>CM028132.1:960285000-965285000 GCA_016271365.2 Neoceratodus forsteri | reverse complement strand
AGTTTTTCTTGAAGGACAGGTGGGAGGAGAATGAACAGATAGATAAAGGGAGTCTGTTCCATAGGAAGGGGCAGAGACAAAGAAATCTTTGCTATCCATGGATGTGGAGATGCACAGGACAACCAGTGGAGGGACATAGGATATTCAGAGATTCCTGGAGGCCACTCTGCCTGTTAATAAACATGACTAAGGAGACAGGTGGCCACCCCAAGCGTATTGTCCACTGGGCAGCCAGGGCATAATCAAAATGGCCTTGTAGTGGGAGCCACTCTAGGAATTGATAGAGTGTGCAATGATGAGTGGAGTATGGAGCCTGAAGAACAAAGCAATAGATGCTGTTATATGTTGTGTTCAGTCAAGAGCACAGCACAGAGGACATGAGGGAGTAGACAGGGAAGCAGTATTCAAGAAGAAGTAGCAGGTTACCTTGTGCTATAACGAGACATGCTTCATCAGACAGAAGTTGTCCATGTTGGTAGGTAGCACCTAGTTTCTGGTTGACTTGCAGCTCAGAGTTACTTTATGCACAGAGAAAGTAAGGGAAGGGTCAAGGGTAATGCCTAGGTATTTGAAAAAGGAAACAATTTCGAGAGTGGGTGGCTGGGGTGAGTACAAGGAGGGAGGAGTTCATTTTGGAGACCTTGGCAAGGAATGATTTGAATCCAAAGAGCATAGACTTTGTCTTCTTTTCATTGACCAGGAGTTTACTGGAGAGAAACCATTGTTAGGCAGCACTATAGTTTAGTCTGAGGGTAGAAGAAATGTTTTTTAGTGACTTGTGACTCTGGTAGAGGACTAGGTCATCTAAATAGATGAGTGCCTCACAGGTGAGGCTTTCAGCAGGAAGTGCATTAATAAATATAGAACAGAGGAAAGGGCCAAGTGTGAAGCCTTGGGGGACTCCAGTGAATACTGGAATGGCAGTAGAGGAGACTTTACCGATTATGACAGATTGTGACTTGCCTGAAAGATAACTTCAGAACCAGGTAGTAGTTTCAGGGGAGCTGCCAAAGCAGAGGAGGGTAGCATGGAGGAGGGGTGGTCAACAAGGTTGAAAACCTTTGAGAGGTCCATGAATACCACCCCTGTGGCCTTGCCCAAATCCATGTTTCTTAGAATGTGGTTGGAGAAAAGGGCCAATGCAGAGGTGGTACTGTGGTGCTTGCATCAACCATGCTGGAGGGGGCATAGAAGGATGGACTTGTGCAGGTGTTCCAAGAAGTGGAAATGTACGATTTTTTCTAGAAGCTTGCTTAGGTGAGGGAGGAGGGAGATGGGTCTGTAACTGTCAGTTGAGAGGGGATCACCTGCTTTGAAAACTGGTACAACAATTGCATGTTTCCAGGAGTCAGGCACTGAGGATGTTGAGAGGGCAAGCTGAATATGAAAGTAAGTGATTTCACAATTTCCGGGGAGATGACTTTAAGGAATGCGGGGAAGTGCCCATCACTACCAGGGCTACATGTGCCAGGGAGAGATTTCAGGAGTTTGGCTGTGATACCATTACCAATGACTCTAAAATAGAAAGGGGGTGGAGCACTGCTAGAGGAGTGGGAAGAGTGGTTTAGCTAGCTAGCAGGGCCAAGGAAAGGCTGGGGAGGGAGTGTGCTGAGGTAGACAGAGAGATCAGTGAATTTTGAGTTAAATATGTGTGCAATCTCAGTAGGATAGGAGAGGGGGCCAGAGGGGATTGGGAGTCTAGTAATTTGAGTGTGAGTCTTAGGGTTTAGAAGTGACCCAATGGAGGCCCAGAAACTACAAGGATTGGCAAGGTTATTTCTTTGTTGGTTGAGGTAATATTTATGCTTAAGAGATTTAGCAGTTTGTTTGTAGGTATTTCACAGGCATCTATAGCCATTCCAGAGCAGATGGATGGGGGACGCTTTGCATGCTTTCCACCTGCTGTCTCTGTCTTTCATCAGGAACAGTAATTCCCTGGATAGCCAGGGGGGGTGCAACCACCCATTACCCTTCTGGTTGTGAGAGGGAAGTGGAGCCAGTTAGGGTTGAAGCAACAAAAGTAGGGAAATGAGGCATTAGGGTTAGTCATCAGTTAGGGCTGAAGCAACAAAAGTAGGGAAATGAGGCATTAAGGTCTTCAGGCTTAACTCTCACCCCATTTTCCTAGACTGTA
Organism: Neoceratodus forsteri; assembly: GCA_016271365.2. Taxonomy (NCBI): domain Eukaryota; kingdom Metazoa; phylum Chordata; order Ceratodontiformes; family Ceratodontidae; genus Neoceratodus; species Neoceratodus forsteri. The sequence goes on along the minus strand of CM028132.1, from coordinate 965,282,866 downwards.
CCATCTCACCTTACATAGACATAAATGGGATGAGAGTAAAGGCCGATGACCCCAATGCACACCCCAATGCCTGTAGATGTGTGGAGGATGGGGGTGGGGTGGTGGGGTGAGGGAGTGTTTGGGTTCAAAACCCTAATGCCTCATTTTCCTACTTTTGTTGCTTCAACCCTAACTGATGTATTAACAAAGTTTTCTGCAATGAATATATACTGTATATTTATATATTATAAGGGCATGGTCACACCCCTATATTTAGGGTTATGAAGGCACTTACATGTTAAACTTGACATTTTGCATGTTAATAACTTTGGACCTGTTCAATGGATTTGCATAAAATTTGGTATGCACAGTGGAGAATGGTAGGTCTCTTGATCTGCCAAATTGTGTTTCATTAGGACATATGGTTTGTGCACACCAAAACGATGCAAAAAATGAGCTTTTCATCAGTCTTATGGGCAGTTTTTTTTATTTTGTCCGTGGCACTGAATGGCCGTCGTGTGGCATGCTGGTTTGTAACTTGGCATGCAGAAAAAGCATGGTCAAGGAAAATGCCACTTTTGTTTGGTAAGCAAATATTAATCCATTCAAAAGTTATTAAACTTTTTAGCTCCCATTATCAGTCTGTGGAAATATTTATGTGGTTGTTTTGTGAAAGAAGAATGGGGTTTTAGCCATCTGGTCACTCCTCACGATCAAAGAATTTGCAGACTGACGATCAATGGATCTTTGATCCCGAGGAATGTATTGATCGCGACGGCCACCATCTAGTTTTCAGTTTTCAGTTGGAAAAAAACAAATATCTCAACTCTGGAGTGACTTCTGAACTAAAATTATGATGGGTTTTGCTCACGGGGTTTTCCTCTGTTAAGCCATTCCTGTGGTTTCATGTACTTTTGTCAAAAAAGAGACTTTTAAGGTTTTAAATTCTTTGATTGTAGCTCGCTAACAATCTTTGATCGCGAGCTCTCAAATTCTTTGATTACGAGATTCTTTGATCGCGATCTTTGTTTGTAAGGGAGAGATGAGATGGCCAGATTTTTCAGTTGGAAAAAATCAAATATCTCTTCCCAGAGGTGACTTGTGAAGTCAGACTAGGATGGGTTTTGCTCAGGGGGCTTCCCTCTATCAAGCCATGCCTGTGGTTTAATGTACTTGTATCAAAAAATGGGAGTTCTAGCATTTTTCCTTCTTTGATCACAAGCCTGCAAATTCTTGGTCATGAGCCTGCAAATTCTTTGATTGTGAGATTCTTTGATTCCAAGCTTTGTTCATGAGGGCAGGATGAGATGGCCAGATTTGGGGGGACCAGGTAGCCCAATTTTCATGACTAGATGTCCCCTCACAATCAAAGATGATCTTTGATCATGAATGCCTGGTTGATTCTAGCGATCAAAGAATTTTTAAAGGTGCTAAAACTTTAAAATTAAATATCTCGTAAATGGTTTCATGTTTTAACTTGAATTTTGGAGGGTGTTGAGGAGATGTCCTGTAGATTTGAATTATGGTGTTTAGGTTTTTTTTATTTTATTTTATTGAAATCTAGGATTACAAATACCTTTGAGCAGGAACTGCTCATTTACAAAGGTTCCACGTCGAAGGAATGGGGGGTATACATACATACAAAGGTCAACATAATAATACATAGTTACACAATAAAAATAAGTAAGAGACTGAAGCATAGGAAATTCCAATAATTCAAAATGTGTCAAATGTTAGGTAGCATGACATACCATCCAAGGGCAATCTTAGAAATAAGCACTGCAGGTGAGAGGGAAGGGGGTATGCAGGCACGATGGCCATTGTTGGAGGGAAGAGGGTGAGGGTAAGAGCTCTAAAGGGAGGAGGGAGGGAGGGATAAAAGTCAGGAAATGCCTGGGTCAAGGAAAGGGAGAGTGGGCAAGGGGGTAGGCAGGTAGAAGGGGGCAAGGCGGGGAGAGGTAGCTGTCAAGACTGAAGTGGAGGGCAGTGAGCGGTGGGCTCCTGATTAGGCAAGGCAGTCACGACGACTAGTCAAAATGAGATGAAATTGGAGTTGTCTCTTAAAAGGGCCAAGAGCAGCAGCAGTAAGAGTTTCTTTGTTGAGAGTATTGTGCCACAGTGGCATGGTGTGGTGTACTACCAAGGTGTTGAGAAATTAATTTATTGTGGCGCAGTTTATGTTTTGCAGACAGCATTCTGCATTGTGGTAGTGGCTTGAAATTTATAGGGTAGCTAGCCTTACTGCCACGGAGGTACTTTTCAGTGGTTAGGTGTGTAAAATGTAAATAGGTGCAGAATTATGCCACTCCGATGAATGAAAATCTCAAACTTTAAAATTAAATATCTTGGAAACAGTTTGGTCTTTTAACTTGAAATTTGGGGGGTATTGAGGGGATGTCCTGTAGATGTGAATGCTGGGGCTTAGGTGTCAGAAAATTAATTTGCTGTGGAGATATTGTGTGATGCAGTTTACATTTTGTGGATAGTGTGCTGCATTGTGATAGTGGATTGAAATGTAATGGATAGCTAGCCTTACTGCCACGGTGGTTAGGTATGTACAATATCAACAGGTGCAGAATTATGCCACTCTGCCAAATGAACATTTGTTTCTTTTCAAGCTGGTGGGAGTGTGGGACCCAAAGGACGCCGCACTCCCACCAATACGTGCTCCCACCAATACATATGATATTCAGTCCTTGTACTATTATGTTAGGCAAGCATTTGCAAGTTCAGGTCCCACACTCCCACCAACTTGCACGACATTGTAGTTTACTATACTTTCTCAAAAAGGAAATTCTTTGCAAAAAACTGCGTTAATGCATCACTTAGGGTTAAAGCACAAAAAGTCAGGAAATGAGACCTTTAGGGTTGCCCTCTAACCCCACCCTCGTGTACCCCATCCTTCCCAGACTGACAGATGCTGAGGTGTGTCATTGGGGTTGTGAGGCCTAAATGTCACCCCATTCTTCTTTACTGTGCCATGTCAACATCATTACAGATGGAATGGGGTGACATTTGAGCTTCAACCCCAATGACACACACCAGCGTCTTTCAGTCTGGGGACGGAGGGTACACGAGGGGTGAAAGGCAAAGCAACCTAAAGGTCTCATTTCCTGACTTTTTGAGCTTTAACCCTAAATGATGCATTAACACAGTTTTTTGCAAATATATATATATATATATATATATATATATCTTGCAAAAAACATTGTTAGTGCATCAGTTAGGGTTAAAGTGACAAAAGTAGGGAAATGTGGCATTAGGATTCCAACCCCACTCTGCACAGATGAAGTATGATTGGGGGGTGGCTTTGGGATAGCCAGCCCTAACACTCACCGAATTCCATTAGAAAATAAGCTGGGTGAGCACAGCAAAGGACAGTGGGGAGAGTGTTAGGGCTGTTGACCCCAATGCCTCCTTCTCCTCCTGATCCCTCTTCATCAGTGCAGGGTGAGGGTGGGGTTGGGTGTTAGAGTTGGAAACCCTATCGCCACATTTCCCTTTTTTTGTCACTGTAACCTTAACTGATGCATTAATAAAGTTTTTTGCAATTTATTTCCTTACTTTTTGAGATAGCATAATCATATCCTAATTTACTTGTTCAGGCCCTGCACTCCCATTTCTCCATAGATGCATACATGTACATAGTTATGGTAGCCCAGGGCCCATCCGTAGATGCATATACATACATAGCTTCAGAAGCACAGGGTGCTCCAGGCCCTGGGCCTCCATTTATAGTACAAGAGTGATGGAATTGTTAGAATAGTCATGTTATTACCCCACCTAATATACCCACTACAAAAAATTTTCAAATCTCAGCAGGAAACGTAATTCTGTGGAACTTCATTGCAATTTCCACTCTGCAGCTGCAAAAACACATGTCAACCAAGATTTTAAAAATTACACTTTTGACTTACATTTGGTGAGGTAATAACTAGTCCATGTTTCAAAGTTGGGGTCAAAATACTTCAAATTTGCATTTATGAGCATGTATAGCAAAATTACAATGAATGATTATAATTCAGCCATTTTTTGACATTTTGACCCCAAATGTTCAGCATGGCCTTTTAGGGATCCCACCTGATGAACAATATAACTGTCATTACACAAATTCTGCCTGAAAGGTGAATTCTCGAAGAGACTGTGAAATCACCTTTCAGGCAGGAGTTGACAAACGACAGTCATATTGCTCATGAGGTGGGGTCCCCAAAAGGCCATGATGAAAACTTGGGGTCAAAGTCTCAAACAGCAGCTGAGTTATGCATCAATGTAGCATGTAAAATCCTTTTTTGTGAGCTCACGAAAAAGGAATTGGCTTGCGAAAAAGGATCTATGTGAGTCACAAAAAAATAATTAAAAGGTTACAAAAAAGGTGTTACAAGGTTATTCTTCCACCAAATAACTTCACAGTCCGCCTAACTTGAGTCCTGATGAACAAGATACATGTGTTGGTGTCTCTAGATACCTTCATTTTGGGTGCTTTTCAATTTTTTTTTAAACAGAAAACAAGATGGCAGCTCACAAAAAAGGAATTTTTTTTCTCATGAAAAAGGATTTGGTCCTAGGGAAAAAGAAAATGCTCTTGTGAAACATCATTCTTTTCATGTTATCAAATCCTTTGTTGCAAAAAAAGACATATATCCTGTAAATAGAACATTCAGTAATGTCCCATTAGGATATAGTGAGAAATATACAACTTAATAACTTTGCAACAGACTAATATTATTGCAACACATTTTCACTGTCTGTTCTGTTACTAAAGTTCTTTCTACCCTACAAAAATCATGCATAAATCCCACACCATCTGTCCGCAAGGCGATGAGGAAAAAACTGCAAAAAATGATGTTTTCTTACTTTTTTTCATTATCCAGCTCTTAGGATCTGCACATCCAACCAGAACAAAACTTGTCTCATGAAGAGATCTACCCCACAGGACACAGTATACCACATTTTGTGAAAATCCATTGAAGAGTTGCAAAGTTATTAAAGTGCAAAATTTGAGGTTTAACATTAAACGTGCTTCTCAACCCTAACTAAAGAGGCATGACTCTGCCTCTATAATATATATATATATTATATTAGCACAGTAGTGCCAGTATAGTTAGAGTTGCCCAGCCACATCTATGTTATACCCTAAATTTTTCACTTTATTAACTTTGCAACTGTATGACTGATGTTCCCATAATTTTTCATGCGCTGTCTGGTCCCATAGATCTCTGGATCTGGCAAGTTTTGATCTGGAGGGATGTGTAGTTGCAGAGTCTGGAGCGCTAAATATTGTGAAATTTACAATTTAGGTGCAAATTCTTTGCTCATTTGTAAGTCCCAAAATGGTTTGGGTGTCTGTTCTAAAATTGTTAGGGTATATGGGGTCTGGGTTACTGATGTGCCATTTGAAAGATTGGTGAAAAAATATTAATTTGTTCAAAGTTATTAAAGTTTTAAGTTTCCCATTATATCCAATGGGAAAAGTTAGATATCTGGTGCGAAAGCAGTTTCTGCATTTGCGAAAGCACTTTTCGATGCTGCAAATGGCAAAGTAGTGTCGTGTTCCTGCCATTTTCTTTTCAGTTAGCGAAGGATAAAAAAATGCAGTAATTAAAAAAATGCTGTCCCTTTGTGAACACCAACAGTTGTGTTTACCTAATCAGGGCCCCGAGCAACACGATCCTGGCATTATTTTTTTTAAATAGTGGGTGGAAATATGTTTTTTTTGCATTTGACTGTTATTAGTGCTGCAACTTGTTTGTTTGTTTGTTTGTTTATTCGCTTAACGGGTAAGCACACTGGAAACAAGTTCCTTTTACAGGTGCGACCCACATATATTGCATACAGACAATACATAATCAAACATACATATACAATGCAGCAAATTGCAGACAAAAATGTCTTTGTTACGTATACAATTCATAAAAAAAATTCATAAAAAACAGTTACAATTAAATTGAGATTCGAAATACATCCTTAATGCATCGGCAAACTTTTGACAGAACACAACCACCTAATATCTTGAGGAATTTCATTCCAAATGAATGAGCAATATAAGCAAAGGATCTTTGTCCACTTTTAGATTTCATAAAGGAATCTAGAAACCTACTGTCTGACCTATGTCTAGAATAATGACCATCAATATATGGTCTCAAAAACTTTGAAATACTATGTGGAATTCCAGAGTCCATAACTTTATATATGAACTTGGCCACACAGTATTGGAAATTTAATGAAACCGGTAACCAGCCCATTTCTTTCAAAATCACACAATGATGAGATGACTTAGAACAATTTAAAGCAAACTTAGCTATCAAGTGAAGTAAAGTGGATTTCTTTGAAATCACTGTCACAGAAGCAGTGTCAGTAATCATAGCTGCATAGTTCACAATAGGAAGTAAGCAGCAATTTGAAATAACCAGCCTAGACTCAGGAATAAGAAATGAATGGATTCTGTACAAAGAACCTAATCTACAATGTATTCTTGAGGTAACCCTCAAAAATGAGATTCATAACTTAGATGAGAATCTAGTAATACCCCAAGATATTGAAATGTATCAACATAGTCAAACAGTAATCCATCAAGAGATTTAACTTCCAAAGTACCAACCTCAGATCTCAGTCTAGGTGGGGTACCAAAAACCATCACCTTTGTCTTAGATTTGTTTAAGAGTAATTTACAGGCCATAAGTGAAGACTGAAAATTGCACATTTCCTCTGTTAAAGAAACACCTAGATCTCCAAATGACAAACCCTGCGTATAAATTACTGCATCGTCAGCGTAAAGTGTTAAAGAAGCATTATTAATCACACTTACTAGTTGATCAAAAAACAAAGAAAACAAAAGTGGCCCCAAAGTAGAACCTTGTGGAACCCCACACTTAACCATTACAGAGTCTGATACAGCACCCCTATATTTAACCCTTTGAAACCTATTTGTTAAATAATCCTTCGTCCAGTCCAAGAAAGACTCACCAACTCCCAATGACCCAAGTCTAGAAATCAACAATTGGTGATCAACTGAGTCAAATGCCTTGGTCAAGTCCACGAACACGGCACCCGTCAGACACCTTATCCATGCCATTAAGTACGCGTTCGTGAACTCGACCAAGGCAGTCTCAGTACTCCTTCCCTTTCTAAAACCATGTTGGTTCTGAGACAATAATCCAAAGCGATCCACATACCCAATCAACTGATTATAAACTATTCTTTCCTGAACTTTAGCTAAAGCAGACAAGATAGAAATAGGTCTGTAGTTACAAAACTCATGTTTGTGAACCAGATTTAAATATAGGAGTGACCAAAGTATGTTTCCATATATTAGGTATAGTACCTGTAACAAAAGACAAGTTGAAAATAATACTAACTGGAAGTGCTATAACCGAGGCAGCATCCGCCAATAAACTAGGACATAAGCCATCAGAACCAGATGAGTTGTCCCTCTTAATACACGTAACAACTTCTCTACCTCCTTCGAGTAGTAGTCCTTAAGTACAGTTTAGGATTAACTGTAAAATCTTCAGTCAATCCCAAGTAGTTCACCTTGGACTGGTCACTAAAGGAATCAGACAATGTAGTAATTTCAAGTTAAACTCGTTAGCTATCTTCAGTGGACAAGACAACAAGTCACCATTCAACCTCATTGAACCTGGTTGACAAACATTAGGCCTTATGAAATTATTAATTGTTTTCCAAAAGTAGTAGCGTTAGATAACCCTTCACATTGTTTATGACGAATATAGTCTGTTTTAGCCTTCCTTATCTTAGCCTTACATTGGTTCCTTAAAGTCCTATCGCATGATAACCAGAAGCAGAATGGTTCATTTTATACGCTTTCCAGGCCTTGTCTCATTGTCTCATAAGTTTAATCAAAGGAGGTGTTAACCACCCATAAGTTTTCCCTCGGACCCTTCTTTTAACAAGGGAGCTAACTGGTCCAAAACATGTAAACTCAGTAATGAAAAATGCAAAGCAGAATCCACATCAGGGATAGAATATAAAAAGACCAATCTATTTTACCCAACTCTGTACAAAAAGAATGTACATCAAATTTAGAAAAAGATCTCGAAATCCTTATAATTGGCTTAGACTTCTTCAGTCCCCATGCTTCCAAATACAGAAGACTGGATGATGATCATTAACGAATCAGAGGTCAAACCACATTTTATCATATTAATAGGTCTATTTGTTAATATCCAGTCCAGCAATGTGTGATTTCTGATCTATTATTGTGTCAGTGGGCAAAGTAATAATCTGTTGTAAACCAGACTGAGACAAGACCGTATTTAACTTTGTTATATCTGAACCCATCCAATTTAAATTAAAATCCCCCAGTAGTATTAACTCTGTAGAAACCCCAGTGTTCAAAGCATTTACAAGTTCTTGTAAGCCTGATTTGCTACCATTAGGTGGAAGATATACACAACAAATAGTTAATTTTTTGACAAATCCCAACAATAACTGAATAGTAATATGTTCACAATATTCCAAATTACTGTTAAATATAGTGGTCTCATTTACCATTAAATATTCCTTAACATAAAACAAAACCCCACCCCCTCTACCAGTGGCACGATCCTTTCTAAAAAGTTTATAAGCAGGTATACAAAGTTCAGTATCAAGAACAGGTAAGGTTAACCAGGTTTCAGTCAGTGCCAGAACATCCGGATTATATAAACTAATCCATGACTCCACCTCATGAAATTTAGATGTTAAGCTTAATACATTAAAATGCATAATTTTGAGGCCATATGAATGCTGCAAAAAAAAATCACTATCTGCCATATCGTTTGCTAAAGGACCAGGGTTGCTTTCAACATTGCCAGATCAATTAGCAAGAGAAAGCAATGTAACCAGGTTCTTATGCAAACAGGCAGAACACATTTCGTGTCTTATATTTCCTAACACTGTAACCCAAGTTATAACACATGTATTTAACCTTTACACCAAATAAATGACTATAATTAGGAATAAACAGTTGAGTCTGGAACTCCAGAATCTGATTATTTTCATACGTTCTAAAGTCATTATTAACACACATAGAACAAAATAACCCATCAGTACACAAAACACAAAGTGTATAGACTACACACAACAATATCCCTCTGTTAATCATAACTAATCTATAGGTACAAACAAAAGAAATGATTAACTCTAAGCAAGATATTACAAACTCTAGTAGCCCAGTCCGTCCCCGGTCTGACTCCGGTCAGACTCCTCTCTTCACTTTGCCGTCCCACTTAGCTGCTGTCGCTTTGATGCTGCCGCTGTGTAGAAGGCAGCCTTTATATTGAAATCGCCCCCCCTCCACTTCCCAGAGCTGCCACCATCTGGAAAAATGTGGAGACCAGAACAGAATTCAATGAAAGCAGGTGATGGCAATAATGCTGCAAGCAGGTCAGGTACTGTGCTATTACCTAGCAACCCAAGTCAGTCACAGCTCCACAGAACTTTAGCAAATACAATTCTCAACAACAGATGACTCATGTGCAAACTCAAACAGCAGTCTATGCAGCACACTTCAGGTCCTGTAGCAGCTTCAATGTGATTAAAGTTAAAATCAGTCTACGAGTTAAGGGGAGGGGGTAAACAGGTCAAACACAGCAATTCAGGTTTCACTCCACAGGCTTGCAGGCTGTAAATTATAATTCACAGCAGTCATTGGTAACTCACAGATGGCAACACTGACAGATAGAGTGTTATCAGCAAAGATAAGAGGAAATAGCCAGTCACAGAACCTGCCACCTCGGTCAGACTCCTCTCTTCACTTTGCCGCCCCACTTAGCTGCTGCCGCTTGATGCTGCCGCTGTGTAGAAGGCAGCCTTTATATTGAAATTGCCCCCCCTCCACTTCCCAGAGCTGCCACCATCTGGAAAAATGTGGAGACCAGAACAGAATTCAATGAAAGCAGGTGATGGCAATAATGCTGCAAGCAGGTCAGGTACTGTGCTATTACCTAGCAACCCAAGTCAGTCACAGCTCCACAGAACTTTAGCATATACAATTCTCAACAACAGATGACTCATGTGCAAACTCAAACAGCAACTTGTGGCACTTCTTTTCTCCAAAACTGCCACAATTTGTGACAATTTTTGTGCAACTGACAGCACTGTTGCATGAAAACTGCCACAAATTTGCAGCACTTTTCACAAAAACTGCCCAAAATTTTTGCCACTACTTTAATTAAAAAAAAAAAAAAGACAGCCCCATAAATCCCCCAAAAAAGTTCTGGCCATTATTTAAAAAAAAAAATTAGAATCAGATTCCTCAGCTCCCATTTAGGTAAACGCCTGTTGGTGTTTATCTAATGAAAGGATATTTTATACTTTTAATTGCCTCCAATGGGGCTGAGGCATGTTTAAATTAAAATAAAAGTTTCTGCCTATAGCATGGTGCCAAATCCCTGTGTCAGCATAGCAGCCACCCTTCCTGTGTGGGACATTGAGAAGCCCACTCCCAGTGTCCCAAAATATTTATTTGTGAGACATATTTTTTTTTGTCAACATCAGGGTGCCCAATCATCATGTTAACACTAGCCCCCCCAATGGTGGGACACCGTGGAGCCCACTATCCAGTTACCTGTTTGAGTTTACCTAATAAAACCTAATAAAAGAATATTTTATCCTTTTTATTGCCTCCAAGGGGGCCGAGGCATGTTTTAATTAAAATAAAGTTTCTGCTGACATTGGCGTGCCAAACCCTGTGCCGGCAATACAGGTCCCCTTGTGTGGGACACTGGAAAGCCCACTCCCAGTGTCCCTAGTTATTCCCCCTGTGTGATAAGACACTGGTGACCCCACCCCCATTGTCATGAAACACTCCTGTACCTGTGAAAACAGTCCCACAACATTATATTTTCCTAAAAAAAAAGAAAATGGTCCCTTGTTGTCTCTCCTGTCCCCCCTTCCCCTCCCGGCCTTCCCACTGAGCAACCCACTCCCTTTGCCCTATATGTACAACTGGAGATTGTCAGCTGTCATCTTTTCTGGATAGGGACATGTCTGCACTTTTCAAAGCCGAACAGCAAACTGAAGAATCAAGGTAAGTGCTGTATAATGGCTGTCAATGGCATTTTGAAATTATGTTGATATCTCAGCCATTTTATGGCATTTTTGTATCACATTTTCAACATGTGCTTTTTGGGAGTCCCTCTCATGAACACTGGCTCTGTCATTTTGTTAATCGGATCCGTAAGGTGATTTTGTGGTCGCTATGCGGAATTACCTTTCAGGACTGATTAATGAAATAACAGTGCCAGTGTTCATGAGGTGGGAACCCAAAAAGTGCATGTTAAAAATTTGGTGCAAAAATACAAAAAAATGCCTGAGTTACACGTGGTTGTTGAAAATTTTCTATGCAAGCATGTAACTTTGGCAATTTTCAATATTTTCACTCCAAATTTTCAACATATCCACTTTTTCATACCGCCTCATGAACAGTACAACTGTCAATTTTTGCATCCAGCCCAAAATGTGTTTTTGCACCTGTGGTGTGGAATGGCGTGGACACAACATGAAATCACCTTTCGAGACTGAGCAACAGAATGACAGTGCCAGTGTTCGTGAGGTTGGGTTCCAAAAATGACATGTTGAAAATTTGTTGAAAAAAATTCCTAAAAATGCCTAAGTTACATGTGTCTGTTGAATTAATTTTATGCAGCAGCGACATTTTGATACTTTTCAATACTTTGCCACTAATTTTTTTTTTTTTTTACCTTTGTTTTACCAGGAGAGACACACTAAGCTGAAAGCTTGTTTACAGGTACAGCCTGGGAGCACAAGGAAGTTAAGTGACTTGCTCAGGGTCACACAGTATACAAGTGGGACTGTGGGATTCAAATCCAGATCTCCAGGTTTGCAAATTTTCAACAGAGCCATTTTTCACACCATCTTATAAACAGTACAGCTGTCATTTTTCACATCCTGTGTTTTTGCACCTGTGGCACAGAATGGTGTTGCAGTTGTGCATAATTACGTTTTGCCTTGCATTTCACAATTTCTTTGTACCGGGTACATGAGGTGGGGTAATAAGATGGCAGTGCTGACAATGTGGTCACTGTTGTTTGGCACATGGAAGTGCAGAGCCCAGAGGGCCCTGCATTTCCACACCTACATACATATGCAAATCTACGGAGGGATTGGAACACAGGGTCCAAAGGACCATGCACTCCCACAGTAAAATTAGGATACTATTATACTATCTCAACAAATAAGGAAATTCATTGCAAAAAAAGTCCATTAATGCATCAGTTAGGGTTCCTATGACAGTGACAAGACTATGGAAATTCAGTGTTAGGATTCCGAACCCTACCACCCCACCCCACTCCCATCCTCCTCATACCAACAGGCGTCGGGGTGTGCCTTGGTGTCGTCGGGCCTAACTCACACTCCATTCTCCTGTACTGTACCATCTTAGATTCGACCCCAAGGCACACTCCGATGCAAGTTGGTATGTGGAGTGAGGGTGTTTGAAAAAAGTAATATTTTAAAGCTGTTCCAGAAAGTACTTGTCCTGCACAAGACACACAGTCCCTAACTCCACAACTAACCTTTTCTCTCTCTCTGTCAGCTCTATAGAAACCCAAAGGATTTCTAACATCATGACAGAAATTATAATATAATGGCAATGCAGCAAAAGAATGTATACTTGAACAGCCTCATTTACTTATCCACGACTCAACACACACTGAGAAAAAAATGAAGGAAACAGGCAACGAAAACCAGAAAATAACCAAAACAGGATTGTGAAAGATCATTCACTGCAACTTTATGTTAAGGTACAGCAAAGTTAAATACAACTGTTACAAAATAAGTTTAACTGTTAACCTGAGTTTTCCCTTAGCACACTTCCATTTCACTTTTACAAGAATTGAACTAAAAAGAAAAATAGACGTTCTAATTAAAAAAAGAAGTTTTGTTGTAAAAAAATAGTATTATTACTGTTGCAAGTTCAATTAATTCTGCTTTATTCTCACACAGTTATTTCAATTTCTTCTGCTTGAAAATAAAAAAGGTTGGTTCCTGTTAAGCATGTGTCACAGAATGTTTTTCCTCTTATGTAGCGAAAAAAGAAAAGCCAGCAATTACATCTAAGGATGTATGGGATTGAGTGCATAAATGAGAAATTAATGCTCACCCTCAGTGTGGGATGCTTTAATAAACCCGTCCAGGCCTAGCCCTTGAGGTTTGTGTAGCAACCCACACCTTGAGTGAGACATTAATTTCTCGTATCTGCACTCAATCCCTATGCATTATTGTATATATTATACCTGTCCGATAGGGCAAGTATAGTTAGGGTTGCACAGCCACTTCTATGTTAAACCCAAAATTATGCACTTTAATAACTTTGCAACCGTTCATCTGACTTACCTGAAATGTGGCATGTTCATTGTTGTACTATAGATCTCTGAATCTGGACATTTTCATTCTGGTCAGATTTGCAGTTACGCAGCTGTGGAGCATTGAAACGTGTGAAAATGCTCAACTTTTGCTAATTGTTTGCTCATCTCTACAGCCAGAACAGTTTGTCCATCTAGTCAGACATTTTCATGGTACATGAGGATAGGGTCATGGAAGTAAATTTTGAAGGTTTGCTGAAAAATATTAATCTGTTCAAAAGTTGTTAAAATTTAAAGTTTCCCATTATATCCTGTGGGAAAAAGTGTATGTTCCACATGCAAGCAACTTGCAGTGTCAAGAAAATATATTTTTCAGTCACAAATGCCCTCAGTAGTGTCATGCTACCACCATCTTGTTTTCAGTTAGCGGTGGAGAAAAAAACGTTATAGTTTAAAATATAGTGCCCCTCGGTAAACACCAACTGCTGTGTTTACCTAAACAGGGTCCTAGGAACAGCACCCGTGCTTCAGTTTTTTTCAAAAAGACCCAGAAATATGAATATTTTGATGTGGCCATTTGTACTGTTGCAAATGGGAGCATGACACTTAAATTTGCAAAAGTGTTACACAGTACTTTTGTAAATTTGCAAAACTTCTGCAATTTGCAACAGTACTCTCTCCCAAATCATGGTTTCTTTGTCACCTCACTGCCACTACATGGTTTGGATATTTGAGTTAAAATTTTTGGGGTGGCAAGCCCTTGCACACAGATGTGATTTTTCTGGTTTGGTGAAAAAAACACTGGTTCCAGAGTTACAGCCCTCCAAAGTAGCAAACATTTTCCCATAGGATTGCATTGTGGTGGTCGAGCACCTTTTGGCACCTATATCTCAAAACCGGTTCAAGATATGGATTTTTCACTAAATGCAACTAAGTGTACTACATATGTGTAGAGGTGGCTAAGTCATGAATACAACTTCAAAATAATTTTTACCACACTTGCTATGGTTACTGAGATATTGGCAAATAAGCACTACTAGGATTGCTTGGAATGCCTCTAGGTCCATGCTAAGTGTCTGCACTTATGTGTAGGTGGGAGCACAGGGTGCAGAGGACCCATGCTCCTAACTATGCATACTATTTATGCTAAACTTGGAACACTGCACCTCCTGGGTGGGTTGGAGCCCAGAGCCCAGAGGGCCTGTGCTTCCATCTATGGATACCATTTTGTATTGTAAACCTGAGAACATAGTAATGGGTGGGTGGGAGCGCAGTGCCTGGAGGGCCCATGCTCCCCCTATGGATTCCATTTTGCAAATCTGAGGAGACAGTTATGGATGAGTGAGAATGCAGGGCCCAGAGGGCCCACTCTTCCACCTACCGTATGCATTCCATATGACTAACATTTCACTTTTTGAAAAAGAAGGGAACTTCATTGCAAAAACTCCATTAATGCATCAACAAAAGTGTGGAAATTGGACAGTAGGGTTTCCAACCCTACTACCCCACCACCAGCCTCCACACACCAACAGGCATCGGGGTGTGTGTTGGGGTCATCGGGCCTAACTCTCAACCCATTCTCCTATTCTGTGCCAGCTCAGCTTGTTTACAGATGGAATGGGGTGAGAGCTAGGCCTGATGACCTCAACACACACCACAAAGCCTGTTGTTGTGTGGAGGGTGGTGCGTGGGATAGTACGGTTGGAAACCCCAACATTGAATTTCCACAGAGTTTTTTGCAATGAATATATAATCCTTGGCCCACACCCAATGAGCTGACTACCTTGCAACAAACAACATCCTCTCACCCCATCAAACTGGCTTCAGTAGACATCATTCCACAATTTCCTTCATCCTGCACATCACCAACCATATCCGAACTGCCTCCAACCAAGGCATCCTTACAGCAGCAGTATTTGTCGATTTAGCCAAGGCATTTGCCTCCCTATTCTCCTACAGAAGCTTGAGGCAGCTGAACTTGCCCCAATCACTGTAAGGTGGTTTCAATCTTATTTATCCACCAGATTTCAATCTGTTAGAATCACTGATACCACATTCTCCCTCTCCTTATCCTGGTGGGCATCCGTCAAGGCTCTGTTCTCAGCCCTATCCTTTTCTCCCTCTTCTTTAACAGCCTTCCCTCCTCCTGCACCAGTTCATCAATACAAATGTATGCAGATGACACCATCCTCCTTACCTTAGGTTCCAACTTGCTCGAAGTCCAAGCTACCATACAAAGTGACTTTGACAACATTCAGCGCTGGTGCAGCCAAAAACCAACTGAAACTAAACACCACCAACATTTTTTCCATGATTTTTTGCTCTTCCCAGAAACTTAGCCGTACTACCTACCCCTTCCCCCGTCACTTTTCTTGATGGCTCCCCACTTGACCAAGTCACCAGAGACAAGTACCTGGGCATTTGGCTGGACCCCCATCTGTGTTTTTCAGCTCACATTGAATCTATCACCTCCAAGCTGTGCCCCAAACTTGGCATGCTATATCAGAACAGAGACTCTCTCCCATTACTTGCCAGATGTAAAATTGTCTCTAAAATGATCCTCCCCATACTCGATTATATGGGCATGGTTTACAGCTCTGCTCCTGTAACCTCCCTTGCTAGGCTGGATACCCTTCTAAACTCATTTTGCTGCTTCACTACAAACTCCCCCATAAGCACCCACCACTGCAATCTTTACTCCCTTCTCAGACTAAGCCCCTTATTTCACAGGCCCTATATATATGCCTTCAACCTTATATCTAAGTACTAGTTTAACTTGCCCCCCTCCTATCTTGATGACTGTTTATCCTCATACTCCCTATCCCCTATG
Source organism: Neoceratodus forsteri (assembly GCA_016271365.2). Lineage (NCBI taxonomy): Eukaryota > Metazoa > Chordata > Ceratodontiformes > Ceratodontidae > Neoceratodus > Neoceratodus forsteri. Next base: position 965,266,732 of record CM028132.1, on the reverse strand, counting down.
AACTCAGGCAGAGAAATGAAATATCCTTCACCCTGCCCAGATCCTCTTCCACAGTGGGCCAAGCTGCTTTCTCCTACCTGCTTCCCTACTTGTGGAACTAACTTACTCCTACTACCAGAAACTCACCCTCTCACCCTAGCTGCAAGCAACAGCTATGTCTCCTTCCTCCACCCTTATGCCACTGCCACAAAGGAGCTAAACCCACTACCTCTACTGACTTTACCTTCCTACAACCCTCCCTAGTACTTATTAAAGATTCATTATGTAGAACACTTACTATTGCATTGTTCACCTCTAGGTATTCATCACATGTCATGTTTTTTTGCTCTCACTGCTGTATTATATGGATTCTAATTAGCTGCTATTGTTCTGTTAACTAATTCTCTGCATTTATTGTTTGTATTTTCCACTGCTCCTTCCCCCTGGGTTGCACCTAGAATTGAGCCTTGGCTCAGCGTGCCTTTCCTGGTTACCAAATGTTTTAAAAAATAAATAAAATAAAAATATATTCTGGAGACTTCTTACTACCCTGACTTAAGATAGGAAGATGACCACAGGATGATGCTGACCTATTTTATTAGTAAATATCTTAGTATATTATTGAGGACAACTGTCAAGTAATGCTCTGATATATGAATGCATGGGGGAGCGATGTGATCCATGCACTGAGTTACTTCAGCCTCTCAGCATATCTATGAATTATCACGCTATACATGATATCAAGTTCTGTTGTTCTCATAAATTTGTCTCAGATTGCTTTCCTGTTTCTCTCCTGGGCTATAATCCTTACTCTTAGCTCTGCTATCTCTCTACAGCTCTGACAATTGCTACCTCCTGAGTAACCATGCTATTTCAGATTTTGGTATCATCTGCAAAACGTCATGCATTCCCTTCTAGTTCATCTGCAATGCTGCTTATGAAGACAGTGAAGAGGACTGTTCCCAGTACTGAGACCTGTGGCACCCCACTGATTGCCCTCCCATCATTAGAGTGAGTGTCATTAACCATCACCCTCTGTCTCCTATCCATTAATAAGCTTCTAATGAAGTTCACCTCTTTGGGATCTTAGTTTTGTGCCTGTCCACCTCCATACTGATCACAGAAGCCAACTTACTGTGCACTAGATATGCTCATTTTTGCTGCCAAATAACAGCAGAGTTTGGCAGCACTAAAAAAATATGAAATCCATGGAAAGCTTGCTTATTTGCATGGGATGGTTGTGATCATCCCATGTTCTCAGAAGTTGCAGCAGCATTATAGTGAATGCATTTTTCTAACAAACAGGTAACCAAAGATTTACATTAACAGGAAAAAACACTATTGAATGGTTTGTACAGCATCTATCCAGCAAAATAATGGCCATGTGTGCAGTTTTCCTTTAATGTTGGAAAAAGAAACTTACATGCAATGATCTTAAATTCTGATTGCAGTATAATATATTTATTTTTATTAATTCTTGTTTTTCTATTACAGGTTGTACAGATATTTGGCATTCAGGACATCCATCCAATAGATTTTTTATATACTAGGGAAATGTCCAAAAAGTGACACCAGCTTGTGTGGTTTTGAAGATACATTCAGTGTACCCATCTGAAACTTATTGTGGCTTTAAATGCCCTCAAGCAGCAGTTGAGCAATTACTGTAATGCTTAAATTGACTGAATATATGTTTTCATTATCTGCACTAATCAAATTCAATGCATTATGTATTGTTACATTAAGTTTGATATCTTATCATTGTTTATTGTTTCTTTTATTTCCAGTAAATTGGATACTATCCATAAATGAGATAGAATCTTTATGAATAACAAGCAGTATAACAAAATATTTAAAAAGAAATTTAGTTACAATCTATTTCTTAATAGTCTTTCATTATTTAGAGAATATTATCAGTACTGGTGCACCTTAGCAGTAGTGAGAATTATAATGAAAGATATATATCTCAAAAAAATAACCACTATGAATGATGTCAATTTTAAACAATGAATAAATATTCTGTCTGTGAATTACATAACTGTTATTTACAACTCTTCTGCAATGAACATTATCCATCCTATATTAGAGTCTCCTGATATATTATATTTATCACTATGCATGAAAGAGGTTTTCTAACGAGTAACAGTTATGTGTTTTTTTGTATGGCTATCCTATTCCAATGTGTCTCTTTCCCACTACATTCAAGTGATCTTCTACTATCCCAGTGTGTATATGATAGTAGTAAAAGCTGTATCCTAGATGAACATTAAAACCACTCTCCTGCACACAGCGACTTATCACCAACGTTGGTTATGTGTTCTCTGTATCTTGGTGTACTACTCACTACCCTGCACACCCCACTACTGATACAGTAATGTAATAATTCTTTATTGTTTGATCAATTATTAAAATATAATTACAAAAATAATACAAAATACATATAAATACCTTAGTACAATTTGATAAAATAAATATTAATGTAAACAACTGTTCTATCAATAAACAAAAATTCCTATAGTTAGAATGGTTCTTGTCATGTTCTTTCTAATGTTTTGACTGTTGAATAGAAAATAAGTGATCATCCTCTGTGGTGAACAGAATTCTTAACAGAGTAGTTTCATCACAGGCATTAGTGGAGGAAAGATTTGGCCCAAACCACTTCTTTCTTGCACCAATATACCATTTACATCTTAGAACAACATCCTGGAGTGGGTTATTATGCTTATAACATGGGTTGCATGAAGGACACAACTAATGTTCTGAAAGGGTGATTTTAATGTTGGAAAATACATTTTTTATTGTGTGTCCATCTATCTGAAAAAATAGTTCCACATGTAGACTGAGGATAAACATTTTATGGGTCAGTTAGACCTTTCCATAAAGTACAAAAGCATTGTAAACACATTTATACTAATGATCACATGTAAACTAAGTGAAACACTATTTGTGGAAAATACAAGTATGCACTGGCAAACTTGCTGTGGACTGCACAATTTTATGGAAATGGCTTCTATTATTTTTTTTTTTATCAATTACAGAATAACTGTGTATAACATTTTTCTTAACATATCAGCATGCTTCCTGGAGTATATGAGTATAGCGTTGTTTATTTATGTTGTAATGACCTACATACTTTTATACTTTTTTTTGTGTTCAAAATATAGGAGCACAAAGTATGACAGCTCCTTTCCTAAATTAATCAATAAAAACATGTTACAACATCTGTTTTACTTGCTTTTTACCATGTATGACAATACATTACTTCCATGAGTTGCAAGCACTGCATTATGGTATGTAAATAATATGTATTATGCACAGTAGCTCTGTCATTCTCTGAGAAATACACTTCTGAACAGTTGATCCTGACAGTAAGTTAGGAAAAAAGTACTATATGCGAAGCTAATATGTATAGAATTACTTAACATTTCTATAAAGTAAAAAAGCATTGTAGAACTATTACTGCTAATATTCACATCTAAACTAAGTGAAACACAACATGTGGAAAATACAACTCAGCACTGGCAAGCTTGCTGTGGACTGTACAATTCTGTGTGAATTTGTTCTATTTTTAATCAGCAACAGAATATCTGTGTAACTCTTCTCTGTACATAGTCATATGCTTCCTAGAGTACATGAGTAGGCTGTTGTTTGTTTATATTGTAATGATGCAAATAATTTAGTACTTTTTTTAAGTGTTCAAAACACAAGAAAGCAAAGTAACAAGAGCTCCTTTCCTATAGTAATCACTACAACATGTTAGAACATCTGTTTTACTTGTGTTTTTCTATGTATGACAATACATTACTTCTATGAGTTGCAAGCACTGCATTATAGGTATGTAAATAGCCATGCCAGTAGAGAGTTTCTGACTTCATAATACAAGTATTCAAATGGATTCTTTTTAAGCAGCAGTTGGCAAAATACTAGGTAAGTTAAAAAAAACATTGTAGACACATTACTGCTAATGATCACATGTAAATATGTATATAATTGCTTGCTGAAAATCTTTCCATTTCTACTCCCAGATCAGCAACATTTTCTGTGTCAGCTCTAAACTGCAACTGTGGGGTAGAGATATGATTTTGGGGGGATAATCACAAGACTTGCTTTGAGGGAAGAAGTGCAGGTCACCCAAGTGTAGATTAAAAAGGTAATTTACTCCATGGTCACTTGATACTGTTTGACCAATTGGCTTCTCTCCTTCATGCAACCCATGTTATAATAATGTTTAACTCATCCTGAGAAATTGTGTTGGGGAGCTCTGTAGCTGGCTGTTGTGTTTCCTGTTCTAAAACTTTATTTATATATTCCTCTACTTCTTCACATGCCACCTGATTCAGATCATCACTCCTATTTGTCTTTTGGAAATTTAATAAATCTACAATAATATATCCCTCTGTGATATTATTTTTTGATGTGTTCTTACTTTCATTATTTTTTACTCTTTTTTTTCTAGCTTTCTTGATATTTGATATTTCTTGATTTTCTGGTTATTAGATAACTGTCATCTCCTGGAGCACTGCAGGCTATAAATCTAAGTTTTATGATTGGAGTGTCCTAGATTTTATCACAAAATTTTATTTGTAAAGTGTTTTGAGAATCCTGTGCTATGTTCCTATTAACACATGAGTACTTCATTATGCAGGTATCATATATGATAAATAAATAATGTCTGGATTCCTCTACATCCTGCTGTGATCAATACAACACTTTCAAGAATAACTTATCAAGAAGTGTTATTAGCCATTAAAAAACTTAAATTAAACAAAGCACCAGGCTCAGACAGGATCCCGGGTGCCGTTTTTAAATGTTTAAATCATGAATGGGCATGTCTTAGCAGATTACTTTAATACATACCTCTCAACTCTCCCTGATTTTCAGGGACGTCCCTGATTTTGCTTCAAACTTTTCCTCTGTCCCTTTCAAAATTTGTGTTTTTGTGACAGAACAGCAGGGATTAAAAACACAGAATAATGTCAAACATTAAAGTTACAGACTTGTACATCTTCATAAAATGCATCTTAACACAAATCCCCTTGTTCTATCAGCTTTCTGACTGAATAGTATCAGTTTTTAAGATGTGTCCCTGATTTTGGGTCTTTGTCCCTGATTTTTTTAAGCCTTGTCACTGATTCATGAGGCAAGAGGTCGAGAGGTATACTTTAATAGTTGCATACTACAAAACTACATCCCACAGTCCTGATGAGGGCTAGTGATCATTCCTATATTTAAGAAGGGTGATAGAAATGTACCAGCAAATTACAGCCCTATAAGCCTGACAGATATCATAGAATTCTTTTTTTCCAGGATTCTCTAAGACAGATTACTGTTAGAAATTCTCAGGCCAGGTGACTTTGTCCCCGTCCGAGTAGGTTTTTGTGAATCATTTCCAACATTGGATAACATCTTTATACTTCATCATTTATATGAAAAATATGTCCACTTATGGAAGCAAAAGATTTACGCTGCCTATATAGACTTTTCCTCTGCATTTGACACAATCAACAGAGAAATATTATGAGACATGATGTTGAGGTGAGGGATCTCCCCTATATTAATTTATTTATTTATTTGTTTTTTGTTTACCGGGTAGGTACACTAGACAAGATTATTGCCTATATTCAGGCATGACCCGGGAGGGTACACTCAGGAGAGAGCAAGGTATAAAGAAGGTACAAACATCAGTGACATTTGTTCATGGTGCAGCATGAAGTGGGAACAAAACAAATTTGTAGACTGCTCACAAAAACAAGACATATTTCTGTGGAAACTGAGAGTAAACAAATACCCTTACATTAGCTACTTGCATTGGATGAAACAACAATAATAAAGGACATACAACAACCACTAAAGAATAAATAACAGTTTTAACTAACGATTTTGTGGAGGGAGTGGGAACATGCAGATTTTATACAGTGAAGGGAAACAGTAAGTGCCATGTAGGTGAGGAATGCTACTGGGAGTCAGTCTCAAGATACAGCACAGGAGCAGCCATCAGAGTCAGGTGGGTGCGGAGACCCAGTTTAAAGGCTAGGTGGGATTTAAATAGTTTAATGTGAGGGAGGAGGGAGTTCCAGATGCTGGGAGCTGATATAGCGGAGGATATTTCCCCCTTTTTTGTGAGGTATCTGGGAATTTCAAGTTGGGTTTGTATGGATGACCTAAAGAGATGTGCTTGGGAGGGATGAGATAGCAGCCTTGAGAGATACTCAGGTGTTCCCATTCTGATAATATTGTCAGTCAAGCATCCAGTGGAGTCTGTGTGAAATCGGGGAGAGCCAATGTAGTCTGGAGTAGAGTTCACAGCAGAGAGTCATTCTGTGTGAAGAGAGGGCTAATCGGCATATGCTGTTATAACATGTGCTCCATTTATGGAGGGATCCTTTGTTAGCATTAAGGTATCCCTGAGAGCAGTATGTAAGGGAGGGAAGGAGGAAACCTTGTGCAATAGCAAGCCAGGCAGCATCATTCAGGGAGGACCTAATTCTATAGGCAATACCCAGTTTGGAGCTAACCGCCTTGCAAGTAGCTGTGAGGTGGAAGTTAAAATCCAGAGACGGGTCAAGTGTGACTCCTAGGTACCTAAAGGAGTTAACAGATACCAGCAGGGGGCCATCAAGACATAGTACTGAAAGATCTGGAGCACAGGATCTGATTCTGGAGGAGTCAAAATGCATAGCCACAGTTTTCTTAGCATAAGTATGAGTTTGTTTTGTAGAAGCCAGACTTGTAAGCAGTCCAAGTCAGCTTGAAGATTGACCTTTACTGATGTGGGGTCTTTACCACTAGCAAGAAGCACCATGTCATTGGCATAAAGGATCAGCAAGGAGACATAGGAAAGTGAGGGCAGGTTTTTAATAAAGAGAGAGAAAAGGAGAAGGCCAAGTATAGATCCCTGGGGAACTCCAACAGAGGTTAAGGAGGGGTCAGAGACAGCAGTTGCAATTTGAACAAATTGCCTCCTCCCAGTGAGGTAGCTATCAAACTAGGAGATGGCAGACTGGGAAAACCCAGAACAGACAGTTTGGAGAGTAGAAGGGGGTGGTTCAGAAGATCAAAAGCCTTAGTGTGGTCAATAAAAATGGCCCTGATGAGCAGGCCCTTATCCATTGCTGTGAGAACTTCATTTGATACCTGAATAAATAGAAGGTTGTGAAGGTGCAGATATTCTAAGACCTGGGTGACAACAGCCTTCTCAAGTAGTTTATTTAAGGTAGAGAAAATGGCGATCAGTCTATAGTCAGCCATGTTTCTGGTGTCCCCCTTTTTTGTGTACAGGGACAACTCAAGCCATTTTCCATAGTGTAGGCACTAACTGGGTTAGAATAGATAGGTTGAAAATTCTTGCAATGGGGCAGCAAGAGCTGGAGCTGCCATTTTAATGAAATAGGGCAGTAATCAATCTGGACCAGCAGATCCATGAGGGGAGATAGATTTAAGATGAAGCAGCACCTCGGTAGTGGAGATTGATATGAGCAGAAAAGAGGGTCCTAAAGGATGGTGGATATCAGGAGGGGGTGCAGGGGACTGTTTAAATGTTGCAAGGTATTCAGAGAATTGCACATTCAGGTCATTTGCAATGATAGGTAGATTGTTACAGTTGGTGTCATTTAGCATCATTTCAGTTATGGCCGTCTTGGGCCTTTGGCTTATGACATTTTTGTTATGGTTCCAAAAACCCCAGGAGTCACCCATTGAAGATTGGAGAAGCTTAAGGCAATAGTTCCTTTTTGCCCTCCGAATATCTTTTTTTGTAGGCATTCCTCATTTTTTTGTAATTAGCTCAGTTATCTGTCCATTGGGATTTCATGGCCAGGGACCAGACCTTATCCCTTCTTCTCATAGTCTGAAGGAGGTCTTTATGTAGCCATCTGTTTGCAGAGCCCCCTAAGATGCCTTTTTTCAATGAACTAGCTTAGGATAAATTTCTGAACAATTCCCCACTAACATTGGTGTGAGACAGGGCTGTTTCCTTGCTCCGATGCTGTTTTCAGTCTATATTAATGAGCTATTGTTAATGCTAACAATGTTGCCATCTTACTGACCAAAGACTAATTCTGATAACTGTGCTGTACTGGCTTATGCAGATGATTTGGTGCTACTGTCTCTGTCCCAAGTTGGATTGCAAAAAAAAAACTTGGGAGATTTTGTGAAAAGAATATTTCTTAAAATTAATATGTCAAAATCAAATATTATGATCTTTGGTGCAAGAAAACAAAATACAAATGGTTTGTAGACTCCTGTCAGATGGAGATAACAAGATACTAGCATGTCAGAGTGGCTCAGTTGGTAGCACATCTGTCTCTGGACTAGAAGGTCATGGGTTCTCATCCCACACCAGGATTGGACTTGCACTTAAAACACTGGCATCTGAGTGCAGTATTAAGGGGTGCTGTACTGCTGGGGTGTGCCATCCTTCAGATGATACATTAAACCAAGGTCCCTTCTACCCATTCTGGTGCTGTCCTGGTGGGGGTCCAGGTGGAAGTAAAAGAACTCAGGGATCACTTATCAAAAGAGTAGGGGACAGTCCTGGTGTACTGGCCAATATCCCCCTTCCCATAAATCAATTCAGGCAACTGTCCAGGCTGTGTTGGGTGTTGATGTGCAATATGGCCACCACTACACATTCAGTCACTTCATTATCAGTCTAGCTTTGATTGTAAAGTGTTGTGGGATATACTGTGTATAAAAAGTGCTATATAAATGCTGATTCTTCTTCTTCTACTACTACAGATATCTTGGTCTTACTCTATCCCAGACACTTTCCTGGGAAAAGCACTGCAGTGAGCTCCAATAAAAGATAACAAATATTAATATGGCCCTAAGGAGATTTGATGTCAAATACGGTGGTGGTGGGGGGGTCAATTAGGCCCTTACTGAAAGCAATTGAAGCAAAATATAAGTATCAAATATTATACAGATACAATAGCTAAACCACACCATCAATATATCAGATGTGAACTACCTGTCCCACAAAACACTCAAAATCTGGGCTAAGCTCATTAATGGTAGTGATATTGTAATACATGGACATCCTCTTGCATCCTATGCCACCAGTCATTTGGTTGTAAATGACCCAGTTAGGGGATGAACTTGGGTTGTTGGAAGCTGGCCATTGGGTAGAGAACTGAATGTCCAGTGGACTGTTATCTTCTCCTAGAGTGAGAATGCATGTATATTCAGCCCCTGGATGCCACTGGGTAGAGTCCTGGTATTATTGCTGCAACTCAAGTGACACATATGGGAAGGACAGCAGTCACCTCCACCCATCCTTTTCACGCACCCTTCCCCCCTCTGCCCTGCATATCAGCCATGATTTATAACACATTATCATATGTTAGTCACCTGATTGGAGGGATTGATGAACCCTTCTTTTACTGGCCCCCAAAAATGATACCAACAATTATAACATTTCTGACAATGGTTTTGGTTTCTTTGTGGACAAATATAGTGGGGGTGGATTGAGTAAGGTGGAAGCATCTGGCAGATTTGTTTTTTATCAGTCCAATGCAGTTGCATGCAAAAGTGGGTGTAACTTCCAAATATAAAAGTCACACATGCAGTCTCAGATGTCCATCATATTAGCTTGAAGAATGATTCCATTTAGTTACATCTCATTTGACTTTTTGAATCTGCTCCTGTGATGTTTGACACCTTTAGCTGCATTAATTTTTTGGAATGGATGCATAACAGAAGAATGACTGCCTGTTCTGAACAATGCCTTTGCAACAGTATAGCTTGGATATTCAGTTCTGAGTTGAAAAACATCTTCCTTCAAAATTCTGATGTACTCAAAAAAGGGAAGATTTACGTAAGTTGTGTATGGCACAGGACAGAAAAAAGAGACAAAAAACATGTTTAGTTGCTTGTATGCTTATGTGGTATGTTATGACATTAATGAATGCTCTTTTCAAGAAACTATGCTAATGCACCAGTTAGGGTAACTTAATGCCACAAAAGTAGGTAAATATGGTGTTAGGGTTTCCAACCCTAACTCACCACCCCCACCCTCCCTGAAGCAGCAAAAAGAAAATACATTAGGGAGTTGGATCTCTGGAGTCTTGGTAAATCAGTGGTGTGGTCTTTCTTGTGTGAAGAAAGGACATTGCATCTGACATTGTTCAAGGAAGAGTGTAGGCATTAGAGTTGAAAACCCCACAGAAGACCCCACCACTGATTCACCACGACTCCAGAGACTTAAAACCCTAATGTTTTCTCCTTTTGCTGCTTGGGTGAGGAGTTGAGGTTTAAAACCCAAATAACACATTTCCCTACTTTTGTGGTGGTAAGTTAACCTAACTGGGGCATTAATGTAGTTTTTTTTACAAAGAATGTCCTTGCTGTTTGACATAGTGGAATTGCATCCTCATTCATGCAGATCCTTAAGACACCTGTGGGAACTGATTCAGATGTGCAGAGCCCCTTGAGCCCTGTGCCAAGGGAAGACTCTTTGCACCTATAGAAGTACATGGCCATTGCAGGCCCTGCTCTTCTTTGCAGCAACCAGATGTGAAGACCTCATGTTGCTGTCTGGTGGGCTGGAGAAAATCAGGGCTCAATATAGTAAAGCTGACTGTCAGTAGGTAGTTCTACTTTATTCCCACCCTCTATTTATGGTTCTATGTGATAACAGTGACTGCCAAAGGGCGATCGCCGTTATGACAAAGTCAGAGTGCTAAAAATCAATTTCGGCACTCTGACCCCCCGGTGCACAACAAAACGTCACTGAGTACTTGTATTTTTTACATGTATGTGGGGCTTCATCCCACCCACCCCCATGAGGGCTTTGCCCCGCAAAGTGCTACTAAAGGACTCTGAACTCCAGGGGGGGTGCATATTGGGGGGGCAAAACATAAAAAAAAATTTAATTTAGGCTGGGCAGCAAAAACAACCCCGAATCCAGCACCCAAACCACGGAAGCCATGAGATGACCCGGTACACCATGGGGCCAACTCAGCAGCCTACTGCAGTGCCATCCCTCATATCCCTTCCCACTCCTCACCATGCATGCTTGCTCCTACCCCCCCCGCACATGTGTACGTGTAGCGACTTCCTGTTGCTACAGGTCACCCACCCCTCCATCCGGTCACTGTCCCTCATTGGTAGCCCCTGCAATGGGCACCACAATTGAGTCGCCTTTTTGCGGGTCACTCAATTGCGGTCTCCCACATCACAGGCTACCCTATTTATGGATCTGACTGATAGATTATTGCAAATTTAAAAAGATGATTTGCTATTCTGATTTAGATGGGGAAAAAATTAAATTCTTGTATTTGGAATTTGAAGAAGAGAAAATGGACATAAATTAAAGTGTATTCAGTATTTCTGTTGTTTCAGTTCCAGGTACCTGCTTGGTAGGGCTGTGCATAGGTTGAATAGTATTTCCCGAATACCACAAATAGTATGGCTCCTGAAAATGTGGAAGCCCTTCCAGAATAGGAGACTATTCACATTTGGAAAAGAGTATTTGCCCAGTTACAAAATAAAAAACATAAAAATTAAAAAAGCTCCTCCCCTCCTTACCAGACCAAAAAACTCAGTAAAATATAACTGTAATAATCCAGTCCCTGGGGTTATAAGTATCCTGTCAGTATTATTCTCAGGAAGGCAGCAGGCAGCTCATAGGGAGTTCATTAGGGTCCCTTACATAATGACGTCATTGTTTACTCAGCTAGCCTGAGGGAGGAATGATTAGGTCATTTAGAACTCTTGCAGCAGCATAAACCACACTGTGTGTATAGATGCTCTGGGAAGCTTAGAATTCTCAGTAGTCTGAAGTAGAGTGTTGTGGAGTAAGGAGGTGAGAGTGGCAGAAGGACTGTTAGTGGGTTCTGATAGAGGGCTCAGGATTTCTCACCCTAGTCAAGTGTCATTTCCAGCTTCCAGTTGAAGTGGTGGAGACAAGACTACAGCAAGATTTCCTGATTTATACTCCCTGTGAAGTGGAAGGATCTGCTTGTTCTCTGTGGACTCAAGGAGCAATCCCCTGAATGTTCTGAGGTGTTTTTAGCTGCCTTGGTATAGGACCTGAACTAGACTGTGTGGGCCGGCTACCCAGAAGAGTGCCTTTCCTGTTTCTTTTTGGTTGTTCTTTGCCCAGTGGATGGAACAAGTTTCTGTGAGTACTGCCAAGGAAGACTAGATCTCCAAATGTTCTTAGGGGAGTGGATAGTCTGAAGTGTGTGTGCCCATAGATAAGGTTGGATTGCACCTGTCAGTGCCCCTAGTCTCACCAGTGTGAGTGAAGAAAGTTAAACTGTGGACCTCAGTGAGTGCAGTTTATTTCTCTGTGTCACCCCAGTGTAAGGATGCAGTGAAATAAAATTTCACCAGTGAAATTGGCAATTTCACAGTGTAAAATGTTTTATGAAATTGTGGCAAAATTTCACAATTTCGCCCACAGAAATCCAACCAAATTTATCCCTCCTTGCTCCCCGGTGTCTAGTGGGCTGCCCCCCTCCCACCCCTGCCCATTCACCTGCCCACATGTTGAAATTAAAATATTCTCCCTGGTGTGTCTAGTGGCCCCACCCCTCACTGATTACCAGCAAAAATGAGTATAGTAATATAGTAACCCCCCCAACACATTTTTCCCCTACCCCACCAACCGGATCCCCAATCCTTGCTTAAAAAAAAAACACTCCCTGCTGTCTTGTGGACTCCCACCCTGTTATCAGAACCCACCCTGCTCCCCCCATTTCCCAATCAGGCCACAGGCACAGCCCTCCACTCACCTCCATGGCTGGCGGCCCAACTGAGTGACAAAATGAATGAGCACATGTCTGTACAAGCACATGCTCATTCATTGAAGCACGCAAGTACAGTAGCACTTCAATGAATGAGTGCATGCTTGTACAAGCACGTGCTCATTCATTGAGATGAGTCGAGCTGCCAGCCATTGAGGTGAGTGGAGGGCTGTGCCGGTTGTCTGATCGATACTGGGGGAGGGAGGTGGGTGCTGACAAATGTGTGGGTGGTGGGGTCCACCAATACCGAATTTTTTTTTATTAAGTAAGATTGGGGGATCCGGGGAATGGGGTGATGGAGAAATGTGTTTGGGGATGGATTACTACTTATTTGGGCCAGTGATTGGCCGGGGGGGGATGACAGGAGTTCAGTTGCCTGTTGAAGACATTAGCCAAAACTGTGCCAGTAAGCATCGCTGTTTGTATCAGCTGATCAACTGGTAATCTGCAAGAATCTGTTGCTCTCTCTCTCTCTTCCAGCAGTAGCCACTACTGATGCTGGCAGCACAGCTCAGGCTGGCACTTCTCCCATTCAAGATGTATGCACAATGGCTGTAATAAAGGAAAACAGGTAAAGAAAAAGTTCAAACACTTATGACATGACTGCTATGATTCAGCCACTTTCCCTTACAATGGAGGACCAACCTGAACATGGGCTGAGAGCTGCACTACTTAGATTTAAAACATGTGCAACTAATAACTGGCTGTAAAAAGATAAACTAGGCTTTGACACGCTGCTTAGTCTTATAGATAATAAAGTACAATGTATATAAAAAGAGAGAGATTTGCTCAGCCCACTTGTAATTCCCCCTGCTCCTAGCACTTCCAGAAAGCACACAGTAAGGAATAATGTTGGAAAATACAGTAGGACCCTGCTTTCTTTATAAAACCCAATACCTTTACCTTTACTTTAGGTAGGAATAATACTGTAGAAATAAACATGGGATGGGACAAGTATCGAGTTCCTAAGACATGGAATTATGGATGACTGGGATCCATTAGATCAGCGTCCTACTGTACTGAGAAGCATGACCATTTAAAATAAATGTTATGTTTTTATTATTGAATACGCAATAGGTTTATAGTGGGAAAATATATTAACAGTTTTGCTACCAAGTTACCTGCCTTTTATGGTTGTTGCTGTATTGAGTTTTGTTTCAAGTAGCCACTCGTTTGCATCAGTTGAATCTTCAGCCAGCTCACCCGCTTTGAAATCCGAGTCCCTACCCATTCAACAAACACCATTTCAGGATTTTACTGGTTTATGTTTATTTTATTTTATTGTTTTGGCTTTCTATTTGGATATTGCTCTATATCCACCCTTTTAGATTTAAACAGAAGCAGAGCTTAACATGCTTGACTGAAACTAAATGGCTTCTTACTACTAGCCGCCTGTCTGCTCAAAAATTGGAACTTTCTGCTATTATCAGGATGCATCACTGTAAGGAAAGGCGTTTCAGCTTGCTTAGTTTGATCCCTTTGGTCTCATTTACTTTAATTAGTCCTCAAAATATTAACTGTTGACATATATCTTGCTCGTACATACTAAATATGGTGCTTCCTTATGCTCAAAAAGACAATGATTTTTTCCACCATGATGGGTAGCAGGGTTTTTGGTGTTGTGTGTATTGGGGTGGGGGGAGACTGTAGGAAGATTGGGTATAGGGGTGGCACACACATTTTCCCCTTTCTCTTTCTGGTTGAGTTACTTAGTTTGTAGGAGGGAGAGATATGTTAGCAGGGCAATATTTTTGAGCAGTAGTTGATTTGAATGGGATGTGATGGGAGGGACCAAAATAACAAAGATGGTTTGCCTTACTTACAGTGATACATACTGATAAATACAGACAGCTACAATTTTAGAGCAGACAGTAGTAAGGAGCTATATGGTTTCACTGGAGCATGTTGAGCTGTGCTGCTGTTTGAATCTAGGGGGTTGGACATAGAGCAGTACAGCACATACGTAAAAATAAATAAAATTATATATATATAAATATATATATGTTGTCTTTATAATAAAACACAATAACAAGCATCTTTAATTGAGAAACCAGGGACTGCCAGCAACAGTGTTTTGACAAGTTCAGTTACCACTATGCCACCCGCTATTGAGATCACATTTTCACAAAAAAACAAAACTTTATAGTACATCTGAGATGTAAGGTACAGAGGTGGTGGGAGGTGACACTAGCCCAAGGGATCACAGACTGAAGGTGCCCCTAGGTGTTTAGAATTGGAGGACCTGGATGAACTATAGTGGATTTTGCCTAAAGACTGACAATTTGGTTTTTAAATAGAAAGGGCTCATGCATTCACCTTGCTGAGCATACAGTTGACTATAATGAGGACTGCTAGAAAATACCACAATTAGACTGATAAGGACACTGCGTTGGTTTTGGAACAAGGTAGAAATCCACAGTTATGCAAGATTTGCCAGGTACTACAAGCATATGCAGTGCAGGACTCCTAAACCAAATGTGAGAACTTAAAAATAAGAAACCTTTCCTGACACATTTTGAACAATGGAGGAGACAGCGGTTGACTGGGAATTGAAGAAGTCTATGCTGTTTATATTGAGAGCAGGTACACAGGAAGGACTGACTCATCATATGTAAATGATTTTTATCTTTAAAAAAACACTAAATATTAAGCGAGCTTTAACAAGACCATTATGTGAACCCTCGTTTAGCTATGGCTTAGGAATAGTACAAGCTCACGACAATTATCTACACCATTTATGAACTATAAATATGGACTGCTATTTTCTTTTCAGCAAGAAAGTATTATAGGACACTTACATTGTATTTATCTGAGTTTATGAGTGTTTTTTTTTATTTCATTATAGTGTCTAGTCCCTGCCATCTTTAGGCTGTGACTTCATCCCCCCCCCCCCCCTTGGGAAATCACCTTGCAATTATCTAGGATCCTGTTTTATTTAAGGATCACCAACATGCCTAACTAGGTTTTTCAAAAGGCTATACTTTATCAGTAATACAGTGTTTATAGCCACACCATTCAAGTTATTTTAGTACTTAACATGCTTAACCTGTAATGATATAATCTTTGAAGTTTTATGCATTAATGGTTGTGACTGATTTTAATTGAAACATTTTTTTTTGCAATTCACATGCACTTTTGAGTAAAACAGTATGGTGAAATGAATTTAAATTTTATAAGTTGAGTGGTTCTCTCATCCCTCATCGCCATCTGAGTCAACTCTCGAAATTAGAGGAGTTGCATTGGATAGTGATATTTCAATTTGGTGTGATGAAAAGGAGGTGTGTGTTTGCTCTACATGCTAATTGCAAACACTCATGTTTAGCATTTTATTTGTTACACCTGTCACACTGGTATATGTGAAGTTTGAGTTGCATACATAGCCACTCCCCTGAAATAGATTCCGTTTTGCCTCTAAGCCCTGGGGCTTGTCAAGCGCTGTTCACTTGATCTCATTTGTATGGACTTACAATTATTTGCACTAGTTGCACTTTAAGTTGCAATATAGAAACAATGTTTCCATCCATACAGTGGAGTGCTTGTTTCTGTTGTTTGCTGAGATTTCATTTTACAAGCACCTGGTTGTTGGGGAGTGCATAGCTATTTTTGCATTGCCTAATTGTTTAGAATCTTGCTATAAAAGAGGCTGCAAGTGGAATTGATATTGGACTGTTTTATTGGGGGAATAGTTTACTCTTTCTTTATGATACAGTTGAAGCAAATTTTAATTGTGAGTTTTTTTTCTTGAGGGAGAGTGTGTTTCTTCATCAGTTTTCAAATCACCTGCAAATCTGTAGACTATTCTATTTATGTACAGAGTGATGGAAACAGCCACCTGTTCTTCCACATTAAATTCGTGCATAGAGAGCACATAACACCCTTTCCAAGGTGTGAATACATCTCCTGAATGAAGTGTCTCTATACAGATGTGATGTTCAGATGATTGCAAGGACCAACTGTTCCTGCCTGTCATTTTACTATAGTAGCTAACAACATCATGGCACTTCTGGGTTCAGTCAATTTAGTAACAATGCATGGAGCGGTCACCATTCAGCAGTCATCCAGTCAAAAAAAAAAAAAGAAATGGAAATGTTTACTTGTGTTTGGCAGAATCACAGTAAATGTACTAGGACTGATGTACTCTGTGCAGTGGGTTGTTAGGGACCCAGTTTAATATCCCCTTACCCTTATGACAGAATGAGAAGACAATGCAATCTGCTTGAGGTTTGTGACACTCCCCCAGTGTGGCACTCTCTCTCTCTCTCTCTCTCTCTCTCTCTCTAGCAACTGGATGACCATCTTACAACCCACAATGTCTATGATGCTCTCAGATCTGGGTTTAGAAAGAGACATAGCACTAAGACTGCCCTTGTTCAGGTTTTAAATGATCTCCTAATTGCGAGAGATCAAAAGGCTCTTACTAGCTTAGTACTTCTTGATCTCTTAGTGGCATTTGGCACTGTAGACCATGGTGTGCTTTTGGAGTGCCTGCGGTGTTTCTGTGGACTGTCTGCAACAGTCCTAAGTTGGTTTCGATCTTTCCTCATGGGCAGGTCACAGAGGGTTGTCACTGGAATTTATTCCTCTGATGCCCTTCCCCTGTCCTGTGGGGTGCCGCAGGGCTCCATGTTGGTGCCCATGTTGTTTGCAGTGTATATGATGCCATTGGGAGAAATCATTAGGCTATACAGTCTGGGTTTTCACTATTATGTAGTTGATACCCAACTGTGTATGTCCTTTATTCCCAGACAGGATGATGCGATCTCTGTGCTTAACAACTGTCTAGCTGAGATCAAGAATTGGATGAGCACTAGCTGGCTGAGGTTGAATCTGGATAAGACCGAGGTGTAGGTTGTGGACCCGGGTCATCCAGAGTCGGGTCTTGGGGCTGGGCACCCTTCATGCCTATGGCTTGATAGTGTCCAGCTCATGACCTCAGACTGGGTGCGTAACCTGGGTGTTATTTCTGACAGTGGTTTGACCCTGAAATCACAGATATCTGCTGTTGTCAAATCTTCCTTTTACCATCTTAGGTATATCGCCCGGGTGAAACACCTGGTTCCTCCAGCTGACCTTCCTACACTGGTCCACACCTTTGTAACCACCCGCCTCAATTATTGCAATGCCCTCTACCTAGGACTTCTGGGGGTTGATATCTGCCACTTGCAGCTAGTGCAGAATGCGTCAGCCAGGCTTTTGACTGGTACATCTAGGATTAGTCATATTACACTTGTGTTGCATGAACTGCACTGGCTGCTGGTACAGTGGTGGATCACCTTTAAGGTTGGTTTGCTGACCTATAAAGCCCTACATGAGCAGAGACCCTGGTATCTGCAAGAGCTCCTTACTCCCTACTGCTCCTCCCACTCACTACGATCTGCCAATGAGGGATTGCTAGAGATTACCAGGGTTCAGTTAAAAACATCTGGGGCACGTACTTTTTCTCATACTGCACCTACCCTGTGGAAATCTCTACCTTGCCAGTTAAGGGAATGCCTGACCATCCCAAATTTTAAATCAGAACTTAAACCTACTTGTTCTATCAGGCTTTTTCTGAATGTTTTTAAAATGTATTATTGTTACTGTTTGATTATATTGAATGTTTATTTTATTGTACAGCACCTTGATAATTTGAAAGGTGCTTACAAAATAAATTTGACTTACTTACTCTCTATCTATCACTCTGCAAGGCATGAAGGAAGGGAGAGAGAGAGAGAGAGAGAGAAATAATATCAAACATTACACTCTTATTTCACGGAAAATACATAAGAATAAAGCAGCCTTCAATGTAATTTTTAGTTTCCAGTGAATGATATACGATGTTACTTTGGAGGCTTTCACTTTGTAAAGAAAAGGCATTTGTGACTAAGCTATAAATATTATCCCTCAGTCATTGTGTAGAATTTGGTTGTGCTTTCAGACCATTAATTGGCTATGAGTGCTCATTGAGCTTCTTCAGAGAGGTAAAACATGATTAGTACTGCCATTTTATAACTCAGATTCTTAACCATCAGGGGCAGCCAGCCCACAAGTCCACCACCACCTCCACATGTCTATAAAGCTAAATTTTGTCAGGAGGGGGCGAAATTTTGCCAGCAAGTAACATTTTGCTGGTTGAAATTTTGCTTGCAACCATAGGTGAAATTTCACATTTCACCTAGTGAAATATTCTGCAAAATGCATGAATTAAGCAAAATATTTTGTTGGCTGAAATATTTCAGTTTCGCTCAACTCTGCCCCAGTGTTGTGACAAGTTAAAGTATGGGATCTCTAGCATTTCAGTGGGGAATGAGGGTTTCAATGGTGCAACCCTGAAGAATGGCAGAGTCTGTCGGTTGGGGCCAAAGGTGGGAGGAATGCCATCTAAGTACTTACAAGGTAGGGTTTCCTGGTTCGTAAAAGGCACCAGTATTTTTACTTAAGCAAGTGGCCAAGCTGCTGGTTAAGGTGTGTGGCTGAGTTTTACATATTGCACATATGTCCAAGAAGAGTTCTGAGTGTGTGGCTTAGATTCACTAAATAACACTCATGGGAAAAGAAAGATGTTCATGTGCATGGCCTGGTGTCCACAAATGCACTTTTGGGAATTTAGAAAAAATATATTTCTGTTGTCATTCATGAACTGTACTGCATACAAGGAGAGTTCTTGTATCTGTACCTGTCCAGCTGGGACTAACCCTTGGTGGTCTACTTCAGCTTTACTTGCTATCTGTTGAATAATGCCACACTGCACAATCCCAGTCACTGTTATGGACATTCTGATTATTGCTTCTGGATGTGTAGATTTACTGGGGGCCCCCCTCAGCAGGTTAGATCAAGCATATACCTAGCTGCCTCCACCCAGAACCTGGGTTGTGTTATTTTACACAGGGTTCAAGTTGTTTCTTTCTGTATCCCCACCCCTCTTTTCCTCTAAAAAATGAGCCAGGTATACATCCTAACAGCAAGGGTGGTACCTACCTTTTGGTAAAGTAAATGGTATGCCAGTATAAGGGTGCCAGTGTTTCCAGATATTTAATGGGGGGTGTGCACACTAGTTAATTAAGTGGCCTGGGGTTACATAACACCTGCCCCCCACCACCCTTGGTGCTCGTTTTAGGATTTTTAATTTGGGGTGAGAAGCATACTGAGGGTATGTCCAGGATCTTCCTGTCTGGTGGTAGTGCCCCAAACAGAAGATCATTTACCAGAAAGCAAACTGTACCAAGTAAAATGTCATGTGAAAATCTTTTGCTGCCCGAGTTATGTGGAAAAGAAAGGAAAAATTTGCTGCTTGTGTGTTTGCTTTCAAACTGTGGACTGAGAAATCATTGCCCTTGCCTTGTGGAGAAAGAGCTTAAGAAACTGTATAAAAGTTGCAAATTTATTGAGAAAAGTATTTGTAGACTTAAAAGACAATGTTTTCTAAGTGCTTAGAAAGTTTCAAGTGTGTACAGTGAAATTTGGGGGAGTTGCTAAGGAAAATGCACCAGAATGGAATGACATTGCCTTAAAATGCTTCACCCCACTGAAATTTCAAGCTGAGAAAAAAATGTCAGTTTGCAGTTTAAATTTTTTCCTTCTCAATGATTGCCGTGCAGGAGTGTAGCAGACAGAGAGAGAGAGAGAGAGAGAGGGAGAGAGAGAGGGCTAATTTGCATGTCGTCATGTGATTGGTCCCAGTGCATTTATGCCCCACCCTTGCCCGAGTTTCTGCTTGTGGAACATTCATGGAGGAGCAGCCTGCATTTTGCTAGCAGCTTGTAGTTCGTGTGGCAGGAAGGAGGAATCACTTGCAGCAAAATCAGTTCTGCAACAGCAGTTTTCAGTCTTTTTCACAACTACCAGGAATCAACCTGTACTCCAAATGACTGGGGAGGGATCAAAGTGATTGTAGTGACAATCCCCGGACCGCCAGCTCATTTCTCCCCAGAGGTCTTCTTCAAGTCAGCAACAGGCTGTATTTCCATCAACGGTGCAAACCATCAACTACCTGTAAGTACCCCTCGCAAAAGAAACTAACTGTGGTGCTAAGGTTGGAAAACTGAGTAAGAACTTGAGCAAATGAAGCAAAAGTACTGAGAGAGAGAGAGAGAGAGAGAGAGAGAGTTTGTGAACTGTTAAATCTTGGACATCAGTGTGAAAGTGCTGTTTCCTTTCCAAAGAAAGTGAACTTTAAAACAAACGATCCCCCTGGTCAAAGTGCTTGTAAAGTAATGGATTGAGAAATAAGTAAAATGAACTTGTGCTAGAAAATTCAGTTGAAATTCAAAGATCCAGACTGAGTCCTAGCAATTTTTAACTGAGTGTGATGCAAAGTTACAGTTGCCATGCTGGGATGTAGCCAGCTATGTAAACAAAGCAGTGCCATTTTAGAACAGAGTTTTCAAACCCAAAACAAAATTTAAAATGGATTTCTTGCTAAGTGTGGAATAAAATTGCAGCAGCCAGGTAACCTTTTTCCATTCTATTAAAACCAAATCTCAGAGTGCTTGCAAACAATAGTAATTTTGAGACTTGTGTTTTTGATTTTCAGAACATGGCACAGCAAACCTCTTGCTACCCGCACAATGCCAGGGTGTGGGTAGCCCAACAAAAACAAGAACTAGCCCAATCTGAGCAATTGTATGACTGTTCAACAGCACCCGCTGAGGTGGTTTTGCTGACCTATCCATATAATGTCTGCATAGTATGCCTAAAACCAGGAAGGGATGTTCTGCCCATTCCCCATTACAAAGACTATAGAATGTGATTTGGAATGAGAATGGTAGGTGGCACAAGGAAAGCTAAATTGAAACACATCTGTTTAGCTCCATCTTGGACACAGACAGGGGACCCTGTAGAACTGGAACAACAGTGACAGGCTGGTTGCAGTAAAAGTGACCCCAGGGAGGTTGTAAAGGAGTTTCTGGACATTGTCTGCACCAATGCTGTGCAAGGCCCCGATGAAGAGATGTGTTCCACTCTACAGAGGGTGGAATTGGACTCTGCAAGTACAGGTTCAGTAGATCTGTGTGTGTTAGACCCAAGTCCAAGCCTCTTGAAGAGTCCGAGGTGGAGGAAGCATGTAAATGGGAGGACATTGCCTCTGACAACAGTAGAGAATGGTCAATTGTGGGTACCAGCGTAATCGCCAGTTCCTGGGCACACCGCATGGAAGAGGAGGAAGCAGCAATGGCTTCACTGGGCCCTAGCAAGTCGGCATTGGCCTGGGCTTTCATGGAGCCTCCAGATGTCCATGAGGAGGAAGGCTCAAGAAGTGTGCCCTTGAGTGCAGAGGTGGACTGCTCTTGCTCTGTATCAAGTGCTCTGGGAGGAAGCTTGTGCCAACCTGCACCCTAGAGTAAACAAGTGGGTCCAAATTAAGGTGTGCTAAGGAAGATTGCAATTCTGGAGGCGTAGAAGGACTTTGCTGATCAACTCTGTAAGAATAGTGGACAAAGCTGGCTAAGAGACATTCTATAATGTTCCCATGGTTCGTCCAGATGGGGTGACAGTCTATGCTCCAGATCCAGAATGGTACTATCCCAGAGATTGGTGTCATTCTTGAAAATTGTGCCTGCCTGCCAAAAGTGAATTCAGCCATTGCCAGCTCAGCCATCTGCCACTGAAGAGGTGGCAACCTAGGATAGAGGTGCCTTTCTTCTGGTGATCCAAATTCATTTACACCAGCATCCAGGTTCATCTCCAGCAGCATCCAGGTTTGTCTGTGGTAACATCCAGGTGCATCAGCCCAGCAGGTTCGGAGAAGATTTCCAGTCTGGGTCCAGTAGGATGTCATGGAAACATCTGATCTGAAGAATTCATCTACCCAGCAGCTGAAGATCAGCAGGTCGCAGCACCAGAGGTGATATTGACATCCTTTTGTCATCAGGAACTGGTAAGAGACCTTTTTCATTTTTATTTAACTGTGTCCTGAAAAATGGAAGACACTTTGGAATATGACCTCTAAATGACTGTACACTTAGACTGCAGTTCTTGCAGGCCTTGTGCCTGTTCCAGGACTGTGCTTCAGTAGGCTCCAGCCTAGGAAAGACTCATGTTGTAGTGCTTCAGCACTCTGGACACCTCCTTAGATTGGGATTTTGCTGGGATCCCTTCACCAAACGTTCTGTAAATGTCTTTATGTTTACTATTTTTGCATTTTTGTAGAAAATCCTTTTAAAAATGCTTTTTGGGCTTGTGCAGTATTCAGTGGGCGGGTTTTGGTCACTGTTTTTGGCTTTACAGGTTGTAGTTATTTGCAGAAATGTTTTTTGCAGTGTTTCTTTTGCAGGTGTTCCTTGAAGAAGACAAGAAGACCTGAAGAGGATTGGTGGGACTCATCGGAGTCCTCCTTGTGTAGAATTGTTAGGCTTGTGTAACTGTTTAGTGCATTGTCTAACCCTTTTTCATTTAACAGGTGTGAGGTATAAAATAGTGTTGTTTTTTGGGGTTGAGGACCTAGTAGGTAGCATAGGTCAGATAGTTTTTCCCCTAAAGGGTAAGCGGCAGGGAAGGCAGGTTGGTGGTCCTGATTCTAGATATAGGGCTCATTAATTCTGTCTGGTAGATCAGGCAGTTTCTTGGAGCCACTGAGGATCCATAGATAGTACAGTAGTAGGAGAGGAACTGAACTTTCTTCAGTGGGCCTCTAGCCTTTAGTGTCACCTGCCTGTGCCTGACACATGGTAGGGGATTACTTCTGCAACCCTCCCCATAGGGGGCATCAGAGATAGGATGGCCTGGTGCTAGGTGAGGCAATGACTATGGACAGTCATTTACCTGGCAAGAGGTGAGTGTAACCACCCAGTCCCTGGGGTTACTAGAATCATATCAGTATTATTGTAAGTAAGGCAGCAGGCAGCTGGTAGGGAGTTCATTAGGGGCTCCTTACATAATGACATCATTGTTTACTCAGCTAGCCCGAGGGAGGAATAATTAGGTCATTTAAAACTTTCACAGCAGCATAAGCCACACAGTGTGTACAACTGCTCTGGGGAGCTTAAAATTCTCAGTAGTCTGACGTAGTGCTGTGGAGTGAGGAGGTGAGAGTGGTAGAAGGACTGCCAGTGGGCTCTGACAGGGGGCCCAGGATTTCTCACCCTAGTTGAGTGTCATTTCCAGCTTCCAGTGGAAGTGGTGGAGGCAAGACTACAGCAGGATTTCCTGATTTCTACTCCCTGTGAAGTGGAAGGATCTACTTGTTCTCTGTGGACTCAAGGGGTAATCCCCTGAATGTTCTGAGGTATTTTTAGCTGCCATGGTATAGGACCTGAAATAGTCTGTGTGTACTGGCTACCCAGAAGAGTGTCTTTTCTGTTTCTTTTTGGTTGTTCCATGCCCAGTGGATGGAAAGAATTTCTGTGAGTACTGTCAAGGAGACTAGATCACCAAATGTTCTTAGGGGAGTGGGTAGTCTGGGGTATGTGTGCCCATAGATAAGGCTGGATTGCAACTGCCAGTGCCCCTAGTCTCACCAGTGTGAGTGAAGAAAGTTAAACTTTGGACCCCAGTGAGTGCAGTTTATTTTCTGTGTCACCCCATTTTTGTGACAAGTTAAAGTACGGGACCTCTAGCATTTAAGTGGGGAATGGGGGTTTCATTGGTGTAACCCTGAAGAATGGCAGAGTCTGTCGTTTGGGGCCAAGGGTGGGAGGAACGCCATCTAAGTGCTTACAAGGTAGGGTTTCCTGGTTCGTAAAAGGCACCAGTATTTTTACTTAAACAAGTTGCCAAGCTGCTGGTTAAGGTGTGTGGCTGAGTTTTACATATTGCACATATGTCCAAGAAGAGTTCTGAGTGTGTGGCTTAGATTCACTAAATAACACTCATGGGAAAAGAAAGATGTTCATGTGCATGGCCTGGTGTCCACAAATGCACTTTTGGGAATTTAGAAAAAATATATTTCTGTTGTCATTCATGAACTGTACTGCATACAAGGAGAGTTCTTGTATCTGTACCTGTCCAGCCGGGACTAGCCCTTGGTGGTCTACTTCAGCTTTACTTGCCATCTGTTGAATAATGCCACACTGCACAATCCCAGTCACTGTTATGGACATTCTGATTATTGCTTCTGGATGTGTAGATTTACTGGGGCCTCCCTCAGCAGGTTAGATCAAGCATATACCTAGCTGCCTCCACCCAGAACCTGGGTTGTGTTATTTTACACAGGATTCAAGTTGTTTCTTTCTGTACCCCCACACCTCTCTTCCTCTAGAAAATGAGCCAGGTATACATCCTAATGCCAAGGGTGGTACCTACCTTTTAGTAATGTAAATGGAATGCCAGTATACGAGTACCAGTGTTTCCAGATATTTAATGGGGGGTGTGAACACTTGTTAATTAAGTGGCCTGGGGTTACATAACACCTGCCCCCACCACCCTTTATCAGCAGTCCAATCCCACTCTCATCCTCCCAGCACACACAATTTGTTATATGTAATTATAAAATGTTAAATAATTTCCTTAATTGATGACCAGCACAAGCTGCCAACTTTCATGGCCAGCTGCCATGTTACTTATTAATAGCAGAAGGTGACTGGCACAAAACTGTCCTCCTCCATGGCCAGCCATCTCTCATGAATGAAAGTGTGCATGCTCAATTTGTAAAAAAAAAAGAAGAAAATAGTTATATCTCACATACCCTCACCCTGGCTGCACCCTGCTTCATTTCCCAACATCAACTTTGTGAGAGAACTTACAGCGGAGGAACCACTGTCAGGGAGTGACAACCGCTCAGTATGGCTCACATTGGATATGAGCAAGAAAGGAGTGGAATCTGGCACAATAGTGCTGGACTTCAGGAGGGCCCACTTTGGGAGGATGGGGGAAGTGGTAAAAGGGTACCTGGTCAGAATTCAATCTATTATGGACACTAACCAGAGGTGGGAGCTCATAAAGCTGGGGATAGTGGAGGCAACCAAAACCTGCTGCAAAACCCAGAGCAAGAAGGCTAGGGCTAAGAAACCGATCTGATTGAGCAAGGAGGTCATGGAAAGGTAAGGAGGAAAAGAGCTGCCTTAGGAAGTACAAGAAAACAGGGAGGGGAGGACAGGAGGAGTACTTGACAGAATCGAAGGAGATGACAAGGGCAGTAAGGGAGCTAAAGCATCTACGGAACTCAGGCTGGCACAAGGCATTAAGTAGGGGAGAAGGACTTTTAAGTACATCAGGGAGAAAAGGGCTGTAAGGACCACATAGTAAGGATTAGGAAGGAGGGGGTTGGGTGGAAACAGGGGTGCGATAAGGCGAGCTTAATAAATAGTACTTCTGCTCAGTATTTACTAAAGAGAAGAGGGGGGTGACACCCAAGGTGGGAGAAATGGCAGAAGCAGGATGGGAAGTGGTGACAGATGGGGAAATCATGGAGAGAAGAGTTTGAGAGGGTTTGAAGGCACTGAGGGTGGACAAGGCGCCAGGCCCAGATGGCATCCACCCCAGGGTACTGAAGGAGCTTGCAGGACCTTTGGCAGACCTATTTAATGCCTCACTACATTCGGGGTGTGTACCTCAGGACTGGAGGATGGCTCATGTGGTGCCCCTCCACAAGAGTGGCCCCAAGGATGAACCGGGAAACTACAGACCAGTGAGCCTCACATCCATCGTGGGTAAGCTAATGGAGACTATCCTGAAGGAGAGTGGTGGCCCTCCTAGATGCCAAAGGACTACAGGACAGCAGACAGCATGGCTTCATAAGTTGCAGATCCTGCCAAACCAACCTGGTCGAGTTCTATGACTGGGTAACTAGGCAACTGGACAGGGGTCATGCAGTGGATGTCCTGTATCTGGACTTCAGTAAGGCATTCGACTCAGTGCCACATGGAAGGCTGGGAAGGAAGTTAGTAGGCACAGGGGCAGGTGCAAAGCAGGTGAGATGGGTAGGAAACTGGCTGCAGGGAAGGCAACAGAGGGTGGTGGTGGGTGGGGAGCTCTCACACCCAAGGTCAGTGATGAGCGGTGTTCCACAGGGCTCAGTGTTGGGACCAGTGTTGTTTGGGATATTCATTGCAGACATATCATGGACATCAAGAGCAAGAGCAGTCTGTTTGCTGATGATACCAAGGTAGGCACGGTGCTGGATGACCTAGGGGATGGCAGGGGTTGCAGGATGATCTGGCAAGCTTGAAACCTGGTCAGACACCTGACAACTGGGCTTTAATGCCAAAAGTGCAAGGTGCTGCATTTTGGGATGAAGAACCCAGGAGGAGTTACCAGCTAGGGGAGTGCAGCTAGCCCAGACAGAGGAGAGAAGGATCTGGCTGTGCTCATTACAGGTGAATGAACAACTCGGCACAATGTAGGAAGGCAGCTGCAAAGGCCAACAAAATGCTGGGTTGTATTCAAGGGTATATCTTCGAGGAGGAGGAGGTGATTCTGCCACTGTATAGGTCATTAGTTAGACCACACCTGGAGTACTGCATGCAGTACTGGCGTCCGTATCTGAAGAGGGACATTAAGTTACTGGAGGGGGTGCAGCACAGAGCGACAAAGATGATCAAGGGGCTGGGGGACTTATCATACTAGAGGAGGTTGAAGGAGTTGAACATGTACTCACTGGAGGAGAGGAGAAACAGGGGTGACATGATTAAAACCTTTAAATAGAAAGGAATAAACAAGACGGGTACAGAGGGGCTGTTCAAAATAAGGGAGGGGAGGGCCACCAGGGGCCATGATATGAGACTGGAGCGAGGAAGGTTCAGGAGGAGATGAGAAGACACTTTTTACAGAGAGGGTGGTGGCTGGGTGGAATCGTTACCTGCTGAAGTGGTATGCAGTAGAGCAGTGGACTGCTTCAAATGAGGATGGGACAGGACAAGGGAAGGGTTAATGAAGGGAGGGTGGAAGGGAGGGCAGCTGCAGAATGAGGGGTGCTAGCTGCACATTCGAGCAGACTTGATAGACCTCTAGGCCTTTATCTGCTGGCAAATTTCGTATGTTCTTATCCAATTCTTGATATGGGAAGGTGACCGGCACAAATCTGCCCTCCTCCATGGCCATCCACCTCTCATGAATGAAAGTGATTGCACTCATTTTGTAAACAAAAGAAAAAAATCAGTTATGTCCCCCCACCCTGGCAGCACCCTACTCCCACTCCCCCCATCACCCAATTCTTGATATGAGAAGGTGACCGGCACAACCTGCTCTCCTCCATGGCCAGCTGCCTCTCATGGATGAAAGTTCTTATGTTTGTTTTAAAAAAAAAATCAGTTCTGTGCCCAACCCCCACCCTACCAGCACACCCTACTCACACCCTCAACCCCCAACACCCAATTCTTGATAGGAAAGGAGAGGGTGACTAGCACAAATCCACCCTCTTCCATGGCCAGCCACCTCTCATGAATGAAAGCTATCATCCTTACACTCTCTCTGTACAGCAAAATCGGCTGACTGCTTTTACTATACAGAGAGAGCACAAATGCTTTCATTCGTGAGAGGCAGACAGCCATGGAAGAGGGTGGATTTGTGACAATCACCTTCTTTTATCCAGAATTGGGCGTTGGGGGTGGAGAGTGAAAGTAGGGTGTTGCCAGGGTGGAGGGTGGGATATAACAGATTTTTTAACAAAATGAGCTATTCAATTTGAAAGATGGTGGCATGTCATGGTGGTGGGTGTGGGTTGGTTGCGCCCATCATCCATCAATGGATTTAACATTTTATAGTTAAATACAACAAATTATGGGTGCTGTAGGGGTAAGGGGGATGGAAATGGACTGCTGATAGAGGGTGGGGGACAGGGGTTACATTTAACTAGGTTTTTATTGGGGTGTTGGGAAAGAAAAGGAGGGAATTTATTTTTATTTTTTATTTTTAAAGGGCTCTAAATATAAATATCTGAATAACCAAATATTGCCTGCTCAATATGAATATTTGGGTCGAATATTTGGAAAAAAGGGTATTTGCACAGCTCTACTGCTTAACACTGCAACACATGTGTACTGTCTCATTATTAATGTAAGTCTTTAGAGTGGTATTCATTAGCTGGTGAACATGAACACTTTGAACCCTAACACAATTTACTCTGGCTATATTACAACTGTATACAATTTAATCTGGCTATACTGCAGTTGTATATTTCCCAGTTTTACATTTGTGAACATAGAAAATGTGAACTGTACTACAACTGCAAACATAACAAATAAGTACTCAGTTTTACATTAGAAAATGAAGTGTCTACAAGGATACAGTCAGTCCATAGTAACAGAACACTCAACTTAAGCATAAACTGCACTCGGAAACACAAATGCTGTACTACAGGAGATTTAATGCCAATAGTGCTAGCTGTGCTTGTAACTCCAGTAGGTTCTTACAGTCACATCATAAGTAAAAACAACAAATACTTTGTACGGTGTATCAAAATAAAGTTGATATCCCACTTCTAGCTGCAAAACACTGACCAGAGTGATGCCATCATGGGCAGCTATTTGTTATTTTGACATATCCTGTGTCTGTAAGTACCTGTCAAAGTCACGAGCACAGCTAGTACTATTTGCAATCAATCTCCAGCAGCAGTACAACATTATTGTTCCCAGCTGCAGTTTATGCTCAACTCAAGTGCTCAGTTACTTTGTTATTGGCAATTAAGAGCTGGTCACCCCCTCACTGAGCACTGGTCTAGCACCATAGTATCACAACACCCCCCCCCCCGTGGCACCTTCTCAACAAGGATTTGTCCTGTGGTTTGAGTCTCACTGAACCGTTTCATGGAGACATGCTGCAGTTGACTCCTCATGAATCCCTTTTTGAGTTCGCTCATGCTTTGTAAACTCCTTGGTATAGTGACTTTTGAGAAGTGTGACACTGTCTGTCCAATGCAGAGTTTTCTGCAAAGGGCTCGACAGTATCACACCAATCATCAGCCAGGCTGGTCTTGACACTGTTTTGCCTGAAGCGGTCTGCACTTGAAAAGAAAAAGCCACATCAATCATGTGCCAGCTTTTTCCTGTCATCTACAGGTCACTACGCAGCTTGGCTGATGTCTTTGCCCCCCCCCCACACCACCAGTCCCTTCCTGGAATGTGGGAGGAGGCGATTTCCTTGCCTGCCTCCTCCACTTCCCACTGACTACTTTTGCTGTTTTCTCCCATCCACGCAGAATAGGCCATAGCTTAAGCTCCATATGGGCTGGGAGTATGCCATGTGGGAATACACAATCTTCAGCTAGCGGATCCCCCCCATCTACTGAAATTGGGATGCTTAATCCCAGTGTCAGCATTTATCCCTCTCCCCTTTAATGTGGCAGACTGGGATCCCACACCAGTGTGCCAAAAACTGCCTCTGGTGGTGTTTCCAACACTGGGATGCCCACTGCCAGTGTCAAATGTGCCCCCCATGCCCCTATATTGCCAGCCAACCTCGGGGTGCCCAATCCCCAGGTTGTCATTGATCACCCCCATACTCTGGCACACTGGGACCCCATCCCAGTGTGCACAAATCTGCATTATGATTAGTTTACCTGTAAAAAAGAAAACAGACTCATGACTGTTTTTTAACCTGAAAAAAGAAACAGTCCTCGTTGTTCCTGTCAGCCCCCTCCCCAACCCACCCACCCCTTTGCACATCCCTCACCCATACTTACCTCCGGAGGTCGGGAGCAGTGATCTTTGTTGGACGGGAACATGTCTGCACTCTTCAAAAGCCGACCACAAATTGAAGAAGATCATGGTAAGCCCTATAGTGGCAATCAATGGGTGGTTTCAACTTAGGTTGATATCGCAGCCATTTTTGGGAGTTTTGGTTCTAGATTTTCAACATGGGGTTCTTGGGATCCCACCTCATGAGCACAGTCACTGTCATTTTGTTTCTCAGTCCCAAAAGGTGATTTCATGGTCGCTGCACGGAATCACCTTTCAGGACCTATTAATGAAACAACAGTGTCATTCTTTATGAAGTGGGGTCCCAAAATGCCTTTGTTGCAAATTTGGTGAAAAAACTCCCAAAATGACTGTGTTATGAGTGTCTGTTGCACAGTTTCTATGCATGTTCATAACATCATCAATTTTTAAGATTTTCACTCCAAATTTCCAACACTGACATTTTTTCACACACCCTTACAAACAGTATTGCTGCCATTTTTTGCATCTTTCCCAAAATGTGTTTTTGCAACTGTGGCGCAGAATGGTGCGATTGCTGTGCAAAATCAACTTTCAGGACAAAGTAACAAAAATCGATTGTCTCAGTTCATGAGAGGAGGTCCTATAAAGGCCATGTTGAAAATCTGGTGAAAACATTCCAAAAAATGACTGCGTTATGAGCGTGCATTGTAGATTTTCTACGCACAATCCTAACTTCAGCACTTTTTCATATTTTCACTCCAGATTTTCAACATTGCCATTTTTTCACACCTCTTTTTGAACAGTACAGCTGTCAATTTTCACATCCTGCCAGAAATGTGTTTTCACACCTGTGATGCCGAATGGCACATTTGCTGTGCAAAATCACCTTTTGGGATAGAGTAACAAAATGATACTGCCACTGTTCATGATGTGGGGTCCCAAAAAGCCCATGTTAAAAATTTGGAGCAAAAATACCAACAAATGCCCTGGGCATTAGGGTTTCCAACCATACCGCCCACCCTTAAAATGCAAGGCAAAGGAATATACACAGAAAAATATGGGAGGCATTTACCACCCCTCCCTCTGTCCCTTCTCATGACTTGCCTCAGCAATCAGTTTGCTTCATGCTCCTTCGGCACCTGCCACCCCACCTTCCCCCTCCCCCAACTCCCAGTCCTATGAGTTTCCCTAACAGTCACTACTAATGCAAGCTGCCTGACCATGCCCCCTCACACCTCACCATTTATTCTAGAATGTCTTCTCTGCTCAGCCTCCCTATACCACCCTATTTCTCCTTATATCTTATCGCCTTTCTTCCCCACCCTTCACCTCCACCGCAGTACCTACCTCTCTCTCATATCTCCTTTCTTCACCCCATTGGCAGCTATCCCTGTCCCTCTGAACTACTGACAAGGCACTTTGTGGCTGCTTATCCCCCATAAAGGTTTCTTTTTTGTTATTTTAGCTTGTACCTTTGTTTTGAGTTTTCATGTAAGTTCTGAATCTAAGCTGTATCGTTCATAGTGATGTACCTTTGCTTTCTCCTATTGTACTTTGCTTTGCAATCTGTGATGTGGAACCTTTGTAAAAGAGCTTGTGATCAAAGGTCTTTTCTGAATCACTAAATAAATAAAATAAATAAATAAATGAAATTTACAACAGCAATACCAACAGTGAACTTTCAGCATTGACAAATGCTTGTGTTTGTGAGGCACACACTAAATAACATTATCAATTGCTTGTATGTGATTTTTGAAATACTTTCATGTGAAATACACATGCATTGAGCAATGCTGAAAAGGCAGATAGCTAGGTAGATAGATGTATATACATACATATATATGTAAGCAATAATACCTGACAGGGTGGGCATTATTGTGCTATACCGGACGGCCCCAGGGGCATAATGAGGCCCGACGCCACAGGCGGAGGGCCTTATAGCCCCTGGAAGTTCTGGTATAGCACACTACCGCCCACCCTGGAGGGTATTATTGCACTTAGAAAATGGGCAATGGGTAACATTAATGAGACAGAAACACAAAATAGTTTTTCGGCCAAAACTTTTTTTTTATTCATTCAAATATATGAACTTTAAACTCTTGAGAGAAAAAGTAGTCCCTTTTTGGGACTGGGATGGGGAAAATAAAGAAACACTTTTATAACCCACATGTTGCACTTTGGCTTTGGGATGGAGAAAATAAAATGTGTGCCCTTTCAATTGCTGTAGTTGATAAAATTCACTGGTGCTGTGAAGGAGCAATTCAGGAGACTGAATGGTGTTGATGAGGTTCTAGTAGGTGGCATAGCTGAGCTGCAGCATGGCTTTTCCTCTGGTTCTTCTGCCTCTTCTGTCTTGAATTTTTTTTTTCCACTGCAGGATGTGCTGCCTGTGCACCCAGGACATTGCTCCATTTCTTTTTGTCATGTGTAGATGGTTTCCAGTAACTTTGCAGGCTCTGCTCACATTTGTGCCCTATTCCTGATATTATCTCCCTAGCTTGGAGACCTGTGTCTGACAAGATCTGTACAGAGGTGGCACGGATACTGTGGTTGGTATATCTTGTTGAAAGGTTTGCTTCTTTATTTATTAGTGCCATTAGTGAGCCTAAATAATGTTTCCCCATAGGCTCATTCGAGTACAATGTCTGCTGACTATCTAGGAATGCCTGGGGGAGTCTTCTAGGATGCATATACAGGGCTTTGGCATCTGCTGGGATTTTGATATATATTTCATGTACAGTTTGACTGGACAGTTTTCATTCTCGGGCTCCTCAAATATACTGCCTCTGGTGTTTTCTTTGTTTGATTCCCTGGGCTGGTTTTGATTTTTTGAATGCTAATTGTGTGATAGGCTTAGGTATCTGCAGCCATTTTTGTCCAGCTTCACTTCAAATGACTTGGGTGTCGGCTCGTGTAACCCCTCCCTGCCGTGCCGGGCCATGTGGATTTGTATTTCAAACCAGACTTTTGACTAAGCCCAGCGTGGTATTGGGTAACATAGCATCAGACTCACTGATTTTTTTTATGTCTGCCGCATTAATTGCAGGGTGGTGGGTAGCCTTGTCTTTGTTTGCTTTTTGATATTTTTTTCAAATACTGATAAAAACTTTGTTGGCAGGACAGAAAATGGGGTTGCTTATTATGTCGAAGCTGCGTGCTACTGTGCTGCTGTTAACGTGATGACTTAGGCCAGCATGGATTGCACAGTAGCCAGAGATGGAGTACTTGGTCCCAGCACTCATACGCACCTCAGCATAGAACTGCCTCAGTGAGCGACAGAGCTTTTCGGCAGTTTCAGTTTTGAAGTCTACAGACCCTGCCTGGATGCCCAGTCGGTGAACACTCCCAAAGCCCAGTGTTTTTTTTTGTGTTAGCCTCATCCCTATCACTTTTTATCTCAGCCAGCTCCTGTTCACTCACGGATATATGACGGCTTGACTCGAGGGACTCAGTTCGTTTATCTGTTCAGCTGATGGTGATTACGATGATGAGAACAGCTCATTGAGACTCTTCTCAGTCACTACATCAAAGAATACTGGTATGTTGTCTGACATTGTCAGTTTTTTTTTAACTTGATGAGTTTCAGGGCACACAGAGAAGAAAATGGCGCCTTTTGACAGCTGTCAGAAACTTAACATTCGAACAGCTGAGGGATCGCCGTGATGGGGACAAAACACTGGCACCTTTTATTGGCTGGAGTCTGTTGCCAGATAGATTAGGGATGTCTGAGAGTTCTCAGCCAATCAGGATAGTAGGTTTCTGATGCCCATTTTCTAAATATAAATATATATATATATATAGAGAGAGAGATAGATAGATAGATAGATAGATAGATAGATAGATAGACAGACAGACAGACAGACAGATAAATAGACAGATACAATATCACACATGGGGAAAAAATGGCTAAATTAAATATAAATGTTAATATACTTAACTGGATACTACAGTGCCTCTCCAATTGTTCTCAGGTAGTTTCTATAAATGGTTATAAATCATCCAGTGGCAATGTTACGAGTGGACTCCCTCAAGGATCTGTCCTATGTCCTATAATATTTTCCCTGTTTATATCTGACATGGCTGTGGATGTTTATAATTGGAGTTCCAAGTATGCAGATGATGATATCAGCTTGTATGGACTCTGTAGTAATTTCATGGAAGTAGAGTTGATTCGGAAAGATCTTGACAAGATCACTGCTTGGACGTATAAATGGGGAATGGCATTCAATGAAAATAAATGCAGTGTCATGCACCTGGGTGAAAACAATAAACACAAAAAGTACATCTTGTGTAATACCATGATAAAATCTGAAGCTGAGGAAAGGGAATTGGGGGGTTATTATCTATATGTTCCTAAAATGTAATACATGATGTGTAACAGTAATAACAAGAGCAAATAAGATATGGTGGTCAGTGAGGAAGAACATAAAGAGTAGGAAGCCAGAAGTTATTTTCCCACTTTATAGATCCTATGTACAGTACATCCCCACTTGGACTATGCTGGCCAACTTTGGAGTCCATACGCCAGCAAACATGATGGTAAACTAGAGAAAATCCAATAAAGAAAAACTAAAAGTGTACAAGGCCTGAATGATCTCTTCTATTATGATAGGTTAAAATTATTGATCTTGATGCCAGTGAATATAAGATGTCTAAGTGGTGATCTTTTAGCATTGTATGACATAATC
This sequence comes from Neoceratodus forsteri, assembly GCA_016271365.2. Taxonomy (NCBI): domain Eukaryota; kingdom Metazoa; phylum Chordata; order Ceratodontiformes; family Ceratodontidae; genus Neoceratodus; species Neoceratodus forsteri. The sequence continues at coordinate 965,231,809 of CM028132.1, read as the reverse complement.
TATGAGCCACACATGATGACCCAATTAAATCTTTTCTTTTGCAGTTAATCTTTTTTATTGAAATCTTTGCAGTTTACATACAGTTTATAAGTCAGGTAGTAGGCATACATGCAAACAGTGGATACCAACACACGCAATATACTGGCAACTGTGATCATACAGGAACATACAATAAACTGTCAGCAATGCAAGATGTCAATGGTATATCAAACTCAGTATCTATATTTGAGGCAGATGTAAGGTGAGTGCCTTACTACGGGGGGGGGGTACCAGGTGGTATTTGGCTCGACCAATCCTATTATTGGCTGAATGGTGAGATATTAACTGTAGGTATGGGGCTCACAAGTCTAAGATAGTAGATAATTGCTGCTTGGTTTGAAAGGCCAGTCTAGCATTCTTTGCTAAAGTTTCTAATGAGGCAAGCCATTCTTGTATGATTGGGATGGATGTGGACCTTAACTTGGTAAGAATTAATCTTTTCACCTCTACATATGCCACAATTAGCCATTTCAGTTTCCTTAAGGGTAGGGAGGCATCCTGGGGGTGACAGCCCAGTAGAAAAGTGTGTGGAGTCATGGGGATCCCCACTTTGAGGATAAATGAATATTTTTGGGTAACCTTAGTCCTGAACAGGGCAATAAGGGGGCAGGCCCAGAGTATGTGTAGTAGGTCTGCTGCGGTGCAGCCACATCTCCAGCAGATGGCCGTGGTGGACACTTCCAAGGCTTTGAGCTGAGATGGAGTTCTGTACCAGAAATGGAGTACCTTTTTCTGGATCAGTCTACTATTTTGATCAATACAGGATTGTTGTGCCAGTCTCCAGCAACTGCACAGGATTTTTTCTGGAATATCTGTCTGGAGGGTTGCCTGCCACTTGGTCCTGGCACTGATTGTGGTGTCGGTTGGGCTTCATGTAACAGTTGGTAGATAGAGCCTGCTTTGGTCTTGGTAGACCCTAGCCATTCCACTAGGGTCAAAGAGGGTACACTACCTGAGTTCCTACCTCTACAAGGCTGGCATTTGCACTGGGTTTTACACCACTGTAAGTATACAGATCTGATTTGAAGATACCTCTAACAATCCACTTTATGTAAATTATATTTTGTTTGTAACCCTTGGAAGGTCTCAAAAGTTTTATTGTCTGCAGTTAGGAGGTCTCTTGCTGTACAGATCAAGCTGCCTTCCCTTTTGGGCCACTGGAACTACTCTCCATCAATAAGGAGGTCATAGTTGTCCCACAGGTAAGTATAACTCCCTAGCCTAGGGCACCTCTGAGCAAGTCTGGCTGTTAGGGCCCACGCCCTATGTGCGGCCTGGATAGTAATCCAGTGGGTAGCCTCAAGGGGTAGTGGTAATCCCAAATACTGGAAGGGGTGCCATAGACCCATCAGATGCTGTTCAATTCTAGATCATTCCCGGGGAGAGGGGCCCCTATATCGGATGATTTGGAATGTCTTAGCTGTGATGAAGGCATACATATAGTGCTTAAAATGTGGAACATTCCAACCACCTCGAGACCAGTGTGCCCTGAGCTTGGATCTGCTAAATCTGGGTGGGGATGTGTCCCATAGGAAGTGGCCCGTAAGAGAATCTAGCTTTTGAAACCATTTATCCGGGATTAACAGGGGGAGGTGGGCCAATAGGTATTAGATTCTGGGGGCTAACATCATTTTGATTGACTCTATTTTCCCCTGAAGGGAGAGGTTTAAGTGCTGCCATCTATTAAACTCCTTTTGGAATGTGGTAATCAATGGCTGAATATTTAACTGACTTAGTTTGTGAATGCCAGGGGTTAAGGTGATCCCTAGATATTTAATTTGGGAGCCTGCCCATGCGAGGCCCAACACCTTCCCCATCTCCTCTGTGGTGTGTTTGTTTAAGAGGCATTATTTCTGACTTTGTTTTATTAATCTTCAGCTGGGAAATGTTTTCAAAGCTAGTAAATATGTTCAGTATGTGGTCCATACTTTTGTGGATATCGCTAGTCAAGATGAGGCAGTCATCCACGCGCAGCTTAGTTTTGAACTCTTCCTTACCTATTTGTAGTCCCAGGATGTTATTGTGGGCCCAAATGACTGATGCCAATGGTTCTATAGCCATTATAAAAAGGATGAGTGAAAGGGGGCACCCTTGCCTCATGCCCCTTTGTAGAGTAAATGGCTCTGATAATAGGCCATTGGTAAGGACCTTAGCCAGTGGACCATTGTATATTGTGCTGACCCAACCCCCAACGTTAGGACCTATATTAAATTGTTCTAAAACCACCTGGAGATAACTCCACTTGACCGAGTCTTAGGCCTTCTCAAAATCAATGGTGATGGTGGCTGCCGGGGTGGGCAAATGGGAGGCTTCTTAGAATAGAGTAACCAAAGCCCTAAAATGGTCAGCACTATCTCTTCACAGAAACATAGACTTTGACCACAGATAAGGACCACTTGACCCACCCAGTCTGCCCATTTCCCTACCTATTGGATAAGCTGCAGATTCTAGTTAACCAACAGCCTATTTCCTGCAACCCTCCACTATAATTGCCTTATGTTTGTCCTATGCATGTTTGAATTCCCCCACTGTTTTAGATCCCACAACCTCTCCAGGAAGGCGGTTCCATGTGTCCACCACTCTCTCTCCATGAAAAACAATTTCCTCACATTACCCCTGAGCCATCCCCCCTCTATCTTTAAATTGTGCCCCCTTGTTCTTACACATCTCTTTTTCTGAAAGATGCTACCCTCCTGGACTTTGTTGATTCCCTTGAGGTACTTAAAAGTTTATATCATGTCCCCCCGTCCCTCCTTTCATCAAGGGTATACATATTAAGCTCTCTCAGTCTCTCTTCATATGGTTTCTGATGTAGACCCTGCACCATTTTAGTTGCCCTCCTCTGTGCTGCTTCCATCCTGTCTATGTCCTTGTGTAGATGAGGTCTCCAAAACTGCATGCAGTACTCCAGATGGGGTCTCACCAACTGTCTGTACAGAGAGATAACCACTTCCCTTTTTCTACTTGTGATGCCCCTCCTTATGCATCCCAGTATCCCCCTGGCTCTCCTTGCTGACTTCTCACATTGCTTACCCATCTTTAGGTCATCTGATATGACTATCCCCAGGTCCTTTCCATTACTGTTGTTGTTAGTACCTCCCTGCAATTGTGTACTCTTCTCCTGGATTTTATTTCCCAGGTACATTACTTTGCACTTCTTTGCATTGAATCTAAGTTGCCATATGCCTGACCATTCCTCCAACCTTGCCAAGTCCCTTCTCATCCTTTCTACCCTCCCTTGTGTATCAACTCTGTTGCAGATCTTTATATCATCTGCAAAGAGGCATACCTTTCCTTCCAGACCCTCTGCAATGTCACCTATAAAGACATTAAAGAGGACTGGACTCAGTACTGAGCCCCTGAGGTACTCCGCTAGTAACCCTTTCTTCGGAATGTGTCCATTCACTATTAACTTCTGTGTCCTGTTGTGCAGCCAGTTTGCTACCCAGACTACCACCCTGGGACCCACTCCCAGGCTGGCTAACTTGATTATTAATCTTTTGTGCGGGACTGTGTCAAATGCCTTGCTAAAGTCTAGGTAGGCCATATCCACAGCCCTTCCCTGACCTATTCCTTAGGTCACCCAGTCAAAGAAATTGATTAGATTCATCTGACATGACCTTTCTGCTGTGAATCCATGCTGCTTTGGGTCCTGTGCCCCACTGGCCTCTAGGTACCCAACAATTCTTTCTTTCAGGAGTGATTACATCATTTTCCCCACCACTGAGGTCAAACTAACAGGTCTGTAGTTTCCTGCTTCTGCCTTGCTCCCACTTTTGTAAGGGGAATCACATCTGCCCTCCTCCAGTCCTCAGGTACCACCCCATCCTCCCATGATTTGTTAAAAAACTGTGGTCAGTGGTGTCACTAGGTCCTCCTTTAGTTCTTTTAGGATTCTAGGGTGAATCCCATCAGGCCCCATTGCTTTGCCCACCTTGAGTTTTAGGAGTTCTTTCAGGACTCTTTCTTCTGTAAATGGACTGGCGTCAACCCCACTACCCAGAGTGCTTCTATTGTTTGGTTTAGGTAACTCCTCCTCTTCTTCTTTTGTGAATACTGAGCAAAAGTATTCATTCAGTATCTCTACCTTTTCACTGTCTCCCTCTGCCCATCACCCCTCTCCTTTGACAAAGCCCACCTGAGACTCATGAATAATGGATGGCAATACCCGTTTAAGTCTAGCTGCTAGGATTTTAGCTAGTATTTTAGTGTCAGCGTTTATCAGGGAAATAGGTCTGCAGCTGGCGGGGGAGAGTAGGTCCTTACCTTCTTTGGGGAGGACAGTGATCATTTCTTCTTTCCTGGAGCCTAGAAGGGACTGGGCAGCATGGAACTCTCTCAGCATGTGCAGCATAGGTCTTTTTATGATTTCCTTGGTGTCTTTTTAGAAGTCTGTAGGAAAGCCATCACTCCATGAGGACTTATGCGGAGCCATTCCATCTATTGCTTTCACCAGCTTGATATCTGTATGGGAGCTTCCAGCAAAGCATGGTGTTCATCCGAAAGCTTTGGAAGGGAGGTCTAGGCAACAAAAGCAATGAAACTAGCCTTGTGAAAGGGAGCTTGGGACTTATAGAGGTTGTCGTAAAATGCCCTCAGAATTTTGTTTATTTGCATAGGTGAGAATTGCACTGCCCCAATTTATCCCTTAACTTACTATGTGGCATTTGGCCTGTTGTTACCTTAACCAATATGAGAGCAGCTTCCCAGCCTTATCCAATATTTGTGGCATAGTCTGACTATTTGCAATTCTGTCTTCCTAGTGGCTAGAGTATTAAGCCTAAGTGGATGAGCAGTGAGCTCGTACTTTAGGGATTGATTACCTAGTTGACTGGGATCTTCTTTATAGATTGCCTCTTTTTGTGCCAGCTGTGCTTCTAGCTGGTGGGCTTCAGCTTCCCTCTGTCTCCTCCTATGAACTGCATGGGATATGATTCTGCCCCTCACTGTGGCCTTGAAGGCCTCCCATATCATATGTGAGGAGGTACAGGCTTCAGGGTTGTCTTGAAAATAGTGAGTCAACTCTGTTTTAAGTCAAAGTTGAAACTGCGGGTATGCCAGCAAGAGGGGGTCAAGCCTCCATGTCACCGAGTGTGTAGGGTTTGTGTTGAAGTAGGCCTGGAGGACCACAGGGGCATGGTGCAAAACATACAGGGACAATGGAAACTTCAACAATAGCCGAATTAAGGGGGAGATACAGGAAATGGAGGAACTGACACATAAGATCAATACCAGACTCCCTCTGTTTGTGAATAGATGGAACAGATGGATCAGGTTCAGAAATGATGTGCCAGAAAGTGAAGGATATACAGAAACTTTGATAGGGGAGATTCAGAAGGAGAATGTGGGACATGACTCAGCACATTAGAAACAAGCAGGAATACAACACCCCCTCATTCAGAGGAGTTGGAGGTCGGGATCTCTCTTCATGCTTCTTGGGGGCTGAAGAATAGGAAATAACAATGGGAGTTAGCTAGACTACTGTGCCTAAGAAGGGTCAAAAGAAAGTTTAAAGAAAGAATTAACTGATGCCCGTGGCATGTCAAGATTTTTATAATATAAATTTTAATCCGTATACTGTGGTCTAAGATATGTACTATGTAACAATGCCTGATTATTCAATAAACATGCATTAAAAAATAAATTTGCCGAATTTAGGTTGGTTGAAGAGAACCAATAATCCAATCTACTAGCCATGGATCTAGTCTCAGAAAAGTATGTGAAATATTTTTTTAGTAGGATGATAGGTATGCCATGTGTCTGTGAGGTGATGAAGGGCCAGTAAATCTGATAGAGTTTTTAAAGCTTTGTTATGAGGTTCCAGTTTAGCGTTAGTCCTAGCTAACAGGTGGTCCAGGGCCATATTAAAATCCACCCCCCAGGATTATGTTAGGGCACTCTTCAGACATTTCTAGCAACCTTTGAGATATTACATTGAAAAAACTCTGGAGCATCTTCATTTGATGTGTATACTGTATGTTACTTAGGATTAAGGGCCCTCTGTACATCATGACCTTCACCAACAATCATCGCCCTTCTTTATCCCATGTTCTTCCACCATCTTCCATTTATGAAGTTTGTGACACAGGAGCGATACCCCCCCTTTTGCCTTACCTGAGACGCTATGTGCTTCACATCCTACCTACTCCTTCACCAGTGTTCCCACATCTTTATGGTTGATCTTAATGTCCTGGAGGAAAGCAACTTGTGATTTAAGTTTTTTGACCCTGGACATTACCTTCTTCCTTTTAATTGGATTATTTAGTCCCCTAACATTCCATGTGGTAAAAGTATGGAGGAATCCATAATGGGATTTTAAAAATAAATGTTCCCTGTTATAACCAGGCCCTCTTCCCCTGTAGAACCTTACTGGAGAAGGTAATATTCACTTCCTGCATCGCTGACCTCCAGCTGCTCTAAGTGAAATTGCTACAGATAGGTGTTTATTATTCCACATTAAGCCATTTGTACCATTTCCCATTTTCTCTGCAAAGATTTCTTTTCTTTTTAACATCTTGTTTTGGGGCACGTTCACTCCCATCCTTTTTTTTTGGTCAATACTTGAGCCTGTGGAGGAAAATACACACATACCTCGGGCTGGGGCAGCTAGCCCCTCTGCAACTAGAAGAGAGTGGGCCCCCGCTATTGCTGGGAGAAGCCGGCCTGTGCTTCTCCAATGGCTCAAGGGCCCCCCTCTGGGGCATCCTTAAGATGAACCATGCACATGCTAAATCACATTTCTATCAGAATAAATTCCAAAACAAAACATATCCATAGGCAGCTGATATAGCGATCCCTTACAGAATCCAGGATCTCCATCCGGGAGCCAAGAATTTTTACTGTAATGTCAACCAAAACACCAGAGAACCTTGGGGGGGTCAAACCCTCCCTCCACCCTTAACCATGAAGTCACAGGGACTCACTGGGATATCCCCACAGTCCAGATGTGTGGGGTAGGAGGGGTATCTGGCAGCCCCTCAGCAACCTCCTGCTGTACCATTCAAAGACTGGGAACCCTGGGCATAGTTAGTGAGCTACCACAGGAGGGGTTTAAGAGGTCAACCTACGTGAGGCAGCACTGTTACCACCCATATAAGGGTCCAGGTCTGTATCTATTTGAATAGATATGGGCATTCACAAGGGGACACAGTGCCTGTATCAGCCAGGGCACTCATTTACCTCACCTGCCCATGCCCATTGGATCATGTATCCATATCAGTCGCAGACCCCTGGCGGGCCCCTAATTTCAGAATTAGACCAGAGCAGTAGGAGGTCTCTCCAGAATGGTCGTCTGATAATTCAGACAAAGAGAAGAAGGCTTTTCCCTATTAAGGACCAGGCCATAATATCAAAAAAGTGCAATATTGCATTAGGCACAATGGGAGCTATCCCTGATTTACTCGGGCCCACATGCAATCAGGTAGCAGACACTTTGAGGGATATGTCAAGCCATAGGCAGGGGACTGAACCCAGGTCTGGTAGGGGCTGGACGAAATAAGTAGGAGGCTAACTTCACTGGATAGCTATGTCTACCTGCCACGGGGACTTCCCAAATACCAGTGGTAGGATAGGGAAAAGTGAGCTATCAGTGAAAGAAACAGTCAAGCTGGATGACAACTACTGTAAGCCCACGCTTCCCATGAAACCCCTAAGAATTCAGACTATCCCCAAAAATGGATGCACAAGTGGGCCTTTTGAATGCCCCAAGTACTGAGCCCCACTCCTCCCCGACCTCCTCTCCTTCTTTACGTTTCCCAGTGCAGGTGTCAGCAATATATGTGACTTAATCAGGTAAAGTATTTAACCATAAAAAGGATATTGTAGCCTCTCAGACAGGTCAATCAAGCTTTCCAAGAGTTCTGCCAGTCTCTCAATGGAATCCTCCGCTTCGTTTATGTCACCCGGCAGACAGCTGTCCCAGTCAGATGGTAACGGAGACCAGACAGTATTTTCTTCTTGTTCTATACCAGAGTTTGGCATGTCTCTCTTGGGTGGTGTAGAAAGATTCAAAGCTGCTGGGGTCAGATCATGCAGGGGTTCACACCTATTAGAAGTTTAAACAGACATAATCCCAGGGGAGCAGCTGCTTGTATCCAAGGGAAGGAACCTCCTTTGTCTGCTACGTGATCTCTGCCTTCTGGCTTGAAGAGGTGTATTCTGTGTAGCTTTGCATTTTTTCTTCGACATTCTGCCTCTGGTCGTGGATTGACATTCTGGTACATCCATGTCTTCCTGCTCTTCTTTGTCCTTCTTCCCTTCCTTTTCAAAGTGGTTAATCTCCATGTATATTGGTTCCTCATGCGCCATGAGGTGAGCCCTGCCCTTGAACATGGCCCTGTCCCATTGCTTGATATTCTTTAACATACTGTTCTGCTGCAGCTGGGGAGTCAAATGTTAGAAGGCCCCCATTCACCTGAAGTCTCAGTGAGGCTGGATATCTTAGGGATGTGGGGATGTTGAGATGGCAGCATTGTTGTTTAACCCCTGCAAATGCTCTGCGGTAGTTAGATAGCTCCAGAGAAAAGTCCTGAAACATCTGCACTCCTCAGCCCTGCCACTGGAAAGCTCCTTGTTCACAGGCTTGTTTTAGATCGAATTCTTTGATAGGGTATCTCAAAAATTTGCACTGGATGGGTCTTGAGTGCTTCCCTGGCTGGGGGAAAGGGACCTGTGTGCCCACTCTATCTCTGGACGTGGCAAGTTATTTATTTTCACCCTGGTAGGCAAGAGATTTGTCAAAATTCCTGTCATGTCCCGTCCCTCAGCACCCTCGGATATGCCCACAATTCTCCAGATCATCTACTTCATTTAGTAGGTAGTTCAGCTTTAGATGACGATCATGGAGTGTGCCTTTGTGTGCCTTAACTGTGGACTCTGTGTGCTGAATTGCCTGCTTGGCGTGGGATACCCTCAATGCCAGGAGGTCTAAATCACTGTTGGTTTTTTGAGCAGAGATTTTTAAATCAGCTGTCTATTAGTATTCTATCCAGCTTTGCCATTATTGTGGCTATGTCAGGGGCAGAATGCTTAGCTTGAGGGCTGGCTGCCCAAAGAGAATGGTGCTTGATGGTCATGCCTACCCCCATTACTGTCTGACACTTGGATCTTTCAGTGGGCACCAAATGTTTACCCATCTGGAATGGCCCTGTGCCTTGTGGTGCTGCTCAGGCTGGCACTCAAGATTATCTTTTGTTCTCATGCAGCAATTCGGTCAATGTTGGTGTCCTTTTGAAACGCCAGGTTCCCAGTGCTAGTAAATTACTTTTTGGAATTAAAACAGCTAGTCCTTTTTATGGATGGGCAAAAAATGGCTCCAGTGATGGTCTCCCTAAGGAATTACACTGTCACCATGACAGATGGCAAGCTCAGCCCCCCCCTTAAATCTTTCTTTTAATCAATGCTGTATACAAACAAGGGAACATGAACTACAGCTAATGAACAACTATTTAGAATTTCTGCAAGGAGTGAGGAGTGAGCAGGGATCGGCAGCAGCATTTTCATCTGTAAAGAGTGAACCAGCAGTGGCATTTTCAGCCAATATGAGGAGGATCGGCAGCAGCATTTTTGGCTGCAAAGAGAAGGACCAGCGGCAGCATTTTCGGCTGCAAGGTCAAGGGCAAGCAGTGGCTCTGGCAGCTTCCAATCCAGACACAAGGAAAGGCAGACAGTGTCTCTAATCAGCCTCAAGTTAGGAGAAGGCCCAGAGAATCAATCCGGGCAAGAGGCGCCAAGGACAAAAGCTGTCCAGGCTTTAAAAGGCAGCCTCAGATCACTACCAGTAGCGAGGTGTGGAAAGCCCACCCGCCACGGTAGCTATCTAAATACTCTTTAGAGCATGGAGAATGGGCTGATCAGTGAAAGGGGTATGGCACTCAGCTATTTGGTCTACTGGAAGAAGAAGGTAGGCCAAGGAATTAAGGACTGAGCTTAGGGCAGCACTGGAGAACAATGACTAAAGGGGAATAATGCATTAATGGACAACAACTTTTTTGGTACAATTAGGTAGGAGGGATCTAAAGGCAACACTGTGGAATAATGGCTATTTAAAGGGGATCAAGATGATAAAATATTAGTACTGTTTTTACATATTTAGCAATATTGTACATGTTTAGCAATACTTAAGGGTGTGTTATGGGCAGGCTGCTTAAACTGCTTAGAATTGCCAGAGTGTTTTGACTCGGCAGTACAGCTTCAACTACTCTACTTACAGGGGATCAATGTGTTAAAATTTTAGTACAGTACTGTTTTACATGTTTGGCAAAATTTAAGGGTGACTTAAGAGCAGACTGCTTAAACTACTTAGAGGGGAAATAAAAATTGTGTTAAGCAGTGAAAGTCAGCAGAGGCACTGGAACTAGGGTCAGAATGACTTTACTCAGGATGGTGGCGAGGGCAGGGCACAGGTCTTCTGGGGTGAGGAGGGAGGCTCCAGGGGAGAGCAGGGGTGTGGGCAGGATAGTGGGGTGTAATGGATGTGGGGTAGCAGTGTTCATGGAAACACTGTGGAGATGGGGTGTTGTCCAATATGAATTAGATTGGGGCAACTGGAGGTGGGGTCAGCAATCTGAGGGGGTAAATGGTAAGGATGTGGAAGGACATGAGGGGGACCTGCAGCTGTAATTGTCAGCTATAATGCCGGGGGTAGCGGGGGCTGCTGTAAAGGACAGAGAGAGGGAAGGGGCAGGCTGGGGACATGGAGCGAAGGGGCAGGAAAGGGGGGGTTCAGGGAGGAATTGGTCCCAGGCAAGGAGGAGGGGAAGTAGTGGCTGGCAAGAAATGAAGAGTGAAGGAAAGTTGCGGGAGATAAGGAAACACACACTGGGGGGGATATTATAGTGACCAACAGGTACTTACCTCTTGCAGATACAATGGAGGAGGGAAGGGATAAAAACACAGTGAGGGGAGCGGAGGGAGATGAGCAAGGAAGAGAGACAGAAGATCTAAGAGGAGCAGGAAGACAAGGAAAGGAAACAAGGGGAGGAAAGGGGCAAACAGGCAGCAGAGGGGATGGCAGGAGGCCAGCAAAGGGATACAGGTATACAAGGAAGGTGAGGAAAATAAAGTAGAGAGACCAGATGGGAAGGAAGACAGGAGAAAAGGGGGTGGAAGGGGGAAGAATGGAGGGAAAGGTTAAAGACACAGTGAAGGGAGTGGAGGAGGAGGGTGAGTAAGGAAGGGAACCAGAAGGTGCAGAGAGGCAAGGTAGGGATGCAAGGGGAGAAGGCAGCAGGGGGTGGAGACCAGAGGCAAGAAAGGGGCTCAGGTAAGCAGGAAAGGCAAGTATGGTAGAGTTTGGGGACCAGAGGGGAGAATGGTAAAAAAGGGATGGAACCCTTTGGTAGGGGAAGTACAATGAGGAAACGGGGGGCACCGGGGGTCAAGGAAGTAGCTCAGGGCAGGAACCAAGAGTGAACCAGGGGGGTCAAGCAGGCAGCTCAGAGCAGGAGGAAATAGAAGTAAAGGGACCAGGATGGGGAGGGGGCACTGGGAAAAAGACCAGATCCACTTGAAGTGGAGATAGAGAAAGCCATGGTATTTGGGGACTCCATCATTAAGGAGATACGTTGGATCAGGAGGGGTCCTACATACAGGCAGAGGTCAGTCTTTTGTAAACAGGGGATGGAGGGGAAGGGCAATGCAGTGAATCAGAGGAAGGGCTAGGTTGGTGGGAAAACCACACCTTATCACTCATTTAGGAACAAATGATCTGACAAGCAATGAAGTGGAGGAAGTCCAGAAGAGGTTCAAAGCACTGGCATGGGGATGTCTAGAAGAGGCTAAATCCTTGGCATGTTCAGATGTTTTGTCAGTCTCCTGTGCCAGCACTGCTAGGCAGGAAAGAATCAGGGAATTCAATGAATGGGTCTGAGGATGGTGCAGACAGGAGGGGTTCACCTGTATAGGAGACTGGGGGGACACATGGGAGAATGAGGGCTTATACTGGAAAGATAGATTGCATCTGAGTGAGAGAGGAGCAAGAGTACTGAGGGGAGAACTGCAATGGTACATTGATATGGTCTTGGGGGGGTTAAACTGGTAAGGGGGAGTATAGGTCTAGGCTGAGGGAGGGCTCTATAGGAGCAGAGAACAGACAAGCAAGCACTCCCCCATGAAAGGGAGAAGGGTACAGAATAGGTAGGGAGGAGACAAATGGTAGGGAGAGGAGAGGTATATGTTGGAGGGGACTTTGCATAAACCCAAGAAGCCTGGGGAACAAGATGGTAGATTTAGGGCCAAAAATGGTTGGGGAGGGCCTGGATATTATAGCCATAATGGAGACCTGGTGGTCTGAGCATCAGACATGGGAGGTGGGGGTCCTGGGGTACAGGTTATTCAGGAAGGATAGGGAAGGCAAGAAGGAGGGAATTGCACTGTACTTCAGGGAGGATATTAGGGCTGCAGAAGGGCAGAAGGAGCATGGGAAAGCAGAAATTGTGTGGGTCACTATAGAGAAGGTGGTTGGGGCAGCATTAACACTGGGTGTGGTCTACAGACCTCCAAGGCAAAATGAGGAAGTAGACATGAAGATACTGCAGGTGATTCAGGAGATGGCACTAGAGGGGGAGATTCTGCTGGTGGGCAACCTTAACCTCCCAGGTATAGACTGGGATATCCCATTGGCTGTGTCAGCCAGGAGTAGGGAGATCCTTGAGTCCCTCCAGGGAGCTTTTCTGCAGCAGCTGGTCAGGGAACCCACCAGGTAGTAAAGTAGTAAATATTTTTTATTCATAATAAAAACAGAATAAACTCAGTTGAGTGAACTCATTTTCTGTGAAGTTCCTAGTCAAGTAAAATACATATAGTTACACAGATTCACATATAATACAATACACAGTATAATAAAACAATAACATTACGACAACAGACAATACAACGATAGCATCAGACACATCAATCTGATTGTTAAAGTGCATTACAAGAGTTAAAGATTATGGCATTGTTAGATCAAGTCATACACCATCTTTTTAATTCTAAATTATGGATCTGAGCCCCATGACAGCTTAAATCTGAAGGGTATTGATTCCACAATAAGGCTTCCCTAAAGGGAACAGACAATCTCCCCATATTTAGATTGCATTTATTCAAGACATATTGAGCTCCCTGTGAGGTTCTCAGGCTCTCTCTTACCTCCCTAAATTCAAATAAATCAGAAATCTAATCAGGAACCTCTTTATTCCAAACCCGGGGGAGGGGGACAATACCTGAAGTGGTCCTCATCAATGGGGATAGTGTGGAGGGAGTGGAGGTGGAGGTCAGCTAGGAGTAAGTGACCATAACGCAGTGGGCTTCACAGTTAGAGCAGAGTGCAAAGTGAGTAGAACTGTCACGGAGGTCCTAGACTTCGGGCAGGTAGATTTTTCCAGAATGAGGGAGATATTCTGGAAAGAAATGGAGGGGAAAGAGATGATAGGGGGGATGAGGACCTATGGAATGAGATTGGGGAAGGCATTAAAACCACAGAAAGCTCATAAGGAAGGTGAGGAAGAGCAAAAGATGGAGCTGTTTTGGTTCAACAAGGAGGTAAGGGAGGTAATAGAGGAGAAGAAAAAGGTTTCAGAAAATATAGGAGGATGCGGAGGGAGGAGGACAGGGAAACTTACAGGGAAAAGCTGAGAGTGGTGGGGCAGAGGATAAGGAAGGTGAAGGCAGAAACATAGGAGAAGATTGCTCGGCAAGCCAAAAGGGGTGATAAATTTATTTTTTTGTTTATTTATTTTTATTTATTTTAACTTTTGTTAACCAAGTAAATGTAATGAGCCAAGGCCTGTTTTCATACATGACACAGGGCTTTTTTAAGTAGCCAAAAAAATGATTACAATAAATATACATGAAGACAAAGATAATACAAATTATGCAAAACATTTACAAATACTCAGTACACAACAATATGTCATGAGCTGTTGCTTAAAAATGTTATGACTAGCACAATTATGTAAATGAGTAGGCAAACAGTTCCAATTTCTAGCAGCACATAATGATATTGCACGTTCTCCCATATTACTTGAAACTCTTGGGACTACTAAAGAGAGAGAATTGCTTTACCTTAAAGGTCGACCTTCTCTTCTTTGGTCAATTAAGTTAAAAAGGGGGGTTCAGTTTTCAAACACAGTGTACTGTTAGTTAAACAATTCAAGTTATACTCTTTAATGAATCTTGGTGGCAACCAACCCAGTAATTTATATAAGGTGCAATGGTGGGTTTTATAAGGTAATCTTAATACAAATCTACACATTGGGTGGGATATTCAAAGGGGTTGCTCCTGGGGCAACAGGGTGCACCATGCGCAACCCCCCCGATGCACCCCAATGTGATATTCAAAGGGGTAAGGTGCGCGGCGCAACCCCCAGTGCTCCGGGGCTCATTGGTAATGTATGCGGCACAGATGCAGGGGGCGTGCCCATGCATATGTGGCACATCCCGATATTTAGTCTGGGATGTGCGGCGCATCTGCTGGCACAACCCTTACATGCACCACACACTGGTGTTCAAAGCTGAGCCGCAAATCACAGGCTTAAACACTGGCCACCCACAGGTGGGAAGCTGTAGTGCAAGGCGCAACACAACAGCCACCAGCCTTGGGTGGCCACCCGCCCAGCAGGTACACTGTCCACAAGTACCCTGACTCCCTGGTAGTGTAGTAGCCCCCCCACCCTGCACGCCCGATCATGGGCATCTGTAAAAGTACATAATACCTGGCAGTTTAGCAGCCCCCCATATGCCCGATCGCGGGCTGTAGTAATTGGTAAGGATATCCCTGGTGGCCTAGCGGTAACTCCCCCATATGCCCGATCATGGGCTGTTGTGGAAATACAGAATTACTTGGTGGTCCAGTGGTACCCCATCCCCACGCACCCACAGAGGTCCTCTGGCCACCAAGCACCCCCACATCATCAGCAGGCAGTAGCACCCCACCCGCATGCTGCCCGGCTGCCCACCGAAAGACAGCATACAAGTCCCAGTCTGTCATCTATTGGTCGACAGTGTGGACCAATGGGCTTCCGAACCATACTGTACTACACAGGACAAGATATGTGAATGAATGCATCTACATCCATACAAATCCTGTGGACACAGCATGGTCTGAGAAGCCCATTGGTCCACCACTGTGACCAATAGGTGCACAGATCGCATGCATGCTGCGTCTTCGTGGGCAGCCGGCAGCATGCAGGTGGTGCTGCCACCCGCCAATGACGGGGTGCTGGGTGGCTGGGGACCCTTGGTGGGTGGGGAGGGGATACCACTGGACCATGAGGTAATTCTTTTCCACAACAGCCCGCGATCAGGTAAATGGGAGGGTTACTGCTAGACCACCAGGGATATCCTTACCCATTACTACAGCCCATGATTGGGCATACGGGGGGACAGCTCATGACAGGGCATATGGGGGGGGGACCGCTAGACTACCAGGTATTACTGTGCTGTATACAGATGCCCATGATCGGGTGTAGGAGAGCAGGGGGGCTGCAATACCGCCAAGGTGTCAAGCCCCGAGGGCAGTGGCTTGGCAGGGTGCCAGGCACACTTCACCAGGACCCAGCGCATTGCATGCAAATGGGGCCATAATGACATTCAAATGGCCCCATTTGCACCTTGCATATGTTATGGCCTCATATGCATGCCCCAGGCTGAATATCGCGGGTCATGCACCTAGCGCAACTGTACTTGTGCTGGCGCATCCCTGTGCTCCCTTTCTGTGTCTTGTGCTGGTGCAGCACCACTGCACCATGTGTAGAGTGTGTGCCCTTCCATGCCATATTCAACGGTGCTGAGCTATGGCGCAGCACCATTGAATATTGCCTGGTCCTGGTCCTGGTGCAGCCCAGTTGTGCTGCACCCAGGCTTGCACCACTGTCCAGCGCAGTCTGAATATCCAGCCCATTGTGTGAAAGGTAGTATTCAATAGAGATAAATCCACTTTGGCAAGTTTAGTAAACAAAAATGAATTATAATTCAAAATTGGCAAAAGAACACTTTTACCAAGAGCCGTCCTGGCAGGCAAAGTCAACAAATTCTGTAACCTAAACAATGCCCAAAGCTTATTGTTAGCTCATCGATACATTGATTTAATATGTGAAGTGAAAGTTAAGTTCGGGTCCAAAATCATTACTAAGTATTTGAAACAAACTACTTGTTCAACAGTATCCCCCGAGTTATTGCTTATTTTTAAAATAGGTGATTTGGCAATCTTTGGCCTAGAGCCAAAAATGATACATTTTGTCTTCTTACTATTAAGTAACAGTCTAGATTTTAACAACCAATCCTCAAAAGTAAAGTAATCCATACCCAAGGTGCTATTCAGGTCATCCACTGAGGGAGAGCTGTCATACAGAATATAGCTATCTGCACATATTAAAGTATGCATGTCGGTAAGTACAGATGGCAAAGTATCTATAAGTAATGAGAACAACAATGGCCCCATTAACGATCCCTGGGGAACACCCTGTTTCATAAGGACAACCTGGGACAGGACTCCCTCACTATACACCATCAAAGGACTTTGAGATAGATAGCTTGAAACCCATTCAAGAGAAGAACCTACCAATCTGATGCTCCCTAGTCTCCAAGGCAACAATTGGTGATCAACCAGGTCAAAGGCCTTTGACAGATCCATGAACACTGCACCAGTGAGCATGTGTTTATCCATCATCCTACTGATACAGTCCATGAACACTGCCAAGGCCATGCCTGTGTCGTGTTTTTTATGAAATTCATGCTGCTCAGGGAGACCGGAATAAAACTTTTTTTTTGGTATGTAGGGGAGAAACAGAAAGCAAAGCAGGTGATAGTAAGGGTAAAGGGAGAGGGGGAGCAACACTGGAAGGGGACTTCAAGAAGGCAGACGTGCTGAATAAGTACTTCTTCTCTGTCTTCATGATAGAGGGAGAAGGAAGGGGTCCAGTGTTATGAGAGAAGGGAAGGGAAGGGTAAATATACAGGTGGATCATAGCCCAATCAGTGAGGACAGGGTCAAGAAGGAATTAGGGAAGTTGAAGGTGGACAAGGCTATGGGTCTGGATGCCCTGCATCCTAGGGTGCTCCGGTAGCTTAGAGAAGAACCAGCAGCACCACAATTGAGGTTGTTCAACTTGTTCCTTGACATGAGGTAGGTACCAGAGGATTGGAAGAAGGCAGACATGGTGCAACTTTACGAAAGTGGCAGTAGGGAGGAGGCAAACAATTATCGCTCTGTCAATCTGACATCAATGGTGGGTAAGGTGATAGAGGTGATTTTGAAGGAAAGGGTAGTCAGCTACCTGGAAGTTAGTGGGCTGCAGAATATCTATCAGCATGACTTCATAAGATAGAGGTCATGTCAGACAAACCTGATCGAAGTCTTCGATTGAGTGACATGAGTGGTTGACCAGGGGG
This sequence comes from Neoceratodus forsteri, assembly GCA_016271365.2. Lineage (NCBI taxonomy): Eukaryota > Metazoa > Chordata > Ceratodontiformes > Ceratodontidae > Neoceratodus > Neoceratodus forsteri. The sequence goes on along the minus strand of CM028132.1, from coordinate 965,214,400 downwards.
GTCATGGGCATGGCCTAGCTGGACTTCAGGAAGGCTTTCAACACTTTGACCCACAAAAGACTGATTCATAAATTGGAGAGTTTAGGGGTGGGACTGAAAATAACAAGGTGGGTGGAGAACTGGCTGATGGGCAGAAGCCAGAGGGTGGTGGTAAATGGGGTGCATTCTGGGGAGGTAGGGGTGACAAGTGGAGTACCTTAGGGGTCGGTGCTGAGGCTCATCCTGTTTAATATCTACATCAGCAACATAGCAGAGCGGCTGCATGGGAAGGTCTTCCTTTTTGCAGATGATATGAAGATCTACAATAGGGAAGACACTCCAGGGGGAGTGGAGACTATGAGGGAGGATCTGAGTTGGCTGGAAGGGTGGTCAGAAAGATGGCAGTTCAAATTCACACAAAGAAATGCACAGTAATGCACATGGGAAGGAAGAACCCACAAGCAACGTACACTCTGGTGGGTGGGATATGAAAGCAACAAAGAAAGAGAAGGATCTAAGCATCATAGTCACAGACAATCTTAAAGTGGGAACCCAATGCAGCAACACGGTGGCCAAAGCAAATAGAATGCTGGTGTGTATAGGGAAAGGAATAAATAGCAGAAGGTGGGAGGTGCTAATGCCACTCTATATCTCCATGGTGAGATCCCACCTGGAGTACAGGGTTTAGTTCTGGAGTCCTCACCTATGCAAAGACATAAATGGCATAGAGAGAGTTCAGAGAACAGCCACTAAGGTGGTTTGAGTGTTAGGTAGAAAGCCATATGAAGATAGGGTGAGGGTGCTGGATTTGTACCCTCTGGATCCCTAAAGGGAGGGGGGGAAATGATACAGATGTTCAAGTACATGTAGGGAGAAAAATAAAATGGGGGAGAGCTTATTCACAGGTAAGGCAGGCACAAAAACTAGAGGGCATGGATTGAGGATGGAGGGGGTAGATATAAGGGAAACACTGGAGAACATTTCTTCACAGAGAGAATGGTGGTGGAGCCCTGGAACAATCTGACAAATAAGGAGGTAGGGGCCAGAACTGTGGGGGGATTTAAATGGGCATGGGATAGACACGAGGGATTGTCTAGGAAAAGGGTGGGGACCACAGGAAGGAGGGGGAAAGTAAGGGGGGGGGAGTTGGGCAGACTCGATGGGCCAAGATGGTCCTTTTCTGCTGTCAAATATCTATGAATCCATGAATTTACACTCAGGGGTGGCTGGCTTATGGAATAAGCTCCCTGAATATGTAGCTTTGAGACAAAACTGGAATTTAAAAAATGCCTGGAGGAATATATAATGAATCATTAATAAGGGTTGATTGGACATGAGGAAGCTCCTTATGGGCCTTGGTCTTCTGAGCATCTACACATTCCTAGTATGATTTCTAGTATGATCAGTTATGTTTTTAGACATCTGAAATTGTTCTCAGAAACATTTCTCTGTCATATACAGAAAACTCTTTCCGAGAACTGTTCCCGATGTCTGAAATCATATATGATACTGTACTTGATATCCTATTTGATATCAGAGTAAGTCACTACATTTACATGTAGCCTCTTTTCTGATAATTACTTTAAACTGGATTACAGTGATTTCAGGTACTGTATCTATTTACAGTTTACTGTTTACATGACATTCTCGATCAATTTTTGGCATAAGATGTTATCTTCTGCCTAAGAGTGAACCATCAGTAGCTATTAAAAATGGAGTTTGAAATACTTAGTTGGTATATTTGTTGAATTTTTCAATCTAAACGATTTAGTTAGTTGGTTAATTAGTTTTACTAGAAGTGATGACAAGCTGGCAAGGCCGTGCTTGCCTTTGCAATAGCAATTAAATGTGCATACCTTGAAATACCTTTTTCCCATTATGACATCCCATTTTACATTACATTTTCCAGATGGCAGATGGCAATTAATAATAATAATAATGATAACAATAATAAACTTTATTTATAGAGTGCAATTCTGTAACCAAAGCGCTGTACAATGTAAAATTATTAAAAACAAATAAAACAGTAAAATATCCAGATTCCAACAATTACATAAAAATACACACAGAATTATTCTGTGTAATCACCATATGCCAGATGAAATAGGTGTGTTTTTAAAGGCATCTTGAAGATCTCTACGGTCCTGCACTCTTGAATCTGATGAGGTAGAGAGTTCCACAGAGTCGGAGATACATACATAAATACACGAGCCCCAGAGGTTTTTACTCGTACCCTGGGAATATCTAACAACCCCTCATCAGCTGAGCAGAGAGGTCAGCCAGGACAGTAGGGATTCAGGAGTTCTTGCAGATAGCTTGGACCCTGTCCACGCAGGGCCTTATAGCTCCACCACTGTAAGGCAGCCAGTGCAGTTCACACAGCACAGGAGTGATGTGACTCAAATGAGGAGTCCCAATCAACAGCTACACTTCAGCGTTCTGCACCAGCTGCAAGTGGTGGATATCAACCCCTGAAAGCCCTAGGTACAGGGAGTTGCAGTAGTCCAGGCACGAGGTTACAAAGGCATAAATCAATGTCGGAAGGTTGCCTGATGGAACAAGGTGCTTAATCCTGGCGATGTTCCTCAGATGGTAAAACCAGGACTTGGTGACTGCTGACACCTATGAATGCAATGTCAGCCCATCATCAAGAACCACCCCCAGATTTCGCACCCATTTGGAGGAAGGCAGCTGGGCACCTCCGAGCCAAAGTCCATAGGGCAGCCCTGCCACCAACCCCTGTATCCGGTGACCTGGATCCACCACCAACATCTCAGTCTTCTCAGAATTAAATTTCAACCAGCTGGATTTCATCCAGTCCTGTATTTCTACAAGGCAGCTGTTAAAAACCAAGATCGCACTATCCTGGTTGGGCACAAAAGACAGATAGAGCTGGGTATCATCTGCATAGCAGTGAAACTTCAGTCCATATCATCTTACAATGTCTCTGAGGGGCAGCATATACACCATGAGCAACATAGGGGACAGCACCAAGCCCTGGGGAACCCCACATGACAGAGGGTATGGGCCTGAGGAAAATATCCCTGACACCACACTCTGAGATCTGCCAGTGAGGAAAGATTGAAACCATCTGAGGACTGAGCCTGGCAGGCCACAGATGACCCTCAAGTGCTCAAGCAGTACCCCATGCCATGGTGTCAAAGGCTGAAGAGAGATCCAGAAGCACCAAGATGGAAAGGTGCTTCTGATCTCTCACCATCAGAAGATCATTGAGCACCAGAACCAGAGCAGTCTTGGTACTATGCCTCTTCTGGAAACCGGACTGGAGAGGATTTTAGACATTGTGGATGGTAAGGTGGTTCTCCAGCTGCAGCGTGACTACTTTCTTGAACACCTTCCTTACAAAGGGAAGGTTAGAGATAGGTCTGTAGTTGGCAAAGCAATTTGGGGCCAGAGCAGCTTTCTTAAGGAGCAGTGTCACCACCACCTTCTTCAGGGAGCTAGGGCAATTCATGCACGATTCATCATGTTTTGTAAAATAAAAAAGCTGTCAACATGCAACATAGAGTATGTGCAGAGACAGGGAGTATAAACTTGAGTACACATCTGATGGGTAAGCCATGTAAGGTTGAGGGGGCAAAGATCATGCAAAATAAAATGGCACCTCCTGTACATGAAGTCTAATTATAATGCTTTCATCTCCAGCCTGTCTGCTAACAAGGATTAATCACCAACACCCTCCCATTTAGGAAGCTGGACATATGTTTGTGACATCTACAATGTCCAGGTCCCATGTCTAGTACCAGTAAACAATGTATAACACTCCTGTGTGTTACAGGCAACATCTATTTGCACTGGACTTGCACCTTGTGGCTTGATTGTTTGGGACTTCCCATCCCTGTGGGCAAGAACAAAAGGATTAAGTTTGCCAATCTTTGGGCTGGCAGTCACTGGTCCTTTGGAGGGGCAGTCATGGAGAGATTTAAGGAGCCAGTGTGAACAATGGGGGATGGAGCGATCCCAAGGTTGTGCGACTGGGTAGGTGAGATGGGTTTCTAGCAGGGGTGATGGTCTGCTTGAGTGTCAGTATAGTTCCTCTTTGGGTTTAGGTACCACTGGAAGCTGGGAGTAACATGGCTGTGGCTGTCAACAATTTGCCCCCTGTTAGGTGCCTGGGGGATTCAAACCTCAATTCTGTGCTATGTGAGGCAGTTGAGCCATACTGCGAGGCAGGAGGGAAAGTGAGTTCATTGAATACATGTTCCTGAAATAGCAGAGTGTGGCAGACACCTGTTTGTCAAACTGACATAAAAACAAAATTGTTTTTATATGAACCTATTTATGGAGGCTACATCAAAGACACACTGCTTCTACGAATTAACAAAATTTAGATTTATTTTATATCCATTAAACAACCCTGTGTTATATAGCCAGAAATCAAAGTAGAGTTTTGATGAAAAAGAACTAACCACTGTGATACAGACACGGTAAATTATCACTGACATTTACTCATACCACTTCAGGTGAGCACTGAAACTCAAATGATCATTTTTTTATGAGAACAGAATGATAGATTTTAAGCTAATCTATCTAAACACAAACCAGATGGGTTAGTAACAAACTTTGAGTGATAACAATTAACTCTACAGATTGCTCTGACTGGGAACTGCAACAGCTTCTTCAGTCAATCAGGGCCTTAATTGCTGGAGCTGCAGGCTAGAGAAAAGTGATGTTATCGCTCACTGATGGGAACAGAAAGATCTTCACTGTTTTCAGTTACTGCAGAGCACATTAACAGATGCTGATTTAAAGAAAACCACAAAACCAAACAGCATGATATTTTCAGGAAACACTAATCATGACACAGGGACTTGAATTTGTGGTTTTATTAAATATATGGAAAAAATGGTTCATTTGATCTTTAATATAATGCATTATCTACTCATTTATTTTTGCATTTTAAAGTCTGAGTCTTGTCGGGCTATAAGGTTTAACTTTCGGATCATTTGTGATAAGGGAGTTACCATCTCTTCATCACAAATGAGGGAACCATTGTATTCTACGTCATTCTTAGCATATGGCTCTGTGCAGGATGTTGTATTACTGGGACTTTCTATGGAACTCCTTACAGGATGGACAAATAATTGTTCCCTAGTATTGAGATCTATCCTTCCATGCTAGTTCCAGTGTTTGGGTATGATTGCTCTTGTTAAGCTATCATGGTGCAACAGACTTACCAGGTTTGACCTTTACCTGCAACACATCCATCAAATTGCTGTTGTGCATTGTCTATGTAATTATAATGTCTGATTGTTAGAACATCTTTGTACTCCCTTACAGAAATATAAGTGCACTGTGTACATGCAGAATGCATGCCAAATGCTTAATTGTGCAATGTCTGCATGCGGTTTGCATACACAAAGTGAACCTAAGTGAACCAGGTCTAAAAAGCAAATGAGGCTCCCATGCTGCAAGCTTGACATGTTTGCAGCAGGTAAGCTGGTGTAAACATCTTCTAAAAATCACATCAGGTTCTCATGTTGCACACTTGACATGAGTGCAGCAGTTAAGCTATTGTGAACATTATTTATAAATCACTTCAGGTTCACGTGTTGCACGCTTACCATGCATGCAGTAGCTAAGCTGGTGCAAATGTCATCCAAGAAAGCACATCTGTTTCTTTTTCTCATACTACTACAGCAATTAGAGCCATTAAAATACATTTGTCATTGATTTCTCATTAATAGATAAACTCATTAATTCTGATCCTTTTGCAAGTTGTTAAATGGCTTTTGATTTTTGTCATTAAATTGCCAATAATTTGTAAAGTATTGTTTGCTTACTGCACTAAATGCCTTGGATATAGTCAGCCAACATCCCCCATTCCAGATGTGCTAAGAGGGGCCTCTGTGTTGTGAAGCCTGACCTTTATGTTTTGGCCCATGCAAATTCTCTTATGCATATTTAGTGCTACAAATGTTTTTCTCCATGACTGCTTTGGCTCATTTACTTTCCCTTCGTCAATCTGTTTGGAGCATATACACTGTGGCCATGCTCAGCACTGTTTGTGCTGAGTAGTGTCTTGGAAGCATGCACAATACCTCATGTTTTGTCACTGAAATGAGGGAAATGGACACTCAAAATGAAGAACAATGAGGGACACTAACCCTCATGATGATCAAGACATATCCTAATACATGGAAATACAGTACCTCAGCACACAGTGGAAACCATTGTATTTACTTGTACCAATATTAGCACCTGAGAATGAATTTCTATCATAAAGCAGGGGTGACATTTAGGTAACTAGGTTGTTCTTTTGTTGTAGTAATGTTGGCAATAAATTTGATTTTGATTTAATCTTTTGCACAATAAGTGCCTTCCTGGCCTGTGTGGGCTCAGGCTGCAGGTGCACTCTTGACTCGACTGTGTTTGTAATGCATTGTCCATTTTCTCTACCTATTAGTGGCAGCACCATCACACGTGATGTGGAAGAGCTCCAGCCAAGCAAGATCACATGAGTCATGCAAGTGCGACACTGTCTTTCCTGCCACAGAGTAGACAGGCTGCACATTACAGCTTGGAGGAGTTGGTGAGCACTGAACTCTCAATAGCAGTGTTGTGGTGGCATATTTTTGTTGGTCTACCCTTAGTTAGTCTCCATCTCCCCTGGTGGCTGAAGGGGCAGAGGGTGAGCTACAAGCTAACTCAGGACTAGACTACCTACTTACTGTACTAGGCTCACCTAGCAAAAAAAAACAGTACAGGCCCCCTGAAACAGCAAGCTAGGCCTAGCAGCAGTGGTAACAGGGGTGTGGGTGGCTTTCATAGGCCTTGATCAGTGCAGTGTGACAGCAGCCATGGCAGCATCAAAGCAAGAAACAAGCAACACAGGTTGGGTGAGTTCGTTGGTGAGGTGACTTGGTCACAGACCATGGGGGCCTTGGATTGTCAGTTCTAGCATCCAGCTTCTGGAAGAAGGATGGAGAAGGAGTGGACTGAAAACTGGGGTGGTGGAACACAGGGTCAGGCTGCAAATTTTGGCCAAATGGCCAGGTAAATAAACATAAATACTTTTTTTACAAGGGGATTAAGGAAGGGGAGAGGACTGTAATAATGTGTTTTTCACTTTTCTGCAACTTTGGGCAGCTTCACAACCCATATGGGATGGGTGTTGAATGGAATTGAGTCAGGAAGATAAAGTGGGACAAAGATTTTGTTTGGGGGGGTTCAGAACTTCAGCCAGGAAAAAAATTGGTTAGAAACTGGGTGGGTTTAAGCCCAGCATAGACAGATGAATCTTATACATTTGAATTGTTTCTGATTTGCATAACACTTTTCAGTCACAACAAATATGTTTTACCTTTTAAAGATGTTCCAGACATTCTAGAGCTTGCCACCTTGGAGCTAACAAGCACCTGGCCTCCACTGGTTGTTGGCTTCCTCCTGCTGAAATCTGAAATGGTGCTCCTAGAATAAAGTCTAAATTTACAGAACATACTCTGTATGAGCAGCACGTTTTCTGTGAGGGATGGATGAGGAGCAGAACAGTTTTCCGGGGAAAAATGAGGGCTGTCCCTTGCTTTCAGGGACAGTTGAGAGGTATGGTATGCACAGACTATTGGAGCCCCACTATTGTCAGGTCCCCTCACCAGTGTAGCTGACCTCCACATCCCCACACTCAGACACATTATGACATAGGGCAAGGGAGAGTGCAGGACCATGTACCTTTGAAATGAATGGGGGTATTTGTTTTTTACTATTTTATACATTATTGATGGAGAGTTGGAGATTAATGAAGGCCACCCTCAACTAACAAGGGCCTTGTTAGTAGAACAGTAGCCTTCATTATTCTCCAACTCACCATCATAATGTATAAAATAGTAATAAAAAATAACTTCATTCATTTCAAGGGGGTACGCCCCAGCACTCTGACCCTTGGACATCTTATCTTGAAGACTCCTGACTCTGACTTCCTAGTACTCAGGTAAGAGTCTCTGAACTTATATCTGTACTTGGTGGGTTGTCAGTAGCAGCATGGCTGCATCTGCTGCAGTTGTGTGCATGCGGATGAACTGGTCATGTGGGTGGGTGTTGAGTTATTGCTACTTTTGTGTTTGCCCTTAAAGTCTGTTTCTGTGGAAGCTTTCAAAACTATAGAGAGAAAATAGTAAGAGTATAGGCCAGACATAAGAAATTATGTAGCTTTGTGGGTAAATATGTATATTGGGGGGGTGGAAAAAAACACATGTATTTCCATTGCTACAAAATGTGTGTGTTACGGTTCAACTATGCAGCTGAGATAAAGGGATACAAAAAAACTAAAAAGTATAACAGTGACTATAAGCATGCTGCATGCATGCATGCAGAGGTATGCAGATTTGTACTGAAGTACTGAACAAGTGAGTCATATGCATGCAGTCATAATGTCATGGATGAAACCATGCACATCAAGGCCATGCACCTACAAACAGCATGTGGCAAAACTGGAAAGTTTTTTTTTGTTTTGTGGGAGGCTTTGCCCCCCGTGCCACCCCACTGGAACTATTATAATCAACTCTGAAGGAGCGTGGACACAGGGTCAAGGAAAATAATATGAAAAGTAAAATATACCCTGGCAGGGAATAAAACCATGTTTTCCCCTCAATCCCATCCACTGCAGTGTCAGGTGCTCTAGCCACTCCACCAGGGAGTAGCTCAACCAAGCACCCGACCAGCAGTGGCTACATCCACTTCCTCCTTTCTGATGAGCTATGGGGGTAGCGATACTTTAGTGTCACTGTAAGTCCCCTGTCGCTGTAAAGCTATATGTGCTACTGACAGCATGGTCTTTATGTGCGCAGTTTTGTCTATGAAATTATAGTCACTGTTTATACTTTTTAGTTTTTTTGTATCCCTTTATCTCAGCTGCACATTTTAACTGTAGCACACACATTTTGGAGCAATGGAAATACATGAAGAATATACTTTCCACACTTGCTTGCTGCACGTATTCCGCATGCATGCAATCAGTTCCAATTTAATATTTAAATCATGCTTGCAGTACACATATCACATTGGTAGTTTAATGTGTGCAGCGTGAAACAATTTCATATAATTATTTCTGTAAGGGCTAGCACTTTTTTAAATGAATTGCTTATAGCACTTTTTTGCACAATTGCACAGTGTATCTTATACTGTATGTGCTGCCTGTGTATTTGATTGTGTATCTTAAATACCAGTTCAAGGCAATGCACCATAGCCTCTTGAAAAGGTACATATGCATGAAACATGGAGATGGTCTGCTTGCACGCTTTTCTTACTGGTGTTTTTGTTGTCACTTTCTGAAATAAAGGCAAGCATTGTACAATTAAAGAGACTTGAGCTTGTGTCTCCTTTGTTGGTGAGTGGTGCCAGTTTTGTTTCCTGTGTCTTGACTTTGCATTTCCACTAAACTGAGAAACAGATGTATATTTAGTAGAGCTGATATAGTGTAAATGTACTTATACTATTCTGATATAGTAGTAATACACTTAATATATCAGCAGAACATTTAAACAGTGCTACATTTAATAAAGAACGTATACATTGCTAATTATATATCAACAGAACATTTAAACAGTAATACATTTAATAAAGAACTACTTGTTAGCTGTTTGTTTAATTTTTTTGTGGTTGAATTTTGTTGTTTTATTTGGTAACTTATAAACCCCATGTTATTTATTTTTGTTAATAATAAATTTGATGATGAATTCAATCACATATCAAGGAATAACTCATGTATGACACATCAGAAGATACTAGGTGTATTTCATAAAGAAGTGCCATACCATTTTTTTTTTTTGCTCAAGTTAAAATACTGGTTGCACTTGTTTCTAGTTTTAAAATTACCTCTTCTTTTTATCTTGATGGATCATTCTGTCATTTATTTGTAAAATCATGCATTCTGTAAGGTAGGTGTATTTATTTAAAGTTTTTGGCCTGAAAGGCACACTCAGTAACAATATCTTCTACTTTTCAGGTGTGCCCTGTGTAAGCAAATATGATACATAACAGGGGTACAAATACAGACATGATACATAGTGGATATAAACAGTCACAAAATGTACACATAAGTACACAAGACTAAAATGTTACATACATTAATTATAGATGCATGATATGGGAAAAACATGGATCAAAATGGTACATTTTAAGTAAATGACAGGACTGATATATGTTGTGCATGCAGAAAAAAAGGCAGTGTGCGTGCAGTGTCATCTAGAATGGTATGCCATTAGGGATATTATTAATATGTACTAGCTGAATACACCCCATAGAAAAACAGAGACAATATAGTGAGATAAATACATCATATGCTGAAATATATACATCATATAGTGAAACTCATACAGTTAGTAATGAACCACATTCACTATAAACTGCATACATTATACCATAAAGTGCATATATCATATAGACTGAAATATACATTTCATATAGTAAAATGCATGCATTATATAGTGAAAAACATACACTGTATATTGAAATACATACAGCACATCGTATAGTAAGGTTTATACTGTATATACATTGTATACTGGAATGTATATAATACATAATTAAATGCATACATCATATAGTGAACTTAAAGCATGCACAATGTAGTAAAATGCATACATTATAAACTGAAACATGTAATTTATACATAGTAAACACAAAAGACATTTACAGTATGTATATAAGCATTTCACATTACCCAGCTTTATATTTCTATTCTCATTCCACCACAATCTGTAAATATAAAGCTTGGTCTAGCCTACAGGATAAGGGACATCCTCATCACAAGGCTAGATCAGCCATACCATCAGGGATCCTCATTCCCAGACTGAAGTATGCTCTCCTTGCCTTCTGGCAGGCCTCCAAATCTGCCCAACATAAATAGGGTGTTGTGACCTACAACAACATGTGTCATTTTACTCTGTTTTCACTGTGTTTCAGTTACGAATGTAACCTCTGTACTGCTCTTGGTTAACTTTCTCCTTGCTTCTTCTGTCTACAGGTAGGCTGACCCAGGATAAAATTGTTACATCGTATTGTCCAACCTCAATTATATTAGGCCATATACTGAACTGAGATATGTGTCTGGAAAATGAGTTTCGTTCCAGCAATAGGGGAACTACTTATTCTCTGCAGATTTTTATATAGCCAATAACCTGACAAACCTTGTGTTAAAAGTTCTCCAGAAGAAATCCTACAGTTTTCTGTCACAGCACTTCCAAAGTTACCTAGCTGTCAACCAGTTTTGACACCATACCGATGAAGGGTTCTTTTCTCCAAAAATCCATTAATATTTGCCCTGTAAAGGCCCAAAGTGGCTACAAATTTATTTTATTTAGTTTTTGTTGACCGGGTAAGTACACTAGACAAAACCTGCCTATTTTCAGGCACAACCTGGGGAAGGGGGATACAGATGAATGCCAACTGGCTTTGCACCGGATTAAGCTGTTGGTGACATTTTTAGTGAATGAGGGAAATTTGGCCAGGACACCAGGGAAATTCCCCTACTCTTTTCGATAAGTGCCATGGGATCTTTAACATCCACCTGAACTACCACCAATCCAGGAAGATGGGACCTCAGTTTAATGTCTCATCCAAAAGAGAAATGTATATGGAAATATGTTAAAGGCAAAACTGAATGGATTGGGGAACTTAGAAGTAATACATAAGAAAACAATATTGCAAATTATAGCAAATTTGTGTGAAAATTCTTTTATTTTAAGTATTTGTCAATAAAATGTGCTAAAGAACTAAACATTCTTGCCTTACTGGGGTGTTTTATACATCAACATTTTCTACAATCATCAGTCTAACAGATAACGTGCAATAAATTACCATATCTATCTTTTGGTAGTAACTATAGGTCAAGATAGTACCCCATACCAGTAATTTGTTTTTCTTGGCAATACGCGCCTTTCACTATAGGCTAAAGTATTTTACCATTTACCCTCAAGAGAAGTGTTTGTATGCCAGCATAAATACATGAAATGAAAAATGTAATACATGTGATGCATTTTTCTATGTGAATACCTAAAATATTACTATTTTCTATGACAACCAGCATATTTTCCTCAGCAACAACACTGTAAAAAGTAAAACACAAACCTTGTTACTGGAATCTCCTTGTATATGAGATTTATTTCTCCAATAACTATAAGTGACAGCTTATCTGGATTGATATGAGTTGATGTAATTATTGATATAAATCAAGGTTTTATTTTCTTATTCAAATCCAGTCTTTATTTTGAATCATGTGTCTTGCTTTTGGCACTGTACTGCTTATTCCCCAAGGAAAATGCATTTTTATTTCCCAGTCTAAAAATCATGGCATCCTACCCATCAGAGTCAATCTCTTCGGACATGACATCATCGTGAGTGACAGGTTCAGTAGCTTTTTTGTCAGTGTTCTCGCATGTCTGCCATTTACGCAAGTTTGTGCAGGACAGCACAGCAGCAAGACAGGAACACCTCCTTGTTTGACATTTCACATGCTTGCAGGCATAATGTACTGCCTGCAAAACATTATCTGGTGCTGGACGTCTTGTCATCCAGGTGATGGCAAGCTCCTTGTTTTCTAAATGCTATCCATGGCCAATAGGGGAAGGAGCATTGATCCTGTTAACAAGAGAGTGCATCATTATAACAGCCTGGTAATTTGTCTGCTTATTGTGTTGGTGTAGAACATCACATGCTGGTGGCATGCTCTACTCAGGTAATGAAGATGATGCCAGGCAGAACACCTTGTATTGGACATCATTGACATCCTGTGATGAAGCTTGGCCATGCAGGTGGCACACACATTTCTCAAGCACTGGGAATGTTGAGTCTTGCAGTGTGAAGTCTTTCCCAAGGTTTGTGAAAGCATCAAGTAACTCTTCACTTGCAGAGACCCAGAAATTGCCTTTCCCTTCCCATAGAAGGCACTTGTAGAATCACATCCTATGAATGTGTTGAGTCTAATAAGGGAGATACATACCTTCAGGCCTAGATCTGAAGTTACTTTTTCCAAATCAATAATGCAGCTTTGATTCCCAACACCAGTGAAGAAATTCAAATTGACTGGCAGTTGTGACTTCAGGCTGATGCCTATGACTGCAACATCTGTATCTGTGCTCCTAATTATCACATTCTGGTAGTCCTCGGCAGCAGGTTTCACATGAAGAAATATATGCCTGCCACATTCTTCATGGTCACATCTTAATTCATCAACAGCACTGACTGTCACTGAACCCTCCTGCACATGCCAGGCACTGACACTCCTCTCCATGGGCTATGTAAAGGGTGATGTCCTTGCCTACAACTTGCAAATCTACATCTCTCCACATGGTGTACAAGAATTTCTGAAGTGCTTCCTTATTGTTGCCATCAGAAAGAAATTTCTTCCACTGACTGGGAGTTTTCTGCTTCTTTTTGTAGATTTGTATAGTTTGTGAGCCACCAGCTGCTCAGCAGGATTATTCCACATTTTTTATGCTCACATCAGGATACTGATCTATGACGAAGTCCAAATGAGTACACTTGTACTTTGTTGCAGGCTTAACCATGTACACTAAAATGGTGTCTGCAAGCTCACTAAATGAAGAAGGAACATCACGTAGTGCTTGGATGACAGCCATTCCATCAAAGATTATTGCACCGTTCTCTGGAACATGGTCAACATGGCAGTCTCCACCTTTGGATTGCACAAGATCTAGTAGAGCTGATTTGTTGGTTTTTGCCAGAGTACCATCAGCACTAGAAAGAGGGTAGGAAACTGATCCCAAAGAGCAGGACAAGATTTCCCTGAGATCAATTTTCCTACTTTGACCTAATACAAGAAGTCTTGCAAAGAGTTTCCTGTCACTATGAAGAATCACATCTTTGCCAGCTACTTTTGCTGTTGTTTTTGGTTTCACATGATCACTGAATGTTTTCAGTTTCTGGCTTTTGATGGGAAAAAATGTCCTGAGTAGCAGAAAGCAGTCGCTGGTTCAAGAAGTTCATCTGTGCAATTTCACCTTTTTCTTGAGCAGCTACTGTAGCAAGCCATTTGCAATCTCACTGGTAGAAACAACACCTGAACTTAAACACACTAGTCCATTTTAAAGAGCATCAAAAGGATTGATCATGCATTCAGAATTGACCAGAATGCTCATTATGACTGTCTCATCATTCTGAAGTCTTATGCTACAGTATCATGATCTTTCCATTTGCATACCTCTGGAGTCATGCCTGCCATCACTTCACAATGTCTCATTATAGCAGCTCTCTCATGTTGTGACAAGATGCAGTGATAAACTGTTGCACACTTGTGTCTCAATCCAATCAAGCAACCTTTTGTTTTTGAATCTTTATTGCAGGTTTGTTCAATTGCCTGGTCACATGCAATTGAAGAGACTTCATGTCCACTATGTCAATGGACTGTCCACTGTCCTCAATCACTGAGTTCTACATAACAGTCTGGGTGTCTGATGAGCAGGTTCACCATTTCCAGCCAATATAATGGAAGATACCTGGCATAGTTCACCCAATCATAAGAGAAGAACCAATGGCATCATGAAGTGGGTAGCTGAAAGGTGCAACTCCCAGTCAGACTCACAGGTTGCTCTCACAAAAAGGAAAAAAATTTGCACCATGTCGATGAAAGAGCTCCAGAAGGAAAATGTTGGGTTCTCTTGGCTCTTCCTGCTCCTTTTACCCTGTATTATATACCATTCTGCTTTAATTGTGAATTCTAAAGTTTTGAACACACAGTGCTGATCCCTTATTTTTATTTATTTTTTGGTTTGTGGTCAGTTCTGTTTGCTGTTAACTTGTGTCACTTAAACTGTGAAAAGCAACAGTTCTATATTTTTTCTATTGAAAGTACTTTCTGCTGACCACTTGTCCATATACAGTTTCACTGCTTTGGTGAATTGCTCCCCTGTATTTTGTTGTTGGAACATGCCTCTGCATTGCAGTGTTCCTGATTCAGTTTATTTTGCTCACCCTTTCCTTGTTACATCATTGTTTACTAACTGACCCATGCAACATAAAAAACTACATATTAATATTGTAGTTGTCAAGAGATTGCTGGGCCCATCAAACTCCAGATTGTCATGGGTGCCTTTGTTTGTTAATTTTATATTGTTGCCAATGCCCTCTTAGATAAAAAAACTTGTAGTAGTAAATACTAACCATAGACATTACAGATCTTCAGTTGTCCAGATACAGCTGATCTGTAGCCCTTTTTGTGAGGTGTTCTTTGCTGCTATTTTTCAGTTCAGTTCTGTTTTGCTTAACCCTCCCCATACCTACCCAGTTATTATACAGTTGTTCAATACCCATCCCAGGTCATTCCCCACCCAAGAAACCGTCATAGTATTAAGAACTTCTCGACAATTTTTTCAGAGACATTGCCCATCCATGCTGGGGGAGGTGTTGTCTGTCATTGTTGTATTTAAAGTAGTTTACCTGTGCCCTTTTTCCTCATCTTACTTAATTCCTGTTTGGGGAAAGAAAAAAACAACCTGTTTTTTTTTACTAGAATAGGCTACCATACATGGTATTAGTTATACAGAGTGCCGCTACCTGTCCTGATTGTGTTTGGACTTGGAAGCCAGTACTGCAGGTGTGCAGTGTTATTCACAAATTACACAGTCACTTAGTAATACATCCTTTCTTGATGTACTCTTAAAGAAATGCAAAGTTTCGAACAAGCATATAAAAATGCCAGTTCCACCAAGCTGTATCGACACCAAAGTTGTCGACATGTGGCTTGGTGACATCTCCAATGTTGACAGGCAAAATTTTGCATGTCAGACATTGTGTTGTTTTTTACTGGGAGGCTGAACCCCCATCCCCATTTCTATATAACAAACTCCAAGTCGAAGTTTGTTCAAAATGGGGGGAATCACTGGAGGAGGAGGACAAGGACATCAGCAGCATTAGTGCTGATGATGGCAATATGTGGGATGATCCCCCATTGGAGCCAGAGGTAAAAAGGTCAAGGATGATGTAGGCCAGTTACATGCACAGCCTGTAGGTCAGGATGTCAGTAAGCCTATCAGCAAGCCTCCAAGCAGTCAAATCGCCCCCTATCAAAAGTAGTCTTTTGGAAGTGATGAAAGCAGCCCAAAAAGCACAAACTTCAACACCTGTTTCCTCAACTCTCCAAGTCCCAGCAGCATGTTAAGTCCAGAGGTCAACAAGTCCCTAGTTTGGGACTTTTACATGCTTGATCCAGTTGATGAGACTAGAGATGCATTGAAATTAAATTCCGCTTGTAAAGTGAACGCGAAGTGGTCACTTCGCGTTATCATAATGCTACGCAAAGTGTACATTGAAAATTGCTCACTTCACTTTGTTATTATGACTTTGAGTTGTTATTCCACCTTAATGTGAAGTAAGGCAGAATGACACCAATATAGGCACTGTAGGCAGCCCCCCCACACACACACACATCACATGGCTTACAATACTGTAAGTCACATGTTTTAGCCAGACAGGGAGGAAGTGAGTCATACAAACAGATACTTTCCCTTTCTCCTTTGCAGAAGTAGAAAGAGGAAGCATTTTGTGTAGGAGAGGAGAGTTCGTTATTAGTTCCTTTCTTGAGCAAATTCCAAAATTCCAACAGCTTTATTAAAAGCTAATTCTTTAGTATTTTTTATACTGTTTTGTCAGTTCTTTTTGGTGACCAGTTTCTTTGTTTAATAAGTTTTTGTGTGTGTGTGTGTATGTGACTGTGTGTGAGTGTGTGTGAAGTCGCTCGTCACATCGGAGAGGGAAGGAGTGCTTTTTTGTGTGATAGATCGGGGACAGTATGTGTCCCATGGCCAGAGCAGAGTGCACACATGTGGGGGTCATAGCCAGGTGGTGTTGTACCGCTCCAGACTCTTTGGTCCTGCCTCCCCCCCCCCAGAAGCAGCAGCACCACAAGTGCTACCACCACATCCAACAAGTCTGCAAACACCACCAGCAGTAGCAGCTGCAGGAGCTCCAGCAGCACCACCTCCCTGCAGCAGGTGGAGCCCTAGATGCGTGACCATGCTGCCAGCACTACATCTACCCCTCCTGTGCCTGTTCCCCCCCACAGCTCCCCAGTTTGGCAGTTTTTCAATTGTGTCAGGGGGGACAGTAGCCTTGTGGTTTGTCTGCTTTGTGGTGTGTGGGTATACCGTGGACCCCGCGGGAGACATCTGGGGACTGGGGGCCAGCACACACATATGCTGAACCATGACAAGGCAGAGTGGCAGGCTGCTACTGAATGGGCCAGGCCTCCACCTGCTGGCCCTTCAGTGGCAGTGGCAGTGGGTGCTGCTGTTGTGCAACACTGCAGCAGGAGGAGGGCCACAGCAACAGCTGCTCCAACACTACCCCCACCACTACCACCAGCACCAACCTCACCACCACCACTACCTGGTTGCCCCCCCCCCACACCAGTGGACTCCACAATGCTTGCAACTCAGGCAGACATAGCACTTTTGTGGGCTGCGGTGGAGGAAAAAAACGAGAGGGTGGTTGCTGTCCAGCAGCAGGTGGAGCAGATCGAGCAACACCAGCTACAGATTGTGTCAATGCTCCATTTGCTGCTGGAACATCAGGGAATCCCCCATTGGCTTTTTTTTCAGCACCACCCCAACTGCTGCAGTGTTTTATCTTTTGTTTATGTTTAATAACAGACAGAGGGAAGGCAACAGTATTAGTTTAAAGGGAAGCAGTCAGCAACAGGAGGTCCCACCCCCTGCAAGGCTTACCCTCCTGTTAAGCTGTTTAAATATGTTGCAGCATTTTCCTCGTGCTGCTACATATTTTATTTTAATAAAGAAAAGTCAGCAACCCAGAAGTATACTATGGGGACTCTATTATATGTAAAGTTGCAACGGTGATGCACCATGCACTTCAATACAAAAGTATTGAATTGCATGGTGCATCTCACCTGCACCTTTCCTTCACACATAATGCATCTGCCATACATCCGGGACACCAACTTTTCTTTATTAAAATAAAGTATGTTGCGGGGTGAGAAAAACACTGCAACATACTTAAAAAGCTTAACTGGAGGGTATGCCTGGCAGAGGGCAGGAGCTCCTGTTGCTGACTTCTTTCCTTTTAAATATATATACATACACATACAGACATACATGCTTCTTATTGCCCTGTTATTATAATCCAGTGCCTCAGTGATGTTTACTTTCTGTTGTGGAGTGGTTGTGGAAAAGCTGGTGTGAGCAGTGCAAGTATGATGTGCTAAATTGCATGTGTGCAGTCAGTGTTTCCTGTGTGTGTGTGTAAGTGTGATGTCAGACATTGTCTAGCTTCTTGCAAACATGTATTGCTGACTTGTTGCAGTGTTTATGGTATAAAGAATAGCGATAAGAATAATGTATATTTTATTGTCACCATCATCATCAGCTGACTAAGTGATACGATATTTTTTTAGAGGTGTCTGGCCAGAGTGCTCCTTAGTCACATACTGTACACATAACTTTTAAGAGAGCATGTGTTTTTTGTGTTATGATCTTCGCAAAGTCATGTGTGCACTGTGAGTGGCTGAGGTGCACAGTGACCCGATACCTCTGAAAAAATATCATATCTCTTACATCGCTGGTGCTGATGGTACAAATAAAATATATGTCATATATTCTTTCTTATCTTTATACTTGCCATACTGCAACAAGTCACACCATATATATGTTTGCAAGAAGCTGGACAATGTCTGCATGCGCATGAAAGAACACTGATGGCACACATGCAGTTTAACACAACATACTTGCTCTGCTCAGTCATGCTTTTTGTAAAATGCTTCAAATCATGAGTCCCGACACAGAGTAAACATTACTGAGGCTCCAGAAATATTTATTTTTTGAAATAACCATTAAAGCAGCAGTGCAACAATCTTGTGAAAATTTTTACCTATACTTTTTATGGTATTTTACATTGCCACTTTACTTACCTCCTGACTTGTATGATACCATTCTTTCCAGTATTTGAGTCTGCTTTAGTACTTTTTTCATGTCTGAAATAATAAAAGGAGCACTCTTTTAATACGGAGTGGACCAGCTGGTTTTTGTCAAAATGTTCCACTGTTTTTCTCCATCTGTTGTTATATACACAGAAGGCAGTGTTTTATGACCTAACAGAAGAATATTTATTCAAAAACAGCTGCAAATAGTGATGCAAACATGGTCAGAGCCATCTTAAAAGGTGTGCTCTTTTTTTCAGACATGAGAAAAAATAGTAAAGCAGACACAAATTGTGAAAAGAAGGGTATCATACAAGTCAGGAAGTAGTAACTAGTGGCTGGCAATGTAAAATAGCTTAAAAAAGTACAGGTCAAAATTTTCACTATATGCTTGCACTGCTGCTTTAATTTATAATTTAAGTGTGACATTATGTGCTTACAATCACAACACATAAAATGCATCTGTCTTTTGCCCATAAAATTCCCAAGTGATAAAGAAGTGAAATGGGAGCATTACACCACATGCAAAGTCCACCAGAATTTGTTGCGCAATCACTCATGCAGCAGTTGTCACACAGAGTCCCCAGAATTTTCCTGCATCCCCAAAATGCATCTGTTTTGTGTCAAGAAAATTTCCAGGTGCTGAGGAAGTGAAATGGGAGCATTATACCACATGTAAAGTCCACCAGAATTTATTGCACAGTCACTCATGCACACAGTGGTCACACAGAGTACCCAGAATTTTTCTGCATCCCCAAAATGCATCTGACTTGTGTCCAGGAAATCTCCAAGTGCTGAAAAAGTGAAATAGGAGCATTACACCACACATGCAAATTCCCTCAGAATGTATTGTGCAGTCACTCATGCACACAGTGGTCACACAGAGTCCCCAGAATTTTTCTGCATAACCAAAATGCATCTGTCTTTGTCCAGAAAATTCCCAAGTGCTGATGAAGTGAAATAGGAGCATTACACTACACGCAAAGTCCCCCAGAATGTATTGCGCAGTCACTCATACATGCAGTGGTCACACAGAGTCCCCAGAATGTTTTCTGCATCCCAAAAATGCATCTGTCTTGTGTTCAGAAAATTCCCAAGGGCTGAGGAAGTGAAATGGGAGCGTTACACAACATGTAAAGTCCACCAGAATTTATTGCATCATCATTCATGCATGCAGTGGTCACACAGAGTCCCCCAGAATTTTCCTGCATCCCAAAATGCATCTGTCTTGTGTCCATAAAATTCCCAAGTGCTAAGAAAGTGAAATGGGAGCGTTACACCACATGCAAAGTCCACCAGAATGTATTGCGCAGTCAGTTATATATGCAGTGGTCACACAGAGTCCCCAGATTGTTTCTGCATCCCCAAAATGCATATGTCTTGTGTCCAGAAAATTCCCAAGTGCTGAAGATGTGAAATGGGAGCATTACACTGCATGCAAAGTCCTCAAGAATGTATTACACAGTCACTCATGTGCGCAGTTGTCACACAGAGTCCCCAGAATTTTTCTGCTTCCCCAAAATGCATCTGTCTTGTCTATACAAAGTTCCCAAGTGCTGAGAAAGTGAAATAGGAGTATTACACCACATCCAAAGTCCCCCAGAATGTATTGCATAGTCACTCATGTGTGCTGTGGTCACACAGTGTCCCCAGAATTTTGCTGCATCACCAAAATGCATCTGTCTTGTGTCCAGAAAATTCACAAGCACTGAGGAAGTGAAATGGGGGTGTTACACCACATGCAAAGTCCCCCAGATTATACCGTACAGTCACTCATATACGCAGTGGTCACACAGAGTTCCCAGATTGTTTCTGCATCCCCAAAATGCATCTGTCTTGTGTCCAGAAAATTCCCAAGTGGTGAGAAAGTGAAATGGGAGCATTACATCACATACAAAGTCCCCCAGAATGTATTACGCAGTCACTCAAGCATGCAGTGGTCACACAGAGTCCCCATAATTTTTCTGCATCCCCAAAATGCAACTGTCTTGGGTCCAGAAAAATCCCAAGTGTCGAGCAAGTGAAATGGGAGCGTTACACCACATGCAAAGTCCACCAGAATGTATTGCGCAGTCACTTATATATGCAGTGGCTGCACAGAGTCCCCAGATTGTTTCTGCATCCGCAAAATGCATCTGTCTTGTGTCCAGAAAATTCCCAAGTGCTGAGGAAGTAAAATGGGAGCTTACACTGCATGCAAAGTCCCCAAGAATGTATTGCACAGTCACTCATGTGCGAAGTTGTCACACAGAGTCCCCAGAATTTTTCTGCTTCCCCAAAATGCATCTGTCTTGTCTACACAAAGTTCCCAAGTGCTGAGGAAGTGAAATGGGAGCATTACACAACATCCAAAGTCCCCCAGAATGTATTGCATAGTCACTCAGGCATGCAGTGCTCACACAGAGTCCCCATAATTTTTCTGCATCCCCAAAATGCAACTGTCTTGTGTCCAGAAAAATCCCAAGGGTCGAGGAAGTGAAATGGGAGCGTTACACCACATGCAAAGTCCACCAGAATGTATTGGGCAGTCACTTATATATGCAGTGGTTGCACAGAGTCCCCAGATTGTTTCTGCATCCCCAAAATGCATCTGTCTTGAGTCCAGAAAATTTCCAAGTGCTGAGGAAGTAAAATGGGAGCATTACACTGCATGCAAAGTCCCCAAGAATGTATTGCACAGTCACTCATGTGCGCAGTTGTCACACAGAGTCTCCAGAACTTTTCTGAATCCCCAAACTGCATTTGTCTTTTGTCCAGAAACTTCACAAGCACTGAGGAAAATTCCCAAGTGTTGAGGAAGTGAAATGGGAGTGTTACACCACATGTAAAGTTCACCAGAATTTATTACGCAGTCACGCATGCATGCAGTGGTTTTCCTGCATCCTCAAAATGCCACTGTCTTGTGTCCAGGTCTGTGATGATGATGTCATGATGCACAGTGTCTTGCCAAACTTTGTGAAGGAGGGATAACATGACATGAGTCCTTTCAGTGTTCTGTCAGAAATGATGACCGTGAGAGAACTTTTGCTGGTCCAAAGTGTGCTGCAATTCACTCGAATGTGATGCAATCACCTCAACCAGATGGAAGTGTGCCCTTTGTGTGCACACTAATAGTAGCCTTGGTGAGTTGAAATATATATATATGTAGGTGGGGGTTGACATATATAGACATGTACTTAGGGATATTCAGACTGCACCAGGCAGGGGCGCAAGCCTGGGTGCAGTGCAACTTGGATGAGCCAGGGCATGTACCAGGTGATATTCAATGGTGCTGCACCATGGCTCAGCACCATTGAATATGGCACTGTGGGCACATGCACTGTGCACAGAGCAGTGGCACTGCACCAGTACAAGTGGCAGGAGGGGAGCAGGGAGATGCGCCAGCACAAGTGCGGTTGTGCTAGGCACATCAACTGTGATATTCAGCACTGGGCATGTAAATGAGTCCATTATGCATGCAAGGTGCAAATGGGGCCATTTGCAAGTCATTATGGCCCCATTTGCATGTTGTGCGCTGATCCCCAGTGACTTGCGCCTGGCACCCTGCCAGGCTGCAGCCATTGGGAACCGATGCCCTCCTGCCCCTCGGAGGTCCCTGCTCCCATTCACCCATGTGTGTCCTGAATTGTGACCGAGCATTCATTCACAGTTCGGGACTATGTAGTACAGTATGGTCTGCACACCCATTGGCCCACGCAGTGAACCAATAGGTGTACAGCCCTACTGTATGCTGTCAATCAGCGGGTGGCTGGGCAGCTTGTGGGCAGGGAGCTGCCACCCACCACTGACTGGGGGGGTGCAGGGAGGTGGGTGGTCAGTGGGTGGTTGGGGACGGGGGTACCACCAGACCACCAGGGTATCCTATGGTCATTCCACCCATGATCGGGCACTGGGGGGATTTCCACTGAACCACCAGGGAGTTTCAACTCAAGCCCACATTTGGCCAATGGGGATCGGTCCACTGGACCACCAGGGAGATATTACTCTTATGCCCACGATTGGGTGATGGGGATCATTCCAGTGGACCACCAGGGATATAATTGTCTGCTGCCTGTGATTGGGCAAGGGGGGAGGCACAACTCCCCCTAGGCAGGGGGCATGTGGACTGTGTCCTGGGTGGTCGGGTGGCCACCCACAGCAGGCAGCTGCCATGTTGTGTCTTGCAATATGGCAGCTCACCTGTGGGTGGCCAGGACTTGCTCCTGGTTTCACCGGGCACAACATTGCACCCCTGAGTGGTGCAAGGTGGGTATGTGCCAGCATATGCGGCACACATCCTGGGCTGAATATTGGGTTGTGCCACATATGCATGGGCACACCCCCCCACACTTGCGATGCATACATTACTGGTGCACCCAGGCACATAGGGAGTTACGTTGTGCAACATGTCCCTTTGGATATCGCGCCAGGGCACATTGGTGGGTTGCACATGGCACAACCCTATTGCGCCATGAACAACCCCTTTGAATATCCCACCCATTGTTTTGTTTTGTATCACAGGTCACATGCTGTTGTTGTGCACATTTCAGTGCTTGATGAGAACTTTTGGCATTGAAACTGGAAATGGAATACTTTCAATCCAATGAAGGTAAGTATTTTTCTTGTTTTTTTGGGGGGGCATATTTGCAAATTGCAAGTAGGTCTCATTAATGGTTTATTATTTGGTTACTTCTTCACAAATTTCATCTGCATCCTTCTCCAGTCTGGTAATAATGACCATGGTCACCGATTGAAACAACTTCTGCATGTTGCATGTCTGCCCCAGCCCTGGGGTGGTGGGCTGATGTTGAAGAAGTTCTTTGGATAAGGCAACTATGACACAACAAAGCATCAGGAAGTTTCCTATAAAAAGACATGAAGGACTCATTACAATTTGATTGCAGCAGTAAGACATTATGTTTAAGCTGTGGCTCTTACACAGGTATCTGGATTGACACAGGTAGCAAGCTGTCCCACTGCAATCATCAGATCACAACTTAATTTAGTACCAGGTTGTGTAACAAATACACTGTGTCAGTGTCCCTGCATCTCAACTCAAGTTACATTTCAAAACCACATCTTGTCGAGTAACACAGCCTGGGTCCATCTTTTTCAGCACTGTCATGGCTGCACAGCTGCAAATTTGGAATACAGTGCATGATATGTTGCAGAAATATTTTTTGTGACGTACTGTACATGTCACCTAGTTTATGAATCCTCACTTGGATTTGTTGCACTCTTATGAAAAAAAAGGAACAGATGAAATAAAATTGATATACTTACCAGCATGGATTGGAAATGGATATTCTATAGGCTCCTGTAGACAGTACTGCTGCTGTACCATTGATACAGACCTTCAGCGAAGGAGAGTTATTTGTTGTTAACCTGTAAAAAAACAAAATAAGTTGATTATATGTGTTTGACCATTGCATCTCAGAAAAGCAATAGAAAACAAAACACACAGCTAAAGGAAGTTGAACAGCATAAAAAACATTAGTACGCATACTCACTTTATAGTTTTAATAGTAAGAAGCCTTGTGCCTGTGGCTGATGGATGTGGTCTCCTGTTCGACTCCTTCTGCCTTGGCATGGTCAATAAAATGGAAAAACATTGTCACAATGACACTGGTGGTGGGTGCTGGTTGTCATAGCTGCAGCACATGATGACATTCCCTCTCACATCTTCCTGCATCTGGTGGTGGTGACAGTGGCGAACAGCAGTCTTATGGTGGTGGTAGTCCGTTGGGGACACACGGTCACATTCCCTATGGTGGCAGTGGAGAACAGCGGTCTTGTGGTGGTGGTAGTTTGGGGGCCAGGATATACTGTGCTCTGTGTTACAAATGTGATGACATGACATATGGAATTTGAGTCAGTATGAGTGGGACAGTGATTTAATTTTATGAAAAAGAGAACATGTATCATACAAGACATGTGACAGCCTTTTAACCACTTAAGTTAAAACCTGCCAACATTAACCTCATCATCATTCATCATCATCCTCAGAAAGAAAGCTGCCCTCTCATTCTTCTATGTCTGAATTTGGACCACAGGGAAATTCTTTCTCCATTGAGTTATCATCTACGTCAGTGGTAGGCCGCTTCATGCTGTCACTGCCACCAGGTTGGTCCCTTTCTTCAACATCAGCAAAACCATGAGTATGCCAGGGTACGAATACTGAGGTTGCAGTCTGAGCTGGTATGTGCCTCGCATTCATTTTTATGAATGCCAGCAAACTGACATTTGCAGGATTGATGTTTGCATGACAATCCCAATCTATTCCACCTGCTGAGCTGAATACCCTTTCGACACTCACACTGGAGGGTGGGCATGTCAGGTACTTCAGTGCCACAGAGGTCAGCTCTGGCCATTCACTGACCTTTCCACTCCAGTATAAATGGAGATCATCAGTGATTGACAGATGCCTGTTTTCAGACACCTATGACTCAACCTTTTGCTGAGCTGATCTAAGTCCAGTGGTTGATGCATCATCCCCTTCTCCAGAATAATTTATGTCACTAATCCCCACTTGGGACAAAGCCTCCCAAAGTGGGTTAATGCCATCCACTTTTGATGACAGACCACCTGGTACTGCAGTCCCCTTTCCCTTACAGGATATACTTCATACTCCTCCTCCAGGTTCACCTTCAGCCCGATTAAGCTGCTCAGGTTTCCTGACCATGGCACGTGACTTCTGTGCCCCATGAACCAAGCGCATCAGTTGCCCACTGACATTTTTTACCTGTTCAGGCCCACCCTCCAGTACTGAGGCAGTTCCACGTTTGTATCGTGGGTCCAGCATTATTGCTATTGCATAGTTGGCACTATGCTGAATACTCAAGATGTGATGATTTTGGTGGAATACTGTCAGCATGTGTTTTAGCAACACACTGCTAGCACTGTCTCTGGCAACATCAAGGCTATGCTGTACATTCACCAATGTCTGCATCAGCACCTGCAGCAGTGGAATTGATTGGCTACTGGAGTCAGACTCGCCACTTATTGCCTATGTGGCATGTTCAAAAGGCCTTAAGATTCTTATTACAGAGTCCATGAGGCGCCACTGTTCAGTCGTCATAGACATGGAGGCCCCGTAATTGTCATGGCTAGTGTGCATGACAAGATATTCTGAGATGGCTTTGTACTGTTCATGCAACCTCTCTGCCATGTATAAAGTGGAGTTCCACTGGGTGAAAACTTACAGCTTCAAGCGGTGCTGCGGGAGGCTGTTTCAGATCTGCAACTGCCAAAGTTGGTGATGGGCCTTTGCAGAGTGTGAAAAGTGAGAACAGGTATGGTGTGCAACTGTCAGCATCTCCTTTACATCAGGGTGCTGCAGAAACTCCTGCATCACAAGATTTAAACAGTGAGCCATGCATGGAACCTGAAAAAAAGCCACCATTCGTTATGCATTTCATCACATTTGACCCATTGTCACTTGCTATAGAACCAGCTCTCAGGGACAGGGTGTTCAGCCACTTGTTAATTTCAGTCAGTACCACGTCCAACATGTTTTCACCAGTGTGTGAACGGGTCACATTGTGCAATTGTTGCATGCTGTCGAATTCCTGGAAGATTGCTACCATGACCCTCCACCTTACTACACTGATTATTCACACTACCAACAACACACAAAAAAAAACAGCAGCTAAGCCCAGTGTGCAGTTATACACAAATATGAACTCCCTGCTGTTTGGCCACTTGTCCACATATCCATACTTAAATGGATGAATGGAGATGAGGAATGTTGAAGGGTATGTCTTACTGAGTCGGACACAGTATGGTACAACTTGGGGACAGCACGAGTTGAAAAGTATATCCTGGATAGGACTTTCTATTTTGGACAAGCACGTGCAGCAAACTGCAGGAACCCAGAATTCTCCACAAAGGAGAAGGGCAAAAGATCAGTTGCCAGCATTTCAACTACAGCAGCATTAATTTCACGTGATACCGTATGATTGAGTGGGTACTTCAGCTTATGTGAAATAACACTCTGTAATGTGGACTGATTTAAACGTTTTACATGGGGTGTGATGACAAATGGTTCTGCTCTGCGAATGGCAGGGGGTGGAGTGTGGATGTGTGATGAAGACGGTTGCACAGGTGATGACAAACCCAGAAATGCAGTTATTTTTCCAGATTTACCAACAGGGGTTGATGTACCACTTGCACTAGACATACTGCATTGACCACCACCACCACCAAAACTGCTACTCTCACCACCACTGGACAAGACTTCAAAATCATTCTGCTCTTCCATCTCATCTTGCCTGTAGTAATCCTCTGCTGTTATTTCATCACTACTGCAAGCATTTCATTTTCTACTTGATGCTATAGTTATGGAATAGGATAACATGCTAATTATGGTTGATGCCGAGGGTGAACATCCTACTGTGGTACAGGTATTAGCTTCCCTCTCGTGCTGAGTTCACAGTGCCATGTGCCTATTCTTAAGATGTGCATGCTGTCCCCCGTGCCCAGATGGCTCCCCTTTTTACCTCGACTCACACGCACGTGGCAAACCTGCCAGATTGCAACTGACTCATCATTTGCATCTTCCACAAAAAAATCCCAAACAAGGGATCGTGATGCTGTAGTTTTAACATGTCCCCCCTGATGCTGCTTACTGGACTCCATTTTTTTAAGCCATGAAGTGGAGAATGGTGTGCTACATGATTTTTCAAGCAGGACACACTTGGACTGCAACTAACCACCATGACTACCTATCATTATTATTGGGTCATCATCATCAACTGAAACTGGTAAATCACAACTTTTTACAGGAGGGGGGGAATGCAAACAGACCTAGACACAGCTACCTTGATTTTTTTTTCTTCGGTTCCCAACAGGGGTCACTGATATCATCATCATATTCATCAAAATCATCCACATCTTCTGCTTGGATGCTGGCATATGGACTGCATGTTACAACCACAGCAACATCATCAGCAGCAGCAGCACCACCATCACCCGAAATGTTTTCACCATGCTGTGAATCACTGCATGGTATATGCGTGACCTGAACCATGGGACATGTTGACATGATGATTAGAATCCTCATGTTCAGTTACTGGGATGTTACTGGGGAGTATGACATCATCTACACTGTCACTCACTGCCACTGCTTCATACTCCACTATGTTTTTGGACACGGTAAACAGGTCAGAACTGGAACTTAAGGCAGCAATACTCATACTATCACCAGCGACTGCACTAACACCACCAGCTGGCACAACATCATCTCCTCCAACAATGAGTGAAGCTACTGATTGTGCTGGAAAAAACATTGAAGGAAAAATACCTTTCCTCACATCAGCAATGCACTTCTGTGACTGCATACTACTACCATGCCCACAGACAATCTTACCACTGGCAGCAGTGCCATGGCAAGAAACAGCTTTGCTTGCACGTATCTTTGTGGGGATTTTGGGGATCAACAGGAATATTCTAAATAAATTCAGATTTTTGATCATTCACTCTGGGTGGGGGCCAGGGGGGTAATGCTGGATGTGAAGCCAAAAAAACAACTGTGGCTTCAACAACAGATAGAGGCACAAGGTCACAACAAGTTCAACAACACCTTAACTAATCAGTGGTGTTCTCAAGTCACAAACAATCCAATCTGGAAAAGAATACCTTTTGCTGGTGGGGGGGGTGCACTGACTGTAGTCTACTGCAGTGCAAAACCAAGAAAAGATACCACAATGGTAGTACAAAATCATGCAGCTGCAGTGGATAGCAGGTTCACACTGCTGCACCTGTAATTACACTGTGGCACAATAAAAGGTGTATTATTTGATGTCATGTCACACACCGCACACACACTCACACACACAGAATTTGTGTACAAGTAATGCGTACCAAATTAAAAACTTCAGTAATATACAATGTATTTTAAAAAACCTCAATGCTGCACCAGGTCCCTCCAGACCACAACACACACAATCAGCAAAAGAATGTCAACAATTACTGAAACTATTACTGTGTGTACATTAACACAGTCAGTTATACAAGAAAAATATAACCAAAACACAAAGAACTCCCTATTTCTTCAACTTAAACCTACGTACACTGGATACACCCTTCCCCCAAAGCACACTTCCACTGTCTCTAAGTATACAGACTAAATGTTGTACATTAACATTCAAAATTCACACACAAACAATAAACACTCAATGACTGAGCACAGTAGGATTTCCTACAATCGATGAACTAAAGTATTAGCAAAAAAGATGACACAAAAATACTTTTTTAACAGCTTTTAGAAAGTTTGAATCACAGAAAGCTCTGAGAGCAGACAATCTCCAACAGCTTCCTACACACACTACCCCAAACTGAGGCTGTGCAGAACAATCTAGAGCCCATGTGACCTGAAATCCAATGAATCACTGCAAAATTCACCTTTGGAGCTTTAAAACAAGGTGAAGTGAGGTAAAGTACATTGTTCTCAATGTACTTTGCCTTAAGATTTGGTGGAGTCGTGGTTTGGGAAGGTGGAGTAATGTGAAGTCATTGTCTTCAATGGACTTTGTGTTACCTATCATAATGCGAAGTACTCTGCTTAGTGTTGCAGAGCACTCCGTGAATCAGCCTTCACTCCACGAATCACTCTGTGGAGCAAAGTGAGGCCAGTTCGCCCATCTCTAGATGAGACCATAGTGATATGTCAACTGTGTAAGCGTGTGTTAGTCGGGAAAAAAGGGAAGCCACACAGGCACTGGTGGCCAACAGGCTCACCTGAAAAACAAACACCAGCTCCGCTGGCAGCAATAGCAGAAGGACACCAGAGCTGTTGGTGGGATCTGCCTCAGCAAGTTAAATGTAACTGACAGCAGTGCAATGAAGCAGAAGGAGGGAGGGCAGAGTGGGTTGATGCAGGAGGAGGATGAGTAATCCTTTGCTCTCTCAAGTAGTGGGCATAGCAGTGGAGGTGTCACTCCCAACATTCACAATCAACCAAAATAACTGGTTTCATGTGGTCTGCACATCCCCAAGAGTCTGCTGTTACCCTTAAAAGAACAACATTGGTGCCACAAGTACTGCTTTGTTGTTGAACAGCCCCAAAGATGCATCCCACACTGAACACCATCCTTGAGTGGCACTCAAAGTAACCCCCACAATTGTGTTGCACACAGTTTAAATGCTGCCACCGCTGAGATGCTGGTCATTGATCTGTTGCCATTATTGCTTGTGAAGAATGCTGGATTCTGCAGGTTGATGGCCCATACCTGTCCCAAATGGCAGGTTCCATCTCAAAGCTATTTCTCTAAGCATGCCATGCCAGAGCTGTACGGTAGAGTTGCTGATTCCATAAGATATGCAATTAAGCATTCTGCATCAGAAAATATCCATCTTTGCATGGATGTGTGTACCAGTGGACAAAAAGAGGCAAGCTCGTATTTATGCATAACAGCAGACTGGGCACAGGTACCTTGGGTGGTAGTTGATGTTGTACCTGGCAAAACCTGCCTGAAGCAAAACTGTGGTGGTAGCAACACCCCTGGAATTCATCAACATTCAACCCTAAGTATGCAGAGTGTTACTGGTTCTCACACAAGTGAAAAAATGCTTAATGTTCTGCTGGATGAGATTGATGAAAGGCTACACACAGTCACTTTCAGCAGGATTTATCGCAAATGATAATGGCTCCAATGTAGTGAAGTGCATTGGCGATGGTGGCTTTTTCAGGGTGCCCTACCTGGCACACTGCCTTAATCTTGTTGTGCAGCAGTTTCTAAACCATGCAGACATTAAGGAAACCATGAGTGTCACCCGTCACATCTGTGTGCACTTCACCCATTCTGCAAAGGCCTGTGATCATCTACGTGAGCTACAGCACAATAGCCATCTGCCTCTGCACTGTATGAAGCTTGATGTTGTGACCAGGTGGAACACCACACTGTACATGACTGACCAGCTATATGAACAGTATAAGGCTGTTTCAGAATACCTGCAGGTGCATACCACCAGCGTCAGTGCTGGAGTGTCCATTGCTCTAACAACAGAGCAGTGTCACCAACTGGATGGGCTAATATGCATTCTCCATCAATTTGAGCATACTACACAGGCAGTGAGTGGGGACACTACCTGTATAAGTCAATCCATACCCCTCATACATGTGCTGAAGCAGATATTGGTGAATGCCTGACACCAAACGGAGGCAGGTAGGGATAATAGTAGTTGTGATCTAATGGATCACATGCTCCATGTGCTGGACAGCAATACCCATTTTTCCAGCACTCTTCAGTTGGATGAATTTGCCATCACTACCATGCTTGAGCCATGCTACAAATGTGGCCTGCCTTCTATAATTGAAGAAGATCATCAGTGACTGCAAAAGCTGACTGATAACCTCATTAAATGGGTTTGTTGTGCACAGATGAAAAAGGCACATAAGACACACACTGCACAGAAAATAGGTGTTGCTACCATGACCAGCAGCTCACAGGCAACCCAATCTGACAAAATGGACAAGGTACAGCAGGAAATGGCAAGTAATCGCAATTGGGATGTTCTTTATCAGGTGGGAGTGGAAGATATGGAAGAAATGGAGGAGGAGACAGATGAGGTAGCCGGACTCAGGGCAGTAGAATGAATGGTGGAGGCCTACATGGGGGAAGCAAAGCACCTTGCCATTACTGACTCGCCATTGCAGTACTGGAGCAGCAAAGGGACTGATTGGCCTGCACTAACATAAGTTGCTGTTAAAAACCTGAGCTGCTCACCATCCAGTGTCAGAGTGGAATGAGTGTTTAGTTCTGCTGGGGCCATTGTGCATGACTGGAGGACCAATCTGTCACCCAAGAATGTATCCATGCTAACATTCATCAAAATAAAAGAAGGGCACCTTCCACATAACACAGTGATGTCAATGGTGTTGCCCCACAAACTGTGCCTCAGTGATGATGATGACAGTGAAGATATCAGCTCTGCTAAAGCTTCCACCAGCAGCAAGGTGGATGAAGCAGCAAAGCTGAGAGAATTTCCACCTGCTGACAACTCCAGTCTTGAAGACTGTGAGGGCTGCTTCCTGGAGGATGTGACAGCGGAAGTGGAAAAAGACTGAAGTTACTAATAGGAACCCCCACCCCAACCTCTTTAAACACATTATAGTGTTAAAATTATTTTTTATACATTTAGCATTAGATTTGTGATGGCTGTGTTATCTGCCGTTAATCGGGTTAATTTGATCACCGTTGCTCTAAACCGTTGTTTAGTTTACGCCCTATATTAAAGCAGCAGTCAACTTACCATAACCACAAACATTTTGCCTTACAGTAATAATGTTCCTCTGCCAAAAACATCAAGATACACAGTTTATTTTTCATTTAGACAAGCCCCTTCCTGAAGCAAGATATATTGTCTTGAAGTCTTTAAAAGTGCCCATGATGACACATGCTATACCTTGGGCGGCCTGCCCCTCCTCCTTACACCTGCCCATGCACACTGTGTGAAAAATATTTTCTGATGGTTACTATACACGACATGTTGAAGAACCCTCCTAGTACAAGCTGAGTATGAATGTAGCATGTCCATTCAACAGATAACACAAGTTGAAAATATTTTGCAAAATGGTGAATGGTGTCCATTTTAATGATGTGAATCATTAATTACAAAATATTCCTCAAAGAAAGGCCTAACAACATCCAAATTCCCCCCAAAAAGGTAATTCCATTAAGTACTATGATAGCTCTTGGGCAGAAACAGTGCTGATCCCTACAGGGGAGGTCTTTTCTGCCTCCTGTGGTTTAACTGTTAAATATTCCTAATTACTCCAACTCTGCTACCTCACATGTCAATAGACACTGGCCCCCTCCACCTATAATTACTAAATACCATCTCCACCAACCATTTCCACATATACTTCCTCCCTGGCTGTATTGTTTAATTGTTAATGAGACCAGTGGCCCACATCACGATCCAAGCAACCAGCTCTGTCTTTCAAACACCAGCTCCATCAGGGCCTGGATGTAGTCTTCACACAGACATGGAATGAAAAATCACCAAAGGAAAATTACCTACACAGAAACAATGACAGCAAACATGCTGAATATTCATGCATCTGCATACCTGGTCCTAACTTAGCAAATTACAAACAGAAAAAAAATCGTACTTACCTGACTCAATGTGAGAATGTAAACTGTGAAATTTGCACCCAGATGGAACATGCAGCAGAGCACATCCATGCGGTGCTACAGCAGCAGGCATCCTGAATCCCCTAAAAGTACTGTGTACCTAGAAATAAGATAAAAAGAACAAATTCTGAGAATTGTTAGAACCCCTCCCCCCCACACAACCCCAATACAAATAAAGAAATACTTACCTTACAAGCGCCCATGTCTTCTTGATCAGCAGGAGCTAGACTTAAGACAACACCAGAAAGGTCCCAAATGTTGAGAAAAGCAAACACAATACAATTACTATCAAACTCGAACATCTTTACTGCAGTAAGTTACAACAGGCCCCATCACAGTGAGAAATTAAATACTTATCTTTGGTGTTGTGAAATGTGATGCATTCCAACATCCCTGAGAGCTTTGCTTGATTGGCAGCATCATTATTTATATAATCCTCAAGCTGAAAAATAATGGAAAAGCAGAAGAAACATATTTCATCTCAAGATGCCACAATACGAACTTACCCACACCCTTCTCTTGCGAGAACAAAACAATATGGAGTAATACTTACGTGTGCTGCAGCAGCATGAGTGTGATGATGATGATGATGATGCATCAAGATTCAACACCACTCAGAACATCACTTCTTGTGGCAGCCAGTTAGAGAGCACTGAGAGCAGCAGGAAGGCAGCAAGCTAAAGTACTCCTAAATCTCATTATTGTAATCCCTACACGCAGTACAAGTTACAACCACCACAGCATCACCACAGCAAATCAGAAGAACAGCATTGGCAAATGATAAGTGTACGATTCTCAATCAATTCGTGAAACCAGCAGCCAGAGGCAGCTAGGGCAACTAGCAGGCAAGCAGCAATATTTTGCAGGAGGAATTATTTTTCTTACCATGGCCCCTCTCACTAGCCTTTTTTGGCTATCACATAAAATCGCTACAATCATTGTTTGTGTCTCCCCAGTGTCATATTTTTCAATCTCATCTTATTAGGCCTGCATTGCACAGCACATTAGCAAGAGACTGTGTTAAACTGTAGTCCAAGTGCACATTTTGGACCGGGTAGTGGAGGTGCAGTATAAAACATCATGACTGAGAGCAGATTTATGTCTCAATTTTATGCAATTGTTTTTCTGTCATATTTCTCATGTTATCAGGCCTGCACTAGACAGCATGGCAGCAAGAAGCTGTGTTAAACTGTGGCCCAAGAGCACATTTTGGACCAGATGGTGGTGGAGCAGTATAAAGCATCATGACTGAGAGCGCAGGGGACACATGTTACGCACAAAAAACATATTTATGTTTAACTTTGCAATAAACTTGCTTATGTGTCTGTGATTGTTGTGCACATCTTTGGACTGTTGCTGCACACAACCATAACAACTGCCACAACATCACATAGCTTTGGGAAAAATATTTTGTTCATAGGAACAATACTCGACATTTGTGGATAGGAGAAGGAGATATATAAAGAAGGTGTAACACAAAACAAAAAGAAAGGTACGATGTTTATGGGTTCACTGACAATAACATATGTCGGGGGACATGCAGGATCAGGGCAAGGGTATTCAAATGAGGGGAAAACTAAATTAGTGAACAAAGAAAACAATTGAATGCTATAGTAAGCATAAACATAACACACAAAA
The DNA here is from genome assembly GCA_016271365.2 of Neoceratodus forsteri. Lineage (NCBI taxonomy): Eukaryota > Metazoa > Chordata > Ceratodontiformes > Ceratodontidae > Neoceratodus > Neoceratodus forsteri. Next base: position 965,179,765 of record CM028132.1, on the reverse strand, counting down.
CTGCTAGACAAAGACATATGATTATTAGAGAACTAAGAAAAATAAACAACATGATACAGAAGAGGAATTGGACAGAAAATATATATATTTTTTTATTATTTTTAGGGGGTGGAGATGAGGGGAGTGCAAGTAACACAGGGCAGGAAAAAGAAAAGAAAAAAAAATTGGCTGCTGCCTTACTGAGTGTTGCAATTCTGAACTGCCACCACCACCGCCACGGCCACGACACAGCTAGGACAAGAGTTCCAACACTTTATGTTGGTCCTCCATTATTTTTCTCATTTCTGCCCTGGCCTCCTGACGGAACTGGTCAAACTCCTGCCTAAGACATTGCACCTCACTACACATGGCCTCCACTTCACAGTGCGTGGCAGCCAGGTATTAATTGTTAATGCTGACTTGATCTGGGGCTGCTGCAGACTGTGAGGGATCAGCATGATGGTGGCACCTGTGGCTATGAGGTGATGGTGCTTGCTTCCTATTAATTCTGTGTCCTGGACCTGGCATGGCACCCTCTAGGCTGATGCCAACCACCTTCATCCTGCTGGACCCCTCCCCATTCTGTATATTCACCCTCACTACTAGCGCTGCCTCCTGCCGCTGCCACCTCTTGCTGTGTTTGGAGCCACTCTGCAGGGTGGTGGTGCTGCAGATGGGTCCTTTGGCCAGTAAGGCTAAAGTGTGCTCCTTTTTCCCCCCACCAAACACCGAACACTCTGACCACACCTCACCTTCTTCACCACAAATGCTGCAGATGACAGTTGCAGATGACAACATTGTCATCTGCAGCATTTGTGGTGAAGAAGGACCACACTGATGATGACACTCTTGGCTGGTTGTGGGGACCACCAGCTGATATCCTGGGGGCCACAATATCCTGCTGGGGGATGGCAGGAGCACATGCTCCTGCTGCTGGGAGGGCCACCAGCTGATGTCCCGGGGGCCACAACATCCTGCTCCTGCTGCGGAATGGTGGGGGCACATGCTCCTGCAGCTGGGGGGCATCTGGCTTCTGTTGCAGGGGGCTGGGGCACATACTGCTGCCGCTGCTTTGGGGGCAATGGGCTTCTGCTGCTGGGGGGCAGGGGCCACATGCTCCCTGCTGCTGGGGGGCAATAGGCTCCTTCTGCTGGGGTGTGGGGACAAATGCTGCTGCTGCTGGGGCAATGGGGTTCTGCTGCTGGGGAGCGGGGGGCACATGCTTCTGCTGGGGGGTCCTGTCATTCAGACTGAAATGCTAGTCTGTTAAGGTGAACACTTTTAGCTGCCTTCTGCCCAGACCCCCTTTCCCTACATTTCCCATCCATATTCTCTCAAAAACAAAAGTTTTCTTAACAGAAAAGTAAAAAAAAATGAAAAAGAAATAGAGTTAGGGAGTCACACACACACACACATACACACACACACACACACACACACACACAAAGTCACTATAAACTTAAAGATAAAAAACCATAAGCCCACAGAAAATGCCCTAGCAAGCCTTTTTTTCCCTAATTTCACCTAATAGTATCACAAGGCGAAATTAACCTGCAAAATTGATGGCAAAATTTCTCCATAAGTACTTAATTTCACAAAATGTTCTGCGGGTTGAAATTCATGATTTTGCTGGGATTTCGCCTGTGAAATAAAATTTTGCAACATCTCTAAACCCTGTGTCACTGGGGATGTCATCAAACTCTTTTGACAGGTGCTGTTGGCAGGTGCTGTTGAAATGATTCAGCGATGTATTGATCATCACCATGCAAGTCCAATCCTGTTTGAGCACATTCATGGTATTTATCCCACCTGACACATGTAAATGGTTAAGTGGACTCCTTCTTGATTAAGTGAAGTTGTATATAACAATGCAAACCAGTTCTAAAACTGGATTTCTTTTGAATCTTAGATGATTGGCAAGAGCTTTTCTGGTCACCATCCTTGAGCATGGCCATATTTGTTCTGAATGAATACACATGTTGACTGGTCAGATTCAAAGCCTCCAAGCTTTACTACAGTCCATTTTTATGTGCTGCAAGTGGCAGGCTTAATACTGGGTTAACCTTCCAATACTTGCACACTGGATGCTGAAAAGGAAAAAAAAAACAAGGTTTAGAAAACAACACTGAAATTATGAAAAAAGCTCATTTTACAGAGTCACATCCAGAAAATCTACATGGTTGACAATTGGAGGTGGGCAATAGTGCAGAATTCCGCCATTGCAGAAGTTCCATGAAATTTTAAAAATTTCACTGAATTGTCTGCTCTGTCGCCTGTGGCAGAATTCCGAACTTTGCCAAATAACTGGATTTCTGTCTAGTTCTGCTGCATTTAATTATGAACTGTGGACTTTTTACTTGACATGTGGAAATAGTTGCTCAGTATTTCACCGTATATCATGTAATTATCTGCAGTTTGCATTACTTCTGTGAGGGTTTTTTTTCCCGCAGTTTAATACATAAACCTGTATTTCTTACATTTATTCCACAGTTATTTGGTGGAATGTCTGCTAAAGTTAGCAAAATGATTTCCAAACTTTCTCTGAAGTGAAAATCCAACTTTCACTGAAATTCTGCTGGCAGAATTGTTTTTTTCCTCACACCCCTATTGACAATGTCATTGCTGTGCTTACAATGTCCCATAATTTTTAAGTGTTGTTGCTATGAAAATGTGGTGGTGGTAGCTGGGGACAAGTACCTTTTATTGTGTTCCTTCCCTGGCTTCTTTTTGTTTGAAATTAAATTTATCATCATTTGAGACATTAAAACTCCCTGTAAGATGGTTGTGTAAAGACTTAATGTGCTATTTTTTACAATGCTGCTACTACAGAAAATATGCTGTTTGCCATGAAAACACATGCTCTTCCGCTGCAGGACACGCGGCCATCGGGCAGTCGGCACTTCCTCAGCCACCACCCAAGACCATTTCCCAGGACTCTTCCAGCAGCAGAGCTGAGGACCCTCCAGGGCTCACAGCTCTTCTGCCACAGGACATGCAGCCACCGGGCGGTTGGCACTTCCTCAGCTGCCACCCGAGACCATTTCCCCAGACTCTTCCAGCAGCAGAGTCGAGGACCTTCCAGGGCTCATAGCTCTTCCGCCACAGGGCATGCGGCCACTGGGTGGTCAGCTCTTCCTCAGCCACCGTCCAAGACCACTTCCCTGGACTCTTCCAGCAGCACAGGTACAGCAAAGCCACCCCTACTGCATTGCGAGCGCCTTTCTCAGGCAGGCTCCAATTGGCTTGCTTTCTCTTCTTCTCTAATTCGAAAACTGGGCAAGAAAAGAGCTGTTTCCTTTGGAACAGATTGCAAAAATAGTTAATTACAACTGTTTGTATTAATTGTAAGCTTCTTGAATAATGTTTTAGAGCCCTTGCCTGATTGTTTAGTGTTTGAATCTTAAGTGTTCACAGCCCCTCTTTCTTTTGTAGTGCAGCTGTAAGCTAGACCTTGGGGCACCAAGGAAATTGCTCCTTTATCTTGTTAATTTGGCTGCTCTCACTGGATTGCTCAGCCCCTGCCAGAGCCCAATACTAATAGTGTCCCTTTCTGTCCCCTTCCTTAGCCGAGGACCCACCAGGGCTCACAGCCCCTCTGCCGCAGGACACGCAGCCACCGGGCAGTTGGTGCTTCCTCAGCCACCACCTGAGACCACTTCCCTGGACTCTTCCAGCAGCAGAGGTATGGCACAGCTGCATTTTTTCACCCACCTGCCCATCCCCCTCCCTGGGTGTTGTTATATAGCCCTTCTTGCCCCACCCTTAACCTTCATTTGTCCATCTCCTGCTTATCCTCTAGTCTCCACCCCAGACAGTCTTTTCAGCTAAACTTTTGCATAACCCTACCTCTACTGGTGAGGTATCATAAACCTTACATAGTACAGGTACCCCCCCCTTTCTACATGAAAGGTCTCCGGTAGGATACCCTTGCCTGACAAAGACAAATACTCAAGACATCTGTGCCACCACGGCTGTTTCCAATTATCTTGTGTATCACTGATCCTTAACTCCTTCAAATAGTTGTATATGGAACAGTGACCCCCGGGACTTATAGAACCTGATTATCAGGTTTCATTGCAGCACGCCCCCTGTTTATGGAAAGGGCAACCATGAGAGTCCTTGTTTGGCTCCGTTTACTCGTCAGCCTTTGAATAGTATCCTATGTGGCAAAGCAATCCATCAGAATTGATCCCATCAAAGAGTCATGCCCTACACTGCTAGACTCCCCATATATCAACATTATGAATAAACTGTGCTGCCACTATATGTCTCTGATCCCTCTTCAATTTGTGGAATCTCCTGGAAGCGGGACCGCTACTTCATCTCCTCTACATGGCACCACACCCTATCCATCAAAAACCTGTATGGCTTGGTGTTATTCTAAATGGACTTTAGGCTATGCATCCTTAGGGCAACACAAGGAGAAGTTTCGGTCCCCGGACCCCTGTACACAAAACCTATGCTAGTCACAGAAAGATTCATGCCTTTAAACTACTCCTTGCTGCCCTGAGGAAATTTGTGCTTCTTCTACTTTAGTGTTCAGGCAACGTCGAACTTAACTCTGGCCCAACAGAAGTGCTTTCATCTCCATTTGAACTTACAAGACTGAAAGGAGTCAGCTTTATGCATGCAAACGTTTGTAGTCTTTTAAAGAAATTTGATTCAGTCCAGGCTTGGATTATTCGTACTGCACCAGACGTACTCATGCTCTCAGAATCCTGGCTTCGGGCATCCACCCCAGACAGAGAGGTTAACATCCCTAACTGCCTCTTCTTCAGAGCTGACAGGCAGACCAGGGGTGGTGGAGTAGCCATTTATGTTAAAAACAAATTTACAGAGTCCATACTAGATTCTACTTCTGTTGCAGGTGGATTTGAATGCTTGTCCCTTAAAGTCGAACTTTCCCCATCAGTGGCGTTCCGTGTCATAGGCTGCTACAGACCTCCAGCAGCAGGACCGCAACTCCTGTCACATCTGTCATCCCTTCTGGATTCTGACCCTCTGGAAACAATTATACTAGGTGATCTTAACTATGATTGGCTAACTAAGGTCTCATTACCCCTGAAGCAATTCTGTGACTCTCGTGGGTTCACTCAACTTATTACTGAGCCAACTTGCAATAACAAGAAAAACCCAATGAGAAGCACCCTACTGGACATCCTCCTAGTTAGCAAACCTTACTCCTTCTCCCATGCTGGAATCTTTTCAGCAGATGTTAGTGACCACTGCTTTATTGCTGGTATAAGAACTGATACCAAACTGCTATTAACATCGAAATTTTCCACTAAAAGGTCCAGATGGAACTTCGATCCTTTTGCATGCTTCAATGATCTAAAAAACTCCTTGCTATGGCAGAGCTTCTACCTGGCTAAATCAGTGCGTGATGTCTATGATATCTTCCATGAAATCGTAACCTGCACTCTAAACAACCATGCTCCCCTGGTTAAAGCCCGAATAAAAACTAGAACTTGTCATTGGTTTTCAGTGGACCTGAAGGCTGCCTTACTTAAAAGAGATTATCTCTGGAAAAAGGCCCACAAATCACATGCAGATGTAGATTGGTGTCTCTTCAGGACAGCTATAAATGCCTACATTAAGATGGTCAGAGAGGCCAAGACCAACTTTTATCAATCTGAGCTAGTCTCTGCGTCAAAATACCCTACCAAGTTCTGGTCCACCATAAAAGAACTGACTGGTCACTGTCCAGGAAATGTGCTTCCTTCTAAAATCACCACTGATAATGTTATCAATGATAAAATTGAGATCCTGCAGGCTTTCAATAATCATTTTGCCACTGCAGGCCTGACATTCAATAATGCACCAGTAAGCAGACTCCTCCCACAGATCAACACCCAGCCTTCAGAGCCAAATATCAATAATGTAGCCTTCTCCTTCTTACCTACCACCACAAAAGAAGTTGATCTTCTTCTTCTATGATTGGATATTAAAAAAAGTGCTGGGGCTGACTCTTTCGACCCATACTTCTTGAAAATAGCATATCTCATCCCTGCCACACCTATCTCACACCTATTCAACCTGTCTCTATCGCAAGGTTTCCTACCCCAGGTATGGAAAATTGCTCACGTCATCCCCCTGTTTAAATTAGGTAATCCCTGTGACCTAAATAACTATAGGCCAATCTCACTCCTACCGATACTCTCCAAGCTTCTGGGAAAAATTGTGGATACCCAGCTGAGATCTTTCTTAGACAACTCCAGCTTGCTTAACCCAATGCAGTCTGGCTTCAGAGCAAAGCACAGTACAATTACGGCCCTGGCAAAAGTAACTAATGACTGGCAACGGGACTTAGATAACAAAAAATTTATTTGTGTCATTTTCCTGGACCTCAGTAAGGCATTCAACATCGTTGACCACTGCTTGCTCCTCTCCACCTTAAAAACAATAGGTCTTTACTCAACCTCCTTGGGATGGTTCCAAGACTACCTCACTGACAGGCAGCAACAAATCAAGGCTGAAGGAGAGCTTTCTCCACTTAAACTGATAAAAAGAGGTGTCCCTCAGGGCTCCATACTGGGCCCAATATTGTTTGCCATCTATATCAACAGCCTGGACATAGGCATTAAGGAAACAAGTATCCATCTGTTTGCTGACAATACGGTGCTCTACTTAAGTCATGAATCTCCTGAAGCTGCCTGCGGTGACCTACAAACTGACTTTAATACCCTGCAGCACCAGCTCCTTAGCAGAAGACTACTACTAAATGCTAAAAAAAACAAGGCCATGCTATTCTCACCAGCTGGCTCAGGGGCTTACTCTGCTGCCACTGGTCTGTTACCTTCTGTTTCCACTTTACTTGGTGAAAATCTTGAATATGTGCCTAAATTCAAGTACCTGGGTGTCTGGTTAGACAATAAACTCTCATTTGTGGAACATATAGAAGAACTACTGAAAAAGCTGAGGCAGAGACTTGGTCTCTTCTTCAGAATTAATCGCCTCTTGACCACAGATGCCAAAAGACAGCTTGTCCAATCTGCGTTCCTCTCTTTAATTGACTATGCTGACTTCATTTATGGCCAATGCCCTGCCTCACACCTTGTAAAACTGGTCATATTGTACCACAGAGCGCTGAGATTTATAACTGGCCTCCCATTTTCTACCCATCACTGCTCTTTATATGCAGCCATGGGGTGGCCCTCCCTTCAGTACAGGTGGTGTAGAAATGCTGCTCTATGGACGCTTTGAGCCCTCACCAACAAACTCCTGCAAAACATTGCTGACTGTCTTCCACTAAGTCCGATCGGGAACTATGCTTTGAGAAGCCACTCGCAGGTTTCCCAAAAACTACCCAGGGTCGGCATCCAATTTGGAAGGGCTTCCATAAGCTTTGTCTTGCCCACGCTCTGGAATAGGATACAGAAATTGCTGAGGCTTAGCTCCCCTGTCAGTCTTGCTATGTTTAAGACCCTCTATGCCAAAATGTTTGTAGAGCTCTGTAACTGTTTCCATTGCTTCTAGCAGCCTGGCTATCATTTTGTTTATATTCACATTAGTCCCTGCTGCTCATCTAAGTCCTCCTCTGCCACTATTACTCCCCCTCCCTCAGTCCCACCTGTACCTAGCACTCTCTGCACCTCAGTTACACACCACTCCCCTCCTATTACATATTTGTAAGCCCCCGATACTGTCTGCATAGCATTACAGCATCTTCCAAACAGCGCTGCTGTCTTCTACTCATGTGCACCTCCATATCTCAGGGTCTTCTATACAGGCCATTAACATGTTCTTGATGGACAGGATTATAATGGATTTTATTGTATATGATAACAATACACATCTTGTTCCTGTGGTTATTTTACATATCATGCTACTGTTGTTTTATGTATATCTTACTTGTACATGTGCCATTGGAATGTATATACACTGATCCTACTGTCATTGTAAACATCCTGTTCCTATTGTCTTAGGTATATTTTATCTGCATTTGTCCCTGCAAATTGCAGGTCCACCTTGTAAATGAGCTTGCTCAATGGTGATCACCTGGATAAATAAAGATTTTGATTGATTGATTGTATTGTTGATGATTGATAAATTAGGGGGATTGGGTAAGGTTTGGCCCCACCAATTTTACCAAAATAGAGCTATGGCTGTTTATTGCACATTATGTGTCTGCATGATCAATTAGGAACATTTTACTGTATAATATGCACCATACAGGCAAGACTTTTGGGCTCTATAAACAATTTCATGCATAATTCAAAGATAAAATGCAAGGATTGTTTTGTGCATTTTAAACACATTTTCCACCATGTATCATGTATAAGCTGCATGATGCTTTCACTAATCATTTCAATACATTTTCGGATATATGTCAATCCTCTTGAGCAATCTTGGGCCCAGATTAGGAAATATTGTTGAAATTATAGCCACAACTTCTTTAATAGGTATGGTGTCAAAATTGGTTGACAGCCAGGTAACATTGGATGTGCCGTGACAGAAAACTGCAGGGTTTCTTATGGAGAACTTTAAACACAACATCTGTTAAGTTATTGGCTACATAAAATTGCATAGAATAAGTAGTCTTCCTCTTGCTGGAATGAAATGACACAATAATGGGCCTCACCATACGGTCTATATCTCTTCTTCATAGCCCTCATTTGACCTACTTTCTCTGATCCTCTGACTTGTCCCTTCTTTAGGTTTCTTAGTGATCCACTAAAATAGGTGAACAGACATGCTCTGCATTGGCTCACAGGTTCTGAAACTCCTTTCTTGGTCAGTGTGTAACTCATTCTTTTGCCACTTACTTAAAGGATCCTTGTCAATCTGTGACTGAACCCGAACTATATGACAGAATAGTTACAGCATTTGCATCACAAAGAAACATAGGAAATGTCACAGAAAATGAAGGCAGAAAAAGACAATTGCTCCATCCAATCTGCACTCTTATACCCTATCCTACCCTGGGACCTATTGCCTAGTTAGGAGTTTTGCCTTTGCATCCTTTCTTTTGTCCCCCTGCCCTACTGCTATCCACCTGAGTAACTATGAAGCCTTTCACTTGGTCTCAGCCATGCCTTAAACCATTAATGTCTCTTGCACTGACCTATAGGCTCTACCATGGCTCAACAATACTCTTTGTAAAAAATAACTTTATCATATCCCTCCTGAACACCCCCCCCCCCAGCTTCCACTCCATTCTCCATTACTGTTGAATATTTCCTCGTAGCTTGCCTTGTTTGTTCTTTTCAGGAACTTGAATGTCTGTGTCATATCCCCCCTCCCCATTTCTGGTCTCCAGGAGTACATCTTAAGGGCCTTCAGCCAGTCCTCATGGGATCTGCTCTGTTGGTCCTGAATCATTTTGATTATTATAAGCTGCAATGTATCAAATCTGTCTTTGCCTTTCCTTAGGTGGGGACTGCAGAATTGGGTACAGTATGCCAATATTTCTTGTCATTTTATACGACTGATAAACTTGGTTGGTTATTTCCATGACAACTTCAATGGTACTAGGGGCCCCTACTACTGGTCATGAGTATTGAATTTGTATTTTACAGTGCTGATACTGTTTGTTTTACCCCTAACTTTTTGGTATTTTAGTTCCCTACAAACATGGTGATTTTTTATATTATACTTCTTAAATAATAGTATACACATTCCTGATTACATAATCTTAAATACTGAATGTTGTATACTGTTTATACTAGGGCTGTGCAAGAGTAGGATTTGTAAAATTGTTATATTTGTGTCACTATTACTTGTATTTTTCAATCTCTTATATTATTAATAAAACAGTTTCAGGCCATTTCACACTTATGTAATTGTCAATCAGTGCAAAATTAATCCAGAGCGCTAGACAGTAACACAATTTATAATTTAATAATTGATAAACAAGTACAACACCATGAGATATCTCCATTTTATAAACATGTTGAGTTTCTCTGTCTCATGAAGGTCTAGTATGTGAATGTGACAAGATGAGCCATAATAAAAAAAGACGCACCTTCTGAGCAAACTTAAATTTAGTGCATGTTTGACTTAAAAATACACTATACATCAGGGAAAATTACCCACATTTAGACATGTGTCACATATTCAAAAAAAAAAAAAGTCAGGGTCAGTTGAGATACAAATCACTGCTTTTTTTTCCCCAAATGGGTTCATCTAGATTTCCTTATTCCCCACATTCCACATTTCCTGTCCTCAGTTATTACTGATTTTTCTGTTTCATTTTTAGACGCAGCAATCGCCCAGTGCATTTCTCCACCCCATACCAGAATGTAGTTGCTCTCACAATAATCTATGACCCTGATCAAGTTCTGGTAGCTCTCAATGAGAGCCCTTTTGCCAGCTGGGATTTTTTCCTCTAGTGACATCTGCAGCTCTGCCATCTTACATCCCTGTGCATCTCTTGCTTTCACTGACTGGTTCATTCACTCCCTCGTTCACTCACTCTCCCCTTCTGTTTGATTACGCTGTGTGGCCCTGACTGGAAACATCCACCTAAGCTATTCCTACAAAAAAAAACAAAGGCCCAGATATTCAAAAGGGTTTGCACATGGCGCAACAGTGTTGGACCACGCGCAACCCACTGATGCGCCCCTGCGCGATATTCAAATGGGAATTGTGCCTGGCACAAATCCTGATGCGCCAGAGCGCATCAGTAATGTATATAGGTGCAAGTGTGGGGGGGTGTGCCCATGCATACTCAGCACAGCCCGATATTCAGCCCGGGTTGTGTGGAGCAATGCATGTGCAACCCCTACCTGTGCCAGCACAAAGTTAAGCAAAATAAAAAGGAGCAACGGCTGGCCACCCACAGGTGAGCTGCCGCATTGCAGGGTGCAACACGGCAGCTGCCACCTGTGGGTGGCCACCCGAGCTCTGGCTGCACCACCGTGGTGGTGCCCTTCCAAGCCCGATCGTGGGCATTAGTAAAATAAAGAAAACATCCTACATCCCTGGTAGTCCAGTGGACCGCTGTCTGCCCGACCATGGGCTGAAGTAAACATAAAGAATCTTCTATCCCTGGTGGTCCAGTGGACCTGTCTACCTGATCACGGGCTGAAGTAAAAAAAAAGAGTAACCTCTATCCCTGGTGGTCCAGTGGACCTGTCTGCCCGATCGCGGGATGAAGTAAAATAAAGAATAACCTCTATCCCTGGTGGTCCAGTGGACCTGTCTGCCCAATCATTGGCTGTATTAAAAAACACAGAAACCTGTTATCCCTGGTGGTCCAATGGATCCTCCCTCCCCACCGCCCACTGATCCTCACCACCCGCTCCCCGGTCAGCAGTGAATGGCAGCACCCCACCCCGCCTGCTGCCTCGCCGCCCACCGACAGCACCATTGGTAGGGCTGTACACCCATTTGGTCCACGGCGTGCACCAATGGGCATGCAACCATACCATACTTCACATTCCAGATATGTGAATGGATCCATTCACATATCTGGAATGATATATGTTATGGGCTGCATGCTCATCCTGTGGATCAATGGGCATGCACAACTACCGATGGTGTCATCGGCGGCGAGTGAGACAACAGGTGGGTGAAGTGCTGCCACCGCTGACCGAGGAGAAGCTGGGTGGTGGGTATCAGTGGTCGAAGAGAGGTGGTCCACTGGACCACCAGAGATAATAGGTTTCTGTTTTTGATACAGCCTGTGATTGGGCAGACAGTCACTAGACCACCAGGATGAGGTTCTCTTTTACTTCAGCCCGCGATCAGAACAGGTCTGCTGGACCACCAGACAGAGAACTCTTATGTTTGCGCCGACCCGTAATCCGACGAACAGGTCCACTGAACCAACAGGAATAAGAGGTTTCTTTATGTTTACTTCAGCCACAATCAGGCGAGACAGCGGTCCACTGGACCACCAGAATATAAGATTCCATTTATTATTTACCTCAGCCAGCGATTGGGCGAGCAGTGGTCCACTGGACCACCAGGGATATTGGGGTTTACATTTCTTTTACTAATGCCCATGATCGGGCTGTGGGGCACATTGCCGCACTTCAGGGGGTGTCGGTCCCTGACGGCTGCTGCCTGGCAGGGTGCCAGGTGCAAGTCATCGGGGATTGGCACACCTGCATGCAAATGGGGCCATAATGACATGCAAATGGCCCCATTTGTGCCTTGCATACATTATGGCTCCATTTACATTTCAACTTTTGAATATCGCAGTTGTTGCACCTTGCACAATGAAACTTGCACTAGTGCATCCCCATGCTCCACTCTGGCCACTGGCACTGGCACAGTGCCACTGTGCCATGCATACTGCTGGTGGCCAGGGTGTGATATTCAACTATTCTGAGCCATGGCGCAGCTCCGTTGAATATCACCCAGTCCATGCCCCTGTGCAGGCAAGTTGAGCTGCGCCCAGGCTTGCACCACAGCCTGGCTCAGTTTGAATATCTGGGCCAAAGAATAACCCTCCATAAGGCAAGTACACAAGAGCAAGCCAAATATAACCAGTATCTGGGTTTCTGTTCAGCAACCTGAATATAGGAATAGTTGGATGTAGTCATGCCAAATTCTATTTAGCTTGAGTAGCCCTAGTTCATACTGTTTGGTATTAGTTAACCTCTTTATCATGTGGTAAATCAATTTTGATTAAATTGTATACACAATGTTTAATTCTTACTTGCTTACTGTTACTTAAAATCTATTCCTGCTTTGTTTGCTACAACAACAATTCTGCCGCTCTTTTGCATGCTCTTAGGTCATACCTGAAAAATAGACATTCAATTGTCTAATGTATTTACTGTATCTGGAAAAGAAAAACTAAATAAAATGTTTATATAATGAAACACATACTGTATAAATTTATATAGTGAAACACATACTGGGGTAAATTCTCAAAGGCATGTCACAAGTTGCACCAAATGCCAATGCGCGGGGACTTTGCACCTGATTCTCTATCAGGCAGGGTCACAGCAGCTAAGTCCCATGATTTGAGACAACCTCAGCCGTGCCCCAAATGGAGGACATACCTGAACAGATTGCTGCAAGCCTGCGGCATTGCACAGACAAGGCCGAAAGCTCTGCCCTCAGCCCTGATCCCCATTGCTTACAGGAAAGAGCCCTGCTGTGCTAACACCACTACTATAATCCCAGCCTTGATCCCCAATATAATTATTTACTACAGCCCTGGTGGGCTAGCGGACTCCCCCCAGTCTTGATCCCTGATCCCCAAAATATGTATCATATTATAGTTATATTATAATGTGTCATGTCTGATTTGAAATGTAGCCCTGGTGGTCTAGTGGCCACCCACCCCGCCACCTGGCAGTGCCCTACCACCCCGCTTCCCCAACCCGTACCCAGCCAGTGACTGGCACAGCCCACTTCTTGCCACTTTGGACAGCTACCGACTGAGCTCTGTGTGAAAGTGTACTATAAATACTATGCACTCAGTGAATGACAGCTGCTGTCACTCACTGAGCACATAGTAGTTACAGTACTCACGTATACAGAGCTCAATCAGTGGCTGTCCCAGTCACTAGCAGGGTACAGATCGGGGGGGAGTGGGGTGGTAGGGCACTGCTGGGTTTGGGGGGCCACTAGACCACCAGGGCTACATTTCAAATCAGACATGACACATTATAATACAACTATTACATGGTACTTATTTCAGGAATCAGGGCTGGGGGGGTCCATTAGCTGACCAGGGCTGTAGTAAATAATTATATTGGGGACTGGGGCTGGGGGATACTAGCCCACCAGGGATTAATGACAGCTAATATTGGGGCTTGGGGTGTCCGGTAGCCCAGTGGAGTTTTATCATATTTATTGTTAAGGATCAGGGCTGGGGAGGGGTGCTAGCCCACGAGGGCTATTTTACTGATACACATTAGTGATCAGGGCTGGAGGGGCAGCTTGGCCTATGGGGAATCTGATGGGGGCACATTGGCACAACCCCCAGTGGATGGCAAAGTACACTTTCATCTGCTCCTAGCAGGTGTAAATGTACTTCAATGGTTGTCCTCCAAGGGTTGTTTGAGAATTCCAAATTAGGGGATGTGGCAACCGCCCTTTTAAAATAGGACCCTGCGGCTGCTGCAAACCCCCTTACACCATGTCACATCCCAGTTGTTGGTGCAAAGATGGCACAAATCCCCTTTGGCACAAGCAGCATGCATGTTGTCACAGGCTGCTTTTAAGAATGGCAATTATTGGCACAAGGTGCAACTTGCGTCATTCATGTTGGATGCAAGTTACCTTGCATCATGCGGATCATTTTGAGAATAGCCCCCTTTGTATACTGCCTATTGAAATGCATACATCCTATAGTGAGGCTTCTCATATACTGAAAACTGCATATTGAAATGCATACTCTGTGTGGTGAAATGCATGTCATATAGTTAAACACATGCACTGCACAGCATACAGTTTCAAATACACTCTCTACTGAGATTAGCTCCACCCACTAGAAAGGCATGCCCCTGCTCTCATTTCCTGCTACACTCAGGGAAATGCTGTACTGGTGAAAGAGAGCATGTCTTTCAAGCTGCAGAGCTGAAGGTAAACAAAACATAGCTATGTCTTCTCTTTCTTAATTGTGTTGGTCATGTATCCATGGCACTCCAGACATTACATCATGGGTTTTAGCCCACCTGATAGGCTATAGATGCACATGTGACCTAGTATCAAATATCGCAGTATACCTTAGTCCCAGGAGTCCCTGCTGTCCCAGTTCTCTAGTGCATCTGAAAGGCTAGCACACAGGGTCCCTTCTTAGAAACCTAAACAAGGTAAGGAGGAAAAATGTTTATCTTGGAATTGACTGAAAAGAAAGTCGTGCTTCAAACTGCATCCTCAGGAATCAGCCTCCCAAGGGGAGTTCCTGAATAACTAGTTAATGCTGGCTAAGATCTAATTGTCTGAATGGAAGTGTTAATTACTGAGGGGCCCTCCTCACAGCTAGATACAGTTTTAATTAAGGCCAGCAGCATGACCAGTGTAAAGTTGATTAGGTTCCTGATTAAAAGAAAAGAGACAAAGCTGATATTGGCATTTGGTCAGGTTGTGAAGTCTGACAAGAATAGTTTAAACAGAAGCTGAAGTTGTTTTTTCTGGTAGCTCGAGATGTGTTTAAAAGCTTATAAACTTGACAAAATATAAGTCTGGTGAACGCTTGGCTAGATTGTGACCAGAGAGAGAGAGATTCAAGTTATACCACTTTCAGCACGAAACACAGCCATTTGTGGATGAAAACAGTTGTAGCAGAGATGTTATTTTAGATTAATGCGGCAGGCAGACAGGCGTCTGCCTTTGTTTCAAATAATCCCGCCAGACGAGAGAAAGAAAAAAAATGCAGCATGCAGCAGCGCTAGTTGGCGCTAGTCAGATGGCTCCTGCTCTCGATCCCTCGGGGAGCCAGTCTCATCCCATAGATATCCCCAATGGCTGTAACCACTGGTGGATGACTCTATCCCCCCTCACTCTAGCAGGGCCCCTCATACTAGCAGATAGCATTTTGCTCTGGGTGTATTTTACACAGAATTAGCGATCGCCTCCGAGCCCTCACACTGAAGGGTGATTACTTAGAGGTCTACCTTCTCCACGGCGGCGAAGTGGCCTGGCCTGATCTCTCACAAGCAGAGCAGATTGTAGGCCTGCCTCTATGTTTTTTTCTCCTCATGGCAGGGAATCAGAAAAAAAGAAGGGGTCTACAGCAATGTAGATGGTTGCAAACCCCCATGGCTCTTGCTCCCCCCCATGCAAGACCGCGTGGCATGAAGATGGAGCCCCTCATCATGGCATCCATTTTGTGTAAGGGGGCTGGAGCCTCCATTTTGTAACCCCTCTCATATTCCTGGCCTAACATGCAGCCATGACCATGCTAGGAGATGCGGCAGCCAACTTGAACAGGGTGCTCAGCCACCATTGTAATTCCCAGTTTCTGGTTGGCTACTCTTTCGATCACCTCCCATAGTGGATCAGAAGAAGGCACAACAGCATAGATGCTCAGTTTAAGCAATATTCACAGCTATCTGAGGTTTTTTAAGGGTAGCCTCATCCCCTATCCCAGCGGATCTAGGCACCTACATCATTAAATCCCATGCAAAGTGCCCCATAACAGCAGCAGCTTACTAATGCAAACTTCTGTGATACGAGTAATTTCTTCCCCCTAGCTTGAGCATAGGTCAGCCTTGATCACCTATCCCAGGGGATCGAGGCTCACAACCTCAGCTAGTCCCATATGGGGCACCTCTAATTAGCAGCAGCCCTCAGTTGTAAGGGAGACAAGTTTCTTGGGAGTGACCATTCCAGACCACCTAGCAAGTGGGTCGGGACAGAGGTCATTCTACCCCCCAGGACACAGAATGTATATACATCTCAGGGTTTGTCCTTTATCTCTAAGTTAATAAGTTAGAGTTTCCAGGAGGTACTACTACTGGCTCGCCCACCTGGTCACTCATTTGGTTCATCCCCTAATCAGCCCTGTTTTGCCCATTTATGTTTTCCAGATGGCAAAAACAAGAAAGTGCACCTTCTGCAGTGCACCTCTCCTGCCTCACAACACAGGGCCGCAGTGCCTGGCCTGCCTCCATGATGATGACGAGCTGTCTTTGGAGCAATCCCCCTCACTGGATTCAAGCATCTGAGGTACCAGCAGAAGCATGTGGGTCAACCCAGGGGCACTCCTCGTTCAAAATCAACAGGCCACAGTGGCCATGAAGGAAACCTAGCAGAACTTCATATTGCGGGTCATGGAGAAATTGAAGGCTCTCACCCAGAACATATCTACATCACCTAACCCAAGACCAGAACCCAACCACCCCTCCAGGTGACCACAGTGATAAGAATGTGCCACCTTTGGAACCTGTCGCACCTTAGCCAGGCAATGGTCAAGGAGATGAGGAACCACAGGATGAGAAGAGGGAGAACTCAGAGGAGGAAGAGATGGATGACTCCCAGTCCATTCCTTCTCTCACCTCTAAACTATGCTCCTTAGACCTCATTCCAGGGATTATGAAAGCAATAAAAATTACAATGGTGTTTGAGGAAGAGGCTTCAAAGACAGAATCCAAACTCGACCCAATGATTCAGCAGACATCCAAGTGCAAAGAGACCTTCCTGGTGTGCCCAGCAATCCATGATATATTGTCCAAAGAATGGGAATCAAACAAACCTGGGTGCATGTCAGAAAAAAGGAACCTGGATAGGATGTAACCTATTCAGGAGGACAGAGCACAGGGCTGGTGTGTTATCCCTACAATAGACCCACAGATTGTAGCCCTCAGTAAGAAAACTGTATTGCTATGCAGAGCAATACCCTTGAAGGACTCTACGGACAAGAAAGTAGAGGATATGTTAAAAAAGATGCTTGAAATCACTGGCATGGCAGCAAGGGTTGCCACCACAGCTGTCTATGCAGCCTGGGCACAAATCAGATGGCTGGAAGAACTCTTAGATAAAGCCAACCCCAAGTCAAGGGATGCAGAATTATTGGAATGCTCCTTGGACACTGCAAAGCACTTAGGGAATATGGCAGTGGATATGCTCAAACTAGAGGCAAGAGCATTGGCCATAACTAATAGAGCAAGGAGGGCACTATGGTTAAAACTGTGGAAGGTGGATAGTGAATCCAAGAATCTTCTACAAAATCTGCCTCTAAAAGGAAAGCACATATTTGGAGAAGGTCTTCAGGAATACCTGAAGCAAAAAAGAGGAAGGCAAGGATTTGGGTAGTAATGACAACAGGTCAACGTACCTCCCAACAGGTAAACACTGGTTTCGGGCAAACAACAGGTTTCACCAAGGGAAACGGCAGAACCAATATAGTCAGTCTCTGTCCTTTTGAGGCAGAGGGTACCACAGCGGCATGGCCAACTGTGGTAACTTCAATTCCAGCTATACCTCCTCCTTGTTCTCCTCATTCAGAGGAAGAAACAACAAATTCAGAGGCAGAGGAGGTATAGGAAAGGCACAATGGCTACCATCACAAAGAGCCACTAATACCCACTTGGAGGGAAAGACAATCCTCCCCCGGTGGGAAGGAAACTCTCGCTGTTCCTGGAACAGTGGATGCACACCACCATGGACAAATGGGTCCTGGAGGTAGTATATAGAGGATGCAAAACAGAATTCACACAGCGACCACATCAAGACAGAGTTGTACAATCCCCAATCTCCAGGAGAAGAGCGTCTGCCCACCAAGTGCAGCAGATCCTCCTGGAGCTGATCCAGAACAAGACCATCCAAATTGTTCCTGTTGAAGAACAGGGAAAAGGAGTTTACTCCAATTTCTTCTTGGTTCCAAAAAGACAAGAGAGCTCCGCCTCATCCTGGATCTGAAGTACCTAAACAAGTTTGTTCATACTCAGAAATTCAAGATGGAGACTCCACCCTCAGAAGAGTCAGAGTCAGGGATTTCCTTACCTCTATCAACCTGAAGGACGCCTACCTTCATATTCACGTCTGACCAAGTCACCAGCGGTACCTATGATTCCATGTACTAGGCCAGCATTTCCAGTACTAGGTGCTACCCTTCAGCCTAGCCTCTGCTCCATGAACCTCCACAAAGGTGTCGCTCATCCTGGCAGCCCGATTAAGGGAAAGGGGGATTAAAAAAGGGAATTGAATATAAAGAAATAGAATTAAGGGACTTCTACCACTTTAGGAAGGATCGGGGAACACGGGGGGGAGGAGTTTTGGTGTATATAAATCATTCAATTGGTAACTCCAAAATGTTGTTCTCTGGGTCAATTGAGGGCATTGAATGCCTGTTAATTGAGATACAAGAATTAAAATTGGTTATTGGAGTAGTTTACTCTCCATCTAAAATAAACCCTATCCATTTTGACAAATGTTCACATGTTTTAATGGAACACCTAGGTCAACTACAGGTAGTTCTGGCTGGTGATTTCAATGCAGCTTGGGGTTGTCCCAGGGGTCAAAAGTTGGAGAAATCAATGAGCTGTTTAAACCTGATACAAATAATAGATACACCTATAATGAAAGGTTCCTTATTAGTAAAGGTAATATTTTGGATTTGATGATTGTTTCACCTGAATTGACAATTTTGGAGAAAAGTGTATGTGCCCCCAGTTTAGGAGACCATAATATAGTTAAAGTGTGTATTCTCTACGATTAAAAATTCTGTTCCCATAAAATCAGTATCACAAATATCTAAAAGATGTTATTCAAAATTTAATAGTTTATCATTTAGAAAGTATCTTCAGGGACTCCCTTGGTATAGGATTTTTCTTATCCCAGATTTAAATGAGGCTGTATTGGCATTTACAACAATGTTTATTAATGCTTGTGATAAATTTGCTCCATATAAAAAAGTAAATCATAGCAAAATTTTTACCATGGCTAACTGTAAAAATAAAGAAAATGATTAGGATTAGAAATCATTATTGGAAAAAAGCAAATAAAACATTAAACAGTGAAATTTGGGGACAATACAAAAGGTTAAGGAATCAAGTAATACAGGACATCAGGAAATCAAAAGCTCATTATTATAAATAGTGGATTAAAGAATCAACAAATCCAGGTGCTTATTGGTCTGTTATAAAAAATCTTATGAATCCAAATAGTAAACAAAGTGGAATAAAATTGAGTCAGAATGGAAAAGTGTTTGAAACAAATAAAGCTGCGGAAATTTTGAATGATTATTTCATAAATCTCCCCGATCTGAAATTAGATTTCATAACTAAAACTAATACCTTGAATGAGTAAAGGGTGAGAGTCCCAAGATGAGAAAGAACCCAAATTCAGGTTTAGAGAGTGATAAACAAAGAAGTTCTAAAAACATAAATAGATTAAAAATAAATAAAGCAAGTGGCCCAGATAGAATAGATAATAAATTATTAAAAGAGGCTGCTATGGAATTGTCACCTATACTAAGGGACATTTTTAACTGGAGTCCAAGAGAGGGACAGTTTCCCCTCTAGTTGTAAATTAGCCAAAGTGATACCAATAGATAATGGAGGGGATCCAAAGGATGTTTCAAATTACCGTCCAATAGCCTTGCTGTCCACAGTATCCAAGTTTTTGGAAAAAATTGTCCATGATCAGTTAATGGACTGCTTGGAAAAATATAATAAATTGACTCAACAAGAGTATGGTTTAAGGCAGGGTAGGTTCATGGCTACCACACTCACTGACTTTTGGATCTTATAGCAACCCTTCTGAAGTAACTGGGTGTGGTATGTGGATCTATCTAAAGAATTGATTTAGTAAACCATAGTATTTTGATAAATTCATTAATGAAAATAGGGGTGGAGGAAGAAACCTGTAATTGGTTTATATCATACCTTGATAAAAGATCACAATTTGTTGTCCTAAATGGACACCAGTCAAGAATGGACTATGTAACAAGAGGAGTTCCCCAGGGATCTATCCTGGGTCCCCTCCTGTTCATAGTCTATTTAAATGACTTACCAAAGAAAATTGGACATTCAAAAATTCATCTATATGCAGACGATAGGGTTTTAGTAGCAGATGGAAAAACTATAAGTGAAGTAGAACTAAACTTACAGTGTGACTTTAGCATCATGCAAGGCCACTTTTCATCTCTGGGTTTATTAGTTAATAGTAAAAAGACACAGGTTATGTCATTTGCATTGGACTTAAAGGGAATTTCAAAATTAAATATAAAGACACAAGAGGGTAAGTTTTTAGAACAAACTGAAACATGTAAATATTTGGGGTACATATAGATCAATGTCTTACTTTCCAATATCATATAACAAATTTAATAAAGAAACACATGTTAAGATTGGAGCTATGAGGCGAATATCAAATTGTATGACAAGAAAACAAGATTGATTATGATCAATTAATAATGCGGTTATTGACTATGGAAGTCATATTTACAGACATACAACAAGAAAACATTTAAATAACTTGGATACACTTTATAATAATAAGCTTGCAAGAGTTGTGTTAAGGTGTGATTTTAAAACTCATCATTGCACTATGTATATGGATTTGGGTTGGATTCCATTAGACTCAGAGCTGGGGAATCTTGGCTAAATCAGGTTCGTAATATATTTAAAAATCAATCATTAGATAACTTAAAAAACAAATTACAAAAACCAAAACATGGTTTAAATTTAAGAAAAACTGGTGTGAGAGATTTAATAATACCAAAGTTGAAAAATCGACTTAGTGAAATGACCCTTCAATATCAAGTAGCTAAAAGCCTCAATTGTCTTCCTCCTTTTTTACAAGAACTAACAACTACTGATCATGTTTTTAAAAATGGCCTGAATCACGAACTTAGTTTTCATTGTTGTTGTAACAGGCGAAATTAATGTAAATCTAAAAATGCTAATATGCCTGTTATTGATGAGTTTGTAAACTCTGATGTATTGTCCTGTATTTTTTTGTAACCTGTATTGTTATAAATGTATAGTTGTAATAATTTTGCATAATGTAAACAGGTAAGCCTTGTGAACAGGGATTTTCGGAACCCTAATGGCTGTATCACTGTATAAATAACATTTTACCATACCATACCATACCATATCATCCCCTATCTGGATGACTGGCTGATACGAGCCAGGTCCAAGAGTCAGGCACAGAAGAGCACCCAACTAGTGTTACAAACCCCCGCAGAGCAAGGATGGGTAGTCAATTACATCAAGAGCTCTCTGGTACCAGCTCAGCAGCTGGAGCATCTAAGACCGGAGATAGACATGGCCATAGGTCTAGCACGACCATCATGGAAATGCATAGACAACATGATGGGTCTGATAAAAGGACTAAAGGCATGCCAGTGACCCACCATTGACCAGATAGCACAAGTGCTAGGATGCATGGCCTCTTGCATAGACCTCATCCCAGGGGCCAGGTGGAACATGAGACCTCTGCAGAATTACCTGCTGACCCAGGGCTCTCCATCCGAGGAGAATATTGGGGTCAGGGTCACTCTACCACAACAGATAAGACACTCCCTTGCTTAGTGGTTGAACAGGCACAACCTCCAGTGGGGGACCCCTCTAGAGCTGACATGCAAGATCACCATAGAGACATATTCCAGCCTCAATGGGGGGGAGGCATGTTTAGACTCTCAGTTGGCACAAATCCTATGGACTCCAGTGAAAGCCAGATGCTCCATCAATGTTCTGGAGATGAGAGTGATGTCCCTTGCCCTAAAGACATTCAAGACCACCTCACAGGGACACAACATCCTCATGCACTCAGACAACCAAGTCACGGTAGACTACCTGTCAAAATAGGGGGGTACAAGAAGTCAAGCCAGGATAGCTGAGGTAACAAGGGTATTGATCTGGGCACAAGTCCACCTCAAGCACTTCAGGGCCATCCACCTCACAGCCAAACTAAACGGCAGGGCAGACTAACTAAGCCGGCAATGGGTCCATCCTGGGGAGTGGCAACTCCACCCAGAGATATTCCAATCTATTCAGGGCAGGGAGGGGTCCATCTCAATGGACCTGATGGTCACAGAAGCAAATTACCAGGTGAAAGACTTCTTTTTGAGGTACAGGAAGAGAAAGAACAAGGGAGTCGATGCATTGTCTCAAGACTGGACTTGGGACAAGGCATACGTATTTCCTCTGATCCCGCTGATCCCCCAAGTACTAGCCAAGATCAGGGAGTCTCAAAGGGTCATCATTCTGGTGGCACCTTACTGGCCACGGAGATCATGGTTCTCCATGGCCATAGCTATGACAGTGGACAGATGGAAGCTCCCATGCAGGCCAGACCTACTGATCCAGGGCCCGATGAGCCACCCAGCACCGTAATCCTTCCGGTTGTTGGCCTGGCTCCTGAGAGGCAGAGACTACTAAAAGTTAGGTATCACAGCACAGTCATCTCCACCATGCTACAATCCAGAAGGTCCTCCATCACGTCCACATACGCCCGTCAGTGGAACATTTTCTCCACTTGGTGCCACAATAGGAACCAAGACCCAAACTCAGCAGATATGTCAACTACCCTGCTGTTTTTACAGCAGGGTATGGAAAAAGTGCTGTCCCATTCTTCCCTCAGAGTCCAACTCTCAGCCATAGGGGCAGCATTAGGACCGGTGGGCCTACATAGCTCAGGGTCTCACCTGGACTCTGTCAAATTCATGCGAGCAGTAGAGGTGATGAGGCCTTGAACCAGGTCATCCGTGGCACCTTGGGACGTCACTCTGGTTCTGGATGCTCTGGCATTGCCACCGTTCAAGCCAATTCAGGACAATCAACTGTACTGGATGGGGTTGAAGACCTGATTCCTCATAGCCATATGCTCAGCCCGCAGGGTGGGGGAAATAGGGGCATTATCATGTAATGAGCCATATACCATCTTCACTCCTGAGGGGGTATCCCTGAAAACAGTATCTGCCTTCACTACGAAGGTCTCTTCCCAGTTTCATACAGAACAGACACTAGAGTTCCCAACCTTGTATAACCAAGGAGAACCTGGGGACAACCCTATCCCACATCAACTTGACGTATGAGCCACCCTAGTAACATACATCACCAGAGCTCAGAACCTGAGAAAGACCGAAAGGCTCTTCGTCATTGCAAAGGAACACATACAGGGCATGGCAGCCTCAAGGACAACAATTGCTAGTTGGCTAAAGAGGAAAATTCAGGAGACATATAAACTCAAGGATGTCACCCCTCCGGAAGGCATTAAGGCCCATTCGACCAGGGCAGTAGCTGCATCCTGGGCTGAAAAAGCCAACGCAAAAAAAAAAGAAATTTGTCAGGTGGCAACTTGGACATCCATCCACACATTTGCAAGACATTACATACTAGAAACCCTGTATAAACAGAGGGCTTATTTTGCCACCAAGGTCCTTTCGGCAACTTCCCTACATGCCCACTCTTAGTCACTTTGTCCCACCCGACTGGATAGAGTACTGCTGCTTAAGTACCCATGACGTAATGTCTGGCGTGCCATGGCTACATGACTAACACAATGGGTGTTTACTCACCTGGTAAAGGTGATTGTTTTGGTCAGTATCCATGGCACTCCAGAGCCCTCCCATCAGAGCACATGGAAATATTCGAGTAGGCATGGATTCTGGGCCTAAAGATATGTGGGGTTGAAAACAAATGGCTAAGACTCTTATTCATGACCTCATCAGGCCTGCTAAGCCTGAGCATTAGCATTGTAGCAATAGGAAATAAACCCTTATGGTACACCTTATGGTCTCCTCCATTTTTTCATTTGAGTATGATACATAGAGCATAGTGTATGTTATTATTGACTAACCTTGTTTCAGCTTGGGAAGACTATTGGACTGGAGAACAGGGACTCCTGGGACCAAGGTATACTGTGAAATTTGATACTAGGTCAAATGTTCATCTACAGCCTATCAGGTGGGCTAAAACCCATGATGTAATGTCTGGAGTGCCATGGATACCGACCAACACAATCACCTTTATCAGGTGAGTAAACACCCATTCTTGTTGTTATTGATTATTCCATTTTGTTTTGCTTGCACAGCCTTTTATTTTGCAGTTGTTTCATTATAGTTTTATAAAAGTCAAGAACAGTAACCAGAACAGCACAATTAAATCAAAGTAGCATAATAGATCAATAAACAATAATCACACAATGCATGATGGATCCAATGCACAATAAGCAAAACAGGGGGACCTGATATAGGCATGGAAGTATGATTACATAGCAAAACTATCAGCATTCAGTTTACTTCAGTTAATGAAATGGGGGTTGGTAAGTCAAGGGAGAGTATTAAAATCAAGTATGGACAGAAATAATTCAAAGGAAGGTGGGGAGGAGTTTCAAAAAAGACCCTCACAGGAAAACAAGAATCTACTTGACAAAGTGGAGATGCAATGTTAGGGAGCCAACACAGAATAGAAGGCATGGAGGGAATCTTTTGCTACTGCAGACATCCAAGTCAGAACTGTTAATTGATTCGACAGGTGCCATTCTGAAAGGTTAGGTACCAGCTGAGAGAACCAGTGCTGAAATATCAAATGTTTCTCCATGACACTCCCTGCTAACAGCCAACAAGGGATGGGCAGGTCAGGTGATAACCTTGAGGTGGAGGCCTAAAAACCATAGAGAGGGGAGTATTGCATTTTTGGTCACAATACACCAGTACAGTCTTAGTGGAACTATCTCCAGAATGGCTATAATTTTGAACATGTCAGCAGAAAATGGAGGTGATCCCCTCACAGGTTTTGGCAGCACCAACAATGATCATGAAGAAGCAAACCCAGGGACTCAATTGAGCAAGTGTGTGATACCAGAGGTTGAGGACCTTATGTTGTATCAGCAAGCAATGGATGTTGGTGCAGGCTACTTAAGCTATTTTTTCCAGCAGATACTCCAGGCTTCTTCGGTGATCAGAGTATCCAAAGTCAATTCCCACTTGCCATAGGATTTCAGAGATTGGTCAGGGATAGTGTTTCTCATAGAGCCATTAATCTTGCCATCCCTGTCTCATGGAACATAGGTTGAGAAAGGTAGAGGAGAGAATGGGCATGGTTTAAGAGGCCCCGGGTTAATTAAAAGTAGTCGGGAGACTGTGCTGTAAACCTGCAGGAAGCACCAAAAATCTGC
This sequence comes from Neoceratodus forsteri, assembly GCA_016271365.2. Classification (NCBI taxonomy): domain Eukaryota; kingdom Metazoa; phylum Chordata; order Ceratodontiformes; family Ceratodontidae; genus Neoceratodus; species Neoceratodus forsteri. Next base: position 965,154,310 of record CM028132.1, on the reverse strand, counting down.
TTGGGGAAGCACAATTCTAAGCTGAATGCCCTAAAACATAACTACATAGGATGTGCCAGGAGTGCTAAGGTCTTGCACCCACAAATTTTCTTTCTCCTTCCAACCCTCTCAATGCAGGGGGTGCTTGCCCACCAATAGAGCTGGTTTGCCTCAGAGTGGGGCCATCTCCGGCAATGTAAGGGGTGCATACATTGCTTTCAGTAGCACTTTCCACAGGAGAGCAGAAGGCAGAAATAATGGGCCATGCTTTAAATGGGTGGGGGAGAGGTGAGTATAGATAAACTGCGGGGAAGATGGAGCTGCAATGGTCTACCTCCATGTGCAACCACAAAGAAGAGGAAGGGGAAACTATTTGAAACCATCTACTTGTTTGTGCATGCAGAAAGGCTAGATAACAGCCATGAAATCCAAATAAAAAAGGGGTAGCTCTCTCTTTTTCCTTTTTAAACATGAAAGATTTTATTGAAAAAGAACTGTCTTGCAAACAGATGAGCACACATCCACTACAGAAACCTGTCAAACATCCAGTACATACAGATAGAAACATAGAAACATAGAAACATAGAAGTTGACGGCAGATAAGGACCGCAAGGCCCATCCAGTCTGCCCATTTCTTTTTCTACCTTATAAATGTGCCATCGGCCTTTGCTCTGTTAGTGACCTATCTATTCATAGTCATTTGTATTGCTCCCTTATGCCTATCCCATGCCTGTTTGAAGCCCTGCACTGTATTCATAGCCACCACTTCTTGTGGTAAGCCATTCCATGCATCTACCACCCTTTCTGTGAAAAAGAATTTCTTCACATTCCCCCCCAGATCATAATAGATCAATATGCCGTTTAACACATTATAACACATTAGTTCATAACTGCCTGAGCACTGGAGTAAAACAGGAGTGCAATTCAACAGATCACACAGTCCAACCACCCAATGTCCTGATATAAAGAAACTACTGTACACTTACAAATTGAAATAGTCTTCCAAACCTCTTATTCTATAGAGGTTGAGGTGGAAGGGGGGAGGTACCTTCCAAGAGTTCAGCCTGCCACCACAGTGGAAAGGGGAGCCACAGCCAAAGAGAGGTTCATAGTGGAGGAGATGGGAGCAGAACACAGATGTAAATTCTGAGAATTTTATATAATGGACACTGAAAAATTAATGTTTTTGTGTTCTTTATTTGACAATATAACCACTACTATTAATATTTTTTAATATGAGGCGGATGTATTTTGGCAAGGTGCAACTATGCAGATCCTATGCATTTGCACTATCAGCAGCTTGACAGATTTGTATACAGATGCAGCACTGAGATAGCTGTAGTATCACTGAATATTTTTTATTAACTACATCTTAAGCATAATTATGAATGTAGCAGTACCTATATATAAATGTATATCAACTGGTAGTATTTATAAAAAAATGCAGCTAATTGGTCAAATGATGGCAGATATTTAAGATTGTTGTAAACAGTGCATAAAGAGCATTCTTAACAGTGCTTAAGCACTCCTGTTTTTACTTTGCTTTTGAGCCTGCAATGCAAGCCAACAAGCTGATTCCCGGCTTGTGAGTGGGTTGCTTAGTAACAAGGTGTGCACATGCACACACACTGTCTGGCAAGAGGCAGCATCAGGACACATTGCATGCTCAAGAGGAACCAGGGATGGACTGGTGTTCCTATTTCACAAGCATGCAAAAGAGGAGAGAACTCTAGTAAGCATGTTTTACTATTATTGAAACAGTGGTTGCTATTCTGGAAATGTGTCAGAAGTTCTAATAAACAGTGCATTTACTGTTATGCATTTTCACAGAAGAGTCGAGAGACTTAATTTTGGTACATTTTGAGAGGCTATCAGCATTTTTTTTGTGAATGAGAGAGCATACAGACTGGAAACACAACAGCTTCTAGTCATGGAGTCAAAAATAATCCCTGTGTGGGGCAGAAAGGAGAAGCAGGATAGGATAAGGAGTGATATAATAGTGGAGTTTAACAAATTACTTAAGGGATATTGTCAGGAAGAGGGGTACCACTTTGTGGGGGATTGGGGGGACTTCTGGGAAAGGAGACTCTCCAAGGGTGATGCATTTCACCTGACAAGAGTGGGGGCCTGCACACTGGGGCAGAACTTTGATGTCTATATCAGACATTTAAACTGGCTGTGGGGGAGAATGGGGCTGGGGTACCATGGTGGAATGTGAGAAGAAGGGGATCCTAGCCAGTACTCCACAGATCTAGGGGCCTGTAGCAGCATAGTGGGTACAATCAGAGTTGTGTCTCCTACTGGGTTGGGGGAAGGGACATATGACAGATAGGGAATGCAAAGGGTGTAAGCACCAATAAGAGGATGAGAAAACAAGGTAAGTGCTTGGGTAGTAGTAAAGCAGGACCAAAGGTCAGATGGAAGGGGGTATGCCTCAGTACCAGGAGCCTAGGTAACAAAATCAGAAAGCTCTAAGCACTGATGGCAGACACTGAGGTGGACCTTGTGACCATCACTGAAATGAGGGTATCAGAAAATATGACTGGGAACTGATTGTCCCTTGGTACTCACTGTTCAGGAGGAGTAAAGGAATGGTTGGGGGGGTGGAGTTGCCTTTCTGTCAAAAAGGGCATCAAAGTGGCAGAAGATGGGTAACTCTGGGGTAGCAATGGGGAGGCAGAGACACAGTGGGTGCAACTTATGGCAGCTTCAGGTAAGAAAATGTTAGGGCAGATCTATAGACCTCAGGGGAAAGGGGAGGAAAAGGACAAAGAACTCAGTGAATAACTTGAAAGAGAGGTAGCTAAGGAGGAAGTAGTGGTAATGGGTGATCTGAATCTGTCGGACATCGATTGGGATGTTGCAGTTGCCAGGAGCACCAGAAGTAAGGCCTTGCTGGATGCCTTCCAAAACTGTCTACTGGTACAGCTACTCAAGGAATCCACTTGGCAAGGCACAATTCTCAATGTGGTACTCACAAAATCAGAGCTGGTAGGAGCTGTGGAAGTAGGGGAGTCACTGGGGAACAGTGATCATAACACTGTTTGGTCTGAACTGGCCCTTGGGACTGGCAAACCACAATCAAGAGCTGAAGTCCTTAATTTTAGAAGGGCAAACTTCAATAGACTTAGGGAGCTGGTCAGAGATAAGTTAGTAAAGGTGGATAACATAGCCTGGGTGGAAAGGAGATTGTGGCAATTAATTGGGGGAAGCCTTTGAGGCACCAAAGACATGCATGAAAATGGTAACAAAAAAAAAACAGGTACAAGAGACCATTATGGTTCTCAACAAGGGTCAGGTAAGTGGTGAGAGCTAAGAAGAAGGCCTACTATAAATATAAAGAAAGGCAGGGTGAAGAAGAAAGGGGGCAATATTTACTGAAAAATAGGAAGGCAAAGTGGGTGGTTAGGGAGGCAAAAGCAGACATAGAGTTGCATATTACAGAAGGGATCAAGAGCAGAGAAAGACAGTTCTTCAGATATAGTTGGGAAAAAAGGAAGAAAGGTGGGGACCTTAATGCTACTTGAAGGGATAGGGTGACAGAGGAGGATAGGCAACAGGCTAATGTCCTTAATGATTACTTTTGATTAGTTTTCACTAGGAAAGATGGTGGGTCCTTGACAGAGAGTGGCATCAAAATGGCCACTAAGGGGAACCCGGAGATGAGGAAGCCAATATTTCCTAGTGAAAGTATCCTGAAAGGGCTGGCAGCCCTAATGATAGATAAGGTCTTGGGACCAGATGGGCTGCATCCAACAATACTCAGGAAATTAGCATTTGAACTGGCTGAATCCCTGCCAGGTCTGTTCACTAGCACACATAGAACAGGGGTAGTTCTGAAGGATTGGAGCATTGCAGATGTAGTTCCACTCCATGGTGGGAGAAGGCAAAAAAAAAAACAACTACAGACCCCTCAGTGTTACCCCTATTGAAGGGAAGCTGATGGAGTTACTGATCAAAGAGGATCTTCTGGACTGCTTGGAGAGCAGCAGTCTCCAGAACAGTACACAGCAAGGATTTGTGGCAGGGAGGTCTTGGCAGACTAACCTGATAGTTTTCTTTGACTGAGTGATGAGGGAATTTGATAGGGGCTATGCTGTGGATTTGCTGTACTTCGACTTCAGCCAAGCATTTGACTCAGTATCTCACAGACGACTAGTGAAGGAGATTGAGGATCTGGGTGTGACTAAAGTCATAATAAATTGGGTATGTAACAGGCTAAGGGGAAAGCAGCAGAGAGTCATGGTCAATAGGGTTAAATTGGAAGAGAGAGAGGTTACTAGTGGGGTTCCATATGGATCTGTCCTGGTCCAGTCCTCTTCAACATGTTCATCAGTGACATTGGTGAAGGAATCTAGGACAGGTTGTGTCTCTTCACAGATGACATGAAGATCTGTGAGATGGAGGATAGTGATAAGGGAATAAGGGAAACATAGAGAGAGACATACAAAAGCTAGAGGGGAGGTCAAGGGTCTGGCTGTTGAAATTCAATACCAAAAAGTGCAAGGTAATGTACCTAAGGAGCTAGAATCCCAGGATGGAGTACTGGATGGGAGGGGTGAGACTTAGCACTATCACTTAATTAATTAGAAAGTCTCGAGCAAGGCTGATATCTTCAAAATGATCAATGCCCTCCAAATTCACCATGGCAAGGTCTTCCAGAAAGGCATTGCTGTCCAGAGCAGAGAATCCTCTGGCAGTTATTATTCATTAGGAACCTTTGGGATGCTGTTTCTCTATATACAGTATATCGGGGAGTAATCACTAAGGGAGTCAGAGAAGGTAACAGGTACTTTGAAATGGTCTGTTCTACTGACTAGGACCCAGTCTATTAAGAAACAATTTCCCAATTTGGGGTTTAGCCGAGTTGGTTCATTGATGGTTTGGTGAAGGTTTGAGCCACTAACAGAATTCTTGAAGAAACAGGGGCCCTTATCAAGAAAGTTAAGGTTAAAATCCCCAGGCAGAATTGTTTCACCATGATGTAACTCCAAAAGGCAGCCCAGGAGGTTGTCCATAGCAGGTTTAGCCATTGGGGGAGTGACTGTTATTGTACCCCACCACGAGAGGTTTAGTATTGTCAAAAAGTACATTGATAAGTACCACTTTACTTGGTAAAAGGCAGGAGAATACTAAGTCACCCAGGCTTCTAGCTCATGAGCATTGAGTCTTAAGCTACTAGCATTCATGAGGGCTAATTTAAGCCCCTTACAATTTTCTCAGGTACAGTCAGAGTGGGAGATGATTCTGAGGTACGGAGAGTAGGGACTGGGGTTAGTCTCCATATCCCTGGCAGATAGCAGAAAGAATAACAAGGGTAACATACTGTAGATAGCAACTTGTGAAATGGTGCTGAGGACTTGTTAAATGTCAATACCACATGCCTACATATGAGGTAAGTGGCATTCTTCAGTTTGCTGCTATGTAGACTCATCAGATTGGGGGAGTAGGTTAGGCAGATTTGATAGGGGTGGAGGGCATGGGGAGAAAGATATGCAGCCCCAAGTATTGAATAGGTAGATTGGTTATACCAGAGCATCTGCAAGAACCAGCAGATTAAGGAGAGAAGAACAAAAGCTAGGCCTCCCGATGCAATGATTGGTTAATCTGAACTTTGGGGGGCTTCCCAAGAGGAAGAGTACAGTGCACCCAAGATAGGTGTAACCTAGAAAGGGGGTAGGACTTTCTAATGTAGGCTTGAGTTTCTACTCGGTGAGTATGATCAGACAAATCTAGAATGCTCCCACAGGGGTTAAGGATGTAGTCTAAATTGCATTTTAAAAGGGAGGCTTAGGTTGAATACATAACAAGCCCATAGGAGTAGCAGGGTGCAATGCACTCCTTACACAAATAAACAAGGGAGCCTTATAGTTTACAAAAGAAGTGTAGTGCTAATGATTATGGAATTGAATGCATTATTGTTGAGACCTAGGAATCAGAGCAGAGGACAGAAACTTACTGTTTACTAATGCTGTCTAAGTTAGCAGAAATTGGTATAATTCTATGAGGCCCTATTCACAAATGGCTGGGGTGACTACGTACCACATAACTCGAGTGGGTAGCCACCACGCAGCCACCCAAACCCACTGTGCCCCCTCCGCTGCTTGCACAAAAGGGTTGCACCTCTCCAAAGCACCCGATACCCTATCCAATCACTGAGCTCAGCATGGGGGGGCCATGGGGAAGAGCCAGCACTCTACGGCATGCACAACCATGCTGAGTGCTGTGCGTTGGTGATTCCTGTTCTGCATCTGGGAAGCAGCTGTAAAACACCGGGGCCAGCTACATGCCCCCCGAGGAGGCTGCCTCTGGACACGGCGGGCACAGTGGGGGGCAACAACCCCCTCAACAATGCAGCCCCTGCCATCGGGACACTTCTGAAGGCCGGGGGGTTGGGTAAACAGGAAGGACTTCCTCCACAGCTCGGTTGGTGCACTGCACGCTGGCTGGCAACATAGTGCCAGAAGAGTGCAAGGGATCCACAATGGTCCTTTCCTGGGCAGTCAATTGGCTGCCTGCCAGGATCCATGCCCCTCACCCACTTGCCCCACTCTGACCTGCGTGCCAGGGGGCATTTTTCGTGAATGTGGCCCCTGAGTGGAACTCCCTCGTGTGCGGAGCTGCATGCCCCGATACATGCCTCTTGCGTGCATCTTCGTGAATTGGCCCCATTATGAGTAAGGCAGCTGTAAAACATTTTAATGCAGTAGAATGGCTAGCACAAACTTTCAACAGCTGTTTAGCAGCTCAGACAAACAACTAGGGTAGGTTGCTAGCAGACAGTTTCAAATGCTGACTTGGAAATTTGTCAAATTGCATTCAGAGGCATAGGATATACCTGGAATCCAAATGCAGCACCTGTAGAATATTTTTTTTTTAATTTGTTTATTTATATAATTTGGGTTTACAACCTTTGAGTCAATGACTCATTTACAAAGGCACCTCATCGCAGGGAGGGTAGACAACAATTGGCAGTGAGGTACAACAGAGGAGAACGATACAGGTGAAGCACAATAAACCCAAGGCAATTCCAATGTTACACTGATAGACTGAGAAAAAAAAGATGCTTGCAAGTAATTACATTCAAGTTTGACATACATATATAATAAGGTATGCACTGGAGATTCCAGGGAGGATACCTAGGGAGAGGGAAAGGGGATGGAGGGTTGGTTGGAATTGGGGGGCTGAGGCAGTCCAGAGGATGTTGTCAAGTACAGTGGGCCAGGCAGTGGCCCTATATTAGAGGCAGTCAGGGGCATTTACAGTTACAAGAGTCAGAGAGGAGGTTTCGGAGGGTGACTTTGAAAGGGCCAATTTTGGAGATGCTTGTGATATGGGGGGAGGGAGTTGAACCAGGGGGCTCTGTAGTGGAAGGACCTTTGGGTGAGGGAGGTCCTAGTTCTAGGTACCTGGAAGGTGGCCTTGGCTGTGCTTTGTGTGGAGACTGATTGGGAAGCCAGTTTTACTATATTAACAAGTAACTCTCAGTTGGAGCACTTCAAAGGCAGACCCAGATTAGGTGCTTGCAGTCACAGAGAACAATACCCTTGTACAACATGCACTATGCAGGCCTCACCCAGACAGGGTGTTTGGGGGCAGTGATGGAGAACTTACAGAATTATAGCCAGTTTGGGCATAAAGAAATGAATACATGCAGCAGTAGCAACAGTAACTACCATAAACTATACTGTATGCAGCCATGGGTACAGTAGTTCGTGGACAGTAATACGGTCAGTTAGTTCATGGTAGATGTATACTAACACAGTACCTGCCTCAATGAGTAATGGTGGTGCAGTCAAAAAGGCAGTGTTTCTGGCCCCTGGCCTCTTACCTGGGCTGATTCTGTGACAGGCTCCATGTTATTGTCCTTTGCACTCGTTCATAGTGCAAGGGCTGCAAGTGGAAGGGCTGCTTCACTGCAAGGACTTTTATAGTGAATAACAGGCTCACAGAACTCTGTCCCCCTAGCAGTCGTCCAGCTGGTTGATTGGCAGATTGCAGCCACAGTAGAAAAAGGGAGCCAAAACAAGGTTCCAACAGCTGCGAATGGCTTGGATCATCAATGGAGGGGAGGCAACTGGATGGCAGAAACTGTTCTGCCTCTCACCTTTTTGGTCTTTTGCAGCCATCATAAAAGACCATATGTATTTTTCTGTTGTATGTTAAAGTTTTATTCAGAATTTCTATTGCCTAGATTTTCTATTGAAGTGCAGTTATGTGCAGTCAGTTACTTTGACTTTGACTATATCTGACCTGAATGCTTGTGAAACATGGCAGGAACTGTGAAGGTGTAAGCATATAGCTTTTGTAATTACAGAGCTGTTTTTATTTAGCTTTTTTTCTTTAAAATTTTGTTTAAGACATGTTCTTGGTTATGAAATAAAAATACTTTTATTTTTTCAAAAAGCACTTAGGACTCATTTCTCATTGGGAAAGTAACCAGCATATGAATGATTTGCATGTCTCTGTTCTAAGTTGCTCTGCACCGTGATGCCAAGGTGATGTCATTCTCCATCCCCAACACTGCTAAACACAGCTGTGGAACATAACAAGGTGGACAGAGATTTGCCAGGCACGGGGTCTCCACTAACAGTACAAAAAATGGATCACCTCAAAATAGCAGTGCGTCTAGGTCAGTAAATTACAGTACAGGCAGTTTAACACAAACCTAGCACCGCTCTCACCACCAACGATGCGCTTTACTCCAACTCTAGAGATAAAAATCAAATTTATTTGTAATATATTTCCAAAGTACAAATTTATGCAGGAATGCATACATTATCTCTTTAAGTGACCACTTAAAGAATCTTCTGATGCCGCTTCACACCCCTGACCATGCCTTTTTAAGTGATTTTTTTCAGGAGTGCGAAACAGCATCAGGAAGATCTTTTTAGTGGTCCTTACGGGGGCTATTTTGCATTTTTGCATAGATTTTTACTTTTAAATATGTTACAAATAAATATGATGCTTTTATCTCCAGAGTTGGAGTAAAGTGTTTCATTGGTGGTGAGAACAAGTATGGGATCTGTGTTGAACTGCCTGTCTTCACTGATATGCCTAACCTAGTCTAACCTCACAGTGCATCCCCTTTTCCACTGCAGCATGGATAGATGTGAGCATTCTGAAGACTGAATTACTGGTTGCTGAAGGTAAAGGAATGACACAGAAACATGTATTAATGATACAGAAACAGGTATTGCTGAGGAAAAAGTATTAGGTTTATTGAGGTGTACATCCACTTTGAAAAGTAGTCCCCCTCTATAATGTTGGTTTGGGTGAATTAATTCTGTGCACGATTCAGCTTGTCATTGTAGTAGTTGAAGTTAACAGTGCCATGATTTGTGAAGTTGTGGAGGTTGAAAGGGTTAGTTGTTGGGTTTTGTACTGGATTATTTGTGGGTGTAGATGGTGTTTTTGTAGGTTGTTGCTTCTGCTCTGTTTCTGGGGTTTTAGTACTTGATTAAGGAATTGGTGTGCTGACTGTGGAGGATGATGTGATTGTGCTATTGTCATTCATTAGAATATTTGACCACTTTTCTTGATCAGTAGTGGATGGGGTCCTATAGTATTTCTGGCTACTTTCAGATCTGTGGCCAGTAACTGTCATGATTTCCCTTGAAGGCAGTTCAGCATTAGATACAGTAGTAGCTGATTATTGAATGATTTGTGTAGCGTTTACTAAGCTTTGAATATGCTGATATCTTAACCATCATTTCCCTCAGGTAACTGATCCACATTGCTTGTTTAAGCATATCAATATTCTTAGGTGTCTACTGTGTACTATGGTACTTTTTTGGGTGAAGGTAAAATGCTGGGACATTTAGAGGGCTTTTAGGGATATAGCTTTTGAATAGTTTAATAGGACAGTCTGGGTTGTTTGGCTGTTCATACAATAGATCCCTTAGTGTTTCTTTGTCATGTTCGTTGAATCTATTATGGGTCTTCGTTTGTTCATGAAACGTCAGTGACAGAAATTGTCTACCTGACTCATCGGTCTGAAGTTGGAATGAGTCCTGCCGCAGTCGAGTTAGCCCTTCTGTCCCCCTTCTAGCAATTTCAAGTTGTTTTTCAAACCACAAATGCTGAATTAATCCATATGCAGTTGTCAGACTGAGAGTTGGTGAGCTCTGGATGAGTTTCAGGTCACTGTTGGAGATGCGTGGGTGGTGTGTTCTTATGTCACTCATGCCCTGCATGCCTATACTGTTTCAGCACTGCTACTAACACATTATTCACAGCAGTAAACTCTGGATTGGTGACAATATTAATGTTTCTCTTCAGTTCAAGTGAATTGAAATATCTATTCAGGACAGCACGGAGTGCAATGTAGGAGCTGATCCTGTATTGTGTCCCATCAGTGGATCGTACTTCTCCATAAAACAGATGGAGTATTGGGCCAAGTTCAGCTGCCGTGATGGTTTGGAAATCCATTGTTTGCAATGTTGTGGTAAGCCAGCCACTGAAAACATTACTTGCCCACACTGAGCTTTTATGTGTATTTGGTTCATTCTTTTTTTTTATGTTCAAGCTCATCTAGCTCTACTGTTGAAAGGGGTATATGGCATTTACTGGTGTCTTCTCCTGTAATTTGTAATTTTCTTTTCTTTGCTGGTGACTTCCCTCCGAAGATCCTTTCTATATATTCATTGACAGATAGGTTTTTGAACATGTTGAAGTTTGTTGGGTAGTAGTCATTCATGATTTCCTTTGTTAGAGCATCTTGTGTTGTCCCATGGGTAGGTAATGGTATTGTATGCTATTGTTTAATTTGTAGGGTAGGTGTAGTGATTTGTGCTGGGTTGTTGACTTACATGTCACTCATGCTGATGTAGTTTAATAAGGTAACTGTGGGTATACTGGGGATTAATCAATGGTCAGGTGATGTGTTCTGACCAATGTCATGGGTGTATTTTATATAGCCATGATACAATAGTTTTTAAAAGCCATCAGTCATTATCTTTTATTTCTGAAGTACTGTACATTTTCTTTTCCCTTTGGTTAGTTACAAGATTGTTTACCTGATGTTAGTAGGTGTGATGTGTGGGACAGCACTCCAGCTGGCAGCTGACATATCTATCTCTATTTCCCACCATTGCATAATCATCACCGTGACCTCACTGACTGTGATAGCACTTCTGCTTAGAAACAGTCACTCGGTGACTGACAGGTCAAGTCAGCTGTGATGTCATTGTCAGTGAGATCACAATGCTGATGATGTAGGAGGAGATAGAGATACATATGTCAGCTGCCAGGTAAGAGCTGCTCCACAGATCCAGCACAATAGTATCACATAGCAAATTTTCTAATAAGCAAAAGGAAAAGGAAAAATACTTTAGAACATTTCCTGGTGTTTCAGCAACCTCATGTCAAATTCATAATTTATTGCCCAGTATATGATGGTCATCTAAACAGTCAAATCCACAAAAAAAAAAATGGGTTGCCATGTTTGTTTTTAATTTACATGGTGATACCTAATCCCTCCTTATGGAAAAAATCCATAAGAGGTCATATTTTTACATGTCGTTATTACGCCAGTGTTACAGGCATCAACATGAGTGTGAAAGAAAAAGTAAAATAAGGACACATCATGTGTTATGATGTTTGCTTCATTTGTTCCACAAATGCGATAATAAAGAATAAATAACCAATACCATGACACCCTCTGAACTAACATTCCCAAAAATGGGAAAATATTTTTATGTTTTTATGCATAAAATCATTTCAGACCCATGTTATTTTCATAAAACATTTTTGATAGATGTAGAAAATGGTTGTGAATATAGTAAAAGAAAGAAATATAGGAGTTGCCATGTTTCTTTTAGCTATATCTGCTTTCAAAGTTGCAGTGTCAGAGGTGGTCGGCTCAGGACAAAAAAAAATTGAAAAATTGCAATAAAAGATAAAACTTTATAGACAGCTATTCAAATAATTTAAAAGTGCATGCTGAATGACAAGGACAATAATATAAAAAGAACAGTAACCAATGTCAGACAGACATCTAAGTAAAGTGCCTTGAATGATGCCAACGGATGCAATTATGGGAGTTAATTTCTTCAATACCAGTCTGTATCTATTCTTTGCTGGGCATTGCAAAACAGGATAAATCATTATTCTAGTAATGCTTACATATATTTATGGATGTATTTGCACTAGAAAACAGCCTACTTCTTAAAAGTTGCATTAGTTCCTGTCTGCCTGTTTTGGCTCCACTTGCTCTTTAAGTTTGCAGCAAGTAGACAGCACTGGCTAGTGATGGAGAAAATCATCTGGTCCCACATTTTTTTCCATTAACTTAACTGAAGCTCTTACTGAAGTGCTGCCTTTTTCAATATTAACCAATAATATAAGAGAAAAGAATGTTTTCTAGCCCAATACAAACTCTAATAGCATTTGTCTAGTGGCCTGGTGCCAGTTTAAACCCCTGAGCTGGGTATTGTCCAACATCTTCTAATTTGGGCACTACAGGCCACAAAGAATGCCATACTGGAAATGCACTGGGGTTTTTAGCAGAGTCTCCTTGGCAGAAGATTAACACCCAATTTCAGCAACAAACTGTCATATATAGGTGATGGCTGGATTTTTGCAGATCATAGAAACACCTGCTATATACCAACAGAATGCTTCCATCAGGCTATCTATGCAGCTCAATGAAAGGTCAAGGATGGAGAGTAATACTAACAGTGCAAATTGATCAGTACCATGAGGGCTTTCCTGGCTCCCAGTTATACTGCAAATAACCATATGCACCGTATGCCTAAGTACTGAGCACAGCAAGTGGATGTAGAGAATATAGCCTTTAATAAATAGTGCAACTATTAAGAAATGCTAGCTTTATTGGATTTAGATAAATTAAAATCATTTCTAATAAATCCCCAAACCCACCTCAATGTATTGTCTATTTTCAGAATGTTGTTTACATTGATGTGGCTTCCATGTGATTTTAACACATAAGAATATTATTTATATTTTGATTTGATTCTATTGCCTAGTTATGGGAGATAAATACTAGGGGTGTATGAATACCTTTGTTAGAATACTCAGGACAAGTATCCATATTCAGGGTCTAATATTGGTGTGTTCATTATTCATAGCCTTGCTTGTAGAGCAGAAAGCAGCTAACTAAAAGAAGCTACATTTTCTTCTTAATTTAAAACGTATATCTCAGCAGGAGTCGGTGTCTGTTAAGATTAAGTAGTCAGATAACTTTATTAGAAGTAGAAGGGGACTTATTTAGGGTTAAAAAAAAGAAAGAAAAGAAAGAAAGTCAGTGTGTATTATGTGCAGTGAAGGGTACTGTATCAGCTGACTTTGCTAAACCAGTAGGAGGAAAGAGAGCTTACCTGGGTGTGGTTTAGACACTATAAAAGCAGGTGAGTCAAATTACAACTTCCTGTTGCTAGCCTTTTTTCTTACTAATTGCCCTCCATCCCACCCACCCAAAGCCAGTTCTACTTTTATAGCCACTGGATTTGACTGTCAACAGGAACTTCCTGTTTGGCAGTAGGAAGGAAAGGATCATAGAGAAACATTGGTTTTGTCAACCCTAAAGTAAAAAAGTAGCTCACTCTCCCCTAGCTGCTGGTGGTCTGATATTGAGCAAGGAAGAAGGAGGCTACTGAAGAAGATAGGAAGTTGCTGTCCCAGAACAGGAAGGGTGAGAGTTGTAAGGAGAGGAGAGAGTAAGCATCCAGAGAAACAGTAGAGGGGACACAAAATAAGACATGATAGGAGTGGTGCAGTGCAATGGCTGTGGGGCAGCAGTGTTCCGGGAGACATTCTGGAGGCTGCGATGCTGCCCTATTTGCAGGCACCTCTCTGGTCTGAGAGAGGAGGCTGCCCGTCTCCAGGCTGACCTGGCTAGGATTTGTGAAGCCTCTTCCCCCACCCAGTGACCACCAGGGCCAATGCCACTACCTCAGAGGTTGCCAAGAAAGAGGAGAGGCTGGACCAGGGTGGGCTCAAGGAGGGAGAGGGTGGTGGAACAGAGTTGCATCCCTCCAGCTGTACCTCTCTACAATTCATTCACTCTTCTGGTGGATAGTGGTTCCTCTATGGAGGCACCTGCAGTGGAGACCAAGGAGGATGCTGGGAACCTTCACAAAGGAGACCCACAGGAGGGTGGCATGGGACCCCACAGGGGAAGGAAACAACTCCTGGTGGGGGACTCAATCATTAGGGGGTAGAAATGGGGGAGGAAGGGGAGAGGGAGGTAAGGTGCCTTCCTGGCGCCACGGCTTGGAGGGACAGGAAGCGAATCCTCAGGATCGTGGGAGGAGCTGCACGAGGAAGGGAGCTGGATGTCATTGTCCACCTAGGGACAAATGACCTGGCTAGGAATGGGATCAGAGCAGTGCAAGAGGAGTTTGTAGAGTTGGGAGGGGCCTTAGACAAGTAGCACATACGGTAACCTTCTCGGAGGTGCTGCCTGTCTATGGCAAGGGAGATGCTAGGGCACTTCTCACCAGGGAATTCAATGAGTGGTTAAAAAACTGGTGTGGAGCTCAGGGTTTTGGCTTCATTGGGGACTGGGGAGCCACCTGGAGGGATGCAGACCTATACTGGTGCGATGGTCTGCATCTGTCCAGGGGGGAACCAGGATCCTAGGTGAGAGGTTTAAATGCTTCATTGGCAAGCATTTAAACTAGCCAAGGGGGGAGGCACTGAAAAGAAGCAGGGAAATCCAGGCCTCCCCCCACAAAACATGGTGATTAGTGAGGTAAACACCAAGGTACAGAAGTTATTAGGGAGCAGAACAGATTTAAATGTAAAAAAAGGCAAAGGCAGTAAGGACAGAAATGGGGCTAAAAGGGGTAAGGCTATCAAAAAGTGGAGGGTGATGAGTACCAATGCCCATAGTCTGTGTAACAAGCTCCCTGAACTAGTGGCCTTGATGGAAGAGGGTTGCCTGGATATTGTGGCAGTCACAGAAACATGGTACACAGAGAACCATGACTGGGATGTCAACATACCAGGATACACAATCTACAGGAGGGACAGGGAGGGTAAAAGAGGAGGAGGAGTAGCTCTCTATGTAAAGGAAGGGATCAAAGCAACAGAACTAAAGAGTAAACAGGGAGCAGATGAGGCACTTTGGGTCACCCTGGAGACAGGAAATGGCACCACAATCTGCATGGGGTTGTATACAGACCCCCATCTCAGGGGAGGAATGGACAAGGAAATGATAAGGCTTTCTTAGAATGGCAGAAAAAGGAGATATTGTTGATGGGGGACCTGAATATGCCAGATGTTAACTGGAGCACCTTTGCTGCAGGCACATCCAAGAGCAGGGTCATTCTTGATGCCCTACAGGGAGCATGCCTCAGACAGCTAGTATTGGAACCCACTCGGGAGGAGCAATCTTAGACCTGGTACTCTCAAATGGGATGGAGAAAGAATCTCAGATTTAGAAGTGGGTAGCCATCTGGGAACAAGCGACCACCAAACAGTGTGGTTCACATAAACACAGCCATACAATCAAGCCATACAAAAGCAAGAGTACTGGACTTTAGGAGGGCTGACTTTGGAAAATGAGAGAGTGCCTCAGAAAAGCACTAGCAAACAGGCAAGAAGGAGGGTGGAGGAACAATGGGGAGTGATCAAAACAGCCATCACAGAGGCAACAAGCCTTTGTGTAAAGCAAATCAATAAAACACAACGAAGGAAAAAACACTATGGTTCACAAAAGAGGTGGCAGGGAAGGTTAAGGAGAAAAGGACAGCATTCAGGAAATATAAGGAAACACAGAAGGAGCAGGACAGAGAACTTTATCAGTTAAAGCAGAAAGAGGCTGGGAAGGCAGTCAGAATAGCAAAGGCCCAAACCGAGGAAAGGATAGCCAATTCTGTTAAGAAGGGGGGATAAGACCTTTTATAGGTACATTAGGGAGTGAAGAAAGACCAAAGGAGGGATACTGAAGCTTAATAAAGGGGAGGGAATGTGGGTAGAGGGTGACAGTGAAAAAGCAGGGATACTGAACGAATATTTCTGCTCAGTATTCACAAAGGAAGAGGAGAGGGAGTTACCTAAACCAAACAAGAGAAACACTCTGAAGATGGGGGTTGATACCAGTCCATTTACAGAAGAAAAGGTTCTGAAAAAAATAATAAAATTGAAGGTGGACAAAGCAATGGGGCCTGATGGGATTCACCCAAGAATTCTGAAAGAACTAAGGATAGAACTAGTGACATCGCTGACTACTCTCTTTAACAAATCATGGGAGGATGGGGTGGTACCCGAGGACTGGAGGAGGGCAGATGTGATTCCTCTTCACAAAAGTGGGAGCAGGACAGAGGCAGAAAACTACAGACCAGTTAGTTTGACCTCAGTGGTAGGGAAAATGATGGAATCACTTCTGAAGGAAAGAATTGTTGAGTACCTAGAGGCCAGTGGGGCACAGGACCCAAGGCAGCATGGATTCACGATAGGAAGGTCATGTCAGACTGAATCTAATAGATTTCTTTGACTGGGTGACCAAAGTAGTAGACCAGGGAGGGGCTGTGGACATGGCCTACCTAGATTTTAGCAAGGCATTTGATACAGTCCCACACAAAAGATTAATACACAAGATAGCCAGCCTTGGAATGGGTCCCAAGGTGGTAGCCTGGATAAAAAATTGGCTAGACAACAGGACGCAAAGGGTAGTAGTAAATGGAGTACACAGTGAAGAAAGGAGGGTTACTAGCGGGGTACCGCAGGGTTCAGTACTGGGACAGTCCTTTTTAATGTCTTTATAAGTGACATTGCAGAGGAACTGGAAGGAAAAGTATGTCTCTTTGCAGATGACACAAAGATCTGCAACAGGGTTGATACACAAGATGGAGTGGAAAGGATGAGAAGGGACTTGGCAAGGTTGGAGGAATGGTCAAATGTATGGCAGCTCAGATTCAATGCAAAGAAGTGCAAGGTAATGCACATGGGAAACAAAAACCCAGGGGAAGTGTACACAATGGGGGGTGAGATACTGACAACAGTAAAAATAGAAAGGGACCTGGGGGTAATTATATCAGATGACCTAAAGGTGGGCAAGCAATGTGAGAAGGCAGTAAGGAAGGCTGGGAGGATACTGGGATGCATAGGAAGAGGCATCAATAGTAGAAAACAGGAAGTTGTTATCCCTCTGTACAGACAGTTGGTGAGACCCCATCTGGAGTACTGTGTGCAGTTCTGGAGACCCCATCTCCACAAAGACATAGACAGAGTGGAGGCTGTCCAGAGGAGGGCAACCAAAATGGTGCAGGGTCTGCACCAGAAGACATATGAAGAAAGACCAAAGGAGCTTAATATGTATACTCTTGAGGAAAGAAGGGAGAGAGGGGACATGATAGAAACTTTCAAGTACCTCAAGGGAATTAACAAAGTCCAAGAGGGTAGCATCTTCCAGAAAAGAGATGTGCAAGAACAAGGCCAATTTGAAGATAGAGGAGGGATGGCTCAGGGGTAATGTGAGGAAGTATTTTTCACATGAGAGGGTTGTGGATGCATGGAACAGCCTCCCTGTGGAGGTCATGGAGTCAAGAACAGTGGAGGACTTCAAGAATGCATGGGACAGGCATAAGGCAGTCCTAGGGGCGGGTAAGAGGAAGTAAGCTGTTGGTTAACTAGGATCTGCAGCTTATCAGTTAGGTAGGAAAATGGGCAGACTAGGTGGGCCAAGCGGTCCTTATCTGCCGTCAAATTCTATGTTTCTATGTTTCTATGGTATAAAAGGTAAAAAAAGCATTCAACTGCACTCTGCCTTCTCCAAAGTGGTATATGCTAGTTCCATGAACACATACAGTGCCCCCACTGTGGTCTCAACATCCCCTCTGCTCTTCCCCTCCATGCTTCCACAAATAGTTATAAAATCATAATACTGGACAATACCAAGGTTTGAGTAACATTACATCCATAAACACACACACACACACACACATAAGCACACACTCACACTTACATACATGTACTGTACATTGTAGCTAGTAGTGGCAGTGCCTTGCCCTCAGGGGCTTCACTGCTGTTGTAATACACAGTGGTATCCTCTGCTCCTAGAGGGCTTCTTTGATACTGCCACCAGAAGTGATGGCTTCCTGCCATAGAGAACCTTTATCAATGTTGCCACCAACTGCAGTGACTTCTCTGCCTGATGGACACCGAAACTGCACTCCCCTCAGAAAATATATGGCCTAGTGACAGCTGTTAGTACATTTCTCATGTTGGTAAACACCACCACCAGAAAGGTACACTGGCAGAAGGAGCTATGGAGAAATAGACTGTGAGCAGCATGGTAAGTATCTAAGACTGAGATGAAGACGTTCATGTTAGGAGACCCCTAGATGTGTGTAGGACATGCATGCTAGTGTCCTGCTGTGCAACTGTATTGGAAACATTTATAACCAGTACTAAAGCCCACTGAATGTGCAGCTACACAGACTGCACAACTCATTATTGGCTGACTCACACAAGAGGTAACATAAATCTTAGTAGTAGAAAATGTTATTTTTATAGAGGTAAAATGCTAGTACAAGTAACAACATTAGTGCTAAACAGTCACATTTACAAGGTGGTCCTCTTTGAGTATACATTTTCAGTACATACATAAAGTTAATGCATCCGTTACATACAGTACAGACCACAAACTAAATACAGATACTATAAAAAATGAGCAGTGTAGCAGCTTTTCGATATGTTATTTTATACAATATTAAATCTTCATAAAGCCACCAAAGCTACTGACAGCACCCAAAGAAGGTGATACCTGTTATAGAAATAAAATATTCCTGACTTGCTTTATAAAATAAATAAATGGGGCTCTCCTGCTCAGAAGATGTCTCTTGGCTAATTAAGAGTGTCTTTTTTTGAACTTCTTAGGGATTGAGAACCAATACGTAAAGTTAAGTGGTTCTAGAACCCTAAGCAGTAACAGTGGGATGCTTTTAATTAGCTAAGAGACATCTCTGGAGCCCCATCTTCATTTTATTATTTCTTTTTTTTTTTCAATTAAAATTTGATTCCAAAGGGAAATGTGATTGCTTTGCAAGTTAGATAACTGATACACCTGAAGAGCAGGATCATGTGTACGCATCACCTCAGCGCCTGTATTTCCTTTTGTGTCAGTGCTTTAGCTATTTTTACAGAGTACACAACATTCTGTGTTAAAATATTTCACATTTTTGATCATGCTAACTGAACACTGTGCCTTGTAATAAACATGTACTAGAAGGTGAGTCCGCAGTATGCAAACATGGCAGTTTCAGCTATGTGAAAGTGCACGTGGTCATATGGGAAACAGATTTATAATATGTAGCAGGTGTGGGCCACTCTAGACCAAAAAAGCCAGTACACCATCAATTTTCTTTTTGTAATGTTTTATGTTATCATCAACATTTAACAAAAGAGTATTTTTAAATTAAGTAACCATATGCTAGTAAAAATGGTATCAAACAAATCAAGATTAAAAACACTTAATGTAATCTATTTTGTTTTCTTCTCCATAGCTCATTAAGAGCTGTAGTTCAAATAACAGGTACAGATTGCTAATTGGTCAAGTTATATAATTATTAACAGATGAAAGTACAAGTAGAAATATGTAGCAACAAGTGAATGGTATTGTGCACGTGTGAACAATATGTAACCATATATGTGGACTGCGTGACCTGACATTGATATATGTAATACGTTTTTAGTATCAGCCTTATTATTCTTATAGAATAAAGAAAAGCATAAAATCAAAGTGCTGACAACCATCTGAGTAGCGAGATACAACTGCAAAGTTGGTATATTAGAAGGTAGCATTTCTATTCACATTTAAAAAGAGTAACCCAGAAATATGGTGGCTGAAATAATATCAAATTTAAAAAATGGAAAAGTTATAATATCATATTTGTAAGTTATTTTCAATTTTTAGGTAATATAGCAAAGAAAACAACCAATAAGAAACACACCAATTTAGTGCACATAAATACAGGTACATAGCTATGAGCTTCTGTTGCTTGAATGTGTGCTGAAATATTTTACGGCCCGGATATTCAGAAGGGTTGAGCATGGAGCAACACTGTTGCACTATGCGCAATCCACTGATGTGCCCTGGTGCAATATTCAAATGTAGATTGTGTCTGGCACAAATCCCGATCGTGCGGGCGCAGCCAATATGTATCTGCGGGCGCAAGTGGGCGTGCCCATGCATACCCGCACACCTGTGGGTGGCCACCCAAGTCCGCTGCACCTTCTGGTAGAGCTCCCCATGCCCGATCATGGGCATACGCAACATATAACAGTCCTAAATTTCTGGTGGTCCAGTGGACCGCTCAAAGCCCGATCGCAGGCATAAGTCAAAAATTAAATTAGTCCTATATCCCTGGTGGTCCAGTGGACCGCTTGCAGCCCAATCATGGGCATAAGTTGAAAATTAGATCCGTCCTATATTCCTGGTGGTCCAGTGGACCACTTGCAGCCTGATCATGGGCATAAGTTGAAAATTAAATCTGTCCAATAACCCTGGTGGTCCAGTGGACCGCCTGCAGCTCGATCGTGGGCATAAGTTGAAAATTACATTTGTCCAATGTACCTGGTGGTCCAGTGGACCACTTGCAGCCCGATCACGGGCATATGCTATAAAAATACTACTCCCATATCCCTGGTGGTCCAGCGGTACCCCCCTCCCCACTAAGCCCACTGCCCCACTCCCCGGTCAGCGGTGGTGGCAGCCCACCAGCACTTGCTGCCCTGTCGCCCGCTGACTGACCTCCTCCATGAGGGCTGTACACCTCGTATTGTTCAGCGTGAGAATCGGGCGTAGCCCGGCCATATCAGGCGAGTCCAGATATGTGAATGGATACATTCACATATCTGGACTGTACAGTACGGTACAGGCTGCATGCCCATTGGCTCACGCTATGGACCAATGGGTGTACAGCCATACCATAGGGAGTCGGACGGCGGTGGGAGGCTGCCACCCTCCACTGACCGGGAGGGAGTGGGGAGGTGGGGCTCAGTGGGCAGGTGGGGAGGGGGGTATCGCTGGACCACCAGGGATATGGGAGTAGTATTTTTACAGCATATGCCCACAATCGGTCTGAAAGCGGTCCACTGGACCACCAGGGATATACGACAAACTTAATTTTCAATGTATTCCCAATGATCGGGCAGGGGCTTTTTGCTGCGGTATGTGGTGTTTGGTCCTTGACAGCTGCAGCTCAGAGGCGCTGTGTGCAAGTCATCGGAGATCGGTGCACCTGCATACAAATGGGGCCATGATGACATGCAAATGGCCCCATTTGCTCCTTGCATGCATTATGGCCCCATTTGCATGTGCACTTTTGAATATCACGGTTGTTGTACCTAGCTCAATGGAACTTGTGCTAGCGCATCTCCCTGCTCCACTCTGACCACTTGTGCTGGTACAGTGCCACTGCTCCATTCACACTGTGGGTGGCCAGGGTGTGATATTCAATGCTGCTGTGCCATGGCACAGCTCCATTGAATAGCACCCTGTCAACGCCCCTGCGCAGCCAAGTTGAGCTGCACCCAGGCATGCGCCACAGCCTGGTGCAGTCTGAATATCCAGGCCTATATGTAAATTAGCAACATTTATTTTTAATTATGGTTCATGTTCTATTTATAGCCCCCAGTAGAAGTCTGATAAGGCAAAACATCAGGCATATTCAAATTAATTAAATTACAAAAAAGAAATTTGATGGTGTACCAGCTTTTTATGGGGCCTAGAGCAGCCACACCTGCTTAATACTTTGAATTTCCGGATAAGGGCATGCTCCACCCAGGCTTGATTTTAAAGTAAAATAGAAGACAATTTCCCTTGGGACTCACTTTGAAGGCATATTTATAAGATAGGAAATGTGAATATCTGGCTGTGGTAGCACTTTGCAAAGTGCATAAGCATAGCCAACCACAGCACCCCCACTGGCAACAGATATACAGGGTCAAGGGTGATAGCACATCCCTAAGAGAGTAATACCTTTGCTGATGGGTGCCATATTCAGAGGCCTGCATGCTAATGACCACATATGGAACGTAAGATACTAAGGGACCATTTGCATGTCATTATGTGGCCATTAGTAGCTCTACACAGTGCCTTTAGGTATATGTATGCATAGAGGCATTGTGAAGAACGTAATCCATTGTCAGCATCCTCGCATAATCCCCATGCACTAATGTAGAAACCTATAATAGTCTAGTAGTATTTTACCAACCACTCTGATCCCTATTGTGAAATGAAAGAATCCCGGTAGTCTAGTGGTATCCCCTTCACATGTCATTCCCTGATCTGAAGAGAAATCACCCTGGTAGTCCAGGGGCATCCCCCTCTCACTCCAACTCCCGTTGTAGAAAATAACTGACCTGTTAGTATAGTATAGTTATTCTGCCCTGATCCCTGTTTAAAAAAGTGACATATCACCCTCTTTGGCCTGGTCCACTCACTTAGAACCCCAAACCATCCACTATGCTCAGCATCAACGGATCCATTACTCTTGACCCCGCAACTATCGCTAATACCTTCAATACTGCCTTCACTGACCTCCGCTCCATTCTCCCTCCTGACTTCTTCATGGACCCTAACTCTCCCACGGACCCCACCTACATCTCCCATTCTACTACCCACACCCCCTTCTATTTCAAAGCAGTCAAGCAGCATGAAGCTTGCAAGTACATTGGCAAGGCAATTGCCAACACAAGGTTCAGCAGCGACTCTCTGGACTTAAAACTATTGTCCCTCACACTTGATGAAGTTATCAGACCACTTACCAAGATACTTAACCTCTCCCTCTGCCATAGCCAGTTCCCTGATTTATAGAAATATGCTATCGTCACCCCATCTACAAAAGTGGCGACAAGACTCAGCATGGGAACTATCGTTCAATCTCCATACTTCCTCCCCTATCAAAAGCACTCGAACGTATTGTATCTGACCAACTCACTGACTACTTGGACAACCACAACATCTTATGTGCTCAGCAGCATGGCTTCAGGAAAGGACATAGCACCACATCTGCCTTAATGAAGTTTACCGCTGCTATCCACAATTCCCTTGACAACGGCCGCCTTGCCGGGGCTGTATACATCGACTTAACAAAGGCTTTTGATACCGTCCACCACAACCTGTTTCTAAACCAACTCTCAGATATGGGGCTCTCCCCTGACTCAAGGGCCTGGTTCTAAAACTACTTGTCTAACAAATCACAATGAGTAAAGATTGCAGGTACTCTCTCAAGCACTCTACCAGTCCGCTCGGGTTTTCCCCAGGGCTCCATACTGGGATCACTCCTATTCTCCCTTTTCCTGAATAACCTCCCTAAAGCCTGCCCTAAACAAATTATTCTTTATGCTGATGATACTGTAATTCTCTCCTCCCACAAGGACCAGCACTCCCTGCAAAACAATCTCCAACTCAGTTTCACATCCGTTGAAAAATGGCTCTGTTCACAGAAACTAATTCTCAACCATAAAAAGACCAAGTCCATGCTCTTTCATAACTCCCACAACAAACTCTGGTCTCTTCCACTGATCATAACAAACCTGCATGGGTCAACTATTGAACAGGTCCTAACCTTCAAATACTTAGGGATCACTCTTGACTGTAACTTGTTCCTACATGTCCCATATTGACAATATCGCCAAAGCTGCCAACGTGCATATTGGCCTTATCTACAGACATAGGTCTTGCTTAACTCCTGCTGTCCTGAGTATTGCACTGCTAAGCTCAATTCTCTCCATCATCAACTATGGCCTCATCATTTACGGAGCGGCCACAACTACGGCCCTTAGACGTATCTCTACCACGCTCAACAAGGCATGTCGTCTAGTCACCAGGTCTAACCATCTAACACACATGTGACCACTACGCACAGTCAGGATGGCTACAACTTTCTAATCACATAAAATATCAAACCTGCATAATGGCTAAAAAAGATCACAATGGGCCTGACTCCACCTGGGGTACTATCTCTCCTCTGCCCCAGTAGTAACTCCCATCACATGAGAGGCTCTGATTCCCTTAGCCTGATGATCCCTCACTGCAGAACCTCCTTGGGTCAATGTTCTTTTGCCTACCGGGCTCCTTATTGGTGGAATAACCTTAACACTGACATCTCCTCTGCCCCATAGCTAGGACATTTTAAATCAAGTCTCCGACTCCAACTCACTGCCTCTAGTACCTGTGACTCTCATAAATAGTGGGAGCACCCATCTCAGCTCAGCAGTCCATGCCTCCTAGCCTCTCATTGTGCCACTCAGTCCTTCCACTCCCTTTATACTACCCTCTGCCCCATTCACCCCACCCTGATACTCTTCCTGCTCCTCTATCCTGACTGACAACTGCCCTTGGCAAGCTCTACTCAAATTAAGTTTGGCAACTGCATGTTAAATCTTATTTTGCTTTATCACCTGTCTTGTAGTCTACTGCACTTTGTCCGACTATGTACCATTGTATTGTACTGTCTCTGATGTAGAATCTTTGTAAAAGAGCCTTGGCTCAAAGGTATTTGTAATCCTAGAGGATATAAATAAATAAAATGAAAATAACTATCCAGTATGTGAGTCACTCTAAACAAAAAACCTTTGGACATTAGAGTTAAATAATGGATGATGATGACCGGCACAGACCATCCTCTTGCTACTTCGTCTGGTCATCATCTGAATGAGAGGGACCAAACAAGGGTTTACTCTGTCTCTACTGAAGACTCAATTTGGATTTAGAGCACTGGGGTTGTCTCTAATGTGAACTTTCTCATTTTACCTACCACAATAAATGCCTGTTATTTGATATTCAGCTTGGTTTGTATTTTTATATGCACCAAAGTTTTGTGTATTTGTTGCACAACCCCACACTGCTGCTGAAATTTCACTTTGAAGATTTTTTTTATATTTCCTAATTTTTGACTATAAGAAAAAAGACGTGCTCATTGATATTATTTGTGCAATATTTGTATTACTCTTATAAACATGATCTTCTTCTACACAATTGCAATTATACTTGACAAACATTTATAAAACCCATTAAAAGTGCTCAATTTTCAAATAAGTTAAAGTTATGTGTGTCAGAAAAATATGGGATTTCATGGACATCAAATCTGACATAAAACCTTCAATAACTGAAGCTGATTACAGTGTACATATTTATGTTTCATTGTCCCTTAAGGCTTTCATTTAAATGTACTGTACTTGTGTTTTGGCTGGCATTTTAAGTAATACTGTATCATGTTCAAAGTTTTTTTAGTTGTGTTTTCACTTCTTGCACTAGAGAAAAATAATATAAAATGAAATTGTGCATTTGAAGAATAACATTTCAAAATGTGCAGGAGCAGCACAGTAGCTGCTGGATATCATTGGGTAGGCTTACTAAATACTCATTGTGTGACATTACACAATTCACTTAATCTTCCAGTGCTCCATTCAACTCACTTATTGAAATGGGTGGAAAAAGAAATACGGTAGAAATAAAATAAACATCTCTGCTTGGCTATCCTAGGTAAATACATTGTAACAATGGGTTAATGCAGAACCCAAAATGAAAATTAAATATTGAATCTCCGTTGAAACATTCTGTTTCACTGTACAAATTCGTAAAAGCTGGATGCCACTGAAAACAAGATGCAGAAGCTCAATTGTGCTATTCAGGGTAAATAAATTGCAAACAAATGTACTTCTAGCACTAACTGGCTCTTTTCAACTCCCCCACACACAACAGAGGAGGCAGTGTGGTTTAATTGTTAGAGCACTTTTAAGAAATGTGAGAGCACCGATGTTGCATCTCAACTGGACTATCCCAAGGAAAAACATTTTAAGAAAACAAAGGGAAAACCATGGTCACCAATTGTTTATCTTTCCTGGTCACCCCTTCACTCCCCCTCCCAGATAGGACCATGAGGGGACTGAATATTATTTCCCAAATACCACCAACAGTAAGGCTCCTGAATATTTGGAAGCTCTTCCTGAATAGGGAACTATTCAAATTTGGGAAAGAATATTCGGCTTGCTACAAAATAAAATAAAAACAAACAAATAAATAAACAACCAAATACATAAATAAATATAAAAAATAAAAAGCTCCACCTTCTCAGCCCACAACCCAGAAAAATAAATGTAACCCCTGTAACTCCACCCTCCATCAGCAGCCCAATGCCACCCTCCTTCTCCTAAGTACCCACAATTGCTTGTATTTTATCTATTTTGTACATTGTAAATAAATCCTGTGATGAATGACTGGCACAACCTGCACACCTCCATGGCCAGCCACTATTTTTCTTTGCACTAGTTTTCACACAAAACTATCTACTATGTCCTCCCCCACCCCATGCACACTGGCAGCACCCCAGCACCAGCACTCAGTTCTGAATATGAAGAAGGTGAATGGCCTAAACCTGCCTTCCTTCACAGCAGGCCATCTTTCCATGAACAAAAACACTCTCATGCTTGCTCTGTCTGTATAGTCAAACCAACTTATCATGTGATCAGCTGGTTTTACTACACAGGGAAAACAAGGGTGCAAGCACTTTCATTCACATGAAGGTGGCCAGCAATAGAAGAGGACAGGTCTGTGCCAGTCTCCATCCCCATATTAAGAACTGGGTGTTGGTGCTGGGGTGCTGTCTTGGTGGGGGGACATAAATGATAGTTTTATGTGCAAACAAGCATTACGAATGATGGTGGATAGCCTTGGAGGTGGGCGGGTTGTGCCAGTCATCCATCAGGGGATTTATTTACAATGTACAAAATAAATAAAATATAACAAATTGTGGGTTCTTGGGGAAGGGGGTGGCATTGGGCTGCTGATAGAGAGTAGGGGTACAAGGGTTACATTCTACTGGGTTTGGGCTGGGAAGGGGGAGGGGCTTTTTTATTTTGCTTTGAATGGGCTACAGAATTCCTGAATATTTGGTTGCTGAATACTGAATATTCAGTCAATATTTTAAAAAGGTATTCACACAGCCCTACTCCCAGAAGTGGCATGCTCTAATAGTTAGCGATTTGTTAGGAACCGGGGATGGGTCACATGATGCTCCTGCAATAATGCCATCTCTCCAGTGAGGCTCTGTCTTCCCTGGCTTTTATTTACTTTTAAAAGTTAGTCTCTGCAGATTTTTTCGACAATCTTTTAATTACAGCGTATCTTCTAATAGTGGGGCTTTTTTGCTGTATACATTAAGGCAAAAAAAAATGGACATTACAATCAAGCAGTTGGTGGTGCATCACACTCCACCACCAACTGCCAAGAAGGACTGCAGACCGAAATGGCCCATGCAAGATTCTACTCCAGACCCTCCGAGTACCTTAGGTAACAGATTACTGACCTTGGAGAGGTTTTTACAAGAGCTTGCCCCATTACAGGACATGATTCTTAAAAATTCTCTGCCCGGCTTCTACTGAACTTATGCGCTGGGTCAGAGAGGCTGAAGCCAGGCTCAGCTCCATGGAGGTTTGGTGCAACAAGACCAACCCTGATCCGATCACATGACGGCAAAAGGTTTCACAGATAGAAGAGCACTTGGATGATCAGGAAGGGAACAGCAGAAGGAATAATTTAGTTATTATTGGACTACCCAAACGAAACAAAGGAAAAGACATTGGACCTGATTCTTAGAAAGGGCTAGGATCG
Source organism: Neoceratodus forsteri (assembly GCA_016271365.2). Classification (NCBI taxonomy): domain Eukaryota; kingdom Metazoa; phylum Chordata; order Ceratodontiformes; family Ceratodontidae; genus Neoceratodus; species Neoceratodus forsteri. The sequence goes on along the minus strand of CM028132.1, from coordinate 965,126,745 downwards.
ACGCGAGCTGTGGCAAACAGCAGCATGCACCAAAGCCAGGTGTGCCAGGGACCCTGCACCAGATTCTGGTATAGGAGGGGTCCCGGTGCCTAAGTCTCCACACTTGCTGCAACCCCTCCCATATGGCAAACACCCAGCGTGTGGGAAGGGTCAGCCGCAGGTTCCCTGGCCCCCAATCCCCAATCCCAAAGTATATTAATTAAACCCCTTCCCTGGTGGTCTAGTGTCCCCCCTTGAATCCTGATGCTGCCATAATCATGTCTTAATAAAATGTCCCCAATATCTGGTCCCCGATGCAGCCCTAATCGTCCAGTAATATAATGCCCCCTCCCTGATCCCTGATGCTGCCATAGTCTGTACTTAATATATTGCCCCCCCAGATCCCCTATGTTGCACCTATTAATAATTAAGAACATATCCCCTCTCGTGGTAGTGTAGTGGCCTCCCCACCTGATCAGGTAGTGCCCACCACCCATCTCCTTCCCACCCTATAACAGAACTGGCATTGGCACAGCCCTCCTCTCACCTCTGTGGCCAGTACTGACTGAACTGTCATTTGAGTGTGGTACTGTACAGTGTACGCTCGCTTTGTGTACACTATACAGTACCACACTCAAATGACAATTCAGTCAGTGCTGGCAGCGGAGGTGAGAGTGGCCAGTGCTGGCTGTGTTACAGGATGTGGGAACTGGGGGTGGGCACTTCCTGCTGGGGTGGAGGACCACTTTACTACCATGAGAGGGGATATGTTCCTAACTATTAATAGGGGCAGCATCGGGGATCAAGGAAGGGGGCATTATATTAAGTACAAACTATGGCAGCATCGGGGATCTGGGAGGGGGGCATTATATTACGTAATGATTACAGCTGGGATTCGGGACATTCTTAATTAATGATTATGGCAGCATTGGGGTTCAGGGGGCATTTTATTAATTAAAGATTACAACTGCATTAGGGATTGGGAAGAGGGCATTATATTAAGCAAAGATTACAGCAGCATCGGGAATTGAGGAGGGGGCATATACATCTACAGGAGTACATTTTATATACTTTCACACCGTCGGGGACAGCCCAGCACATTGCCACACATAAGTAACTCTCCCAGAGGAGTGTTTTCTAAGTATCCTTAGACCAGCCCTGGCTGGTATACGGGTACTTAGAAATAGAGATGGGTGAAGTGGCCCCAATTTGCTCCACAAAGTGAATCGTGAAGTGAAAGTGAATTTGCAGAGTGCCGCGCAACACGAAGCGGAGTACTTCACATTATAATGGGTAATGTGAAGTTCATTGAGAACAATGACTTTGCGTTACTCCGCCTTCCCAAACCAGTACTCCACCAATTCTTAAGGTGAAGTACATTGAAAACAATGTACTTCGCCGCCTCACTTCGCCTTGTTTATAAGCTCCAAAGGTGAATTTTGCAGTGATTCATGGGATTTCAGGTCACATGGGCTCTAGATTGTTCTGCACAGCCTCAGTTCAGGGTAGTGTGTGTAGGAAGCTGTAGGAGGCAGTCTGCTCTGAGAGCTCTCTGTGATTCAAACCTTCTGAAAGCTGTTAAAAAAACCTTGTTGAGTCATTTTGTTTGCTGAAACTTTAGTTCATTGATTGTAGGAAACCCTTCTGTGCTCATATCATTAAGCCTTTATTGTTTGTGTGTGGATTTTGAACGTTAATGTACAACATTCAGTCTGTATACTGAGAGACAGTGGAAGTGTGCTTTGGGGGAGGGGTGTATCTGTGGTGTAGGTAGATTAACTTGGAGGAAAAGACAGTTCTTTCTGTTTTGGTGATATTTTCCTTGGATAACTGAGTTAATGTACACTCAGTAATATTTTCAGTAATTCTTGTCATTTTTTTGCTGATTGTTGTGGTGCAGCAGTTCATAATTTTAGTTTGTTTAAAATATGTGGCTATATTACTGAAGCTTTCAATTTGCTGCTCATTACTTAGTGTGTGTTAGTATATGTGCGACTTGTGTCATCAAATCAGACACCTTTTATTGTACCACATAGTAATTTCAGCAATGTGAACCTGCTATCCACTGCAGCTGTGTGATTTTTGTACTTCTTTGTGGTATCTTTACTGGTACTAGTACTAGTGACTGTTACTGCAGCAGTGCAGTACACGTTCTGCGGTCCGCCCCAACCGGCAAAGGTATTCTTTTCCAGATATGAATTTCTGATGTTGAGCACTGGTTAGGTGTTATACCTTTGCGTCCCTATCTCTTCAGTGCACAGCACAATCTTAATCTGTCTGTGCATTTGCATCTCTTTAGGGCCCAATCTCCATCTGTAACTTAAGTCACAGTTGTTTCTTTGGCTTCCCTTCAGAGTAAAGGATTGGTGTGGTGCATAATTCTGCATGAACATTGTACTCATTAATATGCATTTTTAAGTCAGGACCATCATCATGAGTCACTCGCGATACAAATCACGTTCTTCATCATCACAGTCACAAATGCAGTCACAAATCACAATTGTCGATCATGTCACGAATCACAACATTAATTTTTTTTACTAGTTACTTGGATGTATTGTAAGCCTGTTTTGTAGTATATCTCCAGGCTTCACCACCCCACCATTCTACTCATTAATACATTTTTTTTTAAGTCGGGGAGTTTTGTGCTACAGCTCAGGGAAGAACAGCCATAGGCATTCATGTTCCCAGTACAATTCCATATTGGTTATCTCACATCGTTGACACCAAATTACATTCTTCATCATCATGGTCAAAAATGTAGTCACAAATTAAGATTCACAATCACGTCACGAATCACATCAGTTCATCGATTGTAGGAAACCCTTCTGTGCTCATATCATTAAGTGTTTATTGTTGTGTGTGGATTTTGAATGTTAATTTAGAACAGTCAGTCTGTGTACTGTGAAGTGTGCTTGGGGGAGGGGCTTATTTGTGGTGTTGGTACATTACTGGGAGAAAAAGACAGTCTTTCTGTTTTGGTTATATTTTTCTTGTATAATTTGTCTGTTTAAAACATTTGGTTATATTTCTAAAGGTTTTCAATTTACTACGCATTACTTGTAGTGTGTGTGTGAGTGTGTGTCACGATAAAAGGTATCTGATTAAATGGCACGCATCACACAGAGTAATTGCAGCAGTGTGAAGTTGCTATCCAGCGCACCTACATGAATTGTTTATACTGCTTTGTGGTATCTTTACTGGTAGTGGATTGTTACTGCCGTGCACTAATCCCCCAACTGGCAAAATGTATTCCTTTCCAGATTTTGATTTGTGACTTGTAAGCACTGGTTAGGTGTTGTTGTGCCTTTTCATATGCATACCTTAAGTGTGCAGTGCAATCTTAATCTGTCTGTGTATTTTCAGTGCACCATTAATTCTGGGAGACTGCATTTCTTGTTACGCTCACATTTCACTTCGCCAGCACTGGGGAATATTCTGGGCACAAGACAGTAGCATTTTGTCAGCACTGGGAAATTGTCTGGATACAAGACAGTAGCATTTTGGGGATGCACATTAATTCTGGTGACTCTGTGTGTGACCGCTGCACACATGACTGAGTGTGCCATTAATTCTGGGAGACTTCGCATTTCTTCTTATGCTCTCATTTCACTTTGTCAGCATTGGGAGTTTTCTGGACACAAGACAGTAGCACTTTGGGGATGCATATTAATTCTGGTGACTGTGTGGGTGTAGTGCTGCCAATATTGTTGTCACTCTGCCTTACTTCTCATTTAAGGCAGAATGACAACACAAAGTAATAATAACAAGGTGAAGTGAGCCTTTCCTATGGGGCACTCTACGTAGCGAAGTGTCAACACAAAGTGACCACTTCACATTCACTTCACTGGCGGATTTTAAATTATCTGCATCTCTGCTTAGAAATTCTCCCTCCGAGAAAGTTCTGAGAATACCACATTCTGGGATGTGGCAGCTTGCATCTTCCATATGCCCCTTAGTGCCAAGCCACAGCTCAGTTTTGGGCAGGCAGCCTGTGGTTGATACAGACTGCATTTGTGAATAGGTCAGTGGACAGTTTTTGATGCAAGGTGCCCTTGGTCATTTATGTTTGGTGCAGGCACCTTGAGTCTCACTTAGGGCTTTGAAAATTCAGCCCGTGATTTCATTTACTCAGTACCTCTGAGAGAAAGTAGCTGGCTCCTCTCCAAACTGCCTGCAGTATGTCATAGAAGGGGTTCTTTGAGCCCTTAGACCCATGCCAGCAGAGGGGGAAACCTGAACTGTTAATCTTTAAATTACTGAACTTTTTGGACTGTCAGTATATCCTGTCTCAAGTCAGAAGCTCGGAGAAAGTCCTTTGGGAAGACAAACATATTTTCATCTACCAGAATATGCCTTCACAGATCTGACAAAATGAGCAGCCTATTTCTCTTACACCTCTACTAGCTGCTAATATTAAATTTCACCTGTTATACCTTGCTAAGCTGCAGATCTTCTGCGACAGAGAGCAACAGACTTTCCATTCTGCAAAGCAAGCCCATGCAGAACTTTCAGGCCTTTTTCAGTACCTCTTTATGATACCAAACTGAACTTACATATTGACTTGCAAGTCCCCTGATTTTTGCAAGCCTTAAAACTGCACTATGCTGTTAGTTGTATAGATTCTACTGGACTGTTCTCTGATTTTCTTTTAAGCATCTTGGCTGAAATATTAAATATTGTAGTTGATAATGGGGAGCACTAATTTATATTAACATGGTGTTTAGCCCATTTTACTTTTCCTCCCCATCATTTACTTATGCATGAGTTTTGTTCCTTGTTCTCATCGCTGTATAGGCTGAGACAATTTAATAACGCACATTGACCTTTTCCCCTAGACTGGTTCATTTTCGCAAATTACCTATGGTTGCTATAATACTTATAGTGTACTCTCCTTCCTCTTTGAGAGGCTAACATACAGTCTTTTCTTGCATGATAAGGGAGTCAGAGATGGATATTTGTTGGAGAAATGGTGGGGATCAATCGAGGACCTATTAGGTGTGGAGAAATGTTCCTGGGGACCAGAACTGTGTTAGCTGGTTTGGTATTGGTTATTTGATACTGTCGTTCGATTCTGTTCTTATTTGTAGTTTTCCTTTTGGGTCATATTATTCCTACTCTAGATATTGGGTGTATATGTAAATGGGGTGGGTGGGTAGTGCTGCTAATTGTATTTCATTAAATGCTATGCAGTGGCTACTTTGGACTACTGCTTTATACTTCGTTAATTTTATGGGGAGTCACTATGTATTTTTTACTTGGAATGTCAAAGGCGTTCAGGACATTAAAAAGAGATGCCGTTCTGAAGCACCTGAAACAGGTGTCTTCTGACATCTTTAATTTGCAAGAATACCACTTTAAAAGAAAACAGATTACTTTTTCTTTGTCCAGACTGGGTTGATCAAGTCTATAGATTACTTTTTCTTTGTCCAGACTGGGTTGCTCAAGTCTATGGTGCTGGCAACAGTACTAAAAAGAGAGGCGACTATAATCTAATAGCCAGGCAAATTCCAGTCTAACTTATTTCAGAAATTTGGGGCACAGAGAGGCATTATATTTTTATTCATGGGAGATTGGGATTATATGAAGTGCTTTTAGGTTCTGAATATGGTCCTAAATTTGGCAACCCTCTGTTTGTTATTCACTTAGCTTCCTTGTTAGCTTTGTTTACTCACATCCCTATTATTGGTGATGTCTGGAACCTGCAGTAGTCTACCAACCAGATTTAGACAGGTTGACTCACCCCAAAAAAGGTCTTTCCCCAGCTCAACATGGTTTACTGGAATTTATGGACCTTCTGGGTCTTACCAACCCTTGGTATCTATTACACCCTACAAGCAATGGTTACCATTTTTACTCCTCACCCGCATCACTCATTTTCAAGGTTGGATTTCTTTCTTATAAATCAGGAGAATGTCTCTGGGGAAGAAGATTGTGTGATTCAGGAAATGGTGCTTTCTGACCATTCCCCGGTTTGGCTTGCTCTCACTCTTGAGGATGGCTTGGCTAGAGATTTTGTTTGGCATTTTGACACCCATTTGTTACAGGACAAGATGGTGGTGGATACTTTAAAATGCTTCAGACAGACATTCATTGAAACTAATTCTAATTCTGTTTCTAAACTAGATGTGTTATGAAGTGCAGCCCAAACTGCCACTGGGGCAAATGTATTTGCCTCACTACTGATAAATACTAAGGAATGTCAAGCACTACTTATTGATTTGTTAGCTCAGATTAGTGCTTTGGAAGCTTCTATCTCCCCCACTACTCAAAAATAAACTTGCTCATCCATTAACTCCCTTTGCTCCAGATACCTGAATCGTTTGAATGAAAACTCCGAACTGGCTATTTTTCAAATTAAAGTCCATGATCTGGAGCAGGGGGAATAGGTGTGGAAACTACTAGCTCTAAGACTAAGGCAGCAGGAATCAGCCCAGGTGGTACATGGGCTTAAGCTAGATGGTTCTCAGGACCTCATCACTGAACCAAGAGATATTACTAAGGCCTTTAGAATTTATTGTAATCACTTGTATGCCACTGCTCCAGTTGACCCAGGTTCTCATACCTCTGTTTTCCAATATCTACAGGAAATACCTTTACCTTGCCTTACCTCTCTGAGGAGCAGAGTGCCTCCTTTTCAGGTCCCATTATCGCTGCAGAAGTGCACTGGGTAATTACTTCCCTTCCTACTGACCAGGTTCCTGGCCTAGATGGCTTCTTTGCAGACTTTTATAAAATGTTTTCAGCAGGACTTACATCAGTTTTACTTGATGTTCTTAGTTTTCTTCACTCCCATACTATCACAGATTTGTCTCTCACTTGGACCAATATTACCCTTCTTCTTAAATCTGGCAAAGATGAGTTTCTCCCCTCTAGTTATTGCCCTATCTCCTTTATAAATATGAATTTCAAAAGTCTGGTGAAAATTCTATCCTATAGACTTGAAGGTGTCTGGTCCAGCCTAGTAGGACCTGAACAAGTAGGATTTATGAATGGTCGTAACTCCAGTGATCATACCTGTAAGCTATTTCATTTAATCTTGGCCTCCAGGGAGGCAAGGATCCTTGGATGCTGAGAAGACTTTAATTGGGTTTCTTGGACATATTTATTTGAAGTACTTTATGCTTACAGTATCCCCAATGATTTTATCAGGTGGGTGCGGCTTCTCTATGACAAGCCCTCAGCTATGTTGATATGTAATGGGACCTTACTGAGCCTTTCCCTATTACTTTAGGAACTAGGCAAGAATGTCCCCATCACCTTGTCTTTCTAATTTATATTTAAAACCGATAATTTTAAGGCTTATGGGGAACCATCGGGTCTAAAGAAGTAAGTTTCATGAAGCAGAGTACAAGATCTCAGTCTATGCAGATGACATTTTACTACATCTATCCAATCCAGAAACTTCTCTTCCTGCTGCCTTAGCCAAAATTGACTCCTTTGGAAAAAATGCTGCCTGTTAATTCAATTATGACAAAACAAGTGTTTTGCCTTTAATATCTTAGCGCATAGACAAGATATTTCTGACTTAGGTCTTCAATGGAAACCTATGATGCTGTGATATCTGGGTCTCTTAATCTCAAGACATCTTTCAGACTTAAGAAAACTAAATTTAGATTCCCTTCTCCCCTCCATCAAACAAGATTTACATACAGTAGATGGCAGGCCTTCCCTGTCACTTAATGGGGATGGATAAATGTAATTAAAATGAACACTCTCCCCCGTGTATTGTACCTCTTGGGGATGATAAATATTATTTTACTATGTAATTGGTTCTGACACATCCAGTCCCTTCTTAACCCCTTTCAGTGGCAAGACAAATCAATTAGGAGGGTTTATTTTAGCTTAACTTTTCCTAAACAACAGGAGGGCTTCATCTCGCTAATTTTTACTTTTATTACTTAGCTCTCTAGGTTCCAATTACTCTAAATGGGGGCATCCCACCCTTGGGATTTTTATAACTCCTACGAACTTCAATGTTTAACCCTTGAAAGGGTCCTATATAGGAGTTTCAATATCCAACCATTGGTCCTTCTGTGTAGCTCCCCTTTTCTTCATCCTCACTCCTTAAAGAAGACTCTCATATGTTGGTCTTTACATGCCCATATGAAATTATGTAAATATTTCCATGTTTCAGATAAGCATAGCTTAGATCAACCTATCTTCCTTAATCTCAGCTTTACAATTGCCCATTGTCAGATCCCTATTATCTTTCTACCTCTTGGAGCTGACACTACAGTAGCTATGGCATCTTCCACGGATCATCTTCTTGATTTCCCCACCTTTCAATCGAGATACAACCTAGCCCCTAAACACTATTTTAAATATATGCAACTTTCTCAAGTGATATCATGTCATCTAGGTTCCCCTCCATGGACTGAACTGATTCAGCACCCTTTTGAAGAAATGATTCAGGCTGCATGCTCCCATCATGCCATCACTCAATGTTATGATATTTTCCAAACTCTTGTTCAGCTTAAGCCTTCAGGAAACTGTTATTGTTGGCAAAACAACCTTCATTTGAAGTGGGCCCCAGGGGACTGGCAAAGAGTTTGGGCTGATATCTATAAATTTATGAAACAGGACTGCTATAGATTAGTACAACATAGCATTTTACATAACCTTTACTTTACCCGCCAGATACTCTGTGCAATGGGCCATCAAGCCAACTCATCTGTTTCAGGAGTAAGCAAGATGTGGGTTCTTTGTATCATATTTTATGGGTCTGTGAGAAGACCTCACCTTTTTGGATAGATTATAGAGCCAATTTAGACCCATCTTTTGAAATGACTGAGGCCTTCACACCTGAAATCTGTCTTTTGGGTTTTTATAAGGGTATCTCACCAGGTTATAAAACAAACATTTGTCAATGCCGAATGTTTGCTTGCTGGTATTACCATTGGAAATGCAGGAGTTAGACAGATGCAGAATAGGAATGGCAGTGAAGTATTGAACTTCACGTGAATCCCACCTCCATTCTGTAGAGATGGACAGAATTTGGGGTAAGTGTTTGGATCATTGCCGATGACGGTCAAGCCATGTCACCTCAACCTATTCTGCAGATATCGACATGTGTTGAGGTGTGCCTTAGGGTGTTTGGCTTTACAGTCACCCCATTCCATAAGGACATATGGTGAAATGGGTACAGCATAGGAGAGTGGGATGAAGTCTTAGGCTGAAGAGTCCAAGGTACACCTTAATGCCTGTCAGTGGTTTGGGGTGGGGCAGGGATGTCATGAACAGTACAGTCGACAATCCAAAGGCACACTCTGATGCCTGTCTGTCTGTACAGGGTAGGACGTTATGGTTAGAAACCCTAATGCCTTGGACGTTTGTTGGTGTTTACAGTACAAATTTTCAACATGGCCTGTTTGTGACCCCACCTCAGGAAAGCATTTGGAACCTCTTCTCACGAAGAGTGGCAGCGTGATTTTGTCAATGTGTCCCAGAAACTGACTTCCAACAGTGACAGTGCCATTCTGTGCCACATGTACGAAAACAAAGATCGGGCAGGATGTGAAGAATGACAGCTGTTCCATCCATAGGGAGGTATGAAGAGATGCAATGCTGAAAATCTGTAGTGGGATTATTAAAAATGCTTGCACTTCTGAGCATATCTGGAAACTGCACAATGCATGTGTGTAACACAGTCACTTTATGGAGTTTTGTCACCAGATTTTCAACATAGGCATTTTACGACTTGTACTCATGAACAGTGTCACTGTGATTTCTTAATGTGCCCCGAACACTGATTTCCCACAGCAACCACGGTATTCTGCGCCGGAACTGCAAAAACACATTTTTACCAGGATGTGAAAAATGACAGCTGTACTGTTCATAAGGAGGTGCGGAAAAATGGTAATGTTGAAAATCTGGAGTTAAAATATTACAAATGTGCAAAGTTATGAGCATATGTGGAAACTGTGCAATGCACGCTTGTAACAGTCATTTTATGGACTTTCATCACCAAATTTTCAACATAGGCATTTTAGGACCTCTGCTAATGAACAGCATCAGTGTGATTTTCATAATGTGTCCAGAACATGGATTTCCCACAGCGAGCACGCTGTTCTGTGCCAGAACTGCAAAAACACATTTCGGCTGGGATGTGAAAAATGACAGCTGTACTGTTCATAAGGAGGTGCAGACAAATGGCAGTGTTGACAATCTGGGTGAAAATATTACCAAGTAATAAATTTCACGCGTGCTTGAAACATGCAATGCACGTTCGTAACACAGTCATTGTATGGACTTTGCTCACCAGATTTTCAACATAAGCATTTTAGGACCTCTGCTAATGAACAGTGTCACTGTGATTTTTGTAATGTGTCGTAAACATGGATTTTCCACAGTGACTGCGCTATTCTGCGCCAGAACCACGAAAACACATTTCGGGCAGGTTGTGAAACATGACAGCTGAACTGTTCATAAGGAGATGGACAAAAATACCAATGTTGAAAATCTGGAGTGAAAATATTGCAAATTCACAAAATTATGAGTGTGTGTAGCAACTGCGTAATGCACGCTCGTAAAACAATCATTTTTTGGATTTTGCCCACCAAATTTGCAACATAGACTTTTTGAGAGCCTACCTCATGAACAATGGCACTGTCATTTTGTTAATCAGTCCCAAAAGGTGATTCCATGTAGTGACTGCAAAATCACCTTTCGGGGCCGATTATCGGCATGACAGTGAAAGAATTCATGAGGAGGGGTCCCAAAAACCCCATGTTGAAAATGTGGTGCCAAAATTCAAAAAAAGGCCGACATATACATCAAAGATGAAAAAACCCTATTCATCCCATTATACAGCTTACCATTATTTCCTCAGTTCATGGTCAGATTTGAAGAGTGCAGATGTGTTCTCAGTTCACCGAAGATCATCACGCCGGACTCCGGAGATAAGTATGGGGTGAGGCGGTGTGTGGGGAGGCAAGGTGCACAGTGGGTGGGTGCGGGGTGTGGGAAGGAGGCCAAGGAGATCACCGAGGGACTGTTTCCTTCTTTACAGGAAAAAAAAAACACAACATTGCAGGATGGTTTTTGTTTTACAGGGACATTTAACTGGACATTTGGCACACTGGGGTGGGCTCCCAGCATGCCAACCTACTGTTTTGTTGGGGGGTAACTGTAGCCGACAGGGGATTGGGCACCCCATCAGCATATAGTCGGGACACAATAGCCAAGGATTGGGCACTCGGCACAAACATAGGTTGTGTGTGTGAGTGGGGGGGGAGAAATTATGCTGATGGGGAGTGGGCTCCCCTGTTGACATATCCAAAAACTCAGAGAGAATAAAGCCAGCTGGGATTGGGGCCCCCATTGGCAAACAAAGATGTTTGGGGGGCACATGCTGCCGAGGGGGATTGGACACCCCCTTGGCATGGGGGCTGCATAATACTGTTTGTGAACATGGTGGCAAGCCACCCGCCATGTTCACAAACAGTATTAGGCTAGTTAATGTTTCACCCTGCAATGATGGGTTGTTCCCTCATTGCAGCACAATGACTGATGCTGAAATGATGAGGTGGCCCCTGATTGCTGCGGCGAAAACGTTTGTACTTGGTGCACTTCTGGAGACCAGTGTCATCGGCACACTGTGCCTCTATTGGTCCACCACTGCCAAGCCCCCAAATGCAGTGCTTCCCTTGGATGTAACAGTGCCGTGCCTCCACAACCCACTTCTCTCCTAAGCTGTCACATAATGTTTCTTGCACATGTGTGCTAGCAAACATAAAAAGGACATATTGCTTTCATTTCTGCTGCCATGAAGATCATTCTATTACAACATTGGCTTGATGAAAAAATTCCATCTTGGTTGAAATAGCATGCTGAAATTCTTTTGCACCTTAAATATAAAATTGAATATAGCTAATATCAGACATACTGTAGCTGTCAATCCTTCTTAACGAAATGGGGTTTACGGTTGCCTGGTTAATCACCATGCAGGTTATCTACCTGAAGTACTTGCTACAATGTTTACTGTGACCCCTAATGTTACTGTATCTTTCATGGATTAATTTTCTGTCATTGTACCATCACTGCATGATAGGTTGATATGATTTTTCTTTAACTAGCAGCACTGGGTGGGAGGGATGTTGGGATATGTGTTTTTTTTTTTTATTTAGCTCTAGATGTAATTTTTTTTGTTAGGTTCCATTATCTGTTTATAATGTTTGTTCCTGTTTTATATGCTATTGATACTAATAAAGTATATTCAAATAAAAAAGAGTTTTGTTAGAAACCAGGAAATTAGAGGTACAATCTCTGCTGGTGAGAAATATTCACTGTATAACACTAAGTGAATAACTTAATCTCTTAGTGTTCTAGTCCACTATGGTACAGAAATGGGTAGAAGCAAAATGTCACTGGAAATTGGATGTTTTGGGCCGTCATGCTGATAGTCAGGAGAGGGCATATGCTTCATGATATTCACACCTAAATGGTGCCTTTTGAGCTGAAGAAACCTGTAAGATTGCTGTTTAATGTGCCCTTTAGAATAAGGTTGAATTGTTTTCCCCCCTCACAAAAATTCCCATGGCGTGATGTCCCTGGGATTTAACATTCTAGCTGCAATATCCTAAGTAAATACATTGTAGAAATGAGTAAAATCAGGAGCCTTTAGGAAAGGAGATGTTGCATCACAGCTGAGCTATTCTTGGTAAATAAATTGTTAACCAAAAAAAAAAAATGGCTGGCTGTGACTGGCTTTTCCCAGTGCAGTAAGGTTTGCTTTATTTTTATTTTTATTGTTTTCAACTTCTCTTTATCTTTTTTTAATTTAATATACTTTATTCATTTTTAAGTTGTACATATTTAGTATGAGGCATATAATATAGGATACAATTAACAGAACATGATCTTTAAGCCTTTCGGTTACATCAACTCAATTATAATAAGTACTATAACATCTACAACTATTTTTATTCTACTACCCCCCTTCCCCCCTGCACCTCTAGAATCAGGTAATCTTCAAAATTATCATTACTTATCTATGAACAGGGTCAGCATAGTTTTGTTAGCATAAAGAAATGTGTTGGGTTCCAAAAAGGATGCATATAGATCTGTAATTAGTATAAAAATTAAGATTCATTCTTCTATTTTGAGGCTATTGGATTGATTGTTAGTTATCCATTCTTGTTTCAGACCTTAGTGTTGGGTTATTGAGGTCATAGTATATAATTTGCCCCATTTTTTATCAAATAGCAATGGGGAGTATCTGAGGCCTGCAATCATCTTTTCTGTTCTTAAATTGAACAGGAGCTCATTTAACCATTCTGAATAGGAAATAAGATGAGAATCTTCCAGTGCTTTAATACTAATCTTTTTACTGAAAGAGAAATTAGCAATATAGCATATCTTCTTTCTTGGATTGGAATTAGGGAATAGTCTCCCAAAATACATATTTCTGGATTAAAAAGGTGTTCCAAGCCAAGTAGAGGGTCAATTTTGTCTTTGATTGTTTGCCATAGAGGTATGATTGAAGGGCAGTCCCATAGAACATGAAAAATAGTACCATTATTTATACCACACCTAGTCCATTTTGAGTCTGTCAATTTACCCATGGCTGCCAGCTTTGCTGGGGTATAATAAATGTTTTGCAGTATATAAAATTGAATGAGGTGAAGTTTATCATTAGAAGTATAGGAATATACTGCTTTCCATATTCTTTCCCAGTTTAACTCTAAGTTTGGAAACTGAGCCTCCCAGTATGATGATGTACCCAGGATATCCTGATAAATTGCTGGATATAATATTGCTGCTATTTTTGAAACAGCATGTGGGAGGGTGTTAAATGTGTTAAGTATATCTGTTTGTTCTATATTCCAAATTCCTGCTTCCAGCTTATTAATCAGTAAGTGTCTGATTTGATAGCCTTTAAATATTTGGTTAGAGGGGAGGTGTAAGGAAAGTAGTAATGCAGATGTGGATTTAATTTTACCATATTCTAATAAATCCGATACCTTAATTCCCCTGTCAGGGGATTCTTTCTTAGATTCCAAATATTTTCCATCTAGAATAAAATTTGGATATAGGTATAGGGGGCTTAGATATATTTTTTACATTGTTGTATTTAAAAGCTTTACACAATTGGGCATGTACTTTCAATGACATGTGAATTAGATTATTTTTCAAGATGGTCTGACCCTTTTTAGGGGTAATATATAGTAAACTAGTTGTGGTTATGCCAATTTGCTTAATAACTTGACGTTCAATTTGTAGCCATAATGGTATATAATTCTGATCTGTCATATTATGGTTCTGGGGAAACCATCAGAAATATTTTACCATATAACTTGCTAGATAGTAATGGAAAAAATGTGAATTTTAAGTTGTCCTCCTCTCTGCTTAGTTGCTCCTAGTTAAATATATGATCTTCGTGGTGGTTTTGATTTCCATAGGAATTTAGAAATAATTTGTTGTAACTTTTGGAACCACGATTGTGGAAGATAGAAGTTAAGCATGTTCATGGGATAGAATATTCTGGGAAACACAATGATTTTGATTATGTTAATTCTCCCTTGTTGGGGAAAATACATGGGAGTCCATCTGTCTAAATCTTGTTTTTATAATTCCTAGTAAAACATTTAGATTCAGTTTTTTAATTTGTGACAAATTTGGTGTAATAGTTAGGCCTAAATATTTAAGGGTAATAGCCCAGTTTAATTGCAGGCCTACCATCTGCGAGCTATAGGTGTGGGAGTTTAATGGCATTATTGTAGACTTTTCTATATTCAGTTTATAATTGGATAAAGTTCCATATGACTCTATTATTGAAATTGCTGCTTGAAGAGAAGTCTAGGGGTCAGTAACATGTAACATTATGTCATCAGCATTCACCGACAGATGTAGGTCCCATTCACCTATCTGAATTCCTTTAATTAAAGGAGAGTGTTTTAGATGATATAAGAGTGGTTCTAGGTATAAATTAAAGAGTAGTGGTGAGAGAGGACAGCCTTGGCATGTTCCAGAATATAAGGGAAATAAATCTGAGAAGATTCTGTTGCAATAAACTTTAGCTGTAAGGGAAGTATACAGAGTTTGTATCCATTTAATAAATTTTTGGGGGAATCCAAATTTCTTTAAAACTTCAAATAAAAATGCCCAGCGAGCTCTATCAAACACTTTCTCAGCATCCAGGGATACCATAGCCATAGAGTGGGATGCCAACCTGGACACAGAGAAGACATGGAACAATTTTCTGAGGTGGCCAACTGAGGATCATCCTGCAACAAAATCTACCTGTTCTGGGCTAAGTAATGGTATCCAAACTTTTGTTAACCGATTAGCCAAAATTGTGGAAAAATGATTGGTATCATAATTCATAAAAGAATCTGGATGGTAATCGATAACTAGTTCTGGAGATTTATTCAGTTTAGGAAGTACTATAATTAGGGCCTCTAAAAGAGAGGAATCAGAGAGTCTGAATTCACACAGGTAGTTGAACATTTGTAATAACAGGGGTAAAAGCTGGTCCTTAAATACTTTGTAGAAACGGGGTGGAAAGACATTCAGGCCATGGACTTTATCATCTGGTAATGAATTAATGGCTTCCTTTAATTCTTGTTGGGTAATAGGGTTTGTAAGGATATCTGCCTGTAATTGTGAAAGAGAAGGGAGTGGGAATTTATTTAGATATGGCTATATATCCATTTTCTGAGGAAAGAGCACTTGGGGTGAATATAGGGACCCGTAATAAGTTTCAAATTCTTTTACAGTTCCTTTTGGAGTGGTAAAAAGAGAATTGTCTTTATGGGAGTTAAGTGCTATCACTACTCTGGATTCTTCTTGTTTTCTTAATCTAAGGGCAAGTAAGTGGCTAGCTTTTTCTCCCTGTTCAATATATCTAGCATGGGTTTTAAATACGGCATATTGAGCTTGCTGTCTCAGGTTTTCCATATATTGGTGTTTTAACCTAGCCAAACGTTCAACTATAGCTTGCCAATGAGAGGACAGTAGTTGATCTTCTAGGATTTTAATTTAGGAAAAAAGTGAGGTCAAAAGCGCTTCTCTCTTTTTTTTCTGAATTGAAGAAAGTCGGATACACTCCTCTCGTACCACACATTTCAAGGCACACCTCAATTTGTCAGTTTGATTTATGGTGCCCTGATTGTGTAAAAGAAACTGCTCAATTGTGTTCTTAAGTGAAACCTCCTCCCCCACCCAGGGACCACCAGGGACAATGCCACTACCTCAGAGGTTGCCAAGAAAGAGGAGATGCTGGACCAGGGTGGGCTCAGGGAGGGAGAGAGTGGTGGAAGAGAGTTGCATCCCTCCAGCTGTAACTCTCCACAATTCATACGTTCTTCTGGTGGATAGTGGTTCCTTTATGGAGGCACCTGCAGTGGAGGCCAAGGAGGATGCTGGGGACCTTCACAAAGGAGACCCACAGGAGGGTGGCTTTGGACACCACAGGGGAAGGAAACAACTTCTGGTGGGGGACTCAATCATTAGGGGGGAGGAAGGGAAGAAGGAGGTAAGATGCCTGCCTGGCACCACAGCTTGGAGGGACAGGAAGCAAATCCTCAGGATCATGGGAGCAGCTGCACAAGGGAGGGAGATGGATGTCATTGTCCACCTAGAGAGAAATGACATGGCTAGGAATGGGATCAGAGGACTGCAAGAGGAGTTTGTAGAGTTGGGGAGGGGCCTTAGGCAAGTAGTGCATACGGTAAGCTTCTCAGAGGTGCTGCCTATCTATGCCAAGGGAGATGCTAGGGAACTCCTCACCAGGGAATTCAATGAATGGTTGAAAAACTGGTGTGGAGCTCAGGGTTTTGGTTTCATTGGGGACTGGAGAGCCACCTGGAGGGATGCAGACCTATACTGGCATGATGGTCTGCATCTGTCCGGGGGGACCAGGATCCTAGGTGAGAGGTTTAAATGCTTCATTGGCAAACATTTAAACTAGCCAAGGAGGGAAGCACTGAAAAGGAGCAGGGAAATCCCAGCCTTCCCCCACAAAACATGGTAATTAGTGGGGTAAACACCAAGGTAGAGAAGTGATTAGGGAGCAGGACAGAGGTAAATGTAAAAAAAGGCAAAGGCAGTAAGGACAGGAATGGGGCTAAAAGGGGTAAGGCCATCAAAAAGTGGAGGGTGATGAGTACCAATGTCTATAGTCTGTGTAACAAGCTCCCTGAACTAGTGGCCTTGATGGAAGAGGGTTGTCTGGATATTGTGCAGTCACAGAAACATGGTACACAGAGAACCATAACTGGGATGTCAACATACCAGGATACACAATCTACAGGAGGGACAGGGAGGGTAAAAGAGGAGGAGGAGTAGCTCTCTATGTAAAAGAAGGGATCAAAGCAACAGAACTAAAAAGTAAACAGGGAGCAGATGAGGCACTCTGGGTCACCCTGGAGACAGGAAATGGCAAAACAATCCGCATGGGAGTTGTATACAGACCCCCATCTCAGGGGAAGGGAATGGACAAGGAAATGATAAAAGGCATCCATAGGATGGCAGAAAAAGGTGAGATATTGTTGATGGGGGATCTGAATATGCCAGATGTTAACTGGAGCACCTTTGCTGCAAGTACATCCAACAGCAGGGTTATTCTTGTTGCCCTACAAGGGGCATGCCTCAGACAGCTAGTATTGGAACCCACTCAGGAGGAAGCAATCTTAGACCTGGTACTCTCAAATGGGGATAGAGAAAGAATTTCAGATTTAGAAGTGGGTAGCCATCTGGGAACAAGCGACCACCAAACAGTGTGATTCATGATAAACACAGCCATACAATCAAGCCATACAAAAGCAAGAGTATTGGACTTTAGGAGGGCTGACTTTGGGAAAATAAGAGACTGCCTCAGAAAAGCATTAGCAAACAGGTGAGAAGGAGGGGTGGACGAACAATGGGGAGTAATCAAAGCAGCCATCACAGAAGCAACAAGCCTTTGTGTAAAGCAAATCAACAAAACACAATGAAGGAAAAAAAAAACGTTATGGTTTTCAAAAGAGGTGGCAGGGAAGGTTAAGGAGAAAAGGATAGCATTCAGGAAATATAAGGAAACACAGAAGGAGAAGGACAGAGAACTTTATCAGTTAAAAGCAGAAGAAGGCTGGGAAGGCAGTCAGAATAACAAAGGCCCAAACTGAGGAAAGGGTAGCCAACTCTGTTAAGAATGGGGGATAAGACCTTTTATAGGTACATTAGGGAGCAAACAAAGACCAAAGGAAGGATACTGAGGCTTAATAAAGGGAAGGGAATGTGGGTAGATGGTGACAGTGAAAAAGCAGGGATACTGAATGAATATTTCTGCCCAGTATTCACAAAGGAAGAGGATGGGGAGATACCTAAACCAAAAAAGAGAAACACTCTTAAGATGGGGGTCGATACCAGTCCATTTACAAAAGAAAGAGTTCTGAAAGAACTAATAAAATTGAAGGTGGGCAAAACAATGGGGCTTTATGGGATTCACCAAGAACTCTAAAAGAACTAAGGGTAGAACTAGTGACACCGCTGACTACTCTCTTTAACAAATCATGGGAAGATGGAGTGGTACCTGAGGACTGGAGGAGGGCAGATGACATTCCTCTTCAAAAAAGTGGAAGCAGGACAGAGGAAGGAAACTACAGACCAGTTAGTTTGACCTCAGTGGTAGGGAAAATGATGGAATTACTTCTGAAGGAAAGAATTGTTGAGTACCTAGAGGCCAGTGGTGCACAGGACCCAAGGCAGCATGGATTCACGATGGGAAGATCATGTCAGACAAATCTAATAGATTTCTTTGACTGGGTGACCAAAGTAGTAGACCTGGGAGAGGCTGTGGACATGGCCTACCTAGATTTTAGCAAGGCATTTGATACAGCCCCACACCAAAGATTAATACATAAGTTAGCCAGCCTTGGAGTGGGTCCCAAGATTTTAGCCTGGATAAAAAATTGGCTAGACAACAGGACGCAAAGGGTAGTAGTAAATGGAGTCCACAGTGAAGAAAGGAGGGTTAATAGTGGGGAACCGCAGGGTTCAGTACTTTGACCTTCTTTTTTAATGCCTTTATAAGTGACATTGCAGAGGAACTGGAAGGAAAAGTATGTCTCTTTGCAGACATCACAAAGATCTGCAACAGGGTTGATACACAAGATGGAGTATAAAGGATGAGAAGGGACTTGGCAAGGTTGGAGGAATGGTCAAATGTATGGCAGCTCAGATTCAATGCAAAGAAGTGCAGTGTAATGCACCTGGGAAACAGAAACCCAGGGGAAGAGTACACAATGGGGGGTTAGATACTGACAACAGTAAAAATGGAAAGGGACCTGGGGGTAATTATATCAGATGACCTAAAGGTGGGCAAGCAATGTGAGAAGGCAGTAAGGAAGGCTGGGGGGATACTGGGATGCATAGGGAGAGGCATCAATAGTAGAAAACAGGAAGTTGTTATCCCTTTGTACAGGCAGTTGGTGAGACCCCACCTGGAGTACTGTGTGCAGTTCTGGAGACCCCATCTCTGCAAAGACATAGACAGAGTGGAGGCTGTCCAGAGGACGGCAACCAAAATGGTGCAGGGTCTGCACCAGAAGACATACGAAGAAAGACTAAAGGAGCTTAATATGTCTACCCTTGAGGAAAGAAGGGAGAGAGGTGACAAGATATAAACTTTCAAGTACTTCAAGGGAATCAACAAAGTCCAAGAGGGTAGCACCTTTCAGAAAAAGAGATGTGCAAGAACAAGGGGGCACAATTTGAAGATAGAGAGGGGACGACTCAGAGGTAATATAAGGAAGTATTTTTTCATGGACAGGGTTGTGGATGCATGGAACAGCCTCTCTGAGGAGGTCGTGGAGTCAAGAATAGTGGGGGAATTCAAGAATGTATGAGACAGACATAAGGCAGTCCTAGTGGGAGTAGGAGGAAGTAAGCTGTTGGTTAACTAGGATCTGCAGCTTATCTGTTAGGTAGGAAAATGGGCAGACTAGGTTGGCCAAGTGGTCCTTATCTGCCGTCAAATTCTATGTTTCTATGTTTCTATCTAATGCTTGTTCATCTTGGAGAAGCTGGACATTCAGTTTCCATATAGTGCTTTTGGTTTTATGGACAGTAACTGTACCCTCCATCCATATAGGTGCATGGTCGGAGATAGTTCATGGAGCAATGCTGCTACCTATCAGACCTTCCCAAAATGATATTGTTCACTAGAAAATAATGAATCTGGGATAATGTTTTGTGTACTGAAGAATAGAAGGTATATCCCCTGACATTTGGATATAGTAATCTCCACAGATCACTAAGGCTATAGTTAGTCATAAATTCTCTCAGGGCTCTCTGGGTTGGCAAAAGATTAGGGCCTTTAAAAGTGGTGTTATCTAGCTCTAGCGAGTACACTAAGTTCCAGTCTTCTGCTATAATAATGGGTAAGCGGGGAAAGGAATTCAGTGCAGTCTTAAGTGACTTGAAGAATTCGGGTGATTCTATATTGGGTCCATATACTGATCCCAGGATCACTTTGACATGGTTCAGTAAACCCTGTAGGAGTATAAATCTACCATGTCCATCAACTTGGGTTTGTTGGAGCCTAAATTGAGTTGCCCTGGTGACAAGGATCACCCCTCCCCCTTTGTGCTGTTGCACTACCAGCTGCATATGCCTATCCCATTTGTCTGCGACTAAAGATATTGCCCTCATTTTCTAGTAGGTGCATTTCTTGAAGAAATGCTATGTTACAATGCAGGGTTTCTAGATGTTTTAAAATTTGGTATCTCTTAATTTGATTGCGAGCCCCTTTAACATTCCAAGATACAATTTTTACCACCATATTAAATTAGCCTTACTTGTCTTGGAAAGAATAGTCAATACTTAGATATGATGCAGATGTCTGATTTAGAATTGGGATGCCCCAGATCCTTCCCACTTATAGAGAACATATGGTTGTTTCTGTTTGGCTGGAATTCCAACGTGCTCCCTTCTCAAGAGTTCCTGTTCTTAAAGGTTCCCTCTGATAAACATTGCTAAAGAGGTGCGATATCTCTAAATCATAAAACACAACTATTCCCATCCCAACTAAGAAACAAAATTCCCAGTCCTATAGAC
Organism: Neoceratodus forsteri; assembly: GCA_016271365.2. Classification (NCBI taxonomy): domain Eukaryota; kingdom Metazoa; phylum Chordata; order Ceratodontiformes; family Ceratodontidae; genus Neoceratodus; species Neoceratodus forsteri. The sequence continues at coordinate 965,105,727 of CM028132.1, read as the reverse complement.
TGTACTCCTTTTATTTATTTAGCTGCATTCACTCCCAACCTTCAGACAGTCTGACCCCCTCCCCCACCCTGCTTCATGGATATCCCCACAGTTATAATATTGATCCCATAGTTCCATTTCTATTTTGTTAACAATTGGGTTTGCAATATAAGTTTATAACAGAAGCTACATTTCTTTAAAACACTATAATTTGAGCTGGTTAAATAGTCTAACAAGGTGTAGCAATGGAAACTGGTCTGCCCTGAAGTACAGTAAATTCTTATACTGTTTAGTATCCATATGAAGTCAACGGAAGCAAAAGGAATAAGATAAAAAAAAAGGACACAAGTCAAATTCTTAAATATAGTACTAAGCTCTCTGGTTTTCTATGGGGCTCCGTTGTCATTCTATTGTCTCTCTCTCTCTCTCTCTCTAGGTATGCCTCTCACTATAATAGTGTGATAGTGCTAGAAAAGAGAATAAAAGGGGAGAACAACAATAAAATACTTAAATAATGCTCAGAGCTCGTCGATTTTCTATGAGGCTTCTCTCTCACTCTCTTATCGCTCTAGACATGTTCTTTGCCTTAATTGTATGATAATTCTCGTGTTATATCAAGAAGCTGATTATTGTTTTATACAACCCTTCATTGCACTTGTTAATTAACAGTTGCAAATTGCTTGCTTGTTTCATTCAACAGTCCTTCATTCACTTGAAGAGGTCTGGATAGAATTTTTTTAAGTTCCATAGTCACTGAACTGAGCGTATTGAATGGAATCCAATGTCCCTCTTTATTAATCTGAAGAGTGGCTGGGTATCTCATGAGAAATTTGATTCCCGTGGCTATCAACTTAGTGACTAATGGGTGCAGTTCCGTGCTTTTCTGCCACACTGTTAAAGGAAGATCTTGTGCCACCCTGATTTTTTTGTTGTCCCACTGAACTTCCATGGATTCCCTCAGTTTATCCAGGATTACTTGTTTGTCCAGGTAATTTAATAATCAAAATATCAAATGCTGTGGGGGTGATCAGATTGGAGGTGCGGGTCTCAGGGCACTATGCACCTGCTCTATGATGTATGCTGGGCCATTAGGAGAGGGCCCAGCTATTTTAGTGCAGAATCTTTGTATAAATGAAATAGGGTTGACCCCTTCTTCTCCTTCTGGAAGCCCCAGTATTACTAAATTGTTGCGCCGTGACCTTCCTTCCAAATCCTCTAACTTGTCCTCGGTCTTACGGAGCCATTGCTGTAATGATGCAACCTCAGGATCGATTTAAGCCCTCCAGTCATCTAAGGATCAAATCCGAGTTTCATTGTCACTTGTTCAGATTGATAATTGGGCCATTGAGGGATTTTAAAGATTGTAAGTCTCCCACTACTTCTTGTTGTGATTCTTTAATTGGTGCCAGCCCTTCGAAAAAGATCGCTTTAGTTAACAGGGTGGGGAATGGAATGTCCCCTGAGCTGCCTGCTTTATTTCACTTTGCTTGCTTGTCCTTCTTGGGAAACGGTGGTGGCGTGTGTCTGGGTCGCTGAGGATTCATTTCTGTCTCCATACAAAATGCGAGCTTTCTGGTCATCATAGTTGGTAGAATGATTTAAAGCTGAATACTAACTTTTGTTCTGCTGCTATTGAGAATGAGTTTAAGTTGAGTAATATTGTTTTCAAGCAGGGAGTCAGAGGAGCAATATGGAGTGCAACTGGCTGGTGGCCATCACAATTGGAAGTCTCAACTTCTCTTTATTTACCCCAGACCCGTAACTCTCTCAGGCTACTCAGCTCACCTATGCTGCTCTACCACCCACTGTGATCCCTGTCTCCTCAAGGACATTACTTTTTCCCTGAACCTGGGGGGCTAATGCCCGAGGAGATCGAAGGGGGAAGAGGCAAGGATCCAGTATCGGGTGTGTGGTGGTTTGGCACTGTGAGGGCTGTCACCTATCTGGGCTGGAGGGGTATTTCCATGTTTTGTCCCATGAGCTCCCCCTGCCCCCTGAGCATGGCATGCGATGATGCCAAGGCATACGGCAACCCTGACGGCATCTGCCACACTCCCCCTACAATCTGGTCCTGTATGCTGTAATGCCCCATATCTCCATCAGAGGTCACCAATACACTGGATTACCCGAAGCCCTCCACCCAGGAGTCTAGAACAGTCCTTGGATGCTCAATCTTCTCCCTCTCCCAGCCAACCCCAGCATCTGAATTCACTCCCGAACCTGGGCCGCCAGTGTGGCGTGAGGTGTGGCATCCAGCACCTCAACCCTCAGCATCACTGGGCTGGCAAGGTTTGCTTTATTGTTTGGAGCACTGCTGGGAACAAGGAGATTGCAGATTTAAATCCTGTTACAGCCAAATGCTGTGTGACCATGAACAATTTAGTAGAAATGAGATACTGCAGCTAAACTGGACTATTCTGGGTAAATAAACAGGTATACCGTTATGTGAGTGACACAATTAGAGCATCACAATTAGGGTGCCTCAACTAGTTCACCTGTCACGCTGCTGAACTGAATTTTGTAGCACTCTGCAGGGATGGCAGTGTCTGGATGTTGCACCCCTTGCTCCATACACCTCTGACCTAGAGGTGATTATATTAAATTATGGGAGATGCATGGGGTGCAGCCCCCACAAACAGCCAGAATGTGCCCCAGGGCATTCTTAGTGCTGGGGGTCAAGCGACACAACTGCTGGGCACAATATTCCCCATTGACATTGTGCTTGCTCCCTAATGACAGTCACAGTCTTTCTTGTCACTGCGATATGGTGGAACCAAATAAATACACTGTAAAAATGAATAAAAGCAGTACCCCGCTGAAAACAAAATATTGCATCTTAGCTGGGCTTTTCTTAGTAAACAATTAATTGTAACAATAAAGGAGGAGGGCACATCGGGAAGGGTGCCGTCCTTAATAATGACTCCTTCATGGTGAAATCCCTCATGTCGATGGGAGAGTGGGGTGACTGGAATGGGGGGTGGGTGAAATGGGGGACAGGATGTCGCTATAGGTACAAGCACGGCGAGTGTGGGATGGAAGGTGGTGGAGGAGCTGTAGGGGGTGGTACTGCGGTGTGTTGCCGAGCTGCATCGTGGCGTCAGAGGTTGGTCTATAGTTGGGGTGGGTGAGGTACCGGGTCCGGGTGCTGGTGTGATTTTATTACGCCCGGCCAGAACCTTTATTTTTACATGCTTTCACCCCCCCAACATGCACCCTCACCCCGGGAGTTGAGAACTTTAGTAGGGGTGTGGGGAGTGGGGGGGACACAGCCCCACTACAGAAAGCATTGAAAGTTATGTCCCTTGCTCCATTGTCCTGTGCGCCAGGGTGTCAGTAGTGCCAAAAATGTTTTCGGCACTCTGACTATGCGATAACGGCAATTGCCTTTACGCTTTCGCTGTTATCACATAGAACCTAAGTTATTCACGAATGCTTTTCTTTGTTGTGTATCAGTGTATATGAATTCTAATTGACTGCAGACCCCCTCCACTTACAAAGCTGCAATGGAGTTTAATAATTAAGCATCTTCAGTTGGAATGCTTCCTGTTCAAGTTGCATTCAAATCTACAGGTACGTAAAGGTCTTAGAGGGGACTAATTAGATTGACTGACTGTAACATAGAATTAACAATTTCATGGTTTGCAAACCTACTCCAAGCTCTATCAGTGACATCAGTAACCAAATCACTCAGATCAAATGTAACTCTAATCCTTAGTAAGTGCAGAAAAGAGTAAGCATTACACAAGAGGTGCGGTAAACTATGCTTAGCTTTACGTATAAAGAAGGAATTTTTTTATTATTTTATTTACTTAGTTTTTGTTGACTAGGAGAGGAGGGTAAGACACTACTGCCTATTTTCAGTCTAGACCTGGGGAGGTGGGAGGGGGTATGGATGCAAACCAAATAAAATTGAACTGGATTAAGCTGTTGGTGGCATTTTTGGCAAATTGAGGGTAATTGTAAGGATGTTGGGAAAATTCCCCAACCCTCTTTGAGAAGTATCATGGGATCTTTAATGTACAAAGTTGATCCAGGGATTGGAGGGCAAGCCATATGAGGAAAGGCTGGGGGAGTTGAATATGTACTCTCTGGAAGAGAGGAGGGACAGGGGAGATATGACTGAGATTGTTAAGTACCTGAAGGGAATAAACAGGCTAATACAGAGAGGATTTTACAGAGGAGAAAGGGGAGGGATACGAGAGGACACCAACTGATATTGGAGGGGGGATGATTCAGGAGAGAGATGAGGAGATGTTTTTTCATGGAGAGAGTGGTGGACGAGTGAAACTCCTTGCCGGGTCAGGTGGTGGCCTGCAAAATGGTAGACAGCTTCAAGAAGGGTTGGGATAGGGGAAGGGGAAGGGGAAACGGTAATAGAATAGGGGGAAGGGAGGGGCAGCAGCAATATAAGATGCTAGCTGTGCACTCGAGCAGACTCTATAGACCATGAAGCCTGCTTCTGCTGGCAATTTCATATGTTCGTATGAACCAGACAATGCAGGCAGGACCTTGGATTAACACCTCAACCAAAAGGTGACATACCCCAACAGTACAGTACCCCTTAATACAGTACTTGAGAGCAGCATTAATTGTATGAGACCAGTGGTAGTGTAGGTTTAGAACCCATGACCTTCTGGCCCAGAGGCACATATACTAACACCTGAGCCATGCTGACACCTATATTCAACCAGATTCAAGGGACTTAGTTCAGTGCCAGCAGTTCCAGCTCCTGACAGCATCCTTGTTTAACAAGTATTGTCTATTCCTTCTGCAGCTGGTCTGACTCTCCCTGGCACCCCCCAACCCCATCACTGCCCTTCTTGTGAACTTACCAGTAATCCGTCAGTTATGCATTACTGCAACAGTAGTGTGTGGCCTTCCATGTTAGTCGTGCATGGACTTGCAGAGGTGCTGTCATTAAATCCTGGTTGAACCAGGACTTTTTCTCCTGTTTTCTCCCCAGAATGCCAGCATGCAATGATGCATGCACACGAAAACATGGCATCCAGCAGCAACCCTTCCTCGGTGGCATGCTTCCAACTGGTGACAGTGTAAGAACTGAACACATTGGGCAGGATTCACAAAGACTGCCAAAAATCCTGCTGCTGTGGGAAAAGGCCTGCAGCACTGCAGAAACACAGATGCGTGATATCCTGAAAGAAAGCTTGTGCAGGTGCGGAATTCTGCAAAAATCCCTGCAAGTGCGGAAATTCAGCAGCTGTGGAAATTGCACAAGTGCTAAAAATCCGCAGCTGCAGAAATATCTTAGGAGGCACAACAACAGTGAACCTAATGAGCTGGAGCAGCAGACTTTAACAGTTCTGCCATAGCATGTAGCTGAAAGCACCCACAGAGAGACCAGCAACCAGTCCCTCAACTGAGACCACTGCAGCACCACAGGTACCAGCAATACCATAGCACCACAGTGGCTGTCTGTCACTGCTGGTCATTCCTCCCTGGAGTTTTCATGTTGCCTGCAGGAGTAGCACTCACTGTGGGCTGTGAAGAACATGCAAACATATGAAGTTGCCAGCAGACACAGGCGGTATGGTCTATCTAGTCTGCTCGAGTGTGCAGCACTTCAGCCCATTAGGCTCTACTGCCTGTGAGGCTCCTTCACAGACTGCACTGGGTCTGCTGGTGGTTGTTTGTTGCCATTCAATGGCAATGTGTGTTAATGCTGCTGTAACATCAGCAATTGATATACTCACTGAGATGCTATTACTTGTGCCTGACCTCCACTATAATTGCATTTCAATTGTTGGGGCACTGCTGCAGTTTGCTGAGAGAGTGTTACGCCTCACTCTAATATGTGTAACATTTTTTCCACAACTGCAGAAAAAAAACTGCCTGAGAATAGCCTTTGAGGGGATGTGCCATACTTATCAATTAACTTTTTTCCTCAGGAACTTCTGCAGCTGCACTTTTTTCCACGGTCTGTAGTGTATTTTGTTCACAGCTGCGGAAGTTTGGTGGATAGCACTCAGAGCAATTTCCTCTTTTTTTCCACAGCTATGGAACATTTGGGGACTTAGAGAAGGTTTTGCACCTTCAAAATGTTTTATGAATCCCCCCCCATTATCCCCTCTCCCAGAGCTGGGAGAGCTGCTGTTGTGATGCTCAATCCACTCTCCCCGCTGAGGTTTACTATGATCAGTTGATCAGCTGTTACTACTGTACTAGCACATACTCACCAGTCCATTCACTGAAATAAATAAGCCAGTGATCATGTTGAAAAGAGAGGCTCGTCACTGCTGCTGGGGATGCATTTCTGTTCTACAGGTACTACTACTTACATACATACATACATACAAGGTTGCAAGCAGATTAGGCCCAACAGTCTATCTTGTCTGCCTGTGGTGCAGCTCCTAATTAAGTTTCAGCTACAGCTTACACTCCCTTTTGTGCTCCCTTCCCACTAGCACACCCTCCAGGACCCTGTTGTTAACCTCCCCCAAAACCTGTACCTTGGCTGTGTACCTGTCCCACCACACCTTGAATCCCTCCACTGTTTCCTTTGTCACCAGCTCCCCTTCCATTTTCCATGTTCCTGTGTCCCATGGTGCCACTACCCTCTCTGTGAAATAGTGTCTCCTCACCCTCCCCTGTACCTCCCCTGCCAGCTTAAGGTTATGTCCCATCGTATTTCCCTCCCCCTTCAACTTAAAGAGACCTTCTGTGTCTACCCTGTTGATCCCTTCATATATCTGAAGACTTCAGTCATGTACCCCCATCCCTTCTGACCTCCAGGGAGCACACTTTCAATTTCCTAAGTCTCTCTTCATAGAACATTCCCCCCCAGGCCATGCATCATCCTTGTGGCTCATCTCTGGACTCTCTGCAAAAGGGTAACATCCCTCTTTAAGTATGGACACCAAAACTGTACACAGTATTCCAGGTGTGGCATCACTAAGGAGCTGTACAGGATCAGAATGATCTCCCTTCTCCTCAATGTTATCCCCTAGCGATATACCAAAGCATTTTATTTGCCTTAGCAGCCACTCTCTGGCATTGTTCTGAGTTGTTAAGCCTGGCATCTGTGACCACCCCCAGGTCCTTTTCCCCTCCTTAGATATCAACAGCTGCCCCCCACAAATGATAGTTATACCCTGGGTTTCTAAATCCCAAATGCAGTATGCTACACTTCCAAGCGTTAAACCATAGATGCAAAGTGTGTGCCCACCTTTCCAATCTTACCAAATCCTCCTGAAGTGTCATCATCCCCTCTTCATTTTCTACCTCCACTCCCAGCTTCAAAGAATCTGCAAACAGACTCATTTTGCTCCTAACACCCTCCCTGACATCCACAATGAACACATTGAACAGGACTTAGGTCAGCTTCTTCAGTGTATCTATCAGGTGATGAATGGGGTGGGTGGCAGGGTACATGTGGGTGTGTATGAGGTGAGATTGATCATTATTTATTTTCAAGGGTTAGGGTGGGTTTGGGTGTGATATAAACTAATTGTGGTAAGCTGCGATGGGGTGGGGGGTCCATTTTAACTTAGATAATAATAAATAAAAACTTCACTGGGACACTGTGGGAGGAAGGAGATGGGTGGTATGTGAGTGGAGATTGTAGGGAACATATTTTCTCTTCAGGTGGGGTGGGGGGTGGTAAATATATCATACATGGGTGGGGTGGGGCTTTTTGGTAACAAAAATCTACAGTTTAAAAAACAGGAATTTTGGCACATGAAGGTGTGGAGATGTCTGGAAACTTCACCACATGATGCATAGTGGGAACTTCACCACATGATGCATAGTGGGAAATTCCCAATTTGGTGATGTTTCACTTCAAAGCACTCCAAGGTATCTGGTGACAGCCCCCCACCACCACCACCACCTCTCTGGCCTTGAAATGTTGACCATCACTTGTCCTTCACTGACTACAATGAATGGCTGCTGCCTGCAGAAAAAAACAGTACCAATTGCTATAGTTCTTTGATTGGCAGATGGCTGTCAGCCATGGTGGAGAATAGAGGGTAAGTGCCATCTACCTTCTCAGAGCCAGGGTGGCTGTCACTAGATAATGGGGGATGTCACCAGATACTAGAGCGATGGACACTGGATACTGGGGATAGGCACTGGATAAAGGGAGTGGGAAGGGCCAATACACTAGCAGATACAGATGTTGGGCAGAATTCACAGAGCCCCTGTAAACCCTGCAGCTGTGGGAAAAACTTGGTGAAAGTGGGCTGCCACTTGCAGAGTCACAGTTTTTCCTGCTGTTGTGGCACTCTCAAAGTGGAGCCGGTTTATGTCCAGCTCCATGATTTATAGCAGCTTGAAGGTGTTTTTCCCTGCAGCGGTGGAAAAATATTACACCCAGTGAGACCAAGTTCAACCTGTCACGTAGCTGTGGTGGACTAAAAATTCAAATCTCCGCAGATATTGAGATTTCTGGGAACTTCACCACATGATGCATAGTGTGAAATTCCCAACTTGGTGATGTTTCAATTCAAAGCACTGCAATGTTTATTAATGACCTCCCTGCTGAAAGCATCACTTGCAAGGCCACCCTCTATGTGGATGACCTAGTCATGCACCACAGTGATAATTCCATACAGTCCTTGTCCACCACCCTCACAGCAAACTTTGGGGCTGCACAGAGCTGGTTCCTCTCCAGAAAACTTCTTGTTAATGAGAAAAAGACAAAGGCTCTTTGGCTCTAAGCCATTCCTAGAAAAGACAGCAAGGTCAAAAATCCCACTTTTGATCGCTATCCCTGCTGGCCCTCCACTTGAAACTGTCCCTGCCTTTAAATATCTAGGTGTCACCCTAGACCCCTCCCTTACTTTCAAAGAACACATCAGCAACACTGTTATGAAAAAACACCAGATATTAGGTGCTGCCTACCACCAAAGTCAATTTCTGTCCCATGAAGCTCACTTAGCCATTGCTCCAGGAAACCTTCTGCCCCTCCTTGACTACTACTCCCCTGTATACTCTAATGTGTCCTCTTCCCTATGGACCCGCTTACATGCCACATACAACTCCATCTGCCGCTTTGTTCTTCAAGCCCTTTTTACCACCCACCACTGCTTGCTATACCAGTCCCTAGGGTGGCTCTCTCTGCAGGGTTGTTTTGACTTCACTATGGGCAGTCTCATTGACAGAGCACTCAGTAACCATGAGCTGTCCCCCTACTCCTCGACAGAGTGGTTTCTCAGAGTCTCCGGGCCTTCTCCATTCCCCCACTGCAAATCCCTTGCACTACTACTACCATGGGTAGTAAAACTTTTTCTGTCTCTGCCCCTTCCCTCAGGAATAGACTTCCTTTGTCCATCCAATCATCCCCCTCCCATCAGTCATTCAATGCAAACTTAAGGGCGTGGCTCCTGGCTGGGGCCACTTGTACCTGTAGCTGTTCCCCAGGTGGTACCAGGGCCCATATCCTGGCATAGAACCTATTCGTGCCCTCAGCCTACCTCCAGTGCCCCTACCCTCTTGTACTGTTCTGTTCCTCTGTTCAATCTGGATATGACTACCTGTTTTATTTTGAACTGTTAGCAGGTTCTGCAACTTAACTTAAGTTGCATTTCTGCCTATAACTTGTGCCTATACCACTCCTGGTGATAGACTGAACCTTCATCTTAACTTATTTATTTCCTCGTCTCCCCAGTGACTGTACATTGCATGTAATACTTTACCATAATCTTCATGTTAAGCCTTTTATATTGCATAGTCACTTAATGTATGTCACTACACCAGTATGTACTGATTTTCTCTGAAATATGTGTACTATGAAATGTGACCTCATACCAAGTGTATTCAGCAGTCCTGTTTTGTTCTAATTGTATCTCTGTACTATATTGATGTTTGTTGTGTTTGCCACCCTGGTGGCCTGGGTCAAGAGTGAAGACGGTCCCCTGGATCAGTTTGCTCACCCAGTTATCAAAGACACAAATAAATAAATACATTTTTGTCCATAACTGGAGTTGCAGTATGGGACTTATTCCCACATCATTTTGTGAATCTTGCCTATTATGTTTTTACCAGGATCATATGGGGGGCACTTGACTAACATGGATAAATGCTCTATTTCTACGGGCAACCATTGAAAGAATAAGGACAACTAGACTACCAAGGATAAGTGTTCTGTTTTTACCAGGATTGGGTGAGATAGGGCCACTGGACTACCAGGTGTTCTTTATTTTATAATAGAGTCCTGGAGTGGGGGGATATCACTGGCACCAGAAATATTTTTGTTAATGGATTGGGTGAGGAAGGGGTACCAATGGCACCAGGGACATGTATGACTTTGCACACCAGGAGAGCCAATAAGACATTGTGCAATATATTCATTGTTGTCAGTTTTAACTGCCGTCATGATATGTAATTATTTATTTCCTATTTTAAAAGTATATTGTGTGCATAATAGATATTTATAAAATGGGCTTGGATTTTTCTGGGTCCTGATTGGCTGAGAGGTACTTTTGCCCATGTCCTTATCAGGGCATATTGTGCCAACCGGCACCTTTTCAGCCAGTCAGAACTTACCACAACATAGATCACTGTTCCAACACTGCAGAACTCTGAAGCCAAGCTGGAGCTCAGTAGCCAAGCTGCAGCTCTTGCCCTCGCCACCACCCCACTCTCTCTCTCTCTCACTGTTGCCACCTTCTAAAACTCCTCAGCATCATACTGTTATGATCACTTGCCAATCATATAAAATATTAAAAGTATCACCTTTTTTTGTGGTTCTCTTGACAGAGTTGCCTGTCATCCAGTGAGCACTGAGCAAGTGCCACCATGATGTGGTTTCAAATGATACCCGGAAAAAAAAAATGCTTCACCATCTCCACCATCACCTCTTGTCTACCTGACTACATGTCAAACCATAGTGGTAAACCATCTGATCAAAAGTTATTTTGCCGTTTCCCACAATACTGGAAAATGTGAGCTCCTCGCTACGGCGGCCCCCGAGAGACATGCTCGCTCCCGGAAAACCCGGTGGTATGCATAAAATGACAGCATGCTCTCAGTCTTTCCACAGCAAGTACAAAAATAGTATTATTAAATAAAACAGCTTGTGTCTCTATTGATGGTTCTACTGTCTGTGTGTAGGTGGGGTGGGGGGCAGGGCAGCTCCATTACCCTCAAAAACAATTTGGGCCACTTAGTTTCTCCATGCCACAAACATCCTTTGAAAAGCAGAAGCTTCCCAAACATAAATAAATAACAACCATAAACTGTGTTTCATAAGTGAGCATAAACTGTCTTTGTAGCAGTGATAGGCACACTATATGACCAATAAATATGAAGCCCTCTACTTCAAATGATGACAGTACTTTTACAGGACAACTATTTTTTTCTATGTCTTGTATTAAAGCCTTTTTTTTCAATATTTCTAACTTTTTTATTCTTTTTTTACTTTTTTATAATTAGTTGGGGGGCCCATTTTATAAGCACAAGAAGACACTCCAAGGTGTGGGTTATGGCCTGATAAGAGCATGCTGAGGTGCATAAGGTACTCAGCACAAGCACCTCATGCCTCATAATGCACCTGGGTGTGCTCTTCCCAGACCATAACCCACACCTCATTGTGTCTTATTGCTGGCATAATAAAAGGGGATTGTTTTTTCCCCATAGGGAAACCAGGTTATAATTCACCATTACAAATATTGGGTTATAACGATGAACACGTGCCAGGTGTCCCTTGTGCGCATGTGCTAACTGCGCTCATTCCTGCTGCTATGCCAGCTGGCATTCCCAGACACTCGTCACACTGCCATATGGAGTCAGCGGTAAGCTTATTAAAACAATTAAATTACTGGCCAAAGTGGGGAAAAACTTTAAAATGCAAGTTTAAAAAAAAGAAATAAGGAAAAAAACAAAGGAAAAGTGTCTTTTCACCAGCCACCGCTTCTAATCACAGACAGCCACTGAAACCATACCTGATAGCAACAGCAGAGAGGCATGATTTTACTTTATACAATTGCTGGTGAAAAAATGATCATCAGCAATTATATAAAATAAAACATGGGGTGGTGTGTTTAACTAGAGATTTTACACACACCCCTTGGTGTTGGATACTTAAATAAACCCATTGAGCTTCACTCTTAGGGTTTATGTAGCATCCAACACCTCAGGCTGTGTGTAAAATCTTGTTAAACACATCACCCCATGTATTATTCTACATAATGTAGCTGGTAGGTGTGTTGTGTGCTCTTTCTCCACTGTTTTCTTAATAAAATTGTTTATTTTATAGGACAATGTTATTTGTAGATGTTTTTAATATTAGTAAATAAGTGTATATCTGGTATGTCACTTTATGAATGGTGTTGAAAAGGTGGGCTAGTTCACACAGTAGCCACACCTTAGGAAAGCCCACAGTCACGTGGGTAAAATTGTTGGCAGTCACTGGTGGGATGTGTTTTGGATCCTTTTTACATGTATCAATAAATCAATAAAATTATTCTAAATGGAGACCAAATAATGGGTATCTCTCTTTTTGCCATAATGCATACTAGTTCCTGTTAGCCACTTTTTGATGTTGATAATTTTGGCTGTATATTGAGTGAGCTTCAGACGAGGACCCCCTTAGCCGCTTTTTTACTTTGTTCGGATTGTTAACTTATTGTCTTACTCACCTTGAGCAAGACACTTAAACTATTGAAGTTTCAGTCCACACAGATGCAGAAATGAGTGGAAGCAGTGCACCCTTGAAAATGGTATGTTGCATTTCAGCTGGGTTATCATTCATGTATTCCTGCTATTATACCACTCTGTACCAAAGTTTATAAATGATTGTACTGTACTGTTCCCCTGTTCTGATCTCCCAGGTTGTGCCTGAAAATAGTTACCTGTTTGCCTGGTGCACCTACCTGGTAAATAAAAACTGAATCAATATCCTTAGTAAATATATTGCAGTTGTACCCACAAAAGACACAACAGAACTATAAAAATGGCCTACTGTATGTGTGTCTCTGTCACAGCAGTGTTCAGAGTCTCCACACAATCCAAGGAGCAAAGGATGGTGCCTCAGACAAAATGGCCTCATAAGAAGATGTTAATTTCCAGTTGTGACCTTCCATGGGGATTGAGATTATTTGAATGTGGATGTTTATAAATTGCAACTTCATGTAACTGCAGTTACAGGGCGGGGCAGATCCACGAGTCCTATAGATAGGGGAGCTCAAGTCAGATAAAAAATAAAAATAACAGGTTGGGGGTGTCGTGGGCTGCCTAAGCCCCCAGAAATATTTTAACATTTTGGTGCATTCTGGTGCATTTTGAAGGGTATTTCTAATGCAATTTCTACTCATTTCCTCCCTCCTCATGCTTTGTTAGTTGCACCCTAGTACCATCCGCAGAGTCCCCACAGTCCACATGACAGTATGTTGCCCAAAATACCCTCCCACCCCAAAAAGAAACACAAAATACCAAAGGACTGCAGCTGGGCAGCAGCACATCCGAAACACATAACAATGAGAAGTTAAAAAAAACTTGGTGATAAAGACAAACTGCAGACAAATTAAATTACAATCCAAGTAAACAAGTTCACAAATGTCACTCACTCAAGTACATTATGACATTACCATAAAGCAAACCCATCCCAGTTTGTCCTACAGTAAAGATTAACGTATCCCCCAACCTTATCTCAGTAAAAAAAAAAAAAAATACAATAACTATAGAAATATGGGAACAAAGTCACTTTGCTACCTAGTTTCTGAAAATATCATTTCAAGCCTGCTTGCTATTTTTACAAAACATATTTTATTCTATAGAACAATTCCAAAGAAAATACATTTGTAAATAAATACAATATTTTCTATTGTTTTAAAATGTCCTTCACTGGGATAACCCCACGGTATGAGGTATCCCATTTTTATGACAGGCCCAAGAAGTCAGTAAGCAGACAGAAAAATAGAGTTTTGGAACAAATATAAAAATGCATTTTTTTTTTATTAGCAACAGCACTTGCTTGGGTACATCAGAATCCCCAATTCAAGCATAGAACTACATAAACTAAACATTTGATTCTAACAGTTTTTTTCCGGTTTTGTAACTGCTTGTGTCAATGAGCCAAATAAGGTCTTATGACTTCTGTTGCCAATTTTGCTCTCCAAGCATGCAGAAACTCCTGCACATGCCATAATATACAGCAGAACACCTTCAAAGTCCCCATGTCTATTAATTCCCTCGGTGCTCATTCACTCTGTACAACTATGACTGAAAAGACCGCACAGATTAGACATATAGTACATGCTGAAGCTTTTACCTCAGTTCAAAGGTCTCGTACCAGTTTCTGCCTCTCCTTGTTCATGCTGTCGCTGAGACCAGACCTGCCCCAGCATTAGTTTTGTACCATTTCTAGCGTGCTACAGGAGGACACTACTCAACAACTCCCTCTCCTGCAAATCCACACCAGAATCAGTCTGCCATATAGGACACAACTAGCAGTGACCTTAAACAATTTTAATGTCATGAATTTAAGCTCCCCATACTAGAAATTAATAACACTAGTACTACATTTATTACACACCCAGTTTGATGGAACACTAACGTCCTGTCCCATTCCAGCAACTGCCCCCCCACCCACCATAGTTTGTGACTGTGAAAGTCTTTTTTTAAAGCAAGAAGTACCTGAATGAATGAAGACTTGATCCATTTTCACCAGGCTGAAGTCTACATGCCCCTAGTTGAGTACTGTCTCCGGTCACCTGGACGCCAGACTTTCTCTCTCTCTAGACAGCACACACTGACCCCATGACTCCTAATGAGCAGAGCTCTCAGCTACAGCTTGCTTCAGCTATCAGAAGATGACCTGAACCTCACTCCTACTCACTTGTGCTGATTTACCAAGGCCACACGGACCCCACGTTACTAGACTGCTGCTGCCTGAAACCTCGGGCTTTGATCTTCACTTATGGGCTCCAGTCTCTCTCTCTCTCTCTCTGTCTCCTCCTCAGTAGTACACTCACTCCTCTCTTGCTCCAACATTAATCTTCTGAGTTATTGAATTACAGCTCACTCTTGTTTCAGCAGCCCAGACATTTTAAAGAAGGCACCCCTTGCTAGCCACATCCACTACTGGACGCAACAGCAAATCAGGAGCAGTGAGCACCAGGCAACCTGGTTGAGATCTGTATTGTTAAGGTACACTCTGCTTTGCTGCAGCTATACCTCCCCCCTCCCCGCACAAGAACGAAGGAGCTGCACCAAGCCTGCAGAAGTAGAGAATGAACGCTCAGGCTCACCAAGGCAAGACCAGTTGCTGCCACAGTGCTGGGACTTGATCACATGGCGCAGGATGAACGTTAGTAAGAAATGCATGCTAGAGACCGGATTTTCAGAGGGGGAGGAGGTCAACTATGTAATGCGGGTGGGGGTGGTTGTTTACTGCACCACCAGGACACTGGAGCACAGGGCCAGCCTTAACCATTCTGGGCCCCTGTGCAGTCCCCTGCCGGGCCCCACCACTCCATTCCCAGTGGGCAACCCACATCCAACATTTACACCTAAACCTCCTGTCCTGAATTACTGAAGCAGTACCAGGTCTACTAGTTTAATCAGCATCTTTTAATTAGTGCCATTGACTGCATTGAATTATTTGGCTTCACCATTGGAAATTAATCTGACTAAGCCTGGAGCAAGAACTTAAGTAAGTACGGTACTACTACTGTATTCATTTCTGTAAGGACAGGGACATTATCACTGGACACTCACTCCTCAGATACTCGGATTTGCAAACAAGTTAAACAGCTTAACTTTTCTGGAAGTGTGAGAGAGACAGAATAGAGAGGATTATCATGGGACACCAGTAAGGTTACCACCTCTCAGTTTTTTTTACCTGGTGATCAGATTTTAAGGGTCCCTATCAGGAAATCCAGTTTTGCCCTGTGCTGGTCAGGTTTTTGAGCCACTTTGAGTGCTCACACACTTTTGAAACATATTTTGCCACATCACTCATTGTTTCACCTACATGTCCAGGTTACAAACAAGTTCTCTTGTCAATATAGCCCTTTGTTTGTGAAAGCAGTCAACCTGGGATGTGTAAAGTATGGCCATTAACACCATTAGCACTTACTTAACCTAATCTTTTCCACTGCAGCAAAGCTGCCCCCACCTTTTGTAACAGTAGCAGAGCCAGTTGTCTTCCACTTTGATATGCTGGTAAACATTTTCATCTCTAACAACATTTAGGCATTTTTAAATGTTTTAAATTATTTGTTTTCCTCAAGAAATAAGTATGGGCCCCCAAGGTGCAGGGGCACAGTTTGCACCTAGCTAAGGCCATCTCTGCTGGAGGACAGATGAGACCCCTGTGACTTAGGTAGCTTTCATGGAGGCATTAGTGCGTACTGATAAAGAATGCAGCACAGTGTGTTACTAATAGAGGAGCTCCAGGATGGGGGAGCTATAGCACCCTTAGCCCCCCCTCTAAATCCACCTATGGACAGCAAAAATACCTTTGGGGAATCAGAATTGGTACTTTGCAACCTATTGTTTATAGTGAGTGTGATACCCTAATGTGGCCAGCATTGGAATGTGCTTTATGCTTGATCACCTGTTAATGCCTTTATTTGTGCTACTGTCTCTGAGGGATATTTTAAAATGCATTTTAAGCACTCAAAGTTTGACCTTTTTTTAAAAGAAAATTGTGTGCGACTGTATAGTACAAACCTCAGCTTCTAAAAAATGATCCCATGCTCTTACCAGGGCGGCATTTTCCTGACTGCAGCAGGAAGTGAGCGAATGGAATGGACATTCCAAGGGTTAGAGCTAATCTTAATGTACAGTGTATGTGAACCTTAACTAATGTATGTAGTTTGTGTGTTTCACGGTATGATGTATGCATTCCAGTATACAATATACTGTACAGTATATGATTAGCCTCACTATATGATACATGTATTTCAATAAAGGAATAATGCACCACAGGGTGGGTGCTATCCCAGCATAGCACCCACCCTGGAATGCATTATTCCCATATGTGCTCGCAGGGAGAATGTAGATTTCAGCAACTGTTTTTTTTATGTTTGTTTAAAATATCCAATATTATTCTTAGAAGTTTTGTCGGAGGAAGATAGGGCACTGATGGGTGTTGTGTGTGGCCAGTACTGAAGGTACAAATTGCAGAAAAATGTATGTCTGCTGAGAGGGGAGTGAGGCTACAGCAGGGCAATGCTGTCAAGGGAATTGTAAATGTGGCTTTCACGTTTCTTCAGTATGGGCTGTGTACAGATTGTTTCTGTGAAATTTGGTTTTGAGTGTGCTGGGACTAGACATGGGATGTTATGCTTTGATAACATCCTGGGTCCAGCCCCAGACTGATCAATCAGAGGCCAACATTCTTTCTTGCCATTGTATAATATGTAGTTTATGTATCCCTATATAAACTACTGCATGTGTTTCAGTACATGATACATGTGTTTCACTGCACAGTGAGCTCAATTTTCAAAGGATCAGGACTGGCACAAAGGGCTTGCATCACATAGAAATGGTGCAAGGGGCTCCTTGCACTGCACCTTGTGCCAGTCCTGATTTTCAGATGCCCCCTACAGGAACTGGGATTCTGTCTGCATCGGACTGACTTGTGCCATCCTCACAACAGATGTACCAGTGTGGCAAGGTGAAGTGGGGCTTGTGCCAGGGCAGAACTACAGTATCCCCTTAATCAGGATTCTGCAAACCCTGGCAATGGGTGCATGGGCAGTCAGACTTAAACCTGTCAGGAGTTGGTCTTTATATACATATGTGTGTGTGTGTGTATATATATATATATACACATATATATACTTTATTTATTTTCATCAAAACAACAAATGTTAACCACAATCAAAACATCTTATCAATGAATACATATGATAAAACAAAGTGAATATAACATGGCAGCCAATATCTCTGTCTGAAGTTCTGTGGCATATACAACAAACTGCAAAACACATACTAAATTAATTCCCATTTCCATTCCATGGCAACAAAAATTAATAAACACACCTTAGAACAGTGTCTAAAAGTAGGTAACCATATGAAAATAAGTCAAATACAAGGATAATAACAACTAATATAGAGAACATACACCACCTGAGGTTAATTGACAGATCTGAAAGCTATGTTAGTCACTCTGTGACTAAATACACATTGGCACTACTTCAGCTAAGGCACTACCCCAACTAACAAAATCTGTTGAAATACAAAGTAATAGCCTCCTGCCCAGTAAAATCAGTTTATACGACAGACATATATATCCACCTAAAGTATGCATAACAAAATGAAAAGGAAAACATCACATCACAATTACTTTATCACCCCAATATAACGTAACCAGGGATCCCATGAATGATGAAATTCCAAATTGGATTTTCTTTTCCAATATAACTCCTGTAAATAAGAAGCAGTCCTAGATACTGCTGTGACCCATTGAGTAACCGAAGGGAGGGTAGTAGAGCACCAATGACATAACAATAATTTTTTTAACTTCTAGGTCGGCTCCATAAATAAAATCCCTAAACTATAAGGCTGCCTTGTCCAGTAACGAAGAATCACCAAAGATCCACCAATGAGGAGAATGAGGTAGCTTCAGGTTGATAACCTCCTCTATTACTGCAATAATAGTTTACCATCATCTCTTTACACTTCCATAAAATTTGACCTAAAGACCCTGGCATCTCCCTGCACCTCCAACACAGATTAGTATCCATTAGACTCATATTATATAAATGAACTGGTGTCCTGTACCATTGCCCCAACATTTCCTTCTGTATTAACTGTATCTTAGGGTCAGGGAGAATTTGGTGTGCATCCTACCAACAGTTGCTCCACGTATCAGGCTTTATTGTCTCCTGCATCTCTTCTATCTACTGGATCCTATAAGGGTCCCAATTAGGGATAAACTCCTGTTGCAAGGGCTAAGTACATATCATATTAGTATGATCGTTGGGGGATGAAAACCATGTCCACAGTTTCAGAAGTTAAATCTGTGTGGAGGAGGGTAGAATCTTTAATGAACGCAGAACTGAGAGCATGTCTCAATTGTAAAAACTTCCAAAAATCTTGTTAGAGGAGATCAAACTCCTCCTGTAACTGAGAAAAATTATTGAGCAAATCCATTTGAGGATCAAACATATCCCCCATAACCAATAACCCTTTAGAGACCCAACCTTCCCAGGAGACTACAGAGCCCCCTATTTGTACTTGCGGATTATGCCGTAATGGTTCATATGGACCCAAATAGGTATGTTTCCATTAGAGAAGTTTCATAACTCTTTGCCATATTTGTCTTGTAAACCTCATAGAATCAGTAACTCAGTTGGGAGACAACCCAGACCCAACAAAATAACAAAGGGAAGATTACCAATGAGAGATTTCTCAATATCTACCCATAACGGGGTAGCCATGCTGTCCAGTTGGAGCCATTGCAAACTTTGCTTAACCCATATGCCAGGTGATATGCCCAGGGCCACAGCAGATTCCAACAGCCTTTAATAACAGGTGCTTGTAGAATTTTCCTACTAAAACAGGGGAACGCACCACCCCATATGAAACTGGCAAAACATGTATCTATTCTGTACCAAAGTCTAGGGGACATAAGCATGGCCAAATTGCTTAGACAATAGAATAGTTTTGGAAAAGCCATTAGTGTTATGGCTGCCACCTTTCCCAGAAGAGATAACTGCAGCTTGGCCCATCGATTCATATCCCAATTGAGGCCTTCTATAATTCTTCTAAAATTCTCTTCAACCATTCCTTGTAGATCAGAGGATATATGCATACCTAAATAACAAAGTACCTTGGGGGCCCATTTTAATCCCTTCAGATGATGCATACTTGCCCATGCTTGATCAGCTTTATATAAAGGTAAAATTTTGTTTTTTGACCAGTTGACCCTCAGACCCGATAAAGCACTAAAGGAGTCCAGCACTCCTCAAACAGACGGCAGGGAAGATTCTACTTTAGATATTATTAGCAACAGGTCATTTGCATATAAAAGCATAGCAAAAGACCAGTTGCCTACCTTAATCCCATATGTCTTTGGATGTTGGCACAGAGCCACATTAAGAGGTTTCATTGCCAACAAAAATAACAATGGACTTAAAGGGCAGCCCTGTCATGTTCCAGAAACTAAGGTAAAAGAATCAGAAAAAAAAACATTGACTAAAACCCATGCCCTGGGAGTGGAGTACAGGCATCAAACCAAATCCACCCTAAAATAGTAGGGCCTACGCCAAAGGCTGAAAGCACATAAGAAAGGTATTGCCATTCAATAGAATTGAATGCCTTCTTGGTGTCTATTACTATGAAGGCGGCTGAATCTAGACCCTTACTCACAAACTATATTAAGTCCAATACCATGCTAATATTATCACTGCCCTGCTGACCCCTCACAAAACCTGCTTGAGACTTGTGGATAACTCATAGTAGGATTTTCTGTAAATGAAGTGCAAGGATTTTTGCTAAGATCTTACAATCAACACTAATCAGTGAAACAGGTCTGAAATTGGAATGTATTTTAGGGTCTTTATTGGGCTTTGGCAGGACAGTAATACTGGCCTCCTGCATGGAGGAGGATAAAATACCATATTCTTGAATGACCAGAAACAGCTTGCACAGCCAAGTAGTCAAAGCAGGTTTGAATGCATAATAAAACTTTGCTCCGAGACAATCCAGACCCGGGGCCTTGCCAGATGACAATGAGTGTATTGCTTCCCTGATTTCTTGCAATGCTGCTAGCCTTGCTTGTAGAGCAGAAAGCAGCTAACTAAAAGAAGCTGTATTTTCTAATTAATTTAAAACTTATATCTCAGCAGGAGTCAGTGTCTGTTGAGATTAAGTAGACAGATACTTTATTAGAAGTAGAAGAGGTCTAATTTAGGGTTAAAAAAAGAAAGAAAAGAAAGAAAGTCAGTGTGTGTTCTGTGCTGGGAAGGGTACTGTATCAGCTGACTTTGCTAAACCAGTATGAGGAAAGAGAGCTAAATTGGGTGTGTGGCTTAGACATTATAAAAGCAGGTGACTCAAGTTACAACTTCCTGTTGCTAGCCTTGCTTGTAGAGCAGAAAGCAGCTAACTAAATGAAGCTACATTTTCTTATTAATTTAAAACTTATATCTCAGCAGGAGTCAGTGTCTGTTGAGATTAAGTAGACAGATACTTTATTAGAAGTAGAAGGGGTCTTATTTAGGGTTAAAAAAAGAAAGAAAAGAAAGAAAGTCAGTGTGTGTTCTGTGCTGGGAAGGGTACTCTATCAGCTGACTTTGTTAAACCAGTAGGAGGAAGGAGAGCTTAAATGGTTGTGTGGCTTAGACACTATAAAAGCAGGTGACTCAGATTACAGCTCCCTGTTGCTAGCCTTATTTCTTACTAATTGCCCTCCATCCCTCCCCTCTACCCACCCAGTCTAAGCCAGTTCTACTTTTACAGCCACTGGATATGACTGTCAACAGGAACTTCCTGTCTGGCAGTAGGAAGGGAAGGATCATAGAGAAATATTGGTTTTGTCAACCCTAAAGGAAAAACTCTCCCCCCCCCCAGCTGCTCATGGTCTGACATTGAGCAAGGAAGAAGGAGGCTACTGAAGAAGATAGGAAATTGCTGTCCCAGAACAGGAAGAGTGAGAGTTGTAAGGAGAGGAGAGAGTAAGCATACAGAGAAACAGTAGAGGGGACACAAAATAAGACATGATAGGAGTGGTGCAGTGCAATGGTTGTGGGGCGGCAGTGTTCCGGGAGACATTCTGGAGGCTGCAATGCTGCCCTATTTGCAGGCACCACTCTGGTCTGAGACAGGAGGCTGCCCATCTCCAGGCTGACCTGGCTAGGATTCATGAAACCTCCTCCCCCACCCAGGGACCACCAGGGACAATGCCACTACCTCAGAGGTTGCCAAGAAAGAGGAGAAGCTGGACCAGAGTGGGCTCAGGGAGGGAGAGGGTGGTGGAACAGAGTTACATCCCTCCAGCTGTACCTCTCCACAATTCATTCGCTCTTCTGGTGGACAGTGGTTCCTCTATGGAGGCACCTGCAGTGGAGACCAAGAAGGATGCTGGGAACCTTCACAAAGGAGACCCACAGGAGGGTGGCATGGGACCCCACAGGAAGGAAACAACTCCTGGTGGGGACTCAATCATAGGGGGTAGAAATGGGGAGGAAGGGGAGAGAGGTAAGGTGCCTCCTGGCACCATGGCTTGAGGGACAGAAGCAAATCCTCAGGATCGCGGGAGGAGCTGCATGAGAGAGGGAGCTGGATGTCATTGTCCACCTAAGGACAAATGACCTGGCTAGGAATGGGATCAGAGCAGTGCAACAGGAGTTTGTGGAGTTGGGGAGGGGCCTTAGGCAAGTAGCACATACAGTAACCTTCTCGGAGGTGCTGCCTGTCTATGGCAAGGAGATGCTAGGCACTGCTCACCAGGAATTCAATGAGTGGTTGAAAAATTGGTGTGGAGCTCAGGGTTTTGGCTTCATTGGGGACTGGGGGGCTACCTGGAGGGATGCAGACCTATACTGGTGTGATGGTCTGCATCTGTCGAGGGAACCAGGATCTAGGTGAGAGGTTTAAATGCTTCATTGGCAAGCATTTAAACTAGCCAAGGGGAGGCACTGAAAAGAGAGGGAAATCCAGCCTCCCCCCACAAAACATGGTGATTAGTGAGGTAAACACCAAGGTAGAGAAGTTATTAGGGAGTAGAACAGAGATAAATGTAAAAAAAGGCAAAGGCAGTAAGGACAGGAATGGGGCTAAAAGGGGTAAGGCTATCAAAAAGTGGAGGGTGATGAGTAGCAATGCCTGTAGTCTGTATAACAAGCACCCTGAACTAGTGGCCTTGATGGAAGAGGGTTGCCTGAATATTGTGGCAGTCACAGAAACATGGTACACAGAGAACCATGACTGGGATGTCAACATACCAGGATACACAATCTACAGGAGGGACAGGGAGGGTAAAAGAGGAGGAGGAGTAGCTCTCTATGTAAAAGAAGGGATCAAAGCAACAGAACTAAAGAGTAAACAGGGAGCAGATGAGGCACTCTGGGTCACCCTGGAGACAGGAAATGGCACCACAATCCGCATGGGGTTGTATACAGACCCCCATCTCAGGGAGAGGGAATGGACAAGGAAATTATAGAAGGCTTTCTTAGAATGGCAGAAAAAGGGGAGATATTGTTGATGGGGCACCTGAATATGCCAGATGTTAACTGGAGCACCTTTGCTGCAGGCACATCCAAGAACAGGATCATTCTTGATGCCCTACAGGGGGCATGCCTCAGACAGCTAGTATTGGAACCCACTCGGGAGAGAGCAATCTTAGACCTGGTACTCTCAAATGGGGACAGAGAAAGAATCTCAGATTTAGAAGTGGGTAGCCATCTGGGAACAAGCAACCACCAAACAGTGTGGTTCACGATAAACACAGCCATACAATCAAGCCATATAAAAGCAAGACTATTGGACTTTAGAAGGGCTGACTTTGGGAAAATGAGAGAGTGCCTCAGAAAAGCACTAGCAAACAGGCAAGAAGGAGGGGTGGAGGAACAATGGGGAGTAATCAAAACAGCCTTCACAGAGGCAACAAGCCTTTGTGTAAAACAAGTCAATAAAACACAATAAAGGAAAAAAATGCTATGGTTCTCGAAAGAGGTGTCAGGGAAGGTTAAGGAGAAAAGGATAGCATTCAGGAAATATAAGGAAACAGAAGGAGCAAGACAGAGAACTTTATCAGTTAAAGCAGAAAGAGGCTGAGAAGGCAGCCAGAATAGCAAAGGCCCAAACCGAGGAAAGGATAGCCAATTCTGTTAAGAAGGGGGATACAACCTTTTATAGGTACATTAGGGAGTGAAGAAAGACCAAAGGAGGAATTCTGAGGCTTAATAAAGGGGAGCGAATGTGTGTAGAGGGTGACAGTGAAAAAGCAGGGATACTGAACTAATATTTCTGCTCAGTATTCACAAAGGAAGAGGAGGGGGAGGTACCTAAACTAAACAAGAGAAACACTCTGAAGATGGGTGTCGATACCAGTCCATTTACAGAAGAAAGGGTTCTGAAAGAACTAATAAAATTGAAGGGGGACAAAGCAATGGGGCCTGATGGGATTCAACCAAGAATTCTAAAAGAACTAAGGGTAGAACTAGTGACACGGCTGACTACTCTCTTTAGCAAATCATGGGAGGATGGGGTGGTACCCGAGGATGAGAGGACGGGAGGAGGGCAGATGTGATTACTCTTCACAAAAGTGGGAGCAGAACAGAGGCAGAAAACTACAGACCAGTTAGTTTGACCTCTGTGGTAGGGAAAATGATGGAATCACTTCTGAAGGTAAGAATTGTTGAGTACCTAGAGGCCAGTGGGTCACAGGACCCAAGGCAGCATGGACTCACGATGGGAAGGTCATGTCAGAAGAATCTAATAGATTTCTTTGACTGGGTGACCAAAGTAGTAGACCAGAGAGGGGCTGTGGACATGGCCTACCTAGATTTTAGCAAGGCATTTGATACAGTCCCACACAAAAGATTACTACACAAGTTAGCCAGCCTTGGAGTGGGTCCCAAGGTGGTAGCCTGGATAAAAAATTGGCTAGACAATAGGATGCAAAGGGTAGTAGTAAATGGAATACACAGTGAAGAAAGGAGGGTTACTAGCGGGGTACCTCAGGGTTCAGTACTGGGACTGGTCCTTTTTAATGTCTTTATAAGTGACATTGCAGAGGGACCAGAAGGAAATGTAAGCCTTTTTGCAGATGACACAAAGATCTGCAACAGGGTTGATACACAAGGAGGTGTGGAAAGGATAAGAAGGGACTTGGCAAGGTTGAAGGAATGGTCAGAAGTATGGCAGCTTGGATTCAATGCAAAGAAGTGCAAAATAATACACCTAGAAACATAGAAAGATAGAATTTGACGGCAGATAAGGACCGCTTGGCCCACCCAGTCTGCCCATTTCCCTACCTATTGGATAAGCTGCAGATCCTAGTTAACCAGGGTTGATATACAAGATGGAGTGGAAAGGATGAGAAGGGACTTGTCAATGTTGGAGGAATGGTCAAATGTATGGCAGCTCAGATTCAATGCAAAGAAGTGCAAGGTAATGCACATGGGAAACAAAAACCCAGGGGAAGCGTACACAATGGGGGGTGAGATACTGACAACAGTAAAAATGGAAAGGGACCTGGGGGTAATTATATCAGATGACCTAAAGGTGGGTAAGCAATGTGAGAAGGCAGTAAGGAAGGCTTTGGGGATACTGGGATGCATAAGAAGAGGCATCAATAGTAGAAAACGGGAAGCTGTTATCCCTCTGTACAGACAGTTGGTGAGACCCCATCTGGAGTACTGTGTGCAGTTCTGGAAACCCCATCTCCGCAAAGACACAGACAGAGTGGAGGCTGTCCAGAGGAGGGCAACCAAAATGGTGCAGGGTCTGCACCAGAAGACATACTAAGAAAGACTAAAGGAGCTTAATATGTATACCCTTGAGGAAGGAAGGGAGAAAGGGGACATGATAGAAACTTTCAAGTACCTCAAGGGAATCAACAAAGTCCAAGAGGGTAGCATCTTTCAGAAAAAGAGATGTGCAAGAACAAGGGGGCACAATTTGAAGATAGAGGGGGGACGGCTCAGAGGTAATGTGAGGAAGTACTTTTTCACAGAAAGGGTTGTGGATGCGTGGAACAGCCTCCCTGAGAAGGTTGTGGAGTCAAGAACAGTGGGGGTATTCAAGAATGCATGGGACAGGCATAAGGCAGTCCTAGTGGGGGGAAGGAGGAAGTAAGCTGTTGGTTAACTAGGATCTGCAGCTTATCTGTTAGGTAGGAAAATGGGCAGACTAGGTGGGCCAAGTGGTCCTTATCTGCCATCAAATTCTATGTTTCTATGTTATATCTTGCCCCAATGACTGAGCAGCATGTGAAAGGACTGCTCCTCCCTGGTCTACTACTTTGGCCACCCAGTCAAAGAAATCAATTAGATTCATCTGACATGACCTTCCCGCTGTGAACCCATGCTGCCTTGGGTCCTGTGCCCCACTGGCCTCTAGGTACTCAACAATTCTTTCCTTCAGAAGTGATTCCATTACTTTCCCTACCACAGAGGTCAAACGGACAGGTCTGTAGTTTTCTGTCTCTGTCTAGGTCCCACTTTTGTGAAAGGGAATCACATCAGCCTTCTTCCAGTCCTCAGGTACCACACCATCCTCCCATGATTTGTTAAAAAGGGTAGTCAGTGGTGTCACTAGTTCTCTGCTAAATTCTTTTAGAATTCTGGGGTGAATTCCATGTGGCCCAATTGCTTTGTCCACCTTCAGTTTTAGGAGTTCTTTCAGAACCCTTTCTTCTGTGAAAGGACTGGGATCGACCCCCTCACCAGAGTGCTTCTGTTAACTGGATTAAGCACCTCCCCCACTTCCTCTTTTGTGAATACTGAACGGAAGTATTCATTCAGTATCCCTGCTTTTTCACTGTCACTCTCTGCCACCCACCATCCATTCTATTCAGCCTCACTAGCCCTCCCTTTGTTTCAGTGTGTCACCTTTAAGGCTCTGGAACTGCAGAGATCTAAACTTCTTCCTATTCTGTTGAACAGAGAAGAGCATGCTTTTGGTTTTTTTATAGTTGAGAAAAAGTTTATTGGAGAACCATTTTTCAAGTCTGTGGAAACTGACTTGCAGTTCAGCAGAGATCGTGGCCCGATTTATTTCCTTTAACAGCAATGAAACCATCATCAGCATAGACCATGATATGTGCTGGGCATTCTGTGGGTAAGGGGTTAATAAAGAGACTGAAGAGGAGTGGCCCTAATATAGATCATTGGGGGACACCCAGGCTCACTACCCTTGGCTCTGAAAAATTACCTTTGATTTTGATGCATTGAGTCCTGCAAGAGAGGTAGGTGTTAAACCATGTCACCACGTCACTGGGCAGGCCTATAGAGAGGAGGTTTTGTAGTAGGAGTTGATGGTTGATAGTGTCGAATGTCTTCATAAGGTCTATAAAGATAGATCCCACTGCCAATCCATCATCAAAGGCATCATATATTTTGGAGGTGTAATCAACCAGGGTGGAGAGGGTGGAGTGATCTCTCCTGAACCCGGGTTGCTGGGAACTGAGTAGGTTCTACTTGGGTAGATACTCTGTGAGATGGTCTGAGATAACTCATTCAAGGGCTTTAGACAGAGGGAGGAGGATACAGATTGGCCTGTGATTAGACAGGTTGGTTGTATCCCCATTCCTGAAGGCCAGGGTAATCAATGCCTCCTTCCTCTTGTCTGGGAAGGCACCTGACCTTAGAGAGGCATTGAACACTTTAATGAGAGGTTCAGCTTCCTGACTTAGTACCAGAGCTATTAACTTCATATCAATGAGGTAACTACCCATCCATGTCTTCCTAGTACCTGTTTAACATATTTTAAGGTTTCATGTTTATGGAGCTGCCTAAAGTAGAATGGAGGAGCACTTATTGGTGAGGAATGTGACGAGATGTTAAAGGGCAGATTTGGGGTACAGGGGGATAGAAAGTCTCTGGGTAATAATATACTGAAGTCAATAAAAGCCTGGATGAAAACATTTGCAATGTCACTAGACTCCTGGAGTGTCCCGGCTATACTGATGATTAATTCAGGAGGAGCTCTGGATGCTCTTCCTGTAAGTAAATTTACAGAGTCCCCAAACTCTCTTCCATGGCCCCAGCTCTTCTTCAAGAGGTCATTGTAATAGGAGGCCTTAGCCAGTCAAATAAGCTTGGTGCATTTGTTCCTGGTTGTTTTGTAGGTAGTGATTTCAGGATATTTACCCGTAGCTTTGGCCTTATGCCACTAATTGTCTCTATGACACATGAGCTCAATAAGGGAAGCAGAGATCCATGGTTTGATAGCCCCTCTTATTTTTTTAGTTTTGTAGGGAGCACATATGTCACATGCCTTGTTAAATATTGTGAGGAAGTAGTTAAGGGCTATGTTGCCATCCTGCACCCTGTCCAGCAGTGACCAGTCCACCAGGTTGAGATATTGCCTAAAGGCAATCAGCTGACCAGTTCTCAGTGATCTATTTCTTAAGACCTGGAGAGCACTTCTGAATAACTTATTCGACCAGGTGCACATGACTGGGGAGTGATCACTAAGGGTATCAGGTAGGGCTGAGACCTCAGACATGTGGTCTGGGAAGGTAGTGAGAAGCCAATCTATTAGCCTACTTGTGCCAATTTAATAATTATATCTGGTGGGTTGATTTATCAGCTATGTGAGGTAAAGGCCTGAGATCTGGTCACAGACAGTGGATGCATCATTAGACTGCCAATTGATGTTAAAGTCTCCAATAATGATGTGTTCCCAGTTTTGCCTAAACTGCTGTAGGTTGGTAATTACTTGCTGGACACCAGAAGTGCGGGTACCAGGCAGTTCGTATACTGAGGAAAGTAGTAACACTTTATCCTGTTGGCCAAGGGTAAATCTGAGGCTTAGAATTTGTGCCTCCTTAGTGTGGAGACTAGTTGGTAGTAGTTGGCCTCTGATCTAACTTTTGATGTACTATCCTGGGGGTACACAGTATAGCCATCTAGGGCTATGGCAGCATCACTGACCTTCGGGGAGAGCCAGGTCTCCATGAGCGCTATAGCATCCAGTTTAAACAGTTTTACCCATGCCTGAAATTGCAGCATTTTGGGTAGGAGACCAAGTATGTTAAAGGACACTATTTTGATGTGCTCCAGTCTCATTGGGGACTTAGCCTTGGGGGATCCTGGACTGGGGTGCAGATTTCCAGAAATTAATAGTAGTATTAGTAGTAGCAGCTTCCTTAGTATTCATTCCCAATAGATCCAGTCTTTAGCAACATATTTTGCCCTGCAGTACTCATGGCCATTTGTAGCAGCTGTCAGGGTATTGTACAGTAATACGGCAGCAACATGGATTTTAGGTGAAGCAGGGGGTACATAGGTTTGGGGTGCTAGTTTGGAGGGTAGATGTGTACAGGAATCCACCCTTGTTCCCCTTGGATAGTGAGAAGTGGTTTCCAAGTAGCTGGGTGGGCCTAGTTTAGGGGCTGCGGTGATTCTTTCAACATTCCCTATAAGGTATAGGGTATAGTGTATAGAGTATTATATACCAGATCATCTCAAGTTTTATGTGGCAAGAAGCTGCAGTGGCTCCAAAGGCAGACTATAGGTCATGGCAGGCGAGAGGCAACCAATGGGGAGAAGTGGGTGAGGATTGTTAGGGTGTCTAGCCCTGATCAGGTTCTTGGTGATAATTAGAGATGCAAATGAATCACAGACAAGTTGTATATCAGTAACAAACTTGTTTAGTACTCCAAAAGGAAATCACAGTTGCCCTAAGCAGTTCTTACCATAAAACGCCAGGAGCCAAGCCTAGTGTTCCCCAATACGCCAAGGAGTGAAGAAGGTCTCTGAGGGGAATGCGTAATACATTACATTATATACTATGATAATCACTATGGTTACCCTTAGTATGAAACATTATTAGTCACATGCAGTGAGCCCTATTGGCCAAATGTTAGGTGGCTGTACAGCATTATCTAGTCCTATACAATATTCGCTAAGTCAGCTATATCTTAGAACAATGAGAGTATACACGGTACATGGAAAACACAGGATGTGGTGTAATTATACATAAATCCAAAAGATGGCAGTGCAGACTACGTAATATCAGAAGATGACAAAGACAAGAATGTCTTGGCTTACTATGTGCAGTTTCCATACATAGAGAAAGTAAAGTGAATTACAATCATTATATATCTTGACAATTACTCTTGTGTCGTAAATGTCTGTGCCCTATATGTTAGTACAGCATATGCATATTATGTGTAACATAAAGCTTTGTCTACAGTGTACAGTGGGATACCAAGTAGGATGGTGGGACCTCGCATAACATGCTCTAGGGTGAGAGCATTTAATAGAGGTCAGGGCCGGTGTGGACGGGCAGAACAAAAATTAGAGCTACAGCAAATCAGTTCCTAAAAGATGCTCACTCTAACAGAGTAGAAGGCTAAAATTTTTAAAAGTTTTAGTGCAGCGAATGGCAGAGAGAGAGGTGAAAGGAACCGCCAATGGGGTTCGGTGGTGCTGCTGAGTTAGCAAATCGGAGGTGAAGGCTTTAAGCCCTGACTGGAACCGTACCTTGGTGGAGAATCTGGCAATGTCCGGCGGGGGGGATGGAGAGTGAGCAGCTGGGGAAGAGCTATACCACAGCCATAACTCAGCTGAGAACCCAGTCAAGGTCGGTTTCCTAAGAGGAAGAACAGGGGATTAGCTGAGATAAGGTGCAGCACCGCAGGGCTGGCACCTCAGGTTAAATGATGGGAGAGCCACTAAACAATAGGGGGGAGTGAGTGAGAAAAGGGGGGCAGTAGGAGCAGAGGGAGATTGAAAAGAAAACAGGTAATTAAGCCAGAGAGCATGGGGGTTAGGGGTGGGGTACCTGGCCTTTACCGCTGAAAGCCTTACGGCCAGCAAACAAGGGGTCAGGAAATTTTAGGAAAGCGAGGACAATGGGAGAAAAGCAGAAACAAATCAAGCAATATTCAGCTCATTCAGTGCCCAGTTCAGTGCCCTAATGCTGACTAGAATAACAATTTCTATCGATGCTAAACCCAAATAACAAATAATTCACAGAGCAGACAGGAATTAAACAAAACTAGAGCTATAGTAAATCAGTTCCTAACAGGTGCTCATTCTAACAGAGTAGAAGGCTAACATTTTTAAAAGTTTTAGTGCAGCCAATAGCAGAGAGAGAGGTGGAAGGAACCACCATATGGATTCGGTGCTGCTGTTGAGTTAGCCAATTGGAGGCACAGGCTTCAAGCCCTGGCTGGAACCATACCTTAGCAGAGACTCTGGCAAGGTCCAGTGGGGATGGAGAGCGGGTAGCCAGGGAAGATCCACACTGCAGCCGCGGCACGGCTGAGAGCCCAGTCAAGGGTGGCTTCCTTGGTGGAGAATCTGGCGAGGTCATGAGGGGCTGAAGAGTGGGCAGCCCGGGAAGAGCCACACCACAGCTGCCGCTCAGCTGCGAGCCCAGTCAGGGTTGGCTTCCTTGGTGAAGAATATGTTGAGGTCCAGTGGGGATGGAGAGCGAGTGACAGTGGAAGATCCACACTGCAGCCACTGCTTGGCGGAAAGCCCAGTCAAGGATGGCTTCCTTGGTGGAGAATCTGGTGAGGTCTAGTAGGGATAGAGAGTGGGTGGCTGGGGAAGATCCACGCCACAGCTGCTGCTCAGCTGGGAGACCAGTCAAGGGGGGGCTTCCTAAAAGGAAGAAGAACAGGGGATTAGCTGAGATAAGGAGCAGAGCCACAGGACTGGTGCCTCACGTTAAATGGTGAGAGGGCCACTTAACAAAAGGGGAGGGAGTGAGTGAGAATATGGGGCAGTATGAGCAGAGGGAGACTGGAAAAAATAGGTATTAAGCTGGAGAGCAGGGGGGTTGGGAAGTGGGGTACCTGGCCTTTGCTGCCGAAAGCCTTATGGCCAGCAAACAAGGGGTTAGGAAATCTAGGAAAGCGAGGACAATGGGAGAAAAAAACAGAGACAAATCAAGCAATTTTCAGCTGTTTCAGTGACCAGTTTGGTGCCCTAATGCTGACTAGAATAATAAGTTCTAGCTACGCTAAACCCAAACAACAAATAATTCATAAAGCAGTCAGAAATTAAACAAAATTAGAGCTACAAATAAATCAGTTCCTAAAAGGCGCTCATTCTAATAGAGTAGAAGGCTAAAGTTTTTAAAAGTTTTAGTGTAGCCAATAGCAGAGAGAGGGGTAAAAGGAACCGCCAATGGAGTTCAGTGCTGCTGCTGAGTTAGCTAATCAGAGGTGAGCGCTTCAAGCCCTGGTTGGAACCGTACCTTGGCAGAGACTCTGTGGAGGTTTGGCTGGGATGGAGTAAGGGCATCCAGGGAAGATCCATGTTGCAGCTGCTGCTTGGCTGAGAGCCCGGTCAAGGGTGACTTCTTTGGTGGAGAATCTGATGAGGTCTGGCAGGGATGGAGAGTGGGCAGCCAGGGAAGATCCATGCTGTAGCCACTGCTTGGCTTAGAGACTGGTCAAGGGCAGCTTCCTAGGCAGAGAATCTTGCACGGTCTGGTGAGGATGGAGAGCGGGTGACCTGGGAAGATCCATGCCGCTGCTCGGCTGAGAGCCCGGTCAAGGACGGCTTCCTTGGTGGAAAATCTGGTGAGGTCCAGCAGGGATGGAGAGTGGGCAGCTGGAGAAGATCTACACTGCAGTTGCTGCTCAGCTGAGATCCTGGTCAAGGGAAGCTTCCTTGACAGAGCGTCTGGCGAGGTCCTGTGGGGATTGAGAGTGGGCAACTGAGGAAGAACCATGCCCTAACTGCTGTTTGGCTGACAGCCAGGTCAAGGGCGGCTCCCTTGGTGGAGAATCTGGTGACATCTGGCAAGAATGGAGAGCAGGCAGCTAGGGAAGATCCACACAACAGCCGATGCTCGGCTGAGAGCCTGGTCAAGGGCAGCTTCCTTGGCAGAGAGTCTGGAGAGGTCCTGCAGGGATGGAGAGTGGGCAACTGGGGAAGATCCACACCACAGCTGCTGTACAGCTGAGAGCCTGGTGAAGGGTGGCTGCCTTGATGGAGAATCTAGTGATGTCTGGCAGGGATAAAGAGTGGGCAGCCTGGGAAGATCCATGCTGCTGCCACTGCTCTGCTTAGACCCCAGCCAAGGGCAGTTTCCTTGGCAGAGAATCTTGCAAGGTCTGGTGAGGATGGAGAGTAGGCGACCTGGGAAGATCCATGCCGCTGCTCGGCTGAGAGCCCGGTCAAGAGCGGCTTCCTTGGCAGAAAATCTGGTGAGGTCCAGTGGGGATAGAGAGTGGGCAGCTGGGGAAGATCCACATTGCAGCCGCTGCTCAGCTGAGAGCCCAGTTAAGGGCAGCTTCCTTGGTGGAGAATCTGGTGAGGTCCAGTGGGGATGGAGAGTGGGCTTTTGGGGAAGATCCATACTGCAGCCACTGTTCAGCTGAGAGCCCAGTCAAGGGTGGCTTTCTTGGTGGAGAATCTGGTGATGTCTGGCAGGAATGGAGAGCAGGCAGCCAGGGAAGATCCACACAACAGCCGCTGTTCTGCTGAGAGCCTGGTCAAAGGCAGCTTCCTAAAAGGAAATTGAATAACAGACTATGGAAGTTCTCAAATATAGTGTGTGGGATAATAACTGACCGCTGTTCTTCACTGTGATTGGCTTAGAACAGATACCTCTCATATAATATTAATTATAGTAATAACAATAAATATGTTACTGACACTTAAACAGAAAGCATTAGCAGAATTGCTAATGCTGGTAGAAATAGCATGCTTTCCTGAAGAAAGAACCCTACTTTTCTGGTCTGTTGGCCATGTGGAATGGTAGTTGTTATTCTGCATAATGACCATCTGACTCTGCAAGGGTTTCTTATGCCCATGGCATTTGTTTAATGACCTCTTCATGTAGACAAGTGAAGGTCCCATACCATTTACCGAGGTTCCTGCTGTATACAAGCATCCATTGCTACATGTGCAGAAATCCTGTATGAACAGCAGAATTGAAAGTAGTCCATAATTTGATGTGAATGCATAGTCATATATGACTGTTTGTACATAGATATGACCCAGAAAGCATTTGAATAAATAAACCTAACCTAAGGGAAACAAACCGGTGCATCTGTAATTTATTGTTAAGTGAACCATTGAAAAATAGGTACTAAAAATAATAATGTCCCTTTTTACTAAGCCGTATTGTTCTATTAGTGCAAGAGTATCACCAGATGATCATAGCATCACAGACAGTAAGAAATTACTTATAAACTACAAAAAAGTATAATAAAAATGTTTATTTTGTGCAAAAAATTCATTTAACCCAACTCACAACTTATTTTCATAACATTTGTGGAAGTTTATTTTTGTCTTCTGGAAGACTTTCAAAATGAATTGTAGCAAGGTACTGATGGGCAAAATGCAATATGTATATTGGGTGTGTGAATGTGTCTTCATAAAAATCATTACCCAGCTACATAGGTCATAGTTTGTTTTTCCTACTAAATAGTCTACAAATCATGTACAAATGTCCAAAAATGAAATACAGGTCCAAAAACATTTTGGTTTTTTTTAATTTGTATAATACACACTAGCAATAAAAGCAATAAGATATTAATTCTTCCCAACAGAAAGCAGAAAGACATTTAAAGATGTACATATGGTACATAACAAGAGTCCTGCGAAAAGCTCTTCAAACATCTTTTTATTTTATCCACATCATTTAAAGTGGACAGGACAGTTGAGAAAAAGACACAACATGAGCTCAGGCCATGCTCACTCCTTCATTGTTCAGTGTATGCACCTCTCACTGTGAAGAACCTTGGTGGAAATGGCCTTATGTTGCATGAATCGTTTTTCTTTTTTTCTTTTTATTGCCAGCAGATTAGGCTTTACGGTCTATTGAGTCTGCTTGAACCTCAGATCCCTAGCTAGGCACCAAGGCCCTCTCCCTCCCTTGTGTTCCAGAAACCCCTATCATCCATCCCCACCCCCCTGGGCCAGGCCATCAGCTGATACATCCGCTTTCTGTGTCTGTCCCATCCTCTCTTGAAGCCCTCCACTGTGTATCTCTGAACCAAATCTCTAAGTGTATTTTTATTTCCAAATAATTGGTGAGATGCATGTCTGATGTTAAATAATAAAACAACAGAACTGTGTTCTTCAAAAGTCCAACATTATCCAATATTCTGCAGCTGAGTTTTATGAACCACAAGAAACTTTTATATGCACTCTTGTGTGTTAATTTCAGTGGTGTAATACCTACAGTATGTTCCTGTTAATACTAAAATTTCTTCTTTTTTTTTTTAATCAAGGTTTTTTCAGACTATGGCTGAGGAAGGCAGGGCTCCCCTCAACCCTATCCCCACCACCTGTAGCATATCACACCTACCAGGACCTTATCTGGCAGCCAGCAACCCCATGCATGGTGCAGTCAGGAGAGGAAGAGCCATCATCCTTCCCAAGGTGCACATCCAGTATTTGGCTGCCTGAAGGTCCCTGACTGCAGAGGTGGTGGGGGTCAATGCACAGGGCATTATACACACCTGCCTCATTTTTCCTGATCCCCATGCTGGAGTGTGCATGCAGACATGCATGCATGTGGAGGCATACATGCATGCTTGGAAAGTTTTGCAACTCCATCTCTTCCTGTGCCACCCTGAAGACCAACACTGCCTCCATCTGGTGGAAGTTATTTGGCGGTAACACTACATCTCCTTTCTGGGAGAAGAGAGTAATCCATTAAACTGTAATCCCCCCTCCAAGCTGGCCCCTAGCAATCTGAGATTGTTCTTGATCTCGGGTCGCTGGCATGGTGGGTGGTGGGTGGTAGCACTAACATGGCACTACCAGTGAAGCCTTCTACAATTCTTTATAGAATAAATTAGTACTCCAGAATTTAAATGAGAATCCCATTGTAACTGTAACTTTTCTATTTATGTATTGATTTGTAAAGCTCCAGCTAACAAGGGAACCATCATATGACTCAGCTGAGACCTCTGGTAGTATACTGTTTATGTAAAACCAATTACCTCAGAACTGACTGTGAGTCATGACTCATGTATTAGTCAGTGTGTATTGTTAGTGTGTATAATACATTACCATTTCATTCCATGCCATGTTGAAATACAATTGATAAAATGATTTCGACTATAGTTAATAGAGGGAAAATTTACAACATTTTCAATCCTGTATGAGATTTGCTTTTAAAATTCAGTCCAAAAGATGATGTTCATTTCTAATGACCTTATTCAATGCCACAAGGCAAAAGTAACAGAAAAACACCAGACTGATAAAACAGCTAATATGGTGTAATGTTTATTCATTAATTTATTTTGCATGTATTTATCATTTTCTGACTAGGAAAGGCATGCTGCACTGATGAATATTTCCAGGTAGAACCGAGAAAGGGAAGTTACAGCTGGGAAAAATACAGTAAAAACAGTACGTTAAAAAAATTGTCAAGAGCAGTTTATTTATTTATTCATTTATTTATTTATTGGAATCTTGGATAACACCTTTGAGCTAAAAGCTCATTTACAAAGGTTCCACGTCATAAGGCAATAGACAAGGTATGTAGGCATTACAAACAGATAGGGGTATATACAGCAGGCAAGTACATTATGGTACATACAGATACAAATTCAAGCAGGTACAGTTAAAATACATCAGGTAGGAAAGGTCAGCTTTATTACAACAGTACTAAGAACATACTTAAAGTGGACAATCAATTTATAGTGGTAGCTGAGCTTTAGAGCATGCACGTAGAGTTATGGAGGGTCAGAAGTGGTGGTGACCAAAGGAGGAGGAGGACAGAATAGATGAAATCAGGGGAGGGTGGGGCAGAGACAAAGGGGTGACAGAATAAGGGGTTGAGTAGTCAGAGGGGTGGGATTGAATAGTAATCTACAGGGTTACATAAGTAGGTGATAGGGCAGGGCTGAGTGATGTGGGGAGAAAGAGTGATAAGGGAAAGGGTTTTAAAGTGGAGGTGAAGGGTGAGATGAAAAACCAGGGGGAGAGGGTGAAAATTGGGGGGATCAATATTTGTGAAGAGAAAGCAGGAAGGCAGGAGGATAAAGAGTGGACGTGGGGGTAAGTGCTCAGTGGGGTCACATCAAGCAGGGGAAGAAGTGGGGGGAGATGGGTGCTATGCAGGACAGATAAGCTATCAACAACAGTAGGATTATGCAGAGGTGACGCAGTCGCAGTTATTAAGAGTAGCCAGGTACTGCAGCAGCTTGGCCTTAAATGGTCATAATTTTGTTTCCTCAATCAGCTCAGAGTTAAGGGAATTTAGCCAGCAAGGGGCCCTGTATTCGAAGGACTGTTGCCCTAGTGAGGTCCAGCAGAATGGGATAATGAAGGCAGCTTTACTCGACCCCCTAGTTAGTCTGGAGGAAGTGGAGTTTCTTGGCAGTTACAAGACCTAGGGTGGATTTTTTCGCTAATAGACAGACTTGGTACTGACTTCTGCTATTCAGGTTTAACCATCCAGTGCTTGAGTATAGTTCACAAGTATGAGTTAAACGGTCCACACCTAGGACTAGTCTACAGGCTTTGTTGGATTCGCCTAAGTGCTGTATCGGTACCGGCTCCATAGACTACCAGTCCATAATCTATGATAGAGAGCATGGAGCTGTTAACTGCAAGCTTGATGGCACTTTCGGTGAGGCACTGCCTATGTCGGTAGAGCTGACCTAGTCTGGCACTAGCTGCCTTGGCAACATGGTCTATGTGCTGGCTGTAGGAGAGAGAGCTGTCAAGGTAGATCCCAAGATACTTAAAGGTGGTGACCATTTCAAGTGTATCAAACTTGTTATGGAAGATATTGAGGTGATGGGACTTATGACGGTTTTGATGGGAGGCAAACAACATAATTTTAGTCTTAGTATAGTTGAGCAAGAGCTTAGACTGAAGGAACCATTTTTCCACAGCAGTAAAGTCATCTTGGGGACTTGAGGGATAAGGAGCAACCAGGAAACTATGGTTCTGTCAGTCTGACCTGTACTGTGGGGAAGCTGATAGAATCTCTGATCAAAGAGTACCTTGTAGACTACCTGGAGAGCAGCTCACTCCAGGATAGTAAACAGCATGGTTTTGTCTCAGGAATGTCTTGTCAGACTAACCTGATAGTTTTCTTTTACTGGGTGACAAAGGAAATAGACAAGGGCCATGCAGTAGATCTGCTGTAATTTGACTTCAATGAAGCTTTTGATTCGGTACTGCACAAGAGATTGCTTTAGAAGATGGAAGACCTGGGTGCAGCTAAAACTTTAGTGAACTGGGTGGGTAATTGACTACAAAGGAGGCAACAGAGGGTGGTGATTAATGGGGTTAAATCAGAGGAGAGAGAGGTAATGAGTGAAGTTCCACGAGATCTGTCCTGTATCAGTCCTCTTCAACACATTCATTAGTGACATTGGTGAAGGAATCCAGGGCAGGTTGTGTCTCTTTGCAGATGACGCAAAACTGTGGGTTGGTGGATAACGAGAAAGGAACAATATGCAGAAGGACCTACAAAATCTTGAGGGATGGTCAAAGGTCTGGCATTTAAAACAGAATGCTAAAAAGTGCGAGGTAATGCACCTAGGGAAAACGAACCCCTAGACAGAGTACTGGACGGGAGGGAAGAGACTTAGCTCTACAAACAAGGAACAGGATCTAGGAGTTATCATCAGTAATTCCCTTAAGCAAACAAGCCAGTGCAGCAAGGTCTATAGCAAGGCTGACAGGATGCTTGAATGTATTGGGAAGGGTACTCATAGCAAAAGGAAAGAAGTAATATTTCATCTCTGCAGATCCCTGATGAGGCCTCACCTGGAGTACTGTGCCCAGTTCTGGAGTCCTCACCTCACAAAATATTAGGGTAGGTTAGAGAAAGTGAAGTGCAGAGTGACCAAAATGATTCAGGGACAGCAGGGCAGATTCTATGAGGAGAGCTTCAAGCCACTATATATGTACTCACTGGTAGCCAGAAGAGATAGAGAAGGGAGATATAACAGAGATTTTCAAATTCCTCAAAGCAATTAATAATGTGAACTGCAGGGAATTATTTACCCTGAATACCAACTCACAGTCATCAGGACACAAATGGAGATTAGCAGGTGGGAGGTTTAGGAGGGACGTCAGGAAGTACTTCTTTAGCGAAAGAGTGGTGGAACCTTGGAACATTCTGTCAGCTGAGGTGGTGAGTGCAAACACAGTCGGAGAATTCAAGAAGGCCTGGTACAGACTGAAGGGAATAGTGGTTGTCTGGTGCAACAGGTCCAGAGAAGAGAAGGGGGAGAGGACCGGGAGGGTTAGTACCCTGGCGGAACAATAGGTTCCAAGGAAAGCTCCAAGGATATAGTAAACTTGGGCAGACTAGATGGACCTCTAGTATTTTTCTGTTGTCATTGTCTATGTTTCTTAAATAGTGTTTGATGCATCTTAGTAGGATTTTTTTCAAAAGTCTGCGCAATATGATTAAGTATTTATGAAAGTGAGTTTTCCATAGTTTCACAGGTATGCAAGCAGAGTTTCCAGAGATTACAGGCAAAAAAAAAAGTGTGGTTGGCCACAGCGATTTAGATCTGATTTTTTTCTTTCTTTTAAAATGTGCAAGCTCAAATGTGGTATTTTCTTCTATTTATAACTTCTTAGCATTTTTGTTTACAAATCATCAGAAGCATCCCCCTCGGGACAGGATCTAAGATGCCTGCAAATTACACACTTCAAATACCAGCTGTATTTTAATTATGATGAGCAAATAAAGCACTCGGTTCATATCTTTAAAATGTTTTGCCACTCAGCAGCACAAAAACCATTAAACTAAATTTCACCAAGATAGGCATGTGCCACGATCTTAGCTGAAAATGAGTGCCTTCCAAATTTTATCCCCATACATCAAGACATAACCAAAATATATGCTGGTGCAAATTGGCATTTGGCAAGTGCCTTCAAACCTGTTTGCAGCTATGAACATGAGGTTATCACACTTTTATGTTTGCAAAAGCAAGATTCACAAAGTTTTCAAGTGCAAAAGTAGGGTTTCCACAATTTTGCAGCTATGAAAACAGGGTTTCCACAAGGCTATAGGTAGGAAACTGGATTCTTCTGTGATGCATGAATTAAACAGGGATAACCCTTTTGCCGACTATGCCCCAAAAATCTGGGACTCGCTTCTGGCCTGTACTCAGTCCTCCTCCTCCCATCTGGGCTTCAAATCCTCCCTATGGAGTTACCTGAGGGGTCTCTCCACTTGTTTATGCTTCTCAGTCTAACTCGCGCTTTGACGTGTTGTGACAGGCCCTCCCCTCCCAAGGGGTACTATTAATATTATCTAACCCCTGGCCCGGGCCTTGTAACTGCAACATGTCTCACCTGAGCCTGCTATACCCTCGGGTGGTTATGGTCCCCCCCCTCCCATTGGCACTTGTACTCTGTTTAGATCTACTGTTTGGCGTAAGGTCAGTCTCCCCCCTATGCACCAACCTGCACTGTGGTGTATCCAAACTTTGTTTCCCCAGGTTTAGTTACCCCTCGGGGTACTGTATCTCTGATATTTTGCACTATAGGTTTTTCTGCACTGTATTGTCTCCACATATTAGCTTTCCATGACAGCCCTGTTCAAGCTGTCAAGTATACTGTTGTAAACCTTAGCTTAAGACTTACTGTTTGTTGCACTCAACTCTCTCTCCCCTGTGTATGCTCATCCCGCTTCTCAATGTAAACTTCACTCATGATTGTATGTAAACTCTCTTTAACCTGTTTTGTAACCCTCCCAGGTCTCACTTGAAAATAAGCACTTGGATGTCTAGTGTGACCTACCTGGTTAACAAAAGCAAATAAATAAATAACCTGTGGTGTAGGGCCAAGGCCTCTGGATCCCAAAGAGGAGGGATGGGGGTCCACTTCACCACCAGGGAAGGGGGCGTTATTAATAATTAATACAGGCAGCATTGAGGATTGGGGAGGGGGGCCACTACGCCACCAGGGAAGGGGGATTTTATTAGTACTTATTACCCTGAACATCAGGGATCAGGAACATTTTTTTTTATTATTAATAATTAATACTGGTGCCATTGGGATCAGAATCGGGAAGGGGGTCCACTAGACCATCGGAGGGGTGGGTTATTCATTCCTATTACGAGTGACATTGGAGATCGGGGAAGGGGCCACTAGACCAGCAGGGAAGGAGGGTTATTATTCATTCTTATTACTGGTGATCTCAGAAATCAGGGTGACAGTGGCATATTGCCGCAAAGTGCCCAACTGTCCCAGATGGACATATTGTAAGTACCTTTATGGCTGGTCTAATGGTACTTAGAAATTTGTCCTCTGGGGCACTTTAGAAAATCACAGTATAGGGGATGTGGCAGCTTGCATCTGCCACCTGCCCTCCAGTGCCATGCCACAATCAGTTTAGTGGAGCAAGGCTGGCGCAGGCCCCCTTTGGCGCATGCAGCCTGTATTTGACACAGGATGCCTTTCCGAATAGCTCCAGGGGCATCTTTGGCACAAAGTGCCACTTGTTTCATTTATTTTGAGGCAGGCACCTCACGTCGTTTTAGGGGCTTAGTGAATCGGGCCCTCTGTGCTCGTACAGGCTAGCTTCCCTTGTGGGCTAGGCTAAATACCAGTCCATCCTACTGGCCAAAAAAGCACTACTAGGTCTTGCCCCCCCCCAACTATTTGAGCCCTTTTTTGCCCTGTCCTCAACCATTACACCATGAGGAGTATGACAATACAAGCACTGTCAGTCCCCATATGCAAAACCAGCCTGGGCAAGAGATAATTTGCATGTTGTGTGACAGAATGACTCAGTGCACTCCCTGTTGCTCTCACTAGGCTCCCCAAAGTATCTTTCTTTATTCTTTAAGAGATCCTTAAAGAAAGAGCTCATCCACATCTCTTCATGCTGTTGTTTTACTTGACTTCTTCATACATTAACTAGTTCTACTTTGTGCTCTGTACTTTCTTTACACCCTGCTGCTTCTCCACTCTCTTATTTTCTCTGCCTGACACTGCAACTTGACAAGCCTATGGCTCTTCCCAGACTTTCTTTTAGACATAGGCATACTCTAGACTGTGAATTTTGCAAATTTCTTAGTACCTATTATTGTGCCTGACTATGCTTGACTAGGCTCACATTGAGCTGATTCTATTTGTTTGTCCCCTATTTTGATGTGAAAGTTTTGTAAATGAGCACTTGTGCTCAAAAGTTACATCTGATCATCAAATAAAATAAAAAAAAATAAATTAGCAATTACCCATGACAGGGTATGGAGTTATAGGCATTTAATCCATGCCTTGGGTGCATTGTGAGGCATAAGGCCACAGGCCGAGTGTCCTCACAGTGCCCAAGGTGTGGATTAAAAGTCTGTAACCCCATACCCTGGAGTTGGTTATTGTGCTTATAACATGGGACATGTTAAAAAAAAAAATCAGGAAAGTGGGTTTTTTGCAGTTTAAATAGGGAAAATGTTGCTGTATCCTGCCAACTTGAAAAATAGTCCCCACAACTCATCCAGCTATTATTTAGTTAGTGAACATACAAATGCCAGAAACAGAGTCCTGAAAGGATTTTTGACATTTGAATGTTCATAAAATGAATCACAGATTCGTGTACCCCACTGTCTCTCACCCTCTCCCGACACTAATCATTTGAACATTAACACATTGCTGTTCCTAGGCTGTCTCCCTCTCTCTCACTGTCTCTGTCTCCCACATGTGCTGTGTACCCCACAACAAAAAATGTGTCCCTGTCTCTTTCTCATGGCCCATTGTCACTGTCTGCATGCACCATGTACTGACCTGCTCCTGGAGAGGGAAGAGAGAGGAAACTGTAGAAGGAGCCCCAAGATAATAACTACCAAAACAAGCCTGCCAGCTCACTGCAATGAAATGCACTCCTGAGGAACTGAGTGTCTTTGTTGTTGCAGAGCTCATACAGTATATAACAGTTTGAGGCAGGGGACACATGAGAGACAGCCTCAGGAGAAATGTTTTAACAAATGAGATGCACTGTCTCTCATTCTCTCTCCCTCAGTGTGCCACTGTACATTCTTTCTCTGCATGCACTACACACCGAATGCACTCCTGAGGAAGGGAGTGTCTTTGTTGTGGTGGAGCTTATATATAACACTTGTAAGTGTGGGAAAGATGTGAGAGACAGCCGCAGGATAAATGCTTTAGCAAATGAAATGTGCTGTCTCTCTCACTTTCAATCCCTCAGTGTGCCGTGTACATTGATTGAGTGCACTATATTTCATGATCGGGGAGATGGGGTCTCGCTTGTTTTTCCTTTCAATGATAGGTACTGCAGTTGGGGAGGAGACAG
Source organism: Neoceratodus forsteri (assembly GCA_016271365.2). NCBI lineage: Eukaryota > Metazoa > Chordata > Ceratodontiformes > Ceratodontidae > Neoceratodus > Neoceratodus forsteri. The sequence goes on along the minus strand of CM028132.1, from coordinate 965,062,953 downwards.
TCTGTCAGAAGCTGCAACTGTACCTCAGGACACAGTACTATACTGTGTCGGTGAACCATGCTGGAGCTCTCTCTCACTTCAGAAGTGTACAATGGCTGCTTTTCTGGTTTGATTTTGGCAGTAGATAGCGAGTGCTACCATGCCATCAGATACTGCTTGCCAGTGGCTCACACAGCTCTGTATTTACAGGCATTTAATCCATAGTCACCTGATGGTGTTTGAACAATTGGATTTCTTATTTTTTTTGCTAACCTATGTTATTAAAAATAATAAGGCATGACAGTTTGAGATTTGTGCTGGGATAATGGCATGCCTTGGTGGGTTGAAGTGCGACAATAAAGGTAGAGTGCTTCCAACACCTCAGAAGTGCAATGTTTCCAGTACAAAGCACTACCTGGAGTGTCATATTGCAATTATGAATTGGATGGTGGCTAGCATTTAACAATGATGGCAGTCTGATCCTGAAGCTTTACCACCTTCATCCCCAATCTTCAACCAGCTCCTTGGGACCTAAATTGCTCAGAGGAACATTAGAGCTACAAAGCAGTACTTTAAAATAGATTTTTTTTTATTTATCTGTCGCTGGCAGGTGGTAACTTTAAACTTGGCTTTTGACCAGACAGTGAACTGCCGAAACTCCTACAGCATGGCATTCATCCTCCTGGCTGACAAGCTGGAGATAATGTTCTCAGCTATTATCTGTACTGAAAGAAATAAAGATAAGCTCCAGCTTAAACTCTGAACAAATTGCTCAGTTCAACTCCCATACAATGGTAACAGAACAAAAGGTGACTGCTAACGAAAACTCCTGCAATGACCTCTGGGCCCTCTTGCAGGATCAAGAAACCACCTTCCAAACCATTTTAGCCAAAACAGATGATTTGGAAAATAGGGGCCAACAAAACAGTATTTGCTTCATCGGCTTTACTGAACAAGCTGAGATGGGAAATGATGTTACCTTTCTCCCGCAGGTCCTGCATTTACCTGGGTATCCCCATTTTGACATAGAACAGGCTCACCACTCTTTAACCCCCCCTCCCCAAACACAGAGAACAACCCAGTCTCATAATCACTCTGTTTCTCTGATTTCAAGCCAAAGAAAACATTCTTTTGAGAGCAAGAGAGCTGGGAACATTTGACTGGCAGGTACACAAAATAACGGTCCAAGGTACACAAATGACCTTACATCACAGATATGAGCCTTTACTCCAGCCATCAGGCAAGGCAAATTTTATTTATAGGGTGCCCAATCCCGGAGGCTCCTGGTGCCTTACAGAAAATTACAAGAGAACAGGCAGTAACATGATTAGAATAAAACTACATAAATAGTTTTAAATAAATAAAGGCATACAATTCACCCTGAGGTATCCAGCTTAACTTATTGTATTCAACAACAGAGTATCCTTAACATTTAGCACAGCAGAGGCCACTATGCTCTGTATCAAACAACACTGTCCTAAAGCTGCTCAGCCTGGGAAGCCTAGAGCCAGACCCAGAGAAAGTACAGACTTCTCCTCCAACTGCATGGAAATCACACCAGACCACTCTGCTTACAAAACAATGGATTACACTGACTGAGAGGATACCAAACAAGCAGGGATGTAGCCACCAAAACATAAATGTAGAAACAAAAATCAGAGACACCCTGAACATTACCACATTCGACAATGCTCCAGGTCCAGAAGTGCCAGCCACAGTGAGGCATCCCGCATACCGGATGACAGCCTCTCACCTCTCCTGTCTTCAAATCAGTATGCCCCTCTGCTTATACTCCCTCCGGTCGAGCAACAACCAAAAGATCCAAAACAGACTCCACCAGCACCTGCTCCCTCTCAAGAGAACCCATCAGTGGAATCAGCACAAACAATGCCCCATAAAACCTGGGCATACATTACCATACCACAACAGCAGACAAGACTGTTACCCTTCTGAAAGTCAGTTAATAACCAGACGGATTCCATTTTGAGCAACAGAGGGACCTGGACTCTGAACTGCTTTCTGACCCTCCACCAAGGGTGTCTTTGAATGAACCTTTAATCTTTTCTGGGCAATGTACCTCACTTTTAGAACACTCTGCCCCTTGCCAGCAAATCATGCAATGGCATTAGTCATGCTGAAACTGCTCTCCTCCCCCCTGCAGCAGCCTCTACTCCAAAACATTGTTTGGGCTAACTGAAACACTTAGCCTTTCAGGGTTAAAGAAGAAAATCATCAGCCTCAACACAGAAGCATCCTTTTCAACTAACACCACTAAAATGTTATCAGTATCAGAGTTATGCCTGTTACATTAGAGATACGATATGCAAAACTGCAGGTTTAGGTACTTACAAGGAGTCAAGCTTCTAGCCTCTTTGCTGCCAGAAACTGGAAGAAGCTCGTTCCTATTATTTATAGACTTGTTCTTGTTTAACTCAGATTCAAGAATGGGAGGGTGTTTTACCTCCTCAGATCCACTGACATCACTGATGATGCTGTACAATTCCTTATTCATCATGATGATCACAGTCACCACCACCCACCACAATAGTTAGTGGAGACTCTAGCTACTTCCTGCAGAGTTGACCTCTCAATTATCTCTCAGGCATTTTCCCTCTGTAAATGTAGCCTTCATTAGAGCTCCCTGGATAAGGAGAGGTAGTTAAAGAGCTATTATAAGTCTAATTAATTATTCACGAGCTTAGCAAGGCTCCTGATTGGCTACTGAATTGGTCATTAATGTCTAACAGATGACTGATCCAGCTGCCAACTGACACTGTGCAGCATGTATGGCTTGTGACACTCTGCTTAAACTGTTAAGAAAGTTAAAAACAAACTTGAGTTATTGGGGGCCAGCCAGTGTAAGGTGGTTGGAGTGTCCTCATGGACACTTGCCCCCCTCTGGAGGGGGGAAACACTGGGGCGGCATTCATGCTCCTTGTTCACCCTGCCACCAGTGGAAGCATGGGTAGAGAGGCACTTGCTCATATGAGCATCGAGAGGGGTGGATGCTATTAGGCACTTGACAGCAATGTGCTTCCGCATGCTGTGTGTCTGGACTTCCATCCTTCGTGCCAGTGCCCTCATGGGGTGAGATTCTTAAAGGAGGAAATAATGGGACATTGGCAGCTACATGAAGCAGGATCCTGGTATGCCATGAAACAGCCATGAGCAGTTAACAACATTTAGTACACCAGGCCCAGCTGATGAGCCTGAGTGAGAGTACTAAGGTGATCCTCCCCGGGGTCCCGAACAAGGATCCTAGGATAAAAAGAAAGTTAAAAAAAAATTATTGCAATTAGACTTATATTCAGAATAACAACCTCAAAGCTGGTTATTTCCTTGGATTAATGGCTGGCTGGAGGGAGGTGACCCTTGGCAGAGCCTTGGGCCACCCATTCCCCCAACTGGTTGTTAATCCCTTGGAAATTACTGGCTTCTCAGTCATTATTGCTTAAGTATACAGCCTAAAGCTAATACTCTTTTTTAAAAGCAGTCAACCATTACCTTTTATATCTGAGGTTCTTTTTCTTTTCCCTTTGGTTAATTAGAAGATTGTTTACCTGATGTTAGCAGGTGGGATATGTGGAACAGCACTCTGCCTGGCAGTTGACATATCTAACTGTTCCCCTATTACATCATCAGCACTGTGACCTCAATGACTGTGACATCACTGCTCCTTAAGAACAGTCACTTAGTAGCTACCAGGTCAGTCACCTGTGATTCCTCTGTTAATGAGATCACAATGCTGATGAAGTGGTGGAGGGAATAATGATAGATATGTTAGCTGCCAGGCTGAGAGCGGTTCCACACATCCAGCACAACATTATCACATGGAACACTTTCTAATAAGTAAAAAGAAAAATACTTCAGAAATAAAAAAGTTACAGCTGACTACTTCTTAAAATTTATATCAATTTCCTGTCTTGTCTGTTTTGATTCCAGTGGCTTTTTAACATCACAGCTCTGCTATTGTAGACTTTACAAAAAAATAGCTATTGTTGAATTAATGGTCCGGGATGCATTAATGTCACATGGGACAGGGGGCATTATAGAAGCAAGAATCATAAAAATTCAAACATGGAGATCCCAAGGGACCATAAGACCAGCAAGCAAATTTAGGAAAACCCCTTTTAGCAAACAAATGAAAGAAATTACTGGGAGTATGCCTACAAATCAAAACACTCTGTACAACAAATTGTTTTGTAAATTTTGACTTTAGTTATCCTTTAAAAGTTGTTGAGGTCATCACCGAACATGTCTTTTGCCCTTAACCATTTAGTAAACAAAAACAGAACTTAACTTAGGATTTCAAATTTAAAATCCTACTCGAGTAAGGATAGACTGGTTTTATGACCCATTATGGAAATTAAAGTTGTATGCTTTACTTTTATCTACAGGTTGTTACTGAAAAACCTAGAAGCATAGATGTAAGGTTTGCGTTGTGTTTTCTATCTTCAAATAAGTCAAGCCACACAGAATGAATGTTTCCATTTTTATTTTCTTGCGAGTTCATCAATTCATATACATGTATATTCTTTCTTCATCTTTGGTGCTAGCTCATTCAATTTACATACAGTGCTTTTATAAAGATTTCTTATCTTAAATAATACTGACACCCCATTATAAGCCAGTCATATAACAAAGTAACATGTTAATCTTAGGGTGTGGTGAATTTGTGTCAAATCATAGGTATGACTTCATTTCTTACACAACATCAGAGGTGTTTACATTTCTTGCACAGTATTCTGCAACCTTCTCTGCTGCACACCTCCCTTAAACAGGTATATACCATCCTAATAAGGGCACACCATCCTGATAAGTTTATTATAGGACATTTTATGTTGGTTGTTGTGAAGTATAAAGTGTTGTGAAATTATAAGGTTATCACAAGACATTTGGTTAGGTATTATTATAGTTTACACTCAAGTGAAAGATGTATTTTAAGTAAAATGTTACATTACAATCCCCCCTTTGTGACTCTCTATACTTGGAGATCGCACAATATGATGTTGCCATTGTAACATTTGTATTTGTCTAATAATGCATTTCATCTTACGGTACAATAACAATTGCACAATAATAAAAGCACAGATTACTGCAATACCGCATACTACCACTATTAGGGTTGGACCAGTACCAAAACAGCCGAGCCCCAATCCCACCAGGATATAATAGAGACATAAGATGACTGCTTTTTTACCTCTTTAGCAGAGGCCTTTTGTGAGAAAATAAGTCCTTCTGTTGTTGACCACACAACAAGGCACCAAGTGTCATTTTATCAATTTTGGGTAATTCGAAATGAGGTGGAGTAGCCAAATCAGTGAGTAAATCCATGGCCATACTGGAACCATCAATATGGGCAACATTTTTTCATCTATAGGCAGGACATTCCCAGAGGGTCCAATTTGCAATCTACCAAGTTTTGTCACTACACCCCCATACATTCCAAGGATGACCTGCGATTACACACCATGATTGGTTCCATCTCATAGCTTGGCGGTATTCATTTTCAGACATTAGTGTAAATTTACATTGTTCAGGAAACCATGGGGCAGTTGATATCTCTTTCCAACATATTAAGGTTTCATGTTCTTGTACACACTGTTGTTTAGGTAAGACAACATATTCATTGTGTACCGTGATAATAGTATCACCTGGTATTTGGAGTCTCATGATCTGGTCATGTATTAATACTTCCAAATTACTGATTTGCCGTGATATTTTTGGTTGTTCAATACATACAGGTATTATCACTAGTATTGGAATCACATGTCACAGCACTTGTGCATATTGATTTGGTGAGTTCCATACTTTTACCATAGCTAAGGGTGGTAAGAAAACAGTGGGCTAATCCAATAATTTAGTCACATTGGTCTCACCTATTCCCAAAAGTAACCTATTTGTTTTAATTCTACTTAATTCATTGACTAAATAAACATGTGCTTCAGCAGCTAATTGAGAGCAGGCCAATTCTATGTAGCTTTCTCGAGACATATTAGAAAGTGAGTTCTAAAAACGAACTGCTATCTGAGCAATAATTTTAAAATTCTGTATGGTTTGTCTAAATGTAAACCAATTAATTTCTTCATTATCAGCTGCTAATTTGACAGTAGTTGATAATGGTCCAGTAGCCAAATCCTTTAAAGTTGTTTCCAAAGAGCAAATATGACCCTTTAGAACCATAGAATCAATACTATGAGCAATTCCTAATCCTGAGCCTAACCAGCTCCATATGTCTCTTTTACTACAAAATAAGCCTGGTGTTGCTGCTGCAGCAATTTGAAATGACCGCATTCTGTGTCTATCATGGTATTGATTTAAAGTATTATTATAATACTGTTGCCACGCTATTAGCAAAGCCTGATCCCTACATTGAAGAGGTAATAGTGGAAAAGGCAAATGTAGCAAAGCATTATAATACTCCAATTTACAAGGATAATATAAAGGATATAGATTTTGTGTCAAGATAATACCATCTGATGAGAGCAAGAATTTTTGCCCTGTTATACCTTGTTTTTGATACACTATATTCCATGCTGCAAAACTATGCCATAGTGTTAAAGTAACATTACATTCCATTCCCGGCCATCGTGCAACAGTAGTATGTAGCAGTGGTAAAGACTGCAGCGTTGCACTTAAGGCTGTGCAAACACACCTTAAGTGTCTCATGCTTCTCTTCAGACAGGTGTTATTAATTGTCACTGTGTGACCCTCTGCTTCTGCTTGTGGCACCTGCTAACCAGCTGCAGCTGTTGTGGTATTAATGAAAAATTAACAAGCCATGAGGAATAAACTCTGAGCCTGAGTGAGTGATTAGAAGACTCTGTTTGGGGCAGGATGAGCAGGCACTACAAAGCAATGTGCCTCACCCTGTGTTGGTGCTTCTTTCTTTCCCTATTGTTACAGGACCCAGGAGTGGCTGAGTGCAGTGGGCTAACACTCAATGATGGGCTCAGGGCTTTGTGCACCAACAGCATGGTGTCAGGAGGCTGAAGGCCTATGTCTAGCGATGCACAGTGAGGACTGTTTTGTCCTCATGACCACTGCCATTAAATTATTAAATATCTATTCTGTTTTTAAACTTAGAACAAATTGTTATCAGAGTAGTATTTTACATCGAACAAATGTGGTGCAGTGTGCTACTGAGCCTAAATGCAGTAGTATTTTTGGTTTTTTAATTTTTTTTTTATTCTTGTATCATACCATCAGACACAGAGATACAGTGTGAGCCAGTAGGAAGATGCTAAGAGGGTGTCATTTAGACAAAAATAACTGAAGAATTTATGAAGTCAAGAAAAAAGGAGTGCAGTGCCAGGAGGGAGACAGCCAAACTGACTTTGAGCAGTATGTGAACGTGCAACACAATATTTATTTTATTTATGTAGTTTATGTTGACCAGGTAAGTGCACTAGACAAATCCTGCCTATTTTCAGGCACGACCCGGGGGATGGGGATACAGATGAATGCCAACTGACCTTGAACCAGATGAAACTGTTGGTGGCATTTTTAGTGAATGTGGGAAATTTGGCCAGGACACTGGGGAAATTCCCTTACTCTTTTCAATAAGTGCCATGGGATCTTTAACATCCACCTGAACTACCATCAGTCCAGGCAGATGGGACCTTGGTTTAATGTCTCATCCGAAAGATGGCACCTCAGAAGTGCAGCACCCCTCTCATGCTGCACTACAGTGTCAGTACTGGGATATTAACCCAAGTGCCAGATGTGGGAACTGAACCCACAGCCCTCTGATCTCCCGGCCTCAGAAGTGAGTGTGCTACCTACTGAGTCACTGACACTGACAATAGCTGACAAGCAGCACTAACTTCCACTGTGAAGTGCCCCAAAAATTGTCCATCAAAAGTAGAATCAGCAAGACAGACAGCAGGATGAAGGAAGCATTTCAATTCAGTCACCACAACAACTAGTGAAGAGGTGCAGGCCAGTAAAAAAAATCAATGACACTTATTTTGAAGTATTTTCTAGTTTGTTAATACCATGAAGAACATTCTGACTTTTTAAATTCCAATCACAATCATACATCTTGTCAAAAAACAAAGGTATGACTGTGGTGTTTCTATATTGTATGGTTTCAGGTTTTCTTTTTTAGACTGAGGGGTTAGTAAACACAACATAATTTTCTACAGCAGGGTATATCATCAGGGCAGTCCATCAATTTGTTTAATCAGTAGGGGTGCACCACTTCTGCACCCAGCAGAGATATTGGTTAAAACTTTAACAAATGGGACACGACAGGGAGTGCACACACAGAAGCAGGTAAACAGTCAACAGATAGAGAGGCAGACTGCCAACTAGACAAGTCAGCATGAGCAAGAACATCATATGTCATGTCTGATCAGAGAGTCATGTGTTGTGTTGTGCACTTTTGATCTGTTATGTTTTATCCAATTCTAAATGTGTGGTACAAGACACTAAGCCAGTGATGTGAAACCTGCGGGCCATGGGCCACATGCGGCCCCCGGTAGGGTAAGCTGAGGCCCTCGAGAACATTTCTCCCTTTGAAAAAAAAAAAAACTGCTTAACAACAAAATGCACTGTACCTTTAAATTGGCCATCCCACTGCTCTTGCCACAAGACTGCCATAATCCACTGCCATTATTACATTCACATATCATCTCCGATCACCAGCACACCTACAACAGCATCTTAATTAGTTGTACTTGGCATATTCAAGGCACTCGATTTGTGTATGAGAGCATAAGTAGAAGAGCCTTAAGCAACTGATGAGCCATGGAATTAGCGAGAAGTGAAGCTGCACAGTAACAAAAGGTTTCATACATGAGCTACAATTTTACCAAGTGTCTACTATTTTATTATAAGCTCAAGAGCTCTGTGTTTTTGATGGTAGCTGTCTGTATGAAATGCTGTGAGCTGTGAGCTGTATGCGCTATTGTGGGCTATTGCGGGGGGCTGTTGGGGGAAACTAAAGATAATATAGAAATTTTTGGAGAGCCGTACATGTGATTGTGGGCATTTGAATCACATAGTAATGAACACTGCAGTTTGCTTCTGTTTGTGTTTTACAAGATAGCCCCCCCCCCCACTACATTTAATTACATTAATTGACTGCATCATGCAGCATGATTTTCTCTAAATGGGCAACAAGAACATATAAAAAGTGACTAAAGACAGCACTATTAGCAAATTCCACAGTCAATACAAAACTCTCCAGCATTCAAATCTGTCACTTTTGCTTATTGTTGAGGTAAAATGAGTCTGGTCCCAGTCATGCATAGTCATGCGGCCCTTGAGTGGGTTCGATGGTCGCACATGCAACCCTCAGGTTATTTCAGGTTGCCTAACACTACACTAAGCCAAGCATCTATCACAGTTGCTGACAAATAGACAGTAAATGAATTTGTCTTTTCAATGACCTTCCCAGTGAAGTAGGCAGTTTACATTATCAATAACTGTAGCATCATTCATCTGATGCAAATGCTGCTGTGTTACTTTATAATTTGTCTTTTCAGGCTATCTGAAACTACAATTTCTAATGTACAGCACACTGTACTTTAAAAGTTAATGGCCTGACAGGCTGCAGTTATCTAGTGTCAATGTGCAGTGTGTCAGTCACTCTGTGGTTAGGTCAGTGTGTCACCCCATGTACTCTCCAGCCACAAATGTGTTACTGGAGCATTGCATCAGCTTGCTAGTTGCAGTTGCAGATAGTAATACACATTTCATTGTATAGACATTAGTACAGCTTTTGGATAATTACCAATATATATTCTGGACGATCTTTGTAGCAAGTTATAACATCAGTTAAGCAAATAAAGTAACATACCAAAACAAAAAAAAAGCACTGAACAAGACACATTTTGTTTACTCTGTAATCAAATTTGTAGAATTATTAACATGAACACAAGCTTATGTCATTTATGATAAAACTGCATTTTCATGTTTCATTTTAGATGGCTAAAATAGAACAAGAAACAGCAGATACTGACGCTATATGTCCTGAAAATGTCACTTCTCAAAATCAGATCCTTCAAGTCCTACTCTGCCTCTTCTTCCTCCACCACCACAGTCATCATTCATCTAATACTGTTACTGAGTCAACGAGCCATAGTGTCAGTTTTTTAAAACAGGTATTTAAAATAGTTTTTTTTGTTATTTCAAATCTTAAAAGGGTAACAACATTTCAGTTCAGTGTAAGCTCTGTATGTCAAAAGTGAAGCTTCTGTCAACATCCAAAAATAGTACATCAAACTTGAAAAAACATATGGAATGCACCAATCCTGCATCTTTGGAGAACTTCAAAAAGCTAATTACACAATGCAGCAAAAAAAGTGTACTGCAATGACCATCACTGGTCAGAAGATAATAAGGGAGGATGAAGAAGAGGTGGATAATGATTTGTCTACAGTAAGTCCAGTAGCAGTGGTACTTCATTGGCATCCTCGTCATTCATCAAGATGAAAATACAGTATGTTTTCTCCAGCAAAAGTTATTTGATTCTACAAAGAGTTCACTTGTCAGTCAATCTCAAGATGATAAGCTTATTATTCAGTTTTTAGTTGAAGATCTACAGTACAGTCCTTCAGTGTTGCTGAACAACCTTCATTTACTAAAGTAGTTACTGGTCTGAAGTCCAATAAAAAGTCATGACATGGAAAACATTGATGGAAAGAATTGATAAGATGTAGCAAGACATGAAAACAAATCTAATTTCTGAATTTAGAAATGTCATGGAAAGAATAGATAAGATGTACTAAGACATGAAAACAAATCTGAGATCTGAATTTAGAAATGTCAGTTATATCTGCTCTACAGCAAACATTTTGACAGTACATAATAGGAGCTACCTAGGTGTGGTGGCTCATGGATCGATCTTAAAATATTGACTAGAACATCAGGAGCATTGGTGTGCACGTGTATACAAGGATGATATAGGTACAATGTTATAGCATCTAAACATGAACAAGTTCACCTGAGATTATTTGGCTTCATTGAGGACTGGGGGTCCACCTGGAGTGATGCAGACCTATACTGGAGTGATGGTCTGCATCTGTTCAGGAGGGGAACCAGGATCCTAGGTGATAGGTTTAAATGCTTCAATGGCAAGCATTTAAACTAGCCAAGGGGGAGGCACTGGAAAGGAGCAGGGAAATCCTAGCACCCCCCAAAAAAAGTCAGGGTAGTAAGTCAGGTAAACACCAAGTTAGAGATGTTGATAGGGAGAAAGGCAGGGGTAAATGGAGAAAGTGACAAAGGCAATAAGGACAGGGATGGGGCAAAAAGCGGTAAGGCCATCAGGAAATGGAGGGTAATGAGTACCAATGCCTGTAGTCTGGGCAACACGCTCCCTGAACTGGTGGTCTTGATGGAAGAGGGATGCCTGGATATCATAGCAGTCACAGAAACATGGTACACAGAGAACCATGACTGGGATGTTAACATACCAGGGTACACAACCTAAAGGAGAGACAGGGAGGGGAGAAGAGGAGGAGTAGCCCTCCATATAAGGGAAGGGATAAAAGCAACTGAACAAAGAGTAAACAGGGAGGAGAGGAGGCACTATGGGTCACCTTATAGACTGGAAATGGCACCACAATCTGCACAGGGGTTGTATACAGACTCCTATGTCAGGGGAGAGAATGGACAAGGATATGATAGAAGACATTCTTAGAATGGCAGAGAAAGGGGAGATACTGTTGACGGGGGACCTGAATATGCCAGATGTTAACTGGAGCACATTTTCCACAGCCACTTCCAAGAACAGGGCCATTCTCGATGCCCTACAGGTGGCATGCCTCAGACAGCTAGTTTTGGAACCCACTCGTGAGGGAGCAATCTTAGACCTCCTACTCTCAAATGAGGACAGTGAGAGGATCTCAGATCTAGAAGTGGGTAGCCATCTGGGAACAAGTGACTCCCAAACAGTGTGGTTCATGATAAACTCAGCTACAGAGTCAAGCCATACAAAAGTGAGGCTACTGGACTTCAGGAGGGCTGACTTTGGCAAGATGGGAGAGTGCCTTAGAAAAGCACTAGCAAACAGGCTAGAAGGAGGGGTGGAGCAACAATGGGGAAACATCAAAATTGCCATCACAGAGGCAACAAGCCTTTGTGTGATGCAAATAAACAAATCCAAATGAAAGAAAAAGCCACTATGGTTCTCAAAAGAGGTGGAAGGGAAGGTCAGGGAGAAAAAGTTAGCATTCAGGAAGTATAAGGAAACACAGAACGAGCAGGACAGACAGCTGTACCAGTTAAGGCAGAAGGAAGTAGGGAGAGAAGTCAGACTAGCAAAGGCCCAAACTGAGGAAAAGATAGCCAACTCGGTTAAGAAGGGGGATAAAACCTTTTATAGATGTATCAGGGAGCGTAGAAAGACAAAGGAAGAGATGCTGAGACTGAATGGAATGGACGGTGGGTGGGCAGAGAGGGACAGTGAAAAAGCAGGGATACTGAACGAATATTTCTGCTCAGTATTCACAAAAGAGGAGGAGGGGGAGGTGCCTAATCCAATTAACAGAAGCACTCTGGATAGGGGGGTTGATCCCAGTCCTTTTACAGAAGAAAGGGTTCTGAAAGAACTCCTAAAACTGAAGGTGGACAAAGCAATGGGTCCTGATGGAATTCACCCAAGAATTCTAAAAGAATTAAGGGGAGAACTAGTGAAACCAGTGACTAACCTTTTTAACAAATCATGGGAGGATGGTGTTGTATCTGAGGACTGGAGGAAGGCGGATGTGATTCCCCTTCACAAAAGTGGGACCAAGACAGAGACAAGAAACTACTGACCTGTCAGTTTGACCTCTGTGGTAGTGAAAGTGATGGAATCATTCTGAAGGAAAGAATTGTAGAGTACCTAGAGGCCAGTGGGGCACAGGACCCAGGGAAGCATGGGTTCACAGTGGGAAGGTCATGTCAGACAGTCGAACAAATCTAATTGATTTCTTTGACTGGGTGACAAAAGTAGTAGACCAGGGAGGGGCTGTGGACATGGCCTACCTAGACTTAGCAAGGCATTTGACACAGTCCCACACAAAAGATTGATAGTCAAATTAACCAGCCTGGGAGTGGTTCCCAGGGTGGTAGCCTGGGCGAAACATTGGCTGAACAACAGGACACATAAGGTAATTGTAAATGGAGTCCACTCTGAAGAAAAAGGGGTTACTAGTGGGGTGCCGCAGGGTTCAGTACTGGGTCTGGTCCTTTTTAATGTCTTTATAAGTGACATTGCAGAGGGACCAGAAGGAAACATATGCCTTTTTGCAGATGACACAAAGATCTGCAACAGGGTTGATACACAAGGAGGTGTGGAAAGGATAAGAAGGGACTTGGCAAGGTTGAAGGAATGGTCAGAAGTATGGCAGCTTGGATTCAATGCAAAGAAGTGCAAAATAATACACCTAGAAACATAGAAAGATAGAATTTGATGGCAGATAAGGACCGCTTGGCCCACCCAGTCTGCCCATTTCCCTACCTATTGGATAAGCTGCAGATCCTAGTTAACCAGTAGCCTACTTCTTTCTACCCCACCCCCTAGAATTGCCTTATGACTGTCACGTGCATGCTTGAATTCAACCACTGTTTTTGACTCCACAACCTCCTCTGGAAGGCTGTTCCATGCATCCACAACCCTCTGTGAAAAAATACTTCCTTACATTACCTCTGAGCCGCCCCCCATCTTCAAATTTTGCCCCTTGTTCTTGCACACCTCTTTTTTTGAAAGATGCTACCATCTTGGACTTTGTTGATTCACTTGAGGTACTTGAAAGTTTCTATCATGTCCTCCCTCTCGCTCCTTTCCTCGAGGCTATACATATTAAGCTCCTTTAGTCTCTCTTCATATGTCTTCCGGTGCAGACCCTGCACTATTTTAGTTGCCCTCCTCTGGACAGCTTCCATCCTGTCTATGTCCTTGCAGAGACTGGGTCTCCAGAACCGCATGCAGTACTCCAGATGGGGTCTCACCAGCTGTCTGTACAGAGGGATAACAACTTCCTGTTTTCTACTGGTGATGCCTCTCCCTATGCATCCCAGTATCCCCTCAGCCCTCCTTACTGCCCTCTCACATTGTTTGCCCACCTTTAAGTCATCTGATATGACTCCCCACAGGTCCCTTTCCATGTTTGTTGTTGTTAGTATCTCATCCCCCATTGTGTACTCTTCCCCTGGGTTTTTGTTTTCCAGGTGCATTACCTTGCACTTCTTAGCATTGAATCTAAGCTGCCATACATTTGACCATTCCACTAACCTTGCCAAGTCCCTTCTCATCCTTTCTACCCCACCTTGTGCATCAACTCTGTTGCAGATCTTTGTGTCATCTGCAAAGAGACATACTTTTCCTTCCAGTCCCTCTGCAATGTCACTTATAAAGACATTGAAGAAGACCGGTCATAATACTGAACCCTACGGTACCCCACTAGTAACCCCCCTTTCTTCAGAGTGGACTCCATTTACTATTACCCTCTGTGTCCTATTCTCCAGCCAATTCTTTACCCAGGCTATCACATTGGGACCCACTCCCAGGCTGGTGAACTTGTATATTAATCTTTTGTGTGGTACTGTGTCAAATGACTTGCTAAAGTCTAGGTAGGCCATGTCCACAGCCCCTCTCTGATCTACTACTTTGGTCACCCAGTCAAAGAAATCTATTAGATTCATCTGACATGACCTTCCTGCTGTGAATCCATGCTGCCTTGGGTCCTGTGCCCCTCTGGCTTCTAGGTATTCAACAATTCTTTCCTTCAGAAGTGATTCCATCATTTTCCCTATCACTGAGGTTAAACTAACAGGTCTGTAGTTTCCTGCTTCTGCCCTGCTCCCACTTTTGTGAAGGGGAATCACATCTGCCCTCCTCCAGTCCTCAGGTACCACCCCATCCTCCATGATTTGTTAAAGAGGGTAGTCAGTGGTGTCACTAGTTCTACCCTTAGTTCTTTTAGAATTCTGGGATGAATCCATCGGCCTCATTGCTTTGTCCACCTTCAGTTTTAAGAGTTCTTTCAGAACCCTTTCTTCTGTAAATGGGCTGGTATCAACTTCTGTATCCAGAGTGCTTCTATTGTTTGTTTTAGGTAACTCCCCCTCTTCATTTGTAAATAATGATCAAAAATATTTGTTTAGTATCACTGCCTTTTCACAGTCACCCTCTGCCCACTCCCTCCTCCCCTTTATTAAGCCTCACTATCCCTCCCTTGGTCTTCCTTCTCTTCCTGATGTACCTAAAAGAGTTTTATCCCCCTTCTTAACTGAGTTGGCTATCTTTTCCTCGGTTCGGGCCTTGGCTGTTCTGACTGCCTTCCCAGCTTTCTTTTGCTTTAACTGATACAATTCTCTGTCCTGCTCCTTCTGTGATTCCTTGTACTTCCTGAATGCTTTCTTTTTCTCTTGAACCTTCACTGCCACCTCCTTTGAGAACCACAGTGGTTTCTTACATCGTTTAGTTTTGTTTATTTGTTTCACACAAAGGCTTGTTACCTCTGTGATGGTAGTTTTTATTATTCCACATTGTTCTTCCACCCCTCATTCCTGTCCATTTGCTAGTGCATTCCTTAGGCACTCACCCATTTTGGCAAAGTCAGCCCTCCTGAAGTCCAGCACTTTTGCCTTTGTATGACTTGACTCTATTTCTGTGTTTATTGTGAACCATACTGTTCGATGGTCGCTAGTTCCCAGATGGCTACCCACTTCTACATCTTTGATCCTCTGTCCATCTCCATTTGAGAGAACCAGGTCTAAGATTGCTCCCTCTCGAGTGGGTTCCAATACTAGTTGTCCAAGGCATGCCCCCTGTATTGCATCTAGAATAACCCCACTCTTAGAAGTGGCTGCTGCAACTGCACTCCAGTTAACATCTGGCATATTCAGATCACCCATCAGCAATATCTCCCTTTTTTCTGCCATGCTAAGTATACTTTCTATTATTTCCTTGTCCATTTCCTCCCCTGAGAGAGGGTCTATGTCACAACCCTGTTCAGATTGTGGTGCCATTGCCTGTCTTCAAATTGACCCACAGTGCTTCTTCTCCTCCCTGTTTACCCTTTTGTTCTATTGCTTTGATTCCTTCCCTTATGTAGAATGCTACTCCTCCTCCTCTTTTACCCTCCCTGTCCCTTCTGTAGATAGTGTTTCCTGGTATGTTTACGTCCCAGTCATGGTTCGGTGTGTACCATGTTTCTGTGACTGCCACGATATCCAGATGTTCCTCTTCCATCAAGGCCACTAATTCAGGAACCTTGTTACCCAGACTACGGGCATTGGTACTCATTGCTCTCCATTTTTTGATGGCTTTACCTTCTGTAGCAGCATCCCCCACTGACCTTTCTACCTTGGTCTTTTTCTCATTTAGTACCCTGTTTTGTAGGGGAAGGCTGGGATTTTCCTGCTGCCTATCAGTGCTTCCCCCTTGACTAGTTTAAAAGGTTGCCAATGAAGCATTTAAACCTATTGCCCAAAAGACTTGTTCCCTTCCTGGACAGATGCAGACCATCCTGCCAGTATAGGCTGGTGTCCCTCCAGGTGGAACCCCAGTCCTTTAGTCTCTCCTCATATTGCTTCTGTTGCAGACCCTGCACTATTTTAGTTGCCCTTCTCTGGACTGCCTCTATCCTGTCTATGTCCTTGCAGAGATAGGGTCTCCAGAACTGGACGTAGTACTGCAGATGGGGTTCCCACCTGGGAAACAAAAACCCAGAAGAAGATTACACAATGGGGGAGGGAAGGTAGTAACAACAACAAAAATGGAAAGGGACCTGGGGCTAATCATATCAGATGACCTTAAGGTTAGCAAGCAATGTGAAAAGGCAGTAGGGAGGGCTAGGGGGATACAGGGATATATAGGGAGAGGCATCACCAGCAGAAAACAGGAAGTTGATATCCCTCTGTACAGACAGTTGGTGAGACCCCATCTGTAGTACTACGTCCAGTTCTGGAGACCCTATCTCTGCAAGGACATAGACAGGATAGAGGCAGTCCAGAGGAGGGCAACTAAAATGGTGCAGGGTCTGCAAGAGAAGCAATATGAGGAGAGACTAAAGTAACTTATTATGTATGTATACCCTTGAGGAAAGGAGGGAGAGTGGGGACATGATAGAAAGTTTTAAGTACCTCAGTGGAATCAACAAAATCCAAGAGTGTAGCATCTTTCAGAAAAAGAGATGAGCAAGAACAAGGGGACACAATTTGAAGACAGAGGGAGGCAGTTCAGGGGCAATGTGAGGAAGTATTGTTTCACAGAGAGGGTGGTAGACGCATGGAACAGCCTTCTTGAGGAGGCTGTGGGGTCTTAAACTGGGAGAATTCAAGAATGCATGGGACAGACATAAGGCGATTTTTGTGGGTGGTAGGAAGAAATAGGCTGTTGGTTAACTAGGATCTGCAGCTTATCCTGTAGGTAGGAAAATGGGCAGACTAGGTGGGCCAAGCGGGTCCTTATCTGCCATCAAAGTCTATGTTTCCTATGTTTCTATGTTGTTACAACCATCACTGACAATGGTTCAAACTTTGTAAAAGCATTTAAATAGTTTGGCTCTGGTCATTATACACCCATTGTCACAGATGTGATTCAGGATGACAAAATTGCTAATGATGATGATGATGACCACCACCAGCAAGGGGGAAGCAGCAGAGCAGCCATGCAAATGAAGATGATGATGGTACTGCTCATGATGTAGTCACATTTGCTGATGTATGCCAGATTCCGGATCATACAGATGAGGGCATGGAGGAGACCTACAATCTTCCTTCACATCAACATTGTGACTAACAGGGAAGGGATCACAGATCTCCAGGTAGAAGGTCACCTGGGGGCCAGTGACCATCACATGGTATGATTCAGTTTAGCCACTAAATCTAAATCATCCCATTCCAAGGCAAAAATATGGGACTTCAGGGAGCTGATTTTGATAAGATGGCCAACAGAGATATGCTAGCCCTGGCAAAAAGAAACACAGGTGAGGTGGTACAAGCAAAGTGGGCAAGCATTAAGGATGCAATACTTGAAGCAACATCCCATTGTGTTAGGCAGAAAAGGAAGTGCAAAAGAAGAAGGAAACCACTTTGTTTCTCAAATACAGTAGTAGAAAAGGTCAGAGCCAAAAGGCTGGCCTTCAGGAAATATAAGGGAACACAGGGGGATGAAGATAGTGAGGCATACTAAACTGCCCTAAGGGAAGCAGGGAAGGCAGTAAGGCAGGCAAATTCCCAAACTGAGAAAACACTAGCATGAACAGTAAAAGAAGGTGACAAGACTTTCTATAGATACATTAGTGAAAGGAGAAAGTCCAGAGGGGGTATTGCTAAGCTCAAAGGAGAAAAGGGGGCATGTGAGGAGGAGGACCCTGTAAAAGCATCTATCCTAAATAGATACTTTTGCTCAGTATTTACTGAAGAGAAGGTAGGACAGGGCCCACAGCTCAGCACCATGGACACAGGGGTGAGGGAGGTGAGCACTACTCCCTTCACAAAAGAAAGGGTCCTACAAGAGCTCGCTAAGCTCAGGGTGGACAAGGCAATGGGACCTGATGGCATACATCCCATGGTACTTAAGGAGCTAAGGGTGGAACTAGCAGAGCCATTAGCAGAACTGTTTAGTGAGTCTCTGAGCATAGGAGAGGTCCTAGAAGACTGGAGAAGGGATCATGTGATCCCACTCCACAAGAGTGGTAGTAGGGAGGAGGCAGGGAACTACAGACCAGTCAGTCTTACCTCAGTAGTGGGCAAGATTATGGAGACACTCCTTAAGGAAAGGATAGTGCAACACCTGGAATCCATAGGGCACAGGATCCAAAACAGCATGGGTTTACAAAGGAAGGTCCTGTCAAACTAATCTCATAGATTTCTTTGACTGGGTAACCAGAGTGGTGGACCAAAGAGCAGTTGATGTCGCCTACCTTGACTTCCAGCAAAGCTTTCGACACTGTTCCACATAGAAGATTGATAAATAAGTTGGGTAGGCTCAGGATGGGTCAGAAGTTGGACAAGTGGGTGGCAAACTGGTTGTCGGGCAGAAAACAGAGAGTGATGGTAAATGGTATACAGTCAGAAGAGATGCAAGTCACAAGTAGGGTACCTCAGGGATCAGTCCTGGGGCCAGTCCTCTTCAATATATTCATTAGTGACATTGCAGATGGACTAGAGGATAAGGCTTGTCTGTTTGCAGATAACACCAAGATCTGCAACAGAATAGATGATCCAGATGGGGTGGGCAGAATGAGAATAGATCTGGATAAACTAGCAAAATGGTCAGAAGAGTGGCAACTGGAATTTAATGCAAAGAAGTGCAAGATCATGCACATAGGGAAGAGAAACCCTGAAGCCACCTATAGGCTGGGAGGGGAGTTGCTGGCAGTCACAAGGAAGAAACAGACTTGGGCATCATCATCACCGATGACCTGGAAATCATCAAGCAGACCTCCTAAAGCAGTAGGTAAGGCTGGGGATGTTAGGGTGTATTGGTAGAATTATCTAAATCGTAAAGGAGGTAATAATCCCTCTTTACAAGACACTGGTTAAGCCTCATCTGGAGTACTGAGTGCAGTACTGGAGACCACACTCACAAGGACATTAACCAAACTGAGACAGTCCAGAGAAGGGCAACCAAAATGGTGCAGGGACTGCATCAGAAGACATATGAGGACAGATTAACGGAGTTCAATATGTATACCTTTGAGCAAAGGAGGGAGAGAGGTGATATGATAGAGACATTCAAACACCTTAAGGGCATTAACAAGGTGAAAGAGTCTAACATGTTTATATATAAGAAAAATAGCAGGACAAGAGGACACAGCATGAGATTAGAGGGAGGCCGATTAAGGGGGAATGTGAGGAAATTCTTTTTTATAGAAAGGGTGGTGGATGCATGGAAGGGCCTACCTCAGGAAGTGGTGGCTATGAATACAGTACAGGGCTTCAAACATGCATGGGACAGGCATAAGGGAGTAATACAGATGAGTATGAATAGATAGGCCACTGACAGAACAAAGGCCGATGGCACATTTATAAGGTAGAAAAAGAAATGGGCAGACTGGATGGGCCTTGCAGTCATTATCTACCGTCAACTTCTATCTTTCTATGTTCTACGTAGCACATACACTTAACTTAATAGCTGTGGAGGATATAGACTCAGCTATTTCAAATGTTTCTTACAAGAAGATCTACTGTATTACTATGGCAAAATGCTCAGTTCTTTGGAACAAAATTCACCAATGTTCACATGTAAGTGAAATTGTTTCTGGCAAAATTGGTATCAAGTTGTTTATCCCAAATGTCACAAGGTGGAATTTTTTTCTGCAGAGCTATAGAAAAAGTAAGATCCATTGTAGAAAAGCAGTTATAGAAATTTTTATTTTTAGACAGGAAAAGTTAGGGCAGCAGTGTCCTGTTTACAAGGTGGTCCTGTTTACAGAAAAACTATTTAAAATAGAATAAATCAAATATAATAAAAGTTTTGCATAATAGACATAAATGCATTATAAACAAAATAAAAACACAATCTACAATGATTATTCATAGCTTGTGTTGCTGAAATTGATTTTCTCACATAAAACAGTTACAGCATATTAGCAATTCTTGGATCATCACTGAATTGAATACCCTGGATTTTTTTATGTTTTGCTAGAGTGTTAATGTTTTCATCAATTCTGTTCCAAAGACTTGCAGCTAGAAATGAAAAGGTATTTTCCCCAAATCTGTTTTCTTTTTGGGGTGCAGGTTCTGTGTACGCTCACTGCCTATTATATCTCAGACTGTATAAATGTCAATTCTTTTAAGCAATATACCATGGCAGAGTGTGGGTTATGGCAGGATTTACCATGCCTGATGTGGTTTGGCCACGATGCCGCAGGCCAAGTGAGTAAACCACACCAGAAGTGGCAAATCCTGCCATGACCCACACCATGTCATGGTATATTATGATTATACATTGAGTAGTAATTAAAGATTTTTTTTGTAAGATTAATGGTATTTTCTTTTTAAATAACTTGAATTTTTTTATTGATTTTCTGTGTGTATCTTTCCTCTGTATGTAAAACAGTACCCTGTTGCTAGGTGGAAACACATACACACACACACACACACATACACACACACACAAGCACACACACATACATACACACACACACACACACTCCCTACTGCTTTCTATACTGGTGTTTTTCCCCTCCAACAGAAAGTTGTCAGCAGACAACACAGGTGGCATGGCAGGTGACAGTAGCATGTGGCAGATTGAGAGACTGACTTTGTACGGCAAGTGGAACAAGCAAGCTGCAGTGATCCTGTAGCTCCACTGGGAGCTGAGGTGTTTTTTATTTTCAGTTAGAGTAATGGCTGAAATGTTATAGAGCATGGCAGTGGTGTAGTGGGACTGGAAAGCTGATGCAGCATAATGGAGGCAGGAGTGAGTGACCAATATAGGAGCGAGTGCGGTCTGTCAACAGACCGTGTTGAACCAGTGACAGGCTGCCCTAAATAACGGCGTGACTGCTTGTTGAGGTGGTACTTTTGGTTTGTAAATAGAAATGGAGTGTTTGTTTTTTTTTTTGTACTGTGGGAGATCAGGTAGCTTGGTTATTGTGAATGATCCTGGTGTGTGAATTTTAGAGCTGTGATGTTTTGGCAAAGTTGCAATGGAGTGGAGCCGACAATTAAAAATATTTTAGAGGTGAGACAGATTGAAGCGGGTACAAGAAAAAGATTTGATAAGCACCGTTTTGCCCTGCATATGGGTTTTAGGAGTGTGAAGTTACTTTTCTTTATTTTTCTTACTGCTGCTGTGGTGCTTGTTACTTTACTGGGAGTCCAACAAGGCACTTTTCCTGACTTCATTTTCGGGGGTTGGACTGCAGAAAGCAGAGTAGTTTTGAGGTGGAAGGATTCACAGTGATACTCAATGGGCGTTAGATGAGGCTGGATATCAGCTTTTCCCACTGGTATATCACAGGATTTACAATAGGGAAAAGGTGCCAGTTAGCCAATCAGAAGGCAGGATTTTCGGTACCTATTGTATAATTCAAGTTTTTCAATTAAACTTATTGGCTTATTTTGTAT
The DNA here is from genome assembly GCA_016271365.2 of Neoceratodus forsteri. Classification (NCBI taxonomy): domain Eukaryota; kingdom Metazoa; phylum Chordata; order Ceratodontiformes; family Ceratodontidae; genus Neoceratodus; species Neoceratodus forsteri. The sequence goes on along the minus strand of CM028132.1, from coordinate 965,040,954 downwards.
TATTTTGTTGGTCCAGAGTAATGTTATCATATTCTCTGGTGAAAGCCACCTAAATGCCTTATACACCTTCAGTGGTGGGTTTCATAATCACAAAGAAGTATGAACCTGGCTAATTGGTTATACCCAACTTACACTTTTTGCAAAATGGTACCACTGCAAATCTGTAAGATGACTTCAACAATCTAGAACAGGTGTGAGCAGTTGATTTACAATAGCCTGTCACATGTTTTTATTTATGCAGTCAGTTGTGCATATAAAGGCACCAAGTCTGCTACTTAGTGTTTTGGTGGCAGTTTCTAATATGGCAATAATATTTAACATTTTGGTCCACCTAGGTGTTTATAGTCAGAAATCTGGATATGTTGCATGTCATCAGTTGTCTTTAAAGTGAACTTTGGACTGTTTCCACTCTGGCCAGTGGTAGCTGGAAAAGAAAAGGCATAACGTAGGGCTTTTTGCTATTCAATACAAGCTTGGACCATGCAAAACAGGTTTGTAAAGCTGAGAAATCAAATTGTAATTTTCATTCCAGTTGCTCATATTCTGTAATGGATGCCACTAAATTTGTATCATCTGTGTAGAGACAAGTGCCAGAGTTTTATATGTGCTGACAACACTTTAAGTATCCTTAACTACACTATAACTACTGTATAACTACACTGTAATGGCACAGTAACTACAGTGTAGTTACATGTAACTACTATGTAGTTGTTAACTAGTTTTACAACTGTGTGTTGTGTAGTTACACAATTTGCATGAAGAAATAGTTACACATGCAACTACTACTGTCTCCCTTTTAGCACAAATCAATTCGTTCTGACAAGTGTAACTACTCATTTAAAAGTGGTTGCAAGGTGTAACAGAAAACCTGTTGTGCAGTTACCTCTGTATCTTTTCTGGCATTATGTAATTTGTTCTTACAAGGGAAACTACACATTTCATAGTTATTGCAAATGTAACAACAACTCTATTGTGTAGCTGCTATGTTACTAGTTTTGGCATTATTAAATTTGTTCTTACAATTGTAACTACATATAAATGAAGTTCTTGTGCACTGTTTCAACAGTCTATGCCATGGCTGCCACCCCATTCAGCCAGATGGAAGAGCATGTAAAGGCTAAGGCAGGATCACTGCCTGTGTATCTGGTACCACCCACCACCACTCCACACAGCAGATCGGGCATAAAGCATGGCATGAAGCCATGCCCCACCCACCAGCCACTCACTTGGGCAGCAGTAGGACAGGTGTGTGTGTGCAGAAGAGGTGTGTGTCAATGCCTCAGAAGCAGCACAGTTACAATTGTGTAAGTACACAACATGCATTGTGAAACCAGTTAACAACTACGTAGTAGTGCAGTTACAATGTAGTTCAATCAATCAATCAATCAGCCAATCACTTTATTTAACCAGGCATAAACACCATTGATCAAGCTCATTTTCAAGGTGGTCCTGGGCATTAATATAATATAGTACACTTCATAAGATTACAATTATGGTGGACAACGGTGCAAAAAAAAAAAAGAAAACGTTGTGAAGGTGCCGGTCAATATGGGCCTATACATACTGGTCAACATAATTAACATGCAAAGGTACATAATGATAAGCTTTACTGAAATGAGAAGAGACAACAATCCCATATAGTCTCCGCTAGGTAAGATCTCATACCTAAATGATAAAAATAAGCGTATTAAGGAATAGGGTAGAAATTGGGGTAAAGAGTAGGCAGCCAAAAGGAGGCCAAAATAGGTAAAAGGTAGAGAATAGGCAGGGCCATCTTGGATTAAGGGAACTAGGCTATAGGTCCTAGGTTTCTGTTGTTAGGAATGTAGAAGTGGATGAGATACTTAGGCGTAGAGTTTGAGAGTGGCACCGGGGCTTAGAAGGTCATTGGCGTCTGAAACAGTTGCATGATTCTTTCAGATAATCCATAAATAGAGCTTTGAATGTGAAAATGCTTGGAAGTGAGGATAATTTTAATGAGTCTTGCATAGTGTTCCAAAGTGATGGAAGTGAGAAGTTGATTGCTGCTGAGCCAAGAGTAGTTTTTACTCTAGGAATCTGGAAGCAGATTAAGGAGAAACGCCTCAGGCCATAGGAACCTTTAGCCCATTTGAAGATGTTTGAGATGTATGCAGGGAGGTTATCAGATAATGCTCTAAAAAGACAGAGGAGAGCATTCCTTTTTCTTTTAGTTGAGAGTGAGGTCCATCACGAAACCTGGTATAGATGACAGTGATGTGTACTACGGGGTAGATTTAAGATAAATCTTAAAGCCCGGTGGTAAAGGGTGTCCAGTTTGTTTAGCATCGTTGATGGGCAATGACTGTAAAGGAAGTCAGCGTAGTCCAGTATAGGTAGGAATGTAGTTTGTACTAGTCTCATTCTGGCTTCTAACATGAGTAGGTGTTTAATGCGATAGAATAAACCCAATTGCTGTCTTAGTTTCTTCGAGGTTTCATTTAAGTGGCACAGAAAGTTGAGCTTGTTATCCAGCCAGAACCCTAGGTCTTTAAAGGTATCAACTATTTCAAGGGGGCTCATCTAAGAGTGTTCGGATCTGTGTGATATGTGGACATCCAGAAGTAGACTTTGGTGAGAGAATCATTGCTTTAGTCTTTTTGGTGTTGAGGAGGAGCTTATGAGTGAGAAGGTTGTATTGGAGGGTGACGAAGTCTTTCTATAAGTACTCATGGGCCAGATCCAAGGATGAATTTGTGGTATAGAGTACAGTATCATCTGTGAATAAGTGCACATTTGCTGTGCCCAGCTGCAAGTCCAGATTATTGATGTATATTACAAAGAGGATAGGGCCCAGGATGAAGCCTTGTGGGACTCCTCATAACAAGGATTTTTGTGGGGACAGATCTCCTATGGCTTTAACTTGTTGTAATCTATTGGTTAGGTAGTTGGTGAACCATTTAATGGCAGAACTATCAAATCCGATGTTACTCAGTGCAGTAAGAGGGCAAATACATGCTTCTTAGAGTCCAAGGTCATTTGCCAGTCTGTAGTTACTTTGGCAAGAGCCGATACTGTACTGTGTTTGGCTCTGAAGCTGGACTGAGCCGGGTTTAGCAACTTCTGTGAATACAAATGTTCTCTAAGTTGGATGTTGACAATTTTTTTCAAGTAATTTAGAGAGGACGGATAGTATAGAAATAGGCTGGTAATTGTTCAGATCACTCGGATCCCCAGTATTGAATAATGGTAGGATGTGGGCAGTTTTCCACAAGACAGATAGCTCACCTTGAATCAGAGAGGTGTTGAATAAGTGTGCAATGGGGGTGGTCAGATAGGTATGGCCAAGTTTTAGGAAGTAAGGTTCAATATAATCTGCACCCGCACTCTTTTTTGTATCCAGAGAAAGGAGGAGGTCCTCCACTTACTTGAACGTAATTGTGAGGAAGCTGAAGGGGGTGGGATGCGGTTGGTTATGGTTGTGATTATTAGTGAAGCCAACAGTGTAGTCTCTTGCCAGGCTAAGTTTTTTTTTTGAAATTCAACATCTTCATTAGTTTATGTCATAACACAAACTATATAACAAAAAAGCAAAATAGCCACACATCAGTAGCAACAAAAATAGATTAATGATAACATGACGCCAGACTGTCTCCGGATCAAATATAACCAAATAATAATACACTGTTGCACCCAACCATCCCTCCACCCCCCATCCCACTACCCTCCCCACCCCCCTCCCCGGAGTGTGCCTTATTAAAACAACATAACAAAGAGATACAAAAAACAATTACATTTCCAGCAATAACAAGCATCAAGAAAAAGATAAAACAAACTGAGGCAGTCAGAGGCATGCATTACATGGATCTTAGTTCAAATATAAAGCATATAGTTTACCCCATTTATGATTAAAAGAGGTTATACAGTTCCAGGAGTTTGCTATTAACCTTTCTGTGTTAAAACAAAGTGACATTTCCTTCAGCCATTCAGCATATGATATAGTCAGTTGGTCCATCCAGTGCTTGAGAACCAGTCTTTTGACTGCTATGGAAATTAGAGCCATGTGAAATCTGCGCTACCAAACCCTAATATTGGAAAACATCCCTAGGATACATATTTCTATGGTAAACAATTCATCCAATCCCAGAATGGGGTCTAGATTGGATTGAATTGTGTTCCATAATGGAGCCACCTTGTCACAATGCCAAAAAATGTGTATCAGGTTCCCTTCAGTTGAGCCACACCGTGTACAGTTAGCCGAAGGTAGTCTGCCTAATTTGGCCAACTTAACCGGTGTATAGTACAGGTTATTTAAGATGTGATACTGTATAAGTCTGTGCCTATCTTGAGTGAGATATCTATGCATATCCTCCCAAATCTGACTCCAAACCAAGGAGAAATCTGGCAGAAGAGAAGTCCAAGTTTTAGAACCTGTAAGAGCATTAGGGTATTTGATACCCAGAAGAAAGGAACAGATCATTGATATTCCATGGGGCTTGTTTGCATAGTCCTGTATCTGATCTAAAAAGGGCCTGGCTTGGGACAATTTGAATATGGTCCCAAAGATAGAGACCATAAGATGTCTCAACTGAGAAACCTTAAATATATGTTTCTGAGGGATATTTAATTTGGCTATTATGTCAGTTGAGGAGAGGAGAGCCTCCTGGGAAAACAGGCTTTCCACTAGAATATCCTGTAACTGAGGAAGCCACTCTGGAGAAAGCGGTGACCCTCCTATTCTGATCTTAGGGTTTAAAGTAAGGGGTTGAGCAGTATCCTTTTTGGGCGAAATGTTAAAGAAGTTCCAACACTGAGTGAAAACTTTTATAGAGATACCTACAGCCGAATTTTGTATGAGAGTAGGTAATGCAGAGATAGTATATGCATATCCAGAAGCCTTTTCTCCAACTGTAGCCAGATAGGAGAATGTTCATCAGATATGACCTTGAACCATCTCCCCATTTTGGACAGATGACTCGCCCAGTAATAAAAAATAAAATTGGGGAGGTGGAGCCCACCTCTCTCCTTGGGTAGGTTAAGTTTTAAGAAAGCCCGTCTAGGATGTCTGCCCTGCCAAATTAATTTAGAGAGGGCAGAGTGGAGCTGCTGAAAATATGACATTGGGAGCCAGATGTTCAGTAAGTTTAAAGGATAGAAAAGAAGTGGCAGGACATTCATTTTTATAATACTGATACGTCCCCATAATGACAATGGGAGTTTGACCCATCTTTGGAGGTCCTGCTGGATATTCAGCACAAAATCATCCAGATTGAGTCTCCTGAGAGCCTCTGGGTCTCTAGTGAGATGTATGCCTAGATATTTGATTGAGGAAGGGGACCATTTCATACTGAAATGAGTGAAGTTGACCTGGTGAGTGAGAGCATTTAATGGAAATATTACTGATTTGGATAAGTTTAGCTTATAGTTAGCTACTTGACCAAACTGTTCAATAATTTGTAGTGCATGTGTTAGCGAGGTTTCTGGTTGGGCCAAATGTAAAAGAATATCATCAGCATACACTGAGAGGGTCAGAGATTGCTGGTATACTGAACAGCCTATAACCTGAGGTGAGCTCTTAATACTAAGTAAAAGGGGTTCCAAATATAGATTAAACAAAAAGGGAGACAGGGGACAACCTTGCCTAGTGCCAGTGAACAGGGGAAACTGAGAAGAGAAAACCCCATTACAATAAATTCTAGCGGTGGGTGCCTTGTATACCATCTGAATCCATTGAATGAAAGTTTCCAGAAAACCCATTTTCTTAAGAGTTGCCCAAAGAACATTCCAGTTTACTCTATCGAAAGCTTTTTCTGCATCTAATGAGACTAAAGCCATGGGAATCTGGGAGTCTTGGGCAGCCTGGAGAATATGTGAAAGGGTTCACAAGTGGTTGGCAGAAGATCTGCCTTGCATAAACCCCACATGTTCAGGACTCAGCAGATGAGACCAAATCTTTTTAATTCTAAGAGATAGGATTTTGGTTAGAATTTTAATATCGTAATTTAGTAATGAAATTGGACGGTAACTAGAGGGCTCACTATGGGGTTTGTCTGGTTTCAGAATCAGGACTATCATGGCTTCCAGCAAGGTGGGGTGTAGGGGGTCTGAGGTGAACATATACTGAAATAATTTCAGGAGGAGGGGGGCTATTTCCTTACAAAAGGCTTTATAGAAGTTGGAAGGAAAACCTTCAGGACCTGGGGATTTATCCAGTGATAACCCATTAATTGCCTCTTCTACTTCAGCCAGAGTAATAGGAGAGGCCAGGATCACGCACTGATGGGCCTGCAGGGAGGGGAGGTTAAGGCCATCCAGAAAGTATTCAATAAGGGAATGGGAGGTTTGAGAGGAATCCTTACTGTATAGGTCCCTGTAAAAGGATTCGAAGACCTGGGAAATATCTCGAGGGGAGGTTTTAATAGAGCCATCTGGGGAATGCAGTGCAGGGATCAGTCTTGAGCTTTCTACTTCCCGAAGTAGAAGGGCTAGCATTCTACCTGGTTTCTCACCTTGGTCAAAATAACGAGCTTTAGTTTTAAGGATGGCATATTCTGCCTTTTCCCTTAGCAAATCCGCATATTCGTTCCTAAGCTTCAGTAGGGTTTCCAAATCGGTTGGGGAAGATGAAGAAGATAAGTTATTTTCAGCAATCCTTATTTGATTCGACAACAAAATAACTCTAGCCTCTCTCTGTTTTTTCCTTTTGGAAGTTAGCTTAATGAATTCTCCCCTGATGTAACATTTAAAAGAGCACCAAATCAAGTTCTCCCTGCTTGGGGAACCCTTATTGAAATCTATAAAGGAAGAGATTAGCGTCTTAATGTGGGAAATTATTTGTTCCTCTTTTAGAAGTTGTGTGTTTAGTTTCCATGAGGTATCCCTTTGACAATTCGGATCAGGGGAGATCAAAATCCATGCCACAGAATGATCAGATATAACAATTGGTTCAATTCCTGTCTGGTGAAGACCTGCTAGAAGAGTGGTGCTGGTTAAAATGAAATGTATTCTGGACCATGCCTGGTGGACCTGGGAGTAGAAGGAGAAGAGCTGACTAGAGGGGTTGAGCAGACGCCATGGGTCGCATAAACCCAGTAAGTCCATAAAATCCTTCAGAGCTAGTTGTGGAGAGGAAAGCGGTTTTAATGGCCGATAAGTTTTATCTAGGTCCTGTGACAGAGCAATATTCCAGTCACCCCCTAGAATTAGCCCCTAACACCACCCTGACATTATTGAGTATGCCCTTAACAATAATAAATCTACCCTCTTGATCAGCTAGACTTTCTTCTGCCACAAATGATATGTCTTTTGACCAAAATTGCCACCCCTCTGCTAGATGACGACCCACAAGATGTGAAGATTTGAAAGAAACCCTGCCGACGTAGCCGATTTGTTTCTGAAGCCATGAGATGGGTTTCCTGCATCAAAAGAATGTCAATGTTTAAAAGAGTGCAATTTTTGAGAATCTGATATCTTTTGGACAAATCTCTGACGCCTCTGACATTCCATGTGGCAATTTTAATTGGCATCAAGGTCATGTACCTTTTTATTAAAAGAAAAAAGAACATGTACCACTAACTGACCAAATGATCCCAGAAGGCACACTCCAGTCCCACCCTCCATCCCCAACAACCCCTGTGGAGAAGAATTAGTGAGGAAAGGTTTCCCTTCCCAAGGAGATTCATAAGGTGTTCGAGTAACTGAGAGGGTAAATAACCTTAACCATCCAGTAATAGTCTCAGACCATGTAGTCAGTGGGGAAGATACCAGGACAGTAAACCCCCTTCCCCCCATAAACCCCTCAACCTATATACAAAAGGTCCCCCCCCGTATACTAGAAAAGATTTCAGCATCTTTATTACTTGTATCAAGAACCAGACCCAATAGGCTGCATTCCTTTGAGAAGGATAATCTACATTTAAGAGCCAAATCTGGACTAGAGGGCCATAAACTGATTCTGGAAAGAGAGAATTAATAAGTCGAAGCACTCTTTGATCTCCATACCTCACAGGAAATGCGCCTTTAGCCCCCTTCCCTGGTGTGCTATGCATCGCTCCTTAAGCTTGCTCCATCCCGAAGCCTCCCCACCCATAAACCCTCTGGAGAAAACTGACAAACAAAAGCCCTAACTAGTGTAGCAGTACTCAAATGAGTAAAGGCATTAACACGTGGAAATGGTTGTGGAAACCCTGAAATCAGATTACAAACTGGCTCACTTGCAGACCTTGCCAAATTTACTCCCTCCCAATGAAGCAATTGCCCCATGCAAATGCGTTTTGAAAATGACTTACCCAAAGGGCCAACACTCAGGAGGGCGGAGTCCCCAGGACTCCCTATTAGCCTGTTGCTCTTATCAGCTTTCCCGGGGTAATCCCAGCACCGAACAACGCGAAGTGACAGGGGGACATACAAACCGGTGGGACCAGCTGTGATGTGATGTCGACCTGCTGCAATGCACCCTGAAATAAGGTTCCCTCCCACCCTCTTACAGGAGTGCATGGACACTCCGTTGAGACAGAGCCAGGCCTACTAGGTGTCACATCAGTCTCCTGCGCCCGCTCCCGCCCCTGCAAACTTTATCTTCCAGTTATGATTGTGGCAGAAAAGTGCCTTTTCTCGTAAGGCACAAAATAATTTAATTTAATTTCTAAAAGTCCACAACCTGGAAGTATAGCGGATGCTGGTGCAGCTCCACTAAGTGTAATGGTGCAGCACCACACAGTGAGTTTCTATACAAATGAATTGAAGTGCATGGTGCCGCGCCTCACCATTACACTTAATGGAGCCACTCCAGCATCTGCCATACTTCTGGGTAGCTGACTTTTAGAAATTAAATTAAATTACTTTGTGCCTTATGAAAAAAAGGTGCTTTTCTGCCAAAAGCTTAATCTGAGGGTAATGTTTGCAGGGGCGGGAGACCCTGCAAATGACATCTTCCCTTTAAAATAAAGTGTAAAAAGAAGGGCGTAACAGTGCTGTAGGTACTAAGGAATGTGCTGCTTCTGCAGCATTGTTTCCACAGTTAATGCCTAACTAAGATGTATTTGCAGAGTAAGTACACAGAATCTGACACTTAAAGTAAAGTTTAAGAAGAAGGGTGTAATAGTCCTATAGTTACTGAGGAATGTGCTGCTTCTAGGGTTACCACCTAAGAAGCCCAAAGTGGGACATTTCTTACTGAAACATAATTTTTCTCAGGACAATACATAATCTTGACCAATACAACAGACTTGTTTTCACTGTATAATCAGAATTAAGGCTAAGTATTGTAGTTTCTTATTTGCTTCTATTGTTTCTTATCATTTTAAGGTATTTTAGTTAAGGTATGATGGTTTTCTGCAGCATTTAGTGGAAAATTAGAAAACAGTTTTTCTACTAGAAAGTCAGGACATGTAGTATTTTTCATGTTTTTTTGCAGGACACAGCTGCCCAAATCAGGACTGTCCTGCAAAAATAGGGACAGGTGGTAACCCTAGCTGCTTCTGTGGTATCATGTCCACAGTTAATGCCTAACTAGCATGTGTTTGCAAAATAAGTATGCAGAAACTGACACTTAAAGTGTAAGAAGTTATGTGCAGCTATTATATTCTTACACTGAACAAATGTCAGTGCTATAGTTCTAATTTATGTTTTCCTTCAGAAATCATTCCCTCATGAACATGATGGTTTATAAACGTGCAATCTAATATTGTTAATTGCTATACAACTACACTGTTTACTTATACAATAAAAATCAATAATTCACATAATTACTTCTTGGCTTGTAGCAGTGCTGTAGTTACTAAGAAATGTGCTGCTTCTGTGACATTGACCCACACCTCTTCTGCACACACACACTCCATCCTGCTGCTACCAAGGTGGGTGGCTGTGGCTGGGGCATGGCATGATTTATCCCTGATCTGCTGTGTGGAATGTTGGTGGATGATGACAGATGCACAGGCAGGAACCCTTCACTAGCCTTTACATGCCCTTCCCACCAGCTGAACAGGGTTTCAGCCATGGCACCATCCTTCACACCCAGCTACCCTAGCCCTCTGACTATACCATGAGGACTGGAGGCACAGCGGTAAACACTGGAAGACCAGTAGGTCTCCCTTAATGGAAAACATCAGTACTGGGAAGACCAGCCATATCCCACAATTCCCCACATCAAACAGAGTGCAGGATCGATCCTGTCTGCTTGTGGGCAGTCTATTTGATTGGATGGTTACTGTTGATCAACAGGTCTGGCAATGCACATTTGACACATTCCCTGCCACCTATGTGAATAGGGTCCAATATTAAACTGCATATTTAGTAAGGAGTAAGTTCATGAGGGACTGATTTCTGAATGAGAACTTACATCAGAGCTACAGTACTGACATTTGGTAAATGTAAGTGTGCGCACTTGCAAATACATAATACCTAGGCATTAACTGTGAAAACAATACCATTATTTCTTAGCCACATTATTGTTACAATGCCAATTAGTAATTATGCAAATTAAATATTTTTGTGTACAGTTGTATATCAATTCATAGTATTAGAATGCATGTTTATTAACCTGTAAGTTAATGAAAAACTGGAATATAGACATGGAACATCATCTAAAGAGTTGCCAGTCAGTGCATTTAAGAGTAGCAGACTGGAGATACATTATAATCATATTTTAGTTTCCATTCTTATTACGTTTATAAGTTTTTCTATGTGATTATCTTTTAAATAAATGTCAGATAGACATACTGTAGATTGTTGAAACAGTAATAAGACCTGCATTCATATGCAGTTACACTTGTAAGAACAAATTTAATATTGTCAATATTAGTAACATAGCAGTTACACAATAAATTTGCTATTACAATTTGCAATAGCTATTACATATGTATTTGTCGTTGTACGAACAAATCACATAATGCCAGAAAAGATACAGTGGTAGTTCACGATAGGTTTTCTGTTACACTTTGCATTAGCTATTAAATGTTTAGTTACACTTGTCAGAATGAATTGATTTGTTCCAAAAGTGAGACAGTAATAGTTGCACATGTAAGTATTTCTTTATGAAACTTACGTAACTACACAACATGCATTTCTGAAACTAGTTAACAACTACATTGTAGTTACATGTAACTACACAGTAGTTACAGTACAATTACAGTGTAATTATACAATAGTTACAGTGTAGTCAAGGACACAAACTATTGTGTTACCTATATAGTCATATTATTTGACAATACATTCATATAAATTAGAAACAATGGTCACAGAATAGAGGCTTAAAGTACACCCCTTGTTACTTTATTTGAATTTGACAGGCTTCCTTCAACACACACTCATTGTGTCCGGTCTGTAATAGATGAGATAAACCCTCTACATATATCATCTGAGACTCTGATTTATTTTAATCTTTTCAGTAAAATATGGTGACTGGCAAAGTTAAAGGCTTTTGACAGATCCACAAACACTGCACCCGCTGCCAACCCATCATCCAAGGGGCCAGCAACCAGATCTAATAGATCAGAGAGTGCAGTGTTCATGGAATGCCTCATCTGAATCCAGGTTGGAATGTGATTATGATGCCATGCATTTCCTAAATAGCTGGTTATGTATAAGTCTTTCTAAGATTTTTGATGCAACTGGCAGGAGGACAATTGGTCAGAAGTTTAAAGGTCAGTAGGCACTCAGCTTTTGAAAAGTGGCACTATATAAGTGGCCTTCCACTTTACAAGAAGAAGCCCTTCAATAAGACTTCAATTGAATAGTTTGGCAAAATTGGGGGATACAATGCCTGTGGCATCTGTTAGGTTTGTATACCATCTAGGCCACAATATTTATTTACTTTAAGTTTCCTTATAAATTTTTCACATCCTTTCAAGTGATTATCCTTAATCACAACTCAGGGATATTGGAACCAAAGTGCTGTGCATTTTACTTTACTACTTTATGGTTTATGTCTGTTGCTATTATGTTCAAGTTAGGAATCTCTGTATCAGGTAAGTATGTAAAATAGTCATTCAATATATTTGCTGAACTGTTAGAATTTCTATAAGATGCCATTTAATTCCATCTGGATTGGGGAATAATTTTTTATGGGGTTTTCAAAGGACTTGATAAGGTTCCAGTATATTTTAATGGCTGTGGTTTCCTTTTTTTTCTTACTGTAATAATGTCTTTCTTTCCTTTTTACTTTTGGTTTAATATATTTCAAGCCTTTTTAAAGTCCCCCCCAACATATGTTTTTTAAAGTTTTATTTGCAATCTTATTTAAACTTTGTTTGACTCTCTTTTCTTTTTTTTTTTATTAAGTATGCTTTTTGGGTAGCATTCCTCAGAGAACTCAGTCCCTAACTCCTCTGACCCCCACCCACCACCGGACTTACTAGGAGCAACAATCCACCCAGACTTGCCCCTCTGGGTGGGGCCGTCGGGCAGGCATGGCCCCATGGAAGGCTGCACAAGGTTCTCAGTGGAAGAACCACCAGGAGGCCACCCTGGCTTACCTCCCAAGGCAGGGCCATAGGGACAAGTTGCACCAACGGAGCCTCTTGCTCAGTCATGGAGGGTGGTGTAGGGGCCAACATGACAGGGTGTCATTAATGGAGCTGGCAGCAGTTTTTTTTCCAATAATAGGCTCCCCTGGAGGCATGGCATGCTGTGGAATGACATAGTATGCAATACATAAACATCTGGCAGGCTTCCCTGACAGCTTGGCTGCAGCAGCTGTATCCCCCCCTGGCCACCACCAGGGTTCAATCACACAGTGGTCACTCCCCCTCCCCCGGAGGAGGAAAGCAGTCCCAAGGATGCTCAAGCCTCCTCCCCCAGGATGGCCAACCAATGTCCCAAGTCTGGTCTCAAACTCAGGTAATTTCTTGTTTTCTTAATTTTTCGCTTATCAAAGGGAATGTTTATTCCTTTGTTTCAGCTTTTTGTAAGGTGCCAGATCATTATATACTTTTAAGTCAGAAACTCCTCAATAGCCATGTCCAGAAAAGGTATTAAATATAATCTTGAACAGTTTATTTGAGCCACTTTATATTTGAATAACTCATTGTTATCAATTTTAAGACATTGGGCTCAATTCAGAAAGGCTGATGTAGGCTTGCATCAAGCCCTGCATCAAACCTGCAGCGGCACCAAACACATTGATGCAGCTTGCACCCAATTCAGAAAGGTTACATGCATTTGTGACAGTTTCCCTACTTTACAATGGCTTACAACAACTAATTGGCGCAAACCCCATAAAAATGTCCCCCTATGCACAAAGTTTGACCAGCAAAAATCTGGTCTAACTCATGATAAATCAAACACAGGATCATGAATCCGGATTGATGCTGCAAGCCCCATGCACCAAATGTTCAGTGCACCTGGGGCTTACATCAGTCTGGCTTGTCTTTGAATTGAGCCTATTGTCTTTTAACTTCAGCTGCTATAATCAGATTTCTGGGTTTACCCAGTAAGTGAATTCTACAACTTACAGTGTTGTTGTTGTGAAAGATCAGAGAATTCACTTCAACTTTGATGCCAATTTTTAATGAGACAAAAATCAAATTGAATATGTTTCAAGGGCTATCTGGGCTACATTTCGTAGTGGATGTGGTAACAATTTCCATCAAATCCAAGCCTTTAAAACAATTTTCCAGGCATCTGTTTCTTGGGCAACCCCAAGTGGCATTGAAGTTGTCAATCAGTGTAAGCTCATATAGTAGTTAATTGAATGAGCTAAAAATGTCTATACAAGTTTATCAAAGTAGCACATTTTTGCTTTCCTGGTGTAGGGCTAGAACCCTCAGCCTTCTGATCTTCTGAAATCAGAGGCAAGTGTGTAACTTGCTAGTCCACTGATACTGTTAATGGAGCCATATCCATCACCAGGGCCTGGACTGAATGATATATCTGTTCAAGCATAAAGTTTGTCTCAAATGCAAATGTGAAATTTTAATTCCCTGCCTGATTAGTAAGAATGAATCTCTCCTTTTGATGTTACTTAAAGTTTAGAAAAGCTGAAGATAACAGGTGTGAGAAACTGAGCCTCACAAGGTCTAGACTCTAGACCAACAGGGATCACTTTCATCATGGAATATTGCAAGATAATGCAGCCTCTTGCAAACTCTTTTGATATCTTCAGATATTATTAAAGTAGAAACAAAATGATACATGAGATATCTTATTCCTAGATCATTGGCATTGAAAAAGAAGCTGTTTGCTATCTGACCAACATTTTGTTATGCATCTTCTCTTCTTGATGCACTTGACAAAGCTGTGTGCATTCAGTTTGGTACCAATTTTGAGCAGAGGGAGTTGATTCTGTCCAGCATCACATTATTACAATTTTGCATTTGATTGATTTCTAATCAGGATGGAGCACATACAGCCAAAACTATGCTTGAAAATAAATTGTTGGAACATTAGAAAGATATTGTAATATATGGATAAGCCTCAATAATACTATACTAAGTGATACAAATATTTCCAGTAATACACCACTATTCTCAATAATACTATCTTGAAAAGTGATAATACTATAGTTGTTGTTGCTAATACTACAGTTCAAAGGTCATCTCCAACTGTAGTATTATCACTGGATCCATATATTACAAAAAATAACAGAAAGATAAGTGTTTTACAAGGCAGTAATACCATCTTGAGGTTTTGGAGACTTTATGACCTCTCAAGATTTGCTCTGGAGGTTCCATGTCTCCAAAACCTCTCTATGGTATTAATGCCTTGTAATACACACTTATCTATTATTCTATTTGTCTCCTAAACAAGTTAAGAGAATAAATAAAACAAGCTTCACTATTTTATCTTGCTGATGCCTTAACTATCTTGTAAAAACATCAGTTATACTTCCCCTAGACAATGAGCTTATCTGGCTATATGCTATTGCTGCTACTATATTAACCAAATTGGCCAAAAATGTGTATGTGGATAATTCTTTGTGACTTGAAAAATAATACATACAGGTTGCCTATTGAATCATTAAATTACTTCAAGCATGTTCATGTCTAACAAACGTTAGGTCATTAATAAATCTGTTTTACATTACATTTTTTTAGAGTCTGTCACACTCATCATGACAAACCTCAGGCTACAATACTTACATTTATAGTGAATGAACAATACAACAATCCAAGCAACAATATTGGATTTGGTTGGTCAACAGGAAATATTAGGGGTCGACTTTATGTGGTCCGGTGGCCTGCTGTGGTGGTACAGCATTTCAGGTTTCTAATCTCACAAAAAACACAACCTCGTTATAAAGAAATGTGCAAGATAAACATGCCATTTGCCTGCTTTGTTGAATGAATCACTCCACGTGTTAACATTCTGGGTGAATAGGTTGGAAGAATGCATTATATTCGTGATAGATTGATGAATCCATTTTTTGCTTGAAACACCAACATTACTGCTTGAAAACAACATGATGTATGGTGACTACCAATACTGGTGCTTTAATTTTGTAAGTTGAATCTATTTTCTCTTCCTTGTTTTGTATGTCAAGTGCTACAATTTGCACAGCCACGATGTGTGGTGGACTGATTGGTGTGTACACCTTCCCATGCCTGAGTAAAACAATGCACTGACACTTGTTGCCTTGTCATTGGCTTGGTCTGCTGCCTATACAATGAAAAAGATTTTCACAGTAGACAGATTTTTTCTTTGATTTTTTTTGTGCAAAAATGCAAACTTGCTGACTGCTATTTAACTTTAGCCAAAGCTGCCTGCAGCCTGCCATTCAGAATCCAGTTAAGCATCCTTAAGCTATCTACCATAGAAACATAGAATTTGACACAGATAAGGACAGCTTGGCATTCCCAGTCTGCCCATTTTTCTCTATTTGCATTATTACTGCAAACTGTACTTGATCCACAGCTCTTTCTCCTTCCCTGTTCCTTGACACTTTGATTCCCTTGGGCCTATCCCATGCAGTCTTGAACCTCAGCAATGTTTTTGTCCCCATCACCTATGTTGGAAGGATGTTTCAGGAATGTACCACTCTTTCTGTGAAGATGTACTCCCTCAAACCTCTCCTGAATCTAACCCCCTCCAGGTTCATAGCATGTCCCCTTATTCTTGAACACTTTTTTTTTCCTCCTCCCACTCCCCCGGACGGCCACTCCTTCTAGCTACCTGGGCCCAATGGCCATCCTACTCCACTGGTCACCATCACATTGCCCCTGCAACAGTCAATTGATCCTCCAGGTGACTCGATGTAACCCTTCATCGGATGGGTCCCCCCCCAGGTGACAAGTGCCCAGAGACACAACTTACTTAGCCCTGGAATCGGCAGTGAGGTGCTCAGTGTGGGGCTATCCCAGGCTTTGTGGGGTTTTATGTGATAGGGGCGATTCCCTTATCCCACAGAACACAAACTGCAAACCAAAGATCATGCAACGTCAAAAGTGTGACCAAAACAACATCGACCTCTGCAAACAGCAAAGGTCACTCATTTTTTCACCCAAAGAAATAAAAATGATTTTTTATGCAGGGGGCTGTGTCCCCTGCACCCCCAACTAAATGATTACCAACTCCGGGGGAGGGGGCTGACTGTGAAAGAATTGAAATGCTGAAATAAAAAATAAAAACTCACCCCACACCAGGACCCAAACCCGGGCCCCTCGGTTTCATAGGCAGTGGCTCTAGCCACTATGCCAAATGGCCAGCTTGGCAAGGTTTGTCAAAATACCTTCCTATATCTTGCTGTAGTGAGTGTAGCTCACTGCTGTACTCGCTATACAGACTACCTCGATGTTTTGCACCAGTCGCTGCTAGTATGAGCAGTATTATTGAGTCACTCATATTGGGCCGCTCATATCACTGTACACTGCTTCATGGCATGCTGGGGACCAGTGGCCATCATTCTGTCAGACCAGGGGGAATTTTCTGCTTTTCTTGGACCACCCACTCAACCTTGATTGGGTCTGTGGAAGCGGCGAGGGGGGGACAGGGGGCATGTCAAGGCTGCACGTCCCCCTAACTGGTCTCCAATCCACCTGCAGGTGCTAAGGCCCTGCCCACCCCACCCCGGAAGGGAAATGCCCAGTGGATGCTCTGGATCCCCTCCTAGCCTGTCTCTGCTACTGGTAACTGGGCTCAGGGAGTGAACCCAGATCACCAGCATGCCAAGTGAACTCCTTTGCTTGGCGCCACGGAGTCGGCTCTTGAACATCTTTATTTTTGAAAAATACTTCCCTCCTATACTTTATTTACCCCTGTGAGATATTTAAAGGTCTTTATCATATCCCTTCCCCTATCCTCTCTTCTAATGTGTATATATTGAGGTTCTTTAATTTTACCTCATAAGGCTTTTGTAGCAGACTCTGCACCATTTTAGTTGCCCTCCCCTGGACTGCCCCCACTCTGTCTATGTCCTTCCAGAGATGGGGTCTCCAGAACTGGACACAATATTCTAGATGGGATCTTACCAGTGACCTATACAGAGGTAATGCCACTTTCCTCTTTCTGCTGGTGATACCCCTCCCTATGCACCCCAGCATCTCACCCACCATCCTGACTCCCTTGTCACACTGTCTGGCCATCTTAAGGTCATTAGACATGATTACCACTAGGTCTCTTTCCTGCTTGGTAGTCATCAATACCACTGCATCTATTTTGTACCCTGCTTCTGGGTTTCTATGCCCTAAGTGCATTGTTTTCCACTTTTACGCATTGAAACCCAGCTGCCATACCCTTGACCATTCCTTGAGTTTTCTCAGGTTTCTGATCATCTTTTCCACCCTCCCCCTGTAGAGTGTCCACCCTATTGCAGATTTTGGAGTCATCCACAAAGAGGTAGACCTTCCCTTCCAGCTCTTCTGGAATGTCAATTACACTATAAAGACAGTAAAGAGGACCGGTCCCAGCACTTATCCCTGAGGCACCCCACTGGGCTCCCTCCCTTAATTGGAGTTAACTTAATTTACCAAAACCCTCTGTTGCCTATCTCCTAACCAAATTATTATCCAGTTCACCACCTTTGGACCCATTCCTAAACTACCCAGATTATTTACTAGTCCCCTGTGTGGAAAATGTTGAAACCTTATTGAATTCTAGGTAGGCCACAATCACTGCTCCTCCCTGTTCCTATTTTTTGTCTTCCAGTCAAAGAAATCTATCAGATTTGTTTGCCATGGCCTCCTTCCTGTGAACCCATGCTGCCTCAGGTCCTGTAACCCACTAGATTCAAGATACTGTGCAATCCTTTCCATCAGCAGTGATCCCATTAAGTTTCCCACCACCGAAGTCAGGCTGACTGGCCTGTAATTGCCAACCTCCTCCCTGCTAACATTTTTGTGTAGTGGGACTACATCCGCCCTTCTTCAGTCCTCCAGAACCATTTCTGTTTGCAGTGATCTGTTAAACAAGGATGTCAGAGGTGTAGCCAGTACCTCCCCGAGCTCTCTCAATACGCTTGGATTGCATCCTCTCTGGCCTTATGGCTTTTTCCACCTTCAGATTAGTAAGTCCCTTCAGGACTCTCTCCTTCAAAAAAGGACAGGTGTCCACCTCCCTTCTTCCAAAGCTTATGTGACTTTATTCTGGCACCTCCCCTTCTCCTTCCTCTGTGAATACTGAACAAAAGTATTTGCTCAGGATGTCTGCCTTTTCCTTGTCTTCCTGTGCACAGTGCTCCTATTCCCTTTTTAACCTTATAATTCCACCCCTAATCTTCCTATTTTCACTTACATATCTAATAAATGTCGTGTCCTCTTTTGTTAACTCCTGGGCTATACTCTCTTCAGTTTGAACCTTTGTGCTCCATACTGCTTTCCCTGCTTCCCTCTGTTTCTCCTGACACACCTCCCTATCATCATCCTCCCTCTGCATCTCATTATACCTTCTGAATACTACCATTTGAGACTTTACCTTTTTAGCCACCTCTTTTGAGAACCATAGGGGTCTCTTTTTCATCTTGTTTTTGCTCACTTGTTTGATGCAAAGGTTTGTTGCCTTAATAATGCTCCCTTTTAGCTTCCCCCACTGTTTCTCTGCCCCAATCAGGCCATTCCTCCCACCAGATCACCCCTGAGACATTCAACCATCTTTATAAAATCTGCCTTCCTATGGTCAAGAACCATCACCATCGTGTGGTTCAGTTCCCAGCCATCTTTACATTGAACCACACCATACAGTGATCATTGGTCCATAGGAGGCCTCCCTCCTTGATGTCTGCAACACTGTCTCTGTTAGTAAGTAGCAGGACCAGTATTGCCCCATCATGAGTGGGTTCACTGACTAGTTGTCTGAGGAATGCCCCTGCAGAGTCCAGGATGTCCCTGCTTGTAGCTGAAGCTGCTGCTGTGAGGCTCCAATCTATATCCAGCAAGTTGAAGCCCCCACCAGTGGCACCTCCTTTTTTCTTCCATCTTGCCAATGGCTTCCACCAGTACCTTATCTAATTCCTCTCCCTGTGCTATAGGTCTGTAGATCACTCCAGTCCGAATAGTGGCCCCATACCACTTTGGCATAGTCACCTTCTAATGAAATTCCTGATTACTCTCTCATAATAATAACTGTTGTCATCATCCTCATGAACTCATCAGAAAGTCAATAATATGGTTATCATCATCCTGATTAACAATGATCATCATCAGTAATTCATAACTGCATGCAAGGAAATGACTGAGAGCAAGCAATAAAGGTAACACAGGGGCTCATGGTGACAAGTAAGCAAAAATACCCAAAAGGGTGAATGGTATTGTGCTATACTAGACCATCTCAGGGATGCGACTAGGCCTGTTGCCACAGGTGGAGGGCCTCACAGCACTGGAGCGGTCCGGTATAGCACAGTACCTCCCACCCTGTAGAATATTTCACTTAGAAATGGGCAACAGGTAGAAAGAAAGGGAAAAATGCACAAAAATAATTTATTGAAAATGTTCTATGAATTTGTACTATAGGGAGGTAAAATAGTCCCTATTTGAGAAGAAGTGGGTAGAACAATAAAATGCTTTTAAAACCGTGCATTGCAAAATGAGTTGAGCTATGGCCAAAATAATAAACTGTGGCCAGCTATTTCTTGAATTCTATGAAACGCATTGGTGCAGTGAATGCACAATTCACTAGACTGAATGGTATTTTTTGTGGAGCCCCTGGTGGCAGTGAAGAGCTTCAGCAAGGAGTGCTTTCAGTTTTTTTTCCCTCTGCTTCCTGTTCCTGTTTATCTGGTTTGGATTGCCATCCAGAAGCTTGCTCCACTTTTTTTTTTGTCTGAAGAGAAGGTTTACCACAAGCTTGCAAGGCTTGCTTCACATCTGTGCCCTGTAACCGTCATGACATCCCTGGCTTGAAGACCTTCATTCAAGAGGATCTGGACTGAGGTGGTGCTGATACTATGGTTAGTGTATCTTCTACGTATTCATGCCTTTTTGCTGAGTTTTGGCATGAGAGACCACAGGAAGTTTTTGCCCATAGGCTCTTTAGTGTACCACCCATTTTGTGTGTTAAGAAATGACTGTGGAAGACATTGTGGGTGTAAATAAAATGCTGCTGCATCTGATGATATTTTAAATAGATATTTTTCAAAGCAGTTTACGTGGCAGTTAGGGATTTCTGGCTCTTCATGACACTGCCTTTAGTGTTATCTTTCTTTATTTTTACTGGATCATTGTTGATTTTGGTATAGGCATTGTGTACAAGGCTGATCTATCTGCCACCATTTTTGTACTTCTTGATTTAAACAGTTGATGTGCTAGTTCTTGTAACCCCTCCCGACTGCATTAGGCCATGTGTAGTTGAATTTCGAACCAGTTGTACATCACAAGACCCAGGACAGTGTCAGAAGAGAGAGAGAGAGATACAGATTCACTGCTCTTCTGGAAGTCCAGCTGAAACAAGGCAGGATGGTGGGTAACTTCATTTTTGTTCTGTTTGCGATCAGAGATGTTGTGAAATGCCGGTGAAATCATGAATTTCGCCCTGTGAAATATTTTGTGTAATTATGTACTTATAGCAAAATTTCACCAGTCAATTTCACTGGTAAATTTCGCTTTGCATTATTATTAGGCGAAATTAAGGAAAAAAAGGCTTTGTCACAAGATTTACTCTCTGCAGGTCACATGGGTGTCCACAGTCAGGCTGGAAGTCACTGATTCTGCTTCCTTTTGCACTGGCAAATGTTGTCAGACAGTTAGGCAACAGGAGAACTGCTGTACTAAGATTGTGTTTTTATACATTCTGTTGTTTAAAAATAGTTAATATCTTAATCTTTCTTTGCTAGGACTTTGTGTGTGTGTGTGTGTGTGTGTGTGTGTGTTTGACTCCCTCACTCTCTCTATCTCTATGTCTGATCTTTTTTTTTAGTTTTCTGTAAAAACATTTTTTGGTCTGTTAAAATGGCAGAAAAAGGTAGAGAAAGTGGCACTGGTGGTCAGAAGGCTGGTTAAAGTGTTCACCCTAACAGGTGAGAATTTAGAGTAGATGAAAGTCAGGCACCCACTCCCCAGTAGAAGCAGCCAGAATCAGTTCCCCACCCTCCTGCAGCAGGAGCCTGTGTGTCCCAACCCCCAGCAGCAGGAGCCTCTGCCCCCCACAGCAGGAGCCCATTGCCCCCCAGCAGCAGAAAGAACCTGTGCCCCCACCCCCAGCAGAAGGAGGAGATTGTTGTAGACCCTGGGACATCAGCTGGTGCCCCCCCCCCCCACCAACAACCAAGGGTGTCTACAGTCTGGTCCTTTTTCACCACAAATGCTGCAGATGACAGTGTCATCATCTGCAATGTTTGTGGAAGGAATATTCATCAGGGGAAAAAAGGGGCACACCTTGGCACTGGCAGCCAAAAGAGCCATCTGCAGCACCACCACCCAACAAAGCAGCTGGTGAAGCAAAATGAGGTGGCAGTAGCAGAAGGCAGTAGTGAGGGGAACACACAGGAGGGTGAGGGAGCCAGCAGGAGGAAGACGGCCTTTCTGTGTCTGGTGGGAGTCAGCATCAGCACAGGGGGCACTGTACTCAGACACAGCAGCAGAAGGCAGCAGCACCATCACCTCATAGCCACCTCATTGGGATCCCTCATTGGGAAGCTCAGCCTGCACTGGCTGCAGCAGGTCAGGTCACCAGTGAAGACCTGGCGGCCATGTGGAATGAAGTTGCGAGCTCTGAGGCAGGACTTTGAGCAATTTTGCCAGGAGTTCAGAGAGGCCAGGGGGGACATTAACAAAATAATGGAGGATCAGCAGCAAGTTTTGAACCTCATTGCAGAGTTGTGTGGTAGTGGTGGTTGCAGTTCTGACATGGTGTAAGTGGTTTAAGTGGTGTGTCAACACTCAGCACTTAATTTTTTTGCTTTTCTTTTTCCTATCCTGTGTCTTGTGTTAGTGATATTCTTCTCTTGTCTCCACCCTCAAAAAATAAGACAAAATAAATAAAAAAAACACCAAAAAAAAACTTTTCTGTCCTCTAGTCTTCCTCTATATCCTGTTGTTTCTTTGTCTTGTGTTATAAAGATATGTCTTTGTCCAGTGGTTTTGTGTTTTATGTTAAGATCTCCATAGTATTCAGTCCTTTTCCTTGTTCACTGATTTTAATGTTTTCCCTCTCATATTATTACCATTGCCCTGACTCTGCCTGACCCCCTGTCATGTGTTATAGTCAATGTACATATAAACACCTTACCTTTGTTTTTGTTTTGTGTTACTCCTTAATATATTTCCTCCTCCTATGCAAAAATGTCAAGTATTGTTCCTATGAACAAAAGTTTCCCAAAACTATGTGATGTTATGGCAGCAGTTTTGGTTGTGTGCATCAGCAGTCCGAAGATGCATACAA
The DNA here is from genome assembly GCA_016271365.2 of Neoceratodus forsteri. Classification (NCBI taxonomy): domain Eukaryota; kingdom Metazoa; phylum Chordata; order Ceratodontiformes; family Ceratodontidae; genus Neoceratodus; species Neoceratodus forsteri. The sequence continues at coordinate 965,018,253 of CM028132.1, read as the reverse complement.
CAATCACAGAAACAAAAGCAATTTTATTGCGAATTTAAACATCAATATGGTTTCAGTGCTTAACACTTGTCCTGTGCTTGCCACAAATGCTAAGCTGGGTCCCTCCCCTCCAGTCTCCACTGTGTTGTGCTGAACAGGCCTTATATAAGTCCAGAAAATATCGCATGTGAAATTTTACAGAAAATTGAGACATAAATATGGTCTCAGTGCATAAGTTTTATAGAGCCCCATCACCACCTGGACCAAAATGCGCACTTTTGTCCACAGTTTAACACTGCTTTCAGGATGAATCTTGTTGCATCTTGCTGCTGTGCTGTGCAGAACAGGCCTTAAAAGTCCAGAAATGTAACATGAGAAATTTTAAAGAGAAGTCAGACATAAATCTGGTCTCAGTTATGACATTTTATACTGCCACCCCACCACCAGGCCCAAAATGTTCACTCATGTCCACAGTTTAACATTGCTTTCATGCTGCTTCTAGTTGCCTCTTGCTGCTGTGCTATGCAGCACAGGCCTTATAAGTCAAGAAAAACCACATGAGAAAATTTCAGACAACACTGAAACATGATTGTTGTCTAAGTCCTGACCATTTAACTGCCAACCCACCACCAGGCCCAAACTGTGCACTTGTATCCTTAGTTTAACACTTTTTTCAAGATGAATCTCATTGCCTCTTACTGTTGTGCTGTGCAGAACAGGCCTTATAAGACCAGAAATATCACATGTGAAATTTTACAGAAAAGTGAGACATAAATGTGGTCTCAATGCAGAAGTTTTTTGTAGCCCCACCACCACCCGGACCAAAATGTGCACTTTTGTCCACAGTTTAACACTGCTTTCAGGATGAATCTTGTTGGCTTTTGCTGCTGTGCTGTGCAAAACAGGCCTTATAAGTACAGAAATATGACATGACAAAATTGTGAGAGAAGGGGGACACAATTATTGTGGCTGTTATAAAATAGCCAATAATGGCAAGTGGGCTGCCACGCTGAGAAAAGTAATTCCTCCTGTGAAATGCTGCTGCTTGTTGCACTTGCTGCCTCCTGCTGCTGGTTTCACAACTGACTGAGAAATCTAGAATTATCATTTGCCAATGCTGCCCTGTTTGGCTGTGGTGATGCTGTGGTTGTAACTTGTACGGTGTGGAGGGAATGCGATTTCGGGGTGCTGTAGCTTGATGCCTGCTGCTCTGAGTGGTTGCCAGCTTGCCACAAGAAGTAATGTTTTGGCTGGTGTTGATGGATCATCAACACAGACATACTGCTGCTGCTGCACACATAAGTATTTCTATGTATTTTTTTTCTGTGCAGGAGAGAGGGTGGGTGTGGGTTGGTATTGTGGCCTCTTGAGGTATAATGTGTCTGTACTACTTTTCCATTATTTTCCAGTTGGGTGAGGATTACATCATGATGCCAAGCAAGCTTCATCAGGCCGGGATTCAGACGTTGGAATGCACTACATTTCCCAACACCGAAGGTAATATCTAATTTTTCATTGATGGGGCAACTGCAGTCAAGATGTCTGAGTTTGACAGTAATTGTGTTCTGTTCACTTTTGTCAACATTCAGGAATTCCAGTGCATGTTCTACCTCCCTCTACTGCTGCTGTTAAGAATGGTTCCAGTTTCACAGCCATTCCTTGAGATAAGTATTACTTCATTTTTAATGGGGTGGGGGGGGTACTTGTAACAATCTTCAAAATGTATTATTTTTATCTTATTTCCAGGTATGCAGTACTTTTAGGGGAAGGAGGATGCCTGCTGCTGTGGTTCATGTGCCCCGCATGTTCCTTCTGGGGGCAATTTCCATTGTTTACATTCACCGGGTAAGGTAAGTATATACATTTTTTTCTGCTTGTAATTTGCTTGCCAACACCAGGTATGCAGATAGATGAGTATTTGTCATGTTTCCTGTCATTGTTCCTGTTTAGGACATTTTCCCCCTGTGCGATGAACACATCCAGACCCTGCAGGAGCTTGTGTGTGGAGGACAGAGCGGGTTGCTTGAACTGCAATGTAGGCCACCAGTTTCATTCACAATTAAACAAAACATCCAGGAAGGAAGTATATCTGGAAATGGTTGGTGAAGATGGTGTTTAGAAATTATAGGTGGAGGGGGCCAGTGTCTATTGACATGAAAGGTAGCAGAGCTGGAGTAATTAGGATATTTAAAAGCCAAGCTGCAGGTAGAAAACACCTCCCCCCATATGGATCAGCACTGTTTCTGTACCAACTCTATAGTAGTACTTAATGTAATTATCCATTTTTGGGGAATTTGGATGTTGTTAAGCATTTATTTTATAACTATTTTGTAATTAATGACTCACTTCATTAAAGACGGCCACCATTCACCATTTTGTAAAATCTTTTCAACTAGTGTTACCTGTTGAATGAACATCCTACATTCATACTCTTGTTGAACTAGGAGGGTTCTTCAACATGTCACAGATAATAACCATCAGAAAATGTTTAGTTTTCACATGGTGTGCATGGACGTGCAGGTATTAGGGGAGGGTCAGGTGTGGCATGTGCCAACATGGGCACTTTTAAAGACTTAAAGGTAACATATCTTGCTTCAGGATGGGATCAGTCTAACTGAAAAGTAAAATGTGTATCTTGAAATTTTTGGCAGAGGAACCTTATTACTGTAATAATGCAACATTTTTATGGTTATGGCAACTCGACTGCTGCTTTAATATAGGGTGGGGACTAAACAATGGTTTAGGGCAAGGGTAATCAAATTAAACTGATTAACAGTAGGTAACACAACCATCACAAATTCAATGACGAATGTATAAAAATAATTTATAACACTATACTAAGCTGAAAGTGGTTGGGTGGGGGGTTCCTAATATTAAATTCAACCTTGTTCCAGTTCCACTGTCACATCCTCTAAGAAGCAGCCCTCACAGTCTTCAAGACTGGAGTTGTTACTAGGTGGAAATTCTCTCAGCATTGCTGCTTCATCCACCTCACTGCTGGTGGAAGCCTTAGCAGAGCTGACATCTTCATTGTCATCATCATCACCGAGACACAGTTTGTGTGGCAACACCATTGACATCACTGTTATGCTGAATGTGCCCTTAGTTCATTTTGATGAATGTTAGCATGGACACATTCTTGGGTGACAAACTGGTCCACTGGTCATTCCCAATGGCCCCAGCTGAACTAAATACTCATTCCACACTGATACTGAATGGTGACAGCTCAGGTATTTAACAGTAGCTGATGTTAGTGCTGGCCAATCAGTCACTTTGCTGTTCCAGTTCTGCAATGGCTCATCAGTAATGGCAAGGTGCTTGTTGTCCCCCATGTAGGCCTCCACCATTTGTTCTGATGCCCTGAGTCTGGCTGCCTCATCAGTCTCTTCCTCCTTTTTTTCCATATCTTCCACTCCCACCTGATAGAGAACATCCCAAATGGGATTACTTGTCATTTTCTGCTGTAACTTGCCCATTTTGTCAGATTGGGTTGCCTGTGAGCAGCTGGTGGTGGTAGAAACACCCGTTTTCTGTGCAGTTTGTGTCTCATTTGCATTTTTCATCTGTGCACCAGATATCCATCTAATGACGTTCTCGGTCAACTTTTGCTGATGACCTCCTTCAATTATAGAAGGCAGGCCACGTTTGTAGTGTGGATCAAGCATGGTAGTGATTGCAAATTCATCTGACTGCAGAATGCTGGAAATATGGGTATTGCTGTCTATCACATCGAGCATGTCATCCATCATATTACAACTACTGTGATCTCCACTTGGCTCCATCTCATGTTGGACATTAACCAGTGTCTGCCTCAGCACATGTGTAAGGGGTATGGATTGACTTATACAGGCAGTGTCCCCACTCACTGCCTGTGTTGCATACTTGAATGGAAAGAGAACGTGTATTAGCCCATCCATTTGTCACCACTATTCTGATGTTAGAGTGATGGATAGTCCAGCTCTGTCCTGGGTGGTGTGCCCCAGCAGGTATTCTGAAATGGCCTTATACTATTCATACAGCTGGTCTATCATGTACAACGTGGAGTTCCACCTGGTCACAACATCAAGCTTCATACAGTCCTGAGGCAGATGGTTATTTCACTGTAGCTCACGTAGATGGTCATGGGCCTTTGCAGAATGGGTGAAGTACACACAGACGCGATGGGTGACAGTCACAGTTTCCTTAATGTTTGCATGGTTTTGAAACTATTGCACAAGATTAAGGCAGTGTGCCAGGCAGGGCACCCTGAAAAAACCCACCATCGTTAATGCACTTCGCCAGATTGGAGCCATTATTACTTGCAATAAATCCTTCTGTGAGTGCGTGTGTAGCCACTCATCAATCTTGTCCAGCAGAACATTAAGCAATTTCTCACTCATGTGAGAACCGGTAACACTTTGCATACTCAGGGTTGCATGCTGCCAAATTCCAGGGGTGTTGCTACCACCACAATTTTGCTTCAGGCAGGTTTTGCAAAGGCCAAAATCAAATACCACCCCAGGTACCTGTGCCCAGTGTGCCAATATACATAAATATGAGCTTACCACTGTTTGTCCACTGGTCCACATATCCATGCTGAGATGGATATATTCTGATGCAGAATGCTTCATTGCATGTCTTATGGAATTAACAACTCTACCATACAGCTCTGGCATGGCACACTTAGAGAAATAGGTTCATGATGGAACCTGCCATTTGGGGCAGGCACGGGACATCAACCTGAGAAATCCAGCATTCTCCACAAACAAGAATGGCAACAGATTGATGGCCAGCATTTCATCGGTGGCAGCATTTAACTTGTGTGCAGCAGCATGATTGGGGGGGGGCTAGTTTGAGTGTGGCTCAAGAATGGTCTTTAGTATGGGCTGCATCTTTGAGGCTGTTCGACCAGAATGCAGTTCTTGTGGCACCAATGTTGATCTTTTAGGGGTAACAGTTGACTGTTGGAGAAGTGCAGACCTCATGAAACCAGTTATTTTGGTTGATTTTGGGTGTGGTGGTGTACTTTTCTGAGTCAAGGGAGTGGTGCCTCCACTGCTATACCCACTACTCGAGAGAGCAAAGGATTGATCATCCTCCTCCTCCACCGACCCACTCTGCCCTCCCTTCTCCTTTTGTGTTGCAGTGCTCTCAGTTACATTTAACTTGCCGAGGGAGATTCCTAACAAATACTCTGGCATCTTTCTGGTGTTGCTGCCAGTGAAACGGGAGCTTGTTTTCCAGGTTGGCATGTTGGCCACCAGTGCCTATGTGACTTCCCTTTTTTCCCCCGATTAACACATGCTTGACACAGTTGACATATCACTATGGTCTTATCAACTGGATCAAGCATGTACAAGTCCCAAACTAGGGATTTTTGACCTCTGGACTTAATATGCTGCTGCGACTGGAAGAGCTGAGAAACAGGCATTGAAATTTATGCTTTTTGGGCTGCTTTCATCACTTCCATAAGACTACTTTTGGGACAGGGGGTGACTTGACTGCTTGGAGACTTGCTGATAGGCTTGCTGACAGACTGATCCACAGGCTGTGCATGTAAATGGCCTACATCACACTTGACCTTTTAACCTCTGGCTCCCATGGTGGATCATTCCACATGTCGTCTTCATCAGCTCCAATGCTGATAATGTCCTCCTCCTCCTCCCTACCACTGTCTTCTTGCAAAACAACTTTTTCTTTCTCAACAACCATCTCCTCAGGGGACTGACTATCCGTATCTCCAGGATTATCAGACTCCGCCTAAACACTATCACCACCACCAACTCCAGCAGGAACAGGAACAGTCACACTGACAGACTTATCTCCTTCCTCCTGGACCTCTGTTCCTGTACTGGTGTCAGTGTCTCCCTTCTTCTCACTATTATCCCCCACCAGCATGGATGCAACAGTTCTGGCCATAAAAAACTGAGACACACTTATGCTATTACTTCGAACAGCTCCTTTGCTGGTACCTGCCATACCACCAGAGACCACAGAAGACACTGATGCAGACATACAAGTGCTCTGGGAAGTGCAACTGAAGTTGTACTCTCCTCAATAGACTTCTTTGCTGCCTTGTCCCCCCGGCACGTCTCCTGTACTGGACCATCCCTTAGTAGGCATTTTTATATGCTTATTCAAAGCTTTGCCTTTCTCTGGGAGTATAACAAGAAAGGATGTATTACTAAGTGACTATATGAATAACACCTCTCATCTGCAGTACTGGCTTCCAAATCCAAACATAGTCAGGACAGGTAGCAGCACTCTGTACAACTAATACCATATACGGTAGCCTATTTCAGTAAAAAAAAAAAAAAGAGTTACTTGTTTTCTTTCCCCAAACGAGAATTAAGTATCATGGGGAAAACGGCACAGGTAACCTACTTTAAATAAAATGACGGACAACACCTCCCCCAACATGAATTGGCAGTGTCTCCAAAAAAATAGTGAAGTAGTTTTTAATATGATGACAGTTTCTTGGGTGGGGAATGGGATGGGTATTGAACTGCTTTATAATACCTGGGTAGGTACGGGTAGGATTAAGCTAAACTCAACTGGAAAACAACAGCACAGAACACCTCACAAAAAGGGCTACAGATCAACAATGTCTGGACAACTGAAGAACTGTAATGTGTTAGTACGTACTACTACAATTTTTTGTTATATAGTGTAAGAGGGCAAAGGCAACAATATAAAATTAACAAACAAAGGCATTTAAGACAGTCTGGATGGTCACACAAATCTCTTGACAACTACTATATTTATATGTAGTTTTTTTATATACTCGACAAAACTGGGTGAGCAAGCTTTCTCCCATTTCGCCCCCAAATTCTGGAACACCCTACCTGCCAGTTTAAACAGCTCCTTATCTCACTTGGCCTTTAAATCTATGCTTTTTTCCTACCTTCATGCACTTGATTCCTGTGACTGTACCTAACCTCCCCTGAACTCTGCTTCCTGCTTTTCCTTACCCAGCTCTACCTGGTTTCTCTGAACTATAATGTATTGTCTGACATGTCAAATGTCCTAATCATCCCTGCAAGGATGGCTACAGCTTGATGTTATTCCTTGACCCCCCCTGTGGGGGTCACCATTTGTTATCTTCTTGGACTGTTTTGTGATTTAATCTGTGATTTGTTGTATAACTGTATTCACCCTGACTATCGGAAGCTGTAATGAAAACTGTTTATATCTGTTTTGTGATGATTTGATTGTTTGTATACTGTACTCTCCTGGGCCGTGCTTGAAAATAGGCAGGATTATTGCCTAATGCACTTACCCAGTTACCAAAAGCTAATAAATAATAAATAAATATTGCACGGGCCAGGTAGTAAACAATGCTGTAACAGGGAAAGAATAAGCAAAAATAAACTGAAACAGGAACACTGCAATGCAGCGGCAAGCTCCAACAATAAAATACAGGGAAGCAAGTCATCAAAGTAGTGAAACTATATATGGACAAGTGCTCAACTAAAAGTACTTTCAATACAAAAAATATGTAACTGTTGCTTTTCACAATTTAAGTGACAGAAGTTAACAGCAAACAGAACTGACCACAAGCCAATAAAAAAAAAGGAATCAGCACTGTGTTTTCAAAACTTTAGAATTCGCAACTAAAAGGCAGAAGATTGGTATTTATAACACAGGGTAAAAGGGGCAGGAACTCTCAGGAGTAACTTTTCAGAGAAAGTGAAAAAGATACTTGTCAAGATGTGAGAAAAATAATACTAACAAGTAGAATACCAACAAAAATATAGAAAAGAAATAACAATACATCATTCACAATTTGTGAGAAGTATGGTTTTAACAGGTGAAAGAAACTAGCCAGAACTGCTTTTACACACCTACCTTCCCCCATTCAACTTCTTCACAGGCACAGACAAAACTCAAAACTAATTAAACTACGTATTATGCAAAAATCCACAAAATTAGAAAATGTTCCCTAGCAGCACTAGGAACAATTTATATATTTGGGAGTAATTAGCTCTCAAAAATAAGTTTTAAAGAGGTCTTAAAAGGGTTTATTGGCTGTGATGCACCATAATAGACTGCTCTCCGAGTCAACAGGCAATAGACTGTGCTAGAAACAGCCAGCATGTGATATTTGATCTGTATACCCACAGGGAATTGCAAATTTCACCTTTGGAGCATAATTTCACCAGTAAAATCAAAAGTTACACTTTCGAAATTTAAACATGGATGGGCGAAATTGCTCTCTCAAAGCATATTATGTGAAATTTCACAATTACGCGAAATCGAAATTCCAGGCAAAATCAAATTTCACCAGGGTGAAAAATTTTGCGGAATTGAGAAATTATGCAAAGTAGTTTCTCTGACCTGATCTGACATCCCATTAGCAGCGACATTAAATTGGTTACTGTGGGATCACTAGTCACCTCAGCTGAGTCTGTAATCATTACCTTGTCATTAACAATTTAATGTGAATTTTTATTTTATTTTATTTAATGAGGAATCAGTTTTACAACCTTTGAGTCAGCGACTCGTTTACAAAGGTACCTTGTTGAGGGGGGGGGGGACAACAAATAGTGAGGTTATAGGACATGGAATTACAAACAGGTGAGATACAAAACACCTGGAGTTACAGGCGGCAACTATACAAGTACAATCATAAGTTCAGTAATATACATATGTTAACTTCCATATTATACATCATATTACGCATCAATAATTTAAAAACAACATAGTTTTAGACAGAGCCCAGTCATCTAAGGGAGCCAGGGGGGAAACAGGGCAAAAGGCTGGGTTAGGTCATCTATCGACATTTGCAGCATCGACTGTCAATAATGTGTTGACAGAGGGCAGTTTTGAACCTGCCAATCCCGGGGATCTTAGAGATAGCCTCAGGGAGGGAATTGAACCAAAGGGGGGCTTTATGATGGAAGGATCTTTGACAGCGAGAGGTCCTAGCCCTGGGAACTATGAAAGTGTCTGTGATGGAGTTACGGGTAGGCAGGAGACGGACAGCCAGCTGCAGTGGAGCAGAGACCCCTGGTGGGCAAAGCCCTGACAAGGATTTTTTAGCCAGTAGGCAGGTATGGTATATTAGTCTTTCATCAAGATTGAGTAAATTGGATGTAGAGTATAGCAGGCAGGTGTGAGTTCTGCTGTTGGCACCTGTAAGGAGCCTGCAGGCTTTGTTAACGGAGGTCTGAACCTTAGATAAGGAGGTGGGGTCAGCCGCAGCGTAAATAGGAAGACCGTAGTCGGCCAGAGATAGTACTGAGGAGGTAATGGCTAATTTTAGCACAGATTCCAGGAGGCAATCTTTGTGTCGGTAAAGGAGCCTGATCCTGGAGTTCATGGCAGATGACAGGGTTTTTAAGTGGGCGTGGAATGTAAGGCCAGGGTCAAAGGTGATGCCCAGGTACTTATAGGATACTACCTGTTCTAGAGTGAGGAGCTTGCTGGTGCTGATGAGAAGGGGAGTGTTCTTAGCACTGTTTTGCCGGTGTGAAAACAGCATGGACTTAGTTTTCTTCAGGTTCATGACAAGTCAATGATTATTGAACCAATTTTCAGCTTGGAGGAAAGCGCTTTGCAGTGTGCCTCGAGTAGGAGGGGTCAGGGTGAGATGCTAGGATTACTGCATCATCAGCATAGAGCAGTATTTTGCTGGAGCAGGAGATTGGGAGAGAGTTTAGGAATAGACTGAAGAGGGTGGGTCCGGAGGATGGAACCTTGCGGTACCCCAGAGAGAACCGGCAGGTTGGAGGAGAGAGTCCCATTTAGTTTAACTCTTTGGGACCTGTTTTGCAGGTAGCTAGAAAACCACTTCATTGGGCCAGATGAGAGTCCTAGTTGGGATAGGGAGTTTAACAGCAGGGGGTGGCACACCGTATCGAAGGCCTTAGATAGGTCTATGAATACTGCCCCTACAAGACAACCCTTGTCAAGTGTGGAGTGTAAGTAGTGGGAGAATTCCAGAAGGGCGGTGGTAGTGCTGTGGCCAGGGCGAAACCCATGTTGCTCCGGACATAAAAGGTTGTACTTAGATAGGTATTCTAAGAGCTGTGTAGATACTATTTTTCTAAGGCTTTGGATGGGGGAGGATGGAATGGCCTGTAATTGTTTGGTAGCATGCGATCCCCAGACTTATGGATGGGGATTACTTCAGCGTGCTTCAAGCATCAGGGAATTGACCTAAACATAAGGATTTGTTTAAGATAAGTGTGAGGGGAATTAGCATGACATCCAGAGTAAGGCGGAGTATCTTGGAGTCAAGAGGGTCATTACTAGGGTTTTGGGAGGTGAGGGACTTTATGAGAAAAGGTTTGGCATCACAGGGTGAGATCGTCTGGAAGCAGAAAAGTGGCCTTGAGATGTATGAGGGGGTGGACGTGGTAAGCGGGTCGAAAAAGTGGGCAGGGAGGACAGCGCTTAAGTCCGTGAAGGTTTTATTAAGGCAGTCAGCAATAGATATTAGGTCAGTCGAGGCAGCCCCATTTATGTCCATCTGAGACGGCGGGGGGGAGTGGGTTTTACCATTCAGTTCTTTAATGTTGTCCCAGAAGGCTCTGGATGAGCCCCAGCTGGACGTCAATGCGGCCTGATAGTATTTAGCTTTTGCCTGCTTGATGGCCCAGGTGCACTGGTTGCGGGCAGCCCTGTAGGCTTGTCTGTCAGCCACTCTACCAGAGTCATTTGCAATGTGCCAGAGATTATCCCGCTTTTTTAGTTGCTGGATTAGAGCAGGGGATATCCAAGCAGCTGACCGCTTTTTTTTCCTAGTTGTGGAGAAGGGGGCAAACAGATCACAGGCGAGGGAGAAGGCAGTAGTGAGGTAGGTTAGAGCAGAGTTTATGTCAGGGAGCACAGGCCACAGGGGTCCAAATTGACTTGTGCAAGGTGGCTTTTGAGGTTGTCAAGACCCCTGGGGAGAAACCTGTAGCCGGGGGTGGAGCAGTACATTGGGCTGAGGGTAGGAGAGGACCAATGGCAGATGACGGGGAGTGGTCGCAGAGAGTCCGCATGAGGACAAGTATGGAAGCCACTTTATGTGGCCGGTTGGAGGGATTACTTCCAAAAGGAGCAGGTTCCTGCTGCTTTGTTAAGATGAGTGGGCTGAGTGACCAATTGAGACAGGTCAAGGGCTGCGAGCTCATCCTTTATAGTATCAGATGAGGAGCAGAGCCAGTTGGAGTTTAAGTCACCCAATATAAGTTGTTCAGCCTTCCGGGGTAAGGAGGATAGATAGTCAAGGAGGGAGGGAGCCACTAGTTTTTTTGTATTCGGGGGTATGTAAACCGTGGTTAGGTAGAGGGGGCCACGTCCAGGGAATGGAGTGATTTTAAGGGTAATGGCTTGCGCCCCATGGTTGAGCACAGGGGTAGGGAGGGCATGGCCCAGGACCGAGTCGCACAAATAGATAGCACACCCCCCTCCCCGCCTGCACAGTCTGTCATCCCTGAACAGGGAAAATCCTGGTAGGGAGACAGCAGAGTCAGGAATAGGTGGGGAGAGCCAGGTCTCTGCTAGCATGAGGATGTCTGGGGAGTGTTGTGTAACCCAGCATTGGAGGGCAGGTATTTTTTTGGGAAGACTGCATATGTTCATGAAAGCAATTCGGAGACCGCTACCACAGGTGGGCTTAGGCGTGGCAGCATATGCAGGCCCAGGATTAGGGTGCACGTTGCCAGAGAGCAAGAGTAGCAGTAAGATTAGGCGCCTTGCAGGGTGGAGGTTGGTGTGGGGTGGGTGCATATGCAGGAGCCGATACCTCACCGGGGATGTGCAAGGGATGGGAAGAGAGAAGAGAGCCGGACATGTCAGCGAGGATTGACCACTTGTGGAAGGGTGCATGGTACTGGGGATAGCACAGGGGGTGGGTGGGTGGGGGTTAAGTGGTAGTCGAGGGTTCGGGATGGATTTAGGGAATGGTACGGTTGTACAGGGTACAGGAAGGAAAAGGGGGATGGACAGAGGGTAGTTGTGCAAAAAGCAGAGGGAAAGACAGGGAAGTGGGAGTGGGGGGATAGTGGTACAGAGGGGGGCAGATCAGATGGGGGTAGAAAGGGGTCGGGGAAGAACAGTGGGTTTCTAGGTAGGAGGAGTACCAGGACAACAAGGATCACAATAGTGGACGATACAACATATGAGAGAGTGGGAACTGAGTGCAGGCTCCCTCTAGTGCTGGAATGGTATAACCAGCAAATGGGAAAGCCGACTGATTGGTTCTGGATTCCCTTGTGAGTAGCTCTATAAAAGGGAGAGCCGACCAAAGGGTGGTGGTAGGGGGCAGTGAGGGGCAGGCAGCTGGCGTTCACAGCAGGCTCACCTGGCATTGAAGGAAGAGCGATTCAAGCGCGAGCCTGGAAAAGGCGCCAAATCCCAGATACAGCAGAGTGCAGGTTAGTCCGATCGCGACTGCAGCAGGGCACTTGAGTGTAAAATTACCTTGTGTTCTGGGCAGGGAGGGCTTTTCGGTCTGGCCCTCACGACCTCCTGGTCCTTAGGGGAAGGGGGGTGAAATCCTGGCAGGGAGGGCAGTACAGCAGCCCTCGCGACCTCCGGCTCCTCGGGGGGAGGGGGGCTCGAATCTGTGGAGAGGGAGAAGAGCGAGGTTAAGTAGGCAGGTAACAGGGGATTAGCAGAAGGGGGCGGGCAGTCTTGGGGGGAGAGAGAAACAATAGTGTAGCAGCAGCAGAAAGACTAAGAGAAAAATGCAGCACCTACAACAGGCTAAACACAAAACCTCTTTCCTGGATTCAAATGTACTTGTTACTTTAAAATTAGTTAAACAGGCTAGCTAAGAAGGCATAGGGCAATTACAGTAAAAGTCCTGGCATTGAAGGAGAGAGGCGATTCGTGATTGCTGGTTGAGTCTGCACAGTTAATTGAAGGACATTTATTTTTTGTGAAAAAAACTGAGAGTGGGACAGGAAAATGTTTTTATATTTATTTTCTTTTTTAACTAACAGAAATTTAAGGGGAAGAATGGTGTTTTTGCAATTGTTACCTAAAATCACGCACATACTCCACATTGGTTTTAAAGACTGCTTTGCCTGGAGGAGATGAACTACAGAAAAAGTACATACATAGTAACATAGTAGTTGACAGTAGATAAGGACCACCAGGCCCATCTAGTCTGCCTGTATTCCATGTCTGCATCAGCAACAGCTGACCCTTCTTGGTCACTGGCTTTTGCTTCTCTTCCCCACATCTAGGGTTCCCTTTTGTCTATCCCATGCATGTTTGAATCCCACCACTTTGTTAGCACCCACCACTTCCTGGGCAGGCTATTCCAAGTATCCACCACCTTCTCTGTGAAGAAAAACTTCCTCACATTTCCCCTTATCCTGCCCTCTTCCAGTCTCATATCGTGCCCCCTGATCCTTGTACAACTCTTGTACTGAAAGATGTCACCCACAAGTACTTTATTCAAGCCTTTAAGATGCTTGAAGGTTTCTATCATAGCTTCCGTTCCCACCTCTCTTCAAGTGAGGTCTTTTAATCTGTCCTCATATGTTTTCTGACGCAAGCCCTGCACCATCTTGGTTGCCCTTCTCTGGACTGCCTCCACCATGTCTACATCTTTGTAAAGATGTGGCCTCCAGAACTGAACACAGTATTCTAGATGAGGCCTCACCAGAGTTTCATACAATGGCATCACCACCTCCCTTCTTCTGCTAGTGATACCCCTTCCTATGCACCCCAACATCCCACTTGCCCTCCCCACAGCCTTGTTACACTGTTTAGCCACCCTTAGGTCATCTGAGATGATTATGCCTAAATCCATCTCTTCCCTGGTGACTGTCAGCAATCCCCCCATTCTGTAGCTCTCCACAGGGTTTCTTCACTCCAGGTGCATGATTTTGCACTTTTCTGCATTGAATTTCAACTGCCACACCTTTGGCAATCTTTCCCCTTTTCCCAGATCCATCCTCATTCTTTTGACACCCTCTGGAGTGTCTGTTCTGTTGTAGATCTTGGTATGATCTGCAAATAGGCAAACCTTCCCCTAAAGCCTTTCAACCATGTCACTGATGAAAACATTGAAAAGGACTGTCCCCAGGACTGATCCCTGAGGTACTCCTCTGGTCTCCCTCTTTTCCTCAGATTTGATCCCATTCACTACCACTCTCTGCTTCCTGAAGCTCAACTAGTTTATAACCTAGTTTTCCACTTCATGGCCCACCCCAGGCTCCCTGGCATGTTTACCAGTCTTATTTGGGGTATGGTGTTGAAGGCCTTACTGAAATCAAGGTAGACATAATCTACTGTTCCTCCCTGATTCACCTCCTTCGTCACCCAGACAAAAAAGTCAATTATATTTGTTTGACATGACCTTCCTGCTATGAAACCATACTGCTTTGGATCCTGTGCTCCCATGGTTTCCAAGTGTTCCACAATTATTTCCTTAAGCAGTGCATCCATACTCTTACCCACTACTGAGGTGAGGTTGATCTGCCTATAGTTTCCTACCTCCTCCCTGCTACCACTCTTGTGGAGAGGGACTACATTTTCCCCCTTCCATACTCACTAAACAGGGCTGCCAGCAGTGCTGATAGCAACATCTATAAGTCCTTTAGTATTCTGGGGTGTTTATTATCTGAACCCATCACTTTGTACACCGTCAATTTTGTGAGTTCCTCCAGGACCCTCTCTGCTGTTAAAGGACTGGTGTTTATCTCCCCCCCCCAAGTTTCTGCTGCCTAGCTGTGGTCCCTGTCCATCCCCCTCTACTGTGAATACTGAACAGATGTATTCATTCAATATCGATGCTTTATCTAGGTCCCCTCTATGCACACCCCTTCCTCCTCTTTGAGCCTTACAATCCTTCCCCTGGTCTTCCTTCTATCGCTAATGTATCTATAATATGTCTTGTCCCCAATCTTTACTGTCTATGCTAATCTCTCCTCTGTTTGCATTTTCACGCTCCTGACTGCTTTCCCTGCCTCCCTATGTCTCTCTAGGTACACCACCCTATCCTCATCATTCTGAGTCTCCTTGTATTTTCTGAAAGCCCCCTTTTTGTCCCTCACTTTCTCTGTCACCTCCTTTGTGTACTATAGTGGTTTGTTCCTTCTTTTCCCTTTTTACTCAGCCTAATGCACTGATTTGTAACCTCCACTATGGCTTCTTTTAGTTGTGTCCACCGCTCCTCAACCACTCCCCCTTGACCCCTTCCTGCCAAGGATTCTTTGATCCCCCCATCCTAGGGAAGTCTGCCCTCCTGAAATCCAGGACCCCTGTCTTAGTGGGACTCTCCTGTGACACTGTTCTAATGCTGAACCACATTGTATAGTGGTCACTGGACCCTAGGAGACTAGCCACCCTGACTTCTTCTATCCTATCTCCATTGGTCAGCACAAGCTCTAAGATTGCCTTGCCCCTTGTGGGCTCCTGAACCAACTGCCTGAGTCCTGCCACCTGCAAGGATTCTATGATGTCTAGGCTCCTGGCTGAGGCAGATGCTGGGATGGCCCAATGCACATCTGGCATGTTAAAATCACCCAGCAGCAGTACTTCCCCCTGTGTTGCTATTCTATATATTTTCTCCAGTATTGCCCTATCTACCTCCTCCATCTGCTCGAGACCTGTAGATCACTCCACTATGAATTGCTGTGCCATTTTCTGGCTCAAATGTACCCCACAGTGCCTCAGCCACCCTCTGTTTACCCTGAACTGCTGTCACTTTAATATCTTCTCTGATATAGAAGGCCACCCCCGCCTCCCTTTTTTACCATCCCTATCCCTCCTGTGTAGCGTGTACCCTGGTACATTTACCTCCCAGTCATAGTTTCCAGTGTACCATGTCTCGATAATTGCTACTATGTCCAGGTTCACCTCTGCCATCAAGGCTGCCAAGTCTGGGATTATGTTTCCCATACTGCAGGCATTTGCATACATGACTGTCCATGTCTTGCAGCCTGTGCCCCTTGCATTTCTACCTTTGCCTTTTTACTCACTCCTTTCAACCCTGTTTTTTTCTCCTGCTGCCTAGTTTCCCCCTGCCTTAAATCTTGTAAAGAGCCCAGTTATATCTCCCAATTTTTCCCTGCCTGTCCCTCTTGTACATTTACGCTTGCCTTCCTGTTCCCCCTTTCCAACCCTCATTTCTTCCTTTTATTGCCTCCCTTCCTCTGCCTTACCCCTTGTAATGAGCTCTGTAATATCTGTCCACAACATTTCTTCCTTATCCAGCTACTCTGACCTGTGCACTAACACTATGCAAAAAGTCTATCGCCACTTCACTTTGCATAGCGGAGTGCTATGTGTGGTGTACTTTTAAAGTCTCTGCACTCATATTGTACTATTATCATATTTGTGACAAAAATGACAAATCTAAATATCACTTGTTAACTCACAGAGAAAGTATTTAATGTGGAAAGCTTACCGTTCATTAAGCACTGTGTTTTTTTCAGCATGCACTGTATATTGAGCTTAGTTGTGCTGTGTTTGCAAAAGTAAATCTTCTTCTTCTTCATCTTGACATTTGTCACAGGACAAAGTTATAATACTTGACGTAAAAATGTGAAGTTATTTTTAAATGATAAAAAATAAAACATGATGTGTAACGTTAGACTTAGTCTACTGAAAAGGAGAATATGGAACTTTAAATACTGTGCTATGTTTATAGACTGGTGTCATCTGCCAGTAGTAAAGTACCATAAATATTGAAACAATGTATTTACTTCTCTTGTACAGCATTGTTTGGTGCATGTAGAGCAAATATTATCATCTCTATTGCTCTGCTTGTTTTAGTATAGTTGCTTTACTTACCATGACCATAGCAACAATAAATTAAAACGAAAAATATAACACTCACAATACTGATTTTGTTGGACCACCTGTTATGCACATGCTATATCACACCTTATGTGCAAAGCCAAAGCAATATGACTGTTTTCATATTTTGTTAAGAAAACATAAAATAAAATAACAAACTCATTTGCTGTCTGTGGTATCTATTTTATTTCTTTGTATGACTTTTTGGAGTTTCCAGAGCTCTTACATACGTTTCATTAGTAAACATAACCAACTGCTTAAAAGTAATACATAGCAATATGAAAATTTATAGAAGTTACAGTTAGAGTTACTCATCACTTTTTTGTGACAGAGCAATAAATAGCTGTAATTGATTACATTTCTTTGAGATGTGAAAAACTGGTCTCTCCCTGACTCAACCTGCACAGAATTATCAGCTTTCTCAAACCCTTCAGATGCCTGCAAGTGTAGACCAGTAGCTTCCACCAATCAGCATAGACACTCCCTCAGGGTATCTCTATGTCTGAATCCCACTAGAGCCACTGCCCAAACAGCACAGCACTCCTTACGAATGTACAAACAACCCACCCTCTGTCACAAATGAGAATACCTCACTTTAAAAACAAAATATGGTAACTGTAGCCTTGTCCTCAGAGATGGAAAAACAGCTGTAAGTTATAACCTAGTTATCTGTACCTCAAAGGATTCAGTCAAAGAAACATGAAGTATATAGAGGATAATGACTGGGGATCGGGTGATAACCATGCTGTAATCACCTCGAGTGGTTGCTAGGGCAACATGGTAAACCTCGAGAGCGCAGCTCAAGAGGTTTACTGCAGCCCTAGCAACCACGAGAGGTGATTTCAGCGTGGTTGTCACCCGATCCCCAGCCATCATATTTTATAGTATATGGTCAAAAAAACACTCTTTGCATTCTTTGTGTGAGAATTATGGAACTCTGGTGCATTCTTTTTTGTTATGCCACTGTTTGGAAGTTCTGAAGTGTGGTTAACAATTTTTAAAATTATAAACAGTGCATAACAAAGCTGTGTGACTGCCGATTATGGTGGTTAATATGCACTTACCATACATTATATATAAATAATATTTTAGTATGTTAAAATATTTACGCAAATTATACAGGATACTACATTAAGACTATGGGGAACAGTACATCTACATAGATCAAAAGAGAATATTTTGAACAGTCGAGAAAACACACAGAAAGGTCTTACTATACTTTCTATCTTCTCCAAAGTAAAATGTGCTTACCACAGAGGACACCTTGGTGAATCAGGGCAGACGCAAACCTTAGATTTTAACTGCTCAGGGTTTCAATATCTAACTAACCTTTTTGGGGTCTGACAAGTCCTCAGAACCCTTCAGCTGCCAGCCCCCATGACACGTTATCAAGCATGTCACCCTGACATCATAGATTTGACAAGTTCATTTGTATCTGGCAAAACATCCCAACTGAAGACTGGTCCAATCTGGAATCTTGGATTTTTGTGGACTCAGAAACCTTTTCATTGTTCTGAGCCCTTTCTGCTCCAGCAGGAGTGGCTGCATGGTCAGGGACATAAAAGACCCTGGCCTCTTTGAAGCTTCTTTGTTAACTGGCCAGCGGGGGTCTCATTGTTACAAGACAAAGAGATTAATTAATTACTTTTCAAGGGCAACTACGTTGGCCTCAGGCATCAATTTTAGTGACATTTCCTCAGTGCATCTCTGTCCCCAAAGTAGACAGAGTTAATTAAAAGGAAAAAAAAACAGAGAAAAACATAACATTTTTGTTACATTTCCCACCCCTGAAAAATGAGAAAAAAAATGCATTCCATTAGTACCCCCGATGAATGCTTGTTTTTCTCAAGTGAGCTGTCTGGCTCTGCTTTCTGTTCTCTGAGTTCACTCTCTGGTTGAACCTCCATATTAATTTCTCACAGTGTCTCTCCTATTTAATAAGGGGCACCAACTGTTGTCTGGATAGCCTGCCTTTGTTGCAAAGCTGCAACCCACTGTGGTGCCTAATGTTCATATTGTAGGACTGCAGCACCTGGCTTCACCTTAGCAATTTCAGGTTCTGTCCACTGAGCCTATGCAGATATGTAAGGGGGTTATGGTCAGTGACTAGGGTGAACTCCCTCCCATAAAAATAAGGTTGCAGCTTCTGCAAAACCCAGACAATACCTAAACACTACTTTTTGACTGTGGCATAGGCATCATATTTGGCCAGCTGCTTCTTGCTCAGGTACACAGTAACTGGGTGTTCCTCTACTGAGCATGTAATCTGACTCAAAACCACACCTAGCTCATGATCAGATGAACCATTATGTATAGTAAGCCTAAGAGAATAGTACAGACTAGCAAGCACAGGTGCCCAACACAATGCCTCCTTCAGCTGATGGACTGTGGTATCACATGTTTCTGTCATTCACTGAAACTTTCTCAACATTTTCTTCGTACTGAGATCAGACAGGGGTGTGGCCATGCTGCTGAAATTTGCCACAAATTTACTGTAGCATGCTGCCATTTCTAGCAGGCCTGTATTTTTCTCTTGGTTGTGGGACTGGACCATCCCTATATGGCTTCAGTTCTCACTGTCTCAGGCCAGATGTACCCACTCTCCACACTATGCCCAAAATATGACACTTCTGCCATTCCTATCTGGCACTTCTCTGCCTTGACTCTCAGCCCAGTGGCCTACAGTGAGCAGAACACCTCAGTCATGTGCCTGATGTGATCCTCCCAAGTCTGGCTACACATGGTGATCATCCTTATACACTACGGTGAAGTCTCCTCTCCCATTCAGAATGTGGTCTACAAGCCATTGAAAGGTGGCTGGTGGTTCCATGTGATAACAGTGAGCACAAAAAGGCAAGGGCAAAAACAGCAAAGGGAAAACAGCACAGCCACATACAGTAGGGTGAGTGGCAAAAAACAGTGATCACTGAAACAGTGACAACAGTGCATTGCTCCCTGCACCCCCTTTGTGGAGGGCTTCTCCCTTCCCACCACCCTTACTAAAAATAATCAACTCTGGGAGGACACAACTTGGGGAGGGGAGAAAAGCCGTAGGTCATCATTTCAGTGATTGCTATTTTTTGCCACTTACCCTGTGCTGCTGTTCTGTTTTTCATCAATGTTTTCATCCTTACCCTTTTTGCAATCACCATCTTCATGGAATACCATCAAGACAGAACCTCATGGCCCTGTCCTTTCAGGGGATCATTAAAACAGAGGACATCCAAGGACTACTGGACTACTGAATCACCCAAAAAGCCAGCATCTCCTTGATTTTCTCCTCTATGGCTTGTCTTACTCCTTCTGGGACTCTGTTGAGTGGCTGTCTCAGTGGGGCATGGGACCCTGTATATATATGGTCCTCTGCCAGTGTGGTATACCCTAGCTTCCCTGTGAACACTTCACCAAATGTATGCAGCACCCCATTACTTTTGGCTGCTTCAGATAGTGTCAGCCACTCTGAGAGGGTAACAGCATACACTGCAGGGTATACTGTAACCTCTCCCAGCAGATCCACTAGTGGGTCAGCTTCTGTCTCCTCCTCTGGATAATTGCGTATAGCCAGAACTATTTTCTCCCAGTCATGGAAGGGCTTCATCATGTTTATGTGGCAGACTCACTGTTTGCACCTCTTGTCTGGTAAATGCACCATTTAATTAACATCATTCACCCTCCTGACCACCGAGTAAGGCCCCTCCCAAGCTGCCAGTAATTTGCCCTGTCAGATGTGGATAAGCACCATCACCTATTGCCCAACATTGTACTGCTGGGCTCTGGCCCCACAGTCATACCACATCTTCTGCTTCTGTTGTGCAGTGGCAAAGTGCTTCTGGGCAAATCCCATGAGCTCCTTGATTTATGACCATAAATTCAGGACATACGCCACAATAGATTCCCCTTGGGGAGTAAGCACACCCTCATATTCATTTCTTACCAAATCAAGGAAACCCCTTACCCTATGGCCCAAGAAGAGCTTGAAGGATGAGAACCCTGTGAACTCCTGGGGGACTTCTCAAAATGCAAATAAGAGATGTGGTAAGTACATGTACTACTCTCTGGCATGCTGGTCAGCTAATGTCTTTAACATGGTCTTAAGTAGCCCATTGACTTGCTCGACCAGAACGTTAGACTGGGGGTGGGATGGCAAGGACCTGAGCTGTGTTACCCCACACTTCTTCCAAAGAATAATCACCAGTTCAGATGTGAAGTTGGTGCCCTGGTCTAACAGAATCACAGAGGAAAACTCACCTAGTTAGATATCCCCTGTAGTTCATTGGCCACTTTCTTAGACTCAGTGGAGGATGAGGGCACTGCCTCTGGGTACCTTGTTGCATAATTAATGACCACCAAGCTGTACCACTTGCTGGTGTGACTTGGGGTGCTCTGCAGCCCCATAATGTCCATGGCAACTTGCCAAAATGGATCTTAGATAATAGGTAGGGGAGTTTACCTGAAATCAAGGTCTTTGTCACAGCTCACAAAATCCAGCCTAAATGACCCCCCAAAATTCTGGATGTGTATTAACAACATTCAGATCCCAAAAACCTCTGACCTACCTGTGACTATGGTAACAGAAGGCATCAAACATACCAGACCTAAGGCCTAAGGGCATCTACAGTGGTGGCAAGTTATCAGCAAATTGTTGCTAAGTTTAACTGGAGTCAGCAGGAGGATGGCAGACTCCACTGATCCTGTTAGAAGGTGCAACCCCTTTTCCATTGTTGTTACAGCTGCTCTGAAGTGTCAGGAAGTGTTGGGGGAGCTAGAGTCATTTGCGTGCCTTATTAGTCCCTGGAGACTGTAAATCCAGGAGTAACACCTGCTTTATAGACTGTACCTGCTGTGTCCACATTGTCCCTGGAAGCTGTATGTCCTGGAGTGAAGTTAGTTCTACAGACTGCACCTGCTATGTGTATTTCTTCTCCTGTGTGTGCATATAGTTGCTGCTGGTTGTTTAAAGTGTCTGTTGCTGAATTACTGAACTGTGCTGCTCAATTCAATACAGCTGCTGAACTGTGTTACATTCCTCAGCAGAACTGTGAAAGTTGTCTGTGTTTGCTGCCTTGTCTGACTGATTAATCCAGTGACTTTGTTTGCACCTTTAACCATATCATTGCTGCACCTGTTAATATGCTGCATGGCTTCCCTAGCTCCTGGTTGCCATAGCAGCTATCTACCTTTGCAAGCTGTGCCACTAACCAGCTATTGTGCCACATCAATTCCTCCCTACTGGTGGTGGCAGTGTGAGTATGTGAGTAGGAGGGCTTGTGGGATTTAATTTGTGAGCAAGTTAGATGCAGTGGCATCTACAAGTGTGTCGAGTTAGCGGCAAAGTTTGACTAAGTGTAGCAGGAGTCAGTGGGAGTCCAAGGGAGCTGTGGGAGTCTGGGGCAGGAGAAGCTGTTGGTTTATGTTTTATTACAGATTTGACATTAATATTGGTTGACTGAAATTGTAAAATGAGATCTAACAGTAATTTATTTAGTTTTCTTTTTGTACTGATGCTTGGTTTATTGTTTTACAGCTCTGCTTGTACTTATATAGTGCCAGTTGATTTGAAAAACAACTATGTGTTGTCGGACTTTTCAATGTCTGATCTCATGGTGAGTTATCAAAGCCCTATCTATTTTTGTGATTTGTTAGTATTGAAAAAAGTTACAATTATGCGATGTGAGTTTTATGTGTTTTCTACTCCCTTATTATCAGTTCATGAATGGTTGTGCAGGGCTGGTTCCTGCTCTAGAATTTTAGTTTTTTTATTTATTGTTATTATCAGGAGATACAGAGTTAAATCCTGACTCCTTGAATACTTCTAATTCTACTGGTAATAGTTCCAAATCTTGGCATACTTCTTCATGGGATAAAGATAATACACTTAAATGTGAGGAGTTAAGTTCCTAAATTGGCTGATGTTGAAACTACAAGTATTTCACATTCTTATAATCCTGAATTGATTATTGTGTCTGGGTCATGGTTGAAATCTACAATTTCTGACAATGTATGTAACATTCCTGGGTATAAAATATGTAGAGCTGATAGACCAGGAAAAAAAAGGGGGTGGGATTGCAGTTTATTATAAGGAATCTCCTGAGTTATGTATTTTAGGAACTAGTTTGGCTAGTGAGTCTTTGAGTGATTGGCTGCTTATGTATTTGATTCTGGGAGGTAAGAAGTAGGTAACAATGGGTTGTCTTTTATAATCCCCCTCAAAATGGTTTAAAAGGATTGAAAGAATTTCTTGATAACAGTATGTCTTATACATCTGATTCTGATTTTGTATTAGTTGGTGATATTAAATTGAAATGGTTAAAATCTGGTAGTTTAGGGTTAGAAACTTTTTTACACTTTCACAATCTGTTCCAGCTGGTGAGTGGACCTACGGCATTAAATCTACTTACAGAAAATCATGATATTTTAGATTGGATTGTTACAAATAGAACAAATATTGTTTCATCTGCTGGGGTCCTTGCTGAATCTGCTAGTGGCCAACAAGACATTTACTGTGTGTTAAATTTTAGATGCCCTAAAATTTCTCCCCATCTTATTCAATTTCGTAATTTCAAGACAGTTGATCATGTGGCTTTGCAATCTCAATTATTGTTAATTGATTGGTCATCTGTTGGTTCAATTTCCTATCTAGACTGTGCTGGGGGTTATTTCTGTAATGAATTATTATCTGTCCAGAATGTCATGTTTCCCATGCAAACTATTAGAGATAGGGGTATCTAGAAGAGATGGTTTTCCAGCTAGTTGAAGGGATGGATTAAATTGAGAAATTTGGCCTGGTCTGCTTATAAACAGCCCCCATCTATTTCTTTGTTGAATAAATATTGGTCTCTCAGGAACAAAGTGAGCAACTTGGTGAGAAGTGCAAAATGTGAATTCTATAAGAAGTGTTTTGATGCCAGCAGGTTTCATTCTAAGAGGTTCTAGGACTCTGTTAATAGAGCGTGCAATTAAAAGGCAGGCCAGCTTGTCCTAGAAAAGCAGTGGGGATGGGGGAAGGGGGAGAGGAAAGGGGAGGGGCTGGTGACATCAGAGAGGGTCAAGTGACCAGGGGTTAGGAGAGCTTCCCAATTGGTCGAGGGGAGGGGCTAATTGGGGGCTGGGGCGCCACAAGGGACTATGTAAGGGCTTGCAGCCTTCTGGTCTCCCTCTTTTTGCTGGGAAAAGATTCCCCACCCACCCATACTGAATTAGGTAGTGGGAGTTCGCCACTGGCTGGCACAGTAAGGGAAGTGGAAGGGATACAAACACGGTACCAGGTGTGCCCTGGTGCAGGGTCAGGGGAGCTGCAGAAGAGCAGGGGATGGTCCTGGGTGCTGGAAGGAGCCCTGGCTGGGGGACAGCAGGTTGCCCACAGAAAGGAGGAAAACAAGAAAAGGGAAAGGGGGAGCAAAAGGATAAAGGGGGCAGGAGAGGGGGAGGAGGTGGGCAGCACAGGCTGGGGATGGAGGAACCTAGGTGTGGAAGTAAATGGGGAGGGGATAGAAATTGGGGGTCAGATAATGTATCTGGACCTAGTGGGGTATGGACTGGGAACTGACCCTGCGCAGGTCAGGCCCAGGTAAGTGGGGGTACATGGTGGTGGTAACAAGTGGGGGTACCTGGTAGTGGTACCTGGTTCTGGTGATGATGGGGGGGCAGATCAGAGCAAGTCCAGACCTCGAAGTGCTACAAACAAGGAGAAGAGGATCAAGTCAGAAAAAGTTTCCAGAGGGAAGAAACAGACCAAAGTAATCTGGTTGTACTGTACTGTACTGTATAGTGTTGAAATATGAAGTTGGGAATGTAAATATAATTTGTGTGCCTTAATAAATATTGCCAGCATGCTTCCAACAGAAACAAGTGTGGAGAGATTTATTTCTGGTAGGGAGTCAGGGACAATTGACTGTTATCTTCAAAAGAGAAGGCTACAATAGATCATTTAAATACTGCAGAGGTTGTTGTATTTGACCCTGCTGAAGTAGCAAATCTGCTTAATACTAGGTTTTCTGACATGTCTTGCTATAAGACTGGCCTCTTAGCACAGTTAGATGGTGTTTCAGAATATGCGGCATCTCAAGATGGTAGACATTCTTTTTACTTTTGAAAAGTTACAAGATCTGAAGTATCTAAATTATTGTTAACTATCCCAAATAGGTTTAGTGATTGTGAGGGTAGCCTTGATGAGTGTTTTATTAAGTTGGTTGCTCCCTTTATTGTTGATCCTCTTTGCTCTATTTTTACCTTATAGTTGATTTGGGACCAAGTTCCTTTAGTTTGGAAATGTACTAGAATATTTCCTACTCTGAAGAAGCCAAATACTGATTGTACAGATGAATTTAGGCCAATATCAATATTGAATCACTTCAGTAAACTGCTTGAAAAAATTGTGGCAAATAAAATCACTGGTTACCTAGACTCCAACAGCGTGTTGTGTTTACAGCAACACGAGTTCTGTGACAATCATGTAACCGAGATTGCCTTGGTCAGGTTCATGGATGCTGCCATCAGGGGGTTTGAGAATGGTTTTATGACAGGGGTGATATTCATGGACCTGACCAAGGCATTCGATCTTATAAATCATGCTTTGCTCTGCCAAAAATTGGGCCAGTTGTGACTTTTGGAGAATGTGGTTGGATGGTCAAGTGATTATTTGAAAGATAGGACTCAATTTTTAGGTTTAAATTCAGTTGTAGCCATGGTGTGCCCCATGAACTTTGGAGTACCCCAAGGGTCCATGTTGGACCCTTTATTATTTTCATTGTTTATTAATCAATTGCTTTCTCTCTGTAGGTAATGTGAGTGTTTATTATATGCAGATGATTTAATTTTCTTTTTCCAAGCAGAATCTATCTCACATTTGACAATTTCTTTGGAGCAAGAATTTATTGATATTTGTAGTTGGTTTGTTGACAATTCTTTAATTTTAAATGTTAAGAAAATGAAATCTATGTTGTTTGGTTCATCACATCAGTTGAAGGATAAATCCTGTTTTTTGATTCATGATAATGGGGGAGCTGCAATTGAGCAGGTGTTTGATTTCAAGTATCTTAGATTTTTTATTGGATACTGGTTTGACTTTTTTTCCTACAGGCTAAAGCAGTATGTAAGGTGGTAAATTGCAAGTTGGGTTTGTTATGTAAGTTTAAAACATATTTTTCTTTTGAAACTCATCTTTCAATTGCTGTAGGGACATTGTTGCCTCACCTTGATTATGCTACAAGTTTATATTTAAAATTCAGTGAAAAAGAAAGTAACAATATTTGTAGATTTGTTTTGGACTCTTCAGCTCAAACCCATCACTACCTTTTATATTCACAATTAGATTGGTTATCTCCTAAATCCAAATTTGCTTATTTGTTTGGTTGTTAAATTTACAAGTCTATTTCTGCTCAATCTGTATTACCCTTGAGGGATTTAGTTACGACTCACAGTACCATGACTAATCTGAGGTCTTCAAAAGGCACTATTCTACAAACAATTGTGCATAAGTCTAAATCTAGTTCGCATTCCTTCTCAATTGCTGCTCCTCTGTTTTGTAATAACTCACCAGAACATTTGTGATCTGCTCCTTCTTTAAAAAAATGTAAAATTAATTTTAAAGATTATTTGCAGGGACAGGGTGTTTGTACTTGTTTTAATTAGTGTTGTTATGTTTTGAATTATTATATTTATGTCAATTCAGACCTGAAAAAGGATTATTAGTCCAGTGTTCTTACTTGGTTAGCAACATTTAAATAAAAATAAAATAGATGGTGGCTGATCTGTTTAATATGTATTTCTGCATCCTGGAAAAATGTAAAAACCTTAATCTCAACAAGGGGTCCACAAATGTTAGTCAAGAAGTAGGTCAATAAATACACACTCCCGATTTCTATCTAAGAAAGGTCACAGCCAAGGAAATACAGAAATAGCTGCCCTGCATAAACTCTGATAAATCTACATGTTGTGATAGATTGCCTCCCAAGTTTCACAAGTTAGCTGTCCTGCAACTTTTCAAACCAGTCATCAAAAGCTTTAATCTATCATCAACAGTCCAGGACATCTTGAAATGGGCCATGGTGGTACCTCCCTTCAAAAAGGGTAAACTCACTGTCTTGAACAACTGCAGGCCCATATCCACTCTTTGGCCCTAGCCAAGGAGCACAAGAGGGTAGTTCACAATCAGCTAACCTGTTTCCTAGATCAGCATAACCTTCTCTTTGAGGAATACAATGGCTTTAGAAAGAGCAATGGAACCTGCACAGCCTTAACTTCATGAACTCTATGCACCATGCTATGGATATAGGGCTTATGATGAGTGCAGTGTTCATGGACCTAACTAATGCAGTCAACCTGGAAGACTATCATCTGCTCCTGCAAAGGCTAAGCATGCTTGGGGTGAACCTGGAAACAACAGGTTGTGGATTCTACTTGGTAGAAGGTAATTTCTTTTCTTTCTTACTACTTCTAAGGGGCCAGTAGGGTATTGTTTGGGGCTGTTGGAATTTTGAAACCTGTTTTGGTAACTATAAGTGGGCTCATTTGTTTGATGTTTCACTGTGTAGCAGGCTGCATTTGTAGTGGCGTATTTCTTCTGATTTAAAACCTATTTGGTGTGATTTAACTGGGAATGTTTCTTTGAATTGGAGACCTATATCTTCTAATTTCAAGCCTATTTTGATGTGTTGTTGGTGAAGCTGTTTGAATTGGAGTCCTGTTTCTTTTGGTAGCAAACCTATTTTGGGGGCTTTGACTAGAATCGTGATTCATTTTTGCTGGCATAACTAGCTGCAAAGTTTAGTGCAGAGTGGGGGAAGGGTGCTAATGGTCTGACGAGGGGCCTCAGCTACCTGATTGTTTCTGGAAGACTTGGGCTGGTCTCTTCCCTGGTCTATTATTTCCTTTATACCAGGGGTTCTGACATCACTTCCTCAAACAGGCAAAGGATATGCACCTGTCATAGCAGAAGCAGACATCCAGGAAAGGAACAGCAGCAAGTGAAGAGGTGACTGCTATCTCAGTGGAAGGGAAGTTACTGCAAATCTAGGAGCTTTCATTGTTACTTCTTTGCATTGCTATTGTATTGGGGAAAGGAGGAGTAGAAGTTTGAAGAAGGTTGTGCAATAGCTACTTAAAGTCTTTTTTTGAGTATGGATAGGAAGGATAGGAAGGATAGGAATATAAAACGCAGTTGCTCGGTCTGTCAAAACGTGTACAACAAAGGGGATAAGAGAAATTAAGAAAACAATGTTTTGCACTGATAAAGGGGGGGAGGCTTGGGGGAGTGCTTGGTATCCTGCATCTGGAAGGGTGGGAGGTCGCTGATGGGCAATGACAGCAATGGGTAGGGTGGTAGGCTGCAACAACTGCAGTGCACCAATCTTTCTAAAAATTACCTGGAGTGTGGGAGGATGTTTAGTGTGCAACCACATAGAGAAACTTAGAAAGGAGATCAAGGGTCTGCAGTACGAACTAAGCAAGGCAAGGCAGATTGGGGGTGGGTTTAGTCCAATACTAGAGGGAGGAAGAAGGAGAGATGAGGGAGGGTGATTTAAGCCAACAGTGGTGAGAAGAGGGTCAGAAGAAGGGAAGCAGAGACAAAGAGGCCCAGGCCAGGAAGAATGATTGCCGGGGAAACCAGGTCAGGAGACAAAGACAAATGGAAGAAGGAGATAGGGACTTGTGAGGGGAGGAGAAGAAGTGGCAAAAGTCATGGAGTGGAAAGGAGAGAACAGGTTACTATGAAGAGAGAGGGAGTAGGGCATTTGTGAAGGGTCTTCAGAAAATAGTTTTGCACTGCTAGAGAGGAAGAAGGTGGAGGAGGAAATGATGAAATTAGAGGAGTAATTGATAAATGCCTGGACCAAACCGGAGCGGGTGAAGTTCTGCTGGGAGAATTGCAACAGGGGAAAAAGGAGGAAATAATGTGCAGGAGGAAGAAGAGGAGCTGGAAATGAGAGAGGGAGATGAATGGAAGCAAGCAGGGGGTAAGAGTGGTGGAATCTTAGTGCTGGGGGACTCAATACTAAGAGGAGTCAGGTGGAGAAGCAAGGGGGAGAGGCATAGTCACATTTGGGTGGAGGCCATGCCAGGAATGACAGCAGAAAGGGTGGGACAATCTGTTCTGAAATATGCTAGAAGGGGTAGGGACAAGACTCATTTAATTATACATCTTAGGATGAATGACTTGGCTGACAAGACAGTAGATATAGTCCAGAGGAGGTTTGAGGAACTAGCACAATTATGTGAGGGGGCAGAAAGATCAGTAACTTTTTTAGAGATACTTCCAGTGCCCAAGGCAAGCACAACAAGAACGCTGAGAATAGAGGAATTTAACATATGGCTAAGAACCTGGTGTTGTGCTATAGGGTATGGGCTGTTGGGGGATAGGGAGGGACCTGGGAGGACAGTAGTCTCTATGCCAAGAACAGACTACACTTGAATGAGGAGGGAAAGGAAGTGTTGAAACAGAGGATGGAGGAATACATAGAGGAAGTTGGGAATTTAAACTAGGAGCGGGGGTGGCAATTGGGCAAGAGATATGCAGAGACGGCAGGTTGGAAAATCATATGAGTTTACCCCCCATAACAGTGACAAAGGACAAATGGCAAGTCCTATTGGTGATGCTAGTAAAGGAGGGCAGGATGGGAGAGGGGGGAAGGGTGGAAGGTGGTTACCCTTAATGCTCATGGCAGAGGGAGAGGTGGACATTGCAGCCATCACAGAAACATGGGCCACCCAATACAATGACTGGGACTTGTTTGTAACAGGGTACAGGTTACTTCATAGGGACAGGGTGACTGGGAAAGGATGGGGTGTGGCACTATATGTGAAGGAAAGACTGAAGTGTGTAAGGGAGGAAGGGGAGGAGAGTAATACAGAGTCACTTTGGTTGCAAATCCAGGATTCCAAGAATAGGATTCTTAGAATGGGAGTGGTGTACAGGCCACCATCTCAGATGGAGGAGTTAGACAGGTAACTAGCGGGACAAATCAGGAGGACTTGTGAGAAGGGTAGTGTGGTGACTGTGCGGGACTTCAACATGCCAGGAGTGGACTGGAGTACCCCAACAACAAGGAACAGAAGGGAGCAAGTACTGCTGGAAGCCTTCCAGGACAGCTTCCTGCTGCAAATGGTCAGTGAACCAACCAGGTTAGGGAATACCATTGACCTTGTGCTGGCAAATGGGGAATTTGTGAGAGAACTTACAGTGGAGTAACCACTGTCAGGGAGTGACCACCACTCAGTATGGCTCACATAGGATATGGGCAAGGAAGGAGTGAAATCTGGCACAAGAGTGCTGGACTTCATGAGGGCCGACTTTGTTAGGATGGGGGAAGTGGTAAAAGGGTACCTGGCCAGAATTCAGTCTAGTATGGACACTAACCAGAGGTGGGAGCTCATAAAGCTGGGGATAGTGGAGGCAACCACTATGCTGCTGCAAGGCCCAGAGCAAGAAGGCTAGGGCTAAGAAACTGAGCTGGTTGAGCAAGGAGCTCATGAAAAAGGTAAGGAGGAAAAGAACTGCCTTTAGGAAGTACAAGAAAACAGAGAGGGGGGAGGACAGGGAAAAGTACTTGACAGAATCGAAGGAGGTGACAAGGGCAGTAAGGGGAGCCAAAGCATCTACGGAACTCAGGCTGGCACAAGGCATTAAGAAGGGAGAAGGACTTCTTTAGGTACATCAGGAGAAAAGGAGCTGTAAGGACCACATAGTAAGGATTAGGAAGGAGGGGGTTGGGCGAAGCAGGATGCGATAAGGCAAAGCACTAAATGAGTACTTCTGCTCAGTATTTACTAAAGAGAAGAGGGGGGTGACACCCAAGGGGGGAGAAATGGCAGAAACAGGGGAGGAAGGGGTGACAGATGGGAAAATCATGGAGGGCAGAGTTCAGGAGGGTTTGAAGGCACTGAGGGTGGACAAGGTGCCAGGCCCAGATGGCATCCACCCCAGGGTACTGAAGGAGTTGGCAGAGATCCTTGCAGGACCTTTGGCAGACCTGTATAATTCTTCACTACATTCGGGTGTGTACCTCAGGACTGGAGGATGGCTCATGTGGTGGCCCTCTACAAGAGTGGCCCCAAGGATGAACCCGGGAAACTACAGACCAGTGAGCCTCACACCCATTGTGGGTAAGCTAATGTAGACTATCCTGAAGGAGAGGCTGGTGGCCTTCCTAGAGGCCAAAGGAATACAGGACAGCAGACAGCATGGCTTCATATGGGGCAGATCCTATCAAACCAACCGGGTGGAGTTCTATAACTGGGTAACTAGGCAACTGGACAGGAGCCATGCAATGGATGTCCTGTATCTGGACTTCAGTAAGGCATTCGACTCGGTGCCGCATGGAAGGCTGGGAAGTAAGTTAGTAGGCACAGGGGCGAGTGCAAAGCTGGTGAGATGGGTAAGAAACTGGCTTCAGGGAAGGCAACAGAGGGTGGTGATGGGTGGGGAGTGCTCACACCCAAGGGTAGTGACGAAAGTGGTGTTCCATAGGGCTCGGTGTTGGGACCAGTGTTGTTTGGGATATTCATTGCAGACATATCATGAGACATCAAGAGCAAGATCAGTCTGTTTGCTGATGATTCCAAGGTAGGAGCGGTGGTGGATGACCTAAGGGATGGCAGGGTTGCAGGATGATCTGGCAAAGCTTGAAACCTGGTCAGACACCTGGCAGCTGGGTTTTAATGCCAAAAAGAGTGCAGGTGCTGAATTTTTGGGATGAAGAACCCAAGGAGGGTTACCAGCTGTGGGGAGTGCAGCTAGCCCAGACAGAGGAGGAGAAGGATCTGGGGGTGTTCATTACAGGGTCAATGAACAACTCGGCACAATGTAGGAAGGCAGCTGCAAAGGCCAACAAAATGCTGGGTTGTATTGCAAGGGGTATATCCTCGAGGAGGGAGGAGGTGATTCTGCCACTGTATAGGTCATTAGTTAGACCGCGCCTGGAGTATTGCATGCAGTACTGGTGCCCATATCTGAAGAGGGACAGTAAGTTACTGGAGGGGCTGCAGTGCAGGGTGACAAAGATGATCAGGGTGCTGGGGGACTTATCATACAACAGAAGGCTGAGGGAGTTGAACCTGTACTCACTGGAGGACAGGAGGGATGGGGGGACATGATTGAAACCTTTAAGTACATGAAAGGAATAAACAAGACAGGTACAGAGGGGCTGTTCAAAGTAAGGGAGGGTAGAGACACCAGGGGCCATGATATGAGACTGGAGGGAGGAAGGTTCAGGAGGGAGATGAGGAGACTTTTTTTGCAGAGAGGGTGGTTGCTGGGTGGAATGCGTTACCTGCAGAAGTGATATCTAGTAGAACAGTGGACTGCTTCAAAAGGGGATGGGACAGGACAAGGAGGAGGTTTAATGAAGGGGAAGGGTGAAGGGAGGGGCAGCTGCAGAATAAGGGGTATTAGCTGCACATTTGAGCAGACTTGATAGACCTCTAGGCCTTTATCTGCTGCCAAATTTCTTATGTCTGTATGTTCGTAACACAATGGTTCTTGAGCTACCTGTGAAATAGATCCCAAAAGGATATGCTGGAGAAAGTAAGCTCTGAAGTCAATACCATTACTCACAGTGTACTGCAGGGGTCTATATTGGCCCTCACTCCCCCACTGAAAGTGATGATGGTGATAAAGGGCTAGTGCTAGAAGAGCTTCCAGTCCCAGACTTACAATACCACTTCCAGAAGGTAGAAGAACTTGAAATAAAAACTAGAACATCTTACATTAAATGTGCAATGCAAGTGCTTTATTTTACTGTTTAAATGTAGATCACAATTTGGCTACTCAAGCTGCTGCCAGCTGTATTGGACCCCCTCCTCTTTATGCTCTTCATTAATAATCTGCCCATGACCTGCTCAACTGCTAGCTCCCTGCTTTGTGCAGATGATGCCATTGTCTATGTTCATTGGAGAAACATCTCAGATATCAACATAAACCTCAGGTAAAACTTCCATGCTCTCCAACACTGGTTCCTTATTGAAATGCTGGTACTGAATGTACTTAAGACTAAGTCCATGCTCTTGGGCTGTGCCCAAAACATTAAGCAACACCCACAAAGCCTCAACATCTCTACAATACATGATACCCAGCTTGAAACAGTAGAGGACTTCAAGTACCTAGATGTAACCCTTGATTCTAGCCTCACATTCGAAATCCAGCAGTGCAACACTGTTAAGGTTTTTCATCAAAATCTAGGACAACTTTTTTTCGCATCTGAAGATCACTCACAGCAGATACCAAAGTCAGGACTGCACAAAACAACCTTCTTCCTGTACTAGACTATGGGACCATTGTAATGGATATGGCTCCAAAGTTAGTCAGTGGGGGAAAAAAATGCCCTTTACCGTTAGGTAGTAAGTTTCTCCACCTCCCACAGTCCCAGGTACCACCACTGTGCCAGCTTTATGCAGCTTAACTGGCTGCTGCTGGAGCACAGGGCCCAACTCACGCTGGCTGATAGTTTTTTCCATATAAGACTAATGGCAACATGCCACAGTGTCTGAAAGGGCTGTTATCACCTGTTAAGCTCCCCTAGTCCCATTCCATAGCCAATAACTTATTTCTAACCCCACTTATGCATACAGGAATGGGCCAGAAATCATTCAGCCAATGGGCCATCTCACTTTGGAAGAAGTTAAGAAGTAAGATATAAGAGCAATACCCTACCTAGGGGACTTGTACAAAGAGAAGTAAACAACAAAAGGAGTAAAACAAAACATTATCATGAACAAAGGATACACAAGGAAAGGGAAAGCAAAAGGGTAGGCCAAAACTGGGAATAAGAGCAACACACTATCTACAGTAGGTGTACAAAGGGGTATTACAAGCAGCAAAACGGAGAAACCAGAAACACCCTATTAAGGGTAAGGGTATGCAACTATTTCCTAGTAATAGGTGTAAAGCAGGAAATGGGAATGCTCAGAGTGGCATGATGAACTGCAGTGGCTGTGGGGCAGCAGCTTTCAGACAGAGCTTCTGGAAACCACAGTACTGTCCCATCTGCATGCACCTCTCTGGGTGGAGGAAGGATGTTTCTAGACCGCTGCCCAAGTTGGCTAGGATTTGGAGAACCATCTCCCCCACCCAGGGGTCACCAGGTCTGCCACTGTTACCTCAGAAGATGCCAGACAGGAGGAATGACTGGACTATGGTGGGCTCTGTAGGGTTGGGTGTGGTGGGTCTGAGGTACATTCCTCAGTTTGTACAACTATAAAATTCCTGTGTTGCTCTGATGGGATGGGACTGCAAGAAAGAGGCACCAGTGGTAGTGGTCAGGGAGGATGTGGGGGTCCTCTGTGGTGAAGACCCAAAGAAGGGTGGTAGAGAACTCCAGAGAAGGAGAAAACAATTTCTGATGAGGGACTTAATTGTCAGGGGGCATAGATTTGAGAATAGGAAGAGGGTGGAGAGGGAGGTCATGTGCCTTAAAAGTACCACAGCACAGAGGGATGGGAAGCATATCCTGGGTATTGCAAGGGCAGGAGGACAGAAGGGGGAGTTGGATGTTATTATCCACCTGGGCACCAATGACCTGGCTAAGGATGGGGCTGAGATAGTGCAGAGGGAGTTTGGGGACAGGGTCGTGGTGTTTGGTTATGTGCTCAGTGGCTTTCTCTGAGGTGATGCCTGTCTATGACAGTGGAGAGGAGAGGAATCTCAGCAACAGGAGCTTTAGCTCATGGTTGAAGGAATGGTTCAGAGAGGAGGGACTCGGTTACATTGGGGATTGTGGATCCACTTGGATGGATAAGGGCCTATACAAAGGATGGCCTGCATCCTTTAAGGAGGGGAACTGCAGTCCTTGATGGATGGTTTAAAAATTACTTTGAGAATTTAAACTGGATGAGGGGAAGGGAGATAGAACCTGCCCCTTCCCCAGACCGAGGTAGAGAGCAGGGAGAAGCCAAGGAGAGAGGAACCCCCCCAAGGGTAAAAAGTAAGGAAGGAAGCAGAGTGATATAGAGAAAGAGATATGGAAACAAGAGCATTAAAAAGAGAGGGGGAAGGGCAAAAGGAAATGAGGAGTAATTAGTAGAGTGTTAAAAAATTTTGGAAGGCCATGTGTTTGAATGCTAGAAGTCTTGGTAATAAGATTCTGGGCCTGGAGGCCATCATGAAATAGGCTACCAGGATAGTGTGGCCATTACCAAGTCATGGTGCACTGAAATCCATGACTGTCACATGGCCATATCAGATTATATTATATTTAGAAAAAAGATAGGTTGGAAAGGAAAGTAGGAGGTGTGGTGCTTTTTGTGTAGGAAAGCATAAAAGTAACAGAGATACAGGAAATATGGGGAAGGGAGGAAGAGGAACTGTGGGTCACTCTGGAGATGAGGAATGGAGCCGCTATTCACACTGGTATGATCTACAGTCCACTGGCATTGGCAGAAGAGTTAGCTAAGGTGCTGGGGGAAGCCACTGAGAAAATTATAGGAAAGGGGGTGGTGCTGCTGGTGGGGGACTTCAGTTTATTAGATGTAGATTTGAGCCTCCCAGCTGTGGTTTCAGCTAGGAGCGGGGACATACTGGACTCCATGCAGGGGGAGTTCCTCTGGCAACTAGTCAGTAAACCTGCCCATGATAAGCCTCCCCACCACCCTCCCACCCTCAGGTAGTTTCCCTTTATGGGGACACATAGGTAGTAAATCAATCAGCCTAGTTTCTCACCACTGTTGAACATTGCAATTGATATGCCCCACCCCCTTCTCTAAGCTTTTTTGGTAGCTTCTAGTCCTGTTACTCATTAAACTTAACACCATCTTAATGCATACGATTTATAGTGGCTAGATCAAATGAAATTTAACAATACTCTCTTTATCTCTGCCCTGTTCATACTCCACTCAATAGGAGCTGTAGTTTAACATACACTGTTCCCGATCTGCTGACCTGCTGCCTGTGAACTGTCTGCCTCTCTGCCTCACTATACTTACCACCCGCCATCAGTGAAATAGATTTGAAATCCCCTCTTCAGTCCCAGGCAGTACTCTGTTGCCTTCAACTCCTGCAATTCCAGGCAATAGTCTCCCACCTTTAATAATGCCTGATCTTTAAGTCCCTACCTGCCCCTATATCATCTAATGACTGCTGCCCATAAAAGTATGCCTCCTACAAAGGAGACAGCTCAGCAACATTTTGATCAGATAGCACATTAGATAATCAGCAGTCGTCCCCCTGAAACAGACTTATCCCATTTGTTCTTTCTTTCTGCCAACCCGCTGTCCGCTGTTCCAGATCTCTTCAGCCATCATGCAATCTACTCCTTGTATCCTAGCCTGTATTTTCTCTTTCTCCGCCTTCCTTGCTCTAGTCTCCCTAATCCTCGCAGCCAGACACTCCTAAAACCTCACTGGAGTCACACTATAATGACATCACCTTCTCCAACATGCTGGTTACTGATGCATGGTCCTTCACCCCTAAGCTGTGTAAGATTCCTAGGCTCCTTGACTTCCTCACTAGGTATCTCACCAAAAAGAGATACCTTTCCACATCCAATATGCCCATGGTTACTGTTTTCCTCTGAATTACTGCCTTCTCTTTATCCCTATAAGGGGATGTAGAACCCAATCCTGGCCCTCTGGCCCCTCGGAAAAAACCTTAACTAACCAGCTCCCACTCCTGATCTGAACGCCATGGCCTGAAAACCATACATCTTAATGTCAGGAGTTTGATTGCCAACCTCCCCGAACTCAAAGTATGGACTTCACTACATAATCCAGACATCCTGGCCATCTCTGAATCATGGTTAAAACCCTCTATCCCAGATAACATGTGTTCCATCACAGAGTTCAGTATGTTGCATGTTGACAGCACCTTGTCCAAAATGGGGGGGGGGGGGTGGCCTGGCTCTATTTTTTAAGCCCCACTTAAATCTCACTCTCTAGCTCACCCCAACCTTTCAATCCTGTGAAGTACTTCACTCTCTACTGCTTCTAAGTAGTGCAAAAAAGCTACACATATTGTGTGTCTATATACTTCTTAAAAAAGGCATACCCGGACTAACTGAATTAGTGGATCACCTCCAATTAGTTGTTCAAAAACACAAAGTCATTATCATGGGGGATTTTAATCTAGATTGGCTTGGGCCTAGCGTTGTTAGCCTAGAATCCACTATTAGCAAAGCCTATCTCTCCCAACTCAATGACCCTACCCGACACTCCAGTAAAGGTTCCCACCATACCCTCCTAGACTGGATCCTAACAAACAGGAAGGATAGGATCACAAAAACTGGAGTTTTCAGATTCAATCAGTGATCACTTCCTAGTTTACTGTGTTTGGGATGCTACATTCCTCTTCTTCCCTCCTAAGGTTATTAATGTAACTGAATTCTCTGCCTTTAACTCTGATGCCTTCCTTGAAGACCTCTAGCATGTTGATTGCTCCCCCCTTTCTACTCATATGAACATATGAAACTGCCAGCAGAAAAAGGCCATTTGGTCTATTGAGTCTGCTCGATTTTGCAGCTAGTACCCTTACTCTGCAGCTGCCCTCCCCCCTGCCCCCTCCAATGACTCTCCTTTTGCCCTATCCCAGCCCCTCTTGAAGCCTCCCACTGTTTTACAGGCCACCACCCCTGCCAGTAGTGCATTCCACTCTGCTACCACCCATTTTGTAAAGTAATGACTCCTCATTTCCCTCCTAAACCTTCCATCCTCCAATCTCATGTCATAACCCCGAGTGTCTCTCCCCACCCTCCCCTTGAACAGTCCCTCTGTGCCTATCCTGTTTATTCCTCTCATGTACTTAAAGGTTTCAATCATATCCCCCATCCCTCCTCTCCTCCAGTGAGTACATGTTCAGCTCCCTCAGTCTAACCTCATATGGTAACTCCTTCAGACCCCGGATCATCTTTGTCATTCTGTGTTACACCCCTTCCAGCAATCTAATGTCCCTCTTTAGGTAAGGGTGCCAAAACTGAATGTAGTACTCCAGGTGGGGTCTGATCAGCTATCTTTGTAGCAACAGAATCACCTCCCTCCTCCTAGAGGTTATATCCCTTGCAATACAACCCAGCATCTTGTTGGCCACTGCTGCTGCTTTCCTACACTGTGCTGAGTTGTTCACTGCTCCCATTATGAGCATCCCCAGATCTTTCTCCTCCTCAGTCACAGCTAGCTGTACCCCCCAGATGGTAGCTTCTCTTTGGATTCTTTGCCCTGAAATGCAACACCTTGCATTTTTTGATGTTGAAACCAAATTGTCAGGTATCAGACCATGTTTCCAGCCTTGTCAGATCTTCTTGCAATCCCTGCCCCCTTGGTCATCCACCACTCTCAAGTGACGTAGACTTCGCCACTGAATACCTTACCTCTACCATCATCTTCCACCAAGTGAAACACATTCCGACTACCAGACGCAGGGACAGAGGATTGCCAGCTAAATGGTTAAACCATCCCCCCTCTCTGTGCTAAAGACCACTGGGCTAAGTACAAAACCTCTTCCTTTCATACAGACTGAGTGCTTACCACTCCCTGTGTAATATCTGCAAACGAGAAATCAGATCTGCTAAAAGCAAATATTACAGAGACCTCCTTGTAACTATGGCCAATGACCCCAAGGAATTCTTGGCTAATATCAATGGCCTTCTGGGGGGGAGGAAGCCAATCCCATTGTGAGATGTCAATAGACAATACTAGCTGTAGTAAACCATCTACTATTGCCAATGCCTTTAACTCCCTTTTCTCAGATTTATCTTGCTATGAATCCCTAATGTCCTACCCCACCTTTTCTCTCTCTCCACCACTTCCCCTCTCCATC
Organism: Neoceratodus forsteri; assembly: GCA_016271365.2. Lineage (NCBI taxonomy): Eukaryota > Metazoa > Chordata > Ceratodontiformes > Ceratodontidae > Neoceratodus > Neoceratodus forsteri. The sequence goes on along the minus strand of CM028132.1, from coordinate 964,979,810 downwards.
GCCTCCCCTGCACCTTCACTTAGTTTCATGTATTGAAGTCCGGCATCTCCTTAAATGTATCTCTCCCCATGGAAGTGCTGGCCCAGATGGCATAGAACCAAAACCCTTAAATTAGCTGCCCCTCTCCTTGCCATCCCAGTCATGCAAATATTTAACCTATCTCTCCTCTCCTCTCCTCTCCTCTCCTCTCCTCTCTCTCCTCCACAGTGCCTACTATTTGGAAGTCTGCCAGGATTGTTCCAGTGTTTAAAAAGGATGACCCTAGATCCATCTCAAATTACCACCGAATTGCCATCTTGCTGACCCTGAACAAACTTCTTGAAAAGCTCGTACACTCCCAGGTCTCAGACTATCTACTGAAATCTAACCTTCTTTCTTCAGTGTGACGTGGTTTTAAGCCTGGTCACAGTACCTCCACAGCCCTTATGCAGTTCATTAGTGAAGTTAAGTCCCACATGGATAAAGGCCTGCTTACTGGTGCCACATTCACTGACTAAACCAAAACTTTTGATCTGGTCAACCACCCCCTCTTGTTACAAAAGTTAGAATCCCTCAGGTTCTCTCACTCTGCTCTTCTTTGGTTCTCAGGTTACCTCTGCAATTGCTCTCAGTTTATCTTATTTAACAAAGCCCTCTCTTCTCCTACCCCCCCCCCCATAAGATTAGGTGTTCTGGCACTTGTGCAGAATGCTGCTGCACGGTTGTTGATATGGACTTCTCATTTGAGTCACATCACGCCAGTGCTGCACATACTGCACTGGCTGCCTATTCAGTGGTGGATCACCTCCAAGATCGGACTTCTGACCTTTAAGGCCCTGCATGGACTGGGTCTGCACTATCTGCAAGAGCTCCTGTATCCTTACTGACCTGTTTGACCTCTCCAGTCAGATGAAGAGGGGTTGTTAGAGATTCCAAGGGTATGGCTTAAAATATCAGGGGCCTGTACGTTTATGTATGCAGCTCCGACCCTGTGGAATTCTCTACCTCATCAGATCCATTAGTGCATGATTGTGGAGAGCTTCAAGAGGGCCCTGAAGACCAACCTATGGCATTTTCCATATGGTGTTTACATTTTTGTAACCAGGCCAGTATTTATTACCTGCTGTAGTTGAATTTTTATGTTTTTTATTCACTTGATTTTATCTGTTTTTAAGTTGTACAGTGCCTTGATTAAAGAAAGGCGCCTTATAAATAAAGTTATTATTATTATTATTATTATACTGGGTCTGCTACTTTTTTCAATGTTCTTCAATGACCTACCAAACTCCCCTCTCACAGCATAACCCTACTGTATGCCAACGACTGTCCTCTATCTTGGCTCTAAGTCCTTTAATGTTATCAATTTCAGTCTTACTGCTGACCTTCACTTTATTGAAACTTGGCTGACCCCAAACCATATTGTCCTTAATGTAGCCATGACCCAATCTATGCTCTTCAGATCCCCACAAAAGATACACATTTTGGCCCCTAAACTAGTTATCCGGTGTCTGGATGGCTCCCCAGTCTCTTGGACTCTCTCCTTCAAATACCTTGGAGTCACACTCGAACCAGCCCTAGATTTCTCCCAACATATCAATGACATCTGTAAATCTGTCAGCTCCAAGCTTGGCTTGACTTATTGTATCCGCCATGCCCTAACCACTGCAGCCAGACTTGCAATAGCATAGGGTGTTCATTTTAAAGCTATGCTATGCAAGACCTTCATTTTTAAGGCCAACATCAGCTGTTTTCTGAAATGGGAATTTGCCTTTAATAATTTGTGCAGATTTGTAACATCCACCTCTTACTCTACACATGCCTAAACTGGTTATCTCACTCTTCCAGACAATCTTTTATCTTTGGATGTTTCAGTGACGACACCATTGGATGCTCAGTACCCACCTGGTTGGCCTAAATTGTTTCTTATGTTTACCATCCCTATCCATTACAATCTTCCACCCAGGCCCTCCTGGCTGTTCCAAAATGCTCCACTAAGATGGGCAACCAGGCATTTGCCCACTCTTCCCCCTTTTCTCAAAACTCTTTACCCTATCACCTCCATACCTTTAAATCCCACGTGATCTTCAAAAGAGTTATTCCATTACCTTAGATCTTATAATACATATTCATGTTTTAAATTAGTCAAAGCCTTATTACTGCCCTTTCTTTCACTCTTGTTTTTCCATTGCCTTTTACTTGCTCACCTCAATAAGTATTTCTGATTGATCTTCAGTGTGTAATAACTTCATTTGTTCATTGAACTCCACCCTATCTCATATGGCATCTACTACATTATCCATCTTGCCAGTTAACCTACTTTCTCCATCCTCCCTCCCTGGGACTTTAGAGTGTGTCTTTTGTCATTGCTGGTTACAGTACTTGACAATCGTTTTTATTTAATGCACTTTGCAAACGAGCTATTGTACACAATTAGCACTTCTTCTCTTTGTATTTCATTGTTTGTTTATGCTATTCAAGGCGATTTGCACTTCTTTTTGTCCTACACTGTTGTTACGCTGTTCTCGGATATTACTCTTGCTCAAAGGCACTGTATCTTGATTACTGTATGCTAAAATTGTACTGTATTTGGGTCTTTTACATGCTGTTGCTCTTAGTATCTGTACTCAATTCTCTGTACTACTGTATGTTACCTGTAATGTACTCTCCCAGGTCATGCCTGAAAATAAGCAGGTTTTGACTAGTGCACTTACCCGGTAAACAAAAGCTAAATAAATAAATTATAAATGATGCGGGAATACTGGACTTGGTACTCACTAACAGGCCAGTGTTGCAGTCATCAAGATGGGAGGCCATCTGGGGACTAGTGATCACTGTACAGTATAGTATGATATAAGGACTGCTGTGGAATAAAACCACAGAAGGGTGAGGGTCCTGGAATTCAGGAAGTCAGATTTTATAAAGATGAGTGAATATCTCAGGAATGACCTGGCAGGGGTGACCTGTGTGGGGTGGAGAAACAGTGGGCAAAAATAAAAAGAGCCATAGTGAGGGCAACAAACCTCTGCATCAAGCAAGTGAACAAAAGCAAGAAGAGACTGCTATGTTTCTTGACAGAAGTGGCTAAAAAGGCAAAATCAAAGGGTAGCATTCAGAAGGTATTTTGGCACACAGATGGAGGAGGCCAGAGAAGTGCACCAGGAAAAAATAGAGGGAAACAGGGAGAACAGTTGTGCAAAGGCACAAACAGAAGAGAGAATGCTGGTAATGAAAGGGGACAAGACATTTTTATAGGTATGTAAGCAAAAAGAGGAAGACCAAAGGTGGGATTTTTAAGGTTAAAAAGTGAAGGGGGGACTATGCAGAGGAGGACCAGGAAAAGGCAGACATCCTGCACAAATACTTTTGTTCAATGTTCCCAGAGTAAGAAGAAATGAAGGGGCTACAAAAAAGTAACAACAGCTTTGGAAAGGGAAAGGTGGACACTAGTCCTTTTTTGGAGGAGAGAGTCCTGAGGGGGCTTGCTAATCTGATGGTAGACAAAGCAATGGTACTAGACGGGCTGCATCCAAGGGTATTGAGGAAGCTCAGAGAGGTACTGGCTGCATCTCTGACAGTACTATTTAACAGCTGATTGGAAACAAGAACAGTTCCAGAGGACTGAAGTAAGAAGGATGTAGTCCCATTACATAAATGTGGTAGCAGGGAAGAGGTTCACAACTATAGACCAGTCAGCCTGAAATCAGTGGTGATAAAGGTAATGGAATCACTGCTGAAGTAAAGGATTGTGGAATATCTTGAATCCAGTGGGTTACAGGACCCAAGATGACATGTATTCATCTGGAGAAGGTAAAGTCAAATGAATCTGATAGATTTCTTTGACTGGGTGACCAAGGAAGAAGATTAGGGTTGAATGGTGGACATAGCCTACCAAGATTTCAGTAAGGCTTTTGATACCATTCCACATAGGAGACTTGTAAGCAGGTTGGGTAGCTTAGGGGTTATCCAAAGATAGTTAAGTGGGTACAAAATTGATTAGGGGATAGGTGGCAGAGAGTGATGGTAAGCGGAGTTCACTCCAAGGAAGGGAGGGTGACCAGTGGGGTCCCTCAGGGATCAGTTCTGGGACCTATCCTCTTTAATATTTTTATAAGTGACATTCCAGAAGACCTAGAAGGGAAGTTCTGCCTCTTTGTGGATGACACCAAAATCTGCAATACGGTGGACGTTCTGGGGGGGGCAGTAGAAAGAATGAGCAGTGACCTGAGAAAACTAGAGAAGTGATTGAGATTATGGCAGCTGAGTTTCAAAGTAAAAAAGTGCAAAATAATGCACTTAGGGCACAGAGACCTGGGGACAGAGTACAAACTGGTTGGGATGGTACTGACAACCCCCAAACAAGAGAGACACTGGGGAGGTAATCATATTAGATAACATAAAGGTGGCCAGACAAGGCAGTTGGGAATGCTAGTGGGATGCTGGTGTGTATGGGGGGGATATCACCAGCAGAAAGAGGGAGGTGGTGTTGCCTCCATATAGATTGCTAGTAAGATCCCACCTAGAGCACTGTGTCTAGTTCTGGTGCCATGTCTCTGGAAGGACATAGGCAGAGTTGAGGCAGTCAAGAGGAGAGTGACTAAAATGGTGCCTCATCTGCATCAGAAGCCCTACAAGGAGAGATTTAAGAATCTGAATATGTACAAAGTAGAAGAGAGGATGGAAAACTGGGATATGATAGAGACCTTTAAATACCTAAAGGGCGGGTAAATACGGTCTAGGAGGAAAGTATGTTTCAGAAAGAAAGATGCTCAAGAACAAGGGGGCATAATATGAAGCAGGGGGTTAAATTCAAGAGAGATGTGAGGAAGTACTTCTTCACAGAAAGAGTGGTGGAGTCCTGAAATTGCCTTCCAGCAGAGGTGCTGGTGGTGAAAAAAGTGGTGAGGTTCAAGAATGCATGGGATAGGGACAAGGGAATCTTAGGGGAAAGGAAGAGTGGAGGGTAAGATACCAGAGACCAAGTAGGATCTGCAATGATACTGTAGGCAGGAAAAAAAGATCAGACTACGTGAGCCAAGTGGTCCTTATCTGCCAGCAAATTCTATGCTTCTACATTTCTGTGATACATATCCCCATTAGGCAGTCCCTATTTACAAAGGTTTTCTTACATAAAATGAAGGAGTATTTGTGAGACATCAGTGCTTGAACTAATTTCACATAGTTAAGCCTCTGGCAACATCCATTGCAAATATTACAATCTACCATGCTCCCTGTGTATGGCCTTGTTCTTGTCAATTGTAAAATGTCAACCTGTTCCATCTATTGTTCCATCTCAAACCTTCATACCATGAACTTTCATATTGCATGCAAATAGCCACATAGCTAAAACAACAAACAGCACACTCACACTCCAGAGCCAAGAGCTGGATACTCCAGTTAAGGGAAACACAAGTTGTCTCTTCCAAAAATCGAAGATTTATTTAGCACAATTGCAAGCAAATAGACATTTTATTCAACTGGAGTATAGCAGAGAAATCTCAGATGGTCAGAATGCCCTGGTGCTTTGCCAAGTAAGGCTTCATCAGGGGGTGGGTATCTAGATCAGATGACTTCTTTAAATACCCCTGCAAGTCTGACACCACTGTTCATTAACATAATTAAACATTAACATCAGTAAATCATATTAGATATATCAGTACTGTGTAAATAAGGTAGTTGATGCCTATAAATCATAGCATAGTAAAGTATCCATGTTCCTCACTAACTGTCAAAAGATAATAACATAATGTAGTCTGAAAAAAATATTTTAGTTAACTTTTTTGTGTTATAGACAGCGATGAAAAATAATAATAATAAATAAAAGGAATGAAGAAAACTAGAAAAAGCTCAGACTAAAGGTTTTCATTTTCACATAGTTAAATTCTTCTCTCTAAGGGTGACTCAATGTTACTAATTACAATGCAACAGAAAATATGCAAATCATTAAAAAATAGAGGTCAAACCTTATTTCCTTAAGGGAGTAACTTAGATGGGAAAATGAAGCTGCAAGACAATGTTAAAGTCAGAAGCAAATTCCACGAAACAGGGACATGAAATTAATCCAAATAGGGTGCTAGCTTAGGGAAGCCAGTGTTCACAAACCTCATCCAACTAAAACCGGAAAGAGACAGATAAGGAAATTCATATTACTACATTAAATCAATCACATGGCTCATATTGTTTATATAATATCATAAACAACAATCTGGCAAAGAAACAGAAAATACTGTAAGCTCATAGTAACTTCACACAAAATTTCATACGTCAGAGTCAAAAAGATATTTTCATGTCCCTATTTTGTGGAATTTGCTTCTAACTCTAACATTGTCTTGCAGCTTCATTTTTCTCATCTAAGTTACTCCCTTAAGGAAATAAGGTTTGACCTCTATTTTTTAATTATTTGCATATTTTGTGTTGCATGGTAATTAATAACATTTAGTCAACCTTAGAGAGGAGAATTTAACTATGTGAAAATGAAAACCTTTTGTTTGAGCTTTTTCTATTTTTCTTTATTCCTTTTATTTATTATTATTATTTTTCATCACTGTCTATAACACATATAAGTTAACTAAAATATTTGGTTTTTCATACTACATTATGTTATTTTTTGACAGCTAATGAGGAACATGGATAGTTTACTATGCTATGCTTTATAGATACCAGCTACCTAATTTACACAATACTGAAAGATCTAATATGATTTATTGATATTAACATTTAATTATGTTAATGAGTAGTGATATCATATTAGCAGGAATATTTAAAGAAGTCATCTGGTCTAGATACCTACCCCCTGATGAAGCCTTAGTTGGCGGAGCGCCGAGGCATTCTGACCTTCGGAGGTTTCTCTGCTATACTCCAGTTGAATGAAATGTCTATTTGCTTGCAATTGTGCTAAATAAATCTTCAATTTTGGAAGAGACAACTTGTGTTTCCCTTCACTGGAGCACCCAGCTCCTGGCTCTGGAGTGTGAATGTGTTGTCATTTCATCTGTGATATTGGGCTGCCACCCTACACTCGCATCCTGCCCTAGTCCTGAGTGCAGCACATTTGTTCCTGTTTGTTAAATAGCCACATAGCACCTTGCATGCCTAATGGCCTCATTTACATGGCTGATTTTGTGAATTCCAAGCAGCACATCAGCACTGTTCATTGCAGAGCCATACTCCTGGCTGCATGTCAGGGTGATGCTAGTGGGGCTAGTGGTAGCAGTAATGGGTTAGCGCTGACTCATCTTGGCCTTATTTACAGTTGGGTTGTGCAAGTGCCTTATCCAACTGTGAACAGCAACTTTTGACACCTGTGCAATCACATTGCAATGTAAACCTTTGCGCTGTGCTTTGAGATTGTTTGTGAATCTAGTCCCAGTAGTTTTGTGTGAAATAGTCTCTGCATAGATGGGATCTCTGTACAGGGTGCTAGACTGAGTTGTAATATGTAAGCTACTATGGTGTGTGTGCTTTTTGTGTGAACTTTCTCTAGAAAGTCACCCCCCCACCAGTTCCGTTCCACTTTTTTCTTTAAACTGAGAAAAAGACCATCATATTGTTTTACTTTGTAGACTTGAATTGGAAATTTTGCCTTTATGTGTTTTAATTAAGTGATTGCATAGACTAGCAAGACAGTAGTGTGAATGAAAGTGAAACTAAGGTTAGGGATCGCAGCAGCACACTGACATTTTCTAGTAACTGAGCAACATTGGTACCAGGACTTTTTCATACCCATTGGCTGTGTTGTCCAAAGCCAATTGGCAAGAACAAGTTTCAGCCAATCAGGATATAGGATTCTTAGTACCCACTTTATAAATGGAACCAATCTCTAGTCTTTTACTAGCATAGTAACAGAAAAGTAGCAGTTTTCCTAACACTTAGTGCTATATCATCTTCAATTCCAAAAAGTTGCTCCTTGTCAGCCAATCAGCTGTTCAGTTCAGTTTATTTTTATTTGATTGACTTTCCAAGTCATTGCAAAATATAAAACAAGTCAATAAAAATAGATTTAGACAAACACACAAAATGCTCTTACTTGAAAAAGTCATTACATACTACATCGGTAGATTAGAAACAAGATACTAAAACACTTCTTACAACATTTGTTATTTATTTTTTAAATAATATCCCTAGGGGATGAGTCTGCCTGAAACTATACACTACAACAAATTCCACCCCAAAGGTTGCAATAAAAGTATCTATCAAATTGAATATGGCTGGGCTATTTAAGGCCCAGCCCAGCCGCAAACAGAAGGAGAGGAAGTTTTTTTGGGAGCGGTGGTAGAGGGTTCCCATTGGAGCCATAGCATGAGTTCTCACTAGAGCCACACCAGAGGGCTGCATTCATGGCTTGAGCAGCAGGAGGAGGCGGTAGTGAATCGGGTCATCACACAACAAAAGGGGGGCAAATTTTAACGTGGTTGGGCTATTTAAGGCCAAGCCTAGCCACAAACAGAAGAAGAGTCAGTTTTTTTCTTCCATCCTCCTGCACCACACCACCTCCATTATTAAATGGGCAAGCTGAGCTACTCCCAGAAGTGGTCTCACCTATCAGGAGGGGGCAGGAGGTGAGTACAAGAAGGGGGTGGATGCAAATCATACTTTGGGGCAGTGACTGCATTAGCTGGAGGGACTTGCATCTTTAATCAAGGTACTGTGAATACATCCAGAACATGTGTTTTGCATTTTTGCAGCAAAACCAAGGATACAGGGACATTAAAGTGTCATCTGTGGATGTAAGAGATCTATGTCTCTAGTGGGTGATTAGCATGTGATACAGTCAAAATTGGATATAACATTGTTGTACTGCTGCACGGGGCCTGTAAAGTTATTGAAATAAGATACAGTAATTTTGGCACGGGGTCATAATGTCACAAGACATTATGCCGCATTGCAAAATTGCGCTGCCAATACATCGCGATTTCTGCCATGAGGCATAAGTCTTTTCCCGCTATGGGGCTGTGGTCTGCACTTCCCCCAGCTAAAGATTCTCAACTCTGTGGGGGGGGGGGTCAACCCGGGGAGTGCACAAGTCAAGAAAAAAATAAAAGTTTCTGGGAGCGGGAATCAAACCCAGTCCAAAATGCAGTGCCTGGGTTCCTGCAGCTGTGGCTCAGTCCTGTAAGCCATGGCAGCTGCTTGATGGTACTTGCTCCTAGCACAGGTCTTATCCTCTGCCTGGGAAAGTTCTCTATTGGTGCAATACCATGTACAGCAGTATATGCGGTATTACACCATTAACACTTGCATATTACGCTGCACCGGTTTGGCCATAATGTCGTACGCTATTAAGCATGCAACATTATGACCCGGTAGGAGTCATTTGAGGTATTGTATTTTTATACTCCAGCATTAGGGCCAGTACAGCTATTGCATTGAATTTCATTAGCAGAACTGCACCCTGTAAAGTTAGTGAAAAAAGATACAGTCATTTCGGGTATTGCCTTTACTGCAGTACGGTTATTGCATTGAATTTCATTAGCAGTTATAGCACATTTAGGGGAAAGCGCTACAAATTTCTTAGGGCAAATACATATACTAGTTAGGAATTTTTATTAGTTTTCAGTAGTTTAACATTCTGAAAGACTGGGATAGGATGGGAAGCAGCCAGGATTGTAGGAGCATAGTGAGGAGTGTCATTGGTGGGAACAGGAAAGAGGAACAGCGGGGGAATAGAAGGGGCACAAGGGTAGAGTGAGGGTGGGGGTGGCTGGGGTTTAAAATACAGGGATAGGGGATCTCGCAGGATAGTGAGATGCAGTGGTTGCAGTGCAGCGGTGCATGCTCCATATGTGTGAGAGTGTTTCACCTGGCAAGTGAGATTAGAGAGTTAAGGAGGTTGGTAGATCACTTGATCATGGAAGCGGGGCAAGGTGGGGAAAGTGGTGGATGGAGCTCAGGGTCAAAAACTTTCCAGCTTAGATGGGCGGAGAGATAGTGTGGTTGTTGGAGAAGGTAACAGACATGTAAATGGACAGAACAGCGATGAACTGGCAGGAGGTAGTAAGGGGTGGGTGGATGGTCTTACTACTCAAGGTCATCTCTGAGTCTGAGGGGCAAACATGGGGTGACAGGATGTGGCTAGGATGCGAGGGAGGGGAGGCAAGGCTGGAGCAAAAGGAGATGGTAATGTCAATTATGGAATAGACAAGGGGTAAGGGGTAGTGGCTCTGCAGGAGGTATTGAGGAGAAAAACAGGTATTCACCTTTGCAGAGCTAAGGAGGGGACAATGGGAGTATGATGATACAGGAAGTAAGCAGCACAGGTGTGCAAGAGGAGACAGAGAAGGATGAAGGTGAAAGGGGGTGCAAGAGGGAGAAGTGAGTCAGAGGGGGGGTAGGACACATGAAGGAACAGTCGAGGGTAAGGCTGGGATCAAGAGTAAGGGGGTGTTTGGAGCATTGCTATACTCAGGCAACAGGGAACTTGGAGGAGATGGAAAGGATAGGGCTAAAGCAGGAGTTGTAGATCTTCCTCCAAGAAGGGGAGGGGGCTCTCGGTGCAGGAAGTGGAGGGGATCAAATAACAGGGACGGTAAGCGAGAGGGTGACAGGGGAAGGGGAGGCAATGCTGACAGGCATGGAGAAGGCAGCAGGTAATAACAGGCAAGGCAAAGTGGCCAGGGAAAGCAGGGTCCTGGTTTTGGGGGACTCCAATATTAAGAGAATCAGGTTGGGTGAATCTAGGGGGGACATTGGGATCACTATAGCTGTGGAATGTATGCTGGGAATGCTGCTTTTTAGAAGAGGGTACCTTGTGCACTCCTTGGTAAAAAGGCATGGGGGAAGCCCCACATTGTGGTACACATTGGTACAAACTATGTGGAGAACAACAGTGTGCAAGAAGTGCAGACCAGATACCAGGAGGTGGCTAGATTATGTGTGGATGAAAATTGCACAGTCTCCTTCTCAGAAATCTTGCCAGTACAGAGGGGTACTCTAGAAAGAAAACAGAAAATCAGGGAAATCAAGAGCTGGTTAAGGGAGTGGTGTCAAGCTAGGGGGTATGGGTTGGTGGGAGACTGGGGGGCTACATGGGAGAATAAAGAACTTTATGCTAGGAACCAGCTTCATTTAAGCAAGGGAGGGAAGGAGGACCTTAGGAACAAGCTGTGGGAGTTTATATGTAGGCAGTGGGATTTAAACTAGAAGAGAGGGATGGCTATAGAGTACTGGGCTCTTGAGCAAGTCTGAAGGGCATAGACTCTTTCCCCATACTGGAGGGATACAAGGAGTAGGGTCCAACCTTGGAGGGGGGGCCAGGGGAAAGTGGGGGATAGGCATGCAGAAAATTTGAGTAAGGACTGGAAAGTTGTCCTAATTAATGCATGGAGTCTGGGAAACAAGATGCCAGAATTACAGACATTGCTGGTGGAAGAGGGGGTGGATATGGCTGCAGTCACAGAGACTTGGGCCATCCAGTACAATGACTAGGACATGAAAATTCCAGAGTATATGGCAATCAGAAAGGATAGGTCAGTGGGTGGAGGGGGAGGGGTGGCACTATTTGTCAGGGACAGGATAGTATGGAGCAGGGAGGAGATGGTGGGGGAAAATGGAAGTAGTATCAGCCTAGTTGCAAGACAGTGAAGTGAGGATAGTTAATCTGGGTGTGGTCTACAGGCCACCCATGTGGTCAGTGAGCATGGCCTGAGAACTAATAGATAACTTGAGGAGGAATTGCAGAAGGGGAAGGGGGAGGAATGTGATCCTAGGGGACTTCAACATGCCAGGAACAGACTGAAGCTCCATGGCATCGGTGACAGCGAAGGAGAAAAGAGTGCTCAATGCACTCCAGGATGAATGCCTGACTCAGCTTGTTGAAGAGCTAATAAGAAAGGGAAACATACTGGACTTGGTCCTAGCCTATGGGGAACAGGTCAGGCATCTGGCAGTAGAAGCCACATTCGTTAGTAGTGACCATTCCACGGTATGTTTTACCTTAGACTTGGGAAAGGAGAGGAACCTAACAAAGACCACAGTAGTGGACTTTAGCAGGACAAACATCAGCGAGAGGGCAGATATACTCAGAGGTAATATAAGCAACATCAGGTTAGGGATGAACACAGAGTGACAAAGGGAAATCTTGAAGCAGGGTATCCTGGAAGCCATGAAAACCTGTGCCAGGTCATTAAATAAGATGGCCAGAAACCAGGAAACCCAGCTGGTGGACAAGGGAGGTACTGGAGGAAGTAAGGAATAAGAGGCTGGCCTTTAGAAAGTACAAATGCTCCCTCAGTCAGGCTGACCTTGAGGAATATCAGAGGACTTCCAGGGAGGCTAGAAGAAAGGTTAGAATGACCAAGGTGGATAATGAGCTTAGATTAGCAGGAGGTAACAGGGAGGGGGAGAAGGAATTCTTTAAATATATTAGGGAGAGGAGGAAGGGAGTGGAGCAGATGAGTAAACTGAGGAAGGAGGGTGGATGGGTAGAGGGGGGTTTGGAGCAGGCTGAAGTATTAAATGACTTCTTCAGCTCCGTTTTCACTAGGGAAAAGGCTGGGCCATTGTTTCAGGGAGAGGTCAGGAAAGGGGCAATGGGGGAGGATAGAAACACAGAAACATAGACTTTGATGGCAGATAAGGACCACTTGGCCAACCTAGTCTGCCCATTTCCCTATCTACAGGATAAGCTGCAGATCTAGTTAACCAACAGCCTATTTCTTCCTACCCCCCCGAAAAATTGCCTTATGTCTGTCAATGCATTCTTGAATTCTCTTACAGTTTAAGACCCCACAACCTCATCAGGAAGGCTGTTCCATGCATCCACCACCCTCTCTGTGAAAAAATACTTCCTCACATTGCCCCTGAACCACCCCCACCATTTTCAAATGGTGTCCCCTTGTTCTTGCACATCTCTTTTTTCCAAAAGATGCTACCCTCTTGGACTTTGTTGATTTCTCTGAGGTGCTTAAAAGTTTCTATCATGTCCCCCCTCTCCCTCCTTTCCTCAAGGGTATACAAATTAAGTTCCTTTAGTCTCTCCTCATATGGCTTCTCTTGCAGACCCTGCACCATTTTATTTGCCCTCCTTTGGACTGCCTATATCCTGTCTATGTCTTTGCAGAGATGGGGTCACCAGAAATGGGTGCAGTATTCCAGATGGGGTCTCGCCAACTGTCTGTTGAGACTGATTACAACTTCCTGTTTTCTGCTGGTGATGCCTCTACCTATACATCCCAGTATCCCCCAGCCCTCCCTACTTTCTTCTCACATTACTTGCTAACCTTAAAGTCATCTGATATGATTACCCCCAGGTCCCTTTCCATTTTTGTTGTTGTTACTACCCCCAATTGTATAATCTTCCCGGCTTTTGTTTCCAAGTGCATTATTTTGCACTTCTTTGCATTGAATCCAAGCTGCCATACTTTGACCATTCCTCCAACCTTGCCAAGTCCCTTCTCATCCTTTCCATGCCTTCTTGTGTATCAACCCTGTTGCAGATCTTTGTGTCATCTGCAAAGAGGCATACTTTTCCTTCCAGTCCCTCTGCAATGTCACTTATAAAGACATTAAAAAGGAATGAACCCAGTACTGAACCCTGCGGTACCCCACTAGTAACCCCTCTTTCTTCAGAGTGGACTCCATTTACAATTACCTTCTGTGCCCTATTGTCCAGCCAGTGTTTTACCCAGGCTACCACCCTGGGACCCACTCCCACGCTGGTTAATTTGACTATTAATCTTTTGTGTGGGACTGTGTCCAATGCCTTGCTAAAGTCTAGGTAGGCAATGTCCACAGCCCCTCCCTGGTCTACTACTTTGGTCACCCAGTCAAAGAAATCAATTAGATTCGTATGACATGACCTTCCCACTTTGAACCCATGGTGCCTTGGGTCCTGTGCCCTACTGACCTCTAGGTACTCAACAAGTCTTTCCTTCAGAAGTGATTCCATCACTTTCCCTAGCACAGAGGTCAAACTGACAGGTATGTAGTTTCCTGCCTCTGTCTTGGTCCCACTTTTGTGAAGGGGAATCACATCTGCCTTCCTCCAGTCCTCAGGTACCACACCATCCTCCCATGATTTGTTAAAAAGGGTAGTCAGTGGTTTCACTAGTTCCCCCTTTAATTCTTTTAGAATTCTAAGGTGAATTCAGTCAGGCCCCACTGCTTTCTCCACCTTCAGTTTTAGGAGTTCTTTCAGAACCCTTTCTTCTGTAAAAGGACTGGGATTAACCCCCCTATCCAGAGTGCTTCTGTTAATTGGATTAGGCACCCCTCCTCTTTTTTTGAATACTGAGCAGAAATATTCGTTCAGTATCCTGCTTTTTCACTGTCCCTCCTGCCCACCCACCGTCCATTCAATTTCAGTCTCACTATCTCTCCCTTTGTCTTTCAACGCTCCTTGATGTACCTATAAAAGGTTTTATCCCGCTTCTTAAATGAGTTGGCTATCTTTTCCTCACTTTGGGCCTGTGCTATTCTGACTTCCCTTCCTGCTTCCTTCTGCCTTAACTGGTACAGTTCTCTGTCCTGCTCCTTCTGTGTTTCCTTATACTTCCTGAAAGCTATCTTTTTCTCCCTGACCTTCCCCGCCACCTCTTTTGAGAACCATAGTAACTTTTTCTTTCATTTTGATTTGTTTATTTGCTTCACACAAAGGCTTGTTGCCCCTGTGATGGTAGTTTTGATGTTTCCCCATTGTTGCTCCACCCCTTATTCTAGCCTGTTTGCTAGTGCTTTTCTAAGGCACTCTCCCATCTTGCCAAAGTCAGCCCTCCTGAAGTCCAGTACCCTCACTTTTGTGCGGCTTGACTCTGTAGCTGAGTTTATCGTGAACCACACTGTTTGGTGGTCACTTGTTCCCAGATGGCTAGCCACTTCTAGATCTGAGATCCTTTCACTGTCCCCATTTGTGAGTATGAGGTCTCAGATTGCTTCCTCATGAGTGGGTTCCAAAACTAGCTGTCTGAGGCATGTCACCTGTAGGGCATCGAGAATGGCCCTGCTCTTGGATGTGGCTGCAGCAAAGGTGTTCCAGTTACCATCTGGCATATTCAGGTCTCCCATCGACACTGTCTCCCCTTTCTCTGCCATCCTAAGGATGCCTTCTATTATATCCTTGTCCATTCCTTTCTCCTGGCATGGGGGTCTGTATACAACTCCTGTGCAGATTGTGGTGCCATTTCCAGTCTCTAAGGTGACTCACAGTGCCTTCTCTCCTCCATGTTTACTCTTTTGTTCAGTTGCTCTTATCCCTTCCCTTACATTGAGAGCTACTCCTCCCCCTCTTCTCCCCTCCCTGTCTTTCCTGTAGGATGTGTACCCTGGTATGTTAACATCCCAGTCATGGTTCTCTGTGTACCATGTTTCTGTGACTGCTATGATATCCAGGCATCCCTCTTCCATCAAGGCCACCAGGTAGGGGAACTTGTTGCCCAGACTACGGGCATTGGTACTCATTACCCTCCATTTCATGATGGCCTTACCACTTTTCGCCCCATCCTTGTCCTTATTGCCTTTGTCACTTTCTCACTTTCTCAGGATCTCATGGACAGTGAGATACAGGTAGGAGGGTTAGGGAGGCTTTCAAGTCCTTGAGGATGGATAAAGCTCCAGGACCAGATGGCATCCACCCGAGGGTTCTGAAGGAACTGGCTGATGTCCATGCAACTCAATTGATGGAACTATTCAGTTCCTCCCTCTAGTTGGGAAGGGTCCCTCTGGATTGGAGATTGGAAAATGTAGTGCCCCTCCACAAGAGTGGACCTCAAGATGATCCGGGAAACTACAGACCGGTCAGCCTGACATCCATAGTGGGGAAAATGTTGGAGGCTATCTTGAAAGAACGGATGGTGGAGTTCCTGAAGGTAAATGGTTTTCAGGATGAAAACCAACATGGGTTTGTCCAGGGGAAATTGTGTCAAATAAACCTGTTCTAATTTTTCGACTGGGTGACTTGGTCACTGGACGGGGGAAAGCCGGTTGATGTTCCATATCTGGACTTCAGCAAGGCTTTCAATTCAGTCCCACATATAAGGCTAATTTGGAAATTATGGGGACTGGGGGTGGGAGATAAGTTGGTGGGGTGGGTAACAAATTGGCTTGGGAACAGACAACAGAGGGTGGTGGCAAGGGGTAAAATCTCAACTCCCAGGGAGGTCATCAGTGAGGTCCCACAAGGCTCAGTCTTGGGCACTATCCCATTTACTGTGTATGTCTCAAACATTGGGAAGGGGATAAGTAGTAAAATTAGCTTATTCACTGATGATACTAAACTTGGGGTCGGTGGTGGACAGGAAGGAGGGAAGGAAGGCACTACAGGGCAACCTGCAGAAACTAGAATACTGGGCCCACACATGGCAGCTGGGGTTCAATTCACATAAATGCAATGCTCTGCATCTTGGTAGTAGGAACCCTGCATATATCTATCACTTGGAGGGATACAGCTGGTTGTAACAACAATGGCATCAGACCTGGGAGTTATGACTGATGCTGAAGGGAACCACTCAGAGCAATGCAGGACAGCAGCGGCCACAGCAATCAAAATGCATGGGTGTATAGCCAGGAGATAATATCCAGGAGAAAGGAGGTCATACTTCCCCTGTACACCTCACTGGTGAGGCAGCATTTGGAGTACTGTGGTCAGTTCTGGTGACCATGCCTTAAAAAGGACATCACACTTCTGAAGAGGGTCCAGAGAAGGACAACAAGAATGATCAGTGGTATGGAGGGGTTGTCATATGAAGATAGGCTCAGAAAGTTGAACATGTACTCCCTGGAAGACAGGAGGAATGGGGGGGGAAATGATAAAGACCTTCAAATACAGTGCCTGAAGAGGGTTAACAGAGGGAGTGGGGAGGGTTTGTTCAAGCTGAGGGAAGAGGGGACTACAAGAGGCCATAGTCAAAAGCTGTTAGGGGAGAGGTTCAGGGGGGAGGTGAGGGTCACTATTTCACAGAGAGGGTGGTGGTGCTCTGGAATGCTCTACCAGATGATCTAGTAAAATGGGAACAGTGGGAGTTTCAAGAAGGGATGGAACAGGGACAGTATGGGGGGGTAAGGAGATCACCGGAGCAGTACAGGGAGCTGCTGAGGGGGATGGGGGGGATGAAATGGTGGATGGTAGAGCAGCCGAGGTGCATTACCAATGAGCTGCCTCAGGCAGACAAGATAGACCTATAGGTCTAATCTGCTGGCAACTATGTATGTATATATGTAAGAATGGCATAATTCTGCTCTAATACCTTAAGGTCTATATTTTATCCAGATGGTTCAAATTACATTTTAACAGATCTATTAATGATGATCCATTAGCAGATCTCAAAAGTATAATCCCCTCCAGGGTCACCCACACATATGCTATTAATAATGAATAAACTATGTTTAGTCAAAAGAGAGATTAAAGAAGTAGTCCACCTAGGAATTTGCAGAAAACATATGTTATGCAGAGTGTTTTGATATGTATGTTAAATCCTAGTGTGTCCTTCCCTCTGTCTGCTATTAGGAGTTTTTCCTAAATTAGCCTCCTAGCTGTATGGTAGTTTTATGACCCCTGGGGACCTCCATCACAAATAGGTTTATTGGCATTCTTTCTCCCATGATGCACCCTGGCTCATGTGACAGTGATGTAGCCATGCCCTTAGATTTAGTATGTACACAGCTTTAAAATTACTTTACAAGAGCAGAGCTTTGTAACTGTTCTTATCCAGGGGGCACACATGGCATCAGTTACAGTTTAGCAGATACCTGAGAGCAAGCTAACTGGGGTTTCTGTAAGAAAACAGCTGCTAAATAGCTCTAATTCATTATTTGTGTTTTCGGTGTGTGTCAGGCCTAGCTAGCAGTAGTAAGTGTTTTCATTTTAAAATGTTATTTCATCAAACTACACACAACAATAAAAAAGCACAGAAATTGCTGCAGATCACCAATGCTATAATTAGTAAAGTCTGTAGGTGTTTTCTTACAGAACACCTACTCATCTCTCAAATATTTGCTAAACCATAAATGTAGGTTCCACCATTCTGCTAGAAGGAACTGGGAGTTAGGGCTGACTGTGCTCTGTGACATCACTTTCATTTATTTATTTTTTTGTTTTTTTGTGTTACAAATATGAAGTGTCTTTTTAACAAAGTACAAAAATATGTATGTGTGAGTTATTTAGTTTGGAGTATATTTGTTTTATTATTCGAAAAAGTGTGATACACTAAATGTGTAGTGCAGTGAACCATTGTAAAATGGAATCAAATGTGTAGCTGGAATAGTCACTGTCGTCCTGTTGCTTTCATGCCATACTACAGGCAGGAGAAAAGCTGACTTCAAAGTATTTTGCAGTCTCTAGGCTGCAGCTTCATACTGTACTCTTCATTTGTAAATAAAATAATAAAATAAATAAAAAATATGAAAATCTTGTCACAGAGCAAAATCATCACCAACTGTTAACAGAATGCTGATAACTGCATTTACAGTTTAGCAAATATTTGACACCTAACTGAGTGGGGTTTCTATAAGAAAACAAAGTCTATTAATTACAGCACTGATGATCTGGGCAGTTTCTGTGCTTTTATGGTTGTGTATAGTTTAATAAAATTAAAAGTTTTAAAATTAAAACACTCCTGCTAGCTAGACCTGTTGCACATAGAAAACAAAAATAGTGAATTAGAGATATTTAGTAAGTGTTGTTTTACAGAAGCCCCAGTTAGCTTGCTCTCAGGTATCTGCTTAAACTGTAACTGATGCCATTTGTCCTCCCTGGATAAGAATAGTTACAAAGCTCTGCTGTTGTGAAGTGATTTTAAACTGATTTTAAAGCAGTACACTTGCTAAATCTAAGGGCATGGCTACATCATTGTCACATGAGACAGGGTGCATCATAGGAGAAAGAAAGCCAATAAACCTATTTGTGATGGAGATCCCCAGAGGGTCGTAAAACTGCCATACAGCTAGCAGGCTAATTTAGGAAAAACTCTTAATAGCAGGCAAAGAGAAGGACACACTATGACTTAACTTTCATATCAAAACACTGCATAATATATGTTTTTTGCAAATTCTGGGTGGACTACTCCTTTAAGAGTTTCCCTGCTTCGTTTCAAATGTTATCACTAGACTTCCTGATGTTTGTTAAATTTTGATTAATGTCTTTAATCTCATAAACATATTCCAGATTAACAGAGTTATCACCTGCCATTTGTGTCTCTAAAGGGCATCTAGTGCTCATGGGCTCAATTTTCAAAGGTCAGAGAATGATCCAAGGTGCTTGTGCCAGAACAAATTGTGCAAGGAGCAAGCTGCATCAAAACTTATATCAATTCCAATGTTCTATCATTGCTTGCATCAAAAGCAGAACTGCCTGCATCAAAGTGGTTTGCATAAAAAAGTGGGTGCACCATGTTGCAACAGGGTTTGCATCAAAAACGGATGTACCATGCTTTTTTTTTGATTTTCAGAGGCAGAAGCTGTTGACACTGCACCAAAAGATGCATGCCACTGTTATACCAGCCAGAGCTGGTCTAAATGAAACTGGAGCATATAAAGGAAAGGGTAGATTATGTAGTGGGTTTGTTATAGAGCCAATATTTCCCTGTGGGACTAGTTTAGAGTATTTGAGGGGCTTCAGATGCCATTGTCTTGGCCATTTCATCTGCAGTATTTTTTGACTCAGCTTGAGTCAATCGCACTCCATGCATTGTCTTTTTGACGCAGCTTGAGTCTCATTCTGGCCTCATGCATTGTCCTTTTGATGCAACTTGTGTCTTTCTTGCTCCATATATCACTTGGCTTTTTGACTCATCTGGAGTCACTCTTAACTCTTGCATCATATTTTAGACTCAGCTTGAGTCAGTATCGCCTCATGCATTTTTGACTCTGCTTATCCCATTCTCTCCACATGCAGCATATTTGTGACACAGTTGACCTCTTCCATAATTTTGTGGGACTTTGCCAAAATACAGTGCACAGTATTTGGTGTACCTGGATTTGATGCAAGGTGGTTATTTGATGCACCTTGCATTGGACTATGGGCCCCTAGAAAATCTGGCTCCATATTTCTAGCAATATATATCAAAGTTCTTATATGATTCAATCAAATGTTGCATACCTTTGTCAAACTTCTGCCATTGATCAGAAAAATTAAAACAATATTTTCTGAAGGTAAATAAACATTTATAAAATAGTGTTATTTGACTACAAGACTATTATCAGAGTTGATTTCAACTTTTACAGATACCAAATTATTTTGTAATTTAAGGAACTAGTGTACTGCCTGGAATTAATAGTAATTTTCAGATGCAGTCAGCTATCACGTCCTATAGCTGAAGTATTTTTCCTTTTTTGTTTGCTAATTAGAAGATTTTCCACCTGGCAGTACTGGGCTGATGTGTGGAGCAGCACTCTGAAGGTTAAAAAAAGGTCAGTTCTGCTCCTCCCACGACATCATCAAAAATGTGACCAAACACATTGAGGCACCACAATCTTTGCAGTCTGAGCAATGACTTTCACAAGTTACCAGTCAAAATGCAAGAAATTGTGATGTCACTAGTAACCAAGAAGAACCAATCCCTGCTGCTTCATGTGAAAGAGAATAATCTGGCAGTGAGAAATGGTTCTCCTTGGTTACTAGTGATGTCACAGTCAGTGTGGTCTCAGTGTTGATGTACTGGGAGGAACAGAACTGACCTTTTTTAGCCTCCAGACAGAATGCTGCTATACACATCACCCTAGTACTGCCAGGTGAAAAATCTTCTGATTAACAAACAGAAAAGAAAAAGTATCTGAGATATAAGAAGTGATAGCCGAGTACATCTGAACGTTAAAATCAGTTCCAGGTAGTTTCCAGGCAGTACACTAGCTCTTTAATTGCTGTGATTAAGCTAATTTTCAATCTTCCATATTGTGACTTTCTTTTTGACTTAATATAAAATATATCAAAACCCAGTAGTCAAAGTGTATGATATACCCACCAAGTTTCCTGTAACATAACTCTGTCAAAGGAATTCATAAAGTCCATGCATTGTTCATCAATACATTTTGCTGCCAATCCATCTGTGTTCCAGGATAAAATACATTAAACCAATTGCTTTTCTTGTTTCAGTCTTGCAAGGATGTGCCTATGGGAACATTCCTTTTTTGGTGAGTTAAATAAAGTAATGGGGCTTTACCAGTGGGCACTTGGGATTCAGAAAAGAAATAGGTACTGGTGCACCAAGAAATAAAACAGAGCTGCTGCTGCTAATGTAGACAAATAAACTGAGAAGCACAAATAAAGCAATGCTACACCAAGGCTCCAAAATATGTTTACTGAAGAGCTTTTCAAACAAACAGAAATACCCCAGCACTTCAAGGGATTGCAATCCTCTTCATTAGGGGTGGAGTCAGATTTAAAATCACATCTCTTAAATAGTGAAACAATATCATGACATCATAATCATATGACATTCATATTAATTCAAATAAAACATAATACAATAACATGAATCAGTGATTCCAAAATGATATACAAGTCATGCACTTCACCACAGGTGAAAAATAAAACCCTGAGCGAGGTCAAAGATAAATGTATCATGTTTTATAACTTTTTAGAAATTATAAAAGACCAAGCATAAGAGGGTTATTAACCTCTTTATACATATAATGATGCACCACCATTAAAGGTGCACCTTAATAAATCTGTATGTAGTGCATAACAAAAATCTCATTTAGATTCAACCTAATCATTTATCTGTAAGGGTTGTTGCTGACATGCAGATTGTAAATTATACATATTTACCAGATGAATACCCATTGGATCTAAGAGCTCTGCTTTTCTTGAAATGTTCTTTGCCACCAAGTTACTTGGGCTAGTATTATATTCTTGATTTATTGTAATCCATGGAACAGAGTCCCTTTCCAATTGGATATTAAGTGATCTTGTAATGACTTCAAAAATGACTTTTTTTAGTTTTGCCTGTTGCTTCCCTTAAAGTGACTATGTACCCAAATATGGAGAGAGGTTATGAAGCATCATTTGGTTTGATTCTAAATAATCATCATATTTTTTTATCTGGAGTACATGAATCGAGTTTGTTAAATTATTTAACAAATTTATTCTCTGATTGCCTATTGTGGATGTTGTTAAACTGGAAGGATAAACCCATCTGGGATAACCTATTTCAAAGCCAAGAATGTCCAAGTGATTTTTGTTTTTCCAGATTTAAAAGGCTAAATCTAGATTTATAAAAGAGATTATTGCATTAGAAGTACTCTTGTCTTTTGTCCAATATTGTCTTTTAACTTGAAAAGCTTCTATAGAGTCAGATATCCTAAGCTAGTATTTGGTCTTTTAATGTCTTACTTGTTTCATCTGCAGTCCAGGGAAAGCCCATCACCTCTATAATGATTTTACAGCTATTGCTTCCAACCTGTTCTTCATTAGGCATATGTAAGCAATAATACCTGACAGGGTTGGTGGTATTTGGCAACACTGGACCACCCATGGGTATAATGAGGCCCGATGCCACAGGCAGAGGGTCTTATAGCCCCTAGAAGGTCCAGTATTGCCCATACCACCCACCCTGAAGGGTATTATTGTGCTTAGAAAATGGGCTATAGGTAAAATGTTTGTAAACAAATATGAAAATAAAAAAATATATGTAAAATATATATAGAAATCAATTGAAATTAAGTTGCCTGGTTAAATAGTCCCCGCATTGCTACAATTGCCACAGGTGGCACTGCTGTTTTTTTCCCCTTTGCTATCAGCATTTCTTCCAGTTTGCTATTTTGTCCCCCCCCCCAACACTGAGGCATTATAGTGCAGTTCTTTTATTTTCTTTTGTGATGGCCAAGTTGGAGTTGAAAAAGCAGTGTGGTGAGCTGTATATGAAGAGAGGTAACCTTCGTTTTTTTTTTAAATTGGTTATGCAACATGGCGAGAGTTTCAAATCCTGAAATTTACTGAATATGAGCAGGCTAGTCTAAAGCAAAGGGAAACTGTATTGTTTGGGAAGAAAAAAGAAAGAAACTGGCAACTTATGAAGGTACAGCATTCAGGAGGGATGGCAGAAGTACAGTTTGGGTTCAGGAGGGATGGTCGAACTTTTTGTGTTGCGGCATGTGTTGCAGGTGGTGGACTGTTCAACTGGTTGCCGGTGGACTGCTGACTGGGAAAAAAAGATGTTGCGACTAGCACGTCTTCCTGCATTTCGATGTGTGTATTTTGTTAATTATGTGAACTTATGCATAGAGGCGGTAGTGATGTTGGCTGCAGTGGTGAACTTTTTGTGATTTGGAGAGTTACCGCGGCCTGGACGAGCGGGGAAGCTGCTTCGGCCATAGTGTAAAATAATGCTGTTTCAGTCTGTGCCTAATATTACAGATTCTGCTTATTGTCTGTATCTGGACATTTTCTAAGTAAATATAGAGACTGGGAAAATGGGGGAAAGGCGACGAGCCTCAGTGAGTATCCAAAAAAAAAACCCAAAACAAGACAGTTGTGCTGGATAGGGGAGTTTGATCCCTCACTAAGCGAGGGAAACAAATGGCAGTGATTTCAAATTGAAAATGGTGTTTTGGCCAATCGACAAGCAGGGTGGGCACACAAATACTTCAGTGGGTGAAGGGGAACTTGGGCTGGCACTTTTTATTTCCTGGGCATCTATTGAAAGTTAATGTGCCCCCTTGGTAAGGGTAACAGCCAATCAGATGCCAGGAAATAAAAAAAAACATTTTCTAACAGGTAGCAGTGACTTTGCAAGACAGGATGCTTCCATTGTAATTCCCCAGAGATTGACAATGTCATTGTTATTTTAATACTCACTGTGACTTCAAGTGATATAACTAACAAAAATATAGAATTTCTGTACTTCCTGCCATTAAATCTAAATGTGTGAACTAATTCTTCTTCACCCTTGCTAAAATGAAATAAATATTGCATTTTTTCCTTTTTTTTTTTTTCTTATCTGTTTATCCCCCTCCTACCATATGCAACCGTCCACTCCTTCGGGCAACCAGCTTGCCGTTGCCCTCTTGCCATCCTGCCATCCCACTACTCCGTTGATCTGGTATCCTGGGCATATCCATTCTCTGGGGGGCCCCCCAACCATGGGTGAACTACAAGAAGGAGAGATCTGAATGCACATAGCACTCCCCTGCATCTAGGTGGAGTGGGGACATGCAGCCTGGAGGCATCATGGCAGAGAGGCACGGGGAGGTAGGGCTACCATTATCCAGATGGCGATGTGCCCTTTTCATGTTTTTCTTGCTTGACCCCATACTGTGCCACTCGATGTAGTGCCTCCGGTCTCCACCAGGGGCTGCTACTGAGTGAGGCTCAACCCTAACCCACCCCAGGAGAGGAGAGTAGTCCTCCAGACACTCAATCCTCTCCTCCCCTGCCAGCCCCTGGCAACCCGAGTCCATTCCCAAACCCAGGTCGCCAGCGTGGTTCGAGGTATGGCATCCAGCACCTCAACCCTCTGTGCCACTGGGCTGGCCTGCATTTTTGCTTTTAATGAATCCTGTGTTTCCATGTCAACATATGACAATCTGTTCACCTGTAATATTGCCAAACTTTGCAAATCAGAAAATTGTGCATTCAGGCCAGTGCTATCAAATCTACCTGTTATACAGTTATCAGTAGCATTAGAAGTGCTCAACATATCCTGGATAAGAGACTTACCTGCAGTCATCTGGGGGTCTAATAATCAGTAAGCACATCAAATGTGCATGTCAATTACAGCATGGTAAAAACCACACCATAAATACAGCGTGAATGAAAAGAGCTCCAGGGAATTATAGCAAGACCATTAGAATGCTATAGAGGGAGCTCTTTTCACTCAGGCCTAGCATTTTAACAATCACATTGTATGGTGAGTGAACCAGCTGGCTCCATGGCATGGTGGTTAGAGTGACAAGCCATGAATCTGTGCGATGGCCACTGGACCGGGTTTGAGTTTTCCCCTTACAGATACGAGATAGCCTGAACGTTGAGGGTTTCAAAAACTCCCTTAAGGCCTTTTTGTTTCGAAGGCCTTTGAAGGGTCCTGGGAAGATTGATGTCAGAAACACTATAAGATCTTATATATTTATTGTTTTATTGTACTTTAAGAAGTTGTTTATATTGTTTTATTCATGTTGTTAAGGTGTCTTGAGCTTTGGATGGGCACCTAATACAAATAAAGTTTTACTTGCTTACTTTTTTTACCTATGGTGCGGCTCAGAGGATGTATATATATTTTACTGTGGGTGAGTGGGGGGATGAAGTTGCAGGGAACTGGGATGCAGGAGACATTCAGGTGGGTGAGTGGAACTCTGCCAGCCCCCCCCATCCGAGTTTGTGCTTAGCGGTCAGGTGATGTATTTAGTGCTCGCTGTTTTTACTGAGCACTGTGTTGTTTGTAGTGATTTTTCCTGCACAGATTTTGTCCACACTGTATTGTCTGTGATGTATTGATGTGGAGCCTAATAATTAAACTCTTTCCCTCTCCAAATTTTTTAAGTTTGTTTTAGCATTTGTTTGATTTGAATCAGTAGACATTTTAACTTGCTCCATGTTGCCTGTACTTCTTGTGTGTTAGTGTGGGTTACTAATAGAATCCTGTCAATGTACTCATTTTTATTTTCCCCCTCAGGCATGGAAAATTTCTTCATTCCATGCTTTTAATTATCATTTTTAGCTGTTTGTCCACTTTCATAATTGTTCTTTTTTCTAGGAGCTTTCTTGCTTTCAATTTCAGTGTCTGAATGCAATTCCCTTATAAAGGGTGAGAGACTAAATTAGTTTGGATACATTTGTTTGCTGTTTCTATCTGTCTTGTTTTATCAATCTCTTTCTCATGTTTCTTGATGTGGGAGCCATTTGCATCAATCTCATAGTTTTTCTGCAGATGATTCTCCATCAATGTTTTGAGCATGTATTGGTTTTCCATAACACTGGTACACAGTCCTATCGATTCCTCTTTTAAAACCCATAAGGACTCAAGTATAACAACATTTGTGTTGTATGGGTATTCTATATATTTCAATGATTCTTGGGACAGTGTGGAGGCAATGGGTTTTTCAGTAAAATGTAACTGGTTCTGAATTGTGTTTTTATCCTCACAGATTACTGAGTTTTTCTCAGTAAAGGTTTCTCATACAAATCCTTGAGAAGAATTATCACTTATTTCTGGGGAGTAAGATCATCTTTGGGATTCAATGTTTTTACTAATTAATGAAATTTGGAATGTATCATTAGATTACAAATTTGGTGATTGTTTCTCTTATTAGGCATGTTAGACCATTTATTGTGTTCATAAATCAATTACCACATCAGCTAAGTTAAGATAAATTTAATTTCTGGGTTTGGTATTCATAATAGGTCCATCTAATTTGTTTACTGGACCAACATCTTGCCTTTCTTTTCCTTCTCTTTGGTTTGTTCTATACTGGACATGTCTGATCACTTCGATCTTTATGCAAAATCTTTTTTCCACCTTCCAACTTGCAAGCTGAATGCCATGGAAACACCATTTAGGCAAAGAGGATGCTTCCATTGGCATCAGTAAATTGTAATATTCATTACCACCTTCTCCAGTTTGACTTTTGTAAATACCTTCAAGTCCGCTTGTACCTTCAAATGGGGAAGAGGTCCTCACTCAAATAGTAGAAAAGAACTCAATGTTGGTCTAACTCTTCAAATTACATATTTTGAAAAATACTAAACCACATCTACTGTAATTAGTAGATTATACAAAGCTTTTCAAGCTACCACAATGGCTTCAACCCAATCCATACTCACTAGATGGAATTCAGAATTGGATTCCACTCTCAGTCTTGAACTATGGCACAAATTCAGCTCCCCAGTGCACAGAGTGACAGCGGCCCTATACTGGAGGAAGTATGCCTGGAAGTGTTGCTTGTGATACTTTCTTACCCTAGCAGTAATTGCTAAATTTGTGAGCCCCCAGTCAGCAGGTTGTTGGTGCCACTGTGGCAGTGCCTTGGCAGATCAAACCCATATAATGGTGACACGCCCCCTACTACAGGGGTTTTGGTGGGCGGTCACCCAAGAACTTGAGGACATATTCAATTTTGTGGGACTGATTTCCACTACATTAATCCTAACTACTATTCTGCCCCCCCCCTTTTGACATCATCCCTCTCTACCATAAAAATTATGAATCTTTTAATGTTAGCAGCCAAAAAGGTCATAACCCATTTGTGACAAACAGAGAAGGCCCCTACCCATGGAATTTGAAGAGTCCTTACCCTTGAGACTTACACCCTTGAAAGATTATCTGCACATGCAGGTAATCACATCTTGTCATTCATCAACAAATGGAGGAAGTGGGTTATATACCAACTAGACAAATGCCCTGACTTTGTGCCTTAGGGTTGGACACCTGTCTCCCCGTCCCTTGCCACTACATTCTTGATGCAACTCTACTATAATCAACTCTTATAATATGTGTCATTACAACAATTATCCTTTGGGAGGGAAAATTCCTCCAATGGTTCCTGTTTCGCTTTTTACTTACCTTTCCTCTTATTTAGTTTCCTCTTTCCCTCTCCATTCCTCTCTTGTTTTGCAAGTTTCTTCATCTCATGTTTAGAAACTCTTAATATTGTAGCTTTGATGGTAGAAGACAACCTGATGGTCGAGAATCATCATACTGAGGATTTCAAGGTACAAGATAGCTGTTGAACTTCCACCCTTAGCAATATCACAGCAGGCTTTGACTTGCACATGGGATGGCCTGGAATGTTTCACTTGTACTCCAGAACAGCTTAGCATGGGTGATTGAGAGCATTTCAATCAAACTCTCCCCATGAAGAAAGACTTTAACCTTGGATTTGCCGACCTACCTCAACTGTATATTGCCTTGTTCATTTTCAGTTTTCTTGTATTGGTGATGTGAAGTTTTTTTTTGTATTGCACTTGGTTAAAACTAAATAAAAACTATGTTATAAAAAAATTATAATATTCAGTTAAAAGGAAGTTACTACTGCAAATAGTAATAACTACTGAACTGTTTCCCCAGCTTCGATACAATTTACAAATTGAAATTAAATTGTCCCAACTGACATGAAAAGCTTACTGTATTTATAATACTGTTAAAACACTAAATACTAGTGTAGTCAATTAAAATAGTAAAGTGTTGTAATAAGCAATTGTATCTTTAACCCTTAGCTTGATTATAAATAACCATCTGAACCAGCCCACTGTATATTAAAGTTAGCAGTCAACAATCAATTCAAAATAGATAAAACTATGTTAGTGTTATCTTAATGTTCCCTTATTATTTTATTCCTTTAGTTTATGTCTTTACACCTTGCCCTTTAAATAAATGTTTAGGCTGTGGAATTGCTTGTTTATTTATTATTTAGCAACTGGTATTTCTTAGAAAATGGTAGACGTTAATTTGAAATTAAGACAAGTAATTACTTTACAATTAATTCAAGTAGTTAATTACCTTTCCAGTGAAAAATACTACAATTCAAATATTGTTGAATCAATTAATTGAATTGTTGCCTCAGCTGTGTCGCGATCTGTGGGCTGTACTGAACATTTCTGTATTAAAGTGAAGTACTCTGTCTCAAATTTATTGAGTTTGCAGTCGAGGTATACTTTGGTTAGCATATCTGCTTATCACTGGGCTGAGTTTTCTCTTTTAAGTTGCAGTTATACACCATAAGAAAATATAGTGTGACACAGACAGAATCGATGGTGCAAGTTATTGGTTGCAAACCTCAAAAACAGCATGGAAAAACAACTAATCACACTCAACATGTGGTAAAATTACAGACTAAAATAGTCCATGGAGAAAAGCTTTATTATGAAAAGGAGGACACTAAACCCCAGCAGCTTCAACCATACATGGTCTTCAACAGGTGGCATTGCTGCTATTAGCCTGCTATTAGTTTATATATGCCAGGAGAGCTGTCTCTTGACACTTACACTTATACCAAGAAATTATTTTAGAAAGATGTCACAGCAAACTTAACCATGATGCTATAAGTGTACACATCTGGCTGCTAGAGCATGTGTGTTCTCCCCCGTTTGGCCACTGCTGTAATGAAGCTGAGGACAGCTGAGGAGTCTTTTATACCAAATCTGATGTGAGGATTACACAATGCTGTATACTTTATGGTGTCATCTAGGCAATGAAAAATCTTTTTACCTTTTAAGTAAGACATTGAAAAAGCAAGAGTAAATGCAAGTAAGCAAATTTACAATCATATAAGTTTCACAAACATAACTGTATTTTTACAAATTTTGTTAGTGCTCTTATAACTATATATCCTTCCCTTATCTGTTATTTTGCCTTGTTTTTGTCTGAGTTTATGAAAACTTAGTCTAAACATTTAAAACATAGTAAATGTCTACTATGTTGTGAATAAGGATAAAGTCAAAAAACCCTCTCAGTAAAATCCTCTCAGTAAAAATAACTGAAATGAGCTATTATAAGTAAACAAATGGATCAAACAGAACAAACTGACGTCAGATATGCATCAGCTATATAACTTTTGCATTATGGGGTCATCTTACAGCATGCCCTCCCCCATCAACCAGAACCTTAGGCAGGATTCCAGATACTAAAAGTTATTATTTGCTTAATCCATTCAATTCAATTCAATGCAAAGCTGCAAAACTGCAAGACTTTAGTAAATAACTTCCAAGTTTGGCTAACTGACGTATGCTTGCAAGAATACAAATACAAAAAGAATACAAATCCAATGCTCAGCAATGGCTTGCTCTCAAAATGTTTGTTCCTCAGCAGAGATTCCTCCCCAATCAGGTGTTACCATAAGTGAGGATGTCATCATTCATTCGGCTGTACGACACAGATGAGTGAACAAAACATCCTGCTCACTCCATTTCAGGACAGTTGTCTACTTTTTACAGGTGCTGTATCCTTGAAAATTGGGGCTGAGGGGAGGAAGTAGGTTTGGTGTTAGAGGGTGGGGTGTTTGCTGTGGCTTGACTTGGTGGGACAGACATAGGTGGGGGGATGGGTGGTGGGTACCATTTTCATGACATGATGTGGTTGGGGAAAGGGACTAATCATCATTACATGACTACTACTATTCTTAATATTAATAAACATCACCAGACGGGGTGTGTGTGTGTGTGTGTGTGTGTGTGTGTGTGTGTGTGTGTGTGTGTGTGTATAGAGAGGAGAGAGGATGACAGTGGGTGCTAGAGATTTCCAGTGTGTAGCAACTGTGTGAAGATCTAGGTGGTAGGGGGTATGAATTATTTGCTCACTGGGTGGGGGAGTGAATGAAACAAAATTAAAACATAAAGAAGTCTTCACAAAGGTGTAGGTGTTGCTGGTAAAGTGTTACTTCCTCTGGCAAAACTACAGGTAGTGGCACTTTGCTAATACTTTTGCTGGTAAAGTACCACCACATGTAGCCTTCATCAGACAAAGGTGAACACTTCATCTGATGAAAAATATGTGAAGTGTGCCCCCTCCCTGGTAAAACAACATCAGGAAAACTGAATGAAGTACTTTACAAAGTGAAATTCTCCAACTTCACATACCCCCAAGGTAAAGATTATAGGAATATCCTTGGCCTCCTGGAAGGCACAAACTATGTTTTGCAACTAAATTACTTCAAAAGGAAGCATTCACAGGATATAAATGATGTGATAATATGATAGTGCCATCCATTTATAAGGCAATATTTTGATTGGATAAAGTATGAAACCATAGGGTGAGTACTGTATCTCCATGAGACAATAATATTATTTCAAAGGTTAGTGATGGCAATATCACATTATCACTATTATGCCCATTGTCCCTGTTAGCCTTAAATTAATTGACCCTTCTCCCCTCCACAGGCATCCTGCCCAGAATGGGTAACTGCTTCCTCCTGCAAGCTGTGGGAGCTGATCTGACACTGGAGGCTGTTCTGTGCTGACTCACCTGCCTCATAGCCTACAACCAGACATCCTGAGCTGAATGGGTGACTGCCTTCTCCTGCAAGCTGCATGAGCTGCTCTGACCCTGGCTGCTGTTCTGCGCAGGCCCGCCTGCCTTACAGCCTACAACCAGGTACGGATTTTGAAAAGCAGCCCAGAGCCGCCGACAGGATTGAACTTGGCACTTATTGCCTTCTGGCCAATTGGTTGCACTCCTACTGCTCCTGAGCTCTGATTGGGAGTAACGTTATTCCCCCTTCTCTTATTGGCTCTTGCCTCTACCCTTTCTAAGCTGTCTTTTTTTTTTAATACAAAAACTGCTAAAGTTCAGTTTCCCGTACTGACAGCTTAGCAGAACAGGATTGTTAAAATTATAACTTCTTGGTTTTTACCACATAGAATTGTTAATAACTGCAATTTGTAGATTTTAACTGCATAGACTGTCTGCATTTGTCTTCCTTTAATCAACTCTAAACACCTGCATTCTTTTCCCCCCTATCCTTCTCTAAAAACTTGTCTGTGTCTAAAGTGGGCTGTGAAGCACCCTAAGGACTCCCTTGCTTGAACTAATAGCCCTGATCTTTACTGCTCTAATACCTGTTCCCAATACTATTTTTCTTCCCTTTGAACTCTCAGACCACAATTCTTGTGTTCATCCTCTCTCCCTCCAAGTCCTGTTTTTT
Organism: Neoceratodus forsteri; assembly: GCA_016271365.2. Lineage (NCBI taxonomy): Eukaryota > Metazoa > Chordata > Ceratodontiformes > Ceratodontidae > Neoceratodus > Neoceratodus forsteri. The sequence goes on along the minus strand of CM028132.1, from coordinate 964,948,337 downwards.
CCTGGTTTTGCAGCTAGCGCCAGTAGCCTCCAAGAAGTGTAACAGCTTCTTTGTGAAGGTATCATTAGCTGCATTACTAATCTGTCTGCCCTGCCCTGGAAACCTCCCCCTGCTATTGTCTCTTTGTCTGCTTGAGGCTCAGGTTTCTAATGCCCATTGTCCCTGTTAGCCTAAAATTAACATACCCTTCTCCCCTCCACAGGCATACCAACAATAATGGGTGACTGCCTCCTCCTGCAAGACGAGGGAGCTGCTTTGACCCTGGCAGCTGTTCTGCACTGACCCGCCCTTCCTCACAGCCTACAACCAGGTATGGATTTTGAAGAGTAGCCCAGAGACGCCAACAGGATTGAATTTGGCACTTTTTGCCTTTTGCCTTTCTGGCTGACTGGCTGCACTCCTACTGCTCCTGCGCTCTGATTGGGTGCAACGCTATTCCCCCTTCTCTTATTGGCTCTTGCTTCTACCCTTTCTAAGCTGTCTTTTTTTAATACAAAAACTGCTAATGCTCAGTTTTCCAGTACTGACTGTTTAGTAGAACAGGATTGTTAAGGTTATAGCTTGTTGATTTTTACCGCATAGAACTGTTAATAACTGCAGCTTTTAGATTTTACCTGCATAGAGTATTAGACTGTCTGCATTCTTCTTCCTCTAACCAACTCTAAACACCTGCATTCTTTTTCCCCTATCCTTCTCTAAAAACCTGTGTCTAAAGTGGGTTGTGAAGCACTCTAAGGCCTCCCCTGCTTGAACTAATAACCCTGATCTTTACTGCTCTAGTCCCTGTTCTCAATACTATTTTTCTTCCCTCTGAACTCTCAGACAACAATTCTTGTGTTCATCCTCTCTCCCCACCATATCCTGTTTTTTCCTGGCTTTGCAGCTCCGGTAAGCCCCCCCTTCACCCCCCAAAATATAACAGCTCTTTTGTGAAGGTGTTGTTCAACTGCATTATTAATCTGTCTGCCCTGCCCTGAAAACCTTCCCCTTCTATTGCCTCCTTGTCTGATTGGGGATTAGGTTTCTCATGCCCATTGTCTGTGTTACCTTAAATTAACAGACCCTTCTCCCCTCCACAGGCATCCTGCCCTGAGCGGGCGACTGCCCTACTGCAAGCAGCAGGAACTGCTCTGATCCCAGCGGTTGTTCTGTGCTCACCTGCCTGCCTCACGGCAAACAACCATGCATGGATTTTGAAGAAGAGCCCAGTGCCACCAACGGCATAGAGCTTGGCACTTTTTGCCTTTCTGGCCGATTTGCTGCCCTCCAACTCCTCCTGAGCTCTGATTGGATGCAACACTATTCCCACTTCTCTTATTGGCTCTTGCTTCTACCCTTTCTAAGCTGCCTTTTTTTTTAACACAAAAACTGCTAATGCTCAGTTTTCCACTACCGACTGCTTAGTAGAACAAGATTGTTAAAGTTATAGCTTGTTGATTTTTACTGCATAGAATTGTTAATAACTGCAGCTTGTAGATTTTACCTGCATAGAGTATTAGACTGTCTGCATTCTTCTTCCTCTAACCAACTCTAAACACATCCATTCTTTTTCTCCTATCCTACTCTAACAAGTTCTGGTCAGAGCCAAAACTTCTGCAGGATCTGACCTGATAAGGAATAAATTTAGTGTGCATGACCCATGCTATTAGATATGTTCAGACCTGCTGCTGGCTGTGACACCCTCTGGGCTGCAGCTGTGGTGCTGTCAGGTTCAAGTCAAGGTGCAAAGTAAACAGCAGCACCTCCGAGCTGTTTGGCACACTGTTAGCAAGCAGTGCTGACTAATACCAGGCCTCACCTTCCCATTGCCCCCCTCCATTCACCTGCGGAGCAACAAAACCGAGACCTTGTCCAGCTGACGAGAGAAAATTCCCCATCAGTGACACGTAAGTTGCCTGCTCGGACCAGGCTCCCTTCTGCACCAATTCCGTCTGTCTCCACAGAAACACAACCAGACAGCCAGTGAGTATACCAGCTTGTGTGGTGTGTGGCAGCCGAGACATCATGAGACCTGGGGAAAGGGGATGGACCGAGTCTAGTGAGCAGTCCCATGGGTGGTCCTATGGTGAAAATAAGGTGCGGCATCATAGGCTGAGGTGTAGGTAGAGATACGGGAGCATATATGTTCATAATTCAAATCTTTACTTTTCTGTAGCAAAAATGCCACATTTAGGAAGGACACAGGAAATTTGTAATGCAAAATCAGGGAAAGTGGAGAGGTCTGTTTGAAACAACACATACGGTGCAGCGAGCCACTTGTATGTCTTTAGCCAACATGTTACAAGGAGATGCATGGGCTGCCATGACCGGTTCCGGCTGCTGCTTTCAGTGCATGTACCTGTGCAGGTGTGCACAGTGTGGTTAGATCTGCTGCTGGCTGCGATGCCCTCTGGGCTGCACCTGTGGTGCAGTCAGGTTAATTTCAGGGTGAAAAATAAACAGCAGTACCTCCACACTGGCTGTGATGCCCTCTGTGCTGTAGTTCTGGTGCAGTCAAGTTCGTTTCAAGGTACAAAGTAAACAGCAGCACCTCCAAGCTGTTCAGCACAGTGTTAGCAAGGCAGGAAAAGCAAGTAGTATTGACTAGCACTGGACCTCACCTTCCCACAGCCCCCCCTCTTCACTCACCTATGGAGCAACAAAACTGAGACCTTGTCCTGCTGATGAGGGAAAATTCCCCATCAGTGACACGCAAGTCACCTTCACAGACCAGGCTCCCTCCCGCACCTACTCCATCTGTCTCCACAGAAACACAACCAGAAGGCCGGAGAGTAAACCAGCTTATGCAGTGCATGGCAGCCGAGACATCATGAGACCTGGGGAAAGGGGACAGACCGAGCCTAGTGAATGGCCCCATGGGCGGTCCTATGGTGAAAGTAAGGTCCAGCATCATAGGCTGAGGTGTAGGTTGTTTGAGCGGTTCCGGATTTGGTGAGTGCTTTTCTTCTGAAGCAAAATGTCTGCAGGCACTGCATAATTTGCTATAAGCACTATTTTGCTATTTAAACTACATCAAAGATTCCCACACAATTGTTCAATGACAAAATATGTTAATAAACATACAAAATCAGCTGTTTCATCTATGATGTAAATTAAAGACTATTTTTATGTCTGTCAGAAAGCACACAGCATTAGTCACTAAACTGTGTTATATTTACTCTAAGAATATCAGAACAGTTCCAAACATTTAACATGCAAAGAATTTTTGTTTGCTCTGTTTACAGAAGCTGTTTTCAACTACTAAAAGGATGTTTCATGAAAGCGTATGTATGTATAGTATTTATATTGTATTTTTTTTATTTTAAATTGTAATGGCTTACGCGGAATAATAAAAACTTAGTTGAATCAACTGCTAAAAAGGATGGCCCTCAGTATAGTACACTATGGAATTTATCCAAATTATTTTCATAGTTAATATGGGCTGTAATTATCTCAGGGTAAAATTTGGTATATTTCACGGCACTTCACGGGGGGGGGGTTAATTTCACAGCACTACACGGTCCAAACAACATCGTGCCTGGATCACTAAATTCAGTTTTGCGTGTACCTGGGAGTCTGAGAATCCCGATTATTGGGCAGTGAAGAGTCAGGCAGTGAGGAGGTGCCAGTTGGTTTCTATTTTTTTTTTATTATTCCACTCCATATGCAGAAACAATAGAGGACCTGGCATGCATAGTCGGAAATTGTACAATAGCATGTCTATGCTAAATGCAATCCAAAATGTTATATTTCAAGATCCGTTTATGTTTTGGATGGCTGCTTTGAATACAAGACTGCAAACTGCTTGGTTTCATTTTCTATTGGGTAAAATCAGACTGAGCATTAATCTCCTTACTGTGCGATCATCTGCACTTCACAAGGACTACCTCGAGCATATTGCTGACTTCATTTATTCTTTCACTAAGTTCCTTCGGGTAAAGTGTTAAAGTTGTTGGCTAATTTTGTGTATTGTTACAGATTTGATTTTACTTTGCAGCTCTGGGATTGTCATCGAACACCGACTGGCAACATAACATAGGAAGGGTTCAGTTCTGAGTAATAACATTTGTTTTTAGGCTAGTGAGTGAATTAAGTTTTGCGGACATTTGCAAGTGCCCAAATTAGTGAGGTCATGTCATTTTAATATGCATATGTGGGGAGTGCAATGGATTTTGTTTGCTCTGTTTACAGAAGCTGTTTTCAACTACTAAAAGGATGTTTCATGAAAGTGCATGTATGTATAGTATTTTTATTGTATTTTTCTTATTTTAAATTGTAATGGCTTATGCGGAACAATAAAAACTTAGTTGAATCAACTGCTAAAAGGGATGGCCCTCGGTGTAGTACACTATGGAATTTATCCGAATTGTTTTCATAGTTAATATGGGCTGTAATTATTTCATGGTAAGATTTAGTAAATTTCACAGCACTTCACGGGGGAATAATTTCACAGCACTACACGGTCCAAACAACATCATGCCTGGATCACTAAATTCAGTTTTGCGCGTACCTGGGAGTCTGAGAATCCTGATTATTGGGCAGTGAAGAGTCAGGCAGTGAGGAGGTGCCAGTTGGTTTCTATTTTTTTTTTTTTTATTATTCCACTCCATATGCAGAAACAATAGAGGACCTGGCATGCATAGTCGGAAATTGTACAATAGCATGTCTATGTTAAATGCAATCCAAAATGTTATATTTCAAGATCCGTTTATGTTTTGGATGGCTGCTTTGAATACAAGACTGCAAACTGCTTGGTTTCATTTTCTATTGGGTAAAATCAGACTGAGCATTAATCTCCTTACTGTGCGATCATCTGCACTTCACAAGGACTACCTCGAGCATATTGCTGACTTCATTTATTCTTTCACTAAGTTCCTTCGGGTAAAGTGTTAAAGTTGTTGGCTAATTTTGTGTATTGTTACAGATTTGATTTTACTTTGCAGCTCTGGGATTGTCATCGAACACCGACTGGCAACATAACATAGGAAGGGTTCAGTTCTGAGTAATAACATTTGTTTTTAGGCTAGTGAGTGAATTAAGTTTTGCGGACATTTGCAAGTGCCCGAATTAGTAAGGTCGTGTCATTTTAATGCGCATATGTGGGGATGGGACAGAAATGGCAGGGATGCAGAAATGTAAAAAAAAAACACCCATAAGAAAAAAAAAATGCCCACTGTGATATAGTGCAGTGCTGCAGTCCATAGGTACAACATGGGCAGATTGCTTCTTGGGGGAGGGTCAGACGGAGGAAAAACAGTTCCAAGGATGGAAAACATGATGTAGGTCCTTTTCTGATGCAAAACATCTGCAGGCTTGGCCCACTGCAGACGTAAAAAAAAGGTTGGCTGACAAAGAAGGGTATACCAACTTATAATACATAGTGTTCTATGCTTTTGCTTTTCTTTTCCTAACCTTATTAACTATCAAGATGCAGTTTGCCATTTTTTTATAGCCCAGTTACCCATAGTATGTAGCAAAGTCACTCTAAGTACAGATTTATTCAGATCAGCCCAGTTACTGAGATATGGGCCTAGCTGATAAGCACATGTCCTCTCATACCAGGATCAAGTCCAAAGGACATACAGTAAGTCTTTCTTGCCATCAGAAGGGCATAAGTAATTCAGACTAGGAGCCAATTTGTTATATCTAGTTATAAGGACATTACTATAAAACTGTAGCAGGTCAAAAGCACGTGTGAATAAGCGCAGTAAAAACCATGCAGAGAAAACAGCGTAAGTGAAAACAGTTACCGGTGATTAATAGCGTGGACATTATAGCACTATACCTGTAACTGTTTTCACTTATGCTGAGCAGTAGAAGTCAATGACCATGTGGAATACCAGCATGCTGGCATCGTGCTATAGTGGTTAGAGAAACAAACTATGAGTGGTTGTGGGATACCTGACCATGGTTTGAGCCCAGTGTAGAACTCCTTATATTTTTACTTTTTTTTTTTGCTGTGTATTCCTCCCTAATAACGTTGTCATTTTGTGGAGATGTGTGTGATTGTGGAGGATGTTTAATTAAATTACAGGGCGTGCAGGGGACAAAGTCTCCCCACCTAAAATTGCTCAATACACCTCATTCCCCTGCCCCTGTTACGTGTCTTGTAGATGTTCTGTATTTGTTTTGTCCACCCACTTGAATTTCTCCCTCCCACTCGACTTGCGTGCGGCATGGAGTTTTATTGTAGAATATGCCTCCCTTCCTTCCTAGTCCTGTGCACCTCCTGGTACCATTCTTGAGTCTGCCCTCCCCCGACATTTGCCTGATGCCCACCTCCAGTTGTAGCGCTGTCTCAACCTTTGCTGTTTTTGCTCAGCGCTTTTATTTCTCCTGCTGTGTTCCCTGTGTGGATTTTGACCACACTATTATTTACTTGCTCTTTTGACCTAGACCCCCTATTAAACTGCTCAAATTTGTATTTCATAAAAATATTTCTCAAGGGTGGATCAATAAGCACGTCTAGATAGTATTTATAAACAAATATATAAACAATATATGGAAAATGCATTCTGAACATAAAATAAACAGTTCTTAGTATGTTTCATATATGGCCCATATAGTGTCTATATATGTTATGTAATATATAGTTGAACATTTTTCCCATAGAGAAACAGTGGAGTCAGAAAGTCATAATAAGAAAGTCGTAATAACACCATTTTGAAATCAGAGTAATAGTATTACAACTTTGAATTTCTCAAAAGCTGCGCTCCACTAACGGCTGAAAACCCACAGCAAACTACCCAGTATCGATTAGTCTAAACAAACAGGCGAGACATCTTATGAGCTAAAGTATCTGGATTCTTTCTTATTAGCTGGTTTTGATCAATATATAGGGAGTAACACAAGAGGGGAAAAAACCTTAGACCCGGTGTTAAGTAATTTAGGAGACCAGATTAAGAATTGTTGTACTTCTTCACCACTCGGTTCAAGTGATCACTGTATGATTAGTTTTGAATTGAATGGGGTTTTTTCAAATACTTTTGGTTTAATCATGGTTCGGAATTTCAATAAAGCCAATTTTAATGATATGAAAATGGAACTCCTGGATTGGGGATGGAAAAAATATTTTGAAGATGGATCTTTAGTAGATAACTGGGTTAATTTGGAGGAAAAAATATCGACTTAATAGATAGGTATGTCCCACTAAGAAAGAAATACGATGCTTTGGGTAAAATTCCCTTGTGGCTATCTCCCAGAATTAAAAATTTGATCAAAAAGAAAAAAAAAGCTTATATAAAAGCCAAAAAAAGTGAGTGTGTAACAAATTGGGCCAGGTATAAAAACTTATTAAAAGAAACTAAAAGAGCTATTAAACAGGCAACTCGGAAACATGAGCTAAAATTGGTCACAAGAGTGAAAGATAATCATAAATCTTTTTTCACTTATATAAATAATAAAAAGGGTAGTAAAACTACTGTGGGGCCCATAACGGACCAGGATGGTGAATTGGTTGAGGACTGCCAAGCCATGGCGGGACTTTTTAATACTTATTTTTCATCAGTATTTAATAGTAAGTCACAAAATAACAGAGAACATCTGACAAATATTAATTATAAAATTGTCCTAAATAAAAAAGATATTGAGGGTAGACTAAAGCACCTGGACCCTAATAAGTCTCAGGGACCAGATGAAATCCATCCTAGAGTTCTTAGGGAATTGGCAACAGAATTGCCAGAACCTATAACACCATTGTTTAAAAAATCTCTGGACAACGGGGAGGTGACTGAGGTATGGCGTAAAGCAAATGTGGTCCCTATCTATAAAAAGGGATCTAGACAGGAAGTGAGTAACTATAGACCTGTGAGTCTGACTGCTGTCCTGGGGAAAATATTGGAAACCATTATAAAAGATCAAATAATGGAGTTTCTAAAAACAATGGGGGATTGTGATGATGCACAACATGGTTTTAAAAAGGGGTTATCATTTCAAACAAATCTCCTGGAATTTTATGAACACGTGAGTAGGGCCTTGGACGAAGGTAACTCTGTGGATGTGGTATTCTTGGATTTTTCAAAGGCGTTTGACAAAGTCCCACATGGTGACTTAATTGATGCTCTGATAGAACATAAAATACCGGGGTACATTACAACATGGGTAAAGACATGGTTGAATGAGAGAAAGCAGAGGGTTTGTTTAAAAGGAGCTTATTCTGATTGGTTGGGAGTGAAGAGCGGAGTCCCCCAGGGATCTGTTCTGGGGCCCTGCTTGTTTACTATTTATATACATTCATTGTCTGGAGGAGATGATGTTTGGGAAACCAAATTTGCAGATGACACTAGAATTTGTATTAGTATCAGAAACGGACAGGACATAACAAAATTGCAAAAAGCCTTATTTAAAATGGAAATTTGGGCTAGGGAAAAAAGTTATCCTTTAACACCGACAAATGTGTAGTGATGCACTTTGGGAAGAAAAATAAAAAAGCCGATTACTTTTTAAATGGACATATATTGGGTAAAGTAGTGGAAGAAAGAGATTTGGGTGTTAAAGTGACAAGCGATCTCAAGTTCCATCAGCATTGTAGCCAGGTTATAAAGTCAGCTAGTGGTATTCTTATCAACATCAAGAAACATATAAAGAGTAGGAAGAGGGAAGTGATTGTGCCTCTCTTACGAGCACTGGTGAGGCCGCAGATGGAGTATTGTGCACAGTTCTGGTCCCCTGGTTTCAGGTTGGATGTAAGGAGATTGGAGAGGGTTCAGAGGAGGGCTACCAGGTTAATAGCTGATGTTAGGGACCTGGACTATGAAGACAGATTGGAGGATTTGGGGATGTTCATACTGGAGTATAGGCGATTGAGAGGGGACATGTGTATGGTGTATAATGCACTTAAAAACTCAAGTCTAAGGGATAAATTGGGACTTACATTAAGGGAACAGCGATATGACACTAGGACACATTCATGGCAACTTAAGGGGCAAAATTTTAGGACCATGAAAAGAAGACACTGGTTTAGTGTTACAGTCATTCCAATGTGGAATAACTTACCTGAAGAGGTAGTTACAAGTAAGACAATATTTGAGTTTAAGAGGAAATTGGACAAATATTGCATAGCAAACAAAATAGGGAGTTACAATAATTAGAATAAACAGCGAGCATAATGGACGTAAGTCTTCTTTGCTCTGAAATTACCTATGATACCTATGAAACTGAAAGAGAGGAAAGAGCAATTTGACATGACCTGGATAGATTAGTGGGACACCAGCAGACAGAAAGAACAGTAGTGCTGTTTGTGTCTTATTTATTTATTTGTCCCTCATTGGTACTGGGGGATGAGTGGAGCGGAGATGACCTGGCTATAGCCATAGGAAGGGATACAGTTGGTGGGAGGGTCTCTGAGACAGTCGGGGTGGGGGCTCACTGAAACAGTAGAGATTGATTACGTGGGTTGTCGCATATTACAAAAAAATAACTTATGACAATTTATCTGTTACAGTGTTGAAGCTCATCTCAGGATTGACGTGATAAACCTCTCCAGCTTCACACTAAAGGTTTATGACCTTACCAGAATCTCTTGATCAAGTTACAACACCATAACAGATGGACTGACATATGCTATTCTATTTGTACATTTCTAACATTTTCTTTTATTTCATATATTTTAAATATGTCAAAAAGCGGGCAATTTTTGTATATTTAAAATACATTTTTAGCTATATTTGGGAAATATATCTTTATTCTTTTAGCTGCACCATTGCCCCAGCCAGGAAGGTGGAGGAGGGGCTACTTTCACCACTGATCCAGTGCCACTCTGTGGTGGCCAGCACAGCAGAGAGATGTGTTAATGCTTGGTGGACACTGACTCCCAACCCCAACCTGGAATCCAAAAGCAAGACCTCGGTGACACATTTGGTGCCCTAGCTGGCCCCAGTTTGGATTCTGGGAATCTCATGTGAACACATACAAACAGAGGTGAGAAAGAAGTAAGTGCCTCAGCTGGGATCTCTGGTAGCCCAGGTGGCTATACAGCTGGTCACTGTACTGGACTGGCCCCCTCCATGGTCACATTTTAATTTTTGGACTTTCTTTGTTGTTTTCTTTTGTTTGTGTGATAACAGCCTTTGAGTCAGTACAACCATGGAAGACTTTTTTTTCAGTGACTGTCCTGACCAATGTTTTAGGGGTTCCTTTTGTCCTCCTGTCTGTGGTGCCATCAATCTCCCAGTTGCCAAGGGCACCAAATCCATGACTCCAGACACTCTCAATTCAACAAAGATTAGCATGCCCCGTTTACAACACTTTAAGCAGCAGTATTTGTTAATCACCCAAACTTCTCATTATACAACTTTTTTTAACAAAAATGTAGTTCTGACATCCTTGGATTCATCATCATCTGTGTATTTTTAATTTTCTCAGATACTTTTAAAACACCTTTAGAACTAATTTTGTAATTACTGGCTCAAGTAATTAAAGATGGCATCAGTCCGCAATTTTAAGAAATCTCTTCTGCTGGGGTTATCTTTTGAGTGGGTGTCTGGTGAAAACAGTGCTGTAAAGAATCGACTTTCAGTCTTTTTATTTCACACCACTGTATTTATTAATGCCACAGGCTGATACGCCCAGGAGTTTTCACACAGTTAAACCATATGTTGCTGAATGTTGATGCTGCTTTATTCATATTGAAGCAGGAGCCATTTAAAACACTCCAAGCCAGGAAGCTTAGATGGTTGCAGGTTCAAGTCCAGCCCTAGCACTTGGGCTACCCAACATTGATACTGAAGTGCTAGACCAGGTCGTGCTGTCCTTTGGAGGAGACATTAAACTGAGATTGCTACACAGTCCAAACAACATCGTGCCTGGATCGCTAAATTCAGTTTTGCGCGTACCTGGGAGTCTGAGAATTCCGATTATTGGGCAGTGAGGAGGGAGGCAGTGAGGAGATGGCAGTTGGTTTCTGGGGTTTTCTTTTTTATTATTCTACTCCATATGCAGGAACAATAGAGGACCTGGCACGCATAGTCGGAAATTGTACAAAAGCATGTCTATATTAAAAGCAATCCAAAATGTTATATTTCAAGATCCATTTATGTTTTGGATGGGTGCTTTGAATATAAGACTGCAAACTCCTCAGTTTCATTTTTTATTGGGTAAAATCAGACTGAGCATTAATCTCCTAACTGTGCGATCATCTGCAGTTCACAAGGACTACCTCGAGCAGATCGCTGACTTCATTTATTTTTTCACTAAGTTCCTTCGGGTAAAGTGTTAAAATTGTTGCTAATTCTGTGTATTGTTGCAGATTTGATTTTACCTTGCAGCTCTGGGATGGTCATTGAACACTGACTGGCAACATAACATAGGGAGGGTTCAGTTCTGAGTAATAACACTTGTTTTTAGGCTAGTGAGTGAATTAAGTTTTGCAGACATTTGCAAGTGGCTGAATTAGTAAGGTCATGTCATTTTAATATGCATATGTGGGGAGGGGACAGAAATGGCAGGGATGCAGAAATGTAAAAAAAAAATGCCCCTTAAAAAAAAAAAATGCCCACTGTGATATAGTGCAGTGCTGCAGTCCATAGGGACAACATGGACAGATTGCTTCTTGGGGGATGGTCAGGCAGAGGAAAAACAGTTCCACAGACAGAAAACATGACATAGGTCCTTTTCTGATGGAAAACGTCTGCAGGCTCCGCCCACTACAGACATAAAAACCTATCTGTGTCTAAAGTAGGCTGTGAAGCACTCTAAGGACGCCCCTGCTTGAACTAATAGCCCTGATCTTTACTGCTGTAATCCCTGTTCTCAATACTATTTTTCTTCCCTCTGAACTCTCAGACCACAATTCTTGTGTTCATCCTCTCTCCCCTCCATGTTGTGTTTTTACCTGGCTTTGCAGCTAGCTCCTGTAAGCCCCCCACCCCAAGATTATCGGCTCTTTTGCGAAGGTGTTGTTCAACTGCATTACTAATCTGTCTGTCCTGCCCTGAAAACCTCATCTTGCTATTGTCTCCTTGTCTGTTTAGGGCCTTGGTTTCTTTCTTTTTTTTTTTTTTTTTGCAATTGAATATGCCTTATTTTGGGTCTAGGTTTCTAGTGCCCATTGTCCCTGTTAACCTCAAATTAACAGACCCTTATCCCCTCCACAGGCATCTTTCCCAGAATGGGTGACTGCCTCGTCCTGCAAGCTGCATGAGCTGCTCTGACCCCGGCGGTATTTCTGCGCTGACCAGCCTGTCTCACAGCCTACAACCAGGTATGGATTTTGAAAAGCAGCCCAGAGTCACTGATTGGATTGATCTTGGCACTTTTTGCCTTTCTGGCTGACTGACTGCACTTCTACTGCTCCTGAGCTCTGATTGGGTGCAACGCAATTCCCCCTTCTCTTATTGGCTCTTGCCACTACCCTTTCTAAGCTTTCTTTTTTAATACAAAAAATGTGAATCTTCAGTTTTTCAGTACTGGCTGTTTAATAGAACAGGATTGTTAAGGTTATAGCTTGTTGATTTTTACCGCATAGAACTGTTAATAATTGCAGCTTTTAGATTTTACCTGCATAGAGTATTAGACTGTCTGCATTCTTCTTCCTCTAACCAACTCTAAACACCTGCATTTTTTCCCCCTATCCTTCTCTAAAAACATGTCTGTGTCTAAAGTGGGCTGTGAAGCACTCTAAGGACTCCCCTGCTTGATCTAATAGCCTGATCTTTACTGCTCTAGTCCCTGTTCCTAATACTATTTTTCTTCCCTTTGAACTCTCAGACCACAATTCTTGTGTTCATCCTCTTGCCCCTACATGCCCTGTTTTTTTCTGGCTCTACATCTATCTCCAGTAAGCCCCCCACTTCCAAGTGTAACAGCTCTTTTGTGAAGGTGTTGTTCAGCTGCATTACTAATCTGTCTGCCCTGCCCTGAAAACCTCCCCCGTTATTGTCTCCTTGTCTACTTGGGGCCTAGGTTTCTAGTGCCCATTGTCCCTGTTAGCCTTAAATTAACAGACCCTTCTCCCCTCCACAGGCTTCCTTCCCAGAACGGCAACTGCCTCCTCCTGCAAGCTATGGGAGCTGCTCTGACCCCGGTGGCTGTTCTGCGCTGACCCACCTGCCTCACAGCCTACAACCAGGTATGGATTTTGAAGAGCAGCCCAGAGCCACTGACGGGATTGAACTTTGCACTTTCTGGCTGATTGACTGCACACCTACTTCTCCTGAGCTCTGCTTGGGTGAAACTGCTTGCTTCAGTGAAAAATAAATAGGCATGAGAATGAAGTGTTATTTGGTATGGTCAAATTAAGCAGTGGCACACATCCTCCATCCCTGCCCTGCTCCTCCTCTACTCACCACTAAACTGTAAGTCAAACCCGTGACAGCAAACAAGCTTCCATCTCCTCCTCCTTGACTCCCAGTATCATCTTATCACATGCTCTACAGTCACCAAGCAGCTCAGCGACCACAAACACTAAGCAAAAGAAGGAATTTAAATACAGCCTGCTTTAATGGGCAGGCAAATGACTGTGAGGGGGGATTTAACACAAGAATTTCTGCAGTAACACAGAGTAGTGAAAGAATGAAAAACCTTAGGAGCCTGAGCAGGCACCATCATTCAGATAGCAGCTCCGCTTACTGGTGGTAAAATATTTGCACTTTTTTTAAAACATATACCTCCACACACCAAAAATCAAATAAAAAACAAAATAGAAAACATACTTTTTCCTTTTTTTTTATTAGCAAATGAGCTCTTGTATAATAGCAATAAGACACTCCAGGGTGTGTGTGTGTGTGTGTGTGTGTGTGTGTGTGTCTGTTATTGTGTAATACCATTACTTCTTGGGTGCTAAACACACTCGGCCTGAGGCCTCATACTTCAACCACCTAAAGTGTGATGTTACTACACAATAACACACACCCTGTTGTGCCTTACTGCTTAATTCTGCATCACGTCACTGACTACCACTACACATGGTCCTGCTTAATTAATACAGCAGACTCCTTTCTTACCAGTTGGAATCATGCCTTGGCAGTTCTAATACTTCAGAGTAGCCTCTCATAAGGCTCTGACTGACATCTGCCCAATATCCCTGTTACCCATTGTATCCACTTTTCTAGGGAGAAACTGATCAGCAAAAAATTCTCAAACGTTTACGCTACTTCAGGATTTCTTACTCCATATCAGTCTGGCTTCTGCCTGGACCACTCAACTCCACCTTCCTTCTTAGAATAACAGATCATATCCACTCTCATATGGATGTTGGAATGGGCATGGGGATATCTTCATTCACCTATCCAAGCCTTCTGATACTTTAAAAGACTAACTGCACCTAAAGAAGCTTGCTTCTTCAGGTGTGTCTGCTTGTCTCCTCCAGTTCTACCTGTCAGTTCAATCACAAGCAGTTAAACAGTGTTCCTGGACTTCTTCTCTCCCAATTACCCTTGGGATCCTACAAAGTTTGGGTTCTATGTCAAAACAGCACCTACAAAGCCTATAATCAAAACAGCAAAGAGCACTATAGCATGCTCCAAAATCAGCAAACAGCTGTAATTACTTTTTCTACCAGCAGAAAAAGGAAAGTGGTGCTGTCTCTGTATAGATCACTGGTATAACTTCACTTAGAATATGGTGTACAGTTTGGGAGGCCACATCTCCAGAATGATATAGACAGAGTGGAGGTGGTCCAGAGGAGATAAACTAAAATGGTGCAGGGTATGCATCAAAAGCCCTATGAGGATAGACTGAAGCAACTCAATATATACACCCTGGAATAGAACAGGGAAGAGGGGGATATACCATCTGAGGTGGTGGGGGTGAAAACAGTGATGGGGTTCAAGAATGCATGGAACAAGCATAAGGGTATCTTAGTGGAAAGGAATGGGGGGAGGGCAAAACAACCAGAGATCAAGTAGGATCTATGGAGATACTGTAGGTAGAGAAAAATGGGCAGACTGGGAGGGCCAAGCGGTCCTTATCTGTTGACAAATTTTGTTTCTATGTAACATAATTCTGTGATTTGATTGTATCTGCATACATCAGCAAGTATTTGCCTTATTTTTAAAGGTTTGTTTCCATTTGCAACGAAAAGACACACTTTGTGGCACCATTTTCCATTCCATTATTCATCAATTAGCCTCCACCCCATCCCTTCAATATAGGTAGGGTGCTACAGTGGGCTATGCTTGTATGAAATTAACCTTAACCTAGGCCATGCAATTGTCTGAAATGCTTACCCACCATATAGGAGATGTTATGTTCTGCTGTCAGGATTTGTTATTCGGTAATATTTGAGTTTATGAGTTGTCAACTCAGCAAAGTCAGGTGGAAGTAAACATCAATTTGATAGCAATGTCAATGCACATCGTGCTGACTTTGCTAAGCAGTAGACTCACAACTGAAAATGGTAGCGCAAGAAGCTCATACTGCAGTATATAAATTCAGGAGAATTCCAGTGGGTAGGGGGAGGGGAAGATTTGTGTCAGTTTTGTGGCTAGAGTAGGAGGCATTTTTGTAAACAATAACACATGACAGGATATGGGTTGTGCCATAATAAGAGATGGACAAAGTCAGAAACTTTACTTTGCAAAATTCTTTGCAAAGTTTAGAGACTGTACACTACTCATAGTGGCAGTTGTATGTCTCTTCACCTTGGCCAGGCAAAACATATGCATAATACTTTGCCTGGCAAAGCAAGCACTTTCCTGGTGATGTGCAATATATTTACAGTAGTTATACAGTAGCTTTAAAAAAAGACTTTTCACATAAAGAACCCCCCCATGCCGTTTGATCACTCCACCTCCTCCCACCAGCCTAGTCCAAATAGGTAACCCCCACCCTTGTAGCATTCTTCTGTTCCTCCCTCCACTTCTGGAGAAGATAGTAATTATACTGTCTGTAGTGTGAAAGATAAGTATAGTACACTACCCTTTCCCTATCCAGTAGATCTCATATAAAACCAAGCACCACACACTTCCCCAAACCCAACCGAGTACAAAAGCATATCTCCCTTAAGGGTGAAGGCAGTGAGCCATACCCATGTTCTGTTTAGCTTTGAGCTGAGGCCTGAAAATTTGGTTTGACTTCAACAATTCAGCCAAAATACTCTGGCTCTCAATTTAGTAAATGGCATGGGGCAATGCAGGTAATAAATAGGGAAGAAAACTCCTTAAGGTCAGCAATGAATATAAATTACTGTGGCCTGAATATGGCAACTGCTGCTGACATCTATCTGCTGTTGAATGAATTTTGAGGTATTGTGACCAAGTCTGCAAAACACACTAAGACCCTCATGGCCCAGTGTGAGCTACACAAGTAGTTGCACTGATTGCTGACCTCAAGGCATATACTTCCACGTAGTCTCTGCTTTACCTCCATACCAGTTACTATATTCTCTATGACTCTATTGACTTTCAAACTATATAATAATATCCCCACCCCCAAGACAAACAAATCATGCATCACAAAAGAAAACACGAATTGGACAACACCATGGGCAAGATCTGCAGGGCCCTGTGTCTATTTTTCTGATGAAGTGAGGAAATCAACCCAAGAAAGTTAGACCACAAAATGTTGGTCTAACTTTCTGTACAAAATTCTGCACTTGCATTGGAAAAATGGATGCGAGTCCCGCAGTAGTGGCAGAAATTACCATAAAGTGTGGGAAATGTCGCACATGCATCCCGATATCTGTGATTAGGTTTCGGACATTTGGACACATTTGCATGGATTACAGCATGCATCCAAAATACAGACTCCATTGTTGCACCCAATCATTTTAAAAATCCCACCCAAATGTTTACTTGCTTGTATTTGCTGTGTAGTTGTTGAGCATGGATAGCGCAGCAGTTAAAATGAATAAATTAAGAACAGAAATTATAATAGTGGAATTGTCATGATTGGGAAATAAAGAGGTTCATACATAATATTGTTTTCATGCTACATTATCAAGATAGCATGATTATTATCACAGGATATGAACATGATATGCACCATTTATCAAATGTCATCTGAAATATGATTTTGCAGAACATTAGCAAAAAGAGGTTTAGAGGTGTTTTGAAAATGACAATTGCCATGACCACGAGATAGGGAAAAATTAGTAGGCTGAAAATAGAAACATAGAAACATAGAAGTTGACGGCAGATAAGGACTGCAAGGCCCATCCAGTCTGCCCATTTCTTTTTCTACCTTATAAATGTGCCATCGGCCTTTGCTCTGTCAGTGGTCTATCTATTCATACTCATCTATATTGCTCCCTTATGCCTATCCCATGCCTGTTTGAAGCCCTGCACTGTATTCGTAGCCACCACTTCCTGAGGTAGGCCATTCCACGGTATCCACCACCTTTCTGTGAAAAAGTATTTCACATTCCCCTTAATTGGCCTCCCTCTGATCTCATGCTGTGTCCTCTTGTCCTGCTATTTTTCTTATATTTAAACATGTTAGACTCTTTCACCTTGTTAATGCCCTTCAGATGTTTGAATGTCTCGATCATATCACCTCTCTCCCTCCTTTGCTCAAGGGTATACATATTGAGCTTGGTTAATCTGTCCTCATATGTCTTCTGATGCAGTCCCTGCACCATTTTGGTTGCCCTTCTCTGGACTGCCTCAGTTTGGTTAATGTCCTTGTGGTTGTACCTGTACTGCACACAGTACCCAGATGGGGCCCAACCAGTGTCTTGTACAAGGGATTATTACCTCTCTCTTACGACTTGTGATACCCCTACTTATACACCCTAACATCCCCCTAGCCTTACCTCCTGCTTTAGAGGTCTGCTTGGATGATTTCAGGTCATCAGTGATGATGATGCCCAAGTCTCTTTCTTCCTTTGTGACTGCCAGCAACTCCCCTCCCAGCCTATAGGTGGCTTCAGGGTTTCTCTTCCCTATGTGCATGATCTTGCACTTCTTTGCATTAAATCCCAGTTGCCACTCTTCTGACCATTTTGCTAGTTTATCCAGATCTCTTCTCATTCTGCCCACCCCATCTGGATCATCTACACTGTTGCAGATCTTGGTGTCATCTGCAAACAGACAAGCCTTACCCTCTAGTCCATCTGCAAGGTCACTAATGAAGATATCGAAGAGGACTGGCCCCAGGACTGATCCCTGAGGTACCCCACTTGTGACTTGCATCTCTTCTGACTGTATACCATTTACCACCACTCTCTGTTTTCTGCCCGTCAACCAGTTTGTCACCCAGTTGACTAACTTCTGACCCACCCCGAGCCTACCCAGCTTATTTATCAATCTTCTATGTGGAACAGTGTCAAAAGCTTTGCTGAAGTCAAGGTAGGCTACATCAACTGCTCCCCCTTGGTCCACCACTCTGGTTACCCAGTCAAAGAAATCTATGAGATTAGTTTGACAGGACCTTCCTTTTGTAAACCCATGCTGTCTTGGATCCTGTGCCCCTATGGATTCCAGGTGTTGCACTATCCTTTCCTTAAGGAGTGCCTCCATAATCTTGCCCACTACTGAGGTAAGACTGACTGGTCTGTAGTTCCCTGCCTCCTCCCTGCTACCACTTTTGTGGAGCGGGATCACATGAGCCCTTCTCCAGTCTTCTGGGACCGCTCCTGTGCTCAGAGACTCACTAAACAGTTCTGCTAATGGCTCTGCTAGTTCCACCTTAGCTCCTTAAGTACCCTGGGATGTATGCCATCAGGTCCCATTGCCTTATCCACCCTGAGTTTAGCGAGCTCTTGTAGGACCCTTTCTTTTGTGAAGGGAGTAGTGCTCACCTCCCTCCCCCCTGTGTCCATGGTGCTGAGCTGTGGGCCCTGCCCTACCTTCTCTTCAGTAAATACTGAGCAAAAGTATCTATTTAGGATAGATGCTTTTACAGGGTCCTCCTCCTCACATGTCCCCTTTTCTCCACTGAGCTTTGCAATACCCCCTCAGGACTTTCTCCTTTCACTAATGTATCTATAGAAAGTCTTGTCACCTTCTTTTACTGTTCGTGCTAGTGTTTCCTCAGTTTGGGCCTTTGCCTGCCTTACTGCCTTCCCTGCTTCCCTTAGGGCAGTTTGGTATGCCTCCCTATCTGCATCCCGCTTTGTTCCCTTATATTTCCTGAAGGCCAGCCTTTTGGCTCTGACCTTTTCTGCTACTGTGTTTGAGAACTAAAGTGGTTTCCTTCTTCTTTTGCACTTTCTTTTCTGTCTAACACAATGGGATGTTGCTTCAAGTATTGCATCCTTAATGCTTGCCCACTTTGCCTGTATCCCCTCACCTGTGTTTCTTTTTGCCAGGGCTAGCTTAACTCTGTTGGCCATCTTATCAAAGTCAGCTCCTCTGAAGGCCCATATTTTTGCCTTGAAATGGGATAATTTAGATGTAGTAGCCAAATTGAATCATACCATGTGATGGTCACTGGCCCCCAGGTGTCCTTCTACCTGGAGATCTGTGATCCCTTCCCTGTTAGTCAGTACTAGATCTAGGATAGCCCTGTCTCTTGTAGGTTGTTGTACCAGTTGTTTGAGGCCCTCCCTTGCAGGGAATCCACCATGTGTCTAGTTCTGGCAGATGTTCCTGCTGGTATTGACCAATCTGTATCTGGCATGTTGAAGTCTCCCATTATCAGAACCTCCCCTTTAGCTTTCATGTTTTGTATATCTTCTAACAGTAATGTGTCTATGTCCTCCCCCTGGTCTGGGGGCCTGTAGACAACCCCGGTTCTTATGGCTGTCTCATTTCCTGTTTCCAGCGTGACCCACAGTTCTTCTGGCTTCAAAAAATGAACACTATGAATAAACATTGAAACGTGTCAATTGAGTTAATAATTTTGTTGTTTTTTGAGATTCTGACCCCATATTTGCAGTATAGTGCTTTTATGCCCAATTTTAAAAAAAAGAATGACCCAGCCTACTTGCAGAAATACAAAACGTTGAATAACTGTAAATCAGTGGATCACAAAGCTAAAACTAATTGTATAAAACTCGAACTGATCTTCAGTCTTCTGAATCCCCCCAAAATTGTAGAATAACATTAACAATATAATTTGTAAATCAAAGGGAAACGAATCCTGGACCATAGAGGGTAAGGATGGGACCACCTGTGACCCCAAGGCTATTGCCTCTCTGTTTAATGATTTCTTTGGAGACTTTGATAAATAGTGAAATCTATCCCAAATTCTTCCCCCCCCCCCACAGGTCTCACCTATTTTATCAAAATGGAACCTCCCTACCAAAATTCTACTTTAAACATCTGACCATTGGGCTGGTAGCCAAATATCTTAGATGTTCCAGCCCCAAACATGTTTGTGACCCTGATGAGATGGACTATCACCTTGTTAAACTGGCTAGCAGGGTGCTGGTATGAACCATGTCATGTATTTTTTACTTCTTCCTTTGCACAGGTGCCTATCCTAAACTGTGGGTAATAGCCACCATTATCCCCATCCACAAATCTAGGCCAAAGCACCTCATCTCCAACTGCCATATCATCTCGATTCTCACCTCTACTCAAACATCTTCAAAAGGATTGTCTTTGACCAGACACCTGCATACATCCAGCCGTATTACTTGCTGACTAGTGCCCAACGTGGATTCCACCCTATGTACAAGACTGTCTTGGTGAGATTTGCTGACTATGTGCATCAAGTTTTAAGTTCTAGTAAATATGTTGCAACAATATTTGTGGACCTCACCAAGGCATTCGGCCTTGTGGACTATGAATTGTTGCTTTGTGCCCTTTCCTAACCTTATTTCTCCACAGATGCTGCCATTTGATTCAATTGCTACTTGCCTGTCAGGGTGCACAGAACAGCAATTGACGATGTACACTTGGACTTTTGTCCTATCAGTCTCTTGGAACCACAAGGTTCTATCCTTGGTCCCCTACTTTTCTCGCTTTTCCTAAACTCACTTCTCAGTGTTTGCCCATTGGTATCCCATGAACACAGTGAGTCAATTTCAGACAGTTAATTAGGGTAATGTGAAAATAATGACTGCAAAATGGGCTGCATGCTCTTAATAGCACATTGTAAGTTCTGCACTTTCATTTCCATAAGGAGTACTTGTTTTATAAAGTATATAGGGCTTTGTTCATTGGGCCAGTCCGAGTTGGCCATCTGGAGCTGTGGGTAGAGTCACTGCCTCTGTGACTGGCAGACCTGGGTTAAGGGCTAGATGTGAGGGATACTGTTTTTTTCTGGGGGAGCTGGTAGTTTCATTTTTTTTTTCTGGGGTTCAATTGCCATTCCCCCGCACTCCCAATTTTGTTCCCCCTGCCCCCAGGTTGCCACCTCAATGTTCTTCACCTGTCAACTTGTGTCCCCCCATGAAGTAGCCCCTCTCCTGAGTTTTTCCCTGTCCCCCATTGTCACCCCCACTGGTGATGATTATATTAGTTATGGGGGCATGGGGGGTATAGCCCCCTGCACAAAAAATAAGCACACATCACCCTCCGATTACAGAAAGTGTCCATCCATTGCTGTTTCTGCAGCACACAGTAGTGCTCATTGCCATTTTGATTTTCGACTATGTGCACTCACAGTTTTTGTTGGCACCATTTTGCAGGCACTATTATCACATGTAACCTTGCCCATCCACTGAAACCTTACTGTATGTCAATTATGCTGTCATCCTCAGCTCAGGCAGGGACCTGGCAACCTTAAACAAAATCATACAACATAACTTAGACCTTCTCCAAACTTTGTTCTTAGATAATAAGATGGTCCTCATCACCAAAAAAAAAATCTATGTTTATTTGTTTTTTCAGAAATAAAAAGAAAGCATCCAACTCTCCTTTTCTTGTCCATGATTCAGAAGGCACTGTGGTGGAGCTTATGTCACACTTCAGGTGTTTCTCTACACAGAACACTATCCTATGACAGCCACATTAATAACCTGATAAAAACTGTGTACCAATGACTCTGTGCATTACACAGGGTCAAAAGGTTCCTGATCCCAGAAACACTATACAATAGAGCATTTCCCCCTTACTGCAATAGTATTCAAAGTACCACAGTTATCTGAAGTGCTACCTTGTTGTGCTGACTAAGCACAATAATTTGACACTTCTACTCATGTAGTACCTTGAGTGTTACTTGAGTGTAAGAGAGGAGTGCTGTAATGTTGTACAGTGCACTCCCCTTATAATGGACAGGTTAAGACACATAGTTATAGTGGACAAACACTGATTTCCTTAACCAAATACATCAAATTTAATGCATTTTTCTCTGGTTATAATGGACAGAAACATTGCTTATAACTGGCATTATGAAGCTTTTGGGGGCATTTGTAGTGCCTTTTTGGGAGAGTGTACAGCTGATAAGGAGATGTGGCGAATATAGAATTATGATGGAGGAGCTACAGAGATTACATTTCTTAAAAAAATAATTCTCCACAAGCTCCATAACTGTTTATTAGTTAAGTAATTACAGTGAAAGGAAATTATTTTATATTTCAGTTAAACTCTTGAATTACAATTGCCTTTGTTCTTACTCTCCTTGAACCCAAAACTCCAGCCACTATAGTTACTATTTTCTTCTTCCCTCCTGCAATACACTTCTTTAAAAAAAGTTATGTTCCCTCATAGTTAAACATGTTTAAATAAACACAAGGGCCCAGATATTCAAACTGCACCAAGCTGTGGCACAAGCCTGGGCGCAGCTCAACTTTGTTACTCAGGGGTGTGGCCTGGGCGATATTCAATGGAGCTGCGCTATGGCACAGCAGCTTTGAATATCGCACCCTGGCCACCCCCACTGTGCATGGCGCAGTGGCACTGCACCAGCGCAAGTGGCCAGAGTGGAGCCATTGAGCCATGCACAGCACCTGCGATATTCAAATGGGGACATGCAAATGGGGCCATAAGTTTTGCAAGGTGCACAGGGGGCCATTTGCATCTCATTATGGCACCATTTGCATGCCATTAGCATGCAGGTGCACCGATCCCCAATGACTTGCACCTGGAACCTGTCAGCAGCAGCGATTGGGGACAGTACCCTGCAGCCCAATCATTAAATTCCTGTAAGATAAAGAAAAAACATCCAATATCCCTGGTGGTCAGTGGGCGCACCGACCTAATGGAGCATCTATAATCACCCCCAAGTCCAATATCCCTGGTGGTCTGAGCACCCCACCCCACCGCCCACTGAGCCTGGCTATAGCTGCCCCCTGTCGGCGGTAGCGCACACCCCTCCGCCTGCCGCCCGCGCCCTGCGACTGACAGCTCAGTAAGGCTGCCGCCGTGGTTCACAGCATGGGCCAATGGGTTGCAGCCGCACCACTCACCTACTCGGTCCAGATATGTGAATGGAATTCATTCCGCATGTGGACTAGTAATGGGCTATGCCGATAACATGTGACAATGGCGGATGCCAACCGAGCTGTCGGTCGGGCGGTGGCAGGGCGGCAGGTGGGTGGAGTGCTGCAGCTTCCGGCTGGCTGACAGAGGAAGCGAGTGGTGGGGCCCAGTGGGCTGGGTGGGGTGGGGGTACATTAGACCACCAGGGATATTGGACTTGGGGGTGCGATTATAGATGCCCGTGATCAGGCTCGTGTGGTCCACTAGACCACCAGGGATATTGGACTTGGGAGGGGCAATTATAGATGCCCATGATCGGACTCAGTGCGGTCCACTAGACCACCAGGGATATTGGACTTGGGGGGTGCGATTACAGATGCCCCTCATGGGGCATGGGGGCACCGCCAGGTGCGGCAGGAACTTGGGTGGCCACCCACAGGTTGCAGCTGCTGTGTTGCGCCCTGCAATGCGGCAGCTCATCTGTGGGTGGCCATCACTTGTTCCATTTTTTCCTGGCGTAACTTTGTGCAGGCGCAGGTAGGGGTTGCGCATGCATGACTCTGCACATCCCGGGCTGAATATCGGGCTGTGCAGGTTATGCATGGGCACGCCCCCCCCCAACCTGTGCTTGCATACATTACTGATGCGCTCTGGTGCATCGGGATTTGTGCGGCGCACTTTTCCCTTTTAAATATCGCCCTGGGGCACATCAGTGGGTTGTGCATGGTGCAACACTGTTGCGCCATGCACAGCCTTTTTGAATATCTGGGCCCAAGAATACAAAGACATATATGCTAGGAAGAGTTCTGAGTAATCTGTGAAGTTTCATAATAGGTTCTCATTCACTCTGAGCCTGTACTCATACACATAGAAACACATAACACGTAGGCTACTCCTTCTCCGGGTATAATGGACACTGGATATAACAGATCAAAAGTTGTGTGCACAGATGTGTCCATTATAACAGGCTTGCACTGTACCTTAATGTGGTAAATTTCTCTGTGGTAAAGCAAAAGATTAGGATGGCTACCACTGTACTCTTTTTCATGATTCCATCATATGAACATGACAGGCATCTTTTATGAAATCCTGACTGAAACATAATTTTAGGGCATGAGTGTGAAAAGATGTTTTGGGCAGGATTTAAAAAATGACATTGTCATATTCTTTATTTATTTACTTATTTAGTTTTTGTTGACTGGGTAAGTGCACTAGACAAATCCTGCCTATTTTCAGGCATGATCCGAGGGAGGGGGATACAGATGAATGCCAACTGACCTTGAACCAGATTAAGCTGTTGGTGGTATTTTTAATGAATGAGAGAAATTTGGCCATTGCACCGTGGAAATTCCCCTACTCTTTCAGTAGGGGGCTCAGCCATTGCAATGGCCACTTGGTGCTCGGCATTGGAGAAGGAGGATGTGTTGGAGGTAGGGGAATTGGTCTCCCTCCCTATCTCCTCTCTGCTGGTGACCGACTGGGAAAGGAACACTATGGCTATGAGGATGGTCTCTGCATGGCAGTCAGAGTCTTCGCAAGTAAATGAAGGACCTGTTTCTGCAAAAGACGGACCAGTTACTGCACAGGAAGGACCGGTTATTGCACAGGTGGAAGGAATTTCAATTGTTACCTGTCTGGAGGAGGCTGCTGTTTCGGAACCGGCAGGTGAGTGTTCTGCTGGGGCTACACTCCGACCAGTTGCTTAGAGTCCTGTCAGTCAAGGTATGATGTGGACTGACAGGGCTCAGCTGAGTGTAACGAGGCAGGCGGCTGCCTCAGTGGGTGTCGGCGAGCGAGCACAGTCTAGCTCAGTGTTTCCGGGGGCTGGGGACACTGGCAGCTGTTCACTTCCAAGCGAGTGCCATGAGTCTCTTCTGAGCTCCCCCATGACGGCAGTAGCGACTTGTTCTTTGCCACCCTGTTTGGTGAACTCCAGGATTCATGAGGAAGATATCTCCTGCATCACGGCTCAGCAGATTTTGACTACGGAGCAGTCGTGCATGTTGCCGTCCCAGCTTACAGGTACTGTGGCTTTCACTTGTGCTGATATCTTTTCTCAGGGACCCCAACAGCAGGCCATGGTGGGACATGCCATCCCAAGCTCTCCTGGTCCTGGGTTTGATTCCCACCTGTCTGCTTCGGGTCTGACAATTGCTTCAGCTCTTCGGGGTGCAGGGTGGGAGAAATCCCCCTTGGATGATTCCTGGACCTCCCCTGCATGGCCCAGCCCAACACCACAAGGGGATTTACTTGACATTTCGGACCCTCTGGAATTGTCCTCAGGCTTACAACTTTCTCAGCACCCTTCCTGGTGAGTAGGAGGGGCTCAGGTTCTGGAACAAGCGTCACTCCCGCAACGGACTTTGCCTACTGATACTGTGGGGTCTAGTACAGCTGATGGGCCTTTTGCCCCTTTATTGCCATCTATTAATTTGGATTTATTACTGGCTTCTGAGTTCTCCGCTACCCTGGTGGGGTTGGGGGGGGCGGCTCACTTCAGGCAGCCGAGTCTATTGAGACCCCTCTACCTACGTCTGATAGTGCTTCTGCACAGGTCAAGAACTCTGCCTTTGCTACTCCAGCACCTGGATTGTCTGTTGGCCCACAAAAGGGTACAAATTTTGCTGGTTTGTTTCATTCCCCCCCCCCAGGCAAGCCAAATGGTGTAATGCTGTTCGGCTTCGCTACAGGGGTGGGCTGGAAGTTTTTCCAGATCGTTTATATGTTGGGAAAACATTGATTAAGTCTAGCCTGCAATTTTCTTCATCTGAAATTTATGCCCTGATTCATACTTCTGGTGATAATTATTTTACATACTAACATACTAAAATGCCAGCAGAATAGGCCTAACGGTCTTTCGTGTCTGCTCGTTTGGTCAGCCTCCACCCTGGGTGCTGACCTTGCTGCCCTCCTCGCCTCCTCTGACTTCTCCCTTCCCAGTTCCGGATATTCTTGCTGCATTGGATTTTGCTTCCAGAATCCCTCCCCTGTACCTGTCCCCACCAGCCCCCTAGGCAGCGCATTCCATGGCTCCACCACCCTCTCAGTGAAGCAGCACCTCCTCCTTTCTCCCCTGAATCTTCCCCCCTCCAGCTTCCACCCATGCCCTCTAGTGGCCCCCTCCTCCTTCCTTCAAGCACCCTGACTGTTCCTCCCCATTTACCCTCTTCATGTACCTGAAGACCTCTATCATGTCCCCGGTCCCTTCTCTCTCTCCAATGTGTACATATTTAGCTCTTAAGCCTCTCCTCATAGGTCCTGTCCCCTAAGCCCCAAATCATTTTGGTTTGCCCTCCTCTGGACCCTCTCCAGGAGGGTAATGTCCCTCTTTAAGTGTGGCCTCCAAAACTGCATGCAGTACTCAAAGTCTGGCCTCACCAAGCAGTTATACAGAGGTATTACTTCCCTCCTTCTGGAGGTGATCCCAGCGATGCATCCCAGCATCCTGTTGACCTTGGCTGCTGCCCTCCTACAAGTCTCCGAGGTGTGTTCATCTTGACATCTACCACCACCCCCAGGTCCTTCTCAGCCATCGAGACTTGTAGCATCCCCCATGGGGTGTACACTTGGCCTGGGTTTCTGGCCCCCGGTGGAGTACCTTGCATTTCCTGCATTGAACCTCAGCTTCCACTTTCTAGACCATCTTTCCAGAGCCTCCAGGTTTCCCTATGAGAGCCACCCTTCCTCCTCCCCATCCACCACCGCCCCCAGTTTTGAGTCATCTGCAAAGAGACTCATCTCACTCCTGATTCCTGTCCTTATGTCAGAGACGTAGGCATTGAAGAGGAGGGGCCCAAGGACTGATCCCTGTGGAACCCCACTAATGACCCTCCTTGGGGATAAGACTATCCCACCAACTACGACCCTCTGGGTCCGGTCCTGGAGCCAATTGCCTATCCATCTGATTATCTGGTTCCCCACCCCCATTTCTCCCAGCTTATCCAACAGGTCCACGTGAAGAACAGAGTCAAATGCCTTGCTGAAGTCTAGAAATAGGACGTCCACTGGTCTACCCAGGTCCAAGACACTCGTCACCCAGTCATAGAACTCCACAAGGTTTGTCTGACACGATTTCCCCGGGACGAATCCATGCTGTCTATCGTCCAGGCACCCTGACTTTCCAGGTCCCCCTAGCCTCTCCTTGACAATGCCGCCATCACCTTGCCCACCACCGATGTCAGGCTGACAGGCCTGTAGTTCCCTGCCACCTCCCTTGATCCCCCTTGTGGATAGGTACTATATTCGGCCACCTTCCAGTCCTGGGGCACCCACCCTGTACTCAGAGATGGTGAAAAGTCTGCCAGGGGTTTCGCCAGGACATCTGCAAGTTCCTTCAGCACTCTGGGATGTAATTTATCTGGCCCCGGTGCTTTCTCTGTCTTAAAGAGCTGGGGTCCCTCACTCTCTCTGCTGTGATTTCCACTTCTGGTACCTCTTCTCCCTGCTTAGCCCACCCCTCCTGCCAGTGATGCCTCCCCTCTCCCAAGACCGCCCGGTCGGTAGGCTCCCCCTCCTCAGTATCTCTGTCTCCCCCATGTGATGCAGCACCCCATTTCCTTGGTGAAACTGAGGTGAAGTACTCATTTAGTACCTCAGCCTGCTCCCCCGGGTCTTGTGCCCATCTCTCCCCTGATTTAATCCTGCTAATCTGCCCCTTCACCCTTCTCTTTTCCCCAATGTATCTGAAGAACCCCTTGTTCCCTCTCTTAATTTCCCTGGCCAGGTTCTGCTCCTTCCTTGCCTTAGCTGCCCTCACCACCCTAGTGGCCCTTCTAGCCATCAGCTCATACTCCCCTCGATCCCTTTCACTCCTTGAGCACTTGAATTGCCTATAGGCTGCCTTCTTTCCCACAGCACCTCCTCCGGACCTCCTGGTCCACCAGCAGGGTTTTGGGCCCTACCGCATTTGTCTTACTCTTGCACAGGTGCTGGTAGCATCCTGTCCCCTCTCCTGATGATTTCCACCTACTATCAGTCCATGTCTGACCCAATCACATCCAAATGCTCCTTAAGGATCCTTCCATTTCCTTAAAATCTGTCCCCTGAAGTCAGTTACCTCTGTCTTTGTGCAGCCTTCTAGCCTCCTAGGTCCAGGCAGAACCAGACCGTGGCATGGTCACTCCCCGCCAATGGGTCCCTTACCTCCAGGCCCCCAATCTGGTCACTGTCTGCCAGGACCACATCCAGTACCCGCACCTCCCTGGTCGGTTCCCCCACCTGCTGAGTGAGGAATGCATCCTGAAAGACATCCAACAACCTCTGTTCCCTGGTCACAGAGGATGTCATAGTCTCCCAGTCTGTGCCTGGCATGTTTAAGTCCCCCAACACCACCACCGTTCCTCTGCCCAGTCTGCAGTGTCTCCCAACATCTGCCACCAAACTCTCCTCCAACTCCTCCACCAGGGCAGGGGGTCTATACACCACTCCTATTTTTACTCTCATGCCCCCCCTTGTTATCAAAGGTGACCCAAATGGCCTCCATGGTTCCCTCCGCCTCCTCTACTCCCCTATGCCAATGCAGTTTTTGACTATCATTGCTGCCCTCCTCCTCCCTTCCCTCCCCCCCGTCCTTCCTGAACATAGTGTAACCCTCCAGGTTCAGGTCCCAGTCGTGTCCTGCAGTGGCCCAGGTCTCAGTGACCGCTGCCACATCCACATCCATTTTGACATTAGCTTTAAAACAGCATTAAATTTAGACACATTTTGGCATCGTTATCAGGCAGTTCGACACACCCCATTATGGTCACCTTTTTTTGCCATTCTCTTTACAAAGCCCACTATTAAGAATGTCACTGTTTTGTTTAAAAATGAGGGAGTAGCAATAGATGATATTGTGCATTGGTTATCTGCTAAATGTACTGTGTTGGGTTTACCTGATCCAATAATTGACTGGGAACTTTTTTGGACAGGGTGTGGAAATTACAAGTGAAATTACCAATGGTTAATGGGGTTATCCAGCATTTGCTGAGCTGTTTTTATTTGGGCCGGATAGGGGTTTTATTTTTTACCCAGGTCAGCCTAAATCATGTTTTAGGTGTGGGGCCCATACACATCTTAGTAATGCTTGTGATCAACTCAAATGCTCTTCTTGTCTGGGTTCCGGACATGTGAGTATGAATTGTCCTCACCCATCCTACTGTAATTTGTGTGAAGCAGCCTCACACTCTTATAAAGAGTGTCCGTGGGCCTCCCATAATAATCCTGAGATGCCTTCTGAAACTCAGGATGAGACTGTTTCTCAGGCCCAGTGGTCTGCTCAGGCTAGGCCTCATTTTCTGCCTTTTGCTACTGCGCCTTCCACTTCTCTGTCTGGTCCCTCTTCCCCACGGGTTGACCCTGTTTTGGTTCCACCATCCCTGACTGAACCCACGTCCATCCTGAAGGTGCTCTCAGGTGAAAAGGGTATGGTGCATCCTGCTGAGGCTTCCACCCCTGCTGTTTCCGGGGTGCAGTCGGTGGCTCCTAGCACTTTGGCTGAGCCCTGTGCTTCTAAAGATGTTATGCCCCCCCGAAGACATGGATTGGGTTCCAGTGGGTAACAGGAGACAGATGAGAAGCTCTCTCATGAAGGGGGTTCCTCTACCTTCTGCCTCTCTGCCCTCCGATTTGGTGGTTAAAAACAGGTTTGCAGTGTTACATAAACGTAAACCGACTGTTGAAACTGAGGAGGAGTCTGATGCCTCCTCTGTTGCATCCTCCCAGGTTGAGATGTTAACTGACACTGAAAAGGTTTCTGGTGACACTCAGATTAGTAAGAAAAAACGGTGCAAAATGAAGTCGCCAGGAAAGGGAAGAGGTAGAAAGAAGTCCTGAATTTTGAAATGTCGTCTTTGGGGGATGTATTGTCTTTTGGCAGCTTAAATGCAAATAGCCTTAAAAATGCTAAAAGGAGACGTGCTATTTTTTCCCTCCTCCTGTCTTTACCATTGAATATTGTGTTTTTACAGGACACTAGGCTCCTCTCCCTGAGGGAAACTGAGCAGGCCTCTAGGGACTGGAGGGGTGGCCTGTCTTTCTGGTCCTTGGCTGAGGATGTGTGTGCCGGAGTGGGGATTCTTGTTCAAGGTGTGGACATACAAGTTACTAGATTGCTTGACTTGATTCAGGGACGGGTTCTTAATTTAGATGTCATTATCCATCAACAAGAGTGGCGGTTACTCAATATTTATAACCCTCAACTTAAAACACATCGGATTCAGACTTTGAAAGCTATCCAGCCCTTTCTTCACTTTTCAAAATCAATTATTTTAGGAGGGGACTTTAATTGTATTCTGGCCTTGTCCAATAAGACTGGGGTTACTCAAAAGATATACTTGGATTCTAATTTTCATAACGCCTTGTATGTCACTGCTAATCTACGAGATGGGGCTTCTTTTGGTACACACCCTCCAGTACACACTTTTCACCAGGGTAGATTTACCACTAGAATAGATTATTTCTTTATTTCTCATTGGTTGACCAGTGTTCAGTATTCAGTTCTCCCATGTGAATGTTCTGATCATTGTGTGTTAATGTTAACCATCGGTTGTCCCAGTAATAAACCTGTTTCTCATACTTTTTGGAAGATGAACATTTCTGTTTTGGGAGAGGAAGGAGGGTGGCAGGACCTGTATAGTCTTCTCCAGGATAAGATCTCAGTGTTTGACCTGTATGATAACCCAACTTTTTGGTGGCAAGATACCAAATCCGATATTAGGAAATTCTGTCGGCAGTCTTCTAAACAAAATTCCTCTGATCGCTATTTCAAATACTTTAAGTGTTGTCGGCACTTGCAAAGACTACTATTTTGGCAAACAGAATGGGGACTCGACTATTCCACACAGATTCAGCAAGTCAAAGCTGAGATGCGTTCCTATCAGTATGAGAGAACCACATCGCTTTTTTTAGAACAAAATTATGGGAGGAAAGGGGCGGCCAATGTAGTCAACCCGTATGACAGTAGTCCTCAACAGGTTGAGTCTAAATATATGCCCTCTTTAATTTCCCATAATGGCACCCGGATTAGTGATAATCACAATATTTTGAAGGAAGTTTCCTACCATACTCAGACTTTATATAGGCAAGCTTATGACCCACAGGCCTGGAAAGGTTTTCTGGATTCTTTGAGTATTCCCGCATTATCTCCCTACTGTATTAGTGACTCCTGTCGGCCTTTTACTAGTGCTGAAGTGGATTCCGTAATTAGTCATCTGAAAATTACTGTGACTACTGGTCCTGATTGCATCCCCAATGAGTTCTATAAAAAAGCTAAAACCTTGCTATTACCCTATTTAACAGCAGTATATAATGTAATTTTACAAGGAATCTTACCCATACCGCTTGCCTTAGCAGATAGTAACTTGATTTTTTTTTATTTAAGCATAAAAATGATAAAGAAAGGCTGGAAAACTGGCATCCCATTAGTTTGTTGAACTCTGATTGGAAGATTTTATGTAAAATTGTTTCAAATAGACTCTCTCAGATTTCCACCAAAGTAATTTTTTCCACCCAAACTTGTGCGATTCTGAATTGTACTATGCTTTCTAATTTAAAAATCTTACGTGAAGTCTTTGATGGGTGTAATATGCAAGGCTATGTTCTTAGCTTGGATTAGTCTAAGGCATTTGACCAAGTTCCACATAATTATTTATTTGCTGTCTTGGCAAAATATGGGGTACCTGCGGAACTTACACTTTGGATCAAGAATCTATACAGGTATGCCCGCACAACTCAGTTGGTTAACAGGTTAAAAGGCTCACATATTCCTATCAAGAGAGGGGTGCACCAGGAATGCCCCTGAGCCCCCTGCTGTATGTCTTTTCTATTGACCCTCTTCTCAGAAAACTGAATGAAGAGGGGACTATTAGACATATCTCTGTACAACTGGGCTTAACTTTTCCCAGTGCTCTGGCTTATGCAGACGACATCTGTATTGTGATAGCAGTCCAAGCTTCTGGTGAGAGGGCTATTGAGGTTGTCCATTCCTTCTCCTTGATTTCTGGTTCTGAGTTAAATACACAGAGAGTGTGGGTATCTCAGTTCATATTCCCTTATTGGCAGTGTCTCCTGACATAGGGGGAATAGTTATTCAATCACACAAGATTTGTATTTTAGGCCTTTCTTTTGGCCCGACTAATGCAGCAGAAAGCAATTGGATTTCTTCTATGGAGGTAGCTGAAACCAAAATTGTTCAAAGGAAACATTTTCCCATGTCCCGTAAGAAGTGGATTTATCTGCTCAAAACTTGCATCCTTCCCATTTTTTTATTGGTCAGTTATATTTTTCCTCTCCCTATGCATCTTGAAGCCCGCCTATATAATTTATTTTTTTCAGCTTTTGTGGGGCAGCAGACTAAACCCAGTCAAAAGATCTATTACTTACTGGCCTATTAAACAGGGAGGTCTTCACATTGTGAACCCGGTATTGTTTTACTTTTCTATTTTTGTACATTCTAATATTTTTCACTGTATAGCTAAAATGACGGATTGCTGGGTTCATAGGTTTTCAGCCCGTTCTCAATATTTTCTGGACAAATGGCAGGCCCCTGTGTGGAAACCTTTTACCAAAATTCCTACAGGGACATCTGGATACCTTATTGAAATTTTTAAAAAGATAAAACTGTGGAAGGTGTCCTACAATATAGAAGAGTTACAGAATAGAAAACGTTTATATTCTTCTGTTCTGCAAACAATGTTTTTGGTGCCACCATGTTTTGATGTGCCATGTGACACTCAATGTCTGACCAAACAATTACTGGAGGGTCGGATCCCAGACAAAAATGTGGGATACCTTGTGGTTATGTTGTCATAATAAATTAAATGTTAAGGGAAACCAAGTTCATAAGCAATTGACTGAAAGGTATTGTGTTCAGGACACCTGTATATGCAAAATTGAATCCATGTCACACCTGTTTTTTGAAAGTCCTTATATAGTGCCATTGTGGACTCAGTTGTGTCAGAAATGGGCTTTACCTATGTTCTGTGCTCTAACTTATTCAGACTTGATTTATGGGGAGTTTGGGCCTAGTTGGAAAGTCTTTTTTCCTGGTACACTAAGGGTTCTGTTTGCAGTCTGCAAATGTGTATCTGGCAAAACAGATGTCTGTTTGTACTTCAACAAAAGATGGTTTCTTTGCAGGAACTGCGGGACTACATTAAGAAAGAAATTTCTCATATTTATTGTTCTGAGAAAAAATCTTTGCCTGCAGCCTTAGTGACATTTTAGTGGAGAGCGCTGCCTTTAATCTTGTTTGAAGGGGTTACTTGAACAATGTTATCTGCGGGGGGGATTGGAGCTAGAGGATTGTTATCTGTATTTGTTTCTGTTTTTTCTGGTTTTTCTTACCCTGAATTGAAGGTCTTTCTGTTTATTTGTTTCAGTATTTATGTATGATGGTATGAAATTTATATGACTTGTCTTAAGTTTTTGCCTTATTATATTATTTTCCAATAAAAAATTCCCCTACTCTTT
Source organism: Neoceratodus forsteri (assembly GCA_016271365.2). Classification (NCBI taxonomy): domain Eukaryota; kingdom Metazoa; phylum Chordata; order Ceratodontiformes; family Ceratodontidae; genus Neoceratodus; species Neoceratodus forsteri. Next base: position 964,914,723 of record CM028132.1, on the reverse strand, counting down.
TTGATAAGTGCCATGGGATCTTTAACATCCACTTAAACTACCACGAATCCAGGCAGATTGGACCTGTGTTTAACGTCTCATCCAAAAAATGGCACCTCAGAAGTGCAGCACCCCTCTCATGCTGCACTACAGTGTCAGTACTAGGTTATTAACTTAAGTGCTAGATGTGGGAACTGAACCCACAGCCCTCTGATCTCCCAGCCTCAGAGGCGAGTGTTCTACCTACTGAATCACTGAGCCATCTTGAGGTCATATAGCTAACGGGTTACAGTTTGTTGAACATATTGGGTCAAAATCTTCATAAATAAAGTTATGAGTAAACATTGAAAAATTTCAATATGTTTTCATAACTGCATTGTTTTTTGACATTTTGATCCCAAACATAGTTTTTTTATTACCCCACTTTATGATCAAGACAGGTGGAATTTTTTAAATCAAGTTCACTGAGTAACTGGGAAAACATGTTTCAGAGGGGATTTGAAAAATTACACTTGCCTTGCTCACGAGGTGGGGAAAAAACGCTATGTTGAAAGTTTGAGGCAAACATGTTAAAAAATGAAAATGTTATGAGTAAAATTCTAAAATGAATAAAAAAGTCATTATCTGAACTAGTTTACAGTCAGTTCACAGTCAGGTGCATAGGGAGAGGAGCTTTGCCAGATGTGAGAGGATTGTTTTGTGGGACACTTTATAGGAGAGTGCAGGGTGGGAGACGTGTGGTTGTCGGAGATAAAATACATTGATGATGGTTATCTTCTTTTCAGATTTAAAAAAACTAAAAACGTTAGTGCATGTGCAAAAAAATAATGCATGCATTGAGCAAAGGGGGGGCAAGGACATGACTCCATGTGCAGTGCAATATTCAGCAAGGTAGTGCTGTGCAAAGGGAATAGTGCAGGCCACCTTGCACTGCACAATTACCACCAAGAAGAAGCTCAGCTTACTTCAGGCAACCCTGGTGGCCAGTGGAATCACTGTATCCAACAACCACATTGGTGGTTGGGGAGCACACCTGCTCCCTGGTGGCTTGTAGTACCTGCAACCTCCAATCCCTAACTCTGGTAACAGCAGTAAATTTCCTGGTGTCTAATGGTTCCCCCAACCCCCAATCCTGTCCTCTGTAAAAGCAATATTTTCACTGGTGCCAAGTGGTTCCCCTCACCCTCTGATTGCTGGCCCCAGTAAAAGTAATAATTCCCTTGTATCTAGTGGTTCCCTCCCACTTTGTAAAATTATGTACTTCCTTGCTGTCTACTGGTCCCGCTGCCCTCTGATCACTGGTGTTGTAATAATTAAATAATTCCCTTGTGTCCAGTGTGGTTCCCCCCAACCCTCTGATCATTAGCCCTGTATTAATAAAATACTTCCCTGGTGTCCAGTGGTACCCCCACCCTCTGATCACTGGCCTCATATTAATGGAATACTTCCCTGTTATTCAATGTTTCCCCATCCTCAGATTGCCAGCCCCCATGTAGTATTACATATTGCCTGGTGTCTAGTGGCATCCCCCACAACACAGGCACTGACCAACCCACCCTGTCCCCTCCCCTTACCTTAAGCACCGGTGCCATGGGATCTCATATGGTAATGGCACAGCCCTCATCTCACAACCTCAGCAGGCCACCATATGCAATGACAAGGAGAATGTGTCCCCTGTACTGTAAAGGGAGAATGCATGATGTCTACAGTAAACAAATGATGAATCAACCTATAAAAAGGTTACCAGAATACCCTTTGACATTCTTAAACAAGAAATAAAATATATTCTCACAGAAGCTAAAGATAGGAAACAGATACAGGACTGGATGTATTCAGAACTTCTAAATCTACACCCAAGAATCCTCCTCTTTTATTGTCTCCCTAAAATACACAGAGATATATCAAACCCATTGGGAAGACCCATCATATCAGGAACTGGATCCATAATAGAACCATTATCAATATTAGTAGATTATTTCATGAAGAAATTAGTGCCACTTTGCCCATCCTACATTAAAGATTCCAAACATTTCATACAGATCCTGAATGCTTTCAATGAAGAAAATAAGAATATTAACAACTGTTTGCTGGTAACATGTGATGTCAAAAATCTACACACAAGCATTCCCCATAATGAAGAATTTGAAGCTATGAAAAAAGTGTTGAATAGAAGACAGAATAATGTCCCAGATGCAGATCTGCTATTAAATCTTACAGACTACGTATTACAACATAAATTTTTAAAATTTGAGGACAATAGTTTCTTAGGCAACCTTAGCCACCACATATGCAAATTTAACTATGGCAGAATTTGAAAGAGAACATATTTAGAGTCAGAGAAACATATTCAAGCCACACCTTCTACTTTATAAACATTTTATTGATGATATATTCATAGTTTGGGATGGCACCACTGCTCAACTTACCTCTTTTCTTACCTATATAAATTATTGTACCTCATTCCTGACATTCACTCTGGAATCTAATATATCAGAGATTCCTTTTCTGGATTTGAAGATCATTAAAAAACATAATACATTAACAACAGATCTCTATAGAAAACCAACTGATAAAAATACTATACTGCCTGCTAACAGTTATCATCCAAAAAATTAAAGGAAGGAATTCCCTTTGGTCAAATGTTAAGAGTGAAACACAACAGTGGAGATGCAACCAGTTTTCAAAATAATATGAATGATTTGAAACAGAGATTCAGGAAAAGAGGTTATAAAGAAGAGGTTTTGAAAGCAGCAGAAAGAAAGATGGAGTCTATCAGTACAGAAGATGTGTTACTTGATAAAAGTAAAACAAATGAACAAGGAATATGTTTCTCAACTACATTCTCTGATTATTTTCCAGCCATTAAACACATAATACTACAAAACTGGGACATACTGAAATCCACAGATGTTGGAGAAAGAATGTTTTGTACACCACCATGGATCACAGCAAAAAGGACTTGCAACATATGCCGACAGCTGGTACATACTCAACACCGGAATCCGGATCCTGAACCAACCACTTGGCTAAATAGAGGAATTATAGGATTTTTTACATGTGGAAGTTGTGCACAATGTAATAATGGAACAAGAACTAAACGCATCAAAAGCACATGTCAGGAGAGGACTTTTGAGATAAGGGACCTGATCACCTGTGATAGTGACCATGTGGTTTACTGCATTATGTGCCCTTGCTCTCTCTATTATATTGGAGAGACCACAAGAACACTTACAAATCATATTTCAGAACATAAGAGCAGAATCAGGTGTAAAGACATCAAGTCATCCCTGGTTCAACACTTCATCGACAACAAGCATCAAATCTCACTAAAATTTATGGGAATAGAGAAAGTCAGCAAACCCACAAGAGGAGGAAATTGGGAAACCTTTCTAAGAAGAAGAAAAGCATAGTGGATTTTTACTTTACAGACATTTAAAAGTTGTTATGGACTTAAAGAAAGCTTAGTTTGGAGCTCTTTCTCCACATAATGTTCAATATAGTTTAAAACTAAGTATGGTGAACAGTGTTCTAATGTTGTTACAGTCTTGTAATCTCTCCCCCCCACCCCCTAGATCCCTCCCTCTCATCAACTTAGGTTACCCGATACGCCATCCATTCTTCCCTACTCCACTCCTTATTCTAAAAAAGGCCGATCTAAGCTCTCAGGCCTGGAGGTATATCATAACTTACATTTTAATCTTAAAAAATACAGTCATGAAACTATAACAAAACTGTGGAAATTTAAATGAGCTGATTTAAATTGGTCCCCTAGTGGGTAACATGTCTCATTTCCACCAGCTCCTTAATATTTATTAATATTTTCTAGTAGGTGAAGTAACCACTAATTATTCATAGAGGAAGGGGGATTGCACAATAGGTTTTATCTCCATGAAGGTTTCACAGGAAAGAAACTCAGTGCAGTTTCCTTTAATGGACCGAGACTCGGAAAACGTCATAATGACGTTATCACTCTCACACTGAAATGTGATATCCGAGGCTCGGCCCTTTCCTTGCTGTACTCTGAAGCAGCAGTTCGAGAAGACGAGTTGGCGTCTCTGCTAATGGCAAGGTTAAAGTAGCTCCTTGTTAAGAATGCAGTCGGCTTTGAAATCAAAAAAATGCAGAGGATAATAATACATCAAGTTCAAGTTTATTGAGTGGTCAAAGACCATGACAATATGCACAAATAAATTACAACAATATAAAAACAGAAAAAGAGAAACCTAATCCTTCTACAAAATATAATCTCTTTGTGAAATAGATAAGTAAATAGCTTATCTAAAATATATATAAATATAATAAATAAATATGAAATACTAAAAAATAAATTCAATTTATCCCTAAAGTGCATAAAATGCAGGGTACAAAAACAAGGTTGGATTAAATGCAGTATTTCCTATAAGCATAACACTCGTCCAATCAGAATGTACATATTTTACCCCATTCAGAATACAATTTTGAAGGAAAGATATTAATTCATCTTTTTTTTCATTTTTATACCAAAATGTATTCTAGAAATATTTACCAAGTATTTGGCCACAACCTTAATTATAATATCATCATTAGAGATAAAAAAAATGATGAGTAAAATGCTCTGATCTGTTGTTTGAATAGTTTGACATAAGGGCCAGATCCATTTTACTCTTGGTACAGTATACCATTTACAGGTAAACATAACATGTTCCAAGTTTTCCAAAGTGAAACAAGTACAGGAACAGTATCTAGAGCTAATGGAAGTATTTTTCCTGTAAACTGCTTCCAAGATATTATTTGAGAATACTTCCAGCCTATAACGAGTACAGTGTACAGTTCTGGAGACCTTACCTATGTAAGGACGTAGACAGGGTAGAGAAGGTTCAGAGGAGGGCAACAAAGATGGTGCATGGATTGCATCACAAGTCCTATGAGGACAGGTTGAAGGAACTGAACATGTACTCCCTGGAGGAGAGGAGGGAGAGAGGGGATATGATAGAGACATACAATTATCTTACGGGAGGAACAGGGTGCAGGAATACACTATTTTTAAGCAAAAAGATGTTCCAGAACTAGAGGGCATAGGATGAAGTTGGAGGAGGACGATTCAGAGGAAGCGTGAGGAAGAATTTCTTCACAGAGCAGGTGGTGGACAAGTGGAACACCCTGCCAGAGGAAGTGGCGGGGGCTGAAACAATCACGGGATTTAAGAATGCATGGGATAGACATAAAGGAATTCTGGAGGTCAGGGGTAAGGGGCAACAGACTTCTAGGAAAACATAAACTGAACTTACAAGCTCAAATGGGCAGACCGGGTGGGCCATAGGCCATTATCTGCTGACACTGTCTATGTATCTATGTACTGTTTTCTATATTCTACTTCTGTGAGAATATCTCAATAATGTCTATAGTAATGACAACAATCATTTGCCCTAAAAAATGGGAACATTTTCAGCTTGTTAATGATGTTTAGGTCTATAATCTTATAATGTTCTCTAAATGGCTTTGTAATAAGGAACTGATATTTTAGGCTGATGATAATTCCTCTGTTCCTATACTGGTATAAGTAAATAAACCCTACTTTCTGTAGTAACTTAAATATCGAAGATAACCATTCAGATTTTAAAATAGCCTAAGGAGGACCATATATATTTTTCATTTAGGCATAGGGCCATATATCTGTTTTGTCCATGTTGAAGAATTCTGATCCAGAAATTAACCTTTCTGGCATCAGCTGATGCCTGCAAAGGAAAAAAACTGTCTCAGTCTTCAGTACAGCAGCAGGAATGAAATTGGGTAATCCTAAGCTTTCACGCAACAGTTTATTAATGGGAATATCTAATATGTTCATTTTATTATGATGCCAGATCTCAACGTTGGATAAGGCTTGGGCATAATATTTAGCCTGTGCTGCAGTTAGAATTGACCTAATCGTGTTTCCACTATATTTTTTATTGAATGTAAGTAAAGAATTTGCTGTCCTCCTTAATTTTGCTAGGGTTATATCCAGCTGTTTATTCCACTTCCCATCCCTTGTCAAATATAGACCTAAATATGTATAACTATCTACAGTCTCTAACTTAGCAGGAACCAGCACCCAGGATTTATTTTTTATACCCTTCAAATCAAAAGGGAGAATCTGACTTGTTTGAATATTTATTGACAAATTAAGATCACCAGAAGTAACTGCAAGCATATTTAATTTGGCTTGCAGTCCAAATTCAGTAAGGGAGAACAAGACTAGGTCATCTGCATAAGCCAGTATGCCACAATGCTTATCCCTAATCTTAAGAGAATTCATATCGCTAGAGTTTAAGTCACATAATAACATGTCAATATATATGCAAAAAAGCAGGGGTGCAATTACACAACCTTGTCTAACTCCCATATTAGTAAAGAAGGTTGAGAAAAATTGTCCCCTGGTACCTGACTTTACTTGGGTCCACATTAAAGAATATAATTCCTAAAAGATTGCTATCAGTTCCCCGGAAAAGCCTTTTTCCTTCATTATGACCCAAAGTACATTCTTTAAAACTGAGTCACATGCTGTACTGAAGTCTATGAAGGCAGCAAATAAAATCTGTTTCCTAATTACAACATATTTTTCATATAAATGTCTAATTATGAAACAGTTGTCAGTTGTACTGTATCCAGCCCTGAAGCCAGCTTGAGCTTCGGAAAGTCCCCCCAGTCATAATAATTCTTCCTTTAATCTATTTAAAATAAGTCCAGAAAATTTTTTTCCAAGGCTATCTAATAGTGAGATAGGCCTATACATTTTAGGGTCTGTCTTGTCACCCTTTTTATATAGTGAAATTATTATTGCACCCTTCCAAGAGTCTGGGAATACCAATTTTTGGACACAATAATTGAAATATTTGGTCAAAATTTGAGACCATAAAGCAGGGGCACTCAAATATACTTCAGAAGGAATCATATCGGGACCTGGTGCTTCCTTTTTTCAAGAGTTGAAATGATAAAATACACCTCTGCGGGTAAGAATGGCCGAAAAACTTGCATGTTAAAGTTTAAGCCTACTCCTGCATTTTCAACATTAGGGGAAAAAAATTTTGAAGAATAAAAAGAGACACAAGTTTCCAACGTAATATAGGTATCTATTTCATGTTTAATATTATTTGTTCCCTTGGCAACTAATAGCCAATAGGTCTGATAATCCTTATTAAAAATGGCTTTAAGCATACAGTCCCAATTATTTTGTTGGTGTTGTCCTTGTTTTAGTAAAATAAACTTCTTATACTTTTCTCAGTGTCTATTTAGTTCTGTAAGGTTTTGAGTTGTTTTATTCTGTCTTACCTTTCTAATTTTTTTGTTCAGTTCTTTTTTTCTTTGCAACATTCCTCATCAAACCATGTATTTTTATTCTTTATACTTTTTTTAGTCTTTGAGGACTGAAGTAATTTTTTTTTATATCCTCAAGACTTGAGAATAAAAGCTGATGCAGGAGCCCATATCCCATACTTTCACCGTTTAACTTTATACATAAACCCTTCAAAAAATGTTTAATTAGGGGAGATAAATTATCCTGCCATTTAATTTTATTGTTACAAATTACAAATTGTGTAGGTTTAGTAGGGACATCAGTAATACATTCTATATATTTTACTTGTAAGACAAGAGAGAGGTGATCACTTTCACCCCTAGTTGGAATCTTCATAATTTCCCAATCTGTCATATTCCCATTCCAAAAACAATAGTCTATAATTGAAGGACCGTTGGCAGAAAAATTGGTAAAATTGCCCTCTTTGTCTCCATAGATCCTACCATTAATTGGTGCTAAATTATATAGGGCTAATAATTATATTAATCTCTGACCCATTTTATTTAGTCTGCTATCTTTTGTTGTTCTAGGCCACATAGAGGCTTCTGGGTGACACCAATTATGATAGTTACTATCAGAATAACCATCATAATATCCAATCCTTGCATTGAAGTCACCACAGAGTAATATGTCATCACAAGAAGTTACTGCCCAACTCTTATGAATAAAGTCCTCTAATTGGTCCCAAAGTGTGGAAGTACACGAATTAGAATTAAATGGAGGGATATAAACATTAACTAAACAAAAATATTTACCTTTTTTAGCTTTAATATAGATAACCATTACATTCTTGTTAGTATATAGAATATCTGCAGTAATGTTAGAGTTTATTTTAATTAAAGTAATTAAACCCCCTACTGGTCTCCCTTTTTTAGCAACTTTCTCTCCTGGTATTTGGACAATTTGATAAACATTTAATAAAATTTCTTGGTCTTTGTTATGCCAAGTCTCCTGGAGACACACAATATTAAACTTGACTATAAACTCTCTCCATTCTTGATCCACTAGTTTAGAAAAAAATCCTGCAATATTCCAAGAGATTAATAACAAACCAGTAGATTTTGTTTCAGAATATTGTTCTTTTCCTTTTGTCAGTCAGTTTGGCTGTGTGTCCAACAACTCAAATCTGTTACAAATTGTAACATTAAATAACAATTCCTCCTGATTTTTTTTCTGATTGTTTACATTTAGACATGGTCTGGTGAGAAAAATCATTTGTAGAAACTATTTATATGCCTAAAGCATCCAATAAACCCCTGTTCTCAATAATCTTGTTATAATGTATAAGCTTAAAAAGACTATTTTAGCAGTAATTAGATCACAGTCTCGGTCAGATCCCTCCTTGTTATGGTTATTGCTTTAGGGTCTTCTGTAGATACATTCAAAACTTGTTCTAATATATCTACTATTAGATCTTTTAGGTTGTTATTATTATTATTCTCATTTTTAATCCTCCCCAGACCATACAAATGCAATAACTTGGGAATTCTATCAGCCACGTTTACACATTTTAAAGCACTTACTTTTTGTTTATTCTGTTTATTTCCCCCATTTACTAGTTTCCTCTCCACTATATGTAACTCTGCATCATCTAATAATGTTGCTTTAACTAAAATGCTTCTTGCTGCCTCTAGACTTTTAACTAAAATGTCCACTTGTCCCATACTTGTACCTTTGTTCCAACTGGAAACTTTTTCTATTATAAAGTCAGGATCTGGAATTTTTAGGACATGTCTAAATATGTTTAACAGTGTATTTTTTAATTTACTTGTATTTTCACTAAAAGCTGATTTTACACCAAAGATATTTAAATGGCAGAACTCATTGTTTAGTGATTGAAGTCCCTTATTCAAAAGTTCCCTATTAACATATTCCAGTTCACATCCAACTTTTCTGAGGCCCCCTTCATTAATCCAAATCTGATTTACTATTCCAGGGCTGTACAAAATATAAATAAGCAGTCTAAGCCATTAACATCCTTATCATTCCAGATTTGTAAAATATCAGATACAGTTAAATCAGCACCAGTTGCTTCCCTTATTAGGTTCACAATCTTGTCCCTTAACTCTTCATAGGACCAGTTGTGTGTCATCTTAAAACCATAAAGTGCCAAAGTTGCACAGCTACAAATATCTGTGACATTTTTTTGTGCAAGGTTCCATTGAATATTTGCCATATGTACCCTCAACTGTGCTGGTACTGGCATTTAATCCTTTCACTGGCCTCTGGTCTTGATTCACCACTTTGCTCACATTTGATCCACCCACATCCCTAAGATCTAAATCTAATACTGTATTTTCCCGACATACCATTTCATTATCATTCTCAAAGACAGTATCTTTATGTAGATCTGTCTTTGTTTTTTTCTATGTAAGTAAACTTGTCAGAGACTGGATTTCTATCATTTATAGATGATCATACTGTATCCATTACATTCTGTTCCTTACTCATATTATGCATGCTTTCTTTCTTTAACACCTTTTTTCCTATTTGCTGACAGTTTACCTTTTTCCTTCTCGGGTTCTTTTTTGTACTCCTATTTTTCTTAGATTTTCTAACACTTTTATTAAGATCCTTACTACCTCCATCAATCTCAGTTACTGATGGAAAAACTGTTGATTCAGCTGCTGGAGGAGGCATATCAGAAAAGTCCAGCACAGAAAAATCTGGGCAGTGTAGTGTTTGAGGGCATTCTGCTTCAATGATAGATAGTGAACATATACTTTCAGATGGGGGTATTTTATCAAGCTTATATAGAACATCATCTAATCTGTATCCATTTATAGCTACATTTTCTTTTAGGAGATCTATTTCATGTTTCAATTCTAATAAATGATCCAAGGTCATCAAATGCACAGTATGTGTATTAGATGCAGCTATGCAATATTCTTTGCTCAAAGCAGTAGAAAAATTTGCTGCTATACCATCATCACATTGTTTATGAAAATTCAGACCAGTAAACTGTTTTAATCCATTTATGGTTTCCTGTAATTCCCCGGCTATATGTTTTAAGTCATTCTGCCAATAGGGATCTGGATCTAGATTAGATTCCCTAAAATAATCTGGCAAAAAATTCTAACGTCTCCTCCGTATCTTTGGGAGTATGTGCAGTGAGCTCAGTTATACTTTTAGAGGCTTCTAAATTAATATAAACTCCCAAATTTGAATTATCTACAGGTGTTTGGATATCATACCCTGCTCCTTTAAGTTTCATTGCTTGTACTTGAGTATGATTAATGTAATCATCATTTAAGCAATCATTTTCTATGTGTAGTGGACCCTTAGGTTCATTACATGGTATGCTCAACTTGTTTTCAACCAATGTCAAAGGTCTGGAATGGTCTTTTATATTTGATTGCTTTAGTTGCCTTACTTTCCATATTTTTTCAGTTTAAAGTTTATTGATACATTTTCCACAATAAAAGGCAGTTTAAGTGACAGTGACATAGACATTCCGATACAATGTAGAGGAATAACTGCCTGACCCACCCTTCCCTCCCCTTACTGCAGTAACCCAACCTAATGCCCGTCAAATGCCAAGCACCTTACTTAAGGTCTTAGATGACAGTATAGTCTGAGATACCCTTAGACTTGAACCAGAGAAACTAGGGAGTGAAGGGGATCCCAGATTTTGGTATATGCTGCCATTCTATTGTGGAGACTGGCAATCACTTTTTCTGTGCACAGATTGGACAGAATTTATTTTACCCATTCCTGAACAGATGGAGAGGACTTATCTTTTCAGTGACATAGAATAAGCTTCTTAGCCAATAAGGCAATCATGGAAATGTGAAACTTTCGTACCTTAACTCTAATAGATGATAAGTCCCCTAACAGACAGATCTCGGGAGTGAAGTATTCCTGAAGGCCCAGCAGAGGGTCCAGGAAAGTTTTTATTGAATCCCATAAGGGGGAGATTTTAGGACAGGACCAAAACATGTGGAGAAGTGTTCCTTCTTCCTGAAAACATTTATTGCATATGTTGGAATTCAGGTAACCCCACTTCTGTAATTTAACTGGGGTGTAGTACAAGTTATGTAAAATATGATATTGCATGAGACTCAATCTGTCTTGAGAAATATATTTATGACATGATCCCCACAGAGAGTGCCAATCCAAATAATGTTGAGGGAAAAAATTGTTCCAGAATCTTGTGGGCCCAAAGGGACCCCCATATTTTTTGTGAAACAAAACCTGATATAACTTAGAGATTACACCCGAAGATCCAGAAAGTGGGGAAACCTCAGGTATCAGAGAAGTGATGGTCTGGGAGGGAGGAGTGTTGCCAGAATTGATTACAAGTAAATGCTTTAATTGTATAACTTTGAAATGAGAGGAAACCAGAATGAGAAATTTCTTAATAATATCTTCCACTGATAACCAATGCCCCTCTCCATCCGTAAGAGAAAAAAGCTTCCCCTCCCCCAATTGGGACAACCATTAACAGGAAATCTGGTTCTTGTTAATTGTGAAAGATGGGGAGTTCCAAATAGACTGAGCCAGGTCCCGATGAGGGGAATATTGTAAAAATGAACACATTTGAGAATAAATCTTTAAAGAGGTCATTATTATGGGGCACTCTTCAGTCATACGTACCTGGGGAAACTTAAGGAAAAATAGTGTAAGAGGGTCAAATTCTTGGACTTATTTGCATCCAGTTCTATTCTTAGCCAAACCAGTTGCTCTTTTTCTGGGCCGGGGGATACCCATCTCAAACATTTTGCTAAGTGACTAGCCCAGTGATATAAGGCCAGATAGGGAATTCGTAAACTCACCTCCAATTTTGGGGCTGCCAGTTTATGATAAGCCAACCGAGGATATCTGTCGGCCCAGATAAATCTGGTGAATACACCATGTGTCTTTTTAAACCAGAGTAAAGGAATAAAAGTGTTAAGAAGAGATAATGGATAGAAAATTCTAGGAAATATGTTCATCTTAATTATGTTGATCCAGCCCCATAATGAAATAGGAAGTTTGGACCACCTCTCGAGGTCGTGAGCTATCAACTGTGAGAAAGAATCCAGGTTTTCCTTGAACCATGTTAGAGGGTTACGAGAAAGCTTAATACCCAAATATTTAAAAGACCTGGAAGTCCAATACAAACCAAAAGGACTAATGTCATTTTTGAAAACTTTATGGTTTAGTGGGAAAAATAGAGATTTACTAGCATTCAGTTTGTAATTGGACAGGTCGCTAAATCTTGCTATTTTCCTTAGCAAAGCCAGAACAGAGGATACAGGGTGAGATAAGTGTATCAGCAGGTCATCTGTGTATGCAGTGACTTTAATTTCATGTCGCCCAACTCTAACACCCTGTATAGAAACATTGTTGAGAATATTTTGAATGAGAGGTTCCAAATATAAATTAAATAACAAAGGAGATAGGGAACATCCTTGCCTAGTTCCTGAATGAAGCAAAAAGGGCTTAGAGAATGCTCCATTCACAGAAATTCTTGCAGTAGGGTTTTTATAAAGTGTGGCAATCCAGCAAATAAACAGAGAGGGAAAATGAAATGCTTCCAGAACTCAGAACAGAAAGTTCCAGTTCACTCGATCAAATGCCTTCTCAGTGTCCAGGGAGACCAGTCCTGCAGGGAACTCGGCATCCCTGGTAGCTGAGAAGACATGCGACAAGGTACGTAAGTGGTCAGAAGATGAACGTCCTTTCATAAATCCTACCTGGTTTATACCTATCAACTCAGGAAGAACTACCATTAACCTATTGGCCAATATTTTGGAGAGAATTTTAATATCCTGATTTAAAAGTGAGATAGGTCTGTAACTCTGAACCAGCTCAAGATCTTTATCTGGTTTGGGGAGCAGAACAATCAAGGTCTCAAAAAGGTGGGAATCGGCCTCCGCCCCAGATAAAATATGCTGAAATAAATGCAAAGTACTGGTAATAGAAGGTCTCAAAAAACTTTATAAAATAAGGAGAAAAAACCATCAGGGCCTGGGACCTTGTCTGCTGGCAATTCACTAATAACATCGGCAATTTCCTCCTGAGAAATAGGAGCAACCAGAAAATCCTTGTGTCGGTCAGAGAGAGGGGCCAAATGAGAATCTTTCAGGTAACTCTCCCTACTCCCAGGGCAAGGGGGATGCTCCATGTCACTGTACAAGTTTGTATAGTAACAGGCAAATTCTTAAACTATTTCAGTGGGAGATACTTTTAAGGATCCATCAGCCATTACCCTGATAGGAGGGATATATCTCACTGATTCTTATTGCTTAATACGCAGTGCCAGTAGGTGCCCCACCTTTTCTCCCTAGTCAGTGTAACTAGCTCTTGTATGAATAATAGCTAATTCTGCTTTGCCTCGGAGTAACTCCAGATATCTATCTTTTAACACTAAGAGTTTCCTCATATCCTCATCAAGAGGATTAATCAAGAAATTATTTTCAAGTGATCTAATTTGGGATAGTAAAGATATTAATTCCTTCTCCTGTGCCCTTTTCCTACCAACCGCCATGCTGATAAGGATCCCTCTCATGAAGGCCTTAAAGGCCCGCCACAAAATGTCCGGCTTTGCACTATCTAACGGATTAGATGAAAAAAAGGATTCAATTTGTTCCCTTATAAGTTTGTAGTATTTAACATCCTCGAGAAGTCGTTCATTAAGTTTCCATCTGGTTTCCCTGTTAGGTAAATTAAGCAGTACCAATTTACATAATACTAGTGAGTGGTCGGAGATTGGGCCAGGTTGAATCAAGGAAGTCTTAACCCCAGATAATAGGCACTGAGAAATAAGTATATAATCAATAAGGGACTGCGAGCCATGCGTCATTGACCTGAAGGTAAACTCCATAGAATCGGGGTGTAAAACACGCTAGACATCACTTTCCCTTTTTTTCATAAGACTCGCTGTTTATAAGAGATTTAGAAAACTCTCCTTCCTCACTAAGATTACTTTTACTTTCCTTTACTTTACAGCTTTTGCCTTTGGTGTCTTTAACATATTTAACCTTTTTCTTTCTGCCTCTACCTTTACCTTTACTTTTATTTTTTTTTTCCCTTCTCTGATGACTCAGAATTTGAGCAAATTATGACCGGGGTCGAATGTAAGTTAAATGAAGTATGCATCAGATCAATCCTGAAGCTGTCTTGTTTATACTCTGTTTCCAATTGACCATTTTGAGAGCCCAAAGCCAAATCACCGGTTACACCCTGGTCCATAGATGTTAAATCCCCCATTGTTAAAATCTGTTTCCTGGTATGGACCATTGTTAATTGATGCTAGTAATATATTAGATATAACAAGTAGAATTTGAGCACACAAAAACCTGTACTACCTACTCGCCACAATTAAGCTCAAATCCATTAACATGGTAAGTAATAATCTTGAGGTAGTCGTTAATCAACAGTTCACAGCGCAACTAATACCAAAATCTCCTGTCTGATAAATAAATGCAAAAAAAAAAAATTAGCATGCAAGGTGCTAGAATAGTCCAGGACCAAATTCTTCAGAGTCACAAATTCAGATGCCAAGCACTTCCCAAAATATGCCAGATGAAATACTTTTCACAAGCATGGAAAAGTCAGTCCGAGAAAAGCAAGAAAGCAGAATGCAGGTTCGCAGATTGACATCTGAGGACCTCTCACAAATTATAGTTCAGTTCAGATTCTGATACTCCATCAATCTGTCTCATGATCATAATAGCAGTTAAAACACCAACACCAACTTAAAAATTAAACTCAAGGGACAGTCTTGATTTGGCCTGGAAATAGAGTTACTTCTGGTGTTCCAGCTATGGTTCACCCTGATGTATACAGTTGCAGGCTTTTCTTAAAGGAAATCACTAAACAAAATGAAACTACTATTAGTTTCAGCAGTTTTTACTGTGTTATAAAAACAGTCCTTTCACAACCACTTAGCTATTATTGCTATTGTTCTGCCTAAAATTATCAGAAATTACCAAAAACAGTTTGTCATGAAGTTATCATAAATTTTCAAAGAAATTTATTACCTTACATTTAAATGCCAAGAAAAACTGATGTTTTTTAAAACCTGAAGAATTCCAGTATTCCAAATACTGTCAGCTACAAAACATTTAATTCTAATGCTGCGTGTGTTAGTAGAGCACTGCTATCTCACTAGTGAAGAAGGCAATCTGCTCACCTGTCTGACATGCGCACCTTTATACTAACAAGTCACCTGATCAGAACTAAAGCGCGTGAAAAAAATAAAAATAAAATTAAAGAGAGTATACACTTCTAAAACACTTAATAGGTTTAAAGTTTTAAATTTATAAGTTTATAAAATAAAATGACAAGCACTACAGATGACATGCATACATAGTGCTCAGAACAAAAACTCAATCAGTCAATGTGTTTAAAGTACAACAGCAAACAAACACAGATAAGATAGAGATTTTATATATTTCAGTAAAAACTGGAAAACTTTCCTTTATAAGTCAGCAGGCAAAGCAGTTTAACCAATTTAAAAGACTTGCTCCTCTGTCATCATCCGACTGCTCTCTCCTCTACGCCTGCTGCACCCACTAGGCAAACACCACCAATACACCTCCACGGGTTCGTGGCACCTTCACCTCCACTTCCTTTAAGACCAAAACCTATGGGCGAAAACAGAGAAAGAGGGAAGCCCACCGACCAGGACAAATAAACAGTAAGATTTTCTGGAAATATTACACACTCTGGTAACAATGATATACCTGTAATAAAATAAAACACGCTATGTAATTCTGCTTTCGGAGTCTACTCCTCAGACTCTGAAGTGCATAGTCTAAACATCCTTCCAATCCAGTTAGTACTCCTCCATCCTAATAATACATAGAATGCCCTGAAGTGTGGAGGATACATTAAGGCAAAATGATAAGGTTTGTAATATAATTTCAAAAAACAAGAAAGCTAAGAGTCAAGCTTCATAACAACATAATAGTGCATTTTGAGAGATTACTAAACACATACATACTAATCACAGGTTCAGTTATAAAGTCAAGTCCTTCATAAATATAGGAGGCCCGTGAGTTAAAAGATTACCAGGTATTTAATTTGAAGCTATTTTGAAGCAAATACTATAACCTGGAAATTGAAACAGGGAAATTCCCTTTTAAGTTAACACACGGAAGGATAGACTGTGTAGAAACTTTATCATAATACTATTAGATATATGAAACTAAGAGTACATAGTGATAAAAGACAGTGATAAAAATGGAACCTGGGTTGTAGAAAACGAATAGACATTTTGTCTCTCTACTTTTTTACTTTCTTTCTGCACCCATGAAATCTTTTCACCCCCCCCCACCATCACTTTAAGGTTTTCATCATAGTGAGGACTCAGAGACTCCAGACATTTACCAACTTAAATTCATTAAGAAAAGAATAATCTTAATAAGGAAAAAGTTTGTAAACAGGTGTGTTCCCCCTGCAGAATGTACATTATTTCATTTTATTTTATACACTTTGGACATTACAAAAATAATGACTTAAGCATGGGACAATGCTGATACAAAATTATTTTTGTTATTTGTTACAGCTTGTTAAAAGTTCTGAAGAAGGGGCAGAAGCCCTGAAACGTATGTCAACTGTTTGAGAATATAAAACAAGAGTAGAAAAACATGAATTAAGAAAAAGAGAAATAAAACAACTAAATAGAAGGAAAGTTTTTCATTTCTGTGTAGTTTTTACAAAGAGGTTGCCCACCTTTTTAATGTATAGTATTTGCTGTGTACAGTGGACAGTGTGCACATGCTCCATTTACAGTACAGGGGATACACACTCCCTGTCATCACATACAGTGGCTGGCTGAGGTGGTGAGAAGAGGGCTGCTCCAGTCACAGGTTGGGCTCTTGCTCTGCTGGCACATAAGGTAACGGGGGGGTGGACTGCAGGGTGGGTTGGTCAGTGCACACAGTGCAGGGGTGGGGGAATATGTGATAGAATACAGGGCAAGCAATCAGAGGACAGGGAGACCACTGGACACCAGGGAAGTATTTCATTAATATGGGACCAGTAATTGAGAGAGGAGGGACCACTGGATACCAGTGAAGTATTTCATTGATACAGGGCTGGAGATCAGAGGGCAGGGGCACCATTGGACACCAGGGAAGTATTTCATTAATACGGTGCCAGTGATCAGTGGGTGGGAGCCCACTGGACATGGGGGAAGTATTTCATTTACAGGGCTGGCAAAAAGTGAGTCCGGGGACCACTGAACTCCAGGAAAATTATTTAATATTACCAGGGTCAGCAATCGGAGGATGGGAGGACCACTGGACACCAAAGAAATATGTCTTAGTATATGGGAAGCGATCAGTGGGTGGAGGGACCACTGGATAACTGGGAAGTTATTTAATATTACTAGGGCCAGTGATCAGAGTATGGAGGGACCACTAGACACCAGGGAAATATGTCTTAGTATACACAACAGCGATTGGTGGGTGGTGGGACCACCGGCCACCAGAGAATACTTAACTTTCTCTGGCAATAGCAATCAGTGGCTGGGATAGACCACTGGACACTGGGGAATACTTGAATTTTGCTGGTGAGGGGGGTAGGAGGGTGGGGGGTGCCACTAGACAACAGGGACTATGTCTACTCTTATTGGACTGGACAATCGGGGTGGAGGCAGGACTGGTTGCAGGGGCACAAACCTGACACTGCTTCCCATGAAAATTTACCCATAATGGGCATGCAAATGGCCCCTTATCATCTTGCATGCCCAATGGACTTATTTGCATGGTGCCATCTGAATATCACACCAGGAGCTACTGTCGCTATGGGGACTGGTGGTGCTGTTCCCTGCATTGCCAGAATCCATGTTAAGGCAATTCTATGTGGCTTAATGCTGTGTTGACATGCCCCTATATTCAACTGGATAGTACCGGTGTGCTGTACGACTGAATATAGCATCCTCTAGATCATGAGTAAGTGCAGCAGAAGCCTTTGTGCTCTGGTTTGCCCATTTTCAATATCTGGCCCCTGGAGTGTTATATTGCATTTTAAAATAGGCACTGCTACTCATCAGGAAAATATAAATAAAAGCAAGAAAAGTAGAAAAACTAGATAGACTACTGACAAACATAAATGTGAAACAATTTATTTATTTTTTTTAACTGTTGCAATAACTGGGGTATCCTGAAATAGCGGTACAGGTGATATGCTTTATAGTGTACTTTTATTCAGGTTCTGTGAAACATTTTTGAACAATGGGTTATGCTGAAATAAACATATAGCATTGGGGCAGTGGAAGTCAATCAGACAGCAGCATTTGGTCAAGCCAATTTATAAATGTAAACATGACAACAATGGTTAGGTAGCTGGAAGAAGAGATTGATCGGCAACAACTTTTTCTGTGCTCCAGTGAAAGGGATAACACAAGCTGTGTGATCATCAGCATAGGACATATGCTATTCCATTGTTTATCACAGTTTGGTCATATTCAATACATAGACAGTTTTATAATAATTGGTTGTGCTGAACTTTGTGTTGAGACAAAAATGACTGCTAAATATGAATTAAAAAGTAAAGCAAGAGGTGTTCAGGCTGACAAAATCAGGTGTTTGGTTGTAAGAGGTAATTCCATGCCTACCAGGGTTGTGAGACAATCACATTGCTTGAATTTTTTCACAATCCTTGATTCATTTCTAAATCATCATTCACTGCACTGTCATTATATTCTTGTATTGTATTGATTTCATAAAGACTAATCCATTATGATAGACTGTTATTTTAAATACATACATATGTACATACATACATGCATAAATAAATAGGTGTATATACGCTATGATATCAGCCATTGGGCCTCTTTTTTAGCAGAACGTTTTCTCTGGTAGTCAGATGAGATGTATAATGGCAGTAGGTTATGGGTTACCTCCGAATGATTTGATAGGTAATGAGGTCAGTTGTCTAAATGTCATGCAGAAGACTTCTATGGGGATATGTCATCTGACATACAGCATCTCCTTCATAATATGAAGGGTAGATGCACTAGGAGGTCAAAAGATTTAGAAACATAGAATCTGATGGCAGATAAGGACCTCTTGCCCACCTAGTCTGCCTATTTCCCTACCTAATGGATAAGCTGCAGATCCTAGTTAACCAACAGCCTACTTCCTTCTACCCCCACTAGAATTGCCTTATGTCCGTCACATGCATTCTTGAATTCCCCCACTGTTTTTTACTTTACGACCTCCTCAGGAAGACTGTTCCATGCATCTACAACCCTCTCTGTGAAGAAATACTTCCTCACAGTACCTCTGAGCCATCCTCCCTCTATCTTCAAATTGAGCCCCCTTGTTCTTGCACATCTCTTTTTCTGAAAGATGCTACTCTCTTGGACTTTGTTGATTCCCTTGAGGTATTTGAAAATTTCTATCATGTCCCACCTCTATCTCTTTTTGTCGAGGCTATACATCTTAAGCTCCTTTAGTCTTTCTTCATATGTCTTCTGGTGCAGATCCTGCACCATTTCAGTTGCCCTCCTCTGGACAGCCTCCACCCTGTCTGTGTCTTTGCACAGATAGGGTCTCCAGAACTGTACACAATACCCCAGATGTGGCCTTACCAACTGTCTGTACAGAGGGCCAACAACTTCCTGTTTTCTACTAGTGATGCCTCTCCCTATGCATCCCAGTATCCCCCAGCCCTCCTTACTGCCTTCTCACATTGCTGGCCCACCTTTAGGTCATCTGATATGACTACCCCCAGGTCCCTTTCCATTTTTGTTGTTGTCAGTATCTCACACCCATTGTGTACTCTTCCCCTGGGTTTTTGTTTCCCAGGTGCATTACTTTGTATTTCTTTGCACTGAATTTAAGCTGCATGCATTTGACCATTCCTCCAACCTTGCCAAGTTCCTTTTCATCCTTTCCACCCCACTTCATGTATCAACCCTGTTGCAGATCTTTGTATCATTTGCAAAGAGGCATACTTTTCCTTCCAGTCCCTCTGCAATGTCACTTATAAAGATTTTAAAAAGGACCGGCCCCAGTACTGAACCCTGCAGTACCCCACTAGTAACCCCCTTTCTTCACTGTGGACTCCATTTACTATTACCCTCAGTGTCCTGTTGTCCAGCCAGTGTTTTACCCAGGCTACCACTCTGGGACTCACTACCAGGCTGGCTAATTTGTTTATTAATCTTTTGTGTGGGACTGTGTCAAATGCCTTGCTAAAGTCTAGGTAGGCCATGTCCACAGCACCTCCCTGGTCTACTACTTTGGTCACCCAGTCAAAGAAATCAATTAGATTTGTCTGACATGACCTTCCTGTTGTGAATCCATGCTGCCTTGGGTCCTGTGCCCCGCTAGCCTCTAGGTACTCAACAATTCTTTCCTTCAGAAGTGATTTCATCATTTTCCCTACCACTGAGGTTAATCTGAAAGGTCTGTACTTTCCTGCCTCTGTCTTGCTCCCACTTTTGTGAAGGGGAATCACATCCACCCTCCTCCAGTCCTCAGGTACCACACCATCCTTCCATGATTTATTAAAATGGGTAGTCAGTGGTGTTACTAGTTCTTCCCTTTGTTCTTTTAGAATTCTAGGGTGAATCCCATCAGGCTCCATTGCTTTATATACCTTCAGTTTTAATAGTAATTTCAGAACCCTTTCTTCTGTGAAAGGACTAATATCAACCCCCCTATCCAGAGTACTTCTTTTGACTGGATTAGGTATCTCCCCCTGCTCTTCCATTGTAAATACTGAGCAGAAGTATTTGTTCAGTATCCCTGCTTTTTCACTGTCACTCTTTGCCCAACCACCTTCCTCTTTATTCAGCCTCAGTATCCCTGTCTTAGTCTTTCTTTGCTCCCTAATGTACCTATAAAAGGTTTTATTCCCCTTCTTAACCAAGTTGGCTATCTTTTCCTCAGTTTGGGCATTTGCTATTCTAACTGCCTTCCCTGCTTTCTTCTGCTTTAACGGGTACAGTTCTCTGTCTTGCTGCTTTGTGTTTCCTTATACTTCCTGAATGCTATCTTTTTAATCTTAACCTTCTCCACCACTTCTTTTGAAAACCATTGTGTTTTTTCTTTCATTTTGATTGGTTTATTTGCTTCACACAAAGGTTTGTTGCCTCTGTGATTGATGTTTTGATGTTTCCCCATTGTTGCCCCAACCCACCTCCTTGCCTGTTTGCTAGTGCATTTCTGAAGCACTCTCCCATTTTGACAAAATCAGCCCTCCTGAAGTCCAGTACCTTCACTTTTGTATGGCTTGACTCTACAGCTATGTTTATTATGAACCACACTGTTTGGTGGTCACTTGTTCCCAGATGGCTACCCACTTCAAGAGCAGAGATCCTCTCTCTGTCCTCATTTGAGAGTACCAAGTCTAAGACTGCTCCCTCCTGAATGGGTTCCAAAACTAGCTGTCTGAGGCATGCCCCCTGTAGAGCATCGAGAATGGCTATGCTCCTGGATATGGCTGCAGCAAAGGTGCTCCAGTTAACATCTGGCATATTCAGATCCCCCATCAGCAATATCTCCCCTTTCTCTGCCATCCTAAGAATGCCTTCTATCATTTCCTTGTCCATTTCCTCCCCCTGAGACAGGGTTCTGTATACAACCCCTGTGCAGATTGTAGTACCATTTCCAGTATCCAGGGTGACCCACAGTGCCTCCTCTCCTCCCTGTTTACCCTTTAGTTCTGTTGCTTTGATCCCTTCCCTTACATAAAGAGGTACTCCTCCTCCTCTTCTTCCCTCACTGTCCTTCCTTTAGATTGTGTATCCTGATATGTTGACATCTCAGTCATAGTTCTCTGTGTACCATGTTTCTGTGACTGCCACGATATCCAGGCATCCCTCTTCCATCAAGGCCACCATTTCAGGTAGCTTTTTACCTAGACTACGGGAATTGGTACTCATTACCCTCCATTTTGTTTATGGCTTTATTTCTTTTTGCGCCATCCCTGTCCTTACTGCCTTTGTCTTTTTCTCCATTTGCCCCGTCCTTCTCCCTATCAACTGCTCTATCTTGGTGTTTACCTCACTAACTACCCTGATTTTTTTGGGGGGGGATAGGATTTCCCTTCTCCTTTTCAGTGCCTCCCCCCTTGGCTAGTTTAAATGCTTTCCTATGAAGCATTTAAACCTATCACCTAGGATCCTGATTCCCCTCCTGGATAGATACAGACTATCATGCCAGTACAGTCCTGCATCCATCCAGGTGGAGCCCCAGTCCCCAATGAAGCCAAATCCCTGAGCTCTGCACCAGTTTTTCAACCAGTCATTGAATCCCATGGTGCAGAGTACCCTAGCCTCATCCATGCCATAGACAGGTAGCACTTCTGAGAAAGTTACCTTGTGTGTTACTTGTCTAAGGCCCCTCCCCAACTCCACAAACTCCTGTTGCACTGTTCTGATCCCATTCTCAGCCAGATCATTTGTCCCTAGGTGGATAATGACATCCCGCTCACTCCCCCTTGCAGCTGCTCCCATGTTCCTGAGGATTTGTTTCCTGTCCCTCCAAGCCATGGCACTGGGCAGGCACCTTATTTCCCTTTCCCCTCCCTCCCCCAGTTCTACCCCTCCCTAACAATTGAGTCCCCCACCAAGAGTTATTTCCTTCCCTGTGTAGTCCTGTGCCACCCTCTTGTGGGTCTCCATTGTGGAGGTTCCCAACATCCTCCTTTGTCTCCACTGCAGGTGCCTCCATAGAGGAACCATGCTCCACCAGAGTGGCAAACAAATTGTGGAGGGGCACAACTGGAGGGATGCACCTCTGTTCCACCATCATCACCCTCCCTGAGTCCACCGTGGTCCAACCACTCCTTTTTCTTGGCAACCTCTGAGGTAGTGATGGTGGCGGTGGATGATAATTGCAGAAAAAGATCAATGGTCCTCCCAGTCTGCCCATATATTTTCTTTTTTGTAGACTTTATTTATTCACTTCTGTGCTGCAGAGTTAGCTTACCCTCTTCCACCCTTTATGCAGGAGCTCAACCTCATCTTAAGTAGGGTCAGCCTCTGCCATGGAAGAACAGTGGGAAGGACCATGGCTTATCACCCACAGAGGGGCCCCTCCCCTGTCATCCCAGGAACCGGGGGAAGGAGACTGCATCACCCTAGAAGTCCTGCCCTTACTTACTCTGGGCTTTGTTTGATCCAAGAGGTAGGTCTCCCTTGGTGGGCTTCATTGCACTTGTACAGAAGGAGTTAGTCACTGTTGGCTGCCCCTAGAGTTGTGGCATGCAATGTTTCCTGTGCAGCTCCATGCTACTGTCACTGGATACTGCCAATGTCCCTGCCATCATCTATGTCCCTGTGCTTGCATTGCCACCAGCTTCTGCTAGAGGCCACTGCAGTGCCAGGAACCCCTAGACTCCCGCCCAGGGAGAGAACAGCAGTCCATCAGATGTTCAATCCCCTCCCGCCCCTGCCGACAGCCCAGGCTCATTCCCAAACCCGGGTCACTGGCATGGCACGAGGTGTGGCATCCAGCGCCTCAACCCTCAGTGCCACCAGAATAGCCAGCAGTCTGCCCATATTACCCTATCACATTCTGTGACCTACTGTCTCTGTGGGATCTTCACTTACACTACTCCTCCCTTTTGTTCTCCATGTTCAATTCAATTCAATTTCAGTTCAATTCAAATCAATTTATTATTTTACCAGGAAAAAACAACATTGAGCAGGCTCATTTACAAGGTGGTCCTGGAAGGACGCAACAAAAGAGATGATACAGAACAGCAATTCATACACTACATGTAACAATACAGTAATAATTGCAAATTTGAAAATCTAGCAGCATAATTCTAAAATTCACAAGAAGGGAACGGTACAGGGTAATCGTACAATTGATAAATCTAACAGCATTTTTTTTAATTTATAGTAAGGGAACAATATAGGTAGGGTATGACAGTCCCTTCGGAATCAGGAAGGCAGTTTGTGAAGACAAGATGAAGGGTGAAAAAAGGGTGTTCAAAGGGTTTAGTGGCCTGGGTAAGGAAGGGGTGTTCAGAAGGGTTACAGATATATTTGGGAAATTAAGCATCTAATAATAAAATTCTTTAATAGCAAGGAAGGAACGTGACAGGTACAATTAGGATAGACTATTAGGGTTGATGGAGGAACAGGACATGTACAATTTGGAAAATCTATTAGAGTTGACAAAGTCAGTGTGTAAACAGCAGGGAGAATGAGTTAGTGATCTGGATGAAGGAGGAAAGCTCAAGGGGATTGTAAAACTTGGGACACAGCAAAAACAACTGCAATAGTGGCAACAAACATCTAAAGGAATACAAGAAGTGCTGATGAACAGTGCAATAGAGTTTTTCAAAGTTAAGGTGTGGGCTAGGCATAGCAGTTACACTTTTCCTTTTATGATTGTCTAAGCACAGACTTGAAGGTGCTCATCCCAACAATATTTATAAGTTTTACAGATTTTTATAGGATATTCCAAAGGGTGTGGAGGGCATAGCTTAGGGATGAGGTGCCATAGTGAGTTTGTGTCCTGGGTATATCAAGCATGACATATGAGTATCCTCTGAGCAGGTAAACACCAGTTGAGTACTTAAGAATATCAGAGATGTAGGAGGGCAGCTTATTGATAATGGCTGTATAGACCCAAAGGGAGGCATTTTTCAATCTTCTAGTGCTAAGTGTAGTCTATCCAAGTTGTGCATGTTCCACCTCCCTACTCCTGCTGAGCAGCTACTATACCCTTGACTCTATCCCAGCCATGTTTTAAGTTGTTTATGGTTTTGATACCCAGCACCTCTGCGGGCAGACCATTCCATGGTTCTACCACTCTTTCTGTAAAATAATACTTCCTCACATCCTGATCAAACCTTCCTCCTCCTCCTCCTTTTACTTCCACTCATGAACCTGTGTCTTAGCTTCTCTGCTCCTGATAAATTACTCTTCACAGTTCACCTTGTTAATTCCTTTCAGAAACTTGATGGTCTCTATCATATCCCGCCCCCATCTGTTTTTCAGTGAATGAATGTTCAGCGCCACTCCCAATTCTCATAAGATCTGCTCTAGTAGCCCTGAACCATCTTGGTCACCCTATGTTGTACCTTCTCTAACCTGTCCCTATCTTTTCTTTGGTGGGAACTTCAGAAATAGGCACAGTACTCCAGGTGTATCTTCAACAATAACCTATACAAGGGTAACAGTACATACTCCTTTCTACTGTCGAACCCTGTCCAGATCCAGTCTAGCATCCTGTTCGCCTTGCTGAAAGTCTTGTTACATTGGCTACTTGTTTAAGGGAGTCACTAATGATGACTCTTACGTTATTTTCCATGGATGTTGTGTCCAGCTGAACTGCTCCCATCCAATAATTTTTTGTAGGACTTTTGTTCCCTAAGTGCATCCCTTTGCATTTCTTGACACTGAATTTCAGCTGCCAGACAATGAATTGGTTTTACAGCCTTTGCAGATTTCTCAGCAATTCCTTTAACTCCTCCATGTTGTCAACCCTACCACAGAGTGTAATATCACCTGTAAATAGAAACAGCCTGCCCTGGATTCCCTCTGTTATGTCACTGATGAACATAGTGAACAGGAATTAGCCCAGAACAATTCTGTGTGGTACTCCACTGGTAACCTCTCTTTCCACTGATCTGACTCCATTCATCAAAACTCTCTGCTGCCTCCCCTCCTTCTAACTCCCTACCCACATTACTGCTTCCTTAGCTGTTCCCAGATAGCCCATCTTCTTCACTAGCCTTTAGTGTGGCACTGAGTCAAATTCTTTTGTTGATGTTGAAGTAGATACTTGTGAAAACTCAAGGAGTGGTCAAAGGAATGGCATCTGGGTTTCAATGCAAAAAAGTGCAAAATCATGCACCTAGGGCACAGAAACCCAGAAGCAGAGTATAAAATGGGTTAGAAGTATTGACAGTCACAAAACAGGAAAGGAATTTTGGTGTAATCATGTCAGATGACCTCCAGACAGTGAGGCAGAGCAAAGCAGCAGTAGGTAGGGCAAGCAGGATGCTGGGTTGCATAGGGAAGGGTATCACCAGCAGAAAAAGTGAGTTGGTGTTACCACTGTATAGATAATTGGTGAGACCCCACCTGAAGTACTCTGTCCATTTTTGAAAACCACATTGTAGGAAGGATATAGACAGGGTAGAGGCTGATCAGTGGAGGACAACTAAAATGGTGCAGGGGCTGCATCAGAAGCCCTATGAGGACTCAGAGAGACTGATGAATCTTAATGTGTGTACCTTGGAAGAAAGGAGGGGGATGGGGGATATGATAGAGACCTACAAATACCTCACGGGGTGAAAAAAGTACAGGAGGGGAGTATTTTGCAGAGGAGAAGGTACACAAGAACAAGGGGGCATGCAATGAAGCTGGAAGTGGGGAATTTAGGAGGGATGTGAGGAAGTACTTCTCCACTGAAAGTGTGGCTGATGCCTGGAACAGTCTTCCAGCAGAGGTAGTGGAAGTGAAAACAGTGGTAGGCTTCAAGCATGCACGGGATAGGTACAAGGGAATCTTACAAGGGAAGCAGGAGGGGTAGCTGGAGATCAGGTAGGATCTATGGTAACAGAATAAGCAGGGAAAAATTGACAGACTAGTTGGGCCAAGCGGACCTCATCTGCCTATAAATTCTATGTTTCTAAGTAAGGTAAGTCTTTTCCATGTCTCTTATCAACTACCCTGGTTAGACAGTCAAAGAATTCTCTATCAGGTTGGTCTAACAAGACCTCTCTTCCACAAACCCATGTTGTATCCTATCCATAAATCCATTTTTCTCCAGGTAGTCAACTGGGTCCTCTTTCACTAGGGTCTCCATCAGTTTCCCTACTATGTAGGTATGGCTGACTCAGTACTCTTGTAATCATCCCATCTGGCCCAAGGCCTTGTTTATCTTTAGGGGCTGCTAACCCTTTTCTGACTCTTATGCTAATAAGTTTCTGCAGCCTCAGTTCTGGCACACCTCTATCAGCAGTTTTCATGCTGCTCTCTAGCAAGGCTCATCGTTCACCCCAGTGAACACCTAATCTAGGTAACTGTTCGGCATGGCTGTTTTCTGCACATCCTCATCTATTACTCTGCCCCCCCCCCATTAGCCTGAACATTCTACTTCCCTTCTTTCTGTTTTCCCTGATATATATAAAATAACATTTTTTTCCCCTCCCTTGATCCCTTCTGTAATGTGCAGTTTTGTGTCTGCCTTTGCGATCCTGACTGGTCTTTTGGCCTCGCTGTTCTTTTTTTCCTGATACTAATTCCATTCTTTGTCTGATGCTTTTCTTGCTACTTTTGAAAGGCCTTCTTTTTCTGCTCTCACTGCCTCCCTAACTTTTTCAGAGAACCAGACTGGTCTCCTTTTTTTTGCTCTTCTTGATAACTGTTCTCATGCATGATTTAGTTGCATTGAGAATGGCCCCTTTCATAACCCCCACATCTTTCCTCTACCACCCGATGCTGTCTGCTCTGCTAATCTGCCCAGGACTAAATCCCTAAATTTTAGTTGAAATTCACCCTTTTGAAGTCTAACATTTCAGCTTTAGATGAGGTCTTCCTGGTGCACAGAGCCAACTTGAACCATGTAGTATTGTGGTCTCTGGACCCTAGTGGTTAACCAACTTGCACTCTGCCTGCTCTTTCTGAGTTGGCGAATACTACATACAGAATAGCAGATTGTCTAGTGGGATCTCTGTCCTGCTGCAAGATATGCAGTTCTGCAAAGTATGCAGCAGGACCTGGTCTATGGCAGTCCTTGCTCCTGGGATGTCCCAGTCGATGTCTGCCAGATTGAAATCTCTTCCTTCTACAATCTCCCCCTTTGCTGCCCCATTCTCAACTTCTACTCCTATTTTCTTTTCCCTCTCCTCGCCCTAGTGGTCTGTAAACCACTCCCATGTGATGTTTCCTACCTGATGACTCTATGAGCTGTACCCACAGTTATTCTACCTCCCCTTTCTCTGTAATGGATCCATCCTCTACTGAGTCAGTTCCTTCCAGACATAACTGGCCACCCCTCCACTTCTACCCATCCCTCTATTATGCCTATATAAGATGTATCTAGGGATTGCCAGGACCCAGTCATTGTTCTTGTTGACCCATGTTTCTGTAATAGCCACTAGATCTAGCCCAAAGATTACCACCAATGCCATGAACTCACGAATTTTATCACCCAGACTCCAGGCATTTAGTCACACCACTATCCTGCTTGTGCTCCCTCCCACCATTCTTGGTGTTTGGATGTCTCCCCCATCACCATTACCTGATATCCTTGGTGTTGTGTATGTGTTTTTCTTTTCATTTTTGCTTTATTTCTGTATACTCCATGGACCCCTAAACTCATTTCACACTGCTAGTATGTCTTGTACACCTTGTCTCATCCCTGGGGGAGTCCTAGCTAGGTTCCCCCTTCATGTTCCTCAGTTGTGGAATCCCTATCCCCAGCCTCCCCCCAGTTAGTTTAACTGTCTGACAATGTAAACATCAAACTTCTGCCCTAATGCTCTAGTGCCCTCTCTTGTCAGATGCAGATTGCCACCTTTGAAGAGCCTCCTGTCCCAGAATCCCCCCAGTCTTCTACAAGGTGGCATCCCTTTTGCTGGCACCACTCTTTTAACAACCCATACACTTGAGGTCACAAAATCCCTGATCCTCATGGGATACAAGGCAGGTTTTCCTGAGATTTTTGCATCAGTACATGTCACAGTCGGGGTAGAGTATTGTTTTGTGAATGTAGCAACCTAGGACGGCCTAGCTGATGCACATAGCCTCATTCACATTGACGTCCTGCTTCTGCTGTACCTTGATGTTACACCTGAGAGGCCCAAAGTACAGGGAAGAAAAAGTATGGGATGGTCACTTCTGGCAGATTTCTTTGTAAATCCTGCCCAACATTCAGAAGTTAGCCCTTCTCAGTGAAATTACCTTTAGAAATTGATCACAATAGGATCTTTAGGACTAGTAACCTCATTTTCTGTTTAAATGAAAGCTTAGAATCTGGTTTGCATGGATAACCCTGTTCCCAGTTGACATCTGTGGTTATCCTGCTTTATCACTGATGTTTGTCCATGATGACTCCGTCCATCACTAAAGTCTTGAAAAACATACAGGGCAGGATTCACAAAGCAGATGCACTGGGTGCAAATGAGATGCACTGGCACAAATAGAAAATGCACCATGGAGCCATTTACAGACGGTATGGTTGCCCTGGTACAAGCCAGATGCACTGCGCCAAACAAGATGTACAAGAGACACAATGAAATGATATGCGGCACAATTTGAGTGGGCGTACACCTGCATACACAGTGCAAAATGAATGTGCAAGTATGGAACATCCATGGTGCAAGCCCAAAATGTGCCATGGGGAGATAAGTATTAAAGAAGTAGACTTAAGTGCAAGCCCCCAGCAGGCCAACAGCAGGATAGCAGGAGCAAGCAGGAGGAGAGAGGCAGCTGAAAGGCAACAATGGATGGTGCACCATTCCTGATGGTGGGCATGATAATGGGGATGAGGAGATGGGCGCACCAGCAACATGGTGGTGGAAGGCACCGTAGGCGGCCAACCCCATGGTGGTATTGTGCCAGACTGACATTTGAACAGCTCACTGACACAGAAACAGCAGGCTGATACCGCTTGAACAGGGCCATTCTGAGGCAGCTCTGTGAGCTGTGTCATGATGAAATGCAGGCACCCACTGGAAGAGGTCACACCATAGCTGTGGAGACCAAGGTGACTACCGTAATGTGCTTGCTTACCATGGGAACCTTCCAGAAGTCAGCTAGGGACACCACATGCATCTCACAGGCATTCACGTCCCATCTTCTCACACAATTCCTCACTGCACTGCTTCCATATGCTTAGGAGTACATCCATTTCCTAAGCACACAGGCAGAACGGACAGAAGCCATGCAGCAGTTCCACAGGATGGCATGCATGCCAGGCGTCATAGGGGCCATTGACTGCACCCATGTGGCAATCCACACACCACCTGGTGATGATGTGGTAACATACATCAACCACAAGGGCTACCATTCAGTAAACTGCCAGGTGGTGTGCAATGCCAAGGGATGCATCAGCAATGTCTGCACCACACACCCTGGGAGCACACATGATGCCTTCATATGGCACCAGTCCACCCACTGCCGCAGATCTGAGGCAGAGGATGTACCAAGCAGACATCTAGTAGGTGTGTGGGACATGCTGACCTGCAGAACAACAGGACATCATGGCACAGGATAGGATGGGTGGCAGGTGTGCAAGTAGCACGATGCACAATGCACAGAGGGGACAGCAGAACTGGGACAGTGGAGGGGGGCAGTGCTGTAGGTGTGCACACAGTGGGACAGTGTGGCACAAGTGCAATGAGTTGAAGGAGGGGTGCAGTGCCATGGTAGGCATGTGTGGCAGGGCATAGCACACTACCTGCAGACAGGCAGGTGCAGCTGCCGGGCACACTGGGCCAGGCAATGGGGGCCGGAGTACATGTGGAAAGCAATGGCATGGGCAGTCAAGGACAGACATCAGTAGCAGGGCCAGATCACAGCAGGTGGGAGAGGGAGGTAGGATAGCAGGGAAGGCGGAAATAGTCAGTGGTGTACTCACACCACACACAGTAGAGTGCCATGGTGTAGGGAGGAGGTCACATTGCACATGTCATCAGTGGACTAACAGCCACCCTTGCTCACCACAGGTGATGCTGCATACCCACTCCAACCCTGGCTAATCACCCCCTTCAGTAGACCCAGAACAGAGGTGGAGGATCTATTCAACAAGGCACACATAGCCATGCATGCCATCATCAAGCGTATCTTTGGCATGCTGAAAATGTGCTTCCAGTGCCTGGATAGGTCAGGGGGTGCCCTACGTATAGCCCTAAAAAGGCCTGTGGCATATTCCTGGCCTGTTGTATGCTACACAAAATGGCCATGGACCATGGAATAGCTGTCCAGGCTTTGGAGGGCAACAGTTCCGGAGAAGGGGAGGAGAAGGAGGAGGAGGATGGGGATGAGGACGCAGTGCCACAGGGGCATTGGGCCAGACAGCCACTGGCACATCATGACCCACGCCTTGCTAAGAGGGCCTGGCAGTACAGGGACACAACTGTGGAGGAGCACTTTGGTGACAGCAGGTGAGTGACAGAGGTTGGTATTGCATGGATTGCATAACACACCACACATACACACACACACACACACACACACACACACAAAACACAGGCCACTCAGCAGTGGCAATGCTGCAGTGGAACACAGCCATGCCAGTGTCCATGCGACACACACACTCACACACACTAGTAGGTCACAGTCTACACGACCAAGTGCCATTATGTATGTGCCAGGGATTGCATGAATCAGTGTACAGCTGCTGGCATGCATGCACAGCAGACACAAGACCGCACTCATCATGCCCATGCCACATGGCACAACAATGGCGCACACAGACATGCAGGTGGCACTGCACAGGGGGGCTATGATGCCAATGCACTGGAGCAGGTGCATGCCACCCATGCCACCCCAGGCAGTGTTAGCTAGGTGAGTGGGACAAATAATG
The DNA here is from genome assembly GCA_016271365.2 of Neoceratodus forsteri. Taxonomy (NCBI): domain Eukaryota; kingdom Metazoa; phylum Chordata; order Ceratodontiformes; family Ceratodontidae; genus Neoceratodus; species Neoceratodus forsteri. The sequence goes on along the minus strand of CM028132.1, from coordinate 964,882,989 downwards.
TAGCAGGTGCAGTGGCTGTTGGAACTGAGACCTGGATGTCACAGGGAGGCACCATGGCGACCACAGACATGTGGGTGGCCTCGTCTATGACTGGTGGATGCTGATTTAGCACCACCAGCCACAGGGGGTGTTACCAACACCCCTGTAAGGGTGCTGCAGTGAGACCATGAATGGATGCTCACTGGAGTGTTGGACCTGCATCAGCAGCAATGGGTCTACTTGATGCCATGTCTGGGCATGTGTGAGGCACTCCTGGGTGTATGGCTGGAGACCCAGCAGCCATGTTGTGCACTGGATTCACACACGGCCTTGGCAGCTTTTGCAATCTGCTCCAGAGCTGCAGTCTGCCAACATTTGGGCATACCATGTGACCACTTACTCATGCTAAAGGGCCAGCAGTGTCCGAAGATCCCTGAATTCCACCCACAGGGATGCCTGCCCCTCCACAGTGTCCCACAGAAGGCGAGCATAACACTCAATCTCATCAATGGGTGATTGCTCACAGTGATGGCACCAATGACTGGGTGGTGTGACAGCCTGCCACTGAGCATCCACGGTCAGTTGGTGCACCCCGGCAGGCTGGGGCATAGGTGGGGAATGGGCATGCACAACCCCATCACATCCAGGTAAGGTGGAATCATGGTCCAACGCCACCTGCGTTTGACCCACAGCACCCGGTCCTGATGCGCTGGCTGACCCTGCTGCCACAACAGGACTAGGTGCAGAGGGCACAGTACCCACCACCATGGAAGGCTGTGTAGGCTGTGCAGGTGAGCCATGGGCAGCAGAGCAACCAACGCCATCAGGTTCCATCTGTACAGGCACCTGTGTGTCGCGTGCACCACTGTCGACTGTATCCCCCGGTATCTGTGTGGCATCAGGATCATTAAGAGCATCGCTGTATGCCCCCGTGTGCCAGATGTCAGCACCAGCAGGGCATCAATGATGCCCACCGTGTCTTCTGGGTCATCATCAGACAAACCCAGGAAACCCTCCAGCCAAGAGATGTCACACTCGCCAGCAGGGCACCACTAGCTGATGGGTTCAATGGGCCTGCCACCACTCGTGATGCAGCTGGGGACATCATTGTGTTGGATAGGCCAGGGATGGCACCATCCTCCATTGTGCCCGCAGCCTTGTGGGACGTGCCTGCATGATCACCCACTAATGCATCCCATGCAGCTGTGGATACGGCAGCACCCTTGAGGTGTGATGGAGCTGCAAAAGATAGAAGGGGAAACATGGTCACATACAATGGAAACAATTGTTGCAGACAAACAAGTACAGTGTGTCATAGTGGTGTGCCATGGTTGTGCATGACAGTCCCTGGCATGGACAGGCAACACCCATTCTGCCGCTGCAGCCATGCACCCACAATGAATGGAGTAGCCCAGTGCCTGTACTTGCCACATGGCACCATGAGGGACAGTGCTTCACCATGCACATCCAACAGGGGAATGGCACCACTAGTTTGTTGGGCACCACAACCACACATATGACCCCCCGGTCATGGCCTGGCAGATACAGACATGCAGAGCATGGGCCATGACCACCCATGGAATTGCACACAAGCACATGGGATTCCTGTTGCACACAATGGGGCTGTCATGGCAAAAATGACACAAGCACGTAGCCTGACACATGTAAGGGGAATGTATACTCGCAGTGCTGCGATGGGCTTCCACCGGTCTGGAACCCCCCCCCCAGGGACACCCTGCACAGCTGCACGACCATTGCTGGCCATGAGCAGCTCCTCATTTGGAGCGAGATGCACCTCCAACTGGGGACCACCCCCTGTCCTGCTCAGAGAGGCCTCAATGTGTGCCAGCTTCTTCTTGGCCCTCCTCTTTCCTTTGTACAGGTGTTTTCTACACTCCTGGGAGGGTCCTGTTGTACTTCTCCATTGCATTAATGTGGTGTACCACTGCCTCCCAGCCTTCATCTCACAGTGCTCAGCTGCCACCCCTGCCAGAGAGGACATTCCTACCCAGGTTGTATACCTCTCTATGAGGGCTGTCTCTTCATCATTTAAGTTAGGTCACCTGTGACAAGTGACACTGTCTCCTCCAGACATGATGGCTATTGTGGGATAGAAGACACAGACATTAGACATGCTTATTTAGGGCCCTGAGTGGCCTGTACCACCATACAAGGGCTGCTGTGTACTGGCACACTGCCTTCCTAACAATGACCTGCCTGCAAAGCATGTCAGGGACAGTATCATGGTCTGTCAGTGACGTCTGTGCTATGACTGCCCTGTCCATGTGCATTGCCCACAGACAGATGCACATCCCTGGACATGCCACAGGTGTTGCATGGCATGTAACACAGGCAGGTAGCCAGGACTACAACACACACTACATCCATCCATGTCTGTGCAATCACAGCACCCACCACCAATTCCCCCTGCCTCCAGCCTGTGTAGGCTGTGGGGAAAGTGTGTGGCACAAACCAGGGTGTGTCAGGTTTCCCTGCACATGTCTGGACAATACCAGGCTGTCCACAGCCCATACTAACATCTGGAGCAGCTACAAAGGCACAGGAAATGTAAACAGAACTTACCTTCAAAGGCTATCAATCCTCTCATTCACTTATGCTCATTGCGGGCTGAGTCAGGAGCATTTATGGCTCAGGGCATGCAAATGTGGTTTGGGGCAGGTATAATGAGATGCTAGACAGGTGAGATGCCTCTGAATTCAGTAATGAGCTGAATTGGGAGCAATTTCTGTGAATTGCATAATTGCCTTCAGCTCATCCCAATCATCAGGGCACATCTGCTGCGTTGGGCGCATCTCCACATGGTGCATTGTCCACGCATATACGGTGTGTTTGGGACATGTCCCTGAATACGGCACAAATCCCTCGGCACATGACCGCAGATGCACAATCTGCCTGACTGTTGGATCACCACCATTCAGCTCATGCACATTGCATGATGACGTCTGTATTTGCATGCACATCCATGTGTATGATGCCCACTGTGCTTCCTGTCCCTATCCATGCCTTGATTGTGCAATGACTACCATTGCATGCCTTGGGGCTACTGTGCATCACAATTCTCCTGTGCAACAATGCATGATACACACAACATGGTGGTTATGTACGTTGTGTGCATGTGCAACCCTGCCATGACCCCACTTTCCTGCCATGTCATTGCGCATTGTGCATGCGCATGTCAGAGTCATTTGCACCAATTGCGCTTCAGCGTGCTGTGCGCTGTTACTTGCATGTGGCCTAGAGGCACATGTGGTGTGATTAGGCCATTCAGTAGCACAGCTCTGACAGGACCTACTTGCTGTGCAGGCTTAGCTGTAGCCATGTCACGTGCACAGGGAGCAGGCCCCAGGGCTATGAATTGGTCTGAGGTTGACCTCCTCAACCTTGTGGCTTTTGTGATATGGGTGGAGGGCCAGCTGTTCAGCCAGGAGGACTTGCAGGATCCCAGGTCAGATGTTTGGGCCAGGATTGCTGGTGCACTGGACAGCTGTACCCCGCACAGGAAAGCAGTGCAGGCACAGTTACAGCGACCTGCAACACAGGGATTGGGTATGCCTGGATAACCTATGGGAGCGTGCACGCAGGGGTGCAGTGCCATGACCAGGTATGTCTTAATCTTACATTTGCATGACGTGTGCATGGGGGTTGGGGTAGCTGCACCACATGCCAGTACACTCACAGTGGCACCCACACACATGGGCATGGCTGCACTTGCACTGTGGTGCCATCTACTGCCTGTCACATGGGTGCTTGAGTGGGGTGGGGCCACTGTGGCATGCATGGGGTGGGAGTGCTGTTTGCATTTCATGCCAACAACTGCGCACATGGGGGAAACAGGCTGGGTTGCTGTGCACTGCTGTACACTGCCAGGCCATGCAACACTGGTTCACTATTTGTTGACACCTTCACTGCATGCCCACACTGGTGTTTGGGAGGGCTGTCTCACATCACATCTTCTCATGTTGTTTTCTGCTTTTGTGTTTCCTGCAGGGCCAGAAGCCAGGCAGTGGGCCATGGAGGCCTTTGAACTGTGGGTGCAGAGGGCCGCTGGAGGTGCATAGGGTGGTGGCTATGCTAGTGCAGGTGAGTGCTCATTTTGTGAATGCACTGTGTGTCAGGTGGGGTGGGTGTCTGCTCAGGTGGGTGCTGCTGGCACACTTTGCCTGTCCATATGTTGCTAGTCATGCTGGCTCATTGGTATGTTCGATGCAGTGTGTACCTGGGCCACGGTGCATGTGGTCCCTGCATTGGCAACCACTGTGTGTGCATGCCATGTGCACTGTGGACAAACAGTGGTGCTCCATTGTGTGCATGTGCAACCCTGCCATGACCCCACTTTCCTGCCATGTCATTGCGCATTGTGCATGCGCGTGTCAGAGTCATTTGCACCAATTGCGCTTCAGCGTGCTGTGCGCTGTTACTTGCATGTGGCCCACATGCTTGTGCAGGCCACTGCCTTGTGCACATGTTGCATGAAACTTGCCCTTATGCCCCTTTGCACAAGCCACTGTCTGTACATGTGGGACATGTGCCCACTCGGTTCCTGCACACAGTCAGTGTGGCACTCTGTTCCTGCCTGGTGCGGTGTACGTTGTGCCTGGTGGGATCTGGGCCACTTCCATCATGGATGCCTCCACCCTATGTACAGGGGGTTGGGGGTGGTGTTTGGAACATGGCACTTGGTATCTGTTCTCTGTGTTCCCCACTCTAGATCCACAGGGTGTGCATGCTGGTGGTCATGGCCATGGGGGACAGCAGCAGAAGGCGCCACAGGACATGGGACTGCAAGTGAGGCTTGCACTTCAGGAATCCTTACAGCCACTGTTTTGGAGGCAGGGTCGATTACTGCGGGCCCTGTCACATGTTATTCATCTCCTAACTTCACTGGGTGGGAGATGTGTGCACCATCCCCAGCACACCCCATGGCGTGATTTAGGACATTTTACCAGTTGTTTCCCCTCCCTACTTTGGGTGTCCCCACCCACCCCCTATACCTGCTCCCACTGCCACATTCCTCCCCTGCTTTCCCCAGTTGTTGTTGTAGTACATACTCTCACACTCCCCTTCCCTGTTTTGCATTGTTCTTGTACATAGTTGCTGCCGTTGTTATTCTTGTTGTTGTGTTATTCACTGTGTCATTCACTGTATCTTGTTGTTGGGTTTCATTGTTGTCTGCAGCTGTCCTCTGTCCCCATTCTGCCATACTCATGTCTACATGTGTGTTTATGCAGGCAGCTACCTCCTGCCCCCCCTGCCGTGTCACACCCACTGTGTGCCCACCATGTTGCCTGTGGCTTGTGTGTGGACCTGCTGTCATGCTGCCCATGTCAATGCACCTGGTCTGTGTGTGATGCCTGTGGCATGCATTCATTGTGCTGCTGCACTGTCAGTCATCAGGCCTGAGTAGGGTCTACAGTGATTAGGGGCATGACATGCCTGTGTGGTGCAGTGGTCTCACTTGTGTGCCACCCAGCCTATGCACCAATGTGTGGCCCTGTGTGGACATCCCTGGGCTCCTGTGCTGACGGCCATGTCCTTTGGACACCACCATGCTGCATGGTTTCCCCTGCAGATATGTGGCACCTGAGAGGTGACAGCGTGCCTGTCTTATGTGCCTGCTGTGGTCCTGTGTGGGTTGTGGCATGTGGTACTGGGTGTTGCTCTGTGTGCCCTGTCTGTGCATTTCTTCTGCTGCGGCCACTGTTGGGCCCTTTGCAACTCTGGTTTGTCCCTTTGGGCGTGTGTCCTTGACTCCTTTGTCCCACTGCATTATCCCCCTATTGCTCCCCCATTCCCTGCTGGGTTGCTCCTTATTCACTGTTCTGCTCCACTGGGTGGTTTTGTGTATCACGGTTGTGTGGGGGCATCTCCACTTGCACCATGCTCAACATGTGTGATTCACAGTGGGGATGCACATGGGGATTTCCATGGGGCATCTCTTTATGAATCGCTCAGATTTTGGTCGGCGCATCTTGGTTGTGCCAGTGCATCTCATTTGTGCCCAGCTTATCTGCTTTGTGAATCCTGCCCTGTGTAATCAAGATAAACTAAATGGGGAGGTACTTGATTCCTAGTAAATTTGGTACATGATAGAAAAAAACAATGATGATTAAATAACATTTAAATTTTTTCTGGTAGTAGCAATGATTGTCCATGATTTGAATATGGTTCCAGTGTCCATGCTTAATATAAATGTTCATTATTTTGTTTTTAGTTAGGATATTAATAAAATATATTTTAGTTTGTGTTCTGTTTATGATTGTATCTAGGATGGTATCCTGGTTAAAATATAAACACTGTATTTATCACGTTGGTAGTTCCATCATTCAAACTACTTGTGGCATAGTTTGTAAAACTTAGTAAAATGTTTAGTCTCATTCCAAGATGGGCCCATTTTAGCACTCTATATGAATATAATAACTTGCATAGGTGAAAAGGAATCAATCCAAGTGTGAAGATCATTTTGAAGTATACAGCCCTCTTAATTTATTTTATTGTTACTGAGTCTCTTTCTTAGTCATGCCATCTTTCATTACAAGACCTGACTATAAGACCTACCTAGTGTATCTTACTTTTTTTGTTTGTTTGTTTTTTAATTAAAAAACAGCTTTTGAAATATATCCAATGTGTGACTGTATTCAGAAAATATACCTGATTTACTAATACATGAAGTTAATAGTTTTGGTTCCATTTGGCTGCTGTTTATGGTCAATGTTTCTACAGAATTCTTTAAGGAGCTCAGTGAATGGTGGCCTTTTCCCATTTATTTTTTAAGCTTCTGGACAAGTGGTGTTTAACCATGGTTAAGCCATGTTTGATAATGGTTTGTCCATGGCCCTAAGAGCATGGGATGATGCCAATCATATCTGTATAATACATCTGCATATCAGCATGCAGAAATGACACTATGGGCCAGATATTCAAAGTTTAATGCAGGGGAAAATCCATTGCGCTGGACTAGTGCAGAATTTGCCCCCAACTGCTATATTTAAAAGGACATTTAGCACCAGCGCTGGGTGTTAGCGCCAACGCTAAACCATAATGTATGCCAGGGAGGGACTGAGGGGAAGGGCCCTGAATGCCGGTGCACCCACATATTCAAAGGTATAGTGCCGTGCTACAGGCATTAGCACAACCTGTAGTGCGGCACTGAATACCGCTGAGAAAAGGCCGGCAGTAATGTGGCAGCAGTTACTCCCCCCAAAGCACGATTCCTGATCCCCGGTGCACACATTATATCTAACATTTTCCCTGGTAGTCTAGTGGTCCCCCCACCCCCACACATGTATCCCAACCCCCAGTGCACATATGTAAAATAACAGTATCCTGGTACTCTAGTGGCCCCCCACCCACGTATCCTGACCCTGGTGCACATATATAAACTAACAGTTTCCCTGGTAGTCTATTGGTCCCTCCCACCCCACACATGTATCCTGACCCCAGTGCATAGTCTAAATCTAGATTTCTGGTAGTTCAGGCCCTCCACCCCTATGCATGTGTCCCATCTTGAGGCACATATTGAAATACTATTTTCCCTGATAAGTTCAGTGGTCTCAACTCACGCACGTATTCAGATCTCTATACAACACATGACATATTTCTCAGGCTCCAGCCTCAGCAGTGACACCCGCCATCCAAATAATCCCCGAGAACAGAGCTGGCGATGCTCTCTCCTCACCACCAGCGACCGGGCCGCCGACTGAGGTAGGGCGAGCGCCCTCCCTACCTCAGTCGGCGGCCGGCCATGGTGGTGAGAGAAGGGCTGAGCCGGTCGCTGGCTCTGTTCTTGGAGATTATTTGGATGAGTGGGGTGTCACCGCTGGGAGGGGGGCCACTAGACTACCAGGGAAAGGATATGTCATGTATTTGTATGAGGGTTGGGATACATGCGTGGGGGTGGGGGGCCACTGGACTACCAGGGAAAATGGTATTTTAAATATGTGCACCGGGATTGGGATATGTGCGTGGGGGTGGGGTCCACTAGACTACCAGGGAAAATGTTCTTACTTATTACTTGCTCTGGAGGTCAAGGATCATGCTGTGGGGTGGGGGACACTAGCCTACCAGTGTGCATACCACTCCACTGTCCCTGTTTATGAAGGACAGCCCTCATTCTGCCCCTTGCAACTGCCCTGTCCCTCCTCTTTCATGTCCACATATGTCCATGTCCCTCTATTCAGTGACACAAGAGCTGAGGGGTATGCCAGGGTGTGTAACAGGCACACATGGGCACAAGGACCATGATGGCAGAGAAGGAATTGCCCGGCCCAGCCAATCTGCCCTGTTCCCTATCTAATGGATATAATGCATATCCTAGTGAACCTATGGCCTATGGCCTCCCGCCCACACCAGGTTCACCTTATGCCTGTCCCGTGCATTGAGTCCCCCCACTGTATGTCATGCACTACTGCAGTGGGGGTACCTGTGTTGTTGGGGGGGCATCCTCCAGGGCATGTATGGCCACAGTGGCCACAGGCAGTGTGTCTGTGTTTAGCTATCGATCTGTGAGTGTATATGTGTATATGTGTATATATATATATATATATATATATATATATATATATATATAAATCTGCCTATATATACACACACACACATATGCAGGTCATGCTTGCTTGCACAGATGCATGGGTGTACTGTATGCACTGACTGTGCCTGCCGGCACACAGTTCCTGCTGCTTCCAGCCCATACTTCTATTCTGACCAAAAGGGGATGCTGTGGGCATACCTTGGCCTGCAGCATCCAGCCCGTTCTTCCATTCTGACCAAAAGGTGGAGCTGTGCGCACCTTGCAGCAGCACTGGGCAAACTGCATGGTAATGTATTCTAAGCAACACATAATGAGATGCAAATGTGCCTGTTTGCCCATAGATTACCTAAGTAGGCTCATTTGCATGTGAGCTTTGAATATAGCTCCTGTTTGCCCCGGGCTAACCAGTTTGCACTGGGCTAATGTGTTAGCACTGTGCAATCAGGTTAGCCCCAGGCAAACCTTACTTCAGCACAGCACAGTTCTGCAGTGTGTGGCTTACATTGTTGTTTGCAGCCATACCTCTCAACTGTCCCTGATTTTCAGGGACGCCCCTGATTTTACCTCAAAATATTGCTCTGTCCCTCCTACAAATTGTGTTTCCATGACCAAACAGTGGGGGTTGTAAGCATAACATAATGTCAGACATTAATGTTACAGACGTGTTCTTCCTTAGAAGATGCATTTTACACTACACCACTTATTCTACCAGCTTCCTGAGTGGATATCATCAATTGTTAAGGTGTGTCCCTGATTTTAAACCTCTGTCCTTGGTTTATGAGGCAGGCGGTTGAGAGGTGTGTTTGCAGTAGATGTGTGACAGCTCTGTGCAATCACACAATGTTCTCCACCTGCAGCACTGGCTTGCTACAGAGTCTAATGAGCTGCATTTGCAGTTTGCACTTCCCTGTTGCTATATTCAGTGCTGTCTTATTCCCGGGCTATTTTTGCCCTGCGCTCCCAGACCAGTTTGCCCGGCTTCCTTAGACTGCTATATTCAGCAGGATTAGCACCTGGCTATTTCTTTTTGAATATAGCTTGCTTTGTGCTCCGGCCTAAGTTTGCCAGCCGGGCAGTGCTAATTTAGCCCAGGGGCAAAGTTTTGAATATCTGGCCCTATGGCACTAAATAATATTACCAATCACATATATAACAATTGTTACAGTGCATAAAGAGATAATAATGTGTTACATTTTATGTTAGTATGAATAAAAATTAGGCCATTCTATTAGTTATAAATCAAGAGTAGTCCATTAGAAAAAAAAGGAAAACAGCAGCAATGTAGCATAGGAAGCTTCTTCAACAGTACTGTATATGTGGATAATGCACTATCATTACAGAATATTAAGGTTGTTGAAAAAGATTAAATTGCCTAAGATGAGAAATTTGTTATATAATGAAGAAAACATCTGAAAGTAATAACCATGGACAAACATAGATGGCCATATCAACTCAATTCTTAGATTAGATCATATTTATCAATGGTATATTCCTGCCTAGGCCGCTTACCATCAATGGTTGTCGGTGGACGACCATGACTAAAATAATGGATACACCAAAAATGACCATGATTGCTGACCACATATCACTGAATCACCATGTAACCATGTACAACCATGATTTAACCATCATAATAGCAAGTAAATCTAGTAATATAGTTTCCATTTTTTGATATTGCTATACAGTATATCACATTATGATTTAAAGAGTATGAATGTATTTTGATGTGAATTAACATGTATCAACACATCAAATCACTATCAACAGGTCATAAATAGGTTGACCTAACTCCAAGCTTTCATTGGCAAAAACAGTAATTACATTCCTAGCCCTGTTCTAAAGTTAGCCTTTTGTTAAAGAAATCATGTTTTTGAAAGGACTAACTTTGTATCAGTTAGAGATTGTGGAGTTGATTCACGAACATTCCGAGACTGCCACAAGCCATGGGTGCACTGAACGTATGGCACACAAGGCTTGCTGCATTACCTTGCTGGTGATTAGGATTCTCAATCCTGTGCTGATTGCTGCAAGTTAAACTAGTGTTTTTTGGCCCAGATTGCAGCAAACTCAGAGACCCTTTTTATGGGGGTTGTGCCAAATATTTGGCACAAGCTGCCATGAATCAGGAAACCACTCATAAGTGCACCCCATCTTCTTAAATTGGGCAACTTATGTGGCAAATCTGTTGGCACCGACGGAGCTGAGCCAGCCACTAGATCTGACCCAGAATTGGGCCAGGGAATTCATTTTTTTTATAAAACCATATGGTCAGGTTGACATGGTTTAGTTTTATGAGTACACTTTTTGTGTGTGAAAACATGTTGATATATTCATATACTGTAGCATTTGCTACCTGAATTTATTTATTTGAGTTTTTTTTTTACCAGTCAAGCAATACATAGAGCAAACAGTCTTGCATTCAGATGTGGCCTGGGGTAATGCTGTTGTTATATGTTTCCTGTATCAGTATATGAAAATATAAGAGGGTTTTAAAAATATATTAGAAATAGTTATTAACTTTTTTGAATTTTGGTTCCGCTTCAGCCGATTGTATTAGGAACTGAGCTATTGTAACATTTTATATCTTCATAATTTAACTTTAATTTACCTTACAAACATTTCATTCAACTTAGTCCTCCTTGTTTCCATCAGAAGACAGTAAAATAATTAATGACTAGATTCTCAAAAGTACAGACACAGACACAGATGTGTACTGTGTCTGCATGTGTGTCAATATGCATGTCTCTGTTTCCACTCTATTTTAAAAATTGTTTTCAATTGGCAACAAAATATCACAGTCTATGGCATCATTTCCTGCTCCATTATTCATTTCCCCCTCCAACTTGGTTAGGATACTCACCCACCCCAACTTCCCTTAAGTAACTGCTTAAACTCCTGCCTTCCCTGTCCTGCACCTGTGTGATCCCTATCTTACCTGCCTTTTGTTCCTCTCCCCTCCCCAGTTCAGGTCAGTCTCTAGGACCAGCTTTACATCTTCTAATTTCACTGCACTGATATGTTCAACTAATTAAAAAAAAAAAAAAAAAAACCTAGTTGTCAGATTATATCTCAGGATATAGAGTGGGTCATGTTTCAGACATCCACTTTTGTTATTTTGCACTTTTGCCAGTTGCACTACCTTTGTTTGCACCTTATTTGTATGGTATGCATCAATATTATTGTATTTGTTTGACTGTATCCCTATCCTCTCTCCTGGGTTGCTCCTGGAAATGAACCTCGGCTCAGTGTGCATTTCCTAGTTACCAATTATTAAATAAATGAATGAACAAATGAACAAATACTGTAAATTATGGCATGCCATCTTTATTGAAATTTACTCCACTCAATGACACATCTGCTTGAAATCCTCCACACAACAGAGGAAGACCTAAAGGACTGCCTCTGGATTTCTCATTTATCCATGTTTGAGCTGCAAGTTATCAGCTCAGCAAGCTCAGGCTGATGTGAACTGATTTTATAGCAATGCTTTTAACTTATTGTACTCAATAGCTCTTTGTGAGGTCCAAACTACACATTGCTTGCCTTAATACAAAATGGCCACCAAGTGTACAATTAGTTAAGCATTATCTTTGCTGGCCTTGCTGAACAGTAAACTTGTAGGTCACACATGTCCAGGCAAGAAATTAATGCTGCAGATATTCAGGTGAACTCCAAGACATGGGGGAGGGTTTTTGTGTCAACTGGATTGTTGGTATCCTAGTTTCCTGGGGGTAGCTTAATGAATAGGTGGGGTGGAGATTACTTTTTGTGGGCACAAGTAGAAGGCATTATTCAAGCTGTACATCTATAAATACACATATAGAATAATGAAGGGCAACTGTGTAATATGCTATTATTTTATACACCTAAAGTGTGCATCATTACAAGATCCATGACAATGAGGCATTAGTGGTTTATAAAAACAACATATACTATGGATGTTTAAAAAATATTTTTCACATAGTTGTCATATTTTATCTCTTATAAAATGATAGTACTTTATGAGTAAAAATAATGTGACCTCCATGTAGTCTATATGCTAGTGCCATATTTGTATAAAATGTTTTTTAATCACAATTACGAAAATTGCAAATTGCAACTTCATGGAAATTTTGCGAAATTTCACAAATTTCATAAACTTTTCTGAATTGATGACTTTGGTGAAACCCTAATCTTCTAAATGTGTTTGATGAACTTTTGCCTTGTTCAGCAAACATTTCTGGCTTATTTGCTGAATAATACACATGAACTAAGGAATGACAGTTCTGAGGAATTCCATTTCACAATTTCACATTAATCACAAAATATGTAATCATTCCACAGTTCAGAGTTCAGTTCTGCAGAATTTCTTTTCACAGTTTAATACATTAATCCACAATTCATACATTTATTCTGCCATTCTGAGTTTCAATGTGCCTGTGCAATTGGTTTCATGCTTGTGTAATGTAGATACGCATTGGCTGTTCACCTCTCTATCCATGGAATACACCACCCTTCAGGGTATGAAGGCAAGGAACCCTAAGGGAGGGTTCCACCCCTTGAGGTACTGCAGGAGTGATTCCCTTGACTAAAGGTACCTTAGGAAGAAACCCATGGGAGAGAGAGGGGCGCATGCTGCTGGAGGAGGAGGAGTGGATGGAGGGGCAAGGAAAAATGCTTGTGTGTGGCATGAGAAGAGCAGCCCTTAAATAGAAAAAAGGGGGGTTGTGGCCAGTTACACTGCCCCCTTGAACTACAGGCTATAACCTTCCAATTCAATGTGCTTGTGCAACTGGTTTCATGCTTGTGTAATATAGATAAACTTTGGCTGTTTGCCTGTCTAGTCATGGGATATATCACCTTTCAGGGTACGAAGGCAAGGAACCCTAGGGGAGGGTTCCAGCCCTTGAGGTGCTGCAGGAGTGATTCCCTTGGCTAAAGGTACCTTAGGAAGAAGCCCCAAAATAGTGACAAGCAAAGCATACAAGATAGTGAACACATATTGGGGTTGAGGACCTATACATAGTTCAGTTGGTAGTATGGGTTCAGTTGGTAGCATGGGTCAATGAAGATCTGTTTGTAGGTCAGGTGACAGCATAGGTTTAGTTAGTAGCATGGGTCAATGAAGACCAGTATGTAGGTCGGTTGGTAATGGGGTTCAGCTGGTAACATAGATCAGTTGGTGGTATTGTCTGAGTAAAGTAGGCAGGAAATGACAGGTGAATCATGACCCACTCAGAGGTCTGACTGTAAGGCATGGAGGCTTTGCTTCCTAAGGAGAGAAAGAACAGCTGAAGGAGGAGACGGGAAGATTACGGGATATCCACCCATCTCCATCCAACAGCGGAAACCTACCGAAGTGGGAAACCTACCTAAGTGACCTAGGGACTACAAGAATGCATATCTAGTATTATGACCATTGGAATGGCAGAAAGGAAAAACACCTTTTGAGGAGGAAACTTCTTGGGATGCAAGGCCTAGGTCACCTTCCTCCAGGCTTTGGGGACATTTTGGTTAGTGGTGGCTCTGCTACTGCAATTTAGTAGACCAATCCAAGAGAACAGCAATTTTGGGGAACATTCTCAGTCTATCCCTCTAGTGGGAATATTGCTGAAGGTTGCAAGTGCACTCTGCAACAAGAGTTGATCAAGGGGGGAAGGAGGAGAGTAACGATCACTGAGGTGCTCAGCCAGCATACCGATCTATAAACAAACCAGGTGAACCAGAGGCAGTCATAGGTAGAACAGCATGAAAGGGTGCTCTTGAACCTGCTCAGGCAGCTAAAGGGGCCCTTCCCATAAGAGACTCACCCCTTCACCACTGAAGTCTTAAATGCTAAATTAAGAGGTGCGTCCATACGGTTGATGACTGAAGGTCCACCCAGAACAAGGACCTTCCCAACTATGGGCCAGGTGAGAAGGACCCCCCCACCAGGCTTTGCATGCGCAAGATGTGGACTTCAGGGTGCAGAGAGACACCTTCAGCCACAGGGCTAGCCCTGAGTCCTAGAGTTATGGATATGGTTGGCATGTCTCCAAAATGTGGAAATGTGAGTTGTAATGAACATGGGACCCATGTGTGGATCATAATGGATGATAGAGACATGGGGGAACATGTACGTAGGTCAGAATGAGTACTGTGGACCCTCTCATGGGTCTTGACTGGATGAAACTTGTACATAGTTCAGGCTGAGCAATATGGACCCTCTCGTGGGTCTAGGTAAGGCAAATAGCAGTTGTAAACCACACAAATGCATGCCGACCAAGTTCATTAGACAGATAAATCAGGAGTGAATTGGATAGCATATTATGAGTAAGAGAATGGCAAGGCTGGGCGAAGCCCAGGACCAATGGTTCGAGAGGAGGAGGAGGAGGCAGTGAAGCTGGTTAGATAGGAGGAGGCTGCAAAGCCACTATAGTAGGTAGCATGGTTCAAAGCAAGTAAACATGATATGCTTTCAGACTTGGAAGGGGATGCTAGAATTGAAAGGGGAGAAGTCCTGGAATGAACAGACTTACAAGCTGATTGTGTTAGTGCCATGAGGGCTTGTACATGAGCAATACTGGTAGTGCAAGGGACAGGAAGACTGGGAGGACAGCAAGGGACAGGAAGGCTGGAATAACTGTGTAAATCAGGTGCAGAATAGCAGGGAAAGGATAGTAGAGCCAGCTGCACTAAGGTAGAGAGTTGCCTTTGATAGCTGGTTGCAGAATGCCATAATGGCAGTTTGGAGCAGCAATAGAAGGCTGGGGTAAGCCAGTGACCAATACAACATATAAGAAGTTAATAGCTGCTCCCGCTGCCTGCAGCCATGATGCCCGATGTGACTCCTCAGCCCCCCACCATAGGAAAAACAAAGAAGCCACAAACATGACACTACACCAAGCAGTTAATGAAATAAGTTGGATATGTGCCAGCCATGAAAGCAGGATTAGGTTATCATCAGGAACAAACTACTAAGGATTTGGCATGAGTAAGGTTTAATAACAGTGGGAGTAGCAATAAATGAGCCAAAATAACACAAACATAAAAGTGAAGAGTAATGCAGTAGGGTTGCAAAAGTAATTGAGCAGCATCCAGCAGGAATTAACTATAGCTTGTAGTGGTAGCAATCTGAATGAACATAGAAACTGTAGGGAGAGGCAATGCACTCAAAACAGCAGCAACATTTGCTTAGTATAAGTTCAGGAAGCAGGACTGAGTTTCATGGAATAGGTTGCTTAGGTTTTAGTGAAGAAGTAAAACAGCGAAAGGTTGTTATAGGCAGCAAAGCCATGAACAGGTGTAATCAATTAAGGGGGGAACAAGGCAGCAGATTGCAGTGTGAGCAGAAACAGACAATGGCAATAGCACGGACTAAGACTTGTGAGGCAGAAAGCAGGGTGAGCTAATGCATACAGAGAACAATGCAGTGAACAGAGGGCTGTAATAGTAGGTGAGAAATGGAGCCTGGGGGTACAGGCACAAGGAAACATGAGGCAAGGAAACACAGAGTATAACCTGAAGCACAAGTAGCAATCTATAGACAGGGCACTAGAAAACTAGAAAGCCCAAAGGAAACAAACAAGGCAAACACAATGACAGGAGGAGGAAGGGAACCAGCACACACAGAAGCACAGAGTAATACAAACCAAAAGCAGAAAAACAGGAGTCAAGCACAAACCAAGCAGAGTCCAAGTATGTACAAGGTGGGGGGGTAAAGCCCTAGTAGGCACCAGGAGAGAAGGCAGACCAACAGAGCCTCCAGCTGCAAGGAAAACTGCTTGTGTTTGGAGTGAGGAGAGCAGCCCTTAAATAGGCAAAAAAGGGTGTGTGGCCAGTTGCACTGCTCCCTTGAACAACAGGCTATAGCCTTCCAACAGAATTTCTGTGAAAGTTGTCAAAGTGCAAGTGAAATTTCACAGAAATGAAATTCCAACTTTCAGGTTTATTCCACTGGTGGAATTTTATTTTCTAACAATACTACTTGCAAAGCTACCGTAAATCTATCCACTGCCTCTGAATCTACTCATTTCCTTAATTTTTTTCCCCCACTGTCAGCTCTGTGTTTAACTAAGCAATGTGGTCAGTTAGGTTACAAAGTCAGAAGACTGAGCATTCAACTAGTTCAGAAATGGGCATAATAAGGAAATATTGATGCTACCATCCTCTTGAACTAGTTGAATGCTGATATTTTTGTACTTGTAAACTAGTTGATTGTTGCACTGACTGAGAGTTGAACACATAGTTGGCAGAGGATGAAATAAAAAAAATAACATGTACAGGATCAAAGGGAGGCTTTATGGCAGCTGTGTGGGTGGGTGGATATGAGGTAAATTACTTTTTGTGGCAGCAGTCATTAGAGTACGGAAGTGAGAGACAGGTTGCTGAGAGTTTGTATCAATAGCTTATTTCATATTGTAGGTACTATAAAACAGTTGCTTTGACAGCAGCTTCTTATTACTTAATTGGCATTACATGGGTGTGACATCACACGTGTGTAATGGAAAATACAGGTTTTGTTTTCTAGTTGATATTAACTAACTAGTTATTAAATAGAGATTAATGCTTGAGAGGTTTACACAAGCAACACATACTGAGTTTTTCCACACAGTTGCACATACGGTATTTTATTTTTACTAACTGGTTCAGGAGTGAAACACACATACACACAAAAAACAGCAAAACCTCTGTGTGGTCTATGCGCTGGCTTTTTATTTGTAGAAAATAATTTTAACTTTCACCCACCCATATAACTATTGAATCATAACCTCTCTGTCTCTGTATTCATTTCTTGTTTTTCATAATTTTGGAAACTGCAAATTCTATGTTTAACTCTCAGCTGGTGTTGCATACAGCTTGCTGGCAAATATATATGTATGGTAATTTAGCTGATTCAGAAAGTGATTTTGCACTTTTTCACATTGAACCCCATCTGCCATGCTCTTAATCGCTCCTTGAGTTTTCCAAGATCCCTGAAAATTCATTCCATCCCTCCAGAGTGTCCACCCTATTGCAGATTTTGGTATCATCTGCAATAAGGCATCCCTTCCCTTCTCACTCTTCTGCAATGTCATTTATGAAAACATTGAAGAGGACTGGTCCCAGTACTGAGCCCTGTGGCATGCCGCTGTTCACTCACCCATCATTAGAGTTCATGCTGTTAACCACCACTCTCTGTCTCCTATCCATTAACCAGTTTCTAACCCAAGTTACCATTTTGGATCTTACACCTAGGCTGCTCAGTTTCTTTATCAACCTCCTGTGTGATACAATGCTGAAGTAGTGACAACATAACAGTTGACAGTGAAATGGTAATGCTACTATCCTTCTGAAATAGCTGAATGCTAACATTATCAAATTTGTAAACTATCTGACTGTGGCACTAATAGAGTTGAACGCAGAGTCAGTGGTGAACAACAGAGAAAAAAAGGAATGCTACTGGGTTAGAAGGAGGGTTTATGGCAGCCATGTGGGTGGCTGTTAGTTAAAGCCCTTTTTTGTGGCAACATTCAGAATACAGATGTGTAGGAATTTTACATCAAGAGTATAGCTGCAACAACTAAAAACTCCACCAGAGAAGTTGGTAAAAAGCTGACAGCTTCACACAATGCATGACACTGTTTCTGATTTTGTCCCCAATTTCACTCAGTAATGCATTTTTGAAAAAAACATTTAAATGCTTTACCCACCCCCTACCCACTGTGCAAACATCGCCTACCTGCCTCTCAGATTTTTAAATACAGGTCTCTCTCACATAGCCACCTACTAGCATTCACCACCCTCCTTACCCCAGTCCTAGAGAATCTCCTTAATAAAGTATAGAACTTAGTAGCCACTTTAGCATTAAACAAAAAATCCACCTCAACCAGGCCAAAAAAGCAGCCACACCTCTTCCCCCGTGAACAGTTCTGACTCCATAACTCAAATAAAACTCCCCCAACCACATTGCTCTCTGGTGTGTGATCTCCATCCCCTCTAAAGTTAAAGGATATAGCAGGCACCTATGGAAACAATTGGGAATGTGCACCCTTGTAAGAGTGGTCTGTTCTCTTTAGGTATTCAATCCATCAGTGAATGAATTATGACAACCTCTATGGAAACATCTGATTGGCTGAAATGCCTATGAAAACATCAGAATCTATAAATAAATCAATAAATAAACATACATCAACTGGGATTTTCAAAAGTAAGGGTGCAGCACTTGTGTTCATATTGTGGGCCTGTGCTGTGTCCTCCCAAAGATGCTGGGATGCTGCTTGCAGCATATTTTCAAACATCCCAACGCATTTGCAACACTTTTTAAGGCAAAAAAAAAGAAAAAAAATGGCATGTGTCAAATTTAGATGCATGCATAATTTTATGAGTGAATTTGGCATGACTTGTACAAAAACAGTTAATTACCTTTAGATGGTCTACCAGTGTGGGCAGATGTCCTGTGGCTGTATCTGAAAAATGAATGTGGCATTTTGAAAATCCTGGCCATCAACTTTTATAATTTAGGTGATTCATAGCCATGTGGAGTTTTGAACAGTAAATATATGTTTACTAGGAACTGTAAAATGGTTGAGAGAGCACAGAAACATAGAACTATAGACAATGATGGCAGAAAAGACCAATGGTCCATATCTTGCTCTGGACTTATTGTACATATGGGGTTTTATCCTTGCCAATCCACCCCGACCCCCCCCAAACACACACTTCCCTCCCTACTGCCACCGACCTCTAAGCAACCACCAACCCCTTTACTTTGTTCCATCCATGCTTGAAACCAGTTATGGTCCTGGTGCCCACTACCTCTGCTTGCAGACTGTTCCACAGCTACAAAACTGAAAAAAATGGGCACACCATTACAGCTGAATGTGCTGCCCTTAGAAATGACTGACCAACTTCCTCAGTAAAAAAAGGGCACATACACCAACTGAATGCAACCAATATTATATATTAAACATGCATGGGATGGCAAACAGTCCTACACAGTGCCTCAAACCAAAGTTTTCATCATGAAGTGCTGAACACATAGAAACAGCCTCCTTTTATACACCAGCATTAATTATGTCAATCAGTACTTAATTAGAATTTAAAGACCCACTTCACAATTTAACCATTTTCATGTTAAAGAAATAAGCCAACATTTACCATACAAATATTCAGGACCCAATTAAATATGAAACATTTAAAAACCGTATTACACTGGTTTGATTGTTTGAAGGAGTCACTAATGATAATTCACAGGTCCCTTTCCTCTTCTGTAGCACTCAGTGTAACTCCTCCCATCCAGAACTGTTTCCCATTGGGGTTTCCCTAGATGCACAACTTTGCATTTTTAGCCTTGAATTTCCACTGCCAAACCTTAGACTACTTCTCTTGCCTTTGTAGAGCATTCTGCACCTCCATGACCCCCTCATTATTATCTAGCCTATCACAGAACTTTGTTTTATAGTTTTATAGAAACATAGAATTTGACGGCAGATAAGGACCACTTGGCCCACCTAGTCTGCCCATTTCCCTACCTAACGGATAAGCTGTAGATCCTAGTTTACCAACAGCCTACTTCCTCCTACCCTCCCACTAGAATTGTCTTATGTCTGTCCCATGCATTCTTGAATTCCCCCACTGTTTTTGACTCTATGACCTCCTGAGGAAGACTGTTACATGCATCTACAACCTTCTCTGTGAAGAAATACTTCCTCATATTACTTCTGAGCTGTCCCCCCTCTATCTTCAAATTGTGCCCCCTTGTTCTTGCACATCTCATTTTTTGAAAGATGCTACTCTCTTGGACTTTGTTGATTCCCTTGAGGTATTTGAAAGTTTCTATTATGTCCCCCATCTCCCTTCTTTCCTAGAGGCTATACATCTTAAGCTCCTTTAGTCTTTCTTCATATGTCTTCTGGTGCAGACCCTTCACCATTTTGGTTGCCCTTCTATGGACAGTCTCCACCCTGTCTATGTCTTTGCGGAGATGGGGTCTCCAGAACTCTACACAGTACTCCAGATGTGGTCTTACCAACAGTCTGTACAGAGGGCCAACAACTTTCTGTTTTCTACTGGTGATGCTTCTCCCTATGCATCCCAGTATCCCCCCAGCCCTTCTTACTGCCTTCTCACATTGCTGGCCCACCTTTAGGTCATCTGATATGACTACCCCCAGGTCCTTTTCCATTTTTGTTGTTGTCAGTATCTCACCCCCAACTGTGTACTCTATCCCTGGGTTTTTGTTTCCCAGGTGTATTATTTTGCACTTCTTTGCATTGAGTCTAAGCTGCCATACATTTTACCATTCCATTCAACCTTGCCAAGTCCCTTTTCATCCTTTACACCCCACCTTGCAAATCAACCCTGTTGCAGATCTTTGTGCCATCTACAAAGAGACATACCTTCCCTTCCAGTCCCTCCACAATGTCACTTATAAAGACATTAAAAAGGACCGGCCCCAGTACTGAACTCTGCGGTACCCCACTAGTAACCCTCCTTTCTTCACTGTGGACTCCATTTACTATTACCTGCTGTGTCCTGTTGTCCAGCCACTGCTTTACCCAGGATACCACCATGGAACCCATTCCCAGGCTGGCTAATTTGTTTATTAATCTTTTGTGTAGGACTGTGTCAGATGCTTTGCTAAAGTCTAGGTAGGCCATGTCCACAGCCCCTCCCTGGTCTACTACTTTGGTCACCCCATCAAAGAAATCAGTTAGATTTGTTTGTCATGCCCTTCCTGCTGTGAATCCATGCTGCCTTGGGTCCTGTGCCCCACTGGCCTCTAGGTGCTCAACAGTTCTTTCCTTTGGAAGTGATTCCATCATTTTCCCTACCACTGAGGTCAAACTGACAGGACTGTAGTTTCCTGCCTCTGTCTTGCTCCCACTTTTGTGAAGGGGAATCATATCTGCCCTTCTCCTGTCCTCAGGTACCATGCTATCCTTCAATGATTTATTAAAAAGGGCAGTCAGTGGTGTTACTAGTTCTTCTCTTAGTTCTTTTAGAATTCTGGGTGGAGTCCCATCAGGCCCCATTGCTTTATCCACCTTCAGTTTTAAGAGTTCTTTCAGAACTCTTTCTTCTGTGAAAGGGCTAATATCAACCCCCTTATCCAGAGTGCTTCTATTGACTGGATTAGGTCTCTCCCCCTGCTTTTCCATTGTGAATACTGAGCAGAAATATTCATTCAGTATGCCTGCTTTTTCACTGTCGATCTCTGCCCAACCACCTTTCTCTTTATTCAGCCTCAGTATCCCTGCCTTCATCTTTCTTTGCTCCCTAATGTACCTATAAAAGGTTTTATCCCCCTTCTTAACCGAGTTGGCTATCTTTTCCTCAGTTTGGGCCTTTGCTATTCTGACTGCTTTCCCCACTTCCTTCTGCTTTAACTGGTACAGGCCTCTGTCCTGCTCCTTCTGTGTTTCCTTATACTTCCTGAATGCTATCTTTTTCTCCCTTACCTTTCCCGCCACTTCTTTTGAGAGACATCTGCAAAGAGACACAACTTGCATCAGATGCCCTCTGCAAAGTTGCTAACAAACATATTGAAGAGGACAGGACCCAGGACACATCCCTCCAGCACCCCACTCGTGACCTCCTTCTTTTCTGATTTGAGCCCATTTACCATCACCCTCTGCTGCCTCTCCTTCAACCAGTTTCCTACCAATCTAACTATGTCCCTACCCATGCTCAAGTCCTCCAGCCTATACAGCAGTCTTCTGTGAGGCACTGAGTCAAAAACCTTGCTGAAATCAAAGTAGAGTACATCCACAGCATGGCCCATATTTACGACTTTCATTAATCAGTAAAATAAAACAATCAGATTCATCTGACAAGACCTCCCTGCCACAAACCCATGATGTTTACTATCCTGAAGACCACTGCAGTCTGTGTAGTCCACAAGGTCCTTTTTTTATCAGTGACTTCATCAGTTTACTTAATATAGAGATAAAGCTGACAGGTCTGCATTTCCCCCCAGTGGCTTCTTGTCTCCCCCTTGAGTAGTGGGACTATGTCTGCTACCCTCCAATGTTTCAGAACTATGCCTCAGCTGTCTGAATTGAGCTATTGAATAGTACTACCAGGGGTTCAACCAGTTACATGGTCAATTGCCTGAGTACCCTTGAGTACATCCCATCTAGCCCAGGGCCTTTATCTACCTGTAGAGCTTCAATCCCCTTCTGGACCTTTTCTCAGGTAAATACTGGCTACCTCATTTCAGCAATGCTCCAGAAAGCAGCCTTGATGCCACTTTCAGGCAGAGGCCATTGTCTTCTTGTGTGAAGACAGAGTAAAAGTAATCATTAATGACAACTGCTTTTTGTTTATCATTCTCTATTACCATCCCCCCACTTGTAGCCTAACAATACCATTTCCTGCTTCCTGTTTTCCTTACTATACTTGAAGAATTGTTTTTCCCCATCCATGACCTCCTCTGCAATATGCAACTTCATTTTTGCCTTTGCCTCCCTGACCATCCTCTTTGATTCCTTAGTTTTTATTTGATATCCTCCACATACCTCCTCCCCCTGCTTTTCCTTTTGCCTAGTGAAAAACTTTTTTGGCCTTCACTGCTTCTTTGACACTTTTAGGGAACATTATTGTTTTTTTGTACCTGTCTCATTTTGTAACAATTCTCATGCATGCCTTTGTTGCCTCAAGAATGGTCCTCCTGATTGTGCCTTACCTTTCCTTTACACCTCTGATGTTATCCACCCTGGTCAATTTGTCTCAGACCAACTCCTACATCTGGCTGAAGTCTGCTCTTCTTAAATCTAGGACTACATTTTTTGATAGGGGCATTTTGGTCCCAAGGTTCAGCCTGAACCCAAGTAAGTTATGGTTACAGGACACCAGTGGTTCTCCTACCCTCAATTCACCCACCATCTCTGAGCTGGTGAGCACACCATTTTTATTTATTTATTTGTTGAAATGTTTCACCAGGAAGGCATGCTGAGCAATATGTTGCTCATCTCCTGGTGCAACCTGTGGGGTAGGGGAACATGAGGACAGTATACAGAGATTTGGAACACAATATGGATATACAATTTGATTACATTCAATAAAGTGAGCAGAGTATACAGAAGTACTGAAAAGGAGAAATGCTAACAGGTATGAACTAGATGGAATATAATTCTAACAGTCTTGGACTAGATAGATATGATATCACAAATATGTTTGGCAAACAATTGGTGGGACATAGCTTTGTAGTTAGAAAATGGCTGGATAGACTATAAGGAGGTTGAACTAGGTCAAGATTGTGAGGAGACACACAGATAGAACAAAATTTGCAAGGTGTAACAAAAGTGCAAGGTTGACTGTAAGTGCATTAGAGATTAGGGGTTAGCCAATAACTAAGGCTAGGAAGGAGGGTAGAGGAGGCTGGGGGCATATAGACAGTGGAGTGGAAATGGGGGATATGGAGGAGGGGAAGGCAAGGCGTGGAGGAGAAGTGTCTGCCAGATCCTGTCCCCTACAGAATGTTGGGGACCCTGTCTGCACCGGGTGGAGGTCAAGCAGTAACAGGAGGGAAGCAGACTGTAGGCAGTGGGGGTTAGAGCATGTCAGGAAGGAAGGGGGAAGAAAAGGATCTGCCCGGGCCTGGCCCCTCCAGTATGCTGTGGACCCTGCCTGCACAAGGCAGAGGTAGATCATGACAGGAGAGAAGCAGGTTGTAGGCAGCAGAGGTATAGCATGACAGGAGTGAAGTAGGCAGCTATGGGGAGTAGGCTTCAGAAGAACTAAGAGAAAAGGAGGTGGGAGAGAAGAGGGTCTGAGACCTATCCCTTTCAGGAAAGAATGGTGTGGAAGTATGAGGCACGGAAGATGTTTGCCTAGGTTCTGGACCCCTCCAGGATGCACAGAACCCTGCCAGGGATCTATTCCAAGCAACAGTGAGTGGGTAGTGAGGGTAAGCTGGTGTACAGAGGAGGGAATTTGGGGGTGGTAGTAAGGTGGAAAAGAAGGGGTGCTGGGGGAGGATGTAGGGAGAGGGTTTTGCAGGAAATAGGTGGGTGTGAAGCTGAAGCAGGCTCATAGGGAAACAAGTTAAGGAGGATTGTAGCAAGAGCAGCTAGCAGAGAGAAGGTTACATAAGGCAGAGGCAAGGGAGTGGGAGGAGGAGGAGAAGTATTGTATTTGAGGTGGGAGGGAGTTCCAGGTTTTGAGGAAGTGATGGGAGAAGCCTGATTGGCCTATGAGGGTGGTACAATGTGTGACTAGGAGGGTAAGAGTGTTGGAGGATCTGAAGGAGTGGGAGGAAGGCAGGGTGGGAGGGAGCATGAGAGGTAGGAAGGAAGTACACAAAGCCAAAGTTTGGAAGTTATATTAGCACAGTGAGGCAGATGTCTGTTAGCAAGGGGGGGAAGAACAGGGCATGGTAAAGGTCACAATGATGGGTTCAAGATGGGGTGTCAAGAACAAATCGACAGAAGGAGTTGAAAAGAGAATCCAGTCTGGCAAGGAAAGATATAGGAGCAGCACCATAGACTACATCATAGTAGTCAAAAATCTAGATTTTTTTTGTAATCTAGATTTTTTTGTATGTAAAGTGCTTAACTTCTGATTAATTTTAAATGACTGTAACTGTGCTTAATCTTGCCATCTTTTATGGCCTGGGTCATGCCTGAAAATGGTCTCTCAGACCAGTGCACCTAACTATATTCAAAGACATAAATAAATAAATAGGATCATTTTCTGGACAAGTTCTCACCAGGCTGTAAGAGGGATGCAACTACAGTTCCTTTAAAGGGCTCCAAACTTGGGGAGCAGTTTTTTTCAGAATGGCATTAATGTGGCCAGAGAATCTGAGATGTTGGTCCAGCCAAACCTCAAGGTATCTGAAAGAGGGGGGTGTCCTCAAGGATGGTCCCATCAAGGGTGTGGAAAGAGGGTAAGGGGTGGAGCCTAGAGAGTCTCTGCCTAGTACAAAAGGTCATGGAGACTGTCTTTTTGGCATTTAGGAATAGTTGATGTGAGGCAAACCAGAGCTGAACCCGGTGGAAGTCATGCTGTAGAGTGGTTGCTACATCAATTGTGGTTTTGCCAGAGGTGAGCAAGATGGTGTCATTGGCATACATATGGATAGAAGAGGAGGGAGAGCAGACTGAGGGAAAGTCATTTAGGAAGATGGAGAAAAGGATGGGGCCTGAGCACAGAGCTCTGTAGGACTCCTGCAGAGATTGGGAGGGGTGGAGAGATTGCATTCTGAATCCTGACTGATTGTGTTCTGCTTGTGAGGTAAGCTCTGAACCAGGTAAGAGCAGGAGTAGACAAACCAGCAGCCATAAGGGAGTCGAGAAGGAGGGTATGGGAGACTGTGTTGAAAGCCTTGGCGAGGTCGACAAAGATGGCAGAGGTGATGAGGCTATTGTCCATCCCAGTAAGGATGGAGTCAGTGAGCCTAAGGACGGAGGTGGTAGTAGAGTGATTCTTCTGAAAACCAGATTGGAATGGGGTGAAGAAGGAGGAGTCAGCAAGAAAAGAGGTCAGTTGAGAGAGGACCAGGTATTCTTGGAGCTTAGCAAGGGCGGGGAGGAGAGAGAGCTTGGGTGATAGTTGGCAGGGGAGGAAAGATCACCACCCTTAGGGAGAGGGAGGACCGCAGCATGTTTCCAGGGTGTAGGGATGGAGGAGGACATAAAGGAGAGATTTAGAATGAGAGAGAGAGAGAAAGAGTAGGCAATAGCTGGGGCTGAGAGGTAGAGAAGTTTAGGGTCAAGGTCATCCGGAGAGAAGCCTTTGGAGGGATTGAGAGAGAGGAGGGCTATTAGTGTCTTCTCAGGGGAGATAGGACAGAATGAGAAAGGGGGGTGGTTCAAGGGGTTGAGTAGTAGTAGGAGGGGGAGAATAAGTGGAGGAGAGGCTTGAGGGGAGGGATTTTAGAAGGATCATGGAAGTCCCAGGTAGTTATAAATCTGTCTTTGAAGTAAATGAGAGCTTGGTCGATGGAAATGGCAGTTGCAATTGGGGACCAATCAGAATTGGATATATCATTGAGAAGAGGGTTTCAGTTAAGGGAACTGAAAGAGCGGACTTGCAGGATTTTATGTGGCAGTTTAGGTCTGTGGACCTTCCTGACCATGAAGATAGGGTAGTAATCACTGAGGACATCTGGGAGGATGCCAGACTTGATGACTCAGCAAGGGTGGGAGGTGAGAGCCCAGTCTAACAGCAAGCGGTTTGGGGTTTTGTGATTTAGTCGGGTGGGCTCTTGGATGAGTTGGAGAGATTTAGAGCAGAGATATCACTTTGTGTCTTAGAAGTGGTTGATGATAGCCAGTTTAGATTTACATCACATAATACATAAAGCTCACCTTTGTGTGAGATGGAAGCTAGAGAGGTGATGAGGTCAATAGATTCAGAGGGCTTGATACCTAGGTGACAGTAGATACCGGCAATAAAGATAGGGGAGGAGAAAGGCAGGGCAATATTTATTACCAGGGCTTCATAAGTGGAGGGTAAGGCAGATGAGAGAATGGGAGTGTATTGGAGAGAGGACTGGATATACATTGCTACTCCGTCTCCCCTACCTGCCCTATCCTGCCTGACTAAGGAATAGCCTGGGATGGCAATGGAGGGATCAGAAATGTTAGTATTCAGCCAAGTTTCAGGTAAGATTAGAATGTCTGGAGTGAGGGAGATTATCATTGGCTGTAACAAATCAATTTTTGGGACAAGGCTGAAGATATTTAAGCAAAGGATCTTTAGGTCTTTTGGGAGGGCAGAGGTGGTGTTGGAAGGTTGTACATTAATGAGAGGATAGCAGCTGGGGGGGAGGGGAAGGGGACCAGGATTGGGATGTAAATTTCCTGAGGCAATTAGTAGGAGTGTGAGTATAAGGAGGTGTAGTTTAGAATATGTGTGGTGGGCGGAGTATTTGTGATTTTTTTGGGGGGAGGGAGATGGGTGAGTGGATAATCAGGAGATGAAGGAAAGTGAGGTGGCTAGAAGCTGTGAATAACATTGCAAGGAGTATGTGGGGAAGTGAGTCCAGAGTTTTTGATGGAAAGAGGGGGTAATAGAAAGAATCAGGGAGGGGGCGAGGAGATTGTGGGGGGAGGGACAGGGGGCAGGGTTTTTAAATTGAGAAGTTTGTGGAGTCATTTTAGAGATGATCGAAAGGAGAATTAGAAGGAGGGAAAGTGGGTGGGCATGCTGTAGGTAGATGGGAGGCACTTACTGGTCAGCGTAGATTGGATAGTGGGGGGGCACAGGACAGTGAAACTGGGAGGGGTGTCAATGAAAAAGTAGCCACTACCAGAGGGAACTGACAGACACTGGCAAGTTGTGCAAACCTGGGGAAAACAGGTAGCTAGAGATAGGCCTTGACAGAAGTAGAAGAGGGAGGGGGCAAAGACTGATGAATAGGGATAGATTGACCACACAATAAGTGCAGTAAGACAGGGATTGGATTGGGTGAGTGCACTTAGAACTGGGCCTTCTAGTGGCTAGAAGGTATAGTCTGCTAATGGAAAAGTCAACACACACACACACAAAAAGATTAGTTTGGCTGATGCCAGTGACATAGTCCAGTCAGGAGAAATTGAAAATGCCAGGCAGGATGAGGAGCCAAACAAGGACCTCATGGACCACAGGTGACTAATAAGAGCAGTCCCAAGAGAAAGACAATTGTCCTTTAAAAATTTACAGAAACAGCCATGCAACCTTGAGTTCCCGGAGCGCTGTCTGGGCCATAACTGCAAGCAAGGGCTTGGGGAGTGTGACAGCAGACTCTTCTCACTATGGAGGTGTATAGATCCGCATTGGAAGCAACCATGGAGACGTTGGTAGCCCAGAAGGCTATGAGATGATGCCTGCAAGTAAGGGCTTGTGGAGTGTGGCAGCAGGCTCTTATCACTGTGGAGGCGTGTAGCTCCCCATCAGATGTGACCATGGAGATATTGTTAACCCAATGGGCTATGAGAAGACACCTGCAAGCAAGGGCTCAGGGAGTGTGGCAGCAGGCTCTTCTCACTGTGGAGGCATGTAGATCCCTGTTGGAAGTGACCATGGAGGTTTTATTAGCCCAAAGGACTCTGAGAGGATGCCTGCAAGCAAGGGCTCAGGGAGTGTGACAGCAGGCTCTTCTCGCTGTGGAGGTGTGTAGATCCCTGTCGGAGGCGACCACAGAGGCATTGTTAGCCTGAAGGGCTATGATAGGTTGACATTAAGAGTGGCCACCTGTCTAGTGGATTTCTTAAACAGCTGCTCCAGCAGGCAGTCATGCAATGTATTCTGGTCCCAGGGGACAGCCTGAACTAAATTAAGTTACGGTTGCTGGACCCTAGTGGCTCCCTTACCCTCAATCCTCCTGCCATGTAGTGATACAATGTTATTTTCATACAGGAAAGCATGTCATTTAGGTCAAGTGACCCAGTTTGCAAGACATTTCTGTTTGTATGTTTCAATGTTACCTATACAAATAAGTCTAAAAAGACACACTTAACAATACAAGTCATCACATGACACATTAACAATATAAATATGTAATCCACAATAATTAAGTTACAAGACTTAAATATTAATAGTCTAAAATTGGGCAAAAACCCAGGCTAATTAATCCTAGCAACATGTTCCTTAAATATTACTAATAGCATGAACAGCTGAAAAAATTTATTTTTTCTATCTCCTCAGAGAATTGTGCAAATGTTGGAGATTCACGTGTTGAATATGATAGCATGTTTCAGTACTTAGTAGCTTGATAACATAAGGTCCTTTCCCCCTGTTTATTCTTAACCATTGGGATAGGTACCTTATTTACATAAATTGAACTTTTTGCATTCAAGGTTATCTTGTTGTCTTTAGCAAACAGTTTATCACTGATATAATGTCTTGGATGAGCAACAGAATACCTATATAAACATAATTGCCACATAATTGCATGCTTAATATCAAGTGGCTGCCACTGTAAAGTAGATAATAAAACACAGTGTTTAGGTCTTACGCTATTCTGCAGGACATATCTTGCTACTCTATAATATACCTTATCTAATTTATGTAATAATGATTTGTTTACATTTCAATACAAGACCCCGCCATAGGTCAAGACTGGTACTACTAGTTGTTCTGACACCTTTTTCCTACGTTGTTTAGATAAACACTTACTTGTTCGTCATAAGACCCCTACTCTTCTGTTTACTCTGTCTATTAATATAGTTATATGTTCCTTGAAAGACATGTCCATAACAAAAGTAACACCTAAATAGGTATAATGATTCACCTATTCTAAACATTCCTCCTAATACACCTTTATTTTAATTTGTACATTCTTTTTCTGTTTAGGATTGAAATACAAAAGCTTAGTTTTTTTGTAGTATTCATTATAAGCTCTGACCTGGTGAACCACTCCCTCAGACTATCAAAGTCAGCATGACTTTTTCCTACAAGCTCATGAATATCCTTCCCTGTTGTTATTAGGGTGGTATTGTCCACTTACAGTCTTACCTGAAAGTGTCACACTAAAGATGGTAAATTGTTAGTAAACAAAATGAACAACAGGGGTCCTAAAATTGACCCTTGTGTTACTCCTCTCTTTATGTCTCTCCTAGATTAAATACATCCTGAAATTGATGCTCTTTGAGTGCGACCCTCCAGGTAAGATCGTAGCCATCTTCAGGGTCCTTCTGTAAAACCCATAGTTTCTACTGTTTGTAGCCAGAGGGAATGGTCCACTAGGTCGAAAGCTTTGGACAAGTCAATAAAGATCACTGCCATTTCAAACCCAGAATGCATGGATGTATTTATTAAATCATTAAACTCTAATAGGACTGAAGTTATTAAGTTTCCTTTATGAAATCCAGATTGAAATGGAGTAATTAAATTGTTTTTGTTCAGATATTCCGTTATTTGAATGTGGACATGCCTTTCCCAGACATTTAGACAGGATAGACAAAAGTGCTATGGGTCTATAGTGGTTTGCTTCTGTATTTGCCCCCCCCCCCACTTTTTTTATGAATTGGAATAGTTTTATTTTCTTTCCATATCTGTGGGTATCAACCTTCCTGCAAGCTCCAATAAAATGTGTATTACAATTGGGGTTATTTGTTTAGCTGCCATCTTCAAGAATCTTCCTTCCAAACCATCTGGGCCCATGGACTTCCATACTAACATACTATTTGCCAGCAGATTAGGCCTTACGGTCTATCGAGTCTTATCAATGTTTATATTTTTTGACCCTTTATAAACCAAATATGTATTTAATTTTTTGACTCTAAAGGGTGGACCAGTTACCCCTTAAATTCATTAGTAGGTTTCACCATCTATTTCCCTGTTCCAATCCATACTCTGGCAGGTCTACAAAGAAATTGTTTAATAATTTAGCTACCCTGTAAGTGTCTTCCACCAATGTACCATTTATTTCTAGGCTAAACTTCTTCGTATGTCCCAGTTTTAATAAGTTATTTATATTCTGCCAGAACTTTCTGGCATCATTATCGTAATGCAATTTATTTTTATAATATAAGGCTTTGGCCTTTCTTACTTGTTGCCTACATTTCTTTCTCTTAGTTTTAAAGTAAATCCAATCACTTTCTTGCCTAGTTCCTTTTGCTTTTTGCCAGAGCCTATTTTTGTTCTTATGTTTTTCAGAATTGTTTCATTAATCCAAGGTAACCTAGACTGTTTTACTTTGTTTTTACATTTTGGTGCATGTATATCACAGATATTATTGAAGGTCTCAGTAAAATACTGTACTGATATATCCAGATCTGGTATAAGTAAACATATCTCCCACTTCTCTCTTTCAACACTTATTAAAAACGTATCCTCTGAAAAATTTTTCAAGTCGCTTATCCAGGTATAATTTAAATCATTGAACTTTCCCTGTTCTGGTGAAATTAATATAATTCCCCATATTGGGTTATGGTCTCCCAGATATGGGGAACGAACACCTGCATTTTCTACCATTATTGAAAAGGAAACAAATAATAATTCACATATGGCTCCTTGTTTAGTAGTATTAATATATCTGGTGCTTACCATCTTTAAGTTGGTGAGCACCAAATTGAGAATGGTCACCAACCTAGTGGGACTCTTAACCAGCTGTATCAGCAGGCAGTCCTGCAATATATCCAGTAGTGCCTGGCTTCTGGTGTACCTCATCATTGGAATGTCCCAGTTACTGTCCTGCAGGTTTAGATCACCTGCCACCCCCACTTCTCCTTTCTTCTATCCCCTTGCCAGCTCTTCCCTGAGCTCCCTATCTCTAACTTCTCTTGTTCTGGTACTTCATAGATCATCCCCAGCCACATAGTCTTGCCTGGTTGTGATGCAAGGTGAACCCATGGCCACTCTGTTTTCCCTTTACTTCCCCTGATGGGTAAATCCTCCGCAGCCTGTATGCCCTCCCTGACATATAGGGCTATACCCACTGTTGTTCCCTCTGTCCTGTCTAAACAGTTTGTAACTTGAGACTGACAAGTGCGAGTCATTATTCTCTGTGGCCCAACTTTCAATGATGGCTATGAGGTCTGCTTCAGTGTCTTCCACCAATTTTTATTTATTTATTTATTGAACTGTTTCACCAATGCCTGGAGCTCACTGATTTCATTAACCAGATTCCAGGCATTAAGGCAGACCCCCTTCCAACTAGTTCCACATTTTCTTTTGCTGTTTTGTGATCCTAAACCTGTATTCCATCCCATTCTCATTACCTTCTTATTTTTCCTATTGCTTGCAGAGCCAGAGAGCCTTCCTTCCTTTCCTTCTTCTGCTCCTTTTTGAACATCGACTTTATTTTTACCCACTTACTGCTACTACTCCCGAGTACAGGGAGTACTAACTAAGTTTTACTCCCTTATTCCCATTACTGTGGGTCCCCTACCCTCAGTGTCCCTAGCAGTCAGCTTAACTGCCTAATGTAGATGTCAAACTTCTGCCCCAACAAACTGATTCCCTCTCTTATCAGGTGACGCTAATCACCTTTTAAGAGACTCCTGTCCCAGAAATCCCCCCAGTCCCCCACAGAATGGTACCTTATCTCCTGACACCATCCTTAAAACCACTGATTTAATTCCTCTGTCTTCCTTACTTTATCTCCTCCCAACACCACACAGGGAGGATCTCAGAAACATTGTCTGCAATCTGTCCCCCAGCCTCAGAAAGTTCTGCTTCACTTTCTCAACAGGCCAGATCACCAGATTTTTGGTACCCAAGCATACCAGCACCCCCCTGCTATCCTTCAAATTCTGTCCTCCAAATTCTGTCTATGTTCAGGATGGTTGATGCCCTAGGAAGGCATCTAAACTGACCACTCACTCCTCCTCCTCCTCCTCCTCCTCCTCTTCCCACCATCTCTACTCCCCTGATTATAGAATCCTCATCCACTAAGACTCTTCCTACCTGCCTTCTCCATATTCTTACCCCTGGATACCACCAGTTCATCACTCTCATTTCCCTGACTGACCCAGAGTCTCGCTCCATGGAGACAATTACCTGAGTTTCCTCAAGGGGTGCAAAGCAATTTGTCATTGGGATGGTGTAGGGTTGGTTGACCTCCTTACCCCGCCACCCTCCTCTGCCCCTCCTCCTCCCCACCACTCTCAACCTCTCTGGACTAGTGGGCATCTTGGGGAGTGGGGGTGTGGACTGTAGACTCCAGCTGAGCCAGAGCTGCAGGAGAGATATATTTTCCCTTGCTGCTTCCAGCTGAGCATGGAGATCTGCAAAGGTCCTGCAGCATTACTAAATGTTATAATGCTGTGATGGCAATGAGGCATACCATTATAGCATTGCTAAAATTGTGCCATCTCATAGGTACATTGCAATAGTTGTACTGTCATTGAATTACTAGTGCAATTGTGTTTTAAAAAATGTTATGCACAGTCATGTTTCAAATAGGAATGGTTACATAAACCAAATATATGACAGAGCTGGTGATAATGGGCTATACCTGTCTGCCCAGAAGCATAGTTTGGCCCGGTGTCACAGAGGGAGGACCTTATAGCCCTAGGAAGTGTGGAAATAGCCCAATACCATCCCAACTGGTGTGCATTATTTCACTTAGAGAATGGAGTGAAAGGCATTTCCATTTTCTTTACTTCTTGGCTGTGTGCAAGTAATTCTTCCACACTGTGGTTGAAGAGGAGCAGGTGAGTGCATGTTTATGGTTCTAATGGAGATAAGGCATCATCTGTGTTCCTGGTGGGAGTGATGGTTGTCAGAAGTGGAGACCAGATGCCCAGCTGAGTGGCATGGCAAGCTGAGGCAGGGGTCCTTGCTTCTTGCCACACTGACAACTTGGGTTTGGCAATGAACTAAGGTTGCTCAAAGGCTGTCTAGGGAAGGAGGATCTAGCATTCCACAACAGCTCTTCTCCTTTGGGGAGTGGGGACAATGCATACTGCTGCTCAATTACCACCTAGTGGAGACTAGTGGGCAGAGCCATAGTCCCTTGCCTGGTCAGCCAAGAGCAGATTGTTGAGGCATACTGCATCTTTACACAGTACATGCGCGCCATGGCACACATGCCAGCATGGGGAGAAAAGCTGTAAGGAAAACAATTGTGGTGGGCATGATGATGGTGGTCTACCCTGCAGGATCTGCACCACCCAATAGAACACTCCCCCATTCATGGAGGTTCAAGAGATGGAGGTAAGTCTTGTCTTATGTGGTTGATGGCTCTGGGGGTAAGCCCTGGATAGTGGCTGCCAAGTGTCAGGCAGAGAAATAAAGCATAAAAAAAGAAGTGGCAACCAGATATGGTCAGTAGCAGCTGATAACACAACATGGAGAAGCAAGACAGGTTTGCATGGAGGAGGGAGCCAAAGTGAGGTGAGCAGTTAAATGTGGTTGGTGGGGAGGGCTGCAGTTTCACAATGTGGGTAGATAAAATGGTGGATTTTGGAATAATCATCAAACTGACTTTAAGTACTGATAACTTTTCAAGAAAGTTATCTTGGCACTGAGTCTTATTTTTTGACACTGCTCTGTTGTCACATTAATGTATGGCATTATAATGCCCAACAGCCAGTCAGAATGTGGTGTTTATCCTCCCCATTTTCTAAATAGTTTTGAAAATCACAACTGACTGTCAATGAGACTGAAATATTTACTATATAAAAATAAAATGATGCTAGTATTTGTATACCTAACAACAATGAAATTGTCTTGCAAACTAAAAGCAATCTTGTTTTATTGATACTAGCAGTTCCCTGAATGAAAGGGAGCTGACTGCAGCTGTTTGCTATTTCACTATGACAAATTAGCAAGAGTAATTAATTAGTTGAAATGCGCTGTCAGATTTCCCATTATTTGAGCACCTTGAAAACTAGCTGCCTTCTCCTTAGAAACATAGAAACTTTGAATTTGATGGCAGCTAAGGACCAACCACTTGGCCCATTCAGTCTTCCCATTACTCCCTAATCACACTATTATCACAGACAGTACAACTCTTTCTCCCTCCCCCCTTCCTTTCCATTATGATTCCCATGTGCTTCTCCCATGCATTCTTGAACCCCACCACTATTTTCATCCCCACCACCTCTGCTGGAAGGCTGTACCAGGAATCCACTATTCTTTATTCAAAGAAGTACTTCCTCACATCTTTTCTGAATCTACCATCTCCATCTTTATAGCATGTCCCCTTGTTCTTGAGCTAATTTTCTTCTAAAAAATACTTCACTCCTGTACCTTATTTACCCATGAGGTATTTAAAGGTCTCTATCATACTCCCCTCCTTCATCTGTACCAGTGAGTACATATTGAGATCCTTTTGCCTTTACTCATAGGGCTTTTGATGCAGAACCTGCACCATTTTAGTTGCCCTCCTGTGGACCACCTCCACTGTGTCTATATCTTTCCAGAGATGTGGTCTCCAGAACTGGACACAGTACTCAAGGTAGGGTCTTACCAGTGAGCTATACAGAAGCAATACCACCTCCATCTTTCTGCTGGTGATACCTCACCCTGTGAACCCCACCATCCCACTACCCCTCCTAACTGCCTTGTTGCACTGCCTGGCCACCTTCAGATCATGATTTATCCCAGGTCTCTTTCCTGCTTGGTGGTTGTCAATACCACTCCATGAATTGTGTACTCCACCCCTGGGTTATTGAGCCCTAAGTACATTAATTTGTGTTTTTTCACACTGAAACCCAGCTGCCATACTCTTGACCACTCTTTTAGTTTTCTAAGATTTTGCTCATCCATTCCCCCCCCCCCGATTGTCCACACTATTGCAGATTTTGGTGTCATCTACAAAGAGGCACTGCTTCCCTTCCAACTTCTCAGCAATATCACTTATAAAGGCATAAAAGAGGATAGGTCCCAACACTGATCCCTCAGGAACTCTGATTGTCACCCTTCCTTCCTCAGAGTGATCTCTTTAACGTGAAGCTCACCGTTACCTAATTTGTTTACTAATATGTACCAGTCAGATGTTATGTTTGCTGACTGTGCCCTGCAATCTGGTTGTCTACTTTGTGAAAATGTGTATTGCATTCCTCTTTGCAGCTTTGTGATGCAGTGTTAGCCACAGGAAAATCTAGTACACTTTTTTTAGTAATAACTTCTGTGAGACAAACTGAATAACTTTTATACAAGCATTTGAGACTTCTCAGGTCCCTTCATGAGGTTTAGAGAAAACTAACCAGCATTTCATAATATATACTGTACATGAGTTTGTGGATCCTAGGTTACTTAACAAAGAGAAGGATGCAGAGAAAGCAATTCAATACAATGCAGGTGACTAACAGGAAATAGGCCTCAAGTCATTAAAAGGTGAGAGAACACACATGAAAATGGTTAGCTACATCAAAATGTTACCCCCGGATGGTACCATAACAAAAGGATCAATTGCTGAAAAAAAGTTCTGTCAAGTAAGCCGGATGTGTAATACTGCCAGTTCAGAAAGTTATTTAAGCTGAGTCTGAATTGGTGGTTCCTTTAATTCAGTTATGTCCAAATAACAGAGGAAGGTTTAAAAACATAAAAAAAAAAAAATTGGAATACCATTTGGAATTTATTTATTTGTTTACTTATTTATTGAAATCTTCCTCTTTTATTGTGACATAATTGACTTAAAGGAGCCACCTATTCATTTTTATGTTTGCTTGTACGCATGCACAAGAAACATTATGTGGCAGCTTAGGAGAGAAGCGGGTTGTGGAGGTGCGACACTGTGGCAGCCAATGCCAGCACTGCATTTGTGGGCTTGGCACTGTTCACTCAATGCAGGCTCAGTGTACTGATGACACTGGTTCTGCAGAAGTGCCACCAACTTGAAATGATTTGGCTGCTGCAATAAGGGGCCGCCTCATCATTGCAGTGTCAGTCTTTCCACTGCAATGAGGGAGCGACCCATCATTGCAGGGCGGTACCTTGCCTGGTGTAACATTTCCCTAAACATGGCAGCAGTAAGACCCATGAAAGTTGATGGGGGAGCCCAATTCCCCTGTTGGCATGCCCCTGACCCAGTTAATTTGCTGACAGGGAGCCCACTCCCCAATGGCATAATGCCCCCCATTTGCTGTGTGCTGAAGGGGTTCCCAATCCCCCTCAGCATCATGCCCCCCCACACACATTTCTGTGCTGACGGGGGGCCCAGTCCTCATCAGCTTCAGTCCCCACTGCCCCCAAATGCAAGTGACACATTGGGAGCCCACTCCAGTGTGCACATAGGAAGTCTGCAAAAAATAAACCTTCCTGCGATGTCTTTTGTTTAAGTTGTGTCCCTGAAACAAAGAAAACAGTTCCTCACAGTCTCTTCTGCCCCCTCCCCAAACCTGTTCTCACCCTCTTTGTACCCACCTCTCCACACCCCCCGCTCACCCCATACTTACCTCCGGAGCCCGACGCAACTATCTTCGGTGGACCGGAACACGTCTGCACTCTTCAAAGCTGACCGCGAACTGAAGAAATGTCGATAAGTTGCATAATGACATAAATAGGGTCTTTTCAACTTATGTGGATATCTCAGCCATTTTTTTGACTTTTGGCACCAAATTTTCAACATGGGGTTACTAGGACCCCTCCTCATGTATTCAGTCTCTGTCACAGCATTATTCAGTCTCGAAAGGTGATATAATGGACACTGAGCAGAATCACCTTTTGGGACTGAGTAACGAAACAACAGTGCCACTGTTCATGAGGTGGGGTCTCAAAAAGCCTATGTTGCACATTTGGTGAAAAAATCCAAAAAATGACTGTTTTAGGAGCGTGCATTGTGCAGTTTCCATGCACACTCGTAACTTTGCAAATTTGTAATATTTTCACTCCAGGTTTTTAACATTGGTATTTTTTGACACCTCCTTATGAGCAGTGCAGCTGTCATTTTTCACATCCTGGCTGAAATGTGTTTTCACATTTCCGGCACAGATTAGCACAGTCGCTGTGGGAATCGGTGTTCAGAACATATTAAGAAAATCACAGTGGCGCTGTTCATGAGCAGAGGTGCTAAAATGCCTATGTTGAAAATTTGGTGATGAAAGTCCATAAAATTACTATGTTACAAGTGTGCATTGCGCAGTTTCCACGCACATTCATAACTTCACAAATTTGTAATATTTTCACTTCAGATTTACAACATTGGCATTTTTTCACACCTCCTTATAAACAGTACAGCTCTCATTTCCACATCCTGGCCAAAATGTGTTTTCTTACTTCCAGCGCAGAATAGCACGGTCGCTGTGGGAAATCAATGTTTGGGACAGAGTAAGAAAATCACAGCGACTCTGTTCATGAGCAGAGGTCCTAAAATGCCTATGTTGGAAATTTGGTGACAAACATCCATAAAATGACTGTGTTACGAGTTACATTGTGCAGTTTCCATGCACCCTCGTAACTTCACAAATTTGTAGTATTTTCATTTCAGATGTTCAGCGTTGGCATTTTTTCAGACCTCCTTATGAACAGTATGACTGTCATTTTTCACATCCTGGCCGAAATGTGTTTTTGCACTTCGGCACACAATAGCACAGTCACTGTGGGAAGTCAGTTTTCAGGACAGACTAAAAAAATGACAGTGACACTGTTCATGAGCAGAGGTGCTAAAATGCCTATGTTAAAAATTCAGTGACTAAAGTCCATAAAATGACTGTTTTACGAGCACACGTTGCGCAGTTTCCACACACCCACATAATTTTGCGCATTTGTAATATTTTTACTCCTTATTTTCAACATTGGCATTTTTTTACACCTCCTTATGAACAGTACAGCTGTCATTTTTCATATCCTGCCCAAAATATGTGTTTACACATCTGGCACAGAATAGCGCGGTCGCTGTGGGAAATCAATGTTCGGGACAGATTAAGAAAATCATAGTGTTCATGAGCAGAGGTCACAAAATGCCTATGTTGAAAATTTGGTGAAATAATTCCACTAAATGACTGTGTTACGCATATGAGTTGCACAGTTTCCACGTACTCTCAGATGTTCGAGCATTTTTAATATTTTCATTACAGATTTTCAACATTGACATCTCTTTATACCTCCCTATGAATGGTACAGCTGTCATTCTTCAAATCCTGCCTGATGTGTGTATTCGTACATCTGGTGCAGAATGGCACGATTGCTGTGGGAACTCAAAGTTCAGGACACATTAACAAAATCACACTGCCACTGTTCAGGAGAAGAGGTCCCAAATGCTTTCATGAGGTGTGGGTCACAAAAAGGCCATGTTGAAAATTTGTAGTGCAAATACCAACAAACGCCCAGGGTGTTAGGGTTTCTAACCATAACGTTCCACCCTGTACATACTGACAGGTATCAGGGTTGTGCCTTTGGATTGCTGACTGTAATGCTCATGCAATCCCACCCCCACCCTGCAGCCAGTGACAGGCATCGAGGTGTACCTTTGTCTCTTTGGCCCTAGAGTTCACCTCATTCTCCTATACTGCACCCATTTCAGCGTATGTCCTTATGGAATGGGGTGACTGTAAAGCAGAACACCACAAGCACACATCAACATGTGTCAGTGTCTGCAGCATAGGGTGAGGTGAAATGGCAAGAACGTTATGGGTGATGACCCTAACACATACCCCAATGCCTGTCTGTCTCTGCAGGGTTGAGGTGGGGTTGTTGTGAAGTTCAATACTTCACTGCCATTCCTATTCTGCATCTGTATAACTCCTGCATTTCCAATGCTAATACCAACAAGCAAACATTCAGCATTGACAAATGCTTGTTTTTGAACTTGTGATATTTTATTGAGGTAGTGTTCTGGATCTTTAAAGCCCCTATGAATGTTGCAAACCCCTGGTGCACTGATCTTGTGGCGCACATGGCTTGTGGCATTCTCCCAACTGGTGATCTGGATTTTCACTCCCGTATGCCGAATGCAACAAGTTAGGCCAGCTCCCCCCGGTCTAGCTTGCAGCATTCAGGGGACTATTTTTATGGGGCTTGCACCAAATGTTTTTCACAAGCTCCCATAAACTGAGGAAACAGTGGCGACGGCACCTGGCAATAGAAAATCGGATGCAGGTGCGGCAAAAATGTTTAGCACTGCTGCACAAAAAAATGGGTTTGATGCAGGACTTGATGCTAGCCCTGCATCACCCTTTGAAAATCTGGCCCAGTAAGTTCAAGACAGAACACAAAGTCATTGTAAACTTACTGTGAATAATGACCTACCCATGTTTGATAACCCACTGACATATGAAGAACAAATATAACTTAAAAAACTTATCAACAAATCAACAGCGCGTACCTGCCCCATCCGCATTTTCACAACTAAAAAGTATATAATTGTGTGAGAGCCTGAGCTATTCAACTGAGAGATCCTTCAGGGTATAATTTAGCATTTAATGTCATGGTCCTCACCTAATCTTCTTCTGGAAGGAGTGCTCCGTGCCAAGGTCCACAAATATCCAAAAAAGTGTCCCTTTGGAGTCTTAGATCAGCAGTGATCTGTTCCATATGTTTAACCCCAGTTGGAGAAGGTGAGAGCCATTTAGTCATAATACACTTCAGTGCTGCTACTCTAAAAATGTGTCCCAGTCTCTGAACCTTCTTAGACCCACTCAGTAAAGTGGGAAAGCCCAATACCAAATATGTAAAAGAATTAGGGATAGTGCACCCCAAGATCTGTTGAGTCTGATGATGGAGTGCCTCCCAAAAGGGGGGTGAGCTTGGGGCAGGCCCAGAAGATGTGATAGTGAGTTCCAGGCCCCTCAATATTGTCTGCAGCAGGCATCCTAAAGGGTCCTGGAGAAATGTTTCATTATGGATGTTGTGCGAAATAATCTAATATTGATTTTCCAGTTAAACTCTTGCATGTAGGTGAAGCAGTCATCTTCTAACCCTTCCTCAACATCCTTTCCCATTGTTTGGGTGGTATGATGACTTCTCTCCTCTCTTTCTCAACTGATTATAATGTTCTGCAGTGCTGGAGAGCTGTCTGAGGTAAGTCACTTATACAAGTCTGAGATGTACTGTATTTTTGACCTAAGGACCACCACATCATACACAAAGTGTTCTAGACGGGACATATCCCTAGTTTGTTTTGGTAAAGCCTCCATGAAGTCTATGAAGTGGCAGACCTGCAAGTATTTAAAGTGGTCAGCATTCCTCAGACTGAATGTATCTTTTAAATGTTCAAAGGAATGGCAGCGTTGGCTTCCCACCAACTGGGAGAATCTCATCGACCTTTCTCTTCCCCCTTCATCTTTCTTAAAAGAAATAGATACTGTCAAGAGGGGGAGCAAAACTAGCTACATGCCTAATTAAGGAATGCTGACCTGTCTCATATTGTGTGCCAGTGAGTTTCCTTATCTTTACCAAAATGTGTAGAGAATGTCGGGTCTATGGGTTAAGGAGGTAGGACCATATATCAGGTGGAATTCCTGCCATTGGCAGAGCCCATAGAGCTCATCCTGGGAACATGTTTTCCTCCATGGGGTACCAGCCTGAAGGGTGCTCCTTATTTAAACCATCTGCAGACAAAGGGCACTGTACTACTAAGTAATACTGACACAGGTTTGGATGACCTAGCCCCCTCTCCCCACTGGCACCTCTAGTATCCTTTCAGCCACTCAGAGATGTTTCCACACCCACAAAGACTTCTGAACAGCTTTTGTAGTTTATTACAATACCTGACTGGAATAG
Source organism: Neoceratodus forsteri (assembly GCA_016271365.2). Classification (NCBI taxonomy): domain Eukaryota; kingdom Metazoa; phylum Chordata; order Ceratodontiformes; family Ceratodontidae; genus Neoceratodus; species Neoceratodus forsteri. Next base: position 964,841,480 of record CM028132.1, on the reverse strand, counting down.
GGATGGGGAGGGTTTAGAAGTAGAACAACAACAACCATGGGAGGACGTTTATTTTGATGACTTGTGTTGTCCCATACAGTATTGGGGGAGTAATATCCACCTGGTGAGGTCCGCTTGTATAGTGTTGTATAACTGACAGTAATTATTTTTAAACAGCTGTGAAGTATGTGAAGTATATATGATATGGCACACATTTTAAAGCTGTAAGAATTAATGCATGTATTTTAAATATTATCATGGGTTGATCCCACATGTAAATGTTTATCATACTTTTGATGTATGTCTGCTTTTTAGTGTGATAATTCTATTGAATGGTATACATTTTTGATGAACAAATTGAACTGAACAGTTGTAAAATATCGGCCGATATGCAAACCTCTAAGTAACAATATGTGTTATGTTTGGCCTAACAGAATGGATGCCGTTCTTTGAAGTGTGGTGCAGGGGCCCATCTAAGAGTCATTGCCTCCAATTTGAGGAGATCTGTCTTGTAACCTGCAAGGTAATCAAATTTATTTAAGGTACGTAGTAGATGCAGGACAGAGTGAACATGGTCCCCCAGGAAAATTCCGGAGTCATCAGGATAGAGTACCAGCTTCTGCTCTAGCCCCCCACTGTTACTCCCAATATCTCCATGTTTGATCTAATCACTATAGTTAGGGGTTCCAGGCTAAGGGCAAAGAGGAGTGGGGACACTGGACACCCCTGTTGCATGCCCCTACATAGTGGAAATCTGTCAGAATGATCTCCATTTACCCTCATCATTGCCTCTGGATTAGAGTACAGAGAGGAAATTGCTGTGATATACTTTGGTCCCAGGGAGACCCTTCACAGGGTTCCTGCCATGAAGGTCCAGTCTACCCTTTCAAAGGCCTTCTTCACATCCATGCTAGTGGCAAGCTGAAACACTGCCTGCCCCTTCTGTGCCACAACGATGTTCAAAATTCTCCTGATGTTATCTTGGAGTAGTAGGCCACTGATAAACCCTGTCTGGTTATGGTGTACTACTGTGGCAATACATTTCTGTAGTTTGTCTGCCATGATTTTAGTGAATATCTGTAGATTCACAGGAAGGAGGGAGATTGGGAGGTATGATCCACATAGCTCCAGGTCCTTATCTGGCTTTAGTATCACTGAAATTTGCACTTGAAAACCTGGTCACCGGGATATGCCCCCCTTCCCTAGGATATCATTAAAAACCTCAGTCAGCAGGGGAATCAACAGTGAGCCAAAAGATTTGAAAAATTATGAAGGCTAATCATCTGTACCCAGGATTTTCCATTCTTAAGACCTTTTATTTTCTGTTCTACCTCATGCAGAGTTAAGGTGCATCAAGGAGCTCCCCTTTTGCATCTGACAAAGTTGGAGTGGGCAGATCTTCTAAGTAGCTGTTTATTGTTGTTTCATGATCCCAGCACCTTTTTGCTGTGTAAAGGTCCCTGTAAAATTTTCTGAATGTCTGCTAAATTTCTTTTGGTTGTTTCATGGTGCATCATGTGCCTCGGTCCTTGATTCAGGGAACCACCTTTCCACTTTCCATTACTGCCAGGCTAACAATTTCCCTGCCTTATTCTCATGGTCAGATGACCATTACTGAGAATATCTCATCAGCCCTTCAATCTGTTGATCAAGTAGTGTTGAGAGTTGTCTTCTTTTATTGGATAAATCTGCCTTAATTGTCTCATTTTGTGCAATCTTGAGTCAGAACTCTAGGTCTGTTATCTCTGCCTCTAAATATACTTTTTGTTGTGCCCTATCTCATTTCACCTGAGAGACATCTTGGATGATTAATGCATCCCACCTTTTACTGGGGTCAGTGTCGGGGGGGGGGAGGTATCCTTTAGGTGCTGCCTTATAGTCCTAGTTACCAATTCCTTGAACTCATCATTATTTTTGAGGCTGAAATTCATTCTTGATACGGATCATTTTGGACAGTCAACAGTTGCAGCACCACCTGGGCATGATCCAACATCATGTTTGAGCCAGTCTTACAAGAGATCACTTGGTCTACCCATGGTAGAGAGAGCAAGGAATAATCAATACTAAAATAAATGTTATGTAAGGGAGACTAGTACATGTAATCCTTCACCAATTTAACACTTATGATCTGCACTCTGCCCAGAATAGTCTAGGAAGGGGTTAGACACAGCAGTTAGTCCCCCCCATGATGGCTAAACTCTATTAGTCTGTTACTGTGTCCCCAACCACCTTTTTTATAAAGGAAGACCTTTCATGTTCTCCATTGGGAGCATACAAATTCAATAAAGTACACTTCTGACACCAGTATTCTATTTTCACCCAAATGCATCTACCTTCTGAATCTTGGTGCACCGACTGGACAAGGAGGAGGGGCATTATTTTGGACCATTATAGTCACCTTTCTACAGTGCATGTGTGTTTCATATTCAGAGGTGTACACCAGTCACACCCAACTTCTACACAGCTTCTGGTGCTCTACCACAGTAAGGTGAGTCTTCTGCAGAATACCACCATTGTCTGTTCTCTCTGTAGCTCCTGCAGGATCCTCGACCTTTTAACCAGGCTGCCCAAGCCTTCACATTGTATAAGACATTACTATGAGGTCTACCATGGTGGATTTAGTATCATTACGTTCCCAAATAATACATTGGGGCAAACAAGCATAATTGTACCAAAACATATAGAACTGTCTGCAACTAGTGGTTCCAAACCATAAACAGTAGAATAGTATTTCTAACATCTGAGTCAGTTAAAGGTAACTATACCAAATCCATAATCACAACAGCGTGGTATGGCAGGGTGTGGGGAGGATCCAAGCTTGAGTGCTCCTCCTTCTGGGGATTATCTCTCTTAGGGGAGCATGCTGAAGTGAGTATGACCAAACACAAGCTCCAGAGTGCTGTGCTTTATCCACTCCAATAGCATAAGGGAGAAGAAAATCCCTCACTCCATTGCTGACAAAGTACTGTGTATCACTATCCCACCATGAACTCCCCTCTCCAAAATGGAAAAAGCATCCTACAAGTAGATGTTGGAGTTGTCCACCCCAGTCAGAAAGTGAGCCCCAGGCCAAAAGAGTCAATTCAGCCCCTTCAGCCCCCAGAATAATTTAACTAGAGAAATCTCCCTACAGTCTTTACTTAAATGTTTGACCACTGCGGCGCAAAGTCAAGGTCTGTGCAGTAGGCCCATCACACCAGAACCAGATCACCCTCTTCCCAAAATCAGGCCCCCCTGGAACTCTCTATCCTATGCCTTATGGTTGTGAGAGTGGCAGCCTCCAGCAGCTGACAAGGGAACATTGATAGAGGCTAATCTCCATGTCTGCACCTGCCCCCTCCAGGCCAGCCTTTGGATACTTCACTGGCACTTGTGAGGGTTTACCACACTTTCATGGGAATTGTATTTTTTTTTTATTTTGTTAAGAAAGATCTGAAGCTCTCTTGCCAGTGGCAGGCAGTGGGATGCTCTTTTCATCATGTCCAAGGGAACTGCTCTTCCACCATCAGGCAGGGTTTCAATTCATCTCTTTCTCATCACGTAGGCTGTTCCCCATTGGTATATCCTCTCACCAATTATGATAAAGTCTGCCAGTCTCCACCAGAGCTCCTCCATTTACTCCCCAGAAGTATCCCTCAAGTGGTAACAGAGGGTCGATTGTTATGGCGCCTTGGCCCCAGGTGCAAGAAGGGTGTGCCCACCAATCTCCTAGTCACCAACCAGCCACTGATCACACCCAGCCACCTGCTCAAACTTCCCCCATTCACAATTAGATTTCTACAGGCTGCTCCAAAGTAGCAGGGAAACCAAACCCCTAGGGTCCCCACCCCACCCAGGCAGATCAGTAATAAACATTTGTTCTGTCTGTGCCTTTGGTCATCAGCCTAGTCCCCTCAGACCTGGTGCCTCTATATCCCTTCCCCGTGGAAGTAGCAGTCACCTTCTCACCTAGTCAGGTGCTTTCAATCACTGTTGAATCATCCAGCCTTGGAGTCATGAATAAAAAGAAAGTTGAACCAGAATCTCATATATTTAAGCAACCTGAGTCCCATATTGTCCCTGGACTATAAGTCCTAAACTTTTTCAAGTCACCAAAATGTGCCGAGAAGGAGAGCTGGAGCCTTCTGCACCCTGTTGTGTTTCTCCATCCCTCGGTGATCCATTGTGCTCATGCTAGTCAAGATGAGGCATGCTGCACTTGAAGACCAGATTTCTTTCTTGCCTACTCTCTCTGGGTTTCCATTTTTGATTATCTCGGTCCACTCCAAGACTTCTGTGTAGCCACATTCATAGCTGGGGATTGCAGTGCTTCTTCTAAACTGATTCCAACAGTTGAAAGGTAAGAACTCACCTCCAAGAGCTCCTGGAATCTGTTGGCGCCAGCATCTGTGACCACATTCAAATGTGCTGAGTATTCTAGATATGAGCTTATGCATTTTTGCTTGAGCAATTGAGCCACCCACGCTGATGCAGCCTAATTAACTTTCTATGATCTGAGAAGAATGTGAACTCAGTGGGAAGTCAGGTGCTTGGCAGGGGCTGCCAACCTTGGCTCATGATATTGTTTTTCAAAAGCCAAGCACTGACATTTAATATGGTCCTAACACATGCAAGAAGACTATGGTCTAAGTACAATACCTTCTTTATTTGGCTAGTATTACAGTACTCAGATCAAAATTACACCAGGGACAATAAGCACTCTTCCACATGCCAGAATTCCTCACCACTTTGCCCCAGATGAAGGAGTTCTGATACGAGGATGAGCTCTTATTGTTCATGGTGTAATTTTCACCTGAGCACTGTAAAACTGGCTAAATAAACAATCTTTAGCCAGAGCTGATAGGGCTGTGATGAGCTACCAAGTGACCAAAGTTACACATGTGAGTAGAAATTATTCAATGCCTCAGTGTAACTTGGCCATTTTTTGGGAGGTGTTGCACCAAATATTCAACATGGCCTTTTCTGGACCCCTCCTCATGAACAGTGCCAGTGTCATTTTGTTTACTTGTCCCAAAATGTGATTTTCCAGAGCAAATGTACTATTCTACGCCACAGGTGCAAAAACATATTTTGGGCAGGTTGTGGAAAATGGCAGCTTTAATGTTTTAAAGGAAGTGTGCAAAAATGGCAAAGTTAAAAATATGGAGTGAAAATATTAAAAATTGGTGATGTTAGGAGCATGCATAGAAACCGTTCAACGCACGCTTGTAACTCAGTAATTTTTTAGAATTTTTTCACCAAATTTGTAACATGGGCTTTTTGGGACCCCACCTCATGAACAGTGACACTGTCATTTTGTGAATTTGTCCCAAAAGGTGATTCTGTGCAGCGACCATGAAATTACCTTTTGTGACAGAGTAACAAAATGCAGTGACAGTTTTCATGAGCTGGGGTCCCAAGAACCCCATGTTGAAAATTTTGGGCAAAAATTCCCCAAAATGGTTGAGATATCAGCATAAGCTGAAAACACCATTGAATGGCAGTATAGCATGCTTACTGTTGATTCTTCAGTCCTTGGTTGGGCTTTGAAGAGTGCAGATGTGTCCCGGTCCAGAAAAGATGACAGAGCCAACCTCCGGAGGAAAGTATAGGGTCAGGGGGAGTGTGGGGAGATAGGTGCTCAGTGAGATGGTGGGGAGGGGGGCTGTAGTGACTACGAGGGACTGTTTTCTATTTTACAGGGAAAAAAAAACACGACGACAAGGGACTGTTTTATATTTTACAGAAAAACAAAGAAACAAACATTGGGGTGGGCTCCCGGTGTGCCACATTAAAGGGGGTTGTACAGGATGCTGACATGGGATTGGGCTTTCTGATGTCAGGAACATCTTTGGGCACACTGGGGTGGGATCCCAGTGTGCCAGTTGAGTTGGTGGGGGGGCACAGAATGATGTGGAGCTGGTGGCCAATGTTGGGAACATCCTTACGGTGAATGGCATTTTGCCATTTGTAACATGGTGGCACCCGCAGAACTGCGCCTGCACACAAGTTACACGCATGCACAGTTCATGCACCAGAATGCGGAAGTAACAGCTGAAATAGTGCGGCTGTTATTCCATAGCAGCCAAGCTTGGCAGAGGGTTTCAAGCTCTGTTGGGCTTTCAGAAGGATAGTTCCAAAAGTACAATGGAAAGTTCCATGAGTGGCCATTTTTTTAGAGCTACTGAGTGATCGCAATAGTGCTGTAGACTCTGCCCACAACCCTAAAAAGGTATTATACCTGGACTAGAGTCTTTCTTGCACCTGTTGGGACCATACTAAACGTGATTGCTTGGTTTTTGAAAAACAGTTAACTTTCTGAACTGCCAGCATTATACATGTTGCATCCACAATGGAGCTTTTTTTCAGCAACTGATTCTTTTCTAATGGTTCCACTTTAATATAGCTCACCATTTGCATGTCTCATCTCTTACCTTCTATGAGATCTATCTCCTGGTAGTCAACTGTATTTTAATACATTGCTTCTTCTGCACCTTCTCCTTTATTATGCAATCTGGGATCCACAAACTTTTGTATATATTCTGAAATGCTAGTTAGTTTGCTCTGCACCTGATGAAGGGACCTGGGAGGTCTTGAAAAACTTGTATAAAAATTCTTCAGTTAAACTAATAAAAGGTAATACCACAAAAAAAATGTACAATATTGCATTCTTGTTATTTCTAAGTAAAAAAAAATTTTTTACATAGGCTGTGGGGTTATCCTACTTACTGGCTGTGCAGCGCATGGAGATAATATACTTCCAGGGATTAAATGCACACTCCAGGGTTCAAACACATGAGGTATTATTAGCACCAGGACTGTGCACTCAATTCCAGGGTTGAGCACCACCTCTATGCAGTGCATAGCCTGCCATTTGTTAACCTCTTATTACTGTCCAGTCCTTACAAACAGTACTGTTCAAACAGGATTATGTAAGAAAAGGAAACACCTCCAGTTTTATGGAGCAAGTGCCCCTGAACGCGATCCAGGTGGGTCTCCTGAAGCAGTTGGCCAGTGTACCTACTAGGCTAAAGAACACTTTAGATATGGTATTGTTGAATGGGGAAGCACTAAGGAAAATAAGGGTGGAAGACCCACTAGCCAGCAGCTATCACCAAATGGTGTGGTTTAATATCATGATGTGCAGGGAACCAGAGAAATCAGTAACCCGGGTGGTAAACTTCAGGGTGGTGGACTTTGGGAGGATGAGGGAAGTACTGAAAGCGAAACTGGAGAGCAAAAGGCAGGAGCTGGATGTGGAGCAGAAATGGGATATTATTAAATGGGGGATTACAGAGATAATGGAAGCCTGTAGCAAGACACAGAGTAAGAGGAGCAGAGCTGGGAAACCATGCTGGTTGAACAGCAAGGTAGTGGAGGTGGTGAGGGCAAAACAAGAGGCGCCCCTGAGGTATAGGAGGATGGGGAAGGAAGGGGACAGGGAGAAGTAAGCAAGACGGTCCAGGGAATGACCAGAAAAGTGAGAGAAGCCAGAGCCCAGAAGGAGCAGAGATTAGTGCAGGGAATTAACGGGGGGGGGGGACTTTTCAGATACACCCAGGAGAAAAGGAAATGCAAGAAGACAACAGTGAGGATAAAAAAGTGCGGTAAGTTGATGGAAAAGGGAAAGGAACAGGTGGAAGCACTGAGTGAATACTTTTGCTCAGTGTTCATGGAAGAAAAGGGGGATCACTACCACCATGGGCTGGGAGGGTGGGGACGGGGAAGAGGAGGTGACAGATGGAAGAACTGAGGGAGGTAGAGTCATAGTGAGACTGAGGGCTCTGAAGGTAGACAAAACACCAGGGTCAGATAGTGCCCACCCCAGGGTGCTGAGGGAGATGGTGGAGGTGTTGGCAGAGCCACTGATGGATCTGTACAGCACCTCACTGGAGCTGGGATGTGTGCCACTGGACTGAAGGATGCACATGTAGTGCCGTTATACAAGAGCGGTCCAAGGAATGAGCTGGCTAATTATCATCTGGTAAGTCTCACCTCCATAGTGTGCAAACTTATGGAAAATATACTAAAGAAAAGACTGGTGTCGTACCTAGAGGACAATGGCCTCCAGGATTTGAGGCAGCATGGGTTCATTTTGGGGAAGTCTTGTCAAACCAACCTGATACAATATTATGACTGGGTGACAGGTGAGCTGGATCAGGGTCTTGTGGGGAATGTTCTTTACTTGGACTTCAGCAATGCCTTCGATTTGGTGCCTCATGGATGGCTTGGGGGGAAGCTAACTGGTGTAAGGCTAGGGGAAAATGATGAATTGAATTACAAGCTGGCTCAGAGGGAGGCTAAAACGGGTGGTGGTGGGAGGGGACCTCTCAGCTCAGAAGCCAGTGTTGAGCAGGGCGTGACAGGGCTCTGTGTTGGGACCATTAATATTTGGGCTCTTCATATCAGACATTGCAAACATGAGCAAGGTAAGTCTGTTCGTAGATGACACCAAAATGGGAGCAGTGATGGATAGAGGGAAGGGGTGGAAGCAGCTGCAGGGGGACCTAAGCAAGCTAGAGGAGTGGTCAGAGAGGTGGCAGCTGGGGTTCAATGCAAAGAAGTGTAAGGTTATGCACTTCAGGGCGAAGAACCCAAAGAGAGAATACTGGCTGGGGGTGGGTTAAGTTCAGGATCACTGAGGGAGGAGAAGGACCTTGGGGTAATGGTAACAGGGACCACGGGCAACTCTGCCCAGTGCAGGAGAGTGGCTGCAAAAGCAAACAAAATGCTGGGATGCATAACGAGGGGGTTTTCATCCAGGCAAAGAGAGGTGATCTTGCCCCTCTACAGGTGGCTGTTTAGGCTGTACTTGGAGTATTGTGTGCAGTTTTGGAGGCCATACTTGAAGTGTGATATCAGGCTACTGAAGGGGGTGCAGAGGAGGGCAACGAAGATGATATGTGGAATGGAGGGGAGAGACTTTGAGAGCAGGCTGGGAGACATGAATATGTACACCCTGGAGGATAGAAGGGACGGGGGGACATGATAGAGACATTCAAGTAGCTGAGGGGAATCAATGAGGATGGTGCAGATAGGGTCCTTAAGCTAAGCCTAACCAGCCCGGGAGTGGGTCCCAGGGTGGTAGCCTGGGTAAAACATTGGCTGCACAACAGGATACAGAAGGTAATTGTAAATGGAGTCCACTCTGAAGAAAGAGGGGTTACTAGTGGGGTACCGCAGGGTTCAGTATTGGGTCCAGTCCTTTTTAATATCTTCATCGGTGACATTGCAGAGGGACTGGAAGAAAAAGTATGCCTTTTTGCAGATGACACAAAGATTTGCAACAGGGTTGATACACAAGGAGGCGTGGAAAGGATGAGAAGGGACTTGGCAAGGTTGGAGGGATGGTCAGAAGTATGGCAGCTAGGATTCAATGCAAAGTAGTGCAAAATAATGCACCTGGGAAAAAAGAACCCAGGGGAAGAATACACAATGGGTGGTGAGGTAATAACAACAACAAAAAAGGAAAGGGACCTGGGGGTAATCATTTCAGATGACCTTAAGGTTAGCAAGCAATTTGAGAAGGGAGTAGGGAGGTCTGGGGGAATACTGGGATGTATAGGGAGAGGCATCAGCAGCAGAAAACAGGAAGTTGTTATCCCTCTGTACAGACAGTTGGTGAGACCCCATCTGGAGTACTGTGTCCAGTTCTGGAGACCCCATCTCCGCAAGGACATAGACAGGATAGAGGTAGTCCAGAGGAGGGCAACTAAAATGGTGCAGGGTCTGCAAGAGAAGTCGTATGAGGAGAGACTAAAGGAGCTTAATATGTATACCCTTGAGGAAAGAAGGGAGAGGGGGGACATGATAGAAACTTTAAGTACCTCAGTGGAATCAACAAAGTCCAAGAGGGTAGCATCTTTCAGAAAAAGAGACTTGCAAGAACAAGGGGACACAAATTAAAGATAGAAGGAGGGCAGTTCAGGGGCAATGTGAGGAAGTATTATTTCACAGAGAGGGTAGTTGATGCATGGAACAGCCTTCCTGAGGAGGTTGTGGGGTCTAAAACTGTGGGAGAATTCAAGAATGCATGGGACAGACATAAGGCAATTCTGTGGGGTAAAGAAATAGGCTGTTGGTTAACTAGGATCTGCGGCCTATCCTGTAGGTAGGGAAATGGGCAGACTAGATGGGCCTAGCGGTCCTTATCTGCCATCAAAGTCTATGTTTCTATGTTTCTAAGGAGGGGAAGGGACACCAGGGGGCATGGGCTAACAATAGAGGGGGGAGATTTAGGAGGGAAATGAGGGGACACTATTTCACGGAGAGGGTGGTAGCAAAATGGAATGCACTACCAGAATACATGGTATCATGTAAATCTGTGAACAGTTTTAATAGGGCATGGGACAGGGAACAGGGGCGAGTGAGGATGGAGGAGGTGGAAGGCGGCAATGGGATGACAAAGGGAAGGGGGTGGGGCAGCTGCAAACTAGAGGTGCTAGCTGCACACTCAAGCTGACTTAAATGGTGTGGTCTGTTTCTGCTGGCACTTTCATATGTTCATATGAACAGAATTAATATTTAATAGTAAAAGTCACATGCTATGAATGTACTGTATACGTATAACTTTCATGTAGAAATTCTGAACATTATGTCTCAGTCGATAAAAAAAAGGAGTAATTTTACTACTTGAAGGAGCCCTCCTCAGTTTTCAGAAAATGGATTTAGTAGACTAATGTTTGCTGTCAAATCTAAAGAGCAACAGTAGAAAGCTTCTAGACCTTTCCAAGGAAACAAAGAATCAATGGCATTTCTAAAATAAGCACTAAAATTGTCCACCTATAAATCTGCTACTCTTTTAAAAGCAGATAATTCATGTCATTCTATGAAGCTACAATAGAACATTTTGGAGATTGAGGAGGGTAATTATTTTATTTGCAGAACCATTTTCTCCTTCTTATCTCAGAAGTGTATGCTCTATAATAAAAAAGCTTGACTTTTGGAACACATACTGCATGCAGCTGTATCCCTTCCATTAGACCAATAAAAGAGCTTGTTCAATTTGTATGTTTTTGTTAAAGGCTTAATGCAGAGGAATATTCTGTTCTATTTGTTGCCTGATATTGTCATAAGTATAGTCAGCTGAAATCCACTAAGTGCACAGTTCTTTTGGAAAAACTCCAAGGCCAAGAAAAATCAGTTACTTAACTCTGCAGTAGTTATAAAACACATACAATGAAGCAGTCGATGAATAAGAAACACATTTAGCCAGAGTTAGAAAATGTAGTACTTTGAAATTCAGTACAATACAATTTTATTTAGCTTTTCATAAAATAATTTCTCAGAATGCTTTAAAGAAAAATCAAGAATAAAAGGTTATGAATATTAATAAAAAATGTTAAAACTGATGAATAAAGATAGTTAAATAACAGAAAACAATGCAATACTTGACAGTGACACAAAAAAACTTTGAAATATTTGCTATTATGCAATTAACTACATACATGTACATAAACTTTTAACTGTTACAATATAGTCAGCTGAAACTGAAAGGCTAAGGACAAGACAAGAAAGGCAAAAGAGAAGAGGAATGTTTGGAGATAAGAATTCATGAGTAGAGCAGAGTTAATTTGACCAAGGTGAAGAGGCAGCTTATTTCATAGCCACGGGGTCATAATGTCATGGGGAAAAAATAATGTGGCAAACAATGCTGCAGTCAAAATAGCATTAAAAAAAAACAGAGTCAGTGAAAACACTGGCCAACACAAAAATAAAGCAAACCATACAAATAAATGGTAAAAAATTGAGATTTGTTTGTTTTTGCTGGGAGACCTGCCCCCCACACCCACTGACAGGGGGGGGGGCTTTGCCCCCCACACATCCCCTGAACTAAAATAACAAATTCAGAGGGGAAACTCAGCAGGGGAAAAACTTAGTATCTGGCAGCATAATATATATATATATATATATATATATATATATATCGGGGATGGGGAATCAAACCCCAATCCCCAGGTCCTCACTGCCTCAGGTGCCTTTGCCTTTGCCACTCCACCATGGGAGCAGATTGACCAGGCACAGCACCTGAGGCTTCTTCAGCCCTTCCTCCAGTCTGTAGTGAGTAACAGGGGTAATGGTAGTTCCCCACCACTATTATACCCATCAATTTAAATGTTTCCATGCATTACACCACATGGTTATTCCTGTGCTGCTTCAGCAGCTCTAAATTAACCCAGTACCTATTTGCCTATTTGGCATATGAGGAACAACAAAGCTGCAAGAAGAACCACCAATGCTGGGAAAGGAGACAGAGAACAGGTTAAATAGGGAAGCAGATGAAAAGCAAATGGAACAAAGAGAGCAAGGAGAAGTTACGTTCAAAATGCAAGATGAAGCAATCATGAAGGCTTTGAAAGAAAGTGAGGGAAATCTGGTATTTGATATGAAAAAATACAGGAAGTCAGCACACATTTCCGAAAATGGGTGTGATGAGCTCACACGTGCTGATATAGGTCTGTAGTACCATTTTGGATATATTGGAGTTTGGTACAGAGACTTGAGTAGTCTAAAAACAAAGAATTCTAATAGTCAAGGAGAAAGAGAATGCAATCAACCTTAATGTATGAACAAAAAAAAGTGCCACAACAGCATGAGGGCTGGATACAAGAGAAAACATTTCAAATCTTTGTCACTATACAGTACCTCTTTCCTATACAAAACCATCTTTGTATTGCACAGTATAATTCAAAGGAACAATGTTTTTAATTGGTGGTCCAAGAGCCGTTTTTATCCTGTTTCCACCCTGATACCACTGTAATGATTGGAGTTGCCTCTGAGGCAAAGCTTATTCTCCAACCAAGAAAGCAGTGAGCTGCGGACATGTGAGCAACCACTAATCCTACTCTATAATCAGTTGGCATGGGGTGTGCAAATACTGAGCAGATCACAAACACCCTTCTGCCCTAGAAATCAAGTGTCTTGCCTCCATGATGTCCCCAGCCTATGACTGGTCCTGGGCAGGACAGCTGAGCCTGCATACAACAGCAGTACCAATGTGCCACTGGACTAGCTACGATGGAGCACTGCTATAGAAATACCACTTGGGCAACTTGGAAAAAGATGTAATATTTAGATCTTTTTTTTTAACTTACATGCCATACTTGTTTCTTTAATTTTCACTCTCATCTTTTATTACTAAGAACATTTCCATGACAACAGGATATCTGCCCTATCTTTCAGGCTGCTTGTGTATACCTGACGTTGTAGTTTTGTTAATGACATCATAAATGTTGTTGCAGAGCTAAGTGATTCTGTTTTTATACAACTGCTATAACCAATAATGAAAGGGGGCACTATAAATATGATTATAAACATTTAAGTGTGTCTATATCTTGCATTCTTTATTTTTTATCTTTGATTTTTAGATTTTTTACATATGTCAAGCCATCATTAAAATATAAAAAAAAAACACTACAGAAATATGCATACTTAGTAATCTTTCATAGTAAAGGAAATGAGGATACAAGAACCCCTTTCCTGATGGTACAATAGTATGAATAAAATATTACCTTTTTACCCATCTTTTTTCAACAGTTTTAGATATTTATTTATTAAAAATTGGTAACTTGGATAGGCAAACTGAGCCAAAGCTCATTTCCAGGTGCGACCCGAGTACAAAGCATACACAGAAATAAGAAGAGATAGACAAGAAAATTCCCAGGACACAGTATAAACAACCATTTTACATACCGTACACAAAATGATTACATTCACAATAAAGTAGGCCAGTACACAGACAAAAGTGTACTGGACTGCTGCAAGACTTCTATTAGCAGGTGGTGGGGTTTAGGGGGTGTCTAGGACTGTTAAAGCATTTGGGGCAGAGGAGGCTTGGGAAAAGCCTGAGAAATTTTTTATGGATGGAAGAGAGGAGGCCAGATGCAGGTTGGAGGGAAGGCTATTCCAGAAAAGGGGGAGACGGTACAAAAAGGCAGCTTGGCCGGTAGTATTTTTGTGGACGAGGGATGTGAAAGGTGCATGAATCCCTGTGTCAGAGAGGGTAATCAAGGGAGTTTGTTGGAGTCAGGCAGGATGTGAGGTGGGCGGGAGGGAACCAAACCAAAATGTTGCTATGAGGGAGGTGCTGTGGATGGTTCTTCTGTGGGAGAGCAGGGCAATGGAGAGTGGTGCATAGTGGGTGTAGTGGTGAATGCTTGGGGGGGAGGCAGTGGCAAAGCAGCAGAAAGAACTGAGTAGAATGTCCAATTTGGAGAGAGATGAGGTTGGGGCCATTCCATAAACAATGTCGGTGTAGTCCAACACTGGCAAGATTGTTTTACGTACGATCTTGCACTGGGTGGGAAGGGGTAGGCTGGCTTTTTGCTGATAGAGGACAGCAAGTTTTGGCCAGAGTTTGGCACAAATAGTCTCAATGTGAGTAGAGAAGCTGAGGTGGCTGTCTAGCCAGACACCCAGGTACTTCAAGGCTGGTACCAATTCAAGAGCTGAACCATCCAGGGTGGAGATTACGGGGAGGGAGGCAAGCTTCTGTCTTGATCCAAAAACCATGGTGACAGTTTTGTTTGTATTTAGTTTTAGCTGGCTATCCAGGAGCCAGAACTGGACTCGGTTGAAATCACTCAGGAGATTGGGAAAGACGCTATTGTAGGAGTGGCCAGAGGCAAAGATGTTAGTGTCATCTGTGCAGAGGTGCACATTAAATGAGAGGCAGGCAGAGGGAAGGTTGTTTATGAAGGGAGAGAAGAGGATGGGGCCGAGGATAGAGTCTTGGGGGACACCTGATAGGATAGGATAGGGAGAGGAGAGGAGATGGTGTAACCTATTTGAACTGACTGAAGTTTGTTTTGGAGGTAAGAGCAGAACCAGTCAACAGCAGGTTGGTAGAAGCCAAAGGAGCTGAGTTTATGGAGTAGTAGAGGGTGGGAGATGGAGTTGAAGGCTTTCACCAAGTCGATAAAAATAGCAACAGAAATTTGGCTATGATCCATGGCTGAGAGGATGGAGTCAGTAACATGCAGCAGAGAGGTAATGGTGAAGTGGTGTTTTCTGAATTCTGACTGCACTGGTGAGAGGGAGTTGTTGAAGGAGAGAAAGTCTGACAGTTTGGACAGAATGAGGGATTCCTGGACCTTTGCAAGGGAGGGGAGGAGAGAAATGGACCTGTAGTTTCCTGGCAATGAGGGATCTCCACCTTTGTGCAGCAGGATGATCTTGGCCTGTTTCCAGGCAGCAGGAACAGTGGCTGTGGAGAGAGAGAGATTTATTATGTGTGTCAAGGGGGCAACTATGGCAGTGGCAGAGATGCGGAGCAGTCTGGGATGAATACCATCAGGGCTGTATTTGAATTGGTTTAAGGCAGTGATTGCATTGTATACTTCTAGTGGTGTGACGGGGGAAAGAGGAAACCAGGGGTGGGGGAGGTGGGTGCAGTAAGGTCATGGGTGAGAGAGGGGGAGACGGGCAAAGGAGGTGGGGAGTTGGACATGGCACACGAGATGAAGAATTTGTTAAAACGTTCGGCTATGGACTCAGGGTCCGAGACAGATCTGCCCTCGAAGTTCGTGGCAGGACAAGCTTGCTTAGATGGGGGGGGATCGAGAAGGGAGTTGATCAACTTCCAGAAGGATGCAGGGGAGTTTTGGGTTTGGGAAATTTTTGCTTTAAAGTAAGAAGATTTGGATTGACAGATGGCCTTGGTACAGTTATTTCTAAGATGTTTGCAGTATTGGGGATCACATGTAGCAAGGGTGGTTTTGTAGAGCCTCCATGCATTGCCTCTGGAATGACACATGGCAATGAGATCGGTGAGATCCAGGGGTGGTGTTAGCGTTTAACTCTATGTTTCCTGAGGGGTGTGTGGAGGTCTCAGGTACACTGGAAGATGTCACAGAAATGGAATAAAGCAAGGTCAACATCTGGTGCAGAAAGGACTGGGGACCAGTCACCATTTGCTAGGTCCTGGAGCAGGGCGGGTTCATTTAGGAGGTGCAGGGAGTGAGATCAGATAAATTTTGGATGGGAGCATGGTGAGTGGATTTCACAGATACAATAGGTTATACAGTGTTAACTAAGAGCATCTGAGAAGATGCCTGTGACAGAGATGCAGTGGGGATGGGAGGATAAAATCCAGTCCAGAAGGGTGTGGTTTTGGGACCAGTGGTTTAGGTGGGTGGGTTTCTGGACTAGCTGGGAGAGATTGAGTGCTTCTATGGTAAGGGTGGTGGGCTTGGTGGGATAGGAGAGCCAGTCTAGATTGAAATCACCTAATAGTATAAGCTCACTATTGGAAGTGCCAGAGGAGTTGAGGAGATGGCCTTGACAAGCGAGTCAGACAAGGACTTGGGTGGGGCATACAGGACCCCAATGTAGAGGGGGTGGAGGCGGGAAAGGATAGGCGAGTAACAATGGACTCATGAGAGGAAGGGCAGGCTTCCTTGAGTATAATAGAGCACATGATGGATTTTGCCTGATGTACAGTGCTACTCCCTCACCTCGCTTACCATGGTCCTGGCAGAATAAGTTGAAGTCAGGAATGGCAAAGGAGGAGTTAGGGTTTTTGGCAGATAGCCAGGATTCCGGGATGCAGAGTACTGTATGTCAGGGTGGTAATGGGTAACCCATACCGTGAGGGCATCCAGTTTGGGGAGGAGGCTCCTAGCATTGAAATGAAAGATTCAGAGGCCCTTGGGGAGAGAGAGTCCAGGGTGTGGTTGGAGGATAGTCCAAAGAAGGTGGGGGGTGAGGCTGAGGAAGGTCTGGGCACCATGGGGCCTTGGTTAGGATGTATGTCGCCCACTAAAAGCAAGAGGAGGAGGGAAAGGGAGAGTAGCAAGTAGTGCTTTGATCTAGCAGGACTGCACCTGGAGGGTGGTACATGGAGGTTTAAGTATCGGAGAAGTGCATCAAGATTGAGGAGATTAGAGGGGAGCAAGGAAGGATGTGTGGATAGGGAAAGTAGTAAGAGGTGGAGAGGGGCATAGGGTGCAGGGGAGGAGGGGAGAGAGAGGAAGTGGCAGCATGGGTGTGGGCCAGAAGGGAGGAGGAGTGGGTGGCTCCTGGAGAAAGGTGGGAGTGGAGGAAATGTGAGTGAGGGATGGAGGGTCTGTGGTGAGGGGGCAGCAGTAAGGGGATGCTGGGTTCGAGGAGAGGTGGGCATGAAGTAGAAGGCAGAAAAGCAAGGATTGATGCATAGTAATTTAGTGGTGGTTGACTGTAGAAAACAAAGAAAAACAGAGAGGATTGCAGCAATAGCGGCCACTAGTGGTAAAGGCAGATATTCTGCAAATGGGAAACTCCACCGATAGGTTTTGTGCGGTCACATGACAGTTGCTGGCTACTATATATGAGAAAGTCGACCAAGGGTGGTGGCGGGAGTGGCGGGACAGCCGACGTGGAGCGCTGGTGGGGTCTTCTCCCGGCAGCTGTGGTAACTCCCACTTTGTACCTGAGCTTTGCTGTGCACTGCTGTGTTGCAGCCAATACCCCTTTAGAAACAACCATTGAGGCAATATCCAAAGTATCAAAACCACCAATCTATAGGAACTGACCTTTCTTTAGCAGCATAATTGATTTATTGTTTTTATTCACTGGATAAGTATACTAGACATAAAGATGCATATTTTCAGGCACAATCTGGAAAAGTACAGTACAATGAAACAGTGGCAACATGATGATATAGAATAATACATGGGGTGGTGTGTTTAACAAGATTTTACACACATCCGATGTGTTGAATGCTACATAAACCTCGAGAGTGAACTAGAGAGGTGTATTTAAGCATCCAACACTGAGGGTGTGTGTAAAATCTCAAGTTAAACACACCACTGCATGTTTTATTTTATATTATTGCTGAGGAACATTTTTTTGCCACAGCAATTGTATAAAATAAACATACATTCCTGTGTAGCCACCATCTAGTCGGCTTTCAGCGTGGTCCGCAGTCAGTGTAAAGCCACTGCTAAAGATTAACATTTCCTGAATAAGCTAACTAATTTGGCATGAGGAGCTGAGTTCATTTGTTTCTTTTTAAAATAAGTTACTACCAGATGGGCCCTGGTGTTTGAGTTGTATCAAGTGTCATATGCTGAAGAGGGGAAGACTCACGAATCATATCAGTGAGGCAATGGATAAGGGAGAACTCACTGGTCCTGCTTTCTTGGACCTGTCCAAGGCATTCGATTTGTTGGATCATTGCCTGCTGCTTGGGAGCCTTGCAGAGAGGGGTTTATCAAATCTCCCCTTGGACTTGTTTGAAAGTTACCTAATGGATAGAGGACTGCAAGTTTCTTATGGTGGCATCCTATCAGATACCAGGATGTTAAAACAAGGAGTTCCTCGGTGGTCAATACTAGGGCCCCTTTTCTTGTCTATTTTCATTGATTGCATTCTTGAACCATTGAACAAAACCCCAAAATTATTATATACTGATGGCATCATCACATACGCAAGCTCCAGTTCAATTGATACTATTGCCCAGAACCTGAATAGTGACTTTTTAGAATTAGAAATTTGGTTAAATAAATCTAAATTACTATTAAATAGCACAAAAACTAAAAGCATGAGATTTGGTTCTAAATAAAGATTAGAAAAGTCAGGAAGACTCGTTGTGTGTGACAAAAAGGGAACAAGATTGGAATAGGTGGAGTAATTTAAATATTTGGGTGTAAATTTGGACACTCTAACATTCATACTTCACATAGGAAATATAACTAGGAAAGTAAATCAAAAATTGAGGGTACTATTTAAGCTACAGCATTCTTTGACTTTGCAAGCTAAGACTGCTATAGCACAGAGCATTCTGTTGTATCAATTGAATTGCAATTCTTTCTTGTTTACAACTATATCTAAACAAGCTATGTCAAATTTAACAACAACCTTTCACAGTATTTGCTGATTTGCTTATAAACAATCTTATAACACTCATCACTGTAAGCTATATTAAATTAACGGTTGGCTTCCGCCTAATTTCAGTAGCATTTATTTTTTTATGCTGCTTAACTGATAATGTTATATGGCAAAAAGAAAATTCTCCTTTCAAACACCATGAAGTCTTGCTATATTCTGACTATATGCAGTCAGCCACTGCAGCTGAACTGCGCAGCTGAACTGCCTCGGAGAGGAAAGAGTTAACTCCAGAGAGTCTGGAGTTCCACAATGCGAGAGCGCTATACCAAAGCTCTATCTGGCCAGTTTCAAATGAAACTGTCAGATTCTTTACTCCGCTTCACTGAACAGTCGCTCCGGAGATCAGCTCCTTCACATCGGTTCATTTCTCGGTTCAAGCGAGTATTTTCGGTTCATTTGAACTGGCAAAAGTATTTATTTTACCGCATTTCGGTTAAAAGCTCTATCTGGTAAACCGTAAGTAGAAAATTTAAAGTCTGTGTGGAAATTCAATTATCGGTTCGGTTTTGAACCGATCGGTTTGCTTAATTTAACGTTTTAAAGTGTGGTTGGGCTTTTAGAGTGCGATTCCTGGTTCTTACCGGTTCTAAAAAAAAACTTGCTTTAAAATAGGTTTTTTCAAATACCCGTGACACGGTTAGGAACCGATAAGGGTGTCTTGCCTGGCACTGCCATCAAAAGGGCAAGTTTTTGGTTAGGCTGGCATTATGTCTGAGAAACCCAAAAGAAAACCGGGCCCACTGGGTTTCAACACTGTGATGTCTGTGGGGAAGCCTTTGCCAAGGCTGACCCACACACCACTTGTGTTTATTGTCTGGGGGCTGACCACCTCCTGTCAGACTGTCAGGTGTGTGAAAATTTCCCTGCAGCCACCCTGGAAAAGAGATTGGGCCGGCTCAGGGAACGAGAGGCCAAGAAGTCCGCTGACCCAGATGGCCAGCCCGGTCCGGTACCCACTGGACCAGAGGGAGTGCCCTCTGACCAGGGCGACTTCCTCGGCAAAGGAAGGCTGGTTCAGGGGAACCAGTCTCAGTGAAAAGACAAAGAAATCAGTAGGTTTGGAGTCCAAAATTGTCTCTCCAACTGCTGCAGAAATAGCTAAAGCCATACAGATTGTCCAGTCACTGTCTCAGGGTCCTGCCGAACCACCTACAGTTGGTAAAAGGTTGGTTCGTTCAGTGCCAGTGGTTCAGGAGTATGATGTTGAGGAATTTGTGAACCACAGGAGAGGGAGGACGAATTTGGATCATTACATGTGTGGCTGGGAGGGTCTGACGTGCTCATTGAACCGGACATTTCTCCAGACAGACCTTTAGAATCTCCTCCCTATTCTGTCTAAGTCCCTTCTCATTTTATGTTTTACAAAAAGGTTGCAGAAACCTCCAGCTTCCTTTAGAGGAAGCAGTGATGAGCAAGAGAGCCTGATTATGTAGAAATGATGGATATACCAGAGCCTAGGAGGTTGTTCTATTCCTTTGCATAAGTCATTTAGGAAGCAAACAACAAAGATTTAAAAAAATCCTCATTCTGTCCCTCCTGTAGATAAAAAAATGGACAGAAGATATACCTTGTCAGGCTCTGATACAGACCTCCTCACTGAGCAGTGTAGTCATGTAGGTGTGGTACAAGCTGCAGCCTGTGACAAGGCTAATATTCCTCTGGCCTCACATCCTGATAAGGATTCCAGGAAGATTGATGCCATGGCAAAAAACAGTATATGGCAGCTTCTTTGGGACTCAGGCAGGCAAATTATATGGCTTATGTGGCTAGATATCAGAAATCTAGGTGGGACACAGTACAGGAGTTAGCCAAGCAGGCCCATGGCCAGCTGGCTAGTGAGTTGGAACAGGTGGCTGCTGATGGCATTGAAGACTCTAAAGTTCAATTTCATACTGCTGTTGATGTTAATGATGTTTCTAGGTCATGGCCACTTCTGTAGCTTCAGAGGTTGGCATGGCTCAGATGCACTAATCTGTCCCAAGATGCTCAGTCAAAGGCTATGGATTTTCCTGTTGTGGGTAATTCTCTGTTTGGGAACAAACAGAAAACTATATGAAAAAGATGGATGAATACAGAACTACCTACAAAAGTGCCCAGGCTAAGGAGAGGCATGCCACCCACAGAGGCACGCCCCAGAGGTAGGGGCAGGCCTTCCACGGCCTTTTTACAATTCTCAGGCTCTTCTGCATTTGCACAGAGGGGTTTTTTAGAGGCAGAGGTAGATGGGGCACAAGTAAACCATCCCCTCCCTCAGCCTAAGCTTGCCAAGCAGGCACCCTGATGGGGTGCCCAGGGCCGATTCCTTGTACCAGTGGGGGGCAGGTTGGTTTATTTCAGCCAGAACTGGGTGTCCTAACTCCGGACAGGTGGGTTCTGGAGGTAATAGAGCCAGGGGTCTGGTTCTCAGCTTCAAACAGTCTCCAAGATGAGAGCCAGACATTTTCCACCTGCAAATCCTTCAGAAGCCCTTGCTTTGGAAGCAGAGGTTTCTTCTCTTTGGACTGCAAAGAGCAGAAAGGGTCCCTCCTGCCATCAGGGCAAGGGCTGTACTCAAGATACTTTCACCCCAAAAAGACGGAGAATGGCGGCCCATTTTAGATTTAAGGTACCTGAACAAGCATCTTTGAAACCTAAGTTCAAAATGTTAACTCTGATAATGATTTTGTTCTCCTGAGGCCAGGGACTAGTTAGCTTCCTGGACCTCAAGGATGCCTATTTTCATGTTCTGATCAGGCCTTCTCACTGAAAGTACCTCAGGTTCCGAACTACCCTCAGGCCACTACCAGTTCAGGGCAATGCCCTTCGGCCTTACCTCTCGCGCCAAGGTATTCACGAAATGTCTAGCTGTGGTAGTGGCTCATTTAAGGCTGGCAAGGATTGTTGTGTTTCCCTACCTGGACGACTGTCTCACAGTGGGTCAGTCCCAGGATCAGGTAAAATCCCACTTGAAAGTCACCCAGCAGCTTCTCACTTCCCTGAGATTCCTGCTGAATTTACCAAAGCTGCCCTCGAACCAGTTCAGGTACTAACTTTCATAGGTGCAGAATTGAACACAAAGTTAGCAGGAATTTCTCCCTTGGAAAGGGTAGAAGACTCATTGCCCTGGCATCCGTTTTTACCCGCGGGTTCTCTCGACCAGCAAGGCATTTTCTGCAACTCCTAGGGCACATGGCTGCTTCCACAGCTGTAGTGCAAGGAGCAAGATTCCAGATGAGGGACATTCAGTTCCATTTGAGGGCCTATTGGTCTCAAAAGAGGGACCCCGGTTTCCAAATTGGTTCCAGTGACCCAAACCCTGATCCTGGCCCTACACTGGTGGCAGGATCAAAGCAATCTAAAACAAGGGGTTCCTTTCATTTCCCTTCCCACTCCCTCACCCCTCACCATGGATGCTTCCCTGTTAGGTGGGAGCTCACTTAGGCGACCTGTCCACTCAGGGAGTGTGTCTCCAGGAATCTCTGCTCCACATCAATCTTTTGGAACTCAGAGCTGTCCTTTTAGCTCTTCAGGCATTTTCAGCTTCTGTCCAGAACAAAGTAGTTCAAGTCAGGACAGACAACACCACAACAATGTGGTACATCAACAAGCAAGGGGCACTCGGTCATCAGCCTTGTACCAAAGCAATGAAGTTGTGGTCTCTGGCTTACTCCCTGAACACCTCCCTGATAGCAGTTCACCTTCCAGGAAGGGACAATGTCCTGGCAGATGCCCTCAGCAGGATTTCTCAGGGCCATCACGAATGGGCTCTGAATCCTCAGGTGCTGGGGTCAGTCTTGCCAGATGGGGCACCCTCAGATAGATCTTTTGCAGCCCCAGACAACCACCAACTTCCTCTGTTTTGTTGCAGGCCTCCAGTGCTGGGATCAGTCCCCTGGCGCCTTTCAGTTGGATTGGAAAGGAAGTTCCTGTATGCCTTTCCCCTTTCCCTTCTTTTCAGGGTACTAGTAAAATCAGATCTCAGCCCCTGCAAGGTGATTCTGATTGCTCCAGATTGGGCCAGACAACCCTGGTACCCACTGCTTCTGTCCTGACAGTCCACCCTGCCCTGAGCTTGCCCAGAGTCCACGACTTACTGGCCTGTGCACAGGGAGAGTGTGATATCCGGACCTCAAATCCTCCATCTCAAGGCATGGCTCTTGAGGAGTTAGAATTGCTGACTTACACCTTCTCAAGGTGTTTTGATATTTTAAAGGCTTCAAGGAAGCCTTCCACTAGGGCCACTTACAATTCTAAGTGGAAAAGCTTTTCCATCTGGTGCTCTGAGAAGCAGATTATCCCAGAATCTGCTGATCTGCCCATTTTACTGGACTATTTGGTCCATTTAAATTCCTTAGGCCTTAGGCCAGCTACCTTAAAGGTTCATCTGGCAGCTGTCTCTGCTTTTCTGTTAGCAGGGAAGCCTGCTTCCTTTTCTTCTCACCCTGTGCTTTCCAAGTTTTTTAAAGGGTTACCTCACACCAACCCTCCTTTTCGAGAACCAGCTGCCGCTTGGGACCTGAATGTTTGCATTGCTCAGTTAATGCAACCCCTCTTTGAGCCTCTGTCCTCAGCAGAGCTCAAGTTTCTGACTTGGAAAACTGTTTTCCTAGTGGCTATCACTTCTGCCAGACGCATAAGTGAACTACAGGCCCTGTCAGTGGAAGAAGATTTTATCTCTTTCCACAGAGATAAGGTAGTCCTCAGGACTAACAGAAAGTTTTTGCCTAAAGTGGTTTCAGATTTCCACCTGAACCAATCCATCTCTCTTCCAGTATTTTTCACTGAGCATTCTTCCTCAGGTGAGAGGAGTTGCACAGCTTGACGTCAAAAGAGCCTTAAGCTACTATTTGAACGCACCAAGGGTCACAGGTTCAATCCTCCAACTCTTCCTTACCTATAGCAAGGTTGGCAAGGAAACCTGCCACTAAGAGGACAATTGCAAGGTGGATTGTCTATTGTATCCAATTTGCTATCAAAACTAGGTAGAGAACCCCTCAGGACTGAGGGCTCACTCCACCAGGGTACAGCTGCATCTCTAGCGGTTGCTAGAGATATTCCCATTCTGAAATCTGTCAAGCTGCTACTTGGAAAACAGTTCACACTTTTACCAAGCATTATTCCCTGGATATTCAGTCCAGGAAAGATGCTCGTCTTGGCACAGCTGTGCTTCAGAGCCTATTTCCTAAGTGGTTTCTGACCCTCCTCCATGGAGGTACTGCTGTGTATTCTGCATATAGTCATAATATAGCAAGACTTCATGGTGTTTGAAGAAAAATTACTCACCTTAGTAATTGCTTTTCTTCTCATGGAGTCTTGCATATTATGACCACCCTCCCTCCTGCCCTCTCAGAACTTCTACTTGGGTAGGGTGGCAAATTAGTGCAAGCACTGTGTCATGCCATTTTAGTTCTTCCTTCACCCCTTTATTTAGGTTAGGGAATTAGGTATTCTGTTTTAAGTAATATGTTGGCCCCCTTCCTGGACTTGAGTCTTGGGGGAAGGGGGGTCTAATAGTGCTTGTTAGAAAGAAACTAATAATACTATTATTCATTGTTATTATTATTATTGCTGTTTATATTGTTGTTTATAGTGTTGTTATTCCTACTAGTAGGTAGCCGCTTGGCTAGTGTAGAGCTTTCCACACAGACTTGTTGCTTAGTGTTAGCTTCATAAAGATCTGACAGTTTCATTTGAAACTGGCCAAATAGAGCTTTGGTATAGTGCCCTCGCGCTGTGGAACTCCAGACTCTCTGGAGTTAACTGAACTGTAAGATCGAGCCCCCCTCCCCCCGAGGAGCCAGAGATCGCGAGGGCTGCAGTGAAAAGCCCTCCCTGCCACAGAAACGAGCCCCGAAGCTGCTCTGCTGCTAGATTTCACCCCACCCCGAGGAGCTAGAGGTCGAGGGCCACTAGAAAAGCCTCCCTGCCACAGAAACAAGCCCGGCTGCTGAACTATAAGATCGAGCCCCTCCCCGAGGAGCCGGAGGTCGCGAGGGCTGCAGTGAAAGCCCTCCTGCCACAGAAACGAGCCCCGCTGCTCTGCTTGCTAGATTTCACCCTCCCCGAGGAGCCGGAGGTCGCGAGGGCCACCCAGAAAAGCCCTCCTGCCACAGAAACAAGCCCGCTGCTGAACTGTAAGATTGAGCCCTCCCCGAGGAGCCGGAGATCGCGAGGGCTGCAGTGAAAAGCCCTCCTGCCACAGAAACGAGCCCCTGCTGCTTGCTGCCAGATTTCACCCTCCCCGAGGAGCCGGAGGACGCGAGGCCACCCAGAAAAGCCCTCCTGCCACAGAAACAAGCCCGGCTGCTGAACTGTAAGATCGAGCCCTCCCCGAGGAGCCGGAGATCGCGAGGGCTGCAGTGAAAGCCCTCCTGCCACAGAAACGAGCCCCAAGCTGCTTGCTAGATTTCACCCCACCCCCGAGGAGCCGGAGGTCGCGAGGGCCACCCAGAAAGCCCTCCTGCTACAGAAACAAGCCTCAGTTGCTGAACTGTAAGATCGAGCCCCTCCCCGAGGAGCCGGAGGTCGCGAGGGCTGCAGTGAAAAGCCCTCCTGCCACAGAACGAGCCCCAAGCTGCTTGTTGCTAGATTTCACCCTCCCCGAGGAGCCGGAGGTCGCGAGGGCCACCTAGAAAGCCTCCTGCCACAGAAACAAGCCCGAAGCTGCTGAACTGTAAGATCGAGCCCCCTCCCCGAGGAGCCGGAGATCGCGAGGGCTGCAGTGAAAAGCCCTCCCTGCCACAGAAACGAGCCCCTAAGCTGCTCTGCTGCCAGATTTCACCCTCCCCGAGGAGCCGGAGGACGCGAGGCCACCCAGAAAAGCCTCCTGCCACAGAAACAAGCCCGTTGCTGAACTGTAAGATCGAGCCCTCCCCGAGGAGCCGGAGATCGCGAGGGCTGCAGTGAAAAGCCCTCCCTGCCACAGAAACGAGCCCCGAAGCTGCTGTGCTGCTAGTTTTCACCCCCCTCCCCCCGAGGAGCCGGAGGTCACGAGGGCCACCTAGAAAAGCCCTCCCTGCCACAGAAACAAGCCCGAAGCTGCTGAACTACAAGGTAAATTTACCTGAAACTGCCCTGCTGCAGTCGCGACCACTAGGAGCGAGCCTGGCTGTGACCATTTTTGAATCGTGGGACTTGGCGCCTTTTTTCAGGCTAGTTCTCTCTCCCGGTGTTAGGTGAGTTCACTAACGCCGCGCTGCTCGCTCCCCACCGCCCCCACCACCACCCTTGGTCGGCAGTCACTTATATAGCCATAGTCACATGGGGTGCCAGAACCAATCAGTCTACTTTTCCATTTGCTGGTTATATTTTTCCAGCACTAGAGGGAGCCTGCACCTCAAACCAATTCTCTGTACTGCTAAATCTCACAGAATCATGATCCTTGCTATAATGGTACGCCTCTTACCACAGCACCCACTGCATACGTTGAACCCCTTTCTATCACCCACTGACCTGCCCTGCCCAAACCACAATCCCTCCACTCTCAATACCCTGTTTTTCTCACAACCTGTTGCCCATCCACCTCTCAGTCCATCCCCTAAATCCATCCCGAACTCTGACTACCACACCACCCCCACCCACCCACCGCCAACACACAACCCCTATACCACGTGATTCTATCACAAATGGTCCTCTCCTCTCTAGCCTCCGCACTTCTCTCTCCCATCCCATGCACCACTCATGTGATGTCACGACGGCTTCAAACGCATTCTACCTATAGGAACCACCACCCTATGAGGCGCCTAATTCTTCTGCTGCTCCTGCTGTCAGGCAATGTGCACCCAAACCCTGGGCCTGGCAACTCTAGCATGCCCCAGCCCACCACTGGCAAAGGTCTCCTAATTGCTTTTATGAACATATGTAGTCTCCCAAGAAAACCTCCAATGCTGGATTGCACAATATTCCCCTGACATTGTTATGCTGGCAGAAACCTGGCTCTCCCAGCATACGCCTGACTCAGCTGTCTCTACTCAGGCTTCTCCCTGTTCAGGGCTGATAGGATGGGCAAGCGCGGGGTGCGCATCTACTTGCGTGACTCGGTCCTGGGTCTTGCACTCCCAACCCCTGAGCTCAACCATGGGGCGCAAGCCATTACTCTTAAAATCACCCCATACCCTGGTCGTGGCCCCTTATACCTAACCACGGCCTACATACCCCGAGTACAAAACATTTAGCAATCAACCTCCTTGACTATCTATCCACCTTACCTCGAAGGCTGAACAACTAATCTTGGGAGACCTAAACACCAACTGGCTCAGCCCTCGCCTGATAATATAAAGGACGAGCTTGCAGCCCTTGACCTGTCTCAAATGGTCACCAGCCCACCAGACTAAAAAAACGAAGGGAACTAGTTCCTCCTGGATATAGTCCTCTAACTGGCCACATAAATTGAATCTGTAAAGTCCTTGCACTCACTTAGCGACCACTCCCCTGTCATCTGCTTCTGGTCCTCCCCACACTCAGCCCTGAGTACAGCAGCACCCCGACGTAGATTTCTCCCCAGGGTCTTGACAACCTCAAACGCCACCTCGCACAAGTTGACTGGACCCAGTGGCCAATGCATCTGACATAAACACTGCTCTAACTTACCTCACTAAGGCCTTCAGCTATGCCTGTGACCTATTTGCCCCTTCACCACATCTAGACCAAAAACGGGCTGCTGCATGGATATCCCCTGCACTGATCCGGCAACTAAAAAGAGAGACAATCTTTGCACATAGCAAATGACTCTGGTAGGGTGGCAGACAGGCAAGCCTATAGTGCAGCTCGCAACCAATGTACCTGGGCCATCAAACAGGCGAAATCTAAATACTATCAGGCTGCTTTGACATCCTCCTGGGCTCAGCTAGAGCCTTCTGGGACAATATTAAAGATCTGAATGGCAAACCCACTCCCCTCCATCTCAGATTGTCATAAATGGAGCAGTCTCGACGGACCAAACATGTATTGCAGACTGCCTTAATAAAACTTTCACGGACTTAAGCACAGTTCTCCTGCCCAATTCTTTTGACCCGGTTCCCACGCCCACCCACACTCACATCTCCGGCCGCAATTCCACCTCCGGATAATCTCACCCCATGATGCCAAACCTTTTCTCCTAAAATCTCGCGCCTCATAACCCAAGTAATGACCCTCTTGACTCCAGGATACTCCACCACGCTGGATGTCATGTTAATCCCCTCATGCTTGCTATAAATAAATCCTTATGCCTAGGTCAATTCCTCGAAGCATGGAAGCAAGCGGAAGTAACCCCCATCCACAAGTCTGGGGACAAAACACTACCAAATAACTACAGGCCCATCTCCATCCTCCTCCCTCTCCAAAGCCTTGAAAAATAGTATCCACTCAACTCACAGAATACCTATCTAAATATGACATCCTATGTCCTGAGCAGCATGGGTTTCGCCCAGGCCACAGCATGTCCACTGCCCTTCTGGAATTCCTCCCACTACATACACTCTGCGCTTGACAATGGTCAACTTGCAGGGGCAGTCTTCATCGACCTATCCAAGGCCTTTGACACTGTGTGCCACCCCTGCTGTTAAACTCCCTAAGCCAGCTGGGATTCTCATCTGGCCCCTGAATTGGTTCTCCTGCTACCTGCACAACAGGTCCCAAAGAGTTAAGCTAAATAGAACCTCTCCACCAACCTACCAGTTCTCTCAGGGGTCCTGCAAGGCTCCATCCTTGGACCCACCCTTTTCAGTCTCTTCCTAAACACCTCCCAAGCTCCTGTTCCAACAAAATACTGCTCTATGCTGATGATGCAGTGATCCTAGCATCACACCCAGACCCACTCCTACTCCAATGCACGCCAAAGCACCTTCCTACAAGCTGAAAATGGTTCAGTAACCATCGACTAGTCTTGAACCTGAAAAACTAAGTCAATGCTGTTCTCACATCGGCAAAACAGCCAAGGATACTCCCCTTCATCACCACCAGCATGCTCCTCCCATTAGAACAGGTAACAACATATAAGTATCTGGGCATCACCTTTGACGCAGGCCTTACATTCCACGCAACCTAAAAGCCCTGTCATCAGCCATGAACCCAGGACTGGCTTTCTACCGCCATAAAGACTGCCTCCCAGATTCTGCCTTAAAATTAGCCATCACCTCATCTGTGTTGTCCCTGGCTGACTATGGACTTCCACATATGCAGCGGCTGACCCCTCCTCCTGTCAAAGGTCCAGACCTCTATTAACAAAGCCTGTAGGCTCCTGACCGTGCCCACAGCAGAACCCACACCTGTCTGCTATACTCCACCGCTAACATACTCACTCTGAAGAATGACTGAAATATCACACCTGCCTACTGGCCAAAAAATCCTGTCTGGGTTATGCCCACCAAGGGTTTCTGCATCCCTGCAACTAGCTGTTGGGCTCACGCTGACCCATAACTCCACCAAAGCCACCTTCCTAGTACCCAGGCAAGGACCTCTCTGCCAAAGATCCTTCCATCATAAAGCTCCGCCTGGTTTAACTCCTTCCTGAGGCAATCACAAAGATCCCCGGATTGGCCGGTTTAAAATAGCCCTCTGTCAATACATTATTGCTAGCCGATGCTGTAAATGTCTGTAGCGGATCCTAACTCTGCCTCATATAGCCCTATGCCCTCTGGCTCCCATAGACGACTGGGTAATGGTACAATGAACAACTGTAATAACGGTGTTAACATAATGATGCATGTAACTCAACAAATGTATGTATTTATATAATGATGCCTGTAACTCTTCGTGTGTATTTATGTATCTCACCTGTATGTAACCACTGTCCTAAACCTCCTTAATTGTTGTCTCCCCCCCCATGACGAGGTACCTTTGTAAACGAGTCCCTGACTCAAAGGTTGTAAAACTGATTATTTCAATAAATAAAATAAAATAAATAAAACTCTTTCCTCTCCGGGGCAGTTCAGCTGCGCAGTTCAGCTGCAGTGGCTGACTGCATATAGTCATAATATAGCAAGACTCCATGAGAAGAAAAGCAATTACTAAGGTGAGTAATTTTTTCTTCTATCCTTTGTTAAAAACAAGAACTGTAAACCATGATTTAAGATCAAATGCTGGCTTAATAATGAATAAAACAAAAACTAAAATGGGAGACCAAGCTTTTTCCATCCAAGTTCCCAGACATTGGAATGCTCTCCTCCTGATCTACAATCAGGCATAAGCCATGAACTTTTTAAACGCAAGCTGAAAAGTTATTTTTTTAATCAATTGGAATGCCCTTGCTTCTTTTAATTGATTATTTGTCTAAATATTGTGTAATGTCATGGTCTAATTGTAATACACTATGGGCCAGATATTCAAAGGAATTGCAACTGGCACAACTGAGTTGCACCAGCACAACCTCAGAAATGTGCCCTGGGGCAATATTCAAAGGAGGGACTTGCACAGCACAAGCCCCGATGAGCTGGGGTGCAAAGATAACGTATGTGGCACATCTCCAGGGGTGTGCCCATGCATATGCAGCACATCACAATATTCAGCCCAGGATGTGTGACGCATATGCCTGCACAACCCTGGGATGTGCTGCATACCTGAGCACCAAGTTGAGCCTGCAAAAAAAAGGCTCAAATGGTGGCCACCAACAGGCAAGCTGCTGCACTGCAAGGAGCAACACATCAGCCACCAGCCGTGGGTGGCAACCTGCCCACCCAGTACACTGTGCAAAAGCACCCACATCTACCCTGGTGGCCTAGTGGTCCCTGCCCTCCCCATAGCCCCTATCACTGTAAAAGAAATATAGAACTGTTCCTGGTAGTCTAGTGGCACCACAACCCCTCCTGATGTTCTGATCCCCGTGAAATATATATTTAAAGCCCCCTGGTAGTCTAGTGGTCCCCTACTCCTCCCGTAACTGCAATGCCTATTAAATAATAATTATTCTTCCCTGGTAGTCTAGTGGCAACCCCCACCCCACCCATATCCTTGATCACCTGTCTGGGCACTGACAATAATTTCCTGGTGGTCCAGTGGCACCTCCACCATGCAGGACCCCCTGCCCACCCAGCTCCCCCGTCATCGGCGGGTAACAGCAAACCTCCCCATACCACTGCAGCTGCCCACAATGACAGCTCATAGTATTTAGTGTAGCCCATTGGTCCACACTGTGGACCAATGGGCTTACAGTGCATACTGTAATAGTCATACACGGATATATGAATGAATGACTTCACATATTTGTGAATGACTATGATACTGGCCAGATATTCAAAGGAATTGCAACTGGCACAACTGAGTTGCACCAGCACAGCCTCAGAAATGTGCCCTGGGGCAATATTCAAAGGAGGGACTTGCACAGCACAAGCCCCGATGAGCTGGGGTGCAAAGATAATGTATGTGGCACATCTCCAGGGGTGTGCCCATGCATATGCAGCACATCCCAATATTCAGCCCAGGATGTGTGATGCATATGCCTGCACAACCCTGGGATGTGCTGCATACCTGAGCACCAAGTTGAGCCTGCAAAAAAAAGGCTCAAATGGTGGCCACCAACAGGCGAGCTGCTGCACTGCAAGGAGCAACACATCAGCCACCAGCCGTGGTGGCAACCCGCCCACCCAGTACACTGTGCAAAAGCACCTCCATCTGCCCTGGTGGCCTAGTGGTCCCTGCCCCACAGCTCCCCTATCACTGAAAAGAAATATAGAATCAGCCTTGGTAGTTCAGGGCAACCCCAACCCTCCTGATGCTCTGATCCCGTGAAATATATATTTAAAGCCCTCTGGTAGTCTAGTGGTCCCCTACTCCTCCACATACTGCAATGCCTATTAAATAATAATTATTCTTCCCTGGTAGTCTAGTGGCAACCCCAACCCCACCCATATCCTTGATCACCTGTCTGGGCACTGACAATAATTTCCTGGTGGTCCAGTGGCACCTCCACCATGCAGGACCCCCTGCCCACCCAGCTCCCCTGTCATCGGCGGGTAGCAGCAAACCCCACCGCATACCACTGCAGCTGCCCGCCAAATGACAGCTTACAGTATCAGCTGTAAGCCCATTGGTCCACACTGTGGACCAATGGGCTTGCAGTGCATACTGTAATAGTCATACACGAATATATGAATGAATGACTTCACATATTTGTGAATGACTAGTACAGTATGCACTGCAAGCCCGAGCTTACAGCTGATACTGTAAGCTATCATTCGGCTGGCAGCCATGATGGTATGCGGGTGAGTTTGCTGCTGCCCACCAATGATGGAGGGGAACTGGGTGGGTAGGGGGTCCTGTGTGGGTGTGGGGTGCCTCTGAACCACTAGGGAATTATTGTCAGTGCCCAGATGGGTGATCAGGGATATGGGCGGGGTGGGGGTTACCACTAGACTATCAGGGAAGCAGAAATATTATTTTACAGGCATCGCAGATATGGGAGGGGTGGGGGGACCACTAGACTACCAGGGGTGCAGAAATATTATTTTATGGGCATAGCAGCTACGGGAGGGGTGGAGGGACCACTAGACTACCAGGGGGGATTTAAATATTGCTTTCATGGGGATGGGAGCACCGAGGGGTGGGGTGCCACTAGGCTACCAGGGAAGATTCATATTTATTTTACTGTGATGAGGGCTACGGGAGGTGGGGGGCTGCCACTAGATCCCCACTGGCAGCACCAAATGCTGCAAAGGGTGCCATGCGCATTTCGCTGGCCTGCCCTGCACAACTCATGCAAATGGGCCATAATGACATGCAAATGGACCCATTTGTACCTTGCACACATTATTGCTCCATTTGCATACTGCTGTGTGAATATCAGGGATTCGCACAGTGTAACTCTGTTGTGCTAGTGCAGTTCCCATTCCTGGTATTCAGCCCTGTCTGGTGGGGATACACCAGGACATTGTATTTGTGCAGTGTGCATTACCCGATATATTCAGAGGGGATGCACCATTGCTCATTTCTTTTGAATATATCCTTGGGTTTCACCAGCGCAACACAGTTGCACTGCACCACCATATGCACCATTGGCAGGCGCAACTCTGAATATTGGGGCCTATGTCTGCTTATTTAATGTGCAATCTTTGATGTCATTGTCATGTAATATGTTTGTAATTGAAACTGCACATATTTTACACCTTCACTGTATAATTAACGGTCTCTGGTCACATATGAAAAAGGGCCTCTTGGCTCATAGGTTTACCTGATAAGCAAAAGATAAATAAATAAAGTGTGGGGGCTGGGGCTTGCATGGAATGAGGGAAACCCAGTGTGTGTTGGCCATTATAACACACTGGTTATAACAGTGAATTATAACCTGGTTTTCCTATGGGAGAAAATGCTTCCCAGTTGTTATAAAACAATTATGATGCAACACTGCAAAAGAGTAACATGATCACAGTTTAGAAAATTAACAATGGCAATAAAAATCAGAACACAATAAGCCTCCCTAATAGCTTCCTTGTACTCTTACAGTACAGTCTACCGGATGCAATACAGTAGTATAGTTACTGCTGGAAACAAGGCAATTTTAATGCAAATTATTCTGTTTTTTCATGCAAGAGTCTGTGACACTGCATCATCCTGGGGGCATTATTTTATATAACACTCAAAATGTTAAACATAGAAAATCTGGATCTTATAAATACATTGAAAGTTTGAGACCCTATTAAACAAATTTTTTAACTTACACTCACAGTAATTACTTACAGGTTGCTACTTGCTGAGGAATGAAAACATAAAACAATGTGCCAAAATAAGAAAGAAAAACAAGATGTACTGTTAGCTGTTGCCAATGACTTGCCTGGTTATACAATATATTCAATAGTGTCCCACATGATAGGCTGAAACTTATGCCACAAGGTCCACACACACTGAGGTCCACCATTAAAATAAAACCACCACCACCAAACACTGTATCAAGCAAACCCTGAAAAACCTCTCGCAGCCATCTCAGTATCATCACCACCCTCTCTACCTATTCCTTAATGCACCCATCTGAGCCAACTGTAACGCTAAAAGATACAGTTACCACATATCCATCCCATTATGTCCTCATCCTGCCTTACTGGCTCTGGGTCAAAATGCAAGTAGTTCTACACCAGTGGTGATGTGTGGATCTCCTTTGAAAAGCACTATTGAGACATAAATAGTGCTATTTTTGCCCAGTAGATGTAGGAACAGAATGGAGAGTCTCCACAGTATGCTACCGACATACTGTAGCACTGCTGTCCTGAGATATGCTGTAATTAGGTCAGGATATACAGTAAAGACTCAGGGGGAGAGGATTGTGGGATTCAGATGGATGGATTGGGATTATTTCTGAATCACTGGTTAGAACTTCTAGCTCAGGCCGGCCCAGTGGCACTGAGGGTTGTGGCACTGGATTCTACACCTTGTGCCACTCTGGCAACCTGGGGTCGGTAGCAACCTTGGGTTGCTGGAGGGGGTGAAGTTGGCAGGGGAGGGAGAGGATCAAGCATCTGACAGACTGCTGTCCTCTCCCTGGGAGGGGATAGTTGTCATCCCACTTCTTAGCTGGACCCTAGTGGAGGCCAGAGGGCAGCACCAGAGTCAGAGAGGCACAGGAGCGCATGTACATGGCATGTGCATGCCTCCACATGTGCACGCTCATGCCTGGAGGTGAGGGCAGGACAGAAAATGGAAAATGGTATCAACTGGCAGGATGACACTGGTCCTCCACAGGCTCTACACTCAGCCAGTTGGGCACCTCCATGCCATTGAGGTGGACCTGGTGGATGCAAGAGTGACGGGGCTGGGGTGACTGGTGGAAGGAGGCTGGTCAACACAGAGGCAATAAAACTACATAGAATTTTGTATCATTGACTACCTCTTATGTACATGTACTGACTTTTCACCTATGGTATATCATATATAGAAGTGGTAACAGGACCAGACAGTGATCATTTTGCATTGTCACTGTCAATAAAGGCTGAAAATAATATTGATACTGCAAGAAAAACTACCAATGAAGAACAATCTCAGACAGTATATAATAGCAAAAGAATCAAATGGAACAGAAAACATAGAACTACGTAAAGACTCAGAGGAAAGTTTGTGCAATCAGAAAAAAAAAAAAAAAACAGATTCATGTGCAAAACAATTGGAGAATGAAAGTCCTGTAGCTATGGAAAAGATGATATGGGAACTATTTAATGATTTTCAACCAATACTTTATAAACACGTCAGTGTTTGGTTTACAGGAACTGTAGACATGCAAAGAAGAGCCATGTTAAACTTGTGTGAATGACAAAGACATTTCCAATCAAAGAGAATGTTCAAGAACTAAATCAAGCAAGAAACTAGTGTGATAAACTTTTATTGTCTGAGAAAGCCTTGTACCAACCATAGACATAAGGAAAGATGACACAAGCAGTAACTGAAAATGACCCTAAATTATTTTGGCACTTGGCAGACAAAGGAACACTTAGATAGCAGGACAATACCACTGTGTCTATTGATTCTGCTGACTGGGTAGAGCATTTAAAAAACATTTTAACAAAAACTGATGTAACAGATAAAGCGGGCACTATCTTAGTCATAGACATGGATGATCTAGGTACAGTATTTTATTTTTTATATCTTTTTTTGGTTTGA
This sequence comes from Neoceratodus forsteri, assembly GCA_016271365.2. Classification (NCBI taxonomy): domain Eukaryota; kingdom Metazoa; phylum Chordata; order Ceratodontiformes; family Ceratodontidae; genus Neoceratodus; species Neoceratodus forsteri. The sequence continues at coordinate 964,806,119 of CM028132.1, read as the reverse complement.
AAATTAGATTAGCTATGTAGTCAAAACATAAAAATTAGGGAAAGCACTGGAGTTTCAAAAAATACCACTGGAGATATTCAAATATTTTTTGAGTGTATGGGTACTGGTGTTAATTCATTTTTTAATCAATGCATACAATACAATTACATTCCTACATCCTGGAAAAGTTCAGAAACTGTTCCATTGCTCAAAGAGGCCCAAAATGCTGCAAATCATTTTAGACCCATTAGCTTCATAAATACTATGATCAAAATATTTAGATATGCTGTACATGATAAATTGCAAAACTGGGTTCTGAGAAATTACACTATTTGTAAATATCAAACAGGGTTTAAAAAGAAACACTCCACCTGCAATCAGATTTATATATTATATCATCTAATAAAAATATTTGATTTAAAAAAACAAAAGTGAAACCGTTTGCAGCATTTCTTGACCTAAAGTCTGCATTTGATGCAGTTAAAAGAGCCACACTTTGGGAAGGACTTAAAGATATAGGAGTAGATGAATGGCTCCTCAGAATAATCATAAATGTACACAAAAAGAGCATAGGGCAAGGTGAGATACAAGATGGAAGGGGACTTGATCGATGCCTTTCTGATATTTGTAGGGACAAAACAGGGTTACCCTCAGCACCTCTTTTATCCAACCTCTTTATTAATAAACTGTTAACAAATCTTGATGAAGCAGATGTTCTTTCACAGCTAATTTTATGAAACCAGTGGCCTCTTCTAGCATTTGCTGACAATATTGTATTGTTGTAAAATTCAAGAACAGGACTGAGCAGGAAACTAGCAAGTATTGAAAAGACATGTGATGAGATGTCACTAACAATCACTGTAAAGAAAACATAAATTGAGATGTTTGGAGAAATAAAACCTAAATGCAAATGGAGATTAAATAACAGAATTAGAGCAAATTAAGGAATATTTCTGCCTATCATGACTTATTTTCCAATAACTGTAGATGGGTAAAGTATATTTAAAAAATAAAATTGTAGACAACATAAATGTAGTAAAAACTGATTTAAGCAAACTGAATGTCAAGTACAGAGACTAGGCAGTGGAGGCAGCTTAATTGGTTAGGGAAGTGAAAATGATTACAGTACTTGAGTACTACATGCAAGTGAGGTATGGACTTATCATTTTTCACTAGAACTAGAACATCCTATCTTAGGATATTACAAGCAAATTCTCCAGACCATGTTATATACTATATGATTATGTGTGAGCTGAACTAGGGAAACCAAACATAAAAGCAATAGCACATTGAATATGTTAACATAAAGGCTAACACTAACTTCACAGTCCAAAAATAGATTACCATACCAGTGTACCTAGAAAAAAAAATATTTACATGAAAAAGGGACTCAGCTCAGCTTGGCTGATGGCACTAACTGAAACACTGACAAATCCAGGGTGTTACAAATTATGCATGCAAGCAGATTGGAATAATGGGTCCACTCACCAAAGCCAAAGTATTAAGTACTTATTTTACAGTATTTTTCAAGTAGCATCCAGACTTTAATCAAAAGAATGCCTACATTTCTGGGAAATGATGCCTTTTCATCAGGGAGTCTGGCATTGCTATCAGTCTTTCATTAATCTATCTACAGGTATATAGTTCAGTTTTTATCCAATCAGTAAAAGTTTTTAATCCTTATTCATTCACAGCAATGAATATCATTCTTTGAAAAAAAATGTTTATATTTAGCTGAAGCTCTTTGCTTTCTTTTCCTTTTTATAATATGGGGGAATCCAGTACTTTTGGTGGCTGGATAAAAATTGAACTATACAGAAAGATTAATGAAAGACTGATAGCAAGACCAGACTCACCGATGAAGGGGTGTCTGCCCCAAAATGTAGGAGTTCTTCTGAGTAAAGTCTGGATGTTACCTGAAAAATAAAATAAGTTCTTAATACTCCGGCTTTGGTGAGTGGTCCAGTTATTCCAATCTGCTTGTGTATTATAAGGGCCTTGATTGGTTTTAGGCTTCTCTGATTCATACACATTTATCTTTATTTTCTTACTGAGGTTGGCTGACGGTGGTTTCCTGCATTACAAATTATATGAGTATTTTCTCCAGGGAATAGTTATTAGTGGTAATTATAGAAAGATATTCACACTTACACTGCAGGGAAGGGACTCGAATGCCTTGAATCCATCAAAACAGTGATTCTTTTTATTAAAATACAATACAAATGTGCTCCATATCCAACACATGCAAGAAATCCAATAACAGCCACAAATACAGTGTAGTTGCTCAGATCTCTTCCTTGTTCCACTCCACTCAACCAATGACATCATCACATCATCCACCCGATGTGTTTCATGCTTCTGTGCTTTCTCAAAGACTGATGAATCATGAAAGCACCCTCCTTATATAGGCCAAACAAGGACAGTACTATATTAAAATATGTGAGTACATATGCTAAAAAGAATACTACCCCTTTACAAATACCAGAATAAATATATACACAAACAGAAATACACAAGAAAATATTAAAATCAACAAGATGCTTGAAAAAAGCACCTGAACACATTTAAAGTTACAATACCTAATAAAAAGGTTCATAAAATGCAAATCTTTATCTCAGCATTCCAACCCTAGACAGGGTCTATGTTTTCTTAAATGTATAGCTTTATCCACTCTGATTAGTTTAAGAGTGAAAAACGAGCAAAGAGCTTGAGGTAAATTTCTTTGCTACAAAACAATGTTATTATATATGGCAATGAACTTCTCAGGAATACTAGTGCTCAAATAAATGTCATGAAGGCACAAAACAGGATTCCTAGGACAAATAACAAATATCAAGCAAGATAGTGGCTACCCATAGCAAAGAAATAGATCAAAAAGAGCTGCCAGGTTGAATATCCCGTAGTGCTATTACTGAACCAATTCTCAGTAACATGGACTCCCAAAGAAAATAAGGTAAGCCATGCTTCAGCCACATCTGTAAAAAAAAAAGAAGAAGAAGAAACCAATAATTAAAATAGATGTGCAAGGGACAGGAAAAAAGGTGGAAAAATTTTCCAAAATAGAAATCCAAAGGAACCCACGCTGGAGCGGATCCATGACATGACGGCGATAACTCTTTTCCAACGCCATGCTACAGCGATGGATTTATGTCAACCACAAGTAGCAGTCAGCATGAATCAGTCTGCAAACTGTTTTTTTTCCATGGGGTTTCACCCCTCAATCCCCCCATGAGGGGGGCTCTGACTCCTGCACCCCCTCATGACTAGGGATTATCAACTTCAGGTCAGAGTTGATTCGTGGAGGGGAGCAAACCCCAGAGAAAGCAGTGTCGGGATCCCACAGGTACATTTCAGCCACAACAGAGACTTGCTGCTATAATGTACTTCGCTATCAAAATGTTGGTGCCACATCAGCATACACACTGAAGCACAGTCCAAAAGGTGGAAGAAATGACACTCCAAACAACTTAAGGCTAGAAAAAGGGGGACAGGGAACACTGGAGAGGCAATATCATGAACTCTGGTCAAAATTTTTTAGAAAAGGTGTGACTTCTATCTTATCATTAGGGCCCAGTAGAATTGCAGCTCCCATAGAGAAAATTCAATGCTGTTCTCTTTTCAGAAGAATTCTATTATAGTCACCTCACTGATGGTTCATAAAGGGACACTGTCAACCTTTTTTATATTATGTAACTTTTAGCTAAAAACCCACATTGTATGAGTGCTTACTTTCTCTAAAATTCATTGATGCAGTTGGTCATTTTATCTGCCTTCTTACTTATTAGAACTGAAATGCATGCTAATATATAGCTATGTCCAGCTTTGTTTTTCTTCATATCACTGAACTACTCTTAGTGCACCCTTTCTGAACATTAGAAACACCCTCAAACAGTCACGTGACTCATGGTACAACAGGCTCCTCTACTCCCACTGCATAATCAGTGGTTAGATTGTGTTGAGGATGTTCCTGTATCCAGGAAAGATGCAGTGGGAGCTGGTCAAGAAATATACACAAACATGTTTTGGTATGGTAACATCAGTATGGTAGGTAGTCAGATTTTCACTTTTTAAAAGAAAAAATGGATCTGAATCAAACTATCAGCTACATCAACAGTCTCTACAGAATGTGAACTATCATAAAATGTATTTTTTAAACTAGTGAAACGTTGAGGCCTGAGGGAATTGACAGTGTCCCTTTAATAGGTTTTTCTGTGCCAATGAATATGTTATGTGCATCTCTATTGTCAACTACACCCAAGTGGGCCAAAAGGGCATTATTAGCATAATGATTTTCAATAGCACTCATGTGCTCACCAATTCTAGTTTTAAACTGACATTTGGTTATGCCAGAATATAAAAACTCCCACATGAGCACATAGCTAAATATACGAGCCCCTCAAAAGAACATGAGACAAATCGCCTCGCTGATGGATCTGTTAGTTTTTGGATTCACAAAGCTTCTTGATATAATAACTGTTGGATAACATTTATAGTTTCCTCATTTGTAACAGCCATCATTTCTGGGTTAAAACCATATTATGAGTTTATCCTGAACTGGTTGTACTGAATGTATGCTAATATCCTGAATGTTTTTACCCCTACTATGTTCTATTCTAGGGAGTGTACCAGCTAGATCTTTTAAACTTGGGTTCATACTAACCAAGTGCCAGTGTGTTTTTTTTTATAATATCCTCAATTTCCTTGGAGTGTGCATTATAAGTGGATACAAAATTAATTCTTTCCTTGCTCCTTTCTTGGTGTATTTTTTTTCTTAGAGAAGAGCAGCCCTATAATCCTGTCCACTTCTGTGTGGGCCAAAGAAATCAGGTTGTTAGGATACCCCCTTTCTTAGAATCTCGTATCTGTTTCATTTGCTCTGGCATTCTGTCTGACATCATCTCCACAGTTTCTTTTGATTCTTATAAACTGTACTTTACATATGCCAACTATAGTGTGATGGGTATGGCTGCTTTTGGCATGGAAAAGTGTGTTTCTATCAGTAGGTTTACAGAATAAATTTGTTCTCACCACTCCACTGCTGTCCTTAGAAATGATTAAATCCAAGAAGTTAATTTGCGTATGACTAAATGCTACTGAAAATTTAAGATTCTGACTACTCTCTTCCAAAAATCTGACAAACCTAAATAACTCATTCCCAGAACCAGTCTAGAGAATAAAAATGTTGTCAATAAAGCATATTCAAAAATTTAGCTGGTCCTAAAAGGGATTCACTTCAGAATTTCATATTATATCCGCCTTCCTCTTACCTAAAAAAGATTAGCATAGTCGAGGGCAAAATTAGCCCCCATAGCCATTCCTTTCTTCTGTAAATAAAATGTGTCCTGATAAAAAAAATGTATTACATTCCAATACAAATTTTGACAGTTGGAATTAAACTTCAGTGGGTGGGTCACAAACATCCCTTTTATCTAAAAAGTTAGATAATGCTTCTAAACCCTCACTGTGTGGGATATTTGTATATAAAGCTTCCAGTAGAATGTCACTAAAAGACTGTCATCATTAATTGCTAAATCAGTACTCTCAAAATGTCCCCAGTATCTTTAATATAAGATGGTAAACTTTTTAGCCAAATTGCTAATAAAGTGATCCACAAATTTTGCAAACAGTTCTGTGAGTGAGTCATGGCCAGAAACAATTGGTCTCCATGGGGGATTGACCAGACATCCATGAACTTTGGGCAGGCAGTAAAAATAACTAACTGGGTGCTTACCAGTCAAAAATTCAATAATTTCAGGTGGGAGACAATTTTTTTCTGCAGCCAATTTCAGGTATTCATAGAAACATAGAATTTGACTGCAGGTGATGACTGCTTGGCCCACCTAGTATGCCCATGTTCCCTACCTACTGTCACACCATAGACCCTACTTGATCTCTGACTTTGCCCCCCCTCCTTGTTTCTAAGGTTACTTTATACCTATCCCATGCCTTCTTAAAACCCATTATAGCCCTTGCTCTCACCACCTCTTCACAGAGGCTGTTCCAGGCATCCACCACCCTTTCTCTGAAGAAGTATTTCCATACATTTTCCCTGATCCTACCACCCCAACTTCATCACATGGCCCCTTGTTCTTGTGCATGCTTTTCTCTGAAAAAGGCTTCCCTCTTGAACCTTATGTGTACCGTTGAGGTATTTAAAAGTCTCTATCATATTCCACCCCCTCCCTCCTTTCCTCCACTCTGTACATATTGAGGTCCTTCAGTCTCTCCTCATAGGGCTTTTGATGCAATTCCTGCACCATATTAGTTGTCCTCCTCTGGACTGCCTCAACTTTGTATATGTCCTTTCGGAGATGAAGACTTGGGAACTGTACACAGTACTCTAGGTGGGGTCTCACCAGAGATTGATACAGAGGTATCACCACCCTCTTTCTGCTGGTGATACCCCTACCTATGCACCCTAGCATCCCATTGGCTCTTCCCACTGTCTTGTCACACTGCTTGGCCATCTTCAGGTAATCATATATGATAATACCCAGGTTTATTTCCTGTTTGGTGGTCACCAGTACCACTCCCCAATTTTGTACTCTGACCCTGGGTTTCTATGCTCCAAGTGCATGATTTTACTTTGTTTTTTTTTGCACTGAAACTTCATTGCCACTTTCTAGACTGCTCTTCATGCTTACCTAGACCTCTATTCATTTTTTCCACCCCCCGCGGTGTCCACTCTATCGCATATTTTTGTGTCATTGATCTTTTAAATTTAGAACAGATGGGAAGAGGAGAGGTGGAGGGAAGCAGGAAGGCAAAATAGGTCAACAAAGTGAAGGATTGTAAGCTTCAATGGATGTGGGGCTGCAGTCTTCATGGAGATAGTGAAGAAAACAGGGAGGTACTTGGTGTGCAGGAGCCCAGAGCAATTAAGTAGAGAGGTACAGTGGCTTAGCTGAGAGTTGAAATGCAGGGGGGGAAGCAGAGAGGATCTGCAGGAGCTGATAGGGCAGGTAGTAGCTGCTTCAGGACACAGTGATATCAGGCATAGGACAGAAAATAAAGAACTTACATGGGGCCAATGGCATGCCATCATCAGTGAACATACAGAACTGGCAGAACCAAGGAGGAGGAATGGCAGGTGGCAAGGAACAGTGGGGTGAGAGGATCTATGCTAAGAAGGGAAAAGGGAACAGAGATAGTTCTCCAGTTGAGATACCTACACCTAATAGATATACAGTACTGACAGACATAGGGTAACTAGGGACTGCAGGAGGGGAAAGGGCCAGGGAATCACAGGGACATAGGTTGGAGGTGGGGGGTGGAGAAGAGAGTATCTCAGATGGTCAAACAAGGAACAAAGGCCATGGGGGAAGGGGAGAGGAAGGAGATTCGCTCAAGAGGGCAAAGATAGGGGAAAGCCAGAAGGGATATGAGAACAATGAGGGAGGTAGAGTTACAGGAGAGAATGGAGAAGGCATAATGGGAGCAAATATGGGGAACCAGAGAGAGAGGTGATCAAATGGGAGTGAGGAAGCAAGAAGAGGGGGAATTGTTGGTACAAATGGGATGACTCCAGCAAAGGAAAAGGAGGGACTGAGGAGGGTGGTGGCAGTAGCTTACAAGGAGATGAAGGGGGGTTGGTGTATTGACACACAAGCAGCAGAAAGGTAGGGATGTTTAGGGATTCAATAATAAAGGGTATACAGTGGGGGACAAAGGGAGACCCATGGAATAAAATGCTGGTAGCTTGCATGCTGGGAATGGAGGCAAGGACAGCAATGCTTAAGATCATGGAGGAGGTGAGGGAGACAGAAGGGAAGCCTGCCTTAATTATACACCTTGGAACCAAAAGTCTAGTAGGTGAGGAGGAGGGAGTGGTACAGAACAGATTCAAGGAAACAGCAAAATCATGCAGGGGTTCTGTGAACTTGCTGGCCTCTTTGGAAGTAATCCCAGTCCCTAGGGCCAGCACAACTAGGAAAGGGAGGATAGCAGAATTCAATGAGTGGCTGGGTGTTTGTTTTAAAGAGGAGAGGTACAGTCTTATAGGGGAGTTGGGAGACACGTGGTCAAATAGGGGGCTTCATTGTACAGACAGATTGCACCTTAGTTGGGAGGGGAGGAAAATACTAAAGGATAGGGTGGGGGAATATATGGGAAAGGAACTTGGTTTAAACTGCTAAGCTAAGGGGGGGAGGACGGGGCCAGAAGGCCAACACAATTTGAAAAGGGGAGGTCAGTAGACCGCTTCCCCACAAAGGCAGTGACAACAAAGGGGGAGGGTGGAAGTAATAACAAAGTGGGGAAAAGGAGGAGGGAAGGAGGGCAAGCCAGGACAAAGTTTTTGAACTAAAGAGCCAAGGTATTACAGGGACAAAGTGGAGGGTGGTTTCACTGAATGCCCCCAGTCTCGGGAACAAGATGACAGAAATGCATGCCCTCTTAGCAGAAGGGTAAGGTGGATATAGTGGCAGTTACCGAGACCTGAGCAACAGCACACCATGACTGGGATCTCTCAATCCCAAGTTACAAGCTATACAGAAGGGACAGCAAGAGATACAGTAGGCAAAGGAGGGTGGTGGCAGCATATATCAGGTAGGGAATATTTTGCATGATCAAGAAAGAAAAGGGGAACGTAGAAACACTTTGGCTCCAACTGCAGACTAGCAGAGGAAGGAAGATCAGGATGGGGATGGTATACAGACCACCCAATCAGGGTGAGGACAAGGACAGAGAGCTGTGTTCCCAGTTGAGGATCACAGCCAGACGAGGGGAGGTGGTAGCTGTGGGAGATTTTAACCTGTCTAAAGTGGACTGGCCTACTCCTACCACACCCTGTGCCAGAAGTCAGGAAATCCTAAATGCAAAACAGGATGACTTCTTTACTCAGTGTGTGACTGATGCCACCAGGGAGAGGGCAATCCTGGACCTAGTGCTTATCAATGGGGAGCACGTATAGGAGATCGAAGTTAGGGAACCCTTGGGTGGAAGCGATGACAATACAGTGTGGTTCAGTTTGGACATGGGCAAGGATGACATGCCCACCAAGACCAGAATATTGGATTTCAGAAGGGCACATTTTAAAAAGATGAGAGAAGTGCTAAGGAAAAGCTGGAGAAAATGGAGGTGGTCTGATTATGGGCCATAATTAGGGGGGGCATTCAGAAGGCCACAAACAGTTGTATCAAATTGAGGGGGAAGATACCAGAAGTCAGACCACCAAGTTGGTTTAACAGCGAGGTGGCTAGGGTGGTAAGGGAAAAGAGGGCAGCCTATAAAAAATCCAAAAGAACAGCAAAAGAAGAAGATGATGAGGAAGAATACCAGAGGCTAGGTAAGGTGGCGAGAAGGGAGATGCAGCAAGCAAAAGCACAGAAAGAGCTCCAAATAGCCAATGGAATAAAGAATAGTGAAAAGGTCTTCTTTCACTACATAAGTGAAAGGAAGGACAAGAAGGATGGCACTGTTAGGCTGAGGAAGGGGGGGTGGTTGAGTTGATGAAGACGGGAGCATAGCAAAGGTATTAAATGAATACTTCTGCTCTGTCTTTACAAAGGAAAAGTATGGACCAGTACCAGGTGCAGGGAGAAGGATGGAGCGAACAGGGTGGGGAAGCCAAAGGGGTAATCAGGTTTGAAAGAGTGAGGGAGGGGCTGATGGCCCTGAGGGTGGACAAATATCCGGGGCCAGACAGAATACACCCCAGGGTGCTAAAAGAGTTAGCGGAGGATCTGGCAGGGCCACTGCCTACAATAGATCTCTGGAGTCTGCAGTGGTGCCGCTGGAGTGGAGAATGGCACATGCGGTGCCATGCCACAATAGCGGACCCATGGATGACCCTGGTAACTATAGGCCAGTCAGCCAAACTTTGATAGTATGAAAACTCATGGAGACCATACTAAGGGAAAGGCTGTTGAGGTGCATAGAAGAGAATGGTCTGCAGGACAAAAGACTGCATGCATTTGTGGCAGGCAGATCGTGTCAAACGAACCTGATGGAATTTTTTGATTGGGTCATGAGGGCAGTGAAAAAAAGGCCAGGTGATGGACATTATATACCTGGACTTTAGCAAGGCCTTCAATTCTATACCACACAAAAAGTTGATACTGTATCTGAGGGATCTACGGGTGGGGGAGAATATGGTAAGATGGGCTGAAAACTGGTTGAGTGGTAGAACCCAGACAGTACTGGTTGGGGGTGAGTTCTAAAGCACCAACGAGGTTACCAGCAGTGTCCTGCAGGAACTGGTGCTGCAGCCAGTGTTGTTCAATATCTTCTTAAGTGACATTGGGGAAGGCATTAAAGGCAAAATGTGTCTGTATGTGGATGACAGCAATCTCTGTAGGAGAGTGGACACCAAGGAGGGGACACAGGATCTGAGCGAGGACCTCACCAGACTAGAGAGATGGTCAGAAATCTGGCAACTTGGTTTCAATGCCAAAAAGTGCAAAGTGATGCACATAGGGGCTAAGAACTCTATGACAGAGTATTGCTGCTTCTGAAGAAGAAAAGGATCAGGGGTAGTGATTACGAGTGGCCTGAAACACACCTTTCAGTGTAAAAAGGCAATGGTGAAAGCTAACAGGATGCTGCAACGTATTGCAAGGAGATTCTGTAGTAGGTGGAGGGAGGTTATTTTGCCATAGTGCAGGTCATTGATGAGCCCACATTTAGAATATGGGGTGAGGTACTGTCATCCTTACCTTAAGAAGGACTTTGGCATGCTGGAGGGGGACCAGAGGAGAGCCACCAGTATGATCGAGGGCCTACAGGATAGGTTCTATAAGGAGAGGCTGGGAGCCCTGGAGATGTACTCCCTGGTAAAGAGGAGGCAGAGGGGTGATTTGATAGAGACCTTCAAGCACATGAAGGGAATTAACAGAGTGAAAAGGGAGGGTCTCATTAAAATGAGTGACAAGTGCACCACTAGGGTGTACAGCCTCAAATTGATGGGGTGAAGATTTAGAAGGGATGCAAGGAAGCATTTCTATATGGAGAGGGTGGTATCTACCTGGAATGAACTGCCAGAGGAGGTGGTATCAACAAGAATAGTCGGAGCATTCAAGAGAGCCTGGGATAAGCACAAAGGGAACCCTTTGGACCAAAGAAGGGGAGAAGGGGGGAGAGGGAGAGATGGTTGTGGTGGAAGGGTCATTGGCATAAATTGCAAGGTGAGTAAATTGTAAAGCCAGACCCTGCATCACTTGCCAAGCAGATGTGATAGACCAGGTGGTAGTGCTGTGCAGAATGTGGAATTCTGCCGGCAGAATTAGAGTAGAAGGCCATTCCGCAGGTGGAATTTCTGCGGGAATTTCACTGGTTCTTCAGCAGAATTTTGCATACTGTAATCTGCAGAATATTATTCTGCAGAAAAGCAATTTTTCCACAGAAAATTATTCTGCAACAATTTCCTCAGAAAATATTGAGATCCACAAAATAATATTCGCAGAACAGCAATTTTTTACTGAAAATAATTCCGCCTTCTGTTTTCACATGGATTTCACCATTTCATTTGTGGTAAATTTTGAAAATTCTGTGGAATTTCGTTCTGCTGGAATTTGAAAATTCTGCACAGCACTACAGGGTGGTTTTCTTCTGCTGGCTCTTTTCTTATGTTCATATGTTCATATTGGTGGGATCTTGCTGGAGCTTCTCATACTAATTGGAATTACTTAATTGTCAGGAAACTTCTGCATTGCACTTAGCAGTGTCCAGTATTACCACGGAACCACCCTTGTCAGGTGGTTTAATGGTAACAGATTTATTTTCTCCTAAGTTTTTGATGGCAAACAACTCCTCATTACTCATGTTATGAAAAAATTGGTTGTTAGTTACCAAGTCCAGTTTACATAAATCTGCCACACAACATTTTAAAAACGTGCTTAGGGCAGGAGTCAATGGGGGTAAAAGATGGAAATAGGTCTAAATTGATTCACTGTCCCTCCTGATTCATGTTCACTGCTCACTGCTCTGTGTTGCAATAACAGTGGGACCTAGGCCCTATGTTCATTTTGCACTCTTAAACTAGTCAGAGGTGGATAGAGCTATACATATAAGAAAATATAGACTCTATCCATGGTTGGAATGCTGAAATAAAGATGTGCATTATATTAACATTTTTATTAGGTATTGTAACTTTAAATGATATGCAGATGCTTTTTTCAATCATGTTGTTGATTTTAATATTTTCTTATGTATTCCTATTTGTGAATATATTTATTCTGGTATTTATAAGGTGGTAGTATTCTTTTTAGTATATGCACTCACTCTTTGCACTTTTTATCCTATTTCAATTTTATTGGACTATACAAGGAGGGTGCTTTCATGATTCATCAGCCTTAGATAAAGTGCAAAAGTATGAAACGCATCAGGCTGATGATGTGAATGATGTGATTACATCATTGGTTGAGTGGAGGGGGAACAAGGAAGCGATCTGAACAACTAAGCTGTATTTGTGGATGCTATTGGATTTCTTGCTTGTGTTGAATATGGAGCACATTTGTATCACACTTTAATAAAGAGAAGCACTGTTCTGATGGATTCAAGGCATCCAAGTCCCTTCCTGTGCAAGTTTAAGTGTTTGGTTGCCTATTTGTTACAGGTGCCTACTACTCATTTCCTTTTTTGAAATATTAACTCTAGTGTGGCACTGTATTCCGAGGTGTGACTCCTTTGTACTGCACTTTTATTCTGTATTCATTCACAGGAGGTTTGCATGGGTTTGGTAATAGTAAAAACAGGATTATAGGCAGTTTAAAGGACTTCATTTTAAAAAGCACAAGTGAGATTGGATCGCGGGGGGGGGGTAGTGGTCTGTTTCAAGGCCGAATTGGGCCTCACGAGCGTACCAGTAGAGGAGTCCAAATCCTTTGAGTGTACCATGGTAGCCGGTGTGGGGTGCAGGATAACTCTCATCTGCTATCCACCAGGGGATGAAAAGTTATCCCTACAGGAAGTAGCTGACTTCACCGCCGACATAGCATTGGAGTTGCCCAGACTGATGGTTCTGGGTGATTTCAATACCTGGGTCGATGATGAATCCTCACTTTTTGGACAACATTTCCTCCATCTGATGACATCACTGGACTTCACACAGGTTGTTTCCTCAGTTACCCATAATGGTGGTCATTCTTTGGATTTGGTCTTCCTCCTGGGGATTGAGGCCTCTGACTTGGGGGTGAAACCTGTCAGTTGGTCTGATCATTACACCGTGAGGTTAAAATTTTGTGCCCCACTTTGTAGGTCTGCTCCTGTGGAGATGGTCAGTTTCCGGCCTTTACGGGATATTGTCCCTGAAGACCTGGCAGCGGTGATTGACCTCTGGGAGTTCATTGATGTCTGCTCAGGCCCAGAGCTGTTGGTTCAGGATTATAATAAGGCCATTTCCTCAGACCTGATTGCCCCAGTTTGTGTTCATCCCCCTTCTACTTCACCCTCGGGCCTCTTGGTTTGATGGGTCTTTGAGGGAGCTGGGGAGGCTGGGACGTAGGTTAGAACGTCGCTGGTGGAAATCTGTCTAGGATGCCGACCATCTTATCTTGTTGGAGCATTATCAGCTCTACCAAGCAGTGATCTCCCTGTAAGAAAGCACAATTCCTGTCCAGGGAGATCACTGTCACTCGGAATCGATCGTCCCAGCTCTTCTGAACTATGGACAGGATGTGCAACCCAGCCTGTCTGCAGCTCAGTCAAGTTTTTTTCACAAATTGAGTGTGATGAAATTGCTTGATTCTTTGTGAATAAGGTAGCCAACATCAGGTCAGAGATCCATCAGACCCATTCTATGGGGGATGCTGTTGGTCGGTGCTCGGTCATTGTGCCTCTTGCTTCCAGGAGTACCTTAGACCTGCCAGAGTTCATTGATATTATGAGGATTGTCCAGGGGATGCGCCCTACATGCTGTAGTTTAGATCCGGGCCCTACTTCCCTAATTCTGGGTTGTAGTGATATCATTGACCCAATCTTGGCTCAGATCATCCGGTGCTCCTTGGAATCAGGAGAGTTTCCAAGCTCCCTGAAGGAGGCGGTGGTTACACCCGTTCTGAAGACAGCTTCATTGGACCTGGATATCTTAGCAAACTACAGACCTATCTTGAACCTTCCCTTTGTGGGAAAGGTTATCGAGAAAGTTATGGCGACTCAACTGGAGAACCATTTAACCATCCATAGTATATACGAACCTCTCCAATCTGGTTTTCATAAGACGCATAGTACTGAGACTGCTCTGGTTCTGGTGCTCAATGATCTCCTGATGGCGAGAGATCAGAAAAACTGCTCCATCTTGGTACTCCTTGATCTCTCTTCAGCTTTTGACACTGTGGACCATGGGGTACTGCTCGAGCACCTGGGGTCCATCTGTGGACTGGCTGGTACGGTGCTCAGATGGTTTTCATCTTTCCTCCCTGGTAGAACTCAGAAAGTCATCTTGGGAATTTATTTTTCCAAGTCTTTCTCTCTGCTTTGTGGGGTTCCCCAAGGCTCAGTGCTGTCCCCCATGTTGTTTGCAGTGTATATGCTGCCCTTCGGAGACATTGTAAGATGGTATTGGCTGAGGTTTCACTGCTATGCTGCTGATACCCAGCTCTACCTGTCTTTTGCCCTGACCAGGTTAGTGCTCTTTCAGTATTTAACAGCTGCCTCACTGAAATCCAAGACTGGATAAATTTGAGTGGGTTAAAGTTGAACGCAGGTAAAACAGAGGTTCTGGTGGTGGACCCAGGATGTAGGATAGAGGGGTTGAGGACTGATTTGACCTCTGGTATATTCTTGGAGGTAGCTTAGATCCTTACCTCTGAACAGGTGCTCGACCTGGGAGTGGTACTTGACGACGAGCTGACTCTCCGTCATCAGGTGTCAGCAGTCATGAAGTCAGCCTTTAATCATCTTAGGAACATTGCCAGGATCAAGCACCTTGTTCCATCCAGTGATCTGCCCATACTCGTCCACGCCTTTGTGACCATGTGCCTTGACTATTGCAACTCCCTTTACTTAGGGCTTCCTGGGGTTGATATCCGCCGCTTGCAACTAGTGCAGAACACTGCTGCTCACTTATTTACTAGGGTATCTAGGAGATCTCATATTACCCCAGTGCTGCATGGTCTACACTGGCTGCTGATTCAGTGGCGGATCACCTTTAAGGTAGGTTTGTTAATCTACAAAGCCCTACACGGATGTGGTCCTGACTACTTGAAAGAGCTTCTGATTCCTTATACCCCTGTGCATCAGCTCTGCTTGACTGACGAGGGGTTGCTGGAGATTCCGAGGGTTACCTTGAATTCTTCTGGGGCTCATGCTTTTATGTTTGCTGTCCCAACCCTCTGGAATTCTCTACCCCATCAGCTTCGGGAGTGCAGGACTGTGGGGAGCTTTAAGCAGGCACTGAAGATGTTTTCATGGTCTAAAGCATTTCCTGTTATATTGTGATTTTAATTGTGTTTTTATGAATTATCTGAGACTGTTGTGAAACACCTTGATAATTTGAAAGGTGCTCAATTAAATAAAGATATTATTATTATTATTATTATTATCATCAACTAGCGAAGACCCATGTACTATAGCCGCTAATGGCGGGCAGGGAAAACAGCTTTCCAAGAGTAACGAGATATGAGAATTCCAACTCCCTCACTGAAATAGTTCTTAAAAGCACCATTGAAGAAAGCAATAATTATATCAAACTGATAAATCAAGATATCCATATTGTGCAAGGTGCCTTTAATATACGGCAAGCATTTAGCCAGTTTGAAAAAGTTGCCTTCAGGTTCAAACACTTTTATTGGCAAAGAATTTCACTAAATGTTTATTGGGAAGGTAATCGAGTCTCGAGAGGACTACATCTTCTCAAAAATCAAAAATTCAGACATCAGTAAGGAGGCTTCTTAGGTAAGTGGAGCGAGATCAGTCATCAAGCCAGTTTAAATTTTATGTAACTTATTTTGCAAGAAAAGGCTAAAATTCAATAAGATGCTGAAGAGCAGCTGGCTAAAAGGGAACAGGCCAACACAAATAAACAAACTCCCTAGCAAAAATGACATGCCTGTTCGACCCATGGACATGCATGTCCCCTATCTACCTGTGGAGACACAAACATCCCTACCCATCCATTGGCACACACAATCGACTACCTATGAATACATCTTACCTCTACCCTCTCATGAACACACACTCTCCTTGCCACCCAAGGACTTAAATACATATCCCTTCCCACACCCACCCACTAACCCACACACTCACCTAAGCACCTATGGACCTTGACCCACACACCTACCCACACATGTACGTATGCATGGACCCGCCAGCCTACCCATCAATTAACACACAGATCTCATGACTACCCATCCATATCCCTATGTACACAAAGACTCCTACACCTACCTACCTATCAATGCCCACACACCTCTTTCTAGGTACTACATACCTCCACTATTGGAGAAGCCTCCTTCTGCTGCTCTCTTCAGTAGTGACAAAGTCTTTGTGTCTTCCATTTTACGAGGGAGACCACCCAGTGGCATTTACTCAGATAACATGTTTATCAGTGGAAACATGCAGCTACTGAGCAGGTGACCCTCCAGTCTGGAGGGGAATGTTTTGCCTAGGATAGCCCAATTGAGATTAAACATTACATTTTCAGTAGGGTCCTACTGTTACCCAATTGTTGGTTTGTAGGATGGAAGGATTAAGAGGTTAATGACAGAGTTAGACAGTGAATTAGTTGTTCTGGTAGGAAGTAAGCATGTAATTAATTATTTCCTTTATTTCATGAGGATATTCACACTTAAGCTACTGCATGTCTGCCAAGTTGAAGAGGATTCCAGGGGGACAGTTGCAGCTGCAGGGAGTTAGTAACACATTATGACTGTAGACTGTTACTGTGTGATCTTGCAGGGCCCCACCTAATGTGGGTATGTGAAGCCTCCATCTTTGTGGCTCTTCAGAAACCACTCATAGATACTAATTGTAGGGTGATGAAGGGAACATTGGAGTGGGTCTTCCATACCTCTTTCATTAGGAACCCTTTAAGCTCACTTTGTCTCTCTGTCCCCCCTCTTCCTGTCCCTCCCTCTCCCTCTCCCAGCCCCTCTCCCCCTCTCACTCCCTCTTTGTCTCTCTCCTCTTTTTTTCTCTTGCAGCCTCACTTTTCACCTTAATGGCACTCTATCCCCTCTGGCTCTTGGATGCAGCTCACAATTTTCTCTAAAACTATTGGTCTCAACTTCAATAAGCTCCCTGTGCCTAGGTAACCACACAACCCTGCTTTGTGATTTTTATTTTTTATTTTAAAGTTGTAACTGGGAGAGGCACACTGAGCTGAGGCTCATTTCCAGGTGTGACTTGGGGGGGGGGGACAATGTTACATGGTTAAATACATAGTTACAAAGTTCTAGGCGAGTTACAATGATAAGTTGCAAGGACTACATAGAATACATAGACTCGGACAGGTAACAACAAATTGCAGGGTAAGTGGCAAGTATACATAGTATCATATAGGGAACAGGTAATACAACTTAACAATACAACAATAATAATAGCAATATGTGGGAGGCACAGACAAGGTACAGGACACTAGGGCAGTACATTGGATTTACTACCTGGTTAAGTGATTAAGTGCAAGTGTTGGAGGCATCATGCCTAGGGGATTGAGCTTTTGGAGGCAGAGGACCCCAGTAGAGGGTTAGTCAGCCTGAGGGCATAAGAATATATGAAAAGCATCGGCAGATGGGGACCATGCAATCCATCTAGTCTGCCTTAGAAATGACCCGCCTCCCTATGTAGCCTTTGTCCTAACTTGTCCTTTATGTCTGTTCCATGTGAGTTTGAACTTCCTGATTGTCTTTGAAGCTACCACCTCTTGGGGCAGGCTGTTCCACAGGTCTGTCACTCTCTCTGTGAAGGAGTACTTCCTGAGGTTGCTTTTGAACCTTCCTCCTACCAGTCTCATATCATGCCCTCTCGTGCATGCTGCCATGTTCTGTTGAAATAGATTGCCTGTCTGAGCTGCGTTAAATCCCCGCATGTACTTAAATGTTTCAATCATGTCCCCTCTGTTTCTTCTCTGCTCAAGGGAGTATAGGTTCAGCTCCCCAAGTCTTGCTTCATATGACCTGTGATGCAGTCCATGCACCATCTTAGTAGCTCTTCTCTGCACCTTTTCCAAATGGTCAATGTCCTTCTTAAGGTGAGGTCTACAGAACTGAACGCAGTACTCCAAGTGTGGCCTCACCAAGGACCTGTAGAGGGGCACAATAACCTCCTTCTTTCTACTAGAAATACCTCTACTTATACATCTGAGGATGTCACCTACTTTTTGTGCTGCTTTTTCACATTGTTTTCCTACCTTTAATTTGTAAGTGATGATTATGCTGACATCTCACACCGTTTGCATCTCTTCAAGTTGATGTCCTCCCAGTGTGTACTTTTTTCCAGGGTTCCTCGTTCCTAAGTGCATTATCTCACACTTTTTGGTGTTAAATTGTAACTGCCAGTCCCTGTACCAATCCTCTAGCCTTCTAAGGTCAGCTTCCATGTTATCTGCTCCTTCCTTTGTGTCCACTCTGTTGCAGAGTTTTGTATCATCTGCGAACAGGTAAACTTTCCCTGTTAGTCCATTCGCTATGTCTGCTATAAATATGGTAGCATGGTAGATGCAGGGTGTGATAAAGGGTTTGTTTAAATTATTTAGCAATGGTAAATTTCAGAGTGAAGAGGGGAGGGAGTTCCACAGGTGGGGGAAGTGGAAGGAGAAAGCTGCCTTACTAGAGTTTGAGTGGGGTCAGGAAAGGGTGAAGGACTGGGTAGGGGTCATGAGTGTGGAGGCTATAGAAAATGTGGGTGGAAGAGGGATAGGAAAGAGGTGGGGTGAGTGAGCCAAACCAATATTTGGCTGCAATGATGGGGGTGTGGTGGTTTCAATGAGAGGTTAGGAAGGGGAGAGATAGAGAAGAGTAGAGGGTGCAGTGATGAGTTCTGGGAGGGGTGTTGAAGGTGAACCAACAGAAGGCATTGAAAAGAATGTCCAGCCTGGAGAGGGTGGATGCAGAGGCCAACCTGTACACTTCAGTATAACTGAACAGTGATAGGATTGTTCTGGTGATGAGAATCCAATGAACCGGAAGGGAGAGGGCATCTTTGTTTCTTAAGAGAGCACCAAGCTTGGGGCAGAGCTTAAAATGGTTGGAATTTATATTTGTGGTGAAGTTCAGGCAGCTGTCAAGCCATATGCTTAGATATTTGTAGGCTGGGACAATGTCCAATGAGGTTTCATAGGTTGATTCAAAGCAAAGTAGACCTAAGTCCATATAGTTCGCCAATTGATTTAACCGCACCCCTTTATCCTACTTCCTATTAGATATTCATCTAATTTTTGTTTAAATTCCCCCATAGTGCTGCTTGACACCACCCTAGATGATAATTAATTCCAGATCTTCTGCACTCTAATAGAAAATCAATGTTTTCTCTTGTTGGTTCTGAATCTTCTGCTGTCTAGTTGAAAAGAATGTGCCCTTGTAGAATATTTCTGTTCTCTGAAAACAAGGCCCAACTGTTCCCATAGATATGCATCTGAAAGTGCTTTGTAAATCAAGCAAATATCCCTCCTTAATCTACGGAACTCAAGTGAGTACATTCCCAGTTCAGTCAACCTGTCCTCATAGTCTCTATTTTTAACTTTGTTTACAAGCTTTGTTGCCTTCCTCTGTACTTTTTCGAGTGCCTTTATTTCTGTTTTTCCTCCTGGAGACCAAAACTGAGTACAGTACTCCATGTGAGGCCTCACCAATGAACCATACAACGGCATAATCACTGTACTCTCTCTGCTTTTAATGTGTTTTTTGATACAATGTAGTATGCTGCTGGCCTTTTTAACAATTTGATTACAGTGTAGCTTAAAATTAAGGTAATTTGTTATTGTGATCCCAAGGTCTCTTTCGTCCGTGACTACCAAGAAACCCCATTTGATCTGTAATTTTGCTGCAAGTTCCTGCTTCCCAGATGCATTACAGTACACTTATCTGTGTTGAATGTCAGCTTATATTTGATAGCTCACTCCTCTAGTTTGTATAATGCTGCTTGTAATCTATTTGCATCTTCAGTGTTATTTAATGTTAAGCCGATCCTTCTGTCGTCCACAAATTTGGATTCCCATAGCCTCTCATTTGTCTTCCCATTTGGTGCCATCGAGAGTGGAGAAAGAGGGAGGGATGTGGAGTTTGACTCGTTTTTGGGAGGTGCCGAAGTTCATAGAGACTGTTTTGGAAGTATTTACTTTTAGCTGGTTAGCCTGAAACCAGTTTAGGACATGAGTGAAGTCAGATTGTAGCTGAGAAGACACCTCAGTGGCCGATGGGCCAGAAGCATAGAGGATGGAGTCATCAACATGAAAGTGTATGTGGGAGGAAGAGCACATGAGGGGGAGATCATTTAGAAAGATGAAAAAGAGGACAGGATCAAGGATAGAGCCTTGAGGAACACCTGCAAGGATAGGGGAAGGGGGAAAGTGTGTCTCCAGCCTGGACACCATGGGAGTGACCCGAGAAGTAAGAGCAGAACCATTTGACTGATGGGGGAAAGAGTCCAGTGAGTTCTAGTTTGGTGAGTAGGAGAGAATGGGAAATGGAATCAAAAGGCTTTATTTATTTTTATTTATGTTTTTATTTTTGAGTATTGGATTTAAAGACCTTTGAGTCAAGGACTCATTTACAAAGGCACCTCATCAAGAGAGACAAAACAACAACAGTACACAGTAACACATCAGAGTTTAAAGAGCAACCTGTGTTACAAACATTCACTGGTGGTACAAAGGCTTCAATAGTGCAAACAAGCTAGCACAGTACTCCATGTGAGGTCTCACCAATGAACCATATACCGGTATAATCATTGCACTCTCCCTGCTTTTAATGTGTTTAGCTAGGTGATGATGTGAAGATGCAGTGATGAACATTATCTCAAGGAGGGGTCCAAATAAGTTCCTGCTCTGTAAGCAACAGGTAGCATCCTTGTAAATCCACTCAGCAGTATGAAGTGAAGAGTTGTAGAGGTGGTCATTGGGCTGTGTGAACATGCCAGGTGGCTCTTCCATGGCCCATATGTAGAGTGACAGATCCCTACCTATCTACCTATACCTCACATGTTACTAACAAAATAAAATGCATATGTACTTATCTGCAAGGTGAGGTATAATATCTGTCTAGAACTTTAAAAAGAGAGAGGGATTACATAAAGTTTTCTTAGGCTACCTTTCTTTACTACCATGCCAGTCACCCAGCTTTGGGAGATGGACTTGATACAGTGGTGTTAGGTCAGCTAGGGCTGGGAAGGTGCTGTTTACACAATGCTCCAGCTTAGGGGAGAGTGATGCCATTCTATAGTGTGCCGGGGGAGCTTGGACCTCTGCAGTAGTATGCTTCAGTACATGTGTGCAAGCACAGACAGCATGAGCAGATAAAGAGAGGCTCAGGAAAATGTGAAGAACCTGTAGGCCATAGCCACATATTGTACAAGCAGCACAAAGTTCCAAAAAAGAGAAAAACAGGGAATGAACAAAAGCAACACCATCACTGCCTCACAATTACAGAAAGTAAACATATGGGTTCTAAATTTACACTCCATTCTACACAGCCAAGGGGTTGAGTGGAGGAATGTTGATAGACCAGCAGCATGTGTGTGTGTTCAAGTTCAAGTTTATTGCAGGAAAACTCCATTGAGCAAGCTCATTCACAAGGAGGTCCTAAATCATGTACACAGACTGGAGGCTTAGCATAAAAGAGGCAACATATAAATAGCAAAAGTGAAACAATATACACATAAGATTAAAATGCATCAATTCATGTAAGTACATCATACCAAAAAGAGGTATAGTAAGGTTCATATGTTACCAGGTGCTCAATTACAACAGTACATGGTGGGAATTATTAGCATAAGATAGAGGTTGGTAGAAAATGTGGGGACTGTACCGAGACAGGAGAGATTAGTTAGATAGGAGTAGTTAAGTAGATAATGTGGGGACCGTACCGAGACAGGAGAGAGTAGTTAAGTAAGAGGGAGGGGTTAAAACTAACAGGAGGAAGTAGTAGAATAAGATGGAAGGGTAGCTAATGAGTGGTAAGGGGGGGTGAGGGCTGATGAGAGTAGGGGGAAAAGGATATAGATACAGAAGGTAAGGACAGGAGAAAGTTTTGAGAATAACTGCATGGTTTCATGTCCTGTCGAGCGCTGAGTCAAGGTGGATGTTCATAAGGAAATAAGTGCAGGGAAGAGGCTTAAAAGCATCTACAACTATCTTTTAATTTGGAAGCAGTTAACTTTTTTGAAGAAATTAACCGAGACCACACTGGATAGTTTCAGGGTGGATTGGAGTCGGTTCCAGATTGTTGGAAGAGCATATGAAATAGCACCTTTACCAAAGGTGGTGCGAGTCCTAGGCACCCCAAGGAAGATGAAGTCAAATGTCCTGAGAGAATAAGCACTGTGGGAGATATGATGAGAGATGTGAGGTAGCTCAGTATTTTGTTCAGGAGTAACTTGAGGGTCCAAATACCAGCATGAAGCAGACATCTAGTGGTAAGTGATGTCCAGCCAACAGCTGCGTAAAGGTCACAGTGGTGGGTTCGGTAGGGGGAATTGGTAATGAATCGCAGGGCACGGTGGTAAAGTACATCCAACTTGTTTAGGTTTGAGATCGTAGAGGAGCTGTAAATTAGGTTCCCATAATCAAGTAAGGGAAGAAATGTGGCCTGCACGAGCCTAATTCTGGTTTCAGTCAGAAAGAGGGACTTGTTTCTGAAGAAGAATACTAACCTAGCTTTTAGACTTCTGGAAGGGTCCTCAAGGTGATCATTGAAAGAGAGTTTGTTATCTAGCCAAATGCCAAGATATTTAAATTTGGCGACAACTTCCAAGGGTTTGCCTAGCGAGGTAGTAATAAGGTCCTTCGGTAAACTGGGGTGGCGGTAGATGAGTTGCTAAGAGAAAAAATCATAGCCTTAGTTTTCTTAGCATCAAAAAGAAGCTGAGCATTAATGAGGTTAGTTTCCAGCTGGGCAAAGTCAGCTTGCAGTGGGTCCTTTACTTCAGACAGCATAGAGCCAGAAGTGTACAATACTGTGTCATCTGCAAAAAAAATGTAAGTTGGATTTGGTAATATGAGAGTCAAGATCACTAATGTACAAGGAGAAGAGGATAGGACCTAGGATGGAGCCTTGAGGGACTCCCCTGGCAATTGGCAAGGAAGCTGAGTATAAACCATTGGCTTTGACTTTCTGGGTCATCCCTTTGAGGTAACTGCTGAACCACTGCACAGTGGAAGGAGTGGCACCAAGTTTAAAAAGGCTGGGGATTAGTAAGCTGTGGTGAACGATGTCGAAAGCTTTACTTAGAACTAGGAAGATTGCACCAGTGACCTTTTTGGTATCCATAGCAGAGATCCAGTCATTGGTAACTTTAGCCAATGCTGTGATAGTGCTGTGCTTAGGGCGGAAGCCAGATTGAGCTGGGTTTAAAAGTCAGAAGGTTTTGATATGAAGTTTTAATTGATTGTAGATCAGTTTTCCAAAAACTTAAGAGAGGATAGGCAAAATTGAGATAAGCCTGTAATTATTTAGGTCACATGGGTCTCCTGATTTGAATAGGGGAAGGATGAGGGTGGATTTCCAATGGGATGGAACTTCGGCAGAGGAAATGGAGAGATTGAGAATATGTAGAGTGGGGGCTGTGATATAGGCATAACCAAGTTTTAGGAAAAAAGGTTCAAGACCATCATCCCCAGCACTTTTCTTGGTATCAAGGTTAAGTAGCGAGTCTTCTACTTCTTTCAAGTCAGTGCAACTGGAAAGGACAATTCGAGGTGTGGGGAGTAAGGCTAGAGTTGGCTTGGTTAATCCCTTGGCCTGCATAAGGCGAGGAGTCAAAGGCTAGGCCAGACGTGACAAAATGGAAATTGAGTTCTTCCAGGATTTGAGAATTACCTTCGGCAATCCTGCCATTGGTAAGGATCTTGGTGGAATGGAGGTGGCCCTTGGCCGTCCTTCAATAGATTTAAGTGTCCACCAAATTTTGTGTGAATTCCCTTTGGCCTGTTCTAGTGTGGAAACATAGTAGTTTGCTTTGGCAGTGTGGATGCTTTTTACACACACGTTTCTAGCTGCTCTAAATGTCTGCCAATCTGCATGGCTCTTGGTACGCCTGGCCTGAGCCCAGGACTTGTCCCTATTAGTAAGTGCGGCCTTAAGACTTGGAGTAAACCAGGGGTGCGAGATGCGGCAAACCCCGACCTTGATAAAAGGGGCATGCTTATTTGCCAGTTTGACAAGGTTGTCGTTGAGAACAGAGACAGCCTCATCAACTGTTCTGGCAAGACAGAGATCTTGCCATCTAACCTTGTCTAAGTCAGACAGGTAATTTCCTGCCTGGAATTTATGAAAGGACCATTTAGTTATGAACTCAGGCTTGTGTTGATTCTTGACATGTGATCTTATGCATGCAACAACCCCATGATCGCTCATATCATTGTGGAACACTGCGAAGCATAGGATTTTGTGCTGATGAGTGGTTAATATGACATCTAGGAGTGAACTGTTGGCAGAGTTCAATGTATTATTCCTTGTTGGTTTGCTAACAATCTGTACAAGGCCACACTCACCACAGAAAGATTTCAATCTGTTTGATTTTGGGGAAAGCCAGTCCATATTGAAGTCTCCAAGTATTATTGTCTCAGAATTGGCAGCCATGATTAGAGATTTAAGTACCTTGAGGATATCAGTTCCACCGGCTGGGGGCATGTAGCCACCTAAAATAGTGATGTATTCCGTGGAAGGAAGGTGAAGCTTCAGGGATACAATCTCATATTCCTTTGGTTTAGATTTACATGAGATATCACTGGCTGTGAACTTGGTTTTTGAATGGACAACAACACCCCCCCCCGTGTGTGGGAGGGGGTTAGGAGGCAGCAGCCACCAACATGATATGGGGAAAGTGTTCTACAGAACTGCCAGCATACTTGGGAGGGAGTTGTTGACCAAACTGTGGCATATTGAGCTGGGTTATTGAGCAGCCAGTGATGTGCTTGAGGGGAGAGGTTCGGTGACCACCAGTATACTTCTGCAGAGTCAGGGCCCCATAACATTTTTTTTTTCCAAAGGGATCCTTAATGTCCTGGCCACAGTATAATAACTGACTCTTCCACTCTGCATCCACTACAGGCCATATAGTGAGTAAATGGCAGTAGTGGGATTCAAACCTGGGTCTCAAGGTTCTCAGTTCTGCACCCTGTCTACTAGGCCAAATAAGCACACATGGGTGCACACCTGCTAACAAAGTAGCAGGTCCAGTGGTTAGAATAAAGGTCTGGGGACCAAGGGGTGCAAGTTCAAATCATACCACAGCTACTAACTGACTATGTGACCCTGAGCAAATCACTTAACCTCTGTGCCTTAGTCCACCAACTGTAATACTAGGTAAAATCAGGACCCTATGGAAAATTATATATTTGCATCTCAGCTAAGCTATGAAGGGTGATTAATTTGTCATAAAAACACTCAGACACACACACACACACACATATGCTGTCAGCAGCACAGACACAAACAGAGCACTACAGACATGCACACATTCCATTAGCTGGTACACTAGTTAGGCACACACATCAGCTGATAGAGATGCACAGTACATAGACACACACCTTCAGATGCACAGTGTATGTGGATGCTGTCAAACACAACAATGCTATTACAAACACAGATACATGCATACAGATACAACCCCACTCACAGAACAGACACCACTAACCAAGAAAGTAGTTGTGTGCAAGCACATCTCAGTGGACACAGATGCACTCACATAGATACATAGACACTGTCAGCAGATAAGGGCCTATGGCCTAACCTGTCTGCCCATTTAACCTTGTAAATTCACTTTATGTTTTTCTAGAAGTCTGTTGCCCCTTACCCATGACCACCAGAATTCCCTTATGTCTATCCCATGTATTCTTAAATACTGTGATTGTTTCAGCCCCCACCACTTCCTCTGGCAGGGTGTTCCACTTGTCCACCACCCTTTCTGTGAAGAAATTCTTCCTCACACTTCCTCTGAATTGCCCTCCATCCAACTTTATCCCATGCCCTCTAGTCCTGGAACATATTTTTTTGCTGGAAAATAGTGTATTCCTGCACCCTGTTCCTCCCTGTAAGGTACCTGTATGTCTCTATCATATCCCCTGTCTCCCTCCTGTCCTCCAGGTAGTATATATTCAAGTCCTTCAGCCTGTCCTCGTAGGCCTTGTGATGCAATCCCTGTACCATCTTTGTTGCTGTCCTCTGAACCTTCTCTACCAAGTCTATGTCCATACATAGATAAGGTCTCCAGAACTGTACACTGTACTCCAGGTGGGGCCTTGCTAATGTCTTGTATAGCGGAATTATGACCTCCTTTTTCCTGCTGGTGATGTCCCTGCCTATGCATCCCAGCATTCTATTTGCTTTACCTGCTGCCTTGTCGCACTGTTTCCCTACTTTAAGGTCATCAGAGATGATAACCCCAAGGTCCTATTCCTGCTTGGTGCATGCTACTGTATATCCTCACCTCCCCCAACTGATATGTTGCTCCAGGGTTTTTGTGCCCCATATGCATTATCTTGCACTTCCTTGCATTGAATTTCAACTGCCAAACCCTTGACCATTCTTCAAGCTTCTGCAGGTCCCTCCTCATTCTGTCTACACCCTCTAGCATGTCCACTCTGTTACAGAACTACGTGTCATCCGTCAACAGGGAAATTCTGCCTTCTAGGTCCTGCACAATGTCACTGATGAAGACGTTGAATAGGACTGGTCCCAGCACTGATCCCTGTGATACCCCACAGGTCACTCTTCCCTCTGTGGAGTGACAGCCATGACGTGGAACCTATGTAATGAGCTTGTTCTCAAAGGTTTAATCTGAATGAATAAATAAATAAATAAAATTTACCACCACTCTCTGTGTCCTGCTGCCCAGCTAATTACCTACCCACCACACTAGTGTCCTGTCCACTCCCATATTTCCCAGTTTGTTTAATAGCCTTGAATTCACAATACATATATCCATGAATGCACAATATATATACACCACCCCAACAAATGTATGCCGTATAGTGTAGATGTACCTAGACTCCACCACTACACTCACAGAAGTACATGTACTCCTACTACTACAGACATAAATGTATACGCTACTAGACAGTACAATAGTTACATGTATATCCTAGATAAAACAAAGAGATGCATTGACACACACCCACAGATACAGAATATATACACACAAATGTGTACACACACATGCACTCACAAACAGCAATATACTACGCACACACTGACATGAATACACCATACACACAGACACATATATACGTTTCCCTTAGCTTAATACTCTGCTGCTGACCCCATCTGTAATCTCACAGTGCACCACTTCAAAGCCTGAAAGCATAATTTTTTACCTCTCCCTGAAAAAGTGCTAGCAATTGGAAAAGTAAAATCACAATTTTTAGACCCAATGGAAAAATATTGTCTCCCAACCCCCCAGCAGGAGTAAGGACTGTGGTAAAAGGTGTTCTCAGGATGTCACACTCCAATCCTCTACCTCCCACAACCTGCAGCAGGAGATGGGATCAGGTTTGAGGCCATGCTGTGGACTTGAAGGCCCAGTTGATTGCTCCCAATCACCTGTTTATTTATGTATTTATTTATTATTATTTAAGTGTTTAACCAGGAAGGCATGCTGAGCAGGCTACTGCTCGATTCCTGCTGTTAACAGCAAGTGTCTGGATCATTATACATAGGAGCTACGTCAAGGGCCTGATGGCATGCCTGATTGCTCCCAGTCCCCCTTCCTACAGTAGGAGATAGGATCAGTGTAGCCTATTTGTTCTGTTTCTCTTCCCTCCCTTCTCCATCAACAGGCTCTGAAGCGGATTGAGAAACCAACTGTTTGCTTTCTTTTCTCCTTCTGGCAGCAGGAGCTGAATCAAAGGCAGAATGCACTCATTTTTTCCTCCTCCCTTTCCCACTGCAGGACAGTAAAATAATGGGTCCAACAGTCTGTTTGCTTTCACTGCCCCCAAACAATTAGAAGGAGTGTGCAGTGACTGAATAAGCAAGAGCATGCATAACCTTCAGTTTACAGGCTACAGGAATCTGAACAAGCAACTGCAATGCAGCTAGTATGCAGAAAAGTGAATATGTTATGGTGCAGCATCCTGAGTTAGTATATGTGTAGTCATCATCAGGAAAGCAGAACTGCTTTTTGATGGGGAATGCAACAGACTAAGGTTGTTTTGAAAAATATACCTCTGAATTTTATCAAACTATTTTATTATTTCTGCAATGGCCTGGCCTGTCCCAGACTATGATCAAGTCATTAGTTTAGCTTCCACCAGCATCTGTGAGGTAGACTCACTGGTAGCCTCAGCATGATCTGCCCCTCCCCACCCTTACTTTCTCTTGTGCTCCCCTAATCACGTTAGTGTACCAGAGTCTCAGGAAGTGGCTAGTTTAATTGAAGGCAATCAGCTCAGGTGTTCTTTATCTATTTAATCAGCACTGACTCTTTACAGGGCCTAGAACTTGTGAAAATAGGGACTGGCAGATTCTTTCTGAAACACTGTTTCAGCTGGGCCAGAGCAAACACCAATGTACCTTGGGGGGGGGGGGCAAATGGGATGGACACCATTAAAGTGAGATTTACTTGAATCATATGAACCCCACCTGGATATTGGCCTACAATCTCTGCTGCACACTTGAATAACAAGAGCTGGCAACACTTCCCAGCCCTAAGAGATCCTACACAGTTTATAAAGCAAGGCTTGGTTGTACTTTTTTCTCATACTTTGACTGTCAGGTAACATTCTGCTGACTACTGTACAACCAAGAAGAAAAAATGTAGCAAACTTTTATATTTCAATAGCTCAACAAAAATGTATCTATTTTATCTATTTAAAATTTGTTGTTCGGGGTAGAACCCAAGAGTGTAAATATCCTTTTTGAAAGGGAACTAGTACATAAAATCTTCAAATTTTTTCAAATGATGTTGTCGCTGAAAACCCCGTCAGCTATTCGTAAAATAGAAAGTGTAGGATGCTTTGAATGGCAAGAACTAGTTCATGTATTCATTTTTAAAGGAAACTCCAAAAGTGGTAACAAAGTATCAGGTCCGGAGGTTAGAGCAAAGGTCTGGGAACCAAGGGGTGCAAGTTCAAATCATACCACAGCCACTGACTCACTATGTGACTCTGCACAAGCAAATTATAATGGACCAGCCAAGAAATTATAGTGGGTTACATATACCAAGAGTCAAGTAGAGTTCCCCCATTGCACACTTACACCTCACAAGACCCCAGTGACCCAAATATTTATGGATTCAGTGAAGTTTCCCCCATACATTGTCATATTAATTAAAAACTGTAAAAAAGAGCAAAGGTACTGCCAAATACCATAAAATAGATATGGTAGTACTAGCAAGGAGGCAGTATGGTGCAGTGATTTAAGACTCTGAGCTGCAAATCTGGAGACCTGGGTTTGAATCCCAGAGCCCCCACTTGCATACTGTGTGACCCTAAGCAAGTCACTTAACTTCCTTGTGCTCCCAGGTTGCACCTATAAACAAGCTTTCAGCTTAGTGTGTCTCACCTGGTTAAATAATTGGAAAAAAAAAATCAGTAAGTACCTGTAAATGTCTGTACACTACTGTACAGTATGTACTTGTTTCACACTGCATGCTGACATCCTGATCATAAAATCAAATAACCAGTTCTTCAGTAGCACCCCCTAAGTCCCAATATCCCCATTATACAAAACTAACACTCAGAACAAGAATAGAGGCTCTGCATGAGGAATCAGAACTTTAACTTGTGCTTGTTGTTACACCTCTGTTATAGCAGTGACCCAAGTTATGCCCCTTAGAAGCTTTCAAACTTCTTAACCTGTGAGAATCTATCATCTTGGGGGGTTTTAGCTGTTTTGTGCCTGTACCTCCAAGACCCCATTGAAAATGGACATACAATGCCCTTGTGACTACACAGCAATCACATTTTAAATGAACAGATAAATCTTTGGCTTCGGCAGTCCTGTTCCACTCCAGGTTCACTCCATATGCCCCTGCCTCTTTTGGCTATGTAAACAGAAAGAGCTGATTGTCCACTGTAACTTGATGACATTCTGGAAACCATGGATGGCATGACATTTTTCAGAGTCTCAGCTTCCCCTTGACATTGTCAACTACTTTTCATTATATACAAGTGGCACAGGACAAGTCTATAAAGAAGATAATTTTATTTTATGCAATTAAGGGTGGACATAAAAGGAGTGTGATGAATCCGTTTATCTGAGTAACTGTGTACATCAGTTTCATTTATGTACACAGTTACTACATCGCACTCTGTTTATGTACACAGTTTTTAAATCACAGGCCATTTATCCACATAGTTTCTACATCATCCCCCTTGTCTCCCCCCCCACCTGATGGCACTATCTTATCAAGCTTTTTCATCCTGTTCCATACTGCTTACAAAATCTGCTCCTTACTACCAGCTCTTCTTTCTCTCTCCACCTCTGTCTCCCATTTAACTGCCCACCAGACCGGTTCCAACCAAAAATGAAAGCAGATAAATGTATTTTTACTTTTTAGAAGTAGTGGTAGGCAGCTTCTACTTCCCTACCTCTGAATCTGCAGCCCTCCCCCCGATCCAATGACCACTCCTCTCCTCTGGGCACAAGAAAGCTCAGGGATGTGGAGGGCTGAGGCCCAAGACAAATTCACAGCATACTTTTTCATCAACAACCCACTTTCTTCTGTATTTACACTGCACACTTAACAAAACTCTGGTTCCTTGCCCTCCAGCCCCCACAACTTCCGCAGTATCACACTGTGTTTCCAGTACCTTTGAGTCATTTTCCTTATCCTACATTCGCATTGTTAGGAGCCCAGTACCCGTTTCTTATTAAATGGCCCCTGCTTTAGGTCTACATAACTTCCCCTTAGCTGAAGAATAGTCACTAAAGCTGTTACCTTCACTGTTATGTTACATTTTCGGCAAGCTTCTCTCACTTCACAGTGGCTCCTGCTCTGGCTCGCTCTGCTGTTACAGCTACCGCTCCAGCTTGCTCTGCATTTCAATCACTGATCCTGTTCATTGCAGATCCCACTCCCAGGGCCCAAAACAAATATAGGCTGCAATAAAATCATTATTTAAAAAAAAAACACTGGACAAAATCTAGAAGGGCTCTCTCTCTCGCTAAACTAAGCTGCCATTTTTTAAAAGTTTTTCAGCAAGTCTCTCCTCCACCAATCAGCAAAACTGCCATCACATTACTGCCAAGGTCATGATCTGGCATTCATAGCAATTGCCATGGCAGCAGTGCTCTCAGAAGTTGAGGAGCATTGTTTCAGCAAGAAAACCCACAACTCTGTAAAATTAAAAAGACATCAGAACTATCTTTTTAGAAAAATATTTAATGGTAAGGTCACTGTCTGTTGCATAAATGAAATACACAACAGGGACCTTGTGGAATAAGCAATTTATTTTCACTTGTGTTGTTTGACCTTGGGCACATCACTCATGGCTTATACTACTTGTGAGGTTATCCAAGGTCAAACAGCACTCATGAAAATAAATTGTTTACTCCACAGGTCCCCGCTGTTTAACCCTTACATATTACATTGCCATGGAACCCTGATTCTCACTGCCTTCAAAACCTGATCCCTCATTACTACCCAGAATGTAATCAAGAGCATGGTGTGTAGACCTTCTGTAGTTTTTGTACTCAGCGGGGATTAATCCTGTAGGCTTTCACTAGTGGGGTTCAAAAAACAACTCCCAGTGCCTCTGTTAGCCACCATTAAAAGAAAGTGACTGCATCTTGCCCCTCTATCCCATCAGGTATCCCTAATGTGAATTTTGAAGACTCTAACCACATTTTCCATTTGTTCAATGTCAGAATGCAACAAACATTGCTCTTTTCACTGTCATAGAGGCTTGTGGCCATTGCTTTGCCCAGTATCACTGTAGATTACAGAACAGTGTCCACCACACCTTCTACCATTGCTTTTCAATCACCTTTAGAGAGCTACTTGAAGAAAACATAATACTATGTAACCCCTCACCCCTGCCTTTTTTCCAAAATGACGGGTGGCATGCTGTTGAAGCTGACAGCAGTACCTGGTGGGGACCAGGGTTCGGGGAGGATGAGGTTACTCGGCACAGGGGGACCTAGGTTTGGCTACTCTGCACAGGGGGTGTCCAAGTAAATCCGAACACAGGAAGCAATAACTGTAATGTCCAGAACCAGGAATGGGATTCTTCAGTGTGGCTTTTATTCACATACTAGCTGACCAAACAAAGCATAGACGGACCCCCATGGGGCTACATTTCCTGGTAATGCAGATTAGAGACAACAGAACACAGTATCACCATTTCTAGCCCTCAGGCTCTAAACCTACCAGGCACACAGCCCGGACTTGCACGCAGCTTTGGGTACACAGCCCGACTTGTACATTACTTGGGTTTTCCCCACTGGCCCGGCTCCCCCACCAGCCACTTGATCCGTGGTCCATTTGAAGAATGAACCAATTTTCCAATTCGCGGTCCATTTGAGAAATGAACCAATTATCCTGTTGTGGCTCCCAAACCACACTAGAGCCTTCGACTCCTAGAGAGAATTTTCCTTACAATCCCACATTTGGGTACTTCCCTCATCACTGGCCAAGTGCCTGAGGTAAAGTAGAAATCCACAGAAGAAATCCGTAGAGGTGGACCTGGTCACTAAAAATGGGGGGGTCACCCACCTTCAGCTCCCACAGCCCATACCCGGCCATTTTTCTGGAAACTGAACAATTTCTTTACTGAACTTTCAAATGTAGATTCTGGGTAGACATTTGTCACATCTCCTCTACATATCATTTGCATCCCAACAAGCTCTGGACTTGAACCTACTTTTAATTTGCTTAGCCCATTACTCTAGGCTTCCCAATATTTCAGTAGTTCAGTCCCCACATTGTCACATAAGTCCCAGGGTGAAAAACACAGGCCCTTTTAGCAAGAGCAGACACTCACCCTCATGTTGCAGGTGCCCCTGCAGGTGACTCACAAATCTTCTTGTTCTCCCAATAAACACTGGAACACATAGGCAGCTTTTCCTTCACAAGCAGAACTAGGGGTTGCCCCAGGAATCTGCAGGGAAACCTTTCCTCCCCCCCCCAAAGGCAGGGGCACTGAGACCTGAAAACAGCGGTCTCCACCACTTCAGTTATCTTTTGTGTCTCTCTTTAAGGTGGAGACACACACCCTTTTACTTAAAAGTAGCCCTCTGTCAGGGCTGAGGCTCCTAGAGCCTTCACTGAGCTGCTTTCTCAGCAAGCTCCCAACTTCACACTCACTCACTGAAGACTGACTTCAAAACCTCCCAGCGTTCTAACCAACTCCCTTTGCTGCAGATTCCAATGTGGCTCATGCAGCTGTGATAGTTCTATTGGTGATGTCATCCCTCAGTCTCAGCTGGGACTGAGAACAGAGTGAGACAGTGTGAAACCCATTTAACTGGAGTTTCACAAGCTGCCTTCCCTGCCTACCACTAGGTCTTACTGGGATTCTATTAACCCCGGGTAACAAGGGGGTTACACTCGCCCTTGACCAGGAAATTGACTATCCACAGTCATTATTTACCCGGCCTTAGGCCATCCCACCCTATGTGCTACCTGCAGAGGGGGATGATGAGGCCCCCTCCTACCATGTGCAAGCACAGGCAGGCAACACTAAGGGCCTAGAGGCCTTTAGCTGACATATCAGCCTCTACTCTATCCACTTACGATGGACGCCTAGTGGCTCTGGTAGAACTATCCAGAGCATAGCCCTGATAGATCAGCACTGCGGTCCCAATGGCCATTCAGGACCACAGCCTGCCTATCCCCCCTAACCCTCTAGGGAAAACCTATCTGCTTTTAACCTAATACCCCCAAAATAAAAACAACCCGGGGACCTCCCCGACCTTGCGCAACCTGCAACCACACACCATTAAAATACCACATTTTATACCATGTTACTGCTTCCTCCCTACCCCCACAACCACACCTGTGGAAGGAAAGGGTTAATACAGTAACAACAACAACAATAACACCACAGTACTTTAAATTTCTATTCACTAAAGTACTAATGAGGAACTCCGATGAGCCCCTCCTCCTCTTCTTGTCTTCTCTTCTGTCTTCCCAGGAACACCTGTAAGAAAAAGAAAGACAACACACATTCCTAATCTGCATACACAGTCTACCTAAACCCCTACCATCAAAACACTGAAAAATACTAAAAAGATTTTTTTTAGAAAAAGGTAGAAAAACAGTATTTACATTAGAAAACAACGACACTATTTACAATACACATTTGGGGGGATGGAGTGCCCTAAAAGTCCCAACTAGTGACCACAATGCCCGAAGGCTAGTCCAACAAAGAGTCTCTCCTGGGCCGGAGCCCGGTGAAGCACAGTTCTAACAGGCCAAAGTCCCGAAGGGGAGAGTCTTTGAGGGCAGTTCACACATTTTGAAGTCTGCTAGTATAGGTGTGTACTGCACTGTCATAAAGATAGAAAAGTTCGGACTTACCAGCCACTTGTAGAATGGAAATTTTGGGACCGACCTGCACCTCTGGCGAAGACTCTCACTGGCAGCATTTCTTCCGATACAGCTGACGGACATCTTCCGGAACACAGGAGGGCACATCTGGGAACTGCTGGGGTGATGTCATCTTTGGAGATGGAACCTTAGAACAGGAACAGAAAGAAAACAGCTGGTCCGACGTCATCCGATTACCAGGCAATGAACAGGATACAGCTGGGCTGGTATCCTCTCTGGATCTGAAGTCATCTGGTGGGCCAGTCAATGGGTGCTAGAAAGGCCAGTACACTGTAGACTGATGAATGTGGGGCACCTGAGTCCTGGATGTCCATATTGGCGAATCAGTAAAGGCACTTCACAGTCTGGTGTGGCAGTATTGACTACCACTGCTCGGCTTTCCATTTTGTAGGCACGGGCACATTTGCTGGGAGGTCCTTGCACTGAGGCCAATAGTACCGGGGGTCAGGAGCTTGAATTATTACCCCATCTGGGTGCACACAATTCACACAGTGGGAGATTTCTCATCCCTCTCCATCCACCACTCTCACTCTGTCTATAAACAGTGTCCTGCCTCTCTTCCACTGGGTATACTTCTCGTGAAACAGTCTATTCTTTACATGCTTGTTGGCCCCAGGGTGCACACTTTTCATTGCTTCATCCCAGATCCAGGATTTCCTGCTGTTCTCAATCTCCTCCCAGACTTTCCGAGGAAAGGTAGGAAAGGTCATACCATAGATCTCATTTGCCTTCCTATGAACCAGTCTCTCCTCTTTGCTTGCTTTGGTCAATCTAAGACCTCTGGCCTGGCTTGGGGGTGGCCAGTCCTGGTTCTGCCAGCTTCGCACCCTTAAAGAAATTAGAAACGGATCCCTGACTTCTTCCTCTTGCAAAGCCAGGGCAGTGGCATCACCACTTTCTTCCATACATTTCTCCGAGATAAGATCTTGAGGCTGTGTACCCGTTCCTTTTTCACAAGGCCACATAGGTTCCCCCTCATCTTCCTCTACACTGAGCATCTGAGCCCAGGAGTGAGCAGTCATTCTCACTCCTGAGACTATCCACTCATCACTAGGCGCGGAGGTCGACACCTCCCACTCAAAGGCCTCCCGCATCTCATCTTCACCTAAGAGACTTGGGCTAGGCCCTCCTCAGGGTCTATTGATGCTTTATCCGAACCCTTCTGGGATCCAGCATCCAAACTTCAACTCTGATTCTGTCTCTAACTCTGCACCCTCTAGCTTTGTGCCACACTCCCCGAGAGGCCCTTCCTCTACAGGCCCGCCTGGTGCTGTGTGCTGCCAACTGCAGATTCCTGAACCTTTGTCCATGTGGGAGCCAACCGAATTTGAGGCGCTTTATACAAGCCATATTTTTCTAGGCATCCAGCACAGTGAGGAATCATGAAGACGTCCCTTCCAGTTCTCAAGCATATTTGACATACTTGCACTGGAAAACCAGGAATCGCCACATGAGGAGGCAGTTGTCCTCCATAGCACCACTTTTCAATGTCCCTCAGTCTATTCACTGCTGCTGTTACTGCAACCTGGGCATGATCCGGGTAACGAGCTGGTCCTGAGGCCATAACTGCAGAAAACAAAAGTTCACTGTAACTGAAAGTCCCACTTTTACTGAACACACTCTTTAGTTGTAAATGGCTCATGTGCTGCTGTGTTTACTTACTACCCACCCTGTAATGGCGGCGGCAGCACTTCTGTGCATCAACATTCAGAAATCTGGTCAAGCCACTGCACACCCAATTTACACAAACTACTGATAACTTTTGCTCAAACTGCACAACTTGCTCTGTTCTTGCTTTAAACACATTCACTTGATTTTCCACGGACTTTTTACATGCTGGAAACATTTATTTGATTTACAGTCCCCTAAATCTTCAGGTTTTTAGCACAGGATTGCCTGTATTACTAGTGCTGCACATTGGCTACAATCCACAGTCTCTCTCTGGCTTCAAACTTTAAACTGAGGCTGAATTTATTACTATGCACACAGTCAATGGCTTAACAGACTTGCACTTGCTGGCAGGACTTGACACAGTCGTTACTTGCAAAGCGACTACACTGCTGCACACACATTTATATGGCAGAGGGCAGAAAATCACTGTTTGAGCAGTTTTTAGGTTGTGACTTACTGTTATCAGTAGCAGTTTGCTGCGATGGGGAAAAATGGCCTGCAGCCAGTTCTTGGAGGCCTCAGAACAGAGACGGGCGGGCAGTCCTACCGATCGTCTTTTCGACCACCACACTTGCAATTTCAATGATCGATTAGCGGGTTGAGCCCGATTTTGAACTAGAAAGTCTATTTTTATAAAGTTTACAATGATTTTAACATTCCGCTATGCTCCTCCACTAGCCAGTACATGCACTCCACTCACACTCCCTCTCGAATGCTGGGTCAGTCTCTGTAGAGCTGGCTGAGGGGCGGAACTGATCTCAGCCTGACCAATCACACGGCGCCATGCAAATGAGCCTCTTCTTCCTCGCGAGGGCTCTTCTCCTCACGGCGATCGTCGAGCAGGCAAATTTAAACTGCAGAATGCAACTTTTTTTCTTTTTCAACCGTCTTCATGGCGGGAGCCCATTTCAGCCATTTAACATAGCCATTACACCTGCAAGTCTCTCATACATTTCAAAAAGCATTTCCAACGTCCAGAGTACAATTTTCCTGTTGCTACCCCTAGGCTTCCACACTTTTCTTTACCATAGTTCATTTTAAAAGCAGGCAAAATGCTGTAAACAATTTGATGCAGGACAAGGGCACACTCTTTGGCTTTACTGCTCCTTGGTAAACAGTTGGCATTTTTAAACAGCAGCACAAGATCCACAGCACACAGCAACACATGAGGGAAATTGCTTCAGCTTTTTGGGCTATCCACTGCCAGATAGCCAAAACGCTAGCCCCCTTACCCAAGCACCTTCCTCCTTGAACAAAATCCAAAGCGGTGCCTCCATTTTTGTAACCCCTCACCCCTGCCTTTTTGCCAAAATGATGGGTGGCATGCTGTTGAAGCTGACAGCAGTACCTAGTGGGGACCAGGGTTTGGGGAGGATGAGGTTACTCAGCACAGGGGGACCTAGGTTTGGCTACTCTGCACACGGGTATCCAAGTAAATCCGAACACAGGAAGCAATAACTGTAATGTCCAGAACCAGGAATGGGATTCTTTAGTGTGGCTTTTATTCACATACTAGCTGACCAAAAAAAGCATAGATGGACCCCCATGGGGCTACATTTCCTGGCAATGCAGATTAGAGACAACAGAACACATTATCACCATTTCCAGCCCTCAGGCTCTAAACCCACCAGGCACACAGCCCGGACTTGCACGCAACTTTGGGTACACAGCCCGACTTGTACACTACTTGGGTTTTCCCCACTGGCCTGGCTCCCCCGCTTGATCTACGGTCCATTTGAAGAATGGACCAATTTTCCAATTCGCGGTCCATTTGAGAAATGAACCAATTATACTGTTGTGGCTCCCCAAACCACACTAGAGCCTTCGACTCCTAGAGAGAATTTTCCTTACAATCCCATGTCTGGATACTTCCCGCATCACTGGTCAAGTGCCTGAGGTAAAGTAGAAATCCACAGAAGAACTCCGTAGAGGTGGACCTGGTCACTAAAAAATGGGGTCACCCACCTCCAGCTCCCACAGCCCATACCTGGCCATTTCTCTGGAAACTGAACAATTCCTTACTGAACTTTCAAATGTAGATTCTGGCAGACGTCTGTCACATCTCCTCTACATATCATTTGCATCCCAACAAGCTCTGGACTTGAACCTACTTTTAATTTGCTTAGCCCATTACTCTAGGCTTCCCAATATTTTAGTAGTTCAATCCCCACATTGTCACACAAGTCCCAGGGTGAAAAACACAGGCCCTTTTAGCAAGAGCAGACACTCATCCTCATGTTGCAGGTGCCCCACAGGTGACTCACAAATCTTCTTGTTCTCCCAAATAAACACTGGAACACATAAGCAGCTTTTCCTTCACAAGCAGAACTAGGGGGTTGCCCCAGGAATCTGCAGGGAAACCTTTCCTGCCCCCCTAAAGGGAGGGGGCACTGAGACCTGAAAACTGCGGTATCCACCACTTCAGTTATCTTTTGTGTCTCTCTTTAAGGTGGAGACACACACCCTTTTACTTAAAAGTAGCCCTCTGTCAGAGCTGAGGCTCCTAGAGCCTTCACTGAGCTGCTTTATCAGCAAGCTCCCAACTTCACACTCACTCACTGAAGACTGACTGAAGACTGACTTCAAAACCTCCCAACATTCTAACCAACTCCCTTTGCTGCAGATTCCAATGTGGCTCATGCAGCTGTGATAGTTCTATTGGTGATGTCATCCCTCAGTCTCAGCTGAGACTGAGAACAGAGTGAGACAGTGTGAAACCCATTTAACTGGAGTTTCACAAGCTGCCTTCCCTGCCTACCACTAGGTCTTACAGGGATTCTAGTAACCCCGGGTAACCAGGTGGGTACAACTATTTTTCATTAATGTTCCAAGCTACCATCCACAATTTGGAAAAATGGCCTTAAGCTGGATCAACCCTACATCTTTGAGCACTTTGCAAAAATCACTTCAATTAAGTTTGTTCATCATTCCCTGCTGTTTTAAGGTTCTCCTCCATCAATTTTGTGTTGACAAATGTGAATACTATTAAATCATCCTGTAAATTGTGTTTAACTATAAGGTTAAAACTGCATTTGCAATCTGCCTTCTGTAAATAGGTATAATGTTTCTGTTAACCTCATGATTTTTTATTTTCCCAGGACATACCTGAAATTAGGAAATGCCATGTCTAGCGCACTTACCTACTAACATACTAAAATGCCAGCAGAATAGGCCTAACAGTCTTTCGCGTCTACTCGTTTGGTCAGCCCCCATCCTGGGAGCTGACCTTTCTGCCCCCCTCGCCTTCTCCGGCTTCTCCCTTCCCAGTTCCGGATATTCTCGCTGCATTGGATTTTGCTTCCAGAACCCTTGCCCTGTACCTAGCCCACCCCCTCTTGAACTCCTCCACCATCTCTGCCTCCACCAGCCCCCTAGGCAGCGCATTCCATGGCTCCACCACCCTCTCAGTGAAGTAGTACCTCCTCCTTTCTCCCCTGAATCTTCCCCCCTCCAGCTTCCACCCATGCCTTCTAGTGGCCCCCTCTCCCTTCCTTCGAAGCACCCTGACTGCTCCTCCCCTATTTACCCCCTTCATGTACCTGAAGACCTCTATCATGTCCCCCCGGTCCCTTCTCTCTTCTAATGTGTACATATTTAGCTTTTCGAGCCTCTCCTTATAGGTCCTGTCCCCCAAACCCCAAATTATTTTGGTTGCCCACCTCTGGACCCTCTCCAGGAGTTTAATGTCCCTCTTTAAGTGTGGCCTCCAAAACTGCATGCAGTACTCGAGGTGTGGCCTCACCAAGCAGTTATACAGAGGGAGTATCACTTCCCTCCTTCTGGAGGTGATCCACCTAACGATGCATCCCAGCATCCTGTTGGCCTTGGCTGCTGCCCTCCTACAAGCCTCTGAGTTGTTCATCTTGACATCCACCACCACCCCCAGGTCCCTCTCAGCCATCAAGACTTGTAGCATTTCCTTCCCCAGGGTGTACACTTGGCCCAGGTTTCTGGCCCCCAGGTGCAGTACCTTGCATTTCCCTGCATTGAACCTCAGCTTCCACTTTCTTGACCATCTTTCCAGAGCCTCCAGGTCCCTCTGAAGGGCCACCCTCCCCATCCCTCCTCCCCATCCACCACCGCCCCCAGTTTTGAGTCATCCATGAGACTCATCTCACTCCTGATACCTGTCCTTATGTTAGAGGCGTGGCGTTGAACAGGAGGGCCCAAGGACTGATTCCTGTGGGACCCCACTAATGACCCTCCTTGGGGATGAGACTATCCCGCCAACTACGACCCTCTGGATCCGGTCCTGGAGCCAATTGCCTATCCATCTGATCATCTGGTTCCCCACCCCCATTTCTCCCAGCTTATCCAACAGGCCCTCATGAGGAACAGGGTCAAATGCCTTGCTGAAGTCTAGAAAGAGGACGTACACTGGTTTACCCAGGTCCAAGGCACTCATCACCCAGTCATAGAACTCCACAAGGTTTGTCTGACACGATTTCCCCGGGACAAATCCATGCTGTCTATCGTCCAGGCACCCTGACTTTTCCAGGCCCCCCCAGCCTCTCCTTGACAATGCCCTCCATCACCTTGCCCAACAGCGATGTCAGGCTGACAGGCCTGTAGTTCCCTGCCACCTCCCTTGATCCCTTCTTGTGGATAGGCACTATATGCGCCACCTTCCAGTCCTGGGGCACCCACCCTGTCCTCAAAGAGATGGTGAAAAGCTCCGCCATGGGTTTCGTCAGGACATCCGCAAGTTCCTTCAGCATTCTGGGATGTAATTTGTCCATCCCCGGTGCTTTCTCCATCTTAAGGGACCTGAGGGCTTCCCTCACTCTCTCTGCTGTGATTTCCATTTCCTACCTCTTCGCTGCTTAACCTTCCCCTCCTGCCAGTGATGCAT
The DNA here is from genome assembly GCA_016271365.2 of Neoceratodus forsteri. Classification (NCBI taxonomy): domain Eukaryota; kingdom Metazoa; phylum Chordata; order Ceratodontiformes; family Ceratodontidae; genus Neoceratodus; species Neoceratodus forsteri. The sequence continues at coordinate 964,765,036 of CM028132.1, read as the reverse complement.
CCCTCTCCCAGACCCGCCATTGGTAAGGGGTCCTCCTCCTCAGTATCACTGTCTCCTCCCATGTATGATGCAGCACACCATTTTCCTTGGTGAAAACTGAGGTGAAGCACTCATTTAGTACCTCAGCCTGCTCCTCCTGGTCTTGTGTCCATCTCTCCCCTGTTTTAATCCTGCTAATCTGCCCCTTCACCCTTCATTTTTCCCCAATGTATCTAAAGAACCCCTTGTTCCCTCTCCTAATTTCCCTGGCCAGGTTCTACTCCTTCCTTGCCTTAGCCACCCTCACCACCCAAGTGGCCCTTCTAGCCATCAGCTCATACTCCCCTCAATCCCTTTCACTCCTTGAGCACTTGAATTGCCTATAGGCTGCCTTCTTTCCCTGCACCACCTCCTGGACCTCCCTGGCCCACCATCAGGGTTATCAGGCCCTACCGCATTTTCATCTTCCTCTTGCACAGGTGCTGGTAGCATCCTGCACCCCTCTCCTGATGATTTCCCACCTACTATCAGCGTCCATGTCTGACCCAATCACATCCAAATGCTCCTGAAGGATCCTTCTCATTTCCTTAAAATCCGCCCCCCTGAAGTCAGTTACCTCCATCTTTGTGCAGCCTTCTACCTCTCCTAGGTCCAGGCAGAACCAGACCATGGCATGGTAACTCCCCGACAATGGTTCCCTTACCTCCAGGCCCCAAATCTGGTCACTGCCTGCCAGGACCACATCCAGTACCCCCGCCTCCCTGGTCAGTTCCCCCACCTGCTGAGTTAGGAACGCATCTTGAAAGACTTCCAACAACCTCTGTTCCCTGGCCACTGAGGATGTCATAGTCTCCCAGTCTGTTCCTGGCATGTTTAAGTCCCCAAGCACCACCACCCTTCCCCTGCCCAATCTGCAGTGTCTCCCAACATCTGCCACCAGACTCTCCTCCAGCTCCTCCACCAGGGCAGGGGGTCTATACACCACTCCTATTTTTACTCTCTTGCCCCCCGTTGTTATCAAGGTGACCCAAATCGCCTCCATGGTTCCCTCCACCTCCTCTACTCCCCCTATGCCAATGCAGTTTTTGACTATCATTGCTACCCCTCCACCCCTTCCCTCCTCCTGTCCTTCCTGAACATAGTGTAACCCTCCAGGTTCAGGTCCCAGTCGTGTCCTGCGGTGGCCCAGGTCTCAGTGACCACTGCCACATCCACTGCTCCCTCAGTTAGCATTGCCTGGAGATCAGGCATTTTATTGCCCAAGCTCCTGGCATTCAGCAGGACTACCTTCCACCCTTTCCAAATACTTCCATTTCCCCTGCTCGTGTTCCCATGGGGATTCCATTTTCCCCTGGACTGCACTTTACCAGCCGGCCTTTTCCCACATTCCTCCAGCTCCCCAGGGGGGTGGAGACAGAGTCCCTCCTTTATTGGACCCTCCTTGACAGCCTTTTCTCCCATCCCTCCCCCTTCACAAGTTTAAACCCCACTTTTCACCAATGAGCCCCTCTATTTTCAACTTAAGGATTCCCCTCCCCTCCAAATTGAGATGGAGCCTATCTCTAGCATACAGCTCCTTATCCTCCCAGGTCTCCCCCCAAGCCCCCATCAACCCATACCCTCTGGCCTCACACCACTCCCTGAGCCAGTGGCTTAGCTCCCTAATCTTCCTTTTGTGTTCCCCACCACCCCTTGGCACCGGCAGGATTTCCGAGAAGGAAATTGTGCATCCTATGTCATGACAGACCCTGGCAAGCTCCCTGAACCTTGCCTGTATCTCTAGCTCACTGTTTCCCTCAATGTCATTTGTACCCAGGTGGACCAGTATGTCCGGGAAACCCTCACAATCCTTTGCCAGCTGATATACCCTGCGGCTTGGCCCTGTGCAACTGTTAGTCCAGGGAAGCATTTTGTTCTAACTGGCCAGGCTTGTCCCTGCCTATCCCATTTGATACCCCTGATCATAGAATCCCTCAACAGGACCACTCTGACTGCTCCTTTTCCTCCATTTCCCCCCTTCCATGTCCCTCATCCTTTCTACCAACCCCTCCACCCAGCCGGCTCCTTGTTCCTCCCCCTATCTGGGTGCCACATGCCACCCCCTCCTTATTTACCCTGGCCACCCCCTCCCCTCCAATCCTATGCCTCTCCTCCTCCTCCTGAGTATCCTTCTGTACCTCGCTAACTCCCCCCTCACTGCTCATGACTGGTCCTTCTCCCCATCTGCTAAACTAGCCTGGTTCATCCTCCCTTCCTTCCTGTCTCCATTTAGTCCCTCCTTGCTTGTCGTGCTCCCCTGGCCTAAACCCTCACTCCCTTTACTGTATCCTCCTTGTACTTCTGGTCCTTCTCCTTGCCCTTTCCTCCCAACTGGTCCTTCTCCTTGCACTTTCCTCCTTCTTCCCCCTGCCCATCCTGCTCTGATTCACTGCTTCCCCCATTTTCCTGCATTCCAGGTTCCCCCCTGTTCCTCCTGCTATCCGGCCCCTGCCTCCTGCCCCCCACTCCCTTTCCATCTCTAACCACCCCTGTCATAGCTACATCACCCCCCTCATCCTCAAGCAGAAGAAGAGCATTGAAGCGGTTTCTGAGCGTAAGGTCCGATCCACCTCCCCGCCTTGCTTCCTTCTTTCCAGCCCCAGCCATCTGCCTACTTCCCTGAGAATGTTGTCCCTCTGGCCCCCCTTTGTGAGGGTCCCCAGTTATCTGCCTGGTTCCTTGGTAGTGTCCTCCTTTTGGGCACCCTCTGTCAGGGTCCCTATGTGACCCCAGAGTATTCTCCTTTACTCCTTTCCCTATGTCCCCACTCCTAGTGCTTGGTGCAACCCCTTGGGAGATCCCCTGCCCTCTTCCCCAACCATACCTCCCCCTTCCCCCAGCTGTCTCCTAATCCCTGCAACCTTCTCACTAAGCTGTGCCAGCTGGTAGCACACTGACCAACCACCCAACTTCCAAGCCCAGTCCAGTATCATGGCTGCCCCACACCCTGTGCACCACACCACCCTCCCAAAGATGCCGGCCCTAATGACATGTGGTCCCATCCCCCTCCAAGTAGGTTCCCTTGGGTGAGCCACCAGGTTCCCTACTAGTCCAAGATACACCCCTACTGCCTAATCAGGTCACCCACTAATCCTAGATACAGTCCCACAGTCAACCGGTAACCCTGTTATTAGGTGCAGTACAACACAGTAAACTTATAAGGGGGTAACAACTCCTAAGCTTCTCTCTCCAGCCTTTAAATCCAACCCCCAGTGGCTAGAAATACATAGAGCTGCACCTGCAACCTTTTCCTCCAATTGCAGGAGCAGTGTTCCCTATAAATAAGCAGAACTTCGGGGAGGGAGGGGTGGGGAGGGTGGGATTAGGGCCTACCTGGTTAATAAAAGCTAACTAACTAAATGAACTTAGTCTTTGACCCTTTGTACAAATCTTCTGTTGTTTCTTGACCTTGTTTTAGTTCTTACATGTTAGTTTTCCACAGAGAAATGCTATATTATGTTACATGTCTCCTTATCTTCTGTAATGCTATCTTTTCTAATCAAGGCTTCCTTGTAAATGAGCATTGTTCAATTGAGCTTTTTTCTTGGTAATATAAATAAATTCTAATATGAATATGAGACTTTCAGTGTCCAACTTATGGTCTATTCTTTGGACCAAGTGAGTTAGGGCTAACATGACATTTTGAAGTGAGTCAAGCATGGATGGCATGCCAGATGCCACCCCAGAAAGCCATTCAGATTTGGTGTTCTTGGTGATTCTGCTTTTGGACTTCAAATTTTCCAACTTTGATGCTGTTTCATTCTGTCCCATGACTAGCAATTTAGACAAAAATGATTGTTCTACTATCCTCTATACACTGGTGTCAAAAATTAAAACTATGATACAGTAAAGTAAGAAAATAAAGTTAGTAAGGCATACACATGTGGGGGCACAGAAAGCACTGTGTTGCTGACTGGGCTGTAGTTTTTCAGATGATGTCAGGGATTTTTTTATAGTCCAGTTTGCCCACTTAGTTTTCCATGAAACAGGGTTTTCAGTACAGTGGAAGTCTGCTTTTTATGTTGGCTCATGCGTGTGCAGCCAACATATTCCAGTAGTAGCACATTTGGAGTTGTGGTCATTGTGCGTGAATGCAGGGCATGCACAGTAGGTGCATCCTTCATTCCCCACTAAGGCAGCTGCAGGCGCTGACACCAGCAACACGTAAACTGGCCACCAGATCAAAGAAAAGGTCCACTGCAATGAGAGCCAAGCTTCTCACACAGTGGCGTGCCTTTTCTGGTGACCAGTTTAAAATAAAAACATGGTGGCATGCCACAGCAGAAAGCCCCGACCCACTTCATTTGACGATGGGGATCCCACTCCCCATCGGCATAATACAACCTCCCTTCCCATTTACAGTGTGTGCCAAGGGGGTGCCCAATCCCCCTCGGCATCATGCTATCCCCTGCTAGTTTAATTTGCCAATGGGGGTGCCCTCTTCCCATCGGCATACTGTCCCATCCCATTTGTTGTGTGCTGACATGTGTGCCCAATCCCCTGTCGGCTACGGAACCCCCTCTAAAAACAAACAGTCAGGTGGCATGCTGAGAGCCCACCCCAACATGCCAAATAAATGCCCCTGTAAAAGAAAAACCATCCCGTGATGTGTTTTTTGTTTGTTTGTTTGACACCTGCAAAGCAGAAAATGGTCCCTCGTCGACTCAGGTGGCCCTCCCACAACCCGTGCCCACCCTCTACACACCCTGCCTCCCCACACCCCTCCTTACCCCATATTTACCTCTGAAGCCCAGTGCAATGATCTTCAGTGGACCGGGAAAACATCTGCACTCTTCAAAGCCAACCGCGGTAAGCTGTACAATGGCATAAATAGGGTTTTTTCAACTTTGGTGCATATCTCAGCCATTTTTGGGAATTTTGGCACCACATTTTCAACATGGGGTTATTGGGACCCCTCCTCATGAATTCAGTCACTGTCATGGCGTTATTCAGTCCCAAAAGGTGATTTCTCAGTCACTGTGTGGAATCACCTTTTGGGACCAATTAATGAAACAACAGTGCCACTGTTCATGAGGTGGGCTCCCAAAAAGCCTATGTTGTAAATTTGGTGAAAAAAATTCAAAAAATGGTTGTTTTACGAGTGTGCATTGCGCAGTTTCCACACACGCTTGTAACTTCGTGAATTTGTAATATTTTCACTCCAGATTTTCAAAATTGGCATTTTCCCACACCTTCTTATGAACAGTACAGCTGTCATTTTACATATCCTGGCTGAAATGTGTTTTCACACGTCTGGCATAGAATAGCGTGGTCGCTATGCGAAATCAGTTTTCAGGACAGTTTGAGAAAATGATGGTGACACTGTTCATCAGCAGAGGTCCTAAAATTCCTATGTTGAAAATTTGGTGACAAAAGTCTATAAAATGACTGTGTTACAAGCATGCATTGCGCAGTTTCCACGCACCCTTGTAACTTCGCAAATTTGCAATATTTTCATGCCAGATTTTCAACACTGGTATTTTTTCACATCTCATGAACAGTACAGCTGCCATGTTTCACATCCTGCCCAAAGTGTGTTTTCACACCTGTGGTGCAGAATGGTGTGGTCACTGTGGGAAATCAACTTTTGGGACAGATTAACAAAATCTCAGTACCACTGTTCATGAGGGGAGGTCCCAAAATGCCTATGTTGAAAATGTGTCTCTTCAGGATGGGGATGAGGTTGGCAACAGTTTAATACTTCATTGCCATTCCTATTATGCATCTCTAACTCCTGCACTACCAATGCCAATGCCAGAGAGACAACATTCGGCATTGACAAATGCTTGCTAAGATGTGTGGACTATTTTTAAGGCATTAACTAAAAGAAGTATGTTCATAAAAAGAAATGTACTGTACAACTTTACAGAAACACAAGCAGCTGCTCTCCAGTAGAATAATATGGGTCAAGCTATAAGTCATACAAAAAACAAGAATTTGTCAATGCTGAATGTTGTCACGCTGGCATTGGCATTGGCAGTGCCGGAGCTAGAGACACATAATAGGAATGGAAGTGAAGTATTGAAGTGATGTCAACCCCACCCCCACCCTGTAGAGAAACAGGCATTGGGATGTGCCTTTAGGTCGTCAGCTATAACGCTCATGCCATTGTACCTCACCCTACCCTGTAGACACTGACAAGTGTTGGAGTGTGCTTTGGGGTCTTTGAGCATTTTACTTATCCCATTCCATAAGGAAATACGCTGCCATGGGTGCAGTATAGGAGCGTGGGGTGAACTTTGTGTCCAAACAGTGCAAGGCACACCATGATGTCTGTCAGTGGCTGCAGGTTGGGGGGTGAAATGGCGTGAGCATTACATCCAATGATCCCAAGTCACACCCCTGACGCCTGTCAGTCTGTACTGGGTGGGGTGCTACAGTTGTAAACCCTAACACTGTAGGCATGTGGTGGTAGTTTCACTTCACATTTTCAACATGGCCTGCTGGTAAGGCCACCTCATGAAAAGCAGCACAATCACTTTGTTAGCTGAAAGGTGGTTTTGCACAGCGGCTGTGCCATTTGGTGACAGAAGGACGAAAACACATTTTTGGGCAGGATGTGGAGAATGACAACTGTATTGTTCATGAGGGGGCATAAAAAAATGGCAAAGCTGAAATCTGGAATGACAGTATGAAATATTGGTGAAGCAAAGAGCATGCATACAAACTGCGCAACACACATCCATAACTCAATTATTTTGGGAGTTTGGTAGCCACATTTGTAACATAGGCATTTTGAGACCTCCCCTTATGAACAGTGGTGGTGCTATTTTGTAAATCTGTCCAAAAAGTTGATTTCCCACAGCAACCACGCCATTGTGCGCCACAGGTGCAGAAACACATTTTGGGCACGATGTGAAAAATGACAGCTGTACTGTTCATAAGGAGGTGTGAAAAAATGCCAGTGTTGAAAATCTGGCATGGAAATATTGCAAATTTGCAAAGTTACAAGGGTGCATGGAAACTGTGCAACACACGCTTGCAACACAGTCATTTTATGGATTTTTGGCACCAAATTTTCAACATAAGCATTTTAGGACCTCTGTTCATGAAGTGTCACCATCATTTCCTCAAACTGTTCCAAAAAGTGATTTCTCACAGCTACCGTGCTATTCTGCACCAGATGTGCAAAAACACATTTCAGCCAGGATATGTAAAATAACAGCTGTACTATTCATCAGGAGATGTGGAAAGATGCCAGGTTTGAAAATCTGGAGTGAAAATATTACACATTCATGACGTTACAAGCGTACGTAGAAACAGCACAACACACGCTAGAAAAACAGCCATTTTTGGGAATTTTGTCACCAGATTTGCAACATAGGCTTTTTGAGAGCTCCCCTCATGAACAGTGGCACTGTCGTTTTGTTACTTGGTCCCAAAAGGTGATTCTGTGCAGTGACCGTGAAATCACCTTTCACTACTGAATAACACCATGACAGTGCCAGAATTCATGAGGAGGGGTCCCAAAAACCCTATGTTGAAAATTTGGTGCCAAAATTCCAAAAAATGCCTGAGATATGCATCAAAGTTGAAAAAAACCCTATTTATTCCATTATACAGCTTACCGGCATTTCCTCAGTTCATGGTCGGTTTGAAGAGTGCAGACGTGTTCCTGGTCCACCGAAGATCGTTGGGCCGGACTCTGCAGGTAAGTATGGAGTGAGGGGGGTGTGGGGAGGCAGGGTGCACAGTGGATGGGCACGGGTTGTGGAAGGGGGCAGGGATACTGCCGAGGGACAGTTTCCTTTTTCCACAGGTACAAAAAATAACAAAACATTGAGGGACCGGTTTTCTGTTTACAGGGGCATGTGGCACACTGGGGTGGGCTCCCAGTGTGCCAACAGAGCCTTGTTTTTTGGGGGGGCAGCTGTAGCTGATGGGGGTTTGGGCACCCCTGTCAGCACACAACAAAAGGGTTACTTTATACCGACGGGATTGGGCACCCCTGCCGGCACACAAGGAAAGTGGAGGGGCAAGAGCAGAGGGGATTGGGCACCCCCCCCCAGCATATAACAAACGGGGTCTTGGTGCCAAGGGAGGCCTCTGTTGGCACATACATTGGGGGCAGGGTATGTCTACAGGGAGATTGGGCATCCCCAAAGTTGGCAGTTGGCGGCCAGTGTGCCACCATGTTTGTGTTTCCAGGTAAGCACATCAGGAGGTCCGCTGCATGTGATGAGCTTTGCTCACATTGCAGTGTACCTTTCCTTAGATATGCTCACCCAGGTGGTGTGGTGCCGGCATGCAGGCTGATTGGGGAATGAGGGATGCACCTACTGATTCGTGCCCTGCATTCACCCAACATTGACCATGCCTCCAAATCTGCACTACTGCAAGATGTTGGCTGCGCAAGCGCGCCAACATAAAAAGCCTGTTCACAATGCAACTGAGGAAGTTTACTATTACAGGGTTTTGCAAGGTCTTCTTTTTGTTTATAGTAAAAGAAGCAAATCCACCAAAATGAATGAAGGACTGCTGAGTCACTATGACCATGACACTACAGGTAGAAATTCATAATTTCACACTGTATTATAAGAATGGTCTACTGTATAGGTATTCTTTTGTGTTCTCTGAATTAGATTGGACTGCTGTTCACTGATGAGGTCTGCAATTTTATTCCAGAGAAAGAAAAAATCATAATACTAATAAATCCTTGAAATACTGTACATGTAAACTGTCAGTATTAAGTTTCTTTAGCTAGCTCTGCTGCTTTTCCTTCAGTGTGATTGATTTCCTTGACATACAGAATCTTTATGTTGCCTGCCTAATTACTTTGTGTGACCTTTCATCTGTTAGCCAAGTATTGATCCACTGCCTGCTGCAATAGCTGTTTTGTATCAGCTATTTCTGCTGTGATAAGGACTTGCATACCAGCAGCAGAGAGATAGGAAACCAGCAGAAACAAGTTTCTAACCATTTTATCTCTGTCTCTTTACTTTGCCATAAAAAGTAAGTGTTCCAATGATTGAACCAGTCTTTTGCTACTATCATTAAGTGGACATTTGTTCAGATTTTGCTTGTCATTTGATGCTTTCTTATTTAGCCTTCTGAAATGTCAGCTATCTAAACTCCAAGGTGCTGCAAATGCTGCCATGCAGCTGCTTCCCATCTACTGTACATGCAACCATGCGACCATATCACCCCTATTAGAACTCTCTACTAGCTTCCCGTCCATCACAGAGTTTGTTACAAAATCTCACACCAAGTTTTTGAAATTTTCCCCAGATTCCACCCATCCTGCAGACTACATCTGACAGTATCATTGCTTTATTGCACCCCTTCATCCCTTCATTTAGAGAACTTTGTTCTTTTGTTTGCACTTCCATCCCTTATCATCATTGGCAAAAGCTTTTTTTTTCTTTTTTCAGTTTCTGTTCCTCTTAACAACTGTTCTGCTCTTAACCTCTCTTCCCTAAACCACTCCCATACTGAGTCCTAACCCACCATATCGTGACAGCTGATACACTCCCAGATGTGCTCAGTGACCAGCATTTGTTGTACTGCCTGCCCAAGATGTGACGCCCACAGTGCCTACTAGGGTTGTCTGATTTAGGTCCTTTGGGTATCTCAGTCTGTTTGCCCTGTAGTCTGATCTTCGCAATGCTGATTTGCTGAATATTGACCTGGGTAACTATAGCTGCCACTGCCAAAATCTAGATGCACCTTTGTCAGGGTCACCTACTGCCAGGAGACCAGGGTCCAATTCAAAACTTCTGGGAATGCTGCGGTTTCTACATGTGCTGAATAGGTACAGGCTCTTGCTGCATTCCCTGGATGGCGATGGAGATTCTCAGTCCTGTGCACCAATTTCTATAAGACCAGCCTTTTCTGGTCTAACTTACAGCAATCTTAGGCATCCTTTTCATGGGGCATGTACTAAATACTTGGGACAAGCTACTGTAAATCTGGAAGACTGTGGCAAATGTGCCTGATCTTCCTGAATTGGGTGTAGGTTGCTGTGAAGTGTTTGGTACAGGTGTGCCAAAAATGGGGTTTTAGGCAGTGCTCGATGCAAGCTCTGTGTCCCCGTTTGTGAACTGGGGCCCAAGGAGTCAAAACTAGCAACACTGCAAGTAGTGCTGTAAATGAAGGATGTTACAGGCTTGTGAGGTATGTTTTGCTTTTCATGTCACTGCCCAAGGTCTGCAGAATATGATACTTAGTCTTGGGAACAAATGGTCTGCCACTTTGATGATGATTTTGTACAAGGATTGCATAGTTGTCCACCTTGCTGTGAAAAAGCACTACAGCCTAAGTGTTGTAAGCTTGAACCTTTGGTCTGAATTGGCTCTAACCTCTATGATTGCACTTGTGTTTGCACCATTATTTGTGGACACTTGTTTGTATCATCTTGCATTTGCATTAGTTTTTGCATTAAAATTAAATTTTTGCAGCAAATGTAGAATGGCAAAATAGGGATTGTGTCAGCAAAGCAACACTTGTGTTTGAGGCAAATGTTTATTTCAGGACAGTCAATTCCGTGAGTAAACTAACAAATTTGCATCCATTTCTATGTTGCAGCTATTTCTGTGGCAATTTTTTGCATGGCAGTAAATTTTGGACCACTTTCTTTTGTCATAATTAAATTTTGGATCATTTCTTTTTTTAATTTATTGTTTTTTTCTCCTATACTACCTTGTCCTTGTTCACCTATGCTGGACCCATCCCCACCCACTACATCCTTGCAATTTACCTTCCCCCTTTTCGACCACATGGGTTGCCTCCAACTGGGGGGCTCAGGCTATACCAGATCCAGCCTCCTCCTGAATAGTGAAGCAGATGTTCCTGGGCAAGGAGAGAAGCAGGCAGTGGTTGGAGTTCAGGGTCTGAGTGCATCTGGTTCACTTTGCTTAAATTAGGGCATTTCCTTGCTCTGGTCCTTGCCCCTTGGGATGCCAACATGTTGAGCACAAACATTGTGCATGTAGAGCATGCAGAGAACAGCTCCACCAGTGTCTCCCTTCCCTCTTGCATTGCCAGTGAACTTTCAGCTGTGGTCACTCAGGTGGTACTATTGTAGTTTCTGCAGTGACCTTCCCTCCCCTGAGGAAGAACAGGTCCCCTAGGCTAGTTGATCTTCCCCCTTCCAGCCAGCACTTACAACTTAGGCTCTTTCCTGATCTCAGGTCATATGCTGTGCCAGTGGGACAGCTGTTTGCTTCCTTTCCTAGAAGTGGGATTGTAATTGTGTCAGAAATGTTGCTTCTGCATGTAAAAAAAGATGATGGTTTAATGCACATGTGCACATACATCACGACCATTGAAATGGTGAAAAAACTGATTGCGAATCATAATCATGAAAAATCAGGCACTCTTCTATAAAATCAATCAAAAAATGCAGCTAAACAACCCAGTTCCCGAAGTACACTCAAATTCATCTAAACTAGTGAAAAAAGCCCTTCCCCTTGGCCAATAGCCAGCGAGCTCTGAACCTGGTCAGATGACACCGTCTGTGAGGTCATAGCTCCTCCCCATTTCCTTGCAGTCCCTTCCCCTTCCTGCCCCCTCCACCCTTCCTTTTGTATTGATTCCTGGCTGGGTCCCAGGACAACCTGGCTTCCCTTTTAGTGGCAAGCTTAATTGTCTTTGGATCCCCACCGAGAAATAACTCAGGCAACTGCTTTGTCACTTTTGGATGCTCGCTGGTAATATTTATTTAAGGGCACAATTATATATTTACATCATTTACATCCCAATTCTTTTCTAACAATCAATATTTACAATTCGGACGTAACAGTCCCATATCACTTCTAGGACATGGCAGTCCTGTCTTCCCTCTTGTGGTTCTTCATTCTTGTTCTCTTCCTCTTTCGACATTGTTTCTCGGGGTCCAGACACTATGATCCGCCCACCCTTTCAACCACCATAACCAGGTCACCACACTTACCTGGACCACTCCCCCCTACTAGGTGTGGACACAGTGATCCGCCCCTCAGCTCTATATCCTTCCCCCTTCCCCATTACTCCCACACCTGGGTTCCTTTGTCCACAGTCCATGGTATCTGCCCCCTCTACTTGCCATTCCTTCTTTCCCCTTGCTCCCAACCTCTTCCACTGACCCATCTCCAGCTTACAATGGAAGATAGAGCTCTCCCCTTGTGGGCTAAAACCTCAGGCCTTTCTTATTGGTTTCCCAGACTAGTTTCCCAAAGGGCCAGAGGACCAGGCCACATGCCAAACTCCGTCAGGTGTACCCCATCCACCAGGTACACCTCCTCATGTTCATAGGAAATATCCTTTTGCTGGATATGAACCCCCCGCCATTTCGATCACTGCCCTGGTCACTTTCCTGTTCAGGTGCTTCTGCACCACCTCTACCACCTTAGGCTCTTTCTCCCTTCCCTCCACACCCTCCGGGATGTGATCTCAGACCAGCTGATCACCACCCCCAGCCACTAGCTCTTCACCTTCTCCAGGTCTGAGATAATGTCCCTCATCAGGGACCCTCAAGGCAATGCCCCAGGTCATTACCCCCCAGATGGACAATGATATAGTCTGGTCTGGCCCAGCGCACCAGAAGATCCTTCAGCAGGGGAAGCATCTGCAACCACCTCATGCCTCTCAGCCCTCTCCACCGCACTTTGGTGTGCATTGCTTCCGGGCACAACTGCGTCCCTATCCTTGTGGTGGTTGCAAACCTCTCTGCCCACTAGATGAATGAGTGCCCCATGATCCACACCTGTCTCTTGGAGCCTGCTGCAGGAAGAGAAAAGGAAAACCAATTAGCAATGTCAACACCTCACATATCTCTTGTAACAGCTGGATGTCCATCTCCCCACCCACTTGACTTCAATCTCCCCTGTTCCTACAGTGGCCACCTCTGATGCCGCATCAGTCCTGAAGGAGTGTGGGGTGAAATTGCTGGGGTTCTCCCCCATGAATGCCACCACCTTCTTCAGTACAGCACCCACCTGAAACCCTGTCACAGGGAACCATCCCCGTGAAAGAACCAGGCCCCTTTCATGCAGCCTCGAACCCTACCATAGTCCCTCATGGCCTGGACTATGCATACTCCTACCCCTGCCTTCCTGTGCATCTCCACTGTGGTGCTCTTACCCCGCTGGTCCGTTTTGGACCTCTGCAGCCAGATGACCACCTTATCTTCCTCCACTCTCTCATTCCCTTTCTGTAAGCCTACAGCGGCTGCCCCCATCCTGGGTGCCACCATCTCTCCAACCCTGAAAGCCTCCCTTGCCATGATCGCAAATGTGGCCCTGAATAAACAGGTTTCATTTGCCTAACTGCAAATGTGGTCCAAAGCCCCTACCACCTTCATGAGTAGGGCCCCATTATGGGCCTTCTCCCATCCTGCCTCATGCTCTGACCCCTTTGCCAGCCTGTGACCATCTGCTTGATGGCCCGACTGCCCGCAGCATCCATCCATCCCCAGTCCCTGCACATCCAGCTGATATCTGCCAGCTGGACCACCATGGTGGCATGAGCCACCCCTTCCTCCCATTTCTCCACTACATACTGCATGACTTGCTCTTCCAGGATTGGCTTCTCTGTCTCCCAGCACATCCTGGACTGAAATGCCTGGAAACTTGCCCAAGCCCCCATGTAGGCTTTCAGGGTGTTGGTTGACCATGACCCTCTGTACAGGGCCCTGGCTTTTTCCCTCTAATCTCCCACAGCCAGTTTGGGACTTTGGACTGGGCAGGTGCGGCATGTGGTGCCGACTCCCAGAACCACTCCATCTGAAAACAAGAAAGACAGTCAGCCACCTCATTCCGTATCCCCTCAATGTGCTGTGCTCTAAAAGACAGGTTCAAATGCAGACCCAATAACACCATGCACCTTAGGACATGCCCCACTGACGCCATACAGTCACTCTGCCTGTTGATCACCTCCACTACACCCTTGTTGTCACACCAAAATATGATGCGCCGCCCTGCCATCCGGTCACCCCATATTTCCAAAGCCACCCATATTGGGAAGATCTCAAGGAACATGATGTGCTTGGTCCACCCCCATTCCTGCCATTGTGCTGGCCACACCACTGAAATCCACTCTCCTTGAAAGTGGGCCCCCATCTCAAAATCCCCAGCTGTGTCCGTGTACAGCTCCATGTCTGTACTGTAGGCCCATTCCTCCTGCCAGAATGTCACCCCATTTTATAAGTCCAGAATAGCCTCCCATACTTGAAGATCCTCCCTCATGCCTTTATTGATGTCCACCCAGTGATGGGGTTGTTTCGCTCTTCCCGTGACCCTCCCCAATCTCCTCGTAAATGCCCTGCCTGGGCTTATGGCCTTGCAGGCAGAACTTAACGTGCCCCAGCAGCTGTTGTACTTGTACCAGTGGCACCCTCCTCCTCCCGCCCACTAGCACTAGCAGCTCTCTTTGACATTTCACCTTGTCTCCTGGCATCCCAAAACACTCTTGCTCAGTGTCCACCTCGATTCCTAGGAACTCTAGCTTGCGGGCTGGGCCCTCTGTCTTTTCTGGTGTCACTGAGATCCTCATGGTGCTGCACATGTCCTGGAAGTCCATCAACATCCCTTGGGTCTCCGCCTGGCTGGCCCCGATCAACAGAAAGTTGTCCAGGTAATGGACTACCCTCCTGTGCCCATACTGGTACCAAAATACTCATTGCACCCATGACCTGAATGCTTTGAATGTTGAGCATGCCACTGAGCAGCCCATGGGTATAGCCTTGTTGAAGTACAACCCACCCTCGAACTGGAACCCTAGCAGGTCCGTGTCCACTGGGTGGACCGGCAACAAACGGAATGTGGACTCGATGTCTATCTTTGCCATCCAGGCCCCATCCACTGCCCAGATCAATTCCACCACCTAGTCTAGTGAAGTGTAAGAGACCACGCTCAGAGACTATGGGATCCCTTCATTTACCGACCCACCATTAGGGTAGGACAGGTGATGCATGAGCCAGAACTCCCCCACTTGTTTCTTGGGAACCACCCCTAGGAGTGACACCCAGAACTGCCTGCAAGGGGACTCCTGCATCAGCCCCTCCACCCTACCTGCCCTGATCTCCTTCTGAATCTTTACCTGGATGATGTCTTTTTTCCCTCTTATGGAACCCAAGTTCTTGGCCCACATCCCCACCTGTGCACCCTCAAAGCCCAGTGGAAAGCCTTCCTTAAACCCCAATCTCAGCAGCTCAGCTCCTCTCTTGTTGGGATAGCCTTTTGTCCAGGGCTCAACCACCCATAGCTTGATGGGGGTGCAGGCTAAGGCATAGTCCCACCTCCCACCCCTGGTCCCATCCTAATTCCAATCATAGTTGGAATTATATCCCCCTCTCCCAGGCCCCCCAGCCCCTCATAGCTCCCCTCTTCCACCTCGAAAGGGCTGTTCCTGGAGCTGCCCCCCTGCTTCTTCGTCTTTGTCGCCCCTTGCCTGTAGGTCCTCACCGGGTGTGACCCCACCGCACTGTGGGTAGATGTGCCTAAACATGCAGCTATGCCACTTGCATGATGCCCTGTTAAGGGCCCAGCAGGCCTTGGTGCCCTGGGCCAGTGCTACTCTTTTCACCTGCTCCGCTACCTGCCCCACTGCTGGTCCCGAGAAGGTCCTTACCCATGATGCTGCATTGGGTGCAATCCCACCTCAGGTCATCCTTCACTGCCATTCTCCTCCAAAATGCCTCATCATATTTAAGTCATCTGAAACCCAGCTTCTCCTTATATGCGTCCCTGATGATCGCCATGTATTGATAAGTCAGCAGCGGGATTGCCAGGTCTGGTTGTTTCTCCAGCACCAATGTGCTATAAATCAGGAAAACAGCTTGCCATGTATCAATGCTCTTCCATCTGAACCTTGCTTCCTCCGCTTTGTGACCTACCACTGTCAGTGCCACTGCCATTTCTGAGTTGCCTACCGACTCCCTTTGCTCATACTTTTTGGCTGTTTCCTCATCCACCAATCCGAAAATGTCAACATACTCTCCCTTCCATATTTTGTCATTTATCAAGGCTGGCACATGGTCACCCAGCATAAAACCTGGAAACCTGGCGGTCCATCATACAGCTTCCATACTCCTTCCATGGTGCCCGCCCCTGCCTTGCCCTCCTTGCCTCCCTCCTTAAAGGCCTGTAAGGCCTGCTTCATTTTCATGACTCCTTCCTCCCTCATGTCACCCAACAAACCCTCTATATACTCCTTTAAATCTGCTTCATTGCTTATATCCACATTGTCCTTCCCACTATCCGCCTGTGACCCCGCTGGGACTGGGACTGGCTCAACTCCTGACCCAGGTGCTGCCCATGGGCTGGGTCCCACCATCTTCGGTCTCTTATTCACCTTCCCTGCTATTGCCCTTTCATCACGCCCCTTCCATTTCTTCTGAGCCTCCTCCTCCACCTCCCTTTTCTTTGCGGCCTCCACCAACTCCGTCATCTGGGTCATCAGCTTTCCTGCCTCCGCCAGTATTGTAGCACTGGACATTGGAACTCTCTTGGGTGCCATCTCTTCAGCCGCATGACTAGACTGTATAATAAACACCACATGAGCATATAGTAAAACCTGCAGTCTGTCATTCCCCTTCCCAAAAGGGACACCAACCCTCCTGCCTGCCTAAGTTCCCCCCTTGCCATGGGACTCATGGTGGGAGCCCACACCCACCACCCAATCCACCCCCATGCAATGGTGGCTTCACTGCATCAATTCTCTAGGCCCCCTTGTCCTCGGCTGCATGTAGGCGACCTCTGCGCCCGTACCCCCATCCCCCACCATGACATCATCAGGTCAACTGCCCTGTCTTGTCCGCACCACCCAGGCAGCCACCCATGCTTGTGCCACCTGGTCTGCCCTTGGGCCCACCTGGATCTGGCCCCCATGGCATCCTTCTGCAACATCTGGGCTCCCCATTGTCGCCTGGCCTGTGCTGATGCCCTGAGGTAACGCTCCTCTGCTAAGAACCCCCATGTGCCCCCTGGCACTCCCCCATATTGTACCTCCACTGCCAGGCTCCCTGATTTACCCATCCAACCTGCCACGCAATGCCCTTCCAACCTCCTCTACTGCATTTTTTTTTGCTTGCTCCTGGCATATGGCTCAAAACCTTTTGCTTCCTCGTGCTGGCCCAATGCAGCATAATTTTATCTGGCATCCTCCAACCCCCAAATGGCAGCCATGCCACACAGCTAGGCCTCGGCAGGCCTCCCCCTTCTCAGGCCCATTGGCGACTGTGCCCCCTTTCTGGCCACAGGGCATCCCAGGCTCCACATCCAATATGTTGGCTGTGCCACATGGTCTGCCTTGCACCTGCATTGCCTGGGCTGCCTCTTTAGGCCCTTAGACCCATTTGCCCCAGAGGGCAGAAACCACCACCCCTTCCACGGTTACTGGGCTATGCAGCTGGCCTCCATGATGCCATCGCCTTCTGGCAGGCCTAAACTGGCTCCATCCCCATGTTCCTTAATCGGGCAAATGCCTCCTGGCATCACCCACCCTAAATGGTGGTTGGGCCCCTTTCCATTACTCCGGCCTACCGAGGCCCCCATTGGCATGTCTAGAAGACCTCCAAAATGCCTCTGGTGTCCCCTACTCTGACAGGCCTAGAATGGCTCCTTCCCCTAAATCCTCCATCCTTCTGATGCCACCTGGCATCTCACCGCACTGACACGGTGGCTGCACCATGTGGCCAGGCCTCATCAGCCTCCCTGTTTATCCTCGGCCTGCTGGCCCATCTCCACTCTTCCCTTAAAGCCACTACCTCACAGGCAGCCACACTACTGTATGGCTCCTCTGCAGGCTTCACTGGCCATCCATTCACACAGAATCCCACAGCACTCCCGTTGGCCTTCTAGCCTTGTTTTCCCTCCACACAACCTATTCCAGTGAAAAACACTATCTCATGTGCAACCACAAACAAAAAGAATTCCGCCCCATCATCGCCTCGTGGGTGGCCACACTACTGCATGACTTATCTCCTGGCTTCACTGGCCATCCGCTCATGCAGGATCCTGCATCACTCTCGCTGGCCTTATCTGCCCTCCACACAAAGATATTCCTGCAAAAGCTCTATTGCGTATGCCACTACAGAAAGAAAAAACGCACCCCCCACCCCACAACCATTTTCCTATCACAGCGCATTGTGCCAACAACCTCTCTGCTTTCAAGCTAAATTCAGAACCCACATACCAGGGCAGGCTACCAGGACCTTGATAAGCCATACCACTTCTAGCTCTGGGCCCAGCAGCCAAACACTCTGCCCTACACTCTTCTGCTTCTTACAGTAAACATTTCCTTTTCAAATACTGTTTATTGCTTAACAAACTACTAAGCTTGTATGAACAATTCAGCATGCATTTAAAACAAACCACCACATTATAAAATGCCACCACATCTCGCCTGGATGCCTTCCAAAGAAAGGTCCCCAGACCTTCAGTGCCTTTACCTCAGATTGCCAGTGATGTGCTGTAGTTCAAGCTGTGAGATTTACAGCAAGAAAGAGGGCTTACTGAGGGTTACAGGCCCTTAACAAGCCCATAAGGACCCCTGACCAGGACCCCATCTGGCCCCTCCGCTTGGCCAATAGCCTGCGAGCTCCAAGCCTTGTCAGAAGACACCATCACTGAGGTCATAGCTCCTCCCCCTTTCCTTGTAGTCCCTTCCCCTTCCCTGACCCCCTTCCTTTTGTATTAATTCCTGGCTGGGTCCTAGAACAACCTGGCTTGCCTTTTAGTGGCAAGCTTAATTGTCCAGCACTTAGAGGGCTAAGTATAAAGCTACTGGCTAGTGAGTCAGTTTGTATATGTGTGTGTGTATATATATATATATATATATATATATATATATTTATATATATTTATAAAATGCTTAAAGAAGGGATATAAAAATCTAATCTTCTGATTGTATAAAACACATCACATGACCATGCATATATCAGAGCGTGACTGCACACCTGCACCTTTACCCCCCCAAAAAATAATTTTACCATTTTATAAGATAGATAACCCACTATAGGATGTGTGGTTGCGCTCTGATATACTCACGCCTTGGGTGGTTGATGCACTCGGCCTGTGGCCTCGTGCGTACAATGCACACCAAGGTGTGCGTATATCAGAGTGTGACCACACACTGAAAAGTGGGTTATCTATTACATATATATATATAGTGAGAGAGAGAGAGAGAGAGAGATTGCAAAAAACGTCATTTATGCATTAGTTAGGGTTCAAATGACAAAAGTATGGAAATGTGGCATTAGTGTTTCCAACCCTAAGACCCCATTCCCCACCTTGCACAGACCCACAGATGGGGGTGAAGCTGTCTTGGAGCCATCAACCCTAATGTTCACCCCATTTCATTGGAAAATAAGGTGACATGAGTACAGCATAGGAGAATGGGGTGAGTGTTAGGGTTGATGGCCCCAGACAGGCTCCCCTGCCTGTGGGTCTGTGCAGGAGTGGGAAATGGGGTGTTAGGGTTGAAAACCCTAATGCCAAATTTCCCTACATTTGTCAGTTTAACCCTAAGTAATACATTAATGAAGTTGTTTGCAATTTATTTCCTTACTTTTTGAGACAATATAATTGTATCCTTATTTTACTGTGGGAACGCAGGGTGCTTTGGACTCTGCACTTCCATCCCTCCATAAATACATACATGTATCTAGCTGTGGAAGCACAGGGACCTGCAGCCCCTGTGCTTCCCGTTGGAGCACAACAGTCACCAAATTGTCAGCACAGACATGTTATTACCCAACCTCATGTTCCCAGTGCAGAAACCTTTTCAATCCCTGCCAAAATGTAACTCTGTGCAAGCACAACACTATCCACAGTGCAGGTGAAAAAAACACACTTTGAACAGGATTTGAAAAATGACAGCTGACATACATGAGGTGGTGTAATAAGAAGGCTATGTTAAAACTGTGGTCTCAAAATATTGAAAATTTCCAAAGTTACGAGCAGGCATAGCAACATTGTGACAAATATTCATAACTCTGCCATTTTAATCATTTTGACCCCAGATTTTACACATAGCCTTCTTATTATCTCATCACATGTACCCAGTACAGAACATTTTCAAATCCCCACCAAAACATAATTCTGTGCAACTGCAATGTCATTCTGTGCCACAAGTGTGCAAACACATTTTGGCCAGGATTTCAAAAATAACATTCATGAGGTGGGGTAATAACAAGGCTATGTTGAAAATATGGGGTGAAAATATTGAAAATTTCCACTGTTATGAGCATGCATAGCGAGATTGCAAGGAATGGTCATAACGCAGTCAGTTTTTCAAATTTTGACTCCAAATTTTCAACATTGTCTTCTTATGACCCCACTTCATGAACAATATTGCGGTCATTACACAAATCCCATTGGAAAGATGATTTCACCAACTGACCGAGAAATCGCCTTTCCAGCAGGATTTGCCTAAAGACAGTTATATTGTTCAAGAGGCGGGGTCCCCAAAACACCATGTTTAAAATTTGGGGGGGAAAATGAAAAAAATGGCTGAGTTATGGCTAAAAGTTGAACCCCCCCATTGAAATACATTTAAGCACATTTACCTTAGTTCATATTGCAGTCACTGGTTCCAGCAGCAAGACGTATCTCTGATCAGCGGAGCAGATCTCGAACCTGGGACCTCCAAAGGTGAGTTGTGGTTTGTGGGGACATCCAGGGGGGTATGGGGAAGTGGATGCACAGTGGGTGATTAAGCGGGAGCTGCATGCATGATTGGCAATGGACTTTTTTTCAGGTTTAATGCAAAGTTTAAAAAGACATCGAAGGATGTTTTTTCGGTTTCAGCTCAATAACAAATAAAAAATGGGAGGGTGGGAGGAATGCCACTACCACCAATGAGAACAATGGGTTTCCGAGTGTGGGAGGTAGCACTAGACACTAAGGATAAAATCTACAGACATTGTGACCCCCTGCCAAGAAAACGGACTGGAGCTTAAAAAAATAAATACTAAATATACTTACATTGTATATAAAAAAATGAAATTATATATATATATATATGTATATATATATATATAGATAGATAGATAGATAGATAGATAGATAGATAGATATTCTATGCAAAAAACTATGTTAATGCATCTTTTAGGGCTAAAACACAAAAAGTCAGGAAATGAAAAATCTTTAGGGTTGCCCATCCCCCCTTGTGAACCCGCCAATCATCCCAAGATTGACAGATGATGGGGTGCATCATTGGGGTTGTGATGCCTACATGTTGCCTCATTCCTTGTGTAATCATATTGAGAAGCAACAGTGAACAAGAATGGGGCAACATTTAGGCCTCACAACCCCAATGACACACCCCATCATCTGTCAATCTTGGAATGATTGGTGGTTCCACGAGGGGGGGGGGAGGCAACCCTAAAGATTTGTCATTTCCTGACTTTTTGTGTTTTAACCCTAAATGATGCATTAATGAGTTTTTTTACATATAATTTCCTTACTTTTTGAGAAAGAATAGAAAACTAAGAACTTGCAGAAGTTGGTCGGAGCGGGGACCCTTTGGGCCCTGTGCTCCCATCAACTTGTAAGCGTGTCTCTACCATCAACACCCTCCAAATTTCAATGTAAAAGACCAAACTTTGTCCGAGATACAACATGTTAAAGTTTGAGATTTTCATTCATTGGAGTTGCAGAATTCTGCATGTGTTGACATTTTACAGACACAACGACTGAAAAGTACATCCATGACACTAAGGCTAGATACCCTATCAAATTTAAGGCACCACCACAATGCAAAACACTCTCTGCAAAATGTAAATTGCATCACACACTTTCTCCACAAAAAAATATTTTCTCCAACATCTAAACATGGTAATTCACATGTACAGAACATGCCATCAACACCCTCCAAATTTCAAGTAAAAAGACCAAACTGTTTCTGAGATATTTAAACTTAAGGGCAGTGAAAAGTGGCCTGTTTGTTTATAGCTCCTTTCATGCAAACTGTATCACAATGAGCTTTATAAAACAGGAGAAGAAATGGAAATAATGTGGCTGCCATTTTAGACTCATGAGGTGTTAAACAATACATAGATAGACAAGAGTATAGAGGTTTAGCATAAGGAGGTTAAGTGGTTTGTTCAAGGCCATACGCTCAGAAAGTGGTGCAGAGTGGATTCAAACCTTGGTCCACCAGTCTAGTTTTACAGCTATGTGCACTTTGCCACTATAGCTAACTTCCTTACACATGTTATATATAAACCTGAAACCCTCAGCAGCAGCAGCTGGCAAATTCTGAGAGATGCATCTACTGTATGCCACAGGTAAGTTCAGGCTAAACATTTACACACACACACACACACACACACACACACACACACACACACACACACTGCTTAGAAGCAGAAGCATAACAATAAATGCAGTACAGAAACTATTAAAGGCAGTCTGGATTAGGCTTAACATACATACTAACATACAACAAAGCCAGCAAATGACATTCTATTCTCCCCTAAATTCTTTCCAAGATCAATGTTAGCATGACATTAGGGTTCTGCAATTTTTTTCCACTGTTAGCAATGGGGTTACAATTTCTGTAGCAGTGCATTCTACAGAAAATATATCAATTCCACCTGTGATAAATTCTGCAGATGCCACTCTGCCAAATTCTTTCAGTTTTTTTTACTCTTGCAATTTATTTACAACCATGGTCAATGAGCAGGTGTACATTCTGTGTTGGTGTGCTTTGTGCTTAAATAAAGGTTTTATTTATTTGCATTTTTTATAGTGAATGAGACATAGCAATGATTTAAAACAGTCTTTCTCCAAACACGCACTTAAACTAAACTTGAATTAAATCCAGTGTGTGTAACTATTGTAATAATGTGAGGAGGCATGTCAGTAAGAACCATGCTAAAACAAATGTCTGTGTATAATGATTCTCTTTGTACTTCCAGAAATGCAACATAAAAACGTGCTTGTTTGTACATTTATTTATTTAGCTTTTGTTGACCAGGTAAGTACACTAGACAAGTATTATGCCTATTTTCAGGAACGACCCGACATATACTACGCAACTGAACATCATATGCTGTCTCGTACTGTACACTATGAAAGGCACAGCATGGACTGAAGACTCATAAAGGATTTCAGGCAGTGATGGACTCCAGAGCCCTGGAATGTTTTTTCTGTCATCACATCATCCAAATGATCTGCTACGCTATCACATTTATAGACTATTTCTATGTAGCTAAAATGAAATCCCTTATGAGTGTTCAGTCTCATCTCTGTGCTGTGCCTTTCATATTTTTTTTTATGTTGAATTTCTTTGGAAGTTCAAACAATCATTGTACAGAAATATTTTTAGCATTTTGAATATCGAGTCCCTGATGTTCTCTGAGGAAGTGCATTAGTGAACGTCTCAAATTGCTATCCATCTGCCTTGCTGTTTAGAAGATGCTGTCCTAGTTCCTTCTTCACCTCAGGTAGTTCTGAAGTGAGTATTGCAAACTTGGTGCACACTCAGCAGCACTGATTTCTCCAGAGAAAATGTTTTTGCCATGGTTCTTTTAACATGCCTCCTCAAATATAAAATTTTTTGGGGGGCTGGGGGGGTTGGAACCTTAGTGAATGAATGGAAATCACTGCCATGTGTTGTTGCCACTTGTCATCCGCCTCATTTACCTCCCTCCCTCCCTCCTGGCTCCTGTTAACCACACCACCACTCCATGCCAGAGTGCACAGTATCACAATAAGAAAGTGTAATAGTAAAACTAAAATCGTACCTGGCTGTTGGTTTGAGTTGCAATTAACTTGCAAGCAGAAGCAGCAGAGGTCTTCTGTGTCTGGTGATGCGTGCCAAGGTTGTTGAAGTCAGTCAGTCCATTCCTGTCCTGAATCCCAATTGTCCACTAACCACCTAGGCTGTCGGAGCTATCCGGTTTTTACTCACATCACTTCTGACCAATTTTTAAAAACCTGACTGAGCTGTGAGCATGATCAAATAATTTTAGGCAAAAATAAATATAACTAGCAACTCGCAGACCAGCCCTCTGTCACAACTGAGTAGAAGACGATTGTAGTCCCTAGTCCACAAGCTTTCTTTCAGTTCGGACTCCGAACTGAACCAAAATGTATGAAGTCCAACTGAAAAACAAACAACTCACTCACCCCAACAATTTACAAACTATGCCTCCTTTGCCAGGAGTTGGGCCATGTACCACGGTGGTGGTTAATCTCTCTCTCTCTCTCTCTCAGCTGAGGCAGCACAAGCAGGGAGCGTGAGTAAGTGGGTCAGGAATTGAGACTCAGGAGAATTAGATATACAGATGATAACTAGCTTTTTTTATACCCAGCCCAGGCTACTTACCCTCTTCCCTTCCCCCCGGTAGCCACCCTGGCTACTACCACCTGGCGAACCGAAATGTGTGAAGTCCGTCCGAAAAACAAACAACTCACTCACCCCAACAATTTACAAACTATGCCTTCTTTGCCAGGAGTCAGGTCATGTACCGCGGTGGTGGTTAATCTTTCTCTCTCTCTCAGCTGAGGCAGCGTAAGCAGGGAGCGCTAGTCAGTGGGCCAGTAATTGAGACTCAGCAGAATTAGAAATACAGATGATAACTGGCTTTCTTTATACCCAGCCCAGGCTACCTACCCCCTCTTCCCCCAGTAGCCACCCTGGCAACTGCCACCTAACTTTGCAGTTCAAAATCTTTCATCTTGGGCTGAAGTTTAACTCTGTAAGTTGAAACTTCCCACAGGGCCACTTAATATATAAATTTTATTTAAACTACACAGCGCCAATTATTCCATTGGGCAAATTGCAATTTAAATTGCTGTTTCCATCCCCCTGTTTGAAGTTTCTCAGAGAGAGCAAACCTGTAGGCACCAACACAGGCGTGAGGACAAGCCAACAAGGACAAACTTAGATAAGTGTTAAATCCCTCCAGACCTGGAACAGAAGGGAGGTGGGGGCACAAGGCAAGGCAGCAGATACAACACAGGGCACTGCTGAATACATTTTGCATTGTCAAGCGCTCATTGCTTGTAAAAAATAAAACAGAGGGCAATCTACATAGCACAAAAAACTGGAGAGGTGGAGAGGTGCATGCCCCCTTGCACCCCTGTTTCCAATACCCATGGACACAATGACTGAAAAAAACATCCATAACACTAAGACTAGGTAGCCTATCAATTTCAAGCCACTAGCACAATGCAAAATGCTGTCTGCAGAACGTAAACTGAGCCACGCAATAACTCCACAAAAAAAAAAAAACATTTCTGACACATAAACAACATAATATACATCTACGGGACATGCCATAAACACCCTCCAAATTCCAAGTAAAAAAACCAAACCATTTCCGAGATATTCAATGTTAAAGATTGGTAAAATTACCCTATCTATTCCATTATAAAAAATATGGCCATCTTGTCCCTATTTTGTGATCAAAGATCGTGATCAAACAATCTTGCGATCAAAGAATTTGTAGGCTTGTGATCAAAGAATTTGCAGACTCACGATCAAGGAATAAAAAATGCTGTAATTTAATTATTTGAAGGAATTGTGATACATTACTGCCATGGTTCAACAGAACAAATCACCCTGAACAAAACTCACCCTAATTTGTCTTCCTTGGGCAACCCTGGGCTGAGAAATTTTAATTGTTATTCCGTCCATCTCATCCTCGCTCACGATACATGATCACGATCAAAGAATCTCACGATCAAAGAATCTGCAGGCTCACGATCAAAGAATAAAAAATGCTCTAATTTAAAAAATACAAGGAACTGTGGTAAACAACAGCCATGGTTCATCAGAACAAAGTCCCCTGAGCAAAACCCACCCACATTTGACTTCCTAGGCCACCCCTGGGCTGAGAAAATTGATTTTTTAATCCTGCCATCTCATCCCTCACTCGTGATGCATGATTATGATCAAAGAATTTGCAGGCTTGCGATCAAAGAAATTGCACGCTTGCAACCAAAGAATAAAAAATGGTGAAAAGCAACTTTTAGGGTGATTTAAACTGAACCAATGCCATGCCTTGATAGAATGACGCCCCCTGATCAAAACCCACCTTCATTTGTGTCCCTAGCCCACCCCTGAGCTGAGATGATTGTGTTTTTAGGTTACAATGCAAGATCGCGATCAAAGAATATTGCGATCAAAGAATTTGCAGGCTCGTGATCAACGATCGTTAGTGAGTCACGATCAAAGATTTTGAAAGCTTATAACTCTATTTTTGACTGATTTGGATGAAACTAAAGGCATGGCATGATAGATCAGGGTCCCCTGAGTAAAATCCATCCAAGTTTTACTTCAGGAGTGACCCCTGTGCCAAGATATTTGTGTTTTTCTGATCGGAAAACTAAAAACAAGATAGTGGACCTCACGATCAAATAATTCTCAAGGACAAAGATTCTTGAACCACGAGGCTGCAAATTCTTTGATCACCAGGTGGGACAGGATGGCCAGAACCCCAGTCTTTGTTCGCAAAACATACATATCAAGTTTCCCATTGATTCATAATGGGAACTTAAAAGTGGCATAACTTTTGAATGCCTTAATTTTTTTTCACCAAACAAAAAGTGGCATGTTCAGCCACCAAATCTCTTTCAAACAAGCCATCTCACAGAGTGGCACACCATGCGACAGCTGTGCAGAGCCATGTCCAAAATCCCCAAAGCTGCCTCCAAAAATGGATAATTTAGCATTATTCAGTGTTTTGGTGTGCAAAAACTGTAAGTCCGACCAAAATGAAATGCTGCAGATCAGGAGATTTACCATGCCCCACCATGCATACCAAATTTCAGGCAAATCCGTTGAACAGGTCCAAAGTTATTAACACGCAACATTTTGACTTTAATATAGAAGTGACATCTAATTCCTAAATATAGTGGCGCGACAGCACCACTATAACATATATATATATATACACACACACACACACATATATATATATATATATATATATATATATATACAGGGTGGGGGACAGGGTGCCACTAGACAACAGGGATCTTTCCGGTTGGGGGGGGTCACATAAAAATTTTTTTAAAAAGGCAAAAAAAAAACCACACAAAAGGATTATTTTTTGCCAGAAAGAATTCTTTTCCACCAGACGAGATCCTTTTCCACCAATCTTTTCCTGTGGTGGTGGAAAAGGATTCTGTCTGGTGAAAAACAATCCTTTTTTCCCCGACCACAAGGTTGTGAGAAAATCCTTTTTCACCACTCGCATTCCTTTTTCGCCATCCCTATTCATCATGGCAAAAAAGTAAATCATCTGGCGAAAAAGGATCTCCCATGTTTCTGACCAGATGGCCCTGCTGTATTCCTTTTCACCGTATAATTCATTTTCGACATCCCTATTCATCATGGCGGCAATCGTCTGTGAACAAGGAATACCAGCAGTCATCTGATTGTGAAAAGGGGAAATCTGGTTGGCAAAATGGGAAATCCTTTTCCACTAGCTGATTTCCTTTTTCACCATGACGAAAAAGGACTGCTGAAAAAGGTAGTTAGTGAGTGATGAAAAAGGATTTCAATAGTTAAACAAAAATTATAGGGGCATAGAAATGTGGCAAATTGCACAGAACAGCTCATCAACTCCTGATGAGCAAAAATCATACCTTGATGTCTGTAAAAGACATCCCTGGACAGAGTTATGGCAGTATGTTGGAGGCAAAAATAAAAAACAAGATGGTAGCTCAGGAAAAAAGGAATTTTTTTCTGGTGAACATGGATTGGTCCTTCAAGAACAAGAATTATTTTTCACCAGAACAAAATCCTTTTTTGTTCTGTGCAGCTATCCTGAAAAATAAAAATCTCATTGAAAATAATGGGACCTTAAATATACTATAACTTTGGAATGGATTAATATTTTTTCACCAAATAAATGCTGGGCTATTCTGTGACCCAACTATTTCTTTCATAAACATTTCAGACCAAAATACAACACCATCCATGCACAGCATGATGAGAAACATACTGCAAAAATTGGCAATGTTTCAGTTTTATTCACTGTCCGGATCTCAGAATCCACAAATCCAACCAGAACGAAACCCCAGGAGACCACAAACGCAAAATATCATACAAATCCATAGAATGGTTGCAAAGTTATTAAAATGCAAAATTTGAGATTTAACATTAAAGTGTCTCCTCAACCCTAACTAGTGCCACTATAATATATATATATATATATATATATATATATATATATATATATACATAAATCACTAGCCAATCACAGAAGCAGACTGGCACCTCAGCCCTGTTGTAAATCATATGGTAATCACTGGCAAAGGTGCCAGCCTGCCACATCCTCGTGCTACCATAACAGAATATCAGTCCAAGCCCCCCAACATCGCAAAACCGCCATCTTTCCTCTCGCTAACAGCAACTAGTACGTCTCGCATAGTAAAACAGTTAAAAAAAATGGATGCCTCGTTTGACCTCATCGACCAAACTGAACTCGATAAAATATTCGAAAGCCTTCAAAACAATTACATATTATCTCAGGAAGTAAATGTACCTCAGCCAAATACAGCAATACCGTACAGCGCTCCGGTCCCACCATCCGAAACCCCGAGTCTCCAGTCATCCCTGAAGCCGACTACATCACCTCGAATGTCCAAAGCCACCAACTTGAACTTGGCGCACCTCTCCACCTTAGACACAGCAGCCAACCCTGCAGGGAAGAAAAGACAACGTCACAAAGAAATCACCACACAGGAAATGCTTCAATTAGAGAAGGAACAACATGAAATTGCAACACAAAAACAAACCCGGTGGGCAATAAATGTCTTTATGGATTGGGCAAATCAGAAAGAAATAGAAATAAACTTTCCCAGCATCAGCCCTTCTGAATTAAACATCATACTACGGCAATACTACAGTACAGTACACAATACTGATGGCAACGAGTACGTACTTGCCAGCTACATCAGTCTTAGAGCGGGATTAAATAGATATTTAAATGATCCCCCGCTAAGCTGTGGCATAAACATCATGAATGACACAGAGTTTAACACAGCCAACAACATCTTCAAGGCTGTTGTAGCGCTATTAAAAAAGACGGAAAAGACAAAGCAAACTACCTACTCAACCATTAATCAACTCACAAAGCTCAGAAATTCATCTGCACTGACTCCACCACTGCCACTGGGCTAGTAAAAAAAGTTTGGATGGACATTTTGCTTCACTTCGCCAGATGCGGCAATGAAAGCATTAGACAGCTGACAGTCCACTCATTTGAAATTAAAGCAACAGAAAACGGTGAAGAATACCTTACAAAAACATTCAACGAGCAAAGCAAAAATCACAAAGAGATAATAGACCTAACAAAACAATTTACCCGAGGCTGTATGTTTGCACAGCCCAACGATCCTCTATGTCCAGTCAGCAGTTTCAAAAAATATTTATCTAAACTGCCACCAAACCCTCTAGCTTTATTTCTGCATCCCAAAAAATTAGACCAATGTATACTAGATACAATTGAAGTCTGGTACGCAGCTGAGCCCATGGGGGTAAATTTCCTAGGTAATATGTTACCTAAAATCTGCAAGGAAGCCAACCTAGAAACTATATTTACAAACCACTCCCTCCGTGCAACCGCAGTAATGCTTCTAAGTGATTCTGATATGGAAGCCAGACAAATCATGGCCATAACCGGTCATAAAAATGAGGCATCACTCAGAAGTTACTGGCAACCAAACCTTCCGGAGTTTAAAAAATGGGGCCAGATAATCAGTGGTAACAGAAACTCCACGGACTCTGCATTGCAACCTACAGAAAACTTTTCTGAAAACCATGTTCATACTGCGCCTGATAAAAAAAATGTTCTCCATCCAAGTAAATCCTGCTTCACCCAACATAACATACCTTTTCAAATAAATTCTCCTGAAGTTTCCAGAGAAAATCAGGTCAAGAACAAAAGTTCACCTCCTCAGCAAAAGACACGACGATTCTAACAGCCTCCAACGCTGCAAATATTTGCACGCACAAAGCAGCTACCAACGTCATCAAGCCACAACCCAACCTGAGACTACCTTCAATTGCACATCTCATTAACTATGGAACAGTTAACTTTATATCAAAATAAAAACGTAAGTACAATTGAAAAAAAATGAATCAAAATGCATAGCTCATCTCAAATAAATAACTACCCTTTCTCTTATCCTCAACAGGTCAAAGGTCTCAGATTACTGCTTCCAAAGAATGCAATGCAACCTACCTTACAATAATTTAAAGAAACAGAGCCAAACAAACTGCTCTGCACCACAGCATAATAAAAAAATGTACTATACAATATATGAACTGTTTAAAAAAACTCCCTTACATTACAGTATGAACACATTTTTCTAATATAATATGCTAGTGTTTAACAAGTTGAAAGCCTCATGATCTATTTTAACAATTGACTACTTGTTAACAACTTAAAACTCTTAATTCATGTCACTGAAAAACCTCACTGTTATTATCACTCACCTAATGAACCTTAAATAAAGAAATGCATTAAAAAACAAGGACTATTTTTTTTCATGGAAGGATATCTCTTAATAAAATCATTTTTTTTTCCACAGGAAAAAAGAAAATTAAACAATTTAAACTTTCATCCATGACAAAATGTGTTGGTATAATCACAATAAGCCACTCGGTGCTGGGTTATCGAAGTTCACGGCTGGCGAGGATTTGCCACTGGCTACACCTCGTGGCAAACCACCCAGCCATGGTAAATCCCTCGATAACCCACACCCCTTGTGGCTTATTGCTTAATTATGGTAGCATGGTAGTGCTACCATAGTTAGGGTTGAGTAGCACTTTGAAGGTTAAAGGGTCAAATTTTGCACCTTAATAACCATGCCACCGTTCAACAGACTTGCCTGAAATTTGGTATGCACAATTGAGCACGGTAGATCTTGGGATCTGCCAAGTTTTTACTGGTCAGATATACGGCTACGGAGTTATTAAGCAACCAAGAATTGCGCAATTATGCTTTTTTGTGATTTCTTTGCTCTCGCCTACAGGTCGCATGGTTTGCGTGACTGGTCTGAAAACTTCAGGGAACATGCGACCAGGGTGCCTGATGTGCCTTTCAAAGATTTCATGAAAAATATTAAACGGTTCAAAAGTTATTCAAAAAACAAGTTACCATTATAAGTCAATGGGAAAAGTTAACAAAAAGTTCCACAGTTTCGCAAATGCACTTGTTACTTTCTCAAATGACCCTAGTACTTTCACAAATCCACCATTTTGTTTTCAGTTGGTGATCAGAAAAATGCTTGGCATTTAAATTTGGGACCATCTAGGGACACAATTCTTTTGGTGTTCATCTAGTCAGAGCCTGAGGATGCTAGCCATGTCCTTATTTTGGGGTTAAACACCCCAGAAATATGTTTTTCAAAGTTCTGGAAAAAGTACTTTAACAAAGTACTTTTGTGCTCATGACACTTTCGCAAATCTGTGTGAAAGCTTTCGCAAATCACGAAAGTACTTTGCAACACTATGGCCAAAATGACAGGAGTTATTTGCCACCTTGCTGCAAAAGAATGGTTAGGTCTTTTGGCCTAAAATTTGGAGGGAGGGCAGCCAACATGTCACAGATCTTTGGTTTGGTAGTTTGGTGAAAAAATATTGTATGGCTCCAAAGTTATGGTACTTCAAAGTTGATGCTTTTTCCCATAGACTAACATGGTGGCGTACGCCACTCCTTTCGGGGCTTGTATCTTGACAACGGTGCGAGATACAAATTTTTTGTCATGAGCAAATACAAAACGGTAGCCAGGAAAATAATGATTTCTGTGAAATTTTAATTTTTTTTCTACGTTGTACGGTTGCCGAGATATTTGCAATGAAGTACTTCCAATGCTCGTTTTAAGCTTCCATTGCCATTAAAATGCATGCATTCTTTGTACACACTGTGTTTCTCTATGCAGTTCTCCAGAAAAAAGAGGGTATGCACTTGTTACTGTTACAGTTACTGTTTTGCCTTGCGTTTATGTACCTGTTAGTGTTACCGTTCCCGTGTGCGCCACCATGTGTGTTACCCTTTGTGTTGTCATTTGCCCATGCATTTTTGTTACTGTTAGCATTTGCATTTCCACCTTGTATTTGCATTGCTGTACCTGTTACTATGTCACAAGACATCACTCCGCATTACATTCAGTATTTCTTGTCATCATTCTCAAAAAGAAGGGAAATTAGAGGCAAAAAACTCTGTTTAATGCATCAGTTAGGGTTGTTCCACAGCGACAAAAGTAAGGAAATTCAGTGTTAGGGTTGAAACGTCCCCTGGACACCTCAGCCCGACCCCCAACTGGCATTGGGGTGTGCGTTGGAGTCATCGGTCCTAACTCTACCCCATTCTCCTGTACCTCTGCTTCTTGCCATGTGATGGGGTGAGTTAGGGCCGATGACCCCAATGCGCACTCCTGATGCCGGGTTGGGGGTGGGCTGAGGTCTCCGGGGTGGGGGGTTCAACCCTAACACTGAATTTTCTTACTTTTGTCACTCTGGAACAACCCTAACTGATGCATTAAATGGAGTTTTTTGCCTTTTATATATATAGATATATATTATTATATGTATATTATAGTGGTGTGGTAGCATCACTATAGTTAGGGCTGAGTAAGCAGTTTAATGTTAAACCTCAAATCTTGTACTTTAATAACGTTGCAACCATTCAATGGATGTGCACAAAATTTGGTGTAATTCTGTCCAGTGGGGTAGATCTCTAGATGTACAAATTTTCATTTCAATCGGATCTTCAGTTTATGTGCTGCACATAGTTAAAATAGCATAAAAGTAATGTTTTTCACCAGTTTTTGCTGTTTTTTCCCCTATCACACTGTGGCAACACCATTTGGAATTTTGTTCTGAAATTGTCAGGGTAGAAGAGCTTGACCCAAAGAACAAGCCAGCATTGGTTTGGTGAAAACATATTAATCCATTCCAAAGTTATTCAATTTTTAAATTTCGTGTCCTGAGCACGCTCAGTTCAGTGTTTTGAATAACTGCACAGGGAATTGGACTCATGAAAAGGGATTGTGACAGCTCATAAAGAGTGATTTATAAAATCTCTCTTCATGAGCTGCCAAAATCCCTTTTCATAAGCCACCATCTTGTTTTCATTTTTCCTCAAAAACAAAATGATATAACTTGCCCCAGGGATGTCTTCTGTAGACATCCAAGTATGGATTATGTTCATGGGGATGTGCTGCACACTTCTGTGCCTTTGGTTACTTTACTTTAGTCAAAAATGGTAGTTTTTAAATTTAAAAATCCCTTTTCACGACTCACTTCTGATCCCTTTTCACAAGCTGTAAAAATCCTTTCTGTGAGATGACAACCAGGTGGCCCTAGCTTGCGAAGATGGTTTCGCTCAAGAAAAGGAATTTTTACAGCTCTCAAAAAAGGATTGGCTCATGGAAAAGGATTTTGACAGCTTGCGGAAAGGAATTACTTTTTATAATCCCTTTTACAGAGCTGTCAAAATCCCTTTTTGAAAGCTGATCTCTTTTTGTGAGCTGTCAAAATCTCTTTTCGTGAGATGATGGCCAGATGGTCCTACCTCACGAAAAGGGATTCACTCACAAAAAGGGATTTGGACAGCTCATGAAAAGGGATTTTTAAACTTTATTGTTTCTTTTCCACTTCATTGCAAATAATTTTCAGGATAGAAAGAGCTTGTCCTACAGATGTGAATTTTGCTGGTTTGGTGAAAAAAGTTACATTGCTTCCATAGTTATAACATTTAAAAGTTTAAAAATGTCCCATAGGATAACATTGTGATGGATGCAGTGCCTTTTGGGGCCTGTATCTTGAAAATGGCTTGAGATACGGATTGTTCATTAAAGGCAGCTTAGTACACCTTTAGGTGTACTAAGAATGCATGCAGGCTACCAGGCCATGATTACAACTGCAGTGGAATGTTTCCCCATGTTACTATGGTTACTAAGATATTGTGCCATTTGCAGCACAGGGGTTGCTTGGAATGTCTGTAGGTGTGCACTGCAGCTCTACAATTATAGGTAGGTGGGAGCGCAGGGCTCACATATAGATACCATTATGCAGTACTGGGTGTGCAGACCCCTTCATTATGAAGTAGTGGGAGATGACAGTTCATGACAATGTCTACACTCTAATGGATAGATACCATTATGGGGTGATGGGAATGTGATCAGAGTGCAGGGCCCAGAGGGTAATGAGAGAGATGAGGGTTGATATCAATGTGTCTACACTGTGCTCCCACATGACAGAGGGCCCTGTGCAACCACAACACACTACATACTGGAGGGCCCTGCACTCCCACAAACATATGAGTAACATTACACTATCTTAAAAAGTAAGGAAGTTCCTTGCAAAAAACTTCATTAATGCATACGTTAGGGTTGAATCAACAAAACTAGGGAAGTGAGGCATTAGGGTTGAGACCCTAACCACCCAACCTGACCCAACCCTACCATTCCACCCCTACTCTACACATACCAACAGGTGTTGGGGTGTGCCTTGGGGTCACTGGAACCAACTCTCACTCTGTTCTCCTATACTGTACCATCTCATCTTCCTTACAAATGGAATGGGGTGAGAGTTAGGTCCAATGATTCCAAGGCACACCCCGACACCTGCTGGTCTGTGGCAGATGGGGGTAGTGTTGTGTTGGGGGGGGTTATGGACGCAACCCATATGCCTCATTTCCCTACTTTTGTTGCTTCTACCCTAACTGATGCATTAACAAAGTTTTTTGTAATTAATATATATATATTACTGGTCTTTCTCTTGGGTATGGAGATCACTGATTTGGGGGTGGAACCAGTCAGTTGGTCGGACCATTACACCATAAGGTTCAGTTTTAGGGCCCCCTCTAATAGGTCTGCCCCTACGGAGATGGTCCAATACCACCCTTTAAGGGGTGTTGGCCCCAGTGACCTTACGACGGTACTGGACCTATTGAGTTTGTCGGTGAATGCATGAGTCCAGAGGATCTTGTACTGCCTATAATAAGGCTGTGGGAGATGCACTGACAAAATTGCTCCTAGCTGTGTTCGGCCTCTCACTATCCGTCCAGGAGTCCATGGTTTGATGGCTCCTTGAAGGAATTAAGGCAGTAGGTCAAGGCTGAGAGAGCCTGCATGAAATCGGCCTTGATGTCGACAGGCTTAGATTGCTAGCCCATTATGATGGCTACCAATCAGAAATCACCCATAAGAAGGCAGAATTCTGTCCAGAGAGATTTCTGCTGCAAAGAATCGACCGCCTCAGCTTTTCCGGACTGTGGACAGGCTGTGCAATCCAGTCTGTCTTCAGCCTAGAGAAGCTTTTTCTCAACTTAGATGTGAGGAGTTCGCCGTTTTGCAAATAAGGTTGCCGACATCAGGTCCGGCATCGGTCCCACCTCTCTTTGGGGGTCACGGTGGGCAACCAGTTGTACTTAATCCTCGGCCTATCTGGCTGGAGTTTCACCACCCGGAATTTGCAGACATTGTGAAGATCATCCAATCAATGCATCCAACTAGTTGTAGTTTGGATCCGGGTCCTACACCTCTGTTAGTAGGATGTGTTGAAGTCATCTACCCAATCCTTGCTGACATTGTCTGGAAATCCTTGGAGAGGGGGTTTTTCCTAATCCCTTAAGGAGGCAGTTGTTCATCCACTCTTAAAAATCCTCCTTGGACCCAGACTGTCTAGCTAACTACCGCCTATCTCTAACCTGCCATTTGTTGGTAAGGTTATTGAAAAGGCAGTTGCACTGCAATTGGATGAATATCTCACCTCTCATAATGTCTATGATACTCTCCAATCTGGCTTCAGGAAAGGCATAGTACTGAGACTGCCTTGTTCGGGTATTGAGTGACCTCCTAATGGCCAGAGATCGAAGGCTTATACCATCCTGGTCCTTCTGATCTTTCTGCTGCATTCGACACTGTAGACCATGAGGTGCTATTGGAACGGCTGTGGGTTTTTTGTGGACTGTCTGGTACAGTCCATGAATGGTTCCGTTCTTACCTCACTGGTAGGTCTCAGAGAGTTGTCACCGGAATTTATTCCTCTGACACCTTCTCCTACCATGCGGGTACCGAGGGTTCCATTTTAGCTCCCATGTTGTTTGCAGTGTATATGCTGCCATTAGAGAAATTATCAGAGATACAGCTTGAGTTTTCACTGCTATGCGGATGATACTCAGCTGTATTTATCCTTTCTCCCCATCAGAGTGATGCATTCTCTGTACTTAACTGTCTGGATGAAATCAGAATTTGGATGAGTTCGAGTTGGTTGAGCTTAATCCAGATAAGACCGAGGTATTGGTTGTGGGCCCAGATCATCCTGGGAGGGTTTTGGGTCAAGCACATCCATCAGGCTTATCACTTGGTGGGGTGCCGCTCTAGCTCTCGACAGGTGCTAAATTCACGCTATTTATACGGTCTGACCCTGAAATCCCAGGTGTCAGCTGTTGTCAAACCTCTTTATCATCTGAGGAATATCGCCTGTGAAACACCTGATTCCCCAGGAGGATCTTCCGACTTTGGTTCACGCCTTGTTACAACCCTGTTTGACTACTGTAATTCCTTATACCTAGGGCCCTCAGGGATTGATATCCGCTGCCTGCAGTTAGTGCAGAACGCTGCAGCCAGGCTTTGACTGGGACTTCAAGAACCAGTCATATTACGCCTGTGCTTCACGAACTGCATTGGCTGCCTGTGCGGTGGCGTATCACCTTTAAGGTTGGTTTACTAACATTTAAAGCCCTACACGATCAGGGACCCGGTTACCTGAAAGATCTTCTGATTCCCTATCGCCACCTCCGCCCCCTCCGCTCTGCCAATGAGGGATTGCTAGAGATTCCCAGGGTTCATTTGAAGTTATCAGGATCTCGTGCTTTTGCCTACTCAGCTCCTACCCTGTGGAATTCTTTACCTCATTGGTTGAGCGAATGCCCAACCGTCGATAGTTTTAAAACTGCTTTAAAAACTTATCTTTTTAACTTGGCTTTTTCTTTATAGTTTGTTTGCTTAATGTTGATTTCTGTTTTATTATCATGTACAGTGCCTTGATTTTGAAAGGCGCTTTATAAATAAACACGAATTGAATTGAATTGAATATTACAGGGAAATGGTCATGTCCCTATAATTAGAGTTGAGTAGCCTGTTTAATGTTAAACCTCAAATTTTGCACTTTAATAACTTTGCAACTGTTCAATGGATTTAGACACAATTTAGTATGCGCTATCCAGTGAGGTAGCTCTCCTGATGTTGCAAATGTTGTTCCATTAGGGTATGTGGATTCTGAGATCTGGCTAGTGTAAAAAAGTGAAAAGTAGCCATTTTTTGAAGGTTTTTTTCCTCTTCTCCTTGCGCCCATATGGTGTAGAGTTTTGACATTATTTTTTTATGGCAGAAAGAACTTGTGTAACAGAACTGCCAGTGTGTGTTTGATGCAAACATATGGACCTGTATTCCCTTTATTTCCTAAGGGAAGTTAATTTTGCAGGAGAGTGGTAAAAAGTTTGACAAAGGATTTGATCTCGAAAAAAAGGATTCATTCTTGTGAGATCCATTGCTTTCCTGGCAGGAAAAATCCTTTTTCATGATGATAAAATCCTGTTTCGCGAGCCAACATCTTTTTTTTTTTCACCAACTAAAAAACATGGAAAATACATAAAAATGTTGTCATTTTACAAAACAAACACCAGTACCTAGCTAAAAAGGCAATGTTTAGCTAGATTATGGTGTTTGTTTTTCACAAATAGTTCCAGAAATACTTTTTCTGGGCCACTGATATCCTAGGTGACCAGCTTAATGAGAGTAGCCTTCCGCTGTGTTCTCTATATGAGAATAGCAGATTTTATCTAATTCTGCAGCTGCAGTTGAACTCCTGCTGTCTGCTGCAATGTAAGTTAAGCACCCTTATTCTCCCTGGTGTATAGTGGCACCCCTCACTCCCTGATAACCGTCCCCATATATTCCCTGGTGTCTAGTGACACCCCCACCTTCCTATCACTGTCTCTTGGACCCTTGTTTATTTTTTTATATTATCTGACAATGGGATGCCCACCCCCAGTGTCATATGCCCCACCCCACAGCCCCTTATTTTATATATACTGCCAAAATGTGGGTGTCCAATCACAATATCATCATTATAACCCCCTCCCAGCAGTGTGGGACTCTGGGAACCCACCCCCAGTGTCCCGAAATATTTATTTACTAAACCTGTAAAAAGAAAACAGTCCCCCAACATCTTTTTTTAACCTGAAAAATAGAAAATGGTCCCTTGTCATCTTCACCATCCTCCTCCCCCATCCTGACCCTCCAACTGAGAACCCACCACCCCACATACACCCTTACCCTATACTTACCACTGGAGGTCACAGGCTGTCAACTTCTGTGGACCGAGACACGTCTGCCCTCTTCAAAGCTGAACCATGAATTAAGGAATAAAGGTAAGTGCCGTATAATGTATTTCAATGGTGTTTTGAACTTATGTTCATAATTTTGCCATTTTTTTGACTTTTTCACCACATTTTCAACATGGACTCTTTGGGATGCCACCTCATGAACACTGCAACTGTCATTTCATTAATTAGGCCCAGAAGGTGATTTCATGGTCACTGCGCAAAATCACCTTTTGGGACCAAATAACAAAATTTCACCACCAGCGTTCATGAGGTGGGGTCCCAAAAAGGCCATGTTGAAAATCTGCTGAAAAGATTCCAAAAAATGGCTGAGTTATGAACATTTGTTGGAATTTTCCTATACATGTGCATAACTTTGGTAATTTTCAAAATATTGAGTCCAAATTTTCAACATAGCCATTTTTTCACACCACCTCATGAACAGTACAGATGTCATCTTTCACATCCTGTCCAAAATGTGTTTTTGCACCTGTGGTGTGGAATGAGGATCCTTTCACCCTGTATAGGCCAGCTCCTCCATACCCCTCCAAGCATCAGCCACCTGCCTGCTCCCCACTGCCTAAGGGGATCCTTGCAACCTGTACAGGCCAGCTCCTCCACATCCTTCAGGCATCAGCCACCTGCCTACTCTCCACAGCCTAAGGTATGATGCAATTTGAAACTGAAGTTGCTTTACTGGACCTAGAGGCAGCTTAACAGACTACCTCTCCAGCTGAGCAGTGCCTTCAGACTGCCCCTATTATTATTTCTTTTCCTTGGAGTTGGGATCACTGCAGCTCTTTCTCTGGGTGTTTTTTTTTTGCCCACTCCCTTCTCCCATTTCTTTCCTTTATTAAATACACTTTCTCTCTCCCAGTGACTCACCCCTACTTCTCTCAGGTTTCTTTCTCTCTCTCTCTCTCTCAAAGGGGAAGTACCTCATTTTTGAGGCATTTCCTTTTTTACTGTGGTATCCTCACCTGCGGAACCCTCAAGTGCTGTCTATCCCATCTGCTGATCTACCAGTTTATTAGGCCCCAATATGGTCTCAAACCCTGTACCTTGTAGACCATAGTCAGTACCTATTTCACTGTGCTAACTGGGTGCCCTACCTTGACCATGCCTATTTCTGTCCTTAACCTGCTCTGTTAGTACCCCACCAGATACCAGATCCACACCCTTCTACAACCACTATCCCCTAGTCAGATTTCATAAAATGGATCTACCTTGGATCTTTCAGATAACTGCCTGTCTGCTACTCCTACTAGCTTCTGTACCTCACTCTAATCCTTCCCCAATTGGACCCATGTTCTCCTTAACCAAATTAGTAATTGTAGTGAAACTATTACTGCCCTTCCTCCAATTGCTTCCCAGCCTTTCTGGCCTAACAGTAACCCCCACCACACCATCCTACACTTATCTGCCCTACTAGCTCACCATATCAGGTCCCTCCCCACCCCAGTGGTGGGAACCAGAACCCAACCCTACTCTTGCTACCCCTCTATTAAACTCAGACTGCTCAAAATTACAATTCTCTGGCACACACTTCTTCTCTTACTTCTATCTGGAAATATTCACCCAAACCCTGGTCCTCCCCCTTCCACCTCCTCATCTAAGGACAGGATGGACAGCCTCCAAATTGCTTCTATAAATATATGCAGTCTCCTAAAAAAGCATGACATTCTACAAGGCTGGATTGTTCAACACCAACCTGATATCCTGGCTGTGGCCGAATCTTGGCTCACCCCTAAGACACAAGACTCAACTGTGGCCATCGCAGGCTACTCCCTATTCAGAATTGACAGACTTGGGAAAAGGGGAGGTGGCTGTGCTCTTTTTATAAGGGAGATGCTACAAGTCATTCTTGCCCCATCCGCTCCACTCCCCCATGGTGCTCAGGTGCTCACAATTAAATTGTTAGTGGGAAACTCTGGTAAGTCACTTCATATCATGGTGGTTTACATTCTGCCCAGAAACCAAAAACTGGCCTTCAGTGCAGTAACTGATTACATAGGTCAATTTCCCCCTAAATGCAAACTCATTGCCCTAGGTGACTTCAATGTCAACTGGCGATTGCCTGCAGCAGCCCACTTTAAGGACAACATAGTAGCCTTAGACCTCAATCAAGTCATCCCATCCCCTATGAGACTTAATCATAAAACCGGCTCATCCATCCTTTTGGACCTAATCCTTACCAACCACCCCCAATGGACATTGAAGGTCACCGTCCTTCCAGATGCCCTAAGTGACCATTCTCGTATGCTCTGCTGGTGATCTGTCAAGGCACTAAAACCACCCCCAAAATGAATCTATCTATGACATCTGAAAACATATTCCTTTATACTATTTAGGGGCCATCTCTTGAATTGTGATTGGTCCCCTATTAACACTGCACAGTCCTTTGACAGTGCCTTAGCTTACTTTATCTCCATTTTCAACAAAGCGTATGACCTCTTTGCCCCTGTCACAAAACAATCGATTAAAGGCCACACTACACCTTGGATCACCCAAGCCCTTCTGGATCTCATGCGACAGAGGGATAACCTCTGGTGCAAAGCCCGTGAATCAGGCCTCATCCTTGACAGACAACATTACAGGGAAGCTAGAAATTAATGTACTTAGGAATTCCACAAAGCCAAGGCAGCCCACTATCAAGAGGTACTCACATCTCCCTGGGGCTCAGGGCATAAGTTCTGAAATAACATCAAGGAGCTAGGTAGTAAATCACCTTCCTCCCCTTCTCAACTTGTCATCAATGATGTCCTCTCACAGGACCCCAAGATTATAGCTAATGCCTTTAACTCCACCTTTTCGGACCTTAGTAGTATGCTTCCCTCCAACTTCTTCAACCCCCTGCTTGTGTGCACACTCCCCTCTCCCCTTGAAACTCCATCCTTCCACTTCAGGATCATCTCCACCCATGAGGCCTGATCCTACCTAACTAGGAGTGCTAGGGAAATCCTGGCATAGTGGTGACACCGTGGACCTTAAGCTCCTTCACCACACCCTTGACGCTGCCTTGCCCCTCATTTGATGGTGTCCTTGCCCCCTCATCAAAATCCTCAATCTTTCCCTCCATCTAGACCAGTTTCCAACACTCTGCAAAACAGGCTGTGATTGTACTCATTCATAAAGGTGGTGACCGTACCTCCCCGAGCAACTACCACCCAATCTGCATCCTTCCCCCCCTTATCTAAGGCCATTGAAAAAATAGCTGCTGACCAGATAAATGATTACCTGAAAAATATAACCTACTTTTCCATGAACAGCATGGTTTTAGAAAGGGCCACAGTACCACCACTGCCCTGCTGGAATATACTTCATTTATTCACAAAGCTCTTGATCATGGACACGTAGTTGGGGCAGTCTATATTGACTTAACTAAGGCATTCAATACAGTTAATCATGCCCCTCCTCCTCAAGACCCCACCATCCCTTGGGCTTACACAGGAATCCACCTCTTGGTTTGAGAACTACCTAAGTGCAAGGTCTCAGCAAGTTAAAATTAACTCTACCCTCTCCTCCAGCCTGCCTGTTCTCTCTGGGGTCCCTCAGTGATCCATTTTAGGTCCACTCCTCTTTAATCTCTTCCTGAACACACTTCCTTCAGCCTGTTCAGGTCACCTGCTTCTTTATGTGGATGATGCAGTTATTTGCAGTAGCCACCCAAACCCCCTCACTCTCCAAACTGACCTACAGAGCTTCTTCTCCAAAGCAGAAGCCTGGTTCACTGAGCACAAACTTGTGCTTAACTATAAAAAAACCAAGGCCATGATCTTCGTCCATCACCAAAACAAACAAAAAAGACTTTCCTCTTCACATTCTTAACTATGAAACAGCCCCACTCGAGCTGGTAAAATCCTTTAAATATCTGGGTATCACTCTAGACTTCCATCTTGCCTACCACGATCATATCCATCTTCTAACCATGTCCATTAACTCAAGAATTGGTCTGCTGCCCAGATACAAACATTGTATGCCTCCTGCAGCCCTCCACCTGGCCATGTCATCCTCAGTCCTTTCCCTGGTTGACTACAGGATTTCTTTCTGCGGTGCAGCTGATAAAACACTGCTCTCAGTCATATCAAGGTAGTGCAGAACACAGCCTGGTAGCTAGTCTCTGGGTGAGATAGGTGGACCCACACTTATGACCTCTACAAGCTAACAAACTGGCTAAACATTGAGGCTCAACTAAAATTCCAAACCTGCCTTATAGCCAAGAAAATCTCAGCTGGTCTCTTCCCTATGAAGCTCTGCAATTTAATCCAGCATGCCCCTAAAGCTAAATACACCAGAAGCTCTACCAAAGACCCGCTGCTAGTCCCTCACTGCAGGACGTCCTTGGGGTAATGTGCATTCTACTATAGGGCCCTCCTCTGGATGAATGACCTACCTGTAGATATCTCCTCAGAATTGAAACTAGGCCTCTTCAAATACAAACTTAGAGAGCTATTCATTTCCTCCTGTGTCTGCGATTGCTTATGACCTTCGTCCCCTCCCCTGCTCTCCTTACACAGCCTACTTTTTCCCCTACTAACTTTCAGAGACAAAGTCTTTTCCAACAGCAACTCCCACCACCCCCTCCCTTTCTCCTCCATACCATCTCTACCATCTCTAAAATGCTGTGTCTGTATCTGCCTTCTGAGTGGTCCCCCTCATCTCTAAAATGATAGGCTTATACTAGCTGCTGAGTGTTCTCATATATATACCAAAATTGTACTATCCTAATGTAATATATGGTTTGTTGCTTATCTGCTTGTCATGACTCAGGGTATAGTTGTCTACCCTCTGTATGTCTTGTACCCAGCTCTGTACCTCATGTATCCACTTGTTCTTTAAATTGGTATTGTACAGTTAACTTGTATTTTGATGTGGAGCCTTTGCAAAGGAGTCTCTGACTCAAAGGTGTGTAATTCTGAAATGTTCAATAAATAAATAAATAAAATGGGGTTTTGGCATGAATTTGAATATTTACACCTATGGGATTTGTTAGGTGGGGTTATAAGAAGACAATGTTGAACATTTGGGGTCAAAATATGAAAAAATTCCAAAGTTATGACCACTCATTGCAATCTCACTGTGCCCATTTGTAACTTCGGAAATATTAAATATTTTTACCACAGATTTTCAACATAGCCTTCTTATTACCCCACCTCATGTATGTCAAAGCAGTCAATTTTCAAATCCTGCCCAAAATGTATTTTTGCACTTGTGGCATGGAATAGCATTGCAGTTGTGCAGAATTACATGTTGGCAGTGATTCAAAAATGTTCTATACCGGGTACATGAGATGGGGTAATAAGATGGCTATGCTGACAATTTGGTCACCATTGTCATATAAATGGAAACGCAGGGCCTGAAGCGCCCTGTGCTTCCACAGCTACATACATATATGCATGTATTGAGGGATGCACACAATAAAATAAGGATTCTATTACACTACTGTATCTCAAAAAAATAAGGAAATAAGTTGCAAAAAACCTTGTTAATGCTCCAGTTAGGGTCAAAGTGACAAAAGTTGGGAAATGAGGCTTTAGGGTTCCCCTAACACCACACCCTCCCAAACCTGGCAGGACAGCAGGTGTGGGGTGTGCCTTGGGCTTCTTAAGCCTAACACGTGCCCCATTCTCATAAAGTCTACACATCTGACCTTATTTACAGATGGAATGGAATGGGGTGA
Source organism: Neoceratodus forsteri (assembly GCA_016271365.2). Lineage (NCBI taxonomy): Eukaryota > Metazoa > Chordata > Ceratodontiformes > Ceratodontidae > Neoceratodus > Neoceratodus forsteri. The sequence goes on along the minus strand of CM028132.1, from coordinate 964,721,060 downwards.
GTGCTAGGCCTGAGAAGCACAAGGCATACCCCACACCTACTGTTCTGCCTGGTTTGGGAGGGTGGGGTGTCAGGAAAACCCTAACACCTAATTTCCCAATTTTTGTTGCTTTGACCCTAACTGGAGCATTAATGAAGTTTTTTGCAACTTACATAAATATATATATTATAGTGGTGTGGTAGTGCCACTATATTTAGAGTTGAGTAGGCACTTTAATGTTAAACCCCAATTTTTTGCACTTTAATATCTTTGCAACTGTTCAATGGATGTGCATGACATTTTCCATATGTAGTCTCCTGAGGTAGATCTCTTCATGTGCCAAGTTTTGTTATGGTCGATTGTGCAGATTCTGCAATGCAGATAGTGAAATAACATAAAAAATTGCTGTGGTTTTGTTTTTGCTGTTTTTATTTGGCATCACATAGCATCCAGACGGTTTGGAATTTTGGTCTGAAATTTTCAGGGTAGAAAGGACTTGGCTCAGAAGGATTTTATATGGTGGTTTGGTGAAAAAATATTAATCCATTCCAAAGATATTAAATTTAAAAAATGTGTGTCCTGAGCATGCTCAGTAAGAACTTCAAAATAGCTGTATGAAGTTTTTGCATGAGGGATCCTTTTCATGAGGGCAATAATCTGTTTTCATTTGCTCCCATCTTGTACATTTTTCCCTAAAAACTCAAATTGGGAAAATCACAAAAATGGCATTCTGGACAGTGACCAGCATACTGCATGTAGCTTGCTTGTCAGGACCCCCTTAGCTGGATTCTGTTGCAGAAATGTCTATGAAAAGTTATTTTTTGAAGTTTATAAATCTTTTTTCTGAACTCGTGATATGAAAATGAATCTTTTTTTCGAATCACGAGTCATGAAAAAAAATCATTTTTCATGCAGGAAAATCATTTTTATAGCTGCATGGATGGAGCAGAAAAAAGCAAAGGCAAGTGGGATAACATGGACACCAATTTTAAATACTGTACTAGTGAAGTTGTCCACACTACTAAGCTGCTGTTGCCAAATACAGGGCCAGTCTAAAAATGTTACTGGTGACCTCAGCGCTGAATCACAGTTCTGCTCTACTGATTCACTACAAATGTTTGACTCAGAGCTATTTAAATGCCACTGAATAGCTTCCAGTGCACACACAGGAAAACCTGCTGCTGCTAGTCAAGGTTTCTATTGGTGATAATGTGGTTTCATTACTAAAACCAGGCACCTTCATTTTTGGCTTGGAACCAGATACCAGCTGCCCTTCCTATTACCAGACATAAAGGAACAGCTCCTGGGGCTGAAATCAGAATGGTTTGCTACAGTCCTCAGCCCACTGATGTTCAAGTCCGGATATGTTGACACTCAACAGCATAATTTCTAGCACTTTTCTTTTTTGAAAGATAGCTGGTTATCATGTGCTGATAAAATAAAACCTGTGATCAGCCTGAAGCTATTGTGATACCAGTGCTTGACATGTCCCGTGCAACGCATGGCTTTAACTACTGAAATTGTATTAGGCTCTTTGTATAAGGATTGCTGAAAAGTATGAACGCCCAACAGGGAACTCCAGTGGAAGGAATTCTAAACTAAGACCATGTCAACTTGATCACCTATAAAGGCTACTACCTCAGTTTCAGCTTTTGATGTGTTTTTTTTGGGGGCAGGGTAACACTATGTGAAGAAATGTGTCTTGTAACTGTTTCCAAAATGCCAACCCCTATGTACAGTTGACAGCAAATGTCTGATTTTTTTCCCTTGCACTACCTCTGGCAACAGAATTAAAACAGTCCTGTAGCTACATTGAACATGGGACACTCTTAGAGAAACTCACCAAGAAGAAAATGAAAAAGGAACATTGTGGATTGTTGGGAATGTACAGGGGCTTTGACTTCAGCTCTGATTCTGACAAACTTATGATGTGAAAGTATGGTCACTTTTCATGCATAAGTTTCTTTTATAGGAGTTAAAACTACAGTGTACAAATGGCTTCAGCCTGATTCCAAGTTGAATGTTGCACTCGCTGGCATATGCGAGTTGCAACATTCGTCACTATGCCAGGGACCCTGTGCCACATTCCAAGAGCAGCAGAATCCCAGCACTTGCAACATGCGAGTTATGTCATGCAGATGTTAGCACCACGGGCATGGCATAGAAGCCCTGCATGTCGCAAGTTGTGGTCCACTACTAGCAGCCTCCCAAAGCCCCCACCCCAGGACACTGCGGCACACACCGGGGGTGGGCAGGACAGGTGGCACAGGAGTCCAGGGGGGCACACTGTAGATTGGACCCCTGTGGTCCCTGACTTTTGGGGAGTGGGGGCAGGGGTGCACTTGTGGGGGCACAGGGAGCACATCAGTGCCATTGCCATAGCACTGTAGAGTGGGCATCTGATGGATGGCACTATCAGATACCCCTTAGAGCAGCTCCAAGCTGCTCTATCTTAGCCCCACCACTGTGGCTCTTAGAATCACATGAGCAGGTTATGGCAGCCACCCCGGAATAGGGTGCAGATGCTGCCATAGCCCACCCTTGTACCATGGCATTGTGGGCTGTGGTGTAGGGGGTGGCATAACCCATGGTTGTCATAGCCCACAGCCACCAAGTCATACTGGAGATCGGACCCCCAGGGGGTCCCTGACTTTTGTGGGGTGGGGGCAGGGTTGCACTTGTGGGGGCACAGGGAGCACATCAGTGCCATTGCTGCAGCACTGCAGAGTGAGCATCTGATGTATGGCAAAATCAGATACCCCTTAGAGCAGCTCCGAGCTGCTCTATCTTATCCCCAACACTGCGGCTCTTAGAATCACATGAGCGGGTTACGGCAGCTACACTCTTGGAATAGGGTGCAGATGCTGCCATAACCCACCCTTGCACCATGGCATTGCGGGCTGTGGGCGTAGTGGGTGGCATAACCCATGGTTGTCATAGCCCGCAGCCACCATGGCACAAGGTGCCTCTTGTAATTGGGACAGGCGTAATGCTTGGCATAAGTCACAAGATATGCCAAGGGATTTGGCATATCTCGGCTTATGCTGACTTGGAATTGGCCACTTGGAATCTGATACTGGGGATACAGATTGAATGCTCAGAATGCATAAGTTAACTGGTTGATCATGTTACAAAACATGGTTTATTCCTGCATACACTTGAGAAACAAAACTTGATGCATAGGTGATATGATTTTAATTTGCATTTAGGCAAATTAGTGCCTGAATATAGGCAATACTCTTGTCTAGTGCATCTTCCCAGTTAACAAAAACTAAATAAATAAAAGTATGCATGCATACACACCATTAGTGCATCTGTTTTACTCACTTGATCATTCATGTCCTGATATTAGATTCAGTACATTACAATGGGGATAAAACAGCTGACATGAAGCTGCAATTGAACAAACACTAGGTCTAATCTGCTTAAAGAAGAAACATGCAGGTCTGCCTTAAATGCTGTGATATTAGGAAAAAAATCAGTCTTTGATCCAACTTTTCAGATTCAGTTAAATGAAACACTGGGTGATTGTATTTGTGTTTTGTTTTATGCTTGCTTTGTATGGAGTAATGTTTGTATGCAGTATTACTAAATAATGTACAGTAATCATTGCTTATCAATAGTGTCTTGTTAAAAATATTACGTGGCTTTTGACCTAAATATGCAATGTTCTTAACCGGACTGCCAATAGGAAACATTTATCAAATGTGACTAGCAATTTATTACTGCACATTAGTGATTCCAGCAAGCTAAAATCAAATCTTAGCCTTCATTGCTTTTGGCATGCTTATTCTTAAAAGAAGTGTTCTTCTGTAGCCTTCAGCGAGTTCCCATATCTGTATAACCCAATATATTAATCTAAGTATAGAGCTGTGTTATAATTCACTGTTGTGTACACTTAACTGTAAATGTGTGTTCTGTTAAGGGACAGAGAAGCTGGTTGCTAGAATATTTATTGGTATACCATTTTCTTTTCTTTTTGGCCTCCATGACGTATCTTTATTGTAACTTGCTTAATTTACGTTCCTATTTGAGTTCAATAGGAGGACATTGTACTCTGTATCATAGTCAGGTATATTTAATGCAGTAATAGAAAATACTGCCCTCAGCTAGCAACTTCACAATTTCTACAGTTGGAGGGTTTTTTTTTGTTTTTGTTTTATGCCAGTTTATCACACCCAGTAGACTATTTATGAGTGGAAAGGAGAGAAGAAAAAAGGAAATGCACTTTTTAAAAGCACTATACCAGCAAAAATATATTCAGGTGTAGTTGCTGCTGCCAGCCAGCACATTAGTAATTGGGAAAAGAAAACAAAAAAGAAAAATGTGGTCTTCATTTATAAGGATAAGATTATACTATCTGAAAAAGTAAGGACATTCTTTGCAAAAAAACTGTGATAGTGCAACATTTAGAGTTCAGGCTAAACCAACAATAATGGGGAAATGTGGCTTTAGGGTTTCCAGCCCTAAAACCCTATCCCCACCAAAAAAGAAAATCAGTGGCTGACTCTTCGTAGGGGTTGTCAACACGAATGCTTACCCCATTGGGTGTGTATGTTTCTGGAGTATATACTGTAGACTGGGGTGACCATTAGGGTTGGCAATTGCCTTATTCTTGTTTAGGGTTTCAAATCACTTTGTGACTCTCTTTGTCTACTGAAAATGGACTTCTGTCCACTCCCCCCTTCTCTGGTGCTTGCTACTAAATGCTGGCCATCCCCCTTCCTCTACTGTGAAGACTGAGCAAAAATAATCATTTAAAATTTCAACTTTTTCTCGCTCTTCCTCTGCACAATCCACTCCTGCCCTCCTGATTATCATTATCCCTCCTCTTGTCTTCCACTTTTCACGCATGTACCTGAAGAAGGTAGTGTCTCTTTTTTTTGACCTCATTAACTATCCTCACATCTGTTTGTGCTTTGACTGCCCCAACCTCCTTCCTGCCTCCCTTTGCTTTCACATATATACCTCCCTGTCTTCTCATTGTACTTCCTAAATGCTGTTTTCTTCTCCTTCACTGTCTTTGTCACCTCCTTAGAGAACTGTAGTAGTCTCTTTTTCCTCCTTCCATTGCTTACTTCCTTCCAACAACATGCCATTGCTTTGGCTATTCCCTCTTTAATCCTTTTCAATTGGGTCTCTACTTTGGTCATTCCCTCCCTAAGGTAGTCACGGAGGCAGTTTCCCATTTCTTTAAAATCTGCCCTCCTGAAGTCAAAGACCCTCATTTTGGTGTATTTTTTCTCTTGCTCAATCTATATACCAAACCACACAGTACAGTCATCATTTGTGCCCAGGGAACTACCCACTGTGACATCTGCAATGCTATCCCTGTTTGTAAATACAAGGTCCAACACTGCCCCATGTCTAGTGGGTTCCATAACCAGCTGCTGAGAAATGCCCCTTAGAGAGAGTCAAGGATTGCCCTGCTTATTGTTGTAGCTGCGGACATAATGCTCCAGTCTACCTCCAGCAGATTAAAGTTCCCCAAAATTAATATTTCCCCCTTGCTTGCCATTTTGATAATGTCCTCCCCTAAAGCTCTGCCTATGTCTCTCCCCCCCCGTGACAGTGGGCTGTACACCACCCCATCAGAATAAAATCCCTGGACCCTGTCTCTAGACTGACTCATAGTACCTCCAGCCCTTCATTATCACCCTGGTGTCCTGGTATCTTAGTGACCTTTATACCTTCCCTCACATATTTTACTTTTATTTACTTTTTTTTTTTAAAGTTGATAACTGGGAAAAGCACCATGAGCCAAAACCCATTACCAGGTGTGACCCGGGGGAGGGGAACAAGTGTTAGAAAAGGCACAAAAGGCAGCATAAAAACACATAGAACAGAGAACAAGTCAAGGGTCAGGATTACAATACCCAGTTACAATATAAAAGCACACAACAAATGCTTCCACATTGTGCAGTACAGTCAAAAGTCATAAACATTGAAGAGGGAGGTTAGGTTATACAAGCCCCCCAAAACAGTTCCAATGGCAACAACCAGTGTAGTGGCTCAGCAGAGTAAATCATGATTAAGGCAGAAAAGGCAGGGGGCATTGGCAGCAAGGCTGACAGGGAAGTTGTCTTAGGAGCCTCTTGAGGGTACAGAGGGAGGAACATGAGTAGAGGTCAGAGGGTAGTTTGTTCCAGAGAGAAGGGAAGCAGAAGGAAAAAGCAGATTGTCTAGAGACAGAGTGAGGAAGAGGGATGGAAAAGGAGTGAGAGTTTGTGGAAAACGGAGTAATTAGACAGGGCATCTTGGGAGAGGTGAGAGGAGAGATGGGGAGAGAACTGAACCAAAATTTTGCAATAAAAGTAGCACAGTGTATCATATGCCTGCGTGGTAAGGGAGTAAGGGATGGCGGGATAGAGAAGACAGTGGTGAGTGAAAGGGGGACAGGCAGTGGCAAAACAACAGAAAGAGTTTAGGAGAATGTCAAGTTTTCCTAATGAAGTCTGAAAGGAAGTTCCATACACCACGTCGGCGTAGTCAAACGTTGATAGTATCATTTTGGAGACCAGCTCATGATGAGTAGAGAGGGGGAGGCTGGCATTGTGATGGTAAAGGGCACAGTAATTTGGGGCAAAGTTTGGCACAAATAGCGGTGACATGGGTGGAGAAATCCAGGTTTTCATCCAGCCACACCCCTAAGTACTTGAAAGCCAGGATGTTCTCAAGGATGGATCCATCCAAGGAAGAAAAAATGGGGGTTTCTGTAGATTGGCCAGCTATTGTCTGGACCTGAAGGTCATGGCCACTGTTTTTTTGATGTTGAGTTTAAGTTTGTTATCCTTGAACCTAGACTGGACTCAGTTAAAGTTGGCCTGAAGGGGGGATTGTATGCTAGTGAGGGAGGGTCCCAAGAGGAAGAAAATAGTGTTGTCAGCATACATGTGAATTTCCACTGACCTACAAACTAAGGGGAGGTTATTAATAAATAGGGAGAAAAGGATAGGGCCAAGGATGGAACTTTAAGGGACACCAGAGTGGATAGGGAGTGGGGATGATAGAACATTGCCAATTAGAATTGATTATTCCCCATTGAGAACATAAGAGTGGAACCAATTTACAGTGGGTCCTGTGAGACCAACAGAGCCAAGAGTTTGTAGGAGGAGGGGGTAGGAGATGGAATAGAAGGCTTTTGCGAGGTTGATGAAAATGGTGGCTGTACTATGGCTTCTGTCCATCGCAGTGAGTATAGAGTCGGTGACATGCTGAAGAGAAGATATAGTAGAGTGATGCTTCCTAAAGCCAGACTGGACGGGGGGAAAAGTGTTGGAACTGGCAAGGTAGTCAGATAGCCTTGAAAGAATAAGTTATTCTAGTAATTTAGTTATGGAGGGGAGGAGGGAGATGGGCCTGTAGTTTCCAGGGGAGATGGGGTCCCCCCCTTTGTGGAGGGGAAGGACTCAAGCTGATTTCCAGGCCTTGGGACAGTGGAAGTAGAGAGAGAAAAGTTTAGGATATGGGTTAGCGAGGTGGCAATGGCAGAAGCAGAGAAGTGGAGAAGCCTGGGGTGGAGACTGTCAGGGCTAGAAGTTGCAGGGTTAAGGGCAAGAAGGGCGGAGTAGACTTCTAGAGGAGTGAAGGGGGAATTGCACACAGAGGGATGGTCGGATGCAACCTGGTGTGCCAAAGGGTGTGAGAGAGTTGAATGGGAACTACTGTCTGGGACAGCACAAGTAATGAAGAATTTGTTAAAGATCACAGCCACCAAGGCAGGATCACAGACAGGGGACCCTTCAGCATTGAGGACAGGGGGTGTATAATTACCTGGAAGGGCTAAGAGGGTGTGTAGAATCTTCCAGAAGGATGCAGGAGACTGTTGATTTTGCTGAAATTGGCACCTGAAGTATTTAGCCTTTGAGAGGTGTATGGCCTTAGTGCAGTTATTTTTGAGGGCCCTGTATTCTTGAAGATCAGACTGGAGAAGGGAGACTTTGAAGCTGTGCCAAACTTTATCCCTGATCCTGTGCTTTGCCAGTAGGTCAGCTGTGATCCAAGGGTGATTGCGTTTCTTTACCCTGACTTTCTTAATGGGGGTGTGGTGGTTCCAGATGCATAAAAGGAGGTTTGAGAAAAGAGACAGGGCAAAATAAATGTCCCTTGCAGAGTAGATTCGCACCCAGTCCTCCATAAAAAGGTCATGTTGAAAGGCAGTGACATCTAGGTTGTGAAGGGGATGGGACCCAATGTATTTGGGGGCCATACAGTGAATGTGAATCTGTCTTATGCAACATGTGATACATTGATCACTGATAGCATCAGGGAGTACTCCAGCAGCTGTGATGCAGTGAGGGTGAGAGGATAGAACCCAGTCGAGAAGAATGTGATTCTGGGAGCATGGGTTTAGGTGGGTAGGTTTTTGGATTAATTGAACAAGGTTTAGATCTTCAACTTTAAGAATAGTGGACTTGAAGGCGGGTGAGAGCCAGTCATGCTTGAAGTCCCCAAGGAACAGCAGCTCACTATTGGATGTGAGGGAAGAGATAGAGGAGATAGTGGATAACAAAACATCAGGAGAAGTTTTGGGAGGGGCATAGAAGGCGCCAATGAAGAACGGGGTTGAAGAAAGAGTGGATAGCTTTGCTATGATTACCTCATGAGAGGAAGACCGGGCCTCCTTGAAAATGATGGAACAAGAGAGAGCTTGCCTAATGTACAGGGTGACACCACCCCTACGCTTGCCACGGTCTTGTCGAAATAGATTGAAATGTGGAATGGAGATGGCAGAGTCAGGGATTTTAGATGAGAGCCAGGTTTTGCTTACACAAAGGATGTCGGCGGGGTATTGGGAGACCCAAATGTTAAGCAAGTTGAGTTTGGGAAGTAAGCTGTGAGCCTTTATGTGAAAAGACCTAAGACCTTTAGGCAGGGAGGAAAAGTTTTCATTTAAGACTGCGTGTGTTGGTGCAGTGGCTGAGGAGCTGGACGGAGGACCTGGGTTGGGGCGAACGTCACCAGAAAGGAGTAGAAGAAGAAGCAACCGAAGAGGAAGGTGGAGGGGATACCTTGGTTTCCTGAAGGAACGGGAGTGGGCAGGAGGGAGCGGGGATGTGAGGTGGAACAGAGCCTTGAGGTTAAGAGGAGAGGATGGGAGTAGTCCAGGGTGGATATAAGGAGAGGAAGGAGGGAAAGAGAGAGGGGTGTCAATGCTAGGAGGCAGACAGGTGTGAGCAGAGATAAAGAGAACATAGTAGGGAGAATAAAGAAATGGAGGAGAGGAAAAGGAGGAGAAATGTGGGTGGTGGAGGAAGGTAGGATGTGAGGGTAGTTGTCAAAGGAATAAAGAGTCATGGGTGGAACAGGGAGATGATGAGAAGGAAGAGGTAGATAGGTGCAGGCATGGTGAAGGGACAGCAGGGTAGAAAAAAATGTGATAACTGGAAGAGATTGGAGGGAGACTAAATGATAGCTGGAGTAGTGGAAGGAGACCAGGGAAGAGATATTGCAGAGGCTTAGGAAGAAAATGGGGGGGTGGGGAGAGGAAGAGGTATAAAAGAGTGGCAGGTAGACAGAGTGGAAAATAGGTTAGGGCAAATGCAGAGGAGTGCTGGGATGATGCACGGTCTAATATCATAAATTAGGCAGTCAAAATGTTGTGTTGAAGGGTTGAGAAAAGAGGAGTGCTTATGTAGACAGAGGAGGGAGGAGAGAGAGATAGAAGGTAGGGGTAGGCGAAAGGATAGGAGAGGTAGCTTTAAGAGGTGGTAGCTTGAAGAAACTCAAGAAGCAGCTAGGAGTTGTGGCAACCCAGGATCCTTTAAAAAGCGCCGGGGTGGGGGAGGGTGGTTGAGAGAAAATTCTCCCTACTCTAAGTAGCAGCCTAGCTGAGCTCAAAAATGAGCTATCCAGATCAGCAACGATGCAGGGAGCTGTGAGGATCCATTTGGCCAAGGAGGCACTACAGCAAAGAAAACAGCCAGTCAAGTGAAAAGCATGGAAAGCACCTAAAATTCAAAAGTTCCAGGGAGATGTCCCTACCTTGGCTTCAGAAGGAGCTTCAGAGTAGAGTGGCAGCCACTGCATAGGGTTCGAGCTACACTGCCAGCAGCAGAGAGGTGTGCCAGGTCAGGGGCAAAATCTGGGGGAAGAGAAGAGGTGCAGATTAAAATAGCTGCCCTTGAATGAGGCATGGGGGGAAGAGAGAAGCAGGGAAGAGACAGTGACACAGCAGGGGGTCTAGGACAGAGGAGCCAGACCTGGGTGTGTATTAGTTAGAGGAGAACAACGGAGAGTTAGGAGGGTCACAGTCAGAAAACAGCAACAAAAAAAAAAAAAATAGAGTTTGGCCAGAGAGAGAATTTGGCAAGGAAGGCAATGTGAAATTAGACTGAAAGTAAGAGAGAAAAACGGGATTCAGCAGGGAAAGGATTAAGACTGGGAAGAGCAATAGGACTTAGAAGGGATTACTGTTGAAATGCACACAGGATTTTGCAAATAACAGGTTTAGGCTGCAAGTTAACTAAGGCACTGCTGGTGAGTGACAAAGTGGTGAAATTAATAGCTAACAGGAATTAGGCAGCAAATGCAGGCATAAGGTTACAAGGTCAAAATGCAGGTTGGTACCAACAATCATGCAATTAGCCCACTAAACAACAAATTCTCTCTCGAAGAAAAATAATTCTCTCTGCTCTAAGCAGCAGCATAGCATAGCTCAGAAATGAGCTATCCAGATCAGCAGAGGTGCATGTAGCTGTGAGGACCCGATTAGCCGAGGAGGTACTACAGCAAAGAAAGAGGCCAATTGACTGAAAAGCGTGAAATGCACCTAAAATTCAAACGTGCACAGAGATGTCTGTACCTTGGCTTCAGAAGGAGCTTCAGAGTGGAGTGGTGGCCACAGCACAGGGTTCGAGCCATGCTGCAGGAGGCAGAGAGGTGCGCCCAGTCAGGGGCGAAATCTTGGCTTCAGAGTAGATCAGCACTTGCAGCACAGGGTTCGAGCCATGCCACCAGCAACAGAGAGGTGCACCCGGTCAGGGGCAAAATCTTGGCTTCAGAATTAGCTTCAGAGTAGAGTGGTGGCCATGTCACAGGGTTCGAACCATGACACCGGCAGCAGAGAGGTGTGCCTAGTCAGGGGAAAAATCTTGGCTTCAGAAGGAGCTTCAGAGTAGAGTAGCAGCCGTGGCACAGGGTTCGAGCCATGCCGTCGGCAGCAGAAAGGTTAGGGGGAAATCTGGGGGAAGAAATAACAAAAGAAAACTGTTGCAACACAAAATGAATGTAAAAATGGAACTAAATCCAAATCAACTGCCAAAAAAGGACAAGACTGACATACAGCCTCCATGGGTTAGAAAGATCACTAATTATTGTGCAACTCCTGGATCCCAAATAGATCTTGTGGGTAAAAGGAAAAAGAATTAAAGGAGATATGATTTCTAAATGTGCCTCTTTGCTCTTACGTAAGAGTCATTTACTACCAACTTTTAAAAAGCACCCATTATTAGTGGAAATAAAATACAAGTCAGACACTTCCTTTGATTTTGAATCTAAAGCTAATGAGGGCAATACATGCAGTAGAAATGGTACCAAATGGAAGTAAAAGGAGGTAGTGAAAGAAAAAATGCCAATAGCACAAAATCTCATACTAGTAAACCATGTCTGCAGCAAAATATAGTTTGGATATTGCTGAACCAATTTCTCATGAAGGAATTAGCAATATAGGGGGTAATAAAATAAAATCCTTTCTTGTGGTCTTTGATAACTTTCTATCTCCATATGTGCAGAGATTAAGTGTACAGCCACCATCTGTTTGCCACCATGACATACCCCATTTGTTGAGTTGGGCAGGGGTGTGTCACATGTCCCAAAAATCCACTGACACACAACCAAAACCTGTAGAAAATGATAATAGTGAATACTATGAACAGGGTGTGGGCTTCAAGCTTTTACATTTGTGATTTACAGTATGAATTAAAATTTGAGATGAGGGAAGGAAATTGCCTACTTAATCAGATGGACTTATTACTATTGATTTACTTTGAAGAAAATCATAAGCAATTGAAGGAAGATAAAGAACATAATATGGATCAGGAAGACACATCAAAATCTATAAAACTAAACAAGCCATTAGGCAAACAACAAATAAAATCGTGAATGCAGAGGCCACTGAGATTAATCTAGTAATGGTCAAATTAAAGAAAAAGGATGAGGAGAGAAAAAAATAACATGGAGCATAAATACAAAATGAAAGGTCCAAAGAAAACAAAACACACTTTATTCATGGTTGATAAGAAACACAAAATAATAATTAATACATAGAAACACAGAAACTTAGACATTTGCTGGTAGAAAAGGACCCCTTGTGCCATCCAGTCTGCCTGAATACCTCCCTGTCTAGTTCATCTTATACCCTCCATTCCATGTCATTTCACATTTATTTAGTCCCATGTTGTTGTCCCAAGCCCTCTTGAATTTGTTAACTAGAACTACCTTCACCATTCATTCTGGCAGCCTATTTCATGGACCCATCACCCTCTCTGTGAAGAACTGCTCCTTACATCTCCTCTAAATCCACCCCCCCAGCTTGAATGCGTGTCCCCTAGTGGATTCTTTTCACTCAACCTGAATATGCTTCCTTCCCTAACTCTGTTTATTCCCTTCAGATATTTGAAGGTTTCTACCATATCCCCCCTTTCCTGCCTCATCTCCAGTGTGTACAAGTTTAGTTCCTCCAGCCATTCCTCATATGTCCTCCCATGTAGCCCTTGAACGATCTTGGTAGCTATTCTCTGGATCCTGTCCAACCTGTCCCTATCACCCTGTAAGTGCAGCTTCCAAAACTGGACTCCATTTTCCAGATGTGGTCTGACTATGGTTTTGTATAGTGGCATGATCACCTCCTTTTTCCTGCTTGTGAAGCCCGTCCCTATGCATGTCAACATTCTGGTTGTCTTCCCCACCGCCCTATCATGTTGGTTCCTAACCTTCAGGTTATCCAAAATGGTGATCCCCAGGTCGCTTTCCTGCTCTGTAACCTCCAGTTCCCCCCCAGCTAGTATTTTGTCCTTGGGTTTTTACACCCAATGTGCATAATTTTACATTTTTTTTTTGCATTGAATTGCAATTGCCACTTTCTGGACCACTTCTTCAGCCTGGCAAGACCCCCCCCCCCACACTGTGTCTACCATGTTACAGATTTTTGTGTTGTCTGTGAACAGACATACCTTCCCATTCAGGCCCTCAGAAATGTCCCCAATGGATATGTTAAACAGTATAGGTCCCAACATGGACCCCTGAGGAAATCCACTCATTACCCCTCCTTCCTTTGAGTGCACCCCATTAACCACCACCCTCTGAGTTCTCCCCCCTCAGCCAATTCTCCACCCAGTTTGTTAGTTTACTCCCTACCTAACTTGCTTATTAGTCTCCTGTGGGAGACTGTGTTTAAGGCCTTCCTGAAGTTCAGATAAGTCACGTCCACTGCCCCTCCCTGATCACATATCTCTGTTACTCCCTCAAAGAATTCAATCAGGGTGGTCTGACATGACCTTCCACCTGTGAACCCTTGCTGGTTGTCATCTAAGAGGCCTTCCTCCTCTAGATATTGTGCCAGCCCTTCCTTTATAAGTGCCTCCATCAGTTTTTCCACCACGGAGGTAAGGCTAACTGGGCGGTAGTTGCCTGGCTCATCCTTATCTCCCCCCCTTGTGTAATGGCACCACATCAGCCCTTCTCCAATCCTCAGGACTCTCCCATTGTCTAGAGACAGATTACATAACTTTGTGAGTGGTGCCGCAAGTTCCTCCCTTAACTCCTTGAGCACCCTGGGGTGGATTGCATTGGGGCCCATTGTTTTGTCCATCCACAGCTTTCCTAACTCCTCTAATACCCTACCTTCTGTAAAGGGGCTTGTGTCCATATTTCTGTCCACACTTTCCCTGCTTCTTAGCTCTGGCCCCTTCCCTTCTTCCTCAGCCATGAAGACTGAGGTGAAGTTGTCATTCAGCAGATTTGCTTTTTCCTCATCCCCTCTATCTGAGCTGCCCCTCCCATTTGAGTCCCATAATCCCCTGCTTGCTTCTCCTTCTGTCACTCACATACCTGAAAAACCTCTTGTCTCTCCTTTTGGCCTCCCTTGCTATATTCTCCTCATCTGTTTTAGCCCTCCTGACTATTTTCTTGGTTTACTTTAGCTTCTCCCTATAAACTTCTTTTTCCACCATCCCCTGCAAAGCTTTGTAGGCCCTGAACACCTTCCTTTTCTCTCTGACTGCATTCCTCACCTCTGTTGTAAACCAAAGTGGTTTCCTCCCTCTCTTGTGTTTGCACACCCTCCTGATGCATTGCTTTGTCACCAGCAGAATTCTCCTTTTAAGTGCCCCCCACAGCTCCTCTATGCCCTCTAGGTTTTCTTTTCCTTCTAGTTCTTTTTGTAAAATTTCCCTCATTTTCTTAAAATGTGCTTTCCTGAAATCCAGTAACCTAGTGTGGACCTGATCTTACCCGACCCTGTCTGAAGGCTAAACCTTACCATCCTGTGATCACTATTTCCGAGATTTTCCCTGATCTCCACATGCTCCATACTAGTGGTGGGCAAAGTGGCCAAAATTTGCTCTGTGAAGTGATTCGTGGAGTAACGTGGAATCCACGAAGTACTCCGCAACGCAAAGCAGGGTACTTCGCGTCATGATAAGGAATGCAAAGTCCATTGAAAGCAATGATTTTGTGTCATTCTGCCTTCCCTAAACCACTTCTCCACCAATTTTAAGATGAAGTACATTGAAATCAATGTACTTTGCATCACTTCGCCTTGTTATTGAGCTCCAAGGCGAATTTTGCAGTGCTTCATGGGATTGCAGATCACATGGGCTCTAGACTGCTCTGTACAGCCTCAGTTCTGTGTAGTGTGTGCGTAGTGGAAGATGGAGACAGTGTCTTCTCAGAGATCTGAAATTCAAATCCTCTAAAAGCAGTTAAAAAAGCCTTTTTGAGCCATTTTTTTTGCTCAAAATTTAGTACATCAATTGTAGGAAACCCTCCTGTGCGCATATCATTGAGTGTGTATTGTTTGTGTGTGGATTTTGAATGTTAATTTAGAACAGTCCATCTGTGTACTGTGAAGTGTGCTTTGGGTGAGGGGCATATCTGTGGTGTAGGTAGATTAACTGGGAGAAAAAGGCAGTCTTTCTGTTTTGGTTATCAGTCAATCAATCAGTCACTTTATTTAACCAGGCATAAACACCATTGAGCAAGCTCATTTTCAAGGTGGTCCTGGGCATTAATACAATACAGTACACTTCATAAGATTACAATTATGGTGGACAGTGGTGCAAAAAAAAAAAATTGTGAAGCTGCTGGTCAATATGGGCCTATACATGCCGGTCAACATGATTAACATGCAAAGGTACATAATGATAAGCTTTACTGGAATGAGAAGAGACAACAATCCCATATAGTCTCTGCTAAGTAAGATCTCATACCTAAATGATAAAAAATAAGGAGGTATTAAGGAATAGGGTAGAAAGTGGGGTGAAAGTGTAGGCAGCCAAGAGGGAGGCCAGAATAGGTAAAAGGTACAGAATAGCCATTGGTTATATTTTTCTTGCATAACTGTGTTACACACAGTAATATTTTCAGTAATTCTTGACCATTTTTTTGCTGATCATTGTGGTGCAGCAGTGTATAATTTCAGTTTGTTTAAAACATTTGGTTATATTACTAAAGGTTTTCAATTTGCTACGCATTACTTGTAGTGTGTGTGTGTGTGTGTGTGTGAGTGTGTGTGCAATGCGTGCCATTAAATCAGACACCTTTTATTGTGTCACAGAGTAATTGCAGCATTGTGAACCTGCTATCCACCACACCTGCATGATTTTTTTATGCTGCTTTGTGGTATCTTTACTGGTAGTGGACTGTTACTGCCGTGCACTACCCCCACAACCGGCAAAAGGTATTCTTTTCCAGATGTGAATTTTTGACTTGTGAGCACTGGTTAGGTGTTGTTGTGCTTTTGTGTCTGCATCTCTTGAGTGTGCAGTGCAATCTTAATCTGTCTGTGCATTTGCAGTACACCATTAATTCTGGGAGACTTTGCATTTCTTGTTACGCTCTCATTTCACTTTGTCAGCACTGGGGAATTTTCTGGACACAAGACAGTAGCATTTGGGGGATGCACATTAATTCTGGTGACTGTGTGTGACCACTGCATGCATGACAGAGTGCACCATTAATTCTGGGGGACTTTGCAATTCTTGTTACCCTCTCATTTCACTTCATCAGCACTGGGGAATTTTCTGGACCCAAGACAGTAGCATTTTGGGGATGCACATTATTTCTGGTGACTGTGTGTGACCACTGCACTCATGACGGAGGGCACAAGACAGCAGCATTTTGGGGATGCACATTCATTCTGGTGACTGTGTGTGAGGGGCTGCCAATATTGTTGTCACTTCACCTTACTCCTTGTTAAGGTGGAATGACAACGCAGTGTCCACTTCACATTCACTTTGCTGGCGAAATTTAAATTTGCTGCATCTCTACTCCATACTGCCCAATTTGTCATTACCAGGTCCCGTATGGTCCCAAGTGGTAATGACAAAAAGGTAAAACAGTACAAATACCCAAAACAGAAAATATTTGACAGGTGAGAAAGGAGAACAGAACAAATTCAAATACATCTGACAATTGTTTTAAAAGGGTGCCAAAAGCAAAAAATGAGGATCATAAGTCATTTAAGGCAATGCTTTATAATCTTTGTAAACGCCCTTTGTAAACTCTCTCAGAGAAAGAAGATAATGGACCAATATTATCATAGCGTACAGGTATAGAGCACATAAGTTCATGGGGAAAATTTGTCTCACACTTAAGGGGCCCGATTCCAAGAAGGGCTACACTGGCTTAAGCCGGAATACACCAAACCCCATGGCATATCTCACAACTTATGCCATGAGTTACACCAGCCCCTATTCCAGAAGGCACTCTGCACCAGGTCGGATGTTGGCTATGGCAATCTTGGGTTATGCCACCCACTACACTGCAGCTTGCAACGACATGACTCAAGTGTGGGTTACGACAGTAACTTCACCCAGTTCCAGGAGGGTGGCTTTCATAACCTACCAGCATGATTCCAAAAGCCGCACTTGCATAGCTTCCTTACGGTAGCTTGGAGCTATCCTAAGGGGCAGCTGATGGCTGGCACCCTTGGATGCCACCATGCAGTGCTGTGGCAATGGCACCTTACAGACCCTCAAGTCCCCAAAAGCACAACCCTGCCCCCCCAATCATCAGGGACCCCCAAGGGTCCGATCTATGGTGCCCTCTGGATGCCTGTGCCATCTGTCCTGCCCTGCCCTACGTGTCCCCTGGTGTGCGTGCTGTGGTGGTCCAGGGGTGGGGGGTTTGGGGGCTGCCTGTGCGCTAGCCATGATTTGTGATATGTGTGGCATATACATCATGCGTGTGACGTTAGCCTCCACATGGTGTATCCCATGTGTCACAAGTGCCGGGACCCTACCAGTCTTGGAAAGCAGCGTAGGGTCCTTGGCATAGTGGCGAATGGCATAACTCACAGCTGCATGCAAGTTACACCATTCATTCTGGAATCAGCCCCAAGAACTCTAGTATAAAAAAAAAATTTGCTGGCCGGCCCTGTGGTGTGACAATAGCATTACCACAACACAATGCTTTTTTTTTGATTAAATATACTGTACTTTGTTTAAAAAAATTGTAGTACTTTCCAGAAGGACACAACGTTTACAAAACAGTACAATGAAACAAAACAAATTCGGTCAAACAACGAACAAACAACCCACAGAATCCTCCCACCCCCAACCCATTTGGAGCAGAACACCAGTAGTATACAAACAACTAAGAGGCATCAAATTGGAATAATCTACTAGAATATGAGATCACTATAAGAGCAAGCAAAGTAACAACCATAAGATGAGAAATCAGAGGAGTAAGTAGATATTAGGGCATAAAGTGATCCAATCTGGTCCTGAAAGAGTTCAGTCAGTTATGGAGAGAGGCATCTTGTTTTTGTACGTTCAATGCCTGTAAAATATATTGATGCCTTTCCCTTTTGGTAGGCATGGTATCATTTAGACAATGGCGTAGAATTACGACTTTGGCAGCTACGTCTATGAGGGCCATGTGGCCTTTCCTGGGGGCCAGAGACCTGAGGAGGATAGTAGTTAATTAAATAATTATCCCATGTAAAACAGTCCTCCAGGCCTAGGAAAGGATACAGGTAACTTTAGATTGCATCGCAGAGGGGTGAATCACTTTAACACAATCCCATAAGATGTACTTTAAAGTCCTTTCTGCAAAACCACACCTAGTGAGCACTGAAGAAGCTAGTTTACCCATCCTGTGAAGCTTCTGAAGTGTGAAATAGAGATGATGGAGGATTTTGAATTGAATCAGTTGATACCTATCCTGCTTAAAGTTTTTATAAAGATTTTGCCAGATGGACTATCATGTTTCTGGAGTCAATCGGACACCTAAAGTCTGTTGCCAATAGGTACAAAGGCCTCTAGGATTGCAAGAATCAAGTGTCTGGAAAAAGTGCTATAGAGGCCAGAAATGGAGTGGGGGGTTGTGGAGCAGCAATCATTGTATTTAATCTATACCCAGCATCTCTTCTCCAAGGGTGAGGGCAAAGATGGGTAGTGACTGCTTTGAGTCAGCTGAAAGTATTTGAAAATGGAAGAGCCAGGGAGTCCATGGTGAAAGGGATAAATGTATCTTCTTCCTGAAGGATTTCCACTGCAGAAACATGCAGCTGTGGCAAGAAAGAAGAGGTAAAGTGGCTGCAACTAATATAGAAATTAGGGTTACCCAGAATCAGTTGTGAGATATCCTTAGACCAGTGGAGGCCATACTACAAGCTAAGCTTGGTATGAACCTGAGAGACCAGTAAATCAGATTCTGTCTAAGGGAAGGGGGCATCTGTGAGGACTTGAGAAAAAGAAAGCTCCTGAAGTGGAGACCCACAGCACAGCATAAATCCCACTCAATGTGAAGCCACAAAGGGATATACCTGACCCCAGTGTCACTATCTCCCAGTGTCCCTCACTGGAGATATTTGCTGTGGTGTACCGACAGGAGAGTGACACTGCCACCACAAAGACCAGCACAGTGACAGATTTCACCTGAAATTGTCAGGTTGCTGTGCTGGTCCCTGCAGACACTGGTGGTGCATCTCCCAGTGTTGTGGCCCCTCCCCAACACAATTCCAACTTGAAGTTGTATATTTAGAGACTGGTGGAATGGGTGTCATAGCTCCCCAATAAAAACAGTGAAACATCCCCGACAGTGAAATGCTGACACTCGGTATTGCGGCTGTCACTGTCAGGGATGTCGGAGAAGTGGATGCCGCACCGCTATAGGTAAACCATTTGCTGCCATGAAGGGCACCATAATAAAGGAAAATATTTGGAAGACGAAGACCCCCAACTGCTTTGGCACCATTAATTCAAAATACGACCATTGCACTGCCTTCCGGGTGCCAGACAAAATCATTAAGAAAGTGGTTGAGTCTAGTAAACAAATGTTTAGGGAGAAATATATTCAGCATTGCTAAGGGATAAGGAAGACAAGGGAGGCGATTCTTTTTAACAAGATTTATGCCCCCCCATAGAGTCATGCGGAGGGCTGACTATCTCTGCAGATCTACAGTAGTAGCGCTGAATTTGTCAAGCAGTTTTGTGAGATTCCTTATTCATCCTTCACCAAATATAGGGAAAAAAATCTTCCAAAATTCTTTTTGTTATACCTACAGAAAGAGGCCAGTTCCTATTACAGTACTTAAGTGCCATCTAGTAGATTTTCAACTACACTATCAGATGAGAGCACCCCTCTCTGGGTAGCAGTGAACACATTAACAAACAAAACAAAATCCCTAACAAAAGGTTTCACAATTCTCAACAGGGATTTTTAAAAATCTTTAAAAATCCTTTGACTAATTTGGTGCTACTACTGTAATTTGATAGTATGCAGGAGAGGATTCAGATGAAGTCTGGCTAAGTCAGCAGCATACTGAGAAAGTCTGATACCTATATAGGTGAGTGTGTGAGGCTTCCAGGCTAGACCTAAATCAACTATGGCCTATTTTTTTGAGTAGACTGTTTAAGGCAAAAACTTTTGTTTTACCCAAATTAAGCTTATAGGCTGAAATTTCTGTGAACCCGTTAATATCAGCCAGAGCTGCTGGAATTGTTTTTTTATTTTTTATTTTTATTTAATTTATTCTTTTGATAACCTGGTAATTGAAGTCAGGGGGTCTTCGACATGAAGCAGAAGATTGTTGGCATACACAGAAAGTTTATAGCCGGTGCCTCCGATGGAAATACCTTTCATAGAAGGATTGCTCTGAAAATTCTAGATTAAAGGCTAAGTATACATATTGAAAATGAGGGGGGAGACAGAGGACAACCCTGGTGAGTCCCACATTCTAAGCAAATAGTATCAGAGAGCACATTGTTGCACCAAATACAGGCTGTCGAGTGCTGGTAAAATACTCAAACCAATTGTATAAATTCATCCGGTATCCCAAATTCGTGCAGAACTGCAAACAGGTAAGGCCATGAGACAAGGCCAAAGGCTTTTCCTGCATCCAGGGAGACCAGAGCAGCAGGAGCTCTGACAGATCTGGCCACAGAAAATAGATGGTGGAGTTTGCATAAATGATCACTTAAGAGTCTGGCCCAAATAAAGCCTAGCTGCTCCCCCCCAGTCAAACTGTTCCACACACTAAGAAGCCTATTGGCTAAAATTTTTGCAAGTAGCTTAAGGTCCAAGTTGATAAGTGAGATGGTCTGGTAACTTTCTGCTAGCATCTTGTTTTTATCAGGCTTGAGAAGCAGAGTGATCCCTGTGTCAGTTAGGGAATAGTCTGAGAGACCTGCAGAGAAGAGATGGTTAAATAAGTTCATCAGAAAAGGGATGGGATATGCAGAAAAGTCCTAGGAAAAAGTATTTGTAACACTATCTGGCCTGGGAGATTTGTCTATAAGAAGTTGGTTTAATAGCCTTCAGTACCTCAGACTGGGATATAGCACCCTTAAGCAGTTCTTCCTCAGGGTCCGAAAGGGCTGAGAGGTCAATTGCATTTAGGTAGGTGGAGATTTTCTCTGGCAGGGAAGCATCATACTTGTCATCACAATGAAGGGAACCATAAAACACCTGGAAGACCTCAGCTATAGCCCTAGGCTGTGTAATTACCTGTGAATGGGGACCCATCCGAAGGCCCTTAATGACCCTGGCAGCTTCTTGTTGCCAAAGATGAAGTGCCAGCAACTTTACAGCCCTCCCCCCATCTAAGTAGAAGACCTTAGCTTTAAAAATGGCCAGTTCAGCTTTTCCAGGCAGAAGGCCTCATATTGTGCTCGTAAAGGATTTAAATTTAGTCACACGGGGTCTGGGGTCTCAAGCTTAAGCATTTTTTCTATGTCTCAAATCTCTCAGAGTAACTGCTCAAACTGGGTAGTCCAGAGCTTATTCCATTTAGTGGTGAGCCTAATACATTCACCCCAGATAGAGCATTTTTCTGCCCCCCCCCCCCCGAGGACATCAAGGGAATACTCCAAGCCCTCGTTTTGATTGAAGAAGGCCAAAATATACCCCTTAAGTTTGATAAGAAGGGTGGGACACTTCAATAGCTGGGAGTTTAGTTTCCATACTTTGTCACTTTCCACACCTCCAAGGATGCTGTGATTCAGGTTCACAGACACATGGTTGGAGATTACTAAAGGCTTTATTTCACAGGAGGTCAGTCCCAGAATACTTTCCCAGTTGATCAAAAAATAATTGATTTTAGAAAATGAGTCAGGGGTATGGAATGAAAAATATATTGCCTGTCCATAGGGTGGAGAAGTCACCAAGGATCTACCAACCCCATGCAATCCATAAATTCCCTTAGTTCGTACTGCCCAGGAGTAAGACCCTGTTGATGAAGCCCAGACTTATCTATGTCCAGTTGAATGGTTACGTTCCAGTCCTGCAACAATCAAACTCCCACCCTGATCTTTTATCCCAAGACAGACCAGAGTGAAACTCTTCTGAAAATAAGGAAAGGAAAAAGAATGATCTGATGAGTCATCAGGATCCATAAACATTATTACACAAAGGGTTAAAAATGAAAATAAAAATAATTGGGATCACAACCTCTGGCTAATTGCCAGTTGTCTTGGTGCCCAGCTCACAAATTAAAAGAGACAGTGTGAGAGCAAAACAGCAGCATAAGCTCCTATTGGAACCATGTCCTTGAACAGGCTGCCCATACTGAATATGGACAAAGAATGAATGGCTAGGATGTTACTGAAGGAAACAGTCTGTTCAGCAGTGACCAGGCAAGTAAAGGTATGCCTACCCCTGTTCCACCAAGCCAGTTCAAAAACAAACACTGCAACCAACACCACATCGACAACTTCACCCCAACAGTCCGTACACCACCAGCTGATGGGAGTGAAACACAACCACAGCGAGAATGACCGCTGATCAATGTGGGGGGCTCCACCTCCCACACCCTCCTCATGGGGGGATTTTCCCCCCTCACCCCCATGGACTACATATAATCACCACCAGGTCGAAGGTGTATGCTGGGAAACGCAAAATCCCTAGGGTGATAAGATGGTTGGTGCTGCAAAATCCTGATTGAAGGATAGACTGTCAATCAGGTTGCAGTGCCTACATTGCCGTTGTTGTACGATTTTCACTGCGGTGATGGAATACCATGTACCCCAACTGTTGAAGGGTTCCAGACATAGAGGTAGAATGCACCCCAATTCAGATAAAAGAAAATAATAAAGTAGCCCACAAAACCCTACAACTAGAGAGGTGAGGAACAGAGAAAGTGTGGGAAGGCAAGGAATAGGACACAAAATAAAGAAATTTGGATAAAAACAAAAAATCAAGTCCAAGCAGGTGAGGTACCACTTCCGCCTCCTCCCTGCCACATCTGTCCTCTGAACAGAAAAAATAACCAAATGGTATCCCTGAAAATGTATTCTGGTAATGAATGGCCACCAACAGACATAAAATAAGAACCTCTTATATTATAGTCCTGGGGATTGGAAGGGGAGACAGGTCCTGTGGCAGGGTCCAAAATATAAGTGAGTCTGCAAAGGGAACCCAAGCAGAGTGATGAGAAGTGTGAACACCTTTATGAAGCTAGGTACAATGCAGGCTGAGCCACCGTAGTACTGGCCACAGATCTCCTATCCCCCCCCAGACCTAATTGTCTAATCCACAGACTTTTTCACATTACTGGGAAAAATGTAAAATTAAGAAGGTCGGTATAAGGAGCCCAAAAGAAGTAAATCAATAAACCTTAATAAGCTCACCCACCAGGCTCCCAACAAGATAAAATTACGATAACTACAACAGTCATTGACTAGGAAACAGTTCTCCAGTCCATGAAACTAAAATATATATCCATGGTGAGTGGCTGGGTTAAAACAATAATCTAATCATCCCAACTTCGAGTAAAGCATGTAAAATTGCCAGTGCTATGAGTTCATAAAGTCCCTCTAATAACAACCAATAAGTGTCAACAAGATAAACATTAAGAAAATGTCATAGCCATAAGACTAAGGAGGTGCTCACCCTCCCAGCTCAAAAAAAGATAAAGTTACAATAACTACAGCAATCATTAACAGTAAACAGTTCTCTAGTACAAAAAACTGAAGGATAGCTTGTGAGGAGTGACTGGGTTAGAATGATATGCCTCATGAGTTTGAGTGAAACATTGGGGATGGCCACAGCAATGAGTTCATAAGGTCCTCAGTCAGCCAGACTTAAACAAATCGGGGTGCAAGGATAACAATTCCCACCTGGCTTGCTATGTGGAGTCAAAGCTATGTGTGGTTCCCCCAGGAAAGACTTGCAGCCTGGAAAGGTACAACATTTTAAAACTAAGGTGCTCTATTATTAACTTGAAGATGAGAGGTCGATAAGCTGTTCTTCTATAACGGATGGCTTGAGGCAGATCTTGAAATCTACAGAGCCTCATGCCATCCCATTACATTTCATGCAACTCTCTGACCATAAACAAAAGCTGCTGTTTAACAAGAAAATTGAGGAATTTTAAAATAAAGGAATAGGGCTTGGCACCTTCAGGGGGCATCAGCCTTAGCACTCTGTGCACTCTTTCACGATGTAGGTCAGGCCATTGGAAGAGGACCCAGATATTTTCTTACAAAACTTTTGAACGAAGATGATGGGGTTGGTCCCTGGTTAAAGGAAGACTGGCATCCCTTAATGGGGTGAACTCCTGAATGAAGTGAGTGAAGTGAATGAAGGTTGATTGGGAAAGGGGGGGGGTGGCACTATATGTGAAGGAAGGACTGAAGTGTGTAAGGGAGGAAGGGGAGGAGGGTAGTACGGAGTCACTTTGGATGCAAATCCAGGATTCCAAGAATAGGATTCTTAGAATGGGAGTGGTGTACAGGCCACCATCTCAGATGGAGGAGTTAGAGAGGAACTCAGGGACCAATCAGAAGGACCTGCGAAGGTAGTGTGGTGATTGTGGGGACTTCACATGCCAGGAGTGGACTGGAGCACCCCAACAACCAGGAACAGAAGGGAGCAGGTACTGCTGGATGCCTTCCAGGACAGCTTCCTGCTGCAAATGGTCAGTGAACCAACCAGGTTAGGAAACATCCTTGACCTTGTGCTGGCAATGGGACTTTGTAAGAGAACTTACAGTGGAGGAACTGCCAATGGGGTGACCACCGCCAGTATGGCTCACATTGGATATGGGCAAGGGAAGGAGTGGAATCTGGCACAATAGTGCTGGACTTCAGGAGGGCCAACTTTGGGAGGATGGGGGAAGTGGTAGAAGGGTACCTGGCCAGAATTCAATCTAGTATGGACACTAACCAGAGGTGGGAGCTCATAAAGCTGGGGATAGTGGAGGCAACCAAAACCTGCAGCAAAGCCCAGAGCAAGAAGGCTAGGGCCAAGAAACCGACCTGGTTGAGCAAGGAGGTCATGGAAAAGGTAAGGAGGAAAAGAGCTGCCTTTAGGAAGTACAAGAAAACAGGGAGGGGGGAGGACAGGGAGGAGTACTTGACAGAATCGAAGGAGGTGACAAGGGCAGTAAGGGGAGCACAGCATCTACGGAACTGAGGCTGGCACAAGGCATTAAGAAGGGGAGAAGGACTTTAAGTACATCAGGAGAAAAGGAGCGTAAGGACCACATAGTAAGGATTAGGAAGGAGGGGGCTGGGAGGAAGCAGGGTGTGATAAGAGTGGAAGACTAAATGAGTACTTCTGTCAGTATTTATTAAAGAGAAGAGGGGGTGACACCCAAGGTGGGAGAAATGGTAGAAGCAGGGGGAAGTGGTGACAGATGGGGAACATGGAGAGCAGAGTCTGAGAGGGTTTGAAGGCACTGAGGGTGGACAAGGTGCGAGGCCCAGATGGCATTCACCCCACGGTACTGAAGGAGCTGGCAGAGGTCCTGCAGCACCTTTGGCAGACTCATTTAATGCCTCACTACATTTGGGGTGTGTACCTCAGGACTGGAGGATGGCTCATGTGGTGCCCCTCCACAAGAGTGGCCCCAAGGATGAACCGGGAAACTACAGACCAGTGAGCCTCACATCCATTGTGGGTAAGCTAATAGAGACTATCCTGAAGGAGAGGCTGGTGGCCCTCCTAGAGGCCAAAGGACTACAGGACAGCAGACAGCATGGCTTCATACGTGGCAGATCCTGCCAAACCAATCTGGTCGAGTTCTATGACTGGGTAACTAGGCAACTGGACAGGGGCCATGCAGTGGATGTCCTGTATCTGACTTCAGTAAGGCATCTGACTCAGTGCCACATGGAAGGCTGGGAAGGAAGCAGTAGGCACAGGGCGGGTGCAAAGCTGGTGAGATGGGTAGGAAACTGGCTGCAGGGAAGGCAACAGAGGGTGGTAGTGGGTGGGGAGCTCTCACACCCAAGGGCAGTGACGAGCAGTGTTCCACAGGGCTCAGTGTTGGGACCAGTGTTGTTTGGGATATTCATTGCAGACATATCATGGGACATCAAGAGCAAGATCAGTCTGTTTGCTGATGGTACCAAGGTAGGTGCGGTGGTGGATGACCTAGGGGGATAGCAGGGGTTGCAGGATGATCTGGCAAAGCTTGAAACCTGGTCAGACACCTGGCAACTGGGCTTTAATGCCAAAAAGTGCAAGGTGCTGCATTTTGGGATAAAGAACCCAAGGAGGAGTTACCAGCTAGGGGGAGTGCAGCTGGCCCAGACAGAGGAGGAGAAGGATCTGGGTGTGCTCATTACAGGGTCAATGAACAACTCGGCACAATGTGGGAAGGCAGCTGCAAGACCAACAAAATGCTGGGTTGTATTGCAAGTGTATATCCTCGGAGGAGGAGGTGATTCTGCCACTGTATAGGTCATTAGTTAGACCACACCGGAGTACTGCGTGCAGTACTGGCGTCCGTGATCTGAAGAAGGACATTAAGTTACTGGAGGGGGTGCAGCGCAGAGTGACAAAGATGATCAAGGGGCTTGGGGACTTATCATACGAGAGGAGGTTGAAGGAGTTGAACATGTACTCACTGGAGGAGAGGAGAGACGGGGTGACATGATTGAAACCTTTAAATACATGAAAGGGATAAACAAGACAGGTACAGAGGGGCTGTTCAAAGTAAGGGAGGGGAGGGCCACCAGGGGCCATGATATGAGACTGGAGCGAGGAAGGTTCAGGAGGGAGATGAGGAGACACTTTTTTACAGAGAGGGTGGTGGCTGGGTGGAATGCGTTACCTGCTGAAGTATGCAGTAGAACAGTGGACTGCTTCAAACGAGGATGGGACAGGACAAGGGGGAGGGTTAATGAAGGGGAAGGGTGGAAGGGAGAGGCAGCTGCAGAATAAGGGGTGCTAGCTGCACATTCGAGCAGACTTGATAGACCTCTAGGCCTTTATCTGCTGGCAAATTTCGTATGTTCATATGTTCGTAAGTGCACTTCTATGAGTGTGCCAGTTAAAGGAGGAGCACGACTTAAGTTGGTGGGAACTGGCTTTGTCCGCCTAGGCCCATGGTCGTGCTCCAGAATAGGCACTGGTGCATGATGCACATGGGGATTTTTCATGTCCACCCCCATTTACAGCCACAAAACAGAGTCTTGAATTATCATGGAATCACACACAATGAGAGGGACTGAGTACACCCTAGATAACAGAGAAACACTCACAAAATGGGAAAATAAATTACTCAAGGTCAGAGTGGAGAAACTTTGATCTCACTGGCAGCAAAGCATCATGTGACTCTACCATATGCAATGCTGGTGACATGGGCTCAGGAGCAATCTTGTGTTGCTGAGGCTTGCAGGGGGGAGAGGATGAGTGTCCAATGGACTGCTTTTCTATCTGGGGAAGAAGGCATGATGTTCCCACTAAATGTCTGCCACCTGGTGGAGGCCTAATGGCAGTGCAGGTCTACAGGGCAGTACAGGAAGGGAGGGAGCTATGGAACTTCTGCAGCATATGAGCATGCCTCCGCATGCATATACATTTGTGTGCATGCCCCAGCATGGTAATCAGGGAGAACCTTTAGGTAGAAAAGTGGCAAGGCAGGTGCGTATCATGGTCTGCAGACTGACCCCAACTCAGTCCACGAACAGAAACGCTGTACAGCCAAGTACTCGATGTGAACTTCAGGGCTGGAGGATAGCCCTCCCCTTCCTGTCCCTGCCACAGGGGGCAATCCATGGGAATCTGCTGAATAATAAGTCCGGATAGGTGGGAGGTGGATGGGGAAAGGATCAAGTGGAGCGCTGCCTGCCTCGGCCACAAGTAGAAATCAACATGACTGAAATGAAGAAAAATAATTTTGCAAGCCAGTAAAGAATCTGACATGCAGATTTAGAAAGTCTGGTGGGAGAGACTGAGACAATACACAGGAAGCAATCCAACAGGAAAGAGAGACTGGTAAGACAGAAGATGTACAAAAATAAAAATAAAAGAGCAGATACAATGTAGTCACCAAAAAGTTAAAAAAAAACAACAGAATTTTTCAAGCCAACTGAATCTGTACATACTTTACTAGAAGATAGCTTGTGTGCATTTTACAGGGAAATAAGGGAAATCAGAGGGAGGAAACAAAAAGGCCCTAAAGTAAACACATTGTAGTGCTGCAGTCTGATATAGATGCAGCTTGTGAGCAGAAGACAGACTTAATAAGCAGTGATACTTTTTTCTGTGAGGGAGCCTCAATGAGCAGTAAAAGCATTATTAAGCATTGGGTAGGATTGACAATCTGTGTATACTGTGGGCCTGTGCTTCATTTACTTAGCTGGAATGAGGCTGGCGTCACATCCAATATTCAAGATGCTGAATGGTTACAAAAACTGAAATTGTATGACATTATAACATTTCAAGAAATGTGGCTATATAACAAAATCTTCAGTTTGGATTGCTACACCTGCTATAACGTTCTTGCTATACATAGTACTACATTTGGTAGAGCAAAAGGAGGCCTCGTCACATTGGTATCAAATGTCATACTCTATAAAAGAGTACAATTGCACTGTGGGCACCCCTATTTTTTCTGCATGAAATGGTTATCAATGGATATAGTCATCTGATTTTGCCATTGTTTGCTGATGATACAATGTTACTACTTAATTAATCAAATACAATCAGACTGTCCAGCAAGTACATTAATTGTAAGGGAGGATTTTAAATCCAGAACTGGGTCAAAACTGGAGTTAAATACACATGAATGGAACATGGATAACACTTACGGTATAGCATTGAGAAAAGCAATGGATGTTTAAGTAAATAACCAGGGTCTTCAACTTCTTGACGTAACAAATAAAACTTTTTCAAGGATTTTAAATGGTAGTGCAAATGGTGACAGAATGGGTGACATAACTTTCCTTTCAATTAATGGAGGAGGCACTCTGGATTTATGCCTGATGGATATTTTTCTTCATGCAATGTGTAAGAAAATTCTGTGTTTTTGAGGAATGGGACAGTGACCACATTCTCATCACACTTGTTATGTCCCCAGACTTCAAGTTATTTAAGAACAACATAAATGATATATCTGAAACTGATGTAAATCAAAACATGTTTATAGGAAATCAGAAGAGGATTGTATGGGTGCCTTATACCGCTGAGAGAATAAATGAACTGCTAGAAACATATCTGGGGAAATAGCTAAAAAAGTGGTGTTTGTATCTCAGGCAACTGGAAGATTGATAATAAATGGGAAGGCTGATAGACAATATTTAGATTGTATAATAAAGTAATATCATATCTTTAAAAAAATGTGAACAAAGAAAATAGGAAAACTTGCACAACTTCTATAGAAAAGAATCAACCCTGGGTTGATATGACATGCAAACTGCAAAGAAAATTACTGGTTAAATTTGGACATAGAACCAAAACAAAAATAAATACATCCTTCCTTTTCATATAGAGTAACACATTTTAATCTAAGGAAATAATATAGGCTAATGCTGGGGAAAAATGGGAGTATCTATTTCAGCCTTGGTGACAGCTCCAGAATGTGATTAAGGCAAAGGATGCAAAGTCCTTTATTGACATTGCAGCTTTTTTTTTCTAACTCTATTTATGTGCTTACCGCTCCACTGAACTCTCTCCAGCAACTTCTGGTCCAACATCTCTACCTCCTTGTGTGACCCAGATTGCCCCTACAGCTCTTTTTTGGCACCGGGCAATCCCCGGGTCTGCCCTCCGGGGAAGGGTCGCCCCTGCCCAGGGCTATCTTTCTCAAGTATTGAGCCACCGGGCTGGAGAGGTGGGACCAGCAGAGGGGGCCGAGTCTGACATCAGGAGTGTGGACAGAGGAAGGAGGCACCATCACCTATCAGTTAAGGAAGGGGTTTTACACGCTTAGGAGTCCTCTGTGGAGCCCAGCTTGATATGGCAAAGTACTTCCGTGGCTCCAGCCCCAGGTACTGCATCATGCTGCTGCTGTTGGCTATCCCCAGCCACTGCCAGAGGTCACTCCTCGAGTGAGCATTGTGCCTTAACCCTCTCCAGGAAGCAAGAGCTGTCCTCTGGAAGCTCGATCACTTCCCTCCCCTGCTGACCCCCAATGATCCAAGCTTGCTCCTAAACCTGGGTTGCCAGCGTGGGACAAGGTGTGGCATCCAGCACCTTAAACTTCAGCGCCACCGGGCCGGCACATTGTAGCTTTTCAAACAGGAAACAAAAGGGTGGATACCTCTTCTATAATAAATGCAGACACTTGGGTACATTTTTTTCAAATATAGGAAGCTTAACGTGAATTATGAAATACTAGTCAATAGTAGTACCATTGCCCATAACAGCGAATCAAATGTGATCCAGCAATTCTCAGTGGTAGAAGTCAAATATGCAATAATCGTGCAATAATACAATAAATCTGTTTACAGTATGTACTATAGATGGAATACTAGTTGAGTTATTCCAGGTAAAATTAGACTGGTGGGACCATGCTCTTACCTCTATGTTTAATCATATGAATACTGAACTATGTATTCCTTAACACTGGAAAACAGCCACAGTCATATCATTACACAACAAAAGGTGATAAAAATAACCCTGAAAATGAATGACAATTTTTTCTGCTTTGCATAACATTAACTATGTATTACAGACGTATCTGGAAACTTTTAGAATAATAGGTTAAAGATCAAAACACTATTTCTAAATACAGGGGGGCTTTCAAAAAGGGAAAAGCACCTGTGACAATACCTTTGTTATTAGTCACTTAATTAATAAATACAGTATGTAACACAAAAAGGAGATAAACTGTACCTTGCATTTTTAGATTTGCAGTAAGCATTTTAACTATGTTTTTGTTTTTTTGAAATTTAACATATTTATTGTTTTGTAATGTAATACATCAGTAAACAAAGTATGAAATACAGAAGAAAGACTATTCAATACAACCAACGGACAATGAATAGTCCATATAGAAGGGAAAATACATGACAATGAAAGAATAATAAAAAACACCCTCCCCCCTGCTCCCCCCATAAACCCCACGGAGTGTGCTATAAAGTATTATACAGATTTTTGTATGTATAGCTAGGAACTGAATACATTATGTTGACTTTGGAGAGACTATCAATTAACAGATATCAATGCAGGTATAAGGCATATGATTTACCCCATTTTTTATTGAAACCTGACAGATTATTGCGAGAACCAGCAATCAGATGCTCAGTCCTAAAGTAGGCTGAAAGGTCATTCAGCCATTCGGTATAGGTTATAGCTAGCTGATCCAGCCAATGTCTGAGCACTAGTTTCTTGACTACCATTGAGATTAAGGCTATATGGTATTTATGCTCTTTAACCTGGATATTAGAGTAGATTCCTAGAATACAAATCTCAACAGTAAAAAGATCTTCTAGGCCAAGTACGGGATCTAAGTCTGATTGGATTGAGCACCATAGAGGAGCACCTTTTCACACAACCAAAGAATGCGAAGCAGGTTCCCATCAGCATTGCCACATCTAGAACAGTTAGAAATAGGTAGATGTCCAATTTTGGCTACTTTTACTGGTGTATAACATAGGTTGTGTAGTATGTGGTATTGGGTAATTCTGAGTTTGTCCTGAGTGATGTATCTATATAAGTCTGGCCAGATTCTAGGCCAATCAATGTTTTTACCTGGCAACAGAGAAGACCAGATTTTAGAGCCTGGAATAACATCTCGGTGGCCTATAGTTAGAAGAGAATTATATAAGAGGGATAAACAATGTGATTTAGAGGGTAGGTCATGGAAGCTGTCTAAAATAGGTTGTATTTTGGATTCTTGTGGGGAGGTACCAGATGTTTGCCTTATTATATGTCTCAATTGAAAGATCTTGAAGGTGTAAGTAGTGGGAAGGTTATATTTGTACCTTATTTCGAGGAGGGAGAGAAGGGGATTGTGGGAATACAGGTCCGCTACTTTAGCATTCTGCAACTGAGGCAGCCAGTTGTGAGTGAGGTGTGTATTACCTATCCTGATGTTAGGGTTGAAAATAAGAGGTTGTGTAAAGTCTTGACAAGGGGATAGTTTCTTGGAGGAACAGAATTGGGAGAAGACTCTAAGGGACGTCTCAATTACGGATTGACATATTGAGTCCAGTAGCCTGTTCATAGGAATATAAAAGATGACTGGGTAGAAGAGATGATGTTGTAGGAGCAACTGTGATTCCAGTTTTAGCCAGAGGGGAATATAATCACTTGAGAGGTTAGCATTCCATCTACCAATCTTGCAGAAATGGCTCGCCCAGTAGTAAAGGAGAAAATTAGGGAGGCGGAGACCGCCTGATGGTCTAGTGAGGCTCAATTTGAGGTTTGATTTCCTGGGTTGTTTATGTAGCCATATGAAGTCGGAAATGAGAGAGTGGACCTTCTGAAAGAAAGAGAGGGGGAGCCAGATGTTCAGCATATTCAAAGGGTAAAAACACTGAGGGAGAATGTTCATTTTGATTATGTTAATATGTCTCCAGAGAGTCAGTGAAAGAGCCTCCCATCTATGAAGATCTGACTGAAGAGTTACCACTAGATCATCCAGGTTTAGTTTCCTGGTGAGAGACTGATCTGTAGTTAGGTGCATTCCCATGTATTTAAGTGAATGAGGGGACCATTTAATATCAAGATCATTGAAATCCGCTTTATGAGTGAGATGATTGAGGGTCAAAAGTTCAATTTTGTTAAGGTTAAGTTTATAGTTAGAGAGAGAGCTGTATTGGGATACTACTTCCAGTACGTGCTTGAGAGAAGAATCAGGGTTCTCTAAATGAAGGAGAATATCATCCATATAGGCAGAGAGGGTAAGAGTGTGGTTTAAGACTGAGATTCCTTTTATTTGTGGAGACTGTTTAATGTGACGCAGAAGAGGCTCCAGGTAGATGTTGAATAAGAAGGGTGAGAGGGGGCAGCCCTGTCTTGTACCAGAATAAAGGGAAAGCTATGAGGAAAAAACTCTGTTACAGTATATTGTTGCTGTGCGGGATGAATATACAGCTTGGATCCATTGAATGAATAAGGGGGGAAAGCCCATTTTGCCCAAAGTTAACCAGAGAAATACCCAGTCCACTCTGTCAAAGGCTTTCTTGGCATCCATCAAGATTAGGGCAATGAGGAATTGGAATAGATGGGCTGCCTGGAAAATATTGGTAATTTTCCAAAGGTGATCTGCTGAAGACCTACCCGGGAGAAAACCTACTTGTTCCTGGCTGAGAAGCTGGGACCATAGCCTACGTATACAATTAACGAGTAGTTTCATCAAGATTTTAATATCACAATTTAAGAGGGAGATCGATCGGTAGCTTCCAGGGAGCAGGTGAAGTTTATTAGGTTTCAAGAAAAGAATTATTGATGCCTCTAATAAAGTGGGGTCTAAAGGTTGAGCTTCTAACATATACTGGTATAATTTAAGCAGCAGAGGTACCAGTTCTTTGACAAAAGTTTTATAGAAGTTGGTGAGGAAACCATCAGCGCCTGAAGCTTTATCTAGAGTTAAATCCTGAATAACCGCCACTATCTCCTCCAGGGTAACAGGTTCCACCAAAGAGATCTATTTTTTTCTGACAAGGAGGGAAGAGCAAGAGAATCTAGGTACTGTTCTATATTTTAAGAAGATGTCTCTGAGGGTTTCCCCCATAGAGAGACCGATAGAAATTCTCAAAGGTAAAAGCTATATCTCTAGGAGCTGTTTTTATCGTACCATCTGGGGCCTGTATGGCAGGTATGACTCTTGAGCTTTCTAGTTTACGTAGCCAGAGAGCTAGAAGTTTCCTGGCCTTTTCTCCTTGGTCTATATATGTAGAGTTAGTTTTCAAAATTGCATATTCTGCTTTTTCTCTTAAAAGGCCAGCATATTTATTCCTAAAATCTAGAAGCTCTGATGCTGAAACAGGAGTAGTTGAAGAAGATAGGGATAGCTCCTCCATTCTAATTTTAGCTAGTAGAGATAAGGCTTCTTTTTCTCTCAGTTTCTTTCTTCTAGATGCTATTTTAATAAGTTCACCACAAATGTAACATTTGAGTGTACACCAGAGAAGGTCCTCCTTTTGAATTCAACTGATATTTGTATCTGTGAAAGTTTGAATAGAAGACTGAATTCTAGAGATAGTGTTTTTATCCTTTAATAATTGTGTGTTCAACTTCCACGACCTATCTCTGGGACTAGTAGGGGAGGGAGTAAAGTCTATCCAGACCAGCGAATGATCTGATAATACTATTGGTTCAAAGCTGGTTTGGCTGGGTAAGAGAGGAATACTAATAAGGATATAGTCCAATCTAGACCATGATTTATGGACATTAGAGTAAAAGGTGAATAGCTGGTGGGATGGATTAAGTAAACGCCATGAATCACAGAGTCCTAGCATGTCTATAAAATAATTTAGGGCTCTCTGGGATGCAGAGGGAGATTTTAAAGGTCGGTATGTCCTCTCTAGGTCTTGGGTGGGGAGAACATTCCAGTCGCCCCCTAATATCAAGGAAATGGGGAGGAGTGGAGCAATCTTACTAGCAAGCTCCATAAAAAATGAGGGTTCTCCACCCGGTGGGCCATATATGGAGCCTAGTAACACTGCAACCCCCATAAGGATGCCTTTAACAGGAACATATCTGCCATTAGGATCTATTACTGTGGAGTCTGTTTAAAAGAAAATTGTGTTCTTAATTAGAATAACTACCCTTTACTTGCTGAGGAGTCTCGCACTGCAAACAATTGTGAGCACCCAAGTCTCCATAGTCAGATAGCCTCTCTTGCCAGCTGATGAGTTTCTTGTAGCAGAATAATATCTGCTTTGAGCAAAGTACAGTGCTTAAAGACCTGGTATCTTTTTGTAGGCTCCTGAACTCCCCTAACATTCCAGAACACTATTTTACAGTGATTCATAGCCATAACTAGCAATAAACCAGTTAATCTTTCCAGAGAAGAAAATGGTAAACAATAGTAACTGAGCTTGAGACACACTCCGAACCTCGCCCTTCCCCCTCCCCACAGTCCCCAGCAACCTTACCCAGGTAGTGACTCTGTAGTAACATAAGCAGGATGCTTGAAACAAACAAAAAAAAATCCCAGAACTTGATGCTGGTAAGGTTGCCCCCTTCCCCATCCTCCCTTAAAATGTAATTTAAGTCTAGTCTGAACTTTGTGAGTAGCAAATGTTGGAAATTTAACTGGTCCAGATCAAGGTATCAGTAGTACAGAGAGCAGTAGGTGCTCTTCCTTCTCCCTTAACAAACCCCAGCAACTATTTACACAAGCCTCCCTTGAAATAAAATCCATCAGATTAATTGTAAACAATTCCATATAAGGGAGACCCCTCCAGCAGCTCCTGAATACAACCCCTCTAAAAACAAGATGTAAATGAAAGTTATGGAATGCTGGTTCTGTACAAGCTTAGAAGTTACTGTCTACTTTAACCAACACCAACATAGGACTAGTATAAGGGATGTGAAGGAGCCAAACCCCCTACATTAGGCACGTTGTGCAGTGAACCCTGGGCTTACTTAATCCAGGGCAACCTCTCCCTCCCACCACATCTTTGACTCTGGATACCAACATTGGGAAGGCTGAAAACTCCATCTATATAAACATAACGTGGGTCAAATGATATTTGGAGACCCAGAGGAAATAAAACCTAATTGGCATATGTTCTTGCCTTCCAACAATTAACTTTGAGCATCTTGGGTTTCTAGTGGCCTTATAACCTGCCAGCCCTGTTTCCAGTTCTTTATCCCTACTGAAAAGAGAAAGAAAAAAAGGGAAAAAGTAAACAGTACTCCTGACCTCACTCCCGGCGGAGGTATAACACAATCTGTCCAGCATGGACTTTACAATTAAAAGTTTGTATGGGGCAAGAAGTAAAGGGAAAAAAAAGAAAATACAAGAGTCTGTACTTACAGTGAAGTAGTCCTTGGATGTTATCTCCTTAGAACGAGGTGAGTGAATGGGGGAGACAAATAAGAGAACGGACCATTTTCGGTCCTACATGATTAAGATCCCCCCTCTCCTTTATATCCCATGGAAGCAGTTCCTGCTTAATTAAACAGCCCCTGTAGATGCCTTCCCTCTGGTTTAGAAGACAGGAATTGCAGATGAGGAAATCAGGCCCATTCAAGAAGAACAAACAAGGCCAAGGTGTGGGTTCAGATCCGCAGCAGGTATGGGAAATTCTGTTCCCTCAGATGCTTAATGTAAAGCAGAGAAATTCTCTCTCACGGGGTCATGATCCTACAAAAAAGAGCTCAACCCTCTTTGAATAGGTCTGGTAGTCGATTCTTCAGGTCGGCCTTAGCTAGAATCATCGTGTCATAAGAGATCCAGGAGACAGCCACTGACACTTGAAGTTTAGCAGGGTATAACATTTTGAATGGGATACTTTCTGCTATGAATTTAGTAACTATGGGGTGAAAGGCAGAGCACTTTTGGTGTGTCTCAAAAGGTAGATTGTGGGTGAATAGCAGCTTTGAGCCCTCCCATGTAATTGGCTGAAGTTCTTTGACTTTATTTAGCACGTTGTCGTTCCACATAGCTCAAAAATTTTAAGATTAGAGGTCTTGGTGGGGAACTCTGTGGGGGCCGAGGTCTAGGTGATCTGTGGGCTCATTCAGTTTGGTAGTTACACCCAAGGAGAGATGGACCCATGATTTTTTGTAGTAATTTCTGGACAAAAAGAACAACATTGGGGTTTCCTTCTGTTTCAGGAAGACCCATTATTAAGATGTTGTTCCTCCAGCTCCTACCTTCAAGGTCTTCAGTTTTTATTTGCAGCTTAATAATTTGTTATCAGAGCTGGATTATCTCTGGATCCACTCTGTCTGACCATTTTTCCATGGAGGTGGTTCTAGCTTCATTGTCATGGATCCTTCTAGCTAGATCCAACATGTCACTTCTAATTGATTTAATTTCAGTGGATATGTCAAGCAAAGTCTCTCTAAAAGGCAGTATCTCTTGTAAAAATCGATCCTCTGTGAGTGGAACTAAAGGGCCAGTTGCTGGATTTTTGGAGTTGGAAGCTCCCCCGTGAGGTCTGGCTTTTTTAGGCAGCTTTTCAGGCGAGGGAGGAGACGTATGTCTGAGCTGGGCCATCTTCATATCTGCATCCATTGCTGAAGAAAAACTCCCAATAGCGATGTAAAAGTTGTTGATATCAAATGCTGAAGATGTCCTCTCCTCTCTGTTGTGGTTATTAGGCAGCTTCCATTTGAAATTAAGTAGTAAAAGATGAAGATTTGATATTAAGGATAGGAGGCCTGTATCTCTGCTGCCACTAGGCTGCCTGCATCATGTGACCTTGCATTTTAACAATGTTAATAGAGCTCTCTTATGCCTGGAGCAATGGGAAACGTAAATTTGTTAAAAATATAAAAAATGCTTCACCATGAGAATATGGCAAAAGTTAGGCTTGGAACAGATGGCACTTAAGCAATAAACCACAACAGGGTGTGGGTTATGCTGGGATTTACCCATGGCTGGCATGGTCAGACCAGATCCCAGTGTAACGCCCACCCTGGAGTGGTTTATTGTGATTATACAATGTTCCTCTAAAAAAAAAAAAGAAAAGACAATTACTTTTTTTTTCCATTTTAAATATTTTTATAGTATTTATGCTTACACCACAAAAAATAGTTCCTTATTGGCAATATTACTAGTTAAAATAATCTCCTATTTACTGTATGGCTCAGCAAATGAGAAGGATCTGCCCCCACCCCATCTACCTTCATTGGAACTAAGTCAACAAGTGGGTCACAGCTACTGAACAGTCTGGCAGCTTCAGTTTCTTTTTATTTAATGTTCCACGAACAGATTGACGCCTCTCTGCCTCACACAGCGCTGAAGAGTCAGGATGTTTGTGCTCGCCTGCCACCATCCCCAGGTCAGCTATACAAATATTTTATCACTTTGAACATTGCTGACCTGGGGGAGTGGTTATTTATGAAAAAAATGAGAGCAAATTGTAATAGAAATGCTTTCCAAAAAGCAGAGTGCTGATTCTTGGCATGCGCTTATAAATATGCATGAGCACTGGGCTATACATATGAATAAGCAGATGCACAGTAACACGGCTCAGCTCACGTTTTGAGATTTTAGCTTTTTCAGCATTTTTACACAGTAGATATCATTAAGGAGCTTAGGTGATGATGACACTTATGCTAGGGTGTGGTGTGGGGTTGCAGAGGACTGGATTGCTGCTGGGGACTTCTTGATACAAGACACAGAATGGACTGCAGAAAGCATGGCAGAGAGAGCTGTGGTAATGTCGATGTCAGGAAGGATTTTACTTCAGAGAAGTGGTAGGAGATAAATAAATAAAGGAGGCAAGGGTATACTGTCTTTGCTTTTAAGGAGGGGACACTTAAAAACGTTTATGAATGTGACAGTTACTTTGGGGACTATTGAGATGCAGTACAAACTGACGAGGTTGTTTGAATCTCCCGCTTTCGCACCACACTGTAGCAGAGGACAATATGGCAGCTAAATTGCTTTTTTAAGGGGTTATATTTATCTTTTAGACTATGCGACTGACTGATACCTTTTTCCCTGGATTATGCTAGGATTTGCCACAGGTAAAAGGTACCGGTAAGCCAATCAGTTTTAAAAATTTTTGGAGCCCATTGTATAATATAATTTATCCAATAACATACAGATGAGTCATGCTGTTGGGCAGGGGTTTATTCTATCCCCTGGCTTATTTAACTTACACTTGGAGTTCCTCACTTGTGTATTAAGCAAGGTGGAAACTTTTTCTCCAAAAACTGATATTGATAGTATCCAAATTCTGCTTTATGCAGTTGCTATTGTTTTATGCTCAATATCACCCCGGGCTTTTGAAGAATAATAATCTGCAGATTCAGCACCTTCAAAATGTATCCTTGAAGATAAATGGAAACAAAATCCAAAGACATGGCTACAGAAAATTGCACCCATAAACTCAGAAAGTGGGAATTTGATGATATAGAACTAGAACAAGTTGATGAGTATAAATATCTCAGAGTATCACTGAACTGTAAGAATATGTAGAAAATACATATATTGGAGCAAAAAAAAAAGCAAACCAAACAATAAAGGAGCTAATTGGATTCTCAAAACTGATTGAGGGGAACTCCTTTAAAGCCCTAGAAGCTGCTTACAAAGCTAAGGTCCAAATTATGATTTTACATGGGTCTCAAACATAGCTGTTTTCAAATAATATTAAAGAGCTTGAGACTGTCCAGAACTATTTTTTCAACAAATAACGAGTCTTCTGAGGGATTGTTCAACTGCTTTGTTAAATGTGGAATTTAATTGAATGCCAGTTAGTACAATGGCACAAGGTTGAGTGGTTAACTTTTTAAAGAAAATAATTAAATCTAAGTAAACTACTATTTCTGCTGAATGATGGAAAGAATCATACAAACATGGGAGTACTTCTTGGTTTTCCAAACTAAATAATGTTAGAGCACATAGACTGATGGATATAAAGAAGGAATATACATTTTTAAACACTGATATGTAGTGTCAAGAAGTAACACAGTGATTGAGTGACTCTTTTCACCAAGCACAGTGGGAAACAATTTATAGATGTCCCATAAAGCAAAGTTGTATAGCGAGATGAAAATTGTAAATTGTAGAAAGAAATTATTAAACACTTTTTTTGATAATGCTAAACAGAGAAATACATATTGCAATTTAAGGCTAGGTATTATATGTAAGAACATCGACAACATCAAGCTCTGGAGGTTACAGGGTGTTGTGGAAGATATCAATGAAACAGGCTGCTTAACTTAACAGTGGAACCTCTGATATTTAAGTGTAGCTACTTACAAGCAGAGCTTAACACTTGACTTATTCTTTTTTGGCCTAGAATGAATTTATTGGACCTATCATATCGAAAGAGAATCTTGAATTGCATGTTATAGTGTGATTATGAGCCTCACATATATGCTATGGTGAATTTTGCACTAAAGGCTAATTATAAATTGAAATTTGCCCACATGCTGGTCATTTTCAATATGTTAAAAGTAATGTTTTGTATTGTATGTCATAACTATTGTTTTTACATACTTTGAATAAAACTGAACATGAACCCACCCTAACAGCACATAGCCACTTGTGGTCACCCTTTTGGTAGTCACGTATGGGGGCAGTGACCCCCCTTCCTGTACTGAAGGGGACAGCATCTTATGGATGCTCAGTTCTCCTCTGCCTGTACTTACCCAGAGTTACATGCTCCCAGGTAACAATTGCCCTCATCCTCAATGCCTTAGTCTCACTCTGGAGTCAGTAAAATATTTTCAGTTTTGAAATATTTGCCCTTTCCCAGTGCTGCACATATGCCTGACTGATTCATTGAAGCCACTTCCTGTTGTTATCAAATGTCCCCTTCTCACCAGTGCCCATGTAGCAGAGAAGCACATTGTAACACAGTATTGGCCAACCTGTAAGTCTTGACTTAGCGCCCCCGCCCGCATACCTCTTAACCCCCTGCCTCAAAATCAGGGACACAGGACCAAATCAGGGACACATCTTAAAAAGGGTAGTATCAGCTCATTAAGTTGCTACAATAAGTGGTTTAGTAATAGAAACAATTTTTTTGATGGATAACTAGACTGTAAGTCTATTGTCTGGTATGACATAATGATTGCAATCTCTACACATTGGTGGCAAAAATGCCAAGTTTAGGAGGCACAGAAAATTTGTAATGCAAAATCAGGGGCAGCTGAGATGTATGCTCTGCAGTAAAGCACTCTATTAACAATTGTTTTTTTCTCATTGTTAGAGTTCTGGCTGTCCAGACTCTGTAAAGAAAACCTGAAATGTTTAAACAGGCTAAAAGTAAATGCTAAGTGTGAATATACATTTTGCATTTACTGTATTGTGAAATACTGATGCAGTCAATGTGTGGGAATATCATTTTGCAGTTTACAAGCAGTACATTATGTTAACTGTGGAATGCACTGCATACTGTGGTAAAGTGTTTCACTATTTATGGAATGACCCATTATTAAACCACCTATGCTGGAATATTGATTGTCATTTTTAAACAAAAGTCTAATGTGAACTGTGAATTAGTTGTTTGATTGCAAACTATGGTTTCTCCATTTTGCCATATGAAAAAAGTAGTTTTGTTGTCTTTTGGTAGTGTGGGTGTGGGAACAAGAGGTGAGAGAAGGTTCACTCATATGAAAAACGGATCAATGGCTAAACAACAGCAGAGAGGGACAGGCCAGCAGCACCATCACAATGTTGCAACCCACCTTTAAGAGCAAAGATGTGACTCTCTTAGTAAAAGAGGTCACCACAAAGGTTGATGCCCTTTTTAGTCTGACTCAGAAACCATATCCTGAAAGAGAGAAAATCTGGGAAAGCATCAAGTCTGTATTTAACTGACAGAAGAATAGTATCCCATGCATCAAGAAGCATGTTAAACACACATGGGATGATCTTCAGTAAAGGGAGCCAAAGGTACTGGAGTAATTGGTGGGGCCATCAACATGACAGCAGGAGGGTCTGAGAAATGTCAAAGGAGGCATGCAGAAGAGGGCAGAAGCAGCATTATTGGTCTCTGAGTATTAATTGTATAATATTACATTTATAAAAACATTGTCTGAGTTCTGACTTCATTACATTGTCTGAGTTCTGATTTCATTCACTGTAACAATTATTTTTGGTTATTAGCCTGGGATGCATGGTGGCACAGAGAAAATACATGTAAGAGGTACTTTTGCTCTTTGATGGGACTAATGATCTTGGGAATGCATCTAAAAAGATTTGCCTTAAGCAGGAACAGCAATCATTAAGAACCTTACACGCAAGCGTGGGGCTGTTCTCCATTTGCACTATGTGTATAAAAACATTGGCCCTCATATTCAAAAGTCCCCTGCAAACTCATGCAAGTGCCTGTGCTGTGCATTTGAGATGCACTGGACTAAAATAATGAGATATTCAGAAGATGCACCATGAGATGCACTCAAGCATGTCCAGCTGAATATCCCGAAGATGCTCAATCACACAGTGGGAGATGCACGGCGCAGCAAGTGACCTGAGACCCATGTGGATTATGGGGAAATGTGCGATGCAAAGCCACTTGTGTGGTGTGCAAAGTTGCAATATTCAGACTGGATACACAAATGACCTCATTGTACATTCCAAGCCCATCTCCCACATATGCAGCTCATTACTGGAATGTATTCAGGCCATTTGCATACCCTGGGCATGCTCAGTCCCAGCTGTGCAGGGCTGCCTCACCACTCCACAAAGGTGAACAGGAGGTACTGCAGCTTATCAGGCACGTGTGATGGATTATTTGTGTGTGGGTGGGTGGACTGCATTGGCCTGAGTACAGTGCTATTACCCATAGCTATGTACAGGGTCAGACTGGGGTACAGGAGGCCCACCTGGACAGTGGCAACAAGGGCCCACCTGGACATGCAGCAGGGAAGGGCACAGGGTGACACAGTCTGATCGGTATACCACATACATGTAATACACCAGCTCCATATGCAGAGTACTGTCACCTGCAGTGCCCCACACTGCCCATATGAGTGGAACACAGTGATGACTGCAAGGAATGGCAGTGTGCAGAGAATGAGCAGGTACACTAGTGAGTGTGTGCCACTTATGTGCTTCTATGGTGTACCACCATAGGTGTGTGCCACAGATCAGTCCCTGGTCTGTGCCTGGCTGCCA
This sequence comes from Neoceratodus forsteri, assembly GCA_016271365.2. NCBI lineage: Eukaryota > Metazoa > Chordata > Ceratodontiformes > Ceratodontidae > Neoceratodus > Neoceratodus forsteri. The sequence goes on along the minus strand of CM028132.1, from coordinate 964,678,486 downwards.
CCCATCCACCATGCTACCTGGCACCATTGCTCCAGATGGCACTGTGGGTGCATGCCACTGCCAGTTGGCACCCTGCAGGCTACATGGGTGCAGGCTATGGCCCCCAGTACATTTGCTGCATTGTAGCTGTCTGCTCCTCTTGTGTGTCTGGGGGGCACCAGACAGCACTGGTATGAGGCTGCCGGGTGTCTTCATCCAGGGTGCAGTGTGAGGTGTTTCTCTCTGGACAGTGCCGGTGGTGACATGGTACCTGTGGCTCTGGATTCATCCATTCCAGCATGCCTGATATGTGTGGGCACCTGGAGCATGTCCTGGTGCACCTCCAAAAAATGTCTTCAGATGGCTCACCTGCTGTTCTGCAGCCTGCCTGTGAGTGGCTGACCATTTAGGCATGTTTCTTCCATGCCTAACTTTGGTGGCTCATCTCTGAGATGTGCAGCAGATGCGCTGCACATTTGGCTGAATATAGGGATGCACAACACATTCATGGGAATGCCTCCTCTACATGCACCTCACACATTATAGATGCATGATGGTACATCTCGGAGATGTGTGACTCATTTCTCCCTTTTGAATATTATGGTTCCGCTGTTTTTCTAAGATGCTCAATGCATCTCCACATTGCACTTCGCATCTCCTTTGAAAATGTGGGCCATTGTTTTCTTACTTAGTGTTTACTGTTCAGTGTAGTTTATTTATTTAACAAGAATACATGCAAAACCATGTTTACAACATGTTAAAATGCATAGGATACAGAATAGACAGACATCTGCTTTACAGAAAAAAGCTTGTTTCATTTTAAAAACATGATATGTACAAAATTAGCCTTAGCAAATATATGGCCCTTTGCACTATAGGGCAGATGACCTACATGCCGCAGATCCACAGTGCATAGGCAGTGTGCAGGCAAATCTAAGTATCATGTCCACACACATGGATCCCGCAAACCTCTGGATGCACTCCCATGTGTGCAGAAGGGATGTGCATCCCTTCTGCACTGGATTCCCCAGCTGGTCACACAGCTACGTGCATGGATGGTCCAGGGAGTGTCGGGAGTGTGCCCACACTCCATGCCATTCACATAGGCGTGGAGTGCTGGGTGAGTGAGGTGCATGATATGGCAGCAGGGACCCTGCTGTAACTTTTGCATGCCCCCTGCTGTGTACCCCACTGATCACAGGAACTCATAACCTCCCCACACTGTGCTACCCCAACCCTCCAGTCAGGTAGGGAGGGCTGGGAGCAACCATTTAGGCACTCACATAATGCTGTAGACATTCAGACCTATGCCATCCCATAATCCTGTCCTCCACATGGAGCAGGGAATCTTCTGCAGGACCAGGTCAGGCATTTGATTGAATACCTGCCTGTGTAGTAGTGGTAGGAGTAGCAGTAGTAGATTTTATTTATTTGGAGTGCCCTTCCCCGAAGGCTCAGTGCACCCTTACGATGAAATTACAACTACATAAATGATAGAACAAGAACAGTTAAATAAAACCTATACATATAAAACCCTTCACAGTTACAACAATTGAACCCATTCTATATCCTTAAAAACCTCTCATGCTGGCCCAGTGTTGTGAAGAACTGAGGCATCATAGTTCTCCTACCACTCCAGCAACCCATGTTCACAATGCGAGCGGGTCACTTGTGGTCTGCCAGGGTGGGAGAGGATCGATCATCCTGAGGACAGCTATCCTCTCCCAGGGAGGGAGGGACACAGAGACTGGCACATCTCTGACACCTAGCAGTGGCTAGGTGTTGGAGTGCCTAGGTCTTGTATGTAGGGATGGGGCGGACTAGTCAGTTGGCATGCTGTGAGCAGAAGCATGCACAGCTAGACCATTGCCAGCATCAACATTACTCTGCCTCAGGGAGGGGCTGGAGGCAGTAAACCAGGAGGAGAAAATTGCCCTGGGCATGACTGGATGATGCCAACCCTCACAGGTGATGCTCCCAGGAATGGCAGGTACTCTCAAACTGGATCTGTGTTTGGCAGGTTGAAGGATCCCTGCTGCCCCGCCACAGGGGGTAAGCCATGGAGGAAGAAAGGAGGTATACTGTGAGCCAGGGATGAGGCTGGGGGTCAGCAAGATGGAGGGCAGCCCAGGCAGAGAACAAAGAAAGTATAAAAATTAAAAAAACTCTCATGCTCCTAAATCCAGTATAAACAAGAAGGATTTTAGATGTCGTTTGAATGCCTCAATAGATGGTACCTCCTGGAGGTACCCTGGAAATGAGTTCCACAGAGGCAGAGCAGCCACTTTGAATGCTTGGTACCCAGAGCACTTCAATCTAGCATTGGGGACCTCCAGGAGAGCACCAATAGCTGATCTGAGGGAGCCAGATGGGATATAGGGGTGCAGAAGCTCTTTCAGGTAACCCAAGCCCAACCTGTGTAGGGTCTTGTAGTTTAGAAGGCCTATCTTGAAGGTGATATGTCAGCACACTGGCAGCCAATGCTGCTCTCACAACAGTGGGGTGATATGATTGAATCTGGAATGACCAGTCAGCAACCATGCTGCTGCATTCTGTGTCCTCTGATGTGCATCAATCTGCCCCCTTCACAATCCTGAACCAAAGTTGTTCCCAAATCTCATTTTTACTTTTATAGCAGAAGACACAGAGGGCCTGATTCTCAAAACTTGGGGCAAGCTGCAACAAAGGTGGCTTGCACTGATCACCCGTGCACCACAGACCCCAGGCCCAATTCTTTATTGTGCAGGGCCCCAGTAGCAAAGTCCCACATCTTGCAGCAACCCTAGCAGTGCATCTCACATATGGCACACCTGGACAGGGTGCGGCAAGTCTACAACAATGTGCAGCAATGTACAGAAGCACACACACCCCATCCACAATCATTGTGAAATAAATAAATAGTAGTCCACATTCCATGGTAGTCTAGTGGCCCCCCTCCCTGACCCCAATCATTGTCAACATATATAATACATTGACCCCTGTTGCTGGTAGTCTAGTGGCACCCTTCCCTGATCATTGTAATATAAATAAATATCACCCCTGTTTCCCTGGTAGTCTAGTGGACACCTTCTCCGATCCACAGTCATTGTAAAATAAATTTATAACCCCCTTTTCCCTGGTAGCCTAGTGGCCCCCCCACTCCTCCCTGAACCCTGATCATTGTTAACATCAATATTAAAGAGACTCTTCTCCTTGGTAGTCTAGTGTCCCCCATCCCCATGACCTCAAAATTATTGTAATAATTACCACCTGGTGGTCTGGTGGCCATAGGGGGTGATATTTATTTATAGTACAGTGATTGTGGATTGGGGAGGGGTGCCCCTAGACTACCAAGGAAACATGGGGTGTTATTTATTTATTTTACAATGATAGGGGGCACTAGGCTACCAGGGAAATGGGGGTAACGTTTATTTATTGTAACAACAATGGGTTCAGGGATGGGGGGACCTCGGCTCATTGCCACTATGTGGTCAACTCCCCGGGTACTTAGAAATGTCACCATTGGGGGAGTTTTGTGAATTGCAGTTCCAGGGATTCAGCAGCCTGTATCTGCTGCAAGCCCCTGGCACCATGCCACAACACAGTATGTTGTGCAAGGGTGGTGCAAGCACAGTTAGGTGCAGGCTGCATGTGATAGGTACAGCCTGACTTTGTGAATTGTTTCCGATGCATCCTTTGGTGCAAGGGGCACTTTGAGCCAGTCATGCGGATGCAAGCCCCTTGCACTGCCCCGGTAGCTTTGAGAATTGGGTCCAGGGTCTCTTATTGTAAATAGGTGTTTGTTCCAATTGATGGATTTATCCATGGTAATCCCTAAATATTTATAATACCATGCCACTTCTGTCAGTATATTGTCGAATTCCCAATTTCATACAGTAACATGCTTTTTATTAAAAACATAATTATTATTTTTTGGGTGATAAGATCTAAATCCAGATTATGTAAATATTCTCTAGTTGCTTTCATAGCCCTAATAATTCCTAGTTTTGTCTTGCTATTAAGCAAAATATCATCTGCATAAACTAAAATTTGTACCTTATGACCATAAATAGTTTGGAGTGCATATCCACTGCAGTCATGGCTTCAGTTAGGGTTTCTAAATACAAATGAACTAAACGTGGGTCCAAGGGGCATCTCTATAATACAAGTTAAGTAAAAGTGGGTCCAAGGGACATCCCTGTTTAACTCCTTCATGGGATGGAAGTTGGACAGTGAGATCATCTTCTCTGTTGTATTTGATCTAACAGAGTTGTTGTGATGGAGAATCTTCAAGATGTTTAAAAGCTGAAGCTCTATATTTTTATTTCTAAGGATTTTCATTAATTGGTCCCATAACATTGTAAAATGTCCCTTTGATATCAATGAATACCATGAATAGCTTTTCTGTTTTTCAGAAGCACATATGAGATAACCAAATAATTTGCCAAAAAATGTAATCCACTCTACATATTATGAAACCCTGTTTGGTAAGATGAAATAAAGTTATTGTAAAACTCCTGATTTTCCAGTTACTGTCACATTCTAAGGCAATTTCAAGTTTGTTTACTGAATTGAAAGAATTGACATCAACTGGCACTAAATCAATGACAGATCCACCATGTCTTGTGAGGTGTGTAGAATTTCTTTCCAGATCTCCATGTACTCTGCAAGTAAGAATATGGAGCATACTGCAGCCAGCAAAACTAAGTAACTTCACTCTTCTTCTAGTACAAGTATTGTCTTTTGAATTTCTGAGTGGGATGCCCATCATATCATCTATTGTCTATGGGGAAGCATAACATTCTGTTTTATTTGAAAGTCTAGCATTTATGTCACCAATAACCAGACAGGAACATTTTTCTGTGCAGCATAAATATTTGTCAAGGCAGACTCTAAAGACTCTAACAGCTCTGTTTCAGATTTAGACTGAAAGATTAGGTGGCGTGTGTACTGTAGATATGAACGATAGATAGATAGATAGATAGATAGATAGATAGATAGATAGATAGATAGATAGATAGATAGATAGACATACATTTGTGATTATAACAATAATTTATTTTTATAGATTGCTACAATTATAAAATATGGTGCTCCAGTTTTGTCAGCCTGCTTTTGTCAAAGGCTGTAGTAGAGATCATAGTTAAAAGTCCCCTGCTTGGGCACCCAAAGGCTGCAGTTTGGGAAGCATTTAGTGGAAATATGACATAACTCTCAATTAGTTCCTGAGGGTTATAAAACAGCCATGTTTCTTGAAATGAAATAATTGGAAGCTGTCTAATATAATTACACCAGTTTTTATGCTATAACTTAAGAGATAAGCCTGCAATGTTCCAAGTGATAATCAGTGCTTTATGCCAGCCAGCTAAAATGGGGAGTCAAACTGCACTCTCAAGTTCAATTAAAGGTATATCTTCTGATACATCAGCACTTAAAGATGGTAATGATTTGTGTATGTAGCAAAATTGTTTCCATGACAAAACTAGTGTTACTTATTTTCCCAAGTTGCCAAAGGCCTCTGATGAAATTCACTTTCTTGTTGACAAGTTCACTTAGCCCTGACTCATTTACAAATGAGTATTCTAACTCTCTTGGACATAGAAATTCTATAATTCTGTGTGGTTTCTGCTTATTTTCCAGCTGAATTTGTCTCTTTTTATCAGTTTCCTATGGTTTTATCCCATCTAAAACATTTTCCCTGTCCATTTCTTAATGGAGGACATTCAGAGGAAGCTTGTATATCTGTATTAGGAATTGTAACACTCATATTGTAGCCATGATCTCTACATCCATCAACATATTTGATCAAAAATGCTCTTATATCTTGGTATTTTAATGTAATACAGACCCATCCTTTAACTTTCTCTTTATTATATATATAGACAGATTTTGTGCCTGCCTATGTAAATATGTCTCTAATTATACTTTTGCAGGCATTATAAACCATTGTTCTTAGTGAGAAGGTATTTTCATTTCTTGTTCGGGACATTCCCTTCAAATTAATTGTAGGTAGTAATTTCCATCACCTTATAAAATGTTCTTTTGCATCCATATCCAGCCTAACCATCCATTTTATCTCTGAGTTCCTTTTGTGCCAGTCTTGCTGCAATGAAATATCACCAGCCTCTTTGAGCTTTTCCCCTAGATCAGTACTGTCACTCCAAATAACCCCTTGAAGCTTAACTCTGTTTTTCCTTGTATCTTTCCCTGATAGTTGTATTTTGTTAGGACACTTTGCCTGCCTTTTGGCTAATGACCTTTTCCTACTTTCCTTTTCTTCACTTCTTCCTTGTTAGTCTGCTTTGGATGTTCTATGACTCTGATAACACATTGTTTGCAGTATTGAGCTTTGATTCTATCTTTCAGGGCCATCTGTGAGTTTTCCTCATTTTTATATTGCCTATTTGCCACCTTGTCCTCAATTTCGTTTACTTCCTTTTACCCAGTTGCCGTGGTAGTTGCTTAAATTATTTGTTTTCTTTGATTAAAAGTATCTGGGACTGCCGTAGTTGACTTATCTTTCTCCTTGATTAAGCCTAGCACAGGGCTGTGAGTAGGATGTTCATTTTGCTATTATTCCATTCAATCTCATGATTGTTTAAGTAGTTAATGGCTGTTCTTAATTTCCCCTTTAATTTCCTACCTTTAGGGTGTTTCTAGAGTTCCCTTTTTTTGGTTTTTTGCTATTTGTGTTCCCTGTACCTTGTTTAAATCCCTTTATACTCTTACCCTAGATAGGGCATTGTTCCTATTCCCAGTTTTGGCCTACCTTCTACCTTTCACATTTCCCAGCAGTGACTCTTACACAGTAGTGAACAGGTACCTTATCTCAGTTGACTGGCAGAGTTCTCTACTTCCCTACTTCTTCCTGTGGATGTCTAAGATGCCAATCTTACACCTGTTCTGCTCCTGTGCTGTTACACTCATGTGCTGGGGCACAAAAATGTATGGGGACACAATAGGGGTGGTTGCTTTGTATCCCTCCTGTGTAGTCCCCTTATGGTGGTACTTCCTGTTGGACTTCCAAGTCCCCAGTTGGTCCCCTGGCTGCCATGTCACCCTGCTGCAGCCATCCTGCTATCAGAAATCTGACTCAGTCCCATCTCTAATTATCAACTAGCTGAGGGTCCAGGTCAGACAATTGTCACTCATTCCCCAAACTGCAGGGCTAGACACAGTTCATATAATCTGGCCCTAAATGTGAACTACTCTGTCCGGTCTCAAATTTAGCCTTCACTCAATAATAAATACACCAGTTCAAACAAGTTTCACCACATCTTACCCCACATTTGTTGTCTTAAAAAAAAGCCTTTTTTTCCCTCCTGTGGCTAAAGCAGGCATACTCTGCTTAAGGCTGTAAACAGTGGAGATTCAATAGCCTGCAGTGCATGTTAGAGGTTCTGTAATCTCCAACTAAATGGTTTCTGGTCCCACAGTTCTCTTAGAGTTTAGTACAGTCATCCATGCCTTTATTTAGCCATGGAAGGACAGCAAGACCAGCAAACAAAAAATCAGTGGTTATGTATACTCTGACATGAACTGCAGGCATTGGAATCTCCCACTGCTACAGTTCTGCTCTGATGTCATCTACAGGAGATTCTGGAATTTGTAGTTACAGAAAATGTCAGCCTTGAAGTAAGCAAAATTAGTGTTATATAATCTACTTTACTTCAGTAAACAGTAAGTAAAAAATATTTTTGCACACAAATTACAAACTGGGACCAGTCCCACACTTGCAGGCGGAGCTCATTGTGCAGTGTTCTCCTTTAAACTCTCTTCTGTTGAAGGGCTTCTGTTCCTTACACTCCAATGATGGATTCACGGTAATCCAATAACAGCAATATAAAATGACTTATGGAATCCCTGCATCCTGATTGATTGAGACTCGGTTATACTCACAGCATGGTAAGGGCACTACCCATGGATAAAAACAAAGTCCCTGCCAACCTGGATATAGAACATTATATGTATACAGCTTTAGCAAAAGACATGGCCAGATAGTGCCTGACATTTCTATGATATTTCTAGAGAAATTCCCTGCCTCTCTGCAGTATTACTAAAGGGCAACAAGATACAAACTATTTAAAATATCAGAAAATATCCAGAAATATCAGGCCAAGTCTTTGGCTGTAACTGTATGTGCTGTGCCAGTATGGAATGTTCAGCTCCTAAATGTCAGCCAACCCCTCCCTGCAGAACTGCTCGCTCACTCAGAAAGAAGGCCACCCATCCAATCACTTGCCCCCCACATGCCCATTTACTCTACTGCCTACCAGTTGATGTCTGTACATTTGAAAGTCACCCACAGTATGTAAGGATAAACCAGCAAATGTTACTACTGCAATCAATCTCTTGAACCTGGAAGTAACGGGCGCTGTGGTAGTAGTCTCTAGTCAGCAGTAGGTATGGGCAGGTACTGATATACCCAACCCAAAATGGTACCGTTATGTACTTCTAGACTACCAGAAATTACCCTAAAAATATCCTAAAGGAAAATGGGTTGTTGGTTCTGGTTGGGTACTTACTACCTGATTCTACCACCCTATTACCCTACCCTGACCATAACAAAAATATGAAAGACTGTTTTTGACTGTAGGCTGTATACTATTACACTGCTTGTTAGGTTCCCCCAAACCCTGTCATTTATGAGGCAGGTATGAGAGGTGCAGCTATTCTGACTGAGACTGCTGTTGTGTCCAGCGATTATTCCCATGGTGGGCACTGCTGAGACAGGTACAACAGGTGCAGCTGCTGTGAGTGAGCCTGCTACTGTTTCCCAAAATTATACCCATGGTGGTCATTGATGAGGCAGATGCAAGAGGTGCAGCTGCTCTGAATGAGCCTGCTGCTGTTTCCAAAAATTATACCCATGTCGGGAATTGCTGAGGTAGGTACAAGAGGCACAGATGCTCTGATCGAGCCTGTTGCTGTTTTCAAAAATTATACCCTTGGCAGGCATTGATGAGTCAGATGTGACAGGTGCAGATACTCTGAATGAGCTTGTTGCTGTTTCCAAAAATTATAACCATGACGGGCATTGCTGAGGCAGGTATGAGAGGCACAGTTGCTCATATCGAGCCTGCTTCAGTTTTCAAAACTATACCTGTGGCATGAACTCACGATGCAGATGCATGAGGTGCAGCTGCTCTGAATGAGCCTGCTGCTGTTTCTAAACATTATACCAATGGCGGGCATTGATGAGGTAGGTACACGTAGGAGGTGCAGCTGCTGTGAGAGAATACAAATTTAAATAATCATCCCAACATTTACAGAAAAATGAGAAACATGCCTGTTTGTCCATGAACTGTCTGTGGCCATGGCAGGACTTATGTCAGAGGAACAGTTACAACTACTGAGAGAGAGATGTGGCAGCAATGTTAATTTACCAAATCTGGCAGTATGCCACTCCACACAGGATTTTCTATTCATTTCATACACAGCCTAGTCATCATATTCAGTATTACTATTTGCAGGCTGTTATTCATGTTCGGGGTATGAAATGCATAAAAGAAAGCATCACTTATGAGAAGGATCTGGGGGTATTTATTAGTAGTGATTGGGGTGTGAGAAGCAGATTAATGAGGCAGTTAGCAAGACCAACAGAGTTATTTGGTCTATAAAAAGAAATATTAGATCTAGGTCACCGGCAGTTATGCTGTCCCTGTTTAGGGCATACATGAGGCCCCGTCTAGAACATGCATCTCAACTTTGGTGCCTATTTAAAAAATCTGTTATTGGAAAAAGTCCAAACAAGATTCGTTAAGAATATTGATGGTTTATACAATCTGTCCTACGATCACAGAACTACATCATTGAACCTTATGTCCCTGGCTACACATCACCTATTAGGTGAACTTTTGTTATTCTAAGATATTATAAATGATCCCTTTTTATTTACAGAACTTGGTTTTGAATTTAAGAACAATTATCGTAATACCAGAGGTCACCCACTCCAGGTAGAAGGTAAAAGGTTTAACCACGTACATAAAAAATATTTTTATACCCTTAGAGTGGTTAACCCATGGAATATACTCCCTCTCAAAATTGTTATAAGTAAAACATAAAATGAATTCAAAAGACATTTAGATAACCTAATCTTGACTGGTTTTAAGCTCAGATATTATTAGTAATGAAATAGGAGCACACATGGGCTACATAAGCCTCCTTGCTCCTAACCTACCATAGTATGAGCCATAGTATGAATTCAGTGTTTGGGACAATTGGGAAATTGTAAGCATTCATTTTGAGAAATGTAAGTCATTCAACATTTACAGGACTTAGCAATGTTCTTTGATCAGTGACTATTCCTCCAGCTGCACTAAATATGTATTCTGAATATACGTTTGAAGGTGGATAACTGAGGTACATTATTGCAAGATTTGCTAAATGTGGCCATATTGTTCTCTTCTGTTTCCAACTGAGTAATGGATCTTCATCCATGCCAATCACAGTATGGTCTGCAAAGTACTCATGGATCATTGTGCTGTGTGAGACATTTGCCAGTCTGGCAGATGAACCAGCTGTACTTTCCTTACAGGATAATAGTCCATGTTATTGTCTGTGACTCAGAACTGATTTACCTTTCTGACTCTGAACATAGGATGCCCGAGAAGTAGCTATAGATATCCTTTCCCTCACTGATGACACTGGTGATTGTGAAGAATTTATAGATACATAGACAGTGTCGGCAGATAAGGGCCTGTGGCCCACCCAGTCTGCCCATTTGAGCTTGTAAGTTCAGTTTATGTTTTCCTAGAAGTCTGTTGCCCCTTACCCCTGACCGCCAGAATTCCTTTATGTCTATCCCACGCGTTCTTAAATCCCATGATTGTTTCAGCCCCCACCACTTCCTCTGGTAGGGTGTTCCACTTGTCCACCACCCGTTCTGTGAAGAAATTCTTCCTCACGTTTCCTCTGAATCGTCCTCCCTCCAACTTCATCCCATGCCCTCTAGTCCTGGAACATCTTTTTTGCTTAAAAATAGAGTATTCCTGCACCCTGTTCCTCCCTGTAAGATACTTGTATGTCTCTATCATATCCCCTCTCTCCCTCCTCTCCTCCAGGGAGTACATATTCAGTTCCTTCAACCTGTCCTTATAGGACTTGTGATGCAATCCATGTACCATCTTTGTTGCCCTCCTCTGAACCTTCTCTACCCTGTCTATGTCCTTAAGTAGGTAAGGTCTCCAGATCTGTACACTGTACTCCAGGTGGGGCCTCACTAGTATCTTGTAGAGTGGAATTATGACCTCCCTTTTCCTGCTGGTGATGCCCCTCCCTATGTATCCCAGCATCCTATTTGCTTTACCTGCTGCCTTGTCACACTGTTTCCCTACCTTGAGGTCATCAGAGATGATAACCCCAAGATCCTTTTCCTGCTTGGTGCTTGCTATATCCTCACCTCCCAACTGATATATTGTGCCAGGGTTTTTGTGCCCCATATGCATTATCTTGCACTTCTTTGCATTGAATTTCAACTGCCAAACCCCTGACCATTCTTCAAGTTTCTGCAGGTCCCTTATCATTCTATCTACACTCTCTGGTGTGTCTACTCTGTTACAGAGCTTTGTGTCATCAGCGAACAGTGAAATTCTGCCTTCTAGGTCCTGCGCAATGTCACTGATGAAGATGCTCAATAGGACCGGTCTCAGCACTGATCCCTGCGGTACCCCACTAGTCACTCTTCCCTCTGTCGAGTGACAGCCATTTACCACCACCCTCTGTGTCCTGCCACCCAGCCAGTTACCTACCCACCACACTACTGTCCTGCGCACACCCATATTCCCCAGTTTGTGTAATAGTCTTCTATGTGGCACAGTGTCAAAGGCCTTGCTGAAGTCCAGATAGGCCATGTCCACTGCCCTCCCCGATCCACCTCCCTAGTCACCCAGTCAAAAAATTCAGTGAGGTAGGACTGACATGACCACCCCCTGGTGAAACCGTGCTGCCTTGGGTCCTATAGTCCATTGACAACCAGATGTTCCACCAGTCTATCCTTCAGTAGTGCTTCCATGATCTTCCCCACTACCAAGGTGAGGCTGACTGGTCTGTAGTTTCCCACTTCCTCTTTGTTCCCACTTTTGTATAAGGGGACTACATCTGCTGTCCTCCAGTCTTTGGGTACCTCCCCTGTTTCCAGTAATTGACTAAACAGAATAGCCAGAGGTTCAGCCACCACCTCTCTTAGTTTTTTAAGGACCCTGGGGTGCACCCCATCTGGCCCCATTGCTTTATCAACTCTTATTACTTCCAGTTCATTCAGGACCCTTTCTCGAGTAAAGGGACTTGTGTCCATTTCTGCACCATTCTCACCCTTGTACTCCTTCAGACCCATTACCTCCTCTTCCTCAGTAAAGACTGAGCAGAAATACCTGTTCAATATGTCAGCTTTACTGTTGTCATCCTCCACGTGGCCCCATCCTCCCCTTCAGTCTCACTACCCTCCCTTTGCCTTTCTTTTTCACTTATGTACCTGTAAAGGTTTTGTCCCTCTACCCACTGATTTTGCAATGTGTTCTTCTGTCTGAGGCTTCCCTTACTGACCTTCCTGCCTCCCTTTGCTTCTCCTGGTACTTCTCCCTATCCCCGTCTGCCTGTGTCTTTTGTATTGCCTGAATGCAATCTTTTGGCTTTCACTTTCTTTGCTACCTCTTTGGAAAACCATAATGGTGTCCTCTTCCTTTTCCTCTTGCTAACCTGCTTAATGCATAATTCTGTTGCTCTTGTAATCCCCATTTTAAATACTGCCCACTGTTCCTCAACCCCTGATTCCTGCCCCATTCCCCTTAATGCCTCTTTCAAGTATCTCCCCATTTTCCCAAAGTCTGCCCCCTAAAATGTGCTATTGTCTGAGTCACATGGGCATACTCTGATGGTACAGCGGAGTTTGACTGCTGTGCATCAGTTAATGGTGTTGGTGGGGCAATGTCACATTTGGTTATCAGAAGATCTCTCTGATAGTCAATGTCTTCCCCTGCAGTAAGAATGGCTTTGATGTTCCTCTTAAAGAGGGTATCTAGCAATGTAGCTAACACATAGGACAAAGAACCTCTGTGCGCAAACACTGAGGCAAGGGTTACTCCAAAGGGCATTTGGCTGGGAAGCCAAGTTTCAAGAAAATACAAAATCACACATGCCCACACAATGCGTTGTGCAGAAATACCTGTTCAATATGTCAGCTTTACTGTTGTCATACTCCACGTGGTCCCCATTCTCCCCCTTCAGTCTCACTACCCTTCCCTGGGAACAAAGAGGAAGTGGGAATGCATTGTGTGGGCATGTGTGATTTTGTATTTTCTTGAAACTTGGCTTCCCAGCCAAATGCCCTTTGGGGTAACCCTTGCCTCAGTGTTTGCACACAGAGGTTCTTTGTCTTTTAAATAGTTTTTTATTTTAATGGGTTCACCACAACATATCCAAGGCACACTGTCTTAAGGGTAGCTGGTCCATTCCACTGGGGTGTCAAACAGACGAGGCATACTGATGAGTCCTGGTAGGACGAAACACGTGTCTATGTCTTCTGTTAGCACCCTTTGCAAACTGTGTGAGAGGCGTTTCAGCACCATGCATTTCTGTTTAAAGTTGGACCAGCATAACATTCTGTGGTGATTTGCATATGCAACACATAGGTGTCATTCTTAAACATGGCAATTATTCTCTGATCAGTCAACAGTCTGAGACTTAAGTCGTCTGCCAGCATAACAGCAGTGGTATCTTCTTTTAACTGAAAGTCTTTCTTTATGTCATCAAGAAAAATGTGAAGAAATCTTATTTGAGGAAGAATTTGACTCAGAGTTGCATGGTCCACACTGAAATCACATGTTCTGGCCTCAAATGGCTGCAACAAGGTGACCAAAGATTCAAGTAGACTACAACTGCTGGAATTAAGCATGATGTCTATTTTACCTATTTTATTCTGCTTGGTGTAGTCATGTACAGCTTTTTTCTGTTCAAGGATCCTTTCCTACATGTAAACATTTGAATTCCAGTGGGCTGGAACTTCCTTCTTTAATGTTTGCAGTAGTAAGCTGTTTGACCTCTGCAGCCCCTTCAGGATTGTTTGTGCTTTCACAGAGTGGCTGAAATGGCCACCTATTTTCCTAGCAAGATCTAATAGTTTTCAACATTTCTGTTTCCATTTAAGAAATTATTGATGAGAAAATTTAAACAATGAGCAAAACATGGTATGTGTTGGTAGCTGCCATCTCTAACAGCTTTGACTATGTTGGCACCATTATCTGACACTATGAACCCTGGAGATAAGGAATACAGAGTAAGTCATTTCTAGAATTGTTTTTCCAGCTCCTGCAAAATATTCAGAGCAGTGTGGTTTTCCCTCAAAAATAGTGACACAAGGGCTGGTCAGCTACTGCAGTGGTAGAGTTAATGCTTGCCATCCAGATGACTCGGGTTCATGCCCCGAGCCCCGGACATCTGGTGCTGACCGGTGAGGCAGGGTTGGGCATCCTTTGGATGCCTCTTGCCTTGGGGATGGAGGACACCTTCTTTTGCTGCATGATTGCCCCCGGTGACCCAGGGAGGGAGGTGTCATGTGAGAAGGAATAAGCGGTCTCTCTTGAGTGATCTCATGTTAGCATGCACCGACTTGCCTGGCGAGCATCGAAGAAGCATCTTCTGCCCTGAGTGGGGCCAGCAGGGGAGTTCTGAAGGTAGGGAAAAGCTTACTCGTCCTTCTGATGGCCCTAACAGGCAGATGCTGGGTCACCTGTCATGACTAAACAAGGAAAAAAGTCCACCCACTCCATAAATGTTAATAACATTTTTTGGATATTTTCTTTTCTTTTTCCTTTTAGAGATAGATCCTCTAACACCAATGTTTCACCTGTGTAGGCTTCTTCAGGGTGGGGATCTAGTGTTTAAACATATTTGTACAAGTTTTAGACATTGTTCATAATCTACTTTTGTTTGTAACCTAAATTCATTTTACACTTCTGTTATTCATATCACATACCACTAGATGGCGTGTGACCACTATTGTTATTTAACTCTGGTTCAAACTTTATGTACTTTTAAGCATGAGTAAAAATAAAGCAAAAATAAATTAACATATAAACTATTTAAATGAACAGCATACTTCCAAGGCAGTGGTGCAGAGACACTAGAGATCCCACAGCATCGCTCTGTCAGCAGTATATCTATTGCTTTTCTTGTCATATATTCAAGAACCTCCGTAGTATTATCATTTAACATACTTTCTCCTCATGATTTTAATTTCAACATCAGTTTGTGTATACATCATTAACATGTTCCCGTAATACAATAACTAGCTGGCTTGATTCTAGTATTCAGCACATTGTTCTATTAAAAAAACTGCTCCACATACCTTTCTTAGAAGGTTGACTAGCAAGGTTCCTTTCTTCAGATAAATGTCTTACTGCTTCAAGGCCATAAGGGTACTGTGTATATAATTAGGAAGATTATTTGTAATGGATGTACTTTCATGAAAATGACTAACTTATTTATATGGCTTACATGCTAACCTGTGAATATGACAGGCTGATAGATTTCCTCCTGGTTAGTGATACTGAGAATACCTCTGTTTTTGTTCTGAAAAAGGTGAAATGGATGAACTGGTCATAAATTCCACTGACTGATGTATATTCCTAATGGACATTATGGTCAACCTGTTTTTACTCACATTCTAATTAGCTTCATGTGCTGCCATTTTCTTAGCTGTGCTATCTTTTGTGGGGAATTTCATAGCTGTGTGTACAAGTTCAAAAGTATGTTTAGTGACAGTCCTGAATGGTGGGAGCTGCATAAGCCAAGGCTCTTGAACCAGATGATTTCAGATTCACCCTTGGAATCTCTAGCAACTTCTCGTCAGCTGAGCAGAGTGATTGACCAGGGCAGTAATGAACCAGGAGCTCTTTCAGATAGTCCAGGTCCTGTCCGTGCGGGGCTTTAAAAGTCAGTAAACCAATTTTAAAGGTGATCCGCCACCGTATTGGCAGCCAGTGCAGTTCGCGCGGTACAGGGGTAATATGACAGGAATGACTAGAACCTGTCAAAGGCCGGGCTACTGCATTTGGCACCAGCCACAGGTGACAGATTTCAACCCCAGAAAGCCCTAAATAAAGGGAGTTGTAGTAATCCAAGCGCGAGGACACAAAGGCATGGACCAAAGTCAGAAGATCATCAAATGGAACCAGATGTTTCATCCTGGTGATATTCCTAAGATGGTAAAAGGAAGTCTTGATGACAGCCGACACCTGCAAATGTAGGTCAGTCTGTCATCAAAAACCACCCCCAGGTTAAACACCCATTCAGAGGTCAGGAGAGAGAGATGCCACCAAGATCAATTCCGGAGGGCGCACCAGCACCCGACCCCCCTATCTGATGACCTGGGTCTACCACCAATACATCAGTCTTTTCCGAGTTCAACTTCAGCCAGCTAGAATCCATCTATTCCTGGATTTCTTTCAGACAGTTGTTAAAGACCAAGAGAGCTCCATCCTGGTCAGGTGCAAAAGAAAGGTAGAGCTAGGTATTATCTGCGTAACAGTGAAACCTCAGCCCATACCTTCTTACAATGTCTCCGAGGGGTAGCATATATATGCCAAGAATAACATGGGTGACAGCACAGAACCCTGAGGCACCCCACACAACAAAGCAGTTGGACCTGAAGAAAAAAACCCAGATACAACTCTTTGTGTTCTCCCTGTGAGAAACTATGTAAACCATCTGAGGACTATCCCTGACATTCCACAGATATGCCTCAGGTGTCCTATCAACACCATGTGACCTATGGTGTCAAACGCTGAAGAAATATCCAGAAGAACCAAGATGGAACGGCTCTTCCGATCTCTCACCATCAGGAGATCATTTTGCACCAGAACCAGTGCCGTCTCGGTACTATGTCTCTTACAAAAAAGACTGGAGGGGTTCATAGATGTCATAGATGGGCAAGTGGTCCTCCAGCTGTGCTGCCACTACTTTCTCAACCACTTTCCCAACAAAGGGAAGGTTACAGATAGGTCTGTAGTTTGAGAGACAGTCTAGGTCCAAGGTAGCTTTCTTCAAGAGTGGTGTCACCACCGCCTCTTTCAGGGAGCTAGGAAACTCTCCCGATTCCAAGGAGCACCAGACTATCTGCACCAGGACTGGACCAATAATGTCACTACAACCCAAAATTAGGCGGTAAGACCAGGGTCCAAACTACAGCATGTAGGGCTCACACTCTGGATAATTCTCAAGACATCCATGAACTCAAATCGACTGAAGGTACTCCAGGAAAACTGAGGTACAGTGACCCCGTACTGATCAGCAGCAACCCCTTAGAGTGTGCTGGCTGCAGTACCGCCCTGATGTCAGTCACCTTATTTGCAAAGAATCGAGCAAGCTCATCGCACTCTAATTGCGGAAAGGCTTTCTGAACATACATGCAGGCTGGGTTGCACAATCTGTCCACAGTTCAAAATAGCTGAGCTGGTCAATTCTGAGCAGCTGCAATCTTTCCAGACAGGAGTTCTGCCTTCTTACGGGTGACTGCAGATTGGTATACTGAATAATGATCCATCAATCTAAGGCTGTTGGCATCAAGGGCGGACTTTCACCAGCAACTCTCTAACCTTCGCCCCTGTCTCCGCATCTCCCTCAAAGTCCCATCAAACAACGGAGACTTGGGGCCAAGAGAGAGAGGTAAACATGGACTGGAGCAATAGAATCCAGAGCCACTGCAACAGCTGTTTTATAAGCTGACACAAGGGTCTCTGATCATTGCTTGCCAACGCGGGGGACGAGAGGTCAAGGACCACCGCAAGGCCATGGGAATTAATATCCCAAAAAGGGTGGTACCTAACCATCTCTACAGGGGTAGACCTTCTGGGGAGGGCACTAAAACCAAACCCCACAGTGTAATGATCAGACCCCCCAACTGGTTCCACCCCCACGTCAGATACTTTGATACCAAGGAGGAAGATTAAGTCCAAAGAGTGTCCATGTTTATAAGTAGCAGTGGAAACCATCTGTGTAAGGCCCAGAGATGTCATTAACTGGAGGAAGTGTTGCCCAAATTGTGAGAGTTCGTCGTCGACCCAGGCACTGAAGTCACCCAGAACCATCAATCTGGGCGACTCAAACACCATGTTGATGACAAAGTCTGCCACTTCCTGAAGGAATCGCTTCTCATCACCAGGTGGACGGTAGAGAAGAGCAATTTGATAACCTACACCTGCTACTAGTGTACACTTGAAGGACTCAACCTCCTCAACTACTACTCCCATGAGACCTAGTTCAGTCTTGAAACAGACCACTACCCTTCCCCCCCAGTAATCCAATCTCGGGTGGTGTATCACCGAGTATCCAGCTGGTGTCATAGCCTCCACAATGGGGCCAGAATTTTCATCCAACAAGGTCTCAGTGATGCATGCCAGGTCCACCGTACCAACAAGATCTGCAATAATTGCAATCTTATTCTTAATGGACCTGGCATTGCACAACGCCACCCAAGTTGGAGGAACCTCGCGGGCGGCCCGGGCCATCTGCCTACCACATTCAGTAGTGCCCTTGGGTTAGGGCACCAGACATGGTGAACCACGTTCTGGATTCCATTTCACCCCAGGGCATCTTCTAGATCCAACCACCCCAATGTGGTGACCCCCCTCGTATATCCTCCACTGTTCATAACCCCCACCCTCCTCCCTCTCCTATGCATAATACCCAGTGCTCTGCAGCACTGGTAGGTCTCAAACTGGAGAGGGGGAGTATAAAAAGGGTGAAGGGCATGAAGAGTGGAGGATGCATAGCGCACAACTGTGGGGGTTGGCTTCAACACATTCTGTGGTGACAAATTATAAATACACTAAACAAACCCAATCGTAACCTCACCCAAAGCAATAATATCCCAAAAATTCACAATAATAAAACAAAATAAAATAAAACAAAACAAACCTCACAATTACTCAGCTAACCCACCCTATATATAAAATATAAATTAAAACATCAGCCTATCTCCTATTAACTAATAGAGTCACTCCTCTACTTCAATCTGGAGCCACTACAGTCCCCCTCACACATATATAACATGCAGAAATAAAATAATTTTAATAAAACTTAATAAAAACTTACACCACCCAACCCTCTCACAGTTGGGGAGAAGTGCAATTTAGGCACTCTCACTGCCCAAACAAACAATCACAAACAGACAGAATAACATATGAATAGTGAAATTTATCCCCTCCCCCAGTCCTCTCACGATCAGGCAGATAGGGTAATTTTGGCACTCTCACTCCCAAAGTAAAATTACAGTCCATAAAAATGAAATCACAAAACTTTTAACATAAATAAATAAAAAATATATATATATATATATGGACATTAAGTATATGGATGCCAAGGTCCTCTCACCACCCAGGCGTCCAGGAAGTCAAGATTTTTTTAATCCAGAGAAGGGTGTAGTTAGTTCCACAAATCTTCACCAGTACAGAACAGGAGTCACAACATCTAAAACAAGGAGTAGGTGACCATAAAACCAAATGGAGGAAGCAGAACCAAACCCCTCTTAACCAAGCTGAAGTAGAAATAAAAGCAAGAGGAAAATCCAGCGTATATCTCCAACGTATATCTCCAGTATAAAGACGAGGGAAAAACTCAAATCCAAATCAAAGCCAGTGTCTGTCGACATCTGCTGGATGATTCTACTTGGCAACTTAGGGCCCTCAGCTCCAAACAGAGTGTACTCCCCAAGAAATAATGCAGCCCCAACAAAAAAGACCCGAGTCAGGTCACACTGCAGCCAGACCTGCAAAATTAAGGGGAACGCAGTACCCCCACCAGCTCCCTGGCTAAGTAAATACTCCAACCCCCCTGTGAGGCTGCAAATCCCACAAGAAACACCCAATGGAAACGGGCCCTTTTAAATCACTATCCACCATTCACCATCCCCAAAAGTTTCCAGCCCAGTATTCAATTTTGACCTTCCAAACCAAAATCGGTTCACAGCCAGAATCCCTATAGAAATCAGTCAAAAGATCCCTCACTATTTCTCCCTGCAATTTTCACTAGACTACACTTCAGCACGTGTCTTGTTCCCTCTCTTGTGTTCTCCACAACTCCACCAGCTTCTCTCCACTACTCCTTCCCATACAGTCCCACTGAGTTCCTTCCTACACACAGAGCAAGGAGCACCAGCAACAGCAAAAAAAGATTCTTCAGGCTCACCAAAAGCTCCACAGGAGCCCAGACAGCAGCACTGGGACGGAAAATTATACTGCTTTAGATGAAAGTTTGTCCGGGTTCATCCGTGTTCACGTTAATGCCAACAACGTAAAATAGATGCTCCAGAGCACTCCAACACCAAAATAATGCAAATAATACAAATAGAATCACTAAAGCAAATACAATAAAATAAAAATAAGATATTACAAAATAAAACAAAAATACAAAAAGAAGACAAGCGTTCACCAAGGAGCAGCTACAGCATGCCCAGCCTGGCAGCCATCTTATTCAGGAAAGCAATAGATATGCAGCTGACAGAGCGATGCTGCGGGATGTCTAGTGTCTCTGCACCTCTGCCTTGGCAGTATGTTGTTCATGTAAATAGTACATAT
The DNA here is from genome assembly GCA_016271365.2 of Neoceratodus forsteri. NCBI lineage: Eukaryota > Metazoa > Chordata > Ceratodontiformes > Ceratodontidae > Neoceratodus > Neoceratodus forsteri. The sequence continues at coordinate 964,657,958 of CM028132.1, read as the reverse complement.
GTTACTTTATTTTAGCTTTATTTTTGCTCATGCTTAATAATGTGGGAACTATAGTATGTAAAGTCTGAACCAGAGTTAAATAACAATAGTTGTCACACACCACCTTGTGGTATATAATATGAATAACAGAAGATTGAAATACATTTAAGTTATAAATGAAAATAGATTATGAACAATGTCTAAAACTTGTACAAATACGTTTAAACACTAGATCCCCACCCTGAGGAAGCCTACACAGGTGAAATGTTGGTGTTAGAGGATCTACCTCTAAAAGAAAAAAGAAAAGAAAATATCCAAAAAATATTATGAACATTTATGGAGTGGCAGGACTTTTTTCCTTATTTACTTCTGTGACTTCACCTACCAGCCCCTGAACTTTACTATAACTTGAACAAAGGGATGGAACCCACATCCCACCACTGCTCTGTCAAAGATCTGTGAATCCTGCGAAAAGTTTACCATGTGGATGGAGTCCCTATACATGAACTTCTCTTGAGCCCCTTTGGACTACATTTATACTGGTTGAGCGTGCCACTATTGTATGTTTCATATAGAGTTTGAACACAGTGAGTAGCAGAATCCTTATCTTTGAGTTATATTTTGTAATAGTAAAAACAGCCATGAACAGTTTTGCTGAAGCAGGTGGCAGTGCTGAGGAGAGACAGCACACTTTTGGGTTTAGCGAGGAGGAGCAGCGTAAACTCTTTACAGCCACTAGGGCATAGAAAAATCTAGAGGTGGCCACCAATGAACAAGAACTTAAAAATAGGCTTGAGCAATTGCAAAAAAAGGACACCAAGCTGGAATGGCATGGTATCACTCTGGGGGAATATTTAAACTATAAGAGAATCCTGAGGGGACTCAGGGTATGAATAGAATCAAATATCGGTTTGGAATCAAAAAAAATAACTGAAAGATGGCAGGGCATTAGAAATCGTTGCAGCAATGACTTCATGTATGCAACAACTGAAGCTGTATTGGAGGGAAGAAGTGCTCTAGCTGATGATATTAGCAAATTACAAGATCAATTGAAGCTGGCCTCACAGGAGAAAAATTTGAAAAGATTCTCAAAGACATCAAGAAAACAATTTTTGAGTTTGAAGAAGAACTAAAAAAACGAAACTTAAAACATTCAGACAAGACAGCAATGACTACAGGTTAGATCATGTATATAACTGGAAGGTAAAAACAAACTTCAGATACTGACAACGTAGTATACATTCTCACCTGCCCTTGCTCCAAACTGTATGTGGGCATGACAACTAGAACTCTCAAACAGAGGGTGACTGAACATGAAAGTAACATAAGACTCAGGAACAAAGTCTCCTCTGTAGCAATCCGTTTTATAGAGGCTGGACGCCAAGCTTCAGCCTTAAAATTTTGGGGCATTGAACATGTCGAACAACCTACTAGGGGTGGCAACTGGACACAGGTGCTCGAGCATCAAGATATGTACTGGATTTACAATCTCAATACAACTAGTGCTAGATATGGACTAAATGAAGAGGAAAACTGGAGTGCCACCTGGTAATTCCAGCATTTAAAACCTAGTCATGGTAGTTTAAGAAAACCAAGAACTCCTCCCAACTGTCTTCTTTGTCCTTTCCTCGCCATCCTCCACTTTTATGGCACAGCCAAAGAATTCTGAACTCACTACTATATGAATCTAAGAATGTGTCAACAGCCACTGCCCCTATGTATGCATATTTTTTCTCCATGACCTCCTGCACATTGATTGACCTCCTTAATATGTCTCAGACAAAAACCAAAAACACACACCAATGATCAACACAGAGTTATTATAAAGTATTTAAACTACACATATGAAAGTGCAATTGCACTGAGATAAAATGAGGTTCTAAACATTTTCAACATTTCCAGTTTGAGTCCTTGCTCCATGATAGCCTAGGACCGTTTATTGACTAGAAGTCAGAAACTAATCTCTAACACAAACTACACAGTGACCAAGATATAACATTTAAAAAACAAACACACAAGCCCTCAGCAATAGTGTGGCATCTTGTTAAATATTGAAATTTTATACAAAATATATCATCCCTTCATCTCATCATCATGTATCTATAACCTATGTATAGCCATAGAATATAGACGTATTTAGCACTTCAAATCTTATACATGTTGCAGGTCAGGCTAATCATCCTGTAGGTTTACCAAATTAATGAAATACTTTGAGGCAGCCATGGGGTGGAAGCACCCACCAAACCTCATGGCTTGGTGTGATGTATACAGTTGCTAAGCAACTGTATTCTCAGCCTGAGAGAGACAAATTCTCGTGGTTCTTCCAGGTCCCACCCCTTGGCCCCTCTTGAAATAAAAAGCCAGCACTCTCACTTGCAGTGCAGTTCTTGCTACTGGAAGCAGACACTGAGAGACTACTGTGGGTATGCAATCTTGTCAGCTTAATCTTCGGACATACATTTGCAAAGTAACTTATTTAATGTGATGTCTTATGTTGTTATAGAGTGTCCAGCTTCTACATACTCTGGCTTATGTGAAACACAGATATGATGCAGATATAAAATTAGTTGTGTAAGACCTTTCTACAGCCGTTGGGCCACTTTGGTATCTATTTTATGTTTAGCAAAAAAATATAAACATGCCTACATGTCAAGACTGTCACTAAACGTACTTTTGAACTTGTGCACACAGCTATGAAATTCCTCACAAAGGATAGCACAGCTAAGAAAATGGCAGCACATGAAGTCAACTAGAATGTGAGCAAACACAGGTTGACCATAACGTCCATTAGGAATATACATCAGTCAGTAGAATTTATGCCCAGTTCATCCTTTTTTGTCTATTTCAGATCAAAAACAGAGGTATTCACAGTATCACTAACCAGGAGGAAATTTGGCAGGCTGTCATATTCACAGGTTAGCATTTAAGCCATACAAATAAGTTAATCATTTTCATGAAAGTACATCCATTACAAATAATCTTCCTAATTATATACACAGTACCCTTAAGGCCTTGAAGCAGTACATTTATCTGAAGAAAGGAACCTTGTTAGTCAACCTTCTAAGAAAGGTATGTGGGGCAGTTTTTAATAGAACAATGTGCTGAATACTAGAATCAAGCCAGCTAGTTATTGTATTAAGGGAACATGTTAGTGATGTATACACAAGCTGATGTTGAGATTAAAATCATGAGGAGAATGTATGTTAAACAATAATACTACAGAGGTTATTGAATATATGACAAGAAAAGCAATATATATGCAGCTGACAGAGTGATGTTACGGGATGTCTAGTGTCTCTGCACCTCTGCCTTGACAGTATGTTGTTCATGTAAATAGTACATGTGTTAATTTACTTTAGCTTTATTTTTGCTCATGCTTAAGAATGTGGTAACTATAGTATGTAAAGTTTGAACCAGAGTTAAATAACAATTGTGGTCACACGCCATCTACTGGTATATAATATAAATAACAGAAGCTTAAAATGAATTTAAGTTATAAACGAAAGTAGATTATGAACAATGTCTAAAACTTGTACAAATATTTTTAAACACTAGATCCCTACCCTGAAGAAGCCTACAATGGTGAAGTATTGGTGTTAGAGGATATATCTCTAAAAGAAAAAAGAAAAGAAAATATCCAAAAAATTTTATGGAGTGGCTGGACATTTTTCCTTATTTATGTCTGTGACTTCTCCCACCAGGCTCCAAACTTTACTATAACTTGAACAAATGGAAGGAAACCCACATCCCACCACCACTCACCTGTCAGGACCACACCCTGGGGTCGGATAAGGGGAGAGGTCAGCAGGGGATAAAATACCCCTAGCAGCACAGAGCAGATGAAGTCACCCCACCCCCCACAACACAGCAGGGTCACTTTGACTCCTCCCATGCCCCACTGGCTCCTCCTCATGGGCCCTGACCCTTCAGTGGAGTATCTTCACTAGGTTTGGGAGAACCAGGGGGTCCCACCTGCATGGGATAAGCCGTGGGTTACAGTTATGGTATCCAGGAAAGGTTGCCGAGCAAAGGCTGGTGTTGGGTAAGACAACTGAAGGGCTCCTGTGGTGGGTATAAGGGCTTGGGTAGGTGGAAGGAGGTCTTGGCAGCTAGCAACAAGAAATGGGGAACACATAATACAGCCCGCTTCCGACTGCTTATGATAGGGTAGGGATTATTACTTTTTTGACTAAAAACTTGCCCAATGAACTGTAACAGTCATGTAGTTAAGTGTTTGCTTGCTGGTTCATATATCTATAGTTATTTGAACCTGCTTTACCTCAGAGAGTTTCAAACTGCGTCAGTACACACCAAGTCATACAACTATTGAACAGTCTTTTTTGAGAAATATATTCGACAGGGAACTGTGTACCACGGTTCAATCTGCTTCATGAACTCGAGGAAACCTTTTTGGATAACAAAAGCAAATAGGAGTTGACAATTGGCCAACAGCTTTGCAATGGTTCTATTTAACAGCTGGCATGTTGGATGCTGGCAGGTAAAATTTGATGTCCTCTCAACACTTTCTTTTAGTATTAGTTGACGAGATCTTTTTAATTTTAGGGGAATGCATGTTTCACACTTTCTTCATGTGGAGTATTACTTTAGCATTTTCCAGGTCTTTATGGTGACAAAAAACAATCTATATTTGTCTGGGAAGACTGCAAGGAGACATCAAGTGATTCAATGTCACTTACTGCTTCCAGTTTATTGTCATTATGGGCACTGCCATCACCATCTCCACTACCACCCAAACTGCCCCTTTCCCTGCCCCACTTAATTGGGTGTTTTGCCTTTGCATGTCGTATCATTACTGATGTTCCAAAATTTGCCGGTTTGCCACCATGACTGATGCTCTTTTTGCACAAACTGCTTACAGCTCAAGACTTGTCTAACAGGATCAATTGAAAATAAATTCCACACGAAAGATTTACCTTTTTTGGTTTGTGCCACGGTGCCTGGCAGTATTGCTTATACAGTCAAGGGACCTGGAGGAAACCATACACCACTATTTCCTTGCTGAGATGAATTGTTCTCATTCATACTCATCTTCTTATTCTTAAGTTTAGCGTATGATTTTTTTTTTCTGTACTTGCCTCTTATGCCTTACAATGGCATTCTCTCATAACCCCTCATCAAAACTATTGACCTCATTGCCACAATATTCAGACATAGGGACATAGCATGGGCTTTTCCTTTCCCAGTCTCCCCATCATCACAATCTCTAGCAGCATTCTCTGGCTCAGCATCTGAGCTTGTATTTGAAGAGGATGCCTCCTTGTATGCTGCTTCAGCAGCTGAAAGCCTCCTAGCATATGTGGCAAAATGTTCAGTACCTCTATGAGTAACTCCAGTCAGTTCTTTCTGAAATTCTACATTGTGTTCCTTTGAAGGAGAAAGGAGTGGGGTGGAGTGAGCAACTGCCTTGCCTGTAGATTGTTTTTCCACAGGTAACAGGTAGCAAACACTGGTGTATCCCTCCCACTTGCCTCCCTCCCACCCACTCAGGTTCATACACCTTTTATAGGGACAAAAGTGGAAAGGAACATCATCATCTTGCTTCACAACAGGAAGGAAGGGGACTACCAAGGGACACTTCTGCATCTGCATCTACATCTACATAGGATACCAGTTATTGTGTATGGAGATTTAGAGAGAGAATTATTAAAAGAGGGAAATTTTTTTTAAATGTGGGAGTTGTTATCCAGTAGGTTCATTATTGTATTGGGGGAATGAGCAGGGGATAATGGGCAAGATCTACATACAGGGTGTAAATATGATGGGAGTGGTGCAGTGCAGCAGCTGTGGGGTGGCAGTCTTCAGGGAGACCTTCTGGAGACTGTGGTGCTGCCCTGTCTGCAGGCACCTCTCTGGGCTAAGTGAGGAGGTTGCCATACTGAAGGCTAAGTTGACGTGGGTAGGAAGGACCAACTCCCCCACTATGGGACCACCAAGTCCACTTCTGCTTCCTCAGAAGATGACAGGAAGGAGGAGCGAATGGACAACGGTGGACTCAGTGAGGGTTAGGGTGGTGGAGCATCGGCACATCCTAAATCCCATACCAATATGGAACTCCTGTTCCACACTCACAGGTCAGAACAGTCTTGCAGAGGTGCCTGAAGTAGTGGCTGGGACAGATGTGGAGGTCCTCCAGGGTGGAGACCTCAAGGGGGGAATAGAGGACCCCAAAGAAGGAGGAAGCAACCTCTGGAGGGGGACTCCATAGTTCAGGGAGTGGAGTTGGGGACAGGTAGTGGGGTGGAGAGGCAGGTTAAGTGCCTGCCAGAAGGCACAGCTCAGAGGGAAAGAGCAGATCCAGAGGATTGCTTGGACAGCAGCAAGTAGGGGGGAGCTGGATGTCATTGTCTATCTGGGGTAAAAAGACCTGGCTAGGGATGAGGAAGGGATAGGGATAGGAAGAGTTCAATAGGAGTTTAGGGAGTTGTGAAGGGACCTTGGGCAGATAGCAAGCTCTGAGATCTTCTCAGAGGTGCTGCTGTCCACAGCAAGGGTGATGCTAGGAACCTCCGCACCAGGGACTTCAACACATAGTTGAGGAACTGGTGCAGAGAGAAGGGTTTTGGCTTCACTGGGGACTGGGGGACCCATTTGGAGAGGATGTGGGCCTGTGCCAGGGAGACAGCCTGCATCTATCAAGGGAGGGGGCCATTGTCGTTAGTGAGCAGTTTAAATATTTCCTTGACAAGCATTTAAACTAGACGGGGGAAGGGGTGGAAGGAAGCAGAGAGGTTCTATGTGAAAAGGACACCTACAAAATGGCATCAACGAAAACAGCAAAGGAACAACAGCCCCAAGCAAAACAGTGAAGAGCACTATAGCATGCTCCAAAATCAGTGCAGCTACACTTACTTTTTCTGTGGGGGCTTTGCCCACCGCACACCCCATAATGAATATAACTATCACTGGGGAGGATGAAATTGAGGAACAGAGAAAAACTCATGAAGGGGGCTACTCTACAGGAGGACACAGGCTGGGAGGGGGAGAACATGGGGGGGGCAACCTGGGGGTGGAGGGGAACAAACTTGGAAGGGTGGGCAGAATGGAAATTAAAGAAAAAAAAACATTTCTCACAACCAGTCCTGAATCTAGGTCTGCCAGCCACACATGCAGTGACTGTAACCACTACACTATGCTGCCAGCTTGGAACTGGCCCTCTAAACAACTACCTATATGCTTGAAACCGCTGAACATACAATACGCTGTTATTAGCACATACTGTAGCTCATTTACTACTCGCTATTTTCGTTTCATTTTTATTTTATACTTAAATGTCTGTAAGCAAAATTGCCCATTTTCAGAAGTGTCCAGTTACAATAAACATAAAAAATACAACATATTACAACAAACATATATATATATAAAATATGAATTTATATACAAATCAGTTAAAAATCAATTAAAACACTTACAATTAAAGATGGTAAAACATTATTTTTGAGGGCCCTCTTAAAGGATGATATATTGGAACAGCTAACAATGGAATTTGGCAATTTATTATAAAGTTTTGTACCCATGAATTTGATTGAATTTTGTGCAAATGCAGTATGGAATAAAGGGACTTGAAAAGAGTTTCTACTCTGTGACCTAGTGGAAGCAGTGCTGTAAATTTTAGAGAACAGATTAACAGTACAGTCAGGTAATAGACCCAAATGAATCATATGCAAGAAAATCATTTTATTAAGGTTGAATGTATCGACCAAAGATAAACAGCCTAGATACCTATAGAGGTCACAGTGGTGTGTCATTCTTGGGAGTCCAGTTGCAAAACGGATGATATTGTGGAATGTAGACTTAAGCTTATTGAGCATTCTTTCTAATGAAAAGGGATAAATTATGCAACCATAATCCATAAATGAAAATAAAAAAAAACTGTGTAAGAATTTGTCTAGTTTCTGATGTCAAATGCTTATTAAGTTGATATAACATCCCCAATCGCTGATGTAATTTACCAGTTCAATTAATAATGTGTTGTTCAAATGTCAATTGACAATCCAAAATCAAAGCAAGGTATTTAAATTCAGATACCCACTCTACTTCTCACTGCTCATTACTCCCCTCTCCCCACTGCACTCCCCTCCTCACTCACCTAGCAATTTGCTCTCCTCTGTTCTATTTTCCACATGTCCTTAACCCCATTGATACCATCCCTCCTATCCCCCCTGCCATGTCACCCACCTCTCCCCTCGTTATTTTATTCCTTCCCCTCTGTGCTCTCCTTCCCACTCACCTTCTACTTGCTCTCCTCTGTTTCTCTTCTCTGCACCCACTGCTCCCTTTTGCACTTTTATAATCTTTAACACTTAATCTAATCTCTCCTGTGATGACAAGGCCTCTTAGGCTGCCTCCTCATGTTGGGTCTACCTGCTTGCTATCCTATACTACCAAAATTATTTCCTTAACCTACTTCAGTTGGCTGACTCTTAGCACATTGTACAGGCCTTATCCTAAAAGTGTTTTTGCTTAAAACCTTTGTATTTACTTGAGGTGTTCAAAAAAATTTCTGCTGCAGAATTTCTGAGAATATCAGATTTTCGCTTCTGCGAAAGTGCGGAAATCAAATTAGCAACTTTTGGTGAAATTTCGACTAACAATTGCAGACAAAATTTATAAATTGAGGATTATTGTATTAAATTGCAGAGAAAAAAGCCTGCAGAAGTGATTCTAAACTGCGGAATATTTACGTGCTGAGGAATAATTCATTAAACTGCAGAAAAAAATTCTCAGAACTGTTATTCTGCAGTTCATGTGTATTATTCTACAGTTAAGTCAAATAATTCCACAGAACAGGGCGAAAATCCACCAAACACATTCAGAAGATTCCTCTCTCACCAATGGCAGAGGTTTGAAAAGTTCCTCGAAATTTCGGAATTTCCACAAAAGTTCCACAAAAGCAGAATTCACAACTTTTGCCCACCTCTAGTAATTACTTTTTTTAAAATAGTTTTACATAAAACCTTTGTAATTATTTTTCCTTGGTATGTGTTGTCTCCCTTCCCCACTGACGTAGAACCTTTGTAAATGAGCTGTTTTTTGCTCAAAGGTGTTACAATCCAAGACTTTAATAAATAAATAAATAAAATAAGGTTGCCAGCATTATCACATTTTGAAAAATCTGTTGTGAAAACTTTTCTAGAGCTTGAGAAGACCATAAGTTTTGTTTTGAGAGAATTAAGTACCAGTCTGTATGTAACAAACCAAGTATCTAACACACCAAAATCCTTTTGGAGGTTTTTCTGAAGATCTCAAATATAATTTCCTAAATATAAAACAAAACAGTATCATCTGCATATAATATTAATTCAATAGTATTGCAATTTTTCAGAAAGGGGAATTTGTAAAAAGTGAAAATAAAAAGGGCCCAAGAATGAACTCCTGAGGGACTCTACATCTCATTAAATGTGATTTAGAAAAGGAACCATTAATCAAGTTTTTTTTTGCATTGAATCTTAATAATAGTGACCAAGCCATGCAATTACATCTACAGAAAAATTAACCTTTGACAACATCTTTAATAACTCCTTATGGTCCACCAAATCAAATGCCTTGGTGAGGTCCGTGAAAGCTGAAGCCACATATTTGCTCTTATTGAGGACTTTGCAGGTTTGGCTCGTGAACCTCACCTTTTGGTGTTATGGTTGGCTCTAAACCCATGTTGAGAGTCAGACCAGGGATTGTACTTCTCAAGATGTTCACAAATCTGGTCAGAAACAATTTTCTTTAATATTTTAGATAAAGGGGCTAAGAGATAAATAGGCCAATAGTTATTCATATTTATCCTTGGGCCTGATTTATGGATTGACCTAACAATAGCACATTATTTTTACTTCATCCAAACTGACTCACTATAATTGAATCATTCTATCCATGGGATACCAATCAGGGAGAAATAAACTGTCCATCTCCACAGGTTAATGTAGTCAGCAGGGAGGACCCTAAGATTGGGAAATCACCAATGGTGACTAAACCAGGAAAAGGTAGAAAGGTGATTAAAGGTGGGGGGATAATGAGGGAAGGCATGAGGATAAAGGGGGAGAATGACAGGAAGGGAAGTAATAAAATATGGAAGGCCCTGTGTACGAATGCTTGTAGTCTGGGAAATAAAATCTTGGACCTGATGGCCTTAATGGCAGAGGCTAACCTGGACATTGTCGCTATTACTGAGACATGGTATAATGGGAACCATGACTGGGATCTAGCTATACCAGGCTTTCATCTACTCAGGAAAGATAGAATGGGTAAAAAGGGAGGAGGGGGTAGTGTTTTATATTAGGGAAGGTATAAAAGCAACTGAGGTACAGGGATTGTGGAACGGGGGAGGTGGAGGCCCTGTGGGTCACCCTAGAGATGGGTAGTGGCACCGTTATTCACACAGGTGTGATCTACTGGCCTACAGCAAAAGTGGAAGAGTTGGAGAAGGTTCTAGCGGAAGCAATCCATAAGATGGCAACTAAAGGGAAAGTGTTGCTGGTAGATGACTTCAGTCTGCCAGATGTTGATTGGAGCATCCCAGCCACAGCCTCAGCCAGGAGCAGGAACATACTGGACTCTGTGTAAGGGGAATACCTCAGGCAGCTAGTACTGGAGCCCACATGCAAGGGTGCGATTTTGGACCTGGTACTCACCAACAGGGACAGAAATTACAGATGTCATGGTGGGTGGACACCTGGGGTCCAGTGATCACTGCACAGTGTGGTTCAACATGAGTACAGTGGCAGAGTCAAGCCACACAAAAGCGAGGTCCTGGACTTCTGGAGGCAGACTTTTCAAAGTTGTGTGTGTGTGTCTTAGGAGAGCCCTAAGCAGGGGGGAATGGGGGAGTTGAGGAACAGTGGGCCCATCTAAAAGAAGCCATAGTGGAGGCATCAAATCTCTGCATTAGGCAAATAAGCAAAGGCAAGACAAAAAGAAAACCACTATGATTCTCAAAGAAAGCGGCAGGGAAGGTAAAAGCAAAAAAGGTGGCTTTCAGTGAGTACAAGGAAACACAGAAGGAGGAGGACAGGGTAGTGTATCTGGAAAAGCAGAGGGAGACAGGGAAGGCAGTAAGGTGTACAAAGGCACAAATGGAGGAAAAAATAGCACAGGCAGTAAAGAAAGGTGACAAGACTTTTTTAGGTACATTAGTGAAGAGAGAAAGACAAGGGGTGGGATTGTAAGGCTTAAGGGGGAAGAAAGGGAGTGAGCAGAAGGGGCCTTGTAAAAAAGTAACAATCCTGAACAGATATTTTTATTTAGTATTCACAGAAGAAGGTGAAGATGAAGGGCCACAATTATGTGGCAGGATCAGTAAGGGAAGGGGGGTGGACATCAGTCCCTTTACAGAGGAGAGAGTTCTAAAGGAACTCACAAAATTGAAAGTGGACAAAGCAATGGGACCAGACTTGATATTAGAATATTAAAGGAGCTTAGAGAGGTGCTGGTAGCACCACTGGCAGCCATGTTCAATAAATAGCTGGAAACAGGAGTGGTTCCCGAAGACTTGAGGACAGCAGATGTATTCCATCTACACAAACGTGGGAGCAGGGAGGAGGCTAGAAACTATAGACCAGTCAGCCTGACCTCAGTTGAAGGGAAAATAATGGAATCAGCACTAAAAGAAAAGATTGTGAATCATCTTGAATCCAGCAGAACACAGGAACCGAGGCAGCATGGAGTCACAGCGGAAGGTCATGTCAAACAAATCTGATAGATTTCCTTACTGGGTGACCAGGGAGTTGGACCAGGAGGGAGCAGTGGATATGGCCTACCTGGATTTCAGCAAGGCCTTCAATACCATTCCAAATAAGAGGCATGTGAATGAGCTAGGCAGCCTGGGAATGGATCCCAAGGTGGTAAACTGGGTTATAAATTGGTTGAGGGATAGAACACAGAGGATGGTGGTACATGGTGCTCAATCCAAGGAAAGGAGGGTGACCAGTAGGGTGCCACAGAGATCAGTTCCGGGGCCAGTCCTATTCAATGTTTACATAAGTGACATTGGAGAGGAACTGGAAGGAAATATATGTCTCTTTGCAAATGACACTAAGATCTGCAACAGTGTAGACATTCTGGTAAGGGTTGAAAAAATGAGGAGGGACCTAGGTAAACTAGAGGAACAGTCAAGAGTGTGGCAGCTAAGATTCAATACAAAACAAATGCAAAATCATGCATTTGGGGCACAGGAACCTTCAGGAGGCTTACATGGTGGGGGTAGATACAGACAGACACCAAACAGGAAAGGGATCTGGGGGTAATCATATCAGATGACCTAAAGGTGGCCAAACAATGTGCCAAGGCTGTGGGGAGAGCCAGTGGAATACTGAGGTGCATAGGGAGAGGTATCACCAGCAGAACAATGGAGATGGTGGTAATGTGACTGTACAACTCATTAGTGAAGCCTTTTCTGGAGTACTGTGTCCAGTTCTGGAGGCTGCATTTCCATAAGGACATAGACAGGGTAGAAACAGTTCCAAGAAGGGCAACAAAAATGGTGCAGGGCCTGCACCAAAACACATATGAGGAGGGACTGGAGGACCTCAGTATATATACCCTGGAGGAGAAGAGAGAAAAGGGGGATATGATAGAGACCTTCAAATATCTCAAGAGCAAAAATAAGGCAGGAGAGTAGCACTTTTCAGAAAAAGAGATGTCCTAGAACAAGGGTTCATGACATGAGGTTGGAAAGATAAAGACTAAGGAGTAATGTGAGGAAGTTTTTCTTCACAGAAAGGGTGATGGATGCATGGAACAGCCTCCCAGTGGAGGTGGTGGGAGCAAATACAGTAGGGGAATTCAAAAATAGATGGGATAGACATAGAGAAACCCTAGCAAAAGGAAAGGGAACTAAGCTGGAGATCAAGTAGGGCCTGCAGTTTTTACAGCAGGTAGAGAAAATGGGCAGAGTGGGTGGGCCTAGCGGTTCTTATCTGCTGTCAATTTCTATGTTTCCATAATTTCATTGCTAACATGCATTTTTGGTTCAGGAGATTTAGTACCAGTGCTGGTGAAGTTATTATTATTGTTCTGTTCTTTATTAGTGCTATGATTCATAGTGTCCATATAATTAACAGATGCACATGCAGGAGCATTGTGCTTCCTTTTAGTAAACTTAGACTGGGAAGTACAAGGCATAGTAGACACAGCTATGAAAGGATATTGTTTCTCTAAATTCTGGACAGACAGTGTAGCTGACTATGACACAGTAATAAATGACAGTGCTCAGATGCACCTAACAAACAGTGTAAAACAGCCATACATGGTTTTCACTATGCTGCTGAGATAGACAATGTACAGTAGCTATGTCACAGTAATAAATACATGGGCTCAGGGCCATGACACCAAACAGTGTGATACAGCTGTAAAAGGCTTTCTCTATGATGCAAAGACAGATAGTGTATCTATGTCACAGTAATAAAATGATACTGGCTCAGGGGCACCTAACAATACGATGCAGCCATGAAAGACTTTCACTATGCTTCAGAGACAGACAGTGTAGCTATGTCACAGTAATAAATGGGTTGAGGGGCACCTAACAAACAGTGTGATACAGTCATAAAAGGTTTTCACTATGCTGCACAGACAGTGTAGCTCTGTCACAGTAATAAAATGACAGGGCTCAGGGGCACCTAACAAATAGTGTCATACAGTCATAAAAGGTTTTCACTATGCTGCAGAGACAGTGTATCTATGTCACATAATAAAATGACAGGGGCTCAGGTGCACCTAACAAACAGAGTATACTTTAACTTCAAACCAGCTATCTAGTGTCTTCTGTTTTTGTCTATGTATTCCCCCCCCCACCTTTCTACTCTGTTCTCTCCCCAGTCCCCAGCACCACCTCCATGACTGAGGATGGCCTGCCCCCTTCCCCCTGGTTGAGGTCTTTTCTCAGTCCCCCACTATTTCTCCCTGTCCCTTTGCTCCTTGTAGTGTATATTAACTAGCTAGTTAAAAATGAAACTTTTCAGTTTTAACTTTTCTTTTCCCCCACCTTCCTTCACTGTTCTCTCCCCAGACCTCAGCACCACCTCCACAGCTGAGGCCGGTCTAACCCCCCTCCCCCTGGCTGAGATCTTTTCTCAGTCCCCCACTATCTCTCCCTGTCCCTTTGCTCCTTGTACTGTATGTTAACTAACTAGTTAAAAATGAAACTTTTCATTTTTTACTTTTCTTTTCCCCACCTCCATTCACTGTTCTCTCCCCAGATCTCAGCACCACCTCCACAGCTGAGGCCGGCCTAACCCCCCTTCCCCTGGCTGATATTGTTTCTCACTTTCTCAGTCCCATACTATTTCTCCCTGTCCCTTTGCTCTTTGACAAAGGATAGGTTAAGTAAAATAAAAAAAAGTTTTCTTTTTTTCATCTTTTTCAATCAACAAGTTGGCAATTTTGCTGCACAAAGAGTGACCACACAGAGCTGCTTCCACACACAACCCACACAAACAGACTGCTGCCAACTGGATTCCACACAGCAGATGGAGCACAGACACCACTGACTAGTCATGTGTCAGTCCACTGTCATGTGCTCCCATTCTGCTGCAAGTTCATGAAGCACCCCATAGGCTGCCCTTAATGCCCGCTTCCAAGTCCTTTACCCGTTACCTGTTACCCATGTCAAACTAGCCATCCTGAGAATTACAGTTATGTCAAGTAAGGTAGTACATTACCCAAACTTCCCTACCAAACCAAAAATAGGTGATACCCACACTACCCGACCCAGTTACCTGGTAGTACCCAAGCCAAGTAGGCAGTGAGATTCCAACTGTGGGAGCAGCTATTAAGAAACTACTAGTGGCCTCTTGTTGATGGTGCTCCTGATGTGGAACATACTCCACCTGCATACTGTTGCTCTTACTCAGTCAAGCTGCACATAATTACATGGTATTGTTTATTTATGAAATTATTGATATTATAACAATCTTTCAGTTTTTTAGTCTAATAAACTTGTCATAAATAGTTGAGAGTTTATCAGATGCTATTGTTTTGTTTTATAAAAGTGCATTAAACATGCATTACTAATTGATGTGGCTGCAAGCTTACCAGGCATGTTGACAGCTGTGGGGGATGCAATAATGCAACAATACTTCAAGACATCCTTTTGTCTGAATATTTACATTTTATGTGAGAACCTACATTTTGAAAATGGCAAGAACAATTCATAGACTCTGATTGGTCAGTGCTAACCTTCTACAGTGATGTTATCCCAGCACATCATGCCTATTCAAAAGCAACTAATAATGTATTTTAAAATGTCTTTTGTCACCTTTTTTCTTTTATAGAAGCAAGTCATTTTATAATTCCAATAATGCACTCTATGGTGGGTGTCATGGGGATAATGTTACTTTCTGGGTGTCAGACAAACTTGGCCTGCAGCCTTGTGCCAACTATGCAAGGCATGATCTTATTCCAGCATGACACACACCCTGTCAAGCATAATTGCTTTAGTAGTGGGTAAGCAAATAGTTGAAAGGAAATAGCTACTGTCTAGTCACCATTAGCATAATTACTGAGATAGTTACTGAGTGACAGTGCTAACAAGGCTCAATATTAATCAGAATACTTCAATACTTTTCTCACATTACATATGTGACATTTATCATCAGTCTATTTATGCACATTCCTTGTTTACCCATATCCATCTGAGAAATGTTTCACATACAACATCCTTCTGCACTGTATCACCTAAGAAAAAGCAACTAGCAAGGTAAATGCACCTTAATGAAAGTCGCAAATAGAGTACAAGTGTTAGTGTCCAATATACAGATAGTTACATTAACCTTACTGCATATTGGTTTTTACAGAGCCTACTCAACCTCAACAGCAGCCACCATAAATGGTTCTTCTGAATCCTAAGAGCCAAGAGAGCAAGCACAGCACAAAATAGGCAGAAAACTGGCAGGCTTATTTAAAGAAGGACTTGGAACTGCTGTTAAGAGGATTAGAGGAGTACAAGCGAGGAGGAGGATCAGCAGCAGGTTGAGGAAGGCAACGGGGCTCCATTACTGCCTACTGAAGGCCCATCTCAAACTGCTCTGGACACAGATGTAACTGCCATAACAATGATCTACACAAACCTGGATCAGCAGAGTCAGCAATTAAAAAAATTAAAGGATGGCCAGTAGAGGATGGAGTGGCAGCTCAACAAACTTAATGAGCAGGTGGCTGCATTGACAGCTGCCTTAAAAGCAGGAAAAATGTCAGCACCAGTACCAATAAAGGAGTGAGAAGAACGTATGAGTGGGAAGGTAGGACAGCCAGTTCAGTTTGACTTAACATGATGATGTAAATAGTTATTGTTTTGTTTTCATAAATTGTTGTATTGTTGCTGTGTTGTTTACAATATACAGGATAATACACATGTGCATGTGTATTATGAGTTTATTTTTGGTTCCATGTCATAGCAGCAACAATTCTTGGGCAACTCACAAAACAGTGAGTACACCCTGCCAAAAAATAATTTGGCACATAACAATAAACACCGACGACCAACTCGGTGCACTCCCCATACTTATATAATCATCTCTGGGGGGAGAGCAGACACTGGAGGAAAGAAGAGGGACTGACAACAGCAATAACTTGAAAAAAAAAAAAAACACACACTAAAAAAAAAAGGACCGTATCTGCATGTAGTCCTGAACCTGGTACCATCAGAACTGCAGACAGTGTCCCTATCCACTACACTAGGCAGGTAGTTTGGCAGCATTATGCTTCACATCCCATTTAGCCCATTCCTCTTCATCCCCTTACACTGCTATGCCCTCCCCTTGCCATTCTTCCCATCGTCCCTCGCTATTCCCTCCTCTCGCTATCCATTCTTCATCAGTGATCCTAAAAGCAACCAAATTGAAACGCTCATTTCTGGGTCGCTCAATTTGGTTCACTGTAATAATGCACTACCTTTTTTTCACATACCTAAGGTGTGTGATGTCCCTTAAACCCTAAGAATGAAGACTGAGGGGTTTAAAAAGGCATCACACACCAAGGGTGTGTGAAAAATAATGAATGATACATTCACTGGTGTGCAGTGTTTATCAACA
This sequence comes from Neoceratodus forsteri, assembly GCA_016271365.2. Classification (NCBI taxonomy): domain Eukaryota; kingdom Metazoa; phylum Chordata; order Ceratodontiformes; family Ceratodontidae; genus Neoceratodus; species Neoceratodus forsteri. The sequence goes on along the minus strand of CM028132.1, from coordinate 964,640,943 downwards.
CTGCAACAGCAGATGGTATTGCATGGGGGGTGAGCAGTTTAGAGAGAATAGACACATCTGGCAGGACTGATGAATGCCCCTGAAGCACAAGAAGCTGGTGAACTGCGAGCAGCTGCTGATCAAAGGAAAACTGCCACACTGATGGGAGCATGGGGGATTCATTTACTGTGTGCAACATGATGGCTTTTCAGAAAGGTTACTTTTTATTAGAGCTGGCATTTTTTTGTTAGTCTAAAGAGATCTTTTACTACTGAAATGGGAGATGGCAGTGAAAGTTAGTTTCAGCTATATCAACCAGGAACCCTCTTATTACGGAGTGCCATGGTAACCAAGTTCCCTTGATATTGCATCAGTTGGTTGTCATGGCATTTGACAGAACTGGCTTGGCACGGGGTCAAAATTTTGCACTGCAGAATGCCGTGTGACTTAATCGAGTTGCGTGATTTATTTATAACTTTTGATATGTGGGGGGCTCTGCCCCCACACCCCTCGTTATGGGGGGCTGTGCCCCCAGGAACCCCCTAGTTAGGATTCTAACTCTGGGAGGGTCCAACATGGAGATCGCACAGGTCCAGGGTTCGTGCATAATGCCGTTCACTATTAAGCGTACAACGTTATGACCAGGTAGGAATTGGTTTGCAGGTTGATAAACACTGCAACCTGTAATTATAAATCCTTTTACTGTTATACTTTACAATATGCCTGTGCACCATCATCATTATTCATCAATGTCATGTTTATGAAGCTGTGAATGGGGTAGTCAGGGGATGTGAACATGACTGACCTGGCTTCCAGTGTTTACTAATATGCTGTGTATGCAGTAAGATAGTGCTGTAATGGAGAGTGTCAGAATGTTGAGGAGAAGCGCACAGTGGCATAACAATATAGGCAGTGCTACAACTAACTGTGTTTGTGGATACCAGCATGTGCACTGGGGCTGGAGGTCAGTGCAACCCAGAAATGTATGATTCATGTGTTTGTCTGCCTTTGTTGATCAGGTCCAAAATCTGTCTAAGGCTGGATTGAGACTGGGAATTGAAAGTTGTGTAACTGACAGACACACTGTCTCCCTCTCCTTTCCCTGTGGCCAGCCTCATCCCACCCTATCAAGCACATCCTCCCTTCACCACTACCAACACAATGAGTGAAGTACTTTCTTATATGTAGTCATCCCCTCACTCTGTCATCCTTACCCAGAGTTAAGAACTCACAGGTATGTAATGGCCACTTACGTGAACTGCCCTACATCTGCAAAATCAGTGACATGCAGTCAGGTAAGAAATAGTCCCTTCCCTGTGCTGCACAAACACTAGAGATATTTATGATATACCAGGAGGCATCAAATGTCTCCTCCACCCTGTGCTGCCCTAAATCCCCCACCATGTTTGGATATGTTTGTTGTTTTAAAGAATGCATTTTTCTTGCTTTGTCTGTTGTTTTTTGTTTTATGTAGTTTTATTGTTACACTTTTCATCTTCAGGGTGTTTTCCTGTGTTCGTAAATTGTGGTTTAAGGTCCACATGGGCTGCATCTCTCATGGTGCATTATTGGTGCTAATGGCACATCCTCTTTCTGGGACAAACAGGTTTTCAGCAATTTGAATAGACATCATGTACAACTCTTTGGCGCTGAGATGCAAGTGTTTTCATTTTTTGGTGGCAACTGGGTTGGTGGGTAGTGGGGTAACAGAACACACCACAGAGATGTTGTATGAAATGATGCTTTTGCAATGGGTTCCAGAAAGGGGGCACAGAGTTATTTGTCTTACAAAGAAGGGAACAGAATCAGGTGACAGAGGTGTCACCAATTAAACTGTAGTTATTTTGGTTTTCATATTGGCACCATGTATGCCTGTTAGGATGGAGGGACTTATGCATACTGTAATCTTGGTCTCCCAGCTGAACTCACAGTTCTGAGGGGTGTACAGTCAGTGTGTTGAAGCCTGAAAGTAATGGGTGGAGTATCTTCCTATGATGCAGCTGGCTTTTTTCTCTTATGTTTTCCTTCCATACCCTTGGAGATGCCCAGCCAGGCTGTGAACAGACAGCGCACAGAAGCATAACACTGTATTGAACCAGTCAATCACCATCTCCTCACCCTGACACTATTCTCTGCTTGCACCACCATCCATGGACTCACTGTTGGTTGTCATGTAGGGCAGTAGCCCTCCTCCCTCCCTTCTCAAGGGGGAGACCATCCTCTGGGATGCCGGTCCCCCCTCCACTCCTACACTGACTACTCATGCTGATTCCCAAACACAGATCACTGGCATCATATGCAGTACCACTACTTCTGTTCTGATGGAAAAGCTACTTTCTTTGTGTACATGTATTTTAGTAAATGGCCAGTCAGCACATTGAGCAGCCAACAATGCAGCTCCAACCTTTTCTTTATGCAAGCAGCACCTTTCCAAACAGCAGCGGTATGAAGAACATTTGGAGGATGTTTTATTAGGTGAAGACTTGGGATACTTCCTGGATGGTGGTGGCTGGAGCCGAACACTGAGGGTGGCCGGCAGGCAAGGGTTTCATCTGCCTAATCCTGCACACTTTTTCCCTTAACCCTGCACTCCCCTAGGAGTGTACTTGCATCATCAGAGGCTGGCATGCCTGATGTACCTGACTGACAGCACTGCTCACTCCAATGTTCCCTGCTAGTGCTTTCCCCTGCACCACCACCTGCGGTCATCCAGGTGGTAGTAGAATAACATATCTGTGAGGCCCTCCCTCCCTCCCAGATGACCCTCCAATAGCCCTGGCTCATTCCAGAACCTGAGTCATTAGCATCATGAGAGATATTGTTACCGCTGCACTAGTGGGCCAGCTAGAGTAAATGGTTGCTATAGTGTGAGCCCATCATGTTCTATTGTGGTGCCTACCAGCTCAACCACTGGTGCCTCCAAGCATCACTACTGAACAACCCACAAAATAATTTAGTTTTCCAAGGGGATTAAACCATGAATTATGAAATTTGTACCCAAACATCAGAAAGGCAACTCTGACTCAAACAACATTGGTTGCTAATAATATATGGGAACAGCAGTGTCACTTTAGAGGTGAGCGGGCTCCATTGTGAATATAGTTTTGAGCTTTGCAGTATGGCCTACTGGAAGAGCCACACATCACAAAATTTTTCAAAAAATAATATTTTGCTGAATGAGGTAAAGAAATGCAGAATTGTTACATTTAACTGTGTAATTATTTTACTCAGATGTTCATTCCACAGTTCATATGTATTATTCCATAATTCAAACTCCAATTTCAGGGTACAGGCTAAAATTCTGCAGAATGTTTTCAGAAGATTCAGAATTTGCCAAAGTCATTATTTGGAAAAATTCCAGAAAAATATCAAATATTTTGTGACATTTTTACAAAATAGGAATTTGCAGTTTACTCCCAGTCCTTTTCTTGACTGTACAAAGGACCAATTAAAGCTACTACTCTCTATTCATATCACTGGGGACCTTTAAATGTCAGTCCATTTATTTCTAATGTTTAATAGACATATTTGAAAAATCTACCATATTGTGTGGTGGTGCAGCCCTAGTAACTCTTTCCCTATTGACATACACCAAGAAAATGTTGAACAGCAATGTTAGTGATCTGTTGTATTGCTGTACAAGATAGCACATATAAAATACAGTATTGTGAGCCCTTGTGATTCATAGATTCTGTAGCCTGTACACGTTTTTGTTGCAGTCCAAAGTTCTGATGTCAGAAAGCCCATACATTACATTTGAGATATTGGAATTATGAATTATGTATTTTTTTAAATGTATATTGTATGACCCTGAAAGTGTCTGAATGTTCTATTTATGCAATAGAGGTGGATATAAATCTCCACTGATAAATGGTGTCATGATGTGATAAATGGCTGATGACATGTATACCATGTGTATAAATGTGGAATCTCACATTTATACACATAGTAGACATGTCATCAGTAATTTATATAGACAGTAGACATGTCATAATTAAAACACGCCCACCCACCTCCATCGGTAGCTGTCAGGCACTACTTGATCCAGCTTCATTACTACCAGCACTTTCACTGTAAATTTAAGCAACTGTCATGTGAGCAGCTGTGAAAGGGGAGCATGGCACCATTATAGTGATGGTAGAGAGGAATAATGGCAATTAAAGAGGTGAGCGAATGGAAAAAGGAGGTACAGGAAATGGATATATGGGACGGGGTTTGGTGAGGAGCTTTTGAGTTGGATGGTTGGCCTGGTGGTGATCGTATGTGCCTGCAGTGCGGGAAGATCAGGGTTCAGAGCTGACTAGGTACGCTAGTGGATTTATTTGTATTGTAGGCAATTGAATGATTTTTTTAATTTTGTTCCCCGATATGTTGATTTTGTGGTGAATGGTCCCCCGCCCTCCTCAATATGGTCCCCCTGTGATGACATGAGTCCCCTCTAGTAGCCCACTCCTGATTTCTCTCCATTCCTCCAATGTCAAGCCTCCCATGGAGTTGATTATAAAAAGAAAGGTGGTGCTGTGGGCAAAGCCCCCGCATGGAGTGTGTAGGAGGCATAGCCCCCCACAATAAAAGATTAATATGGTGTGTCACCGAGAGCATGTATAGCGGATCATCACTGATTCTAGGTGCGGTGTTGTGAACATTCACTGGTTTTGTTTTTGGCGATGTGTAGTCACTGATATGGATGTCGCTATTCTTTTTTCACTATTATGACATGGAAACTCAGCGTACTACAGGTCCTGCCAAGTGCTGCCATCAACTGTGCCACTTTCACTTTCCCCGCCATCCCTTCCTCCCACCTGCATGCCCACCCACCAGTAACCATTCCTTCACTTGTTCAACCCTTGACAATGTACCTGTCCAAGTGAGAGATCTGATACCTTAATATATGTCTCCTTCATTTTCTGTAATTTTCCACTCTGCTCTCAGCCTCTCACTGCCACTGCATTTTCAGTCAAACCTCTCAGCATCTGACTACCACAGCTCTCTCTGATCCATCCCGACACCAAACCAAATGCTTCAGAAAGGACTGTTTATTTTAAAAATAAAACTTGATGCCATCTGCTCAACAACTTTCCTGAAATTGCCCCGCTCTCCTATACACATGCGGCCGCTCTTGCAAAGTGGGTCCGCCATCTTTGCTTCACATTTTTTGAGGCCCAGATCACTCTCCCAATCAGTGGACATGCTGTGACATCAACGTGATGTTCACACACTGCCTCCTTAGAAACAGCTATACAGTAGCAACCAGGGCAGAAAAAGGGTGCAAAGCAACTTTTTCACAAAATAAACCCTACAATTTACAAGAATAAAAAAAAAAGTATAAAATCTTAAAAACAAAATAACCCATCATGCATGCTCTTATCCTATTGCATAAATGGAACATGGTGCAGGGGGATCGTGTGTGATATCTGATTTTTCTATACTCGTACAGTTTGACCTCAGCCACCTCACTCATGGCTTACGCTACTTGTGAGGTTACTCAAGGTCAAACAGCAGTCATATAGATAAAGCAGGTATCATACAGCTCCCCCCTGCATATCCCTTATTTACTGTGCAATATTTTGAAGTAAACAATATAGCTTGAGTCACATTCTACTAACCAGGAAATTTCTTCATTTTTGCTGTGACCGTTTTAACTCCTATAAACAGTGTTTGACTTTGTATTATACAAAATAAAAAAAAAATAGTCTGGCTGTAAATTACAATGCCTACAGTTTCAACTCTTGAAGCCCATCTCTTCAAGTTGTGTAACATGGTGTGCTTTGAAACAACTGAGAAGCTGCATGGGATATACTATATTGGACTAGAAATCTGCAACAGATCTCTCTTACTTACATCTGAAGGAAGTTTTCCTTACTTTACAGTCTTACATTGGTATTGCTTTGTGTTTAATTATTTTCATTTTTAAATCAGGAAGGGGGTTTTCAAAACTGCTTATCTTGAGAAACAACTTCAGAAGGGTTGAAATAACTGCATATTTGATTTTCCATTGTGGGTAACTGGACTGTCTATTAGTATTCTGTAACAGTTTGCATCAAATTACTTTTAAATAGTTGACAAATCAATTACTGGAGGTTAGTTGAATTACTATAAAGGGTAGTACTCACCAGGGTGGTGGAGCAGTGGTGTATTTGATTGTTTCTAACAGTCACCAGTGGTTGTGGACTACCCACCCACCCTTCTCCACACTCCACCCCCCCAGGCGTGACGTTTCCTTTATAGCCAATGTTCTGACATCACTTCCTCAACAGGTCTTGGGGCAGAACTGTCATATTCTTAATAACCCAGCACAGTGCATAAAGGGTAAGTACACACCACAAAAAGAAAGAAAAAAATATTTATATATATTTATTACTTATTGTATATTGTAAGGGAGAGGGACATGTGGAGAGTGGTCCAATGCACTGGCTGTGGGGAAGCAGTTTTCTGGGAGACATTTTGGAAACTGCATTGCTGTCCTATTTGCATGCAACTGTCAGCTCTGAGGGAGGAGGTTGCCCACCTCCAGGCTGAACTGGCAAGGACTAAGGAGGTCTCCCCCACCCAAAGAGCACCACTGCCACAGAGGCTGCCAAGTATGAACAGCAGTTGGAGCACAGTGGGTTCTGGGAGGGTGCATGTGGTGGAACAGAGGCAAAGCCCCCAGTTGCACCTCTACACAAACCATACACCAGTCTGACAGAGCAAGGTTCCTCTATGATGGCACCCTCAGTGGAGACCAAGAAGAATGCTGAGGACACCCACAAGGGAGACCCACAGAAGGGTGGCAAGGGACACCACAGGGGAAGAAAACAGCTTCTGATAGGGGACTCAGTTGTTACAGGGGTAGACCTAGGGAAGGGAGAGGAGAGGAGAGGGAAGTAAGGTGCCTGCCTGGTGCCATGGCTTGGAGGGACAAGAAGCGAATCCTCAGGATTGCAGAAGCAGCATCACAGGAGAGGGAACTAGATATCATTGTCCACCTTGGGACAAATGACCTAGCTAGGCATGGGATCAGTGCAGTGCAGGATGAAATTGTGGAGTTGAGGAGGGGTCTCAGACAGGTAGCAAGCATGGTTACCTTCTCAGAGGTGCTGCCAGTCCATGGCAGGGGTGAGGCTAGGGTATTACACACCATGCAGTTTAATGAATGGTTGCAAAACTGGTGCAGAGCACAGGGCTTTGGCTTCATTGGGGACTGGGGGTACACCTGGAGAGATGAAGGTCTATACTGGCACAATGGTCTTCATCTGTCCATGATGGGAACCAAGATCCTAAGTGACAGGTTTAAATGCTTCTTTGGCAAGCTTTTAAACTAGCCATGGGGGGAGGTGCTAATAAGAGGCAGGAAATTTCAAGCCTCCCCTCACAAAACATGACTGGTAGTAAGGAAAACACTGAGGTACAGTGCTCAACAGAAGACAGGACAGGGGTAAATGGAAAAATAGACAAGGGCAAAAACAGCAGGCATGGGTGAAAAAAGGATAAAGCCAACATTAAATGGAGGGCAATGAGTACCAATGCCCACAGTCTGGGAAACAAGATTCCTGAGCTAGTAGCCTTGATGGAAGATGAACAATTGGACATTATGGCAGTCACAGAAACATGGTACATGGAGAACCATGACTAGGATGTCAACATACCGGGGTACACAGTCTACAGAAGGGACAGGGAGGGGAAAAGTGGAGGTGGAGTAGCTCTATACATAAGGAAAGGGATCAAAGCTACAGAACTAAAAAGTAAAGGGGGAGGACAAGAGGTACTCTTGGTCACCTTGGAGACAGGGAATGACATCATAATCTGCACAGGGGTTGTATACAGACCCCCATCTCAAGGGAAGGAAATGGACAAGAAAATGATAGAGGACATTCTCAAAATGGCTGAAAAAGGGGAGATACTGTTGATGGGGGACCTGAATATGCCAGATGTTAACTGGATGACATGTATTGCAATCACATCCAAGAGCAGGGTCATTCTCGATGCCCTGCAGGGGGCAGGCCTTAGACAGCTAGTGTTGGAACCCACTCAGGAGGGAGCAATACTAGACCTGGTACTCTCAAATGGAGAGGATCACAAATTTAGAAGTCAGTAGACATCTGAACAGCGACCAATGCACAGTGTGCTTCTACAATAAGCACAACCATGGAGACAAGCCATACAAAACAAACATACTGGACTTTAGAAGGGATGACTTTGGAAAATGAGTGAATATCGGAGGAATACATTAGCAAATGGCCAAAAAGGAGGGGTGGAAGAACAATAGAGAAAAATCAAAACTGCCATCATAGAGGCAACAAGCCTTTGTGTGAAACAGATAAAGAAAACAAAGCGGAGTAAAAAACCACTATGGTTCTCAAAAGAGGTGGCAGGGAAGGTTAAGGAGAAAAAGGCTGCATTCAGAAAGTATGAGGCATCACAGAAGAAGCATGACAGGGAACTGTATCAATTAAAGCAGAAAGAAGTAGGGAAGGCAGTCAGAATAGCAAAAGCACAAACCAAGGAAAAAATTGCCAATTCAGTTAAGAAGGGGGATAAAACCTTTAATAGGTACATTAGGAGCATAGAAAGTTTAAAGGAGGAATAGTGAAGATTAATAAAGGAGAGGGAGGTGGGCAGAGGAGACAGTGAAAAGAGCAGAATACTGGATAGAAACATAGAAACATAGAAACATAGACTTTGATGGCAGATAAGGAATGCTTGGCCCATCTAGTCTGCCCATTTCCCTACCTACAGGATAGGCCGCAGATCCTAGTTAACCAACAGCCTATTTCTTCCTACCACCACAAGAATTGCCTTATGTCTGTCCCATGCATTCTTGAATTTTCCCACAGTTTTAGACCCCACAACCTCCTCAGGAAGGCTGTTCCATGCATCCATTACCCTCTCTATGAAATAATACTTCCTCATATTGCCCCTGAACTGCCCCCCTCTATCTTTAAATTGTGTCCCCTTGTTCTTGCACGTCTCTTTTTCTGAAAGATGCTACCCTCTTGAACTTTGTTGATTCCGCTGAGGTACTTATTGTTAATTCCACTGAGGTACTTAAACATTTCTATCATGTCCCCCCTCTCCCTTCTTTCCTCAAGGGTATACACGTTAAGCTCCTTTAGTCTCTTCTCATACGGCTTCTCTTGCAGACCCTGTACCATTTTAGCTGCCCTCCTCTGGACTGCCTCTATCCTGTCTATGTCCTTGCAGAGATGGGGTCTCCTGAACTGGACACAGTACTCCAGATGGGGTCTCACCAACTGTCTGTACAGAGGGATAACAACTTCCTGTTTTCTGCTGCTGATGCCTCTCCCTATGCATCCCAGTATACCCACAGCCCTTCCTACTGCCTTGTCACATTGCTTGCTAACCTTATGGTCATCTGATATGATTACCCCCGGGTCCCTTTCCTTTTTTGTTGTTGTTACTACCTCCCCCCCATAGTGTATTCTTCCCCTGGGTTCTTGTTTCCCAGGTGCATTATTTTGCACTTCTTTGCATTGAATCCTAGCTGCCATACTTCTGACCATTCCTCCAACCTTGCCAAGTCTCTTCTCATCCTTTCCATGCCTCCTTGTGTATCAACCCTGTTGCAGATCTTTGTGTCATCTGCAAAGAGGCATACTTTTCCTTCCAGTCCCTCTGCAATGTCACTGATAAAGACATTAAAAGGACTGGACCCAATACTGAACCTTGCGGTGCCCCACTAGTAACCCCTCTTTCTTCAGAGTGGACTCCATTTACGATTACCTTCTGTGTCCTGTTGTCCAGCCAATGTTTTACCCAGGCTACCACCCTGGGACCCACTCCCAGGCCAGTTAATTTGACTATTAATCTTTTTTGTGGGACTGTGTCAAATGTCTTGCTAACGTTTTAGGTAGGCCATGTCCACTGCCCCTCTCTGGTCTACTACTTTGGTCACCCAGTCAAATAAATCTATTAAATTCATCTGACATGACCTTCCCACTGTGAACCCATGCTGCCTTGGGTCCTGTCCCCCACTGGCCTCTAGGTACTCAACTATTCTTTCCTTCAGAAGTAACTCCATCACTTTCCCTACCACAGAGGTCAGACTGACAGGTCTGTAGTTTCCTGCCTCTGTCTTGATCCCACTTTTGTGAAGGGGAATCACATCCACCTTCCTCCAGTCCTTGGGTGTGACACCATCCTCCCATGATTTATTAAAAAGAGTGAATACTTTTGCTCAGTATTCACAAAAGAAGATGAGGAGGAGTTACCTAAATCAGACAATAGAAGCACTCTGGGTAGGAGGGTTGACACCAGTCCATTTACAGAAGAAAGAGTACTGAAAGAACTCCTAAAACTCAAGGTGGACAAAGCAATGGGACCTGATGGTATTCACCCCAGAATCCTAAAAGAACTAAGGGAGGACCTAGTGACACCACTGACCACACTTTTTAAGAAATCATGGGATGATGGGGTGGTACCTGAGGACTGGAGGAGGGCAGATGTGATTCCCCCTTCACAAAAGTGGGAGCAAGGCAGAAGCAGGAAACTACGGACCTGTAAGTTTGACCTCAGTGGTAGGGAAAATGATGGAATCACTTCTGAAAGAAAGAATTGTTGAGTACCTAGTTGCCAGCGGGGCACAGGACCCAAAGCAGCATGGATTTACAGCAGGAAGGTCATGTCAGATGAATCTAATAGATTTCTCTGACTGGGTGACCAAAGTAATAGACCAGGGAGGGGCTGTGGATATGGCCTACCTAGACTTTAGTAAGGCATTTGACACAGTCCCGTACAAAAAATTAATAATCAAGTTAGCCAGCCTGGGAGTGGGTCCCAGGGTGGTAGCCTTGGTAGAAAACTGGCTGCACAACAGGACGCAGAAGGTAATAGTGAGTGGAACACATTCCAAAGAAAGGGGGGGGTCACTAGTGGAGTACCTCAGGGCTCAGTACAGGGTCCAGTCCTCTTTAACATCTTTATAGGTGACATTGCAGAGGGTCTGGAGGGAAAGGTATGCCTCTTTGCAGATGACACAAAGATCTGTAACACAGTTGATACACGGGGGGGTAGAAAGGATGAGAAGGGACTTGGCAAGGTTGGAGGAATGGTCAGACCTATGGCAACTTAGATTCAATGCAAAGAAGTGCAAAGTAATGCACCTGGGCAACAAAAACCCAGGAGAAGAGTACACAATAGCAGGGAGGTACTAACAACAACAAAATGGAACAGGACTTGGGGGTAGTCATATCAGATGATCTAAAGGTTGGTAAGCAATGTGAGAAGTCAGTAAGGAGAAGCCAGGGATACTGGAATGCATAGGAAGGGCATCACAAGTAGAAAAGGGAAGTGGTTATCCCTCTATACAGACAGTTGGTGAGACCCCTCTGAGGACTGTGTGCAGTTTTGGAGACCTCATCTACACAAGGACATAGACAGGATGGAAGCAGTCCAGAGGAGGGCAACTAAAATGGTGCAGGGTCTGCATCAGAAATCATATGAAGAGAGACTGAGAGAGCTTAATATGTATACCCTTGATGAAAGGAGGGATGGGGGGACATGATAGAAACATTCAAGTACTTCAAGGGAATCAACAAAGTCTAGGAGGGTAGCATCTGTCAGAAAAAAGAGATGTGTAAGAACAAGGGGGGGATGGCTCAGGGGTAATGTGAGGACTTTTTTTTTCATGGAGAGAGTGGTGGATACATGGACCCACCTTCCTGGGGAGGTTGTTGGGTCTAATACAGTGGGGGAATTCAAACATGCATGGGACAGACATAAGGCAATTGTTGTGGGGTGTGGCAAGAAGTAGACTGTTGGTTAACTAGAATCTGCAGCCTATACAGTAGGTAGGGAAATGGGCAGACTGGGTGGGCCAAGTGGTCCTTATCTGCCATCAAAGTCTATGTTTCTATGTTTCTGTGTAACTCAGCCTTCTGGAAATGGTTACTGACCCCTAAAGCTTTGCTCTTGGAGTTCATTTTTACACCAGTATCCCATGATTGCAATACAGCTTTATAATTTACAGTTGCTTATCATGCATTCCATATGTATTTCATAGATGTGAATTCTGTTATTTATATGTTGGCTAATATACAGTATCTGTATTACTTCACTCAGGGTAATGAAGTGTGTTCATAATCTGCCCTTCCACAGGGGCTCAGAGTAAACAAGCTATTCTGCTTAACTGAAATAGCCTATTAATATATGTAAGCAATAAGACATGACAGGTTGTTGGTTGTTGGGGCTTAATGCACACCTAGGTGCATAATGAAGCATGATGCACTTGCGATGAGTACCCTTAGGACCTGAAAGTTCATTAACACCAAACAATCAATGAACTGGAATGTCTAGGTAAAGAGAAAGACAACAAAAAAAGGCATTTTTTAAAAACTGAAAACAGGTATTTTGTTAAAAGTAACTAGTAAAAAGTAGTTCCTTCTTACCTGTTCATCCTTGTACTTTCCACATGTTTAGTAGAATGTTTATTATGGAACATAGTAATTAAAATTGCTGCAGAATTCCTCTGGCAGAATGTCTACCTCTTCACACACAACAGAAGACTTTTTATGGAGCCAAGGTCTCAGCTGTATCTGAAGCAGTATAAGCAGCAGAGATTGTCCTAAAAAGCTACTGAGGATAGAAAGGAGACTTCTGATAGTCACCAAAGAAACACCAGGAATCAAAACTGTGAATAGTATTTCATTTTTTAAGTTTATTTATGTGTGGAAGGAAGAGTATCATAAGAAGAAATAATGTGTAATTATTTATTTATTTTTAATTTAATGGAGATTTACTTTTTAGGGCCTTGCTGAAGGGTTTTAGTGAGTAAAGGTGGTAGCCATGTTTGTAATGGCAGTCATTGATGAGTGGAGTGACATATGAATTCCGTATGTGACTGGCCCAAATTCCAAATCCCATTTCCTAAACTAGTTCCAAACTGTGCATTTCTGGGGAATTAACATATGGGTCTCAGAACTTATTTAGTCAATCAAGAAGAAAAACATTTCAACCATTTAAAAAAAATTGAATATATAATAACTACAGCATAAAAATAGCAATAACCCATATTCACATATGGATATTTTTCTTTCTGTCAAAATATATGTTTTCAAAAACATCTCACTCAGAGTGAATCTTGAATGGAAAGGTGATTGTAGTATAACCATGATGCAAAATATGTCTGAGTCAGCCTTAAAAGGTGTGAGCTGCAGCTAGCACAAGTACTTCATATTTAACAAGCTTCAGTGACAGGCACCCACTGTGTGAAGCCAAGACATTTTTTTTAATAAAAATATATAGTACAGTAATTTTTGTCAAATCTTCAATAAATTCCACCTTGTAGAATAGTCATTTGGTCTGAAACATTGTCAGAGAAAAAAAAAGATTGAAAAAATAAAAAGACGTCTTTGCATTTATTTTTCGAGTACAGATATCTTGCTTATATTTTGTGTTTCAGAGGCAGTTGAGCATTTGGCACCATCATCAGATTCTACTTATGGAACTTTATTAGAAGTAAGAATGATTTCATGCACTGTGTACTGTATGACTTTATTGGAACAACCCTGTATGTTTTCTTATGGTCAGAAATTATCACATTTTTAAATGTCAGCACTTGATTTACTTATTGCAAGAATACTTGCTGTTCTTCCACAAAACATCATCAGGTTCTTCCTGGAAACTGAGCCAACCAATGAGTATTTAAATTCCCACAGAGTTCTCTTGGGAAATTGTCTGAGTGTTACTAATTATCTCCAGCCTGAGCCTAAAGCTTTGTTAAACTAAACCCAGCTGAAGACCATCTACCTTGACACTTTGTGCTATTATCAATAGAAAGTCAACAGGCAGGATTACTGCAGTATTATCTCATGGGGGTTAGGTCTGCCATATTGTTTATCTCTCTCAAGAAACAAGAAGAAGCTGTGTGCAAGAAAATGATGCCAGAGTACTTCAGTGAGACCCCTGAGAGAGTATGGGTTTTCACCTCAAGGGAATCTTAATGAAGCAATCTAAGACAGATGCAAGAAAGCTTCATTAATTTTTCTTCTGAGAAAATATTTAGCATTGCGTAAGGCATGCTACTGTACATCAGTTAAAGGCACTAACTAGCCCATGGCTGTTAATATTATTAGTTTCTAATATTGTTGACTTAGTTATTTAAAAATGAGGATTTCTACCTTTCAGTCTCATTTACAGTGCTTGTCCTGTTTGATAAAATATGCTAGGATTCAGATTCTGATGCAAGAATTCACTGTCCCTCACTGAAACACTTGGTTATTAAGAGCATTGTACACAATAGGTTCCAGCATCATGAATTTTGCAATATAAGCTCATAAAGTATCAACTCAATTTAAAGTAAATGAAGGACGTACAGTATTCTTTCAATGACAATTGCAGTCTACAAAGCTATGCAATTTATTTCTCCTCTTCAAGTCCTAATAAAATGCATGAATAAATCTGAAAAATGTCATTTTTTATGTAAGTGAATATTGTGCATATAATACAGATTAGGCACTTAAACCAGAACTGAATAAGGAAAAATAACTGTGGTTACCGGGGAGATGTATCCAAACTAATCAGAGACAAAAGTTGTCTAGACAACCAGCTTTAAAAAGCTTGTTTATTACTGTACTATTGCATCATGCTTAGGTAACATGCTTTAATAACTGAAGGTTAGAAGTTTTCTAAAGGTAGTTTCAGCTTTAGAAAAGTTGAGTACAATTTTGTTTAAGTTTTATTGTATCATTTATGTCAAGTGCCCTTCTACTGAAGTGCTTTCAATTTCAATGCAATTAATAAAAATACATCACAATACATAAATACAACCAAGTAATTTGATCCCTATTAAATTGTTTCTAAATACATACTGAATGCAAATAATGTTTTTCACAAAATGGGCCACACTTGTATCAGAAGGCAGTTCATTGCAAAGCCTTGGTGAAATGATTAAAAATGTCCACTCCCTGAGACGACTGGATGAACACAGCATCAGTAAACCCCCAGTGACAGAAAAAAGTTTTCTGGTGGCTACATGGGGAATTGTGAGATCATTAAGGTACAAATGCCCTTGCCTTTTTAGGGTCTTGTATGTCAGCAGAAACACCCTGAACTCTATCTGTAAAGAACACAAAGTAAGTTCAGATCATGAATAATAGTGTAAAGTGCTTAAAACAACCGCTGCTAGTCAACAAATATGTAACCACATTCTGAAATAGCTGCAATCTTTGAATCAGCCCAAGGGGAAAACCCACTTACAACACTTACAATAGTCGAGTAGTGAGGCCATGAAGAATTGGGTCAAGGGTTGAAATGGGAAGGAATGGCTGAAGTCTCTCTATCCTGCGAAGTTCACAAAAGGCACTCTTAACAACTGCCAAGATCTGAGTTACCAAATTAAAGTCTCCATTAGTGAGTATCACCAAACAGTAGCTATCATTCCTTTGCTTGGACAAACCATCTGCACATGGAAGCCCCACAGAATTACTGAGTTGCTTCACCCTGCACAGTGAGACCACCAGTAGCATCTTAACTTTGCCCAGTTTCAATCTCAGCCAACTACTTGACATCAACTGCCCAAATGCAGTGGGAGATCTTCCTTATATTTCAAAGTAATTTTAAAGAATGACTCTCTCAGGTGGCACTACAGCCCCTTCCAATTTAAGATTGTGCCTTCTAGTGGCTGTGCTGCACATTAATATAAATAATTCTGTGAAGTAAACCTTACAGCATCTGGCGGTATTTGAATGTTTTGATTATATCCTCCTTTTCCTTCCTGTCCACCAGAGACTGCATGTTTAGACTACCCAATTTTTCCTCATAGGTCTTACTCTACTTTCCCTGGATCATTTTTGTAGCCCTCAACTGGACCGTTCTAATCTTTTCCTGTCCTAAATCAAAAGTAAGTTCCAAAATTACAACCAATACTTGAGTCACTATCTAAATAGTGTACAGAGGAAACATCCCCTCTTTGTTTTAGCTAGTGAAAATCTACCTGATATCCCGGCATCCTGTTAGCATTCCCATATGCCGTACTGTATGGGAAAGTGGCTTAAAAACATTTGTTTATTATTATAACTATGCCCTTTCCTCAATTACATGCTCTATCACAATCCCTTTAATGAAGTATTCTGTCTGCAGAGTTTTTTCCCCCCAATATGCATCATTGAATATTTTTGGGCCTTGAACTTCAATTGTCCAAGTCTGACCCACTGCTTCAGCTTCTTTACATATTTTTCATGCTGCTAATTCTATCATCACTAACTGCAATTTTGTAGCATTTTGTATTGCCTGTAAACAGGCTCACTTTACTCCATAACTTCACCCTAGGACTGGTGTTACTTATGTACATGTTAAATAGCATTCTCTTCAATGAAAGACCATTTTGGCACTGCACTTGTGATCCCCTGACATCACATAATTTACCATTTAGGATTTGTCTTTAAGTCCTATGTTGCAACAAGATTTTAATCCACCTAGTTAGCCCTATTCATAGTCATATATACCCGACTTTCTCTCTATGCCTACTATGCAACACCAAATCAAAAGCCTTGCTGAAATCCAGGTAAAATGAAATCAGATGTCTGTCCCCTATATACCATCCATGTTAACGAGTTAAAAAAATCGAGCTTATTTGGCATGACCTACTTCTCATGAACTCATGTTGATTCCTATCCATAAAGGCATTTTCCTCAAGGAAAGCCGATGTCATCAGTTTTAGAAGAGATTTTAGAAGGGTGGGCTTCCACAAGATAAAGGAGTTGGTTTGGGACAAGTTATTTGGGGTAGACAGCATCGAAGGGATTGCACAGAGATGGGAGGCAGCACAGGGGGCTATTCTCGAGGCACCAAAGCTATGTCTGAGGACAGTAATAAAAAGTAACAGGTAAAAGTGACCAATGGGGTTCTTGGAAAAGGTCAAAGAAACAGTGAGGATGGAAAAAAAGGCCTTCATAAAGTGCAAAGAAAAGCATTGAGGAAGAATTGGGAGAATACCAGCTGAGAACTAGAGAAGCTAGGATGGTCATTGGGGAGGCTTAGGTGGGCAGTGAGCTGTGTATTATTGAGGAATTCAATAGTGGAGAGAAGAAATACTTCAGATTTATTAGGAAAAAAGAGGACATGAGAGGAAATTGTTAGGATATTGGTGGAAGGGAGAGTACTAGAGGAGGATGGGCAAATTGCAGCCATCCTTAGTGACTGTTTTTGTTCCATCTTCACCAGAAAAGCCACCATTGACAGACAGTGGCATTAGGGCAGCCAGTAAGGGGATCTCACAGATGAGGCAGCCAGTATTTACTAGTGAATGGATCCAGAAAGGGTTAGCAGCCTTTAAAATAGCTAAGGCCCCAGAGCTGGATAGAATGTCTCTGAGGGTTCTTAGGGAGCAAGCAGCAGAGCTAGTTGAATCCCTGGTATGGCAATTCAATAGCCTGTTACATACAGGGGTAGTTCAGAAAGACTTGGGGTGGTGGACGTTGGTCTTCTCCATGGGGAAGGGGGTTGACACCTTGGCCTCCAGGAGAGTAAACAGCATGGGTTCATGGCAGGTAGGTATTGTCAGACAAACTTAAGTTTTTTCTAGGTGATGAGAGCATTGGGGCCAGCCATGGATTTACCATATTGCAATTTCAGTAAAGCCTTCCACTCAGTGCCACACAGGTGGCTGCTGAAAAAGATGAAGGCTCTGGCAAGGGACATTGTAAGACAAGTAGGAAATTAGCTGAGGGGGAAACAGTAGAGTACCATGGAAAATGGGTTCAAATCAGAAGACATGGAGGTCACAAGGGAGTGCCACAGGAATTTGGCCTAGGGCCAGTGCTTTTCAATATGTTCATCAGAGACACTGAAGAAAGGGTCCATGGCAGGTTGTGCTCATTGCAGATTGCACAAAGCTCTGTAAAGTGTGGAAAGCATCAAGGGAATTGGGGAGATGTTGACAGACCTGCATTGACTGTAGGGGTGGTCTCTAAGGTCTGGCAATTGAATTTAACTTCAAAAAGTGCAAGCTGATGCAGCTAGGGAGCAAGAACCCCAAAGCAGAGTACTGGATAGGAGGGGTTAAACTGAGCAATACGACCGAGGAACAGGACCTATGAGTCATCATTAGTGATACCCTCAAACAATCAAGCCAATGTAATAAGGCCTTTAATGAAGCAAATAAGATGTTAGTATGTATAGGGAGGGGATATTGGCAGTAGAAAGAAAGAGGTAATATTACCTCAGTATAGATCTATAGTAAGGCCACACCTGGAGTACTGCACCCAATTCTAGAGTCACCTCAGGAAACATAAGGACAACCTAGGGGTGGTGAAATGAAGGGTGACCAGGATGATACAGGGCCAGCAGAGCAGAAAGTATGAGGATTTACTCAAGTAGACATGCACTTGCTTGAGAGGAGACAGGAGAGAGGTGGGTGATTTAATAGAGACCTTCAAATTCCTGAAAGGATAAATAAGGTGAACTTCAAGGAGTTATTTAGCATAAGCACAAATTCAAGATTATGGGGATATAAATGGAAACTAAAAGGAGAAACATTTAAGAGGGATTTAAGGCAGTGTTATTTTACAGAGAAGTTGCTGGAACCTTGGAGCAATCTGCCAGCTGACTTGGAACAGTCTGCCAGGTGAGGTGGTAGGTGGTAAATATGAATCATGACTTTTGACCTCCATGAAAAAAATCAAAAAAGTGACAAGTGCAGGAAAAAACTATAAATACATAGACATTACATAACAAACATGTGAAAAGTCTAAAACATAATTGTCAGTTAATACAAACAAGATGTATAGACACTAAAGATGTAGCCAAATTTTATTTCACTGGTGAAATTCTGGCGACATGAAGAATTAATATTTCACGAAATTTGCACATTTTGCCAGAATTTCACTGGTGCAAAATGTGGAATTTCATGCATATTAAAAAAAGGTAAGTGTCGTCCCCCCCCCTCCCACCGAAGAGCCCACATCCCTGGTGTCTAGTGATCAAGCCCACAATAGGAAGAATTATGCCCCCCACCAAGATTCAGCCCCATCCCCCAGTCACATAATTTAAAATAAAAATACATTTCCCTGGTGTCTAGTGACCCCACCCCCCGGCTGATCACCATCCAAATGAGGAATTAACAACCCTTCTATGTCCTCCGGCTTCCAACCCTACTCTGCATTTTCCCCTGTTAGTCGGCACTTCTGCCGCATGAACTCTGGACTGTTGTAAAGATAAGGAAATGGTTGCTTCTGGAGTGAAGGATGTGTTTCATCAGCCTGCAGTCATGAAATAAACTGGCACAGCTGCCCCCCCTGGGACTGCAATCCTCTGTTTATTTATCAGGTACAGTTCTTGGTTTATTGGATGACTTAGGGAGATGCAAGCTGCAATAGATGTGGTTTGCCAACTGTTGGATACTTATGATGTATAAAACTCTGAATATAGTTATGGCACTTTGCTTTCTTTTTTTTTTTTTTCTCTGAGCTAACTGTGCCTCTCAAAGTAGCCGCCATCCTCCTCGAGCTTGCCTGTACATGAGCTGCAGAATGTGGCCCTCCCCACCGTGGCAGCCCACTTCCTGCTTGTTTCCTACCTTCAGGTCAGCAGATCCCCACCACTCAGTTACCAATGTATTTTTCTCCCACCTGCAGCACCTGTCAAGCATTCTGGTGCTTTGTTGCTGAAAGCATTGCATGTGTGCTGACCATGATGCTACCTTCTAATCTGTCCCCTTACTTTATCCTTTAACTGGTACTGTGTGATAAAGCAGCTTTTGCTAAGCAACCTGAACACTGCATAATTGGCCCTCAGTATCAAGGCATCTGTTGCTAGGCATTAACTCTTGCCTGAGGGTCCTTCCCCCCACTTCACTCACAGTCAGCGGCCTCCCCACCCTTGCTTGCCTCCTTTCAGTCTCCATCCCCTCTTTGCTGCAGACTTCAAGGCAATAAAACCCCTCCTGATGCCTTGCAGTGACACCCTTTCAGAGTCCTCTTTTCTCCCCCAGACTTTGGACATCAGCAGCAGGTTTTGAGTTGCGCAGTTAAATTTTGCAGTGCGATTGATCACCTTTCTTTCATTTTCATTTTATTGTTCAACACACAGTGTTATTACAATATCTTACACATCAATATACAGAACTAAAAAAGTAAATATAATTATAAAAGGACAGACAAATCACACATTATACTTTCCTTGTATCTACAAATTAGTTCTCAACCCAGATAACTTGGAATTGACCCATTCATTTAATAATACACAGACCATTGACTCAAAGCAAATACTTCTAAATGTGGACCACTATTTTCTTCATATGACCTAGTCATTAATATTCTCTTACTTTCATTTTCTTTCTTTTCCTAGCTGCAGAGATTAGAAAGTTCCCCAATGGTTTTATGGTACACTCATCTCGTGTTTGAAAAAGAATTCTTGTCAATAATTCCTTTTGAATGCCCATTTCATCTTGTCTAATTTATCCAAAGGTTTTGGTCAAAAATTCCTTTTGAACATCAGAATAGTAATTACAGGACCACATAATATGTAACAAATCTTCTTTTTCCTCTTTACCACAATTACATTTATTTGATATCTGTTCAGTTTTGTCATATCGTGATAATAACAAATTGTTCTCCTGGATCTCAAACTTGTATCTTGTAAATATTATCCTAATCTTAGGATTAGTTAAAATATCTAAATTGGGTTGCATTTCATAACTAGCCACATTATTGGCATACCACTCTGAATGTCTAGTGGTTTTAATTTTTAACAGATCTTGTTGCATTCAATACTTCTTTACCGTTTTTGAAATATAGGGCAAGTAATGAGTACTCAGTGCTACATTTTTTTGTAATAATCTATAAGAAAGCTCAAAGCATATTTATTCATTGCTTCCCTTATTTACTTATACCATAATGAATAAAAACATTTCCTTTCCCTCCATAATTATTTTTCGAACAAGGCTTTCTTAGCTAGCCTATCATCTGGCAGTCTAGTTAATCTTAGCCAAAAACTCAGGTTTTCTTATATCAAATAGAGCATGGACATTGTCTAGGCCCAATTATGATCTTATATATAAAGCTGGGAATGAGGGACTAACAGGCAAAATCTTACATCATATTTTATAAATGGGGGTCATCAATTTCGACCTATTTGTTGCATCCCAAATTTCAGCTCCATAAGTTAACTGAGAGAAATATTTCATTTTAATCATTTATGTTACTTATACATCAGAACTGGACAGGGGTAAGCCTGTGGATGTATTATTCTTGGACTTCAGCAAGGAGTTTGACTCTGTCCCCCACAATGGACTGGTGGAGAAACTGATGGGGTTAGGAGTAGGCCCTTTGATGGTCAGATGGATTGAAAACTGGCTAGCTGGATGCACTCAGAGACTAGTGGTCTGTGGGGAGCTCTCGAACCCTATAGAGGTTGGTTGTGGGGTACCGCAGGGCATTGTCCTGGGTCTGAGCCTGTTTAATGCATACATATCGGACATCAGAGAGGGTATAGGGTGTGAAATGAGTCTCTTTGCAGATGACTCCAAGATGGGAGCAGTAGTTGAAGGAGAAGAGGGGAGGTTGGCCCTGCAAGAGGACCTGGACACCCTGGAAAGCTGGGCTCACATGGAAATTAAATTTCAATATCACCAAGTGCAAGGTGTTGCATCTTGGTCGGAAACCCTAACACAGGTACACCCTGGGAGGGGCGCTGAGGCCTCAATAGGGGAAAAAGACCTAAGGGTCATGGTGGATGCATGTATGAATAACTCTGAGCAGTGCAGGAGAGTGGCTAGCAAGGCAAACAGGATGTTGGGATGCATCGTAAGGGATCACCTCTAGGAGCAAGGAGATGATTCTGCCACTGTACAATGGACTGGTTAGACTACACCTTGAGTACTGTGTACAGTACTGGAGACCACACTTGAAGAGGGACATACAGTTCCTGGAGAGGGTACAGAGGAGGGCAACAAAGATGATACGAGGGCTAGGGGATTTGACATATGAGGACAGACTTAAGGAGCTCTGCCTGTTTTCATTGGAGGAGAGGAGAGACAGAGGGGACATGATTGAGGTCTTCAAGTACCTCAAGGGAATAAATAGGGTAAACATGGAGGGGATCTTTAGACTAAAATAGGGAGGTATCACCAGAGGGCATGGTTTGAAGTTGGAAGGTGGAAGGGTGAGGGGAAGAGGAGGAGGTTTTTCACTGAGAGGGTGGTGGACCCTTGGAATGCACTACCTGGTGATCTGGTTCAGAGATCCACAGTGGAGGGCTTCAAGAGAGGGTGGGACAGACACAGAAAGTGGATGTATCAGATGATGGCCTGTCCAAGGGGGGTGGGGATGGATGATATGGGTTTCTGGAGCACAAGGGATGGGAGGGTCTCGGCACCCAACTAAGGATCTAAGGTTCGAGCAGACTCGATAGACAGTAAGGCCTAATCTGCTGGCAAATAGTATGTTAGTATGTTAAGGGTTTCAGCATTGATCCTCCATAGGCATGATTGAATCTAGACAGTGCATTAGCAGTTTCTCCCAGCTTCTCTAGTGTTTTATCAAAATGAGCTGTCCATTTGGCATTCGATGAATAGATTAAACCCAAGTATAGATAGGTTTTAACTATTTGTATTTTACTACCAATAAAGGTAAAGTAACCCTTATTTTTACCTTTCCCAAAAATGACTGATTGTGTTTTGGAAAGGTTAATTTCTAGGTGTAAATAGTCAACCATTTGTTGCAAAATGTGTGTTTTCCTTTATAATCCCAATTTTGATAATGAAAGTAAAATAATATAATCTGCAAATGCTAGAATACCACAGTTTTCATCTAGGAGTTTTGGGGAGTCTGTAAAAGATTGACCATATTTTTAAATTCCATCTTTATTGGTTTTATTTATGTTAACAATCAGATGTACCCCCAAGGGGAATTCCAGTATCATATAGATATAATATTATAAAAAAGACAAAACAAACATTAAAACAAGACATACTAAACAATCCTTACAAACCCCCATCCCCTCCCTGTCCCCTTACCACCCTCTTCCCATGTTATTTTCCGCACCCTCCACCCTCTTTTGCCAACCATATGGATATACAGAAGGTTATATAATGTCATTTGGAGCAAGGACGAAATTATTTGTTCAATTATTTCTCATTAACATCAAGTTGAACACAAGACTTGTAGATGATCTCATTTCTTTTTATAAGTGTGTATTCTGTTACTAAGACTAGCCATCATCTTTTCTATATGTAGATTAAATAGGAGTTCCTCTAGCCATTCATTGTAGGAAGGTTGGATGGAATCTTTCCAGTGTTTAAGGACAATTTTTTTGACAGACATAGCTATTAACATTATATGGTAGTTTCTAACCATGGAAGGAAATGCTGTGAAATTGCCTAATAAACACACCTGTGGTGTTAAGCAATCTTGTAATCCTAAAAGGGGATTCATTCTGGACTTTATTTGATCCCATAATGGGGTTATTTTAGCACACTCTCAGAATAGATGATGTAAAGTGCCCTAACCTTGATGACATCTGTTACAGATTGGGGATGTTGCTCTACCCATTTTGTATAACTTATATGGGGTTAGGTACATGTTATTTAAAAATTGCATTTGCATTATACGAAGTCGATCTTGTGTGATCAATTTATGGCATGCTTCACAGATTTAGCCAATCCAGAATTTGAATTCGGATATAAACTATTCCAGTATTGAGGTATACCATCTACTTTGGGAAATATTAATGGGTAGCAAGGATTAAAACAGAAGGTGAGGGAGCCAACTAGGGAAAAAAATATATTGGACCTTGTTATCACTAACCTAGAAACCCCAACATCTGACATAACAATTTTACCACCAATTGGAAATAGCGATCATATGTCTATATATTTTTCAATCCAGCTACCTTCACAACCCAAAATAAACAATATTAAAGTAAAGCAATATCACAATGCAAATTTTGACCTTATTAAACAAGATTTGAGGACAACAAACTGGGAACAGATCCTCCCCCCTTAAAAACAAACGAAGCATGGGAAACAGTAAAACAAAAAATATTACAACTTGATAAACAATATATCCCTGAGAGACTTAAATACAACAATAAAGGAAAAATCCCTCAATGGTTCAACAAACATATAAAAACTCTAATAACCCGCAAAAAAAAAACCTCTTCTCTAAGCTTAAAAAAACACCAGTATCTCAAACAAATAAAATATTAACATCCTATAGACAAACAGTTAAAGAACTTAAAAAACATATACCAATAGCCAAACGCAACCTTGAATTCAAGATAGGCATACAAAGGACTCCCACAAAGCTCTATATTCCTATTTAAACAAAAAAAAGAACTGCAATAACCAAATTGGACCTCTAGTCATAAATACACAAACCATCACTTCAGATATGGAAACAGCCACTGAATTAAACAACTATTTCTCTACTGTCTATACACATAAATCAGATTTTATTACAGTATCCCCTATTACTGATATAAAAACAGATAAGATTTCAGAAGAAGATATTAAAAATGCACTAAATACCCTAAAAAAACATACAAGTCCAGGACCAGATGGAATTAGTTCCAGATTTTTAATGGAAACAAAAGATGACATTATCCAACCACTAAAAATACTATTTAATAAATCACTGAATGAATCATCAGTGCCAAATGAATGGCATACTGCAATAGTTACACCAATTTTCAAAAAAGGCTCCCATTCAAAGACTGAAAATTATAGACCCATAAGTCTTACGTCTATTCCATGTAAACTTATGGAAAAAATCATTAAGATCAAAATAGAAAATGAATTAGCAACATTAAAAATAACCGACACATACCAGCATGGTTTTAAACAGGGTTTCTCATGTGTAACAAACTTCATCTCCTTCTACGAACACATCAGCTATCATTTAGACAACATCATACCTATGGATGTCAGACTACTCGATTTCAGCAAGGTGCTTGATAAAGTTTCTTACTCTTTACTGATCAAAAAACTTATTAAAATAGGGCTGTCACCTACATTAACTTCCTGGATAAACCAGTGGCTGAATAACAGAACTCAGAGAGTCAGGGTCAATAATGTAATGTCAAGGGAAAGGGGAGTAAACAGTGGGGTCCCCCAGGGTTCTGTGCTTGGGACAGTTCTCTTTAACTTATTTATTGGAGATATGTATATATCAACAAACAACAAAATGGTAACATTTGCTGACGACACCAAAATCGGGGGAAAAGCTATCAATCAAACCAAAGACTCTGGTCTACAAACAGAATTACTGCAAATCGAGCGATGGGCATTTATGAATGAGATGCACTTTAATGTCACCAAATGCGCAACTCTTCATCTGGGTAAAAATAATCCACTGCAAACATATTACATAAATAACACAGCTATTAAAACCTCTTCTGTAGAAAAAGATCTAGGCATCTTGGTCAACAACAAACTGTCTTCCACTTCACACTGTACCAAAATAGCCAACCAAGCAAATGTCACTCTCAGAAGGATCAATAAAACCTTCATAAACAAAACTGAACAAAATCTACTGCCACTCTATAGATCTCATGTTAGACCATTTTTGGACTATTGTTCCCCTTTCTGGAGCCCCTATTTAACTTCTGATATCAATAAGATTGAAAGCATCCAACACAAAGCAACAAAGCTTATACCCCATCTTTCTAAACTCAACTACACCACTAGACTAGAACAAACAGGTTTACACACAGTATCTCAAAGAAGACTCAGGGGGAACTTGCTACTACTATTCAAAATCACAGCAAATACAGAACAGATGTAAAACTGTGGTCTCAAATACTCCACTAGAAAAACAGCTGCAAGACTGCACAACAGACAACTGGAGATCATGAGAGCAAAAACAAACAAAAGAATGAACTTTTTTACTATAAGAGTACCCAGAATATGGAACAAATTACCTCAGGAAATAGTTGACTCGCCTAACATATTGTCTTTCAAAAACAAACTGGACAAATGGTTGACTAATTAGGGACTCACGCAATGATCCACAAACGTGGAGGACAATCATGATGGGCTAATCACCTTCTTTTGTCCCATACCACCAAAGTACCAAAGTACCAAAAGTACCAAAGTATAAAGGGAAGAAACAGCATGTGGGGCTAATGCTAGGTTTCTGCTAGTGTTGATCCAATGTTGTGAATCAGTCCTATTGTCATCTTTTTTAAAGTGTCCATTAAGCACATGTCTTAATTGGAATATTTTGAATGGGCAGTTTTTAGAAAGGCTAAATTTTGTTAATATTTTGGGTGTGGATAGTCAATTTAGTTCAGAATTGCAGATATCTCATGCCATGCAAGTTGGGGAAGTGGGACCCAATACCTAGGAATCATTTTCCCTCCAATTTTTAAGTTTGGATTTTGAAATATGGGTTGGGATAGTTCTTGAACAGGATCATATCCCAAAGTGGAACATAATTGTATGTGGGTATGTACCGAGTGCCCTACTGGATTGTGTTTTAGATCCGAGGGGAGGTTTTTGTACTTAAGGAAAAGAGGTACTGCGGGATGTACCCCTGATTGAGATATCAGGTATTTTTCTACAGTGAGCCATACAGGGGTGTAGTTACTGGAGCTTGAGGAATCCCAATGGAGATATTTGTTCAAGTGGCTGGCCCAGTGATACAATTGAAAATGTGGAAGTTTAAGACCCCCTAATGATTTGGGTGCTGCAAGTTTATTATATGCTCTGCGTGGGGGCTTATTTTTCCAGATGAAATTGTTAACATGATAGTGAATAGTTTTGAACCAGGTTTTAGGAAGCCAGATGTCAAGGAGATTCAATGGGTAGAAGATTCGTGGAAGGAGATTCATTTTGATAATATTAATTCTGCCCCACAGAGTCAATGGGAGGTCTTGCCACCTTTTGAGATCTTGTTGGATTATTTTGTTTAAGTCATCCAGATTCAGTTTCCGCAGTTGAGTGATACTGGTGGAGAGGTGTATTCCAAGATATTTTATAGTTTTAGATGCCCCTTTGAATCCAAGATCTAGGACTTCCTGCTTATGGACCTTAGAACTGAGTGGAACAATTAGTGATTTTTCAGCATTTAACTTATAATTAGAAATGGAACTGTATTCTTGTATTAATTCTGAAAGTTTTTGGATAGAGGGTTTTATTTGGTTGAGGTGGAGCAGGATGTCATCTGTGTAAACCATAATTTTAGAATTAATAGGGCCTAATTGTATCCCATGTATTTCTGGGGCATTTTGAAAGGAAGCTATTAGGGGTTCTAAATATAAATTGAACAATAAAGGAAATAGGGGTCAGCCTTGTCTGTTGCCAGATTCAAGGGGACATCTGGAGAAAAGAGCACCATTACAAAAAACATGGGCAGTAGGGGCAGAGTATAATATTTGAATCTAGGAGATGAATTTTTCTGGGAAGTGAAATCTATGAGGTGCTCTAAATAAAAATTGGCAAGTTACCTTATTGAACGCCTTCTCTGCATCCAGGGAAACCAATGCCATTCCTTGGGGGGAGTCCCTGGAAACAGAGAATACGTGGGATAGACGATGGAGGTGGTCTGTGGACAACCTTCCAGCCATGAAACCCACTTGATCTGCACTAATTAATGAGGAGAGAACTTGCTGTACCCGAATAGCTAATAGTTTGGCTAAGATTTTAACATCTGTATTGAGTAGAGATATTGGATGATAACTGGAGAGCTGTGTTAAGTCCTTTTCTAGTTTGGGGAGAATTACTATAGTGGCTTCTAACATTGATGGGTCAACATCAGCATCATTAAACATTTTGGAGAAAACCATTTTAAGCATTGGGGCTAGTAGAGGGGCACATGTTTTATAGAAATGGAAGGTGTACCCATCTGGACTCAGTGCTTTATCTAGTGGGAGATTATTAATTACCTGAATTATATCAGCTTCTGTGAATGGTAAAATTAGTTGTTCCCTTTGAGTGGATGATAGGGAGGAGAGAGGGAAGCCTTCTAGATAGGTATCTGTTTTAGTTTGTGGTTGTCGGGGAGTCATTCTTGAATAGAGAAGTTTATAATACTGTTCAAACTCTTTATTAATGTCAGCCACCATCGTCAGGGGAGGATTTTGAGGGTCTTTCTGTATGGCTACAATACATTTCATCATTTCAGTATTTTTAAGTTGAAGAGCTGGTAATTTCCCGGCTTACTCCCCCTGTTCATTATATGTTGCTTTAGTTTTTAGAAGTGTCCACTCTGCCTTTTCCCTGAGGAGTTCCAAGTAGGAATTCTGGAGTTTTATCAGAACTTCCCTCTCAGATTCCGTGGTACAATTTGATAGATTTTTCTCTCTGATTCTGATTTGTTGTAATAGATGTTTGGCTTCCTGGGTTTCCTTCCTTTTCTTAATTGAGGCCCATTTTATGAATTTGCCTCTGAGAAAGCATTTCAAAGCCTCCCATTCATTAACAACAGACTGAGTGGAACCCCAGTTGGTATTCTTAAACATTTCTATTGCAGATATAATATTATCTGTTACATACTTGTCCTTTAATAGCTGGTTGTTAAGCCTCCATAGAGAGCTAGTTCTCCAAATTAGAGACAAAGAGAGAAGACAGGTCACCATAATATGGTCAATCCTGCTTCTGGTTCCATTTTACTGTCCCACAGGCCCTGAATAAGTGACTTACTAATCCAGAAATATTCAATGCAAGAGTTGGGACTGTGAACTGGAGAGTGGAAAGTATACTCTCTTGTCGATGGGTGGAGAGTTCACCAGGGATCACATAAACCTAGGTTATCAATTAGATCCCTACAGGCTCTTTGAGCTGGCGAGAGGCCCTGTGATCTTGTCCCTGATGACTTATCCAGTAAAGGATCAAAAGGTAAATTCCAGTCTCCCCCAATTACCATAGGTATATGCAAGAAGGGTGATAATATATTAATAAGGACCATACAAAAGGATGGGGAATCTACATTAAGCCAGTATATACTGCCCAAAAGTATAGTGTATGAGTAGATTTTACCTATTAAGAAGACATACCTTCCCTCTTTGTCTCTTATGCAGTTTTCACATGTAAATGGGAAATGCCTATTGATATGAATGGTTACCTCATTACTGGCTCGGGAGTTTCCTGAGGCAAAAATCTGACCCATTTGTTGCCTTCTCAAAAGCAGCTCCTCTGCTTGGTAAAGATGGGTTTCTTGCAGAAATGTGACTTCACTGCACAATATCTTTAGGTGTTTTAGGATACATATGTGCTTATTAGTGTGCCTTGTGCCTTTAACGTTCCACATACCAAATCTAACTAAGTGCGTCATAATACTGTATTTATCATGTAAATTACCTTGAATATAGCTATTCTAAAATTAGACCAGTAATGTTTCTCCATATGAACCCTTGGCTGGCACCAATCCCCACTCCCCATAGAATCATGCAACCTGAAATTTCCTTCTTGTGGTCTATTCCTTCCCTGACCCCTCTTTCTACTACACCCTTAACAACATTCCTTTGCCCCACCTACATACAAAGAAAAAAGTCCTACCCTGATCTTGCACTCTAAAATACACACTAACCATTACTGAACTATCCACCCCCCATTGTTTTGATCCATGGTGATCAGTGTTCTGGTGACGCTCCTATCACCCTGATCACCCATACCACATAGACTATTACAGCCTATTTTGAACCTAATCTTAACTAATTGCACCTATAATCAATATATATGAATGACTACCCATATAATCAACAATAGCCCCACTTACTGGGGGTATAGAAACATAGAATTTAATGGCGGATAAGGACTGCTTGGCCCACCTAGTCTGCCCATTTTCCTACCTAACAGATAAGCTGCAGATCCTAGTTAACCAACAGCTTACTTCCTCCTTCCCCCAACTAGGACTGCCTTATGTCTGTCCCATGCATTCTTGAATTCCCCCACTGTTCTTGACTCCACAATCTCCTCAGGAAGGCTGTTCCATGCATCCACAACCCTATCCATAAAAAAATACTTCCTCACATTACCTCTGAGCCGTCCCCCCTCTATCTTCAAATTGCGCCCCCTTGTTCTTGAGCATCTCTTTTTCTGAAAGATGCTACCCTCTTGGACATTGTTGATTCCCTTAAGGTACTTGAAAGTTTCTATCATGTCCCCTCTCTCCTTTCTTTCCTCAAGGGTATACATATTAAGCTCCTTTAGTCTTTCTTCATATGTCTTCTGGTGCAGACCCTCCACCATTTTGGTTGCCCTCCTTTGGACAGCCTCCACTCTGTCTATGTCTTTGTGGAGATGGGGTCTCCAGAACTGCACATAGTACTCCAGTATATATTGTGATGCAGTACCAACCCCTATCTCTGGGGTTGCAATAAAATTGTAACCATTCAGGTGTAGCTTAATTCAGCTACTAGTTCAAGGAACAAGGTCAATGTAACATGGGATGTTTGGAGTCCTGAACATCATGTGATTTAGAGAAAACCCTGAGTTAGATCTCTATAGAACATAATATAGAAACATAGAAAACATAGAAACATAGACGTTGATGGCAGATAAGGACCACTTGGCCCATCTAGTCTGCCCATTTCCCTACCTACAGGATAGGCCGCAGATCCTAGTTAACCAACAGCCTATTTCTTCCTACTCCCCCACAAGAATTGCCTTATGTCTGTCCCTTGCATTCTTGAATTCTCCCACAGTTTTAGACCCCACAACCTCCTCAGGAAGGCTGTTCCACGCATCCACTACCCTCTCTGTGAAACAATACTTCTCACATTGGCCTGAACCGCCCTCCTTCTATCTTTAAATTGTGTCCCTTGTTCTTGCAAGTCTCTTTTTCTGAAAGATGCTACCCTCTTGGACTTTGTTGATTCCACTGATGTACTTAAAAGTTTCTATCATGTCCCTCTCTCCTTCTTTCCTCAAGGGTATACATATTAAACTCCTTTAGTCTCTCCTCATACGGCTTCTCTTGCAGACCCTGCACCATTTTAGTTGCCCTCCTCGGACTACCTCTATCCTGTCTATGTCCTTGGGGAGATGGGGTCTCCAGAACTGGACACAGTACTCCAGATGGGGTCTCACCAACTGTCTGTACAGAGGGATAACAACTTCCTGTTTTCTGATGATGATGCCTCTCCCTATACATCCCAGTATACCTCCAGCCCTCCCTACTGCCTTCTCACATTGCTTGCTAACCTTAAGGTCATCTGATATGATTACCCCAGGTCCCTTTCCTTTTTTGTTGTTGTTACTACCTCCCCACCCATTGTGTATTCTTCCCCTGGGTTCTTGTTTCCCAGGTGCATTATTCTGCACTTCTTTGCATTGAATCCTAGCTGCCATACTTCTGACCATTCCTCCAACCTTGCCAAGTCCCTTTTCATCCTTTCCACGCCTCTGTGATCAACCCTGTTCCAGATCTTTGTGTCATCTGCAAAAGGCATACTTTTCCTTCCAGTCCTCTGCAATGTCACTGATGAAGACATTAAAAGGACTGGACCCAATACCGAACCCTGTGGTACCCCACTAGAACCCTCTTTCTTCAGAGTGGACTCCATTTACAATTACCTTCTGTGTCCTATTGTGCAGCCAATGTTTTACCTAGGCTACCACCCTGGGACCCACTCCCCAGGCTGGTTAATTTGACTATTAATCTTTTGTGTGGGACTGTGTCAAATGCCTTACAAGTCTAGGTAGGCCATGTCCACAGCCCTCCTGGTCTACTACTTTGGTCACCCAGTCAAAGAAATATATTAGATTCGTCTGACATGACCTTCCCGCTGTGAACCCATGCTGCCTTGGGTCCTGAACCCCACCGGCCTCTAGGTACTCAACTATTCTTTCCTTCAGAAGTGACTCCATCACTTTCCCTACCACAGAGGTCAGACTTACAGGTCTGTAGTTTCCTGCCTTTGTCTTGGTCCCACTTTTGTGAAGGGGAATCACATCCGCCTTCCTCCAGTCCTTGGGTACCACACCATCCTCACATGATTTATTAAAAAGAGTAGCCTGTAGTTTCACTAGTTCCTCCCTTAATTCTTTTAGAATTCTGGGGTGAATTCCATCAGGACCCATTGCTTTGTCCACCTTCAGTTTTAGGAGTTCTTGCAGAACCCTTTCTTCTGTGAAATGACTGGGATCGACCCCTATCAAGAGTGCTTCTGTTAATTGATTAGGCACTTTCTCCTCTTTGTGAATACTGAGCAGAAATATTCATTCAGTATCCCTGTTTTTTCACTGTCCCCTCTGCCCACCCACTGTTCATTCTATTCAGCCTCACTATCCTTCCCTTTGTCTTTCTATGCTCGTGATGTACCTAAAAGGTTTTATCCCTTTCTTAACAGAGTTGGCTATCTTTTCCTCACTTTGGGCCTTTGCTATTCTGACTTCCTCCTGCTTCCTTCTGCCTTAACTGGTACAGCTCTCTGTCCTGCTCCTTCTGTGTTTCCTTATACTTCCGGAATGCTATCTTTTTCTTCCTGACTTTCACAGCCACCTCTTTTGAGAACCATAGTGGCTTTTTCTTTCATTTTGATTTGTTTATTTGCTTCACACAAAGGCTTGTTGCCTCTGTGATGGCAGTTTTGATGATTCCCCATTGTTGCTCCACACCTCCTTCTAGCCTGTTTGCTAGTGCTTTTCTGAGGCACTCTCCCATCTTGCCAAAGTCAGCCTTCCTAAAGTCCAGTACCCTCACTTTTGTATGGCTTGACTCTGTAGCTGAGTTTAACATGAACCACACTGTTTGATGGTCACTTGTTCCCAGATGGCAACCCACTTCTAGATCTGAGATCCTCTCACTGCCCTGTTTGAGAGTATGAGGTCTAAGATTGCTCCCTCACGAGTGGGTTCCCAAACCAGCTGTCTTAATGCCTGCCACCAGCAGGGCAAGAATGGTCCTGTTTTGGATGTGGCTGCAGCAATGTGCTCCAGTTAACATCTGGCATATTCAGGTCTCCCATCTATAGTAGCTCCCTTTCTCTGCCATTCTAAGAATGCCTTCTATCATATCCTTGTCCATTCCTCCCCTGACATGGGGTCTGTACATAACCCTGTGCGGATTGTGGTGCCTTTTCCAGTCTCCAAGGTGACCCACAGTGCCTCCTCTCCTCCCTGTTTACTCTTTTGTTCAGTTGCTTTTATCCTTCCTTTACATAGAGAGCTACTCCTCCCCTCTTCTCCCCTGCCTGTCTCTCCTGTAGGTTATGTACCCTGGTATGTTAACATCCCAGTCATGGTTCTCTGTGTACCATGTTTCTGTGACTGCTACAATATCCAGGCATTCTTCTTCCATCAAGGCCACCAACTCAGGGAGCTTGTTGCCCAGACTACGGGCATTGGTGACTCATTACCCTCCATTTCCTGATGGCCTTACTCCCTTTTGCCCCATCCCTGTCCTTCTTGCCTTTGTCACTTTCTCTATTTACCCCTGCCCTTCTCCCTATCGACACCTCTATGTTGGTGTTTGCTGCACTTACTACTATGATTATTTGGGGGGGCTAGGATTTCCCTGCCCCCTTCCAGTGCCTCCCCCCTTGGCTAGTTTAAAAGCTTGCCAATGAAGCATTTAAACCTATCACCTAGGATTCTGGTTCCCCTGCTGGACAGATGCAGCCCATCATGCCAGTATAGGCTTGCATCACTCCAGGTGGACCCCCCAGTCCCCAATGAAGCCAAATCCCTGAGCTCCACACCAGTTTTTCAACCACTGATTGAATCCCATGGTGAGGAACACCCTAGCCTCTCCTATGCCATAGATGGGCAGCACCTCTGAGAAGGTTACTGTGTGTGCTACTTGACTAAGGCCCCTCCCCTACTCCACAAACTCTTTCTACACTTCTCTAATCCCTTTCTTAGCCAGGTCACTTGTCCCTAGGTGGACAATGACATCCAGCTCCCTCCCCTGTGCAGCTGCTCTGGTAATCCTGAGGATTCGCTCCCTGTCCCGCCAAGCCATGGTGCCAGGCAGGCACCTTACCTCCCTCTCCCCTTCCTCCCACAGTTCTACCTTCCTAACAATGGAGTCCCCCACCAGGAATTGTTTCTTCCTGCAGGGTCCCCTGCCACCCTCTTGTGGGTCTCCTTTGTGGAGGTTCCCAGCATCCTCCTTGGTCTCCACTGTAGGTGCCTCCATAGAGGAACCACACTTTGCCAGAATGGCATAGGGATGTGGAGAGGTACAACTGGAGGATGCACCTCTGTTACACCACCCTCACCTCCCTGAGCCCACTGTGGTCCAACTGCTCCTCTTTCTTGGCAACCTCTGAGGCAACGGCAGTGGCACTGGTGGTCCCTGGATGGAAAAGGAGGTCCCACAAATCCTGGCCAACTCAGCCTGGAGACGAGCAACCTCCTCCCTCAGCCCAGAGAGGTGCCTGCAGATGGGACAACACCGTGTCCTCCAGAACGTCTCCTGGAAGACTGCTGCTCCACATCCACTGCACTGCACCACTCCAATCATGTCTTATTTCTGACCCCTTAACTGTTTGCAATCCTTACTCTTTCCTCTGTTTTTTTTCTCTCTCTCCTTACTTTCTGCCTGTGTGCCCTTTAAGCTCCTTATTGTCCTGTTCTGAGACAAGAATATCCTATATTTCTCAGTAGACCACTTACTTGATCAGAGGCAGACCTCCAGCAGCTAGAGGGGGCCGGAGAGCTACTCTTGCCCTTCTAGGATGGTGGGTCTTTGGTGGGTCTGTGATCACTCACTTCCTGCTCCCAAACAGGAAGTTCATTCTGTTCCTTTATATAGAAATGCTATACAACAAATCCTATATTGTGAGAAAGGAAATTCGTATTACCATAAAAAAATAAAATACTAAGTTCGGAATTGAGACTTTTAAAGTAGCAAACAAATGGACTGGAACAGGTCTTAGTTCACAGTATGCTGCCACATAGGGAACTGCTTCAGGCCCAGCGTGTAAACACTCCTGTCCCAAAAGGGTCCTTGCGGATGAGGAACACTGTCAAAATACTGAATCTAGGCAGTGAGACTATCAGTAACCCCTAGCAGGTTTAAGTCTGGGTAGAAATTATATTCTGCTTGGTCAGCCACTTGGAGTAGTTTAATGACATGCAGGCATTATTTACTCTGTTTCAAGTAAGCGAGCTGCTTGATGTTATGAACTTTCACAAAAGCATTCACTATGATTCAATATGTAGAAAGATCAAAACCTAATAGGCCATTAGGGTTCAGTCAGTGATTCTTAAACAGTGCGGTCTCTTTTGCTTAAGAAAAGAGAGAGAGCGGGATCTAACTCCTCAAATGAAAACCAATAGTTGTCAAGGAAGACTTGAAATTTAGCTGGGTAAACTATGTGAAACCTACTGCCAGCGACTATACATTTGGATACTATGGGGTGGAATAAGGTGCGGCGTTGGTGTACTGATGCTGGGAGATCCTGAGTTATTCATACTTTCTGCCCTTCCCATAAGATCTCTTGACGCTCTCTTGTTTTTTGAAGGATATACTGCTTCTCCTGGAAGTTGAGTAAATGGCAAATCAAAGGTCTAGGATTAGCTGTGGTGGGGGGCATGGGCCTTAGTGCCCGATGAGCTCTTTCTAAAGTATATGTAGGCCTGAATGGAGATGTATCGGCTATTTTTTGTAGAAATTTTTGCATAAATAGTAAAACATCGGTACCATCTTCTTTTTCAGGAATGCCAATAATAACAATATTATTGTGTCGGCTTCTCCCTTCCAAGTACTTGATCTTGTTTTTGAGTTTCTTAATGATTTGTCGGGTTGTAGTGGTCGATTCTTCCATCTTGTCCATCCGCTTCTCTATGAAACATATGCGGGCTGTGTTGTCTCTGACCCCTTCCCCCGTTCATGTCCTCCAATGCCTCTGAAATTGTTTTTACTTCAAAGACGAGGGATCTAACTTCATCTTGGAAGGGCTGTAATTCTGAGAGAAATCTCTCCAAACTTAAAGGAGTTGTTTCGCTGGTAGCAGAGCCGAGGCCGCAGGTTGTTGGGAGCAGGCTGAAGTAGTTGTGCTCGCCCTGGGCTTTTTGGTCTGTTTCTCCAGTGTGATTGGTAGCGTATGCCCTGGAGCTGCCAGTCACATCTCAGCTTAGATTTCAGTTTACAGTCCAATCTTAGAACTATTCAGAGGATAGTAGCAAGAAAATACTTCTGTCTGGAACCCCAAATGCAATTAAATTTCCGTGTTTTAATGAAATTTGGAGGTCAGGTGAGCGGAGCGCTAGTGAGATGCATCTTACCCATTCGGCTGCATCACATGACTCTGTTGTCCAATTTTTTCTAACAGACCATTCACATATATGGTAAACAGTGTGGATGCCATAACACACCCCTGACATACTCCTTTTGACACTAAAATTGCTTCTGTCAGGGATCCCTGCTGACCCATTCTAATCTGAGCCCATGTATCTTTATATAATGTCTTTATAATATTAATCAATTCACCTTCAATGCCTTGATCATTCATTATTTGCTATAATATAGATCTGCTGACCATATCAAAAGTGGCCTGAAAGTCCACATACAATGCATAGATTTTCTGTTTTCTTAAAATAGTGAATTTTTCTATTATGTGAGTTAAAATAAAACAATTATCTAGGGTATTGTATTGTGACCTAAAACCTGCCTGAGCCTTATAAATGCCACCTGTCTTTTCAATTTCCAAAATCAATCTTCCTAAGAGTATTTTCAAAAAAATTTTTAAACTTACATCCAATAGACTTATAGGTCTATACATGGTTGGGTCCATCACATTTCCTCTTTTATGGAAACGGTACTAATATAGCACCCTTCCATGGTTTAGTGAAAATAAGTGCTTTAATACATTTATTAAAAATAACCCACAAAAGAAGTTGGTCCAAAATGTTACATTACACAAATAGACCTCAGCTGTACTTTGGTCTGGGCCTGGTGCTTTATTCAATTTTAGTCCAGAGATTGTAAAATAAATCTCTGATCTTGTGATGATACTCAATGGGCTTGATGAGGTACTAACAGTTCCTGGAACCATATTATTTATTCCATCATATAGGGCTGAAAATGAGCTACCCAAATATCCTCCTATATATAGGTAGCCAAAGTACTTTTATAATTATTTGTACCTTTGTCCACTAGAGTCCAGAATTCCTTGGAATCTCCCTTTCAATGGTCTTATGCATCAATTCCCAATTGGTTTTATGATACTGATCCTTTTTCTGTATGATTAATTTTTATTTCTATTCCTTTCCTGATACAGATCTAAGTAATTTTCTTTACCACCTTTTCTACATACTACCCTAATTTTCCTTACTACCCACTTTTTCTGTATTTGGCATTCTTTATCATACCATCCCCATTGTCGTTTCCTTTTAAAATTATCTATCACCTCCTTATAAATACTCAGTTTTATAATCTCCAGTAGTTCTTCTAGTCTGTTCAATACATAAACAACTGGTAGACAAGTAGTATTAAACATAAAATCTTGCAGTGATTGGGTGGCTAGTAATTGTCTAACTCCATTTTCTAAATGGCCATCCCATTTTAGTCTTTTTTTATGTCTAATTTCGATTACAAATTCTTCACGAAGTCTAATTTGTTCTCGGAACTTGCTATTGGCAAAAGTATCCAGTATTATTAAAGGCAGATGATCACTTTCAGATCTTGGAGGGATAAGCTTAGTTTCCCAACAAGAAGGATCACCATTCCATGAAACTAGTTCTGGGAGGGATGCACCACACACTTTTTGGTAAGTACATCTACCCACGAGGCCCTCCTGTATTCTACCATTCTGAGGGTATAGGTTCATTCTAGACATGATTTTCTGAAGTTAAATTCCTGCACTGTTTTGTCACAAATTCTGGGTAGTCCTTTTAAAGTCTTGTTCAAGATTTACAAAAGAAAAAAAAGAATTATCTATCAAACCATCAAATTTGCCAATTCTGGCATTAAAGTCTCCCATAAGTAATATATTATTGCTGGAAAATTTAGTAGTCATGTCCAAGAGTAAATCCTCAAGTTTGTCCCAGAGATTGTCCTGATAGTATTTAGAATCCTTTGGAGGGATACAGACATTCATTAAAATGTTCTCTGTGGTGGCGCTGCTGAGCAGCATAGAGGAAGCAGCACTTCTCCTGAACTCCAAAAGTTCAAATTAAATAAATATAAAATTTGCTATTCTAAACTATGACCAATATAGCTATGAGTAGCTGTCTGGAGAGCTGATATCTCATAGAGTCTAACTATGGGGAAAGCAAGATGGCATGGTGCTTCTTTGGCTGATTTCTTTTAGCCCAAAAAGCAGCAAGCGCAACAGGAGCAGAGGCCTGGTTCAGCTGCGGGAGCCCCGACGTCTGTTGGAAATGAGACAGAGGGTGCAAGGCTCACATCTATACAAACTACACTAAACCAACTGGTTCACTCCATGCAGGAATCGATAAAAAGTTGGACAGTTTAACACTGAGAGTGTCTGCTTTAGAGACATGGATGGACAACTGTGAACAAACAAACCCAGAGTGCAGAAGCATCTGTCCTCAAGGCCTGTGATGCCACAATGCAACTCATAAAAGAAAATGTGATGTTTTGGCTATGACTGGAGCAGGCCGAAAACCAAGCCAGAGAGGGGAACTTAAGAGTGATTGGGCTTTCAGAGGAGGCAGAAGGGGAGGATTGCCTGTCTTTTATCAGGACTTTTCTACCAGAATTACTGGGGCTTTAGGAAGAATATACACCTTTGTCCATAGAGAAGTCATATCGGATTACCCCAAGACATGTGCCCATGGATGCTGGGACTCCTAGGACTCTGATGGTGGTGTTCATGGGTGTCAGAGACCGGGATCAGGCTCTGGCTATTGCTAGAAGATGGCGGGCTCTCAAATATGGAAAGGGCACTGTTCTTTTGTTCTTTGATTTATCCTACAGTACGAGGCAGCACCACAAAAACTTTGCTAATACCCGCTCTCGACTCAGCCAATTTAAGATTTAACATCAGCTGTTGATGCCTGCAAAACTATGTGTATCATGGCAGGGATGGCAGTATCTTTTTAATGAGCCCAAGGATGCAGAGAAAGTGCTGAGTTGTATTGAACGAGAACTGGGGGCTGCTGAAGAACATGGTGACTCTTCAGAGGAGGACTGATTGGGGTGGCAAGTTTTGTCTCTGTCCTACACTGATACTTTACTATTAGTCTTTGGGACTGGTCATATATCTGGCCATCATATAAAATGAAAGTTAATTTTCTTTTGGCTGCTTTTCAGCTATATGGAAAGGCAAGATCTTTGATAAACAGTAATTTTGTTTTGTCACGTGGGGAACTTATCTTAAACTGGTTATGTATTAGACACATACGGGAATCTAATATACTGTGAGTGTAGTGATTGTCTTTGCTGTTCTGATTCAGTTTGATTCCCTTTGTCCTTCCTCTGCTGCATGCATTTATGGGATTTATATACGGATGCTAAAACATTTATGGTAATTCCCCCTATGGAGTATCTAATGGGGAAGGGTTCCTACTTTTGTATTGTGCTATACTTGTTGAAGTAACAAATGTGAATAACCCTTTTAAGCAATGTAACATTTGTAAAGTTTTCTTTCAAGTGCTTAGAAATAAATAAAACAAAAAAAGTTCTCTGTATTATACATCTTGACTCTAACTACAATGCAGTTATTATCTGAATACAACTTTTCAAGAACAATGCATTTTGCTACTTTAACATACATAATAAGACCATATTTGTTTCCTCTAGTTGCAACAGTTGGAAAACCTCATAGACATTACAAAGTATCAAGTCTTCATCTTCATACCAGGTTTCTTGGCAGCATATTATGTCCACTTCATTAATAAATTATTTAAAATCCTTATATCCTAACTTGCCACCCATACCTGCCAAATTCCATGATACAATTTTAATTTGATTTTCCCTTAGGTTGATCACACTTCAGCCAGTGGAATGATCAGAGGCTTCCTCTCCTAGACTAGCAGTCAGTCATTCATATCCCAACTCCATATTCATCCTCTCATGCTCTACACCTCCTGAGTAGCAATTTAGGTTGACCAAAAGTAATCCCATCGAGTCCAACAACTCACTCTTGACCAATACTTGATTAGCTACTTCCTCATTTTTAACAACAGTATCAATCTGGCAGGAATGTGTCCTTCTAAATACTTTGCAAACCCCCTGTTTTCCCAGTGGTATATTCAAAAAATTAGCAAACAAACTGCATATAGATCCCTTCAACTTGTAATTATTCTCCTTATTCATCCTTGTCATTCCAGATAGTGAGAGAACAACTGGTTCAATACTATCATCTTGTTGTTTATAACTGGGATTGAATAACTCTCTGGCAGTGTCAGTGGCTCAGTAGGTAGCACACTCGCCTCTAAGGCTGGGAGATTAGAGGGCTGTGGGTTCAGTTACCACATGTGGCACTTGGGTTAATATCCCAGTACTGACACTGTAGTGCAGCATGAGAGGGGTGCCGCACTTCTGAGGTGCCGTCTTTCAGATGAGACATTATACCGAGGTCCCATCTGCCTGGATTGGTGGTAGTTCAGGTGGATGTTAAAGATCCCATGGCACTTATTGAAAAGAGAAGGGGAATTTCCCCGGTATCCTTGCCAAATTTTCCTCATTCATTCAAAATACCACCAACAGCTTAATCTGGTTCAAAGTCAGTTGGCATTCATCTGTATCCCCCTCCCCTGGGTCATGCCTGAAAATAGACAGGATTTGTCTAGTGCACTTAACCGGTCAACAAAAACTAAATAAATAGATTTAATTAGATATTAATTTCTCCAAACATAATTAGCAATCATAGGGGACATAAAATAAAGTTCTATGGCGTTAACATGACCATCTTGGCTTTTCTGGATCCATAGTATATCCTGCTCAGTTATTATAATTCCTGCTGGTAAGAATAATTCCTGAACTAGATATTGTTTAAACATTTCCTCTGACATTTGAGACCATTCCACTTGTTCAGTTAAGCACAAATAAGGGATGTTCTTTTCATTGACATTCAATTCACCCCCCACCCCCGGGCCGTAATCCCTTCTGCTCCAGTTCTTGCAGAATTAATGTTTTCAAGACATTTTCCACATTCAATTTCACCTTCTGGAACAGGTGCCTGCCTTTGAAAAGGGGAGGTAATCACCAACTGACTTGGGGCTTTGTCCTGCTTGTAATAATCTTTGAAAAACGCTACTTCATGTTCCAGGGCTGTTAACTTTTTTCCCAATTCAGTATGTAGGAAAAATTCTTGCACTTAGTTTTCCATATTTTCATCCAAACTTTTGTTAGTGTTCTCTGCTTCCATTTCCTTATTTATATAAATAATCTTATCCTTACTTTCCCACCTTTTTCCAAAATCTTTATTCTCTAATCTAATTAGTTCATTTATAGATTCATCATCTTTTTTAGAAAATTGATCCCTTACTGGCTCAAGCAACATAAGATTTTTTTTTGCCTTAGCTCTATCCCATCTCCTTTTCTTTCCTTTTGTTCCTTTCTTTTTATTTTTGTTTAGAGTCCTTGATTTATGGAGAGTATCAGGTATAATTAATGTAGGAAAATCAGGGCTCTGTACTTTATCAGTATCCAATTGGTCTAGATCCTCAATCAGGCCAGAGCCCTGAACCGGGTTCAGTTCCTCTAATTTATCCATAACTATAACAAATTTAGCTTCAAGTACAGCTATATCGTGTCTAATATTTTCCATGCCATTTTTTAGAACTACTAATTGTTCCACAAGAAGAAGATTTGCTGTATGGGGATGTCTCAATAATGTAACTGTTTCTTCACTCAAACAATAAGGGACATTTCTAGGACTCCTGTCCCTATTTATGAAGGTGTCATGTATGCTTACTATATCCCCAGATCCTACTTTGTCCTTATTGTCCCTCATAAAACCTTCCTGCTGTAATAAAGTCTTAATAGCTAGTACTGTTCTTTGAAGTTCTTGTGTTACCTTTTTCAATTCTATTTCTGAGATCAATAGTTTAGCCTCCGAGTTTTCATAATCACTCGAGGTAACTAAATCGATATTACCATTACTACCTTCATCAGAGTCAAAGTGCTCCTCCAGTCCAAGTATTAGTGAGACTGGGGGACTACCAGGTTCTTTGATGCTTAGTATGGAATCCCCTGAGTTAAAAAAAAAAACAAATTTGGCAATTTCTCTAAGCCAGCTTCCATATGTTCCTGAGGTAGGGGTTTGTCAGAAGCATTGCCTATAATGGAAGTTAGCTGCTTATGAGAAAAGGTACTTCCTAATTCCATTGTTTTTTATTGTATCAGATGATCCGTTATCTTGGTTTGTTTTGTTATTGTAGGGTTAACATTTATTTTCCATTTTTTTTCTGTTTCCCCTCACTTATTGTATTATGTTCTAGTAAAGGGGAACAATCCTCTGTTTTTTCCCCCTCTGTAACCTAGTAATCACCGTAGTAAAGCAGGAATTAGTTAACTTAATAAATACAATAACTTAACAAATCAGCTATCACACATGGCTAATTATTGCCACTGTACTACAACCAGAATTATAGACAAGGAATTATAGACAGGAAAAAGAAATTGCACCGCTAGATATTCCTATGCTATTAACCAATAATGTGATTGACCATACAATAATCAGATAATCAATAATAAATAGTCCAACAATGGATTAGAAGAATAAACAAATAATGGTCTGTAAGAATACCGATCCAATAAGTTCCATGAGTCCAATTAAATCCAAGTACTATAGCAGTTCGAAAATGGGGTCTTTCTTCCTTCTATACATGCTGCTCTGGTAAGGACTGAGGGTTATCAATCAGTGATATCAATAATGTAGAATCAAGGTCAACCACTACCCAAAGTCATAATGTCATTAATAACTTTTGGTAAATAAAATCCTGAAAGTCCTCATAGACCTGTTGCAACTTTTTAATCACTTAGCAACCCAAAATCAGGATCTGTGTCCTTGATCATAAAAGAATTGTGAATTCTTGCAGCAACACTTGGTGTGTTTCTAGTCCCCAAGA
The DNA here is from genome assembly GCA_016271365.2 of Neoceratodus forsteri. Classification (NCBI taxonomy): domain Eukaryota; kingdom Metazoa; phylum Chordata; order Ceratodontiformes; family Ceratodontidae; genus Neoceratodus; species Neoceratodus forsteri. The sequence continues at coordinate 964,598,099 of CM028132.1, read as the reverse complement.
TAAAATTCACCCCAGCAGTACATAACAGCAAGTTGGATTAAACACCGGGGGACTTTCGACTAGAACTTACATAATGGAACAAGACAGGCCAATGAGCCTCAGAAATTGATATGCAGATGGTTCATCTAAAAGCAAAACACACCCAAAGGAATTTCTAAACGAGAAAGAGAACTTCAATCAGACTCCAATCTGGCTGAAAACAGGCTGAAATCAGTCTAAAATAACTCACAATAATTAACATATCATAAACTATTAGCAGAAATGAAGCATCGCTAGCATATGTGCATATTAGGAGGCAGTATAGCGCAGTGGTCTAAGGCTCTGAGCTGCAAATTTGGCGACATCCAGCAGACCAGACCTGGGTTTGAATCCCACAGCTTCCACTTGCATACTGTGTGACCCTGAGCATGTCACTTAACCTCCTTGTGCTCCCAGGTCGCTCCTGTAAAAAAGCTTTCAGCTTATTGTGCTATACCTGGTTAAAAAACAACTAAATAAAAAAATATAGAACACAAACATCTGTATGAATCTAATCACTATTTTCAAAATTATCAATATTGTAGCATTAAATGTAACAGTACAAGAAAGGTGGAAACAGATAAAACAATACAAAAGCAAAAAGCTCAAAATACTCACAAAAGCTCCATTTTATCAAGTAACAGGGCAAGCTAACTCAGATCTAAGACCTCGCAAATTGTACTAGCGTATTGCATTTAAATGTACAAATACTTGCTGCAGATTGGACTTGCTTGCCGAGTCACATAGCTTGCATAGCACACCTGAATAAATAAATAATACTATGTGCTTTACCTGAATCCTCAAAGAGCTAAAAAGAACTTCTGAGTTATACTGGCACCACGTTTGCTAGGTGTACAAGGCATGGAGGCAGCAAGAAGGGAAAAAATGGTGAATCTGGTTCCCAAACACCAACCATGCTCATCTAAGCAGAATGAGCACATGTCAGAAAACAGACAATCTGAGTGAACCAAGCCCTTGTAGTTTTAACAAACATACAGAACTATTATTTTAAATAACTTACTGAGTTATAAAATTGGAATCTACAAGTGCCATAAAAAAATAGCAAAAACATATTCAAAACACACATAAAAATAAAAACTCCCCTATATTTAAAATCTAACTTGAATATTCAGCTTCAATAGTTTCAGTAGTTTCAGTCCCAGTCTCCATCTTGTTAAAGTTTCTTTTCAGTTCCAAAACCTAATCTTCTAAATTCAAGGGTTACAGAAATAAAGACAATGTTTTCCAGGCACCTCGGCACACTGTTTCCAGCCCGCCCAAAGGGCTGTCTCTCCACACGGGTAAAAACAGTACAGACTTGGCCACTGTTTTTGGTCTCCTTCAAGCAACTTTTGCTGCTACAGTATGCAAGTTACAAACAATCCAACTAGCAGCAGACTTTATCGACCAGTAAACCAAAAAAGTCTGTTTTCCTGCAAGAGAAAGAAAACAAGGCAGCAGTACCGACCAAGATATGACACAAGCTCATCGGGTAAGATTGGAATTCTAAGGCAATGGTGGCATACCTTTTTTTGCCTTAGAAAAAGGCTTTTTCCAATCCTGCTTCTGCTAGTATTCCACACTAAGCATAGCGTGCAGTCACCATCTTGGATCCCTTTCAGTCTCCATCCACTCCTCACTGCAGACTTCCAGGCAATCAAACCCCTGCTTATGCCTTGCAGTGACATATTTTCAGAGTCCTCTTTTCTCCCCCAGACTTTGGACATCAGCAGCAGGTTTTGAGTTGCACCAGTTAAATTCCGCAATGCGATTGATCTCCTTTCCATGATTGAGCCCATTCAAAACTAGCACAGCAGCCAACCTATGAAGTCATTGTCTCCCCATGTTTTTGCAGCATTGCTGACCACATTGTTGTGAACCAGAAAAATGCATACTCAGTTATCCCTTGGGTGCTACATTTAAACAAACACCCTCACAATGGGGTTGAGGTTTCATGAAGTCCTGTATGCTGCTTGAAACATTAAGAAATCCCTTGGTGGGTCCCACAGATGCCAGGGGGGAATTCTTTCTATTGTGGGCTAGAGGGTGGGACCACTAGACAACAGGGATGTGGGGTCTTCGAGAGGGTGAGAAAACACTTTTTATGTTTGCTTGCACGCATGTGCAAGGAACGTCTTGGGAGAGTAGCACACTTGGAGGTGTGCCTCTCCCATCCAGTGCATTGCTCCCTTGAGCAGGCATGGCGGTCCTGCACCAATGGGTACAGGAGCTCAGTATGACAGCGGTGTTCCTCTGCTTCAAAGGAAAACACTGCTGCCATACTGAGTGCCGCGCCATCTGCTCTGTCACGTGCTCCCCCTGCACGTGTGTCACGCCACCCCCCCTAAGCTTTCCTGCCACACTGGGAGCCCACCCCAGCATGACAAACGTTCTTTGTTTTGCCGACCGGGGTGCCCAATCCCCCGTTGGCTCCAAGGCCCACCCAAGCCATCCTGCTGCCATGCTGGGAGCCCACCCCAGCGTGGCAAACAGTAGTTTCTTTTGCCGGCGGGGTGCCCAATCCCCGTCGGCTCTCGGCCCACCCCATGTGGTTTGCGGCGGGGTGCCTAATCTCGCGCTTCTTGGCCCCCACATCTTGTGCCACACTGGGAGCCCACCCCAGCATAGCAAATGTCCCACATCGTCTTTTTGTGTTTTTTAAACCTGTACAACAAAAACGGTCCCGCGGCTCGTCTCCCAGCACCCCCTCCCACAACCCGCACCCACCCACTGCACACCCAGCCTCCCCACACCCCATACTTACCTCCGGACTCTGGCGGGATGATCTTCGGTGGACCGGGAACACATCTGCACTCTTCAAAGCTGACCGCAAACTGAGGAAATGCCGGTAAGCTGTATAATGGGCTACATAGGGGGGTTTCAACTTTATTGCATATCTCAGTCATTTTTTGGAATTTTGGCACCAAATTTTCAACATGGGTTTTTTGGGACCCCTTCTCATGAATGATGTCACTGACATGGTGGTATTCAGGCCGAAAGGATGATTTCACAGGCACTGCGCAGTCACTGCACAAAATCACCCTTTGGCCTCAAATAACACCATGACAGTGACACCATTCATGAGAAGGGGTCCCAAAAAACCCATGTTGAAAATTTGGTGCAAAAATTCCAAAAAATGACTGTTTTACAAGTGTGCATTGCGCAGTTCCTACGCAGGCTCGTAAGTTCGCGAATTTTCAATATTTTCACTCCAGATTTTCAACATTGCCATGTTATCACACCTTCTTATGAGTTGTACAGCTGTCATTTTCACATCTCACCCAAAACGTGTTTCTGCCCATGTAGCGCACAATGGCGCAGTCGGTATGCGAAATCAATGTATGGAACACATTAAGAAAATCACAGTGACACTGTTCATGAGCAGAGGTCTTAAAATGGCTATGTGGAAAATTTGGTGAAAAATTTCCTAAAAATGACTGTTTTATGAGCGCATGCATTAGCAGTTCCTACGCACGTCAGACGCTTTCATGAATTTTCAATATTTGCACCCAGATTTCAACATTGCCATTTTACCACACCTCCTCATGAGCAGTACAGCTGTCATTTTCACATCCTGCCCAAAATGTGTTTCTGCCCATGTAGCACACAATGGCACAGTCGGTGTGCGAACTCAGTGTATGGGACACATTAAGAAAATCTCAGTGACACTGTTCATGAGCAGAGATCTTAAAATGGCTATGTTGAAAATTTGGCAAAAATTCCTACAAATAACTGTTTTATGAGCGTGCATTGTGCAGTTCCTACGCATGCTCGTAAGTTTGTGAATTTCCAATATTTTCACTCCAGATTTTCAACATTGCCATTTTACCACACCTCCTTATGAGCAGTACAGCTGTCATTTTTCACATCCTGCCCAAAACTTCTTTCCCCCCATGTAGTGCACAATGGCGCAGTCAGTGTGCGAAATCAATGTATGGGACACAGCAAGAAAATCACAGTGACACTGGTCATTAGCAGAGGTTTTAAAATGGCAATGTTGAAAATTTGATGAAAAAAATCCTAAAAATGACTGTTTTACGAGCATGCGTTGCACAGTTCCCACGTACGCTCGTAGGTTTGCGAATTTTCAATATTTCCACTCCAGATTTTCAACATTGTCATTTTACCACACTTCCTTATGAGCAGTACAGCTGTCATTTTTCACATCCTGCCCAAAACGTATTTCCGCCTATGTAGTGCACAATGGCGGTAACAACAAGGTCATGCTGACAATTTATTGTGCAAATACCAGCAATCGCACAGGGCATTAGGGTAAAGCACCATACAAGCCAAACACCACTGCAAATACCTGCAAGCGAACGTTCGGCATTGACAAATGCTTGTTTTTATCAAGATGTTCCCCCCGGCTCTCAAATGGGGAATTTCACCTGCAGATGGCAAAATTAGCATTTCACAGGATAAATTCCACTTTTCGCCGGGGGAGGGGATTTTGCACCAGCAAAATATTTCACGTAATGCGGGGATAATGCAAAATATTTCACTGGGTGAAGTCTTTTAAATTTCGTACAACACTAATAGACACTTTGGTTCCTTACTTAAAACAAAGTATCATTATTAAATACAATATTATTACTGTTAAGTTATACAACTTATTGTGAAGCAGCATAAGTACTGACCAGACTCCAAATATATCCCCATTTGGACAAATGCTGTGGTTAAAGTCTTTCTCATAACAGCAACAGAGTTTTGACTGTTCATTTGCCATTATAAAAAAACACAGATAATGTTATTTACTTCAAAATGTAATCAATAATATTAAGTCAAGAGAAAGCTGATTAGTGTAGAACACACTAGTTTTTAAAATACAGTTATTGGTCAAACCCCTTGTTAAATCCTGGCCACTGTGTAGCCCCCAAATTCAAAATCCAAAACATCTCTTTTTTAAAACAGCAACATTATAGTTACCACCACTAGGATTTGGTGACACTTTTTCAGTTACCACATATTTAAAACTGTGCATGGTGTTAGTAAACTGATTGGCAATATGCTGTGCAGTGGCATATTGCCAAACCAGTGACACAGGGCCACCAGACATTGGTGTATGAATCTAATCCGGCAGGCCAAAGCTAAGTACCACAAGGAACTGCTAAATAGAAGTTGAAGAGATGGGAAAAGGTTCTGGGAGAACATAAAAAATCTCCTGGGTAAGGATAAAAAGAAGCATCTTCAACTGCTCAACATTAACGGCAATCCCTCATCGGACCCACTTCTAATTGTGGAGTCCTTCAACTCTGCCTTCACTGATCTAAGCACAGTCCTTCCCTCTGACTATCTACACCCTTCCAAGGATCTCCCCTACAACAAGTCAACTAGTAACACCTACCCGGACTTTTATTTCATGTGAGTAACAGTTAAAGAGGTGGCACACTATGTAAGGAAAGTGCTAGGTAAAATGAGAATGGGCAGTGATGGAGTCAACATGAAGCAGATATCCCTCACTCTGGACATACTCATGATACCCATAACCAAACTTTTCAACAAATCACTGGCCCTGGCCAAATTCCCGGCCGTCTGGAAACAAGCGCCAGTGACCCCTGTTCACAACAGTGGTGACAGGTCCTGTATTTCCAACTACAGACCAATCTCAATTATCTCCTTTTTATCGAAGGCTCTGGAAAAGATTGTAGTGGATCAACTCACCAAATACCTCAAAAAATGTCATCTACAATGCCCCAACCAGGATGGATTCAGGCAGAATCACAGTACTACCACAGCTCTGGTAGAATACACCGACTACGTGCATCGAGCTATGGACAAAGGCAAGTTGGTTGGGTCGGTGTTTATTGACTTAACAAAAGCCTTATACACCATTAACCACACCCTTCTGGCTCAGAACTTGGTGGTGGCAGCCAATGCTATATGCTGGTTCCAGGACTACCTGACACTCAGATCCCAGCATGTTAAAATCTGCCAAACTGTGACAGGATCCAGAGAAGTCTTGCTGGGCGTCCCACAGGGGTCTATCCTGGAACTCCTTCTCTTCAGCCTTTTTCTAAATAATCTCCCCAAGGCCTGTGACTCAAAATAATCTTATATTCCGTTAATGCAGTCATTCTTAATAGCAACACACAAATCGAACCTCTCTCCAATCTGCACTTCAGTACTCCTTCAACAGAATAGATGACTGGTTCTGTGTACACAAGCTTCTGCTCAATTATAAAAAGACTAAGACCATGCTCCTATCCAGTCCCTAGCAGAAGAAAAGGTTTCCAACCCTCTCCATCTCCAACAATATCCAAGCTCCCCTGGAGCAGGCACATTCTTTCAAGTACTTGGGGGTCAACCTTAATGACACCCTATCCTTTGCTCAACATGTTGATTTGGTGGTCAAGACAGTAAACTCCAAGCTGGGACTGCTATATAGGCACAGAAAATACCTTACTCCAACAGCCCTCCGTCTCTCAGTCACAAGCTCCATCTTAACAACCATTAACTATAGCCTGGTATTCTATGGTGCAGCCATGGATACTGTGCTAAAGAGGGTACACACCACACTCAATAAGGCCTGCAGACTCACCCTGGATGCCGATCGCCTAACCCATATCTGCTCACTTTATGAACAAACAAACTGGCTATCTATAGGGTGCAGGATCAAATTCCAAACCTGCCTCCTTGGTAAAAAAGCACTGTTGGGCAAGACACCCCCATGCATATCTGACCTCTTCTCCCAATCAAGTTCTGGATATGGCACCAGAGGAATAAAGCAGGGGGCACTCATGCCATTTCAATGAACCACACTTGGTCAACGTGCCTTCTCCTACAGAGCCGCCCTTTGGCTCAATGAGATTCCCAAGATCACTCATAATACTCGTCTCTCTTACTTCAAATCTGAACTCAAGAACTACCTTACCTCCAGCACTGTGTGTGCCTGTTTCCCGAATGTCTGACACCCCACTCACTGGAAGCCCACTGGCTAAACTCTATGAACTTCTCATATGACCTGGCCCAGGGCTGTCAGTCAGTTCCCCCTACTCAGCTCAGCCTTCCTCCCTGTCAACCCCCCCTCCTTCCTATGCTCTCCCTCCCCCACCCTCCAAGCTCAGCTGCCCCTCTTCTCTATCTTCCTCTCTCCTGTGGCCCACCTGCCCCCGCCTGCACTACCTTCTTTCCTTGCTCTCATCTGTTCTGTTTACTGTCAACTAAGCCTCCAATCGGAGGTTGCATACTAACCCCCCCATTCCTCCCCCTCCCCTGGGGGAAGACTTTGCATGATTCACTGGTAGTATCTCTGAGCCCTCTCCTTGAGAGGGCTCATTCTGCTCTTTACTAAACTCTTAGCCTATCACATACTTGATGGTGTCTCATTAATTTGCAACAGTGACTAAGATTTGATCACGATCTGTAACTATGTATGCTATTCATAGACTTTTCCTTTTGTCTTACTTTGTACCTGTACTGTTTTCTGTGCCTGTTACTGTCCCATGATGAGGAACCTTTGTAAAAGAGTCTTGGCTCAAAGGTTATTTCCGAATCTTGAAATAAAATAAAATAAAAAATGTTCTAGATCTCCTTTGGCAATGGCTCTACAGTTTTCACCAACTCTTTGCCTGAACTGTCTAGATAGCTTTCCCCATGTAAAAGGCACCACAGGTGTACACAGCTAAATAGATGATACTAGAACCACAGTATCACATGTACTCAGGTCACAAATCCAGTACATGTTTCCATCTTCAGAACTTCAAAAATGTTTTTCTTGTTCTAGTACCCTGCAATAACTACACCTGTGGCAGGGAAAACATCCTTTACTAGCTTAATGTAATCATGTTTCACTTATGTTAATACACTCTTTGCTATGTACAAGTTACTCCTTAAGTGCCGACACTCTCCTATATGCCATTTTTGGAGGTTGTGCTGCCATCTTTCTAAGCTCTTCCTCACATACAAGTATTGATGAGCGTTATTTTTTAATAATGCTTTCCACTAAGTTTGAGTGAGCTGAAAAGGTAATCACGAAATTGTATTTAGTATTGCTCCTACTTGTGCTTTCTTTCCCTCTAATAAGTTGTGTCTGTCTTGATTGGAGGCAAAATTGCAGGCTTCTTGTATCACATTTATGTTGTACTCCTTCTCTATAAACCTCTCCATTAGCTCTTGTGTGCTTTTTTCAAAACTTTCTGGTGTACTGCAATTTCTTCAAAGTCTTAAAAATTGGCCCTTAGTTATGTTGTTAATTATATGTCTGAGACAGCACCTTGATGCAAGTAATAGGGTGGTTCTGTCCATAGGCTTACAAAATATATTTGTGTGGACATTACTAAACTCCTATCTTTTTAATTCTAAGTCCAGAAATGTGACCACATTTTCTGTGTCACAGATGATGGAAAATTTAAGGTGGGAGTTGGTATCATGTAGGAAGTCAACAAATTCCTGTAATTCTGACATACTACCTTTCCAGATGGCAGTCACATCATCAGTATAACACCTCCATAATATTAGTTTATCAAAAAAAAGGATTGTTACAAGGATTTTGTACATACTCAGACTCCCACTTACCAACATACAAGCTTGCTAGACTGGGTGCGGTATCCAGTGAAAATGGCAACTGAGATTGAGTGACTCAGATTTAAGTGACTCAGTGTCAGTGCCTGTAATGTCAATTACCCTGAAAGGGTAGCAATGAGGAAGGACAGGATGAAGGGAAGAGTGAGAGGCAGACCAGAAGAGGAGGAGGGAAGGTATGTGAGGGGTGGTGAGGTGGGAAGCTGCCAAGCTGGCTGCGTGGTGTGGTGGTGAGGGTAGCTGTCTATGAAGGGGAGGGTGCAGAAGCTGGGGAGAAGCACAATATTTTGTGCTTTTTATGGGAGCAGGTATTAACTTTTTTTTATTACATTTCTCCCCCTCCCTGACATGCACCCTCCCCAGAATTGGTTATTATTAGTGAGGAGGGTGTAGGGGCAAAACCCCCCCACATAAATACTAAAAGTGATTTGCTTCGTTGGGAGTGTACATCACCATTTTGGTTTTCAGCAATGTATACTTGACCTAATGGCAATCGTGGTTTTGCTATCCCTGTTATCACGTAGAACCACTGGGTGCCATTGCTGCCTCAATGGCAGTTCCCTTAATTTGCAAATACTGTAGTGATCAGACAGAAAAGTAAGCAATTAAACTCTTTTTTAAATCTTCTAACACTTTCTTCCACAGTTGTGTGGGACCCACAACCTCTGGCCACCACACTCCCACCCCTGGACCTGGTCTGGTGCACAACATGCATCATCGTACAGGTCTGGCCACACCCCAATGAAGGAGCCTCTCGTATCCAGGGGCACAGGGGTAAGGCCATTAGCCACTGAGGTCGCCCTGCTATTTTCTGCTTTTTTGAGCCCTGGGAGCTGGACATGCAATGGTGTTCAAGCACGTCCATGCTGACACCCGCCGTGCTCCTCCCCTTGCTTGCATGCCACTGTAGTGTTGGTGGCCACCACCAGTCGCTGCTGCAGCATGATGCATCATTCCCACCCTTCCCAGAGGAAGGAGAACAGTCGTGGGATGCTCAATCCTTCCTCTCCCCCACCAGCCCCCGGTGGCCCGGGTCCGTTTCTGAACCTGGGTCACCAGTGTGGTGCGAGGTGTGGCATCCAGTGCCTCAACCCTCAGCACCACCGGGCTGGCAGCAATTAAACTTTAAAACAAATTCTGACAATTTCAACAAAAAATCTGGTCAGTTGGCATAGATACAGAATTTAGATAATATGCTAGGATGTTCAAAGCACCCTGATGAGGAATATTAGTATACAATGTCTCAGTGACTATTGTAACTAAGAAAGTGTATTCCTCCAATTCAATTTCTTCCATAATTTGTAATACAGAATTATTATCCTATATGTATGAGCACAGCTCCAGTATAAAAAGCTGCAGGAAGAAATCAACTCCTTCAGAGAGTGGTTCTGTTATTGAAGTGATGCCACTGATTTAAGGAAGTATTATTTTACAGAGACGTTGGTGGAAACTTGGAACAGTCTGCCAGCCAATGTGGTAGGTGCCAAAACCTTAAATGATTTCAAGTGTCAGTCATGGTTGGGACAGAGTGAAGGCTATTGTGGCTACTCAGAACAATAGTAGCATGGAGAATAATAGGGAGGGATAGTGAGGGTTAGTACCCCCACAAAATGGATACTATACTGGGATGCCATCCAATATGTTGTCGAACAACAAACTGACACTGGAGTGCCCAGTCCCTTTTGCTGAGACCCGAAATAAAGGAAACCACCTCTCATAGTCAACCTGTACCTCATTGTCATTTTTTCCTGGAAATAAATGGTCCTTCAAAGTGTTCATGTACCCCAACCCCCCCCACTTGACCTCCACCTCAGCATTAACCACCCCCTATACCCCTCACTTACCTATCCAATGAACTCTGATGACTGGCACAGTCTGCTGTTCAAGGGCCTGTAGTATATATGCATGCAAGTATGCATGTAGTAAAGCCTAGCATAGGGCCCATGGCTCATACTTCTTTCATACATGCTCAAAGCAAACACCCTGACTAGGTCCCACAGTATAGGGTCTGGAAAGGTGTGTGCTGCAAGCAGCCAGTGCAACAGAGCCTACAGGAGGTGTGCATATGCATGATTAATTCTGATAAGGCTGCTGCTGCTGCTGATTTGCTGGCTGATGGGTTTAAAGTTCTGACATATCAAAAGATGCATTCAGCACCTATCACAGTGCAACTCAGTCCTTTCATAGTGCTGCAGTCATGCAGCACAGCAGCGCTCCCCTTCCTGCCTGACTGAACCAGTCCTGACAAGACTGCTGCTTATGCCGGTTTGTGGACTGATTGCCATAAAGTGCTCACAGATGAAAAGATACTTTTCACAGTGCCACCATCAGGCAGCAAAGCAGAGTCTACCTTGCTGCTCAATTCATCCCAGACCTGCCTGATGCTGCCCAGAACTCTTTTTTCTTTCAGCAGGTCTGGTACTCATAATGGACCAAACAGCTGCTACCCTGCACTGTTTTTTCCCTGTTGGCAGGTCTAGTGCTAATTCTAAACCCACCAGCTCCCATCAGTACCAGGTCATATTAGCACTGCAAGAACAGCGTGGCATTGACTGTGCTGTGGGAATGCCTAAAACAATAACATTGACAAGGGTAGAATAGCGTTAGGATATTATTGCTACCCCTGTTGCTGTCTGCTATTAGGAGGAATGGATCAAGGTACCATTGGTGTGGTGCCTGGTCAAGCCACTCCCGGGGTGGAGTGGCTAAGGTACAAGTACAAGGCAGTATCGGAGACCTGTGGACCACGGTTCAGTTCCTGTTCTCCTAGTCTTGCAATTTTTTTAAAATAAAGAAATGTACCCCCTCCCAAGTTTCTCCCCATTCCAGAAGTCTACACCCCCTCAGAGTTGATTTTTTTAGTTGGGGGGGCATGGGGGTTGCATCCATTGTCACTTGGTGACATTTTGTGTCGGTCAGTGTATTGTCCAACTTTTTTTGTCTCTCAGCATTTTGCTTGTGGTATTGTGTGCTGCGCTATTTTTGTATGCTGGGTTTTGACCCCATGCCCTCCCACCTCCCTATGTAGTCTGACACCAGGGTTCCCACCCATAGTGTTGGCTGACCCCCCTCTCACTCCCCCAAAGATGATGCAACATAAGGGTGCCCTTCCCTGGTGCCACCAAACAAAGTAACACTGGGGTGTCCAATACCCACTGCCAGGACCTGACATAAAAGAAGCCATCCTTTATAGTCAAACAGTCCCTCATATTCTTTGCTATTCCTGGAAGAAAACAGTCCTTCAAAGTGTTTTGCATCCCACCTCTGATGCTCACCTGACCCCCCTCTTAGCACCCACTACTCCACACCCCCTGCACACCTCACATACCTAGCCACTGAACTCTGATGTCTGGCATGTCCTGCTACTCCAGAGCCTGTAGCATGTATACACAGTACAGAACCGTGGTTCATATTGCCTTATTTATTTTTGTTTACTTGTGTGCATGCATAAAGCAAAAGCCTTGGCACAATCCCACAGAATAGGGGCTAGTGAGGTGTGTGCTGTGAACAACCAATGCTGCTGGGCCTGCAGGAGGTGTGCATGTGCACACCCACTCCTGATATGACTGTTAATGATGCTGGTTTGCAAGTTGATGGGCATAAACTTCTCAAATATGGAAGAATGCAGCCACACTTATCACAGTGTGGCTGCTTCCTTCCATAGTGCCAACTTTCATAAGGCAACAAAGCTGCATCCCTTTTCCATCCAACTCATCCCAGAAGCATTAGCTTCTACCCAGCACTGATTTTTTTTTTCTATAGGTCCAATGTTCATCCAGGAGCTGCCAGCTGCCTCCCAACACTTCTTTCCAGCATTTTGTTTGTGCTTAGCTCAGACCAGACAGCTTCCCCATCACTGTTTATTTTTTTCAGGGGTCTAGTGTTAATCGCGGACCCACCAGCTTTTGGCTGCTACTGTTTGTTTTCTTTCAGAAGGTCCAGTGCTCAACGTGAACCCACAAGCTCCACCTGGTGCTGTTTTTTTGTTTTTGTTCAGCAGGTCTGCTGCTAATCCCAGAACTGCCAGTTCTTACCCCCCACACACACACACACACCACATGCAGTGTAATACCAGTTTGTCTACCCCCAGTGGCAGCTAACCCCCACTCCCACAAAGGGATTGCAACACCGAGGTGTGCACCCCCAGTGTTGCTAAACAATAAATTGGAACTGGGGTGCTCAATGTCAGTAACTAAATGAAGGAAACTGTCCCTTGTATTCAACTGTTTCTCATACTCTTTTTTTTTTTCTGGAAGAAAATGGTCCCTTAAAGTGTTCTGCATCCCCCTCTAACCTTCACCCCCCACCCCACCCCCACTCAACAATCACCTTACCACATACCCTGAACCACTCACTTACTTATCCTCTAAAGTTGTCTGATGACAGGCACATCCTGCTGCTTCAGAGCCAAGCTACAAAATGACTGAATACAAGGTAAGTTTTGGTACTGACTGTGTACTGCAGTTTGAACTTTTACTAATAACTTTGTCATTTTTGTAATGTTTTTGCCCCAAATGTTTAACATAACCATTTTGGGACCTCACATCATAAACAAAGTAGATGAAATTATGAAATATCCGGAAACATGTTTTTGCAGTCTCTCCCTAAAATTACCTTTTGAACAGGATTTGAAAAATTCCACCTGTCTTGCTCATAAGGCAGAATAATAAAGACTATGCTAAAAGTTTGGTGTCAAAATGTCAAAACACCATGGCTATAAAGAAACATGAATTTTCTTCACTGTTTACCCATAACTTTGAGATTTGGCCCCCAAATGTTCAACATCACATTCTTGTTACCCACACCTCATGAACATTATGTGTGTCATTTTTGAAATCCATCCAAAACATGTTTTTGCAGTTGCTCTGCAAAATCAAGTTTTTTACAAGATTTAAAAATAAAATTCTACCTGGCTTGATCATAAGGTGGGGATATTAAAAAGAAAGACTATGTTTGAAAGTTGGGTTCAGAATGTAAAAAAAGCAATAAGGTTATGAAGAAAAGTTGTTTCTTCAAAATGTATTCATAACTTTGTAATATGTGCAGATTTCTGCTCCAGATGTGCAACATAACCCTTTTTAGCCCACCTGATGAACACAATAGGTGATATTTTCAAATCCCCTCCAAAACTTGTTTTCACAGTCACTCTATAAAATCACCTTTCAGACGGCATTTGAAAAATTCCACAGTTTTTATAATAATGTGGTTTCTATGTATGAAAGACCAAATGTAAATTTAAAATTTGTGCAGAAGAACATTTGGGTTAGATTGAGAAAAAAGGGAAACAAAATGCACTGGTACAATATTTCATACAGTGTAGTAACACTGACATTTAAAAATTTCAGACTATTGAAAAGGTCACCATTCATCCATGAGGAGGTGACCTGAACAATAAACTGTTGCTCAGAGAAAGTTTGTGGCAGTATAAAAAGCCTGGACTAAATGAACATTTTCAGCTGCTGCCTTTTCTGGGATAATCTGTAACTATAGACTAAATGCTTTCCGCATGCTTATATGTACATTTGACGTGGTTTTCTGTGTTATACTGAAAGGTAAGAGCAGATCCCTGATAGTAACTCTATTTAAGAATTTAAGTTCATGTGTATTATGGAAGCCTGGAAAGTTGTGGATTCAGGCCTCACACATGGTACTTGAGGTAATACCCATAACTGATATATTAGTGTAGTATGAGGGGATGCTGAACTTGTTAGGTGCCATCCTTCAGATGAGATGTCAAACTGCGGCACCTTCTATCGATCTCTAGTCATTATTCAGGTGTAAGTAAAAGATCCTCTGGCACTTATCAATGAAGAGTAGGATAATTTTTTTATTAGAAATGAGATGAACAGTCATATAAAAAATAAATAACAAAGTAAAATAAAAAACAATTTGAAACAATCTGGAATCACAGCACTTCAAATATACACAGGCAAAAATTCCAAGAAACAAACATTGAGACTCAAGTAAACAGAAATTCCCATTGACACTGTAGTTATACAATTAAATAACTAGAGAATGAAATAACTGGAGGAAAGACAAATTAGTGATGAAGAGTAGAGGATTTTTTTATTTAAAGGAAAGCAAAACAAAGCATAATATAACATTTCAGACACAACATAATAGGTGCAGCATGTCAAAGCATGCAGAAAGGGAAGTAAATCAAAATATCAAAATATAGCAAATACAGAAAATCATACACTAAATCAAAAAACAAAAAAATTGGATGTTAACCTAACTTGATAAAAAATCTTGGAGATATGGTCAGCACCCAGGCCAGTGAACATATCAGGTATGCAGAATCAGGTTATTTCAGACTGAAGGAAAAATGACCTTGGAATATTAGCCCATAGTTTATGAAACAGCAAATGAGAAAACACCTGTTTGTCTTTTCCATAAACGTTACCACAAGCCAAAAAAAAACAGTACTGGACAAATGTGTATATGTGATAACCTTGCACTGTAATGTATGGGCACAGTGGGCCTGCCATAAATACAATTTGAAAATTATAAAAATTACCCTTAAAGTTTCCACATGCTTTCCATCCCATCCCCCATCCCGGGGGATGAAGAGTAAGGGAATTTTATTGACAAAAGACAGCAAACAAAGAAATCAGTACAGGTCAAAGTAATTAAAAATAAACAGAAATATACAACAATTAAGAAAACACCCTGTGGAAACCTGACCACAGCTTGTGAAAGGCATTAGGGTGTAGAATACATTTATCATCTATATACATTTTGGAGAGACAATCCATAGCCATACAGACAACTGCATAGGGAGAGATCTATTTTTGTTGCATTGTGAAGGCACATCTCACCTGCCACAAGTAGTATTTACATACTGCAAACCAGGCCTGTAATATCTGAACAGAAAAACAGTTCCAAACTTGCGGTAATATGCTTAAAACTACAATATCATATGTAACAGTGGAAAAGGCAGGAAAAAGTCACATGTTGCTAACTTGTTGCCAAAATGGACAGCTGGTAGGGTAGGCAAGAAGAAAATGAGACAGTGTTTCAAGGATATCTGTGCAGGTGGGACGGGGCAGATCCTGTTTGCCAGTGATTTATGTTTTAAGGAGTCACGCACTGCCAATTTGTCATGCATGCTAAGCCATAATATATCCTGCATATAAAAATAAATTTTACTATTAACAAGTTGGGACAATGCCCAGTCCACATGAGCAGAAGGACAGATTTTGATGCCCAAAGGAGGTGAATAATATAAGTCAAGAACAGTGTTGTAGAGGCCACTCTGTGGAAATCTAGCACAATCATCAAGTCTAGTGTCAGAAAAACAATTTCTTGACTGAGGAGATGATATAAACAGGGAGAACATGATGATACTCCCTGCCCAAACCACGTATATGGGTGGCAGATTGAGTGGCAAGAAGAGGCACTAACCAGTCAGAAACCAAAAGAATCCAAACAGTACTGGTGGAATGCAAAAGGGGAATAAAACTATTAGGAAAAAAAAAGACACAATGGTAAAAGGCTAAGGGGTTGACTATATGCAGGCCCCCACTAGCAAGGGTTCAGTAAGTAACATCCCATTTAATGGGTTGGAGACGGGAGCCCCATAATCCTTGAAAGAACAAACTGAATACTCTTGTTTCCAAGGACGGGTGCAGGAAGACACAGCTGAGTTATTTGAAACAAGGAAGCAGCAGGGTTTTTATCATGTAAACATCCTCCAATTTTGTCAATACTCTATGCTTCCAAACTAAGAGCTTTCTCTCTACCTTGGAAAGACAAGTTTTCTCAATTAAGAAGCAGGGTCAGAGTGGGAGACTGAGGTAAGCCAAAGCCATGAATGAAAAACTGATTAATTTCTGAGCAAAATGTAAAGTTGTTCCTTACTGTATAGCTAGCTACTGATATGTATTACAACCTCAGATCAGAGTTAGAGGAAAGTTTATATTTTTTAATTGTTGTAATTTAGTAGCAGACAGTATCATGCAGCAATCAAAGTATTCCTCCATCCCCTAATTGTAGTTGGGAAGATGTGGAGGATTACTTTGGGGATGTTGGCAGTTTCTTCCCTGCCCAGGGAGTGGTGATTTCATGGTGTTTCACACCCCCACCCCTCAGGTGTTTTTCCTGTGGGGCTGGGTCATTTTAGATGGGGGGGGGTTGCAGAGGATTCAGTCCAAACCTAGTACCCACAGGGTGGAGTTGGCATTTGAGTAGTTTGTGGCCAGTCTTTTTTAATCCCCCACTATTCCCCGAAGTGGAGTAGGAGGATGGGGGTTTGCATTACTTCTGGTGTTCATGAAGAGGCCTACATTACTGAGCCCTCTTGAACTAAAATACTACAGAAACTATATTGTCTTTTGTTTTTGGGGGGCACAGACTCATGCTTCCCTACCATCCCTCCGTACCATCTCCAAGGGTAGAAAGCTGAGGCTGGAGGTGGTGTACAGACCACCAGCCCAATCAGTGGAACTGGACAGGGAGTTATTGGAGCAAATAAGGAGGGTGTGTAATAAGGGGAGTGTGGTGATTGTGGGGGATTTCAATCTGCTGGGGTAGATTGGAGCACCCCTGCCACCTCCAGTGCCAGGGAGCAGGTGCTCCTGGATGTGATCCAGGATGGTCTCCTGACACAGCTGGTCAGTGGGCCAACATGACTAGGTAACACGCTGGACTTGGTGCTGTCAAATGGGGAGGCAGTGAGGGAAATGAGGGTGGAAGACCCATTAGCTGGTAGTGACCACCAAACAGTGTGGTTCACTCTCAAGTTGGGCAGGGAGTCTGGAAGCACAGTAACAAAGGTGGTGGATTTTAGGAGGGTGGACTTCAGGAGGATGAGAGAAATACTGCAAGAGAGACTTCAGGTTATTCGGCCAGAGATGGATGCACAGCAAAAGTGGGAAATTATTAAAACTGAGCTAACAGAGCCTACAGAAACTTGCACCAGGACTAAGAGCAAGAAGTGCAGAACCAGGAAACCATACTGGCTGGACAGAGAAGTGCTGGAGGGTATGACAGCAAAGAAAGCTGTGTACCAGAAGTTCAGGAGAACGAGGAAGGAAGAGAACAGGGAGGCTTATGTGAGTTGGTCCAAGGAGGTGACCAAGCGAGTGAGAGTAGCCAAGGCCTCCAGGGAGCTAAGGTTCTCACAGGGCATCAAGGAAGGGGAGAATGACTTTTTTAGATATGTCATGGAAAAGAGGAAGTGAGGAGACCATATAGTGAAGATAAAGTGGGGATGGGAGTGAGTGAAAAAGGGCGAGCAACAAGTGGAAGTACTAAATGAATACTGCTGCTCCATTTTCACAAAGGAGAAGGATGGTCCACTACCACTATGGACTGGGAGGGCGGGGTGGAGGGAGGAGATGGCAGATGGAATGATTGAGGGGGGTAGAGTACTAGAGGGTCTGAGGGCATTAACGTTAGACAAGGCACCAGGTCCTGATGGCATCCACCCCAGGGTGCTGAGGAAGATGGCAGAGGTGTTGGCTGAGCCACTGGCGAACCTGTTCGGCACCTCCCTGGACACAGGATGGGTGCCTCAGGACTGTAGGGTGGCCCATGTGGTGCCCATACACAAGAGTGGGCCTATGGATGAGACAGGAAATGATCTGCCTGTCAGTCTCACTTTCATTATGGGTAAACTTATGGAAACAATACTGCAGAAGAGACTGGTGTCATTCCTCGAGGGTAATGACCTCCAGGATGGGCGGCAGCATGGGTCCATCTCAGGGAGGTCTTGTCAGACCAATCTGATAGAATATTATGACTGGGTAACAAGAGAACTGAATATGGGTCATGCTGTAGATGTCCTGTACTTGGGCTTTAGCAAGGCCTTTGATTCAGTGTCTCATGGGAGGATGGGCAGGAAGCTGACTGCTGCGGGGGTGGGGATGAAGCTGACAAACTGGATAAGGAACTGGCTGCAGGGGAGGCTGCAACAGGTGGTAGTGGGGGAGAGCTCTTGACACCTAGACCGATGATGAGCTGTGTGCCGGAGGACTCGGTGCTGGGCCCTGTGCTATTTGGGCTCTTTATCTCAGATATTGCACATGGAGTTGGGAGCAGGGTTAGTCTGTTTGCAGATGATACCAAAATGGGGGCAGTGGTGGACAAAGAGGATGGATGAAAACAACTATAAGGGGACCTAACCAAACTGGATGTATAGTTAGAGAAGTGACATCTGGGATTCAATGCAAAAAAGTGCAAGGTTATGCACTTCAGGGTAAAGAACCCAAGGAGGGACTATTGGTTGGGAGGAGGTGAGGCAGGGGATCACTGAGGAAGAGAAGGACCTAGGGGTGCTGGTAACAGGGAGCATGAACAACTCTGCCCAATGCAGGAAAGCAGCAGTTAAGGTGAACAGGATGCTGGGCTGCATTGCAAGGTGTTTCTCATCCAGGCATAGGGAGGTGATCCTGTCCCTCTACAGATCTTTGGTCAGGCCACTCTTGGAGTACTGTGTGCAGTACTGGTGGCAATATCTGAAGAGGGTTATTAATTAGTGGAAGGTGTGCAATGGAGTACAATAAAAATGTTATAGGGGATGGAGGACAAGGCCTACGAGGACAGGCTGAATGAGTTGAATATGTACATGCTGGAGGAGAGGAGGGATGGGGGATATGATTGAAATATTCAAATATTTGAGGGGGATAAACAAAGCTAGCACTGAAGGAGTGTTTAAACTGATGAAGGGTAGGGACACGGGCTAAGACTGGAGGGTGCAAGATTTAGGAGGGAGATGAGGAAGGCTACTTCACGGAGAGGGTAGTGTCTCAATGGAACACTCTACCAGAGGGGGTGGTATCATGTAAGACAGTAGGAAGTTTTAAGAGGGTATGGAAAAGAGCATGAGAGAGGGTCTGGGTGGAGGGGGCGGAGGCCATCATAGGAATTACAGATGGGGGGAGGGGGTTGGGGCAGCTGCAATCTAGGGAGTTAACTGCACACTCTGGCAGGCATTAATAGACATGTGGTCTGTTTCTGCTGGCAGAATCATATGTTCATATGTTCACATGTTCGTATCTCCCCACAAAGTATCATGGAAAAGGATTTCTGTTAAAAGCACATATACTGCAATATAGACACTTCCCTTGAAAACTGCTATTTTTAGGGCCATTGATTTGAATGTTGTTTTGTATTGGTGATGCTTTGCTAAAACATTTAACAACTCTGTGATTAAGTTATGCTTCATGATGGACTCAGGCAGGAATGGAGACTCTGTGTAACTTTTGTTCTATGTAGTCCTTGCAGTGGTTTTGAATAAATTGGATTTTTTGAAAAGGAGCTGCAGGCTTAGCTAGTTCAACTGCACAAACTCATATGGAAACTAAAGAAACAAAAACTATTTGCTATGTTGTTCTATATGTGTTTGTGGGTTCAGGTTGTACTTGACTATTCACTTCATTTTATTCAGCATTTTGTGGAGGGCTACGGACTATGCTGATTACACTGTACTATATGTACATGTATAATTTGATTATTTTGTTTCAGTTGCAGGTCTTTGCACCCCTCCTTGCCCTCCATGTGTCTTTTTTAACACAGAGGGGGGGTAGGGGGGCAAAGTCCCACAAATGAAATAAATCGGTAGCACATTATAACTATGTCAAGTAATCCTATCGAGTATAAGTAGCATAGTGTACTGATTTGGTTGAAATGCTATTCAGTTGGTGTAAAGAGACATTAGGGTAGGATTATGAAAGATTATGCTTCTTGCTGGAAGTTAAAGTAAATTCTTGTAACTGACCACATAATTTATTGTGTTAGCTGTTTTTACATAGATATATACGTATATTAGCTTCTTTCATTGCTTACTATCCAGTAGCATGGGGCTTGTTGTTCACTAATACTGTAGCCTACATGGTTGTTTTTGTCAGTGACATTTTAAAAGTTATTGTGTAGCTATAACCATGGTAATTGCAAACACCTTGGGGGGGGGAGGGCGGAGTCCATTGTGTGAAAGCTGAATATGGAGTATAAGAATCAAATATTCCTCTAAAAAATAACCTATGTTGTTGTGTTTATACCAGGAAGCATATTTCTGACTTATTATACTCAACATATCCACTTCCTGTGCAAAAAAAATAGCTTTTGTTTAACTAATTCTTTGTATTGTAGGGCTATTATGATTTTCTTATCTATATCTGTCCATAAATGTTGAAATTTAAGCTTATTTAGTATCTTATGCAAACACATTAACCAATTTGATTTAATCCCTTTGCCATTCCAAGTTTTTTTCTTCCAAGTAAGTTTTTGGAAGAATATTATCAGAATTATTAATTATCTGTATCCAGTAGTTTAATAGATGTATTTCCTTTATGTTATTTATTTTTATTTTCCCCAATTCTGCCCTGGTCATAGCATTAGCCGTTGAACTTGGGACATTTAACAAAGTCTTATAGTAATACATTAAGGGAGATTCCAGAATTATACCTTTATTATCTTCAGACCCCGACACTTCTGCTCCATCTAATAAGACTGAGTTGATTTTTGAATCTCCTGCTTTTAGGGCGGGTACTATAGTATTCCCTCAAATTGACCATTAAACTTTGCTTTCACAATTGTTTTAGCTTTGATACTTTGTTCCTTTAAATGTTTTGTCCATTTGGCATCAGACATAATTGTAATTTCTTGATATACATATTTGTTAACAACTTCAACCCATTGTTTATTTATATGAATCCTAGTTTTGTATTGGTTTTTGGGTTTAGACCCCAACACCGTCACTTTCATTTTATTTAAATTTATCTTTAATTCCAAATATTTGCATTTTTGCTTAAAAATATCAGATGTTTTGGTAAACCTATTCTGGATATGGACAGTAGAACAATATCATCTGCATAAGCGAAAGAATGTACTATTTGAATATTTATATTAGGGGCATCCAAATTATCTCCTACCTCATATTATAAAAATGTGGTAATGTATATATTAAACAGGGATGGTGCTAATAGGCATCCCTGTTTAATCCCTCTGCTAGAAGGAAAACATTAAGTAACATCCCCTTTACTGCTGTATCTAACTGCTGTTTGCGTGCCTGTATAAAGTAAATAAATAGGAAGCAGAAGTGAGGGGGTAACTGCTTTTTTAGAAGGATCACCCACAGGGTATTTCTGTTAATCAAATCAAAGGCATGTGAGAAGTCTACATATAGTACATACATTTTCATCTTACATATATATATATAAATATATATATATATATATATATATATATATATATATATATATATATATATATATATATATATTTCAATTAAGTGTGCAATGTGCAAAACAGAATATATTATCTATTCTGGAGAAATTTTCTCTGAATCCAGCTTGAAATGGTGATAATATTGAATATGTTTTTATCCAACTTGTAAGTTTATCCAAAAAAAACCTGTGCAAACATTTTAGAGGATATATTCAATAAACTAGAGGGCCTAAAATTACTGGGATCTTGTATAGATCCCTTTTTGTGTATTGGTACAATAATGTTAGTTGCCCATTCTTCTAGTATGTGTTTATAATGAAAACAGAAGTTAAAAAATAATGTAAGTATCAGTATCCAAAAATGACTGTATTTTTTATCAATTTCAGGCAGGATTAAGTCATGACCTGGAGCCTTATTATTTTCTAATCTAACCATTGCAAATTCTAGATCTTGCTTAGATGCCACCAGTGGTTTGTAGTGACAATTCATAAGACCTTTATCTAGATCGAAGATCACCATAGCATCTTCCCCATTAAATATTGCTTGTAAGTATGACACCCAGGCACCCTTGAGTATATACACTGTAGACGAAGAGTTATATGAGTTACTGCCCTTTGCCACCAAATTCAAAAATCTATGATTATCTTTTGTCTGGATTATCTTAAACATGTCATTCCATTAATTATTTAAAGCTTGAAGTCTTTTTATCTGGGTAAATTTAGTATATGATTTTCTAGCTTTATTAAGGTTATAAAAATTATCCCTTGCTGGATGTTTTTTTGTCCATCTTACTAGTTTATTAAGTTCCTTTTTAGCCTCATGGAATGCATTGTCAAACCATGTGTTTTTTTTTAGTTTTCTCTATATTTTGTTCTTTATGTATTAACTTAATTACGTTATCACTTAGCTAAGTTAGCAATTGCTCAACCATATCTACATTATTAATGATCTGTCTATTGAATAACTCATTGAATTTCTCTTCCCAATCTATGAAAACACCCTCTGCTAGTTCATTTATTTTTGAATGGAGAAGATGGCCAGCTGTGGCTGAATATTAATAGTCTTATTAGAAATATCTTCTTCCATATTTAGTTCAACTGAAAGTTCAAGAGAAGCATGCCCACTCTCAGCTCTAGTTGTAATAACCAAGTTCTGAAAGGTTTTATAATTTTCAGGTCTACAAAGAATATAATCTTTTAAACGTTATCCATTATGAGAAAAAAGGTAGTTTTTCCATTTAAATCTCCAGGTAGTCTTCCATTTCATATTACTAGGGGAGTGTCTTCTACCAGTTTCTGTAACTCCAAACTGTTAGCATTTTTCAGTTTATCCATGCTGTTTCTTGCATTTCATTCTGTTAAGTTAATTTCAGTATCCAGAATGTTTTCATTTATTTATTTATTTAGTTTTTGTTGATCTGGTAAGTGCACTAGACAAACCTGCCTATTTTCAGGAATGACCCAGGGGAGGGGGATACAGATGGATGCCAACTGACTTTGAACCCGATTAAGCTGTTGTCTATTTATAGTGAATGAGGGAAATTTGGCCAGGACACCGGGGAAATTCCCCTACTCTGATGCTGCTTCACTGATGGTTCTGCATTGTGGCCAGTAGGGGAGCCTTTTGGTCATTGCGATGGCCACTCGGAGCGAGTCGTCAGACCAGCAGGACGCTGCTGAATTGGGGGAGCTAGCCTCCTCTCCTGATTCTATTCGGCAAGAGGCTTTATCTAAAAAATGGCACGATTCCGAAATTGAAGGTGAAGGGAATGAGATTTTTGTTTCGACAGAAGATTTAAGTGCATCTACCAGTTTAAACCTCGATGGAGCTTTGGGTGTTACGGACCTGAATTCCTCTACAAAATGTAAAACCACTGCATCTGACGACCCTGTGGAGCTTTCTGACCTATCCTTGAGTAACGCAGTGCCAGTTTTACGTTCGGGAGCTACCGGAGAAAGTTGCCTCTTTATCAGAGAATACTATACAACCGATGGATTTTACTGTGGCTGGTGAGTTGGCTTTGAATCTCGTTCTGACTTGCGAGTTGGTTTTGAGGCTGGCAATTCTAACACGACTGGTGTGTGCCGAAAGCCTAGTTTTCTTTTTCTTGACAAGCCACTTAAGTTTGGTGAGAGGGCTGGCAGTTCTAGCACTAAATCAAGTGTGTGCCAAAAGCCCAACGCTTCTCATTTACTCCCCCACGGCTAGTAAAAATTCACCTGAGGGCATTGCCTGCATTCCAGAAGCCATTGCTCCTTCTACAGTATTACTGCAGCCCACTGTGGGTTCAGTGGATTCTTCTAATTTGTCTGATGCTGGTTTTGCGTTTCGACCTCCGACTAACTCTGTTGATGGCTTCAGAATGAAAAAGGGACCTGGTTACCGGACCTTAGTTGGGATTCCTCCTTAAGTTTTTTACATTCATCTCCAGAATGGAAACCTTCAGAGGTTCAAGGTTTGAGTCCAACCCCAGGTTCCATGACACTGGATACACAGAATATTGACACTGTTAAACCTGGTTGTTTCATCTCCGTGGATCAAACAGGTCCTGAGGTGGTGGAAATTTCTAAAGACCATAACCCTATTAAGATGTCTACTACGGAAAGACAAACTACTGTTCCTCAAGACCCTGTTCCAGATCGCATTCCTTTGTTATCGGATTTATTTGCCAAAATTAAAAAGGAGGCTGCACCTATCCACTACAAAGGTGGCTTAGAAGATAGACCTGACCGAACTTATGTTGGTCATACTTTATTAAAAGACTCCTTGTCCTTTTCCCCTAGAGATGTTTTTGCCCTTATTAATATATCTGGGGAAGACAATTATGATGTTAGTTTTCGAACCGCACATGCATTAGATCTTTTTTGGGAGCGTTATGCACAGGTTAAGTTTTCCCCCATTTGGACCCCTTTTTTAGTTATTCCCTTAACAAAACCTTTAATTAAGTTTGTGACGATTATGTTTCAAAATGAAGGTATTCACGTCGATGACATCACTTTTTGGTTATCACAGAAATGTGAGATTTTAAGTAAACTGGAAGCCTTATTAGACTTGGAGTCCTTCTGGACTGGAGGGGGTGGAAATATAAGGTTAAATTGAAGGCTACTGACAATGGAATGGAACATATCCCCAATTCCTTTTTGTTGGGAAGGGATGGGGAGTATGTTTTTATGCAGGTCAACCTAGGGCCTGCTATAAATGTGGGGTCAGAACCCATTTATCTAGTATTTGTGATAAAGCCAGATGTGATAATTGTGGGGATATTGGTCACATAGCTATGCAGTGTACTAATCTTACCAAGTGTGATTTATGTGAGGATACAGGTCATGTTTTTGGTGAATGTCCTTGGGCTGCTAGGAAAAAAACCTTCTTGTATTAGTCCAGATCTCTTGATTCAGCAAGCTCAGGATTCTACTTCTGACCTTTCCTCCATTGGTTTAATTCCTAAGTCAAGTTCTTTAGAGGATCAGACCTTAGTCCCCCCCCCCCACGGTGCTCCCTGACTCTGGGGCTCTCACTTCTGTTCAGGGTAGCTTCATCTCCCTTACTTTCAACCCCAGGTTGGATTCTTTACAGGATAAGGCCTTGCCCTCCCCCCCCCTTCTGTGGTACTCCCGGAGCCTAATGCTCTTAAACTCAAGAACTCCATTTGTGCTGCTCTGTTAACACCAGTTTGTTATCAGGAACCTGTTTTTTCAGGTGATGATTTGCCTAACAGTAAGGCTTTTAAACTTGTGGCCAGGAGGCGTTCCTCTCGGAACATTAAACCTCCAGTTAAGTTACTTTCTCCAGTATTAGCAGACATGGATAATACATATGCCGCTTTGTTCTTGCTGGATGAGAATTCTGACATGGAACATGGGGATACTGATGCCCCAATCGGTAGAGAGTAGCCAGCCTTCGATTGGACCAGATAGAGGAGATTATAAAAATAAAAAAAATAAAAAAAGGAAGAAATGAAGAAATGAAACAACGAGCTTATGACCCTGGGTTTTAGTTGTCTAAATACTTTATGGGTACTTTTTCTATTGGGTCCTTGAACATCCATAGTATATTAAACACGGTTAAGCATCATGCTGTTTTTTCTTTTATTCATGATTCAGGTTATGATATTTTTTATTTACAAGAGACTTGGATGTGTTCTAGAGATCAATTATTGTTGTTTAAAAGGGACTGGATTTGGGGGCCATCTTATTGGTCCTTTGAGCCTGAGTGTGCAGATGGGGTGGGCATTCTTTTTGGTTCATATGATTTCTCTTTAGTAAAATTAGTTGATTTGATCCCTGGGCATTTATTAATGTTAGATGGGAAATGGAAACTATCTGCTTTTCATTTACTTAATGTTTATGGGCCTCAAACTAAGGCTGATAGGGTGGGTTTGTTAAAATTGGTTCAACCTTATTTAGTCTCCTCATAGAAGATTATTTTAGGTGGTGATTTTAACTGTGATATTGCAAGGGATTATGTAGGGGAAGGGAAACTCAAAAAAGCTTATTGTGATTCTAACATGTTGTTGTCTATCATTCGCACAGCGGGGCTCATTAATTGTAGTATCTATAATAGAGGGTCAAGATTTACTTATGTTAGGGGCATTTTTAAAACAACTATTGACCATTTTTTTTTCTCCAGGAACATTCCACAAGGTCAGTTTTTTATTGTTCCTAGTGAATTCTCTGATCACCTATTGTTGAAATTTACTATTGCTAAGCTGAGCTATACTCCCAAAATCAGGAATAGATGGAAATTGAACCCTTCTTTGTTAGAATCCTCTATTATTCAAAAACATGTTATAGCTTTATTATCTACCAGATTGTCTGTACTTTGTTTATATGATTACATTGGAGAATGGTGGATGGACACCAAACTAGATTTATAGAGTTTCTTTAGCAATTACAGCAAGGGTTTGGGTAACAAAATCTTTTTGAAATATTTGTCTCTCCGAAGTCAGTTACAACGTCTGTTTGCTATGTCATATGTTACCAAATATGATTATTCACTACAAATAAGTAATTTAAAAAAGGAAATGTTACGTTTTCAATATACTCGAGCCTCTATAATTACGGCAATGCTATCTAGTGGCACTCAGAAAACACCCATAGGAGATCCGTATGAGGCCTGTAAAAAAATTCATGCAGATATGAACCTTGAATTTTTGCAGGATTCAGAGGGAAATAGGATTGATTCTATTTTAGAGATGGAAAAGTTAAAGTACATTATCACTCTATGGAACCTATGGTAGCCCCTTCCAATGAGACAATTGTAGACTATTTATGAAATATTGAGTCTCCGTTGGGCTTACATGATACCCGTCTGTTGCTTCAACAGATTACTGTGACAGATGTTATACAAGCCATTAAAAATCTTAGTATAGGTACTTCGCCAGGTTTGGATGGACTACTTAATCAGTTTTATAAATTTTTATATCTGAACTTTCTGCCATTCTGCATACTGTTTATTTATTTTTTTTCAGCATCAGAAGATTCCAAATTCCTTCTCTGAAGGTTTATTAGGTTATTTATTTAAATCCGGAAACAGAGCTGATATTTCAAATTGGAGACCAATTATTTTGTTGAATTCAGATTACAAAATTTTAACCCATATTCTAAATTCCTAACTTAGGACTTATGCTTCCTCTATTCTCTCAGTAGACCAATTCTGCAGACTTCCTGGTAAAAAAATCCAAGATGCATTTATTATTATCAGAGATTGTATTGAAATATTGCACATAATGGGTGATAAAGGATGTGTTCTTTCATTGGATCAAGAGAAAGCTTTTGATCGGATTGACAGGTGTTTTCTGTTTTCCACATTAGCTAAATATGGGGTGCCAGTATCTATTATTAAAAATATACAATTATTATATTCTCAGGTGTTCGTTAAAGTGTTAATAAGGGGACATATAACCGATGGATTTGTTATTTCTACTGGAGTTAGGCAAGGATGTCCTCTCAGTCCTTTGTTGTACTTATTTTCTATTGACCCCTTGCTTCAAATTTTGGCTAAGTTGAATTTAAATAGACTATCAGATTGGGGGGCATTTTCTAACCTCTCAGTATTGGCCTATGCAGATGACATTTGTGTGTTCTTTTCACATTTTGACCATATTTCTTTGGTTTTACAGGAACTTGCCAGATATGCTATGGTCTCTAATTGAAAGTTAAACTTTACTAAAAGTAAAGGATTGCTGATAGGCCCTTGGGATTTGAGTCCACGGCAGGTGTCAGGGATTACTTTTTCTAAAAATCCTATTGTCATTTTGGGTATTAAGTTTGGTACCATAAATTTACCCTTTGATAATTGGGACTCTGCATTATCAAAATCTCGAATTAAAGTTACAAGATGGCAATTTCGGAAATTGTCTAAACTTAAAAGAATTCAAATTTTGAGACAGTTTATTGCTCCTCAGTTACAATATGTTGCATATATTTTCCCACTACCTTCTACTTTGGAGACCTCTTTATATGGAATGTTTTTCCAAATGCTGTGGGGGAATAAGCTTAACCCAGTTAAATGTTGTTATACGTATTTAAGCAAAGCCAAAGGGGGTCTGGGTATGATCGAACCTATATTTTTTTTCCTCTTTATTTATCTACCATACTGTTTTTTATAGTATTTCCTCCTCTTCTACTGGTGTACGGGGTCTCGTGCAGCAGGTGTTGAATCATTATTTAAATGGGTGGACTGATATTGCACTGAAAATTCATTCACGATTATATTTTCCAGATTATTTTCGTCCTATGGCTCAGAAATTATATAAATGGAAAATTTCTAAAGCTAATATTTTGCATAATACCAGGAAAAATTTGTATTATCATTTATTAACTCATTTATATCCTATAGAACCTAGCTTTAAAGATTGTCCTCCGGACCTTCATGGTCATGTTCTTAAACAACTTACCAACCAGAAGGTGCCTACTACAATGTGGGAAATTTTGTGGCTCACTATGTATGGTAGATTAAATGTTAGACGTAATGCTAAGCATAAAAATCTGGTGGACAGGAATTGTCCTTATTTATCATGCACTAATTTAGAAGAAACCATGTCCCATTTTTTTTTTGACTTGCTCATATGCAAAACCTCTTTGGTCTTTTCTTAAGGAAAATTGGCATATAGATTGGTTACTGGACTTGAATTATAATACTCTTGTTCTTGGACTTTTGCCTACTGGGAATGTTGAATTTCATTTAGAAACATATTTCATCTTTCTTTCTTGTTTAAGGTTTTATTTGTGGCATGCTCGGTGCCAATGGGTTCTTTCCCAAAAAATGATGCCATATTCTGTATGTAGTTATTTGGTTGCACAAGCAATGAATTCTGTATATCATGCTGATTTATTACGTTATACTGGGGATAAGGTATGTAGGTGGTGGAAAGGCTTTCAAATTTTTATAAAATATAAGTGATGTGTGTTTCTTTTCATCCCCTTTTCCTTTATGATACGTAATCATGTTATTTTTCTTTTCCTTTCTGGTTATTGTTATTATTTCTTGATTTATGTTGTGTATGCTTTCTGTGTTAATTCAATAAAACCCCCCCCTACTCTTTTCGATAAGTGCCATGGGGTCTTTAACATCTACCTGAACTACCACCAATCCAGGCAGATGGGACCTCGGTTTAACGTCTCATCCAAAAGATGGCACCGCAGAAGTACAGCACCCCTCTCCTGCTGCACTACAGTGTCAGTACTGGGATATTAACCCAAGTGCCAGATGTGGGAACTGAACCCACAGCTCTCTGATCTCCCAGCCTCAGAGGCAAGTGTGCTACCTACTGAGCCACTGACACTGCTAATTAAATTTAAAATTTAAAGTTTAAATTATCATAGTTGGCTATCCGAGCACTGAAGTCTCCTACAGCAATAATAATTCCAAATGGATATTTTGATATAGAAGCATCCAAGTCTTTGGATAGATTATTCCATAGTTTTTTGGTGTCACATTTCTCATTAGATGGGGAAATAGAAATATTCAACATAATGTATAAATCATTACCCCACTATAAAGATAGCATTATATAATTTGGGTCAATTTTAAATACTTCAATAGTTGTAATATTTTTTTTAATTCATATTTTATTAACAAATTTTCACCATACAGGGGACAGAAAATTACAACACACTCTGCATATGTTCAAAGTGTTACATGAGCTGTCCCCATCCCCCCTTCCCCCCACCCTGTACAGCAGCAAAGTCCATACTGTAGTAGAATAAGCAATACAATATAGTGTCATAAGATAAAATTCACTGTTACAGTAACTCATATACCTGATCTGGTCATGATTAACGTGTGAAGGGGATCCCAAGTATTCTTGTACCACTGCAACTTATTATGGAGGCTTGCTATCGCTTTCTCTGTATGAAGGTTAGCTAGAATTTCATTAACCCATTCCTGATATGATGGGCTTACCGCGTCCTTCCAATACCGAAGTACAATTTTTTTAACAGAAAATGCAATCATGGAGATATGAAATCTCCTGATTTTAACTTTGATAGAGGATAGATCTCCCAACAAACATACATCTGGGGTGAGGCAATCTTGCAGACCTAGAATAGGGTCTAGGTTAGTCTGTATAGTCACCCACAATGACCTTATCTTGGGGCATGACCAGAAGATGTGAAGAAGTGTGCCATCCTCTTGGCATCCTCTGGTACAAGCCCCCGATCTAATGAGGCCCCATTTCCTCAGCTTAACAGGGGTGTAATACATATTATGTATAATGTGGTGTTGCATAAGTCAGAGTCTGTCCTGAGAAACATATTTATGACAGAACTTCCATAAAACAGACCAATTAGGAGTGTATTGGGGAAAGAAAGAAACCCAGAGCTTAGTGGAGCCTTCAGGTCTCCCATATTTCCAATAAAATAAAACTCTGTATATTTTGGAAATAAAGCCTGGTGACCCCAACAGGGAGGAGAGGTCAGATACAAATAGGAAGGCAGGTAGGTGAGGAGTAATACTACCAAGTACTGTGGAGAGCAGATGTTTTAATTGGACTACCCTGAAGTAAAAAGCTAAGGGGACGTCAAATTTAAGAATTATATTAGAAACTGAGAGCCATTCCCCTTCATCATCCAGAAAAGTAGAGATTATCCCATCCCCAATTTGGGGCAACCACTTGAAAGAAATCATCCTTTTATTTATTGTGAAAGAAGGGGAGTTCCAAATGGACTGAGACAAGTCCAAGTGTGGGGAGTACCGCAAAAATGAACAAAGCTGTACGTGAACTCTTGGAGATGTTCGGAGGATGGGACAACTACAAGTGTCTGAAAGGGATGCAATTTTAATGTAGAGCATAGTCAGGGGGTCAGTGTTTTCGGACTGGATAAAGTCTAACTCAATTTTAAGCCAGATCAGTCTTAGGTGTTCCGGACCCAGATTCACCCAATGCATATATTTTGCAATATGACTAGCCCAGTAATAAATTGCCAGATGGGGGATCCGTAGTCCTCCATACATTTTCTGAGTGGCCAGCTTATGATATGCTAACCGGGATTGCTTATTGGACCAGATGAAATTTGTGAAAATTCTGTGCATTTTCTGAAACCATGATAAAGGAATAAAGGAATTAAGGAGCGAGAGGGGATAAAACAAGTGAGGAAAAACATTCATTTTAATTATATTGATGGGACCCCAGAGAGAGACAGGAAGCTTAGACCATCTATTGAGGTCCTGAACTATCACTTGGGAAAAGGGCTCCAAGTTTTCTTTAAACTAGGAAGAGGGGTTACATGTCAAATTAATACCCAGATATCTGAGAACATGAGGAGACCAGCCGAGACCAAAAGGGGACACATCGCTTTTGAAAACCTTATGGTTAAGAGGGAAAATGGAGGATTTATTGACGCTCAGTTTATAATTTGAGAAAATACTGAACTTGGCTATTTCTCCTAACATAATGGGGATAGATGTTTTTGGATGAGAAAGATGGAGGAGAAGATCATCAACGTAAGCCGTGATCTTCACCACATTCTTACCTATCGGGATACCTCATATCTCCGGATTATTAAGAATATTTTGGATAAGGGGCTCTAAGTATAAATTAAATAAAAGAGGGGAGAGGGGACATCCCTGCCGGGTACAGGAAAATAAGAGAAAGGGTTTGGAGAATGCTCCATTGCCTGAGACTCTGGCAGAGGAAGTTCAATATAAGGCCAGAATCCAGTCTATAAACTTGACAGGAAAACCAAAAACTTTTAGAACCTGAAACAGAAAATTCCAGTTGACATGATCAAACGCCTTCTCAGCATGCAGGAAGACCAGTCCCGTGGGAAAGGCAGCATCCCTGGACACTGAGATGACATGTGACAGGGTGTGTAAATGGTCAGCCGATGAGCGCCCTTTCATGAATCCCACCTGGGACATACTAATCAGGTCTGGGAGGACCCGAGTTATTCTATCAGCCAATATCTTTAAGATAACTTTAACATCTTGGTTCAGTAAATAAACTGACCTATAACTTTGCATTAGCTCTGGGTCTTTATTGGGCTTAGGAAGGAGAACTATCAGGACTTCAAACAGATGTGTATCAGTACTTGCACCAGAAATAATGTGACAATACAACCGGTGAAGAACCGGTAACAGTTGTGTTCGAAAAGTTTTATAGAATAAAGCGGAAAAATCGTCTGGTCCTGGGACTTTGTCTGACAGCAAAGCCTCGATGACCTCTGATATTTCCTCCAGAGATATTGGGGAGGATAGGAACTTCCTCTGTGGTTCAGATAAAGAGGGTAGAGAAGAATCACTCAGATATGCCTCAAGCTCTTCTAAGGAAGGGGGATTATCCATGTCTCTACATAAATGCTCATAGTATGAGGCAAATTCTTGCACAACCTCAGAAGGGGACACCCTCAGGGATCCATCTGCCCAGGCCTTGATTGGAGGTATGAACCTAGCAGATTCCTGCTGTTTCAACCTTAGGGTTAGTAAGCAGTCTGCTTTTTCCCCCTGGTCAGTATAGCTCGCTTTAGTGCAAGTAATAGATAACTCTGCTTTTTCCCTCAGCAAACCAAGAGCCTCCTCATATCCTCTTCCGAGGTATTAGGGGATAACTTGTTTTCCAGAGACCTAATTAGAGATAATGAAGCTAGTAATTCCGCCTCTCGAACCCTTTTCCTCTTTGTGGCCAAGCTAATAATAATCCCTCTCATGTAGGCCTTGAAAGCACCCCACAAAATATCAGGTGCATATCCTCAGAAGAGTTAGTAGAAAAAAAGAAATCAATCTGTTCTTTTATTAGGTTACAGTATTTGGTGTCTTTCAGTAATTGCCCATTTAATTTCCATCGGGTTTCTTTTTGGGGAATGTTAAGGAAAGCCATATTACAAGTCACCAGGGAGTCACCTGACACTGGACCTGGCTGAATTGAGGCAGTTAAGACCCCCGGTAAGAGGACCTGAGAGATAAAAAGATAGTCGATGTGAGACGGGGTTCTGTGCACAGGCAAGTTGAAAGTATACTCCCTGTCCTTGGGATGTAATACACGCCACACATCACGCAGCCCGCACTGATCCAGAAAGTCCCTGAGGGCCCTCTGCCTGAGCGACAAACTCCTCTACCCACTACCAGACCTATTCACTTCAGGATCAATAACCAGATTAAAGTCCCCGCCCATAATTATACCAATGGGAAGCATGGGAAAGAGTATGGAGATGAGCTTCATAAAGAAGCATGGGCCATCTGCGTTTGGCCCATATATGCTACCAACTAAAATTGGCATGGACCAAAGATTCCCCTGGACCAGGACATATCTACCATCCAGGTACCTGAGAACATGCTTAGAGATAAAAGGAATGCCTCCATTGACCAGAATCATAACCCCACAACTGTTAGTGGACTCCGAGGCAGTAAATACCTTCCCAAATTGTTGCCTCTTAAGTTGCAGAGATTCGCTTTCAAGTAAATGAGATTCTTGCAAGAATGTAATCTGAGAAGACAATAAGCTTAAATGTTTTAACACTTGATATTGTTTAACTTTTTTCCTTTTCCCCTTCACATTCCATGTAGCCAGATTTATACTACTGGTCATCTAAGTGAAAAAAAAGGGAGACTCTTATGTGGCATCCAGGGATTACAACAATCAGAATTAACTATCCAGAACCAATGTTTGCTGCTGTATCCCCCTCCCAACCCAACATCCACTTCCCTCCCATCAGTCTCCCACAAACCCCCCCAAAGTATCCCAACCCCACCCAACAAACAGACAAAATGAAAACCATGAACACTACATCATCACCCCCTTCCCCCACCCCAGCTGTCATGTGCAAAGTTCAGCAAAATACCGTTTTTCTTCCTCCCCCTCCAACCTCCCAAACATGCACCCAAAAACCCTGCCCTAATATGCAAACCTTCTTATTCAAACAATGATCATTGATATCTATACTAAGGTAAGAACAGACAACTGTTAGACTCCTGAAATCCAGAAAAGAAAAGCGCAAAAATGAGAAAGGGAAGAGAGAGCATCCCCCACTTGGGAGCCATCCAGGGGACCCAAATACCTGAAAGAGAAAACGGCAATGTGAAGTATGATAGCAGAATACGCTTTCGTAACTACTGCCACTAGCAACAGTGAAACTTTTCCCACTGTCATTTGCTAGCGATAGAACTAGATGCTCCCAAGTAGAGGATCTCCAGATGTTCCCATGCCCCCACTGTTATATTCTATCAGGGAAAATAAATTCTCGAGGCAAATAATGGGGTTGACCCACCAAGTAAACTGCAAGAGTACCCTCTAGTGGTATGAACTCAGAAACGCGTAAACAACTAAAGCTGATACTAAGAGATCGCTCTCTTGACTTATGTCTTAACAGACAAAACCACCAGATCTGAGGGCTTTCATTCTAGTAACTAAACAATGGAAAACATATAGGTGCCCTTGCAAAAAATCAGGAAAACATGAACCAAGTGAAAAAAGGGATCCTTCTCCCAGGCAAGACACAACCGCCTAGAAACAAACTCCTGGGATATGAAATTGCTTCAAAACATTGAGCACTGAGATGGGAAATAAAATAAAACAAGATTCCAATGAGAATAGTCCCCTCCACCATAACATTCAGGAACACTTGGCACCAGACAGTTATTCATTCGTCATTTTGAATAGTAGTACGAGAAAAACTTCTCCCTTCCATCGCTGGAGAGGCTGAGACCGAACAAACAGGTCAGGTGTCCTGAAACAGATCAGGCAAGGCAGCCTTAAGTCCCCTAAGAGCAGCTTCAGGATTCTCATATGTTGACCAGATACCAGCCACCAGTACCTGTAATCTAGATGGGTAGCCCATTTTAAAGCGAAGGCCTGCTGCTATGATTTTTGATACAATAGGGTGAAATGCAGTACGTTTTGCTCTGACCGACCCCAGTAAATCTTGAGCGATTCTAAGCCTGACATTTTCCCATTTTACTTCTTGCAGCTCTCTCACTTTTGCCAAAAAATGTTGTCACTCCAAGTAGTTTAGAAAGTGACATATAATGGGACGTGGTGTTGCTCCTGGAGATGGTTTAGGTCGCAAGTACCTATGCGCCCTTTCTATGGTGTACCGAAAGAAGAGGGACTGGCGATATTTTCCACCAGTTTCTGCACAAATGCAAGTGTATTCTGGCCTTCCTCTCCTTCTGGGAGGCCCAAGATAACTATATTATTCTTTCAGCTGCTGCCCTCTAAATCTCCCAGCTTGGCTTCCAGATGAGAGATCCTTTGCCGCATAGCCACGAGACCAGGATCAATTTTTTCCACTTGCTTCTCAAGAGAGGAGATTCAAGCTGCATTATCTGAAGTTTTCATCGAGACCTCTTCAAGTTTTTTAGAAAGGGATTTGATTTCAGCTGAAATTTCTTTAACTTCTTCCTGGAAGGGATTAAACTCTTCCAATAATCTGCTCAATGTTAGGGGTTCTTGCTCAGTGATCAGGTTAAGAGGTTCTGGTTTATCCACTGCACTCGAGGCCCTTGACTTTTTCGGGGCCTTCTCGGGAGTGACCGGCAGGGTGTGGTTCTGTGGAGGTTTCTTCATATAAACCTCCATAGTTGACGAGAACAAGCCAGCGGGAGCACAGGGTGTTAAGAAGGTGGTAATAAACAACCTTTCCAGATTTTAGGGAGAAATAATAGCCAAAATAATGATATTTTGCATTTAGGAGGCTGGAGCTGTGTAGAGGAGCTTCTACCCGATACCCTGCATCATGTGATCCCCCAGTTGTAATATTTTTACCAATCCTAATATAAGACATTAGGCAAGGCAAGGCAAAATTTATTTAAAAGATGCCCAATCCCGGAGGCTCTGGGCGCTGCACAAATTTTAAACAAGATTTAAAAACACAAAATTAAAATGACACAAAATTTTATACAAAGTAAGAATAAATAAGTCTAATAAAATCACAACTTTTACTGTATATACTGATCTAAATATCAAAGGCTTGGGAAAAAAGAAATGTCTTCAGGTGGGCCTTAAAGATATCCACTGTAGGGGCTTTCCTGACCTGAGCTGGCAAAGAATTCCACAGAATGAGAGCCACAACGCTAAAGGCTCTATCGCCACCTGATTTTAGCCTCGTTCTGGGAATGGTCAGGAAGCCACCACCAGAAGATCAATGAGGGCAGGTAGGGAGGGCAGGTAACAGAAGGTCTGACAGGTAACCATTAGACCCCCTGAAAATCTCCCAAACTTCTTACTCCAAGCTGCAGGAGAATAAAATGTTCGGAAGCCATTCAAATCAATTTGTTCATTAGTCCAAGTTTCTTGAAGCAAGACTATATCAAATCCATTTATAAACTGAAGCCATTCATTATCAACCATTTTTCCAGATATCCCAGTAATATCCCTTTATAAGAGATTAGCTTGATTCTTCTGTGATATATGACTTTTACTCAGATGTGAGTGTTATATACTACTTTCTTCTAGTCAAATATTTAAAAGCAACTGTCTCAATGTAGTCACTTCATTTTTCAAGGCATTCATATCAGTTAATGAAAATCCTGCTTTATCCAGTTTTTCAGCATTCTGTAATAATTTATTTACTATGTGCTCAGAACTGCATTTTATGTTGATTTGAGTACCTGTTCCTTTATGGAACACCCTCTCCACAATCTGTACATAGTGATTCTTTATCTCAATATTCAGGATACTAGCTAATAAGGCAGTAACAAATGGGTTAAGCATATCATCATTTTCTCCATACATTTCATCAAACCCAAACAGAGATAATATACATTTATTGTCTATCAATCTCTCGTTTTTTTTGGTAGTGAAGTTCCACTTTAATTCTTCAAAATTGTAGAAAAGATTTCTTGAGATATTGTCCTCATTTGGCTTCCCTCTGTACTATTTTGACAGTATATTGTTTGCCACATACTGGGTGGTTGCGCTTCTAATCCTAATGTAAATAGATTTTGTTGTTTGAACCCATTTTTTTTTGTAATAAGTCCATTTCACTTAGCAGCACATAGACGGGTGCTACCTCATCTTGTATATCTCTATGCACTAGACCTATATCATCAGTGCTAATTTTAACCCCCAGTTCTACATTAAAGAGGTATTCAATCAGCTCTTTCAGTGTTTCTGAAGTTTCATAATTTTTCCTGTATATTCCTGTTATTCTTAATGTTGTTTCATTTCCATTTAGCTTCCTCAGAACTTGTGCCTGAGTAGATGTCTTATTTTCGTTGTTTTGTCTGTAATCCTCTTTATTAGATTTTGTTCAATCTTTATTTTTCTCCTCCTCCATGTTATTTCCACACTTATCATTTGTTTTTCCTTTTCCTTGCTTAATTAAAGGTTCCAGAGGGATTGATCTCACCCCAGTACTAGAACCTACTTCTTGTTTTTTCCTTCCTTTTCTATTGATTTATTTAATTGCATTCTCTTCCTTTATCTTCTTTTGTTAAGGTTTGTTCTTTTTCCATTACCCTTCAGTGTTTTCCTTTTTTGGTATATTCAGATTTGTTTTTGAAATATCTGGTATGAATAGTGATGAAAAGGAAGGTCTTTGTTTAATTTGGATTCTAGGTCATTTACCTTATTTTCAAAATTTTCCAAATGGTCAACAATTTATTTATTTATTTATTTATTTATTTATTTAGTTAGTTAAACATCAGTTTAGAAACCTTTGAGCCAGAGGCTCATTTACAAAGGTACCTCGTCACAAAGAGGACATCAGAACAGTAGTACAAGGGACACAGTACTTACAAACAAAAAAGTTACAGTTCAATTACAATTTTGTTACAATAGAATACAATCTCCAACGAAGCAAAAGATAACAAAAGGTGCAACACTTATGGTCGGGGGAGAGCTGGTGGGAGTAGAAGGGAGGGAGATAGGGGAGGAGGTTAGTAGGGAAAGGAAGGGGGGAGAGCCGCTCAGTGAGCATTGTCAAACAGAGTATATATTTTTTTTTTTTTTTTTTTTTACACTAGGCTAGCGGCAGTTGCATTTGCGAGAGCTAAGCAGGAAGTTTCTGAGCCTGGGCTTAAAGCAAGCTAAGGTTAGTGAGTTTGAGACACTGGAAGGGAGGGAGTTATACCAGTGGGGTGCACGGTAGGGGAATGCCCTCTGACCTTGAGAGGTCCTGGCTCTCGGAATAACTAGGGTAGCTCTTGACGAGCTGCGCGTGATCAGGGTCAGTGCAGTACGGTGAATGTAGTTGGATAGGCCTATGGGGGATAGGCCATGCAGGGCTTTAAAGGTGAGCTGGCATGTCTGATACATGAGTCGCTTTTCCAGGTTGAGTAGGGTAGCCAGGGTGTACAGCTCACATGTGTGAGTGAGTCTGGGAGCACCAGTGATAAGTCTGCAGGCCTTATTAACTGTGAGGTGAACCTTATTGAGGGCAGTCTGATCTGCTGAGCCATAGACTGGAAGGCCATAGTCAATGAGAGACATGACAGAGGAGGTGACAGCCAGGTGGAGGGCATCAGGAGGGAGGCATTTCTTGTGCCAGTAAAGAATGCCTAGCCATGAGTTGGCAACAGAATTTAGGGCAGATATATGTCCATGGAATGAAAGTGCAGGGTCAAAGGTTATACCAAGATATTTATAGGACTGCACCTGGTCAATGCGAGACTGGGTGTGGAGTGGACAGCTAAGGGAAACTTGCTGTACTTATTTTGGGGTGGGAGAAGAGCATCGTTTTGTTTTCTTAAGGTTGATAACAGAGTCGGTGCTCAGTGAAACAGGTAGCTGCAAGTCAAAGACTAGTTGGAGGGAGTTCTGTAGCAGCATGGGGTCGTTGTGGGAGGCAACGAGAACAGCATCATCAGCATAGAGAAGCATCTTACCCGTACAACTGCTGGGTAGGGAGTTAAGAAAGAGTGAGACTAGTAGGGGTCCAAGAATTGAGCCCTGCGGCACCCCAGAGTGAATGGGGCATGTTTCAGAGAGAGTACCGTTGACTTTCACACATTGGGAGCGGGCGGAGAAATAGCTGGTGCACCAGGAAACAGGTCCTGAGGCAAAGCCTATTGGGTCGAGGGTGGAGAGCAAAAGAGGATGCGAAACAGTATCGAATGCTTTAGACAGGTCAATGAATATAGCACCAGCCAGGGCACCAGAGTCCAAGGAGGCATGGATCAGTTGGAAAATTCCAGGAGTGCTGTATTGGTACTATGACCTGCTCTGAACCCATGTTGTTCAGGGCAGAGAACATTGTACTTACAGAGGTAGTCAGGAGACTTGGGGCGCCTACAATTTTCTAATGCCTTAGAGGGGAGATTGAGATGGGTCGGTAGTTACCTGGAAGAGTCCTGTCACCACCTTTATGGACAGGGGTAACTGTGGCAATCTTCCAGGCAGAGGGAATTGTCCGAGACAGAGTGATTTGTTGAAAATGCACGTAAGGGTGAGAGGACCTGATCCAGGACCTGGCGGTAAAGGCAGGGATCAAGTGAGTTATTACCCGATGGTATTTACCTTTTAGGGCTTTTAATAGTAAGCCTAACTGCTTCACATGGTGACACAGCATGAGTGGAAAGAGAGGGGGCAATGGGTGGTGGTACAGATGGAGGAGGTGGACTGAAAAGTTACCAGGAAGTACTGAGCTAAGGTCGGTAAAGGAGTTATTAGGTGGGGTGGCAATGAGGGCAGGGTCAGAGGAGATGGTACCATTGATGTGGAGAAGAAGGAGAGGGGGACTGGGAGTGACCATTCAGTTGCTTGATGTTGTCCCAGAAGCACCTGGGGTTCCCCCAGGAGGAGGTAAGAGAGGCTTGGTAGTATTCCACCTTTGCTTTGCGGATGGCCCAGGTGCACTGGTTGTGGGTGGCAGCATAGGACTGCCTGTCAGCTGAACAGCCAGTAGCAACAGCAAGGTGCCAAAGATTGTCACGTTGCTTAAGTTGCCACAGTAGGGCAGGGGTGATCCAAAGGGCATGTTTCACTTTGGACCTCCTAGCAGTTATGGGAGCAAAGATATCACAGGCAAAGTTGAAAGTGCTTACAAAGAAGGCCAGGGCCAAGTCAATGTTGGTTGCCCTCGTCAGAGGGGACTGATCAGTGTGGGCAAGGCGGCTTAAGGCCTATGAGTCCCCAGGTCTAGCCGCTTCAGAGGTGGTTTGACCGGGATGAGCCGAGGGTTTCCCAGTTGAAAAGCACAGGGAGTGGTCACTGAGGCAGTCAGGGAGGATTTGGATGTTGTGGATGCGGATTGGCCTGTTGGTGAGGACCACATCCAGGAGGGTGCTTGTCTCCCCCTAGGGCTTTTTCTAGTAGGCTGTGAGACCAGTTGAGTTAGGTCAATTGAATCGAAAGCCTCACTGTGGGAGGAGGATGAGGGGCAGAGCCAGTTTATATTCAAGTCGCCCACCAAGATTTGGTCCGACGAGTTGGGTAGGGAGGTGAGGTAGTCAATTAGTGGGCCCAGGGCCTGGGATTGGTTCTAGGGGGGTATGTAGGCTACGGTTAGGAATAATGGGCCTCTAGATGGGTCAGGGGATAGCTTTAGAGTAAGTGCCTGGGCCTTATGGTCGAGGTCAGGCGGGGGGAGTGGTACCCCATGAGAGACTCCTTCAAATAGAAGACACAGCCCCACCTCTCCTGCCGACACGGTCCAACCGGTGGAGAGTGTAGCCAGGGAGAGAGACATGAGAGTTAGGAGTGGAGGGAGACAGCCAGGTTTCAACCAGGGCAACAACATCAGGTTTATGAAGCGTCACCCAGCAATGCAGAGAGTCCAGTTTTTTCAGGAGGCTACAGATGTTCATAGAAGCAATGCACAGCCCAGGAGATTTCAGGGGGAGGACCAGTGCTGCCAGGCCTGGGATTGGGGTGGACATTGCCTGACAGGAGCAGGAGGAGGAGGGCTGATCTGGGGAGTGCACAATGGCGGGATAGCTTTTGACGATTGGAGAAGGGGTGATGAGGGAGTGATGAGGGGGTGATCACCAAGTGAAAACAGCTACTAGAGAGCAGTAAAATGTGACAAGTGAGGTATTGGGAGCAAATTTTTCAACCTTAATCAGGCTCCCTCTAGTGGCAAAACAATATAAGGAGCTAATGGAGAAGTTTAGATTAGTAAATCCAGTGAATTTCCTTTAATGTCATTCAGTGCCTCCAACAAAACTATATTTGCCATTACTGGATGGGCTAGTGCTTTTATTGTGTGTTTTGATACTGTATCTGGGCACTGTGCTAAGAACTCAGGTTCTAAATTTATATTCTGAACTTCATTGCCCAGATTTTGAAACACAGTACTTGGGGACCCAGCTAGTATAGACATATTAGATTTTCCTGTCATATTCAGTATAGCCAAATTTCCTGATATGTCCAGTGGGCAAAATGGGTCCAATCTTGTGACTTCCCTATTTGTTTTTTTTTTGTTTTGTTTTTTTTTACTTTATCTAGCTCTTCCTTTAGCTGAAGACCTTGGCTATTTTCTCTTTTGTCTTTAACTATTCCCAAAGAGACTATTTTTGCACCTGTCTTTGTGATTTTGACTTGTTCCTTTATTGGGAAGTAGTCTGATATTTTTTGGGAGGTTCTATATTTGGAACCTCTTACCAATTTTTGTACCTTCGCTTCTTTTCCCCTCTTAGCATCCTTCACAGCATATCCTTTAGCCCCTATATCAGACACTTCCCTATCTTCTACCAGTAGGGGTTGTAATATAAGTTGAGTCTGGTCCATTTTCCCACTTTATTCTCATTATTATTATCTTTTCCAGTATCTTTATTTTCTTCAGCTTTCCCTATTTTTGAGATCTGTAAGCTTCCTTTATTTTTTGTATTTGGTTTTGTCTCATTTCTATTAGGGGTTTTAATCTTA
Organism: Neoceratodus forsteri; assembly: GCA_016271365.2. Taxonomy (NCBI): domain Eukaryota; kingdom Metazoa; phylum Chordata; order Ceratodontiformes; family Ceratodontidae; genus Neoceratodus; species Neoceratodus forsteri. The sequence continues at coordinate 964,556,152 of CM028132.1, read as the reverse complement.
ATACTTGAATCTTTAAGTGAGTTCATATCCTTACAAATTTGTTTTTTCTCTATTGGGGTTGATGTAGTGATTTCAAGTTCACCCTTAAACACACAGCCCTTTTTAGGTCTTCCCCTTTTCTGTGGAATCTTCTGATGAGCATTTACTATTTTACCACTTCTAATATTCATTTTTTCCAAATACTAATAAAAAACAAAAAAAAGAAAGAGAGGAAAACACTTAGATTTTTTTTTAAATATTAGACTGACAAAATCATAAAAGTCCCACCGCCAGAAACCGTTTTTGTTCTTCTTTAGTCTTCTTCTTACAGGTGAAATAAACTTTTTCTTCATTTATGTCCCTTTTATAAATCAGTGGACGTATGTCATATATGAATATACAGTTCTAACTAAGTCTAATCTTTAACCAGAAACAAAGTCAGCTCCTCAGAATGTACATCAGAGTCAGCTGTAGAATATAACATAAAACCAATTCTATAGTCATCCATCTGATGGACCTCGAGTCACCACAATTCACCATGTCAGGCTCAGGGCCATGTGCAAGAAGGCTTTTACGCAATCAGGTGGAAGCAGGCAAAAATCCGGCATAAAATAAGCCGTTCTTAAAAAAACCCCGGTCACTACAGCTGTTTTCAATATTCCATATTCTGTATAGAGGTCTTTTTCTGTTGTAGTTCACCTCTCTCTGAGTTCTCCCATAAGACACCCATGGAGACTAGAAAAGGATGTAAAAAATAAAACCGGAGAGGAAATAAAACTGAAAAGGCATAAGTGCTCCCTTCCCAGGCGCATAAAATTACTGAATGCTTCTAAATAAACTAAACTAAAAACACTAAGCATAAAAATGTACCTGCTGTATTCCAATTATTTCCTTTATAACCCCTAAAACCTCTTTCAGTATTGTCAGTATATTCTACTATTTATATCTATTGTAGCTCTTGAGTCTTAAAGTATCCAGTTTGTAAATATTAAATCTTAAAGCACCTAGACTTAACCAGAACTAACAATACTATAATACACTTTTACTTCCACCCTCCTTTTTTGGGTAGAAACTAAATATATATAATTTAGCTGAACAAAGAATATTACACCAATATCAAGAAAGAAAAAATCTCAGTTGTTTTTAAATTTATTTACCTGCATCCTGATGCATTTTTTTTTCTTTAGACCTTTAAAGCTCTCAAACACTTTGTGAGTGCACACAGAGTTTTATAACTCCCAGCACTCAGGAACTCAGCCCCCACAGGTTTCAAGCTTCTAGCGAATGTGAGGTAGGGAATATAGCTGCCTGTTATAATAGTGCCTTTGTCCCTTTCTCTGTACTTTTGTAGTACTTTCACTTACTTTATTCAATGACTCAATGACTAAACCAAAGGGATATCAAAGGTATCAAAATTCCAATGATAAGCAACCCAGAACTACATTCCCATTGGTTCTTTAGAAAATATATCAGAATAACCTCAAATGGTATCCTTGGACAAGCAAGCATACCAGCTCCTTACAACATGCACTTTGGAAGCAGACTGAAAGGATTGAAAGGACCTAGGTTATATATCTCTTCTAAATCTACCAATATTGATGGTAATTAGTAATTAGTAATGATTAGTGGTAATTAATTTAACCTACTCTATCTCCAATGATCAAACAAAATTTTGACCAGGTAGTAATTAATCAATTAGCTAACTAATTGGCCAATCCAGTTAGTCCATGGGCAGTCTACAAGCAATATTCCTGCTTTGATATTTATTTATTTATATTTATATCATTTTACCTCCTTAAATATGTAGTTCTTATACAATCAATTCTTTAATACAACTATTAAAGCTATTTCAGCTCTTGAGGGAAATATCCTCAGACTTACTCCCAGTTCTCATACAATCAAATAAGCAGAAAAACAAAGAAACTCCATATACACCCGAGAGCAATTTGGGAGCACTTTGGGAACACTTTGATCTACCAATTTATAACAGAACAATCCTGCATGAAAACACCCGTATCTCATGGGTTTCTGTCTAGTGGGTTAAAAGCTCACTTGACTCATTTATATTTGTTAAATTTATTTTAAGTAGCCTCCATGCTTAATAGCTATCAATACTTTACTAATCACTGAATTTCACAGAGGGAAGGGGGAATCACCTTGTTCCACTCTTGCTCCAGTCCTGCATTTCACTGTATATATTTTTCTTTGAATCTGCCCAAAGAACCAGATTATCAAACATTCATGATAACTAAAAGCTCAGCGATATTTTACAGGGTTACTAAAATCTAACAAAAACAGCCTAATTAGAATAGGTGTCTAGACCATATTTAACAGATGTCAGAGTATTTAAATCATACATAAAAGAGTGCAGCAAATATTCTAAACATATTCTAAAATCAAATGTTAAAACACAATGTAAAAAAAAAATCACTACCTACTAGCTGTCTGCCATATTTTAATTTATCTGCTGTAAACAGACCAAGTAAAAAACAGAGAAAAAAAGAAAGAAAAATTGTATTTTCTGCAAGTGTCTCCTCAGCGACCAGACCTCCACAGGACTGCCTCTGCTTCTCCACTCCAGGGCAGGCTTGACCACCACTCCAATTCCAAGCACCGAAGGAGACAAGCGGTAACTGTGGAGGCACAAAACAGTGCAATAACTGCAGGACAAGAAAAACTGGAAAGAGCTCTCAGATTAAAGCTACTTTCTGGTTCAGACTTTCTCTATGAACCAGCTCAGCCTCTGCTCCTTAATTTCCGGCAATGATGGCATACCTTTTGTAAGGCTCAGGTAAGCCTCTCGGAGCTCCTGCTTCTTCCAGTGACAATGGCACTCCACCCTCAGCTCCCTGCTCAGCTCTACTGTGCATCCTAGTATAGTCAATTGTGTGAAATTTTGATATGTAAAGTTTCTGGAGGGGGAATTGCATTTCTGCTGCATATATTTAACAATATCACTATTTAGAACTGCTATGTGTGTTGTGCTTTGGCCTACAGGAAAGGAACTCTCACTCTAATGTCCTATGGATGTATTGCAGAGTATTGATTTTTTCTTTGGGTTTTTGATTACAAGTCACGCAATGGTATGGCATGGCTGGGTGACACGGCAACAGTGCATAAAATATGGTGTCACTGATTTTAGTCATTTGTCCCTGATTTTTAGAGGGAGTGTCCCTGATTATGGTCCTATCAGGTTGAGAGGTATGCTAAGGATATCATCTGCCTTGCATCTGCCAGTGTCAGGTAACAAACAGCTGGTCAGCTGGCCAGTATGCTCTGCTTCCTACTAGTCACCATCCCAGGCCAGCTCATGTAAGGTCCCAGGTTGAAATCTTCAAACTAATAATGTTTAGCCAATGCCCAGTTTCCTTTCCCTAACTACAGATATCTCTGCATGTATACCAAGTCTTCCACTGCTTACCTGTGCATACTGCTACAAGTCCATACTCAGTGTAAGCTGTATAGCCCTGCATTTAGCTCATTAGTACCTTGCTGTATGGAACTTCTGCTTACTGCATATAGTCCATTAGTACTTTATTTAACTGTGTTTACTACTTCCAGTCAATACTATAGTTTTAGCTGTGTGTCTTGCACTTAGTTCAGTAGTGCCTCATTCACTGAGCATACTGCTTATAGGCAATACTCCATCTTAAGATGTGCAGCACTCCATAGATTTCTTTAGTACACATACTGCATATGATGCCACTTTAAATTGTGTAACTCTGGTTTGTGCTCCTGATTGCTCCTCCTGGCTACCTTCACACACCCCTTCTCCTTACTTTTCTGTCTCTTGCACAATCTCCCTGTTTAGGGTCCCCCTATATTTGCATCACAGTGCTTATTCTTAGCCTTCTGTCTCTTGCATAAGCTCCCTATCTAGGGCACCCCCTATCTTCTTATCATTGTGCTGCTCTCCTGACCATTCTGCCCTACCTCCTACTCCTCCACCTTACTTCTGTCAGTTGCACAGTTTCCCTATGTAGGTTCCTCCAAGCATAGCATTGCTGCTGCTCACCTACTTCTTATTCTCTCCCACCTACTTAATTATCCTCCTTCTCCACCTCCACCTCCACCATCCCTTGACTTCCTGTTGAACTCCCCCCAGCCTTTCTGTTAACGCCCCCCATTTCCAACCATTAGCTGACCTCTTTTCGCTCCTTTCCCTGTCAGTCAAGCCCATTTCCTCTCCCCTCCTTTGCTCCTCCACTACTCCTATTTATAGTGAGCTTTCACTCCCCCAGTGTTTCTGAGAATGTTGCTTATCACCTCTTCTTAGCTTCCCTTCTGTTCTCCTCAGCTACTCTCCCTTCTCCTGTCTTCCCCCTCTCCCCCATTGCCCATGGCTACCTAGTTGCTCCCATCTCCCATCCTCTTGGCTCTACTTGAAACTCTTAGATCTTTTCCCCCTCCCTCCACTCCCCCCAGCACTCCCTTCCCCTCACCTGCCATGCAAACACATCTCTGACTCCATCAGGCTTCTCATCTTGCTGCTGCTCTTAGTAGCAGGTAATATCAAGCCCAATCCTGGACCCACCCTCTCCTCCCAGTTGCCTCCCCGAAGAGTGGAAAGTGGCACAGATCAATGTCAGAAGCCTAGTGCCTGAGAAAGACCAGCTGCATCACTTATGGTCAATCTCCATCCAGATGTGTTAATAATCTCAGAGTCTTGGCTACTTTCCAAGATCCCTGACTCCACAGTCACCATTCCTGGGTACACTCTCACCCGGCAGGATCATGCTAATAGTGGTGGTGGTGGTGTTGCCATGTACCTCTCCACTAATATTCAGTTTGTCCATGTACTCTCTGTCACTTCCCCCTCTGCATATGAACTTCTCTGCCTCAAACTCTCTCTCCCTTTCTCTGTCCCTATCTTAGTAGCTGGTGTTTATTGCTGCCCTGTCCAGCCCTCCTCATCAGTTATGGAGCTTCTTACCTCTGTCTTCTCTCATGCCTCACCTGGGGGATTAGTCATCCTATGGGACTTTAAAATTAAATGGCATTCCCCCTTTCAAATTAATTTCTGCTATAACATTAAGTCCCTCAATCTAACCCAACAGATCTCTGACCCAACCTGCCACAACCACAAATCACTCAATCACTCATAACTGGACTTTGTTCTTTCCTCTCACCCCAACCATTTCATTCATGCCAGAACCCTCCCTCATGCCCTCAGTGACCACCATGTAGTTTATTGTGTGTGCAAAATTCACAGTACCAAAGCCCCTCCCAAAAGCTACCGACTGGTTCCCCATCTCTTCTGCCAATACCATTGATTCTGCCCCCAACCATTTTAATAACAAATTCCTGACCATCTGGGATCAGCATGCCCTTCCTAAGAAAACCAGGGTCTGTGGCTCCCACTTCCTCTCAATCTCAGTGGAAGTGCTGGCCTGCCTGCATGCATGTGATCATGCTTGGAAGGCTCATAAGGCCTCTGGCGCCCCTGCTGATTTACTTAGAAACATAGAAACATAGACTCTGACAGCAGATAAGGACCACTTGGCTCACCTAGTCTGCCCAGTTCCCTACCTATTGGATAAGCTGAAGATTATAGTTAACTAACAGCATATTCCTCCTACCCCAACTAGAATTGCCTTATGTCTACCTCATGCATTCTTGAATTCTCCCACTGTTTTGACCCCATGACCTCCTCAGGAAGGCCATTCCATCCATCCACCACTCTCTCTATGATAAAATAGTTCCTCATGTTGCCCCTGAACCATCCCACCTCTATCTTCAAATTGTACCCCCTTGCTAGGTACCGAGCCCTTCACAATGCCTGCACCAGAGCCACCAGGCTTGCTAAGGTTGAGTACTTTGCCTCCATTTTCCAGCACAACATTAACCACCACTCCATATGCTGGAAGGTTGTCATAACCTTTTCTCTCCCCCATCCCAGTCCTCCTCCACCCTGGCCCCCAAGGTGGGTGATACTCCAATTTCTAACCCTTTCTCTCTGTTGCATCTGAGTTCAACTCTTTCTTCACCTCCTGTGTCAACCCCCTTCTCTCATCAATCTCCCCTATGCCCCTCGCCTTCCCTCTGTCCTACCACCCTGTCTCTCCCTTTGTCTTTTTCTCCAATCACCCCTTCTGACACCCTCATGTCTATCCTCACTCTGAATCATTTCAAGGGCAAAAGCCCTGATGGGCTTGACCCCAAACTTCTTCATCTCTCTGCCTCTGCCATTACTCTACTAATCACTCCCCTTCTTAATCTCTCCTTCTTCCTTGCCTCTGTCATTGACTCCTGGAAACAAGCCACTGTAATTCCTCTTCCCAAAGGAGGTGACTTCACCTGTCCTGGCAACTACCACCTTATCTTCCTGCTCCCCACTTTAGCTAAAAAGCAAGAACACCTTATGCTGGCTCAGCTCTCCCCCTTCCTTGACTCCTCATTCTTCACCACCTTCCAGTCTGATTTCCATAAATTCCACTCCATCACCTCCTTCCCTCTCTGGCTTACTGACTCCATTCTCTCAGGCATGGATCAGAGCCTTATCACCTCCATTGTCTTTGTTGACCTGGCCAAAGTCTTAGAGACAGTATCCCATCCTCCTCTCCTTAACACTCTTCAGGCAGTGGGGCTGTCCAACTCCTCTACTAATTGGTTTTGCTCCAATCTTAAGGGTATGCCTCAATCTGAAAGAACTGGTGATACCCCTATGCCCCCAACTCTCAATCAGTACTGGTGTCCCCCAGGGATCTGTCCATGGCTCTGTACTCTTCTTGGTCTTCCTGAATTACCTCCTCACTACCCACTCCTATGTGTCAATCCACATGTATGCAGATGATAGTTTTATTTGCCTCTGGTTCATCCTCCTCCTCTGATCTGAAGGCCAGGCTTCATCTGGACATCAACAACATTCAGCACTGATTCCAGTCAAATCAGCTATTCCTCAATGCCAAGAAAACTGTCTCCATGACCTTTGGCACTAGACAGAAGCTCTCTAAGCTTATCACCTCCCCCCTCCTTACACACCTTAGATGGACCACAAGTGATGATGTTACCTCATTTAAATACCTTGGGGTCTGGCTCAACTAGCATCTTGACTTTTATGGGCATGTGGATGCCATCTATAAAAAATATAACCCTAAACTACAGTAGGCATGTTATACAGGAATAAAGGTTGCATTCCTCTTCCTGCTCACAGAGCTATTGTCATGAAAATGATTCTCCCCATCTTCAACTTTGGTGACATTGTCTACAATGCTGCTCCTAAAACCACCCTAGCCAGACTGGACCTCCTCTTCCACTTCTTCTGTCACATTGCTTTGGACTGCCCACCCCACATCCACCTTTGCTCCTTGTATTACTCCCTCTCTCTTCACTCCCTTAAAGCCAAATGCCTCTCTCACTGTACCTTCTTTATAGCTACAGTAAATTCTGGCTTGGCTCTCTCCCCTCCTACCTAACTTCTCTTCTCTCCCCACCTTCCCCCATTTCTCCTACACCCTTCACAGCTCTGACACTCTTTCCAAAGAAATCCCTAGTAGGCCAAGTTGCTTTCTTTTGCCCTTCCCCAAACTATGGAATTTTCTCCCCCTAAATCTTTGCTTTGCCTCTTCCCTATGCTCACTCGCCACTCTTCTCCATAACTTCACTTCTCACACCTGCAATTGCACCTGATACCTATCCCAGTTACACTTCTCCCCACCTGTTTCTCACCATTTTTTCTTCTGATCCTAATTTGACCACACCCGATTTTTTCCTCCTATAGCAGTCAGCCTCTATCTTGTTCTGAAATCACTGACTTGTACTTCCTTGAACTTCCTTAAATGATTCCATGTATATACTGCACTATGCACTCTATTTGTACCTCCTTGCTATGCACTACACAATAATCCCTTCTTTATCCTTGCACAACTGCAAATTTGCTATTGATTGTAGCCTTAGTTTAAGTTGTTTCATGTTTACCTATCATGTTATGCAACTACAGTATAACCTCGATTACCGAACCCCCCCCCCCCCCATTATCTGAACCTCCGGATTATACAAACCTGTGCCAAAGCCTCCAGGCTAACAATTGTATTTAGTAAGCCTGTATTTACCACCAGCATTTTTTTTAAAGCTGCAGAGTGCATGGGTGAAATAATTGCAGTATTTCTGTCATTAACTTACATATATCTTCAAAGAGTAAAGTTTTTTTTTGGCAGCCCAGTTTTGTATTGTGAAAGGCAATCAGTAAGCTGGTGGGTAAAGGAGCAAGAGGCAGGCATGAATACTGACAGCATTAAATTCAGAAACTGAGAGTTTTAACTGAAACTTAGATTGCTGATGTACTGCATGCGGAGTTGACTTGCAGGCAGTGTTTCAGTTTTAAACTGTTCCAAACTCAAACTGCTTCAAGGTTTAAAGTTTGTTTAACATGATAATGAGAGTGACTCTGTTCAGAATTTCAGATGTGCCCCAATTCTGTACTGGGAGGGGCGAGTGGCAGGCTGGTGGGCAGAGGAGTGAGAGGCAGGTGTGAACGCTGATAGCATTAAATTCTGAGACTGAGAATTTAAACTGAAACTTCTGTATTGTGAGTGGTGAGTGGAAAGCTGGTGGGCAGAGGATTGAGGTGGGCACAAACACTTAGAGTAAGAAACTTGCAACCCAGTTCTTTATGGTGTGATAGCAAACTCAGGCAGTTTTATAAGATCGCTTTGTAGTACTGCATAACATAAACTGCGACCGGAACTTTGGATTCATGTCAGTGGGACCCTTGTTTTTACAAACCTCTAGATTATCCAAACTAATCTAATGTCCCCCAGTGTGTTTGGATAATCAAGGTTGCACTGTATTGTTTTTTAATTGTTTTGATTGTATTAGTACCACCCTCTTACTCTTCCCCTTAGGATACATCTGAAAATGAGCTGCTATCTACTCAGTATGTCTTTTCTGGTGAAACATTTTAAGTAAATAAATAAAATAAATAACTTCCAGGACAGAGGAAGGAAGGAGAAGGAGAGGATGAGTAGGTGAGTAAAGGAAGATGCAATGGCAGGAACCGAGAGGTTAAGAAGCTTGGGGTCCAGACTATCAAAGCTGGTCTTGGACAGGTTGAGGGAGGAAAAGGCAAGCAGGGTTTCCTAGATGTTTATGGGGAAGGGTTAACAAGGTGAAGGGTGGAAATGGGAGGAATGAGGAATAGGAGGGGAAGGAGGGAAGCCAGGAGAGGGGAAAGAAGGGAGGGTGCTGGTAATGAAGAACTTAGTGAAGTGAGCAGCAATAGGGGGCCAGATATAGTGTGAACCTTTAACCTCAAGGATTAGGGGAGCAGACTGAGCAGGGCGGGTGGAAGAAGAAGAAGAAGAGAATTACCTTCAGAATTTAGCAGGGGTAATTTTTTTCTGGAGGTTAGTCTTGAAATAGTGTGATTTCATGGCCCAGATAGCCTCAGTACAGTTGTTCCTGACAGCCCTCTAAAATGTGAGGTCAGGAAGAGAGTGGCTCATTTTACAGTTGGCCCAGGCAAGATCAGGTGACTTGCACAAGCTGATAATTTTGGATGTAATTCAGAGCTGGTGGGAAGATTGACTGGGTTCCTGAGCAGGGTGTGCTTGTCCTAGACAATATGCAATATGCAGTACCAATATTGCGATACTGGGTATGCAGTACCAGAGAAAGGAAGTGTGTCCAAGAACCTCAGGTCTAACCATGTGAGCCTGTTGCTTAGTGGCTAGAGCACCAGGAGGGTACTCTGGGGGCCTTCGTTCAGTTCCCAGCATTTCACATTCTTTCCTTCTCACTACAATGCATGATAAAATAAAAATTTAATTGTTAACTAAAAAACACTCAAGAGAAAGAAACTTTAAGAGACAATACCACTGTATCACCTTCATTGCCAAATACTGGTTTGACTCTCTTCCCCCTGCCTCTCCTTACTCGTCTTGCCTGTCATCTCCTCTTCCCATTACCTGTCCTCTAGAGATTCTTGAACCTTTACCATTCCCCATCCACACTCTTGTGCAGAGCAAGCTGTTATCTTCTATCATCTCTCCTCCCTCTGGAACTTGCTTCCCTCTTCCCTTTGACTCTCCCCTCTCTCCATGCCTTTAGGTGCCTGCTAAAGCTCACCACTGCTCCCCCTTATGAACCTTCTGACTCTTTCCATAGTCACTTCTGTCCTCTTTTTTCCCACTTAATACTCCCCTAATTGGGCCAACTATGCCCTTGGCTCCCAGTGTGCTCTGTGATTTGTGTGGTGCATAATTCTATGCACTGTAGCTTGCATTGTTTATTGTAACCATGCATGAACCCAGGATCAGCTCTTTTTCAATGAGAGTTCCCATGCTGTTGCTAGGTCATGTGGGGTTCCTCACTTATTCATCTTGTTTTGACTACCTATGACTTGTTCTTTATGTCTGTTCTCCCATTTACGCTCCCTAGGTTGCACCTGAAAACAAGACTGGGCTCAGTGTGCCTCTCCCAGTTACCAGAATTTTAAATACAGAAAATATAATACAAATTCACTAGACTCTTAAAAAAAGCATCTTAGGATCTGGAAGTGAGGCTCTAGAGAGTGATCCTTTCGTGTGGAAATAAATAATGCTGATGTGACTCATCTTAATTTAACCCCTAATAGTTAAAAGGATATATTCATTCTGTGTAATTCCCTTCTCCGGTAGACATTTTAAATAGCATTAAGGAAATATCAGAAAAAAAGTAAGAAAACTATGGACGTATATACAGTGAAGCTCACCAGGATGAAACCCAATTCTGCAGCACTTTGTAGCATGCTGCAGCAGAGTTACTGTGGAAAACAATGTAATTTCAATGGCAATAAGTCCCTTTTGTCATGCAGGAAACTGTGACATTCACTTCATCCTGGCACTGTCACATTTTTCTGCATGACAAAAGGGAATAATTCCATTTTTTACTGCAGACACTCTGCTGCAGCATACTGCAGAATGCTGTAGAAGTGAGTTTCATCCTGGGGAGCTTCACTGCAATTATAGAATCATGCAAGAATGATTTGGGAATAAGTTCAATCCTAATAAAAAGTCTTCCAAGCACTGCAGCACATGTTAGCTTGTCTGTGTCCTCTCCCCTGTAACCTCGCCTCAGGCAGGCAGGTAGGGTCCACCCAAGGGGGAGGAGAGTAGTCCTGGCATCACCACCAGGGGAGGACAACTGGAGTCACCCACAGGGCTGAATCATCTGGAGGGGGCAGAGAGTGAGGGATTAAAAGAGCTGCAGCCAGCAGCTTCCTCTCACTCTCTTCAACCCTCTTAAGTGCTGTGGTCAATACTAATACAGTCACTGTAGTGCAACATGAAGAGGGTGCTGCTCAGATAACACAAAGACACACAGCAACCCCTTCCTTGCTCTACCACAGTCACACTTATTAGAATAAGGTAAATAAGGTTTAAACTGCTAAATTTAAAAGTTTCAAACATGCAGCACAGGAACTAGCTTAGGGAAGTTTTAAAAATTAAAAAAGCATGCCAGGCAAATGGAGGAAGCATTATTATGAAGGCAAGCTGCCACAGTAAGGCCCTCTTGTCATGGGATTTGATGGCTGGTCATAATAATGATATTAACATTACTTTCCTTTCAGGGGCAGTAGTTTTGTCATGTGAACAGTTCAAATTTAAAATGCCTAGCAAAAAGAGCAAGACAACATCTGGGAAGGTTTTTGAGACCACAGCAGTCATCAAGGTAATTGTGAGCCTCATGGCATCAGTCCAGGCTCAGCAACAGTGGGAGGGTGGGGCTCAGGCAACCCTAGGGGCAGGCAACAGTGAGGCAGTGCAGGCACTAGTACTACTGGCCCCGGGGCATTATGTCAGCAAAGGTCTGCCAGCAGATTCATGGGTGGAAATATGTAAATGTTTTCCTTACTAAACGTCCCAAAAGAGCAGGAGGAAAGCAAGGACAAAAAAGAGGACCTCGCCAAAAAGGTCAGGGTAGAAAAAACAATTGACAAATGATGAGCAGACTGTATAGTCTTGGCCAGTACAATATGTCAGACTGCCCCCAAAAAGTGTGTTGACCTGCTCAGTTACCTGAACAGGATTGTGTTAGCCCACAGGCATAAAGAGGGTGGCTTGCTGAAATATGACAAGGAGTTCAGGTGCCAGATGTGATATATGAATATGAACTGGGGTGTCCTGGACAGGTCCTTGCTTGTTGAAAATACTCATGGAGTGGGGTCCTCCATAAAGACAATGGGTTGTCAATAAAGGCATCCAAGTCACAAAGTCTGAGCCCACAGTACCCTCAATCCAAAGCTACTTCAATTTCAATAAGGGGGGTGGGTTGCAACAGGAGCTCCTGCAGGGTTTCATCATGTGTGCTTTGCAAATGGTCAATTGCACCCCATTTAAGCAGTGCAGACCTAACTGGCCCCCCACTGGGCAGCAATCAGCCATTTCAGAAATAGGAAAGCAATTGTTATGCAGGTTCACCCAGCTGACCACCATTTGTTGGGAATGAAGTTTAAGAATGTAATAAGGTACAACAAGGAGTGTGATTATGGGTAAATACTCACACACCTCTCGAGGGTGTTGTTAGGCACAAGGCGCTTGTGCCGGGTACCTTTCAACACCTGAGAGAGGTGTGTAAATATTGGCAAAAATTACACACACTCTGAAGTTCCTGATCACTCTTACAATATGTGTAAGAAAAATCACAACAATTGATTTTTCTTACATGTCATGAAGTTACTATAACTTTGATTTTGTGTGGAAATTGGTGTAAAAGTAAGAAAAATGTTCCTCTCATAGACCTTGTGGTTCCTGCGATCTTTCCCTCATTCTCCACAACAGACAAGAGCAACATGCTGTAGTAGCTGTGGCTTACTACACAATGGCTGCAACTGTCCCTTTTCATTCATTTATTTTTTGAAATTAAAAGTCAGCATGGCTCTCTTGATGTCCTCCACACCTGCTGGCTTATGAGATGAGTGGTGTCACTGTCACTTTTCAACAGCAACAAGGACGTGCTCCAGTGGCTCTCCATGTGGCTCGAGCAGTGTGAGCACGATCTGTGCTGTGACGTAGCTGCCACCTTGAAATGAATGCAGGCATGTAATTTTGGGCACATAATTAAATGGCTGTACTGGTGTTTCAGCCAATCACAGCACAGGAGTTTTCTTACACATATTATAAGGGGCAATATTATGTGGATAATTACATGCCCATGTGTTATTCAGTAGCCTGTGCAGTGTTTGAGTGTTTTATCACATTCTTGCACTGGGCAACTGCTGAAGAGGCAAGGAGATGGGATCACTCAGTATCTGGATGATTTTCTGTTCATAGGCCCAGCCAACTCCCCGGTCTGTGGGGCAGATTCTGGACAGTATCTTATCTTTGTGCCACAACTTTGGTGTTCTATTAGCCACAGACAAATCTGAGCCTCCAAACTTACTCCTGACATTTCTGGACATCAAGATAGATACAGGGGCCCTGGAATGTTGCTTATCACAGGGCAAGATTGAGGCTCTAAGGACCCTTCTGAGCCATGGAATAGAAGCCAAACAGATTACCCTGAAGGAGCTTCAACAGTTAGGGGGTCACTAAAACATTTTTTGCTGTGTCATTCCATAGATATGGCATTTTTACAGTGAATCGCTAAGTTGTGGACTGGCACCTGAGAGCCCCACCACCAGATCTGGCTGATAGAGGGCTTCAAGGAAGATCTGGAAGTGTAGTCTACCTTCATTTCCCTCTTTAATGGTGTTTCAGTGACAGTCAACAGCCAGGAGCTGGAACTGTTTATGGAAGCATGAGGGGGACTGAGATTCAGGGCATATTTCAAGGCAACGGGTTTGCGGATGAGTGGCCCCAAAGTTAGGCAGTAGTGGAACTCATGAGCAGATTACCCTGCTTGAATGTTTTCCTACAGTATTAGTGCCAAATTTGTCTAGCAATTTTGTAAGATTCTCTATTTATCCTTCAAAAAATTTAGGGAAAAAAATCCTTTAAAATTCTTTTTGTTATACCTTCAGAAAGAGGCCAGCTCTTATTATGGTACTTAAGCACCATCTAGTGGATTTTCAACTAGACTATCACATGGAAGCACCCTTTCCTGGTAGCGCTGAACACACTACCAAACAAAAAAAAATCCCTAACAAACGCTTTCACAATTCTCAATAGAGAGTTTTAAAAATCATTAAAAATCCCTTGACTAATTTGGCACTACTACAGTAGTGGTGGCATTCTGTGTGAGGCCAGCAGCTGAATGACAGAAGGGTAATTTTTCAGTCTGACAGTATGGGTGTAGTCCACACTATCAAAAGACAAGTTGGGGCAAAAGGTCAATGGATGACCTTGTGAGGATTTTCACCCTCAAATGTATGCTTTTGAATACCCAGTTTAACTCTGTACATGTTCCTGGCATGGAGAATTGTATTGCTGAGGCTTTATCTCATTCACATTAGCAGAAGTTCAGTGAATTGTCTCAAGCTATGGACCAGCTCAGTGTCTAGTCCCACCTTTTCTTTGGAAGGTGGTGATGCAGGGGCCTGGGAGTGTATAGGTACAGCTATTGCCTCCAAACCAGAGTGGGTGGTCATCATGGGGTGAAATATTACCATTTTGTCTGTGTGAAGATGAAATGGCCTAACAACTGGCCTATTCCTGCAGAACAATTGTGCAGTTACATTATGGAAGCTAAGTGCCAGGGTCTGATGCATGGGGCTGTGGGTCAGCACCTGGCAGATATGTCTTGGTTCTCTCGGGTGTGTGGTTTCTCTGGCACTATGCAAACCTTTCAGGTCTGGAAGATCCTTGATGGCTGAAGCAAATTAATCCCAAGGTAAGTAGACCAACAGTGCCCAATTAGCTTGGCAATTCTTGAGAAAGTGTGGGATGCCCTCCTAGTAGTCTGCTGGTCCCTGTTTGAGGTTGGGTTATTCAAGACCCTGATTTATTGACATTCTGCAGGGTCTTTAAGGTCTCAGGGTTAGTGCAGTTAAAAAGAGTAGCATTACCATGGGTCTGCAGGACGCGAATGTGGCAGTGACACTGGAGGGTGTATACCGCTGACTTCATATGAGTGAGACCAGGGAAGTATAGGTTGCTGGTGTACTGTGCAGGCTCCTGTAGGGTTAGTGTGGGACATAAAGACCATAGTAGCAGACTACATGGCAATTTGCCCACTGGTAGTGGTGTGCATAGTTGCCCAACTTCGCTTCATGACTAATTTTGTGAATTTACCTAAATTCATGAATTTAATCCACCCAGCGAATTCTGAATCTGCAGTGCAGGGATAACTTCCCTGATGGCTGATTTGGCAACTTTGCTGGCAGAGTGGGGTCCACAGGGAAAGTTTGCAACATCCCATGAGATTGGAGGTGACTTGGTAATGAAATAAGCTGCACAGTGCTATACAGAGGCTGTATTCAGTGCAGTCTTATGAAGAGAGAATGGGAGAGAAATGTGTCTCTTACTGTCTGATAAAAAATAAGTCTTTAAAAATACATTAAATGTGTAGTACAGTGCCTTCAGAAAGTATTCACCCCCTTTGGATTTTGTCACATTTTGTGATGTTGCAAACTCAAATTAAAATACATTTATATGGGATTTTGTGTCACGTATCTACACAAATTACTCCATAGTGTCAACGTGGAATGAAACTTCTGGAATATTTTGTACATGTAATTTAAAATAAAAACCTGAAATGTCTTGATTTGATAAGTATTCACCCCCTTTGCTATGACACTCCAAATTGAGCTCAGGTGCATCCAATTTCCTTTTGAAATCACTCTAAAACTAGAATGGAGTCCACCTGCGGTCAGTTCAAATGGTTGACATGATTTCAGAGGAAATACATCTGTCTATATAAGGTCCACTGTTGACAGTGCATGTCAGACAGAAACTCTACCATGAAGACAAAGGCTGTCCATAGAACTCCGTGATAGAATTGTGAGGAGGCATAGATCTGGGAAGGGGTATAAAAACATTTCTAGGGTGTTGAAATTTCCCAGGAGCACAGTCAAGTCCATCATTAGGAAATGGAAAGATTACAGTAACACCCAGACTCTTCCTAGAGCAGGCTGTCCTCCCAAACTGAGCAACCGGGCAAGAAGGACCTTGGTGAGGGAAGTGACCAAGAACCCAATGACCACCCTGACAGAACTACAGAGTTCCATGGCTGAGATGGGAGAACCTGTCCAGAGGACAACAATCTCTGCAGCACTTCACAGATGTAACCTCTACTGTATGGGAGAATGGCTAGATGAAAGCCACTCCTGAGAAAAGGCCACATAATAGCACACCTGGAGTTTGCAAGAAGGCATGTAGCAGACTCTGAGACCATGCGGCAAAAGATTCTCTGATCTGATGAAACAAAAATTGAACTCTTTGGCCTGAATGCAAAGCACTATGCCTGGCGCAAACCGAACACAGCTCATCACCCATGTAACACCATCCCTACATTGAAGCATGGTGGTGGTAGCATCATGTTATGGGGATGCTTTCAGCGGCAGGGACTGGGGCACTTGTCAGGATAGAGGGAACAATGAATGGAGCCAAATTCAGGCATATCCTTGAGGAGAACCTGCATCAGTCTGCAATAGACCTTGGACTGGGTCGAAGATTTACATTCCAACAGGACAATGGCCCCAAGCATACAGCCAAAGCAACACTGGAGTGGCTTCAGAACAAGAAGGTGAATGTCCTTGAGTGGCCCAGCCAAAGCCCAGACTTGAATCCCATTGGGAATCTGTGGAAGACTTAAAGATTGCGGTTCACCGACGCTCCCCATCCAACTTAACAGAGCTTGAGCAAATCTGCAAGGAAGAATGGGTAAAAGTCCCCAAATCCAGGTGTGCAAAGCTGATACAGACATACCAAAGAAGACTCAAAGCTGTAATTGCTTGCAAAAGTGCTTCTACAAAGTATTGACTCAGGGGGGTGAATACTTAAGTAAACAAGATATTTCAGTTTTTAATTTTTCATACATTTTTGTTACACAATAAAAATATGTTTGCCCCTTTAAATTGTGAGTATGCTGTGTGAATCAAGGGTGAAAAATCATTTAAATGCATTAAAAATTCTGGTAGTAACACAACAAAATGTGACAAAATCCAAGGGGGTGAATACTTTCTGAAGGAACTGTACAACCAAATCGCTCTAAAGAATATCTACACTGCCTTGTGCAGCTAGATTTTGTATTATACTGTTTTGTAGTTTTACAGATTTATTTAGTTTAAAGTAGAGGTCTTGTTTTGTGCACTGAAGCACTGCAGTGTGGCGGAGAGGGCCTGTTTTAGCTAGCAAGCAAGGTAGGCTTGTGAGCAGTTTAAACAGTATTATTATTTCTTTTCTTCAGTCTTTCTTCTTAATTATCATTGTCAGAGGTCTGTGATATGTTATTTTATTTCTGCAGTACTATTTGTGTGCTTAAGTGAATTCTTTTTCTCAGTCTATTACTATATGATTGTGGTTTTTATTTTTGCTTGTGTGCATGCGCAAGAAACATTATGTGGCAGCTCAGGAGAGAAGCGGGTTGTGGGGTTGAGGCAGTGTGGTGGCCAGTGCCAGCACTGCTTCTGTGGGCTTGGCGGTGTGCACCCAATGCAGGCCCAGTGTTCTGATGACACTGGTTCTGCAGAAGTGCCACCAACTGTGTCATAGTAAATTCTCCTTGCTCCCTACAAGTGGTTTCAGCACCTACATCCATTTGATGACCCTGTGGTGTGTAGCCTTAGCTGGTGATACTTCTTAGATTAGGTTTACGACTTCTCGTAACTATCTCTAGTCACTGTGCCATAGAAACATCTCCTTGCTCCCTTCAAGTGGTATCGGCACCTATATCCCTTTTCAGACCCTGTGGCGCATAGCCTTACCTGGTGATACCTTGCACAGATTAAGCCCTTTCAACTGTTTCTCTTTCTGACCCCCAGACTTTAACCATGGAACTTGCAATCTGGCTCTACCTATTTACTGCCTTATGCACCCTACCCTTATTAGGGTACACACCAGATGGAATTTACCCCAAAGATGACTTGTATCCCCTACCACAAGAATGTCTACTTATGGAGTCCCTATACAGCTCGTGCTATGCCCCCAAGTTGTCGTACCCACTTTCAGCTGAGTCTTCATCTTGGACAGCCACCAGTATCTCGTTACCTACCCAAGGAATGTTACCTAATCGGCCCAGTACCTGCATCTACTGGTGTCATACGGCTAGGGTCTTAGCATGTGTATCACTAGGACTGAACAGTACAAAGAATCGGTCCTTGCTTTCCTAAGCCAATACTTCCACTAGCCAAAGAAAGCTTAGTTCTTCCAAATTACCACTTGTTGCCCTGAGAAAAGTTGTACTCCTCCTCTTGCTATGCTCAGGTAATGTTAAACTTAACCCTGGTTCTATACAAGCAATTCCTTCACTGTCCGAAGTCATGAAGTATAAAGGTATCAGCTTTATGCATGTTAATGTGTGTAGCCTCTTAAAGAAACTCACCTCAATGCAGGCTTGGGCTAACCACACGGAGCCAGATGTACTTGTCATATCTGAATTCTGGCTTCGTCCATCCATCCAGACAAAGAGGTCAATATCCCCAACTATCTGTTATTCAGAGCCGATAGATTAACCAGAGGTGGTGGTGTAGCCATCTATGTTAAGGACAAATTCATGGTTGCTACCCTCGACACTACATCAATTGCCAATGCCTTTGAATGCCTGTCCTTAAAAATTGAAATATCTACATCAATGGCCCTCCGAGTCATAAGATGTTATAGACCCCTGTCATCAGGGTCACAACTCCTGTCCCACCTATCATCTACTATGAGTACCGACACAATGGAAACAATTATACTAGAGGACCTTAACTACGACTGGCTGTCAAGCGTATCTCTTCCTCTTAAATCCTTCTGTGACTCTCATGGACTCACTCTACTTATTAATGAACCTACTCGTATCAATAAGAAAAATCCTATGAAAAGTACACTATTAGATGTACTACTAGTAAGCAAACCCCATTTCTTCTCCCATGCTGGGATCTTTTCTGCCGATGTTAGTGACCATTGTTTTATTGCTGGCATAAGAGCAGTCCCTAAACCAACAGCCTCAGCAAAGTTCTCCACCAAAATATCTAAATGGAATTTTGACCTGCTTGCATATATCAATGACATGATAGCCTCCCTGCTGTGGCAGACCTTTTATTTAGCCAAATCAGTAGAAACAGCATATGCCATTTTCCACTAAATTGTATCCAGTGCTCTTAACACCCATGCACCCTTAGTCAAAACCCTCATAAAGGCAAGAAAGTGCCATTGGTTTACAGCAGACATCAAAGCAGCACTACTAAAAAGAGACAAGCTCTGGAAGCTAGCATGCAAATCCCACAAAGCCGAAGACTGGCATCTTTTCAGAACAGCCAGAACCCACTGTACAAAGCTAATTCGGGAAACCAAGTCCAACTTCTAATGCTCTGAACTCTACACTGCCTCCAACTGCCCTACCAAGTTCTGGTCCACAATAAAATAACTTTCTGGTAAGACCACAGGAAACACTCTCCCCTCAAAAATTATTTCTAACAATGTAACTATCAACAATAATAAAGAGATACAACAAGCCTTCAACAATCACTTTTCTACTGTAGGGCTAGCTTTTGATAACTCTCCTGCATGTAACCTACACTCCCAGCTTACCACGCAACCTTCAGAATCTAGTCCCTCAGATGCAGTCTTTTCATTCTCTCCTGCCTCAATAAAAGAGGTCGAAGATCTCCTCCTCAAGTTGGACACCAGAAAAAGTGCTGGCGCTGACACCTTCGATCCATACTACCTAAAGATTACCTATCATGTCTTGGCCGTACCTATTACGCATCTATTTAACTTGTCCCTTTCTCAAGGGACCCTCCCCAAACTGTGGAAGACTGCCCATGTTATTCTGTTGTTTAAATCCTGAGACCCCTGTGATCTAAACAACTACAGGCCCATCTCCCTTCTCCCGGTACTATCAATACCTCTGGACAAAATTGTGAATGCCCAGCTGAAATCTTTCATAGATGATACTAACCAGCTAAACTCAGTGCAGTCTGGTTTCAGAACTGAACATAGTACAGTCACGGCCCTGGCCAAGGTGACAAATGACTGGCAGTGTGAGCTAGAGAACAAAAAATTTTTCTGCACCATTTTTCTAGACCTAAGTAAGGCCTTCCACAATGTCGACCACAGCCTCCTTCTTTCTTCATTAAAAGCTATTGGTCTAGATTCTACCTCCTTGCATTAGTTCCACAACTACCTTTTTGATAGGCATCAACAGGTCAAGGCTGAAGGTGAACTCTCCCCCTCAAATCTGTTAAAAAGAGGCGTCCCACAGGGGCCACTCCTATTTTCCATCTATATCAACAGTATAGACTCAGGCATCAATGAGGCAAAAATTCATCTCTTCGCAGATGATACAGTGATCTGCCTAAGCCGTACAACTCCTGAAACTGCCTGTAGCAACCTGCAAGCTGACTTCAACATACTTCAGTACCAGCTCCTTAGTAAAAAATTGCTACTTAACACCAAAAAGACAAAGGCGATGCTATTTTCACCTATTAACCATGCAGCCTACCCTGCTCTACCCCCCATCACCACCCTCCTAGGAGAAACCCTGGAATTTGTGCAGAAATTCAAATACCTGGGGGTCTGGCTGGACTTCAAACTTTCCTTTGCAGACCACCTGGAGGATTTGTTAAAAAAAACTGAGACAGAGACTAGGTCTCTTCATCAGGTTAAACTGCCTACTAACTACAGAGGCCAAGAGACAGCTGGTTCAGTCTACGTTCCTTTCCCTAACTTATTATGCCAACTTTATATATAGCCAATATGCTACTTCATACCTTGGTAAATTGGACGTACTTTACCACAGAGCCCTGAGCTTCATCACTGGTCCCCCCTTCTCCACCCATCACTGCTCTTTATATGCGGCCGTATGTTGGACCTCCCTTCACTACAGATGAAATAAAAATGCGGCTCTCTGGACATACAGAGCTATCACTGGCAAATTCCGCAGTACATTGTTGATTGCCTGACTCTCAATATGCCTGGAACCTATGCCCTAAGAAGCTGTTCACTGATTTCTCTGAAAGCGCCCAAAGCCCTAATGTGTTTTGGGAGAACTGCCTTAGGATTCGTTCTACCGTCACTCTGAAATGTGCTACAGAAATCACTGAAACTGAGGACTCCTGTTAGTCTCACTGTGTTTAATACCTTATACTCAAAATACATTACAGAAGCCAGCAACTGCTTCCAATGATCCTAGATTACTTACTTACACCCCCTTCCACATCCTCCCTGCTTTTTCCAGCCTCCTTCCTTCTTGTATCAGTGAATAACTTGTCCCTGAGCCACCTACTTATCTACCGCCCTAAATCTCACCCTCTGTCACCCACCTATTCCTTGTATACCCACAGCATCTCATTCTTCGCTCCTAGTATTATCTCAGTTCCAGACCCCCCACTGGCTGACCACTACTCTTAACACATGTCTCCACCTTGATACGCCTGGGTCTTTTTAAACTGACTATGCATGTCACTTTGCTTGTAGCATCCACTCTAACTAATCTCTTCGCTGGACTATAATGCCTTTACCTTACAGGAATACTAAACCATGTATGTTGTTGTATCTGGTATAAATTTTTACTGACTTGCTACCCTATTGTTAAGTATACCCTTACCGACTGTCTTTTACCTGAACTCAAATGTATTTTTACTTATCCTGTCTATTGCAGGCCTACCTGTACTGTTGTACTCTTGCATTTACTGTCTATTTGTCTGTATATAAATGCATTGTTACTTGACGTGGGTAATGCAGGTCCACCTTGTAAATGAGCTTGCTCAATGGTGTTCGCCTGGATAAATAAAGAATTTGATTGATTGATTGATTGATTGAACTTGAAATGATTTGGCCACTACAATGAAGGGCCACTTCATCACTGCAGCGCCAGTAATTCTGCTGCAATGAGGGAGCGACTCGTCATTGCAGGGCAGTACCTCACCTGGTGTAACAGTACTAGTAACATTCTAGCTCCATGCTGCCGCCTCAGAGTTGACGGGGTGCCCAGTTCCCCGTCGGCTTGCCCCTGACCTCCTTCATTTGCTGACAGGGAGCCCAGTCCCCATCGGCAAAATGTCCCCACCCCCCAAGTTTCGTTGCATGCTAAGGGGTGCCCAATCCCCTCGGCATCATGTGCCCCAATAGTTTTCTTTGCCAATGGGGACCAATCCCCATTAGCTTCCAGTCCCCTTCCCAGTTCAATTTGCTGATGGAGCCCCTCCCCATTGGCATAATGTTTCCACCCTCGATTTCCGCTGTATTGCCTGGGGTGCCCAATCCCCTTGGCATCATGTGCCCCCACCATTTCTTTGCTGACAGGAGCCCTATCCCTGTCAGGCAGACCCTCCCACAAATGCAGGTGGCACACTAGGAGTCCAAACACACCTGCAAAAGAAGAAAGCTGATCCACGTAATCTTTTTTTTACCTGTAAAACAAGAAAACAGTCCCTCGCGGTCTCTCCTGCCTCCAACCCCAACCCTCACCCACCCTTTGTGCACCCTGCCTCCCCACACCCCCCTCACCCATACTTACCTCCAGAGCCTGACGTGACAACCTTCGGGGGACTGGGAACACGTCTGCACTCTTCAAAGCCAACCACAAACTGAAGAAATGCCAGTAAGCTGTATAATGGCATAAATAGGGTTTTTTCAACTTTGGGCATTTTTGGGGATTTTGGCACCAAATTTTCAGCATGGGGTTATTGGGACAACTCCTCATGAATTCAGTCACTGTCATGGTGTTATTCAGTCCAGAAAGGTGATTTCAAGGTCACTGAACAGAATCACCTTTTGGGAATGAGTAATGAAATAACAGTGCCACTGTTACTGAGGTGGGCTCTCAAAGAGTCTATGTTGCAAATTTGGTGAAACAAATTCAAAAGATGACTGTTTTACGAGTATGCATTGTGCAGTTTCCATGCACTCTCGTAACTTCATGAATTTGTAATATTTTTACTCCAGATTTTCAACATTGGCATTTTCCACACCTCATTATGAACAGTACAGCTGTCATTTTACACATCCTGGAAAATATGTGTTTTCTCACTTCCAATGCAGAATAGCACAGTCAATGTGGGAAATCAGTTTTAGGGACAGATTAAAAAATGACAGTGACACTGTTCATGAACAGATTTCCTAAAATGCCTATGTTGAAAATTTGGTGACAAAAGTCCATAAAATGACTGTGTTACAAGCATGCATTGCGTAGTTTCCACGCACACTTGTAACTTCACAAATTTGCAATATTTTCATGCCAGATTTTCAACACTGTCATTTTTTCACACCTCCTTACAAACAGTGTAGCTGTCATTTTTCACATCCTAACCAAAATGTGTTTTTGCACTTCCGGCGCACGATAGAGTGGTTGCAGTGGGAAATCAGTGTTTGGGACAGATTAACAATAAACGAGTGAGAGGGAGGAGTGAGCGAGCTCAATGGAGATCTGTCAAGACTGCTGCAGATTTCTTTGTGGGCAAAAAAAGGCACCAATGCAGGCAGGAGCCCAGTTCAAAAGAGCATCTTGCAGTGCCGGGAAAAACAGAATGAGGGAGTAAGAGAGGGGGAGTGAGCGAGCTTAATGGAGCTTTGTAGGGACTGCTACAGATTTCTTTGTGTGCAGAAAAAGGCAGGAGCCCAGTACAAAAGGCAGCCTGCAGTGCTGGGAAAAACAGAATGAGTGAGTGAGAGAAGAGGAGTGAGTGAGCTCAATGGAACTCTGTTGGGACTGCTGTGGATTTCTTTGTGGGCAGAAAAAGGTATCAACACAGTTAGGAGCCCAGTACAAAAGGATAGCTTGCAGCACCGGGAAAAACAGAATGAGGGAGTAAGAGAGGGGGAGTGAGCAAGCTCAAAGGAGCTCTGTTGGGGCTGCTGCAGATTTCTTTGTGAGCAGAAAAAGGTGTCAACACAGGCAGGAGCCCAGTACAAAAGGGAAGCTTGCAGCACAGGGAGAAACAGAATGAGCGAGTGAGAGAAGAGGAGTGAGTGAGCTCAGCATAGCTCTGTTGGGGGGCACTGCTGAGCAGCTGAGAGGAAGCAGCAAACTCTTGAAGCTCCCAGAGAAGAATTTTAAAAAAACTATTAAAACTCAAACTTATTATTTTCTAAATTACCAGAAACTGCTCTAGAGTGCTTGGATTACCTGCAATTGACAATATGGGCAAAACTAAAGGGGCTAGGGCTCCAGCTGGCAACTTTTTTGCTCCTAAAAAGCAGAACAAGGAGATGAGGTCTGATCAGTGTGGAGAAGCAGGGGACTCGACTGATAAGATACCAGAAGAGACCTCACTAGCTTCCATACTTTCCACACTCCATCAGCTTGTGAAAACAGTGCAGGACTTAGATAAAAAGTTTGATACTCTCACTCCGAGAGTCTCTATGCTGGAAACCAAAATGGAGCAATGTGAAGCTATTGTTCAACGCTCTGAATCTTCCATCCTAAAATCGACAGATGCCACTACTAAATTAATAAAAGAAAACTCGCACCTTCATCAAAGGCTGGAGACAGTAGAGAACCAGGCAAGAGAATGCAATTTAGAAGTTATCGGACTGTCAGAGAATGCTGAAGGGGAGGACAGCCTGATCTTTGCCAGAATGTTTTTGCTGGCCATACAGGGGCTTGATGAAGCTGAACCTACTCTATCCCTGGAAAAGGCTTATAGAATTATCCCTAGAAGAGCTGCAGTGGACTCATCGACTCCAAGAACCTTCCTAATAGTGTGCACAGGAATTGGGGACAGAGATCGGGCTCTTGCAATTGCCCGGCACTGTAGGGTCCTGAAATATGGCGAAGACAAAGTCATGCTGTTTCCGGACCTCTCATTCAGCACCCGCCAATGTCGGAAGGCCTTCAATGGCCTGAGGAGCTGGCTGCGTCAACTTAAAGTGCAGCACCAGCTACTTCTCCCAGCTAAACTCTGGTTAATGTGGAATGGGCAACAGTATTTATTCAATGAACCGCAGGACGCTGGCAAGATGGTCCTGAAAATTGAATTGGAGCTGGAGGGGGTAGAAGAAGAGGAAGGAACCTCGTCTGATGGTGACTGCTCATCTAGGGTATCTGGGTAAAGTAGACTCATGCTGTGGGGACTGGGTCTGTGGTAGTTAATGGCCCATCTCTGGAACTGAAAGCATCATGTATAGACTGTTTATTTTGGACTTTAATCCAGATCCCTGTGATAAATGCAACTCTTAAGCTAATTTTGTTTCGTTTTACTACTTAACATGACACCACTGGTCTTCACTCCTCTGGGGAAAATATATGTGGGGCCGTTATTGCAGCGGGTTAAGTTCAGTTGCACTTGCATTTGGAATACATCATAAGAAAATGAGGGAGTTGTTATATCTAGTTCTTCTATTGCTGTTCTTTTCATGTTGGGAGTAAAAGGGGCCACTTGAGGGTTAAAACAGATATTCTACTTAACTCCTGTTCAATGCTGTTGGTGCTTTATAATGACTTGGGATATGCCTGGTAAAGGGGAAATGAGTATTTAATTTCTCTGGGAGTTTTGGGTATAAGGTTGGAATATATACTGTATATATAAGTAGACTGAATTGGGGGAATCAGTAAGACTTTATAGTCGCTTTGGTAAAAGGGAAAACTTATTTGCTCAATCTGTTAAGATTCCCTGTTGGTCTTCCTAGCTGCATGCGTTGGGTGAAATTATTCAGTATATATTTTCATTTTGGAATCCCCCCCCCCCCCGTTGTACCGCAAAGGGGGTGTCGTACATAAGATCTTCATAAGAATATATTGTCTGTACTGTAAACTTTTATGCTATCCTCCTATGTACAGTTTTGCTTTGTAAGTTTTACTTGCAAAATAAATAAATAAATAAATAAATAAATAAAACATAGTTCTGTTGGGACTACTGCAGATTTCTTTGTGGGCAGAAAAAATGCCAATGCTGGCAGGAGCCCAATACAAAAGGGCAGCCTGCAGCACCAGGAAAAACAGAATGAGTGAGTGAGAGAGGGGGAGCAAGCGAACTCAACAGAGCTCTGTCAGGACTTTAGAGTTGCCCACACACCTGTCCAGGGTCCTGTGTGGTCCTATATTACAGCAGGGTCTCTGGGGTGCAGACAAAGCAATGATTGGATGCTTTTATGTTTGCTGTAATAATACAGATTTAGTTGTTCTGTTTATTTCTCTAACTGAGCTAAGTACTGGGCTATACTGTTAGGATTGCTGTAATAATACATATTTTTTTGTTCTGTTGGTGATTGCAGGTCTAGAGTACCTGTTGGAAAATACCTCTCAGAATTTTAATCATAATGAGGTTGTCATCTTAGGGGACCTAAACTTAAACTGGCTTGTGGCAGCTCTCAGTTCTCTTCAATCTCTGACTCATAGCTACAACCTGCATCAGATGGTAACAGTGCCAACTAGAAGTCTGTCTTCATCACCACTAGGCACACAATTGGATTGGGTGCTGGTAAACCAGATTGAACACATCTCAGCTGCTGGTACTCTTGCTGATGCCTTGACTGACCACTCTCCTACTTTCTGCATCCTGTCCTTGGGGGCAGCTCCATCTCCTCCACCACGTCTCATCACTCTCACAAACTTTGCTCACCTAGACCAAGAGGTGTTTCTTTATGACATCTCCAGAATTGATTGGTCAGAGATCCATCTTTCACACTGATCTCAGGATGCTCTTAACCTCTTCATCACTAAATTCCATACAGTTCAATGTAAACATGCCCCAAAGATCACCCAGAGAGTGAGAGGTAAACAAACAAAATGGCTAAACAAAGAATTGTTCAAAAGTTTGCGCCATAGAGATACACTCTGGAAGCGCTACAAAACATCAGGCCAGCAAACAGATTTCAACACTTATGGTACGCTACGGAATTCATGTAAAAGACAAGTTAGAGCTGCTAAGAGCAATTACTGTAAAGACCTTCTGATTAACTCGGTCAATGATCCCAGAAAATTCTGGTCACACATCAAATCCTTCCTAGGATCCTCACAGTCAACTACCCCTGGTGATATGCTGATAAATGATGTGCATTGCAATGACTTACAAACCATAGCTAATTCTTTCAACCTGCATTTCTCTGATCTCTCCCAATATACCTCTTCCTTCGATCCCACTGCAGTGTCCTCCCACTCCTCATCAGGAACCTGTCTGGATAAGCTGGAAGTGTTGTCCCCTGTGCCTCCTTATACTTCTCCATTCTATTTTAAGGCTGTGTCTAGAAAGGAAGTCCTGAAGCTCCTGAGGTCCATCTCTGATCATACCAGCTCTGGCTCAAACTCTCTGGAACAACACCTCTTGAAACTTGCAGCTCCCCTTATTGCATTACCACTGGACAAAATTGATACGTTATCACTTTCAGGTGAAGTGATCCTTGACCTCTGGAAAGCTGCTCTGATCACACCTGTAGTTAAATAAGGGGATCCTAAGGTTGTCATGAACTAAAGACCAATTGCCATACTCTCAGTACTGAGCAAAATCCTGGAGAAAATTGTCGCAACTCAGACAACTGACTATCTACTTAAGCACAGCCTGCTCTCAGATACCCAACATGGCTTCAGGAAAGGACATAGCACAACGACTGCACTCCTTAAATTCACCACAGACACTCTTTCAAAAATGGATACTGGCAATCTGACTGGGGCTGTCTTTATTGACCTCACAAAGGCTTTTGAACTTGTTGATCACACTTTGCTTCTCTCCTCACTTCAACACCTTCATTTCTCCTCCTCTGTTGTTGACTAGTATGAAAGCTACCTGACAAATAGAACTCAAGTGGTGAAAATGAATTCCTCTCTATTGAACAGTACCACCATTAACATTGGTGTACCTCAGGGCTCTATCCTAGGGCCCCTCCCATTCTCTCTTTATATAAATAACATTGGAACTGCTCTAAAATCCTGCTCTGCTATTCTATATGCTGATGATCTTGTCATCTATACAAGTTCTACTAATATAGACACTATCAACACAACCCTTTCTTCTGACTTTAACAATATCCAAAACTGGCTATCACGACCACAAACTGACTATCCCAACACTAGCAAAACTAAAGCCATGCTGCTTGGGTTAGCCCCAAAGCTCCGAACACTGGCAGTACTAATGATTGCAGGACTTAGAAGGTCAATTACTGGAATGTGTGACCTCTTTCAAGTACCTGGGCATCCTGCTAAATCAATCTCTTGATCTTAATCTTCATGTACAGTCTGTTTGCAGAGCTGTCAACTCCAAACTGGGTGTTGCATAGAAGACTAGTTTTATGCTTATGCCATTGGCTAAAATGGCCATTGCGAGGGGAATTTCACTCCCCACCCTAACCTATGGGGCTCCCTTATTTGGGGCTACTCATAAAACTGACTTACTCAGATAGAAACATAGAAACATAGAAACATAGACTTTGACGGCAGATAAGGACCGCTAGGCCCATCTAGTCTGCCCATTTCCCTACCTACAGGATAGGCTGCAGATCCTAGTTAACCAACAGCCTATTTCTTCCTACCCCCCACAAGAATTGCCTTATGTCTGTCCCATGCATTCTTGAATTCTCCCACAGTTTTAGACCCCACAACCTCCTCAGGAAGGCTGTTCCATGTATCCACTACCCTCTCTGTGAAATAGTACTTCCTCACATTGCCCCTGAACCGCCCTCCTTCTATCTTTAAATTGTGTCCCCTTGTTCTTGCACGTCTCTTTTTCTGAAAGATGCTACCCTCTTGGACTTTGTTGATTCCACTGAGGTACTTAAAAGTTTCTATCATGTCCCCCCTCTCCTTCTTTCCTTAAGGGTATACATGTTAAGCTCCTTTAGTCTCTTCTCATACGGCTTCTCTTGCAGACCCTGCACCATTTTAGTTGCCCTCCTCTGGACTGCCTCTATCCTGTCTATGTCCTTGGGAGATGGGGTCTCAGAACTGGACACAGTACTCCAGATGGGGTCTCACCAACTGTCTATACAGAGGATAACAACTTCCTGTTTTCTGCTGATGATGCCTCTCCCTATACATCCCAGTACACCCCAGCCCTCCCTACTGTCTTCTCACATTGCTAACCTTAAGGTCGTCTGATATGATTACCCCAGATCCCTTTCCTTTTTGTTGTTGTTACTACCTCCCACCCATTGTGTATTCTTCCCCTGGGTTCTTGTTTCCCAGGTGCATTATTTTGCACTTCTTTGCATTGAATCCTAGCTGCCATACTTCTGACCATTCCTCCAACCTTGCCAAGTCCCTTTTCATCCTTTCCACGCCTCCTGTGTATCAACCCTGTTGCAGATCTTTGTGTCATCTGCAAAAAGGCATACTTTTCCTTCAGGTCCCTCTGCAATGTCACTGTTGAAGACAAAAAGGACTGGACCCAATACTGAACCCTGCGGTACCCCACTAGTAGCCCCCCTTTCTTCAGAGTGGACTCCATTTACAATTACCTTCTGTGTCCTGTTGTCCAGCCAATGTTTTCCAGGCTACCACCCTGGGTCCCACTCCCAGGCTGGTTAATTTGACTATTAATCTTTTGTGTGGGACTGTGTCAAATGCCTTGCTAAAGTCTAGGTAGGCCATGTCCACAGCCCTCCCTGGTCTACTACTTGGTCACCCAGTCAAAGAAATCTATTAGATTCGTCTGACATGACCTTCCCACTGTGAACCCATGCTGCCTTGGGTCCTGTGCTCCACTGGCCTCTAGGTACTCAACTATTCTTTCCTTCAAGTGACTCCATCACTTTCCCTACCACAGAGGTCAGACTGACTGGTCTGTAGTTTCCTGCCTCTGTCTTGATCCCACTTTGTGAAGGGGAATCACATCCGCCTTCCTCCAGTCCTCGGGTACCACACCATCCTCCCATGATTTATTAAAAAGAGTAGCCAGTGGTTTCACTAGTTCCTCCCTTAATTCTTTTAGAATTCTGGGGTGAATTCCATCAGGACCCATTGCTTTGTCCACCTTCAGTTTTAGGAGTTCTTGCAGAACCCTTTCTTCTGTGAAAGGACTGGGATCGACCCCCCTATCAAGAGTGCTTCTGTTAATTGGATGAGGATGGGATATTACGTATAACAACATATGTCGTTATGCCTCTTCTGCTCCTCGGGTTAAACACCACTGTCAACTTTATAATGATCTTAGTTAGCTCTCTCCGTTAGCTAGAAGGAAATACTACCTTGGCTTTCTTATTGATTTGATAATTCAAAATCAAACCCCTAGGTGTCTTGCAGCTATGCTTGTTCCTCAGGACACACTCCATAGTCTGCGATCAGCAGATAAATCCTTTCTGAATTTGCTGAGGTGCCGCACTAGGAAAAGAACTGTTGCATTTGAGCATGCGGCTCCACAGCTGTGGAATTCCCTTCCCATCGACTTTAGACTTTCTAGCTCCCACATATGCTTTAAAAGAAAACTGTGCTTGAATCTGCTGATTGCTGATACCTGTTTCTGCTTTCACCCTACCTAATGACTGATGTCTTTGGCCATACAATAGTATTTTCTCACCTCTATATAACCCTCTTACTGCCTCAGCCTGTCCTGGCTCCCTTTCCTGCCCATATACAATCTTGCACTGCAGGCATCTCCCTCACACTTACATACATTCATATGATCTAATTTCATGGCTTGCTCCCCTATTCCTCACTTACTGGTTTTTGCTTTTGTGTACCTTGTTCTGTTCATAAGATATGTCACCTGATAATTTATTGTTCAAGGTCCTCTCTATTCTTTGCATAGGTAGGCACCTATGAACTTATGAATTGTCTACTCTGTATGTCTCTAATACATTGTATCCACTTTAACTCATTGTATGTAAAGCACTTTACTTTGTTTGTTCTGATATATTGTATCCTCTTTAACTTATTGTATGTAAAGCACTTATAATTTGTTATCCTGTTAAGTTTCTGCATGTCTGTACTCTTCTGGGTTGTGCCTGAAAATACTCATTTTATGGCTAGTGCACTTACCCGGTTAACAAAAGCTAAATAAATAAATACATTTCTTTAACTTAGCTGAGTAATACTTGGAATGCAATACAATTTGTAAATGGGCTAAGTGAAACTATGAGGGATGAGAACAAAAAGTAGGGTAGCCGAGGGGTGAAAAATGGACAAGGAGGCTCTAGGATTGCTACAGTAATACAGTATCTAACGGATGAGATTTGAGACTGAATTAACCCGGTCAGCAAGGGGGCAGTAGGAGGAATAGTGTTGGAGGAAACAATCAATTTGACATAATAGGGCCCTAAAAGTTATAGTAGGGTACAGAAACCCGGAGTAAGAGCCTATAACATAAGATGGGCACCAAAATGGGGCAGGTGCAGTGTGTCAATAGGGCGGGCAACTTTGGAAGGGTGGTGGGGTGTACAAGGTATGGGTCTGCCGTGATCCTGGACTGGGCTTGGAGGATGGGGGGGTGTATGCTCTGTAAACAACTGACTAGTTTGAGGGAGGAAATGTGGAGGTTAGGGAGGAGTCTAAGTGGCAGGGCATATGAGTATGGTAGGCATCATAGCTGGGGGGGAAGGGGGTGGCAAGGGGGGATGGGGAAGAGCAACTAGGGACTGAAACTGACCCCAGTATCAGAGGCACTAGCAGAAAAGTGAGGAGAAGGGAAGGGTGCCCGAAGTGAGGAAGGGGGACCTCCTGATGGGGGAGGAAGAGACCATGAGGAGTACCAGGGAGAGAGAGCAGATGGCTGCGGGTGGGAGCGACCAGGGGTGAGACCGGAGGCACAGGAGGGAACAAGTAGGAGGGAAACTGATAGGGGGAAGATATATAGGAGGGGTATTGACTAGGAATAGATTTGAGCCTCTGCTATGGGGGAGCAGGCACATACTCAAGGGGGAAGGACAAGTGGGGCATGAGAAGGATGACAACAGGTAGGGGAAGAGATAGCAAGCATGAAAGAGTAGAAGAGGGGCTAGTAAGGAAGGAGGGGTGACTGGAGGAGAGAAGGCTATGGGAAGGGGAAGGATGGGAGGGGCATCACTATTGGGGTGGAAGGGAATGGGGGCTCTAAATCGACAACAACGGTAATAGGAGAGGGGTTGAAAATTAGCAGGGGGGGAGGGGAGATCAACATGGGAAGCCCTGTAGGAAGTAGTCAGGCTGGGAAGTGGTTCAAGGGGGATGAGAGGAATAAGGCAGAGAAAAGGGGTGGGGCAGAAATAGGGGGTGCAGTTACAGAAGTCACAGTGGGTGCAGCTGGCGGGGGTAAGGGGCAGGGAAGAAAGAATACTGGGGTGGTGGAAGGGGCATTAGAAGGGAAAGGGCGTAAGGGATGGAGGGGTACTTGTCCTGGGGGATTGTATATTGAAAGGGGTGAGATGGAGCAGAAGGGGGGAAGGCACAGCTGTATTTGGGTTGAAGCTATCCCTGGGTTGACTACAGGAGGAGCAGGTATTTCTCAAACATGCAGTGAGGGGAAGGAAGAAATCTCATTTACTGTTGCATGTGGGTACCAACAACTTGGCGGGGGAGACTGTGGAAGTAGTGAGGGGAGGTTCTAGGAGTTGGGCAGGCAATGTGAGAGTGTGGGGAAGTCGATGGAATTCTCAGAGGTACTCACGGTACCATGTGCAAGAGTGGGGATGAAGGGTAGGATCGAGGCATTCAATGAGTGGCTGAGGGATTGGTGCCATACCAAAAATTATGGGTTAGTGACTAACTGGGGTGGGGTTTGGGGGAACAGTGACTTGTACATGGTGGACAGGCTACACTTGAGCAGAGAGGGGACAGGAGTATTAAAGGTGAGATTAGAGGGATATATCTCTACTACAGTGAATTTAAACTAGTGGGGGGTGGCCAAAGACTGGGGTTGGTAGAAAGGTCTGGACAGGGGAGCCTAATGAGCTCACCCCCCTAGATACAGGTAAAGGCAGAAGTGTAGTAACCCTGGGAGGGGGTGGGCAGAGTGGTCTGAGCATTATACAGAAGCCATCACCACCCAGTAAGAATAACGAGGAGAAAGGGTGCAGACTACCGGGAGGAGTCACACAGGCCAAGGAGAAGAGTGAGGAGAAGGAGGGGTATGGGTGGAAGGTGGTCTCTCTCAACTCAAGAAGCCTGGTGAACAAAATTGCAGAGCTTCAGGTGCTCCTTTCAGAGGGGAAGGTGGACACTGCTGCAGTGACAGAGACTTGGGCCACAGAGTAACATGACTGGGACTCAGCAATCCCGGGATACAGGATATACAGCAGGGACCGGGGGGGGGGTTGCACTCCATGTGAGGGAAGGGATGAAATGCATAATGGATGAGGGAGAAGAGGAGAGGACAGAGGTGCTTTGGGTGCAACTTCTGGACTACAAGGGCAGAAACCTGAGGCTGGGAGTGGTGTACAGACCACCAGCCCACTCCGGGGAACTGGATGAGGAGTTGGCAGAGCAGATAAGGAGGGTCTGTGGTAGGGGGAGTGTGGTGATAGTGGGGGATTTTAACCTACCAGGGGTTGACTGCAGCACCCCAGCCACTAGCAGTACCAGAGAGCAGGTGCTTGTTGATGCATTCCAGGATGACCTTCTGACCGATGTAATTGGTAAGTGGGCCTACAAGGATTGGTAGTACTCTGGACCTAGTACTGGCAAATAGGGAGGCGGTGAGGGAGGTAAGGTGGAGGACCCACTAGTGGGTAGCGACCACCAAACAGTGTTGCTCGTTCTCGTGCTGGGCAGGGATACAGGAGATGCAGGCACTAAGGTGGTGGACTTTAGTAGGGAGGACTTTGGGAGGATGGGAGCAATACTGTGAGGGAGACCCCAGGATATGAGGCCAGGGATGGATGCAGAACGAAAGTGGGGAGACACAAAGTCTGAGCAAACAGATGCCACAGTACCCTGCACCAGGACCAGGAGTAAGAAGAACAGAGCCAAGAAACCATGCTGGCTGAACAAGGAAGTGCTGCTAGAGGTGAAGGAATAGAGGGCTGCATACTGGAAATACAGGAGAACAGGGAAGGGAGAGGATAAGGAGGCTTACGGGAGCTGGTCAGGAGGGTGAAAAAAGCTAAAGCCTCCAGGGAATTAAGGTTAGCACAGGGCATAAAGGGAGGGGAAAATTACTTTTTAAGGTATGTCAGGGAAAAGATGAAGTGCAAGGAACATATTGTGAGGATAAAGTGGAGAGCGGATTGGGTGGAAAAGGGGGAGGAGCAAGTGGAAATTCTATATGAGTACTTCTGCTCTGTTTTCACTAAGGAGAGGGATGATCCACTACCAGAATGGGCTGGGGGGTGGGGAAAGGGGGGGGGAGGAAGTGACGGACAAAGTGATCACAGGGACTAGGGTGCTAGAAGGACTGAGGGCAGTAAGGGTGGACAAGGCACCAGGTCCTGATGGCATCCACCCCAGGGTGCTGAGAGAGATGGCAGAGCTGTTGGCTGAGTCACTAGCAGATCTATTCAACACCTCCCTGGAAACGGGGTGTGCCTCAGTACTGGAGGGTGGCTCATGTGGTGCCCATACACAAGAGTGGACCTAGGGAGGAGCCAGGAAATTATTGGATGGTCAGTCTCACATCCATAGTGGGTAAGCATATGGAGGTGATACTGAAGCAGAGGCTGGTGGCATTCCTAGATAGTAACGGCCTCCAAGATGGGTGGCAATGTGGGTTCATCCAGGGAGGTCTTGTCAAACCAGCCTAATAGAGTATTATGACTGGGTGACAAGGGAGTTGGACATGGGCCATGCAGTACATGTCCTGTACTTGGACTTCAGTAAGGCCTTTGATGCAGTGCCTCATGGGAGACTGGGGGAAGGTGACAGCAGTGGGGGTGGGAAAAAAGCTGACTAAATGGATAGAGACCTGGTTACGGGGGGGGGGTGCAGAGGATGGTGGTGGTGGGGGAGCTGTCGGTACCTAGAGCAGTGACAAGTGGGATGCTGCAGGGGTCAGTGCTGGGCCCGGTGCTATTTGGGCTCTTTATCTCTGATATAGCACATGGAGTGGGAAGCAGGGTTAGTCTGTTTGCAGATGATACCAAATTGGGAACAGTGGTGGACAAAGAGGACGGATGGGAAAAACTGCAGGGGGACCTAACCAAACTAGAGACATGGTCAGTGGAGTGGCAGCTAGGATTCATTGCAAACAAGTGTAAGATGATGCACTTCAGACCTAAGAACCAGAAGAGGGACTATTGGTTGGGGGGTGAGGTTGGGGATCACAGAGGAGGAGGAGGAGGAGAAGGACCTAGAGGTGTTGGTAACTGGAAACATGAACAACTCAGCCCAGAGTAGAAGAGAGCAGCAGCAAAGGCAAACAGGATGCTGGGGTGCATCGCAAGGGGGTTCTCATCAAGACACAGGGATGTGATCCTATATCTCTACAGATCATTGGTCAGACCGCATCTGGAGTACTGTGTGCAATACTGGAGGCCATACCTGAGAAGAGATATAAAGTTACTGGAGGGGTGAAAAGGAGAGCAACAACAATGTTAAAGGGGATGGAAGGAAAGGAATATGAAGTTAGGCTGAATGAGCCGAACATGCACACACTGGAGGAAAGGGGGGATGGGGGGATATGATTTAAGCATTTAAATACCTGAGAGAAGTAAATAAACCTAGCACCGAGGGGGTGTTTAAATTGAGGAGAGGAAAAGAGACAAGGGGGCATGGACTAAGATTGGAAGGGGGACGGTTCAAGAGGGAAATGAGGAGGCACTACTTCACTGAGAAGGTGATGTCTAGTTGGAATGTGCTGCCAGAGGTGGTGGTAACATGTTGGACAGTCAATAGCTTTAAGAAGGACTGGGATAATGCAAGAGGAAGAGTCGGGGGGCATGGGCTGGGACAAGCTTGGAAGAAACTGAGGGGGAGGATACTGGGGCAGCTGCAATCTAGGGTGCTA
Source organism: Neoceratodus forsteri (assembly GCA_016271365.2). Classification (NCBI taxonomy): domain Eukaryota; kingdom Metazoa; phylum Chordata; order Ceratodontiformes; family Ceratodontidae; genus Neoceratodus; species Neoceratodus forsteri. The sequence goes on along the minus strand of CM028132.1, from coordinate 964,520,391 downwards.
GCTGCACACTTGGGCAGATGTAGATAGACCGATTGGTCTGTTCTGCTGGAAGATTCGTATGTATGTTCATATTTAAAATCACAGCGACTCTGTTCCTGAGCAGAAGTCCCAAAATGCCTGTGTGAAAATTTGGTGACAACCATCCATAAAATAACTGTGTTACAAGCACGCGTTGTGCAGTTTCCATGCACCCTCATAGCTTTGCAAATTTGTAGTACTTTCACTCCTGATTTCCAACACTGGCATTTTTTCAGACCTCCTTATGAACAGTACAGCTGTCACTTTTTACATCCTGCCGGAATTATGCATTCATACATCTGGTGCAGAATAGTGCAGTTGCTGTGGGAAATCAATGTTCAGTACAGATTAAGAAAATCCTACTGATAGTGTTCATGAGACGAGGTCACAAAATGCCTAATTCCACTAAATGACTGTGTTACATGCATATGTTGAGCAGTTTCCACGTACACCCAGAAGTTCTGGCATTTTTAATATTTTCACTACTGATTTTCAACATTGCCATCTCTTCACACCTCCCTATTAAAAGTTTGCAGCTGTCATTCTTCACATCCTGCACAATCTGTGTTTTCGTAAATCTGGAGCACAATGGCACGGTCACTGTGGGAACTCAAAGTTCGGAACACATTGATAAACTCACAGTGCCACTGTTCATGAGAAGAGGTCCAAATGCTTTCATGAGGTGGTGGGGTCACAAAAAGGCCATGTTGAAAATTTGTAGTGCAAATACTAACAAACACCTGTGGCATTAGGGTTTCTAACCATAACATCCCACCCTGTACAGACTGACAGGTATCGGGATGTGCCTTTGGACTGCCGGCTGTAATGCTCATGCCGTTCCACCCCATCACTCCAACCCTGCAGCCAGTGACAGGCATTGAGGTGTGCCTTGGACTGTTCAGCTTCAGAGTTCACCCCAGTCTCCTATATTGCACCCATTTCAGTGTATGTCCTTATGGAGTGGGGTGACTGTAAAGTCGAACACCCCAAGGTACACCTCAACACTTGTTGGTGAGGGTGAGGTGAAATGCCATGAATGTTATGGGTGACCACCCAAACGCATACCCCAATGCCTGCCCACTCTGCAGGTTGGAGGTGGGGTTGGAGTGAATTCAATACTTCACTGCCATTCCTACTCTGCATCTGTCTAACTCCTTCATTTCCAATGCTAATACCAGCAAGCAAACATTCAGCATTGTCAAATGCTTGTTTAGTTAAATGGCTGTGTTACTTTAATACTTAAAGTCACTTGTTTAGAATTAGCCTTCTTGTTATTATTATTGTTAATTCCACATCTACCTCATCTAAGACTAGGTGGCAAATGAGGAGACTGCCTACTAGAGAACTGCTTAACTGCTTAAAAAAAGATGCTTTCCAGCAATTTCTTTACGGTTTTTTCGTACTTGTTCTATTACTTTAGTTAGGGAACACTGTATTTAAAGTCAATATTTATTGTGAATATATTTTTTCATGGTCACATTAAATACAATTTTATTTTCCATAATCATTTAAAGAAATATATATTTACCTGAGTTGACTATAATATGTCTACCTTATCTAAAACGAGATGGCAGGGCCCCCTCCTGTTGTCACTGTCACAGTTTTGGTCACAATCATGTTAAACTTAGTTTCATTTTCCAGAATCATTAAAAGAAATATACATTTAATTGTGTCAAGTCCAACACATCTACCTCATCCAAAATGAAGTGGCAGAATCACCTCTTTCTTTCATGGTCACAGTCACATTAAAATAAATGTATTTTTCTATAATCTTTTAAAGAAATATACATTTACTTGTGTCAACTCCAGCAGATCTATTTAATCTGAAATAAGGTGACAGAACATCCTTCTCCTCTATCCATCCCACCTCAATCATGTTTTTCCTGTTAGGACTATTTTTCCAATTAGACTGTGTGAGTCACTTACTGTCACAGTGCATAAATCATCCCCCAAAACACACATTGCCATCCATCTGCTGTCTCAGTACCACTGCCACCATGTCAAATTAAGGGCTACAAAATCCATAGTTTATCTGTCAGTGTCAGGCCATCCCACTTCTATGGGTGCTGAGGCAGATGCTGTTATATGTGCAGCAGGTGCTGGAGTCAGGTGTTGATATGGGAAGCTGTGCTTTAGTGTAACACCTTCTCCATGCTCACATCCGTGCTCACATTGTCCACATGATCATGGTCACAGTCACAGTAAACTATATGTAATTTTCATGAATCAATGAAAGAAATATACATTTACTTGCAATGACTACAGCATGTCTACCTTATCTAAAATGAAGAGGCAGAGTATCCTGCTTCCTTCACAGTAATGGTCATGGTCATGTTAAATTTAATTTTCCCCAATCATATTAAAACAATTAATTTTCTTCTGTTGACTTTAACACATTCACTTCATCTCAGATGAGGCGGCACAGTCTTCTTCTTCTTTCAAGGCCATGGCCACTGTCATGTTAAACTAAATTTAATTTTCCACAATCATCTTTAAAATATATATACATTTCCTTGCATCAACTACAATATGTTGACCTCATCTAAAATGAGGTGGCAGAGTATCCACCTTCCTTCATGGTCATAGTCACATTACACTGAAATGAATTTTCCATAATCATTTAAAGACATATGCATTAAATTGTGTTGACTCCAACACATCTATCTCATTTTAGATGAGGTAGACATGTCGACTCTAACACATCCACCTCATCTAAAATGATGTGACAGAGTCTCATCCTGTGTTATGGTCATGGTCACATTAAAATAAATTTTGTTTTTAGTAATCATTTAAAGAAATACAACATTTACTTGAGTCAACTACAACACATCTACGAACATATGAACATACAAAATTGCCTGCAGAAAGAGGCCCACAGTTCTATCAAGTCTGCCTGGTTGTGCAGCTCTTAGTTTTATATCACTACAGCTGCCACACCCCCACCCAAAACCCTCCTTGCCTCCTCTTTCCCAGCCCCCCTCCTTTGTGTTCTTGTCTGTACTAACCCTGCCCTTGACTCTATACCAACCCTTCTTAAAGCTATTGACTGTTCTTTGAGTGATTAACTCTTCTGGCAGTGCATTCCAACCCACCACCTCTGTGAAGTCATGCATCCTCATCTCCCTCCTAAACCTTCCCACTTCCAACTTCAGACTGTGCACCCTAGTGACCCTATCCCCCTTAAAAGAGACAGTACTACCTCCCTGACTTTGTTAATGTCTTTCAAGTAAGTAAAGGTCTCTATCATGTACCCTCTTACCCTTCTGACTTCCAGCAAGTACATTTTGAGCTCCTTCAACCTTTCCTCATACGGCAACTCACCTAGTCCCATGATCATTTTTGTAGCCCTATGCTGCACCCCCTCCAGTAATCTCACATTCTTTTTGAAGTATGGTCATCAGTACTGTACACAGTACTCCATGTGTGGCCTCACCATTGATCTATACAATGGCAGGATGACCTACCCTTTTGAAGAGGTGATCCCTGTGGCAATGCACCACAGCATCCTATTTGCCCTTGCTGCTGCCCTCCTACACTGTGATGATACCTTCATGTTCCTTGTGACTTTTACCCCAGGTCCCTTTCCTCCTTTGAAGCCATTGCCTGCACTCCCCAAGGGATTTTTGGCTCCAAGGTGCATGATCTTGCACTTCTTAGTGTTAAACCCCAACTGCCATCTACCTAACCTAAAATTATCTAACAGAGTCTCATCCTGTCTTAATAGTCACAGTCACATTAAAATAAATTTAATTTTTAGTAAACATTTAAATAAATATACATTTACTTGCCTCGACTATACTACAACACATTTACTTCATCCAACAGAAAGTGACAGTGTCCTCATTTTCAAATCATGCTTTACTGAGGCAACTTTGAGATACCAGCTTACGTAGTTCATACCATCTTCCCAGAATAATCTAGGAGCTCAGATTTCTTCTGTATTTAGCATTTCACACTTTTTCCCCTAAAGTGTCATACAAGAGCTATGTTGTGGGTACTAAAACACAATGTGGCATCATGTAGCAGCATACAGTAGGCTGCTATATTTTTCTGGGGCCCTCAGAAAAAATTAGGAGCTCAGATTTAATCTCTATTTAGCATTTTGCACATTAGTAACAGTACAAACTGCAGGGATCATAGTATCTTTCATCAGCCTTGTTGACTCAGTCTTGGATGTCCTTCTTCTCATCCTCATCCATCTTCTCCACTACTGTGCATGGTCTTATTAAAGTAAACACATCCTCTTTATCCAGCGTGAACAACTGCCTGATGATGCTGCCTGATTCTTTGTCACATAGCTGAAAATTACGTGAAATAAGAGAAACAGGAGTGGAAAACAATTAGAGTCTGACTTCCAATTAACTTCTCAGAAAAAAAAAATCAAAACAAAAAAAATACTTAAGCTTAACCTTAACAGTAAATGTCATCTTCATTCATTATTTAAAGAAATCCATAATTTAAATAGTAATTAATAATAATTTAATTAGTAAGATGTGGTCCTGCTTCCAAAAATAACCCATTCACCTCATCCAAAATGAGGTGACAGAATCTCTGGTTCTACACTCCATCTTCCTCAGTGACTGCAAAATAAATGTCATCTTCATTCCTCATTTCAAGAAATACACATTCATAAATAATAATTTCATTCAAATACAAACCATGAAAGTTGACTGCATCAACAACTAACACATCACCTCCATCCAAAGTAAGGTGACAGAGCATCCTCCTTCTCCCTCCATCCTTTGTTTCATTAAGTCAAGTCAATTCAGTTTATTTATAAAAAGCACTTTTCAAATGTCAAAGTGCTGGGGGGGGCATGGCCAACCAGCAACCAAGATGGCAACCTGATCGAATAGCTCCATATGCCTAGAGCCCAGAGCCTGACTAAACACAGCCTTTTGTGAACCCCAACGGGAAAACTTTAGCTAAACAGTGATTGGAAGTCATCTGTTAATTGCAGGCTGAATGCATGGAAAATCCAACTCAGGATTAACTTAATAAAGGACAGTTCGACCTGAAGCCACCCACACAGCTAGGCCACATGGCGCACTCGGCCTCAGGAGGTGAAGAACTCTCAGTTAGAGACATGTTCGTTTCCATCATGGCCAATATTGATGCTCTAACCTTAGCGGTGAATACCACTGCAGTCTCAATGCAACAGCTAGACACAAGAGTTGATCAGGTGGAACAAAAAACTACAGCCCATGATGATATACTGCAAGGACACTGTGCCACTATGCCACTATGCGAGATCAGGTGGCCCAAATTCATCTTTTGCAAGACAAACTCAACTACATGGAAAATAGGAGCCCTTGTAACAACTTGCAGCTCCTTGGCTTCCCGGAGGGCTGTGAAGGTGGGAAAGCACTATCCTTTTTGCAGCAAACACTTCCAGAGATTCTTAAGCTTCCCAGGGGCACGAAAATTATGATTGAAAGGGTGCATCACTCACTGCAGCCCAGACCCACACATGGTGACAGACCTAGACCATTTATAGCACGCATCTTAAACTATGCCAAAAAGGAAGCCATTCAAGCTAGGGCCAGGGAACTGGGACAACTCTGATGGAGGAATCACATGATTATGATTTTCCAGGATTATTCTAAGGACTTAGTCACTAAGTGTAAGGCCTTCCCGGAAGTTCTTCGGAAGCTGCATGCCCTATGAGTCCCTTTTACCCTTCATTACCCTGCCAACCTACAGATCTTGGTTAATGGCACTCCACATCAATTTGCCTCCCCAGACGCTGCCATGACCTTTATTACATATATGCGGCCGGCAGGTCTGAGCTCCTCTTCTCACAACATGAATGAAGGACAGATTCACCAATCTCCAGCAAAAGAAGACCTCTCCGAAGCCACAACGGTGATACTACCCACAACCTCCCACAAGGGTCTGGAACCCCGCAACTCCAAAATTAGGAAGAGGCCTCCGAAATTGCCTCACTTCAAGAGCGATCACCCACAGGATAGGAAACACTCCTCAGACCAGCAAGACCAGAATCTCATTATAACAGATACGGCCGAACCAGAGTACATCAGCCCGTATTTCTCACAAAACCACTTTTCCCTACTGTGAGACCTACCAGACACCAGTCCCCGGGAGGAGATGGATACCAGCAATGCAGACCCTGAAAGAAGCAACCCCAAGGATGAGTAAACCTCATGGGCCTCCGGTATGTATGCTGCCCTGCCCTTGAAAAACATTGAAATACGACTCCTGGCTCCCGGCTCCCCACCAGGCCACAGCACGGAAAGTAGCCCTACTGAACTGCAGAAATCACACCCAGGATGAACACCCAGACCAGCCAGTTCTTCATAATGGTTGATAATCAGATAAGTACCGAGGGGCAGGTGTCTCAGGGAATTAAAGAATAGAAGGGTGGGGGATAACAGGAGTTAATCAGGCTTAATACAGCCTGGAGTTCAGAGCTCAAGCTCATCTGGGAATCCATCAATACTGAGCTTCTCTCTGGCATAATGAAACCCCCTTTATTACAAAACAAACTGGGCTGAATCAGAACAGGTCTTACTTTTGCTCCCAGATGCCCCACCCGGAGGTATATATCAATTGGATTGTACTGTAAAGTTAGTTTGACAGTTGTCTGATGCTAATTACATAGCAAAGTTTAAAGGTTATGTTTTATTCCATTTGAATTTGAGTGAAACTGTGCCACTCAGACCTATCTCTGCCTGTTTTCACCAGACCCCTTAGAACTCCCCCCCCCCCTTCACCTACTGAGATGCAGTGATGAGAAGAATTTGCGTGGGCATTAAGCAAAAATGGGTGCGACAGCATACATACTGCACCCTCCTTTATCAGCAGACCCCACCCCTGCACGCAGGCTTTTAAGTCCTTAAAAGTACAGAGTGCATCACAGAAAACTACCCTGCTGAACCAAAACACTCACACCCAGGATGAGCGCCCAGAGTGGCCAAACTCTGCATTTTGTTAGACAATCAGACGAATACTGAATGGTGGGTTCTTTGGGGATCTATAGGGGAGAAGGGTGGGGGACAACTGGAGACATCGCAGCAAGGAACTTCAGGCTTAGGCCCATTCTGAAATATACCTCTAATGAACCCCTCTCCTCTGCAGCGAAATCCTCTACTATAAAAAAGCTGAACTGGGCAGACCTAGACCGGGTTTTATTCCTCTTCCCAGACACCTCCACCTGGAGGTATATACTATGGGCAAGGTACTTTAAAGTTAGTTACAAGATGCTTAGTCCATAGCATTGTTAAAGGTTGTCTGCCTAATATGTTTGGCTTAGAAGACAATACTGTTACTCTGGCTTATCTCAGACCATTTACATTAGATTTTTTTAGTACTCCTCCCCCCTTCTCACTCTACTGAGATGAAAGGATGGGAGGGATTTGCAAGGGTACTAAGCATATCTGAATAAGACAGCTCACAATCTGCACTACCGCGTCACCAGCAGATCCCCTGTAGACAGACCATTAAACCCCCAGGAATGTGGATCCAGTACCTTCGGTATGTTGCAAGGGTTCTCTGCCAGCCAGTAAGCCAGATACATAATTAGTGATCACCCATCGTGACCTCCCTAATTCCCTGTATGGGGGGTTCACAGCCTGGAATATCTGTGTTTATCCTTGAATGGCACTGGGCAATGGTCTGCAAAACTGTTTCCACTTGTATATTCTGAAACTATTGTACCTGACAAAATCAGTACATGCTCCATAGTGTAAGGTAATTTCACCCCTTACTGGTGCTTTACCTTCTCTATGCCCCACAGCTCGATCGGACATACCATTGGCTGGTGCCCCGGCTGGTTAAGTCCCATCGTACTCTTCACTGCTGTTTTGTTCGATAAGTTAAGTAGCTTAGACTGTTAGTTATAGTATATAGGTACAGGTGCTCATATAAAATAACTGTATACTGTTTTTTTATTTTATCCAGCCTTTTAGGTGGAGTACAGTAATAGCTAACTCACTCAGTGTATACTCCTATCTCTTATTGCTATAAAGGAGGAGCAGAACCCCTATACTCCTCACTGGGCTTTCCCTAGCCCCCTGATTAACCACTAGAACAAAATGACAGATATTGTGTTTCACACATGGAATGTCAGAGGACTGAATTCCCTAGTGAAATGCAAGAAAGTCCTGGCCCACTTGAAATGTTTACACTCTAAAGTGGCTTTTCTACAGGAAACCAAACTGTCAGGGGATGACCATACTCGTATGACCAAAGAATGGGTGAGCCAGCAGGTTCACTCTAATGCCCCGATCAGAAAACACAGTGTCCTTATTCTCTTACACAAGTCCCTCACCTGGACACTAGTCCAGATGCTTTCAGATCAGGATGGCAGATGGGTGATAGCAACATACAACACACCCACGGGTCCACTTACACTATGCAATCTCTATGCCTCCAATGAGGATACTCCTCAGTTCTTTCATAATCTTGCAGAGTTGATTCTGAAGTTTAAACCCCCAGACTGCCCTCTGCTCATATGTGAGTACTTCAGCCTGACACTGGTACCTCCCTTAGATAGGAACAACAGAGGTAAAGAGGCACACATAAGAAACGGGAAGGCCCTTCACCAAATGATTTCAGATCAGGTGCTTACAGACTTATGGAGACTTTTCCATCCCAGAACAAGGGGCTACACCTTCCATTCAGAAGTTAATGCTTCATACAGTAGGCTGGATTTCTGTCTGGGCTCATCCATCTTAACATCTAAAACCCTTGATGTCTCAATCCTTCCTCAAACTATCTCAGACCATGCCCTGGTTTAGATCTTTATACAGTGGGGCCCTGTTGCTCCCCCACCCAGACAATGGAGATTAGGCCCTCTCCTAATGAGAGACCCAAATTTTATCCCCTGTGCCCGGAACAAAGCCTCCCTTTTTCTTGCTGAAAATCCCATATCAGACACCTCAGCTGGTACCACATGGGAAGCTTTTAAGGCCACTATGCTGGGTAATATCATGGAGTTTGCAGCAGCTAAACGCAGAGAAAGGGAACACCAGCTGGCTCCCCTGGAACAGAAATTAGCCACAGCTGAAGACATCTTTAAGTCCATGCCCTCCCCCTCCATCCATTCTCCCACAGACAGAAGCATCCAAGGTCTCCGTTTTGAAATTAATCAGCTTCTTAATAGAAAGGCCATAGTAGCCATCCTTCAGCTAAGACGTACCTTCTGGGAAGGAGGTGACAAAGGGGGCAAAATACTTGCATACCAACTTCATAAACAGCAGGCCAGTAGATATATCCCTGGACTGAAGAACAAGCAAGGGGTATTGGGTACTTCTCCAGAGGACATTAATACCACCATGCCTTCTTTCTACAGATCCCTTATTCCTCCACACATACAGAACCAAACAGAGAGACCCAACCATTTTTGGATACTTTACACCTACCTGGGCTACAGGTGCAGCAAGTACAGCTCCTTGACCTCCCTCCAGAGAAGAAGTATGTGCAGCCATCCAAGGCCTGAAAAAGGGGAAATCTCTGGGCAGTGATGGCTACACGGCAGATTTTTACCAGGCACTGGCCCCGAATATTTCACATCTCCTAACCAAAGTATTCCAGGAGATAGAACTTAAGGGCACTCTTCCTCCTTCCATGCGAGAGGCTACTATTGTAATCATTCCCAAAAAGGGCAATAATTCTACCAACCCCGGAAGCTATCCCCCAATCTCTCTCATTAATCTGGAAAGCAAACTATGCGCCAAAATCCAAGCAACCAGACTTAGTCCCCTATTCCCCAGACTTATACACCCTTCACAGGTGGGCTTTATACCTGGTTGTCACAGCGCAGACGACTTGAGAACCCTCATGAATCTGATGCCTTTCTCCAAGTCACTCTCTACACCAGCAGCTGCCATTGCAGTGGACTTCGAAAAGGCATTTGACTCAGTAGAATGGGACTATCTCTATATGGTTCTAACTCATTTTGGAACAGGAGATAAATTCCTCTCTAGGATACAAGCCATATAGGCCGGCCCCTCGGCCAAAGTTAATACAAACTCAACACTGTCCCCCCCATTTCCATAGGAAAGAGGCACAAGGCAAGGTTATCCCATCTCTCCCCTCCTCTTCATTCTGGCAGTTGAACCCTTGGCAGCGGCAATACGAAACCACCCTGATATAAATGGCTTGACAGTGGGAAGTGTAAGCTACACAACCCTTGTGTATGCCAATGGCTTCCTTCTTCTCCTGGCAGACGCCCACGACGCCATCACTCCCCTGCTCAGTCTCCTAGATGCCTTTTCTAGATACTCAGGCCTATGACTGAATCAGTCAAAGACTGAAGTACTCCCCCTTAATACCCAATGCACTCAACAGATAGTTGAAGCAGCTGACCTCCTTTGAGCCCCTAATGGACTCACTTATTTGGGAATTGTTTTGACTCCATCTCTGGATACAGTTTGGCAGGCTAACATACAACTCCTTCTCTCATCCACCAAGACAGAATTTGACAGATGGAAACTCCTCAAACTTACCCTTGCAGGAAAAATTGCAGCCGTAAAAATGATATCAGCCCCTAAACTCTATTACATCCTTATGCACTTGCCTGTTCCTCTCCCTAAGCAATGGCACAGGGCCATTGATAAATTGTTTGGGTATTTCCTCTGGGAAGGTCCTAAACCCAGATACAGCCATTCCAAACTTTGGTCTCATTGGGAGCAAGGAGTCTGGAATCTTCCATGGCTAGAGGGTTACTGCCAGGCTTTTCTGCTAGCCCAAACGGTTAAGTGGATGCACTGCCCCTCCCTTTCCCCACAATGGATACAACTCAAACTGGACATCACAGGAATTTTTCACTCCTCACTTTTGTAACAGGTGTCAGTTCCAAAGTTACTGTAGATCATTCAATAGGCCTAATACAGATCATATCTCACCTATGGTAGAAATGTCCAGATCCAACTGATTTAGTACACATCTGAAGATGAAAATGGACCCTCTCCCACACCCCCATGTTTTATTTGGCAAAACCCCTCTATTAATATAGGAGGAACTGAAGTCCTATGGAAACAATGGGTGGACTTGGGCATCTCCAAAATGGGAGGTATAATGGTCCCAAACCTTAAAGTTCTTCATACATTCCAGTCCCTCTGGGAGATATGGGGAATCCCACAATCAGATTTCTGGAGATACCTCCAACTTAGAGATGCAACTCGACACCTTTTATTTCCTACCTTGACACATGGTAAACCCTCTGACCTTGACATTTGGATACAACACCCTCAGGGCTTTGCAGGCTGTATAGATGCCAAACTTAGGGATTCTCTTCCCTCTCAATCTGAGGATGCAAGATGTAAATGGGAGAAGATGCTGCAACTCCACATCCCATCTGGGGCTTGGGACCAGGCCTGGAAAGACACACATAGCTGTTTTAAAGATGCCAGATCCAGACTAATCCAAAATGAAATTGCCCATTCTTGGTACAGAACCCCTGCTATCCTTCACAAAGCCAGATAACTGGAGTCTGACAGTTGTTGGAGATGCCAGAGAGCAGGGGGGTGATCTGTTATACATGCTATGGTCCTGTTCAAAGATTCAACCCCATGGCAAGAAATACAGATTGTAACCTCCAAGGTGACACAACATCAGATTCCCCTTAGTTGTCTTTTCTATCTCCTGGGAATACGTAGTGACCTCCATAAGCTATCCCCACAGGTGTACAGGTGGCTTGCTTTGTTGACCCTGCAAACTGAAAGAGCCACTCTCTGTAAGTGGAGGTCCTCCCTGGTCCTCTCAACACCAGAGATACTGATGCCCCTTTTGACCTTGGCCAAACTAGACAGAATTTCTCTCCTTCAGACATCTCAAATCCCTACGTTCAAACTCTGTTGGGCACCTTATCTTAACTACATCCAGCCTCAGACAGGAGTAGGATGAATACTTCCACATACCTTGCTGGATACAGTTCAGTTTGAATGTGGCTAGTTAGCAGGTGGCCCAGTGTTTCAAAAGGCAGTTCATGCCTAACCACCGCTAATGTTCTGGTTTAGTATAAAATTATCCTTCTACTCTCAGGTATATCTGTCTGTACTCCTGATCTTCTATTTACAACATAAAGTATTCAGGTTAAGAACTTAAGCTTTGGGATGTATCTGTTTCTGTCCTAGGTTAAGTCCAAATTTTGCAGAGCATATACACACTGTGGCCCAACTCTTCTCCCGAGGCTGTGAAAAGGGATTTGTTGGCTCACCTAGACACAGAGAATACGTCTGGTGTGCTTATGTCCATCAAAGACAGTCGATTGGGATGGAGATGTTGCCCTGGTGAGTACAACTGCTTGATAGTTACTTGGTTACATATTGATAGCAATGCAGTACACCCCTCTCTGTCATTATCCCCCCCATAACATCCAACTTCTCTTATTTGTACTCGCTCCAAAGGTACTAAGGGATAGATAATAGACTACTTCTATAACCTTTTGCTTGACAATCTGGATTGTATGTAATTAACAGTTAGACTTACTCGCACACCTCTATGAAAATAATTTGCTCTGTTCTTACCCCTCCCTTTTTTCTTCCAGTTTCCGACTCCTCTTCCTTTTCTCTTTTTTCCCTCTCTCCCTCTCTCCCTCCCCATCTCTTTCCCACCCTTTTCCCTTATTCTTCCTACTGTTCCCCTCCTTATTTCCTATTGGAAATACACACCTGTATACTGCCTGGTGATTGGTTAAATATATGATATAGACTTTATGGATGTATACTATGTCTTGTCTACTCTTTTGGAAAAATAAAAAATTTTATAACAAATGTCAAAGTGCTTGTACAGTACATAAAATCCAAAAGCTACAGTAAATATTAAAACTAAGTAAAATAGGCAACAATTCCCATTAAGCATCTGAAAAAGCCAGTCTAAACAGATGAGTTTTTAAGGCAGTTTTTAAAATTTCGGTGGACAGGTACTCCCTAACCTGATGGGGTAGAGAGTTCCACAGGGTCAGTGCCATACATGCAAATGATCTTGCCCCTGAAGTCTTTTCAGTGGGCATGGGAACCTCTAGCAATCCCTCATCAGTGGAAAGAAGTGAGTGGGAGGGGCAGTAAGGACACAGGAGGCCTTGCAAATAATGCAGTCTCTGCCTGTGCAGGACCTTGTTGGTCAGTAAACTGACCTTAAAAAAGATGATCCTCCACCATACTGGCAGTCAGTGCATTTCACAGAGCACAGGCATGACATGGCCTGATCTAGGGAAGCCCATCAACAGCCTGGCTGCCACATTCTGCACCAGCTGCAGATGGTGAACATCAACCTCCAAGAGACCTAGGTAAAGAGCATTGAAATAGTCGAGGCAGGAAGTCACAAAGGTGTGGACCAGAGTCGGAAGGTCATTAGGTGGGACAAGGTGTTTTACCTGGGCAACATAACTCAGGTGATAAAATGAGGACTGGACAATAACCAACACCTGTGATTTAAGCACCAGCTCACCATCAAACATAACGCCCAGGTTCCACACCAATTCAGAGGTCCTCAACTGAATGCCCCCTAGCAATAACCCAGAGGGCTGAACTAGAGAGGACCCCTCTACTTGATGACTAGGGTCAACAACCAACACCTCAGTCTTACCTGGATTCAACCTTAGCCAGCTGGTACTCATCCAGTCCTGGAACTCTGCAAGGCAGTTGTTAAAGACCGAGACAGAATCATTCTATCCAGGCACAAAGGACATGTATAGCTGAGTATCATCTGCGTAACAGTGAAAACTCAGCCCATACCACCTTATAATGTCCCCCAAAGGCAGCATATACACCGTGAACAACAAGGGGGACAGCACAGAGCCTGGTGGCACTCCACAGGACAGGGGGAAGGGGCAGAGGATAAAAACCCTGACACCACTCTCTGTGACCTGTTCCTGTCTGACACCACTCTCTGCGACCTGCACGAAGGACAGGTTAGAGACAGGTCTGTAGTTTGTTAGACAGTCTGGGTTGAAGGAAGATTTCTTTAAAAGGGAGGGGTCACAACTGCCTCTTTCAAAGAGTCAGGGAGTACCCCCCCTTCTCCAATGAACTCCAGATTATCTCTGCTACGATCGGTCTGATGATCAGGAGGCAGGTTGGACCAGGATCCAAACTACAGCAAGTCAGACACATACCCTAGACAGTCTTCATGATGTCAGTGATTGCCAGCTGGTCGAAGTCAGTGCAGCAAAACTGGGTGCTGGCGACCTCCCAACGACCTTCGCTCTGCTCATTGGAGTGTGCTGAATGGATCTCGGACCTGATGGTGGCAACCTCATCTGCAAAAAATTGAGTGAACTTCTCACGCTGAAATTGTGATAAAGCTCACTGATTCTGAAGACAGGTTGGATTGCACAGCCTGTTGACAGTTCGGAAGAGCTGAGCAAGTGGATTCCTTGCAATGGCAATCTCCCTGGACAGGAACTCTGTCTTCTTATGGAAGACATCCAATTGATAGTCCTTACAATGGGCCATCAACCTAATTTTGTCATCCTCCAGGCCCGCTTTCCACCAGCGATGCTCCAGTCTTTGACCCACTCACCTCAGCTCCTTCAAGGTCCCATCAAACCAAGGTGACCAAGGATGAAGAGTGAGTGGGCAGATCCAGGCAGGAGCAATGGAGTCCAGAGCCCCTGATACCACACTACTATAGTGCAGCACTAGGTCATCTGGCTCCATACATCCTGTCAGCCTACTCGATAGGTCCAGCACTGCTATTAGACAAGTGGAAGACACTCCCCTTAAAGGGTGGTACCAGACCATCTCCACAGGGGCAGGTCTATTGGGGGAGCCACAAAACTGAACCCTATAATGTGATGGTCAGACCAGTTGACTGGTTCCACCACCAAGTCAGAAGTCTCCATCCCCAGGAGGAACACCAGATCCAGAGAGTGACCACAAATATGGGTAGCAGAGGCAACAGCCTATGTCAAGCCCAACAAAGTCATCAGTTGGAGGAAGTCTTGTCTGAACTCTGAGAGTTCATACGAACATATGAAATTTGCCAGCAGATGAAGGCCTAGAGGTCTATCAAGTCTGATTGATTGTGCAGCTAGCACCCCTTATTCTGCAGCTGCCCCTCCTTTCCACCCTTACCCTCCATTGACCCTCCCCCTTGCCCTGTCCCAGCACCTTTTGAAGCAGTCCACTGTTCTACTGGATACCACTTTTGCTGGTAATGCATTCCACCCAGCTACCACCCTCTCTGTGAAAAAGAGTCTCCTCATCTCCCTCTTGAACCTTCATCCCTCCAGTCTCATATCATGGCCCCGGGTGTCCCTCCCCCACCTTACTTTGAACAGCCCCTCTGTACCTGACTTGTTTATTCCTTTCATGTACTTACAGGTTTCAATCATGTCCCCCCGTCCTTTCTCTCCTCCAGCGAGTACATGTTCAATTCCCTCAGCCTCCTCTGTTATGATGAGTCCTCCAGCCCCCGTATCATCTTTGCCACCATGTGCTGCATCCCCTCCAGTAACTTAATGTCCCTTTTCAGATACGGGCACCAGTACTGTATGCAGTACTCCAAGTGTGCTCTAACTAATGACCTATATGGTGGCAGAATCACCTCCAGCCTCCTCAAGGATATATCCCCTGCAATGCAACCCAGCATTTAGTTGGCCTTTGCAGCTGCCTTACTACATTGTACTGAGTTGTTCATTGACCCTGTAATGAGCACTCCCAGATCCTTCTCCTCTGTCTGGGCTTGCTGCACTCCCCCCAGCTGGTAACTCCTCCTTGGGTTCTTTACCCCAAAATGCAGCACCTTGTACTTTTTGACATTAAACTCCAGTTGCCAGGTGTCTGACCAGGTTTCCAGTTTTGCCAGTTCATCCTGCAATTCCTGCCACCCCCCGAGGTTGTCCACCACTGCTCCCGTCTTGGTATCATCAGCAAACAGACTGATTTTGCTCTTGATATCCAATGATATGTCTGCAATGAATATCCCAAAGAGCACTGGTCCCAACTTTGAGCCCTGTGGAACACCACTTATCAATGCCCTTGGAGATGAGAGCTCCCCACCCACCAACACCCTCTGTTGCCTTCCTTGAAGCCAGTTTCCTGCCCATCTCACCAGCTTTGCACCTGTCCCTGTGCCTTTTAACTTACTTCCCAGCCTCCCATGTGGCACCGAGTCAAAAGCCTTACTGAAGTTCAGATACAGGACATCCAGTGCATGGCCCCTGTCCAGTTGCCTAGTTACCCAGTTATAGAACTCCACCAGGTTGGTTTGGCAGGATCTGCCATGTATGAAATCATGCTGTCTGCTGTCCTGTAGTCCTTTGTCCTCCAGGAGGGCCACTAGCCTCTCCTTCAGGATAGTCTCCATCAGCTTACCCACGATGGATGTGAGGCTCACCAGTCTGTAGTTCAAGGGT
Organism: Neoceratodus forsteri; assembly: GCA_016271365.2. NCBI lineage: Eukaryota > Metazoa > Chordata > Ceratodontiformes > Ceratodontidae > Neoceratodus > Neoceratodus forsteri. The sequence goes on along the minus strand of CM028132.1, from coordinate 964,504,049 downwards.
TCATCCTTGGGGCCATTCTTGTGGAGGGGCACGACATGAGCCATCCTCTAATCCTAAGGTACACACGCTGAGTGTAGTGAGGCATTAAATAGGTCTGCCAAAGGTCCCACAAGGACCTCTGCTAGTTCCTTCTGTACCCTCAGGTGGATGCCATCTGGGCCTGGTGGTTGTCCACCCTCAGTGCCTTCAAACCCTCCAGAACTCTGCCCTCCATGATTTCCTTGTCTGTCACCCTTCCCCCCTGTTTCTGCCATTCCTGTCCCCTTGAGTATCAGCCCCTCTTCTCCTAGTTGGTTGTTGACCCCGCATTGAAGTCCTCTAGGACCAACCACATGGAGGACTCCAATACCATATCAGCGACAAAGTCTCTGACTTCCTGCAGGAATTCTTTCCCATCCCCTGGTGGACAGTAGATGAGAAGAATCCTGCAACCCATGCCTGTACCCATGATGCACTCAAAGGATCTGTTGATCCCCACTGGTACCTCTATAAGGCCCTGTTCCATCTTAAAACAGATGGCTAAACCCCACCCCTGCGATCCAGTCTTGGGTGATATATCATTGAGTACCCAGCTGACACAGTTACCTCCACCATGGGACCAGCATTCTCATGCAGCCAGGTCTCGGTGATGCAAGCCAGGTCAGGTGTTCTGACAATAACAGCAATAATTGCTGTCTTGTTTTTAATCAACCTGGTTTTACATAATACCACCCAAGTTGTAAGAGTGGCCATGGGAGAGCTCATCAATTGCCCACCGAATATGGCACCCCTGGGTATGGGAACCAGGCAAGGAGAACCCCTTTCCTGAACAGGGTCTAGTACAATCACCTAAGATCCTCCCAACATGAAAATGCCTGATTTATTTTTCCCAATTTCACTTTTCTCATGTATGTCTTCTTACCGACTACGATTATCCTGTACGCGATAACTTATATTATGACTATATAACTGTAAAGGTTGCTTTAACTCTGCAATGGCCCTGAAACATTGACATTGACAGCTCAGTACTGTCAGTGTCAATGTTCTAGATGCCTTTGCAGAGTTAATTGCTCAGCTGATCATAACATATGCTGGTAGTCTGGTCATCTTAAGTGTGCACTGTATAAAAGACAGGCCTTCTTACTGTTTTTTCTCCATAACAAATCAAAATGGCAGAAGCATCCTCATCTGTTGGTGAGACGCAAGTATGTGAGATTGTCCCGTCACAAAGGGGAGACCCAAAACTGAGCATTGGTGGCTATTTATATGTTAAAGAAAGAAGCCAAAATGAATTGTTTTATTGGTACTGCCAAAGCAGTAAAGCTGTGGTGTGCCATGGCCGTGCATCTACCTTTCTTTTTGGTGGACAGCATCATCTTCATGCAGCCACCCAACATAATCATAGCCCTGATGCCTGTACTGCTCCCATTGCAGCAGCAGTTGCTCCTTTGAAGAAATGGGCATTAACAACCCATGACATGCTGACTCAATTAAGATAGTGTGAGACTGTCGTTTTGTGTCCAGAAGTTAGACAGAATTTGTTGCCTAAGCAATCACTGCGGCAGGTTGTGAAGCATGCACACTGAGTAAATATAGCCCCTGAGCCCAGAACACTGGAGGTGGTTGTAATACCTCATGAGTTTACCACAGTGAATGGGCAGTAATTCCTTGCAAGAGATGTGACTTGTGGCAATAAAAAAGGATGCTGTTGTTCTCAACAAAAAAAAAACATTGAAAAGTTAATGTGTGTAGACAATTGGATTATGGACGGAACATTCAGGACTGTGTCAAACCTGTTCAGACAACTCTTTTTGAAATTCAAAATGGTTTATTTCTTTTCACTCAGCCCTATAAGGCCACTTTTCTACATAACATGGCAATATATAATTCAATACACGAGACATACAAGCCCACCTCCCAACACCACCCCACCCCATGGTTTCAGTATTACTAAAGAAAAAGCAATATGACTGGTGCACCTTCCAGACAAAGTGGTGCCAACTATAATGAGTATAGTGTTTGCAATTTTCTCCAATACTTCTCAAACATAGACAGCCTGTTATTCACACTAGCAATTACTTTCTCCACTGAAAGGTTGAGCAAATGCTCCTGCAGCCACTCTGAGTAGGATATAATTTTGCTATCCAGTCAATGTCGAAGTACTAATTTCTTGACCGACATTGCCGTCATGGCTAGGTGATACTTCCTCTCAGTGACAGATATAAGGGAGAAATCTCCCAACAAGCAGGCAGATGGTTCTATGTGTTCAGCTATTCCCAATAAAGGATCTGCTCTCTGTTTAATGAGGGTCCAAAGTGGTGCCAACTTCGGGCAGTCCCAAAAAATATGATATAGGGAACCCACTGCTGGCATGCAGCACTTGCAGACTGGGGAGGGGGACCTGTTCATCTTGGCCATCTTGACTGGAGTATAATTGTAACCCCCCTACAGATGGGGGTTCCTAAAAGCCTCCTAGGAGCTTGCCTAAGTGTTCCCCCTGCCTGCTGGCGTTCGGCGTTTTAGCCATTTGAATGGCACCGTGAGTGCTTGTAGAGCCTCCACGTACTGTCTCTTTAACAGCTGTCCGCTTGCAGACATAATTAGTCCTATATGGGGGGACTGTGTGTTTAATGCTGGAATCCTGCCCAAGCTGTGCTATAATCACTCCATTTTGCAGTTGCTGAAAGTGTAAAGGGAGCCCACCTGAAAGATGTAACTGTTTGCCTGTAATCATTTAGAGCATTAGTAAAATTGCAGTTTGTCTAACCTGCCTTTATTGCAGCTGGGACTCTGCATGTTGTGCCCCTCCATTTTGGACCTGAACTGCTGTGCTGGGCCAATTGGGTTTAGGGGAGCCCTAAAATGGAGACTGCTTGGACCAACCAGGACTTGGACTCATACCTGGAGCCTGCCCAAAAGGAGAATATATAGTTAGTGCTTCTGGGAATTGTAGTTTGGACCTTGGCGCATTTTTGCACCAACAGAGGGAACTCTGCAGTGATTGACAGCCGGATGCACCAACTGAACCTTTTGGAGTCTAAGGGAAATGCCCTGAACTGTTGCTGGAGATCCAGATGCGATTTGACTGTGAGAACAGAAGGAGCTCTGTTCTGCTGCAGCGTGCAGTCAGCGCGGGAAGCGCGTGTACAGTCCTGAAGTCGGCCTGTAGCTGTTAGCAAGTGCTCAGTCAGACTGAATCCGAGTTGTGGAAAGAAAAGGAAGAAGTGTGCAGATCCAGGCTTACCTGTAGAAGACCGAAGATTTGCAGAAGTGTGATCAGCCTGTTGGGGACTCTGCTGCTGCATGTGTTCTCGGGGGTTTGCAGTATTTGCGATTGGGATCGAGAAGCAGCTGCCTAGTATAGTAAATTCCTTTACATATAAATGTGCCTTGTGTGTGTAGGGGATCGCAATACCTTTTCCCCTTGTTCTGTGAGTTGTGAGCTGAAGTTGGAAGCTGGATTCAAAGATAATCGGACTGCATCCGTCTCCTTTCCAAACCAGTTAATTCCTGTCACAGGGGTCTCATCTCTATGCCCTGCTCATCCTGGCCATCCAGAGCTACCTCCTCAATTCAGCTCGGTTTGGGGATTGTGAGTACAAATAGGGGTACTTCCCCTCATCTTCATTTAATCAAAGTGTGTCAACTGATTAGTGTGTGTGTTTCTGTTTGTGTACTGAGCCATCCGGCTCCTGATTACAATCTGTTTGTGCATATATTTTCTTCATACAGGGCCCCATCCAACTGCACCAGCTGTCCAACCCCAGCCAATGGACCTGGCTAGCCCCCCCCCCCCCATCCTGGGTACCCAGAGAGTAACATTTTGGACCCTAAATATATGTGCACAGTACTGTGACTCGGACTTACCTAAACTAATCAACCGGATTACCCCCTCCCGTGTTACTGTCCCCTGAATAAACCAGATTTGTTGTTGTTATACCATATACCTGCTGTGGTGTTAATGCATCTAGAACAGTATTGCAAATTGCTGTGTATGTTGTTTAACCTTGTTTTACAGGGGGTCCTCTGAGATGGGCTGCAGAATCAGTCCAGAGGGTAAGTGGTATCTCTATGTGTAGAAAGTACACACATGTGGGGTATTGGGAAGGTAACTCCTGTGTATTGTGTGGGCCACTAGTGGAAACAAAGGGGGGGGTTACAGTGTCCCAGAGGGCTGTACCTGAGCTAGTTTAACCACTACTAACCCTGACCTCTGGGTGGAGGCACCCGTCATAGAACCTAGGCCCCTCAACCTGTCAGTAGCCCAACAGGCCAGGGTAGTAGCCCTTGGGATAGCTCCACCTGGGGGTTACAAGATACATTATTAATAATCTGATACTGCATCAATCTCAGCCTGTCCTGAGAAATAAACCTGTGGGTGTTTTTCCAGATCTTCCCCCAATTAAATGTTTTGTCTGGAAATTGAGCATTCCAGTAACTGGAAGACCTATCCTGTTGTGGAAAGGCTCTTTCTAGTAGCATAGAATATATGCCAGAGGCCGCATGAGGTTGTGTGACTGTAAAGGTAAGTGGCTACAGGAACCTTCCCTCATTGCTTGCTTCTTGTTTTAGCTGAGAGTTAACCAACATATGTCTAAATTGAAACACTTTGAAGCACGACTGGGACCCTAGATTATATCTACTTATATTGTCACCTGATGTCATAACTTGCTCATCAATCCACAAATCAACAAGTGAGATTACCACCAATTGGGGAAGCCAGGAAGCCTTTATCATCCCCCCCCCCCATTTTTAAATTTAGATTATCAACTAAAGGTTGGATAGGCTCCTGAGTGTGCCTGTAAGACAGGGAGGCACACATCTGAGTATGGACCTTTACGGAGAGTCAGATCGGTGTCTCAACTAGAGCTAGTAGAAGCAGCATAGAAGGTATGTGCAAAAGGGCAAGGGGAGATAGGCCTTGAGCCAAGATGAGTTCTTTTTCCAACATTAGCCACAGGGGTCTGTACTGATCTGGGTCTAGTTTTTCAGATCTGTCTATCCATCTCAGGTATTTTGCAGCATGACTAGCCCATTAGTAAAGTTAAAAGTTGGGAAGCCTCAACCCTCCTTTAACCTTAGGAACAATTAATTTCCCATAAGCCCTACGGGCTTGCTTGCCCTTCCATATGAACTTGGTTATCAGGGAGTGTAACTCAGAAAATCAGGTCTGTGGCAGCCATAAATTTAGCATACTGAGGGGGTAGAAAATATGGGGTAGTGAATTAATTTAATTAAACTTTTCTGCCCCAGAGTGATAATGGCAGCAACATCCATCTGTCTAGAACTTGTTGAATTGTCTGCACCAAGGTGTCCAGGTTGCTTTCCTTTAGGGATTTGGATTCCTGAGTCAGAACTATCACCAAATAATTATGTTTTTTGTGCTCCCAACGTAAACCTAGGCCTTCAACCTCCCTCTTGTGGGTGATCGAATTAAGAGGGAATATGACAGCCTTCTCAAAATCCTACTTGTAGTTGGATAACAATCCAAATTCTTGGATCAGGCACAATGTCCTGTTAACCAAGGCCCTCGGATTTGATAGATGGAGAAGTATATTGTCAGCATACGCTGACAGTTTGAATTCTTGAGAGCCTACAGTAATGCCCTGAATTCCCCGGTCCCTTTTAATCTGTGCCAATAGTGGTTCCAGGTATAAGTTGAATAAAAGGGGAAATAGGGGACAACCCTGTCTGGTGGCAGAATAGAGGGGGAAGTAAGGAGAGGTTTTGTTGCAATAGATTTGAGCACTAGGCTTAGGGTATAAGGCCTTGATCCATTGCACAAAGAGGGAAGGGAAACCAAATCTGTGTAGTGTTCTAAAGAGAAAACACCAATCCTCCCTATCGAATACTTTTTGTGTCCAGGGACATTAACACTGCAGCAGATGGGTTGTCTCGGGACGCAGAGAAAATGTGATCCATTTTCTCACATGGTCTGAGGATGACCTGCCCGCCATGAACCCCACCTGCTCTGTACAGATCAGAGAGAGCATAACCCGACACAATCTATTTGCCAAGATCTTGGCTAAGATCTTGATATCATAGTTCAGAAGTGAGACTGGTCTGTAGTTTGAGACTTGTTCCAGGTCCCTCCCCTCCTTGTGCAATACTATTATTACAGCCTCAAAAAGATCAGAGTCTTGGCACTCTCCGGCTAGGATAGACTGAAACAGAAGGAGCAGCCATGGGGCCAGATCCTTCTCCAACACTTTATAAAAGATTGGGGAGGAACTATCCAGTCTGGGAGCTTTGTTCAGTGGTAAATTATGGATCGCCAGGTTAATCTTGGCTACCAAAATTGGGGAAATCAGAAGGGATTGCTGTTCAGGAGAAAGATCGGGTAAGGTCAGCTCCCTAAAATATGCATCAACCCATTCCTCCGAACTGGGGTCAGCCCTGGTACCATATAAGTACTTATAGAATGACTGGAATTTGGCTACAATGTCTCTAGGGTTTGTTTTGAGTGGTCCATCCTCCTTCATCCGGACTGCATTAACCAATCTAGAGGCCTCCTGCTGCTTCACCCTTAATGTCAACAAATGGCTAGCCTTTTCCCCCTGATCTATATAGGTACTCGGCTTGTTCACCCAACAAATCATTATTTTGTATCCTAAAGCGAATCAACTCCTGACGTTGTATGTCAATAGAAGGAGATATATTCTTCTCCAGCTGCCTAATTTTGTCCAGTAACTCACTGATTTGGTGTTCCATCTTATGTTTCCACACAGAGGCAATCCTGCTATGCTCTCCCCCTTAGAAAACACTTCCGGCCACCCCAGTCCATCTAAGGTTGGCCTGTAAAGTTTAGGTTATCCTCTGTACACTGTGACAGACAGGATTTTAGTTTGTCCACAACCCATTTATCTTTTAATAATCTGTTGTTAATTTTTCAAACTGATTCTACCCTTTGATTGGAGGATACTGATAAAATACAGGTCACTAAGGAATGATCTGAGATGACCTCTGGAGAGATCTGACATTCCATGAGTCCTGGAAGAAGTTGCTTGCTTATTAAAAAGTAATCTATGTAAGAAGAGGTCCCTTGTACCGAAGACCAAAAGGTATATTCCCTCTGGTCAGGATGTAGTATCCTCCAAGGATCACATAAACCTAGTCTATCAGTCAAATACCTTATGGCTCTTTGAGCAGGTGACAAACCCATCCTCGTTTTACCTGTCTTGTCGGCATCCGGGGAAAAGGGTAGATTCCAGTCTCCTCTTATCAAAAGTGGTACAGACAGGAAAGGCAACAGGAGATTAAGTATTTTGATAAAAAAAGAAAGAGTATCCATGTTAGGACCATAGATGGATCCAAGGACTATGTCAGCTCTCTTCAAGGTGCCAATCATAAATACATGTCTACCCAGTGGGTCTCGGATACAATGGCTGCATTTAAATCCCAAATTCCTAGTTAACAAGATTGCCACCCCCTAACTCAGTGTGCTTGCGCCTGCAGCATAAGCTTGCCCTATGTTTAACCTCTTTAGTAAATTTGCTTCCATTTCAAGTAGATGGGTCTCCTGCAGAAAGCATATTTGCCCCTTAACCACTTGCACTCCAAGAAGTAATTCTTATATAATTAGCCATATATTTTAATCACAACTATTAATAAAAATCTGGACTTGAAGTAACCAACACAAAATACCTTTGCTGATACCATGAGTCCCTCCCCCCCCCGCCAATAACCATCTCCAAAACACAACTCGACCTCATAGACCCCCTTCACCTCCACCTCCCAACTTAAAGCATTTACTCAAATTGCATAAAACTTCCCCTGCCAAACCACCATTAAGCACCCAACTAGATAGGAACCATAAATTATATTGGATGGTGGTAGAACCCCCTCCCCTCGATACTGTGGACTTGGGACCCCACTACCTGAAAGAACTCCTGTTTTCTTACTGTCCCTCCTGCTCCCTCTGATCCTCTGGCGATTAATTGCTAGTCCCAGGGTAATCTTGAAAACATCTGGTGGAAGAACTTTTGCCTTTATGGCGCCTACCCTGTGGAATTCTCTGTCTCATCAGATATGTGATAGCCTGACTGTAGAAGGGTTTAAAAAAACCTTGAAAACTTTTTTATTTGAACAAGAATTCCTGGAAACTTAATATCTGTGATGTTTAAATGTATTTTAATTATTAAGAATTTTAAAAATTGTTATGTTGAAATTATGTAAAGGTGCCCTGAGCTTAGGAAGGGTGCCTTATATAAATAATTTTTACCTTACTTTACCTGTGCATGATGCTGCCAAGTATGGCAGTTAGAGTCCCCCCTCCACTAAACAGTAAAATATGATAACCCAGTAACCTAACTAACATTCAAACACCTTACAACGCCACAGCAACTGTTAACTATTCTAATACATGCCATTGGGCTTAATTAAAACTGCCCAACCTGGGAACGAAGTATAGAGGTTGTTATTCCAGACCCCAGAGTATCTAGAATTTAATTTACCTGCAGACCTCATAAATAGCAGAGCTAACCCAGGATTGTAAAACTGACATGTAGTCACCTATTGTAACCCAAAATGGTAACAAAACCTCCCCTTCCCAGATTGAACATAATTCAAAATGAGGCTTGCTGTTTCAGCCCATTACTTGTAACCCATTTAACAACTCTTAACATAGCCCCTGAGTATTTTTACTGGTCTAGCAGTAATAAACAATTTAAACTTTTAAGAGAGTTGAAATCTAATAAAACAAAAAATAGGGAAAAAAGGAAGATGACCCCCAATTCAAACAGATGAAGGTGCATGCAATTTAAGTCCATGAATCTGAGCTCATGTTCCCAGTATGCACAACCGCTGTAACTAAATAGCTCATTGTGTGCACATTCAGGCAGGAATTGTATTTGCAAACTGTACTGGCTGCAGCAACATGAGTGTGCACGTATTCATGCAGTAGAAATGTCTGCAAAGTATCTCAACTGCAGCCACACGACTGTGCACACGATCAAGCAGCAGAAACAGCTCCTATATGTCTGACCTGCTGCTGAGCCCCCTAATGGTTCATAGCCATGGGAAAGCAAACAAACCTTGCAACTTAGCTAGAAAAGGGCAAATGACACCATGAGAAAGATTGCAAGTTCCATACCACAGCCACATCTGAAAATCTGTGGTAATAGTCATCTTGCTGCAATTATAAATCCAGTTTCTTCCTGTAAAGGCAGGGAATGACATCATGTAGACTGTGAGTTAACCAGAAAGCAATGGGCCACTAGTAGACCCACTGTAGGCAAAAATGTTGTCCAATCTTCCACTGACCCTTAGTTTCACTTCTCTACCAACTCACAATACCAGTCTTTACCCCAGAAAATTCTCCATCATTAGTAAAAGAAATCACTTCCTGAACAACTCTGGCAGCAGCCCCTGTAGCTCATTCACCACCTGTTTGTTGGTTTCAAATGAATGCCACTTTTGACTTGCAACTAGGCAGGCTACAGCATCCGAAAATGCACTCCAGCAGGAATGGGACGAGAGACGGTAGAATGAAATGAGCCCCGTTTTTGTCTTATCGAGGCCGGTAAATCCTGCGAGATATGTATTTTAGTCCATCCCACAATACTGCTTGTATGTCCCTCAGTTTAGATAGAATGTGTTGCCTATCTAAATAGTTCAGCAGTTTCAGGAGAAATGGCTGAGGGGGTAATCCTGAAGCAGGTTTGGGGCACAATGCCCAGTGGGCCCATTCCACTACGTATGAGAAACCATTAGGTGATGGGCCTGCCACTTTTTCTAATGTTTATGGGTGAAAAGAAAGAGGGAGGACCCTTCCTCCTCCTCTGGGAGACCGATCACCACCAAGTTGTTGCGGTGTCTACAGCCCTCGAGATCCTCCAATTTCAGCTCCATCTTGCTCATCTGTCTCTTGAGGGCTACGATCTCAGGGTCCGTGGTTACCTTCCATTTCTCTAATGAAACGGCCCTCACTTCAGTATCTCTTACTTGCCTAGAAACCTCCACCAAGTCCTTCTTTAAAGCTGCAAAGTCTGTAGTGAACAAAATCAGTGCTTCCCGGAGCAGCTTCATCTCCAGCAAGAAGAGCTCCTCTGTTAATGGCATGGCGGTGGTTTTGCTCGAGGAAGTAGGGGTTGACTTAGTAGGCTGCTATCCGGCCTTTTTTGTGGCCTTATCGGGAGAAGGCAGTGGAGTGTGGTGCGGGAGCTCCTGCTTCATGACTACCTCCATGACTGGAATTGATGCATTTCTCCACAATCGGCACCCAGGTATTCTTGTCAGACATTGTTTCTTTAGTTAATAATAGCATTCTAATCCATGTAGTTAGTAGATTTAGACCAAATAAGGAGCAGGAGAGAGAGTCAGGAGCGCTGCTTTCTCTAGCCAGGCATCACGTGACCTCCTTGTTCCGGCAACTCTATTCAATACATGCACTGGTTGGCAATGTTGAGACATGCAAGATACTGCCCCTGGTATACGAACTCATGTCAGCAAAATCAGATTTTACTTTTACTGGACTTTAACAAGTGATGACGATGGTGTGATGAAAAACAAATGTGGACAGAACATGACCGAACATGGTAACTCATTGATTGCTATATCTCTTCTTATGTCTGCTGTCAGGCTTATAAATGCCAGTCAGAATTATGATAGGAACTGTTTATTGTCAGGAAAAAGCTATTGATAAACTTTATGTCTGGAAGTGTGACATCGGGCAATGGTACTGATCCCCCCTGAACCCATTTCACCCCAGTACACCTCCTGGTACCCACAACCCAAATCTGCTTACCCCTCCCACCCCCACACCAGGGACTAGCACCCCCCCAACTCCTCTGAACTATCCTCAAGGCTTCACAGCGCATATAGACCTCAAAGGGAAGTGGAGAGCAATCAAAAGGGTGCAGGCCCCTAAGCCTAGAGGAGGAGTAGCACCTGACCATCGAAAACAACTACCAACACATGACTAAGGCCAGTAACCAGCAGCAGTAAACTATAAAACAAAACACAATAAAACAAATAACTAGCAAACAACACCACCCCGTTATCCCAAGCACTCCCCAAATTTTATCCCCAATTTCCAATCCAAGTAAAAGCCCCAAGACAATAAACTAAACAAACTCAATAAAAAACACACAGCAGCAAATTGAAGAAATGCAGTTAAAACTTAGAGTCTTTTGATAATGAATGAGAGAAAGTTCACTTATCAAAGAGTTGTTGACGCTCTCTGAGGAAAAAGTCCAAATCTTTGTCCTTAGACCTCTCACATTAAGACAGTGAATATAAAATTCCCCAAAATAAATTCAGTTCTCACCTGGACTCAAACAGAGTAGCAAGGATTACTAATTGAGTAAAATCATTTCCAAAGGCACTTTCACTGCCTTAAGCCCACACAAATCGGAAATCACCCCAACTAAGTTCAACCTGACCTGTAAAAGTTCAAGTCCTCTCTCAGAATGAAGGGAGAAGCTTGAACAGATATCGAGGGAAGTGGTTCTTCAGCCATTCTGTATGCAGCACTATCCAGATGTCCCCCTACCCCTCAACAGGCCTCTTCCCAGGCAGCCAACACCACAGCTGTCCCAGGAGCTATTTCTAGGCCTTCAAAGGGGGGTGAAGCACCGAAGGCACTGCCACAACCCTGGAGAGAGCCACCAAAGTTGCCAGCAAAATGGGAAGGGGCAACCTATCCAGATTATCTCCAGGTCCTGGAATGGTGTACACCCACTGGTGGACCCCCCCTAAGAACCACGAGACCCAGTCGGAGGACAGGATCTTCAGTGAGGCCAAAGGCTGGGCCCCTCTCTGGACTAGGTAGGTAGACCCCCAACACAAACAATGGAGCCCCAATCACCACAGGATGGGCTCACCTCTACATAGATTAACAACAGGTGACCAGCAAATACAGCATACAGTCCCACTCAATAAAACAGTCAGTGTTGTTCCAGCGAGGATTCTGGAAGCAAAACTCCTCGGTGATGTTCCGGTGTGGCTGTCCTCAGCACACAGTTCCTCCTTAGTAGATTTACTCCATCACAAGTTTTTCAGATAGAAAAACTCATCAACTCCACTCTCCTGCAAGGGTTCTGAATATGCTGGAAGGTAGGAGATTTCCAAAATAAGCAGCTGAAATTAATTTAAAGTGAGTTAAAGTGTAAGCCCACTATCTGCAGTAGACAGTCACAAAATATATGCAACAAAACTCAATGTAAAATGGTAGTGTAGCAGCTCCGATTATTAGATTGTTAGACAGACTAACTGCTATGCTAACCCCCGAAAATGCCAAAATTACTATCTCACTGAATGAGCCCTAACTAAACTACAAATCAACTAAACTAGGTTAAACAAAACAAAATAAAACAAAATGCTGCTACAATAAAACTTAAGTAAACAAAATAAAAGTTGAAAGACCACGTTAGTTCTCCTGCTGCTAATGGATAGCCCAACCCAGCCGCTATCTTCCTACTCCACATTTTCAGAATCATGCATCTCTGTGGCACATGAGAGATGCCGTCTCATTGTGTCATATGGTTGACACCAACTTCTCAGACAAATTTAGGAGCTTTGATTTCATGTCTATTTATCCTTTCACACTTTAGCCACTAAAGTGCATTACAAGAACTGTGTCATAGCATGGTGACTAACACTCAGAGCAGCATCTTGAAGTGGCTTGCATCAGCTGCCATATTTATTTTGGGATTTCACAAAAATTCTGTGATCACAGAATCTGTCATTAACATTGTGGACTTAGTCTCAAATGTCCACCTTCTCATCCTCATCCAGTTTGTCCACTACCGTGTATGATCTTATTAAATTAAACTTGTCCTCCATATCCAGAGTGAATAACAGTCATTCGTCTTATGATGCTCCTTGATTCTTTGTCATATAGCTGAAAATTACCTGAAACAAGATAAAAAGGTGCAGAAAACAGAGTCTGACATTATCCAAATAACTTTTCAGAATTTCTTTTTACAGTTCAAAATGTTATTGTATTTTCAAAACTCAAGATATATACATTAAAATAAAAAATTCACCCAGTACATTTTATATAAGAGATGGATTGCATGAGCTGTAAGTACTTGGATTACATCAAGGTGTACAGTTAAAGTGCCCTAACTACAAGGATGGCTGCAGCAGTCTTTTTTTTTTAATTCAATAAGCTTTATTAGTTTCTGATACAACAACAGAATACAAACTCCCCCAAGGAGGGATAACAGTTAGGCAACCAATGTGGCGATTCAGCATATCAACATAAATCAGTCAACACACCCACCTCCCACCTAACCACTTCCCACATTCTCCCCTCCCTTACTTCAATTCCTTTCTGAACCCCCCCCCCCCGAGTCCAGTGTTATTCGTATATCATTCAGGTAGTACTACATTCAGAGCAATGGTCCAAGATATTACTTGGTTAGGGCTTCCATACTGTGAGCAGGGCATCTAATGATCCCCTTTTGCTCTGGTATGATACGTATCTGTTACGCATTAGGCAGATATGTTTCTCCAGTTGTATTGCCAGCAAAGCCTCATTATGCCATTCCAGGACAGATGGGGATGTATTATCCTTCCAGCGCCTCATTATGATTAGTTTTGCTGTTACAGCTATCAGGGCCATATGGGCTTTCCTGATCTTGGGTATGCCCTGGGGAAAAGAATTCAATAAACAGACTTCTGGGGTAAATAAAAGGTCTAGACCAAAGATTGGGTCCAAAGAGTGCCTAATTGCTTGCCAGAAAATTTGCACTTTCGGGCATGTCCACAGCTTATGGAACAAAGTACCCAGCTCGCCTCCACATCTTGTGCAAGCTGGGGAAGACAGTCACCCCAATTTGTGAAGTTTTATTGAGGTAAAATATAGGTTATGCATGATGTTAAATTGGATAAGACACATTCTGTCTTGTTTAATAAATTTATAAGAATTGACCATAGTCTCTTCCAGAAATCTGTATCCAGGCATATTTCCTGAGCCCAATAATGGCAAACACCCTGAGGCAGGTTACTTTGTAGTGACTGTAACTTTTTGTAAACTAAGGAAATTGCATGGGGTTGCCTGGCCAGTTTCAAAATGGTAGATACTGCCACTGTATCCAGCACAGGGCTCTGGGTTTTTCCAATGTGGGAGACTATGGCCTCCTTGAGCTGTCTATATTGGAAAATATTTCTGTCATGCACATTGAATCTGTTTCGAAATGTGGGGAAGGAAATTATTTCTCCACCAGCATACAGATCTGTGGCTTTTTTCCTAATCAGGTTGGGCCAGTAAGACACTGGGATGGGCTTGAGCCCAATTTTAAAGTGAGGATTGCCAAGCACTAGTTGATCTAGAGAGGTGTGCCAGTTAATGGAAATACCTGCAATTGATGTAACGCTTTAATAGACCAACCCAGCAGGGTAGGCCTTAAGGGTTTAGGAATTACACGTGGGGTGGCATGTAGTAAAGAGGAGAGAGTACATTTGCATTTGGCTGCCAAATATTTCTCTATTTCCAACCACCCTAGTGAATATTTTTGTGCATTGATGACATGCATCTCCTGCACCCAATGGGCTAGCCTACCAAGGTGATGGGCACAGTAGTACAAGAAAAGGGAGGGAACAGGAAGACCACCCTGCCTTTTTGGAGCAGTTAGTTTAAAGTAGGCCCTTCTGACTCTTTTACCCTGCCAGATGAAAGTTTTCAGCATGGACTGCAACTTGGCAAACCATTTTTTAGGAAGGAAGCAGCCCAGCATACCCATTGGGTATAGAATACGGGGTAACACATTCATCTTCACCATGGTGATCCTCCCCCAAAGTGACAAAGAGAGCACTCCCCATCTATCAAGATCAGTTTTAATTGTAGTCAGTAGATCTGAGAGGTTGGCTTTTAACATGGAGGTGATATCTCTTGTCACTTGAATTCCCAAATATAAGAGAGATTTCGGTTCCCATGAGACAGCAAACTCAACCACCTCTCCCCGGGAAAATCTGTTATTCAGGGGAAACACCTTAGTTTTGGAGAGATTGAGCTTATAGTGGGAGATTCTGGAGAAGGTGTCAATTTGCTGCAAAAGGGCTGGCATGCATTCCTGTGGGTCCTCTAAATGCTAATATTTTTCAAGTCAAACTACCTCTTGTTGGGAGCTGCAATACTGAACATAGGATTTGCAAGAAAGCGAGTTGTGCTCACAACAAGGGAGGTGAACCTTACAATTGTCTTTGGTTTGTAGCAGATATTCTGCAGGTGGAGGCTACTTCTAACTGAAAGGAGAAATAAGGAACTTAGAATTATCAGGAAAAGACAGTCTTGTTACAATTCTTAAGATTTTCAGTGCAGGAAGAGTTTAAAGCACAGCTGACTTATTTTGGGGCTGACTGCTTTCAGAGCACAAACCACCAGGCTGTTCTGGGGCTGGGGAGGTTTACCTATGTCTGACTTGGATGTCTGGATTTTTCTGTTTGATTAGCAGGGGATTTTCTCTGTCAAATTGTTGTGTATGGTATTTTGCTGACAGGAAGGCACTCATCGCAGCGGTGGGTCAGAGCTCTTGGCTGATTGTTTTGTGAGGGCACAGTTTAGGCCCAACCCTTCCCACCCTCACCCTACCCACCCCTGGAAATAGTTCCTTTATACAGGGGTTCTGACATCATTTCCTCAAGAGTGCAAGGTGCATATCAATGTCATATCCTCTCTAGCACACAGCACTGAAAATATAAGCATACACATTGTATAATATATATAGTTCTATATAACAAACCAATCACACACACAAAAAAAAAAGTACATAATCATGTGGGGAGTAGTGGAATGTAATGGCTGTGGAGCAGCAGTCTTCTGGGAGTCTTTCTGGAGGCTGAGATGCTGCCCTATTTGCAGACAACTCTCTGCCCTGAGGGAGGAATTTGCCTGTCTTCAGGCCACACTGGACAGCAGTAAGGGAACCTTCCCCCAGGCCAGACTGGATGGTAGGAAGGGAACCTCCCCCATCCAGGGAGCACCAGAGCCAACACCACTGCCTCAGAGGTTGCAAAGAAAGCACAGCAGTTGGACCACAGTGGGCTCAGAGAGGGTGAGGATGGTGGAACAGAGGCACACCCAGTCAGTTGTTCCACTCCACAATCCATACACCATTCTGGGGGAGCACAGCTCCCCTATGGATACACCCACAGAGGAGATTAAGGAGGCTGAGGACACCTGTCCCACGGGAGGCCCACAGGAAGGAGGCAGAGGACACCACAAGGAAAGGAAGCAGCTCCTAGTGGGGGACTCAATTATTAGGGGGATAGAACTGGGGGGAGCAGGGAAAACTGAAGTAAGGTGCCTGCCTGGTGCCATGGCTTGGAGGAACAGGAAGCGCATCCTCAGGATCACGAGAACAGCTGCACAAGAGTCTGAGCTGGATGTCATTGTCCACCTAGGGACAAATGACTTGGCCCAACATGAGATTAGAGCAGTGCAGAAGGACTTTGTAGAACTGGGGAGGGGCCTAAGACAAGTAGCACACACGGTATCCTTCTCAGAGGTGCGGCCTGTCAATGGCATGAGTGAGGCAAGGGTACTTTGCACCATGCAGTTTAATGAATGGTTGAAAAAATGTGTGTGGAGCACAGGGGTTTGGCTTAATTGAGGACTGGGGTTCCACCTGAGGGACACCAGCCTATACTGGCAGGATGGTCTGCATCTGTCCAGGAAGGAACAAGTCTTTGAGCAATCGGTATAAATGCTTCATTGGCAAGCTTTAAACTAGTCAAGGGGGAAGGCACTGATAAGCAGCAGGAAAATCCCAGCCTCTCCCTACAAAACAAGGTACTAAATGAGAAAAAGACCTAGGTAGAAAGGTCAGTGGGGGGATGCTGCAACAGAAGGTAAAGCCATCAAAAAATGGAAAGCAATGAGTAACAATGCCCGTAGTCTGAGTAACAAGCTTCCTGAATTAGTGGCCTTGATGGAGGAGGAACATCTGGATATCATGGCAGTCACAGAAACATGGTTCACACAAAACCATGACTGGGACGTAAACATATCAGGATACACTATCTACAGGAGGGACAGAGAGGGTAAAAGAGGCAGAGGAGTAGCTCTTTACATAAGGGAAGGAATCAAAGCAACAGAACAAAAGGGAAAACAGGGAGGAGAAGAAGCACTGTGGGTAAATTTGGAGACCAGCAATGGCACCACAATCCGCACAGGGGTTGTGTACAGACCTCCTTCTCAGGGGGAGGAAATGGACAAGGAAATGATAGAAAGTATACTTAGTATGGCAGAAAAGGGGGAGATATTGCTGATGGGTGATCTGAATATGCCAGATGTTAACTGGAGTGCAGTTGCAGCAGCCACTTCGAAGAGTGGGGTTATTTTAGATGCCCTACAGGGGGCATGCCTTAGACAACTAGTATTGGAGCCCACTCGAGAGGGACAATCTTAGACCTGGTTCTCTCAAATAGAGATGAAGAGAGGATCACAGATGTAGAAGTGGGTAGCCATCTGGGAACTAGCAACCATCGAACAGTATAGTTCACAATAAACACAACAATAGAGTCAAAGCCATACAAAGGCAAAGGTACTGGACTTTAGGAGGGCTGACTTTGCTAAAATAGGTGAGTGCCTAAGGAATGCACTAGCAAATGGGCAGGAAGGAGGGTGGAAGAACAATGGGGAATAATAAAAACTGCCATCACAGAGGTAACAAGCCTTTGTGTGAACCAAATAAACAAAACTAAACGATGTAGAAACCACTATGGTTCTCAAAGAAGTGGCAGTGAAGGGTCAAGAAAAAAGAAAGCTTTCAGGAAGTACAAGGAATCACAGAAGGAGCAGGACAGAGAACTGTATCAGTTAAAGCAAAGGAAGCTGGAAGGCAGTCAGAATAGCAAAGGCCCAAACGAGGAAAAGATAGCCAACTCAGTTAAGAAGGGGATAAAACCTTTATAGGTACATCAGGGGCGAAGGAAGACCAAGGGAGGATAGTGAGGCTTAATAAAGGGGAGAGGTGGACAGAGGGTGACTGTGAAAGGCAGAGATACTAAACAAATATTTTGCTCAGTATTTACAAAGGAAGAGGGGAGGTACCTAAAACAAACAGTAGAAACACTCTGGATACAGAAGTTGATACCAGCCCATTTACAGAAGAAAGGGTTCTGAAAAACTCTTAAAACTGAAGGTGGACAAAGCAATGGGGCCTGATGGGATTCATCCCAGAATTCTAAAAGAACTAAGGGTAGAATTAGTGACACCACTGACTACCTTGTTTAACAAATCATGGGAGGATGGGGTGGTACCCGAGGACTGGAGGAGGGCAGATGTGATTCCCCTTCACAAAAGTGGGAGCAAGGCAGAAGCAGGAAACTACAGACCTGTTAGTTTAGCCTCAGTGGTAGGGAAAATGATGGAATCACTTCTGAAGGAAAGAATTGTCGAGTATCTAGAGGCCAGAGGGGCACAGGACCCAAGGCAGCATGGATTCACAGCAGGAAGGTCATGCCAGACAAATCTGATAGATTTCTTTGACTGGGTTACCAAAGTAGTAGATCAGGGAGGGCTGTGGACATGGCCTGCCTAGACTTTAGCAAGGCATTTGACACAGTCCCACAAAAGATTAATACACAAGTTAGCTAGCCTGAGGTGGGTCCCAAGATGACAGCCTGGGTAAAAATTGGCTGGAGAATAGGACACAGAGATAATAGTAAATGGAGTCCACTCTGACGAGAAGAGGGTTACTAGTGGGGTACCACAGGGTTCAGTATTAGGACCGGTCCTCTTCAATGTCTTTATAAGTGACATTGCAGAGGGACTAGAAGGAAAAGCATGTCTCTTTGCAGATGACACAAAGATCTGCAACAGAGTTGATGCACTAGGTGGGGTGGAAAGGATGAAAAGGGACTTGGCAAGGTTAGAGGAATGGTCAAATGTATGGCAGCTTAGATTCAATGCTAAGAAGTGCAAGGTAATGCACTTGGGAAACAAAAACCCAGGGGAAGAGTACATAATGGGGGTGAGATATTAACAACAACAAAATGGAAAGGGACCTGGGGTAGTCATATCAGATGACCTAAGGTGGGCAAGCAATGTGAGAGGGCAAGGAGGGCTGGGGGATACTGGGATGCATAGGGAGAGGCATCACCAGTAGAAAACAGGAAGTTATTATCCCTCTGTACAGACAGCTGGTCAGACCCCATCTGGAGTACTGCATTGCAGTTCTGGAGACCCAGTCTTCACAAAGACATAGACAGGATGGAGCTGTCCAGAGGAGGGCAACTAAAATGGTGCAGGGGTCTGCACCAGAAGACATATGAGAGAGAGACTTAGGAGCTTAATATGTATAGCCTCCCGAGGAAAGGAGGGAGAGGGGACATGATAGAAACTTTCAAGCAACTCAAGGGAATCAACAAAGTCCAAGAGGGTAGCATCTTTCAAAAAAAGGTGTGCAAGAACAAGGGGCTACAATTTGAAGATAGAGGGGTGGCTCAGAGGTAATTTAAGGAAGTATTTTTCACAGAGAGGGTTGTGGATGACAGAACGGCCTTCCGGAGGAGGTCGAGTCAAAAACAGTGGTGGAATTCAAGCATGCATGGGACAGTCATAAGGCTATTCTAGGGGGTGGGGGAAGGAAGAAGTAGGCTGCTGGTTAACTAGGATCTGCAGCTTATCCAGTAGGCAGGGAAATGGGCAGACTGGGTGGACCAAGCGGTCCTTATCTGCCGTCAAATTCAAATTCTATGTAATAATAAGTTGTCCGCATACGCTGAGACAGTGTATTGTTTGTCCCCTACCTGGTTCCCCCTGATGTTAGGGGAAGCTACCAGATTCCTGATAAGGGGCTTCAAATAGATATTAAATAAAAGGGGGGAGAGGGAACACCCTTGTCTGGTACCCCAGTAGAGCAAAAAGGCTTCAGAGAAAATACTGTTACATCGGATTTGGGCTGAAGGAGAGGAGTATAACAACCTAACCCACTTAAGGAAGCCCTCAGGGAGACCAAAACACGACATGGTGGTGAAAAGAAAATCCCATGACACCCTGTTAAATGCTTTCTCAGCATCCAGGGACACCAGAGCCATCGGAAGTTCCTAGTCCCTGGACAACGAGAGGAGATGCAATAGTTTCGGCATATGGTCTCCCGAGGACCTTCCTGTCATGAAATCAATTTTATCCTTACCTATTATGATGGGCATAATAGGTCCTAACCTGTTGGCCAAAATCTTGGCCAGGAGTTTCACATCAGTGTTGATCAGTGAAATGGGCCGATAGCTCTCCGGGTATTGTGGGTCTTTACCCTTTTTAGGAATGAGAGTAATTATAGCCCTCAAAAAAGTGGGATCGGAGAGACCCTTGTCAAACCAGAAGTTGTAAACTTCTGTCAGTAATGGGGCTAACTCTGATATACAGGCCTTATAGAAATTATTGGGAAGGCCGTCAGGTCCTGGGGATTTGTCCGTTGGGAGTTGCTCGACAGCACTCACCACTTCCTCAACCTTAATGGGCCCCTCCAAAGAAGAAGTGTGGGAAAGAGATAAAGTAGGAAGGTCTATCAAACTAAGATAGTTCGTGATATCTGCTGTAGAAGGGCATTTAACCAAATCTTTGGCGTATAGACTCTGGTAATATTGTCTTAAAATCTCTGCTATCACTTGGGGATCAGTAACAACCGGTTTATCTTTATCCAGTTTAATACCCAGGATAAGTCGAGATGCCTCATCTTGCCTGAGCCTCATGGCCGGTAATTTACTAGCTCTTTCCCCTGATTCTAAGTAAAGAAACTTTGTACGTTTCAGTGAAAGCTCAGCTTTCTGGGATATGAGATTAAAGTATTGGGCCTGCAAACCATGTAGTTTGACCCATTCCTCATCTGGCGAAAGCCATGAAATTGTGTTTTCCAATTGACAGATTGAGGAGAGCAGTGAGTTCAATTGTTGTTTGGACTGCTGGAAGTTTGTTGAAGCCAATCGGATACACTCTCCCCTTAAGGAACATTTGGGGCTGCCCAAACTATGTCTATTCTGCTCAGTGAGTCCCTTTTAGTCCCTATGAAGTTGGTGACAAAATCCTTGATCTTTTGTAAAGAACTAGGTTTCTGTAGCAGCTGAATATTGAGCCACCAGAGGGTATCTTTCTTAACTCCGGGTCCTATCAAAAGAAGGAGGGAGACTGGCAAGTGGTCAAAAATGACCCTGGCGTGTATATTGGCGCTGATAACGCCTGGGATGGCGAAAGAGCTCATAAGGAGGAAGTCAATTCTAGAGAGTGTTTTGTGTGGGGGAGAGAAAAAAGTATATTGGCGATCCTGCGAGTTCAAGACACCAAACATCAATGAGATCAGCCCCCTTCATGAGCTCATGTAAAGCCCTCTGAGCGGGGAACAATCCCCGTCTCTGGGAGTCAGATCTATCTATGTGTGAGAAGGGGGTAATATTCCAGTTGCCCCCAAGAATGGTCAGTTTCTGGGGATTAGTGGCAACCAACTCTATCATGTGTGTGAAGAAATGGGGGAGTCGATGTTTGGGCCATAAACTGCTCCCAATATAACTTGAGATTACAACAGGCCATGTACTATGACATGTCTACTGTCAGGGTCCCAAAGTTCTTTTTCAAGAGTAAAGGGAATCTTTTTGTTTATTAGAATTATCACTCCTCCCCTATTAGTTAATTTACCTGCCCCATAAACTTGTCCAACCCACGCTCTGCGAAACAAAACAATATCCTCCCACCGGAGATGCGTTTCCTGAACAAAGGCAATCCTAGCATTCAGATACTGCAAATGTCTAATTATAATGTGTCTTTTACAGTGATCTTGGGCGCCCTTCACATTCCAACTTATAAAGTTATATGGGCCACTCATAATAAGATTTCGACTGTGGCACTAACCCTGCTGCTGTTTTTAGTTACGTTTGAACGAAAACACTTGGCCCCGCCCATCCCCCTAACCTTAACACCACGTACAAAGCACACATTAATCCCAAAAAACAAAAACATGATCAATCCCTAAAACCAACTAATGCTAACTCGATTCACTCTACTATGCTATACCCCAGTTCTAATCAACCGCACCACTTTACTTCTCTCAGTACATGATGTTAATGCAAGCCTGCATCCCTCATAGCACCCCTCCCGCTCCTGCCCCTCACCCACTATTATTAAAAAGGAAGAAGAGAGAACCCCACTGCCAAATACAGAAACACATTTCAATATCTGGAGGGAGCTCTTTTGGGTCATTCACCCCCTTCCAAAAAAAAAGGGTCTCCAATATTGCATTATATCATAGAATATAGGAAAAGTAGTAGGAGAAATTGTATACCAGTGCCCACTGGAGAATACCTGCAGCACACCCTAAATAAAAAATAAGGGAGAAAAACAGCTGCTCCCCCATGTCTTAACATTGGTATTGCTCTCTCAAAATGTCAGAGGGGAACTCCTAAAAAAAAAAAAGTAAAAAAGACAGGCACCATCATGGCCATTTTAAAGCATATTTCCACCCAATAGACGATATACATGAAGTGGGCCGGTAGCACAGTCCTGATATCTGACATAAATTAACCCTATATGTCCAGTATCCCAGAACTCTGCTCCTCAGGACAGTCATTCAGCATGGTCCTTCTCCGGGTCGTAAAAGGACAAGAAAGTACACTTCGCTTGATCACATGTGTGAGTACTCAGTTCACTTTATTAGTCTCGCAGTGAGAAACACCGCACCATTTTGTTAAAACATAAGTGTTCATCTCTTCTCAGTACTACAGATGGGATCCCCCTCGCACCCAATCGGAAGCCCATTCCTCGGTGCTTGCTATATCACAGCACCCAAGTCAGAAGGTCAGATTCACTCACCCGGTCGCTCAAAAATAGAAACTGCACCCTCACCCCGGAACACTCCTCATTTAAACAAGTCCAGGAACAGGGTCATGAGCTCTTTCATAGCTTGCTCCTGAGATTCAAATGACAGCCATTGCTCTCCAGATTTAACCTGAAGTGTCATGGGGTATCTCACATGAAAAGGCTTCCCTGCGGCGATCAGCTTTGATGTGGTCGGGTGCAATTCCTGCCGTTTCAGTCAGACAGACTGCAGAAGATCCTGCGTGATGCAACTTTTGCAGCCCTCCCAGAGAACTTCCTGCAGATTTTTTACTTTATTGAGTATAAACTGCTTGTCGAGGAAGTTTAGCAACTTGAAAATGATGGGTCGAGTGGGGGCATCGGGAGGTGAAGGACAGAGAGCTCGATGCGCTCGCTCAATAATATATGTTGTGCCATTCAGGGATGGTCCAGCTGTCCTCTCACACAGCTTCTGTATGAAAATAATTGGGTTATTGCCTTCTACTTTCTTTGGCACTCCAATTATCAGGAGGCTATTCCTCCTACTCCTCCCTTCTAGGTCTTCAGGTTTATCCTCGAGTTTCTTCATCCTATGACCCAATTGAGTGGCTTCCTGCTCCATTTTACCCTGCTTTTTCTCCAGTGAGATGATCTTAGCCTCAGAATCCCCAACACGTATAGATAATGATTGCACCAACGTTTTGATTTGGTGAAGATCTTCTGACATATCTGATATTTTTTTCTTGCAGAGGCTGCATTATTTCTAAGAACCTCTCCCGAGAGGGCTGTAGCCGAGGTGGAAGATTTGGGTGCTCCTGCCACTTGCTGTTTCAGGTGTTTTGTGGCCTTATCTTTCTCTGGCATTGGTGGGGGGGGGAGTGCCGTGGAGGTGCTCTTTTCAGGAAGATATCTATTATTAGCATTTTATTTCTTCAGTTGCTCGAATAAGCTGTGTTTCCCACACCTGCCAAAGCCACTTATAGGTATCTATCCACTCACAAAAAGGATTAAATCTTGCAAGTTAACAGTGGGAGAGCAGAGCCGTGGGTAAGTGCTGCTGTTCTTCAGGCTGCCATCACATGACCTGGGCTGCAGCAGTCTTATGAGCTTCACAATTTTGTATTACATGCTGTGTCATTGGTAATGGTTAGTATAAGCAATGCATCAACCTACTGGCATTGAGAAATGAGAGTCTATAGAACTTATCTGTAATTCTGCTAGTACCTAAATAACCATCATACACTCTGTTTTCACCCGCTATTGCTTAGTGATAAAATGGTTATTTCCCGGCTATATACCATGAAACTTTACATGAATGGCAGATCACAGCTGGTTATTTTATAGATTCCACAAGCCAGGATCCTTCAATTAGTTGGGTGAACCACAAAACCTAAACCTAAATATTTGACTCTAATTACCTGCTAGTTAATTTTTTGAGCTGTTGCAGGATTGTATGCAACTTTAACCTTTCCACATTATTAGCTGCCTTTGGGAGACTGAGAGGTCCACTAATATGAAGCTTAACCTATGCCTTGTTTTGGTGGAGAATTTGACCCTCTGGATGGGTTATTGCTAAATTGCTGTAAATATCTATACATGGGGTTCCAGGTGAGGAGGTACATATACAATAAGGTGGGAATGTCTGTCAAACATAGTAAGTTGAGATAGACTAGCCATGAATTCTACTGTAGTTGGCATCTCTGAGGTACGCCACCTTTGTAATAGTAGCTGTTTGGCTATGATACTGGCCTGTATCAGCAGAGATCTCTTTCTTTTATGGTATTTATAGTGGCCTTCATTTACACCTATCAGGAGCAACCCGGGGGTGTGACTGTAGTGCTTTGTAGAATTTGTTAGAGGAGCTTTTTCGCCTGCCTCCAGTAATCTTGTAGAAGTGGACAACTCCAAAGGATTTGATAAAGGTCACCATGTGGCATGTGACAGTGACAGCACTGGTGTGAAGGCATCTGTTTGGCTTTGTATAATACTTCATGGGAGCGATACCAGCAGTAGATGATTTTGTTTTGTATAAGATTGCTTTTGGGATCCTTAGCAGATTCATGGACATATCGCCAACATTGAGACCATTGCTTGTCTGTAATTGGGGTACTTAAAGCTGCTGCCCAGTAATCTCTGGCTGAGTTTGTTTGGTCAGGGATAGCATCCCTAATTGCCCCATGTATCATGCCTGCTGTTCCTCGTTTGGCCTTAATCCAGTTCCCCATAGGTGAAATCATGGCCTGAGCCTCTTGCCTGTTCATAGCTTTGTAGATATGAGTCAAGAAACTCCGAAGTTGTAGGAATTTTCAGAACTCAGAGTTTGGTATGTTATGCAGGGATTGTAGAGCTTGGAATGAGTCCATAGTCATGGTCCATGGTATCAGTACATTCTTGACTGTGTGTATTCCCTTTTGTTCCCATTCCTGCCAGTGTAATGGTTTCCCTTCTACACAGATACTTTTGTTAAGCCACAGGGAGAAGGCCAGAATATGCAACGTCTTATTCTTTACATTTTTACTGGTGTCTGCCCAGATCTTCAGTGATACTTTGACCGGTGGTGGCAAGTGTGTGTGGGAGTGTTTTTTATTTAAAAGATAAGAAGCAGGGTTGACTAGGAAACATTTGACAGTTTCTATCTGTGTCCATAGTAGAGAGAGTTTACCTTTAGCTGGGAACCATTGCGGGGTTTGGGCATTCCTAAACACCCAGCAGTACCCTTTGAACCAAGGTAGATTCCATCCCCCCACTTTCCAACTGACCCTAACCTTACTCCTACTGTATCTGGGTTTGCAGCCTTCCCGTATGAAATTATCTATTAACGAATCCAGCTTATCAAACCATTTGTTAGGTATATCACAGGGTAGGTGGGACAATAGATGAAAGACCTTTGGGGCTGTTACCATTTGTATAGCTTCTACTTTACCCACCTAGGACAGGTGAAGTGCTTTCCAACAGTCCAGTTCCAGGTGAATTTTGGGTATGAGTGAGTTGAAATTTAAGTCACAAAAGGTATGTAATTTGGGGGTTATTTTTATGCCTAAATAGGTTATGGATGTAGAGGCCCAACGAAGGATGAAGTATGAAAACTGTTGGGGGGTGGCAGCTTTATTAAGTGGTAGGACTTCTGACTTGGTTTGGTTGATTTTTAGGCCTGAAAGAGAGAAGACTTTATCTGGGATAGATAATAGTGGGGGTAGAAATTTGACTGCCTGGTCCATCAGCACCAGTAGGTTATCAGCATAAATTAGAGTCTTGTATTCTAGATGCTTTACTGATATCCCTTTAATATTGGGATCTTACCAAATCATAGCTGCCAGGGTTTCTATTGCTAACACGAAGAGAAGGGGGGATAAGGGGCATCCCTGCCTGGTACCTCTGATAAGTGGGAAGGGTGGGGAGAGATTTGAATTTGTTAAAATTTGAGCTTGAGGGGCTGAATACATTGACTTCAATGCTGATAGAAAATAGGGGCCTGTTCCAAAATGGGTAAGAATTGCATATAGATACTTCCACTCTACATTGTCAAAGGCCTTTTCAAAATCTGCCTTGACTGCGGCTGTGGGATTTAGGGACTGGTAAGCTAGGTGCATCAGGTTAGTTACGGTTCTGATGTGGTCAATTTTTCAGAATTGAAAAAAA
Source organism: Neoceratodus forsteri (assembly GCA_016271365.2). Classification (NCBI taxonomy): domain Eukaryota; kingdom Metazoa; phylum Chordata; order Ceratodontiformes; family Ceratodontidae; genus Neoceratodus; species Neoceratodus forsteri. The sequence goes on along the minus strand of CM028132.1, from coordinate 964,477,699 downwards.
AAAATCCAACAAAAACAAATTATTAGCATCCCTGCTAAAAAAGACAATGTCAAATTAAATAACCAGATGTGGGCTGGACCCATACAGCAACAGAATTTCATTACCCTAGTGAAAGGAGAAAAACAGGAAGAAGAGAAGACTAGAAAGACAAAAATAAATAGTTACATTTGGTGGTAGGACACAAAGCGATACCTGAAGATCATCACCTGGATCAGTACCACAAAGAGTCATTATAATTTTATGTAAAAATATTCAGAATTTCTGGTCACTCATTTCCATAACAGGTGACATGGGGACTGAGAAACAAAACACCACCTTGTAGCAGCATTCAGCAGCCTGAAGTATTTATTCTGTTAGCTGAGAAAAATTATGGGAGCACAGAACTCATGTATGTTGCACCTGTCTCACAATTTTGCATAAAGTGCATTACAAGAACTGGGTTGTGAACAGGGAGACACAGTGCATTTTGTAGCAGCATCCAGCAACCTGAAGTATTATTTCTTGCAGCTGAGAAAAGATCCAGAAAAAAAGATAATTTAATACCTTTAATTTGACCAACATACTGTAGATGTTACAAAAGAAAACAGGTGCTTTAGCTTTTAGACTATGCCCAGTCTTTCATCAGAAACTAATGACAGTTGTTTTGGTAGAATACATTCCATTAACACCCAGATTATACTTAAAAAACAGATACAAAAATTTGTAAAAAATCTCATTGGCCTAAAACTGCATTCAAAAATCAACTGAGAACCATATGGAAAGTACACAGTCTTCACTGTTATCCATGAAGGCATTTCAAGGTCAAATGTCAACAAAACAGATAACACCACATAAAACATAATTGAGCTTCATTTTGAACTATGTATGAGTGAGTGAGTTAGTGTATACATAAGGAATTAAATCACATTAGCCTAAACCTTCATCTAAAAATTAACTTAAAAAAAGTGAAGTGACGTCAAAAAGGAAGCATTTCAGGGTCAAAGTTATAGTATGAATAAACCTTTATATAGAGAGAGAAAAACCAGAACACACTCAATTAAAATCACAACCTGTGATTTAAACCCCTAATTAGAAAACAATAAGAATTTCATGGTATACGATGCTAAAAACTAGTTGAGAAAAATTCCGGGAGCACAGAATTCATGTACAGTATGTTATGCTTGTCTCACAATTTTGCATAAAGTGCATTACAAGAACTGTGGTGTGGAGATGGAGACTCAGTGCACCACATTGTAGCAGCATCCAGTGACCTGATATGTTTATTCTGGTAGCTGAGAAAAATTCTGGGAGTACTTGATTCTGAAATCCTGGCTGAATGACAAAGCTCCCTCAATGCAAGAATGTGGAGGGGAGCTAGTGGAAATCCTTAAAGGGAAACAGTTATCCCTGGTAACATGGCTTTTTTTACCTTTTGCTCTCCGGTTCCTGATTCTCATTAGTTCAAAGTCACATGCCAGGCATGTCATAAAACAAATTCCTTCCAGTAAAACCCTACACTCACGGAGCTCTCTGTCTTGCCATGCAGCAGTACTAGGCTGAGCCACACTGAAAAATAAACATTGTGAGTGGGCACATTCATGTTCTGCCATTCTCATTCAAGCTGTGACACTCTATGCTTGCTCAAGGGCCCTCATGCTGCCATGATCAAGCGCTCTCACATCTATATTTCCTAACTCTGCATGCTGTGCCCTGTGATTTCTTTATTTTTTTTATTTGTGTGTAAGTACATCGAACCTAGCATGGTATTCTTAGAATGAACAACATGTCCCTTATCCAGTCACTGACATGAAAACAGAATTAATGACTTGCTGCTTTAGCCACTAGGCTCTAAATTGGATGTGGGCATTAATAGCTGTTACTGCAGAGAGACGCCATTATGTCCACTGTGTTTACATGTTTCTTAACCCCTCATGCCTGCATGACCTTGCATGCTCTACCATTATGGCACCTCACAGCAGTAACAGCTATGCAGTAACCCTTTACCTCCTCTAGGTTTTTCATCAGAGGACTGTTCCTGGGTTTTTTTGCCTACTCCAAAGGGGTTTAATAAGATTAGGCTTAGTATTCAATGTTTGCAGTCATTGTAATGTGGCAGCTGGGGAGTCTCTCAGAACAATGGTACAAGAGGGAAAAAGAGGAATCAAATTCTTCTAATGGACTCTTCTTCTCCTCTGGTTGGCATGAAGTGTGTGGGGCCACAAACCTTTGACCTCATTTAAGGGGGTCACAATCTGACCACATTGGGCTTTCATGCAGGAGCAGTGCCACAAGATGTGGTGTCATTTGCCACCTGGTTAAAGGACCTCCCCACTTCCTGAGGTTGAGTCAACCCAGAGGGGTACATTATTCCTCAATACAGATGCAGTGGCTCAATATCTCTTCATATGAACAAGCAAATAGACAGTGCAGATACTTGGGCTTCTTTAACTTTTTGTCACAAAACCACCAAAGTGATACCTTGAAAAAAGTCCGTTGTGTTGTCTCCTGGTTTGATGAGCATGATTGTAGTAACCAGGGTTTGAATGTCTCTGCTTTTTTAGACCACTTTAACAATTTCTTATGAATATATTTGTATTAGTAGTCATCAAATCTAGAAGTTCATGCTACTGCTATAAAGTTGATCAAGTTGATGAAGTAAAGATATTAGCTACTTAAAGTGTGGTAAGCCATATTTGTTTGACTGCTGACCATACCACTAGGGCAGTTTTGTGACAAAAAGATGCATTACTGCCTCAGTCTGCACAAGGGTAGTGCCCTTTATGGTAAGGGTATGGAGGCTCCAAGGTGACTGATGAGATCTCTGAGCTGTGCATGCCACTTCAGTTTTATGTATATTCCAATTACTAAACTTATGGTTGTAGCCATTTCTCCAAGACCTATGTTTTTGTGTTTTTGGGGAGTATTTTCATCTGGTGCAGTTTGATGGGAGTAAGGCACATGTTATGCAGTATTTTTAGTTGCACTAACCTATATTTGACATATTTGCACAAATTTCTCTCAATATGGGACCAAGCATGGGACCACTGTCCAGCTTGGGTAGTGCTTGTGCCCAGTTGGGTTCCAATATGTCAACTTTATCTTTAGTGAGATTATATATCTGCTGGTAAACATGAGTGATAGGGTGAGGTTGGACTTCATAATCCACTAAAGGCAAAATATGGAGGCTGTGATCAGATGACCAGGTATTGCCCCAAATACAGTAGTCTAGTACATGATCTATGCTGTGTCTCTTTTTCCAGGGAAAGAGTTATGGAGACTAATAAGACAAGAAACGTTCTGCTAGGCATTGCAGCAGATGTGCCCTTGTCTCTGTCCCCTCCCCTCTAACCTGGCCTTAGGTTGACAGGTAGAATTTCACCCATGGGGGTGGGTACTAGCCCTGGTACCATCACTGGGGGATGAACCACTGGAGCCACCCTTAGGGAATGGTTATCTGTAGGAGTAGACAGTGAAGGGTTAAAAAGAGTTTTAGACAGCAGCCCCCTCTCACTCTCTTCAACCCTCTTCAGATTTTCTACCCATCCATCATCACAAAAGCAGGGTTCTGGATCGGACAGGATAGACTAGGGAACTCTTTGCCCCCTTATGTGTGACCGCACTAGGGATCAGAAGAAGATATCCTTGGTTTTCCTCAGTGGTGTTTTCCTGGGTTTTTCACCCACTCCAAAAGGGTTTAACCAAAATTAGGCTTAGTATTTAACTTTTGCAGTCATTGTAATGTGGCAGCTTGGAGTCTCTTAGAACAATTGCACAAAGAGAAAAAGGGAAGGAGTCAAATTCTTCTTGAAACTCTCAGCACCGAGTCCAGTGATGAGTGGAGTACCGCATGGCTCGGTGCTGGACCCAGTGTTGTTTGGGCTGTTCATATAGGACATCTCACGTGAGGTTGAGATCAGGATCAGGCTGTTCACAGACGATACTAAAATAAGGGTGATAGTGGATGAAGATGAAAGGTGGAAACAACTACAGGGAAACCTGATCAAACTGGAGGAGTGGTCAGATGGGTGGCAGCTGGAATTTAATGCAAAGAAGTGCAAGGTTATGCATTTCGGGGCCAAGAACCCAAGGAAGGAATATTGGTGGGGCAGTGGGGCTGAGGGTCACCAAGGAGGAGAAGGACTGGGGGGTGTTGGTAACGGAGAACTTGAACAACTCTGCTCAATGCAGGAAAGCTTCAGTAAAGGCTAACAGGATGCTAGGGTATATGACAAGGGGATTCTCATCCAGGCATAGGGAAGTGATCATGCCCCTGTACAGGTCATTGGTCAGGCTACACCTGGAGTACTGCATGCAGTACTGGTGTCTATATCTGAAGAAAGATGTTAAACTGCTAGAGGGGGTACAATGTATGGTGACAAACATGATACGTGGCATGGAAGGCAAATCCTATGAAGACAGGCTAAGGGATCTGAATTTGTACTCCCTGGAGGAGAGAAGGGATGGGTGGATATGATTAAAATGTTCAAGTACTTGAAGAGGATCAACAAAGCTAATGCTGAAAGTAGTAGCACCAAATTAGTCAAAGGATTTTTAAGGATTTTTAAAAATCCCTATTGAGAATTGTGAAACCTTTAGTTAGGGATTTTGTTTTGTTTGTTAGTGTGTTCACTGCTACCCAGAAAGGGTTGTCTCATCTGATAGTGTAATTGAAAATCTAACAGATGGCACTTAAGAACTGTAATAGGAACTGGCCTCTTTCTGTAGGTATAACAAAAAAAATTTTAGAGGATTTGTTTTCCCTGAATTTTGCAAAGGATAAATAGGGAATCTCACAAAATTGTTTGACAAATTTGGCGCTACTACTGTAGTATATTTAATTTGAGGAAGGTAAGGGAAGGGACATGAGAGGGTATAGGCTAAGATTGGAGGGGGCAGATTTCGGAGAGAGATGAGGAGACACTACTTCATGGAAAGGGTGGTGTCAAAATGGAATGCCTTTCCTGAGGTGGTGATTTCATTTATGATGGTGGGTAGTTTTAAGAGGGCGTGGGACAGGACATGGGGGTAGGTCAGGGTAGATAGGGCTGAGAATGACCTGGAGGTGAGGGGGGGCAGGGGACGGGGCAGCTGCAATCTAGGGGTGCTAGCTGCGCAGTCAAGCAGACTCGATAAACCATGAAGCCTGTTTCTGCTGGCAGATTCATATGTTCATATATAATGATATGCACATACATACTATTGATATGACCTCCAACCCAACATTTTCCACCTTGAAACAGCCAGTATTTTACTTCAGGTGTTTCACACTATGAAAGACATGTCATATAATACATTTGGACCTGTATATTAACCTGAGACAAAGTAGACTTAAACTTTCAACGCATACAGCAAACGCAAACAGTCAAAATGATTTGCAAACACAGACATAGACAAAATATAACCCTTGCAGTAGGATGCTGAACAAAGGTCTCAATAAAAGTCCACAAGTGCAAGATAGTCAAAGCATAAATGCATTTGGTGATGTAATTTTTGTCCATGTGTTTGTTTGTAAATGGTTATTCCTTAAGAACATTCCAAGGAAAAGGGTAGCCCATTTGAGCGTTAACTCATTTTCAGTGGGGTCCACTTTCATACATAACAAATACTGTAATACAATAAATATACAGCATAAGAAATATACATTTCATAAACACTCAAAAAGACTTGTATAATCACAAACATTCATGAAAATGGATAATAAAAATATCAACAACAGCAGCAGTTTTTTAATTGTGCAAACTCTTGGAACAACCAATTTGTAGAGGGATCAATTCTTCAACATTTCAGCCCAACAAAGTTCATAATCCCGGTGTTAATGTTGGAATCTTGATTACTCTCAGGGACACTGCTGTGCGGACGTCTTCCTGGTAGGCCAACTCAGCCTGCATAGTGGTGACATTCAAAAACACAGGCACTGGCTGAATGACGTAGCCATTAATAATAGCAGTGAAATTATGCTGAAAGCAAACACTTGTAGACCAAACAGTACAGCCACTTCCGAGTCCGTAAGTCATATGATTAGTAATTGCAGCAACACAATAATGTCCATTTCCTGTGGGAGCAGCACACATTTGTACATTTTTAGTCCATAGTTTAGTTTGCAAGTGACTGTCTGTAGCTTTATTAGAAATGCCATAAGGAAAGCAACTTTTACAATGTCACAACATTTTGTAATTTAGTACAACATGAAAGATTTGGCTCAACCCATTCGTCATGCACCTGTGTGATGGAGACTGGAGCAGGCACAAGCTGTATATGATAAGAGTACTCCACTATACGCAAATAAAAACAAGAGGCATCATGGGTGAGTTATGGTCAATGGTTAAATGCACATTTATGTCCAGCAAAATAAATTTAGGTAATTTTTTGTTTTGTTTTAAAGGCACAAAGTAACATTAATAACTATAAAAGCAAGATGTCTACCTGTCTCAATATCTCTAAAGGTAACTTAATAAGGACAAAGGTACCACATGCAGCACAAATGTTATCATTTTTTGTTGTATACATATCATTAGCTATGACATTGCTAACTAATTGTGTCCAGTTTCATAGGATCAGAAAATAATGCAATATTACTCACATGCTAACTATGGTTTTATAATGCTCTACTTAAAGACCCAGTCTAATGTGTACTACATTATCTAGCACTCCTTGTTTTTGCATATTTTTAATATTTGTCTGATGCTCTTATTTTGGTTCAAAATCTATAGTGTTCCACACTCCCATGTTTTAGCCAAGTGTATTAGTAATCCCCCCCCCCAAGACCTTCAGCCAGCTGTGGCAGAAGATGTGGAGGCTTTTTTTTAACATCTTGATTTCTAAAATTAATCCACATATTTGTAATGAAAATATTGTATAACTGCTTTAAATGTTGAGGGCAAACATGCTTTGGCCACTCAGTATTTGACAAATTTAACAAAACAGATACCTTTGCATTGTACACTGTTATCAACACAATTTTTCCAGTTTATGATAAATGTACCCCATTTCTGGTACTGGTGGTGTAGAATTTTCAGAAAACAATCATTTACTTTATTATATGCAACAGAAGAACCATGACTTATACTGTATTTGTAAAGGTATCAGGGTGCAAGGTGATTTGGACCCTGGTACCACCATGGATTAAAACACTTTGTATGATTAAGCTGCTGTGGACAGAGAAAGCACAAGCAATTGCCTAGAATAATTGGTCCCACAATTGATATGTTAACAATTTGAATTAGTTTAGATAGGTTCAGTATATTGCATCTTTCTAGTGCTGTCTAGAATTCCAAATTTAACAAAAGCTTTTTCCTATATATATCCCCATGCTATAATATTAGCAGTACCCTGTTTGTTATACATTATGAAGTCATCATAATGACAAATTGAATGTGTAGGGTAAAATCATAACCACATTGCCTTGTCTTTGTCCAATTTGCATCACTGGAGCTGTTACTGGTATTGCAAACAGGTGCAAAGTTGGCCTTGGTGCACTGGGCAATTACCTTTAAGTTTTTCTTCTGTCAGACCTTGTCTGCCACTTTGTGATTTTCGGCAGCTCAAGGTAGGAGGTGAAATGTGCACATATGCTTGCACAGCCTTTTTTCATGGGCAGGACTGGATTCTTCATTTCAGGGATGTAGCAGCAACAATTTTCCTTGCAACAGGAGACTGAAAAATAAAAGCTCAAGAACTGTAAATTATTAAATTTCTTAAACTGCATGGAATGAAAATAGTTAATTTGAATGTTTCCCACTTAGAGAACACAGGTGTTAATTTCTGCAACAAGTGTTACACAAAGTTTTAAATGTTGACTCCCTGCACCTCATTCGAGGTGGTATTGGAGCAAACAAAGCCTGCTTAGGCAGTTGCTTATGACTGCCTGTCATGACATCATATGGTGAGATTCCTGCTTGTAATTGCATTTCATGACATTGAATGTCCATGGATATTTTATAGACATGTTGAGACACACCAAAATGGTGACAGTTGCAGCATTACACATACCCTATTCCTAATGAACCGTAGAAGCCTTCTATCAAAGTGTGCGTACTTCTGTCACCATTTTAAAAATATTATTTTAAAACAAATAGGCATGAAATGATTTGTCAGTAGCTAACTCTGAACTTAAACAGTGTAATTAACATTTTAAATAGTTATCTGCCTCTTATGAGCACATCAGTTGTTAAAACAGCTGCTGCTAAAGGCAGTTAGTTATGGTGGTGGGGGCATACAAATGATTCATGTCTTTTGTTCCCATGAGCTCCTTGTAGTACAAGGAGATTTGGTTTAGCATTTCATTATAGATGTGAACTTAATGTAAAAGTTACAAACTGAAAAATTCATTTTAATAAAAACACTAAAACACAGCAAAATGTGGGTGTGTGTCATTGAAAACAGTGAAGCCCCTTTACTGCATAATCAATTAGAGTATTAGGTCTGCACTCCAGACTCAGTAAGTACAGTAACACTGTAAATCATTTACTAGAAAAAGGATATAATGTTACAATTCCTGACAAAACTGTATAATAAGCACTTTACAATAATATCCCTTTATCTGTTGGCTTAGATCTCAGTCAGTAGCTCCTTCTAGAAGAGAGGGCTAATAAGTTAAGGATGTAAGTTTTAATTTGAACATGCCTCTTATAGAAGTATCCCCTTATCTCTTCAGGGAATGAGAAGTTAATCAAAATGTATATACAGTATATAAAAAGAAAATTAAAACCTTATGCTTAACTAGCAATGTGGTACTGGAAGTAAAACTGTTTCTTACTCAGCAGGGGTGCTTAACCTTGGGAGCCCTTGGGACTGAGATAATATGATGTGCTTTTATAACATAAAAGCTACAAATAAGTTGAAATACTCAAATATTTAATATTTGAAGATGAACTTCCTCTGTTTGAGGTAACAAATAAGTATTAAGCCTTCCAGCTCCCCCATTTCTTTTTTTGTGTTTCTCTTGTTTTATTCAGTAGGTCACAATGAATTCAACCATGTGGCAAACCGGAAATTACCTGGGCTTCATGCCACTGAAGGGACAGTCCCAATAGAAAATGAAGGTGATAGTGTTATTAAACACTTTGATTACTGTAAGCAATCCCATGCCTAAACCACTGTTACAATGCATAACCTTTATTTCTTCTCAATTTCCTGCTTAGGCACTATGCAGGGTTAAATTCTGTAAACAACATACCATTTTACCACATACTCAAACCTTCAGTCACATGCAAAAAGCTTTTAACCAAGTACCTTGATATATGGGGATTGTACCTCATATATCCTAGAAACCGTTCTGTAAATGGGGGAAAATCATGAAACAAAATCATTAAAATCAAAGCATTAAATATCACTATTCATTATTAGGTTCCAAAGCACATCATAGTGTGAATCACAGAAGGCAGAAAAAAAACCTGCCGAATTATGCAGCACCTTAAGAGAGAAAATATGTATTAATACAACATTGCCGTTCTTCAGTGCCAGAGAAGAAAAAAGTTGTAAAGGCATACTACAGACTTTGTAAGAATTCCAAAGATAATCTAAGTCATTTGTGACATAACATACCACACTGTTCAGCAGAAGATTTAGTGCAGTGATTCTCTTAAACAATCAGCAGAAAAATAATTACTTGAATAACTTGAAACATTGAATCACCGAGAACTGCCTCATTCTGTTGGATCTCTAAAATCTATATGTGTATAGAGATAGGAAAGTCAGCAGATGAGTCCTATATTGACTGGTCAAGCCATAGGAAAACTATATTAGAGTGGAGAGAATTCTGCAGCAATAATAAGGAAGAAAAAAGTGATATTTGAGATGTATGTCAGGTTAACCCTAATGTTTATAAATAACTCTTTGCACATAATTGGTACATGCTTCATCAGGCACATGCAGCTCAAGTACCGTTGTACTGCAGTTAGAATGACAACCTTTTGAACCAGGTGTCATTGTACATACACAGGCATGCATTTGTGGAGACAAATCCACCTGAACACCCAACAGTCTCTTACTTGCTTCAGGCAATAAACCAGTCACAACCTTTGTGTTGTACTAGACCACAAAAGTATAGCCCTGCACATATGCACTGATCTACAATTACAAAGATAGTGGACATGGGAAAGAAGATGAGACTTTTACATAGCAACACTGATATTATATTTCCTGTGTTTGTTGGGTCTGTGTTTTACATGGTAGCAACCCTAATATGCATTAACATACTGTAGTTTGTTTTCTCATAAATGTTCTTACTAAGATAACATTATTTGTGTACAAATATATATAAAGAAAACATGATATACAGTACCCATAAATAAATAATTCATTATTTTGATAAAAAACTTTAGAACAATGAAATACTCAACACCAAGTAATAATCTGTAATAACATAAACAATTTTACTAAAGACAATGCCAATTAGAATTAAATAACTCTTTTCCTGGAGCAGGTGAAAAACCAGAACCAATAAAAACTGCAATATTATAAACAGCACACGAGTCATCTGGAAAACGCCTGATCAATCTCACAATTGTAGTGATCAGAAATATTAGCAGGAAAAGGCAAATCAGGCATTTAAGGAATTCAAATGTAAAACATTTATTAAATATTAAGCTTATAAATGAGCATCAGTTGAATGATTCTACTACATTTTGAAAGCAAACAGTTGTAGATAACATTAAGACTGAATGAACAAATCTCTGCATCATATAAAAATTATTGAACAAATGCACAGTGCATTATGAACAATAAGTATATTTACATGTTTAAATATATTAATTGCAAAAACTACATTAAAGAGCCAGTGGAACCAGAATAAACTGATAGAAACAAGCATTTGTCAATGCCGAATGCTTGCTTGCTGGCATTGGCATTGGTAGTGTAAGAGTTAGAGAGATGCATAATAGGAATGGCAGTGAAATATTGAACTGAAGCCAACCCCACCACCACCCTGCACAGACTGACAGGCATTGGGGTGTGCCTTTGGGTTGTCGGCCATAATGCCCATGCCATTTCACCACACCCTACCCTGCAGACACCGACAAGTGTCACGGTGTGCCTTGGGGTCTTTGGGCCTTATGCTCACACCATTCCATAAGAAAATATGGAGAGATGGGTGCAGTATAGGAGAATGAGGTGAACTTTGTGGCCAAAGAGTCCAAGGCACACCTCGATGCCTGTCACTGTCTGCAGGGTGTGGGTGGGGGTGGAATGTCATGAGCATTACAGGTGACAATCCCAAGTCACACCCCTGATGCCTGTCAGTCTCTACAGGGTGGGGTGTTATGGTTGGAAACCCTAATGCCCCAGGCATTTGTTGGTAATTTCACTCCAAATTTTCAACATGGGTTTTTTGTGACCCCACCTCATGAACAGTGGCAATATTAGTTTGTTAGCCGAAAGCTGATTTTGCACAGAGAGTACACCATTTGGCACCGCAGGTGCGAAAACACATTTTGAACAGGATGCGAAAAATGACAACTGTACTGTTCATGGGGAGGTGTAAAAAATGGCAATGTTGAAAATCTGGAGTGAAAATATAAAAAAAACTGGTGAAGTCATGAGTATGCATAGAAACTGCACAATGCACACCCATAATGTAATTAGTTTGTGGATTTTTTACAGGAGATTGTCAACACAGGCATTTTGGGACCTCCGCTCATGAACAGTGTCACTGTGATTTTTTTAATCTGTCCCGAACACAGATTTCCCACAGTGACCATGCATTTCTGCGCCGGAAGTACGAAAACACATTTTGGTCAGGGTGTGAAAAATGACAGCTGTACTGTTCATACGGAGGTGTGCAAAAATGCCAGTGTTGAAAATCTGGACTAAAAATATTACAAATTCATGAACTTACGAGGGGGCGTGGAAACTGTGCAATGCACGCTCATAACACAGTCATTTTATGGACTTTTGTCACCAAATTTTCAACATAGCCATTTTAAGACATCTGCTAACGAACAGTGTCACTGTGATTTTCTTAATCTGTTCCACACATTGATTTCACACACAGACTACGCCATTGTGTGCTTCATGCACAAAAACACATTTAGGGCAAGATGCGAAAAATGAGAGCTGTACTGCTCATAAGGAGGTGTGGTGAAATGGCAGTGTTGAAAATCTGGAGTGAAAATAGTAAAAAAATTCTCTAACTTATGAGTGTACGTAGCAATTGCACAATGCGCACTCGTAAAACAGTCATTTTTGGGAATTTTTTCACCAAATTTTCAACATAGGGTTTTGGGTGGCCTACCTCATGAACTGTGGCACTGTCATTTCATTAATCTGTCCCAAAAGGTGGTACTGTGTAGTAACTGTGAAATCACCTTTTGGGACTGAATAACAAAATGACAGGGGCTGATTTCATGAGGTAGGGTCACAAGAACCCCATGTTGAAAATTTGGTGAAAAAATACCCAAAAATGGCCGAGATATGCAATAAAGGTGCAAAACAAAAACACATTTATGTCATTATACAGCTTACCAGCATTTCTTTCAGTTTGCGGTAGAAGAGTGCAGACGTGTTCCCGGTCCACTGAAGATTGTCGTGCCAGCCTCCGGAGGTAAGTATGGGGTGAGGGGGGTGTAGGGAGGTGAGGTACTTAGAGGGTGGATGCGGGTTGGGGAGAGGGCATGAGAGCCAGTGAGGGACTGTTTTCTTTTGTTCTAGTTTTTTTTTTATAAAGATGACATGGGACTTTTGCCACACTGGGGTGGGTTCCCAGCATGGCACCTGGAAGTTTGTTGGGGGGCAGTGGAGCTGATGGGGGATTGAGCACCCCTGTGGACCACAGACTTTTGCCACGCTGGGTTGGGCTCCCAGTGTGGCAACTGGAAGTTTACTTTGGGGGGGCAGTAGAGCCGATGGGGGCTTGGGCACCACCATCAGTCATACAGTGTGCGGAGTAGAGGGGAGCGAATGAGCATGTTGGGGTGGGCTCCCGGCATGCTACCTAGCTTTTGGGGGGGCATGGAGCTGATAGGGGATTGGGAAACCCCATCGGTCATACAGTGTGCGGGGTGGAGGGGAGCACATGAGCATGCTGGGGTGGGCTCCCAGTGTGCTACCTAAGTGTTCATGGGAGGGGGAACTGGATCCAAAAAAAACAAACAGTCTGTGACAGTTCAGATGCAGTGCTGATGTGTAGGCAATTTGCATACTACCGATGGCAGTATGCAAATTGCCTGTTGATGACAGTATGCAAATTGCCTACATGTTACCACCACTGATTGTAGTGGTGGTTTTCTCAGAACTGTAAGGCACTGCATCAGAACGGCTGTCATAGACAGCTTGGACATTCATTGGTGCGGTGTGGCCGTGTCTGCAAAAAGGAGTGGGACATTGGAAGTGGGGGTGGCACACCTACGAAAACTGGTATCGTGGCACTATGTTTCTTGCAAGCAAACATAAAATGATACAAATTTTAAGAAGTAGTCAGTTGGAACGTTTTATTTCTGAAATATTTTTCTTTTTCTTTTACTCATTAGAAATTTTTTTTATGTGATGATGTTGTGTTGGATGTGTGGAATCAGTCTCAATCTGGTAGCTAACATATCTCTCTCTAGGCCCCTGAATACATCATCAGCATTGTGATCTCATTGGCAGTGACATCACAGGTGACTGACCTGGCAGCTCCTGAGTGGCTGTTCCCAAGAAGCAGTGATGTCAAAGTCACTGAGGCCAGAATGCTGATGAGCTGTCACAATGCTGATAATCTAATGGGTGATACAGAGCTAGATATGTCAGCTGCGTAGCAGAGTGCTGTTCCACACAGCACATTTACTAACATCAGGTAAACAAGCTTCTGACTAACCAAAAGAAAAACAAAAAGAACCTCAGATATAAAAGGTGATAGTTGGCTACTTTTAAAAATGCATGTTACTTTTAGGCAGTACACTAGCACTTTAATGCCGACATTAGGGTTGAGGAATGCAAACAGCACAAAGAAGGGAAATGAAAAAACATTAGGGATTTGTGTTTCCTGAGTATTGGTGAATCAGTAGTGGGGTCTTAGCTGGGGTTGTCAGCCCTAATGCCCACCCCCTCCCCTGAGTCCATAGCCTCCTGCCCAAAACACAAGGTTCAGCAGCTGCAAGCCAGTGCCTCAAAGTGATACTGTACACTCTTCAAAGAGAGAGAAATATAGCTTGCCACATGTTGCCAACAGAATGTGTCACAGCTTTCTTCACTCAGGGCTCATAGGGACTTGCATGAAGAAAACAGATCACATCTGACCTCGTTTGCTCAGGGAAGGGGATGGGTATTAGAGTTGACAGCCCCAAGTAAGACCCTACCACTGATTCACCAATACTCTGGAGACCCAAATTGATAATGTTTTTTCCATTTTCCTTCTTTGTGCAATTTGCATTCTTCAACTCTAATGCCTACATTAATGCAGTTTTTTGCAATGAATTTCCCTTCTTTTTCTGATAATGGAATTGCATCCTCATTTGCACATGTTCCAAACAGACCTGCACAAAATGAGATAATTAAAATATTGGAGACAGTCCTGACCCAGTGCATGGCTCAGCAGACCCTGGGACACATGTCAGTACCTTGTGAGTAAGGTTCTCTGATCCACCACAGGGTGTGCATCTGCCCCAAAACACTGCTTTGTCTCTACCCAGGCTGGTGCTGGTGCTTCATTCTGCAGCACCTTCCCCATCAGCCTTGTCACAATTAACTGATTCACTGAGTTCACATCTGAACTCAGCTCACTGGCACAGTAAGGCACCGTGGTCCTCAGTGGTGCAACGTACATGTCTGCTAACAATGTAACTTCATTAATTCTTTTGTTCTTAATATTGTGACCCTGAACCTTCAACATAGTCTTCCTATGACCCCACCTCATGAACTCCATAGGAGAAAAACTTCAAATTACCAACAAAATGCCATTCTGCGTCACAGGTGTGAAAACACATTTCGGTCAGTATTGAAAAATGACAGCTGTAATGTTCATGAGGTGGTGTGACAAAATGGTTGCTTTGAAAATTTGAGGTCACAATATTGAGGTTATGCTCATGCATAGAACATTTTCAATATACGCTTGTAACTTGGTAATTTTTAGGAATTTTTTCACCAAATTTTAAACATGACCTTTTTGGGACCTCACCTCCCGAACACTCATTGTGAAATTTTGTTAATCAGGCCTGAAAGATGATTTCATGCAGCAACTGCAAAATCACCTTCCAGGACCAATTAATGAAATTTCACTGACAGTGTTCATGAGGTGGTGTCCCAAAAAGGCCATATTGAAAATTTTACAAACAAATTCAAACAAATGACAAAATTATGAACCTAAGTTCAAAACACCATTGAAATACATTATATGGCACTTATCTGTATTCCTCAGTTCATGATTCATCATTGAAGAGTGCAGACAAGTCTCAGTCCACAGAGGATGACAGGGTTCAACCTCGGCTGGTATGTATAGGATAATGGGGATTTAGGCTGGTGGGTGCTCAGTGGGAGGGTCAGGATGAGGGGATGGGGATGGCAGTGACAATAAGAGACCATTTTCTTTATTCCAGGTTAAGAAAAGAGGACGTCATGGGACATTCTTTTGATGTTTTTTGTTTTTTAGCAAAATCTACTTCTGGATACTGGGGTGGGCTCCCCAATGTCCCACACTGCTGTGGAGGGGGCTTTTAAAGCTGACACAGGGATTGTACCCCAGATGTTAGCACTAAAAACAAAAGAATGGGGTGGGGGAGACAATACTGTCTAACATTTGCCAACATGGGGAATGGGCCCCCCGATGTCGGCAACCATAAATAAAACAATGGGCTGGGGGGTGTTGCACAGCACTGGTTGATATTGGATTTAGGATTTATTATTATTTATATCTGAGGGCTTACTTACTATTTTGAAATTACCAATAAAGATCTTGCAAGAATTATAAGATGTAACAAAATCCAGTTTTATTTATACAGGGTTCAAACAGATCAAACACAGATGTCAATATAAAATTCATAGCATCATTATGCTATTATACTGTAAACACACTGAAACACAGAATATCTAATACATTTTTAATTTGCATTATATGATATCCCATTACCTTGGCTAACTACTATACAAGGTATAATTAAGTTATAGTCACTTATAGTTGGGTCAATGCAGAGGGAAGGTCGGGATGCTAGTGCATCAACTGTGCAACAAATCACTGATAAAAGCTAGTCTCTCTTAAACCTTTCTTTTAGCATTGGGCAGAATGCTGACTTCACATATAGCCTATGTGTACAGAATCCTTTCTCAAAACCATTAATCTTTTCCCAGAACAGCTAGTACAAAACAGAATCTTTTCCCAGAACAGTATGGCACCTGCAGTTACCTAAAACAAGACAGTTTGTCAGCTAAAGTTGTGATACAGCCATAATAATGGATACATAAACATGTGCCTTGGTTCTCAAAACAACTTTCACCATGGCTGTCTCGAGATCTTGTAATTAAATGTGTTTTCCACTAATTCTTAAATTACCCTGTTAGCCCGTTAGTAGTATAACCTGAGATGTGCCTACTAATATGTATTGTGTGTTTAAACATCTTTGGCTTAATAAGTATTAATAAGTTCTGTGCCTATTCTTATAGAAAATGTGTTTGCTTAATGAACAGCATACTGTGTGTGTGTGTTTGTCAAAAACCTATTAAGGTATCTAATGTGCTAATAATTATGTATTAGACTAGTATGTTCATACAAGCATTTATATATTTGAAGTTTTAAAATGAAACCCTGATTGTCACAGCATTAGGCATGCTGTGCTCACAAAAAAAGATAACAACAAGCCTGTTACAGTACTCATAGATGTCTGTACTGTGCTCATAGAATCTAACTTAATGGTATGCATAAAGCTAACATAATGATATGCACAAACACACTATTGATATGACCTCCAACCCAACAGATGACATCTGTGGATGGGAGGGTGCACAGTACTGCCTGACACCCTACATTGACAGGGTGGGGTGAGGGACCACTAACCACCAGGGAAAATGTAAGTGCAAACTGGGTGGGTTATTGGGTCGGGGAAGGGAACGCTAGCTACCTAGGAAAACATTATATTGCATATTGGGCTAGCATTTTGGTTATGTGTTTCATATCATATACTGTGGTGTTCTGCTATACGAAACACTACAGTATATGATACAACATACATAACTGAAATACTACAATAGAACATAAAGGGAGGGTGATACAGTGGGATAAGGTACCACTAACCACCAGGGAAAGGTTTATTACATATTGGGCAGGTGATGGTGGGGGGAGGGACCACTGGACACCAGAGAAAGCAGTAATATATATGGGGAGTGATCAGGTGGAAGGAGGGACTGCTAGCCACCGGAGGGAACATTCTTACATTAAGTGTATCATATCATATACTGTGGTATTCTACTATATGATGCACCACAGTACATGATATGCCACACATAACAAAATATGTAAACAGGACATTACGCTTTCACAAAAATTCTGCTATCCTTAGAAGGCTAATTTTTTACACTGCACATGCTCTCAAATGGAACTTTTTTGTTAAATAATTTCAAAACCACTTAACTGTGAGTGGTAAATACAATAAAATCACATACATTGGGCCAAACTCTATCAAGCCTGAAAGTTTCAGGTTTCAAATCATTATATTTTGTCAGTTATTGGGAGGCAAAAACAGTCTTAAAAACTTGCGCCTCTGTAACTTTGCCCACACTGAACCAATCTACATAAAATTTTCAGGATCAAATGTGCTTCCACATTTCATATAAATTGATTGAACGGGGGCAAAGTTATTAAGGTGCGAAAATTGAGGTTTAACATTAAAATGCTTACTCAACTCTAATATGTAGGTGCAACCTCCTAACTTGTTGAAGAACATTTACAGATGAAATTAAACTGATGAACCTCAAAAATCAACGAATAAAAAATAATAAAAATCTCATACCAGTTTCAGGTTGTCTTTCTAGTGCTGTATCTCCTTCTCCATCACCTGGTGTCTGTGATGGTCCTTTGACTGCTAGCTCCTCCAACTATTCTGGATGACGAGCAGCTCCTGACATAAAAGAGTAAACTTGTGGCAAAACAGGGAATGATAATTTTCATATATTTTTCAGTATACCAAAAGACAAACACACTTTCAACAACTAGACTGAAAAGACTCATGCAAAATTTCTCAAGATGGGATTACCAACTATGTCACCCCTACCTTTTTGATTAGCTTCCATAAAAAGGAAAGTCCCAGACAGGCTCTAGGTAGAGAAGACATCAGGGTTTAAAGATTACTTTTTCAGGACAGGTGTCATCACTGCCTTCTTCATTGCCACAGGGAAAACACCTTTCCTCAGAGAACACTTGGCAATCTCTTCCTGGCACTCCACCAGAAGGAGCCTTTTTGGCCCTGGGTCCATTGCACAGAAAATAAGGTGAATTCCAGAAGTAAATCTTCACTCACTGAGCGTGCAGGGAGACTCAAGTAACACTGACAAGAAATGGCAGGCCATGTGCTCATGCCTCAGACAGTAAACCACATGTATGCAGGTGTGGTTCAGCCCTCCAACACCTGGTTAGACTCATGGTTCTCCATAATGAACACCAGATCCATAGCAAAATCTGCAATAAAGTCTACCATTTTCTAGAGCTTATTCCTAAGTGACTTGTCATTACATAAAATTGCCCGATGGGGACCAGATGTACAAACTGGCCCTAATTCAGGAGCCATCAGGAGTAGAAGTTCCACAGCTATTTTAAAGTCACTAAGGCATTAATGATTTCAAACCCTACTAGGCAACAGTCATTCTCAGTTTTGTGCCTAGTGCCACATTATGCCGTATGGGTTGATTAACAGACTGTTAAACTAAATCTGGAGTCATGACTTATTGTTTAATTCAAGTGTTTCATATTTACTAGGAGTAAAACCACTTACCAACAATCCAGTGATGCCATTTTTGTCCCTTAGAAAGGGTGATCATAGCCAGCCCAGTGGTACTGAAACTGGCCTTGTGCACTGAGGGTTGAGGTGCTGAATGCCACACCTTGCACCATGCTGCTGATGACCTGGGTTCAGGAATGAGCCTGGGCTGCTGGTGGTTGACAGGTGACAGAGAGGCTTGAGCATCCAGAGGACTGCTCTCCTCTCTCTGGGGAAGGGGACTAGTCATCCCACCCACTGACTGCCCTCCAGCAGTGCCTGGAGGGCAGTATGGGTTGGGATGCTCAGAAGCTAATGTAATTATGTCAGAGGGAAGGGGAGAGGAGGGAAGGGAGAAAACAGAAAATGGCTGGGGATCCACATACCTGTGATGGCCCAACCTCTCCAGCAAAGTCTGTTCCCCACCACCAGATATGACTTACCGAGTAGCAGGGGACAACCAGCACCCCCCACCCAGCCCTGCTGCAAAGGGGGAATCTGTAAACCTCAGGGGCAGATGAGCTTGGGGGCAGGCCAGAGGATGTAACCCCTCCAAGGAGGGGGAATAGCCAGGTGGAGGCTGGGACAAGGAGGTAAAATAGTAATAAAAAAAGGAAAAGGTGATCACACCATCCAGGCTTTCCAAAATATGGGTGTCCCATCTTTGGAGATCATAATGTCAATGCTTCAACTGCTTCAAGCTGCAATATGGTCTCTTCCCCTCTTCACTGACTTTTGTTGCTATTGCAGCCCAAATAAACTTCCTCATTGGGAAGTCAAGCCTGGAGAACTCATAGCACTTTTTTCAGTTGTCTTTGCCATTTTGTGAGTATTTAAAGCTACATTGTTTAATGATGTAGCTGCTCTTTGTGCTCCTGACCACTAACTTTCTCCTGACTTTCACTATCAATGACTAAAGTACAACTGTATGAAAAGGTGCCAGAACGGTGGAATGGAATTTTACAGAAACACTATTCATTTCACGCTTTACATTTAACGCAGTAGAATATTCCTGGAATAGTATTTCGATGCTTTTCATAGCTTCATAGGTAGTACAAGTTTGAGGGCCAAGCCCATAACTGAACTCACTGTTGTTAATGATGGAAGTGAAATTTTTGGTCACCCATATATAAATCAAATTCTCATTTAAAATGGTTCATATCCTGACTCATTACCACCTCTACTGGAAGTGAGTTCCATATATGTGGCACTCTCTGTGTCACAAACTATCTCCTCCATTGTGTTTTACAGGTTTTGGTATAGAGTCTTAAATTATGTGATCTGGTTCACTCAACTGGTGATTGTTTCATCAAACAGTTGGT
This sequence comes from Neoceratodus forsteri, assembly GCA_016271365.2. NCBI lineage: Eukaryota > Metazoa > Chordata > Ceratodontiformes > Ceratodontidae > Neoceratodus > Neoceratodus forsteri. The sequence continues at coordinate 964,457,526 of CM028132.1, read as the reverse complement.
CTCAAGAAACAAGTCATCCCCAAAAGGCTTTATAGGCCCAACACAGTCCCCCCCTGCTGGTCCTATATTCTTGAGAAAAAAGACCTAAATTCCTGAGCCTATCCCCATGTTCCAGATTATCTACTTTTGAAAAGGATCTGGTCATTTTACATTGTATTGATTCATATGTTTTCATGTCTTTAGTAGTTGTAGGTGAACAGGAAGGGGCACAGTACTCCAAATGTTTCCTCACCAAAGTAGTGTACAAGGGAACAAGAACCTCTGCCTCACAACTTTTAATATGTTTTAGAATGCATTTCAGAATGCCATAGCATTTTTTAGCCGTTATAGTGATATGAAGATTAAACTTCATTTTATTTGAGATGGTAACACCAAGATCTCTCTCGGAAGTTGTTTGAAACTTCAAGTTATTAATATAGTAACTAGCTAGTCTATTGTTGCTCCCAAAGTGCATCACTTTGCACTTGTCTATGTTAAAAACTAGCTTATTTTCTGTTGCCCAGGTGTAAAGTTGGTTTAGGTTATCCTGAAGTAACTGGATGGCATTGTTGTTATTCACTATACCTCCGAGTTTACTGTCATTGGCATATTTTTGCAGCTAGACTCCATTATGTACCTGCATGTTAGCCACCATAATATTAAATAGGGTGGGTCCAAGAACAGATCCCTGGGGAACTCCACTACTCACAGTACCCCATTCTGATTCAAAACCTCTCAGAATAACTCTTTGCTTCCTGTCATCTAACCATGTAGCTATCCATTTTATAATTTGGGGGTGTATTTCAAATTCCTGGAGCTGTTCTAATAGAATCTTGTGTGTTACTGAATCAAAGGCTTTTTTATAGTCTAAAAATATAACATCCACTGGGAGACCATTATCCAAGGCCTTACTGACTGGCTCAAAAAGCTGATTAAACTACTCATACATGACCTCCATTGTGTAAAACTGTGCAGAGTTATATCATGATTCCCAGTACTGTGTTGGTGTTCAGTAATTTTGTATTGCAGTAATCTTTCCATAATGTTTCCAGTACAGGATGTTATACTTATGGGCCTGTAGTTACTGACATTATTTTTGGATCCTTTTTTATTAATAGGGGTGACATTAGCTAATTTCCAGTCTTTTAAGGCAAAACCCTCTTTTATTGATATGTTAAACAGAAGAGTAAGCACACCATCAATTCTTTAGACAGATTATTGATAAAAATAGTGGGAATACCATCAATCCCAGAGGATAAGCTGAGTTTAATACTATTTATAGCTCTGGCAGTATCACTCTAAGTAAAAATAATCATAGTTTCAGGAGCAAGCAAATTCTCTGTACTTTAGTTCTCTTTTTTTTTTAAATATCCTAATAAAGTATTTATCAAATTCATCAGCCATTTGTTTTTTATCCACAACTAAAGTATCCTGTATGAGAAGAGGTCCTGCCTCAACTTTGCTCCCACTAAGAGATCCAATATAATTATAAAACTGTTTTTTATTGTCCCTGCACTCCCCTACTAATTTAATGTTAGGTTCTTTTTGGCTTGCCTTATAAGTCTTTTAGTGATGTTGGACATGTGTTTAAATTTCATCCATGCTTCATTATTGGGATTTTTCTTATAACGAGTAAAGGCCCCCTTTTTTCTGTTTAATACTCTTCAGAATTTTAATGTACCACTGTACAGGTACTCTCTGTTTTTTATTATTGTATTTTATTCATAAAGGAATCCATGTATGAATACAGTGACTAATTTTATCTTTAATAACATTCCACATATTATCATTATTTAAAACCTGTAAATCATTTTTCCAATCTCATTGCCTCAAATATTGTTTAATTAGTTGGTAATTTGCTTTGTAAAAGTCAAAAACTTTAGTTTCACCTCCATTGATTGTTTTGGTGGAAAAGAATCCCCAGCCAATGACAGAATGGTCACCAAGAAGTTCCTGTATTGTGGGTAGAGACTCATAGTTCTTAATGTTTGTAATTATAAGATCCAATACATTCTCCTTTCTTGTTGGTTTATCTACTATCTGCTCAAGATCATTCTGAACAATAAACTGGATTAACTTATGCTCATGGCTGGTATGGGCACTGAAAGTAGACCAACTTATGTTAGGTAAATTAAAATCCCCAAAAAGAATAAGCTCAGTGTTGATTGTCATATTATCCAGAGCGGAGAAGAAGATATCATTAGCCTCAGTATCAAGGTAATGTGCCCGATAACCAACCAAAATGGTCAATGGATTATGTAAGGAACTTATTTGTACTGTAATTAATTCACAATCTATCTGATTATTGAGTATTTAATTGTACTGGAGATTGTCTCTTATATATAGAGCCACACCACCTCCTCTTCTAGATTGTCAATTTTTGAAAACTGCTGAGTATCCAGGCATATCCATAGTCCAGTCTCCATCAGCAAACCATGTTTCTGTAACCGCACATATATCAATGTCATCTTTAGATAATCTATATGACAGTTCTCCTACTTTATTATTAAGGCTCCTGGCATTTACTAGAAGTGTTTGGATATTCTGTGGGCTATACTTATTAGTTAAGATATTCCCATTTATTATCTTACTAGATGCTGGATTATTAGGGAGAATGGTGGCCATAAATTCACCATTTGATACACAGTTTATGTAAGGTGCATAGTTAGAATGAACAATAACCCCCCGTCCCCTAGTTTAAAGTATTAGAAATGAAGCTATTGAGTTTGTCTCCTAATATAACTGCTCCCCTCCTACTTAAATGTAGTCCATCCCAACATATTAAATCTCTGTTTTCTATTAATTCCTCCCAGTAAGTAATGCATCCAATCTTTTGTTTGGGGCACCAGATGCTTTTGAAAGCATCTTCAAAAATGCATGGCAAATAACAATTCCACTGTAATGACGAACAGTGGACCAATGTTCTGTGGAACTCAGTGGACAAATATTGTATGTAAAAAATAAACTTTTGGCAATTAGAATACTGTTATGGACACCCAGATAGATGTGTCCTGACAATTAGGAAGCAAGTGGGTGTCCTTTAATTCAAAGTCACTAACTTGATTCCACACAAATGGCATGTAATGCTCATGGAACAATTATCTGTGGAATAATATGGTTCCACAGAATATGGTTTAGCTAACTGTAAACTGGCAGAATTGCATGGAATGAAATACAGAATTCCAATGTAAATTCTGCAGTCAGAATGGTCATTCTTCCTCAAGTCTGGTGGCGGAATTCTGCAATCCATGCAGCACTACTATATAACAATAAACTTGAATTTCAACTTGAACTTGAAAATATTGCAAGATAAAGGAACACATTGATAAACATGTGAAAGGCTAGATGTTGCAATTCATATGCACACCTGGCTATTACATCATCAAAGGAAAATAAAAAATCAGTATAAACCCATGTATATAGATAAACATGCCTGTGTGAGCAAGGATATGAAGAGTTGCATTTCCCAGTGAATAAATGCAAAAAAATAAGACTGACTCTATGGATCCAAACACTGTAGTCTTGTTTTGCTCCTTGATCTCCAGCATAAATGCTCCCATCATATAATATAAATACCTAGAATGCACTGGCTACACAAACATAATTTAAGAGGCTTGGCATGAAATGTCAAAAGAAAGGCTGATTTAGAAGTCACTTAAACAATGAAAAAGCAATAAGGAAGCATGTGAGAAATGTTTGCATTTTATGAAAATATTTCAAAGTGTATGATCATCCATGTTTCACCGTCTAGTAAATGATAAATGTGCACTCTAAAAGAGCTTGTAGAACCTCCTAAAAGTTAAATACAGAGGCATTTTTATATCAATTTACATCATACAGAAGTTTAAATTATATAATCTGAAACCCCATATTAAGACTGACAAGGAGCCATACTTTTGGAAATGTATTCCAAATGCTGTGTGAATATTTGTTGAACTGATAAAGAAAATATACATGTTTGAAATCTTCTCAATTGAAAAACCTTGTCATAAAATACTATTTGAAGAGATGAAGTAATCCTCATGAATATATAGCAAGTTTTAAACCCATGGATGGAGATCAAGAAGCAACAAATAGATTCCAGAAGGAGAAAATGTTAGCCAATTTAAAATCTGTGTACAAGACTACCATTCAGAAGATATGAAACCTAAAGAAGGTATGACATGGATAAGAAGATGTGGCACCTAGAGAAGATAAAAGGCTTACAGAATTAGATGTAAAACCAAAAAAACCTCAGCAGCAAGAAAAATATGTATTGGTGCAAGAGGCTGATAAGCTGTTCCAGAGATGTGCCCAGAGGCCTGGACAAAGAAATCTGTTACCGAAAAAGTGAAGTTTCCAATCCAGCTATCTAATAAGATAATGGCTGCCATATATACAGACTTCAAACCATGAGTCCTACAAATGCAAATGCCATCTACTAGGCTACAGGTTAAGATTTTTCATGTTATCACTGAAATGTAAGTGTTCTTATTTGAAATTACTTACGGTATATAGAAATGAGAGGGAGGTACAGTATAAAAAGGTTGTAATCCAACCCGACAGTGACTTTTTGTCAGCAAGGTCCCCTAGAACGACTACAGTGCCATGTCGCAGACAGCTGGTTCTGATTAATCTATGATTTTTGTAATACAAAAAAGTGTTATTGAGTGTCTCTCATGAAACGTACTGAAACAGCCTGTGGAATGACACCCCCCCTCCCAGGTTTTAGATACAAGGCGTTACCTGGAAGGCCAAGAGATAATTACAAGCTAGAAGAGGCCTAAATTAAGCATCTCCTGTTTATCTAGTTTATTTGTAGCTTGCCAGATAACAGGATAGAAATATCCATTTTATGAAGTTTAGAGGAGGAAAACCAGGTTGTCACACTGGTGTGAAGTCATAAATGTTCCTCTGATATCTGTAAAAGCTGGATGTTGCTCATGGATGAAAGAAGGACTTAGAAATTAACTGTATTTAATTTTCCTTCTGAGTGATGACATTCTGGTTGTATAATTTTTATATTCTGACAGGGAGGAGCTAGGTGACCTCATGTAAAGAGGTTGGCAAAGCCAGTTTTAAAACTGTAGTCTGTATTCCCTTTCACACACTTGTTTTTGGACTCTGAAAGCTACAACATGCTAGCAGCTCTATGAGAGATACATTAGCTAGATCAAGTCTAATTGTCTGGTGGTAGGAAATTGCACTTTTAAAATCTTGCTTTTATTCTTTTAAGTGATTTGTATGTTTTGTGATATATGGTTCTGTGTTTTACATTTTACATTGTCATCTATTTTTAAGTAAACATCTCATTTTTAAATAGACTCTTTGTGTCTTCCAAGTCCTTCTGTTTTTGCCTGTGATGCATGGCTGGTTAAGAGCGTGACAACACTGTGCATGAGCTTATATGGTAATACCAAACTGGGAAAAGGTAAGAGTTATCTGAGGTCTTTATTAGAGTTTTTAAGGGTTCATTTTGTACACCTGGTTAGGTGCCCATGGGTGAAAGATATCTGGCCCCCCAAAGAGCAGAATTATCTGAGCCTGTACATTGGGTATGCTAACAAGAGGTTCACAGTTTGAGTCCCTCCAGAACTGAGACCAAAGGTTGATTCGAACCCATAAAACAGACAGGAGGGTTATCCTGTTTCTGTTTCCTGTTCACAATACTATGCTCAGAGGTTGGCACTTTGGGAGTAGAGGGCTGACCTGCTGAGTGGGGTTGTGACACCCGGCACTGCCTGTTGGGGGGCCTGCACCCCCCCAAAATAAGCTCTGACTTGGAGTTGATAATACTAAGTGGAATGGTGAGAGGGTGCAGCCCCCCATGTGTGGGGTTTGGGGAGTGAAGCCCCTCTGAAGAAAACATTTAGTGCTAGTGGAAACCAGTAGCCGACTGCAAAATCCAGTCGACCTGTGGGTTTCACTGTCGGGGCATTCAACAACTATTTTGGCAAATACCCATTATGGATCCCAAAAAGGATATTGTCTTCAAATAATTAAATGGGTTTACCATCAGTAATATTTAAAAGATCATCTATGCCTCTAAAAGACTAAGTAACCACTGGTATCTGCAAAAGAAATGTCTGCACAGTTATTAACATTTACAATAGTTCTTGTTTGCTGTTAATATTTTAAACCTAGACTGACATGTTTTCAAGTTTATCATGCATTTTAAAATTTCCTTTAATCACCAGCTAACAGAATACTTCATTAATTAAAATAAAGCTTATTTTATACCACTTATTGGTGACAAGTGCAAAACATTAGTCATTTAAGAACTATTTATTTTACTTTAGATTGTGAGTAAATATAAATGGGACATAATATTGAAAGAATGTTAAGTAATTTTCTTAGAATTCATTATTAATAAAAAGTTAGCTATTTTGATTGAAGGTTCCCATCTAAAGTGATGACAATAACCATGGCCAGCACAGGGTCAATATGCAGCAGAAAATAACAGCGCAGTAAACAACCGCATAGGCATATTGACATAAACTGAGGTAGCGCTCAGCAATAAGTGAGTACTACCACCTGTGAACAAAAATACAAAAACGACATGCTTGTGGAGGGGCTCCACCCCATGCACCCTGTGTTATGGGGGGATTTTCCCCCTGAACACTAACTCTGCGGGGGGACTCAATTTGGGGAAAGAAAGAAAACTCAAGGGGAGACAAAACAAGCAACAACCAAAAATAAAATATCCCCAAGACTGGGAATTGAGCCCCGGTCTGTCACTGCTCCACCACCCACTACTGCCAGTGAGTCTATCCACTGAGCCACGGCAGCTGCTCAGCCAGCACAGCGCCAGCCAGAGCCTTTCACCTCTCCCACAGTGGCAATCTACCTACAGGGATAGCTGTGATTTAACTTCACTATGCTTTTCCTGTAGCTATAATTCCTTTATCTGTTTTAACCATGTAGTTTATTCCATGTAGTTCTTCCCTCAACATATTGACCTGGTACCACCATGGCCATCTTTCAAACACCATAAATAGAACTTGCAAGAAAGGAGCAGTTAAGAAGTTTATAGATGAGAGAAGACTCAGCAGGAGGAAAGAGAGAGAAGTTTAGGATTAAGCCCATCAGGACATTTGGCAGAATTCAGCAGTTTTAGGGTTGAAGGTTGGCTGCAATAGGAAGAGAAGAGAGGAGAGGAGAGGAGAGGAGAGGAGAGGAGAGGAGAGGAGAGGAGAGAGACAGCACAGGTAGAGAAGTCATTAAAAGGCAAGATAACCTCAGCAGGGTCAGAAACATTTGTGAATTGGTGGGCATATTTAAAAGGGAGTGCATGGCCTTCCAAAATTGTATTTATTTATTTTCAGTAATCCTTTGTTGTCTGGGTAGCTACACCTGTGCCAGGTGCCTTTTTTCAGGTACGACCTGAGTACCACAAGTACAATGTGAGACCAACAAAAATATGATAAGGTACATTATCTAGTAACAGAACAATGTGAATAGGACTCATTAGAGGCACAAAAAAGTAACATACAGTAGTTATTCAAATTTTAACATAGTGCAAATAGACTTGAATGTAGCAGTAAATTTGACAACGCCAAATATAGCAAGAAGAACAGTAATGAAATTGCTTTGGTTATGAGGCAAAATGGGAGGCGGGAGTTAAGTGGTACAAGCACATGCATTAGGGTTCAGCAAATGAGTTTTCATTTTTAGAGCAGAGCTATTAGGACAGCTTGACAATATGATGACAGAGGGTATTGAGTTCCAGAGGAAGGCAAGCTGAAAGCAAAATATTCTAATTTAATTAGTCTGGTAGCATTTGCACCAGTTTTACAAAACAGTTTGGAACTTACAAGGCCCTCTGAAGAGTCAAATGCCTTGTGAAAGTGGCGAGCACGGTCTTGGGACAGATCATGAGCTCAGCTAAGACCCAGGGAAGATATGTTACTTTAAAACAGAGCTTCTGAAAAAGAGTGTATATGCCCCAAACCAACAGTGAATTTAGTGTAACATTTTGAAAAGGCATCATCTACAGTATATGTGTGCATATAGTAAGGATGAAGGAACACTCTGTGGCATGAACATCAGTCAATAGGCCAGACAAGGCATGCAACCTGGCTGGCATGAATGACTTTTGGGGGGATTTTGGGACAATGAAGCTTGTACACACAGAGGACCAGATTGTCACTGAGTACATAATAGAGAGGGTCAGTTTTCACAATACAGTGGGGGTGGGATGGGACAAGCCAGTCAATTAAGGAACTAAATGTTTAGAGGAGGGGATGGGCAAATTAGCATTGGAATTACCCAGAAGTGAGATTTCAATAAAGGCTATGAGGCCAGAGACAAAGGAAATAAGGCAATAGTAGATACTAGCAATGATTATGAAAAAAGGGAAAAAAGGGGGAGTCTGCCAAGCAGGAGAACATGATGGGTAGTAGAAAAGCAGTGCGCAACCTTCAGCAAAGATGTAGTGAAATGTACTCAGCCTCCTCATCACCCATCTTGCCTCAATCCTGCTTGAAAATAGAATAACCATGGAGGGAAATGGCCACATCACAAGTCGTAGGAGAAAGCCAGGTCTCAGCTCTGAAAAATGCATCAGGCTAAAGGTTTACAGACCACAGCCTTCGCCCATCAATTTTATGTAAGAGGCTACAAATATTGAGCTACAGAACCCTCAGCAGTTTGGGTAGAAGGAGTGGGCAGGGAGGGAATGACCAGTGTTAAGCTCAAAATTACCTGCAAATAGGAGTAGCAGAATAATAAGTAACTTAAGGGAGATTTTGTATGGGATGGAGGAGGGTAGAGATTTGAGACAGGGTTGAGGGGATGGGGGTAGTCACCACAGGGTTTTGAGCTGGAGCTAGAGGACCTGGAATAGACTGCTAGTAATGGATCAGATGATATGGAGGAGAGAGAATGAAAAGTAGAAGTGAGGGACCTGGGGGCAATATGTCAACAGGGAGGAGTGGAATTAGTAGCCACAAAGCAGAAAAGGGCCCTGCGGGTAATCATTTTGGGTGACCCGAAGGTAGCTAAACAGTGCGACAAGACAGTGGAGAAGGTTAATAGGATGCTTGGCTGCATAGGCTGGGGAATCACCAGCAGAAGGAGAGATGTAGTGATACCCCTGTATAGGACACTGGTGAGACCACACCTCAAGTATTGCATCCAGTTCTGGAGGCCCCATCTCCAAAAGGACATAGATATGGTGGAGACAGTACAAAGGAGAGCAACCACAATGGTGCAGGGCCTGCATCAAAGGTCCTATGAAGAAAGGCTTAAGGAGTTGAATTTGTACTCTCCAGAGGAAAGGAGGGAAAAGGGGGATATGATAGAAACATACAAATACATTACAGGCAAAAACAGGGTACTGGAAGGTAGCATTTTTCAAAGAAAAAGATGTTCAGGGACAAGAGATCACAATATGAAGGTGGAAGAGGGGATGCTAAGATGTAATGTTAGAAAGTACGTCTTCATGGAGAGGGTGGTGGATGCATGGAATAGCCTCCCAGTGGAGGTGGTGGAGGCTAAAATAGTTACAGAATTCAAGAATGTATTGGATAGGTACAAGGGGATCTTGAAAATAAGGTGGGGAGGGAGTACGCAGATTGTGTAGGGTCTGTGGTGTAGCTATAGGTAGGAAAAAATAGGGCAGACTGGATGGGCCATGAGGTCTTTATCTGCCAGCATCTTATATGCTTCTATGTAGGGACACATGGGATAAAGGGAGGTAGGAAAGAGAGATTTGGGGGTAGGGGCATTGGGCAAGAGGTGATTGTTTATAAAAGGGGGGGCTACAGAGAAAAACAGAACAATGAGAATGGGCAGCATGACTTTGAGGAGCTGGTTAAGTAAGAAGGAGAGAATAAGAACAAAGCTATAGAGTAGCTTGAGAGGAGGGTCAAGGGAGTAGCAGAGACCCAAAGTAATAACATAACAATGTAATGGATATTAATGCATATTATCAGTTTGAAGTCTAATTACATATTAATGAGAACAGCACACTATCTGTGGCTTACTGTATTGGAAGCTAATCTTTTTAATAATGCTGGGTACAGCTTACAGAGGTGTGACGTGTGAATCTATAAAATGGAACTTTTCTAACATTGATTTTTTTTCCGTTATTTTAAACAAACAAGCAAGTATTCATTTAGAATTATAATACCACCCTCACAAGCTGGAAATTACAGGGAATTAATGCATGGTGTGGGGTTAACATTTCCAAACCGGACATTAATTCCATGAAAAGGCATGCTTGTTCAGGCATTATTGTTCAAGTCATGCACTCTGTCTTCCCAATTTTAAAATATATTTTGGCATCAACCTGTCTTTTCATAATTTAAGGGATGTCAGCAGACTACACAAAAGTTAACAATTAAGCAGTAAGGTACGACAGGGTGTGTGTTATTGTGTAATAACGTCACTCCTGGGTTGGGTTGAAGCACCCAATAACACACATCCCTGGAGTGCCTTATTTCTATTATACAATGGCTCATTTTTTTATGATACAGGAAAAAGGAAAAATATATCTTTTGGGGGCTTTTTTGATCATTTTTCATGTGTGGAAGTACATGTTTAAAAAAAAATCCACAATTCCTGTTTTGCCCACTAGATGGTGCTGTGAGCATATGCTGCCTTCTGTTTCCCTGCCTACAGGTTTCTCTCTGTCGTCACACACACCTCTGTGTTGTCACAGTGGCAAATCGTGGCTCCAGCTTGTCACCTTGCCACTTAAACTTTTTTAAAATCTGTTAGAAATTAAACCTTTTAAAGTGGATGCATAGTGGATCGGCGAATGCAGTGGACCTCCGGCACATTTGGGAATACAGCTACTCGGGGCTCTGCTGTGTGTGAGAAAAACCGATTGCGGGTACGGCTTTGAATTCCTTTTATTTTAGTTTTTTTTATTTCTTGTGGTGTGTAAAACATGGGTGTGTGCCCTCAGAGTCAAGGAACGAGCATGGGCTGTAGTGTACATGCTCTACAATGGCCACAATTATGAGTGAGTTGTGACGCTTCAGGGAACTGCCGCTTTCCTGGTGGCTTGCGTGATGAGGAAGGGGGAATTTCTGTCTGTTCTGTGGTCACTTGTGTGCCTGGACTTCACACAGTGATGTTATTGTTCAATAACATCACTGTCCAAGGCACACACCGACCAATCAGTGAACCAGACATTTTCTTGCCATTGTATAATTTTGGTTTTATCCTTGTAAACTGCAGGCAACAATTTATCAGTTATAACATGTGTTTGACAATTTCCCAGAGCAACCAAATTAAATGTGGTAATATTTTAAAAATCAAAGTAGCAGTTTTTGTTAGCATTGGCTTCTGGTTTAAGGAAAACTCCTTATATCTAACAACACTCTCCATTCAATGACTTGAAACCCAATGTGCTTGTGTGGGCCATACAAATTTTCCCAAAACACTTTAGAGTATTTTTTTATTGTCTAAATAATTTGCTATAACTTCCATTTGACAGCAGGAAGGAGTAACAAAGGTTCTGTCCTCCCACCCTACCCCCTAATCCCACCCCCCACTGGGTCCTCTTCCTATATAGGTTCTGCAAGTCACCACCCACTTCCTGCCTGACCTAACTAGAAGACAAAAAAAAACATGCTTCTCTTTCACCCACCTGGAACAGATCATCTTCCTCTAAATTTGAATAATTATGTACTCTTTCTTTCTGTCCACTTGCACTCACATGGATATCATTGGCTGCCAACACTGCGTGACACTGTTCAATGGTCATGTCCCCAGAAGGCAGGGCCACTATTCCATATGCTAGGATATATGTTAACTCAAGGCTCAGCTGCAGGAGGCTTGGGGTGAGATCAGCATCTTGTGTAACCACCTACACAGAAACATTTCTTTTAGAAGTGCACCTTCACATCACTGACACCACACCAGTATACCTCTTCCCCAGAGAATGACCAGGCCTGGGGGGATGGCAACTGGTTGCAGGAAAAGGTGGAAGAGCTTGGGCAACTCTCTCAAACCAACAAAGCACTCTAAACACAGCAAACAGGTACACACCTCTTGCGTCCATACCATCCATAATGACAGAGGATGTCTCTGGCCAAAGGAATGCCAAATGCAACAGGATAGCAAAACAACATCATAAACAAAACCTCAACAGGAAAAAATCATAATCATAGGGGACTCCATGATTCATGGTGTGGACCTCCACCTGAGGCAAAACAAATGAGCAGATGTGCAGATCAGATGTCTCCCAGGAGCATCCGCTTGGGGAGACACTGACTGAATAGTCAACATAGTTAAAAAGGAGGAAGAGGGCTGTGAGGGAATTTTTATGTATGCCTTTTTTTTTATATATCCTAAAGCTATATTTGCTATTATATGCTATTATATGCCTTGAAGTTATGCTTGCTTTGAAAGCCATGCTGTAACAAAGTCATAATGAATGTAGTAGAAATTTCTGAGTTCATGTTTTCTTTTTTAAGGGTTATAGAATTTGTACTGAGGTTACTTGAGGTACATTTGTAAAACAGAAAGCTAGATAAACTGAGCAGAACTGGTTGTACCAGCCTGAATAACAGGCTTGGACAAAATATAAAGATAAGAGCATGCCTGGGCAAAATATAAAAATAACAGCACATAGTGGCATTGAAGGCAAGCTGTCGTTATACGGTGTGAGTGGTACTTTTGTCTCTCTCAGGTCAGCTTGACCCAGGCATATGTATCAAGCAGTAATGGGAAAGAAATAAAATAAGCAGTGGAAAATACCTCATGCATATCAATGTGTTTTTTCTGTTACATTGCTGAAAACTTGTTATGCTGTCTTATGATTGGCTTATACTGAAATTCTGGTATTTTTCAAGATAAGAAGTGCAAAATCTAGCTTATAAAAAGCTGCTGTAAATTGTAATCGGGGAACTTCTCCGTTGTAGAAGTCCCACATGCATGTGTAAGATTTGATCAAATAAAGCGACGTTAAGACAAAACCCAGTGGTGTGGTTTTTGCCCCATGATGATGGGAGTGGTTGCTCAGGTAATACTTACAGTGAGAGAATTTGCGATCACAGGGCTCAAACATCCTGGTCCACCTAGGGACCAATGACCTTGCTAGCTAGTCAGTTGAGAATGTTAAGAAGCACACTGCGCAGCTCGGCAATAGAACTGGTTTCATTTTTGTCCAGCACTGCATTTTCTGAGATTCTTCCTGTTTGGAAAAAGGGGAAGAACAGGCAGAAAATCAGAGAGAAAAAGATAAGTGAGCTCAACGCATAGCTCAAGGACTGGTGCCACCCAAAGGGGCACCTCTTCATCGGAAACTGGGACAACATCTGGGAAAGGGAATTATTCAAATTCAACAGCCTCCACCTGACTAAAGAGGGAGTCAGAGCACTGGGTCAGAAATCTGGCATCCATGTAGAACATTTAAACTAGCTGGAGGAGAGATGATGGTAGCACTAGGAAAAGCACACATACAGCCTGCTGTCTCTCCTCTTCCAGCTAGCACCAAATCTACACACTCCAGGATAGCAAAAGCAGATAGCCGGGAACATAAAACCCTTTCCAGCTCTGGCATTGACCATCACAATGGAAAGGGAGGAACCATAAACAGGGAAAACTACAAAGGGATGAACAATAAGATCAAGGGAGGCATGACAAACAAAGCGACACAGCAAGAGTGGTCAGCACTACGTCTCAATGCTCGCAGTCTGGCTAACAAGATGACTGACCTCACTGCCACAATAGCTGAGGCAAGACTAGACTGGGTGGCCGTGACTGAAACATGGTTCACAAATAATCATGGTTGGAGGGTGACGATCCTGGGGGTACAACTTGTTTAGGAGAGATAGGACAGGGAAAAAGGGAGGGAGAGATATCATCAATGCTACAGAAATGCAGCAGGCACTAGTGGAAACAGAGACTCTATGGATCACAATAGGGGCCGAAAGCTGGAAACCCATTTGGGTAGGAATAATCTATAGACCTCCAAACCAGGAGGAAGCCAGGGATAAGGAAATCCTGGAAACCATCCTCCAGACGTCGGGCAAAGGGGACATGGTGCTGGTGGGGGATTTCAATTTGCCACATATAGACTGGAATACCCACACAACAGCATCACAGAAGAGCAGGGAATTCCTAGTCACACTCAGGAAGCAGGCCGAAGTCAACTAGTGACATCACCCACAAGGGGTAACGCAGTTCTAGATCTGATATTCACAAATAATGATAGGGTTAAGGGTGTTGAAGTAGGGAACCACCTGGGCAACAGTGATCATAATGTGGTATGGTTCAGGATAAAAAGGACTGTAGACTCCACACAATCCAAACTGAAGGTCCTTGACTTCAGGAGCGCAGACTTCACAAACGTGAAGGCCTGCCTAAGAGACAATCTTAGTAACTTGACAGAAGGGAGCATAGAGGAATATTGGACAAGGTTGAAGGATGCAATAACCATGGTCACATCACAGTGTGCCCATCAGGTTAGTAAGAACAAGAGGAGGAAACACCCACTATGGTTTTCCAAGGAGGTGGCAACCATGGTGAGAGAAAAGAGCATAGCCTTCAGAAAGTACAAGGAGTCGGGGAACGAGGCAGACAAAACAGAATAAAAATAGAAACTTAAAAGAGACAGGGAAAGTGATAAGAAATGCAAAAGCTCAAACAGGCTAGGATACCTCAGGAAGTAAAAAAGGGAAACAAAACATTCTACAGGTACATATGTGAAAAAAGGAAGATCAAAGGGGACATTGTTAGAATCACAAAAAAAGATGGACAAACCACAGAGCAAGATAGGGAGAAGGCAGAGGAACTCAGTGAGTACTTCTGCTTAGTCTTCACATAGGAGGCAGATGGTAGCAGACCAACAATAGGCATTGGAAGCCTGTCATCAAGATCCTTCAACTCTCTGGGGAGGGTGGCCTTCCTTCCATGCTCCATCATAGGGTTTAGGCCATGAGCAAAGCAACGGCAGAAGCAGCCAGGTCAGGGAAAGATGGGGCAGGGTGGCCCCCGGCCCAGGGGAGGAACAACATGGGGCTGGCTGGGGTTTAAAGATTTATATGTGATATAAAAACATATACAATAGAATACTACCATAATACCTGTAGAGATTAAAAGATGTGTCACCTCCATATGTAGAAAAAATTAAAAAAATGACAGCTGAAGTTATTAGCTAAAGAAACAAATGTACCGAAACAAAGAGGAAAAAATTATCATCAAGGACAAACAAGAACTTTTAAAAAGTACAAATAATTAAATATGCCAGATGGTATGACTGAGACGGTTATAGAAAATTCTAAAGCAAAAGAAATTGCTTTAGCTAAAAGGAAATATTAATGTCAAGGGGTGAGCATTTCAGATGCTAACCAACAATAATGTGTTTTCAATATGTCAGCAGTAGACAAAAGTCCTAGGAAAGAACTGTTTTACTCAAAATCAACAGGAAGCTATAGACATAGAGAATAAAGAATAGCAAGGATACTAAACAATCTTAGTAGTGATGTGTGTCATGTCCCCTTTCATCAGATGAGACCTAAGATGTTTCATGTTCAGAACTTGGACTTTTCATAAACAATCATCATTTCCAGTGAAAATAATGGTCTCTGATTTACATGGCTCAGAATGGTGTTTGGTATGATCTTAAAGAAAAGAGCCTGATAAGTCACCACTATAGATTGCTTGTAACTTTATAAACAGATAGGGTGGAGTAGTAATTATGGATTACTTAAGTGCTATGTTACATAGAATAATTAAAATGTAACATGCATGATTTACATATTGTAGAAACACAGAAACATAAACACTCTTAGCAGAAAAAGGCCTTTGGTCCAACCAGTCTGCACAATTTTGCATATATAGTATATACATATTATAGTGGCACGGTAGTGCCACTATAGTTAGGGTTGAGGAGCCATTTCTATGTTAAGCCCCAAAACTTTGCACCTTAATAACTTTGCAACTGTTTGACAGATTTGCCTGAAATTTGGAATACGTGATCAAGAACCATAGGCCTTGGGATCTGCAAGTTTGTATGGGTCAGATATCACGATGCGGCGTTATTAAGCGTGATCTGTGCGCGTGTTTAGCTTTTTTCTGAATTCCATGGTCGCACCTACAGGTCGTACGGTTTGCGCGACCAGCCCAAAATCTTCAGAGAACGTGCAGCCAGGGTTCTCGATGTGCCTTTTGAAGATTTGGTGAAAAAATATTAAACGGTTCTAAAGTTATTCAAAAAATAGTTTCCCATTATAAGTCAATGGGAAAAGTTAACAAAAAGTTTGACAGTGTCGCAAATGCATTTTTACTTTCGCAAATGGGCCTGTTACTTTCGCAAATCGGCCATTTTGTTTTCAGTTGGTGATCAGAAAAATGGTTGACATTTAAATTTGGGAGCCTCTAGCAACCTAATTCTTTTTGTATTCACCTAGTCGGACCCTGAGGATGCTTGCCATGTCTTTATTTTGTAGTAAAACACCCCAGAAATATGTTTTTCAAATTTCTGGAAAAAGTACTTTCGCAAATTACTTTCGTGCTCACGAAAGTGTCGAACTTTTCTGCGAAAGCTTTCGCAAATTGCGACAGTAGTTTTCCATCTGTGGGAAAGTGACAGCGATTCTTTGGCACTGCGCTGCAAAAGAACCATTGGGAGTTTCAGGCTGAAATTTGAAGGGAACGGAGCCAATATCTCACAGATGTGCCTTTCAGTGTTGTATTGAAAAAATATTACACATCGGCAAAGTTACTGCACTCCAAAGTTGACAGTTTTTCCCATAGGATAACATTACGGCGCCCGACGCATTACAGAAATCCTTTGGATCCCTGCTGCAAAAAACGCTTTGGTCTTTTTTCCTGAAATTTGAAGGGAAGACAGCCAACAGCGCACAGATGTGCCTTTCAGTGGTTTGGTGAAAAAATATTACACAGCGGCAAAGTTATGGCACTCCAAAGTTGACGTTTTTTCCCATAGGATAACATTACGGCATTCGCCACGCCTTTCAGGGCCCGTATCTCGGAAATGGTGCGAGATATGGACTTTTCATCTGAAAAATTCTTAGCCCCCTATCAGGGGCTAAGTACCAAATTAGCCAGGACAGTTGTAAATAATATGACTTTAAAATTTTTTTTCTATGTCGTACGATTCCTGAGATATAACATATTTAGTATTCCAAGTTCTCATTTTCTGCGCCGATACTCATTATTATGCATACATTATTTGTACTCACTGTCTTTCTCTATGCAGGTTTTGGGAAAACCAGCCTGCGCTTACATTACTGTTACTGTTGCCCTTTCTGCTTGTGGTTCCATTACCCGTTTCACTTACCGTTGCGTCATAGCCACTGTATGCGTTATCCTTTGCGTTTTCATTTGCGCTTGCGTTTCTGTTATTTTTTGCCATTTCTGTCTACAGTACTGTTTATCTTTCTGTTTCACTTTACGTCACCATGCCCATTGACATTTCTG
Organism: Neoceratodus forsteri; assembly: GCA_016271365.2. Classification (NCBI taxonomy): domain Eukaryota; kingdom Metazoa; phylum Chordata; order Ceratodontiformes; family Ceratodontidae; genus Neoceratodus; species Neoceratodus forsteri. The sequence continues at coordinate 964,440,168 of CM028132.1, read as the reverse complement.
TTCACAGGCACCATGTTACTCTGTGACAACACATCATGTGGCAGACCGTTCCGGTCTACGCCACCATGTGCGTTACCCTTTCTGTTCTCATTTGCGCTTGTGTTACCATGCCCCACTGTTAGCATTTCTGTTTGCATTGCTGTCCCTGTTAGTATGCCACAAGACATCATGTGGCGGGAGCGTGGGGCCGGGAGGGCCCCGCGCTCCCGCCACCGCATTATGCGGTGGGAGCTCGGGGCCTCCCGCCGCTGCATTACATTCACTATTTCTCGTTATCATTCTCAAAAAGAAGGGCAATTAGAGGGAAAAAACTCCATTTAATGCATTAGTTAGGGTTGTTCCACAGCGACAAAAGTGAGGAAATTCGCTGTTAGGGTTGAAACCCCTTGGACCCCCTACCCACCCCCAACCGGCATTGGGGTGTGCATTGGGATCGTGGGTCTAACTCTCCACCCCATTCTCCTATACTTCTGCTGCTTTACATGTCATGTGGTGAGAGTTAGGGCTGATTATCCCAGTGCACACCCCAATGCCGTGAGGTGGGTAGGGTCCAAGGGGCTTTTCAACCCCAACAGAGAATTTCCTCACTTTTGTTGCTGTGGAACAACCTAACTAATGCATTAAATGGAGTTTTTGCTCTAATTATATATATATATATATATATATATATATATATATCTTTGGTTGTGTTTCATTTTAATTTCTTATTATGCATTTTATTACAGAGTATATTATTTTCATTTATTACTGCTGTATGATACATGTCTATACCTACTACATATTAACTCTTATAACATGCTAAATATTCCTAGCTTCGGAACCCGCTTTGGTGACATAGCCATAAGCCGTGCCCTCCCAAGTGCCTGAAACAAAGCACAAAACAGCCTCAAATTACAAACCCTAATCCTACTAAAAAGTTTCAAAAAACTGTCAACCTGCAAACTTAATAGTTTATGCACATGCCCTTAAGTGACTTTCATTCACTGACACCTGTTAAGTATCTCTGCCCATCATAATCCACCATCTGTCCCATTCACTTACCTTGCAACCCCTTATTCCTCCTTCCAGCCTCACCTTGTAATCCCTTGCCATATACTATCTACCTCACCTTGCACTCCCTTTCCTCTCCCATAATCATCCACCCCATCCTACCAAGCTATACAACCAACTGAAAGACTTAACTCCCTTGCTATGCTCTCAATCCTTCACATCTGTCTTCACTCCATCTCCATTCTGACTCTGCAAACTCCTACCTCTCCCATTCCTAATCACCCTCCCCACAGTTCATCTCCCACTTCCCCCATTATCACTCCTCCCAAGCTAATGCATACCTCCTCTGATTACAATCTAGCAACATGGTATAAGCACTTCTCTTCTCATCTACTCCACTTCTTCTTTTCTAACTTTTTTACAGTGCTTTGCCGCATCCTTTGTATCACTGTTTGTGTGATAACTGTCACCCCTATTTGGTGTAGCACCCCTACCCTTAAGGTATACTGCTACTTAAAGTGACTATTGTCCTAGGATTAATGTAACATTTATCCTTATGTATTATAAGTGTATTATGTTTTGTTCATGTGTTCACATGTGTATGTATATTGAGAACCTTCTTGTAAATGAGCCTGCTCAATGGAGTGTTTCTTGTCAATAAACTGAACTGAACTGATATGCTTTCTAAGGTGCCCTGGACTTCTGGGGAATTGCACCATCTTAAATAAGAACTAGTATTACTACTATTTATTTTCCCTTCATCCATCATGACCTCCTGTCCTGGTGGGGTTTTCACTGACCTCCGCATCTCCCAAATATTTTTCTCCACCTGGTGTAACTAGCAGACCACATACACTGTTCCAGTCATGCTTGAATCTGTTAGTGGTCTTTGCTCCAACCACCTCTGCTAATAGGCTGTTCCATAGTTTTTTCACCTTTTCTGTGAAGTAAAACTTCCCCACATTCCTCCTGAATGATCCTTCCACTAGCTTCCATTCATGCCCTCTCATTTCTGACTCATGATTCCTATAAATAGGTCTTCACAGTTGACCTTATTTATTAATAGAAACATAGAAACATGGATTCTGTTGGCAGAAAATGACCACCGGTCCATTAATTTTGCCCTTTTAAACCCTATCCTATTTCAAAATCTATTGTCTAGATGGTGTCTTTTCCTCTCTTCCCTCTTCTCCTGATTGCTGCCCCCCTTGAGTTACTAATGAGCAAGTGACTCTTTCTCAGCTGTGCTTGAACCCATTAGCCTACTCCAACCACCTCTACCAATAGGCTATTCCATGAATCAATCAATCACCTCAATTGATCTTTATTTTACCAGGTGAAACATCATTGAGACAAACTCATTTACAAGATGGACCCGGGTAATATACACAGTGATATACTTGTAAGTTGACAATTAAGCAAACAGAAAGGAGTACAGTGCATATAAACAGGATATCATACAATAATTAAATTCAAGACTAATAAAACTGATGATATATAAACAATTATTATAGCATACTTCTATATACTTTATAGCATAAAATGCATAACAAGAAATTAAAATGAAACACAACCAAATCATATAATATATAAAGGCAAAATAGTGCAGACTGGATCAACCACTCTCTCTGTAAAATAAAAACTTTCTCATGTCCCTCTGGAACCTCCCTCCTACCACCAGCTTCCACTCAGTTCCCTGTGTTTTTGACTCACTATTCTTGTTGAATAGTTCCTTACAGTCTACCTTGTTAATTCATTTTAGGAAATTGAAGGTCTCTATCATATACCCCTCTTCCTTCCAGACTCCAGTGAGTAAATGTTCAGAACAATAAGCCAGTCCTTGTAGAATCTTCCTTGCTGGTCATGAATCATTTTGCTTAGCCTATGGGACACTGTGTGCAGCATGTCTTTGCTTTCCTCAGGTGGGGAGTCCAGAACTGGACACACTATTCCAGATGGGGCATCACTAGTAATCTAGAGAGGGAGTAGTACCACTTTCTTCCTCTCATTGAAACCCCTCCAAACACACTACAACACTCTGGTTGCTTTGTTTTAGGCCTTGCGGCACTGGCTAGATCCTTTAGGGAGTTGTGGTTTCCTCTTAGGAACTTGAAGGTTGCAAAAATGTTACCCCTCTCCTTTTTGACCTCAAGCAAGTACATGTTCAGGGTCTGAAGCCATTCATCATAGAATCTGCCCCATTGGCCCTCAATTATTTTGGTGACCCTTCACTGTTCCAACTTCAGTCAATTCCTGTCAGAACTGGGCATAGTATTTCAGAGAATAAAGTCAAGAGACCATCAGATTAAAAACTCAAATACTGTTGTAGCAATGCTGGTCTGGTAGACTTTGGGGTTCTTCACTCCAGGAGGTGAATGTAACTATCTCACTACCAGCACCACCACCATCACCACCTTCAGCAGGTGGGATGTGAGGGGATGCTGAAGGTTCGAATGGGTGTGGGTGGATGGAATCACCCAACAAGGAGAGGCATGAGTCATACACAGAGGCCTGATGTAACAAAGATGTTTATTAGGCAAGAGGGAAAAGAGGACATGGTCATACAGAAAAATACCAGCAGTAAAAATGACAGGGAGTATGGACAGCATTGTTAGCTAAATAGTAACACGTAAATATCTAACGCAACCTCTAAAACGAACTGTAAACTCTAAAAAGTGCACCTTGGACTAGCACTTCTATATTTCTAGGTCAAACTCAGTATTCTAAGTAAGCAACAACTGGTCAACCACTGGCTCCAGAAGCTCTTTCTGTAATGCAGAAAATAGTCAAACTCCAATCAATTTGTAAAGTCAATACACTTTGAGTTCACGTCTAGTGAAGATCTTCATGCACACAGCTGAGGGGGTGATGAAGAAGAAGAAAAGGGAATGAAATTGGGGAAAATACTGCAAGCACAACACTGGCACCTGTAGTGCCACCCTAGGGGAGACCACTGTGATATTGAGAGGTTTTTAAACAGGCCATAGGTCCATCAGCTACACCCACCTCTCCTGGGTTGCCAGAAACAAGAACAAATCAAAAGATTCCTTGGCTAAAATCCAACTGGAGGGCCACCAGAATTGAAGGACAATTGCAAATCTTTCTTGGCTAAAAACGCACTGGTGTGCCTCCAAGAATGAAGAACAGATGCAAGGATCCGGCTACAGTCTTCTCGTGGATAGCTGGGATGAGACAACAGATGCAGACTACCCTGCCACGGCCCTTTTCTGAACTGCTGGGTAAAGAAGAAGATGCAGAACACAGCCCTACCACAGCCCACTTCTGGACTGCTGAGTATGGAAGATGAAGGGAATATCCCAAGGAAATCAGGAATCAGGAGGGAGAAGTCTTCAGACATTTGAAAACGACAGAGTACTGGGCACCAAGACCAGATGAGCCAAGGACTGACAAAACAATAAACAGGACATTGACTTCAGGACAGGAACAGAAGATCTGGATGGCACTCTGGTGCAGATGACAAAACAAGAAAATGGACGGCAGACTCTGCACTAGGCCATGCCACACACTGGGAACTGTTAGAGGAAAATAATGATGCTGCAAAGGTACAGCTATGAACATGACTCTTTTCTTCAGGGGTACTGCTGCAGACTGATTCTGGGGTACACTTGTGGATCACTTCTTTGAGGGCTGCTGAAGACTGATTCGGAAATACACTGGTAAACTGGCTTTGATGAGTTGCTGAAGATTGATTCAAAAACACACTAACACAAGATCCTGGCACAATGCAATTGAAAGTCACAGTTCCAACAGTGTTGCTTAATATCACAGTTCCAACAGTCGTGTACAATATCACACACCTCTGGATGTACAGACCACAGTAAATAACAGGCACTTGGTTGCTTCTATCTGATCACCTTCTTGGTGAAGCCCTTATGGACTGTGGATCTACTGTAGTGGAGTCCCTCTAACTTAAATGGGCTCTCCTGCTACTGTAGGTACTCTGGCTACTAAACACTAGATGGCCTCCTTAGACTGTTGGGTACTCTAATAGGGTGCTCCCCCATGGCTGCACTGCACATCTTTTAAACAACTGGCTACTGTGGCTGGGCTCCTTTAAATCTGTGGCTTAAACTTGACTGGCTGTGCTCCAATAACAATGGGGTTTACCTTTGCCTCTCTGTTTTGCTGAGCACCCTCAGATTACAGTGCTTGCCTTGCCTATTTAAATCTGGGTCGGAACGTTTCTCCTTTAAATCTTCTTTAGGAATGTGCAAGGCCTTTTGTCCGTCAACTCTCATGTGCCCTACCTTAGCTCTGACTCTCATCAATATTTAGTAACCTTTCTAAGGGTTTCTGTGCCCTGGCCCCTCCTATGGGCGTCGCTGTGCCCAAATATTAATTTATTTACATACAGCCCTCTTGCCCACCCCACAGCTGTTAGCTGTCTTTTCCTGGTGCCCTAGGCACATTAAAAGTTTTTTAAAAACTCTGTTTTAAACCAGCACCTTGCCACCGATACTGCAGCTGACTCACCGCCCCAACCTGGGGTGAAAAAGACTTGTTTGTGAGGTGGGAACTCTGTGGCAGAAGGAGGGACTGTGGCAGGTAGGGCACAGACAGCAAAGGGGCCTCGTGACTCCAGACGCTGTCTTTCTCTGTTGATGCGGCTCATCAGCATCCTGTCATTACGGGATCAGATAGACTTTACTTTTAATTTAAAAAAAAAATGGGGCTGAACAGATCCCACACCGTGCACAGCACAGGATGAATGGGACTGAAGCAGGACCACCACACCAAATTGAGGACCGCCACACCACTTAGAATGGTACCCAATGCCAACAAAGAGGGAAGAGAGGTGGACCACAGGTAAGCCCTTTTGCTATGCTTACTGACCTGTGCCCCCTCTGTCCCTTACACTGCAGCTGGCAGATGTCTCTTTGCACTCTTTGGTGTGCCCGGGCAGCACTCACTGCGGGCTCTTGGATGCCCATTCCTACCAGCATGGAGAACACCTGTCCACTTTTTTGTTCTGGCCACCACTCAATTGCTGAACAGCCAGCATTCAGGACACCTGATCCCTGGAAACACTGGCTGGCTCCAACAGTCCAGCATAGGCCAGAATTTGTAAGATGCCCTGGCATGCACTGCTCGCTCTGGGGGAGGAGGTGTTCTGGAATGGAGCGGAGCAGGCAGCCAGGGATAGAGAAAGAAAAACTTTGAAAAAAAACCATTTTGCAGTTGCTGTTTGGCAATGGTGAAATGCTGACATGGGGCCCTTGACACACTGCCATTTGTTTGCCCACACATGGGATCCCTGGGGCACCTTCCTTTATTTAATTTCTGTTGTGCACCCAACTTTGAGGCACTACACTGTTTGTTTATTTATTTATTTATTTATTTATTTATTTATTCAGGATTCAGAAAGTACCTTGGCATCAAAGACTCATTTACAAATGTTCCACATCACATAGATAGGACAATACAGTATTAAGGTAAATACAGTGCAGGAAACATGACAAGCTATATACATGGTAAAAATACAATTATAGGATCACAATCAGGAACTAACAAACTTAGAGTGACATCCAGACCAGATAAGCATATAGATATTTATACAGAGATGCTCAAGATTGGAGGTAAGGGGATAAAAAAAGGGGGGTAAGCCAGCCAGAGGCCATTGTCATGGTAGGGGAGGAGTCAGTGACAGGTTAAATAGCAGTCACAGCAGTTTAAGGACTGGAGATGTTCCTTAAGATGGGTTTTGATGAGGCCGATAGAATTTTCATTTGTGATGGAGCTAGGTAGGCCATTCATCCATGAGGGGGCCTTGAAGCTGAAGGATCTTTGAAATTGGGAGGTTTGACAGTGGGGAACTGTGAGAAATTTCTTGCTGGAGCTACGGGTTTCTTCTTGGGCTGTAGATGGATAGATTAAGGAGGTGAGACCAGGGGGGGAAGACCAAGAGTGATTTCTTTGGCCATGAGACAGGTGTGGAACTTGATCCTATTGTCAAAGTTAAGCCAGTTTGTAGAGTTATATAATAAGCAGGTATGGGTGAGATGGTTGCAGTTCAGTACAAGGAGACAGGTTTTGTTGAGGGAGAAATGGAGCCTACTAAGGGCCGAGGTGGTGGCAGCACTATAAATGAGTATGCTGTAGTTGAGGAGGGAGAGATAGAGGACGAGACTGCAAGCCAGAGGGCGTCTTGGGTAAGGCAGTGTTTAAACTGATAGAGAAAGCCAAGGCGGACATTAAGGGCAGTAGACAGGTGGTGTATGTGCTGGTGGAAATTGAGGGCCTGGTCAAGGGTGATGCCTACATATTTGAAGGAGTCCACTTGCTTGAGAGGGGTTTGATCCACAATTAGAATCTGGGGGCAAAGTTCCTTCCTAGAGTTCTGGGGTTGGGAGACTATCATGAACTTGGTCTTCTTGTAATTCAATATAAGGCATTGTGCAGAGAACCACTGTTTGGCTTTGTTAAAGGAGGACTGGAGGGTTTGGTGGAGTTGCAGAGGGTCAGGGCTGGATGCATAAAAGACAGCATCATCTGCATATAGCAGTAGGTTGTCAGAGCAGGAGGTAGGGAAGGAGTTAAGGTAAAGACTGAAGAGAAGAGGACCAAGGATGGACCCCTGAGGGACCCCTGAGTGAACTGGGAGCATATTGGATAGGGTAGTGCCAATTTTGACCTGTTGGAACCGGCCCAATAAGTAGTCTGTGAACCAGTGTAGGGCATCCTGTGAGAAGCCAATGTTGGAGAGAGTGTCTAGCAAGAGGGAGTGACTGACGGTGCCAAATGCCTTAGTAAGGACCACAAATACAGTGCCAGTGGTGTGGCCTTTGTCTAATGTGGAGTTGGTGTGTGCGGTCAATTCCAGAAGGGCTGTAGTAGTACTGTGCCCTTTGCAGAAGCCATGTTGCTGTTTACAGAGAAAATCATGTTTGTTAAGGTGGTTAGTGAGCTGATCATAGACAATGCACTCGAGTGCTTTAGAAGGGGGGAAGGATAGAGATGGACTGGTAGTTATTGGTGGCAGTACGGTCCCCACTCTTAAATATGGGGGTAATGGAAGCAGATTTCTAAGGGGAGGGAAATTTACCTTGGCAGAGAGAGCGGTTGAGAATATTGGTAAGGGGGTAGAGTATGTCATTGAGGGTGAACCGGAGAAGCCTCAGATCCAAGGAGTCACTACTGTAGTGAGAGTGGCATTGAGCATTTTTAAGATAAGGCTCAGCAGCCTTGAGGGTGATGCACCATAGGTGAAAGAGAGAGGAAAGCTGGGGGGGGAGGACAGGACAGGGGGAGGGTCAAAGAAGTTAGGAGAGAGGACATGGCTGAGGTTTGTGAAAGCATAATTGAAGGCCGAGGCTATATGAGAAGGGTCAGAGGTGAGATGTCCGTCAACAGCTATCTGGTTGGGGGGGGTGTTAGGGTCTTTGCCACCGATTTCCTTGATATTATTCCAGAAGTTGCGCCCTATGCCCCAGGTAGTGGTGAGGGCAGCTTTATAGTGCTTGGCTTTGGCTTTGCACAGTGCCCATGTGCATTTGTTCCAGGCCTCTCTATACCTCTACCTATCAGCTGGAAGGCCAGTCTCATTGGAGAGGTGCCAAAGAGAGCCGCAAGTGTGCATCAGGGCAAGGAGGTGGTCAGAGATCCAAGGGACAGGGTTGCATTTGACCATTCTTTTGGAAAGTGGGGAAAACTGGTCACAGATGGTGATAAAGGTGCAAATAAAAAGGTTAAGGGCTAGGTCAGGGTCAAGGGTATTAGTTAAGAAGAACCAGTCCAGTGACCTGAGATGAGATTTTAGGAGAGCAAGTTTACCAGGACTGAGTTTGAGCTGGAAGATCTTGGGAGGGATCTTGGGCACTTTGCAGGACCATGTGCAGAGAACTGGGGAGTGGTCACTAAGCATGTCTGGTAGCACTGTGGTGCTACTGATTTTATGGGGACAGCTGGTGAAGACCAGGTCCAGTAGGGAAGAGGATCTGGTGCGAGGATCCAGACGAGTGGTAGAGGGAACTACTTGCGTGAGGTCTTGGGCTGTAGCTGCGTCTATGAGCGGGGTGGCAGTCTTTGACAGCCAGTTGGTGTTGAAGTCTCCAAGAATAATTTTTTTGTTTTGTTGTGGAAGGGTGGCTAGATTGGACAGGATCGAGTGGAAGGCTACTTTCTGGTCTCTGGGGGGAATATAGGCTGCTGTGATAAGAAGGGGGGTTTGAGAGTGACCCAGAGTGAGTCTGAGTGTAAGGGCCTGTGGCCCAGTTACCAGTGGGGGGCGTAGCTGACAGTGTACTGAGTCCTTAACGTAGATGGCACATGTTTTCCCTGCTGATCAGCTTGGAAGAGGTTGAACCCGGGCAGGGCTACTATCGAGTCCGGAGTCAGGGGGCAGAGCCAGGTTTCATTGAAGGCAATGACATCAGGTTAATGCTGGAGGACCCATCCCTGATACGAGTCCCACTTCTTTAGTAGGCTACAGACATTGAGACTGGCAATGGGAAGCCCGCTGATGGGGGCATGGCTTGGCGTTGAGGTTGCAAGTGGGCCAGGGTTTGGGTGGACCCAACAAGGGATGGGAGGGTCTCGGCACCCAACTAAGGATCTAAAGTTCGAGCAGACTCGATAGACCGTAAGGCCTAATCTGCTGGCAAATAGTATGTTAGTATGATATTACCGGATATAAGGAGGAGCAGTAAAAGGAGTGACCTGAGTACGGAGTTCCAGGCCAATTATTTGAGATGATGAGCTATGCGAACAGAGGTCCCAGGTGTGTTGGAAAGGGATGGAATAGGGAGGGATAAAGTGCAGGGGCAGACAGGAGGAGAGGGTGAGAAGAAAGGGGGGGATGGCGGATTCAAGGGTTTCATGGGGTGCAGCTCCCGATGGAATAAAGACCTAATGAGAGTGGTCCGTTTATGGCAGTGATCATAGTAGCAAGTAGTAGGGGAGGACAGGGAGAAGGTCCCATCATCTGAGAGGGGGGTGTCACAGTGCTGGTGGAGTTCTCCCTAATGAGCTTCGCTGGAGTCTCTGGATACCAGGCAGTGTGCACAGAAGGGGGGTGGTAGCCAGTCAGCCCTAGGGTAGTCAGTGGCTCCAGAAGCTTGACTCATAGGGGAATTTGAGGAGGGGAGAATTAGCGCAGTGGACACCGCAGAAGAGAGAGTAAGTACAAAAAGGAGTATGGTGAGGAGGAGGGAGGTGGGAGGGTGAGGAACAGCTAGTAGTAAGGGAGAGAAGAGAAAAAAACAAAAAAACAAATTGGAGTTGCCTCTAGTGGTGACAGGGTATAGGTTGAAGATGGAAAAGTGGGCTGATTGGTTCAGGTCAGCAACTGATCCACCTATATGAAGACAAGTTAAGCAAGGGTGGTGGCTGGGGAGGTGGGGAGCTGATACAACGTGTCAGTGGGGACTGAATTCGGATTTTAGAGGAGCAGTTTGGAGGCTTGATCACCTTGGTCTGGCATTGGCTCAGTCAGCAATTACCTGTGTGCTTGTCTCGGGGGGGGGGGCAACTTCACTGGCCCTCATGACCTCTGGTGGATCCTCAATGGATCCATGGTTCTGTGGAGAACAGAAAGTCAGATAAGGGTTTAAATAATGTTAAGAGGGGAGGAGATAGGATAGGATTGGGGTGAGGGGCCTGTGCTGGCAAGGGAAAGGGTCTAAGAAATGCAGCTTGTTTTAATCAGCACAGCTAATGCAGAGTAACGTAAAGCCAGGTACAGCTACTATAAGCAGCACAATTGAGATCTGCAATAATTACTTAATGTTCAGCTAGTTAAAACCAATCTAAGCAGCACAATTTAAATGTATATAAACTAAATAGTGTTCAGCTAGGTAAAGCCAGTCTATGTAGCTCAAGTTAATTCTGTTTAAGTACACAGGAACATCACTATGCTGCTGAAGCAGTGAGAGACAAAGACATAAATTAAAGTAACCCTTGCATGCAGTAAGAAAACTAGCATTTGCCAGAAACTATTTAAAGTACCCCCAGCAGACAGTAGCAATGCAATTAGGTAGCTAGCAATTTTAGGAGGAAAAAAAAATATTTCCACTACCACGCCGAATGTTAATGCTGCAGTGGTTTCAAAGAACCCAAAAATGGCACCAAGTCCAAATTCAGATTTCAGAGGAGCAGTTTGGAGGCCTGATCACCTCAGTCTGGCATTGGCTCGTTTGGCGATTATCTGAGTGCTTGTCTCAGGGGGGTGGAGGAGGGCAACTTCACCGGCCCTCACGACCTCTGGTGGACCCTCAATGGATCCGTGGCTCTGTGTGCTTGTCTCGGGGGGGGGGAGGGCAACTTCACTGGCCCTCATGACCTCTGGTGGACCCTCGATGGTTCCGTGGCTCTGTGTGCTTGTCTCGGGGGGGGGAAGGGCATCTTCACTGGCCCTCAAGACCTCTGGTGGGCCCTCGATAGATCTGTGTCTCTGTTAAGCAAAGGCACACTGTATGACAAATGAAACTAAGGAATTAGATGTGCTGATTACAGAAGAAGTGTCCAGCATCATAGGAATTGCTGAAAGCTGGTGACATGATGAGGATATTTGGGGACTGGAGCATGATGTCTATCAACTACACAAAACTGATAGAATGATAAAAAAGTTGGGGGATATTAATGCATATTAGGAATCATTAGTAAGTGGTTGCAGTGCAGGCTCTGAATTTAAAAAGAATCATTATGACTTCAAGTAGTAAATCATTTTGGATCTGAACCACAGTGATGGTCTGAATTTGCACCAGTGGTACATTTCCATAGGCATAATATACTGTATGTTTCCACAGATTATGGCATACTTATCAATATTCATTGCCTTGAGACTCCCTAATCCATGGGATTAACGGAGTGTAGAGGGTCTGGGAGCATGTCCATGATAGGAGTAGAGCTTGATATCAGGCATCCCACTCTAAGCCTTCTTCAGCCCATGAGAGAATCCCGTGCTTCACATGGAGGAGGGGATTGTGGGATACAGCAGTCCTTTAAGGAACAACATTTCCTGATATTAAAGGATCTTGTTTTTAAATTATTTTATGAGACCCCTTCCCAGCTCTGCATGCCAGCTCAGAGGGGATAGAGGGCTAGGGGTGACAAACCCCAGGTCAGAATGGGCCCAAGTAATGTCTGTAAGGCTCAGGTGGCCTTTACACAGAATGCAGGCTAGCAGAACTGTTGGGTCTTCTCAGACATAATGCTTCCATACTCCACACCCTCTCCACCTCACAGCAACAGTAAAATGAATTATGCAGAGTACAAAACTGCCCCCAGGCTCAGGGTGACCTGACTGCTCACATAGTGGTATGAATCAGGTCAGGGTATGGCTACGCGGGTGATATACTGACAGCTGTGGATATGCAGAGTTCACTGAATGTGCATTGCAGAACCACAACACTTTAGCATTCTCCCTACATACCCCTGTGCAGGTAAAGGGGCCTACTGAGCCATTGTGGATGGGGCCCACAGTTATTTCAGGAGTCTTTGGTTCCACGGATCCTAAGAGAATTACTGTAAATGCTTGAACTCTGCACCCCATTAGGCTAACTCCTACAGATGACACCTAAATCTCTTCCCATTTATAAAATCCAGAAAATAAATTGTTACAAACATTTATATTCTCCCACAGGGCCTGTTAGTCTCCTTCAAAGTGATTATATTCTCAGATGATGTCTCAGAAGTTGATAAAGCATCAAAGAAATAAACCTAGCAAGTAGGCTTCAAGTAGCAAATAGTGCAGTTGAATTGGCATTAGTGGAGGGCTGAGAACCTTCCCTTTGGAGTTTGCATACCTACATTGAGAATGCAAACAGTGCAAGTGGAGCTTCAAAGCTACAGTATATGATGAAAGCAAGGGAGGTTCATGAGTATCAAACTTTTTTTTATTTAGAGGTTTTGATTTGATGACTAAAATATTTGTAAAAAGGGTTGTTGGTCTGATTAGTGGTGTACCTTTGTCTCCACCCCACCCCCCCACCCCCATATTTTTGTAGTCTGTATTGCATGGGCACCAAGAATATTACAGTTCGGCTCACTCCACTCCATATTATAGCTTTAGTTGTCATAACTGCAGTTTACTGTAACTTGACCTATTTTATTAGATGTGAGGGAGGGTGTAGGGGTAAAGCTGCCATTATAAAAAAAATGTAAATTTGTATCTGCAGGTGACTTAACTTCAGCAGAGGGTCCTTAGTGCTTTTAACTGCACTGTAAATCAGTCAATTTCTTCAGAGTGCCATAATCCACATTCAACATAACTGTGCACCAGTGGGTCCTTAGACTTCCACTAATGCTGGAGAATCTGTGATTGTTGGTTCATATTTTGGGCCACTACATCAAGGGGAAGCTATGAACCCAAGGTTAAATGATCATATACAAAAGCACCTAAATAGGAAATATAATACAGATGGTTGAGTTTAATTATCCTGACATTAACTGTAAACCATGTTCTGGATGAGACTTTAAACCAAAGTCTGGCATGCCTGTTCTGGTGGTTGTTCAGATGGGCATCAAAGATCTAAGTACACTTCCTGAAAAGAGTCAAGGAGTTTTTCCAGCTTCTGGGCACACTTGGTCCCCAGAGACTAACCCACCAACAGATAATCCAGCTTCAATATCAATCAGTACATTCTGCATCCCCTTCCCCTGGGATGAACCTGAAATCATTTCTAGCACTTCCTTCCCAATTAACAAAAATACATAAATAAATGCAAATATGCATACATACATACATATATAAATCAATCAATCAATCAATAAACAATAAAAAGAATTGGCTACAGTTATGGGTAAATCAAATCAAAGGGGTCTTTTCATTGGCATTATTATTGTTTTAAATGCAAAAAGTTAGAGGGGAAACTTCAAAATGAAGCATTTCTTGATTTAACATTTAGAAATAGAGATGAAGCATCTCTTGATTTAATATTCTGAAATTAGGATGAACTGACTGGAAAGATACAGTAAAGACAGGCAAGAAACTAAATTGTAATGATCATAAGAAATCTAGTCTGCTGTTTTACTAAAGGGAAACCAAAAAGGTAATAATAACACATCAAAAATATTTTTAGTTTTTATCACTGTTTTAACACAAATAGAACAACTGCATCACATGATGAATAGCCTGAGTGAGAAAAGTGTACAGGAACAATGAGGAGTTTAAAAAGGATTTATGAATCAAGTAAAAAGCATATGTGTACAATTAAGAAACAAGGGTGACATATTCATATATAGAGAAAGGGAATGTTGTTTAACCAGGAGTAGGACACTAAGCCAAAGCCTGTTTCCAGATGTGACCTGGGAGCACAAGGAAGTTAAGTGACTTGCTCAGGATCACACAGTATGCATCTAGGTAGCTATAGGATTCAAACCCAGGTCTTCCGATCTGCAGCTCAATGCCTTAACCCACTGCACTATACTGCCTCCTCTGAACAAGCTGTGCTTTACTCCTGGGACCAGATATTCAAAGCTTTGTCTGGTGGGCAAAGTGACAGCATGCTGTCTGCCTGGGGTTTGTGCCTGTGCACAGTATTCAAAGGGAACAGGAGTGCACAGTAAAAGGGATAGTGCACACACAAGGAGATAATATAGTCAGTGTGGAAAGAGGGGGACATGAACACGAGCACAGTGCAAAATTCAGCATATTTGTGTTAGATTAAGCAGCAGCCTAACCAATAAAAGGGTGTGCTAACATACTGTGTATATATAAAACTAAAAGAAAATCTATTTTTCTGATGTTCAAGCTGGGTGAAACCAATTAAGGGTGTGCTGACATATTAACTGGCCAGCTTGTGATCTAAGACCTAAAACAGGTTTTGATAACATCCACCAATTTTTAATAGGTATGCATTCTAAATAGTTTCAATTGAAACTGATTTTTATTACAGATGGTGGGACTTGTTTCTTCAGGTAAATACCCCATTTCCCACAAACATTAAATGGCAAGCAGGTGGTATCACTGTAAACCGGGCTCAGGCTATCCAGCCCACGTTTGGGCTCTGCTCACAGCAGTGTGGCTATTTTTTGTTTTGAAGCCACTGACTGCCTAGAAGCCTGCTCCCTACCAGCTCTGCTTAGAAGCCTGCTCCTAGTCCAAGCTCAACTCTAACAGCAGTTGAGCCCCTGACCGAGCTCAAACTCTCATGTTTGGGCTCTGCTCAGAGCGGTGCAGCTATTTTATGTTTTGAAGATGCCAACTGCCTTGACGCCTGCTACCTGCCAGTTCTGCTCGAAAGTCTGCTCCTTGCCCCAGCTCAACTCTAACAGTAGTTGAGCCCCTGACTGGGCTCAAGCTCTCCAGCCCACATTTGGGCTCTGCTCACAGCGGTGCATCTATTTTTTGTTTTGAAGCCGCAGACTGCCTGGAAGCCCGCTCCCTGCCAGCTCCACTCAGAAACCTGCTCCTTGCCCCAGCTCAACTCTAACAGGTATGTTGAATTTAAGCAAGAAGGCTCTACACATTTAAACTGTCAGTGCCTAATCAGCCTGCTGTGATTGGCTCCACTCCTCCCAGTTGAGCCAGCTATTGGTCTCTCCTGCTGTGTTGCTGCCAGCCCGTACTCATTTTATTTTTCGCTCTTTGCTACTGCTATGCATTTGATTCCTTGAAAGTGTTACTTAATGCCAAATATTGTTCAGATTTTTTTAGTATGGGTATAGTGTAGCCGTCATTATTTATACTGTCCAGAAACGGCCTTCTTACGCATTGTTTTACATATATATAGATATATATTATCAGTATTTCACTTTATTTAGGTAGCTCAAATTAAGTAGTGCCATTGAGATTGTGATTTTTAAATCTCTGCCTAATCCTTGTCCGACTGCTGATTTTATATCTTTAAAATCCTTCCACTGTTTGAGCTATTGATCTGTTTTTATTTTTTTGATCTTGGCTTTGTTGCTTCACTAACTTTTATTCCTTGCCTCCATCTGTGCTACTGATTTCCATTCTTGTTTCCTAAATTACATCTTTTCTCTTAGTCTGCCCCATGTTCCTGCCCACCAGTTTAGCCCTAATCTTACTCCCTACCACCCGCTGCCTCCAGTTTCTGTCCCTCTGTCTGCATCTGTTAATCCTTCCACTGCTTCCATACTTGTAACCCCCCACCCCTGTTTTTCCTCTGAATTAAATATTTTTTCTTTTCTCCCTCTATAGCAGTTGAGCTTCTGACTGGGCTCAAGCTCTCCAGCCCATATTTAGGCTCTGCTCACAGCAGTGCAGCTATTTTTTGTTTTGAAGCCACCAACTGCCTAGAAGCCCACTCCCTGCCAGCTCGACCCGGAAGCCTGCTCCTTGCCCCAGCTCAACTTTAACTCTGCCGGCACTATGCTGTGGCTTACCACCCTTCCCTCCCTATCTGGACACTGCCTTATACAGCTTCAGGGGTCACATGACATAGAAGTAAAGAAAAAAAAAAGCAATCAGTCGAGTCTCTCATTAGCCCCTTATTTTTCTTGTTCACTAGGGGCGTATACATTGTATTAATTTTTTTTTCTGTGAGCTGTCTGTACTATTGGATTACTTATGGTCACCTTACTTACAAGTGTCAATTATTTAAAAGACACCTACTACTTTCTCCAAGCTCATTCTTACTTTTACACCTTTTCTCAACATAGTATTATTTTAAAGTTTACTCATATTCTTATTTATATACCTCAAATGACATCTTTTGTCTCTCTAAACCTCCCTTCCCATTCTGCCCTGAAAGATGCATATCACACACTGTGAACAGGAAGCCCACCCTCACCTGCTATGTCAGCAAAAAGCAGATATTTTACTTTTGGTAACTTGTCCCTTTTCCCTCTCTCCAGGCTATTTGCCCTGACCAGGCATCAAGCCATCCCACTGGCTTGCAGCTTCTGCTCTGCCTGGCCTGCTGCAGCTCTGATCCAGACCTGTCTGAAGACACTGCAATTACAGGTACAATCTCAGGGAATCAAAGAGCTCCAGTACTACTGGTTGCCTCTTCACATCTCCTCCACACCTATTGGATGAGCCTCCCTACAATCGGCCCATGATTGGGTACTAGCCCCGACTGCCTGAAATCTTGGGAGAACACTGCTTTTTGGCTCCCCTCGCTGCTTTCTATGGTGTAAACACTGGACATCACTTGGGAGGAATCAGGATGGGGAAACCGTGGCATTGCAGCCAAGGAATTGCGGCTCCCACCCAGCTCCCCTCAGAAGTGCTACGGCCCCGCTTCTCAGTACAGGGATTACCTAACAGTACTGAAGCAGCAAGGTGGCATTTCAGCGAGGTGGTACTATCTTAAATTTCCCACTCCTTCTTCTAAGCTTATACTCTTGAGTTTTTCGGTCCTCCCTCCCACCCCCGCTCCCACGTCTTATTAAATATGCCTAGGCTCCTCCTACATCTCAATTACCCTGCCACTATTGGATGTATAACTTTTCTCCCACATCTCAATTACCCTACAACTACTGGATGTATGATTTTCTTTTTTTATCTTCTCTCACTACCATTTCTTGCCACACTGATACACTCTCATATCAACTGCTACACAATATTGGTGCTGCAATTTAGATTTGTAGGAAAATACCTCTTCTTATTACTTACACTAATAATGTTGACACCCCTTAGAATGGAGCTACTAATCCTCCTTATCACCTACCTTGTGTTGAAGGTAGGCAGGAATACTGCCAGACCCAAGATTGACTCTGTCTCCAGTCCTGGTTATACTTTCTCCTACAGGCTTAAGTCAAAAGGTACTTAGACTGAGTCATGCCTAAAACAGGACTTCAGAATTCAACCTAAAATCAACATATCCCCTGTACCACACAAAATTCCTATAGCTGCCTTAGTATGCTGCCGTACCACTGTGGCTGCTACTAATACTCCAAAGCCACACAGGCTAAGTTGGGTACATTGGGCATGCATACTAAGAAAAGTGCTACTACTATTGCTACTAATCTCTGGAAATGTCCACCCAAACCGAGGGCCACCTCGTGCCATGCCACACATGAGATTGGGTCACCTCAATATAGTCTCAATAAACATACACTCTCTCCTTAGCAAACTACCGCAGTTCCAGGCCTGGGTGGAGTTGCTTTAACCAAATGTAGTAGCCCTTGCCGAAACCTGGCTCTCACCAAAGGACAGAGATGTTACCATCGCCCTAGATGGCTACACAGTGTTCTGTCAGGACAGAA
Source organism: Neoceratodus forsteri (assembly GCA_016271365.2). Taxonomy (NCBI): domain Eukaryota; kingdom Metazoa; phylum Chordata; order Ceratodontiformes; family Ceratodontidae; genus Neoceratodus; species Neoceratodus forsteri. The sequence goes on along the minus strand of CM028132.1, from coordinate 964,422,045 downwards.
TGACCAAGAAGGGTGGAGGCTACTTAGTATACCTGAAAAGTGAGATTGAAGCCTAACTACTGCCTAGAAGTTTTCACACCAAGGAGATGCAAACCTTAAGCCTAAAACTCACTCTGGGCCAGCAACACAAAATTTTTAATTAATATCCACAGTGTACATACCCCCTGGCACCCACAAAACCAGCATCCAGCAAGTACTAAGCAACCTGGAACAGCAAAAGCACAACTAGGAGCATATTATTGTTGGAGATTTCAACACCAACTGGCTGTCCCATGACATTTTATCAGTTCAAAATCAGGTATCCGGTCTCTACCTCACTCAATTGATCTCACAAGCCACCAGATTTAATTATAAAACAGGCACGAGTACTCTGATTGGCTCCTTCCAAACTGCCGGAGCACATCTCTGAGGTCAGTCCTCCTGAGGCCCTCAGTGATCATTCCCCAGTAATGTGCACATGGTCAAATATGGTCACCATAAGTACTCCCCAGGTCTCTCGAAAGCACTCTCTGAGAACTGGGCAACTGGATTCCTTTAGGCATAATTTGAAGCTTGTGGATTGGACACCACTTAACAGAGCCGAGGATGGCAACCAAGCCCTAAACTTCTTCATCACAATTTTTACTAAGGCCTGTGATTACTTTGCTCCATATAAAACAAAAAAAAACAAGAGGGGCTGCTAATCTGGATCCATTCACATATCTGGACTGTGTAGTACAGTACGGGCTGCATGCCCATTGGCTCACGCTGTGGACCAATGGGCGTACAGCCCTACTGTCGGAGTCAGTCAGCAGGCGGCAGGGCGTGATGTGGGGAGATGCCTCCACTGACCGGGGCAGGGCGGTGGTGCTCAGAGGGCGGGTGGGAGGGAGTACCACTGGACCACCAGGGTTGGATTGATTTGTCATTATTCATTACTGATGCCCATGATCGGGATGTAAGCGGTCCACTGGACCACCAGGGATACAGGACTATTATTTTTCTACATATGCCCGCGATCGGGCTGAAAGCAGTCCACTGGACCACCAGGGATATAGGACTATTATTTTTCTACATATGCCTGCGATCGAGCATGGGGGGACACCACCACGAAGGTGCCGCTGGAGCTCGGGTGGCCACCCACAGGTGGAAGCTGCCGTGTTGCGCCCTACAATACAGCAGCTTGCCTGTGGGTGGCCAGCTGTTACTCCATTTTTTTTGGCTCACCTGTGTGCAGCGCAAGTAGCGGTTGCGCATGCATGGGCTCAGCACATCCCAGGCTGAATATCGGGATGTGTGGAGTATGCATGGGCACGCCCCCCTTACCTGCGCCGCATACATTACTGATGCGATCCAGCGCATCGGGATTTGTGCCAGGCTCAATCCCCCTTTGAATATTGCACCAGGGCACATCAGTGGATTGTGCATGGTGCAACTGTGTTGTGCCATACACAACCCTTCTGAATCTCCTGCCCTTAGTGTATATTTAACCTCATAAAAGAACCTGGTGGATCGAGTGCTTTGGTCACGCACAGAAAAATCCAACAATTTTGGCATAGTTGACAGGATGGGGCACTAATGAGTCAATATGTGTAATTTCTGGGAAAATGTTCCTACAGGAAACCCCATATTTAGATCAAGTTTTAATGGCCATGGGTAGAGGTTCATAACCTAACCTACGGTAAGAGTTGGAGTCAATCCGTTGTAAACAGCGGTTGATCCTAGGTCTTACCTAAAAAGACCCAGTCTCATAAATGAAAAAGACAGGTTATTGTATTGTAAAATGAAACAGTACATTGTGAAAGTCTAACAAAAAGTAAACAGATTACTGCAACATGCAGAATTACATTACAACATTCGTAACTGACCACAAGGGGCAGGATTTTTGCAAAAATGCTAAGCATCAAAGTGATGATCTTTGGACTTATATACAGGCACATTTCCAAATGGAACTAAACAAAAAGGCATTTGTCATGGTGGTCAGTTTAGTAGAAAAATTAAACTGCATAAGAAAGCAGGCCTCAAATTTAAATCTACCAATTTGACTTTGTCGGACGAAGTCACATGTGTAAGAGAAATTGCTGCCGATCTTAATTGCAAATTGCAGGAAAAAAATAGAGGAGCTACAACACCCCAATATGCAAGCTATAACTCAGCTCAATAATGTCCAGTGTTCTAAAAACTTCTTGCAAGAGGATTTAGAAAAACTTAAACAAGAAAAAATTGATTTTAAAGAGGGAAAATGAAAATGTAAAATCAACTTGCATAAAACAGAGTGACATAATCATACATCTCCAGCAAAGTACAAAAATAGGGCAAACCCAGGTAATAAACAGGTGAAACAGGTCAAAGAAAGGGGGAGGAGGGGAGGGTGGCCCTACAGGGGGACCTGGAGGCTCTGGAAAGGTGGTCTAGAAAGTGGAAGATGAAGTTCAATGCAGGGAAATGCAAGGTACTGCATCTGGGAGCCAGAAACCCGAGCCAAGTGTACACCCGGGGGGGGGGAATGCTACAAGTCTCGATGGCTAACAGGGACCTGGGGGTGGTGGTGGAGGTCAAGATGAACAACTCAGTGACTTGTAGGAGGGCAGCGGCCAAGGCCAACAGGATGCTAGGATGCATCACTAGGGGGATCACCTCCAGAAGGAGGGAAGTGATACTCCCATTGTATAACTGCTTGATGAGGCTGCACCTCGAGTACTGCATGCAGTTTTGGAGGCCAGACTTTAAGAGGGACATTGAACTCCTGGAGAGGGTCCAGAGGAGGGCAACCAAAATGATTTGGGGCTTGGGGGACAGGACCTATTGGGAGAGGCTCGAAGAGCTGAATATGTACACATTGGAAGAGAGAAGGGACCAGGGGGACATGATAGAGGTCTTCAGGTACAAGGAGGGGGTAAACAGAGAAAGAGCAGTCAGGGTGCTCTGAAGGAAGGAGGGGGGCAACTAGAGGGCATGGGTGAAAGTTGGAGGGAGAGTCAGGGAGAAAGGAGGAAGTGCTACTTCACTGAGAGGGTGGTGGGGCCATGGAATGCACTGCCTAGGGGACTGGTGGAGGCAGAGATGGTGGAGGGGTTCAAGAGGGGGTGGGGCAGGTACAGGGGAAGGGTTCTGGAAGCAAAATCCAGTGCAACAAGAATATCCAGGACTGGGAAGGGAGAAGCCAGAGAGGGCGAGGGGGGCAGCAAGGTTAGCTCCCAGGGTGGGGGCAGACCAAATGAGCAGACACGAAAGACCGTTAGGCCTATTCTGCTGGTATTTTAGTATGTTAGTATGTAAAAGCTGAAAGAGAAATAGTGGCAGCAATAGCACCAGAGGTAATACCTATAGCCACAGCTCCACTACCCTATAATGATACAAAACCCCCAAAGGTGGATTATGAATCAGAGCAGTTTAAATACAGTATGAGGAAGCAAAAAAAGTGTGGACTGGAGAGTTCCAATCTGTAACTAAAGAGTCCTTATCTTATAAAATGGTAAAACATCAAGATTTGTACCCAGTGTTTAATAAGGAAAAAGATAGGCTCAAGTATGTGTAATTTTCTCATGTGAGAGAGGAAATAGAAGCAAGCCCTGAGACAATTGTTAAGAAAGCACCAAAGATTAAGAAATTACAAGGACAGGCCTTGAATGATAATGGTTAGCTGTGTAAAAACTACTACACTGGCATGCTGAGAACTAAAATTTTCAGTTCAAAAATAAAATTACAGCTGCCAGACCTAACTTTAACTAAAACTTTCTATATGCTAATGCTTAGCCTTCTATTCTGATTTTTTCTTTCTACCCCCCCCCCCCACACACAAACACACACATTCACAGCTATGCAATAAGTTACATGCTGCATGGCTTAAAGCAGTAAAGTAAAACAAAAGCTTGTTAACTTTTGTGCTGTGTTCTTACTATTTGTCAAATATAATACCTGGTACAAAAATAAATGCTATGCCAAGGTTTTCTAATCTTAAAAAAAATAAGGCTGGAGTGCAGCAAGCCAAACCAACCAAATAAAATAAAATAAACCACCTTTGCTTTAAAAAAGAATAGCTAAGGTGTAAAAAACCTTGATGCTGTTTTGGTCATTAAAAAAATGTGTACATCACATGTTTTGCAAACTGCATTAACAATTGCTTTTGTTTCACATTGCTGATCTTTTATTTTATTTGCTCAATACTAAATGCAATGTTTCTTGAAATGCAAACTAAACACACTTGCTAAGTTTAAAAGTTGAGCAAATTTAGTTATCATAAAAAAATATTTGTCTTTTATCTGTTGTGTCAAATGCATTCTGGTTTGCAACAGGAAACATATTGCAATTAAACCTCTTAAATTGTAGGTCTGTGCCTTAAAATGTTTCGCCAGTTAAGGTTTGTTTTAATCTAAAGTGATCCTAAAGAAAAAAAATATGTAATTTACTTCTCAAGCTAGCCTTGTTGATGTCACAGGGTAACTTCTTCACAAAACTGCTTGCCATGTATTACTACTTGAAGCAATGATGTAATCATGGTTAATTAGCTAAAGGAATGCATGTGCTAGTTGCAACAGCTCAGTGACATGCCTGTATTTTAAGCTACATACAGGACAGCAGTAATTAGTTTTGCCAATGTCAAACTGTTATTACATGTTTTTTTTTTCTTATTGGCTGTAAAACTGTCTTTTAAAACAAGTTTTTAATTTAAAACAAACTGTTTGCCAAAGTTTACAATCCTATCTGCTATGTAAGTAATAATACCCGACAGGGTGGGCATTATTGGGATATAACGGACCGCCCAGGGGTGTAATGAGGCCCGACGCCGCAGGCGGAGGGCCTTATAGCCCCTGGAAGGTCCGTTATATCCCATAACGCCCATCCTGGAGGGTATTATTACGCTTAGATAATGGATTACAGATACTATTTTTGGAAAGAAAATACAAGACAAAAATTTATATATAAAAAAATAAGTAAAAACTAAGCAGAAGTAGTGTTTGTTGTAAAATAGTTCCAATGGTGTGAAGTGCTGGAATCACCACCAGAGGTTGCTGCTTTGTATTTTTTATGGTCTTTCAGTAGCTTGCCCTCCTGCTTCATATCTGTTTGAGTCTCATATACAAACATTCCCCAATTGAAAAATGGTGTCCAAGAACGAGAGAAATCTAGAGTGGTGAGTTTTATTGAGATTTAATTTTGTTTAATGTGCTAGGGATTAGAAGTGTGGCAGGAGTCTGCCCCTGTTTTTAAAAGTATGCACAGGATTTAGAGGGAGCGCAGCAGTGAAGGGAAACGGAAGGCTGGGAAGTTTCTGTTACGTGAGGTGGAGCGAGCTGGAAAGAATGTTAAAATGGATGTTTTTTTTTTGCAGTAACAGAGGAAGAGACAGAGTTCAGGAGGGTGGCATGGGGCTGTCTGACATTTAATTTTAGCCTCATGCTGGGCTTCGGGTTCGGGCTGCCGTCTCGGTATCAGAGTAAAAAATCTGCATCTGGCAAGTTTCGGTTCCAAATGATTGAGCTGGCACTTTTTCTGAGCGGGCCGTTGTTAAGAAATAACGGCCCGGGTGCCAGGCTCTTTCAGCCAATCAGGAAGCGAGTTTGAATTTACCCATTATCTAAGTGCAAATAATGTACAGTATTGTCACTGTAAGTTCAAACAACATGCTGCAGTTACAGCATAAATATTTGTTTTAAATCTTTAACATTTTCTCTCTTTCACCAGTTTGCTAGATCTAAACTCAATTGATCTGCTCTCTGCTGTTCCCTAAACTATCCTAACTGGTTTGCTTTCTGGGTCTGTGAACATCAGCTGTTCTTTTAAATTATTTACTAAAAACACTAATTATAATGATTATCATCTTCAGGTAATAAGTTTGTGAAAGAGACTTACCACTGTCATTTATTTTCCAAATAAATATGGTTCTACTAAAAAAAATCTTGTTCTTTATCTTTAAACTATATATAAGATTTTCCTCTTAACAGCTACAACAAAGTCACATATTCATGTGCATTTCAAAAAAGCAAAAAAGTCAGCAATTGCAATGTTTTATTATTATTATTATTATTATTTGGGTATAAGTAACTCACTGCTTGAGGTTTTAAAGATGCATGTCATGCAAGCTTTACATTTAAAGACTGTGCTTTATAAGTATATTACATAAGCATCTTCGTTTTTGTAAGTGCTTTTTAGCTCTGTAAAAAAACACTACAGCAGAAATAAAAAAATAGCACTTACTGTCATTAATGCATCATAAAGTGAATGGTTATCATGTGCTTGTTATTCTGAAAAAAATTGCTAGTACATGTTTTTCCACATGTCAAAAAAAAAGATTAAGTATGGCAATCCTCTTTTGAATAACATTATTGGTAAAATTTCCTTTTTCTCATGCTTTCATTCCAGGTCTTTCTTAAATTTGTGGCAACAATTTTGGTCACTGTATATATTCAAAAAGAATATTTTCTAGTTTCTCTATGTGGTAGACACTAGCTACCTCATCAAAATTGTAATGTAATCTGCATGTTAAAAAAGTTAAAGCGCAACTGCAAATTGCTTTTGTAGTACATTTGTCATGCACCTCTATGGGTGACGCATTTATTTTAATGGTGACTAACTTTTTTTTTTAACTAAGTTAAAACAGTCACTGCAAAAGTTATTGCAAAACATTTGCTTGTTCAAGTGTTTTACATGTGGGGAATGCTAATGTGGATGTGGTTTAGGTCTAAATGTATTAGGTTTAGATAAGGGCAGTACCTGTATTGCTAATGTGTTTCATATAAGCAGACAAGAACAGAAGAAAAGGATTAAACAAGCACATTTGTTTGCTGCCCAATTTTTGGGAAAATACAGTTTTGGGAAAAATACAGATCTCAAACTGCTTAGTATATTAACAAACGTGTGTTGCTTAAAAATGGCAGGAAGGTCAAAAGGTTATGCTCAAATTCTATGGCACTGCAGAGCACCTTCTGCAGCATAAATGGGGGAAACCATACCATATTGTAAATAAGTGTAGTCCCTCAGTTTATCAAATCAAAATTACTAAGGGAAGCAAACCCAATAGAAACATAGAAGTTGACGGCAGATAAGGACAGCAAGGCCCATCCAGTCTGCCCATTTTTTCTACCTTATGAATGTGCAATAGGCCTTTACTCTGTCAATAGCCTATCTATTCATACTCATCTGTATTGCTCCCTTATGCCTATTCCATGCCTGTTTGAAGCCCTGTACTATATTCATATCCACCACTGCCTGAGGTAGGCCGTTTCATGCATCCATCACCCTCTCTGTGAAAAAGAACTTCCTCACATTACCCCTTATTCAGCCTCCCTCTAATTTCATGCTGTGTCCTCTTGTCCTGCTTTTTTCTTATATTGAAACATGTTAGACTCCTACTGGTACATAAAAAAAAAAGAAAATAAGTACCTTCCCCATTCCTCCCAGTCTGCAGAACTGTCAGCAATTGCGTGGATCATGCAGCAGTACACTATTGTGCCACAAAGTTTAATTCTGTTTTCTGATTCAGTTTGGATTCATAATGCCATCGCTTTCTTCCAGTGTGAAAACAGACGGACTTCCATTCCTCAAATGGTAAGTTATTAACACATCCCAACTGCTTAGGTACATTGCCATAAGGGTAGCATAAAGACCTGAATAGCCTCCACTCTGTCAATGTCTTTGCAGAGATGGGGTCTCCAGAATTGCATGCAGTACTCCAGATGGGGTATCACTGTCTGTACAGAGGGATAACAACTTCCTGTTTTCTAGTGTTGATGCCTCTCCCTATGCATCCCAGTATCCCCCCAGCATCACAACCAAAAAAATGCATTTGCCATCCTAATTTCTACAGCCCAAGCCCAGTGCAGCCTTATGCAACAATAGACCAAGGGTAGCATGCCCAGTCCCCCAAGCAGTTTTAGCCATCTGTGTGAGATTCATGCAGCTTTTACTATGAAAGTGCCTTCCCTACTCAATGGCAGGAGCTGGGACCAGCAAGGGGAACATATGGAAGGCCCATAAAAGGAGGTCCTTTTTGATTGAGGGCCAGATGCCATAGGGTTTTAGATGCTCAGGTGTGCATTTTAGAGACCATTGAGTACCTACAGTAAATGCATTATATTAAAGAGCCTCTGAGACCCTAGGGAAAGGTACAACTTTGACAAAACAAGATATTTAGCTAAAAGGCAGGCTGTCTATGTACTGTATAGATCAATGGTGAAATCCCACTTGGAATACTTTGTCCAGTTCTGGAGGCCCCATCTCAGGAAAGACATAGACCAGATGGAGGCAGTGCAGAGAAGGGCAACAAAAATGGTACATGGCCTGCATCAGAAGCCCTATGAGGAATGACTCAGGGAGTTAAACATGTACTTTCAGATGAAAGAAGGGAACCGGGTGACATGATAGAAACATTCAAAAACCTCAAAGGTATCAATAAGGTACAGGAAGAAGGCATTTTGAATAGAAAGAGATGCTCAAGGACAAAGGGGCACAATATGAAGCTGGATGGGGGGATATTTAGAGGGGATGTGAGAAAATACTACTATACGGAAAGGGTGGTGGACATCAGAAACAGCCTGCCAGCATAGGTGGCGGTGGGTACAGAAATGGTAACAGGGCTCAAACATGCATGGGATAGACACAAGGGGACCTTGGTACCAGGGCTGGGGATGTGGGTTAAAGCCTGAGATCAATTTGGGTCTATGATGGCACAGTAGGTAGGGACCTTAGGGCAGACTAGGTGGGCCAAGAGGTCCTTTTCTGCTGATAGTTTCTATGTTTCTGTGTGTTTATGTATGTCACAAACCTCCTATAGATCTCTCCTCCCAGAATTTATATCAAAGGTAGTTTACATGAAAACATTATCTGTATCCATTGCAGTTCAACTGCCCCTGTGACTTATTCCATACTTAAAGTCATTCTCCTCTGTTTTGTGATATCACAGTCTGTTGTTATAGGAAGAACAATGATTTAACATGAGGAGTATTATGACACCAGATGGCCACTAAGCAACAAGAGCAGACTGACCTGTAGGGAACAAACTGTGACAGCACTGAGTACTTTAAAACATGGGCCATATTACATCCACTAGTGTAAAAATGTGTTTCAAATCAGGAATCAGCTGGATCAAAAGGTAACTCAAACCAGATTTTGTACAGGTATTGGCTGTTCCTTTGGATATTGTTTTAGGGTAGATACATAACTCTGTATGATTGTAGAAACACATACACCAAGTAAACTATGGCTTACAAGTTAACTGGAGAGTGGCAGCATTTTGGGCCCTGATCAATGATTTTGATTACCCCCTACTGTCTTATATCCAACCATACTGGTGTTATAATCTGAATGTTTTGGTCTGATTTAATTAAAGATAGTGTTAAATGGATAAATCTAAGGGCTGCTATATTTAGTGCACCATTATGCAGTTCCTGAGGTAGCACAAGTGATCTGGATAACAAATACAGGCATGTCTACAATGGGGAAGGGAACAGTAAAGAGGCACCAAAGGGAACTGGTTTACAAATGTTATTTTATTTTCTTAGCTACATCACTGTCACTCTGGACTCACTGACAAAGGGAAGGGGGGTACTTTCTGGGTAGGGCACAACTTTTTCTCTGTTGATGCACACTAGTTCTGTTGCTTGTAACTAATATCCTCTTTTCCTACAAATGACTTTGGCAATAAATAATAAGGAGGGGAAACACAGAAATACAGGTAGTGTAAAATATAAGCTGAATTGCATTTAAATATTATGTTCAAGGACTATTGAATATGTTGGCTGCTCTTTAAAGACTGGGCCATGTCTGTTCTGTCCATACCCATCAACTATCTTTCATTAGAAGTAACACCCATCACATTACTTCTCTTAATGGCCTATGTCCTACTTGACATTAAAAGGGACATCCCACATTTCACCCCTCAGGGACCCTCTGTCCTTCATAAATCCTTGTCTGTCAGTCTTATTCAATATAAAATGTTGCCATCATGAAATCACTTATTACTGCAGTGTTAAAAGCTTCAGTCTCTGCTACGCATTCCACATTTTGTCTTTCCCCATATAACATTACACACTTCTGTAGTAAAAGGTTGAGAGTTATGCCCTCTACCAATTTTCCCTAAATATCATATCAACATTGCCAGCAGGATTTGCTTACAACCAAATCTATTTGTCCTTGAATGTTACTAGTTGCATGCATAGCATGCTTGTTCATTTCATGATTAACCAAGCTTCTCAAACAGCTTGTCCCCATAGAAAACAATGGCTTTCTCACACAGCCTCCATAGACATCAGTGGGCTTTCAGTGTATGCCATGACAACTGGCTGCCAGCATCAGCCTTTTACTTTTTAAGCCTTCACAGAGTTCAAATGATAGCAAGGATTCTGCAAGACCTCCTAAGGTGTTGCTGCCCCATTTCAATTTCTGAACCAGGTACATTCCTTCATTTCTAGAAGTAGGATGATGTGGGAGTGTTTCTGCAAGACATGCATTCTTTTGTAGTTGTTTTTCAAATGTGGATTTGTTTGCTTCCCTAATACGGTAGATCCACATGAGGAAGCAAGGGGCCATGGCAAACATCCCAGCGGATGATTTAGCAACTCTTTCATTTGAAGATTTCTGCTCAGGTCTATGAGAACCATGCACAAAACAGCAAACAGTTTCTCTCTGCTTTCAAGATCATATAATTTCTACATCCAGTGCTTGTTCGCTTTTGATTATTCAGGTTATTGTGGAATGTGGTTATTGGAGATTGACTTCCCGGTCTCTGTTGCACAAAAATTTCATAAACCTTTTCATCAATCTTAAGGACACTTATAACATCCTATTAAATGCCGGTGTGCACGAGTGCCCATGGATAAGTTTACCTGCCTGTGCTGGTTGTTTTGGGAGACTTAACCAATTAATATATGTCAGAGAAAGTTCAGAGGAGGGCAACAAAGATGGTACAGGGATTGCATCACAAGTCCTATGAGGACAGGCTGAAGGACTTGAATAAGTACTCCCTGGAGGAGAGAAGGGAGAAATGGGATATGATAGAGACATACAAGCACCTTACAGGGAGGAACAGGGTGCAGGAATACACTATTTTCCAGTGAAAAATATGTTCCAGGACTATAGGGCATGGGATGAAGCTGGGGGATGGTGATTCAGAGAAAACATAAGGAAGAATTTTTTCACAGAAAGGGTGGCGGACAAGTGGAACACCCTGCCAGAGGGAGTGGTGGGGGCTGAAACAATCATGGGATTTAAGAATGCATGGGATAGACATAAGGAATTATGAAGGTCAGGGGTAAGGGGCAACAGACTTCTAGAAAAATGTAAAGGGCACTCACAAGCTCAAATGGGCAGACTGGGTAGGCCATAGGCCCTTATCTGCTAACAGTGTATATGTATTTATGTATATCAGTGATTCATGTGTAAGAAAATGTTAGGTGTCAAGCTTTTTTTGTTGAGACACACTCAAAAAAGCCTTTTTATTATATAAGAAATGATTATGTTGTTGAAATCTCCCTTTTTAAGCATTTGCATAAATAAACAATCCCTACACTGAAAATCTGACCAAAAGGAAAAAAAAATCTTGCCCTTCTAAATTACATGCATGAGAGTTTGATATTTTTTACAGAGCATTGTAAGTACTGTATCTGATCCAGTGTAGCCCAATGCTCTGAAGGAGACATCATATGATCTTAAACCATTGACCAAGTTCTGCACATTAGTGTTTTCATTGCCTATGCACCAACAGTACTGGACCATTTTAAATTTACATAAGTGACTTATGTTAGGTTTTAACCACTTCCTGTTTGCTTGTGATGGTTTTGCACAATACTGCTGGAATAAAATGAATGCTGGTTTTACTTCAACCTCAAGTGATGATAATGGTGATGATCCACCTAGAATGATAATAAATGATTTATCATATTTGTTAGGTCTTCAGACCATAGAAATAAATCACTTGCTGAATTGGTAAAAGATAAAAATATTACTATTAAAAAAGCAGACAAAGGAGGTTCTATTGTGGTATTAGATACAGATAAATACATAAAGGAAGTAAATAGACAGTTAAGTAAGACTGTATGTTATGGAAAAGTAACAACAGATCCAAATTTAAAAATTAAAAAAGAAATTGATAGTTATCTTGCAGAGGTTAAAGAAAAAGGGTGGATATCAGAAGATGTTTATTCATTTTTAAGTGTACAGAACCCTATGAGAGCTGCCTTTTATGTACTCCCAAAAATACACAAATGTCTTATTAACCCCCCAGGTCATCCCATTGTATCAGGGAATGGCTCGTTAACAGAACCATTGTCCCAGTATGTGGATTATTATATTAAGCCCTTGGCCCAAAAGATATCGTCCTATATAAGAGATACAGGAGATATACTTTCTGTATTGGAAGAAATTGAGATTGAAGAAAAAAGTTATTTTGTTACACTTGATGTTGAGTCCTTGTATTCTAATATTCCTCATGATGGGGGCCTAAAGGTAGCTGAATATTATTGGGATATGAGAGACAAAAAAAATCCATCTACAGAAATGTTAGTTAATATGGCAAAACATATTTTAACATCTAACTCTTTCTTCTTTTTGGAGGAACAATATGTACAGGTTAAAGGGACTGCAATGGGGTCTACTTTTGCCCCAAATTATGCAAACCTGTACCTAGGTAAATGAGAGGAAAAGTTTATTAGGAATTGGGACACTAATCCATATAGGGATAAGATTGATATTTATAGACATTTTATTGATGATATTTTTATCATTTGGACGGGTACAGAAAATAAATTTTTTGATTTTATACGATTTTTGGAAGAGAGTAATACAAATTTGAGATTTGCATTGTCGTTCAACTGTACACAAATCAATTTTTTGGATCTAACAATTAAGAAAGATGGTTTAGGAGGGATAAGTGCTGACCTGTATAGGAAAAGTACAGATAGAAATACAGTTTTGCAAGCTCATAGCAGCCATCCGTATCATACTATAGCTGGTATACCTAAGGGACAATTTCTGAGATTAAAAAGGAACTGTAGTACTAGAGAAAATTATGAAAAAAGAGCTAGTGAGTTAGAAGGAAGATTACTTGAGAGAAAATACCCTATCAGTACCATTCTAGAGGCTACAGAAGAAGTTGATAACTTAAATAGACAGCATATTTTAGTGAAAAAAACAGAAGAAAAAATGAAAAATTATCAGAGATTAAATTTTGTAAGTACATATAAAGCACAGTCCAAAGAAATAGGACATATAGTCAATAAGCATTGGCATCTTGTAAATTTAGATCCTGGTCTGAAAGATCTTAAAAATACAGCAACTAGAATGGTACACAGGAAAGGGAAAAGTTTGAAAGATAGACTAGTATATTCTGTTCAACCAAAACCAGAACAAGAAAGATGTGGTTACCAAGGCAGCAGGATGGCTATTTTAAATGTGGCAACTGTAAATTCTGTAAGTCCCTTATACAAACAAATACTTTTATTAATCCTAAGACAGAAAGAATAACTAAAGTGAGAGGGTTTATAACATGTGGCATAGAGGGAGTCATTTATATGGCTTCCTGCAGTTGTGGTTGTTTTTATATAGGGAAAACTAAAAGGAAGTTAAAAGAAAGAATGGGTGAGCATTTGAGAGCAATAAAAAATAAGGATCAAAAGAATATACTTGCCATACATTTAGGTCAAGTGACAAATCCAAGGAAACATATTTGGTCATTCCTGGGCATTGAGAAACCTATAAAAAGCCCAAGAGGGGGTGACCATGATAATGTCCCTTTAAAACATGAGCAATATTGGATTTTTGCCACTGGAGGGTCAGAAAGACCAGGTTTAAATAAGAGAATTGACATTAAACCATTTTTAAAAAAGTAAATATTTTGGATGATTACTGTATATTGATATAGATTTATTACTGACATGGTGGTAGTGAGAATATGCTAACTTAAAATTCTTTTATTTTTTACAGCTGACACTTGAATACAAAGTAGATCCCTAAGAAATTGGAGGAGGACACTGGTATAAAATAGTGGTAATGTTAAGTGTTAAATGTAAAAAACTATGTTTTTAATAATTTATAAGATTTAGGATGGATATATTTTGTATTAGTATATAGGCTTTTTTCAAAAGTTTGTTATGTGATTTAATAGTGTTAGAATATGTTTTTTTAAATGATGAATTATGTACTGGCACTTTAAGATGTTTTTGTTATTTAAATGACACTATATGGTTAACTTGCTATTCCTATGATTAAGCGCCAGGGGGCGTGAAACGCGTTAGGGACCACATTGTTTCATTTGGAAATAGTGTGGATGGAAGCAGGGTGCTTGAATGAAATGGAATAAAATGAAGCACTTTAAGCACTTTATAGAGTTGTATCTGCTTCACTTTTTCCACTTATGGCTAATCCGACTTGATTCTACAGTGTGGAGAGAGGCAGTGGAAAGCTGGTGCTGGTAACCCTATATCTTATAGAAATAAATCATTGTCTACTGTATACAGTAGTATAGTACTCCCCATTTGTCTCTGAACCTTTCACACACTGAAGTATTAGATACCGATAATATTTTACATTGTATAGTGGGCCACATCAGTTTAAGTCAGTCACATATTCCTGTGACATGTAAACATGCCTATATATGAACTTACCAGGGTTATCCAGTTATGTGCATTATTGCAGCATCACATGAGAATCTATGCAGCAGAGACCCTTGCCATAACCCCAGTTATGCAGAATGCCGAGTCTCCTATTACATTGAACACACCATATCTCACCAGTGTAGACCTGCATACCCCCCTCCCAATTACACAGCACAAAGAACTGCAAGGACAACAAGATACAGACCCAGCAATTTCATACATCCACCCAAATGCCATTACTTGACGACTGCTTGATCTCCTGCTGTTGTGCACAAAGACACCCCTTAGTCCATTATTGAAAAGCATGATTATTTTATTATTTGAAGTCACAAAAGCTTTGTACACAAAACTGCATTTTACACATACTGTAGCTGCTTCTCAAACAATACAGCACCCTAACACAGGCAAGGCTATTTTCTTAGCTGCAAACAGACAAGAGAAGGCAGCTGGACAAAACTGAAATATTGTATATGATCATTCCTAAGCTTATTTTCCCAGATGGGAATATTTTGATAAATTATTTAAATGATTTTTTTATGGAACATCTAAAATCGCCTCAAGGCATAACATCGCATCCTAAGTTTAGTACAACAGAGGGTTTCTCCTAACTGTGTTTTATCAATTAAGACTGACAAGTGGCTTTTAAACACATTTAGGTCTTATGATAGTGACTGGCTCAGATTTTGTTGTATGCTCAACAATTCTTTGTACACCAGATGTTTCTGGAAAAGTCTGTGTGCCCTCAATCTGCACATTTGCATTGCCTTTAAACCTTTTAGGCATTCTCCAGTAACTACAGAAATTCACCTCCATTTTTTGTTCAGAATGGGAGGCTATTCAATCAATTCAAAATTACAGCTTTTTGAATATGACACATACTAAAATGAATATGACATGCTGAAATGGGTATGATATATATCTCAATGAATATATTATGATGGGAGTATGACATCAGCTAAATATGAGCTGTACAATGGCCAGACTCAGAATATGTTATCTATCATCATGAGTGATGGGGCAGGACATTAACTCACAAGTGGCAGAGCCACAAGTGAGTTATGAAGTCCCAATCCCTCACAAGTGATAATAAATGTCACATTCTGAGTGAAGCCATCGTGTGTCCAATTTACACAATGAATTTTAAATTGTAGAGCTTTCAGATTGGTTCTTTTTTTTTTTGTTGTCAGACATTTTTTATTGTTGACAATAAGGCCAATCATGCACACATGGCAGAGTATACATAGAAAGAATCATACATAACATACATTCGGATTGATCAGTAGTGACATTTGACACAACAGGATGACAATCAGTAATGACCATACAAGGTATCCTTCAAAAATGTCAGTTCACTGTGCCCTAGGTGTGTTGGGTTCCCATGTAGTTAAAATATTAACTATTTACAGCTTGGCAATCATTCTCCATGGTTAAGTATATCAAAAGGATATATGGCAAGGGCTTTAAGAAATGAGAGAAAGGACGAAGGAAAGAAAGAAAAGGGGAGGGCCTGCAAACCAAAAAAAAGGGGGGGGAAGAACCCCACCCTTTAACTGAAGTGAGGGGGACTAAACCGCAAACAGAGGAGTTATTATGACAATAGTTGGACCTTAGATACGGTTGCCAGCATTGATCATAGCGAGATAGGGAACCATGGGCAAAACTCGAGATCCTCTCAAATGAGGCCCCTTGGGCTAAGGCCGAAAGAAACTGATGAAACGTAGGACTATCAGGGGTTCTCCATCTCATCAGGATAAGTCTTTTGGCCGATACCCCAGCCATGGTGATCCATTGTGCCCCTGGGCTGTACTTAGGAGTTTCAGGACTGCCACAGCCCAAAAGAAGTAGGTTGGGACCAGACACGATATCCGGGAACAACTGCTGACACATATATTAAATGGGTCGCCAGAACTGTTGAAGGTTCGGGCAGTCCCAGAGGACATGAAGAAGATGTGCCCCTTGGTTGCCACATCTCCAGCAATTGTCGACGGGATAAGTCCCATCTTAACTAGTTTACTGGGTCTCTGTACCATCTGTGATGGGTCTTATTCATAATGAGCCTCATCGACCATCCTGACAAGCCAAGTGGATACGATATCCATCCATCCTCCCATTGTTGTTCTGAAATCGGGTTTGTAGCTCTTCCCCATTGCTGCCTAAGCGTTCTGGGTAGGATCCGGAGTAAGAGTCCCTGAGTATGTGGAATATATTACTAGCAATACTTTGGTAAATTTAGTCCAAGAACCAATCGGATAATTTTTCTTTGTGAGGAATTACTAGTAGGTAATTGGAGATGAGATATCGCATCTCTTAACTGAAGGTATCTCCAGAAATGAGAAGTCGGAGTAAATACCTCACACTCAGAGACTCAAAGGAGTCCATAATAGTTGTCCCAGGGATTAGGAGATCCTGTATTGTAAATAAACCCTGTCTTACCCACAATTTCCAGTGCTGAGTGGATTCCCCTATTTTCAGGGCCTGATTGTCCCATAAAGGCATGTATTCCCATGGGGCTGGGTCATGGCTCAGCATAGTCATAGCTTGTTTCCAATATTTAACAGACAGTGATATGGGAGGAGATAGGTTCAAAGGCAATTTCTTCTTGGCATAAAAACAAACCACCGGGGATACAGCCTGCACTAGAGTTGCTTCTAACTGAAGCCACTGCGGGGTACCCTGTCCATTTTTAGAAAACCATCTAAGAGTCTGAGCCAGCACAAAGGCCATATGGTACCGCTGTAACCAAGGGAGTCCCCAACAGCCCCTTCTCCAGTGCTGCCGGAGCTTTAATTTGCTATAACGGGGAGCCTTCCCATAAAGTTCCCCATAAGGGTCTCCAATTTCTGAAACCATTTCTGGGTATAAAGAAGGGAAATGGGCAATAAATAAAGCATCCTAGGGGCAGCCATCATTTTAATCGAATCAATTTTCCCAGCCAGTGAGAGTTTTAATGCCTTCCATCTTCCCATATCAACCCTGATTGAGTCAATCAGGGATTGAAAATTAGCCGCCAACATTTTAGACGGGTCAGGGTGCATAATGATACTTAAGTATTTAATACCTTGCGGGGACCACTTTAGCCCTAAGGCAGTAAATTCCGATCCTGAGATTAAGGAATTTAATGGTAAAATTTCCATTTTGGACTGGTTCAGCTTCAATCCTGATATCTTAGTGAACTCATTCAGGGTTCGGAAAATTGTCTGCATCCCCAATTGAGAGTGTTCAGTCGTGATGAACAGATCATCCGCGTAGAGAAATGTCTTATAATTAACTTCCCTCACCTGGATCCCCGGTATATCCCTGGTTGACCTAAGTGCAATATCCAGAGGTTCTATAGCTAGGACAAATAAGAGAGGAGAAAGAGGGCATCCCTGCCTCATACCTTCTTGCAATAGAAAAGGCCTAGATATGGTGCCATTAGTCAGCACCGAGGCTAAGGGTGCAGAATACAGCAACCTTTTCCAGGCAATGTAATCGGGGCCAAACCCCATGATGGACAAAGTCTGAAATATATAGGCCCATTCGACCGAATCAAAGGCCTTTTCAAAATCGAAGGCCATAGCAATTGAGGGGGTTGGTGAAAGTTTAGCCATATGCATTAGTGACCCCAACGTTCTATGATGATCAGATCCTAAACGACCTTTCACAAAACCCACCTGGGAGGAACCCACCAGGTCTTGCAGGAGGGGTTCCAGTCGGTCGGAGAGAACCTTAGCCAATATCTTGGCATCTGCATTAATTAAGGAAATAGGGTGATAGCTGCCTGGGGACAATGGATCTTTCCCTTTTTTTGGAAGTACTGTGATAACAGCTTCTCTCATCGAGGGGGGTAACTTCCCAATCATTAGGGAGTGCTGAAAAACCCGGGCCAAATAAGGGGCCACATTAACTCCGGGGAGTCTGTACAGATCGATAGGCAGTCCATCTCTCCCTGGGGATTTCCGGAGATTTAAGGCGTGGATCGCTTGGGTAATTTCCTCAGTTGTAAGGGGGGATTCTAACAGTTTAGCGTCCTGACTAGAGATACTGGGGATGGGTAGTGAGGATAAGTGAGCTTGAATTTGAGCTGGGTCAGAGGGGTTTGGTGAAGAATATAACTTCTCATAAAATTGAGACATAATCAAATTTATCCCTGAATTAGCATGACAGAGGTTCCCAGACGAATCTGCTAATGTGTATATCATCTTAGAAGCCTGTTGGCACTTGAGATGATACGCCAATAACTTGCCGGCCTTTTCTCCCCCTTCCCAAAAGGCATGGCGCATACGTCTAGGATTGAGCTCCGCCTGCTGAGATAAATATTCATTGAGAGAGATTCGGGTACTAGCTAACTGTGCCAACAGATTTGGGCGGGGGGAGGTTCAGTATCTAGAGCTTTGTACTGAGCTTCCAAGTTATATAATTTCTTCTCCAAAGCCCTCTGTATAGCCATCCGGCTATGCCTCCTGGCTGCTGCAAAGGCTATTATCCTACCACGGATGGTGGCTTTAAAGGCCTCCCATAAGGTCAAATCAGATACCTCCCCCTTATAATTATCAGTCCAGTATTCTGCTACAGCCTGACCAAACCAGTTACAAAATTGTTTATCTTCTAGCAGTAATGGGTCTAGCTGCCAGGACTGAGAGTGTTGGGAGTCTAACCCCCTCTTAAGAACTAATTCAAGTGGAGCATGATCGGATACATAGATTGGGTGAATAGAAGCCCCCAGCACTCTCTCATATATCCCTGAGGATACAAGCCAAAGGTCTATTCTTCTAGAGGAACCATAGGTTGGGGAGAAATAAGTGTAATCATGGTCACCTGGGTGCAGAGCCCTCTAGGCATCTAGTAGCCCAAGTTCAGACAAAAGTTTCTTCATTGCTTCTTTGGCCTGTCGTTGGGGTTCAGGGGATTTATTGCTTCTGTCTAGGGTGTGATCCAATGTTAGATTACAATCCCCTCCTAATAGTATTGGGGCTCTTTTTTTATTAAAATCCAGGATGGCCTGATTAACTGTATGAAAGAATTGGGGACAATCTTGGTTAGGGGCATAAATATTGGCCAAAATCAGAGGGCCTTCAAGGGTTTCAACTTTGGCAATAATCCATCTCCCTTCCTTATCCCATATAAAGTCCTTCACCTTCCATCCCAAATTTTGGTGCAAAAGTATAGACACTCCCCTCTTACTTGTAGGGGTCACACTATGAAGCTCTTCAGTAACCCAAGCTCGCTTAAGCTTGGAGGCCTCATTGGCGGAGAGTT
Organism: Neoceratodus forsteri; assembly: GCA_016271365.2. Taxonomy (NCBI): domain Eukaryota; kingdom Metazoa; phylum Chordata; order Ceratodontiformes; family Ceratodontidae; genus Neoceratodus; species Neoceratodus forsteri. The sequence continues at coordinate 964,402,240 of CM028132.1, read as the reverse complement.
TAGTCTCTTGTAGGAAAACTACCATGGGAGCAAACTTTTTTAGGTGGGTTAAGACCTTCTTCCGTTTAATAGGCGAGTTGAGTCCCCTCACATTCCATGATATTAACTTATACTCCATTCAAACCTAGAATAAAACATGTTAGCAAGAGTTTGCACTCCAAACCACTAACTGGTGGGTCCAAGCAGGCCCCCCCCTTCTTCTTCCCCTTCCAATCAACTTAGACTGAATACCCCTTGACTCTTTTAGAGAGATTGCCATAGTAATATAAACACAACAACCAACTATCAACATTAAAATCTGACAAAGGTATGTATTAACATGTACTATCCTATTAACTGCAAACAGTTCAACCCTACAAGAATACCCCAAACCACCCCTCCCACACCCCTGATTCGCACCTTTGTAACCCCAAAAGACCGCATCCACTGTACCCGTCAGCTAAATACAAAACAAGCCCAGACACCAGTGGAAGTTGCTGGGGGGTATGTAACCCCGTGGACCCATCCTAGCCAAAAAAAAGGCTATCTTAGTAACCCCTTTAAGGAGATAGACAAAAAAAAAATTCCACACATCCACTGCCATAACGGAGACTTCCAGTCAAATGAGGCGGACAGTTATAGAAAAAAAAGCAGGTCTGCCCTCATAATGGTATTAATGACTACGATATAAGTACAATGTACAAAGCCACAGAACAGGCCTTGAGCAACCCTTATTAGGCTCTGTTAAACCCAAATACCAGTCAGCACCGGCCCAGGATCCTCGGGACTGTACCTGGAGTAAGCAGGGGCAGCCAGGCAGAATGTAAAAACTGCACCGATACTGGCCGAGGGGCCACTCTGACCTGTCCTCTAATGGGAAGTCCTCATTAACTCAATGCTTAGTGGTGATCCCCAACAATAGCAAGGTCTGATAATCCACTGGGTCATCTAGCATTACAGAACTAAAAAAAAAAAAACAATACGGTGTGATAATCAGCCATTTGCTGTAGTTGGAATGGTACGAGTATCCATGTTGCCTGCAGTTAATTCCGAGGCCCGTCCGTCAACTGGGGCCTCCAAATTCTCCCTTAACGTGTCATCTGCCCCTTCGGCCCAACTGAGTTGTTGGACTGCTGATGATTTTGAACCAGCCGATCTGGGAGACCTTGGTGGAAGGGGAAAGTCATGGGGGATATCCTCGGTAGGGAGATCCATCAGGACTTTGTATTGGTTATTACTCATATCTGGGGCGAAGGAGTCATGGGGAAGATTCGGCTCTGGGCTACAGCTCCTGCTTCTACTTCTAGAACAAAGCCTTGGGGTTTTGTCCACATTCCCTCCTTCAATCCTGGCCCTTCTTCTATTCTTCTTTTTACTTACTGGGGATTTTTGCGGGGTAGGCCGGGTGGGAGCCACAGTCTGTCCCCCCGAGAAAGAAGTCGAAGCTGCCACCTCCTTCAGAGAAATGGGTCCAGTGGTGTCCATCGGGGCCGGCTTAGCCGGAGAAGATCTTGGTCTGTAGGATTGATGCAATTTGCCCCAGTTTAATTTAGGTGCTTGTGCAGCAATAAAGTCCTCCGCTAGTATTGGATTATCAAAAACCCATGCTGATCCATTGATCACAATCTGTAAGGATGCAGGGTATCGCAGAGAATAATCAAGGCCAAGTTCAGCACACGCCCTCCGAGCTGTTGTGAAGGCCTTTCACCTATTCGTGACCTCCAGTGAGTAGTCAGCAAATATTTGTATTTTGTGGCCACTCCAAGCTAGTTCCTTCTTCTGTCGCACTAAGTGTGTTACCCGGTCATGATCTTGAAACCGAAGGAAAAAGGCTATTATAGTTCAAGGACACCCCCCGGGGGGGGGGCCTCAGGGCCAAGGATCTGTGTGCCCTGTCTAGCTCCCACGGAGAATCGCCCTGACAACCCAACAGTATAGGTAGTTCACGTTGGAGAAAGGCTATAGTGTCACTCCCTTCACAGCCTTCAGGGAACCCCACAAATCTCAGATTGTTTCGGCGATTGCGGTTCTCCAAATCTTCCACCTGGGCCCAAAGGTGCTGAATCATCTGACCATGCTCTTGCAGTTTAGCCCTGGATTTATGCCAGCCATCCTCCACCTCGGTAATCCTATGCTCGTGAACCGTGGCCCTTTGCGATAGGTCCACCATATCTTCTGTATTTTTTCTAGTGGCCACATCCACTCCCTCTATACGATGCAGGATTTCTGCAAACATTTGCCTAATTTCTACTAGGCTGCCTTCTGTTGCCATCTGGGGGGACGTTGTAGAGGCCTGCATAGTGTGCGTAGTCAATCGAGGTCGCTGCTGAGCAGTTCGTGGGCCCGCCACAAGTGAGTGGAAACAAGTCAGTCAAGCGCGTCTGAATACACCACTCCCGCCTGATTTACCGTAACTGGAAAGCCACCAGTAAGTAATAATTCCGATCTTAACAGCACAGTGCAGAACTGAACGGATTAATACAGGATTTTAAGGGTTACTGTCGGGAGCCTGTCGTTTACGCGTCCATTCTGTTCGACTGTTGGCCACGCCCCCCCCAGATTGGTTCTTTTAATGAAGAATAAACTGTTTCTGTTTGATTTAAATGCTCTGTTTTGAATGCAGCAGAGGTCATTGTGATGTCAACAGGCATTATTCAAACTGCTCTCTCATTGGTAAGAGTCCCTTTGTGACCAACCTCAAGTTATGATAATGGTGATGACCCACCTAGAATGATGATAAATGATTTATCATAATTTTGTAGGCCTTCAGGCCATATAAATCAATTATTTATCTGTAAGGTTTCATTCTCTCCTACATTGTATAATACGAGTATAACACATGCCAATATGGATATAACACATGATGAAATGAGTGTGAGATTTACTAAAATGAGTATAACACATTACAACATAGTATAACACATACTGATATAAGTATAAGATATACCAAAATGAGCAGAACATATATCAAAATTGATTCAACACATATTAAAATATGTATAACACATATCAAAATAAATGTAATCTATACTAAACTTTGTGAAACACATACAAAAAGGAGTGTGACATAACAAGAGCAGTATAACATGCTGGAATGTGTAGTACACATTCTGACACATTTTACAAAGCTAAAGTGAATACTGAAATGATGATAGCATATACTGAAATGTGTAAAAGACACTCTAAAATGAGTATAACACATACAGAGTAGCATATGATATCATGGACCTCTCACAATACAGTTAGAAAATTGTATAGGAAATTGTCCTGAAATTCAGTGTATCTTTCTGTTCTGCAGCATGCACTCATCACTGGCCGGGGGGGGGGGGTCCCATCAAGAGCCTTCTCTCCTGTTAGGGAGGACCTCCCGGTCGCTGCTCAGATCTTGGCTAGCACCATGGACTTTAGCTTCTTTCAGTAGTTACCCCACCACCCCTGCCCACCCAGCTAATCACAGCACAGCCAGGAGAGGCGCTCTGACTTTGAAAAATCACAACAGCCACTCAAACATAAGATGAGCTGCTCACCAACTTTGCACACCCATCACCAGACCAGGGGGCCCTGAAAGAGCCTTCTGTCCTTTTAGGAAGGCTCTCCTTCACCAATCACCATTCTGATCCCAGCACCACAGACTCCTGCTGCTCTCAGTGGTTACTCTTGCTTCTCTTGTCTACCCATCCAGTCACAGTACAGCCAGCAGGAGCACGCTGACTTTGAAAAAACACAGTGGCCACTCCAACATAAGATGAGTGGCTCACCAACTTCCCACACTTGTCAACAGCCCAGGGGTCCCCACAAGAGCCTTCTGTCCTGTTAGGGAGGCTCTCCTCCCCACCAATCACCATTCAGATCATAGTCAGCACCACGGACCCTAGCTGCTCTTGGTGGTTAACCCGCTCCATCCTGCCCACCCAGCCAGTCAGTCACAGCATGGCCAGATGAGGTGTGCGGATATTGAAAAATCATCACAGCCACTCCAACATAAGGTGAGTGGCTCACCAACTTCCTGCACTTGTCATCAGCCCAGGGGTTCCTGCAACAGTCTTCTGTCCTGTTAAGGAGGCTCCTTCTCTAACTAATCTTTGTTCAGATCCTGGTCAGTACCATGGACTCAAGCTGCTCTCAATGGTTACTCTGGCCCTTCCTGCCCACCCAGCCAATCACAGCATGGCCAGCTCCCTTAACAAAAGGCAGACACTCTAAAAGGCCCTTCCATGCTGCAGCCATCTTGTGAAGAACCAAGCACAAAGGACATCTGGAGTCTGCCAGGGAGTCACTCATGAAAGGCTGCTGGTGGATGGACATACTACCTGAATTGAGGACCCACTGGTAAATGGTAATGTTTGACTTGTTTTCTTGTCTGAACTAAGCATTCCTTAATTCATTCATGGACTTGATCTCACTATAGTTGCTACCATATAATCTGCAACTGTTAAGTTAAATTCCATGCTGTGCTAGTCTGAGCAGAGGGCTTAAAAGTGACAGCACTGTTTGAATTGTTTGTTGCCTAGACTAGGCATTCTCTAATCGTATACCATCAGCCCAACAACTTTTTGACAGCGAAGACCATCACAGCAACAAATCTTGCCAGGTAGCAGTGATGATTCCACTGTACACCAGCACTCTGTCTCCTGGTGTTTTTCCTCCACCCCAAAATAACTCCAACTCAAAGTTGTTTTTTTAGAGCTGGGGGGTGTGTGGGGGGTGCGGGAGGCATAGCACCCAACAAAAAAACGCTTTATCCTGACGGGAACAATGCCAACATTCAGCATTGTTCCCGTCACTGTATGGGATGTCGACAACATTGTTGTCACTGTAACTTGGTGGAACCTTCCCTAACTGGTTCAAGGGCTTGCTGTAGTCTACTGCCACTTGGAATTTATATGCTGCTGAATACCTTGTGCTAATCTGAACAGCGGACATAATGGTAATGGTACTACCTGACTTTTTTGCTTAGTATAAAGAATTCCCTAACAGGTTTAGGGGTTTATGCTCTCTACAGTTTGCTACTACCTAACACAACTGTGCTGCTGAAAACTTTGCTGTACTAGTTATACCCTAAGTGGGTAGCATGTTTTCATTTATTTTCTTAAACCCTCCATTAGCTACTATAAATTCTTTTCCACTACTGTGTTAACCATGCCTTGCAGCAACCGTAGAGATACCCTATCTGGGTATAGTGTGTTTTAATTTTCTATCGCTAGCAGCCACTGAAATAGTGTTTACACTGTGTGGGCTGCCCTTCTCAACCATCCAAGTGACACCCTATCTGGGTGGTGTGTATCTTCCCATTGCACTATCTCTAGTTAGCTTGGTTACCCATCTAGGAAGGGGGTATGTACTACTGTAGTCTCCCTGCCTAAGGCCTTTCCAGTTCTGTCTGTATGCTCATATTATACTATGATGGTCTAAAAGGGTGCTGACATAGTGCTGCTGCTTATGACCTTGTTTGCAGATATAGATTTTATTGCTGGGGTGTACATAACTCCTGATCATAGCCATTATAGCTCACATACTTGGCTCACTACTTAGTGCCTCTCTACAGCAGATGGCTTCTCATCTCTACTAATATGCCATGGTAATACAGAAAAGAAGCTTTTTACAAGCTTTCCACATAATTTCTGACTATCAAGACTGGTCCCCTAACCTTTACCCTTACTTCCCTTAGCAAACTTAAGTTACAGATCCTGCTAATTATCTCAGGTGATGTGGAATCTAACCCTGGCCCTGTAAACTATAGAGTCTCATCCCCCAAGACCCTCACTGAGCTAGCACAGAGGATCTTAAATTGGTACATTTGAAATATCAGTAGTCTAAGGCCCTAAATTCATGAACCTGAAGCATGTGTTAACCTTTACACCCCTAGTATCATAGGAATTTCTGAAACCTGGATTGAACCAAAGGTCCAGACCAATGAAATTGAGCTCCAAGTTTACACTGTCTTCAGGTAGGATAAAGAAAGCAAGAGAGGTTGTGGTATACTGATACAGTATACATGCAATTTTCCCATAATACTGCAGTCAACATCTCAGCAGACCTAACAGACTCCCGCCTATGAATCCATATTTGTAAACTGGCTGCTTGGGGTGTTAAATCTCTCTGTGTGAATTGTATATACAATCCCCCCACAGTGGTGAAATCTACCTTAGCTTCTCTCAATAGCCACCTTAGTGCAACGTCCCTGGTGCAGTCATACATCTTGGCAACTTTAACCTTGACTGGTTTGGCAGTGGTGAACAGTTATAAGTCTGCCCTGTAGGACGGCCACCTTATCAAGATAATAAGTAAACCCATAAAGCTGAACACTAAATCTGGCCAGCATACTCTCTTTGATAGGGTCATAGCCAGTAGGCCTGAAAAGATCAAAGCTGCTGACATATTACCTGACTCACTTAGTGACTATTCCCCAGTCTTCTGCATATGGAAGAACAATGCCCCAAAGCCCCCAAAAAAACCATCACATCCAGAGATCTCTCCATCTCTGATGAATCTGATTTCCTGCACAGCCTTGCTGGAATTCACTACTTGACTTCCCCACTGCTGACATTGTCCTTGACTGCTTTAGCAAAAGTTTCTTCAGTGTGCTCAGTAAGCACACACTCCACTCAAATTTGCAGGATAAAATGTCTCTGAGCAAAATGGCTAAGCAGAGACTTACTGGAAGACTTGAAGCTAAGAGATAAAGCATGTGGCAGTATAAGCTCTCTGGACAGGTAACTAACTGGCACAACTATAGGCACAAGTCAGGCAGGAGCTGGATGGCTCAGGAAGATGCTGACTGGAGCCTCGCTACACCAACTGGCAAACCACAAAAATAAAACAAGCATTTGTCAATGCCGAATGTTTGCTTGCTGGCATTGGCATTGGTAGTGTAGGAGTTAGAGAGCTGCATAATAGGAATGGCAGTGAAGTATTGAACTGAAGCCAACCCTGCCACCACCCTGCAGAGACTGACAGGCATTGGGGTGTGCCTTTGGGTCACCAGGCATAATGGCCACACCATGTCACCAAACCCTACCCTGCAGACACCGACAAGTGTCACGGTGTGCCTTGGGGTCTTTGGCCCTTATGCTCACATCATTACATCAGGAAATATGGTGAGATGGGTGCTGTATAGGAGAATGAGGTGAACTTTGGGGCTGAAGAGTCCAAGGCACACCTCAGTGCCTCTCACTGGCTGCAGAGTGTGGAATGGTATGAGCATTACAGGCAAGAATCCCAAGTCACACCCCTGATGCCTGTCAGTCTCTACAGGGTGGGGTGTTATGGTCAGAAACCCTAATGCTTCAGGTATTCATTGGCATTTTCACTCCAAATTTTCAACATGGGTTTTTTGTGACCCCCACCTTATGAACAGTGGCAATATCACTTAGTTGGCCGAAAGCTGATTTTGCACAGCGACTATGCCATTTGGCACCACAGGTGCGAAAACACATTTTGAACAGGTTATGAAAAATGACAGCTATACTGTTCATGGGGAGGTGGAAAAAATGGCAATGTTGAAAATCTGCAGTGAAAATATTTAAAAAACTGGTGAAGTCATGAGCGTGTGTAGAAACTGCACAACGCACACCCATACTGCAATTAGTTTGGGGATTTTTTACAGCAGATTGCCAACACAGGTATTTTGGAACCTCCACTCATGAACAGCGTCACGGTTATTTTCTTAGTCTGTCCTGTACAGTGATTTCCCACAGTGGCCACGCATTTCTGCACTGAAAGTGTGAAAACACATTTTGGTCATGGTGTGAAAAATGACAGCTGCACTGTTCATAAGGAAGTGTGGAAAAAGGCCAGTGGTGAAAATCTGGACTGAAAATATTAGAAATCCATGAAGTTATGAGTGTGAGTGGAAACTGCTCAATGGTCGCTCGTAACACAGTCATTTTATGGACATTTTTTACCAAATTTTTAACATACCCATTGTAACACCTCTGCTCATGAACAGTGTCACTATGATTTTCTTAATCTGTCCCGAACATTGATTTCACACACTGACTGTGCCATTGTGCGCTACATGTGTGGAAACATGTTTTGGGCAAGATGTGAAAAAATGACAGCTGTACTGCTCATAAGGAGGTGTGGTAAAATGGCAATGTTGAAAATTTGGAGTGAAAACAGTGAAAATTCATGAACTTACAAGCGTGCGTAGGAACAGTGCAACACATGCTCGTAAAACATTCATTTTGGGGAATTTTTTCACCAAATGTTTAACATAGCCATTTTAACACTTCTGCTCATGAACAGCATCACTGTGATTTTCTTAATCTGTCCCGAACATTGATTTTGCTCACCGACTGTGCCATTGTGTGCTACATGCACAGAAACACATTTTGGGCAAAATGTGAAAAATGACAGCTGTACTGCTCATAAGGAGGTTTGGTAAAATGGCAATGTTGCAAATCTGGAGTGAGAATATTGAAAATTCGCAAACTTATGAGTGTGAGTAGGAACAGCACAATGCATGCTCGTAAAACAGTCATTTTGGAGAATTCTTTCACCAAATTTTCAACATAGGGTTTTTGGGGGCCTACCTCATGAACTCTGACACTATCATTTTGTAAATTGGTCCCAAAAGGTGGTTCCACGCAGTGACCGCGAAATCACCTTTCGGGGCTGGTTAACAAAATAACAGTGACAGAATTCATGAGGTGGGGTCCGAAAAACCCCATGTTGAAAATTTGGTGAAAAAATTCCAAAAAATGCCTGAGATATCCATCAAAGTTGAAAAAACCCTATTTATTACATTATACAGCTTACCGGCATTTCCTCAGTTTGCGGTTGTCTTTGAAGAGTGCAGACGTGTTCCTGGTCCACCTAAGATCGTCGCGCCAGACTCCGGAGGTAAGTATGGGGTGAGGGGGTGTGGGAGGCAGGGTACACAGAGGGTGGGCGCGGGTGGGGGAGCAGGTCAGGACAGTCAGCAAGGGAAGGTTTTCTCTTTAAGGTTTCTGTTTTTTTTTCTTCCACGACGAGGGACTTTTGCCATGCTGGGGTGGGCTCCCAGCATGGCAACTGGAAGGCTGTTTGGGGCTGGGGGGCAGTGGAGCCGACGGGGGATTGGGCAGCCCCATCGGCCATACAGACTACTGCCATGCTGCGGTTGGCTCCCAGCGTGGCACGCTGTTGTCTGTTGGGGGGGGACATTAGAGCTAATGGGGGACTGGGCACCCCCATCGGCCATACGGACTACTGCCACACTGGGGTAGGCTCCCAGCATGGCACGTGGTTGTCTGTTGGGGGGGACATTGCAGACGACAGGGGATTGGGCATCCCCATCAGCCATACTGTATGTGTGGGGAGGGGAGCGCATTAGAACACAATATGCATGCGTGCGTGTCTGTGGGGGGGGTGCAGCCGGTGCAGCTAGTTTCTTTCAAGTTGGTGTCAACGTTCAAAACTAGTGTCACTGGCTGTGTTCCCCCTTATTGGTGGACAGCACTCACGCCCGTAAATGCCGTGCCAGTATTGGCCACAACAGTGCTGCACCTCCAGAACCTGCGTTGGCACCAAGCTGCCGCAATATGTTTCTTGTGCTGCATGGAAGCAAACATAAAAATGCTGACTGCAAACAGTCATAAAAAGCAAAGTCCACTCGGTTGAACACTCTCATGCTATTTTTTATTATAAAAAATAGTTAAAAGACAATATGTGTCTGCAGTACATTAAAGTAGTAGCAACCTCCTGCTATCAATGTTTCACATCAGATTCAATGCTTTTTTCAAGATGTCAGCAGTCTGGTTTGGTCACATTTAAATAGATCTTCCCATTATTTGAATATCTAGAATAATTAAATCAGCAGAATCCCTTAAAGGCACGGCACACTATTTACATCTCTCATCCTATATTTCATATATATATATATATATATATATATATATATATATATATATATATAGTAGGCAAAAAACTCCATTTAATGCATCAGTTAGGGTCTTTCCACAGCTACAAAAGTGAGGAAATTCGGTGTTAGGGTTGAAAACCCCCCTTGGACCCCCCAGCCCACCCCCAACCGGCATTGCGGTGTGCATTGGGGTCATCAGCCCTAACTCTCACCCCATCACATGTGTAAAGCAGCAGAAGTATAGGAGAATGGGGTGAGAGTTAGGACCGACGACCCCAATGATCACCCCAATGCCGGTTGGGGGGTGGGCTGAGGGGTCCAAGAGGGGTTTTCAACCCTAACACTGAATTTCCTCACTTTTGTCACTGTGGAACAACCCTAACTGATGCATTAAATGGAGTTTTTTGCCTCTAATTTCCCTTCTTTTTGAGAATGATAATGAGAAATAGTGAATGTAATGCAGTGGCGGAAGCGCGGGGCCCATCCCGTCACATGATGTCTTGTGACATAGTAACAGGAACAGCAACAGCAACACAAACAGAAGTGCTAACAGTGGTGCACATGGTAACACAAGCATGAATGAGAACAGAAAGGGGTAACTCACACGGTGGCGTAGATGGAAATGGTCCGCCACATGATGTCTTGTCACATAGTGACATGGTGCCCGCAAATCAAAATGTCAATGGGCATGATGATGCAAAGCAAAACAGAAAGACAAACAATACTGTAGACAGAAATGGCAAAAAATATGGAAATGCAAGCGGAAATGAAAACGCAAAGGATAACGCACATGGTGGCGTAGACGTGAACGGTAAGTGAAACGGGTACAGAACCACAAGCAGAAAGGGCAATGGTAACAGTAATGTAAGTGCACAGGCTGGTTTTCCCCAAAAGCTACATAGAGAAAGACAGTGAGTATAAAGAATGTATGCATAATAATGGGTCTCGGAGCAGAAAATGAGGAGTTGGAATACTAAATAGTGTACATCTCAGGAACCGTACGATATAGAAAAAAAATTTAAAAGTCATATGATTTATGACTTTCCTGGCTAGTTCCAGCATTTTTCCAATGAAAAGTCCGTATCTCGCACCCTTTCCGAGATACAGGCCCTGAAAGGCGCGGCGAACACCGTAATGTTATCCTATGGGAAAAAAAGAGAAGTTTGGAGTGCCATAACTTTGCCGCCCTGTAATATTTTTTCACCAAACCACTGAAAGGCACATCTGTGGGCTGTTGGCTGTCTTCCCACCAAATTTCAGGAAAAAAGACCAAACCGTTATTTTGCAGCAGGGTGCCAAGGGATTCCTGTAATGCGTCAGCTGCCGTAATGTTATCCTATGGGAAAAACTGTCAACTTTGGAGTGACATAACTTTGCCGCCATGTAATATTTTGTCAACACAACACTGAAAAGCACATCTGTGAGATGTTGGCAGCGTTTCCTCCAAATTTCAGCCCAAAACTCCCAACCGTTCTTTTGCAGCAGGGTGGCAAAGAATTGCTGTCATTTCCCCAAAGCCTAGAAAAGTACTGCCTCAATTTGTGAAAGCTTTAGCAAAAATTTGCTACACTTTTGTGAGCACGAAAGTACTTTATGAAAGTACTTTTTCCAGAAATTTTGAAAAACATATTTCTCAGGTGTTTTACCCCAAAATAAAGACATGGCTAGCATCCTCAGGCACCGACTAGGTGAATACAAAAAGAATTAGGTTGCTAGAGGGTCCCAAATTTAAATGGCAAGCATTTTTCTGATCACTAACTGAAAACAAGATAGCAGATTTGTGAAAGTAAGAGGGCTATTTGCGAAAGTAAAAAATGCATTTGCGACACTGTCGAACTTTTTGTTAACTTTTCCCATTGACTTATAATTGGAAATTGTTTTTTGAATAACTTTTGAACCGTTTAATATTTTTTCATGAAATCTTTGAAAGGCACATTGGGGACCCTGGCTGTATGTTCCTTGAAGATTTCGGGCTGGTCGCGCAAACCGTGTGACCTGTAGGCACGACTAGAATTCCAGAAAAAGTGTAAATGCACATGCAGATCATGCTTAATAACTCTGCAGCCGTGTATCCAACTGGTACGTAACTTGGCAGATCCCAAGGCATATGTATCTTGATTGTGTATTTCAAATTTCAGGCAAATCCATCAAATGGTTGCAAAGTTATTAAGGTGTAATATTTTGGGTTTAACATGTAAATGGCTCCTCAACCCTAACTATGGTAGAACTACTGTGCTACCATAATATATATATATATATATATATATCAATAAATAAACACCCAGTGTGTGTATATAGTGTACATGCAGGCCAACAGACTGAAAATGCCTTGGCACTCCATATTAAGAAATATGGCCCTGGTCATGTGTTTAAATTTAGGGGCCTGGAAAATGTAACGTGTTTGAGAGGAAGAGATTTGAATAACAGGCTACTATGTAGAGAAATCTTTTGGCAGTATAAATTAAGAGCAGGTTACTTCCCTTAGTTAAAGCTCCATATCTTAAAAAAAACCTGAGTTTAATTGTGTATTGCTTATTTATTTGTGCCAGAAATTTAAAAGTGTTGTCATCATCTTTACGAAATCCTGGAGTCTTTCCAAATATTTAAAGTTTAAATGGATGTCACTTGTTGTATCTAATATACTGTATATAAGCAATTGTTTTTATGGCTGTGGGCAGAGCCTACAGACATCATGCTTTTGCTGGAAAAATGGCACACCATGAAACACATTTTTGGACTTTTCAGTGTATCCTTCCATAAGTGCAAATCACTATAGCAGTTAAAGAAATACTCCCTTCTTTCTGTTTAGATTGTTGGACACAGAATCCCAAGCTGCTTTTCTCTGAGAGCAAATGTGCACACATTCCAACCAAATATAAATATCTTTAAAACTATTCAAGATGCACAAAAACAAAGGTGCACAAAAACAACCAGCATGAAAGTTGTTCAAGACAAAAAGACCTTTCACATGAGGGTAGTCACTAATATGAATTATTTATATTTGGTAAAATATGGTCTTACAAACTACTTCATTTTTTTTCTCTCTGACTGAACACAGTAGGAGTCATGCCAAACAAATGTAAATATCTCAGAAAGTATACAAGTTACCAATACACAATCAACATGAAAGTTGTTCAGGACAAAATGACCTTTCAAGTTAGGATAGTTCCTAATCTGAATTCATTATATTTTTTAAATATAGCCATCTGAAACGTGAAAATTGTGAAGAAAAATGAAAATGCAGGTAATCAGATGGCCATAGTTTAAAAAATATAATAAGTGCAGCTTAATGAATAGGCTCATTTGAAAGGTCTTTTTGTCCTGAACAACTTCCATACTGGTTGTTTATGTTTAACCTGTATACATTTAGAGATATTTGTATTTGTTTGGCATAACTCCTATTGCACATCTAAAAAGCCTCATTTTTGCAAATACTAGACCCACCTTGTTTATCTCTTGTCATGTCTAATTTAACAGAAGATCCTGATACTGACCAGATGGGGGAAGAAGCAAGAGAGAGAAGAAAACAATGCTGACACACAGAAGGAAGACCTGGTGCACAAGCTATCGATGAAATTTTAGGCATTTATGCTGCAGCACTGATTTTTCTTTTATTATGTCCTCTTTGGCAACTTCTATTATTAAAGTGTATTAAATGTATAGTTTACTAAATATTGACCTTGGGATAACTCTTGAATGACTACCAAATAAGTTTTAAGCCATTCCCTTTATGGGAGGTCAAGACCTGTGCCAAAGATGAAGTGTCATTTTTCCTTTTTTTTACAAATGTCCACAGTAAAACTTTGGAGAAATATGGACGTATGCACAAGAACCCCTACTGATTACCTAAGATTGAGCAAAATAAAATTATTATAAATTATGTTGTTTCCAAGTGTTTCTGTATCCCCTTTTTTTTTGCTAGCTGCACAATTGCCCCTTGTTTGATTGGTTCCTGCCTTTACCTTCCACAGAAGTAGGCTAATTGATTTCTAACATGTACCTTTTATTTAGAAAGCCAAAAAGAATAATGTAAAAAGAGTTTTTTTTTCTTTAGAATTGCTATGTAAATAGTGTTCAATCAACTGTGTTGAGGTTCACACTATGGTCTCTTGTTCGCAAAGCTGGAATGGGCTGATGGTGATGGAGGGTGCTGCCTCTGGAAGCAAGGAAAGGCAGAGTTGGGTGAGGGTGAGGGGCGGGATTTAGGGTCTGTTTCAGGAGGGAGGGAGAGGGCCGGGGGGCATTTTCTATGTTTCTATGCTTGAAGAAGCTGCCTGTGATTCTGCCTTACTATTGCTCAAATAATGAGGTGATGATGAGACATGCAGAGTGCTACCTGTTAATTAACAGCAGATCCTGGCCATTATTCTAGTTACAACAGCAATGTACCTACTAGCATTTTAATGGAATGCATTAGTGCTTAACATGAAGAAAATAAAAACAGCTTAAAAAAATTATCTGCTTATTGGAGTCACATTAAATCTTTTTTGGATGGGATCATGTTATATCTTTTCAGGAAAAAAACAGATAGCAACCAAGGGGAAGCAACTCCCCTGCTAAACTGTGCCATGCATAAACATTCACATATCAAAGAAAAAATGCATGGCACAAGTAATCAGTGTACAAAGGTTTTAATATAAATACATAAATACCTAGCTGGGCTGTGCAAAAGTGCAGACAAAATCATGGCTAGGTATGACCCAGCCGTGATTTCTATCTACAACACATCAATAATATATATTATAAAAACAACATTGTACACTGATTATTGGTGCCATGCATTTTTTTGTTTGACATCAGTGAAAAAGCAGCAGATTAATCTTAGTAATTATTAGTCAGCAATGTCATATAAGATCTATATGTGACGCTGACACTGACCAGATAGGAGAAAGAAGCAAGACAGAGAAGAAAACAGTGCTCACATACAGAAGTAATACCTGATGCACAAACAAGGCTGTCTGTGAAACATTTAGGCAGCTATGCTGCAACACTGATTTTTCTTTTATGTCCTCTTTGGCAACTTCCATTATTAAAACACATTAAATGTATAGTTTACTAAATCTTGACCTTTGGATAATTCTTGAATAACTCCCAAATAAGTTTTAAGCCACTCCCTTTATGGGAGGTCAAGACCTATGCAAAAGGTCAAGTGTTATTTTTTCATACTTATTTTTACAAATTTCCAAAGTAAAAGTGTGGAGAAATACAAAAGTGTCTACAACTACTCTCCAATGCATTTTCACCTTGGAGAGAAGTTAATATTTGCTCAAAATCAAACTCAAAGTTTATACAGTTGTGTTCTAAAGTTATTTTATTCTAAATCTTATTCGACTTCTGATGAACTGAGAAAAGAAATGTTTAGGTAAAACAAATTGATGACTCGAGGATTGAGAGGTCATTAAAATTGCAAAAGATCAAATTATGAAACCTTAAATGAACTCATTAAGACCATTCTTCTTTGTGTGTAATAATAATGAATTAAAGACATTTGAAAGGATAGTGACAAAAAGGTACATTTGTTATGAACATAGACAAACAATTATACAACTATTGTGATACATATTTTTAGGATCAGAGGAACAGTGCAAGGCTGTTGAAATCGTGGTGATCTCACTGGTTCAACACTTCAGTGTGCATGGATCAAATCAAAAAGAGCCATAATAAAAGCTTCTATCTTCTCAAAAAAAAATTATATTTTATTATATTTCATTTAACCTGAAAATACAAAATAGCAATAAGGAAGTAAAACAATCAAGATGAGATTTCAGTGTTCTTCAACCATACATTGAAGCTGAGCCATAAAAAAAGGCTTCTATCATCTTCAAAGCAATTATATTTTATTTTGATATATTTAATATCCTGTATCTAAAAAGACACTAGAAAAAAAGTTTATTGTGTATTTGGAAACAGGCAAATGCAACCAGACACAGAAGGAGTCACAAGAGAATATTGGTTATGGGGGCTAGTAGCAAGTCGAGGAACTCTCTTGACTAGTCCAACGGGAGCCACCCACCGACACTACTGACCATTGTTGGACACTGGTAGCAGAGGAGGAGCTTGGCAAGTGTTGCAAGCAGTCAATGTTAGAGTTACCACCTGTCCCTATTTTCACAGGACAGTCCTGATTTGGGCAGCTGTGTCCTGCAAAAAAACATGAAAAATGCTACATGTCCTGACTTTATAGTAATAAAAATATTTTCTAATTTTCCACTAAATGGTGCAGAAAACTATCATACCTTAACTAAAGTACCTTAAAATGATAAGAAACAATAGAAGCAACTAAGAAACTACAATACTTAGCCTTAATTCTGATTTTGTAGAGAAAACAAGTCTGTTGTATTAGTTCAGGTTGCGTACTGTCCTGCGAAAAATCATGTTTTAGTAAAAAATGTCCCACTTTGGGCTTCTTAAAAGGTGGTAACCCCAGTCAATGTAGGAGGAGGAGAAGAAGGCAGATGGCAGGCTGCCTACCATAGTCTGGTTCTTGTATTAAATCCCCAGTGGTGCCTGACTGGCTGTAGCAATCATCTGAACAGTAGCCCTCCATCTGTAGGGATTAAGGGGACTCAGTTTAGCTGTCCTGTTGTATTCAGGCAGACTTGAGCTCCATTGGACCCACCCCTGACACACCTCTGAAATGTTCTACAGCAAGATGTTTCTTGTGCACCCGCAAGGAAACAATAAAAACTATAAAGAATTTAGATTAGTGACAACTTCATTTTGAAAGGCCTTTTTTTCCTGAACACAAAAATGTAAAATAATGCACCTGGGGCTCAGAAATCCAGGATCAGAGTATAAATGGATGGAGTGGTACTGACAACATTAAGAATGCACACATTCAAAAATAAAAACAAGCTTTTACATACAGTTGATTATTTTTTAACAATATTATGCATCTATGGCTGCCACAGTACATCTGATGCAAACCCATAATCACGTTCCTCACTAGAAGCAAAAAGTGGGAGGGGGGTTTGGAGGCCATAACTGACTCCTTGTTTTTGTGTTAAAGGGGTCAGTTTTTTGACAGCAAGAACAAGGAAAGGGGTAATTTTTTTAAATGTGCAGATGTGCATGGGGACCACTTTTATTCAGAGCATACTGCCACTGGCAGCTACCACTTCAAGACTGCTACCACCCTACCTAATACAATCAGAAGAAAAAGAATGAGAAAGTGACTGTGATGATGAGCAAGTCCCAGACCAGATCTCTAGTTTGTTAATAGACTCCTCCTGAGTCTCTTTTTTTATAGCTGCATGGGTCACGCTCCAGAGATGTTATGTCATCATCAGATTTGTATAAGAGCACTGTGGAAGCACGTAACCAGATCACTGTCTGATGTGCTGCTCCAGTGCTCCAGCATAGTTTCCAGTGATTCTGTTTATGCAGCCCTTCCCATCCATGGGCCACATAAACCTACCCACTTCCTGGCACTCTACTTTTCCTTTCCACAACTACAGAAGTGACAGCCACCATGCACAACATGGTGGCACTGACTTAAACTGCGCATGCATGACTATCATGCATGCATAGTTATATCAGAACCGCCATGTTGTGCATGGCTGACTCTGGGGCATACTGCACATGTGTGAGTATCATGCATGAGCAGTACTGTAATCGCTGCTGTATTACTTCTAGCTGACTCCGGTGCAGTGAGAGTACTGCATATATTTTTCAATGCTCTTGCCACTCCTAAAAGCTCTCCACAGCCATATCGGCTCTGACCAGAGTTTGTTAATGTTAGGGGAGCATATGGGCACTTTACTGTATTTTTCTGTGATATTAGAAAAAAATGGAATAATCAATATAGGATACGTGGTGAAAAATCAACTTGACACCTGTTTTAGGGAATTAGTGATTTCACATATGTAATGAGTTGATAGTTCTCAGCTGTGTATACAATATAGAACTAGATAAAAAGGAGCACTTTTAGAGGTATAGATAACAGTTTTTTATATTGTAATGGAGAGTTTTTTTATTGTATATACCCACTGGGTGTTTATTTATTGATAGGTATATATGAAATATAGGATGAGAGGTGTAAATAGTGTGCTGTGCCTTTAAGGGATTCTGGTGATATAATTATTCTAGATATTTAACATAATGGGAAGGTCTATTTAAATGTGACCAAACCAGATCTCTGATGCATTGAAAAAGCATCGAGTTTGATGTGAAATGTTGACTGGGGGGGGGGTGCTACTACTCTAATGTACTGCAGACAAATTTTGTCTTTTAACTAATTTTTATAATAAAAAAATAGTTTGAGAGTGTCCAGCAGAGTGGACTTTGCTTTTTATGACTCTATGCAGCCAGCATTTTTTGGTTTTTCTGGACAACTATAGGCACCTCAGAAACCACTGTAAATCAAATCTAACTCATGCAAAAAGCACATACCTAAAGTGTCTCCAGCTTAAAATCCCTCTCAGACCCCAAAAACCTTTGAACCCAGATTAACTGTCTCCTAAAAGGATGTTCAACAGCCTTTATTCATACTGTTACTGTTGAAGACTCAGTGTTCCCTGACCCCTTCTCCATAGCAACTAAATATAATAGCTTCTTTATGGACCTAGATAGGTTTATGATAGCCCAGAACATGGATTCAACTCGCCACATTGACCTGCCCCTCTCATACCAAGTTTCACTTTCACCTCATCATTAAGAAGGATGTTCTCAATCAATTTAGGAAGATTAGGGCTGATGGAACCCCTGGCTACAACAGTATGGAACCTAAATTCCTTGAAATTGCTGCTCCAATTATTGCCACTCCCCTAAGAAACCTATTCAACAAGTCCCTTCCCCTGGTCACTGTCCCTAACAAGTGGAAAATTACCACTGTTGTCCCAATACACAAAGGTGAACCCAAAGACCTAATTGAAAGCTATCAACCCATCTCCCTTCTCTGCTCCCTTGCTAACATGCAAAAGAGGCGGATCTGTAACAAGCTCCAAGAGTACCTAGAATGCCAACACACCATATCTGATTTCCAACTCATTTTCAGAATGAACCATGGCATACACACTACTCTGTTTTGATTGACTTCTTTCACTGTGGGGCAATGGACCAGGATCTCTAAACAGGTGCTGTCTTAGCAGATCTTACCAAGGTGTTTAACCATCAAAAACATTATCTCTTATTGATCAAGCTAAGAAGTGTAGGACTGGACAGCCTGGCCTTCTGCTAGTTCAAACACTATTCTGTCAAATGAGGAGCAACTTGTGAAGTGACAGGGTTGCTTATCTGGTCTGAGGAATCATAACCATTGGTGTTCCTCAGGGTTCCATTCTTGGTCTGCTGCTCTTCTCGTTATACATCAATAATCTGCCTGATAATTGTGTTGGGTACAAGCTGCAGCTTTACACATATGATGCCATTCTTTACAGAAGCTCATGGCCCTGATACTGATTTTATCAAGCTCCTTGAATAATGGTTAGTAAAAATAAACTTATGCTAAATGTCAAAAAATCTAAAGCCCCACTCTTTGGTCACAGGCAACTAGGCACTGACAAGCAGGATTTACTCAAGTCATCCACCATCTCTGGGTCAAAGGTGGAAGTAGCTAACACTGTGAAATACCTAGAAATTCATCTAGACCAGGATCTTACCCTCAGATCACATGTTGATGCAGTTACTAGGTCTAACCACCAAAGGATTATATAGACTCAATGCCTATCTCACCAAGGAGGCATGACTAGCCATTGCCACGGTACTCTCTTGCCTGCTCTAACATATAACACTTTCCCATTGTGCTCCCTGTGTGAAACTAAACTCAGCATGTTGAGGAAACTGTACAATAATGTTGCTTGTTTTACAGCTGGGGTCCGCCCCAGGAACCATCACTGCATAGTTTTCTTGACTCAGAAGTGGTCCTCCCTAAAGGGTTGACTGGCCTATTCACTACTCTACTTTGCCTACAAACTCACAATGAATATCCTTCCATTCTTAAAAGGCTTCTAAAGCTAGTACCAAAAAGACATCACCTCCACTCGAGCTGTTCACTGATCAAACTGCCTAGAACTATGTCATGCTCTGGAGTGAGGTCATTCACAGTCTCTACTCCATACTCCTGGATCAAATTTCCACATGAAGTTCAAAACAGCTCCTACCTGACTATGCCTCTGCAACCGCTGACCTGACAACTGCCTTTTATACACTCTTGGCGCATGTGTCTACCCAAATATCTGTCCCACTTTTCACTGTCATGGCTCCTAACTTGAGATGCATAATTGGCATCACTTCCTCTTCTTTGGTTCCTCTGTAATGTTATATTGATTTTCTTGCCAATGTGTATACTGCTGCCTGTAAAACCACAAACTGTAATTATTTGTCATGACATACTTCTATGTTTTTTGTGTCTTGATTTATGTATTGTCTTACTGTATGTAATCCAGCTTTGTTTTTTTCTACCTTTGGACATTAGTTTACCTGTTGTATCAGTCTTATGCTGGATCTTTTACCTGGATGTAATTAATGCCGTGTCACCTCTGACTAAGGGACTGTTGGTCTCAAAGAGCCTACCTGGTTACCAAAATTCAAATAAATAAATAAAGATATAAAAAATAGCAAGCAATATTTTCAAGTAGTATTTAATTTTAAATAATAGGTATGCAATTGTATTATTTGTGTAATAAGTAAGCAATAAGACACAACAGGGTGTGCGTTAGACACTTTAACACTCGGCTAGGAGGCGTAGTGAGGCACGAGGCCACCGGCCGAGTGCATCCAGCCTCCTAGCCGTGTGTTAAAGTGTCTAACGCACACCCTGGAGTGACTTATTGCGCTTATGAAATGGCCATCTTTAGTGGAAATTGCATTTGGTAGCTTAAATTTGCAATTTAAAGTAAGAAAAAACATGTATGTTTGTGTCATTTTTAATAAAATAGTTCTTCCTCCTAAGTGTCCTGTGTGTTTTTTTTTTTTTTGCACTTGAGGACTTTTGTCCTAGGAAGGCTTCTGTACTTTAGGTCTGGTTGTCATGGCAGTATTCACTTCACCCCCCCCACACACACGTAGGAAAAATGCATCTGTTTTGTTTTTTTATAATACTTTAATGTTAAAACGTGAAGATGAGGTGGGCTGCTACACAAAGAGACACACAGAGTGAGGGTGGGCTGCTACACAGAGAGAGACACACAGAGCGAGCAGGGTACAGTGAGTGTGCTGGTAGCCTTGATTACGCTTTCATTTAACATGCTCGCGGCTGAGTGACCGGTGTAGCGAGATCGCTGTTAAAAGTTAAATATTGCAGCCCAGAAATCTTGTTTATAGTTGCGAGGTAACAGGCAGAAGTGAGTGAGCCGGCGAGCCTGTGGCAGGTTGCGGTTTCATTTTATTTTATTTTATTTTATTTATTGAAAATTTCGGAATTACAACCTTTGAGTCAAGGACTCCTTTGCAAAGGCTCCACGTCAAACACATCAGAACGTAAGGACAAGACTGAAATGTACAAAAGTTTTCAAGACAGTGACATTACATTTTGACAAAATGTTCAAAATCACAGCATAAGCAATGCTACATGTCAGTGCCAAAACAACATTACATAGAGCAAAACAGAGATATTACATTTCGACAAAAGTTGATATCATAGCATGAGTAAGGCTACATGTCAGTTGTACTAGAGAGTACACAGAGAAACAGGTTATACAGAAATTTCAACAACAGGACATTAAAAATGGTTCAAACAATCACCGTGTAAGGTATTGCCTAGGCTAGCAAGATCTGAGGATAGAGATGCTCCTAACGGTGGGGTGGCCCCAGTGACCGACCACCTAAGGGAAAGAGGAGAACAGGTACAGGTCTCAGGGTTAGAAGAAACTTCTTGATCCCAGCTTTGAATAGACTTAGATTAGGGCAAGTGAGACAGAGGATGGTAGATTGTTTAGCCAGAGTGGAGCTCGATACGGAAGGATCTTTGCCCTAGAGATGTCCTACAGTGGGGAACTGTAAGGAGGTACCAGCAAGTCATCTAGAGGTGCCCCTGTGATGGGCTGGGCGGACGAGGTGGTGGAGTCCAGTTGGTGTTAGTTTCATAAGGATCTTTTTGGCTTGGAGGCAGGTTTGGTACTTAAGCCTCCCTTCTAGGGTTAGCCAGTCTGCACGATAATAGAGCAAACAGATGTGAGTTTGTCTATTTAAATACATCGCTGCGAGATCGCTGTTAAAAGTTAAATATTGCAGCCCAGAAATCTTGTTTACAGTTGCGAGGTAACAGGCAGAAGCGAGTGAGCCGGCGAGCCTGTGGCAGGTTGCGGTTTCGTTTTAAATACATCGCTGTTCAGTGAGCGAGCGGGTAGCAAGGTCGCATAATTTAATGTTCAAATTTAATCTACAGCCCAGAAATCTTGTTTCTAGTTGCGACCTGGGGATGGAGATTGGCAGAAGCGAGTGAGCGGTGGTGGGCTTTTTATTGCCATGCAGTCAGCAGATATGTTGACATATTGAAAATGCAGCCTTGTATTTCACTCGCAGTTGGTGAAAATAAGATGGCTGATTTTCAATTTGCCAACATTCTAATTGCCATTTTACTTGGATTAGTGCCCACAGGGCACTGCTGGTCCTTTTTCCTGTGCGTTAGACAGAATATCACACAGGTATGGACCAATCAGCACTTGTATATTCTGATGCCCATTTCATAAAAACATTATATTTTACAGGTTCACTTTTAAAGAATAGCATGGGCAAATAATGCTCTTTACAGCAACCTAAAGTGCAATATTGGTCAATGGAGCATTGAGAACAGTCATTAACTGTAGCAGCTGGACAAGTATGTTATGCAAATTAGTTTCTTAATTCTGTTTTTGGTTACAGACTATAAAAACCTTAGTGTTATATGCAAAATTCTGCTTTTATGTTTATATTAGCATTTTTTTCTTATACTGTAGCTAACTCTTCTGACACAGTCTTTTTAAGAATTGTAAGAGGAACGAATTAGCACCCATGACTAAAGTGACAGAGTCTGCTGTGGAGACCTAGCTGAAATCTATGAAACAATCCAGAAAGCTAATATTTTTTTAATCATTACTGTATTTCTCTTTGCTCTGTATGGCCCCCATCTGACCAACTCCTCCAGCTCTGTCCCCTGGAATTACCGGGGCTTACCTTACTCCCGGTCTGGGAGCGGTGCCTGTGGAGAGTTGGTCACCATCCTGCCTTCAGTTGCCTTTTTCCATTTTTATCCCCATTTCCTGAGGATCTCAGAAGAAGGACACATGTGTGTGGAAGTACGCATGTGCCTTACAGCAGAGGTAACAGCCCTCTTCCGCCCGCCCCATTGGGCTATCACCGGCACCCTTGCTTGCACAGCCCCTCGGCCTCCACCAGGGGGTAGACATGAGTGAGGGATGCCAGCCCACCTCCCCAGAGAGGAGAGCTGCCTCTACGGCCACTCCATCCTGCTCTTCCCTCCCCCCCATGCCAATGACCCAGGCTCGCCCCTGAACCCAGATCGCCAGCGAGCCGTGAGGTGAGATGTCCTGAGCTTCAGCTCTCTGCACCACTGGGCCAGCTAGAAAGCTAATATTAAGCAAAGAAGTACAGTAGTGTTACAGCATGATGCAACACATGGTGAAAACAACCTTGTATTCATTATCTAGTAGCACTGTTGAGAAATGAGAACATTGTTGATATCTAGATTGAGTTTAAGTCTCACAGATACCTGTCTATACCTTCTCTCCTGCTGAAATGAAACAAGAATCTGTTGGAACTGGAAGTTTGCAACTGTATTTGATTATTGGATTTCTCTCATTTCATTGCCTTGGTTGTTTCCTCAGTCCCCGAACCACAACAACCAGGGTCTCTACTGCTGCACCATTCCTCCAATGCAGAAGGTGAGTGCGAGAGCCACTGTCTTCACAG
Organism: Neoceratodus forsteri; assembly: GCA_016271365.2. NCBI lineage: Eukaryota > Metazoa > Chordata > Ceratodontiformes > Ceratodontidae > Neoceratodus > Neoceratodus forsteri. The sequence goes on along the minus strand of CM028132.1, from coordinate 964,378,569 downwards.
TCAGTGACAATTCTGCTTGAGGTCAAAAGATGGGGCTGTATAAATGCCAAATAGCCTATACCCACCATACCTGGAACCCAAGCACCTCACCTTCACAAAGCATCTGGCCACCACCCAGACTTAGTGTGTGATTCTGGGATCACACATGAATCTGAGTCTGCCAGGTGGCATTGCTAGGATGCCAGTGGGAAAACATATCTAGGAAAAATTTTTCTACATAATTTCCATGTTACAAAATTTGATTTGCACAGCTGGGAGCCTCAAATAAAATGGGAAACCCTGGGTTTCAGTCCCCAAAATGGGAGACCCCTTTTGTAGTAAGGCTCCTATCCCAGTTGGTAGACACTGAAGCCCATATGAATCAATCATTGCCGTGGTGCTGCTACAAAACATTACAATCTTGTAAGCAGCTAATGAGTGTCAAAAAGAAAGGGTAGTCGTGCAGTAGGCAGGATTGTAGAAACTCAAAAAAGGAGGTGCCTTTCCCTAGCAAAGACTGACTCCTGTAAAAGGGGTTGTCCGCAACCTCATACCCAGCAGATATAAGTGGTGGCCTATATGGGTATCAGATTCTTCTTAATGGTGTGGGAAGAGGTAGAACTTTAATGCATAGGGACTGAGACCCAAAACCAGAACAAAGAGGGTTGCCCTCCTCAGTTCCATTGAGGCTAAGGTGTGAAAGACAAGAACATGCTTAGAACAATTGTTATTGTTAAGCATAGCACTTTAACACAAACTATGACTTGTTTCTTATTTGGAACCGGGTAGAGGAGAAGCAATTGCTGTTGCTGTAGTCTGTGGCCCAGATATTCAAAACTTTGCCTCGGGGCTAAATTAGCACTACCTGGCAGGCAAACTTAGCCCAGAGAAAAAAGCAAGCTGTATTCAAAAGGAATAGCCCAGGGCAAACAGCTTCTGAATATAGCATGGGAATGAGGCCAGGCAAACTGGGCTGGGAGTGCAGGGCAAACTTAGCCCTGTAATAAGACAGCTCTGAATATAGCAATCCAGAAGTGCAGACCACAACAGCAACACAGTGCACTGCAATGTGAAAGTAGGTAGAGGTGACCAATGTGGCCAATGTGTGTGCCAGCAAATGTGTGGACCCAGTACAGCTGCAAGGAGCAGTGCATGTGAAAGTACAGTGTGCAAAACTGTATAATGTTCCCCAAAATGTTTGCATGGCAGTAACGCGTTTACATGGATTTAGGGTGGAGCAAAGCAATTTGCCCAGCACTAAACTTTGCCATATTCAAAAGTGACATGCTAATTAGCCTGCTTAGGAAGCATCTGGGCAAACATCCAGACTAGCATCTCATTATGCCTTGATTTGCATGCAGTTTGCCCAGCTTTACCGCAGAGTCCCACAGTTCCATCTGTAGGTCAGTCTGGAAGTACAGGGGCTGGCCAGGTGTGCCTGCAGCTCCACCTATAGGTCAGTCTGACAGTGCACGATGGTAGCTGCAGCCTACATGTATATAGTACAGCATAGCATTTTGTACCCCAGGGGACAACACAGCATAGGCACAGGTGGCCGTGGTGATGCATGAAACTGTCACATTGTAGGTCATGCTACAATGCACAGCAGACACCACAGTAGCAAGGGAGCCAGTACTGTGAGGGACACAGCAATGCCTATGGTGTGTAGGGTAGTGATGACCACTGCACTGTACAGTGACAAGCCTAATTCGTAGGTGTTTACTGACAGTGGACACTAATGTTACACTGTTGTGTGACCCACAGATGCTGCACCTCCAGCATGGGATGCTCACAGTGACATATTCATGGCTGGCTGTGTGTGCTGTGGTGTTTGTACAGCTGTGTAGTATGTGAGTGGGGGGGGCATGTACGATCGGACAGGCACACTGGTATTGGGTTATTCCCAATACTGGCCCATGTGCACTGCATGATGTGTCACAGCCTTGTGGCTGTACCTGATCTGTGGTGAGGTCTGGCCACCCATACACCCTCACCTCAAAACCCACCATGCCCACAGTGCTGTATGTGTGTGCTGGCATCTGTTGGTCACCACAGACATATGGTCTGCAGGTGTGTGCTGTATGGCCACACTACCATGGTGTCCCCTGGGGATCGGGTCACCACTTACTGCCTGGCATGGCTGGGACTGGTAGCAGATGTTGCCATCACTGTGGTGCCGTCAGTGAGCAGCATGTTTCCTCCATGTCTGGCTTTTTCTATGTGTCATAGTCATATGCTAGGGTCACGCAAAGCTGTGCAAAAGCCTTGCTAATTGCGCAAAGCCTCAATGTCATGCAAAGATGGATTGCCCAGGGTTAATACCAGCTTTATCTGGGTGGTAATTTGTACCATGCAAAGGGTCACTCTAAGTCATGCAACACCACTTTGCATGGCACTAGTCGCTGAATATAGCATTGCACCTCTATCCATGTTCAGTTTGCCCCTTGCATATATTAAAGTTTTGCCCAGTGCTAATGCAGTTCTGTGCACGCTATTCAGCCTTTTGAATATTACAGACCCAAGCTAATTCCACACTAAACCTGCACAAACGATTTGCACACAGCGCAAAGCTTTGAATATCTGGGCTTGTGAGTCTAATGTTAGAATGCAGGCTAAAGATACTTTGAAATGTCTGAATAAAGTTGCTGAAAGGGGAATTTTTTTTTTTGCATGCCTTTTTTATCCCACACCATTTAGCCGCCCACTCCTTCGGGCGGCCAACCATCCTAACCGGTCTCCCATTCTTGCCATCTGCCACACTTATCCCAGGCTGACCCAATCTATCCCTTCTTCTGGGGGGCCCACTAACCCATTAGGGGCTACCAGGTGGGAAGCTCGAGGTGCTCGTAGGCACCTCCTCGCTTCTACACTGGGCGAGAGTGTGGCACGAGGGCTGTCCCAGCTTTGTGGCAGGGAGGCAGGGCTGCCATCATCCAGCCAGCTCAGGTGGCTATTTTTCAGTAGTACCCTCCCATCACCCACCCTGATTGGGCTTAGGAAAAGTGGCAACCTGAGTGAGGTGACATGCAGAGGCGTGTCAAGACTGCATCCCCTAACACATCTCCAATCTGCCTCCAAGTGCCGGGCCCCATCCACCCACCGGGAGGGAAGCATCCAATGAACACTCTGAAATCCCTCCCTGCCAGACTCCACTTCTAATACCCAGGCTCAGGGCACAAACCCACATCACCAGAATGCTGAGCGAACTCCTTCGCTCAGCACCACGAAGCCAGCCTAAAAGGGAAATTTAAAGTACTGTAAAAAAAAAAGGTGACTGAAATTGAATTAAAAAATGTCACCATGGTAATTTCCATTTAAATGTAAACTGTTAGGGACTGCCTGATGTCCCAGCCATAGTGCACTGTACTACCACACAGGTAAAGAGACTCCAGGAGTGAGCCTGCTTATTTGCATTTGTGGTGCTATGGTGCTGGAGTGCTTTCAGGGGCCACGCATCCATGACCATGGAAAGAAGTATTGCATTTAAGCAGCCACAGTATCCTCTGTGGCAGGCCATGGAGTGTCCACTAATGAAAACACTTCACCCATTATCACAAACTTTTTGGAAACTATCTGACCCAGAGGTAAAAGATGGGCTGATGTACCAGCCCGTTACCTCTTGTCATGCCAGTGACCCAATAATAATAATAATGTTTATTTATAAGGCGCCTTTCATTTTTCAAGGCACTGTACATATTAAAACAGTACAAATCAAACATTAAAATTCAGTAGTAAACACAGATAAAAACCAAAACATATTTAATAACTTCAGTACAATCAACCACCAGAAAGGCCATTTGCCAAAAGTGGGTTTTCAGACCCCCTCTTAAATTCCTCCACGGAGGTGCACTCCCATAACCGGCGGGGTACAGAATTCCAAAGAGTGGGTGCAGCATAAGAAAATGCTCTACAACCTGATATAAGACTCACTCTTGGAATCTCTAGCAACCCCTCCTCGGCTGAGCGGAGCGATCATCCGGGGCAGTAGGGGGCCAGAAGTTCTTTCAGATAGGTCGGACCCTGACCATGTAGGGCTTTAAAAGTCGGTAAACTGACTTTGAAGGCGATCTGCCATGGTATAGGTAGCCAGTGCAGTTTGCATAGCACCAGGGTAATATGACAGGACCTACTTGTCCCAGTCAAGACCCGGGCAGCTGCATTCTGCACTAGCTATAGGCGGCATAGTTCAACCCCAGAAAGCCCAATGTGCAGGGAGTTGCAGTAGTCTAGATGTGAGGACACAAAGGCGTGGACCAGCGTTGGTAAGGCATCAGACAGAACAAGGTGCCTAATTCTGATGATGTTCCTAAGATGGTAAAAGGAAGTCTTGACAACTGCTGACACTGGTGACTGCAGTGTCAGCCTGTTATCCAAAATAACCCCCAGGATACGCACCCGTTCAGAGGTCGAAAGTGAAACGCCATCAAGAAAAATTCCTGAGGGTGTACCAACAAAAGACCCCTCTATCTGATGACCTGGGTCCACAACCAAAACATCTGTCTTTTCTGAGTTCAACTTCAACCAACTAGAATCCATCCAATCCTGGATTTCTTTCAGTCAGTTGTTAAACACAGAGAGAGCTCCATCCTGGTCGGGTGCGAAAGATAGGTATAGCTGGGTATCATCTGCATAGCAGTGAAATCTCAGCTCATACCATCTTATAATGTCCTCGAGGGGCAGCATATACACCGCGAATAACATGGGAGATAGCACTGAGCCCTGAGGCACCCCACACAACAAAGAAGTTCCCAAGAACCCAAGTTCAGGAACAAGCTCAGGTTGCCAAGGGTTGTCCACAGTGAGAGATAATCAAGCATCTGAAGGACTACTCTCTTCTCTCATAGAAAAATATCAGCCAGGCCTTAGTATGCCACCACATAGGGGCCTGGTGGTAGTGCAGCATGGGCAGCTCAAAGGGAGAGAGCTGAGGGAACATCTGGTGTGTGTACTTCCATGCACATGTTAGATGTCCTGCAGCAGGGGTGGGGAGAAAAGCAGAAAACATAAGTCAGGGGCTTAATGAAGCATTGCCAATTCAGCCTAGGTCTGAACTATCACCAAGGACCATGCCACAGTCTAATATGGATTCTGGTACTGGGGAAAAAGAACAGCTTTCTCCCTTTCAGCCCTGCCACAAGGGGATACTCATGGGGGAACTCAAGTCTGAGGTAGGTCCAGAAGGAGGTGGTGGCTAGCTCAGGGGAACAGGGACAAGGCTGAACAGCCACCCATGGACAAGGAGTACAAAATCCTTTATGACAAAAAAGTGTTTTTGACACTCACACTTATTAAAGTTAACAGTAAGGCATGTGGTTAGATCTGTTTAATGTACACCCTATCTTGTCTTTTTACTTACCTAGATAAATGCATGTGTCAAAAAAGTTTGTGACCAAAACCCAGGAAAAAAGGATGACTTTCCCATTCTAGCTGGCAGACTTCTAGCTGTGCAAATCAAATCTTGTAAAATATAAATAGTGTAGGTAAATTGTTCCAAATTATATTTATCCACTGTAGGGTGGGCGCAGGCTATCTGGTATTCATACAGTCACAGCTGGTGACCTCAGGAAGCATTGTCACTGACAGTGAAGACAATTTCACCCACTTACCCTCCCAGCTGGAGAAATTGTGCAGCTGTGGAGTCCCTGATTGTTGTGGTAGAAGTTCAAGTTCAAGTTTATTACAGGAAAAATAATTCCATTGACCAAGCTCATTCACAAGGAAGTCCTGATGTATACATACTAAAAAGACTAACATAACATACAGTAATTGCGCACTACAGAAATTAAGTGCTAATCCTAAACTTGTGAGACAGGTGTTCAAGTAGTATTCCATAACGCATGATGTAGGTCTTCATAGATACATAGATACATACATAGATACACAGATACGTAGACAGTGTCAGCAGATAAGGGCCTATGGCCCACCCAGTCTGTCCATTTGAGCTTGTAAGTTCAGTTTATGTTTTCCTAGAAGTCTGTTGCCCCTTACCCCTGACCTCCAGAATTCCTTTATGTCTATCCCATGCATTCTTAAATCCTGTGATTGTTTCAGCCCCCACCATTTCCTCTGGCAGGGTGTTCCACTTGTCCACCACCCGTTCTGTGAAGAAATTCTTCCTCACGTTTCCTCTGAATCGTCCTCCCTCCAACTTCAACCCATGCCCTCTAGTCCTGGAACATCTTTTTCGCTTAAAAATAGTGTATTCCTGCACCCTGTTCCTCCTTGTAAGATACTTGTATGTCTCTATCATATCCCCTCTCTCCCCCTCCTCTCCTCCAGGGAGTACATATTCAGTTCCTTCAACCTGTCCTCATAGGACTTGTGATGCAATCCTTGTACCATCTTTGTTGCCCTCCTCTGAACCTTACCTGACCTTCATGCTCTTACATAAAGTGCTATAACTGTTTATAAGGGGCAATTAGCTTGTCAAGTCCCTAGAAGAGTGAGTTTTAGCAGCAGCTGCAGACATATTTTATTTTTTCATTAGATAGCTTTTTAAAGAGGCTAACAGAGACTACTTTGTGTAGTTTCAAAGACAGTTGTAGCTGATTCCAGATAGCAGGGAGGGTAACTGAGAAGGCGCACTTGCCAAAGGAGGTCCCCATCTTTGGGACATTCAGGAAGATAAAGTCTGACTTCCTGAGTGCACGAGTCCTGTGGCGGGTGTGGATAAGGGAAGTTAGATAGCTAGAAAGTTTGTTAAGTAAAAGCTTTAGGGTTCAGGTATCAGCATGAAGAATACGTCTGATAGTGAGGGACGTCCAACCTACGGCTGAATACAGGTGGCAGTGATGCGTTCAGAATGGGAAGTTTGTGATGAAGCGCAGGGTATGGTGATAGAGGATGTCCTGTTTATCTAAATTTGAAGTTGAAGAAGAGGTATAGATTAAGTCCCCATAGTCTAGTAGCAGGAGGAATGTGGCTTGTAAAAGTCTAGTTCTGATTTCGAGTAGGACAAGTGACCTGTTATGGAATAGGAAGCCTAACCATATTTTTAGTCTTCTGAAAAGGTCATCCAAGTGTTCCGTGAAGGCGAGCTTGCTGTCTAGCTAGAATCCAAGGTATTTAAATTTCGGGGTGACTTCCAGAGGCTCACCTAGGGAGGTAACTATGAAGTCTTTAGGCAGGGAGGGAAAAGTATTGGAGGAGAAGATCATAGCTTTGGCTTTCTTAGCACTTAAAAGCAGTTTGGCATTAATGAGGTTGGATTCGAGCTGGGAAAAGTTGGCTTGGAGGACATCTTTAACCTCAGGTAGGGATGTGTTGGATGTGTAGAGAACTATATCGTCTGCAAAGAAGTGGAGTTTTGATTTGGATATATGACAGTCGAGGTCATTAATGTATAGAGAGAAGAGGATGGGACCTAAGATGGAGCCTTGCGGGACTCTCCTAGTGATTGGTAGAGGGAAGGAGAATGTGCTACCGGCTTTGATTTTTTGCATCCTTCCCAAAAGGTAACTGCTGAGCCACAGGATAGTCTGAGGAGTGGCACCTATGTTATCAAGGCTGCTTTGTATTAGGGCATGGTCAACGGTATTGAATGCTTTGCTGTGATCTAGGAAGACAGCACCCGTGATCTTCTCTGAGTCCATAGCGTACAGCTAATCATCGGTTACTTTAGCCAAGGCAGTAATGGTACTGTGGTTAGAGTGAAAGCCAGATTGGGCTGGGTTCAGGAGTGAAAAGGTTTCCAAGTGTTGTTTTAGTTGTGCATAAATCAGCTTTTCGAAGACTTTAGAGAGGACAGGTAGAATAGAGATGGGTCTGTAACTGTTTAGATCACTTGGGTCTCCTGATTTAAATAGAGGTAGGATGTGGGCTAGTTTCCAGCATGAAGGGATGGTGGAGAATGAAATAGGATGGTTAAAAATATGGAGGATAGGGGTAGTAGAGTGAGGGTACACGAGTTTTAGGAAAAGTGGTTCGATTCCATCATCCCCTGCACTTTTTTTGGAGTCTAGAGTCATAAGAGCATCTTCTACTTCCTTGAAGCTAATGAGGAGTAGCTGGAAGGGGCAGGCTACTGCTGAAGGAGTGGGATTAGGATTAACCTGACTGTTTACATGCGCTGCATAAGGGGATGAGTCGAAGGCTAGGCCAGCAGTGATGAAGTGGGAGTTGAGTTCTTCGAGGATTTGGCTACTATTTTCTATGGTCATATTGTTTTTGATGATCTTGGTTGGTAGAGGGGGGCCACCGGTCACCCTTCAATGGACTTAAGGGTCTTCCAGATTTTCTGTGAATCCCCGTTGGGCCATTCTAGTGTAGTGACATAGAAGCTGGCTTCGGCTGAGCAGATACATTTAAAGCAGGCATTCCTGGTGGTTCTAAAAGCCTGTCAATCCGCCAGGCTCTTGGTATGCCTAGCCTTTGCCCATGGCTTATCACACACGGAGAGAGCAGTTTTGAGCTCTGGTGGAAACCATGGGTGTGAGAAGTTCTGCATCCTAACTTTGATGAATGGGGCATGTTTATTTGTTACATTGTTGAGTTTATTGTTTAAGGCTGTGACCACCTCGTCCGGCGTTTTGGAGAGGTATAGATCTTGCTACCTTATCTTACTAAGGTCAATTAGGAAATTAGATATGTTGAATTTTTGGAAAGATCATTTAGTTATAATCTTAGGTTGGTGCAGGATTTTAGCTTGCGACCTTGTACAGACTACAATTCCATGATCGCTCATATCGTTATGAAATACTGCTGAGTGGAGGATTTTGTGGGGATGGATTGTTAGTATAAGATCCAAATGGGAGCTATTCGCTGTGTTCACCTTGTTAATTCTAGTGGGTTTGGGCACTAATTGGGTATGGCCAAGTTCATCGCTGAGAGATTTAAGAGTGTGCGATTTATGTGAGAGCCAATCCATGTTAAGATCCCCTAGGATTAATACTTCAAAACTGATGGAGGTAGTTAATGATTTAAGGATGTTAAGGATGTCAGTTCCGCAACGTGGGGGCCTATACCCACCTATGACGGTAATGCATTCCATTGAGGGGAGGTGTAGCTTTAGGGATACTATTTCGTAATTCTTATGTTTAGTGCTGCAGTAGATATCACTAACTGAGAATTTAGATTTGGTGTGAATAACTACTCCCCCACCTCTGGATTCCCTATCTGCTCTAAAAAGCTTGTAGCCCAGGAGGGTAACTTATTGGTCCAGGTTAGATTTTTTTATCCACGATTCTGTGATAATGGTGAGATCGGGCTCTATATGTAAGGCCCAAGCTTGTAGCTGGTCAATTCTTTCTGGAGGCTTGGGATATTAACTAGCATTATTTTAAGACCTGGAGCTGACACAAACTCTGAAGGAGAATTAAGTAGGGCGGGTGGGCCACGGTTTACCTCTACGTTGCCCAAGCATAGTAGTAGTAGTAGAAGTAATAATTTCTTGAGTGAGCATAGGAAAGACCTAAACTCTTTGCTTCTTTTGTGCCACTTATTAGAAAGTGGCAATGGCAGTCTGGCATTGCTGGAGTGATTCAGGGAAATATGGCACTGTAGGGATATGAGAGGGAGAGCTCTGAGAGTCAATGGTGATGGAAGCAGGAGGTGAGATAGCAGAGCTAATGGGGAGTAGACAAGAGAAGAGGGTGGCGTGAGATGGGTGTGGGGCATCAGCAGGGGGCTTGGCTATCTGAGTGCGGGGGACAAATACTGGATTGGGTCCTAATTTGTCATTCGTGTGAAGGGCAATAGGTGCACAGCAGAAAAACAGCAGGATACTGTAGGTGCAGTATGCAATGATTCAAGAAGGGGATGAGGTATTATGGTGGTAGTGAAAGAGTGCCTTGTCCTGTTGCATGGCGAAGGAGCACTGTGAATAGGTCCAGCTGTTTGTCCAATATAGAGGTAGCAATGCTGGTTATGGGAGGGGTTAATGTGTATTTAATGGGGGCCTGGTTGGGGGGATGGGAAGAAAAACCAGTGAGGAGAGCTGAGTCCTTTGGTCGGAAAAAAGCCCAGTTTAATTCTGTGTCTCCTGACCAATCGGGGGCAACAACCAAAGTGGGGAAATATAGTTGTGATCTACTAGTTCCAAACATTTCTTGTTTCTTCTCTGCAGGCTAGAGGCATGTACTGGCAGATTAATGTTCAGCATTTAAATAAACAATTTTCTCAGTTCTCAACAGCGCTACTGGAGAAGGAATAAATGGTTGATGCCACCATATATTGTGTCATGCTATAACACAATTTGTTTACTACATATTAACTTTGCAGATTAATTTTTGGAATTGAGTTTGGTCCCCATAGCAGTTTCGGTATCACTTTAGTCATGAGTGCTAATTAGGTATACTGATAACTCTAAAAGCGATTCTGTCAGAAGGGTTGGCAGTAAGAATAAATGCTGATGTGACAGACCAACCATCTGTGCCACTAGCAGTGCTGTTGTCATAGCTGGTTGTCAGACCTTCACCTATGTCTGCCACTCACTACCTCTTTGCACCCATGCTCAACACTGCACAAAGGTGGCATATGCTGGACACCTGGACTCTCTGAGCCCAGTCACCAGTCCTCCTAGATCAAGCCAAGGCTGACTGTTCAAACCTCAAAAGAAGTGTTGGTTCTGTCTTTATCAAAGTTCACACCACTCCCTTTCCTGTGTCATGAAGGGATATGTTTTAAGATTTGCTTACACCAGATTTCACATGCCTCTTCAGAATGGCAGATACCCCAGAGATTCACAAACCATACCCCTTTTATGTAAATTGCATGCTGAGATGGCATTTCATTTCATTTTTCATATAATTGTATTAATTTTACCAGGACAACTCCATTGAGCAAAGCTCATTTTCAAGGAGGTCCTGGTTAAGACAGTACAGCAAAAAAATATCAGTGGTAAGTACACAGAGTGAGGAATATTATAAATTATAGTAGTATACAGTCAGCAAGAACAAAAGCAAAAACACAAAATGCAGGGTGCGACGTAAGAGCAGTGCTGACTGTATTTGGGAAAACATAAATCAGCATTCACAAGCAGTCAGTAGCAGTAGAAAAATACCAGCCAATATGAAGAGCAGGTACAGTTACCAGAACAGTGGGGGTCAATTATAGCTTTGAAGGTGCATAAACTAACAATAAAGTACAGTTTTAGGGAGGCCTGCAGTTTGTTCCAATAAACTGAAGCAAGCCCGTTGAAAGCCATTTTCCTGTATTTGGATACAAATCGTGGTGTTTTGAGCAAAATAGTTTTGCATGCACTCAGATTATATAGGCTAGAGGCTATGTGTAGCAGTTCAGTGATATACTGCAGTGCACCGAGTCCAGTAGATTTACAGGTCAACACGTACAGGTGTTTGAGGTGCCTAGTGGTGAGGAAAGTCTAGCCAACAGATGCATAGAGGGTGCAGTGATGCATTCTTGCCAGCAGCCCAGTCATAAATTTATTTATTTATTTTTTATTTAGTTTTTGTTGACCGGGTAAGTGCACTAGACAAATCCTGCCTATTTTCAGGCACGACCCGGGGGGAGGGGAATACAGATGTAGGCCAACTGACCTTGAACCAGATTAAGCTGTTGGTGGTATTTTTCATGAATGGAGGAAATTTGGCCATTGCCCCGGGGAAATTCCCCTGCTCTTTTTTCAAGAAGTGCCATGGGATCTTTAACAGACTCCTGAACTACCACCAGAACAGGCAGATGGGACCTCGGTTTAACGTCTCATCCAAAAGACAGGAATTAAGCACCCTATAACAAAATAAAGTACATCCTCTTTTGTAGATTAACTAGCAGCTGCACCTCTACATATAAAGTCACCACAGTCAATCTGGGGCAAGAATGTAGCTCTGACTAAGATTCTGCAGGCATCTAGGGGTAAGTTGAATTTATTTCTGTAGTAGAAACTCAGCCTTGGCCAGCATTTTTTACATAGGTTATCAGTATGGCTGCTGAAAAATATTTTATTGTCTAGCCATATTCCTAGATGTCTGAAAGCTTCTACTAGTTCCAGTCTATCACCTAGTAGTGTAAGGATGCCAGGGTTGGAAGAGTCTTTTCACCAGTTATTGTTAGGGGCAAAAATCATATACCTTGTTTTTCAGCATTAAGGAGGAGCTTAGATGCACATAGTTTCAGCTGGAGAGTATTAAATGTGATGGTAGCTCATGTGATGCTTCTTTCAAGTTGGATTTAGTTACATATAATACTACATCATCTGCATTGCAGTGTAATTTTACATCTCCGATATCATCTCCCTGATTTCAGTATCATCTCCTTGATTATTGGTATAAGTAGTGAAGAAGAGTGGTCCAAGGGCAGATCATAGTGGTACGCCTTTGGATATTTGTGAACATGAGGAAAGCATGCCTTCAGACTTCAGTTGTTTTTTGTCTTCCCAGTAGGTAATTTTTTAACCAGGGTAAGGCATGCTGACCAATACCAATATGAGACAACTTATTTAACAAGATTTGATGATCTACTGTATCAAATGCTTTACTGAGATCTAAGAAAATGCCAGCTGTGACAAGTTATTGATCAAGAGATGCTAGCCAATCATTGGCCACTTTGATAACTGCAGTAGCAGTGCTATGTAGTGGCCTGAAACCAGACTGGGAGGGTGTGAGTAAATTATGGCAGGATAGATAATCCCGAACCTGTTCATTGGCTGTCTTTTCAAGGGTACTAACTAGGACAGGCAGTATCGATATAGGTCTATAGTTACTAGTGTTGAACTTGTCACTAATTTTTAAGAGTGGAATTAGGTGAGCTGTTTTCCAAATGTAGGGATTTCATGGCTGGCTAATGACAGGCTGAATAGATGTTTTATGGGTGCTTCTAGTACTTAGGCCCCTGCTCTCAGAAAATATGGTTCCAGGTTATCAGCCCTGGAACCCTTGTGGGTGTCAAGGTTAAGTAATACATCCTCTACCTCTGTGTTCATGATGGTCTGAAAGTAGAAGGGTGGATGGGCGATATAGTTAGGTGGTAATTGCTTAAGGCTTATTAGTGGAATTGCAGGAGATAGATCAAAAGCCAATCAAACAGACACAGAGTGTGAATTAAGTTCTTCAGTATGAGTTGCTTGTCAGTAATGATTTTACCATTTGCCTTAATCTTAATGTGGAAGGAGCTGCTCCTGCCTTGCAGGACTTAATTGTCTGCCAGAATTTAGACAGGTTATTTTTAATAGTTGTAAGGAGGCTTAGGTAGTAGTTTGACTTGGCAGTATGGGTTAGTTTGGTACAGTAGTTCCTTTTTTGTGTAAATGCCATCCAGTCCTCGGGCAATTTTGTTTTTCTGGCTAGAGCCGATTTAATATCTCTGTCCCTCAAAACTTGCTTCAATTCCTTAGTAAACCAGGGACATATTTTTTTCTTAACTCTTTGTTTAGTTAGTGAAGTGTTGTGATTTATTACAGAGAGGATTTGTTGATTGAAAATATCTACTGAGAGGGCTAGGTAAAACATTTTGCCAGTTAATGTTTGCCAGATCCTGGGGATAGCCTGGCACACTGAAATGGTAGAGCTTTCTTTTATAATGGAAGGAGGATTGTATGCATGATTTATAATTACTTCTTATAAACGCTACTGTATTATGATCACTACAATCATTGTCAAATACAGCTATGGCTATGTTTTCTTGTGCTCTATTAGTAAGTACCAAGTCCAACAGTAAGGAGTGGGAAGAATTCCTAGGATTTGGTCGAGTAGGTTCAGTGACACCTAAATTAGGCCAAAGTCATCATATAGCAACTTAAAGAGCAGGTGACGCCTTCAGGAGAACTTTAACAAAACATAATATTTAGACATAGTCCAGCTTGTATTTCACATTAGTTCTGTATTCTTCCTCTCCACAGCACCTCACGGCACTTTATCTCAGGCCAACTTATGAGCCTTGATTCCCACGACTCTCCACCCTTGCTTCTCTCCTTGTTCACTCATTTCTGTGCTCCTTCCTTTTCCTCATCCACTTCCCCCTCCCCACAGCTCTTTATCCCGTCACCTCTCACAAACTTTTTTCCCCTTCCTCCCCCCCTCTTGTTTCTCTCTTCTTCCAACCTTTCACCCCCTATTACTTACACTCTTGGGTTCTCATCAAGGCCGGCTAGGCTGACCCCTCCTCTGGATTATTACTACATCTTGTCCCTTTACTGTTATATTGATTCCTACCACTCTCCACCCTAGCTTCTCCCCTTGTCCACTCCTTTCTGTGCTTCCCCCTTCTCCTCATCCCCTTCCCCTTCCTTCCCCCTCCCCATCTCTTTATCCCCTGTCACCTCTCTTGCTACTCTTTTCTCATTCCTCCCCCTCTTGTTTCTCTCTTCTACCTATCTTTCACCCCCTATTACTTACTGTCTCAGGTTTTCAGCAAGGCCTGTTAGGCTGCCCCCTCCTCAGGTTTATTAGGTGTATAGTTCTGGAGACCTTACCTACATAAGGACATAGACAGGATAGAGAAGGTTCAGAGGAGGGCAACAAAGATGGTACAGGGATTGCATCACAAATCCTATGAGAACAGGCCGAAGGACTTGAACATGTACTGCCTGGAGGAGAGGAGGGAGAGAGGGGATATGATAGAGACATACAAGTACCTTACAGGGAGGAACAGGGTGCATGAATACACTATTTTCCAGCAAAAAAGATGTTCCAGGACTAGAGTGCATGGGATGCAATTGGAGGGAGGGTGATTCAGAGGAAAAGTGAAGAAAATTTTCTTCACAGAAAGGGTGGTGGACAAGTGGCACACCCTGCCGGAGGAAGTGGTGGGGGCTGAAACAATCATGGGATTTAAGAATGCATGGGATAGACATAAGGGAATTCTGGAGGTCAGGGGTAAGGGGCAACAGACTCATAGAAAAACATAAAGTGAACTTACAAGCTCAAATGGGTGGCCTGGGTGAGCCATAGGCCCTTATCTGCTGACAGTGTCTATGTATATATGTATCTATTACTACATCTTCCCCCTTTATAGTTACATTGAGTGACATATAGTGATTTTATAGACTACTTACAATGTTTTAGTTTCAAAGTATAATCTTGTTGTTCACTAATTACTTTACTTGTTGTTTACCATTGTTCGTATATATCCTACACTTACTGATGTGGAACCATTGCAAAAGAGTTTTATTGCTCAAAGGTATTGTAATCCAAGATTTAAATAAATAAATAACAATATTTATCACTGAGGTCATTTGCCTGGAAAAAGGATCTTTGCTCCTGAAGAGTTAATCTATTCCAGTTGCTTTCTCCCTAACTGAAGCCATAATGTACTGCTTATGACATCACAGTTACTGCCATGGCAACAGATTGTTACTGTATGTGACAACACAAGGATTATGACATGACGTAGGGAGTAAGCTATAGAAGTGATATAAAGATCATGTATTCGTGCAAATTTCCTTAGTAACAAGTAATGTGCAGGGACAATCTATAGACTATATAAGGAATGCAAGCTGAATTGTACCTAAATATTATGTTTTTCAGAGTCTGCTTTGAGTCGTCAGCAGCTCTTTAAAGAGCCGCTGAAGCGAGAAGAGCTACATTGCAGAATCAGAATAAGCATACCTCCAGTAAATCTCATACCAAAACCTGGATTTCACCATTACTTCATTTTAAAGTTATGAGCTATTTTGTAACCCTGATTTCACAACCTGTTCTAAAAATCCTGTTTCAGTGAAGAGCTGCTACTGATGTCATCTCAGGAACTCACTGTCTAATCTTACCTGTCAGCAAGCTTATAGGACCTGCTTCTCCATAGTTTTAAAGATCATGTGCAATAGATTTCAAAAGTAAAACAGGCAGCACCATTCAAAAAACATTGCTATAAAAACTATACGTGTTTCAGGTTTTGTAACAAAGTTGACAAATTTGTATTTTTTAATGCCTTTTTGGTGTGGTCCATTTCTCCAGGATTGCTGGATACTGAGTCAGCATGCCTCCAGGCTGCTAATGCCATTTGGAGTGCTACTCTACTGTGCCTGTTATGAAGTTGTATTGCTGCTAGTATTGTAATGTTGGTAACTTCACTGCTGTTTGTCAGTCTCTGCTTTACAATACATTTTAATAGGGACCTTACATGTATTAATTCCTACTAGGGTGGAAGTGTTAGCCATGGTAAAATGATCATTTTAATTTAGAGTAGAACATAGATGAGCCTGAATGTAGGTCAAGTAACAGCCTATCAGGGGGAAAACATTGGGCTGGCTAAATTAGAAACTCCTAGTAAGGTTTCAAAACAGCATTGCCTCTCCCACCCCCATTGACAAGGAGACAGAATAATTGTTTTAAAGTACCATCCTGAGAAATTGCCTCATTTGAATGATAGGTGAGAATGATCTCAACCTTTCACCACATCAGCAACTTATTCAGTCCAAAAACCTCACAACAGTGTGCTATAACCCAGCATCCAGCAACCCTGGAAAAAGGAACCACGACAAAAAGGCACCAAGACAAAACTGTCAACTTTGTTACAAAACCTGAAACACATAGTTTTTACAGCAATGTTTATTGAATGGTTCTGCCTGTTTTGCTTGTGAAATCCATTGCACATATCGTTAACACTTTGGAGAAACAGGTCATATAAGCTTGCTCACAGGAAGAACTAGACTGTGAGTTCCTGAGAGGATATCAGCAGCAGCTCTTCACTGAAACAGGCTTTTGTGAACAGGTAGTGAAATTAGGTTTACAAAATAGCTCATATTTTTAACATGAAGTTACAGAGAAATCTAGTTTTTGGTATGAGATTTACTGGAGTATGCTTATTCTAATTCTGCAATGTAGCTCTTTTGGCCAGTGTGGTGGCAGCTGCTCTTTAAACACAAATTTGCATACAGCTGTATGATTCACTTCTCAGTTTTTCTACCAAATAACAGCACAAGTCTGCACACCACAGCTGGTCAACAGTACTCCACGATGATATCATCCATCATGGTCACAGTATCTCCTTATCTGTATACCACTCCACTGTTGGTCCCCAAAAAGTATGTGTTACTCATACACACATCCATGAGCAATACAGACACTTACTCATTTCTGTATGTGTGCTCTATGAGCAGTAGTAACTGATACATTGTGTACAGGGCTAGGGCTTCTGTGGTGTCTATCAGTATTGTCAAATCGATTTTAAAGACCTAGCACTGATGGCTGTTTTGGGCAAACCAGAAATCTGTAAATGTAGTTATCGTATGACTAATAATAACTTAATAAATCAAGGTCAGAGGTCCTACATATACAGTGCACCCCTCTGGTTTAATAACCTAAGTGCTGAACTTACTACTTCACCGAAACTGGGCACGTTCAAAAAGTTACTATGTCATCACCTGCTATCAAACAGTACCTGTGATTGCACTTGATATACAGTATGTCCTCTGGACCCTCAGCCACTGTACTGCCTTTCTTATCAGTGCTACTCCTACCAATACCTAGTATTACCCCTCTGCCCTTCTTCACCTCTCCTACTCCCCTACCCCCTAACCACCTACCCAATTCTCACAAATTCTCATTCTGACCTCTCCTTTTGCACTGAAACTCTTTTCATAGTCCCCCCATCTTGCTTTCTCCCACTCCGCACACTGTCCTCTACCATCCCTGCTCCTAACTCCAAATCTATGCCTTGACTTGGCCAGCTTAGGCTGCACTAGTCTCTCCCCTCAGTTATGATTTCTGTGATTGTACCTCTATTTTCTGTTGTTCCTTGAACTCAGCATAATTCCATTGCACTATTTGTATGTTTAATGTCTTACTGAAAGCCTGAATTGTTACTGCACAATTATGTTTTGCTAGTTACTATTGTATTGTTCCCCGCTGTAGGTTTCCCCCACCCTTTCTGACATGGAACCTTTGTAAATGAGTGGTTCTCTGCTCAAAGGTATTGTAATCTGAGATGAAATGAATAAATATATAAATAAATGAATAATTAAATCAACTGACTTATGCATGATGTTTTCTGTGTTTTACAGTCAGCGTCACCATTATCTGACCCTGAAGTAGATGACAACTCAAATGTTCAGTTGGAACATCCTCAGAGGACCTACTGGTGGTGCTGGACCTATTGGGTGTTGGGGCAGCTTGTGTGATTGGGTCAGAGGAAGCAGTAGTGGCCTATAATGGGGTGGTCAGTGAGGCCTTTCACTCAATCGCACCCTTGTGTGTCCAGCCCCAGTCTACTCGTTGGAGACCTCCTTGGTATGATGAGGATCTCTGAGGTTTAAAGACATGGAGCAGAGGTTAGAGAGGCGCTGGAGGAGATCTGGCATGGTGGAGGACAAACTGGCCCTGAGGTCACATTATATGGACTATCAGGGGGCAATCTCCTGAAAAAAGGAGGAGTTTCTGTCTACTGTAGGAAGATTGCTACAACGAGAGACAGACCAGCTCAGCTCTTCTGCACAGTGGGCAGGCTTTTACATCCAGCCTGTTTGCATGCTGGGGGAACAGGTTCTAGCAAGAGGTGCAAGGAGCTGGCTCTGTTTTTCGCTGATAAGGTGTCCTCCATCAGGGCTGAGGTCTCGTTGGGCATCTCTCAAAAGGAATGCAGGGTCCAGCCTGAGTTGTGTCAGAACACTTCTCCTGTCAGGGATGAGTTTGAGCTGATTGGGGTTGGGGAAGTGGTAGAGATAATCTCTAATCTGTGGCCGACACATTGTGAGTTAGATCCAGGCCCAACTCACCTTTTGATTGAATGTTTGGACCTGATTGGTCCTGTCATTGCTGAGGTTGTCTGGAGTTCATTGAGGAGTGGGATCTTTCCCTTGGCCCTGAAAGAGGCCTTGGTTATATCCCTTCTGAAAAAGTCATCTCTTGACCCAGACTGCCTCAGCAACTACAGACCTGTTTCGAATCTCCCATTCTTAGCGAAGGTTATAGAAAAGGTGGTGGCCATACAGCTGGAGAGACATCTTGCTGCTTCCTCTGCCTATAAGCCTTTCCAATCTGGGTTCTGTGTGGGCCATAGTATGGAGACGGCCCTGGTGAGGGTGCTCAATGATCTCCTGATGGCGAGGAATAGGAACGACCATACCATCTTTGTCCTCCTAGACCTCTTTGCGGCATTTGACACCATGGACCATGAGGTGTTACTTGACTGCCTGCAGTTCTGATGTGGCCTGTCTGGTAATTTCATTAACTGGTTCAGGTCATACCTGACAGACAGAGTGCAGAGGGTGACCATAGGAATTTTCTCATCTAACCCAAAGCCTCTGTGCTGTGGTGTTCCACAGGGGTCGGTCTTTTTGCCTGTATTGTTCACAGTGTATATGCTGCCATTGGGGGACATTATCAGGTGTTATGGGCTGGATTTTCACTGCTATGCAGATGATACCCAGCTGTACCTGTTCTGTGCACTCAATACCTAGGTGTCAAACTCTGTATTTAATAGCTGTCTTGAGGAAATCCAGTTGTGGATGACTCACAATTGGCTTAGGCTTAACCCAGACAAGACCGAGGTACTGATGGTGGAGCTGGGTCATCAGGGTGGGGGGGGGTGGTATTATCCCCTAACCTTGTGCTGGGGGGGTGCATTTAGCCCCCTCTAGACAGGTGAAGAATTTGGGAGTATTCCTGGATAATGGGCTGACACTTGATACACAGGTATCAGCCATAGTGAGAAGTGGGTTTTACCATCTCAGGAATATTGCCCGAATTCGAGCCCTGATCCCACCTGATGACCTGACCACACTGGTGCATGCTTTCGTCACTTGCAATTTGGACTACTGCAATGCCCTGTACCTAGGGTTATCTGGCGGCAACCTCCGCAGACTGCAGCTTGTGCAGAATGCGGCAGTGAGATTATTGACGGGGGGTGAAAAGATGTGAACATATCATCCCAGTGCTCTGTGAACTGCACTGGCTGCTGGCTGGTGGAGGGTTGTCTTCAAGATAGGGCTGTTGACCTATAAGTCCCTGCATGAAAGGGGTCCAGTGTATCTTCAAGAGCTCCTTGTTCCTTACCATCTGGCCTGGGCCCTCCGTTCTGCCCGGGTGACATCCTCAGAGTTCCCAGGGTTAGGCTGCAGCATTCAGGAGACAGAGCATTTGCAGCGGCTATGCCTACCCTGTGGAACTCCCGGCCTGCCTATCTAAGGGAGGCTCCCTCACTAGAAGCCTTTAAGAAGGGCCTCAAAACATATTTATTCAAGCTTTTTAACTTTATTCAAACTTTTTAATCCATTTCATTAGATTTGGTTAGGCATTAAAGATGACATGGAGGTGGACCTAACGTGGGCCATCATTACAGAGGCAAATCTAACAGCCACTGTGAACTGTATCAGGCTCAGATGGAAAAAAATTGGGTGACATCTCACATCTGGTTTACCCATGAGGTGGCCAGAGTGGTCAGCAAAAATAGGGCAGCCTACAGAAAAAGCAGGATAACAACAAGGGAGGATGGTAAGGAAGAACACCTGCGGTTGCCAAGAGTGGCAATAAGGGAGGTGAAGAATGCAAAGATGAGGAAGGAGCTTCAAATAGCTGATGTGAACAAGGAAAGTGAGAAGGCTTTTTGTGCTGCTTAAGCAAAAGAGGTACAAATATATGACTGACTAGTCAGGCTAAGGAAGGGGTATGGGTGGGTAGAGGAGTAAGTGAGCAAATCAGAAGTATTCCATAAATTCCTCAGCTCTGTCTTTACAAGGGAAAAAGAATGGGCTAGAGCCACCCGGGGGCAGAAGGTAGGAGGGGCGATGGGGAGAGAGACATTATAATAGTGGTTGAAAGAGTAAGGGAGGGGCTGCTGGCACAGAAGGTGGAGAAATGCCTAGGAACAGACAGCATACACTGTAGGGTGCTAAAAGAGCCAGCAGAGGAGCATGCAAGGCCGCTGGTGTATCTCTTCAATAGATCCCTGGCGTCAGGTGTGATGCCTCTGTACTGGAGAATGGCACATATGGTGCCTCTCCATGAGAATGGACACAAGCATGACCCGGGGAACTATAGGCCGGTCAGTCTGACCTCTACAGTATGTAAACCCATGGAGAACATCCTTACAGAAAGGCGTGTGGGGTACATAGAAGAGAACAGTCTTCAATATGAGAGCCAGCATGGGTTTGTGGCAGTCAGATCATGTCAAAGGAACCTCATTAGGTTCTTTGTCTGGGTCAGGCAGTACACATCGGATACCTGGACTTCAGCAAGGACTTCAAATTGGTGCTACATAGGAGGAAGATCAAGAAACTGGCATATCGAGTGGTGGGGGAGAAGATGGTAAGGTGGGTGGAGAACTGGTTGAGAGGCATAACCCAGATAGTGGTAGTGGGTGTAGAGTTATCCTGCACCAAGGAGGTCTCCAGTGGAGTCCTGTAAAAATCATTGCTGGGGCAGGTGTTGTTCAACATAGAAACACAGAAACACAAAAACATAGAGTAGAAACATAGAATCTGTCAGCAGATAAGGACCTGATGGCCCACCCAGTCTGCCTTTTTTTCTCTACCTATAGTGTTTCTGCAGACCCTACTCAGTCTTCAGTCCCCCCCCACCACTAAGATCCCTCTGTCTCTATCCCATGCGTTCTTGAACCCTGTCACTGTTTCTGCCCCACCACCTCTGCTGGTAAGCTGTTCCATGCATCCACCACTCTCTCCGTGAAGAAGTACTTCCTCATATTTCCTCTGAGCCTCTCCCCTCTAACTTTATAACATGACCCCTTATACTTATGCATCTTTTTCTGCGGAAAAAGCTTCCCTCCTATACCTTGTTTTTGCCTGTGAGGTATTTGAGTGTCTCTATCATATCCCCCTTTTCCCTCCTTTCCTTCAAGGAGTGCATGTTAAGTTCCTTGAGCCTTACCCCATAGGGCTTTTGATGCAGGCCATCCACCATTTTGGTTGCCCTCTTTTTACTTCCTCCACCCTCTCTATGTCTTTATGGAGGTGGAGCCTCCAGAACTGTACACAGTACCCAACGTGTGGCCTAACCAGAGATCTGTATAGGGGTATTATTACATCCTTTTTTCTGTTGGTGATTCCCCTCCCTATGCAACCCAGCATCCTTCCAACTTTCCCCACTGCTTTGTCACACTGCTTCGCTACCTTCAGGTCATTAGAAATGATGACCCTCAGGTCCTTTCCTGCTTTGTAACTGTTAATACCTCTCATCCCAGTTGGTATATTGCCCTGGGTTCTTATGCCCCAAATGCATTATTTTGCATGTCTTTGCTTTAAAACCAGCTGCTAAGCTCTAGATCACTCTTCCAACTTTCTAGATCACTTCTCATTTTTCCACTTCTCCCGGTGTGTCTGCTCTGTTGCGAAGTTTTGTGTCATCTGTGAACAGGCGTACTTTTCCTTCCAGCCCTTCTGCAATGTCACTGATGAAGACATTGAAGAGGACTGGCCCTAGTACTGATCCCCGTGGTGCTCCACTGGTCACTTTGCCAACTTTGGAGTGACTGTCATTACCACCCTCTGACTCCTGTTGCCCAGCCAATTTTCCACCCAGTTTACTACCTTAGGACCTACTCCTAGGCTTGCCAGTTTTGTTTAATACTGCATGGAACAGTGTTGAAGGCTTTGTTGAAATCCAGGTAGGCCATGTCCACAGCTCCCCCTTGAGTCACTTCCCTAGTCACCCAATCAAAGAACAGGTTTGTCTGGCAGGACCTCCCCCCTGTGAACCCATGCTGGCTCTGATCCTGCAGGTTATTGGTAACTAGGTATTCCCCAATTCTTTCTGTTAATAGTGTTTCTATTACCTTGCCTACCACTGACTCAGGCTGTCTGCCCTGTAATTTTCTGTCTCCTCCCTATTTCCATTTTTGTGGAGTGGGACTACATCTGCCCTCCTCCAGTCCCCTGGTACCTCCCCTGATTTTAATGACATGTTGAAAAGGGCTGTCAGAGGTGTAACTAGCTCCTCTTTCAGTTCCTTCAGTATCCTGGGGTGCACTCCGTCTGGCCCCATTGCTTTGTCTGCTTTTATCTTTGACAGTTCCCTAAGCACTCTTTCTTCTGCAAATGGTCTTGTGTCCACTTCCTATCCATTTATACCCTAGTCTTTTGTCCTTGGTCCACTTTCTTCCCCTCCTCTATAAACACTGAACAGAAATAGTTGTTTAATAAGTCCACTTTTTGGTGGTACTCTTCCACACTGCACCCTCCTTCCTCTTTCAGTCTTACTACCCCCCCCATTATCCTTCTTTTCTCAATTATGTATCTGTAACCCCCCTGCAAATGGGGGTTCCCAAAAGACTTCCAGGAGCTTGTTTGAATGCTCCAAGCCTGAATGGTGTTTGGCATTTAAGCCATTTATCAGTGAGTGTTTTTAGAACCTCTGGTACTGTCTCTTTAAGAGCTGTCTGCTTGCAGACATAATTAGTTTGTATGGGGACTGTGTGTTTCTTTGATTGAGTACCACTCAGCTGCTGCCAATTCACTTCATTTTTGCAGTCACTAGGAGTGCAAAGGGAACCTATCTGAAAGATGTAACTGTTTGCCAGAAATTATTTAGAGTAATAATGAAATTACAGTTTGTCTAACCTGCTTTCTGTAGTCAGAACTGTGTCTGCTAGTTCCCCATTCTAGTTTTGAACTGCTGAACTGGACCAATCAGTGTGGGGTAAGCTAGCTCTAAAATGGTGCCTGGACGAATCAGAACTTGGACTCATAATCTGAGCCAGCCACAAGAGGATTGTATGGGCAGTGACTCTGGGAGATGTAGTTTAGACTTCAGTGCCTTTTGGACCAACAGCAGCAGTCTATTGTGAGTGACAGCCAATCCAGTCAAGAACTGGGAGGAACTCAAAGGAAGTGCCCGTTTTGTCGGTTGGAGTTTCAGTTGAGCTTTGGCAGGAAGAAGGAAGGAGCCCTGTGCTTTTCAGTGTGCAGTTTTAGTCAAAAACGGTGTAAGGCCCAGAGTTCCGTCTGCAGCTTGTGTAACAGCTTGTTAGGACTGAATCCGTCCTGTGAAAAGAATCAAAGGATCTCTGAAGAGTAGAAACCAGGCTCACCCTGTAGAAGACTGGAAGAATTGCTGAAAATTGCACTCGGTCTGTCAGGAACTGAATCTGCTGTGTGTTCTCCGGTATTGTGCAGTAATTGCGATCGGGATACAGATGCAGCCTGCCTGGTATAGTGCTTTCTTTATATGGATGTGTGAAGAGGTTTGTGTACCTCAAGTGAGCCCTGCTGACATTGAAGGACCCTATCTTATTTGGAGGTCGTGAGTACTAATTCAGGGTTGCTCCTGTTGAATTGCCACATTAAATCCAAATGGAATTACTGTACTGCTGACTGTTTAATTCTCCTTTTCTCTGTGTGAAAGGGCCCTACCAGCTGCCACGGTTTGGACTAGCCACTGGGGCTTGGGTACCCAGGGACAGTAACTGATAGGGATAGGCCTGTGCACAGAGCCACAGGTAGATTATTAGAGTGATAAGCTGATTAACCTGATTTCCCTGTCCTTGTTATATCCCCTAAATAAATCAGAGCTGCTTGTTTCAGCAAAGTTATACTGCCTGAGGTATTTGTCTATGTTAAAGTACTGTACTGTGATTGTTGCACTGTATCTCATTTCACAGGAGGTCCCAGTGCGGAACCAGACCTGGGGGTAAGTGTATACTGTGAAGGTAATTCTGATATATTGTGTGGGCCACTAGTGGGAAGAAAGGGGGGTTGCAGTGTCCCAGAGGGCTGTGACCAAGTTAGTTTAACTATTGCAAACCCTGACCTCTGGGTGGAGGCACCCGCCATTGGATCCAGGCCCCTCAACCTGTTAGTGGCAAATCAGGCAGGGGTAGTAGCCCTTGGGATAGCGCCATCTAGGGGTTACATATCTAAGAAATGTTTTATCTCCCTTTGTCACTAACTTGGCAGACCTTTCCATAAGTGACATTGGGGAAGGCATTACGGACAATATGTGACTGTTTGCGGACAATACCAAACTCAGTGGAAGGGTGAACACAAAGGAAGGGATACAGGAACTGCAGTCGGACCTTGGTAAAATCAAGCAATGGTCAGGAATCCGGGAACTTGGCTGCAATGCCACAAAGTATAAATTACTGCATATTGGGGCCCAGAATCCTAATACAGAGTATTACCAAAGGGGAAGGGTCCGAGTAGCTGCTTCAGAGTAGGAAAATGATCTACAGGTGGTGATTACTAGAGAACCAAAATACTGCTTGCAGTGCAAAAAAAAAAGTGGAAAAGGCAAACAGGATGTTGGGTGCATTGCCAGTGGATTCAGTAGTAGGTGGAGTGTGGTTATTTTGCCATTGTACATAACATTGATAAGTTTAAATTTAGAATATGGGGAAAGCTATTGGCATCTATACCACAAAGAAGACATCAGCTTGCTAGAAGCGGGCCCAAAGGAGAGCTAATGATGTACTCCCTGGAGCACAGGAGAGAGAGAGAGAGAGAGAGAGGAGGGATATGGTAGAGACCCTCAGATACAATATGGAGATTACCAGAGTAGAAATAGACAGTATCTCTAAATTGAGTGACAGTAGAACCATGAGGGACACAGCTTGAAGTTAATGGTGGGGAGGTTTAGGGGGGATGTCAGGAAGCATGTCCTTATGGAGAGGTTGGTGGCAGCATGCAATGCACTGCCAGAAGAGGTAGTCTCAGTAAAGATGGTAAGGGCATTTAAGAAGTCATGGGACAAAAGCAAAAGGTACCTATGGGACAGTGGAGAGGAAGAAGGGAAGGAAGTGATGAAATGGGAGGGGGGGGCTGGTTCATTGGGGTAAGCCATGGACAATGCATCACTTACCAAGCAGACTCGGTAGGCTTATCAGCATTCTTTTGCTGGCTTTTTGGATGTTCGTAAGTAATGAGGATGACATATGTAGCATATGTTGACTGAAGTGATCTCCTATCAGAATTGAGAGGGAAAACATCACTATGACTATAGTCATCACCACCTTTTATTGAGTGGTATAACCTAGTCAAACTTGCCGGACTGAGGAACACAGCAAGAGGTGAAGTACTGGGTAATGATTTGTGTAAATTGCAGGCCATGGTAGGAGAGTTTTTATTTATTTATTTTTTATTTTATTTATTTTTATTCTGTCTCGGATTACAAACACCTTTGAGCTCAAGGCAGCTCATTTACAAATGTTCCACATCAGTGGGGAAGGGGTTACAGTTAGACAGGGAGTACAATAAGATGATGTAAAAAATACAGTACAGTACGTATGGCACACCTTTAAACGAAAATGATTAGTAGAGCAATTACATAGCGAATAAACAGTAAGGAGAGCCAGCATGGAGAGCTGGCAGTTATGCTGTAACAAACAGTAAGTGAATACATTCAAAGCATACAGTGACAGATTAAGCAATGGAGGCAGTAAGGAGTTAATACAGTGGAGTAGATGAGGGTGGTGGCATTGCTATGATTTATCATAGCGTAGGGTAGCAGCCAGTGGCTTTGTCAAATGTTGTAGGAGGGTAGGAGGGGGGGGATAGAGGGATGGCAAGGTGAGCAGGTGATGTGGACAATCGGTACCATGTAAGTGCCGAAATATAAGTGCCAAAGGGTGAAGACAGGGTGCCACTGAACACAGTTGAGGTTGACAGACAGGAACTAGGATTGGGTGGTACAATCACATGTGCTTTCAGTTATAAGATGCTGCCAGAGCAAATGTTTTAAACTGTGCAAGCTTGGTTAGATTGGTCAGTTCACTGCACAGGCCATTAAACCAAAGGGGGGGCTCTGTACAAGAATGATCTTTGGTACTGTGCAGTCCAACACCGTGGGATGAGGTGGTGTTCAGATTCAGAGGTACAGGTATGCTGGGTCTTAAGGGATTTTTTCAACAGGTATCCAACTCCTGGAGGCAAGAGCCCAAGAAGCATTTTTTTAGTCCGTAGGCATGTTTGGTACTTGATTCTACCAGTTAGTTGAAGGCACCCAGTTTTGGCATATAGATCACAGGTGTGGATAAATGGGCAGTACCTGTGTTTAGCCTACATGCTTTGTTCAGAGCAACAGTTAGCCATTTGAGTGATGTGGTAGTGACAGCTCCATATATAGATATATTTACTCCAATATAGATTGCACCACAAGTCCTGTGAGGACAGGTTGAAGGAATTGAATATGTACTCCCTGGAGGAGAGGAGGAGAGAAAGAGAGAGAGGGGATATGATAGAGACATACAAGTATCTTACAGGGAGGAACAGGGTGCAGTAATACACTATTTTTAAGTGAAAAAGATGTTCCAGGACTAGAGGGCATGGGATGAAGTTGGAGGGAGGACGATTCAGAGGAAACATGAGGAAGAATTTCTTCACAGAACGGGTGGTGGACAAAGTGGAAGAGGAAGTGGTGGAGGTTGCCAGAGGAAGTGGTGAAGGCTAAAACAATCACAGGATTTAAGAATGCATGGAATAAACATAAAGGAATTCTGGAGGTCAGGGTTATGGGGTAACAGACTTCTATGAAAACATAAAGTAAACTTACAAGCTCAAATGGGCAGACTGAGTGGGCAGTTGGCCCTTATCTGCCGTCACTGTCTATGTAGCTATATACTACTAAGCCATAGTGAATGACCGATAGAACCTACATAGAAACATAGAATTTGATGGCAGATAAGGACCACTTGGCCCACATAGTCTGCCCATTTCCCTACCTAACGGATAAGCTGCAGTTCTTAGTTAACCAACAGCCTACTTCCTCCTACCCCCCACTAGTATTGCCTCATGTCTGTCCCATGCATTCTTGAATTCCCCCACTGTTTTTGACTCTACGACCTCCTCAGGAAGGCTGTTCCATGTATCCACAACCCTCTCTGTGAAGAAATACTTCCTCACATTACCTCTGAGCCGTCCCCCTCTATCTTCAAATTGTGCCCCCTTGTTTTTGCACATCTCTTTTTTCTGAAAGATGCTACCCTCTTGGACTTTGTTGATTCCCTTGAGGTATTTGAAAGTTTCTATCATGTCTCCCCTCTCCCTCCTTTCCTCAAGTTCCTTTAGTCTTTCTTCATATGTCTTCTGATGCAGACCCTGCATCATTTTGGCTGCCCTCCTCTGGGCAGCCTCCACCCTGTCTATGTCTTTGCGGAGGTGGGGTCTCCAGAACTGTACACAGTACTCCAGATGTGGTCTTACCAACTGTCTGTACAGAGGGCCAACAACTTCCTGTTTTCTACTATTGATGTCTCTCCCTATGCATCCCAGTATCCCCCCGGCCCTCCTTACTGCCTTCTTACATTGCTGGCCCACCTTTAGGTCATCTGATATGACTACCCCCAGGTCCCTTTCCATTTCTGTTGTTGTCAGTATCTAACCCCCATTGTGTACTCTTCCCCTGGGTTTTTGTCTCCCAGGTGCTTTACTTTGCACTTCTTTGCATTGAATCTAAGCTGCTATACATTTGACCATTCCTCCAACCTTGCCAAGTCCCTTTTCATCCTTTCCACCCCACCTTGTGTATCAACCCTGTTGCAGATCTTTGTGTTATCTGCAAAGAGACATACTTTCCCTTCCAGTCCCTCTGCAATGTCACCTGTCTGTGGATTGCAAGCTTCAGAGCTTCTGGAGTCAGGCACCGTCTATATCTATAGAGGAGCCCAATCCTGGTGTTAATGCTTCTAGCAACATTCTCTATGTGAGGTACATAGGTGAGGTGACTGTCCAAGGTTATACCAAGGTACTTAAAGTGTTACAGTTGTAGATGAGTAAATATGGAGTTTAAGTTACAAGACATCTGTCGATTAACACATTCTCTTTGCATAGTGGTGGGAAAGTCAACCCCAAAGTGTGTTAATTTGATGAAACAAGTAGGAGAACAAGTGAAAGCAGTATATCAATTAGGTGAGAGGGAGGTGCGAGCACAAGTGTGAAAAAGCCAGATATTACAGTGAGCAGCAACAGACTAGGGTTCACATACTGGTGAGCTCTTGTGTGTCAGGATAGGGTGAGATGACTGGTGTCAGCCTGCAGCACCATGCCTCACAACACATCCAAGGTGTACAGTAAATCACTATAACCCCATACCCTGTTGTGGGTTATTGCTTACTTGGCAATACAAATGCCCTTAGTGTAAGATCCACAAAGTGCCCTTTAGGATAGCAGGTCCACCAAAGATGCGTGATACATTATGCCAGGACCTGTATGGGTTACAAATCTTGAAGAACTCAATGAGAATGAAGGTGATTGCATCTATGCAGAGGGCACCAGGGGATTATGCTGTGGATGTGCATCTCACCTACTGTATGACAGATGTAGAGTGTCATATCAATGTTTTGGCCACATAACACTGTAGTGGTTTTCTTCTGTCACCATTCACTATCAACAAAGTCGCTCTTAAAAACTGTCTTGGTTCAAGACCTAGACCACATGTATATAGTGGAGGAAAAATGGTTATGCCCTGCTCGTTGAAGGCATCCAGCGCTATTAACTCTGTGACAATGCATTGGTGGTGTGCCTTGAAAACCAATTCCACTAGGGTATGTTGTGATGATTGGTAATTGAGTTTGCTGCATTCTGTGTTGATCAGTTAATATATCAGTGAGTCAGTCCTTTGCAATTACCCAATCCATCCCCATTTATGAGCACTGCACAATTTGAAAAGCTGCTTTATGCTTTGTTCACTATTTGCATACACTCTTTTTTTTTAACACTAAGGCTCTCAATGCATTCCGTACATTTCAAGCCATTGTTTGTTTTGTGCTGCTAAACACAATGGTTATGATGCATCGTCCACACTGTATTGTCCAATCACTGTGGTTGTGATTCAGAAATTGTGTACTGCCATTAATGTGCACTTCTCTGTAGCACTGGTCCATCTTAAAAAATTGTGGATTGGCATTGTCACCAAGATGTGTTATTATCATGGGAGTGCACATTCCATGTTGTGGTTATTACTTTTGAGTCAGTTAGTGAGGGTGAAAATAGTTTTACTTTGGCTTTGGAAACTGTTAACTGACTTCCTTTTTTTTTAAAATTATTTTCAGGAAATGGATGGATATTGCGGTTACCCCGACAATGACATTTCGCCAGCGAGTTCCCCCACAGCGACTATAGTGCCTAGCCATGGTGGGAGACCCGCTGGAACCCGACGTTGTTCAGTTGGGGGTCCTGCACCCCAATCAGCTCTGACTGGAGTTGAGAATCCTTAAGTGGTGGAGTGCAGGGCTCAGCCCCATGAAGGTTTGAAACAAAGCCCCCAAGAAAACAACAAAACAAAGTGCAAACTGGCAGCTGACTGGAGAATGCAATCGACCTGCCAGTGTCACTGACGGGGTGTTCGACAAAATTTTTGTCGGACTCACATCGTGGATCAGTGTACTTGCAGTTGCCACTGCTTTCCAAGAAGATGTTTTTGCATTGGACCCTGACACACATGTTAACCACTCAAGGCACCATGCGATGTACAATCAATTCACTTTGTGGTGTCACGGTAAACTTGACTGGCTCATATGTGTGCCTATTCCAAGCTGCCTTGTGTGGCGCATCAGAGATGCTTATCCTGACCCATCTGGACACTACAAAGGCTATAGAAATGGATGTTTAGATAAATTCTAAATGTTTCTGCTCCTGTAAATGCATCATACTGTTCAGCTGTGTGTATTCAGCTGCCTGTATTGTACTGTTTCTTCAGCTTGTTCTTTCTTATGATAGGTACAATTTAATAAAATGATTGTTATTGTAAATAAATGTCTTTACCTTTACTTACAAGGTATCTAGCTGACATAAGGTTATCAATATTCATACCACAGTGAATGTGTGCAAAATACTGGAAGCATATAGAGTACAGAGATAACTGTTTTGTAGAAATTACAGATTTCACAATTTTTTGGGAAGTCATGTAAACATGAGATCTTGTATGACTAAGTAGGTATCTATCACCTGGCTGATTACACGTTACCCATGCGAGTATCCACAAGGTTGCACCTGGAAGCAAGCCTTGGGAAATTGTGCCTTTCCCTCTCATGAAGGGGGGAATATGTATGCTGCCCTCAAGTAATCTGTCAGCATGCAATTTTCCCAGCTGCAACCTTGGTGAGTGGCGGAGACATCATGGACTCCCTGCAGCTCACTTTCTGTGGGCAACTTGTATGTATGCCCACTTATGATGGGGCAGCACTGATACTGGTGCATACTAACAGGGAGAGTGTTGCTGATGCCATGGTGGGAGGACATCTGGGTACTAGTGATCAACGCACAGTGCAGTTCAATGTAGGAAGTGGTGAGTAATCCAACCACATAATGGCGAAACTCCAGGACTGAAGGGCTGATTGGGCTGGCAGTGTAGCCTACATGTTAAAGTAATGAGCTGTGAATGTGCTTGGTACATCCAGCAGACATGGATTCGATTCCCATAACCTCTACTTGCTTGTGTGACTCGAAGCAAGTCACCTAACCACCCCAGTGCTCCCCGGTCCCCCCTGAAAACAGGTACTTGTGCCTAGTGGGCTTTATCCGGTTACCAAAGACTAAAATGCATTTTTTTTAAATTACCATGATGGGTGACTGCTTCTGCCATGACCTTGCAGGGAAGAGAGGACCTGGTGGAGGTGGTGTATAAACAATGGGTAAAACTCTGAGAGTGCATATTGAAGGCTACAAACCTCTGAATCAAGCTTGCAAGCGATAGTTAAGGGAAGATGCAACACAACTGTTGTTTTAAAAAGAAATTGCATAAAATGTAATGGATACAACAATGGGATTCATAAGGTCAGCCGAGACACTGAGAGCAGTAGGATAGCGAAGTGTGTCTGTGAAAACATATGACAGCAGTTGACACAGTAAGGAGCACAATGGCCAAACAGAAGATACAATCACCCATTGAGTATCAAAAGGTGACAGAACATTACTAACCCACACAGAAAAAGGCCTTCAAATTCAATTCAAGTATTCTTCATTTTTTTAAAAACTGATCCAGTTATTTTCATGTTTTTGAAGTAATTCAAATTGACTTCGATTGTACCTCAAACACCAGTTTTTATCCATTGAAAACGTCTCGATATGTTCGCGAATGCCCTTCAAAAAGTGCATGAAAAATGCTAATTAGCCTTCAAAAAGAAGGTTAAAAGACTGGTAAAAAACTGTTATGAAAAAGCCCTTTAATTCCACCAAGAATACCCTTCTTTTCCACCTAAAATGAAGGCCTTCAAATATACTATCGTTTTTGAAGTAATTCAAATTGACTTTGATTGTACCTCAAACACCAGTTTTTATCCATTGAAAATCCGTCTCAATTTGTTCTCAAATGCCCTTCAAAAAGTGCACAAAAAATGCTAATTAGCCTTCAAAAAGAATACTGAAGTATTGGTAATAAACTGTTATGAACAAGACCTTCAGCAGTACCTGAAATACCTTTTAAAGGAAAACTCTGGTTTACAGGGGCTCCCACCCCTGCAAACCTTACCCTCCATATAAAGTTTAGTAGAAAAAGGTGCTTTTTTTCTCCCGCGACAAAGTTCTTTAATTTAATTTTGTAAAGTCCACTACACAGAAGTATGGTGGACGTGTAGGCATCTCTATTTACTTTAAAGGTGCAGATGCGGTGCTGCACCATGTGCTTCAGTACAAATGCATTGAAGTGCATAGTGCAGCGCTGCACCTTTACAGTAAATAGAGCCACCTAAGCATCCACCATACTTTTGTGTAGTGAACTTTTCAAAATTAAATTAAACAACTTTGCCGTGGGAGGAAAAAGGGATTTTTTCTATTAAACCTAAACCGGAGGGTAAGGTTTGCAGAGGCAAGAGCCCCTGCAAACCAGAGTTTTCCTTTAAAGTGCAACAGTCCTGAAACATAAAAATCAAATGGCCATCAAATCAGAGAAACTGTCTGTCCCACCGATGGGCCCCATTTTCATCCAGCCAGACCAGCCGTAGCCTCTCTGACTAGCATCCCTACCTACACGTCCCCTCTTTGCCTACCCACACCAGCAACTGGAACCCAAACCAGTCTTTCCCACCTACATTCTCCCCGTTCTGCACCCTGAATCAGCCATGGGACTGCTGGGCTGGCCTGCCTCATCTATGCCCCCATGATATCTTCAAATGGACCAGCCTTGGGATGACTGGCTTCCCAGGTCTACGTTTCTGTTGTCCACCCACTCAGACGAGCCCTGGGAGTGCTGGATCTGCCACCACACCAACTGTACATGTGAAGCTTGAAAGCATTAAATGTAATTTTGTACCATACTGCAGCAGAGTTACTACAGTAAACAATGCAATCTCAGAGTTAGTCAGTCCCTTTTGCCATGCAGGACATTAAGACACTGCACTTTATCCTGGCTGCTATACTGTATGTCCTCCATGTCCCTCGATCTGGATCAGTATTGGGATCCAAGGTCTAGCTTTCCCTAGGAAAATCTCACCTTTTTGTCCACTTGGACTATCCCTGGGAACCCATACTAGCTGTCCCCATTTATGTCACCATGTTCCTTCACCCAGATAACCCTTTGGACCATGAGACTAGCCTTCCACAGCTATCAGTCTCCTGCCTGCCCACCCAGACCTGCCGTGGGACCCCTGGACCAACTTTTCTCACCCATGTCCTGATATCCCTCTACCTGGACAAGCCTTGAGACCACTATGCTGCCCTCCCTCATTTAAGTCCCTCCTCTTTAACCACCCAGACTAGCTCTGGAATCTCAAACTGGCATTTCTCACCTACTTTATGTCCATTGTTCTACCCACTAGGACCAGTCCTGCAAATCCTAGAAAGGTATTTGACACCAACCTCTACATTCATCCCCCATGCTGACCAGCCCTTGAACTCCCAAACAGGTGTCCTAAACTCACCTCTACCTTCTACTTCTTGCAGGACCAGACAAGGGATCCATAAATGGGTGTCGAACTCACACCTGTTCCCTTATTTTCTGATTGGACCAGCCATAGGACTCGTATACAAGGGTTCCACACTCACCTCCACCCCTTCTCCCATCTGGAGCACTCCATTATCCATAGAACTTGGGTCTGAAACACTTCTGCATACGCTTCTCCCACTCATACCATCCTTAGGACCCTAAAACAGGGGCCAGATACCCACATGCACCTTCATTAGATTTACTATAGCATACCGAAATGCCGAATCCCAACACCCAGGAGTCCATAAATTATAGCCCACCAGTCGGTATCCTGAAAGTCTGGAACTGCATGCAGCAGATGTTTTTTATGTGATTTGGGGGGGTCTTCACCCCCTACTTATTTATGATTGCCAACTCTGCTGTGGGCAATTCCAGACTGTTAAGATACAGACTGTTGGGCTATAATATTTAGGCTCCTGGCTATCAGGATTCTGCAATTCAGTATGCCATAATACTCCACTTCATCTTCCACTCAGACTATCTTTAGGGTCACTAAACCAGGATTCTGACACTACCTGCACCTTCTTTCACACCATTCCTAGAACCCCAGAACCAGGCTTCAATAGCCACCATACTATGCCCCTCACAGACCACCTATACGTCCCCTTGGAGCCTATTTACTCATTTGAATCACCAAAGGTACCCCCAATAAGGCTTCCCCAGCTATGACCCCTCTTTCCCCACCTGAACCTCCAAGGGCATCCACATAATAGAGTCCCCCATGTACATTCACCCTCTTCTCCCATCTGGACCACCTAAGGAACCACATGAACCACACTACCCCCTACCCAGGACACTGGGTGATTGGAAATCCATGGCCATGATTGGGGGCAGTCAGGAGTCTAACAACAACACTATGGGAGTGGGGAAGCCTGAAGCTGGGATGGGGCTCAAGAGCCTGCTGCCAGGGCTAAGAGGGATACAAAATAGAGTATGACACCATGACTGGGGAAGGGGGGCTCAAGAGCTAGTGGCCCCACCTTCAGCATGTAATGGGTGTTGGCACACCATTACAGTCAACCCACCAAATACAGATTAAGTAGAAGGTCTTACCTGAGCACTATTGGAGCCAGAGGTAGGAGTCTCGAAAGGATATTGTCCACCACACCTGTTAAAAAAAAAAAATAGAAAAGGGGGTAACAAAGGATACATAGCTCTGAGGGGGTACAATAAGGGTGCAAAAGACAGGTTAGGCATAGAATTATACTTATCTAGCCCAGCCTGGTGGTGCTGAGGGTTGAGGCCCTGGACGCCACACCTCTCGCCACGCCGGTGACCCGTGTTTGGGAATGGATACGGGCCGCCAGGGGTCGCAGGGACAGGGAAGGATGAAGCATCCAGAGGACTGCTCTTCTTCCCTGGGAAGGGGGGTATCACGGCACCGATACCTGAGTGCCCTCAAGCGGAGGCTGGGGAGCAAGGTATATGGGTGTGCACATGCAGGGGTCGTGTGCAGACGTCTCGAGGGGACCACACATGGGAGCGTGTGTGAGCCACCTCGGCTGACGTCATTGCACACACCTGGCTCCTGAGGGAATAAAGCAAGAAAAATCCTGCTGCAGCACCTTCATGAAGCTGCCTCGCCATCCCTCTAGCTCTCAGGCTGACTCCCGTACCTGACCTGTGTCCGTGACACCTTGGCCAGTGACACAGCTCTGCCCTGGGGGGTAAACCGGGGGCAGGGAGGATGGCTCATATGAGAGTGGGGTTGGTGGGGGCCGTGACTGGGTGGACAATTGGCACTGTAGCAGGGAAAAAAAAAATACTTATACTTATCTGATATGTAGGAGTCCATGTCCAGTTAGATATGTTAAATAAATTAAAATTAGGTTAGCTGGGGAAAAAAAATAACAGAGTAGAAACAGAGGAAGAATTGGTTTGGGAGGGGGCTCAGCCAAAAACCCCTGTACTCCTATTGGCAGCCCAGTGATTGGTATTGTACCTGGCAGCCAAGCGGCCTTATGGAAGCTCTTCAGGGTCTAGTGGTCCTGTTGATAAATAAAAGAAAGGTACTGGTGGTCTTGTGGGCTAGGAATGCTGACACGGGGTTATAATGTAGCAAGACAATATGCCGCATGGTAAAATCACACTGCCAATACAGTGCAATTTCTGCCATGCACCCCCCAAACCCCCCAATAAAGATTCTCAACTCCGGGGGGAGGGAGATAACTCAGGGAGCGCACAAACTGTTAAAAAAATAAAAGTTTCTGGGACCGGGAATCAAACCCAGTCCCTGATGCAACGCCTGGGTTCTTCGCTGCAGTGGCTCAGTCCACCACGGCAGCTGCTCAGAAGAACCCCATCCCCGCAGAGGTCTTATCCTCTGCCTGGGATGTTTAGAGTGGTGCAATACCATACAGCAGTATTCGCGGTATTGCACCACTCACTGTAAACTACAACACTCTTCAGGTTTAGCCGTAATGTCGTACGCTATTAAGTGTGCGACATTATGACCTGGTAGGAGGAATGCCATGGGGGCTATAAAGCAAATTAGTAGCCCTTATGGTTCAATACCTTGTGGCCAACATCAATTTTCCTTTGAAATGAATTGCTACCCTTCTCAGAGGTCTAGTGGGGTCTCTTTGAGCCATGGTATTGTGTGGGTGCTGCTGATGTGGAATGGTGGCAGGAGGATATGCTTGGGTTGTGCCTATAGCCAGCCACATAGCACAATCATCTAAGAGTGAATGTGCCTGTGGGCACTTGTAGCTCAGAGATTACACAGAGCTCAGGCTGTGGATCACTCTGTACAGGTGGGGGAGGGGAGAGAGAGAGAGAGAGAGAGAGAGAGAGAAAGGAACCAGCAGGAGGTGGAGGGGGCAATATTGGAAGTGTCCTCTCCACCACCACCTTTTCCACCGCTTTGGTGGCAGAGAGTTTGTTTATGCCCTAAGGGTCTGAAGCAACAGCAAATAGGAGGCCATGGAACAGCCACACCCCATAGCTGCAACAACTGTTTTGGAAATCGAGGCTGGAAGCCGGAAAGAGCCTCCATTGAGTGAAACCACTCCAGCAGTAATGCTGAAGCCAGGAAGGGCGTGCAGAGGTGGCAGGAGCTGCCAGGGAGTAAAGACACTCCTGTGGCAATAGTAAAACCTGGGGTGGTTGTAAGAATGGGAGAAGACGGGATGGCAGCAGCAGCAGGTGTGGCATAGTTTAAGCCACACTATGGCTTTAGGAATGCCAAAGGGCTAAATTTTGTTGCAAAGACAAGCCACCTGCAATCAAGCCTAAGAGGATCAAGTGCATGAGCCGGGGGTTCGGGGCAAGAATATGCTTATTAGGGCTGGGAGAGCCTAGAGATAGCTGCAGTGGTCACAGCAGAAGCCCAAAAGTGCATTACAAATGCAAAACAAACAAACAAAAAAACACTAACAAAAATGCAGTATATAGATTTATTTAAGTGGCTTCGGTGGGGGGTGCGAAGCAATGTTCCAGGTTAACTACAGGTAGGCCATGATTGGAACATGCTGGCAGGCACACACATAGTTTGGACATCTTGACAGCAGCAGCAGGAGGCAGGATCAGCCAGACAGTAAATGAAACTGGGGGTGCTGTTATTGGGCTGTTCCTGACAGCTAAAATACAAACTTGAAAAAGTATGAGGTAGGGTGAGGTAAGGTGTCTAGGGAATCACCAGCCCCATCCACCCACACCATAACTTGGCAGTGTTTACCTCACAAAGGTGGAAAACAGTGGGCTCAAAAGAGGCAAGGACAGTAATAATAATAATAAAATGTATTTGTTATAGCGCCTTTCATATAACCAAGGCACTGTACATCAAGATAAAACAAGATACAATAAATACAATAAAATTAAGAAGATCCAGAGTAGGCTTCCCACACAAAAAAGTCTTAAGTGCCTGCTTAAAAAACCCCACCATCCTGCACTCCCGAAGCTGACGTGGCAGAGAATTCCAGAGGGTAGGTGCCACAAAACCAAAAGCACGCACACCGGATGACTTTAAGTTTACCCTCAGAATCTCCAGCAACCTCTCGTCAGCTGAGCCGAGCTGTCACAGAGGGGTGTAAGGAGCCAGGTGCTCTTTCAAGTAATCAGGACCCCGTCCATGTAGGGCTTTGTAAGTTGAAAGACCTACCTTAAAGGTGATCCGCCCCTGAATAGGCAGCCATTGCAGACCGTGCAGCACAGGGGTAATGTGCGTTCTTCTAGATGCCCCAGTCAACAAACGTGCAGCAGCGTTCTGCACTAGCTGCAAGCAGCAGATATCAACCCCAAGAAGCCCTAAGTACAGGGAGTTGCAATAATCAAGGCGTGATGTCACAAAGGTGTGGACCAAAACAGGAAGGACGCAAGACGGAACAAGGTGCTTAATCCTACCAGTGTTCCTAAGAATGTAAAAGGCTAGCTTGATGACTGCTGACACCTGATGACAAAGGGTCAGACCACCGTCAGGCACCACTCCCAGGTTACACACCCTTTCAGAAGTGAGAATCTGGGCCCCCCCGGGACTAAACCGGAGGGGAACTCAGTCTTCAACCCCTCTGCCCTACGACCCGGGTCCACAACCAACACCTCAGTCTTTCCTGGGTACAACTTTAAACTGCTGGTATTCATCCAATCTTGGATTTCAATGAGGCAGCTGTTCAACACTGAGATGGCACTAACCTGGTCGGGTGCAAAAGACAGGTAGAGCTGGGTGTCATCAGCATAGCAATGAAACTTCAGCCCATACTGTCTTACAATGTCTCCAAGGGGAAGCATATATACTGAGAATAACATGGGGGACAGCACCAAGCCCTGGGGTACCCCGCAAGGCAGAGAGAAAGCCCCAGAAGAAAATATACCCTAGACAACTCTCTGCATTCTACCAGCAAGGAAAGATGCAAACCATCTGAGAACTGTACCAGACAGCCCACAGATGGGCCCCAGATGCTCGAGCAGGACCCCATTATCCACAGTATCAAAAGCTGATGATAAATCAAGTAGAACCAAAATGGAACGATGTTTCTGATCTCTTGCCATCAGGAGATCATTGAGTACCCGAACCAGAGCAGTCTCAGTACTATGCCTCTTACGAAAACCCGATTGGAGAGTTTCGTATAAATTATGGACGGTTAAATGGTTATCCAGTTGAGCTGCCACAACTTTCTCAATAACCTTCTCCACAAAAGGGAGGTTAGAGATAGGCCCGTAGTTTGCTAGGTTCTCTGGGTCTAGAGAAGCTTTCTTCAGGAGGGGTATCATCACCCCCTCCTTCAGGGAGCAAGGAAACTCACCTGACTCCAAAGAGCACTGGACAATCTGAGCTAAGACCGGGCCGATGATATCACTACAACCTAAAATCAGAGGAGTAGGACCTGGATCTAAACTACAGCAGGTGGGACCCATCGCCTGGATAATCCTCATAATGTCTACAAACTCTGGCAGGTCAAAGGTACTCCAGGAAACTCTGGGTTCTGCGACAAGGTACCGATCAACCGCATCCCCCATAGAGTGAAGTTGCCAGCATTCCTGCCTCATGTCAGCCAACTCATTCCAGTAGTCAAGAGGCATTACCGCAACAGGTTCCCGCCTCGGGGGGGTGCAGAATTGAGCATGGGTGTCCTCTAATGAGTGGGGTGGGTCACCTGCCTGCAGTCCCACCATCACTGGAGGATGCTTCAGTGTCAGGCAGTAACAGGCAACTGGTAGGGTGGGGCATCCCCATAGGGTGTGATGTGAGCATGCCTTCACATGTGTGTGTCAGGTTGGGGACACGTGGGATGGAGACTGGGGAGAAAACCAAAACTGACAAATAGTAAAAAGTATTAATGGGGAAAAAAAGATACAGTTCATTCTTTGCCCTTTTTTGTTGGGGTGGGGTCTGCATCCAGTACGCACCTCACATTCAGGAGCAGGGTAAAAATGCAGGACCCAAAATCCCCCCCCCCACTAAAAAATGCAGCACTAGAATCATGGAGGACATTGGGACTGACAAGTCAAAGATGGGGGAAATCCCCAAAGTGGGTAACAGCAAAATGCATGCAATGGAAACATAAACAGAGATCACAGAAAAGATCAAAGGTCCGTCCAGTGTGTAGTTCCCTTTTAAACCCTGGGACCAATTGCTTCCCTATCTACTATAACCACCCTGAGTAGCCACTACAACCTTCACTCTGTATCAGCTATACTTGAAATCATTTATGGTTTTGGCATCCACCACCTTGACTGGCAGACTGTTCTGTGGTTCTGCTATCCTTTCCATAAAAAATAAAAAAAAAT
This sequence comes from Neoceratodus forsteri, assembly GCA_016271365.2. NCBI lineage: Eukaryota > Metazoa > Chordata > Ceratodontiformes > Ceratodontidae > Neoceratodus > Neoceratodus forsteri. Next base: position 964,338,670 of record CM028132.1, on the reverse strand, counting down.
CCAACTTGAACTTTCTACCTCCTTTGCATTATTTTACGCTCATACCCCCCAAATCCTTTAGCTGTTGCTCAGGCTAAACAGTTTCATGCAATTCACCTTGCTTATTCCTTCCAAGTGATTCCCTAGTGAGATGCACAGGGATGGAAGTTTGTCTAACACCACAAGACCAAGAGGTGGTACAGTATGTTGCATTCTAGGGTACAGGCTTTTAAGCAGGGTCTGAAAATCTTATTCGCTCATGCTGTGGAGGCTTAATTTTCCCCACAGCTATGTCAGATGTCAGAAGTATGGCAGCTGAGATTCAATGTAAAGAAGTGCAAATTAATGCACCTGAGGGAAAAAAATCCAGGAGAAGGGTACACAATGCGGGGAGGTAGTAGCAACAACAAAAAAGGAATGGGACCTGGGGGGTAGTCATATCAGATAACCTAAATGTTAACAAGCAATGTGAGAAGGCAGTAGGGATGGCTGGGGGATACTGGGATATATAGAGAGAGGTATCACCAGTAGAAAACAAAAGTTGTTATCCCTCTGTACGGTCAATTGACGAGACCCCATCTAGAGTACTGCATGCAGTTCTGGAGACTTCTTTTCCACAAGAATATAGAAAGGATGGAGGCAGTTCAGAGGAGGGCAACTAAAATGGTGCAGGGTCTGCACCAGAAGCCATACGAAGAGAGACTAAAGGAGCTTAATATGTATACCATTGAGGAAAGAAGGAAGAGACGGAACATGATAAAAGTACCTCAAGAGAATCAACAAAGTCCAAGAGAGTAGCATCTTTCAGAAAAAGAGATGTGCAAGAACAAGGGGACAAAGATAGAGGGGGGGATAACTCAGGGGCAATGTGAGGAAGTATTTTTTCCACAGAGGGTAGTGGCTACATGGAATGGCCTTCCTGAGGAGGTTGTTGGGTCAAAAACAGTGGAGGAATTCAAGAATGCACGGGACAGACATAAGGCATTTCTTGTGGGGGCGTAGGAAGAAGTAGGCTGTTGGTTAACTAGGACCTGTAGCTTATCCAATAGGTAGTGAAATGAGCAGACTAGGTGGGCCAAGCAGTCCTTATCTGCCATCAAAGTCTATGTTTCTATGTCAGTGTGTAAATACTAATTAAAATATATATTTTGCTACCGTTTCATATTAATAATGGTGCCCTGAGCCTCCGTAGAGCACCACATAAAATAAAAGCAACAACACTATAAACTACTACTGCCACCACCACCCATGGGCCCAGGCGTTAACTCCTAGTACCAGTCCCAAACGCCAGCTACCCCATCTTACACAGCGTCAGATACTAGCTCCCCCACCCAATAACACACTAGACCCATCTCCTTCCTCACTCCCCCACCACTATCCCCTTCTAACTAACACTATCTCCTTCCCCCGACAGTAGCCACTCTCCCATTACTGCATCTACACTAGTCTACCTCCATCCAAAGCACCCAACAATAGCCTCCCCCTCTCCCTGCGCAGTACTCAAAACTATTTATATATTTAGTTTTTGTTTACCCGGTAAGCACCATAGCCAAGACATGATTATTTTCAGGCACAACCAAGGAGATTACTGTGGATAGGAAAACTTAGAGAATATGTACATTTGCAATACATACATTTTGCCAAATCAGGGATAACTACATAGACACATCACAAGATCAAGTTACATGATTTACGGACGTAGATTGATAATAGGTAGGGATAAACAGGGAAGAATGCACACATTTTGACTTTAGTGAATTCATCAAAGACACAAAGATTTCACAAGTTGCTAACATGCATGACAAAATAGGGATAACAGTAGCATACATTTCTTGACTATAACTCATTCCTTCTATCAAACACTGGGTTGAGAGCAGTTAGACACAACTACAAAATGAACAACATAAGTGCTTATAATCTGAACTAGAAGAGCTAGCCAGAGAGTAGTATTTAGCAGTTGGGGATATGAGGGAGAGAGAGTCAGATAATAGATTCAAGGGGGTTTGAAGCAGCTAAAGGAGACCTGGCTAAAGAAGAAGGAGTGAAGATTACTTTTAAACAGGGCATGAGTAGGGGCTAGGCGAACTTCAAGAGGCAGGGAGTTCCATAGTTTGGCCGCCGAGTAAGAAAAGGCAAGGGTGCCTTTGTTTGGTTTACATCTTGATTGTTTCAGCAATGCTTTATTAGCTGAGTGGATGCAATGGGAGGGGGGCAGCGAAGTTAATAGGGAGGCCAGCGAGACTGGAATGTTGGTTCTAATGACATTATCGGTCAGTGATCCAAGAGTGACAGTATGAGCAACAGAAGGGGGCAGTCAGTTCCGATCCATGTAGAGCAGACAATGGTGTTTCGACCAGGGAGAGGCTGAGCCATACCTACATATGATATTATAAGTGGTATCCCATTTCCTTAGCAGAGTTGCAGATGCATTGAGATAAGTGACTACCCCATAAGATAAAGACGAGAGTAAAATCCCTCGGGCTATGGCTAATCTAGCAGGCTGCATTAGGATGTAGCTAGTTTTATAGGCTACACCAATTTTAGCATTGACTGATTTACAGGTAGTTGTTGTATGCTTGTCAAAGTTAAGATTCTCATCAGGAAGTACTCCTAGATATTTAAAAGAGTGGACTGGATCCAGAATCATCCCACCATGTCCTGTGACTTTAAAAAGGTTCCGGTTGTTATTTAATTTAGATGCAGAGCCAAACAGCATCGTAAGCATTTTATCAGCATTAAGGATTAGCTTGTGTTGGAAGAGCCATGATTGAATAGATTTGCAAGCAGTAGTGAGGGTCAGGTTGATATGGTGTATATTTTTACCACTACAGTATAAGACCAGGTCATCTGTGTACAGGATAGATGAGCATTCGGGGATATATAACGAGATATTATTAATAAAAATAGAGAAGAGAAAGGGTTCTAGTATTGATCCCTGGAGAAGACCTAGGTTAATGGTCATTGGGCTGGACACTGCAGAGTTCAATCTAACAAATTGAGTTCTATCACATAGATAGCTATTGAACCAAGCCACTGAGTTTTGAGAGAAACCAAGGGCTAAGAGACTATCTAGAAGAAGAGAATGATCAACAAGGCCAAACACCTTTGTGAGGTCAATAAAAACTTCCCCCATGTGAGGTGGCCATTGTCAATAGCTGTTAGAGTATCATTTACAAGGTGGAGCAATGCTGTGGTGGTACTGTGACCTTTGCGAAATCCATATTGGATAAAGCGAGAGAAGGTCATACTTCGTCATAAATTCAGTGACCTGGATTGATACTAGCTTTTCCATTATTTTGCACAGAACTGATAGTTATTTCCCTATTATCACCTTTCTTATAGACTGCTGTGATTCTGTCCATCTTCCAGATATCAGGGACAACTCCACTGCAGAGAGAGAGAGAGAGAGAGAGAGGGTGAAAATCTTTGCTAATGCTGGCAATAAATGGCACGTCCAGTTTAAGACGTTAGATACCGTCCGAGCCAACGCTAGTGTTGTCAGAAATGGTATTTAGCAGACCCAGGACATCTGATTTGGATATAACCTTAAAGTAGAAAGGTGGGTGAAGAAGAGTAGGGTACAGTGGAGTGGGTGGAGAAGGAGACTGACCCTGGGAGAAAGACAGATGTAAAACTGGACAGGTCAGAGACATGCTTATTGAACGCTTCCGTGATGGTCCCAGGGTTGTTACAGTGGACTCCTTTAATGATCATTTCGTCAGCCAGTTGAGCTTTCTTTGTGCCTAGGAATGATTTAATATGTGCCCAGAATTTCCTGGGGTCACCTGATCTTTCCAGCAGAAGACCCTTACAATATGTGCTTTTAGAAAAGTCTGATCTGTGCTTTTTACAGTAACTTCTCAGAGTCCTGTAGGTGTGGTAGACAGCTGTAAGTCCTGATTTTCTGAAGTGTTTCCAACTCTCACCCCTGACGTGCAATGCAGCCTGAAGATCTTTGTGCAACCACTTTGTGGGTGTCACATGCACCCGTCGGGTCACAAGAGGAGTATGTCTATTCTGGACTTCACTAAATTTGTCTAGAAAGTAGTCAAGAGCTGTTCGTGCATCCTGGGACTGTGAAATAAAAGACCAGTCAATAGTCAAGACTTCATACAAGAACTTCACCTGATCCAGATTAGCATAGTTCCTGAAAGTGAGGTAGCGAGGGGGCAGGGACTGGGAGCTGGAGTGTTGCCACACACAAAAAATAGGGGGAGTGGTCTGATATAGCATCCAGTAGAGTGCTTGCATCCACAATTCTATCAGCCCTATTTGTTAACACCCAGTCTAGCAGCGTGCTTGACATTGATTTATTAGAGATCCTTGTTGTCTTACTTAAAACTTGATGTAGGTTGTAGCTTTGGATTAGAGATAGAAGTGTGCCATGAGTTTGTGCAAGCCAGTTTAAATTCATGTCCCCGAGAATAAGCATTTCTCTTCTATGCCTCCTGCCTCCACAGTACCAAACACTAGCCTCCTCCCTTCACAGTTCCAGACATTAACTCCCTTCCTCTACAGCAAGCTGCACCAACCCACTTGCTTCCATAGGGTATACCGTTATTACAGCGACTCCCCCACAGCGAAACCATTACAGCAACAACAATCCATTCAACATCCAGTGTCAAATGGTTGTTGAAGTGATGTCACAGCACAGTGATTTGCTGATAGCTACTCTCCCCAGTAATCTGCTCACATGCCCAAATGACACACACAGTAATAGGCATGGCTGAAACATTACAACCAACTCACATATAGGTAGAAGTCAAGTTTCTTACCTGAGTATAAGAGAGCCAGAGGCAGGTCTGTAAGGGATGATGTCCATGGGATCTGTAAAATAAAATACAAAAAACTGGTCACACATCCACAGTTCTTAGAATAAATAGTGCAAAATTATACTTATCTGATGGGGAACGATGGAGTCTGTGTCCTGTCAGACATATAAAATATATAAAATCAGGTTAATTTGAAGAAAATACAATAGCAAGAGCAAGAACCAAGAGCCGAGAGATGCAAGAGGTATAGAACAGCACAGAAGTAAGAAAAAGGGTGAATTTAGAATGAAAGGTACAGTCGGGTCACGGTAGGAAAAAAAGACACATAGAGAAGGGAAACAAAATACAGGAAAGCAAGAGAAGGTGTTTGTGGAGGGGCTCAGTTAAAACCACTTAGTGCCAAGTGGCCAGTATTTCAAAACAGTAGCCCAGGTAGGTTAGTAGAGCCTCTGCTGGAGTAATGGACCAGCTTTAATAAAATAGTTAAAGGGAAGGGGAAACTGATTAACCAGGAAAAGCACACTAAGCAGAAGCTCCAGTGTGACCTAAGAGCACAGCGAAATTAAGTGACTTGTACTGAGTTACACAGTATGTAAGTGGGAGTTGTGGGATTCAAACCCAGGTTTGCAGGTCAGTGCAAAAGGTGAGGTGTGGTGCATACTTCCAGGGTCCTTCTTAGCACAGAGTGCTGAGCTTGGACATAATCTGATCATGCCCTGCAGACTCTGACCAGATGCATGGATCAGGTTGCAGATAAGGCCCCCCTCCTTCCACCCCGCAGCTACTGGCTCCATTAGCCCCCCTTCCCCCCCTGGCAGCTACTGGCTCCCTCAGCCCCCCTCCCCTTGGCATCTACAGGTTCCCTCAGCCCCCCCCCTGACACCTACAGGCTCATTTGGCCCTCTTCCCCTCAGCAACTACAGGCTCCTCCAAACCCACCCAAGCTGCCTCCAACCCCAAAGCTCCATAGTGAATTCCTGTAGCCCACACATCACTGCTATTAAAAGGGATCCACAGATCCATAGCTCAAATTTTAATTCCAATAGTGCCCTAACCAAATCCAGCACCCTTCCCCCTGACTAAAGTTTGAATTTTCAGAGAACCAGCAGCCCCCTCAGAGCAAATCTTCTTCCTTACTCTCAGGTTTCATTTCACAGACTAGAGTACAGGCCCCTCAGAATAGTTCTCCATAACTCAAAGTTTCATTTACTGCACTAACCAAACCCCAAACACCCTCCCCCTCACTGAAGTTTGAATTTTCAGAGAACAGCAGCCCCCTCAGAGCAAATCTTTCCTTCTCCCTTACTCTCAGGTTTCAATTCAGACTACAGTACAAACCCCTCAAAATAGTCCTCAGTTGCGCAAAGTTTAATTTACTGCACCAAACCCAACACCTTCCCCCCTCACTGAAGTTTGAATTTTCAAGGAACAGCAGCCCTCTCATAGCTCAAGTCTTTTCTTCTCCTTTACTCTCTGGTTTCAAATCACAGTCTACAGAACAAACCCCTCCCCGTATAATCCTCCTTAGCACAAAGTTTAAGGGTGTTCCCTTGTGTTTTTTAGCAACCACATGTCAAATTCATAATTTTTTGCCCAGTACATGGTGGTCCTCTAAGCATTTAAGATCAATACTAAAAAACATGGGTTACCATGCTTATTTTTGAGTTACACAGTGAGACGTAATCCTTCTTTATGGGAAAAATCCATAAGGGGTCAGATTGTTTCATATTGTTATAGCATAATTGTTTTAGGTGTCAAGATGGGTGTAAAAGAAAAAGTGAAACAAGGATACATCATTTGTCAGCTGTGCCGTGGGCCATAACGCTACTGCTGAGCTAAATGGTTGAGATGTTAACCAGTTTCTAATTAATTCACAACTTTGGATCCCTCCTAGGCTGATCAATATCTTTGGTCTCACCCAACCCCCCCCCAACAGCCAGCCACCCTCCAATCTGCTACATCACCCTTTTAAGGCACTGGACTATCCTCCATGCAGCTGAATAACCCTACTAGCCCTAGCCTCTCACATGAGCAATGTCGCTGGAGCTAGAGCACCACACAGGCTCCAGACCAGTCTCTTACCTGGCCAGCCACCCTCTCTGCATCTGGACCAGCCTCCAACTACATTCCATACAACCTCCATGTAGCTGGAGCACCACCCCAAACCTCCACTCCAACAGACAACATATCTGAAGCTGTCCCTCCAAGCCCTTGGACCAGCAGTCCCCCAGCCAACCACTCTACCTACAGCTGGATCCACCAGAAGACCTGTACCAGCCTCACCAACTGATCACCCACCTTGCAGCTGGACCTCACTTCCAACCTCAAACTAGCCCCACCACCAGCCACCCTCCCTGCTGCTAGCTCACTCTTTTATGCCCTGGACTAGCCTCCCTCAACAGACAACCCTGCAGCTGGATCCTTGTGTTCATTCCCACCCATAGACTGGCCCCCCCTCCCCAGGTTGAGCAACCTCCCCAGAGCTGGATACCCAGATAACCACCCTTCCAAGAAGCTGGACCCACTCTCCCTCCAGAGCAAAACCACTTCCTGACCACCTTCCCTACAACTAACCCCCCCATCACCCTTCTGCAACCATGGAACCCATACTTCTCAACATAGTATAAAACAAAATGTGAGATACTAACATATAAAACATAAATTCATGCAGTTTTCAGCAAAAGAAAAAAAAGTACACTGATCCCAGACTAAAAAAGGGATTAACACATGCAACTCTTTTAATTATATACAAATAGTAAATGCAAAAAACAGCTCCCCCACAAACACACTCAAATATCTGCAGTATATAATTCTTCCTTTATCTGTAGGTTACTCCAGATTCTCAGATTACAAAAGCTGTAGTCTTTTCTCTGTAAATATAGTTAAATAGGCTACTAAATGGATACACACAGAAAATGCATTCTGAATTTGTTCATTTATACAATCTTCCTGTTGTTAATCCCCCCCCCCAGCACTACTTTAAAGTACCTAAATCAGTAAAAATTCCACAAATGACAAGTAATCTAGAAGCACAATGCATACTAGACACTTTAAGGAAGGATTTGATAGAAAATAAACTGTGTGTTTGAAAGGTAACCACATGAGTTCAGAGCAGAAACATTTTTTCTTAACAAAACATTGATTGTGAAACCTGCATAGCATTTCATTTAGAAAACAGAAAAAATAACCTAAATGATGATTCCCTTACTGTATTTAACATTTCAGGGAGTTACAAAGGATGTACTTCTCTATTTAAACAAGAACTTACCTTAACATGTAAATCTTAAGTGCTACAGGCAACACCAGTTCAAAATGGAGACCACAGTTGATTGTGCATTTCTGTTTGCTCAGGCTGGACAGAGACAGAAAGTGATATGCGAAATGTAGTTCATTGACTAAGTAGACTTTTGGAAAATGTAGTTCAGTATAGACTTTTAAAGGGACACTGTCAACCTTTTTTGCATTATATTATTTTTAGGCAAAACCCCACATTTTATGATTGCTTACCTTCTCTAAAATTCATTAATGTTTCTGGTCATTTTATGTGCCTTCTTGCTTAGTAGAACTGAAATGCATGGTAATGTACCCAGCCTTGATTGGCCACTTTAAATCCTTGAACTAGTCAGCTGACTGTAACCTTCATTTATGATTCAGTAGTATTAAAAAAATGTACTTTGAAGAGAATTGCAGTTTTTTATTTTTTCTATTTATTATGACTTTTGCAGCCACCGACCACCCTGACTCTGCCAGGTCATGGACCCTCACTCCCACTTCCAGATTAGATGCACCCCTTACCTTGGTACCCCCGGCTTACCCCCCCAGGGCAGGGCTGCAGCACTGTCTCCCCCAGTTCAGTACCATAGACTACTGGATAGGGCAAGAAAGGGCCATCTTGGATGCTAATTGGTGTCAAGGGCTGTCATCATGGAGGGCGGTGGGTAGCTCGGTTTTCTTCCCTCTGTACATGGGGGGGCGGGAATGTGCAATGACATCCAGCATCCATCCAGCCCCTCCGAACACTGTCTAATGCCAGAAGCTGTGGTACTCCTGGCCTCTGCCAGAGGTTCCTGGAGCTCCAGACATTTCCCCAGCCCTCCGCCCCGGAGAAGGAGATCAGTCCAAGGGACACTCAATCCATCTCCCCCGGCTGGCCCTCTGATGACCCGGGTCCGTTCCTGAAGCCGGGTCACCGGCATCACAAGCAAAAATCCAACTGCTGTGCCGACAGGCTGGCTAAGAGAATTACAGTTTGACAGAGCAGTATTAATGTCTTAGCATTCTCTTTTTTTTGTCTTCCTACTATTTATTCTCCTTGGCTGAGCAGCTCTGCACAATCTCCCGCGACCAGCCCTGCTCCCCCGGACCCGGTCGTGTGTACAGGCCACAGGAACCCACTCCCCCAATGGGCTGGCCATTATGGCACGCACCCACTGGGTACTCACCCCTCTTGGGTCTCCCCAGGGGCACAAGGCACAGCCATCAGTCGCAAAGATCACCCTCCACATTTTCCACTTTTTCTCCCAATGGAGAGCCAGACGTGCAATGGCGTCCAAGCATGCTGACACCCGCACTCTCCCCCCCTTGCTATTGCATGCCACTTGTAGTGTGGCTGGCCTCTGCCAGTCACTGCTACAGGGCAATGCAAGCCTCACTACCCACCCCAGAGAGAGAAGAGCAGTCATCAGATGCTCAGTCCTCCCTCTCCGCTGCCAGCCCCCCGTGGCCCGAGTCGCCGGCGTGGCGCGAGGTGTGGCGTCCAGTGCCTCAACCCTCAGTGCCACCAGGCTGGCAATGTCTTAGCATTCTTAATGAGCAAAAGTTACTGCAAAAGAAGTGATCATACTAAGGTAATGAAGGAGCTAGGAGGCTAATGAAACCCATATGTGCTCTATCATCCCAGTGCATAATAATCAAGGTTATGCCCCAATGATTAGAATTAACAAGCTTGCATATAAAACAAACAGAAGTACTGAAAAGTCTTCATTTATCATTCAAAAATATTCAATAATGTGTACTTCTAAAATATGTGTATAATGTTCATTTAGTAATAATTTACTCGTAAAAAACAATTACAGTTGAACTTCTTAGAATTAAGTATTCCTACAGACAGTATTCTTCTGATGAATATTACAGAAGATTAAAAATGACTAAACTTAGTCTTAAAAGACAAATGAATTACTGCTTTAAGACTAAATTTAGTATTCCACCTCGGTGAGGGAATGGTCCTTGATACCACCATCTGCCCCACTCCCTCCTACATCACCACACCATGACTTTACGCCAGGCCACAACTGTTACTGTACCAGGTTCTTGTACTTCACTTGGCTGAAGGCCCCCACAAAAAAATTACTAGGCATCTGTGTCTGTGTGCTGCTATACTATGTGATTGCCTCTTCTTAGTGTCCCAAAGTTCCAAACTGAGAATGCACCCACCCAGGCCCAGAAAAACAGCCCCCCCCCCAGCCTGGCAGCAGCCCAACCAGCTGGTGTGCAACTGCAGCACTTACTTTTTTTATTCAGTCAGTTGAGTCAACTCCTGAAGTTCCTTGTTGTTCAGTCTGAACTGAAGAAGACTCAGGACTCCTCGGACTCATTCACAGGCTGCAGCAGTGCAGCTGCCAGGAAGCCAACAGTGACTCCCCATCCCCAAGCAGGCCCTGATCAGTCCTCTGGCTCCTGCTCCATCCTCTCTCCTTGGTCCTGCACCTCCGAGTCAGCTGAGTCTGACTCCAACTCCAATGACACCAGCGTCCAGAGACCTCACCACCATGGTCCCACTGACTCTCTCCAGGCCCCCAATGATTGTCCGATCAAAAATCAACCTCAAGCCAAGCCTTAAGAGGCTTCTCTAAGGCAAGCCAGTGCCCAACGGCTGGAAGCGCGGCTCCTTGAATTTATTTTAGTCCTCCTTTTGGTGTTGGATCTGGTTAAGTTGTGGTCTGGAGTTGCGGAAAGACCAAAGAAAAAAATGAACAATGAGCAACTCACTCATAGAGCCACAGGCAGGCAAGGCAGCTCGACTTACATCACAGCAGCAGGCCGCTTCTTTTACTTTCCTGCTCTCTTTAACATCCCGTGGTGAGTTGGGTTGTCTCATGCATGTGCACAAAAGCTCGCAGCCAGTAAGGATCTTGGGACAGTGAGTTTTTTAAATAGTGTGGGGCAACCACAAAATACGAGACAATAGGAGTCCTGTAGCGATAGCAAACAGGACAGGAAATGTTACCAGTTGGAATAGTGAATGAAGGTGAGCTGGCCCCAAAGTTTTTTTTTTATTGTTTATTCTTCTGTTTCTGTGTATTTAATGTATATGGTTATGGCATTCATAGTAGGGAGTATGGTGCAGTGGTTTAAGGCTCTGAGTTAGCTGCAAACCCGGAGACCAGGGTTTGAATCCCACAGCCCCCACCTGCATACTGTGTGACCCAGAGCAAGTCACTTAACTTCCTTGTACTCCCAGATCGCACCTGGAAGCAAGCTTCAACTTAGTGTGCCTCTCCTGATTAAACAGTTTTCCCACTCAACTTGTATGACCTGTTTAATTGTGTATAACTGTATTTTCTTCTACCATCTCCCCCAGGGTGCACCGGGAGATGAGCAATTTGTTTGTTCAGTTTGCCTTTCCTGGTGAAACTTTTAAATAAATAAATAAATAAATATCTTCAGAAATAAGCACCAGAGGATAGTTAGGTTAAGTAAAACCCAGAGTATAAAGTGAGAGTGTCCAGGCTGATAATGGCGGTTATAGCTAAGTGGCAAACAGTGGCCAAGCTAGTGTTGTAAAATTGTAGAATTTACTGATTTAAAGTGCTCTTAGGTATCAATTTCAGTCAGGAGCAAGGGGAAGGTAGTGCACCAGGCACTTACCAACACAACCAACACAGTTGCCACAGCCCTAGTCTGTTAGCCACCCCAGCAGCATAGTTGCCACAGCCCTAGCAAAGGGCTAGTAATCTGAGTAACTGATCCAGAGACCCCTATAACACTAGCCTGGCTACTGGAGTCAACATGGCTGCTAGTCACCTGTATCATCCTAGGGCACTCAGACTTTATAATCTGTGGCTAAAAAAAAACATTTGGGACAGCTAGCAATTAATCTCTAGCACATCTGGCTTGCTTGGCTTTAACTGGGGCTTTACTCTACTATTGCTCCTTCTTGCACCCTGTTTACTAACTAATTCAGGGCATGCCTGCCTGCCCTCTGTGCCACCTCTGATAGCTACTTAATTTGAATGCTGCCCACCCCTGTGCTCCATTTTGGAGTATGAGTTAAATAAATTTAGGTAATTTTGAATAAGGCCACCATCTCACCATATGCTGCCTTCTTGGAATGATTTTAAATACATTTGAAAAGATCCACCCTTGGCAGTCCCTTGCCCTGACCACACTAACATCCACGGCCATCCTTTACTGTATTGTGCTCACTGTCTGAAAAGAAATATCTTTTGTTTATTTCAGTATTAGTTAAGGCAGACAGTTCCTGCATTATGGCACTGTCACTGACTCACTGCCCCAAACTAGGGAGAAGTTGAGGGGACAGGAGGTGGGTTGAGTGTATGCTGGATGCCCTGCTGGCTTCAGACAGGTGGGAGGTCATCCCTTGATGGGTTGCTGGCTCGCCTGATATTGGTTCATCTAATGATACTTTCCTGCTTGTGGGAGCCACTGCCAAGAGACTGGCATTTACTTTTTCTTTACAAAAAAAAACAACAAATGGGACTAAACAGAACCCACCCTGTGGCTGCCAACTGCTGATCCTGGGGACCGCAACAACTACTGGACCACTGACACTGCTGGGACCACTGAGATTGACACAGGGATGAGAAGAGGACTGCAGGTACTACTTTTTGCTCTGAATTTACATTCCTGTGTCCCCTCTCCCTTCTGCCGCACTTTTTTCATGTTTTCCTTTTTTTATGGGCACCCGAAGTCCCCTGACTGTTCTCCTTCCCAGTCAATTCAGACTCCCCCAATGGCCATTGCTGGCCACTCTCAGTATCCTCCTTGATATTCAGGTGCTGAGTCCCTAACAACCAGCTGTCCAGCGCCAGCTGGACCTTAGATGTGATACTGGATTGTGCCACCTTCACCGGGCAGGCTGCAACAAGGAGAAGAAAAATGTTTTAACTGCAGACAAGCACTTTATTTTTATGGGGCTTCTGACATTATGTTCACCCCCATTACAACTTAAATTATAGGGGGCACCTGGGACACCTTACTGGTGCTTGTTGACATCAACTGAGCTTGCTGGTGACCCATCTTTGGGGATATTACACTCCTGTCTTTGCCACCCACTAAAACATGGTCAAAAAGTAAACCACCTCTAAATCGAGAGGCCATCATAGCTCCTCTCATTTTGATGACTGCTCCTTCCTCGTCTTAATGCAAAAGTAACAGTCCTTTTCATGAGCTTCCAGCAGGAAGTCACATCCCACACTGATTTCCATTCCTATTGGCCTGGTATCTGATCTGAGCCAAGACCATTTGCTGTTGCTACACAAATATCAAGAACATAATGCCATTGAAACGAATGGGCCTATATACATTTCAATGGGACCATTCATTTCAAAGGTGATTTTTCTGGTAGTTTTGTGCTGGGCTAGTGAAACTCCTGTTGGGTCGGTGCAGTTTTATAATCATTAGCCCTAAAAGCTAGTGGCTGAAAAGGTTAGTTTTGACCCCTGTGACAGTCTGTAAAATCTCTAGCACAGCAGTGCAGGGTGGCCACATGTGGGGAGGGGACTGTCCCATACCTCTCAACAGTCCCTTAGTGATGTGTCCCTCATTTTATCCCTCAGCATTGCTGTGTCCCTCACTGTAAATGGTGTTGCCACACAGAGAAGATGCTGTAGCAAAAATGTTAATCTTCAGCTATGGGGGTCCAGCTGCAGGGAGGGGTCCATTGTCAAGATGGGGGTCCAGTTATAGGGGGATCTGGGGAGACTGATCCCATACATCTCAACTGTCCCTGATCGCAATATAGCATCATGGCACCAACCATCTAGACTCCTACTGTAATAGATGCAGATTCAATTATGGCTTGAACTCCTCATCCCCAATCAAGTAACAAATTCATGGGTACTTTATGGTCCAGGTGAGGGAATCTCTTTGGAGATACTGATTCTGGAGTGTGGATGGGGAATACCTTTAAAATAAAAAGTTACACAGGATTCAGAGGGGACCCATAGTTCTTAGAGTAAAGTAGTACAGATAGATAGTAAATACAACTATGCTCAATGGCCATTAATGTATTGCCACAACATTATTGTAATTTTCATGGCAATGAAAAGCTCATTGCTCAGTTTTAATGATTATTAAATATGACATTAAAATAGCCTGATACAAAATTTAAGGGGCATATCACACCTGGCATGGATGAGTAAATTAGTGGTTTGCACCCATGAAACATCAACAATTAAGGACATTTTATGGGAAGAAAAATTAGCCATTAAAAAAGGTGATACAAAATGTAATGATGAAAATGAATGGGTTTGCATGAAAATAATTGGAAATTAATGGGATTTTAATGGATTTCAATGTAGTGGTGATATCCCATTCAATTTGGGAACTTAACTGAGGGTTGTTATTGTGATTTGCATATACTGTACAGCTCATAATGTTTTTCATTATCAATGTATGTTTAATTTTGTATTTCTTTCAAACTTTGATTTTGATGCGTACCATGTTGGTACTATAGTGGTATCAATTTTCTAGATGCACTGATGCCACAGTGATACCAAATAAGCTTGGGATTTATATGTGCACCAATTTGTTCCTCTAATGTAATACCCTTGTGGTGACATTACCCAATACTGATACCACAGTGGTACCAAATAAGTCTTGGTGGTATATAGAAAACAGTTTCATACTACCATTGCATTATCATTGGGCACTTCTAGGGCAACATAGAGTCCCACATGAAAGGGAACTCAAAATTATGTAATTCCACTGTGGTACCATTGCCCATTTACCAGTCTGGGCAACCTGACAGAATTGCCATACGAATGCCACTGTGCCATGGCACTACCACTGAGGCTAGAAAACTTGACTGGGTTGACACCATTATGCTACCAGACTACCACTGGGTAGTACCATTGCACAATTTCAGGCATACCCAGGTATTGCCATTGATAGAACATTATGTTGCCATTGCAACACATTTGGCAAGGGTACATAGAGTAGCTCTAGTGGATCATTGCTTGCTTCTGAGGATTGGAGTGAACATATTTAAGTGGAGTCATGGGAATGCAAAAAAAAAACTGGAGCGGGGTAAACAAAGGGTGCAAGTATAAGTCACAAGGGGTGATTTCTTGTCATGGTAAAAGAAATGCTGTAGGTGGAATGGATTGACTGAGGGTTGTTGGTAGGTAATTGAGTATTCTAAAAGTACACTAAGATGCCAGTACACTTTTTGTAAGTATATCAGAAGTATATATGTTATATAAACTAAATATACTACTTTTCTAAATGTGTATTTCTGGTGCGTACTTAAGTACACTACTTTTTCATAGGGGCCCCCCCATCTCCCTTTTTAAAAAATCCTCAACTGGTATTCAATTACTAATATAAATACTCACCAAGCATTCAATGGTGCAAGCTTAGCTTTTGTTGTGTGCTGGTATAGTTCAGGTGCTCGCCACCTAGCATTCAACTAAATCTATCATGTCAATGCATTTTTACTTGATGCTCAACCTACTATGGGTGAAGTGTTGGTGAATGCTCAACCACTCATTTCTTTATGGGTACATAAGCAATAAGACACTGTAGGGTGTGTGCTAGACACTTACAGCGCATGGCCAGGGGCATGGTGATGTACAAGGCTACAGGCCAAGTGCCTTCAGCTCTTTGCTGTGCACTGAAACTTTCTAGCACATACCCCCCAGAGTGTCTTTTTGCACTTATGAAATGGGCACCTATAGCTGTTCGTGTGAGAACATTAAAAAGTGTGTGCAGTGCTACTATAGTGTGCATCTAAAAATGGCAAAGGTAATGCATTCGTAAAGAAGTGTACATGAAAAAATGTTAATTGCAGTGCTACTACTGTGTGCATCAAAAAATAAAAATAATTCAGTGGTAAGAAAGATAAAAAATGGAAAATGAATGGTTCAGAATACTAGAAAATGAAAAATTAATGGTTTAGAATAAACTGCTCAAAAAGATGGGTCATTTGAAGAGTATTTAAAGGGATATTGGCAGCAAAAAATGAAGGGTAAAGATAAAAAAGGGAAAATGAATGGCGGAATGGTACAAATACTGAGAAATGAAGGGACTTTGAGAATAAAACAATTGGAAATTCACCCTTCTCTTTCAGTATGGGAAGGTACTGTATATAGGTGAGCAAAAGATGACACATTGCTTAATTGTAAGGTTACAGAGAGTGTGGGAAATTCACAGTGGCAGACCACATGCACATTGAAAGGTGAAGGGGCAGGTCTGCACATGAATAAAATAATAGTTTGCACCATTTCATTGGTTACAAGCCACTGTTGAGGTATGTTAGTGAAAAAAGGGTGACAATGTGAGTGCATTTAGTGGCATAGAGGAACAGTGTAACTGTCTGGAGAGGGATCAAGAACAGACAAACACTGTGATCAAATGCTTACGCTCAGTAGTCACAAAAGGCAATGGGTAGGGACCTTGAACGGTGCCAGGATATGTTAGCAGAGCAAATAGAACAATAGCACCATTTCTGAAGAAGTAGTCCAGACAGCAGTATGTATCCAGAAGATGTTCAAAGCTATGGGGACAGAGTATATCCAATGGTAGGGAGGCAGCTCAGGGAGGCAGTGCCTCCACCTCTGACAGAGCAATTCAACAGATGAATGTGGACTACTGTGGTCCTGGGGGGAATGGAGAAGGGCTTAGTTACTCCTATTTCTCAAAATGTGTAGCAGGGAAGAGGCTAAAAATTATAGCCATGTGATCCTGACATGAGTGGTGTACAAGTCAATGAAAAGACTAGTACAGAAAAGAATGGTGGAATATCGTGTGCTTTTCAAATCATAGCATCCAATTCAGCATGGTTACATCAGAGGGAAGTGACATGACAAACAAATCAAGATGGTTTCTTAGAATGGGTGGCCAGAGAATTGGATCAGTTAGGAGCAGTGGATGTGGCCTACCAGGAAGGGAGCATTGCTTTGCCTCACCATTTTACATTGGAGGGGACTTGGTTGTGGGAAACAAGGTGCTAACCAGGGGAAATAAATGCTTATGAGATAGAGCAAGTATGGAATAGAGACCTGGGGGGATCATATTCAAAAAGCTATCGCTGGCCTGCCAATGTATCACGGCAAGCAGAAGGCCCGCTATGATGCAATGGTTCACAGCGAGGGATATCATCAACAGGAGGAGTGAGGTTTTTCTCCCCCAACCTAGATTTCTGGTAAGTCATCACCTTGAGTACTGTGTCTAGTTCTTGAGAACCCATCTCTGGCCTGTCCAGAAGTGGACTACCAAAATGGGGCAGGTGTTCGTTTTCACCCTTGGGGGTAGTATACCTGTTTATATGTGGATAACAATAAAATACGTTTTTATATTTTTGAACAATCTATGTTTGGCAATCTACTTCTTCTGAAGCATTGAGAGGGGTCCCTACCTGTACCTAGTCTGATACTTATTTGACTCAATGCACTGCCTTTTTCCAGGGAGCAGCTCTGTTTGTGTATCTCACCTGCAAATGCCTTATGTGCATAGTCATAAAGTGCAGAATACGTACACCCCTGACTAGAGGAGGGAAACAGTGGGATAGATAGAGACCTCGTAATGCCTCATGGGAGTACTCGAGGTACAGGAGTGAAGCACGATTTGAAGAAAAAAGTATTTGAGCACATGGGGTCATGATATGATTTGGGAGGGAAATCTTGTAAGGATGTATGTGAGGAAGTATTTATTTGCAGAAATGTTATTGGATGACAGGAACTGCCTACCCGGGCAAGTACTGGTAGCAAAAACATTAGTTTGGAGAGGGAGAAAAATGCCTTTGAACATTACACAGTAAATCATAGGTAAAAACAAGTGAGGGGGAGAGATGGCTCTCCAGATCCCCTTGGGTCAGCAGCACAAAAATTAAGTCTAAAACAATGGACTACAGGTTGGGCACATCACCATATCTGCCATCACATTACATGCTGGAAACAGTAGTGTTTCTAAAGGACTGGTAGCAGGTGGATGTAGTCACAATACAAAAAAGTAGTAGAATGCTGTGACCTGTTCTCCGTAATATTTGTATAATTTATATTGCAGAGTAGCTGGAAAGGAACAGTCAGCCTCTTCGGATGATGCCAAAATCTGACACGTGCACTGTGCCGGGGCACTGAGACCAGAGAAAACTAATGTAGTACAGTAGGCAAGAGTATGATAGATGAGGCAAGAGTATGAAAGCTGGGCCTCAATGCAAAAAAACATTGTGAAGTAATGTACTTATTGGAAAAAAAAACACAGGTACGGAGTACAAAATGGGTGGAGGGTATGGGGTTATAAGGATGTAATGCATGCCTTGGGTGCATTGTGAGGTATGATGCCACAGATCAAGTCCCCTGACAGCACTTGAGTCATGCATTACAACCCTATAACCCCATACCCAGGAGTGTGTTATTGCACTTATAACCCGGGTTACATCTAAAAAAAAATAGAAGAATGGTGTTTTTTGGCACTTTCAATAGTGAACTTGTGACTGTATCCTGCTGACCTGAAAAGTGGTCCCCAGAACTCATGCACATGTTATTTAATTTATGAACACACAAATGCAACAAATACAGTCCTGACATGAGTTCTGACATTTGTATGCTCAGAAACTATGCATGAGTCACTGTCTCCCACTCTCTCTGCAGCGTGTTGTGCTGTTCGCCCTCTCTCTCTCTTCTCTCTCTCCCATACCACTGAATGTACCAGAGCCCACAACAAAATACTGCTCAATGACAAGTCAAGAGACAGAGAGAAGACACTGCAGGAATTCTGAGTTAACTGTCCTGGACTGTTCTGCATCGTCAGTGTCTCCGTTTCTCTCTCTCTCTCTCCCTTTCTCTCTCTCTCTCTCACTGCTCATTATGACTGTCTCCCTCTCTGTCTCTCTCCACACACACTACTGCTTCACAGGTCACAGTTCCATAGCACAGTGAAGCACATTGAAACAGCACGTCTTGTGCTGAATGTACTGGGGTTTACACTGACTGACCTGCATATCTTGTGATCCACTGTCTCCCTAGTACTTTCTATAGACCATCATGTCTAGTCATTCAGTTATCTGCATTTCAAGGTAGCCTTCAACACTGGAGAGGCCAAATGTACAACACCAGACATGATTGTGAGGAATATGGGGTATAAGACATCTCGCTGAGGTAGGCTGCAATTTGATCAACTGAAATGAACATGGAAGGACCTGCTCTCTCTCTCCCATGTCTCTCTCTCTCTCTCTCCATCTTTGTCAACCTAGTGGCTTATCACAGAATTTGAGGGCAATACAGTGCAACACCAGTTTTGAACTATGGATAAAACTGACTTTTCAATGAAAAGCAAATGCCTTGTATGACTTGCTCTGCCTCCACACTAACTGGCTATTAAATTGTCACAACAAAGGGATCCTTCTTAAATTCTAATGTTACCATTTTAGAGCAGCTTATGTAAGCAATAACCCATGTTGCTTCTTGGGTACCGCAGCTCCTGCTTTCATTGTTTTCAACGGCTGACTTTTCCTTTTCAATTTCTTCCCCAGGTAATAAGTGCCATCTGCCCAGGGATATTGCTTCAGGGAGAGTCACAGCAACTGTTGATTAAATAGGAGATTTAATCAACGGTCAAATGATGTGGTTTGACTAGTTACATTGCCTCCTTTTTCCAACCCATGTTATAAGGCAGTACACTGGCCAAGTGGGATGATGGTGAGCATAGAGAGTGGTATCACAGGCAGAAAGAGGGAGGAGGTGGTGTTGCCTTTTTATAGATCACTGTTCAGACTCCACCTAGAGTATTGTGACAAGTTGTGGAGACCACATCTATGAAAATACATACACATAGTGGAAGCAGTCCAGAGGAGGGCACCTCAAATGCTGCATGGTCTGCAACAAATGCCCGTGAGGAGAGATTAAAGGCACACACTATGTTCACCCTAGAACAGAGGTGTGTGAGTGGAGATATTGTAGATAAGCAATAACCCATGACAGGGTATAGGGTTACCGGGATTTAATCCACACCTAGGGTGTGTTGTGAAGCATGATGCTGCAGGCCGAGTGTCCTCGCAGCACCTCAAGCATGGATTAAATACCTATAACCCCATACCCTCGAGTGGGTTATTGTGCTTACAGCATGGGTTCTTTATAAAACACAAATAAATTAACAAGCTTTTATGCCTCTTGAAATATAAGAAATATGACTGTATACTGCCAACTGGAAAAGTAGTCCCCAACAACTAATGCATATTTGACTTACGTTATGAACAGACAAATGCCAGAAATATACTATGAGCATGATTTCTGACATTTGTTGTCCATAACATGTTGTAACAGGTTAACAAACTGCTTTCATTTCACTTATCCCCAACCCCCCGAACACACATGCTCCTCAGAGCACATCCCAGAACTGTCACTGCCCCAGAACTGTCACTGCAGTCACAGAACAAACTTACATATCAAAAGAGAGAAAGAGAGAGAAGACAGTGCAGGAATTCTATGTTATTCCTAAAATAAATTATATATGCATGATTCACTTTGCTGTGCACTTCCAGTGCAGTGACCTACAAGCTGTCTCTCTCTCTCTTTCTCTTTCCCTCTTTCTCTCTTTCTCTCTGTCCCCCGCTCACTGTCTCACTCACTACCCGAGAAAGGTAACAGTCCCTTTTACTGATTTCATGCATTTTTCCTACTGCCAGTGCCATGCCAGCCATAGAAGTATCCCAAAACAAAAAACAGCCCACCACGAAGTCAGGACAGAGAGAGGAGACTGCAGGACTTCTGCATTAAATGTCCCTGTCACTTTCTTACTGTCACTGGGGCTGTCCCCCTCTCTCTCTCTCTCTCTCTCTCTCTCTCTCTCCCTGTCTCTCCCTGTCTCATGCTGTGCACTATGCAGTGAGTGCTCTTGCTCTGTTTCTTTGGGGGATACACAGCGGGGAACAAATGCCTCAGGAGGGGATGGAAGTAGGAACACAACACATTAGTTAATGCCATTTTCCAACTACTGGCTCTGCTATGCCACCAACAGAAGTCTCCTGAAACAAACACAAGCCCAATTTGAGGTCCACAGAGAGAGAGAGAGAGAGACACAAAGGAGACTTCAGGACTTGTGCATTACATGTTCTGGTCTCTTTGTCGCTGTCACTATCTGTATCTCTCACATGCTGCCCACTGTGCAGTGAACTGCTCTTTCTTGTTGTCTGTCTTGGGAGGGTTGGGCAATGTAAGTGCCGGCATGATGCAAAACACACCAAGGTGACAGGACTTCACATACATAGCAGGGGAAAAATGCTTCAGGATGGGACAGGAGGGGGGAACACCACTACTCCCTCTGTCTATAATTTACTAGTGAAATTCCATCTTGCTCATTTTTGACATATCTCTCTTGCCCGGTACACTTTTCAGTGGCTGCTGTTTTGTTTAGCTTTGCTGAAGATGTAACAAGTGCTGACCTGTGGACGAATATGGAGTCAGGGACATTCATTCCAACTGTGGATTAAATAGGAGATTTAATTCATGGTCAGGTGATGGTCTTTGACCAATTAGGTGTCGTCCTTTTGACAACCCATGTTATAAAGACCTTAAAATACCACATGGGGCTAACTAAGCTACCAGAGGTGATTACTTCTCAGAATTAAATATGTCCGGTAGATTCTGGAGAAATGTGAGGAAGAACTTTGTCACAGCAAGAGTTACATATTCCAGGAAACCGACTTCCAACATATGTGGTGGTGCCAATAATAGTGGTGGTGTTAAAGAATGCATGGTTGAAGCACAGCAAAATCACAGTGGAACAGAAAGGGAGCAGGGAGAAAGTGTTGCTAATTGGACATCATCTGAGGTAATAGTGTAGGTAAGTGTAAATTGTCAGACTGTATTGGACAAGGGTTTCCAATGTTTTTATGTTGCTATGTTTTCTTAGAGAGAAGCAGTAGATGTGGTATACCTGGATTTCATGAAAGCATTCAATATCTTTACACAGCAGATACTGGTAAGAAAATTGATGAACTTGTGTTAGTGAAATAAGTTGGTAACATGGATACATAAATGATACACTGAGGATAATTGTAAATTGAGTTCAGTATGAGGAAGGAAGGTGACCAGCAGGGTATCTCAAGGATAATTACTTGGAGTGGTCTGCTTGACCATGCTTGTAAAAACAAAAGGATAGTCTATTTATAGATCACTCCAAGATCTAATGTCCAGTGTCAAAGCCTGGTGCAGTGGCAGGTTTGGAGGATGAGTGGATAGCTGCAAAATACTGTACGAGTAGGCAAGGCTATGACAGCTGGATATGCATTTCACAAACTGCACAGTAATGAAGTCTGGTCACAGAAACCCGGGAAAAGATTATCAATTGGTCAGAACAGGAATGACAAAAAGCAAACGGAAAGAGACCATGAAGTAATCATACTTTAGACCCTAAAGGCAGCCATGCTATGTGACAAAATTGAAGTAGAGAAGAGTGCATGTTGATATGATAGAGACCATTAAATACCTCATGGGAGTTAACGAGGCACAGTCATTTTAATCAAAATGGGGCAGTAGAACAAGTGGGCATGCCATGACGATGGAGGTGAATAAATTCAGGAGGAATGTCAGACAGTATTATTTCTCAGAAAGGGTGGCTGATGCTTGAGCATCCTTCCAGTGTAAGAATTTGTTGTATTAAGCATGGGTGGGTGGCCAACTATGCTGGGACAGGCATCTGGGAACTGTATAGTTAACCAAGGCAGTGAAGATATGAAGCCACTGAGCATGGTTTGGTTTTCTGTCTCATGGACCATACCTGTATTTAGATTCTCTGATCTGATTGTTTGAACAACAAATCAGACTGCTACAACCACAACAAACATGTAACCTTTATGTGTGCACTCACACAAGCACACCTGGTACTGCTGCACTTGTGCTACCACACAAAGTGAAAATGAATGCATGTCCGTGGTGTTGTGCAGCTTGGTGCTTGGTGTTCAGGGTAGGTCACTTTTTTCCTCACACACCTGAGATAATGGTCACTCACATTATAATTCCAGCCATCATGCCATAGCTCTATCAATGTTCGTCTACTGTTTAAGCAATCACTGTGGACATATCAGCACCCAATCATTATCATCAGCACCAGTCAGTGTGCACCAGAAGCAGTGTGGTGGCACAACACACAACTCAGGTACTTGGCTTGTCCATAGAAAGGGGGGTGTTGCTTGCCTACTGCCACTTCATTACCCTTACTGTGTTGATCTTTTGCTTACAGCGCAAAGCCAAGACATAATTTTGGTGACTCTGAAGCTACCTAGAAAAACTTGTTCTGTGCAGTTTCGACATATTTCTGTTACCATCTAGCAAATGGGAAGATAAATGGGTGTTGATGATGGGGAGGGACCACAATCAGCTGGATGTTTCCTGTATGCTCCGAGACATTGCTTCAGCTCATATATAGGACATCTGATCTAGTTCATTCCCATATGTTGTGTTTCAAATTAACCGTTATGTATCTGTCACAGTAGCTGTGTTACTCCTGCAATAATAATTCACCCAGTGCTCTCCTAAGCATCATGGATCACACAACAACAGCCAAAAAAACCCCCCAAAAAAACACGACTAATGGATACATGCATTTATTAATTTAAAATTGCATTTCATATTTACTACTGTGTTCCTCAAACATACTACATCCAATAATGTTACTAACTTGTGTGCAGACTGCTTGACATGTTAAGTATCAGCCATAGTATTTTGTAGAGTCAGTAGCAAAATTTTTAACTACACTGATCTTTCCAACATAGTTCACTCATAATTTTTATATATGACAAGGTACACCCAACACAGTTACATCATGTCTTTTGCCCACATCCCGGTATCATGCCCCTTCACGATGGCTGTACATTGGAATTATTTGTTTGCAATATATGGAGATACCTAAATAATGCAACAGTATCCCATACAAAAAAATCCCGGTAATACACCAGTAGCCAAAGTGATAATACTATCGTTGGCAAGTGATAATACTATTGTTCAGAGCTCATAATACTATCGTTCGAGTTCTGAACAATAGTATTATCACCAAACCTCAAGAGCGCAACCGCAAGATCTTCCAGTAGCATACACTAGTTCCTGATATCCCCAAGGCAACCTCCTAGCCCTGTGTGCTGACGTTCCTAAAACCGCGCCTCCTGATTGGAACTGGTTCCTCTGTGGGTGGGCAGAACAATTCAAAAAACATGGCTGCTGTCTCTCGCTAAGCGAGAGAATATCGTCCCATCGCTTTACGGGCAGCATTTTTTTAAATCCCCTCAACGGTCTGATTAGAGAAGCAAGGTAAGACATTGTTTCAAGTAAAATGGACACAGACCGAGTTTGTGAGTGGATGGGTGAGCAGTGTTGATAGGTGGACAGAAAGTACACACACACAGAATGAGTGAGCGAATCCTCACTGCAGCGGCAGCACAGCCTCACAGCACCACATTCACAGAACTGCTGCAAACAAAACTGGGCTCCATATATTACAAAAAATAAAAAATAGGCGAGGGTCTATCACTCGGGATTAATACCATCTCGAGGTTCTGGGGACAGGAGAACCTCTCGAGCTTCGCTCTCAAGGTTTCCTTGTCCCCTGAACCTCTCGATGGTATTACTCCCTTGTAATAGATCCTCACCTATCTATTATTCTATGTATATGCTCACTGCTTAAAGTCAAAATGTGCAAATAACCTGTAACTGCAATATCTGAATTCAGAGCAACATGTTGTGTGTCCACACCGACTAGTAAATCAAGAAGACGTGCATTTAATTTTGGTAATCAAATCAACTGATGCAGTACAAAACTATCTGAAGTCATCAAAGCGTTATCTGAAATATGTTGTCAGCTACAATACTAGAGGGCCTGCATCACTTATTTCTCATACAGTTTCTTTGTTTTTGCCTCCACACCCTAACTCTAAAAAATATGGTGGCAGAGGTATATAAACACTCAACATGAGAGTTACAGGGTGAGATATACAACATAATGTGGAACACCAAAGCAACCTTGGAAGTAGGTGTTCCAGGGTTTGTCAAGCAAAGTGTACCACATAGAAGTCCAAAGTAATTCACTAAGTCAACTTGGACCGAATACTGGATGTACTTCGGCTGAATAATGTGGAGTGTGAGGTACCATCATTGAAATTCTCACATGCACAATTCAATGCAACAGGGCCTATGGCAATGACATTTGAATTATGATGTGTATAGGGAGAGGTGTTGGCAGTGGGAGGCTCTCCATAATAGTACCCCTAGACAAATCTTGAGGGAGGCCACAGCGGGTGTATTCCATCTTCATATGGAGTCCTCATGTCCAGCACTTAACCATTGATGCAGCTTGCACTGCCATTTTAGAATCTGCCATACATCTTTTTACAACTTCAGAGATGTATACAGTGTTCCAGGACACACCGCAGTGTGGATCAGTCACTTCCACATGGCACAGTCCTCTTCACTATACAATGGTGACCATCCAAAGGAAAAAAAACAATACTGACATGCAGTGCTGTAATTATAACACCTGTTGTTTAGTTCAGCCTTTAGTAGATTATCAACTGCAGAATTTTCAGTACTGCCACGGAGTACATTGCATTCTGTAAGCATGGCACTGCAGCATTGCAATGCTGTCTTGCACGAGTTCAAATCATCTGAATCACTTACTTTGGAAAGCGAGACAATTTATGCTCCACTGGTTCTTTGGTATCTGGTGGAGAGATGGAGTGTTAATTCTTTCTAGGGTCATCAGAGCATAGAGGTAACTTTTCATGTACTGTACTGGTGTGTTAGATACATTCTTAAACAATACTTTCATCTGTTCTGGAATGTAAGCATATTGCTTGTGTTTCTTCTTTGCTACTATGGTCCACCTTCCTGAGTTCTTGTTAAGGACACAATGATACCTAATGCAAGCCTACCCCTCCTGGTGTCTAGGGGTATGCCATATGTTAGAAGATTGGAGGGGGTGGTTGTACAGCCAGAAAACACAGTCCATGAAAATATATATGCTCATTTACTGGATCAACTGCTAGGAGGATGGAACATGGGGGGCCAGGCACTTCACTTTTCTTTGAGGGGCACAGCTGCAGGGGGCAATGATGGTTAGATTCACAACATTGAAGTAACAATAATTGGATTAAGTCCACTGTCCACACAAGAATCAAAATGCAAAAAACTGATTTAATAGAACTGATTAAATTAAGAATCCACTCCATGGAGCATGGGGTACAATGAATAACACTGGAGCAACTTCACAAGCACAAAACCTGACCTTGAATCTGCAGCAACCTCTTTTTCCAACAGATTGACTTTTTTTCATGCAGTACTTCACATTTAGCTGAAAGGATACAGTTCCTGGCAGCTGCACTGTTACTGTGGGCCGAAAAGTCCGCAAAAGATTTGTACTTCAAAACTTTGCAGCAATTCCATTACATACTCCTTGCAATTTTCCAAATTTTTAATCCACCATCACATTTACTTAAACTCCTTTTCCTTGGGCTAATAACTACTTAATCAATGGTAAAGCAGGACAGCATGAGACATTTCTACAGCCCAGTCCCATTCCTAGTTTGTTTCCTTAAAACAGGGAGCACTTTTGTCTCAAACAGTGGTGTTACTCCAACATAAACAGCCCCACCGAAAACTCTGCTGCCACCCAATCATTGATGCCACATACCTTCTCCGAGCATCCCAGAGAATTTCATCTATCCCTGGTGATCCCAGAGACCCAAGACACTTTCTGCTCATGCAGCAATTCCAGTCCAGAAATGCCTTCACCCAGAGGCCCAGCTGAAGTGCCACATGGAGCACACAGAAGGCCTGCCACCCCACCTGAGGTCCAAAATGACCATACCCCATGCAAGACTCCTCATGCCTCCACAGGCTACACTCACCTTGAGAGCTCCAAATTCTGCAGTGGTACTCTGGCCAGAGGAAGGGGATAGGCTGCCACCACTATCAGACCAATGATCCAGGCCGACACTTCTGGACCGTACCCCAGAGCCTTCTGCCATAACTGGCCTTGCTGCAGTACACTCACTGGCTCCCAGGGATTCACTCACCCACAGGTGAGAGTTTTGTTGTCCGGGACCCCCTCCGGAGCATACCCCAACCAAGGTGCCTGAGTTCACGTGTCGGGCTTCTTTATTTTCCTTACCCGGGTTCCAGGTCCCACAGAACAGCACCAAAGGGACCCCCTTTTTGTGCCACACTTCTCTCAATGACCCTGAACCATCACACTTTGTTGGTCTTTGAGGGAGGAGGACCAGGTTTGCGGATGGTCTACCCCGACCCCACCGTGGCCTGACGGCCAAACTAACGGCCGACTCCATGATTCTCTCTCACTTAATCCATCCTCCTCCCCTTTTTAGCACCAAACTACCCCTATTTATACCCCTCTGAGCTGTGGCCCCACCTGGTTACAAACAAGGCTTAGCTCCAGACCTACTGGTAGCACAGCTTTTCCTGCCTAACTACACTCAGTTACAGAAAATTTAACTAGTAAGATCCCCCAGAGTGCATACACTAAGAAGAGACAAACAGCAGTGGATATCCAGAAATATGTGCTGTATTTTACATGACCACTACACAGTTGCAAAAGACCACTGTGACACCTTGGCTAGTAGTGAATATTGAATCCTGATGTACCAACCCTGTACAGTTATGTACATTGCAAAAGTACAGCAAGACGTAGTGGGTAGCTAATAATGATCCTCTAAAGGCAAGGTACATTTTTGTCTACCAAAACTGGGGAGCCAGAAAGGGGGAGGTTAATATTATAAGACATAGTGGTGTTGCTTTGCAATAGCTACGGATCATCAACTTTCAATGAACCATTCAGGCAAAAGCTTTGCTGGTCCATTTACATGAATACAGCAGGACTGTATTGGCATGTTCTATTGATACCAGCCTGGCTGTCTCAGGTCCAAAGCAGATCTTGTAGAGACTCAGAGGAGAATGTTGGAAGTACTCCATAGTGGGTTGGTGGTACATTGTAGGGGGTGGAATGGTACTACAGCCGTGTCATAACTAGAGTCAGCCCACAACTGTAATAATCACCAATTAAGTAGTAGGGTCCTGGAAAACAAAAGTAATTTGGTAGTCCCTCAATCATCCATGACCCGGTTGCACACCAGTATACCTAGATGTGCGCCTGCACCTGCGCTGTTCAGAGAAGGTGGTGTAACATGTACATGTACAGTACTGGAGGCAGGACAGTGAAAGGAGAGTGGTACACTATAATAGTTGTGGGGCAGCAGTCTTCAAGTTGACATTGTGGAGTAGAAGTGGATGTGCACAGTGCAAGTGCATAGAGCAGCTAAGTGATGAAATTCGGATGATGAAATGAGAGCAGGTGGAGATACTACTTGGAGTCATAGGAGCAGACCAATGGAGAGAAAGGCAGATGGATGGTGCACAGATCAGTGACAGCATCAGGCATGAAAATGGCAAAGTGTGGAACACCTAGTATACAGGAGTATCAGATCTTTGGAGGTCCAGGTGGCACATGGAGACAGAACTGCGAGTGAAAAGGGGTGGGAATATAATGGTAGCATCAAGGGGTGGGATCTTTAAATGGGGTGAATTTATCAAACAGATTTCCACCACTGCCCTGAGGTGTGGATGTTGCATCAGGTAGTGAGGTATGACAAAGGTGTGAGCTAGAGCCCAGGGTCAGTGGAAAGGGAAGGGGAGAGAGAACTAGTCATGTTGACAGGGAAGAAGAAGGTTAGACCCAAACATCAGGGAAACATTCAGTGAGGTTGACATTTCACAAAATGTATTTCTATATGTGGAGAACAATGACCTGATAGGGGAGAAGATAGAACTAGTAAGATGTAGGTTCTGGGGAGTTAGGCATGCATTTTCAGGTAAAAAACAAATTCAATGTCATTCTTAGGGGTACTCACAGTACCAAGGGCAAGCATGGACAGGAAAGAGGGACAGAGGAATTGGGTGCCTGGCTGAGGAAAGGGTTCAGGGAGGAGTGGTGCATCAGGCTGGGGAACAGTGTCGGCTGGTAAAACAATGCACTGTTTTCACAGAACAGAATACATGTCTGTAGAAAGTGCTGGATGGTGCTTACACTTAATGTAAACTACTGGAGGAATGAGCCAAAATTGATGAAATACTACAGGAGGAGGAGATCACTGGATACTGGACCTACAGGACGATCTCTGAAAGCTTGAGACAAGGGCCACGATATGGCAGATTCTTGTACAGTGCAAAGGATTGGAGGATGGCTGTTGAACAGTCATTAGCTTTAGCTGTGGACCATGCAGTACAAGTAGACTACACTGAACAAACTGTCATGCTTCGGCAGTATTCGTGACATTATTATATACAGTATACATAGTGAACAAAAGTATCCACTGTCGCAGCTTGGATGTCTGTAAGTTATTAGTTGTTCAAAAAGCAACATCTGGTAGGGAAACAGTAGTGGCAGTTTCCAGCAGTAAGCAACTCAAAATACCTCAAAACAACAGCACGACTTTTGAGTTAAGGTTGTTTATGTAACTGATACTTACACCTGGTCACCATTTTTATTCAGCAGGTAAAGACATTCACAATGGTTGTTATAGTCAATCATGGCCAAATAGTTGTGTGTCCTGTACACTGGAAAAGTGTATGCATATCACTTGGATGCATACATTAGAAAGTGTTGCTGGAATTGTTCCAGCTCATACGAGGTCCTAGGAAATAAAAGAGCACAATGTATAGCTTAACAAACCAGTTCTGAATCTTAATAAATGTACAAATGCATTAGAGCACTCTAATTGTACCTAAGTGACAGGTAATGCTTGATGGATCTTAAAAAACATCAATTCATTATGAGAATGTGTAATTCTTGATGTTGGCATGAGTACACATCAATCCATTATTTTCCATTACTGTTGTCTATAGGCCCATGTGTGCAATGTGCAGTTCCCTCTCCATAGGCAAGTACACACTGATGTCGATTTGTGACATGGTGTAGCACACCATACACATGCACTGTAATTGTATGACTTTATGGGACATTATTTGCTAGAAAACTACACATCATCACAGTACAACACATTAGCATTATTAAGAGCAACAAGAGTGCACAGACAGATTAATGGTGCTAAAGGAACCACACCAAACAATTTTGCAATAAGTTTCAAGCACACACTAAAGCCTAATAGAAGGATGCCACACTTTCGTAAAGTTACTTGAATATTTATTATAATCTCAAAAAAAAATACCTGACATGTTTTAGATGTGACTCCTTTATCAAAGGCTAACTAGTAACAACTGAGACACTCATTAAATAGCTAGAAGTATATCATGTGATTAATAGCACCTCGCAATGTGATCATTACAACCAACTTTAATCATCGCAATTTCAAAAATGTACACTGTTGTTCAAATCCCATGTGACAAAACTTTGAAATCAGTTTTTACAAACATTTTATTTTTTCAGTGTTGACATGAAGATCATAAGCATGAATTCTGACTACATATAAAGTAGTAAAAACATGAAAGGGAAAAAAAGGGGGGGCTAAAATGACAATCCAACATGCTATGACAAATTAACAAAACAAACAACACCATCCAAAATGTATAAGAGGACAAAATGAAGAAATGGGGGGAGGAAAGGGGGAACCATTAGAATGCATTAAAACTGTTGTAAATTTGTGCAAATAAGTAAAATTTATTTTAGATTCACATATTATTATATATACATATAAAGAATCCTATTACCTATCATAACATTTGTCAGAGCAAAGTATTTTTGGAAAAGTGGAATTTACTGGACTTGTCTTTTCTTTCTTAAATATAGATGAATGTCCAATTATGTATTAAGTCCTGGATTTTTATTTGCCCTTAATGTTCGGATCCAGAACTTTTCTCTAATCAACATTAAATTCTCAAAATTGCCTCCTCTAGGATTTCGATTGACTTTATCAATGGCTATAAAACTGAAGCCATGAGTTCTCTGGTCTGATGCTTCCATAGTATGAAAAGCTGTGGTGTATGTTGGATTCTGTTTCCCTATAGCCCTAGCATGTTCCCCTACTCTGTCTTTAAATTTGTGTTTGATTTTTCCAACATAAAATGAGCCACACATACATGTACAGTAGTAGCCACAGACATTGCCAGCTATTTCCAGATATTTTGAAAAATTTCTGAAGAGTTTATCTCTGCTGCCCCTATTGTGGAAATGCAGAAAGTAGGAGATATTTCTGGAAATATCACAGAAATTTCTGGAAATAGCTGGCAGTGTCTGTGGCTGCTACTGTAGCCAGATATATGATGCCTTCAGTAACACAAGTGGCACACTGCTTAATTTCATAATTTCTCCCCTTCTCCCCCCTTTTTTCTCCTTTCATGTTTTTACTACTTTATATGTAGTCAGAATTCATGCTTATGATCTTGTTCATGTCAACACTGAATTAACATATGTTTGTAGAAACTGATTTTAAAGTTTTGTCACATATGGGATTTGAACAATAATTCAATGGGGGTGTGGGGGGGCACAGCACCCCCACCCCAACAGAAAGCATTAAAATACAAGTCCCGGCGCCATTGTCCTGTGCACGAGGGTGTCAGAGTGCCGAAAATGTTTTCTGCACTCTGACTGCGCAATAACAGTGATTGCCTTTAGGTTTTCGCCGTTATTACATAGAACCTCAAATGAGTGCTTGATATTTGGGTATTCTTTCCCTTTAGATGGATGGAAATGGCACAATGTCACAAAACACGTCAACATGTTAGCAATACTAAGGCTGTCAAAATAGTCAATATTCTTATGCATCAAAGAGGAGACCTGAACATCGGCATCAGTGACCACTTCTTCCACTATCATGTCACTTTGATGCAGAGTGTTTAGTGATCACTTGAATGCCAACTTTTCCATATTGCTTGATTTTAATGCAGTTTCTCTTTTGTTCACCACCTTCAGAGCGATTATTTATTTTGTACCATTGTCCATGACAGTGTAGGAGCAGTATTGTGTGCAATGACCCAGAATATCCATGCATCCATCTCCTGGTGAACATAAATAATGCGTGCACCTTATTATGAGAACTTGGATGACAGCCATGTCAACTTTTGTACTCATTGTTAAAGAGGACTCGACAACAGAACATGAGGTAACACACCATAGTGGCCATCCAACAATCAGTCATTAGTGCTGAAGTACCTTATAAATAGAGGGAGAGACACACCAACATAATGACATTTGCAACACATACTAAGTGGATGAAAATTACAGTGAGCAGCAAATAGGAACAAATAGATGGTCAGACTGTGCACTGCTCATTCATAAGTGTGGCATCTAACACATGGCATCAGAAATACAACAGATAGTGTACAGACTATGATGACATAATATGACTATGACTCCCATCACCTTCATTTCTCGCTGTATGTATGCATCGCTGGATGTAGTGATATGGAATATCAGTCTAGCACTGGACCAATGCAATAGATGGATAAGGTATCAAATCATGGGAAATGGATGGACTGAAAGTAAAATGCTTTGTCAACTAAGACTGTTGAACTGCATGCAGGTACATTTTTGGTTAAGTGTTTCCTGCTCAAGACATATGTTATTTGGTGGAAATGTTTTATATATATATATATATAGAGAGAGAGAGAGAGAGAGAGAGAGAGTATATTCAAACAAAATACCCAGTACAACCACTCGTTTCCCTTTTCTTGTCCGATGCATTTCAGAATTGTGCTTTTCCCAAACCTCTTCAATCACAAGAACCACATAAAGGTTATAATAATGACTCACTGATCATGGACAGGTTCATAACTTGTGTGAGTAGCAATATTTTGGCATAGTTGTTGCCCGACAGCACAATAGCAGAGGCCCATATGAGATTGCCTGACCTGAAACCATACATGCACTGGGGTTGACCAAACAATTTGTAAGTGACATGTCCATTGACACAGACCTGTGGAATAAATGAAGCCCAGTAGTGACATAGTGAACAAGAATACTCACTTCAGTACTCACATGGTGCACATCCCAAGGGACATGATGGACATAATGTAGAGTTCAGTCCATGATGATGGATATTCAAACATGTTGGTGGAGGTTAGGCAATACTACAAGGGAACACCTGACACTTTAGTGGACTGCTCCTGGGTGGTGAGCCCACTACACACCAGGGAGACATCTAAGTGTCACCATGGGTTCAGACAGGGGCAGGCAGCAGCAGTACAGCATTCTTGGCAATGCTGTGGTGTCAGTGTGTGTTTTGCACACATGTATGATGGGGTTTATAGAGGCAGTAAATAGTGGAACCTTTGGTGCCATTCTAGGTAACATACACCTAAGGAAGTAATGCTGTGTACATATAAACAGGGGGCAGCCACACTGGCATTGTCACTGCATTATGACACTGCTGGGATGAACCCAGGAGAAGTGCCCACTGCTGTGGTCTATGGGTGCAGACCACTTCCCAGAACCTGTGACCAAGTCAGCTGAGTGCAGACATAAGACATGCTTGCCCCTGCAGTACCTCATCAATGTCTGTGACTTGTCCATGAATTTCACCTTTGGAAGGAAACATGTTACGGTGAGCACAACAACAGTAGGAATAGCAGTGTGTAACATTGGGAATGCACTTACGCATGTTCAACTCAATGCTGATCCACCTGTGTATGTACTTATCTGTTATGCAGTTTTGCATCTCCAACATGTTAGTGGCCCACATCATCGTGCCAAGGTCATGATGTTTTCAAAGTGCACAACGTACAATTGCTGCGATAACACCATGTCAGATACATGTACATCTGTGTTTTGGAGGACAGCTTCATCCTCAGACTGCTCACTTGGAATAGGATCCTGATGAATACCACTGGAATTCACTGCCGTGTCTGGTTTGGAGTTTTGCAGACTCTTGCCATCAGATTCAACACTAAAGAAAGATAAATATCAGAAGGAATGGAAAGCATGCCTGAAGAAGGACAGTAATACAAAGGAATGCAACATAATTGTCATGATTAACTAATTACAATGCTGTGGCAGGCAA
Organism: Neoceratodus forsteri; assembly: GCA_016271365.2. Lineage (NCBI taxonomy): Eukaryota > Metazoa > Chordata > Ceratodontiformes > Ceratodontidae > Neoceratodus > Neoceratodus forsteri. The sequence goes on along the minus strand of CM028132.1, from coordinate 964,304,725 downwards.
TTCTGATTCATTCACAGATTCACCCAAGTCACAAGGCACATATGTTGTGTCTCTGTCATCTGGCCAAGTCAGTACTGCATGTAAGCAATATCAGGTGTAAGAAAATGAACCATCAGTAGATATCAACAAACAGTGAGACACATGGCCAATGTCTTTTATTGTACAATCATTAGCAGACTCATGGAATGTTTGGCATATAAAGGAGACTATCATAATTCCTCTTCTTCTCTGTGTATCCAAGCTGAGTGGCTAAGGTTGTCTCTCAAGCTACCCTGAGATCAGGTTGTGTTGATTGTGGTGAGTTTTGGTCACTAAATATGGAAGTAAAACAAACAAATGTAATATTGTGTAGCTATTTACTTATTCATTCATTCATTCATTCATTCATTCATTCATTCATTTATTTATTTATCTAACTTTGATGACTGGGTAAGTACACTGGCAGAAGAAGCTTTTTTCATGCACTACCCGGGTGCAATGCACAGACAAAGTATACAGTCATAGTGATATACAAACAGCAAATGACAACAGTATATACAAGAACAACATGTACAGAATGGTGATAACCTGATATGATGAAAAGACACCATGTGCAGCAAGGGAAGAGATAACAATATGTACAATGCAATAATTCATGATTTCTCTTACAGAAACTGCAAAGGGGTGGGACAGGTGTATTTGAATACAGTCACTTAATAGGAGGGAAACAGGGAATGCAAGTGGTATGAGGTAACAGGATAGGATGAGGAGGAAAATGGGGGAGTGATTAGCTGGAACGTTGACATGCGAAGAGGAGAAGTAGTAGGATTTCGGAAGCTTTGTAAAGGCCAAGGGAGAGGTAGCTTTTCTTATGGGGGGGAAGTACTGAGTTTCATATGGAGGCAGCAAAAAAGGAAATGGACTGCTGACTCATACTGGTATGAAACAGTGGAATGACAGTGTTGTTGTGGGAGGAAGATCTGGAAGTTGGTAGACTAATGAGAGGGATCTGCCTGGTTAGGGAAGGCAGGTTGCCAGTATGCAGAGTTTTGTTGATGAGGGAGGTAAAAGCAAGGGTTGCACTGAATTCCAGAGGTAGCCAGTTGAAGTTGTTGAACACTGTGCAATGGTGGGTATTACAGCAGCAGCCAGAAGAAAATTTGGCTATGTTATAATAGAGAGTATGCTTTTTTTGTAGAACAGATTTACCAGCAGCATTGATGACTACTGAGCCATATTCAAGCATGGGGAGAAGATTAGCCTGAGCAATTCTAACCTTGGTGTCAGGGGTCAAGAAGTGACAGACTCTATAGAGAGATTCCATTTTTTTGTGAACTGATGATATGGTATGCTAGAGATGAGTTTCGAAAGAGATGGAGGGGTCAAGGTGCACTCCAAGGTACATAAAGGAGAGGGTCTTTTCAAGGGGGGAGCCATTTCCAGTGTCAATATTAAACAGAGGGGAGAGTTTGAAAAGTTTTTGCTTGGACCCAAACAGCATGGACTGCGTTTTAGGTAGATGTAGAACCATGTTTTCTTGAGAGAGCTTAGCTTGTAGCCTGGCAAATGAGTTGGTGAGGGAACTATTGATGGAGGTAATGTTATCACTATGAGTATAGAGGACCACAACATCAGCATAAAGAAGTGTTTTAATTGGTCCACAGATGATAGGGAGATCATTAATAAAAATAGAGAATAAGAGGAGCCCTAGAATGGAGTCTTGGGAGACTCCACTGGGGAAAATATTCACTCCAGATAAGGAGTTTCCGATTTTGAAGACTTTCTGGTGATAGTGCAGGTAATCATTGAGCCATGCTATGGCAGGGGTCCCAAGGCCGAATGCCCAGAATTTTGAGATAAGACATTTATGGTCAACAAGGTTTAATGCTTTTGTCAGATCAATGAACACAGCACCAGAGACATGACCTGTATCCATGGCCTGGTAAATGGCATCAATAAAGGTTATTATTAGTGTCTGTACTGTGTCCTTTTCGAATGTACACCAAATGCAACACATTTTATAAACATGTGAGGCACATAAACAGCATACCAATTGGTTTGGCCAATTACAGTTATGTGGCTGCCAGGTTCTTCAAGACAAAGACTATGTTGTATGTCCCTTGAAAGTTTAGGAACAGGAGTGGAACTAATCATGTGGGGTGTTGAATGGTGCACTGGAGATACCATACTGATCCTTTGTGAACATGTACATCCTCTGCATTTGGCATGCCTGAAACAAAGCAATGCAAGCTGCTTACAAAAAGGAATGCAATAATGTTATAGCTGTGTGTGCTTATTAAACTGTGTGAAACACATGTTTGGAACATAAAATGATCTCATGTGTAAAGGAGAAATTTGGTAACATCAGCATGTGAGTGTAAGAGTAGACCGGTCTTCAAGGCCACCCAATGTAACATTTGTTCACCAATAGAGTTACGTGCCTTTCCACATCTTGTGTCTTGGAGTTTCTTCTTGAGTTTCTTTTCAGAGTCTGTCACAGTGCTATGGTGTGCATGCTTTGATAGTGGAGGTGTGGACATAATGGTGATTAGACAATTCTTGTCTAAAATCTGTTTAGGAAACAGAGACATACATTTAGATGTAATCACATTTTGGCAGATGGTACTGTCAGAATTTCAAGAAAAGAAGAACGCTGTTGTGCTGCTGAAAATTGACTTCAAAGGTTCTGTGTGCATATACAATGAGTCTTGTCCAAAATAATCATGAACAGTAGTCACTAGCTGACAAGCAGTATATGGTGGACCAGTGTAATGCCCTTCCCAAACTCCATCCCAATCTGGTCGGTCCAGTTGCTGGACCTGTCCACCCTTCTTGCAATGTTCATAGTGATCAACAGGTTGCTATGGTCGGGACAGGTCACCTATATCTTCTGGCAGCTTCATGAACTCTGCCCTTTACATAGCTGGCATGGTGGTACAGAGGTATGATCTCCATCTGCAATGCTGGCACCTAATATTCCAGACATGACTCAGGATGTCAGAGGGCCAGCCAGAGGAAGGAAGATTGAGCATCCTTGGGACTACTCTCCTCCTATGGGGGGGAGGGGTAGTGCAACCAGCATGTGATTGACCCCTAGTGGAGGCTGGGGAAAATATGGCTGCCGTAGCTTTACTGTTGTAGTGGTGAGGCATGCCAGACTTTGTCACTTGTCCTGCTTTGCCTACCCATGGCTCTTGGCTGGCAACAGAGCCTTGTGCACTCCACCGGGTGGAGTCCCACTCCCATTGCTCCATTCTGCAGTGTAAACCAGGGTTCACTCTGTCAAATTCCATCTGTGGTGGGTGTGCCCACTCAGTGGCCATGCCATGGAGGGTAAGCCAGGGTATGGATCACCACCTAAGGCAAGTCACGGGGGGGGCGATTGCAGGGCAGAAAGTAGGGGGGTCTGAGATCCATCGTGATGAGGTGAGGGTCCTGGCACAAAAAAAACTATGCCCTTTACATCTTCAATAACAATTTCCTCACAATTTGAGATCAGCATGCACCCCAAAGGAAAACCAAGGTCCAAGGTTGCCACCTCCCTTGGATTTTGGCTGAGTTACTGTCCTGCCTACATGTATGTGATCTCACATGGAAGGTTCACAAGTCCTCTGGTTCCTCTGTTGACATACTTAAGTACCGTACCCTTCACAATACCTGTACCAGAGCCACTAGGCTTACTGAGGCTGAGTAATTCACCTCACCCTTCCAGAACAACCTGAACCACACCTCCAAATTCTGGAAGGTCATCCACACTCTCTTTTCTTCTCAGAGCCAGTCCTCTACCCCCATCCTCAAGGTAGAGCAACACCAGAAGTTGTGAGCCCCACTCAGTTGCTTCTAAGTGCAACTCTTTCTTCACCTGCTTCCCACCTTATCTAAACTAAAAGAACATTTTGTGTTGGCTCAGCTCTCCTCCTGCCCTGATTCCACCTTTTTCTGAACCCCCCCTACAATTACAGTTTTACCACATTCCACTCCACCACCTCCTTCCTTCTCCTACTCATTGACTCCATTCTCTCTGGAATGGATCAGGGCCTTCTAAACTCACTTTTTTTTGTCAATTGGGGTAAAGCCCTCAATACTGTAGCCCACCTCTCCAGATTGACAAGTTTATAGCAGCAGGGCTGTCTGGCTTAGCAACTGATTGTTTCTGCTCCTATATTGCAGGTAGTATTCCATCAATTAGAAGTGGATATTCCCTCTCCCCAACTCCCTATCCAAATCAGTGTCCCTCAACAGTCCGTCCTTGGTCCGATACTATTCTCTGTCTTCCTCAATGACCTCCCTGCTGTCTGCTCCTCTGTGGCCATCCACATGTATGCATAGAAAACTGTAATATATTTACCTCCACCTCTGACCTGATAGCAGAAGCAAGAGGCCCTTTGATAATGTCCAAAAGTGGTTCTAGTCTCACCAGTAATCACTTACTGCAAAGAAAATGGTTTCCATGAACTTTGGCACCAGACAGAAGCTATCAAAACTTACTTCTCCTCCCTCCCTCCTTCCTCAACCTGGATGGAACTACAATCAGTGATGTCCCCTCATTTAGGTACATATGAATGTGGCTCGATCCTAACTTTAACCTTTCTTGGCGTGTGGATGCCAATCACAAAATGCTTGCTCCTTAACTTGGTGCATTATATATGAATAGAGGGTGCATCCCTCTTTTGGCTAGCTAGGCTACTGTCCAGAAAATGAACCTCCCACCTCTGATTATTGTGACATTGTCTACAGTGCTGCTCCTAAGACAAACCCTGCAAGACCAGACCAACTGTTTCACTCAGTCACCCACTTTGCTTTGGACTGCCAGGCCTGCATCCACCATTGCTCACTCTGTTCTTCACTCTTAATCCCCACTCATGAAGCCAGATGCTTCACTTCTCCACACAGACTGGCAACTGCTCCTAATTGCTGCTGTCCATGTTATCCCTCCTCCTGTTATTGTCTTATCCACCACCTTCAGCTTTTTCTGGGATTCCATGGCACCTTCATTCAGTTTCCTCTTGATTCCTATTGGTAGCTAGTCCTCCCTTTCCTCATAATGCACCATGCGCTTTATTTCTTCCCAACTCTGGGTAGAATTCTCTTCACATTCCTTGTTATACTACACAAATATTGTATAAGTTGTTTTATAACATGGGTTGGCAAAACTGTACAACTCAATTGGTCCACTTGCTCTGCATTGCCATGCATTAAGTTCCCTTTTTAATGCACAGTTCCACTGAGTGACTCAGGGAAACTGCTGTAGGGACTCTTTCTGTCCTAAGCAACAAAAATCAGAATAGCAGCCATGTAAAAAATTCTCAAGTGAGAGCCAATTGCAGCGCAGTCATCAGGGATAATGGGGAGACGTAACTGGCAGATAATGACAGTTACTGAGACACAGGAGCAAGACACAGACAGCATGATGAACAAGTGGGACTGAAATAGAGCAGAGTGTGCTCCACAGATACTGCACAAGAAAAGTTGGAGAAGGTGACCAGGAGCCAGTACTGGGAGTCATGAGAGAATATGTGACCAGGGCAGTGTGTGCTGCGGGTGAACAATACCTTTATAAAAGTTGCCCAAAAATTGTCTGGGTTGTCCCTGTCAAGTATGTGTAAGTGTGTGTGTGTCTCACTCTCCCTCTCTCTGTCACAAGCAGATGAACATGCATCTGTTACAGAGTCAGCAGTGAACTGTTTAATGAGAAGGACACTGGAAGTATCTGCTCCAAGGATCATGTGTATATGTGAGGGGTGGAAAGAAAGGAAAGCATTTTGTAATATGTGACAAAGTATGTTATGGCCAACAAATGTTGGAAATCATTCAAATAGCAGATTTCTTGCATTTGTGTGTTCATAACATAAGTTACAGATGCATTATTTGTTAGGGACTACTTTTCAAGTCAGTAGAATAAAATAATTTCAAGAGAAATAAAAGCCTTTCTGTGGAATATATATTTTCTACAAAGAACCCATGTTAGGAGCTCAATAACCAGCTCCAGGGTATGTGGTTATGGGGATTTAATGCACACTGCAGGTGTTGTGAGTGCACTCAGCCTGCAGCCTCATGCCTCACAATGCACCCAAGGTGTGCATTCAATCCCTATAAGCCTACACCATGCCATGTGTTTCCACTTACTAATTTGATAGGTTGCTTAATCTGATTATACAACTGTAGCTATTTTCTCTTTATTACTGCTATGCTTGGCATGTAATTTTTATGACTCATGTTAGTTCTCTTCTCCCAAATAAACCCCGACACCACCATGACGCATCTGGAAACTAATTGCAATTCAACGCTATTTGTTTTTCCTGTTCAAACTTTAACAAAAAATAACTAAATGACTGGCAATGACACAGTGCCGCACGCTCTGGAACATAAACAGTATAACCATATGTCTCAGTACAACATTTAGCTAAGTGTGCACATAGTAAGCATCAGCATCTATCCATGTTTGACACAGTGAGATTGTCTGGCATTAAACACAAATATATTGCTTGTGCTGTTAGCATGGCTGATAGCCAAGGCTAACCAGCTGTGAATGAGTTTGGAACATGCAGCAGTGCTTGGTTTGTTACCCACAACCTCTGCTTGCAGACATTATGGCACAAAGTAAGTCACTTAACCTCCTGTGGGATCCCTGGTCGCTTCTTAAAACAGGCACTTGCACATAATATGACATAGCTGCTTACCTAAGACTATCATATTAAGAAATAAAATAAATTTTGCTACTAGTTTGTATGAAGTAATCACCACACATATAGGTACTTACTTACTGATGAGCAGACACAGATGATGTTCACACAAGTATCTGTAGGTGACACTGAAAAAAATACTAATTACAGCATGTTCTGCGACATGTGGTTGTATGTAATATGTGGTATGGAGGCATGATGTAAGGCCAACACCACATGTGGTATGGACAGTAAGAAAAGGCATGGTACAGAGGAGAAACAGTGGCAAACTGATCTTTTGCATATCAATAAGAAGAGTATGTGCAAAGGTGTCTGTCTCTAGGCTAGCATTACAAAGTCACAATGACAAAGCCGTGTTGCTTCACAGAAACATTCAATTAAAGCCTGTAATTTGGTACAGTACATTACTGTGGTCACCTCTTTTCAAGCAACCAGTACTATACACTATAGGCTGATACATTATAGAGTTTTAGCCATGCACAACAGCTGGACATGCACTGTCAAAATGGTAGCATGCATTGCCTAGTTCATAGGGATCCATATTAGCAGCAAAGAGAGTTATGTGGTGTCACCCCAGTGTAGCTAAGTGGTCCAAAATGAACTGGACTACTGTGTCATGTACTGGAGACCACATCTATGGAAGGACATCAGCAGACTGGCGGCAGTGCAACCAAAAGCAAATGACAATGGCAGAGAAATGACTGTCACTTAACCATGCCAGTGCCCCAGTTCGCCTTCAGCAAAGAGGCACTTGTGTCTAGTGTGCCTAACCCAGTTAACATAAATTAAAACAAAATGAAACAAAATAAAACTGTGAAGGGTCTGTATTATAAGCCATATGAGAAGAGACACAAGCATCAAAACTTAAATACACTGAAACAGAGGTGTATTAAAGATGGATTATGTCAGAGATTTTAAAGGAACACTTTGGTGGGGGGGGGTGCAAGGTGCTTGCTGATATTCTTTCTTCATTATAAATTGTGCCCAACATTTAGTGGTTATTCAAGGAAGTACTTATTCAACAAAAGATTGATGGATTACAGCTGAGGTTCAGGGGGCGAGAACAGTAGTGGGATTATGCATGTGAAAGGCACAAGTGAATCAACTTGAAAGAGTGCTGGGAAAGAATCCAGGTCAAGTGTAACACCCCCCCGCTACTTTACACAGTTAGCTACCCCTGGTACCCTTGACTGGGCACACATTTAGAACTGATACCATCCCAAGCTTTGGGAATGTATACCAGGCTCATTACTTCTAGACATCAAAAGGGGTGGGGGTGTACAAAAACAAATTATTATGACCTATAAGATATTTACAAACAACCAGGTCCTGGGGAGAGAACTTTTTGCTAGGGCTATGCTAGATCTATACTTCTGGAGGGGTACCCAGTAAATCCACACAGGAAGCAAAAACATGATTGTCCAAACCAGAGTTGGGGTTCTAGAGTGTGGCTTTATTCCAACAAAGATGTTATCTAGGGTGGACTCCCAAGGTTTACCCGTCATGGCACTAGGAACTCACAGAACAACAAATAAGTGAAATCTGACAGAAACTCTGTGTATTGCCATATTTCATCGGACATTGTACTTCTTGCACTGTCATTCCCGTATGGCATAGGACTCTTAAACACTCTCTCAGTGGCAAGGGCCACAACTGAACATTTTGTCTAGTGGCATTGGTCACAATTGAACATTTCTTCTAGTGGCACTGGCCACAACTGAACATGTATTTCCCATATGGCATAGGACTTTTAAACTTCTTCCAGTGGCACTGGCCACAACTGGAAATACTTCTAGTGGCACTGGCCACAACTGAGTATACATGGGCTAATTACTAGCACAACGCACTCAAGGGGGTAAGATTCTCTTTAGACATTGGCCACTATGTCCAAAGTAACCAGGCGCCCTTACGGAACCTGTAGTCCTGAACTGGTTACCCCAGATGGGGGGCTCCCCACCCTTTGCTCCCAAATTGATACCTAGCCATTCTTTTAGAGTTACACCTTAAACATCTTGAATGCACTTGGGTAAATGCATCATTGAATGAACTTTTGCATCCAGCATTTAAGAAACACACTGAATATGAAGTTTAAATACAGAACACATGGCCAAACTAGCATCTATGATCACAATGGGTAACATGGACATCATTTGCATCACAGAAACTTTGTGGTATGAACACAGCAAATGGAACAAGGAGATACCTGGGTACCAATTGTTTAACAAACCATGAAAGGAATGAAGAGGGGTTGTGGAGTTGCCATCGACACAAAAGATGAAATAGAGTGTCACATGATAGAAATGTCTGGCAGTGATGGTATTGAGACAGAATCAATATGGTTAAACATTACAGGGATGCTATGTATTTTTTTTTTTTTACATTGGTGCTATCTACAGACCACCAAATAGTAGCAATGAATATAGCATGGAAATATTGGCCCAGATAACTAGTACTAAAGAAAAAGGTAATATTATCTTAGTGAGTGACCTAAACTTACCAAACATTAACTGGGTTACATCACAAGCTATCAGCACTCAAGAACAAAGCACTATTGATTATCTGGATACCCTAGGGTTACAACAGATGATTTCAGAAACCGCTACAGGTAAGAACACATTAGATATCCTGATATCCCTGATGAAATAAAACATATTCATATAGGTGCACCACTGTCAAACAGTGATCATAATATCATAAATTGCAAACTAGACAAAAAAAGTTATACTAAGGGTAAATCAGTATTTAAAAACTTTAACAAAGCTGATTGGGATTCTATAAGAAGCAACCACCACGAATTTGATCTCCCCAACAAATTAGTAAAATTAAACGTTGGTGAAGCATGGTCCCTTTTTATAATACTATCAAAAGGCTAGAAGACAGAGTCATCCCAAACAGGAAAATATATAACAATAAAGGGAAATCCATTATGGTTTAACACTAAAATACAAAGACTAATTACCAAAAAGAAAAGGACATTTTTGGCTACGAAAAAATCATAAAAAACAAGTAATGTTACCAAATACAAAATTGCATTCAAACAACTTAAAAATACAATTAAGAACTCATGCATGTAAACCGAATTTATGCTAGTCCACACAAGGTATAACATGAAGTGTTTTTATTCATATATAAACAATAAAAGAGCATCATGCAAAGTGATAGGACCAGTATACCATAATAACAGTACCTATAGTAACCCTGAAGAGATGGCAAACATTTTTAATACCTATTTCACATCAGTTTACACTGGCAATACCACTCCCCCTTTAATTAGTTCATCACTTGAGCAACCCCTACTGATAACATCAATTGTTGTCAACCAGATATAATAAAGAACAACTTATTAAAACTGGATTGTAACAAATCACAGGGACAAGATGACATACACCCATGTACATTAAAAGAATTAGCAGACCCTTTGGCAGAACCAATTTCTATTATAGGCAAGAAAACAATTAAGGAAGGCAATGTCCCAAATGACTGGAGGAAAGCTTTTGTCATTCCAATTTATAAAAAAGGTAACAAAAACACTCCTTCAAATTATAGACCAATAAGCCTTGCTTCTATCATTAGTAAAATTATTGAAAGAGTCATTAAATATAAAATAGTGAGTAATCTAAAACAGAGGGGACTCGTCGATTTAACACAACATAAATTCACAGAGAAAAGAAGCTGTAGTAGAAATTAAGTAAGCTTTTATGATAAAATTACAAAATATGTAGATCAAAATGATTCTGTGGATGTAATTTATTTTGATATCCAGAAGCATTTGACACTCTCCCCCATAATGGATAATTAGAAAAACTCATTAAACTATAAATTGACTCAATAATAAATTGGTTAACTTCAGGGCTTAAGGGTAGGTCACAGGTAGTTTGAGTAAATGGCCAGCTTTGACTAGAGGGGATGGTGATGAGTGGTCTCCCACAGGGTTCAGTTTTGGGGCCCCTCCTCTTTAATATATTTGTATGGGATCTACAAATTACTAACAATAATATATTGCAAAATTTTGCTGATGATCTCAAACTAGGTGGTAAAGTATACGATGATGAAGGATGTATAAAAATGACTCAAAATCTTAATAAAATCATCCTATGGGCTGACAACAACAATAAGAGGTTCATCTCAAACAAATGTGTGGTTATGCACTGTGGAAAGAATAATCCAAAACAAAATTATACGATTCACAATATAAGTCTTCCTAAGGTTAATGTGTGTAGTGATCTGGGAATTACAGTCTGTAGTAACATGACAAATGGTGCCCAATGTAGGCAAGTTGCTAAAAAAGTAAATCACCTAACCACTTGTATTACAAGATCATTCACAAATAAATCCAAGACTGTAATGCTGCCCCTTTACAAAATGTATTTGTGTCCACATCTAGACTACTATAGTCAATTATGGCGCCCAGGACTAAAACAAGATATAACCATCCTGGAGAAATCACAGCGTAGGTTCACAAAGCAGATACCTCTTTTAAAACACTCTACCTATCAACAAAGACTAGAAACACTTCAACTATGGCCATTACAGCTTTGAATAGAGGTGCCCGTTTGAATTTTTTTAAAATTTTGGAAGATGTCAAACTGACATCAAGCATGGAAATCATATTCAAAGGTAGTACCCACAACTTAAGAACTCACAATAAACAAATAATAGGGAAGGTATCCAGGACAAATTTAAGACACAGTCCATTTCAGTCAAGGGTAATAAGACTGTGGAACAAACTCCCTGCAGGCATTGCAAACCAATTAACCTTCCTAGGTTTCAAATCAAAACTCAGCACTTATTTTAACAAAAACAGTCCCTATAGAGATATCCACTGAGAGGTGGGGACAGCAATCATGGACATTTAGCCTTCTGCTGCCCTAATGCCATAGTATAAACTACACTGGTAGTATGAGAACTAAAGTCCCGAACAATGTGAATTAGTCATACATCTGAACCCCACAACTGTCAGCCAAATTTAAACTGAGAAACAGTCTCAAACTTCTAAACAAACAGGTGTATATTTCCCTCTTAGTCACAGAAAATCCAAAGCCCAGGTACTTTCTTTTGCAGCACAAAGTTAGATCTTACTCACTTTTAGAACATAACAGGCAGCTTCAAAATGTCCTGGCTCAAAAGGGGATTGCCCATAGGATCCATCCTTTAGCAGTCCTATTCACCCCTCTGGAGATGAAAATCAGGAGATCCTACAGTTGACAACAGTTTCCACAACTTCTCCTGGCAGGCTGGAGAATACTAGGACTAGGGTGAGAAAGTCAGCTCTCCTCACACTTCAGACTGCAGCTCAAGCTCCCTCCACTGACTCACTACACAGACTCAGTACTGACAACTACTGACTACTCTCCCAAGAGTCTAAAACTCCCCACTCACAGCCAGCTGTGGCTTATGCTGCTGCGAGAGTTCCAAATGAGCTCACCTCTCTCATCTCAGCTGAAGACAAGTAACTAAAAAAGTGAGCAGGTGAAAACCCCATTTAACAAGTTAATCACCAGCTACCTCTTCCTGCCTAGCACTGAAACCGAGGGGATTCTAGTAACCCCAGGGGACTGGGTGGTTACACTCACCCCTGCCAGGCAAATAACTGTCCGCAGTCATATCTTCACCCAGCACTAGGCCATCCTACCCTCTGTGTTACCTATGGGTAGGTAGCACTACTTCTTCCCTACCATGTGCCAGGCACAGGCAGGCAACACTAAAGTAACAGAGACTGGCTGATGAAAATTCAGCCCCTATCCTATGATCTATCTATGGATTCTCAGTGGCTTCAAGAACACTGCTTGATGCATGCACTAACAGGCAAAATTGATGACCCCTATCGCAAATCAGGACCACCAACCTGCCTTTACCCCAGCCCTCTAGGGACAATCTATCTGACTTAAACTACGTACTGAGGAACCTACCCCCCCAACTTCCCATGGTACCTGTTAACAACAAAAGGAAACATACATTACATTGCATTACATTTCCCAAGAATTTCACACCTGTGAAGAAAAACATGTTAACACCCTGTTAACTATAAACAATTCTAAAAACACTAAGAAAAGGGGAACTCGGATTAGTTCCAAACTCCTCTTTTTCTCATCTTCTTTTCTTCCTCAGGAGCACCTGTAAGAAAAGAAAAACACAAAAATATTTTCTGCATTCCAAACAGTGCCTAAACTTCCACCTAACACTAAAGAACCCCCCAAAATATTTTTCTATAAAAATACAAAAGTAAAAAATGGAAAGAAGACATTTATACAACACTTTTGGGAATGGGATGCCCTACGGAGTAATAGCTAGTGACAGGATTACTGTTGCCCATGGGCATTGTGCATTAATGAGTCTTTCCTAGGCTGAAGCCTGCTGAAGAACAGTTCTTGGACAGGCAGAACCTGTATAGCACTGCAATCCATGGGGAGAGTCTTTGATGAAAATTAAAGTTCTGTGGATTGTCTTCAAATGTAGAATGTGTTGTGGAAAGTCAGTTAATGCAAATAAAAAGTTTTCTTGCCAGCTCCTTGAAGAACGAAAACAAAGGATCACCTTACTTCTATGAATTTAGGACATTCTCCCTTCATACCAGATGGCATCTTTGGATACAGCTTGGAAGATGTCCCCTGGAAAACAAATGATGAAACAGGAAAACTGCTGGCTTGATGTCCTCTGGAAGGCCAGATGATGGAACAGAAAAACTGCTGGGCTGACAAATCTGGATACACCTCAAGAGATCCTGGAATACCAGAAGAGCTGCATCTTCCTCCAAAGATACTGCTGCTTTGGATGACAGATACTGGTCTGTCACTGCTCACTTCCTTTAGGCATGCTGAGCATATTCACAGGGAATGGCACCATTATGGGTAGTTTTACTCAGGGTGTAGGTCAAGGACTATGACCCTGTCTGGGCATTCAAAGTTGACGTTGTGAAATGTCTCATTACCAGCCCCATCCACAATTCACACAGTGTCCTGCCCAATCTCCAGAATCTGAGGTGATCACTTATGACTTTGTCCTTTACACATTTTGCTGCACCATGGTGCAAATTCTTACTTGCCTCTTGCTTTAACCAGGATTGCCTATTCTGTTCAATTTCCTCCCAGACTCGGCGAAGAAAGGTAGGAAAGGACTTCCCATATGTGGCGTCAGCACTCTTACATATCAGTCTGTCCTCTTTGCTGCTGTTTACTAGTCTGCGGCCCATGGCCTGGCTTGGGGGTGGCCAGTCTTGGTCAAGCCAGTGTCTCATACTCAAAGAATGAAAGAACGTGTCCCCCACTATCTTTGTGGACAAGTTGCTAGAGCCTTCTACAACCGTCTGGCTCCTCTGAGGCAAGAGCTTGAGGCTATTCACTGGAGCCCTCAACATGAAAATACTCTACATCCTCCTCCTCCTCTTCCTCACTCATTATCTGTGCCCCAGAGTAAGCAATCATCCTAAATCCTGAGACATTCCATTCCTCACTGTGCATGGTGGTAGACACCTCCCAATTCAATGTCTCTTGCAACTCAGCCTCCCCCACTAGGCTAGGACTTGGACCATGGTTCCATGGATTAACTGATCCCTCTGTTGCACTGTTCATCTGGGACACAGGCATGAAAACCTCTCTCTGTTTCTGCACTTGCAGTGGATTAACATCAACTTTGCTTGCTCTTTCTGTAACACACTCTGTAGAACTTTCCCCAACAGGTTTAACCTGGTGCTGCATGCTGCTACAGGCAAGGTCCCCTGCCAGGGTCCACGTGGGAGCCAATTGAATTCTTGTCGCCCTCTCTGGTGCTGTACCCCTGCTCATTCCAAACTTCACAAGGCAGTCTGAACAGTGGGGTATCAAAAACACATCCCTTCCAGCCTTTAGGCACTCTATGCATAGTCTTACTGGATAGCTAGGGATTGGACATGTGGAGTTAACCTTTCACCATAGAAAGCTCTCTCTATCTCTTTTAGTGCTGCCACCTCTTTGGCGATCATAGCGTGGGCATGATCTGGGTATTAGGGAGTTCCCCAAGCCATGTCTGAAAGCAAACACACAACTTGTTGTTACTTAATGCTTACTAGTCACACACTGTCTATCAAAATGGCTCCCTACTGCTGCGTTTTCATTGTTGACCCTGCCCTGGAATGGTGCTGGTAACTTTTCTCATGCATCAAAGTCTGCTCACTTGCTCAGAACTGTGTTTGTGACCTTTATGGCTGCTGAATTTAATTTAAATTGCAACTGATTGCTCTGCTGGCACATTTCAGCTCATTCATATGAATTTAAACTGGTAGCTTGACTTTGTGATCAGCATTAACTCAGGAAAACTATTTACAAATGCTCAAAGTCAACAGCTTAATCTGGTTCAAGGTCAGTTGGCATTCATCTGTATCCCCCTTCCCCGGGTCTTGCCTGAAAATAGGCAGGATTTGTCTAGTGCACTTACCCGGTCAACAAAAAACTAAATAAATAAATAAATAAAGTCACTTTTAAGCCTCACAGTCTTTCTTTGCACTGAATTGCCTGTTTGTTTCATCCTCCATATACAGTACAACTAACAGTCCCTTTTGCTTAGAAAAATTTACTGTTGCTGAAACCATTATCATTGTTCACAGTCTATGTTAAAAATTTCTGTTTGTTGCCATTTTCGACAACTTGCATTCCTTCTTTGCACAAAAATCACACTGCATGCACACAGGTTCAGCTGACTTGATAATCACACACAGTTTTTTGTACAGCTTACTTGTATACTCACTGAATTCCATAGCTGGTTCCTTCTGATGGAAAATTTTGGACTTGGGACAATCCTAGGAAGGTCCGTGGGGTGAAACGGGCTGGCGGTCCTGCTGATCGTAGCCTGAACACCTTGTTCACTCTCCAGTCAGTCAGACAATGGGTTGAGCCTGAAATTGCACAGTACTAGTCTGTTTACTACAGTTTAGAATGCTCACAAGTCCCTCGATGGTTGATCCTGGTCTAACCAGCTCACACGCCACTCTCTCTCTCTCTCTCTCTCCTCCTCGAACGCTGCAGTGCACAGACACTGGCCAGGGGGTGGGACTGGATGCATCTGCACCAATCACTTGGCACCATGCAAATGAGCCTCTCTCTCTCTCTCTCCTCACTTGCTCTTCCATCGCGGTGATCATCGAGCAGGAGCAAATTTAAACTGCAAACTGTAACTTTTCTTTTGGCTGAAATTTCAGTGGCAAGAGCACAATTTTGACCATTTTTTCCACAGTTTTTGGACAATTTCTTTAGTGACTCCCCCAATTTGCACACAAAGTACATGAAACTTTCAGGGCATATATCTGAGTCTGTTCTTTCAAAGTCCACATTACTTTTGACATTTGAAAATTGCAATTTAAAAGTTCCTTAAGCACTTTCTGATGCAGAGACTAGGACACACACTTCAATCTTTTACTGTCAATTGTCGCAGATGAAAACACACAGCAGCACTTTGTTCTTTACTGTACTAGAAGGCACACGGGCTGCACATTTGTATGGAACTTTTCTGGGCAAAAATCCTCTTGTGCAAAGCTTTCTTTCTATTTGGGTTACACCACTACCAGACAGGAAGATAGTAGACATACCCTCAGCAAACACTCTCTGATTCTTACCCCAAATTAAACATCACCAGATCAGCCCACATTTCTTTTGTTGTGCTCCCCCAAATTAAACATCCTCGGACAAGACCCTATTTTTTGTAACCACCCCCCATACTTTAAACAGTTATCTACCCCTGATACCCTTGACTGGGCACACATTTAGAACTGGTACCATCCCTAGCTTTGGGAATATATACCAGGCTCATTACTTCTACATGTCAAAAGGGGTGGGAGTGTACGAAAGCAAATTATTATGACCTGTAAGGTATTTACAAACAACCAGGTCCTGAGGAGAGAACTTTTTGCTAGGGCTATGCTAGACCTGTACTTCTGGAGGGGTACCAAAAGGTAAAGCCTCATAGGAAGCAAAAATGTGAATGTCCAAACCAGAGTTGGGGTTCTAGAGTGTGGCTTTATTCCTGCAAAGATATTTTCTAAAGCAAGGGTGGACCCCCAAGGTTTACACATCAGGGCACTAGGAACTCATAAAACAACAAATGACTGAAATCTGACAGAAACTCTATGTATTCCCATTTTTCATAGGACATTGTACTTCTTGCACTGGCATTCCCATATGGCACAGGACTCTTAAACATTCTCTCAGTGGCACTGGCCACAACTAAACATTTCTTCTAGTGGCACTGGCCACAACTGAACACGCATTCCCCATATGGCATAGGACTTTCAAACTGCTTCCAGTGGCACTGGCCACAACTGGAAATACTTCTAGTGGCACTGGCCACAACTGAGCATACTTGGGCTAATTACTAGCACAACTCGCTCCAAGGAGTAAGATTCTCTTTAGACATTGGCAGCTATGTCCAAAGTAACCAGGCGCCCTTATGGAACCTGTAGTCCTGAACTGGTTATTCCAGATGGGGGTGCTTCCCACCCTTTGCTCCCAATTCATACCCAGCTATTCTTTCAGAGTTACACCTTAAACATCTTGAACACACTTTGGTAAATGCAATATTGAATGAACTTTTGCATCCAACATTTAAGAAGCACTACGCTGGTAGTGTGAGAACTAAAGTCCTGAACAATGTGAATTAGTCATACATCGGGACCCCACAATTGTCAGCCAAATTTAAACTTCTGAACAAACAGGTGTACATTTCCCTCTTTGTTAGAGAACCACCAAAGCATAGGTACTTTCTTTTGCAGCACAACGTCAGATCTTACTCACTGTTAGAACATTACAGGCAGCTTCAAAATGTCCAGGATCAAAAGGGGATTGCCCTAGGATCCATCCACTAGCAGTCCTTTTCACCTCTCTGGGGATGAAAATCAGGAGATCTTGCAGTAGACAATGGTTTCCATCACTTCTCCAAGTAGGCTAGAGAATACCAGGACTGGAGTGAGAAAGTTGGCTTTCCTCACACTTCAAACTGCAGCTCCAACTCCCTCCACTGATTCACTACACAGATTCCCTACTGACAACTACTGACTATTCTCCCAAGATTCTAAAGCTCCCCACTCACAGCCAGCTGTGGCTCATGCTGCTGAGAGAGTTCCAAATGAGCTCATAGCTCTCATCTCAGCTGAAGCCAAGTAAACAAAAGAGTGAGCAGGTGAAACACTCATTTAACTAGTTAATCACCAGCTGCCTTTCCATGCCTAGCACTGAAACTGAGGGGATTCTAGTAACCCCAGGGGACTGGGTGGTTACACAAGTACTGCCCACAGTAGAAATTCAGACCAGGAAAATATCTGAGAGGCTGTGACAAGAGGACCTTGTCTACTGGGGAATGCAATGTTTAAATGTTTCATGCTTAGCTTAGGAGAACAGTAGCTACAAAGCACCCCACAAAACATAACAGCAATATTTAAATTGTGGTTACACAACTAGATGAGATAAGATGATGCTTGTGTGACTTGATTTACTTTGTGGCTTTCTGCCTCTCTATCCATGGGATATACCACCTTATAGGGGTATGATGCAAGGAACCCCAGAAGAGGGTTCCCTCCCTACAGGTGCTCTGGGAATTATTGCATATGCTAAAGGTAGCTTAGGAAGAAGCCCATGGGTAAGAGAGATGAGCCACTGGAGGAGGAGGGGTGGATGGTGGGCAATGAGAAACGAATCCTGGAGAATCCCAGGATGAATGTCCTTATAAGCCTGATGGTGGAGTGAGGTAGTTGCTCTGCCCATTGAACCTTGGGCTTAAAGCCCTCCCATTCAATTGTGCTTGTGCAACTAGATGAGATGAGATGATGTTTGTGTGACTTGATTTACTTTGTGGCTTTCCGCCTCTCTATCCATTGGATAGCTATCCATTGATATCTACAGTAGGGAACAATATGGCCACCAGGCAGGGTGTCCCATTGGTTGCTCTGCAGTCTTTTTGTTTTTAGTTAGTATTTTTCCCATTTCCTCACTGTTTTCTTGCCTCTACTTGTGTTTTGTTTGAATTGCCTGTGATTCTGTTTGGATTGTCAGAACCGTTTGTTCACCTCTTTTCCGTTTGTTGTTGTATCTGCTGGAGGAGCATGCTGAGTTCAAGAGCATTATCTGGGTGTCGGGCTGTTGCTTGGACACTTTTGAAGTGTTCCAAAGTGTATACTGGGGTTGTTTCAACTAACCCGCTACCGTTTGGAGCCTCTGCGACTGGGCTCGCTCTTTCATATGGATCTGACTGACTTTGCTTCCTGAACATCTTTGTCTGGACACCTGTGGCTGGATGTTCTGTGTGGATTGGGGAGGAGGAGCTGCAAGAGGATCACTAGTGGAGTACCGGGAAGGACTATCAATTTTGGAACTTTGACTTTGGAGCATGGTGGAATTCACTGTTGGACTTGTGGCAGCAGATCTAGGGAAGACTGCAGCTCGATTTGGAGCCAGGTGGTGTTGGCATGATCTGCCAGGTGGGCTGTGCATTGGTCTGTGTTAGCATGGGGGTCTGGGCCCTTATCCACTGGGGAGTCAGTGGTTGGAGCTTTGATCCCTAGGGATCCCATGGGACCTACTGGTTGGTGGGCTCAGACGAGGACCAGAGGCAGCTGTTGCAGTCCTTTGCCAGCCCCCTGTTCAGACTTTTTGGGGCTCACCCCCAACTTCAGAGTGACTGTTTCATGAAGAGGATTTTCAGGATTCCTTCCTCTACTTTGGGCCATGGTCAGACCTTTTAATTTTATTATTCTGCTGGCAGTAAGAGTGCCAAACAGTATTTCTAAAGGCTTAGTCAGTGAGAGTGCCTGAGGATTGGGGAACATTTGGTTTTATTTTAAGGAGATATCACCAAAGACATTGTCCATCTGTCTGCTCAGGGGATGTGAGCTCCTGAGTGGGACTTTTTCAGCCCTGCTGGTGGTGAGAGGACCATTGGGGTTTGGATGACTGTATCTCTCCCCTGACATTTCTTTAGTTACTGCATCACCAGCTAACTTTGCCTGTCTCTACCAATTTGATTTTATGATTTTTATGTTTTGTTTTATTTGTTTATTTTTTAGTGTAATATTGCTTTATTTACTTCCTGGGGTTGTGAAAGGGCCCTGGGTTTGGTGAAGAGTTTGTTGTTTAATTTATTTATTTTGTGTTTGAAATTGTGTTAACTACCACAATTTAGATTTATTTTAAAATTGTGATATTAGAGAGGTTTGTGCAAGGGTTATTTATTTATTTGGGGATGGGTTTAGAGGGTAATTTATTTGTTCTTAAGTAAGATTTTGTAGATTTTGTTTTATTTTGTAATATTGTTGTGCATTGTTTATTTTGGTATATAACTGGTTGGTTGAGGGAGTGTTGTTTTATATTCAGGTCAAGAGAATGTATTGCAGGCCTGTCTCCATGGTTGTGTGCTATTCACCCTCTGCTCTCCACGCCCTCTACCCCTTTTTCCCCTGCTACAGTTTACAACCTACCAGCACTATACGGCACTGGGTATTGCCCGTGGGGGGGAGGAGGTGGGGGTGTGAACCATGGAGAGTGAATGAGCGGGGCCACTGCATCGGGGTGGTAAGATCCAGTAGGCACCCGGGGTGAAATGGTGGTTTCCATACCCAAGAGCACTACCAATTGTGGTAAGCAGGTGGTTTGGGTGACCCGAGAGGTTCATCCAACTCAGGCAGTGTTATGCAATGCCAGATCCATTAAAAATAAGACTGCAATTAGTGCAGACCTTGTTGAATCTGTGGACCTGGCTTGCATCACTGAGACCAGGCTGGATGAGAATTCTGGTCCAATTTTGGATGCTTTAACTCCAGCTGGGTATTCGGTGACACACCACTCTTGACAGGATAGTGAGGGGGGATTGCGGTCTGCTTCAAGACCAAACTTAACCTCATAGTGTACTAGTTGAGCAGACTGAGTCATTTGAGTGTACTGTAGTAGCAGGTGTAGGTTGTCGGATCGCCCTCATCTACCGTCCACCCAGAGATGAGAAGCGATTCCTTCAGGAAGTCGCAAATGCCTGGATCAACAACAAATTCTCACAATTTGGACAGCACTTCCTCCAGTTGATGACATCTCTGGGCCTCACACAGATAGTTACCATTGCTACTCACAAACACAGCCACTCTCTTGACTTAGTCTTTCTCCTGGGGATCAAAGTCTCTGACTTGGGGGTGGAACCAGTTGGATGGTCCAATCAGTACACTGTGGGGTTCAGTTTCAGCGTGCCCCCTTCATAGGTCTACCCCTGTGGAGATGGTCAGGTATTGTGCTTTATGAGATGTAAGCTCCCAAGGCCTGGCGGTGGTGCTTGACCCTCTCAGTGGCAAACAGTGACCCAGAGGCCCTTGTGATGGCTTATAATCTGGCCATTTCAGTGGCCCTGGATGTCATTGCTCCCATCCGAGTTCATCCTCTCTCCCCTTTGCCCTCAATCCCCATGGTTTAATGGGACTCTGAGGGAGATGCAGTGACTAGGACAAAGGTTAGACCGTTGCTGGTGGAAATCCGCTTTTGATGCTGACCACCTTAGATTGATGGACCATTACCAAGTCTATCAATCTGCAATCATCCATAAGAAGGCAGAGTCTCTGTTCGGGGAGATTGCGACTGCTCAGAATCAACCAGCTCAGCTGTTTCAAACTGTGGACAGTCTGTCTGCAAGTCTGAAAAGTCTTTTGGCAAGTAGAGTGCGATGAACTTGCTCAATTCTTTGTGACTAAGGTGGCTGACATCAGGGGCGGTACTCCAACCAACACATTCTATGGGCATTGCTTTGTATCAGCATGAGGCCACTGCTCCTCAACTTTCCTTGAGTTCCTTTGACCGACCGGAGTTCATGGATGTCATGTGGATAGTCCAGAGTGCACACCCTATGTGCTGTAGTTTGGACCCAGGGCCAACCTCCCTGATTTTAGGTTGTATTGATTCCATCGGAGTGGTCCTAGCACAGATAGTCTGGTGATCCTTGGAAACAGGTGAGTTTCCTAGCTCCCTGAAAGAGGCCATGGTAATACCACTCTTGAAGAAAGTTTCTTTGGACTCAGACAGCCATGCAAACTACAGACCAATCTCTAACCTTCTTTTTTTAGGGAAGGTGATTGAGAAAGTAGTGGCTGTACAGCTGGAGGACCATTTGACCATCCATGACATCTATGAACCCCTCAAGTCCAGATTTCAAAAGAGACATAGTACTGAGACAGCACTGGTTCAGGTGCTCAATGATCTCCTGATAGCTAGAGATCAGAAGAGCCATTCCATCTTGGTTCTTCTGGATCTCTCATCAGTGTTTTACACTGTGGACCATGGGGTCCTGCTTGGCCATCTGAGGTTCATCTGTGGACTGTCAGGCACTGTCCTGGGGTGGTTTACATCATTCCTCATGGGAAAAACTCAAAGTGGTGTCCGGGGTTTATTCCTTGGATCCAGTTTCTCTGTCACATGGGGTACCTCAGGGCTCAGTGTTGTCCCCCATGTTGTTCTTAGTGCATATGCTGCCCCTCGGAGACATTGTAAGAAGGTATTGGCTGAGGTTTTACTGTTATGCTGATGATACCCAGCTCTACCTTTCTTTTCCACCTGACCAGGATGGTGCTCTCTCTGTCTTTAATAGCTGCCTCACAGAAATGCAGGACTGGATGGATTCCAGTTGGTTGAAGTTGAATTCAGAAAAGACTGAGGTGCTGGTTGTGGGTCCGGGTCACCGGATAGGGGGATTGGGGGCTGGTTCGCCCTCCAGACTCTTTCTTGGGGGCTTATCACTCCTGACCTCTGAACAGGTGCGAAACCTGGGGGTAATTTTTGATGAAGAACTGACCCTGCCCTTGCAGGTAGTGGCCATCATCAAATCCTCTTTTCACCATCTGAGGAATATCTCCAGGATTAAGCACCTTGTTCCATCCAGTGATCTTCCTACTCAGGTCCATGCCTTTGTGTCCTTGCACTTAAATTATTGCAACTTCCTTTACCTAGGGCTACCAGGGGTGGAAATCCATTGCCTGCAGCTAATTGCAAGCAGGAGGCCTGGCGTCAGTGGATCTTCTGAGTCCCTGTCACATTTTGCCGGTGCTACGCAGACTGCACTTTCTGCCAGTACAGTGGTGGATCACCTTTAAAGTCAGTCTTCTGACTTTTAAAGCCCTACACGGACTGGGCCTGGACTACCTGAAAGAGATCCTGGTTCCTTACTGCCCTTGGTGATCACTCTGCTCAGCCGATGAGGGGTTGCTAGAGATTCCTAGGGTGTGCTTGAAATCTTCTGGGGCCAGAGCATTTATGCACATGGCCCCAACCCTTTGGAATTCTCTACCCCATCAGTTACAGAAGTGCATGATTGCGGAGGGATTTAAGCAAGCTCTAAAAACATATTTATGGCACCAAGCAGTTGGTGAATGACTGTATAAGGATATCATTGATTTTATATAACTTATGTTGCTGGGACATTTGATTTGTGATTTTAAATTTGTTAGACACCTTGGCATTTGAAAGGCACCATAAAAATAAAGCTATTATTATTATGTACCACCCTGTAGGGGTATGATGCAAAGAACCCTAGAGGAGGGCCCCCCCCCTTACAGGTGCCATGTGAATAATTGTGTTGTCTAAAGGTAGCTTAGGAATAAACCCAAAAAGATTACCCAATCAGGTGTCACGCATCAAAGAGTTGAGGATGATTAAATAAATTAATTCTGAGAAGATGATTAAGGGCAGACTTCCTAAGGAGAGAGGGGAAAGCTGAGCCACCATCTGCCTCCGTCCAACAGTGGAACCTAACTAATTAACCTAAGAAAGCACTAACTCTAACTAATATTATGACCATTGGCATGGAGGAGAGGAAAAACACCCTTTAAGGCAGAAACCTCTGGGGATTCAAGGCCTAGGTTGCCTTCTTTCCAGCCTGATGACATTTTATTTAAGAATGTATGGCATTAAAGAGAAGAATATTAGTAGGGAAGATGATGACTGGATAGGGAAAAAACACCAAAAGAAAGCACAGATCAAAGAATGAACAGGAGGCAGAAGGGATCCGAGAGGGGTATGCTGAGGAGTCGATGGGAAGGAGTAGATCTATGTAGAAGTCAGAGAAGCAAAGGATATCCAGATGCACTCATGAGAAAACTGAGGAGGAAGAAGACTGATGATGACCGCTGCAGGAGTGCAGTAGTCCAATAGGAGAAGACTGAGGATGAGGAAGATGGAGGATGATGAGTGCAGCAGGGATGCATTGGGTCAATGAGGTAGCAGAAGACCCCATGAGAGATATGCTCGATTGATTGATGTGAGTGTGAGGAAGAGGAGACAGGAAATTTACTTGAAAATTAATTTGGACGAAGGTGAAGAGCAGCCAGCTAGCCCTTAGCAAAGGGCGAAGGACAGGAAGGCATGGCCTAGAGTGGAGATAGAGTCGAATTGAGGTAGCAGGGATCTGAGATGGATTAAGCAATGTGATTGAGTAGACTCAAAGGCCAAGAAGGCATGTCCAGAACCAGAGGGTATGCTCATGTCGATCGATTGACATGAGCAAATGGACAATAGATGATGATGAAGTGAAGCCATGATTGGGATGAATCCTGATGGCCGGTATGATATAAGGCATGTGAATGATGAGACCTTCATCTGGAACTAGATGCTTGAAAGTGAAAGTAAGTATGATAATAAGGTAAGGATGAGTGAATGATGACCAGAGATATGAACTCGATACATGTGGTAAGAGGGCCGTGGGTCGATGAGGCGGCATATGATTTATGATAGGTCATGATAGGTACGTCCAAAAGAAATATCAATCTCAGGCCAGATGGATGCTGCTACAGACAGACCAATGATGTGGATGGCAGAGCAAGTGATATCCATTATGAAATGCAGGATACAGGGCAGACAGAGCCCACCAGTGACAGCCAAATGAGGGGAATTGATTGACAGGCAAATGAAGGTGCCAAGTCCAGGCGAAGGAGTGCCTGGGTCAATCAGAATGAGTCCTAGAAGCATTTGGAAAACCAAAGGCAAGCAGGAGGAGTCAAACAGCTAGAAGGCAGCCATGGGCAGGGCCAGCAGGAATGGATGCAACATGCAACAGGGAATGGAGCCCATACATGATAGAAGCCAGTCAACCCCCAGGAAGGGGGAGGAAAGAAGGAAGACAGAAACCGAGCTGCAGTGGGGGGGGCACCTAATGAGAGAGGGATACCCCAATGGGTGTGAGAACCTAGATGGAGATAATAACTGCAGGAGAGTGCTGGAACAGGGGGAAGGTGGATGAGGGAAATTGCCAGTGAGGAGAAGTACACTGAGTAAGCGAGGGAAACAGAAGAACCATGAGGTCAGCAGGGGGCTGAGGTCGAATGCTCCATGAAGCTAAAGCGTTAGGGCATAGGCAATACAGAGCAAAATAACCTAGAATAATATGCTTGCATCTCAACATGTCAAAGTTAGAGACACCAGAGAAAATTGCAGCGACACTAGCAGAGAGATAACCAGGTGAGCAATAGACCCCGGTAAGGATCAGTAGAAGAAAGTGGGGAAAGCTGAGTATTCCAGGGAATGGCTCAGGAGATAAAGGAACTGCACTCCAGAGAGACAGCATGAAAGGTAAACAGGTAGTTCAATTGTGTGTCCAGATTATCAAGATGGCAGATAAGCAGATGTCATCCCTTAAGAAGCAAGGCTGGAGTGTGAGCTGGTTGCCTGAACTATTGGTCGAGCTTCATAAGCTGTTTGCAGAGAAAGGTAGAAGTATGCCATAATGCAACAGCTTACAGCCACGGGGATCAGATCTACAATACTATCGAGCAGAATGAACCTCACTGCAGTCCACTGAAGCTACAGGAAACCACTCAGGAAAACACCCATGCACTCCTACTACTGCTCCTCAGTGTGAAAGGAATGCATATTACCTATGCACTGAGTGGTCATGCACCAGGAAAGCCTGGAAATGAGTTTGGGTTGAAATTCGCCTACCATGCAAATGGGATCCCAGAGTACGTTACAATCCAGAAAAGGGAAGGGAGAGAAGATTGCTACTATGTCCAGTACAGTAAGTGAGAACAGAAAAAGAGATGATACAAAGAAGAAAGAGAGGTGCGATGGGCAGTGGCACTTGTAGAGAATGCAGGTAGGAAAGGGAGGCAAGCCAGCACAAAATCAGTGTGCAGCCAGGGAAGCAAAAAGACCAGGCAGGAGGCAAACATGCAAAAGGGTCTGTGGAGCACCAAGGTATCATGAAGCAGAGTGAGCACCGGAAGACAAGCAGAGAGGCTCAGCAGCCCCGCAAGATGCAGAATGCAGCCAAGGGAGGTCACTGAAAAAAGCAGCAATGAAGAATGACAGGTAAAACAGGAGAGGAGGACAAAGAACGAGGGAAGTGGGTGGGAGTCAGGGAAGCTCCGGTACCACCGGAGAACAGCCAGAGGGCAGGGTCATAGAAAAGGACAAGTGGGGAAATGATGCAAAATGAGTGAGGAATGGAAGAATCAAGCATACGAAGGTGACCGCAGGAACACGGGGATGCAAGAAGGGAATAGGGAGCAAGGAAGAGTGGCACCTTTGGCCGCAATGAGAAATAAATCCTAGAAAACCCCAGGATGAGTGACCTTATAAGCCTGATGGGGGAGTGATGTAGTTGCGCTGCCCACTGAACCTCAGGCTTAAAGCCCTCCCAATGCCCTAAAGGCCATTCCAATATTGCAAAATTCATAGAGACTTTCAAACCGTAAGCACCCTGACACTAAAAGATATGCACATAACTGACTTGACAAGAAGGCTAAAACTGAAAATGTTGTAGTGCTTTTGTGTTGTATTTTTTGCAGCACATTAGATCCTTGTGGGGTGGGGGGAGGTGCTTGGGGAAGGCAACAGCCATAATCCATCTGTCTCTGTGCATATTTCTGTCAGCCTTACTGTTGCTCACTGTATGTATACTACATTATAATGGTCAGCCTGAGACTGTGGCATTACTAATGGCAATAAGCTAAAGAGCATGTATGTAAAACACACAGGAGAAGAACAGAGATGGAGGGATAGAAGTACATAACACTATTACAAAGTTGAAAGACGGAAAGATCATGCTCTGTCACATACCAACATCATCAACCTCATTGCCCATTACCCAACGGTCCTGATTTGCAAGTCCAACTGAAACATCAGAGCTCACCAGTCAAGATAAAGAATGAAAAATTGGATAACAAACACCCCCAAAATGATCTGCACATGCACAGATACCAGTGGAACCCAGAGCTGTGCTGTACAGAGACTGGGAATGACTGCAAATTGCAGTACAGACTTACAAACATAAAGTCTCCTATTCAGGGGATGTCAAGTATAGGGCCAATGCAGACAGTTAGGATATGGATATCAGAAATGACTCAATACAACAAATAGCATAATCAAGAATAATCTCATTGTTATTGACTAGAATCTGTGCACAGTTATGGCAACAGCTGTGACCTACTTGTATTTCTTTAAGTTGACATGTATCAGTGTTTCAAGGTTGTGCAAGAATTCAGTAGCTGCCAACAGTATTTGTAGACTCTGCATGTTCATGCTCCCCACAGCCAGTGCACACACATCCCTTGCCCACCCCATCTCTGGCACAGCTAAGAAATAGTACTTTAGAAACATTTTATGGTATTTCAAGAGAATGGCATACATTACAACACATGGTATAATAGGCATTATGAACTGAGGATCGTAAATAGAGGAATCTGATTGGCCGAGAGCTCTTTGAAGCCGTGATGATATCGGGCTACATCATCACGGCTTCAAAAATGTTCCGGCACCACCAGCCTCTTTGCTCGCTACTGTCTTAGAACTATTTTTTCAAAATGTACTCCTACACCACCCAAAAACTCATTCATAAAATGTTTTAAAACCTGTTTGTTTTATTTTTTTTATTTATAAAACTTCAAACTCTGTTCATAATAGCAATAAGTCACTCCATGGTGTGTTATATCATGGGATATCCCCACTTCTCGGGTGTTTGGAAGCACTTGGCCTGCGGCCTCGTGCTCAACCACCAGAGGTGTGACGATATCCCATGACATACCACACCCTGTCGTGCCTTATTGATTAAATATGTGGACCAAAAAGTATAGTAACATGGAAATAAACATTGTAACACTCTACATTCAATATATCTCTGTTTGTGTTAGATTTACTTACAGCTACACAGCTAGGCATAGGCCGAACTGAACTTGTATCTTGAGGTTAGTTTCAAGTTCCAGGGATGACTGACTCTGACACACACTCTCAGAACTAAAAACCTTCAGAAGCACCTCCCCTTTACATGTCATCAATTATGCCAGTATGACATCACAGATTCCTAAGTCCTTTGTCTCAAGCATCTGTTATGAGAAACTAGTCTGTACCAGTCTGAGAAAGTATAACTGATAGGCACCCCTACTGGGGTAATTTTCATACAAGTTGCCAGGACATCCAAGACTACACAAAGTACTTTGCCATATATCAGATGTTCGAAGTGGACAGTCTGCAGATTCCTACATTGACAGTAGGAAACCACCCCCTTGGTCAAAAACATGGAAATGAAGAATAAGATATTAGATAAGGAGCACTTGGCCCATCCAATCTACACATTTCTCTATACCTTCGTTATTTCATCAGACTATGAGTGATCAACAGCTATTTTTACCTCCACCTTGGCTCTCCAGTGTGGTTCATTTGTACTTATCCCATGCATTCCTGAAATTGACCACTGTTTTTGCACCCAACACTGATGCTCAATAGCTGTGCCAGGAATCCACCATGGTTTTTGTGAAGAATTGCTTCGACACATCTGTCCTGATTCTGCATCACTCTAGCTTCATAGCATGTCCCCTTGTTCTTGAGCACATTATCTATCTAAATATAATCCCCTCCAGTACAATATTTACAAGAATGAGTTAAAGTTCTCTATCATTTGCCCCATCTCTATACTCAGTTCCAGAGAACACACTTTTTTTTCACTTTTTTATTGGTTTCCTGTGCTTATCCGCTCCACTGTCTAGGCATGATCAGTGTTCCAAAACACAGGAAAATGAAGCCCACGTACTTATGTGATATATTTTAATTGATTTTTTTTACCATGCAAAGTGCACGTACCTGCAGGGGACAAGGTGGATGATTTTTTGGCTGGGGGTGGTGTCTGCACACGGGCCTGTGATATGCACATACAGTACCTCTCAACTGCCCTGGTGACAAGGGATGTCCTTCATATGACACCTCACAAGTGCTTTGTCCCTCATCCGTTAATCATGGAAAAGGTGCTACCCACACACACAGAATGTACTGTAAATTGTAATAGTAAAGGAAAAATTCCTAATATTGTAAGATGCAATATCAAAAATAAATGTTATATTAATAAACACTGTGGTTTACATTGTGTTTTGAGCTTGTATCTAATGTTTTATGATCTGTCCCTCATTATGATGGTCAATGCCCCCCATTGTCCTTCAGTTTGAGTGCCTGTGCCCCTCATTTCAGTGACAAAAGGTTGAGAGGTATGGATATGAAATGTAATATTAAAACTGTGTAGTGGAGGAGTGATGGAAAGAAAAGAGAAGACAATGTATGCTGTATCAGATTTGACATGGATCACAGGTGAGAGTCTTGTTATGACCCACCAGACATCTTTAGACAGATCAATCTGAATCTGCAATATATCTAGGATCCATGTAGGCAGAATATGCCATTATGACGCCCTCTTTCCAGAGCAATGTCTGCCACATGCTACGTGGCTTTGCGCTGGTCCACACTGGACTATCTTCAGTGGAAGAGTGCAGGCTTTTTAATACGCAGTGTCAATTGATTATCACTTCCAGCTAATCAATTGTGAAGATGAATAGCACTTGCCTCAATTTGATTAGCAAAAGGAAAAAATAACTGAAAATGTGTATATTTACAATATTTATAAAAACAAATGTATCTTGAATAAAAATTCTCATTAAAATTAGTGCTATATTTGCAAGATAAGTTTCAAGACACAGACACAAGCCTATTTAGCCCTATAGCCGAAGGGTAGAGTAATGAGCTGTGAATGAGCTTGATACATCCAGCAGACTGGTGTCTGATTCCCACAATGTACACTTACATACTGTGTGACTCTGGGCAAGTCAATTAAACTCCCCGGAAAACAGGCACTTCCATCTAGTGTTCCATACTTGGTTACCAAAGAATGAGACCCCATGCCCGTCGACATGGGTTTGAGTCCCACAACCTCCACTCGCATACTGTGTGACTCTAAGCAAGTTACATAACTTAAAGCAGGCACTTGTATCCAGTGGAGAATACCTGGCTACCAAAGAACAGAGACCCCACTCACACCAGCAGATCTGAGTTTGATTCCCTTAACCTCCACTTGCATACTATGTGACTCTAACAAAGTCACTTAACCGCCCCTGAAAATAGGCACTTGCATCTAGTGGGCCATACCTGGTTAACACAGAATAGCAACCCCACTCACTCCAGCAGACCTTGGTTTGATTCACAGAACCTCTTTTGCATACTGTGAGATTCTGAGCAAGCACTTAACCTACCTTGAAAAGAGGCACTTGT
This sequence comes from Neoceratodus forsteri, assembly GCA_016271365.2. Lineage (NCBI taxonomy): Eukaryota > Metazoa > Chordata > Ceratodontiformes > Ceratodontidae > Neoceratodus > Neoceratodus forsteri. The sequence goes on along the minus strand of CM028132.1, from coordinate 964,274,562 downwards.
GTCCAGTGGTCCATACCTGGTTACCAGAGAACAGAGACCTAACTCTAGCAGACCTGGGTTTGATTCTCACACCCTCCACTTGCATACTGTGTGACTATTAGCAAGTCAATCAACCCCCCTTATGCTCTTGGGTCACCCCTGAAAACAGGCACTTCATAGATATCATAGGTATCATAGGTAGTTTCAGAGCTAGAAGACTTACATCCATAATGCTCACCATAGAATCATCCATGAGCAAGGATGTTGTTCATTGTACAGTAATTATGTAACATATTTTAAATTGGTTTTACTTCCTACCAACTCTAAAGGTAGTGAGTTCCAAAGAGAAACCACTCTTTGTGTAAACCACTTTTGTATTTTGTAAGAATGGCATTTATCACCTATGAGCTGTAGGGGACGGGTACATGTAGCATATGTCTGATCTCTAAGTTCCAGTCCCAACAATTCACACAAATTGTCATGAGAAGTAGATTTAAATGGCAAACACATGGGGGGGGGGCAGAGCCTGCCAGCGCAATGGTAGCAGTGTAATTTGACAAGCACCCATCCACGAAGAACATCCAATGACCTTCTAACATGTCCAGACAGCAGAAAGTGATTTATTTTCAGAGCAATAGAAAGCCGAAGTCTCCAGCAATAGACGGATATAAATCTTAAACGCACTGAAAATCGCCATTGTCTATTCTCCAACTCAAGAAATCAGCACAGCACCACGAGGCACTGGCCCTGCAAAACTGGTTGGCTAGATTTTGATTACTCAGCAAAAAGCTCCAAGAGTCACTGCCATGCCAGCCTAAGTCACGATGGCATCAGCTTCCAAGTGCAGGTCTCACCCACGGCAATAGTCAAGTCAGACTAACACTGATATGGGGGTTATCTTATCAAAATTGGACAAAATACTTTTTAGATACAATGATCTAAAAAGGGTGGCCAATAAAACTAATACAGATCTAACTGCACTAGCCTCCCCGGGTGGCCCAAACTGAACAGGACATCCAACATCTCAAGGCAACAAGCCACGCTCTTAAAGGTACCCTGCTAGATCACAGTAATAAAATCCAATACTTACTAAACAAGGTAGATGATATGGAGAACCATGCCAGGAGGAAAAATATTAGGATTGTGGGGGTCCCAGAAGGAGCAGAGGGCAGAAACATGTATGCCTTCCTGCGCACCTTCCTGCCTGAACTGCTAAATGATAATAACTGCACCAACCCTGAGATCGAGAGGGCACATCGATTGTTAGCCCCTCACTCACCACAAGGGGAAAAACTGAGGCCCATCCTTTGCAAATTCCTACATTACTCAAAGAAAAAGTTTCTTCTCAGGAGGATATGAGAGCAAGGCTCCTTCCAATGGTGAGGCTATCACATAGAAATGTACCAGGACTTCTCTCTAGACTTATCAAACAGGAGAAGGGCCTATGCACAGGTCAAGCAACAACTTTACAGAATGAATATTCAGACTTCGTTGAGGTACCCAGCCATCCTTCAAATAAAATTCCAGGTGGAATACATTGCTTTCAATTGTCTCACTGAAGCTGAGAAATGTATTCAAGACCTTTACCGTAAACCTGCAGTGTCCCCACCGAACAGCTGTTACCCATGAGGTGGCTCACCAACTAAGATGGAGGTGAGCCATAAGGTGCAGGAGCCTGACACATGCCAGATTGCTTGAAGGAAAGAAGGAGAAGCACCACGGAATACCGCGACATGAGGGCGAACCAAGAAGAAATCCAGAGGGGATACTCCATGGAAACCCCAACCCAGAAGAGAACACTCCCAGAGCAGACAAAGAAGATTCCTCCCCTCTGACATGAGCAACAGATTTGAACCACTGAAAGATCTTACTCCAGCCCTAGCAGATCTTCGGGCTGGGCCTCTGAAGACATCTATGCAAGAAGAGACTGTAGACTCTGCCTCCGGGGACTGGTCCCCAATACCAGATGATTGAACTGACTGTCTTACACAGGATGACTCCGAGGATGAAAACACACTGGACAAACTGGAGGCTTTGCTTAATGCCTCAGACAACACTGACCCATCAGACTGATCCTTAGTTCCTAAAACATTTTGATGTGCTAAGAGCAGAGAGGGTTTAGGTAACATTTCCTGCACTCACTGCTGTGCACTCAGACGGAAGGGGGAATGCAGTGTTAATATAGTTGTAGACATACTGGTAGTTGATTTTGCTTAAAGATGGTTTGCCTCTTTCATCCTCCCATGCTGCATGTTGGTTCTAGCTCTCAGCTTATGAGACAGAAGGGGCAAAACTAAAATGCATAAGCTTTATCGTACTCTGACCACAAGTAGATGATGCCTTGATAAAGTAAAGGGCTAACGCGGTCAGAGATTACTCTCATATTTTTCATTGTACAGCTGTACACCAGCAAAAACTTCACAAGGCACACTTTGGGATGACTTCAGAGTGTAGGGCTAAAGTACACCCAAGAGGGAGGGTGCAGAAAGCACATGTCCTTTGAAACATGATGAGAATAGTAAAATTACTGCCTTGCACCCACACACCCTCCCCCCTTACCAGTTGGACCCAAACTAAGGGGTCCCTACCCTAATCTACTAAAGCTGTACCCCCTCTGGCTCATCTAAGTGGAAGAGGCATCCTTAGCATAGCTAATCTCTCACCCACCCCCACCACCAAGACCTTGGATCTCAGACCTTCTACTTGGCCAGTGGGGTGCTTTAGGTCTCTGGACAACTACATGAATTTGAGAAGAAGGGCTCAGCTCCCTCTCCATGGAGGTTGCTCCTCCACTTATAACTGCTGGGTTGTTTTGCTGGCACTATTATTACCCCTTCCCCGAGAGATGTTCTAGGAATGTAGGGTCCCACGAGGTTTGGTGGACACCCAATTTCATATTCACAGCCCTATCTCCAGTTCAGATGAAATGTTGCTAAGTTGTGATTTTCATCATTTTATTGATGGTAAAGGTTATTAGCTTGTTCATTAGTCATTGTAAGTATTACATGAATTGGCAATAAACATTTGGGATCATAGGAGTTGGTGTGAAACTCCTTCAAAACAGGGTGCAGGGATTTGAATTGACAATTCAGGTTAGAAACACAGGTATGCTGACTTAATCTACCATCTGCTAGCACAGTTTTATTACATCTGCTGTTTGTTCTGCTGAACTGTGAGACTGGGAACTGAGAAAATCTGTTGTTGCTTGAAAGAGGAATCGAACTGTGTGCCAGACATCTGTTTTAACTGTGAGCCTGATAGCAGCATAGCATTTTTGTTTGCTCCTGTGCCATTGCTCCCCTTTGGCCTGGTATACCTGTGCTCTAGTGAGAGGGCCAGGTGTAACAGAGCACACATCATCAAAGGAGAGGAGGTACACTGTAAAAGAAGAACCGCTGCCTGGCGTGGTATGTGACAACCATGACCTCGACACCAGAAAATACATTATTAACAGAAGGAGAGAAGTTGAGCAGCACTCTTGCGAGATTCAGTACATAAAATTTTAAAGTTAAATAAGCTTGAAGTTGTTATCTCCTTATGACAGGGTACGGGTTTTGCTGCCATGCTTGGGTTTGGATGGGTTACTTTGTTAACGTTTGAACTATCTGATCCATTGTTTAAATTTTTGAGAGGTAAGCTAAATTTATTTATGGATGTTTATTATATGAAATTTTATTAGTATTGCTTATGTGCCTTTTCTAAAAGATAATTTGGTTTAGAAAGATACATGAGCAAGTTTTATTAGTTTTTAGCACAATATTTTTGATAATTAGTTTGACAGAAATCACCTCTATTAGAGGATCACTCCTGTTAAATTCAAGTAGTTGTTAATTACTGCATTTGATTCAAAATTGTTAGATTAATAAGGAGGTCAAGATTTGCAACAATGTCAATGTTATAGTGAGGCTTTGTATTAGTAGGGTGCCAGTTCCTATTATGTGTAAACCCTACCCAGAGGGAAAAAGTTGTAGAGCACTCATATGTGGTAATGGAATACAAGGGTACCATGTTGGGAGAGAGAGATGTTTTAATTGGGTGGCAGGGGGATATTCAGGCTTCTTTGCTGGGATACACACTGAGACTATTTTGATTAAGTGGGCGTGCATATGTAGCAATATTTTAAGTGGTTGGGGATATAATGTTATTCCTGAGAGTTTTAATATAAGAAATAATTTAAGGAGGGGGAAACAAATAAATCTTAAATTGTATAGACTGGGTAAATGGATTGTAATTATGGGGTTAATGTTAGGTGGCGATGTTCAATTAAACCCTGGGCCTGTAGTTGATTTGAATAATGATTATACATTAGAAATGTTGAATGAAAAGGGGTTGAAAATTGTGCATATTAATATCTGTAGTTTGCTTAAGAAAATTGATTATCTGCGAGAGTGGGTGATGTGCTATAAACCTGATATTTTAATAATTATTGAGTTATGGTTGCAATTAAAAATTCAAGATAATGACATAGCTTTAGAAAACTTTAATATGTGGAGAAAAGATAGATCCAAAAGAGGGGGTGGAGTAATAATTTATGCTAGAAACTGGATTGATATTAAGGAACTGCAAAATTTGTATAATTGGACTGATACAGAAATTTTGTCATTGGAAATAAAGTTATCTTATTCCAAACCTATATTATTGGTTGGCATTTACTGCCCACCTAAAAGTAGTTTAGTAGTTTTCTCTGAAATGCAAAATATATTGAAGGATTACCAAAATTCGCATGTGTTATTGGTAATTGGGGGTTTAAATGTTGATCGGGGAAAAATAGATGCTCATCATAGTTTAATTGACATGGTTACAACCTTGAATTTAGTACAACTGATAAAAGATGTAACTAGGTTAAATGCAATACATCCTGGTAACTCAACTATTTTGGACCTCATATTCACTTCAAATCCAGAAAAGTACATAGAAGAGTGGGGTGTTACCGTACTCAATCCCTTGTATACACAATCTTTGTCTCCTATTAGACAGCCAGGATATAATCCAGTTAATAATACAGCTGTGGTGGCCTAGATATAGTAATACTTTGATTAACTCCTGATATAGTAATTTATCAAATGCTTAAGTGAAATTGAGAAATTTAACATCTGTTGACTTGCCCTGGTCCATGGACCTACTGATTCTATCATAGAATACCAGCATATTTGTTTGGCAGGGTCTGCCCCAAGTAAATCCATGTTGTTTGCTGTCTTCCTTATTTAAAGTTTCTATATGCAATCCTATATAATATTTAATGGCACTCTCTAGAACCTTAGACAAGACTGATGTCAAGCTCACAGGATGATAATTACTGGGGTCTGTTATACTACCCTTTTTATGTAGTGGTATTACAGTGGCAGATCTCCAAGAATCAATCACTTCTCCCTCATCTAAGTACTTCTGGAAAATATATGTTAATGGATCAACAGGTTCTGTAGCCAGTTCACCAATTATTCTCAGATGGAGGCCATCAGGACCTGGGGATTTATTTGGGTCAAAATGTAGCAATCTATTTTTTGTATCCACCCTATCTAAAGTGATCAGACTTGGTGAAATCATTACATCTGAAATCCTTTTTATAATATTTGGCTTGTCACAAAATACTGAAAAATACCTATTCTGTGTATTGGCCATTTGTATAGGTTCCATTACTGATATACCGTCTGAATTGACGAATGGTCCTACCCTTACTTTGTTCCCTTTTTTGTTTTTGTATCTATAAGTGTGCCATTCCTGTCACAGCAGCAGCAGCAGCAGCAACAGCACTAAGGGCAACACTCCTCTTCTTTCCTTCAGTGCATGCCTCACTTGTTCATGTCGCGGCAAACCAGTGCTCTGCACCACCCTGTGCATGCAGCTACTTGGTGCCAAAAGCCAGAACCATCAGGCACTGGAGACAGAGAATGTGCAGAAGTGGGGAAGTCAGTGCAGAGGACTCACTCGAGAGCTGCAGGGACTGGTTGTTTAGCTCCTCCTCCTCCTCAAGTTCCATGAAGTTTTGGTGCCCCCTTATAATATACTAATGGTCTCACTTCCACGGCCATCAATGCCATCAATCTCCACCACCCACAGTAGTTCTTTGCATTATCACAAAGCAATACTCAGAGTGATTGCTGGCATTTGTGGTTGTGGTGGTGTGACTCTTGCTATGCTATTGGTGGCTGAGGCAGCTCACATAATGGATCTCACTGTTGTGTCCAACAGTAGTATTGGGTCACGAGAAGTCCATTCTCATTGGAAGTGAGATGCATTACTGGCTATTTAAAACCCTGTAGTGCCCCATCTTGCACGGCTTAGAATATCAGTGCTAGATGACAAGCCCTAAAAGAAACATTTGCAATCACACTGTGACTGCCAGGAGTATTGTGGTCAACATTTCTAATGTATACAGCATGATATTATTAGACATTATTGTGTCAGAGTATCAATGTGCTGGACTCTGTGGGACCAAAATGGGAGTGTGAAAAATTTGTCATGATACATGTGCACTCCGCACTGTCTGTTGATCAAGCACATCAAAGGCTGAGTAAAGACACAGAGTTGGGAGCTACAACAAATGGTCAAATGAAAACAAAACTAAGCAGCATAAGTATTCATGAGATGAAAAGACTAGACAATTAATGACATAAGTAAAGTAGCTGAAACTAACTGTAGTATTAGTCTTAGGAAACAATAGATGTTGTTAACCTTGAAGGGAACAGACTGGCAACAGTCTGGTGTAAGACATTGCCTTACCACATACAATTGTTGGATAAGTAATCTTCAATGGGAGACTTGATTACTAGAAATAAAAACAGAATCAAAGGATTGGACACATAAAGTGCCCTGCTTAGAGAAACGGTAATGAAGGCTGAAAGGAGCTCCACTGAATATGTCAATCAAAGGTAATGTACAGCACCAAACAGCAGAAGCAGCATTGGGTCAAATTATATTATGCACTAATAATTTTGCCAGTATGTTTACCCATGTATCCACTTAGAACAAAAGATGACCTTCCAATGTTACTGACCATGTGTGGTTTGCAAAAATGAATACAAAGTACTGTACAACTGTCAAGAAACATGCTTGCTTTGATATGTTTATCCTGAGGTGGAAAGGCCAAAGAAACAGTGATAATTGTGGTCATGATGGGTGAGCGGTGCCATATTTACAATGTGCCAGCCTAAGAATACTGGCATAGGCCACACAGATCCATATGTTTTTTTTTTTTTCAAAAGCATCACAGGACACGTGTGGCACTGAAAAATGCTAACAGCCATGTTGCTGGCTGCAGAGTGTGGTACGCAGCCTCTGCAACCACAGGATGCCCAGCTGTAGGTGTGAACAAGCTCAGACTCCATTAGAAGTCCATTTGATTTCTCCATCAGAAAGTTTACATAGGGTCTAGCAGCCGAGTGGCTGGTGGGAGTCATGTAAGTGTCAAGTGGAGTGGCAGAAGAAAGCAGGGAAAATCAACCCCCCAAAAAAAACACACACACACACAGGGTAAAGCAGTCAGTCGAGAGGGCAGACTTTGAAAAATTGTGGAAGTGTCTGCGGAAAGCCCTGGTGGAGGGGGGTGGGGGGAGTCTAGGAACAGTGGGAGCATCTAAAAGGAGCCATAGCAAGAGAAACCAACATTTGCATTAGCCAAAAAACAAAAGCAAGAGGGAAAAAAACAATAATGTCTTTCAAAGAAGGTAGCCAGAAAAGTAAGAGCAAAAAGATTGGCTTTCAGTAAGTACAAGGAAATACAGAATTAGTAGGACAGGGTACTGTATCTGGCAAAGCAGATGGAGGCAGGAAAAGCAGTGATGAGTGCAAAGGCACAAAGGGAGGAAAAAATAACACAAGCAGTAAAGAAAGGGGAGAAGGCATTTTACAAATAGGTTAGTGATAGGAAAAAGACCAGGGGTGGGATTATAAGATGAAAGAGGTAATAAGGAGTGTATGTGTGGGGGGGGGCTTGGAAAAGTAGAACTCTTGAGCAAATATTATTGGTCAGTATTCACAGAGGATTGGGAAAGTAAGGGACCACAGTTCGGTTACAGCAGCCTTAATGAAAGGGAGGTGGACACCAGTACATTTACGGAGGAGAGAGTCCGAAAGCAACAAGAAACACTGAAAGTGAACAAGGCAATGAGGCCAGATGGGTCACATACAAGAATCACAAAGGAGTTTAGTCAGGTGCTGGCAGCACCACTGGCAGCTCTCTTCAACCAATTGCTGGAAACAGGAGTGGTTCTGGAGCACTGGACAAGGGCAGATATAGTCCCTCTTCACAAAAGTGGGAGCAGGGAGGAGGCTGGAAACTACAGGCCAGGCAGTCTGACTTCTGTGATGGGGAAAATAATGGAAGCACTGCTAGAAGAAAGGACTGTGGAATATCTTGAATCCAGCAGAGCACAGGATACAAGGCAGCATAGATTCACAGTGGGAAGGTCAGGTCAAACAAATCTGTTAGATTGGGGATTGGATCTGAGCAGAGCGCTGTGTGTGTGGCCTACCTGGATTTCAGCAAGGCCTTCAATACCATGCCATATAGGAGGCTCATAAACAAGCTGGGCAGCCTGGGTGTGTGTCCCAAGGTGGTAAACTGAGTAAGAAAATGGTTGAGGGAAGGAACACAGAGGGGGGTGATGGTAAATGGAGTTCAATCTGAGGAGTGGTTGGGGAGTGGGGTGCAACCGGGATCAGTTCTGGGGCCAGTCCTCTTTAATGTCTTCATAAACAACATTGCAGAGGGGCTGGAAGGGAAGGTATGCCTCTTTGCAGATGACACTATGATCTGCAACAAGGTAGACACTTCAAGAGTCCTGAAAACAATGAGGAGGGACCTAAGGAAGTTTGAGAAGTGGTTCAAAGTATGGCAGCTCAGATTCAAAGGAAAGAAGTGCAAAATCATATAACTGAGGAACAGAAACCCACGAGAGGAGTACATTATGGGGGGGAGGGGATAGTGATGCCTCCAAATAGGAATTGGACCTGAGGGTAATCATATCGGATGACCTACAAGTAGCCAAACAATGTAACAAGTTTGTGGGGAAGGTCAGTGGGACACTGGTGTGCATAGGGAATGGTATCACCAGCAGAAAAAAGGAGGTAGTGCTATCACTGTACTTAATAAATCATTGGTGAGATCTCATCCGGAGTACTGTGTCCAGTTCTGGAGGTTGATTCTCTAGAAGGACATAGACAGAGTAGAGGCAGCTCAGAGAAGGCCAAAAAAATGCTGATGGGTCTGCTCCAAAAGTCATGTGTAGAAAGACTTTAAAACCTCAATTTGTATACCCTGGAAGAGAGGAGAGAGAGGACATGATAGAGACCTTCCAATACGGCAAGGGCATAAATAGCATCTTTTAGAAAAAAGATGTTCAAGAACATGGGGTACTGACATGAGGCTGGCAGGGGTAGATTCAGGGGAAATGTGAGGAAGTATGTTTGCACAGAAAGGGTGGTGGATCAATCAAACAGCCTTGCAGGGGTGGTGGGCCAAATCGGTAGAGGAATGCAAGAATGCACGGGACATGCATAGGGGAGCCCTAGCGATAGGAAAGAGAGAGAGAGAGTCAAGCCAGATATCAGATAGGGTCTGTGGTTATACAGTACAGTAGGTTGGGAAAAATGGGCAGACTGGGTGCTACGAGCAGTCCTTATCTGCCATCAATTTCTATGTTTCTATTTTCAACTGTACATTCCAACATGACTATGAACCTCTAAGGAGGATATGTCACTGATCGTTTTTCATTAGCAAGTATCTTGTCCTTTCAATACACTGGCAGGGTACATTGATATTCAGGTGGCACTCCTATATCATAGGGCATTAAGGTGAGAATGAACTGGACATATAAGGAATTGGGGAGGATATGATCCACACACAGATGTGCCCACTGAAGATTGGTTGTTATTACATTATGACTGAGGAGTAGACAGTGATGCAAGGGCAGATACAGTATGTAACCTACATCTAATGACATTGCAAAATGATCTGGTACAGCCACAATGCATTTATTGACACTAGTTGTACACTGTGGCCTTCATAGTCCCTGTCTGCAGCACTTACATTGTTGCAGTATGTCGGCCTATCCATATAAGTCAGCACGTCCATTTTTCAAATGAGCATCCCGTAGTATGTGACTACATTGTTACCTGCTCTCAGTGACCTTCAATGTGCCACCTGTAGGATATTATTAAATGTATTATAGGCACAATGCACACAGACTTGCCTGACAGATGCAGGATAATATGGGTGTATGAAGAGTGGTACTAGTAAAGTGTAATGTAGGTGTGCTGGAAGGCAAAGAGCAAACAGAGTATGCAGAGGCCCATCAGGCATGGGACATCAGAGAAAGACTTGTTTTAACAGCTTACAGTTTTTGACAAATCAGTTTACCTGTTTCAGCATGTGTATGTTGTTCTGTGAGCTATACTGTACATAGCATTGAGACATTAGGGCCCTATAGTCAAAAGATTGCACAGCGCAAATCCGAGTTCACACACACAAACAGGGTTTTGCATGGAAGGGCATTATTGGAAAGCCTGGTTAGCCCAGGTAAACAGGATTTGTGCACAGGCCTATATTCAGAGGGGAGCGCAGTGTAAAGGAAGAGCCAGTCACCTGAATATCAGCACGACCCAATATTCCAAGTGTGTGTGCCATGCAAGGACGTTTTGCACATACCCCTTCCTAGTGCAGATAACACAGACCAAAAATACTGCTGACTTGCATGCAACCATAGTGTTTGGCTAGGACATGCATCAGTGACTCCCACAGACCCACAACACAGTATTCCCTGCTGTTAATACAGTATTCCCTGCCGATAGTAAACCCTATCAATTGACGACACTATGTTAGAATGTTCACCCTGGCAGATCATTGGGCTAATATACACAAGTAGATGTTCCTAGTGTTAGTGCCCACCCATCTGATTGCTGGCCCAATATACACAAGAAGGTTTCCCTGGTGGCTAGTGGTCCCCACTCTAATGATCGTAGGCATGAGATTATGACTGAAAATGTACCTGTCATGTAGTGGTAACTTCACCCAACCAACCACACCTATGCCAGTTTACTACAGTATTTGGGCAAGTGTTTCCCCCCTCCCTATTCCCAATCCTTTGTCTGTTTCTAAAAATGACCTGGTGACTAACCATACCTCCTTCCTCACCCCAGTCTACCAGTGTAGTACTATGTAACCATCCCTGGTGGTCTAATGGTCCCCCATCCCTATCCCAACCTGGTCTTATGTGGAATAGGTCTGTCCCTCGTGGTCTAGTAGACCGCATACAAAATCAATCCCAGGAGGTATTAGCCAATACCCTTTTCCACCCTTCCCCCTCCACTGAGTCAGAACAGCACTCCGCTAAACACTACTGCCAACTGCTGAATGAACTCTCAATAAGTGCATACTGTAACAGCTAAATATAGAGCACATGCTCATTGTGAGCTCAGGTGGTGGCTGGACATGGCAAACTTTCATCTGTAAGATCATGGAGGCAATTGGCGTGTGAGGGAGGACCACTGGATACCATGGAAGCTGCAATATTTCAGATCATGACAGCAATCAGCATATGGGGGCCACGGGAAACTAGGAAAAGTTACATATTTCAGAGCAGACAGGTGATCAGCTTGGGACTGGACCACTAGACACCAGGGACACTTGCATGTTTAAGATCTTGCCGATGATCAGCAGGGGGAGGAACCAGTAGTCACCAGAGAAGAGGTTAAACAAGAGAAGAGACAAATCATTTTTTCAATACATTAGGGAACATAGGAAGGCAAAAGTGGAGATAGCAAAGATTGCTACTGAAGAAGGAAAATGCACCAAACATGACCAAGAGAAAGCCGAAATCCTCAACAAAAACTTCTTCTGCTTGGTGTTTACCAAAGTGGACCCAGGGGATGGCCCAGCCTTGAAAAAACACAACAACCCAGGACCAGAGGTAGACACAAGTCCCTTTACAGAAGCCAAAGTCCATAAGGTGTTAAATAAACAAAAAGCAGACAAAGCCATGGGACCAGATGAGATGCACCCCCAGAATCCTTAAGGAACTGGGGGAAGAATTAGCAGCCCCTCTGGTACTTATATTCACAAAATCCTTGAAGAGTGGTGTGGTACCCAAAGACTGGAAAAAGGCAATAGTCATTCCACTTCACAAATCAGGCAGTTATAAAGAGACTAGTAATTACAGACCAGTGAGCCTCACGTCTATAGTAGGGAAACTAATGGAGACACTACTCAAACAGAGGATCATAGCATTCCTCGAAACTAGCAGCCAACAAGACCTTAAACAGCATGGTTTCACAGCAGATAAGTCATGCCAGATAAATCTGCTTGAGTTTTTTGACTACACTACAAAAATAATGGATGACAGTGGGGCAGTAGATGTGGCCTATCTAGACTTTAGTAAGGCCTCCAACTTTGTTCCAGACAGAAGGCTGGTGAAGAAGCTTGATCACACAAGGGTTGGTCCAGAAGTAGTCAGATGGGTACAAAACTGCTTACAAGGCAGAACTCAGAGGGTACAGGTTAATGGAACTCAATCGACGGAAGGCAGGGTGACAAGTGGGGTGCCCCAGGGCTCAGTGCTAGAGCCTCTGCTTTTCAATGTTTTTATAGCAGACATCACTGATGGACTGGAAGGGAAGGTATGTCTGTTCACAAATGACACCAAGATATGTAATTGGGTGGACACCTTAGAAGGAGTGAGCAAGATGGAAGCTGACCTCAAGAAACTAGAAGAATGGTCTGGAGTGTGGCAGCTGAGATCTAAAGCCAAAAAATGCAAGGTCATGTACATATGAAAGAAACATCCAAGAAAGGAGTATTATCTAGGATGTGCATGCCACCACTGAGGATAGAAAACAGCACTCCACATCTGATACTAAAAACCTGCCCCCTAACAGGTTGGTATCCTATTTCAGTTGAATCTTATCACTTCTGAAACACTTGAAATTGAAACCCGTAAAACTGACCTGATAAAATAACCTTATATAACTGCCACTCTTGTGAAACTAGTGTTTACCACATGTTATTCTAAACGTTACCTAATCCTGCCTGTGATTGTACTATATATTCTGAGTTTAATGTCTGTATATGCGCACTTTCTCTTGAATTGTTTCTACTTCTCATTGTACTGTTGACTGTAATTAACCCCGGGTCCCACCTGAAAAAGGGACCATTATGGTTTCAGTGGGCCTACCCAGTCACCAAAATTTAAGTAAATTAAATAAAATAAAAAATAAATCTAGGTGGTGAAAGACTGGTGGCCTCATATCCAGGAACAAGAACTGGGAATCATAATCTCATATGACTTGAAGGTTAGTAAGCAGCTTGAGAAGGCAACATTGAAGGTCAACAGAATGCTGGGCTGTATTGGGAGGGGAATCATGAGCAGGAGGAGGGAGGTGGTACTACCACTGTATAGATCACTGATCAGGCCTCACCTGGAATACAGAGTCCAGTTCTGGAGGCCTCACCTCAGGAAGGACATTGACTGGGTGGAATCAGTACAGAGAAAGGCAACAACAATGCTTCAGGGTCTGCAGTACATGTCCTATGAGGAAAGACTTAGGGAACTGAATATGTATTCCCTGGAGCAGAGAAGAGAGAGAGAGGACATGATTGAAATGTTCAAGTACATAAAAGGCATTAACAAGGTACAGGCACAGGAACTTTTTCACTTCAAGAAGGGTTCCAGGAGCAGGGGACACGACCTCAGGCTGCAAGGAGGGAGGTCATCTACCAACACCAGGAAGCTTTTCTTTACAGAAAGAGTGGTGGATGCCTGGAACAGCCTGCCCCAAGAGGTTGTGGGGGTCAACATTGTGGAGAGATTCAAGAATTCATGGGATAGACACAAGGAGCCCTGACTAAAGGGAAACTAGAGTGTCAAAATAGGTCTAAAACAAATGGGCAGACTAGATGGAACTAGTAGTCTTCTTCTGCCATCAACTTCCATATTTCTATGTTTCTATGTTTCTATGTTTCTATGAACCTTTATCTGGATATCAAGTTGACTAATGGTGAGTGGGGAACACTAGAACCAGGGTTTACTGTCTGGTAATGGGCAAGCATAGTGCCGGGTGGAGCTACATTGCTTGGCTACCCATGACCAGGAGTCCATATTGGGTATGCAGATGGCTTCTTAGTGCCTTGCAAACCAATTGAGCTCATTTCGATGTGGCCATTTCAATATCTATAAAATTCACACGGGTGCATGCTGTTATGATGCCCTCTTTCGGAAGTCAGGTCTGACCGGCACTACGTGGATTAGTGCTGGGCCACACTGGTCCTATATTCTGTGAAATAGAGCCTCACTTTATGCAGGTTAGAATATCATGGCCTAGATGACAAGCCCACAAAGAAACATTCACAGTCACACTGTGGCTGCCCAGAGTAATGTGGTCACCAGTTTCAATGCAAACAGCATAATAGTGTTGCACATTATTCTGTCAGAGTGTGAATGTGTTTTGCTCTGTGGGACCAAAATAAGTGTTTCAAAAAACAATGAATTGAAAGTTATTGAGCTATTCAAATACAGCATAGTGGGGAGGGAGGAGCAAAAGAAATTATACTGAATCATGAATACATGGTGTAGCCACACGGACACATGCACACAAACACAAATACATAAAGAAAAACACACCTTGATCAGGTGATATATCTATTCACCTGTCTGTCTGTATATCTATCTATCTATTTATCTGTCTTTCTGTGTGTCTATCCATCTGCCTATCTCCCTCTCCCTCTCTCTCTCTCTCTCTCTCTATATATATATATATATATATACTACCGGTCAAAAGTTTTAGAACACCCCCATTTTTCCAGTTTTTATTGAAATTTAAGCAATTCAAGTCCAGTGAATAACCTGAAATGGTACAAAGGTAAGTGGTAAACTGCTAGAGGTTAAAAAAAGTTTAGGTTAGCAAAAACTGCTGTAGAGAAATTGCAAAGAAAGCCAAGGTGTCAGTGAGTACAGTTTCCTACACCATCAAAAGGCACTTGGAAGTGGAGGAAACTGACGGGAAGGGGGGTCTAGCAGACCCAGCCACAACAGAATCAGAAGACAAGTTTCTGAGAGTCAACAGCTTGCGTGATAGCGGCTCACAGAACAACAGCACAGAGTGACTGGCACCCTGAACCAAAAGGGCTACCACAGCATTTTGCAGCCCATGCAATACCCTCTGGTCTCCCTAGTTGGTCAGGGGTTCATCCAACAGCAAGGTATGACCCAAAACATACCTCCAGGGTATGTCAGAACTACCTTCGAGGAAAAGAACAAAACGGTAGGCTTCAAATCATGGAATGGCCAGCACAGTCTCCAGACTTAAACCCCATCGAGCTGGTTTGGGATAAAACTGGACAGAAGGGTGAAAGCAAAGCAACCTACAAGTGCAACATATTTGTGGGAGCTTTGCAACAGTGTTAAAGAACTTCCCGAACAATATTTGATGTCCATTGTAGGAAGAATGCCACGAGTGTGTTCAGCGGTTACAGTATATCTGCAAAAGGTGGCTACTTTGATGAGTCAAAATTTAGATTAAATTTTGTTAAACAAAATGATTCTATGATTTCTTTTTATCTCCAATTGTTTATTTGTTCTATGCTTTAATTTCAGAGTACATTGAGACATTAACCTCGTAAATTTCAATAAAACTGGAAAAATGGGGTGTTCTAAAACTTTTGACCGGTAGTGTGTGTATATATATATATATATATATATATATATATATATATTTAATATATGGATTGTGAAAATAATATCCTGAAAAGCATACAAAAAATTCTTGTAATACCATCGCTCCTGGGCGATAATACTACTGTTCGAAGTGATAATACTATGATTCGTTGCCGTAATAGTATCGTTAGGCGCGAGCGATGGTAATATCAAGAAAACCACGCATGTCCAAGTCTATCCCCAGCGTGTTAAACTGCGTGCGCTTCTGATTGGCCGTTTTCCTCTGTGGGCGGGCAGAAGGAGTCTGAAAATATGGCGGTTTGCTCACTTGCTTAAAGCGAGACAATCTTCCGTTAAGCAACGGGTTTTTTTTTTTTAGGTTGAAAACTATCGAGCAACGGACTCTCTCTGGGGCTCTCTGCTGCTTCATATACGCCACTTATCCCCAAAAATGGCCAAATGAAGCCCACAGCAGCAGCTCATCCACACAGAACTGAGGAACCCTGCCAGCACGCACATCCACCCGCTAACTCCAGTACTGAAAGCGGAGGGTGAGTCAATCCGCCTCCTATCCATATATTAAAAAAAATAACAAATAGGTTCTGGCATTACAAGGTGAAGTAGTACATCTCAGGGTTCTGGGGACACATAGAAACCTCTCAAGCTTCGCTCTCGAGGTTTTCTGTGTCCCCAGAACTCTCGATGTAATTACTACCTTGTAATACAATTGTGAACCTATCTATTATTCTATTTATATATATATATATATATATATATATTCTTTGCAAAAAACTGTGTTAATGCAACAGTTAGGTTTTTTTTTTACAGTGACAAAAGCGAGGAAATTCAGCATTTTCAACCCTAACTCTGGCTCCTCCCTCCCCCCATTGGCACACACACATGCAGACAGAAACTGGCACAGACATAGACACATACACACACAGACACACACACACACACACACACAGAACACACAACTATGGGGGGCAGGACAAGGCAAGACAACCAATCACAGACAGACACCATAACGCAACAGAAATAACATACAACTTCTTAAGCATACCACAACAGGCATCCATCATCATGTTTCACCAACTGTATCACTTCTACTGCCATTCACTCCCCTATGTGCACACAGCCTTCTGCATAACAGCATATCACTGATAGCATTGTACATGTAGTGTTGGGAGTGTAGACTCCTTTGCTCTATAGCTGTGTAACCAACTTGTACATGTCTGCATAAAACCATTGCATTGTGCTACAGGCAATGTCAGCATTTCTGCATAAGAACAAACCGCACACCTCCACTAAGTTGCTCATCACTGCATGAGAGTATAGCCATATGGTATCACCAAGTTGGCATTTGTGCATAACAGGGCAGTGTGATGAGTCAGTGTACTTGCCTATTTGTAGATAACAGAATAATATTTATGCTTAAATACATGGATTGTTAAAGATGTGGTACTTAGCCCTTAGTAGCTAGTCAATTTCTATGTAAGAGCATAACAGCATATTACCATGAAATTTGGCAATTCTGCATAACAGCATACCCATGACTCCACCAATATGTCTGTTTCTGTGTAACAGTTTATTATAACTGCTAAGATTGAGATATTACCAGGAACAAAGCCTCAGCAACTTGACCATTTCCACATACCAGCATAGCCCAATTATCCCACCAAATTTTTGAGTTTTGCATATCTCCATTCTACAAACAGACAAACACATTACTTGGTGAGAACACATGAGCTTTAGGCCCACTGCACTTGCGTCAACTTTCCAAAATTACCCATTTCTGCATGATAGTATGATATAAGAAGTACATCTCATGTATTAGTGAGAGTGTGAGGCCCTTTTAATTGTTATGCTACGTCAACTTGCCCATTTGTGCATCATGGTATAGCCCCATGTTGTCACCAACTTGCCCATTTCTGCATACCACCATAATATGAGTAGCAAAACCATGTATTACCACCTACTTCCTGTTTGTCCATAACAACATAGGCCCACATTCCCAGCAATTTTTTTCATTTATCTTAAAGAGCACCACATGAGTAATGAGGCAGATGTATTGGTAGCCGTATCTGATATGCTTCTAGCACATCTTGCTCTAGACAGACAACAGACTAAGATGTGAGGAGAACTGACACAGACTGATATGTCTTTGCCTGTGTCTGTCTGTGTATGTGTATATGTGTGTGTGTGTGTGTGTGTGTGTGTGCCAGTGTGGGGGGGTCAGAGTTAGGGTTGAAAACCCTAACGTCGAATTTCCTTGCTTTTGCCACTGTAAAAAACCCTAACTGTTGCATTAACACAGTTTTTTGCAAAGAATTTCCTAACTTTTTTGAGAAAGAAAGAACAATGACACATTGTCTTACTCCACTACATTAATAGTATACCTCTGTGGTACCAACTGGACACTAATTATGACACTCATAAGTTACATTGCCTCAAGCAAGCAATACCGTGCCCCACTCTGCAAACACATTCTGGATCCTGAATGCAGATCAAAAGCCTAACAAAGGCCATGAATATCAACAGACTAGATCTGTGATACCAACTGCAGACTCTTTATGACACTCATTACTTGATAGCTAGTCAGACAACCTCCCCCAAACAGGAACTGTATCTTGACTGTACACCCACACCCAACTAATCCCATGCACATGAATGTCATACCTCTCTGATAGAGTATACATCTCTGAAACAGCTTCAGACTAGTAGCTACAGTTATGAGTTGGACAACCTGACTCAGGCAATGTCCTCACCACCCCCAGGCCATATCCTGGATGTTGAGTCCACAAACATAGCCCAACTAAGCTTGTAACACATATACTATTCCTCCTTGATACAAAGTGGACTAGTTGTAGCACTCATGAGGTGGATTCTGTCAGCCAAGCAATACTCACCACATGAAGGGGTACTGACTCATGACTGCAGAGCCACAGACCAAGTATACCCATGAACATCAATGGTATAGTGCTGTCATTGTACCTGTACACCTGTTAAAACACACAGTACTTACATGGCGTCAGCCACACAATACCCACCTATCCCAAAGCCACACACTTAATGTTCACTACAGAGCCACAATTAAAGTGAGGCTGTGACATCAGTTCAACATATGAGCAATACCAGCTACAGACATGATAGCACACCAAGTAGTTGCATAGCGCCAATCAGTAAATTCCCTTCCCCCCTTACATGGCCAGATGACTTAGTGTATCTTGAGTACAAAGAGAAAGTCAACAAAAAGGTGCTGACATATAAAAGATACATTACTGATATCAGTTGCACTTGCTAGAACAGTGGCAACTTGCATAGCCTGTCCCAAACAATGCCCACAAGTCCTGTTAATCGAGCACAAAATGATTGGTATAGAAAAACATGGCAACTAAAAGTAGTGTATCATAGCAGTAGCACACATATATTATAAAGAGGGAGTCAAACACATTATTATAAAAGAAGAATATTTAATAAAAACAAATTGTATAAAAATCTAAACTGTACATATCTTCTATATTAAAATAAATAAAAGTGTTTCTTCACACAGGGCAGGGGAAAGGATTAATAAATAACACATACATAAAATAAAAGTAGTTAAATAAAAAAATAAAAGTGTTTCTTCACACTATTAGAGGCACTGTACGTATAATAAAAAAAAAAAAAGAATAAAAATGAAATGAAAAATAGTCAGTACAATGGCCAGGAGCAGCAGTGAGGTGCTGGCCAATCACACTGTTGTGCCTTGGGGAGATGATGAGCAAGAGGAAGAGGAAGGCTGCATAGAAGTGGGTGTGGGTTGGTGCCCCTCATCTGCAGGTGGTGGTGGTGGTGGTGTTGTGGGAGGCCCACCTTTGTGGGGGTCTTCTGCCTGAGGAGCTGTGGAGGGTTGGTAATCCTCTAGGTGCTGTAGGTCCTTACAGAGCAGATGGTAAATTGCTTCCATGTCCTCCAGCTGGTTCTCCGCCAGCCGCACCATGAGACAGTGCGTAGTCTCGAGCAAAGCAACAGAGGCCTCCTCCATATCCCTCAGCTTGCTGTTGCTCTGCTCAAGACCACGGGTAGCTAGTAAGGCCGCATGCCCCACACTCCCATGACGCTGCAGCAAATCCATTATCTCCCCACCTTGAGCAATAATATCTGCCCCCTGGCCAATTTTATGATTCAGTTTTGCTGCAGTGTCATGGGCATGTTGGGCTGCAGCCCTGTTGCCACCCTGCACGGCCTCGAGCAGCTGGCTAAGAGTGTTGCTGATGTTGTTCAGTATGGATATGTCCTGTGAAGAGAAAAATGACAAGGAAAGACACATCACTAAGGTAACATGTTCTTTACTTTACTGATAATATACTATAGTTAAGTCTGTTGTTGTTTCATTAATGACAGAGGAGATGTATAAACATTTATGGAGCATCATTATAGCTGTATTTATTTCAGCAACTCTGTTGCTGGCACATTTGGCTCCCCTTCCCTTTCAGGTCCTATAATATACCACTCCTTGCAGCAGAATGTGGTACTATGAACTGCACACTAGTTTTCAATAAATGCAGTTTCCTGAAAGACCTGAAGACCCTGTGTATCCCAGCATGTGCAATACTTCTGTAATAATGAAATACAACAACACTTCCCACCCAGCTACCCTGGGAGTGCATTATCTCCCTACACCTCAGCATGCTCCAACAAGCTGCAGAGGGAACTAATATATACCAGAACTCAACTGTTAAACTGGAGTCACAGAAACCAGATATGCATCCCACAGAAGTGTAATAATAAAGTTATTTGTACAGTACTCTATGATCTGTTTGCAACTCATCAACTCAGGTTTCTCAATCTGAGTCACTACTGTACAAATAAATAGATTGTCACACAAGTGTAGCACACATATGCCTTATCTACATGTGTAAACTCCAGTTCAACGATGAATTTGACATTGAGAAACATGAATACTGCTATTACAGTTTGCTGCTATGTGCAGAACTACTAGGTGACATACCTGTTAACAAAACAACTACAAAACAAACAAAATAAAGTGTCTGTCATTAGATTAGTTTCATACAATACCCATCAAAATTTTGTACATTCGTTGATCAAACCAAATAACAACAGTTTAATAAATCATGCAGCATATCGACAGTAAAAGACAAATATTACTACATAAAGTTACAAAACACTTGAAAATTGAACAACTAAATACTTCTATATGTCCCTGTCACCACATACCAAAGTACTGTGAGCTAAACTAGTTTTTTATACACACTGCACTTCAGTGGTGAAATCCTTGTCACTGATAGAAATCTTCCTGAAAACTTCTATTTAGCACAGGATGTCTGTTAAATATCGTGGTGCAACTGCTAATGTCCCTGAATTACAGGCCTCAAATCTCAGTTCTTGTAGAATATCATTAATATCTGAGCATGAATAGGTTCTAATACAACACTCCAGGAGTGAGTTGACACCTGCCTATCAAGGCCCTCATTCACAACAACACATTGAACCTTGATCCCCACCCATCTGTACTGAAGATCATGCATAATATGTTTCTTGCAACTATCAAAATGTAGCAGTAATAACATGCAGTTTTAATTTTTTCACAGACATATGCACAACAGATAAAAAAATTATAGAAGCTACTTACGTTCCTCAGCTGGAGGTGCAGGCAGACCTGCCGCACCCACTGGATGACCCACTGCTGAACAGCCTGGTGTTTCTTCCACAGAGGGTTTGATTTCCAGGATATGAACATCCTGTGGGCATTCTGCTACTCCAGCAACACCCTCCATAGCTGGTTCGTCCTCTATAAAAAAAAACATAGTGAAACACAAAACATTACTTATCTGTCAATGTTAGTATGAGTATGTATTTCTCTGTTCTACCAGGTGCAATTAATTGTTCATTCTGAGGAGTCCACCATCTACCAAACAATTCCAAAACGACTGTACCCCTCCTCACTGAATTAGAACAGTTACTAGATCCTGACTCGACAACCATGCCTTAAATAAAGCTGTGTACATAACTGATATCCCTGCCGTCCTACTAGCTGGGCACAAGGTAAGATGATGAAGAACTAGAAGGCCTCATGCAGACAATGTCTCACCCATTCTCCCCATTGTACCAACTACTGTAATTTTTATGGACCAACCAAAAAATACTCTCTATACACTCCCCTCACAACCTCCTTCGATTAAGTATTGTATTCCCCACTTCAGAGTACATGAAAACATAAGTTGTGCACACCAACAGCATATTTTTCAGATTCATATACACAGTAATCATGACACTGAAGGACTGCATATAGTAACACAGTCAATACTCTCACTTTGTACACTAGTTAGTACATATAGGATAGTGTAAGGATCACTATACACAACAAGGCTATTCTCAACCGAGCGGTTACTATGCCAACTGGATGACCTTGAGAGTGAAGCTCGAGAGGTTTCTTGGTCGGCATAGTAACCACGAGGTTGACAAGAGCCGTGTTGTGTATAGTAATCCATACACTGTTCTATATACTGTAGTGTATGGTGTCTCTCCCCCCAAATAGAAAACAAAAAACAAATATAATTTGGCACCTACATTTTTTTTGTTTCCTGAGCAGAAGTCTTGATGCTTACTGCCAAGATAGCTCTGGTTGCTAGGATGCACAGCGTGGTTGTTAGGGACCTGGCGCATTTCAATTGGTAGACTTTCGGGTCTGGGTGGGGTTTTGAAAAAAAATGGTGGCTGATCCTCTCGCATAGCGAGAGGACAATCATTCAGAGGACTGGGTATTGAAATTTATAAAGAGTCTGGTTGATCCTGCTGCACAGTAAGAGTACATTTAGCTTATCTGGTTGATCCTGCATTTTTTATAGTGTCTTGTGGCTGCAGATCTCTGCTCGATCCATTGCCATGAGCCTTAGCTGATGATGTACGTACTGCAGCAGAGTGAAAAGCTGTACTGCTGCAGTATGGATGTCACTAGTGCAGCAGAACAACTTTTTCAGTAGCATGGAAATCCATGCTGAACTACGGGTCCAGAATACACTATATGCTGACTACACAAAGATACAAAAAATAAGGGTGTGGATAGACATGTAATACCTTGTTGATGAATGTTGTACATGTAGCATCACAGTGACAAGTTACACTGTGTCAGGCAGGGAATATAGCCTCCTATGGGTCTACGTGATAATGGCGAATGCCTAAAGGTGATCACCATTATTGCTCAGTCAGAGTGCAAACACATTTTCGGCACTCTGACAACCCCGGCGCACCAGCACAACAGTGCCAGGACATATTTTTACTGCTTTCTGTGGGGGGGAGCTGCATCCTCCCACATCCCCCTACTTAACAATTCTCAACTCCGGGGGGGGTGCATGTCAGGGGGGTGTGAAAGCAGTAAAAAAAAAGGTTTGGGCTGGCACACAATAAAAATCACACCAGCGCCCGGATCCGAACCCGGTACCTCAGCCAGCCCAGCCACTAGCCAATCCTTGATGCCATGACACAGCTCGACCAGCAACCACAGCACCACCCCCCTACAGTCTCTCCACCCCGTCCCAGTCCACGATCCCTGTGCTCATTCCCACCCGCCTCGTGCATATGTATAGCGACATTCTGTTGCCTAGTTTGCCCACCCCTTATCCGGTCACCCTATCTTTCTGTTGCCATGAGTGGATTGCACCGGGAAGGTGTGGTCATAATGAACAGCACCCTTCTTCATGCACCCACTTCATGGGTTAATGCCTCCTACAGTGTAACAACTAGTGTATCTTGGCTATGCAGATACAGCCTACCTAAACATTTGTACATGAATCCTATAAGTATGTGATACCACATGCACACAAGCTGCGACACTCAGTAGTTTCATCAGCTGTTACAGATAATAGCCCCCCTTCATCACAACAAAAGAGGGGGTGGGGTCTGATGGGGGAGATCACCACTGTAGAGTAACAGGGTTAAGTAAACCAGCATATATCAATCTATAAGGTTACTGATGGCAGGCACAGACAGCTTTAGACAGTGAACACTTTGACACACTGTAGAAGGGAATCATTTTAGATACCAACAAGAGACACTGCATACTGACTGTTGACTCACTTAATAAGTAAGTCTGTTGATAAAAACAGTATAGTAGTGTGACATAATGTCCAGAAACGTAATATACTGATCACTTGGGTCACACACAAATGCTTTTACCCCCCCCCTTGCACACACAGAGATCTTTAGTGATACCACTTACACACAAGTCATAACAATAAGAAGTCCCCTGTCAATTGTCCCATCTTGTGTCAGTAAGCACTGAAACCTGAGCACAGAGTCACACAGTAAATAAACATTTGTATATCTTCAGTACAACAGTTGAACATGTTGTACGAATGTCTAAAGTTAAACTGCATTATACTAGGAATGCCTGCAACCAATTATCTACTCTCTCTAGAACATGTACTGCATACTAAGTACACAGCCACAGTTTACCTAAAGATCTGTACATGAATGGTATACACCCATGATAAGCTGCAGACAATGTACAGGGTGAAGTAGTCTTAAACAGTAACTCAGACAATGACGACTCACCCCCAATCAGATGAACAAAACCAGTGAGAATGAGTACTGCTTCCTTGTTATAAGAAGCCCACACAACTAACAACACTGATTACTTACATACTGTCACCTTGTAATGCTGTCACATACCTAAAACAACTACTAGAGCTTGAATGCACAGTCACAGACTAAGTAACACTGTACATATTGAACACATATGTCTTTTGCACCAGTTGTAGACCCATCAAGTGAACTTACAAGTTTACTGTCTCAGTCAGGCAACGTAGCACCTCACAAGTGCAGTCAATTGGTGTTAAAAATAGTGAACACTTGCATAGTAGGAGACAGGCAATACACCCCACTCCTTCACAAAATGTACTATGTCAGTAGTGCATATGTACAGCTCACATATAACTATGTGTGGGTTCAGTGTACACTGACTGCTAAACTGTGAAGATTGGACCTAACAGCCACAGTACACCCCCACATCAAAAACAAGATTGTTAACAGGAAGATAATATTTTCAATGACATGAAGTGCCACAAGAAACAAAATTAACTAGCTGTACAGTCTGTGCCCCACTCTATCATCATAGCATGGAATAGCACATACTGCACATCCAATTACAAAATAGTTGTCAGTATATCATCCTGACTTACCAACAGAGTCAAGCACAAGGACCTGCTCGACAGGAGCCCCTTGAGCCTCACCTTCTGGGAGTGGCATGAGCTGCACGTTGTGGGAGGAAGCAGGAGCACTTGCTGTACTGGCTGAGTGAGAGAAAAAGAAACACTCAATCTTGTACCAATGATTTTATTGCATACAATATCATCTTAGTACTACTTAGAGCTCCAGTGGCCTATATTAGTATCTATTACATGTCAATGTCACAATTGCATCACAAAGACACAGGTTTTCATATGTAATAAATGATGCCTGTCACAGTAGACATCTTTTGGTTACACTGTAGAACCCAGACTTGAAATAAGGTCCAACAACACAGATAGAAGATCTCATAGACACTGTAATAAATGGCACATCCAATACCACCCAAACTCCACAGTAGAATCCCAACCACATAATGGATACTGCGACAAGAAAAAAAAAAGAAACAATAAATAAGTAAAATAACAAATAGTCAAGGAAAATTCCACTCAATATCAGTTTTTTAATAAAATACTTACTTTATCACAAAGGCCTATTGTGCTCAGCAGCACTACCGTGTATATAACCCAAAGTGTTACTTGTTCAAAAAAGTTATTATTAAGGACTTCAACATACGGTGTTGACTGGGACAAGGAGATCCAGTCATATTACCCCGGTACTGTGCGAACTGCACTGGCTTCCCATACAGTGGCAGATCACCTTTAAAGTCATTTTATTTACTTTTAAAGCCCTTCATGATCAGGGTCCGACCTATCTGAAAGAACTTCTGGTGCCTTACTGCCCCTGCCGATTGCTACACTCGGCTGTCGAAGGGTTGTTAGAGATTCCAAGAGTGAATTTAAAAGCTTCTGGTAGCAGAGCTTTCTCTTATGCAGCTCCCACTCTTTGGAATTCTCTACCTCGCCAGTTAAGGGAGTGCACCTCCTTGGAGGTATTTAAGAAAAATTTGAAAACCTATCTGTGGTGGAGGGCCTTCTTGGACGATTAACTGATATTTAAGTATTAATATTATTTTTTGGATTGTATGGATGATTTTATTGTCAGTTTTTAATATATGATGTTGCTATGTATTTATTGTATTTATATGTTTTATGTGATATTTTATATTGTGCATTTTGACATGTAAAGCACCTTGATACTTTGAAAGGCGCTTTAAAAATGAAGTTATTATTATTATGCCAGGAGTGGACAGCAGTAGCAGAACAACCAGGAATAGCACAGAGCATTTGCACCTGGTTGACTTCCAGGACACGTTCCTGATGCAAATGGTAAGTGAACCAAGTACGTTAAGAAATACCTTTGACCGTCTGCTGTAAAATGTGATGTTTCTGAGAGAACTTACCATGTAAGAACAACTATCACAGACTGACCACTACTTAGTATGATTCACATTGTATATGTACGCAGAACAAGTAGACTGTGCCAGAACGGTTTGCCACTTCAGGAAGAACAACTTTTCAAAGAAAGCGCAAGTACTTGAACAGTACCTGACCAAAATTTAACCTATCATAATCTCAAACCACAGATCTCACATTATAAAGCTGTGCAGAACAGACTCAACCAGAATCTGGAGAAAGACTCAGAGGTAAAGTACAGGACATAGGACCACCTCCAGTATAAGCACTGCTAGCTTTAAATTGAACCAGAGTATTTAACCCTCAAGTGATTTTCTTACTGGCAAATTTATATGTGCATATGTTTTGTACATATTACGCTGGAAACATTTAAAGCTAACTTAACATGATGTATTCTAAATGTTACCTGTTGCCATAGGAGTAGATAACTCTCATAATGTAGTTTCTAAGGATGTAAACAAATCAAAGTCTGTTTGTCAGTTCAAAATAGACCCTGTCACTGCTCTGACACTCCTCATTTGATGTCCGTTGAAAGTGCATTGTCCCTCAGAACTCCATTTCCATATGAGAACTCCCAGGACAATCACAGAGCCTACCATCAACTGAAAAATGACACTAAAACACTTGCATACATCACTAACAGATATATCAAAAGACTTGTCTATTTACATGGCAACAAATAACATATACAACATACAAGGGTATACATCTCATTTAGTAGCATCAGTAAAATATACTTACGACCATGATGGCGGTCTCCAAATTCAGGCTTCCCTGCCTTCTCCTACATGGCATAGACTGTATCATGCCACTCCCTTACACTCCTACGCATATCACCCGCCATAGCCTTCACCTTATAAAAGGTCTGGCGGGTGAGCTTCCACTTCCTCCTGCACTCTTCAGATGTTCTGGTTATTTGATTTCTCCCCAAGGCACAGCTAACCAGGATAAAAACATAGAAAACAAAATACAGTAAATAATTGCATACTAGTAAAATATGTACATCCAGCAATACACAATAGCAGTTATTTTGAGATGTGTAGATCAGAAAATATAGAGACTCAAGCTTTGCCAGCAAGTTAATTTTTTGATGCACATTAACTCTACTTGCATCTGCAACTACAAGGATTTTCCACATCAACACATCACCTATACAGTATGTTTTTATTCTGCTGACACTCCCTGCTGTCCTGTGCAAATCTGTTTTTTGAGCAAATTAAAATTCATAGTGCATACTAACTCTGCAGTTAACACATAATACTGTTGTAGTGCCACTTTTCCATACATTTCATTTTCCTTATATACATGTTCTTTCTTACAATACTGAGTGTCACTGCATACAGCTCAGTGTCCCCCAACCACATAACTAAGCAATAAGGCATGACCACTATTTAAGTTAATGGTCTGTTAATCGCCCTCTTGAGGTGTATTGTGGCACAAGGCATAGCCAAGTGCTACATGCCTCTAAGGGTAATTAACTGACCATTAACATAACCCCTGGCAGAGCCCCATTGCTACTATCACAATTTTCTTTTTTTGTGTTAAACCTTATTCAGTATATGCTTACACTGTTCATGTATATTTAGCAAAGATTAACATACGGCTGATAGAATGTTTGCAACAAATCAGAAAACTATATCTGAGACCCTTTTTACAATCCCAAACAACACATCTCTATCTAAATTCATACATGTCTTGAAGAGAAAAAGTGCCCACACAATCATACTAGTAAAATGAATTTTGCAGTGAGAATAACTGCTCACAATTGTCATACGCAGCAGGTACTAATTCACAACAAATCTGTGGCACTATAATAGCAAACCTCTTTCACTTGTTACACTCTTACTAGTAGTTAAGTTAACAACAGTTTATTGATCAGCAATAAGCCGTATACAATATAAAATTTTATACATCGCAAAAAGTACAAATCATAAAAAGTTAAAAATACTGTTATGAGTCTAACACACACACACACATCATATAGCACCAAAGCAAAAAATGCCATGTTAAAAGCTATATGTAAACTGTCAGTTATTTTGATCATAATGAGTGAATTTCATAATAATATATGCCATGCTTTACAAGTGTGTGGTTAGGAGGAACTTTGTCAACAGTTCAATGATTTTCTTATCTTTAGTTTTGAAGAGGTAATCTAACATATTAGAGGGAGGGAGACTGAGACCTCCAAGAAGTTCACCCAGCCATTTCTGTCTAGATGCTTCATAGAGGGGGCATAATAATATGACGTGTTTTAGGTCATCTATTAATTCCAGACTACATTTACAAAATGGGGAAGATATAGCCTTTTCCATATACCTATGCTCTATATAGTTTTCTGAATAACACTCAGTTCTAAATCTAGTGTAAATCCTCCTTAATCTAGAACATGTTATTGTAGAAAGGTATATCTCAAAACTACATGAAAATTTAATTGTTTTGTAGTAATCATGGAGTTTGAGCATAGAGAGCTGAGTAAGCAAAAGGTTTTCATCCAGTGCTCCCAGTCTGATTTTAACATCCTGCTTGATTTCTACTAGAGGTCTATAATATATTTCATAGAGTAAATGTCCCAGGCTGGCAGGCATCATTACCTCCTTGATAAGCCGAATACAGGAATAAGTAAATCCCAAGTTAGCCATTCTTATACTTTCTTCCAGGCACATTCTAGGGTATCTACTTTCAGGCAACAAGAAAAGTTTGAGCAAGAGTATAATTTGTTGCTCCTGTATGAGGGAAAGTAAGGCGCACTGTCCTAATTCCAATGCTAAAATACATTTTGGAGTCCCTTGTGGTAGCATGAGGATATGTCTGTACAGGTTATTTAAAATAGTTTGTAACCTTCTGGTCTGTGCATATCCCCATGTTTCACAAGTGTATAACATGCTTGTTCTTATTTTAGCATTCGGTATATTCATAGTTCCTTTAACTGAAGTTTTCCCCATTTTGTTATTAAATATTTTTAGGCTGTTCCCTGACAATCTCATTTTGTTTTGGATTATGTCCATGTGTTGATGCCAGGAGAGATTGTAGGTAAAACGGACTCCTAAGTAGCCATAATACTTTACCCTGTCTATGTTTACCCCCTCTATCTTGAAACTAATTTTTACTCTATTTTCCAAACACCACTACTTTTGTTTTACCATAATTAATTTTTAGTTTATACTGTACACAAAGAGATTCAAACTTTATCAGTTTCCTTTTAAGCCCCAGTGATGAAGTAGACAGCAGAACCAAATCATCAGTGTATGTAAGACAATCAATCCTAGTGCCGTTTACCTTAGGAGCATGGAAATCGGGGTTAGAAATCTGTTCCAAAATTATGTTAATGTATATGTTAAATAGGGTGGGTGCCAAAATGCATCCTTGTCTAAGCTCTATGTTCGTAAAGAATTTCTTAGTTAAATGTCCATACTGATCATATTGGACTCTAGCCCAGGTATTTTCATGTAGTCTAATGATAACATCCAGCAAGGAACTCTCCAGCCCTAATACCTTAAATGTTGTCCAAAGAATTTTCCTGCTGATGTTATCAAAAGCTGAAGAGAAATCCACGAAACAGCAATAAAGATTTGTTTTCCAAATTTTTGTATATTTCCAGATCAAATAATACAAAACATGACAGTGTTGTATTGTGGACCTATTCTTCCTGAAGCCATTTTGTGTCTCATTCAGGATTGAGTTTCCTTCAACCCAATCTAATAGTCTTCCCAGAATTATCCTTGTAAAGATCTTCTGAGAAACATCTATGAGGTTGATCGGTCTGTACATTTTCGGGTTATAAGGATCCTCCTTTCTGAATATGGGGAATATATGACTGCCTAGCCAACTTGGAGGACAAGGGAGTCCTTGTACAAGTCCATTAAATAATAGAAAAAGAAGCAGACACCACCAGTTAGGAAATTATTTATATAGGTCTCCCAAAATGCTGTCAGGGCCTGGAGCCTTGTTAGATTTCAGTAATGATAATGCCTGGAAAATATCTCCTTCCATAATAAAAATGGGCCGTGGATAAAACATTTCTCCCCTGGGCTCTTGGGCTGTGGTCATCTCTAACTCAGTCTGAGAGAAGTAGAGCTCTGAGAAATAGAGAGTCCAGGCTACGGGTGTGATGTAGGCTTCAAGTCTATTGCAATATTTATTGTAACCCTGAGATATTAATTTCAAGAAGCCTCTACCATCTCTGTTCAGTACGGACTGTCTTAGTTTTTCCCAGAGTCCATGGGAATATTTTTCCTTTGTCTTTCTAAAGTTAATTTGTACTTTTCCTCTTTCTGTCTTAAGTAGTTTGAAGTCTGCAATAGTTTTATTTCTTTTGTTTTTATGTGTCCTAAGTATTCTGCCAAAAAATGTTTTAGCCTATAGGCAGTCTGCATTGAACCATGACTTTTTATATATCTGTTTACAAGAAGGTATTTTTTTCATGCACTATGGTTTCAGTATCATAGATATCCTTTTCCAGCTTTCTAGGATATTAGTTGATTCATAAAAGTTTATAATAAAATCATGTATGTTACACACTTCTCCAGTTTTTAAGATAAACTCAAAATTTGTATGGTGTAGAGGTCCCCAGATAATTTTTTTCTCATTAATAATCTCCAAATTGTTCTCCAGGTAGACTGTTTTCCTATTTGTTCCAAGAGGACAATTCAGAGTAAGAACAATGGGACAGTGGGCAGATTCCAGTCTGTCCTTAACCTCTAATTTCTGTACCAAATGGGTTGCCTCCAGGTTAGTCCAAATTAGGTCCGGAGTAGAAGAACCCATAGGGCCTCTAAAAATAAAGGCCCCAACATATCACCCTGAGTTCTTCCAATTAAGATACAGTAATTCCTGGATGCAAAAACTTCTGAGAGGATCCTGCCTCTAGCGTTAAGTACCAGATCCTGTGAGAACCTTTTATAGGTGATGTTTTCATTAGACAGAGAAAGCAAATAAATTAAGTCAGTATAATCGTCTTCCAGAAGATAGGAAGAAACTCTAGCATTGAAGTCTCCCATAATAATTATAGGGCAGTCTGCATAGCTGTCCGACAGGTCATCTAGCAAAGTTTTCAAATTCTGAATAAATGTATCTGCTGTTTTGCAATGTCTAAATCTGGGGGCAAAATATATATTACACAGAATAGCTTTCTCTAGGCCCTTATGAATTTGTAGAGCCAAAATTCCCTCTAGATTTGGAACTATTCAGGTGATTCCTAAATCTAACTGTGTTTTGATAAAAAAAGGTATGTCCCCCTTTAAGCCTACCAAATTTTTTATCTCTGGAGGCCGATAAAGTTATGGCCGTGTAACCTGCCAGTCCAGGGGTGGACTCTTCAGTGCACCATGTTTCCTGAATTCCTATTATGTTAAAGGACTCAAGAAAACTCAAAACCTCAGGGTCTGTTATTTTGAGATGTATACCCTTTATATTCCAAGAGAGAACAGAGAGGGCATCCATCATATTCCTTTTTCCCTCTGTATTGACTACATCCCAGTATTTGGCTCTTCAGATGTTGACTCACCAGGGTTCTGCCGAGGTTGCCAATGTCAGGAGGAAGCCATGGTCAGCAATGGCACATAAGTATTTGGGTCTTCGAAATTTTCAAAGTTTATTAACAGAGAATCCAACACTGGGGCTAGCTCCTGTACTCCCATCACAGGGATTCGACCATGGGTGTCTGGATCCAACTCTGTTGGGTCCACTATATGAATTCTCAGTGGGTTCAATTTGCCCGCTAGTGACAATATTCTGCTAAACAGATTGGGATTTTTAAAGGTAATATCAATCTGAGATGATAGACCTGTATTGTCTTCTATGTTAATAGAATCCACCATATTCCAGGAAATATGTAAATCTAATGCTTTTTCTAGGAAATGGAGGAGATCCCCTTTTACCTTCCATCTAGCATCCTTATCCATAAATTTCCACCCAAACACTGCGATTGTTCTCCCTAGCCATGACTTTTTCTTGTTTTCAATGTGTTCGTTAATCACTCCTAAGATTTTCCTCTGGGGTTCATGATCTGCTTCACACATTTCATCTGGAGGGGGAGACTGCTCATAAGGACTATTTTCCTTACTGCTGGGGGGTTCAGGGATGAATCTTGGGACTAACATAGGGAATGTAATACCATAGCCCTTTTCCCTTAAGTCTAATGCCTTTTCTAAGATGGAATGTGCAGTCCTCAAGGATGTGCAATAGAGTAGTACAGTTTTCCTGTAGTGTGGATTCAATGATCTAAAAACTGATACTTCCTTTTCTAATTCAGGATGGGATAATTCAAGAAAGTTAAGTACCCAGGCAAGTAGTGCTCTCTCTGTTTCGTTCTCTAATATGGCTACATTGTGAATCTCAGTCAAAAATTCAGTGTTGCCACATTTCTGTAAAACAGGAGAGATCCCTGAAACATTTACTGGAATCTTACTAATAGAGTCATCTTTGTTGAGTGAGTTACCGAAGGTCTCAGTCTCCCTCTGGAAGGCAGTCAGTGACTTCCTGCTCACTACTGCATCATGAGAGATTTTATTATATGTACCATTTGAGTGGAGATTTGTCTCCTGCACAGCTAATTGTTTACCCTGTTTACCCTGATTTAAGTTCTTGTGTGGGTCCTGACCCTCCCTTGTTTCCTGTGCAGTTGGCATTTTCAGATTTGTATGTGCCGTTTGAATGTTTTTGTTTTTACCAGAGAAAGGTTTCTTTTTTTTTGTTCTTTTTTGTTGACTTTGTGTTTGTCTATCAAGTTTACCATTATCCTGTTTTTCTGAATCTAAGTTCTTTATATAGCATTCACATATTTTATTTTTATTAAAAGGTGAAGGGAGGTGTACCTGTATGCCTATGTTTACCTTATTTATTGTCAAGGGTTCAGTTCCCAAGGATTCAGACTCAGAAGGATATTTTTTACTGCTGTTCAGGATTCTGTCCAGAAGTACTCTGTTATGAAATATGTCTGCTCTTATGTTACATATCTCATTTTTAAGCATGTTAATATTTTCCAGTATAACTATGTCAGCGGAGTATCTGTTCTTTAAAATCTCTAGGGTTTGCTTCGAGATAGTGGAAATAGCCACCAGGTATGATTTATCAGTACACTGAATTTCATCAGCAGTGGGATCTGTTTTCTGGGAGGTCTTAGACCTCTGTGACTTGTACTTCCTCTCTAGTTCCTTATCTATTTTATAAGTTGTATTCATCTTCTTTAATCCCTCGATAGTGACACTCAAATCTTTAATTATAGATTTTAAATCTGTGTGTTCTCCTAGCTTTCTATTGGGATCTGAGGCTAGATTATTATAACTATGTTTATATTGATCCTGCTCTGTCGGTAGTCCTTTGGTTCTAGAGAAAAGCCTAGGTGATGCAAATATCTCTGGATGAATTTGGTTGAATGGAGGGGACATGTCTGAAGTTGGGCAAAATCTCAGTTCCAGGTCTTCAGACCACTCTAGCTCCTCTATGTCAGACCTATGTGTATCCCATGCGTATTGATCATAGGAAATGGAATCAGTGGACTGTATGTACATGCCCCAGTCTTTTCTGGAAGAGTTTTCAAAGGAAGCTTCAGGGTGGTTGCCCAATCCGTTTGTATGATTGGTTGGATTGGTTGCTACCAAAATAGGGGTTGAGCTATAATTAGGGCCCTTCACCTTCCCTTTATTACTCCAAATCTCAGTTATTTTAAGGTGTTTCCTATTTTCCAAAACATTTACATGGGGGGAAGAGGGACGAAGACCTCTATGACTTCTCTTCAGGTTAGCATTTTCCGTGTGTAGTTTCTCCTTTTGTTTATTTGGGTTATTAGAGGTATTAGAGGTATTATTTTCATTTTTGTGTATTATTCTCATTTATCAGTACACTGAATTTCATCAGTGGTGGGATCTGTTTCCTGGGAGGTCTTAGACCTCTGTGACTTGTACTTCCTCTCTATTTCCTTATCTATTTTATGAGTTGTATCCATCTAGTTTAATCCCTTGATAGTGACGCTCAAATCTTTAATTATAGATTTTAAATCTGTGTGTTCTCCTAGCTTTCTGTTTTGCGTTTATTTTTATATTTACCTTTGCCTCCTCTATTTTTCTTAATATGCATGCGAGACATGTTTTCTATAGGATCATCCTGAGTTTCTAATATTTTAATAACTGAGCTGGAACAAAGAGCTTCTCCTGAAGCTTGGTTTAAAACACTGCCCTTTCCACTTCTAGTAACAACCATTTTAGAAGTAGGCGACAATATAAATGCAAGGGTAAAAAGGAGTCATTACAGATTACAGGACAATCTAAAAATACAAAAGGCAAAAAGCAATGCAGTTTTGACACTAGGGTACAAATTGTAAGTCTAAAATAATTGTTCAGCTTTGTTGAATTATTATAAAAAAGTCCATGCTCAGCCTAGAAGAAATCAAATAAAGAGCACAGAAGATTCAATTATCAAGTATCAGGTATCAAACAAGTGTAAAGTCTGTAAATTTCAAGGGATAAAGCTGTAATACAATGGGGGGTGAGATACTAACAACAACAAAAATGGAAAGGGACCTGGGGGTAGTCATATCAGATGACTTAAAGGTGGGCAAGCAATGTGAGAGGGTAGTAAGGAGGGCTGGGGGGATACTGGGATGCGTAGGGAGAGGCATCACCAGTAGAAAACAGGAAGTTGTTATCCCTCTGTACAGACAGCTGGTGAGACCCCATCTGGAGTACTGTTTGCAATTCTGGAGACCCAATCTCCGCAAGGACATAGACAAGATGGAAGCTGTCCAGAGGAGGGCAACTAAAATGGCACAGGGTCTGCACAGGAAGACATATGAAGAGAGACTAAAGGAGCTTAATATGTATAGCCTCAAGGAAAGGAGGGGGGGACATGATAGAAACTTTCAAGTACCTCAAGGGAATCAACAAAGTCCAAGAGGGTAGCATCTTTCAAAAAAAGAGGTGTGCAAGAACAAAGGGGCACAATTTAAAGACAAGGGTGCAGCTCAGAGGTAATTTAAGGAAGTATTTTTTCACAGAGAGGGTTGTGGATGCATGGAACGGCCTTCCGGAGGAGGTTATGGAGTCAAAAATAGTGGTTGAATTTAAGCATGCATGGGACAGCCATAAGGAAATTCTAGGGGTTGGGGGTAGAAAGAAGTAGGCTGCTGGTTAACTAGGATCTGCAGCTTATCCATTAGGTAGAGAAATAGGCAGACTGGGTGGGCCAAGCGGTCCTTATCTGCCGTCAAATTCTATGTTTCTATGTAATACTTCACCACTTCACCAGTTCTATTTCCAGCATGAGCAGCAAAAGTAGCACAGAGTTCCTGTGAGAAAATCGGCCCAGACCAAAGAAGAAATGATCACCGGAACCAAAACCCGTGCCAAGTACCAATGCCAGAGCCAATTCCAAGGTCTCTCAAATGAATGCAGAATATTCAAAACAGTGCCCAACAGAAAGTCCAGCGATTTGAGTTTATTACTGATAATACAAATTATATTGCTGTTCTCTGTTGCCCGATTCCTAAAAGAGGCATGGACCTGTTAATTCTCTCCTTAATATAACAGTTTGTATTATGGCACAGGTATCATCATCGTCCAAGGGAGTAGCACTTGTTTGGTAGTTTTTCCACCACCACACTATCTGTGTCCACACAGGGTTATGCCAGTGTACTTTTTCATTACTGCCCTTTTCCTGATCTCTCAAGTGCACAGTACTCAGTCAGATTATGGTATTAGCTTTTGCTCTCTGGATATCCCCATGAGATGCTACCTTGTTTTTAGGATGGTCCCAGAGGACAGCACGTACACTTTCATATGTTGCAGCTCATCTGGTAATGGGAGGCCACCTTTTCTCGATGTTGAAAGTCACTGCCATCTGTTCCTGGTGCTCGAGGTCCAGCACGAGAAGCCATTGATTACCCAATTACAATTTGATCTTCCAGCTCCACTGATGTGCCAGGACGTAGATGCCAACTCATCTCTACAGTGCAGTGCAAACACGTGTCATACCAAATGTTAAAAATCTATACTTAAAAAAAATTGCCTCTTACTAGTAGCACACTGTACTGGTCAAAGTGAAACATGTGGCTCTGGATGGTCATGAATCTTAAAAACAGGAATACCTTTGAATGTCATACATTTATACAACACTTAACGTCTGCATAACTCATTCTCTTTGGACATTTTAACATTATAAAATTTACAACCCATGTCCTATCTCTTACTAAACTGTACTGCAGTGCCATATTTCCACGGGTATCATCACTATACCATGCTTCATAAAAAAAAAAAAATGTATTCTGTCAATTTGATAAATAACCTGCCTTACCCCAGGTATGTAGAAGGGTCAGGTTCATAGCCTGCATTACAAACCAGGGGTTTGCAGTCTCTTATACAGTGTCAGCTAAGCCCAGCACCTCCCTGTCACTCCAGGACTTGGGCATCTTTCTCTGTAAAAAAAAAAAACAAGTTATTTCTTTACAATCATTTACTATGAGATATATTGTGAGATCACTATCTGACATCTGTTTGTCTCTCTTTACACTGAATATAGTATGTAATTGCCAACTACAGATAGCCAACAGTTCTATAGTGGCTGCCTCTCACTCTGCCACCATGTGATCACGTGATTTTGTTTTCTTCATACCTGGCTTCACCACAACACACTAGTGAACAAACCTGTGGTGAAATAGTACTGGTGATGTCCCCTGCTGCAACCAAAACTGCTGAAATATTCTTTAACATTAGTGTTTTAATGGAATTGCATCACCCACCCACCCCATAGTGCTGTGTCTAGCTGGTACAACACCACTTGTAAAAAAAAAACAGATAAACAAATATACAACTTCAATAGCAATTAAATCATCATTCAATGTAGCATAATTGTGTACTAAGATCTTGAATATGTAAAGAACACTAAAAATATGGGTACTTACTATTCAGTAATAAGAAAGCAAATGATACACTTGTCAAAATTATTTTCCAATCTGTTGAAAGAGATAGCGGTAAACTGTTACAAAACTGCCAAGACATAAATAAAACCATCAGTATCTATGGCACAGCTCACTAATATAAACTTTGCACATCTTAGTACTCTCATGAGTCATACACCACACAGGTTATCCCCCCCTCCCCCCAAATCAAACAGTTATTGAAATTTGAATTAAAACCCACAGCCGGAGTAGAGTCTTGTAGACCTGCATTATATCTTCAAGGTGGCAATCGTACACATATTAGAACTCTGAGTACCTGCATAACATCAGTCACACTATAGCTCCCTTCGCTAGAACAAGCAATACATTGTAAATGCAGAACCACACCTCAACAATAGTAATGTAAAAGAATATCACACCTACAACATACGACCACAGTTGCATGCAACTTAGAACACTGAGAACGTACCTTCAACTATGTAATACCACATTATTGCCCCCCCAGACTGCCACTAGATCCTCACTACATAGCCGCACACCCACAGCTATACACATCAATGGTACACCTCCTTAAAAGCACCCGTACACATAGTACAACACTTGGCACTTGCACAGCAGTATCAACAAACACCCCTCACCATTGAAAAAAAAGACATACTACATCCCGAGTGCAGAGCTAGCATACAAGTGAATCCATCTTCATAAACATAATAAATTGATACATAGACAGTGTCAGCAGATAAGGGCCTATGGCCCACCCAGTCTGCCCATTTGAGCTTGTAAGTTCAGTTTATGTTTTCCTAGAAGTCTGCTGCCCCTTACCCCTGACCTCCAGAATTCCTTTATGTCTATCTCATGCATTCTTAAATCCCGTGATTGTTTCAGCCCCCACCACTTCCTCTGGAAAGGTGTTCCACTTGTCCACCACCTGTTCTGTGAAGAAATTCTTCCTCAAGTTTCCTCTGAATCGTCCTCCCTCCAACTTCATCCCATGCCCTCTAGTCCTGGAACATCTTTTTTGCTTAAAAATAGTGTATTCCTGCACCCTGTTCCTCCCTGTAAGATACTTGTATGTCTCTATCATATCCCCTCTCTCCCTCCTCTCCTCCAGGGAGTACATGTTCAGTTTCTTCAACCTGTCCACATAGGACTTGTGATGCAATCCATGCACCATCTTTGTTGCCCTCCTCTGAACCTTCTCTACCCTGTCTATGTCCTTATGTAGGTAAGGTCTCCAGAACTGTACACTGTACTCCATGTGGGGCCTCACTAGTGTCTTATATAGTGGAATTATGACCTCCCTTTTCCTGCTGGTGATGCCCCTGCCTATGCATCCCAGCATCCTATTTGCTTTCTGCTGCCTTGTCACACTGTTTCCTACCTAGAGGTCATCAGAGATGATAACCCTAAGATCTCTTTCCTGCTTGGTGCATGCTATATCCTCACCCCCAACTGATATATTGTGCCGGGGTTTTTGTGCCCCATATACATTATCTTGCACTTCTTTGCTTTGAATTTCAACTGCCAAACCCCTGACCATTCTTCAAGTTTCTGCAGGTCCCTTCTCATTCTGTCTACACCCTCTGGTGTGTCTACTCTGTTACAGAGCTTTGTTTTGTGTCATCAGCAAACGGTGAAATTCTGACTTCTAGGTCCTGCACAATGTCACTGATGAAGATGTTGAATAGGACCGGTCCCAGCACTGATCCCTGTGGTAGCCCACTGGTCACTCTTCCCTTTTTGGAGTGACAGCTATTTACCACCACCCTCTGTGTCCTGCCACCCATAATGGGCAGGATTCATAAACAAGATTTGCCGAGTGCATCTT
This sequence comes from Neoceratodus forsteri, assembly GCA_016271365.2. NCBI lineage: Eukaryota > Metazoa > Chordata > Ceratodontiformes > Ceratodontidae > Neoceratodus > Neoceratodus forsteri. The sequence continues at coordinate 964,235,679 of CM028132.1, read as the reverse complement.
AGCTGCCCCAATGCAGGGAAGATGCACTCAGTGCATATTGGGTGAGTCACAGAGGAGGCATAGGGAGATTCCCCTGGTGCATTCCATCTGTGAATACCACAGGAGCAGCCAGCCCATGATGCTCCAGAGTATCTCAGGTTACGCTGGCTCATTCCCCATGTTAGGCTGCCAACCCATTGCAGCATGGGATCTCAAGATGCCCTGCATCCAAATACATGATTCACAACCAGAGGCATGTAAATGAGGCCATTAGGCATTCATGGCACAATGGGGCCATTAGCATGCCATTATAGTCCCATTTGCATTGCGCCTCCAGGACTGCCCCACTGGAATGCACCGCCTGTAGCCACCTTCCCTCCCTGGACTGATCCCAGCCCAACACATGCCACTCCCAGCAGCAATAAAAGTAATGACACCCCAGCCCTTACAAATGCCACTCCCTGATGGCAAGAAAGTAAACATGACACCCCCGCCACAACCCCTATCATCAATGCGCCTCCCAGCAGCAGTGAAAGAAAATGTGATCCCCCAAGCTCCCGTATGACACCGATCCCAGCAGCAGTTAATAACAAGATGAACCCCACTTCCAGCCCCAATCTCTCAGTACACTTGTCATCCGCAGCAGTCAGCCGGTGCAGACAGCCCCCCCCAGTACCCCTAACCTACCCCTGTCCCCAACCCCAGCAGGGTCCCACTGTTGTTGGGCAGCTCAACCCACCTGCATACCACCACGTCCAGCCACCAATAAAGGTATCTGAGAATGACAGTTATTGTACAGTGAGAGGCTGTACAATAGCTGTCATTTTCAGATGGCTCTCTTGGTGGGTGGACGTGGCAGTATGTGGGTGGGTTCAGCTGCCCACCGACAGTGGTACTCTGCTGCAGTGGTGGGTGATGGGTAGGTTGGCGGTACTTGGGGGGGCCTGTCTGCACCAGCTGACTGCTATGGATGGGAGCTGTACCGGAGGGTTGGGCCTGGGAGCGGGGTTCATCTTGTCATTCACCCCCACCAGAAGCAGTATTGTACAGAGGCTTGCAAGAGTGTCATATTTTCTTTCACTGGTGCCGGGAGCAGTATTGAAGGGGGGGCTTTGGGTAGGGGAGGTGTCATGTCTATTTTCACTGCCACTGGAAGTGGCATTAGACACAGGCTTGGGGGGTGTCATGTTTACTTTCACTGCCGCAGGGACCGGCATTAGACTAGGATTGGGGAGGGCACACTGGACTGCCAGGATGTGTGGGTTGCTGTGCTGCTACATGCAGTGCGGCAGCCTGTGTGTAGGTGGCCAGCTACTTAATTCTAGACTTTCTAGACTTATCTCCCTGTGGTGCATCCCCAGACTTGCCCCAACATTGCACCACAGAATACAGCTGTAAATGGGGTTGCACCTGATATGCATGGCCACACCCCGCATCACAGCCCCTCCAGATGTGCCACATATCATTACTGGCATTGTGCGATGCATTGGGAATGCACTGCCACATCACCATCCTGCCATAATCACCCTTAGGCACATTTCAGAGATGCCCCAGTGCATCTCAGATGTGCTGGATGCATTCCTTTTGTGAATGATGCCCAATAACTCCTTCATGCCAGTTCTCCACAATCTAGAACACTAAGAAGTTCCCTGCCCTCACCCAGAGATAGCCACCCCAACCCCCTTGTGAGCCACGAATGGTACACCTCCCCTGCAAAATCAGATTCTGGATCTTGAGTGTAGAGCCAGAACTGAGCTAAACACATACAACATAATTAGTACACCTCTCTTATACTTCGTACATACCAGCCACAAAACAGCTACAACACTGACTAGTTGTAAATCCTTAGGCAAGAACCCCCTCAATCAACCCATATTACATCTTGAGTGTACAGTCACATCCTAACAATAGTTTTCAATAGTAACAGTACACATGTTTACAACCAGCTCAATACATGTTACAAAACTAAGCACTTGGGCAGCCACAGCTAACCAATACCTCCCTTCCCCCCAAACTGGTATTAGATCCTCAGTGCACACCAACATCCGAAGCTACCCAAGAGCATCAATGGTACAGCTCTTGAACACCAGGTAGACACATGTTAGATGACTCATGAGTAGCACAAACTTAGATACCTGATGCCCCCCCACCAGTATACCACACACTGTATCCTCACTGCTAACTCACAGTGCACATCAATCTGTCCAAGTAAATTTATAACTCCCTCTTTGCACCAATTCCCTGCTACTTATTCAGACAAGCTACTGGATTTTCTGTCTAGAAAGAGAGTTCAAATAGACCTCTAATGAGTGGTACTCATCTTTATCTGTAAGATGAATACAGTGAGAAGCAATCACAACTAACATTCTCATTCCAGAGTGGCTAATGCAGACAAAAATCTATTGTTATGTCTGCAAATGCTATTTCTAGTGCTGTTTTATGTATTAAACATTCTTTGTATTTTTGTCTGAGAATACCGTCTGGTCATTGGCCACACTGAATGACTTGCCAACAATACTCATTTCCATTGGATGTAGTTACTAGTCATTTTGATTAGTTAAACTGTTCTCCCTGTCTTTCTCAACTAGTAGCTTCAGTGCTGAGAACAACCACAGTTCTCTAGCTTACTGACATACTTTTCATAACTGTTAAAATTCACCATTTTTTAAAATAGCCTGCTACTGTAGCATTATCACAACTGTAAGTATTCACTGCTCAGAATATATTTTTTTCTGAGAGTAAATACTCAATAATCTTACTGGCACAACTAAGCTTACAACAGTCTGTGATTGCAGTCAAACAGTCAATAATTCAGCATAATAATGTTTTCTACTAAAACAAATGTGTATACTAAGTAAAAAAATAAATAAATAACCCCTAGTCAACATTTCCAATACAGCAAAATCACAAATTTTAACAAAACAATTGAGCTATTTTTACTATGGGTTACAGACAGAAAATGCATAAAATGTACTGCTTGGCCACCAAAGTAACAACTTAGCAGATCTCCTATTTAAGTGTACAAGTTTTGCAGAATAATGTTATTTGTCTTCTTGCTGACATTATAATTTCTATTATAGGACTGGGGATATAAGTAGCACAAACAGTCACAGACACTCACTACAGAAAGTAAAGAACATCTTGTTTTAGCAAAAGATACCAAAATATTGGTGAAACAGTACATGTACCATAACACAGTGCATAAACCCCAACTTTACAATCATGTACATTTTTCACAACTGCCTTATTAATTAATTTTAAATTGTGTTAGGTAATAGCCAAATCTCTACTTACAGTTATGCCCTGGAGCCACAGCAGTTTATCTGAAACACTTAAAATGGCCGCCCAGGTGTTATTGTTTGATTCCATCAGTTCATAGAAGTCACATGGTGAAGTTACCCATTTCTTTGTTCGCAAGACTGCAAAATCTTTGATCGTGACTCGCATTGTTCACGAGGATTGACCGTGACCTTGCAAATTCTTTGATCGTGAGAACAATGTGAGATTTCGATACTTGAAGTTGTTCAGCAGGCAAAAGTCATAATTCTAATAGTTTTTAACACAGTGAGCAGTTATGTATCTTTTCATTGCTTATGACACATAACTATAACAATTAAAACCATTTTTAAAAAGGTTTGTAACATTTAATAATATTTTAGCTTTCTTTCATCGCGAGCATGTAAATTCTTTGATCGCGACTCGCTTTGACCGCGAGGATCGTTCGTAACATTGCAAATTCTTTGGTCATGAGAATAATGCGAGATTTGAATGGTAGAAGATCAGTAATTAAAAATAAACATGTTTTTCACTTGTTTTCAATGCACTATGTACTGATATGTCTTTTTATCACTTAGAACACCTGTATGTAACAGTTAAAATTACTTTTTAACATTTTTAAACATTTTAATAGTATTTTCGATTCTTTGATTGCGAGCGAGCAAAATCTTTGATCACAACTCGGTTTGACCGCAAGGATTGTTCGCAAGCTTGCAAATTCTTTGATCATGAGAATAATGCGAGATTTGAACTATGCAGGATAACAACTTTTAAAAAATTCATGTTTTCTCACTAGTTTTCAACACAACATATAGCCATATGTATTTTTTCACTTAGAATACGTCTCTATTACAGTAATAAGTATTTTTAATTGTTTTTTAACATTTTATTGTATTTTTGCGATCTTTGATCATGAGCGCTCAAATTCTTTGATCGTGATCTGGTTTGATTGCGAGGATCGTTCGTGAGGCAACAAATTCTTTGATCATGAGAAAAATGTCAGATTTACCATGTAGAAGTCATGTAGCTGTGGAAAACTTGTGTTTCTTACTCAGCTCAACATCTCCTTTATGTTAATGTGTACTTACATTAGCCACCATAGGCAATAACATGCCTTCCACATGTCTAAATGCCTACAGCTCCAGCGTCATGCATCACTACCCCCCTCTGCATTATATTCTTCCAGCAATACTACCCACCTTCTTGGATATAATTACTTGCTTGCATATCTTATTTCTTGATATTTTGTAAACAGTCTGCTTACAAATTGTATAACATGGCTCCAATTCTAGAAGCTTGCCACATATTGGCGCCAAAGGAAACTGGTACTAAATGCCATTGCAACATACACTCTGTGCCCTACTTTAAAAGTGACATAGTACCCACAGCTAAGTCCTGCAACTTGCGACACACAAAAAGTAATGCCAAAGTACAGCCATACCTAATAGGTATATCACAAGTGCCCCCCCACCAGCAAACATAGGTTACCTCTCAAAGCCCCACAGGGCAAGTGTGTCCCCACCACAGCCACTCCTCCCACCCAAAGTAAATGTTGTTAATCACAAATTATAAATTAACCCCATGATGCCTGGTAGGCTAGTGGAATCTCAACCTACCCTACCCAGCACTACTAATCTATCCATATCCCCCTCCCCTCCATTGCTAGCTAGTGACTGGCACACCCCACATTTCACCTACACAGTCATCTGCCAACTAACACAACATGAACACTTACTGTATAGACATACTCAGAAATGAATCAATACTTAATAATCTAACTTGTGTGCAGCTGACATGAAGTAGATGTAGCATTCATGTCCATGCCTTTAGTTGGGTTGTCCATTTGTACTCAAAATTGAATTCCTGATCTTCAAGGGTTCGCACACTGCCTGTTTGACACAGTGCAACTGTTCACTCTTCTAACCTCTCTACAGCTGGTATGGGGGGGCTATACCATTCATGTCCATCTCTTTATTTAGGTTGTGGGTCTGCACTCAGCATGCAATTCATGCTCTGTGGCTGGGACATACAGTATGGACATTGCTTGCCTCACTCCATGCAACTGATGAATGTAGTAAATATCCTGCACATAGCATCACATAGCCATAGCATTGATCTTCATAGACTGACTTGGGCTCTAGCTCTACACTCACCATCCAGCACCTCGTCATGGCAAGGCAGACAGCACAGAGTGATATTGTCTGCTTAGCCCATCCAACTCTTCACTGTTCTAAGTTGCATGCAGCTCATAAGAGGTAGCTATATGATGTATGTACATCACTTCATTTAGGCTGTGCCTCTCTGCTTAGCATCCAATACCTGGTCTGTGATGTGGGGTATTGCCTAGCTGATCAAGTGCAACTGATAACTATTGCTACTAGTATACACACTGTATTACAAAGCTATACCATTCATGTTAATCACCAAACTTAGGCTGTAGCTCTCTACTCAGCATTCACTGCCTCTTGCTTGTGTGGGGGAACAGGTATTGTGTGGCTCACCCCATACAGCTCATCAGTGTTCTAAGTTGTGTGCAGCTCATATGAGGGAGGTATACCATTTATTTCCATGTCTTTATTTGGCCTGTGTGTCTGTACTCAGCATCGAATTCCTGGTCTAGGGCAGGTAGCACTGGAAACATCACCTAGCTGAAGCCATACAACTCCTCAGTGTCCTACCTTCTATGCATCTCCCATGATGGAGGTATAACTTTTTTGTCTATGTGTTTATTTGGGCTGTGACTTGCAACTAGCCATCCAATCCCTGCTCTATGTAGATGGTGCGTATTCCCTGGCTGAGTCCATACAAGTCATGCGTATAGTAACTACTGTGCAGATGACATAGCACAACTATACCACTGACCTTCATAGACTTAGTTGACCTGTAGCTCCACACTCACCATCAGGCACTCCTTTAGTACAGAGAGGAGTGCACCACTGCCTGGCTGAGCCTATTAAAATCATCACTATTATAATTTGTGTGCAGTTCATAAGATGCAGATATACCATTTATACCCATGGTTTTACTTGGGCTGTGCTCTCCAGACAGCATCCAATTCCTGGTCTCGTGTGGTGGAGCCATTCCCTCTGTGAGACACTACAAGTCATAAATACCATAACTAAAGCACAGCTAGTATCACACAACCATACCATTCATGGAAATCACCTTATTTGTGTTGTAGCACTGCATTCAGCATCCAGTGCCTCTTTTGAGGATGTGGGGGGGGGAGACTCTGCAGCTGAAGCTGTGCAACTCCTCACTGTTCTAACTTGTGTACAGCTAGTATGAAGAATGTATACCATTGATGTCAACATTTTAATTTGTGCTGTGACTCTCTGCTCAGCATCCAATTCCTCATCTAACAGGTTCAGGCCATTCTCTAGCTGACACCATGCAACTGTAAAATGTAGTGATGAGTATGCACTTGCTATCACAGAGGAATACCATTGATCTTAATCACCTTAGTTGGGCTGTACCTCTGCACTCACCATACGGTGTCTTTTCAGTGGGCAGGGGGTGCGGGATTATCTGGCTAAGTCCATGCACTTCCTTAGTGTTCAAACTTGTGTGCAGCTGTTATGAGGCAGCTATACCATTTATTTCCATATCTTTACTTCACCTGTGGGTCTCCACTCAGCAGCCAATTCCTGGAGTGGAGGAGATAGTGAGTTGGGGAACATTACATGCTTCATTCCATGTAACTCATGAGTGTACTAACAACTATCAGTTGTTATCACAGAGGTATACCATTCACATTAATTACCTTAGTTGGCTGTAGCGCAACACTCCACATCCACTATCTCTTCAGTGGGCAGGGTGAGAAGAGGCAATGCATAGCTGAAGACCTGAAAAAGAATACAAAAGTAAAAAGTCACACACTGTTGTTGACACCCCATGCTAACAGCAACTTGCAAGTTTCTGGCTACATTACACACCTGAAAAGTAAAAGCTACATTGACAGCACCAAGACCAGGTACAGTGCAAATTTCAACCACCACCACAATACAAAACGCTGTTTGCAGAATGTAAAATACATGATGCGATATCTCCACAAAAGACGTTTCTCTGACACATAAACACTGAAATTTACATCTATGAAACATGGTGTAAACACCCTCCAAATTTCAATTAAAAACACCAAATCATTTCCAAGATATTTAAGGTCAAAGACTGTGAAAATTGGCCTATTCCATTATAAAATCTATCCATCTTGTCTCTCTCTCTCACAATCAAAGATGGCAATCAAAGAATCTCATGATCAAAGAATTTGCAGGCTCATGATCGAAGAATTTGCAGGCTCATGATCAAAGAATAAAAAATGGTGGAACTTGAATTGTAGGCAGGAATGAAATCACTGCCATGGCTCGATAGAACAAAGCCCCCTGAGCAAAACCCACCCCATTTGTGTTCCTAGGCCACCCCTGAGCTGAAAAATTTGCATTTTTCAAAGAGCCATCTCATCGTACCCTCACGATACATGATCCCTATCCCAGAATCTTGCTATCAAAGAATTTGCAAGCTTGCGGTCAAAGAAATTGCAAGATCATGATCAAAGAATAAAAAATGTCAAAACTCAAGTTGTAGGCAGAATTAAAAGAAACCACCACCATGGCTCGATAGAACGAATCCCCCTGAGCAAAACCCACCCTCATTTGTGTTCCTAGGCCACCCCTGAGCCGAACAATTATCATTTTTCAAAGGGCCAACTCATCTCTCACTCATGATGCAAGACCTCGATCAAAGAATCTTGTGATCAAAGAATTTGCAGGCTAGTGATCAAAGATCATTAGCAAGCTGCGATCAAAGATTTTAAACCTTATAACTCTATTTTTTGACCATTTTAGATGAAACCAAAGACATGGCTCGATAGATTGAAGCCCCCTGAGTAAAACCCATCCAAGCTTTACTTCAGAAGTGACCCCTGAGCTGAGATATTTGTGTTTTTCCGATGAGAAATTTTAAAACAAGATGGCGGACCTCGCGATCAAAGAATTGTTAAAATTCTCAGGGACAAAGATTCTTGAACCGCGAGGCTGCAAATTCTTTAATTGCCAGGTGGGATGAGATGGCCAGAACCCCATTCTTTGTTCACAAAACATACATATAAATTTTCCCATTGACTTATAATGGGAACTTAAAAGTGACATAACTTTTAAATGCCTTAATATTTTTTCACCAAATGAAAAGCGCCATGTTCGGCCACCAAAGCTCTTTCAAACGAGCCATCTCACAGAGCAACATACCACACAACAGCTGTGCAGGGGCTACGTCCAAAATCCCAAATGCTGCCTCCAAAAATGGATAATTTTGCAATTTTCAGCATTTTCGTACGCAAAGACCATAAGACCGACCAAAACACAGTTTGGCAAATCAAGGGATCTACCATGCCCACTGTGCATTCCAAATGTCATGTACATCCGTTGAATGGGTCCAAAGTTATTAACGCCCAAACTTTTAACTTTAGCATGTAAGTGACCACTGAACCCTAACTATAGTGGTGTGACCGCGCCATATAATATATATATATATATATGTATACACATCTGTCTGTGTAGCTGGAAGACTAGGTTTGCTGACCAAGGCACCTAGCATCACCTGAGCTCTTTCCTTCTAGGTTGCTTGAAAAGACAGAGCAAAGAACCTTACCAGAGCAAGGGAAAGGATTAAGAGTTCTTTTGGCTAGGGAGAATTACTGTGTGTTGTTATTTTTATTTTGTACATAGATACATAGATACATAGACGGTGTCGGTAGATAAGGGCCTATGGCCCACCCAGTCTGCCCATTTGAGCTTGTAAGTTCAGTTTGTTTTCCTAGAAGTCTGTTGCCCCTTACCCCTGACCTCCAGAATTCCTTTATGTCTATCCCATGCATTCTTAAATCCCGTGATTGTTTCAGCCCCCACCACTTCCTCTGGCAGGGTGTTCCACTTGTCCACCACCTGTTCTGTGAAGAAATTCTTCTCATGTTTCCTCTGAATCGTCCTCCCTCCAACTTCATCCCATGCCCTCTATTCCTGGAAAATCTTTTCACTTAAAAATAGTGTTTTCCTGCACCTGTTCCTCCCTGTAAGATACTTGTATGTCTCTATCATATCCCTCTCCCTCCTCTCCTCCAGGGAGTACATGTTCAGTTCCTTCAACCTGTCTTCATAGGACTTGTGATGCAATCCATGCACCATCTTTGTTGCCCTCCTCTGAACCTTCTCTACCCTGTCTATGTCCTATGTAGGTATGGTCTCCAGAACTGTACACTGTACTCCAGGTGGGCCTCACTAGTGTCTTGTATAGCGGAATTATGACCTCCCTTTTCCTGCTGGTGATGCCCCTGCCTATACATCCCAGCATCCTATTTGCTTTACCTGCTGCCTTGTCACACTGTGCTTCTACCTTGAGGTCATCAGAGATGATAACCCCAAGATCTCTTTCCTGCTTGGTGCATGCTATATCCTCACCCCCAACTGATATATTGTGCCAGGGTTTTGGTGCCCTATATGCATTATCTTGCACTTCTTTGCATTGAATTTCAACTGCCAAACCCTGACCATTCTTCAAGTTTCTGCAGGTTGCTTCTCATTCTGTCTACACCCTCTGGTGTGTCTACTCTGTTACAGAGCTTTCTGTCTTCAGCTAACAGTGAAATTCTGCCTTCTAAGTCCGCATGAATGTCACTGATGAAGATGTTGAATAGGACCGGTCCCAGCACTGATCCCTGTGGTACCCCACTGGTCACTCTTCCCTCTGTGGAGTGACTGCCATTTACCACCACCCTCTGTGTCCTGCCACCCAGCCAGTTACCTACCCACCACACTACTGTCCTGCCCACACCCATATTCCCCAGTTTGTTTAATAGTCTCTATGTGGCACAGTGTCAAAGGCCTTGCTGAAGTCCAGATAGAGCCATGTCCACTGCCCTCCCCGATCCACCTCCCTAGTCACCCATTCAAAAAATTCAACAAGGTTGGTCTGACATGACCTCCCCCTGGTGAAACCATGCTGCCTTGGGTCCTGTAGTCCATTGACAACCAGATGTTCCACCAATCTCTCCTTCAGTAGTGCTTCCATGATCTTCGCTACTACCGAGGTGAGGCTGACTGGTCTGTAGTTCCCTGCTTCCTCTTTGTTCCCACTTTTGTATAAGGGGACTACATCTGCTGTCCTCCAGTCTTTGGGTACCTCCCCTGTTTCCAGTGATCAGCTAAACAGGATAGCCAGAGGTTCAGCCACCACCTCTTTTAGTTCTTTAAGGACCCTGGGGTGCACCCCATCTGGGCCCATTGCTTTATCAACTCTTATTACTTCCAGTTCCTTCAGGACCCTTTCTCGTGTAAAGGGACTTGTGTCCATTTCTGCACCATTCTCACCCTTTGAACTCCCTTCAGACCCATTACCCTCCTCTTCCTCAGTAAAGACTGAGCAGAAATACCTGCTCAATATGTCAGCTTTACTGTTGTCATCCTCCACGCGGCCCCCATCCTCCCCCTAACAGTACTTGCACTAACAGTGATTGTTACTGTTTGTTGCTAACATCTTATTGCTTTATTTTTCTCTGATTCAAATTGTTGTTGCTGGGCATACCTTCTGCTGCATTATTACAAGGTGTTCCTACAGGTGTGTGCTAACAGATTACTGCTGTAATCTTCTGATTCAAATTGTCTTTTGCAAGGTATATATCCTCTTACTGCTTTATTTTTCTCTCTAGCAAAGTGTTTCTTACAGGGTATATCTTCTGTGAAATTATTACAGGTGGTGCTTTACAGGTTTTACAGTTTTATCTATCATTAGGATAAGCTTTCAGGGTTACTGCATTTGTTGCTGACTGATTGTTTCTGCCCTTACCTCCTTGTTTCTTTCATCCGTGGTTATTCTTTTTCGGCAGGGGAAGGGCCCAGCCACCCACCCCCATCACCAACCACCCCCACTGCACTCCTTTTATAGGGTAGCAGAATCATGACATTTCCTGTGGCAAAGCAGGAAGAGGTGGATCAGTGGGGTATCCACACGGTGACCTCATTTACAGGGGCACTAGCAATTTAACTTGTTATAACAAGCTATACAAAAACAAACAAAAAAAACAAAATCAAACTTTTACTTTCATGTTCTATCTTCTAATTACTCTGACCAGGTTATAAACTTATCTAGAATGGATATCATTAACTGCAGATTCTGCAAAACACTTTTCAGATGGGCAGTTTTACAGGATTTAGGACACTGTCCTACATGCTGGACCATTGGTGATCTTAGGACTCAGCTCCAGGCAGCATGGGCAGAGATTGCAACCTCAAATTTCATATTCAGGAGGAAATATATTATAAGAACCACCCTTCATTTCCCCAACATCCAACAGAAGCACCTTGACTGCAGAGGGTAGTTGGTCTGGGAGGTTGGCTGGTGGTTAGGAGGGGCAAATCAGGTGCCCCATCACTCTGTGCTCTCCAACATATTACCTCCACAAACCATATAAAAACTACAAACAGGGTACCTGCCTCTATCTCCAAAATCAAACAAAGAGGCAGAGGATACTGCAGAGCAGGACACTGCAGCACAGGAGCAAGCCTAACAAAACCCACCCAAAACAGGAGCAAAAACAAAAAAAGCAAAAAGGAAATCCAAAAAACTTCTGATCATAGGAGACTCCATGATTCGGGGAGCTGATACCTATCTCCAGCCAGGGGTAATGGTCAGATGTCTCCCAGGTACATCAGCATGGAGAGACACTGACCACATTGCTAAAATTATTCAGAAAGCAGGAGAAAACATTGATGTCCTGGTATACATAGGGACTAATGATCTCGCTAGCCGATCAGTTGTGGAGACCAAGGAACACCTGACCAGGCTGGGTGACAAACTATCGTCCATTTCATCTGGCATCTCCTTCTCTGAGATCCTGCCAGTCTGGGAGAGGGGGGGCAGATGGACAGAAGGTCAGAAAAGGGGGATAGGGGAACTAAATATGTGGCTCAAGGGCTGGTGCCAGGAAAAAGGACACAAATTTGTAGGGAACTGACAACAGTTTTGGGAGCGAAAGTTCTTTAAATTTGATGGACTGCATCTGACTAAGGAGGAAGTCAGTGCATTGGGGCAGAAGTTTGATGTCTTTGCAGAATATTTAAACTAGCAAATGGGGAGAGGGGTGTAGCACCTCATACGTCGAATGGGAAGAACACCCCTCCTCCCTCAGCTAGTGGTCAAACAGGAGTTCAGCATGTTTGTAGTTCATTTGCATCACCAGGTAAGGAAGAAGGTCTAGCTCCCCATATGATGCACAAGGGAAATTCCAGACCTCACCCAACAACTAACACATGAAAATCTGGCCAATGGAAAATCATGTACACAAATGCTCGCAGTCTGGGAAACAAGATCCCAGACTTGCAAGCAATAATGACAGAGGTTAAACTGGACTTAGTAGCAATTAGTGAGATGCGGTTTACCAGTAACCACACTTGGGAGACTTCAGTACCTGGCTATGTACTGTTCAGAAGAGACCGAGGTGCAAAAGGCAGGGTGGAGTGGCCCAGTATGTCAATGAAAATATCAAAGCTACAGAAATTCAGAATACACATAAGGAGCCAGAAGAACTGTTGGTCACCCTGGAAACAGGAAATGGGACAGCCATAAGAACTGGGGTTGTCTACAGGCCCCCAGACCAGGGGAAGAACATAGACACATTACTGTTAGAAGATATACAAAACATAACAGCTACAGTAAAAGGGAGGATCTGATAATGGCAGACTTCAACATGCCAGACACAGATTGGTCAAAACCAGCAGGAACATCTGCCAGAACAAGACACATGGTGGATTCCCTGCAGGGAGAAGGACTCAAACAACTGGTACAACAACCCACAAGAGACAGGGCTATCCTAGATCTAGTACTGACTAACAGGGAAGGGATCACAGATCTCCAGGTAGAGGGTCACCTGGGGGCCAGTGACCATCACATGGCATGGTTCAAGTTGGCCACTACATCCCATTCCAAGGCAAAAATATGACTTCAGAGGAGCTGACTTTGATAAGATGGCCAACAGAGTTAAGCTAGCCCTGGTAAAAAGAAATACAGGTGAGGGGGTACAGACAAAGTGGGCAAGCATTAAGGATGCAATACTTGAAGCAACATCCCATTGTGTTAGAGAGAAAAGAAAGTTCAAAAGAAGAAGGAAACCACTTTGGTTCTCAAAAACAGGAGCAGAAAAGGTCAATGTCAAAAGGCTGGCCTTCAGAAAATATAAGGGAACACAGCGGGATGAAGATAGGGAGACATACCAAACTTCCCTAAGGGAAGCAGGGAAGGCAGTAAGGCAGGCAAAGGCCCTAACTGAGGAAACACTAGCACATACAGTAAAAGAAGGTGACAATGGATACATTAGTGAAAGGAAAAAGTCCAGAGGGGGTATTGCTAAGATCAAAGGAGCTAAGCGGATATGTGAGGAGGAGGAGGAGGACCATGTAAAAGCATCTGTCCTAAATAGATACTTCTGCTCAGTATTTACTGAAGAGAAGGTAGGACAGGGCCCACAGCTCAGCACCATGGACACAGGGGGAGGGAGGTGAGCACTAGTCCCTTCACAAAAGATAGGGTCCTACAACAGCTTGGTACGCTCAGGGTGGACAAGGCAATGGGATGTGATGGCATACATCCCAGGGTACTAAAGGAGCTAAGGGTGGAACTAGCAGAGCCATTATCAGAACTGTTTAGTGAGCCTCTGTGCACAGGAGAGGTCCCAGAAGACTGGAGAAGGGCTCATGTGATCCCACTGTACAAAAGTGGTAGCAGGGGGAAGGCAGGGAACTACAGACCAGACAGTCTTACCTCAGTAGTGGGCAAGATTATGGAGGCACTCCTTAAGGAAAGGATAGTGCAACACCTGGAATCTATAGGAGTACAGGATCCAAGACAGCATAGGTTTACAAAATGAAGGTCCTGTCAAACTAATCTCATAAATTTCTTTGACTGGGTAACCAGAGTGGTGGACCAAGGGGGAGCAGTTGATGTCACCTACCTTGACTTCAGCAAAGCTTTTGATTCTGTTCCACATACTGTAGAAGATTGATTAATAAACTTGGTAGGCTCGGGGTGGGTCTGGAGTTGGTCAACTGGGTGGCAAACTGGTTGATGGGCAGAAAACAGAGAGTGGTGGTAAATGGTATAAAGTCAGAAGAGATGCAAGTCACAAGTGGGGTACCTCAGGGATCAGTCCTGGGGCCAGTCCTCTTCAATATCTTCATCAGTGACATTGCAGATGGACTGGAGGGTATGGTTTGTCTGTTTGCAGATGACACCAAGATCAGCAACAGAGTAGATGATCCAGGTGGGTGGGCAGAATGAGCAGAGATCTGGATAAACTAGCAAAATGGTCAGAAGAGTGGCAACTGGGGTTTAATGCAAAGAAGTGCAAGATCATGCACATATGGAAGAGAAACCTGAAGCCACCTAAAGGCTGGGAGAGTTGCTGGCAGTCACAAGGGAAGAAAGAGACTTGGGCATCATCACCGATTACCTGAAATCATCCAAACAGACCACTAAAGCAATAGGTAAGGCTAGGGGGATGTTAGGGTGTATTAGTAGGGCTATCACAAGTCAGAAGAGGGAAGTAATAATCCCTCTTTACAAGACACTGATTAGGCCCCATCTGGAGTACTGTGTGCAGTACAGAAGGCCATACCTTCACAAGGACATTAACCAAATTGAGGCAGTCCAGAGAAGGGCAACCAAAATGGTGCAGGAACTGCATCAGAAAACTTAGGAGGACAGATTAATGGAGCTCAATATGTATAACCTAGAGCAAAGGAGGGAGAGAGATGATATGATCGAAACATTCAAGCACCTTAAGGGCATTAACAAGGTGAAAGAGTCTAACATGTTTCAGTGTAAGAAAACTAGCAGGACAAGAGGACACAGCATGAGATTAGAGGGAGGCCAATTAAGGGGTAATGTGACAAAGTTCTTTTTCATAGAAAGGGTGGTGGATGCATCGAACAGCTTACCTCAGGAAGTGATGGATATGAATACAGTGCAGGGCTTCAAACAGGCATGGGATAGGCATAAGGGAGCAATACAGATGAGTATGAATAGATAGGCCAACGACAGAGCAAAGGCCAATGGCATATGTATAAGGTAGAAAAACAAATGGGCAGACTGGATGGGCCTTGCAGTCCTTGTCTGCTGTCAACTTCTATATAGCTCTCTATCGTTCTCCCTATCCAGGGTTGTTGCCCATCAGATTTTTTTACATGTGGTCAGATTTTCAGGGTCCCTAGCAGGTAATCTGGTTGTGCTCAGTGATAGTCAGGATTATGAGCCATTTTGAGTGCTTACATACTGTACCTTAGAAATAGATTTCCAAGCCATTTTGAGTGCTCACATACCTTAGAAACAGATTTTGTCATATTATTGATTGTTTCAGCTGCATTTCCAGGTTACAAACACATTTTTTTATCAGTATAGCCCTTTCTTTGTAAAAGCAGTCAACCTGTATTTTTTTCCTATAGCTGTGAGTAAAACTGAATTTCTTCCCCATAGATTTGAAGAGGTCACTCAGGGGGTGATAATGAGCGAGTCCTCTTTCAGGCACAGACATCAAGGTCATGATCCTTATGTCCTCCGCACTGTCTGTTGAGCAAGTACATTGAAGACTGAGTAAAGACATGGGTGGGGGGACAAAAAGTACAATGAGAACAAAACACAGCAGCATAAGTATGAGATGAAAAGACTAGACAATAATGACAAACAGTAACTGTACTGTAGTCTTAGTCTTAGGAACAGTAGATGTTGTTAACCTTGAAGGGAATAGACTAGTAGCAGACTGGTGTAAGACATTGCCTTGACACACAATGATGTTTAATAAGTGCTTTTCAAAGGGAGACTTGAGAACTAACAAATATGACTAGAATCCAAGGATTGGAAACATAAAGTGCCCTGTTTAGAGCAATGATAATGAAGGCAGAAAGGAGCCTCCATGGGATATGTCAATCAGAGACAATGTACAGCAGCAAACAGCAGAAGCAGTATTGGGTTAAATGATGTCATGCACTTATAATTTTGCCAGAATGTTTATCCATGTATCCATTCAGAACAAAAGATGACCTTCCGATGTTACTGACCATATGTGGTTTGCAAAAACTAAAGGACAAGTACAAAGTACTGTACAACTGTCAAGAAACATGCATACTGTGATGTGCTTATCTAGAGGTGGAAAGACCAAAGAAACAGTGACAACTGTGGTCATGATGGATGCATTGTACCATATTTACAATATGCCAACATAAGAATATTGGCATAGACCACCCAGATCCATTGGATGTTTTTCCAAAAGCATCACAGGACATGTGTGGCATTGAAAAATACTAACAGCTATGTTGCTGGCTGCCGAGTGTGGCACAGGGTCTCTCCAACTTCAGGATGCCCAGCTGTAGGTGCAAACATAGATACCTAGATACTGTACTGACAGCAGATTAGGACCTTTGGCCCACCTAGTCTGCCCAATTGTGCATGTAATTTTGCCTCTTCAAGCTTCTCTTGAACTGGGTTGTCCCCTTCCCCCAATTGCTAGGATCCACCCGATGCCTATCTCAAGCATTCTTGAACCCCATAATCATTTCAGCCCCCACCACCTCCTCTGGCAGGGCTTTCCACTTGTACACCAGCCTTTTCATGAAGAAATACTTCCTCCCATTACCTCTGAACCTCCCTCCAATTTTTTTTCATGACCTCTAGTCCTGGAACATGTCTTCCTCTGAAAAATAATGTTTTCTTACACTTTGTTCCTCCCAGTAAGGTACTTGTATGTTTCTATTTTGGAGGGGTTGTGGTATAACAGATGGACCAGACACAGATCTTCAGGTGCATATACAGCCCATGGTGCTTTGCATTATGGGGGAATGTGTGATTTTATATATCTCTGTGTGATGTTTATTTAAAACACAGGGAATAACCTTAAGCAATGGCATATCCCCTTCTTCAATACATCCGTTTGCAGCAGCAGACTATGCATGTCCTTCCTCTGCACTTAGTCAGCACCTACTGACCCACTGATCTACTGATCTATCTTTTTAATGAAAATTGATTAATTCCCTATGTTGGTCTTGTGTATTTGGGTGATGGAGAGCTCAATAAAGAAAAACCCATAAACAAGCTAAAGACAAAGAATCTCAGTGAAGAAGCACTGAAGCAAGGGTAACCCCAAAAGGCACTGGCAATAAAGCCAAGTTTCACAGAAGCACATCACACATACCCCCATCATTTTTTTCTTTTTTTTTTTAGTCTTTGGTAACCTGGTAAGGCCCCCAAGCACATGTGCCTGTTTTCAGGGGCAACCTGGGAGCATAATGCAAAGCATCATGGAATGTATATGCAACTCACCATGAAATTTGAGGCTTGTTCAGCTTAAAGCAGGAATGGATGGTGCCAAAGGGCCTCTCAAATAATCTGTAATTTGCATGCATTTTAAATGATACAAGTAACTTAATTTTTATAATACAGTCCACTAATAACTTTTTTGCCTTTAACAAAAACACCAAGTGCCGTGATATTTTCAACATTTACAGGTTTCATACACATAAGGCAGATACAGTAAATCAATGTATTTTATAACATAGTGCTATTGCATAATAAATCCAACAACTAGGAACACAGCCTGTTGTTTTACATCGGCTCAGAGGTCACCACAATAACCACCCTGTACGAGGACCGGAGAGGGAAAAGAAAAATTAAAGAGGACACTATAGCATAGTGAAGAAAGGGAAGGGGGTGACCATAGGTGGCCAACCTTATGGACTAGAAATGGTAAAGGATAGACTAGGCTAACAAATAGAAGAACTGTTACAACATATTTAAGAAAAGGTTGGTCCTCAAGAGTGGCAGTATCTCCCTGTTACATCTATCATATCCCCCCTCTCCCTTCTCTCCTCCAGGGAGTACATATTCAGGTCCTTCAGCCTGTCCTCATAGGACTTGTGATGTAAACCCTGTAATATCTTGGTTGCCCTCCTCTGAAGTGTCTATAAATTATCTATATCCTTAAGTAAGTAAGGCCTCCAGAATTGGACACTGTACTCCAGGTGTGGCCTCACTAGTGTCTTGTATAGTGAAATTATAACCTCTCTTTTCCTGCTGGTGATGCCCCTGCCTATGCATCCCATCATCCCTCCACCTTGTTGCACTGACTCCCAACCTTTAGGTCATCAGAGATGATAACTCCTGGGTCCCTTTCCTGCTTAGAGCATGCTATATCCTCCCTCACAGCTGATATGTTGTTCCAGGGCTATTGTGCCCCATATGCATTATTCTGCACTTTTTTGCTATTTTTGAGTTTTGTCAAACATGCTCAGACTCCATCAGAAGTCCATTTGATTTCTCCCTTGGAAAGTTTACATAGGATATTACAACTGAGTGGCCAGTGGGAATCATGTAAGAGTGTCAAGTGGTGTGGCAGAAGGAAGCAAGGAGAATCAAAGGATCCTCTCTCCAGGATAAAGCAGTCAGTAGGGATGGAAGACTTTGCAAAGTTGGGGAAATATCTGCAGAAAGTACTGAAAGATGTGGCAGACTGTGGGGAAGTTGAGAAACAGTGGGAACATCTAAATGGAGCTATAGTGGAGGCAACCCACCTTTGCATTAGGCAATTTAACAAAAGCAATAGAAAAAAACAACTACGTTTCTCAAAGAACATGATGGGGAAGGTAAGAGCAAAAAGGTTAGCACTCAGTAAGAACAAGAAAACACAAAAGGAGTAGGACAAGGTAGTGTATCTGGAAAAGCAAAGGGAGGCAGTGAAAGCAGTGATGAACGCAAAGGCACAAAGGGAGCAAAAAATAGCACAGGCAGTAAAGAAAGGGGACAAGACACTTTACAGGTATGTTACTGAAGGGATAAAGATCAAGTGTTGGACTGTAAGGCCAAAGAGGGAAGGAGGGGAGTATGCAGGGGGTGGACCTGGGAAAAGTAGATATCCTGAAGAATTATTTTTGGTCAGTATTCACAGAAGATTGGAAAGGTAAGGGAGTGCAGTTCAGCAACAGGAGCTTTAATGGAAGGGAGGTGGGCATCGGTACATTTATGGAGGAGAGAGTCTGAAAGGAACAAGCAATGCTGAAAGTTGACAAGGCAATAGGGCCAGATGGGTCACATACAAGAATCACAAAGGCACTTAGAATGGTGCTGGCAGCACCAATGACAGCTCTCTTCAACCAATTGCTGGAAACAGGAGTGTTTCTGGAGCACTAGACAAGGGCAGATATAGTCTCTTTTCACAAAAGTGGGAGCAGGGAAGAGGCTTAAAACTATAGGCCAGGAAGTCTGACCTCAGTGGTGGGGAAAATAATGTAAGTGCTGTTAAAAGAAAGGATTGTGGAATATCTTGAGTCCAGTGGAGCACAGGATACAAGGCAGCATAGATTAACAGTGGGAAGGTCAGGTCAAACAAATCTGTTAGAGTTCTCTAATGGGGTGAACAGGGAATTAGATCTGGGTAGAGCAGTATATGTGGCCTACCTGATTTCAGCAAGGCCGTCAATACCATTCCACATAGGAGGCTCATAAACAAGTTGGGCAGCCTGGGAGTGTGTCCCAAGGTGGTACACTGAGTTAGAAAGTGGTTGAGGGATGGAACACAGAGGGTGGTGGTAAATGGAGTACAATCTGAGGAGAGGTTGGGGACTAGTGGAGTGCCACTGGGATCAGTTCTAGGGCCAGTCCTCTTTAATGTTTTCATAAGTAGCATTGTCAAGAGGCTGAAAGGGAAGGTATGCCTCTTTTCAGATCACACTACCATCAGCAACAGGGTAGACACTACAGGAGGCATTTAAACAATGAGGAGGGGCCTAAGGAAGCTTGAGGAGTGGTTCAGAGTATGGCAGCTAAGATTCAATGCAAAGAAGTGCAAAATCATGCATTTGGGGCATACAAACAAAGTAGAGGATTACATTAAAGGGGGGATAGTGACGGCCACCAAATAGGAAAGGGACCTGGGGTAATCATATCTGATGATCTAAAGGTGGCCAAACAATGTGCCATGGTCATGGGGAGAGCCAGTGGGATACTGGCATGCATAGGGAGTGGAATCTTCAGCAGAAAAAAGGAGGCAGAGATACCACTGTACAAATCATTGGTAAAACCTCATTTGGAATTCAGTGTCCAGATCTGGAGGTCAAATCTCTAGAAGGACATACATAAGGCAGAGACAGTTCAGAGAAGGGCAAAACAATGGTGAAGAATCTGCTCCAAAAGTCATGTGTGGAGAGTCTTTAAGACCTCAGTATGTACCGTATACCCTGGCAGGGAGGAGAGAGAGATGGAGGACATGATAGAGACCTTCAAATATTGCATGGGCATTAATAGCATCTTTTATAAAAAAAGATGTTCAAGAACATGGGGTACTGACATGGTGGAGGTGTTATATGTGAAAAGATCACACCTTAGGTTCTTTGCATGGTATGCTGGACAAAGAAAGTAACAACAAGTAGAAGTAATAAAAGAAGTTGATTACAATTCTCACAACATAACAGGTGAAGCAAAGCAATCACAAGGAAGCTGATTTCCCACCATCCCTCGAGTATGGTCTCTTTCTCTCTGAGAAACTGATGTGCATACAATTATATATGATTGATAAGAGTGCAGTTACAGACATGATGAACATACAGCATTGGATAAGGCATGTACATAAGGCAGATCCCTTGAGCAATTACATAGGAAAGGAAGTTGCAAAGTAAGGAAGAATTTCTAAACAAAGGAAATTTATTGTCAGCAACCTGTTATCAGTTCTTATTTCCAGACAGTTAGTCTGAGAATATTTGCAATGTCATCAGAAAGGCATACATGTCACAATAGTGGAAAACTACAGAATATGAGTGATTATGAGTAAAGCCGAATATATGTGGAAACTAGAAACATATATATGGCAGAAATGTATCATATAGGTAAAACATCATGAGACTGTGGTAAGGCACTAATACCTGTAGGTGTATAAGTTTACGGTTACATGTGGGTCAGTTGATGGTATATAACACAGGCATAACAGTCCCCTCCTTGTTGCCTTGCTGAAAGGGCAACACAACAAATAGAAGATGGGTAGGTGTAGCAATGGTATGTCACAATGTGTCAACAAGCCTGAGGCATGAGCCTTGTAAAAGAACTGCAGCCATGCTAGATGCTGGTTAAAAGTACAGCTCAGACAGCAAAGGGTTATTAGTGTATGAATTACTGTAAAACAAGATATAAATTACTATCAAGCTTTAAAACACTGATTTGAACATCTGCTTTTCAAAGCACATAAAAGCTTGTAATGTAAATGAATTATATTTCTATAGCATACAGATAGGGTGACTGTTAAAGTAGACCTATTCAGGAGTTGACACAGGTGTA
The DNA here is from genome assembly GCA_016271365.2 of Neoceratodus forsteri. Taxonomy (NCBI): domain Eukaryota; kingdom Metazoa; phylum Chordata; order Ceratodontiformes; family Ceratodontidae; genus Neoceratodus; species Neoceratodus forsteri. The sequence continues at coordinate 964,214,070 of CM028132.1, read as the reverse complement.
ATCGCAGATGGTTAGGTCATAAAACACAAAACAGAAACTAGGTATGTCAACACCACAGTGGATATGTGTATAAGAAAAATAGTTGATACGTAGTATCACATAACACAGTTTGCAAAAACAGTGTTAAAATCATTGTCCATTCATAAAGAACAGTCCATATTGAGAGTTGAAAAGGCAGATAATGGTGGTGTAAGTTTTTGATTGAAGAATCTGATAACAATGTCCTTAAAGAGGAACCAGTCCATAAGGTTTGAGTTGGTAACCACAAAGCAGTGTAGTTGCATTGGAAATGTCATTCATTGAAAGTTTGCAACCCATGGGGCATACATGGCACATGGGGCTGTGCAGACGTGTACCAGCATGGTAAGAAAGGCAATGTTCATGTTGCTGGCTGCTGGTTGACTGGATTGGCAAAGGCCTTGGCAAGGGTTGCATGAGATTGTCCATTGAATGTTTCAGTGTAATAGCCATACCCACACAGGCATAGCTTTTTGTAAAAAGAGCACATTTGGCACAAATTTCGACACTTTATAAAGAACATCATTCATGAAAGAACAGCCAAGAGTACCGTCTATATCTGAACAATCAGTTCATATGAGGTGCCAACCAAATATGGAAAACCAGCCGTGAAGAAAAGTTGCATGTGTTGCTAGAAGATCTTACCAGTACCTCTCTGTGAAGCCTAAAAACTTGTAAAACTTTGTTAAAAACATAGTTTTAAAACACACATATAGTTGTTGTTAAAAGGAAAAAGGAAAATGGTATGGTTATTAGCAATGCCTTTAGTTATGGTGTGGTGTGACATAGACAAGTGATGGTGTTGGCCATGCACTCGGAGGTGCAGGTCAAGGTCCAGTAATAAGAATATACCATTTATTCATTTGTGAATACACCCTGTTTCCAAGTCTCAGAAGAGGTTCTGACAGTAGGAAAAGAAAAAAACATAGTTTCCCTTTTTATGAGTTAATGTTTGGCCTAGTTTAGGCCTATCTCATGAAATGAAAGTGCAGTATTATATGCACTTTGAACCTTTATCTTATAGCAGTTTGCCATTGACATCATGTAACACAGAGGTATACCATAGCACCTGTTGCACCTGTGGGATTTGAAAAGGTCCCTTTTGTTAGGTCTGTTGTTTAGGATTTAATACTCCTAGGTAGTCAGTAGTGTGTTGCTCTGATACTGGGTCTTGAGTATGTATCAGTTCTATTGCAAAGGGGTCAGGTAGCATGATGTTGTGATACCTAGAAGTGTTTGTACTGAAGCAGAATTTACACTCTACCATATTATGTGTGTATTTACAAATTATATACAAGGCTACCTGGGATTGATAAAGAAGTCAGACCACTAGTTGGTCTAGGTTTATGCTTGAAATATTGGGTAGAATTTTTCTCTGTTGGGGTAACAACAGTTGGAAACATGGCAGTGCTAGCAATAGAATGAGGTATACAAAAAGTACAGTACAGGTGTAGAACCTGTGTGTTGTGCTTGGGCCTGGCATATAGACAGGATGCCAGAGGGTGACCTTCTGGTGTAGGGTCTACCTTGGAGTGTGCCATTAGCTAGGTGGGCCCTATGGATTTGTTGCCGATTGCTAGCAGTCTGCCATTTAGGCTGTAAGTGACATTAGTTAGGGGCCACCACTATGGTGTCCAGGTGTACATAGTTATCAGGTTGTAATGAATCTTTATGGGACAGCAATGCTGATCCTTTTTGTTTGGGAGGATGAATGGTGTCACATAACCTGTAAGAAAGAAATAATGATTCATGGGGGTGTTGGGAAATTTCAGCTTGTGAAAACAACTAATTTGTCATGTAAGTAGTTGGTACTTACCCCCCCATATGGGTCTGACAGATGTCACCCAGATGGGCCTAATACCCCAAAACATCCACGGATGTAGAGCAGTTTACTGAGCTTATACTTGATTAGCTGCAACAATATGTGAAAACATAACAATGACATAATCACAATGAAACAATAGTCACATTAAGTACATTGCAGAAAATACATTTTAAACATTGATCACATTTAAAATGAAGTTGGTTGTCAGAGTCCAGGAATCACTGTTGAAATAATATTGTTTTTAAGAGGAGCTAAAAAAGACAAAAAGGATATGTGAAAGAATATGGGAATGTACACAGTCCCCCCCCCCCAGCTCAGCTGATTACTAGTTGAGGGTCAAGGCCCTTGCACCTGGCTGGTGCTGGTTGTTGGCACAAAGCCACTTGCAAATAGGTTGTGTGTGGTTGTGCTAGACTGCACTGAGAAGGCAGAGAGGCTGAGCTGGTTTATAATGTTAGAGTACATTATATATATTTTATTTTTAACTTGTAACCAACAAATGGGTTATTAACAAACATACATTTTTCTTCTTGTGTGCTCTTACTGCAGGGACAGTGGGTTTACTGTCCTCATTTCTGGATCTGCTAGCTGTAGCTCAGTCAGGTCCAGAAGGAATTTTATTTTTATTTGCACTGTAAGGTAGCATTGTTCAATCCCCCCTTGAGCTCCTGGTATAGTTCAGGAGGCTAGGCTTACAGTATATCATACCTATGGAAGTGTCATAGACATGTGGAATCACATTAAGAATGGTAGCAGCTGCAGCATTATACACACCCATCACTGATGAACTATAAAAGCCTTCTATCAGGGAGTACAGCCTATATTAAATAGTACATATACAGCTGACACCATTCCCAGACTGTTATTTATTAAACAAATAGGCATGTAATGATGTGTTAGTAGTTAACTATGTCATTAACTGTCCCAATAATTATTTTCCCCTTATGGGAACATCAGTTGTTAAAACAGGAGTTAATGTAAGCAATTAGTTACTGGGGGTGAGCATATATAGTGTACAATTCATGCCCCCCTCCCCCCAAGGTCCTTCCTCTGTGAAAGACAAAGCACAGAGATAGTAAGATACTGTAGGACCAATGCTGGAGCAGATGATCAACCATACAACAGTAAATACTATCAAATTGACTAGTAACAGGTGTTTGCATGAATGTAAGAGAACACATTATTCCTAACAGAGGTGTGAATATTTATCCACAAATATGTTGGCAAACTTTTTTTTTTGCCAATCAGTCATCACCTGGAAAGCTGTATGCTGAATAAATACAGATGGGTTTGACCAAACTTGTAATTAAAAAAATAATAATAAGGGCAATACAGTATCCCACTATGATTCAAACTAAAATAACATTATAATGAAATTGGGCCACTGGTTAAAATACACTCATACATTACCAGCGGTTACTTGTGAAGGATTGTCTTATCCCTATGAGAGAGAAAAAAATAACACAATCCATGAAAGGGATCATCTCATTTACTCAGAGTGTTCTCCTTGTGGAAGATTGGCATCATTCAAAATGCGTATGCTTATAATAACATTATACAGACATAATGCTTTTGACCACCCATGTGGGTAGAATATGTTATTGTAGCTACTAGTACACTATGACAAATTCCTGAAAATGAAATAAATTATTAATGTCAGAGTATTATGCATCCCTAATTCTCTGAATTTGACATTAGAACTGTGCCTTTAACACATACATAGAAACATAGAAACATAGACTTTGACAGCAGATAAGGACCGCTAGGCCCATCTAGTCTGCCCATTTCCCTACCTACAGGATAGGCCGCAGATCCTAGTTAACCAACAGCCTTTATCTTCCTGCCCCCCCACAAGAATTGCCTTATGTCTGTCCCATGCATTCTTGAATTCTCCCACAGTTTTAGACCCCACAACTTCCTCAGGAAGGCTGTTCCATGCATCCACTACCCTCTCTGTGAAATAATACTTCCTCACATTGCCCCTGAACCGCCCTCCTTCTATCTTTAAATGGTGTCCCTTGTTCTTGCAAGTCTCTTTTCTGTGAAGATGCTACCCTCTTGGACTTTGTTGATTCCTTGAGGTACTTGAAAGTTTCTATCATGTCCCCTCTCCTCTTCTTTCCTCAAGGGTATACATATTAAGCTCCTTTAGTCTCTCCTCATATGGCTTCTCTTGCAGACCCTGCACCATTTTGGTTGCCCTCCTCTGGACTGCCTCTATCCTGTCTATGTCCTTGCAGAGATGGGGTCTCCAGAACTGGACACAGTATTCCAGATGGGGTCTCACCAACTGTCTGTACAGAGGGATAACAACTTCCTGTTTTCTGCTGCTGAAGCCTCTCCCTATACATCCCAGTATACCCCCAGCCCTCCCTACTGCCTTCTCACATTGCTTGCTAACCTTAAGGTCATCTGATATGATTACCCCCAGGTCCCTTTCCTGTTTTGTTGTTGTTACTACCTCCCCACCCATTGTGTATTCTTCCCTTGGGTTCTTGTTTCATTCAGATAAATAACACAAGTTATTATACTGATATTTTGTACATACGAAATTGTTAAAAGGCTGTTAAATTAGGCCTGTAACATAAATGGTAAAATCTCCCAAAACAGACATAATACTTTTTGTGGCAGTGTAAATTGTTTAGCTAGCTTGTTAAAGTTAAAGAAAATGGCTTATTAAAAATGCTGGGGTTAACCAGTCCCCTCATTCAATCGTCGTGTGATGCATGGGGATAAGTGATACAAGACAAGGACAAAAAAGTCATGAGCGCTTCTGTAAAGGAAGGCATATGTAGGGATGGATGGGTATGCAGATAGCAAGCTGCTTGATGACTGCAAGCCCAGAGGAAAAAAAAACATGCAGTCCCAATGTCATGTACAGATGAGGAGGACTGGAAAAAAAAGTAACTTTTAACAAAATTACTCTTGATGTACACACCCCATTAAAGTTACATTTGGATACAAAATACCGATTTAATTAGGGAGGTACATCAATCATGAGCTGGAAAAACTGGTACAGCACAAAAGCACAAGGTGGTCAGGTGACTTGCCAATGGTCACACACTGCACAAACGATGGTTCCTGGGACCAAACCCAGCTGTAGCTGCAGTGGTCTTGGACAGCATGCTGAATGAGAGGTCTTACAGATAAAAGAATGCTGTCTAGCTGCTGGCTGATGCAGCAAAAACAAAACTGATGAACCATCATGATTTCCATGACAGCAGATGGTGAGGCCATATTGGAAAAAAAAATTGAAAACTTTTGCAAGCATTTGCGTCATGCTTCTATTCTTTTTCTTTCAACAAACTATGATTTACTTGACTCAAGACCAATGGCACCAGTCCACAAACTTCAGCATAAAACCAACCACTCATATGAATGACAGAAAGTTTGCAGACAATGTGCCAACACTGCAGACTGGAAGATGTCATTGACAACAAGCCAAAGGTGTCGGCCATTTTATGAGATTTTCCTCATTACAAATGACATTTAAAAAAAAAAACTAGTGTAGTGTCAGAAAACACAGTCAGAGATTCTAATAACTGGTAACAGTGACGATTAGATATAGCATATGCTTAATTTGGCACAAAAGCATATTCTTCAACCCTTTGTTACAGACAAAGGCAAACCTTGAATAAGCAAAAACAGATTCTTCTAATTCAAAAATAATCAGCTCAAATGAACAAAGTCAAGTGTTGCAATCAGACTAAAAGACAGATTTAACTCTTGTGTCCCAGTCAACACTAATTACTGTCTTCAAAACAGTTTTTAAATCAAACACACCATTATAGTTAATGAAGCTGAAACCTTTAAGCCTTAACATTCATTACAGAATACAGGAACGTTTCTGCTGTTTTGAACATTCTCCAATTAGTCATTATCTCAATTGTAAAGAACATCATGATCTTGACTATGCTGTATTCAGTCTAGAAAAACTAAACTATGCATTCAGGAAACACATAACGAGATATGGCATACTACTATTAAATGTAGTGCTTTTCCTTAAGTCAGTAGCAAGGAACAGCTGTATAGACAAAAGTGTTTACACTTAGATTCATTATAGAATGCTATGAAAGGTGAATCATTCAACAGATATAATTAAAGTGTACTCACCACAAATCCAAAACACAAGGACAGGGTCATCACCCTGCCAGACAGCCTTTCCATTAAAAAAAAACAATATCTCCTGGGTCAGAACAGACAAATGTTTGGTCTGTGAATCCAAGTAATGAGGAGGATTCCTCATGGAAGTCTATAACAAACTTAAGAGATGGTTCAGCCACCAATTGATCAGTAGCCACTAACCCTTTCATGTATGAAAGCCTCTAAAGCAGTCCTCTAGCTGATTGCACTGTAGTTAACTGTCTCAGTTCAATATACTGCACACAGATCAGCATAACTGGATCTAAAACATTGTTAGTTAACTATAATTTATAAGCATGTCCCATGCACCTTGTGCAGTGAGATAAGCCGAAATATCTTCTCTCAACTCTGTGCATATTGTAAACATGTCAATAAGCAGGGAAATCTTTAAACCATTTTGTGGGTTAACTGTTGTGTTTGCAACCACAGCACCCAAACACACACAGATGGATGGCATCTCTGAACTCCCATGGAGGAGGAATTCACAAAACAATGAGTAGCAGTCTCCACACAGAGTCCCTAAGCCACCAAACTCGTTGCTGCTTGCCTCTGAGGAAAGTCACATCTCAGAACTCAAATCACTAAATAAAATGAGTGTTATTCTATGCCAGACAAAACCAAAAAGATCACACCTTAGGTTCTTTGCATGGTATGCTGGACAGAGAAAGTAGCAGCAAGTAGAAGTAATAAAAGGAGTTTATTACAATACTCATGCCATAACAAGTGAAGCAAAGCAATCACAAGGGAGACAATTTTCCACCATTCCTCGAGTATGGTCTCTTTCTCTCTGAGGAACTGGTGTGCATACAATTGTATATGACTGATAAGAGTGCAGTTACAGATATGATAAACATACAGCATTGGATAAGGCATGTAAATAAGGTGGCTCCCTTGAGCAATTACATAGGAAAGGAAGTTGTAAAGTATGGAAGAATCTCTGAATCTCTGAACAAAGGAAATTCATAGACAGCGACTTGTTTTCAGTTCTTATATCCAGACAGTGAGTCTGGGAATACTTGCAATGTCATCAGAAAAGCATACAAAATGTCACAATAGTGGAAAACTACAGAATATGAGTGATTATGAGTATAGCAGCATATACTGTGTGTGGAAACTAGAAATAGTATATACAGTAGGGCAGAAACATATCATATAGGTAAAACATTATGAGACTGTGGTAAGGCACTAATACTTGTAGGTGCATAAGGTTACGGTTTCATGTGGGTCAGTTGGTGATACATAACCAAGGCATAACAGAGGGTAGACTCATGGGTAACTTGAGGAAGTATTTTTGCACAGAAATAGTGGTGGATGCATCAATCAGCCTGGAGTAGTGGTGGTGGTGGGAGGGGCAAAATCAGTAGATGAATTTAAGAATGCATTGGATGGGCATAGGGGAATGCTAGTGATAGGAAAGAGAGGGTGAAGCTGGGGATCAGGTAGGACTGTGGTTATTCAGTAGGTAGAGAAAAATGGACAGACTGGAGGGAGCAAGTAGTCTTTATCTGCCATCAGTTTCTGCATTTCTGTTTTCAACTGCACACTTCAACATGACAATGACCCTACAAGGAGATGTGTCACTGAGCACTTTTCATTAGCAAATGTATTGTCTTTTCAACACTGAACGGTGTGGGGGGGCAGTGTTACAGATATCAGGGTAGGTGGTCACCTGGGGACCAGTAATCACTGCATGGTGTGGGGAGGGGACAGTGTTACAGACATCATGGGAGGTGGTCACCTGGGGACCAGTAATCACCGAACGGTGTGGTTCAGTATAAGAACTGTGGCAGAATTAACCCACACAAAGGCTAGGCTCCTTGACTTCAAAAGGGCTGACTTTACAAAGATGTGGGAATGCCTCAGAGGTGTCCCAAAAGAGGGGGGGAGTGTTTAGATGGAGTGGACTAACAGTGGGCAAAAATAAAAGGGGCCATAGTGAGGGCAACAAAGCTCTGCATCAAGTGGCATGTTAGCAAAAGTAAGAGGAAAAAGAGGCCACTATGGTTCTCAGAAAAGGTTGCTAGGAAGGTTAGAGCAAAAAAGTTAGCATTCAGGAGACATAAGGAGTCACAGGTGGAGGAGGATAAGGAAGTGCATCAGGAGAAGCAGAGGGAGCCAGGGAAAGCAGCCAGATACGCAAAGGCGCAAATTGAGGAGAAAATAGTCCAGGCAGTGAAAAAAGGGGACAAGACATTTTTTTAGGTATGTAAGTGAAAGAAGAAAGGCCAGGGGAAGGATAGTAAGATTAAGTGGGGAAGGGACGAATGTGTCGATGATGACCAAGAAAAGGCAAACATCCTGAATGAATATTTTTGTTCAGAGTACACAGTGGAAGGGGAAGGTGTGGCACCACAGATTAGGGGCAAGAGTATCGAGGGAACGGAAGTGGACACAAATCTATTTACAGTGGAGAGAGTCATGAAGGAACTTGCAAATCTAAAGGTGGACAAAGCAATGGGGCCACGGGATACATCCCAGGATATTGAAGGAGCTCAGGGTGGTGCTAGATGCACCTCTGACTGTCCTGTTCAACCACTCACTGGAGATGGGAGTGGTTCTGGAGGACTGGACAAGGGCTGATGTAGTCCCACTTCACAAAAGTGGTTGCAGGGAGGAGGCTGGAAATTACAGGACAGTGAACCTGACTTTGGTGGTGGGGAAATTAATGGAATCACTACTGAATGAAAGGACTGTGGATTATCTTGAAATCAGGGGCTTACAGGATCTGAGGCAACATGGATTCACAACAGGGAGATCATGTCAGACAAATCTGATGGGCCTGATGGGATTCATCCTAGAATTCTAAAAGAACTAAGGGTAGAACTAGTGACACCACTGACTACCCTCTTTAACAAATCATGGGAGGATGGGGTGGTACCCGAGGACTGGAGGAGGGCAGATATGATTCCCCTTCACAAAAGTGGGAGCAAGGCAGAAGCAGGAAACTACAGACCTGTTAGTTTAACTTCAGTGGTAGGAAAATGATGGAATCACTTCTGAAGGAAAGAACTGTTGAGTATCTAGAGGCCAGAGGCACAGGACCCAAGGCAGCACGGATTCACAGCGGGAAGGTCATGCCAGACAAATCTGATAGATTTCTTTGACTGAGTGACCAAAGCAGTAGATCAGGGAGGGGCTGTGGACATGACCTACCTAGACTTTAGCAAGGCATTTGACACAGTCCACACAAAAGATTAATATTCAAGTTAGCCAGCCTGGGAGTGGGTCCCAAGATGACAGCCTGGGTAAAGAATCAGCTGGAGAATAGGACACAGAGTAATAGTAAATGGAGTCACTCTGAAGAAGGGGTTACTAGTGGGGTACACGAGGTTCAGTATTAGGACCGGTCCTCTCAATGACTTTATAAGCAACATTGCAGAGGGACTGGAAGGAAAGTATGTCTCTTTGCAGATGACACAAAGATCTGCAACAGAGTTGATGCACAAGGTGGGGTGGAAAGGATGACAAGAGACTTGGCAAGGTTAGAGGAATGGTCAAATGTATGGCAGCTTAGATTCAATGCTAAGAAGTGCAAGGTAATGCACCTGGGAAACAAAAACCCTGGGGAAGAGTACACAATGGGGGGTGAGATACTAACAACAACAAAAATGGAAAGGGACCTGGGGATAGTCATATCAGATGACCTAAAGGTGGGCAAGCAATGTGAGAAGGCACCAAGGAGGGCTGGAGAGATACTGCGATGCATAGGGAGAGGCATCACCAGTAGAAAACAGGAAGTTATTATGCCTCTGTACAGACAGCTGGTGTACTGCGTACAGTTCTGGAGACCCAGTCTCCGCAAAGACATAGACAGGATGGAAGCTGTCCAGAGGAGGGCAACTAAAATGGTACAGGGTCTGCACTGGAAGACATATGAAGAGAGACTTAAGAAGCTTAATATGTATAGCCTTGAGGAAAGGAGGGAGAAGGGGGACATGATAGAAACTTTCAAGTACCTCAAGGGAATCAACAAAGTCCAAGAGGGTAGCATCTTTCAAAAAAGTGGTGTGCAAGAACAAGAGGCTGGTTTGAAGATGGGGGCAAAGCAAGAGTAATTTAAGGAAGTATTTTTCACAGAGAGGTTGTACATACATGGAGCAGCCTTCTGGAGGAGGTTATGGAGTCAAAAACAGTGGTGGAATTCAAGCATGCATGGGACAGTCATAAGGCAATTCTAGGGGTTGGGGGTAGGAAGAAGTAGGCTGCTGGTTAACTAGGATCTGCAGCTTATCCATTAGTAGGGAAATGGGCAGACTTGGTGGGCCAAGCGGTCCTTATCTGCTGTCAAAATCTATGTTTCTATGTTTCTGTATTGGAGAAAGACTTGTTTTAACAGCTTACATTTTTTGACAAATAAGTTTTCCTGTTTTAACATGTCTATGTTGCTGGGTGAACTTTATATAACATTGAGACATTAGGGGCCCTATATTCAAAAGATTGCACAGCCGCACGTCTGAGTTTGCACACACAAACAGGGTTTTGCATGGAAAGGCAGTGTTGAAAAGCCTGGTTAGCCGGGCAAACAGGATATGTGCACTAGCCAATATTCAGGAGGGAGCACAATGTAAAGATAGGGCCAGTCACCTGAATATTGGTGTGGCCCAGTATGCAAAGTGTGCATGCTGCACAAGGACGTTTGAGCATATCCCTTGTCTGGAGCAGACACAGACTAAAAACTTTACTGACTCACATGCAACCATTGTCGTTGATGGAGTATGTGCGTCGGCACCCCACCAGACCAACAACACAGTATTCCCTACTGACAGTGTACCCCACCATCAACTGATGTCATGATGTTAGAATGGTCACCCCCACCAGTCTATGGGCCAAAATACACAAGTAGACATCCCTGGTGCTAGTGTCCACTCATCTGATCACCAGTCCAATACACATAAAGAAGGTTTTCCTGGTGGCTAGTGGTCCCTCTCCCTGACGATCGCAGGCACAGGATTACGAATGAAAGTTTCCCTGTTGTGTAGCAGTACCTCCACCCAACCACATCCATGCCAACTTGCTACAGTATTTGGGCAAGGGCCCCCTCCCATCCCCAATCCCATGTCGGTTTCTGAAAAGAACCTGTGGCTAACCTTCCCCCCATCCTTTCCTCAGTCTCCTGGATCAATACTATGTAACCATCCCTGGTCATCTAGTGGCCCCTTCCCTGTCCCAAACTGACCCTAAAAGGAATTGATATATCCCTGGTGATCTAGTACACCACCACAAAACCAAACCGAGGAGGCATTGGCCAGCCACCCCTTTCCATCCTTTCACCTCCACTGAGTCAGCACAGCCCTCTGCTAAACACCACTTCCAATCCTCCAACTGAGCTCTCTGTGAGCACATTCTGCAACAGTTGAATGTAAAGTGCACACTAATTGTGAACTCAGTCAGTGGCTGAATGTGTCAAACTTTCATATGTTAGATCAAGGGGGAGATTGGTGTCTGAGGGGACCACTGGTCACCTTGGAAGCTGTAATATTTCAGATTGTGCCAGCAATTGGCATGTGCAGGAGGCCACTGGAAACCAGGGACACTTTCATATTTCAGAAAAGACAGGTGACCAGCTTGGTGCTGGACCACTGGACACCACAGACACTTACATATTTAAGATCTTGCATAAGATCTGCAGGGAGAGGCACCAGCAGCCACCAGGGAACCTTTATCTGGATATCAGGTGATGACTGTCAAGTGGGGAACACTAACACCAGGGTTAGCACTCTGGTAATGGGCAATTATAGTGCAGTGCCAAGTTACACTGCTAGGCTACCCATGGCCAGGAGTCCATAGTGGACATGCAATAGCTTCTTAGTGCCTTGCATGCCAAATGAGCTCATTTTCATGTGGCCATTTCAATATCTGAAATCTCACTTGAGTGCAAGCTGTTATGATGCCCGCTTTCAGAAGCCATGTCTGACCTGCACCACATAGTTTAGAGCTGAGCACACTGGACCGATATTCAGTGGAATAGTGCCCCACTTTACCCAGTTTAGAACATCATGGGCCAGCTGACAAGCCCCCAGAGAAATATTCACAATCACACTATGGCTGCCCGGAGTAATGTGGTCACCAGTTCCAATGCATACAGCATGATGGTATTACACGTTATTGTGTCAGAGTGTGAATGTGCTTTGCTCTTTGGGACCAAAGTGTGTGTTCCAAAAAACACTGAACTGAAAGTTATTGAGCTATTCAAATACATCATGCATAAACTAACAAAATAAAGCAAAGGAACTGATACTGGATTATGAACACTTGGTGTAGCTACATGGACACACACAGACACAAAGACATTAAGAAAAACACACCTTGATCAGGTGATCTATCTATCCACCGGTCTGTCTGTCTGTCTGTCAGCATATCTGTCTAATTGTCTTTTTGTGTGTCTGCCTATCCATCTCTCTCTCTCTCTATATATATATATATATATAGACATCTATATACACATATATATATATATACACATCTGTATGTGTAGCTCTCTATCCTTATCCCTATCCTTCCCTCTCTCCATCAATCAGTAAGCTATATCTATCTATCTATCTATCTATCTATCTATCTATCTATCTATCTATCTATCTATCTATCTATCTATCTGTCTATCTATCTATCTATCTATCCATCCATCTATCTGTCCATCTGTCTGTCTGTCTGTCTATGCAGACAAAGGTCAAAATGATGACCAGCCTCCAATAATAAAAAACAGGCAGTCAGTGACAGCCACATACCCATGCCACCAGGCACCACAAAGAATATCATACCACAACATAACAGAAAGATGATTTAAACCACACATACACAACATGAATGATCTTAGAGCAACAAAAAAGAGAACTAATAAGAATAATAATATAATAATAATATACTTTATGTATGTAGTGCAATTACTAAGCTATTAACATATTATTTGCTAAGTTTATCTATCTATTCACTATTGGCTTATGTTTGAACTAAGAATGCACCCTTAAATTACAATAGAACAGACTCCTTCTGGCCACTTAATTCTAAACCCAAAGTGGTTGACCTGATGAAGGATAATAGGCTTATGACTTTTTGAAAACCTTCTCTTAAATATAATCGTCACATCCCCTTCTGCGTTAAATATCTCCAACCGTCTCTCATGCTTCTCCAACACTTTGGTCTCAGACCTTGGGATCAACGTTTAGATGGGCCCACATTATCAATCATTTCAACTTCTCCCTCTACCCATTTTATCTCCTTCTTCTATTGCATTCTGAGGGATGCTAGAGAAGCCTTGGGAGGTCAGCCACAGTACATGTGGGACCAGGCTCTACCTTCTGCTCCTTTAACAAGTAGATCTTGGTCTAAGATTTGGTCTCATCTATATCGAGACATAAAGTGGCATAGATACCATCTGTTATAGTTCTGTGTTATCCATGACTTATACTGTACCTTGGTCAGACTCAGTAAAATGGGGAAGTTCCCCTCAAACCTCTGTTCCAGATGTGGGATGCAACCTGGCACTTTACTGCATATATTATGGCATTGTGATAAAGTCTCCCCATTTTGGACTACTATTAAATCCAAACTGGATCCCATACTAGGTCTCACAAATGCATTTAATCCAGGGATTTGTATTCTGGAGGATTATGGAGATTCCCTCACTGGTAACCAGTGCAAACACATGGTCATGGTGTCATTATACACCAAGAAAGTTATATTACGCCACTGACCAAAAAACTCCTTCACTTATAGACTGGTTACATTAAATCATCTTTGCTTTGCAAGCATAAAATATTATCACCCAGCTTGCTAAGAGAACCCACTATTATCAGAGGGTCTGGGCACCTCTTCACCCTTTAAGTACCATCTCATTATATCAAATAATAAAGTTGTACTACTAGTTACAGTAATAATGCCTTATTGTCAGATTTGGTATGATACTATTAAGTCATTTATCTTGAGGCTGTTTTACTGTGCACCTGGGGGAGGGGTGTGTAGGGGGATTTATTTTGGGGGGTGGCAGGTGGGGGGGAGTAAACCTGGTATAGAGATTATACTTTGTTGATATCTAATCATCTGTTCTACAGCTAAATTCACTAATAGCTTTTACTCTATGCTACAACAATGTTTACTTGTTTCTTATAAACTGGAAAATTTAAATAAAGTTTATTAAATCTGAAAACAACGTACAGTAGAATAAATATATGAGGCCATAGCCAGATAGAATTATACATAGAAATGCAAAAGACAAACCGACACAAAGAAAGATATGCTCACAGAAAAAGGTCAACTAGTGATCTCTGATGGAGAATGAAACATAAAACTGTTTAATCTTTGACATTTTAAACATGTTGTTATATTCTCGGTAGGGACATAAAACAAGAAAATATACATCTGTTGGGCTTTAAAAAGAGGAGTAAGGACTATATAAGCAAAAACCATTGATGCAAGATAATCTATGAATCCCCTTTCCCAACACTGCACTTCAGCAATCATATATCCATATGGAAGCCATGGTTGCCATAGGCAGCATGTTACCTAGGTAACGGCTAGGCAACAGGGAGAGACTGTCACATGGCTTCGTACGGGTATACGAGGGTGGCTCCCATTTGCACACAATGCAGCCCTGGGTACTATGTGGGTACAGCCCTACTGAAAGTACTAAGCCTGTTTATGTAAGTAAATGCACCATTCTTTGGCTAAACTGCTACAAAAACCATTGTAATTGCCATTCAAGAGATTCTTATATAAGGCAAAAAAAATTATTTTAGCTGAAAACTCAGAAAATGTATTTATCAAATGGAAAACGTGTCTTGCCTGAACAACAAAACTAGGCCATCAGCTTCTTTAAGTGTTCTTGAGAACTACGCTTTGTAAAGTCATAAGCAATGTTCAACATATAAAATAGTCTGTGATAAAGCAAAGAAAGATTGAAAGACACCAGTAACAAACAATGAATTGCTGTTTTGAAAACTTTACAGAGAGTAAAGTCAGACAGCTATACTGCATGTGAAAAGAAAAAAGATATACAGAAAAGAGCAAAATTAAAGGTACAGCACTTTAAAAAAAAAACATTTGGCCTGTAACAGTCACAATAGTTGCTTGAACACAGTAACAACAGTTCAAAAAGTATTGTAAACATTTATGTTCCAGATAACAGAGTTAAAAGAGCATTTATTTCTTAATAATTCAATATCTATAAGTGAGTAACGCCACAGATGAAAACAATTAAAGGAAAAGAATGGAACTGAAGGTACAGCACATGATGAGTGTGCTTTGTATGTAACAGCTTGAAGATATGCTTAAACATAAAGATAAAAGTAAAAAACAATGTGTATATTTTTATTCCAGAAGGCAGAGGCAACAATAGTCTTTCCTACATACTTCAATAGCTGTGAGTGAAAACACCATAGTGCATAAGGTATAAAAGAAAACTTTACTTATTTTATTAGTAAATATAACAAAATGAAGCAAATGACTATAGTAAAGCATAGTTTATGTATATGTTCCCATAAAGGTAAACACACAGAACATTGGGAAAAGGATCTGAGAGCAAAAATGAGCGGTTAAAATGATCAGGTAGTACTCTATACCAAATAAGAAAAGTAAGCTGACTGTTAGTGCACATGTATGAAACTGTATAACTATTTGAATACTGTAAAGATACATAATGTTATGAAATTAAGATACACATTTGTATAGTTCATAAAAAGGAATTAGACCAGTAGTATAAAATAAAATAAATGTTTTCTAAATATTGATTTTGAATATAAAAATGAAAAAGAAAATATACTAAAATGCATTTGAATTTATCCAATAGTCCCCCAGATTAAGCCATTCCAGCGAAACATTGTGGTATGTAAAATCTGAAAGAAAAATAAAGAACTCTGATTTTAGCAAATTCAAGTGGTGTTGAGTATCTCTTTTAGGGACTAGAGCTGCCAAATCCCTCTTTGACTGTTTGTCCGTCTGTCCATCCATCCATCCATCCATCCATCCATCCCCTCATCATCCATTCTATCTATCTATCTATCTATCTATCTATCTATCTATCTATCTATCTATCTATCTATCTATCTATCTATCTATCTCTCTAACTGTTGTTCTATGCATCTTTCTAGCAGTGTTTCTGTATTTTTCCTATAGCAGTGAGTAAAACTAAATATCTTCACCATAGATTTTGAGAGGCCACTGAGGGGGTGATAAGAATGAGAGAGTACTATGTCAGGTACAAACATCAAGGTCATGATCCACGCATCCTCAGCACTGTCTGTTGAGCAAGTACATCAAAAACTGAGAAAAGACAAGGGGTTGGGGAGAAAACAAAAGGTCCAATGAGAATAAAATGCAGCAGCATAAGTATTCATGAGATGAAAAGACTAGACAACAATGACATAAATAAAGTAGCTGAAAGTAACTGTAGTCTTAGTCTTAGGAAACAATATACCTGTATGTCATTAACCTTGAAGGGAACAGACTGGCAGCTGTGTGGTATAAGACATTACCTTGCCACACACAACTGTTCCATAAGTGATCTTCAGAGAGAGACTTGAATACTAGTAAATATGAATAGAATCAAAGAATTGGAAACATAAAGTGCCCTGCTTAGAGAAATGGTAATGAAGGTTGAAAGGAACTCCACAGAATATGTCAATCAGAGGCAATGTATGGCATCAAACAGCAGAAGCAGCACTGGATTAACTCATCCTATCTTGTGTGTCCATTTTTGTTCGAGTCAAGCAATGGATGGTTCTGACACCATATGGTGCTACCGGTAAGAATAAACAAAGTTTTGCACTTATAATTTTGGCAGCATGTTTATCCATGTATCCATTTAAAGCAAAAGATGACCTTCCAATTTTACTGACCATGTATGATTTGCAAAAAGTAAAGTACAAGTACAAAGTACTGTACAAATGTCAAGAAACATGCAAACTGTGATGTGTTTATCTGAAGGTGGAAAGCCCAAAGAAAAAGTGATAAATGTGAGGACATGTGTGGCTCTGAAAAATGCCAACAGTCATGTTGCTGGCTGAAGAGTGTGGTACATGGCCTCTGCAAAAGCAAGATGCAAACAAACCTTAGACTGCTTCATTAGCTCATTCATTTTCTCCCCCAGGAAAGTTTACCTAGGGTGTAGCAGCACAGTGGACAGCGGGAGTCATGCATGAGTATCGTTTTCAACTGGACACTCAGACGTTACTATGAATCTCTACCAAGGATGTGTCGTTGACTCCTTTTCAGTAGCAAGTTTCTTGTCCTTTCAACACACTGGCCAGGTACATTAATATTCAGGTAATAGCCCCACATCATTGGCCATTAGCATGAGTACTAATTGAACAGATAGTGAATTTTGAAAGATATGGTCCACACAAAGATGTGCTGACTGAAGATTGGTTATTATTAAATTATGGTTGAGGAGTAGGCAGTGATGCACAGACAGATATGTAACCCACATGTAATGACATTGCAAAATGATCTGGCACTGTCTCTATGCACTCACTGACACTGTTCATACACTTTGGCCTCCATAGGCCATGTCTGTAGCACTTCTGTTGTTGCAGTATGTCTGCCTTCCCATGTAAGTCCACATGCCAATTTCTTCAAATGAGCATCCTGTAGTATGTGAACACATTGTTATTTGCTTGCAGTGACCATCAATGTGATACCAGATGCAGATAACTATTGTAAAGGGAGGCCACCTGAGGGAAAAGACTGGGTATGGACAGTTGCCATGCACAGTCAGGTGGGTCATGGTGGACAAATGCTTCATGTTTCCTGTGGTGATGGTTTTTTGTAGCAATCCATGACAGAAGGCAAATGATGGTTTTGAACATGTACACACCAAACAGAACATTTCTGCAATACATGTCAGTGGCCATGGTGTTAGATTTTATGTGCAAAATAAAACTGTTTCTGTTACTTTCCATGTCAAGATGCCTGAAGGCAAACAAGTGGTGGTTTGTGCTATACCACAATGAACTAGAATTACAGAATGTAGGTAGTGTGGCAAGGTGATGAGACTGTTCAGATGTGAGCACTGGCAACAAGATTTATGACAATTTAGCAGTGATGCATGGCACCTTGGGAGTATCTGTTGGACTAAAGGGACATGGGTGGTGTTGATGAGACTAGAGGGAGTCCACAGTAGGGTGATAAAAATGGTGGCAGGTCAGCATAAAAAGCCCTCTGCATCAAAGGCACATGAGGAGAGACTAAAGGACCTTAAAATGTACAACCTTGGAGGAAAGAACAGAGAAGGTAGCTATGACAGAGACTTTCAAAGACCTCAAGGTTACAAATAAGTTTAAGTGGAAATATCTATAGAAAAAAGATGGTGTCAATCAAAGGGTCATGCTATGAGTGTTGGATGCCTGGAACAGCCTCCCAGTGGACGTAGTGGGGTCCAAAGTGTAACATAATTCAAGAATGCATGGGATAGGCAAAATGGAACCTTGGCTGTAAGAAAGGGGGTTAAAGCTGGAGATCATATAGGAGGTGTGGTGTTGCAGATGGCAGGAAAAATGTGCAGACTATGTGGACCAGGTGGTCCTTATCTGCCTTAAATGTCTATACTGTATGTATCTGTTTCTTTGTAAAAAGAGTTCTGTGACTGTCTACCCAGCTGCAAACTGTGATGCAGACCCAGTGACAATGAATGGCATTAAATGAGGTGATGCCGTTGTGTATGTTAGTTGCATTGTCCATTGCACAGTACATCATTAGAAGTATGACAGTCAATAAATGGAAATGCTGAACTCCATAGAGTGAGGCTCTGATGCACCATTTACTGTGCTGAGGTACAGAACCAAAAAAAAAATATATGGTGAACTTGTAACAAATGTGGTTTTTATTTGGATACATAATGAACTCAAAAGTTTACACTTATAATGATGAATAATGTTGTATACAAAGATGATAATGGGACAGCAGGGGAGGTCCTACAAGAAGAGTCTGGGAGACTTGAGTCTGTACTCCCTAGAGAATAGAAGCAAGAGATGGGATATGATATTTACCTTCAAATAATTAAAGGGGGTAAATAAAGGAAGACACCACAGGAGGAAGAAATAATGAAGGGGCATTTTCTTTTCATTACAAGGAAATAGAGACTGGGACATTTGGGGAAGACAGCGGGAGGTTGTGTCCTGAGGGATTTTGTTTTGGGTGATGGAAGATATTAGTTCTCTCTTCATCTATCAATACAGATGCTAAAGCAATTCAAAAGGGGGATAAGAAGTATTGGGGGACATCGTGTGGCTGAGAATGGTCACTGCATCCTTAGGAAGATCATTAACAGTAGTGTAGATTTATGGAAATGGGACATTATTTTTCAGGAAAATGCGACATATTGGGCAATTAATAGATAGTTACGTAGAAATTGGTTATGAATAACATGAACTGATAAGGGGGTTTGAAAAGGGAAATTCAGGCAGACAAAAGATAAGTAATGAGAACTAGCTCTCAATAATTTATATTAATGGTTATAAGGTTTGAGGGCTAGAGGAGGTAGAGAAAGCTGGCAAAGTGGGAAACAGGCGATGGATAGAAATATAGGAAAGACATAACTATATTAAGTAGAAATAAAATTGCATCTGGATGGTTGCTGTGATGTTTGAAATTTATTTTTAAAAGAAAAAAGTAGATGTTATGGTTTATCAGATGCTAGGGGAAGTATAGCGGAGCTGCTCTTTTTGTGGCATGGCGGATAGTATGCTAGGGAGTGGGCATTTGGCCTGGGTAGTTAGGCTAGGGAAAAGGGGAACTAAGGTATGGGGGTGGGGAAGGGGAAGGGGAGGGAAGCAAGAAGCTAATAAGGTGAAAAATGTAATCTTATTCAGGACTCAGATATATACCTCAATTAATATGAAAGGAAAACAAAAGGGAGGAATATGGGGAGTTGGAAAGTAATATCTTGGAATATCAAAGGCGGGGAAGGATAATACAAAAAAGTATGTTATACTGAGGCATCTTAAGAGATACCAACCCCATATTGTTATGTTGCAGGAGACGCATGTAACGACAGAGAAACTAAATCAATTATGTAAAGCGTGGGTGGGACAGGTAATTGGTACTGGAAGTAACCATAGAAAGGCGGGAGTGGTCATCTTGATTCACAAATCGGTGCCATTTAAAGAAATTGAAAAGTGGAAAGACCCTGAGGGGAGATTTGTATTTGTACAGGGGAGTCTAGTGGGGATTGAGGTGATGTTAGGCTCTATTTACGGGCCGAATAAGGACACCCCGGAGTTCTTTTCACCAATAGAGGCCGTAATAGCAGGTGTGCCTAATATGTCATGTCTCCTTGGAGGAGACTGGAATTTGGTGTATGAAAATGACCGGAACAGATCGTATAATAAACGAGTGGGCCTTACGCCAGCACAGAGGGCTCTTAGAGAACTGATGCTAAACTCAGGTCTCACAGACCCTTGGAGACTTAGAAACCCAAAGGTTCATGAGTACACTTTTTACTCGGCTCCTCATAAGGTGCTTTCAAGGACAGACTTTTTTCTTATTAGTACCTTTGCTCTAACAGGTGTAGAAGATGTTGGGATATACCCAAGAGTGTTGTCGGACCACTCCCTGATCTGGCTGAGGGTGAGATTTTCCCAATATAGGAGGACATCTAGATCATGGTCCTCAAATACTCAACTATTGTTGGAGGAGAACAGGATAGAAAGTCTAAGAAATTATATAGAAAGTACCTGGAAAAATAACTATACCTCTATCCAAAAAATAGATATCCTATGGGGCACCCTAAAAGTGACGTGGAGGGGGGAACTGATAAGAATGGCCACAGTCAGAAAATGACAAAGGGCTCAAGAAGTAGAGGGCTGGTTGGAATGTATTTAAAATCTGGAAAAATTGCTTGGAATGGATACAGAGGAACAGATATGGGGAGAACTGTAAGCACTTAGGGCGAAATATGCCTCTCATATATTAAATGTTAGTACAAGAATCAATACTAAGTGGAAAGCTAATTATATAGGTTATGGGGAGAAGGCAAGAAAAAATTTAGCAAATAGACTTAAGCAACAGAGAGAGGCAAGATGGGTAGCTGTATTAAAAGATAATGATACAGGACAATTCACTTCAGACCCATCTGTAATTGCCAGGATATTCAGGGACTATTATCAGGACCTATATACAGCTTTGGAAACACAGGGAGACTACAAAAATAAATTGGAGGAATTTTTGAAAGATTTGGCATTGCCAAAGTTAAATATAGAACAACAGAATTTCCTGGTAGGTAATATAAAATTACAAGAGATATTAGATGCAATTGATAGATTACCGGAAGGTAAGGCCCCAGGTCCTGACGGCTTCCCTCCGGCTTTTTATAAAACTTTTAAAAAGGAGATAGCTCCCTATCTAAAGGAGCTATATAATTACTTATATGAGGCTTCTTTAAAAGAATTGAATGTATTTGAAGCTAGAATAGTAGTAATACTGAAGCCGGTAAAAGACCCCTTGAGTCCTGGTAATTACAGACCTATTTCTTTACTCAATATGGAAGTTAAATTGTTGGCAGGTGTTTTGGCATATAGGTTAAAACAGGTTTGGGATGTGTTGATAGGGCCAGAGCAGGCAGGCTTTGTCGCAAGGAGATATTCAAGTGACCTCTTTAGGAAAATCTGTCACTTGGTTTCTGCATCCAGGGATTCCGACAATGATATGGTGTTGGTGTCCCTGGACGAGGAAAAACCTTTCGATAGAGCCAGTTGGGAGTTTTTATTTGATCTGTTGCCTAGATACGGTATTTCTATGGAGTTTATTCGATGGGTAGAGATATTTTATCGTTCCCCATCTGCAAGGGTGCTGTGTGACGGAGCCATTTCTGATATTTTTCAGTTGACTAGAGGTACAAGACAGGGGTGTCCCCTGTCCCCAATGTTATTTCATTTATATATTGAGCCATTAGCTCTGAAAATAAAGGTTTCCAACTTAATCAGGGGAATAAGGATAGGAACAGGGGAGTATAAATTGTCTATGTTCGCTGACAACATTTTCCTACACTTCTCATGCTGGCATTCATCATTACAATCAGCGTTGGACATTATACAAAAATTTAGCGAGACATCTGGTTATAAATTGAATTTATATAAAACAGCAGTATTAGCGTTAACCCCTACTTGTACGAAGGCCATGATAGAGGAATTAGGGTTATGCTGGGCTCCCAAGTCAATTTATTTTTTACGTATAGAAATCCCCAAGGACTTAGAGAAATTAAAAGCTCTAAACTTAGACCCAGTAGTTTTGCAAATGCAACAAGATCTTAAGAGATGGCAAAACATATCTTTATCTCTTTGGGGAAGGGTAAATATACTCAAAATGGCTATATTTCCTCAATTGAGGTACCCATTATCAATGTTAAAGTTGGCTCTCCCACAGAGTTGATTTAAAAGGGTCGATGAGATATGGTCTGACTTTTTATGGAGGGGGAAGAAACCAAGAAGAGCCATTCAAAAATTAAAAAGACCAAAGGAGCAGGGGGGTCTTAGTATCCCTGGCTTGTTCTTCTATTATTTGGCCTTCAAGGGGAGTAAATATTTTTAATGGAAAAATCCACAAAGTAGTGAGAACTCTAAGTTGGCCTGGTTACAAATAGAGAGACATTTAACAAGTAAACATAAGATAGCATTAGTATCCTTACTTTACATAAGGAATAAAAAAATTCCACAGTATATGAGGAATACGCCTATAGCATGGTCCGTGAGAGCCCACAACCAATTATGTAATATCCTGAATCTAAGTCACACCTCTGATTTGGGGCAACCTATCTTTAATAATCCAAATTTGACGATAGATGGCAGAGTTATCACTCACAGTTTCTGGAGAGAATGGGGTGTGACAAAGTTGTCAGAAATAATGACAGAAAGAGGATTTGTGACACCTTCACAACTTAAACAGACTTTCCAATTACAGACACTACCAATATTCAAATTTCTCCAGATTAAACAATGTATATTGAAGGCTCTGAATAAATCTCCCAGGTCCTCAAAGGCAGATAGAGCTTTTACAGAAATGGCTGAAATATCCATTCGACCTAGACCAATAGCCAGACTATATCGAAAGATGAGGTCTATGATTGGTAAGGAGGTTAGTTCTATAGCTCCATATGGGCAGATGGCCATGACTCTGTCTTATGACTCGGTACACCAGGACTCAATATGGTCCAATAATTATAAGTTTATTAAACAGAACAGGCTCCGATTGATAAGATTCAATATACTACACAACGTATATGTCACTCTGGTTAAAAGAAATTTGATGGGGAGACAACACCTCTCAGTATGTCCAAAATGTACCCAGGAGCCGGGTACACTGAGTCACATGATCTGGACTTGTACTAAGAGCCAAGGCTTTTGGGAAGAAATTAAAGAGTTTTGTAGCCCATTGTTGGGGGGAACTAGTTATTTTACTATGGAGATATGTGTATTGGGCCACCCTCTCAGCTGAGATTCCCAGTAAACTCAAATATTACTTGGCTTTAATATCAGCTGTGGCATTGCTCCTTATAATGAGGTACTGGATAAAAGAGAATTTACCCTCCTTGGGGGAATGGATTACAGAAATGTACAAAGCTATTAATGTGGAAAAGGTGATAGGCTTACAGTACCATTCTTTAAAATCATTTAGTGAGAAATGGGAGCAACTCACAGCCTACTTAGCTGAGAGGTGGAAAAAGATGCAGAAGAGTTATGACTCCAACTCCTCTTGATGAATCCAGTAAATTGAATGTAAACTGGAAAATCAAGTGAAATGTATTGATTGAATAGAACATTGATATTTGCCAAATATGAGGTCCTGAAGGATGGGCTGCTTGACTGGTGGGTGGGTGGTGTGGGGGAGGGAGGGGATGGAGGGGAGGGAGGGAAGGGAGGAGGATAATGTTTAATTTCAGGGTTGTGTTTTTTTTTTTAGTATTATGTATAATTTGTTTATTTATTTTGGCATTGTAAGTGAAAAGCTCAATGCAACGTTGCTCTTTTAAATGCATATGTTGGACTGGATTCATCTAATAAAGTATATTAAGTAGCAAAAAAAAAATTAAAGGGGGTAAATAGAGTGGATATGGAAGGTCGCTTCAAACTAAGAGACAACCAAACCACGAGGGGGCCACTGTTAAAGGACATGGGAGGGATGTTCAGGAGGGGTTGTGAGATAGTATTCATTTATGGCTTGGGTGCTGGTCACATGGAATGCACTGCCAGAGGAAGTGGTATCAGAGAAGAGAATGGGCAGCCTTAAGAGGGCTTAGGATAGGCATAAGGGGAACCCATGGAACTGTGGAGAGATGCAGACAGGGAGGAAGTGAAGACCCAGGAGGGTGGGGAAGGGTCAATGGCATAAGCTAGGGACCCTGCAACAAACAACAGACTTGATTGACCAAATGGCCTATTTCTGCTGGCTCATTTGTATGTTCATATGTTCATATACATGGTATAGGTTTCATTAAAATGAGTAATATCCAAAAAGAAGATCAAGCTTTGAACATGGTGATTGAGGTTCAAAGCACACTGCTGAAGCAACTGTTCCACTGTGTGTACTTTGGATAATTTTTGGATACTGCAGCCTGAGCTACCACTCAGTTCTAACACAGCGTTTTTACTTATTTGCACTAAACAGGGCTGCTCAGTGAATATTTATGGAAACTAGCACTAAAAGCTTATTTTTTGTAGCCAGACAGAAGCGCTTCATTTTGTGACCCCTGAGAGTTGTTCCTGGGTCATGGGAGCACTATATATTGCAGCCATTGGTGAGCAGGGTGAGCAAGAGCATGGAGACCACGCAGCAATGTGCACAAAGTCACTCACTAAGATATGCGCATCCAAGTATGTGTTTAGTGTGTTTAGCAGAGTTTAGAAGAGGTAAAGGGGATAGAATGTATTGAAGTAGAATCAACACTTATTAGCAGGGGAAAGGTAAGACATAAATCTGGGCCTATTCTGTAGATGCTCTGACAGGGCACCTTAATGTGAACTTGCTTTGCAGTAGGTGCTAGATACAACTGTTGCTCAAATAAATATATTATTGGAAAAATTAAAAACTATTATTACACCTATTCATACTGTAAAACAAATGAAGTATTAACAGCAAAGGAAGGACTAGTGGGTGTTAAATGCAACTCGTGCAAAATGTTTTGCTTCAAAACTGCTCTGCCACATGACATAACATTTATTTGCACAAAATGTAATGAAAATAAAGATATGCTACAGGAAATCAGTTTACTTAATGCAAGACTTTTCCCATTTGGAAGAAAGTCCAAAGCCGATGGCCACAAGGATAGAATATGCATGTCCCAATGAACAAACAGAGGCTGTTGTAGGAACCTGCAGTGTTACTACTGCATTTATACAAACATCCATATTTAATCATCAAGAACCCTCACACTTGGTAGTAAATCAAGTAAAATCCCCTGACAAGGGTAATGTACCTTCTAATACAATAAAACATGTCAATAATAACATACTTTCCAACAGAAAGTGTATAAGGGATAAAGTGGATGCAGATTTAAAGGATGGTGAATGGTATCAGGTCAGAAATCCCAAAATACCCAAAAAAGGGAGGAGAGCAGAGAGTTTTAGTATTCCCACCCATAATCATTTTGATTTACTAACTGGCCAGCCCCAATATCCAGCAGCACCCATAGCACCCCTGGCCACTAGACCCATTGGTCTACAAGATAGTACTAATAACATAAATCCTGCAGAGACATCTAACCAGAAAGATATAAATCTTATGGATCTAGGTGTTGAAGATATACTAAACACAAAGTGAGTATATGTACTTGGAGATTCAGTGGTAAAACATCTGGACAGGAAAATATGTGAGCCTGACAAAGTGAACAGGACCATGTCCTGTTTTCAGGAGGCTAGAATCAGGGACATCACCAGAATGTCTAGACAGATATTACAGGATGGTGGACCTACACCTTTGGTCATTGCTCATGCTGGAATTAATAATGTTATGCAACAAAGTGCCCAATTAGTTAAGGAAGAGTTTGTTGGACTTGCCAACACACTGATGGAAAGAAATTGCGAATTTGCCTTCTCAGAAATAATTCCAGTAATAGGTACTAATGATTATTTAAATAGAAAGATTCATAACATAAACAATTGGTTAAGAAGGTGGTTCATCAAACAAAATATCAGATGCAAACCACATTGGGAGAAATTCCTTGACAATAGAGAGCTAATTTGCTGGTACATAGTACATCCTACTAGAAAAGGAGCATCTCTTCTAGGAAATAAATTCAACAAGCACATTGAAATATGGTTAAAGTAGTACCTATGGGGGCAAATACATATCCAAGGCATAAGTTGTGCAAAAGAATTAAAATTTAAAAAGTTAATACAGGAGCACATCTTGCTAGAAACAACAACACTAATAGGATAACAACTGGGAATGATAACACTAACATTAATATACAATTAATAAATGGTAAAAGTCTAAGAAATAAACTAGGAGAACTTCAGTACAGACTAAACAAGGGTAATGTTGACATCTGTGTGGTAACTGAAACCTGGTTCACTGATGGGGAATGGGATAATGAAATACCAGGATATTCAGCTGTCCTTAAAAATTGTCCAGTGAAAAAAGGTGGTAGTGTAGCACTGTTTATTAAAAATAACTTAAAATACTGCAAAATAGATAGTGGACAACCACTTAGTAAAGTGATCTGGGTAAAAATAAACTCAGTACTAACCCCACTAACAATAGGAGTACAGTAGGTTATTGGGTATCTAATCTAGACATCACAGCTGTTGACATCTTTTTTGCTATTCTAGATACTATGAACATCAAAGATGACTTTATTCTATTAGGAAACTTTAACTTACCTAATATATGTTGGACTATACTAAGTGCAAATAACATCTGGGAAAATAAAATAATCCAGTTTACAGTCCTAAACAATCTGGAACACATTGTGAATAAACCAAAAAGGAAAGAAAATGTATTGGATTTAATATTTACAAATATTGAAAACTATGATCTCAGCCCTGTGATTCAGGAAACCCTCAGAGACAATGATCATTGTATAGTTTCATGGAGCTTCTCTAACATAAATACCAATGCAACTGATAATTCCACTATCAAAAACTTTAATAAAGCAGACTATAGAAAGATTAAACATTTCCTTTCCAGTTGGGATTGGCAAAAGGAACTAAGTCACCTGACAGTCAGTGACATGTGCGAAGCTATCACACAAAAAATTAATCTTTGCATAGAAACCTGGGTACCGAGGTGTACCAAATATGATAATAACAAAGAGAGAGTTCCTTTATAGTGGAAGACCTAAATTAAAAAAAATATTAGAAAGAAAAAGAAAGCCTTTCGAATGTATAGAAACAATCCCTATAATGAGTCATGGCATACATTTAAACACATCACTAACAATACAAAAAAACTAATCAGACTTGCAAAGGAAAATTTAGAAATAAAATTGGTAAAAGATACCTCCAATAATAAACAAAACTATTCTATGACTATATTGGGTCACTTAGAGGTAATCATGTAGGAGTAGGTCCGTTGATCAATCGAGATACTCTAGTCACAGATGAAAAACAAATGGCTAATGAATATAATCTATACTTTACTAGTATATTTAAAACAAGAGAAAATGTTGGGGTGGATGACTTGGGTACTATTGAACAACCTATCATATTCACAGAGAGTGACATACAGTTAGCCATCAAAAAAAACAAACAACTAAGTACAGCCTCTGGAACTGACGGAATTCCATCCTTGTTTATAAAAAATCTCTCCAGAGAACTATTTTCAATATTAACACTTCTATTTAATACATCTATAAAAGAATGAATTGCTCCCAATGAATGGACATTTGACAACATCATTCCAATTTATAAAAAAGGAGCTAAAAATAACATCAGCAATTACAAGCCAATAAGTTTAACATCTTCTATAGGTAAACTGATGGAAAGGGTATTACAGCACAAAATTATTGACCATCTCCAAAATACAGAAAGTACTGATATATCACAACACGACTTTACACAGGGAAAATCTTATATGACAAACTTAATAAGTTTTTTTGAACTGGTCAGTAAAGCCCTGGATAATGGCTTTTCTGTGGATGTGATTTTTCTGGACTATGAGAAGGCATTTGACACTGTGTCATATAAGATTTTGATAGAGCAACTTACCAGGCTTAAATTACATCAGCAGATTATAAAGTGGATACATTCATGGTTGGAAAAAAGGCAAAATAAAAGTGGTATTAAAGGCGTATGAATCTGACTGGAGGTATGTAACCAGTGGAGTCCCGCAGGGATCTGTGCTTGGACCAACTTTATTTAACATCATAGTGGCAAATATGCAAACAGATAATGGAGTATGGATAATGAAGTATGTGGACGATAGCAAATTAGGATGCATCATAAATAACGACACTGCTATTGAATCCTTGCAGAAAAATGTGAATGATCTCTATACCTGGGCAACTAATAATAAACTTGAGTTCAACATAAATACACATAAGGTAATGCATCTCAGAAATAAAAACAACAGGCAAGGTACTATATAAATAACACTGAACTACAAGTCACAACTACCAAAAAAGATCATGGTGTTACCATATCCAACAATCTAAAATGTGGTACTCACACAAATTTAATTACCAAAAAATGTCATGGCATCCTTAGGTGTATATTTAAAAATATTAAGAGTCAAGAGCCTGAGGTTTTAGTACCTCTATACATAAGTCTAATTAAGTCCAACATAGAATACTGTGCCCCTTTTTGTTCACAGACATCAATATGTGATAAAAAAACACATGAATCTGTACAACATAAGATGACAAAAAATATTACAAATCCAGGTCACATTGAGTATGAAGAAAGAATAAAAAATCTAAGTCTATTCTCAATGGAATATAGAATTATTAAGGGAGAACTCTGTTGGGCATATAAAGCTTTTAAAGATGACGGTCTCTTTGAATCTAATTATTTAATGAGATAGACTCCAATTGCTTGTGCCAGAACGCATAATTTAAGGCTGCATGCTGAAACCTGTAGAATTCTGCATAGGAAGAACTGTGTAACACAGAGAGTACAGCAAATCTGGAACTCACTGCCAGTAGAGGTGATAAGTTATAACATAGAACAGTTCAAATACCTACTTGACCAATATATGAGAGATAAGAAATATCTTTACAGTCATTAGTTAAATGACAGCAAGTTTTATCATGGGCTTGTCCCTCAAACTCATATAATCTATGAACATATGAATAAGAAACTTCTATATACTGGACTGACTGAGTTAGCACAGAAATAACAGCAAAGAAGAATATATTACAGAGTAAAATATCAAGTTCATGTTGTCAACATTATGGCCAAATGTGAAGAGGTTTACCCTCAAGGTCTGACTGAAGTTCTGCAAAGTATATCTTGTGAGAAGTAATTATGCCAAGTATGTCATCTATATGCACCTTTATGTCTGCTGCATTCTGGAAAAATAACCAATGATGAAAAAAATGAATTAAAAAAAAAACATTTCAGTTATAATGACCACCACTGGTCACTGAAATACAGTCAGATTCTGAACAGAATGCTATGCCAGGTAAAAAATGTTGTCATGTTAAAAAGCATCAATATATGCTTAGTTACCACTTTGAAATTAAAATGAAAGAAATACACTGTGTAACAATATATCTGTTCCAAACAGAAAATAAATTCCAATTCTGAATCATGTAAGAGCATATGTGATGTGGTAAGACTATTCCATCTTCTATACAAGCCAGCCATTATCAACACCCTCCAATTTTGTAACTTTTTTACACTACCATGGAGGAAATATTGTTCTTATCACAATCCTGAGGCCTGCATGTGGAATGGCTAGGGAGTTACTGTGGTCGCTATTCTCAATGGCATGCATGTATTCCCTAATTGTAACTGTAAAGTATAGCACATGTAACAAAGCCCCTTATGAAGGTAATTGAATGTTGAACTGTACCTACCACCAGTTAGTGTTTACAGTTGTCACATTTGTTACATCACTCACTTCAGCTGTGGATCTAGATTCTAGGTCTACCTGGTAATGATTGTATTGAATGTACCGCATACCTATGATGTGCTTTCCCCATCTGTGAACAAGTCCTGGATTGGTTGCAGGCAATTCATTGTGGACAGGATCTAGGCTAACAAAATGACAATTTCTTTGAACAATATTCCCTATTTTTCCTGATTGGGCACAGTAAGTGGACAAACAAATTACTTCTCTGGTTCTTGTGATCTAGGGGTACCTTACCTGTCAACAAATAAGAATTGTCAAAGTTGTAATCTTCATTTCTAGCCTTAGTGATATATTCTCCTTGGTATCATCCCTTCTTATAATTGCATTTCCAAATAATTTGCTCTCTTCTGTGATTTTTCAGTATCCCCCACACTCTGAGAGAACTGACCCACATGGAGGCCAGCTATGGTGTGGACTGCATGACTGCATTTCAGAGACAGGAGAGTGTTGCTGTGTGTAGGTTTTACAAAGAGATCTCTTCTTAATCCCGTTTGGTCTGTGGACATAATAAGGTCTAGGAAGTTCATCGGTGTGCAGCTAAAGATATTGAGAATTATAGGCTGTTATAACTTGCTTCCAGAAATTGAACAAATTGAAGCAGTTCATCTTCTGATCCATGCCACAACATGAAAATATCAAAAAAAAGTGTCAACACATAATGTAACTATCCTGTTCAGATTAGTGTGCACATCAGCATTTCTTACAACATCCTGTTCCCATTTGCCATTTGCCAAATATCAATTTTGTATAGCTTGGGGCAAAAGTGCTTGGATGGTGAACCATAACTGTTGGTTTTATGGGGGTGGGGGAGACAAAAATGTTCCCTGGAGAAAAAAGTGTTACAATCTAACCAAAATTGGGACAGTTTTATTGTCACCTTAATGGGGGGTCTTGTAACTGCCAATTATTCAAATAAGATGAAATAGCTGCAAGGTCTTTTTTATGAGGAATATTAGAATAGAGGGCTTCTAAGTCTTGGATAACCTGGAAGCTCTCATTATAAATAGTCCTTTTTGTCTTCAGTATATAATGGCAGAGTTCGATCAAAGCCATTGAAATGGTAATGAAAACACTTTGCTAGAGAGGCTGCCAGAGTCATGAACACACACAGTTGGCTGTCCTATAGTGTATTTTGTATTTCTACTTGTATTTATATATTTCACCATGAAGACATTCCATTGAGCAAGCTCATTCACAAGGAGGTCCTGAGTAGGACAGCATACAGTATTGTAAATACAGTGGTATTGAACTATTGAACAGCATACAATAATGTAGGTACAGTGGTAGTCATGGCAGGAAAATTACAGTACAACTAACGTATATACTACGCAGTACAAGAATGGTCAAAAAATAATAGGTGTAAAGTACAGAGGAAAAAAAAAAACTTAGAACAAATTGTTTGTGGACAGTGGGGAGCCATGACAATGTTGCCATAACTGGGTATTGAACAGTCAACAATCTGTGTAGTTTGGGCTTATTTACCTCTGCTACAAATGAGTTGTTTGTTTTAGCCATATGTTCATGTAGGAGCTTCCATTTATGCAAAACAAAATGACAACTGTAAGTTAGATCAGGGCCAGACATGCGTGCCACTGAGAGTTGCAACCCTAGTAATGACCTTGATAGTACTCAGCATAAGAGTTCCAGCACTGTAACTGAAAACCAAGTTACAAAATCTGGGGTGGGTGGGGTGGTAGTGGTGGAGGGGAGGGTTATGACAGATTGTCAATAGAGAGGGTGCAGTACTGAACATTCTCTTTTGGACTCACAGCACATCTGGGCTAAAATAATCTAAGGAAAGTCACATTATTTTTATAAATTTGTGTGACTACAGTAGATGTTAGTTAAGGTGATTCACAGTCTGTATTTGACACACATTTCCCACATTATCTCTATAGTTAATGTTTGTGTCCTTCCAGTTTATCATCAATTGCGTGTATGATTTTGTGATAAGAAATAATTCAGCCCACACCAAACCCTGTTCATTTGTACACTATTTGTATGGTACTTATTTTATAAATTTTTTTTCTTAGTCTAATATGCAATGATGTTCTTTACCTTTTGCCTGCTTTGATTCCTCCAGATCACCACTCTGCTGTTACCAAGTATGAATCAGAACTGATAATATGTGCCCATTTGTCAAGTCAAGGTCCACTACATCTGTTGCACTCTTTCATTATTTGATTCCTCCAGCTAGCCAATCTCTGCTGTTACCAAGAATGAATCAGAACTGATAATATGTGCCCATTTGTCAAGTCAAGGTCCACTACATCTGTCACACTCTTTCACGATTGGTATTTACCAAACAGCTTTGTTTGGACATCTGGTTCCTACACTGTAAAATAAGTCCAGCAAATACACTACTGTATTTAGGTCAGACCAGGGACCCTCTTGCTTTTTACACAACACAATGTCAACACCAAACAGTGACCACAGTGATTTTATTCAATGTAAGCAATGTAACATCTGACAGATGCTGATGATGAGGCCATGAGTTCCAAAATTTGGGCTGCTGAACCAAACACATGCTGTTTCCAGAGTGCCACAGTTCTGCAGCAGCGACCAAACGGAACTTCGCTAATAGAGGTACACAACTTCTTATTAATGAGTCATACCTCATAATCAATGTATTGAGCTTTTTCATGCATTTCATCCACAATCACAGTACTTCTCAGAATACGTTGGTTTGGATTGATATTTTACAAATCATGATCTGAATGTACAGTTGGTGCCTTTACTTGTAGAAGGTATGTTTTTTGTGGGGGTATGTGTATGGGGGGAGGGGGCTTCAGTCCTGTAAAGGAGTTCCCAAAGGTTACACTTTGTGGCTCAAAAAACTCTGCACTGACTACTAATAAACTGTTCAGTAAATGAAAGACGAAATGTACTAATACACTAAGGACAAATCTATGGCTATTATTTTTTTTTCTCACAATCTACTATCTGTAGACAGCACAAAACAGGTTGAATTGTCTGCTTAAAAGATCGGGACATGATATGTGAGTGATCAGACTACACAGGCAAGCAAAGTAGGTGAAATGCCAACATTTACAACAAGAAAGAAATAAGAGCATTTAGTCATTCATTTATTTATTTATTTATTCTTTTTGTTTTGTACTTTCAGGTTGAGGGGAATAGCCATTGCAACATATACAGATCACGGGCAATTGGGTATAGGGTGTAGCATTGTTTTTTATGGGGGGAGCAAAGGATGAGGCCTTGTATATTATCGTGTTTGTTTTCTTGTTTTGGGAGGTAATTGTTATTTTTTTAAGCTGCAACTGCCTTCCCCAGCATCAATGTCTGTAAGAAGCTACCCGAACGATATTGAATACAACTATGACTATTGTTTGGGGTTGAAATCAGGTTGTGTTAAAAGCAAGAGTGACCATGGTATGACCTAAATAGTTTATTGGCTGGAGTTATGTGAAAAAGTACACACCCACTGTCCAAAGAAGGTATTTGTTAAAAACCAATAATGCCAAAATGTAACAGATGTAGTGCACCCTGACTTAACAAATAGACACATATTATCAGTATGGTTTCATACTTGGTAATATTCAAGCCAAGTTATCAGTAAGCATTTGTCCATGTGCAATCTGTCCCTGGAACCCTTCAGGCAAAAAAAAGTCAACACAAACACAGCAGCCAGTTAAAAAAAAAGAAAGCAAAGGCGAACACACTTTCAACTACAGGGATTTGATTATCTACTATTTTTTTTTCTAACTCCGGCAAATAAACTAATGACAGCCACACCACAGATCTGTAGGTTGTGACGTCTACACCACAGGAGCCTACAGCTGGCTTCAGCACAGCTCGATGGGGCACTACATGTGTGTTCAGTGGGCAACAAAAGATCAGCAGCTTGAATCCAGGTTGTAACACTATATTGTATTGTCCGCAAGACATGTTCAAAGCAATTCATAGCAGGGCGGTAAACATATTCAGTCATTCCACAGCCATGGAATTTTCAGCCGAACTTGTATCATGACACTAAATATGTGTAGTACCACAGATTTGGTGGCTCTTGTTGAATTTTCAGTGCAGTATACATTTTGGCCATAGTGCCACTTGCCTCTCCCTCTCCCTCTCACCACAGTATGAAACCAAAATAATACTATGAGATAGTGTGTGGCTGTGCCAATTTACCAGGTAAAGGCATTACATCTGTTAAAGACTTGTTCATTATTGTTTTTTGCCAAATAACTTCTTTTGGCAGTGAGTCTAAAGACTAACGAAATGGCAGCAAATAAATGTATTAACATTACACCATGGATTTCCTAGATTTTTAACAACCCTATTTCCATACTAAGCAGTGGTGAAAGTTACCCTATCAGTGTTTTTATAGTGGAAAGGGTATCTAAGAATGTACAAAATATATGTGCTTTGAAATATTGGTACAAGGGAAGTGTTCATTATTGAACCTTGCTTACATAGTTAACAGCACTGGAACTGGTTTCATGTTTTCAATATATATTTATCTACACACACTGTATTTGCCTGTATATTCAGGCCCGGATATTCAAAGGGGTTGCACCTGATGCAACACAGTTGGACTGGTGCAACCCCGCATTGTGCCACGGTGGGTTATTGAGAAGGCTGCCTAGCACATAGCAAATCCCAATGCACTCGGGTGCAATGATATTGTATGTGGCGCAGATGCAGAGGGTGTACCCATGCATATGCAGCACATCCCGATATTCAGCCTGGGATGCACGGTGCATATTCTGGAACAACCCTGCATTGCGCTGCATAGGGGGACTCAAAGTTGAGCCCATGAAAAGGTGGAACAACTCCTGGCCACCCACAGGTGGGCTGCAGTATTGCAGGGTGCAACACAGCAGCCCAGCTGTAGGTGGCCACCCGCCCACACAGAACACCATCGGCAAGCACACACATAACCCTGGTGGTCAAGTGGAACCCCTCCACCCATTGCCACGATCGTGGTAGATGTAGTAAACCCAGTCCCTGGTAGTCTAGTGGTCTCTCCCTCCTGAGTCCCTGATCCCCCAATAAATGTGATAAAAACCCTTCCCTCGTGGTCTAGTTGCCCCCCCGAGTCCCCGATTCCCTGATAAATGTAATAAAAGCCCTTCCTTGGTGGTCTAGGGTTCCCCCCTCCCACCCACTTCCCAGAGACATGTAAAAATGACTATCCCTGGTGGTCTAGTGGAACCCCCCTGCCCATTGCTGTGATCGCGGTAATCATCTGTAAATAAATGCCCTGGTGATCCAGTGGCAGCCCCACCCCTCCACCCACATGAACCCTTGCCCACCCGCTCCCCATCGCTTCGGAGAGTAGCTGCAACACCCGCATACCACCAGCCGCCCACAAATGACAGGTACAGTATGGGCTGTAAGCCCATTGGTCCCAAGTGTGGACCAATGGGCTTGCAGGACATATTGTACTAGACAGTCCAAATATGTGAATGACTTCACATATTTGAAACTATCTAGTACAGTATGCCCTGCAAACCCACGTTGGTCACACTAAGGGGACCAATGGGCTTACAGCCATACTGTACCTGTCATTGCAGGTGGCTGAGAGGTATGCAGGCAGGTGCAGCTGTCGACAATAATGGGGATCAGGTGGGAAAAAGGTTGC
Source organism: Neoceratodus forsteri (assembly GCA_016271365.2). Taxonomy (NCBI): domain Eukaryota; kingdom Metazoa; phylum Chordata; order Ceratodontiformes; family Ceratodontidae; genus Neoceratodus; species Neoceratodus forsteri. Next base: position 964,178,485 of record CM028132.1, on the reverse strand, counting down.
TGCTAGGGCAGGAGGTGCCACTGGATCACTCAGGGCATTTATTTATGGAGGTAACCCCTGAAAATAGGCACTTGTGCCTAGTGGGCCTTACCTGGTTACCAAAGACTAAATAAAAAAAAAATTATCATGATCACAGCAACGAGTTGGGGGGGGTACCACTAGACCACCAGGGATGGTCATTTTTACATGTCTTGGGGAATCGGGTGGGAGGGAGGACCACTAGACCACCAGGGAAGGGCTTTTATTACAGTTATTGGGGAACTGGGGACTCGGGTGGGGGGCCACTATACTACCAGGGATTGTTTGTTATACATTTATGAGATCACATCCACGGGGTGGGAGATGTCCTGGAATCCCTTCTGCACATGTCATGCTGTGCAGGGAGCCAGGCACAAGTCGCCAGGCTGCCCTGTGCAAGGCATGCAAATGGGGCCATAATGACATTCAAATGGCCCCATTTGCGCCTTGCATATTTTATGGCCTCATTTGCATGCCCCCTGCTGAATATCATGGGCGATGCACCTAGCGTAACTGCACTTGTGCTGGCTCATCCCCGTGCTCCCTATCTGTGGCTTGCACTGGCACAGTACCACTGCACCATGCACAGTATGTGCACTGACCTTGTCATATTCAATGGTGCTGCACCATGGTCCATCACCATTGAATATCACCTGGCCCTGGCACTGGTGCATTCCAGTTTCTCTGCACCCAGGCTTGTGTCACTGACTGTCGCAGTCTGGCTATCCGGGCCTCAAAGTATAACAGGAGGACACTGAGAATAATGAGTTACCAGCAGGGCATGGGAAAAACAGGGGAATGAATAGAAAATACTGTGTGTTGGTAAGCTGGATAGAAGTCAGTAAGAAACCTCATGATCATGCAGAGGCTCACTCTTTCTGTTGGTGTAAGTGCACAGGATATAGAAATGAGCAGACATCCCTTTGGAGGTGGGAGGGGGAGAGAAATGCACAGACTTCAAAGTGGGCTGCAGACCAACTCTAACAGACACAAAAAGACTAGAAAAAAAATAGTATGGGGAAGAAAATAAAAACATCAAAAAACTTCAGATGCATTGGACTTTTAAATGTGTGGACTGCACGAGGGAACTAGACAGACAAGGAAGGAAGTAAGAAACGCTGACAGTCCCCTTTAATTCTTTCAATATCTACAATACCTACTACGTGGATGTATAATAGTTAGTTACAGATCAGCAATGTCTGAAACATTTGTACATAATGTCATGTTGTCTTCTGGAGGATTAGTTATAATATATTTGTGCTGTTGGTTATAACATATATGCACACGTAAGTGTCTAGCTTATTTGCATTTACCTGCATATTATTTCTGACCTTCCAAGAGTGCAGCCTGACCACCCCACAGCTTGTAGCAAACCACTCAGGTGCACCATTCTTTTGTCACACTGCCTAATTCGCCACAAGCTGCGGGACTTTGGAGTCGGGGCTCTACCTGACAGAGAATCGGGCACAGGGTCCCTAATGCACTGACAATCAGTGCAAGCTACTGTTGGTGCAGCTTGCAATGCCCTTTGAGAATCAGGCCCATTGTACTTAATTGTGATTTTATTTGGAAAGTCCAGGGTGGGTGGGATTTAGGACTGCATGGTGGTTTGACAGCTGGGTGGGGGAAGCGAGTGAATGGTGGTTGTACAGATATGAGCAGCATCTGTGTTCCGACTGAAATAAAAAAAAAACTGCCAAAAAGTAAAAGGAGCCTTTAAAGGTAAAGGGCAGTAAAATAAAGCCCACAGTGGTAACTCCCACTGAAACATAACATTTGTCAGCAGATAAGGACCACTTGGCCTCATAGTCTGTCAAGTTTGTTCTTCCCTATTCTGCCATCACAGACTCTACCCGATCTCTGGCAACCTCCCCCTTGACTTTTCTAGTAAGATTCCTTTGTTCCTGTCCCATGCATGCTTGAAGTCCACCACTGTTTTCGCTCCCACCACATCCACTGGTAGACGGTTTCAGGCATCCTCCATTCTTTCAGCAAAGAAGTACTTCCTCGCATCAGTCCTAAATTTCTCCTTCCCTAAACTTCCTCTGCTCCATTGCATGCCCTCTTGTCTTAGTGCACCTTTTTCTCTGAAAAATAAGCCCCTCCTGTACCTTGTTCACCCACATGAGGCGCATATAGGTCTCTATCATGTGCTCCCTCTCCCTCCACTCTTCCAGGGCATACATATTGAGATCCCTCAGTCTTTACTCAATTACTTTTTTATGCAAACCATGCAGCATTTTAGTTTCCCTCATCTGGAAAGCCTCTACTTTGTCTATGTCCCTCCTGAAATATGGGCCCCGAGTCACAAAGGATGACACAGAGCTTGTGCCACGCCATGCATCAGAACTGATGGTTGTTTCACCTGCGCTGACATCTCTGTCACAGAATGTACCTGATTCAAGAGGATCAAGCACACTGTGACAGTTTTCCCAATTAAGGCAGCTTGCAACAAGTATTTGGTCCAACCTCCTTAAAGAGGGTACCTGAGATTACCACAAGCTAGACCAGAAAAAGCTGGTCTATCTTGCTGCAATCGATACACGGGATCAGGAATCTCAGTCTTCAACTAGGGACTGCCACAAGCCCTGTGTATCACATGTTCAGTATAACCTGGTAGCAGCAGTCAGAAACCAGTAACAGGATAGCTGGTAGTGACATGGGGAAGAAGCCGGGGCACCACTGTTAAAAAGACTGTCTCTGATTTTCTCCAGCAATGTGGCAGTTTCCTTTCATCCAGCCTGACACTTTGACTCAGGCTCCTGACCCCACAGTAAGCTCTGCACTTACCCCACAAGAGTGACTGTATCCTGGGCTACCTTCTGGTACAACCCGGTGGCAGCAGCCAGAAACTGGTAATGGGACACCTGGTAGTGACATGGGGAAGGAGGAGAGGTACCACTGTTTAAAAGACTGCCACTGATTTTCTCCAGAACGTGGCTGTTTCCTTTCATCCTGCCTGACACTTTGACTCTGCTCCTGATACAACAGCAAGCTCTGCAATTACCCCACAAGAGTGACTGTATCCTGGGCTACATCCCAGTACAACCTGGTGGCATCGGTCAGAAACTGGTAACGGGTGGTGACATGAGGAAGGAGGCGGGGCACCACTGTTAGAAATACTGCTGCTGATTTTCTTCAGCAATGCTGCTGTTTCCTTTTATCCTGCCTGACACTTTGACTCTGCTACTGAGCCCCACACAAGCTCTGCACTTATCCCACTAGAGTGACTGTATTGCCGGCCCAGGGGTGCTATGGGCTGAGGCACCGGGTGCCTTACCTCACATCACACCAGTGACCCGTGTTTGGAAATGAGCATGGGACACCAGGGGTTGGTGGGTGGAGAAGGATTGAGTGTCCTCAGGACTGCTCTCCTTCTCCAGGGAGGGGGGTTAGCAGTGCTCGGTGATTGCCTGCCCCCTAGTGGAGGCTGGGAGGTGGCACATCAGTGCTAGAGACTAAAGGCGAGTGACTGTGGCAGGCACTTGGCATGGGTGTGCACAGGAGCATGTGCACTACCACCAATGGTGCCACTGCAGTACTCGGGAGAAGCCAAGAAAAAGTGGAAAAAAATGGGAGTCCTCTGCAGGATGATGATGGTCCCCCACCACAACGGCCTGGGATGGCACCTCCCCGAATACTGATCTGGTCTGGTAGGTCGAGTCGCTCCTTAACCCCTGCAATCAAGGGTAAGGCATGGGGTTCAGGGGAGGGGGCCTCATACCCGGTGTCAGTGCAGGGGGACATCAGGGGGGCAACAGAGGACTCCGAGGGGAGAAAATAAGTAACTACAAAAAAAAGAGTGACTGTATCCTGGGCTACATCCCAGTATGACCTGGTGGCAGCGGTCAGAAAACAGTAATGGGACAGCTGGTGGTGACGTGAGGAAGAAGGCGTGGCACCACTGTTTAAATTATCGCTGCTGTTAGCGGCTCTTCATATGAGTGACTCCTCACAGGAGTGACGAGAGTCCTCAGTGAGAGTCACAGGCAGGAGGCTCAGGGGAGGCTATTTACAAAAAAGTTTAGAAATACAGAAATGTTGCAAGCCTATTGTGAGATTAAGTAACTGTAAGCTGTGTAATATAACAATCTAGATACTTTTTAAAAGTAGTAGTTCCAGGGTAAATCCTGGTGAGGGAAATTATGTATAACAAAATCCATATAATATTAGTACAGAACAATAGATGGCAGTGTTTGGCTTGCTGGTGCTAACTATTGTGTATGGGCAAATTAGTCTATGAACATCCCTGTCAAAAAGGAGTAGTGGTGACAAATTCCTATGTGAAAGTAAAATATCATTTTAATGTTTTAGAGAACTCGGATGTGGGGACCTGTAAGTAGAATATTGAAATGAATGTTCAGAAACAAATTCACGTTTTGAGTACTAGGCATAGGATTAGAAAAACATTGAAAACAATGTGTCAATTGAGGAAATTTGCCAATGATAGATTGTGGGGAGGGTGTAAACAAATCTTGTGAAACTACTGTATGTTTGAAATTTCTGTTGTAGTTACTGATAGAGAGCAAAGTGTCAGATTAGATAGGGAGATATTAAGAAAAAGACAAATTCAAAATGTAGTTAAAATATTGATACAAAAGGCATGGGTTCCCACTGCTAAGAATACAAAAGTGAGAGCTTTAGTTACAAAAATTGATGAGTTAGGGAAAGTATTACAGTACAATCAGGTACAGATAGCAGTTATTACTGAGACATGCTGTGCCTCACATGTGCCGCATGCTTCAGTAAAAATACTGTAGAGGGGTATCAGGTGGAGAGAAGGGATAGAGTGGTACAAAAGGGTAGGGGGATTGCTTGTTATGTACAAGAAGACTTAAGCTATGAAGGACGAATGAATTAGAACAGGAAGGATTTGAAATATTATGGATGGAATTAAAAACATCCAGATTAGCCAGAAACCGTAGATCCTTGTTTGTGGGAGGTTTTTTATCATCCTTCCTCAAGCAATGACAACAATGTAATTAAACATCTAGACTGGTATATTAATAGAATATTAGAAACACATCCAGTTAGTGGGAGAATTCTTATGGGAGAGTCACATAATTTACCTTTATCAAAAGAAATGCAGTGATGAAATTTGAAACAGGTTAGAAAAGAAGGAACAAGGGGGAAAATATATTAGACGTGGTTGCTACAAATTTGTCATATTGGTATAGGTTACCAATGATTGCACCTCTATTAAATTATCAGACCATGATGTTGTAGTAGTGACATCAAGTTTTGAAGGATGCAAAAATCAAAGAAACCAGAGACAGGTGATTTTGAGCAGAAAATGGAATAAAGGTAGGAAAGAAAGAGTGTTAGATTCAATGGCTTGTGAATTGGATCCTGACTGGTTCAAATTAGAGTCAGCTGATACTAGTTGGTGCAAAGTGACTGATACAGTACATAACATTATGGATAGGATTGCACCTGTGTGTGAAGTGGTGTTGAGGGGTGGAGATAAACTACTGGTGAATGAGGAATTTAAAGATTTGATAAAAAAAGACAGATAGCCCTTAAGTTAGGAAGGACAGATGAATATAACCAGCTGAGAAATAAAGTAAATGGGATGGGAAAAAGGATGAAAAAGACATATCAAAAAGTAAATGGATAACGAAAGTCTGAACCCCAAAAAATGGTGAAATACAAAAAAGGGTATTTTGCAAAGTTGGCCTGGTGGCACAGAGGGTGGAAGCACTGAACACCTTACTTCTCACCACGCTGGTGACCTGTGTTCAGGAACAAGCACGGGCCGTTGGAGGTTGGCATGGTGGGGGAGGGAGAGGAGCAGGATTGAGCTGCTGACAGGCAGTTCTCCCATCCAGGGAGAGATCTGTGCTTCCCTCAGTTCTTTACTGCCTTGCAGTGGAGGCCAGGGGGCAGTACAAGCCGAGGGAGCCAGGGCACTAGGCCAATGGAGTGGGAGAAAGGGGCTATCACTGGAGCAAGAGGGCACATGCTTATCTCCACGCATGTGCACCATTCTGTCTGGGTCCCTGGGTAACTGGGAAAGGGAGAAAATGTGGAAAATCAGGATCTGCAGCAGGATGATGCCTTTGAGCCCACTCCAGCGGTCCACTGGGACACGCATCACGTTCAAGATCCCAAATGGCCCTGGAGTTCAGTAGGGTTGGAAGGCAAGCAGCTGCAGCCCAATGCAGTAGGATAAACACCTATATAGAAATAAAAAGGGTATTTTGCAAAATGATAAACCCAAGAAACATATAGGAAAGTTGGCAGAAAATGGTGGTTTTGAAGGAGGGGGAAAGGGTAGTAAGTTTGTTCAGGAACTAAATAAAACATTGGGTGATGTTAGTAGAGGTCTGAACCCCCTGGAGAAGATAGAAGGGGAAATATAGGATATTCCAGACAAATATTTAGTCTCAGTTGAGGAAATGGGGTGGGAGAAAGGGGCTATCACTGGAGCAAGAGGGCACGTGCTTATCTCCACGCATGTGCACCATTCTGTTTGGGGCCCTGGGTAACTGGGAAAGGGAGAAAATGTGGAAAATCAGGATCTGCAGCAGGATGATGCCTTTGAGCCCACTCCAGCGGTCCACTGGGACACGCATCACGTTCAAGATCCCAAATGGCCCTGGAGTTCAGTAGGGTTGGAAGGCAAGCAGCTGCAGCCCAATGCAGTAGGATAAACACCTATATAGAAATAAAAAGGATATTTTGCAAAATGATAAACCCAAGAAACATATAGGAAAGTTGGCAGAAAATGGTGGTTTTGAAGGAGGGGGAAAGGGTAGTAAGTTTGTTCAGGAACTAAATAAAACATTGGGTGATGTTAGTAGAGGTCTGAACCCCCTGGAGAAGATAGAAGGGGAAATATAGGATATTCCAGACAAATATTTAGTCTCAGTTGAGGAAACAGCTAAAGCCTTAAAAAATTAAAAATCAACAAGGTAGAAGGACCTGATGACATACCAAATTGGTTATGGCAGGAGGAAGCAGACTTCGTTGCACCATGGGTATGTAATATTTTCAATAAGAAGAGAAAAGCATTCAGCATTTGAAAAGGCTGATTCAGAAAGCAATTTTATTATCTCAGACACTGTAGACAAATGCAGGTGGCAACTAAATGAGTGCCAAGCTCTGAACGTAAAGCTTCAACCACAAAACTTCATTTTGTGCTAAGGCAACACTGAGAGGAGGCTGAAAAACCCATACTTGGGTGTCTGATTCAAAAAAACCATGATTATTGCTTAAAACTGCTGGAGCAACACTACCACAGAGAAAGCCAAATATTTTTGAGCACCTCCCTTGTGCTCTTTCTCAAGGCTTTTTAGCACAAACTCTCAGTTTTGTTATCTCAGACATTCGCTTATAACGGACAAATGTGGGATACACAGTGTAATCTGTTATAAGTGGCTTCAACTGTAAAACTGAAAAGTACTACATTGCATATTGGCTGGCTCCACTGTATACAACTTTGTGTGGTTATGCAGTTTTAATTGAGAAAAATACAGTTTTAATTGTAAGGTATACAACTTTAATCAAGGAGGCATACTGAGAAATATACAATATAATAGCTCCTGTGTGGTGAAATCCCCATTCATGCATAACGTATTCAGATAGGGAAGGAAGGAAGGAAGGAAGGAAGGAAATTGGACACAGTTAATTTAAAAAGATATGAAAAATCTATTTCACTGTTATGATCAAACAGAAACAGTGACTTTCATATTTGAGTCAGTTGATGAGTCCTGCCTCTCCACTAAGCAGTAGAACTGGTTAAATTTCCTGATGTTCTCATTATCCTGAAACTCACAGAATGAATGATATATTCACAGGCCCAGATATTCAAACTGCACCCAAAAAGTGCGCAACAGCAGGAGCAAGTGCAGGTCCACTGCGCCCATGCGCAAGAAGCGTGATATTCAAAAACTGCGCAGGCCAAGATGTGGCTGTGGCAGATGACTGACTATTGCACAACCTGCACCATAGCACAACCAGGGATGTGAAGTTGTGCATATCTGATGCACCATAGTGCAACAAGGGATGCTCAGCGGAGCAGTCCAGATGCTCCATAGTGCAACCAGGGACACCCCGTGGAGCAAAGCAGCAATGCAACAGCACAACCAGGGATGCAGGGGCACACCATCCATGCCACAGATAAGCAGAGGAGCATACAGCAGAACAGACATTGTCTCCCACACCTCATGCATTGCACAACTGGGGGAGATCTGGAATAACCACCAGCCCATGGATACCAGCAACAAACACACAGCCGGGCCATGGTGCCCCAGCACACCCCCTGGCAAGCTGTGACTGGCACACAAGGAGGACCGACCACCCCATGTCACACCATCCCACCAATGCAGAGCACACCCTGCACCACGATCACCATACACCATTCCCAGGAGTAGTGCCCAACAGTGCAGGACACCCCATGCATGCCACCACCCCCACTGTGACAATGCAACCCTGTGCACCATGGAGCCATGCAAGGCAGCCCCACCATGTGCACCCTGCTGTGGGTGGCAGCAGACAGCAATGCAACAACAGCATACACAGTGCCACCCTGCACTTCCCCCCCAAGGTACAGCTGAGAGACCGACCATGCATCGCCACACGAGGTACCCCACATGCGACAGGGCATGCCCCGGACCCCACCACCAGCAGTACAGCACCCTGCACACCATCTCAAGGACACATTCCATCCCAGCACTGGCCACAACAGCCAGCACAGACACGCACAGTGTTGCATGGAAGCATGCACCACACAGGATGCAACACAGTGCATGGACAAACACCCACCCATACCCAAGGGCACACCAACACAGGGACACAGTAGTGGGTCAACCGCCACTGGCATGTGGCCACGGCTGGTGTGCACACATGGCCAGCACCCCTACATTGCACAGGTGTGCCAGCCACCCTGCGCAGGCACCATGAAGCTGTATGCCACCAGCATGCTACCGGAGCACAAGTGACAGACACTAGAGCACATCCCCTGCAACAGACACAAGCAATAGCATGGAGGCAGGACAACAACAGCGGATGCTACAGTGCCACCGGAGGCAGACATGCACCATACTGGTGCTGGAAGGCAACCTGACATTGTGCCGGGTACAGTTGTTATCCAGCATGGACAGCCACCACTGACACGCCAGCAGACCATGCATATCACGGACATGCAAGGGTGTCAGCTGCATTGGCCATGGATGGTCTGACAGGGGTGCCATGCACACAGTGCATGCACCTTAGACCACTGCACACAGGCATCCAGTGCACAGAGAACAACACACAAACCACAGACAGTGACTGATCCCCCTGCCCACACCATAGGTGGTTCCCTTCTGCACACACACACACACACACACACACACCCATGCGTGCACCACCCCTGATGCCATGCACACCACTGCAGCTGAGCACCTGTAGCCTGCTGCAAATCAGAGACCACCTCAGTTGTCATAACAAAACAAATGTATTTAAAACAGGAAATACAAAATGATATACAACTATGTACAATGGGGGAGGGCCACATACCAGGTGGGGGTAAGGGGCAGGGGTTAAATTATGGGAGATGGAAGAGAGGTGTGAGGTGGGTCCAGTGGGGAAGGTGTTATTAGGGGCATGGATTGATCAGCATCTGCCCCGGTCATCCTCCACGTGGCGCCGATGTTGTCCCCGCCTCCTCACCCTGTGGCGGTCCATTATTTGCAGGAGCTCCAGGGTCACCCTCGCCACCTGGAGCAGCTCCTGCAGTCCATGCTCCAGTGCCTGCAGTTGCCATCCATCTAGGATGAGGGAGTAGAGTCAATAAGTGTGACTGTCCAGCCCCCTGCAGCCTATCCATTGTGCATGGCATACAGCCATGTGCCATGCCCCTGTGATGGTATGCGACCACCCACAGTGACCGTGTCCACAAAACCTGCCTACCCAGGGAGCCACAGCCAAGTGGACCACTGCACACACCCACTGCCCATGTCCTGCACAGCACCACCATGGCTGTACAGTGACTTGGCTATGCGGTGTGAAGGCAGTGGCACAGCCATGTGCCCGGTGCATGCATGGACCACCATTGATGCACTTCCAGACATGCAGTGCCACTGGACAGTGCTGACTATAACAAGTTGCGTGCATGGCAGAGGTGTCAATGGATGGACGCCATGCACCGCTGCCCGCCCAGTTATACAGCATGCAATAGTAATCATGGATATAAGGCACTCACCATCATCAGGCTGGTCCCTGCGCCACTGCAGACCTTCACCCCTCCGGTCCTGCTGGTCCTCCAGACGGCGCCTCCACTCCCCCGCCTGCCTGCGCTCTTCTGGGCCTAAGGTGCAAACATGGAGATAGGAACATCAGTACAATCCGGTAGCAAAGTCCCCCAACCCCCATGTGTGTGCAATCCCACACGGCCATACCCATCCACCCCACACCCCGATACCACCACCACGGCCAACACTGGACGGCCCCCCCATGTGCCAGACACATGCAACTGTGATACCCTTATGGACGATAACAGTGTATGGATGGGGCACCTACCTGGCCGTGGCACTGTGCCCTTCCTGGCATGTGCCTGCAGGCAGGCAAGCAGGTCCGGGTCCCTGCATCTGAGGTCCCCGTACCAGTGGCGACACTGTTCCGCTGTGTGCCCCATACCAGTGGCCTCCTCCAGAGCATCAGCCACCTCCTGCCAAACAGCACTCCTGGCCCTGTCCATGGGTGCATCATCATATAGAGCCCCAGCATGGGGCTCTACAATGGCCACCAGGTTCACAAGCTCCACCTGGCTCCACATCACTGCCCTTCTCCGCGCCTTCTCAGCAAAGTGTTGGATTCAAAATGGTTCTTGGCAGTGTGGTCCTGCCACATGCAGATGCTGTGCAGTACAGAGCTGCCATTCTCTATCGCGCTGTCACCGAACAGTGTGAGAGTGGTGCACCCATGCCTGATGCATGGCACCTAGGGGGCAAATGTTGGGCACAGGGTCAAGGGTCTCTCGAACACAGACAGCCACAGCACGATTGGAACCCAATGCGTGAAGCATGATTGGGTGCCTGTGTGCCACCTCCTGTAGCAGCCTACAGCGCTGTGGCCCCAGTGCATCTACGGCACCCCAGTGCCACAGCGCCATATATGTGAACAGCGCAGTAGCGCCACTGGCACAATGGTGGCCATGCCCTGCATTTCCTCCTGCACACAGCACATCAGCAGTGCAGCAGGTGCCTGCATCATCATCTCAGGCATGTGCAGTTAGGTGTGTACTGTGCATGTCACAGAACTGCACCCTTGGCTCAGCACGTTCAGCACAATTGCGCAAAGCGCAACAGTGTGATATTCAGCTGGCATATGCAAATCAGCTAATCAGCCATTCAATGGCGCAGTCACTGCATTTGCATCCACTTAAAAATGCACCTCGCCTCATTTGCATGCGTTGCACTATAAAACTGCAACATTGGGCTGCACTGGCCATAGTCGGTTACTGCATTCTATTGCGGTGAGTTGCGTGCTGTTTGGGAGTGTGGACTGTGGTGTTTGGGACATACATGGGACTGCACAGTCACAGGTAACACCTGTCATTCTCATAGGAGGAATAATGACTGATCGTGAGGTGGATGAAGAGGAACAGAGATGTGGGAGGAAGAGGAGGCCGAACTTCACCAAGGCAGAAACACATGCCCTGTTTGAGGCCTACCTCAACCAGGAGCTGCTGCTCAGAAGATGCCAGGGAACACCACAGGCCCATGCTGCTGCATGAGAAGAGGTGGTGTATGCTGTCAACCTGCATGGCAGCCACCAGCGGTCCATGCAGGAGTGCAAAAAGAAGATGGGCACAGACAGGCGGAAAATTCAGGAGAAGGTGGCTGCCATCAGAGCAACACGATCTGCGACCTGTGGGGGATAGCCGGAGGTGCAACACCTGACTCCACAAGAAGAGCGGGTTGCTGGCAGCATGCAGCGTTGCGCCATCGAGGGTGTTCCAGGTGGTTGATTCCAGACTGGTGGTAGCCCATCACTGCATGGTAGGTCATGGTCTGTCAATGGGGGGGACAGGGTAGGTCACATACATTAATGCTACTGTTTTTCCCTTATAGCTCCTGAGCATCTACATGGGTCAGTGGTGGTGGTGGGCTTCTCCACTGAGGGCGGTAGCATGGAGATGAAGGAGGGGCCATCCACCTCCACAGACATACGGGGGTCAGGGTGATAGTGGGCCCACCTGGATATCAGGACTGATGTTGGTGGAGCAGGTGCGGCGGAGGCCCTGCCCGTGTCCCAGCGTGCCAGTGTCCATGGATGCCAGCATGCTGAGACTCGGGCTGGTGCCGGATCCATCACCGATGATGATGGAGCTAACGTCATGGGCAGTGAGACGTGTGGGCCACAGGATGGCCACACAGCAGGTGACATCACGGGCATGGCTGTGGGTGGTGCCGCCGTGGAGACCTGCGTGACATCACAGTCCCAGCCAGTGCCTGCCTGCACCAGTGGGGCAGCACTGGTGTGTGTCCAGGACAGTGGGGCTGTTGGGGCCACTGCAGTGGCACCATTGAGCCCTGGAGAGCGGCAGCGGGTGGGGCAGTATCAGCAGTCAGCCAATGGCCATGGAGGTACAGTGTCAGGGGGCAGCGTCAGTGCACCACCTGTGGACATGCCCAGGCCTGGCCCTGGTGTGTAGCGCCCACCCTCAAGGGGTACTGACCATCAGGGCTGTGAACACCATGAAGGACAGCATGCCAATCAGGCAGATGACATCTTAGATGAGCACACCCGCATACTCCAAGCATCAGTCAATCAGCAGATGTGGCTTGTGGTGGCGGTGGATGCACTCACTGTGGCTCTGTGCCAGGCAGAGGATCGGCACAGCAGAGACACCGCTCTGCTCCTGGCAGGGATGGACCGGGTGCGGGAGGATGTGACCGCTGCCATTGACAGGCAGGCACAGGCAATCACAGCTGTCATGGCCACAATGGGCATACAGTTATTTGCCCATGCATCACAGACACCATGCAGTGCAATGTCCACCCCCCGTTCCCGGTGTTGTGCGACACCCGGGTTCAGCTATGGGCATCCCGAGCACGCCTGGTGCAGGCATGCTCGGTGTGCTGCAGATGCCTGCGCAAGCATGGTCATGTTCATGCAGTGGAACCCCTGGGGGACCTTCGGTGCCACCCCATGAGGCCATTGGTCAGCCTGTCACTGCTGGCAGGTCTCAGCGGGGCAGACCACACATCTGTGGTGGCCGTGGCACTGTGGCATGTGCCTGACCTGTCTCCCAGCATGGCTACTGTCTGAGGCTGCCCTGTGTGCATTGTGTTGTTCAGCGTGCAATGCACGGGTGGGGTACCCGGCCCTGCATGCACACACACACATTCCATCTGCACACCCTCTCAGCTGCTGTCCATTGCAGCATGTGCATGATGATGCCTGTGTTGTGCTGTCCACCACTGTGCAACGGTGCCCAGTGTCTGACACACGCACAATGACAGGCAGTGGGCATGGTTGTCTGTGGACATGTGTGTGGCTAGGGGTGGCGGTCGGGATCGGCATGTCTCCTACCCTTTGTGCATGTCTTGTGAAGTGTGTGTGACCACGTGCCATGTTAGACCTTGCCCATCCCTGGTGGTGTGTGCAGTTCCATGCTCGGCCACTTCCCTTGACAACATGCACCCCTGGTGTTTGTCCATATGTGTTTGTGGGTTGTGCCTTTGCCACTGGTGGTTGCACATGCCCCCATGACTTATCTGGGTTGGCTGAAGTGCTCCTCTGTGATGGTGTCCCAGTGCAACTGTGCCAGCCGGATCAGTCGGGGGTCCCGTCGCCCAAGGGGGGCCTGCCCATCACCATCTTCACCAGCTTCCTCATCATCCCCATCACTGTCCCCCTCTTTGACTTCTACGGCTATCCCACAGTCGTTGGCCATGTTGTGCAGGATGCAACAGGCCAGCAATAGCCCACAGGCCTTTGAGGGGCTGTACTGTAGGGCACCGCCAGATGTGTCCAGGCAACGGAAACATGCCTTCAGCATCCCGAACACCCGCTCTATGACATTGCTTGTGGTGGCATGTGCCTTATTGTAGCGTTGCTGCAATGGGGTCATGGGCCGCCAGTATAGTGTGAGCAGCCAGGGACGGAGTGGGTATCCACTGTCACCTGTGTGTAGAGGGTGGAGGTTAGTTTGGTGATCAGCGTCGCCCTGCCTTGGGCCATCTAGGCCAATACCCATGTCACCTCTGACTATACCCCTCCCAAGCTCTATGTCTTTCCACTTGGTTTGCATACTCACCCACTAAGTGGCCTGTGGGGATGTCCCCACTCCCTAATCTGTGGCACAGTGCTGACTGGTGCCAGATGAAGGCATCATGTGCTCCCCCAGGGTGTGTGGCACAGACATTGATTATGTGCCCCCTAGCATCGCACACCACCTGGCAGTTGATGCTTGCATACCCCTTCTGATTAATGTATGCAGCCCATTCAGGGCCAGGTGGTGTGTGGATGGCCACATGGGTGCAGTCTATTGCTCCTAGCATGCCAAGCATACATGCTACCCTGTGGAACTCCTGTATGTTTGCTGTGCACTCTGCCGGTGTGCTGGGGAAATGGATGTACTCCGCAGCATGTGGCAGCAGTGAGCTGAGGAATTGGGTGAGGTGGCGTGACACGGCTGACTGGGTTATGCCTGTCATGTCCCCTGTTGGTCTCTGGAAGGTACCTGTGGTGAGCAGGCACATGCAAGCTGTCACTTTTGTCTCCACTGACAGAGCATGGCTCTGTCGTATGGGTGCCTGCATCACATCACTGCACAGCTCAAAAAGCAAGCTCAGAATTGCCTGGGTCAGGTGGTAATGGCCCACGATTTCAGTATCAGTGTACAGCTTGAAGCTGGTGCGGGCTCAGTACTGCCTGTTGGGGGCATACCACCGACGGGCCCTTCCACAGCCACGCCCCCCTGCTGCCTACCTTCTAACCCTCCTCATAACTGCCTCTATCTAGATGGTGGCACTGGCCATGTCCCTGGCTTGTGTCCCCCCCCCCGGCAGCTGTTTCTGTGCTCCCACCGCTGTCCTGGCTGCTACTTCCCCTGTACCGGGAACACCTTCCTGTGGTGGCCTCAGTGCTGTGTGGCACTTCCCCCTTCTGCACTGCGCTGTGGCTGTGACTCCCCACACCTTCCCTGTTCCTGTGGGTTCCAGGTGCTCTGTCTCTATCTTGCCCTGTGTGTGTGTGTGTGTGTGTGTGTGTGTGTGTGTGTGTGTGTTGCCTGTGTGGCTGGCTATGGTTCGGCAACATGTGCCTTCCCTGTAGTGTTCTTGTACCTCTCTCTTGTTCCTTTTTATTTTAGCTAATTTCCGCTATCGCACAACTTCCACTTGCTCCCCTATTGTGCATGGTGCATGTTGTTGAATATCGCACTGCGCCATTTATGCATGGTTCCTCCCCCTTCAGTTTCGTATGCATTCATTATCATTGTGCTCTTGTGCAGTGTGATTTGGGTGTGCATCTGCCTCCCGCTGAATATTGCAGAATGGCGCATTTTCAGACTTGCATTGTCGCAACCCTATTGTGCATGTGCAACCCTTTTGAATATCTGGGCCACAAAATGTTGTAGTTAGATTGATCTTCAATGGTCCACACCACCAGCTAATTCCAAATGTTGTGTTCCTGCCTGCCCCCATCACTTCTATAAAGCACAACTCCCAACCCCACTCATGCTCATTAATTGTAAACTAAAAATATGTTCCTCAATCCTCACACTGATGTGTGCCTCCATTCTTTGCCAGCTCACTCCCCTCTTGTGTTTGGTAATCAGGAGATGGGGGTGGTAGTGTAAGAGGACTGATCCAGCAGGGTTGGCTGTCCTTGTAAGATCATTTTATAAGGAAGCAGTAGCAGGGATTCAAGATCACAGGGTCATGTTTGGGAGTAGGAAGTAAGGGAATCCAAGTGGTGCCAATACAAACAGTGAACATAGCTAGTGGCACAGCACACTGAAGATTGATCTAACAATGCTTCTACCCCCTAAGGAAAAATCTAAAAGGTGTGGACCTGAAAAACCTGAATAAGTAAGCCAGATGGGTAGGTTACTGATCCCACAGGTGAAGGGTGTCAAAAAATTGACAAAATAAAATATTTTGTGAACATTTTGCTGGGTGAACATAGAAACATAGAAACATAGAAACATAGAATGTGACGGCAGATAAGGACCGCTTGGCCCACCCAGTCTGCCCATTTCCCTACCTTCTGGATAAGCTGCAGATCCTAGTTAACCAGCAGCCTATTTCTTCCTCCCCCCACCCCAACATGTTATTTAGCAGCAAGTTCCCAATCCAATTTTAAAATTAACCAGCCCTACCAGGAAAACATTCTATCCTTCTGAATTTGCTGTGACAGGGTAGATCTGCCCTTTGCCCTCCCCATCTCTTCCAGGACCAGAGGGGGTTTTGTCAGGAGCTCTGGTGGGAGTCAAACCAGGATTTCTCAAGTTGGCTTTTATGAATACGGTGCAGAGAGACCTGTAAACTTGCAGTAAGCCCTCAATTGGATAATTGGGAGCAGCTCATAATTGTGAGCAGTTGAGGAGCAGAATAAAATGAGCATACCTCTGTTTGAAATGTTATTTATTATTTTGGGCCGGAATTTGCTGGAATGGAAAAGGCAGACTCTGCTGAACATGGAGCAGAAGTGAAGCTCTGAAGAACATGTGGCTAAATGCATTAGGGGTATTTAACCATGTACAACAGATACAGGTAGAGCTGGGGTAGTTGATGTGGAGGCCTGCTTGAGAGCAGGATCAGCTGATGAAAGCTTGGAGAGAGAATCGATTCAGTATAGCCTGAATTGGGATCCTAGAGTTAGTGGCCAGAGAAGATCAAGGAGAGACAGTTCATTCCTGCTGTATAAAGAAGGTAAATTGCTGATGAAAATGTTTTTGGTAACTGGAAAAGAAATCATTTAATTTTGTGCTGTTCAAACAAATGTAAAATAAAGAGTTTAGGGGCCCAATTCCAGAATCCGTTACTGCTCACACAAGGTGCTTGCAACAAAAAGCAATGTCACAAGTTGCACCTTCCGGCCCCTGTTGTGGCATTCTCCATTCCAGAATGTGGCCTGCACCAAATGGGTATTCTGCTACACCAAATGGGCACTTCACCATCCTTGTGACCTGCAAACAGGTATGCCAGGTTGCAAGGGGGCTTGCGCCATGGCGGGGCTCACAATTCTGATTCCAAGAGCCCCACCATGGACGTCCCAAGGGGCTCCACTTAGATCTGCCAGGGGATGATCTAAACCTCTTGTGACTGACTGGAACACTGTAAAGTGAGGGCTATAAGTGGGGTCTGTGGGCAAGAATGACACAGAGGGGCATAGGCAGGGTTAGTGTGGCAGCCACAATGCACAGGATTGCTGTGGCACCTGGGTGGTGCAAATGTCCCCAATATTATTTATCATGGGTATTTGCACAATGCCAGGTGCCACAGCAATATCCAATCACCCTGCTGGCACACTGACCCTCCCTATGACCCGACCTGCCCCCCCACACACCCACTAGGCACCTGTGTCCCCACACACCATTGCCACTGGTGCTGGTCACACTTCACTGTGCCACTGTAAGAGGTGCCATAGCCTTGCGGCATGTGCTGTTGGTACACCACTGGTTGGGCACAGCCCTGCACTTGTGGCAATCACGGGGCATTTGGCACAGGAACCCTGCTTTCTTTCAGAATATGGTGCAGGGTTCCTGGTGCACCCTGCATTGCCGTAGCCCTTGGAGCAGTGCAACTTGCGTCGCTCAAGGGCTCCTTCTGGAATCAGACCCTAGGCGTTTGAAATTTGAAACCTGTCTGACCTATCATTTGGAATGTCCCTGAATAGCCTAGGCCACAAATCTGCATACAACCTGTCATGCTGGCATACCATGGGGAAGAAGGAGAACCATGATTGACTTTCACAAAATCCTTAGCCATGGAGTATTGTATATTCTGGCCCAGATATTCAAACTACACCAGGCTGTGGCACAAGCCTGGGTGTAGCGCAACTTGGCTGCACAGGAGCGTTGACTGGGTGATATTCAATGGAGCTGTGCCATGGCATAGCATCTTAGAATATTGTACCCTGGCCACCCGCAGTTTGCATGGCACAGTTGCACTGCACCAGCGCAAGTGGCCAGAGTGGAGCAGTGGGATGCACTAGCACAAGTTCTGTTGCGCCATGCATAGCAACCATGATATTCAAATGTGCACATGCAAATGAGGCCATAATGTATGCAAGGCATAAATGGGTCCATTTGCATGTCATTATGGCCTCATTTGCATGCAGGTGTGCCGATCCCCGGTGACTTGCACCTGGCGCCCTGCCAGGCAGCAGCCATCAGGGACTGACGCCCCCTGCACAGCAAGGCAATGTGACCCACAGCCCGATCGCGGGCTTCAGTGAATATAAAATAGCATCCTATATCCCTGGTGGTCCAGTGCACCGCTCTCAGCCCAATTGCGGGCATGTGTAAGAATAAAGAGATTCCAGTTTCCCTGGTGGTCCAGTGGACTGAACTCAGCCCAATCATGGGCATTTGTATAAAAAAAGTATGTCCACTATCCTGGTAGTCCAGCGGACCCCCCTCCCCACCTGCCCACTGATCCTCACTGCCCAGCTCCCCCCAGTCAGTGGCGGGCTGCAGCACCCCACCCACCTGCTGCCCACTGGCTGACACCGTAGGTAGGGCTGTACACCCATTGGTCCACAGCATGAGCCAATGGGCATGCAGCCTGTACTGTACTACACATTCCAGATATGTGAATGGGCCATTCACATATCTGGAATATGTAGTACGGTATGGGCTGCACACCCATTGGCTCACACTGTGGACCAATGGACATACAGACCTACCTACGGTGTCAGTCGGCGGGCAGCAGGCGGGTGGGGTGCTGCTGCCTACCATTGACCGGGGGGGGAGTGGGGTGGTGGGAATCATTGGGTGGGTGGTGAGGGGGGGTCCTCTGGACCACCAGAGATAGTGGACATACTTTTTTGATACAAATGCCCACGATCAGGCTGAGAGCAGTCCACTGGATCACCAGGGATATTGGATGCTATTATTTTTAACATATGCCCGCAATCGGGCATGGGAGGGTGCCACCATGGAGATGCAGCCAGAGCTCAGGTGGCCACCCATGGGTGGCAGCTGTCGTGTTACACCCTGCACTATGGCAGCTCACCTGTGGGTGGCCAGCTGTTGTTCGTTTTTTTGGGGGGGATCAACTTTGTGTGGCACAAGTAGGGGTTGTGCTTGAATGGACTCAGCACATCCCGGGCTGAATATCGGGATGTGCAGAGTATGCATGGGCATGCCCCCCACCTGCCGGAAGAGGAAGACTACTGATGCCCGGCGCATCGGGATTTAAGCCAGGCACAATTCCTGTTTGAATATCGTGCCAGGGTGCATCAGTGGGTTGCGCATGGTGCAACACTGTTGTGTCATGTGCAACCCTTTTGAATATCTGGCCCCTGTGTGTGAAGTGCTATTTTATGTTCCTCTGTTTTCTCCATAAGTTGTCTTTTGGGGCATTTAATTCCGCATAACTTTTTCCACATGGCACTGTCAACATTTACGCTATAAACAGGCTTTGAGGTTAATGATAGTCTTTCTTGGATATCTTTCTCTTGAGTCTCAGTATGGAGAGTATGAAAATATATTTTCTTCACATCATTGTTGCAGTGGACACATTACCCACATCTATAGTTATCAGCTAGTTTTCAACTTAGCCAAACGGTTTTCAGATTTGCTCATATGGCTATGAACTATGCTGTCTTTAACTTAAAATGAATGTTTGATATATAGAAACATAGAATTTGACAGCAGATAAGGACCACTTGGCCCACCTAGTCTGCCCAGTTCCCTACCTGACGGATAAGCTGCAGATTCTAGTTAATCAACAGCTTACTTCCTCCTACCCCGCCACTTACATTTTGTGGAAAGGCTAATGAAACATCTCAAATCTGGGAACACATTGAAGAATATGCCTGTTTCTGAATGATGCCAAGCTGATCAAGGGGTACACCTGAGCGTATGGGAGGGGGAATTGAATACACTGACACAGTGTTTTTTTGTCTTCGGTTATTACAGATTTATATTCACATATCCCTCACATTTGGAATGTGTATAGAAAAGGCTTACACAATAGTTAGTCTTTCCATTTGTACTGTTTTATTCAGTTTTGGCATAATTATTATAGAATTAATCTAGCCCTGTCTAGCACTGACTCAATTGCACTCATACCCCCCACTGAGGAATCTCTGACTCATTAGCTTCTGTTTGAAAAAAATCATATCTGAACAGTTTCTTCTTAATCTAACAAACTGAGCCAATGGAATATTAATCACAGTATTTCTATGTTGATAGGAACAAACTGTAGGAACATAAGCATTTTTGAGTTGGAAGAAGAGCATAAAGTCTATCCCCATGCCACATCAGCAAGTTATATCCAGTAATTTAGTATTCTGTCAGGTACTGTATTTGCTTAATTTGGGTTTAAAGCTCAGCACACTTACTGTATAGCCTTTCCTGCCTCCCCTAATTATTCTCATACTTCAGCAGTGACTTCCAATTAAATAACTTTCTGTAGATGGCAGTACTGCAGCAGTGTGTGACAGTGTGTTGAATTCCAGCACCACTACCAGCAGTTTGTGATAATATAATACAATATCCCACTGCATGCTACCCATCTGTGATAGAATGCATCGATCTGTCACCTCGGTATACTGCTGCTAGTGTGTCATATTTCCTTTACTCTGGCCATTCAGTGTCTACAGATGCAGACTCTGTAGCATCTGATTGTAGACACTTCCAACTATAATTCTTAAAAATGTGTGAGATTGGCATTAACTCATTATTATGAGGAAGTATACTGTACTTCTTGAAAAGTCATGTACTGAAATAAGGGCTAAATAAATTCATCTGAGTCTAAAGCCTGTAGGAAAACAAATATCTATTTTTATTCACAAATATACCTGAGGATATAAAACTCTTTGCTAGGCTTTGTACAAAAGGACTATATACTGCACCTGAAAATCTCTGGCTTCTTTTTCTTGCTTATGTATTGAACACACTGTCATGTGTGTACAGTTTACTGCTCTGTTGTGCTTGTTTAACCCCATCCTCTTGAACAACAGAGAATTTAGTAACAGTTCCAATTTTCATAGCTCAACCTTCCTGAAGCCTTAGTGGCAAAACAAATGTCTCACATTTAGCACTGCCTGGCCAGTGACACTGGGGCATCCAGGTGACCCCATTTGGCATCTCAAGACTGGCTCCTATCCAGGGCTATGATAGTGTACTCCAATACCAAGGAGGGTTATGACCACCCCACAGTTTGAGTATCTCTTAGGGATAATTTCAGAATAGGTTGGACATCATGACTATTAGGTGACTGTCAACACAATGTCCTGCCCTGTCAGAATATGCCTGGTGTTGCTAGAGGTGATCCAGAGTGAGGTGAAAGAGAAGACTACAGAGTAGAAAAAGGAGCTGAGGCATGGCATGTATGATGTCTGCCTGACTGGCCACCAGCCAGCTGGGGGGGGGGGGAATGAAATATACAATAGTTCTACAGACTCTCCTGGATGTAGTTTTACAAACTATCCCGTTATCCAGGAAAACCTGCTGCACTTGGGCCGTACTTAGATTTGGCTTCATCTAATCTCAGTTTAGGACCCCTTTTCCTCAGTGATATACTGCACATGTGTGAAAGTAATTTTTGCTGTGTCACAAAGAAATAAAGAAAAGGCAGAAATTTTCTCCCTAATTTCTTGATTGCAATACTCCTCCATAGGAAACCCAATCATATTTATAGATCAAGATGTCCAAGAGATGTACCTTGGCTCTATTGAATTCTATTTGGGATTCTAACTGAATCTTTGTATTACTGGTAATAAACATACTTAGGGAGGCAGCATAGCACAGTGGTTTAAGACTCTGAGCTGCAAATCTGGTGACATCTAACAGACCAGACCTGGGTTTGAATTCCACAGCTTCTACTTGCATACTGTGTGATCCTAAGCAAGTCACTTAACTTCCCTGCGCTCCCAGGTCACTCCTGTAAAAAAGCTTTCAGCTTAGTGTGCTACTCCTGGTTAAACAACTGATACAGCATAAAATATAGTTAAAAAGGAATTAAAAATATATTTCAAAATTCAGTGCTCTCACTTCCCCACATACAAATTTCTATAGTTGAGGGCAATGATGCTTTCATGGCAGTGCTTACAGTTATTTGTAACTAAAACACCTTCACCAAAACAGAAATAATTTCTACTTGATTCCACTTTAATAGATTTTGGAATCGAACTTTTAAGAGTCATATTAATTAGTAGAGTGTCTAGATAAGAAATCATGATTGAGGGCTTCTATACGATCCTCATAAGGGACTGGTTTATTTTGTTAATAAATTGTTTTAGTGGGAAATAATCTGTTGACCAAAGCTCATTTTCAAGCGTACCGAGGAGGAGGAGGCAACTTTGTATTAGTGGTAGAAACACTCTCCATATCAAACAATACCAGAAATGGCTCCCTAGAACAGGTCCACTTATCAAATGCATTAATTACACTAGTGTAATCTCTAAGAAAAGGTGGTACCTTCACAACAGATACTTTAAAAAAGAAAATGGGTTTATTTAACCAGTTTTCATTTTAACAGCTATGAATATCAGTCAGCCAGGAGGATTATTACCATTCTATGTATCTTTGACAGAATACAGAAAGTTGGTATTACTGGAAAGTGAGTTATTAGAAAATCAGATTCATTATTATTTATTCAGTACTGCTTTAGTGCCCGTATGCCCATGATAGCAACACATTGCCTAAATTTCAATATAGGATAAGAATGGAAAAGGAACCTTTTATAGCTGGTTTCACCAGCTGTTCTTGAAATCAGTGTCAGAGAGGTTCTACCAGTTCCCCTAAACAGCAATAGTGTAGCTCAAGGAGGCACTCAAGGAACATTGCTAATGAGACATGACTGTGGTGGATCATAAGAACCTTCTCACCACAGTGACATAGTTGAAGTTATGTCTATTAATTGACCAAGAATCACAGTGATTAACACTAATGGACTCATACTGATCCTGTGAATCCTATGAATTGCTAAAAGACTCCTGTACATTAAAAATGCTACTGGGTCTAGCCTATTGGCACAGCAGTAGCACTACCTCTCACAATGCTGGTAACCTGGGTATGGGACCAAGCCTGAATCACTGGGGGCCAGTGGAGGGGGGGCCCGTACATCCCAGAAGATACTCTCCTCCTCCAGGGAGGGAGGCACAAGACAGAACCTCATATTCTCATATTAACAATAGGTCCCAGGGCAGGGAGGGAACTGCAAGCAGGCTAGATGGCTCCTGGATGTTTTTCTTCCACCATTATCTATATTTCTATGTTTCTTCAAGACTGCCACCTCAGTAACCATCTGCTGCAGTGCAGTTTCAGCAATGAGTGGGAGGGAGGATGCCAGCCAGCACTGTGCATGGGCTTACTTCAGCATGTGCATAGATACATAGACACTGTCAGCAGATAAGGGCCTACGGCACAACCAGTCTGCCCATCTGAGCTTGTAAGTTCACTTCATGTTTTCCTAGAAGTCTGTTGCCCCTTACCCCTGACCTCCAGAATTCCCCTATGTCTATCACATGCATTCTTAAATCCTGTGATTGTTTCAGCTCCCACTACTTCCTCTGGCAGGGTGTTCCACTTGTCCACCACCCATTCTGTGAAGAAATTCTTCCTCATGTTTCCTCTGAATCACCCTCCCTCCAACTTCATCCCATGCCCTCTAGTCCTGGAACATCTTTTTTGCTGAAAAATAGTGTATTCCTGAACCCTGTTCCTCCCTATATGATACTTCTATGTCTGTATCATATCCCCTGTCTCCCTCCTCTCCTCTAGGGAGTACATTTTCAAGTCCTTCAACCTGTCCTCATAGGACTTGTGATGCAATCCATGTACCATCTTTGTTGCCCTCCTGTGAACCTTCTGTACCCTGTCTATTTCCTTACGAAGGTAAGGTCTCCAGAACTGTACACTGTACTCCAGGCGGGGCCTCACTAGTGTCTTGTATAGTGGAATTATGACCTCCCTTTTCCTTCTGGTGATGCCCCTGCCTATGCATCCCAGCATCCTATTTGCTTTACCTGTTTCCTTCTCTCACTGCTTCTCTACCTTGAGGTCATCAGAGATGATAACCCCAAGATCCTAATCCTGCTTGATGCATTCTATATCCTCACCACCAACTGATATGTTGTTCCAGGGTTTTTGTGCCCCATATGCATTATCTTGTACTCCTTTGCATTGAATTTCAACTGCCAAACTCCTGACCATTCTTCAGGTTTTGGCAGGTCCTGCCTCATTCCGTCTACACCCTCTGGTGTGTCCACTCTGTTACAAAGCTTTGTGTCATCCGCAAAAAGGGAAATTCTGCCTTCCAGGTCCTGCGCAATGTCACTGATGAAGACGTTGAATAGGACCGGTCCCAGCACTGATCTCTGTGGTACCCCACTAGTCATTCTTCCCTCTGTAAAGTGACAGCCATTTACCACCACATGCTGTGTCCTGCTGCCCAGACAGTTATCTACCCACCACACTACTGTCCTGCCCAGTCCCATATTCCCTAGTTTGTTTAATAGCCTTCTATGTGGCAGTATCAAAGGCCTTGCTAAAGTCCAGATAGGCCATGTCCACTGCCCTCCCTTGATCCACCTCCCTTGTCACCCAGTCAAAAAATTCAATGAGGTTGGTCTGACATGACCTCCCCCTGGTGAAGCCATGCTGCCTTGGGTCCTGTAGTCCATTGGCAACCAGATGTTCCACCAATCTCTCCTTCAGTAGTGCTTCCATGATCTTCCCCACTACTGAGGTGAGGCTGGCTGGTCTGTAGTTCCCCACTTCCTCTTTGTTCCCACATTTGTATAAGGGGACTACATCTGCTGTCCTCCAGTCTTTGGGTACCTCCCCTGTTTCCAGTGATCAGCTAAACAGGATTGCCAGAGGTTCAGCCACCACCTCTCTTAGTTGTTTTAGGACCCTGGGGTGCACCCATCTGGCCCCATTGCTTTATCAACTCTTATTCCTTGCAGTTCCTTCAGGACCCTTTCTCGTTTAAAGAGACTTGTGTCCATTTCTGTGCCATTCCCACCCCTTGTACTCCTTTCAGGCCCATTACCCTCCTCTTCCTCAGTAAAGACTGAGCAGAAATACCTGTTTAATACATCAGCTTTACTGTTGTCATGCTCTATGTGGCCCCATCCTTCCTCTTCAATCTCACTGTCCCTCCCTTTGCCTTTCTTTTTTTCACTTATATACCTGTAAAAGGTTTTTTCCCCTCTACCCACTGATTTTGCAATGCGTTCTTTTGTCTGGGTTTTGGCTTCCCTTACTGACCTCCCTGCCTCTCTTTGCTTCTCCTGGTACTTCTCCCTATCCCCTTCTACCTGCATCTTTTTGTATTGCCTGAATGCAATCTTCTTGGCTTTCACTTTCTCTGCTTTCTCCTTGGAAAACCATAATGGCCTCCTCTTCCTTTTCCTCGTGCTAATCTGCTTAATGCAAAATTCTGTTGCTCTTGTAATCCCCATTTTAAATATTGCCCACTGTTCCTCAACCCATGATTCTCCCCATTCCCATTAATACCTCTTTCAAGCATCTCCCCATTTTGCCAAAGTCTGCCCCCCTAAAATCCAGGATACATGTTTTTGTGCAGTTTGGTTCTGTTCCTTCTGTGATTTCTTTTTTTTTTGTGTGTTATCTATGTATCTCCCCTGCTACCCCCAAATACCTCTCCTTCAGGCCAATTGCCACAAGGACACTCACTTCTCCCATCTCCTCCACCGATCCCGACCCACATCGCTGCCACTTCAGACTAATCCGATGTAACTCTGCATCAGGTGGGCCCTCCTTTTCCATGGAGAAATGGCCTAACAGCCTAGGCGTTGGCCCTGTTTGCTGCTGCAGCTGGGTCAACTGTTATGGAGCTCGAGGAGGCACTGGTCCTGGTGGCTGTCATCTGGTAGGAGGAGATGCCATTTTCTTGTTTTACCTCCAATTCCCCTATGTGCACCGCATCTGAGCTTCCCCTGGTCTCCACCAGGGGCCACTGCAGAGTGACACCATTCCCCAACCCACCCCAGGAGAGGATAGCAGTTCTCTGGATGCTCAACCTACTCTTTCCCCTGTCGATCCTCCAGCACTCGAGTCCATTACCAAACCTGGGTCACTGGTGTGGTGCGAGGTAAGGCACCAGCACCTCTATCCTGTGCACCACCGGGCCGGCACCCTTCTGTGATTTCAAACCCCAGTGACTGGTGGTCAGCTCCCTATCTGTTTCTTCCTTCTGGGATGGTGGTCTACAGACCACCCCTGTGCAGATGGCTGGCCCCATTTTCCTTTCTAGCTTAACCCACAGTATCTCTCCCCTATTTTGTTTCTCCTGGATCTCTGTGGCCTTTATGCCATCTTTCACTTAAAGTGCCACTCCTCCTCCTTTCCTATCTGCCCTGTATCTTCTGAATATGTCATAGACAGGTATGGCCATCTCCCAGTCATGGTTATCATTACACCAGGTCTCTGTGATGGCTACAATGTCCAGGTCCGACTGCACCATCAGAGCCTCCAGATCCTCCATCTTATTGCTAAGGCTCCTGGGATTAGCACACATAGCTTTCCATGATTTGAACTCCCTGGAATTTAGCTGTTCTACTCCAGCCACCTCCATGGTTGTCTTTTATCCCTGGTTCTCCCCGTTGTCTGTTCTTCTGTTGAATTTTGCCCCCGTTCTGCCTATCCACCTCTTGGGTGCTTATCTCCATCTTTTGCACACTGCTTTGTAGAGATATCCACTCATCCTGTTCACTGGTTCCACTGATAGCTGTGCGAGGTGGGCAATTAGTTACCCTCTTTGCTGGTCTGCCACCTCCCTTGGCTACTTTAAATACTTGTCTATGTAGCATTTAAACCTATCATTGAGTGCTTTGATTCCCCTCCAAGATGGATGCAGGCTGTCAGGCATGAACAAGCCTCCATCCGACCAGGTGGGTCCACAGTCACAAATGAATCCAAACCCTTCCTCACAGCACCAGTTCTTCAACCATGAGTTAAAGTTCCTGGTGCATGCAC
This sequence comes from Neoceratodus forsteri, assembly GCA_016271365.2. NCBI lineage: Eukaryota > Metazoa > Chordata > Ceratodontiformes > Ceratodontidae > Neoceratodus > Neoceratodus forsteri. The sequence continues at coordinate 964,151,352 of CM028132.1, read as the reverse complement.
CCCTACACTCTCCCATGCCTCTCACAGGTAGTACTTCTGAGAAAGTGACAGAAGTAGCTACTTGTTTGAGACCCTTCCCCCATTTCCTAAACTCTTCCTCAACTTCCTTAGACACCCCATTTGCTAGGTCATTAGTACCTAGGTGGATAATGACATCCAGCTCACCCTCCTGTCTTGCCTTCCTGGCAATTCCCAGGATCTTCCTCCCATCCCCTCATGTTGTGGCACTTGGTAGGCACCTCACCTCCCTGTCCTCCCCCTCCTGTGTTCCTAGCTCAATCCCTCTTATGATAGAGTCCCCACCAGAATTCGCTTCCTTCTCCTCTGAGGTCAACTGCTCTCCCCACTGAGGTCACCTCCTTTGTTGACCTCCACATCCTTCACTTCCACTTCTCTGGGTACCTCTGTTTGGCTGTCCCAATTTTCCAGTGCAGCATATGAGTTCTGGAGTGGAATAGGATCTGGGATATGCCTCTTCCTGACCACCCTAAACCTCCCCAAGCCCATCATCATCCAAGTGTTCCTCATTCTTGGCATCCTTTGTGGCAGCGGCATTGGACTGCGTGGTCTCTGGATAGGGGTGAAGGTACTCCTGACCCAGTTTACTTCCACTCTAAGTCTGGCTACCTCATCCTGTGGTCCAAAGAGATGCCTGCAGACAGGGCAACACCTCAGCCTCCAGAAGGTCTGCCTGAATATGGCTACCACACAGCCACTGCATTGCTCTACCCCCCACGTTATACTGCACTTGTAATGCTATTCTAGTACTTTGTCTGTTACTGAAGCTCTGCCAGTTCCCTTTTTATTAATTTACTGTCCTAAAAATCCTGCCACAATCCTCATATACTTTTCTTTAAAGAAGAAAAACAAACAAAAAAAGGAGTCAAAACACTTGTGGCAAGGGTGGGCTTCCTCCCACTTATGCCCATCCTACTTCACAACCCCTGCTATTTCCTGTGCTTAGCTCCTGTCAATCAGATTTAACAGGGCATATAATTAAGAGTGGAGGGTAGGGTAGAGGTGGGTGAAAATTTGCATCAAGTAAAGACAGCAAAGAAATAAACCACCACTACAAGCACACCAAACTAGATATTACATTTTCAACGGCCCAAAAACAATTCTAAGTAAAGACAGCAAAGAAATAACAGTGCCACTAAAAGCCCACAAATCTAAGTTTAAAACACAAACAGCAAATAGCAGTTACTGCAAAGCACTGAAATTGATCTAGATCCATCCCCTTCTGGCTTCTTCTGACAAAACAAAAATCAACTTGCTACCTCAAATCTGACTTAGCCCCATCTCCAGTTATCACGTAACTGAGGACAGAGGTCAGACAATTAGAACCCCTTACCCCAACTACAGGGCAAGCCAGACAAGACAAGATTAAATTTGCAACAATTAAAGACAGCAAAAGAATACACCACCACTACAAGCACACCAAACTAGGTTTTTGATTTTCAACAGCCCAAAAACAATTCTAAGTAAAGACAGCAAAGCACTAACAGTGCTGCTAAAAGCCCACAAATCTAAGTTTAAAACAAAAACAGCAATGAGCAGTTACTGCAAAGCACTGACATGAATCTGGATCCTTCCTCTTCTGGCTTCTGCTGCATGTTCACTAAGTGTCCTTCTTGCTGTTGTCTTAAGGGCTAGAGGAAACAGAGGGAAAAACCCTAATGAGAGCAGCACAAAGCCAACAATCCCAAGCCCCTCTGCTCCTAACTGCCACTGATCCTCTGCACAATAGAAAACCTTGCCCTGGTACGGAGATAGCTGATCTCTTTAGTGTTTGTGTTGCAATGAATGAATGCTGAAGTCTTTGCCTATAGTAAAACTTGATTGGCTGATGCTCAGCCACCTTGGTAGCTACATTATACAGGGTCCAGTGTTAGGCAACTTGGCACAAATCCACAAAATAGGAGATATGTACTAACTTTCTTTATGCATGGCACATTGGGTCTTGCACAAAGCTAGAGCTGTGCTGTAACTTGCTTTGCACAGGGCCCTTCAGACCCTGTACAAAGCACAGCACACAGGTCCCTGTGCAAAACATGACATGCATCATACCATGCCTTGTGCTGGGCACTTTGGGCACTGAACAAAATAAGCACAAGTGCTAACTTGTATTATGATTATGAAAATTGTAAATTGCCTTTTAAATGCTTTTGTTTGTGATAGATTAAGACTTTTTTTCACAGGTTTTTTTTCTTGCTATCAGAAGCTAAGGACCCGATCCACATAGCAGGCTGGGATATGTTCAAAAGGAGTGCATCCCAGATATACCCCTGTGGTCCCTGATCCAGTCCACATCAAACAGCATCCTCAGTTCCCTACCACTTCATTCCAGTAGTGTGGAGCTACACCTTGGGGCAAGGGATGGAAGGGGTAGGTGGACCGGATTCAGACCATGATGACCAGATGAATATTTTGCCTCTTTCTGAACATATTGACTATTTGGCTGCCACTTTTTCTTTTTCAATTTACAAAAATTGTACACCACATAGTTTATACAACACATTTATTCAGTCCAACATTTCATATACAACCAGAAATCAGTTAGATACCCTTTTTTACCTACCCTTGACAAAATTGGAGACTAGTAATCACTCTTTTACCCAGTATGCTCCCACATTACTAAACAGATTGTCCAATATAGTTAAAACTGCTAAGAATGTAAAGCAATTTAAACATTTGTTGCTTGAATACCGCAACAAAAATACCAAATGTAACTGCCTTGTCTGAGGTATGTTGATACATTTTACTCTGTGTATGTAGTTAATTGATATTTGTATGTCTGTATATCATGATGTATTTTATTGTCAGGCAAAACAATGGACATCTAATTGGATGACCATACTCATCCACAAATAGATCCCTGCCTGCAAAGTGAGAGGGGATGAATGGGTTACAGCAGTCCTCCTGGACTGCCACATCTCCATCAGCAATTGTCTGTATCCAATTCACACTGGCTGGTACTGGTGATGACCCAGCCTGTCGTAAAGGCTCTTAGGACTGGAGACTGGTGGGGGAGGAGCCAATCAAGCTGGGAATGGACTTTGTGGCTTGATAAACGGGGCACATAGCCATTCCAATGCCTGATTTCCACACAGTGAAGAATGTTTTCAGAACTGAGTGCTCACCCATCCATGCCCCCAGGCCTGCCCATCCCACTTTCCTGCACAGCCACATTTACAGACAGGGAATGGGTGCAGCAAGGGTACATATCTGTAACTGTGAATTACACAACTTGACACAAAGGTCTACATCTTTCACACAGGGGGAAGGGGGGTAATCTAATTCCTTTCCTGGCCTTCAACACATGCACAGGGACCAGGAACCATTTTTAGATCAGGCACTATGTCCATAAATATGTCTACCGCTCATGCTCCTGGATTTAGTTTATTTTTTGCCTTTTAGAGCTGTGGGTGGAGCCTACAGCCATTTTGTGAGAGCTCTGTAGCTCTGAAAATGGCCGATCTCACAACAGCTTCTGTTGGACTTTCAGAAGTATCCTTCCAAAAGCCCAACAGAGCTTAAACCCCTCCACCATGATTGGCATACGGAATAACAGCTGCACTATTTTGGTTGTTACTTCCACATTCTGATGTGTGAACTGTGCATGCACATGACTCGTGCGCATGTGCAGTTTTGTGGGTGCCATTCACTGTAGTACAACCCCCCCATTCATGTCGCACACTGGGACCCTACCCCAGTGTGCAAAAATGTTGTTTATTATGTTTCTGAAAAGTAGAAAATGGTCCCTTGTTGCCCCACTTTATTTTCCCTGCTGCACCCCCTCCCCACATCATGCCTGATATCGGGGTGCCCAATCCCCATGTCAGCATCCTGTGAAACCCCCTTCCCCATTCATGTGGCACACTGGGAGCCCACCCCAGTGTGCCAAAATGTGCTGTTGTATCTTTTTCCTGTAAATTAGAAAATGGTCCCTCATTGTGTTTTTTTTCTTCCCCTGTAAAACTGAAAATGGTCCCTCATCATCGCTGCCATCCCCCTCCCCCTCCCTCCTCCCCATCCTCCCACTGACCACCCACCTCCCCATACCCCCCTTACCCCATACTTACCTCAGGAGGTCAGCGCTGTCATCTTCTCTGGACCAAGACATGTCTGCATGCTTCAAAGCCCAACCGTGAACTGAAGAATTAAAGGTAAGCGTGCTATACAGCCATTCAATGTAGGGTTCAACTTATGCTGATATCTCAGCCATTTTTTGGAATTTTTGCCCCACATTTTCAACATGGGGTTCTTGGGACCCCACTTCATGAAAACTGTCACTGTCATTTTGTTACTTGGTCCCAAAAGGTGATTTCACGGTCACTGCATGGAATCACCTTTTGGGAATGACTCATGAAATGACAGTGCAACTGTTCATGAGGTGGGGTCCCAAGAAGCCCATGTTGCAAATTTGGTGAAAAAATTCCAACAAATGACTGCATTATGAACATGTGTTGCACAGTTTCTATGCATGCTCCCTAATGTCACAAATTTTTATTATTTTCACTCCACACTTTTAACATTACCATTTTTGCATACATCCCTCAAAACAGTACAGCTGTCATTTTTCACAACCTGCCTGAAATGTGTTTTTGCACCTGTGGTGCAGAATAGGGCATTTGCTCTGCACAATCACCTTTGGGAACAATAGAACACAATGACACTTGCACTGTTCATGAGGAGGGGTCCACAAAAAGCCATGTTGAATATTTGGTGAACACATTCCAAAAACTGACTGCATTATGAGCGTGCGTTGTGCACTTTCTACGCACACTCCTAACATTGCTATTTTTTTTATCATATAATGTTTTTTATTAAGTTTTCCTTTTAACATACAAACTACAAATTGCAGCATTGTACAAGGTAGAAAGATACAGATACATCAATTACACACAGTGCAATAATACACCATCAGTAGACACAGTCTCCATAGATCTGTACTAGGTTCTCTAGCTGTATATTGACATGTATGATGCAAATCATAAGTATACATTGTGTACCTCTTACCAAACTAACCAAAGAAGGTCAATGCTTTCACCCCAATCTAAAAGGAATCTCTGTGCCAATATAGACAGAATGGGGGGGAGAGAAAGGAAGTTTCAAAATCCTCTGGTAATACAGGGAGGGTTCCCGGGTTGTGTTGGAATTTTCAGAAAGTCAGACTGAAGGTAGGGTTCCCATTTGGCATAGTATGAATGCTTGTTAGAGCCTTGCAAGGAAGAGAGCCATTCAAACTGAGAAAAGTGTGCGATAGCCACGTGCCACACAGACCTGCTAGGTATTATGAGTTGTCTCCAATGCATGAGCAGGAGTCGTTTGGCTTCTAGCATGGCAGAGAGAACCCAGTACTGCAGAGGATTCAGAAGGGCTACCAATTGGCTTGCATCCTCCAAGAGTACTAAGGAGGCAGACAGGGTGACCTTAACCTTCAACACCTTGGAGAGGTCATCAGCCACCATAGCCCAGAAGAGAGCAAGAGAAGGGCATGACCAGAGTATATGTTCAATGTGAGCATTTGGTTGTGTGCATCCCCAGCAGAGGCTGTGGTTAAGCAAACCTCTCCTATGCAAAAACTCTGGAGTGCGATACCACAACAACCATACTTTTTGTTGTATAAAGTGACTGTTAGAGTCCCTGTAGGAGTAATGGATACTTTTACAATATGACAACCATTGCTCTTCCGAGACTGATACCCCCAGTAGTTTTTCCCTCTGCACCCTGCAGTTCTGTGTGGGATTAGGTTGTGAGTCCCTCCAAGTGCTATAGAAGTGACCCATAAGGCCTTCCCGGGAATCCAAAACACGATGGACAGTAAGCCACTGCCATTGCTTGCTATCCATATTTTTGCTTAGGAAGGGGGTTAGGGCACTATGGATCTGCAGATATCACCAAAAATCTTTGTTTGGCAGGGAGTATTTGTTCCTCAGCTGCTCAAATGACAGCAGCTGTTGAGTTCCAGGAACAACTAAGTCTTGGACTATCTGAATACCCTGTTGCTGCCAAATCAACCAACAGACTCCTTCCCCCTTGATCTGAATCATCTTGTTATGTCAGATGGAGACAAATAGTATTGGCGGATACCATGTCCTCTTGGGTGTATGAGATTTGGAGAATAGAAATTTCCAAGCTCGGGCTGTATGAGCGATTATGGGGGGGAGTTGTGGATCAATCCTTGAGTGAGGTGTTAGGAGATGGTAAAGTGTATGGGGCCAAGCCAAATTGGTTTCCAAGTGAACCCAAGGGGGGTTGCTAGATTACTCGACACAAATCATCTGGTGGCCTGGGTCGCCAGACATGCTAGGTGGTAGCCATAGAACCAAGGCACATTGAGGCCACCTCTGGCCCAGTGTGCTCTAGTTTTTTGCCTGCTCCACCTTGGTGGTTTGTAGTCCCAGATGAAATTGGATACTAACTTGTCCAGGAACTGGAAGAGTTTTGTGGAGAGGGGAATGCGTAAGATGGTTAATAGGAACAGGACCCGTGGCAAGAGCAGCATGTGCACCGCCGCTACTTTATCTGGGAGAGACAGTTTAAGTCTACACCATCATTTCACCTCTATGGCTAGTTGAGTGCACAGGGGAGAGAAGTCAGCCATTTCCAGGGCTGTCCACTTAAAGGAGATTTGGACACCTAGGTAGCTAAAGCTGTGTTCAGCCCAGGTGATGTTGGTGCCTTGTATACAATCCTTCCTACACAAAGAGTTGAGAGGGGCCAGAATGGTCTTTTCCTGATTAGTCTGAAGACCTGAGAGTGTGGTGTACTCTTCCAGAAGCAGAAGTATTATGGGTAATGCTTGTCGAGGATTAGTTAGAGTCAAAAGGAGGTAATCTGCGTATGCCGTGGCTACATATGTACACCCCTTGTTCTCAATGCTTTGTATCCGAGGTTCTGTAATGATAGCCCATATCAGTGGGACCAAGGAAATAAGAAATAGGAGATGGGAGAGTGGACAACCCTGCCTAGTACCTCTATGGAAGGAGAAGGGGGGATATATATCACTGTTTGTGAGAATGCATGCCATAGGGGAAATGTACAGGGTGCGTACCCATTGTTTAAAATATGGCCTGAATCTGAACACTTTCAGAATTTCATGTAGAAAGATCCATTCTAAAGAGTCAAAAGCTTTGGCAAAATCTATAGCCAAAGCAGCCGCAGGGTGGGGAGTTTTAGCGGCCAGCCACTTAGGGCCGAGAAGAAGGCGTGTATTATCTACACCCATTTTTCCCTTGAAGAAGCCAGCTTGTGCAGGGTGAATGATAATGGGGATCACTGAGCTCAATCTGGTGGTGAGGACTTTCACATTATTTTAGTATCAACCAACAATAAGGATATTGGCCAGAAGTTTGCACAGTCCAGTGGATTGGACAACTTCTTCTGCAGAAGAGTGATGATAGCATCCCTCATGGTTGGTGGGTGGATATGATTTTTGTGTGAGTCTTGAAGGGCCAATAGAAAAGGGGGAAAGATGTCTGAGCCAAATGCCTGGTAAAGTTCCACAGACATACCATCCGGGCCAGGTGCTTTCCCTCATGCCATATTAGCTAAAGCGAGCTTTAACGTGTTGCAGGACTCAGGCGCATCCAATAGGGTCACTTGCTCAGGAGATAGAGAGGGAAATTGTGCACGATGACTAAACCTCAATAGCCTCTGGCCCATTTCTGCAGGGTTTACAGAAGAATGGGATTGATACAGGGAATCATAGAAGAGCCGCATTGTTTGGTTCGCATCCTTTGGGGTAGTGACTACTGAACCCGATGCAGTCCAGAGAGAATGTATCCTGGTAGCCGCCTGCTGTTTACGCAGGTGGTAGGCCAAGAGTTTCCCAGACCTTTCACCATTGGCCCAGTATTCTTGCTTGGAGCGTAGTAAGTGCCATTAGGCTTTTTGATGCAGTGTTACATTAAACTGATATTTAAAGTTAAGTATTTGGCAGTATATATCCTTATTTACAGTGGGCTGCAGGTTAGCTTTGAACCTCCATTCCAAGCTGACTAGTTCGGCCTGCATAGAGGTGAGATTAGCTTTACGTGTTTTGTCCCTTGCTGTGGAAAAAGCGATATTACGCCCCCTTAGAACCACTTTAAAGGCGTCCCACACTATGCTCGGGGAAACTCTGCAATCTGAGTTCAGGGAGAAATATTCCTTCATGGTGGAGGCCAACATCTGGCCAAAGTCTGGATCCTTAAAGAGCAGCAGATTACAGTGCCATCTGACTTTATGGGAGGGTTGCACAGAGGGGAGATACGATAGCCAGACCAGGGAATGATCCAAAATCACTACCGAACCTATCCCTGTGTCCGTGACTCCTTTCCCTGCGACATCGTTCATCAAGCAGTAGTTGATGTGACTGTGTGTGTGGTGTGGGGTAGAGAAGAAAGTATAATCCTTATCAGTGGGATGTTCCTTTCGCCAGGCATCTACTAGGCCCCACTCTTCCTGCAGCTCCACAAGGGATTGTCTCGCTTTAGGGCTGGCTTGTGGAATGGGTATTGACTTGTCTAGGAAAATATCCTATACCAGGTTAAAATCCCCTCCCAGTATAATGGGAAGGGGAGGGCCGTCTATTTGGAGTTCCGAAATTGCTTGGCTAACTGCTGGGAAAAAGTCTGTGTGGTCATTATTAGGGGCTTAGATGTTACCCAAAATCAGAGCTCCACCAGGTGAGGATAGCTGCAATACTAACCATCTGCCCTGTGTATTCTTCTTTACACAGTTGATTTTCCAGGCTGAGGAGCATCTCAGCAAGATGGCTACCCACCGGAATTTTGTAGAGGCAGAACTAGCTGCCACATCACCAACCCAAGCTTTCTTTAGCCAGGCATTGGATTTGGCTAGGAGGTGTATTTCTTGAAGTAATGCTACTTCTGCCTTCAGAAACTTTAGTTGTTGCAGAACTTTAATTTTTTTGACTGGGTGGTTGAGCCCTTTAACGTTCCAGGACACCCATCTGCAGGTCAGAGATGGGGAAGGGCTTGACCCCATTATTCCTCTCAGAGAGTATAAAAACTGTGTACATACTGTGAGATGTGAGGGAGGGATGAGACTTTTAGTAGTATCTAACAACTTGTCACTGTACCTTACACCAGCTAGCATGGACCAACTCTGGAGCAGAATAGACAGAGGTGGAAGCATTGCCTGAAGAGAACCAGAAAACTTAATTGTCGAACTTCAAATTGCTGCTACAAAACAAGGAAGAAGAAAAAAAAGCAATCAGATTCACTTAGAAGAAAACCAAGTAAAATGGCAACAACTGAAGGTGTTAATAAACCTCAAAGTGTCCGCTAAATGGACACCAAATATGTTTCAGCTATGAGAGCGGAGATCACCACACAAGAGGGTTGTAAAATCACCCTACAGCTGTGCTAGTTCCTGCTGTCAGTACAGGGTGCAGATAAGGAAAGTGTTCACTCAATCAGAGCTAAGAGAAATAGTCCATGCCAGGTGACCATCCGTAGTCCGGTCACCCCGACTCCGTGGGGGGGAGGGGGAGGGTATAGATCCTGCCCGTAGAATGCTTAATGCTTAAAGCAGGCAAATCAGAGTGCCTAAGTGTAACATAATGGGGGGGTAATGGGGGGGAGGTGGAGACATCCACCCTCCAGTCACTGCACTGTCATAGAGCTATCCATTTCATACAGCATAATAGGACCCTGTTAACTGAGCCCCGCAACAGCAGTTTATGTAGGCTAATTGCAGGTAGAATTGGTCAGCGACATATAGCAGGAGTGGCAGGCTACCCTTAAGACCTATTCAGGGGTAATGAGGGTCCATATCCTGTGTGTGAGAGTAGCCCAGGTCACCACTTGCATAACCCGCTCCATATATAATAATGGGGAGCAAAGGACAAAGGTAAACTGTTAAGAAGAAACAACATTAAACAACTTTTAACCAGAATTGAAAGTGATATCAAGTGTTCGGGCAGTCAAGTGTTCAAGTAATCAGTCCTTCTGCCAGCTCTGGAGAACCCCAAGGGAGTGTGCCAGAGTCAACAACCTTCGCTGCTGCCACAGCATATGAAAGAAGGCCAGGCTTTGTCAGATGGGAATCTTCTGCCACTTCGAGTAAGGTGGGGTCAGGGAAATCTGCCCAGTCCCCTATGAGCTCAGTTTCCCTCTCTGAGCTAAGAGAAAGTTCAGAGTCCTTGGAATCGAGTGGAGTGAAGGGGTCATCCCTTGGTATTTTTGCAGGAGGGACCTTACTAGGCCAGAGTTGGGGGCTACTTCATGCTCGCTGTTGAGGATTGCAGAAGGCAGCATCTCATCTTTGTGGTGTGAACATCATGCTGGGCTGGCTCATTTACTTGCTGCCCTTCCTATGGAAGATTGCCAGATGAGTGCACTATTCCTGTCGCTATTACACCCCTAGGATTATCTCGAGCAGCAGGAAGGTTCCTAGGTGGAGGTGGAGTTGCATGGGGTTCCTAAAGCCTTCTGGGTGTGGTAGTTTGAGAGTACAGACCAGGCCAGAACCTAGCCAACCAATGCTCCAGCTCCACCGGGTGGTCTATAACAATCTCATGCACTTCTTTGCTGACAAAGAGCCTGGTAAAATTTTTAAATCAGAAACGAAAGTCGTTTTGGTATAGAAATCGCTTGATAGGGCCAAAAGCCCTTCTTTTTGCTGCAGTCTTATGTGCAAAGTCTCTAAAGATTTGAATTGATGTGCCTTGCCATTGCAGCTTTCCGATATCCCTAGCTGCCCTCAGGATCATTTCTTTAGTCGAATAACAGAGCAAATAAGCCACTATAGGACATGGAGTGTCAGGCTGCTTGTTGTAGCGGGTGGCCACCCTGTGGGCCCATTTGACTTCTATGGGACCTTGCCATCTCTCCCCCAATATAATATAGTATGATTCAAGAATTTCTCCATGGCCTGACCTTCCACCTCCTCGGGCATACCAATGATCCACAAGTTATTGCGGCGATTCCTATTTTTGTGGTCCTCTGCTCTACTCCAAAGAGCTGCTTGACCCCAAAGTTTCAGGGTAGCCATATTACAACCACATTTCATTAACAAGAAAGTGTTGTTTGGTTAATGTTGCCCAGAATTGTGTTTTGGGGTACATTTCAGGATGGATTAACGAAATCACACTTACTGTATATTTTTAATAGGTGAAGTGGTGATATGGCAATCCTGAACATTTGGAGTCAATTGGCTGATACATGTTCAACCTATGGACCAAAGAGAAAACATGCCCAAAATAGTCTAAGACCAAAATTGGCAAAAAGTTAAGAACTTTAACACTTCATGAAGCTTCATAAAGTTCTGACTCTTCCACATGCTTCGCCAAGCAGTTTCTTAATATAGAAGCCCAAATTGGGCTAAAACCTGGCTACCACTCTCGCTTGCTAGCCTGCACACTATGTCCCATAAGAATAATGCTACACCCTTACCTCCACTGGCTCACAAAACACCACTCCTCATTCTCCATTCCAGTGAAGTCCATATGTGATAGTATAAAGTACTTTTTAAGACACTTAGTGCCCCTAAGTTTGCAAAAAAGTATACTCCCAGAGTTCCGCCTCTCCCACCCACTGAGCACCCACAAACCGCACTTTCCTAAGTCCCACTCACCACAAATAGGTCCCTTGGTGGGTAACCAGGCAAAATAGCCCTTACTCCATCATGCCTTCCTCCCTTACACTAAATGATGGTTTACCATTGAAATGAAGGACCTTTTTCATTTTAATGCTTCCATTTGTTTCAATGTTTCTTTTTAGGGCTGCAGTGGGCATAGTCCTGCAGACCTCTTGCTATGAGAAAAGGACTCCCGCATTCTTTCTGACTGAACAACATGTCAGAGTTGCCACAAAGTTGCATCTGCGACTATAAAGCACTCCGCTCACTGTCTCTATTGGCAGTTGCACTGCACTATTTTTAGTCTGTCAGCGGTCATGGCAGAGCACTGCACACTCTGCCATGTCCCAGATGCCTGCCAAACTGTATTTGAATGCTTGACCACTAGTGCATGTGCAGTACAGTGCAGCAGCCATCTCAGCCATTGCAGTTTGTGCTGTATTCTGCCATGACTGCCAATTTTTCTTTTTTTAATTTCACATATCCCACACCTGTCCCTCCCTCTCAGCACACACCACCCCTCCCCACTCCCAGAAACATAAGTGTGACACTAAGCATGCCCCATCCCCCAGTATCATGATCAGGACTCTGCCATGTTTTTTTTTTAAGATCCACCCCCACCAGACCCTCCCTCTCAGCATCAATCACCCCACACACACCCAAAACACAACAGTGACACTGGGACTGCCCAATCCCTCAGTGTCGCCATCAGGAATCCTCTGTCTTGTTTTTTTTTTTTTTGCAACACCCCCCATCCACTACCACCCATGCATGGTTATTTGTCTTTTCTTTTAATATATCCCTCCCACCCACCTGACCCTCCCTATCAGCACCCACCACCCCAACCCCCCCAAGAAGAGTAACAGTGGCACTGGGGGTGCCCAATCCCCTAGTGCAGGAATCCTCTTTTTTTTAACTGTAAAAAAATGTCCATCAATGTTTTTTGTGCCATTACACCCCCCACCCAAGCCTCCCACTCAGCATCCACCACCCTGCACTGCCCAAGCCTTTACTTAACCATTGGAGTGTCCAACACTGTAATCCTCACTGGACCACAGACACATGTTCGCTCATCAAAGCTGGACTGCGAACTGAAGAAACAGATATGTGCTTTAATGCATTTCAGTGGTGTTTTGGACTTAGTGGCATAACTTGGCCATTTTTTCATATCTTTGGCCTGAAGTTTCAACATGCCTTTTTTTTTTGGGACCCCACATCATGAACAATGGCACTGTAATTAGGCAAATCTGTCCCAAAAGGTGATTTTGTGGTCCTTGTGTGAAATTATCTTTCAGGCAGGAATTGAAAATTTTCTCTGCCCTTGTTCATGAGGTGGGGTCATAAGAAGGCTGTGTTGAAAATTTGGTGTAAAAATATTAAAGCATGACAAAGTTATGAGCATATGTTGAATTTTGCAAATGCAGGCTCGAATATTTGATAGTTTTCAATATTTTTACCCCAGATTTACAGCATAGCCATATCTTTATAGCACCTCATGAATGTGACAGTTGTCATTTTTCAAATCCTGGACAAAATGGTTTTTCACATCCCGCAAGGTGATTTTGTGGTGCCTGCGCAAAATCACCTTTCAGACAGGAACTGAAATTTTCTCTGCCCTTGTTCATGAGGTTGGGTCATAAGAAGGTTATGTTAAACATTTGCTGTAAAAATATTGTAAAACAACAAAGTTACGAACCTACATCATATTCTGCAAATGCAGGCTCATAACTTTGGTAATTTTCAATATTTTTACCCCCAAATCTTTGACTACAGCCCTATCAGCTCTGGCCAGAATTTATTTCTTTTAGTCATAACTTTTTGTGTTTGACTACTTTTGTATCATTTTCTCAGTTGAGAGCTTTCTATTCCCTTAGCCTCATCAACTCTATAGGTGTCAACATTAAAACCCTCCCAAATTGTGTGTTTGCAGTAATCACTTGTTTATATTTTATTTATAAGAATTTCACAAACAAGTAAATACACATTTATGAGCACCACCAATTTTACAAGTGGTCCCATGGGGACTATTACAGCACCAGGGTATTGTCTAACATTTCAAGATGAATAAAGTGAACAAGATGTAGAAGATAGTGTATGGTCTTTGGTTAATAACTATGTCATAAACACTTTGAGAGGTTGCCATGACATCATTCGAGATTGTAGTTCAAGAGGTTTTTAGATGACATGGCAACCTCCGGAAGTGTTTTCAGTGCAGTTATTAACCAAAGGCCATACATTATATTTTATAGTGTATGGGATACCAAGATTGTGTAATCCTGGATTGAATTACTTTTCTGAGTAATTTTTACCTTTAGCAGTCATAAATCATGCAGAAAGATTCATCAACAGATCAATAGGCAAAATTGCAAAATTTTTAAACAACATAGGGCCAGATATTCAAAACTTTGCCCCGGGCCAAAATTAGCACTGCCCGGCGGGCAAACTTAGCCCAGAGCACAGAGCAAGCTATATTCAAATGGAATAGCCCAGGGCAAACAGCTTCCGAATATAGCATGGTAATAAGGCCATGCAAACTGGGCTGGGAGTGCAGGGCAAACATTGCCCTGGAATAAGACAGCACTGAATAAAGCAACCAGGAAGTGCAACCCACAACAACAGCACAGTACACAGCAACGTGAGGGCAGGTACGATGAACTATGTGGCACAATGTGCCAGCAAATGCATGGACTCAGTACAGCTGCAGGAAGCAGCAGATGTGAAAGAACAGTGATCAAAATTGTATATTATTCCCGTATGTTAGCGCCAAGGCTAACGCATTAGCTGCATTAACACGAGCTAAGAAAGTTAGCCCGGCAAACACGCTTGCCCAGAGCTAAAATGTGCCATATCTAAAAGTGCTATGCAAATGAGCTTCACCAGGTAGTCTCTGGCAAACAACTGGATTAGCATCTCATTATACCCCGATTTGCATGCAGTTTGCCCAGCGTTACTGCAGGGTCCTACAGAGCCACCTGTAGGTCAGTCTGGAAGTACAGGGGCTGACCAGGTCCAACCGCAGCTCCACCTGTAGGTCAGTCTGGCAGAGCACGATGATAGCTACAGGCTACATGTAAACAGTACAGCACAGCATAGCATAGCATATTGTACCCCAGGGGACAGGACAGCATAGGCACAGGTGGTGGTGGTGCTGCATGCAACTGTCACACTGTAGGGCATGCTACAGTGCACAGCAGACACTACAGTAGCAAGGGGGCCAGTAGTGTGAGGGACACAGCACTGCCTATGGTGTGTAGGGCAGTGATGATGACTGCACTGTACACAGTGACAGGCCCAACCTGCAGGTGTTTACTGACAGTGGACATTACTGTTACACTGTTGTGTGACCCACAGATGCCATACCTGTGGCATGGGATGCTCACAGTGACATGTACATTTCTGGCTTTGTGTTCTGTGGCAGTTGTACAACTGTACGATATGTGTCCAGGGGGGGGCATATATTATCCGAAAGGCACACTAGTGTTGGAGGTATTCCCAATACTGGCCCATGTGCACTGCATGATGTGTCCCAGCCTTGTGGCCACACCTGGTCTGTGGCACAGCCTTGCCACCCATACCCACTCTCCCCTCAACATCCTCCATGCCCACAGTGCTGCATGTGTGTGCTGGCATCTGTTTGTGTCCACAGATGTGTGGTCTGCAGGTGTGTGCTGTATGGCCACACTGCCATGCTGTCCGCTGGTGGCAGGGTCACCACTTACTGCCTGGCATGGCTGGGACTGGTGGCAGATGATGGCATCATTGTGATGCCATCAGTTAGCAGCATGCTTCCTCTATGTTTGGCTTTATCTATGTGTCATATTTATTTGTTAGGGTCGCGCAAAACCCACGCTAAACCCGCGCTAACACCGCGCAAAGCCAAAGTGTCACGCAAAGCTGATTGCCCAGGGTTAAGACAAAGCTTTTCCTGGGCGGTAATTTTCACTGCACTGTGTCGTGCTAAGCCGCATAAACCATTTTAGCACGGGCGCGCTAGTCGCTGGAATATAGCATTGCGCCTGTATTCATGCTCAGTTTGCCCCTTGCATACATTATAATCTTGCCCGGGCGCCACATGCAGTTTGCCCACGCTATTTGGCCTTTTGAATATAGCAGACCCACGCTAATCCCGTGCTAAACCTGCGCAAATGGTTTTTGCCCAGCGCAAAGTTTTGAATATCTGACCCATAATGTGCAGTACTCCAGTTGCTTGGCACTGAACATGTGGGGACTGGATGAACTGCATTATGGTAATGTCACCATGTAGCCCCATTGCATGCAGCAGATTGCGGCCTCAGTGGACTGTTCCTCAGCAAAGGTAACTAGGGAAAAAAAAGGAAATGGAATTTCAGTTTCAAATGCTTTCAGCTACTAGCGATCACCATTCTCAAAACAGAACACTGAATGTTGTGATAATTATTTTTGTTATACCACTGATATGATGTACTCAAGAAGGGTTAATAACAGAGTGATGTCATATCGATGGCATAACAAGATTATAACCTGCTTGATTTCAACTAGTAATAAGGGCTCTCCAAACATTATACAGTCACAGCTAAAGACATGGTCAGATATTTCCTGAAATTTCTGTGATATATCTAGAGAAAACTCCTGCTTTCTGCTTTTCTTCACAAAATGTCTGGAAATATCTGACCATATCTATGTCTATGGCTTATATATATATATATATATATATATATATATATATATATATATATATATATATTATAGTGGCACAGTATTGCCACTATAGTTAGGGTTGAGTACCCCATTTAAGGTTAAATCTGAAATTTGGCAGCTTAATACCTTTGCCACTGTATGACAGATTTGCCTGAAATTTGGCATGCTTGGTCTGATACCATAGATCTCTCAATCTGCAAAATTTTGTTATGGTTGGATGTACGGTTGCAGAGCACTGAAAAATGCACAAATTACACATGAGTGTGCATTCTTTGCTCTTGCCTAGAGATTGCACGGTCTACGTGACTGGTCTGAAACCTTCAGGGAACATGCAGCGATGTCCCCAACGTGCCTTTGGAAGATTTGGAAGTGAAAAAATATTAAACTGTTCAAAAGTTATTCAAAAAACAAGTTTCCCATTATAGTCAATAGGAAAAAATTAACAGAAAGTTTGAAAGAGTCGCAAAGGCAGTTTTTAGTGTTGCAAATGACCCTTGTAGTGTCGCAAATCTGCAATCTTGTTTTCTTTTGGTGGTCACAAAAATGCTTGGCATTTAAATTTGGGACCCTCTAGGGACACAATTCTTGCTGTGTTCATCTAGTCGAGTCCTGAGGATGCTAGCCATGTCATTTTTGAGGTTAAACACCCCAGAAATATGTTTTTAACATTTTTGTAAACAGTAGTGTCACAAAGTAGTGTCGCACATTTGACACTTTCATGATTTTATTTTTTCGAAAGTGTTGCAAATCATGACACTGCTTTGCTACACTATGCCCAAAACAATAGGAAATCTTTACCACCCTGCTGCAAAAGAACAGTTATGTCTTTTGGGCTGAAATTTGGAGGGCAGAAAGACAAGATTCTGGAGATGTGCCTTTCAGTGGTTTGGACACAAAATATTAGAGGGCTGCAAAGTTACAACACTCTGAAGTTGACAATTTTTCCCATAGGCTAACATTATGGCATCCACAGCGCCTTTAGGGGCCCGTATCTCGAAAACGCTTTGAGATACAGACTTTTTGTCAGAAAAATGCTTAGTTCCCAGGTAGGGGACTAAGTGCAAAACTAGCAAGGAAAGTCATAAATAAAATCAGATTTTAATTTATTTCTACGTCGTACGGTTCCTGAGATATAAGCAATTTAGTATTCCAAGTGTTCATTTTCTGCTCCTAGGGCCATTATTATGCATACATTCTTTGTATTCACTGTGCTTTTGAATGCACCTTTTTTGGGAAAGAAAGTGTGTGCATTTGCTTTACTGTTACAGTTAGCATTTCTGCTTGCGCTTCCACAACCATTTGCGTTAGTGTTTCCGTTTACATCACCATGTGAGTTACCCTATGTGTTTGCGTTTGTGCTTGTGTTTGGATTACTGTTACCATTTGTGTTTCCATTACTGTTTTTGTTTGAGTTTTCTTTTTGCGTCACCATTTGCATTTGCTTACGTGCCTCTGTTTGTGTTTCTGTTTGTGTTTCCTTTGGTTTTATCATTGGTGTTACCATGTTTGCGTTTCCAATTGCATTACCATGACCGTGTGCATTGCCATATGCATTTGTGTACGCGCTTGCATTTGCATTTCCATTTGTGTTACTGTTCCCTTTGGCATCATCGTTGCTGTTACTGTAACCATTTGCATTTCCAATTGCCTTACCAATACTGTTTGCGTGTTCATCACCATTTGCAGTTGCATTTCTGTTGTCCTTAACATTTGCATTTTCAGTAGCATTTCCATTGTCGATTGCATTACTGTTTCCTTCTGCGTTGCCATTGCCGTTACTGTTTACATTTCTGTTTGTGTTTGTGTTACTGTTTGCATGTTCGTTACTATTTGCATTTGTGTTTTCATTGGTGTTAGTGTTTGTGTTACTGTTTTCATTAACATTTGTGTTTCTGTTGCCATTACCATTTGTGTTACCATTTCTGTTTTCATTAACGTTTGCGCGCTTGCTTTTCTCTTACCGTTTGCAATATCGTTTATGTTTGTGTCACCATGTGTGTTACCATTTGCACATGTGTTTGCATTACAGTTAGCTTTACTACTTTATTTTACCTCACTGTTTCCATCACCCTTTGCATGAACATTACCGTTTGTGTTTTTGCATTTACGAAGTACAGTGCGAAACATTATGTTTTTGCTATTTTTCTGCAGTGTCATCTGTGACACATAGCACAGCCAGTGTGTAGCTGATTGGTCAGGTCGAAAGACCTTTCTTCAAGGAACATGCCAGTTTTTGTTTGGTGAAAAAATGTTGTTCCGTTCCAGAGTTATGACCGTTTGAAGTTGGCCAGCTTTGCAGTCCACCATTTTAGTGCATTTTTGGCTGTGATTTCTGCCATTTTGTAGTGGAAGACTTCTTAAAGGTAAAGAAACATAAAAATTGAATATCTCTGGAAAGGTTTGGTCTTTTTACATGCAATTTGAAGAGTGTTGATTTGATGTCCTGGAGATGTGAATTATGCTGCTTACATATTTTAAAAAATTATTCACTGCAGAGATACTGCATGACGCAGTTAACATTTTGCAGATAGCGATCTGCATGGTGCTACTGCCTTTAAATTTATAGCGTAGGTAACCCTAGTAGCTCAGAGGTGCCTTGCAGTGGTTTCGTATGTAAAACATTAACAGGTGCAGAATTATGCCACTCCGATGAATGAAAATTTGGTTCATTATGCTTCAATAACTTATGAACTGTGTGTCTGATTTTCCTGGCATTTGGAATGTACAAAGATTTATAATACATCATTCACTGTGCCAATGGTTGGGTCGCTGGCACTTAATGTAGCTGAATTGTGCATGTTACGTTGTTTGCTCGTGGCACTGTGCAGCTGTTGCACAGATGTACACACAATTCTGGACACACAGTGTGCCATGGTACATGTCTTCATTTAACAATTTTTATTTCAGTCGGTCATACAGTTTTTGCGCAGCGAAGTGACAAAAAAATCACATAGTGGCCCCACGCTCCAACCACCACATTCCATTCACTATTTATAGTGTACATTCTCAATAAGAGGGGAAATTCATGGCAAAAACTCTGTTTAATGCATCAGTTAGGTTTGTTCCACAGTGACAAAAGCAAGGAAATTCGGTGTTAGGGTTGCCACCTCTTGCACCCCACGCCCACCCCGTCGCCACTAATAGGCATCGTGGTGTGCATTGGGGTCATCAGTCCAACTCTCTGATTACCTGGACAAATACAATCTACTCTGTAATCAACAGCACGGCTTTAGGAAAGGACATAGTACAACAACAGCCTTACTTGATTTCTCTGGAGAAGTCCACTCAGCCCTGGACAAAGGGTGCCAAACAGGTGCAGTCTTTATTGATCTTACAAAAGCTTTCAACACAGTCCATCATGGCCTGCTTACCTCCTACTTTCTAGCCTAGGCCTGTGAAGGTCCTTGTGCTTGGGTAAAAGTTACCTGTCCATCGGTCACAGGCTGTAAAATCTCTAATGAACTCTCCGACTTCAAACCAGTTCTCTTGGGTGTACCACAGGGATCAATTCTTGGACCGCTCTCTTTAGCCTGTTCCTTAACCCTCCCAGATATCTGCCAGAGAAAATAATCTTATACGCTGATGATGCTGTAATTCTCTCTCCCACAAGGATCCAAAACTCCTCTAAAAGCCTGAAACTTGCTTTCTCTAGTGTTGAAAGGTGGTTCCTGGATAGTAAACTTGTGCTAAACCACAATAAAACAAAAGCCATGCTCTTCTCCAATCACCAAAACAAAAATAGTCATACTCCACTCACCACTCACCATACAAACCTCTGCGGGAATTACACTGGACCAAGTAAATACTTTCAAATACCTTGGCATCACTTTGCAACCCACATTGACAACACTGCGAAAACAGTGAACCAACGCCTTGGAATACTATTCCGTAACCGTCAATTTCTAAATCAAGCGGCATTGAGAATAGCTATACAGAGTTCCATAATCTCAATCATTGACTATGGCCTTATTATTTATGCTCAGCTACTCCACTGCTCTAAGGCGATCTCAATCACTTCTAAATAAGGCCTGCCGCTCCTCAATGGGGGCTCAAAGACTGACTCACACGGGTGATCTGTACTATGAATCAGGCTGGTTGAACCTATCAAATCGTCTTATTTATCTCACCTGCACAATGGCAAAAAATCTATCTTGGGACTGACTCCATTATGTATTCAAAACCTACTCCGACTGAATCCTGGCTCATGACCCTCAACCAGATCTGAACGTCAACCTTTCCTGGTTCCGAGATGCCGGACTGCACAGGGACAAAGATCTTTCGCATACAGGGCCCTGACATGGTTCAATGCGCTTAGTCCACCTACTCTATCCTCAACCTCACTTGAAGCTTTCAAATCCATGCTCTATGCCCACCTCACCACCACTAGCAACTGTGATTGTGCTAGATAAAGACTACTACTCCGTATGTCCATCCTCACATCTGAGGCCTCTTCCTCCCTGACTAATGAACCCTCTGGTACCTCTACTACTTCCTGTCTCCCACCCAAACTCACTCCCCCCCTTTTTTCCTGTCCCCTCTCACTTACTCTCCCGCTCACCACCTTTCCCTCCTCTCTAGCCTACTTTTGGCGCCTAATGATCACCCTCTCCCTGGAAGTTTCCTTAACCTCAAAATTGTCTACTAGCTTGAACCTGTTACAGCTTGTTTTCATGAAACTTAAAAAGCGTTACTGCCTTAAACTGTTAATAGCACATTTATGATGTAACTTTCCTGTCTGGTTTTACCTGTAATGTGTATCGTGCTTTGTTAAATGTTCTTTGTGACGTGGAACCTTTGTAAAAGAGCCCTGGCTCAAAGGTATTAATTCCTAGACTAATAAACTAAACTAAAATTACTTTGGTTTTGGTGATGTTAAGAATTAGGTTTTCAGCATCCATTCACTTTTATATTTTATTGAAGGCAGCTTGTACTATATTGGTGAGGTATGCATGGCACTTGGATTTGGCATAGATTATGGTATTGTCCATGTAAAGATGAGCTCTGATGTTGAGACAAAAGTTTTTATGCATTTTGTGAAAAACAAGAGATGTAACTTACAATAATCGGGCACAGAGGCTAAACTATCAGAAAAAGACATCTTATAAAAACAGAGCAATGTTTTATTTAGAGAGTTAAAGAGCCTGACATTTAAATTGAGAGAAAGACTCAGAAGAAGGATTTTGTTGTTATTGCCTTTAGGAAAAGGTATCCTGTACTGTGCTACTTGCTAAAGTTATAACTTCTCCAGGTCTTCTTATGTTTTCTGAGCTGTGCCTTTATGACAGGAGAGTAGATAATTTACAAATATACTAAAGAACAGAGATTCTAGGATGTTTCCTTAGAGTACACCAATATTCAGAGTGTTTGTTTGGGAGGTTTCACAATTTAATTTAAGTACAGTAGTTACTTTCTGTCATTTAGATAGACTTTGAAACAAGCCAGTGTGCTTTGTGAGAGACCAAGCTGGTATAGCGTGAGTTGAAAAAGAGTATGGCGTTAGCTGGCCTGGTGGCACTGAGTTCTAGGGCACTTGACACCTAACCTCACATCACGCTGGAGACCTGCATTAAGGAATGGGCCCAGGCTGTCAGAGATCAGCAACGGGGTGGAGGGCAGAGCTGGATGGAGCTGCTGACAGGCATGATCTCCTCTCCAAGGAGGTGGGATGGCTCCTCTCAGCAGATGGCTGCCACCTGGTGGAGGCTAGGGACAGCACAGGCCAAGAGAGGAGCCAGGTGGTAGGCCAATGGGGTGGGAGGAAAAGGGCTGTTACTGGGGCCATGGGACTGATGCATGCCACCTCACGCATGCATAACCACTCCCAGGACCCTTGGGAGAAAATGGTGGGGAAAACATCACCGGCAGCAGGATGGCGACAGACTCTACACAGGCACTGCTCTCAGGCTGGGTGTAATGTAAGCCCCAGTAATTCTGGGGGATGGGGCTGGGGGGGGTCGGTCTGATGGGGGCTAGCCAAGGTGGAAGGAGAGAAAAAATGTTACATGACAAAAAGAAAGTATGGCATTGAATGCCTTCATGAGGTCAAAACTGTCCCTGTGGTAGCCCTCATCTATAGCTAATGACAGGCCATTCACAACTTTTTAGAGGGCTGTGGCAGTATATTGGTTTAGCCATAAACTAGATTGTACCTTACCTAGATATCTATGTTTGAGAATTCATTATGATGCAGAATCTGTTTCTCTGAGTTTGTTGAGGACTGGGAGAATAGAATTTGGATGGCATTGTTTGGATCAGGAGCCAGTCCTGACTTGAGGAGAGGGGTGACAATGGTTACTTTCCAGAATGATGTATTTGTCCTGTGAATAAGGAAAGGTTGAATAGGCTAGTGACAGGGTAATTCATTTGCTTTTCTGGTAGCCTTATATGCAATATTCATTGCAAAAAAAACATGTTTATGTATACATTACAGCTGCAAAAACACAAAACAGACCAAGTAAGGAAACGAGAAAAAAGATGATTTGAGTCTCAGGAGTGTTGGTCAATCAGTGGTGTATTGTTCCTTGGGGTTTTCAGCCCTAATACCTGCCTCCTCAATAATAGAAGTAAAAGAGGGATAGCAGTCCCTGGGATACTGAATCCTCATTCCCTAGCAGGTCCTGATGACTCATGTCTGGTTCTGAATCTGGGTTGCCGGAATTATTAACTGTAGCATATTACTGTGTCAGTAAGTCACCTGATGTCACTGTTTATAAACTCTAAAAATATTGATAAAGATTTTAAACTTTGAGTTGTGTTTCCTAAACCATTTACTATATTACTGGTCAACACCTGGATAGGGACAGGACCTCTGACTTGTTCCAGATATCTATTTTCAACTGAACCATTTGAATACAAATACTCATTACATATGATGTTGTCCATGTTCTTAAATAAACCAATTGACAGGGAAGAGTTCAATTGGGTAATGTTTGTTCGATTTCCGTATCTAAAGCTCTTTCTGAGATGACAGTGAGAATGCATTGTATAGATTGATTTGGGGAAATTTTTCCCACCATATTAATTTGAGGAGGTGCTGAAGTTATTAATTTCAACTAAAGATATACTGTTCTTCTGCTTAACTTCTAAATTAGCTTCCCCTTATGTTTTGCTTTATTCCCAATAAAAATATTTCTTTTTTTATATTTTTGATTTTTGTTGGTGTTCCTTAATCCCACTACAACTTTTTTTGGGGGGAACATTAGGTTGACTATCCCAATTATTTGGGGGAATTATGATTTTCAGAGTGTAATAAGAAAACCTAAAGTCAACCATTCGTTGTGCACCAATCATAAAATATAATTATTTGGAAACTTTATTTTTCAAATGGACAGAGGGTGGGAGATGTACTCCCTCAGAGGTGCCTGGACCAACATCCCGGCAACCCCCCAGGTGGCCCAGACTGGGTGGTCTGCAGCTACATCCTGTACTACATAATTATTGTAAGCTGATATCCAACCAATACATAACATTCTGAACATATGACATTAATTTTGAGTCATACAGTTGACTGATTTGTTTAAAAAAATGTTATGCTGTGATTCACAAGAGTAGACACTGTATCTTCCACACTCCAGTTTTTTGATTAACCAATCCTGGTTAAAGGGACACAAGAATTGTGCTGGATTTTTTAGAACTTTAATCTCCTTTGTCCTGATGAGTTAGACAGTGAGGGACTCAAATAAGTTAATGTTCAAGAACAGGCGATTTGGCACTAGGCAATAAATAGTAAACAAAGGTCATTAGTGTCCTGCCATTGGTGAATGATAGACCAGAATATTTATAGAGGACCTTAAAGTTTCAGGTACATTCTTAGTTTTCTTTTTAAGTATCCCAATGGATGGATAATCTTAAGTAATTATCAAACGTTTTGGCCCTTAAGGTTGTACCTAGCACTGTCTTCCATCTCTAGCTCAATTGATTGATGAGGGTCTATTCCCGATAATCATTTGTTCATCATCTGTGTCCCAGTTGTCACAACTGATGTGCTTCTGATAAAAGCCTTCAAGAATCAAGGACTTGAGAAATACAATAATGCCAAGACCCTTTGCTAAATAATAAATACAACTGTTGACACATTTAATGAAACAGTCTATTACTGCTACTGAATATCTAAAAATATTTCAGAAATTATTTATTCATTAAAACAGACCTTCCATGGTATTTTTCATCAACTTTAGTCAGCTTTCAATTTTTTAAGCAGTATTTTTTAAAAGGTATATACCACTTTTTGCAATCTGGTCAGTCCTGATTTTTATGTTATTACGTTGCCCTTTTCTACTTTTGTCTTGCGATTTCTAGCACAACTGCCACTCCATGTCCATATAATGTAACAAATTAATACAATCCATTTGTATATTTCAGAGCCAAGTTCCAAATCCTGTAGTACTGGGGTAAATAAAATTATTTCAATAGATGGACTGGACAGTTAACACAGAACATACTAATCAACTACTGTAAATGCATCTTCATGTTAAATTAAACCCTTCTTATTTTTTTTTTTTTAATTAAAGAAAAACAATAAATGCATATAATGTGTGCTGTATATAACAGCTGGCTTCAGGTTATACAGTACCTCAATGAAAAGGACACCCAAATTCCCTAGTAGGTTTCATCTATTAATTTACTTGATCCAAGAGGTGACTGAGCTTTATAATTAAATATTCAGGAGAGGGCTAGGCAGTCAGCTTTTAGTATAGTTCAATAACCTTGATCCACTTGCTCCTCTCACTCCAGCAGCACATGCTTGAATGCATCAGATAGCTGCACTTTTAAAGTAAAGAAGGGGGGTGCTGCCTTTCAGGGATGTCCCCACTCCATATATGGAAGATACCAATAGATTTTGCATAATGGAAGTGACAATCAAATTCCCACATGGATTTCCAAATGCCCTTAAAGTCTTCCCTATATTTCATCATATTAGACTCTAATTATATGTTTATACCAATGATTTTAGAAAACAACCATCCATATTGAAAACAAGCAAACTAGTTTAAACAACTGAAGGTCAGGATTCATTTGAAACCTATTTAGTAACTCCAACTTTAAAATATCATATTTGCAAAATAGTTTTACTACAGATGGTGGTCAAATTCCAATGAAATGCTGTGAAAAATACTGAGGTATTCAAAAAAAACAAATCAGTTAAAGATAAAAGGTAATGTTAAATAATGGACAGAAATAGAACAGCCACACAGTGCAGTGTAGAAAAGCAAAAAAGCAAACAAAAGCTTTTCAATATTAGCTAACAGTAGTGGTGGGTGAAGTGGCCCCAATTCACTCCACGAAGTGATCCGCAGAGTGAAGGCGAATTCGCAGGTAGCTCTAGCTCCACAACGCAGCGCAGAGTAAGCCAAGGTTAATGGGTACCCAGAACTCCATTGAAAACAATGAGTTCTCGTTACTCCGCCTTCCCAAACCACTACTCCACCAATTATTAAGGTGAAGTACATTGAAAGCAATGCACTTCGCCTTACTTCACCTTGTTTTTAAGCTCCAAAGGTGAATTTTGCAGTGTTTCATGAGATTTTAGGTCACATGGGCTCTAGATTGTTCTGCACAGCTTCAGTTTTGGGTAGTGTGTATAGGGAGCTGTAGGAGACAATCTGCTCTGAGAGCTCTCTGCAATTCAGACCTTCAAAAAGCTGTTAAAAAAGCCTTTTTGAGTCATTTTTTTTGCTGAAACTCTAGTTCGTCGATTACGGGAAACCCTCCTGTGCTCATATCAAGCGTTTATTGTTTGTGTATGGATTTTGAATGTTAATGTACAACATTCAGTCTGTGTATTGAGAGACAGTGGAAGTGTGCTTTGGGGAAGGGGTGTATCTGTGGTGTAGGTAGATTAACTTGGAGAAAAAGACAGTGCTTTCAGTTTTGGTGATATTTTTCTTGTTTAACTGTGTTAATGTACACACATTAATATTTTCAATATTTCTTTTTTTGCTGATTGTTGTGGTGCAGCAGTGCATAATTTTTGTTTGTTTAAAATATGTGGTTATACTACTGAAGTTTTCAATTTGCTATGCATTACTAAGTGTGTGTGTGTGTGAGTATGTGTGTGATGCATGTCATCAAATCAGACACCTTTTATCATGCCACATAATAATTTCAGCAATGTGAAGCTGCTATCCACTGCAGCTGTGTGATTTTTGTACTTGTTTGTGGTGTCTTTACTGGTACTAGTACTAGTGACTGTTACTGCAGCCGTACAGTACGCTGCCTGCCCCCGCATGGCATGCCCCAACCAGTAAAGGTATTCTTTTCCAGATTTTAATTTCTGATGGTGATCACTGGTTAGGTGTTGTGCCTTTGTGTCTGCATCTCTTCAGTGCACAGCGCAATCATAATCTGTCTGTGCATTTGCATCTCTTTAGGGCCCAATCTCCATCTGTAACTGAAGTCACAGTTGTTTCTTTGGCTTCCCTTCAGAGTACTGGACAGGTGTGGTGCTTAATTCTGCATGAAAATTGTATTCATTAATATGCATTTTTAAGTCAGGACCATCATCATGAGTCACTCGTGATACAAATCATGTTCTTCATCATCACAGTCACAAATGCAGTCACAAATCATGATTCATGATCATTCACGTTATGAATCACATTAATTTTTTTTCTAGTTACTTGGATGTATTGTAAGCCTGTTTTGTAGTATCTCTCCAGGCTTCACCACCCCACCATTGTACTCACTGATACATGTTTTTAAGTCTGGGAGTTTTAAGCTACAGCTCATCAGAGAAGTACAGCCGTAAGTGGTAAGCATTCACATTTCT
This sequence comes from Neoceratodus forsteri, assembly GCA_016271365.2. Taxonomy (NCBI): domain Eukaryota; kingdom Metazoa; phylum Chordata; order Ceratodontiformes; family Ceratodontidae; genus Neoceratodus; species Neoceratodus forsteri. The sequence goes on along the minus strand of CM028132.1, from coordinate 964,124,318 downwards.
TCATCATCAGGGTCACAAATGTAGTCACAAATCACAATTCATGATCATTCACGTTACGAATCACAACATTAATTTTTTTTCTAGTTACTTGGATGTATTGTAAGCCTGTTTTGTAGTATCTCTCAAGGCTTCACCACCCCACCATTGTATTCATTGATACATGTTTTTAAGTCTGGAAGTTTTAAGCTACAGCTCATTGGGACCTGGTGAAGTACAGCCATAGTCATTCATGCTTCTTCATCATCACAGTCACAAATGCAGTCACAAATCATGATTTAAGATTACGTCATGAAACACAACATAAATTTTTTTTAATAGTTACTTGGATGTATTGTAAACCTGCTGGTCACGGTGCTGAACGGGGATGAGATCCACACCTGGGCCCAGGGGAACAGACACATCCTGCTCCAGAGGACCTGGTGCTGGACTTGGTGGTGGTGGTGGTTCAACTGCTTCAGAGTCAGGACAGGAGGCGATGCTGGACCTGCTTTGGGGGGGCACTCACAAGTTTTAAGCAGTCCAAAAGGAATGGGCACCCATGCCCTCCACACAAGCATGCGGTATGATGCTGGCCACTACCACGCTCTCCCAGAGCTGCCCCATCCCAGATATTCCCTCACCCTGGTCCATCTCTCCTACTGAGCTCCCTCAGTCCAAGCAATCACTACTCATACTGTCACACAACACACACACACACACACACACACACAGTCACACAGACACAGAAAAACAACTAACTACGTATAAAGGTAAGAAAAATAAAATTTACAGAAAAAACAAATTAAGTAAAAAAGAGTACAGAAAAGACAAAAAACAGATGTTGGGTCTAAATCAAAGTTTAAATCTCCTCCTTGCTCTGATCTAAAAGTATCAGCAGTCACAAAACACACTACTCTCTCTCCATCTGCACAGGAGAAAGTAAAAGTGTCTGCTTGTATGACTCACTTTCTTCCTGCCTAGCTAAAGAGCATGTGACTTACAGTACTGTAAGCCATGTGATGTGTGGGGGGGGGGGCTGCCAAATCTGAAATACCAAGTGGATCATTTAGAATCCTAATGAGGAATGTGAAGTCCATTAAAAACAATGACTTCACCTTACTTTGCATTGTCATTCAGCCCAACGTGAAGTGGTAATGACAAGGTGAAGTGAGCACTTTGCATTGCCTACTCCATATAGCAGAGTGGCGATGCAAAGTGCCCACTTCTCGTGCACTTCGCCAGCGAATTTTAAATTCGCTGCATCTCTAGCTAACAGTAGTTTCTGGAGCTATGCATTATCAGCATAAATAACAAGACAACAGGCAGTAAAGGTTAGAGTGGCACTGTATGACAGGGAGGGTATAACAGTCATAAGACAGGACATAGGAGGAGGGGCCCTAGAGCCACTGTGATTCCAATTGCATACAGTGGCAGGAAGAAATTGAAGATTGGGGGTTGTCTAACTGTTGCTGCAGCAGGATGTAGGTAAGGACAGGGAGATGGGTGAGATTATCAGGCAATCAGAAGGAAACAGGGATGTGGTGAGAGTGGAGAATTTCAACTTGCCCGAGATAGACAGGGGGTATTCCAATTGCCACCTGCAATAGGAGCTAATTATCCCTGGATTCCTCTCAGGATGGGTTGATGATCCAAGGGTTAAAAAAAACTGTACAGAAGAAGTCAGCCTGGACTTGGGGCTAGTGAATGTGGATCATGTCAGGGATATTAGGGTAAGGAAACCAAGCAACCACCAGTCAGTGTGGTTCTGCATAGATATGGGGAAGTAGATCCTAAACACAGACATGCATGCACTAGATTTTGGGAAGCCCAACATCAACAAAATGGGTGAGATACTAAAAGAGAGACTAGTTAGCTTTAGGGCCAACCTGCACATAGACTGAAAGTGAACCATGATCAGGTATAGGATCAGGGCAGTCATGGAAATCTTTTTTAAACAGTAGGGAAATAAGCCTATATCCAGGTGGCCACTATGGTTTAACAGGGAGGTGGGCAAGGCTGTTAAGGAAAAAGGGCATTGTATGGAAGGTATAGGATGTCCCATAAAGAGAAAGGTAGGGAAACCTATGATGAGAAGGTGAGGGAGGCTGGGAAGGTGGTCAGGCTGACAAAGGCAGGGTAGAAACTATAAATTGCGGAGGGGATTAAGGCAGGGGACAAGGCCTTCTTCAGATATATTAGGAAAAGAAAGGGTTGGAAAAGAGGGCATAGTTAAACTAAAGAAAGGGGAATGGTGAGTGGAAGGAAATAAGGATAAGGCAGATGTATTGAATGAGTACTTCTAAACAAGGGAGGATGGGAAGGGTGAGTGGAAGGAAATAGAAATGGTAGAGGAAAAGATCACGGTGATCTATGTCATAATGCAACTCAGGGCCCTAAGGGAATAAAAGTCCCGAGGATTATTGAATAAATTGGCAGTAAAGCTTGAAGGACTGCTGGTGGATCTGTTTAAGTTTGCTGGATATGGCAGTGATGTTGCTGGAGATACAGGAGCGATGCCCCTGGACTGGAGACGAGCACATCGAGTACTGCTGCACAACAGTGAGGCCAGGGATGATGTGGGGAACCAAAGGCCAGTCAGTTGGACATCCACAGTGAGCAAGCTGATGGAGACCATCTTCAAAGAAAGGTTGGTTGAATTTCCTGAGGCTAACGGACTCCAGGACAAGAGACAACATGGTTCCATGACAGGGAGGTCATGCTAGAGCAACTTGATTAACTTCTTTGACTGGGTAGTGAAGACTGCTGACTTTCAATTCAGTTCCCTGCAACTTCACAAGAGGTTGATCAAAAAACCAGAATACTTAAGGGCAAGTGGCACATTGAGCAGGTGGGTGCCAAAGTTGCTTAGTAGGAGGACCCTAAGTGGGGGGCTATCAGGGTCAAGGGAAGTTAACAGCAGGGTTCCACAATAGTTGGTGCTCTGACCTGTGTTTAATGTGTTCATAAACAACTTAAGCATTAATGGAAAGATTCGTCTCTTCGCAGACAACACCAAACTCAGTGAGAAGGTGAACATGGAAGGATCTATGACAGTCAGTCGACAATGAAATTGTTGACCAATATTACTGTGACTCACTTATGTTGACTGCATTTATGGTTGGCATAAAAGGAGTTACATCTGACTGTGTTTTCTTCAGGGAGTTTTGTACAACTGAACCCCTCCACACCCCCTGCTATTTAATACATCAGCTCTGAGTTGGAGATGCTTTGAGCAGGGGGTTGCAATCCCCCCAGAAAGCAGTGAAGGGGCCCTACACCGGCACTACAGTGACCTGGTGCTGTTGTTGCTGTAGTGTTGGGTGTGATAAAGTTGTCTCTTTAGCTGCAGTATAACAACATGGAAGAGGGTGAGAGAAACTTGCAAAGCTGGTAAGGTGGTCTGGTATCTGGTAACTAGGGTTCAATGGAAAAAAGTGTGATGTCATGCACATTGGCTGCAAGAATCCAAGTGTAGAATACAGGCTGGGGGGTAAGGGTCATGCTGTCTGAGAAGGAAAAATATCTGATGATAACTGTAACCAGCACCCTTAATCAGGCTGCATAATGCAAAAAGACAGCAGCCAAGGCAAACTGGAAGTTGGGATGTATAGCTCAGGGGTTTACATGCAGAAGGAAGGAGTTGGTCCTACCTCTGTATAGACACATTGTGCAACCACACCTGGAGTCCTGTATGCAGTATTGGAGTCCATACCTATAAAAGGACATAAAACATCTCAAGTCAATACAAAGAAGGACAATGAAGATGATTCAGTGGCAGCAGGGCAGCCTGTATGAAGGCAGAATGAGAAGACTTACTATGTACTTGCTGGAGGATAGACAGGGGGACATGACTGAAACCTTCAAGTATCTCAAGGGTATAGACAAGGTATATCTTAGGAACCTCTTTAACTTGAGAAGCAGAACATGAAGACACAGCTACAAACTGGTTGGAGGAGGTTCAAGAAGGAGCAGTATTTTGGTAGAGTTGTCTATATATTAATCACCTTAGCAAGTGGAGCCCAGACAAGTATAGCTGGTACCCTTCTGGGTGGAGGGAGAGTGAGTTACTGTTTTGTACAGAAGTCTCTGAGAGATGTTTTGTGATTTTTAACACAGATGCTGATCCAATGAGGGATAACTATCCCCTGGCCTCCCTATTGTGAATGGCTTAGGATATTGGGCTGCTGCAGTGTTACTGCCATCTGGGAGACCCCTTAGTGAACTCCAGGCATCTTTATTGTGTTCTTTTATGGTAAATTTAACTGGTGTAGCCTCAAAATTATAATTTTAAAACTAGAGTGACAGGAAGTGAAATAGAGTAGTACTTCCAGCAGGGGCATGCATATATTACTCATCTTAGTGAGCAGAGGCAAACATGTCTGTCGGTGTCCACCAGTTCTGGTGAGTTCACCAGGAAACTCTGCTGAGTGGCATGCAAGAGGTATTGTCAAACTTCTAACTGTTTACCTTTCACCATGGATGTAAATTATATTCAGTTAAGCTCAGAGGAAATAGGGGCTAAATGTGAGCAATGTGGAAAATTTAGCATCACAGAATTAGACAGCTTTAGCTTATTTGTGTGTAAACAATGTCTGGAATTGAAGGAACTATGAATCAAAATAATAGGATTGGAGCAAGAAAATAAAATGCTGAAGTTGCAGGTTGGTAAATTAGGAAAAATAAGTAGTACTGAAGATCAGAACCAAAGTACTGAAACTTCACAAAAAAGACTAAGAGAAGAAGACAACGAAGATGACTGGACCAAAGTGGGCAGAAATAAAAATATTAAAAAGGGCAGGAAAGCTATGGAATTCAATTAACCAACAGCAAATAGATATGCCCCCTTTTTGAGAGATTAGACAGGTTACAGAAACAGCCCCAGCAGCTAATGGATAGTTGTAGTGACACAAGTCTAAATACTAGTACAGGAACTGAACCACAGATTATAGTGACTGATAATACCAAAGAGGTAATGAATGCACCCACCAGATCAGACTCAGAAAAAGAATTGCCCAAGTTAGACGCCTCCAATCTGAGAACACAGAGTGGTCGTCAAAAAGTGGAGGTGAAAAATAGTGACACTAATGACAGAACTGATAATAGCGAACAGACAAAAACTGTGAATTCAGGAATTGAAAGAGATCCTGACTCTGCTATGGATACTGAAGCTAGCACACAAATGCCAAAAGAAATATTAATATTGGGGGACTCCATAACTAAATTCACAGATAAACTTACTACTAGGATTAATAAGGAAAGAATTATAAGTAACAGTGTTTCTGTGACTAGACTTCAAGACATTCAAAAGATGGTGCCTAGATTAATAAAGACAAGTGAGAGGAGATTGGCAATATTACATGTTGGAACAAATGACAAGAGGAAAAGGGCACAAAAGGACATTTTATAAGCTTTCCAACAACTTCACAAAACTCTAAAGGAAAAGAATTGTGAGGTAGTGGTCTTAGAAATTTTGCCAGTTCCATGGTACATCCAGTGTTGTTGATATTATACACTTAGACTACACAAAGGCATTTGATTTAGTTCCCCATAAAGAACTTCTGGAAGAATTACTAAAATACAGCTTAGCCCTAATATCATCAGATTGATCAGTTCATGGCTAGACAACAGAAAAGTCATAATAAGAGAGTATAGATCAAATTGGGAACTGTCACTAGTGGGATTCCCCAGAGATGCGTGCTGGGACCAGCCCTCTTTAATATATTGGTGTCATCCATATCAACAGCAACCTGGAACTGCAAGTTTGTGGATGACACAAACTTGTAACTATTGTAGAGAATGATGAAGAAAGTAATAAACTGCAGGCTGATCTAAACAACATCGAAACATGGCAAAAGATCACAAGTTGTTCTTCAATGAGGAAAAGTGCAGAGTTATGCACCTAGGAAGGAATAACAGAATGCATAAGTATTGTATGAATAATACTGAACTCGGTATAACTGACAGAGAAAAGAATCTGGGAGTCATTATAAACAACACTATCCTTCATTGGTCACACCAGGGAGGTGGTAATCCAGGCTAATAGGATGCTGGGATGTATTTTTAGGCATGTGCAAAGGAGGGATGGAGATGTGATAATACCTCTATATGGTACATATGTTAGGCCCCACCTTAGAGTATTGCTACCAGTTCTGGGCACCATATAAAGCAAGGGGTGTCTCTCCATTGGAAGCAGTCCAGTGTAAAACAACTAAAAGCATAGCTGACTTAAGACATTTGTCATATGGTGAAGAGAGTGAGGGAGCTAGGGCTGTATTCTCTTGAATACAGGTGTATAAGGGGAGATCATTGCTTAGTGTATAGTGCCTTCAAAATGAGAATTTGAAGGAATGTACAGGTTTAGAAAGAAAATATAAATAGAGACTTAAGAAGGCATGAATTCCAGCTTAATGGTGAGAAAATCAGAACCCATAGAAGAGGGCAATGGTTTAACCAAAGAATGGTTTTAATGTGGAATTCACTACCAGAAAATATTGTAAACAGCCCAATGATGGATGAAAAATCATCAATTGATCGATATTTATGTGGGAGTGATGTCCAATGAAAATTATTGAGTCGTATAAGGCTAATGCTTGTAGACTCAATACTATTCCTATGATTCCTATGAGATCAGGAGATGCTTCTTTATGGAGTGGGTGGTGTCAATCCAGAATGAACTGCCAGCAAAGGTTGTCAACCATAATACAGTAGGTGGATTCATTGGGCTTTGGGACAAGGAGAGGGTTAGGGTTAAAGGGGTGGGGGTAGGACCTACTGTAAACAACTGTCAGAGAGGGCCCACTTTGAGCTGACTGGATAGACTACAGAGCCTTCTTCTGTGGGCATATTTATGTTTGTACAATATGTGCTGTAATACTAAAATAACCATAAATAAGTAAAAAAAAAAACAAGCACCAGACCAATCCTCCTCATTCTGCTCCCTCTGCTACCTGAGTATGAAGCACCTACTATTAGGCTTTACTGTAAGAAAATACATTATTTATTTATTCATTACAATACTTACCACAGACTGAGAAGGCATTTCTGCAACATGGGGCAGTTTTCTTTTTAACTTATCCACAAAAATAAATGTTTTGGGGTGCCTGGGCGGAGAGGGAGGAGGGGACCAGTGGGAGTTGAGTGAAGATAATTACACTGAAGATCATGTTCAGGGGGGATGAAGCTAACCAGCCAAGATGGAAGGTATGTAATTGACTAGCTGCAGAGCAAGGAACACCTATCTGGATACATCCGACAGAACTATTACTCCTTTCCACAAATAACCTGTGGATTACAATGCATATGCTTGAATCCTATTGATTGACACCAATATTGCCACAGCTGGAATATCAAGTGTGTAGGAAAAGGGCCTTTTAGTAACTGCTGCAGTGGAGATTACTTGTGGCTTGTAGGACACTGACAGACCACCAGAGTAACTGTTTTGTGCCATAATTTAAGCAGCACCCAGTGGTGAAAATCCAAAGGCAGGCTCCAAGATGACCCAAGCTGCAACTTCAGACATGGAGTATCAACTGGCCAGCATTACTGCCATGCTTAATAAAGTGCCAATAAACACAGCTGAGCTTAAAGAAACTACTTCCAGCACAAAAGCAGAACTGTTACAATTAACCTCAAGAATCACCACCTCTGAGACTGCAATAAAATTACAGGATGGTATCTTTCACGATCATCACTGCCAGCTCTGAGATCATTGTAACCAAATTCAATATCTGCTAGCTAAGATTGATGATCTTTAGAATTGGGCAAGATGCAAGAACATTAGAATAATTGGAGTATCAGAGGGGGCTGAGGGCAAGGACATGATTGCATTTCTCTGTAGTGCCCTTCCTGTGATGCTCAAACTCAATAGCTGTCCCCCACCAGAGCTGGAGTGGGCCCACTGCTCCTTGGCACCCTGACCAGGACAAGGGGAGCATCCATGCCTGATCTTGTGCAAATTTGCAAGATACCCCATGAAGAAATTGTACCTCAAAGCTGCCAGGGATCAGAAGCAACTTACTTGGGAAGGATATCATATTCAGCTATATCAGGACTTCTTCTACAAACTATCAAAAAAATGGAGAGCCTATGGTCAGGTTAAATAGACACTTTATTGGCTTAACATACAAGCCTCACTGTGCTACCCTGCCTTGCTAAGAGTTTTGTATCATGGAGAATTCATTACCTTTAACTCCCTGCAGGAGGTGGAGCAATTTCTGGCCGACGTCAAAGGGGAAAGCCAGCCCCAGGACTCCCACTGCATCCTCCTCATGGTAAGACACCTTCAGCAATGGATACGACCAAGGACCCCTCTGAAATGGAAAAGTGACATCCTCTCATTAACTTGTCACCAAAGGGCACAGGAGACTGGCAGCAGGTCCAAAGAGGATGACTGAAGAAAATGCACATGAACCAACAACCAGGGAAACAGCCATCCCCTCGCAGAGCGAGATCCCACAGAGCTAGGTCTCAAAGCTGACAGAGGAAGACCACTTTTCAGAAGGAAGCACTTCATCACCTATGAGCACTCTGGTGAAAATTTCCAAGAGATCCAAGCTTCTCCAAGATCTCCAGCCCACTGCTTTAGCTTTCCCAACCTGCCAACTCTCAGTACTATGGTGGGCATTGTGCTGATTTTGGATCCCATCGATGGACCCTGGGCATCTAACTATTGAGACTGGTCCAATAGCATAAAGGTGTCCCAGGAGAATCAGCTTCAAGTTGCATCACCGCTGAAGGCCTGTGCTCCCATTAGCTGAAGGGCCTGAGGACTGGAACAGGTACTTTAATGATTAGCTGCTCCCTCTTTAGATCTTCTGAGGCCAAATGTTTGTAATATCCCCATATATTGTTCTCATTGGGATGGAAGGCATCTGAAATTAAAGGCTGGGGGATGAGGGACTGCAGCATTATCATGGAGTAAATGCCTCCAATCTCATTGTTGCTGTTTCTAAATCAGGCCTCAAACTGGGGGAGCAGCTAAGCTCAAGACTGAAGCTTAAGCATTTACAACCTGTTGTTTTAATCCATAGTTGGGCATTATGTCCGTTCATGGTCTCTCACATATTGTGGGGTAAGATTGTTCTTATCACTGCACAGTGCCACACATTTGTGCTGCCTAGTGAAGCTGTGGTTTCTCTGTGATGTGAGCAGCATAAGCGTGTGCAGTGTGTGGATTATTCCCCAATATGGAGTTAGGAGAGAGCTGTTTAAACTACCCATCTTGAGGTGGTGTTCTTTTCAAATGGAAGTTATAACCCTGGTATTAAGACAGTTTTCTGGGCTTTAATCTACATAACCAGAGGGTGATGCTCATAGAGGCTGGTCCCTTATACAAATAAGTGCATCTTGCATTAAGGATAGCTCCCATTGAAATCAACAGGAGCATGAGGGAGTGGAAGCTTAAAGGAGGGAGCTTCCCTCAGGAGGATCAAGGTACTTCTCCAGGGCTTGCCCTTGTCATGATCTGCCTAGGCTGAGGCAGATGCCAGTAGGTCCCAGGGGTACTTACTGAAAGAACGCCTTATAGGAATCATGCTCATAGCAAAGAGCTGCCCCTGGGTATCCTCTGTATGTTTGAGTACCCTCTCTCCCTTTTGAATCTATCCCATATGTGCAAGGGTCCTCCACGCCCTCCCTCACTGGATATAACCCAGCTCCCCAATAGGGGTCATTGGATAACTCATTGGAAAGATAGGGGCACCAAATATGGTAGGTGTTCCTAGTTTCTCCTTACCCCAGACAGAGCAGTAAATATGACATGGTCCCTTGAGGTAGGGGCCTGCAGAAATTCCAGTGCTTATGCACCTCACCCCCCCAGAGGTGTGCTACCTGGCCATTGGAGAGTGGTTGGGATCATCAAGCTCCCAGCATATACAGGTAGCCAAACCTCATTGGTTCTTTTTTGCACCAGAGGGCATGTTTTGGTATTTTTATATACTTTTTGCATTGTGGTTCTCTGGAGCATACGCCATATTGGCTACAGAGTTAAGAATGATAACATCCCCAAACAAGATTATGTGGTTGATGTATTTGTTATTGAAGTTTTGTATGGAGAGTCCCACCTATCCTTTTGGGACTTTGCTGTTGAAAAATGAAAATAGAGTAGATAGATATGTAGGCAGACAGGACAGGTGGATATATGCACTGAAAGATAGGATAATGGTAAGACTAGTGAAAGTCATGCAAGTAATACAAGGTACACAAAGTAAGGGGTTGCTACAAACTGGGTCTAATGATCTAGATACTGAAAAAATCTGGATAAAACTTTTATTTGAACATAGTACTCCCATCATTGTGGGCACTTGTTATAGGCTCCCTGATTGTTCTGACCTTATTACCAAGTCCATTTTTCAGGAACTAGAGCTAGCCTTCAGCCTTGGTGACATTGTACTGATGGGCGATTTTAATATTGGAGACATTGACTGGAATGCATACTCAGCTACATCTATTATGGGAAATAAGTTATTATCCTTATGTACTCAGTTACAACTTAAAAAGATTGTAAACTCACCTACTAGAAGTCACAGGATCCTTGATCTAGTGTTGTGCAATGAGCATTTAGATCTTAATAAATCGAGCATAGAGGCGTGAGTTGGTAACAGTTACCACAATACTGTATGTTTTTGCTTAGAAAGCTTTTCACAGATAATATTGGCATCACACACATATTTTTCTATAATAAAGCTAATCTACCAGATTTTAAAAATTCTCTGAATCAGATTGATTGGGAGTTAAAATATAATAATCTCCCTATTGAATATTTTTGGGAATTTCTTAAGGATCTTCTCATCTGTCAGAGATAAATATGTTCCATAAAAATCAAAATATAATAATAAAGGTCATTCACCAAAATGGCTTAATAGATCCATTAAGAATCTCATAAATAGGAAAAATAAAAAATATAGTACATGTCTGAAAACAAAAATTCATGATAGCTGATTAGCATTTAAAAAACTTCAAAAGCAATGTAAAAATAAAATTAAAAAGCTAAATTAATGTGGGGAGTAAACCTAACAAAATCAGCATCTAAAAACAATAGTAAGCAATTTTTTTTCTTTTGTAAATTCCTTAAAGAAACCATTTATAAAGTCGCCCCTTTAATTATGGGTAGTGATTTAATTCACGATCCCCGGGAGATGGCTAACCTTTTTATTAAGAAATTTTGCAAACTTTTTTCCACGCACAGTAACAGAGTATTTACGCCTAATTCAGTTCCACTATATAATTTTGATTTCATTACCTTTTTAAATGAAATGATCAAAAATAAGTTAATGGCTCAAAAAGGTAAAACTAGCCCTTGACCTGACAATATCCCAGGCCATTTCCTATATTTAGTTGCTGATAACTTGATACTGCCCCGTAAACTTATGTTTGAGGGTTGTTTAAATCAAAACTGTGTACCAGCAGTCTGGAAAACAGCAAATGTGATTCCCATGCATAAAAAGGGTTCTAAATCATTATGAAAAAACTATCATACAATTAGTCTGACCTCCGTTTTTAGTAAAATTCTAAAAAATCTAATTAAAGACCTTATTGCTCCAGATGTGAAATCACAATATTCTACACAGCATGGCTTTAAAAAGGGAAGAGGCTGTTTGACTAACCTAATGTGTTTTTATGAACACATTAGTTCATTCTTGGACAAAAAAAATCCCATGTGATGTGTTTTATATAGACTTTAGCAAAGCCTTTGATGTTATGCCACACTGAGCATTGCAGGTTAAACTCGATACCTTAAACATTAATCAGTACATTATTTGTTGGATATGTAACTGGTTCTCAGACAGATCTCAGACTGTACTGATTAATGGTCATATATCTCCTACAGGACCTGTGACTAGTGGTGTCCCACAGGGTTCTGTTCTTGTACCCTGTTTGTTTGAGATCTTTGCTGCTGATTATACTTCAGATTGCACCTCATTTAATATTAAATATGCAGATGATGTTAAACTAGGTGGCCCCTCTCTTACCCCAGATAACTCACTTACCATCCAAAAAGATCTAGACCATACCTCAGCATGGGTTAATAGATGGGGCATGAAAATAAAGAAAAATGCAAGGTTATGCATTTAGGGTCACACAGTCCTATGTCAACATGCACACTAGTTGGAATGCAATTAAATATCACACATAAGGAGAAATATCTGGGTGTCTCAATCAATAGCAACCTTACTTTTACTGAGCATATAGATGCAGTGATCAACAAATCTAATAGGGTTATCTGGTCCATCAGAAGGAATATTAGATCACGTAACTCAGATGTTCTAGTACCTCTGCATTGAGCATATGTAAGGCTGCATTTAGAGTATGCATCTCAGTTGTGGTGTCCATACAAAGAAGGTGAACATAACAAACTGAAAAAGTACAGATAAACTTTACTAAACACATTTATGGTCAACACAATGATGATTATGCAACTAGATTAGTGAGTCTAAATCTAATGTCACTAGGAATACCATGCCTGAGGGGTGACCTATTATTCCTATATGATATAATACAGGATCTGCATTTAATATCAGATTTGAGGTTGGTCTTTAAGAATAGCACTTATAATATCCATGGGCACCCACTACAACTATGGGCAACAGATTCAATTATAATAACAGGAAGTTTTTCTTCACACTAAGGGTTATTTGTCTTTGGAACAGCTTACCATTACATATTGTCATTAGTGAGATTAAATCTATATTCAAGAAATGACTTGACACACTATTATTATCTGGACATCAGCTTCAAAATCACCCAAATATGTAATGATGTGTAGAAAGTGCAGATATGGGTTTAACCAGCCTTCTTGCCCCCAAAAATCCTTAGTATGATCCTTAGTATGATAAAGGTATGATAGATTCTATTGACCATTTGTAATTACATAAGATTGAGACACCTGGATAATGGCTAACACCCATGATGTGATACAGTAGCTACATCTTGGAACATAAAGGGCTTAAATTCTCCAGTAAAAAGGAAAATGATCCTGACTAGACTTAAGAAACTAGGAATGCAGGTTGCATTTCTGCAAGAAAGTAAACTGAGTATGAATGACTTAAAGGTGGGCAAGCAATGTGAGAGGGCAGTAAGGAGGGCTGGGGGGATACTAGGATGCATAGGGAGAGGCATCACCAGTAGAAAACAAGAAGTTGTTATCCCTCTGTAAAGACAGCTGGTGAGACCCCATCTGGAGTATTGTATGCAGTTCTGGAGACCCACCTCCGCAAGGACATAGACAGAATGGAAGCTGTCCAGAGAAGGCACCAAATGGTGCAGGGTCTGTACTAGAAGACATATGAAGAGAGGTAAAGGAGCTTAATATGTATAGCCTCAAGGAAAGGAGAGAGAGGGGGGACATGATAGAAACTTTCAAGTACTTCAAGGGAATCAACAAAGTCCAAGAGGGTAGCATATTTCAAAAAAAGAGGTGTGCAAGTACAAGAGGGCACAATTTGAAGATGGGGGGCAGCTCAGAGGTAATGTAAGGAAGTATTTTTTCACAGAGAGGGTAGTGGATGCATGGAATGGCCTTCCAGAGGAGGTTGTGGAGTCAAAAACAGTGGTTGAATTCAAGCATGCATGGGACAGTCATAAGGCAATTCTAGGGAATGGGGGTAGAAAGAAGTAGGCTGCTGGTGAATTAGGATCTGCAGTTTATCAATTAGGTAGGGAAATGGCAGACTGGGTGGGCCAAGCGGTCCTTATCTGCCATCAAATTCTATGTTTCTATATGTTTCTAAGGAGGCTAAAAAACTGGTGCGGGACTGGGTGGGCTGGGAGGCACACAGTGCTTCAAGGTCAGTCAAAAAGAGAGTCTCAATCTTGTTACATCACAAACTGTAATGGCACCCCATAGAGGTGTATACAGATAATGAAAGCAGGTGGATAACCTAAACTCAGCCAGCCACCCTGTAGTAACAGTCACTCCTATATTATAATTTGTTCATTCTTATTTAGTCCCAGTACTTTATTATTATAAGTTAAAGTGAATTTGCCACAATAAGTCAAAAACGGTGGTCAATATGAATGAAGTTAATATTGGGGGCAGTATGGGACTATTTGCACCCAGCAATTAAGAATCATTTGAAGTTCAAAAACAAAGATTATGGGTGCTATTAGAATGCCTAATACTTAGAATGCAGCTGTAACTGATACGAATAATGATTTGAGGAACATTTTTGAGAAACTTGAAGCTTTATTATTTAAACAGTTGAATACAGCATACAATATCTCAACTTTAGAGACTTACTTGGAATATGAATTGTATCCTAGAGGATTGAGAATCCTAGTAGTATCCTCAAGTGGCTTGGATAATTTTAAATGTAAGAAAGAATGGGAAACTGTGGCAAAAGAGTGCACTAAAATATTTATCCAGTTAATTAAAAAATCAGACATGGATAAATATAAAGCAATTAATGATGAGATTGAAACAATTGAGAAATCACTAAGTGACCATATCAGGGAGCCCTTATTTAAAGAATGTGATGATGACCTTAACCTGAGACTTGAAGCATATGAGAAGAAGTTAATATTATGCAAACAGTCTAAATTAAACTGAGATGAAGGTGATAATGTCAGAGATACTTTTTTTTTCAATTGGTGAAAGGAAGAAAATTATAGAAGTAAAAGCAGAGGGAGATCAAGGCCATGCAAGAGACAGTATAAAAGGCAACATAGTAGCAGTTTAACACCTCACTCAGTTTCCTTCCAAGATCGAACTGGGGGACCTAATCAGAGACATTCTAATGAAGAGCCAAGTGAGCAATTGACATTTGAGCAACCGTTTGTTTTTTTTAACCAAACAATAATCAGGAATATTCAATCAAGGAAATCAAAACCAAGAGTAAGACAAGGAGGGGGACAAGGGGCAAGAAGAAACATAGTACCAAGATGCTCAGGACACAAGGTGATGGACAGAAATGAAATATTCTAAATCTATCAAAGAAAGTTTTAACTGTTCCACAGTGACAGGTCTTAGAAACGGGACTGTCTTTTGTGCCAACACCAGCAGTCAATACTTTGGATATTAACATTGATCTTTTTAAATTTTTTAGAAAAATTAAACTATGAGATTTCTACAATCAAGGTTTAATTGACTGTGAATTTGATCACGACATGAACTCCCAAACTGAAGATTCAATGTGCCTGATTCATCAATATCATAGGAACGTCTTACTTTCCAAACTTTAAATGATTTGTTTATGGAGGCTAATAATGAGGGATTATTAAATGCATCTTCTGTAGAATTTTTGACTCCATGCAAACAGTTAATATTGGTGAGAGAGGGATGGAAACAATCACTGATGTTGAGAGTGATGTTTGGAATGAAAGGAAGAGAACTTTTAGGGGCAAATCAATTTTTTGTCCCAGAATAGCTAATGCTAACATCATATTGTATGAGAAAACAGTTGAGAAACTATTGGATAATTGACCATAACATAAACAATGGGATAATTTAAGCCTTCAATAGTGGGAATCCCAAAACAAATTGAAAATTGGACTAATGTAATTATCAAACAAACAGATAAGGACAGAAATACAGATTTGCTCGATACACAAAAATATGTAAAAATGTTAAATGATATACTCTTAGACATCTCCATATACCATAAATTAAAGGGTAGTCCATTAAATAAACTAAAGGCACAACTTTCAGTATTACCCCATGATGCGTTGACTTCTAGTGATATAACAAAAGCAGAAATTGATTATCTTATGCTTGAAAACCCGAATACTCCTGTTATGTACTTCTTCCCTAAGATACACAAAGATGGGGTCTCCCCCTCCCAGTCACCCGATTGCCTACGGGGTGGCATCTAATTTATTATTTTTTGTTGATGTTTTTTTAAAGAAGGAAGTGTGCAAACTCAGATCCCACCTGAGACACCAGGGACCTTCTAAGTAAATTGCAGAATTTTGTTTGGCTTAAGAAATACACTTGGATTTCAATATATGTCAAGCAGCTATATTCATCCATTCAATATCACAATGGTATTATGGCTTGCCAGTACTTTTTGGAGTGAAATACATTCCCAAACCCATCTAAGTTTTTGATTGAGAGTATTCATTTTATTTTGACCAATAACTTTTTTGAATTTAATAAAGAGTTTTATTATCAGAATTGGGTACAGTGATGGGGACCCCTTCTTATGCAAACCTAACTTTGGATTTATGGGAACTGGAGAGCATTTTTTCTGAAAATTTTCTATACTCAGATAACGTCATACTTTAGTATAGGAACACTGATGACATCATCTGCGTGTGAACTGGGGCTGAGGTTAGAATATTGGAATTTATGGAATGGCTCAATACTTATAGACTGGGGCTGAAATCAGCAAATAAAACAGAAAAAAATATAATTTCAATTTTAGATATATTGTTAGAAGGGAGAGAAAATCAGTGTGTTACAACAAATATTACAGCAAGGAGACATCTTGCAATGCATATCTCCACTCTAGAAGCCACCATCTCAGCAAAGTTAAAAAATCTATCCCTTTTAGCCAGATGCTTCCGCTCAGATGAAATCATAGCAATGATGTAGATTTTGAGTGTCACACAGGAAATGGCAACCTGTTTTCTTAAAAGGGGTTATAGTTTGAAGTTAGTAGAAGAAGCAAGACAAGCAGCAAGAGTCAAGAGTTAAAGAGGGGAATGATTTGTTAAAAAGACAGTGAAAATGAACATCTAGCGTTAAGCATATAACATAATGGAGTTGCAGGGAAAACAGAGCAGAATGTACATAAACACTGGTCAATGTTAACAAATTACCAGAGACCCAAGGACATTTTGGGAGACAAGCCATGTATTTCATTCCATTGATCAAGGAACCTAAAAGACATAATTGTTCATAGCAAGTTGAATATTGATTTGGAAAATGTTACAAAATGGCCCCCCCCCCCAGGGTTTTAGAAAATGTTGTGAATGCAATATTTGTCAATACGCAATACAGACAGATTATGTTATACATCCATCTACCTTAAAAAAACATCCAATTTAAGAATGTATTACATGTAGGACCAGTTATGTTGTCTATTGTATAATATGCCCTTGTGATAAATTATACATGGGCATGACGACCAGACTTTTGAAAAAACAAGAACATATCAGAAATATCATAAATGGCTACGAAGATAGCCCTATAGCAGCACATTATAGGGATCAACATGAAGCAAGTCCATTAGGAACAAAGTTCATTGCATTAGAATGTGCAATAAATAGAAAAAGTAAATATATTCCATTAAAGCTCAAGGTTCAACAGCTTGAGACAACATGGATTTAGAGTAGCAAGTTTAAAACCCAAAGGGTTAAATTATGTATTGGATCAAAAACCATATCTTTAGTTCTGCTGAATTGTGCTGGATTGTTATAAAGTGAAACATCATATATAAAATGAAAAAAAGAAAATAAATAAAAGAATGAGAAAATAAAGAGTTTAAGTTTATTTAATATGATGTTTGTGTAAAAAGCTAAATTTAAATTGTGGATAGTTCTGGTATTATTAAAATTGGACTGCTTGTTTATGAATCATTTTTTTATAGTAATGAAACTGCATAACTGAAAGTTTAGCATGGCGCTATATACAAATCAATAATGCACAAAAATTAAAAAAAGAAAAAGGGTGTACAGTATTTTTGTATTTGGCATATATGTTGATTCACTTTATTTTATTTACTTTGGTTCCTCTTTCTAGTTCTGAAAACAGGTTGTTGTAATGAAAAATAAGCCGCATTGTATTGCTGAATTTGTTCTCTTAATGGCTATGCTCTGTTCCTTTTTGTAGTTTTGGAAAAACAATTATGTCTTCTCCCCCTTCTGTGAAAATATCAGTATCAATCTTCAAAATGCAACAAAAAAGAATGAATATGAATGAAGGACATAAAAAGTTGCCACTTGTACAACCCAATGATGGTGATTGGAAACACAAGACATAAGAGGTTGTTCTGTTGTTGCGGAAGAAGCATTTAATACAAGACATTTGAGCAGTGTGTGTTATCTTTTTAAGAATGGGTTTATGAAAATTGGTTCAAAACATTCGAGCAGTGCATGCTATCTTTTCAAGATTGGGTTTATGAAAATTGATTCATTAAATATTGTGTTCATAAACAACTTGGAGTTGAACTTTTTATGTATTTTGAAGATGTGGCTTTAAAATAGACAACCATGAATGTTTAACACAGCTGTAGAAAGTGTTGATATTTATTTGTTTATTGGGATTCTTCATGGGCACTTTTTGTAGGCTCATCCTTTTTTGGCACTTGATGGAGCTTAGTCTCTTATTGTTTATATCTAAGGCATTATTTTAGGGTGAATTTAAAAATTGATTCTAGCTAGTGAATACAGAAGCTGTAAGAGCCTTTAAAGAATAAGACTTCTGTCACTTTAAAATATAATATAAATATTTATGTTTGGTTAAGTATAACCTTTAAATTATTAAATTCATATGGCTATATATCTGAGCCCTAAAAATGTTTAATGAACAGAAGCACTATATGCTACAGTAAAATCATACTTAACGTCTGTAACAAGAAATTGTTGTACTTCTCTGCCTACCTCAGCATACACCTTGTACCCAGGTCGCACCTGGAAATGAGCCTCAGCTCAGTTTGCCTTTCCCGGTCACAGATTTTAAATAAATAAATATCATTTTAAGAATATTTGTATTAGGTTGGAGTGAAATAACCAGATTGGAAAATGTTAAATAGATGTCCTTCAATATATGTGTAGGATTTAGAGTGACTGATGTTAAATGTTTTTGAGTGTTTTTAATTGTTGCACACGTTTTATTAATTGACCAATTATTTAACTAGTGGAAGTTAATTATTCACTTATGTCTCATGTATAAAAGATGGTTATGGGATCCTGGGGACCACACTCCCTGAGGAAGGCTTACATTGAAGCATTGGGGTTAGTGGGTGGCTGGCTGGTTGTTGTTGCTTCTCCTAAACAGGTCTGTATCTATTTGATTTCACTGTTTGCATTACTTTGTAAACAAGTTTTTTTTTCTAGCAGACAAGGCTGAATTTAAATAAATTACTTAAGATAAAAGCAAAATTGTTTATTCTGGAGCGTTTTATTTATCTCAAGTCACACCTGGTGTAGTGCTTGCCTTTTATTTGTGGTTTCCACAAAAGACTGCTGGGATAATAGCAAATGTGGCCACCCCAATGGGCTGGTGGTTTTAGTCAATATATACACCCTCAATCAGGATGCTCTGGAGTTTTTCAATAGAATATCTCAAAAACTTCTGGAAGTATTGTTAGATAATCCAGATATTCTCTTAGGGAGGGACCTTAACCTTTCAATGGATATTATACTAGACAGATCCAATGCAAAACCAGAACCACATATCCAAACACTCCGAGCACTAAAAGATATGATGGTCCTACACCAGCTGGTCGATGCTTGGAGGTTCTCCCACCCCACAGACAAGGATTATACATTTTTCTTGGCCCCTTAGCCATGGAAAGTAGGCTAGACCATTGGCTTACTACTCCCAATTTGACAGGTGCCATGACAGGAATCAAAACATTTCCAGCTGGCCCACAGGCACAGCGGTTGGATTTCGGCTCTCGCTGCCAATGACCTGGGTTCGGGAAGGGACCCAGTTCATCGGATGGCCAGCTGGTGGAGAAGGATGGAGCATCCCATGGACTTCTCTCCTTCTCTGAGGGGAGGGTGGGGAAGTACCTGGCTCAAGGAGGACCCCTGGTGGAGGCCAGGAGTCACTCAAGCTACCGGTGCTCGAAATATTGGGATGTGGGGCAGATGCTGGTGTCATTGCATGTCCCTGCCTCCAAGAAAAATGGAAAAAGGAACAGGTGAGGTGGGTCCTCTGTCCATGTGAAGCCCTCCCTGGGGCTTCGATTAGCCTGCCATTGCTTCACTCCCCTGACCAGATACTTGTCCCGCGGCTTGGATATGGGGGTCCGGTGCCATGGCCCCACCCTCTGGGGGTAAGCCAGGGGTAACAGGGGGAACTAGTGGCAATAGATGGTGGTGGAAGTCCCAGGGGCTGTGACCAGAGGTGAAGGCCAACAGAGGATCTGGGGGGGAGGAATGAACATCTCACCTCTATATATGTCAGACCATGCCCCAGTGGTTCTTACCCTTCAATGGGCACCACACTCCTCCAGATCCCTGTTGTGGTAGTTAGACCCACTTCTCCTACAGGACAAGGATTTTGTGCCTTGGCTCAGGGAGAAACTGATTTGTACTTTAAGGAAAATCCTGCTGGATCTGCTTTGGTCGCCGTGATATGGGAAGCATATAAAGTCACGATTAGGTGCAAAATTATTAGCTTTGCTATGCACAGGCATAATCAAAGGGAAAAGGAGTACTCCCATCTAGAGGTTCAGCTTCAACATGGAAAACAAATACAAAGCTAACCCCCAAACCCTAAAAGATCCTAAGTTGGTCTCTGAAATCACGCCACTAAGATTGAAACTTAACTGTTTGACCACCAGAAAGGCAGAATTATATATTCCTAGGGTCCAGCTGAAGTATTGGGCTGAGAGGGAAAGGGCCAGTAAACTGCTAGCATTCAGATTAAGGAAGAGACAGGTGGAGAGGTCTATTCAGCAATTAAGGGATAGGTCAGGCAAGGTTTCCACAAATCAAAAAATTATAAACCAGATAATGGCCAACTTCTACAAAATGCTGTACACCTCACAAACCAAATGGGATGTGGAGAAATGCAATAACTTTATAACAAATCTTCCCTTTCCTAAACTGTCATCAGTCCAAAGAGAGCCACTTGAGGCCCACATCACAGTAGTGGAAGTCAATCAGGCAATTTCTCTTATGGCTCCTCACAAATCCCCTGGTGCGGGGATGGGTTCCAAGTAGATTTCTATAAAGCAGTCCAAAATACAATAACCTCTCCAATCTTAAACATGCTCCAAAGTAACGTACTAAAGGGGAATTACCCATTAGTCTGACTGAAGCCATTATAGCAGTGTTCCCCAGGGCAGAGAAAGATCACTCTCTGCCAGTCAGCTATAGGAAAATCTCATTGATTAAAGCAGATGCTTAAATTCTGGCTAAAGTCTTGGCACTATGACTGGAGAAAAGCCTTCCTGACATCACTCACTCCTCCCAAGTGGGTTTTGTGAAGGGTAGGATAAGCTCAGATCACATTTGAGCCTTGTTCTCCCTAATGCAAACTGCAGCTTCTCTCCTGACACCAGCAGCAGCTATCACAATATGCTTCGAGAAGGCTTTTCATTTGGTGAAGTGGGAGTATCTCCATGCAGTCCTTGAGACTTATAATATTGGCCTTCATTTTGCAAATTGGATTAAAACACTGTATAACAGCCCCAAGGCAAGAGTGCTCACCAATGGCAACATGTCTGATCCCTTCCAACTATACAGAGGCACCAGGCAAGTGTGCCCTCTCTCTCCCCCCTATTATTCATCCTAGCCATAGAACCCTTACCTGCAGCCATAACAGCCCAGTCTCTAATAGCAGGAATAACTGTTGGTAAGGAATAGTATCTCACCAAATTATATGCCAACAATTGTTTGATATTGATGCGTGAGCTCTCTCAATCTCTGCCCCACATTCTTGACACATTGGACACCCTTGGGGGGCTCTTGGGCCTCAAAACCAACATCTCTAAGTCGGAAATGTTACCCCTCAATAAGCTATCTCATCACACCTCATTAGGCAATGCGGGTCTGGTGTGGGCATATGAAGAGATCAAGAATCTGGGGTTAAGATCTTTCCTAAATTGGGGGTGTTAGCGGATATAAATAGTAAACCCTTCGTGGAGGCACTTCAAAGAGATATGGTAAGATGGGGACACCTTCAACTGTCCCTCGGCAGGTAAAATAGCAGCAGTTAAACTGATGGTGGCTTCCAATGTGTTTAAGTAATCTCCCACATACCTACTATTCTCCCAGATAAGTGGGCGCAGAAGCTAAACTGTATAGTGAAGCAATTTCTTTTGGTGGACTTCCCCCCCCCCCCCCCGGTGTAGCAGGGAAAAGTTAAGGGCATCCTGGAAGAGAAGGGGGTGGAACCTTCCTGACTTTATCCAATATTCAATAACGTACATTACAGCCAAAATGTTTAAATGTTTTCAGCATTCTGGATCTGCAACTCGCATCTGGGTAGGCATTGAAACTGAACTACCTCAAGGCACTACTCTGGCAACATACCTAAGGCACACCCTACCTAGGCAATGCCAACAGTGGATCACAGTTAAAGATTCACACAGGGCCTGATTAAAGGTGGGCCAGAAGGCTAAATGCTGCCTTAACCCGGGGCAACACTTTCCCATATGCAATAATCCCCTATTATATATAGACCATCACCAGACAATGTGGTCAGAATGGATGAACTGTTCAATAAAATATCTGAGGGACCTAGAACTCTGAAAGGGATCAATGTTAGACTCTTTTTAAGGTCTGAGAATGAGGTATAGCATACCTCAAAGATTTTTGGAAATACGTGCAACTTAGGAGTTTGTATGTCTCATGGTATAAATTGCAATGTTCTTGTACAGTGTGCTTAAGGTCTAAAAACAAGGTACTTCTGGCTCTCTCCATAGAGATCTGGTTAAAGCAACACCAAAGTTTGGCAGGTAGAATCTAATGCTTTATGAGGGATAGTGCCCCAGACCTCTCCCTCCCAGCCTAGGGAAAGTGAGAATCCAAATTGGGATACCATATCACTGATATTCAGTGGTCACAATGCTGGACAAGGGCACACCAGGCCTGTACTTACCAGAGAAGCCTACTAATTCAAAACAAAGTGTTACATTTCTGGTATCATACCCCCTCACAGCTTAAAAGAATGGGTCTAGCTCCAGTGGATTTCTTTTGGAGGTGTAAGGCCCTTGATGCTGACCTCTTGCATATTCTCTGGCACTGCCCACCTCTTAGCCCCCTATAGTCGGCTGTGGCCTAACTCTGCTCAATGATATTAGGGTCTCCCACCCTCTTGGACCCCAGCTTGTGGTTGCTGGATCTCCCCCCGCAGACCACTAGCCTCATAGAGCCACAGATATTGTGGATAATACAGGCCTCAGTCGAGGTAAAAAGACTGATCCTGAGGCACTGGAGGACCACTGAGATACCAATGTTTGTGGAGTGGCTTTCTGCTATGGAATCCCCTAGCCTCCCACACAAGGATATCTCACTACAACAGAGGGAGCCTGCATAAATATGAAGCTATTTAGTCCCCCTACTTAGAGTACATCTCAAAAACTAGCCAGTTACCAGTAAGCAAATACTCTAAGGATAACTTTAGGCCCCCATGAATCACTTACAAGATGTGGCTAGGCAGTTCGGCCTTGAATGTATGCTATTTTCCTAGTTACCTGGACCCAACAATAGGTAGTTTATCACTAGAGCCCATAAGGAGTACAGGAGGAGAGGAAGCATCCCCCTTCCCTTAAACTGTGTCTGCTGAATCGACTTGTTCAGTTGTTTGAAAATCACAGACTGTGGCAATTTCATGTTGTTTTCATTACATTTATTTTCTGTATACAGTATCTGTAACTGAGATTTCCTATGTGAATGTATCTGGTTGTATAACACCTGCATGTCATTGTGATGCTCCATCCTTTTGGTTTGTTCATTGTAAAAAAACAAAAAGGAATGAAACGAACTACTCAATAAAAAGATTAACTGTAAAAAAAAAAAAGGATGATCATGATCAGGTTTGGTCCTAGGAGGTATGGGGATAATTTTTGATATATGGGTGGGTACAACTGATTTTACTACTATTAGTGTGTGTCAGTGAACTTAGCTGGTAGGGGAACTTTTCCTACTGGGATGGGGAGAAATATAAAACTATGGCTCTGGGTGGTGGGAGGTGGGTGGGTACAAGTAAACTAAGTAGGTAGGGGACTTTATGTATTAAAAAAGTTTTCTGGACAAAACTGAAACTTTGTGCAGTGTTCATGACAAAGCTGGAACCTTCATAAATCTTCATAAAGTGTGAAGTTCTTGACTTCACACCAGTGTTGTCAATACACTGGCCCAGATTCACAAAGGTTGACACAGGACTTGCACCAAACCCTGTATCAAACCCAGTGGCCAGCACAGATGTGTCAAAGTTTGCTGCAGAATGTGCTCAATTCAAGAAGTGCATTTAAGACACTTTGCTCACTTTATGGCAGCTTGCACCAAATATTTGGTGCAAGCCCTGTAAAATGGTTCCTCAAAACTGCCGCAAGTTAGATCAGAATAAGCTGGTCTAACTTGTGGAAATTGATGCACAGGATTGAGAATCCCAATCACTGGCTGTGGAATGCCAGAAGTCCTGTGCACATTATGTTCAATGCACTCATGGCTTGCAGCATTCATGGGTTTTGTGAATCATCCCCATTAGCTGTTTGCAACATGTGTAACATATCCTGTAGATGATGGGATGGATTTTCAAAGGGTCCTTAGATCCACTCAAGCTGCATCAAACAACCAGCTTGAATCAGATCTTGATGTGCCAAATACTGTGCACCATATTTTGCAAGAAAAGTGGTCTGTGTGATGAAGTCCCCCAAACTGAAGCAAGAGGTCCACTGCGTTAACACAATGGCATAAGGGATGGGAATGACGCAAGCTGCACCAAAATAAATGGTGAAAGTTGAGTCAAAGATGGTGCATGTTAAGTCAGAAAAATGACACAAGGAATGAAAATTAAGCAAACTGAGTACAAAAATGGTGCAAACTAAGTAGAAATTATGCAAACTGATGAAAAATGGTGCAGACCGTGAAGAAATGGTGCAAGCTGAGTAACCAAAATAGTGCAAGCTGAGTCAAACAAATGATGCAAAGGACGAGAATGATGCAAGCTAAGTAAACAAAACAGCAGATGAAATGGCTAAAGCTATGCCCCCAAAATGTTCTAAACTATTCCTGCAGGAGAATACTGGCCCTTAATATTAGTATAGTCAGATCCGACCACCTGCTTTGGGTCTCTTTATATACTCTAATGTTCCTTAGACCAGCTCTGGCTGGTCTAGCAGCTGATGGTACTTTGACATGTTTGGTGTCAGTGGTGGAGCTTTGAAATTCCCATAGGTGTGGTCTTGCTCCATTTCTGTGGTGCAAGATGGCTTGTATCATAGCGCTGCCATTTGTATGGTGAAAAGCTGACACAGCCACCTATGACACAGTGATCCTTTGAAAACGAGGTCTGGTGCAATGTTTGGCGCTAGATTCCCTTGCGCCACTATTGTCTGGCACACATCCCTTGCATCATACCTGAAGCTTTGAATATCCAGCCTGCTGTGTCTTCACTGCAATGACACAAATTGCACCTGTCTCATTGTACCTAGTATGTATTTGCAATTTAGCTTGCTGTCTCCACTGCAATGACTCAGATTGCACCTGTCTCATTTCTTTGCACCAAGTTTGAAATTGACATTGCAACTATACCATGTACTGTTGCTGTTTCTAGAACCACTGTGATGAATGTATTCTTCTATTTTTTTGTATAACACACTACTAATGTTTTAAGTACCCTGTGAGTGAATGTATTCTTCCCTATAACCTTCCTTCCCCTTCCCCTCACCCCATGTCACAACTGGAAATGAGTCTTTTGGGCTCTGCTTATTTATTTTATAAAATATGTTTAGGTGAAAAATAAATAAATAACAATGACAGTGAAGAGAAAATTCATATGATCGCTAGCAATAGATCAGTGAGCTTAACTTCCAATATTGGAATATCCTTGAGACTATAATTAAAGAGCATTTTGTTGACTTTCTGAAGTCTTAGACATCACAGAAGAGCAAACAGAATGGCTTTGTGAAGGGTAGATCCTGTCAAAGGAACCTAGTAGATTTCTTCAGTTAGGTGCTGCAAGAATTAAATATGGGCTATGCATTGGATGCCCCAGATCTGAGCTTTAGTACGGCCTTTGATTTGGTGCCCCACAAAAGGCTACTAAAGAAATTGGGGGACTTAAGTGTTGGGAATAAAATCACATAAATAGTAGGTAATTAGTTAGAGGGGTAGAACCCAAAGAGTTGAAATGAATGGCACATACTCCCAATGTCAGGGGGAGATGAACAGTGTCCCTCAGTGGTCAGCACTGTTCAGTATGTTTATTTGCAACACGGGGAAGAGATTCAAAGCAAAATGTGTCTTTTTGCAGATGACACTAAAATATGTGGTAGGTCGGATAGTAGGGTGGATAGAAGAAAACTGAAGTGACATGGGAAGTTTGGGAAAGTTAGTCAAGGATTTGGCATAAGGTTATGTACTTATGTAGCAAGAATCCTAGAAATTAATATTCAGGCTGTATAGCCTAGAGGTTAGAGTAAAAAGCTGTACATGAGCTTGATACATCCAGCAGAGTTTGATTCCAACCTCTACTTGCATACTGTGTGACTCTGAACAAGTCACTTAACCTCCCCAATGCTCCCAGGTCACCCTGAAAACAGGCACTTGTGCCTAGTGGGCTTTGTCTGATTACCAAAGAATAAATGAATAAAATCAAGAGTATGTTTGTTTGGCACAGACTTCAGAAACAAGAGATTTAGGAGTTATAATTAGTGACAACATAAAGTCCACTGCTTAGTGTAACAAGGTATTGTATATGGCACAGCTAGAAGAAGGCTGGTTTGCATGGGTAGTGGCTTCTTGAGTAGTAGGAAAGAGGTGACATTACCCCAATAAAGGTTCATGGTGAGGCATCAGAATACTACACACAGGTTTGGAACCCTCACTGAAAAAAAGACAAGGACCACCTGGAATCAGTCTAAAGAAGAGTGACTAAACGGATTCATGGCCAGAAGTGGAAGACTTATGAGAAAAGATTAACTGACCTCAATATGTAGTCACTGGAAACCAGGACAGAAAGCAGTACATGACTGCAATCTTTAGGTACATGTAGAATATAAACAGGGTGCTTATTCAACATCTATTTAAAGTAGCAGTACTAGACAATCAGGAAGTGATTATTACAATTCTGATTTTTGGCTGGAAGCATGCAGCCATAGTTCTGGTTTCCATATCTGCAAATATTTTTTTTCTAATGATCTTTCATTTTTTTAGATATTTAAAATGTATTTCCATTATGGATCCACAGCAAATATGGTTGCTGCCTAATCTGCAGCTGAGCTTCCCCCTTACGTCGCATCATGTATTTTGTTTACTTCTGTGGGTCCATGTGCTGCGCGTCCATGGTAACTTCATCAGCAACTTTGGATATGTAAGTTTGCAGATGATGCAAAGCTTGGAACCATAATAGAAGATGATGAAGCGAGTAATAAACTGCAGTCTGACCTAATCAAAACAGTAATCTTGGCAAAAGAAGATAAGTTAGTCTTCAACACAAGCTTGATACATCCAGCAGACCAGACCTGAGTTGGATTCTCACAACCTCTACTTGCATACTGTGTGACTCTGAGCAAGTCACTTAACCACCCAGTGCTTCCAGGTTGCCCCTGAAAATGGGCACTTGTGCCTAGTGGGCCTTACCCAGTTACCAAAGACTAAAATAAATAAAAATAAAAAAAATAAATAAATGAAACAGGGATAAGTGCAGAGTTATGCATTTAGGAAGGAACAGCAGAATGTATTACATGAATAATGCTGAACTAGGTAAAACTGACAGGGAAAATAACCTGGGAATCATTATAAACAAAACACTGTCCTTTAGTGAACATACCATGGAGGTGGTAAGCCAGGCAAACAGGATGCTGAGATGCATATTTAGACACATACAAGCTATGGATAGAGGAGTGATAATACCCCTGTGTGGTGCACTTGTTAGGCCCCATCTGGAGTATTTCTGCCAGTTCTGGGGACTATATAAGGAAACAGATATCTCCTTATAGGAGGCAGTCAAGTGTAGATCAACTAAAAGGATAGTAGACATGGGACACCTGTCATACAGGTAAAGATTAATGGAGCTGGGTTTATATTCACTTGAATATAGGCATGTAAGGGGAGATCTCTGCTTGGTATATAGAACATTGAAATATGCAGATATTATAGAATGTATGGGTTTAGAAAGGAAACACTTTAATAGAGAATTAAGAAGCCACAAATTCCAGCTAAAGGGAGATACATTCAAAATCCAGGAAAGAGGGCATTGGTTTAACCAGAGAGTGGTGTCAGTGTGGAACTCGTTACCCAAAAATATTGTAAACAGCCCAACAATGGGGAGTTTAAATCATCAATAGATGGATACTTGTGTGGGGGTAATGACCAATAATTATTGGTGAGTCGATTATTGCTAATGCTTGAAGACTCAATATGTTTCCTATGAATCTAATGAAAATAAGAATTCTCAACTAGAGGAGCTGGTAAATGTTGAGTCAGTGGCAAGTTTTACAAATGGGTGGAGTTAGACTTCTGGAAATGGGAGTATGAATTGGGGAGTGACTGGAGTGATGGTTGGAGGTGGTTTGGTACAAGTAGTAACAGTGGGTGACAGAACCCCAAGAGGGCTAGTCTGTAAGGGCTTAGGTAGGAAACTGGCAGACTTGATGAACTGCAGATCTTTTTTCTGTCTGTAAACATCTATATTACTATGTAATTTAGAAAATATCTATCTGTATATGGGTCATACTTGTAAACAGGCTTTTATAGTCCAGTGTGCTTACCTGGCTAACAAATAAATAGAGAATAATGGACAGGTAAGTGTGTGTTATGTTGTTTTTTTTCACACACCCGAGGTGCGTGATGGCCCATAAACCTCGAAAGCAAAGCATGAGAGGTTCATCTGGTCATCACATACCGAGGGTGTGTAAAAAAAAAAAAATCCATGAACACACACTCACGTATCCTTTATTTTTTATAATTGCTGGTTCATGGACACTAGGTGTACAGCGTGGAGCTGAGGGCCAGTGCCTTTCAATGTCTCGAATGGGTAGCTTGACTGAGCAGTGTTTGGTTTCATACACACTATGCCACAAAACTGATAAAAACAATTATCTGTACCTTAAAAATATGCCAGCATCATTTTCTAATCTTAGTTTTGTTTCTGTGCTGAAAAAGAAGCCACTGAGTGCTAAGCATGGAGAGTGAGTGATTAGGCAGCTTCAGAAGACCGAATGCAAGCATCAGAGAGGCGTGCGCTGATGCTTGCATGCAGTCTTCTGAAGATGCCGAGTCACTCACTCTCTGCACTTAACCCTCGGCAGTTTCTTTTTCAACAGAGAAGCTAAAGTAAAATTAGCAAATGCTGCTGGCATATTTTTAAGGCACAGGTTACTGTTTTTATCAGTTTTGTGTCATATTGTGTTTGAAACTGAATACCGCTCGGTCACACTACCCATTTGGGAAAGTAAAAGTTGCTTGCAAAGCACCATAATAACAAGATTTTGGGTTATTATTGCATCAAGCACCGTAGTAACTGGATTTCAGGTTATTATGGCTTTTGACTCTGCACTGCCCCTCCATAACCATTCTACATGGACCTCACATTAAGGGTCAGACTCCAACCTAAACAATGGAGGGTTTCCTTCAATTATATGGGAAGAAAAATGTAATGTTAAATTTCAAATTTAAAAAATTCAAATTATAGGAGATGCGGTGAGAGTATTGTTTATAAATAATAAACAGCATGGCTTTGTAATTTAAGAGAAATAGGAAAAGAGTGAGTAGTTTGATTAAACAAGTCATTTGTTTTTTACAAGGAAAAACATGCAAATAATGTAAATGGGTACTGCAGCTCAATGGGATACAAAACATAGATTCTATCACAGTTTAATTGTGAACTGTTAGAGGAGTAAACAAGAATGCACTATTTAATGTTTTGTGCAGTTCACTCAAACATTTGTAGCAATATAAAGAAAGAGAAACCCTGGCATGAAGTGACAAGTGTCACTGAGGTCTGATATTTAATGCTATGATACAGATTCTATATTATAAACTTTGTAGAGCACTAAAGTAACAGTAATAACATTCCAATCATCTTAAAAAGCTGATGTCATATTTTCCCCCAGACAAAAAGACTGCTGGTGCAATCAGAACATTTGTTGTAAGCCTCTTTGATATTAATTAATAAATATTAATATAAAAATAATATTGTATATGTAATATGTGTGGCTCAAAAACAGTGATAAATAATTTATCTCAGTCAACAAAGTGAGATAAATGGATGGTATCTTCACTTTTTTTGTTTCTTTATCTTAGAACACTGCTGTTCCTACTCCCTGGGTCACTCTCTCTGATCTGTGGGAGAGGCCCTCCTGGAGGTCCCAAGAGCAGGGTTAAAATCTTCTGGGGATAAGGCTTTTGAAGTGGCCAACCAAATCCTATGGAATTCTTTGCTGAGGTCCCTGTGGTAGGTGCCTTCATTAGAGATATTTAAAAGGAAATTAAAACCTTTTTTCTTTCAACAAGCCTTTTGGGTCAAGAATTGTTGATTGTGACAAGCAGTTTTGTGTTTGATTGATAGGAAATATTTATATATTAGAGGGTGTTATTGTTATTTATTCTTATTTGTAGGGTTGTTTATATTTATATGCTGTTTGTCAGTTTTTATATTTTGTAAGGGAGCCCTGAGCCTTTGGGGAAGAGCGACCAAAAGAAATAATATCTACTATTACTACTACTACTGTTAACAACCTAGGCAGCCAAACTTCACATTCTAATACGTATGTGCCAGCACCTGGACTCTCTTTTACTTTCTCTTGTATTGCACCAAACTGACTATACACAACATCATTCTTCTCCCTGCTTCCTGACTCCACCATAAGCTACCTCCCCTTCACAACACTTTAGTCATTTTCCTGCTTAAATATGATTTTTGTCCTTGGTTTATTTGTTTTTAAATATAATGCTCATGTAATTTTTGTCTCTATCTCTTCCTGCATCTCCCTGCTCAACCCCTGATAAACACAATGACTTGGTATCATTGCATGGCATGGTGTTAACACAACAAGACACCAGAAAAAAAATTAACTGCAAGTGTTTTGAATAAGCCACCACTCATACACTGATTGAGCTACTCCTGGCATTGTGATGCTCCTACATCTCATTCACTAACAGCCTCTACTCCTTGGTCTCACTCACTAATGGCCACCGCTATGTTTTTCCTCCAAATTCCTCCAGGCCACTTGCTGTACCACAGTTCTGATCTGTTTCTGTGCTCAAGTGGGGCATTGTGCTGGGTGCAAACCAGAGGTGGCTAGCCTCCAAATTAATAACACTGCTCCAAATTTAGTTTGCACTCCATGCGCTTGATTGAAGCAAGGCTGGACCAATAAAGTCTTACTTTATAGTATTTTATTTTTAGATCCAAGAAAGAAATTGGTACACATACAGACAGATGTTCTGATCCAACTTTTAGACAGACGCTTCACACTGGGGTACACTGTCATTGTTAAGGTCATCTCAGACCTGTCTGTCTGTATGTGTACCAATTTTTTCTTGGATCTAAAAATAAAATACTAAAAAGAAAGACTTATTGGTCTGGTTTTGCCTCATTCAAGTGCATGGAGTGCAAACTAAATTTAGAGCACTTGCTGTACCAATCAGCTGCCATATCATAGTGTTTCCACATTGTCCTGATGGTGGCATCCACAGCAATGACCATGGCAAACAAGAGGGGGCATGATTTGTAGAGGCACCAGACAAAAAAAAAATCTGTTAAACTTCCATGACAATATTTTTCAAATAAGACAAACAAACAAAAAAACCCTAACTCCAGATCCCAATACATTGCATTCATGAAATATGCAATGATGACCTTTGCAGATAAATGGTTTATCTGCACTGGAGTTGCTTGACCTCGAACACCTCACTCATGGTTTAGGTCACTTGTGAGGTTACTTGAGGTCAAACAGCTCTCATACAGATGAACCATTTAAATGAAAAGTCCCTATCTCATATGCCCTAATTATAGCATATATATGAAGCAGTTAAAGAAATCATTTCTGTGGTATCACAGAAACTTGGTGGAACAGAGAAAATAATTGGAGGGAATAGACAGATGGCTATAATCTCTTCAGAAGAGATAGAGGAAGTAGAAAAGGGTGAGGAATTGCTTTATACATTAAAAACAGTACAGAGTCTGTGGAGATAACGAAGGATCAAAACTCCAGTGAACAGTAAAAACTTTTTATCTAGGAGCTGTATACAGATCATCATTACAGGATAGAGAGTTAAAGGAACATTTGACAAAAATGTTGAAAATACTAGGAGCAGAGGATAGGATAGTTCTATTGAGTGAGTTTAATCTTCCAGGAATTCACTGGAGGGAAAAAGAAGGCACAACAGTCTATGTAAAAGAATTTATAGAAACACTAATTACACTAATCCTGGATCAGTATGTAAAGGAGGAGAAGAGTAGGGTCCACATTTTACATCTAATCTGAAGCAGTATGGAAGATGACATAAAAAAGTGTAAAGTTGTGGAAAAACTAGGTGGCAGCAACTGCAATATTGTACACTTTAAGACTGAAAACTGCAGGACCAAGGTATCTGGCAAAATGAGAGTTAAATGCTTTAGTAAGACCAACTTTGAAAATATGAGGAAGGTGATGAGCGGCTGGGACAGGAACAGTGCATTTGCAGAAAGAAATTTAGATGAAATATGGGATATTTTCAGCAATAAAAATCCAGTAACTAGTAAAAGAAAATGTGGCAGAGAAAATAAAATAATTCAAATAGAAAACTTCCATTGTGGTAGTCCAGACGTATCAAAAGGAAATTGGACAAAAAAAAAGAAAGCATACTGTGCAAGGTAGCAGAAAAAGGGAATGGTGACAAAAGTGTGGGTGGGTAGTAAATTAGAGGCAAAAAGGTATTGCATGGGACAGACATAAGGCAGTTCTAGTGAGGGGTAGTAGGAAGTATGCTGCTGGTTATCTAGGATCTGCAGCTTATCCATTAGGTAGGGAAATGGGCAGACTAGGTGGGCCAAGCGGTCCTTATCTGCTGTCAGATTCTATGTTTCTATGTTTCTGTTAAAAGAAGTCATAAAAAAGGCCAAGAGTGGCCATAAGGTTCATTTGGCATTAAATGTAAAGGATAATGATAAAGTCTTTACTAGATACATGAAACAAAAAAGGAGTTCACATCAGGATGTAGGTCCCTTAGTGGAAGGAAATAAAACTGTGTCATGAGAGATAGAAATGGTTGACATTAATAATGGCTTTTTCTGTAGAATGTATCAAGCAAACAATCAGGTTAATTACATAAGTCTTGAGCTCATTAATAGTGCAGAAATAGTACCGGAAAAAGATGGGACAGACTAAAACCTAATAAGGCAACCTGACGAGATGCATCCAAGTGTGATCAGAGAGTTGGCAGGAGAACTGGTGGGCTCATTAACTAGTATTTTCAAAAATTCATTAACTAAAGGAAAAGTGTTAACCAGCTAGAAAGAGGCAACAGCTGTCCTAATTTTTAAGAAGGGCTATAGGTCAGAATTTAAAAATTATATACCTGTGCAGGGGTGTCATGCAACCAGAAATTTTGAAGGGGCACAAAATCCAAATCTCTCTCTAGGGGGGTCCGGAAGCATGTTCCCCCATGAAAATTTTGAAAAACTGAGGTCAAAATGTGCATTTTGGTGACTTTTAGCAGGCCAAGAAGCTGTTTCCCAACATGGTAAATGCCATCATAATGATAGAGCATTGATACATTTTTTCCTGTCTTTGTTCAGCCTGTGGATAGTGACATTTTGTTTTTTGAAAGAAATTTTGTAAGAATTGAACGGAAATGGTGGTGTCGTGAAAACCAGGTTATGCTAAGTAAGAACCGAGGTCAACCTGTTCAGCTGCATGTGGCAAAATGGTGGTGTCCAGCGGCAAATAGCCACTCAGAACCCCATCCACGGCAACTGGCACAGCCCCCTATTATCTCTTTGTCAGGCCAACAGCTGAAAAAATTCACACAGTCTGAGCATGCAAACAATGAGATTTGTGTTAATCAGTTCAGATGGTGGCTAGCCAAGGAAGTGTGAGAAATGGACTGTGCCGTTTGCCATGTGGAGTGGAACTGGGTCTTTGGGTTGAAGAAGATCAGCAGTTTGTAATCGCAATTTAGAGGCTCAGAGTGGATTCCAGCAGGTAGGGGACAAGGACCACATTATAAGATTTGTGCTAGCTGGCCACAATGTGCACTCAGTGTGCAAAAACATTTTAGTTTGCTACTTACTGTTTACTGCAGCATTGTATATTGTATCAGACTAATTTGTTTAATTCTAGGATTTTTTTTTTTTTTCACTTTTAGTCTTTAGTAACCGGGTATGGCCCACGTGCCAGTTTTCAGGGGTGACCTGGGAGCACTGGTGAGGTTAAATGACTTGCTCAGAGTCACACAGTATGCAAGTGGAGGCTGTAAGAATCAAACTCAGGTCTGGTCTGCTGGATGTATCAAGCTCGTTCACACCTCGTTCCTCATTCCTCTAACCTTTAGGCTATACTACTAGCCCCAGGATGACATATTCTCTTACTACAAATCCCAGAATCTCCTGCAGCTGGCCCCAGAACAATATGCGGCAGTGGGAGATTCATTAGCCTGCATTGTATGTTAGAGTTTACATAACTTTTGATCTTTTGTTTGCTGGTCCTGTCATCCTCCCTGGATCATGTACAGTGACAGAGGGCTGTAATTAGCACCTGGAGAAAAGCAGAACCAGAAATTATCTAAGTGGACATTAAACAGAAGCTTTAACATGCACTAC
This sequence comes from Neoceratodus forsteri, assembly GCA_016271365.2. Lineage (NCBI taxonomy): Eukaryota > Metazoa > Chordata > Ceratodontiformes > Ceratodontidae > Neoceratodus > Neoceratodus forsteri. Next base: position 964,089,754 of record CM028132.1, on the reverse strand, counting down.
AGGCTTTTGAATCTCCCACTGTTGCCACTGTTCTGATATCAGCTGCAAGGAATTCTGGAATTTGTAGTAACAGAAGATGCCAACCTAGAACTAAACAAAATTAGTCTGATACAGTCTACTATGCTACGGTAAATAGTAAGTAAACAAAAATGTTTTTGCACATAAAAAAGTGCACAATGGGGCCAGCCTCACACTTGAGTGTGTTTTTTTGTGTGCTGACTGATCCCCTTTAATGTACAAGCCACAACTCCCCTCTCCATAAAAACTGGAGATGAAAATGTCTATTGTAGACTCCCATATACACTTAATACAACTGCAGGCACTCATCCCTGTTTAGTATTACAGCAATCCCTAATGCTATCAATATTTATGCAACAGGTGTCAGGATAAAAAGTGGCATATAACTCCAGTTATCTGAATCACTGTGTGGATAAATGGGTGATAATGTAATCACTATGAGAAGAACTTCAAGTTATTCCAATAGTGATTATGTCATCACCCATTTATTCACATAGTGACTACATCACTCACCACCACCACTTGTGCGGCCCACTCGGCAGTACTGTACTACCTCCCAGTGTCACTTTCACTTTCTCACAGTGTGCTTTACAATCCAAGCTATCATGGTCTTACAGTCTCACAAAATGCACAATTTAACCCCCCCCACACACACACACACACCAGACTGGGACTAAATTTTAAATTAAAAACACTTTCTAAGGAAAAAAAGCCATTTCCCCCTTTCTCAGCTACTCATAACACCTCCGCCCCATCTCACCCGTCCCCTTGCTCCACTCCCTCTCATGGTCCCATTCTCCCACTTTATACCCCTGTTTCTGCTTCTGAATCTAGCATGAAAGACAAAATTAAATGTACCTTTTTTATAATTCAAGCACTACAGACAAGACAAGCTGTCTCCCACTCTGTACCCCAATATCTGACCAGCACCACTTGCTAAACAGGACTGCTATGTCTCCTTCACACTTTTGAAAATCCAATCACTCCACCAGTCAGTGAGTATGCTGTGATGTCACCTACTCGCTCCACCCATCAGTGAGTACACTGTGACATCACCTAAAAATCAAACACAGCAACCAGGCACAGAAAAAAACCAGGAAGGAACTCAAGGAAAAAAGAAAATATAACAAAATTGCACCCCCCCAAAAAAAATAAAATCCTGTTGTATAAATCAAATATGCGAAGGGCGCCTGTGGGATAATGAAGTTATTTGTACTGTTGCTTGTGACCACTGTAACCCTCACTGTAGCTGCCACCAGTGAGGTTACTCAAGGTCACAGGAAACTGTACAAATAACTTTATTATCCCTTATACATTTAACAAGAGGCCTTAAAAGATTTGAACTACAAGGGCAGTAGAGTGAATAAAGATACATTTTAAAACACCAAGAAAAAAATTGTTATTGATTGGTTAAAAGATACAAGGTAAAGAGAAGCTCTAACTTATTAACTTGGTGATGATGACAAGCGAGAAATACACAGCAAATTAATTTTAAACTTTCCAAGGCACACTTTCTCACAGATTCATTCTGCAGCACCACTAAAAAAGTACTTAAATAAATGACTTTCCGTACTGAAGGGACATAGCTGACCCAATTTCAAAATGCCCCTAAGTGTGGGATGTGTAGACTGCTAAGGAGAAAAAGCATAAGAAGGAAAACAATTATTAGAAATGACATTATTTTATATGTAACTGATTGCTGGCATGTTTTAGTAACCCCCCCAAAAAAAAATTCAATCAGTGGAGCAGCAGACAGTATTAAGAGAATGATGCTCGTGTACAGTCATGGAGGACAAAAGGAAACCAGCTTTTAAACTTTTTGGTACTGTAGAATCCAGACAACAAGTCGTTCTGTTCTGTCCTGGGCAGAGCCAGTGTGACACTATTCCATCCCATGGCCTATACAGTTTTGGGCCCCACCAAACTTTTCAGTATGCTCCACCGGCACTGGTCACTACTTGACATCGATGACCACTCGTACGGTCCCCATCCCCAGTGCTTACCAAATGGATTTTCTATGGGGAAAATAGTCTTTATTGGGATACGTCCAGCGTTTTCTTAATTAAAGAATGAATCCAGACCATATCCCACTGTTCTTATTAAAAATAAGCATGAAGCTGGGTAAGTAGCGGTAGCAGGCACAGAACTCAAGGGGAATGACTTCTGTGGTAGTGAAGCCTACCTTATAAGGTCTGGGTCAGGGGGCTACCACCACACCTCCACCTCAGCTTTGTTTGACCTGTCCTTCCCTCTCTCTCTCTCTCTCTCTCTCACCCTGTTCACTCAGGACACAGGTTACTGCTTCACAAGAATTTGAAGCCCTGTAATTCCTGCCTTTGCATCCCCACTTGGTCAGACTCATTGACTGGGGAGAGGCGGGCTGCTGCGATAGCGATACAGTGAATAAATATAACGTTTCAAACAGAATACATCAGGAGGAAACTAAACAAAGTGGGTTCGGGTGTGTGAGATCCCGAACTTAGGCGAGTGTTACGGCGGGCCGAGCTTGGCCTGGTTCGGTTGTACTTCTGATACAGAGAGGTGGGGGGACAAGTTGGCGTGGAGTGGCAATGCCAATGGGTGAAATTAAAAAACTGCTTCCTAACCTTGCTTCCTTCCCCTGCGGTATACTGACCTTTTTTTTCTTCAGCCTGGAACTTCAGTCTTCTTCTTGTGTTGTGATCTGGAGGAACACACCGACCACACTCTCTCACTGCCGACTGACTCATCTCGACTCAAACGGAATGACCAACTGTCAGGTCAGAGAATGGCACTCAAATGAATGATGCTGATGACGATGAACGAACAAACCAGTTTGCTGCATGAGGTATTTTTTCAAACCTTGGCTGTGATTGGCTGCTGGCTGGAAATTACCACCAATCAACTGTCTGTTGTGTGTCTGTCTCTCTCTTTGTTTTTATAGGCACTCAGCTAAGCCCCGAAGCCAGTTGCCAGCCCAGCGGGAGCAAGTACATTTTTTTTTAAACTGCCGTCGGGGCTCAGCCTCACCACACACCAATCGATTTGGAACCCCCACCCCCACCAAAAAGACTTTGAAAAAACACCATTTTTTTTCTGGCCCACCGGAAAATAAAAAATAAAATACTAAATACATTTTTTTTAATAGCCCGCACAACAATATTGGGGGGTGCATGCCCCCTCGGGCCCTATGGGCATGATGTCACTGGACCTGTGAGTCTCACATCGGTGGTGAGGAAAAATACTGGAGGCCATTATAAAGGAGAAGACAGAGGCATTAATAGTTAACAACAATCTGGTAGACAGTACTTAACATGACTTTTGTAGGGGCAGATCATGCCAGACCCACCTTATTAGGTTCTTTGAACCTGTTATCAAAGGTTTCAATGAAAACTCCTTATTGATGTGGTGTTTCTTGACTACAGCAAGGTTTGTGGTAGTGTACCACATAAGCAGCTTATTCAAAAATTAGACAAAATAGGACTTAATAGGAAGTTGGGGACTTGTTAAAGTCATGGTTGGAGGATAGGAGGCAGAGATATAGTATGTTCTTATTGATATTTATAACTGTCATAAATGTTGTCATTTCTTGTTATTGTTGTTAGATTGTTTTATGTCAGGTGTCACTGAAAAAGGGCTGTGCTCAGTTCACTTCCGGGTTAAAAATAAAAAATGAAATTAAAATTAAAAAATGAAAATAAGGGGGCTCATGTCAAAATGGGGTAAAGTAGTGAGCATGAGTCCCCTGTGTTCTATGTTGGGGCCCACATTATTCAATACTTACATGTCTTCCATGAAATTTGAGCAGAGAGTGTGGATGTGCAAGTTTGTGGATGTCACTGAAGTGGGTTCCATTATGGATACTACTAAAGCGGTAGAAAGATTCAGGAGTGAACTACTTCAGCTGGAAAACTGGGTGATTGAGCATAAGTTAGATTTTAATATTGATAAATGCATGATTATGCATTTCAGGAGCAAGAACAGAGGGGCTAACTATACTCTTCTAGGTATGGAGCTAAGGGAATCTAGTGTTGAGACAAACCTGGAAGAATTGGTCTCAAAAGATCTGAGCTTCCAAAAACCTGTGTACCAAAAATACCGGGAAATGCTATAGACTGCTTGCCTGTATTGGTAGAAACATTGCTAATGGGAACAGGAGATTCTTTCTGTCACTTTTAGCAGCTTTAATGAGGACATCCCTTGAGTACTTTGGGTAGTTCTGGGCTCCACAAAATAAAAAGTGCATAAAGTTGTTGAAGGAGCTACAAAGGAGGGCTACAGAATTTTATTTATTTAGTTTTTGTTGACCGGGTAAGTGCACTAGACAAATCCTGCCTATTTTCAGGCAAAACCCGTGGGAGGGGGATACAGATGAATGCCAACTGACTTTGAACCAGATTAAGCTGTTGGTGGTATTTTTAGAGTATGAGGAAAATTTGGCCAGGACACTGGGGAAATTCCCCTACTCTTTTCAATAAGTGCCATGGGATCTTTAACATCCACCTGAACTACCACCAATCCAGGCAGATGGGACCTTGGTTTAACGTCTCATCTGAAAGACGGCACCTCAGAAGTGCAGCACCCCTCTCATGCTGCACTACAGTGTCAGTATTGGGATATTAACCCAAGTGCCAGATGTGGGAACTGAACCCACAGCCCTCTGATCTCCCGGCCTCAGAGGCGAGTGTGCTGCCTACTGAGCCACTGACACTGTTAAAAGACGGACGAAAGTAGATATGAAGGATAGATCATACAGGTAAAAATATGGGCCTTAAGAAAACAGTTGAAAAGAGACTTGTATAACACTAATACGAATGGAACTTGGATAAATCAGATAGTGGTGACAGTCTGGGAATGGTCTGCCTAAACCTGGGGTGGGATTTGTGGCAGTGGAATCATTTAAGAGAAACTTGGAGAAGTATTTTAGGGAGAACGGTATATACAGATATCTGCATTGAGAAACTGCAAGCTAAAAATGGGCACATTGCCAAATATAACTTGTAATTGTTCTATGATTCCTTTTCACTGTGCATATCTATATGTTATAGGGGCATGGTAGCACCACAGTAGGGCTGAGTAGGTGTTTAATGTTAAACCCCTAAATTTGCACCTTAATAACTTTGCCCCTGTTCAATGACATTGCATGCAATTTTGCATGCACAGTCAGGTGCAAAGTGTCTTTATTTGGACAATTTTGTAAAGGTCTGATTTCTGGATTCTAAGATCTGGATGGTACAAAAAAGGGAAACATTGAGGGTGGCTGTCTTTATGCTCTCTGTTACAGATCAAACAGTTTGGAATTTGTTCTGACATTTTCAGGTTAGAAGGGGCTTGCACAAGAAAGAGGCATATTTTGGGTTTGATGAACAAACATTAATTAGTCCCCAAGTTATGGATTTGAAATTTCAGTTCTAAGCATGCTCAGTAAGGTCTTTCCTTTATGTGTCCAATATGAAAGACACATTTCTGGCTCATGACAGAATATTCTTCTTTTGTTAGTCAAAATTCTTCTTTTGAGAGAAACAAGTCTTCTTACATATGGTGCCATCTTGTTTTTTTATTTAAAAATAAAATGGAAATCCCGTAAAAACGATGCCCTGGAGAAAAACAAACACATGAATCTAACAAAATGGAAACCATTTAGCTTGATTTTAAAGTTTGTTTTTCAAGAAAAAAAACCCAAACTATGGTTCTTGGACACTCCTAAAATCCTAGGTTGAAGGCTTAGTGAGATCTCCCAATTCTTTTTTCGTGAGACAAAATTCTTCTTTCATGAATCTCACAAAAGAAGAATCTCGGCTCACAAAAGAAGAATTGAATCTCACAAAAGAAGAAATTTCTTGTTTCATGATCTTCTTTCGTGAGCTTTCTTGTTTTGTGATTTTCTTTTGTGTGAAAAAACTCACAAATGAAAAATGTCTTCTTTCTTGAGGCGGCATTGTCCTTTCATAATCTTCTTTTGTGATCTTCTTTCATGAGAAGATATGAAAAAAAAATCTGCTCATGAAAGAACTTTATTTTTGTACAGAAAAACAGCTGTTGTTTATAACAAGCTGTTTTAAAAGATCTTTTTAACATATCGTTGCTTTTTACTCCTCTGCTGCCACCTTCTCCTGTCATTGGGCCCCCCTGCCCCCCGATTCCATCAGCCTCTTCTCCCCACCATTGTACCAGTGGGAATCTACAAGGACCAGTGTCCAAGAGCAGCAGGGGCCATCACATACTGCCACAGATAGACATGGATTTTTCCAGTGGTTTTCTCCCAGCCCTCCCAGAACAATGGTGTGCACTGCAAGTGCATAAGTGTGGAGGCATGCATGCACTCCCAGGAACTGAGTGCTCCTTCCACCCTCCCCTACTTTACATAAGCCCCAACTCTGCTCTGACAACCAGCCTCCCCAGGTGTCAGTCAAGAGGAAGGAAATGTACCTCCCCAATCTGGGAGATTGGAGCAGCCCAACAGCCACTACAATCATCTCCCAGACCTCCCCCCTGCCAACACCTGGCTGCCTGAGCTCACCCACCAACATGGGTTGCCAGCATGGTGCAAGGTGTGGTGTCCAGCATCTCAACCCTCAATGCCTCTGGGCTGGCCCATTTTAAAAAATTTTTACCTGAAATTTTAAACATGGCCTTTTTTGACCATACTTCATGAACCAGGAAGGACATTTTTCAGTTCTAGCCTGGAAGGTTATTTTGTGGTCATTCTGTGAAATCACCTTTTGGGATGGATTTGAAAAATTTCATCTGACTGGTTCATGAGATGGGGCCATAAAAATGTTATGTTGAAAATGTTGGGGTCAAAATTAAAAAAAAACCCTGCTATGAAGGAGTGCCCTGTGCATCTGTATCTCTAGCCACATGGAAGCGCAGGTCTCAGTGGGCCCTGCACTTCTTCAGCAAGACGGACTCCTCACTTGGCCTGCATGTCTTCATCTGTAGCTCCACAGAAGTGCAGGGCCCACCAGGCCCTGCATTTTTGCAGCCTGATGGACTCCACATTAGGCACAGGCCATAAAGGGTCTTGTACATTTGCATCTGTCACTGCATGGAAGTGGAGGGTTCACAGGTCACTGCACTTCTACAGCCAGATGGACTCCTCACTTGGCAATCTGCATCTGTAGTCACATGTAAGTACAGGGCACAGATAGTCTTGTGCTTCTACAGCAAGATGGACTACTCACTTAACATGGAAGTGCAGGGTCTTCAGGGGCCTGCACTTCTGTGCCCAGATGGACTCCTCACTTTTGAAGCCTGAAGGACTCCACATTTAGCACAGGTCCAAGGTGCCTTGCACAGCTACAGCTGAAGCCACACAGAAGCATGGGGCCCTCTGGGCTCTGCATTTCTGCAGCCAGAAGACTACTCACTTGATGCAGGGTACAGAGAGCCCTGCGTGTCTTCATCTGTTGCCATACACAATCGAAGTGCCCAGAGGGTTCTGCACTTCTGCAGCCAGATGGATCTGTTTTAACTGAACATGTACATGATTCCACTACCTCAAAAAGAAAGGAAATTAATTGCAAAAACCTGTGTTGATGCACCAGTTAGAGTTCAACTTAATGCAACAAAAATAGGGAAATCTGGCATTTGGGTTTCTAACCCTGATGCCCCCAGCCCAACAAAGCAGCAAAATGACAACGTCACATAAGCAACCACAGACAGCCATCATCAGAAAAGACAAATGACATACAACTGTTTCTAGATGGAACAAATGCAGTGGCAGTGATGTGCTACCTTTGTGGATTAGTATCTGTTGCAGCATATGCACATGCCTCATAGGGGTTTGTTCTTATGCAGTCCCACCTGTGTGTGTATGTCATCCCACATGCATGAGTATGTGTGGCCCCATGGGGGCTTGCCCTTCTGTACATGGAAGACCTCATGGGGCCTATACCTCTGCAACCGGAAGTACAGCAGCACCAGCAAGAATACAACACAATAATGATGCAGTATATCAGAAAAATGCTGCAGTATGGTGCAGGTCACAGTGTAATTCAATGGCAATTAAGCTCTTTTTTACTGCAGTATTTTGTGATATGCCATTTACTGCAAGTACTGTGTTGCATCATGGTTAGCTCTTCTGTACTAATGCATGTTGTACTAGCTACATTGCTAGATAGCATGATCCTTTAGTGCATTCTTTTCTATATGTATCTGCATAACTGAAAAACTGCTACCCACTTGAACAGTTTCTACATCCATTGCTGAAACCATTATACCCACATAACAAAAGTACTTCTGTCTGAATAACTGCAGGCCCTACTGACACCTGCCCTTCTGAAGTCAGCAGTCAGTGTGTATGATGTACTCCTATGGCTAAAGAGGCACAGCCCCTTAGGGGCAATTTTGGTATCATGGATTTTGTGGCGATTGCACTTCTGCAGCCAGAGGTAGGTGTGTATGCCTTACACCTGTGGCTGCATAAGCACAGGCACATCAAGTGTGTGTTTGTTTTACATTGTCCATGAGTACCTGAAGCTACAAATGCACTCCCTCATAAGGCTGGGTGCTTTTGCAGACAAAATAACTTTTGTAATTTGGGTATCATAGATTTTCATCTGTGGCTGCAGGGGTCTGTGCTTTTACACGCAGAAGCAGTGTTGTGATTTGAGTGTAGTGGAATTGTGTCTGCAGTGACAAACTAGTGTCTTGCACTTTGCATGCCACAGAAACAAATTCACAAAAGTAGCACATCAGTGTTACTGCATTTGTGTCATCTGGTAACAGTTGCATGTTGTTTGTCTTACCTGATGATGGCTATTTGTGGCTGCTTGTGTGGTGCTCTCCTTCTGCTACTTTGGGGGTTGCAGACCTTATGGCTACATTTCCCTACTTTTGGTGTGTTAAGTAGCGATGTTGCAAAGTTTTAATTTGCAGACAAAGTTAAGGTAATCCTGTCAAATTAGCCTCTGTGGATACTTTCACACAGTTTTTCTACTTAATGGGAAATTCACCACTGGTAACTTCGCATTGCAACTTCACCTGTAACTTCTCCTTGGGATGCACCATGGTGAAGTTAGGTCAGCTCACCTTGCAGTTTTGACTGTAACTTCTCCTTGGAGTACACCAAGGCAAAGTTGGGTCAAACTGACTTTACTGATACACAAATGTCTTAAGGTTAGAAGTCTCCTGCCCCCCAACTCAGGAACCTGAAGACCCTCTGCCACCCTCACCCTCATGGTACCACCACCACAGGCTGCATTCACTCATAAATCTCAGCCATGAGCAATTCTAACATTTTCTGACCTGTGTCTGTGATTCGGTTACACTCTTCACTACCAGTGTGACAAGGTAGTAGATACCCAGAGTGTTGCTACCACTACAATTGGGCTTAGTACAATTTTTTCCCCAGGTCAGAGTCAAATACTACCCCAACTACCTCTGCCCAATGTGTTGTAATGCACGGAAAGAAGCTACTAGCTGTTTGGTCACTGGTCCATATATCCATAATAGGGACCTATTATCCAGATCAGACTCAGTGCCACCACACCACCAGCAGTCAAGGGAACTAACAACCTCCTCTTTGACCATGGTTCCTGAGCCAGAGGTTTTCCTACCTCTCAGTCTGATCCTCTTGCTGCCGCCTCCCCCAGCACTCACCCACATGGATACACAGATCTGGCAGAGAATAACTTGCAACTCTAAGGACACCACTACACTTCCTCAAATGACTCCTTTAGGGGTTTTTAGACATAACTCAGCCAATTGTTACTGCATTTGTCTGACTCTATGTATCTTTATAGTCCAAGAAGAGATGCACTTTTGGTGCATTTTCTATGATTATTGGACTTAAATTGTAGATCTGGCACCATGGTGAGGTTAAGAGGTGCATACCCCATCAATTGTTCCGGAGGTATTATGTGTTACTATTGTAGTACCCATTGAGACCTTTGTTTGGCTAAATAGTGTCCCTTAACTTCAAAGACTGGCAGAGTTATGGCTTGTTAAAGTTGCAGTGTTATTCTATGGGACACCGGGGTTAGTGTGGTCACTTTGCAACCTATGCAATAAACATGTTCCCCGGGGCAAGCAGGAGACCCACATGGTTACTGAGGGGCAGAAGGCCAATCTCATGGCAAATCACCAATCTGAGTAGGATGAAAAGCAGAGGGAAGTGGTGAGCAGCATGGTGGAGGTAGTAGCCAGTCATGGAGGGCATAAAGGAAGTTTCAGTGTCATGGTGGGGTGGCAGGCATACCCTGTGGAAGTGGCAGCACCCTACATTGAAGTTCAAGCTCCTCTTCAACCAGCATCACCAGCAGCACCTGCACTGTCACCAATTTTTTTTTTCTTTTGGTTTTTCACAAACAATACATGAAAGGGATTTCAGGGAGTAAGAGGACACATGCAAGATGCAGCAACTCAAGTAATTAGAATGGCATTACTGTGTACATGAAAAAACACTAACTTCAATCAATAAAAATTAAATCAATATAGTTGAACTACAGTGACAAAAATAATTCAGTAAACATGCATAACTGTTCTACAGAATCAAAATTAAACACCAAAGAAAACAGGGAAAGAAATTCACACACACTGACTACAACAGCTGTTGTACTGCTAAGAGAGAAAAGGCTGCCCAACCTGACATTTTCGTGCTGCAAGTTGCTGCAGCTATGCCCTCCCACACACACACATACATACACAATGCACTGCCTTATTGCACACTACAGAAAATGAAACTACAACTTTAAACTAACTGAATCAGACAAAATACCATAACTAACTGGTAATTTAGAGGCACAAGGCACAGCAGACTTTTAATGGAGTGATTTCTTGGAAAAAACAACTACATGTTTTAAATGCATTTCAAAGGTTTTTTAAGCACAAACATATGGAGCACACTTAACACCAACTGTCTTCCTCACACTGCAGTGAATTTAGCCTACTCATGGCAATACAGCTCATTGCAACATCATGTGACCTCCAATCCCATGGATCCTTGCAAACAACTCCTTCACAGCTGAAGATCTCAGTTTTATCATTCACAAAATACTCCTTTAAGGTGAAGTAGAGTGTCACCTTAAAGGAGAAACTTTTTAACATTTGTGAATTTCTCCACAGAATGAAGTTTTCTAGCGTAGACCACCTCTAGTGTTAAGTTGAACCCTAACTGGTGAAATAACAAGTATTTGCAATATATATATATATATATATATATATATATATATGCACAGTAGATGCCAATATAGTTGGGTTGAGTACCCCATTTAAGGTTAAATGGTGAATTTTGCACCTTAATAACTTTGCCACCATTTGACAGATTTGTCTGAAATTTTGCAGGCACTGGGTGGTATCATAGATCTTGGGATTTGATAAGTTTCATACTGGTTGGATATAAGGTGGTAGAGTTATTAAGTGACATTCAGTAGCCCATTTACACTTTTTTGCACATTCTTTGCTCATGCGACCAGTTCAAAAACTTCAGGTAACATGTCCCCGATGTGCCTTTTGAAGATTTTGTGAAAAATTATTGAACGGTACAAAAGTTATTCAAACAACAAGTTTCCCATTATAGTCAATAGGAAAAGTTAACGAAAGGTTCAACAGTGTCACAAATAAGGATTTTAGTGTCGCAAATGAACCCAGTAGTGTTGCAAAGCTGCCATTTTATTTTCAGTCGCTGATCACAGAAATGCTTGGCATTTAAAATTGGGACTCTCTAGGGACACAATTATTTTTATGTTTATCTAGTCAGACCATGAGGACGCTAGGCATGTCTTTATTTTGGGGTTAAACACCCCAGAAATATGTTTTTTAAATTTTTGTAAAAAAGTAGTGTCACAAAGTAGTGTTGAGCCTGCGACACTTTCGTGATTTTTTTTGTGAAAGTGTCATATTTTGTGACACTGCTATTCAACACTATAGGGAAAATAGCAGGAATTCTTTGCCACCCTTCTGAAAAATACTGGTTTGGTCTTTTGGGTTGAAGTTTGGAGGGAAAAAAGCCAACATCCCACAGATGTGCTTTTCAGTGGTTTGATGACAAAATATTGCACAGATGGAAAGTTACGCTGCTCCAAAGTTCATGCTTTTCCCCATAGACTAACATTGCAGCGTCTACCATGCCTTCTGGGGCCCGTATCTCAGAAACGCTTTGAGAAACAGACTTTTCATCCCAAAAATGCTTACAAAACTAGCCAGGAAAGTCATGACATTTTAATTTTTTTTCTACGTCTTATGTTTCCTGAGATATAAGCAATTTAGTCATTCAGGTGCTCATTTTCTGCTTCGAGGCCCATTATTAATGCATACATTCTTTGTAGTCACTGTGTTTCTCAATGCAGCTTTTGGGGAAAAATAGGGTGTGTGCTTTTGTTGCTGTTACACTTACTGTTTCACTTGTGTTTCTGTGAGTGTTTGCATTACCATTACCGTCTATGCCACTGTGTGTATTATGGTTTGTGTTTCCTTGTGCGCATATGTTTGCATTTGCATTCGGCTTTACTTTGACGTCATTGTTGGTGTTACCGTTATTGGTTCTGCATCCTGAGTAGTGAGGCACAGCAAAACTAAAGCCATGGATATCAACAGTAGACCTCCCTGATTGCAGCTGTACACACAGGTAGGAGTTGCATAGCCTTGCCCATGCAATGGCCCACCCACCCACAAGTCCAGTAACTGCATCTTGTGTGGATAGTGACAGCAAAAGTAAAGCTAAGGACATCAAGAGTAGACATTCCTGATTGCAGGTTTACACAAGGTAGGACACTGAGGAGTTGCATGGACTCAACCAGGCAATGCTCCTTCCCCCATGAGCAGGTACTACATCCTGAGTGGAGAGCCACAACAAAAATACAGCCATGGATATCAATGGTAGACCTCCCTGATTGCAGGTGCATACAAGTTTGCAAAGTTAGGAGTTGTACAGTCTCAGCCAGGTGATGCACCCCCCAGAGCAGGTGCTGCATCCTGAGTGGAGAGTCACAGCAAAACTACAGCCATGGACATCAATGGTTCACTTCTCTGACTGCAAGTGCACACAAGTTAGCACAGTTAGGAGTTGCACGGCATCAGCCAGGCAATGCCCCCCCCTTGAGCAGGTACTGCATCCTGAATGGAGAGCCACAACAAAAGTACAGCCATGGACATCAATGGTAGACCTTCCTGATTGCAGGTGTACACAAGTTAGGACACTGAGGAGTTGCACTGACTCAGCCAGGCAATGCCCCTCCCCCCAGACAAGGTACTGCATCCTGGGTGGAGACCCACAGCAAAATTAAAGCCATGGACATCAATGGTAGACCTTCCTGATTGCAGATGCACACAAGTTAGCACAGTTAGGAGTTGTCTGGTGTCATCCAGAGACTTCCCCCCGACCAGGTACTGCATCCTGAGTGGAGACCAATAGCAAAACAAAAGCCATGAACATGAACGGTACACCTCCCTGATTGCAGGTGCACATAAGTTAGCACAGTTAGGAGTTGTATGGCCTCAGCCAGGCAAATCCCCCCCAGACCAGGTACTGCATCCTGAGTGGAGAGCCGGAGCAAAACTAGAGCCATGATCATCAATGGTATACCTCCCTGATTGCAGATGCACACAAGTTAGCACAGTTAGGAGTTGCACGGAGTCAGCCAGGCAATGCCCCCCTGACCATTTACTGCATCCCGAGTGGAGAGCAACAGCAAAACTAAAGTCATGCACATCAACTGTAAACCTCCTTGATTGCAGCTTTACAGAAGTTAACACAGTTAGGAGTTGCATGGACTTAGCCAGGTAATCCCCCAGACCAGGTACTGCTTCCTGAGTGGAGAGGTACAGCTAAACTAAGGCCATGTATATCAAAGGTACATCTCCCTGATTGCAGCTGCACATGAGTTAGGACACTGAGGTGTTGCATGGACTCAGTCAGGCAATGCCACCCCCTCACCCCATACCAGGTACTGCATCTTGCGTGGAGAGCCACAGTAAAATGAAAGCCATGGAGATCAATGGTACACCTCCCTCATTGCAGGTCCACACAAATTAGCATAGCTAGGAGTTGCACGGCATCAACCAGGCAATGCCCCCCCAGACAAGGTACTGCATCCTGAGTGGAGAGCCACAGAAAAACTAAGGCAATGGACTTCAATGGTACACCTCCCTGATTGAAGGTGCACACAAGTTAGCACAGTTATGAGTTGCACGGCATCAGCCAGGCAATGACCTCCCTCAAGCAGGTATTGCATCCTGAGTGGAGAGTCACAGCAAAATTACAGCCATGGACATCAGTGGTACACCTCCCTGATTGCAGGTGCACATAAGTTAGGACACTGAGGAGCTGCACGGACTCAGCCAGGCAATTCCCCCCTCACCCCAGACAAGGTACTGCATCCTGAGTGGAGAGCCACAGCAAAACTAAAGCAATAGACATCAATGATACACCTTCCAGATTGCAGGTGCACACAAGTTAGAACAGTTAGGAGTTGCACGGCCTTGGACAGGCAGTGCACCCCCAGACTAGTTACTGCATCCTGTGTGGAGAGCCACAGCAAAAGTAAAGGTAAGGATATCAACGGTAGACCTCCCTGATTGCAGGTGCACACAAGTTAGCACACTTAGGAGTTGCACGGCCTCAGACAGGCAATGACCCCCCCAAGCTGGTAGCGCATCCTGAGTAGAGAGCCACAGCAAAACTACAGCCATGGACATCAACAGTACATATCCATGACTGCAGGTGCACACAAGTTTGCACAGTTAGGAGTTGCATGGTGTCAGCCAGGCAATGCCCCCCCGACCAGGTACTGCATCCTGAGTGGAGAGCCACAGCAAACCTAAGGCCATGGACATCAACGGTACACCTCACTGATTGCAGGTGCACACAAGTTAGCACAGTTAGGAGTTGTATGGCCTCAGACAGGCAATGCCCTCCCTCGAGCAGGTATTGCATCCTGAATGGAGAGCCACAGCAAAACTACAGCCATGGACATCAACGGTAGACCTCCCTGATTGGAGATGCACACAAGTTAGGACATTAAGGAGTTGCACAGACTTGGCAAGGCATGCCCCCCCCAGACCAGGTACTACATCATAAATGGAGAGCCACAGCAAAACTACAGTCATGGACATAAAAGGTACAGCTCCCTGATTTCAGGTGCACACAATTTTGCACAGTTAGGAGTTTCATGGCCTCAGTCAGGCAATGCCCCCCCCAAGCAGGTGCTGCATCCTCAGTGGAGAGCCACAGCAAAACTACAGCCATGGACATCAGCGGTAGACCTCCCTGATTGCAGGTAGTTAGTGAGGTAAGCACCAATATAGAGCAGTCAATAGGTAGAAGGGCAGGGGTAAATGGAGAAAAAGATGAAGGCAGTAAGGACAGGGATGGGGCAAAAAGAAATAAAGCCATAAAAAATGGAAGATAATGAGTACCAATGCCCATAGTCTAGGTAGAAAGCTCCCTGAAATGGTGGCCTTTATGGAAGAGGGATGCCTGGACATCATGGCAGTCACAGAAACATGGTACACAGAGAACCATGACTGAGATGTCAACATACCAGGGTACACAATCTACAAGAGGGACAGGGAGGGAAGAAGAGGAGGAGGAGGAGGAGTAGCTCTCTATGTAAGGGAAGTGATCTAAGCAACAGAACTAAAGGATAAACAGGGAGGCGAGGAGGCACTGTGGTCACTCTGGAGACTGGAAATGGTTCCACAGTCCGCACAGGGGTTGTATACAGATCTCTAGCTCAGGGGGAGGAAATGGACAAGGAAATGACAGAAGGCATCCTTGGGATGGCAGAGAAAGGGGAGATATTGCTGATGGGGGACCTGAATGTGCCAGATGTTAACTGAAGTGCCTTTGCTGCAGCCACATCCAAGAGCAGGGCCATTCTCGATGCCCTACAGGGGGTATGCCTCAAACAGCTAGTTCTGGAACCCACTAGGGAGGGAGCAATCTTAGACCTGGTACTCTCAAATGTGGACAGAAAGAGGATCTCTGATCTTGAAATGGGCAGCCATCTGGGAACAAGCGACCACCAAACAGTGTGGTTCATGATAAACTTAGCTGTAGAGTCAAACCACACAAAAGTGAAGGTATTGGACTTCAGGAGAGCTAATTTTGTCAAAATGGAAGAGTGCCACAGGAAAGCACTAGCAAACAGGCAAGAAGGTGGGGTGGAGCAACAATGGGAAAACATCAAAACTGCCATCACAGAGGCAACAAGCCTTTGTGTGAAGCAAATAAATCAAAATGAAAGAATAAACCACTTTGGTTCTCAAAAGAAGTGGCGGGGAAGGTAAGGGAGAAAAAGATAGCATTCAGGAAGTATAAGAAAATACAGAAGGAGCAGGACAGAGAACTACACCAGTTAAAGCAGGAGGAAGCGAGGAAGGCAGTCAGAATAGCAAAGGCCCAAACCGAGGAAAAGATAGCCAACTCAGTTAAGAAGGGGGATAAAATCTTTTATAGGTACATTAGGGAGCAAAGAAAGACTAAGGCAGGGCTAAAGTTCTGAATGGGGGGCCACTAATGAGCCATAATTAGTGCTATACGCGTTTGTCTGGAGCTCTGTGGTCTCAGGTGGAACATTCAAATATATCATCAAAACTAATTAATTTGAGTGCTCCTCTCTTACTCATTTATTTGAATGGCATTACCATCAATCAAAATGGACAAGTTTATTTCCCCAAAAGTTGCAGGAAGAGGTGTTCCGGTACATGGGCCTGTGCTGGCAGCTGGACCAGGGGCTTCTTCTGCAGTAACCTGACAAGAGACAGGAGTGAAACCTAAAGCATCTCAGAAACCAACTCTAGCTTCTATTTAGGCTCTTTTGGGGGAGTTTCAAACCAAAGTAAGACAGTCGACAGCCCTTATTGAAGCTTCGCTTTTGGATATTTCTTTGTTCGGTTGTTGAAACACAAATGGAGAAAGCGGAGAATACACTTGGGGAAAAAAAGAGGAGGAGATGAAGGAAATATCAGCTCGTATCCTTACAGTAGAAGGAGCTACGAATGTCGCTCTACATGAGCAATTGGCACAAGTGGCAAGATTAGAGCATCTTGAGAACAATATGTTAAGAAAGAACTTGAGATTAATTGGGTTTTCTGGTAATATCCCAAATACTGAGTTGAAAGATGCGGTACAGAGGGCATTAACTGCTGTATTTTCACCCTTCACCAACCAGACATCATTGCCCTAGTGGAGACCTGGCTCTCCAAATCTACTCCTGACACCTTTGTCTCACTCCCCGGATACACCCTACATCGGGAAGACAGGGTAGGAAAGCGTGGGGGTGGTTGTGCATTCTACATCGCCAACAACATTATTGGTCACGTGCTCCCATCCCCAAAACTCACAAACGGAGCACAAGCCCTCACCCTAAAAATTACCCCTGACCCCTCCAGAGCCCCACTATACCTCACAGTCACCTACATACCCCCTAAGAACCAAAAGACTGCCATCACATCTCTCACCGAATACCTATCTACCCTACCACACAATGCAGAACGGACACTAATAGGGGACCTCAACGTCAACTGACTTGGCCCCTCGGCAGCACCAGCTAAGGACTCATTCTCGGCCATTGACATGGTCCAATTAGTTACCCAACCCACTAGACTCCACACATCTACTGTTACCTGCACTCTCCTGGACATCCTTATCTCTAACTGCCCCCACAAAATCCAGGATATACAAGTACTTCCTGACTCCTTAAGTGACCACTCACCCATCCTATTCCAATGGACCTCCTCCACACCCAAACCTGTAGCCCAAACAACCTTCAGAAGGTGTCTCCACCCAGGAGGGTTAAAAAAACTTAAACAGCTGCTAACCCAGATAGATTGGTCCCCCATTAATACAGCCCCCAGCATCAACATTGCACTCACCCTGTTTACACAGACCTTCACCAAGGCCTGTGACCTCTATGCTCCACTCACCAAACTCCACACCAAAAGGCAACATGCCCCATGGATAACCCCCTCCCTACTCCAAATGATGAGAGACAGGGATAATCTCTGGCACAAATAGAGTCAGGCAGGTTGGCAGACAGACATTCCTATAACATCGCTCGCAATAAATGCACTTGAGCCATCCATAAGGCCAAAGCAGACCACTATCAATCCACTCTCACAACCATGTGGGGGTCTGCAAAGACCTTCTGGAATAACATCAAAGAACTCAATGGGAAATCTCACTCCCCACCTCCCTCCCAGCTCACCATAAATGGCACTGCCTCCACAGACACACTCACCATAGCAAACTGTCTAAACACCACCTTCTCAGATCTCAGCACTGTTCTCCCTAGTGGTTTCTTTGACCCCGTGCCCCAATCCCTGCCTCCATCCCTGCAGCTTCCCTGTTTCCTCCTGCACACAATATCCCCCCATGAAGCTCATCCTTACCTACAAAAAGCGCTAAACAGCAATAACTCTATAAATGATCCCCTAGATGCCAGGCTCCTTTGACTAGTCCTTGACGTGGTCCTAGTCCCCCTAACAGACCTGCTCAACAAATCCCTATGCCTAGGGCAATTCCCTAGTGCCTAGAAAACAGCTGTCATTACCCCCATCCATAAAAGTGGTGACAAAGCCTCTCCTAATAACTATCGACCCATCTCCATTCTGCCCCCCTCTCTGAAGTACTAGAAAAAGTGGTGGCCACCCATCTTACTGAATACCTAGCCAAGTATAACATCCTATGCCCAGAGCAACATGGCTTCCATTCAGGCCATAGCACCACCACAGCCCTCCTAGAATTCACCAACTTCCTGCACTCCTCCCTAGATGCCGGTAACTTTGCAGGAGCTGTGTTCATAGACCTATCCAAGGCCTTCAACACAGTCTGCCACCCTCTCCTTCTCGACTCACTCCACCAACTTGGTTTCTCCACAGGCCCCCTGGCCTGGTGATCCAGTTACCTTTCCACCCAGTTCCAATGCATCAAAATTAACGGAACTCTATCCGACACACTACCTGTCCGCTCCAGAGTGCCCCAGGGCTCTATCCAGGGACCACTTCTTTTCTCCCTCTACCTAAACTCCTTACCAAAGGCCTGCTCCACAAAAATCTGACTATATGCAGATGGTGCAGTGCTCTTCACCTTGCATCATAAACCCACATCCCTGCAGGACTCCCTCCAACTTGCCTTCTCCCAGGCTGAAACCTGGTTTAAGGACCATAGACTGGTCCTCAACTTAAAAAAGAAGAAATCAATGATCTGCTCTCACCGCCAAAACAGAGCTAAGAACGCACCACTTAGCATCCTCCTCAGCACCCAGCACACCCTTGAGCAGGTATCCAACTACAAATATCTTGGACTTACCCTCGACTCAGCCCTTACCTTCCACGACCACATAAACACCCTTGCTGCTGCAACAAACTCCCGGATTGGACTCCTTTACTGACACAGGGACTGCCTCCCCCCCACACCCTTAGGCTTGCCATCACCTCATCGGTACTGTCCCTAGTGGACTATGGGCTCCTGTATATGGTGCAGCAAATAACACCACACCCAGATAATCCAGGCCACACTAAACAAGGCCTGCAGGCTCCTATAGGTGCACCCAGGCTCACTCCACACTGCTCGCTCTATACTTCTGCCAATATTCTCAACCTTGATGAAAGGCTCCACTACTAGACCTGTTTACTTTCCAAGAAAATACTGCTTGGACTCTCTCCCCCTGGGGTCACCACATCTCTTCAGCCTGCAACCCCCACTATCTTCACCTGCAATTCAGAGAAAGCTCCTCTGGTTGTGCCCAGGGTAAATGCCTCCCTTGCCCAGAGATCTTTCCACCATAGGGCACCCACATGGTTTAATGCACTCCCAAGCACCATCACTAGTGCACCCAAGATCGCCCATTTCAAAACCACTCTTTGCAACCACCTCTTCAATATCCGCTCCTGCAACTGCTTCTAATTTTTTCACTCTCTTACCCACTCTGACCCAATATTCTCTGACAAAGTCCATTATGGACTGCAACATCCATCTTTAACACCAAACCCATGATTAGGTCTGACTACTATGTTTTGATGCCTTCTCAAGTTTATAATGCCTCACTGCTGTTATGTTGTAAATATCATCATCCAAAGGTTATAAATAATGTCAGAAAATACATACTTCCAAATCTTGTAAATACTGTCTGTGACAAATGTCTGTAACACATGCTTAATGTAACCACTGTTATACCATGTATCTCTTGTTTAATGTAATTGTTTATACCTACTCTATGTTTCCATCTGTCTTACATGTGACGAGGTACCTTTGCAAATGAGCCTCTGGCTCAAAGGTTGTAAACCGATATATCAAATAAATAAATAGAATCACCTTTGGTCCTTGAATCTGTATTTTGCCCTCCATCACGTCAATCTAACGACCCTACTAGGCAATCTGGGGCTCGATATATTATTCTTTCATTTCAAACCCTTTTTGAGAGAAATAAAGTTCTCCAGTTAATGAGACAAAAGAAGCAGCTGTTTTTTGATGGGCAAATGATACACTTGTATCCAGATTTATGTTTACAGACACAACAAAGAAGAAAGTGCTTCCTGCCTATTCTTTCTGAATTTAAAGAAGCTGGACTGTTGGCAGTTCTATATGTTCCCGCTTGCCTGAAAGTAAATTTTCAGGATAAGAATTATTTTTTTGAAGACCCAGATGCTGCTAGATCTTTCTTTGAAAATAATGTCAAAATTCCTGAAGATATCTGCTCTGATTTCGATGAAGAGGATGAAGCTGAGGTGACAGAATATCTCCCGGCTTAAGTTTTTCTCTGTTTCATTTTGTTCTGATTCTCTAATAAATAGCCTGATATTTACAGACTTCAATAAATAGATGCCTTATTCTAGGATTTACAAAGTAATTTTGCAAGGCTGTTTTAAACTTGAAGCACCGATAGACTTTAAATTCTCTCTTTTTGTTTTAATTTTGGCAAATGACCGTAAGGTATCAAATAGTCTTTAACCCCCCCCCAGAAATATGAAAATATTTTTTGTGTCTTTATTTAATTACATGAGAAATTACTTTAGGAGGAATCTTATTTTCTTAATGAAATTTTCTATTCTGAATGTAACTAAAAGTGGAATTTTTTTTTCTGCCTTAAAGAATAAAAATAAAGTCCAAAAAAAAAGAGGCAGGGATACTGAGGCTGAATAAAAAGAAGGTGGTTGGGCAGAAAGTGACAGCAAAAAAGCAGGAATGTTGAATTAATACTTCTGCTTAGTATTAACAATGGAAAAGAAGGGGGAGATATCTAATCCAGTCAATAGAAGCACTCTGGATGGGGGGTTGATATTAGTCCTTTCACAGAAGAAAAAGTTTTGAAAGAACTCTTAGAACTGAAATTGGACAAAGCAATGGGGCCTGATGAGATTCACCCCAGAATTCTAAAAGAACTAAGGGAAGAACTAGTAACACCACTGACTACCCTTTTTAATAAATCATGGGAGTATGGTGTGATACCCAAGGACTGGAGGAGGGCAGATTTGATTCCCCTTCACAAAAGTGGGAGCAAGACAGAGGCAGAAAACTACAGACCTGTCAGTTTGACCTCAGTGGTAGAGAAAATGATGGAATCACTGCTGAAGGAAAGAATTGTTGAGTACCTAGAGTCCAGTGGGGCAGAGGACCCAAAACAGCATGGATTCACAGCACAAAGGTCATGTCAGGCAAATCTAATTGATTTCTTTGACTGAGTGACCAAAGTAGTAGACCAGGGATGGGCTGTAGACATGGCCTACCTAGACTTTAGCAAGACATTTGACACAGTCCTGCACAAAAGATTAATAAGCAAATTAGCCAGCCTGGGAGTGGGTTCCAGGTAAAACACTGGCTGGACAACAGGACACAGCAGGAAATAGTAAATGGAGTCCACAGTGAAGAAAGGGGGGTTACTAGTGGGGTATTGCTGGGTTCAGTACTGGGGTCGGTCCTTCTTAATGTCTTTATAAGTGACTTTGCAGAGGGAATGGATGGGAAAATATGTCTCTTTGCAGATGACACAAAGATCTGCAACAGGGTTGATATGCAAGGCAGGCTGGAAAGGATGAAAAGGGACTTGGCAAGGTTGGAGGAATGGTCAAATGTGTGGCAGCTTAGATTCAATAAAAAGAAGTGCAAAGTAATTCACGTGGGAAACATAAACCCAGGGGAAGAGTACACAATAGGGGATGAGATACTGACAACAACAAAAATGGAACGGGACCTGGGGGTAGTTATATCAGATGACCTAAAAGTGGGTCAGCAATGTGAGAAGGCTGTAAGAAGGGCTTGGGGGTTACTGGGATGCATAGGGAGAGGCATTACCAGTAGAAAACAGGAAGTTGTTGGCCCTCAGTACAGACAGTTGGTAAGACCACATCTGGAGTACTGTGTACAGTTCTGGAGACCTCATCTCAAAAGACATAGACAGGGTGGAGGCTGTTCAGAGGAGGGCAACCAAAATGGTGCAGGGTCTGCACCAGAAGACATATGCAGGTAATGCTCCCCCCCAGACCAGGTACTGCATCCTGAGTGGAGAGCCACAGCAAATCTAAAGCCAAGGACATCAACGGTACACCTTTCTGATTGCAGGTGCACACAAGTTAGCACAGTTAGGAGTTGCATGGAGTCAGCCAGGCAATGCACTCCCCAAGACCACTTACTGCATCCTGAGTGGAGAGCCACAGCAAAACTAAAGCCATGGGCATCAATGGTACACCTCCCTGATTGCAGATGCTCACAAATTAGGACAATGAGGAGTTGCATGGACTCAGCCAGGCAATGCCCCCCCCCCCCCAGACCAGGTACTGCATTCTGAGTGGAGAGCCACAGGAAAACTAAAGACATGGACATTCATGGTATGCCTCTGTGATACCCACTGCAGACTACTTACGACACTGATGAGTTGCACAGCCTTAGCCAGGTATACACCCATGCCCCACAGACCAAGTACTGGATCCTGAGTAAGCAAGGGGCATGGACATCAATGGCATGTCTGCTTTTTACTAGATGTGAACAAGTTAGGATACTTTCAGTTGTAGAAAATACCAATAGCTTTAGAACAGGTACAATACACGCACTTTTTTTTTTTGCAAAAATATTTATGAAATAATGTGGTTTTATAAAAATGTTTTTATGAAAAAATTGAAAATATATGCATTATTGAAAAACATTCGAAATGTAATTTAAAACCAAAAAAATACAACATTTCTTCTGTTAAAAAATGTTCATTATAAAATATTTTAAATTTTTGAAAAAGAAAACAGAATGAGGTGTGCTGTCTTGGTTGAGGTGGCTCAGGACAGGAAGCTGGATTGCTGTGGTGGCACACCGGAAGTGGAAGCTGCTGCATCATAGAGGAGATACCATACTGCTGTGGAGGCTCTTCAACTGTGGCCAGGGAGACTGGATGGTTCTTTCACTGGTGAAGCAGTGCTGGTGTGGATGGCAGCATCTGCAGCTATGTCCACTGGCTCGAGCAGAAGGCTGACCGTACCCTGTTGTGCTTGTAACAGGGACATTTGCTGTTGTCCGTGTTGCAGGGCAGCAACTTTTTCAGTGAGCCGGTCAACCTTCTGCTTGAGTCGGTGTACACAGTCACAGTGCCCAGTGCATGATGGAGTTTGTTGCACATCTGTGAACAGAAAAAAAAATTATCAACATGTTACAGTGATAAGTGTACTATACTGGTTCTGTTCATGATCTGATTAGAAGAGCAATAGTATCATGAGTGAGATGCTCATCCGGATTTTAAGTTAAGTCATAGGCAATGCTGTTATATGTGTATGAAAGTGCTTCAAGACAAGTCAGGACTTCGAGTACTTCTATATACTTAGTCATGCACTGCCCCTACTGATCGAGAACAGTTAATGTCCATGACAGGACAATGATATCACTACTTAGGAGTTGGGGAGGTGGATAAGGTCAGTCAGGCAATGTACATAGGTCCAGTAGGCCAGGATTTGCACCTACTGTGTGGGCAACAATGGGTGGTACTCGTTTATCTGCAAAACAGGTCTCCTATACAAAAAAAAAGAACATCTTAGGCAGCAGATCCTCAACACTGTTTATTTCCTCACCTCCACGGCTGCTGAAATGTGCATGTGTAGCCACATTTGATCTTGTTTTACTGTGATACTGATGGACTTGGTGTCACACAACATCATTGTGATGTGCTGAGTGCAGTACTACAGCACTGCTCCTGGCATACACTTCCACACAGAGCAGCGTAACATCATGGACTAGATGATTGTTCTGCTACACTACTGATATTATTATGCTGTTCTGCTGTAGTACTCATCTCAGTACTGTGGCACAACCACTTGCAATACTGATACATTGTATCTTACCTCTCATATTTTCTGTTGGCAGTATTTCGGAACATGTATAGACTTCAGAAGTAAGCTTTATTATGAAGAATATAAATAACATTATGCACATATTGTCACATATTAGTATCATGGACTATTTGAAAATGTAGGGTTTACGACTTCATGCATCCTCTTTGTATTCTGTCACCTCTTGCATTTGGAGAGGATCAGAACCATTCTGTGGTGTGACACAGTGGTTGACCATAATAGTAGTCTGTATATATATACAGTGATATAACCTCAACATAAGTAGTTTGACACCATTTAACCATAAACTAGGAAACAGAATGTGCCAATGCTGTGTTTAGCAATTTCCGACAACTGTATGTCTTTCTGTTACAACACTTACGTTCAGCACTGGTGCCGGGCTCCAGCTTCATCTTTCATGCTAGACGCTGAGTGACAGTCTCCCCGGCCACTACAGGAAACATGAATACATTGTTTAATACAGATCATGTCAATATGTTCATGGATAGCAAGAGTGTTATTGTCTTTCATGTCTCTTCCCATGTAATAATTGTAGGATACTACAATGTGCTACAGTTAAGACTGCTTGTTCATAACTGATTGGGTAAGCCAGCCAGCTGTGCGCTCTCTCTGCTGCCAAGGAAAACCTCCTCCTGACTGGGGAGCCCTTGGCAGGGCTGCCCACTTCACTTTCTCCAGCGCTCGTGGCTGGGTAAGCCAGCCAGCTGCGCACTCTCTCCACTGCCCAGGAAAACCTCCTCCTGACTGGGGAGCCCTTGGCAGGGCTGCCCCCTTCACTTTCTCCGGCAGTTGTGGCTAGGTAAGTCAGCCGGCCGTGCACTCTCTCTCCGCTGCCCAGGAAAACCTCCTCCTGACTGGCGAGCCCTTGGCAGGGCTGCCCACTTCACTTTCTCTGGAGGTCACGGCTGGGTAAGCCGGCTGGCCACGTGCTCTCTCTGCTGCCTGGGAAAACCTCCTTCTGAGTGGGGAACCCTTGGCAGGGCTACCCGCTTCACTTTCTCCAGCAGTCACGGCTGGGTAAGCCAACCGGCTGCACGGTCTCTCCTCTGCCTGAGAAAACCTTCTCCTGGCTGGGGTAAGCCTGCCTTCTATCTCCGGAGAAAATCAAGAATCACCATTGCTGTTGATCTGCCAGCCGGCTCCCGACTGGCAACTCTGTGCTGCAGCTTTTCTGCTGATTGGCCAGAGCTCCCAGCTGCTTCTCTGGCTGAAGCTTCTCTACTTTGGGCTTTATTTGCTATGGGGCTGCATAACTTGTTATTCTAAGTTTATAATTTGTCCCACACCACTTGCCACGACCCCTGCCTCTATTAAATATGCCTCTGACTCTGCCCATCACCTTCACATTGGCTAGTTACTGTCATACTAGCACTCTGACTGCTGTTAACTCCCCCTCCATAAACTAGAACTCTCCCTCCTCTGCCGCACCCTGCTCTTACTATACTGCATTTTTCCTCCCTAAGCTTATTCCTTGTCCCTTATCTTGCACTCTCATTTGCAGCTAGTGCTATTGTTTCCCTTGCTGGGTCTGTCCCCCCGCCTGTTCTTACCTCTCCCTCCTCCTCCTCTGCGTTCATTTTACTTGTAGTCACCCATCTGTTCCCAATAATGAGCACTCTCCCAAGGCTAATGATTCTATCCTTCCTCGTTCTTGTCTGTTGGTGTGCAGATAGTCTAATAGCAGTGTCCCTGCACCACCTGACTGGCAATAGCTCTCACCCACCACCCTGCTATATCAGACCTGACTCTTCTCTATCGTTACTCTACATCCCCCGTGCTCCCAAACATGAAGCTGCACAGCTGGGGTTCTTGCTCCATAAATGCCTTCATACACTGAATGTTTCACATCTCCTTGAAATGTTCTCCTCCTGTACACTAACCTGGTCTCACACTGCCATCCTCCTCCTTTTGGTCCAGGCCAGGGATATAGAACTTAACTCTGGGCCTGCCTATCACACCACCATCTCCCACCCTTCTTCATCCATGCCCACAATTAAAGGCTTAAAAATTACCCACATGAATATTCGCAGCTTGCACCCTAAAAGGGCTGGACTTCAAGCCTGGACTATTCAAAAGTCTCCTGACATCCTGTGCATTTCTGAATCCTGGCTAAAACCTGCCATAAACAACATGAAGTATCCATACCCGGTTATAGCATCCTTAGAAATGACAGACTAGGAAGAAGGGGAAGGTATATTAATCTACTCCAGGACTGACCTGGACATACCTGAACTTCACATATTGGACCTGGCCCCATCTCCTGCTGACTCTCTCTTCATCTACGTTACACTAGGAAATGTCAAGAAACGCATCATTGGATGTGTTTACTTACCTCTGTGCCACGCTTCTGACAGTCTGCCATCTTTCCTAGCCTCCCTCGCCTGTCTTCCACGCCATGATCTAATACTTTGTGGAGACTTTAACATTGATTGGTTGCACCCTGATGCAGAAAAAATTGCGTGCATCACTTGCCAACTGAAATCTTACCTAACTCCTCCAAGATCCGTTGCATATTAACTGCGAATCTGGGAAGCACACCCTACTTAATTGGATGATCACCAATTGCCCACAGAAGATCAAATCGGCAGGTATACTTCCTGACTACATAAGTGATCATTTTCCCACCTTTTGTGTGATGAGAAACAACCATCCCAACCCACCTCCTAAAATCTAACTTACTAGGGACATGTCCGGGTTTGGCACAGACAGCTTTATCTCCTCTCTTAATAACACTGACTGGCACCCCATCAGCACACTCCCTGATATAAATCAGGCCCTTGACTTCCTAATTGACACCTTTTCACAGATAGTAAACCAACATGCCCCCTTGACAAAATGCAGTTCCAAGGGTATCAAGGCCCCATGGATTACAAAGGAGATCAGGATGCCAATGTCCCTTCGTAACAAAGCCTAGTACACATACAAAAATAGTGGAACTGTCCCTAACTGGCAGACTTACAAGCAACTCTGTAACAGTTGCAAAAATGCACTCCAAAAAGCTTGTCATCTCCATTTCAAGTCTCTTCAAGTAGAACACCTTCGTAATCCCAAGGAATTCTGGAGGCAAATTAATTCACTAGTAAAAGGTAAAACCGTGGTAATCCCTAGAAATATCACTATCAATGGTTCTACCCTTGATGAATCTGCATCCAGTGCTATCGGTTTTAATCACTTCTTTACCGACCTTCAAAAGTACACCTCTGTCTTTCATAACTCCACCTCCCAAACTCCTGCTCCCTCAGCTACCATAGGGGAATGTCCTGAGTTCCATCTGTAATTAGCCACACTCAAAGAGGTGCAACAGCTCCTTTCCAACTTGAAACCAGATAGCTCTCCAGGACATGACACACTAGAACCAAAATTTCTCAAATTGGGTGTCCCAGCCCTCACCCCCCCATTTGTGACCTCTTTAACCGGCCCTTCCATTCTAATTCCATTCCTGATAAATGGAAGGTGGTGGTAGTTGTCCCAGTGCATAAGGGAGGTTCCAACTTCATTGCAAACAACTACCATCCTATCTCTATCTTATGCCCACCAGCCAAAGTCCAAGAACACATAGTCTATAACCACCACCAGGACTACCTTGACTTTTGCAACACTCTCTCCCCTTATCAGCATGGCTTTAGAAGGAAACACAGTACTCTTACCACTCTGTTAAAGGCTACATCTGACATATTTCATGCCATGGACAAAGACCTCACCACAGGCACTATCTTTGTTGCTCTTACTAAGGCATTTGATCTAGTGAATCATGATCTTCTCCACCAGCTCCTTCTTATCGGTATGAACAACAGTGCCCTCCACTGGGTCAAACATTATCTGACTGGGCATTTCTAGACAGTGAAGTGGGATGGCTTCACCTCCGACCTCCGCCCAGTTACCCATGGGGTACCACAAGGATCCATCCTGGGTCCCGTTCTATTCTCACTCTTCATTAATGAACTTCCCCAGTTTTGTGGTGGTGCCTCTGTACATCTTTATGCAGATGACACAATACTATTCCGCTCCTCCCATCACACTGACATTATTAACCATGACCTTGCCTCTGACTTTGCTTCCCTAGAAAGCTGGTTCCTTCGCAATCATCTTGTTATTAATGCTAATAAAACTAAGTGTATGCTCTTCTCACATCGTTCTATTCCTAATCTTCATCTCCCACCCCTTCACATCTCGGCCTTTAAGGGTGAGACCTTGGAGGTAGTTCACTCATTTAAATATCTAGGATTCACTCTGGATCCCATGTTCTCCTTCAGCTCCCATGCCTCAATCGTTGCCAAGTCTATTAATCAGAAACTAGGTCTCCTGTACCATATTCATCCACTTCTCATGTCTGCCTCCTGCCAGAAAAATGCCTCCTCCTCCCTTTTACCTCTCTTAACCTACTGTGCTCCCCTGCTCCTCTCTACCAACTCTGCTTCCATGTCCCTCCTCTCTCAGGCATACCAGAGGATTGGAAGGTTTGTCTTGGGGTTAAAAGCCCGCTTGCACCACTGTGATGTCCTCTCCTTCCTAGGCTGGTTTACTTACATTGATAAATTAAGGTACTCCTCCTTGAGTCTCATATTCAAACTCGTTCATGACTTTACACCTCCTTGCCTTGATGATCTCGTGTGCCTCCAGCATGCACCATGCGCCCTTTGCTCTGCCTCACTTCCCCTTTTTGTCCTACCAAAACCACATTTGACCACTTCCAGGAGAGCCTTCTCATTTGCTGCTCTCTCGGATAGGAACTCTCTTTCTCTGACAATCTTGTCTTGCTTCTCTCTCAATTTGTTCCAATCTGAGTTATCTGCCTCGTTATCCCCCTCTTCACCTTGTTCTTGCTTCACCTGAATAGGTCCCCCCATCCCCCTTCCCTTCCTAATATACCCCTGATGTGCACTTCACCACTTAATGCTTTGATGAAGTTATTATCATGTGCCAATGCCTAACCTTATCTCTTACCCTGACGAACCTTGCTTAAGTATTTTCTCATTGCTTTGTCTTATAGTTCTTCTAGATGTCAAATATTTTACCACTTTGTTAATTTGCACTATTACTGTATGTCCAATGTATTACCACTCTGTTAATTTGCACTGTTACTGTATGTAATCCATAACTGGGTCACCCCTGAAAAAGGGACTGTATTGTCTCAGTGGACTTACCCGGTCACCAAAACTCAAATAAATAAATAATAATAAATAAATTCATGATAAAAAAAATGTATTAAATGCATCATTTAGCTTTATTACACAGTGACAAAAGCAAAGAAATTTGATGTTAGGGTTGCCACTCCTTCCACGTCAGCATAACTCTCAACCTCTTGCCTCATGAATCAGGGACAAGGCTTATAAAAATCAGGGACAAAGACCCCAAATCAGCGACACATCTTAAAAACTGGTACTATTCTCTCAGAAAGCTGATACAATAAAGGAATTTGTCTTTGAGATGCATTTTCTGAAGAAGAACAAGTCTGTTACTTTAATGTTTGACATTATTTTGTGCTATTAATCCCCACTGTTCTGTCACAAAAACTCAAATTTTATGAGGGACAGAGGAAAATTTTGAGGCAAAATCAGGGACGACCCTGAAAATCAGGGACAGTTGAGAGGTATGCACGTCAGCCAGGCAATGCCCATTGCCCCACCCCCTGACCAGATACTGGATCCTGAGTACAGAGCCACAGCACAAATTAAGGCAGGGCAGTGAGCAGCTGCACGGCCTCAGCTAGGCAATAGCAGCTCCCAGACCAGGTACTGGATCCTGAGTACAGAGCCACTGCCGAAATACAGGCATGGAGATCAATGATATACATCTCTGATACCAGCTGTACACAAGATAGGACACTGAGTTGTTGGACAGCCTCAGACAGGCAATGCCGTCAGCTCCCGATCTGGTACTAGGGCGTAACTCAGATCCTAATACAGCCTTACTAGTATACTTGTCCCAGGATGCTGTCTCTTACTACCTTCTTTTGCCACTCTATGGCAGCACTTTTCTCCTTACCCCCCTCAACCCTCCCTATGCGGGAGCCCTCACCTGCCCTGCCCCCCCCACTGCTCCCCTCAGACACACACCTATTCCTCCCCTCAATTGCCGGCTCAGAACTTGCCCCTTGACCACTTTGGGATTATCAATGCCGCAATCCTACCTCCCTCCTTTGACCAGGGGCTCTCGATCTTAACACCCTCAACTGTCAGCCTCCCACCTGCCTCCTCTCTTCGTGCTTAGCTAACACACCCAAAACCCACTTCAGGACAAAAAACAATGTATCTCTGTGCCCTTCTCCTACTCCTGTAAGGGGACATAGAGGTAAACCCAGGCCCAATTTCTACCAACTCCCCCACCCCTTTCACTCTCCCCAAAGGCTTACGCATATTACACCTAAATACCTGCAGCCTCCTATCCAAAATCTCGCTACTACAACCTATGACCTTAACAATGCACCTCGACATACTGACCATCTCTGAAACTTGGCTAAAACCTCACCACACGGATGCTGAAGTCTCCATCCCAGGGTACACCATAATCAGGCATGACAGGCGAGGGTCTAAGAAAGGTGGGGGCACAGCCATATATATCTCAAACAGTCGCCAATTCACTATGATGGAAATCCCTTCCCTTCCTGCAAATGTAGACGCCTCAATAGCTAAACTATCAATCACATTTTCCACCCCTATATACGTGTCTAGCACATACTGTCCCCCATGCACACCCACTGAGGACATCCTCTCCCACCTTACCATGCTACAGTCCCTAGCCAAAGGTGGGGAACTCCATGCCATAGGGAACTATAATTCCAACTGGCTAGGAGCTGACAAAATCCACCTGAAAACTAAAATAAAAGCTCTAAATCTCAAGCAACTCATAAGTGAGCCCACCAGACTCAATCATAAGTCTAAAAACCACACCCTTTTGGACTAGGCCCTCACTAGGCACCCACATAGAATCCTTGAAGCAGGGCTACTTCCTGACTCCATTAGTGATCACCACATAATATACCTGATCAGGAAGGTACACAGCCCCCCCCCAAGACGTTATGCACCAGGTCGTACAACTCCCTGGACCTAAATTCTCTTCTAGCTGACCTTAGAAGGTTGAACTGGTCCTGTATCACAGAGACCTCTTCCATTGATGTTGCCTATAATGCATTTCAATCCAGCTTCCTAAAAAAATGGGACAAGCATACTCCTCTGCATACCAAAAGAGTTAGAGATGCACATCTCCCCTGGATCACAGCTGACATAATCAGGAAATGCCATTCCAGGGACCTTGCCTGGAAAGCCTATAAAAAATTGGGCTCCCAGGCCTCCCTTACTACCTACAGAGTCCTAAGAAATGCTTGTACAAATACAATACGCCTAGCAAAAAAGTTCTACTTCCTATCTACCTTCAGTACTAAATCTAATCACCACATGGACTTTTGGAAATTCCTCAGATCCCTGCTCTCTCCCCCAACCCAACCACCCCCCCCCACACTACTGGTAAATGGCTCCATCATCTCTGACCCAAGCAGTGTTGCTGAAGCTTTCAACACTCATTTCTCCAGCTGGGAAGACAAATTTCTATCCTCCCTCCAGGCATGCACCCCGCCCCTCCCCGCCCCTCTTCCCCTAGCACTCACCCCCAGCCCCTCCTTTCTTTTTCTAACCAGTCTCCCCAGTTGAAGTCCTCCACTCCCTACATGCACTTAACCTAAACAAAGGTAAATGCCCATCATTCCTGGGTGCTAAGATGCTATACCAATCGGCCCCTGCCATAGCCTCCCCTCTGGCCGCACTTCTCAGATTCTCCTCACTGGGCAAGGTACCAACGTCTTGGAAAATGGCCACTGTCATACCCCTCCCTAAAGGTGGTGACCCATCAACCCCAAGTAACTATAGACCTATTTTCCTCCTCCCTATTCTGGCAAAACTTCAGGAGCGACTTGTCCTGTCCCAGCTCACTCAGTACCTGGATTCCTCCTCCTTTTTAACTCCCTTCCAGTCTGGCTTCCACAAAGCCCATTCTACCATCACCTCCCTACTGTGAGTCACCGGGGACATCCTCACTGGCATAGACAATGGTCACATCACCACGGCCATTTTTATAGATCTAGCCAAGGTGTTTGATACCGTCTCACATTCCCTACTCATCTCCAAACTCTCTGGTGCAGGGATAGCTCATCCAGCTATAGAATGGTTCCAAGATTACCTAGCGGGTAGGATGCAAGCAGTCAGACTGACCACGCACACTTCTAACCCTCTTCCAGTCACTTCAGGTGTCCCCAAGGGTCTGTCCTTGGACTGATACTTTCCTCTATATTTCTAAATGGCCTCCCTGCAGCATGCTCCCACTCATCCATCCAAATGTATGTTGATGATACTGTTCTGTACGTCTCTGATCCCTCAACTAGCAGTGCGGCATCCCTCCTTCAGGAGGATTTCTCAGTCGTCCAACACTGGTTCATGTCAAATCAGCTATCTCTTAACCCAACAAAGACTGTGTCGCTTACTTTTGGCTCCCAACAAAGACTCTCCCACCAAACACCCTGTCCCCCATTCATTACCCTCCAAAGGGCACATCTTGAACAATGCACCAGCTATAGATATCTGGGCATCTGGCTTGACCAACACCAGATTTCACCTCCACATTGACTCCCTGCATAAGAGACTGCTCCCTAAACCGGGGGTACTCTTCCATAACAAAACATGCCTCCCCAAGGAAACAAGGCTCGCCATAGTCCAAAAAATGATACTCCCAGTTCTGGATTATGGTGACATATTATACTTTACTGCCCCTGTGTCCACCCTGACAAGTCTAGACACCCTGTTCCACTCCTTCTGCCACTTCATCCTTGACTCCTCACCATCCACCCACCACTGTACGCTTTACAGCTCCCTAGCCCTGCCATCTCTCCGTGACTGGAGACTAATAAATTGTTCTAGGCTTGCTGCTAAATTCTGGACTCACTCCCTCCCTCTCTACCTTGAATCTACCTTATCTCAACAACCTCCCCCTGCGTACTCCTTAAGAGGTGCTAACCCCAGACTTCTACACGTCCCACTAATGCACACTACCAAAGGCCAGTCAGCTTTCAAATATAGGATCCCCCAGTTATGGAATGCCCTTCCAGCCCCCATCAGACATGCACAAAATCCCAGTCAATGCACGAGACTACTCTAGGCACACTTCTCCTCCAGCTGCTTATGCTAATTTGCAGTTAGCCCTCTAATAAGTAATCATAATTTGTTCAGGAGTACTCCTGGTATGTGTTGTATATTCTGTCTGTAATTTCTTTCCTGCTTGTGATTGCTCAAAAAACTGTACTACTCTGTTTGAAATCATAGACAATGTTCGCTATTTCCATTTCTGTATTTTAAATGTTCTTCTATAGACATGTACTGGGCTAGGCCCCCAGGTCGCATCTGGAATTGAGCATGTTGCTCAGTATGCCTTCCTGATAAATCTCATAAATAAATAAATAAACAAACAAATAAATAAATAAATAAGTACAGAGCCACAGTCCAAATAGAGCCATGGACGCCGATGGTATACATCACTGATTATAGCTGTACAGAAGTGACAACACAGAGGAGTTGCACAGCCTCAGCCAGGCAATGCTCCTTCACCTCTTCTCACCTCACCCAAGAACACGTACTGTTTGCTGAGTGCAGAGGTACAGTCCAACAAAAGGCATGGATATCATCAGCATAGCTTCATGGTACCAGCTGCACACAATTTAGGACACTGAGGAGTTGCACAGCTACAGCCAGGCAATGCCCCCCCACCCCCACAGACCAGATACTGGATCCTGAGTGCAGAGCCATAGCACAACTAAAGCCATGGACATCATTGTGATACCTGTCTGTTACCAGCTGCACACATCTTATGACACTGAGGATTTGTACAGCCTTAGCCAGGCAATGCCC
Organism: Neoceratodus forsteri; assembly: GCA_016271365.2. Classification (NCBI taxonomy): domain Eukaryota; kingdom Metazoa; phylum Chordata; order Ceratodontiformes; family Ceratodontidae; genus Neoceratodus; species Neoceratodus forsteri. Next base: position 964,055,600 of record CM028132.1, on the reverse strand, counting down.
CCCAGACCATGTTCTGCATCCTGAGTGGAGAGGTACAGCAAAAGAAAATCATCACCATAGAAACATAGAAGTTGATGGCAGAGAAGGACTGCAAGGCCCATCCAGTCTGCCCATTTCTTTTTCTACCTTATGAATGTGCCATAGGCCTTTGCTCTGTCAATGGCCTATCTATTCGTACTCATCTGTATTGCTTCCTTATGCCTATCCCATGCCTGTTTGAAGCCCTGCACTGTATTCATATCCACTACTTCCTGAGGTAGGCCGTTCCATGCATCCACCACCCTTTCTGTAAAAAATAACTTCCTCACCTTACCCCTTAATCAACCTCCCTCTAATCTCATGCTGTGTACTCTTGTCCTGCTATTTTTCTTATATTGAAACATGTTAGATGCTTTCATCTTGTTAATACCCTTAAGGTGTTTGAATGTTTCAGTCATATCACCTCTCTTTCCCCCTCCTTTGCTCTAGGGTATACATATTGAGTTCAGTTAATCTGTCCTCATATGTTTTCTGATGCAGTCCCTGCACCATTTTGGTTTCCCTTCTCTGGACTGCCTCAATTTGGGTAATGTCCTTATAAAGGTGTGGCCTCCAGTACTGCATGTAGTACTCCAGATGGGGCCTAACCAGTGTATTGTAAAGAGGGATTATTACCTCCCTCTTCCGACTTGTGATACCCCTACAAATACACCCCAACATCCCTCTAGCCTTACCTACTGCTTTAGAGGTCTGCTTGGATGATTTCAGGACATCGGTAATGATGACATCCAAGTCTCTTTCTTCACTTGTGACTGCCATCAACTCCTCTCCCAGTCTACAGGTAGCTTCAGGGTTTCTCTTCCCTATGTGCATGATCTTGCACTTCTTTGTGTTAAACCCCAGTTGCCACTCTTCCAACCATTTTGCAAGTTTATCCAGATCTCTTCTCATTCTGCGCACATCATCTGGATCATCTACTCTGTTGCAGATCTTGGTGTCATCTGCAAACAGACAAACCTTACCATCCAGTCCATCTGCAATGTCACTGATGAAGATATTGAAGAGGAATGGCCCCAGAAGTGATCCCTGAGGTACCCCACTTGTGACCTGCATCTCTTCTGACTGTATACCATTTACCACCACTCTCTGTTTTCTTCCTGTCAACCAGTTTTCCTCTCAGTTAACCAATGTCTGACCCACCCTGAGCCTACCCAGCTTATTAATCAATCTTCTATGTGGGCCAGTATACAAAGCTTTGCTGGAGTCAAGGTAGGCAACATCAACTGCTCCCCCTTGGTCCACAACTCTGGTTACCCAGTAAAAGAAATCTGTGAGATTAGTTTGACGGGACCTTCCTTTTGTAAACCCATGCTGTCTTGGATAGTGTGCGCCTATGGATTCCAGGTGTTGCACTATCCTTCCCTTAAGGAGTGCCTCCATAATCTTGCCCACTACTGAGGTAAGACTGACTGGTCTGTAGTTCCCTGCCTTCTCCCTGCTACCACTCTTGTGGAGCAGGATTATATGAGCCCTTCTCCAGTCTTCTGGGACTTCTCCTGTGCTGAGAGACTCACTAAAAAGTTCTGATAATGGTGCTTCTAGTTCCACCCTTAGCTCCTTTAGTACCCTGAGATGCATGCCATCAGGTCCCATTGCCTTGTCCACCATGAGCTTATTGAGCTCTTGTAGGACCCTTTCTTTTGTGAAGGGACTAGAGCACATCTCCCTCCCTCCTCCACCCCGTGTCCATAGTGCAGAGCTGTGGGCCCTGCCCTACCTTCTCTTCAGTAAATACTGAGCAGAAGTATCTATTTAGGATAGATGCTTTAACATGATCCTCCTCCTCACACACACCCTTATCCCCTTTGATCTTAGCAATACCCACTCTGGACTTTTTCCTTTCACTAATGTATCTATAGAAAGTCTTGTCACCTTCCTTTACTGTTTGTGCAAGTGTTTCCTCGGTTTGGACCTTTGCCTACCTTACTGCCTTCCCTGCTTCCCTTAGGGAAGTTTGGTATGCCTCCCTATCTTCATCTTGCTGTGTTCCGTTATATTTCCTGAAGGCCAGCCTTTTGGCTCTGACCTTTTCTGCTACTGTGTTTGAGAACCACAGTGGTTTCCTTCTTCTTTTGCACTTCCTTTTCTCACTGACTGAATGGGATGTTGCTTCTAGTATTGCTTCTTTAATGCTTGCCCACTTTGCCTGTACCCCTCACCTGTATTTCTTTGTGCCAGGGCTAGCTTAACTCTGTTGGCCATCTTATCAAGGTCAGCTCCTCTGAAGACCCATATTTTTGCCTTGGAATGGGATGATTTTGTTCTAGTGACTAAATTGAACCATACCATGTGATGGTCACTGGCCCCCAGGTGACCTTCTACCTGGTGATCTGTGATCCTTTCCCTGTTATTCAGTACTAGATCTAGGATAGCCCTGTCTCTTGTGGGTTGTTGTACCAGTTGTTTGAGGCCCTCCCCCTGCAGGGAATCCACCATGTGTCTAGTTCTCGCAGATGTCCCTGCTGGTATTGACCAAACTGTATCTGGCATGTTGAAGTCTCCCATTATCATAATCTCCCCTTTAGCTGTCATGTTTTGTATATCTTCTAACAGTAACGTGTCTATGTACTCCCCTGGTCTGGAGGCATGTACACAACCACGGTTCATATGGCTGTCCCAGTTCCTGTTTCCATGGTGACCCACAGTTCTTCTGGCTCCTTAAGTGTATTCCGAATTTCTGTAGCTTTGATATTTTCATTGACATAAAGGGCCATTCCACCTCCCCTTTTTGTACCTCGGTCTCTTCTGAACAGTACATAGCCAGCTACTGAAGTCTTCCAAGTGTGGTTACTGGTAAACCATGTCTCACTCAATACATTCTGTGGTGATTTGCATATGCAGCCCATGATGCTTTGCATTGTGGGGGCATGTGAGATTTTGTATTTTCATGTCTCACTAAAGGCTACTATTCCCAGTTTAGCCTCTGTCATTATTGCCTGAAGGTCTGGGATCTTGTTTACCAGACTGCAAGCATTTGTGTATATGATTTTTCATTGGTCAGATTTTGGTGTGTTAGTTGTTGGGCAAGGTCCAGCGTTTCCCCCGTGCATCGTATGGGGAGCCGGACCTTTTTCTTTACCTGGTGATGCAAATAAACCACAAACATGCTGAACTCCTGTTTGACCACTAACTGAGGCAGGAGGGGTGTTCTTCCCATTTGATGTTTCAGGTGCTGCTCCCCTGTCCCCCTTTGCTAGTTTAAATATTTTGCAAAGACATCAAACTTCTGCCTCAATGCACTGACTCCCTCCTTAGTCAGATGCAGTCCATTAAATTTAAAGAACTTAAACTCCCAAAACTGTTGCCAGTTCCCTACAAATTTGTGTCCTTTTTCTTGGCACCAGCCCTTGAGCCACATGTTTAGCTCCCCTATCTCCCCTTCTCTGACCTTCTGACCATCTGTCCCCCTCTCTCAGACTGGCAGGATCTCAGAGAAGGAGATGCCGGATGAAATAGATGATAGTTTGTCACCCAGCCTGGTTAGGTGTTCCTTGGTCTCCACAACTGACTGGCTGGTGAGATTGTTAGTCCCTATGTGTACCAGGACATCAATGTTTTCTCCTGCTTCCTGAACAATTGTAGCAATGTGGTCAGTGTCTTTCCACACTGATGTACCTGAGAGACATCTGACCAATACCCCTGGCCGAAGAAACGTATCAACTCCCCGAATTATGGAGTTTCCTATGATCAGAAGTTTTTTGGATTTCCTTTTTGCTTTTTTTTATTTTGGTCCCTGTTTTGGGTGCATTTTGGTATGCTAGCTCCTGTGCTGCAGTGTTCAGCTCTGCAGTGTCCTCTGCCCCTTTGTTTGATTTTGGAGATAGCGGCAGATACCTGTTTGTAGTTTTTATGTGATTTGTGGAGGTGATATGTTGAAGATCACTGAGTGATGGGGCACACAATTTGCACCTCCTAACCGCCTGCCAACTTCCCAGACCAACTACCCTCTGAGGTTGAGGTGCTTCTGTTTGATGTTGGGGAAATGGTGGGCAGTTCTTATAATATATTTCCTCTTGAATATGCAATTTGAGGTGCACAATCTCTGCCAATGCTGCCTGGAGCTGAGCCCTTAGATCTCCAATGGCCAGGCATGTACAACAGTGTCCTAAATCCTGTAAAACTGCCATTCTGAAAAGTGTTGCACAGTACCTGCAGTTAATGATATCCATTCCAGATAAGTTGCTGGGTGTATAACCTGGTCAGAGTAATTAGAAGGAAGAAAATGAAAGCAAAAGTTTGATTTTGTGTTTTGTTTGTTTGTTTTGTATAACCTGTTATAATAAGTTAAATTACTAGTGCCCGTGTAAATGAGGTCACTGTGTTGATACCCTTCTGATCTGCCCCATTCCTGCTTTACTACAGGAAATGGAATGACTGTGCAACCCTATAAAAGGAGTGTAGTGTGGGATGGTTGGGGATGGGGGTAGGTGGCTGGGCCCTTCCCCTGCTGAAAAAGAAGAACCACAGATGAAAGAAACAAGGAGGTAAGAGCAGAAACAATCAGCCAGCAACAAATGCAGTAACCCTGAAAGCTTATCCTAATGACAGATAAAACTGTAAAACTTGTAAAACACCACCTGTAATAATTTCACAGATGATATACCCTGTAAGAAACACTTTGCTACAGAGAAAAATAAAGCAGAAATCAGAAGATATACCTTGCAAAAGACAATTTGAATCAGAAGATTACAGCAGTAATCTGTAAGTACACACCTGTAGGCACACCCTGTAATAATGCAGCAGAAGGTATACCCAGCAACAACAATTTGAATCAGGGTAAAATAAAGCAATAAAATGTTAGCAACAAACAGTAGCAATCCCTGTGAGTACAAAATAAAAATAGCAACACACAGTAAACCTGCCTAGCCAAAAGAAGCCTTAATCCTTATTGTTGCTCTGGTAAGGTTCTTTGCTCTGTCCTTTCAAGCAACCTAGAAGAAAAGAGCTCAGGTGAAGCTAGGTGCCTTGGCCAGCAAACCTAGTCTTCCACCTCCAAAATATCAACTAATCTGACATTTAACCCTTCCCTCTGTTGGAAGGGACTGACAGTTTGTCAGCTGTACCCCAGATACACACCTAATCCCATGGAAGAGCTGTGGGAGGAAAGCAATTATCTCCTTCAATGTGAGAAGGAGACTGCAACACCTGTGAGACAAAAGAAACTTTTAGCAAAAAAAATAATTAAATAAAATAAAATAGTGGCAAACACTAATTTTGCTTAGCTTAATGATAAAAAGTCCCAAAAATGTAAACACCACCTGTAATAATTTCACAGAAGATATACCCTCTAAGAAACACTTTGCCACAGAGAAAAATAAAGCAGTAACAGAAGAAATACCTTGCAAAAGACAATGTGAATCAGAAAATTATAGCAGTAATCTGTAAGCACACACCTGTAGGCACACCCCCGTAATAATGCAGCAGAGTGTATACCCAGCAACAACAATTTGAATCAGAGAAAAATAAAGCAATAAAATGTTAGCAACAAACAGTAATAATCCCTATGAGTACAAAATAAAAATAACAACACACAGTAAACCTGCCTAGCCAAAAGAAGCCTTAATCCTGCTTGTTGCTCTGGTAAGGTTATTTGCTCGGTCCTTTCAAGCAACCTAGAAGAAAAGAACTCGGGTGAAGCGAGGTGCCTTGGCAAGCAAACCTAGTCTTCCACCTGAATGTTCACCTTAATAGGAATTGAACTCTGCACCCTGTGGTTAGAGAGCAGAAACTTTGCTACTGTACTACTGATTAACAGGAGGACATCAATGGTACACATCCCTGATTCAGCTGTACACAAGTTAGGACACTGAGGAGTTGAACGGACTCAGCCAGGGAATGCTCCCCTCCCACAAACCAGGTACTGGATCCAGAGTGCACAGCCACAGCACTACTAAAGCCATGGACATCAATGGTAGACTTTCCTGATTGCAGGTGCACACAATTTAGGACACTGAGGAGTTGCACGGACTCAGTCAGGCAATGCCCCCCAGATCAGGTACTGCATCCTGAGTGGAGAGCCACAGCAAAACTAAAGCCATGGACATCAATGGTAGACCTCCCTGATTGCAGATGCACACAAGTTATGATACTGTGGAGTTGCACGGATTCAGCCATGCAATGCCCCCCACAGACCAGGTACTGCATCCTGAGTGGAGAGCCACAGCAAAACTAAAGTCAAGGACATCAATGGTACATCTGTCTGATTGCAGGTGCACACAAGTTAGCACACAGTGCTCCCCCCAAGACCAGTTACTGCATCCTGAGTGGAAAGCCACAGCAAAAGTAAAACCGTGGACAACAATGTTACACCTCCTTGATTGCAGGTGCTCACAAGTTAGCACAGTAAGGAGTTGTATGGCCTAGGCGAGGCAATGCCCCCCCCGAGCAGGTACTGTATCCTGAATGGAGAGCTACAGCAAAACTAAAGCCATGGACATCAACAGTACACCTCCCTGATCGCAGGTGCACACAAGTTAGCACAGTTAGTAGTTGCACAGCCTCAGCCAGGCAATGCACCCCCCCCAACACCAGTTACTGCATCCTGAGTGGAGAGCCACAGCAAATGTAAAGCTATGGACATCAATGGTACACCTCACTGATTGCAGGTGCACACATGTTAGCACAGTTAGGAGTTGTATGGCCTCAACCAGGCAATACCCCCTGAGCAGGTACTGCATCCTGAGTGAAGAGCCACAGCAAATCTACAACCATGGACATCAATGGTAGACCTTCCTGATTGCAGATGCACCCAAGTTAGCACAGTTAGGAGTTTCATGGCCTTGGCCAGGCAATGGGTCCCCCGAAGACCAGTTACTTCATCCTGAGTGGACAGCCACAGCAAAACTAAAGCCATGGACATCAATGGTACACCGCTTTGATTGCAGGTGCACACACATTAGCACATTTAGGAGTTGCATGGACTTAGCCAGCCAATGCCCACCACTAGATCAGGCACTGCATCCTGGGTGCAAAGCCACATCAAAACTAAATCTATGGACATCAACGGTGTACCTCTCTGATTCCAGGTGGACACAAGCTAGGAGACTGAGTACTTGCAGAGGATCACCTATGGTATGCCCACCAACTACCCAGAACAGCCATTCATATTATTTGAATAGGATTGTCTTACCTTCTGACTCGACAATCATGACCCTATCAGTGTCAGACTCATGGGCCTCCACAGCCCCAGCCTCTGCTGGTACTACTTCATCCTGTGGTGGGGAGTGCCTCTGATGTCCTGTGAATTAATAATAATATATATATTTTTAGAGTGGTATATACATCACCCCAGTAATTCAGTACAGATTTGTTTTGACACTGCCAATATTCTCTACTACTTAAGAATTCTCTTGTCTTGAGTTTTCCATTACTGTCTGTATACCTGTGTACTACTGTATACCACAAGGAAAATAGTATTCTGAGGTCTCCTCAGGTAGCTAACATGAAACAGCATTCATTGAACACATAATAATAGTCAACAAAACAAGACATTGACTGTACTCTTTCATATCTACTATTTTAAGACCATGTACAGTAATATATCTACTGTATCACTAACCTTTCATAGCACGGTTTTGTTCCATGTTCACTCACAATTGCATATTGTTCCTGCGTACATTTTTGACGATAGATGTACTACAGCTATGGGGTCTTCTGTATGTTTTTCTGTTTTACAATGCTAATACTATGCAATAACTGATAGTGCAACCAAATTTTACTGCACATCATTCTTCAAAGTGTCATATATATTGTGCTGACTAGGAAATGGCTTCTATACTCACGATGTTGTAGGTGCTCCCCAGCAGTAGACTTGCCAGCAGCCTCCCACAACTTATAGGTAAGGTAGTTCCAGCCAGCGTCTTCTCACGTTGTTTCAATTGGTAAAAATGCTGGTGCAACAGCTTCCACTTCAGCTTGCACATGAGTGATGTTTTGTTTTAGATCTTAAAACACATGCAAGTGCATGTTGATGCGCCTCCACATCACATCCAGCTTCCTGTTTGTGCTGCGCATTAGAACCTTTGGATTGCCTTTTTCATGAGCCACCTCAACCAAGCAGCACACCTCCCTCAGACTCCAGAGCCTCATTGTAGTTTTCTTTTTTTAGTGCTGCAATGAATAGTGAGAGAGAGAGAGAGAGAGAATAGTATGTTACTATGGTATATTCTTACATCTGTATGGTTGTCTTCTGTTCAGCTTTTTAACTACCCATATGCAGACACCATGGTTATTAAGATTGTACAGTTCTGATTACAAGTTATGACATGACAACAGTGATAGTAACATTACATCACAGAAAGAACACACTACTACCCCCATGTCACGTTTGAACTGCAGTGCATAGGCATACTCAAACCACATGCCTAAACATGAATATTAAATCTTACTGAAAGAAGCTGTACCCATGTCATAATTGCCAACATGTCCATGCATCAAACCTGCTATGGTAGTGTGAAAGAGAGATTACATGTGTTTGTGCTATGTGTCTTATGTATGCAGCGTATCTGTTTTTTGACCAAGATTTTGTGGCTCTTAAAAGAACCCTTTTTTTAAAGGTGCACATTTTAACAGTCTAATATTTTTAGAGGACTGCGAGGATTCCATCTCAAAGGTCTCCCAGAAAAAGGCAATTGCCAACATTAGAGAAGTGCACACTGTCTGGTAGGTATAGCCAATCATTACAATACTTAATTTCAGGGTGATGTATGGTGTGCATCCTAGACATGCACAGATATCCAGATATTTACATGTTCACCTTTCTTTGTGCCCTGTCAAGCAGGTACTTGTGCCGTTCTGCTTGCCAGACCCTAAGCTCTGTAATAGCTGAATAAATGATCTTACAGGCAGGTAACATGCCCATAATATAAGCAAGGTCCAATTTTGCTTCTGTCACTAAATCTACCCATTGTTTGGTGCCTAAATCATTGCTTCCGAGATGAATCAGCAGGATGTCCAGATGAGCTTGAGTGCTCAGTAGTCCGTGTATTGTAGGCATGAGATGCTCCCACCTCATGCTTCCCCTGCCAAATCACTTAACAGAGCAATTTGGAAACTGCAGGTCTTTGCCAAAATCACTCCTCTGAGCATACTCTGAAGCTCGTTGTACTATGTTGCTGCAGATGACCCACACAGTCCATTTGCTGTTTTCTACCATTCTGAGGTTTGAAACTAAGAAATGGACAGAGAGCTACCAAAAAAAATCAGTGTTTGTCCTGCAGTGTCTAGTCACTACTGAATATGAAACTGAAATGTCCCTGTCTGCTTCAACATTCTTTGGTGCGCTTTCCCAAAACACAGGGATAAACAAACTAATTGGTTAATGCTTTCTCGAGGTTAACCAATGCAGTGGATTCATGTACTGCAACTACATTGAATGGGTGCTGCTCCTGTCAACCAGAAATGTTACAAGGTTTCTAGGTGGAAAAATACTACATGTTCATAGGGTAGTTTAAACAACCACAAGTAAAAAGACAGCAATGATTGGTTGCCTCTTGTGTTATGATACACATGCTGCCTGCTTTCTACCTCCATTTGCAGCTCTATCTGTGCTAGTAAGTACTCATTGACACTCTGACTTTAAACTGTATAAACTTCTTTTCACAGCATAACAGGTTATTTATATTGCCATAGTCAAATAGAGCAGTTAAAAACATTTCATTTAATGCTGTTTTGTGGTAGTATCAGTGTTTACAATGCTAGAAAAATTGTATAGAAAATGTGCTGTACTTACTCAGTGTAAAGCAGGCTCTGTCAGTTTCCCATAAGATAGCTGCTATGTCCTTCTTCTCCAGTCTTCAGCACTTGCGATTGGTTGCCTGACATGGCCTGATCAATGTTATGTTCAACTGGTGTGAGCGTAAATCACTCAAATACAAAGCAGTGTCTGATTGGCTTAGCCTTAAAGAGAGTGTTTTTTAATGTGATTATTCAACACTTTCATGCTCACAACACTATTATTCGACACCTTCATGCTGATGACATCATTTTATAACACTATTGTGTATATTCAACACTGTCATACGTGCAACACTATTTTGTGACACTACTATTCAACAGTGTTGTGCTGATGACATCAAAATTTGCGACACTGTCATGCTGACGACACCAATATTTGTGACACTGTCGTACATCTTTCAGACGGAAGAGTAACATTGTAAAGGCAAGCATAAAGAAGAGTACTAAGCAACAGCATAAAGGCATGGCTGCTGGTGCTCATCTGAGGAAGCAATAGTATTTCTGATCACTAGCTTCTAAAGCTAAGATTGATAGACTTATTGCTGCTGTGATGAGACGTGAGCGCAAAAAAATAAAGACTCATCTGTCTTTGATGAAATTGTGTCTCAGAGTCCGTACATTTGTCAACAGAGCACTATTTGTTCTTCAACATTTGTGGCATAAAATAACACATGTACTTGAGCAGTTCACAAAAGTTGTGTACAGCATTATGATGAGGCTACAACGCTATCCTGTCTTGAACCAACAAAACTACTGTGACATTTTCACAGGTAGCTGACTACACACACAGCACTCAAAGGCATATTTCTGGGAGGAGTCACATTACTCACAGAAAAAGGACAGTGAGTTCTGCATTGATGAGTCCGGTAAACTGTGTAAAGTGCTGAGTGTATGAGATGACATTGCAATGCAGTCAGATGATGAGTCTGAGGCAACTGTTCAGCCTCATAAGTGTCACTGTCTGTCATGGACATGTGATGTGACTTGCAACTGGGAGGCAACCATCATTTGACAAAGTCAAGCACTTCATCAACTTGTTTGTTGTTACTGATCATAAGACAGACATTAACTCTTTGAGGCTATAGACCTTTGTGAGATACGTCCACATACTGGACTTATGGGTCATTCGTTTGCATGCCTAGATAGTGGTGTTGTGACAGTGTATTTCACCACATGCGGATTCTGGGAGTGCATCAATAAGGGATGCAGAACTTTGTATATAGTGTCTATGAGGTGTGACGAGTTGTTGCTCAGTATACTCATCTGAATGAGTTACTGCAGTCTGATGACATGTATGGTGCCATGACATTTCTGAAACAGCTGCGACGGGACAGCAGATTCACAGATACTGTGATTGATCAGTCATCAATTGCTGATGGAAATTCTGTTTCTGTCTTAGAAACAGATATTCTCAAGCAGTTTGGGAAATCCATTGCCAAATTTGAGTTACAAGGACAGAGAAATTTGACGCTGCATGTGTGTCATGTGATCAGCTTTGTTACAAGAAACATACAGTCACAGTGAACCTGGAAACCTTGCCACCATACAGTGACATGTGGTTTCAGCTGTCAGCATTTCTGCTGTTAAAGTGTGACTTCCAGTTAGACCCAATCATTGTGATGTGCAAGCACTGTTTCTCCAAGGTGAAGGTTAACATTCTGCCACCAAGGTCACTGTTGAACAATATGGAGGCACATATTACACCTGCTGAAATTGCCACATTGAACATGTTTGAATGGATTCTTATTCAGACTATGAAGCCATTTCAAACTATTCTACATCTACATCTGAATACAAAAACATGGAACATTCCACAAAAATAACTCATTGGGTCTCTTAAGTGTTCTGTTATGTATCTTCCACTTCCTTTGCAGGAAAATGTGGAGGCAATCTCCAGTGAGAACAGTTTGGTGATTCTTGTCAATGGTGTTCCAACAAAGTCAAAGGTCATTTGGCAGGATGTTGTCAATATAGAGAAGGTGAAGCTTGCTCTTACTTACTTGAAGAGCAACAATCCCTTTTATGCAGACCTTGACATTGATCATATGAGTACCGTGTGTGCTGAACACAATATGTTGGATACCACAAAATAAATGATTGAGAAGGCCAATGTCAAGACGATTGATAATATGCATGAACAGTAAACAATACACCCACTGCATGGCAAAGATCTAGTAAAGGATAACATTGATCTGTACCAAATGAAACAGGTGAAAGGTAAGCCTGTCAGCATTTAGGAGGCAACACTGGAAGCACGTTGCTTTCCAGATTTTTTCCCAAAAGGGTCAGGAGGATGTCTAGATGATAGAGAAGTGTGTGTGCAAGGTGCTGAATACCATACTAGTCATGTGCTCAGTAAGGATGGCAAATTGAAATGCAGCATACAGTACCTGTTCCATCTCCTCTGGGAGAGTGAGCTTAGCATACTGTCTGCATCTATTGCATATACTATACGGCTCACAACTCCACTTGATGGAATCACTGCTGTAGAGTTTTTGCAGAAATTAAGGCAAAGGGATGAAAATGTGCAACTCAGTTGTCTTCCATACTGTCAAGTCTACGTGGTACCAAAGAATACTGGTATTGTAGACACTCTGAGGTGATGACTATGCTGCGAGAGTATGGTAGAGCCACATGGTTTGTCATACTCAGCTGTGCTGAGTATACCTGGGAAGAGGTCATTGAACACTTGAAGTGGGCAAATTGTGATGTGGAGGGCATTTCATCAATGACTCTCAGAAAAATTTGCTCACTTGACCCAGTGTCTGTGACTAGACATTTTCAAAAGTGATTCCATGATATTGTGACTTTCATTTTGTCAAAGGACAATCTGCCTCTTGGAATTGTAGAGCATTACTTCTGGAGGATGGAATATCAGGCACAAGGTGCTCCTCATATTCATATGTTACTGTGGATCAAGGACACCCTGCTCAAAGGCAAACATGAAGCAGCAGAAGTGCTAATATTTATTAAGTGATACATCACTTGCCGCATACTAGACAAGTATGACAGTCTTACACTGTGGAAGTTGGTGCAGAAGTTCCAACACCATATCTGTGCATAATACTGCTGCTGGGTAGTGAAGAACAAATCCGATTGGTACACATGATGTCTCTTCAGATTTCCCAGATGTGTCTGTCAGGATGGTCGCATGAATGAACTGTTTTCAGATATGCAACACCACTTGAAGGCAAAATCAACCAAGAGGGTATATGAGTTACCCAGGGATAAGAATGAAGTGTATATCAATGACTATAACCCCACTCTTCTTCTAATGTGGCAAGCAAACAAATTTATAGAGTTTGTAGTTGACAAGTCATTGGTTCTGGTTTAGTACATCACTTTATACATCACCAAACATGAACAGACTAGCTTGTAAGATCTTTGGGAAGATAGTGCCAGTTCAAGCAAATCACTGACATTTCAGTTGTGGTCACTGGGATTGAAGACCCTATCACACAGAGAATGTGGTGCTTATGAGGCCAGCTATCACTTGATCGGTACACATTTGTATGGCAAATCTGATGCTGTGCGATTTCTCAGTGTGAACTACAAAGAGAAGTGCAAAAGTCTACTTATTCCTCATGCTGAGATTGAGGAACTGGCTCTCAACAGACCTTTTTCAAGATATATCTTGAAGAATAACCTCATTGACACATACTACCCCTGTAGAAATGTAGACATGGATGGAATGTCTCTATTTGAGGTGGCTAAATGGTATGACTTCAAAACTGATGTCTCACCTGATTGCACACGTGACATTTACAGGGTCAGAGGAGTGGATGGATGACTGTCTCATAAAGAGACATAAGCCTTGGCTCATTGACCACTGCAAATTACATCTAGGCACATCTGAGAGCAGAGAGAATTAATACTTTGCCATGCTATTCTTATTTAAACCCTGGAGGACTGAGTCTGAATTAAAAAGTGACTGCGATACATTTGAGGAACAATACAATCACAGTTATGAGACATTCAAAACTGAATACTCTGGCACATATATACAGAGACTAGACACTGAGAAGAAGCAGCTTGAAAAGGCACAGAAACAACTTGAAGAGGACACTCCTGTTAGTTCACAGGACAACTTTGATCCGGAAGGAGAAGGTATACTTGGAGTACTTCTTCCTCTGAATGCCCCAGAAGTACTCACGTTGGAAGTAGAGAGTGCTATGGAACATGGCACACACTGCACTGCTGATCCAGCAGAATTGAGAGAGAGACTCAATCAGCAACACCGTGTGGTGCACTCTGAAGTCACTGATGCTGTCCAGCATGGTATACTATATGAACAGAAGAAATGTGACTGTCTTGACCACAAGCCACTACTGATGTTTATTAGTGGCTCAGCAGGTACAGGAAAGAGCTTCCCTATAGAGGCCATCATGGCTAAAATATGGAAACTGACAGGCTCATTAATGTCTGTTGCTCTTAGTGCTCCCACTGGACTGGCTGCATACAACACTGGTGGAGTTATGTTACACCTTTTCTTCATGTTGCAGTGGAACATGGCAAAGCAGGAGAGTATCGTAAGCTGTCATTTGAGGTTGCATCTCAGCTTCATTCTATGCTTACTAAGATGAAGTTACTCATCATTGATGAGATAAGCATGGTCTCTAATTTGATGCTTGCCTGTATACACATATGTCTAGAGGAGATTTTGGGGACTGACTATGGAGATGCATTTGGTGGTAAAAGCATTGTTGTATTTGGAGACCTTTTACAACTTGCACCAGTTAATGTGGAACATGTCTTTGCAGCTCTGACTGTCAAGCAGGCTAAGAATACACTAGGCTGCATTGGAGGTTTTAACCTGTGGGAGTCATTTACCTATGTTGAGCTGTGTGAAAACATACGGCAGAGTGGTGATCTGGCTTACAAGGCACTGTTGGATCAAGGTTGTACAGGTTCTTTGTCACCAGAACATTTTCAGTGTTACATAGTTGAAGAATCACAATGGTACTACATCCATACATACAGCATGTGATGTTTTCAGTGATGTGTGCTCCAAGGGCACACGGAATGTGTGTCTTATGCCAAACTTAAGAAATGTGCTGAGTTCAACAGTGTTATGTTTTATTTATTTGGTTTTTGTTTACCAGGTAAGTACACTAGACAACAATGTTGCCTATATTCAGGCACGACCCGGGAGAGTACAGACAGAGGAGACCAGAGTCAACATTAAAGAGTATTTTATGATGCAGCATGAGGTGAGAACAAACATTTGAACAGTATACAGCCAGGTACAGTCATTATCAGTGATGACAAAGAGAAACAGATAATATTACAGTAATTATTTTCATCTGATGGTACATCGATGACTAAATTGAAACGACAAACAGCAAACAAATGTTGCAGAGAGAGAATCAAGAAATTCTCATACTGCATGTCGTTGATATAGTTGATGGTGTTATTCTAAGTCAGAAGCTGGTAGCAAAAATGACTGAATGACTCTCCGAACTGAAGTTGGATGTTTCACACACAGCTGGCCAGGAAGCTGTTCTTACAGTTTGTACTATGGTGTAATCTTGATGTTGAGCATGGCATGGTAAATGGTGCCATGGGTTACATCATCGACTTAGTATACAATGTTCAGAAGATGTTTATCGAGACACTGATTGTCTACTTTGACAACACGGAACAGCCTGTGCAGATTGATCATACTTGTGTTAAGTTCCAGGTATTTAAGGATATCTATGTCAACAGAAAACAGTTCCCAATATGTTTTTCGTATGCTGTTTCCATTCACAAGTCACAGGGCTTGAGTTTGGATTCAGCAATGGTGGACATAGGCATAGACAATTTCAAAGATGGCATGAGCTATGTTGCACTTTCACGCATCCACAGTCTTTCTGGGTTGCACATCATAACACTTGCACCACAGAAGATACTTGCTGACAAGCACTGTATTGTAGAGTACAACAGATCATGTACTCTGTATCAGCCACAGATGTCTCTAATCCCACTACCTACGTATGTGGTTGTCTCACATTCCACAGTCACAGCTTCAGCTGGCAACAAGATAAAATGAGCTGCCACTAGTGAATCAACTGTGCACTGTAATAAGATGGTCAGAATGTCAACTGCAGATGCATAACCAGCTGTTGCTCAGAAGTCACTTGGTATGGTTGTTGTCCCAGTGTTTGATAACAGTACTAGAGTAAACTGCTATGCTAATTCAGCTATGCAAGCTTTTCTGTACATGCCACACTTTGTGCAGGCAATATCAGTTTCACAAGACACTCCCTTATCAAAGGCATTGAAGGAAGTTGTCAACGTGACTTCTTATCAGTCAAACATGTACAGTCACTGACACCTCTACGGCAGGTCTTAGGTAGATATGATGGGTGCAGTACGTTTGCTGCTAACATGCAGCAGGATGCCATCGAGTTTATGATGGTCATCATAAACAGTTTGGATGAAGAGGGGATTCCAATGCATTAGTACTTCATTGTCTCATATGTTTCTAGATATGTATATCTGTCATGTGGTCATTCAGATCGAGAAACCACTAAAGACATGCTTTGGGTTCCTCTGTTTGTGCCTCCATCTCAAAGTGTCAAGTTCCAGCAGCTGTTTATCAATGCTGAAAGTGGTCACTTATGTGTAAGGTGTGGAGGTACATGTACTCAGTCCATACATCTCAGGACTTCATCTCAATATCATATGCTTGTATAGCATAGATTTGACTGTAACGGGTTCATAATTGACACACCTATCACAGATTTCATAGCTGATAGAACTGTATTTAACCAAGCAGTGTTTGACACTCAGGCTGAGATCTACCACTATGGCTAGTCTGTACATTCTGGACATTACACTTGTTTGTTGAGGTACAGAACTGGCTGGGTTGAATGCAACGACTCCACAAGCACTTTTAAACAGTGACTACCGCAACACTTAAAAAATGCATACTGACTGATATTGAAGAACTACTACAATCTTCATGCATCAGAGGCATAGTCACACAACATGTAACATAACTTGCTGTCCATTTTGTTACAAAGTGAGTTCTGGTAGATAAAAAGTATTTTTTATGCAAATCTGTGTTCAAGATTACACTGTTAATGCATCTCATGGTTTACATGCATATGTTTACTCAATCTGACTTATAAGATTGTTGCTTTGATCAGTGACACAGTGAAAATAGTTGCAGTGGTCTTCAATCTGTGCCAGTTGTCTTCGCAGTTACTAGAGAAACCATACTTACATGTCTAAGAAAGACTTTGAAATGGCAAAAGAGATATACCTATCTGGTTGTCCTATTCTGTCATTGTCTTTTCTTCTGAGTATGCTGTATGCAGCCATAACAAGTACTACTTGGCACACTTGCCAATTCTGTGCCTCTACTAAGGCACAATACTTGTCCAAGTGCATGAAAAAACTGTAACACATGTCTTTTTAAAGACTTGTGTGCATCATGATATTATTTGGATCTTTTATAAGTAAAAGATATCCTACTTTTGTTTGTGCCACTTCTGTGTTAGTACAGTTGAACACTGTTTTTTTACATGATCTGCTGACCTCTACTTAAAAATACCATACTCTGAAATATGCATCACTCTGTGACATGTTGAGTATCACTAAGTGTGGCTTGTGTTGTTTTTTTTCCATTTGCATCTTCAGTTAATACATCCATATTGTTCTGTAACAGTGTAGCACTATACCCGTTTTCTTTTCATACATCTGTGTTGTACATGTGTATATATGATTATTAATACATTTTTTGATTAAAGTCAGTACTGTTAGCTTTTAAGCAGTTGTATTAATTGCTATTTAACTGAATGATTAAACAATGTTAAGTATTTTGCTGTTTAACAGTATTTGATTCACAAGTATTTAAACATATTCTTAATATATTTATTAATATAACAGATATGTAGTAGAACTTTTCAGGTTTGTAGTAATTTCATATAGGTATCATTAACAGTAATATAGAATGTTGTGGTAGATATTTGTTTCTTACCAAGTGGTGACATTTTCTGAATTATAGACTATTTATGTAATATTCATAGCATTGTCCACAACCATTACTTATTATTAATAAAACGTTTTTAGTGATGTAGATACTTCATTAATTCACTATGAATGTTTAGTATAGCTTTGATGATTTTCATTTATGTATATAGTACCTGTTGCCATATGCCATCTAATTTTGGTTTGTGTAAGAAGTTAATTAAATGTATGTATAGAGTTGTGCACTACTGTAAATCAGACACTTTCACTGATAACAACTGATTTTTATGTTCCTGATAATATTTCTTGATTGCCTCTATAGAGGGGTCGGATGGGAATTTTCCAAATGCACCCATTGATCTATATGTCTTTACATGTACTGTATATGTATGTGTTATATATATATATATATATATATATATATATATATGCATATGTCTACACATAAATATATTACAATTAAATGTTTTTAGAAAGCTTAAAGATGTATCTTTTTCTAGACACCATTATGTGTTTCTGCTGCTATTATTTAAACAGTAGGCATCTGGTTTTTCACCCACCCCAGGAACATTCACACTATCAGTCACACAATGACAATAACAGCATCACTGTTTGATGCATGTAAGCAGTGTACAGAGACTATCATAGTAGCTGTGTTCATGTGTTGTGTGCTGCTCTCACAACTTCTTCATGAAGTACCTCTCATACTGTTTAACATGTATTTTAAACTTTAATGTAATACTTTTTAAACATTGCTTTGTGAGACTGATTTTGTGACCAAATGGACTTTTAATTCAGCCTTTTTAATCAACTATTAATTGGACAATAAATCTTTTTTAAGCCTTACCTACCTGTGTTGTGTCTTTTATTACATGTTAAGTTACAGTGATGATATGTATACTGGTATATTGCTGCATAGAAAGACAGTGCAAGAGGTTCATCTGTGTAAATTTTCTACTTAGCAGAGTACATGTACTATTAGTACATGTGGTGCTCATATTATTCTCCTATTCCATTTAGTTATGACTTCATTTTCATGTGAAAGATGTAGCCCATGAACTATTGCCAGATGAATAGCATAAGATAAATAAATATTCTGATAAAGCTATCTATATCTTGGTCAGACTGTGGTGCAAAAAGGGAGACATGCTGTCATCAACAAATACAATATAGTATGAGATAATGATTTCTCAAAAAGTCAGGAAATTCATGACAATAAAACTCCATTTAATGCATCAGTTAGGGTTGTTCCACAGTGACAAAAGCAAGGAAATTCAGTGTTAGGGTTGAAAACTCTAACTCCACATTCCCAACCCCCAACCCCAGCACCACACACACACACACACATATGCAAGTGGGGGGGGGAGGACCAGGGCAACATGATCAATCACAGACAACCAGCAGCAGGTGACAGAAATAACATACAACTATCTAAATGTACTACAAGACACATCCATCATCATGGGCCAACAAGTGTAGCAGTTCTGCTGCCATCCGAGTGACTTGGTGCTATGCATGCATACTGCCCATCAGTTGTTGTTGTACCACATTAAACATTTTTTTATATCTAATAGATTTCTTATCTCTTCTGAATGGCAGTGTGTGGGTAATCATCACTCTAATAACATGCCAATATCTGGCAGTGGTTTTAGGGACCTTTGTTGACTGTTAATGTCTCCTGATGTTACCCTGAAATAAGACAATTATGTGTCAGTACACTATTATATGCACAGTGCTGCTGTACCATTATCTTACATTGTAGAATTGCAGATCTGTGTGGAACTGTCAGACCCGATAACTCACATGATCACACTACACAATAGCTGAGTTCTGGAAAGTTTCTCATTTTAAACAGGTAAGTGTTTTTATTCACTCTTTGATATATTGCTGCTAGCATGGTGTTCAAAGGCCCCATGTTCACATGTTTGTGTTTATGACTGTGTAGTACCACAGATCACTGTAACACAGTTTCACGTGTCTAAGTACCCACTGATCTTACCATGGCATAAGAAAAAAATTGGATCATTACAGTATTATCTACAAAGTCTTTCTCCACTATTATTTGAAGCTGCACAGCTGTATATGGGACTGTGTTACCCAAACTATTCCATGGTACCACTTCACTCTCTTTGTCTTGCTGTGAGCTTGTAAGTGCAAACACATATTTCTGTTTGTATACAAATTTCTACCTATGTGGTAACAGGGTTGACCAAACACACCATGCTATCACTTCTGTACCTATTAGTGGATATTAGACACCATTTACACTGACCCTTCATTTGTGTAAATGGCTCCTAATGTTACCATAACAGTAGTAAATAATGTATCAGAATACAATGATATACACTGTGCTGCTGCACTGTAATGTAATCTTAAACAGTTCAGCAGCTACGTGTCACTGTAGGTCAAAAACTGTTAAATATCATCATGGCCCATGCTTCACATTATTATACAAACACTTCACATATTTACGATAATATGTCTATTGTCATAGGCTGGAAACATCATGCAGCATTCATACCACTGTTAGTTCTGTTAGTGCTTCTGCATATGGCAGTAAAATAACCAAATATTCATTCTGCATACTATATTGAATTGTAAATAACAGAACTGTCATAAAACTATTGAGCACTGAATGTATTAACAGATTTGTGACCAGAACTTATTATTCATACAACATGTGTGTGTCAATGTGACCATGCCCATCTTGATTTGAGCAAGGGTACATTGGGCAGTTCATGTTACTGCAAGGGTCCCATACTGTCATTTTTTTCTGCCTAGGTCCACATTATATTACACATCATTTTATATATGCTTTCTTCTATGCTGATTCCTCATGATATTATCACAGCATAACCAAACAATGCATATCACAGGAATTCTGTATAGAGTACTATTGTTCTGACATGTGACCTTGTGAATATGTCCACAACACTGTGTACACCCACGCCTGTTCAAATGCTACAGTTGTTGGCCCATGATGATGGATGTGTCTTGTACATTTAAACAGTTGTATGTTATTTCTGTCACCTGCTGCTGGTTGTCTGTGATTGGTCATGTTGCCTTCGTCCTCCTCCTACTTGCATGTATATAGTGTGTGTGTGTGTGTGTGTGTGTGGTGCTGGGGGGGTGGGGTTGGGGAATGCAGAGTTAGAGTTTTCAACCCCAACACCAAATTTCCTTGCTTTTGTCGCTGTGGAACAACCCTAACTGATGCATTAAACAGAGTTTTTTTTGCCATATATTTATTCACAAAGATACCGCCAACATCTTAATCTGGTTCAAGGTCAGTTGGCATTCATCTGTATCCTCCTCCCCCGGGTCATGCCTGAAAATAGGCAGAATTTGTCTAGTGCACTTACCCGGTCAACAAAAACTAACTAAATAACTAAATAAATATATATATAAATATAAATATATATATATCAACATACTATAGTGTTCATAGTGCATAATCTTTAGTGCTCATAACACATATACTAAGTTGCCAAAGGCAGCACTTGTTCTACCAACACTTTTCATATCCTTTCTCCCCACACCACCCATTCACCACCCCACTCCCATTTCCTCTATTATCCCACCCTCCTCCTTTCTCCCTAACTCACTCCCTCCCTCTCTTTTCAATCTCTATCTCCCCCCATTTCATTCTCTCTCTCTCTCTCCCTCTCTCTCTCTCCCCCCCAGCCCCGTCCTCACATCCCCTCCCTGTAATTTCTCCTCAAACCATTATCAAACTTGCAGTCCTAGCTTCCTCTCCCTCTCCTCATCTGTCCCCCTGCTTTCTCCACAAATCCCTATTTATTCTCTGTTCCCATTTTCACATGGTTTCCCATGTTCTCAAACCATTCCTCCATCTCCCTACCCCCTTCCTCCCTCCTCCTAGGATAGTAAGACAATGCCAACTCTGGCCGCACTGAATACCTATAGCATGACATGCCTGTTGCATTGACTGTAGTTGAAAGGTATTGCCTGTATTGAAAATATATCATTTTTTTTGTATTATTGACTATGTGATTTTTCTGCTGTATGCTCCTGTCTCTGTTGTGTAACCCCAGTTTCTGTAACCTTTTTTCAGTGTATGATGTGGAACCTTCATAAAAGAGTTGTAGCTCAAAGGTTCTCTCTGAATATACAAATAAATAAATAAATATATACTCACACACATACATATTTTTATATATCTATACAGATATACAAACAACAATATAGAAATTCCATTATAACGTGATCTGATATCTTTTTATTCACTTCTTCCTCCATAGCCCAAACACCTCCAGTCTCCCTCCAGTTATCCTCTTTGGTAGAGGGCTCCTCTTGTACCCCATACAGTATTTACAGTTAATGCTGTAAGTAGGAATATGCACTTTGCCTCCAATGAAGCCTCATATGGGGGGTGCTGCACAGGGCTAGCTGCTTATGTGGCTGATTGTGGCATCTGGTCCTACCTTGATGTTAAAATAAATAAAAAGTTTTCAACCCTTACTGAACTGGTTTTTGGGTGTTTCTGAGGTTCATTTGGGGTAAAGACTGTATGTTGAATTTGCCAGCTGTCCCTCAGGGACTGGAATGTGAGTTCTCTTATTGCAACAAAACATTTTAAAATATCTACCCAGCTTCCAGGACCTTCAGTACAGTGGTAGCACTACTGCTCAAGATGCTTGCAGCCCACATTGGAGAATAAGCATGGGTTGCAAGGCTCACTGGGGAGGAAAGATTGAGTGTCCCACGGACAGCTTTCTTTCCTCAGAGAAGGGGTGGCTACCAACTGGTGAAGACCAGTTAGCAGCACAGTCAAAAGCAACAGAAAGAAAGGTGTGACCACCAGATGCCCATCATGACTGCATGTAAAGGCATGCATAAGCAGCAACATTATTGCACTCCAGCATCCCAGGGAGAAAACAGAAAATCAGAAGAAAATGATGTCTGTCCATGTTGGCACTTCTCGCAGGCTCTCACATGACCAACACAGCTGGCCATCCACCACATTATAGCTCTGAGCAAGTGGTGAATACCCTGTAAGTCTGTGAGGAAATTTGATGACAGGGCTGGGGGGGGGAGCAACCGGACAAGACTGGAGAAAGAAAATGCTTTATAGAAAATAAATCTTCCCAGGTGCTAAGCACCCTCCCTTTTCACTTCTTTATGTATGTAATGCTTTTACTCCTTCAGTAGCTCCTTCAGCATCCTGACCCCACCTCCCCATAGCTGGTATCATCTGCCCCAGGCTTAGCTGGAGTGCGCCTTCCATGGATTTCACAACTTGGTAGACCAGAGGGGGAGAACAGTCCCCCCCAGCACATATCTCATAACTCCAGGTGTCCAGGCAGTAGTGTTGATGTGGAGGAGATGTGCAGCAGCATCATCCAGCCCTTGGATCCTGGTTTTCATTTTTGTTCCTCTACCCCTGCCATGGCCTCACTTCAGTGCCTTCATGTGAAAGCATGCACATCCTGCAGAGCCACAGCCTCACCCATTCTAGTGCTCATGCTTGCACTACCCTTGGGCCTCCACGAGGTTGCAGCCATAGGCCAAGATGGCTGGCCACCTCTCCTCAGAAGAGGAGAGAAGTCCCCAGGACAGTTGTTTCTCTCCCAACCTGCTGACCCCTAGCAACCTGTGCTCATTCCTGAACATGGGTTACCAGCGTGGCAAGAGGTAAGGCATTCAACACCTTAGAAGACAGAAAACAGAAGTCCAGCAGTGTTCAGGCAGTCTATGGCAGAAGGAAGAAGCAGCATCCAAAAAACAATGGTACACATCAAAAGTAGGATGATGCTCTAACAAACTGCCAGTACTCCAGATGGTAAATACTGGTGAAATTTATTGGTGCATAATTTATTGGTACAGAAGGCCCACCTCCTGATGAAAAGTCTGCAGGGACTCGAAGCACTGGGGCATTGTGTTCCAATTTTTTGTGCACCAATAAATTTCACCAGTATTTACCTTCTGGAGTATTGGCAGTTTGTTAGCACATCATCCTACTTTTGCTGTGTTCAACACCTTAGCCCTTCACACCACTTGATTGTTTTTCTTTCCACTTCTTATTTAATTGTTAGTATTAGTTAAATAGAATATGTGAGTGACTGACTTAGACATGCTATTCTCGGAGTCAACTGCTCTATTAGATGCACAGCCAAGCATTTCCAATGTAACAGTGGTTTGGGAAAAGTACTGTAAAACAGGTATATTATTTTGGGAGAGTTTCCAAATTGACAGGCACAGATTTTTTTTACTTTCTTTTATTTATTTATATATATTTTTTTGAAACAGTGGAGCTATAGGAGTTTTAAATAGCCAGGTAATTGGCTAAAAAATATATTTAGCACCAAGAGGAGGCAATGGGATAGAAATAAAGCAGTCATTATTTGTTGCATCCTTTATAGCACTCCAGAAGTCCTTACCAGTGGGGTATTGTGCTCATCCTATAAGATGGATGCATGCTCCAATGAAAATTCACTTTGGGTGAGGCTTCTCCCATACTGCAGTCTTGCTTCTCCAGTTCTTTCTGTGCATCTGAAGACACTCATCACAAAGACTGTTCCTCCCAAACATCTATCTCTAAGATAAGTCATAGTTTACATATTTTGGTTTTCTCTCACTTACATGCATATCTCTATGAACTAACTTAGGTGTTAGATTAACCAGTCATTATTTATCATGGGTCTAATGTTTTCAACATGCTTTTTCCTCCTACAAGGCAATCAGGCTGCATCAGCTACCTGGAAGCTCAAGTTACCCCTGCTGCCCTGTTCTGTGGGGGGAGGGAAACTAGTCTCTGAGTGGCCACAACCCTGCTTCCCCCACATCTGGCCTCCACTGGCCACTCTCAGGGTAGCTGGTCCGGTCCAGGTGAACCTGTTGAACTTCCTTTTGGCTTAATCTGATTTCTTAGTTTATTTCTTACAGGCACCATTGAGTTTCCTTATTCTAGCAGCCTCAGGTTTCAGGAGGCAGCATCAGTCCCATTTACTGCAGCTGCCTGCATTCCCTCCCTATGATTGAAAAGCCATCTACAAGTAGCCACTTAAACGTGGCATAATTCAGACATCAGCATCAGCTGGCATCTGTTTATGAACATTGTCCCTCCCTACCCTACAAGTCTCCTCCTTCTTGTCACCAAGCTCCATGGTGCTGGTGGTCAGAAATTTTCCCAACCAGTTACTGATGCTTTTTTCTCTCTCTTCAGGGGGTTGGAGAATAAGGGTGTTTTTTTCAGAATCTTTGGGCAGTACAGTGAAGCCTGCCAGGATGTAATGCAGTATTTCAGGCTACAGTATGATGAAATGAATTAACAACCATTGTAATTTCTTCATTTATTGCAGTAACAGAATACTGCAGTACTGTAAATGTGTAACAGTGAGTACAAAAGATGGCGGTGCACCGGTAAAGTCAGTATTCAATCAAATAGAATACCAGGCACTCACCCTCTGTCCTGAGAAATAATTACATCCATGACAAGGAATGCAGTAAAAGTTATAGTCCTTTACTTAAATCCATCAAGCAAACAGTCAAGCAGTGCAATACAGGAACAAGTGGCGCTGGCACATACCACACCTTACATTTCACCAGTTCTTACTGGCTTCATCAGAGATAGTGAACATAATTACTTAATGGCTTTATATACAAAAGTCTTAAATCAAGGAAGTGCACTTAACCAATCACAGCCCAACTTTGCTTATTTTGAGTTAATTAACCATTTAACCATTTATGTGACAAAACAGCTAGGGCCAGATATTCAAAAGTGTTACGCCATGCGCAATAGGGTTGCGCCTGTGCAAGTCCAAACTTGCTCCATTCTGCGATATTCAGCAGGAGGCAGTTGCGCCACAGAAAACATGCTGAGCAACAGCGCAATGCAAATGAATGCATGCTGAACTGGAGGGGGAGGAACCATGCATAAACTGCACAGCCCAATATTCAGCCTGGCTGTGCAGAGTTATACTGGCGCAACCCACATCGCCTGCAGGCTTGAGCCAAAAAAGGCTTAAGTCGAGGCCACCCACAGATGACCACAAATCTGGACTGTCTGTATTGTATGGGCTGCATGCCCATTGGCTCTTACTCTGCACCAATGGGCATGCAGCCCTACCAGGTCAGTCAGTCGGCAGGCGCGGGTGGCAGGCGGGTGGATGCTGCCGCCCACCGCTGCGGGGAAGCAGGTGGTGGGGCTTCGTGGGTGGGGTGGGGGAACCTAGATTACCAGGGATATGGTCTTCGGGCGGGGGGGTTATTTTACATCTATGCAGCCCGCGATCGGGCTTATCAGTGCACTGGATCACCAGGGATAAGTTCAGGGGGGTTATTTTACATCTATGCTGCCCGCAATCGGGCTTATCAGTCCACTGGACCACCAGGGATAAGTTCGGGGGGGTTATTTTACATCTATGCAGCCCATGATCAGGCTTATCGGTCCACTGGACCACCAGGGATAAGTTCGGGGAGGTTGTTTTACATCTATGCAGCCCACGATCGGGCTTATCAGTCCACTGGACCACCAGGGATATGCGGGAGGAGAGCCACATAGCTGCCCGCGATTGGGCTTCAGGGTCGCGTCAGTCCCCGCCGGCTGCTGCCTGGCAGGGCGCCAGGTGCAAGTCCTCGGGGATCGGCACACCTACATGCTAATGGCATGCAAATGGGGCCATAATCAGATGCAAATGGTCCCCCTGCGCCTTGCATGAATTATGGCCCCATTTGCATGTCACCTTTTGAATATCATGATTTTGCGCATGGCGCAATGGTACTTGCACCACCGCAAGTTGAATGCTCCACTCTGACAACTTGTGGTGGCACAAATTCCACTGCACCATGCACAGTGGCTGTGGTTGGGGGGTGATATTCAAAGGAGTTGCTCAATAGCGCAACTCCTTTGAATATTGCCCCGGCCACACCCCTGCACAACTATTTTGCGCAGTGCAAGGGCTTGCACCTCAGAATGGTGCAGTTTGAATATCCAGCCCCTAGTGTTTACATGAAAAAAATACATCCTTTATTTTAAAAAAATCCTTTATTAATTAAAAACATTTCTAGTTCTTTGGCACTTAGTTCATTCCATGATTATCAACTTCATGTGAGTCACATATAGGTTTTAAATCATATGAATCTCTTCCTCTCTAGTCAAGGTAGCTTTTATGAACACCTAGAAATGGGAGAAAAATAAAATGACTTTTTATCTGATTTCCCTACATTAATAGTACTTAACTCATTTAGTGCATTTATTTAATTTCTAACCAGGTTCTGTAACTTAAAAAATGTTTTATGAACAAGAAACAAATGGGGGATCTCGAAGCAATATTAAGTGAAAGGGAACAAAGATGGATATACAGATTGGGTGCCACAAAATTTCAAGGGTTACATGATTAGACAGAATTAAAATCCTTTTTGTGAAGAAAGAAATGAATCAGCCAAGGTCTGCTTTAGTTTAACTATGTATGCCTTTTGAAATTCCACACCTTTCTCTCCCCCCATTCCTTTCCCTTGCCCTTTGTTTCTTCCCCCTTTTCTGTCTTGTCCCTTCTCTTTTCCTTTCCATTTCCTTTCCTTCCCCTTTCTTCCCCATTCTACTTTCCTTTCCCTTCCCCTTATAGACAAAATCTCCTTCCTCCTCACCCCCACAACCCCACCACCTTCACAACCCCCTTCCTTCACTTCCTCTATTCCCTGTCTATTTGTTTCTTGTTTATAAAAAACATTTACATTACAGAACCTGGTTAGAAACTGAATAAATGCACTAAGTGAGTTAAGTACTATTAATGTAGAGAAAGCAGATAGGTGTTCATAAATGCAGCTTTGACTAGAGAGGAAGAGATTCATATGGTTTAAAACCTGTATGTGAACACGCACATGAAATTGATAATCATGGAATGAACTAAGTGCCAAAGAACTAAAAATCATTTTAATTAATAAAGGAAATAATTTCATTGAATAAAAGATATATGTTTTATATAAATACTAGGTGTTTTGTCACATAAAGGGTTAAATGGTTAATTAACTCAAAATAAGCAAAGTTGGGCTGTGATTGGTTAAGTGCACTTTTTTGATCTAAGACTTTTGTATATAAAGCCATTAAGTAATTATGTTTACCATCTCTGATGAAGCCAGTAAGGACTGGTGTAACGTAAGGTGTGGTGCATGCCAGCACCACTTCTTGTTGTATTGCACTGTTTGACTGTTTGTTCGATGGATTTAAGTAAAGGACTATAATTTTTTACTGCATTCCTTGTCATGGATGCAATTATTTCTCGGGACAGGGAGTGAGTGCCTGGTAGTCTATTTGATTGCATACTGCAGTACTGTGTTGCATCTTGGTGGGCTCCACACTACATCCTCTTGCCTTTTAGGTCTACTAAAGCTGTGAGTTCTCCATTAGCATCATACCACCTGAAGTGGCCATTAAGCACTCAAATTGTCAGTTCCATATCTCACAAGGAGTGAGATCCCAGTGGTAATTTTCCCATGTTCCCCACATGATAGCTATTTTGGGGGCCATGAATTGGATACAGCTGATTAATTCAGACTGCCCATGATATTGCAAGAGATGGGATCTCAGACACCATTTTATCAGGCAGCTCTCATCAGCAGACATTTTAGCGAGCATGATCTGCAATCCATCACACAGTCTTGGTGATCATCTTACAGCTCAATATGCTGCAGTGGCCATCTTATTAAGGGGATTCCCAACACTTAATAACTATCAAGTCTGAAAGCCATCTTTGGAGGGCCTTTCCAATCTTTCCAAGGCAGACCTGTTTCAAGCCTGCATATACACCGATATATAAATAATTCCTCTCTAAGCTTTCTCCAGACATCTTTAAACAATCTGTAGGCCCCAGTCTTCACATCCACAGAGAGGGTTGATAACACACCAGAGAACTCTTTTGAAGAAATCAAGAACCCCAGGAAACCAGTAAGGCAGTTCATACAGCTACTAGACCTGATGGTTTCAAACAC
Source organism: Neoceratodus forsteri (assembly GCA_016271365.2). Classification (NCBI taxonomy): domain Eukaryota; kingdom Metazoa; phylum Chordata; order Ceratodontiformes; family Ceratodontidae; genus Neoceratodus; species Neoceratodus forsteri. The sequence continues at coordinate 964,026,920 of CM028132.1, read as the reverse complement.
CGATATGAGACCACTTATACTGTGTATCTTGAGCACATGGGGACCTGAATTAGATAACTATAGAGTTCCAGCAAGTCATTCTCAACCTCCTTCAGAAAGTAATTATCTCCATACAATGACAGACAAATAGGGTCAACCTGCTCAAGAGATTGAGCAGTTTTCCACAATCACTGGTACTGATGCAAGCTTAATAGGTTGGGGGTAACCATAGGGTGAGGCTGGCCATTGGAGGATAAGGCTGAGGGGTGTAGTGCCTCACTTCTCCCACTCTGGCAGCATGACTTCTGGAATGACCTCAGTTTGCAGGGGGTTGGCTGGTAGAGAGAAGGCTCAAGCTAACCAACAGATGTTCTTCTTCTCTAGAGTGAGGACAGCCACCTCCACTGCTTACTGACACTTGGATGACCATGGGTGGCAGTACAGCTAGAGAGGCTAGTGGGAGGGGGGCATCAGCAGGTGCCATATACCACACGCTTGCACAGGGACATGCTTGGCACACCCTTGATGCCGGTATCCCAGGGGAATTGTGGAAGTAACAATGGAAAAAACTCCCCATTCATCAGGATGAAGCCAGCCAGTCCACAGACTCTGCACCTGGCTACTCAGGCAAGTTCCTCCCCACAGCTGCATCCTTTCATGATGACATGTAAGGGGGGCCTCCATTACCCTCACTAGAGGGGGAAGCTCTAGGGGAACAAGGAGAGGGACCTAAAAAGTCCTGTTAGATGCCAGGGTCATGGGGCTGGGACAAGGAGATGGACAGAAGGGAGCCGCTGGGGAATGTAGAAGGTGGAAAAAAACTATGCTTCAGCTCAGCCAACGCAAGGTGAACATCATCAGATTTGATCCTACTAATGAACATCAGTCCTCTACTTCTGACTTCCCTACTCTCTAGAGTGATCAAAAATACTTTACTACACTTTCTGACATGATTCAGAGGCAAGAAGTTTGCATTAGGTCTGATAACCAAGAAGCAGTGGCATACCTCAACAAAAAGTACAGGACAAGGAGCTTGACCATGATCAGGAAGACCCTCAAGACCCTACACTGGTCAAAGTGCAATCTAAAATCCATAACTACAATCCAACTACCAGGCTCACTCAGTGTGAAAAGCAGATTGGCTCAGCTGAACCACTCTCATTCTGGGTGAATGGACGCTAAGCAGAAAAGTATTCACAGTTATTCAGCAATGCTGAACAAAATGGGGCCTATTGCATTTGGAGTTCATGGCAGCCATGAGCAATCATCAACTGTCTCACTTCCACTCAAGATTCAGAGTAGAGGCAATGGACATATTATTCAGTCTTTGGATATCCAACCGAGCTTATGTCTTCCTTCCAACATGAGTGATTCCAATCATTTTGAACAAAGTCAGGTCATCAGAGACAACAGAACAGGTGGCAGCCATATATTGGCCACATTGTCTTGGTAATCTGCACCTCTCAGTCAACTCTCCACTCAAATGTCAACTATGACAGGACCTTTTGACACAGGAAACATCCAAACTGAGTGGCTTTTAAACTTATGACATGGTTATTTAGAGGCAGAGACCATTAGCCAAGGGGTACAACAGTGAGGTTGTGGATATGCTACTCACATCCAGAAAACAATAAACTAATAAGGCATTTACAGTATATCATACACTGGGCAAGGTTCCAACATTGGTGCATGGAATTAGGCAACCAAAGTCATCCACCATTACTTTTTATTCCTGCAATAGGAGGCTTAGAGTGGGTTATCTTGCTCCTCCTTCAGAGTTCAAGAAGCAGCAATATGAGCAGTATCCAGCCCCTTATCTACCAGTAGTATTTTGGCTTGCATGCTGATTTAGTGAAACATTTAAAAGGTTTTGCAGTTGACATAGCCAACTTCAATGCCACCAGTCCCTTTGTGGCAACTCAACTTAGTGCCTGATGCCTTCACCAGAACACCCTTCAAATCATTCCAGCTAGTCTCACTTTACTGTCTAAAGATAAAAACAGTCTCCATCTTTGCTATTTGTCCTGCCTACAGAATCTCAGTGTTACAAGTCCTCTTGTGTAAGAAGCCTTTCACAATATTTAAAGAGCTAATGTACTGCCTGAAATTAACAATAACTTTGATATGTAGTCAGCTACCACTTTTTATATCTGAAGTTTTTTCCTATTTCTATTTGCTAATTAAAAGATTTTTCACCTGGCAGTTCTGGGGTGATATGTGGAGCAGCAATCTGGATGCTAAAAAAAAAGATCTGTTCCTCCCACTACATGATCATTACTGTGTCCACACTGACTGTGACATCACTACTAACCAAGGAGACCCATTTCTCACTGCCAGATTATTGTCTTTCACATGAAGCAGCAGGGATTCCCTTAGAGAAATAATTATATGAAATGTTTTCATGCTGCACACATAAAACTACCAATGTGATATGCACTCTGCCAGCATGGTTTAGAAGTTAAATTGGAACCAGTTGCATTTATGCAGCATACATGCTGCAAGCAAGTGTGCAAAGCATGCTTTTTTATGTTAAATTGGAACAGACTACATGCATGCGGCATGCATGCAAAAACAAGTGGCCACTTATAACTGCACACATAAAAGTTCAGTGACTTGCTCAAGATCACACTGTATACAAGTGGGGGTTGATGAGATTCAAACCCATGTCTTCAGGTCTGCTGGTCTGCAGTTCAGTGCCTTTAACCACTAAGCTATACTGCCTGCACACATATGACTTGTTTGAACTTCAATACAAATCTGCATACGTCTGCATGCATGTGGCATGTTTATAGCCACTGTAATACTTTTTAGTTTTCTTGTCCCCTTCATCTCAATAGCACAGTTGAACTGTAGCACACATACCAATGAAAACACGTGTGATTCTTCCCACCACCAATGCATACACTTACCTACAAAACTACTTAATTACTTATGGCTAGCCAGTACTCCTACTATTTTATCGCCATAGTTTTAAATACTTCCATGCAAATTGACTTTAAGGGGCAAACACAAAAGTATCAATACCTCAACACCCACCTACATGACCATCCCCCCTTGCACACTCATTTTAGTGGGTGTAACCATGCTGCTATAGACAACCCACCAAATATAGATATATAAGTCAAGAGTCTCTTACCTGAGTACTAGGAAGCCAGAGGCAGGAGTCTTTAAGAGATGATGTCCATGGGTCAGAGTGTTGGGGCATGACTGAAGTTATTTTGTATTACTATTTTATATGTTATGATGGCAAGTTGGAGAATAATAAAGGCCACTATTCTACTAAGAAGGACCTTGTCCGTCGAGCAGTCACCTTCATTAATCTCCAACTCTCTATCAATATTATATAGTCAGTGTCAGTGGCTCAGTAGGTAGCACACTCACCTCTGAGGCAGGGAGATCAGAGGGCTGTGGGTTCAGTTCCCACATCTGGCACTTGGGTTAATATCCCAATACTGACACTGCAGTGCAGCATGGGGGGGTGCTGCACTTCTGAGGTGCCGTCTTTCGGATGAGACGTTAAACTGAGGTCCCATCTGCCTGGATTGGTGGTAGTTCAGGTGGATGTTAAAGATCCCATGGCACTTATCGAAAAAGAGAAGGGGAATTTCCCCGGTGTCCTTGCCAAATTTCTCCCATTCACTAAAAATACCACAAACAGCTTAATCTGGTTCAATTTCAGTTGTTTACAATCTGTATCCCCTTCCCCCCAGTCACCCCTGAAAAAGGGACTTCTAGGCCCAGTGGGCTTACTGGGTCAACAAGATTCAATAAATAAATAAAGCAGTAATAAAAGAATACCCCCGTTCATTTCAGTGGATCATGCCCCTGCACTATCCCATGCCCCATGTCATAATGTGCCTGAGTGTGGGGATGTGGAGGTCAGCTTCACTGGGGTGGGGGCGGGCATAAGCCTGACTATAGTGGGGCTCCAATAGTCTGTGCATACCATACTGCTCAACTGTCCCTGAATGCAAGGGGCAGTCCTCATTTTACCCCTGAAAACTGCTCTGCTCCTCATCCATCCCTCATCAAAAACAAGCTGCTCACACTAGGTTGTCCTATAAATTTAAACTTTATAGCAGGGGTACCATTTCAGATTTCAGTAGGGGGATACAATAACCAGTGGAGTCCAGGTGCCAGTTAGCCCCATGTGGAAAGCTCTGGAATGTCTAGAACATCTCTAAAAGGTAAAAATTATTTGTTGTGACTGAAAAGTGGTATGCAAATCAGGAAAAATTCAAATGTATGAGATTCATCTGTCTATACCCCAGAGCATTGCATCATATTTCGGCTTAAACTCACCCAGTTACTAACCAATTTTTTTTTGTGGCTGAAGTTCTGCCCCCCACCAAAAAAAATGTCCTGATTTCTCTCTCTGACTCCATTTCATACAATACCCATCCCATATGGATCGTGAAGCTGCCCAAAGATGCAGAAACTTAAAAAAACACATTAATATTTCAGTCCTTCCTCCTTCCCAATCCCCTTTAAAAAACAAAATATTTACTTTTACTTAACCTGCCCTCTGGCCAGAACTTGAAGCCTGGCCCAGTGTGCCATCAGACCAGTTTTCAGTCCACTCCTTCTCCATGCTTCTGCCAGAAGCTGGATGCTAAAACTGACCATCTCAGGTCCCTAACATGGTCCTGACCAAGTTACCTCACTGACTGAACCCACCCAATCTATGTTGCTTGCTTCTTGCTTGGTTGCTGCCATAACTACTAATGCACTGCACTGATCAAGGCCTTTGAAGGCCAGCCATACCACTGTCAACACTGCTACTAGGCCTACCTTCCTGACACAGTGACCTGTGCTTTTTTTTTTTGTGAGGCAAGCCGGCAAGCCTAGTACAGTAAGTAGGTAGCCTAGTCTTGAGTTAGCATCTAGTTCACCCCCTGCCTCTTCAGTCATCAGGGGAGACAGAGACTCACTAAGAGTAGACCAACAAAAATATGCTGCCACAACACCGCTTTTGAGAGTTCAGTGCTCACCAACTCCTTCAAGTTGTAGTGTGCAGCCTGTCTATTCTGTGGTGGGAAAGACAGTGTCACACTTGCATGACTCATGTGCTCATGCTTGGTTGGAGCTTCTCTGTGTCACATGTGACGGCAGCACTGGTAATAGATGGAGAGAGTGGACTACACAATACAGACACCATCGAGTCAGGAGTGCACCTGCAACATGAGCACACATAGGCCAGGCGGGAACTCATTGTGCAAAAGACTAATTCCAAATTTAATGCCATTATTGCCACACCATAAGAGCAATCTAGTCAAAAATGCGGGGAAGGGCAACTGCCCCACTCTGCCTTACCTTAAAGGCACCCCTACTTTATGGTAGACATTCATTCTCAGGTGCTAATATCGGTACAAGTAAATACTATGATTTCCACTGTGTTCTGAGGTACTGTATCTCCATGTTTCAGGAGGAGTCCTGATCATCGTGAGGGTTAGTGTCCCTCATTGTCCCTCATTTTGAGTATCCATGTCCCTCATTTTCAATCCACTCCCCCTTTTTCCTTCTGCCAGATGCTGTATGATAGAACTGACCATCATGAGTCCCCAATGTGGTCCATGACCAAGCCACCTTACCAACCAAACCCACCAAACCTGGGTTGCTTGCTTCTTGCTTGGTTGCTGCTGTGGCTGCTGCTGCACTGCACTGATCAAGGCCTATGAAGGCCATCCACACTGCTGTCACCACTGTTGCTAACTAAGCCTATCTTGCTGCCATGGGGGGTCTGTGCTTTTTTTTTTTTTTTTGCAAAACGAGCCTAGTATTAAGTAGGTAGCCTAGTCTTAAGTTAACTTCTAGCTCACTCTCTGCCCCTTCAGCCATCAGGGGAGATGGAGACTCACTAAGAGTAGACCAACAAAAATATGCTACCACAACTCTGCTATTGAGAGGAGTTCAGTGCTCAGTGACTCTCCATTCTGTAGTGTGCAGTCTGTCTACTCTGTGGTGAGAAAGACAGTATTGCACTTGCAAGACTCATTTTGTTTCTGGGCTGGAGCTCATCCACAGCACATGTGATTGTGCCTCCGCTAATAGGTGCAGAGAGTGGACAACACAATAGAGACACAGATGAGTCTGGAGAGTACCTGCAGCATGAACACACACATGCCAGGTGGGCACTTATTGTGCAAAAGATTAAATCCACATTTAAAGCCATTGTTGCCACATGATAACAACCTAGGCACAAATATGGGGGGGCAACTTCCCCCCCCCTACCTAAATGGCACCCCTGCTTAATGGTAGAAGTTCATTTTCAGGTGCTAACACAGTGATTATCATTGTGTTCTGAGGTACTGTACATTATCTCCATGTTTCATGATGTGTTCTGATCATCATGTGGGTTAGTGTCCCTCATTTTGAGTGTCCCTGTCCCTCATTTCAGTGACAAAATGTGAAGTATGGTGTGTGCTTCCAAGACCCTACTCAGCACAAAGAGCGCTGAGCATGGCCATAGCGTATATGCTCAATATAGAATGACAAAGAGAAAGTAAGTGAGATAAAACAGTCATGGAGAAACACATTTGTAGCTTTAAATATGCATAAGGGATTTGCATGTCCCAAAGCAAAAAAGTTAGGTTTCGCAACATAGAGGCTCTGCTTCGTACCTCTGGAATTGGGGATGTTGATGGGCTATATCCTAGGCATTTAATGCAGTAAGCAAACAATACCTTACAAATTAAAGGCAATTTAATGACCAAAATCAAAAGCCACTAAACAACTTGCAAAAGGATCAGAATCAATGAGTTTAGCTACTTTTAATGGGAATTCAATTAAAAATGTATTTTATTTATTTATTTATTTATTTCAAATTCGGATTAAAACTTTTGAGCCAGGGGCTCGTTTACAAAAGCTCCAAGTCAACAAGGAATACAAGACATTTGCAGGTGATGAAACATTGCAGATCAGAAAGACATCAACTAACAAGTGGTATTAGTGTGCAGTTACAACATTAAGCAGAGTACAAGAAGTAAGGAGAGACAGGACCACACTTCCAGAAGCATATTAGTGCATTAATGCAGCACTAATTAAGTGCAGTACAGTGTTTAACAATCATGTTACAGTTCAGACGGGGTGCTCCCAGTCTGCAGAAATGCATGTTTTAGCAGCCAAGGTGAGGCTCTGTCAAGGGGAAGTAGTAGATGGTGGAAGGGGGAAGTGGGCAGTTGTGGAACAGGAGGGTGGGAGTGAGAGAGGGTAGCATTTGACAGGTGTGAGAACCGCTGTCAGAGGCCATGGGTTAACAGAAACACTGGCAGTCAGATTTGCTGGCAAGAAGAGATTGAAGTCCATTTTTAAAGTAGCCAAGTCTGGAGGAGTTGGCAAGGTCTGCAGGCAGATCATTGAACCATTTAGGCCCACAGTAGGAAAGGGATCTTTGGCCAAGGGTGGTTCGTTTGAAGGGAACAGTTAGAATAGTCCTGGAGGCACTCCTTGTGCACTTAGATGGTTGTGTATGCTTAAAGAGGGCTGAAATAGCCCTAGGCATGGACCCCATCAGGGACTTTTTTGCAAGGAGGCAGGCCTGGTATTGGAGTCTGTGGTGGAGTGGGAGCCAGCCAGTTTCCTTGTATAGGTCACAAGAGTGAGTCATTTTGTGTACTCCCAGGACCAGGTGGTAGGCCTTGTTGAAGATGGTTTTGACCCTTTTAAGTGCTGTGTCTGTGCCTGCTCCACATATGACAAGACCATAATCCACAGATGAGAGAACTGAACTGCATGTAACAAGTTTCAGGGCAGCTGGTGTCATTGAGGTGCAGTGTCTGTACAGGATGCCAAGCTTCATGTTGGTGGACTTTACCAGTTGCTCAGCATGGGCAGTGAAGGTGAGGGTGTCATCAAGGTGAATCCCTAAGTACTTGAATGTATTGGCTTGGTCTAGTACTTCTCCTTCGCTACTAAGTATATGCAGTGAGGACCCTCGAATCTTGCTCTGTGGGGTGCTGAAGAGCATGCTCTTTGTCTTTTTGTAGTTGAGTAGCAGTTTATTTTGGGAGAACCAGGATTCCAATGCACAAAAATTGTGCTGAAGTTCAAAGCTAATTGATCCCAGGTCTTTCCCTGGGACGGAGATAACAGCATCGTCTGCATAAAGTGTGTAGGACAGGTAGAAGGCATGTCATTTATGAAGAGGCTGAATAAGAGAGGACCGAGGATAGAACCTTGTGGGACCCCTACGTTTACTTCTCTAGGCTCAGAGATCATATTACCAATCCTGACCCATTGAGATCTACGGGTTAGGTAACTATGGAACCAGGCCACAGATTCCATTGGCAATCCTGTAGAGAGGAGACATTTCAGTAGCAGTTGGTGATTGACTGTGTCAAAGGCCTTTGTGAGGTCTATGAAGATACACCCCACCGCCATCCCTTTATCCAGGGCCCCATAAAGCTGAGTGGTGTACTCTGCTAGTGCAGTGACAGTGGAGTGGTTTTGTTGGAATCCATGCTGTTGCAAGCAGAGAAGGCTATGCTTTTCTAGGTACTCAGTTAGTTGCTCTGAGACCATCCTTTCAAGTGCTTTGAAGAGGGGGGATAAAATCAAGATGGGCCAGAAGTTTGCTAAATTAGCTCTGTCTCCTGATTTAAAAACAGGTGTGACTAGAGCTTCTTTCCACCTGTCAGATCTTAGAGAGGCATTGAATACCTTGGTGAGTGGTGCCACAAGTTTGTTTAATGTGAGTGCTACCATCTTCATATCGATCATGTCACTTCCCATCCTGGTCTTACCAATGCCCCTTTTGATATATTTGATGGTCTCACCTTTGGAGATTTGCCTGAAGTAGAATTGTGGTGTAATATTATCCTGTGGTGATGGAGTGTTGAGTTTGTGCTGCTGGCCTGCAAGGGTGTGATTCAGGTATTCAGGTGGCAACACATTGCTGAGGTCCGTGAATGCAACATTAAAAGCATCAGCGATTTCCTTTGGGTCTTGCAATGTACCAGAGGTGGTAACTATAAGGTCCGGTGGGGCCCTTGAGGCTCTACCCATGAGAGATTTTACAGAGTCCCAGAACTCCCTCCCTCTACCACTTGTCTTTCCTAGGAGGTCATTGTAGTAAGCTGCTTTTGCCACATGTATGAGTTTTGTGTAGGTATTTCTAGCTGCCTTATATGCTTGGGAGTCAACTAGATTCCCAGTGGCTTTGGCCCTATGCCACAGGTGATGTCTAAGTCGCATACATTCAGTTAGAGGGCTGGACATCCAGGGGTTGGGGATTCCTCTGGCTTTCTTTGTTTTGTAAGGAGCAAAGATGTCATAAGCTTTGGCAAAAATACTGCAGAAGTAATCCAGTGCTTGGTTTCCGTCCTTGACTTTATCCAGTGGGGAACAGTCAGTCCCTTTTAGGTAGTGCCTGAAGGAGTCTAGTTGACCAGGCCTTAGTGATCTGTTCCTGGTGGTCTTAGGCTTACTCTTGGTGAACTTGTTTGTCTAGGTAAGTAGTACAGGGGAGTAGTCACTGATGGTGTCAGCTAGGACTGTTACCTCTGCGATATGTTCAGGACAGGAGGCGAGTAGCCAGTCAATGAGGGTGCTGGTTCCTGTATGGTAGTTTTGTCTGGTGGGTTGTGTGACCAGTTGGGTCAGGTACAGACTGGTTATTTGGTCTCTAGCTGTCGCTGCATCCTGTGCTTGCCAATTAATGTTGAAGTCCCCTAGGATTATATGTTCCCAGTTTAGTTTGTTCTGTTTGAGGTGGATTATGAGCTGTGGGAAGCCAGTGAGTAGTGTCCCAGGAGGTAGGTATATGATGGTTAATAGTAGCACTCTGTTTTGTTGGCCAATATTAAGTTTCAGTGTTAGAACCTGCGCTTCCTTGGTGTGGAAGCTAATTATTGGCTCTAATTGCTAGAAGTAGTATGAGAAATAGAAACTGATGTGTTTTTTAGATGACATTTACACCACCTTAGTTGCTACACACATGGCAAATGTGCAACATGTGAACCTGATGTGATTTTTAAATGATGTTCACACCAGCTTAACTGCTGCACTCATGTCAAGCATGCAACACATGAACCTGGTGGGATTTTTAGAAAATATTTGCACCAGCTTACCTGCTGCACACATGTCAAGCTTGTAGCATGCGAACCTGATTTGCTTTTCAGACCTGGTTCACTTTATGTATGTGAACAGCATGTAAACATTGCACAATTAAGCATGTGGCATGCATTCTGTATGTACACAGCACACTTATATTTCTGTAAGAGTTGGCTCCTCTTGGTCACCAGTGATGTCACAATTTCCTGAATTTTGATTGGTAACTAGTGGAAATCACTGCTCAGGCTGCAGGGGTTGTGGTGCCTCAATGTGTTTGGTCACATTTCTGATGATGTAGTGGGAGGAACAGAACTGCCTTTTTTTAGCCCCCAGAGTGCTGCTCCACACATCAGTCCAATACTGTCAGGTGGAAAATCTAATAAGCAAACAGAAAAGCAAAAAAAAAAAAAAAATATTTCAGATATAATAAGTGATAGCTGACTGCATCTGAAAATTACTAATAATTTCATCCAGTGCACTAGCTCTTTAACCCAGATAGAGTAGCACTCGAAACAGTTCCTTTTTCACCCCAAGATTGACTCCAATTTTCACTGGCCACAGAAGATCACATTGCCTTCCCTCCTGTCTGCTGGCACATCATAGCAAGGCACTGTGCATCATACACTTAGTGCCAGGAGACCACTTCGACCCTACCTTCTTAGATCACAGGCAGTAAGGAAGCTGGGCTGCCTGTCATATCATTTGAGGCCACAGGACTGGACAAGTGGCATCTCAAGAGTGCACACTGGCTCAAGCCAGTAATTGCTGAAGTGCATGAAGCATCAAGAAATGATGTTCATAACTCACCTCAAGCCCATCTGAGAATGGCACTAGCCATATCCCAGTCAGAGCATGGCAATATGCTACTGGCAGGGGTATGTTCTGTGGCCACTTGGTCATCCAGCAACATGCTCACAAGATAAAACACACTGATTGTTCTGCCTTTTGCCAGGGTGTCTTTCAGACTCTCAGTACTTCAAGTGATGGGGACAAAAGACATCTTAATTCTCCCAGCCAAAAGTCCTTGCAGGTACTGTATTGCTATATGGTCCCACTGGTAAAGACTTCCGAAGCACTATAAAGGGTAAGGAGGAGGGGGGGAACAGAGATGGGATGGCTCTATTCGTCAAAGAGGGTATAAAGGTGACAGAGGTGCAAGGAATGAAGGGGGAGACAGAGGCACTGTGGCTCACCCTGGAGGCAGACAAAGGCATTGCCATTTACACAGGAATAATATATAGACCCACAGCACAAAGGGAGGAAATGAACAGGGATCTACTGGAAGCCATCAGTGTGATCGCAGCCAAGGGAGAGGTGTTACTTATGGGTGAATTCAACTTGCCAGAAGTTGATTGGAGCATCCAAATGGCTGCAATAGCCAGTGGTAGAGACATCCCGTACTCACTGCAAGCTGGTGATGGAGCTGACCTTTGGGGAAGCAGTTTTGGATCTGGTACTAACCAAGAGTGACAGAATTGCAGATGTCAGGGTAGGTGAACACCTTGGGCCAGTGGCCATCGCACTGTATGGTTTGATGTGAAAACTACAACAGGGACATGCCACGTAAGAAAGGGTTCTGGACTTCAGAAGGGCAGATTTCAGTAGGGTGGAGGTATATCTCAAGGAGGCCCTAGATGGTGGAGAGAAACGGGGGGGGGGAGTTGAAGGACAATGAGCACATCTAAAAGGAACCAAAGCAAAGGCAACAAACCTTTGTATTCAACAAACAGTCAAAGGCAAAAGGCACTGTGAACTCTATCACTCTCTAACCTTCCTTCCACTGAGATGCATCTCTCACTGTGCCAAACTAACCTCCAAATTCTGGTTCTGGGGGGCTCCCCTCCTATCTCTCATCCTCTCTCTCCACTCCACCTCTCCCCACCCACTCTCTTTCAAATCAAATGATGCCCACATCTTGATGGTCCACCGCTGCTCCACCCTCATCGGTCAGACTGGTTTCACCCATCATTTCCCTAAAATCTGGAATTCCCTCTCCCCTGAAATACGACACTCCTCCTTCAATTACTCCCTTACCTCTGCCATACACAATTACCTTTCCCTCAGCTGTTCCTGCTTTAACCCTCCTTAATACCTATCCCCAGTTTCTACCCTCCTACTATGACCCCCCCCAGCAGGATTCTCAACATCCTGAAGGGGGAAATCAGGAAATGGCTACCCCTTCTCCTCATATTCAGTTCTTGCCTCTCCCCCTCTTTTCTCCTCCTGCCCTTCTGGGTCACCAGTGTGCACAACCTAAACCCATCCTTTTTACTCCATCAGCACTAGCGCACTACCTCGAGCCTGCTCCTGGTACACTCATGCACTGTAAATGGTTCTATCACATTATTACTGTTTTGAACATTCATATGTTCTTTTGTATGATTTTGGGCATGTATTGTAATTTACCTAATATTCCACTACTGTTTATTGTACAATAACTTTTGTTCTAACTGTTGCACAATCTTACAATGTTGTATTGTTTGTACTACCCACATATTATTGTAACAGATCATTTCACAACCTTATATAACTCTTCCCCAAGCCCAACACCACAGGAATGAGTAACTTGTTGTTCAGTGTGCCCTCCTGGTGAAACACTTCAGTAAATAAATAAATAAAAGAAAATCACTATGGTTCTCACAGGAGGTGGTGGGAAAAGTAAGGGCAAAAATATTAGCCTTCAGGAAATATAAGAGACTCAGAAAGTGGAGGACCCTGCAGTGTATTGAGAGAAACAGAGGGAGACAGGGAGGGCAGTCAGGGACACCAAGGTAATGACAGAGGAAAATATAACAAATGAAGTTAAAAAAGGGAACAAGACCTTCCACAGATACACCAGCGAGAAGAAGAGGACAAAGAGAGGAATTGTAAGGCTAAAAGGGGAGAAAGGAGTGGGAGTGAAAGGGGATCAGGATAAAGTATGAATCCTGGACAAATTTTCTGTTCAGTTTTCACAGAGGAAGAGGAAGGGGAGTGATCACAGCTAAGAGTGAGGATGGGAGTGGAGGTGGACAGCAGTCCATTCAAAGAGGAGAGAGTCCTACAAGAACTTAGAAAACTGAGGGTGGATAAGGCAATGGGACCAGATGGGATTCTCCCCAGAATACTGAAGGAGTTGGGGGAGGTACTGGCGGCACCACTGGTGGCCCTATTCTACAAGTCACTGGAAATAGGAGAGGTTCTGGAGGACTGGAAAAGGGCTGATGTGGCCCTTCTCCACACAAGCAGGAGCAGAGAGGAGGCTGGAAACTATAGACCTTTCAGCCTGCCTCGGTGGTGGGTAAAATTATGGAATCTCTGTTAAAGCAAAGGATAGTACAGCACATCAAACCAAGAGGGGCACAAGATTTGAGGCAGCATGAATTCACAGCAGGAAAATCATGTCAAACTAATCTGATTGATTTCTTTGACTAGGCCACTAGTGAGGTGGATCAGGGGAAGTGGTGGATGTGACCTATTTTGTCTTCAGCAAGGTGTTCAACTCCGTTCCACACAGGAGACTTGTGAACAAGCTGGGCAGCCTGGGACTGGTACGCAAGGTGGTGAACTGGGTTAGGAATTGGTTAAAGAACAGAGCACAGAGGGTGGTGGTAAACAGGGCTAAATCTGAAGTAGGGGGGTGACCAGCGGGGTGCCACTGGGGTCAGTTCCTGGACCAATGCTGTTTAATATCTATATTAGTGACATTGCTGAGGGGCTGGTGGGGAAGGTGTAGCTCCTTGCAGATGACACAAAGATCTGCGATAGAGTGGACAGTCCAGGAGGGGTGCAGAGAATGAGGAGAGACCTAGAAAAAATGGTAGAATGGTCCCGAGTGTGGCAACTAGGATTCAATGTGAAGAAGTGCAAAATCATGCACTTGGGGTACAGAAATCCAAAGAAAGACTATGTGATGAAAGGGGAGGTATTAGCGGCCATAAAACAGGAAAGATATCCGGGGGTCATCATATCTGATGACCTAAAGGTGGCCAAACAGCGTGCCAAGGCAGTGGGAGAGTCAGTGGGATGCTGGTATGCATAGGCAGAGGTATTGCCAGCAGAAGAGAGGAAGTCATAGTGCCACTGTACAGGACATTGGTGATGCCTCATTTGGAATACTGCATCCAGTTCTGGAGGTCGCATTTTCAGAAGAACATAGGGTGGAGACAGTTCAGAGAAGGGCAAAAAAAAATGGTACAGGGCCTGCACCACACGTCATACAAGGAGAGACTGGAGGACCTCAATATGTACACCCTGGAGGAGAGGAAGGAGAGGGGGAGCATGATACAGACCTTAATGTACCACAAGGGGATTAATGAGGTACAGCATGGCAACCTGTTCCAGAGGAGAAGCTACTCTAAAACAACAAGAGGGCATGACATGAGGCTGGAAGAGGGGAGACTGAGAGGAAACATGAGGAAGTACTTTTTAATAGAAAGGATGGTGGATGCTTAGAATGGCCTGGCCAGAAGGTGCTGGCGGCAAACACAGTGGGGGGTGGGGTTTAAACATTCATGGGATAGACATAAGTGAACCCTAGAAAGGTGGGAGGAGAGGCAGCAGCTGGGGACCAAGTAGAGTCAACAGCAGCTAATTAAAGGTAAGGTATACAGGCAGACAATGGGCCTGGCGGTCCTTTTTTGCCATTAATTTCTATGTTTCTATGGGTGCAACGCAATGGTAGATTACTCACCTTGTAAGGGTGATTATGTGAGCAACATTTATAACACTCTGCATCCTACCCAGAGTGATCACTTTCAGCTACCCAGTACTGTTATTCCAAAGGAATGTTTAACAATCCCCTCTTCTCTTGTCTTTGTAAGCAGCAGGACACTTGATTCTCGTGCCATGTTATTGGTTGAAATTTAAAACACTTCAAATCATAGCATACTTTTCAGTCTCTTCCTCAGGATGGGTTTATGATTTATGGCTACTTCACATGGGGGATATGAAGTGCTAACAATTTATGTTTCAGAAGCAGCTTTTGAAGAATCTCAGTGCAGAAGCTGAGCTGCAGCTGGAGAGGAGCATCACACTTATTTATGTGAATGTATTTTGATTGAGGGAAGGAAAAATTATCGGGGAGAGCTGAACACTGCTGTGCTTGTTAGCATAGGATCAAGGGGAAACAGTAGCTTTTACAAGGGAGGCCACAGAGTTTATTTTAACCAGTGGTGAAGTGTGGTATTTTATGTAAATGATTAGGAGCTCTTCAAAAAAATTCTACTGAATACGAAGTTGTACTTTTTGTTGTTAAATTGTTCTCATTATATAAAACAGGTTTAAATAATGATAGTAGTAAAGGATAAAAAAATCCATGATGGTGGTCACTTTTTTAATTCAGGTTGGAAACCTTAACACTATATTTCTCCACTTTTGTGGTGTTGATTTGTACGCTAACTGGTGCTTTAACATTTTTTTTTGCAAAGAATATGTGTGTATTTCAATTGTTATAACTAAGTAATACTGTACAGGTATGTCTCCTAACATGCACACACATATCACTAAGTCTGTATGTCTCAATTTGCATACTACAAGGTAAACATCTAAAAGCATAGTACTAGGAACCTGGTCTCCTGGATTTCCTTATAGCGATATTAATTCCACCAGCACATTTTATATTCTTTTCACAAAATCTGCACGCAGTTACGTGACATTTTTATTTTGGTATACTTCTTGCATGTACAGTATATGAGATACACATTTACTTGACTCAGAATTTGTCATTCAACTTCATGAGTGAGGGAGCAGGACTGTAACTAACGTGTGGCAGATGCCCATGTGATCTATGAAAGTCCTGCCACCTCGCAGGTGAATATGATTGTCATATTCTAAGTTAGATCATTGTGTGGCCAAGCTATAAAATGTATTCTAAATTGTAAAGCTTTCAAGTTAGCTTTCTTTATGAAGATTTAACTTTTTGTTTTGAGTTCACTGCTCTGTTTTGAAAACAGCAAATGCCATTTTGATGCCATCAGGCATTGTGAAAGCTGCTCTTGCATTGGTTAAAAGCTGCTTTGTCACCAACCCAAAGTGAGAATAAATGCTAATGATCCACCTAACCTGAAATAAATTATTGTTCTGTAAGGTTTGTCAAACACCTATAGCTGTTGCCATCAAGTTGTCCTGATATTTCTATGTATTTTGCAATATTTCTAAAGGAAAGAACCTTGGTGGCCCTACAGTGATAATGATGACAGGCAGGCAGGAAATTGCTCTGCAGCTATCACACAACATTCATAAAATATGTAGACATGCCACTGGCTGCAGCTGTATGCTGTATAAAATGGTTAATCAAAATTCTTTACATATTTAATGGATTCACTTTAGTTCATTGTGTTTACCATTTCAGTATACACAAATACAACATGTAATTTGTCTTAACATTCTGTTGCATTTTAAAATTACAGTATTGCGTTGGATATCTTAAAAGGTACAATGGTTATCTTGACAGGTTTTTTGAAATGTTATGTGACTAAATGCTGGTTGTGATTCCTTTTAATACATGTATTATATCCTAAAAATAATGTGTTTTGTAAGCACTGCATATTTGATAATTTGTAAGTCCTTTACTACAGAAACAGTGGCTAAAATGTTCTCCAAACTGTAAATTTTAAAAGGAGTACATATTTTGTTTTCTTGCTCACATATATCAAAGCATTTTCTTGCTACATAATCCAAGTTCATGTACTTTTCAATTTCTTATCAATAGAAACATAGAAACATAGAATTTGACGGCAGATAAGGACCGCTTGGCCCACCCAGTCTGCCCATTTCCCTACCTACTGGATAAGCTGCAGATCCTAGTTAACCAGCAGCCTACTTCTTCCTACCCCAACCCCCCAGAATTGCCTTATGACTATCCCATGCATGCTTGAATTCCACCACTGATTTTGACTCCACAACCTCCTCCGGAAGGCCGTTCCATGCATCCACAACCCTCTCTGTGAAAAAATACTTCCTTAAATTACCTCTGAGCCGCCCCCATCTTCAAATTGTGCCCTCTTGTTCTTGCACACCTCTTTTTTTGAAAGATGCTACCCTCTTGGACTTTGTTGATTCCCTTGAGGTACTTGAAAGTTTCTATCATGTCCCCCCTTTCCCTCCTTTCCTCGAGGCTATACATATTAAGCTCCTTAAGTCTCTCTTCATATGTCTTCCGGTGCAGACCCTGCACCATTTTAGTTGCCCTCCTCTGGACAGCTTCCATCCTGTCTATGTCTTTGCAGAGATTGGGTCTCCAGAACTGCACACAGTACTCAGATGGGGTCTCACCAGCTGTCTGTACAGAGGATAATAACTTCCTGTTTCTACTGGTGATGCCTCTCCCTATGCATCCCAGTATCCCCCCAGCCCTCCTTGCTGCCCTCTCACATTGCTTGCCCACCTTTAGGTCATCTGATATGACTACCCCAGGTCCCTTTCCATTTTTGTTGTTGTTAGTATCTCACCCCCCCACTGTGTACTCTTCCCCTGGGTTTTTGTTTCCCAGGTGCATTACCTTGCACTTCTTAGCATTGAATCTAAGCTGCCATACATTTGACCATTCCTCTAACCTTGCCAAGTCCCTTCTCATCCTTTCCACCCCACCCTGTGCATCAACTCTGTTGCAGATCTTAGTGTCATCTGCAAAGAGACATACTTTTCCTTCCAGTCCTTCTGCAATGTCGCTCATAAAGACATTGAAGAGGACCGGTCCTAATACTGAACCCTGCGGTACCCCACTAGTAACCCTCCTTTCTTCTGAGTGGACTCCATTTACTATTACTCTCTGTGTCCTATTCTCCAGCCAATTCTTTATCAGGCTGTCATCTTGGGACCCACCCAGGCTGGCTAACTTGTATATTAATCTTTTGTGTGGGACTGTGTCAAATGCCTTGCTAAAGTCTAGGTAGGCCATGTCCACAGCCATTCCCTGATCAACTACTTTGGTCACCCAGTCAAAGAAATCTATCAGATTCGTCTGGCATGACCTTACCGCTGTGAATCCATGCTGCCTAGGGTCCTGTGCCCCTCTGGCCTCTAGATACTCGACAATTCTTTCCTTTAGAAGTGATTCCATCATTTTCCCCATCACTGAGGTTAAACTAACAGGTCTATAGTTTCCTGCTTCTGCCTTGCTCCCACTTTTGTGAAGGGGAATCACATCTGCCCTCCTCCAGTCCTCGGGTACCACCCATCCTCCCATGATTTGTTAAAAGGGTAGTCAGTGGTGTCACTAGTTCTACCCTTAGTTCTTTTAGAATTCTGGGATGAATCCCATCAGGCCCCATTGCTTTGTCCACCTTCAGTTTTAAGAGTTCTTTCAGAACCCTTTCTTCTGTAAATGGGCGGTATCAACTTCTGTATCCAGAGTGTTACTACTGTTCGTTTTATGTACCTCCCTTTTCCTTTGTAAATACTGAGCAAAAATATTTGTTTAGTATCTCTTCCTTTTCACAGTCTCCTCTGCCCACCCTCCCTCCCTTTATTAAGCCTCACTATCCCTTCCTTGGTCTTCCTTAGCTCCCTGTTGTACCTATTAAAGGTTTTATCCTCCTTCTTAACTGAGTTGGCTATCTTTTCCTCAGTTTGGGCCTTTGCTGTTCTGACTGCCTTCCCAGCCTCCTTTTGCTTTAACTGATACAGTTCTCTGTCCTGCTCTGCAATAAGACATTCACTTCAGTTTGACGAGTACTAACTTTCCAAGCTCTCAAAAGAAATAAGTAGTGAATAGTGACTTACACTGTAGATCAAATTTTTATTATTGACTCTGGTGCCTTTCTGGCCATTTCATCAAAGTTTCAGGTGAAGTTCTATACACATTTTTATGGGGAATACTGAACTGAGTGATGTGTATACACCACATTTTTTTACTGTACAAATGTTATTTCTGTATTTTGTATCTTGTTTTTATTGTGTACGGTGCTCAGAGCCTCCAGGATTGGGCACCTTAAAAATAAAGTTGCCTTGCCTTACCTTGTCACACAGGTAATGAGGTTATCTGACATTAGTGCAATTATGCATGCACATTAATTGGCATGGGCAACTGTGGCAGCTGTGCTGATCACCTGAACCACCCTTATTTGGGGCACCCTAACCCGACCAATTGAAAGAGAGAAAATGTCAGCATAGAAACCATTGTTTCTGGCGCATTCAGGATTTCCAAGACTCAGTAAAATGCTTAGTTTTGATTTTCACATATTGCCTGAGTTAATAGGGAAACCACAAATATCCCCTATTCAAAACTACAAGTCCTTACTATAACTACTGTTTAAATTGTATCTGGCATTCATATGGATGGCCCAGGGATGGAGATTGGGCTGTGTGTTGGTGGGGGGGGGTGTAGAAGTTGAGACAGAAGGCCCTTTTACACACACGCTGCTGTGCCAAAATGAGCGTTACCTGTGTAGTGCCAATACAGCCTGTTCCACTTAACGTTCTGATTACGAGTTCTATTTTTTGCCACAAAGCACCCTGCCATCTGTACCGGTGCAGTACTCCTTGCTAGAGCTAGAGTTGTTTGCATCAGAATGGGCGCTTTACACTGCGCGCTGCAATGGCACATTTGGGACAAACCACCTAAACCACGGAGTGCGGTTCAGCCGACCGTTCATTTTTACAATGGAACAAATAGCATTTATACAGCATTGGATAGAATGGTAAGGTCCTTCTGTAACACTTATTCCGTTGCAAGACTGCCAGTGTAAAAGCACCTAGTGTTTATCATTATACTGGTATGCAATGCAAACGTTTGCCATAAGGCCTAGTTCTTCAGTGTTCAGATGGGAAGGGAAGAGTTTGGGCTGTTAATTTTCTAGGAGGAAAAATATATCCTTATTTTGGACTATGTGGACCTAGATTTTTAAATGTAACCTGGAGTTAGGAACTAGACCTACGGTAACTATTTACATCAGGTTACTTTATTTTTATTTCATTTTTTTTTTCATTTTATTTTTTTATGCTGGTAGGCTGATGAGCATTTTCATGCCCATTTTAACAAACAATCAAGAGTATTTATAGATAGAGTATATGAAAAAAGTAAAATTATAACATTAATAGCAAATAAATAACAGATCGCATATAACAGTTACATTTGAGTTATGAGGCAGCCACTTTTTCAGTTTGTTCTTAAATTGCAACATTTTTATGGCACAGAACATCATTCAAAAGACCATTGTAGACATGAACAGATGTGAGAAATGTATTTTATTGCTATCCAGTCAATGCCTTCATTGGGCTCAGTGGGGCATCAGTGTGGTTTAATGGATAGCATGCCTGCCTCTGGGACAGAAAGCCATTGGTTCTGTCCCACACCAACACTTGGCCTCATGCCATGAAAGTTGACAATTGAGTGTAGTTCTAAGGGAATGCTAGAAACATAGAAAAAGAATTTGTTGGCAGAAAAGGACTACTTGGCCCAGTCACTCTACCCAGATGTTCCTGCTTAATCTGTCTCTGCAAATCCTAACTGATCTCTGGTGACCTCCCCCTCCCTTCTTATTTAAGCAATAAGGCACAACAGGGTGTGTGTTATCGTGTAATAACTTCACTCCTGGGGTGGGTTGAAGCATGAGGTGAAGCTGAGTGCTTCCACCACCACAGGAGCAACGTTATTACACAATAACACACACCCAGGAATGCCTTATTGCTATTATACAATGGCTCATTGTGATACAAAATAAAAAAAAACATTTAAAAAATGTTTTCAGTAGATTTTTAGTCAGGCACTATATATTGTTTCTTAAGAGAAGAGAGAAATAATCAATGAGGAGAGCAAGCAAAGGTAATGTTAATCAATGACAGTGATGTTACAGTACAATATCATCACTGTCTCAGGCACACACTGACCAATCAGAATCCAGGATTCTTTCTTGCCATTGTATACTTATCAATAGTCTCCTATGTCTATCCCATGCATGTTTGAAGCCTCCTACTGTTGTCTCCTTCACCACTTTTGCAGGTTGTTTGTTCAAGGCCTCTACCCCCCTTTCAGTGAAGCAGTACTTCCTCACATAACTCTTAAGCCCTCCCCTTCCACTTGTACTGTTGGGGTGTGCCATCCTTTAGATGATGCATCTCACCAAGGTCCCTTCTTCACATCTAGGGATGTCCTGGTGGGCCTCCAGGTAAAAATAAAAGAACCTAAGGTGATTTTTTCAATAGTAGGAGATTCTCCCATCCTGACCAACACCTCCCTTCTCATAAAATTGGTTGAGGCAATAGTCCAAGGCTATGTGTGGGTACTGATGTTTGAAATAACTGCCACTACATGCTTCAGTCACCTCACTGCTAGTCTATCATTGTTTATAAATTGCTTTGGGGTACAGTGTATATGGAAACTGCTATATACAGTGAATGCAAACTCTTCAGGGGCAGAGTACAAAATGGGTGGAGTGGTATTGTTGACCATCAAGCAGGAAAGATACCCGGGGTAATCATATCAGAAGCCCTGAAGATGGCCAGGCAGTGTTGCAAGGCAGTGGTGGGGGCTAGTGGGATGCTGGGGTGCATAGGGAGGGGTATCACCAGCAGAAAGAGGGAGGTGATGTTGCCTCTGTATAGATCACTGGTAAGACCCTACCTAGAGTAATGTGTCCAGTTCTGGGGACCACATCTCTGGAAGAACATAGACAGAGTGGAGGTGGTCCAGAGGAGGACAACTAAAATGGTGCAGGGTCTGCATCTAAAGCTCTACAAGGAGAGACTAAAGGACATCAATATGTACACCCTGGAACAGAGCAGGGAGAGTGGGGATATGATAAAGACCTTTGAATACTTCACTGGGGCAAATAAATGGATGTGGTGTACTCCTCCATCTGTATGTTGCTTTTGTGTTCTGTTGTTCTAGTTCTACTGTAAATAGATGTCATGTTTTTCTAACGTATAAGAATTTACAGGGGCAATTGTGAACTTAAATTACATGGGATGTCTCATCAGTAACTTCATGTAAATGTATCAGCTTTCAAAGATAAGCTT
Organism: Neoceratodus forsteri; assembly: GCA_016271365.2. Taxonomy (NCBI): domain Eukaryota; kingdom Metazoa; phylum Chordata; order Ceratodontiformes; family Ceratodontidae; genus Neoceratodus; species Neoceratodus forsteri. The sequence continues at coordinate 964,004,954 of CM028132.1, read as the reverse complement.
AAAAAAACATTGACAACTGATCTGATTGTAACTGTCTCTAATGTTTTGTTATATTCGTGTGTACTATATATTGTTGCAATATACATTTTCTATCTGATGTTTGTATTTATTGTACAGTATATGGTTGCATATGCCAATGAGAAATTTTGCACATATGATTATTCATATTAAAATGAAATGAAATGTTTGACAGTTCATAAAATGGTATACCATCAAGGTCACATCAAAATGTCAGTGCAGTGAAATGCATGCTGAGAAAATCGTCGTGATTGAAAACAGTTTCATGGAGATAATAGCGTGGGGATGATATAGCACTGTACTTGTAGCTGTGTGTTCACTCATGCTGAATAGTTTTAGTCAGCAAGTGTGTGCTGCTTGATTTTGCCTGCAAAGTAGCATGGAGGTTGGAGTCAGGAGCTGTGAATGAACTTTTTGCATCCAGTAGATCTGGGTTCTAGTCTGACAGCATCTTGTTTTTCTTTTTTGGCTGTCACGTGCCCCCCCCCCCCCAGAGTTGTAATAGTAAGTCTCGCACCTCCCAACTGTCACCCCACTGGAATTATAATCCAATCCAATAACAATAAATCTCACCCCTCTGACTGTCAGCCCCACTGAAGTTGTAACAGTAAATCAGCCCTCCCAGTTATGTCCCTCACCCCTGAGTTGTCACTGAGCCACTGCACTGTTTTTTCTTTGGGTTTGTCAGGCACAGTGTTTGGGAGGCACAGCCTCTGCACTCAGAGTTTTCTGTGCTCAGTTATCGACTGTGGTGTCTTTGTTTTAGCTATTTCATGGGTGAACCTAATAAAATATCTTATCTCAAGAAATTTTCTTCTGCTAACAGTTTTGATATATTTCATTTTTGTGATATTAGAACAATTAATACTCATACCACTAGGATATCTACATGTATAGTACTTGGTAGGCTGCTAGAAAAATTAGTTGACTTTGGTTTTGGCACACTGTACTGAGTGTGCATGAGTTCATCATTTAAGTTCTTAGCTTTCTTAGCAGTTACTAAAGGGCTGTCCATAAATATCTTGTGATTCAAAGTATTTGATTCTAACACATGCCAGTTTCTATGTATGATTTATTTGATGTCACTAGTCTTGTTGCACAGAGTGGTAGAAAACATGTTTATCTGTAGTCCTGTTGTTTATCATCCCATTAAGGAGTTCCTTCCTTATTTTTTTTGTGTGTCCTGTATTGTTTTTCCTTTTTTTTGCACCACCTATTTCTTGTAGCCCTTTTCATAAAGTGTTCTTCCAAGTGTTTTTTTTTTTTTTTTTGCTGCCTGATTATAGTCCTCAAGTGCTGTGCATGTCCTTTTTACCCAAACAATCTGTACATACCATATGGTATAATGTTGATCCGTTTCAATGGGTACTGGCTGTCTGCTCTCAGAATTATGTTCCAATTGTTTTGGGTTTTTTTTTGTAAAATTTTGTACACTACTTGTTCGCTCTTTGAAAAATCTTACCATCCAGAAAGTGTACTGAATTTGCATCTTGCTGTAGTACAAAGTTGTGAAAATCTGTTGTCTCATCTACATATGCATTAAAGTTTTTTAGATCCTCCGAGTCACCCAAAATGAGCAAACTGTCATTTATGTACCATTTCCAGAGAATGGCCTTATTGCAAAAAAGTTTTTGAAAGAAATATGAAGAATCCACCAATTTCAGCAAGAATCATGTGGTGGTGCATCATTAGGTGAACTTATATCTAGGAAGGAGTCAAGTGCTACTAAACCTTTTTCATGTGGTGTCACTGTATACAGAACATTGACATCAAGGATTACAAAGATGCAGTCAATAATTTGATGGTTCCTCATATACAGTTCCATGTATTATCTCTGACATATTTAGGGGTGTCTTGTACTCAGAGTTTTATACGGTAATCCATAAAGGTGGAAATTGGTTCATACACTGACTTTTTGGCAGATACTGTTGGTTTACCAGGAGGATGTTCCAGATATTTGTGTACTTTTGGAAAAGCTTTTTTATTGGTATCAGCAAATATTTACTTAATAGAGCTTGTTATTTACATTTGCATATATACTGTCTGTCAAGCCTCTCTTCCAAAATGTGAGAAACTAGCTTCAAAATTTCCGAAGTGAAAACATGTGTAATTTTCTGGTAATTTACAGTAATACTGTTGATTATGTACAAAATCAGAATGTTATCAAAACCTCAAGCATAATGGCTGACCTACTGGCGCATGTGGTAGCAGTACTGCCATTGATGCTGATGACCTGGTTTCAGGAATAAGCCTGGAACATCAGATAGTCAGCTGGGGGAGGAGGACAGAGCTTCTGATGGACATCTCTCCACCTCTGGAGGGAGGGGCACACAAGATGGCAACACTCCAACCCCTAACGGTGGCTAGAGGCTGGTGTGCTGAGACAAGTGTGAGCATAAGCTGAGGTTGGTGGTGCAGCTGACATCACCATGTCAGGAGTGGGAGCATGCCTAACAGTGCATCAGATGGTACTGCATACCTGCTCTGCCAAGGGGAGAACTCTTTAAGAAAAAACTCTATGGCAGTGCACTATGATGGCAGATTCTACTGCCAGTGACACTTTACTGTACCTCTCATAGGCTGCCTACCTTCTGGATCAGCATCTCTGTCATCCCTCCTCCTTAGGGAGCCAGAGGGGGGATCCCCAATGTGATAGCAAACCATGGTCTCCTGAATGGTGGGTAAGTCCTGGGGGGGTTGGAGAGTGAGATTGAATGGGATCCACAGGGCTGATATGGGACATACCCCCAACCTCCTTAGGAGCATAAACAGAGTAAAATAAAAACATAGGCATAAGGCCATTTCGAGCCAGCATAAGCCATATGTTTAAGTTATAAAGTTGCTTTTTCTTCATTAGTCTTATTTTGTTCAAGTTTTTTTTTGCAAGACTGATTTCTCTACAGCCCCCAAGAGGGCACACTCTTTTTGATGTATACATATAGTATTAATGTGATCAATATAATTTATTTTGCTATCTTATTCCAAGTCTCTGAACTGTAATGATATGTATTATTTATTTATTTAAGTCTCAGATTACAGACCTTTGAGCTGGGAGCTCATTTGCAAAGGTTCCCTGTCAAACTGTAAGCAATCAATAGGTACATACAGGTTACATACATGGGTTACATAACACATTTCATTGGTGGGACAAACATGAATATGAGATTCAGGCAAACACTTGGTACATGCAGGTTACCATCATAGTTACACAACAAGTTACATAGTTGGTTCAAGCATGATAATGAGATTCAGATATGGCATTAGGATGTAAATGGTTGTACAGAAAATCAAGGAAGATTGTTTCGCTATGCAGGAGGCAGAGGGACATCCAGAGGAAGATAATAGGCAATGGGGTGGGGGGAGTGGGGACCAGGCAGGATCGAGGCCCATTGTGGTGAGGTACTTGGGGGGTAGTAGGGGGAGAGGAAAGTTTAGGACCACAGTAGGTGACGATGGAGCAGGTGCAAGGGAGTGGAGATAGGGATAGGGGTATGGAGAAGAGGGAGGATAAGGATGAGAGGGAGGATAATGGAGAAGAGGGGGGATTGTGGAGGAATAGGGGATTAAGGAGGAGAGGAGAGGAGGGATGATGGTTGACAAGGCAAGGACAGGTAAGAGCAACAAGGGGAGGATAAAGTAGTAGGTAGGTATCTGGGGTAGGTAACAGCATCTAGTTGGACAGAGGTAAGTGCAAGGAGCACATAGGTAGGCAAGAAGTGAAGGGGAAACTTCTTAAAATTAATAACAATTTAAGTATAAAAACAGGCACAAAATACAAAATTCACAAAATCTAATAAAATAATTGCATGTTGTTTACATGGCTTGTATTTTACTGGTATTTTGGTGACATTTTGCATCAAAATACTTTTGGTACAGCAAAGTATTTACTGGTGGCTGAGGATTTTCCATTGTAAGTCCTGTAGTTTAGTGTAGATTAGTGGAGCTATGTATCTGACTCAGACAGTGCCTCAGGTGGTTAAAACTGGTTTTCTCTGATTACCTTCAGAGCTCAGACTACCAGGTTGTATAAGGCTGGATCAGGGGATGCTTACATCATAGGTATTGGGCTCAACTGCTGGTTAATTGTTAAGCAGGTTGTCTTGCTTAAAGGAAGAAAATGGACAGGAAGTGAATCAGGATTGTGGGAGCAGCTGCATGGAAAAGGGAGCTGGACGTCATTCTCCACCTAGGGACAAATGACCTTGCTGGTAATGGGATCAGAGCAGTGCAGGATGAGTTTGTGGAGTTGAGGAGGAGCCTAGAGAAGTAACATGCACAGTAACCTTCTCGGAGGTGCTGCCTGTCTATGGCACATGTGAGGCTAAGGTACTCCGCACCATGGGATTCAATGAATGGTTAAAAATCTAGTGTAGAGCACAGGGTTTTGGCTTCATTGCGGACTGGGAGTCCACCTGGAGGGATACAGGCCTATACTGGCATGATGGTCTGTATCTGTCCAGGAGGAGAACCAGGGTCTTAGGTGATAGGTCTAAATGCTTGACTGGCAAGCTTTTAAACTAGCCAAGGGGGTAGGAGGCATTGAAAAGGAGTAGGGAATTCCCAGCCAACCTCCACAAAACAGCGTAGTTAGTGAGGTAAATACCAAGGTAGAGAGGTCAATAGGAAGCAGGACATGGGCAAATGGAGAAAAGGACAAAGACAGTAAAGGAAGGGATGAAGCTAAAAGGGGTAAACCATCAAAAAATGGAGGGCGAAGAGTACCAATGCCCATAATCTGGGTAACAAGCTTCCTGAACTAGTGGCCTTGATGGAAGATGGATGCCTGGATATTGTGGCAGTCACAAGGGAAAGGATCAAAGCATTGGAACTAAAGGGTAAACAGAGAGGATAGGAGGCACCGTGTATCACCTTGGAGACAGGAATGGCACCACAGTCTGCACAGGGGTTGTTTACAGACCCCATCTCAGGGGGAGGAAAGGACAAGGAAATGATAGAAGGCATCATTAGCATAGCAGAAAAAGGGGAGCTATTGTTAATGTGGGACCTGAATATGCCAGATGTTAACTGAAGCACATTTGCTGCAGCCACATCCAAGAGCTGGGTCCTTCTAATTGCCCTACAGAAGGCATGTCTCAGACAGTTAGTGTTGGAACCCACTCGGGAAGGAGCAACCTTAGACCTGGTACTCTCAAACGGGGACGAAGAGAGGATCTCGGATTTAGAAGTGAGTAGCCATCTGGGAACAAGCAACCACCAACAGTGTTATTCATGATAAACACAGCCATAGAGTCAAGTCTTACAAAAGCAAGGGTACTGGACTTTAGGAGGGAAGACTTTGGCAACATGGGAGAGTGTCTTAGGAATGCACTAACAAGTGGGTAGGAAGGAGGGGAGGAGGAACAATGTGGAAAAATCAAATCTGCCATCACAGAGGCAACACGCCTTTCTGTGAAGCAAATAAACAAAACAAAGGAAAAAAACACTGTGGTTCTCAAAGAGGTGGCATAGAAAGTTAGGGAGAAAAAGATAGCATTCAGGAAGTATAAGGAATCACAGAATGAGCAGGACAGGGAACTATATCAGTTAAAGCAGAAGGAAGCAGGGAAGGCAGTCAGAGTAGCAGAGGCCCAAACTGAGGAAGAGATAGCCAGCTCAGTTAAGAAGGGGGATAAAACCTTTAATAGGTACATTAGGGAACAAAGAATGACCAAGGAAGGGATGGTGAGGCTTAATAAAGGGGAGGGGAGGTGGGCAGAGGGTAACAGTGAAAAGGCAGAGATAATGAATGAATACTTTTGTTCAGTATTCACAAAAGAAGAGGAGAGGGAAGTACCTAATCCAAACAATAGAAGCTCTCTGGATAGGGGTGTCGAAATCATTCCATTCACAGAAGAAAGGGTCCTGAAAGAACTCCTTAAACTCAAGGTGGACAAAGCAATGGGGCCTGACAGGACTCACCCCAGAATTCTAAAATCTAAGGGTAGAACTAGTGACACCACTGGCTACCCTTTTTAACAAATCATTGGAGGATAGTGTGGTACCTGAGGACTGGAGGAGGGTGGATGTGATTTCCCTTCACAAAAGTGGAACAAGGCCGAGGTAGAAAACTACAGACCTGTTAGTTTGACCTCAGTGGTAGGAAAAATTATGGAATCACTCCTGAAGGAAAGAAGTGTTGAGTACCTAGAGGTCAGCGGGGCACAGGACCCAAGGCAGCATGGATTCACAGTGGGAAGGTCATGTTAGACAAATCTAATAGACTTATTTGATTGGGTGATCAAAGTAGTACACCAAGGAGAGGCTGTGGATATGGCATAACTAGACTTTAGGAAAGCATTTGACACAGTCCAACAAAAAAAAATAATAAACAAGTTAGCCAGCCAGGGAGTGGGTCCCAGGGTGGTAACCTGGGTAAAAAATTGGCTGGACAACAGGGCATAGAGGGTAATAGTAAACGGAGTCCACTCCAAAGAATGGGGGTTACTAGTGGGGTACTGCATGGTTCAATACTGGGACCAGTCCTCTTTAATGTCTTTATAGGTGACATTGCAGAGGGGCTTGAAGGAAAAGTATGCCTCTTTGCAGACGATACAAAGATCTGCAACAGGTTTGATACACAAGGGGGTTCAAAAGGATGAGAAGGGACTTGGCAAGGTTGGAGTATTGGTCAAAATTATGGCAGCGTAGATTCAATGCAAAGAAGTGCAAAATAATGCACCTGGGAAACAGAAACCCAGGGAAGGACTGGAGGACTACAGAATGGGGTGGCACTAACAACAACAGAAATGGAAAGGGACCAGGGGGTAGTCATATCAGATGACCTAAAGGTAGGCAAGCAATGTGAGAAGCCAGTAAGGAGGCCTGGGGGTATACTGGGATGCACAGGGAGAGGCATCACCAGTAGAAAACCAAAAGGTGTTATGGGACCATTAGACTACCAGGGCATATTTTTGCCCATAAGGGGTCAGTGATTGGACATCAGGGAAGGGGAAGGGACCGCTAGACTACCAGGGAACATTTCTAGAAATACTGGAAGGGCAAATGGCAATCAGAGAGGGGGGTGGGACCAGTAGACTACCAAGTAATATTTTTGGCATTAAGGGACAGCTATCGGACATCAGGGGAGGGACCACTAGACCACTGGGGAATATTTTCCGAAATACCGTGAGGGTGATCAGCAATTGGGGAGGGTGTGGGGATCACTAGACTACCAGGGTATATTTTTTGGCAATAAAGGGCCAGCGATCAGACATCAGGGGAGATGGGAGGAACAACTAGACTACCAGGGAAATTGAGTTTTTTTACTGGGGGGACGGGGATCAGTGAACAGGGGAAGGGGAAGGACCACTAGACCCAGGGAATGGTAAATTTTTTTTACAGACAGAAATCAGTTTCTTCAGATGCCAAAATCCTTTTTTGCAAATTGTGAAAAATAATTATTTTCCATGGTTCTTTTTTCACAGTTTATGAAAAATAATCCTTGTCCACAGCTCACAGTCCTTTTCTGTAGTTGCTTTTTTGCAATTTGAGGCAAAGGAAAAAATCCTTTTTCACTAATTGCTAAAAAAGGATCCTGTTTTGTGATTTCTTTTTAGCAATTTGAGAAAAAAAGAATTTGGCATCTTAAGAAAACGCATTTCCGAGCAAGTTATAAAAAAACGAAAGTCAAAATTAGACTTACAGGCCCCAATTAGGTAAACCCAACCACTGGTGTCTACTAAAGCCCTATATTTTTTGTGCTGTTTCATTTTGATGCCACTGCTAACTGAAAACACAAAAAAGGATTTGCCATTTGTGACAAGGGATTAACCATTTGTGGCAATGGATTCCCCTCTGGTGACATAGAATCCTTTTTCAAGGTGAACATCTAACTTTTCCCATAGGAAATAATGGGATACTTTGAAATTTAATAACTTTAGAACTGATTATATTTTTTTCACAAACCTTCAGAAGGCACTACTGTGACCTTTCTACCCTGACAATTTCAGATCAAAATCCCAAGCTGTTTTAGCGCAGCGGCATGAGAAAATATTTTACAAAAAATGGTAATTTATACTTTTTTGTCATTCCGTATGTCTGCACCCACACATTTGGCCTAAACAAAACTTACCACATCAAGAGATCTTTAGTCCCTGCTAGGGCATGCACATTTTCATGCGAATCACTTGAATGGTTTTGAAGGTATTAAAGTGCAAAATTTTGAGTCTGAGTTTAACATAGAAGTGAAGATTTAACTCAGATAGATAGACAGACAGACAGACAGATAGATAGATAGATAGATAGATAGATAGATAGATAGATAGATAGATACCAAAGAGAGAGAATGAAAACGGTGCCGGATCTGGGATTTGAACCAAGGTCACCCAGAATACCATTCAGGTTGTGCTACAAACTGTGCCACCAATGCAACTAGAAACCTGGGACTCCCAGAGTACCTTACTATTTCTCAAATGCACAGCCTGGTTATGCATTGATAATCATATTTTGTATGCACAAGGGTACCATGTGCATGTACAGCAATATGGGACCCAAACAAAGTTACTGTAAGAAAGCAAGACATACAGACCTGTCTTTAGTATATGAATGTTATCATAGCCATGGACTCTTACTGCTGATGAAGCATCATTTGTTTTGACACAAAATGTTTGGTTCACTGATGCTCCAGTGTCTGCAAGGGCTGCAGGCTGAATGTATCTGTTAAAATAGCACTTCAGCATGTTTTCCACAGAAATAAAGATTGCTTTCAACATAATCTGAGTTACATTGCAGTTATCATGTGCAATGGGGCAGTGAGTGTTGTCTTCATTTTTTCACAGTTTGAGATTCTAGAAGTGCTTTTAAAGTACATGCTCCAAATTTGTAGTGCTGCAAGATCATATTAAAACCCAAAGACAATCATCACATTATTGGTAAATCAATCAATATGAAATATAGAATACCTGCAGACAGGGTAATAAATTCGAGGGAGCTGGTCTGACGAGCTGCTGAGGACAAGAAAGTGACCTTGCAGCAGTTCCTGGCCATTTGAGTTTTGCCTGCTGGGTACTTCTCATAGATAGATTCTTCATTAGGTGGCTGGCCGGGATTAGGAAGGGTGTCTCCAAACTATACCATAAAATCAAGTTTACCAGAAACATGCAAAATGACACAAATATATAGAAGTCCTTTTTAAACCATTTCAATGAATTTACTGTATGGCTCATAAAAGTGTCCTATGTTGAACATGAGAATTTTGCCAGTGCTTTTGGAAGCCATTGCTTTGGTGCATACAGTACTTCTCTGGCACACAATGCATAAGCACAAATGAGCAACACATTTTTTAGGTATCTACCAGGTTCACCAGGTGTGCTAGGTAGGGTTTAATCTGGGCAATATGGGCAATATTTCCTAATTGGAAAACCCACTGCACACTGCTACTACCATTCAATGTTCTATTGACAACTTGCATTCCATGGTCACCCCCAGATTTTTCACCCTGTCTACAGATTGTATTATCTACCAGGTCAATATGTCATATGCTCTACAGCACACGGCATGACCATGAGGTAGGAATAGAGTGGTAGGGAAGAGCAAGAGGGTGCAAAACCGTGAAAGGATGTATGCACGGTAGTGTACCCTCTCACTCTTCCTAGTGCAGGATCAGAATGCTGCTGGGACAGGAGTCCACTGCTGTGGCTCGACAGGATGAGCCACTGGGAGCAAGGGAGGCAGGCAATGGGTTTGTGACTGGGTTTAAATTCCCAGTCCCAGACGCATGGAATTTTACTTTTTTTCACACTTTGTGTGATTTTTACTGATAACCCCTCCACCCCCAGAGTTAGATAATTTAGTTGGGGGGGTTCAGTAGCATAAGCCCCCATAATAGAAGTGCGAGAAGCAGTAAGCCCCTACAAAAAGAAGACATTCCATTTGCAATAAATCATGCTGTATTGACAATATGGTATATTGCTGTGACATTATGACCATGTGCCCTTGTATTACCACATCATTCAAACTTGAGAAGTGCGCACTAGGAACGGTGGTGCTCACAAAAAGAAGTTCAGGCTAAAATACAAAGTTCATGCACTCACCACCTTACTTCAGTTAATATATGTAAAAGTCATTTATTGACAAAAACTGGAGTGTACTACACTGATGATGTTCAAACCTGGGTTTGTTCCTGGAGCAGCAGTACTTTCTGTGAACCTATGTCAAGGCACTTATTTATTTTCAGAGCAGAGTTGGTTGGACATCCTTTACTACTAGATGCCTGCTCCATGCTGGGCTATGGACTCTTAAACTGCTCCTGCAGAAATTGCCAAGCTATCTCTCTTCCCTTATTAGTATCTCACATAGTGCATACTCGTTAAGAAAATCTGACTTTATTATGCTTGACATACCAAGGACACGGACTTCCTTTGGTAAACGTGCTATTGCATATGCCCTTCCCTCCATCTGGAACCAATTACAAACCGTACTGAAACTAACTAGCACAGTTTCAATAAACTTCTACAAATCATAAGTTCAGCCAAAATAAAAGACACCTGTAACTGTCATTAAGTCTCTTCCTTCCCCATGTGTGCCATATTTATCCACTGGTAAGGTATAATTGATTTGTCATATTAACTGCTTTCCCTTCCCCTTCTACTCCTGGCTTTATCTTTGCTTATGCTCCACTGCTACTCTATCAAATCACTCCTCGCCCCATATGAGTTGTAGACTGTTGTTTGTTCTAGCTGCCAAAATACTGTATATGTATTGCACATACCAGTCATCATGTTTCATTTATCAGTATGCAACCTGTAAGTCACTTCCCTGTCTCATATCAATGTTTTCCACCTGTGGTCACCCTATGTGGTACCCTTGTATGTATATCCAGCCTGTATCATGTAACGTGCATTTCATCATATACTGTTATTACCTATCTGTGTTTGTACTTTAAGTGTTTATGTGTGAAAGGACCGGGGGGACATGATAGAGGTCTTCAGGTACATGAAGAGGGTAAATAGGGGAGGAACAGTCAGGGTGCTTCGAAGGAAGGAGGAAGGGGCCACTAGAGGGCATGGCTGGAAGCTGGAGGGGGGAAGATTCAGGGGAGAAAGGAGGAGGTGCTACTTCACTGAGAGGGTGGTAGAGCCATGGAATGCACTGCTTAGGGGGCTGGTGGAGGCAGAGACAGTGGAGGGGTTCAGAGGGGGTGGGACAGGTACAGGGGAAGGGTTCTGGAAGCAAAATCCAATGCAGCAAGAATATCCGGAACTGGGAAGGGAGAAGCCAGAGAAGGCAAGGGGGACAGCAAGGTCAGCACCCAGGATGGGGGCTGACCAAACGAGCAGACACGAAAGACTGTTAGGCCTATTCTTCTGGCATTTTAGTATGTTAGTATGTCACAGGACCTCCTTGTGAATGAGCTTGCTCAATGGAGTTTTTCTGCAATAAACTTGAACTTGAACTTGAACTTAATAAATTATATTTGAATTTTGCCTGACAAAATTGTCTGTTCATTTGGTTCCGAGTGACACTACTGAACTACTGACTTAACGAAGAGCTGTCAGGGAGGCTGGTGCATTGCCTGAAGTTGGTGCAGAATGCAAAGGCCAGGTTGATGCCTCATACAGGGAACATATTTCATGTGTGCTCCAGCAAATGCACTGGCTCCCAGTCAGGTGGTACACCACCATCAAGGTTGGATTGTTAACTTACAAAGCTCTGCACAGCTTGCGGTCTGACTACTTTAAATGTCTCTTAGCTGGGTTTGCTCCTGATTGCCTGCTACACACCATCAAAGTTTTTCTTTTGGCCATTCTGAGGGTGCATCTGGAAACTCTCTGGAGAGAGAGCATTCTTGGTGACAGCCCTATTGATCTGGGATTCCTTGGTATTTTCCTTCAGTTTAGACCTTTAAAAAGGGGTGTAAAAGCCATTTCTTTAACCTTAGTTAGCAGCATCTAAGGCACTGTCACTTAATTATTGCATATTTTTATGTGCATATTTAATTTATTATTGTTTATTTGATATGTTCAGTTTACAGCGTATGAACTATAGAATTGCATGAAGTGCTCCGAGTTTATGTTGGATGGTATGCTATATAAAAATAAATGTCTTGCCTTGCCAAAGCTGGGGAAACAACAAATTATGCAAACACCTGGAGGAACTCATGTTCTTTCACCAGAGGATAAAACACCAGGAAAATCCTGCACCTCGCCCCTGCCCTACCTTTTATGACCTCACATTCAAACAACTTTGTCCTACCCAATGGATAAATGAATATGCCATGAGTCACAGGCTGGATCCAGAATATATGGCCCCTCCCCCATGTTTCTACCATGGGCAGTGCACCACTGCAAGATCAGATTGGATGGCCACCTCCAGGACTGGCTCAGAGTCATTCCTAAGCAGGACTGTAATTCACACATCAGATCCACTGAGAATTCAGTGATGAAATCCAGCATCACATCAGTTTTATTCCTCTGGTATGTATCATTCCATGGAGGTGCCCAATGGTGAGGAATGTGGTCAGCTGATCCCTTGATCACCTTTAGTCAATTACATAATACTCCCTCAGGATGGGGACTAGTCAGGGGTGACCCTTCTCGCAGTCCATCTTCAGCCCTGGATGCCTACCCAATCTAATACTCCAGATCTGACCACCTGTGCACTCAAGACCTGCAATCGTGAAAGACCACCTCTTAGATAAATTGGGTCACAAAGGGATGAAATTATCAGAGCAGATCCGGGGAATAGGTGTGAACAGGGGGCTTGTATCACACAGCCCTCTAGAGATGACAAAAAACTAGCAGTCTAAAATAGAATTCCATCCGGCCAAATGATTTCTACAGAAAAACACTAAACCCCTTCTGAAGAAGGAATCCTTTCACCCAAATAATAAAATGGCCCCAAACCCCCATAAACTTCCCCACCAAAAATGTATTAACTTCAAAGAAACCAACTGAATCACTGAACCACACCACAGAAACATTCAACAGAGTTACACTAGCTAACAAATTCAACTAATCAAACATACTCCCCATGCAATCAAATAAGATTAAAACAACAGCTATAATCCAAAAAGTTAATAATCTTTTGTCTGTAAAGGTGTTCAAACTTCCAAGTAGTGAAAGAATCCAAATTTAAGCAGGAGTCCAGAATTCAATTCAGTAACAGTTCCTACAGTAGCCATAAAAATTTGTACTGTAAAATGAAGTCAATTTCTTAAAAGAACTATTGAAATCCTCCTCCAGGAGTAACTTGTGCTCCTGCTCCAATTGATAGTACACCAGGAGAATACTGCATCCCAATCCTGCCCCATCTTGTCTCACCCAACTGATATGCCATGAGTCTCAGGATGTATCTGAAATATACAATACAGCCAATCCCCAACCATGATCCCACCAGGGGCAGTGCACCACTGATAAATTCTATGGGATGGCCACCTTCAGGATTGGCCCAGTCATCCCCAAGCAAGTCTCAGTGATGCTCACCATATTCATTGAGAAATCAGTGGTGAAATCCAGCATGTAATTTATCCGAGTTGGTGTAGTGACCAATTGTGAGAGGTTGGCAGCTGCAAGGGCATCCTTATGACTATAGACATCAAATGTGAGCCAGTTTATATTGAAATCACCAAGCAGAATGTGTTCAGAGCCAGGAGGTTGGGAGTTGACGAAGCTGAGAACTTCTTTGATGCCAAGATCTTGATCTCGAGGTGGAATATATACAGAGATGATGGTGAGGGCTTTTTGATTGGGATCTAGAAGAATTTTAATGGGTAGAAGCTGAGCCGAGGAGGCAGGGATGGGGGTTGGAACAAGGTGCCCCAGGAGATTATCCTTAATGTAGATGGCACAGCCCACTCCCCTTTTAGAGACACGGTCCACTCTGAAAACATTGTAGCCCTGTAAGGTAATTGCCAGATCAAGAACATTTGGTGTCAGCCATGTTTCAACTACAACAAGGATGTCAGGATTATGTTGGCTGATAAAGGCCTGGAGTGCATCAAGCTTAGGTAACAGGTTGCAGATGTTAATGGCTGTGATAGTGAGGGCTTCTACCTTTTTCAGAAGGCTTGAACAGCCCGGGCCAGGGTTCAGATGGACGTTGCCCGAGATTGGTAGGAGAAGTAGGAGGAGCTTCACTGAACAGAGGTGCTGGTCCAATAATGATAATTTGTGTTTCATTTTACTGTATGGGCAGTAGGTAGAGTCCATATGACAGGCCTGATGATATTCATTGTGGTACAGTAGGGATAGGCTGGCTTTAAGATCAGTCTTAGTGGTGTTAAGATGCAGCCCATCTACAAGGCGACGGATGTTACCCTTGTCCTCGGCTACTTCATCACCGCCTTCAATACTATTTGTTTTTAGTACTGTATAATTTTGTTGTATGCTCTCTCCCCCTTCCTTTCTCAAGTTTAAATGAGCTCCTTCCATTTTGTCTTTAATTAGGGTCCTTAAAGTATTTGTTCCCTCTATATTGAGATGTAGGCCATTATTACTATGTAGGGATGTTTTACCATAAAAATGATTCCAGAAATCCAAGAAGTCAATTGCTTTAATGTTACACCAGTTTTTTAGACGTGTATTTACTATCTGTATTGTAAGATTTTTTATATATACTGCTCTTTGAGCTGGTAGCAGGTCTGAAATAATAATGTGAGGGATCCAAGACTGGTCATCAACAAATTTTTTGTCTAACGACCAGACAGCGAGAAACAGCGGGTCAATCGCATTTTAGGTGGCTGCCAGTTTAAACTGGAAAACAAGTGTTTCTTTGGGGGCTTTGCCCTGATTCTACACATGGGAATGCACCCATACCCCCACTTAGGGTTCTCAACTCTGAGTCAGAGCTGATTCGGGGGAGTGCAGCAACCCCGACAGACAGTACTGGGTTCCAGCAGGTTCCCTACAGTAACATGGCGCTGTTGTCACTGTAGGGGACAGCGCTGTTGAATTGTGCACTGATAGTGCTAAGTACCTAATATGAGCACCTTTTTCTTGTAGCTTATTAGTGTGACGTAGACAGCCCATTCTGAGTTCTGTATAATATTTTTTTATATAAAATGTATTAATGACTGTCTCTGCTGAAAAATCAAATGCTCTAGGAATGACCTCACTCATCCCCCTCCCCCCCAGATTTCAGCTCACAGCTGCAGGCCACGAGAACTGCTGACAGCATGTATCACACACATAGTTTTTAGAGACATTGTGTTACCTGGAAGACTTTAAGCAAGGATCCTGTTTCTGTGAGTTAATTACTGAGTTCTTTTGGGTTAACTTTGTTAAGAGGGAAAATCATAAAAAGGGTTTATGACGTTGAAGAGAAAACACAGATTATTACACCGAGGTGAGAGGCCATAAATGCTCATATGAAGCCTGTGTGAGGAGGGTACAGCAAGAGATCAAAGAAAGTGTTATTTGAAACTTGAGTTACGCTAAGGTTGCAGAATTAATACTTGAAATTACATCCTGTGGTTGTATAGAAATATATATTTTTTAGATATTTTGACAGAGGAGGAGCTGGATGGCCTCATCCAAAAGGGGTTGGCAGATACAGCTTGTAAAGATTATTCTGTTTCATTACAGGGACACTTTTATCTGACTCTGACCAAGATAACATCTGAGCACTGAAAATGGGTATTTAGAAAGCAAGACAAAATCTAAATATTGTTGTAGGAATTGCACTGTTTTAAACCTCGTTTTGTTTAAAGATATGTATGTCTTGTGATATAAGAGTTCTGTATTGCATGTTTGACTTATTATTATATATTTTAGTAAAAACTCTAATTTTAGAGAAAACCTGGTCTGTCTTTGAATTGCTTTCTTTTGCTGAGAAATATTTATGGTCATAGCAGACAGCAGACCTAGCTTGTATGATGGTACCAAACTGGAAAGAGAAGCATTTTAAATCTGAGGTCTTTATTAAAGTTTTAAAGGGTTCATTTCTGCATGCCTGGTTAGGTGCCCATAGCAAAGATATCTGGCCCCCCGAAGACAGATATATCTGAGCCTGTGTATTGGGTATGTTAGCAAGATGTTAACAGTTTGAATCCCTCCAGAACAGAGACCAAAGGTTGATGTGAACTCACAAAAACAGGCAAGAGGGTTACCTTGTTTGTTACACTGTTCACAAGACTGCGCTCTGAGGTTGGCACTTTGGGAGTAGAGGGCCTGACCTGCTGAGTGAATCTGTGACAATTAGCAATTTCAATTAAGTCATAACAGATGTATTCCTCATGGTTTACTCCCACATCATTTATTCCTGCATGAATTGTTACAATCTGTTTTTTTACAAGTTGTTGTTTTTACAACCTTGGGTATCTGTTTTGAAATATTGGCTACTTTTGCCCCTGGATAGCACAAGACCATCCTATTTTCTTTGTCTCCTTGGCAGATTGTATTATCGCATTTCCTTATGACTGAGTCTTCTATCACAATTATTTCTTTTGCAGGGTCAATCCCAGTATCGGGCATTATGGTTTCATCTGTCTCCATTAGTAAATTGAATCTATTTGTTGTAATTGTATCTTGAGTTGTAAAGGCCTTTCTACCTTTTTTAAATGTGCCTCCAACATTAACAGTGTACCATTCATTACTGCCCTCTGTTCCAGTATGTTTAGTTTTTTTGTGGGTCTGGAGACCACCTGAGATGCCTGGCTGTTCATTTTCTAAGCCTTGCTCCTCCCTTTTTCTTTTCCCAGTGGTCATCGATTGGGGGAGATGTAATTCAGGAGGCTGGGGGGGATAGGAGGCCCTGTATTTTGTAAGTCACATATTTGTTTGATATTCATTATTTCTTTAAGATTTGTCAATTACATTGTAACATTTTGAAGTTTGTATTGCATAGTGATATATTGTAAACATTTATCACATTCATAGGTGTTATCAGTATGGTTTGGTGCAACAGTAAACATCAAGCATTTTGAACATTTTAGTAGTTTACCCTCCTCACACAGTTTTTCTAAAGTTTTGAAGGTGTCTTCCATTTTGCCCCAGGCTACTTTTACTTATAGGGCTGTAGTATAGACTGTGTATATTCATATTACAGACCTCTCTTCCTGTAATCAGGATGGCTGCTGGTGCTCCAAATCTTGCAGTGTAACTATCTACCCAGGTAGATGTATACCTTAAATCTATCTATATATATATATATATATATATATATATATATGTTTGCTTGACTAACTTGAATTATTTCCCAGCTAGGATATCTCTTTTCTCACACTCTACCTTAGTCTGCTTTACTTACTGTGCAGTGGATTTCTAGCCTTTCCCCTAGGATGCACGGTTCTGCGAGCATCTCTGCACGCCTTCCCCGCCTGCACTTGCCCCACTCACTCAGGCGAGTGCTTAAATGTGAGTCCCAGAAGTAGGTACTGGGTCACGTGACCAGTCCCTCGGCACAGCAAATAATTATTTTTAAAATACATATGCTTCTAGGCTGGAAAATAGTGAGCAAGAGGATTGTTCCTGACAGTGGGTTTAGCTCACCTGCTAGGGGACTGTGAGCTGATAAGGCTTATTCACTCTGCTCGCTCCCTAGTACTCCACAATTCTGCCCAGACTGCCTACAATCCCCAGAGTGCTGTGCTTTAGCACTCGTTCTCTCTGTACAACCGCAAAAGCAAATAAGAGACTGTTTCAATAAAAGTATATAATTATCTGCCCAAAGTCTATTCTGCTTATTTGCAGGACAAGCAATCAAGTTTTTTTCTATTTCAGATATTTGTGAATTCTCTTGGATCCCAGTATGAGTTTGGTTCCCCATATTGAAAAAAACAGGAAAGAGGCTTAACCAAAATGTGTGGGTTTTATACAGGAACTTGAATTCGCTGACTAATGAAGCTTGTTTAGTTATAGCAAAACAAGTTTTAATGCCTACACTCGACTATGGTAGCATAATGTTTGTCCACAGAAATGGGGTATTTGAATCAAAGTACAAGATTTTATTTAGTAACATTTGCAGATTTGCACTCTGGGTTCCACCTCGGACACATCACTGCTTGCTTTATAAGAAACTGGGAGTCTCATCCCCAGAGAGGAGACTCAGACTGCAAGCAGGGAATTTTGTATACAGAGTGGCAAGAGCTGCTGAACCCCTAGTACTTTTGAAGGCACTGGTACCAGCAAAAAGGGAACGAATTATGAGGAGTAGTGGAGCTTTTGATTATGTTGTTCATAGATTCAAACTGCAAATGAGTAGGAAAGCTTTTTCTTGGCATGCACCCTCTCTTTTGAATCAATATGGCAACTTGACAAACAGAGCACACAGTGTACTGCACTTTAGGAAAAGGTTGTTTACAATTTTAAACAATGAGAATGTATTTAATTGTGTGTAAATGTATTTAATTCTGTATTTGCACTGTATCTGTTTGTACTTTGTTTTAAGTGTCAGGCATGGCTGAAAAAGGGCTGTGCTCAGTCGACCTCCTGGTTAAAAATAAAAAAAAATGAAAAAATGAAATGAAAATTAAGGAGGACCCTTGGGTCTTTAGCCTGGGGCACCTAACCAGCCTAACACTCCAGATTTGGCACCTCCTCTTTTCTTGATCATGTGCATAACTAGTGCTACAACTCCTTAGGACTCCCAAAGCCCTCCAATGGTCAAAGACCACCACGTAGATAGGATCACAAAGGGATGGTGCATTCAACAATGTGGGCACTGTGCAGAGACACACAAAGGGCAGGGCACTGACAGGCTGCCAAGCACCTTGACCCTGTCATACATAGGCATCTGCAGCAGCCAGCCCATGCACATAGTACAGTGCACTCCGGGAGTCATGCATACCATAATGGATGAGGCAGGCAATGTATAGCAGATCTCAGCAGGAGTGGGAGAAGCTGCACTGTTGGTGGTCTCAGCAATAGAAGCAGCCAATGGGATGGAATGTGGCAGTGCAGTGACCTGTGCACATGCACAGATCCAGGGGACCAGATGGTCACAGTGCACCAACTTCACCACTGGGTAGTGGCCACCATGGCCACCAATATGCCATATTGTGCAGGGCACTGTCACTCAAGGCACCAGCCAGGATCAAGGCCAGCCTCTGACTGAGTATACAGGCAGCCATCACCAATGCTGGCCACAAGGCATGGACACTGGCATTCATAAAGCACAAAAGGCATGACCTCTGGTCAGCTATGAAGAGGAAGCTGGCTGTAGCCAAGCAATTATACATGGTCACAAGAGGAGGGGCCACACCCCATGGCAGGCCCTCATACCGATCTAATGGATGGTGACATACACCGTGACACAGGTGCCACTGAACAGCAATGAGGAGGGCATGGACAGCATGCCAGTTGTGCACCACATGCCATAGGCACACATGGCAAGACCCACCGTATATGGTCAGCCCAGCTAACAGTACTATTAAATTTCCCACAGACCCCATGCCAGACCAAACACCCAGCACAGAGGTAACCATAGACCCCAAGAATCTGTGCCCAGCCCCAGTGCCCAGCCATTCCTGGTACAGTAGGTAGTACAGTCTGCACGTACACAGTCACCCCACAGAACATCCCCTATCTATGCCACGTGCAGTGGTTCATGCCATGTATCCTTTGACCCCAGGCAGCCCCCAGGAGGGGATGGCACCAACAGAAAAGGAAAATGGATGCGAGGAGATGGGTCTGGTGTGGCACACCAAGCCAAATGGTAGTCAAGCACCACCAGCAATGCAGGACGAGAGGGCAGACAGTGATGACACCATGCACACATGCACGCACCCCACACACAGTCCTCCCAGGCCCCACCTACAGTGCCTAGCACACAGGGCACAGTAGCTTCCACCGAGCATCAGGACATTGAGGGGTCACATAATGAGACACAGCTGCCTGCCACCTACAGTCAGCCAATGGATGATACAGGATGGAGGGATAACCACAGTTCACAAGGCCACCATGTGTGGCAGTAGGGGCCATCACGATGGGGAGAAGAAAGTGGGAATGAGGGTTCAGCAGGACTTGATGGACAAATGCATGACAAGAGACCTACAGAGAATCCTTCACACCTACCACCTCAAGGTCAGGTAGCTTGAGAGGGACAGATTACAGACCTAGCAGGAGCACATGGAGCAGCTGCAAGCACTAACCACAGAGGCAAGAGACATGTGTAATGGCATAGACCACATCAGGAACAATGTGGAGCAGATTGCAGAGAGAATCTGTGCCAGTGGTACCCCGAACACAGCCCGGTGTTGTCTCAGCAGACAGTTGCCCCATGCCCCTGGGGCAGGCCACTCAGCACCTACAGACACTAACAGTGATGCAGATAGGCACACAGGATTGACAAGGTGGGAAAGTGCTGACAAAGAGATGCCACCATGGCACATGTGCCTGTACACACAGAGGACATCCAATAGGCAAGGGACAGGGGCTATAGCCAAGACAGGGTGCACCCTCTACAGTACAAGCACCATGAGCTCTCCTAGTACAGCACAAGCATGATGAATGCATTCCCCCATACAGCACAATCACCAAGAACCCACCAATGTGTAGCACAGGCACCATGAACCCCCCACATTTACAGCACAGGCACCATGAACTCCCCATGTACAGCACAGGAACCATGAACAACAATACCACCACACATAAGCAGCAAGACCACAGCCCTCAAGCACTCAGCAGCCATGATAGAAATGCACCACA
The DNA here is from genome assembly GCA_016271365.2 of Neoceratodus forsteri. NCBI lineage: Eukaryota > Metazoa > Chordata > Ceratodontiformes > Ceratodontidae > Neoceratodus > Neoceratodus forsteri. The sequence continues at coordinate 963,984,354 of CM028132.1, read as the reverse complement.
CCACAACTGTACCCATGTAACTAAGGCAGTGGTGGGCAACCTGAAATTGCCCGAGGGCCGCGTGTGCGGCCCTTGAACCACCTTGAGGGCTGCATTAATATGCATAACTTTCATGGAGGATTAACTTGGTTCTCACACCACTCCAACTGTTCAGAAGTGAGCTCTACTTTGCACCTGTTTGCACCTAATTACTACTCCGTGAACACCACTTAGCAATTTAGCAATGCAGAAATCACTTCACAAAACAAGTTGATACAGACCTGCAGCATCTATGGACTTGGTGAGGTAGCCACTAGGATCGGGGAAAGAACTGAGAGTAAATATCTCTGGATGTGGTCAGGTAGCCGCTAGGACTGGGGGAAAAAGTGACAGTAATTGAACAAAAGCAGAAAGCAGAATGCTGAAGGAATTTAAAGACACTGAGCATTTTTGTAAAAACATTTTTTCAGTTACAAAAATGGTCTCGGGGGGACGCAGATAAACACGTCGGGGGCCACAGGTTGCCTACGACTGAACTAAGCTTCTCATGTAGGGGTATCATCATGGCATCACACTGCTCCTGTCACCCCTTCACCATATACACTAGACCACACACATAGCTTGTGCTATCCACTGAATGACCCCTGTACTACTACATGCCACACCATGCTTCCTGAAAATGTGTCCCCACTCCAGCCATGCTGGACCCCGCCATTTTGGTTGTCCCATGTACTGTCCCAATGCCCAGTGTCATGACCATGACTGGGCATGGGTATATGCCTATGTACAGCAATGTTATGCAGCATGGCACATGCAGTGAACACTCTGCATGCCTTCTCCAGCATAAGCATCATCGTGCCCCTGGTAATGTCCATGCACCAGAACCTCATCTTCAGGAATCTGATAGTTCCCTCCACCCTGGCCAATGTCTTCCTGTGTGCCTCATTGTATGCCTCCTCAATCTCACTGTGTGTGGCTGGGTAGAGTTTCCTCAGGTACGGACATAATGGATCACCACTGTCAGGGCCGGTACAACAGCATTAGCTCATGGGGGGGTTGATTTTCAAAGGCCCCCTTAGATTGGCACACTGTGCTCTGAACCCATGCCTGTGGCAAACTTGGGTGTGCCAGGGACCCTGCACTAGAGTTTAAAAGAACCAGGGTCATGGCATCAAAGTCCCTGAGCTTGCCACCAGCCATCCTGGGCACCAAAAATAATAGCGCAAAGCAGGGAATTGCCACAAGCTGCCGAACATTTGTGAGGCAGCAGTGACCATGGCACAGACCAGTTGGGTGGGCATCCAGAAAGCTGGCAGGGCCCATAGAGGGCAAGTGGGGTTTGTTGGGGGATGGGGATGGCAACGGACCAAGGACAGGGACATGGCATGGCTGCCTCTGTGTCAGGGAACCAGGGACAGGGCTATGTGAGGGGTTATCATCTGACTGGCTCCGGGGGGGGGGAGGCTTTGAAGGGCAGCAATTTCAGCTCCACCAGTGCCAGGACTGGTGTCTGGGTGTGTAGTGGGAGTGGGATTCTGCTGTTGCAGGCTGCAACAGGGGGCCACAGTCCACTTCCCACCAAGAAATTTCTCCAGAGATGGCACATGGGCTGTTAGACTACCTCCAGGCTGGCCTAAGCCATGGCAAGCCCTGTGCCCAGTGTGGCTCCTGTGAAATCCTGAAAAAGGGGATGTGGCATCCACCAGGGCACAGCCATGCATTCACCACAAAAGCAGTGTAAGCCCAGCTGGCACAGGTGGCCCCCATTTGGCACAGGTGGCATCTGAAAATTGGGAATGGTGCACGGTGCAGTGCAAGATGCCCCCTTATACCCATCAAAGATATAGGCGTCGTGGCGTGACCCTGAGCATTTTGTGTACACATTCATGATGAGGCCTGTGACATTGCATACCAGCTGACAACTGATGCTGTGGAAGCCTTTACAGTTATGGTATGCATCCTCATCATGTGATGGTGCCAGGATAGTGACATGTGTACAGTCAATAGCCTATACCATGCATGATGTAGAATGCCTCCTTTGTGTTTCGCATTTACTGCAGAGTGTCTGGGAAAGTGATGTGATGTGCTCATGCACATGCAGGAGCAGGACATCTGTGACCTGGAATAGTGCCCTAGGCACAGATGACTGACTGTCACCAGTGACATTACCCACCACCCTCTGTAATCACTCTGCAGTATAGAATGACAATGCACACAACACCTTTGTCTCACCCCGACATGACTCATGACCACCATGTATATCATCTCATGGGTGCAGATTATATCACACAGCCTACCAATGGTGGCATGGTCCACATGGAACTATGCCAGACAATGTGTGTCCTTCATTACATATGCATCCAGCCTTGGTTGGAATGCCTGTGGCTATGTCCAGTCCCCTTTTTCCAGTTCCTGCTCATGCTCACCATCCAGCAGAAGGATATTCAGCATTAGAGATGGACAGATTGCACTGGGTCCATGTGTCAAGGTCACACCATTCAACAGCACAGTCACCACATGGCACATGGAAGGCTACTAACATTGGTTCTGTGTTGGCAACTGCCATGAACTACATAGGTCTGACCATTCATTTATACTCACCAGTGCACCCCTGTAGTGTCTCCAAATGCCATCGACAGATAAACAGCGGTCTCACTATGGATATTCCATGCCCTGTGGCGTGATGACAGCACAGCAGGGACACATTCCAAGCAGAGGTGGTGGTGACCCTGGAAGTGTCATATGCCTAGTACACCAACAGGCCACAGCTGTGTGCACAGGGAATACCCAGCCATAACACAGAAAGCTATGGCCAAGGGAGCAGCACTTATGTAGACCATCAAGCTGCATCATGAGGTCTTCCCCCTACAAATTCTGGATGATGTCCCTCCTATCCTACTAGGACAATGAGGGAGATCTGTGGGATCAGATGGAGTCAGGGCCAGTAACTGTGCCATGTCCTAGGGCAAAAACACAAGGAAGATGCACTCAAGTACAAAGCGGGTGCTCAAAACGTGCTGAAAACAAAGTTACAAAAAAACAAAAAGTGTCTTCCAAATATGAAATTTATTTGCTCAAGCAAAAAAAGCTAAGAGACAAGCAGCTTAGAACCCTGGCGATTTGCATCCAAGGCATGATGCTTCATCAAGGAGTGCTGCAGTTTTTTTTTAGCTTTGTTACCAGCAACTTTTGAGCATCCACTTTGTACCTTGAGGGCATCTTCCTTGGGTTTTTGGCTTTCAGTTCTGTTTGTCTTTGCACCTGCCAAGTTTGTATGTGAGCAGGCGATCACTGTGTTGCCATGTCATAGGGGGTGGTTGAACACGTACATTGCAAGTGCTGCACAGGTGCAGTGTCACTTATGGCCTTTCTTTACTTGTGTCTCTACAAGACTTCCATGGAAGGCCTGACCTCATCACCCTGTTGCTGCAGTCAATACCTGATAAGGCCATGCATGTTATCGTGAACTGGCTGGAGCCGAAGTTGTTGATGGTGCCTGACTGGTTACCCCTGCATCAGAACGCCAGTGGTGTGTACTACAAAGATAATCTAGTGGTCTCCTGTGCAGTGGCATAGCCCTCTCAGGTTGGTGTAAATGGTGGAGCCGGATACAATCCTTAGAGCTGGTGTGGGCCAGGGTGCTGCACATTGCTATGCCTGTATGTTTTTTCAGCCATTAGGCTGCACTTTGGGAGACTGAAGAGCTGAAGTTCGCCAATCGGGCAGTACACTGAAGGTCTGGGTGGAGCTTGGAAAGCCCACCACTGCAGATTTAAAAAGGGAAGCCACATTTCCTTTTTTTTTCAGCCATTAGGGTGCACTTTGGGAGACTGGGGAGCTGAAGACTACAACAGTTCCTGGGTGATATCGTGAGTGCGGGTTTAGTGACTTGCTGCTAAACCTGTTCTGGGTAATATTGTGTTTGTGTGTTTGGGGGCATGCTGCTAAACTGTTTCAGGGTGGTTTTATGATTGTGGGGTTGGGAATTTGCTGCTAAACTGTTTCAGGATGGTTTTATGATTGTGGGATTGGGAACTTGCTGCTAAACTAGTTCTGGGTAATATTGTGTTTGTGTGTTTGGGGGCATGCTACTAAGCTGCTTTAGGGTGCTGTTGTGATTGTGTATTCTGGGGCATGCCGCTAAACTGTCTTGGGTGGTATTGTGGTTGTGGGTTTGGGGGCTTTCTGCTAGACTGGTTTTTGAGTAATTTTGTCTTTTGGATTTAGGGGCTTGCTGCTACACTGATAGCTAGGTGGGAGGGTACTAGAAAACAAAATTGCAAGTGTTGCTGTTTATAGCATACATGTATCTGTGACATACATAGGATAAGTTAATGAAAAGGTTGTGTGTTGTACTTTAGTAGCTCGTACAGTGTACAGCTTAGCTTTACTGGGTTCTGGGATAGGAGGACAGGAAGCACGAGGAGAGCAGGATTATTATTTTTTATTTATTTATTTAAAAGTTGGTGACGAGAAAAGGCACACTGAGCCGAGGCTCTTTTCCAGGTGCGACCTGGGGGTAGGAGACAATACAGTGGTAACAACATTTGGAAAAGAGTACAAAAAATCTACAGTTCCATACAAATATATAGCGGATAAATAATAAAAAGAAATATATATACAGTAGCAGCAGAATACATTTAGATGATGTACTAGGATTAGGGAATGTGGGGAGTGGTGCAGTGCAGTGGTTGTGGGGCAGCAATCTTCAAGGAGACATTCTGGAGACTGCTGTGCTGCCCCATCTGTGTGCATCTCTGTGGGTTGGCTGAGAAGGTCTCGAGACTCGAGGCTGCATTGGTTATGAGTCAGAAAGAGTTCACTAGACTCAGAATTGCATTGACAAGGAGCTGGGTGACTTCCTTCCACCCAGGGGCCACCAAGTCTGACATGTTATCTCAAAGGATGCCAGATAGGAGAAGTGGCTGCACTATGGTGGGCTTGAAAAGGGAAGGGTGGTGGGAGCCAGAAGGTTAGGGAGAGGTCACAGGCACATTCCACTACCACAAACAGTACCACTATAGAATTCCTACACCATTCTGGTGGAGTGGGACTGCCAGTAGGAGGCACCCGTGGTAGTGGCTGGGAAGGATGTGGGGGCCCTGCCAAGTGGAGGCCCGAAGGAGAGGGAAAGAGGACTCAGGAGAAAGAGGAAGGAACTTAAGGTGAGGGACTCAATTGTCAGGTGGATAGAGTTGGGAATAGGAAAGGGAGAGAAGAGGGTGGTAAGGTGCCTACCTGACACCACATTCCGGAGGGATGGGATGCATATAATATGGATTGCTAAGGCAGCAGGAAGGGAAGGGGAGCTGGAGGTGATTATCCATCTGGGGATAAATGACCTGGCTAGGTATGGAACAGGAACTGTGCAGAGGGAGTTTAGGGAGCTGGGAAGAAGTCTTAGACAGGTAGCATGCTCTGTAGCTTTTGCGGAGGTGCTGCCTGTCTATCAAAGGGAGAAGGAGAATGAGCTCAGCACCAAAACATTCAACTCTTGGTTTAAGGAATGGTTCAGAAAGGAGGGATATGGCTACATTGGGGACTGGGAGCCCACCTGGGAGGATAAGAGCCTACACTGAAGTGATGGCTTTCATCCAACCAGAAGGGGACCACAGTTTTCAGTAGATGATTTCAACACTACTTTGATGAACGTGTGAACTAGTTGGGGGGGTGGTAGAAGAAAAAGGAGAGGAAGAAATTGCTCCCCCCACAGGTGGCGATATAGTGTAGGGAGATTCCAAGGGGCGAGAGTCCCACCACGGAGCAAGTTAATCAAGGAAGAAGGGGAATAGGAAAGGAAGATTGAGAAATGAAGCAGTCAGATGAAAAGAGAGAGAAAGGGGGAACCAAAGGAAGAATGGGGAAGTGACGAGCAAAGAACTAACCAAATCTTCTAATGGTAGAAGTCTGGGAAATAAGATACCAGACTAAGAGGCCATAATGGTGGAGGCCGACCTGGATATTATTGCCATTACCAAGTCATGGTGCACTGACAACCATGACTGGGACATGGTCATACCAGGCTACATGAAGTTCAGAAGGGACAGGGTAGGAAGGAAAGGAGGGGGAGTGGTGCTTTATGTGAAGGACAACATAAAAGCAACAGAAATACAGAGAATTCAGTGGGGGGCAGAGGGGCTGTGAGTCACACTCGAGTTGGAAAACAGAGACACTATTCAGACAGGTGCGATGTACAGGCCTCCAACACAGGGGGAGGACTTAAATAAGGTAATGTTAGAAGCAACTGGCAAAATGAAAGAAAAGGGGTGGTGCTGGGAGAGGTGTTGCTGGTGAGATGCTTCAATCTGCTGGATGTATTTTTTTTTTCTTGGCCCACCCTGACTTCATCCCTATCCCTTCCAGATGCTCTCCATATAGCCTAATCCCCTCTTTTGTCTAAAGCCCCTGTTTCAACAAAGCTCCTTCTGGCAACCTGTCGCTGCATCTCCCCTGCCAGCCCGCCCCCCACTTTTGGTGATTACAGCTCATTTGTGTCTAACCTGTCACTGTTTCTCCTCAGCCTACCCCCCATTTTTCCATGATTACAGCTCCTTTGTGAGCTCTTACTTTAAATCTAACCCTCTGTCTGCTCTTTCTCCCAAGGCTGTGCAAGCCCTTGACTGGGTACCGTGCTGCTGACCGCTCCCTTTGGCAGCTCCACTTCCTCCAACCTGCTGCCCAGCTCTGATCTCCAGCTGCAAGATAAATGGATTCTCCAGCTCTGCTCCACAGCAATCTTGTTCAGTGGATCTTCCTGCCGGAGCTGCTTGCGGCTCCCCACCTACCCACCACCCTCCTATCTAGTCTCTCTCTCTCTTTTTAGTACTTGAGGGGCCAAGTGGTTTACTTTTGCAATTTACTAACAGCCCATTTTCCCATCAGCAACTTATACTCATTGTCCGCTAGAGGATTTAGTTGATGCACTGTAGCTTGGTAAGATTTCCAGTCTCTGTTTGGTGCAATTTACTCCCTCCTTTCCCTTCTTAACTAGCCAGCCAAAAATATGTACTTCCTTGGGTTCCTTCTCTCCTCTACCACCAACTTGAAACATCGTTCTTCTCTACCTCATATTTCTATGTATCCCTATCCCTCTAAAGACTTACACAAGTAACTCACCAGGAAATTACACTGCTAATAGTTTAATGCAGAACCTGAATGCCTCCCCATTGAGTACATTTACCTTCTCTCCTTACTACCTCAATGTGACCCACTCCTCAACCATGCCTTGTGCCTCGTTTATTTCTATCCCCTCTTACTTCGCTACATTAACCTCTCTAACAATTCCTGTTGTGCGCTTTTACCACCATACTTTCCAATTTGCCTCCCCGTCCACGAAGCCCTGGTACAAAAACCCTAAGCTCCATTATATAGTTATTACTCACTTCCTCTTAACTGCTGGGGACATAAATCCAAATCCAAGCCCCCCCTCCTGGCATCCCTGTGACTCCAACTCTACCATATTGCACTGCCGCAGCCCATCATATGCATAACTTTCCACACAGTCTCAAGATACTCCACCTGAACATTAGGAGTCTCTTGCCTAAATTTTCCCTAATACAACCCCTCATTCTAACGCTTGCCCCAGATCTCCTTATAATATCTGAAACCTGGTTCAATAATAAGATCCAAGATAATTTAATCTCCATACCAGGTTATAATATCACAATTCAAGACCGAACTTGTAGGGGAGGAGGTATAGCAATATACGCTACGTCCCATATCCAGTTCACCACCATACTAAATACCTCAGCCCCTGCTGCTTATGAGGCTCTGGCCTTAAGACTCACCCTCCCCCACTCAATCCCTATATATGTGGCAGGTCTATACTGCCATCCAAGACTACTGTCCTCTACCGCTACCAACCTCCTCACAGATCTAACTACTCTCTCCTCCAAAAGGGAGTTGTATATCCCAAGTGATCTTAACTTAAACTGGACCGATGCTTCTCTAAGTAAATCACACAATGCTATTGCAGCCCATAATGAAATGCAATTGATTACCAAACCAACTCATCTTAATCCAAAAGTCAGTAATCACACACTCATCGACTGGGCCTTCACCACCCACAAAGACAGAGTCATTGGTTCTGGCCTCCTCCCAGACTCGCTAAGTGATCATCACATGATCTACTCGGTCTGTAAAATATATTGCCCAAAAGTGCCCCATAAACTAATTGTAACCTGCACATAAAAGTCCCTTGACCTCTCCCACCTGCATCAGGACTTGCACTAAAAAGACTGATCCTCTCTCTACTCATCAAGCTCGGTAAATGATGTCCTGGACTTTTTCCATGCTCGTTTTCTTGCCACCTGGGATAAACATGCTCCTTTCAAAAGCACCAGGGTACGTGGCAACCATCCCCCTGGATCACACCAGAACTGCTGGCATGTATATAAGCAGGTGACCATGCATGGCAGAAGCAAAAGACCTCACAAGCCCAAGCCAACCATGTGCATTACCAGGCCCTAAGAACTCCTGCTCTAAAGCTACCCGCCTTGCTAAATAGGAATACTTTTGCTCTACTTTCAAAGCCAACTTAAGCACCCCCTCTAAATTTTGGAAAGTGGTGTATTCCCTCTTCTCCCCCCCCATCAAAGCCACAAACCCCCTAATCAATGTAAATATGGAACTAACTTTTGACAACACCCTTGTGGCAGCTGCTTTTAACTCATATTTCACCTTATGCTCCTCCACCCTCCTGACTTCTCTCCCTCCTACCCCTGCTCTTAATAATACCTCCATAAACCCCATATGCTCACATCACTTCTTCTTTGTCCTAGTCACCTACACAGACACTCTAAATGCTTTACTAGCACTTACCCAGCCAAGGGCTCCTCCCCAGATGGCCTTGACCAAAGCTCCTGTTCCTATCTGCAAATGCTATCACCTCCCCTCTCTCAGCACTACTAAACCTCTCTTTCTTATCTGACACAGTCCCTCTCTCCTGAAAACATGCCATGGTTCTCCCCTTACCTAAGGGAAGTGATCCCTTCAGTCTGGGAAGCTACAGGCCCATATCGCTCCTCTCTACGCTGGCAAAGCTTCAGGAACACAGAGCTCTTTCCCAGCTCTCCTTCTTCCTCTCTGATTCTGCCTTTTTCTCCCCCTACCAATCTGGTTTCAGAAAAAAAAACCTCTACCACCACCTCTCTGCTTAGGCTTACTGGCTCCCTACTTACAGGTATGGATGATGGGCAAATAACCTCAGCCATCTTTGTCAACCTCACAAAGGCCTTTGACACTGTCTCCCACCCCCTCCTTTTAAACAACTTGGCCAAGGCAGGGTTGTCTGATTCAGCCTGCAGATGGTTCAGTTCCTATTTAACATGTAGAACTCAATCAATCAAAATTAGCAATTCCATCTCCCCTACGCTTCTGATAACGACAGGCATCCCTCAAGGTTCAGTCCTTGGCCCCTTGCTATTCTCCTATTTCCTGAATGATCTCCCATCAGTCTGTTCCTCCTCCTCTATTCACATGTACGCAGACAATACAGTGCTTTTCTTGTCTGGCAACTCTCCCTCTTATGTTGCTTCCAGCCTCCAGCTAGACTTCGAGAAAGTTCAACTTTGGCTAAGCTCCCATCAGCTTTTCCTCAATGCCAAGAACACAGTCTCTATGACCCTCAGCACTTGGCAGAGACTCTCTAGGCTACCTAAATTGCCCTCCTTCCACACCCTCTATGGTACTATTCTAGATGATACCACCTCCTTTTGGTATCTTGGGGTCTGGTTAGACCAACATCTCAATTTTTTTGGGCACACTGACTCTATTCTGAAAAAAACTGTGCCCCAAATTGGGTGCCCTATACAGAAACTGAAGCTGCCAATCCCTCACAGCTAGGCATGAGTTGATCCAGAAGATGATTCTACTCATCTTTGACTACTGTGATGAGGTATATAGTGCTGCACCACCATCTACTCTAACCATATTGGATTCCTTCTTTAATGCCTTCTGTCACTTTGCCCTAGATGCTCCTCCACTCACTCACCACTGTTCCCTCTATCAAGCCCTTGGCTTTCCCTCTCTGTCTGACAAACATGTAGCCCACTGTATGAAATTCACCTCAAAATTCTGGTTTGCCTCCCTTCCCTCCTACCTATCTGCTACTTTGGCCCCTCGGTCACAAGGACCTTTTCCCCCCTCTGATCTAGTGACTCATGTACCTTGGCTATCCCACGTTGGTCCACAACTATAGCCAATCAGCCTTACCTCATAGATTCCCAAAGTTATGGAACTCTTTACCCCCTTCAAATCAGGCACTCCTCCTCCCTTTGGTCCATCTCGATCTCCCTCATAAACTTCCTCTATCATGCCTGCAGCTGCTCCTAGCCCCCCCATCCACTTTCCTGCCCCAGTGCCATTCAGCACTTAGCTCAAATTGTATGCAAGCTCCTAGATGCTATGTTGTATGTTGCAATCAGTTCTAAAGTATAAGTTGTGCTGACAGTGACTGTGCTTGCTGTCAGTGCTTCTAGTCTTTGTTCCTTATTAGCTCACTCAATGTTATACTCTAATTGGACTTCATGTATTCATTATTTTTGTTATTTCCCTTACCTGTATGTTGTAATAGTGTCATGGTATTTTACTGAGGCCTGCTATGCTTATCCCAAATGTACAGTGAAGCCCACCAGGATGAAGCACAGCACTGCAGAATTCTGGAGCAGAGTTACTGCAGCAAACAATGCAGTTTCAATGGGCGTTAATGCCTTTTGTCATGCAGTAAACCTGTGACACTGAGCTTCATCCTGGTGGGCTTCACTGTATTATGTATTCTACTGATGTATGTATTGTTAAGATTATTGTACTCCCTTGTCCCTTCTCCCCCAGGATGCTCCATGAGATGAGCAATGTAATATTGTTCAGAGAGTCTTTCCTGGTGAAACTTTTCAATAAATAAATAAATGTAGATTGGAACCTAGCTGCTGCAGCTTTAGCTAGAAGCAATGACATCATAGACTCCTTGCGGTGGTGGGGGCATTCCTCAGGCAACTAGCCAGTGAACCCACTCATGATGGGGCAATACTGTACCTGGTGTTCACTAACACAGACAGTGTTGTAGATGTCAAGGTGAGAAGCCATCTGGGGACCACTGATGTGTGATTACAGTGTGGTTCAACAAATGAACAGCTGCAGAATCCAATCAAACAATGGTGAGGGTCCTGGACTTCAGAAGGACTGATTTTACTAAGATGGAAGAATGCATCATGAATGGCGTAGCAGGGGTAGAAGACCTGAGGGGGTGAAGGAAAAGTGGTCCAAACTAAAAGAAGCATAGTGAAGGCAACAAACCTCTGTATCAAACAAGTAATCAGAAATAAAACAAAGAAAAGACCACTATGGTTCTGGAAAAAGGCAGCAGAAAAGCTAAAGGCTAAAAGAGTGGCATTCAGAAGGTATAAGGAGACCCCAAGAGGGGAGGATAGGGAAGTGTATCAGGGAAAACAAAAGGAGGCAGGCAAAGCAGTAAGGAGAACAAAGGCACATACTGAGGAAAGAATAGCTCAGGGAGTATCAAAAGAAGACAAGACATTTTTGAGGTATGTTAGCAAAAAAGAAGACAAAGGGAGGGATTGTACAGTTAAAGAGGGAGGGGGTGTCTGTACAGATGGGGATCATTGAAAAGCCAACATCTTTAAGTAGTAGTAAAAACCTTTATTTTTATACAGGAAAGTTGTTGACAATTTTACATCATTAGGACATAGTCCTATTTGCAAGATGCTCCTGTTGTATAAAATTAAGCAATTGAATGCAGGTATAGTTATAACATAAGACAACAAAGTTGACTAGACAATCCATTCATTTGACAATACAAATAAGTTAGTACAAAAATCATATCACAATACACTTAATCATCTATTAACGAGGATACATATATTGCACTTCACTATTCTAGATATATTTAAAATTTTCTAGTTTCTAGCCATAACATTGACACTTAGTTCTTAATTCTAAGTTTAAACTTGTTGAGAATGATTTCACATCTTCAAATTGTTTATTTATTACTGATTTTAACATATTCCATATTCTATCTACTATCACTAAACGCAGATTACTATGTGTATTTCTGAGTTTGGGAAAAAACAAATTTCTTAAATTTATATTTCACAAATTATAAGCATGCATTTTCACTTCCAATTTATCACTTAGATACTCTGGCTGTTTCTGATTTAGCACTCTATAAACCTGCGTTGCCCATGCAATCCGCCTTTTAGCTTCCTACGAGAGCCAACCTAGTTCCTCTAGTAGATCACAATGATGAACTTTATAATCCTTTCTCATTATAAATCTAGCCATTCTATTGTACATTATATCAATTTTTTGTAAAAGGTCTTTTGATGCCAGGCCATATACATGGTTGCCATATTCTAGTACCGGTAAAAAAAGTTGATTTATTACAGTTTCACTTATTGTTTTAGTCATACAAAAACTAGTCCATCTAAACACTCCCAACCTTTTATTTACCTTTGATACTGTATCTAATATGTGTTTATCAAATTTTAAGACATCATCAATCCATACCACCAAGTATCTATAGTCCAACACCTGTTCTAATACTGGATTTTGTAATGTTTTTATAGTTACTATTTCTTTACTTTTGTTCAGCATTCGATAAGTTTTACAAAAAACATAAGTTTTGTTTTTTTGCTATTAGCTATTAATCCTGATTCTGTCAACCATGTACATAGTCTGGTAAAATCTGCGAGTAATTTAATTTCCAATTCTCCAGGTGTACTTCCACTCGCAATCAGCAGAGTGTCATCTGCATAAAGACTTGTATTTGAGCATTTTATTATGTCTACTAATTTATTTATATAGATCAGGAACAATGTTGGCCCCAAAATGGAGCCTTGTGGGACTCCTCTCTGTACAGGTATTTTACCAGATAACACCCCATTTATGCTTACTTGCTGTGTTCAATTTTTTAGATAAGATACAAACCAATTGTATGATTCCTTAGTTAAACCAATTTCTGCAAGCTGTTCCCCCAAAAGCCTATGAGACAAAGTATCAAAGGCCTTTGAACAAATATTTCTACCCAGAGTTCACAGTAGAAGTGGAAGGGGAGGGACCACAAAAGCTCAAGGAGCTTTGATGGGAGGGAAATGGACAATAGTCCATTTTCTATGGACAGAGTCCAGAAAGTAGTTGCCATCCTGAAGGTGGACAAAGCTATGGGGCCAGATGAGGTTCATCCAATGGTGCTAAGGGAGCACAGGGAGGTACTAGCTGCATCTCTGATGGATCTGTACAACAGATCAGTGGAGACAGGCATGGTCCCTGAAGTCTGAAGAAGGGCAGATGTAGTCCTACTCTACAAAAGTGGTAGTAAGGAAGATATGGGTAATTATAGGCCTGTCAGCCTGACATTGGTGGTTGGTAAGTTAATGGAAACACTATTAAAGGAAAGGCCTGTGGAATATCATGCTTCCAACAGATTACAGGACCCAAGGCAGCATGGTTTCACAGGGGGAAGTTCATGCCAACCAAATCTGATAGATATCTTTGATTAGGTGACAAAGGAGTTGGTTCAGGGAGGAGTGGTGGGTGATGCCTATTTGGATTTCAGCAAGGCTTTCAACACAATTACACATAGGAGACTGGTAAGCAAGTTGAATAACTTGTGGGATGGGTAATAAATTGATAACCTGTGTAAGAAACTGGTTATCAGATATGGACGCAGAGGGTAGTGGTTAATGGAATTCGCTCTAAGGAAGGAAGGGTGACTAGTGGGGTACCTTAGGGATAAGTGCTGTGACTGGTCTTCTTCAATGTCTTTATAAGTGACACAGCAGAGAAACTGGAAGGGAAGGTCTGCCTCTATGTGGATGGCACCAAGATCTGCAACAGAGTGGACACTTAGGGGGGTGGAAAGGTGCGGCATGGATCTGAAAACACTGGAAGAGTGGTCAAGGGTATGGCTGTTGGGTTTTAATGCAAAAAAAGTGCACAATAGTGCACTTGGGCCATAGAAACCCAGAAGCAGAGTACAACATGGGCAGAGTGATGCTGACAAAGACCAAACAGGAAAGACACCTGGGGGAATCATAATGGATAACCTGAAGGTGGCCAGGCAGTGTGACAAGTTAGCTGGAAGAGCTAGTGGGATGCTGGGGTGCATAGGAAGGGGTAACACCAGTAGGAAGAGGGAGATGTTGCTGCCTCTATATAGATCTCTGGTAAGACCCCACATTGAGTGCTGTGTCCAGTTCTGGAGACTGCATCTCAGGAGTGACATAGACAGAATGGAGGTGGTCCAGAAGAGGGCTACCAAAATGGTGCAGGGTCTGCATCAGAAGCCCTATGAGGAGAGGCTAAAGGAGCTAAATATGTACACCCTAGAGAAGAAGAGTGAGAGGGGATATGATAGAGACCTTTAAATACCTCACGGGGGTTAATAAAATACAAAAAGGGGGTATTTTTCAGAGAAAAGGTTGCTGTAGAACAGGGGGCATGCTATGAAGCTGGAGGGGGTAAATTCAGGAGGGATGTGAGGAAGTACTTCTTTACAGAAAGGGTGGTAGATACCTAGAACAGCCTTCCAGCAGAAGTAGTGGGAGCAAAAACAGTGGTGGGGTTCAAAAATGCTTGAAACAGGCACAAGGGAATCATAATGGTAAGGAAGGGGGGGAAGAGATTGCAATGTAGATCAAGCAGGGTCTGCAGCAAAAAAAAGGGGGGAAAATGAGCAGACTGGGTGAGCCCAGCAGCCCTTACCTGCCACCACATTCTGTGTTTCAATGCCTGTGTGTGCTGTGTATCCCTTCTGTGTGCCATCCCCTCCAGTACATGTGTATCACGCTCATACCTGTCCTTTGTGTTTATCTTGTTTCAGGCCTACCATGGACCACTGTAGACACTGGTCCTGTGGGAAAGGGACTACTCCACCAGCACACTACAGGGCTCCAGAGACACTCCCAAGAGGAGGGCTTAGGGAGGAGACAGTGGCAACTGTAAGGTAAGGTAAGGTTCTCAGATTTCTAAGAGTTGTTTGGGATATCCTGTGCAACTCTTGATGATTGTGTTGTTTCACCATACCAGAGATGTAAGAGATAACACATGATAGGGTGTATAATTTTAATGCAACAGTGCATGAGTCAGGTGGCTGTTAAGCATGAGTTATAGCTGAGTGCTGCAAACACCGAAGAAGTGCATTATTTCCTTATGGCCACATCCCCTGCAGTGTGTTACTACACTTATATAATGGGCTTTCATTTGTCACAATTACGTAGTTCAATTGACATGTGCGGTAGTCAGAAAACAGTCAACAGTCATTTGGCAATTCTCAGGCAACTAGTCAGTGAATCCACTAGGAATGGAGCAATACTGGACCTGTTGCTCGCTAACAGGGATAGTATTGCAGACATCACTGTGGATAGTCCTCTGGGGACCAGTGATCACCTTACAGTGTGGTTCAGCATTAAAATGTGTGCAGAGACAAACCACACAAGGGCGAGTGTCCTGGACTTTAGGAGGGCTGATTTTATAGAAATGGGAGACAGCCTTTGAAGTAGACTAGTGGGGGGGGGGATAGAATAACCAGGGAAGGGTGCCCTACAAATAAACTTTCCCTTGCCTTGCCATTAGGAGGATGGCAGAAGGGGACTGCACAAAGCAGGATCAGAAAAAGCTGACATCTTGAACAGGTACTTCTGCTCAATTTTCAAAATGGAGGTAGAAGGGGATGGACCACCAAGCAGCATCCAGGAGCACTGCGTTAGTGGCAGTGAACACCAGTCCATTTACTGAAAAAAGAGTTCAGAAGTGGCTTGCAAACCTGAAAGTGGAAAGACAAGTCCAGTAAGAAGTGGTGCACAAGAAATACAGAAACACAGAATCGCTGTTTAAGCTAAATTTTACTGCAAATAGGCGTACATATGCAAAAAAAAAACCACACAGAGCAGGAGTTTAAAGAATGGCTACTCCTAGCACCTTGACTACAAGAGTCTTCAAGGTGATGAAGCTACACAGGTGAATCACTACCTAATATCCCAGTCAGTGCTTACGTCACATCATTAACATAGTACTCACTTCACAACATAAGCGTTTTGCCAAATAAAGTCGAAGTATCCTCTATGCATAATATTCATAAATTCACAAATATACTATGTTTTAAGGTCTCATATCAATGAATGTTTTGAAAAGACATTATAGAAAATCACACATGAACAATCTTAAAACCTTAATTAAGCCACTTCTGTTAAATATGTAATATCTAGGTAGATTGAAAAATCCATTGGGCCAGAAGGGGTACACCCAAGGGTGCTAAGGGATCTTTGTGAGAAGCTTGCTGCACCACTGAAGGCCTTATTCAACAACTCGGTGGAAACAGGAGTGGTTTCAGAGGACTGTAGGAAGCTGACATAGTCCCACTCTATAAGAGTAGCAGCAGTGAGGAGGTCAGCAACTATAGACTAGTCAGTCTCACGTCAACGATGGGGAAATTGATGGAAACCCTGATAAAAGAGTGACCAGTAGAATATTTATTTATTTAGTTTTTGTTGACCGGGTAAGTGCACTAGACAATTTCTGCCTATTTTCAGGTATGACTGGGGGAAGGGGATACAGATGAATGCTGACTGACCTTGAACCAGATTAAGCTTTTGGAGATATTTTTAGTAAATGGGGGGAAATTGGCCAGGGCACCGGGGAAAGTCCCCTACTCTTCCAGTAGGGGAACCCCTTGTCCATCATTCCAACATGGCGGATGGCTGGTCTGCAGGAGGAGGAAAGGTTGGGGTAAGATCCATAGAGAACTCTGATTCAGTGAATGAAGGAACAAGCAACCCTGATATAAATATACGACATACAGATACCAGCAATACAGAAATTATGGAAGGAATCCAGGAGCCTATGGACATTGTAATCGATTCTGATATTCCTCAACTGAATGTGCCTTTGGTAACCTGAACAATGGAGAAGGTCTCCACTCCTTGTGAACAGTTATCGACTCTTCTTTCGCAAGAAGACTTACTAAGAATTGCCTCGAAAATGCACCAGCAGTTCCTCATTAAATTGCTACATGAAGAAGAACTGTTGGAAAATGCTGCTATCACCTCAGATTCTCCTGCTGTGACAGACAGTCAGTTCACAATACTATCCCAACTTACCCCAGTTGTTTTTGGTGAGAAGTATGCTGACCCAGATGTTACAGATGCTTCGCCCTCTCAACAGCTTCCTTTGAGAAAAGGCCAAGATGGTGAAAACCACCCACTCACTAGCGCTTGGTCTCCAAACGCAGCCTTAATTGAGTCCAGTAGACACCATATGGCGTTGGAACCATCCATTACAGAACCTGACCCAAAATGGCCACCAGGACTCAATGAGTTAAGAGCGGCAGGCTGGAAAAAAGACTCGAGCTCTGAATCTTGGTCTTCACCAGGCCCGGTCAGTGCAGCAACCATTATTCAGGAAGGAAATATTTTACAACAGGTGCCCAATGCTCAGGTTAACCAAGACCCAGTATTTTTTCCTGAAACAAACTCACAAACTAATAGTGCTACAGCAACCACTCAGGTTGCTAAGGAACAATTCTCGCATATGGGTACCACCACGCAGACTGAAATTGATGAGACCTCTCTCCTGGGACAAACAGAAGGTGCAGTACATGAAAATCAAAACATTGACAATGCACAACCTAGGCAATTTCATATGTCAGATTTGTTTAGAAACATGGGTGAACCAGCTCAGCAGAGGATTGCTGTCTGCTTGAAATATAATGGGGATCCTGCAAAAGCTACTGATAGAAGGACTGTTTTGCATAAAATGTTAAAAGAGCCAATGGATATTAACCCATCTGAACTATTTGCTGTGATACATGTAACAGGTGAAGTTATTTATGATGTAAGCTGTAAAAACAGTTTATCTTTGGAAAAATGTTGGGCAAAATACCTCCAGGTACAGCACACCACTTTATGGCAGCCATTTTTTCTTATTCCCCTGACCAAATCCACCATTAGACCATCACCCTCCTATTTAGAAGTGAGGGGGTGAACATAGCCAATGTTCAGTACTGTCTAAGGCAAAAGTGTACTATTTTGGAAGCTCCAACAACAATACTTGATGAAGACTTAATCTGGACAGGAAACTGAAAACTTAAAGTGCAGCTCAAACAGGTAGACAATGTTATTGTACATTTCCCAGGCAGCTTTTGCATAGGCAGGGATAGAGGCCTATGTTTCAAGACATGCCATAAATGTGGGGCACACACACACACACACACATACCTGAGCTCAGTATGCGATAAGCCAAAGTATAACATCTGCCTAGAGTATGGCCATGTTAATCTGGGTTACCCGAATCCTCTAAAGTGCAACCTCTGTGATGAAGGGGGCCATTCGTATAAATCCTGCCCATGGGCCAAGAAGAACAGACTAGACAGGGCCCAACAAGACCCAGTTCATCTGGTAGAAAAATGTCAGGTTCAGGCTCAGAGGAAACAGACTGTTTTAGGAGCACCTCCAAACCTTGAGAGTGAACCCATTCCTCCCCCTTCTGAAGAAGGGAGCTCCCAATTGACTATGGAGGAAATTCCTTCAATGAGCACTACAGTTCATGACCTTACCCCTCTTTCTAATAGTCCCACAGACACAGAGATTAGCACCATGATGATGCCACCCCCCCCCCCCGTTCAGACACAGTTCACTACAGTAGACACAAAAAAGAAAAAAAGGGAAAAGAAAAGCTGATCAGACTCTATCTAAAAAGCATTATGTGGTGGTCAGAAACAGGTGCCCAGCTTTGCTTAAGAGAAGACAGTGAGGGGATATTGAGGATGAAAAGCGAGGACTCCGACTCTTCTTCACTCTCATCCAGAATAGACATGTCATCCGATTCTCAGTCAGAATCAGCAAGGAAAAAAAAGAAAAATCAAATTGAAAAGTACCTTGATCATTAAAATATTCAAGTGTACGTGAGGGGGTAGTGAGAGGCTTTCTCCACTAACCTTGAATGTCTCCAGCATTAAATAATACAAAAAGTGTCTGACTATCTTTCAGATTTTAAAGGATCTTCCCAAAGGTATTATTTTCTTTCAGGATACCAGGATTAAAACTGTGCATGAGTTTACTCATCCAAAATACTTATGGACAGTAGGACCCTCATATTGGTCGCAGGGCACAGAAGCATGTGATGGGGTGGGCATATTGTTAAAAGGGTTTCACTACTCCATACAGAGAACAATGGAAATTTGTCCAGGAAGAGTCCTGATGTTGGATGTGTGCATTGGGAATAAATCTTTCAGACTGGTGAACATCTATGCTCCTCAGAGTATAGCAGCATGTTTGGAACTTTTTCAATTAATTCAACCTTATTTACACACCAGGAAACATATTATTATGGTCAGTGATTTCAATTGTCCATTGTGCCTGGAAGACAGAGCTGGATGCACTACAAAATTATTTGGTGACACTAATTGTTTAAAGAATATAATTGCAATAGCAGGGTTATTGGATGGCTATACCTCTATACATCACATAGGGGCTAAAACCTTTTTGAAGGGTTTATTAGCAACTAGAATTGATCATCTATTTATTTCTAAATGTATTCAGCCTTGACAAGCACATGTTATACCATTTGAAATTTCAGACCACCAAGTTGTCTCATTATCCTGTGTCATACATCAAACTAGTTCTTCTTCAAAACAGCAGGGTTCCAGATGGAAATTAAACAATTTACTACTTTCACAATCAGGGATAGAATTGTAAAATATCTGACCTATTATTGGCCAGATATTCTGTTCTTGAAGCTTTTGACTCACCTACTGACAAGTCGATAAACACAAAAAAAAAAGAATTGAAATCCTTTTTTATGAAAATGATGGTACAAAATTCAAACTCCTCTTATTTGCAGTATTTGAAACTTAGAGAAAAATTAGCATACGCAATATCAAGGGCTCACAAATTTAAACTGGACCTAGAAAATAAAATTAAACAAATTAAGATGGAAATGTTTCAAATTCAATATAACAGAGCAGAAATTCTAAAACTAGAAGCTCAGTTTGGAACTCAAGGGACAAAACCCTCTTTGGACATATACAAAAGCTGTGAGAAGAGGGTACAACACACAACACTAGACAGTCTCCTAAACCCTTGTACCCAGGTCCCCCCATTCAGATCCAAATCAAATCCAAACCATAGCCCAACATTCCTTCAAGACGTATTTGGCTCTCCATCTGTTACTATCAAGGATCTGAACTATTTGAAAGATTTAAATGTCCCTCCCACTGACCCAGGGATTCTCTCCTCACTGACCTTGCCTATAAATCTGGCAGAGATCTCTGCAGCATTGGGCAAATTACTCAAGAACTCCATAACCGGATTGGATGGTCTAACTGTGGAGTTCTATACTAAATTTTCTGCATACTTCTGTGCAATTTTAGCTGATGTGTTTTCCCATATCCTTACTCATGAACAGCTCCCAGAAGTCATGTCTCAAGCATTAGTAATTTTACTATACATAAAAGGGGATAGGAGAGACTTGAAGAATTGGAGGCCGATAAACCTCCTTAATGTAGACTATAAAATCTTGGCATCACTATTTCTGGCCTGCTTCTCTGTAATGGCAGAAACAGTAATTAGTAAAACGTAGACATGTGCCATTTCAAAAAGGTCTCTTTTTAAAAACTTACTTTTCTTAAGAGACATTATGTCACAGTTACAAGACTTTAGTTCAAATCACCTGATCCTGGCCTTAGACCAGGAGAAGGCCTACGATCGAGTAGACCCTAATTATCTTTTTCAAGTGTTACAGGCATATAACATTCCAAAACAGTTTATAAAATGGATTTCTTTATTTTATGCTTCTGAATCTATTATTCCTTATATTAATGGCTCCCCAGGGATACCTTTCTCAGGGAAAAAGGGTGTGTGGCAAGGTTGCTCACTCAGTCCTTTGTTATATGCTTTACAGATAGATCCCTTGCTCAGGAAAATTTCACAAGACCCAGGTATCCCAAATATTATTTTACCAGACAGAACTCTGGCACCCAAAATTAGTGCCTACGCTGATGATTTATGTATTTGCACTTCTTCAGAAATGAAAGTAGATGCTTTCTCTCAAACTATTTTAGAATTTGAGCTGATTTCATGCTCAAAACTAAATTATGATAAGAGTCAGGCTTTGGTTCTCCCAGTCTCCTCAGATATAGAGATCCCAGAGTCCTTTGCAGGACTAAAGATATCATCTCAGCCCTTGAAAATTCTGGGTTTACGGTTTAGAGGCCTGGATGATGCAGCCTTAACTTAGTCCCAGGTAATACAAAAAGCAGAATGAAGTGTTTACTTAGAAATATAAGACTATAGCAAAGAAAAAGAGAGTTTTGTTAGTGTATACACTAGTTATTCCTTTATTTCTCCACATTGCTCATGTGTTCCTTCTACCCCATCACAATGGAAACCATTCCATGGGTTTTGGGGGAGCATACTTAACTCCATAAAAAGAATGCACACCTATTATGATTATAGGGAAGGCAGGGTATGTATGGTCCATCCTTCCTATTTTTTTCAGTGTTTTCTTTTACCAAAATTTCTTAACTTTACTGTCAAATCCTATTCCAGATAGTTATGCATATAGTCAATTTTTATTACAAAGATTTATGCAGGCATGGTTAGATAACCCTTCTTCTCTCCCCCGAAATCTTTAGCGGTTTCAGATCCCTTCATACCTATTTGCAGCATGCTTTAAACTGAAAATTTGGCAGGTCACTTCCCAGACTCTGTTGAGTAATACTAGGAAACCTTTCTATAAGCTGATCTTAAATACAAAATTCTATGAAGTACCCAAGGTGTTGGCACAATATGAAGAAAAACTTCACACTATCTTCACCCAGTTGACTGACAAAAGAATTCCCCAGAAGGTTTTGGAAGTAGTATGGCTATCATGCCATGGCAGATTAGGGATTAGAAGCACACACAAGCACAAGGTTTAGAAGAGAGAATGTGCCTCAGGTACACATGACCTGGGGTAATATAATCACAAGAACATTTTTATCTAACATGCCCTTTTGCACAGAAATTTTGGGATTTAGTCTATAAATCCTGGGGAGAAAGACAGATCCCTAGCATCACTCAGAACTCTTTGGTGTTAGGTTTATTTCCTCCAGTCTTCAAGAAATATCGCCCTAGTACACTTAGGTTATTTTTTTCATTATGTAAATACTATTTGTGGCAGGCAAGATGTGCATTCATGCTACAACAGAAAGAATATGGGATATCCCGGGTATTGTTTCAAGTAGTTCGAAATCTGGTGGCAGTTTATGAAACAGAACATTCTGCTAATACGATTCATGCAAAGGAGTTATGGAAACATTTTGTGTGGCTTAAAAATTATAATTTCCCTTAATATATTTTCTTTACAGGGATGCTGTATAACTTAGTTTTGTCAATGATGTAATTGATGTGATATTAACATGCTTTAAATGTTTACTTTCTTGTATTTATGGAATATGTTGATGTTATTTTAGAAATATTTGAATTTGGTTTTCATAAATAAATAATTCCCCTACCCTTTTTTGAGAAGTGCCATGGGATCTTTAACATCCACTTGTACTACCACCAGAACAGGCAGATGGAACCTTGGTTTAACATCTCATCTGAAAGACGGCACCTCAGTACTACAGCACCCTCCTCATGCTGCACTACAGTGTCAGTACTGGGATATTAACCCAAGTGCCTGGTGTGGGGATGGAACCCACAGCCTTCTGATTTCACAGCCTCAGATGTGAGTGTGCTATCTGCTGAGCCACTGACACTGACACTGTCCAATATCCTGAATTTAACGGGCTGCAAGACAAAGTCAGCATGGATTCATGGCGGGGAGGTCATCTCAGAAAAATCTGACTGACTTTTTTTGACTAAGTGATCAGGGAAATAGATCAAGGAACGGCAGGGGATGTGCCTACTTGGATTTCAGCAAGACCTTTCACACTATGCTACTTAGCAAACGAATAAAGAAATTGGACAGTCTAGGGAGAGGATTCAAAGTGGTAAGCTGGGTAGAAAACTGGTTAATGGACAGGTGTCAAAGTGTTGTGGTAAATGGCACACACTCTAAGGAGGGGAGAGTGACTGATACGGTGCCACAGAGCTCAGTACTGGGACAAGTCTTTTTCAATGTTTTCACAAGTGGCATTGCAGTAGAGCTGGAAGGGAAGGTGTGTCTCTTTGCAGATGACACCATAAACTCAATTAGGGCGAATACCCAGGAGGTGGTGGAGAAAATGAGGATGGACCTTGGGAAACTGGAGGAGGAGTCTGGCTCAGTGGCATGAGGGCTGAGATGCTGTTTCAGTACCTTACCTCACAACATGCTGGTGACTGGCATTCGGGAATGAGCTGTAGACACAGGGGGTCAGCAGTTGGGGTCGGTTGGGAAATGATTGAGTGGCTGCTAGGCAGCTCTCATCTCCCAGACTGGGGTCGCGAGGTTCCCCACTCTTGAATGACAGCTGGTGGAGATTTTGAGTTAGAGCAGAGGCCTGGGGGGTGGACTTAATGTCCGGTGAATGGATCGGGCAGTGATTCCAGGAGTCCATGTGTGCCTCCATGTGCATGTACCTGCCGAGCCACCACAGTTCTGGGTTTGGGAGAAAACACAGAAAAATACTATGTTTCTCCACTGCCATATGTGATGGCTCCTGGTGCTTTGGGGCCTTGCTTCATAGGGATCCCCACCAGTGCGACTGTGGTGGGAGTGGCAGACAGGGCTCAAAGTCACTGGGTCAAGGGCCTGAAGACAGAAGTAGGTGGCAGCAGAGGGAAAACAGCTATATGAAAAAAAAAATACTGTAATGGCCAAGGGTATGGCAATTGGGGTTCATTGCCAAGAAATTCAAAATCATACACCTAGGGGATAGAAACCCAGCAGCTAAACACAAAATGGGAGTAGGAAGTACTGATGGTCACTAAGCAGGAAAGAGACCATAGGGTTATACTATCTGATGGCTTCAAAGTTGTATGGCAGTGTGACAAGGCAGTAGGCAGGGCCAGGGAAGTGCATGGGTGCATAGGGAGAAGTATCACCAAGAGGAAGATAGAGGTGGTATTACCACAGTATATAAAATGGGCAAGGAAATCCCTGTGTCCTGATTGGCTAAGACTTGGTTCTAGCTATGGCAGTAAGAGAGTACCACCAATGGCTAAAATCAAGTCCCTGCCAACCAGGGCTACTCACAGAATTCATAAGCCATTTACTTCATAATTTCTAGCACAAACATGGCTGCAACCTTTACTCATATATAAAAAAAATTTCAACTAGGCCCTAAAAATAAAAGTTCATTCAAAATTAAATTAAGTAAATCATTTAATGTTATTTTCACTCAAGAGCCCTTTCCTACACATATGCAAATTTAAACAAGCATTCGTCAATGCTGAATGTTTCCTTGCATGGTGTATGTGTCAGGGGTGGGTTCTACCATGCTGAAACGACAACACTGTTTCTGAAATTCAGCATGGCGAGATCCCAAAAGTCAACAGGTGAAATTTCACCTGTCAGACATTGGTATATTTCTCTCAGTAGGGCTAAGCCCCCAACCCCGCACCCCCCTTCTTAATATAACAAACGCTGAGTCGGAGTTAGTTCGGGGGGGGTGACAGATGTCAAAAGTGCGGATTTCCACACTTGGGTCTTTAACATCAACATTGTAGAAACCTATCAACATTGTCGATGTTAAGGACTTTGCTGTCCCAGAGTAGTTGTCCAGACGGCAGGCACACCATCAGGGGTGTATGTTAAGTGATTTGCTTAGAGTCACACAGTATGCAAGTGGAGGTTGTGGGAATTAAAATCTAGATCTGCTGGATGCACCAAGCTCTTTCACAGCTCCTTACTGCATAACCACTAACCTAGTGGTTAATAAGGCTGTGAATGACAAACACATCCAGTAGATCCAGTTTGACTCACAACCTTCACTTGCATACTGCTGACTCTAAAAGTCACTTAACATACACCCCTGACACATACACCATGCAAGGAAACATCCGACATTGACAAATGCTTGTTTAGTCAGTCTCTCAGTCTTCAGAGTACAGATCAATACAGTGTTTGCTGCAAACGCAGCCTCTTTATTATGTTGGAGATCCTTTTAAGTCTAATGTAATACTTTGCTACATAGCAATGCCTGAGCTTTCGAACTGCAGACAAACACAGAAACATACAAAGATATTTGAGATTCAGAAGATCTTTCAGACTGGTATCAGGTTAGGTATGGGAGACCTGGTTCAGATACAGTATGTTCAGAATATTCCAGAACCTATGATATTTTCTGTAAAAGTACTAGAGAAGTATATAAGTAAAAGCTCAAAACTGTAATCCCACCTAGCAGAATTTCCACAGATGTGTTCTATGCATCTCTGGAATTCCGCTATGCTTTCTTCAGAATATATTAATGCTGCCATAATAGTAGTGACAGTGGATTTCCACTAAATGTAGTTCTCTGCAAATTCTAATGGTCTTTTGCTTTTACTGTTTTCTTCCCTCTTTCAGGGTTGGTAAGTGGTAAAAAATGGATTCTTTTGAATTGTCCGTTGAATGATGGGGTAAGGTTGTTTAAGTAAACAATAAGACATAATGAAGAATGCATTAGACAGTTCTGACACACAGCCAGGGCTGTGCCGAGTGCCTTCAGCCCCTGGCCATGTGTTAGAACTGTCTGATACACATCAATGGAGTGTCTTATTGTGATTATAAAATGGGTCCCTGTATTTCTGATGAAATAAAAAAATGAAAATCTACAGATTTAAATATTAAAAAACAAATACTTGACTTTTTCCTAAAACAGTTCCTCTACCTGCTTGTGTTGTGTGGGTTTTATTTTTGCTTTAGGATGTTTGGCTTAATTACGCATCCATAGTTGTAGTTTTATTTTCCATTTGTTTAGTTCTGAGTACTGCCCCTAAGAGTGTTTGCTACAGTTCTGCACTGGGCTGTATTTTCCAAATCAGGAGCAGTGGGAAGAAGTAGAGAGAGAACTGTTTATTTTTTAGAAAAACATGCCATCAGCCATCACTCCCTGCATGGAAGAATGGAGGAGTTTGAAGACTTTTTTACGAGAAACTGCATTTTTAGAACATTGATTGTTATGACTGTTTTGATCTAATTGTATTTTTTTATGATTTTTAGCTGTTTTGATTTGTTATTTATGTACGGTGCCTTGGCAATTGAAAGGCACCTTATAAATAAAATTATTATTATTATTATTAGGATGGTATTTAGGTAATGCATACTGTATAAGGAGAAGTTATAGCACAAGTGCAATCTTTTTAAAATTGTGGCACCAAGAGTAAGTAATTTAGTCAATAACAGCACAGCCCTGGTAACGTAATTTTAGTTCTCATTCACAAGGAAGTCAAGCAAGTGTATGGGGGTGACTGGTGGATGAGTGAAGTGGCTGATGCAAAACAAGAGTCATGATTAGTTAAAAAAATGTGTTGTTGTATCAAAATTGTTTGTAGGAAATGGTTGCTGGGAGCGAGTGGCAAGTGGGCAGGCAGATTGCTTCATAATTAGAACAAAAAATGAGGAAAAAAAAACTTGTCCAAGTCTTTTCTGTATTTATAAGCAGTAGGGTGGTCTGAATGAGAGTCGGAGGGAGTGTGGCTAAAGTTAATGGCTCCATCATGGCATGTACTCTTGCAACTGTCACAGACTGCAATTTAAATTAATGGCTCCCGTTCTAGTTACCGGACACAGCTCCGTACAATTCCTGCTGTCTCTCATGTTAACCAATATCCCACATGTCAAGATCTCAAAATTAAAAACTGCTCCCATAAAAGAGCTAATGGCCCCAGAAAATCTGAAAACAAACAAAAGTTAGAAACATGAGAGAAAAGAAAGGCATGGAAATTGGTTGTGACGTCATCTAGGAAGTAAAGATGGATGTGTTCAACTCTTCAGCATGTTGACTCCAACCCCAGCTCTGCGCCGTGGGTGACAAACTCTCAGCAACCTACCTCCACAACAAATAACCATTTCCATTAGACATTTAACAAAACTGAGTGACTGTGTTGTCTCTTATCCTGGTAATGATGGAAGCTGAGAAAGGCAAAGTGTCTGCTCTGGTTAGAAACAACAGCTGCATTGGAAACCAGAACGCTGCAAAACATTTGTGGAGACAGCAGCATCAGCAGCACCAGCAGCACAACTACCCACTCGGAGTCCAAAATGTTAAGGTAAAACTCCACTGCTTCTCGGACACTGAGAAATACCTTCACCTTCGAGCCACGCAGTGGATACCAGATGCAGACCCAATTGAAAGAAATCAAGGATGTCCTGGCCCTCCTCTTTCCAAGACTTAGACAGTAAGGTTAAATACATTTCAGTGATGGAAGGATCAAAACTGTATTTGGTTCTGTACAGTACCTATGTTCACTAAAATGGTTGACAAGGAGTGTGCTGGCTTGGAGGCAACTGTAAAAATGCTCAAAAGGCAATGTCTATCTGATCATTTGTGTTCCGTTACTTAGATAGCAGGGCTCCCCTTTGTGTTAACTGTCTAACGGATTGGGGATGGGGATGTGGGAAGGGATGACTTTTCTGTCAACATCTGTAGTGCATCCAGTTCATATCGTGGCATAGAACATGGTACAGAGTTGTTTGCTTGCCATCTGGCGTTATGCAAATGAAAGTACTGAAGTGCTCTCTCATTGGAGTGCTTCAGTTCTTTCAAGTACACCAAGTTTCCAACTGTGAAACTGTGACCACCATCATACTCTGCTTGCATGGTCATTGGTGTGTCAGGAATGAGCCCAATGTAGATCGCTCTGCATTGGGCTAGTCCGTGACACACCTCTGAAATGCTGTTCTCTGAAACAAGGCAAAATGTTTCTTGTGCACACACAAGGAAACATAAAAATCAAGTACTATTCAGCCTTTCCATTGCTGTTGTTTCTTTGGTGACCATGAAAAATCCCACTCCTATTCCTACCAATTTGCTAGTGAACTCCATGCTCCTTACCTGGCAACAGATAAAATTGAGGTTCTGGCTCCACTTGAGGCCTGTGTCTGTGTCTGTACGCCAGTGAAACTCTGAAACATTGAATTCATGTATTCCATGTTAGCATTCCGTGTGTGTGTGTGGGGGAAGGGGGAATTCTACTACTGGAGTAATGCAGAGCTTTACATTCTTCTATTCCATGGTAAACAATCACACAATGTATTGAATGTGAAGAAAGACAGATGACTAACAGGTGAAAAACATCTGTGGATGGACTATTTTACATTATACAATGGCAAGAAAAAATGCTGGTCCCTGATTGTTCCATCTGGGGCTGGGCCTATGATGTTATCCCAGCATAACAGCATGGATTTAGTCCCAGCACAAACATGACAGCATCAAATGTTAAAAGAATCACTCCAGTGGCCGTGTACCACTTTCCCATGTGTGCCTGCCACAGGGTGTCCCAATACTTCCATGTAATAAATCCACCCCTCCATAGTGTGAGACTAATACAACACATCTGTCTTACTTGCCCACAGAACAGTTGCAACACATTCCCCTCATGCTCACAAACTGAAAAAAGTAAAAGTCAAGCCGTCAGCGCAATCATTTTCACACTCTCAATCAGCGACTCACTTCACTCACTCCACTCAGCAGAGCATAACAGTGATCATGCTCATGACATGATTTACAGATTTGACTTTTATTTTACAGCACCTGTCACTTAGAACACAAAGAAAGACATTTAAATGAATTTGGACATTGTGATAATGTCCTCACTGCCACTGGATTCACTTTCCAGCTCTCCCCTCTTGCCCCAAACTGACTGAGGTGACCACACACTTTGATGAATGGCTTCGCTTTTCAGCTCTCCCAACCCACTCCAAAATGACTGATCTCACCACACACTTCTCTCCCTTACTACGTATGATTTTCTCTTTCTTCTCCCGGTACGAAATTCAAGGTAACATGCATACCCCAAGTGCTACTACCATGTTCCGACTGTGGGGAAGGGCAGAGAGGTGAGCAGCTTCACGAAACTGGGATATATGCAGCTTCCTGGCTTCACAGTGCACAAAACCAACATAGGAAGAAACAAAGAAAGAGATACAGAAACACGCCGAGACAGTTGGAGAGGGACACAGGGGTACTGAGATAGAGAACAAGTGTGTTGTGCACGTAATGGACAAATGGTTTAAGACAAAGCACCATGGTCTGTTTAGAGGGTGAGAGCCACAATAACAGTAAGAGTGCCACCTAATGGCCATGATAAGCAGAACTACTTTTCTTCTCAGTATTCCTACACATTGAAAAAAAAAAAAAAGACTTTTTTTCTTTTTTTTTTCTTTTTATACAAACAAGCTATTGTATAATAGGAGTAATGCACTCCAGGGTGTGTGTTGTGCTGGGATAATGCGACGCCTGGGGTGGTGGACACACTCGGCCTGCAGCCTTGTGCTCCACCACCCCAGGCATGGCGTTATTTCAGCACAACACACACCCTGTCATGCATAATTCATTTATTATTTAGCACCATGTTTAAAAATGACTTGAAAGTTTCTCAATGGCCAAGTTTGATCTTCCACTACTGTGTCTGTAACCATTCCTTTTTTTGTACACATTTTGATGGTCTATGCTGTAAAATAGCTCTTACTGTTGTAGCACAATGCTGTACTGTAAACTTTAGATGGTATTTACTGTACAATATTGGGTATTTGTATGTGTATTTATACTTAACCATGCGCTATCTTCCTAGCCCGGATCGGGCCTGAAAATGGTCCCTAGGATTAGCTTACCTATCTTGTTAACAAATAAATAAACAAACATTTTATTATATTTTTTTGTGGCTTTGAAAACTTTTAGAGTGTTAATTTTTTAAAAGTTGCCTATGGGCCTATTTTATATAAGCAATAAGGCACTACGGGAACATTGGTGGTACTAGGTTTACCCCTTGGTCAGGAGGCAGAAGGCACTTGACTTCACCTCATGTCTCACTATGCCCCTGACCATGGGGTAAACATAGCACCACTACCACCCCATTGTGCCTTATTACTTAAATAGATCATTGGTGAGATGCCACTTGGAGTACTGTGTCCCATTCTGGAGGCTGCATCTCAGAAGGGACATTGACAGAGTAGATGAGTCCAGAGGAATGCAACTAAAATGGGGTAGGGATTGCATGAGAAACCCTACTGGGAGAGGTTGCAAGATCTCAACATGTGCACTTTTGAGGAGAGGAGGGAGAGAGAGGATATGTTAAAAGCCTACAAGTACCTCATGGAGGTGAACAGGGTACAGGAGGGTAGACTGTTTCAAACAAGGAAGTGCACCAGGACAAGAGGGCATGCAATGAAGCTGGGGAGGGGGAGAAGTTTAGGAGGGATGTGAAGAAATACTACTTCACTGAAAGAGTGGTGGACACCTAGAGCAGTCTACCAGCAGAGGTAGTGGGAGCAAAAACAAGTGGGTGGCTTCAAGTTTGCATAGGATAGGCTCAGGAGAATAGTGGCAAAGGCGGGGGGGGGGGGATCACTAGACACCAGCTAGGGTCTGCAGAGGCAGAATAGGTAGAGAACATCTGGGCAGTCTGTGTCAGTCAAGCTGCCCTTTTCTGATAACAAATTCAGTATTTTTATGTAAAAGCATGTTTTCTGATGTACTTTTACCAATATAATTACAGGATTTCATGGCCCATTTTATAAAATTAAATTAAGTAGTACCAAGATATATTTAGGTAAAAGATAGAAGAACTAATGGGATCTTTCTGTTGTAAGCAATATCCTATGATTATTTACTGTACCATGTGAAGAAGAGTGATCTTAGAAACCATGATGTTACAAAATAATCTGAAGAGTTTTTTGGGGGGAAAAAATGTTTTCTCAGCCTCTTTCTTGGCACATCTAAAGTTGCTTCCTTCCTGCAGTTAAATAATTTACAGAGTTACCTTTGTAAAGTTCTTATTTGGAGAGTATTATGATGTCAACTAATTTGGTAATTTAGTGGTTGTATAGTAAATTAGTAAATTAGAACATTTTCTTCAAAAAAAACTTGTTTACCTTATCATAGTAAAACGTTAATATCATAAAGCACACGTTACTATACCAGCAGCTGCTACAAATGTGTTTAAAGAGTTAAAAAACAATTTAGATGATGTAGTTATACAAAATCAGCATACCGTACATTCCAACATGAACACTCCAGTTGTTTGAGGTGTTTGTACCAACTGTTCTGCTGCTATGCTGCTGAGTGAATAGAAATAGGTAGTATCTATTGATGTGAGGTATGCTCTCATTGATCCAAATTTTAACATCTGATTTTTTTAATATTTATTTTCATTTTTCCCCATGAAGAAACAGAACTGAATTACTAGCCAACTTCAAAACATATGGCAAGACTGTCACTGGGGCGCTTTTTAAGATGGCAGCATAATTTACCACCTCTCCTGCCTGGAGGGCTAAATCCTTCAGAATCCTGCTATATCCATGGCTAATATTAAGTTTTAAGCACAAGCACACAGTATTGTGCAGAGGAGAACATGGATCTGAAGGACATCAAGATTTTTATTGTGCCCATCCAGAGCTAGTTGCAAGCCAAGGGGAACATTTGGTGAGGTGAGTGGAGGCCTAGTGCTCATAGCATGACACAAATCCCACATCCAGCAGTCTGGGACCATGCCTGAGTTGAGTGGATGTTCGGCCATACTGCACAAGTGCTTCAGTCACTGGAAGCCCACATGTTTCAGTCCTAGCACCAAGTTTCTGCAGCAGAATGCAAAATGTAGGACTTTTCAGCTGTTCTCCATGAACAACAGCAAACTATCATACAAATGCAGGGGAAAATCAACAATCTAGAGAACCAGGGGCATAGAAATAACCTCAGGTTCCTAGGTTTCCCGGAGCAGGCGGAAGCTCGTAACACTGAAGGATTTCTACAAAAAGCACTTGCTGAAATAGTGCATCTGGACCCAGCCCAGCCACTTCAGGAGGAGTGCATCCACTGCTCCCTTGCCTCCATGCCCAGGGCCCAGGAGAAGTTCTGGCCCATAATAGCACATTTTTTTGACTTTCTATGGAAAGAACTCATAATGGCTAAAGCAGCTTATCTGGCATAATCACTGAATCAGCATCTTCCTGGATTACTCTAAAGAGCACTCTGACAGGTGACTGGCCTACACAGAGTCCAGACATGCAATGAACAGGAATGGTCTGACTTTCTCCTTGTGCTACCCAGCCACCATGCGGTTAGAGCATAAAGGAATTCCTCTGCAATTTGACACCCCGAGGGCCCTTACAGACTTTCTGTGGTGGAACTGGCCAAATGAATACAGGCCTCAAGAAAACCAAACCCAACTTCCTCGGGGGAATACAGAGAGGCTTGACAGGTGATCCTACCTACATATGCTCAGGTCAAAGGACTGGCAGGTGGCTCCTGAGAACCCCTGGGAGCTCCCTCGCCGGAATGGCAGAAAAAGGCACTCCTCAAGGTGGCATGGGTGGAGACATCATCCCATGGAGATAACCCATAAGGAAAGCCCCATTGACCACCAGATAGATAGGGCGACCATCCAGCTGCTTCAGGAATTCACCACAGGGAACGGATATGAAGCCTTAAGGTCCTACTCACATGAGAGCATCTGAAGATCTCTGGTGTGTTCCTGGAGGCTCCTCAGCCACAGCGTCTTCAGTCGCCATCTCCTCCTGGCTCATGGGCAGCTCAGATTGTGGCCTCCATAAGAATCATCATTCTGGAGATTTCCCGATCCAGCCTCCCAAAGAATTCACCTCCCAGATTCAGCAGTGTCGACCACAGCACGACATCTGCCGCCCCAGAGCATTTCCACATGCTGCCACAGCAGGTCCATGTACTGGCATTTTCAGATAAGTAACTGGCTTTTGCTTGCTCTGTTTGCCTCTGGATTCTACCATGGGCTAGGCTGGGGATAGGGCATCGGGGGGGGTAAGTGAAGGCTATCAGCGAAGGCCCCAATGAACACTGTTCTGAGCCACATGACTGGGTCTCCGGGCCCCATGATGATGCCCGTCCTCACCCCCCACCAGTCCTCAAGCCAGCAGTGGCTACATATAGGCAGCCTGCCTACCCCACTACTATACCGGGAAGGATACTACGGGGTGAAAAGAAGCCAGGTATCAGATTCTACAGGTTAAGGGCAGGGGTCATTGCAATATTTTTAACTGTGCTCTAGCTGTTTCAACCAACTCCCCTACCCCATCCAGAACCTATGCTGTGTACTGCTGCATGCCTCGGGGGGTTGTATTATAATCTGCTCCACAGCATACGTAGAATGGTTTTAGGTACCCTTTCAGGCACTGTTCGGGCCCCGTACACAGCCTTTCATGGCCTGATTTCATAGTGGGGGCGGTATCAGACTGGTTCCATAAGCAAGGGCCCAGATTCCCCTTTCTCCCCCGGAGAGACCCTTAGTACGTAGGTTCAGGTCTCAGTTAGCTCTAAGGGATCCGCTGGACACCCCCTACTTTAGGCCATATGGGATACCCAATCCCTATGCAGAGTATTTCTATAAACTGGTTTTCAGTGTGGCTCCACCCAGGCATCCCCAACCTAGGAAGCCCAGCTTCAAGACACTACCCCACCCAAAGGCTCTCGTGGGCTCTGTCCAGTGGCACAGCGGACACATTTAGGGTGGGGTAGTGTCTTCACCTGCTGGTACCCAACTCTCTCCCCCCCAGCCATGCTCTCTCTCTTATGCCCCTCACCCTAGGCTCACCAGCTTTGACATGCCATGTCACCACTCTGCTCATCCCCAAACTCATGGCCTCCCCTCGAAGGCTGAGGTAGGAGGAGATACTCACCAGTGCTCTCACTACTGACACCACAGAGAGACTCTGGGAAGATTCCCCCTGAGCTCCTTTTTTAGGTGATTCAGGGGACAGAACCCCACTATGCACTCTGGGAATAGAGGAGGGCCTTCAGCAGTATGTTGCGGCCATTAGACCACCCCATGTCCCATATCTGTGCTGGTTTGTAATTATGTAAATAGTTTATATATTGGTTCAGTATATACTATTTGATTTTCATACACAAAGCTGCTTATAAGTAAAGTCTGCAATGTTATGGTTCAAGTCTGTGACACACCACTAACTGTACCCACTCCATGCCTTGCCGATACCCCAGTCTTGGTGCACTTCATGGGGTCCACCACCTGGTTCACAGTCCCAGCTCTACTTTTTGATCAATGCTTCAACATGTACCCACTCGGCATTACCAATGGGTGACATCACATGTCACATATGGAATGTGCGAGGGCTGAACACCCCGGCAGAAAGGAAGCTGGTGCTAGCCCACCTAAAGAGATTGTGGGCTGGAGCGGCCTTCCTGCAGGAGGTTAAACTAACTGCAGAGGACCATGACAGGTGAAGAAGGAACTGGGTATGCTTGAACGTACATGCCTCTGCCCCAACAAGAAAGAGAGAGGTCATGATACTCATAAACAAAAACCTTCACTGGACAACTCATAAATCAGCCAGGGACCCCAGTGGGAGGTGGGTAATAGCCCTAATAACCACACTGGAAGGCCCCTTGTTGCTAGGGAACATGTATGGCACAATCAAAGACACCCCATCCTTTTTCCATGTGCTAGCTCAAGTGATAGGAGAAATGGGCAGTGGGAATACCCCAATGCTCATGGCGGGGACTTCAAACTTACGTTCGACCCCTTCCTGGATAGATGTCCCTCCAATATAGAACCCCATTCCAGGGGAGCCAAAGCACTTGCCTAACTCCAATAGGGCCTGGCCCTCACTGACATTTGGAGAGTCCCCCACCCCAGGGAGTGAGACTACTCATTCCACTCCCCAGTTCGTAGCTCATATAACCAAACTGACTTCTGGCTCACTTCTCCAGACAAAACTAGGGCTGCCCTAGAGACTACCATTCTCCCAATAGTAATTTCGGTTGATGCCCCAATGCTACTGAGCTTCACGTGGGGCCTCCCCCCTCCTTCTCCTCTCCCTCATGGAGACTGGACCCCCTACTACTCAGAGATCCTGACTTTTCCCCATGGATACAGCAGGAGGTCGGTCTGTTCTTTCAGGACAATCCTATCTCAGATACCTTCACTGGCAACACATGGAAGGCATTTCAGGCCACTCTGAGGGGTGCCATCATAGCATTTCCCCATATTAGAAGGAGGAGGCAAGTACAATGCCTCTCGGAGCTGGAGAAGCAGCTAAAAGTGGTGGAGGCCCGTTTCAAGGCTTTCCACAAACCCGCTTTCCTGTCCCAGGCAGGTTGCCAGGTGGCCGCTGTCAGGATGGAGGTTAATGAGCTGCTCTCCAGGAAGGCAGAGATGTCAATTATTCACCTGAGACACAAATACTGGGAAAACAGAAAAAGGGGGGAAGATTCTTGCCTATTGCTTCAGAAAACAGCAAGCAGAAAGGCATATCGCTGGGCTGGTAGACAAGCAGGGTAAGGTCCAAACTAAGACAGAGGATATTAACCAAATAATGGCAGACTTTTACTCTATGTTTTATTCAGACTCCAGGGACCCCAACCCAGAGTGTGTCATCTCCTTTCTGCAGGCCCTTCACCTCCCCATACTCTCCACTCACCAAGCCCAGATGTTAAATTCACCTTTCACAACCGAGGAGGTGGTAGCTACCCTGCAATCCTTAAAGACAGGGAAGGTGCCCGGAGAGGAAAACTTCCCACTCAAGGTCTGGCAACTCCTGCAACAAACAGTCACCTCAATCCTTAAGCAGGTTTATGCATAAGCCCTGGAGCAAGGCACCCTCCCCTCATCATTTCGGGAGGCACTTATAACCATCCTCCCTAAGAAGGGGAGGGACCCCTAAAAAGCCTTCGGTTATAGACCTATATCATTCCTGAATACCGACAGTAAGGTACTAGCTAAAATACTCACCACCAGGCTTAATCTTCTCCTCCCCAAACCCATTCATCCCTCACAGGTGGGCTTTGTGCAGGGCTGCTACAGCTCAGATCACATCAGATCTCTGTTAAATCTGATTCACAAGGCCAAATCCTTCCCCACTCCTGCTGAAGTGGTTGAGATTGATTTTGAGAAAGTTTTTGACTCTTTGAAGTGGGATTTTGTCCAACAGGTTTTGAATATGATGGGGTTTGGAAACAGATTCCTGGTGTGGGTCCGGAAGATCTACCATTCCCCCACAGCTAAAGTCGTCACTAATTCCATGTTGTCCCCCCCACTCCCCCTAGGTAGGGGCACATGTCAGGGCTTCCCCCTTTTGCCATTACCTTTTGTGATAGCCGTGGAGCCCCTGGCCACAGCCATCAGGCAGAACCCTCTTATTAAAGGGATAGAAACTGGATGGGAGGAATGCACCACCCTCATGTATGCAGATGATCTCTTGATCCCTCTGGCTGACCTCAAACTTTCTACCCCCCCCCACTTCTTTGTACTCTGTAAGACTTTGCCACATATTCAGGCTTATGACTTAACCAAACCAAAACTAAGGTCCTCCCTCTAAACTGCAAGTGTACCCCCAGTATAGCCACAGTGCATAGTCTTCCATGGGTGCAGCACCATTGTATAGCATCACATATCCAGGTATTCACATTACCCCAGACATAACCAAGATTTGGCATGCTAACTTAAAACTCCTGCTGTCTGCCATCTGCACCAAAATGAATAGATTGCAGACCCTCCAACTCACCTTTGCTGGGAAAATGTCAGCCTTAAAAATGGTCACTGCCCCTAAAGTCATGCATTTGCTGTCCCATATCCCCTTGAAGCTCCTCTCCCCCCAGCTGGTAAAGGAGAATTGACATCCTGGTGGGGGTCTTTATTTGGGAAGGTAAAAAGATGAGATACAGTCAAAGCAAACTGAGGGCCCACTGGTCCGAAGGTGGTTGGTGTCTTCCATGGTACAATGGGTATAAATGGGCCTTCCAGGCTACTCAAACACTTAAATGGTTTGCAGGCTCTGCACCCAAAGCCGCTCAATGGTTAGCCATGAAGCAGGTATACAGTAAAGTGGCACACCTATCCCTGCTATTATATAACAGCCCCCCAAGAGGGATACACACCCATCCTATGATAGGTCCTTCATTAGAGTATTGGAAGAAACTTCACAGAAGGCTGAACACGAATCCCTCCTCTCTTAGTCTTACCTCACTGTGGGGTAACAAAATTATTACTGTGGACAAAAAAACCTATATTCTGCTCCAAATGGGCTGAGGCTGGTCTGCAATGCCTGGGGGACACATATGCAACTGACACCAATGTGATATATACTTTTAAGGGTCTGTGTGACAGCTGGGATATTCCCCCTCAGGACTTCTGGAAATACCTCCAACTCAGAAGTGCAGTTGATGACTTTATCTGTAGATACCCCATTAACAAATCCATGTCACCAATCCTGCACTGGCTGACCCTAAAAAAAAAGAGGCCAGATCCCCACCACATACTCAGTGCTTGGGACAACAACCTCATCTCAATCCCATGAAGCCAGAGCAAAATGGGAAGCTGCTCTACACATCCATATATCATAACAAGAGTAGAAATCCTGTTGGAAGTTTGCCCATAAGGCTTACCCAGACACCAGAAGTGCTTTGATTCAAAACAAGATCCTGCAATCATGGTATAAAACCCCTGCAGTGCTCCACAATGCCAAGCTGTCCCGAGACGACCTCTGCTAGAGGTGTCAATCTGATAGGGGGACCTGACCCACGTACTGTAGGAATGTTGGATTATCCAAACACTTTGGCAGCAAGTCTGTACCCTCTGCTCCACAATTTTACAGAAGCCGGTGCTCTCTCACCGGAGAGAATGTTGCTCAGTGTCCACTCAGCAACCCCACATCTCACTCCCTGGGACCAAAAATGGATGGTCATCCTCAGCATGCAAGTTAAAAGACTTCTGCTCTGCAGGTGGAGGACACAGGAGGTCCCCTCATCCACAGAAGTACTCAGTTCCTTAATGCAGGTAGCCAATCTGACACGTACAACGCATGTGGTGGCAAACACCCTCTCACAGTATACCACTTTATGGCAACCCTTCATTACATTCCTGAAGCCCAGGGTAGGGATTGGCTGTGGCAGCCTTATAACTGCCCCACATGTCCCTCCTCTAGTTTCAATGGGCAGGTTCAGAAGGTGGACATTCACAGAGTCTCGACTGGATCTAGGTATAGCAGTACTTCGCAACCCAAGAATATCCAGATGCTGAATATCTCTAAGTCCTTTAGAAATTTGTGTGTGTGTGTGCTCTGTTTCTGTTTTGTTGCAGATTTGCTCTGTAAGGTGCTCTGCCCCACTACTCCTTAGGGTACTATGTCAAGGATCACCTCTTATGGCTGATATCCCAGTTCATACCAGATAGGCCCTGATATACTTGTTGAATGTAAAACAGTAAATGCCATAGGTCACCTACAGTTTTCTTGTACAAGGCACATGTCGTAAGCCTAAAGTAGGAGGGGCTGGTAAATATGTGGTCCTTTTTTTCCTGCATGTTTAGTGTGTTTAGTATGGTAATAGGTAGTGCATATGAAAAAAAAATCGTTTGTGTATTGTATGCACCTATGTTTTAAAACAATAAAAAACCTTTAACAACAACATGGCAAAATCCTTATCCTTTAAAATGCGTATTTTTCCTTGACTAGTCTTTAAATATTATAATACAACCATCCAGAATACCATAGTTTTTATTGCTCTCAAAGGTTATGAGGAACATTTAATATTAACAGCAAAGAATCAGCCCCTAGTGTTGACAGCACACAAGCCAGACTCTTTTGTGAATCACTACTGCTGTCCAAAAAGTTAGTAAAAATAATTCATAAGGTAATCTTAACTATTGCGACTAGTGTGCTGACTTTTTGTATCCTAGCTCTAGTAAAATCCCAGCGCTGTCATATTGGTAGATAAAAGGCTCATATGTAGAGTTCACACATTTTGTAAGTCATGGTAGGTTGGGAGGGAAGGTAACTCAGATTTATGTTGTTCTGATTTATTTTGGTCCTAGCTAAAAAGTGGGCACTAACAAGGAAGGAAGAAAGGAATTTAATTGTGCACATTATCAAAAAATACTTTGCAAGCCATGAACAGTTGCAGCCACCATTAAACACGCAGGGGGGGTGGTGGCTGTGAGACACAGAGATATAAAGAAAGAGAGAGAGAGAGAGAATGAGAGAGAAAGTTAATCACTAAGAGGTTGAATGACTTGTTGAAGGTCACACAAAGTGGCTCTAAGGTGATTCAGACCTACTGTAGATCTCCAGACTTACAGCTCTGTGCTCTAACCACTAAGGTATGCTGCCAACAGGATACAGTAGCTTCCTCAACCTTTGCTTATTTCTGCAGGTATCATTCTGTGATACTGATATAAATAAACTTGTAATTGGCATAGAACTACTGGAAACAGGGACACTAAGAAAAACGCATCAAAATCTAATTTGCAGAATGAAGCAATGTAGAGTTTATCATTTTAGATCAAATGTTAACTGTGCCATTCTATTAAAGATTACAATATCAGAATGCTTCAGTAATATGGGTCAGTATTTTAAGATGACGCAGACATGCTTTGTTACTATGTTACTATGGATGCTTTTAATTTCTTTTGAGTGTTATTGTATCAGCCTTGTAATTCTCCTGTGTCATTGTACGTGGAAGAACCACTAAACAGGTGTTGAATATTTATGATCTGAGTTGTCTGGGATACTTGGTGCATGAGATGTTCATTATTACAGATGCTAACCATCAGACCCAGAAATGTAGTTAAGTCTAACATAACACATCTACAATTTGAATTTATAGGGGGAAAAAAAGGGTAACACTTTACGTTTCCTTAACTACGCTGTAGTTACACTATAACTACACAGTAACTGTATTGCAATTGCAATGTAGTAACATGCAACAGACGTGTAACTACAGTGTCATTGCTCCTGTTCCATGTCATTAACGATTATCTACCCTGCAGCTACAATGAAATTGACATTTAAAATAATGTGTGACTGATCTCTTTAATCCATCTGTTTTTGTTATTATTTTTTAAATATGCCACACTAGGAGAGCGAAAGGTAGGAGTGCTCATATAACTTCAGTAAAAACAAGAAATGTCTGCTCCAGATGTAGTGAATGAAGAACAAAAAAATCTGGCAACACATTCCTCACTTGGGAAAAGCACTATGCAGCACACAAAAAATAAAGGGTGGATATTTTATATTTAAGTGCTCATTTTTGCAAACTCTCAGTGGTAACAGAACCTAGAAAAACACATCCTAACATTTCATGTCCTACAACACTTTTTCAAAGAAGATGTTTTTTGGGTAATAGGGTACTGCATTCCTTATACAGTGTATCGTCATTCTTAAAAGGACAGACTCCATAACGGTATGCTCATCTGCCGTGAAAGTGCTTGCAAGGACTAGTGCAAATAGCTCATGCATACTATTATGCATACATTAGAAACATCATGTAGAAAACACATTTTACAAGAGAATGCCAGGGACAAAATATAAGACTTGTAAGATTTATTTTTTTTTTCAAGAATAGTTACTCTTCATTGCCTGGTGGCTAGAAATCAACAACAGAAATGGTTCCAGTTTCTGTCTGATGCCACAAAAGAGATATACAGACAGAGAGAAACAATCTGCAGAGGAAGCAAAACATACTCTACAGGAAAACCTGTTCTATGTATAATTTATAAATCACAGTAACAATCTCATCAAAAGCACAAAAATGTCTGTTGTAAAAGATAGATTTTACTGTAGTTTCCAAGAAATACACTTTTTTATAGCCCTTTGGCATAGCTATGAAGACTACAGTACTTGTTTTTATTTACTATAATGAGACTTGCCAGGTTCAAGGGCAGGCCCTGTTGTCCCCTGGGCCATAGCCAATGGGGGCTCTTAGTGGCAACAACAAGAGGGGTTGGGGGAAAGGAAAG
This sequence comes from Neoceratodus forsteri, assembly GCA_016271365.2. Classification (NCBI taxonomy): domain Eukaryota; kingdom Metazoa; phylum Chordata; order Ceratodontiformes; family Ceratodontidae; genus Neoceratodus; species Neoceratodus forsteri. The sequence continues at coordinate 963,943,537 of CM028132.1, read as the reverse complement.
GAGGGGTGGAGAGGTCAGTGACCTCATAGGTGAGGTCAAAAAGGGGGCGGGGCAATAGTGGGAAAGGAGCCAAAATTATTGGGCGAGGGAAAGGAAAAAAGAGGAGGGTCTTAGGGGTATAAAAGGTCAAGACAAGGGGTCTCAGACCTCACTTTTTGCTAGGAATTAAGAGTTTTTTTTATTAGCTCTGTACCCAGCACGTCCGATTCGGCAAACAATTATCTATTACATCTCTGAAACAAGATTAATAGACTAAGTGGCTTAAGTATTAGATTGAAATTGTGGCTGTTCAAGGCAGTTTATACAGCCAGCTTTGTGAAGCAGTTCCAGGGGATGAGACTGCAGAGGTTCAAGTTTCAAGTTTGTTCAAGTTCAAGTTTATTGCAGGAAAAAAAACCTCCATTAAGCAAGCTCATTCACAAGGAGGTCCTGGGATACATGTACAACAAGACTAACAGAAACATACAGTAAATGTATACAACAGAATTTCAAGTGCTGGTAAGGTACACAAGAGAAAAGTGTACAAGCATTATTCCAAGCATTATTCCAACTCACATCGAGTAGGTCATCATACTCATACAAAAAGTATAGCTTCCATCCATATAGACCTTGGGACTGACAGAAGGCATATACAGTCATAGAAAAAACAATTTTACTGACAGTTACAGGCTTCTTTTATTTTTTCAGAAATTAACTTTTTAAAGAGACTAACAGAGACTAGATTAGACCATTTCAGTGAGGATTGGAGCCTATTCCAGATGACTGGGAAGGCAATGGAGATAGCACATTTACCAAAGATAGTGCGAGTTTTGGGGACATCCAGGAAGATAAAATCTGATTTTCTAAGTGTATAGGTTCTACAGCAGGTATGGATAATCGAAGTTAGATAGTTCAGGAGCTTGTTAAGGAGAAGCTTTAGAGTCCAGATGCTGACATGGAGAATGCATCTAGTTGTAAGGGATGTCCAACCTACAGCTGAATACAGGTCACAATGATGTGTCCGATATGGGGAGTTCGTAATGAAACGCAGTGCTTGGTGGTAGAGAATGTCCAGTTTATTAAGTTTTGAGGTTGTAGCAGAGTTATAGATTATGTCCCCATAGTCTAATAATGGTAGGAATATGGCTTGGACAAGCCTAGTCCTGATCTCAGTTGGGAATAGGGACCTGTTGTGGTAAAGGAAGCCTAGGCTGATTTTTAGTCTTTTACATAGGTCGTCAGGGTGTTCGGTGAAGGCAAGCCTGCTGTCAAGCCAGAAACTGAAGTATTTAAATTTGGCGGTGATTTCCAAGGGCTCGCCTAAGGAGGTAACTATAAAGTCTTTCTGCAGGGTGGCGGTTACGGGGGGCAGAGAACTAGGGGGGAAGATCATAGCTTTGGTTTTCTTGGCATTTATGAGGAGTCTGGCATTAATGAGAGCAAAGTCAGCTGGAAGGACATCCCTAACCTCAAGCAGTGAGGCGTTGGATGTGTAGAGGTCTGTATCATCAGCAAAAAAGTGCAATTTTGAGTTGGATATATGGCTGTCAAGGTTATTAATGAATAGAGAGAAGAGGATGGGGCCTAAGATGGAGCCTTGCGGGACTCCTCTGCTGATTGATAGGGGGGAGAAGAACAGGCCACCAGCTTTGATTTTTTGCAGCCTTCCCGAGAGATAGCTACTAAACCACTGGATGGTTGACAGGGTGGAACCTATTTTAGCAAGGCTGGTTTCAATTAGGCTGTGGTCTACGGTATCAAAAGCTTTGCTGAGGTCTAAGAAGACAGCTCACGTAAACTTCTTGGAGTCCATAGCAGCGATCCAATCATCAGTTACTTTAGCCAAAGCAGTGACGGTACTGTGATTAGAGAGGAAGCCAGATTGGGCTGGATTCAGGAGTGAATGGGTTTCTAAATGGTGCTTTAGTTGAGCGTAAACCAGCTTTTCAAAGACCTTGGAGAGGATGGGCAAGATAGAAATGGGTCTGTAATTATTTAAATTGCATGAATCCCCCGACTTAAATAAAGGTAGGATGTGGGCTGATTTCCAGCATGAAGGTACTTTGGAAGAAGAGATAGAGAGGTTGAAAATGTGTAAGATTGGGGCCATAAGGTAGGTGAACCCAAGTTTTAGGAAAACCGGTTCAATTCCATCATCCCCTGCACTTTTCTTGGTGTCCAAATTCTTAAGAGAATCTTCAGCTTCTTTGAAGTTAAGGGGGAGCAGCTGGAAGGGATGGCTCATTTCTGGATCTATGGAGTTTGTACTGTCCAGGCTATTAGCACACACAGCATACAGGAATGAATCGAACGCTAGGCCAGCAGTGACAAAGTGAGAGTTGAATTCTTCAAGGATATGGGTACTGTTTTCAATGGCCGTACCATTTTATGACTATCTTAGTTGGCATAGAAGGGGCCGCTGGCCGCCCTTCAATAGACTTAAGGGTCTTCCAGATTTTTTGGGGGTCACCTTTGGCCTGCTCTAGAGATGAGATGTAAAAGTTGTCTTTGGCAGAGTGAATACATTTAACACAGGCATTCCCGGCAGCTCTAAAAACTTTCCAATCCGTCGGCTTTTAGTGTGCCTGGCCTTGGCCCATAGTTTATCATGGTTAGAGAGAGCATTCTTTAGTTCAGCAGAGAACCAGGGGTGTGATATGTTTCTCGTTCTGACCTTGATAAATGGAGCCTGTTTGTTTGCTAATGTGATGAGATTGTTTCGTCAGGCGTTTTAGAAAGATAAAGGTTTTGCCATCTAACCTGGCTAAGGTCTTTCAGGAAGTTCGACTCACTGAACTTACAGAATGACCATTTAATAATTATCTTGGGCTGGTGGCGAATCTTAGTTAGTAGTCTTGTACAGACTACAATGCCATGGTCGTTCATATCATTGTGAAATACAGTCGAATGAAGTATTTTATGGGGATGGGTTGATAAAATGAGATCAAGAAGTGAGCCGTTAGCTAAGTTTGCCTTATTGACCCTGGTATGTTCAGACACTAGTTGGGTAAGACCAAGTTCATCACAGAGAGACTTTAATCTGTGTGATTTGTGTGTTAGCCAGTCCATGCTGAAATCCCCAAAGATTAGTACTTCAGAGTTAGCAGCAGCTGTTAGTGTTTTTAGGATATTAAGGAGATCAGTTCCACCACTAGGGGGCCTGTAGCAACCTATAACTGTAATGTGTTCCGTGGAGGGGAGGTGTAACTTTAAGGAAACCATTTCATATTCTTTATGTTTTGAGTTGCAAAGAATGTCACTAACTGAGAACTTGGCTTTAGTGTAAATAGCTACTCCCCCACCCCTGGTCCCCCTGTCTGCCCTATACAACTCATAGCTCATGAGGGTGACTTGTTGGTCTGAATTAGATTTTTTTAGCCAGGTTTCTGTGATAATAATGAGATCATGCTCAGTATATAGAGCCCATACTTGAAGTTGGTTGATTTTCTTGGGCAGGCTTAGGATATTAACTAACATTAACTTAAGACCTGGAGCTGACACAAATTCAGTAGGTGAGGTGAGCAAGGTGGGTGGGCCAGGGTTCAACTCTACATTTCCTGAGCATAGAAGGAGCAAGAATAACAGTTGCTTAAGAGCCCTCAAGAGAGATCTGAGTGTTTTATTCCTTTTGCCCCGCTTAATTGTAGTTGCCAAGGACAACCTGTTTCTGCTGGTGTGTGCCAGAGAAGCATGGTATTTTGAATATAGAATAAGGAGTGCTCTGAGAGACATGGGTGAAGAGAGTAGGAGGTGTGGGGGGAGATAAAGTGGTGTAGTGTAGCAGAGGGCAGGGCGCTGGTAAAAATAAGGTGCCCCGATAAAGGGTAGGGCTAGCTGGGGCTGAGGGGACGAAGTATGGGCTAGGTCCGTAAGATTCAGTAGTGTGAATGACAAGTGGTAGAAAACAGAAGAGTAATATGATACTGTGGGGGCAGTATGCCATAGTTCTAGAAGGAGGAGCTGAAAGATAGCAGATAAACAGGGTAACTTGTCCTAGTTTTATGGGGGAGGGTGCTGTGATTGGTTCTACTGGGGACCAATAAGGAACCCATAGAGCCAGCTGTGGGTGGGACAAAAGCATATTTAATGGAGGCCTGGGAGGCAGTGGGGGGGTGGGAAGAAAAATCAAGATCAGGGCTGAGCAGAAGGAGTGCAAATTTAAAGCTGTGGCTCTGGGCCAATTGAGGCTGCTTGCTGGGTGGTGCCCAAGTTCCGATTGGTTGGAATGTGGCCGTACCTTTGGCAAGGGAGAGTCCGGGCTTAGCAATGTGGTTGGCGGCCTCGGGAGTGCCGTCCAACCGGGAGGTGCTTCAGACAGCGGAGCCAGGGCTGAAGAGCCGCTGAAAGGAGAGAGAGAGAGGGGCACAATTTAAAGGCAGCTAGGAAGGGGTCAGAGAACAAGATTCGTAGCACAGGGTCTGAGGGTAAGGTTGTTTGTCTTAATGTTTACCAGGACAATTGTGTGCATAGAGCTCTGAGAAGAATTTTGTTTATGCAGGCATTTTGCATTTTGTAGTCCATTGTGGCCGTGGAGTCCTTTGTTGGGCTTGGTGCCAAAAGTATTGATAGGGTTGTTGGGTTTGTGCCATCGAGCAAGAGACAAGGTAGCTTCAGATACATTAGCTGTTTAAATCTTTGGGAGCTGTTTTTTTTTAACCGGAATGGCTGCAGGCGGATGCAGCGATTTGGAAGCTAGTTTGTCCCATGGGCGGGGGCATCATCAGAGCTCAGTCACTAGGTTAACCAGCATTCTAGAATAACAAAAAAAAAAAGTGAGAGGAAACAAAGCTAGCTAAGCAGCTAAAAGCAGGGAGGACAGCATGATCTGCATTGCGGGGTGTGAGTGCAGCTGATTTGGTCCGGGACCCCAGGCAGGCGGACGTGGGGGTCACGGTTTAATGAGGCACCTTCTCCTCCGATGTGCTTTGCTCTGCCTGGGTCACCAGGGGGATGGAACGGGTTTTGTTTCATTCAGGTTCACAGCTTTTGTATGGTGACAAACAGCATGTAGTGGCAACCACAACGGTAGATCAAAATGGCAGATTATGGCTCCAGGAGCCAAAAGGGGAGAGTGGTTGCCATGTGGTCCTGGTGGGGATCACTTGATTTCAGGGAGTGTTTTAAGGGCTATGAGGTGGAGGAGCACCTGCACTGGAGTGGAAAAGGTGGAAGCAAACAGCTGCAACGAAATTTGCGCCAGGGAGTTGGTCACCATGTGGTCAGGTTAGGCCATGTGGCATTTTTTCAGGGCAAGGCATTTCTCGGATACAAGGATAATGCTTGAGAGGAGCATGATTTTTTTATTGTAACTCAAGGAGAGAAAGGTGAAAGGACAAGTGCATTTCGGACATAATACCCAAAATGTTTTTACACGAGGAGTGGCCACCATTTTAGGAAAGGGTGCCTGGTGGCTATTTTAGGATCAAGGGCTGGCGTGAGGACAGCCACCATTTTAGATTGGGCCTGGAGCCAATTCCATATGAGGGCACAAAGGAGATGGAGGGGAATGCCCCTGAAAGAGGGACAATCGGATAGAAGCTGCAAAGCTTGTTTAATATTATGATGGTATGAGTGGGGTTTTCTCTAGGGCATCAGGCTTGCTTATTATTATCATGATTACATGAGCAGGGTTGGACTAAGGCTGGGGTCCTTCACAAAAAGCTACAGCAAGGGGAATATTTGAACAGGCACAAAAGAGGGGGTCGACCGCACAACAAGGCTACAGAAACACACACACAAAAAAAGAAAAAAAAAAGGGAGAAAAAAATCCAAAAGACAGACAATTACTGAAAAAAAAAAAAAAAAGGAAAATGGGGAGTGGAAGGCCTCAACCTGGGTAACTATACAAGGGGGTAGTGCAAAGAGGGACCTCCTTGGCCTGCATGAGGGCTGACATAAAAAAAAGCAAAAGCAGATGAGACAAGGGAGGACATTCATAGGCCATGCATGGACATAGTTTTGTTTTCAAAGAGGATTAATTGTCTGGATTTTGTGTTACAGCATTTGTTACAAGCAATATGGTGAAGAATGGATCCTAAAAGAAGAAAGATGACCAAGGCAGACACTTAAAATGCCATAGGGGACCTGGCAGACAAGGCAAATAAAATCTGGGAACTGGCTGAGGGTTTAGAGACCAGGCGAGGATGATAAGAGGCCACCAGGGAGCCCAACCCAGCCTACCCCAGAGGAATCGGTGATGCCTGTCCCTCTCCCCCTGACACCTGCTCCCTTGCCTCTGCCACCACTGCCAGCCCCCTGCTTGGTCCAGCCCCCTTGCTGGCCCCAATGCCTCTGCAGCCCGGAAACCCAGTTGCTGCCAGGTCCCCCTGGGCCCCCTGACCCCACCAGATGTGCCAGCCAGACCATCGCCCTCCGGGCAGGTCCCAGCCCCAGAACCAGCCCTGCCGACCAGGTAATGAGCCCCCTAATTTGGGCAGTAATATTAAAGAATATGTCACGCAAATGTGATGGGCTATGGGGGATGATGGTGTAGAGCAGTTTGAGATGGCCTTAGCGAAGATTAAAAAGGGAAAAGAAGGAGACGTTACGACTGACCAGTGGCCAGCATCAGGGAAGGGGCAGGGCACAAGGGAGTCCGGGGACAACAGGGATGAGAATAGGGAACATGGGCCATTAACAGCAAAAGAAACAATTTGGAAGGGGGAATATGTAGACTTATTCGCCTTGGTGAGTAAGGAAGCAATTACAAAATACAACGAGAAAGAGAGTTTAGGGAAGAAAGACATGGCAGCATTAGTAGTGCTACTGGGGAAAGGGTAGGAAGACAAAGCATCCAGGGAGAAGCCTTGGGATGCATGAACTGTAGGTTTCACAATTTATGCAGTGATGGTAATTGAAAAGAAACTGAGCTGGCAATCCAGTTGTTCACATATTCCTTAATCATAAGGAAAGCAAAACCATGAGGGGGAAACAACTGGCTGCAATACGATGAGCAGCTTAGGCAATGTATGGCCACTTTTGGGGATGTCTGTTTGGACACTTGACAGTTGGACCTATGGCTAGACTGCCTTATGGGGCCCAGGAGCACAAAAGGAGAGGGGGAAAGATAAAAAGCTTGGTACAGAAATGCTGCTGGGGTTACAACAGGGCTTTCTGCTCATGGGCTCAGTGCAGGTTCATGCATGCATGCTCAAAATGTGGAGCCAACCACCCAGCCTCAAAATGTAGAACCAATTGGTATAACACTAGTAATGTGGCAGCAGCTGGCTCCCAGAGCAATCAGTCTTTTCGGAGGGGGGTTCAGGATATCGGGGTCTGCAATGGGGCAGGTAGAAAAGGAGAAAGGGGAATGGAGGAGGCTGAGCACAGAATCAATAGGATGCAGGCAGATAGGATTAATAGCAGGAAGAGACAGTCATACTCTATGGCTATCACCCCCATAAGACAAGAGGTATTGGAACAATGGGGGAAAGACTATCCCAACAGGTTAGCAGTTAAAAGGCTGGACGAAGGTTTCAGGGAAGGTGGTAGGCTACAATTCAAAGGGCCTAGAATAAAAAGGACAGTGAGAAATCTGGGGTCAGTAAAAGGGAAGGAAGAGATATTGAAATACAAAATCAAAAATGAAATAACTGAGGGCAGGGTAGAAAGCCTGTTTAAGGAGACCCCGTTAGTGAAACTCAGAGTGTCCCCAATGGGACTGGTTCCAAAGAAGCAGCTGGTGGAATTTTGAGTAATCCACCATTTGTCCTTCCCTGAGGGTGAATCAGTCAATGACTATATCAGTGAGGAAGACAGTAAAGTCACCTATGCCACCATAGAGGAGGCAATGCAGTTGATCAGGGAACCTGAGGGGCATGGCTTGCTAAAACAGACTCTGAAGTGGCATTCCGGCTTCTACCAGTCAATCCAGAAGATTGGTATTTGTTCGGTTTTAAAATAGGAGAGGGATTAGTATTTCAACAAGACTATGCCAATATGCTGCTCCATGGCAGGCACCACATTTCAAATTATTCAGTACATGGCTTTAAGGGTGTTTCAGCACCAGTATGAATATAAAACTGTAATTCATTATTTATATAATTTCCTACTAATAGGGAGGGTGAAGATGGAGACAGTACACATGCTGCCATGTTTCCAAGAACTGTGTCAGAATCTTGGGGTGCCACTGGACCTTGATAAAACAGAAGGTCCCAGCCAGAGGATAGAATTTCTGGGGACTGAGACTGATGCCAAGGCGGAGTTATTTCACCTTCACAGCAAAACAGTTGACCATTTGAGGCAACTGCTGCAGGCCTCAAAGCGGCGTTGGAGGGTACAGCTGCATCACATGCAGAAATTGATGGGACATTTAAACTTTGCCTGCAGGACAATAGGCCCAGGGCAAGCCTTTACTAGGCATTTGGCCTGGGCAACGACACGGGCAACAAAGCCACATCATTGGGTGAACAGTGGACAAGGTACCAGGGATGACTTATTAATATGGGAGAAATTTTTAAGAGACTTTACCGGGACGACTTTTGGAAGACGACTGGCTCTTTAACATGGACTTAGAATTGTACACAGACACAGCTGGGAGGCTAGATATGAAGGCATATTTAAGGGGAAAATTGTTTTCGGAGGCATGGCCTGAGGAATAGAAGGCAGCAGGATTAATGAAGTACATCACTCTGCTGGGAATTCTACCTATATGGGTCAGCACACTGTTCTGGGGGGAGGAGGAGGGGACAGGCGGACACATAAGGCTGAAAAGACAAGAAGGGATGAAGGTCATTAGTGTACACTAGAGCCTGGAGAAAAAGAAAGGATAAAAGAAGAGAGTGGTCCTCCAGGTGTACATCTGGTGGGAAGAAGAAGAAGAAGAAAAGGAAGAATATTGATATTGAAAAGTTAAAAAAGAAGGAATGATAAGACAATGTATGTATATATAACAAAGAAGAGGATGGAAAAAGATGAAGTTTGACAGGTGGAAATTGTAAATAAAATTCTGGAAATGATGATGATGATGAGGGTGATGATGAAAAATGTATGTAAAGAATGGAGAACATAAAGATGTAATAAAATTGTTTGCCGATCTGGGCACCCACAGCAGGTTTCTGTGTAAATTATTGGCTGGAGTCTCTGGGGACAACAGCGGTATGTACAGAAAACAGAATAGGTAAATTACTGTGTTGTTGCCTCCAGTATACCCAGCTAAACAAATATACATCACTGCAGTGCAATCATATATAGGTCATTAACCAGGATTGTACTGCAAGAACTTTTTTTGCTGCTTGGGGACAGGCGTCATGAACTGCAGTGGTAATACTGGACCAGGGGAGTGGCTGTGGTGAAACCACCACCCTAACGGACAGCTCCCTGCACTGGCATTTGCAGTCATATGCATTATATTTATTTAGTTTTTGTTGACTAAGTGCACTAGACAAATCCTGCTTATTTTCAGGCACGACCTGGGGAAGGGGGATACAGATGAATGCCAACTGACCTTGAATCAGATTAAGCTGTTGGTGGCATTTTTAGTGAATGAAAGAAATTTGGCCAGGACACTGGGGAAATTCCCCTACTCTTTTCGATGAGTGCCATGGGATCTTTAACGTCCACCTGAACTACCACCAATCTAGGCAGATGGGACCTCGGTTTAACGCCTCATCCGAAAGACGGCACCTCAGAAGTACAGCACCCCTCTCATGCTGCACTACAGTGTCAATACTGAGATATTAACCCAAGTGCCAGATGTGGGAACTGAACCCACAGCCCTCTGATCTCCCGGCCTCCGAGGCAAGTGTGCTACCTGCTGAGCCACTGACACTGACACTGACACATATGCCTTTGACTATGATTTTATTTCCAAACATAAAGCACCTCTGAACACCACATGCCATGTGATGAAAATTCTTATTTCTCACCCTCAGGCAGATGCATCTAAGGTGGTTTGCTGACTAAGTGATTAATTTTCTTTACTATGACTATTTTCATATGCTAGCAGAGGAAGGATGTGTCTCTGTTGAGACAGCAAGGTGTGTGTGTGTGTGTGTGTGTGTGTGTGTGTGTGTGTCTAGAAGGGAGGAGCAGCTAATCAGATCTAGTACTGCAGCTGGGCAGGTTGAGTGGCAGGAACTGGAGCTTGCTTGATGACAGTCTCACACTATGGGCAAAGCTGTCTAAAGTGGTCTAAGGGAAGGAGACAGTGTCTTAAGAGAGTTGCTTGTTATATGCTCTCACTGCTGGACAAATAGAAGTCAGGTTTTACAACAAGCCACATTACTATTTCTGCTGTGACCAGGGTATTAGATAACATCAGTTTGGCAATAGACAGAGGAAAATACAGTGGTACCATGCTTCATTGATCTACTGAAAGCCTTTGACACAGTGGACCACAGAATACTAGTGACCAGACTAGCTGAGCTGTACATGAGTCAACTGGTTCGGCAGCTATCTAACTAACCAAAAACTGACTGTTAGGATACATGGCACCAAGTCTGACCCAGTCCAAGTCATTAAAGGTGTACCACAAGGCTCAGTACTTGGCCTCTTACAGTTCTCTTTATACACCAAAGACCTGGGTCAGCATGTTGGAGGTGTGAACTTCCAGCTGTATGTGGTTGATACAGTGCTCTATGCTTCTGGAGCCAACACTCCTGCTGTGTAGGCCACACTACAAAGGGGATTTCATGACCTGCAAGCTTTTCTATTGACTCAAAAATGACTTTAAATGTAGGAAAACACAACAGGTATTTTTTTCAGTTGTATGGCTGAAGAGCTATGCTGGCTCTGCCCCTCATGTCATTGCTACAACAGGATCCCTTCTAGAAGGTGTTAGTGAACACAAATCTTTGGGTTTCTGGGCTGACTCACATCTTAAAGGGAGTACCTTCATTGACAAACTCGTCTAATGCCTAGGCCCAAAAATTGGCTTCTTGTTCAAAAAACATCCCTTCTGCCCCAGGATTGCAGAGAAAGAATAATCCAAAATAAGATACTCCCTTCTTTTGATTATGCAGACATCTTCCTCTATGTTGCTGACAGGGCAGCCAAAGTACTGTCATATTACACTGGTGCTGCGTGAGCTGCACTGGCAGTCGGTCAGGTGGAGGGTCCTCTTAAAAGTAGGTTTACTCATCTTCAAGGCTGTACATGGCCTGGGCCCTGGTTATCTGATGGACCTTCTAACACCAGCTGTCTTGGTCAACTTTCTGTACTTCTCTTCTAGGGGCCTCCCTGTGATTCCCAGGATGAGTTAAAAATGGCCTGTGACAGGGTGTTTAGTGGCACTGGCTCTGTCCTGTGGAACTCACCGTCTCCAGCCGTAAGGGAGGCCCCTTCTTTAGAGGTATTCAAGGCTCACCTCAAGGCCTTCTTGTTCAAGCAGGCCTTCCCAGACCTTATTGTCTAGTTTAAGACTGATTCTGCATTTCTGATCTGTCTTGCCTTGGCCTATCTGCTTCAGAAATATACTAGGCCACCGAAATCCCAGAGAGATAAGTAATTTTTGGCTGTCTTATTTTATCTATATTTATGAAACGTATACATTTTTTATGATGTTTTATTTTACTGTTTTATTAGTATGTTTATGTTGATTGTTAAATTGTGTATGACACCCACAGCCTCAGGGATTTGGCATCTTTTACATAAAATTTGCCTTGCCTTGCCATCCATAAGACACCTTTTCTGCCCCTGTCCACTATCTTATCCTAGACCTGTCTTCTGTTATTATCAGGTGACATTGAATTGAACCCTGGACCCAGGAGGATAGGAACAACTAACACCCTCTCCTCTAGTCCACTATGGTCCAACATAAAGGGGCTCGAAATAGCCCATATGAACACACAAAGTATTAGGTGCAAAATGGTTGAGCTAGAATCCTGGGTTGGGCACTACAAACCCGATATCCTATGCATAACTGAAACTTGGCTAAAACCCACTATACTCTCCCATGAAATTGCTTTACCTGGTTTCACCTCCTATAGGTGCAATCGAATCTCCAGAAAAGGAGGGGGGGGTGATTATCTACACTAGGAATGAGCTGGCAACCTACATAATATCAGGCATTAACACTAACTCATCAGTCAAACACCTGATGATCTCAGTCATCCTTGGTCAAACCAAACAGGTCACCATAGGATGCATCTACATAGCCTCCAGTATTGCTTCTTCAACCTACCAAGACTTCCTCTCAAACCTCGACTCCATCCCCCAAGAAGACATGATACTCTGCAGAGATTTTAACCTAGACTGGTTGGGTCTTAACAGAACCAACTACCAGGCCTGTGTCTCTGATGTTAATCTAAAGCAACTGATTGAACAGCCTAACAGATATAACCTGAAGACAGGTAAACACACACTACTGGACTGGATGCTAACCCATAATGAACATAACATTAAGTCCACTGGAGACTTCCCATATGCTCTAAGTGATCACTCCCCCCCCTTTCGTGTCTGGAAAAATAATTTCCACAACCCTCCCCCCCAAACTCATAAAAGCGCATGACCTAACACACTTCAATCCTGAAGCTTTCGTCAACAGTCTCAATTCTGTCGACTGATCCCTTATCTCATCCATCCCTGACATTAATAATGCATTAGAATATTTCATCAACACTTTCTCCTCCATCCTGGACTCATATGCTCTCCTCAAATTAATACGAGTCAAAGGAATCCACTCCCCTGGTCATCACAGGATATCAGACACCTAATGTACTCTCGTGATAGAGCCTGGAAAGCCTTCCAAAACACAGGGCTACTGTCCGACTGGCTATTATATTGGCAACTGCAGAATGAATGTAAAACAAAAACAATCTCAGCAAAGCAAAAATATCTTCAGACTAGTCAGCTAAAACATTTAGATAACCCTAAAAACTTCTGGACCCAATTAAATGCCTTACTCAAGGGGAAGGAACGGACCATCCCACAAACGATGATCTCTAATGGCAATACACTATCAATCCCCTCAGAAATAGCTGCCGGTATAAATCAATTCTTCACTGACCTGGACAAATACAAATCTAACTTGCCTGCCACCACCTGCCATCCTCAGAACATGGACAATAAGACCTCCCATCCCCCATTCCATCTTCAACTCACCTCATGGCCTGAGGTACTCAAACTATTAAGGGGCCTCAACCCTGGCAGTTCTCCAAGTTTCAACTCCCTCCAACCTAAATTCCTCAAAATAGCAGCCCCTGCAATAGCTTATCCTGTAGCCTTACTTATCAACAAATCCTTTCTAACTCAGACTATACCAGACAAATGGAAAACTGCAATAGTTGTCCCCGTGCATTAAAGTGGCCCTACTAACCTAGTTGAGAACTACAGGCCTATCTCCATATTATGTCCCCTAGTTAAAATACAAGAGAAAATCCTATATAATCAGCTTTACACATTTCTAGAGGAAAGCAATGCCCCGACCATTCATCAGCATGGCTTTCGGAAACTACACAGAATTGAGTCTGCTCTCATCTGGGTCAATACTGACATTTTTCAGGCAATGGATCAGGGTGAGGCAACAGGGGCAACTTTCATGAACCTAATAAAAGCTTTCGACCTTGTCAACCACCCACTCCTCCTAGCCAAACTCCATAACCTAGGGCTCGACAGCCTCTCCCACTCGTGATTTGTCAATTACGTGACCAATAGGCAACAGTGCGTAAAATGGTCTTGCACTACATCATCCCTATCTCCCATCACAGATGGGGTCCTCCAGGGTTCCATAATGGGACCCCTACTACTCTCAAGTTTTATTAATGAGCTGCCCTTGAACTGTGGAGGAGCCTCAGTATAGCTCTGCGCTGATGATGCCATCCTATACAGATCAGCCAAAGACATCTCTTCCATCAATCTCAACCTGGAAGCAACTTCCAGTTGCTGGAGAGTTGGTTCAATAATAGCCTACTAGTGCTTAATATCAAAAACCAAAAACAATGTTATTCTGCCATACATCTTATGAGCTCTCCACCCAACCTCAACTGATAAAGACCTCAACCAGGAAAGCACTTGAAGGAGTAACCTCATTCAAATATCTTGGTGTAACTCTTGATGAACACCTAACTTTTGAAAACACATACTGACAAAGTGATAAAAGCTACTCATCAGAAACTAGGCCTACTATACTGTACAGCCCCTTACCTTGCACCACAGTCCAGGATAACTATTGCATCTGCTACATTAATTCCAAGTCTCCTTCACGGAGCTCCACTAATTCTTGGAGCTAAGCCCCCAGTCCTAAGTAAACTTAAGCAAGCCTATTACAGAACAGCCTGATTTGCAGCAGCTGCACAAGCATGAACCTACCACTGTGCTGTGCTTAATACGCTAGGTTGGCAGTCCTTTGAAGCCAAACTGAAATTCCCCTTACTCTGCACCACATTCAAACTTATCCGCCTTCCCTCACCATCCAGCCTCTTTAACATAATCACACTAAAACCTTTCACCAGATCCCTCCGCTCCTCCCTATATCCAATGTTAAGTCTCCCAAAGACTCACTTAGCTATAGGCAGGAGATCTTTTCCTTTTACAGCCCCACACAAATGCAAAAGCCTCCCAGTGGGCTTACTCTTCTGCACGTCTCTTCTCTGTTTAAAAAACTCTACAAAGAAAAGTTCTTTCATCCTCCTATCTGTATCTGTAAATGACCTCTCCCTTCATCCTCATAGTGTTTTCCTCCAATCTTCCACCTACCCCCACCCTCTCATCTCTCACCCCCCTTTCCCCAGTTCTAGCAGCTGTTATCCCCAAAATTTTCTCAACTACCTCTACCACATCTATCCTCTTCTTAGCCATGACATTCAATGCTAATCTGTACAGGTAAGTCAACTTCAAAGTATATGTTTTGATTGAATCACTCTACCTGTATTTTGAATTATATCTAACTGCTATCAATTGTCAAAAATGTATTGAATGCTCCTCTATTTATGTAACCCATACCAAACAATGCCTTGATACAAATGTCAGTGAAGTGTCTATTTAATTGTAAATAGCTCTACCTCTGTAATATTATGTATTTATTGACTATGTACGGAAAACTTGTAATTCCCCAGGTCGGCCCTGAAAAAGGGACAACTATGTCTCCGTGGGCCTACTCGGTTATCAAAATTCAAATAAATAAATAAATGTAGAACTGCCAGAGAGGGCCAGCAGTAGAGAGGCTGTCCTGATCAGAAGTACCTTTCAGCATCCAGATATGGGGCAGTGCCCCTTAAAATGTGGGAACTAGAACCAAAATGTGAGACACATCATTAAATCTTGCAGAAAAAAGAATAAAACTGATAATTAGTGTTTTTACAATATGTTCACAAAGTCTGCTGCCCATCGAGAACCATAAATTAAGTCCAACTTGTCATTCAAAATCTTAGTATACAAAATGGTACAGCAGCCTCTCCATGCAAGATAGAGGGCTTCTGACCAGTGAAGCAAGGACTAATCCTCACAATGGGGGACAGTGGGTGAGGCATGTAGATCTTGTAAGCAAGGCTGAGATTACATGACTAGTAGCCACTGATGAGAGACAGAAAGAGAACAGAGAAGAGGGGGACCCCAGATGTCTACAAACACCTGCTGTGTACACTTCACTGAATTCTGCAGATGGGAGAAACACACCCAGACACTGCACCAGAACTGAAAAGATGAGTGGGGCTGATCCCCTGACTCATAAATATTATGACAGGTAAGTTGAGAGGCAGTCTAGATGGGGGGTGGCTGTCAGAAGAGAACATGAGGGAACAATACAATCATTCATTTAACAGGTTTATTTGATCAGGTATTTTCATGTGGGTGCCACTGTAGGGTGTGATTTTGTTCTGCTAACCTAATGCTCCATGATGTATTCTATGAAAGGCATTATGCAGACTGAAATGGTCAAACCTTTCATTTAAGGGTAATTTATGGACTACATATTGTTAAAGAATTCAAATGAAATTGGGGCACTTATGTTACAATACTGAGTAAAACAGCACATGGGTTGCAAAATAAGGTTTCAGAAAGCAACAGTGGGGCAGCACCATGGCAACAAGTGGGACGAACCACTGTGCATGATAGTAACCTAGATCCATTCTCCAAGCCTGGCACATCAGGGGTGGGGGCCCTCAGGGTAGGATTTAGTGTCTTAAGAACACTCCACCCTAGGGATGGGAAGGAGGGCTTGCTTTACTTCTTGGCTGCCTTCTATTGCTAGGAAGGATGCAGAACAGAAAGTCACTGGTATGAGATCAGATGCAGATGATGGGTGACTCTCAAAGGAGTGACTTGACATCATGCCCTATGGCTCAGGGAAGGGGTGATAGACAAAAAGGTTATCCCTGTGCCCACCTACACCAAATGGTCTGTCCTCTAGCTTTTCAAGTGCTTCTACTTTCCTTCATGCCCTTCCCATACAGCAGGGGGACCCGCTAAGGGATAGACCTGGAACCAGGGGGACAGAAAGGGCCTCTCAGAGACTATGGGGAGATTAGACCAAGACAAAAGTACCCACAGCAGGTGTCAAGGTGTCAGCCTGGAGGAGTGACACCAGGGTGGCACAAATGGTTGCACAAAATTGACAATGGTCTTACTTGATTAATGAAGGTGTTACATATAATTCACATTATTCTATTCCGCCCCATGCTACACTACAGAATTTATGTGCCGTTGGTATGTGTCACAATATTACCTCTCTAGTACTCTATGTTGCTTTTACTCTTGCTGTCCTTCCCCTCCTGTTTTCTCTAACTTCCCTCCTATCCTTCCCCCTTCCCTCCCTCCTACAGGCTTTGCTTCTCTTCCCACCTCCCTTTCTTCTCCCTTCCTGCTCCTTCTCCCACATTCCCCTCTTCCTACCTTCCCCTCCCTCTCCTCCCCTGCCTCTCCTCTTGGCTCCACCTGGACTCCCTTAGATCCTCTCTCTTTCCCCCACCACTCTGCCCCCTTCACCCCCTTTCTTCTCCTTGCAAACCACACAAATGCATCTCTGACTCCATCAAACTCTTCATCTTGCTGCTGCTACTAGTGTCAGGTGATATTGAGACTAACCCCAGCCCTGCACACTCCCCTCTCACTTGTCTCCTCAAAGGACTGAGAGTGGCACAAATCACTGTAAGAAGCCTCCTCCCCAAGATTGACCAGATGCAATCTCTCACAGTTACTCTACAACTTGATGTATAAATCATCTCAGAGTCTTGTCTTTCCCTCAAGATCTCTGATACCTCAATCGCTAAGCCTGGGTACACTCTAATCTGGCAAGGCTGCACAAAGAGGGAAGGTGGTGTTGCCATCTACCATTCAATTTACTCTTGTACTCTCTGTCACCTCCCCCTCTGCCTATGAACTGCTCCTCCTCAAACTATCTATCCCTTTCTCTGCCCCTGTCTCCATGGCTGGTGTCTACTGCTGCCCTGGCCTGTCCCCCTCATCAGTCATGGAACATCTTACTTCTTTCTCTTCTCATTCTTCTCAAGGTGAGCTACTCATCCTTGGGGGCTTCAGTATTAGCTGGCTCTCCCCCTCACAATCAAAACTCTGCCAAAATATTAAGTCTCTCCAGCTGACTCAACTAATCTTGGACCCAACATGTCACAATCCTAGATCTCTCAATCATTCCCTACTGGACTGCAAGCTTACCTCTCACCCTCACCATAACATAGATGCTGGCACCCTCCTTGAGACACTTAGTAAAAACTGTATGGTGAATTGCATACGCAAAATTCATCACCCTAAAGCCCCCTCTAAAACTTTTCGGATTCAGTCCTTCCAGTTGCTGGACTTGTAATTGCTCCATGCTGATTTGGTAGCCACTGACTGGTCCCCCATTTCTTCAGCCAGTAGCATCGACTCTGCTCTCAGCTACTTTCACTCCAAATTTACGTCAATCTGGGATCTGCATTGCCCCCCTCAGGAAAATCAGGGTTCATGGTTCCCACCTACCCTGGTTCTCAGCTAAATTACTGGCCTGCCTACATGCACGTGATCTAGCCTGAAGACTCATAAATCCTATGGTTCCCTGGCTGATCTTATCAGGCACCGAGCCCTTTGGAATGCACGTGCCAGAGCCACCAGGCTTGCCAAGGCTAAGTGCTTTTCCTCCTCTTTCCAGAATAACCTTAGTCAGTCCACCAACTTCTTTTTTTTTTTTTATTTGCATTTTTCTGCCTTCCTAGTTGCAGCCCAGTGCTTTCAGCCCAGTCACGGGCCGACGGCCCACCCCAAATCGGCCTCGGGTCCTCCGATACCCGGGTTTACCCCCACGGCGGGGCCGCGGGATGCAGGAGGGAGGACATCCCGCAGAGACCGGAATCAGTCAGAGGACTGGCCTGGGGGGGCTAATCAAAGCCTCAGCGGGCTTCATGGAGGGCGGCTGGCAACCGTCCATTTTCCTTGTTCCGAGGAAGGCGGGGACGTGCAATGACGCCTGACGTCCGCCCCGCCTCCTATGCTTTGAGTGCAGCAGCGTGGGTGTTCCTGGCCTCCGCTTCGTCCCCATCGCCCGGATGCTGCCCCCACCTCCCCAGAGAAGGAGAGCAGTCCAGCAGACCTTTCGATCCATCTCCGCCGCCCAGCCCTCCGGCCGGCCTGAGTCCGTTCCCGAACCGAATTACGCCCGGCGCTCCTGGCAATCAACCGCTGCGCCCGGCGGGCGGCCTAATCCACCAACTGTTGAAGGTCATTCCACCCTTTCTCCTTCACCACCCAGTCCTCCTCCCCTGTCCTTAAGGTGGACAACACTCTCATTTCTGACCCCCTTTCTGCTGCCTCAGAGTTCAACTCCTTCTTCACCTCCTGTGCTTCCTCTCTTTGCTTCTCCTTCCCCCATACTCACATCCCTCCCCCCCCGTCACCCTCATCTCTCCATCTTACTCCTTCTCCATCTCTCCTGTCAATCCTGCTGCTTCCCTCAAGGTTCTTTTGGCTCTCAGCCCTCGTAAGGGTGGGAGCCCTGATGAGCTCAGTCCCAAACTCCTATACCTCTCTGCACCTGCGATTGCTCTCCCAATCACCTCCCTTCTCAATCTTTCCTCCCTTCCTTCTGTCCCTGACTCCTGGAAACACACTGCTGTCATACCCTTACCTAAGGGTGGCGACTCCTCCAGCCCTGGCAACTACCTCCCTATCTCCTTGTTTCCCACCTTAACTAAACTACAAGAGCACATCATGCTGTCTCAACTCTCCACCTTCTTTGATTCTTCTTTTTTTTTCACCCCCTTCCAGTCTGGCTTCCATAAACACCACTTCATCACCTCCTCCCTCCTCCAGCTTACTGATTCCATTCTTTCAGGCATGCATCAGGGCCTCTTTTCCTCCACCATCTTTGCTGATTTGGCCAAAGCTTTCGACACTGTTGCTCACTCACTTCTCCTTGACAAGCTCAGGTCAGTGGGGCTCACTGACATCCCAACTAACTAGTTCCACTCCTACCTCGAGGGTAGATTACAATCTGTTAGGGTTGGTGATTCCATCCCCCCCTTCCTAGCAGCACTGGTATCCCCCATGGTTCGGTCCTTGGCCCCTTACTCTTCTCTGTTTTCCTTAACAACCTCCCCTCTGCATGCTCATCTGCATCCATCCATATGTATGCAGATGATAGTCATATTTGCCTCTGGTTACTACCCCTCCGAAGTGATGGATAGGCTCCAACTGGAGTTCAACAATGTCCAGCACTGGTCCTGGTTTAATCTGCTATCCTTAAATGGTAAGAAAATAGTCTCTATGACCTAAGCAGAAACTCTCCAGACTTACCTCCTTCCCCTCTTTCCACCCTTAGATGGGGCCACACTCAGTGATATTCCCTCATTAAAGTACCTGTGGGTCTGGCTTGACTGGCACCTCGACTTTTCAGAGCATGTGGATGTCGTCCACAAAAAACTCCACCCTAAACTTGATGTGTTATACAGAAACAAATGTTGCATCCCATTTCCTGCTCACTGAGCTACTGTCCAGAAAATGATCCTACCCACTCTCAACTATGGTAACATCATCTACAGTGCTGTGACAAAGACCACCCTAGCCAGACTGGACCCTCTCTTTCACTCCTTCTGCCAGTTTGCTTTGGAATGTCTGCCACACACTCACCATTGCTCCTTACACACTCATTCCCCTCCCTTAAAGTTAGGTGCCTTACTCATTGTGCCTCATTTATCTCAAAATTCTAACTGACCTCCCTCCCCTTTTGCCTCACCACTTTCCTCACCTCTCTTCCATCTTCCTCTTACTCCCTTCACAACTCTAGCTATCATTCTTCGCACTCCCTTCACATAAATTCCTTTCTGACCAGGCTGCTTTCTCCTGCAGCTTCCCCAAACTTTGAAACTCTCTCTCTCACTAGCCATTCGCTTCTCCTTTTCTCACTGCTCTCTCTCCTCTCTTCTCCATGATTTTACTGCTCATTCCTGCAAATACACCTGATTCATCTGCCTCTTTACTTCCAGTTGCCCCCTCCCTCTTTCCCCTTCGCTCTCCCTGTTTTCTGTTCTTGTGTAAATCTTCCCTCTCTTCCTTCCCTTCCCTGAGCAATCTAGCGCTATGTTGCCTCTGTAGTCTGAAGTATGTTCCTGAACCCTATGGGCAGGCTCCACCTGTCCCTTGTATAATTGGCTGTCCTCCAGAGCAAGTGCATATGACTCTGATATTGGGAGTGTGCTCACAATTGCTGCTTGCTGTTCCTGTGTCACAGAATCCATAAGAGACCTGGAGGACCAAAGGGGTATTAGCATTGTGTCTTGGGGGAAGAGCTATTAGGAGCACAAGCTGTTCCTCTTATGTATGTGTTTCTCTGGAGCAAACCCATCAATGAGCAGGGGGAATGGAGGAGTGTTAGCACTGTGTCCCGGGGTCAGGGTTATCGGGAGCACAAGCTGTTCCTCTTATGTATGTGTTTCTCTGTCTCGATTGGTCGCTGCTCGGCCCCACTAACCATGCGCTCCCCTGTTCCACCCCAGAGCATTCCCCCACTCAGAGAGACAGAGAGAGACAGAGAGCAACAGACAGACACAAGGAGTACCGACCGTGACCTTGCAAGTGAAAGTCAGCACAGTACTAATCCCCTGCTCAGCTCAGTGAGAGTAAGAGAGAGCCCACGAAAGTGACACAGAGACATTCAAACGTAGAAACTGCCAGCAGATAAGGACCGCCAGGCCCATCTAGTCTGCCTGTAAGCCTATCCTTGTTTGCGCCCTTTGACCCTACTTGGTCAGTGGCTATCTCCTTTCCTTCTCACCCTAAGGATCCCTTTATGCCTGTCCCATGCATATTTGAAGCCCCCCACTGAGTTTGTGCCCTCCACCTCCTGTGGCAGATTGTTCCATGTATCAACCACCCTTTCTGTGAAGAAAAGCTTCCTCATATTTCCCCTTATACTGCCCCACTCAGTTCTTATATCATGCCCCCCTGTTCTCGTACTTCTCTGATTTTGAAATATGCCACCACCCTGCACCTTGTTTATGCCCTTAAGGTACTTAAAGGTCTCCATCATATCTCCCCACTCCCTCCTTTCTTTCAGTGAGTAGGTATTGAGGTCCTTCAATCTCTCCTCGTATGTTTTCTGTCGCCCTTCTCTGGACTGCTTCCACCCTGTCAATGTCCTTTTGAAGATGTGGCCTCCAGAATTGTACACAGCATTCCAGGTGAGGCCTCACTAGTGTTTTATACAGCAGAATCACTATCTCCCTCCTGCTAGTGATACCCCTGCCTATGCACCCTAACATGCCACTGGCCTTCACTGCAGACTTTGTACTCTGCTTTGACACCTTCAGGTTTCAGAAATGATAATCCCGATATCCCTTTCCTCCTTGTGTCAGTAACTCCCTCCTCCCATCCTATAGCTCTCCCCTGGGTTCCTGCATCCCAGGTGTATTGTTTTGCCCTTCTTAGAATTAAACCTCAGTTGTCACACCTCAGACCAGTGTTCCAGTTTCCTTAGGTCTGTTTCATTTTCTACACCCGTTTAGGAGGATCTATCCTGTTGCAGATCTTAGTGTAATCTGCAAACAGGCAGACCTTTCCCCTCCAGCACTTCTGCTATGTCACTAATGTAGACATTAAACAGTACTGGCCCAAGGAATGATCCCTGAGGTACCCCACTTGTTACCCCTGTCTCCCCAGATTGGATCCCATTTACCACCACCCTCTGTCTCCTATCCATTAACCAGCTTCTAACCCAATTTACCACCTTGTGGCCCATGCCCAGATTACCCATTTTGTTGACCAGCCTTTTATGTGGAATGGTGTCGAAGACCTTACTGAAATCGACGTAGGCCATGTCCACCACTTTCCCCTGATCCACCTCCTTTGAAATCCAGTTAAAAAAATCTATCAAATTTATTTGACATGACTTCCCTGCTGTGAATCTATGTTGCCTTTGGTCTTGCATGCCGTTGGATTGCAAGTGCCCCACTATTCTTTCATTAAGCAGTGCCTCCATGATTTTACCCACCACTGAGGTAAGGCTGACCAGCCTATAGTTTACTGCCTCCTCCCTACTACCACTCTTATGAAGAGGGACTACATGTGCCCTCCTCAGTCCTGTGGCACCACTCCTGTGTTGAGTGACTCTGTGAACAGGACTATGGACCAGCACAGCCCTCCCTTGATGTTCACTGTTGTTCTATCACAGCAGTCCACTTGTGCAGTACCTTTTGTTTGTTCTGTCTTGCTGCTTTTGTTGAGAGAAGTAAAAGTCACAGTGTCAATATTGAACCCGTCTGTGTGTCTCATTTCTTCAGGGTCCATGATCACATAGTTCACAGCAATGGTAGCAATCCATGAGCAGCTCACCAGTGAGTCTTGCACTTCCTGGTCATGGAAGCTTGCCATGTTACAAGCACATTAACCTACTCGACAGCATGGGTTTACTTGAGAATTGATCCATGCCTGGCTGATTGGAGGCACTTGGCCTGCAGCCTTGTGACCCCCCCAAGGCATGGATTAATTCTCAGATAGGCCCATGCTTTCTCATGGGTTCATGCTTACATATTCCCTATTGTATATATTGCCTAATGTATATAGCCTACTGTAATTGCCTAGCCCTATTACTGCATATTTTTATTCTGTTTTGGTTTCTTGTACTCCCCTTCCCCCTCCCCTCAGGATGTGTCTGGAAACAAGTTGTTGCCAGCTCAGTATGTCTTTCCTGGTGAAACTTTTGAAATAAATAAACTTCTTCTGTGTATTTTAGAAAAGCTTAAAAATGAACATAATTTCTCAGTTGTTTGTTCATGATGATGATATAGCTTCCTCCATGGAGGAATTTCAGAGGTGTTTAAAAACTCATCTCTATTAAATTGCCTTCTTATAGTATCCTGCATAAGTTGTTGTTGAAACTGTAGTTTTTTACCCGTGTTTTTTACTGAATTATAATGTCTGATTTTTATTATATGTTCTGTACAGCGCCTTGAAAATTTGAAAGGCGCTTTAAAAATAAACATTATTATTATTATTATCATCAATGTGTTTTCAAAATTTACTGAATTGTTCTTTACAAAAATAGTGATCAGTGTGATCTTTGAATGTCAATAATAAGTAAACTGCTTCCAAATATCCATTTATATGTTGCTGGTATTCATTTACAACTGAAATTACTGTTTTATGCATTTAGTTAGTTACATACTTATGTACTTAGTTTTTATGTTTGCTTGCATGCATGCGCAAGAAGCATGATGTGGCAGCTTAGGAGAGAAGCGGGTGATGGAGGCGCGACAGTGTCACAGCTAATGGAGGCACTGCATTTGGGGGCTTGGCAGTGGTGGGTCAATGGAGGCACAGTGTATTGATGACACTGGCTTCCAAAAGTGCCACCAACTTGTAACATTTTTGCCGCAGCAATCGGGGGCCACCTTGTCATTGCAGCGTCAGCCATTCACTGCAATGAGGGAGTGATCCGTCATTGCTGGGAGGAACGTTGAGTACTGTAATATTGTTTGTGAACATGGCGGTGGCTTGCTGCTGTATTCACACACAATATTACTCAGCCCCCACTGCCAAGGGGGTGCCCAATCCTCCTTGGCAGCATGTGCCCCCCCACAACAATGTTTGATTCCGATGGGAGCCCCAATCCCCATCAGCTTGAGTCCCTGTCCAAGTTTACGTTGCTGATGGGGGAGCCCGCTCTCCATCAGCATAATGTCCCCCACCCAAAAAAAAAAAAACAGTAGATTTGTGCGAGGGTGCCCAGTCTCCTCGGCTCTTGTGCCCCCTTTGTGCTAATGAAAGTGCCTAATCCCCCATAGGCTATAGCAGCCCAATAAATACTTGGTTGGTACGCCAGGGCCCAACCTAGCTTGCTAAATGCCCCTGTAAAAAAAAAAATGTCCCACAATGTTTTTTTTTTTAACCTGTAAACAAAGAAAACGGTCCTCGCGGTCTCCCTGCCCTCCCCACAACCCGCCTTCACCCCTCTGTACCCTGTCTCCCCACACCCTTCACCCCATACTTACTCCGCGAGTCCGCACGACTGATCTTCTGTGGACCGCGAACATGTCTGCACTCTTCAAAGCCGACCGCGAACTGAGGAAATGCCAGTAAGCTGCATAATGGCATAAATAGGGTTTTTTCAACTTTGATGCATATCTCAGGCATTTTTTGGAATTTTGGCACCAGATTTTCAAAATTGGGTTTTTAGGACCTCTCCTCATGAATTCAGCCACTGTCATGGCATTATTCAGTCCCAAAAGGTCACTGCATGGAATCACTGGGACTGATTAATGAAATGACAGTGCCAGTGTTCATGAAGTGGACTCTCAAAAAGTCTATGTTGCAAATTTGGTGGGAGAAATAAAAAAATGACTGTTTTACGAGTGTGCATTGTGCAGTTGATATGCACGCTTGTAACTTTGCAAATTTGTAATATTTTCACTCCAGATTTTCAACATTGCCATTTTTCTGCACTTCCTTATGAACAGTACAGCTGTCATTTTTCACATCCTGGCCAAAATGTGTTTTCGCACTTCTGGCACAGAATAGTGCGGTCGCTATGGGAAATCAGTGTTTGGGACAGATGAAGAAAATCACAGTGACACTGTTCATTAGCAGATGTCCTAAAATGCCTATGTTGAAAATTTTGTCATGGAAGTCCATAAAATGAGTGTGTTATGAGCATGTGTTGTGCAGTTTCCACACATGCTCGTAACTTCACACACGTGTAATATTTTCACTCCAGATTTTTAACATTGCCATGTTTTCACACCTCCTAATGAACAGTACAGCTGTCATTTTTCACATCCTGGCCAAAATGTGTTTTTGCACTTCTGGAGCAGAACAGCACGGTCGCTGTGGGAAATCAGTGTTCGGGACACATTAAGAAAATCACAGTGACACTATTCATGAGCAGAGGTCCTACAATGCCTATGTTGAAAATTTGGAGACAAAAGTCCATAAAATGACTGTGTTATGTGCATGCATTGCGCAGTTTCCACTTATGCTAGGACATGTGAGCATTTTTAATATTCCCACTACAGCTTTTCAACATTGCCATATGTTCACACCTTGCTATGGATGGTACAGCTGTCATTCTTCACATCCTGCCCAATCTATGTTTTCATACATGTGGCGCTGAATGGCATGGTCGCTGTTGTAACTCAAAGTTCTGGACACATTGACAAAATCATACTGCCACTCTTCATGAGAAGAGATCCCAAATGCTTTCATGAGATGGGGTCACAAAAAGGCCATATAGAAAATTTGTAATGCAAATACCAACAAATGCTCGAGGCGTTAGGGTTTGTAACTATAACGTCCCACCCTGTACAGACTGACTCGCATTGGGGTGTGCCTTTGCTTTGCTGACTGTACTGCTCATGCTATCCTACCCCCACCCCCCCATTGACAGGCATTGAGGTGTACCTTGGACTCTTCAGCCCCAGCCTTCAACCCATTGTCCTATGCTGCACCCATCTCAGCATATGTCCTTATGGAATGGGGTGATGTTAAAGCCAAACACTCCAAGGCACACCTCAACACCTGTCGGTGTCTGCAGAATAGGGTGAGGTGACATGACATGACCGTCATGGACGCCGTCCCAAACACTTACCCCAATGCCTGTCCATCTCTACAGGATGGAGGTGGGGTTGGCGTGAAGTTCAATACTTCACTGCCATTCCTATTCTGCATCTAACTCCTGCATTTCCAATGCTAATACCAGCAAGCAATCATTCGGCATTGACAAATGCTTGTTGATACCAGGTAAGATACAGTAGTCCTATATATCCCTGTTTTCAGGCATGACCTGGGAGACTTGCAGACTAAAAACATCAAGAGATGGAATACAATAACAGTTACAGTAACAGCTGCATAAATATGAGAGCAACATCAGTTATGGATTATGTTTAAAATAATAAAAACATGACAGAAATATACAGAACTAGCATACATAGATTTGAGGGTGATAGCAATTAGTGCCGGCTATGCTGAAAAAGTGACATCTTAATAAGAAGGTATGCAAAATAAAACACAGTGACAGGTGCAGTCAAAGTGTTTGCAAAAAAGATGTGAGGCACAGGATAAACAGAGATATTGACTGTATCAGGAATACAGAGAACAATAACATGTAGTTCGTGGAAAATACACAGCAATTTGAGGGGGCACTGTGCTAAGGTGGCCACATTTTAGTTACTGTTCTAGCAAGGGTTGAGAAGACACCAAGAGTTTTTTAGGGCTTTGCAGAAGATCCAATGGGTGGGAGAAAGGCATAAGTCAGGGGGAAGGGAGCTGCAGTATACTGGGGCATAGAATGCATAGGCCAACTTTCCAAGGCTGGTGGAACACCTTCACTCAATGAAAGGCTGGGAGTCCATAGACCTTAGTGAGTATGTAGTGGTTTGGCATTGTAGATAGCTTGCTAGGAAAAATGGGGAGACTGTTCAGAAGAATTGTCCTCAAAGTGACGCAGAGCAAAAGATCACTGGCCAGCAGGGGAAAGCCAGCCCAGCACAGTGTAGAGAAGACAATGACGTGTGAACTATGGGGAGGTCAAGGCAAAATGGCACGTTATTGTATGTCATATCCCTTTTAGAGAGGACAGTTTTGTTTGTACAAAAAAATGCCAGGAGACAGCACATGATGCCAGGCAGGAGACCACCTTGAGCTATAGACTGTTCGGTAGCCAGGGATAGGCAGTGTTGGACTCTAAAAGCCAGACCCGGTTTTGCATTTACAGAGTTGCAGACAAAGGTGACATGAACTCACTTGTAAGGGTGAAATACAAGTTATTGCAGGGTACCAGTTTACTTGTATCTCTGAGTGTCATGAATCAATTTTGTTGACTGTTGTGGCTAAAGAGTCATGCTGCAGTTTGCCATCATAGACAGCTTTGCCTAAGGGCTGTTCTATGGCACAGTCTAATGAATAATAGAGTCATGTTACAGTGTCTTATTATCTTAAATTAAGTTATTAAGGGTATTTCCAGAGATATTTTGTTAGACAGCTGTCATGTTGGAATGATTGTTATCATAAATTTTACTAATTAGACTCTTGATCTGAAACACATGATCCAACGGGAAACCAAGGTGGGACCCCCTCTCATAGTTCTGAGTGGGTCTAAGTCTGTACCTTCAATCTGTAATAAGAACTACCTATAGTAATCTGTATGTGTTTCAAAGGCTTATAGAGAGGTGTTCCCTGGTATACTGACCCCCACTGGTATAGCTTATATGAAGTCTACCCTGTCAGAATGGTGTTCTGACCAGTGTTGGGGAACTCAGGAAAATGCTCACTTTAACTCAGCTTACCACAACCCCTGCTTTAAAGCCACAGATTTTGGGATGACATGAAGGTCATCAATGGTAAATCCACTGCCCCTCCCCCAACCAAACTTAATGTCAATGGTTCCATCTCTACTGACCCGCAACTCGTCGCTGACACCCTTATTTCCTACTTTTTAGCTCTGTACTTCCACCCAACTTCTTTGATCCCATTATCCCCCCACACCCCCCCACACCCTCACCCACCATTCCATTTCAGAGTCCTCAGTCCACAGGAAGCTAAACCCTATCTCCTTAAAGCCCTAAGTAGCGTCTGTCACAGTAATGATACCCTAGACCTCAGATTTCTACATCTGGTGCTGGATGAGGTCCTCTCCCCCCTCACTTACATCCTCAATTGCTCTCTCTGCCTTGGAAAGTTCCCTTCCATCTGGAAAACTGCTATCATTACCCCTATTCACAAAAGCGGTGACCGTTTTTCCCCCCGGTAACTATCGCCCAATATCTACCCCCCCAAAAGCCCTCGAATGAATCGT
The DNA here is from genome assembly GCA_016271365.2 of Neoceratodus forsteri. Lineage (NCBI taxonomy): Eukaryota > Metazoa > Chordata > Ceratodontiformes > Ceratodontidae > Neoceratodus > Neoceratodus forsteri. The sequence goes on along the minus strand of CM028132.1, from coordinate 963,915,411 downwards.
CTCGGATCAGCTTACAGACCACCTCACCAAATATGACCTCCTCACTTAAGAACAACATGGATTCGGGTGAGAGCATAGCACCTCCACTGCCCTCCTTGAATTTTCCAGTTTTATTCTCTCTGCCCTAGACAATGGGCACCTGGTCGGCTCGGTCTTCCTTGACTTGTCAAAAGCTTTTGACACTGTTAATCACACCCTCCTCCTAACTGCCCTCTCCCACCTTGGCCTCTACCAGGAGGTCACAGCCTAGTTTTCTGACTACCTATCTAATCGCTCCCAGTGGGTCAAAATAAGTAGTACTCTCTCCAACTCCCTCCCGGTCCTCTCTGGTGTCTCCCAGGGTTCCATTTTGGGGCACATTCTGTTTAGCCTATTCCGCAATACCTTACCCAAGGCCTGCTCTGAGAAAATCCTCTTATATGCGGATGATGCAGTCCTCTACCCCTCCCATATGAACCCCACCTCCCTTCAACTATCCCTCCAGAACTCCTTCAGAGAGGCAGAATCCTGGTTTGTCAGCCACAGGCTTATACTGAATCATAAAAGACCAAGGTTATGCTGTTTACCCATCACCAAAGCAAGCACAAAGGAAGCCCACTTCAAATACACACTAACCTTCTCCACCCCCCCTCGAGCAGGTGAACACCTTCAAATACCTGGGGATCACCCTCGACTCTGTGCTCACCTTCCATGAACATAACCACCTCCTCAGCATCGCAGTCAACTCTAGAATTTAACTGCTTTATCACCACAGAAGCTGCCTTCCCCTGATGCCCTCCAACTAGCTATCTCAACCTCTATCTTGTCCCTCATTGACTATTGGATACTGGTCTAGGGGGAAGCTGACAGCTCTGCCCTCCATAGAATTAAAGTCCCCTTAAATAAGGCATGCCGGTTAGCCACAGGGAGTGCCAGACTCACCCACACCTGCACGCTTTACAACCTGGCCAACTGGCTCCACTTCAAGGATAGGCTGAAGTACCAGACCTGTCTCCTTGCCAGGAAGATATCCAGTGGCCTTGCCCTACCTGGTCTAACCTCTCTCATCCAACCAGTGCCCACCACAGTGGCCACCCACAGCTTATCCAAACCTACCCTACTAGTTCCACATCTCAGGACTGCCTTAGGTCAGCGTTCCTTCTCTTATAGAGTCCCTGCCTGGTTGATCTCCCTACCAAGCTCTATCACCCTTGAACCCAAACTCGGATGTTTGAAATCCCTCCTCCGTGACCATCTCCTTACCACCTGTACCTGTAACTGCCCCCTAATCTGGCCTCAGAACACCTCCTCCTCCCTACTACCTCTCCCCTCCCTATTCTCCACCTCCTTTCCCCAACAATGGACACCTGTCCTGCATAATTATCTGCTTGGACTGGATCTCCTCTGGTTCTAAGTGGTTTCCTCCATTACTTGCAACTAATGCCTACTTTATTGTGTCTGTCTGTCTGTACCTGACCCACCATTACTGTATTATATCTTTTTTTAGATTGTGTGTTACCTTACGTGAAGTATATTCTCTAGCTATTGTTTTGTAAAGCATTGTACTACTCTGATGTGGAGCCTTTGACTCAAAGGATTGTAATTCTGGTACTGTTTTAATAAATAAAAAAAATAAAATAAATAAATAAAGCAAGTATAGTGGTATCACATGTACTACAAAAAGGTCAGCACTATTTTAAAAGCATGACATTCCTAAAGGCCACGAAATGTGCTCTCTCCCCTCCTCTCCCATACAAGCGCCTATCATTAATCCTAGGCTAACCTTTTCTCCCCTGACATAGTTGCCATAACAGAAAAATTGCTCAAACCCAATATCCTACCACATGAGGTGAAACTAAAGGGATTTAACTCCTTTAGAAAAGACCAACCGGGCAAAAAATGTGGTGGAGTTCTTATATATGTCAAGTCCCACCTAGATGCCTCTCTAGTAACCACAATTGACCTAGAACATTCAGGGTGTGAAGCCGTATTTGTTAAGCTTCTCCTGGGAGGGGTGAAGCCCCTGCTAGTCAGTTGTGTCTACAACACTCTGAAGATAGCCATGGATGCTTTAAATGCTCTCATGGACTCTATCACTGAAATTCTAGGGTGTGAGAAAATAATAATGACCTACACTGAGGAGCCCCCTTGAGCAGGGAGGTTAAAACCTACCTGCAAGATGTAAATTTGTTGCAGTTAATTCAAGAGCCTACATGCTTCAGCCAAAAAGTGGGCAACCACACCACGCTTGACTGGGTACTGGTGTTCAACCCAGGCAGAGCTAAGCTGGTAGATACATGCGCAGACTCACTCAGTGACCACATGGCAGTGTTCTTGATCTGGAAAAATAACTACCCCAAACAACCCCCTAGGACTTTGTGGTCTTGAAACTACTCAGCCCTCAAAGAGGGCTTTTTACTCCATGCCTTAGCAGGGGTAGATTGGTCGCAGATTCTAAACACACATAGTTTGGATGAAGCCTTTGACTGCGTCAATAAGCACTTCTCTATTACCAAAAAACACGTCCCCCTGAGGAAGATTAGGGTCAAGGGCCAGCACTCAAGGCGGCTGACCACAAATGAAGGCAAGAGATTGGGCTTGGAGCAAATTCAAGGAAATTAATCTAGCTAGTGATTGGGTAAAGTACAGGGAAAAGAGAAACAGCTGTAAAAAGAGCTAAAAAGGGCCAAGAAGCATTATCTCCACATCCTGAAAACCGACAATCTATCAGATGTCATTCCACTGCTCAGGACTTGGCAAATGCCTTTGATAGGGTTTTTCCCAGATTTAGAAAAATTCAAATCAGATGCCCAGCCCAATATCCACTACCCAAGATAGACAGGGAAGGAATCATCTGGGCCCAGAATTTCACCTCAAACTTGTGTCCAGTGGTGAAGTTTTAAAGTTGCTTAGGGGCATAAAGGCAGAAGGATCAGTGGGTAATGATAACTTGCAGCCAAAGCTGCTTAAGATTGCTGCTTCAGTAGCATGCTTATTTAATAGATTCTTACTCGAAGGGAAAGTACCCTCAAAATGGAAGGTTGCCCTAGTAACACCTATTCCCAAAGATAGTTCAGATAGACAGGTGGAAAACTACAGCCCTACAGTATCTCCATACGCTGTCCCCTTAGCAAACTGCTCAAAAAGGTAGTCTACCAGCAGGTTCTATCATACCTGAAGGGGAACAACTTATTAACAGAGCAACAACACGGCTTCAGGAAGAAGCATGGCACAGAGACAGCTCAGGTTAGTTTCACCTTTGATATCTATACAGTCCTAGATCAAGAACAGCTACTTGGTGTGGTCTTTATTGACCTCACCAAGGCATTTGACCTAGTGAACCACCAGCTGCTTGCAGGGCACCTGAAATCCTTGGGACTAGATGAACTAGCTTTATGGTGGTTTATAGACTACCTTCATGGTAGGACACAAGTTGTCTGTTGGCAGGGTGCTAGATCTGATCAGTGCCAGGTAATTGATGAAGTTCCACAGGACTCCATTTTGGGCCTTTTACTATTTTCACTATTTGTAAACAGCTTACCTCATAACTGTGGTGGGGCGAAGGTTACCCTGTATGCAGGTGATGCTGTGCTGTACAGAACCTTTAATGACTTGGTGTCCCTAAACCTATCACTGAGTCAGGATCTGTTAATCCTTGAGCAGTGGTTCCATGATAACAAACTAGTATTAAACAACTAAAAAAACAAGGCCATGCTTTTCGGCCCTAAGAACCTGGGGGCTAATAGGTCCAATCTGCTACAGTATCTCTCTCACTTTCAAATGGGTCAAAAATAGATGTGGTTGATTGCATAAGGTATCTAGAGATGTTTATAGATCAATGAATTACTTTTAGATGGCACACTGATCACATCACCAAAGTAATCAATCAAAAACTTGGCCTCCTGTACAGGCTTAGCCCTTTCCTAACCAAGGAATCAAAACTTATTGTCAGTAATGGAACTATCCTACCTATTCTACTTTACAGAGCCATGCTGCTGCAATCATTGAAGGCCACAGAAATGCATCATCTGCGAACGCCATACCACTGAGTCAGTTGTTTTGCAGCTGGAACACATCAAATGGAGCATCACTGCAAAGTGCTGATTACCATTAACTGGCCACCCATAGAAAACAAGCTAGCATACCCAGCACTCTGTTTGGCTTACAAGCTACAGCAGCCAGATGCTCCCACAAGTCTGGCAAACCTATTGATCCTCAAACTAGGTAGCAGAGATGTCAGGTCCTCCGATTGCAAACTTCTTCAGGCTCCCATGGCTAGGTCCTCCTATGGACAGAGATCTGCTAGAACAGTTCTCCCCAGACTCTGGAATAATCTCCCTAAAGAACTGCAGGATTGCGAATCTCTCACTGGTTTCAAGTCAGGACTGAAGTCGCACTTGATTAAACTGACCACCTGTTCTTGCTACCAGTGACCCAGTACTCAGAATCTAGGGGGTGTTGCCTACACAACTTCATGCTTGAGATAGTCCACCCATGTTTGAGCACAGCTCGGGTACCTAAAATACAGCCACATGAAATTCGAACCTTGTGCATGTGGCTATATCTTGTGCTTGTGGTTATATCTTGTATCAGCTAACATACTTTGTCATGTACTTGTCAACTTTGTATAACTCTCAGTTGTATGTGTTGACCTTTTTTTCCCCTCTAGGTGCATGTAACTAATCCCAGGTGGCCCCTGAAAAAGGGACTGTCACAGTCTCAGTGGGCTTACCCGGTTACTAAAATTTAAATAAATAAATAAATGAAGCGGAAATCCTGGAAGGGGTGTAACCATACACCCAGGTTTTCAAACTCATACTAGTATCCCCTAGTATCCTCGAGTAGGGATCCATCTTTGCAGGTGCAGGTGATGGTTAGTTTTGAGGAGGTAGCATAGAGTTGTGGCTTGGAAGCAAAGAGCACGGGCTTGGTCTTTTTACTAGGATGATCTTGTTTGCTGTTAGCAATGATTGAGTGAGTGCAAAGGCATCAGAGAGGGATTTTTGGATGGTGGGAGCAGTCTGGTCACTAGTACAGGACAAGATTATGTGTATATAACAAACAGCTGCAGCCTTGAGCAACATCAGGAAGATTGTTGATACAAATATTAAAAAAAGTAAAGAACACATAAAGAAAAATATTAAATGTGTTCCACCTGAATACCTATATCACTATGAACAACAAAATTAGAAGTAAATAAACTAACTTTTAAAGTTTTTTTCTATAAACACTGTCATTTTTGTTAAACTTATCATTCATTCATTAAGGTGAAGTCAGAGACACTTCACTCATGGCTACACTTTGCTCTACCACTCATGAGGTCATTTTAGGACACCACAGCTCATATGGACAAAAAATGTATCCAGCACTGCCTTGTTGCATATTCCTTATTTATTTGTTCAGAGCACAAGAGTTATACTGCTACCAATTTCAAGTATGAATGAATGAAAAATACACAACTAGTTAATACCATATAAAGATCACCAACTCTGAACAAAATTAAATCACCATTAAAGGGTCCTACCTCCTGATAAGGCAGCTCAGGTTATTTTCATAATCTTCACTGTTCTCCAAAATTGAAGGGATCATAGTGTAACTCTGTGGAGCTATCAATATGATCCCTTCCACACTTCTGTTTTGTGCACCACCCTTGCACTCAGGTCAATGTGACTTATTTATTAAAAGTTTGCATGCACTGTACATCTTCATTAAGATTTGCAAGTCTGAGCCACCTCATCTATTTGAATGCTACAGGACCCGGGAGCAGGGCTAAGTTAATTCACAAGTTAGAGTAATTTTCTGGAACACTCTTTCTAGAAGATGGCTATCTCTGTTATTGTTACATGCATTTGCATAAGTTTCACTAATAGAACACTGTAGGACAGCTGCAGAACAAATATGATTAATTTTCTATCAGGGAGAATCCACTGTCTGGTGATTAACTTTCAATTAAGGGGCTCATTGGAGGCTTCCGTCATCCAACCAGCCAGCTAACTTTAAGCATTGCATTTTGCCTACATTTTCTTGGGGGCACTGGAGAGGATCCTGTTACTTCACCTGGTACCTTTTTCCTGGGAGTCTTCCAGCTTACCTGTTCACAGCACTGTATGCTTTCTGATGTTTCTTTAAAAGCAAGGATTACTGGACCAGGGGTCAGCTGGTTGGGTGACCCACTTATTAGCCTTTGAGGGACTGCTGTTCTGTGGCTTCAGCCACTTTACCCAAATAGAAACATCAAAACATAGATGTTGACGATGGATAAGGACCGCTTGGCCCATCTAGTCTGCTCATTTCCCTACCTAGAGGATAAGCTGCAGATCCTATTTAACCAACAGCATATTTCTTCCTACCCCCCACAAAAATTGCCTTATGTCTGTCCCATGCATTCTTGATTTCTCCCACAGTTTTAGACCCCACAACCTCCTCAGGAAGGCTGTTCCATGCATCCACCACCCTCTCTGTGAAAACATACTTCACATTGCCCCTGAGTCGCCCCCTCTATCTTCAAATTGTGTCCCCTTGTTCTTGCACATCTCTTTTTCTGAAAGATGCTACCCTCTTGGACTTTGTTGATTCCACTGAGGTACTTAAACATTTCTATCATGTTCCCCCTATCCCTCCTTTCCTCAAGGATATACATATTAAGCTCCTTTAGCAAAACAAAATGGTTATATTAAATGCACGCTGAAAATAGAAAATAGAGTTAAAAATCTACATTTTGACCTTAGGTCTTCTTCAGGAAATATCTAAAAGAGAAAAAAAACAAGTTAGTGTTCCTTTAGCCTCTCCTCATATGGCTTCTCTTGCAGACCCTGCACCATTTTGGTTGCCCTCCACTCAACTGCCTCCATCCTGTGTATGTCCTTGCAGAGATGGGGTCTCCAGAACTGGACGTACTACTCCAGATGGGGTCTCCCCAACTGTCTGTACAGGGGGATAACAACTTCCTGTTTTCTGGTTGTGATGCCTCTCCGTATACATCCCAGTATCTCCCCAGCCCTCCCTACCGCCTTCTCACATTGCTTGCCAACCTTTAGGTCATCTGATATGATTACCCCCAGGTCCCTTTCCTTTTTTGTTGTTGTTACTACCTCCATCCCCCATTGTGTAATCTTTCCCTAGGTTTTTGTTTCCCAGGTGCATTACTTTGCACTTGTTTGCATTGAATCCAAGCTGCCATACTTCTGACCATTCCTCTAACCTTGCCAAGTCCCTTCTCATCCTTTCCACGCCTCCTTGTGTATCAATCCTGTTGCAGATCTTTGTGTCATCTGCAAACAGGCATATTTTTCCTACCAGTCCCTCTGCAATGTCACTTATAAAGACATTAAAAAGGACTGGACCCAGAACTGAACATTGCTGTACCCCACTAGTAACCCCTCTTTCTTCAGAGTGGACTCCATTTACAATTACCTTCTGTGTCCTGTTGTTTAGCCAATGTTTTACCCAGGCTACCACCCTGGGACCAGCTCCAAGGCTGGTTAATATGACTACTAATCTTTTGTGTAGGACTGTGTCAAATGCCTTGCTAAAGTCTAGGTAGGCCATGTCCACAGCCCCTCCCTGGTCTACTACTTTGGTCACCCAGTCAAAGAATTCAATTAGATTCGTCAGACATGACCTTCCAGTTATGAACCCATACTGCCTTCAGTCCTGTGCCCTACTGGCCTCTAGGTACCCAACAATTCTTTCCTTCAGAAGGGATTCCATCACTTTCCCTACCACAGAGGTCAAACTGACAGGTCTGTGTTTCCTGCCTCTGTCTTGCTCCCACTTTTGTGAAGGGGAATCACATCAGCCTTTTTTCCAGTCCTCAGGTACCACATCATCCTCCCATGATTTGTTATAAAGGGTAGTCAGTGGTGTCACTAGTTCTCTGCTTAATTCTTTTAGAATTCTGGAGTGAATTCCATCTGGACCCATTGCTTTGTCCACCTTCAGTTTTAGGAGTTCTTTCAGAACCCTTTCTTCTGTGAAAGGACTGAGATCAACCCCCCCTCTCCAGAGTGCTTCTGTTAATTGGATTAGGCACCTCCACCACTTCCTCTTTTGTGAATACTGAACAGAAGTATTCATTCAGTATGCCTACTTTTTCACTGTCACTCTCTGCCCACCCACCATCCATTCTATTCAGCCTCACTATCCCTCCCTTTGTCTTTCTACGCTCCCTGATATACCTATAAAAGGTTTTATCCCCCCTACTTAACTGAGTTGGCTATCGTTTCCTCAGTTCCTCAAATGCTGCTTGGACTCAGCTTCTAAATCAAACAAGCATTTGTCAATGCCGAATGCTTGCTGGTATTGGCATTGGCACTGCAGGAGTTAGAAAGATGCATAATAGAATTGGCAGTGAAGTATTGAACTAACGCCAACTCCAACCCCCACCCTGCAGAGACTGACAGGTGTTGGGGTGTGCCGTTGGGTTGTCAGCAATAAGGCTCATGTCATTTCACCTCACTCCACCCTGCAAACTCTGACAGGTGTCATGGTGTGCCTTGGGGTCTTTGTCCCTTACGCGCACCCCATTCCATAAGGAAATAAGCTGAGATGGATGCAGTATAGGAGAATGGGGTGAATGTTAGGACCAAAGACCTCAAGGCACAACTCAGTGCTGGTCAGTTGCTGCAGGGTGGGGGTGGAATGGTGTGAGCATTACAGCTGATGACCCCAAGCCACACCCCCGATACCTGTCATTCTGTACAGGGTGGGGTGTTATGGTTGGAAACTCTAACGCCCTGGGTGTTTGTTGGTATTTTCACTCCAGATTTTCCACATGGGCTTTTTGGGACCCCATCTATTGAACAGTGGAACTATCATTTCATTACTGAATCCCAAAAGGTGATTTAGCACAGCGAATGTGCCATTCAGCACAACAGGTACAAAAAGACATTTTGGTCAGGATGTGAAAATGACATCTGTACGCTTCATGAGGAGGTATGAAAAAATAGCAACCTTGAAAACCTGTAGTGAAAATATGAAAAATTGGTGAAGTTACTAGCATGCGTAGAAATTGCATAATGCACACTCGTAATGCAGTCATTGTTCGGAATTTTTTCACCAAATTTTCAACATGGCCTTTGTTGGACCTCCCCTCATGAACAGTGCCACTGTGATTTCATTAATCTGTCCCAAAAGTTGATTTTGCAAAGCAACTGTGCCATTGTGTGCCACAGATGCGAAAACACATTTAGGGCAGGATGCAAAAAATGACAGCTGTACTGTTCATAAAGAGGTATGAAAAAATGGCAATGTTGGAAATTTGGAGTGAAAATATTAAAAATTGGTGAAGTTACGAGTGTGCATACATACTGTGCAATGCACACTCATAACACAGTCATTTCTTTGGAGTTTTTTCACCAAACTTGTAATATTGTCTTTTTGGGACCCCACCTCATGAACAGTGGCACAGTCATTTCGTAATCAGTCCCAAAAGGTGATTCTGCACAACAACCGCAAAATCACATTTCGGACTGAGAAATGAAATGACAGTACCAGTGTTCATAAGGCGGGGTCCCAAGAACCCCATGTTGAAAATTTGGGACCAAAACTCCCCAAAATGGCTGAGCTATCAACCTAAGTTAGTTGAAACCTCCCCCATTGACTGCCATTATAGGGCTTACCATGATTTTCTTCAGTTTGCAGTTGGCTTTTGAAGAGTGCAGACATGTTCCTGGTCCACAGAAGATCACAGTGCCAGACTTCCAGAGGTAAGTATAAGGTGGGGGGGCAGTGCGGGGAGGTGGGATGCACAGAGGGAGGGTCGGGATGAGGAAGGAGGTGGCGAGGATGACGAGGGACTGTTTTCTTTTTCTTTATGTTTAAAAAAAAAAGACAGCGGGGATTGTTTTCTTTTTTTACCAGTGAATTAGTATGAAACATACATTTTGACACACTGGGGTGGGCTCCCAATGTGCCAGGCTAGTGGAGGGGGATATTAATGCTGACTCAGGGATTGGTCACCCCAAGGTAGGCTGAAAACAATGGGGCGTGTGGGGCACATCTGACACCAGGAGTGGGCATCCCAGTGTGGGAAAAAGATCAAGAATTACTTTGGCACACTGGGGTAGGCTCCCAGTGTGCCACAATAGTGGGGGTGGGTGGGCATGCCCGACATGCAGATTGGGCACCCTTTTTCAGCAAAATACATGCTCAGACTTGGAGGGGGTCATCCGACACTGGCAGTGGGCATCCTGGTGTCAGAAATATAATTGGTTTGGCACACTGGGGTGAGCTCCCAGTGTGCCACATTAATAGAGGGAGGAGGGATACATGTTGACACAAGGATTGGGCACTCCGATGTTGGCTTTCGTGTGAGTGTGTGGTGGGCAGGAGGAGCTGCCAATTATGCAAAGCCACTTATTTATTAATATGTTTCACTGGGAAAGGCACACTGAGCAAACGAGTTGCTCATAACTCCAGCCATGCATATTACTGTGCACTGTAATGCGCATGGCTGGAATGTGCCTTGTTGCCAGGAAGGGAAGGGGTGAGACCTGCCACTGCAATGACAAAACTGTCCCTGATTGGAGTGGCAGATTTCTTTCAAGTGTGGGGCTGGCTCTGAAACTGCCATTATCAGCAGCTCCCCTGTTGATTGGTGGCTGAGGGACACACCCATTAAAGTGTCCCCTGCATTGGCCAAAATACTGCCACACCTCTGCAATGCTGTACTACCTCAATATATTTCTCATGCACTGTGTGCACAAACAAACATAAAAAGGAGTAAGCCTTGGCTCACCCATGGCCTACATTGCAGAATTATAATCCTGAACTGTCAGCATGTCCCTCTGGAGTGGAACACACCAAACTGAACTGAACTCTCTACAAAATGGCTACCCCCCCACATTACTGACAGGAAAGTCCATATGTTCCTATACATGAGGGCAGATATACCACTAATTACATCATGATACAAGATGGCCACCAGGCTGGGCATGCTGCTGCTGCTCGCTTGGATTTTCTAGTTTTTGTTTTATTTTAGTATTAGTTTTATTTTATCTGTCATTTGTTTTATTTTATTTATCTTATTTTTGAACCTTACTGTTATTTACCGGGTTTACCAATGTGGAGTGTTGTCTACAGACTAGTGATTGTGGTAAGAAGCCTGAGGAACTCCTGTATTGCTTGTTCCTCCTCCTGTAACTGTTGTTGGGCTTTCGTGAAGTTTACAGCCCGAAGACTTTTTCACCGCATTGGTTAATCGATTCTCGCTTCCCTGCCCTGGAAGAATTCTGTTGGCATGTGGAGGGTGAGGGGCTGTGGAGAGTTAGTGGAGCTTGAATGTGGAAAGAAGACAGAATTCCTCCTGTGAATTGAGTCTGGATGAGAATACATGGGTGATTCAAGGGTCGGTAAATGATTTTGCTGGTTGCTGTTTTCACCATGGTAATTATGGTAGTGAAGTGGCTGGGAACTGTATTCGGTATTGGTGATTGTGAGGCCCTTCTCCGGCGGGTGTTTTCCTTTGGGATTTGCTGCCCCAAGGGGGGAGGCTGGAGTACTCATCTAGCCAGGGAGTTGGCTGGGGTACTGCGCTCCCTTGGATGCACAGATATGGTTGCAATTGCGGCCTGTCTTGGGCTCCTTTCTGTTGGGATGTCAATATTTCCTGAGGATTACATTTGGCTGGGAGTTAAGGGGCCGTAGAGTCCTGTGGAGACTCTCCTAGCAAGACCTGGCCATGGTGGATTTTGGACTAGAAGTTTTTATGCCCAGTGGAGTTATTTTGAGGATTCTCTTTTATTTTTTACTTCATGCCCTGTATTATTCCTTATCTTTTGGATTTTATGGATTTCGACTTTCCAGTGGATTACTGACTGCTGTGATCTTTGTACTATTCTCTGAAGACTCCTGATTTCCCCCTTTGGATTTAAAACTCTTTCTTTTTTGGGTGACCGGCTGGTGAGAGGACCCTGTGTCCATATATTTAATTTATTTGTTTATGTTACAGTTTTATGTTTTAATTTTACAGTATATGACCTTTTCAGCAGTGAGAAGTCCCAAAATTATCCTCTCTCCCTGGTTGTGAGAGGACTGGCGGGGAGGGAGGAACTTTATGTTTTGTTTTATTGACTGTGAGAATTTTTAAAATTTTATTTTCTATGTTATTTTGTTTTTTATTTTCTCTGATTGTAATTTATTAATTTTGGCAGTGAGATTGCCATATTATCCTCCTTCCTTGGTTGTGTGAGGACATGGGGAGAGGGAAACTTTATTTCATATCTGTTTTATTTTTTTTTTTTCATTTGGGTGGTGAAAGAACCTAAATTTTTATTTTCTTGTCTATGTGTTATATATGTATGTGGGGTGCCTGCAGCTGTCTTTAGATTTAGGTACACATTGATCTAGTTAACTAGGTTTAGGGTGAAGTCTTAAATTGTTTTAAATTGGGTTTGTTTACTGTATTTATTATCTGAGTATAGCTGCAGCATGTGCTGATCCTTAGCCCCCACAGAGGTATGCTATTCATCCTCCTCTCTTCATGCCCCTAGCCCTTTTGATCCTCCCCTCTCCAATTTGAGATCTACCAGCGCTGTAGAACACTGGGCATTACGCGTATGGGAGGGAGAAGGGCGAGGGGTTATGAACAGGAGAGGATGGATGGGAGGCTACCGTATCGGGGTGATTGGATCTAGAATGCACCTTGGGTGAAATGGAATCTAGATCGTGGTTCGCCATGTCTGGTGCCTATACCCAAGGGTACTACTGAGTATGGTAGGCAGATGGTCTGGATGGCCAGCGAGGTTCGCCCAACTCTGGCAGTGTTGTGCAATGCCAGGTCCATTAAGAATAAGACTGCAATTATTGCTGATTTTGTTGGTACGATGGACCTGGATTGCAGCACCAAGACCTGGTTGGATGATAACTATGTCCCCATTTTGGAGGCTATGACTCTGGCCAAGTACTCAGTGATACACCACCTGAGATTGGATTGCGGGGGGGGGGTCGCGGTCTGTTTCAAGACCGAACTAGGCCTCACGGAGGTAGTAGTTGAGGAGGTTGAGTCTTTTGAGTGTACAATAGTAGCAGGTGTAGGCTTTCGAATCGCTCTCATTTACCATCCACCCAGTGATGGGAAGCGATTCCTTCAGGAGGTGGTGGACTTCGTCGTTGACATGGCATTTGAATCGCCCAGATTGATGGTTCTGGGTGATTTCAACGCCTTGGTCAATGAACTCTCACAATTTAGTCAACACTTCCTGCAGTTAATGACATCTCTGGGCCTTTCACAGGTGGTTTCCACTGCTACACATAAACTTGGACACTCATTGGACTTAGTCTTCCTTCTTGGGATCGAAACCTCCCATGTGGGGGTGTAACCAGTCGAGTGGTCAGATCACTACACTGTGGGGTTTAGTTTCTGCACCCCCTCTAGAAGGCCTACTCCTGTGGAGATGGTTAGGTACCACCCTTTATGGTATATAAATTCCCAAGGCCTTGCGGCAGTACTTGACCTATCGTCCACTGAGTTGGCAAGCAATGATCCAGAGACTCTTGTGTCAGTTTGTAATACAGCTGTTACCGTAGCTCTAGATTCTATTGCTCCAGTCCATATGTGCCCCTTCTCCCTTCACCCCAAGGCCCCTTGGTTTGATGGGACATTGAGGGAGATGCGGAGACAGGGGCAAAGGTTAGAGCCTTGCTGGCAAAAGTCCGCTCTTGATGCCTACCACCTTAAACTGATGGACCATTATTCAGTCTATCAATCTGAAATCTCCCATAAGAAGGCAGAATTCCTGTCCAGGGAGATTGCAGTTGCTCGGAATCGACCAGCTCAGCTATTTTGAACTGTGGACAGACTGTGCAACCCAGCCTGTCTGCAAGTTCGGAAAGCTTTTTCGCAGTTAGAGTGTGATGAGCTTGCTCGATTCTTTGCAAATAAGGTGGCTGACATCAGGGCAGACTTGCAACCAGAACACTCTATGGGTGTTGCTGTGGAACGGTGCGAGATCACTGTGCCTCAATTTTCCTGGAGTTTCTTCAGCCAAACGGAGTTCATGGATGTCATGAGGATTATCCAGAGTGTGCACCCTATGTGCTGTAGTTTGAACCCTGGACTGACCTCCCTGGTTTTGGGTTGTAGTGATATCATCGGTCCAGTCCTTGTGCAGATAGTCTGGTGCTCCTTGGAATCTGGTGACTTTCCTAGCTCCTTGAAAGAGGCGGTGGTGACACCACTCTTGAAGAAAGCTACCTTGGACCCAGACTGTTTCACAAACTACAGACCTATCTCTAACTTTCCCTTTGTTGGGAAGGTGATTGAGAAAGTAGTGGCAGCTCAATTGGAGGACCATTTGACCATCCATGACATCTATGAACCCCTCCAGTCCAGTTTTCATGAAAGACATAGTACTGAAACAGCACTGGTTTGGGTGCTCAATGATCTCCTGATAGTGAGAGATCAGAGGAGCCATTCCATCTTGGTTCTTCTTGATCTCTCCTCAGCCTTTGACACCGTGGATAACGTGGTGCTGATAGAATGCCTGAGGCATATATGTGGAATATTGGGAACCGTCTTAAGATGGTTCACCTCATTTCTCACTGGGAGATCACAAAGAGTTGTGTCCAGGGTCTTTTCCTCGGACCCAAGTACTTTGTTGTGTGGAGTGCCTCAGGGTTCAGTACTGTCACCCATGTTATTCGCAGTGTATATGCTACCCATAGTAGACATTGTAAGAATGTATGGACTGAGGTTTCACTGTTATGCAGATGATACCCAGCTATACCTTTCTTTTGCATCCAACCAGGATGGAGCTGTCTCAGTTTTTAACAACTGTCTAAAAGAAATCTAGGAGTGGATGGATTCTAGCTGGCTGAAGTTGAACTCAGAAAAGACAGAGGTATTGGTTGTGGACCCAGGTCATCAGATGGGGAGGTTGGGTGTTGGTACACCTTCTGGAATTATTCTAGGTGGTGATTCTATCCCGACCTCTGAACGGGTGCATAACCTGGGGGTGGTTCTTGATGATAGACTAACACTCTAGTCGCAGGTGTTTGCTATCATCACGACTTCCTTTTACCATCTCAGGAACATTGCCAGGATTAGGCATCTGGTTCCGTCTGATGACCTTCCAACTTTGGTCCATGCCTTTGTGTCCTTGCGCCTGGACTACTGCAACTCCCTGTATCTAGGGCTTTCAGGGGTTGAAATCTGTCACCTGCAGCTAGTGAAGAATGTTGCAACCTGGATTTTGGTGGGCTCGAGTAGATCCTGCCATATTACTCTGGTGCTGCGCAAACTGCACTGGCTGCCAATATGGTGGTGGATCACCTTTAAAGTTGGTTTACTGACTTTCAAAGCCCTACACGGTCAGGGTCTGGCCTATCTGAAAGAACATCTGGTTCTGTACTGCCCAGAGCGATCACTCCGCTTGGCTGACAAGGGGCTGCTAGACATTCCAAGGGTGAATTGGAATCTTCTGGTGCTAGAGCTTTTTCCTATGCTGCTACCACCCTTTGGAATTCTCTACCCCATTGGTTACGGGAGAGCACTTCTGGGTTGGAATTTAAGAATGGATTGAAAATGTTTCTTTGGCAAAAAGCCTTCTTGGAGAGTTGATTTGTTTATTTGATCCGACTTTAATTGTATTAAGTATTATGGAATTTTATAATGTGGTTTTATTTGTCTTAAATTGTTCAGCGCCTTAAAATCAGAAAGGCACCATATAAATAAAAATTATTATTATTATTATTATCATTACCTACATTTAGTATGGGGTATACCAATGCCATTTTCAAATATAAAAAAATGATGAAGTATATATCACATTCTAAAATGAAAAAGAACCATGCTAAGGTGCTACAGGATCAAAAACCACACTGGTTTGTCTGGTTCCAAGTGTGGTTTTTGATCCTGTGGCTCCTTAGCATGATTCTTTTTTGTTTTAGTATGTATGCCACATACAAGCTTGACATTTCATACTAGTAGCCACCTACTTATGTTTGGTATATATCACATTTATCTACAGTAGGGCTGTGCAAACCGCCTAAAGTTTGATCTTATGAACATGGACTGTTGAACCAGGCAAAGTGCAACAAAATTCTCTTACTGTCATACTAGTTCACATTGGTTTGAACTTTGGAAACCATTTGAGGATGGGTATAGAATCAAACTATATATTGCACTGGGTCACTGAAGCATCCAAAACAGCAAGATGATGCAGTGGCCCAAATTGAAGGCTACTGGCTTCAAACCATGTCTCCATCAGGACGGAGCCAAACATAGACACAGCTCTCTGTTATGCCATGAATAAGTGTTCTATACACTGATTATATGACCAGTTTTCCCTCAAACAATTATCAGGCCTCTGTAGGCCTGCACATCATTGTAATCTAAAGAAACAAGTCTACAGTGCAGACTCCCATGGTCACAGTATGTGTAGGCTCACGGTTCCACAAATTATAGACTAATGGACACAGAAGCCCTCTTCATCCCCATCATCATGCTCCATCTTTAGTGCAGCTGGAAGGAAAAAGGACACGTTACCTTTTAAAAAAAGTGAGAATCTCTACATTTCCAGTCAAAAGACATGATATGAATGTCTTTTCTGGAAGTACCACATTAGCAGTAGGTGTCATTTAACTTGGAGACAAGAATGAATGGCTCCTCCCTTATTCAACAGCAGCAGTGGTATCACCCTGGGATGCTCCTTATTTCCTCTCCTACACCCAGCATGTCGGTGGGCCTACATGGGATGATGACAACTGTTTCTCTTCTTGTTCTGTACCTGTGTTCCTAAACCTTTTTTTTTGTCATATGTGTAGAGATACTGTGAAGTTTTAATTCACCCATGAAGTTCTGGTGAAGTGACCAAATTTGCTTTTGTGGATCACTTTGCTAAGTTTCCCCAGTTTCTGGTTTAAAAGACATTTGCAACTAGAGCTGTACTGAATGTAAAAGTCTTCCATAGGAATTCAGATAGAATGGTATTTACTCACCCGGTAAAGGTGATTATACTTGCAACCTTTATAGTGCTCAGAAATTCCTCACAAAATGGGTTGTCCTCCATCCATCCTATTGGCTAATGCATGATCAGAAATTTTGGACTGCCAGAGGCCCATCCTCCAGCCAAGATAACATTGTCCTGTAAGATACTTCCCTAGCAGAAAAAATGAGATAAAACAGAATAAAAATCAAGTAGGCACAGCAACATGAAAAGAATGACCATCAAGAAGATACTTCTGTGCAAAGGTCATTTACTAGAAGAAATCATACTGTGACATTCAACAATCATTAGTCAGATTCAAAAACTTCCATCAAGTAGATATATATGCCATAGCAAGTATAAGCTATATTAAGGCTTCATAGTAAAACAATATGGTAATACTAACAGCGTGACTATACTGTATATGTCAGCTCACAGTGACTAAATATATAAAAAATGTTTCCATAATAAGCAACCCAGATAGAAAAAACATAGCCCCATCCCAGGGAAATGCAGCATAGAAGTGTCCATCCGAAAGAGCATCTGGAATGAACATCCCCCAATGTTTCTGGCCACCGGGGTTCCTAGTTTATCTGTTATCAGGAAGGACTCTGAGCACTGTAAAGGTTGCAGGTTCAATCACCTTTACCAAGTGAGTAAATACCATTATCCCCTGCAACCTATCTAATGCTCAGAAATTCCTCACAAATGGGACTTTTGTAGCAGTACCAGAGAAAATCCAGGTGGAAGGATGAACCTTGTGTCATAAGGAACCCTCAACTGCCCGAAGCACTGTCCTACTGAATGTAGCTCTGTCTGCTGATGCTGCATCCAACAGGTAGTGTCAGACACAAGTATGGACAGATGACACCAAGTAGCAGCTGTGCAGATATCCTGAACTGATGCTTCCCCTCTCTCTGCCCAAAAGGTTGACATTGCCCTGGTGGAATGCCCCTTCATGGCCAAGGGGGGTCCAGGCCTGCCCCTTGGTAGGCAGCCATGATAGCTGCCCATATCCACCTGGATATTGCCTCCTTAGAGGCTGCCTGACCTGCTTTCTTTCCTGAAAAAAAATGAACAACGTGACTTACAGAAACCTTCTGACATGACTAGGTACTCCTTAATCAAGGATATCATGTCAAGCGGATGAGGATCTGCAGAAAAGTTATCTCCTTCCCCAAGCATAGTGAGTAGGTGAATTTCCTGTTCCATGTGGAATGTTGACACCACCTTTAGGATGAAGGATGGGACTGTTCTATGAGTCACCCTGTTATTATGGAAGGTAAGGAATGGTTCTTGGCACAACAGTGCCTGCAACTTGCTCACCCTTCTGGCTGAGCACAAAGCCATTGGGAAGACCATTCTGATAGTCATCTAGTATGGGGAACTGGCTATGAAAGGAGGCTTGTGAAGGCTGTCCAGGATTAAATTAAGTTGCCACAGAGGGCAGGTGGGTCTAATACGGAGGGACATAATCTATACCACCCTCAGCAGCCTGGCTACATCTGTGTGCGAACCTATCTGCCTCACCCTTGGAAAGGAGCCTTGCATGGTGAAGAGATCAGAAGCCTTTACTGTAAAGGAAGAGTACATGGGACCTTTGTCTGCCCCACCATTAAGAAAGTCTAAAATATGGGGAAGCCCCACCACCGAAGGTGACATGTGTTTTGCTGTACACCACTTACAGAATGTAGACCTGCACACCCTACAGACCCCCCTGCATGCTATTACATACACTACTGCAGCATAAGGTACATTTGTATTTACTCATACTTGCTATTATGTGCTTAGTAACCATTATCCAGCATGATTATTTTGGTGGTGTTTGTGTACCACCTGCAGCTTTTTGCTGTGATTCCATGATCAGCATATTTTATGAATCGCTGTATTGTTACCCAAAGGTAGCATTAGTCATACACTTATCAGTGTGTATGTACAAAACCTAACTGTCTTAGGTGCAAGCTGCCCACCACCACTGTCCACCAACAGAATGGCTGTATTTTGCTCTTCTGCCTTTTTGGGAAAGTCTATTACCTAGTAATGCACTTTCTTATCTACAGTATAAGAACCTCTGTAACACTGTATTTCACTGAGTTTGCATAATGACACGGTGTTTGGATGTTCTGAACTCCCACCAGATAATGATGTTTTTTTTACATATTTTGGAATAGACTTTCTTTTGTGATATCTGGGCTTCTGTGTTGTGTTTTGCCAACAGGTCCAGAATCCTGCCAGCTAACAAACTGGCGATCGTGGTAGGATCTGTTAGGATGGAACTGAATCTGTATGCCAATAGGTACATAGTGAATGGGATTGGGAATCACGAAGGGTTCCAAACCTATGCCCTACTGTTCAGCCCTTGAAATTGAAATAGCTTAGGAATGAGTCTCAGAGTGAACTTGAGAGTGTGGTACAGGAAAAAGACAGGGAAATTGTTAGACTGAAGGAAGACAATGGAGAAAACAAAGCTGTGTGAGCACTGGCTTTGGTGGTGGTGGTGGTGCACAAGTGGAGCTGCCAGCTCAAATGAAAAAGCAATCCAAAATAAAGCACAGCACTCAGGCAGCAATTCAAAAATAAATTGCTTATTTATTAGTCGGCAAAAAAAAGTCTGAATAAAGAACTAGTATCCTTAGCGCCTCATTCCTTCAGTGGGTCTTCAAACAGGGGCATGTCTCCCCATTTGAAGACCCGCTGTAGGACTGAGGTGCTATGGGTACTGGTTCTTTATTCAGGCTATTTTTTGCTGACTAATAAATAAGAACTTTATTTTTGAATTGCTGCCTGAGTGCCGGGCTTTACTTTGGATTGAAGGAAGACAATGAAAGGTTGCTGTAGGATACAGGTAGGAGGCATGTGTTACAGCTGAATGACTTGCTTACGAGTGTGAATGATTCATTGAGAAGCGAGTATGAGGAGTTGGAGGAGTTTGAGAGATGTCAGAATGCACTGAAAAAGGAGCTTAGGGAAAATCACAAAGTGAGCGCTGCATACAGAGTTTTGCAGGATCATGTCAGTAAAGGACAGTTTCAAGGCAGACTGGATCATTTGATGTGTAGAATTAAGATGACAAAGTTACATCAGTAGTTGGCAATACTGAGGGGTCATGTGAAAGCTATGCCATTGGCCCCTGTCATCATCGGAGAATGACGACAGAGATGATGAAGGCATTCAAGATGGTGGTCCTTGGGATTCCAGAGGGTTGAGACCTCACCCACCGGTAGACGCTTTGAATAATAAGGATAAGGAGGAGGTGGAAAGCCTGATTCAGAAAGTGATCTCAAAAGCCAGGATCTCTGACTCTCAGGAAAAAGTGCTGAAAAAAGCAGTCAACGACATGCTGAAGAAGGAGGTGAAGAAACAGATCCTCCTTCAGGTCGTGGCTAACGCCGCAACTGAGGGGGTCACTAAAACCATCACTGGACTGGGAGCAAACCTGAGCACCCTGCAGCCCATACAAGCTATCCAAAACATTTCAGACAAAATCATCCATATAGCCCCTGGTGACAACCTTGGTTTCCATTTGGAAAAAGTGCAGAATCATTGCCAAATGCTCAGTCTCTTGTCCGAACACCAGGCTCAGGTTTTAAAGCAAACTGTAGATCCCACGTTGTGGGCCAAACTGCTGGAAGGCATACATAATGACATCAAAGCCTCTTTTGGTACAGTCATGACTCACCTCTTGCCAGCGTGTGACCCAGGTGAAGCAGTGAATTAAAGAAACCCCAGCCCAATAAGAGAGCTGCTTGTGGCTTCAGTAGAGTGCAGGCAAAGATTTGGCCAGTGAACAGCCAAACAAAAACTCAATTGAGTACAAATGCCTGTTTTTTGAAGAACCTTCAGCCATCCATCTGCGAAATGGTGAAAGCCTCCATATTGCCTAGACAGGACTGCCTAAGTGACATCATGGAGCAGGTGGAGCATGTGTACCAGGTCAATGTGAGGAACCTCAGTTCAGGCTGTAAGCCCAAAGTAGCCACAGTGCAGAGCAGCACAGGTTCCTCCACTCAGTAGGTGGTGGAAGGGAAATCGAAAAATACCCAACAAGATAAATCCTTGTATCAAAACTGAGGATGACACAACAACAAAAAGAAATATCGGCCAAAGCTGATACATCATAGCAGCTGTGAAGGCCAATGATGATGAAATATGATGTCATTCTCATGTTCAAACACTTTGCCAAAAACAATCATGATTATGGCAGAATGAGCACTCTCATACAAGTTGCTGGTGCAGACCCACCACGCCAAAGACAGTATCCTTTTTCAACAGAGGCAATCCCCTCTCTGAGGGCCACAATAGAATCCCTTCTGAAATAATGGGTCAGCTCTCCTGTATGGCCAGTGAAAAAGTCCAACAATAATTGTAGGCTGATCATTGATTATAGGAAGCTCATCCAGGCCACCCCAAGTTGTGCACCCACCGTGGCATCTGCTTAGGATGTGATAAAGCTCCTCAAACCTCAACACAAATGGTTCAGCACAATGGACATCTTCAATGGTTTATGGTTACTGTCATTGGCCAATGAGATCCAATGCAAGTTTGCTTTCACCTTTGAAAGACATCAGTATACATGGAACTGCCTCCCACAGGGGTTTCATTATAGCCCCTCCCTTTTTTACATCCACGAGGGACACCATACAAGGCTTCTCCTCCATTGACTGCCTCTTGCAGTATGTGGATGACCTTCTCTTGGCCACAGCAAGCCTAGAGAAACACCTGCAGCTCCTAGAGGAGATCCTAGCACTCCTACAGGAAGCAGGCCTCAAGTGCAGCTCTGCTAAGGTACAACTGTACCTTCCAGAAGTCTCTTTTCTAGGCCTGTGAATCACTGCAGAAGTCAGAAGTCCCACCTTAGACAAAGTCCAGGGCATCCAGGACCTGCCCTTACCCACCAGTGTCTCCATACTGAAGTGCTTTTTGGACATGGTAGATTACTCCAGAGACTTCATCTGTGATTTTGCACACAAGGCCAAATCTCTGTATGAACTACTGAAAAAGGATGTCCCCTGACAATGGGGACCAGAATATATAGCTGCTGTCACTTCCCTGAAACAGACCTTGGCCTCAGCCCCAGCTTTGGTCAATCCTAACCCAGAGCTGCCATTATATATGGAAACCACTACCTCTGATACTGCCTTGTCTGCAGTACTGGCGTAAAAGGTGAATGGCACTCTCAGACCTATTGCCTATGCTTCCCAAGTGCTGTCCCCAGTGGAACAGAAGTACTCTCTGTGTGAGAGAAATCTTCTTTAAACCTTCTAGGCTGTCAGACATTTCACCTACATGGTAAGCTTTTCCTCTTTTGTGCTGCACACCAATCATACCCCACCACCTATCTGTTATCAGATCAAGTCAAGGATGGTAATGTATCTAACACCAGACTTACGCATTGGTTCCTCCTCCTACAAGACTGAGACATTACTGTGCACCCAGCAAAAATGCCATCCATTTTGGCACATGGGCTCTTCTATCAGAGAGATCCTCATGAATGTGGCCTAGAGCCACCCACTCTGCCAGAACTAGGCCCCTTCCTACCCACCACTCAGTGCACCCAAGCAGATCCTGTGCTTCTTCACATTTTCACAGATGGCTACTCCTCCTACCAAGGGCGAGAACAAGTGGCAGAATTCAGGGTCCTGGTCCTCTATATAGCAGGTGACACCCTCGAGGTGTCCAGACAATGTACCATCAGATCTTAACAATATGTAGAACTGGCAGCCATTGCCTGTACCTTGGAAATCATCCATTGCATAAAGGAGGAGGATACCATGATTTTGTCTGATTTGTCTTGGGTGTGCAACTCTCTCACAGAATTTCTTCCCTTTTGGAAGACCCATGATTGTGCCTCCTCACAAGGAACTCCTGTTGAGTACAGGGACCTTTTCAGGTACATTGATAGCCTGGCTGAAACCTTTATTTTCAAGCTTTATGTTCTCAAAGTCAAGGATCACTCCAAGACTGATCCATACCATCAGTATAACAATAGAGCAGATGCCTTGGCTAAGGACGGTGCTCGAGAGCAGAGGTATGGGTAATGCAGTCTCAAACTGAGGCCCAATAAGTGGATGCACAAAGAAGGACCCTAATAGTCCCATTGGATCTTGCCACAGAACAAATGGCAGCTCCTGAGATAAAAGAAGTATATGAATACCTCTCCAAAGAGACAGACAAGGTAATGTCCCAAAACAACCCCTTCAAGAAGCACTCCGCAAATATTTTCCTCTCTACAGACCAGAAGCTTGTCTTATACCAATCCAGTGATGAGAAATTGTGGGTGATCCTCAAAGAGCCCCAATCAGACTTCATCCATCAGGTCCATGATATACTCACAGGTGGATACCATGGTGTAAACAAGACCCTGCAGAGATTGAAAATCCTGAGTTGGTGACCTGGCCAAACAACTGATGTCCAGCATTATGTGGACAGTTGCATCACCTGTTCCCAGAATAACCCTATTCTGGGTAAGAAAAATGCCAAACTACACCCTCAGAGGCAATCCAGCCCCTGGAATGTGATACAAATCTATTTCATTGGGCATTTGCCCCAGACTAGTAAAAGCAACAAGTATGCTATTGTGATCACTGACCTCTTCTCAAAATGGGTGGCCATTTTTCCATGCAGAACAAATACAGCAAAAGCCACTGTGAAGATTCTGGTAGATCAGGTATTTACCAGATGGGACCTACCTCTAAAGGTTGACTCCAACAAGGGGACACATTTCATAGGGGAACTGATGCAGGAATGTCTAGAGTTAATGGGAGTCAGACAAAAGTTACACATAGCTTACCATCCTCAGTCTTCTGGACAGGTAGAGAGGGCCAACAGACAGATTAAGTTGATGCTGTATAAGTTTGCAAATGAAAATGCTAAAAATTGTGACACTCTGTTGCCCTTACTCCTAATGGCAATCTGAGTGACCCCCACTGCAGCAACCCAGTGCACACCCTTTGAGGTGATTACAGGTTGGCAGATGAGACTGCTGGAACATTTGTGGATCAACCTCAACATCCCAGCCATGGACAGAGTGTCGGCTGACACTTATGTCACACAGCTGAAGGACAATCTGGTCCAAACTCATCTTGTTGCTGCTCAAAACCTGGTCAAGGCCCAACAACAGTCTGAAATGTACTTTGACAAGAAAGAAGTAGATTGGCAGGTAGGTGACCAAATCATGGTACTAAAATTTGCCACATCAGCCTCCCTCTGACCAGCACGTTGGCTGGCCCTTACAACATTGTGAACAAATTGCACCCTGCTGTCTACCAGGTGTAGTTGACAGACTGCAAGAAATCCATGGACAAGTGATAAAATGCCAACCAACTGAAACTATACAAAAGTGATTAATACTCCTTCTCCTGGATGGGGAAGGGGTGGCCTGTATTCTAACCTCTTCTAATTTTTGTCTTACAGAATGTCACTATTTGCCTTTTATCTCCTGCAGAGCACCATGGTGAGTGTTCTAGAACCAACCCTTAAAAATCTCCAGATACATCTTCATCACTTAGACCCTGTGTATCCTGAGGTCCACTTCTTTGCATCTATCAATGGAGGGGTGGCCATCCATCTCAGACCCATGTAACTGTGAATGAAGGAAAATATGCTTCTCTCAAAGCCATGGTGGTTTCTGCAGTCAACTCTACTGTGTAAATCATATGAAGAATGGGTAATTTTACTGAACAGGGCCTTCCTGTGGCCTACTTTGCCAAAGGAACTTTCCAAGGCAGTTCCAATGCCCTCATTTGCCCTAATGGAACTTTGTGTGTATGCAAAGTCAATCAATGTCATACAGGCCTATGCTTGGACCAGACTTTTGCAATCAATGTTGTATCACCACCACACACCAAACTTGTTAATCCCAATCAATTGCAACTGCCACTCTTTTCCTCACAGTTATACTAGCTTCAGCAGATGAATCTTTACAGTGACCACTGATGGAGCCAGGTCCACCTAGTGGCCTGTCTTCAACTTCCATTCCTGGGACGCTTATTAATAATGTTCAATTTATGCATGTTCCTGTTGTTCTGAACATTACACACTGGAACATGGCTGAGTTTGGCAATTGTGCCAGCACCAATGTATCTAAGTTTCATGCTGCTATGTTACTAGATCTTACTACCCCATATCAAGCATGTGCACATGACCCTGTAGCTGGGCAACACACTATTGAACACAAAGGGGTGTTCCACCCCAAATGCCCTAGGCAGAGTTAGGGCATATCAGATGTAACAGGCATAGCTGTTACTGTTACAGGTATGTTTGGCTCTGGTATGTTAGTTTGGAACAGAGCCAATTTGGCAAAAAGTTGCTATCATATCAAATATTTTCATAGTAAATTAGCTCAAAATGTGATACAGCCCTTGCTACACTGCATTACTGGTTTATCTCAGGAGGGATGATTCATGGTGTATATATGCACAATATTGCACGTTTGTTTAATGAGACCCAACACAAAATCAATGAATTGATCTACTATAACAATAAAGAAGCTAGAGAGCAACACATAGGCAGGGAAATCATTTGTTCAACTTATGGTAGGTATAGCATAAACACTATCACCAATCTTTTCTGAGATCTGAAGTCAGGGCAGATTTCGTATTTGATCCATGATAAACATAGGGCTAAATGGTATTGCCCGTATTGTAAGACCCTGACATGTATACCAAGTGCATGGCCAGGACTGTGTCCTTTTCCTTGGCCACAGCTACAGTAGGAACTTGGGATATGTCACACCACACCTGAATCAAGGACCTTGCTGCACAACAGGCCAATGTGCAATAATATTAACTACATGCAAGTACTAACAATTTCTATTCTCTTTTTTCTCACTAGCAAATCAAAAACCACACTTCTGTAGAAGTCTGAAACAAACTGAGAACCATGCCGATGCTACAGTCAACCAAGAAAAAAAGGCCTGATAATACACAAATGCACTTTTGAGGTTTCAGCAACAATAAAAAAAAAAGCCCTCAACCATTTCCCAGGTCTTCATAAGTCTAAAGGACTATAAATACAGTAATGTTCTGTGATGTTCATAAATTTCATATTTTCTTCACATACAAAGTTATACTAATACAAAGTTTATCAGCTACTGCATATAATTTTTAATTGTGAAGCAGAAAAAATACAGTGGTGTGCAACAATGTTCATGAGCTTGATTTGTTTTTTGCCTTTAAGTCACTTAAAGCACTGTGATATTTTTCAAATTTCTTATTCTACAGCCATAAGCCACTTACAATACTGTTATGTGTAAAAGTGCAGTCTATTCTAGGCCTAAATTACTTTAACAACTGCAAGATTTACAAGTTTCCAAGATTTATAGAAATGCCATATTCTAGGCCTACAACATTTACAAAAAATAAATAGTTATAAAGTTCAAATCGTCTAGGTCATTAAAGAGTTAAAATACAACAATGTTTATGAACCTGCAACTTTCTCTTTTGTAAAAGACTTAATACACTTAAAATGAGTTCATACTTATCGATTCTTCACCATAAAATAAAGTTTTAATACGTAAGCTATAGCACTTACAAAACAATGTGTATGCCAATCATAGCTATATGATAATGAAAAGGTTAAAATACTGCAAGTTTATGAACTTACTGCTGCCTGTGTTACAAGATTTGCCACTCTTAAAATGTTTTCCTACTTATCACTTTTTTACAATAAGAAAATATTTAGAGACTATGCTGTTGTACGTCTCCCTTATTACCTATTTTACACTGACTGAGTACTGTTATTGATATAGTTACCATAGTAAACTAAATAAAATCCCAAAACATATGCTGTATAAACAGGACATGATATGGTCTGACTGAAGATATCATATTTATCTTCAGTCAGGCCATGTCATATCATATATATATATATATATATATATATGTATATATATATATATATATATATATATGCGTGTGTGTGTGTATGATGAAAATCTTATGTTTTGTTTAAACACAGTTGCCCTTACTCGTGTTACAGCATGGACTGCATCCACACTGCTGTTAACATGGATTAAGGCAACCACATTTGTCTAAAACCATGCTAAAGACTATGGGGGGGATGCACAAAACAATCTGAAGGTGCAAAACCTTCCCTAAGTCCCTAAAAGTTTTGTAGCAGCGGAAAAAAAGGGGAAATTGCTGGGAGTACTGTATACAAGACTTCTGCAGCTACAGAAAAAATACACTACTGACTGTGGAAAAAAGTGCAGCTGTGGAAGCTTCTGAGGAAAAAAAGTCATTGATATGTATGGCACATCCCCTTAAAGACTATTCTCAGCCAGTGTTTTTCCGCATTTGCAGAAGAAAAATGTTACACACATGACAGTGAGATGTAACACCCCCTGAGCAAAATGCAGTGCCCCAACAATTGAAATACAGTTATAGAGGCGGTCAGGCACAAGTACAGTAATAGCAAACCAGTGGGTGTATATCAGTGGCAGTTGTTACAGCAACACTAGCACACATTGTCATTGAAAGACAATAAACAACAGCCACCAGACCCAGTGCAGCCCATGAAGGAGTCCCACAAGCAGTAGAGACTGAACAGACTGCAGTGAGTATTACTGCAGCAGGCAATGGAAACACTCCAGGGAGAGACACGACCATCAGTTACAGACAGCCACTGTGGTGCAATGTGTTGTTGGTACCAGTGGTGCTGCAGTGGTCCCAGTTGATGGAATGGTTGCTCGTCTCTCTGTGGGTACCTGTACTTTCAGCTACATCTATGGCAAGACTGTCAACGTCTGTTGCTCCAACTAATATGGATCACCTGTTGTTGTGCCTCCTAAATCTTTTCCACAGCTGCGGATCTGCAGTTGTGGATTTTCAGCACTTGCAGATTTTCCACAGCTGCTGAATTTCCACAACTGTGGTGTTTTCTTTGGATTTCCACATATGCACAATTTTTCTTTCAGAATATCCCACATCAGTGTTTCAGCAGTGCTGCAGTGCTACAGGCCTTTTTTCCCACAGCTACTGGAGTTTTGGCTGTCTTTGTGAATCCTGCCCTACCTCCCTAGCAGGGTTTTAGCACGATTTTAGAACATGGTTGTAACGGGTTTAATTGTGTTACAGTGTGTATGAAAACTGTGCTTGAGGAGCTTAAAATGGTTTAAGGCACTTAAACTGCTTTAAGCTCTTTAGTGTGCACAGGGCCTTTGTGTTCCTAGTCGAAAAAAAAACCACAAACACATGCTGGCTGAAATCACCATATATTGGTTGCAATTTGATCCATTGAATCAGCCTGCGCATGATAACAGACAGTCAGAAGGACAGGCATTTGTTTGCTTTTTTATTTCTTAAGTTGCTTCTATGTTTCATCTCTAAATGGCTTCCTTTGAGATCTTTCTAGAACCAAAATCATAAATAATCCAAATTAAACCTTATTTTGGAACTCAAACACTAATGGACTCTTATTACCTCATTCAGTTTATACTAATATCAATGTGACTGCCTCTACAACAATAAACAAAAGAAATTAACTGTATTTACATATCAAAATGCTACTACACTTCTGTGATCTTCAAACACCAACACTTTGAAAAACCCTAAGAATGAATTACTGTATTCCAATGGGCTGTGAAAATGTTACCATGTGATATCAGCTAAAGCAACATGGTGACTACAACATTGGTGAGTGTACATCACTGAATACAACAATGGTGATGCACCCTATAGTGGACCCAAAAAGAGTGAGGTTCCACAACATCATCTCCAGGGGCGATCTGAACAATTATTTTTATGCACAGGGGCTGTGCCCCGCATCTCTATGTTTTATAATCAACTATGGGGCTAACATGGGTGTGAAGAGAAACATTCGGGGGGGGGCTATTCGGGGGAGATAAGTAATCAGTGAGAGGGGGACCTTACAAAATACACATTGGGCAGGGAACAAGAAAAAAATACATAGGTTGCACAAAGCTAAAGAACAAACCACGCACTTAATTCCACCCACCCAGCTCTGAAACCAGGTCACCCACACCAAATGCATACCTCTAACTGCAGCATCAAATGGCCAGCTGGGAACTGTCTGGCTGAATATGATCTTACATCCTTGCTACCTATAGGTCCTTAACCCAGTCACTCTATTCTACCAATCACTGTTTGTGCTCCCATAATCGCTATAACCACTGCTCGCTATCATATCATAGTCGCTGTAATTCCTGGCTGTCAAATTGAGTCACTCACATTGAGTAGGTCAATTTGACTCATCCATATTGCAGGTCACTGTGAAAACAGCAACTACAGTGGAGCCCACTTAAGTGCACATCTGATAAGTGCACATCCCGGTTAAATGCACACAAATTCATTATCCCAATTTTTTTCCTATATGTGCAATGTTAAATTTACTGGATAAATGCACTACACATAAATGCACATTTTGGTTAAGTGCACACTTTTTTTGTGTAAAATGTATCTTTTTTCAAACCAAACCAGAGTTAAGAGCACATTTCCAGATCACTGACAAACTGCTGGTCTGAATTGATGCCCATCCACTGCTGCTGGAACAAACACAGTGTTCAAACGTGCCAAGAAGATTTCTATTCTGGACATAATTCAGATGCTGAACTCTGCTTGGGGTACTGTGAGGGCTGATATGATAGCCAATTGCGATCGAAACGCGGGGTTTACTGCATCTGCATCAGACGCCGAGGACACTGAGTAAGAGAGCAATGACACGGTTAAGAGTCTGCCGCCCTGTATGTCTGTCCATGATTTGATCGCTTTTGAGGACATTGATGCTGCCTTGCAGATGGAGGGGCCACTGGACAAACAGGAGCTCTGCAATGCAGGGGGTACCGAGTACTGACCACAATGATGATGAGCAGAGATGTTCGGAGGATGAACCAGTCACCATGGCAGCTGCAATCGTAGCAGTGGACACAGTAAGATGCTTTTTTTTAAGCTGTGAGAAAAGAGGTTTCAGCCTGTCGAGTAAACAAAAAAATTACAGACTTCTTTAGCCAGTAGCTGTTTATTTTTGTTGAGTGTGTGATTGCTGATTACATGTTTAACATGTACAGTACTGCTTGTTATGTGAACGCATGGAATAATAAAGTGTAAGTGACTTTAGTACTGAACCGGAGTGTGGAAATAGTTTTGGTCAGTTAAATGCACAGCCTGCTTAAGTGCACGAAAAAGTCATATCCCAAGGGTGTGCACTTAAGCGGGCTCCACTGTATCACTTTTCACTCACCTCAGGAAACTTGATGCCACTCCTGCCCTTATTTTTTATTCTTCATGTGAACAATCAATTTTCATCTCTACATGTAGAAACTGATTAGACAAAACTATTTTCAAAATGTTCCTATTTTTTTAATCAAGAGGAAATTGTTTTCTTTTATTTGAAAATATGGTCTCATGCAGCAAAGTTTAATGTAGAAATGTTCTTAGTTATTTCTATTCAGTTATTTATACTTTACTAGAACTATTGTATCATTAGCCTGATATTGGTTTGCTAAAAGTATGCCATGCACTTTCTGTAGTGTTTGCTAACGTTGACCAGGTACTTCATGTAAACAGATTTCATCTCTACATGTAGAAAAATAATAGACAAAACAAACTATTTGCAAAATGTTCCTGCTTCTAATCAGATATCAGATGCTTTCCCTTAATTTAAAATGTGACTCTCTTGCTGCAAAGTTTAATGTACAAGCACTCATTGTAAGTTATTTACATTTCCCTAGAGCTATTACATCATTAGCCCTTGTTGATTTGCTGGGAATATGTTATGCACTTGTAGAAGTGATAGCTAAAGTATGCTGTGCTGATTTATTGAAAATTGAAGAATATTTATTGCGCTCTTATGGAAGCGTCACTTACACACAGCTATTGCTGGATTTAGGCATACATATACATACTTACACTTCTTGTCAGCAATGCTGACTTATATAAATAAATATTTTGCTATGAATAGCTGGTCAGACAATACAAAAAAAAGTTTTTGACAGATTAGCAACAGGTTTTCAGGCAGCATGCTATGCAACTCCTGTGGCATAAGAAATATCATTGATTGGACCCAATGATATAAAGAGGACATCGCATGGGACTCTAGTGTGTAAGTTTTTATTTTTCTCTGCAATGTAGGCAACAATGCCCTCTTGCACTCATGCCAAAAGGGCATTGTTGAAAACATTACAGAGGAAAATAAAAAGCTTACACACTAGAGTCCCATGCAATATTCCTCTCCCCCCATCTATATATATATATATATATATATATATATATTATGGTAGCACGGTAGTGCTACCATAGTTAGGGTTGAGGAGCCATTTCTACGTTAAACCTCAAAACTTTGCACCTTAATAACTTTGCAACTATTTGATGGATTTGCTTGAAATTTGGAATTTATGATCAAGAACCATAGGCCTTGGGATCTGCCAAGTTTCATATTGGTCAGATATACGGCTGCGGAGTTATTAAGTGTGATCTGTGCGCGCATTTATGCTTTTCTGGAATTCTGTGGTCGCGCCTACAGGTTGTACGGTTTGTGTGACCGGCCCGAAATCTTCAGAGAACGTGCAGACGGGGTCCCCGATGTGCCTTTCAAAGATTTTGTGAAAAAATATTAAACGGTTCAAAAGTTATTCAAAAAACAGTTTCCCATTATAAGTCAATGGGAAAAGTTAACAAAAAGTTCAACACTTTCGCAAATGCATTTTTACTTTCGCAAATGGGCCTGTTACTTTCGCAAATCAGCCATTTTGTTTTCAGTTGGTGATCAGAAAATGGTTGGCATTTAAATTTGGGACCCTCTAGCAACCTAATTTTTTGTATTCACCTAGTCGGGCCCTGAGGATGCTTGCCATGTCTTTATTTTGTGGTAAACACCCCAAAATATGTTTTTCAAATTTCTGGAAAAAGTACTTTCGCAAATTACTTTCGTGCTCACGAAAGTGTCGCAAATTTTTGCGAAAGCTTTTGCAAATTGCGACAGTAATTTTCTAGTCTGTGGGAAAATGACAGCAATTCTTTGGCACTGCACTGCAAAATAACCGTTGGGAGTTTTGGGCTGAAATTTGAAGGGAACGCAGCCAACATCTCACAGATGTGCCTTTCAGTGTTGTATTGAAAAAATATTACACGGTGGCAAAGTTATGGCACTCCAAAGTTGACAGTTTTCCCATAGGATAACATACGCAGCGACATTACAGGAATCCTTTGGCACCCTGCTGCAAAATAACAGTTTGGTCTTTTTTCCTGAAATTTGGAGGGAAGACAGCCAACAGTGCACAGATGTGCCTTTCAGTAGTTTGGTGAAAAAATATTACATGGTGGCAAAGTTACAGCACTCCAAAATTGACGGTTTTTCCCATAGGATAACATTACGGCCCAACACTTAACAGAAATCATTTGGAGCCCTGCTGCAAAATAACGGTTTGGTCTTTTTCCTGAAATTTGGAGGAAGACAGCCAACAGCAGATGTGCCTTTCAGTAGTTTGGTGAAAAAACATTACAGGAGGCAAAGTTATGGCCCCAAACTTTTCTTTTTCCCATAGGATAACATTTCGGCGTTCGCCGCGCCTTTCAGGGCCTGTATCTCGGAAACGGTGCGAGATATGGACTTTTCGTCGGAAAATTTCTTAGCCCCCTAGTGGGGATAAGATTCAAATTAGCCAGGACAGTTGTAAATAATATGACTTTAAAATTTTTTTTCTACGTCGTACGGTTCCTGAGATATAATGTATTTAGTATTCCAAGATCTCATTTTCTGCGCCGATACTCATTATTTTGCATACATTATTTGTACTCACTGTCTTTCTCAGTGCAGGTTTGGGAAAACCAGCCTTGCGCCATTACTGTTACTGTTGCCCTTTCCTTGCGGATCCGGTACCCGTTTCACTTACCATTGATGTCTGCGCCACCATGCGCGTTATCCTTTGCGTTTTCATTTGCGCTTGTGTTTCTGTTATTTTTTGCCATTTCTGTCTACAGTACTGTTTATCTTACTGTTTCACTTTACATCACCATGCCCATTGACATTTCTGTTTGCAGGCACCATGTTACTATGTGACAACACATCACGTGGCAGACCATTCCCGTCTACACCACCATGTGCGTTACCCTTTCTGTTCTCATTCGTGCTTGTGTTACCATGTGCGCCACTGTTAGCATTTCTGTTTGCGTTGCTGTCCCTGTTAGTATGCCACAACACATCATGTGGCGGGTGCGCGGGGGCCTTGCCAGCGCATTATGCAGCGGAGGGCCGGGCTCCGCTGCTGCATCCATTCACTATTTCTCATTATCATTCTCAAAGAAGGAAATTACAGGCAAAACTCAGCTAATGCATTAGTTAGGGTTGTTCCACAGTGACAAAGTGAGGAAATCGCTGTTAGGGTTGAAAACCCCTTGGACCCCATCACCCCAACCGGCATTGGGTGCGCATTGGGATCGTGGGTCCTAACTCTCACCCCATTCTCCTATACTTCTGCTGCTTTACACATGTCATGGGGTGAGAGTTGAGGGATGATCTGTCGCGCAATGCTGGACGAGGTGAGTTCGACACAACAGCGAGCCTCACTATGCTCTTCATTAAACAGTTTTGCCTCTAATATATATATATATATATATATCATCTATCTATATATATATATATATATATATATATATATATATATATAAATAATACTGGCACAGTAGCACCAGTATATTAGGGTTGAGTGCAAACATCTATGTTAAATCCCCAAAATTTTGAACCTTAATAACATTGCCACTGTATAATGGATTTGCCTGAAATGTGGCAGGCATGGCACAGTCCCATAGATTTCTGGATCTGTGAAGTTTTGTACCAGTGAGATCTATGGTTGCGGAGTTATGAAGTGACATTCTGTAGCGCATTTACCCTTTTTTGCACATTCTTTGCTCGAGCCTACAGGTCACACAGTTTGTGTGACCGGTCCAAAACTTTCAAGAAACATGCAGCCGGTGTCCCCAATGTACTTTTTGAATATTTCATGAACAAATATTAAACGGTTCACATGTTATTCAAAAAACAAGTTTCCCATGATAGTCAATGGGAAAAGTTAACAAAATGTTCGACAGTGTCACAAATGCAGTTTTTAGTGTCGCAAATTACCCCTGTAGTGTCGTGAGTCAGCCATTTTGTTTTCAGTTAATGGTCACAGAAATGCTTGGCATTTAAATTTGGGACCCTCTAGGGATACAATTATTTTTGTGTTCACCTAGTCGAACCCTGAGGGTGCTAGCCATGTCATTTTTGGGGGGTTAAACAACCCAGAAATATGTTTTTCAATTTTTTTTATATGCAGTGTGGCAAAGTAGTGTTGAACTTATGACACTTTAGTGATTTTTTTTTGTGAAAGTGTCATGATTTCCGACACTACTTTGTGACACTATGGGCAAAATAACAGGAATTCTTTGCCACCCTGCTGCAAAAGAATGGTTTAGTCTTTTGGGATGAAATTTGAAGGGAAGAAAGCCAACATCCCACAGATGTGCCTTTTCATGGTTTGGTGACAAAATATTGCAGGGCTGCAAATTTACAGTACTCCAAATTTGACATTTTTTCCCATAGACTAACATTGCGGCATCCGCCGCGCCTTCCGGGGCCCGTGTCTCGGAAATGCTTCAAGATACAGACTTTTCGTCAGGAAAAATGATTAGTCCCCCATTAGGGGACTAAGTGCAAAACTAGCCAGGAAAGTCATAAATCATGTATAATTTTAATTTTTTTTCAATGTTGTACGATTCCTGAGATAAGATCAATTTACTATTCCAAGTGCTCATTTTCTGCTCCGAGACACATTATTATGCATACATTCTTTGTACTCACCGTGTTTCTCTATGCAGCTGTTGGGGCAAAAATAGGGTGTTCGCTTCCATTACTGTTGCTGTTAGCATTCCCACTTGTGTTTCCGCACCCGTTTGCATTAGCGTTCCCGTGTACACCACCATGTGCATTTTGCTTTGCGTTTTTGTTTGCGCTTGCATTTGCATTATTGTTACCATTTGCATTTCCACTACTGTTTCTGTTTGCATTTCATTTTGTGTCACCATGTGCATTACCATTTGCATTTGAGTACGCACTTCTGTTTGCATTTCTCTTTCCTTTGTTGTCATTGTTGCTGTTACCGTTATCATTTTTCGTTTCCAATTGCATTACCGTGACCATGCGCTTTACGGTTTGCATTTCCGTACCCGCATGCATTTGTGTTTCTGTTTCCATTACCATTTGCTGTTGTGTTTCTATTACCATTTGCATTATTGTTTGCATCACCGTGTGCATTACCATTTGTGTTTGCATACGCACTTCGGTTTGTGTTTCCATTTGCATTTGTGTTTCCTTTGGCCTCATCGTTGGTGTTACCATCAGCATTTGCATTTCCAATTGCGTTACCATGACCGTGCATGTTACGATTTGCATTTGCATATGTGCTTGCGTTTGCATTTTTGTTTTCAGTAATGTTTGCACTTGCATTTCTATTACCATTTGTATTACTGTTAACTCTTACGTCATGATGTGCATTACCGTTTGCGCTTGTGTTTGCGTTACCATTACTTCACTATTTATAGTGCACATTCTCAAAAAGAAGGGGAAATTCATGCAAAAAAACTCCATTTAATGCATCAGTAAGGGTTGTTCCACAGTGACAAAACCGAGGAAATTCGATGTTAGGGTTGCCACCTTACCCCACCCCACCCGCCCCCACCAACAGGTATCAGGGTGTGTGTTGGGGCCATCAGTCTTAACTTTCACCCCATTCTCCTATACTGCATCACCTCAGCTTGTTTACACATGGCATGGGGTGAGAGTTAGGACCGATCACCTCAATGCACACCCCGATGCCTGTTGGTAGGGGTGGGGTGTAAGGGGTGGCAACCCTAACGTCCGAATTTCCTCACTTTTGTCACTGTAGAACAACCCTAACTGATGCATTAAACAGAGTTTTTATCATATATATATATATATATATATATATATATTATGGTAGCATGGTAGTGCTACCATAGTTAGGGTTGAGTACCCCATTTAAGGTTAAATGGTGAAACTTTGCACCTTAATAACTTTGCCACCATTCAATGGATTTGCCTGAAATTCAACAGACACAGGGCATAATCACAGATCTTGGGATGTGCCAATTTTTGTACCGGTTGGATACACAACTGTGGAGTTATTATGCGACATCTCAGGGCGCATATATGGTTTTTTGCCCATTATTTGCTCGAGCCTACAGGTCACACATTTTGTGCGACCAGACCAAAACCTTCAGGGAATGTGCAGACAGGGTTCCCAATGTGCTTTTTGAAGATTCCATGAAAAAATATTGAACAGTTCAAAAGTTATTCAAAAAAGAAGTTTCCCATTATAGTCAATGGGAAAAGTTAACACAAAGTTTGACAGTGTCCCAAATGCAGTTTTTAGTGTCGCAAATGACCCCTGTAGTGTCGTGAGTCAGCCATTTTATTTTCAGTTACTGATCACAGAAATGCTTGGATTTTAAGATTGGGACCATCTAGGGACACAATTATTTTTGTGTTTACCTAGTCGAGCCCTGAGGATGCTAGGCATGTCTTTATTTTGGGGTTAAACACCCCAGAAATATGTTTTTGAAATTTTTGGGAAAAGTAGTGTCGCACTTGTGACACTTTCATGATTTTTTTTGCGAAAGTGTCACAAATCACAACACTACTTTGCAACACTATGGCCAAAATGACAGGAACTGTTTGCCACCTTGCTGCAAAACAATGGTTTGGTCTTTTGGGCTGAAATTTGAGGGACGAAGCCAACATCCAAAGATGTGCCTTTGGTGGTTTGGTGAAAAAATATTGCAGGATGCAAAGTTAACATTACTCTAAAGTTGGCCTTTCATAGACTAACATTGCAGTCTGCCGCTTTCAGACCCATATCTCGGAAATGGTGCGAGATACAGACTTTTCTTCTGAAAAATGCTTAGCCCCCCTAAAATAGGGGCTAAGTGCAAAACTAGCCAGGAAAGTCATAATTCATATGAAATTTAAATTTTTTTTCTATGTTGTATGGTTCCTGAGATATAAGCAATTTAGTATTCCAACTCCTCATTTTCTGCTCCAAGCCCCATTATTATACATACATTCTTTGTACTTTGTATGGGGGATTGTGGTGGACGACTGGTGGTGTCTTGTCCTCAGTCTGTCTGGTTAGATTTTCACTGCCCGGAATTTGTGGACATTGTGAAGATCTTCCAAACAATGCCACCAACTAGTTGTAGTTTGGATCCGGGTCCTACACCGCTGTTAATAGGTTGTATAGAAGCTATCTACCCAATCCTTGCTGACATTATCTGGGAATCCTTGGAGAGGGTTTTTTTTCCTGACCCCCTTAAGGAGGCGATAGTTCGACCACTCCTTAAAAAATCCTCCTTGGACTCAGACTGTCTAGTTAACTACCAGCCTATCTCTAACCTGCCATTTGTTGGTAAAGTTATTGAAAAGGCAGTTGCGTTGCAATTGGATGATCATCTTACATCTAACATACTAACATACTATTTGCCAGCAGATTAGGCCTTACGGTCTATCGAGTCTGCTCGAACCTAGATCCTTAGTTGGGTGCCGAGACCCTCCCATCCCTTGTTCTCTAGAAACCCCTATCATCCATCCCCACCCCCCCCGGGACAGGCCATTATCTGATACATCCACTTTCTGTGTCTGTCCCACCTCTCTTGAAGCCCTCCACAGTGGATCTCTGAACCAGCTCACCAGGCAGTGCATTCCAAGGGTCCACCACCCTCTCGGTGAAAACCTCCTCCTCTTTTCCCCTCACCCTTCCACCTTCCAACTTCAAACCATGCCCTCTGGTGATACCTCCTGCTTTAGTCTAAGATCCCCTCCATGTTTACCCTATTTATTCCTTGAGGTACAGAAGACCTCAATCATGTCCCCTGTCTCTCCCTCCTCCAATGAAAACAGGCAGAGCTCCTCAAGTCTGTCCTCATAAGTCAAATCCCTAGCCCTCGTATCATCTTGTTGCCCTCCTCTGTACCCTCTCCAAGAGCTGTATGTCCCTCTTCAAATGTGGTCTCCAGTACTGTACACAGTACTCAAGGTGTGGTCTAACCAGTCCATTGTACAGTGGCAGAATCACTTCCTTGCTCCTAGAGGTGATCCCCCTTACGATGCATCCCAACATCCTGTTTGCCTTGCTAGCTGATCTCCTGCACTGCTCAGGGTTATTCATACATGTATCCACCATGACCCCTAGGTCTTTTTCCCCTATTGAGGCCTCCAGCACCTCCCCTCCCAGTGTGTACCTGTGTTTAGGGTTTCCCCGACCAAGATGCAACACCTTGCACTTGGTGACATCTCATAATGTCTATGATACTCTCCAGTCTGGTTTCAGGAAAAGGCATAGTACTGAGACTGCCCTTGTTCGAGTATTGAGTGATCTCCTAATGGCCAGAGATAGAAAGGCTTGTACCATTCTGGTCCTTCTTGATCTATCTGCTGCATTTGACACTGTAGACCATGGGGTGCTATTGGAGCGACTGCGGGTCTTTTGCGGGCTGTCTGGTACAGTCCTCAATTGGTTTCATTCTTACCTCACTGGCAGGTTTCAGAGAGTTGTCACTGGAATTTATTCCTCTGATGCTTACTCCCTGCCTTGTTGGGGTACCACAGGGCTCCATCTTAGCTCCCATGTTGTTTGCAGTGTATATGCTGCCATTGGGAGAAATCATCAGGCGATACAGTCTGAGTTTTCACTGCTATGCAGATGATACTCAGCTTTATTTGTCCTTTCTCCCCGACCAAGGTGATGCACTCGATATGCTTAATAACTGCCTAGATGAGATCAGACTTTGGATGAGCTCGAGCTGGTTGAGACTCAATCCGGATAAGACTGAGGTACTGGTTGCGGATCCAGGTCGTCCTGGGGTGGGTTTGGGTGCTGGACAGCCATCAGGTTTATTACTTGGTGGTGTACCACTTTCTACCTCTGGACAGGTGCGAAATCTGGGCGTTATTTTTGATGATGGTCTGACCCTGAAATCCCAGGTGTCAGCTGTTCTCAAATCCTCTTTTTACCATCAGAGGAATATCACCCGGGTGAAACATCTGATTCCCCAGGATGACCTTCCAACTTTGGTCCACGCCTTTGTCACTACCCGTGTGGACTACTGCAATTCCCTCTACCTTGGGCTACCAGGGGTTGATATCCGCCGCCTTCAGCTGGTGCAGAATGCTGCAGCTAGGTTTTTGACTGGGACTCTTAGAACCAGTCATATCACGCCTGTGCTTCGTGAACTGCACTGGCTACCAGTTCGGTGGCGGATCACCTTTAAGGTCGGTTTACTAACCTTTAAAGCCCTACACGACCAGGGACCTGGTTACCTGAAAGATCTTCTGATTCCCTATCGTCCCCTCCATCCTCTCCGTTCCGCCAGTGAGGGATTGCTAGAGATTCCCGGGGTTCGATTGAAGTTATCGGGATCTCGTGCCTTTGCCTTTTCGGCACCAACCCTGTGGAATTCTCTACCTCGCTGGTTGAGAGAATGCCCAACCGTTGATAACTTTAAAACTGCTTTAAAGACATGTCTTTTTACTTTGGCTTATTCTTCTTAGTTATGGTTGTTTTAAATGTTTGGATTTTATTACTTTATCTATTCTTGTACAGCGCCTTGGTTTTGAAAGGCGCTTTATAAATAAATTTGACTTGACTTGAATTTGACTTACTCACTGTGTTTCTCTATGCAGCTTCTGGGGAAAACCAGCCTGTGTGCTCCAGTTACTGTTACCTGTAGCGTTTCAACTTGTGTTTCCATACCCGTTAGTGTTAGCGTTCCCGTGTACACCACCGCGTGCATTATCCTTTGCGTTTCTGTTTGCACTTGCATTTGCATTACTCTGTTTCTGTTTGTGTTTCACTTTGCGTCACCATGTGCATTACCATTTGTGTTTGTGGCCACCCTTCCATTTGCATTTGCATTTGTCTTTCATTTTGCATCATTATTGTTGTTACCGTTACCATTTGCATTTGCAATTGCGTTCCCGTTCCCGTGCACGTTGCGGTTTGCATTTCCAAACACACTTGCATTTGCATTTCTCTTTCCTTTGCCATTATTCTTGCTGTTACCATTACCATTTGCATTTACAAGTGCAGTACCGTGACAGTGCACGTTACGGTTTGCATTTCCATACATGCTTGTGTTTGCATTTCCTTTTCTGTTTCCTTTGGCATTATAATTGCTGTTACTGTTACCATTTGCTTTTCAAATTGTGGTACCATGACAGTGTGCATTACGGTTTGCGTTTCCGTACGAGCTTGCTTTTGTGTTTCTGTTTCTGTTTCCTTAGGCGTTATTGTTGCTGTTACCATTACCATTTGCGTTTAAAATTGCAGTACCGTGACTGTGCGCATTACGGTTTGCGTTAACGTACGCACTTGCATTTGCATTTCTGTTTGCTTTGGTGTTATTTTTGCTGTTACCATTACCATTTGCATTTGCAATTGCAGTACCATGACCGTGCATGTTACGCTTTGCGTTTCCGTACTTGCTTGCATTTGCATTTCTGTTTCTGTTTCCTTTGGCATTATTGTTGCTGTTACAGTTACCAATTGCGTTTACAATAATGGTACCATGACAGTGCACATTACCAGTTATGTTTCTGTACTCGCTTGCATCTCCATTTGCATCACTGTTCACTTTGGTATCAATTTACGCTTGCATTTCCATTAACGTTTACTTTACCATTTACATTTGCATCACCATGTGCATAACCGTTAGCGCTTGTGCTTGTGTTGCAGTTACTGTTACTATGTCACAAAATCGCAGCGGTGGGGCCGGGCCCAAGAGCCAGCGCTCCACCAACACATTCCATTCACTATTTATAGTTCTCATTCTCAAAAGAAGGAACATTCGACGACAAAAACTCTGTTTACTGCATCAGTTAGGTTGTTCCACAGTGACAAAGTGAGAGTTGGTGTTGGGGCTGAAACCCCCTCTTCTCCTGCCCAGCCCCAACCAGCATCGGTGTGCATTGGTCATCGGTCCCTAACTCTCACCCTATTCTCCTATACCTCAGCTTGTTTACACATGTGATGGGGTGAGAGTTAGGGCCGATATTTAACACACACCCTGATGCATGAATTAGCTGAGAGACCGATCACTAATGAGTGACAATGAGTTAACCTTTATACCATTATATATATATATATATATATATATATATATATATATATATATATCTATAGATAAATATTATAGTGGCACAGTAGTGTCACTATAGTTAGTGTTGAGTACCCCATTTAAGGTTAAAGTGTGAAATTTCACATCTTAATAACTTTGCCACCGTATGATGGCTTACCTACAATTTGTCAGGCAAGAATTGATACCATGGATCCCTGAATCTGCAAAGTTTCATAACGGTCGGATATGCTGTACAGTTACAGAGTTATAAAGCTACATTCTGTAGCACATTTATGCTTTCTGGCACATTCTTTGCTAGCGCCTACAGGTCACATGGTTTGTGTGAGCAGTCCAAATACTTCAAGGAACATTCGGCCGAGATCCCCAATGTGCCTTTCAAAGATTTTGTGAAAAAATATTAAATGGTTCAAAAGTTATTCACAAAACAATTTTCCCATTATAGTCAATGGGAAAAGTTAACAAAAAGTTCGACAGTGTCGCAAATGCAGTTTTTAGTGTTGCAAATGACCCCTGTAGTGTCATGAGTCAGCCATTTTGTTTTCAGTTAGTGGTCGCAGAAATGCTTGGCATTTAAATTTGGGACCCTCCAGGGACACAATTCTTTTTGCGTTCACCTAGTCGGACCCTGAGGATGCTAGCCATGTCTTTTTTTGGGGGGGTTAAACACCCCAGAAATATGTTTTTGAAGTTTTGTAAACTGTAGTGTTGCAAAGCAGTGTTGCACTTGTGACACTTTCGATTTTTTGCTAAAGTGTCGGATTTGCCATAACTACTTGGCAACACTATGGCCAATAACAGGAATTCTTCCAATCTCTGCTGTGAAAGAATGGTTTGGTCTTTGGGCTGAAGTTTGAGGAAGAAACCAACATCCCACAGATGTGCCTTTTGGAGGTTTGGTGACAAAATATTACAGGGATGAAAAGTTACGGTACTCCAGAGTTTACATTTTTTCCCATAGACTAACATTATGGCGTCTGCCGTGCCTTTTGGGGCCCATATCTTGGAAATGTTTCAAAATATGGACTTTTCATCAGAAAAATGCTTAGTCCCCCCACTATGGGGCTAAGTACAAAACTAGCCAGGAAAGTCATAATTTATATGAAATTTTAATTTTTTTTCTACGTCGTACAGTTCCTGAGATATAAGCAATTTAGTATTCCAAGTACTCATTTTCTGCTCCGAGGCCCATTATCATGCATACATTCTTTATATTCACTGTGTTTCTCTATGCAGCTGTTGGTGAAAAAATAGGTCTGCGCTTTCATTACTGTCACAGTTAGCATTCCCACTTGCATTTCCATAACCGTTAGCGTTAGCGTTCCCGTCTACGCCACCGTGTGTATTACCCTTTGCATTTTTGTTTGCGCTTGCATTTGTGTTACTGTTACCATTTGCATTTCCATTACTGTTTCTGTTTGTGTTTAGTTTTTGTATCACCGTTTGCATTACCATTTGCATTTGCTTATACACTTCCATTTGCATTTCCTTTGGTGTCATCATTGCTGTTACCATTAGCATTTATGTTTCCTATTGTGGTACAGTGACCATTCATGTTACAATTTGCATTTCCATACGTGCTTGCACTTGCATTTCTCTTTGCATTACCATTCCTGTGTACGCCACTGTGTGTGTTACCCTTCGAATTTTCATTTGCACTTGCGTTTGCATTTGCATTACTGTTAACATTCGCATTCCCATTACTGATTTGTTTGTGTTTCGTTTTGCATCACCATGTGCATTACCATTTGCTTTTGTGTACACGCTTCCATTTGCATTTCCTTTGGTGTCATCATTGCTGTTACCATTAGCATTTGCATTTCCTAGTGCGGTACCATGACCATGTGCGTTACTAGTTGCATTTCCATCTGTGCTTGAGTTTGCAATTCCATTTGCATTACCATTCCCTTCTACACCACCATGTGCGTTACTCTTTGCATTTTTTTTTGCACTTGCATTTGCATAACAGTTAACATTTGCGTTTCCGTTACTGTTTTTGTCTGCATTTCCTTTTCCATCACTGTGTGCATTTCCATTTGTGTTTGCGTGCCTGCTTCCGTTTGCGTTTCTGTTTGTGTTTCCTTTGGTGTCATCGTTGCTGTCACCATAAGTGTCTGCTTTTCCAATTACATTACCATGCCCATGTATGTTACGGTTTGCTTTTCTGTACACGCCTGCTTTTGTGTTTTTGTTTTCATTAACATTTGTGCTTGTGTTTCTATTACTGTTACTTCACTATTAATAGTGCACATTCTCAAAAAGAAGGGAAATTCATGCAAAAGTTAGGGTTGTTTCTCAGCGACAAAAGTGAGGAAATTCGATGTTAGGGTTTCCACCCCCTTGCACCCCACCCCCACTCCATCCCCACCAACAAGCATTGGGGTGTGTGTTGGGGTTGTCAGTCCCCAATGCCTGTTTTAATTTTTTTTTATGTAGTATGGTTCCTGAGATATAAGCAATTTAGTATTCCAAGTGCTCATTTTCTGCTCTAATGCCCATTATTATGCATATATTCTTTGTATTCACAGTGTTCCTCTGTGCAGCTTTTGGGGAAAAAAAGGGGGTGCACTTTCGTTACTGTTACAGTTAACGTTTCCACTTGCATTTCCATAACCGTTTGCATTAGCATTCCCATCTACACCACCATGTGTGTTACCCTTTGCATTTTCATTTGTGATTGCATTTGCGTTACTGTTACCATTTGCATTTCCATTACTGTTTCTATTCTGGTCAGAAGTGCAGTTCTGGAGATGCGGAATGTCAAAAAATTTGACAATTATCATTTTTATGCAAATTCTTTGTCACACCATTTCTTAGAAACAGCTCGGGGATTTGGTATGAAATTTGTATGGTATATGGGGGTTGGGTCACAGATGTGCCTTTAGAAAGTTATTAAACTTTAACCTTTCCCATTATATCCTATGGGAAAAGTTAGATGTACCATGTGAAAGTACTTTTTGCTACCACGAAAGCTGGTCTTGCTTTTACAAATGCAGAATGTAGTGCTGAGATTCCACCACCTTGTTTTCCATTAGTGACATGGAAAAACTTAAAAAACTTTTAAAATAATGGCCCTTGGTAAACACCAACACTTGTGTTTACCTAATTGGGGCCAGAGGAATCAGATTATGTGCTTATTTTGGCACAAAAGTGGCCAGAAATATATTTATTTTAATTGGTCCATTTTTACTTTCGCAAATTGTGGCACTGTTTCACAAAACACTGA
Source organism: Neoceratodus forsteri (assembly GCA_016271365.2). Lineage (NCBI taxonomy): Eukaryota > Metazoa > Chordata > Ceratodontiformes > Ceratodontidae > Neoceratodus > Neoceratodus forsteri. The sequence goes on along the minus strand of CM028132.1, from coordinate 963,871,142 downwards.
GGGTTATGCTGCAAATTGTGACACTGTATCACGAAACTATGGGGGTTGTGCTGCAATTTGCAGTGTTACTTTTAAACAAATACCTGTTTCTTTGTCACTTCCTTGCAAACAAACAGTTTGCACTTATGGACTGAAATTTACAGGGTACAAAAGACTTGCCCCACAGATGTGCCTTTTGCTGGTCTGCTGTGAAAATGTTCATCTGTTCTATACTTACAAAATTTTGAAGTTTAGTGATTTCCCATAGGATAACATAGTAATGGTCAGGGTACCTTTCAGCGGCTATATCTTGAAAACGCTTTAAGATATGGACTCGCTGCCACTCACAGCTTTGAAGGATGTATGGGTAATGCATTTTAAAAAACTGTTTACTTTGGATACCTCCGTACCAATTTGTAGCATTCCAGACTAGATGCTTTCTAGTATTTATCAACCTTTAATTTTCACATTTGGTGATATTGAACAGGCGATCTTATTATTAGCCAATAATAAAGCCATGGGACCAGATAATATTCCTGGAGAAATTTATAAAGATCACATGAACTATTGGGTGCCTTTTTAAACTAATTTCTTTAATGCTTGTTTATCCAAACAATATGTCCCTCAGTCATTGACCAAAAACATAATTGTGCTGCTTTATAAAAAAGATCATACAATATTCCATCAAACTATTGCCCTAATAGTTTAATTTATATTAGTTGTAAAACATTTTTTCAAATTCTTCTGAACAAGCTTCAATGGTGGATAAATAAATTTAGTCCACTCTCTAACTTGCAAGCAGGATTCTGTCATGGTTTTTCCACCATTGATAATATTTTTCTGGTAGCTCAATTGCTTGAAAAGTATTGTTTGATCAGAAAGATGAAACTTTATGCTCTGTTTATTGACTTCACAGCTGCATTTGACTCAGTGGTCAGTGAGATCCTGTGGGATATAATGCTAGCTCAAAGTTTTCCCCTAAATCTAATAATTAATATTTTTTTACTGCACTGTAACATTCAAACTGCAGTGAGATATGATAATAATGATAGTTTGAATGAATATTGTGTGACCAGCAAAGGAGTTAAGCAAGGATATCTGCTGGCACCTCCGTTGTTTAATATTCATATTGATTCATTATTAGGTTTTGATACCACTTTAACACTGGATTCTCCTAAAATTAATTATACTCACATACACATACTGGCCTATACTGATAATTTAATTCTTTTTTCTCTTTCACCAGAAGGACTTCAACGGAACATAAATCAGAATCAAACCAACTGTGAGAGGCTCAACTTAAAGATTAATCTAAAAAAACTAAAATAATGATTTCCGGCTCACATTTACATTTTCCTAACTTCTATTTAGGCATCAGCTGCATAGGTACTGTATCTTTCTATGTTTATCTGGGAGTTAAGCTTACCTCTAATGGTTATTGGACCTTATACATTAAGGAGCAAGAAAGCAAGGCAAAGTATGTGGCCAAAGCCCTATAACATTTTAACTTTAAGTATGGTGGACTTTCAGTGACTCCGGCTGTTACAGCAGGAGAGGCAAACAATGTCCCCATTCTTGTATATGGTGCAGAGATATGGGCAACTAAAATTATCCCAATTTAGAACTACCATTATTGTATTATTACAAATCTATATTACAGGTACCCAGTCGTACATCCAATTCAAATGTGAGATCAGAATTAGGTAGGATTCCAATATTATGTATATTAAATTTACATATAGTTTCTTATTGGCTAAAAATAATAAGTAATGCACCAATTAGTATTCCATTAGCATGTTTAAATGAAAAAAGACAGTGGCACTTAAATGGTTTTTATTCTTCATTGCTGAAGGAATTAATTAACATCTTAGAAAAAACGGATTCTGCTAATCTTTGGAAGGACTATTTGTCCAGCATTTCAACTGCCTTGTCATATAGAACTAGGCTTAAAGCTAAAACATTTTCTTTAGACCAGGAAACACAATTGTTTCAGGTGAGACAAAAACAAGCTCCATGGTTTAGTAACAGCAAAACTGATTTAGAAGCTGAAAAAATATATTTTTATCACTGCTGTAATTAGCTATAAAAGGAAAAGATCCTTAGCTTTAAAATCCAAGAGTGGTCACATTGGAAATTAATTCTTGCTATGGAGAGATGCAATTTATTGTATTATTTATTATTTCTGTCTTGGTATTATGAACAATGAATGAGCATCTGTTTTTGTGTATAAACAGGCGATGTAATGTATGTAAGGATTTCAAATGTAATACAGTGTCTGCACAATGAATATACATTATGATCTTAACTGACATTTTATGTTATATTTGTATATTGTTGTAATGTCCAAAATTTCTATGTCTTGGAAGAACAAAAAAACTTGACTTGACATGCAGCTTAGTACACTAGGCAGTTTTGCATGTTTCCAGGACTTGTTTACAGCTGCAGGGGAAATTTTTATCAATGGGGCTAAGGTGACTGTAATACTTTGCCATTATGGATTGCTCACATGTAAATGAGAGATGGATACCATTATGGAATGGTCACAGCACAGGGACCAAAGGGCCCTGTGCTACCACAGGGAGATGAGGATTAATTACAATGTCTCTACACTTATGGATAGATGGGAGCACAGCGCCCAGAGGGCCCAGTGCTCCCACATGCAAGTGAGGGACAATTACACTATGTATGCATGGGAGCACGGGGCCCTCTGGGCCCCATGTTCTCACATGCACATATGGATACCATTAGGGACTGATGGAAGTGCAGGACGTAGAGGGCTCTGCACTTCCACATGTAAATGAGGGATGGATAGCATTATGGATTGATGGCAGTGCAGGGCCCAAAGGGCCCTGCACTCCCACAGAGATGAGGGTTAATTATGATATTTCAACACTTATGGGCAGAGAAATACAACTATGGTGATACTTTCATGAAAAGTAAGGACATTCTCTACAAAAAAAACTTATTTAATACACCATTAGGGTTTCCCATGTTTATACTTTCTCAAAAAGTAGGGAAACTATATGCAAAAAACACCATTAGGGTTCTAGCTTTAAAAGTTTGGAAATTATATCTTAGGTTCCCAACTGTAAGACCCAACCCCCAGCCTCAGCTTCCTACCCTAAGACCCCACCCCCACCCTGCATGCAGGAACAGGTGAGATGGGTGTGCTTTGGGGTTGTGAGCCCTACTGCTCAGTCTATTCTGTTATTCTGTACTCATCGTAGCTTACTTACTCTCAGAATGGGTTGAGCTTTAGTGTTTGCAACCCCAAGGCACACCTCTTACACCTGTTCCTGCATGCAGGTGTGAGGGTGAGGTGATCTGAGGGTAGCGTGGGATCCATATAACCATATATTATGGTAGCATGGTAGTGCTACCATAGTTAGGGTTGAGGAGCCATTTCTATGTTAAACCCCAAAACTTTGCACCTTAATAACTTTGCAACCGTTTGACGGATTTGGCTGAGATTTGGAATACACAATCAAGAACCATAGGCCTTGTGATCTGCCAAGTTTTGTATCAGTTGGATACACAGCTGTGGAGTTATTAAGCATGGTCTGTGCACACGTTTGCACTTTTTGTGGAATTCTATGGTCACGCCTACAGGTCACATGGTTTGTACGACTGGCCCAAAATCTTCAGAGAACATGCAGCTGTGGCCCCCGATGTGTCTTTCGAAGATTTCGTGAAAAAATATTAAACTGTTCAAAAGTTATGGCAGTCCGAACTTCTGTTTTTCCCATAGGATAACATTACGGCGTTACGCACCTTTCAGGGCCTGTATCACCGGCGGTCTGAGATACGGAGTTTTTGTCAAAAAATTTTAGCCCACCAGAAAAGTAATAATACATATGACTTTTTCATTTTTTTTCTATGTTGTACGGTTACTGAGATATAAGCAATTTACTATTACAACTACTGATTTTTGTGTTCCGAGAGTCATTATTTTGCATACATTCTTTCTACTCACTGTCTTTCTCTATACAGCTTTTGGGGAAAGCCAGCCTGTGCTCTTACATTACTCTTACCATTACCGTTTCTGCTTGTGGTTCCGTACACGTTTCACTTACCGTTCACGTTTAAGCCACCATGTTCGTTACCCTTTGCGTTTTCATTTGCGGTTGCATTTCCGTTGTTTTTAACATTTCTGTCTACAGTACTGTTTCTCTTTCTGTTTCACTTTGCGTCATCATGCGCATTACGAATTGCGTTTGCGGGCACAATGTTACAATGTGACAAGAAATCACTCCCGTGCTCCCGCCGCTGCATTACATTCACTATTTCTCGTTATCATTCTCAAAAAGAAGACAAATTAGAGGCAAAAAACTCTGTTTAATGCATCAGTTAGGGTTGTTCCACAGCGACAAAAGCGAGGAAATTCGATGTTAGGGTTGAAACCCCCTTTGCACCCCTCCAGCCCACCCCCCAACTGGAATTAGGGTGTGCATTGGGGTCATCGGTCCTAACTGTCACCCCATTCTCCTATTCCTCAGCTTCTTTCCACATGTGATGGGGTGACACAGGGCCATTATTTAATGCGCACCCGATTCCAGTTGAGGTGGCTGAAGGGTACAAGGGGTTTCAACCCTAACATCGAATATATATATATATATATATATATATATATATATATATATATATATAGTATGATGCTACCATAGTTAGGGTTGAGGAGCCATTTCTATGTTAAACCCCAAAACTTTGCACCTTAATAACTTTGCAACCGTTTGACAGATTTGGTTGAAATTTAGAATAATTGATCAAGAACCATAGGCCATGGGAACTGCCAAGTTTCGTACTGGTCAGATGCACAGCTGTGGAGTTATTAAGCGTGATCTGCGCAGACGTTTACACTTTTTCTGGAATTCTACGGTCGCGCCTACAGGTCGCACAGTTTGCACGACCAGCCCGAAATCTTCAGGGAACATGCAGCTGTGGCCCCCAATGTGCCTTTCAAAGATTTCATGAAAAAGTATTAAACTGTTCAAAAGTTATGGCAGTCCGAACTTCTGTTTTTTTCCCATAGGATAACATTACAGCGTTCGCCGTGCCTTTGAGGGCCTGTATCTCAAAAACGGTGCAAGATACGGAGTTTTTGTCAAAAAATTTTAGCCCCATATATAACTAGCCAGGAAAGTGATAATACATATGACTTTTAAATTTTTTTTCTGTGTCATACAGTTACTGAGATATAAGCAATTTACTATTACAACTACTGATTTTTGTATTCCGAGAGTCATTATTTTGCATACATTCTTTCTACTCACTGTCTTTCTCTATACAACTTTTGGGGAAAACCAGCCTGTGCGCTTACATTACTCTTACCATTACCATTTCTGCTTGTGGTTCCGTACATGTTTCACTTACCGTTCACGTTTACGCCACCATGTTCGTTACCCTTTGCGTTTTCACTTGCGGTTGCGTTTCCGTTGTTTTTAACATTTCTGTCTACAGTACTGTTTCTCTTTCTGTTTCGCTTTGCGTCATCATGCGCATTACGATTTGCATTTGCGGGCACAATGTTACAATGTGACAAGACATCACCCCCGTGCTCCCGCCGCTGCATTACATTCAGTATTTCTCATTATCATTCTCAAAAAGAAGACAAAGGGGGTTTCAACCCTAACATTGAAAATAAATATATATATATATATATATATATATATTACCGTGCTACCATAGTTAGGGTTGAGGAGCCATTTCTATATTAAACCAAAGTTTGCACCTTAATAACTTTTCAACCATTTGACAGATTTACCTGAAATTTGGAATACATGATCAAGAACCATAGGCCTTGGGATCTGCCAAGTTTTGTACCAGTCAGATGCACAGTTGCGGAGCTATTAAGCAGATCTGCGTGCGCGTTTACGCTTTTTCTGGAATTCTATGGTCGCGCCTACAGGTCGCACAGTTTGTGCGACTGGCCTGAAATCTTCAGGGATTGTGTGGCCAGGGTTCCTGATGTGCCTTTTGAAGATTTGGTGAAAAAATATTAAACGGTTCAAAAGTTATTCAAAAAACAATTTCCCATTATAAGTCAATGGTAAAAGTTAAAAAGTTCAACACTTTCGCAAATGCATTTTTACTTTCGCAAATGGCCCTGTTACTTTTGCAAATCTGCCATTTTGTTTTCAGTTAGTGATCAGAAAAATGCTTGGCATTTAAATTTGGGACCCTCTAGCAACCTAATTCTTTTTGTATTCGCCTAGTCGGACCCTGAGGATGCTAGCCATGTCTTTATTTTGGGGTAAAACACCCCAGAAATATGTTTTTCAAATTTCTGGAAAAAGTACTTTTGCAAAGTACTTTCATGCTCATGAAAGTGTCACAAACTTTTGCGAAAGCTTTTGCAAATTGCGACAGTAGTTTTCTAGTCTGTGGGAAAATGACAGCAATTCTTTGGCACTGCGCTGCAAAAGAATGGTTGGGAGTTTTGGGCTAGAATTTGGAGGGAATGCAGCTAACATCTCACAGATGTGCCTTTTAGTGTTGTGTTGAAAAAATATTACACGGTAGCAAAGTTACGTCACTCCAAAGTTGACAGTTTTTCCCATAGGATAACATTATGGCGCCCGACGCATTACAGGAATCCTTTGGCACCCTGCTGCAAAATAACGGTTTAGTCTTTTTTCCTGAAATTTAGAGGGAAGACAGCTAACAGCCCACAGATGTGCCTTTCAGTAGTTTGGTGAAAAAATATTACAGAGAGGCAAAGTTATCACACTCCAAACTTCTCTTTTTTCCCCATAGGATAACATTACAGCGTTCGCTGCGCCTTTCAAGGCCCGTATCTCGGAAATGGTGCAAGTTACGGACTTTTCATCAGAAAAATGCTTATCCACCTAATGGTAGCTAAGTGCAAAACTAGCCAGGACAGTCATAAATCATATGGCTTTTAAAATTTTTTTCTACATCGTACGGTTCCTGAGATATAACCTATTTAGTATTCCAAGTCCTCATTTTCTGCTCCGATACCTATTATTATGCATACATTCTTTGTACTCACTGTCTTTCTCTATGCAGGTTTTGGGGAAAACCAATCTGTGCGCTTACATTACTGTTACCGTTGCCCTTTCCGCTTGCGGTTCCGTACCTGCTTCACTTACCGTTGATGTCAACGCCACCATGTGCATTATCCTTTGTGTTTTCATTTGCGCTTGCGTTTCTGTTATTTTTTGCCATTTGTGTCTACAGTACTGTTTCTCTTTCTGTTTCACTTTGCGTCACCATGCCCATTGACATTTCCGTTTGTAGGCACCATGTTACTATGTGACAACACATCACGTGGCAGACCGTTCCCGTCTACGCCACCGTGTGCGTTACCCTTTCTGTTCTCATTCACACTTGCATTACCATGTGCGCCACTGTTAGTGCTTCTGTTTACGTTGCTGTTCCTTTTACTATGCCACAAGATATCACGTGGAGGGCTCCCGTCACCGCATTACATTCACTATTTCTCATTATCATTCTCAAAAAGAAGGGAAATTAGAGGCAAAAAACTCCATTTTATGCATTAGTTAGGGTTGTTCCACAGCAACAAAAGTGAGGAAATTCGGTGTTAGGGTTGAAAACCCCTCTTGGACCCCCACCACCCACCCCAACCGGCATTGGGGTGTGCATTAGGATGTCGGTCCTAACTCTCACCCCATTCTCCTATACTTCTGCTGTTTTACACATGTGATGGGATGAGAGTTAGGGCTGATATTAATGCACCTCAATGCCAATTGAGGGTAAGTGAGGGAGTCAAGGAGTTTTCAACTAACATCAATTCCTCACTGTCGTGTGGAACAACCTAACTATCATTAAATGGAGTTTTTACCTCTATATATATATATATATATATATAGAGAGAGAGAGAGAGACTATGGAAATAAAATGATGTAAATAAATGCATTTATTTTCATGTATGACAAGTTTAAAATGAAAATAGATAATTTATTTCAATGTTAGGTAGCTCATCAGCATTTTTTTCCACTTCAGGTCAATCACAGAGGAGCTCTTATCCAATGGAAGAACAGCTTGCACAATGCACACCAGATGACATCAGCATGCCCTGTGTTGCAATTAAAAACAGAGCAGTGAAATCAGAAAAAAACACTTAAATCTTCATTAACAAAAACTAATGTTGCAAGAGGCAATGTCTTAGTGCAAATGACATAAAATGGGGTATAACAAACTGACCAAATCCTGCAACCACATTAGTTAAAACACAACACCTGACCATTGACTTATTTACCTAGAAATTGCATAGTGCAAAACTAACCTGCCCTAATCTACCTAGCAACAATCTAACTAAATGAAAATAAAACCCTCATTAAAATAATTTTTCCACTTTCTAAACACAAAAACCCACAACACAGCACAGGCTACTTCAAAATAAATGCAGTTCCTGGGTTCATTCAAAGGGACACAGTCTTTGTTACAAACCTCACCTATCTATCTAGCAACAACCTGACTTAAGACAAATAAAACCTTTCAAGAAAGACATTTTCCATCTTATAAGCACAATAACCCACTCCAGAAAATGGGTCACTTGAAAATGAATGTACTTCCTGGGTGCTTTATAAGTCACTGAGCCATTGGCCTCATACTTTTCAGTTTGCCACTGGAATGGATTAATTTTCTAGAAATGCATGCCCCCTTGTGTCCTATTGCTTACATATGCCATGAGCAGTCTGATATACACTCACCTTATGGCCAGTAGAGACACGCCTGGAGACTTTGACATCTATGATTCTCACTTGTGGCTCGGCCACTCAAGAGATCAATAAAGATCAACACCTGCAGATAAAAAATAAATGCAATATTTTTAGTCAGCCCATGTCAGATAGATAGATAGATAGATAGATAGATAGATAGATAGATAGATAGATAGATAGATAGTGATATAGATATAGATTAGAGAATAGGAAACAAATGAATGTGGGTGCTGGGTCTGGGAGTGCACCACCCCCTGTATCTTACCTCTGTCCTGTCACAGTACTGAGACTGCACTCATCTAGGTGTCCGGTGACCTGCTTCATACGAGAGATTTGGGAAGTGATAAAATGCCATTCTCCTTCATCTATTGGTGACATTCAAAAACACTGAAAATGGGATTTTGATGGAGCGCCTACAGGAATATATGGGACTTGACGGGAGATAATTGAAATGGTTTGAGTACTTGTTATCTGGTAGAATGCAGAGGATTGTGATGGGTACTTACATGTTGTGATAAGCAGTTATTACCTGTAGGTTTATGTTCATGGGTCACTTCTGTACCCCATGTTATTTGCAGTGTATGTGCTGCCACTAGGATATGTCATTAGGCGGTACTGCATGCCTTTTCAATGCTACAGAGATGATACTCAGCTATAATTGTCCTTTACACCAGATGGGCAAAGAGCAATCTTGGTGATGGAAAAAGGCCTCCAAGACACTGCAGATTGGAAGGATTCCAGCAGGCTGAGCATCAGTCCAACCAAGATGGAATTATTACTGGTCAAACAAGGTTCTTATGGGTCAGCAGCCAATTGAGATGCCGTTGCTTTGCCTTTAGTAAATGGCAGTGACTTAACAGCTGTAGATAGGGTGAACAATCTGAGTCATTGTGGACCCTGGGCTAACACTCATACATCAGGTGTTAGCCATGGTTTACAAAGGGTTTTCCCAGCTTCTGAATATCTCCCAAATTATGCCCTACCCAATACAAGAGGATGTGGTGACTCACGTGCATGCAATTTTAGCCTCAGGAGTTGACTACTGCAATGTTCACTATTGTTATCTTGTTATCTGGTGCCCTGCCTATACCTGATGCAGAATGCCATGGCCAGGATAATCACTGGGTCATCATATGCAGATCATATAATATCTGTGTTGTGGCATCTTCACTGACTACCAGTTAGTCGGCATACCACTTTCAGTATTTCTTTGTCAACATACAAAGCCCTGCATGGATTGGGTACTGACTTCCTCAAAGACATAGTGGGCTGGTATACTTTTAAAATGTGATTTTACTCAGCCTGAGCTTCTTACCTTGTAACTCACCCAAAGTTCCACCAATCTGATGCCTCTGGGCATTTCTAAGGACAAGAGAACACATGTCTGAGCAAGGTGGCCCCGAAATGAAGTAAACCCACATAGGCACAAGTTATGTATTTTTTAAGCATTCTGAGATAAGCATTAGCCTGAAAGTAGGCTTTGTCTTGAATATGACAATGTGTTTATCTTCAAAAATAAGTATGGTAACACTTAAAACTTTTGCTTTGAAAATGGGAACTGTGAATCAGGGCATGCAAATCAGCATCAAGGCAGATACACATGTCCTAAGTCACAGTTCCAATATTTTTAAATATATTTATGCTCATTTATCAGTATAAAACATATTGCCATGTTCAAGACAAAGTCTACTTTCTGTTCACATGCTTATCTCAGAGTGCTTAAATGGCTCTGTTCACAAAGTGTGCTTGAGGCTATGCACAGCATGCATGCTCAGTGCGCAGCAAGTTATGCTGGAAACACACATATGCCCCAGATGCACAGCACACATGAACCAGGCTTACTGGTCCGCACATGGCTACCCTGTGAACATGAGCGCCCAATGGATCTGCAGGCATAGAGGGGTGTGGTCATGTTGACTAGTCGTGCTGCACTGCATATGCAAATGTGTGAAACATTATACATCAGCACGATGTGCAGCATCCCTGTGGCAACCACCTGCAAAGGGCAACACAAAGGTGTCCCTCCATGAGCAGCCAGGACAAGGCAGACCACACTCTGCACATGAGGGCTGACGGCCGACTGCCCGCCACACAACACATGCCTGACACATGCATGTGGGCACCGCTGGCACCATGGCACAACAGTACCCATGACCCACCCCATTAAACTGTGATGGAAGCACATGCATGCCATGCCAGTCACAGCACGGCCCAGCAGGCACCGTGGCCAATGTGAGGACATGCCAACAGCACGATGTGGAGTGTGGCAGAGGCTGACACCACAAATGAACACAACACACAGTGCACCATGGAAAGTATGCATGCCCATGCAGCTCCATGGAAGGTTGAATGAGGGAAACACACACAGAAGCTGCAAGAACCACAATGTTTATTACATATTGAAGGGGAAGGGAATAGAACTGGGACATGGTATACAAGGAAAAAATGGCCATCAAGTATGCATCTACCAGGCATCTAGTTCAACTCCTCTGACTCGGAGGTGGAAGACTCCAGGGGTGGCGTGGTACTAGTAAATGGCCTCTCCTCCAACACAAGCCTCAACACAGATCCCCTATAATGCTGGAACAAGAAGAACACACACACACACACACACAGGGGAACTGGCATCAGTAACTGTGAGGACAAAAGGATGCAATGCACACACACACATATACACACACATGCTCTAGGAATGTGTGCACCGCCTACCTTGGATGGCTCATGGATGGCCCATAGATCCCTGATGTCATCATGGAACAGCATGTCTCTTGTGGACTGGTGCAGGGAGAGGTACAGGGGCATGTCATATGGGAGATGTCTCCTAGAAGCCACCGCCCAGATACATCTGTTCCAGGACCAGATGCGCTGGCTTGATCCTTACCACCTGCAACACACAGTAGAGCACAATAGTTCAGTATAGGCACCAGTAGCAGCCACCGCCCACACACCCATCCTGCCACACTTACATACCTCTGCACAGTAACCTCCCAAATGGCCCCCATGGGTACACAGTCCTGGTAGCAGGAGGTTGAGACATATATCAGGTGCCTAAGTAGGCCATGCCTACCGCCACTTCCACCTGTGCTAACGCCCAATGCCGCCATTGCCGAAGCCATGACTGTGGCATCCTGCTAGATGACACACCCACATCACGTGATCATGCAACACCCCAATAATGGCATGCGCTATGTTGTCTGCCCTGTACCACACACACTGTGGAACTGGATGGTGGTGGTACGTGTTGACTGTATGGAGAGGAGTGGCACAACCAGAAACCATGTGTAATGGTGCATTGGTACACATGGTCCTCCTGGAGGATGCCATCGCTGAGCAGTAAGCCCACAGATGGCGAAGACAGCAATGTGTGTTCAGGCCCAGGCTGGAATCAAACACACTGTGGCACACAGAATGCCTGCAGCAATACTGTGTCAATCATGACATGCTGCAGTACATCTGTGGCCTTGTACAGGATGTGGTCCAGCCACGCACACGGCACTCCATGGCCATGTCTATGGAAACCAAGATACTCAGCGCACTGCAGTACTATGCCATGGGTACCTTCCAGAGGGTCACTGGTGACATAACTGGCATGAGCCAGTCCTCAAGGTCACGGGCACTGTGCCAGGTGACAGACATACTGGTGCGGCACTGGGGGCACCACATCTGGTTCCCCACAATACAGGGTAAGATCAGGGTGGCAAAGGGGGCATTCGACAACATGTATGGTGTGCCAAACATGGTGGGCACCATAGACTGTATGCATGTGCCTGTCCTGACCCTGGTGGTGAATAGGGAGGCATACCACAATCAGAAGGGGTACCACAGACTCAATTTCCAGGTTGTCTGTGATGTGACCGGGATCCTGATGAATGTATATGTGAAGTAGCCAGGGGCATGCCACGATGCCTGCATATTCAAAAACAACGTGCTCAAGTGGCACCTATCAAGCAGACCAGAGGGGCATGGCTGGCTCATAGGTAAGCAAATAACATGTCCAGCACTGCACGATGCCATTCTGTCTGCCTGTGGCATGGTACTAATGGTTCTCACATAACCCACACAGGCACCAGCAGCTACCCACTGTGGAGAATACCTCCTGACACCCTTCCTGGCACCACAGCACCCTGCGGAGGAGGCCTACAATGCAGCACATACGATGGCAAGCAACATCATGGAGTGTACCATAGGATTAATAAAAATGTGGTTCCACTGCCTGGACCACAATGGTGGCATGATAATGCTGGCATCAGGCACGGAGTGTAGAGTGTTCACTCCCTGTGCCATGCTGCACAACATCTGCATGCACAGCAGGCTACTGGCACCCCCTGATGAGCAGGCACCAGCGCACCCTGATGAGCCCCACACACCACCACATGGTCCATAGCCAGAAGAGGCCCAGGGCACAGAGGGGGCCAAAAGATGCCCACATTATCCCCCTGTTGCCAACTGCATGGCAGCATGGGCAGTATGCCACTGTGTGGCGCATGGCACCTTTGGTCTCTAGAGCAAGGTCCATGTGTGCAATGATGGCAATGCCAGACAGAGCACACATGTGCAGCTGGTGGCACACCGCAGGGCACACATGCCCAGTGTGCCACCCAGCAGGTGCAGTATGGGGTGGGGGGCATGTGTGGACCACAGTGTGGGTGGCTGCAGTGTGTGAATGTCCATCTGCCCCATGCAGTGTATGCTGTGTTGGCAGTGCCACATGTGTCCATGTTGCAGCATGTTGTGTTGGATGTAGCACGGCATGCATCCTGTAGCATGTGGGTGCATGTGGGTGTGTGCAGGTGCATGCATATGTGTGTGTGTGTGTGTGTGTGTGTGTGTGTGTGTGTGCAGCCATAGAGGCTGTGACACTGTGTCACTATGGCAGACCCAGGCTACTGGCTGTGGCCACAATGGGCGCAACCTCTAGCACCCGCAGCTCCATGCCATGTGGGGGACTGTGGTGGGGGTGCCACCGGAGGCTGGGTGGCACTCCAGGACCACAGCACACTGGTGATGGCCGCATCCCCTTGTTGTCCAGCAGATGCTGCCCTTGCCTGGCCATCCACGCCTGTGGGCTGGGGTGGCCATGCATCCCCTGTTGTGGTGGGTGCCACCGGTGCTGGGCCCTGTACCACGTCATTCATGTGTGTGTGTGGCTGCAATCACACAGCTGTCATGTGAGCGACGATGGCCTTAAGAGCATTGGCTAAAACCTCCTGGGCATGTATGCCTGCAGCTTCCCCATCTGCCAACCGCTCCTGTGCCCTGACACCTGCAGCCGTGTCAGCAGCCAGGCACTCCTGTATGTGTACAGTGTCCAAAACTATCTCTGTGAGCCATTCCATGGCCACTGTGCTCTCCCTGGTTGCCTGCAGCCAGTCCTGCTCAAGCCTACACAGGTCAGGGTAGTAGGTGGTCAACAGGGAGCCTGGTGCCACTCTACATGCATGCCTGGTGGGCTGCAGCCCCTCTGATGTCCATGGGTCATCATCCCGTACTGGGGTGGGTGTGGCAGATGTGCCTGAGTCCACACTAGGCACAGTGTCACTGTCCATTTGTCTGGCTCTTGTGTCACTGTGGTCACTGAATGGAGGTGTACACTGTTCATCCATCTCTGTGACCTCTGCTGTCCATCCATCCACTGCAGTTGGGGTCTGGGTTGCCATGTCCCCGGTGTCACCGGCCCCCTGTTGAAGGTGTTCACGACTCTGTGGCATGTCCACTCCCTGACCATTGTCGGGCTGTGCCAGCCACTGTGTGTCATCCTCCTGTGTACCATACGTGTCCTGTCACTGCATCCCTGTGGGGGCGGGAGAAAGAGACACACATCAGTTTCCTCTGTGTTTTGGATGCCAGTGCACCTGCCTCAGTGGCATCCCTCTACTTACCATTGGTGGGGTGCCATCTGCATTGCACCTCCTCTGGGTCCTGAGGTTCCCTCACCGGGGCTGTTCTTGTGGTGCACTGTGGACAGGGGCTACACAGGTTGTAAGTTAGAAGTGTGTACATGATATGTGTGGGTAGGGTGGTGTGGTGTGATGTGTGCCCCTGTGTGTCCCACTCACCTGGCATGGTGTCCAGTCCATCTGGCTTTTCTATCTGTCAGGATGTCACTGATGGTGTCTGTGACCTGTTTCTCTATTGGTGTCAAAAGGGTGGTTCTAGTGGTGGTGATCCACTGCCTGTGGTACCCTGTGACTGGTGTGCCCTGCTCTGTTTCTTCTTGATCTGTGACCAGAGGTCCTGCCACTTTTAATTGATCACAGTCATTGTGTGGGCCTCAGGTCCCATTTCATTGATTACTGCCTGGAGGTCAAGCCATATCCGGACCTTTGTCTCTGTGGGGGTGGACAGGGACTGTCTACCATAGAGTACGTCACAGTTCTGACATATGTCAGTCACCAAAACGGCCACCTGTACTCCACTGAAATTTGCAGACCACGCCCACCTCCCTTGGTGGCAGGAGTGGGCTGCAATGGCAAAAGGGCTGCTTGCTGCTCCAGGTCACAGTTCACCAGTGTGTCTTCTGCTGCCATGCCTCTTCTGTACTGTGCATTGTGCACCCACAAAATCCTGTTCTGCATCGCCATATATGGTGGGATCAAGGGGCGTTTCCTTGCTTACACACAGTCTCCAGACTACCCCAGCACATTGCTGCATGCCTCACTTGTCCCTGCCCATGCCTGTCAGTGGCGTTGCATGCCTCTTGGTGTATACTGCAAATGCATGTGGCTCTGCACAGTGCGCAGCTGTGTACCCCCCTTACGTTACACTACTGCATATCTCCATCCCCTTTGTGAATAGCCACCAATGTGCATAACTTGCACATGCATGAGTTCATGTCAGTTTTGGGCTACCTTGCTCAGATGTTTATTGTCTTGTCCTCAAAAATGCACAGAGGCATTCGGTAGATGAAACTTTGGATGAGCCATGAGGTAAGAAGCCTGGGTCAAGTAAACTCACATTTTGATTGAAAAATAACAATTAACCAATGAACAAGGCAAAATGGGCAGTCTAGATACAGTCAGCAAGCATGTAGTCTTTTATAGACATACTGGTCTCATAAGACCAAAAATAAATACTAAAGCTGACAGTACCTTTGACAAAGTGTATGTCCATAATGCTCCTTTCACCTGTAAACCCCTTCACAGCCCTGAAACACAGGCAAAACAGGTTTTGACAGGGAGTGAGGGAGGATTGGTACCAAAGCCCTCTTGCTTTAAAGTTGGTCCTTTAAGACCTCCTTGCGCAGCATGTTCTACTTGTTGGCTATCCCTTGGGGGAGGATTAATAAGTAACACCTGAACTCAGTAAAGGCTGTGAGTAAACAAGGGGAAAAGGAGGTTTCATTTTCTGTTATGGGGAGACAACCAGAGACTGGACTGCAAAAACCTCTTTTCTAAAGCTGAATACAAGCTTTTTGTTTTGTTGTATGTTACCAAATGTAAAGCACTTTTCATTTAATTTAAACTGGTAGCTAAAGTGTTCTCTTTTGAGTGTAGTAGTAGTAGTAGTAGTAGTAGTAAAAAGTTTATTTCTGATATCAGAAACAGGATAAAACCCAATTTAGCATCAGCTAATTTACAAAGGGGTCCTACTGTACAAAAAAATATCAGTTTCATTTTTAAATACATACAGATGCAAACACTATACATACATAAAACATAATTCATACAACAATAAACCATATGTATAAACATCTCAAGTACAACAAATCTTTAAAGACATTGCTTCCTTTACAAGCCATGATTTTATTTCATTCCAAGATATTTTATTTGTATTTGACCTCAGATAACCTGGTAATAAATTCCACAATTTTGGACTTTCATATAAATAACAATATTGGCCCTTCACTGTTCTCATAAGGGGTACCCTAAATTTTACTTCCTCTTCAGATCTCAAACCTACCTTAGCATTCCATTCCTCCAGGAACTCCACTAAATATCCTGGAGCTTTTTTATAATAACAGCGATAGGTTAACCATTGCACATGCATATTTTGCCGTTCTGTCAGGGATATCCAATTTTAGTTCCTGTAAAGAATGCAATGATGTGTTTTCCGAGGTGCATCCAAGACAAAGCGCACATATCTATTATATATGACATCAAGCTTTTCTAAATTACTCCTAACTGCCCCTCTATATATGATATCACCATAATCGATATGCGGAATTATCATTGAATTAACTATCCTCAGCCTTGCATCAAATGAAAGACAGCTTCTATGCTTGTACAATGCCCCCAACTTTTTAGACAATTTTTATGTCAAGTTATCAATATGAGAATCCCAGCTACAATGAGAGTCCAACCATACTCCCAAGTATTTATAATGATCCACAGAGGCCAGGCTATACCCATCCAGTGTCTTAATATCCAACTTCACAGGTACTTTTTTATTTGAAAACAACATTACCTGTGACTTCTGTGAATTTAAGACCAAACCATGTTCTGAAAAATATATTTGTAATGTATTAAAACATTTCTGCAATTTGTCCTGTATATATCCCACAGATTTTCCTTCAAGGTACAAAATTGTATCATCTGCATACAAGTGGTGCCAGACATCGTTCATCAGATGTCCGACACCATTTGTATATATATTAAATAGGATGGGTCCTAGCACTGACCCCTGAGGAACACCAGAATTAACATCTAGATAACCGGACACAAAATTACTACCTAACCTAACCCTTTGTTGTCTACCATCCAGGTAGCCATGGAACCAATTTTGGGCTTCCTGGCTGAGACCTACAGATCTCAATTCTTCCATCAATACTTGATGTCCCAAGGTATCGAAAGCCTTTGACAAATCAATGTAAATTGCTCCAACCAGAAAGCCCCTATCCATGGCCACCTGGATGTCTGTCACTACCTTAACAAGTGCAGTAGTGGTACTATGTTGTGCCCTAAAACCTGACTGATATTTATTATATTTTTCATTTTTTTCAAGATAACTGTTTAATTGAGAAACCACAATTTTTTCAAACACTTTAGAGGTAACCGAGAGCAATGATATTGGTCTATAATTCCGCATATCATTTCTCACACCTCCCTTAAACACTGGTATCACTTCTGCCTGTTTCCAGACTAGTGAGTACGTACCCATCTTCAGTGAAAGGTTAAAAATGTCAGTCAATATTGGTGCTATTACTGGGGCAGCAATTTTAAGCAAAAAAGATGGAATCCCATCTGGACCTTGGGCCTTATTTATATTTATTTTTAATAATTCGATAGACTTGACTTGGAATAATATTTTGAAAACAAAATAGTGAACCATTTCATCTTTCTTTTCTTGATTTCTCACTTGCTTAGTTATACCAAAAGGGACATCGTTAATCTGAGAAGACCCTATATCAACAAACATTTTATTCAATATAGCAGCTGCCCCATCTGAAAGTTTTACTGGTCCATTGTCTGTCATAAAATCATTTGGCAGTTCTGAGGTCTTATTTCCTTGTAAGTTTTTAACCATATTCCAGAAATCCCTAGGTTTTTTAAACTGGTCAGTTGCCATTCCGAAAAGATAAAAATCTGATTTTGCTTTCCTTATTTGTACAATATATAGATTACGTGCTGCTCAATATTTTTCCCAAAGCTCTCTCACATTTTTTTCTTTGCCAATCTCCATGCAGCATCTCTTTTCTTATGATAGACTCTTAACTTTGCAGTATACCAAAAGGAATTTTTTTGTTTAACTTTCCTACTTTGGATAGGTGCAAAAATATCACATACAGATCTAAATTCACCACAGAAATATGACCAGACACTATCTATATCAGGAATCAAAGTTAATCGAGACCAATTTCTTGATTCCAGTTCAACCATAAAGGATGTATAGTCCAAATTCTTAAAACTACGATAAAATTTAATTTGAGGAACTGTCAGTTGCTTAACTGTTTTCCTAACACAAAAAGTTATCTGATGGTCACTAAATGAATCTGGAAGCACTCCAGCCACTGAATATTTAGTGGGATCAGAAGTAAATATCAGATCCAGAATAGTGGAGGAATTGGGAATTTTAGCATTTAGTCTAGTAGCTGTGGCAATCAACTGGGACAATCCCAATATTGTTTTTAAATCCATTATTTTGCTGGTGGATGGCACCCTCATCCAATCTATATTCATGTCCCCCATAATCATAAGCTCATGACTTTCCCTATAGGGAAGCAAAAGATCCTGGAGAACAAGAAACTGTTGGTCATCTCCCCTAGGGGGAAGGTAGCAACCCACCAGCAACAATGGTTTACAATGAGGGATTTTTATCTCCAGAGCTACCTTTTCCATGCCTGATATACTAGCACAATTTAAGTTCTTAATTTCCAAGTGTTCCCCAGAGGCTGCCCAGTTCACTACCCTGTCACAGTGCCCTAGTGTAAAAGCAGAGCAGTGAAACCAAAAGCACAAGACAGGTATCAAGAAGGAGCTAGGAGTTATGCAAGAAAAAAAGTGCATCTTGCATTTTCCAGTGATTGGACAAGAACTTAAAAGACAAAAGGAGGAGCAAGATGAAGACATTAGGGATGAAATTTGGTATTCTGAAGCTGTGATAGGTGGAGGAGGGGTGTGCCTCCAAAAGTCCTCTAACAGTTCAGAACGATAACAATATGTTTGCATGCTTTGCAAGCAAACATAATAAAAATACTTCTCCTTGCCTATGTGTTAAAAATGTTATTTTCCAAATTTGATTGCAGAGTGTACAGTAGTTGTTACAAGAAAGCCTATAGTGAAGCATCTCTGATGAAGAGTTGGACTCAAAACATCAGCTATATTTTTTATGCTACTTAGTATCCATGAAAACATTGATGGTTGTTGGCAGAAAAAGATTCATAAGGCCCCATACAGTATATAGCTCAAAGTTAATATATGCAGTGGCAAAACAGGGGCACCATGGCATGCCCATGCAGAGTGCGACGTTCAAAGATATAGTGCTGTGCTAGCAGAATAGCAAAACAGGATAGTGCTGCACAAATACTGGCTATAAAAGATAAGGAGAAGCATAGCAGAACACACACACATACACACACCTGAAAACAAAATGGCTCACATTATATACCTAATACAGCTGGTCATTTAAAATGAGGAGACGGACAACACCACCACCACTCCCTGTCCGAAGTGCAGGCCTAGGAGGTGCTAAGCTGCAAACAGACAGTACCATCCATGAGTCCCATTCAATGTCCTCAGTGACAGATAAGTTCTGAGCCAGTACAGGCTCAACAGGCCCATGATCATGTAGGTGTGTGACCTGCTGCATGACCAGATCCAGACAGACACCCACTGCAGTCATGAGATGTCTATAGAGCTCAAGGTGACAGCAGCACTCTGCTTACCAGCCACTGGAACCTTCCAGATGCCAGTGGGGGACACCACCAGTATCTCACAGCTGCCACCTCGTGGATGTTGGGCCAATTCCTAGATTTCCTGCTAGTCCACACTTGGGAATTCATCATATACACCACCACACCAACAAAGTGAACAGCAGCCATGAAGCTGTTCTGTAGAGTTGCGAATCTACTAACTGTACTTGGTGCCATTGACAGTGACCATGTTACCATCTAGGCACCCACTAGTGATGGACTGGAGACCTATGTGAATAGGGAGGGGTACCACTTTATCAACTGTCAGGTGGTGTGTGATGCAACAGGGTGCATCATCAATGTCCTAGAACAGTTCCCTGGCAGTGCCCACAATGCCTTCATCTTGCACAACTCCATCCTGAGCCATAAGTTCAAAGGTAAGGACATCCCTAGTGGGCACCTCATCAGTGAGTATACCCCAAAGACCTCCCCCCCATGTGCAAATGATGACACTAACCCATAATGTTTACCTACACAGGAAACAGTGCATACCCCCTGTATCCCTGGCTCCTCACACCTGTCCTATGACCTGTATCCATTGCAGAGGACAAATAAAATTTGCTGCATGCAGCACCATCAAGTATGTCTTTGACATGCTAAACATACAATTTATGTGCCTTGATTGTTACAGTGGTGCCTGACAATACAGTTCTCATAAGGCCTGCGTTGTATTCCTTGCCTGATGCATACTACACAATGACATGCATAGGATATGCCTGCTGGCCACAGAGCAACAGCCTGCAGTATTTTCCAAGCCAGAGGACCAAGGGATGCAGGAGTAGCTCAACAGATATGACCCATGGATGGTCAGGAGGTCACAGCAGTACAGCGCCCACCCTCCTCACAGACCTCTTTGGACCCAGACAGTGAGTACAGACCACACAGGACACTGCAATGTGTTCTGAACATCTATTATGTAAATAATAATGATGTTAGTAAAGTAAATAAAAATCCATACAGGTGGGGGGTTAAGGGGGCTGAAACTATATACAATGCCATACAGGCAGGGGGTGTTAAAAGGGGGCTGAAAATAAATAACGTGCTGTCCTAGAATGGGGGTGGGGAGTAAAGGAGGCTGAAATAAAGTGCCATTTTGGCAAGGAGGGGAATGAACAGAAAATACTAGGCCTTTCAAGCAGGGGTGTGTGGAAACATGGGTATTATACCATGGACCTCGGACACCGACCAATGAAAACGGCAGGCTGGCACCTTACCTCCGTTGTAAATCCTCTGATAATCACCGCAAAAGGTGTCAGACAGCCGCATCTCAATAACAACTAAAAAAAAAAATTTAAAATCATTCCGAGCCGCCATCTTCGTTTCCTCGCTAAGCGCAAATCAGCACGGCACCCTCCCAGCCTCCTTCCCCAGCTCACGAAACATTTTAAAAAACTGCCTGGCATAAACACTAATTCCATGCTCGCATTTCTCCGAAAAGAAACTGCAGCCTAAAAAAGTGACAAACCATTTGAAAAATGTTCCTATAATGCTCGCTTCCTCCAAATTCCATCGCTCTCGCTACACCACAAGTATACTTCTGGTCTCCCAACTCCTCGCTCATGCCTCCCAGTTACGAAAAAAAAGTAAGACGCATCATTCAAGCTGATTGCCCGAGCCAAAATTAAATAAATATCTCGGTCTGTTCCCGAAACCGATCCACAAAGCAGCACTCAGGTCGCAGAGCACTTACTTCAACAAACTGCTCCTGCGTCTCCCGTCCCTCAGCCTGCCAACACCGTGCGAATCCAAGCCGATGAGAAGGTAACCTTCACCAGCAGTACAAAACTCAAACTCCGCAGTCCTCCTCATACCAGCTTGGCCAGGACTATTTTTTTGTTTTTTTACTGTGCAAGGTTATTTGTAATAAAAACAGCTTTATAGTTTTTTTTTTTTTTAAAAGATGCATTTTTTAAATCAATTAAATATTTCACTGATGGCATAATCGCAATAAGCCACTCAGGGGTGTGGGTTATCGGGGGATTTACCATGGCTGGTGCGGATTTACCCACTCGGTTGTGCCTCGTGGGCAAACCACTCCAGCCATGGTAAATCCCCCGATAACCCACACCCCCTCGTGGCTTATTGCTTAAATGTTAGTGGGCATGACCCAAGTGGATATGGCTGGGGGGCAATATGAACTCTAGGTGTATGCCATACTGCCTCCCCAGACACAGATGGCGTGCATGTAGGGGGTTGAAGGGGGCTAAAATAAATAAAGTACTATAATAGCAAGGTAGGGGTTAAAGAATTAAATAAAATCCCATCTCGGCAAGGGGGGATGAATAAAAATATTAAGCCATTCTCCCTACCGAGGAGCAAGTAATAGTCAAAGGTGTGTGACGTCCCATGTCTCCTGGGTGTGCTGGCTGTCTGGATACCTGCACTGCAGCAAGTGATGGTACACTGTGATGTCCACCATGGTGTGACATTCCTCCCACTGGAACAGTCAGAGCTCTGGCCATCCCATGCAGTGCCTGACACCATGGGTGCAGCCTCCAGCACAGAGGCACAGAGTCTATCAAAGCTAGCAGACAAGATGGCAGGCATGTCCTTCCACAGTGCAAACATGGGCACCACATGCTCCACATTGTGTGCTTCTTCATGCTGCTCTGCACGCTGCATGTTGTCCCACAGCATACAATGTATGCATGCCAGTTCTTCCTGCACATCCTCCTGCGACCCTCAGCTGTCTGCAGCAGCTGCTTATTGGCAGCTGTCTCCTGCTATGTCTGTGGACTGTCCATTTGGACTGGGTCAGGCTGCACCCTTTGTGTGGTCTGGGTTTGCCCTGCAGTCAGTGCTGTATGCTGGTGTGGTCTGAGTGGCACATCAGTGGCTGGGCTGGTGGGATAGGCCTGGGGTGCAGAACATTGACCATGCTGGTGGCATAGTACTGGGGTGGCACAGCATGGTCTGGGCCAGTGAGATTGGCCTGGGATGGCAGGGCAGTGGCCATGTTAGCAGTGAGGTCATGGGGTGGCAGAGCGGTGGCTGTGCCAAGGGCAGTGAGTTAGTGAGCCACAGTGATGACATTTCCAGGAATGGGTGGTGGCTGAGCCCCATTGGTTGGGGGGGAGGTGGGAGAGGCAGGCAACACCTCCTGGTCTGAGATAGACCCCTCTCTCCCCCCCACTCCTCCAGGAATATTTTGTCATCATCATCTTCTTCTCCCACCTCCTCACTGGAGTCTGTCACATTTCATGTTGTCCACCCTCTTCTTCATGCCATGAACTGTATGGTTTTCAACCCCCCACAGCAGTCACTGTCTTAGTTATTTACTCCCAGGCTTTCTGTATTTCAGCCTTGGTCCCCCACTTCTGGATACAAGGCCCTCAAATGCCATATAGGCCTGGGCCATGCTCTGAATCTCCTCATCTGAAAATTTATGATTCCTCCGCCTCTCACAGTCCTCCATAGTCCCTGTTGGAAATTGACAGAAAGAACAGAACTGAGCACTGCATACACACAGTGGAGCACAGAACAAAGGTACACTGGTGTGACTGTCTCACTTGCCCTGGCAGAGACACATAAGTGTTCCAGCATTAATGGATCCAACACAGCCAGCCTCCTGCCTAACACAGACCTTGGCCACCTGCAGATACAGGTATAGTCTAGTCCAGATACAGCATAAATACAGTGCTACGATTATCTATGTCCCTTTGTAAGTCACTTCACAATACACTTACCTACAGCTCAGAGTCAAAATTCTTTGGACGCTACTAGGAGATTCAGGTAAATGCTGCACTAAAACTGAAAATTTCCAAGATCACGCAGATAGTACAATGCGCAAGCCCCTGGAAAAAAGTGTTCTAAAGCTCAATTGTAAGGTGCAAATGTAAGTGCCATTTATTCTATGAGAGCCAAAGGCAGGTTGACAGAACATACAAATTCCCCAGTGCTTTGAATCAAACTGATTCTTCCTCAGGGGGTCTTCTTTTATATGCTCCAGGCACAATGAGGCATGAAAATGAATGAATACATTCCAATAATGACATGCAAATGTGGATTTTGACCTTGGTTTCTGAAATTATCTCATTTGCATACTCTGAATGTTGCAGTTTTGCTTTGAGCGCTACCGTAATTGCACTAATGCTGATCTAGAGCAACATCTATATGTGGCGCTGACATGATGTTACATGTCGTGGAAGATACCTTCATACAGCACACACATGCATGCTAAGTTGCTATGCAATGGCATTGCCCATGTGCAGTGCTTGTCTGCGCATGTACACCAGCTATAGTGCCACCCCTAGGTTGCTGGGTCAGATGACCCAGCCCCTCCCCAATGCATGCATAGCATTCCTCTAATCAACATTAGCATAGCACTAATGCAGAAATGTGTTGTGTACATAGAAAGGCCACACCCACACAGCCCTGAAACTTTTAATAGCTTGGTGTGAGGGCTAGGACTAGGCAGAATAGCACAATGTCTAGCAGACAGAGCAGGGCTGTACTACAGTGGGACCAAAGATTGTCTGCGGCGAAGCTGGCTAACCTGGTAAACCCTCTGGTGGCCAGGAAGGACCAGTTATATGGATGAGATGGCTGAGACTGACAGGCCTAGGTGGGAGAGGTGGGCATCTGTGGGGAGGCACCTCATGCAAAGAACAGGGTCACCCACACCGGCGACCTATGTCGCATAGCTATAATGACTTGCAATGGAGGGAGGCATACCAATATCAACAACTGAGGGCAATCGTGGAGAGCGACATTATGCCAAGATCAGGTGAGTACAGGTGGATCTATGTATGGTTTGGGTGGTGTCTGTATGCAGTACTGTTTCCATGATAATATACCTCTGGGGTAGTGTCCCTGAGGGAATGTGTACTGTATCTGTATGTCCCTTTTGTGAGAACTCTGTCCTTTCTGACCTGCTCCACTGTATAATCTGACCTTACCAGTTCAGGCATATTGGATCATTGTCCCAGCAGATGTTCCCTGTGCCTTGTACATTTCAGGACCAGCTGTGGATCTATGAGGCATGCACCTGCATGGTGACAAGTGTATGTGCTAACACAGTGACATTGTTCCATTGTCAGGGTGGATGATAATGTAATGCAACATGTGGTTTACGTGTAGCTATGGTGGCAAGAGTTCCCAATGGCACTTTGCAGAGGCCACTGTCTGTTCCATGTACACTGCCTGTGTTATACAGCATGATTTCTGGTATGCATATGCCATGTAATGCATGGTGTACTATTATATTGCACATTGTATGCCACTGTTGGCCCAGCCACTGTGTTTGGTTATATCTATGGTACAATATCCTATACTATTGTGGCACAGGTATGCTTCATGTGCATAAAACAACAGAACCACCCCAAAGTAAACAGTGTGCTCAGAACAAATACAGTAACAAGAAGTCACACAGTTCCAGCATTACCTGCTGCCTATAAAATCAATCCAGCCACAATAATTGCAGTTTCAATTTTAAATTTATTAAATTCCAACAGTGAGCAAAAAGACCTCTCACTGGGAGCAGAGGAGCAGCCCACACCTCCTACCAGTTTTGCCAACTGGTGTCTTCAGGGAGTGGCAACTGCCACACAGGTGATACAATTTAAATACAGTGTTTAAAGAGACAGACACAGTACCTTGTTAGATACAATAAAAAGTACTGTATACTTCAAAAATACAAATATGTCAGAATCACTGGACACCATTAAAAGTTAAATATACTGTACAGCCAAAGTCTGTGTTAATTCTCAACCCTCCCCCCCCATGGTGATTAAACACATACACATTGAAAAGACAACACCAAGAATAACTACTTGTTTTGCGATAACTTAAAACAGATTTTTTTCAAATAAATAGTTTCCATATTGTAAATATAATCCTAAAAAAACAGTGGAAAACTGAACATAGTTGCAGGTATACAATTTCTCAGCGTGATCACATAAAACTATGTAACAGAATAGGACTGGGTTTTTAAATGAAGCAAAATGAATTTTTCAGACTATATTAATACTTCACATTCCATAATTTATCAAAGTGGTGACAATTATGTGTCAGTAGGAAATATCTAATGTCCAAAAACTTATAATAGGGTGCACCCTAAAGAAACAGGGGAAACTGAATTTTGTAGACAGTGTTATTGTATCACATTTAATAATCCATCACAATAAGGTGGGTCTTAGATCACTAGCAGCCACTCAATATTGCAGTTATTATTACACATAACAGTGACAGATCATTAGATAAAAAAAAGAACAGTGAGGTAATTGGATGTCTCTTCCCCATATAATATGACCAAGTTTCCTGATATGATAAATATTCTGGGAACCAACTAGGAGTCACAGAAAAGCATGAACTGTGATACATATCCAGGGGACAGAGTAATGAACATACTAATTCAATATAATTTATCTTAAAACACCCTCTATGGTAATTATACTCCACTTTAGTTGCTCACTCAGTTACCAAATTTGGGTCCATCTATCACTGTTCACTTCTTCTTAAGAAAGGTAGTTAGAGCTATACCATCGTTAAGTCACAGGGGCTTCATACCCCCCAGGATGTAGATCCAAAAAAACTCTCATTCTTTTATTTTACCATTTAGGTTGCGGCCCCTCGGTCCTAAAGTGGCCTTTTCTATGTCTAGAAATTTAAAAGTATGCCAACCATGACCACCGGTTCTCCACAAATGTGCATACAATGCATTTGTCATGTTCCTGTTTGTAATGGAACCCAAGTGTTCTCCCAATCAAATTTTAAACATCCATTTTCTATGTAAAATGCCAAGCAGCTACAGGTTGTCATATACACAATACCTGTTGTGCTACAATTGATAAACTGTTCTGTAAAATGTTTTTAAATTATTAGGAGACCCAAACATTTTACTTTTTTTCTATATGTGGACACTAGACACATCTGCCACATACATAGGTGCCCAGTGCGCCATCCTCACTGACCCTCTATCTATTGCCACAGGATTTAATACATTTTTCACTGATCTCCAAAAATATACCTCATTCTTTCATAACTTGTCTGCTCATCCCCTCACCCCCATCTCCCATGGCCTGTCTGGAGCACACCCTGATTTTCACCTGAAACTGGCAACTCTTAAAGATGTCCAGAGGCTGCTCTCCAATCTGAAATCTGAGAGTTCTCTAGGTCATGATACTCTTGAGCCAAAGTTTCTCAGGTTTGGTGCTCTTGCCCTCACCCGTCCTGTCCATGACTTATTCAACAGGTCCTTCCTATCCTGTATTGTTCCTGACAACTGGAACTATGCTGTCATTGTGCCATTGCATAAAAGTGAGCGCAACTCTGTGGTAGAAAACTTTAGGCCCTTCTCCATTCTCTGCACACTTGCCAAAATTCAGGAGTGAATAGTTTACAATCACCTTCAGAACTACCTGGAATTCCACAATATATCATCCCCCTTCCAACATGGCTTTAGAAAGAATCATAGTACACTTACTGCTTTATTGAAAGTGACCTCAGATATTGCTCAAGCCATTGATCAGAGACCTGCCACTGGAGCCATCTTCATGGATCTCACAAAAGCATTTGATCTGGTAAATCACGACCTCCTGCCCCAGCAGCTCCAGATACTTGGTCTTGATTCCACTGCCCTCGACTGGTTCCAAAGTTATGTTTCCTGTCATTCTCAGAGGGTCAAATGGGTTGATTCACTCTCTGACCTAAGACCTATAACCCATGGAGTTCCTCAGGGGTCTATCCTGGGCCCCTTTCTGTTCTGCCTTTTAATCAATGACTTACCATATCATTGTGGAGTGGCCTCTGTGCACCTCTATGCTGATGATGCTATCCTATATTGCTCATCATCCAACATTACCCATATTAATTGAGAACTTGCCTCTGATTTCACTGCACCGGAAGTGTGGTTTAGACATAAATAACTTATCCTTAATACTAAAAAAATGTAATGCATGCTATTTACCAACAGACCCTCCTCCCTAACTACCCTTGCCCCTCACAATATAACCTCTCTCAGCGGAGATACTCTGGAGGCTGTCCCTGCTTTTAAATACTTGGGCATCACTCTGAACCCCTCACTTTCTCTACTCACCCATGTCTCCTTGCTAATTAAATTCCTGAACCAAAAGATAGGCCTTGTCTGTTGCATTCATCTCTTTTTCACTGCTGCAGCTTGCCATCGGATTGCCTCCTCATCCCTCCTGCCAATCCTAACCTACGGTGTTCCTCTACTGCTCTCTACCAGTGCTGCTGCCATGTCTCTTCTCACACAAATACACCACAGAGTGGGGAGGTTTGACCTTGGGGTCACTGCCCGTCACCATCACTGCAATGTCCTTTCCTCCCTGGGGTGGTTACCCTATGAATCAAGACTGAGATTCTCCAACCTGTGTTTCATGTTTAAGCAAGTTCACACTTATACCACCCCCGTATTAGAGATATTATCTGCTGCAGAATTGCCCCATGTACACTAAGATCTGCCACACTCCCCCTCCTACAAAGGGCTACTGCTCGGCTTGCTCTTGTGCACAAGTCCTTCCCATTTTCTGCTGTCACTGACTGGAACTCCCTTCCCCCCCCCCCCGTCCTGTCCTGTCACACTCTCCCTGAGTTCAAGACCCCCTTGCTCTCCTTTCTTACTGCCTCTGCTACATGTTCCTGCTATAAATGGCACCGATGACTGCACTTCTTACACACTTGCTCCCTCTCTTATCTGTTGTCAATTGTATGATTATTCTGCTATGTTTGTTGACAATCTTATAATTACTCTAGTTCCGAACTGAAATGCTCTGCTGTTTATGTATGTTGTATATACAGTTGTGTAAATATTGTTCTTTGTTTTTCTGGATTTTATAATACAATTTTAATTTGTTATCAAAGACTACTATCATTTATTGTTTACATCCATTTGTTGAACTGTCTTTACCTGTTATACCTATGTGCTTTTATCATGTTGTACTCCCAGGATGACACTGAAAAAGGGACTGTAATTGTCTCAGTGGACTTACCCAGTTACCAAAACTCAAATGAATGAATAAAAACATAGGTGCCTTTGGGTTGCCCTGGTATCCAGGATTGTCTGATAAATGCTTTACTAGGAAGAAAACTGTGCATCTATTTATCTTTAAGGGTTTGACTCCTGTTATATATAATTCTAGGGGGAGTAACTGCTACCTCCTGAAGGGATGGCTAAGTCCCTGAGATGTGCCAGTACTTTTCCAAACATTTCCTGATCACATGACTATTAGCACAAAAGTCTATAATAATGTAGTTGATGGTTGTTGTCCAGAGCTGGACCCTTTTTGTCTATATTGTAGCAGCTGCTCTCGGGGCATACAGTCGACTCTACTCCTTTTTTCTAGTATCATTATCTCAGAATATCCCCTATCTCTAACAACTTGTGTGAAATCATCTGCTCTTGCTTGATAAATAGACTCAGATGAGCAATTTCGCTACATAGGACAGTGGGATATTGTCGACCTTAAGTCTTGGATAACAGCTGCTCACATATAGCAGACTATTCATATCTGTAGTGTTCCTGAACAAATCAGTCAAAATCATCCCATCCTGTGTTTTGACAAAGTGCAAAACCAAAAAGTGGACAGTTTCATGACTATAGGTAATCAAGAACCTCAGACTGGGTTTTGAATTCTCCAGATATTGTACAAACCATAACAATTGAAACTCATTTCCTCTCCAAACCATCAGTATGTCATCAATATACCATTTCCATAGGTCGATAAATTCCATGAAAGGCTTATCTTCTGAGTAAATAGTAAGCAATTCCCATAATCCTAAGTAAAGATTAGCAAAGGTGGGGAAAAATGTTGTCCCATCGCTGTTCCTTTTACCTGGAGAAAAAATTGTCCCTGGAATAAAAATATGTTCCTGGTAAGGACAAAGGTAGCTGATCCCACTAGAAATTCACAAAAAACTGGAGTGTAACCTGTTTTTCCATGAAGCCAAAACTGTAAGGCATCCAGCCCCCCCCCAGTGGGGCACATTTGTGTATAATGCATCCACGTCAAGCATCACTAATAGCCAGGTATCTTCCAGCTGCAGATCCCCCAGCACCCTTAACATATCTGTTGTATCTTGTACATATGATCTTAATACTGGAACTAGAAATTGAATATGTTCATCAACAAATCTGGACAAGGGCTCCGTAAGGGAGCCAATGCCAGAAACAATAGATTGGCCTGGGGGATTCTGTAGGGTCTTATGAATTTTTGATAGTAAATAAAAGGTTTGCCTAACAGGATATGGGATACCCACATTCTAGAAAGCAAAACAGAAAAAAATCTATCTCCCTCTTAAAGGTCACAGTAGGATCAGTTTTTAAGCCAACATAGAAATTGTTGTTAGAGAGCTGTCTAAATGCCTCATCACAATATGCATGTCTATCTTGTAAGACTATAGCTTTGCCCTTATCGACGGGTTTCACTATAACGTCACAGTTATTTAGGATTTCTTTAATAACCTTGTTTTCTGCTGATGTTAAATAATAGAATGAGACATTAGTAAGAGCGCTTTCTTCTTTTTCAAACTCAGACAGAACAGCCCTTTCAAAAATCAAAATCGTCAAGTTATACAGTGGTGTGAAACTGGATGGTCTTTTTAAAGCAAGAATTAGTACATTACCAGTACCAGAGTCATGTTCAGATTGATCCTCAGTATTATCCAAAGTTCCTGGATCACTGGAAGGACCTTCTGAAATAAAGTTTTCAGATTTCCCAGCAAAAAGTACTTTCAGGTTCAATTTGTGACTAAATTTCTTTAAATCAACAAACAAGTAAAACTTTTTTTGGAGTATAGATTAGTGAACGCTCAGACCTTTTGACAGCGCCATACACTGCAAATCTGTTAGAGGAAAGGAAGATAAATTGACTACCTTTGCCTCTGAAACTTTTGTTTGCAGTAGGAGCCACTCATGGGTGGGGGCTGGGCGGCTGTGCAG
Source organism: Neoceratodus forsteri (assembly GCA_016271365.2). Lineage (NCBI taxonomy): Eukaryota > Metazoa > Chordata > Ceratodontiformes > Ceratodontidae > Neoceratodus > Neoceratodus forsteri. The sequence goes on along the minus strand of CM028132.1, from coordinate 963,840,214 downwards.
TCCTCTGTAAATCCCTCAGATGGTGTGATGGATGATCCACTGCTTCTTTTTGCTATATTTTTTTCCCTCCTCTATGCCTTGGTCTTTTGTATGGTCCCCCTCCTGAAAATGTACAGATTTCTGGGTTGATCTGGCCATTGATGGTGCTTGTCTCTGCTAGTTTGTGCCCTCCTCTGAAACATCACCCTCCACAAATTCTTCTGAAGAGTCAGTAGCTGACTCACTGGCTGATGTGAAGAGATCAGTGGGGGGTGTTAATTGTTTTCAAGATTGACTTGTGTGCCATTGTGGGAGCTTGTTCATTTACTTTCTTAGACCCTTGTTGTTTTTTAAAGCTCTTTTTATTTTTTTGATTTCCCCATTGATTGTAGCTTCATTTTGGGGACTGGTTCCACGTATACACCTGATCGAGTAGATAGTCTTTTCTATTTCTCTCAAATTTTTCAAGTTTCTTGGCTTTTAACGTAGCATCCTGTTGTTTGAATACACACCTTTAAGTTTATCCTCAAATGAGGCAAAATCTGGGTGTTCTTTAAACTGAGCTATTACTTCTTCTTTATCCTTAAGTATAGGTTCCAATTCCTTCTTCTGTACTAAATAATCAAGGATCAGGCAGTGAACAAACATATCGATGCAGCCTATATCTGCTCCATCAAGTCAGTTACCAGTATTGATCTATCCATTCCATACCAGGGCCACATGATGACCCACAAACCACTGGGAGCTCGATTAACTTTGGCATATGCTTCCAGACTCCATTTATGCCAGAAATTCCTTCTCGCCTTTAAAGTGATAGTCTTAAGGTCCTGGAACACAGAAGCAATAGCTGTGGTGGACCTCAGTCCATCCAAGTGATTGCATATCATGGGGGACTGGGATGTCTTTTATACTAAAAGACATTAATTTGGGGGGGGGGATAAAGCCTTGTAACTGTCATCTTTGATGATTACAGCACCAAAGAGTCTGCTTATGGCAGCAGTGAAAAATAACCAATTGATGGGTGCAACAGCCATTACTACCACTGCAGCTGGAGAGGTGCTTTTCTTCAGATGAGACACTAAATTGAGGTCCCTTCTGCCCATCTCTAGTCCTGTCCAGGTGGAAGTATAAGATCCCATGACACTTCTCAATGAAAAGCAGAGAATTTATATTAAAGAGCTAGTGTACTGACAAAAACTAATACTAGTTTTTAAAAGCAGTCAACCATTACCTTTTACATCTGAGGTACTTCCTCTTTTTCCTTTGGTTAATTAGATTGTTTAGTTGATGTCAGTAGGTGTGATGAGTGGAACAGCACTCTACCTGGCAGCTGACATATCCAGCTCTGTTCCCCCATTTACATCATCAACTTTGTGGCCTCACTGACTGTGACATCAGTGCTGCTTAGGTACAGTACAAGTCACATTAAACTGTTCCATCAACTCACTGGTGTAGAATTTATTTTTTGTGATGCTACTGGATTGGCAACTCAAACTGCTGAAGCTTTCAACTATGTTCCAATCATCCTTCACTGCCTAATCAGCTCACATGTAACTGTTTAGTGAAATGGCAGTAGCTGCATTTTCATGGCATTGTTTATAAATATCACAGCATTCCATAAGAGCATCGTTTATAAATATCACAGCATTCCTTAAGAGCATTGTTTATAAATATCACAGCATTCTTTAAGAGTTGTTTAGTCTGCCTTCTGAAATGAAACTCATAAGCACTCAGGTGAAAATAAAGTTTATAGTTCCCAACAGCTAGATGCAAGCCAATACTAAACTTTTACTAATTAATTGAATTAAACCCTGCACAGATTAGGAAACTCATTGAAGACTGTAACACCAGTGAGTGGAGGGAACAGTTTAATGTGACTTGTACTGTACAGCCACTCAGTAGTTGCCAAGTCAGTCACCTATGATGTCACTGTCAGTGAGATCACAATGCTACATAGATACATAGAAATTGTCAGCAGATAAGGACCGCTAGGCCCATCTAGTCTGCCCGTAAGCCCTAAACTTGTATGCAGTCACTGACCTTAAGTGATCAGAGACTTTTCATCACTCACTCCCCACCCAATGTTCCTTTGTGCCTGTCCCAGGCATGTTTAAACCCCACAACTGTGCTTGCCCCTACCACCTCTTGTGGAAGACTGTTCCAAGTGTCTACTACCCTTTCAGTGTAGAAAAACTTCCTCATGTTACCTCTTAATCTACCCCCTTCAATTTCATATTGTGTCCCCTCATTCTGATATATTTTCTACAGTGGAAACGATCCCCCACCTGCACATTGTTTATGCCCTTGAGGTACTTGAAAGTTTCTGCTGATGACATAGTTGGGGGAACAGAGATAAATATGTCAGTTTCAGGTTGAGAGCTGCTCCACACATTCAGCACAATATTATTACATAGAAAACTTTCTAATGAGCAGAAGGAAAAAAAATTATTTAGGAATAAAAAGTTACAAATGACCGCTTCTTAAAATCTGTATTATTTTCCTGTCTGTTTTGAATTACTAGCTCTTTAAAATTATTGAGTAAAATAGACATCATCAAATTCATACAGAATAAAGAGTTAATAGAGCAAAAAGCAAAAACAAAAGTAAAGAAGAGCAGGGGTGTCTCTTCAGTGTCATGGTCAATATTCCTCCTGTCAATAAAACAGGTCCATGCAAACCGCCCCCAGAACACACTTGGAAACACACTGTATTAGTTTAGTGTACCTTTCCTGGTCAAACATAACAAATAAAATAAATCAATAAAACAATAAAAAGCTTTTTGAATAGGTGATTTGGTTTTCTACAGCACTTTAAATACACACGTAACCTAATGAGCATTGCAAGATACAATAACTGGAGAGGGAGGGTGTCAAGTCCCACTGCATTACCACAACCTGGGTGACCACAGGTGCAGGGATTTCATGACTTACACAGTAAGACCACTGGAATGAGCTCACAGGTTGGCTGCACCATGCTTGCTGGCAGACAATCACAGTGCATGCTCCTAGAGGGTGGGTGGGACAGAAAATGGGAAATTGAGGTGCAGTACTAGGAGGATGAGGCCTCTGCCTGCCCACAACATTCACCAGTGGATCTGAGCCACCTTCAGCAGGGACACCACCAGTCTTCACCTCCGCAGTGGTTGGCCAGATATATGCAGGGAAAAACTGCTGAAGGAGCTGGAGGGTAAGTCAGGGGGCAGCACAGCAGTGTGTCATGGGGGACTGGCAGTCCTGAATGGACTGGAGGGAGGATATCAGTAGGACATGATAAGTGCACTTAGCAGTAGGTGGAAGGAGGTATCTGCCTGGCTGAAGTGTAGGATATAATATGTTAAAAAAAATTACTCTGATTTCCAGAGTCATCAAGCAGAGGCAGACCATTTTTGAGGGTCCTGATCTGACACAAAGATGGCCCTAATTTTATTTTTTTAATTATCTTAGTATACTTTATGGTCTGGATGGTTCCCTATTAGCCCTACCTTCGTACATGACCACTGTCATCAGTGGCACCAAGGCTTGCCTTACCCAATGTTCCTCCCTGGCTTACCCCCCAGGGCAGGGCCTCCAGGACCTCCTCCTTACCCCTTCGGACACTGCACTTGGTGTCTAGGGAGGCAGACCAGGTTGGCTTTGTGGTTTCAGTTGTAGGGGCATGACGCTAGTGGCATTCAATTCGAACGGCTAGTTTTTTTTTTCTCAATCATTATGGGAGGCATGGCATGCAATGACACTGCAATGAGAGCATGCCATGCATCAGGCATGCCTCCCATCCACTGCTGGGATGCCAATGGCAGGACATATAGTGGTCACCAAGGCTGAAGGTTCAAGCATCACCCACCATCCAAGCAAATCACAGAGACACAATTGCAGATAAATCACTTTTTATTCTCAGAGTTTAAGACATCACACAGAGGGACTGATGTACTACCCACAGAACTCCAACCAGTTTTGTTTAATGCATCCTCAGGGAGTAACCCGCATGGTCAAGCCCACTCCTTATATACATAAACATTAATATGAGACACCTGTATGTGATCACACAGCATTAATAGACATAACAAAGCAAGAAATTGACCATAAAGGGAATAAAATGATAAAAAAAGAAAAATAAACTAAAAAAAATTTACAAATTAGCAAAATTAACATGGGTCCCCCCTATAGTACAACAACAGTGAGTACATAATGGCTCTGATATTTGTTTAAACAATCACAAACATATAATGGGCAAATTCAATAAATGTTCACAATCAGTAGCCTGAATAAGGCACGGTGTCATAATGTTGCAAGACATTATGCCTCATCAATATACCACCCTGCCAGTACAATGCAATATATTGCCAGCAGCATAAGTCTTTTTTGTGTGGGGCTTTGCCCCCACACTCCCTTATAGCGGGCTACACCTGAACCCTCACAACTAAAATAACTAACTCCCGGGGGGGTAACAGTTAATATCATACAAAGTGCAAAAACCAAAAAAATCCCATGCATCTGGGACTGGGAATCGAAACCCAGTCCAAAACACACCACCTGCCTCCCTTGCTGCTAGTGGCTCATCCCATCGAGCCATAGCAGCTGCTCATCAGCCCCTCAACCTAGTAGAATTCTTATCCTGTACTGGGAAGAGTGAGAGGGTGCACTACCATGCATACATCCTTTCATGGTATTGCACCCTCTTGCTCTTCCCTACCATGCTATTCCTACTACATGGTCATGACATGTGCTCTAGAGTGTACGACATATTGACCCAGTCGGCCTAAATACATATTTGAGAACCTATAAGTACTTCCATAACATGGCATTGTAGTACTAGTTCTTGATTAAATTATTAATGCAGCATTTATTAAGATAAACAGACCAAATGAAAAAAACATTTGGCACTGCACGAGCATAAAAATAGAACCAGCTGAGCTATTATTTATTTTTTTTGTATTATTTCTTTTCTCCCCCAGCTTGCATCCATGCCAGCCTCTCCTTAAGGTGAGCCAATGTTTCTACTGACTAGTCATGTCCTCCTGAACCTCCGCTTTCAAATGACAACCATCCCCCCGGGTAGCCCGGCATAACCCTTCGCCGGATGGGTCCCCCTCCTCGGAGGGGAAAGACACCAGCCAGGGAGCCACAGACCAGTGCAACATATTGGTCAGGGGAGGTGCTGCTGAGGTGGAAGGCTTCAGAGGAATTGACAGGCTCAGAGAGCCAGGCAGCCACCATCCAGCGTGATGTGGAGCATTTTCACATTTTTCTGTGTACATCCCTCCTTCGCCGTCATGCAGTGCTTCTGGTCTCCACCAGGGGCCGCTGCCAATGGATGACTCCCTAACCCACCCCCAGGAGAGAAGATCAGTCCCTATGGATGCTCAATCCACTCCTGCCCCTGCCAGCCCCCGGTGTCCCGAGTCCGTTCCCGAACCCAGGTCGCTGGTGTGGGTCCAGGTAAGGTGCCCGCGTCTCAACCCTCTACGTCACCGGGCTGGCTTTGAGCTACTATTTCTAATGAAAATATTGCCTGTTGAAGAGTTGTGTACATAACAGCGCTGATGTTATTTTAACAATCACAATCATAAAACAGAAAAATGTTCAATATATATTCACATTCAGTAACCTAAACAGATGCATGTATAAGAACATAGTGTGACTTATGTAACATGACATTGTAGTGCTAGTTTGATTAAATTAATTAGTGCAGAGTTTCATTAAGAAAGTCAGGCCATTTGAAAAAGACAAACAACATTCAGCACAGTACAAGCATGAAAATGGAGCCAACAGAGCTACTATTTCTTGAGAAAAGTTGCCAGTTCAAAGCTTTCATGAAGATCTGGGCATTTCAATGCCCAGAGTGTAAAAATCCAAAATGCTTCTTTCTGATTAAGTTTTATGTCAATGTCACCCCCAACCTAATTTCAATTTCTCAATACCATGAAACATGAACTGATGTTGCCCCCACCCCCCCATCCTTCGATCAGAGAGGTAAGAGTAAAGAGCATTGTGAGTGTCATGATTCCTAATAGAAATTAAGTGCTCCCCGATACAAACCGTTTTGTTTTACCTACATAAAAGGTGCCAAATGGTGCCACATGAGCAACTTGCCAATTAAGTACTGCAATTAAAAATATTTCTGATAGTATATACCCAATCAGTATTAACTGAAGTGGGGACAAACAGGCCCCCATCACTGTGCCTCTAATCTGTAGGAAGTACTGACCCTGAAAGTGGAAGGTATTTTTAGTAAGCACAAAATCAGACAGGGTACACAACTGCCAGGATTATTGAAATACTAGAATGCCTACCTCCATGATCCCCGATGCTGCCCCATTATTAATTAATAAAAAATGTCCCCCCTTGTGGTGGTATAGTGAGTGACCCCCACACCAGCAGGTAGTGCCCACCCCTTCCCCATCCTGAAAAACAGCCAGCTCTGGGCACAGCCCACCTCTCACCTCTGTGGAGGGTCATTAGTCCTAATGAATCTAGATGATTATAAACAGGAGGTGTTTAGACAATGAGCCAGTACTGATTTTTATGTGGGGCTCAAATCTGATCTTACCAGTGTCTTTAAAAATGAAACTGACAACTACTACTGTGTCTGAGGGAGGATTGCAATTCTGGAATTTTATCAGAAGATACATTTGATTTTCTAACAGTTCCATTCCCCGTGTGACAAACTATCTACGAATTACTTAAGGTTCACAAGATTTTGGATAATCCCCCAGGATGGCCCATTGTATCTGGTATTGGCTCTTTAACTAAGCCGTTATCTAGATTTGTTGATTCACATTTAAATCACTTAGTCCCTTAGTTGCCCTCTTACATTAGGGACACAACACAAATTCTAGTCATCCTGGGGGGGTCTGTAAATAGAACCTGATTGGCTACTGTTGACCCTAGATGAAGAAGAGCTGTACACTAATATCCCCCATGGCGGGGGGTTGGTGGCCCTATTCTTCTTTTTCGAGACTAGTACTACTTCAGAAACTGTTTTTATTGATTTTCTGTGTACCTTGTCTAATTCTGTACTTATTAAAAATACCTTCCTCTTTCAGTGTCAGTGCTTCCTGCAGGTTAAAGGAACAGTGATAAGGGCCACATTTGCCACTACCTATGCCAACCTGTACTTTGGCCTTTGGGAATGGAATGTTATCTACAACAGGGAGAAGAATTATTTTTATGATGTGTTAGATCTGTGGCATCGATATATCGATGATGTGTTTGTGGTGTGGCAGAGGGGTGCACAAACTGTTTGCATTCATTGATTACCTAGAGATGTTCAATCCAAATTTGAAATTCACTGTTAATTACAGTTTGGCCCATATATATATTTTTTGATTTGGACATTTCAAAGGCAATAGCTGGGACAATAGTTACTGATGTTTTTAGGAAACCTATGGACAGGAACAGATGCCTCCCCCACCATAAACAATATTCAGAAATCCCAGTTTATGAGATACAGGATGAGCTTTTCTGAATTATCTCTATATGATGCTAGTGGTGAGGAGCTAAGGGGAATGCTTTATTGAGAGAGGATATAACTATAAGCTAGTTGATGAAACAAGAGAAACTGTATGACAGATGCCAAGGGAGAATGACATTTGCTAACATATACTGTAGACAGAAAACAAATAATCAGTTGGACAGTGTCACATCTGTGACAAAATTCAGTGCAGGAAGCAAATTTCTAAGGGATTGCCTTGAGCAACATTGGAACATCCTGAGTACTGAACCGGCACTTTTAGAAATTGCTAGGGCCCGCCCTAAAAATGTCAATAAGAGAGGGCACAATTTAGGGGATATGCTTGTCAATAGCTATCTCCCTCTGGAAAAGACAAGCTTAACAACCTGAATACCAGCAGCACCAAAAGGATGTTTTTGCTGCAGGAAATGTACTTATTGTACTAAAGTCTCTAAATTTTAAACATTTACAACAGTTAATACTAATCAGATACATACTATCAGATATTTTATTAATTGCAATTCTAACAGGGTTATTTTCTTGGCAAGCTGCTCATGTGGCACCTTTTATGTAGGCAAGACAAAAAGAATGTGCAAACTTCATATCGGGGAGCAACCCAGTTCTCTTAGGAATTATGATACTTACAATAACCTTTACTTTCACCTCTCTGATCAAAAGACAGGGGGTGAGGGGCAACATCATTTCACATTTCCTGGTATCGGACATCCCTGGGGATGTACTGCAGCACATTTGGAGGCAGCTAATCACATCGGGGCAAGGAAGTGATTTCTTTCTTTTATCAAACTTTCTGATGGAATTTACTTCTTTTGGGGCATTTGCTGTTTGGTTAGTGAAGGAAAGAGGGTGATCACATTGAGGCAAGGAAGTGTTGCTTTCCTGTATCAGCTTTCTGTTTGATTTCTACTTATTTTGGACATTTGCTATTTGGGTGGTGATGGTGAAGGGAAGGGGTGATTTTGTGGTATTAAAGGTTTGTTTGGGTGTCTGCATAACAAGAAAAAGTGATCCAGTAGCCCATATAACTGTGCTGTAAACTCAGGAAATCTCCATACTAGGCTGATTGGTTTCTGAGGGCCATGACATAGATCCCACCCACACTGACCAAAGACAGACAAAGGGGGTTACTTTTCATATCCAAAAGAGTGCCAAACATAGGAACTTTAAATAGCTTGGTGTGCTAGTTGGAGGCCAGAATCGGACATCCCTGGGGAGGTACAGTAGAATGTTTGGAGGCAACTGATCACATCGGGACAGGGAAGTAAATTCTTTCTTTTATCAAGCTTTCTATTGGAATTCACTTGTTTTGGGCATTTGCTGTTTAGGTGGTGAAGGGAAGGGGGTGATCATATTGGGGTAGGGAAGTGTTGCTTTCTTGTATCAGCTTTCTGTTTGATTTTTACTTACTTTCAGGCATTTGCTGTTTGGGTGGTGAAGGGAAGGGGGTGATCATATTGGGGTAGGGAACTGTTGCTTTGTTGTATCAGCTTTCTGTTTGATTTTTACTTACTTTCGGGCATTTGCTGTTTGGGTGGTGAAGGGAAGGTGGTGATTTTGTGGCATTAAAGGGCTCATTTAGGTGTTTGCATAACAAGGAAAGCAATCTGGTAGTCCACATACCTGTGCGGTATACTCAGGAAATCTTCATACTGGGCTGATTGGTTTCTGAAGGCTGCAACATAGATCCCATCCACACTAACCAGAGTCAGACAAAGGAGGTTACTTTTCAAATCCTAAAGCAGGCCAAACATAGGAGCAAAATGGGAGGGAGCAGTTTTAAACCTGGTTCTCACCAATGGTGACAGAATAACAGATCTGTCAGTGGGCAGCCATCTAGGGTCCAGTGATCACCATACAGTGTGGTTAAGGTGAAGACAGAAGTGGAGTAAGTTAAGCCACACAAAAGTAAGGGTCCAGGATTTCAGAAGGGCAGACTTGGCAAAAATGAAAAAGCACCTCAAGAAAATCCTGGCAAAGGTGGAGGGAGGAGACGGGGTAGAAGAACAGTGGGAGACACTTAAAGGAGCCATAGCAGAGGTAACAAGCCTCTGTGTAAAGCAAGTCAAGAAAGCAAAATGGAGAAAAAAACACTACGGTTTTCTAAAGAAGTGGCAGGGAAGGTTAAGGAAAAGAAACAAGCATTCAGAAAGTACAAAGAAACACAAAGGGAGCAAGACAGACAACTGTATCAGGCAAAGTAGAGGGAAGTGGGGAAAGCAGTCAGGAGCGCAAAGGCACAAACTGAAGAACAAATAGCACAATCAGTGAAAGAAGGAGACAAAACCTTCTTCAGGTATATTAAAGAGAAGAAAAAGACCAATGGAGGAATTGTGAGGCTAAATGGGGGATGCGGAGAAGAGGACCTAGAAAAAGAAGAAATTCTGAATGAATATGTCTGCTCAGTATTTAAAAAAGAAGGGGAAGGAGAAGGACCAAATTTAGATGGTAAAAACACACATGGAGGAAAGGTGGACTCCAGTCCATTCACAGAGGAGAGATTCCTAAAGGAACACTCAAAACTAAACATAGACAAGGCAATCGGTCCAGATGGGATGCATCCCAGAATACTGAAAAAACTCGGAGAGGTAATGGGGCACCACCCTTTTAAACAAATCAATGGAGGAAGGAAGGATGCCAAAGGACTAGAGGTGGGAAAATGTGGTACAGCTACACAAAAGTGGGATCAAGATGGAAGCTAGGAATTACAGGCCAGTCAGTTTGACCTCAGTGGTGGGGAAAATAATGGAATCGATGCTTAAAGAAAGGATTGTAGCATATCTTGAGGCTTGCAGGGTGCAAGACCCAAGGCAACATGGACTAACAGCTGGTAGATCTTGTCAAACAAATCTGATAGATTTCTTTGACTATGTAACCAGGGTGGTTGACCGGGGGGGGTCCATGGGCATGGCCTACCTAGATTTTTAGCAAGGCATTCAACACTAACCCACACAGCAGACTTTTAAACAAGTTGGGCAGTCTGGGAGTGGGTCCCGAGTTAGTGAATTGGGTCAGAAACTGGCTGAGCAGCAGGACAGAGATATGTTTGTTAATGGAGTCCAATCCCAGGATAGGAGGGTGAACAGCAGGGTGCCACAAGGCTCAGTACTGGGGCCTGTCCTCTTCAGTGTCTTTATTATCAACATTGCAGAGGAACTGAACAGGAAGGGAAGCCTCTTTGCAGATGATACCAAGATCTGCAATAGGGTGGACACTTCAGACGGGGTAGAAAAAATGTAAAGAGACCTAGACAAGTTGGAGGAGTGGTCAAGAGTGTAGCAGCTTAAATTTAATACAAAAAAGTGCAAAGTCATGCACTTGGGACACAGGAATCCTGGAGAATAATATAAGATGGGGTGGGAGAGATACTAACAACAACAAAACTAGAAAGAGACCTGGGGTAACTATAAGAGATGACCTGAAAGTAACCAAGCAATGTGAGAAGGCAGTGGGGAGAGCTGGATGGATGGATGGGCTGCATAGGGAGAGGCATCATCAGTAGAAAACAGGAGGTGATGATGCCACTGTACAGACAATTGGTAAGGCCTCCTTTGGAATACTGTGTTCAGTTCTGGAGACCACATCCCTGGAAGGACACAGACAGAATGGAAGTGGTACAGAGAAGGGGAACGAAAATGGTGAAAGGAATGCACCAGAAAACATATGAGAAAAGACTGAAAGACCTCAATATGTATACCCTTGAGGAAAGGAGGAAGGGGGGGATATGTTAGAGACAGCCAAGTACATCAAAGAGATAAACAGGGTCCAGGAGTGAAGCATCTTTCAGAAAAATAGAAGTGCAAGAACAAGGAGTCACAGTATAAGGCTGGGGAGGGGAGACTCACAGATGAATTCAAGAATGCATGGGATACACAGAAGGGAACCATAGTGGTCAGAAAGAGAAGGTAAGCAGCAGATCATTTAGGATTTGAAGCTTATGTAGGTAGGGAAATGGGCAGACTAGGTGGGCCATGCAGTCCTTATCTGCCGTCAAGTTCTATGTTTCTATGTTTCTAAATAGCTCGGCATTCTAGTTGGAGGGAAGAATTGGGTGTCCCTGGGGAGGCACTGCAGCATGCTCAGAGGCGGCTGATCACATCGGGGCAGGGAGGTGATTTTTTCCTTTTATCAAGCTTTCTGTTGGAATTTACTTGTTTTCGGGCATTTGATGTTTGGGTGGCGAAGGGAAGGGGGATATCACCTTGGGGCCCCAAGTGTTGCTTTCCTGTATAAGCTTTCTGTTTGATTTTTACTTACTTTTGGGCATTTGCAGTTTGGGTGGTGAAGGGAAGGGGGCGATTTTGAGGCATTAAAAGGCATGTTTGGATGTCTGCATAACAAGGAAAGTGATCCAGAAGCCCACATGCCTATGCAGAAAGCTCAGTAAATCTCCATACTGGGCTGATTGGTTTCTGAGGGCCACAGCATAGATCCCATCCATACTAAACATAGACAGATAAAAGGGGTTACTTTTCATATCCAAAAGTGCGCCAAACATAGGAGTTTTAAATAGCTCGGCATGCTAGCCGGAGGCCAGAATCGGGCATCCCTGGGGAGGTCCTGCTGCATGCTTGGAGGCAACTGATCAATTCAGGACAGGGAAGTAATTTCTTTCTTTTATCAAGCTTTCTGTTGAAATTTACTTGTTTTCAGTCATTTGCTGTTTGGGTGGTGAAGGGAAGGGGTGATCATATTGGGGCAGGGAAGTGTTGCTTCCTTCTATCAGCTTTCTGTTTGATTTTTACTTACCTTCGGGCATTATCTGTTTGAGCGGTGAAGGGAAGGGGGTGATTTTATGATATTAAAGGACTCATTTAGGTGTCTGCATAACAAGGAAAGTGATCCAGTAGCCCACATACCTGTACAATAAACTCAGGAAATCTCCATACTCGACTGACTGGTTTCTGAGGGCCGAGGCATAGATCCCACCCACACTAACTAAAGAAAGACAAAGGGAGTTACTTCTCATATCCAAATGCATGCCAAATGTAAGAGCTTTAAATAGCTCGGTGCGCTAGTCGGAGGCCAGAATCAGGAGTCCCTGGGGAGGTACTGGAGCACGTTCAGAGGTGGCTGATCACGTCGGGCAGGGAAGTGATTTCTTTTTTTTATCAAGCTTTCTGTTGGAATTTACTTGTTTTCAGGCACTTGCTGTTTGGGTGGTGAAGGGAAGGGGTGATCACATCGGGGCAGAGAAATGTTGCTTTCCTACATTAGCTTTCTGTTTGATTTTTACTTACTTTTGGGCATTTGCTCTTTGGGTGGAGAAAGGAAGGGAAGGGTGTGATTTTGTGGCATTAAAGGGCTCGTTTGGGTGTCTACATAACAAGGAAAGCAATCTGGTAGCCCACATACCTTTGCAGTATACTCAGGAAATCTTCATACTGGGCTGGTTGCTTTCTGAAGGCCGTGGCAAAGATCCCACCTACCCACCCCTCATCTCACCCATCCCAGAGCTCTCTCTACCTTTATAGGTACTGATACTTTACAACTTCCTGTTTCATTATAAATAGGAACCTCACACACCTCTGCAAAACACTTCAGACAGAGAACCAGACAGAACCCCTTATAGACGTTAGTATATATAACACCTACAGCTAAGTAGACGGGCAATAAGAACCACCACAGATAAAAAATCTTAAAGTGTAGTGAGAGAGAGAGAGAGAGAACAAAAAAAGAGCTTGGGAACTAAAGGTGCGTGCAAGTGACCTTAGCAAGTAGCTGAGGGATCCAAAGTATTTCCCCTGAACAACAACAGCACTCATAGCTCACTCCTGAGTCATGCCAGGTTGCAATGGTCCCAAAATAGTCTCAAGTATCTTGGTATAAATCTGGCAAGAAGTAATACCAAATTGAAAACACTCAATCTTGACCACCTGATGTCAAAATACAACAAGACCTATCCCGCTGGAAAGATATGCCTCTATCACTCTGGAGATGAATATGTTTGATCAAAATGAATGTTCTGCCTCGATTGTTCTGTCCTCTAAGTATGCTAAACTTATGATTGCCTTTCACCTGGTTTGAGAAATTGCATGGGGTGGTATCAAACTTCCGTTGGCACAGTAAATCTTTGCGATAAGCATATCACAAATTGGCTGCCTCAAAAGAAAAGGGAGGCCTCTGAGTCCTACACTTTGGTTTGTACTATTGGGTCAACCATCTGAGTAAATATCTCAGATGGCTCCAATCTGTAGAGACCCTATATTCATTCTCCTATGTACCAGCCCGGCTCACTATAGAGAAAGAGTTAATAGATTTATCTGGAATCTCAAGAGATGTCATCCTACATACCCAGCCTAAAGATCTCCCTAGATCACTATCCAACTCTCCCATAGCTATCTCAGTATGAGTACACTTTCAATTATGTGCATTCTTAAAATATAACCCTCTGAAAGACCTGGCACAACCAATCTTCCATAATCCCAATTTTCAAATTGGGGTGCCCTGCTGACAGAGAACTGGCTTCCCTCGCTTATAGACTGGACCCCTCAAGATTTAGCAACTGGAGACTCCTACCTATCAGTTGAGGACATGATGGTGAAAATTCCATCGGGCCCAGGAAGCATTTTCAAAATTTATCAACTCTGACATCTCATATTGAAACATGTATCACCTGGAGTAAATAGAGGGAAAGAAGAACTTATTTTACCTTTAGTTACCCCTGCCCAGCAACCTCATTCGGTCTCCATAATATATGCCTCACTGTACACTTTGGCCTTTCCTCACATGGATGGGTCTTCCCCTTACTGGACAGATAGGTTCCCCCATAGAACCTTTAATTGGGACAAATTATGGAAATCATGTCATGCATATATCATGCAAGACAGACTGAGAATTATGCAATTCTCAATTTTATGCAACATGTATATGACACCAGTAAGACTACACAGAATGGGTAAGCTCCCTTTCCCAATTTGTGGATGTTGCAACCAAGCAGAAAGTAGTTTGTACCATATTTTCTGGGAAATTCCCCCCATTGCCACACTCTGGGAGACCATCAGACAGAGGGCAGATCCCCTGCTGGGATTAGAGAATTTATTTTCACCTGAAATTTGCCTTTTGGGAGACTTCACTGGGGTTAATGTTAAAAAACTTAGATTCTACATGTCAATGATAGCACTTTCCCTTAAGGCTTTGGTACTGTGCCACTTGAAGGACTCCCATGTAATCTCTTATACAGAATGGCATCAAGAACTGTTATCTAATATGAGAGTAGAGAAAATGGTTGTGAGTCTATGCAATTGCATGACTCGTTATAAAAATAGGTGGGAGTCAATGTATTCTCTATACTGCCTTTGAAATCCCACACTTCAGAGAACATAGATGAGGGTGATGTTTGGGAAGGGGGGAGGAGGGGGGGTTGTTTTGATTTTGGTATGTCATGTCTGTTTATTGTAGTGTGGTGCTCTGTTATATTGGAGTCTTGTACTTTTAATTTCTGTATGTCTTTATTGGAGAAAACTTAATAAAGTTGAATTTCAAAAAAGCAAGTAGCTGAGGGCACAGTAGACTACATATTGAAGACTGGGGAACTACCTGGAGTGATGTGTACCTGTACAAGCATGATGGCCTGCATCCATGCAGTGAAGGAACTACAGTCCTCAATGAATGCTTTAAATGATTCCTCACTGAACATTTTAACTAGCCAGGGGGCCATCAGGTGCAGTGAGACTCAGAAAGCCCACCGCCCCAGGTTACAAGAGACAGAGCAGAGGACCAGGAAGTAAGGTATTTGACAGATGCACCTAATGTACTGGTAAAGGACATGGCAGGAATGGGAAATTAGCACTTCAATGACACCAGAGCTGATGGGAAGAGACAAGAGGATAAGCACACAAACAGGAGGAAGGGGGCAGCAGTACATGGAAAATAATGAACACAAATGCCCGCAGTCTGGGTAACAAAGTCCCAGACCTAGTGGTTGTAATGACGGAGCAGGATCTGGACGTAATGGCCATAACTGAGACACGGTTCACCAGTAACCACAGCTGGGAGATTAATATACAAAGTTATGCACTGTTCAGAAAGGACAGAATAGCCAAGGGGGGGGGCCCTTTACATCAATGAGAACATCAAAGCAACCACAATACAGGGCAAACATGAGGAGGTAGAAGAACTATGGGTCACCCTCAAGACAGTAGAGAGAACAGCGATTCGGGCAGGGGTGGTCTACAGATCCCCAGCTTAGGGGGAGGAAGCTGACAAGATATTGCTAGATAGAATACATGATATGATGACAAAAGGGGAGGTTCTGCTGATGGGAGACTTTAACATGCTAGATGTGGACTGGTCTGCCCTAAAAGGGGCATTGGCCAGGATCCGAGACATCATGGACTCACTACAGGGGGTGGGTCTCAGACAACTAGTGCAGGAGCCCACCAGGGACAAGGCAATCCAGAATCTAGTGATGACCAATGGAGACGGAACTGCAGATCTCCAAGTGGAGGGGCGCCTATGGTCCTGCAACCACCACTTGGTACAGTTCAGATTCAACACAGGGTACAGTCAAGCCATACAAAGGCACATATCTTAGATTTTAGAAGAACTGACTTCTGCAAGATGAGAAAAAGTGTTAAACCAATCCTGGAATGGAGAAAGACAGGTGGGAGGGTGGAGGAACAATGAGCACATCTTAAAGAAACCATTACTGGGGTCACAGAACAATGCGTTAGGGTGAGAAGCAAAAGGAAGAGAAAGAGGAAACCCCTTTGGTTCTCCAAGGCTGTGACAGAAAAGGTAAGAGCAAAAAGGATGGCCTTCAGAAAATATAAGGAGACACAAAGGGATGAAGATAGGGAATAGTACCAGAATTGTCTGAGAAAGGAAGAAAAAGCTGTAAGGAGCACAAAGGCACAAACTGAGGAAAGATTAGCTCAATCAGTGAAGAAAGGTGAGAAGACATTCTACAGGTACATTAGTGAGGGGAGAAACTGCAGGCGGGATCGCTAAACTCAGATGGGACAAGGGAGAGAGAGCTCAGAGGGTGATCAGGATAACGTATCAATCCTAAACAAATATTTCTGCTCAGTCTTCACAGTGGAAGGGGAGGGACCAGAACCACAGTTAGACATCTTAGACACAGAGTGGAGGGAGGTGGACACCAGTCCTTTTACAGAGGAGAGGGTGCTAAAAGAACTTACAAAGCTAAAAGTGGACAAAGCTATGGATCCAGATGGCATACATCCCAGGACCCTGAAAGAAATAAGGAGGGAGCTGGCTGTCTCACTGGTGGTCCTGTTCTCTGACTTCCTAAATATGGGTGTAGTTCCCGAGGACTGGAGAAGGGCACACGTGGTCCCACTGCACAAGAGTGGCAGCAAAGAGGAAGCAGAGAAGTACAGGCCAATAGGTCTCACATCTGAAATGTGTAAGATCATGGAGACACTTCTTAAGTAACAGATTGCAGAACAGTTGGAATCCATAGGGGCACAGGATTAGTGGTGGGCAAAGTGCGTTAAATTTGCTACCCATAGTATTTTGCATATAACTCAAACTTCGAGTCATACTATGGGTAGCAAAGCAAATAACTATGAATCCAGAAGTAACGTGAAGTTCCCATTTTTGTGGGCACTTTGCGTTACTTCGGGATGCGTAAAAAACATCTATTTTGTTTCCCTGGTGTCTACTGGCCCCACCCTGTCATGTAGTACCCCCCACCCCACTCCTCCATACCCGAGTCAGATCCAGTTAAAAAAATATATTCTTTTCCCTGGTATCTAGTGGCCCCTCACCCTGTCAGGTAGTACCCCACCCATCTCCCCCTCAACCATGAGTCAGATTTGTTTAAAAAATATATTATTTTCCCTGGTGTCTAGTATTTACTCCCCACCCTGTCAGGTAGTATGGTAGTACTCTACCCGCTCCCCCCAACTCCAAGTCGAATCTGTTTAAAAATATATTTTTCCTGGTGTCTAGTGGCCCCCACCCTGTCTTTGTAGTACTTCACCTCTGCTACCCCAACCCTGATCGGAGGGCCACTGACAGATCCCTCCACTCACCTCCATGGCGGCAGCCCACCTTACTTAGCTCAATGAATGAGCACATGCTTGTAAAACCATACGTTCACTTATTGATAAATCACGTAATTGACTCAGTCCTGTAGGGTTGTACAGAAGGGCTGGGGGCTGCTTCAGTCACTGGTGGGGTGGCAGGATGGGGGAATGGCATTGTGGACCTCTCTGGGGTCCACAACGCCATTCCCTCCATGAGACACCGGAGCAGCCCCCTCCTCTTCTGTACACCCTAGCAGGACTGAGTAAATTACCATGACTTGTCAATGAATAAACGAGTGCTTGTACAACCACACGCTCATTCACTGAGCTGAGTTGATTGGGCTGTTGGCCATGGAGGTGAGTGGAGGGATGTGCCTGTGGACCGCTCCGGTCGGGTTGGGGGGAGCAGGATGGGGGGTACTACATGATAGCATGGGGGTGAAGGGCCACTAGACACCAGGAAAACGAATATATTTTTTTAAATTGATCCGGCTCTGGGTTAGGGGGAGCAGGGTAGGGGTAGTACCATTACCATACTATGTGACAGGGTGGGGGGGCCACTAGACACCATATATGTATTTATATTTTATGTATTCCTTTTTGTGTTAAGAATCCTAGAATCAAGTGCCATTTTTATTTACAGAAAATCTTATACTGAGTATGATTGTTTCTTACCATGAAAAAAATTATCTGTAAGAACACTGAATTATAACATTTCATTTCTAAATTATTGACTGCGTGCAAACATGATGCAAACAAATTTCTTGCTTCATAGACTAATCAGGGAAAGCAATATAATTCACCAGTTGTGAAAATACTCCTAACTGATTTAATCAAGCAAAACACAACAGAGGGTAATGTACATCAGAAGATTATCAGGCAGTCCACCATAATGGGACATCAGGTGCAGTAAGGTCTCATTATGCTTAAACTGCTTGCACTCTAATACATTTTAATAATATTGATACATTGCAATGAGGATAAGTAAATATGCATGTTGACTTTTTAAAACTTTTAATGGGAATGCTAAAATTAAAATGAACAAGTTAGTGTGCTTGAAAAGTAAAATCCTAACAGGATTGTTACTCTCCAAAATGCAATGGCATATAAATCACTTGATCAGTCAAATGAAACTAAATGTAATTAAAACCAGTATGGGGTACTACCTGACAGAGTTGGGGGGGCACTAGACACCAGGGATAGATCAGGGGTGGTGTTGGTGGGGGATTCTCCATTTGTGACCTCTATTTGCTTTCGGTTTTTAAGTGCAATTTGCAGTTAAAACCACCCAAAGCAAAGGCAAAGTTACAAATGGCAAATTATGGGTTGTTTGCAAAATTATGTGAAGTGATGTGCTGGGCGAAATTGCCAACTTTATGGCAATTTCGCCTGCATAGTAAAACTTTGCTGCATCTCTATGCAGGATCCGAAGCAACATGGATTAACAGCAGGAAGGTCCTGTCAAATGAATCTGATTAATTTCTTTGACAGGTAACAAGGGTGGTGGGCCAGGGGGGAGCAGTAGATGTCGCCTACCTAGATTTCAGCAAAGCCTTCGATACCATTCCACATAGAAGTCTGGTCAACAAGATGGGAAGTGTGGGGTTGGGATGCAAAGTCATGAACTGAGTTAGAAACTGGTTGAGGAACAGAAGACAAAGGTTAGTAGTAAACACACAGAAGACTGATTAACAAGATTGGTAGTCTGGGCATGGAACATAAGGTGATACACTGGATTAGTAACTGGCTGATAGACAGGAGGCAGAGGGTGGTGGTAAATGGGGTCCAATCAGGAGAGAGGGAGGTGACCAGTGGGGTACCTCAGGGATCAGTCCTGGGATCAGTTCTGTTCAATGTATTTATGAGTGACATTGCAGAAGCACTGTAAGGGAAGATCTGTCTGTTTGCAGATGGCATCAAGGTCTGCTACAGGGTGGATACTACAGAAGGGGGTGGAGAAAATGAAGAGGTACCTGGGGAATCTTGAAAAATGGTCGGAGGTGTGGCAACTGAGGTTCAATGCAAAGAAGTGCAAAATAATGCACCTGGGAAAAGGGAACCCTGGAGAGAGCCTCAGGATGGGGTGGTGGTGCTGGCAATCACCAAAGCAGGAAGGGACCTAGGGCTTATGATTTCAGATGACCTAAAGGTCTCAAAGCAGAGCGCAAAGGCTTGCAGTGGGGGCCAGTAGCATGCTTGGGTTCATAGGCAGAGGGATCACTTGCAGAAGGTGGGGAGGTGGTGATGCCATTGTATAAAACACTGGTAGGCCTCACCTAGAGTATTACTTGCAATTCTGTAGACCAGATCTGCACAAGGACATTGACAGAGTGGAGGAGGTCCACAGAGAGGCGACCAAGATAGTACATGGCTTGCACCACAAAAAATATGAGGAGAGACTAAAGGACCTCAATATGTACTCACTGGAGAAAAGGAGGGAGGGACATGATTAAAACTTTCAGGCACCTCAATGGCATGAACAAGGTGCGGGGGGGAGACCTCTTTCAATGTAGAAGGAGTTCAAGAATGAGGGGTCATGATATGAAATTGAAGGGGGTAGATTAAGAGGAAATGTGAGGAAATTTTTCTTCACAGAAAGGGTGGTGGACACAAGGAATAGTCTACCACAAGAGGTGGTGAGAGTGAGCACAGTGGAGGGGGGGTAAACATGCCTGGGACAGGCATAAGGGAACCTTGAGGTGGGAGGGAGTGAGGAAAGACCATTGACCAGATAGGATCAGAGGCCTCATACAAGTGTAGGGCTTATGGGCAGACTGGATGGGCCTAGTGGTCCTTATCTGCCAACAATTTCTATGTTTCAAAAGGGAGCCCAGTCAACAGAAATTGAGGTGACCAGTGGGGTAACTCGGGGATCAGTTTTAGGGCCAGTCCTCTTCAATGTCTTCATCAGTGACATTTTAGAGGGGCTGGATGGGAAGGTCTGCCTGTTTGAAAGATGACACCAAGATCTGCAACAGAGTCAATAGTTCAGAGGGAGTGATAAGAATGAGAACAGACCTAGAAAAGTTAGAAAGATGGTCTGAGTTGTGGCAACTGAGGTTTAATGCAAAGAAGCGCAAAATCATGCACATGGGGAGTAGCAACCTGAGAGTGAGCTATAGGATGTGGGGGAGCTGCTGGCAGTCAACAAAAATAAATGAGATCTGGGGTCATTATTACATATGGCCTGAAGGCCACCAAGCAGGCAGCTAAGGTGGTAGGGAAAGCCAATGGAGTGTTGAGTTGTATAGGAAGGGGTATCTCAAGCAGAAGAAGGGAGATACTGGTCTCACTGTACAAAACACTGGTAAGACCTCATCTGGAGTACTGCATGCAGTTCTGGAGGCCACACCTTTGTAAGGACACCGACAGGGTAGAGATGGTGCAGAGGAGAGCAACTAAGGTGGTGCAGGGTTTACAGCATAAGACATGTGAGGAAAGGTGAAAAGACCTCAATACGAATATGCTAGTGAAGGGAAGGGAACAGGAGGATATGATTGAGATGTTTAAGTACCTCAAGGGCATAAATAAGGTGAAAGAGGAAAACATCTTTCAGTATGTAAAGAGTACTAGAACAAGATGGCATGATATGACAGGGCATGAGATTGGAGGGGGCCATATAGAGGGAAATGTGAGAAAGTTCTTTTTCATTGAGAGGGTGATGGATGCATTGAATGGGCTGCCCCTGGGAGTGGTGGAAGCATGCACTGTGGTGGGATTCAAACATACATGGGAAAGGAATAAGGGAACCATCGTGAGGTGAAGGAATAGCTAAAGCCAATGATCAAGTAGTATCAACAGCCAATGTTACAGGCAGGGAAAATGAGCAGACTGGATGGGCCTGATGGTCCTTTTCAGAGACAATTTCTGTGTTTCTATGTTAAGACAATGAAATTAGGTTGGGGCCCCTGACACAAAACTTAATCAGAAAGAAGTATTTTGGATTTTTACATTCAGGGCGATAAAACTTCCAGTACTTTTTTAAAAATTATGTATTCTTTATTTATTCCAAATATTCATAAAAACAAGCAACACCAAAACACAGAAAAACGCATAACACTCTACAAACTATGAACATAAAAAAATAGGAAGATCCCCCCACCAATATGACATACGGTGACATATTCAGCAAGAATCAGTCTTTCTAAGAATAAATCATAAGCTGGTGGCAAATACAAACAACATCACATTAAAAAGAGACATGTATTACACAGTGAGTAGGATAAAACTAAACCACTAATCTCCATCTTTGTAAGGAGTGGGGGCCATCAAATTATAGCAATGTATGTTCCGGAAGGGGCACGTTCCAAAAATTACTCAAGCAATAAGTTTTACAGAGCACTCCATATGGAATAAACATTTTGTAACTTTCTATGGAACTAGCAATAGCTTTAACTAGTTGTAAATTGTGGAAAACAGTCAAGAGCCAGTCCCAAAAAGATAGCATTTCATTATCCAACCAATGTTTTAAAACTAGCTGTTTAACTGAAATAGATATTAAAGCTAACACACCTTTATCAGAAAACTTTGATAAGGAATTAAAATTACTCAGAGTACAATCCTCAAACTGTAAGGCACTTTGTAAATTCTGTTTGTTTAAGATCCTATTGTTAATTTCATTCCAAAGTCAGCTAACCAACGGACAGCTCCAAAAAATATGATTGAGATGCCCAGAGGCTGAATTGCAGAGGATACAAGTATCAAAACTTCCGAGGCCTCTTTCAAAGAGCCACCAATGCCTCCAGAAGAACTTTGAAAAACATGACATTTGGACACAAAGCAGCTTATATTTCACATTAATTCTGTAGTTCTTGTCCCCATTATTTATTACTGAGGTTACATGCTTGAAAACAGGATAGTTGTTCCTTTTTTTCATTTAATAAGCTTTATTAGTTAAGCATTTTTTACAACAATCATCCATACAGACAAAATGTAAATACATAAACAGAGAAATGCTCATTAGTGAAAGATTAATATATATTCATAATATGAAATACATAGATGAAGATTATATTATAATAAATCCTAGAACATAATGGATAGTTGTTCCTCGAGGGTTCATCCACTCCTATTGCTTCTTCCTAACCTGATGTCATAATACTCTGTTTGTGATATCACAGTTATTCCCATGGCAAAATACTGTGATGTCATAGCACAGCATTATGATTTCAAGTAGTGGATAAGTTATAGAGACACATGAACTCTAAGGGATAAAGATATTGTTTTTTGGGGGGGGTTGTTCAATAATAAATAATGAAGAGGAGAAATCTGTACAAGATATATGAAATACAGGCTGAATCCAAATACAGGTCCAAATATTATGTTTTCCAAAGATTTCCTGAAGGTTTCAGCTGCTCTTTAAACAAAAAATAGGGGGTCACATATGCATTGTGAAGAGTTTTAAATAGGATACATTTCAAATTGTTAAGAGAATATATTTATAAATGTTATCCCAGCTTTGAGTAGAAAGGATGAATCGGAGTTTCTGAAAATTTAATGGAAAATAAAATGTTATGTGCATTAACAATGGGATGACTCATTATGTTGATTTTTTTAAGTTTACTTAAAATGTCTTGACAGTTTTTTCCAAGGACAAAGACCAAAATAAGCAATTAAAGCAGTTTTTAAAACAAAAATATTTATTATATGCTTTTTTACTTAAGTTTAAATTAGTTTAAAATGTAGAAATGGTAAGCAGGTAGCTATTTTCTATGAACAAAGTTACTTTTAACTCCTTAACTTCAGAAGACCGGGGTTTATTCAATATTTTGTTATTAAGTTTAAAATTATGGTTATTAAAGATTGGTTGGTTAATGTCCTTATAAAGCTGCAAATTAAAAAAAATTACGTATTTGATTATGAACTTTTAATGATACACTGACTGGTAGTCTTTTAAGAGAAAAAATGAGTTAGAAACTTTGGTATAAAATTAAGATTCTGGGAATATTTTGAATGTATTTAATAAGTATAGTTCAATATCTAACCATTAGGGTTTATAGTATATATCAAAATTCATGGGAAGAAACCATTTTATGTATTTGTTGAAATGGCTTGTCGTAATAAAGAATGAAATTAGATATTTTAATGCCTCCTTGAGCTTTGGGTAACATCAATTTGTTGACAGCAATTCTAGGGGTTTACTTTGCCAAATAAAGGTTTTTTTTCAGTTTTTATTGGTACATGGAGACAAAAAGAGTTTATGACATACAAAAAGAATTAATCAAACTTACATGGCGGTCTTACTAACATAGGTAGTCTTGGTCATAGCCAGTGTTTTACACATTTTTAATACTTGAAGGATTGCATGTCCATAACTCACTTAAAAGTGTCCTTAGCAGTTCCAGTCCCAGTTCCACATATACTCAGAGAGATGAGATCTTTTCAGGAGGTGGGATGCAGGTAAAAACTCCCTGCTGAAGTCTTCCTAGGTCCTGATGAGTCCTTGGGAATGGTAGACATTTTAAATTACTAAGGGTAAATAAGATGTGCATATAAACTTTATATGAAAGCGCGATCCCTTAATGTCCTCTGAGAAGGGGAGAAGAGAGACTGCTGCTGCATACCCCCTAAATGAGAGGGAGCAAATGAGGGAGAGGCTAGACAGATAGTTCATGGAGAACATGGGCCATGTCTCCCTGAGTGTCTCCCTCTCTCCTCATCCTATCATTATATCTTCATATCAGATTTTAAATCAGGGGACAAAATCTGTATAGTGCTCCAGTTGGTAGGTTATCCACTTTCTTTACCAGAGATCAAAGGCATCTACCAAGTCCAAAAATCATGTTGTAATCCATTCTGGTGTGTAAATGACACAGACTAGCATGGGCCAAGCTTGCTTGGTGAGGGTTGTTGTGGTGTACCGCAACTGGGTAATTACTTTTTTAGTGGCCAGCACTAGGAGCATGATCTGCCAATATGTGACTTTGTTTACCTTAATCCCCTCAGGTGAAGAGGCCATTAATATGTAAACAGGGGTAAACAGCTCAGGGCACTTGTAAATTGCTGTCAATTCTTCGATAGCATGCCATCACTAGGGGGCAAGCTGTTTGCATGCCCATAGAATATGTGCTTGATCTGTTTTTTCATATCCACAGCCCCTCCTGCATCTGCCCAAGGTAGTATCTGCATATTTAGGCACTATGGCTGAGGCATGGGAAAATCTGACTCTGTTCTTCCAAGCATATTCCTTCCAGTATGGAGAGGTGGACACTTTGAATGCTGGAAGGGCAGAGTTGTCCCAGCTACCTGTAGGAATTGTCATTTGCAATTCCTGGGCCCACTTTGCTTGAATTGCTTCAGTTGAATCCTTAGGGGTCTCCCACAGTTCCTTGTAAACAGAGCTAATTAAATGTGCTGTATCTGACCCCCTAGTATGTGACTGAATTAGGGAGAGCATAAGGGAGGGTTTCTTGGCAATACTTGCCAAGGCATCCTCCGATGACTGTAGATAAGATTTTAACCGTATATATCTGTGGAAGTCAGTCATAGAGAGAGAGTTGATAGCCGCAGGTGAAAAAGAGCCACTGTATGAAAGGTTCAACAGTATACTAGGGAAACTTGGTGTACAGTTAGTTAGAAAATATATAACAGGTCCAGTTCACTGCCACCACACTGTGCTACCATAATTCTTCTTTGCATTTTTTGTTCTGGACTAAGTGATGTCTTTCTAGTTTAGAATGGCAGTGTCAGTTTTGCAGCAAGTTGATATATATATATATATATATATATATATATATATATATATATCTTCTATGCAAACAACTGCATCAATGCATCATTTAAGGTTAAAACAAAAAAAGTCAGAAATTTAAAATATAGGGTTGCCCCTCCCCCACCCACCAGTCATCCCTAGATTAATAGATAATGGGGTGTGTCATTGAGGTTGTGAGACCTAAACGTCACCCCATTCCATGTGTAATCATATTGAGAAGGGACAGCGAAAGAATGGGGTGACATTTAGGCCTCACAACCTAAATGACACCCTGTCATCTGTCAATCTGGGATGATTGGTGGTGGGGGAGGGGCAACCCTAAAGTTTTTTTCATTTCCCGACTTTTTTTTAATGCTAAATGATGCATTAACACAGTTTTTTGCATAGGATTTCCTTACTTTTTGAAAAAGAATATAAAACTAAAATATTGTGGAAGTTGGTGGGAGCATGGGCCCAAACGGCCCACACTCCTACCAACTTGTAAATGTGTGCTAACCATCAACACCCACCAACTTTCAATGTAAAAGACCAACCCGTGTCTGAGATATAACATGTTAAAATTTGAGATTTTCGTTCATCGGAGTTGCACAATTTCATACCTGTTTTCATTTTACATACACAACGACTGAAAAGTACATCCATGACACTAAGACTAGGTACCCTATCAATTTCAAGCCACTGCAACAATGCAAA
The DNA here is from genome assembly GCA_016271365.2 of Neoceratodus forsteri. Classification (NCBI taxonomy): domain Eukaryota; kingdom Metazoa; phylum Chordata; order Ceratodontiformes; family Ceratodontidae; genus Neoceratodus; species Neoceratodus forsteri. Next base: position 963,814,372 of record CM028132.1, on the reverse strand, counting down.
ACACTGTCTGCAAAGCATAAAGTGTGCCACGCAATATCTCCACAAAAAATATATTGTCTGACACGTAAACACTGTAATTGACATCTACAGGACATGCTGTAAACACCCTCCAAATTTCAAGTAAAGAGACCAAACCATTTTCAATATATAAAATGTTAAAGATTAGTAAAATTGGCCTATCTAATGCATTAGAAAATCTGGCCATCTTGTCCCTATCTCTCAATCAAAAGATCATGATCAAAGAATCTTACAATCAAAAAATTTTCAGGATCATGATCAAAGAATTTGCAGGCTCATGACGAAAGAATAAAAAATGCTGAAAATCAAAATGTTGAGACAGATGCAGCAAATCACCACCATGTTTGACAGAATGAAGCCCACTGAGCAGAACCCACCCTCATTTGTTTTCCTAGGCCACCCCGAGCTGAGAAATTTGCATTTTTCAAAGGGCCATCTCGTCCCTCACTCGCGATGCAAGATCGCAATCAAAGAATCTAACGATCAAAGAATTTTATGGCTCGCAATCAAAGAATTTGCAGGCTCACGATCAAAGAATAAAAAATGCTGAAAATCAATATTTTGAGACAAATGCAGCAAACCACCACCATGGTTCAACAGAATGAAGCCCCCTGGGCAGAACCCACCCTCATTTGTCTTCTTAGGTCACCCCTGAGCTGAGAAATTTTCATTTTTCAAAAGACGATCTTGCCCCTCACTTGTGATGCAAGATCGCGATCTAAGAATCTCATGATCAAAGAGTTTGCAGGCTTGCGATCAAAGAAATTGCACGCTCATGATCAAAGAATAAAAAATGGTGAAATGTGAGTTTTTGGACACTTTAGATGACACCACTGACATGCCTCGATAGAACAGAGCCCCCTGAATAAAACCCACCCTGATTTGTGTTCCTAGGCCACCCCATAGCTGAGAAAATTGTATTTTTAGTTCACAATGCAAGATCGCGATCAGAGAATCTCGCGATCAAAGAATTTGCAGGCTCGCAATCAAAGATCGACAGCGATCCGCGATTAAAAAATTTAAAAGCTTATGACTCTATTTTTTGACCATTTTACACCAAACCAAAGGCATGGCTTGATAGAATGAAGCACCCTGAGTAAAACCCATGTAAGTTTTACTTCAGGAGTAACCCCAGAGCCAAGATATTTGATTTTTTATGATCGGAATTTAAAAACAAGACGGCGGACCTGACGATCAAAGAATTCTTTGGGAAAAAGATTCTTTGACTGTGAGGCTGCAGATTCTTGAGACTAGACCAGATGTCCAGAACCTCATTCTTTGTTTGCAAAATAACCAGACTGTATAAATTTTCCCATTGACTAATAATGGGAACTTAAAAGTGCTATAACTTTTGAATGCCTAAATGCTTTTTCGTGGAACAAAAAGCAGCATGTTCCACCAGTAAAGCTCTTTCAAACAAGCCATGTCACAGAGCAGCACACCAAATGATGGCTGCACAGCACCATGGACAATATCCCAAAAACTGTCTTCAAAACTGGATAATTTTGCATTTTTCAGCGTTTTTGTGCACAAAAACCATAAGACTGACCAAAATAAAATTTGGAAAATCAAGAGATCTACCATGCCCCACCATGCATCCCAAGTTTCATATAATTCTATTGAATGGGTCCAAAGTTATTAATACCCAAATTGTTGACTTTAACATAGAAGTGCCTTCAGATCCCTAAATATAGTGGCGCGACCACACCACTATAATATTTATATATATCATGGCAAAAAACATCACTAAATGCATCAGTTAGGGTTGTTCCACAGCAACAAAAGTGAGGAAATTCGATGTTAGGGTTTCCACCCCCTTGCACCCTACCCCCACCAACAGGCATCAAGGTGTACATTGGGGTCATCAGTTCTAACTCTCACCTCATCCCATGTGTAAATAAGCTGAGGTGGTGCAGTGTAGGAGAATGGGGTGAGAGTTAGGACCGACGACCCTAACGCACACCCTGATGCCTGTTGGTGGGGTGGGGTGGGGGTCAGGTGCAAGGGGGTGGAAACCCTAACATAGAATTTCCTCACTTTGTCGCTGTGGAACAATCCTAACTGATGCATTAAACAGAGTTTTTTCCTATGAATGTCCCTTCTTTTTGAGAAAGAGGACTATAAATAGTGAATGGAATGTGATTGTGGGAGCGCGAAGCCCTTCTGGCCCCAAACAGTAATGCAAATGGTGATGAAAATGTAAATGGTAATGTAAATGGTAGGAGAAACACAAGCACAAACATTAATGCAAACAGAAATGATAACGCAAATGGTAACGGCAACAGAAATGCAAATGTTAACAAAAACAGTAACACAAACAGTAACGCCAACACAAATGCAAATGGTAACACAACCGCAAACAGAAATGCAAATGGTGCCACAGAAGGAAACAGTAATGCATTCGACAATGGAAACACAACCGAAAAACGCAAACGTATAGGGCAACAGAAATGCAAACGGTGATGAAGACGCAAACAGTAATGGTAATGCAATTGAAAAAGCAAACAGTTACAGTAACAGCAATGATGACGCCAAAGTGAACAGTAACTCAAATGGAAATGGAAACGCAAGTGCGTATGGAAATGCAAATGGTAACACCCACGGTCACAGTACTGCAATTGCAAATGCAAATGGTAACAGTAACAGCAACGATGACACCAAAGGAAAGACAAATGCAAATGCAAACAGAGGTGCGTATGCAAACACAAATGGTAATGCACACAGTGATGCAAATTGAAATGCAAACAGAAACAGTAGTGGAAACGCAAATGGTAACAGTAACACAAATGCAAATCAAAACACAAAGGGTAACACTCACGGTGGTGTACACGGGAACTCTAACACAAACGGGTATGGAAATGCAAGTGGAAATGCTAATTGTAACAGATACAAACGTGCACACCCTGTTTTTCCCCAACAGCTTCATAGAAAAACACAGTGAGTACAAAGTATGTATGCATAATAATGGGCCTCGGAGCAGAAAATGAGCACTTGGAATACTAAATTGCTTATCTCTCAGGAACCATACCACGTAGAAAAAAAATTAAAATTTCATATGATTTATGACTTTCCTGGCTAGTTTTGTACTTAGCTCTCTAGTAGGGGGCTAAGCATTTTTCCGATGAAAAGTCCGTATCTCAAAGCGTTCCCGAGATAAGGGCCCCGAAAGGCGCAGCAGACTCTGTAATGTTAGCTTATGGGGAAAAGCATCAACTTTGGAGTATCGTAACTTTGCATCCCTGTAATATTCTGTCACCAAACGACCAAATGGCACATCTGTGGTATGTTGGCTTTCTTCCAGCTAAATTTCAGCCCAAAAGACCAAACCATTCTTTTGCAGTAGGGTGGCAAAAAATTCCTGTTATTTTGGCCATAGTGTCGCAAAGTAGTGTGGCAAATCACGACACTTTCCCAAAAAAAAAATCACAAACTTTTCACAAGTGAGACACTACTTTTCGACACTACAGTTTACAAAAATTTCAAAAACATATTTCTGGGGTGTTTAACCCTCCACAAAAGACATGTCTAGCATCCTCAGGGATCGACTAGGTGACCACAAAAATAATTGTGTCCTAGAAGGTCCCAAATTTAAATGGCAAGCATTTCTGTGACCAGTAACTGAAAAAAAAATGGCTGACTCATGACACTACAGGGGTAATTTAAGACACTAAAATTTGCATTTGTAACACTGTCAAGTAGTTTGTTAACTTTTCCCATTGACTATAATGGGAAACTTTTTTTTTGAATAACTTTTGAACCGTTTAATATTTTTTCACAAAATCTTAAAAAGGCACATCATGGACCCTGGCTGCATGTTCCCTGAAGGTGTCAGACTGGTCATGTAAACTGTGCGATCTGTAGGCACAAGCAAAGAATGGGCAAAAAAGCATAAAAGCACTACGGAATGGAGCTTTACAGCTCTGCAACCATACAGTATATCTGACAGGTACAAAACTTGGCAGATCCAGACATCGCTGGTACTGATCTATGCCTACCAAATTTCAGGCAAATCTGTCATATGGTGGCAAAGTTAGTAACCGGACAAATTTCACACTTGAAACTTAAATGGGGTACTCAACCTAACTATAGTGGCACTACTCATGTTATATATATTATATATATATATATATATATATATATATATATATATATATATATATATATATCTACTACTATAATATATATATATATGTATATATATATATATATATATATATATGTGTATTTTGGGGGCTTCATATATAGATTCAGCTAACTTTGAGATTTTCAAAACTAGGCTTGATCTCTGGTTATTGGCCTAATAATAATAATAATAATATTTAACCAAATGTCCCACTATTGAGGGAGGACAATCTAGATGGGCCTTGAGCCTTCTTTTGTCCTACTTTATCCAGTAAATCCAGTAAATATAGATATATATATACACATGTACTCATTGTATTGTTTTGTGTCACAGGTCACATACTGTTGGTGTACACATTCCTGTGCTTGATGAGAAATTGTAGCATTGGAATTGGAAATACTCTTAAGCCAATGAAGGTAAGTATTTTTTTTTCAAGGGGTAATTCTCATTTGCCAGTAGGTTTCATTAATGATGTATTGTTTGGTTGATTCTTCACAGATTTTATCTGCATCTTTCTCTAGTCCCGTAATGATGGCCATGGTCATCATCAATTCATACTACTTGTTGTATGTCTGCCAGCCCAAGGAGGTATGATGTTAAACAAGTTATTTGGATAAGGCAACTATGACACCACAAAGCATCAGGAAATTTCCTACAAAAAGAAATGAAGTATTTATTACTATTTGATTGCAGCAGTAACACATTTATGTTTATGCCGTGGCTGTTCCACCGTGTAATATATGCTGATTAACAGATAGGAAGCTGTCCCACTAAAGCCACATGAAAACCAAATCATCACATCACAAATTTAGTACCAAGCTGTAACCAATACTATGTGTCAGTGTCCCTGTGCCTGAACTCTAGTTACATTTTAAAACCACATCTTGTCAAGTCATGACCTGGGTCAAACTTTTTTCAGCACTTGCATAGCTGCAGCTGCAATACAGTGTGTGATGTGTTGGACAACTATTATGTGACGTACATGTCACCCACTTCATATGAATCATCAGTTGGATTTGCATTCTTTTGAAAAAATGAACAACAAAAAAGGAACAGATGAAATAAAATTGATATACTTACCAGTATGGAAATGGATATCATGTAGGTTGCTGTAGACGGTATTGCTGTACCATAAAGTCCTTCAGTGAAGGAGAGTAATTTGTTAACCTGTAAGAAACAAAATAAGTTGACCATATGTGTTTGACCACTGCAGCTCAGAAAAGCAACAGGAAACAAAACACAGCTAAAAGAAGTTGAATAGCATGAAAAACATTAGTATACATACTCACTTTAAAATATTGATAGTAAGAAGCCTTGTGCCTGTGGATGATGGATGTGGTCTCCTCTCCAACTCCCTCTCCCTTGGCATAGCCAGGACATGTAATGGAAAACATCGTCAGAATGGTGGTGGTCATAGGCACATGATGACAGTCCCTCTCACATCTTCCTGCATCTGGTGACAACGGCTAACAATGGTTTTATGGTGGTGGTCTGGGGGCACACGATGACACTCCCTCTCGCATCTTACTGCATCTGGTGGCAGTGCCTAACAGCGGTTTCATGGTGTTTGTCCAGGGCAGCACACAATGACACTCACTGTCACATCTTCCTGCATCTGGTGGCAGTGGCTAACAATGGTTTTATGGTGGTGGTCCAGGGGGACACATGATGACACTCCCTCTCACATCTTCCTGCATCTGATGGCAGTGGGGATTGGGAACAGCTGCAGCATGCTGCAACACATTCACTATCAATGTCAGATGCAAACAAGTGGGCAGCAGCAGGATATATTGTGCACTGTGTTAGAAATGTGATGTGACATATGAAATATGAGTCATTTTGAGTGGAACACTGATTTAACTTTATGAAAAACAACATGCACCATACAAACAATGTGACAGACTTTAACCACTTAACTTAAAACCTACCAACATCAACCCCATCATCATCCTCATACAGAAAGCTGCCCTCACAGTCATCAATGTTTGAGTTCTGCCCACTGGGAAATTCTTCCTCCATTGTGTCATCATCTGCCAGTGCCACCAGGATGGTCCATTTCTACAACATCAGCAAAACCATGACTATGCCAGGGTATGATTACTGAGGTTGCAGTCTGAGCTGGTATGTGCCACTCATTCATTTTTATGAATGTCAGCAAACTGACATTTGCAGGAGAGAGGTTTGTATGATGATCCCAAACATTTGTACCCGCTGAGCTGAATACCCTCTCAACCCTTACACTGGAGGGTGGGCATGTCAGGTACTTTAGTGCCACTGCGGTTAGCTCTGGCCATTCACTGATCTCTCCACTCCAGTATAAAAGAGAATCATCAGTTATTGATAGATGCCTTTTTTCAGCCAAATATAAGTCAACCATTTGCTGTGCTGCACTAAGTCCGGTGGTTGATACATCATCCTGTTCTCCGGAATCATTTATGTCACAAATCCCCACTTGGGACAAAGCACCTCAAAGTAGGTTAATGCTAACTGGTTTGGATGATGGACCACCTGGAACTGCAGTCCCCTTACAGGATATGCTTGATACTACTCCAGACTGGCCCTCAGCCTGATTATGCTGTTGAGGTTTGCAGACCTTGGCACGTGACTTCTGCGCCCCATGAACCAAGCGCACCAGTTGCCCACAGACATTTTTTGCCTTTTCAGGCCCACCTTCCAGTAGTGAGGCAATTCCATGTTTGTATCATGGGTCCAGCATTGTTGTTATTGCAAAGTTGTTGCTATGCTGAATGCTCAAGATGTGCCGATTCTGGTCAAATACTGTCAGCATGTGTTTCAGCAACACACTGCTAGCACAGTCTCTGGCAATATCAAGGCTATGCTGTAGATTCACCAGTGTCTGCCTCAACACCCGCAGCAGTGGAATTGATTGGTTAATGGAGGCAGGCTCGCCACTCACTGCCTGTGTGGTGTATTCAAAAGGCCTCAAAATTGTTATTACAGAGTTCATGAGGTGCCACTGTTCAGTCGTCATAGACATGGAGGCCCCAGAAGTGTCATGGCTAATGCACATGACAAGATATTCTGAGATGGCTTTGTATTGTTCATACAACCTCTCTGCCATGAATAAAGTGGAGTTTCACCAGGTGACAACTTTTAGCTTCAGGCGGTGCTGCCGGAGGCTGTTTTGGATCTGCAACTGTCGAAGTTGGTCAGGGGCCTTTGCAGAGCATGAAAAGTGAGAACAGATATGGCGTGCAACTGTCAGCATTTCCATTACATCAGGGTGCTGCAGAAACCCTTGCATCACAAGATTTAAACAATGGGCCAGGCAGGAACCCAAACAAAGCCACCATTTGTGATGCATTTAACCACATTTGACCCATTGCCACTTGCTATGAACCCAGCTCTCAGGGACAGGGGGTTCGACAACTTGTCAGTTTCAGTCAGTACCAAGTTCAGCATGTTTTCACCAGTGTGTGAACAGGTCACATTGCACATAGCAATCGTTGCATGCTGTTGAATTCCTGGAAGATTGCTACCATGACACTCCACCTTACTACACTGATTATTCACATTACCAACAGCACAAACAACACCTGGCACCTGTGCCCAATGTGCAGTTATACACAAATATTAATTCCCCACTATTTTGCCACTTGTCCACATATTGATACTTAATGGATGAATGGAGAGAAGGAATGTTGAAGGACATATTTTACAGAGGAGTCAGACACAGTATGGTACAACTCGGGGACAGCATGGGTGAAAAAGTATGTCCTGGATGGGATTTTCCATTTTGGACAGGCACATGCCTCAAACTGCCAGAACCCAAAATTCTCCATGAAGGAGAAGGGCAACATATCAATTGCCAGCATTTCAGCTACAGCACCATTAAGTTCATGTGACACTGTGTGATTGTGTGGGTACTTCAGCTTATGGGCAAAAACACTCTGTAACATGGACTGACTTCAATGTTTAGCACAGGGTATGACAAATGGATCTGCTCTGAGAATGACTGAGGGTGGGGTGTGGACGTGTGATGAAGATGGTTGCACAGGTGATGAAAAATCCACAAATGCACAAGAGGAAGGAGATGCAGTTATAACTATACTTCTTTACTGGGACTAAAGAACTAGAACTCTTCTACTGGGACCTTCAATTTAGGGTAAAAACAAACAAAAAAAGAGTTATCTAGGTGTCTTGAATTGGCTGAAGTGAATTGATATCTGTGCCATTATCTAGGTGTAGAAGGAGCTCCAAATAAGGAGAAGTGGCTATGCTAGATGGAAGCCGGGTGTTTTAGATTTAAAAACTGACTTAGATTGCTTCTGTCAGAGAACAGCAAGAAGAAGGAGGTGCTGTTAGAACTACACTTCTCTACTGAGACTAAAGAACTAGACCTCTACCACTGGGACCTTCAATTTAGGGTAAGAAAATAAACAAACAAAAAAATAGCTTCTGGCAGAGAACAGGCAGAGAACAGCAAGAGGAAGGAGGTGCTGTTAGAATTATACTTCTTTACTGGGACTAAATTGCCCTCCTTCTCTCCCCTCCACTCTCCACCCTCAGCTAATTCTACTTTTATAGGCACAGGATTTGACTGACAACAGGAACTTCCTGTTTGGGAGCAGGAAGGAAGTGATCACAGACTCACAAAAAAATCACCATCCTAGAAGGAAAAGAGTAGTAATCTGCCCCCCCAGCTGCTGGAGGTCTGACTCTGAGCAAGTAAGGAGACTACAGAGAATTACAGGAACTTCCTGTCTCAGAAGGGCAAGGAGGCAGTAGATAAACAGGGAGAAAAATAAAAAATAAAAAAAATAAAAAAATAAACAGGAAAGAGTAAGTATTCAAAACAACAGTTAAGGGGCCAGAAATAAGACATGATGGGAGTGGTGCGGTGCAGTGGCTGTGGAGCAGCAGTCTTCTGGGGGACATTCTGAAGGATGTAGTGTTGTCCCAACTGCAGGCACCTCTCTGGGCTGAGGGAGGATGTTGCTCATCTCCAGGCTGAGTTGGCCAGGATTTGGGGGACCTTCTGTCCCACCTAGGGACCACCAGGGCCACCGCCATTGCCTCAGAGGTTGCCAAGAAAGAGGAGCAGTTGGACCACAGTGTGCTCAGGGAGGGTTAGGGTGGTGGAACAGAGGCACATCCCTCCAGTTGTACCTCTCCACAATTCATATTTCTGGCAGAGTGTGGTTCCTCTATGGAGGCACCTACAGTGGAGACCAAGAAGAGTGCTGGGAACCTCCATAAAGGAGACCCACAGGAGGGTGGCATGGGACCCCACAGGGGAAGAAAACAACTCCTGGTGGGGGACTCCATTGTTAGGAGGGTAGAACTGGGGGAGGAAGGGGAGAGGGAGGTGAGGTGTCTGCCTGGCTCCATGGCTTGGAGGGACAGGGAGAAAATCCTCAGGATCATGGGAGCAGCTGCACGGGGAAGGGAGCTGGATGTCATTGTCCACCTATGGAAAAAATGATCTGGCTGGGAGAGGAATCAGAGCACTGCAGGAAGAGTTTGTGGAGTTGGGGAGGGGCCTTAGATAAGTAACATGCACGGTAACCTTATCAGAGGTGCTGCCTGTCTATGGCATGGGTAAGGCTAGGGTGCTTGACACCATGGGATTCAATCAGTGGTTGAAAAACTGGTGCAGAGTTCAGGGGTTAGCTTCATTGGGGACTGGGGGTCCGCCTAGAGTTATGAAGGCCTATACTGACGTGATGGTCTTCATCTGTCCAGGAGGGGAACAGGGATCCTAAGTGATAGATTTAAATGTTTCATTGGCAAGCTTTTAAACTAGCCAAGGGGGGAGGCACTGGAATGGAGCAAGAAAATCCCAGTCCACCCCCAAAAATCTGAGTAGTTATTGAGGTAAACACCAAGATAGACACGTCAATAGGGAGAAGGGCAGAGGTAAATGGAGAAAATAACAAAGGCAGTAAGAACAGAGATGGGGCAAAAAGGGGTTAGGCCATTAAGAAATGGAGGGTAATGAGCATCAATACCCATAGTCTAGGCAACAAGCTCCCTGAACTGGTGACCTTGATGGAAGAGGGATGCCTGGATATTGTGGCAGTCACAGAAACATGGTACACAAAGAACCATGACAGGGATGTTAACATACCGGGGTACACAACCTACAGGAGAGACAGGGAGGGTAGAAGAGGGGGAGGAGTAGCTCTCTATGTAAAGGAAGGGATAAAAGCAATGGAACAAAAGAGTAAACAGAGAGGAGAGGAGAGGAGAGGAGAGGAGGAGGAGAGGAGAGGAGGCACTGTGGGTCACCTTAGAGACTGGAAATGGCACCACAATCCACACAAGGGTTGTATACAGACCCACATCTCAAGGGGAGAGAATGGACAAGGATATGATAGAAGGCATCCTTAAGATGGCAGAAAAAGGGGAGATATTGTTGATGGGGGACCTTAATATGCCAGATGTTAACTGGAGCACCTTTGTTGCAGCCACATCCAAGAGCAGGGCCATTCTTGATGCCCTACAGGGGGTATGCCTCAGACAGCTAGTGTTGGAACCCACTCGGGAGGGAGGGAGCAATCTTAGACCTCATACTCTCAAATGGGGACAGTGAGAGGATCTCAGATCTAGAAGTGGGTAGCCATCTGGGAACAAGTGACCACCAAACAGTGTGGTTCACAATAAACTCAGCTACAGAGTCAAGCCATACAAAAGTGAGGGTACTGGACTTCAGGAGGGCTGCATTTGTCAAAATGGGAGAGTGCCTTAGAAAAGCACTAGCAAACAGGCAAGAAGGAGGGACATCAAAACTGCCATCACAGAGGCAACAAGCCTTTGTGTGAAGCAAATAAACAAATCAAAATGAAATAAAAAGCCACTGTGGTTTTCAAAAGAGGTGGCGGGGAAGGTTAGGGAGAAAAAGATAGCATTTAGGAAGTATAAGGAAACACAGAAGGATCAGGACAGAGAACTGTACCAGTTAAGGCAGAAGGAAGCAGGGAAGGCAGTCAGAATAGCAAAGGCCCAAACTGAGGAAAAGATAGTCAACTCGGTTAGGAAGGGGGATAAAACCTTTTATAGGTACATTACAGAGTGTAGAAAGACAAAGGGAGGGATAGTGAGGCTGAATAGAATGGATGGTGGGTACACAGAGCGGGACAGTGAAAAAGCAGGGATACTGAATGAATACTGCTGCTCAGTAATCACAAAAGAGGAGGAAGGGGAGGTACCTAATCCAATTAACAGAAGCACTCTGGATAGGGGGGTTGATCCCAGTCTTTTCACAGAACAAAGGGTTCTGAAAGAACTCCTAAAACTGAAGGTAGACCAAGCAATGGGGTCTGACAGGATTCACCCCAGAATTCTAAAAGAATTAACAGTCTACCTCAGGAAGTGGTGGATATGAATACAGTGCAAGGCTTCAAACAGGCATGGGATAGGCATACAGGAGAAATACAGATGAGTATGAATAGATAGGCCATTGACAGAGCAAAGGCCTATGGCACATTCGTGAGGTAGAAAAAGAAATGGGAAGACTGGATGGGCCTTGCGGTCCTTATATGCCATCATCTTCTATGTTTCTATGTTTCTAAGGGGAGAACTAGTGACACCACTGACTACCTTTTTTAACAAATCATAGGAGGATGGTGTGGTACCAGAGGACTGGAGAGGGCAGATGTGATTCCACTTCTCAAAAGTGGGAGCAAGACAGAGGCAGGAAACTACAGACCTGTCAGTTTGACCTCTGTGGCAGGGAAAATGATGGAATATATTCTGAAGGAAAGAATTGTTGAGTACCTAGAGACCAGTGGGGCACAAACCCAGGGCAGCATGGATTTACAGTGGGAAGGTTATGTCAGATGAATCTAATCGATTTCTTTAACTGGGTGACCAAAGTAGTAGACCAGGGAGGGGCTGTGGACATGGCCTACCTAGACTTTAGCAAGGCATTTGACACAGTCCTACACAAAAGATTAATAAACAAATTAGCCAGCCTGGGAGTGGGTCCCAGGGTGGTAGTCTGGGTAAAACATTGTCTGGACAACAGGACACAGAAGGTAATAGTAAACGGAGTCCACTCTGAAGAAAGGGGGGTTACTAGTGAGGTACCGCAGGGTTCAGTACTGGGTCCAGTCCTTTTTAATGTCTTTATAAGTGACATTGCAAGGAAAAGTATGCCTCTTTACAGATGACACAAAAATCAGCAACAGGGTTGATACGCAAGGGGGGGTGGAAAGGATGAGAATGGATTTGGCAAGGTTGGAGGAATGGTAAGAAGTATGGCAGCTTAGATTCAATGCAAAGAAGTGCAAAATAATGCACCTGGGAAACAAAAACCCAGGGAAGAGTACACAATGGGGGAAGGAGGTAGTAACAACAAAAATGGAAAGGGACCTGGGAGTAATCATATCAGATGACCTTAAGGTTGGCAAGCTATATGAGAAGACAGTAGGGAGGGCTGGGGGATACTGGGATGTATAGGGAGAGGCATCACCGGTAGAAAACAGGAAGTTGCTATCCCGCTGTATAGACAGTTGGTGAGACCGCAGCTGGAGTACTCCATCCAGTTCTGGAGAACCCATCTCCACAAGGACATAGACAGGATGGAGGCAGTCCAGAGGAGGGCAACTAAAATGCTGCAGAGTCTGCAAGAGAAGCCATACGAGGAGAGATTAAAGGAACTTAACATGTATACCCTTGAGGAAAGGAAGGAGAGGGGGGCATGATAGAAACTTTTAAGTACCTCAGTGGAATCAACAAAGTCCAAGAGGGTAACATCTTTCAGAAAAAGAGATGTGCAAGAACAAGGCAACACAATTTGAAGATAGAAGGGGGACAGCTCAGGGGCAATGTGAAGAAGTATTTTTTCATGGAGTGGGTGGTAGACGCATGGAATGGCCTTCCTGAAGAGGTTGTGGGGTCTAAAACTGGGGGAGAATTCAAGAATGCATGGGACAGACATAAGGCAATTCTTATGGGAGTAGAAAGAAATAGGCTGTTGGTTAACTAGGATCTGCAGCTTATCCAGTAGGTAGGGAAATGGGCAGACTAGGTGGGCCAAGCGGTCCTTATCTTCTGTCAAAGTACTGCATTGACCACCACCACCAAAACTGCTACTCTCACCACCATTGGACAAGATTTCAAAATCATCATTATGCTCCTCCATCTCACCATGCCTGTAGTAATCCTCTGCTGTTATTTCATCGCTACTGCACACATTCCCACTTGAGCTTACAGTCATGGAAGGGGATAACATGCTCATTATGGATGATGACGAGGGAGAACACAGCAGTCTGGTATTAGCTGCCATCTGGTGCTGGGTCCACAGTGCCATGTGCCTGTTCTTAAGATGTGTATGCTGTCCCCCTGTGCCCAGATGGCTTCCCTTTTCCCTCAACTCACACGCTCATGGCAAAGCTGGCAGACTGCAACTGACTCATCATTTGCATCTTGCACAAAAAAAAAAAAACGGATTGTGATTCTCTACTTTTAACATGTCCCTGATGCTCCTTATCATACTCTGTTTTTTTAAGCCCTGAAATTGGGGGGTGTGCTAGATGATTTTTCAGGCTGGATACACTTGGACTGCAAATGATCACAGCGGCTACCTATCATTATTACTGGGTCATCATCATCAACTGAAACTGCTAAATCACAGCTTTTTACAGGAGGGAGGGGTTTAATGCAAACAGACCCAGACACAGCTACCTTGACTTTCTTTTTCTCAGGTTCCCAACAGGGGTCACTGACATCATCATCATATTCATCATCATCATCCGCACCCACATTTTCTGCTTGGATGCTGGCATGTGGACTCGATATTGCAACCACAGCAACATCATCATCATCATCACTACCATCACCTGATATTTTTGCATCACTCTGTGAATATTGCATGGCAAATGCATGACCTGAACCACGGTGGATGAAATGTGACATTGTGCGTTAGCATCACCATGATGATCAGAATCATGTTCAGTTGCCATGGGGATATTACTGGGGAGTATGATATCATCTACCCTGTCACACATTGCTTTAGACTCAACTGTATTTTTGGACATGGTCAACTGGTCAGAAGTGGAACTTGAAGCAGCAGAGCTTATACCACCAGCAACTGCACCAACACCACCAGCTAGGACAACATCATCTCTTCCAAATATGAGTGAAGCTACAGATTGCGCTGTAAAAACATTGATGGAGAAATGCCTTTCCTCACATCAACAATGCACTTCTGCGTACTACCACACCCAAAGACAATCTTACCACTGGCAGCAGTGCCATGGCCAGAAACAGCTTTGCTTGCATATCTCTTTGCGGGCATTTTGACAGATCAACAATAAAATTCTAAACAAATTTAGATTTTGGAACTTTCAGTCTGGGCCGGTGAATGTGAAGCCAAAAAAAAAACAACTGTGGCTTCAAGAAGATAAGCAGATGCAAAGTCACAACAACACCTTAACTAACCAGTGCTCACAAGTCAGAATTAATCCAATCTGGAAAAGAATACCTTTGCCAGTTGGGGTGGGGAACTGCAGTAACACTCCAAACAAAGATACCACAAAGCAGTACAAAATCATGCAGGTGCAGTGGATAGCAGGTTCACACTGCTGCAATTACTCTGTGGCACAATAAAAGGTGTCTGATTTGATGGCATGTGTCGAACACACACACACACACACACACACACACACACACACACACTCTACAAGTAATGAGTAGCAAATGGAAAACTTCAAAAGTATAACCATGTATTTTAAACAAACTGAAATTATTCACTGCTGCACCACAACAATCAGCAGAAAAATGTCAAGAATTACTGAAAATATTACTGTGCGTATATTAACAGTTATGCAAGAAAAATATAACCAAAACAGAAAGACTGCCTTTTTCTCCTAGTTAATCTACCAACACCACAGATATGCCTCTCCCCCAAAACACAATTTAAGTGTCTATCAGTACACAGTCTGAGTGTTCTAAATTAACATTCAAAAATCCACACACAAACACTAAACACTTGATGATATGAGCACAGGAGGGTTTCCTACAATCGATGCACTAAATTTTAAGCCAAAAAATGACTCAAAAAGGCTTTTTTTAACAGCTTTTAGAGGGTTTGAATCGCAGAGAGCTCTGAGAGCAAACTGTCTTCAATAGCTATGTACACACTACCCAGAACTGAGGCTGTGCAGAACAATCTAGAGACCATTCATTCACAAGGTGAAGTGATGCGAAGTATATTGATCTCAATGTACTTTGCCCTAGAAGTGGTGGAGAAGTGGTTGGTGGATGGTGGAGTAACACAAAGTCATTGTTTTCAATGGACTTCACATTCCTCATTATGACATGAAGCAATCCGCTTCATGTTGCTGATTACTTTGCAGATTCCACACTACTCCGCTAATCACTTCACAGAGTGAATTATGGTCACTTTGCCCACCACTAGTCCCAAAGTATCATTGGGGAGATCTTCATTTGGGAGTTTTCAACAAATATATGGGGTGTGGAGTCTTGGATCAGTTGCCTGAATTCAGAGTCTCTAAGGTGGGAAAGATTCAGGTACCAATGCATTACCTATCTGTTACCTCCCAGGGTGAATTTAACATACATGGGGCATGATCAGAAAGTAATGTAGCTCATGCCACACATCCTGAAGCATATCTAGGTGTTCAGTGGTTGTGAAAAGATAATCAAGCCAGGATGCTACTCTGGTGCGTGCTGCCATGTGGGTATATCACTTAGTTGTAGGGAACAATGCCTCCAGGTGTCAATGATACCCAAGGAGGGGAGGGTTTGTTTTAATTACTTTTGTAGGGGGTTAACTCTATGGGTTGCTAGTTTTGAAACATCTAGGGAGGGTGTGAGGGTGACATTCAAGTCTCCTCCTAGTATAAGCTTTCCCTGTAGTACTGTAAGCAACTGAGAAATCAATTTTTGTGCTATAGCTCTCGTAGACCCCGGTGGGAGGTAGACCAATGCCAAGGTAACTGGTTGTGCATACAGTCTTCCTGTGGCAATGGCATAACAACCTTCTGAATCTATGATCTGATCTTGTAGCTCAAAGGGGGTGCCCCTGGGGATCATAATGGCCACTCCCCTCCTCCTACCTGACTTATGAGATAAGGCTATTATTTCCTGGAAACCCAATGATTTTTGTTTAACATGTTCTTCACAGGACAAGTAAGTTTCTTGTAGAAGTCTAATTTCTGGCCTTTCCCTTTTTATAAACTGTACCAGCCATGAAAGCTTAATGGGACTATGTATCCCATTAATGTTCAGGAACATAACTAGCGATGGCCTAGCCATTGGGATCCACGTAATGGGGTAAAATGAAACAGAGGTCTCCCTCCATCTCACATATTTGTCCCTCATACATAAAGACCTGGAATCTTCACTTAGCAAGATGCCCTGCAGAGTTTCCATTTCCTCATAAACAAGTCCATGTACCATTTTAGTTTCCAGATAAATATAAAAAAGAATATAACATGGTCGTACACCTAAAATAAAACACCATTTAAACAGCATGTTACCTCAATACGCTATTTAGTGTATAATAAGGTAGAAAAAAAAACACTAAGTCTGAGCTGCCAATGGGGCAGCTATATCCAAGTAACAAGAAACCTTTAAGAAAACAACCCCAAATTAGTGGGGAACTAATCCGCCAATAGGGCAGAGATATATGGATAACTGTTAACCTTGGGGAGCTCTACCCCAAAAAGGGTGGAAATGGGAATAGGATACCCAATAAAGATGTGACTTCCAACTAGGCAGAGAGAAAAAGAAAAGTTGTTCTCTCCTAAAAGGGAGGATATCCAATCACCCAGCGAGAGTAAATCACAGGTGACTGTGGGCTCCTGCCACCACCACAGCAGTACTCTACAGCAGTGAAAAGGACTGAGCTGGGTGCCCAGCACTAGGCACACAGCAGCCAGTCGTGGGGTGACATAAGCTCCAGGGCTACAGCTGGAGAGAAGATGGTGTCAGTTTTACAGCTGAGTTAAAATCATGTCAACGGCTTGCGGTACTAGGTGTCCAACATGAGGTCTGTCATACTAGTATTAGGGTGGTTGAGTTTTCATTGGTGGCGGTGTGCATCATGCAAAGTATAATCCTTGCCCATTCAAAGCTGAGGTGGGGGGGTCCCATTTTAGCACTGCGGCCCTGTGATGGGTTCGTCTGCACTGACTCCTCACACCAGAGGTGGACACAAGGTCTGTATGTTAACACAGTGTTGTACTATGCTGTAAATATCATATCAAGCCATATTGGCTAAAGTTTCTGGACCACGCTATAGCTTTTATCATCTAGCTGTGGATCTCTCAGAACCATCTGGGTGCTGCTGACAGTGGGGGCCCAAGAACACACACGCTTGATATGGGGGGGGCACCTCCAACCGAATGCAATTATATTTACTGTATATGATTGTGCATTATCTGATGGCATCACATTTTGCCCATCTTCCCTCCCACCCACCCATTACAGGTTCACCTCCCAGCATTAAATCAAAAGACCCCGCAGCCATTACTGTATATACTGTATACCACATTAAAAAAGGGGGTGGGGCAATCGTATTTCTATTTCACAACCAGATCTCATTACCATGTTTCTCAGGTAGTCATAACCACCCTCTGTCTAGGATCACATATCATTCTACCTCTAGCCAAGCACCAAGCCCCCACCCCCCTACACCAAGAAGAAAGATCTTCAAATCTCCCCACAATTTAACTAGGAAGGTCTCCCTTAGTCCTGGAGCAAAGTCAGTTTTTGCTTACCCGAAAACTCAAAATGAGCTTTTCAGTCCGGGGTTGTGCACTGAAATTTTCTGAGCAATTCTTTAACCTCCAGTAGAGCTGCTATTCCTTGCTGCCTTTTGGTTCTGGTGTCCTTAACCCTTGTCCAAGCAGACTCCTAGGTCAGTTGCTCCTCTGATCATGGTACAGGTCATGCTGGAAGCAGGACATCCACATCTTTAGCGCTGAGTGCTGTAGCTACCTCCTCCGGTGTTTCAAAGCTCTTTGGTCCTTCCAGGAACATTATTGTAAGGTGTGCTGGGTAAGGGGTTTGAAACTTAAGCTTCTGCTGCCTGAGTACTTTCAAAATGGGGAGAAACAGAAACTTATGAGAGAGGATTTCCGGTAGACCTGTGACATCACTGCAGCAGACCTTGAGCTGAGGAGGACCTCGGAGGAGATGGTCTGCTAAGACTTCTAAAAGCACATTATTTTTTACAAAAGACATGCCACCATTACCTAATTTTATTTGCCCAGAAGTCTGATAAATAAGTACGGTGTGTGGTACTGCATAGTCCCTGGTCCTGTCTCTTTTTTACAACTCCTACAGAACAAACACTGAACTTTGGAAAACCAGAACTACAGACCTGACCTGGCTAGAATCCAACTTCAGAGCAACAGCACAAACCTCCACTGAGCAGGAACCCAGAAGGAGCTGAAAGGAACCCAGGAAGATCAGAGCAAAAGTGCCAACATCGGTGCTGATCCAGAGGTTCTAAGCCATTAGACCAGCTGAAAGATGTTGAAAGACGCTAAGGGCATCTGAACTGGTTGAAGTACAGAGATGCTGAGATGCAGAGGAGGCCTATAGCACCACTCTAACTGGTGAACTCCAACAAGTATTATTGAGTGTTTTTCTCCTATTTTTCTATTTTCTCTGCGGCCTTGCATTGTCCTGTACAACCAGCCCATACAACAAGCCGAAACAGCACTCAGCATTGAAGTAGTACTCAGCAGTACAGTGTAGAAAAGAAGCAGAAACTGAACTTCTGTGGTCATGGTAAAGTTATTTGCCCTTTTTTGGATCAGGACTCCTTAAAACTGAATCTAGTTAAAGATTGCTTCTATCGTTTCACTTTTGTTTGTTTTACACTGCTGTTATTGATTTTCAGTCACAGTATTTTATCAAGCTGACCTTATATATATTCGTATGCTCTGCTGTATTTATTTATCCTTTTTTGTACTGTTATAGTGCCTATCTCAGAATGCTGTTGAGAATACTCACAGGTATAAACTGTTAGTCCCTGTGAATTACATATTGTTCACAGTACTCCTGCAACCAGTAAAATCTCACTGGCTGTCATTCATACATTTACATTATTAGGGTTTTCTTTTCTGCACCTCATATTCAGTGTTTCATGTATCTTGGACTGAGGTGGAAACAACATGCCTACCTGGCCTTTTGTCTTGCCTTGCTGCAAACAACATTTTTTGCATTTAAAAATCTTGAGCCATATTTATATGTTGTTTGTTGCTATTCTCTATTTCTCTAGGACCAAAGGACTTAGGACCTTAGGATTTATTTCTTTGATACATCGTGAATATTGTTGAGATTGTTATTAACTTGGGATGCTATTTTGTGAACTTAGTGAAATGTACTGAATTTATATCTAAGACTTTCTAAATTTAAGATTTAAAAGCATATAGGATACAATCCTTCTTTTATAACTATACAATTAATGTACAATTAATATAAAATAGACTAATTGATTTATCAATTAATACATTTAATGACCAAGCTATAAAAAAGGTGCCAATAAATTTAACCATACAAGACAAGATCCAAAGGCCATAATGGTCTCCACTAGAAGTGGGAAAACTAGCTCTCTTCTAATGATTCCTGACCCTGCATGTATTACCCCAAAGAAAACATCAAGATTATCTAGGAATAAAACTCCTGAACTATCCGAGAATATTGAAAAATCCAATTTAAAGACGAAAGGCCCTAAGGATAAGAAATGCCCTGAGAATAGGAATCAAAACAAGCAAACAAAAAGAAAAAAATTCTCACCTTAGTTATTATGTTTCTTCTAATGGAGTCTTGTTGTATTCTGACTATTGCAGCTGGCCCCAGCACTTGAACTGCCCTGGAGAGTAAAGAGTTAAATTCTATGCAGAGCATAGAAAGTTGAGCTTGAGCTTGGTTCAAACCTTTGTCTGCTGCACTTTGAAGCATAACCTTCAGATTCTTATGAGCTAATGCTAACTAAAAACCACTACGTGGAAATTGTAAAAAAAAGTTTTACTTGCCAAATGGCAACCAAATATTTTGGATCCCCAAAAAGACTCACATCAAGAAATCAAAAATCAAAAACCAGGTAGTGAACAACTTAAGACTACTAACTTAATAAAACATAACCCACTCCCCCTCTCTAAAGAGATGGAGTACCCAAATGCACACCTGGAGTACAACACTGCACCTGCCAGCCCACTTCCCAAAAACAGGTTCTGAGAGGGGAGGCAGGGAGGGAGGTCAGAATACAGCAATACTCCATTAGAAGAAACATAATTACTAAGGTGAGTAATTTTTTCTTCAAACAACATGAAGTCTTGCTGCATTCCAACTCTTGCAGACTACCAAGCAGTACCTCCATGGGGAAGGGATCCAAACCTATTTTGGGAATAGGCTCTGCAGTACTGCTGTACCAAACCGAGCATCACTCCTAGCCTGAATATCCAGGGAGTAATGCTTGGTGAAGGTATGGACTGTTTTCCAGGTGGCTGCTTTGCATATCTCTAGTAAGGGAATATCCCTGGCAGCAGCCAGGGAAGCAGCTGTACCTCTAGTCAAATGAGCCCTCAGGCCTGAGGGTGGTATTTTGCCTAACTTCTCATAGCAGAATTGTATACAAGAGACAATCCATCTGGCAATAGTTCTCTTAGTGGCAGGTTTGCCCTTTCCTACCTGTCGATATGTGAGAAGCAACTGGAGGTAGTCAAACCTGTGTGCCTTAGTACTCTCAATGTAGTAGCTAAGGGCTCTTTTAACATCCAAACTGTGTAGTCTTCTCTCTCCTGAAGAAGAATGATCAGTGAAGAACAGAGAGAGAGACATGGATTGGTTCAAATAAAAGTCTGAAACCACTTTAGGTAAGAAACTCCTATTGGTTCTAAGAACCACCTTATCTCTATGGAAAGAGATAAAATCAGGCTCCACTGATAGAGCTTGTCATTCACTGATAAGTCTGGCAGAGGTAATAGCTACCAGGAACAAAGTTTTCCAAGTCAAGTACTTAAGCACTGCTGAAGACAAAGGTTCAAAGGGTGGTTGCATAAGCTGAGCAAAGCAGACATTAAGGTCCCAAGCAGGAGCTGGATCCCTAAAGAGGGGATTGGTATGAAGCAATCCCTTGAAAAATTTACAGAAAACAGGATGGGATGCCAGTGAGGAAGGCTTCCCTACTGACAAGAAAGCAGAAACAGCTGACAAGTGTACCTTAAGGGTAGCTGGTCTGAGGCCTAGGCCATTGAGATACACCATATAATCCAGAACTATAGACAATTCAGCAATGTCTAGAGATGTATGCTTCTTAGAACACCAAATACTAAGTATTTTCCATTTGGAGTTATAGGTTTTTCTGGTGGCATGTTTTTGAGAGGCCTTGAGACTATCCAGAACCCCCTGCAAGAGATGCAAATTTGCATACTCTAACTCTTCAAGAGCCATGCCTTGGGATTGAGAGACTGAAGGTTGGGAAACCAAATCCTCCTCTGAGATGAAGTTAACAGACTGTGATTTCTGGCAAGAGACAGGGGAAGATGGACTGCTTGGGACAGCAGCAAGGGATACTAAGGCTGCCTGGCCAGTCTGGAGCAATGAGGATCACTTTGCAGGATTGTGACCTTATCTTGACCAGGACCTTGAACAGTAGAGGAAAAGGGGGGAAGGTATATAGGAATTTCCCTTCCCAATCCAAAATCAAAGCATCCAGAGGGACTGAGCCCAAGACTTGGGGTCTGCAACAAAACAGAGGAAGTTGATGATTATCACGGGCTGCAAATAGATCTATCTCTGGAGTGCTCCACCTTGAAAAAAAAACTTTTAACACTAGGGGATCCAGGGACCATCCATGATGGCCCTGGGAGATCCTGCTCAATGCATCTGATAGCACATTGTCCTTTCCTGGATGATGGACTGCTACCAGAGATGTCTGTAGAGAATAAGCCAGGGACCACAATTTCATGGCTTCTATGCACAAGGCTGTAGACCGAATGCCTCCCTGCTTGTAGATGTACCACATGGTGGTGGTGTTATCTGTCCTGATCTGAACCACCTTATTCTGCACTGACTGAGAGAAAGGGCCAGGAAAAATCTCTCTGAGAGCCAAGAGATTGATATGAAGAAGGGATTCCTGAGGGGACCACAGTCCCTGGGTTGTGAGAGCCCTCAGATGGGCTCCCCACCCCAGTAGAGAAGCATCCGTGATTAGGACCACAGAATGAGACTGAGTGACAAATGGGACTCCTTGCCTGAGATTGTCCTGATCCTGCCACCATTGGAGAGCCTGGATTAGAGTCTGAGTCACTGGAATTAGTCTGGTTAGAGCAAAAGGCCCTCAGATGAAACTGAATGTCCCTCATCTGAAATTTGGCTCCTTGGACCACTGCTGTAGAAGCCGCCATGTGGCCCAAAAGCTGAAGGAAGTGCCTTGCTGGCCAAGAAACTGAAAGGTGGAAGGAAGAAGTCAGCTCTGTCATAGCCCTTGCACTTTCTAGGGGAAGAAAAGCCCTTGCATTGACAGTATCCAGCTCTGCCCCTATAAAGGTGAGAAGCTGTACAGGCTCAAGAACTGACTTTGGGAGATTGAAAAGAAATCCAAGGGAAGTAAGCATCTGTTGGGTCACTTGCAGGTCAGACTTGACTTGGGCTGGAGACTGACCACAATGAGCCAGTCATCCAGGTATGGAAATATGAAAATATTCTTCTTTCTTAAGAAGGCCACTACTACAGCTAGGCATTTTGTGAATTCCCTTGGAGCTGATGTTAGGCCAAAGGGCATTGCTTTGAACTGATAATGACCTGAAGTAAATTTGAACCTGAGGTGATTTCTGTGGGAGCACCTGATGGGAATATGAAAGTAGGCATCTTTTAAGTCCCAGGAGGCTAGCCAGTCCCCTGGCCTTAGAGAGGGAAGGATTATTCCCAGAGTCACCATTTTGAATTTTTTTTTTAAAAGATGTTTGTTCAGGTATCTTAAGTCTAGGATGGGTTGCCACTCCCCTGTCTTTTTTGGGGTAAGGAAATACCTGGAGTACAGACCTTTTCCCCTGTGCAATGTAGGAACTTTCTGTATGGCCCTTAAGGCCAGCAGAGATGAAACCACTGCCTCTAGAACAATGGTTTTGGATATGCTTGCAGGTGGAAAGGATCTGGCTCTCAGCTTTGGGAATTCTCTGAAGCTGAGAGCCAGCCCCTGACTTACTACTTCCAGGACCCACTTGTCTGAGGTAACAGACATCCAGTTCTGGATGAAGTAAGCCAGCCTGCCTCCTACAGGAATAGGAGAGTCAACCCATGCTGACACATCAGGGTGTCTGCTTGGTAGGAGCCTTAGGCTGAGGGTGGATGCAGCTCTGCTCATCCCCCTTCTGCCTCTCCCTCTGAAGAACCTCCTCTGAGGAAAGGTAGAAGAGGCCTGTGCTTGGTAGAAAGGCCTATGAAAAGGCCTGCCCCTGCCCCTAGCTTGCTGCCTTTGAGGAATTGCCTGCCTTTCCTTGGCCTGTGCACTCCAATAAGTGGTCCTATACTCATCCATCTTTTTCATGTAATTCTCTGTCTGCTCCAAAAACAAAGAATTACTCACCACAGGGAAATCCATGGCCTTAGCCTGGGTGACCTGTGAGAGGCTAGTACATCTGAGCCAAGCCATTCCCCGAAGAGCCACAGATGTAGCCATGACTCTTGATGATACATCACTGGAGTCCACAGCAGCATGAAACTGTACCTTTGATGCCTCAGTCCCATCAGCAGCCATCTTCTCCAGCTCCCTGGCAAGCTGGGGGGAATCCTGCTTAGTCAGTGCCAGTACAGTGTCCCACATGGACTTCTGGTACCTGGCTGCATAGGCCATGTTATTAACCTGCCTGAGTTCCAAGGCAGATGTCATGTACTGTTTCTTTGCCATGGCATCCAGCTTCCTAGAGTCTTTATTAGGGGTGTGTGAAGCCAAGGGTATATTAGCCTTATCACAGGCTGCAGCCTGCACAACCCCAACATGGCTGCATTGCTGATACAAATACTCTATACCTGAGCCTGATAAGGTGTACCTCTTGTCCATTCTTCTGTCAACAAGAGGTACAGAATTTGGAGTCTTTAACAATTTCTGTGTCTGTTTCCCAAAGTACTTATGAAGCAGAATAGACAGTCTCTTGGACTCTGGGATGTCCATCATTTCTACATAATCAGGCTCCTCTTGTTCCTCAACAGCTTCTTCCACAGGGAGCTGGAGGGTTTCTGCCACTTTCATGTAAAACATGTAGTGGGAAGGGGACTCAGAAAGCCTAGGAGGGAAAACACCAGAAGGCCTGTCTGGGGAGATGTCCAGTTCAATGGACTTATCCAGACCTTCCATATCATCATCATCATCATCATTATCAACACCTTCAAAATCTTTGTTCCTCTCCAAATCCAGTTCATAAAAATCTTCAGGGGCATAATCCTGAACCGGAGGAACTGACCGAACCGAGCACCTGTCAGAAGGCGCCGGATCAGATGGAACTGGATGAAGCAATTCCACAATCCTAATCACCCTGGCAATCTCCTCGGTGGTCAGAACATGGGTCTCTGGATCCAAACTGGATGATTTTTCTTTTCATTTTTTTGTGTAGGAACCGATCCCTCAAGATCGACTCTCCTCTTGCCCGAAGAAGTATTGCCCTGGTCAGAGGGCACTCCTTCTGGTTCGGTTGGAAATGAACCGGGCTGGCCATCTGGGTCAGCAGACTTCTCGGCCTCCTTATCCATAAGCCTACCTAACCTTTTCTCCATGGTAGACTTAGGGACATTTTTACAAATTTGACAGTCTGAATCGAGGTGGTCAAGCCCCAGACAATAAACACAGGTGGTGTGGGGATCAGCCTTAGCAAAGACCTCCCAACACACACTCTGCAGTGTTGAAACACAGTGAGCCCAGTTTTTCTTTTGGGTTTCTCAGATGTAGCCATCCTAACCAATAAACTTACCCTTTTTATGGCAAACAACCAGGCAAGACTCCCTTATCGGTTTCTAACCGTGTCACGGGTATTGGAAAAAAATGCAAAAATTATGTTTTTTAAAAACCGATAAGGACCAGTAACCACACACTAAAGTCAAAGAAAAGTAAGAAACACAAAAACACTAGCTGAACTGGTCAAAAAAACAGTTTTTACAATTTCCACAAGTTTTACTGTGGCTAGTTCACTATCTAGTACTTACTGTACCACAGACAGAGATCTGAACTGAAATTTGCTAAAATAATCAGTAAAACCAATGACTTTAACTGACTGTTGAACCATGAGCAGAGGAGAAAATGTCTGGAGCCACTGTTCAGTTAGGTGGAGTAAATAATCTGATGGCTACGCTTCAAAGTGCAACAGACAGAGGTTTGAACCGAGCTCGAGCTCAATGTTCTATGCTCTGCATAGAATTTAACTCTTTACTCTCCAGGGCGGTTCAAGTGCTGGGGCTAACTGCAATAGTCAGAATACAGCAAGACTTCATGTTGCTTGAATAACAGAATACTTACAAGGGCACAACCCTGCTCCAAAAGATCTTTCAACACCAATACACATATACTGGCCAATTTAGCTAAATTCACTGTTGCCCACCAAACTGAGGAAAATTTAGAAAAATCCTCTTTAGATAGCCACTTTGGAAATAT
Source organism: Neoceratodus forsteri (assembly GCA_016271365.2). Taxonomy (NCBI): domain Eukaryota; kingdom Metazoa; phylum Chordata; order Ceratodontiformes; family Ceratodontidae; genus Neoceratodus; species Neoceratodus forsteri. Next base: position 963,788,642 of record CM028132.1, on the reverse strand, counting down.
CCTTGGAAGGCATCTCCCTACTTGTATATAGTTACAGTAGGAGATAAATGAACATTCTGTGTTTGAGCATAGTGCAATTACAGTGGTAGCCACAGACATTACCAGCTATTTCCAGATATTTCACAACATTTCTGAAGAGTTTCTCTCTGCTGCCTCTACTGTTTAAATGCAAAAAGCATCAGATATTTCTGGAAACATCAAGAAATTTCGGGAAATAGCTGGCAGTGTCTGTGGCTACTACTGTACAAAGGCTACTGAGGGCATTTTCTCACCAGAAAGTGTAAATAACATTGAGGAGATAGTAGCTGATAACAACAATAAAAAAGCAAATCATATCAAGGGACAAACAGGAACTCAGGGGTTGCACATAAAAATCCAGATGACATAACAGCCATTGTACAGGACTTAAGCATTGCAATAGAAGAATTAAAAATATATACTATCTAATTTTCAAGAACGAGAAGCCTGTATGAGTACCAGGTATCATTTCAACAAAATTTGGGAGAACCTGATTTAACCCTTAGGCTGCTGACAGAATTAGAATGTATAGGAATTTTGGACTGATATATCACTCTGCAGCCATGCAAGGATTAAATTCAAGAAAACAAGATAAGCAGCCATTTGATGTAAAAAAAATTCTCTCAACTTCCATACTTTCAAAACAAACACTTGAATTAGTCAAAAATCCCTATCTCTCAAATATAGCAATATTGGAAAACATAGCCATTCTAAAAGACAAGGTGGTTAACTTTAGATCTGATGTATTTTATAATCGAACAATTATCAAAAAATGACTACAATCAAAAAAACAAAGGATACACAGACTCAATCATTTGAACAGACAGAAATAGAAATAACTGATAAAAGCAATAAAGCCATTAAAACAAATTTGCCAGCTCCCTTTAGTAAGGAAACTTCTCAGGACATTAGTTTTTCAGAGGAACTCCAGTGTAAGAATAAGACTACTAAGCACCAAAAGAAAACTAAAAAAAAAACAAAGAATAAAAAATCTTAGAAACAAAAACATCAGGGATCCCCAACTAAAATGCAAGGAACGAGTAATAACAAAAAGACACAAAATAACATTATATTCAAAGTGGATGAAAGGGCTGAGGAAAACCAGTCTTTTGTAGGCTCTGATCCTACAACAAGGAGGGAGACCAAGGGACCAAAAAATAAGTCACCTAAGACTTTGCCCAAGCATGATAGTAAAAATGTTGTTGAAATAGAAACAGTGGTTACTCAATAGCTCCCTAGGACTGAAGTTGATGAACAAATAAAACAATTTGCAGGCTCAGAACAAATAAAAGATATGAAATATGAAAAATTAATATAAATATATGGTATAAAGCCTCTAACAGATGAGACCCTAGATAAATTAAGGACTTGGGTCTTACATCTCCTCCACTTAGCGGAAACAGAAGGAACCATATTTATTATGATGCCACCGAATGACCTGCTACAAGACTGTGTGTTGCTTTATTATAAAGAAGACCCATTGACAAAAAAGATATGGGCCTAAAAACAAAACTTGAGTCTCACAGGCATACATTTGTGCACTCCGATTAAAGTCCCTATTCTATATCAAGATTCAGATTTCAGATCTAATGCAGATAAACAAATAGACATGTATAATAAACAAACTGTGTTAAGGAACATAACAGAAACAATAGAGAACTATGAGGCTCAACAGTTAAATGAATGGAAATGTAAAACCATCTCAATACTTGGATGGGAAACAACTCAAAGTGCTTCAATTAGTAAAATCAAAACATAAATAATAACATTCCTTTCTCACAGTTAAAAATTACCTAATACAAATAGTTCCATTGCCAGGCTAAAAATCAGCAAACCTGGGGTGCGATTCTAGAAGAATGGCACAAGTCGCCACCAAATGCGACTTACACCAAACCCAGTTACGACAAGGACCCTGCGCTCAATTCTAGAAGGAGCAGGGTCCCTGCAGCTAAGTCCTGCGACTTGCGACATGTGGACAGCTACATCAAATGAAGGGCATAACCAAGGGGCATGTTGCAAGTCACACCCTCCAACAGTTTGGTGCAAGTGTTCCCCCCGAACCTTGAAAGCCCTGCGGGGATGCTCTCTCCTGCCCAGAAGCTGCCTGCAAGTTGTGTGTGTCGTTGACTTTCACCACCCTTCTAGAATCAGGGCCACAAAATGTATCTAGTCAATGGGAAACTACCCGGAGACAAAGAAGGGGCCTTTACATACATGGGACACCAAGGCTCACTTGTAATAGACCTTGTATGGGCCAACACAGAGGCATTTAAAAATGTGTTGATATAAAAATACTAGATAGCACAGACTCATTCAACTTTCCAGTCCACACTTCATTGAATACCTAAAAAAAAAAAACCAGAGGGAAATAATAATAATGATATTAATAAAGAAGGAAACATAGAAATTATTAACCAAAAAATAATTTGTTGGAAAGCTGTTACTAGATACACATTTTTAGAAATATTTTGCTCAGAACCACCTAATTTGTATAGACAAGAAATCTTGACTCTTGAAGAACCAACACAAGCCATGGACAATTGAAAAAAAATAAATGATTTGATTAGGCCCCATTGCAGGACTTTGAGTATTCATAAGAAAAATCCACAAACTTAGTTTAACTACACTTGCAGAAAGGAGATACATCAATTATCTAAACATGTAAGGAAAGTTAAGAAAAACAGAACTAAAGCTAACCTTAAAACCTTAACACAATCAAGGAAAAAATATAAATAAAAAAGAAGAGGAGTGAAATAAACAGGGACCCTGGTTTTCCATTTTTACCGGTAACACCCGTAACAATCACGGAATCCTGCTTGGTTTGCGGATTTTGAATTCTTGTACCGGTGCCTCATGGAAATTGCATGTCACTGCACAGAATCTCTAAGATTTCAGTATCTTTTTAAATTTTTTAAATTTTCTCTTTCTATATCCCCTTCTCACAGCAACAGTCTCCACTTTTCAGAGATCCCTAGGCTGGGTATCCCCTAGCTTCACACCCAGGTGATGCTCAGGAGCTCCTATGGGCCTGCCCCTGTCCTGCCTGGATTGTACTCCCTCCAGGTGGGAAGGGAGGGTACCCCAGGTCACCACTTCACACTCCCTTATGGTGTGTCTAGCAACTCAGTGGGTCCCTCATGGAGCCTGGTTATGAAGTCTGGGGCACCTGGGTCCCTTCTGCCAGTGGCCAATGTGGGGTAATTGTTCCTGGTTTTCTGGTCTCTGTCCCTGAGGGCACTGGCACTAGAGATCCAAGGAGGTAGGTCACATAGACACATGCCACTGCTTCAGATCCTGGCTAGTGTCCTCCCCTCCTGATCACTCTGCAGCACCATTGCACCACCACCCATGGTTACAAAGGTGGTGGTAAAGAAGCAGGACCTGCAGCCCACCCTCCCTGGAGGAGGAGAGCAGTCCCCCAGGTGCTCGATCCTACTTCCCTGGCCAGACCTCCAGCAACCTGAGTTTGCTTCTGACCCGGGGTCGCTGGCACTGCAAGCAATAGTGCTACTGCAGCCCCAGCAGGCTGACCCAGATTTCAGCAACTTAAAATGAATGCTGCTGTGCTTTGCATTCTTTCTACTTTTCTGCATATAGAGTCAGTAAGGAAATCACCCGCACTGCTTTGTTGTAATCAGCCATTCAGTTTAAGCACCCATGCCTAGTGGTTAGAGTAACAAACAGTGATTGAACTGGGTACATCCAGCAGACTTCGGTTTGAGTCCCACAACCTCCTCTTGCATACTGTGTGACTCCAAGCAAGTCACTTAACCTCCCCAGTGCTTCTAGGTCACACCTTAAAACAGACAGTTCTGCCTTGTGGGTCTTACCTGCTTTACAAAGAATGTAAAAAAAAATATCAATATATGTTTACTACATCATAGAATAGTAGTCAGGGTAAAATGTAATTTACCTGCATTTCACTTGGGCTGCAATGATTTTGTATAGGTAAAGATAAATGTTCAGATACATTTTATCTGTTTTATAAGCTTGTTTTTAGATTTTAGTCAGGTTTTTATTGTATTCTTTGCATATAAGTATCTAGGTTGTAGATTGCTAAATGCAGGATTACTGTTACCAATTAACTTATTCAAGTTTATAATCAGTAGGGCCATCCAAAATCCTCAGTTGTTTGAATGAAAACTAGTCTGAATGAAAGTATGTTCACAAAGAGGAAACTGCCTTGCTACTTATGAAAAGACTTCACAGTTAGCACCCCATTTAGGTGAACTGGATCATTTGCACCTTTTCTCCCACCTGCTGTTTCAGTCTCTGTGACAACAAAATGTTTTCTGATAGACTGCTTCAACAAAAAGCAGATGTAAAGTATTTAAGAGTGCTTAGGTTTGGCAAGTGGATTTTGAAAGCACAGTCAATGATATACAGAAGGTATGACCCCAGGGGCTGTATGATGCTGGTGGGCAGAATAGTGCTCAATTCACATCTGAACAAAGACATGAAAACTAAGAGACACCCTTTTCATGGACACCAAGTAAAAAAAAAAAGCATCCACATGTCTGGGAGATGCATGAATCCATTTGAAGGTCCTCCACTAATCACTTGTGGATTTTTTAGGTGAAGACATTTTATTTCAAAGAAGCAAATTTGAGCAGTTTTTTTTTTGCTCCTCCCACCCCCTAGCTATCCACTCCTTCAGACCTGCCAAGGTCCCCTACCACTGCTGCTGATTCTGACCACCATCCACTGCCCCTTACTACTGTGCTACCAGGTAACCCAAAGTAACCCTTCATTGAGTGGGCCCCAACCCTGTGGGAGGCTACCAGGGGAGAAGAATTACCCCAAGGAGCTTCCTGTGTATCCCAGGTATGGCAGGGGTCAGAACAGACACATGTCTGGGGCTTCCAGCTTATGGAGGGACCAACAGCCATCCTTCGGTCACATGATGTCAAGGCACAAGCCAACATCCCTCATGTTCCCTCTTGCAGTGAGGGCTGACATGTTGTCATGCCTCTGGCCTCCATCAGGGGCCAGCAAATTCTGAACCATGAATCCACCCTCCCTCCCAGGAGAAGGTGAGTGGTCATTGAACACTCAAGCCTTCACCCACCAGCTGGCCCTCTAACACCCAAGTCTGTTCCCTAACCCTGGTCAGTGGTGTCACAGGCAGAAATCCAATTCAGGCAGTTAAATTATAGATAGGAAAAAACAAAGGTAGTCCACCTTAGCGGTGATGGTTCAGATTAATTCACATCTGAGTTCTAACAAGCAAAGAGACCAAGTCATTTGTAACTTGTGCATGTGGGGTGTGGGTGTTGAAGAAAGGGGATCATAGGGCTGTCACTACTGCCATAACCTTGAGGGATGTGTTCTGCATTGTTGCTACTGCCATCACACTGAAGGGGTGAGGGCTGTAATGTTTCTGCCATCACCACTGGTGGATGGGGAATGCAGTACTGCTGCTGTCCCACCTGAGGGATGTGGGCCATAGTGCTGATACTGCCATCACACATGAGGAATGGTGAATGTAGTACTGCTGCCATCATACCTAAGGGATGGGGGCCACAGTGCTGCCTCTTTTGTCACACCGGAGGGAGGGGTATCATAGTGCTGTTGCTGCTGCCATCACACCTGAGGAATAGGGCTGTAGTGTTGCTTCCATCACACCTTGGGGATGGGGGCTGTAGTGTTGCTGCTGCCATATCATCTTGTACCTAAAATAACTTTAAATTGGTACAAGGATGGAAGGATGTGTAATAGTGGAGGTCAAAATTGCTAAAATGCATGTTAGCAGAGTTAAAAATTGTTAAATAAAGTACACAAAACCAAACAACGGTAAAACCGGATTTTGGCTTAGCAGACACCGGTGACAATACCATTTTTTACAATGTGCAAAATGGAATATGCCCTTTCTCAATCCCGGTAAACCAGTGTCCCTGGAAATAAACATAGTAAAAGAATGTGGGAACAGCCAAGGAAAACAGTTCTTAAAAAAGACATGAAAGCATTTTGGACATTTGTCTCTTCTGGTCTCAGGATGTAGACTAACAAACTTGAAGCTTTTATACCCCCAAAAGTCTGGGTAAATTATTATAAACTACTTTATTTCTCAGAACAAGAATCACACATAATTAAATTAACTAACAGAACAGAGGCAACCACAAACTCGCCCCAGCCCATGTTTATTACTACGAGTGAAATACAGCATGCAGTTTTGTCATTAACTTCAAACAAAGCTTCTACCCTGGACTTTATAATAGGAGATAGTTATATAACATTTTATGACTGGTAGATTCCTACATTTATTGTAATATTCAGCTTATTTCTCCAATGTACACAATTTCCTGATAGCTGGAAAGGCAGCACATTTTTCCAATCCATAAAAAGGGGAATCCTCTGGATCCTTGGATGTACAGACCCATAAGCCTGATTGATGTATCCCAGAAAATATTTTCAAAAATAATACTTAACAGACTTAATTATTGATTGAAGAAATAACTTATTATAAGTAATTTGCAGAATGGATTTAGATCAGGACGGTCAACCATTCAGCACTGTTACCTGCTTTACCATTTAATCTGGAAATATATCAAAATAAAGAACAACAAGCTTTTCTGTTGTTTTATTGACCTGTCCTCTGCTTTTGACATCATCAGTATGGCTATTCTTTAGCAAAAATTTGAAGAACTTAAGATAGACTCTATGTTATTGGATACATTAATCAGGCTTCATCAAAATACCTGGATTAAAGTTCAATATAACCATCAGGCGGGTACCACGGATAAAATTTCCACCAACCTAGAAATTAGGCAAGGCTCCATGTTAGCACCCACCTTATTCAACATCTATATAAATTCAATAATTCAAGCTATGGGAGATCTGAATTTTCATTCACCAGCAATCTTTGACCATAAAATACTTTGCTTGCATATGCGGACGATATTGTCCTCATTTCAACTTCTAAACTTGGCCTACAAAGGAAATTAAATTATTTTTCAGAGTTGTGTAACAAGCACTGCCTGGATATCAATAAAGACAAAACTAAAATGTTCATGTTTTGTAATCATTTAAAATCAGTTCCTAGAATCATTATTAATAACATTAAAATAGAAACTGTCAAACATTATGTCTACTTAGGTGTCAGATTCTTTGAGAATTTAAAGTGGAAGAACCACATTGATTTGATATGGGTCAAAACAATGGTAACAGCTAATGCTTTAAAAATATTTAATACAAAAGTAGGGAAAAGTACTGCAAGAGGATACATTAAGGTAGTGAATGCTAAAGTCAACATTAGCATTTTATAGGCCTCAAGGATCTGGACAATAGTAAATTTAAACACCCTAGAGAAAATCTTGAATAAAATATACAGAAACATTTTAATGATTCCTCAGTCAGTCCTAGCAGAGATTTTGAGGTTAGAATTAGGTCAATACTCATTACACACTATGGCTATTGAAAGACAACATAATTTTTCTTAAGACCTTATTAAAATCATCCGAGACATTGTTATCCAGATGTTGCATAGAGGAAGAGACTGAATATACTGTACCACTAAAGGTTTTACATTTCCATCCATCTCTAAGATCAAGACTCACTTATTTCACTTAGGACTAGCCCAACTCATATGGGAATCTGATTTGTATCCATTGATATGACTCAAAGAAATTATAAAGAACAGAGTCAGGGATGTAGCTGCATTAAAAGATCTAGAAAGATTAAATAGCCTGAAACTTTTTAGCTGATATAAGCAAATAAAGCAAACACACAGCCTTGAACCGTATTTGATGTGTATGACTGACCCTAAACAAAGAAGGTCAATAACTAGGTTCTGACTTGAAATTTATAAAGCCAATTGTATCTATTTTCAACAAAAAATTCCAGAGGTGGACATTCAATTCTGCAAATGTGGCTTTAAGTTAGAGAATGATCTTAAACACATAACATTAATATGCCCCCCTTTACACACAAAGCCGGAACTATTGTCTGGGTGAGATTTTGGCATCCCTTGGTCTCTCCTCCTCTCCCAACTGATTACTATGTTGTACATGTCTCAGGATGTACAATTACTCCATTGGCTGGCTAATTTCCAAGCAGCAACACATTTGTAATAGATGATTGTGCAATTAACATTGTTTAATGTATTAACATGAACAATTTAAGCAATTATTTTGGAATTATTATAAACAACTATTTCTGTACTTCAAGATGTATACATATGATCTTTTACTACAAGATGTAATACACCTTGTTGTATAATGACATTGCAATAGTTGCACATTTTACAAATGTTCTTTTAGTGTATTGTTTTAAAAACGTTTTGCTGTGTTTTTAGATTTTAATCTTTGTAATGGCTTAATTGCTGAATGAATAAAATATTTTTGACCTTTGACTTTTAAAATAGGTGCATAGGCCCTTCTGCGAGTCACCACAGAGAGAGAATAGTCATTGTCAAAATAAATTCTCTTCCTATTTTATTTAAGTTCTTTCATTCTCCATGCCCTCAGGAGGACTTGCTGCTTAACAGAGTAATTAAGAAATTTAACTGTAATGGAGTGTGGCCACTGGTCTGAATGTTGTGATTTCGGGTGTTAAGGCCCTATTAAGTCCATTTGATATCCAGGGGCAAGGCTTGGTCAAGTTGGAGATTGTGCCTCAGAAAACTGTCCAGAAATGCCTGTGTATCTCTGCCTTCCTCTTCCTCTGTGATTCTGTAGATCCTTAGATTACTTCTTAAGGGTCAATTTTCTAGGTCCTCACATTTGTTTTGCATATCCTTATAGCCTTCTAATAGATGCACTACAAGGCACTCCAGTCTGTCTGTTCTGGTATCCAGTTGGCCATACTGCAACTCTAATTCTTTAACTTGGTGCCAGACTTGAGTCATTTCTTCAGAGAGCTATGCTCGAAAGGAGCATACTTCTGTTCTAAATTCCTTTAATTCCACCAGTATATTGGCCCTACTCATCTCTTCGGTGGTTTGCTGGAATTCCACCATGCTGCTCAGTGCCATTGCAGACTGTTTTGTTGTGGGGGTTAATCCTGTGGCATCCAAGGTTGAGGGTGAGTTACTTTTCTTTTTGTAACCACCCATTCACTTCTGTGCTCCTAATCTAACCTTTTGATTTTGATTTTGCTGCAACAATCTGTGATTTAGGAGCTGTTTGGAGCATTTTGTAACAGAGCATCTCCTCTAGTGCTGCATCCCATGAGTCAATGTCACCAGAAGTCCACTTTGCCAAATAAAGTTATTTATTAGTGTATGGATAGGGGCAAACCATTTTAAAGGGAGATAAATATTTAACATATTCAAAGGTTAAAAGAACCTGGGAAAGATGTTCATTTTTAGTACGTTAACCCTGCTGCAAAATGAAATAGGAAGCAAATTACACCTACTTACATCCTGTTTTAATGTAGGAATTAAATTTGTGAAGTTTAAACTAATTAACTGAGTATCATCCTGAGGTAAAATAATACCTAAGTATTTTATGTGATTTGGCACCCATAACAGTCCTAAGTTACTAATGACCTCCTTTAGAATCCCACTATTTAGAGGCATCACTATTGACTTCTTCTTGTCTAGTTTATCATTTGAAACCAAACTAAATTACTGAATGGTTTCCAATGCTGCTTGGATTGACGCTTTAGGATTAGAAATATGAAGAAGCACGGCATCTAAATAAGCAGACAGTTTTAAATGGAAAGGGCCAATGTTCATGCTATTAACTCAGGGGTTTGTGTTTAAATAATATAGAAGAGGTTCTAAGTAAAAAATAAACAAAAGTGGAGACAAGGGGCATCCTTGACGAATACCACAGATACATTCTAATAGTGGATGAATAAATACCATTACAAAAAAATCTTGCTGTAGGCTGTGAATACAGAATTTTAAGCCAATTAATACATTTGTCTGGAAAACCAAATCTCTGAAGAGTGCCCAACAAGAAATCAATATTTACTCCTTCAAAAACCTATTTCTGCATTCAGGGAAACCAGAACCGCAGGGATTCTGGCATCCCTGAAGGCAGAGATGACATGTGACAACTTCTTTATGTGGTCATAGGTGTGTCTGAATGACATGAAACCAATTTGTTCCCTACATATTAAGGAATCCCAACATTTTTTTATTTCTCTGGGCCAAAATGCTAGAACGTATTTTTAAAATCACAATTAACTAGTGAGATAGGGAGGTAATTGCTAACTTTATCTTTGGGCTTATTGGACTTGGGTAAGAGGATAATTAAAGCTTCCAAAAGAGTGTAATCATTGAGACCATTAGTGAGAATGTAAGTATACACACAGATCATAAAATTTGAACCAGGGTATCTTTGAAGGTTTTGTAAAAATTGGGAGTGAAGCCATTTGGCCCAGGTGATTTGTCTCATTTTAAATTATCTATTGCATCCAGTGTTTCCTGGTTATGAATGGGTTTAATTAACTCTTTGGCTGAAAGTGGATTTAGTTGAGTACAGTTAAATTTCCTGAAATATAATTCAAAATCAGAATGGGAGAGAAAATTAGGAATAGGGCCATAAAGATGTGAGTAAAAATCCATTAATTCAGACAGACTTTCTTTTTGCTCAATTTTTACTGAGTTGTCTTTGTCAGAAATAATGTAAGAAATGTTTTTGGAAATTTCCATATTTTTAAGTTTATTAGCCAGCAACTTACTCGACTTTTCTCCTAAGTCAGTAAATTTCACTTCAGTCCATAAGATAAGAAATTATGTTTTATCTCTAGTTAGGGTGGGTTATTGGAAAGGGAAAGGGAACATTGTTTAACCAGGAGTAGCACACTAAGCAAAAGCTACTTTCCAGATGTGACCTGGAAGCACAAGGAAGTTAAGTGGCTTGCTCAGGATCACACAGTATGCAACTAGGTGACTGTGGGATTTAAACCCAGGTCTCCAGATCTGCAGCTCAGAGCCTTAACCCGCTGTGCCATACTGCCTCCTGTACATCCTTATATTTATCTAATTCACATAACATTTGGTCTGAATAGGAGAGATTTATTTGATTTTTTTAGATTTTCTATTTTATTAAGTAGAAATTCTATTTTGGCTTGATTTTGTTTTTTTCCATTTTGTGGACAACCTTATAAATTCACCTGTAATGAAGCACCTACCAGCTAACCAGACAATATTAAGTTTTGATGTTGATGACAGATTATATTCCAAGTAGTTAGCCATCATCTGTTTAATGTGGTTGATAAATTCTTCTTTTAGGAGCTGGTTATTAAGGTGCCAAACAGATTGCTTGATAAATGAGGAATTTAAAACTGGCTCCATCCAAACTAATGAGTGGCCTGATAAACTTATGGCAGAGATCTGCACATCTCTTACACCTGATATAAGATACTTGCTAACTAAAAAAATAATCATTTCTTGAACAGGAACTATGTGCTGATAAAAAAAGGAATACTATTTAGAATTTGTGTTGAATACTCTCCATGGATCAACCAACTCAAAAAGATCAAGAAATTCCTTATGAGCCCTATTATCAGCATTTAGTCTTGTTCCCACATTGGTTGATTTGTCCAAATGTGGATCCAAAGGCATATTCCAATCACCATCCAAAAGTAAATAATAAGAGAAAAACTGAGATAATACATATGTAAGCCGCATTAAGACATTATTGCGACAGTATTGTAGATTTCCTTGGTAAGCCTAGTTCAGGAGCATTAATAGGTTCAGATTAGGGAAGGAAAGTGATAGTGCATACATTGTTAGGGGCTAACACTTATAGTTAGGTGAACAGTCTGCAGTGGTAACTGCAATAGTGTCAGGGGCGGAGGCAGTGGCATATGCTTGTTGATAGAAAATGGGCCTTGAGTCTAGTGCGGAAGCACGGCAGTGATGGGGTGTCCTGAATCTCCACAGGGAGGTCATTCCACAAGGAAGGAGCAGTATGAGAGAATGATTTTTGTCCTGCCTTAGTCCTGACCTTGGGGACATCCAGTAGCATGTGGCCTGAGGATCTAAGGCTACACTGGTTTAATTTTGCAGTAAGGAGTCCCCAAGACTCTGGGGAGGTGAGGGGCTAATTATTCTTTGCCAGGCAGAGTACAGAGTAACTGAGGTGAGATTGAAGGTTGGCCAATTAAGCTTTGCCATCACCCGCGCAGTGGTGGCTCCTGGTGGGGATGAGGTTGTAAAGCGGGCCACCTTGTTGTATAGGGTCTGTAGTCTACTGAGCTCAAGCTTTTGATACCCTGAATGACCGGGCAGCATAAGTTAGAGTTGGAAGTAGGACACTATTTGCTATAGCAATCCTAGCTTCTTGGGTCAGCGATTCCTTGAGCCGATACAGTAATCCTAGTTTTGCATGGATTGTTCTCATGACTTGGTCCACATGTTGTTTGAATGTGAGACCTTGGTCAATAGTAAGGCCAAGGTACTTAGTTGAGGCGACAACTTCGAGCTTGTTACCCTCAAGGGACGAGAGTTGGAGTAGATGTGTTCTATCTAGTCCAAGGGCTCTTAGTCCTAACAGCATGGCTTTGGTTTTGCTGGTGTTAAGGACCATTTTATTCTTGATGAGCCACTTCTCCATGATATGAATATCTTTTTGGAGAGAGGCGCTAAGGTCATCCAAGTTGACTGAGGTATTGTAGATGACGGCATCATTGGCTTTCTGGAGGTGGTTTCGATACTCCATTTTTGCTACTTTGGTGGCCCTTTTACACTGGTTATGGAGGGCTCTGTAGGTGGCCTGGTTGTCTGGGAGAGCCGAGTCTTTGGACTTTTTCCAGGCTTTATCACAGCTGGTCATCAGGGCCTTTAAGGGGGGAGTGATCCACTTATAGCAATGGCCTTTTACCCGGTAGGTTTTATTAGGGGCCAGGAGGTCCGCAGCCCACATGATAGACCTATTAAAGAAGTCCACTGCTCCCTCCAGGGTGGAGAGACTTCTTATTGGGCTCCAATCCAGGTTGACCAGGAGAGAGATGTAGTGCTCAGAGGAGAACTTAGAATAGTCTCAGGCAGTGAGTATTCTAAGCGGGACTTTTACTGGTCTGTTTTTCCAGACACAGAAGATTGGTGAGTGGTCACTGAGAGCATCTGACAAGGTGCCAGTGGCTTGAATGTTTGGAGGGTTGGACACCAGTGCCCAGTCAATGATTGAGTGGTTACCTGTTTTGTAATTCAGCCTTGTAGGCAAGGAGATAATTTGAGAGAGGTTGGCTTCATGTAACAGACCTGGTATTGAGGACCTTGCCTCTTTGGACCAGTCAAGGTTGAAGTCTCCAAGGATGATGAGTTTGGTTGACAACTCAGCTGCAAGAGTTCTAGAGAGTGTCCCGAGGGATTGGAGAGCATCCTTTGGTGGACTATATACACACCCCATGTTGAGGTGTTTGGTGCCACCAAGGGTAATGTGTACAAAGATAGCTTCAATGTCGGGGGGCAGAGTAACTTGCAGGTTAATTTGTGAAGAGGACAGGGAAGCCTTCACGTAGATTAGAACCCCACCCCCTCTTTTCAGGAGTCTGTCCTTCCTGTAACTGTTGTAACCATGGACAGCAAACTCGTGGTCAAGGATCGATGGTTTTAACCATGTCTCGGAGACAGCAAGCACATCCGGGTTAAAAAGGGCTAACCATGCTTGTACCTCATGAATTTTTGGCCTAAGACTACAAATATTCATGTGTACTATTAAAATTATTAGTTTTTAACTTGTGAAAAAGAAGTATATTTTCAAAAATATTCCTCGGTCAGCAGAATAGTCTCTAAGTAGGCTGACCTGTAACAATAATTTAAAGTGTCTGACACAAACACCCATCCACGTGGTCCCAGAATATATGTGTCACACCATTATGTAGAAACATTTCGGGAAACTTAGTAAAGTCAGTCAAAAGTATCCTGTCTTATAATTGAAAAGAAAACCTATTAAAGTAAGAAATCTAAAAAAATATATATAAATATTAACAGACTAATTAAAATGCAAAGCTGGAGCCAGCTAACTTACCTATAATGTCATAAAATGATCCAGCTCAAAGTTATATATTTCATCGCAAACAAGGAAAATAAATAACCAAAATCGGCAGGTTAAATTAAATAATCTTTGACTCATTAAGAGCAAGTATGTTACCAAAAATCAAAATTTAACTCAGTCAGTAAAGTGGTCTCTAAGTAGGCTAACTTGTAGCTGCAATCTGAAGTACCCAACACAAATACCCTTCCCAGTAGTCCCAGAATTTATGTCTCACATCCTAATGCGGTAACATTTTAGGAAACCATTAAAGTCAGTCAAACATTCTCTCTTATAATTATAATCTCTTAAAAAGGAAACTTATTAAAGTAATAGGTATTATATAACATCTGAAGAACTGTTTCTGAACACATGCGTAAATAATTAAATATTTCACATGAGCATTGTTAATTCAATTGAGCTGAATCGAACGCGTGTTACTGAGCTACTTGACATTGCGTTATCTAAACAATGCTCCTAAAAAATATAAAGTAAGCACTCAAATATAAGCAAATTATGTAACAGAATAGGAACTTAAAGAAATCAGAAATAAACTGTTTGATCCTTAGTAGGACTGCCCAAAATGGGATCAATGTCAATCACAGTGTGCCATCTTCATTGTAATAATGAAAGAGCACATCAAAAAATATCTCACTTCAGTATCTACCTGGCTTAGTCAGAATAATTAAGTCATTAGTAGTAATTTGATCAATACTTACAATGAATCCGAGTTTAGTATAAAAGTTTGACCATGAATAAAAGGACAGTTTCACCAGGATAGATCACTTCAAAGAACTATGCCGAACAGACTCAGCTTACACGGAATAGCTCCAGTAAGAGATCAGCCAACAATTTCCTCTCTTAATCAATGGAGTCAAAAATGAACATATTTCCATCTCTTGTGATAGATAATCTTGCAGGGTATAGCATTTTAAATTTGATACCGGCTAGAATCAGTTTATTTACTAGAGGAGCAAAATCTCTTCTATGGCATCTAACTGTGAACTGCAAGTCCAGGGGATACAGATTTTTTCCCATCCCAAGATACATCTTTTGCCTGTTTTAATTTATTTAAAATGTTGTTTGTCAAGATACAGTAATTAAGAAGTTTAATGATGAAGGGTCTTGGTCATTCTCCAGGGTTCAGAAGGGGGCTTACAGCACAGTGAGCCTTTCTGTCGCAGTTGTTTTGCGTCTGCTTCGACCCTCCAAATCTTCTAGTTTGGCTTCCAATTTTGAAATCTTATGTTGAAGATTAGGTAGCTCTGGATCAGGTCTGTCTTTCCAATCTTCAAGGGAAGAAATCCTGGATTCTGCATCCATCCCGCATTTGCTTGTTTAGTTCCTCCATTTTAGCATGAATTACTTTTGAGTCATCAATGAGTGTCATTATTGCCTCCTTCAAAGGATTTATCTCAAGGAGGTTCCAAAGATCCTAAGCTCTCCCAGACATCTATAGCTTGAAAAATGGCACAATGGCAAAATGTAGTCCAAACAGATCTTTACTGAGGCTAGTAAACAGCACAAGCACTCTATCCTAGCGCTTTGGCAACTGCCTTCTGCAGGGGTTGCTTAGTTCCTCTGTTTTAGCATGAATTACTTTTGAGTCTTCAAGGAGTGTTATTATTGCCTCTTTTAAAGGATTTAGCTCAAGGGGGAATTTCTCTTCAGTTACAGAAGGAGAGCTGGTGTTAGACGCCATTGCTTTAGTAGGAGCTTGCTGCTTTCTTTTGGATCCACTGGCTCTGTCAGGCATAGGTGGTGGGGTTTGTTTTGGTGGAGCATTTCTCATTTCCACCTCCATAGTTCTCAACATTAGCAAGGCTATCAAAGGATTTCAGTGCAGGATCAATTTTTAAGAATATCAAAAATACAGAGTTAGACCTTTTGGTATAAATTCAGCTAAATTTAGTTACAAAAAGCAGAGCACCCAAAGAAGCTTCCTCACCCTGCTTTAGTCAACACATGACCACCCCACAGGACTTAATGAAAGCTTTGAACTGTCAACTTTTCTCAAGAAATAGTAGCTCAGCTTGCTCCATTTTCATGCTTGTACTGTGCTGAATGTTGTTTGTCTTTTTCAAATGGCCTGACTGCTTTAATGAAACTCTGCACTCATGAATTTATTCAAACTAGCACTACAGTGTTGTGGTACAGTACATAAGTCATGCTATGTTCTTATATATGCATCTATTTAGGCTACTGATTGTGAATACTTATTGAACATTTTTCTATTTTATGATTATTTAAATAACATCAGTGCCATTATGTACAGGACTCTTCAACTGGCAATTTTTCCTTAGAAATAGTACCTCAGTTGTTTCTATTTGTATACTTGTACAGTGTCCTATGTTTTTATCAATTGGTTTGTTTATCTTAATAATAGCTGCATTATTGAACTCATCCAAACTAGTACCACTATGCCATGTTAAGTAACTACTGATAGGTTCTCATATGTGTATCTATTTAGACTACAGATTGTGAACATTTATTGAAATTTGCCTATTATATGATTGTGATTGTTTAAACAAATATCAGAGCCATTATGTACGCACTGTTGCTGTCATATGGGGGGATGGCATGTTAATTTTGTTAATCTGTTAATTTTTTTGTTTATTTTTCTTTTTTTATCATGTTATTCCCTTTATGGTCATTTACCTGCTTTATTATGTCAATTAACGCTGTGTGATCACATACAGGTGTCTCATATTAATGTTTATGTATATAAAAAGTGGACTTGACCATCAGGGTTACTCCCTGAGAATGTGTTAAGTGAAACCAGTCAGAGTTCTGTGGGTAGTACTCTAGTCCCTCTGTGTGAGTTTTACACTTTGAGAATAAAAAAGTGATTTAACTGCAATTGTGTCTTCATGATTTGCTTGGGTGGTGGGTGGTGTTTGAACCTTCAGCCTTGGTTTTCAGTCTGTTCTTTAGTACACCATAGCAGTGGGGAGTCTTGCCTGCCAACCCATACTGTGGTCACCCAGGAATCCTGCACTGGGGGCACTACGCCCCCAGAGGTGGAAAGCATACAAGGGCTGCTTAATCCACCTCCCCCCAGCCAGCCCTCTAGCAATCTTGGTCCATTCCCAAACCTGGATGTCTTGTGCCATGAGTGGCAATGTAACTGCTATGCTGGAAGGCCAGAACAAAGCCAACCCTTCTGTCCCTAAGACAGAAGTAGACTATGGTTGATGGGTGGCTAGCACCTTTCCTCCATGGGCTCAAAACATCTCACCTCTGTGAAGTGCTTGGCTCATTGCCAGTCATAGGGTGAGAGACAAAAGTGTTCCTAACCATACTAACACACAGACTATAAGATATAGATTTATGCAGAGGTGCTTTTGAAGAACAAGATTGTAATTTCATCACGTGAAGCTATGGGCAGGATAAGCCATAAGCACAAACAGCGAATGGCTTCTACTGCCACCAGCTTAAGGAGATGAAATTACTGCCAAGTTCATCAGGTACTTATATCCTGTGACATTTATTATATTACATGGTAAATAACTGGGCTTGTATTTGTATAGCTTTTCCATGTGAGAATGTGTTTGTGAGTGTTACTGAGTGTAAATGAGATGTTCCCTAGTGATAGGTTTTGTAGTGGTATGATCATTGTGCAAGTGCATTATCTTCTGCAAGCTGTGAGTAATAGAGTCTTTATTTACATTTTGAGATGTTGTTCACACTTCCTTATTCACAGTCTGTTATTCACTTGGCATTCCTCAGCCACTGAAAATCAATAGGTGAGAGGGTCACCCATGCCTGCTTGTGTGGTATGTTAATGTACAATTTCTGACTTTTGTGGTACTGTGCATGCTCAGAATGCTTGGGCAAATCTAGTAAAAGTATTTTAAATAAAATAACAGGGTAAGGCCTAATAATATGCTACTTTTTGTGATTTTATGTGCTGCTGTTTTGTTTATAGACTGTTTCAAACATTCCAAAAATGTTACATTTTTTTTTATTTTTATAAATTTTCTCATATCCCATAATCTGTATCTTAGTACAGATGGGGCAACAATTGGGTGAGTTGAGGATACTAACACTATGTACAAATGTCCTTAATTTCAGTCTGACCTGAGATATGGGCGTCAACAAATTGTGATTATAGTTGTGGGGCAGCACCCTTACAGCTAAGGCTGGGTATACATTTTGATGTTAAATCACAATTTTCCTTAGCTTATATTTCACCCATTTCTTAATGGAGTTTCATGAAACTTTCAAAAGCATGCCACTGTCTCTGATATGTGTAGAACACACATTATCACGTAATTGGAGTTATTGAAGAAAACAATAAAGCTACCATTGCTGCTGTTCAGATGATTGGTGATGAGAAACCCATCCCCCCTGCTGGTAATGTCACAGCTGCTGCTTTGGCTCTATGTCTCTCACCTTCCCCTCCAAGGTGCTCGGCATCAATTTTGCAATTTAAAACTACCGCTGGTTGGGAGCTCACTCCCACCACCAGCAGTGTTGTGGCAACCACCACCGTGTCTATGTCTCCATGCCACCACACTACAAGGTGTGCAACTGCCGATTTGATTGCTATTAATGCCTGAAAGTTGAAAGTAAATTCTGCTGCTGGTAGTGTCAGCTCTGCTGCATTCTCTCTCCCTCCCCCTATTTAATCTAGTAAAATAAATGAGACCCCCTCACCCCACCACCATCTGGCCCTCACCCCCTGCTCCCTTCACTCACTTCTCCAAAATGGATACCTTATGTTGCTTGCAACTGACACAGTCAGTTGCAAGCTGACACTATATAGCTGGACACTATATAATAAATTAAACAACCGTTTTTTGGTTTCATTCATTGGATCATGGCCAACTGTGTTGGATGGAAACCTGTGCTAGTTACCCACTGAGGGACATAATGTATCCTTTTTTGTAAGGTGAGTGAGAGATACCACTGGGAGGTGGGATGGGTAGTATCATATATTTAATTGGGTCGGGTGGGTGCTGAAGGGTGAAAGGCAGTGTACTTCAATTTTTAGAGCACTGACTTAGGAACTGAAAGAATAGAGGTTTGAAGCTAACTACAGCCAAAATACTCACTGTGTGACCATGGGCAAGTCACAAAATGGGTATAAGCAGGTCAGTCACCAATAAATATGAGATACTGCATCTCAGTTATGCTAACTTGAGCAAATAAATTGTTAAAAAAAAAAGATTCTGGAATCATGGGAATACTACGAGTTGGTAGCATTAGTCATTGATGACTCACCATTTTACAATGGATTACCATTTATAATGCCCTATCAAATAACTAACCAACACTGCTTTAAATGAATCCATACTCTGACTGTCCACCCTGAATGAGGTAGACTATTCTATATATTTATCACCGTTTGATTAATCATGGATCCTCATCTCATTGTTATATATAGTTCACCCGTTAGCTGGTAACTGTAACTCCTCATCTCCCTGTCTGCCATTTTCTAACTAGGCCACTACACTCCCAGAGGTCACTTTTTCTAAAGGTCTTATATGTAATATGTTGTTCTTTTTTTTTAACTGACATTGAGAAGTGGATCTCCACTGAACTTTGTTGGATTAGGGTGGGAGGTGGGTGGATATGGGTGCTACATCTCTCTCTCTCTCTCAAACAGTAGCAGAACAGTCAGGATCTTACTGGACCACAGAAGCAAGACTTGCAAGACTGGAGGCAGCAACAAGAGGGGAATGCCAGAGCCGTTGTTTAAGAAATAAATGTACTCTAGATGCATTTTTTAAGAAGGGCATATAGGGTATTTGGGAGGGGGTCAAGAATAAAGGACAGTAGTTGAAGTGGTGGTCACGTGGGGGATGTTGTGCCCTGTACATGGTGGCACCCAGAGGGGTCAAAGCGCTGTAAGTGTGTCCAGTGTTGGTGGGGAGGTTGAGTGTGGGAAGGATCTATATTTTCTAGGGAGCAGCAGTAGGGACAGGGTCCAAGGTCTTTGGCAGGAAGGAAAGTGGAATTCCAGTGTGAGAAGTCATATGGACAAAGCATGCTATAGGCCTGAGCCTGAGTATGGGGCCCCACGCTTTGTGAAAAGCTTGCATGGCCATTCACATAGCACACTATAGACCTGAACTAGTATGAGGGACCCCTTATATTCACAACTCATTTTGCAGGTTTGAGCCAGTCTGAAGGGCAATTAAATCAGGCTATAGGCCAAAGGCCAGCCCTCCTCCCTCCTACCCTAATTGCCGTAGCCCTCACCTATCTTACAGGGACCCCACCTATGGGGACACCACTCAAGGGGTCTTAGTCCCTCTGTCTTTTTCTCTCTTTTTTCATGCTTGTCCTGCTAGCTCATTTTGAGCTTCACCTGACTCTGCTATAACCTGAGTCACTATTTTCCCCCTACGTTAATTTTCTGTGCTTTCTTCTACTGTCCCAGTATGCAGTCAGACTGATTATTTATTTCCTTTGTACAGTCCTGGTATGCAGTCAAACTGACTATTTGTTTCCTTTGCACAGTTTTTGGACCTACCATGTATAGTATTTTACTTGATACAACTAAACAACTAATTTATTGCTTCTGTACTTTCTACTGTATGTTATTTATAATTATGGTATTCCCTCTGTCTTGACTGTACTTACCAGTGTATTATTATTTTATCTGGTTGTGAAAGTTTCTATTTTTTGGACCTCCTTTCCTGTGTACATACCCCTGGATCACACCTGGAAATGAGCCTCAGCTCAGTGTGCCTTTCTTGGTTAACAAATTTAAAATAAAGTAAATTAAAAGTATTGGCAATGCTGGTGAATGGGCACACTGTCAATGTAAAGTTGTTAAATATCTTTTTTCATAATGCAATGAAATTAATATCAATGAATTATGTTAAAGAATCATACAAACATACGAAATTGGCAGCAGAAAAAGGCCCACAGGTCTATCAAGTCTGCCCGATTGTGCAGCTCTTAGTTTCATATCACTACCGCTGCCCCATCCCTACCCAAAACCCTCCCTTTCTCCTCTTTTCTGGTACTTCCTCCTTTGTGTTCTTGTCTGTACTAATCCTGCCCTTGACTCTATCCCAACCCTACTTAAAGCTATCCACTGTCCTTTGAACAATTAACTCCTCTTGCAGTGCATTCCAACCCACCACCAGTCTCTCTGTGAAGTAGTGCCTTGTCATCTCCCTCCTAAGTCTTCCCCCTTCCAACTTCAGATGGTGCCCCTAGTGACCCTTCTCACCTTTAAGCAGAACAATTCCCTCTCCCAGACTTTGTTTATGCCTTTCAAGTACTTAAAGATCTTCATCATGTCCTCTCTTAACCTTCTGTCTTCCAATGAGTGAATGTTGAGCTACATCAATCTTTCCTCATACGGCAACTCCCCTAGTCCCATGATCATTTTTGTAGCCCTACACTGGACCCCCTCCAGTATTCTCACATCCTTTTTGAGGCATGGGCACCAGTACTGTGCACAGTACTCCAAGTGTGGTCTCACCAGTGATCTATACAACTGCAGGATGACCCTCCCCTTTTGAGAGGTGATCCCTCTGGCAATGCACCCCAGCATCCTATTTTTCCTTGCTGCCACCCTCCTACACTGTGCTGATACCTTCATGTCCTCTGTGACTGTTACCCTCAGGTCCCTTTCCTCCTCGAAAGCCATTACCTGCACTCCCCCAAGCCAGGAGTTGTTCCTGCAATTTCTGGCTCCAAAGAGCATGACCTTGCACTTCATAGCTTTAAACCCCAACTGCCACTCCATAGACCAGTGTTCGAGTTTAGCTAGATCCTCTCTGAGTGCCTGCCTTCTTCCTCATAGTCCACTTTTACAAAAATCTTAGTATCATCTGCTAACAGGTTGATCTTACTCTTGAAGACATTGAACAAAACAAGGCCCAGCACTGAACCCTGCGGTACCCCACTCATTACTGGCCTTGGCTTGGATGTCTCCCCCCTTACAACTACCCTCTGTTGTCTGCCCTGCAGCCAGCTCTCAACCCACCCCACCAGTTTTTCCCCCTCCCCATGTCCCTCAGCTTGCTCATTAACCTCCTGTGCAGCACCGAGTCGAAAGCCTTGCTGAAGTCCAGATACAGGACATCCGCAGTGTGGCCTTTGTCAACCACCCTAGTGATCCAGTCAAAGTCAATCAGGTTAGTTTGGCAAGATCTTCCCGTGACAAACCCATGCTGTCTGTCATCCTGCAGACCATTGCTATCAAGAAAGGTTATCAACTTCTCCTTCAGAATGGTCTCCATCAACTTCCCCACTATGGAAGTCAAGCTCACCAGTCTGTAGTTACTCTGTTGGTCCTTGGGTCCACTCTTGTGAAGGAGCACCATGTGAGCCATCCTCCAGTCCCTAGGGACATTCTCTGTCTCCAAGGAGGTGTTGAACAGGTCCATCAGAGGGCCTGCCAACACCTCTGCCAGTTCCCTTAGGACCCTTGGGTGTACACCATCCAGTCCTGGTGCCTTTTCCACCCACAAGGCTTTAAGGCCCTTCAGAACTCTAGCCTCTTGGATGACCCCTTCTGTTATCTCTGCCCGCCTCCACCCTTGCCCCTTTTCCCTGTGGTATTGGGCCATCCCTTTCTTTTGTGAACACCGAACAGAAATATTCATTGAGTGCTTCTGCCTGATCTTCCCCTTGTTCAGCCCATCCTCCCTCTCTCTTGATTCTAACAATGTCATACCTACAACTCTTCTTCTCCCTTATGTATTTAAAGAACCCCTTTTCCCCCTTTTTGATCCCCTGAGCCAACTTCAGCTCCTTTGCTGCCTTGGCTGCCCTAACTAACCTGGTTGCCTCCCTAGATGCCTTTGCAAACGCTTCTCTATCCTCCTCATGCTCAGATTTTTTGAACTTAATGAAGGCCAATCTTTTTTCCCTCACCTTTACCTCCACCTCCTTCCTGAGCCAGCTAGGTTTTTTGACCTGGACTGCTTACTCTGAGATTTGGCACACGTGTTCCTGGCCTCATTTATCCCCTTCCTAATGACTGCCCACTTCTGTTCAGCATCCATCCCGGGATTAATTTCAGCTAAATACCTCTCTAGGATGCTGCCCATTCTGGCAAAATCTGCCTTCCTGAAATCCAACACTCCTGTCCTGGTCTTAGCTGACTCCCTCCCAGTGTTGAGGAGGAACCACACTGAGCGGTGGTCACTTCATGCTAGAGGGTCCTGTACTACCACATTCTGGACTTGGTCTCCATTTGTTAACACCAAGTCCAGTATGTTCCCCTCTCCAGTAGGATCCATCACCCCTTGCACTAGGTAGCTGTCTTGGATAGTCTCCATCACCACCTGTTCCCTGGCATGTACTGTAGTTACTGTCTGCCAGTCAACCCCAGGTAGGTTGAAGTCTCCCACTATAACTGTATTCCTTTTGCTACTGACCTCCCTGATTTGCTCCCCCAGCTCCCTATCCACCTCCTCACTCTGTGAGGGTGGCCTGTACACCACTCCCATCCTAAGCTTCTTTCCATTAGGGCTTTGGAGCAATACTCATATGGCTTCTGGCCTCCCCTCATCCCATTCCTCCCTGGTACACAGTATCCCCACCCCAACATAAATAGCCACCCCTCCACCTTCCCCCCTCCCAGTCCCTGAGGAACACCTTGTATCCCAGTTTTGTGAGATGCCAGTCATGGTATTGGATGGCCCAGGTCTCTGAGATGGTGGCAATATCTACCTCCCCTCTGCCATCATTGCCTGGAACTCTGCCACCTTGTTTTCTCGCTCAGCTTCTTGCATTCAAGGATACTACATTCTACCTTGTGTCCTGCCCCTCATCTTCCCATCTCTTCCCCTTCCACTTTTGTCTTGGTAAGTGGTAAGCTGTCAGTAAAGATTCAAGCAAAAGCCATCAGATGTTGGGAAATACAATATTATGATACAAAGCCAACTGACCTTTGCTGAGTTTGTGGCATGGGGTTTGAATGATAACATATTGCAGTGTTGACATTGCCTTAACATTGGCACCATGACTTCAAGTGTTGGTTTGCAATTGTTGCATCTCTGCATAGAAGGACAGTGCCAAAGTCAGGGCAACACCAGTGTTGCACTGTTTGATCACTAAAACCCTGAGGAATCAGCCATTCCATTGGTGCAGCTGTAGTGCTACCACTTGTGACACCAGTGACCCAGGCTCGGGAGCAATCTTGGATCATTTGGGGCTGGCTAGAGGGAAGAAGGATTGAGCAAGAAGGATTGAGCACACCAAAGTACATTCTCCTTCTCTGGGGAGGGTGGGTTGTTTCCTCCACCACAGCATTGCCAGCTTGGTGTCCACAGGTGGTAGTGCAGCTGGAGGAGCATGCAAGGGAGGAGATGGCTGCAGGTGTCATTGCATATCTCATGATTCCTTCTACTGCACTGCCTCAGAGGGACACCAGGAACATGGAAAATGACCCTGGCATTGGGGGCTGCCAGCCGCGGTACATCCATCCCCAACAGTGATGTCCCACAAATAATGGCCTACTATACAACTTGTTTTGGCTGTCACCCCTACCCTGCCTGGTTGGCATCCATGGGTACATGGTGGCCTGGCAAGATATGTAGTAAGTGGCAAGGGGGGGTTCAGGTGACAGAAATGTGAAGGGTCACAAGCAGAATGATAAAAAATGAGGAGCATTCTGGTAAAAAGGACAAGTACAGCTGAGGAACACTGCACTGCAGATTCAGAAAGGCTTGGTGGACTATTTACTGAAATGCGGCATTTACTTACTTTGACACTTTGTGCTTCAACACTAACTGATGCTATGAATTATATATACTTGCATACTGTGTGAATCTAAGCAAGTCACTTCGCCACCAAGTGCTCTCAGGTCAACCCTGAAAACAGGCACTTGTGCCTAGTGGGCCTTACCCGGTTACCAAAGACTAAAATAAATAAATCAAATAATTTAGGAATGACCAGCAAACCCTAACTATGGGAGCCACCAGCTTCTGTAAACATGCTAGGCTTATAATCCATAAGGTGAATCCATGCTGCAGTCAGAACTATGACATCACCTGCATCTTTGAATTAAAGAAATTAACAAGATAAGATTTTAAAATGCTTATAGAATGCAGAGGTATCACAATATTAGAATAGACTTGTAGCCAAGGTGAAGACCAAGGTCAAACTATAAAGAGAAGACAATTCACACTCAGACTCAAGGCCCAATGTGGTTTTCTGACAAGGATAAAATAATAAAACCATAGTTTACAAGCAATCTAAGGCTGCATAGCTTTACCCAGTGATTTAATTTCAGTGAAAGAGATGCTGAGATGTATTTGAAAAGCTAAATTATCATGCAGATCACAAAAAAAGGTGTGCTATAGAGTCTTATGTGCTTAAAAAATGAAAACAATGCATCATACTGTACTTCCAATCCACTAAAAAGGAATGTTTAAAGAAACAGACTTTCATAAGTAACAGAGCCAGCATCCACTGGCTCACGTACTATAAGTATATAATACTCATACTGGCAAAACAGTCCTTGGTAAACAGGACTGAAAAGTGATGAGTAAATACAGTAAAAGCAGATGCCTACAAAATGTAAATCAGTAGATTCAAACCAAGCAAATTGATAGAGGTTGTCTGACTTTGCCACATGATGGATGTAGCAGCAATTTAAAGTCATGTTGTTATCCCTTTGTATGATACTTAAAGTGAAGATGTCTTTCCAGAAGCAACAGTTCATACCTTGTCATTTTCTATATATCAAAAGTAGACAATGGCACAAAAAAGGAACCTTAAGATGAAATTCCAAGACTATGTCAATGGCTGTAGAACTCAGGTCAACAAAATCCCTTTTCTTTTAAATTTTTGCTCTCAGTATTTTCTGGCAATTTAACTAGATTACATTAGGAACACTTTTGCATGAGCTGTTTGTTTCAAATGCATTGCCATTGATGGCCAGAACAATTGTACAGGCAGTGAAAGGCAGTTTGCTGCAGATTATGTACTGTACATTTGAACAGGAAAATGTACCTCCTGATTATACTCTGTAATGCAATGTTACATCAAGTTAGTTTGTTTTTCAAAATAAGTTCCAGAGTATCTTGACTATTGTTAAATTCAGTAGAACATTTAATAATACATGTAGTCTACAAAATAGGGCATCCTATCTCTATAACTGCAGTTGCAGCCAGGTACTGATAATCACTTGGCACAAAATAACAGAAAACAAGTTATAGTAATGGAAACTGAGGCCTTATTGTAGATCATACCAGTACATAAGGTAAGCATTCATCCATGTAAAAGTGAAGTGATACTTAGTTGTGTGTTTATAGTTAATCATAAGTTACAATCTAAAAGTACATTAGCATACCTGTTAACATCTGCTTTTCTAAGTGCTTTCTAGGCTGTTCAATCTACTTACTACATTTGTCTTTTTTCTTCTGGGTTCCTGACATGCCCCAGCTCTGACTATATTGATCCTGGCAGAACCCAACCTGAGCCCTGTAGGTTTGGGAGGCAGTTTCCTCTGAGACTTCACCAAACTGACTTTTGCTATAGCTCAGCTAAAGAGAGATTAAAGAGCAATACTGTTAAGTCCTCCCTGCCACCTGTGGTCCTTCCCAAATATTGGTCACCCCCATAGCAGCACAGTACGCTGAAAACAAACCAAAGTTTATTCTTTTAATCCTGCTGCTGGACCAGGGTGCTTTTCTTCTCAATGTCAATGTCCACAAAATCAACTAGTAACATT
Source organism: Neoceratodus forsteri (assembly GCA_016271365.2). Classification (NCBI taxonomy): domain Eukaryota; kingdom Metazoa; phylum Chordata; order Ceratodontiformes; family Ceratodontidae; genus Neoceratodus; species Neoceratodus forsteri. The sequence goes on along the minus strand of CM028132.1, from coordinate 963,762,044 downwards.
TCCCCTTTAAAGATGTTCTTTAACCACTTTTCATCTTACCAGATACTATGGCTGCCAGGATGGCAGCAGATAAATAGGATGGACCTTCACAGAGATGTGGTAAAAAATGCTTTCAAAATATGCACAGCTTGTCTTTGGAATCACCATCTGAAAAAAACATCTTGAGATGGCTAACTTAGATAAAGCCCTTAATGGCGTTGTCTCTTCATGCCACTGCATGCTGTTTTCCAAAAAGAAAAATCAGTTCCTGACTGTGTTGATCTCACTGCTGCTGTTGCTGCTTGTATTGGCAGTCAAAGTGTGACAACAAAAGAAAACTCTCGATTTCACCTCTTCCCCAAGAACTCTGACTTGGACAATTCCATGTCCCTTACAAGTCCCTCACAAGTTGGTTCAGAAGACACGACACAAAGGGAGGTGGATTCACAAAACAATCTGATGGTGCAAAACCTTCCCTAAGTCCCCCAAAGTTCTGTAGCTGTGGAAAACAGGAAATGATGGAAAGTTTGATACCTTTTATTGGACCAACAAGTGTCTTGTACAAAGATGGAAATATACACAAGCTTCCGGGGAAATTGCTCTGAGTGCTATACACAAAACGTCTGCAGCTGCGGAAAAAATACGCTATAGACTGTGGAAAAAAATGCAGCTGCAGAAGTTCCTGAGGGAAGAAAGCTATTGATATGTATGGCATATACCCTTAAAGGTTATTCTCAGCCAGTGTTTTTCCGCAGTTATGGAAAAAATGTTGCACACATGACAGTGAGGCGCAACACTCCCTGAGCAAAATGCAGTGTCCCAACAATTGAAATACAATTATAGTGGAGGTCAGGCACAAGTAATAGCAACCTAGTGAGTGTATATCAGTGGCAGTTGTTACAGCAACACTAGCACACATTGTAATTGAAAGACAACAAACAACAACCACCAGACCCAGTGCAGCCCATGAAGGAACCCCACAGGCAGTAGAAGCCGAACAGCCTGCAGTGAGTGCTACTGCAGCAGGCAACAGAAATACTCCAGGGACAGAAATGAGCATCAGTTACAGACAACCACTGTGGTGCATGGTTTTGCTGGTACCAGTGGTGCTGCAGTGGTCCCAGTTGAGGGAATGGTTGCTATTCTCTTTCTGGGTACTTTCAGCTACATCTATGGCAAGACTATCAAAGTCTGCTGCTCCAGCTAATATGGATCACCTGTTGTTGTGCCTCCTAAGCCTTTTCTGCAGCTGCGGATCTGCAGTTTTTTAGCACTTCCAAAATTTCCACAGCTGCTGAATTTCTGCAACTGCAGGTTTTTTTACAGATTTCCACACTTGCCCAATTTTTCTTTCAGAATATCCCACACCAGCATGTCTGCAGTGCTGCAGGCATTTTTCCACGGCTATGAGATTTTTGTCTGACTTCGTGAATCCAGCCCAAGATGTGCAGTTCATAGTGTCACCCCTTCCACCACATCCTAAATCACCAGCATTTTTTCAACTCTGGAGCTAGGCCCAGATTCAATTATATATTATTTTAAAAGGATAATCTCACAATACAGGAAGCATTTCAGGCCCGCACAAAGTTCTTGCCCACATACCCCAATGCTGTTCATATCATGCTGCTCATCACTGAGATATTTGAACTTGATTTGCAACCTTATTCCATTGTTGAAGATTTGGGGTTCCAGAGGCTTCTAAGTTTATGTAAATGCCACATCCCATCGTGGGCTACTTTGTCTAGCACAGATTTACCAAATATCAATGAGGCATGCCTGACTCTGGTGGAAAAGCTGTTGAACCAGGCTGTGTGGGGTGTTTCCACTAAACATTTTATATATGGACCAGTACAAATTCACTACATACATACTTCTTACTCACAGTGCACTGGTATATACCTACACTTATGGCATAGGTTGAAAAAAATGAGCAATCCTATTGGTGCAGTCACTCTGAGTGGCTGTGGATTAAATACCCTATTTAATCCACAGTTCTGCAGAGAGACCCATGTGAAGTGCCATTGGCACTCACCTCCATGAGAGAGGAAAGGGGAAAGGCAGCCATTGAAAAACTGTGGTAGTGAGACACATACATAGGAAGCCAGAGATGCCCAGTGCTGTCATTTGCTACAGATTGCAGAGAGTGAGAGAGGGAGAGACAGTGCCAGCAGCTTGTTGGCAACCCACTGGCCATACAGTCTCCAAACAGACAGTGTGAGACAGGGACTGTTTCTGTCGGCTCTGCCATCCCCTACTGAAGCAGTTGTTCCCCAGTGCTATCATCTCATTAACAGAAAGAAAGAAAACACCAAGGATGCACTCAAAACTTTCACAGTGACAAGAGTGGCACAAAATGAAAATACAGTGCTTCACACAGTGCCTTCTGAGTGTGTTGCTCCATCCCCGCTCACCACCCACTGTGAGCCATGAACCTCCCATGACATGGAAACAGAGATAGCGTACCTGTTTGTGTGTGCTTGTCAGAGAGAGAGAGAGAGAGAGAGACAGCAAGGAGTGAAATGCACTCCTGACAGAGAGAGAGAGAAAGAGAGAGAAAGCGACAGGGAGGTAGTAGTCTTGGTGGCATGCAGTTCCCCTCTCTGGTACCAATGCAGACAGCAAGCAGCACACACATCAGAAGCTGTTTGTGAGAGAAAGAGAGAGTGAGCAGCAGAAGCTGGTGCTAAGACAGAGAGTGAGACACATCAACAGTCAGCACCGAGTGTTCATGAGAGTGAGAGAGAGAGACACACACATAAAGTGGAACAAAAGACTCAGAAGGCATGTGATGGACTGTGTCAGACTATGTTATGAACAAGAAATGCCAGAAATCATCCTAATATTATATTTCAAGCATTTCTGTGTTCCTAATATTACTTAAATACGCATTTTGTTGGGACTACTTGTCAAGGTGGCAGGATACACTCACATTTCTATTGTTTGAAGTGCAGAAAAAGGATTTTAATTTTTTTTTATTTTTCAAACAACCCATATTATAAGTGCAATACCCACTCCAGGATATGGTGTTATTTGGAATTAAAAAAAAAAACAGGTAACACGCGATCTGTGAAGACACTCAGCCTGCAGCCTCCTGCATCACAACACACCCAGGGTGTTGATTAATCCCCAGTAACACCATACCCTGGTTTGGGTTATTGTTTACATGTAGCACATAGAAGCATAATGGCTTTTGACTCCTCTTCCTCAGTCAGCCTTGGCTGTAGCAGTACCCTTACTCCAGTCCACTAGATAGCTTGTCTCCTCAGGGTTGCAGTCCTCCTGAATGAGCACACTGATATTAACATTCTGAAGTGTCTGCAAGAAATTCTTGAACCCTGGATTAGCACAAAAAGTTTTCATGTTCGGTTCATTACTGCAGATAAAGGAAAAAAAACATGATCAAAATAGTATGTGATGGCAACTTCCAGGGAATCTTCTGCTTTATTCATACAGTACATTGAACCTTGTGGTTACTGGTGCAGTGTGGGTGCTTCTAAAGTTGTGGATACTTCAAGAGACATCTGTAGCCATTTTCAGCATTCTGTTCGTTCAACAAGAGAGCTACAACCTGTTCAGTACCTGCTTGCTTTACTAAACCATCGGCTAATCAAGAATGTCAGCACTGTGGTAGGTTCAGGGAATAGACCAGAATTATGTTTTAATCACCTTTTTCCTTAGTACATATTTATTACAAAATAACAAATGAAAATAACAAAAATGGGAACTGAATGGTTACATCAGACAGAATAGCTAAACGGACTATGAACTAGAATATGGCTCAGTTTTGTATTCATCTGACCCTATAAAGGCTCCTCCTGATGGATGTTTCTGCTCCGGCTGAGAGAAGAGAGCGTCCTGCAATAGGACTACCCTAGTCTTCAAGAGCATGAATCTGTCTCTGTCGCAGTCAAATACTGAGCTGTAGCTCCAGGCCTCTGGACTGCATCCTTTATATACCCCCCCAATCATGTGACTAGTAAATCACTTGACTTAATGGATGATTACCAAATAAAACTGATTTCCCTTCTTTCACAGGTTTTTACATTCCTACAACATGGCCTCCTAAGAGAGGATTAGGCAAAAATATTATAGGGGTGTGATAGCACCCCTGTAGTTAACATAAGAACATAAGAATTTGCTGGCAGAAGGAGACCGTGTCATCCATTTAGTCTGCCTGGGTTTTCTACCCCCCACTATCAATTTTTATTGCTAAGGTGACTATACTGTCTATGCCATGCCAGTTTAAATTCACTGATCATTTTGACTGCCACTACCTCCAGTGGCAGGCTGTTCCAAGGGTCCACCACCCTCTCCATGCAAAAATACTTCCTAACATTTGTTCCGAATTTACCTCCCACCAGGTGCATTTTGTGTACTCTAGTACGTGCAGCCCTGTTTTCCCAGAAGAGGTTCGTGGTTTATACTGTGTTGATCCTGTTAACAAATTTAAATGTCTCAGTCATGTCTCCTCTGTTCCTCCTTGGCTCGAGGGAGAACAACTTTAGCTGGCTGAGACAAGCTTCATACGTTTCATGCTGCAGACCCTGCACCATTTTGGTGGCACAACTCTGCACAGTTTCCAGACAGTCTATGTCCTTTTTTAGGTAAGGTCTCTAGAACTGCACACAGTACTCTAAGTGAGGTTTCATCAGGGACCTGTACAGTGCAAGGATTACATCACGCTTTCTACTGCTAATCCCCTATCAATACATCTGAGGATGCTGCTTGCCTTTAGTGCTGCTTTTTTGCATTGCTTCCCTGCCTTTAAATTATTTGAGATCAAGACACCAAGATCCCATTCCAGCTTTATTTCTTCTAGTAGCTGCCCCTCCAGAACATACTTCATGCAGGGGTTCATTCTACCCAAGTGCATGACTTTACATTTTTTGGCATTGGATCACAACTGCCAATTCCTGGACCATTCCTCTAGCATCCTGAGCTCTGCCTCCATTTCTGTGATCCCTTCCTGTGTGTCCACTCTGTTGCAGAGCGTTGTATCATCTACAAAGAGGCATACTTTCCCTTTCAGTTCTTCAGCGATGTCACAGATGAATATGTTGAAAAGGGTGGTGCCTAGTATTGACCCCTGTGATACACCACTTGACATCTTCCCCCTCTTGGGAGAAGGTGCCATTTACCATAACCCTCTGTGTCCTGCCTTGCAGCCAGCTTGAGATCCATTTAACTACTTTGTGACTGATGCCAGCTTGCTCCAGTTTGTTGGTTAGCCTTCTGTGTGGGACTGTATCAAAGGGTTTACTAAAGTCTAGATACACCACATCTACTGCTGCCCCCTGGTCTACTTCTCTTGTAGCCCAGTCGAAGAATTCTATCAAATTTGTTTGGCATGAGTATCCTGATGTGAAGCCATGCTGCTTTGGGTCAAGTTGCCCACTTGCTTTCAGGTAGTTCATTACTAGAGATGCAGCAAATTTAAAATTCGCTGGTGAAGTGAATGCAAAGTAGGCACTTGGCATTGCCACTCTGCTATATGGCGTGGGTAATGCAAAGTGCTCACTCCGCCTTGTCATTACCACTTCGTGTTAAGGCAGAATGACAACGCAAAGTAAGGCAAAGTCATTGATTTCAATGGACTTCGCGTTCCTCATTATGATTCTAAGTGATCCACTTGGTGTTTCAGATTTGGCAGCCCCCCCACACATCACATGGCATACAGTACTGTAAGTCACATGCTCTTTAGCCAGGCTGGAAGAAAGTGAGTCACACAGACAGTTTCACTTTCTTCTGTGCAGACTGAGAGAGAGGAGTGTGGAGAGAGAGGAGTGTTTTGATTGCTGATAGTTTGAGATCAGAGTGAGGAGGAGAGTTAAAGTTTGATAGTAATAACCCTCCCCTGCCTGTGACTGGTCCTCCCCGCACCTCCATTGTTTGGCAGTTTTTTGACTGTGTTGGGAGGGACAGCAGTGTGGTGAAGTGTCACCTATGTGCGGTGGAGGTGCACTGTTGTCTCCGGGGGAGTCACCTGGGGACTGGGGGCCAAAGCACCCATATGCTTAATCACCACCAGTTGGAGTGGCAGGCTGCCACAGAAAAGACCATGTTGGCACCTGCTGACCATTCCGTGGCAGAGGGTGCAGCTGTGCATAGTGGCATCCCTAAGAAGAGGACGGCCACAGCAGCACCTGTTGCTCCACCAGCACCCCCACCACCACCACCACCAGTAGGTCAGCTTGTCAAACATGTGGACACCAGAGAACTGCATGTAACACTGTCTGACTTGGCAGTTCTCTGGAGTGCTGTTGAGGAGAACAGCGATAGGATGAGTGCTGTGGAGTAGAGGCTGGATCACATAGAGGGACATCAGCTTCAAATTATATCCATGCTGGAACTGCTGCTGGATCACCATGGGATTCCACATTAGTTTTGTTTCCTCACACCATGCCCCCCCACACCTTCCTTGCTGTGTCATAAAATGTATTCCTCCACCATCCCTGACCCTTGTATGTAATTATGCCTTTTTGTTGTCTTCCGTATGTGTGACACTTTGTATTCTGGGCCCCCTTCCTTCCATTAAGTGTTTCTGTATGTGAGTGCGCTGTTTTGGTGCTTCATTTTTCTGCATCCGCAAAAGGCATCTGTCTTGTGTCCAGAAAATTGACAAGTGGTAACACAGTGAAATGAGAGTGCTTCAGCACATACGAACTCCCCCAGAATTAATGGCGCACTCAGTCATGCACACAAAAGTGGCACAGAGTCCAAAGATTTTTTCTGCAGGCCCAGAATGCATCCTCCATGTGTCCAGAAAATTGACAAGTGGTAACACAGTGAAGTGAGACTGTTTCAGCACATAAAGTCCCCCAGAATTAATGGCACACTCAGTCATGCGCGCAGTGGTGGCACAGAGTCCCAGACTTTTTCTGCATGCCCCGAATGCATCCTCCATGTGTGTAGAAATTTGACAAGTGGTAACACAGTGAAATGAGACTGTTTCTGCACATACAAAGTCCCCCAGAATTAATGGCACACTCAGTCATGCGCGCAGCGGTGGCACAGAGTCCCAGATTTTTTCTGCAGGCCCAGAATGCATCCTCCATGTGTCCAGAAAATTGACAAGTGGTAACATAGTGAAATGAGAGTGTTTCAGCACATACAAAGTCCCCCAGAATTAATGGTGCACTCAGTCATGCACACAAATGTGGCACAGAGTCCCAGATGTTTTCTGCAGTCCCGAAATGCATCCTCCATGTGTGCAGAAAATTGACAAGTGGTAACACAGTGAAATGAGACTGTTTCAGCACATGAAGTCACCCAGAATTAATAGCGCACTCAGTCATGCGCGCAGTGGTGGCACAGAGTCCCAGATTTTTTCTGCAGGCCCAGAATGCATCCTCCATGTGTCCAGAAAATTGACAAGTGCTAACACAGTGAAATGAGACTGTTTCAGCACATACAAAGTCCCCCAGAATTAATGGCACAGTCAGTCATGCGCGCAGTGGTGACACAGAGTCCCAGATTCTTTCTGCAGGCCCAGAATGCATTCTCCATGTGTGCAGAAAATTGACAAGTGGTAACACAGTGAAATGAGAGTGTTTCAGCACATACAAAGTCCCCCAGAATTAATGGCGCACTCAGTCATGCGCACAAATGGGGCACAGAGTCACAGATTTTTTCTGCATTCCCAAAATGCATCCTCCATGTGTGCCGTAAATTGACAAGTGGTAACACAGTGAAATGAGACTGTTTCAGCACATACAAAGTCCCCCAGAATTAATGGTGCACTCAGTCATGCGTGCAGTGGTGACACAGAGTCCCAGACTTTTTCTGCAGGCCCAGAATGCATCCTCCATGTGTGCAGAAAATTGACAAGTGGTAATGAAGTGAAATGAGACTGTTTCAGCAAATGAAATGTGATCATCGCAACTGGATTGAAGGGTACCCTTTGGCTATACACTATTAGTAGCCTTGGTGAGTATATATATATATATATATATATACACAGTATGATTGTGTATTTTGTAGGTGAAGAGGGGGGTTGATATGGACGTGTAGTCATGGTATTGTTCTGCATCACACACAGGTCACACAGAAACTGTTGGTGTGCACATTCCAGTGCTCAATGATAATTTTTTTCACTGAAATTGGAAACGGATAACTCTCAAGCACATGAAGGTAAGTATTTTTTTTGTGGGGGGTAATCATATTTTCAGGTTTGTCTGTAATGGTTTCTTATTTTTTTACTTCTTCACAGATTTCATCAGCATCCTTCTGGAGTCCGGTTGTTAATGATGGTCATGGCCATCTAATGAAACAACTTCTGCGTGTTACATGTGTGCCTAATCTCGGGGGAGGGGTGTGCCTGATGTTGAAGAACTTTTTTGGATAAGGCCACTTTGACAGAACAACAATGCATCTCGAAGTTTCCTTAAAAAAAGAAATGAATGACTTCTTACAAGTTACAACTTCATTGTTATGTGTCCCTCCCCGGTTCTCAAATCACAATCCCTAAAGTCAAGTTACATTTCAGAGACGCATCTTGTCAACTAACACAACCTGTTGTGTGCAATATTTGCAGCAGTTTTTACAAAACATTGAAATGGATTAAATCAAATCTTCATACTTATCAGAATGGATTTCACATGGATATTGCATTAGTTCCTCTCTGTACGGTATAGCTACAGCATCATTCTCAATGAGTATTAGCGATGGAGCCTGTTTTTGTTCTCCTGTAAAAGAAACAAAAGAAGTATACTGTATGTGTTTTGCCACTGTGGCTCTGAAAAGCTACAGAAAACAAAACATACAACTAAAGGAAGTGAGGCAGCATAACAAACATCAGTGCAAATACTCACTTTGTGGTTTAAATATTAAGAAGCTGGTGGTGGTGGAGTGGTGGTCCGTTGGTGGCAGACAGACTCATGGTGGCAGACTTGGATAACATCAGTCCCAGTGGTGGTGGTGGTGGTCCGTGGGGGGGCAGACAGGCTCATGGTAACAGACTTGGATAACATCTGTCCCAGTGGTGGTAGTGGTTCATGGGAGGCAGACAGACTCATGATGGCAGACTTGGATAACATCAGTCCCGATGGTGGTGGTCCGGGTTGTGGGGGGCGCCCCGCCCGCCTTTTAAATACTGTAGTTAAAACCTGCCAACATTAACCACATCATCATCCTCATAAAGAAAACTGCCCTCACAGTCATCAATGTCTGAAGTCTGACCACTGTGTCATCATCTACATCAGTGGTGGGCCGTTTCAAGCAGCCACTGCCAGTGCCACCGGGATGCTCCATTTCCACATCAGCAAGACCACCATGACTAGGCCAGGGTATGAATACCAAGGTTGCAGTCTGTGCTGGTATGTGCTTTTTATTCATTTTAATGAATGCTAGCAAACTAACATTTGCAGGAGACAGGTTTGTCCGACGATCCCCGACTATTGCACCTGCTGAGCTGAATGCCCTCTCAACATTTATACTGGAGGGTGGGCATCTGAGGTACTTCAGTGCCACTGCAGTCAGCTCTGGCCATTCACTGACCTTTCCACTCCAGTACAAAAGAGGATCTTCACTTATTGTCAGATGCCTGTTTTCAGACAAATATGACTCAACCATTCTCTGTGCCGCACTAAGTCCAATTGTTGATGCATCAGCCTGTTCTCCAGAATCGTTTATTTCACAAATACCCACTTGGGACAAAGCCTCCCAAAGCAGGTTAACGCCAGCCACTTTGGATGACAGACCACCTGGAACTACAGTCCCCTTCCCCTTGCATGATATGCATGATGGTCCTCCAGGTACACCTTCAGCCGGATTATGCTGCTGAGGTTTGCTGACCTTGGCACGTGACTTCTGTGCCCCATGAACCAAGCGCACCAGTTGACCACTGACATTTTTTACCCACTCAGGCCCTCTCTCCAGTACTGATGCAATTCCACATTGGTATCGTGGGTCCAGCATGGTTGTCATGGCAAAGTTGGCACTATGCTGAATGCTCACAATGTGATGATTCTGGTCGAATACTGTCAGCATGTGTTGCAACATACTGTTACCACCGTCTCTGGCAACATCAAGGCTATGCTGTACATTCACCAATGTCTGCCTCTGCACCCACAGCAGTGGAATTGATTGGCTAATGGAGGCAGACACGCCACTCACTGCCTGTGTGGCATGTTCAAAAGGATGCAAAATTGTTATTACAGAGTCCATGAGGCGCCAGTGTTCAGTCGTCATAGACATGGAGGCCCCAGAACTGTCACGGCTAGTGTGCATAAGAAGATATTCTGAGATGGCTTTGTATTGTTCTTTCAACTTCTTTGCCATGTATAACGTGGAGTTTCATCAGGTGACAACTTCCGGCTTCAAGCAGTGCTGAGGTAGGCTGTTTTGTATCTGCAACTGCCGCAGCTGGTCACGGGCCTTTCCAGATCTTGAAAAGTGAGAGCAGATATGTCATGCAACGGGCAGCATTTCCTTTATGTCAGGGTGCTGCAGAAACTCCTGAACCACAAGATTTAAACAGTGGGCCATGCATGGAACACGAAAAAAAACACCATTCGTGATGCAGTTCACCACATTTGACTCATTGTCACTTGCTATGAACCCAGCTCTCAGGGACAGAGGGTTTAGCCATCTGTCAATTTCAGTCAGTACCATGTCCAACATGTTCTCACCAGTGTGTGAACAGGTCACACTGCGCATAGCAATCGTTGCATGCTGGTGAATTCCAGGAAGACTGCTACCACGACAATCCACCTTACTGTACTGATTATTCACACTACCAACATTACAAACAACCCCCCGGCACCTGCCACCAGTGTGCAGTTATACACAGATATGAACTCCCCGCTGTTTTGCTACTTGCCCACATATCCATACTTAAATGGATGAATGGAGAGAAGTAATGTTGAAGGGCATGTCTTACTGAGTCGGACACAGTGTGGAACAGCTCGGGAACACACGGGTAGAAAAGTATGTCCTGGATGGGACTTTCCATTTTGGACAGGCATGTGCAACAAACCACCGGAACCCAGAATTCTCCACAAAGGAGAAGGGCAAAAGATCAAGTGCCAGCATGTCCGCTACAGCAGCATTAAGTTCACGTGACACTGTATGATAGGTGGGGTACTTCAGCTTATGCCCAAAAACACTCTTTAACCGTGGCTAACTTAAACGTTTTACACATGGTGTGTTGTTGGTCACAAATGGTTGTGCTCTGTGATGAATGTCATTGGCAGGGGGTGGAGTGTGGACATTTGATGAAGACGGTTGCACAGGTGATGATGACAAATGAAGAAATGATGTTATTTTGCCAGATTTGCCTACTGAGGTTGATGTACTACTTGCACTAGACATACTGCATTAGCCACCACCACCACCACCACAAAAACTGCTACTCTCACCAGTACTGGACAACATTTCAAAGTCATTATGGTCCTCCACCTCATCATGCCTGTAGTAATCCTCTGCTCTTATTACCACACTACTGCACACGTTTAATTTCCTACTGTGCTTAACAGTCATGGAAGGGGATAACATGCTGACTATGCTTGCCGGTGACACGGATGAACACCCCACTGTGGTATTAGAAGTCAGCTTGTGCTGGGTCCACAGAGCCAAGTGCCTATTCTTAAGATGTGTATGCTGTCCTCTTGTCCCAAGATGGCTGCCCTTTTACCTCGACTCACAAGCACATGGCAAACCTGGCAGATTGCAACTGAATCATCATTTGCATCTTGAACAAAAAAATCCCAAACAAGGGAGTGTGATGCTCTGCTTTTAACATGTCCATGATGATGTGGCTTATTTAAGTCTGTTATTTTAAGTACTGAAGGGGGGGGGCGTGATGATTCGGGCACTGCACACCTTGACTGCAAATGAACACCACGACTACCTATCATATTGATTACCAGGTCATCATCATCATCATCATCATCATCATCAACTAAAACCAGTATATCACAAGTTTTTACGGTGGGGGTGATTCCTGCAAACAGACTCAGACACAGGCACTTTTAATTTCTTTTTCTCCGGTTCCCAACTGGGGTCAATTACATCATCATCATCTTCATCAACGTCACTCTCACACACATCCACATCCACATCTTCTGCTTGGATGCTAGCATGTGGACTGCATGTTGCAACAACAGCAACATCATTATCATCATCATCATCTTCATCATCATCACATTCATCATCAGCATCTACACCACCATCACCTGAAATTTTTTCACCACACTGTGAATCACTGCATGGAAAATGCGTGATGTTAAGTACCATGGTGGACGGAATATCACAGTGTATGCTATCATTGACATGATCATCAGAATCCTCAGGTTCAGTTATTGGGATGTTACTGGGAAGTATGACATCATCTACGCTGCCACTCACTTACACTGCTTCACACTCAATATGTTTGGATACGGTACACTGGTCAGAATTAGAACTTGATGCAACAATGCTTATACTACCTACACCACCACTAACACCAGTAACACTAACACCACCAGCTGGGAAAACATCATCTCCTCCAACTATGAGTGAAGCTACTGATTGGGCTGTAAAAAGCATTGCAGGAAAAATACCTTTCCTCACATCAGCAGTACACTTCTGCGTCTGTGTACTACTACCACGCCCACAGACCATCTTACTGCCAACATTGCCATGGCCAGAAACAGCTTTGCTTGCATGTCTCTTTGCAGGCATTTTGGAGATCAACCACAAATATTATTACCAAATTCAGATTTTGATACATTCACTTTCTGACTGGAGTAACGCTGGCTGGATGTGAAGCAAAATAAACAACTGTGGCTTCAGCAACAGATAACAGACTACTCTGAGACTGTCACGCAATTAAAACAACTTCAGTAACCAGTGATGCTGATGGGCTCACAAAAACAATCCAGTCTGGTAAAAAAAAACTTTTAAACATGGGGGTGGGGGGGGCACTGAATACAGACAGTGCTGATTTTTACGGCACTACAATACAAACAACAAAACTAATAACAGAGAACACGATCACAGTACAAAATCTGGCAGCTGCAGTGGATAGCAGGTTCACACTGCTCTGCTTAGTTGCACTTACACTAGTCTGTGTCACAAATTTTAAAAGGTGTATTATGTTTGATGCACACAACACTGCACACACAACACAGAACAGTTTGTGTACAATGCTGACCAAGGAATGCAATGCAAATGCAAAAATTCAGTGTACTGCCACGTAATGTAAATTTCTCATTTAAACAACCTGAACTTTTGAAATGCTGCACCACATACACACAACAAACAGCAATAAAATTTGTACTATTACTGACAATATTACTATGTGTACATTAACACAGTCAGTTATATAACAAAAATACAACCAAAAAAACAAAGAAATCACTAGTTCTCCAACTTAAATCTACCTATACCACAGATATACGCCCCTCCCCCACAGCACACTTTCACTGCCTTTCACCACACACACTCCATGTTGTAAATTTACATTCAAAATCCACACACAACCAAAACTGCTCGATGATATGAGCACAGGAGGGTTTCCTACAGTCGATAAACTAAACTTGGATCCTCCCCAAAAAAGGCAAAAATGCTTTTTGAACAGCTTTTAAAAGATTCTTACACACAGCTATCAGAGCACACTGTCTCCTACTCCTTCCTATTCATACTACTCCAAACTGAGGCTGTGCAGATCAATATAGAGCCCATGTGACCTGAACTCCCATGAATCACTGCAAAATCTGCCTTTGGAGCTCAAAAACAAAGTGATGATCACAGGTGGACTGCCAACCAATTCACTTTGCCTTAAAATTGAAAAGTGGTAGCCAGGGAAGGCAAAGTAATGCGAAGTCAGTGTTTCTAAGGGACTTCGCGTTCCTCATTATAATGCGAAGTACTCCACTTCGTGTTGTGGAGCACTCCGTGAATCTGCCTTTGCTCCGTGAAATGCTTCATGAAGTGGATTGAGCCCACTTCACCCACCACTATTCATTGCCCTTTCCTTAAGCAATGTCTCCATTATTTTACCCACCACTGAGGTCAGACTTACTGGGCGGTAGTTTCCTGCTACATTCTTGCTACCACTCTTGTGCAATGGCACAACCATGGCCCTTTTCCAGTCCTGTGGTACTATCCCCTGTTCCAGTGAACTGTTAAACAGTTCAGCAAGTGGGGTAGCAAGTTCATCCCTAAGTTCTTTTAGAACTCTTGGGTGTATTCCATCAGGGCCCATTGCCTTGTCCACCCTTATTTTAGACAACTCCTCAGGGACCCTTTCTTTTGTAAAGGGGGATATGTCAGCTCCCTTGGTATTGGGAAGTGTCCTGTGGTGCTGGACCATTAACAGTGTCTTCCTGTGTGAAGATCGAGCAGAAGAATTCATTGAGAATTTCTGCCTTGTCTTTGTCGTTTTCCACCAGGTGTCCTTCCTTGTTTGCCAACCATGTTATTCCTCCTTTGCTCTTTCTTTTTTCTCAAATGTATTGATAAAGTGTTTTGTCCACCCTTTTCACTTATTGAGCCAGCTTTTCTTCATTCTGGGCTTTTGCCAACCTAATAGCTTTCCTGGCTTCCTTGAGTTTCTCTCTGTAGGCTTCTCTATCCTTTTCAGACTTGGTCTCCTTGTACTTCTGAAAATATTTTCTCTTTTCCCTAACTATAGTAGCTACCTCTTTGGAGAACCAGATGGTGTTCCTTGCCCTTTTGGACTTGCTAATTAGTTTAGTGCATAGCACTGTGACTGACACTATAGCATCTTTCTGCTTTGTCAATTTGTCCTCCACATTCCATGTGGTATCTGTTGCCAGAAGAGGCTTGATCCTTTCCCTCATTTTCAGGAAATCTGCTTTCCTGAAATTGAGCATCCTGATTCTGGAGTGGCAGGGGTCCTTAGCCTTTCTAATGGAGAACCAGACTGACCTGTGGTCACTGGTACCCAGACTGATCCCCACTTGTACGTCTGATACCCTGGCACTGTTATTGAGTACCACGTCCAGGATAACTGATTCTCTGGTGGGAGAAACCACCATTTGATTCAGTCTTGCCCCCCTCAAAGCCATGAGGAAATCTCTACTCCTCTCTGAGGAGGCTGTGAAGGTGGACCATTCTACATCTGGTAAATTGAAGTCCCCAGATAGCAATAGCTCACCTTTGTTGACCATCCTCATTATGTCTTCCAGGAGAACCTTGTCCTTTTTGATCTCCTGGTTTGGGGGTCTATAGATAATTCCAGCCCCAATAGGGTTCCTGTTTCCAGCTCCCAGAGTAATCCATAGGGCCTCTGTCTCACCTTGTGTTCCCTGGGTATCAGTAGTATCTATCCCTTCCCTGATATAAATAGCGACCCCCCCCTTTCTTACCGATGTGGTCTCTCCTAAAGAGAGTATAATCAGGCATGGCGACTTCCCAGGTATGGTCATCTGTGAACCAAGTCTTTGTGACAGCAACCCAGTCGAGGCTGGCCTCCACCATCATTGCTGTGAGATCTGAGATTTTCTTTGGAAGGCTACAGACATTGACACATATTGCCTTCCAGTCTTGGTTTGTCCTGCTTGCTGTGTGATTTTTCCACTTGTGGTTTGTGTCCCTAATGTTTTGAACATCCCTGTCATGTTTGGAATGCCCATGTGGAGTTGTGACACACTTGGTGCTTGTGATGCCCTGTTTTGTTTCTGATTGATTTTCCTTAGATGGGGAAGGGGCATTCGTAAGCTCATATGATGCAACTGTTGCCGATGCCCTTTCCCCTCCCTCTAGTTTAAATTGTTGATGAAGATGTCGAATTTAGGGTTCAATAGCCTATTTAATATTAAATCTCACATTTTGCACATTAATATCTTTGGCTCCCTTTGACGAACTGAGCTGAAGTTTTGTATGTGTTGTCTGGGAGGCAAGGTCTTGATGTGTGGACATTTTTGTGATGATAGCTTGTGTGGTTTCTGAGATTTGTATGTGTCATTTTAGGGAAAAAAACTAATTTGTTTTCCTATACTAAACATTGTTTTTTTTGCTCTCACCTATAGTCTACATGGAAAGGAATTGCTCCCCAAACTTGCAGGGGATATGTGTCATTTCCCAAGGTAGTGCATTTGACAGGTCTGGTGAAAAAATATCAAAGGGTTCCAGAGTTATAAGGCTTTAAATTGTTTCTGACTTGTGCATGTGCAGTAGGGGTTTTGAGATAATGTTCTACAGTGAAAGTAAAATTATGATGCCACAAATACCTGTTTTGTTATCGGGCCACTTGTTTGGCATAGCACCAAACATTTTTTTTGTACTGTTCCACCTGCCATCTTGTTCATTATTTCCACAAACTGACAAATGTGGAAAAAACATAAAACTGCACTGATTTAAAAAAACAACAACATCAGAACCTAGCTAAATGGGGCCCGTTTAGCTAGATTCTGAAGTTTGTTTTTGAATATGCTGTCAAAAAATACCTTTTCTGTGCACCCAAACTCCCGGGTGCCCAGTTTAGGGAGAGGACCATTTCCTCTGTGTCCTTTGTATGAGAACATTGGGAATTTCTTAACTTCTGCAGCCACAACTGAAGTCATGCTGCCAACTGCAGTGCTAACTGTGAGACGCCCCTTTCCCTGGTGTCTAGTGACACCACCCAGCCACCGATGCTGTCCACATAAAAATAAAAAAACAAATGTTATTCCCTGGTCTCTAGTGGCACACCCCCCACTCTCTGATTGCTGTCCCCTAATTTTAATAACACTCTCTTATGTCTAGTGGCACCCCCACCCTGCGATCACCATCTCCAAATTTTCCTAAACAAGTTTTGTTATTCTGCAGCCTGTGTGTTCCAAAAGCAAGCAGTGAGAAAATGCAATCTGCTTAGACATCTTTTTGTTCTTCAGCCTGTGTAGTCAGAAAGCAAGTGGTGAGTGAATGTGATCTGTGACAGTTATTTTTCAAGACTAGTTTGGAGAACATCCGGTACATGTGGCAGGTAGGGTAAACAGATTACTGGGGGAAAATGATGAATATCTGATATCTGAAACAGGCCTTGATTTCAAACAAACCAACATAAATACAAGAGTCATCCTTTACAATTAACACATCCTAAATTTAACACAAAAAAGTAGCTGTTTTTTCTCACAGAGAATTGTTAATCCATGGAACAACCTCCTGGCTGAAATTGTTATTTGCAAGTCCAAACAAACTTATAAAAATAAACTGGATACTTATATGTTACAAAACAAACTGGAATATTATAGGTGAAAGATAGAGGCTCCTATGGGCAATTGCCTTCTTGCCTCTTACCAAAAACCTAGTGCAACCTAGTGAAGTGGAAACCTGGCACTGTGTAGGGAGAACTAATGTAATGGCAATTATTCCTCTGGAGTCTTGAGAAGCAGGAAAAACAACACGATGGTGGGAGCCAGGTTTACAATTTTAAAGCAGCATGGTGACTGGTTGCAATGGAGAGCTCTATTCATTGCTGGCTTGGCCAGAATAACATGTCAATCAAAATAACTGATGTCTCTGTGTGTGACAATGTAATGTAGGCATTATGAGCCCCCCTCCAGTAGTGTGGGACACTGGGGAGCCCACCCCAGTGTCCTGAAATATTTATTTTTTCTTTAACTCCTGTGAAAAAAGGGAAAACAGTCCCCCAACATCTTTCTTTAAGCTGAAAAAAAGAAAATGGTCCCTTGTCATCCCTGCCATCCGCCTCCCCCACCCTGACCCTTCCACTCAGCACCCACCACCCCACACCCCTCCTTACCCTATACTTACCACCAGAGGTCAAACACTGTCATCTTCTGTGGACTGAGACACATCTGCGCTCTTCAAAGCTGAACCATGAACTGAGGAATCAAAGTAAGCATCGTATAATGTATTTCAATGGCTTTTTGAACATATGCTCATAACATTGCCATTTTTATGACTTTTTTCACAAAACTTTCAACATAGCCTTTTTGGGACCCCATCTCATGAACACTGCAACTGATGTTTTGTTAATCAGGCCCAGAAGGTGATTTCATGGTCACTGCATGAAATCACCTTTTGGGACCGAATAACAAAATTTCACCACCAGTGTTAATGAGGTGGGGTCCCAAAAAGGCCATGTTGAAAATTTGGTGAAAGAAGTCATAAAAATGGATGTGTTTAGTGCACTTGTTGAAATTTTCCTATGCACATGCCAAACTTTGGTAATTTTCAATATTTTGACTCCAAATTTTCAACATTGCCTATTTTCCACACCACCTTAAGAACATTACAGCTGTCATTTTTCACATCCTGTCTGAAATGTGTTTTTGCAACTGTGGGCCAGAATGGCATATTTGCACAGATATGAACATTTTCAGCTATAGGGTTTATGAAGTGAGGTCATAGGAAGACTATGCTGAAAATTTATGGTCAAAATATGAAAAAATTACAAAGGTATGACCATTTATTGAAATGTTGCTATTCCCACTTGTAACTTTGGAAATGTTAAATATTTTAACCCTGGATTTTCAACATAGCCTTCTTATTATTCAACCTCATGTATGTCACTGATGTCATTTTTCAAATCCTGCCCAAAATGTGTTTTTGCACCTGTGGCATGAAATGCCATTGCAGTTGTACAGAATTATGTTTTGGAGAGATTTGACTTTTTTTTGTACTGGGTGGGTTTCATCGCAATTTCACTATGCATGCTTGCAACTTTGGAAATTGTCAATGTTTTCACCCCAGATTTTCAACATAGCCATCTTAATACCCCACCTCATGTATGTCATAGCCATCATTTTTCAAATCCTGGCCAAAATGTGTTTTCACACCTTCAGTGAGGAATGGATTTGAGGTTGTACAGAATTACGTTTTGGCAGAGGTATGACAATTTTCTGAATTGGGTAAATGAGGTGGGATAATAAGGTGTCTGTGCTAACAATTTGGTCACTGTTGTCCTATAAATGGAAGTGCAGTACCCAGAGGAACCTGTGCTCCCACTGCTACATATATATATATATATATATATATGCATCTATGGAGGGATGTTAGTGCAGGGCCTGGAGGGCTCTACCTTCCCACTGGCAAAAAAGGATATGATTATACTATCTCAAAATGTAAGGAAATAAATTGCAAAAAACTGCATTAATGCTCTAGTTAGGGACAAAATCACAAAAGCAGGGAAATGTGGTGTTACAGCTTTCAAAGCCAACACTCCACACCCACCCTGCACACACCAACAGGTATCAGGGGTGTGCTTTGGGGTTGTTGGCCCTAATGCTCACCCAATTCTCCTATACTGTACCCATCTCAGCTTATTTACTTATGGAATGGGGTGAGCATTATGGACGATGACCCCAAGGCACACCCTGATGCCTGTTGTTGTGTGCAGGGTGGGTGTGGGGTGTTAGATTTGAAAACTATAATGCCACATTTCCCTACTTTTGTGACTTTATCCCTAACTAGAGCATTGATGCATTTTTGTAAATATATATATATATATATATATATATATATGCATTCTATGAAGTGTTACAGTCATGCCATTTGGAATTCTATGTAAGAAAACAAAAATTCCTCCCTAGCTCCACCTTAAATGCACCCCCAGGATGACATCAGTTCTAGGATATAAAAAGAGCCTCATTAGGGTCAACACCCTATTTGTCCTTTCAGGTCAATAAAGGAAGCATGGTTTACTCTGGGGTGCTAGGACCAGCACATTGTTTTAACCTTTCCTCTTTCATTTCAGGTAAGAGAAAGAAAACTGCATGTTATATTTGCTTTATATTTGCTGCACCTGCTTTCCAGTGCTTTGTTCTCCAATGGTTTGCCTGAAATGAAACCTTATACCTTTTCTTGCTTTGTTTCTTGTGGCCTTTGCAGACACACCTAAGTGTGTCATTAAACAGAAGCAACATGTATTGGAGGGGGGTTAAATTAGGGGTATGCAAAAGTTGCTATTTCCACCTTAGCAGAACTTTCATGAAATTTGGCAACTTTTGTGGAAGTTTCTGAGCTGTTTTCCAAATATTTGGGGGTGAAATGTTGCCCTGTTCCATACTACCTGATGTGTTAATAATCTCTCCTCCAGTGGCTAGTGGTCCCTCCCCACCCAATCACCTGCCCATGTCCAGTAGTAGTCCGTGTCATTCAGTGATGTAGCCCCCTGTAACAGCACATGCACAGTCATTGACATCTCAGTGGGTGGCCGGCCATGGAGGTGAGCAGAGGTCTTTGGTTGCCCACTCCATTTTGGGATGGGAGCAGGGTGGGACACTACCTGTCAGGGGGGCAGGAGGGCCACTAGACCACCAAGGAAAAAATATTTCACTATATGGGGAATAGGGATGGGGAGGATACATCACTGACTAGTGAGTACAACTGGACATGGGTGGGTGATCAGGTGGGGGAGGGGCCTCTAGCCATTGGAGGAGGTTACTGACATGATGGATGGGGATGGGGTTACATCACTGAGTGACAGTTACTACTACTGGACACAGGTGGGTGATCGGGTGGGGGGAGGGATTGCTAGCCACCAGGTTTTTTTTTTTAATGCATGTCAGGCAGGCAGGTGATTGGGTGGAAAGGGACCACTAGTCACCAAGATTTATTTTATTTAATTTGGTCAATCAAGCAGTAATTGGCAAGCTGTTTGGGGGCATTAGACCCTGGAGTTAAAGTAGTGTGCAGGGCAGATGGAATTTCCACAAAGGTTTAGAAATGGATTTCTGAACTTTGGTGGAATCGAAAGTCAGGTTTTCACTTGAATTCTGCCTGCAGACATTTTTTTCATACACCACTAGTTAAGATATATACAGCTGTAAAAAAGAAAACTAGTTTTTCATAAAGTAAGCAATATATCTGGCTTTTGTTTATCTGGTTTGGGTATTACTATTGTAGCCACACTAGTAGACAGTGAAAGAAAACAAACCAATATCAAATACCATCAGTGAAGCAAACTTCTTTTCTTTCAGAAAACTTTTAGTTTTCTCTAACCTCCTGCATGCACCAGGCAGCCATGTTTTCACATTCATTTGCTGTAGTTCTTTTTATTTTTTGGGGGTTGGGGGTTATCTCCCAGGGCATGGAGAAACAGAAAGATAAAGTAAGTAAACAGGAGAAGTCAGAGAAAGAAAGGGGGGAGAACATGAGCCTTGGGTTGATCAAGTCCCAACCCATAAATGAAATGCGTGCTCACTGTACCATACAAAATACTCTCCATTCATGAAACTGGATCCTTTATAGTGGGTCCACAGCCAAACATACAACTATACAACTGATATACCCCAGTGTTTCTAACCATATCTGGGTTCTTCATCAGGGTGGCATGGGCAGAAGAATGATAGTGTCTTGCATTTAAAATCCAATCTTAAACTGACAGTACATATTAACATCTACCACTGGCCAAGCTCTTACATAAATCAGACATCTTCCCTTAAAACCACATGAATAAACAGTGCACAAATAAAAATCAAAAAAGTTGGGCACAGTGGCACTGAAGGTTGAGGCACTGGATGCCACATCAGTGACCCTTTTTTGGAAGCAGACTTGGGCTATTGGAGGTTGGCAGGGGAGGAAATGATTGAGCATCCAGAGGACAGCGCTCCTTTCCTGGAAGGGAGGGGGGATGTAGGCCTCACCATCTGGAGATCCCTAGTGGTAACTGAGGGCTAATTCAGATGCTGGGTCCTGGCAAGTGGGGGAATGCCCATGTTGGTGCTCCTGTGAGTGTGAGTGTGAGTGCTCATGCACCACACTGGAGCGCATTGCACTGCTAGACCAATGGGAGGAGTAAAGACAAAACATCCCCTTCTCACTGGTAGGTGAAGGTGGATCTAGGGGCATGGTACCATGTCCAATTCTGGGCCTAAGTTATCATTCATATCCTCCTCTCATCCTCTCCCACCAGACACTATAGATTGAGCACTGGTTAGGAACTGGTGGTCCTTGCTCCTGGAGGGCTTAGATCAGGGGGTTTGGGGGATGTGGCAAGAGAGAGAGAGAGGAGCTTGGCCAAGTAGAGATGTCTGGACTTTAGGAGGACAGGATCAGCTGACTAGACACATGACCCAGCTGGAGAGAGTCCAGTGAGGTAGGGTGAAGAAATAGAATTGACAAAAAAAATCAAAAAAGTCAGCTGACTAGGGTGCTTATCAAAAGTATTTTGATTGGAATATTAATATCCATAATTTATAACCATGATATTCTATCTATTTCAGGTATGAATATGCTATTAATAAATAATTGCAACTAACAGTACAAATACATCATAAATAATTTACATTTGTGCATATCAATTCATTGATGTGACACATGTCACAAAATTATAAAAATGACTTAATATCCCAATCTTCATTCAGACCCTCAGGGCACAGAGGTCCCACTTCAAAAATCAGCCTGCTCTCTATCTTATGAAATTGCTCCACTCTGTTGCCCAATCTAAAAGGTCTCATAACATGATTTAAGCATGAAAAATGGAAAGTGTTGACATCTGAATTATGAAATAGGTCAAACTACAAGACCGGTTGAGGAAAGAATCCAGGACCATGTTAAGGCTATAAAAAATTCAATTTCTGATACACTTCTGGGAATACATTGGAGACAATTTCATTATTCAGAAGTCAACTCTTTCCATTTCAGGTTGGTGCATTTTTTGGGGGCAGTTCACTTTGTTGGTTTCAATCCAGCTGCACAGACGTCTTTTATGAAGACACAGAGTCACCTGTAGCATGGGATTTATTGTTTGTGGCAGCACCACTTCAATTGGTTTTGCAGTCCTTAAGCCTTTACTTTTGGGTGTAGTTTCATTACAGAGTGTATATCTTTGGGCATCTCTGTGTTGTAGGTCCTTTTTCCTGGTGGTTTGTAAGAGTGACTATGGTTGGTAAACGATAAGTGTGGTTTTACTGCAAGTGGCATTTTGTTATTTTGATCAAATCATAGTACAGTACATTGTAGTCAGTTTGGATCACAGAATGGATTCCAGCCATGAATCCAAAATAGATATGATTAATGACTTACTAGTAAATGCCATGGCAAAGACTCCACGTGAAACCCAAGCCGCCATTTTAGAACGTACAGCAGGGTCCATCAGATGCCATCGGCAAGCTGGAGACATTTTTCCTCGGAGTAAAATTTTAATTCCAAAAGTTGAGGATGACTTGAAGGAGTTCCTGCCAAAATATGAAAAGCTAAAATTGGTAGAAATTAATGTATACTATAAACAATGAGTCTGAAAAAGTATCTAGAGAATAAGTTAATTCCACACAGTTTAAGAATTGATAAAGAGCCAGCAGGGTTTTTTTTAAAGATGTTTATCATGAGTGATGGGAGACTTCCCTCAGTATTTGTTCACGTACATTAATGCAGATTCTTTTAGATCAAGATAGTGAAAAGCATGACACAACTGTAAAAGAGACTGACGCTCTTGAGGAAGATTTAATTGAACATGAAGGAGAAACTGACTATTTAGAATAAATGAAAGAGTCAAAAATAAAATACTTGCCCATGAGAAACAAGTTACAGCAAGAAGACAAAGTCAATTTGTGAGAGACACTATTGATTACAAAGAGGACTATAACTGAGAGACAAATTCTGCCCACAGACATGGGAGGTCATGAAATAGGTGTTGAAGGTCAACTAGTAAAAATCAGCATTCCAGGAGTAGACAATCTCAAGATAAGGGTATTCCTATATAAGTAGACTCTAATTCAGAATAGCAAAAATGTGACCTTTGCACCCATCAGCCAAGCAAATGAAATTCAGGATAATTCTGAAAGCTCAGAAGCTACAGCCAAACAGCAAGGAAAAAAAAATTAAAAACTGGGGGAAAAGGCTCAAACAACAAAAAACAAAACAAAACAAAAAACAGGAAGACAATGAGGGTCTGCAGAGTAGGAAAAAGACAAATAAATAGAAAAAAGGTGTTTCAACAGGTGGTCAGAGAACACTCACAATCTGAGACCCCAAAACAAGTAGATCATTTATCAACAATAACCCTCTCTGCAGCCCAAGAAAGTATCTTGGCAAAATGATTTTCATTTGTTCCTAATCCTGCAGATGACAAATTTATGATTCAACTTGATGTAAGGAAAACTTTCAGAAAGATTAGATTAAAATAAATTTTCATTAATAGACAAAGGAAGATGTGAATATAATCAATTCAGCCCATTTAGGAGCATTAGAATTAGAGCCAGGGTCATCAGAGGCTATGGTGTCGGAACTATCTTTAAATATAGTGCAAATTATTTTGTTTTTCCTCATGAATGGGACCCTGAATGGGTTTTAGAAACCTTTGAGAATTTTGAAAATTCTAAAGTTTTGTACAAACTCCCCGTTTGGACCTTTCATCAGATTCTGATAAATTAAGAAAGACTTTGAAAATTAAATCAACATGCTATCCCAGTTGATGTTTATTGGTGGCTATTGCAACCTTTGGAAATTTGGTAATCACAGAACTGAATAAGGTTTTGGACTCTTCAACTAACAGACCATTTAGAAACATCACACAACAAGAAAAACAAGCCCTTTTTGAGCTGAAAAAATGTATAACATAGAGGATAATGGATGGTCTTTGGGTAATAACCATGCTGTAATTACTTTGAGAGGTTGTCACAACATTGTAAACCTCAAGAGCAAAGCTCGAGAGGTTTACTGTTGTCATGGCAACCTTGAGAAGTGATTGCAGCATGGTTGTTACCTGAAAATCATCCATTAGCTTTTATAGTGTATGTGCACCAGTTTGTGTTGAATTCACAGTACAGAATGTTACACAGAGTGAATGTTCCATTTTGTTATACCATCAATATGACATAGTGAAGAGAGTCTAAAAACAATGTGATGTCATATCAATGGTATAACAATGTTGTAAAGTGTGTGAATTTAGTTAATAATAAGCCTCTCCCATACATTATGTCATTATTAAACAGTCTGATAAAGGTGGTCAAGCTGTTGTTATGGACCAAGTTTATCACATGAATGAAGCATTGAGGCAACTTACTGACACTAATAGCTATCGATTATTGGACTCTTATCCTACAGGGTTATTTAAAAAACACCTTGAAGTGTTCCTTAATCAATCTTTAGAGGAAGGATGTATCATAGAATAAGAGCTTCAGTTTTTGAGACAGGATTTCACAATTGTGCCTACTTTTTGTTATAGTGTCCAAGCTCCATAAAGATCCCATAAACTCACCAGGGAGACCTATATTCTCCAATAAAGGTTCCCTTATGAAATACCTGGCCACATTTATTGACATGTTTTTTTCAAAGCATGGTAGTTAAGTTGCTGTCTTACCTAAGGGTAGTAGTAAATAGTTTATTATAGACAAAAGTTGCCATTAAAATATAACAAACTATAAAACATGACATGCAAAATAATGACATAATACATTAACATATACATTAATAAATATTAATTCATTGTTAAAATAAGGATCAAACCTTAAATGTGCAAAACAAAGTTTTACAATTTCAATAAAATCAGAGCACTTTTATAGCTCTAGCAGCCATTTTTTTTCCAACGTAATGTTGCTTGTAGAAGATACAATGATAACCTTTCCTCTGAGTTAAACAACAAATCCAAAATATACCGAGTGGGTAGTACCATGGAACCAATAACCTTTCCAATAATTTTTTTTCTTAAGTCAGAATACCAGGGGCATATAAATACCACATGATGTAAGTCCTCAAACTCATTCATATAACAATTACAAAAACCCGAGACATGAGGATTATTAGAATATCTTGCTGTCAAGACATTGCTTGGGAAAGTCTCGAATCTAAATTGTGTTATAATTCTTCTATGATCAGGATTATGCAGCTTAGTTAGATAAAACTTTAAACTGTGTTCTTTACTATTATTAACTAGCCAAGTCGAGACCCTCAGGTCATTAATTGATCGTAAATCATTTCTCCAGCTTTAACAGTTATTACATTTTTTATAACTTTCAGGTAGTCCGTGCTTATTGTAATCTTTTTATCCATCCAATGTTTTACCTTTATTAAATCATAATGTTTCAGCAAAAGTTCTACCTGTAGAAGCCAGTTTGATTTTTTATTCTCCGTCCATGATTTTTTTTCCTCTAACACTCTTTTCAGTAAAGCATGTTCTGAAGAATTAAGCTTTAACCAAAAAGAATACATATATGAATCAATTCTTTTACTGAAATTTGTCCCAACTGTGACCTAACTAAAGTGTTAGATGAGCTATATGAAAGCTCCAGTATCTGTTTATAAGTCCTATTTACAACTACATCCATTTTCCATGATTCAGCAAAACCCCAGGATTCAGCAGCATATAAACCCTGGGGTATTACTTTAGGATTTATTGCTTTAATCATTGGTACCATCGTACAGTAGTAGCCACAGACATTGCCAGCTATTTCCCCAAATTTCTGTGATATTTCTAGAGAAATCTCTTGCTTTCTGCATTTCCACAGTAGGGGCAGCAGAGATAAACTCTTTAGAAATTTTGTGAAATATCTGGAACTAGCTGGTAATGTCTGTGGCTACTACTGTATAACCTCCATGTTTGACATTAAACCTTTTCAGACCTAAGGCTGTTTTATTCATTCTTTCCACTGTAAGAGCTATATGTCTATTCCACTTCATATTTGAAGAAAATGTAACCCCAAGATATGAAAATTCTGTAACAAAATCTAATGAAGAACCATCCAGTAAGAGCTTTCTATATTTTTTCTTAGATCTGAAAATCATTCCCTTAGTTTTCTGTGGAGTAGGCAATAAATGTAACTTTTTACTCAAACTATTAAGTTTAACCAGACTTTTCTGTAACCCCAATCTGCTCAATGAAAAAAATCATCAGATCGTCCACGTAGGCCAGCAAAGGTATCATTAATCAAGCCAATTTTGGAGAATGGAAATCATTACTCATTATATTAACTATTAGATCATCAATATAAATATTAAGGTAGGTGCCAATATGCAACCTTGCCAGACACCACAAAGAGTAGAGATTTTTTCTGTTAGAAATCCGTTATTAGAATATTGTATTTTAGATCAAGTATTAGTATACAGACACCATTCAGGGTCCCATTCATGATGAAAAACAAAATCAATTGTACTATATTTAAAGATAGTTCTGACACCATAGCCTCTGATGACCCTGGCTCTAATTCCAATGCTCCTAAATGGGCTGAATTGATTATATTAGTAATATTAAATTCAGGTCAATACCCAAGTTATACATTTGAAGGCATAAAATATTTCTGTCTATAGAATCAAGTGCAGATTTGAAATCTACAAACGTGCCATAAAGTTTATGTTTCTTTAATATGCAGCTTTCTTCTAACAAATGTTGAAAGATAAATACCTGAGTTGTTGTACCACAGCCTTTAGAAAAACCTGCTTGTAGAATAGATAACCCAACATACTTCATAATACAATCTATTAACCTGTTCAATAATATTTTTACATACACTTTCACGAAAGTATCAATTAAGCTAATTGGATGATAGTTTTCTGGAAGAGTCATATCACCTTTTTGAAGATAGGTAAGATATGACTACCAAGCCATGTTGCTGGTGTATAACTGTACATTACAGATTTATTAAAAAAATCTTATAGTAAATTTGGCCACCTATCTATATCTTCTAAATAGAAATCGATAACTATATTATCCAGACCAGGCGCTTTGTTCTTTTTACAGCTTTTTAAAGCAGCTGCCACTTCCATTGAAGTAATCCAAATAAATCTGTCATCTATTTCAGCAAATATTGATTCTAAGGCTATGGTATTTCTAGGTAATCTACTGTCTGTAAGGTTAGAATTATATACATCATAGTAATACTTGGTCCAGAAATCGGGATGCACATATGAGTCAGTTTGAGTTTTATATTCTAAAATATCATAAGATACCAATCTCCCAAAGGTCTGATCATCTTTCTGCTCTATAGCCTCAAGCATCTTGTCCCATTGATCTTTTGGAAAAATAGATTTCTGTACTTTAACATGCTCTCTATATTCTCTTTTAAGTGTATTTAGTTCTGTTATGTTTTCTCTGGTAGGGTGCTTTTTAACTTTTCTTGTTGCCTTTGCAAGTTCTTTTTTTTTTGGCAGGCATGTTTTGTAGAACCAGTTTTCATATTTTAATGGAAGTTGTTGTTTTGCTGTACTATAATTTCTTGTGATCTCATTATAACTATTTATAATGACAGTGTATATATTTTCTGGATCCAATTCACCTTCCACTTCCAATGTTAACATATTTAGAAAGCATGTGGCTAGCTCAAGTCTGTCTTCAGATTTAAACTTGTTCCATCTTAACATTTTGCCATTAATTATTACTATATTCGGCTCCTGTATAACTTGAGTTTCAATATCCCACTTTCTTACAGTAAGTACTGGAAAATGATCAATCTCAGATCTCATTAAAACCTCTAAATCAAGATATTTATGATAATCATATGGTGATATCAAAACATAATTAATGATGTACCCCTATAATTTATATAGGAGTACATTCTCTTACTATCAGAAAATGTTCTCCCATTTAATATTATGAGAGCCAACTCAGAAAGTAATTTCTCCATTCTATGTTCTCTATCCGTATTTATGTAATCCATTGAAACACATGTCTGAATATCTAATTGTTTGTCCCTACTCAGAAAATCTTTATCTAAGTGGGGTTTCAACAGAGGATATCTGATGTTAAAATCACCTGTTATATAAACTTCAGCATTATTATAATTATTTTGTAAAAAATATATTTCTGCAGTAATATTGTCAAATAATTCCCTATTATGATTAGATGATTTCTTTGGAGGATTATACATATTAACCACTGTAACCAATAATTCATTCGGACCAAATAATACCATAATATAGTTACTCTGTACCTTAAATTGTATAAGTTTGATGTTATTAGAAATGTGTATATATGTAATAAGGCCACCCGTTAATCTACCCTTCCTTGAAAGTTTAACTGCATAACTATGAAGAATCTGATATCCATTGATTTGAATAGTATCATCCTGTTCCTTTCCATGCCATGTCTCTTGCAAAGTTATGATATCAAATTGTTTGATAAAACTTACATAAACAGAATCAGTCAGCTTTATAAAATGTTCTGCAACATTCCAGTTTATAATTTTTAGATCATCTGGATACTTAGTAAGTTCAACTCGTTCCCTGGTACACCCACTATTCACTATATTTGTAATATCATTATCTTGCTCAGGGATTATCTTATTTCCTCTACAGTTTAGAGAGAGTCAATTGTCATCTTCAAGTAAACAACTGAAATCTGTTAGATACCTCCACATTATATACAGTTGTTTGGTTGTCTTTTGTATCAGCCTTTGACCTATCATCCTCTTTGCAATCCATAATTTTACTTGAGAAATCTGTTATTAAAATCCCCAAAGAATCAAATGTATTTGCCACTTCCAAGATTTTAGCAGTCATTTTGTTATTTGCCAAAGTGAAATCAATTTGACTTCCTTCTGACCAACACTTAAATACCCTTTCAACATTAACTATATCATTTTTATAAAAATTCAATCCAAGGATGTTACAGAAAAGCTGTGCAATCATGGTTTTCAGTTTATTTTTGTTTTCCCATCGAGCAAAAGCTAACCCAAAAATTGAGATAACAACCTCCAAAGAATCAGTTGTATTCCCATTGTTATAGACTAGGTCCTGAATATTATGATAGTTAGACAGCTCAGACACTAGCTCTTCGGTAGTTTTAGAAGACCATTTGTTATTTTTCAACAAGTGCTTTGTTAATATGGGATAATCCATATATAAATCATAGTGATATAGTTGTTCTGAGTTTCTCCAAACTTATTGGGCAACACAAGCATTTTTGAAGAAAATCAACAAAACATTACTGTCCCTAGCATCTTCATAGGACCTAATCACATCAATAATGTCATCAGCAGCAATATCCAGCCCCCAGGAATTCATTACAGAGAATGTTGACCAAAATTCTAAATGCATCCCTATTTTTATTAAAGTCATAAGGTATTCCAGACAGTACTACAATTGCTTGGAATTCAGCCAATAATCTAGAACTCAAATTGTCTACTACTACATTATTACCATGACATTTATAATTGTTCTGTTGATTTAAGAAATCAGAGACTTCCAAAGATTTTTCATTCTTCTGTGGGGCATCATTGATTGATAGCTCCTGATCCATTATTGAGCCCTTCATCATGCACTTTAAATTTATAAGTATTACCCATGTTATTGTTATCCTTTTCTTGCCCCTTTTGTTCTTCTATCTTATCCACTTGTTGTTTTTTTTCGGTTTCTGTAGGGATATTCTTGTTCTGGTGACAAGACTCTTTCTTCTTTGAATGAACATTTTTTAATAATCTTAGTTCTTTTCTTTTTGCATTTTTTTTATTTTCAGGGGAATTATAGGCCTCAATAGGGAATTGTAAGCATCCATCTACTGTTTGGATGTTAATCTCGGTTTACTTGATAATGTCTATTTTTCTGGGTTCCACATACATATACTCTGAATTCAAAATTAACCTAACAAGGTCACTACTCACAGTGTATTGTGAGCTAGTAGACTTTAGATTCTGATTTATTTTAGTAATGGCTAACAATTCTTACAGTCCCATAGCATTCGCTGCAACCTCACCCCTTAGGTCAGTAATCTCATTTTTAATCATTACACGTTGTTCCATAATAGCTACATTTACAACATGAGGATTTTTTAAGACCTCAGTCAATTTCTCATCTATAAATGGAGTATAAGTGAGATGAATAACATCTTTCTGTTCTTTCATACAAGCTTGTTTAGCTAGATCTTTTAATCCATTTACTGTATAGTTTCATCCGGTTCTTCCACTATCTCCCCAACTGCCTTATTTTGCATTATAAGTTTATCTTTATCTGAACTCATTAATTTACTTTGGGATGTAATATCAGGTAAACTATTGCAGGATAAAGAAATAACTGCAAAATCTTGTGTCACTTCAGAGGTATTACTCTCTACAAAAGTAACCTTTTTGATTTTACATCTTGCACAACAGGAGATACAAGTTCACTTAAAGTATCATACCCTAAGTTAGGGGATATGTTAATTGAATCTGTACTAAAATGATGTTGAATACCAATCACATGCTGTCCCATTTTACTTTTATTGGCAAACTTTGCTGTGTCTAGCCCTGTGACTTGATGTGGAGTAGAAGTGAGCCTAGTATCACACTCATCCAATGGCACTTCAACCCTTATCAGACGAGAAGTAATTAGTGTCGGGGCTCCCTTTCTAACCTGAGTTTTAACATTTTGCCTTTTAATTTTACCCAGTTTCTTATCTCTACAAGTTTCTACTTGTTTGCTTTTGTCAGTATCATTATTACTGTAATTCTTCCCTCTTCTGTTATATATTTTTTTTTTGTTTTTTTCATTTATTTTATCAGAAGTGACCTGGGGAGCTAAGTTTGTAGGGCTGCTTTCCTAGTTCTTATTTTTACTATAAAATTACACCAACTTTATTGGAATGCTACTTGATTACATTACTTTATACTTTACACACAAAAGAAAAAGCAATAAAAAGAAACCTTAGAAAAACATTGAACACATATACATATCTCACATATATCAGTATTCTACTGTAAAACTTAAAATAATGTTTTCCAGAAAGTTCAGGTTCCAGCAATTTTAAACTGTACTCTATATCTTCTTAGCATAAAGAAGAAGTAAGGTGCCTTTATTTCCCACACTTATCTTCTTATTATTAAAATAGCTTGCACTTTTCAACTGGAGTATACATTTCATGTAGCTAAATACCTAAAAACAGAAGAAAATAGAATAACACTAAATATCTTTCACTAGCTTCCCTACTAATTTCCATAAATGAAATTTTAAGACTCTAGGCCTGAAAAGTAGTGAAATTATGTAGCTGCCAAGCAGTATTTCCCCTACTTTAACTGTTATGTTAGACAAATCAGTACCTTGTATCAAGGATAGAGAAAGAGAGAGAAAAAAAATATTTCTAAGACTTTCTTAGAATTTTTAACTTATTACATAGATATTCATAAATATGATCTAATGTACCTTCATCATTAAAAAATGAGTTTTAATAATCACACCCAACCAGCAATGATCCAGATAACTCAATGTGCCTACTCCAGTTAAGCCTTTATATTTTCCGAACCAGGATATATTGCAATCATTCTACATAGGGCCTCCAGATCCATAAATCACTGTTATTAATAAAATTAAAAGAAAGAGAAAAAAAAAGACTTAATAAAGTATAATAACTAGCAGGTTTATAAGCTTAGTAAACAAAGTCAACTACTTGCTAATGGCTAGTATAGTAGCTCCTTCCCAAATACGTCTTTAATACAGTTTTAAACTCAAAAGTTACAGCATACAAATCCTTAATCTTTACTAATTAGCCTAAGATTTGCTAAGTGGCCAAAAATGCTATAAAATTAAAAAGCTCAAAATTTTATCCAAGCAACATTTTTAAGTATTGAGACAGAACTCACCTAGCCCCGAAGCAGAACCGGCACATTATGTGGTGTGTCTAAATCAATAAATTTCAAGCTAACACTGCAAAAATAAAGCAGTTAAACTTCACCAAGTCACTGTTAGATGCTGTAACTATAAATGTCTGATCCTGTCAGCTGTAAAAACATTTTGCCCTAAGAACTGAGAGTCACACAAGTGCTTAAATAGCTAACTAGCTAAATTTGCAGGCAGCTAAATCTCTTTATAATACACCTGCTATCCTATACACTTCCAATTATAAATATGCTAAGGAACACTTGTGTTTGCTAAATAGACTCGCAAGTTATCAATTTAAACAGATGTTGAATAAGCAAATCAGCAAATCATCCTGATCAGCCCAATATAAGACTGATTATTCTAATCCGCTGATTTACTTGGTATCTATTTAGTAACAGTTTAATAGCATGAACAAAGTGTGCAAAGTAAGGAAAGCATACAAATGCAATTAAAGTACACAGGGCAGATAATTAATAAAAAGATAACAAGTGGATACAAATATTCAGTTATAAAATAAGACAGCATATGGAAATCAAATTAGAATAAATAACTTGTAATAGCAAAGTTCTCACAAATACCAGTCTGAGGGTTTAAAGCAAAACACATATTTAAATAAATCCTTAGGGTGGGATATTCAAATGGGTTGTGCCATGCACAACCCACCAATGCACCCTGGCGCGATATTCAAAGGGGAATGTAGTGCTGCGCAACCCCCGATGTGCCAGGGCACATCTGTAATGTATGCTGTGCAAGTGCAGGGGGGCATGCCCCTGCATATGCAGCACATCCCGATATTCAGCCCTGAATGTGTAGCACAGATGCTGGCACAACACCACCTTGTGCCACTCAGGGGGGTGCAAAGTTGTGGCTGGTATGACCAGGAACAAATCCTGGCCACCCACAGGTGAGCTGCCATATTGCAAGGTGCAACATGACAGCTGTCTGCTGTGGGTGGCAACCTGCCCACCCAGGACACAGTCCACATGCCTCCTACCTAGGGAGCATTGTGCCCCCCATGCCCAATCATGGGCATATGTGCTCTAACCCCCTGGTGGTCTAGTGGACTGCTTCCCCATCACCCAATCACAGGCATATGTTAAATCAATCCCTTGGGGTCCAATGGACTGCTTCCCCATTGACTGATCATGGGCATATGTTAAATCAATCCTTGGTGGTCCAATGGACTGATCCCCATTGCCTGATTGCAGGCATATGTTAAAGTATTCCCTGGTGGTCTAGTGGAAATCCCCCCAGTGCCCAATCACAGGCATTCACATAGTGTAACCTTGGTGGTCCAGTGGTACCCTCCCCACCCACCCACTGAGGTCCCAGCACCCCTTAGTCAGTGGCGCAGCAGCACCCCCACATGCCGCCAGGCCTCCCGCCAACTGACAGTGTAGCAGTAGGGTCTGTACACCTATTGGTCCACTGCATGGGCCAATGGGCATGCAGACCATACTGTACTACACAAGCCTGGAATGTGACTGAACCATGTGCAGTGCGTGTGCCCTCAGTGCCATATTCAACAGTGCTGAGCCATAGTGCAGCACCGTTGACTATCACCTGGTCCATGCCTATGGTGCAGTCTGAATATCCCACACTTAATATATGGTAAAACTCACAATCATTCATATTATATGTATTTGTGTAGTTATTTATCTCTAAGAATCCCCAATTTTCAAAAATTCACAGGCAAGAAGGAACATAAAAAAGGATACATACAAAAGCATATCAGGAGATGTAAAAGCCCTATCTCTATACTATACACAATATAAAAATAAAACACTTTCTTTGATCCTTACTCCCCTTCATCTAAATTACCAGGAATAAACAGGAGTAAACACACCAGATTTAAGTTTTTACACTGGTTTCTATAGTAGTAAAGAAAGTAGGTTGTAGAAAGAAAAAAGTTACACTGTAGAGCATTATGCTGTAATGTACTAAATGAAATTAAAGTGTAACAACGCATCTACAATGCTCCTACAAAAGAGATACAAGTAAACTTGCAGGTAAGCCGTTAGTCTATTTTTTTTATTCACTTCTAACACTTAGACTTGAACTTTTCATTAAGCTGGGAGCGTTTAGCTGGTCAGTATATTCAGTTCTCAGAAAATACCCCTCTGCTTCTGCTCTAATACCACTCTGATGCCAAAACCCAACAGTTTTTTTTCTACTCCTTCACAGCTTCATTTTCACTGGTTCACCAGTTCAGCTTAGCATTTTTCCAAGCACCAAACTCCAAACTTCAAACTCCAAATCTGAATCTGAGTTTTAAGGGAACCAATGCCTCAGCCTTTTGCTTAGCCAGACCCCGCTGTAGCACCTTCCATAAGGCACCCTGCTTCTCCAGTGGGACTCCGAACAGCTCCTCCACCTAGGACTCTGGTCATCACATAAGACCTGTGGGAACAGAAGCACACAGGGCAGACTAAGGCAGACCAAGAGAGCAACACAAGTAAGACTGGTAAGGCTACATACACAGCACAGGAAATGGTAGTTTACCTGTTGTAAGCTATATATTAGCATTAAGCAGCTCCTGCTTCTGGGTCTACTCCAAAGCCACATAGGATATGGCAGCCATCTTGAGTCTCTCCAACCTATCTAAGGGATACTATGGTGGTATTGGAAGTAATGGAGCAATATAAATAAGATGATGGTGCTTCGTGACTGACAATCAATGTCAAGTCATTTTATACCAGCATCAGGCATCATTTAGGGTTGAATGCTATCAGACATTTTAAGGAATATTTTCAAACTGAACAAATAATTTCACCAGATTTTATTTTGGAGGCCCTGGACCTGCTGCTGTCCAGCAATTATTTTGCTTTTGATTTGAAATTTTATTTACAGAAATCTGGGGTTGCTATGGGCTCTTCTAGGCCCCCCCTCCTATGCTAACCTTGTTCTGGGTTGGTGGCAGGAGGGGGCCATATATGACCCCAGATACAACCCCTATCTGGACAGGATCAGGTACTGGGGACATTTTATTGATGACATATTATGCATTTGGGAAGGGTCCATACAGGAAGCACATGATTTGGTTAATTTATTGAATAATAATTATTTGAATCTGAGGTTCACATATAGAATTGATTCAGTTTCTACTTCCTTTTTAGACTTAAACTTAAGTTCTGGTGCAGAAGGAAGGATAGTCACAGAAAACTATAGTAGACCATCTTCTGGTAACTCCCTCCTTAGATATTAATGCTCACACTCTAAGGATTTGCTGAAAGGAACCCCAGTAGGCTAGTTTTTAAGAATATGGTGGAAATGTTCAGAACAATTGACATTTTCACAGCAATCAGAAAAGTTATAGAACAGATTCTTTGAAAGAGGATATGACCTTATTGTGTTAGACAAGGCAAAAGAAAGCACTTAGCAATAATATAGGTGACTTGTTAAACTCTGTTACCCCAAAAATTGCAGGCATTGTCAGATGTTTTTGGTACATCCTAAGCACAGATCCTGATCTCACTGGCATCACTGGTAATGCTCCAGAAGTTCTGTGTGAAGAAGGTATGAGCATACAAAATCTATTAGTGCATATCTACTTAAATAAGCCAGTTAGTTCCACTGAACGTAGTTTACCCATGTTGCCTTGGGGTTCTTTTTGATGTGGATCATGTAATGTGTGTACTTACATGGAACTGGTTAAGGAGTTTATAAATCCCATTAACAGTAAAAAGTATAAAATCAGGCAATTTAGTTCATGTAAGACACCATGTGCCATTTGTGCTCTATGGTGTGATTGTCCTTCCTTATACATAGGTTGAACTACAAGACCAGTTAAGGAAAGAATCCAGGAACACATTAGGGCTATAAAAAGTCTGAATTCTGATACACCTGTGGGAATATATTGGAGACAATGTCATAATTCAGATGTCAACTCTCTCCATTTTTCATATTTATATCATCTTTAGAGGAGGCAACAGAGTGGAAAAACGTCTTAAGACAGACAGTCAGCCCACTCTCCAGCCCATTACAGAGCTGGGTGATTACAGCACTGATGGAAGCCAAAAGAGCAATCCTTATGAAATGGAAGCAACCACACCCACCTTCAGTACTGACCTGGCATATGCCACTTACTAAACTGGCAATTTTTGAACATCTCTCCTACTTCAATCTAAATCAGATGCCCAAGTATGGGAAGAAATGGGATGCCTATCTACACTCACACTTTTGTTCCATTCCACCTACTCCACCAACACCCCCGTCTTGACTGTTTTAACACTTGCACTGATCCACTTCACACAACTCCCTTCTCAAGGATGCCTATGTTGTTCTAGTGTTCGGCTTTCAAAGTAAATAGGGAAGGAATGCATTGGTGAGATTAAGTTCCCTCACAGCTGAGACCAATGACTTTTAGTATACTGTTAGTAAGCATAGCTGGTAAATTGTTCCTTGTTTAGAGGATGTTAGGCCTCACTGCTGTACTTGGAGGATAGACAGAGATATGTAGCTGACTTTTTGGTCAGTTATATACTGTGTAACATATCATACCCATTGGTGGCATAACACAAGTTTGTTCACACTTTTGTGTAATACCTGTTTGTATGAAGTTTTCAGATATTTGTTACTGAGAAATGAAACCTAACAATAAATTCTCATGATAAAAAAAAAGATAGAGAGCAGACTGATTTTTGAACTGGGCGCCCTGTGCCCTGAAGGTCTGAATGAAAACTGGGATATTAAGCCATTTTTATACTTTTGTGCTGTGTGATATGCCAATTAATTGATGTGCACCAATTTAAATTATGTATAATGTGTTTGTACTGTTATTTACAGTTCCCACCCTCCTCCTCTGCCCACAGCACCTACAAGTTATTTTTTTTTAAATATTTAAGTAGATTCCTCTGTTGGGTGACCAGCTAAACCCACCAACCTCCATGGCCTGTTACCTTCTTACTATAATGGTCTCTTTGCACTTAAAAACATATAATTTATGTTCCCCCCTGCACAGCATCTGACTCTACCTACTATGTGCCATGCACCAGCACCCAATTCTCCAATATAAATTGGGAAGGTGGCCAGCTCAGTGTCAGCTGGTTTTGCTATAGCAAGCACAAGAGCACTTTCATTCATGAGAAGACAGCCAGCAGTAGAGGAGGGAGGGTTGAGCCGGTCACTTTCTTAATCTATATTTGAGAAATGGGTGCTGGTGGGTGGGAGAGGGTAAGTAGAGCTGGGTGCTGTGTGTGTGGGGGGAGGACATAAATTATATTATTTTTAACTGCAAAAAGAGCTTTATATTAAGAAGGTGGCCAGCCATTGAGGTGGGCAGGTTGAACAGGTCACCCATTGGGGATCTACTTAAATGTATTAAAAAAACACAACTTTTGGTGCTGGAGGGGGATGGTGGTATTGTGCTTTTGATAGAGGGGTGGGATAGGGGTTACAACCAGGTTTGGGACTGGGGAGGAGGAATGAGGTTGTATCTTTTTCTCTTTTGTTTTGTAGGTGGCCAAATAATTTCCTGAATATGAATAGGCTATTCGAGAAGAGCTGCAGAATATTCAGGAGTCCTACTATTCATGGTATTCAAGAAATAATATTTGGCCCATGCACAGCCCTAGTAAATATGTTGTGTGCTCTCTGACAAGTGTACCCTTAGAACAGCTATTCAGCACTGCATAAGATAATTGTTTAACCATATCCCTATCGTTTGCAGCCTGAACATGTGCAGCAGCTTCATTTTAAGCTGAATATGCATTTGCTTGATCCTCTTAAGTAAATGTAGGGTAGTCACATTGTAGTATTGTGCTGCCACTGCTGCCAGATTTTAAAATACTAACAATATAGACTAAAATGCTTATGGCTTGATTTAAATGACAAAGATTCTGGCATACCAATGTCAAATGTGGTTGCTTGGTGAAATATATTTTGACTAACATTATGGCTTTATGAACGCTGCTGTTCTTTATTCTTTCTTGTTGGTAACCAGGTAAGGCCCAGTAGGCACAAGTTCCTGTTTTCAGGGGCAAACTAGGAACATTGGGGAGGTTAAGTGATGTGCTCATGGTCACACAGTATACGAGTGGAGGTTGCGGGAATCAAACCAATG
This sequence comes from Neoceratodus forsteri, assembly GCA_016271365.2. NCBI lineage: Eukaryota > Metazoa > Chordata > Ceratodontiformes > Ceratodontidae > Neoceratodus > Neoceratodus forsteri. The sequence continues at coordinate 963,723,613 of CM028132.1, read as the reverse complement.
ACTGCTGAACATACCAAGCTTATTCACTGCTCATTACTGTAAGCTATAGACTATACTGCTAGACAGTTAAAATGACAATAATCTTGGAAATTACTGGAAAAAGGTATATCTTTTGTTGTTGTTGTTTTTTTGTTTTTTTTGCTTGGTGATGTCTCCAGTTCCAATATGCCATGGCGACACAGAATTTGTCAACCGTCAGCACAGCAACAGCACAAAACTGCCAATTGGTGTTGTGCCGTCGCTGGGGGAGCTTGTGTTTTCTGTGGGGGGGGGCTCTGCTCCCCTCACTTAAATTAACCAACTCTGAGTCAGAGTTGGTTTGGGGAGGAGGCAAACACCCCAGAGGCAACAGTGTTGGGATCCCAGCAGACCATCACAGCGAACTGCCAAAAATGTCACTGTCATGGTCTTTGCTGTTTTTCCATTGCTCTTGTGACGTGATACCGATGTCTGCCATACTCTTATCCAGATCAAAACTTATTTTCTTTGCATTTTTGTGTTAGGCCATTTACAGTCAAGCCAGACAGCAATCAAAAATAGTGTGAATATTTACTCTGCAATGCAGCTCTGCGGTGCTTTACAGTCTCCAAAACAGACACTGTCTTTCATTTTTAATTGGCCTATTCAATGAACATTGAAGAAAAAGAAACAAGCATTTGTCAATGCCAAATGTTGTTGCACTGGCATTGGCTTTGGTAGTGCAGTGTGGAAACACAGTTTGGGCAGGATATGAAAATTGACTGCTGTAGTGTTCATAAGAAGGTGTAAAAAAATGACAGTGTTGAAAATGTGGCATATAAATATTGCAAATTTGAGAAGTTACAAGGGTGCGTGGGAAATGCTCAATGCACGCTTGTAACACAGTCATTTTATGGACTTTCGGCACCAAATTTTCAACATAGGCATTTTAGCACCTCTGTTCATGTACGGTGTCACTGTCATTTCCTTACAGTGTACCAAAAAGTGATTTTGCATAGCGACCACGCTATTCTGTGCCAGACATGCAAAAACACATTTCAGGCAGGATATGAAAAATGACAGCTATACTGTTCATCAAGAGGTGTGGAAAAATGCCAATGGTGAAAATTCAGAGTGAAAATATTACAAATTCACGTCACGAGCGTGCATGCAAGCTGCACGACGCACTCTCGTAACACAGTCATTTTAAGGAGTATCATCACCAAATTTTCAACATAGGCATTTTAGAACCTCTGCTCATGAACAGTGTCACTGTCATTTTCATAATCTGCCCCAAACACTGATTTCCCATAGCAACCACGCAATTGTGCGCCGGAAGTGCAGAAACATATTTTGGCCAGGATGTGAAAAATGATATCTGTACTGTTCAAGGAGGTGAAGAAAATGACAATGTTGAAAATCTGGCATGAAAATATTGTGAATTCATGAAGTTACAAGCGTGCGCAGCAACTGTGCAATGCACGCTCGTAACACAGTCATTTTATGGAGTATCGTCACCAAATTTTCAACATAGGCATTTTAGGACCTCTGCTCATGAACAGTGTCACTGTCATTTTTGTAATCTGCCTCAAACACTGATTTCCCACAGCGACCGCGCAATTGGGCACCGGAAGTGCAGAAACACATTTTGGCCAGAATGTGAAACATGACAGCTGTACTGTTCCCAAGGAGGTGTAGAAAATGACAATGTTGAAAATCTGATGAAAATACTGTGAATTTCTGACGATTGCAGACAACAACTGTGCAATACAGCTGGTAAAACTGCCATTTTGTGGATTTTTTCTTCCAAATTTGCAACATAAGCTTTTTGAGAGCCCACCTCATGAACACTGCCACTGTCCTTGCGTTAATCGGTCCTGAAAGGTGATTCCACGCAGTGACTACGAAATCACCTTTTGGGACCGACTAACATCGTAACAGTGACAGAATTCATGAAGAAGGGTCCCAAAAACCCCATGTTGAAAATTTGGTGCAAAAAATTCCAAAGAATGTCTGAGATATGCATCAAAGTTGAAAAAACCCTATTTATTACATTATACAGCTTACCAGCATTTCCTCAGTTCGTGGTCAGCTTTGAAGAGTGCAGACGTGTTTCCAGTCCACCGAAGATCGTCGCACCGAGCTCTGGAGGTAAGTATGGGGTGAGGGGGGTGTGGGGATGCAGCGTGCACAGTGGGAGGGTGCAGGTGTTGGGTAGGGAGACTATGAGGGACCGTTTGCTGTTTACAGGAGTAAAAAAAAACAAAAACATTGCGGACGGTTTTCCTTTGTTACAGGTGGGTTTTTTTGGGGGGAGGGATTCAGTAGCCGATGAGGGATTGGGCACCCCCATCAGCAAATAGGGAGTGGGGGACACTAGCTGAGGGGGATTGGGCACCCCTTCAGCACTGAAGAAGGGGGAAGATGTCATGCCAATGGGGAGTGGGCTCCCCCATCAGCACATTAAAATAGGAACGGGGGTAACGGATGCCGATGGGGATTGGGCACCCCAATCAGCAAACAATAAAAGGGGGAGTGCATGCCCCCGAAGTTGGCAGCTTAGCGGCCACTGTGCTGCCATGTTTGTGGCGGCGAAGCACGTAGGAAGGTCCACTGCATGTGACAAGCTTTGCTCGCATTGCAGTGGACCTTTCCTTAGATGTGCTCGCTGCATTTGCTATGCATGGTGTGGCACCAGCATGCTGGCTGATTGGGGAATGAGGGATGCACCTATTGGTGCATGCCCTGCATTCGTCCAACAGCGACCGCACCTCCAAATCTCCACTGCAGCAAGATGTTGGTTGCACAAGCTTGCCAACATAAAAATAAATGTTTCCTTCCTCTGCTATCCAATTCTCCTTTACTTTCCTGTCTCCAAAAGATACATTGTCTTTTGCTTTGAATCCCTTCTTCTGCTGTGCAACTTTGTTTGGGTGCACCATTCAGTCTCCAAAACAGATGCTCTATTAATTTTTTTTGTTTGTTTTGCCTATCAGACCAACCCAGCAAAATAAAAAAAACCTTCCCTAATTGTCCACTTATATTGTACTTATTCCGCAATGCATATCTGCTTCAATATACCTTGTATCCAAAAGCTGGTAATGATCTCTAACCATGCTAAGCAGCAAACATTTCATGTGTCTGTTTGGGGGAGGTGGTATTTACAAATCTGCAGCATATTTAATAAATGTACTACATTATGATCAAATACCTGAATACTCGAATATCTGAATACATTTTAATACCCAATATCCTGGGCATTTGAATATTCAATAAATACTCAATGTAAGTATTTGCCCACCTCTAAAAGGGGGCAGCCATTTGGTTTGCACTACCTGATTGATATCTGCAGTGGGTTATGCAGGTAACTGATTTTTTCATCCAGGTAGGATAATTAGGGTAATATACTACCCTACCCTGCTTAACAGTGCAAACATTGAGTCAGGTAGTTGGTTAGCACAGACCTTTTTGATTTGCTGTCTCTACTGTAGCTGTAACATACTGTAGCTGTCCATTGTGGAAACCAACTAGCATTCGCATGAAACACAGACCTGAAGTCCAACAAAAAAAAAAGATGATTTCAGTACTGCTGCAAGTAGGATTTCTATTGGCTACAGTTAGGATTATCATGTTTAGGTTCATTTGGAAGAATTTTGTTAGTACTGTACTACCAATAGAAATGTGATTGCAGGAGTATATTAGCAACTGATGTAATATCTACTGATTGCATTTCTCCTTTCTTTTGTTACACGAGGTCCCTGCACCCTAATTGGTACCCTCAGAGGTACACTGTAGGCAGCTAGCACTTAAGTATATGTTATACTAACATATAGGGCTAAGAGCATCTACTGTACAACAGTAGATGTCAGGATATGTACGCATATTGTTGTAATACACTTTGCTTGCTAATACATATATTCTTTTATGTATTTTCTGTGTATTTCTTACTTGTAAGATGCCAAGGCACCTATGTCCCTGGAATAATTATGACATGTAAGTTGGCATTGCCACCTTTTGGTGATTTGTACTACTACACTGAGTTATGTAAGACTCTGTATAAGAACTCTTTTGTTCACAAACTGATGACTATTACAAAATTGTATAATGTTATCTTGGACTATGGAGTCGCCTCTAATTTAGCCATTAGGGCTCATCTCTGTAACTAGAAATGTTTCTATCTTACAGTAACCATAGTAATTATCATAGGTATATAATGTGATACACTAGTCTTGTACCTCGGAGATCCCAAGAGACACAAAGAAACCTCGAGGTATAGGGAACGCTTAGCACTAGCTCCCGGTTCGTATTGATAAGAACTGCTTAGGGCAACTGTGATTTTATCCTTTTTGGTAGTAATAAACAAGTTTATTACTCTTATGCAATGTGTCTATGATTACTTGCATTCCCAATATTGCCAAGAACTTGAAAGTGAGGTTTAGACCTCTTGACAAATTGGCGACCGTGTGCAGGCGATATTTGGTGTTTGTAAGTTTTCACTTGTTGCTCTAACTTTTCCCTTTCCCACGGGGACAGTAGGTATATATTCCCGTATTACCTCTCCCATTTTAAAACCAGTTTGTAGTCACTTACAAAGTCTGGCTGTCATCCTTTCAGGTGTGGTCGATGGCGACTCAACTCACTCAATTACAGCTTTGATTTGTAAGCCTACAACTTATGCAGTAGCCCGGCTGCAAATAAAGTGCTCCTGCTGTGGATCAATACATAGCATGGTGCCTTTTTCACAGTTTGATTTTTCATTCCCTCCCACATAATGGCCACCGTATCAAATATCTGTGCAGAACTGAGACTCGATGTCTCAAACTTCCTTACCTCCCATGCAGGAAGGGCTGACTTCGTGTGGGATGCAAGTCAATCCAAAAACCCTATACTGGGGATTTCAACCCAGTACACGGAGATGAGACAATCAGCCAATAAGCGTCAGGCTAAAGGGTTGATAGTCGCTGCTCTCTATGCTGCTCTGGAAGCCTCCGAAGTGAGGTTTTGAACCCTTGATCTGCAAATTTCATCTCTTAAACAACAGATGGGTTTGCAGGAAACAGAATGTGTTAGACTGCAGCAGAACTTGGAGTATGAATTCCAGACTCTGCAGAATTAAAATAATTCACTTTTGCATCATTCAGCTCAAGCTGGAGAACAGGAACTTTGTATGTTGAAGCAGGAGTGTGAATGTTTGAGACAGGATAAGGGACAGGCATTGCATATGAATGATTTGCTAAGTGCTGTAAATGCTCAGTTGATTGAGGAGATGGGAGAGCTACAGGATGAGATAAACCAGGTACGTAATGACTTAGAAGGGGCTACTAGGGACAATCACGAATTGAGCGCCACATATAGAGTGTTGCAAAAGCAAAAGCAAGATGAGGTTGATATGGAAGTTGCAACTGTGAGTCATGCTGAATGTAAAACCAAGATGGCAAAACTACGCCATCAGAGGGAGGTTCTGGCTGGACATGTTAAGGCAATGGGAGGCATAGCCCCTGCCTTACAGATGTCATCTGAAGGGGAGGTATCAGATGATGACATCTCTCAATACAATGCCCAGTCACACCCCTACTATGGCCCAGAGTCCCCACCCAGCCATCCACAACATGACGGGTCCCCACTATACCCTCACCGTGTCATACATCATTGACGTCGTGATGCCTATCATGGGAGACGCCAACATGGTGGCCCCCATGATGGGGGGGAGCAGGCCCAAACCTGGTCCCGACGGCACCACCGATAGCCATTATTAATGTGGAAGATAGGCAAGAGATAGAAACGATGATTGAAACTGCAATAGGCAATGTACCTCTTACTGAGAGAAGTAAACGGGCTATTAAAACCCAGATTAGGCAACCTCTGCAGGAGGCTGGCACTCAGGATGGTATTGTTCATACTGCATCAGAGGCTGCAGCTTGGGCCGCACTAGATGGCACCCGAGATAATCTACCTCTGCCTGATCAACCCAGTAATCCCCTACAAATAGCCTACTCTGTTCAGCAAATAGTTGACAGTATCGGTTGGATGAATCTGTCCAACAACCTCATCTGTCACGTAGAAAAGGTGCGTTCTAAATGCAAGATGCTTAGCCTTGCTGCAGAATACCAGGTCTAAATACTATGCCAAACCATTGATCCTAGTTTATGGGCCAAACTGCCCGATGCCATTCTCCAGGATGGGAATGCCACCTTTGATGAGATTGCAGCTGAGCTCATTTCTGCTCACAGCCCAGGTGTAGTAGGAGTGATGCTTACATACCCTGTAAAACAGAATGCAAAGGAAAGTCCAGTGACTTACCACTAGAGACTTTGGATGGCCTACTGAGCAGGAACGCACTTGGCACAAGAAGCTGTGGATGTAGATCTTATTGAATATAAGACCCCATTCCTTAGGAACATGATTCCAGTAGTACGAGGAAAGGTAGAGCAAACCACCTACCCCAATACGGATAGGTTTGCCGACATCCTTCAGAAAACCAAGAGAGTTTACCAACTCTATATCCGTGATCTGGGCTTCAGTTCCAAGAAGGTAGCCGCCGTGGAGCCTGCTCCAGAGGCCACAACGCACTACATTGTGGAAGGGCAGGCCCAACACCAACAGACCCAACATCAATAGGCCCCTCCAGCTGATAACCAACACCCCCAACAGACCCAACACCAACAACAGCAACAACAATAATAATGGGGTGGGAACCGGAATTGGCATAAGAATAAAAAGCATAAGGTTAAAGGTAAACCACAACAACAAAGAACAGGCCCTTCATATAGGGAGATAGCCGAAGAGAATTGGAAATTCTGAGAGCTCCTGGGACAAGTGCGCTCTGTAGTGGATGCTGTTTCTGCACAGGCCCTTGTGGCAGTACAACCGGCAACCCAGACTCCAACAGATCATGGGGATACTGGAAGTGCAGGCCCACAGGCCAATACGGGTCTGAACCCCGAAAGCTCCTCCCTATATAGCATCAGTACAGCATGGTGAAAAGATTCACAGGAGTCAGGCCCAACCTCTCCATGCTCCCAGCAGTACAGATTGACAATTACAGGCCCCAGTCTGGATTGTAAATGGAAGGCCCTGCACTGAGGCCGGAGTTGGGGGCCACCTACTAATAGTCTTGCTGGATACAGGTGCAGCTGTATCTGTATTACACGATGAACATCCAGACACATCCCCTTGGTCCACTGGACAGAGGACCAACATGTCAGGAGTTGATGGTACTAGGCTACCTGCATACCATTTTCTACCCCTACCAGTAGAGCTAGGCCATCTAAAGGCCTCACACACTTTCCAACTAATGGTAATGCATGACCATCCTAGTATTATAGAAATTGACTTCCTTGCACCACACGGCTGTGTGGTGGATCTAGCTAACATGCTACTGATACAGATTCAGGGTCAATATCATACCATTTTGATCCCTGATTCGCACATTGTGGCAACAGTATCTGCCAATGACAAGGAGTATGACGTCATAGACTTGTTCAAAGCACATGAACTTTTCCCAAAGCTTATCCCCATTTTGCAATGACATTTGGAGGCACTTGCAATTAACAAACATAACTGTGGCAGAATGCACACTGTCATCGAAGTGCCAGGCCTAGCACATGAGAGGCAAAGGTAATACCCTTTTTCAACTGAGGCCTTACCTTCTCTTAGAGAAACAATCAAGTCACTCCTCAAGCAAGGAGTAATCAGAACTTGCATTTCCACTGCCAACTTCCCAGTGTGGCCTGTGAAAAAAACCCACAGGTACCTGGAGACTTACTATTGACTACAGGAAACTGAATCAGGTCACCCCCAGTTGTTCCCCAACTGTGGCATCAGCGCCTGACGTGCTACGAATTTTGACTCCTGACCTGAAATGGTTCAGTGCCCTGGACATTTCCAATGGTTTTTGGTCATTACCATTGGCCCTTAAGAGTCAATATAAGTTTGCCTTCACCTTTGAAGGAAGACAGTACACGTGGAGTTGCTTGCCGCAAGGATTCTATAATAGCCTGTCCCTGATCCATCTGCATATGATAGACACCCTCAAGAGTTTATCTGCTCCCCAGTGTCTCTTGCAATATGTGGACGACCTGTTGCTGGCAACAGCCACACAGGAACAACATATGGATCTCTTGGATGAACTACTGACTCTCATTCAGAGAGCAGGCCTGAAATGCAATCCAGCAAAAGCACAACTATGTCAGAAAGAAGTACTCTTTCTAGGTCTGAAAATAACTGACCAAGGTCAAAGCCCTACCTGGAAGAAGGTACAGGGATTGCAGGACTTGCCATTGCCTACCAGCGTGGCAACTCTTCAACGGTTTCTAGGTATGTCGAATTATTCAACAGATTTTATTTGTGATTTTGCTCAGAAAGCTGCTCCTCTGTATGAGTTACTCAAAAAGGACATCACATGGGCTTGGGGCCCTATACACACCCAGGCTGTGATGTCCCTGAAGCAGGCCTTGGCCTCCGCCCCAGCTCTGGTCAACCCCAATCCAGCACTACCATTCCATCTGGAATGTGCCACCTCTGACATTGCTATGTCAGCAGTGTTGGCCCAGAAGGTTCATGGCACCCTGAGACCCATTGCATATGCATCACTGCTCTTGACCCCAGTGGAATCGAAGTACAGCCTCTGTGAAAGGAACCTTCTGGCCACCTACTGGGCTGTCAAGCACTTCCTGTATATCATTGGGTACTCTCCACTGATCATCAACACCAATCACACCCCAACTACATTTCTGCTCTCAGACAGAGTGAAGGATGGGTCAGTCTCCAACACCAGACTGACACACTGGTCACTTCTTCTCCAGGATAGAGACATACAGGTACACCCAACAAAAATTCCATCTATGCTGGCTCATGGACTCCTTTTTCAAGAAGAACCCCATGACTGTATACCGCAGTCACCTGATCTTCCAAATCCAGGTCCTTTCCTCCCTGCCACGCCACAAATACTTGATAACACCTCTTTGTGTCGTATCTTTACTGATGTTTCAGCATCCTACTATCATGGAGAACAAATCACAGGGTTGGGTATTCTAGTGATTTACCCTTATGGGAATACCATTAAGATATCTAAGCGCTGCAGTGTAGCATCATCACAATATGCAGAGATGGCAGCGGTGGCCTGTGCCCTCGAGTTCATCCAGCATGGGACCGAGGATACCATAATTTTTACAGACTCTAACTGGGTTTGTTGTTATCTTACAGAATTTCTTCCTTTCTGACAGAAGATCTCCTTCCTCTCCTCTGATGGCAGCCCAGTGAAGTACAAGGAACTGGTAATATACGTGCATTCACTGGCACAAAATTTGCACACAAACTCTATGTACGTGAGTTAAACTCATTCTCCAGCCCTATCATGCCTTCACGATACCGCAGACACCCTTGCCAAGGAAGGGGCCTGAGGTGGGACATCTGGATGATGGACCATCCAGAGGCCAATGCGGCCGTATAAATTGCAGCAATCAGGAAGAAACCTGAACCCTTTTCCCCCTTGGACCTTTCAGCAGCCCAACATGTTGACACTGAACTCAAAGAAGTGTTCATATTCCTTGACAAGAGTACCTAAGAAAGACTTCCCACACATAACCCCTATCGGAGGCATGAAGGTAAGTTACACTTGTCACCAGATGACATGCTCATCTGGTACCAACCAGATGATTCCACCACCAAGTTGTGGGTGGTCCCCAGACACCTGAGGTCTGAATTCTTGCACCAAGTGCATGATACACCCACTGGTGGGCACCAGGGAGTGGAAAACACCCTCCAAAGGCTTAAGACCACCGCCTGGTGGCCTGGTGTCACCAAAGATGTTAAGCAGTACATAGACAATTGCCTCATTTTTGCTCAAAACAACCCCATCCCTACCAAATGAAATGCCAAACTCTTACCACAATGACACTCTGGCCCCTGGCATGCCATACAAATTGATTTTATTGGCCCCCTGACCAACACCAGCAAAAATAATAAGTATGCTCTTGTGGTAACTGAGCTCTTCTCTAAGTGGGTTGAAGCTTTCCCCACTAAGACATGCACTGCGAAGACCACTGCCAAAATCCTGGTGGAATAGATTTTCTCCAGGTGGGGCCTACCTCTCAAGGTAGACCATTATAAAGGAACTAGTTTTACAGGTAAGTTGATGAAAGAATCACACGAACTCCTTGGAGTTCAACAGAAGTTCCATATACCTTACCACCTCCAATCCTCAGGTCAAGTAGAAAGAGCCAACAGATGAATTAAGCAAATGCTTTCCAAAATCATTGAAGACAATCATTAAACCTGGGATTCCCTACTGCCGTTACTTCTTATGGCAATTAGGGGTACACCCTCAGCCACTACCCAGTTCACACCCTTTGACTTGATGACTGGAAGACAGATGAGATTACCTGAACACCTATTGTTTGACCTGCACACTCCCACTGCAAACCTTGTGTCTGTAGACCAATATCTGGAAAAACTCTGAAAAGACCTTATACACATGCGCTTGTATGCTGCCAACTGCATGGGCAAGGCACAGCAACAATTCAAAATACAGTTTGACAAACATGCACAAGAAGTGGATTGGCAGGTTGGAGATCAGGTAATGGTACTCTGATTTGCACATCCCACCCATTCCTTCTCCAATGAGTGGGAAGGCCCCTACCCCATTGTCAACAAGCTCAGTCTGGCAGTCTATCAGGTTAGACTCCTACATAACAATAAGTTGACTGACAAATGGTTACATGCAAACTAACTGAAACTGTATAAAGGAGCTTAATTACTTTTCCTCACTCCATTGGGTGGAATAGTACTAACTTACTAATCTTTGATCTTGCTTTTCAGATACACTGACAAGATGGCTATCTTGTTCCATTATCTCCTCATCTGAGGAGTTAACCCCTGCATCCAAGGCATAGTACCGAACCTCCTACTACGCCTTGATCCTCCAGCATCTTCTCCAGAGGGAATATCCGTCAATATACCAGATAGTCTGATCACTGTCCAGGAAGGTTCCGATGCTTACCTCACTGCCTCGGTTGTTGCTCCTGATAAATCTACCCTACAAATTGAGTGGCAAACCACGTCACAAGGACAAATTCTCCCCATGGCCAAACTCTCCAAAGGAACTTTCCAGGGTTGGCCCAATGCTAAATTATCCCCAAATGGTTTTCTGTCCTTGTTACAAACTGCATTAAGACATTCTGGTTTGTACAACATCACTGCCTTAATTGATTCTTCATACTGTAATTCTTTGTCTAAGGATTCTGCTCAAAATTTTGTGCTGTACACCACATGACTGCAGCCATGTATCTCTGTGTTACCACCCACTGATAAACAGTTTTGAATGTCAAAGCATACCCCTGGTCCCCGTGAGGGTGTGTGCCACTGCCCTCCAGGTTCATTGATTAATAACTTACAGTTTATGCATATACCTGTTTTGTTTAATCTTACTTACTGAAATATGAAAAGAATTTGGTATGTGTCACAATACTAATACCTCAGCATTTTATAGTTCATTATTGCTTGATAGTTTAGCTACATTTCAGATTCGTACTCAAGACCCTATTGCCAGGATCCATTCTACTGAACATAGATGCAACTTCAGGAGGAGACCCACTCCTGATGATCAAACTCATAAACTTAAAACACGTGAAGTTGATAGTTCTGATGTCACTGGTGCAACAGGTACTGTCACAGGCCTTTTTGGTACAGCTATGTCTATTTGGAATAAAGCAGACATTGCTGCTATCAAAGCTCATTCTGCCAAATTCTCCACTGGTTTGGTTAACAATATACTACCCCCATTATTGCATGGTGTGGATGGCCTTAGTCAGGAAGAAAGATACACTGTATACAACATACACAACATTGCTAAGGCATTCACTGATTAGAAAGATAAGATTAACACACTCATACAACAAAACAGTAAAGAAGCAGATAAACAATACATTGCTAGAGAAATACTTTGCTCTGCCTATGGCTCATACATCATCACTACCATCAACAATCTCTTCCATGATCTAGAATCTGGAAGGATCCTTGATATCATACATGACAGACGTATTACCAGATGCATTGTCCATGATGTAAGACCCTCTTGGCTGTATTGTTATGTGTATGCAACAAATCCTTAACCATTCCTCTCCACAGCCAGAATTTGGAGTTTGTGACCAGACATCCTAATACTGGGTCCTTGTTTCATGACTAAGAAGTGTTCCATAAGAGATACTATGTTTGTTTCTTTTACTGTTTCTTTACCACGTTTTGATCCCACTACAGCCTTGTTCAACAAGCTTGCACTGATGCTCTCTATTGGGCATTTAGATGAAGACATCTACAGAGAACTCCTGGATCTACCGCCTCTACTGGTTTTCCATCCTTTCCTGGATGCCTGGGTGGCTCCGGACACAGACTGCTGTGTGAAGAAGCAATACATTTACTTGTGCCGATGTGATGAGTTTGATGTTGTTCAACCTGTTTGTTGTTATTCTCCAGATAGCATTGATTGGACTTTTACCATGGATGATAACATCATCAAGAATGGAACTGGTTCTTTGGATTTGACTTTGACTCCGGATACACTCTATCAATCATATTGTGAGGAGGTTCATCGCCTGTCAACATGGATTTTGAAGATGGCCTATACCTGCCCTGTACAATTGCAAAAGTGGAAACTCCCTACTGTTTGCTCTCAGTATAATTCTGATGGGGAGTATTGTGTGGTAACTAACTTTAAAAGCTATACTTATGGATCTGTGGCATGTGTTATTGATAACCCCAATTTTTGTTTTGTCCCCCACCAAAAGACTGTCATTGGACATACCGTCATAACCTCCGTCCCCCTCATGGATGCAGACATCATTGATGGTAACCCTGATTATCTGCTCACACTGTCTGAATACTTACCATATTTTAATGTACACATAGACCCACTGACACTTACATTAAAATCACTTTTAGACAGGAAAGACACTCACTTCATCCACATCAGCAACAATATGACCAAGGCCAATGAAGCTATCCTCTCATTAATTAATGATGGTGACATGAATGACGCATTGATTAACAGCTGGTTAGAAATTACTTTTAAAGGTTTGGCTATTATACAAGTATTTTTAATCTTTATTTTGATTATTATGCTTTGCTGCCTATGGAGCACATTGCTCCAACACCGTGAGCAGCTCAAGTTCCTTTACAAAGCTCGCACGTCGGGTTTGTAAACGACCACTGCTCCCTGGCCTTTCCCTAGATTTGCCTGTGTTGCCCTTGGAGGCAACAAGGGGGTGGAATGTTACACGAGGTCCCTGCACCCTAATTGGCACCCTCAGAGGTACACCATAGGCAGCTAGCACTTAAGTATATGTTATACTAACATATAGGGCAAAGGGCATCTATTGTACAAGAGTAGATGTCAGGATATGTATGCATATTGTTGTAATACACTTTGCTTGCTAATACATATATTCTTCTATGTATTTTCTGTGTATTTCTTACTTGTAAGATGCCAAGGAACCTATGTCCCTGGAATAATTATGATATGCAAGTCAGCATTGCCACCTTTTGGTGATTTGTACTACTACACTGAGTTATGTAAGACTCTGTATAAGAACTCTTTTGTTCACAAACTGATGACTATTACAAAATTGTATAATGTTATCTTGGACTATGGAGTCGCCTCTAATTTAGCCATTAGGGCTCATCTCTGTAACTAGAAATGTTTCTATCTTACAGTAACCATAGTAATTATCATAGGTATATAATGTGATACACTAATCTTGTACCTCGGAGATCCCAAGAGACACAAAGAAACCTTGAGGTATAGGGAACGCTTAGCACTGGCTCCCAGTTCGTATTGGTAAGAACTGCATAGAAACATAGACTTTGACAGCAGATAAGGACCACTTGGCCCACCCAGTCTGCCCTTTTCCCTATCTAATGGATAAACTGCAGATTCTAGTTAACCAACAGCCTACTTCCTGCAACCCCCCACTATAATTGCCTTATGTCTGTCCCATGCATGTTTGAATTCCCCCACTGTTTTAGACCCAACAACCTCCTCAGAAAGGTGGTTCCATGAATCCACCACTCTCTCCATGAAAAAAAAATTTCCTCATATTACCCCTGAGCCATCCCCCCCTCTATCTTTAAATTGTGCCTTCTTGTTCTTACACATCTCTTTTTCTGAAAGATACTACCCTCCTGGACTTTGTTGATTCCCTTGAGGTACTTGAAAGTTTCTATCATGTCCCCCCTGTCCCTTCTTTCATCAAGAGTATACATATTAAGCTCTCTCAGTCTCTCTTCATATGGTTTCTGCTGCAGACCCTGCACCATTTTAGTTGCCCTCCTCTGGACTGCTTCCATCCTGTGTATGTCCTTGCATAAATGAGGTCTCCAAAACTGCACACAGTACTCTTGATGGGATCTCACCAACTGTCTGTATAGAGGGATAACCACGTCCCTTTTTCTACTCATGATGCCCCTTCCTATGCATCCCATTATCCCCCCGGCTCTCCTTACTGACTTTTTGCATTGCTTACCCACCTGTAGGTCATCTGATATGATTACCCCCTGTCCCTTTCCATTTTTGTTGTTGTTAGTACCTCCCCTGCTATTGTGCACTCTTCTCTTGGGTTTTTGTTTCCCAGGTGCATTACTTTGCACTTCTTTGCATTGAATCTAAGTTGCCATATGTCTGACCATTCCTCCAACCTTGCCAAGTCCCTTCTCATCTTTTCTACCCCCTCTTTTGTATCAACTCTGTTACAGATCTTTGTGTCATCTGCAAAGAGGCATACCTTTCCCTCCAGACCCTCTGCAATGTCACCTATAAAGATGTTAAAGAGGACTGGACCCAGTACTGAGCCCTGAGGTACTCCACTAGTAACCCCCCTTTCTTCGGAATGTGTTCCATTCACTATTACCTTCTGTGTCCTGTTGTGCAGCCAGTTTGCTATTTAGGCTACCACCCTGGGACCCACCCCCAGGCTGGCTAACTTGATTAATATTTTATGCGGGTCTGTGTCAAATGGCTTAAGAAGTCTAGGTAGGCCATATCCACAGCCCCTCCTTGGTCTATTACTGGTCACCCAGTCAAAGAAATCAATTAGATTCATCTGACATGACCTTCCTGCTGTAAATCCATGCTGCTTTTGGGTCCTGTGCCATGCTGGCCTCTAGGTACTCAACAATTCTTTCTTTCAGAAGTGATTCCATCATTTTCCCTACCACTGAGGTCGAACTTACAGGACTGTAGTTTCCTGCTTCTGCCTTGCTCCCACTTTTGTGAAGGGGAATCACATCTGCCCTCCTCCAGTCCTCAGGTACCACCCCATCCTGCCATGACTTGTTAAAAAGCATGGTCAGTGGTATCACTAGGTCCTCCCTTAGTTCTTTTAAGATTCTGGGGTGAATCCTGTTAGGCCCCATTGCTTTGTCCACCTTGAGTTTTAGGAGTTCTTTCAGGACTCTTTCTTCTGTGAATAGACTGGTGTCAACCCCTCTACCCAGAGTGCTTCTATTGTCTGGTTTAGGTAACTCCTCATCTTCTTTTGTGAATACTGAGCAAAAGTATTCATTCAGTATCTCTGCCTTTTCACCGTCTTCCTCTGCCCACCTCCCTTCTCCTTTATTAATCTTCACTATCCCTCCTTAACCTTTCTATGCTCCCTAATGTACACATATAAAGGTTTTATCCCATTCTTAACTGAGTTGGCTATTTTTTCCTCGGTTTGGGCTCTTTTTTTGACTGCCTTCCCACTCTTTTGCTTTAATTGATACAGTTCTCTGTCGGCTTCTCTGTGATTCCTATACTTTTTGAATGCAGCCTTTTCTCCTTAACCTTCCCTGCCACCTCTTTTGAGAACCATAGTGTTTTTTCTACTAATTTTGTTTTCTTTTATTTGTTTCACACAAAGGCTTGTTGCCTCTATGATGGCAGTTTTGATTTTTCTCCATTGTTCTTCCACCCCTCCTTTTTGGCCATTTGCTAGTGCATTCTTCAGGCATTCACCCATTTTGCCAAAGTCAGCCCTTCTAAAGTCCAGGATCCTTGTTTTTGTATGGCTTATCTCCATTGTTGTGCTTATAGTGAAGCACATTGTGCAGTGGTCACTTGTTCTCAGATGTCTACTGACTTCTAAATTTGTGATCCTCTCTCCATTTGAGAGTACCAGGTCTAGTATTGCTCCCTCCCAAGTGGGTTCCAACACTAGCTGTCTAAGGCCTACCCCATGCAGGGCATTGAGAATGACCCTGCTCTTGGATGTGGTTGCAGTACATGTCATCCAGTTAACATCTGGCATATTCAGGTCCCCATCAACAGTATCTCCCCTTTTTCAGCCATTTTGAGAATGTTCTCTATCATTTTCTTGTCCATTTCTTCCCCTTGAGATGGGGGTCTGTATACAACCCCTGTGTGGATTGTGATGCCATTCCCTGTCTCCAAGGTGACCCAGAGTGCCTCTTGTCCTCCCCCTTTACTTTTTAGTTCTGTAGCTCTGATCCCTTCCCTTATGTAGAGAGCTACTCCACCTCCTCTTTTACCTTCCCTGTCCCTTCTGTCGATTGTGTACCCTGGTATGTTGACATCCCAGTCATGGTTCTCTGTACCATGCTTCCATGACTGCCACAACATCCAATTGTTCATCTTCCATCAGGGCTACTAGCTCAGGAAGCTTGTTTCCCAGACTACAGGCATTGGTACTCATTGCCCTCCATTTAATGTTGGCTTTATCCTTTTTCCCCCATCCCTGCTCTTATTGCCCTTGTCTATTTTTCCATTTACCCCTGTCCTGACCTGTGTTGAGCTCTGTACCTCAGTGTTTACCTTACTACCTGCCATGTTTTGTAGGGGGAGGCTTTAAATTTCCTGCCTTTATCAGCACCTCCTTGGCTAGTTTAAAAGCTTGCCAAGGAAGCATTTAAACCTGTCACCTAGGAGCTTGGTTCCCTTCATGAACAGATGCAGACCATCATGCCAGTATAGACCTTTATCTCTCCAGGTGGACCCCCAGTCCCCAATGAAGCCAAAGCCCTGTGCTCTGCACCAGTTTTGCAACCATTCATTAAACTGCATGGTGTGCAGTACCCCAGGCTCACCCCTGCAATGGAATGGCAGCACCTCTGGGAAGGTTACCATGCTTGCTACCCATCTGAGGCCCCTCCCAAATTCCACAAATTCATTCTGCACTGCACTGATCCCATATCTAGCTAGGTCATTTGTCCCAAGGTGGACAACGATATCTAGTTCCCTCTCCTGTGATGCTGCTTCTGCAATCCTGAGGTTTCACTTCCTGTCCCTCCAAGCCATGACACCAGGCAGGCACCTTACTTACTTCTCCTCTCCCTTCCCCAGTTTTACCCCCCTAACAATTGAGTCCCCAATCAGAAGCTGTTTCCTTCCCCTGTGGTGTCCCTTGCCACCCTTTTGTGGGTCTCCCTTGTGGATGTCCTCATCATTCTTCTGGGTCTCTACTGAGGGTGCCATCATAGAAGAACCTTGCTCTGCCAGAATGGCATATTATTTGTGTAGAGGTACAACTAGGGGGCTTCTTCTCTGGTCCACCAACTGCACCCTCCCAGAACCCACTGTAGTCCAACTGCTCTTCATACTTTGCAACCTCTGAGGCAGTGGTTGTGGCAGTGGTGCTCTTTGGGTGGGGGAGGCCTCCTTAGCCCTTGCTAGTTCAGCCTGGAGGTGGGCAACCTCCTCCCTTAGAGCTGACAGTTGCCTGCAAGTAGAACAGCAATGCAGTTTCCAGAATGTCTTCTGGAAAACTGCTGCCCCACAGCCAGTGCATTGAACCACTCCCCACATGTCCCTCTCCCTTATAATATACAATATGTAATATATATATTTTTTTATTATTATATGTGGTGTGTTCCTACCCTTTATGCACTGTGCTGGGTTATTAAGAATATGAGAGTTCTGCCCCAAGACCTATTGAGGAAGTGATGTCAGAACTTTGGTAATAAAGGAAATGCCATGCCTGGGGGGTGGGGTGTGGAGAAGGGTGGGTGGGTAGTCCACAGTCACTGGTGAATGTTAGAAACAATCAAATACACAACTGCTTCACCGCCCTGGTGAGTACTGCCCTTTATAGTAATTCAACTAACACCACAATTTACTAGACCACTGCTCCTACACAAACCACTCTACTGAGTCCAGGGATAAAAATGAACTCACTCCTCAGCCAGCAGGACACTTTTAAAATGTTGCAAAAATATCCTTCCAAATCATAGGACTCAACCCCAGGAATCAAGCAAATTCAGTTGTATCTCACTCCCTCTGGTTATAAAATTACTACACTTTTAATAGAATTCTGCAATTCTCTGCTTAATGCCAATAAGGAAAAAAAATGAAACTTTCTGTAGAAAGCGTAGCTCCCCTTCTTAACAAGTCCCTAACAATATTATGCCTTACCAAGTTTCCAGGTCCTAAATGGAGTTATAGTTTGTTCTTTGCAGTGTAGCAAGGTTCTCAGCTTCCAACAGACAAATCAAAGTCAGTTGCTTAGGGCAACTGTGATTTTATCCTTTTTGGTAGTAATAAACAAGTTTATTACTCTTTTGCAACATGTCTGTGATTACATGCATTCCCAATATTGCCATGAATCCAAAAGTGAGGTTTAGACCTCCTGACACTGTTCAGTAAGTATATGATTATGATTTAGGAAGGAACTTTTTCTGTTCACTCCACAAGTGAGTTAGACATAAAAACTTATGTCAGGCACATGTGTATTATGAAATCAGTAGGCACCCCCACTCAACACAAAAATGGCATTGTAGTAACAACTAGGGGAGGGAGGATTGGGAGGAAGGAGGAAGGCTGCAGGCTGCTAAAGTGTTTTCTCTAGTTGCTAGCTCTAAATGTATCAGTGTGGATTTTCAAAGCTATAGATGCAGCACTTGCATCTGTATTTCATACGTGTGCTGATTCTGGCAAATGCAGCAGGATGCTTGCGTCATATTTTCAGACACCCAGCCACATTTGTAACACTTGCTGCTTGTTATGACAAAAAATGCTGCATATGTCAAATTTAGATGTGTGCATCATTTTTGAAGTGTATTTGATGTGACTTGCACTCAAAAGTTAGATGATTAGGTGGGCTACAAGTGTGGGTGGATATCCCACACCCATGTCTAAAAAACGTATGCAGCTGTCTGTAAATGTTGCTTACTGTCTATAATGTGGGGAAAAAACAAGGATTAAAAGAATGCTGTGTCCTTTGCTATATTACTGTATTTCACCTATATTTACCACAGCTAATCTGATAAAAAATGAAAAAATAGGGGAAGAGAGCATTGTTTAGTGGAAAGATTGCATGGTGCACATAAACAAAGAGCAGCTACAGTATCTCCAAATTTACTACCTTCATGTGACAAAACAGGGAATAAAAACTAGAGTTGAGACTCTAAACAATATTAATCCCCAAGTACCTCAAATAATGGGCCACTCACTATCCAGGACTGAAAAAATGAATGATTTTCATTATTCGGAGCATTCATATTCAGGGACCACTGCAGGTTGCCAAGTTCCCATTGCCATCACCCCGTCATCAAAGCCATTTCTTCATCTCAGTCAATGGTATGAGCTTGCATCACTCCTCTGTGTGCTGAAAAACAAGACAGCAAGCCCAAATTACGGAGTGGTGGGATCTCTGAACAGCTGGAATTCTGCTTACTCTTTCCTTGACCCATCAGGGGTCGGGGGTGGGCCTACTTGACTTACATGGCCATATCCAGGACCCCTTCCTCAGAGATGCAGTTTGCAGGCAAAGCAATAAATGAGATCTGTATAAGGATGCTAGGAGACAAGAAATGTCCAGACTGCTTGGATTTGTGCATCTCTTCAAAACTATACATGTACTCTCAAGTCTCATTTCCTGTACAAAGTATCATGGGTATGCACATGCTTGTAAAAATCATGCTGACAAGGCTCTCGGATTAAGCCTTTTTGGTGATACATAGGGGTGTTCTTACCTTTTGGCCAGAGAAGTCTTCCAGCACTAATTTAATAAATGTAATATTTGGCAATATTTTACATGATTTGTCTTTGTTATTGTCTGCCTTGCCAGAACAGACTCCACTTTTTAATAAGACTTATACAAAGTTCAAAACAAGAATTTCCCAATTTTTACGTTACACAGATAAATGTTCTTGTGCTTGATGATTTGTTTGACATTACTGCATTTAAACATTAACAGCCTGTATGCTTTATGTACCTCTTGCTGTATCTGTTGCATTTATTACCTTTCATTCTACTGCGACATTGTTTTTGATCTTACAAATATGTGACTTGCGGCACATTTAGGCTCTGCTCACAAAAGCTCTATGGAAATGGCTTCATGGATTTAAGGTGCAAAATAGTTGGGAATATAGATACAAAAACAATACTTCACCTCAAGGAGTTCTTATGTGGCCAGTCTATTTGCACTCTGTTAAGCAAACAAAGAAGAGTCTGTAGATTTAAAATTTTATTACCAAATCTTCTTTATGTTCCCACTTTTATACAGAAAAAGGTACACCTGTTAGTAATTTCTTTTCATCCATCACAGCAGCAAGCTTTTTTTCATGGCTCAGTCACCTACTCCACAGTTGCTGAGTGTTCTAAATTTCCCAAAAAGGGCATTTGCAACAAAGTACACTATCACACGTACCACAATAATGCAAAGCATCATAGTATATATCTATATATATATATATATATATATGCAAATCACCATCAAAATGTAGACTGGTTTAGCTTTGTTACCAATGCCCTTTTTGGGTAACCCATGCCTCAACATGTCTGTGCTGAGGTTCTTTGTCTTGTTAGTTTGATTTCTTATTTTGGTCTTACCATGACCCAAACCCATAAGACCACATTAGGGTTAGCTCGTTTTTCCCTGATGTTAGATGGAGATGATGCACACTGATGAGTCCTATGTAGAGTGAAACATGTGTCTGTGTTGTCCATTCTCACCCTTTGCAGATTGCATGAAAGGCTGTTTGGCACCATGCATTCCTGCTTAAAGCTGCAACAGCCTAAATTGTCATGGTGATTTGCATATATATACCATGATACTTTGCATTATTGGGTTATGTCTGAATCTGTATGGGCTGAGAATGATAAATACAGCCACATGTTTCATTCCCTTTGGACTCCTAAGTGCACTGCTGTCATTTCAACCAGGCTCCGTATACAAAAAATCTCCTAAATACAATTTCTATTTTAGTTGACCCTGAACAGTTGAGGACTGAACTTCTGAGCTAGTTCAGCACTGTAAAAGCTAATTGTAAAGAATATGTCACACAATCAGAACTTTGAAATAAAGGTATATAGGTCAAAAGCGTTCAAGGTAGAAACAGCATTACTCTTGTAGAACCACTGCTACCTGTACTGAATCAGATCAGTCTAGCTATTCAAAGGAGTGGATGATGTTGATTTGTTATAGGAACCCTTACAGAAATAATTATTCAAAATATTTTAATGCTGCACACATAAAACTACCCAAGTGATATGCGCGCTGCAAGTATGATTTAAATGTTAAATTGGAACCGACTGCATGCATAAGGCACGTGTGCAGCAAGCTAGTGTGAAAACCATGATTTTTATGTTAAACTGAGAAACACTGCATGCATGTGGCATGCATGCAAAAAGAAAGTAGTCACTGATAACTGTACACGTAAAAGTTAAGTGAGTTGCTCAGGATCACACCATACACAAGTGGGGTTGATGAGATTCAAACCCAGGTCTTCATGCCTCCAAGTCTCCTGGCTTGCAGTTCAGTGCATTTAACCACCAAGCCATACTGTCTGCATACATATTACTTGCTTGTACTTCAGTACATACTGTATCAGAATACATCTGCATGCATGCGGCATGCTTGTGGCCACTGTTATGCTTTTCAGTTTTCTTCTGTCCCTCATCTCAGTTTCACAGTTGAACTGTAGCACACATACCAATGGAAACACATGTGGTCTTTCCCACCCCAATATACAAATTTACCCACAAAACCACTTAATTGCTTTTGTTTGGCCTGTACTCCTACTATTTTCTCTCCATAGTTTTGAATACTTCTATGCAAACAGACTTTAAGGTGCAAACACAAAAGTATAATAACTTGACACACACACCCACATGGCCACTTCCCCCCTCCCCCATGCACACACACTGTAGTGGATATGGCCATGCTGCTACAGACAGCTCACTAAGTATAGATATAAGTAAAAAGTTTCTTACTTGAATACTAGGGAGTCAGAGGCAGGAGTGTTTAAGGGATGATGTCCATGGGTCAGAATGCCGGGGCATACACCCTTGAAATGAATGGAGTTATTTTTTAATAGTATTTTATATGTTATGATGGTGAATTGGAGAATAATGAAGGCCACTCTTCTACTAATAAGGCCCTTGTTAGTTGAGTGGTAGTCTTCATTAATTTCCAGCTCTCCATCAATAATGTATAAAATAGTAATAAAAAATACCCCCATTCATTTCAATGATGCATACCCCCGGCAGTCTCCTTTGCCCTTTGTCACAATGTGCCTGAGTGTGGAGATATGGAGGTCAGCTTCACTGGGGGGGCTGGTGGCATAAGCCTGACAATAGTGGAGCTCCAATAGTTTGTGCATTCCATACACTCAACTGTCCATGAATGCAAGGGACAGCTCTAAAATGTCTGTAACATCTCTAAAAGTTACAACTTATTTTTTTTTTACTGAAAAGTGATGTGCAAATCAGGAAAAATTAAAATGTATAAAATTCATCTGTATATATCCCAGAGTAATGCATCATATTTGGGCTTAAACCCACCCAGTTACTAACCAATTTATTTCCTGGCTGAAGTTCTGCCCCCCCTCAAAAAAAAAAAAAAAAGAAAGTGGCTCAATTTTTCTCCTTAACTCCATTTCATTCAATACCCATCCCCTATGGGTCATAAAGCTGTCCAAAGGTGAAGAAACATGGAAAAACACATTAATATTTCAGTCCCTCCTCCTTCCCCAATTCCCCTGTAAAAACAATTATTTACTTTTACTCACCTGGCCATATGGCCAGAACCTGCAGCCTGGCATAGTATGCCACCAGCCCAGTTTTCAGTCTGCTCCCCCTTTTTCCTTCTACCAGAAGCTGTATGCTAGAACTGACCATCACAAGTCCCCAGTGTGGTCCATGACCAAGTCACCTTACCAACCAAACCCACCCAACCTGGGTTGCTTGCTTCTTGCTTGGTTGCTGCTGTGGCTGCTGCTGCATTGCACTGATCAAGACCTATGAAGGCCATCCACACTGCAGTCACCCCTGTTGCTAACTAAGCCTATCTTGCTGCCATGGGGGTCTGTGCTGTTTTTTTTTTTCGCAAAGTGAGCCTAGTAGAGTAAGTAGGCAGCCTAGTCTTGAGTTATCTTCTAGCTCACTCTCTGCCCCTTCAGCTACCAGGGGAGATGGAGACTCACTAAGAGTGGACCAACAAAAATATGCTGCCACAACTCTGCTATTGAGAGGAGTTCATTGCTCACTGACTCCTCCAAGCTGTAGTGTGCAGTCTATCTAATCTGTGGTGGGAAAGACAGTATTGCACTTGCAAGTCTCGTTTTCTTTCTGTACTGGAGCTCATCCACAGCACATATGATTGTGCCTTCACTAATAGGTGCAGAGAGTGGACAACACAGTACAGACACAGATGAGTATGGAGAGTACATGCAGCATGAACACACACATGCCAGGTGGGCACTTATTGTGCAAAAGATAAAATCCACATTTAAAGCCATTGCTGCCACATGATAAGAACAACCTAGGCACAAATGTAGGGGGGAAGCAACTGCCTCCCCTCTGCCCTACCTAAATGGCACCCCTGCTTAATGGTAGAAGTTCATTTTCAGGTGCTAACACAATGATTATCACTGTGTTCTGAGGTACTGTACAGTATCTCCATGTTTCATGATGTGTTCTGATCATCATGTGGGTTAGTGTCCCTCATTTTGAGTGTCCCTGTCCCTCATTTCAGTGACAAAATGTGAAGTATGGTGCATGCTTCCAAGACTCTACTCAGCACAAAGAGTGCTGAGCATGGCCATAGTGTATATGCTCAATATAGAATGACAAAGGTAAAGTAAGTGAGATAAAACAGTCATGGAGAAACACATTTGTAGCTTTAAATATGCATAAGGGATTTGCATGGTCCAAAGCAAAAAAGTTAGGCTTCGCAACATAGAGGCTCCGCTTCGTACATCTGAAATCGGGGATGTTGACAGGCTATATCCTAGGCATTTAATGTAGTAAGCAAACAATACCTTACAAATTAAAGGCAATTTAATGATCAAAATCAAAAGCAATTTAACAACTTATGAAAGGATCAGAACTAATAAGTTTACCTGACTTTTTATGGAAATTCAAATAAAATGTATTTAAATTACTCTAATTGCTAGCAGTAATATAAGAAATAGAAACTGATGTGTTTTTTTAGATGAAATTTGCACAAGCTTAGCTGCTGCACACATGGCAAGCATGCAGCATGTGAACCTGATATGATGTTTAAATGATGTTCACACCAGCTTAACTGTTGCACTCATGTCAAGCGTGCAACACGTGAACCTGATGTAATTTTCAGAAGATGTTCACGCAAGCTTACCTGCTGCACAAATGTCAAGCTTGCAACATGCGAACCTGATTTGCTTTTTAGACCCAGTTGGCTTAGGATCACTTTGTGTATGCAAACATTGCACAATTAAGCAGGTTGCATGCATTCTGCATGTACACAGCACACCTATATTTCTGTAAGGGAAAGTTACCTTAGAATGCTTTTTGCTAAGGGAAACTGCAAACTAGTCTGACATTCTCCCAACATATTTCATTTTTAAATTAGTTTCAATGATTGTGTGTATTCCATTATCAATAAAATATGAACATGGTGCTAGTGTTCAAAATAAAATCAAACCACTGTTCCTTTGCTTTGCCAGTAGACAGCCTAAAGCTACCTACAAAATTGAATAGTAGCCCTGTCCTTTCTAATTTTAAAGTTGATAAAGCTGTTAACTACTTACAAAAGGGAAATAAATTAAGTATTTGGCTGTAAGGTATTTTAAAAAAAGCTGTGGGAGATAAAGAGACTGAGATATTTGCAGAGACCACAAACTTTGGAATGGAGGAGTGTACTAGCAACAATGATGATATGTACAAATAATAATCCTGTAGCTACTGCTTTCATAAATTAACACACTAGATGATACATAGGGATAGCTATCGCCATTTTCAACGCTTTTGTACCATGGCATCAGGTATCATGCTTACAGTGTAGTTTTATTGTTTGTTTCATTCTGATATCTTAATCTTTTGGACACAGAAGTTCTTGCAGTGCCCTGCAGATGTTGCTATTCAGTGTTTATACTGCACATGTGTCATCCTTGAGCATTGTCTGGGGACAGCAGTGCAGAGGCACACCAAGAAATAGGTCATCTAGCTCAATAAACACTCTGATACACACTTTGTAACAGTGCATTGAAATATGAGACAGTGGGCCATTTGAAACACTCTGTGCCATTCCCAACTGAATGCGAATGATTCAGCATGCCATGGGATAAAGCTTCAACTGAGGAGAGGTTCATACAGTAACTCTCAACCTTTTGTCACTGAAATGAATGACACAGTCACTCAAAATGAGGTGCAATGAGGGAAATCGACCTATGTAATAAGGGATACTTCCTCGTCTCACTGAGGTGCGAGTGCCCTTTGAAACACTCTTCCTCATTCCCAACTGAGGAGAGGAGGCCCTGGGAAACACTGTGTGCAATTCCCAGCTGAGGAGAGAGGGCCCTTGGAAATGCACTGTCACACTTCAAGCTGAGGAAAGGATGCCAATGAAACACTCTGTCACATTCCCAGCTGAGGAGGGGGACCTTGGAAATGCACTGACTATCACACTTCAAGCTGAGGAGAGGGTGCCATTGAAACACTCTATCACATTCCCAGGTGAGGAGAGGGGCCCTTGGAAACACTCCATCACATTCCCATCTGAATACATAATGAATCAGCATGCCAGGTTTTTCACTGAGGAGAGGGGCCTTTGGAAGCACTCTGTGCCATTCCCAGCTGAGTAGAGGTTGCCCTAGAAAACACTATGTCACATTCCCAGCTGAGGAGAGGGAGCTCTTGGAAACACTTTGTCATATTCCCTACCTAATGAAATTGACAACTGTATAACGATAAAATTGTTTTCAAAATCAGACTTAAACAATGGCTCATTGTAAAGAATGACTGCACCTGTATTTTAAAGTTTATCTGTGTGTGTTGTGTATTGTAGCAATGTTTGTATTTAGAAACATAGAAACATAGAATCTGATGGCAAATAAGCACTGTCTGGCCCATCCTGTCTGCCCTTTTCTCCCTACCAACACTATTACATCAGACCATGCACGATCTACAGCTCTTTCTCCCTCCCCCCCTTCCTTCCCACTATGATTCCTTTGTGCTCATCCCATATATTCTTGAACCCACTCCTAGTTTTGTCCAAACCACTTCCGCTGGAAGGCTGTTCCAGGAATCCACCACTCTTTCTGTGAAGAAGTACTTCCTCACATCTCTCCTGAATCTACCCTCAACAGCTTCATAGTATATTCCCTTGTTTTTGAGCATCTTTTCTTCTGAAAAATACTCCACTCCTATACCTTATTTACCCCAGTAAGATAGTTAATGGTCTGTATCATATCTCCCCACTCCCTCCTCTGTAACACGGTATACATATTGAGGTCCTTTTGTCTCTCCTCATAGGGCTTTTGATGCAGAACCTGCACCATTTTAGTTGCCCTCTTCTGGACTACTTCCATTCTGCCTATGTCCTTCTGGAGATGTGGTCTCCAGAACTGCATACAGTATTCTATGTGGTGTCTTACCACATATTTTGTATTTATTGTTTTTTTTATTATTTGTAGTTTTGTACTTGTCGCTTGTGAAAACAGGCATTTTCCTCATCAGCTAACAAGTATAAAAAAACAAAAAAAAATAAATATTCCCATATGAACACTTAATGAGTCAACATGCCAGTTGTTCACTGAGAAGATGGGGCCCTTGGAAATACTCTGTGCTATTCCCAGCTGAGGACAGGGGCCCCTTTAAACAGTCTGTCACATTCCCAGCTGAGGAGATAAGGTCCATGGAAACACTTTGTCACATTCACAGCTGAGAAAAGGGGGATCTTGGAAACACTATGCACATTCACATCTGAATACTTAACAAATTAGCATGCCAATGTTTTCAGTGAGGAAAGGGGCCCTTGGAAACAGTCTGTGCCATTCCCAGCTGAGGAGAAGGTGGTCTTGGAAACACTCAGCTACATTCCCAGGTGAGCAGACAAGGCCCTAGGAAACACTTAGTCAGATTCCCATCTGAATACTTAAATCAGCATGCCAGGGTTTTCATTGAGGAGAGGGGGGCCCTTGAAAACACTCTGTCACATTCCCATATGAATACAGTATGACAGACCCATCAAGTGGCATGTCATCCCCTGCCAGAATAAAACTGAGACAGATATAGTACACTGTATAGATATTTTTTTACATAAAACATCAAACTACATCACATCGATGGACAGACAAATTACTGCAGGCCTAGTCTCCCCCCCCTTCCTGTGAATCTCACTCAAACCCCTTGGGGTGGTGACTGAGTGTCCCCTCTCTGCCAAAACCATCATGCACAGAGGACCACAATCCCACTGAAATGAGAAGAACACACATAACAGTCATGAGGGGGCTGCACATGCAAGCCTGCAGCTGTATACAACTGCCACAAAGTACCCCCTCAACATACAAATACCTTTGATGGCTCCTTCAGGGCCCACAACTCCCCTACATTGTCCTTATAGTGGGTGTTCTGGCTGCCCACCCTCCAGGACAGGAAGTCTGGAATATAAAGTAGCTGTGGTCACCAGTGCATCAGTACCACCACCACAGATGTGGCCCTATGGGGTGGTCCTGCCTTTCCAGGACTATCTGTCCCAGAGATCCTTGAAAATTCTTTGGAGACATAAAAGACAGAGACAACGTCAGTGACAACACGCGTCTGTACACACACATACACACACACGGAAAGTATGCACCAGTAACCTGTGGCAAGTGTATATGTACATACAGTACCTCTGCAGACTCGGTCATCTGCCAGATCACCCCCTATCCAGGGAGTCCTGGTAAGTGGAGAGGGACACCTTCCACAACCTTCTGCATAGACCCCAAGCCTCCCAACACTCTCTGCAGACACACCATGTACTTGCATTGCCATTTTGATGCAATGTACTGGACTGGACTGGACTGAGACAGCACACTGAATGTCAAAGGTCACACAAGGGGGATGCTTTGTGAAATTCATATTGCAGGGATGACATTTTGAGGAAAATGGTTTGAACAATGTTGAACACAACTTTGCACATCAGATGCCCAATAAGTGCATCAGCTTCCAACAGAGTAGCACAGTAGAGAAACAGTTCAATACCATTATCTCAGTTAGAGTTACTGTACAAATGAAAGCACCTGTCCCAGCATCCCCATTCCCAAAATACAGTAAGTGGAATTGGTGGAATCAGCATCAACATCAGCAGCCAACAGGTACTATATCACTGGGCATGGTGGTGCATAATTGGGTAGCATGTAAATGTGTGAAAAGTACCCTATACCTGTCCATCTTTACCCCCCTTATGAATTTCTGCTTTACAGCCAGAGTATACAGAACCTTCTTTGCCTTAGAAGTACCTTTTACTTACTGATTTAGTGAGCCAGGGGGATACAGCTTTAACTGAGTAGAGGGAACACTTTGAAACACTCTGTGACATTCCCAAGGAATCCAATGGGAAGACCGTGTCCTGTGAAATACCCTCTGCCATTCCCAACTGAAAACATAATAAATTATCAGGCCCAGGAATAGAGCTTTGACTGAAATCAAAGAGACTTTTCACAGAGCCTAAATGTATATACATAACTAAATTTAAGGTGCTAGAAACAAATTGCAAAAGTCATCTAAAGGCCAAAGGAATAGTCTGTTCTTTGATGCTGATGATTTTAGCAACATGGACATATTTCTTGCTGTACATTTTCCTTCAGTCTACTGCCTCCTTCATAATGATTCCTTCATCCTTTGTTTTCCCCACCAACAGGGTTAGCAAACCTGAAATCACATCTCAGGATGCTGCCCTGCTAGGTATTAGAACATGACACCGCAACACAACCTGGGTTACTGTTCAGCAGTTACTCAGACTCTTAGATGCCCATCCCCCACAGCTGCAATTAGCAAACCTAAGATCACACCTCAGGATGCTGCAAGGCTAGTTGTTAGTCTAGGTGCTACATCCTGACACAGCAAAAATGTGGGATACAAAAAAAATAGCAAAACATTCACTGCTGAAAAAACAAAGTTTAATTTTATTATTACTGATTTTACATTGCAGTGTTGCAACTGTTGGCATGGACAACGGCTGGCTTCACTTTATCCATGTGATCAATATATTGATTACAGTCTTCAAATGTCAGTACTCTCTTCCAAAAGTGTCTTATACTCCATATTAGCTGAGAGTGGTTCCTTGGTTTAACATGCCTCCGAATGTAATGTTTCATCTGATGCCACACCATCTCTGTTGGGTTCAGGTCTGGTGATTCAGGTGGTATTCTAACCCAGTTCATTCCCTGGTCCTTTATGTACACTTGGGGACAGAGCAGGGAGAGAAAGAGGGTCATGTCAGGAGAACAGTGCAACTCTTCCCTTGCCACTGACTGCCAATCATCCTCACCAGTGCTTCTGGAAGCAGGGCTTCAGCTGGTGGGTAACTCTGTCCATCAAACTCACTCCACAAATCTGGGTGGAAGGTGTATGTTTGTCTAAAGGAAATGCAGCTTGAAAAGCAGCTCTGATGCAGAGAAAGAAGACCTGGGGACAGAACAGGGAGACATAAAGGATCACATCAGGAGGACAGTGTGACTTTCCCTGCCCCACTGATTGCTGATCACCCTCACTAGTGCTTCTGGGACCAGGGCTCCAGACAGCAGAAAACAATGCCCCTCAAATGTGCTCAATCCAATCAGCAAGGAAGGTGTGTTTTTGTGTAGAGGAGCTGCAGCTTGAAAAGAAGCTCCAATCCAGAGAAAGAAGACTTGAGGACAGAACAGGGAGAAAGAAATGGTTACATCAGGAGGACAGTGTGACTCTCCCTTCCCCTTCAACCACCAGTCACCCTCACTGTTGATTCCAGGACATGGGCTCCAGCTGACAGGTAACTCCAACCCTCAAGTGTGCTCCACCACACTCCTGTTGGCCTACTATCTCAAAAGGGGCTCTACTACGAGTGGCCCTCTGCATGAAGGACTGAGAACTAAGGACATGAAGGAGTCTGCCTGGAGTCAGCCAAGGAGACAGCCAACAGCACAGAATCCCACCAGTCACACCCCAGGTGCACCCATATTGTTTGAGAGGAAAGGGTTTGGGGAACATGCTGCTAGTCTGATACCTATTACTCTGAGTGTTTGTGGGAGAAGGGTTTGGGGAAGTGCTAGTCTGATACCAATTTAAGTGGGTACTGCCGGTTAATAGAGTACTACGCTTCAACTACAGTTACTACTTATTGTCCACATAAAATAACAAAAAACAGTTTGTTATGTTTTTCTTAAAATGCAAGGATAAAACAGCACCTGCAGAAAGAATTACACACAGACAATGACAATGTGAAGCAAATTCTTACCATTAATTTAGCATCATGCAGAATAAAATCCTGAAAGAAAACCAGTAGTATATGGACATAACCCACTAGAGGCCATTAAGTGACATCGCAGCTGCACCGCTGAAAGATGTTTCGCTTGGAAACTCCCAAGCTTCTCCTCCCTCTGAAGAAGCTTGGGAGTGCCTAAGCAAAAATATCAGTCAGTGGTACCGCCGTGACATCACTTAGCCATCTTTGGTAGGTTTCGTCTGTACACTGCTACTTTCCTTTCAGGATTTTGTTCTGCACTGTGTTAAATAAACAGTAAGAGATTGCTTCACTTTACCATTGTCTGTGTGTAATTCTTGCTGTGGTTGGTCTTTTGTTCTTGCTGTGTGTTGCATCACTTTGGTTGGAGCACCACAGCCGTGTCCTGGTGCTAGCCTTTTTTTTTTTTTCTTGTTTTTCATAACTATTATATCTGTGACACAGTGTACCTAAAATTTCAGGGTTGTATTTTGTTTTTAGTTGAAGCTTACAGCTTCACCTTATCTGGGTGAGCACTGTACAGAAGTTTATACTCCTATTTTCTGTGCTGTAGCTGATTGGTACATCTTTACGCTATTGGAGCAAGTGCTACAAATTAAACTAGTTCTCACTGTAATACAGAAGTTTTTGGGATGGGGTTCTGAGGGGAGGTGCTCCGCTGTGGAGACTATGGGGCACTCTTCTCTAGGGATGTGCTCTGGAGGAGGGGGCACTGCCCCATCTGCAGGATCATATTAGAGTTCCAGGCTCAGCTGGTGGCAGCAAAGATAGAAGGTCTTCTCTGCATCCAGGCTGGCCAGCACCAGAGGAATAGACAGTTTATTACTGTGGTCCAGAAGCAAAGTAGGTATGCCGGACATCAACAAAGACTTGCTGTTTGCGAACAAAGCCTGCTTGGTCCTGGTCAACCAAGGACAGGAGAAGGCCCTCGAGTCTAGATGCTTTAATTGGCATAAAAAATGTATAGTCTGCATTGAGCATTGAAATTGGATGGTAGGAATCGTGTCAAAGGGGATCCCTACCTGGTTTCAGCAATGCCGCAATAGTTGCATAATTTCAGAATGGGGAGATACCTCTTCTTCCTGGATCTTCTGCATAGCCTTGAGAAGTATTGGTGATAAGACTTGCTGTAAATCTTTCATTTTATAAAAATTGGAATGGAAAACATCTGAACCTGGATTCTTCCCTGATTTAGATCACTGAATTGCAGCAGAGAGTTTTGAAGGAGAAATTGGAGCTGTCAAAAGAGCCACTTGATGCTCCATTAACCTAGGAAGCTTTTCACAGTCTAAAAAAGAAGAGATCTTGTTGGAGGTTTGATTAGAAATCTCCTCATAGAAACATAGAATTTGATGGCAGATAAGGACCGCTTGGCCCATCCAGTCTGCCCATTTCCCTACCTAATGGATAAGCTGCAGATCCTAGTTAACCAGCAGCCTACTTCTTCCTTCCCCCACCCCCTAGAATTGCCTTATGACTGTCCCATGCATGCTTGAATTCCACCACTGTTTTTGACTCCACAACCTCCTCGGAAGGTCGTTCCATGCATCCACAACCCTCTCTGTGAAAAAATACTTACTTAAATTACCTCTGAGCTGCCCCCATCTTCAAATTGTGCCTCTTGTTCTTGCACACCTCTTTTTTTGAAAGATGCTGCCATCTTGGACTTTGTTGATTCCCTTGAGGTACTTGAAAGTTTCTATCATGTCCCCCCTCTCCCTCCTTTCCTCGAGGCTATACATATTAAGCTCCTTAAGTCTCTCTTCATATGTCTTCCGGTGCAGACCCTGCACCATTTTAGTTGCCCTCCTCTGGACAGCTTCCATCCTGTCTATGTCTTTATGGAGATTGGGTCTCCAGAACTGCACGCAGTACTCCAGATGGGGTCTGACCAGCTGTCTGTACAGAGGGATGATAACTTCCTGTTTTCTACTGGTGATGTCTCTCCCTATGCATCCCAGTATCCCCCCAGCCCTCCTTGCTGCCCTCTCACATTGTTTACCTACCTTTAGGTCATCTGATATGACTACTCCCAGGTCCCTTTCCATTTTTGTTGTTGTTAGTATCTCACCCCCATTGTGTACTCTTCCCCAGGGTTTTTGTTTCCCAGGTGCATTACTTTGCACTTCTTAGCATTGAATCTAAGCTGCCATACATTTGACCATTCCTCTAACCTTTCCAAGTCCCTTCTCATCCTTTCCACCCCACTTTGTGCATCAACTCTGTTGCAGATCTTTGTGTCATCTGCAAAGAGACATACTTTTCCTTCCAGTCCCTCTGCAATGTCACTTATAAAGACATTAAAGAGGACCGGTCCTAATACTGAACCCTGCAGTACCCCACTAGTAACCCCCCTTTCTTCAGCGTGGACTCCATTTACTATTAGTCTCTGTGTCCTATTCTCCAGCCAATTCTTTACCCAGGCTGGCATCTTGGGACCCACTCCCAGGCTGGCTAACTTGTATATTAATCTTTTGTGTGGGACTGTGTCAAATGCCTTGCTAAAGTCTAGGTAGGCCATGACCACAGCCCCTCCCTGATCTACTACTTGGTCACCCAGTCAAAGAAATCTATCAGATTTGTCTGGCATGACCTCCCGCTGTGAATCCATGTTGCCTTGGGTCCTGTGCCCTCTAGCCTCTAGATACTCGACCATTCTTTCCTTCAGAAGTGATTCCATCATTTTCCTACCACTGAGGTTAAACTAACAGGTCTGTAGTTTCCTGCTTCTGCCTTGCTCCGCTTTTGTGAAGGGGAATCACATCTTCCCTCCTCCAGTCCTCAGGTACCACCCCATCCTCCCATGATTTGTTAAAGAGGGTAGTCAGTGGTGTCACTAGTTCTACCCTTAGTTCTTTTAGAATTCTTGGATGAATCCCATCAGGCTCCATTGCTTTGTCCACCTTCAGTTTTAAGAGTTCTTTCAGAACCCTTTCTTCTATAAATGGGCTGGTATCAACTTCTGTATCCAGAGTGTCTCTACTGTTTGTTTTAGGTACCTCCCCCTCTTCCTTTGCAAATACTGAGCAAAAATATTTGTTTAGTATCTCTGCCTTTTCACAGTCACCCTCTGCCCACCCTCCCTGCCCTTTATCAAGCCTCACTATCCCTCCCTTGGTCTTCCTTCACCCCCTGATGTACCTATAAAAGGTTTTATCCCCCTTCTTAACTGAGTTGGCTATCTTTTCCTCAGTTTGGGCCTTTGCTGTTCTGACTGCCTTCCCAGCTTCCTTTTGCTTTAACTGATACAGTTCTCTGTCCTGCTCCTTCTGTGATTCCTTGTACATCCTGAATGCTTTCTTTTTCTCTTGAACCTTCACTGCTACTTCCTTTGAGAACCATAGTGGTTTCTTACATCGTTTCATTTTGTTTATTTGCTTCACACAAAGGCTTGTTACCTCTGTGATGGCAGTTTTTATTATTCCCCATTGTTCTTCCACCCCTCCTTCCTGCCCAGTTGCTAGTGCATTCCTTAGGCACTCACCCATTTTGGCAAAGTCAGCCTTCCTAAAGTCCAGTACTTTTGCCTTTGTATGGCTTGACTCCATTGCTGTGTTTATCGTGAACCATACTGTTCGATGGTCGCTAGTTCCCAGATGGCTACCCACTTCTACATCTGTGATCCTCTCTTCATCTCCATTTGAGAGAACCAGGTCTAAGCTTGCTTCCTCTTGAGTGGGATCCAATACTAGTTGTCTAAGGCATGCCCCCTGTATGGCATCTAGAATAGCCCCACTCTTCGAAGTGGCTGCTGCAACTGCACTCCAGTTAACATCTGGCATATTCAGATCACCCATCAGCAATATCTCCCCTTTTTCTGCCATTCTAAATATACTCTCTATCATTTCCTTGTCCATTTCCTCCCCCTGAGAAGGGGGTCTGTATAAAACCCCTGTGCAGATTGTGGTTCCATTGCCGGTCTCCAAATTTACCCACAGTGCTTCTTCTCCTCCCTGTTTTCCCTTTTGTTCTGTTGCTTTGATTCCTTCCTTTATGTAAAGAGCTACTCCTCCTCCTCTTTTACCCTCCCTGTCCTTCCTGTAGATAGTGTATCCTGGTATGTTTATGTCCCAGTCATGGTTTTGTGTGTACCATGTTTCTGTGACTGCCACGATATCCAGATGTTCCTCCTCCATCAAGGCCACTAATTCAGGAAGCTTGTTACTCAGACTACAGGCATTGGTACTCATTGCTCTCCATTTCTTAATGGCTTTACCTTCTGTTGCAGCGTCCCCCCACTGACCTTTCTACCTCGGTCTTTTTCTCAATTTAGTACCCTGTTTTGTAGGGAGAGGCTGGGATTTTCCTGCTGCTTGTCAGTGCCTCCCCCCTTGATTAGTTTAAAAGCTTGCCAATGAAGCATTTAAACTGATTGCTCAAAAGACTTGTTCCCTTTCTGGACAGATGCAGACCATCCTGCCAGTATAGGCTGGTGTCCCTCCAGGTGGAACCCCAGTCCCCAATGAAGCCAAACCCCTGTGCTCCATACCATTTCTTCAACCATTCATTAAACTGCATGGTGCAAAGTACCCTCGCCTGTCTCATGCCATTGACAGGCAGCACCTCTGAGAAGGATACTGTGTGTGCTACTTGTCTTAGGCCCCTCCCCAATTCTACAAAGTCCTTCTGCACTGCTCTAATCTCATGATGAGCCAAGTCATTTGTCCCTAGGTGGACAATGACGTCCAGCTCAGACTTCTGTGCAGCTGATCTCATGATCCTGAGGATGCGCTTCCTGTCCCTCCAAGCGATGGCACCAGGCAGGCACCTTACTTCAGTTTTCCCTGCTCCCCCCAGTTCTATCCCTAATAATTGAGTCCCCAACCAGGAGCTGCTTCCTTTCCCTGTGGTGTCCTCTGCCTCCTTTCTGTGGGCCTCCCTTGTGACAGTTATCCTCCGCCTCCTTAGTCTCCTCTGTGGGTGCATCCATAGGGGAGCTATGCTCCCCCAGAATGGTGTATGGATTGTGGAGTGGAACAACTGACTGGGTGTGCCTCTATTCCACCATCCTCACCCTCCCTGAACCCACTGTGGTCCAACTGCTGTGCTTTCTTTGCAACCTCTGAGGTAGTGGTGGTAGCTTTGGTGCTCCCTGGATGGGGGAGGTTCCCTTCCTACTGTCCAGTGTGGCCTGAGGGAAGGTTCCCTTACAACTGTCCAGTGTGGCCTGAAGACAGGCAACTTCCTCCCTCAGGACAGAGAGTTGTCTGCAAATAGGGCAGCATCTCAGCCTCCAGAAAGACTCCCAGAAGACTGCTGCCCCACAGCCATTACATTGCACTACTCCCCACATGTTTATCTACTTTCCTTTTTTTTGTGTTTGTTTGTGTGTGTGATTGGCATGTTATATAGAAATATATATATTATACAATGTGTATGCTTATATTGTCAGTGCAGTGTGCTAGAGAGGGTATGACAGTGATATGCACCTTGCACTCTTGAGGAAATGATGTCATAACCCCAGGTATAAAGGAACTATTTCCAGGGGTGGGTGGGGTGAGGGTGGGAAGGGGTGGGCCTAAACTGTGCCCTCACAAAACAATCAGCTAAAAGTTCTGACCCACTGCTATGATGAGTGCCTTCCTGTCAGCAAGATGCCCTACACAGCTACTACCAGTAAGATATTTCCAACTATTTTATTTCCAACTAAATTAATGTAAACTGTCAAAATACTAGCAGACAGTCCAGATAGCCACAAAGGAAAATCAAATATGCAGTTATTTCAACCCTTCTGAAATTGATCACAAGATAAGTAGTTTTGAAAACCCCCTTCCTGATTTAAAAATGAAATTAAACACAAAACAATCCCAATGTAAGACTGTAAAGTAAGGAAAACTTCCCTCAGATGTAGGTAAGAGAGATCAGTTGTAGATTTCTAATCCAATATAGCATATCCCATGCAGCTTCTCAGTTGTTTCAAAGCACAGCCTGTTACACCACTTGAAGAGATGGGCTTCTGTCTGAAACATGATCACACCAGTAGTTTATAGTAATTGATCAATGCTAGAATATTCATCCACCCAAAACAATTGGCTATGGTGCAGGGTCTCCCTGACTAGTGAAGACAATTTCCACCACCTGAGGCTATGTCTGGCATCAAATTACAAACTGCAGCCTTTGCTATTCAAAGTACACAGCTACTACCAGTAAGATATTTCCAACTATTTTATTTCCAACTAAATTAATGTAAACTGTCAAAATACTAGCAGACAGTCCAGATAGCCACAAAGGAAAATCAAATATGCAGTTATTTCAACCCTTCTGAAATTGATCACAAGATAAGTAGTTTTGAAAACCCCCTTCCTGATTTAAAAATGAAATTAAACACAAAACAATCCCAATGTAAGACTGTAAAGTAAGGAAAACTTCCCTCAGATGTAGGTAAGAGAGATCAGTTGTAGATTTCTAATCCAATATAGTATATCCCATGCAGCTTCTCAAGTTGTTTCAAAGCACAGCCTGTTACACCACTTGAAGAGATGGGCTTCCTCAAAGTAAAGTTGTTTATAACAGTTCAAAAAAATATTAAGTATATCAGCGGGACTGTGCGTAGGCTTCCCTGTGGCTGGATCAAATAGTTTAAGGACTGTCGCTGCTGCATGATGAGCCCAAAGACAAAGTGCCAAGTCCTGGGAGCCCTTAGGGCCACCAAGATGACAGCATTGTTCCAAATAATAGAATGCATGCTCAACTGTTTGTTCTATACTATTTTACAACTTGGCCTTAGCTTGTAATAACCTAGGGCGAACTGAGTTATCCCCCTCCATAAAAATCAACTGCAAGGACATAACCTCTTGATATAAATCTGATCATTTTTTCTCTCTCTCTTTCTGCTTAGCCACGGTATATGGTATTAGCTTGCCTCAAATAGAAGCCTTTAACGCATCCTACAAAATACTCGCTGTGACCTCTCCTATATCATTGATTTCCCAAAACTCTCTGATCTGCCTGATTAACTCATTAATCAAAGGTTTATTTTTTTTTTTTATTTTATTAATACTTGGAGATTAATATCAATGAGCCAGAAGTTCATTTACATAGGTTCCACGTCAGAGACAAAGAACAAACATAGTACATTTAAAAAGAGCAAACAATAGCATTTACAATACACAGAGCCATATGGTACAATTATTTAGACATTTACATTAGGGTGAAGTAGTTTTTTGTTTTTTTTTGTAACACAGTCCATAAGGTACATCTGGGTAGATTTGAGATACAATATAAATTGGACAGAGTCAACTAGGCATAAAGGTAAGATGGGGACTTTTTACAGTACAAAAGTTAAAAAGAGACATACTAGAGTACATAGAAAAGTAGGGTTCATAGGAAACAAATTAGGGAAGAAAGCAGGAGGAGAGAGGCAGTAGAGTGGTGGGGCTAGGCATTAGGAAGATAGCAAGGGAAGCTGGGTGGGCTGGAAGGCAGGGGTGGGAGGGCTGAGACAGGGATTTGGAGGGGAGATAGGTGGCATACAAGACTGGACAGGGAAGGAGTTAGGAGAGGGTGGGGAGGAGGGGAGTGATGTAGAAAGCTGAAGGGGGAGGTTGGGGGAGTAGCGGCACAGGAGTCTTGTCAGGGGTGGAGGTAGGATATGGAGAGGGGCAGATGGTTGTAGTAGAGGCAGCTCTAGGCCTTGTCAGGGGGAGAAATTGGTGGTGGAGCAGAGGAGAGGGTAGTGAAGCAGGTATTGGGGGGGATTAAGTGCTACTAGTATTTAGTGGATCTAGCTTGGAGATTTAGTGGAAGCAACACTAAGGCCAGGGGTGAGGAGAAAGATTAGTGCCCGCAGTCACACTTCAAATTGTTAGCTGCTAGATGGGCTCTTAGGTTTTAATTTGCTCAGGTTTTGTATTGGATGCTAGATCAGAGTGGAAGGAGTTCATCCATTTGGGTGCTCCATAGGTGAAGGATCATTGACCTTGGGAGGTCAGACAGAAAGGAAGTTTAAGTGTCTAACTATTGCCATTGCTTGTATTCCTGACACTATTGTTGTATGGAGAAGACCAAGTACCCTGGGGGTTGCAAGGCCTAGTGTGGTCTTCTTGGCTAGTAGGAAGACCTGGAATTAAATCCAATTATCCAGGTTGAGCCATCCTGTTCGAGAGCAGAGTTTACAGGTATGTGTTAGTTTGTGGACTACTAGTATCAGCCTGCAGGATTTATTTAGGGTTACCTTGACTCTATCAAGAGCTGTATCTGAAGCCATCCCATACACAACTAGTCCATAGTTAATGGTCGACAGGACTGAGCTGGTTACAGTGAGTTTGAGGGCTTTGTCAGTAAGGCAATTCCTTTGTTTGCACAGCAGCCCTATTCTGGTGTTCACAACCTTCGCAACCCAATCAATGTGTTGTGAATAGGAGATGGAGCAATCAATGGTGATCTCTAGATATTTGAACATGTGGACCATGTCCAGCATTTCATTTTGGTTATTGTGAATTTGTAGTTGATGGGATTTGTGTCTATTTTGTGGCATGGCAAAGAACATGGTCTTTGTCTTCTTGTAGTTAAGAGGGAGCTTGTGGTTTAGGAACCAAGTCTCGATGGCTGTCAAATAGGTCTTAATTTGTTGTTCTAGAGTAGCTGTGTTGGAGTGACTCAAAAACAGCATTGGGTCATCATTGTACAAGAGAACTTGGTCTGTACAGGCCTGCAGTAGATTATTTAGAAATAAACTGAAAAGTAGGGGGCCTAAGACTGAGCCTTGGGGTACCCCAGTTGTTACAGCGCAAGGTTCAGAGAGAGAATGTAGGATTTTAACATGTTGTGGTTGGCCAGTTAGATAGCTACAGAACCACTGTACTGATTCAGGGGAGAGACCTGTAATGGACATCTGGGGCAGCAGTACTTCATGGTTCACTGTATCGAATACCTTAGACAGACTGATATAGGTTGCTCCAACCATATGCCCACAGTCTAGGGCATTGTGGATTTAAATAGTGAATTCTATCAGGGCTGTGGTGGTACTATATTTTCTCCTTAACCCATGTTGTTTCTTGCATTGGAGCTGGTACTTATCCAGGTAGTCCACTAGCTGATCACTAACAATCCTTTCAAGAGTTTTGGAGAAAGGGGAGTATGGTGATAGGTCTTAGTTAGAGTTGTCAGATCTATCCCCACCTTTGAAAATGGGTGTGACCATGGCCCTTTTTCAGAGCTTGGGGAACTTGGCCGTAATGAGTGACAGGTTTAGGATGTAGGTTACAGGATGGCTAACCACTTCAAGGGTGAGGGCTAAAAGTTTTAGGTCAAGAGAGTCTCTGTTGGCCCTGTTTTTTACAATAGCTTTTGTGAGGTATTTTTTGGCCTCAGATGTGGAGACAACTTTGAGGTAGAAAGGGGGAGGAGATAGTGTGCTCGAGTTGTTGTTGCTCTTGGGGTATGGGCCCCTATTAGGAGTTAGGAAATTGGGAGGAAGTACCTCACTAAGGTCAGTAAAGGCCTTGTTGAAGATGTTGGCAATTGCTTGAGGGTCCTGAGTGGTATTCCCATTGATATTGAGCATAGTGGAGGGTAGTTTGCTAGGTTTCCCAGTAATTGTTTTTATGTTCTACCAAAACTTCGTGCTATCCCCCCAGGAGTTGTTTAACTCCTGCTTGAAATATTGCCTCTTAGCAATCCAAATGGCTTGGGTGCAGTTGTTGCAAGCAGTTTTGTAGTTTTGCACATCAGTACTGGAGCCCGTGCTCTGGGTGATGCACCAGAGATTGTCTCTGGCCTTCATTTGTTCAAAAAAGGGAGAGAGTGATCCTGGATTTGTTGAAATCTTTCACTTTTCATTTTTTGAGGGGGCATAGATATCACGGGAGGCATTAAAGATATTCACAAAGTACTCTAGTGCTGTGTCAACATCACTGGAGTTGTAGGTGGCCGACCAGTCTTGCTAGCTGAGGTGGGCTTTTAGAGGGCCTAGTTGCCCAGCTCTAAGAGTTCTGGTAGTGATTGTTTTAGGGGAGGTTTTAGCGGCCTTGTTTGACCAAGTACAGGGGATCTAGGAATGGTCACTTATGCTGTCTGGGAGTACTGTAGTTTTTGTTATCCTTTCTGGGCTGTTGGTGATTAACCAATCAATTACGGAGCTGGTTCCAGTAAGGTAGTTCATCCTGGTGGGGGAGTCCACAAGCTGGGACATACCAGTAGAGGTGATGGCATCTATATAGGGTGCTGCCTCAGGGGACATCCAGTTTACGTTGAAATCCCCAAGCATTAGGATCTCAGCATCCTTACAGTGCCTGGTGTGGTACTCTATAGTATCCTTGAGGACTGAGGCCTGCTATTTTGGGGGGACATAAACAGTGACTAATGTGAGGCATTTCCCCGGGACCCAATTTGGACTAGTAGTGGTAGTATTTGAGAGTTTCCATTGGTGCTAAAGGTTGGTAGAACACGACCATGGAGGGTATTTCTGAGATAGACGATGCAGCCACCACCCCATTTACTGCTTCTGTCCTGTCTAAAAGATGTATACCCCTCTATTTGGATCTACAGATCAGGAACTCTTGGGGTTAGCCATGCTTCCACTATGGATAGGATGTCGGGCATGTGCTGTGCCATCTAAACCTGGAGGGAGTCATGTTTAGCCAAGAAGCTGCAGATATTTATTGAGGCAATGGTTAGGACCCCTTTCTTTTTTAGAGGTGCTGGTTGAAAGGGCCTATGCCCTGGGTTGGGGTGGATGTTCCCTGATAGCATAAGCAATAGCCAGGCTAGTCTTATGACTTACCATTTTAGTTGTTTACAGACCAGAGTATGGGTACAGTTATTCCCTCTGGTTTTTACAAAGAGATCAAGAAGTATAAGTGGGTTGGGTTGAGCTGGTGGGATGGGGTAGGTGGAATTCATTGTCAGAAGGGGCTCATTTAGCATGCGTAGTTTTCCAGTTAAGGTTGCTGTACCTGGGCCTGAAGGATGCAAGGTGTCCCAAAGATATGGTGAAGGTTGAATCATTGGCACATAGCATTTTGGGTAGGGACCAGGAGAGGTGGTGGGAAGAATCCATCTAAATAAGATAAGAGTGAGCAGAAGTGGGTACATGGCCAATAATGTAGTCTTGAATTGGGGCTCCTCCTAGGGTTGGGTTACCTCTGAGATATGCTAAATGCAGATGCCAGAAGGAGCAGCTAACCGATTGCAAGGGCCCAATGGTAATTAATAGTGGCAAGTGATCAGAGTGGTGTATTGGGCCCATTTCAGCATAAAGTATATCCCCTACATGTTCGATAGTGGTGAAAAAATAATCTAATCTTGCTGAACTTCCATGTCTGACTGAATAATGGGAATAAGCACACTCTTTAGAGTGAAGGCAGTGCCAAACATCCACTAAACCAAGATGTTCTAGGGTGCGGAGAATGTATTTAGAAATACTAGAATGGTGATATGCTTTGGGTTTGGAAGCATCTAAAGTGGGATGTAAAGTAATATTCAGGTCACCACCCAAAGCAGTCTGCCTTTCATCTTAGAGGCTAATAGAGAGAAAAAAGGTAGCTAAGATGGCTTTCTTAGTCGCTGGCAGGAAATAAGTGTTTACTAATGTGTTCTTATCATACAGAAGCCCAGTTACAAGGATGTATGGTATCTACCCTCACAGTCAGACGCACTATCATGTACCTCAAAAGGTAAGCCCTGTCGACACAGAATAATCATCCCTCTGCACCTCCCTTTAGTATGGGAAGTATAAAATATCTTTTCATCCCCATCTTTAAAAAATTTTTCATGCTCAGCTGGAGATAGTGAGTCTCTTGAAAAAAAGACCAAATTTGCCAATTGTTAGCAGCAGTAGTGGAGAAGTCTGCATCTTTTCACTGAACTGGTAATATCACTTACATTATACAATACTATCTTCAAGTTTTACACCATTACTTTCAGCATAGAAGAGACTTCATTTTAAACTTAAAGTATGTTTCTTTCCTGTATAACATGACCATAAGATAAAGGAAGAATGCCCAAATGAATAACCCAGTGCAATTGGATAAATAAGGGGATAGAGGCCCCTCTCAAAACTAGCAGTGCAGAGAATTATACTATATTGGAAAGGGTTATCTATCTGATGATTGACAAACTGTGACAAAGTTCAATGACAGCCTTGGGAATCTGTCAACAAAACATATATATAATCCTCAATTTGAACAAAATTGTTCTGCCAATCAACCAGTTGGTCTTGATCGATGATAATAATAAACTCTTGCCCATTTGAACCGCTCACCATAATAATAAACCCTTTAAACGCAATAAAAATATTAACAGAGAAGGGAACAGGGTATCAACAAACAAATAAGCAGCAACTTCAAACACTAAAATAACAGCATGCCACAAAGGTAAAACCTTAGTAAGCGGATAGAAGTTAAGAACCTCCAAACACTAAAAATGAAATAGTGATCCAATCTAGGAACAATGAAGCAGTCTAAGTAATAGTAACTATGACCCTTATTAAATTGCAGTAAAGGATATTGCCATTGATAAATTTGAATTTGAATTGTGGCTATATATACCTGGCAGTTATTCATGTGTTCCAATAAATAAAAATATAAAGTCCACTTAAGCATATGTTTTTGGCCCAAAATCAAGTGAAAAATTAAATAAAAAACGTAAGAAAAAGATCTTGCAGCCAATGGTTTTATGAAGACAAGAAACAGCCGATAAAAAAATAAAACTTAAAGCTGCATGCCAAAGAGGGAAATCTAATAAAAGGAACCTGTAGTAAGTAAATTATTTTTCCCTGGTAACCCCTATCAATAGCAACACCATCAAACCAGCTAACTAACCTAATGTGCCAACAGGGCACAAACTGTCTCAAAAGACCTTATAACAAACTACATAACTGAGTGCCTAAAAATACCAATAAATGCCAAATTACCCCAAAACTGAAAGTCCACAAATACAATGACTTCCAAGGATGGGAAGATAAAAATAGTCCTCCTTCGTGGGAAAGGGTGTAATTTCCCTGGGAGAAAGATCAAGGTTAACCCTTTGGCCCCCTGGACCATGTGGCAAAAAATAGCCAGTGGCTAATAGGGCTAACCCTTACCAAATGTGACACAATGGTAGCACAGTGGTGAGCTTCAAAATGTGCAATGGTACTACCCAGTGGTACCATGGTTGTACTATGGTAGTTTAAATTTTGATTATTTTTGTTGATATGGTAGGACAGTGGTACAATGGTATCACAATGGAATTGAAACAAACCACTGTGATACCATGAAAACCTTAATGGTAGTACACTGGTAATCACAGCAGTATTGCAATGGCAAATGAGTGGTATTACAGTGGTATTCTGAAGAACTTTTTGTAAGGGAAGACTGCAAATAGAAGACAATTTGCTCAAACACTTAAAAAAAGGCAAGAAACCCACACATGCAGTTGAGCCCAAAGCAGTCATCATCTAGGGCAAACAATACTTGCCACGCCAGCTATCTTAAAATCTAATCTACTTTTCCTTATAAAAGACTTGTACTGGGACAAGCTCCACACCACGCACCAACTTCACAAAAAATGATTACCATAACTGTGTAAGGGTACAGCTCCCTGATAAAGAATCATAGCAAACAATCTTGTGATCAAGAAGACAAATCTGTAATAGAACAAAAGTAGAGAAAAAAACAAATAACCACTTCATGTAATTAATTTATTCAGTGATACCCATGTTTTGAATCCATACCTGTCACAGTAGAGAACTAAAAGGACAATCTTTCATAATTCACTTGCTAGGAATTATAGTACTGCATTTCCTACGCAGCCACCAGATGGAAGCTTAGATCACAGCCTTCCTCATAGGTAAAACATTATTACAAAATGTCAAAGAAAGGCTTAATTCACAAATTAAAATTACAATTATAATAAGAGCATCTAGCCAGTTAGAAATATCATGACAGCAGTCTGGAAAACATCCAAATGAACAGTAAATAATAAAGTAGTAAATTATAAAGAAGAAACAGTATCCTGGGAGGACCCCAAACTGTCCAAGAAATAGCAACCTATAGGACAAATGCTCCATGTAATCTCCTCATGTCTAAACCAAGAGGGGGGGAGGGGGGACATGGGTCTTACCAACCTCCAAGCAGTGCCCTGCTAGGGTCCCACAAGCACTACTTCAACTCCGGCCAGACCAAAATGAGGATAGGTGAAGGACTCCCCAACATCTCACCCATAGATCATTACTAACACCACTCAGCATATTACAGGGACACCCCAAATAGAGGTCTGGGGCTGAGTTAACACAGCCAGAACAGCCGCCTCACCAGGTCATTCTCAGTTATATAAAAGAATTCCTCAGAAAACTGTAAAGCAAGTG
This sequence comes from Neoceratodus forsteri, assembly GCA_016271365.2. Taxonomy (NCBI): domain Eukaryota; kingdom Metazoa; phylum Chordata; order Ceratodontiformes; family Ceratodontidae; genus Neoceratodus; species Neoceratodus forsteri. The sequence goes on along the minus strand of CM028132.1, from coordinate 963,678,694 downwards.
AAGCTGAAAGGAAAAAATGGAATCCGTGCTGCAGCAGCACCTTAGAGCCACCACTCACACCTCTATCCCCCTGTAAACATCAGAATCAGATGCAGACTAACAAACTTAGAATCACACAAAGGGGAGATGAAGCGACTGTACCATATTACAGGGCAGTGAACCCCACTGCTCAGTAATCAGCTAGCCACATAGACTAGCTAATGACAGTAGTGCAACTGCTCTTGATGGTCCCTGAGCCAGGGAGAGGATATACGCCCATTACAGATGGTGAAGGAATGTTATACTGTATAATGCAAAATGTTAGCGCTACTTATATTCTGCACTACCAAGGTCTTGTAATTTCTGCATCAATTTATATTAACGGATATACGGTAGCTGCACCTCAGTCATTATTTCTGCAAGCTACAAAAAGCCTTTACTTTTTTTTTCTCATATTGGCTTTTTTGAGCTTGCAGCTGCAACTGACACATTGCTGGTAACTGCTGCTAGCTGCTTAATCTAACTACAGTATTCCCTCCTTCAATGGATGTCAAAAAAACATGCAGTGAAGAGGGATGTAAGTGGAGAACCACCAATTGCTACTGCGCTGAGTCAGGCTGCCGAAGTTCCTGTGCAAGTGGCAGAGTCTGTGCTGACAGAGCTGGTAGCTCCTCCAGCTAAGAAGTGCAGGCCTGAATATGTCAGGTACTCTGCAGCAGTTTGGTATGAGGTGGGCAAGTACTCAGTGCAAAATGAGGGTTATGAATGCTGTTCGATTCTACAACAGCAAATATGAAGCTATCAGTAATGTGACCATTAACAAGAGCACTGTCCATGGATTTAAAAAGGACTACTTAGCACAACTTCAGATAATGCCTGACCCCACTAAAATTACCCCAGAACTGCCTACCAAACCTAGAGGTAGACCACCTCTTCTATTAGAGGATGTTGAGCAGGAGCTCAGAAATGTGATAAGAAGTCTGCGGTCTGAGGGTGCTGTAGTTAATGCCAGAGTGGTTTCCGCCATTGCAAGTGGTATAGTGAAATCACAGAACCCAGAATTACTGATTGAAAATGGTGGATATTTTTGTTTAGTCAACAGTGGTCCTGGAGGGTCTTGAGTGGTATGGGGTATAAACCTGAAAAGCAACCAAGCAGGGCAAAAACACCTGCAGATTTTCCATAGTTGAAGGCAAAATTCTTCAAATTGTTGTTGCTATCTGTGGCCAGGAGCTGATCCCTCCAGCCCTGGCAATCAATCTGGACAAGACAGGTGTCCAGCTTGTACCATGTAATCAATGGACAATGGAGACTACAGGCTCCAAACAGGTTGAGGTGTCTGGAATGGGGGATAAAAGGCAAGTCACAGCAGTTTTAGCAATCTCAATGCTTGGTGATCTTCTGCCACCTCAAGTTATCTATGACGCCAAAACTACAAGCTGCCACCCTGCCTTCTAGTTCGCAGATGGCTGGCTCATTAGCCACTCAGAAAAACACTGGACCAACAGCAAGACAATGATTCAGTTCATTGCTGAAGTCCTCATCCCTTACATTGCTGCTGTTAAACACAGAATGGACTTGCCTGAAGAACAGAAAGCTGTTCTCACATAGACCTGTTCCATGGTCATACAACAGACCCTGTGCTAGAAATGCTTGACAAGTATTGTGTAATTCTCAATATTTGTGCCAGCCTCCTGCACTGATCAATTACAGCCCTTGGAGTTGACAGTTAATAACAGTTTTGAAGATGAAATGAAACAGCACTTCACGATATGGTATGCTGAAGCTGTGGAAGTTAATTTCAAAGTGGTCGGAGCTCCAGAAACATCTTTTTTGGCTCACGATGCAGACTTTGAAAGTTGAGCATGCTAAATGGCTTGTTCAATGCATTTCAAAACTGAGGGAGAGGGAGGATGTCATTAAAAATGGTTTTGAGCAGGCTGGAATAACTGAAACCCACTCACAATGCCTTAATTACTGAACAAACTGATCAAGCTGGTGTTTTTAAAAGTCCCCCTAATAAAGTTTTCCCTTTCCCTGCATATTGAAGAAGTTAACAGAGAAGATGAAGTAAAGGTGAAAAGCTAACAAAGCACTCACACAAAAATCACAAAAATACTAGTAAACTCACAGCATCTGATCTTCCTATTGGATCTGATTTAACAAACTCACAAACACAACTTTGTTTTTTCAAATACAGCATCTGATCACCTCCCCATTTCACCAAAACTTGTTTTGATACTGTACAGCACTCCCCATTCCACCAGTCTACCTTACAGTATGATCTAGTCACTAACTCTGCATCACACAAGTGACAAGACATCATGAGCATCGTTTGATTCTAGTGGAAGCTTCAAACGATGAGGTCGATGCAGTATGCATGGTCATGGAGGGGGCATGGTGAGTATAATAAGAGGGTAACATGAGGGGTATTCCAGAGTTACAGTATCACATTAAGTAACAAAGGAATGGGGTTAAGGAAATGAATTGGAGCTGCAGACAGGAACTGAGTTAAAGAAATGCAACAGAGCCACCGAAGATAACCACAAGGTCGGTGCTGTATGCATGCGAGGGAAGGGGGGCACAGTGATACAGTACAAGGGTAACATGGGGGGTAATACAGAGTTACAGTAAGGAACGGGGTTAAGGGGATAAGGTGAGGTAATGCAATGGAATGGAGCGCTGACTGAAAACATGCGAACAGGGACATTTGCGGGACAGATCTAATATGGCAGGACGAGGAGGACAAGGACATGGAGAAAGGACGAGGAGAAAGGGAAAAGAACGAACAAAGGTATTTACTCACATACAGTGACATACAGTAAAATGCAGTAAAAATGTTAAATTTGGTGATCTGATTTTGTAATACTTCTGAATTATGGGTTGTATTTTTTTCGCTCAAAAATTTTTTTAGCTGTCTTTGTATTTCTGAGCTTTGCTACTGTCCCTCGAATATAACTAACATTAATTAACAGTAAAATTAAGCAGTTATACAGTAATTGCCTCCCACTGGAAGGATACAGCCCTGCAGGTAAAACTGAGAAGACCCTTTCTTCCATCCCCACCAGTGGCCGGGCCAAAGGAGAAGCTACTGGGGATCCAAGCAAGTATCTTGTGCCCCCCCAAACAGAAATCCAGTCCAACCCTACAAATCTGCAGATGGATGCAGCAATTGTCCCGATCCCATTCCATAATATCAGAGACTCCTCCCAGGAGAGGTTTCTGCACACCACTGCCACCGACTATGTTTAGAAAAAAATGTAACATATTCCAGTAACCAAAAATAAAACCATAAAAGGAACCATAGCTCTAGCAATAACTGAACATCAGAAAACTGAAATATAGAAAAAAATAAGAAAAAGAAGAGAACACTGAACAAGAGAGAAAGAATAGCCATGGTATTAAAAATAAATGAAAAAAAAAGATAATATGAGCAGTAGAAAGCCATATTCCAGAATAATTAAAAGTACGCAAACATGGAAAATTCTAAATTAAATCATGGCCCAGAAAAGGAAAAACCCTGCATCGAAAGAAACCCCAAAACTTAAATTAAATAAAGGTTCTAGGAAAAAGAAAAGGAAAAGAGTATTAAGAGATATCAGGGAATATCAAAAAGAAAGACAAAGAACCAAAAAACAAAGGAAAAAAATGGGGAAAAAATGGATAAGCCCAATATAAAAGGTTCCTTTTGGTGACCATTAGCTGTGATCCTCTAACCCTCTGAAGGCAATAAATCCCTAATGCATTTGTATATCATAATAAAACAAAGCCAATTAGTTAAAGTTAAATTCTCGACATGAGGTATCATCTCGGTGGAAAGACTGCAGTAGAGCTTTAATGTCCTCTAAATTTTGCTCCTGCTTTCATTTTTATGTTGGCTCATGTGTGCGCAGCCGACATCTTGCGGTAGTAGCAGATTTCGAGGTGCGGTCACTGTGGGCGAATGCAGGGCATGCATCAGTAGGTGTGTCCCTCATTCCCCAATAAGCCAGCAGCAGGCACTGACATCATGCATAGCTAATGTGGCCACTAGATCTAAGAAAAGGTCTGCTGCAATGAGAGCGAAGCTCTCATGCAGTGGGACCACAACATGCCTCCCAACATGCAAGTAACATGGCGGCAGTGACTGCCACTGCAGCCGCCTGTCACAATGCCGACAGGGGAGTCCACTCCCCATCAGCATAATATCCCTCCCATTTCCTCTGTACTGAGGGGTGCCCATCCCTCAGCATCATGCGCCTCAAAAGCTTTTCGCCAATGGGGACCCAAGCCCCATTGACTTCAGTCCCCCCTTCCCAGTTCAATATGACAATGGGGGAGCCCACTCCCCATCGGCATAATGTCCGTTCCTAGTTTGTTGTGTGCTGATGGGGGTGCCCAACCCCCTCGGCTCTCCCGCCCCCAATGGTATTTGCTGACAGTGGTGCCCAATCCCTCGTCAGCTACAGCCCTCCCCAAAAAAACAACTCAGGTGGCACACTGGGAGCCCACCTCAGTGTGTCAAATTACCCTGTTAACAACTGTCCTGTGATTTTATTTTTTTACTTTTACCTGTAAAACAGAAAACGGTCCCTCGCGGTCTCCCTGCTCCCTCCCCCAACCCGCGCCCACCCTCTGCTCACCCTGCCTCCCCACCCCCCTACCCCATACTTACCTCTGGAGCCCAGCGTGATGATCTGCGGTGGACCAGGAACACATCTGCACTTTTCAAAGCTGACCACGAACTGAAGAAATGCCGGTAAGCTGTATAATGGCATAAATAGGGTTTTTTCAACTTTGGTGCATATCTCAGGCATTTTTAGGAATTTTGAAACCAAATTTTCAACATGGGGTTATTGGGACCCCTCCTCTTGAATTCAGGCACTGTCATGGCATTATTCAGTCCCAAAAGGTGATTTCACAATCACTGCATGGAATCACCTTTTGCGACCGATCAATGAAACGACAGTGCCACTGTTCATGAGGGGCTCTCAAAAGCCTATTTTCAAATTTGGTGAAAAATCCAAAATGGCTGTTTTACAAGCGGCATTGCGCAGTTTCCACACACGTCAGAATTTGTGAATTTGTAGTATTTTCACTCCAGATTTTCAAATTTGCCATTTTTCCACACCTCCTTATGAACAGTAGAGCTGTCATTTTACATATTTTGGCCAAATGTGGTTTTGCACGTCCAGCGCAGAATAGCGTGGTTGATTTTACAAATCCATTTCGGGACAGTTGAGGAAATGACGGTGACACTGTTCATGAGAAGAGGTCCTCAAATGCCTATGTTGAAAATTTGGTGATGAAATCCATAAAGTGACTGTGTTACAAGTGTGCTACAGTTTCCATGCACCCTTGTAACTTCGCAAATTTGCAATATTTTCAAGCCATATTTTCAACACTGGCATTTTTGCACACCTTCTTATGAACAGTGCAGCTGTCATTTTTCACATCCTGCCCTTAATGTGTTTTCGCACCTGTGGCACACAATGGTGTGGTCACTGTGGGAAATCAACGTTTCGGACAAATTAACAAAATCATAGTGCTACTGTTCATGAGGGGAGATCCGAAAATGTGTATGTTAAAAATGTGGTTAAAAAATTCCCCAAAATAATTGGGTTACGGATGTGTGTTGCACAGTTTCTATGCATGCATGCTCATGACTTCACAAATTTTTCATATTTTCACTCCAGATTTTCAGCGTTGCCATCTTTTTACATCTCCTCATGAACAATAAAGTTGTCATTTTCCACATACTGCCCAAAAAGTGTTTTCACCCCTGTGTTGCCAAATGGCATAGCCACTGCGCAAACCGCTTTTCAGCTAACAAACTGATAGTGCCACTCTTCATGAGGTGGGCTTATAAAAAGCCCATGTTGAAAATTTGGAGTGAAAATACCAACACTGGCCTACAGTGTTAGAGTTTCCAAATGTGGCACCCCACTCTGTAGAGACTGACAGGTGTCAGGGGTGTGACTTGGATCATGAGCTGTAATGCTCATGGCATTCCACCCACCCACACCCTACAGCCAATGACCGCATCGTGGTGTGCCTTGGAGTGTTCAGCAGCCAAATTTCTCACCCCATTCTCCTATACTGCACCCACCTCAGCATATTTCCTTATGGAATGGGTGTATAATGCCCAAAGACCCCAAAGCACACCATGACATTTGTCAGTGTCTACAGGGTAGGGTCAGATAAAATGGCATGAGTATTATAGCTGATTTACCCAAAGGCACAACCCAATACCTGTCCGCCTCTGCCGGGTGGGGATGGGGTTGGCATAACTTCAATACTACTGCCATTCCTATTATGCATCTCTAACTCCTGCACTTCCAATGCCAATGCCAGCTAGACAATATTCGCATTGAAAAATGCTTGTTTACTATGGGTGAAACTCTATTCCATTGTTTCTTTTGTAATGAGCATTTTCTCTGGTAGTTTCCATCTGGACATCCTGGGTGGTAATATTCCTGCGTTGCAATTCCTGGAGAACTTCCTCAGGATCTTCAAAAAGGCGAACTGCATCTGGAAAAAAAGATCTTTATCTGGGCTGGATATAGAGTAGTAGGTTCTGGGAAACAAAAGAAAGCAATGGTGCATAAGCTCTATGCTGTGCTGCCAGGAAATAATCATCATCCAGATAGACCTGATTTCCTAAGTGAAAAAGCTTTCCTTATTTTCAGGGTCTATGAAGAAGTTCTTGTTTAGTAGCAAAGTTCAAAAATCTGACCTCAATAGATCTAGGCCCCACCGAATCTGATGCTGGTTATGGAGTTAAGGATCAATGTGCTCATTCAATTTGCAGAGGGCTAAGATCTGCAACTTCTAATTGGGAAGTGAAAAATAAAGTTCTTGCCCTCTGCACCCTCCTTTACTCCATAAATTCTAATATTATTTCTGTGGGACCTGTTTTCCAGAATATAGAAACATAGAAACATAGACTTTGACGGCAGATAAGGACCACTTGGCCCACCCAGTCTGCTCATTTCTGCTATTGGATAAGCTGCAGATTCTAGTTAACCAACAGTCTACTTCCTGCAACTCCTCACTACAATTGCCTTATGTCTGTTCCATGCATGTTTGAATTACCCCACTGTTTTAGACCCAATAATCTCCTCAGGAAGGCAGTTGCATGCAGCCACCACCTCTCTGTGAAAAAATTTCACATTACCCCTGAGTCGTCCCCACTCTATCTTTCAATTGTGCCCCTTGTTCTTACATCGCCTCTTTTTCTGGAAAGATGCTACCTCCTGGACTTTGTTGATTCCCTTGAGGTACTTAAAAGTTTCTATCATGTCCCCAGTCCCTCCTTTCATCAAGGGTATACATATTAAGCTCTCTCAGTCTCTCTCTTCATATGGTTTCTGATGCAGACCCTGCACCATTTTAGTTGCCCTCCTCTGGACTGCTTCCATCCTGTCTATGTCCTTGCATAGATGGGGTCTCCAAACTGCACACAGTATTCCAGATGGGGTCTCACCAACTGTCTGTACAGAGGGATAACCACTTCTCTTTTCTACTTGTGATGCCCCGTCCTATGCATCCCAGTATCCACCTGGCTCTCCTTACTGACTTCAAACATTGCTTACCCACCTTTAGGTCATCTGATATGACTACCCCCAAGTCCCTTTCCATTTTTGTTGTTGTTAGTACCTCCTCTGCTATTGTGTACTCTTCTCCTGGGTTTTTGTTTCCCAGGTGCATTACTTTGCACTTCTTTGCACTGAATCTAAGTTTATTTTATTTTATTTAGCTTTTGTTGACCGGGTAAGTGCACTAGACAAATCCTGCCTATTTTCAGGCACGACCCGGGGAAGGGGGGATACAGATGAATGCCAACTGACTTTGAACCATATTAAGCTGTTGGTGATATTTTTTAGTGAATGAGAGAAATTTGGCCAGGACACCGGGGAAATTCCCCTACTCTTTTCGATAAGTGCCATGGGATCTTTAACATCCATCTGAACTACCACCAATCCAGGCAGATGGGACCTCGGTTTAAAGTCTCATCCGAAAGACGGAAGTTGCCATATGTCTGACCATTCCTCCAACCTTGCCAAGTCCCTTCTCATCCTTTCTGCCCCTCCTTGTGTATCAACTCTGTTACAGATCTTTGTGTCATCTGCAAAGAGGCATACCTTTCCCTCCAGACCCTCTGCAATGTCACCTATAAAGATGTTAAAGAGGACTGGACCCAGTACTGAGCCCTGAGGTACTCCACTAGTAACCCCCCTTCTTCGGAACATGTCCATTCACTATTACCTTCTGTGTCCTGTTGTGCAGCTAGTTTGTTACCCAGGATACCACCCTGTAACCACTCCCAGGCTGGCTAACTTGATTATTAGTCTTTGTGTGGGACTGTGTCAAATGCCTTGCTAAAGTCTAGGTAGGCCATATCCACAGCCCTCCTGGTCTATTACTTTGTCACCCAGTCAAATAAATCAATTAGATTCATCTGACATGACCTTCCTGCTGTAAATCCATGCTGCTTTGGGTCCCGGTGCGCTGCTGGCCTCTAGGTACTCAACAATGTTTCTTTCAGAAGTGATTCCATCATTTTCCTACCACTGAGGTCAAACTTACAGGTCTGTAGTTTCCGCTTCAGCCTTGCTCCCACTTTTGTGAAGGGAATCACATCTGCCCTCCTCTAGTCCTCAGGTACCACCCCATCCTGCCATGATTTGTTAAAAGTGGTCAGTGGTGTCACTAGGTCCTCCCTTAGTTCTTTTAGGATTCTGGGGTGAATCCCATCAGGCCCCATTGCTTTGTCCACTTGAGTTTTAGGGATTTTTCAGGACTCTTCTGTAAATGGACTGGTGTCAACCCCCCTACCCAGAGTGCTGCTATTGTCTGGTTTAGGTAACTCCTCCTCATCTTCTTTTGTGAATACTGAGCAAAAGTATTCATTCAGTATCTCTGCCTTTTCACTGTCTCCCTCTGCCCACCTCCCCTCTCTTTATTAATCTTCACTATTCCTCCCTTAACCTTTCTATGCTCCCTAATGTACCTATAAAAGGTTTTATCCCCCTTCTTAACTGAGTTGGCTATTTTTTCCTCGGTTTGGGCCTTTGCTATTCTGACTGCCTTCCCACTTCTTTCTGCTTTAATTGATACAGTTCCCTGTCATGCTCCTTCTGTGATTCCTTATACTTTTTGAATGCAGCCTTTTTCTCCTTGACCTTCCCTGCCACCTCTTTTGAGAACCATACTGTTTTTTTACTCCACTTTGTTTTCTTTATTTGTTTCACACAAAGGCCTGTTGCCTCTATGATAGCAGTTTTGATTTTTCTCCATTGTTCTTCCACCCCTCCTTTTTGGCCATTTGCTAGTGCATTCCTCAGGTATTCACCCATTTTGCCAAAGTCGGCCCTTCTAAAGTCCAGTATCCTTGTTTTTGTATGGCTTGTCTCCATGGTTGTGCTTATTGTGAAGCACACTTTGCAGTGGTCACTTGTTCCCAGATGTCTACTGACTTCTAAATTTGTGATCCTCTCTCCATTTGAGAGTACCAGGTCTAGTATTGCTCCCTCTCTCGAGTGGGGTTCCAACACCAGCTGTCTAAGGCCTGCCTGCAGGGCATTGAGAATGACCCTGCTCTTGGATGTGGCTGCAGAACATGTCATCCAGTTAACATCTGGCATATTCAGGTCCCCATCAACAGTATCTCCCCTTTTTCAGCCATTTTGAGAATGTCCTCCATCATTTTCTTGTCTGTTTCCTCCCCTTGAGATGGGGGTCTGTATACAACCAATAATCTTGAATGGTGCACTGATCCTGCATCAATTTAGCCATTAAACGCTCTAAGTGATTGATATGAGAGTCAGAAGCTGAAGTTACTTTTTCTAAGTCCACCACCTGTCTCTCCTATACAGTCAATGCATTTTTAACTCTAAATGTGAGGCTCGAAATTCAGTTCTGAAGTCACGAGTTCTTCTAGATTTGCAGTATTAACTGGTTGACCCAAACTCAAGAGGCTGCTTGTTGCTTTCATGCTGTGCCATATTGGAGCTCAAGCAAGCTGCTCGCCTGAGGTGATCACAGATAAATTTAAAGTAGATTGTTGAGAAGATTGGCAGTTTTCCATCTACCCATAAAAATGAATTATTGTTGAAGCGGTAATTCACTTCTGTGGGAGAAATACCAAGAAACTGATTTTAGAAGGTGATGGGTGTGGAGTTGAAAAACTACGCTTACATAGCGAATGACTGCATCACTGGAAGTCTAGAAGGGCAGACTTCAATAGACTGAGTGAGCTGGTCATAGATAAGTTAGCTGGGGTGGATAACATAGTTGGGATGGAAGAGAGATGGGGCACTGAGGGGGCCATTCTCAGGCATCTAAGGTATGCATAAGAATGGTAACCAAAAAAAACCCCAGGTTTAAGAGACCATTATGTTTCTCAGCAAAGGCCAGTGAATTGGTGAGGGCCAAGAAGAAGTCCTTCTGTAAATGCAAAGAAAAACAGGGGGAGGTAGAATGGGAAGATTATGAACAGAAAAACAGGGAGGCAAAGTGGGCCATTAAGAAGACAAAAGCAGACACAGAGCTGCACATTGCGGAGGGGGTTAAGAATGGAGAAAAACAGTTTTTCAGATATACTTTATTAGAGAGAGAGAGAAAAGGAAGAAAGGAGGGGGAATTGTAAGGCTACTTTTGGCAGGTAGGAAGGAGGGAGAATCCTTTGTCAGAGAGTTGCATCAAAGTTGCTGCTAAGGGAGTCCTGGAGATGAGACAGACAATATTTACTAGTGAAAGGGTCTTGAAAGGACTGGCTACCTAAAGGTAGAGAAGGCCCCAGGACCAGATGGATTGCATTTGATGATGCTCAGAGAATTGGCAGTGGAACTGGCTGAACCCCTACTGATCTATTCAACAGCTCACTTGGGATGGGGAAGTTCCAAAGGATTAGAGGGCAATGGACATAGTTCCACTTCATGGTGGGGGAACAAGGAGCAACTAGAGAACTACAGACCCGTGAGTCTAACTTTCATTGTAGGGAAGCTGATGGACTCACTGGTCAAAGAGGACCTCATAGACTACCTGTAGAGCAATGGGCTCCAGGGCAGTAAACAGCACAGATTTGTGGCAGGAAGGGGTTGTCAGACTAACCTGATAGCCTTCTTTGACTGGGTGGCAAAGTAATTAGATAGGGGCTATGCTGTGGATTTGTTGTACTTTGACTTAAGCAAGGCTTTTGACTCAGTACCTCACAAACAACTGCTGAAGAAGGTGAAGGAGCTGGGTGCAGCTAAAGTCATAGTAAACTGGGTAGATAACTGGCTAAAGGGGAGACAAAAGGAAGTTGTGGTCAGTGGGTTAAATCAGAAGAGGGAGGTTATGAGCTGGGTTCCACAGGGATCAGTCTTGAGTCCAGTCCTCTTCATCATGTTCATCAGTGACACTGAAGAGGTAATCTGGGGCAGATTGTGACTGTTTGCAGATGACACGAAGCTATGTGGGAGGGTGGATCATGACAAAGGAATAAGGGAAATACAGAGAAAGATTTATAAAAGCAAGTGTGGTGGTCAAGGCTTTGGAAGTTGAAATTCAGCACCAAAATGGTAAGGTAATGCACTCTACAGAACAAGAACCCCAATACAGACTACTGAATGGGAGGAGACAGACTTAGCACTGTGGCTGAGGAATGGATCTGGGAGTTATCATCAGTATGCAGGGATGTATTGGGGTATTTCATTTTATTTTATATATTAAGTCTTGGAATTATAAACACCTTTGAGCCAGCTGCTCATTTACAAAGGCTCCACATCAATAACAGTCAGTAACATTTGAACAGACAAAATGGCAACAATTGTACAGTGATTGAATGAGAATAAAGAGGACATACAATACAACAGTACACAATAAAGGTTTACCTATGCCAATGCGACAAAATCATTGTCAACATTCGGCATAGCGAGATCCCCAATATCAACAGGCAAAATTTCACCTGTCTGACATTGGAGTGGTTCTCTCAGGGGGCTGCACCCCCGAACCTCCCATGTGGAGGCAGTGCCCCCTTCTAAATGATTATCAACTCTGAGTCAGGGTTGATTTGAAAGGGGGGCACACACAACAAAAGGGTGACATTTTGCCCTCAGGTCCCCCACAGCGACAATTTTGAAGCCTGTCAAAACTGTCACTGTGGGGAATTTCGCCATTGGGATTTTGATGTTCAGTCGGTACACCCGCAATAAATGCTTCAAAAGTATCATGGGTTATGGCTAACAAGTAATTTTACAGTTTTTTTAAGAAAAGAGGTAAAACTTCCACTCTATAGATCCCTGGTGAGACCTCACCTGGAGTACTGCACCAACTTCTGGAGTCCTCACCTCGGAAAGAATAAAGATAGGCCAGAGACAGTGCAGTGCACAGTAACAAAAATGATTCAGGGTCAGCAGGGAAGATCATATGTAGAGCATTTCAAGGCACTGAACATGTACACACTACAGACTAAAAGGGAGAGGAAAGGTATGACTGAGACCTTCAAATTCCTCAATGGATTTAAGAAAGTGAACTGTGGGGAACTTTTTAGCCTAAACACTAACTTGCAGTCTCATGGACGAGTGAAAAATAACAGTACAGAGGTTCAGGAGGGACGTAAGCAAGAACTATTTTATGGAAAGGGTGGTGGAACAATGTAACAGTCTGTCAACCAAGGTCATGGGTGTGAAAACGGGATTCAAGCAGGGCTGGGGTAGAATAAATAGTACTGTGATTGCTCAAAGTGACAGAATCAAGAAGGAGAATAGGGGAAGGGCAGAGAGGGTTAGTAATATAGAGGAACAACAGGTTTCAGGGCTTAGAAGGAATTCGGGCAGACTGGATGGATGACTTGTCTTTTTCTGCCAGCATTGTCTGTTTCTATGTTTCTATGCCCCAGATGCTGCATGCTTTCATGCTTTAAGTCATTATCTGTACAAGAAAAAAAACACACGTCTAAGTAAACACATAGAATACTATGCTGTATATCCCCACCGTGGACACAAAGAAACTGTTAGTGCAAATTGCTCTGCCAGTATTGAACCTTGGAAAAGTCTATGCCCATCTGGAAACACTCGCTCGATAAAGGGCACCAGAGTATTGAACATCATCTTCTCTCTGAAGAAATCCCCCTACATGATGCCACTGAATAGTAGTATCGGCCGTGGCCCAGAGCATGGGATGGCTCCCCAGACATGTATTTTCAGGTGATGTTTGGGCTGTGGTTTCAGTACAAGAAATCTTTATTTTTTCTGGAAAGCCATGGGACAAAAAGATTGTAACACTATGGTACTCTCATCAGTAAAAATAATGCCTGCAAATTGTTCATTTTCTTCTATCCACATTTTAGCCTGTTCCAGCCACTTACATTTGTTGGCTTCACAAATAATAGGTCATATACTTGGGTGGGGGGGAGCCATCAGTATCTTGATCTTTTTAGGTACTGTATAGTTCATTAACTGTAGTACATACAGTACAACATGAAGATTCTTACATAGCCGGTCACTACCTTAGCAAAACCTTAAGAGCTTACAGAAACAGACATACTTGGAATTGCTTTTGTGGCATACACTACCCAGAAAAATTGATTATATATGTAAATACAGTACAGTGGTCACAGCACTGTACTTCCCATGCTCTACCATAACTCCATCCATGTTAGCGTCACATTCATTTGGTTGATGAGTCAGATATGGAGTACTCCCTTTCTGTGAGCTTTTGATGGACCTTTGCTGCACTGCTCTTATTATCCTCAGTTGTTAGCTGAGCCACAATTTGGGAAACCTCACTGCAAAACACATCAATACACATTAGTTAATGTGTCTTCATCTTCCAACAGTTTTGTATGACTTAAATCATGTAATATTAACATTCAGTACAATATATATATTAGTGTAGACACAGAGGAAGCCCTGGACCATCTCATTGCCCTTGTAATGTACAATGATTCTGCTCACACGTAGAGAGGCAGCCCCAGCACATATCACTGCCTTTATTGTGTAGTGTAACTTGTGCAAGGCCACAGAGGCAGCCCCAGCACATATCACTGCCTTATTGTGTAGTGTAGCTTGTGCAAGGCCACAGAGACAGACCCAGTACATATCACTGCTTATGTGTAGTGTAGCTTGTTCAGGCCACAGAGGCAGCCCCAGTACATATCACTGCCTTATTGTGTAGTGTACTTGTGCAAGGCCACAGAGGCAGCCCCAGCACATATCACTGCCTTATTGTAGTGTAGCTTGTGCAAGGCCACAGAGACAGACCCAGTACATATCACTGCTTATTGTGTAGTGTAGCTTGTTCAAGGCCACAGAGGCAGCCCCAGTACATATCACTGCCTTATTGTGTAGTGTAGCTTGTGCAAGGCAACAGAGGCAGCCCCAGTACATATCACTGCCTTATTGTGTAGTGTAGCTTGGGCAAGGCCACAGAGACAGACCCAGTACATATCACTGCTTATTGTGTAGTGTAGCTTGTGCAAGGCCACAGAGACAGACCCAGTACATATCACTGCTTATTGTGTAGTGTAGCTTGTTCAAGGCCACAGAGGCAGCCCCAGTACATATCACTGCCGCCTTGTGTAGTGTAGCTTGTGCAAGGCCCAGAGGCAAATACAGGATCTTTGCTTAGGATGTAGAAAATGCCCACCTAGAGCACATTTTCCACTTGTGTGAATACCCTTTGTGTGGTTGAATGTGTCTGTAGAGGGCAGAGAGAGAAATTATGATTCTGGACACTGCAAAGTAGTTCTGTATATCCAGCACTGGAGTCCCATTTTTGCACATATCACAGACAGCATTGCTATGTCTCTCATCTAGCTTCTTGGTCATAGTAGTTTAAAGGCGGTGGTTTCTCGATTTGCAACTCTCCTCCAAAAGATGTGGTTAAATGCCACAAAAATGCACAGTAGTTATACAGTAGAGGTACAGGTACAGCAGATGTGGCCATAAATTGCGATGAATCATAAGCTGGGAATTAAGAAGCAGACAAATCAGATGTTGAGGATCCAGGACGCATGACGTAACTATGACATGAGTAACAGTGTTAGCTGATCAGCTCCAAACTGATGACTGTCTTGAAGATGGGAAACTATATAATAGGGGCTTTGTCAAGCTTGAAAAATTAGATTACATACTGTATATCTGACTGAGAGGCAATATTCTGTATCACTGTATATTAGATTGAAGATGACTACCAGATTCAGAACTATCAACTTTTATGGGACCTCCAATGTAAGCAGACATGACAGGAAGAGAAAAGCAGTAACACAACTGAAGAGCAGCACACCTGTGAGCAGAACGAGAGGGAGAAAGGAAAATGCTGCACTACCAGTAAAACACTAGATTTTCAGAAAGGAGCCTAAGAAATACACAGTAGGACAATATTATTTTGTATTATTGTTTTGAATTATAGCTATTCCAATAAATCTCAACTGCACTCAGCTGCAATGAATTTAGTATAGTGCCACGAATTTGATACAAATTTACCCTTGCTCACCAAATACTATATTTACTGATTTTCATTGTAATGTTAACACTGTGTATGTGAATACAAACTACAGCACATTTTAAGAAACTTGGTAGAAACTATCCTTAACACTAAACTTGTTGACCACAATTTTTAAAATTATTATTCTTTTTTCAGGTGTGCCCCTGGTCCAAATTTCCAGATGGGCACCCTACACATCATTCAGACCCTAATAATTGTAATTTGCAGGCAGATAGGCAATATTTGTTTTAAGTATTTTAATTCTAACTGCATTTCTTTGTTCCAAACAGTGTAGATCATTACCATGGACAACGAACCATCCTTTTATAAACAGCATGAAGGAAACCTCTTGTCAGTGTCCCATGCACAAGAAGAGGCAGCAGTACAGGACAGGGAAGAATTCAAGCAGCATGTCCGTCCAGAGGACATGGAAGCATCCAATCAGCTATCTCATCCAGAGGACAAGGAATCACCCAAGCAGCAAGCCTCCAAATAGGCCTGGAAGCACTAGAGCAGCAGGCAGGGGCTCACAAGGGGAAAGGATGAATACTGAGCATCATGGGAGAGGGGCTGATGTGAGAATAGGTATAACATGGAACAGAGTGGGAGACTGAACAAAATTTGAGCATTTTATGTGAAAAAGCATAAAAGAATGGAAACAAGAATGCAACCGGTGATGGATCCTATAGAATATCTCTAGACAGGGCAACTCCATCTGTAGGCAATGATTCAAGACCTAAAAAGAGCAAAGAAGGAGCTGCAGCAGCAAATGTCAACACCATGAGCTGTGTTTACATGGCTGCTTTTGTGCTGGATTAACTCATGCAATCATGTTGCAGTACTGCAAGACCCCTCATGTGGACACTTACCACATTATGGTAGACTGATCACTGATACTCCCTCAGCCACTTCCAGGTTGAGATCATGCAGCGCTTTAACCTATAGCACATGCCATGTGGACTGTGATCATCGTATGT
The DNA here is from genome assembly GCA_016271365.2 of Neoceratodus forsteri. Classification (NCBI taxonomy): domain Eukaryota; kingdom Metazoa; phylum Chordata; order Ceratodontiformes; family Ceratodontidae; genus Neoceratodus; species Neoceratodus forsteri. The sequence goes on along the minus strand of CM028132.1, from coordinate 963,662,285 downwards.
TTTGATGCAAGTCAGATGCTCCCATCATACTCCCTTGCTTCTCCCATGATTCCTTTGCTTCCCAGCATTCTGTTAACTGTAACATGGAAGTGCTTTTTAAGTGCCAGTATTTCTATTTTTGAATGGTCACGGTGTGTTGCTGTGTTGTGCAGAGTGCATTCTTCTGTGAGATTTTGTCTCAGGTCAGTTAAATTCTACTGTTTCAGGACCCTTTGCTTTTTTATTGCTGTGGGGTTCTGGTTAGGGTGGGCGGGTGACCAGACTGCTCTTGCTGCTGTCTGCTGGCCACTCCAGTTGTTCCTGCCTCCTGACCCCCCCAAAGTAAATCCACCACCAAAACATTGTGTTTCCTGCAAAACCTGAACCCCTGCCACTCCAAGCTTTCCTCATACTGCTAGCAGGAAAAGTCTGTTGCCTACAGATTTTTCATGTTGCATTAATGGCCCCATCCTGCTTGTCCACAAGGTAGGGAGCATGGCATTTATTGTGGCACAACTGCACATTGGGTATCCAGGGTACGGTAATAGTGCTGTTGAGTGGGCTATGTGGTGTGATTGTGGGAGCATCTCATCCTCGGTATTTGTCAGGACTTGTACTTTGATGACCTCATCTTTTTGGCTCCTCAGATGATATATGCAACCTCCCTCTTTCCCAGCTGGTAGGCTGACCTTTGCTCTAGTCATGAGCTGACTTATGCAAGCCCTGATTTTACTTGCAGTGGCCATGTCACCCAGACATTGTGCTACCCTTTCATGGAGGCTCTAGTTTGGGAAAAGACACAATACCTGTGCACTCTGCTGTGTAAAGTACCAAAAAATGTACACTCACAAAGCTTTAAATGTTGCCATCAAAATTTATTTCAGAGCCAGCTTGAACATTGTAGCACTATATATAATGTGAGCATATATCGTTTAGATCCTTTACCGCAGCAGAGTGCACCTGTATTACACTTTCTTCGGGTATGTCTGAAGCTTCACCATACCACACTGTGAGCATGTGCTGCTTGTGCTGAGCAGCATGTCAACAATACCAGATTTATGTGACACTGGAGCACCATGTAGTGGATCTGCATCTCCTTTCTTCAGCGCTGCAAGTGCTGTGGACATTTGGGTCCCTTCAAAGAACTGGCAAGTGGCATGAGTGAAGCTGTACTTCAGAGGGGTGTACACTGAACCAATTGCAGATGCTCCTCTTCCTAGCCAAACCCTGCTACATGGACAAGGGTAGGTCCTGCTCAAGATCTGGGACTTTGTTTTCAGGTGCCCTGGTGAACCATACAGATAGCTGGAAGCTGCTACAAGAGAAAGTAAAGAACATACTCAAATATGCCCAGAGGATATGAGTGCCCTCATTTTGGACCCTCTGGCACCACAATACCATAGGAAGGAGACAGGGTTACAAACCAAGCCAGAGAAACCAGCAGACTACCAAGAGTCTAGCAAAGCCTTATTGTCTGCTGGCCACTCCAGTTATTCCTGCCCCCCAAAAAAATCCATCTATTTCTCTGTATCCCAGTAATGTTCCAGATGTTGCAGTTCAAGCTGTTCTCATCAAACATGTAATTGTGTAAGCCTTGTGGGTGCTGTCAAGACTGCTTCCAGAAGGAGCAAACTAGCAGGCACCTGCAGTGGTGACTGGTTGGTTGGTAGGTTGGGGGGGGGGGCACAAGTACACCAATAGTTAAGGCACCTGACCTTAGCAGCTGTATATAGCACTCTCTAGGGTGCATTCCAAAAATGGGTCTTGCTGAGGCCCCCTGCACACAATCCAACAGAATTATCAGCTACATAGGGCATAGGGATAGAAATTGTTTAACCAGGAAAGGCACAGTAAAGTCAGAGCTTTTTCCAAGGTGCAACCTGGGATCACAGGGAAGCTTCTGGTTTCGAGTGCAGTGCCCTGAACCACTACACTGCCTGCCAGAAAGAAGGCCAAGATTCAATTCTGTATTCATTTATGTGCAATAGGAAAAGTCAGTCTACCCTTGTAAATTTGCAGACAGTTCCTAATAATCTGTCCAACAGGGTCAGTTTCCCTGGCCAGTACAAACCTCAGGGCTTTCTTTTTAATTGTTTATCTCTGTCTGTACACCATGCATAATTTAACACCCCTCCATCTTGGTTGCTCAGGACAGATTCTTACATTAATCTTAGGGTTTTTATCTGTAGCTCAGACTGCCCTTACAAAACCAAGGAAATAGTTGCATCAGAGACAAGTGTGTGACTAATATTGCTTAACAAGTGATGCTAAAAATGCTTGCAGTTAGGACCAACAAAAAGATTGAAATGCTATGAGTCTGCAACCATGGCTCTCTGTCTTTGCTGATAATGTGATGCTTTCACTCCACCTAGCTATGCTCCATGCCACATTTCCACAATTGTTTTCACCTCCTCCACTCCATCTGGCATTCAGTTTCAGGAGTCTCCTCCCTTTTAGTGCTTGACTAATTACTCACATCCCTTGGAAGCATTCACCTCCACCATCATAGCATGTCCCCTTGCCGCTGTGCTGTTACTCATTCTCAGTTGACTCCACTCCTGCATCCTGTTTACCCTGCATGTGGTACATGTAGGTCTCTATCATGTCATCTCCACCTTAAATTCATACCAGTGCTGGGTGGAGGGGTGTCACACATTGCAACATTGCAATGGACCTGGCCCACAGCAGTCACAATGGAAGAGTGGTGGTTGTGGGCTCTGGCACATGTTCTTTAAACATGTCAAGGGTGGAGTCTGTCATGTTTGCTGACATGGAGCAGTTGATGCTGAGATTATATATTTACAGGGCTATACCAAGTGAGGGTGAGGTGTTATGTGCTATGCATTTCTACATTGCTCAAGACATCCTCACTCTCAGTTAATACATACAGCATGAGCTCCCAAGGAATGGCATCGGGTGTTATAAAAATGAATTAAGATGCAAAGAAAATTTGCACTGTACTGCTCTATACCAGTTAAATGATTGCTTACAGTACTTTTCTTGCATAACCACCTGAATGTACAACTGCTGAGGCATACCACAGTGACATGTGCCTATGCACTTGCTCAGCAGTGGTCGCAGGCACTGCACTGCCACATGGAATGGCAGGGCTTTGAATTCTGAGTGGATATTTCCTCCATCAGTGTACACCACTACTGTGTGTTTCAGTGACTGCTTGTCGGCCACCTACTGGTCGTGTCCATCCAGCCACATAAACTGTGAATTTTGTACTGTGAAGGCATTGTGGATGGATTGGGGTGTGGCAGTGAATGCACATAGCCAAAAGCTCATATGAATGACAGGTAATGGTCATATCCAGAGCCAGCATGTGTCTGTTTGCAGTGTGGATTGGGGAACACATGTGCCTGATCCTGTTCCATTACTTCTCTTTTGATTAATGGATTTCATTTAGCTGTTCAAAAAGAGGCTACCATGAATATTTTGTTGCATGCCACAGTACGCTTTGACACCCTCAAAAGATGTGCATGGCAGTTATGCAAACAGTCATTAATTATATGCCTTTTTTTTGACTCTCCATTTAAAGGTTACCAGACCATGGATTTCGATCAATGTGCAATAATTCTAATGCTGCGCAGCAAGTGGACACATAGATGGCACTTACTGCTGGCAGAGTACATGGACCGCTTACAACAGTATCTTCGACACTAAATAAATATGATGTGGCACATAATGATGATTCTTGGCACCAGTGGTCTATCCTCGCGGAGAGATGTGTGGTGTCAAATGCGCAAATCAGTATTCTGGAACATGGTGACAACCACGTTTGAAGAATGGGAGTGGATTGCAAATTTTAGAATGAGCAAAACAACCTTTTATTTTATTGTATGTAAGACTGAACAACTAATCAAATGCAGACACACCAACATGTACCAAGCCATACCCGCAGATGTCTGGCTGGGTATTGCACTGCGGTGCCTGGCTACCTATAATGCTTACTGCACCATTGGGAACTTGTTGTGTCTCCAGATCAGCAGTTTGTTTGGTTGTGCATGATGTTTGTAGAGCCATCACGAAGACATTCTGCAGTTATAGCCCACCCCTCAGGAGCACATCTCCAAGCTATTCTTCATGGATTTAAAGAGCTATTTGGCTTCTCTCAATTGGCGGGCAGTATTGACAGCACACATATTCCAATTCTGGCACCTTCCCAGGATCACTGTGATTATTACAACTGAAAAATCTGGTACTCTGTACTGATGCAGGCTGTCATTGATCACCAGTACTGCTTCTGAGATGTCTACATTAGTTGGCCCAGCAAGGTGCACAATGCACGTATCTTGGCAAACAGCCCTTTCTATGTGATGGACATACAGGGCTCACTGTTCCCAAACTAAACAAGGAAAATTCCAAATGTAGACATCCCAATACACCTACTTGGAGATGCTGCTTACCCGTTAATACCGTGGCTGATGAAACCATTCCCCAACATGGGACAACTGCTGGCCCAGGAGAAAACATTCAACTCCCATTTATCCAGAGCACACATGGTGGTAGAGAATGCCTTTGGGAGACTGATAGGATGCTGGCGATGCTTGCTGAGACACATGGACACCAACCTTAGCTATGTTCCCCTGGTAGTTTTCATCTGCAGCATATTACACAACTTATGAGAGCAACATCGCCAATCCTTTCAGGCATATTGGATGCCGGATGATTACACCAATTTGCTGCAACCATCCGTGGCAACCATGGATGAGTGTGTAAGGGGAGCCACACAGGAAGATGCACGGCAAATTCACAATGCCATGGTGACTTTCTGTTCTACATAGAATGCTGATAACCGAATGTAACTGCCAGTGAAATACAGAATGTTGTTGCCCTAGAATAGTTCCGAATAAGACCGCCATGCATTAATGCAAGGCACACTAAATACCATGGACACATCTTTGTTTACTGGACCTTCTGTAACACCTTTGTCTGCAACCCACATATTTGTCAAATATGACATCCACTGACGCACATGGCCATTACATAAGCCACCACAAACTGGATGTGGAGTGCTTGGTTAGCCCAAGCTGACTCAACATGCTTAACATATGTGCTCCTTCAGATTTGTAATGACCTTTACAAACAATTATCCTTGCAAAAACATTTATTATAAAAACATTCTGAGAAAAGCTGCCATCTGAGTGTCTGTTAGGATTACAATAGACTTACATTAATCCCTGTTACACTGTATTCTACAGCCTGACCATGATGGCACATGGATTCTTCCAGTCAGCATGATATCCTCTAGCACTGCTAAACGATTGGATTTATGCATTTTGATTTTCAGTCAGCATTTGTAGACTGTTTGTGTACACAAACTTTGTATAAAAACTGTCACTCTAAATAAAGCTACAGTAAAAGTCAAACAGTAAACTTGCAATGCTTTTCATTTGTAATACATTGTTTTAAGAACAAGAAGGCACTCCTTTGATTTAAATTCACAGTATGTTAATCATCAACCGGGAATTCACCACTGTTCTTTGGCTCATGCCACATTACTCCCATAGGTGGGAATACCCAAATGATTATGTAACCTCTGTGCATGCCGTATTGCTTCATTACATGTTAACATTTCAGTTTTGCTCCATGATCTGGAAGTACCATAGTGAGTGTCATCACACATCAGTATGTATCACCAGTGTCTCGCATGGTGGGATATCATCAGATATAGGCACAGATTTCTCTCATCATGACAAGAGAACGAGCTTCACATGTAATGTAATGACAGATGTATGTATTAGTAAGCAAGCAAGTAAGTAAAATTTATTTCTCAAGCGCCTTTCAATTTGAGCAGTTAGACCAGATTATGACAGGGGAAAATAGCAGATAAATAAGTTGCCCATTTGAAAGAGTCAGTCTGCTGAATAAAATTTTCTCGACCAGTTTTCAGGTTATCTAAGACGTTATCAGGGAAGGTACAAACAGTTTGTACCTCCCCTGATGATATGCTAGACGGCAAAAACTGGTCAGGAACTTTATGTTCAGCGCTTGGTGCTTAGAATGGAGCTGCATGTTTTATCTGCACTTTTGCACAATAAAGCTTTGTATTTACAGTGGTGAGTGCGGTTTTGTTGTTTTGGACTTGGACTTTATTTAAATTCACACCACCTTCACAGTGGAGCAGTCTTTGTTGAGAGTTGGCTGTACAATAAAGTAAACTTTCAATATAACAAATAATAACAATAAATTATAAAAACCATCAGAAAAGACCCGATAAAACAAATATGTTTTAAGCTCTGATTTAAAACTTGAGATGGTCTGGCATTCCCTCAACCGACGAGGTAGAGATTTCCACAGGGTAGAGGCAGCCTGAGAAAAAGCATGTGCCCCAGATGTTTTTAACTGAACCCTGGGAACCTCTAGCAATCTCTAGTCGGCGGATCGGAGTGAGCAGGAGGGGCAGTAGGGAGTAAGGAGCTCTTGCAGGTAATGGGGTCCCTGTTCATGTAGGGCTTTATAGGTCAGTAAACTGACCTTAAAGGTGATCCACCACTGTACCGGCAGCCAGTGCAGTTTGCGCAGCACAGGTATTATATGACTAGACCTAGATGTACCAGTCAATAGCCTGGCGCTGCATTCTGCACTAGCTGCAAGTGATGGATATCAACCCCAGGAAGCCCTAGGTAGAGGGCATTGCAGTAACCAAGGCGGGTGGTTATGAAGGCATAGACCAATGTAGGAAGGTCAGCCGGAGGAACCCGGTGTTTCGCCCAGGCAGTATTCCTTAGATGGTAAAAGGAAGATTTGACAACGGCAGACACCTGTGATTTCAGGGTCAAACTGCTGTCATAAATAACACCCAGGTTACTCACCCAGTCTGAGGTCATGAGCTGGACACCGTCAAACCATAAGCCCAAAGGGTGCCCTGCCCCCAAGACCCCCCTCTGGATGACCTAGGTCCACAATCAATACCTCAGTCATATCCAGATTTAACCTCAGCCAGGTAGTGCTCATCCAATTCTTGATTTCGGTCAGACAGTTGTTAAGCATGGAGATTGCATCATCCTGTCTGGGAATAAAGGACAAATACAGTTGGGTATCATCTGCATAACAGTGAAAACCCAAACTGTGCTGCCTAATGTTATCTTCCAGTGGCAGCATATACACTGCAAAACAACATGGGTGCTAATATGGAGCCCTCATGGCACCCCACAGGACAGGGGGAGGGCATCGGAGGAATAAATTCCAGTGACAGCCCTCTGAGACCTGCCCGAGAGGAAAGATCGAACCAACTTAGAACTGTTACAGACAATCCACAGAGAAGCCGTAAGCACTCCAAAAGCACATCATGGTCTACAGTGTCAAATGTCACCGAGAGATTAAGAAGGACTAAGATAATACGAGCCTTCGCTTCTCTCGCTACTAGAGGTAATTTAAAGCCCAAACAAGAGCAATCTCGGTGCTATGTCTTTCCTAAAACCCAGATTGAGACATCATAGACATTGTGGGTTCTAAGATGGTCATCCAGCTGCAACTCAACCACCTTCTTAATAACCTTACCCACAAAGGGCAGATTAGAGACAGGTCTGTAGTTTGTGAGATAGTCTGGACCAAGAAGGACTTTTTAAGGAGTGCTTGAATGACCGCCTCTTTGAGGGGATCAGGAAAGACCCACTTCTCTAAGGACCTCCAGACGATTTCAGCAAGGATCGGGCAGATAACATCTACACAACCTACCAATAGTGGTGTAGGGCCCGGATCCAAACTACAACTGGTTGGTTGCAAAGTCTGGACAATCCTCACAATGTCCATGAATTCTGGTGGGCTAAAGTCAGACCAGGCAGAATGGGTGCTCGCCACCTCCCATCGGTCTCCGCAATCCCTCATAGAGAGAGCTGGGACAATACCCAACCTGATGCTGGCAACCTTATCTGCAAAAAATCGAGCGAGCTCATCACACTTTATTTGTGAAAAATCTCCTCCAGACTGGAGAGAGACTGGATTGCACAGTCTGTCCACAGTCCGGAAGAGCTGAGCTGGTCGATTCCGTGCAGCAGCAATCTCCCCGGACAGGAATTCTGCCTTCTTATGGGTGATTGCTGATTGATAGCCGTTATAATGTGCCATCAATCTAAGCCTGTCAGCATCAAGGCCAGATTTCCACCAAGCTCTCTCTAGCCTTCGACCCACTCTTCTCAGCACCTTCAAGGACTCATCAAACCAAGGAGTCCTTGGGCACTGAGTGAGTGGGCAAACACAAACAGGAGTAATTGAGTCCAAGGCATCTCCCACCACCTTATTATAGGCCAGTACAAGACCCTGTGGACTCATGCATTCACTCGATAGATCCAGCACTGCCGATAGGCCCTCTGGGGTAACTCTCCTTAATGGGTGGTACTGGACCATCTTCGTAGGGGCAGCCCTATTTAGGGGTGCCCTGAAACTGAACCTTATGGTGTGATGATCTGACCAAGCAACTGGTTCCACCCCCAGATTTGCTTGCTTTGATTTGTTTTACTTGGCCATATATATTTTTTCCAAACCCCACCAGTATTATGCAGCTGCACCAATGTGAATAGCTAAGCATTTAAATGTTGTCTCTTCCTATGGAGAAACATCATGCCTGCACATGGAGGTGAGCCCATGGTAAAATGGCACCACAGCCAGTGTCAGGGGTGATTGTCCACGTAGCTGCACATGGCCTTAGCCAGAACACACCACAGGACTTAACCCTTCACCATAGCTTGCACATGGTGGACGCCACAAGCACAGGAGACTACAGTCAGGATCCAGGTGACTAGAACCACCTGTACTTACGGCAGATCCATTTACTATTATCCCCTACACACCCACCTGGAATTGGCTTTTGCATCTACTGACTTGCTGCTTGAGTGCCAGACCCCCTTACTTTTCAGCCCCCTCCCCCCTTCTTCCATGTACCGGCCGATTGGGTTTGCTGTTAATTTTTTGTGTTGTCTCATGTCAATGACACATTGAGATGTTTAGGTTCCATGTGCCATGCAATTATACCACTAAACCCCAACAGGTGTAGGCAATTTCAGCAATGTCCAAGCTGACAGCAATGTCCCCAACACCATAACCATGTCACCCATCCCCACACTGTATAACATAATGCATAATGTTGAAATGACGCACACATGCAGCAAGGTATCCAATTCTTTCAATAAGGTACAGTTGTTATTCTACTCATCATTGTAATAACACTGTTATGTAGGAGGTTTAATTGTTTGTTTCAGAAAGGAGTGGGTGAATTTAAAGCATGACAGCAGTACAAATTTTAATAAAAAAAAAAATAATATCCCCACAGTCCTGTACTACACTTCGTTTTGTAAGAATGCACATCAGTGGCAACATAACATGTTATCTCACCGATTAATAATGCACATCTTGGTTTGTATGTGTACATCTATGCATTTCACAAAAAAATACGTAGGTACATACACACACAGAAACACATACAAAAACATACACATAAACACACATATGCACACACAAATGCACAGGCACACACTCTTCCTCACCATTCCAGATGCATACCTACACAGTGTCATGCATATATTCCAACACATATATTCGCTTTCACTATTTCAAGGACATTGCTGACAGGTTCCCAGCATAAACCACCACCATCACCCAGCAGACCACCCACTTCCTTAACTCATGTTCTCACAACAGTCACCCACATGGTCCCATCAGGAGTAATTACCAATGCATCAATTACACATACTTTTGGATTGTCACAGTCCACACTGACAACCACCTTATGGTTACATATGATAAGTCTTTGGGGTTGAGTAACTAGGCTCTTATCAAATGAAAAGAATGGTGTGCATTGTGGCTTGGTGAAGTGTGGTAGTTGTGGTGAGGCATTGAGTTGAGTGCAGAGGGACCTGAACAGGGGCAATGGATTGTCGTGGTCACATGACAGGACTCATTATCAACATGAAAGGAATGTGTGCATCATGACTTGGTGGTGCATGGTAGTTGTGTTGAGGTATTAGCATTGAAAGCACAGGGACATGAGGAACAGGAGGCAATGGAGGATCGCAGCCACGTGACAAAACATTTGCATCATTAGTCATTCATGCTCCATTCGTTTGGCTTCCATTTGTTCTCAAGGTACTCCATTTGCTTCAATTCCTCCTCCATGAACTGTGCATCAGACATCTGCATGCGCTGCGAAAAGTGCTCAGCGAGACTTAACAGTGCAGTCTCTGAGAGTCTTTTCCTTACTCGTGGAGGTTGCATGTTTCCACAGGTACTGCTACCGGCAGACATTGAGATACTGGGTCTGACATTAGACTTGTTACGTGATAGTGATTCCTTTTCAAAAATAGCAGGAATCTCTGACGCTGGTGGCTGTTCTTATGATGCCTCTTCCTCAGTCTCTTTCTCAGACTCATATGCCTCCAGGGGATCAGTCACACTACACAGCACAACAGTGGGCTGTGTTGCTGCCTGAGTGCCAAGTATTGCCACTAGTTCTGCAAAGAACAAGCATTGCATCCTCCTCCTCCCACTTCTGTTGTTGTTGTCACAATGAATGTATCATGACTTCAGCCCCTTGACCCATGTGCTGCACTGCATCTCAGTTCTCTCGTACCCTTTTCTAGACATTTTCTCTGCAATTTCTCTGTAGATGTGCAGGTTCCTGTGTTGACCATTCAATTCCTCCTGAATTTGCTCTTCTCTCTAAATTGCTATCAGGCACTGTGTCTCCTTCTCACCCCAGCTGCAGCTGTGTTTCTCTATGGACATCCTTACAAGAAAGGAGGACAAAAAAAAGAAATGCAATTGATTAGTAGCCCTATTCAAATTCTAGCATCATTTTGCTAGTTGTGCACTGAAAAAATTCATAAACAGATTGCTGTCCTTTGCCAAGAAAGCATTGCATTGGGACTGGAAACACTGGTGGTCAAATATACCTGTCAGATTGGCATGTGGGCCATTGTCAAGCACCATGGCACCAATACACAGTAGCAGACAAAGATGATGTTACTGTACAATTGCCCGATTGTCAACCCCCGCCCCACTAAAAGTTGGCAATAACATACATTTTTTCCATGTTATGCTGCAGCATGGAATACAACATGTTGACTTGCCAGTGTAGAAGATAAAGTCAGACTGCTTACAGTGCCACCTCACTGTAACATAAACCCATTTGATAATGGTACAGGCTTTTGAGATCTAGTGCAGCAGTGCTTGATGGAGGGGTTATGCACGAAGTCTGCTGTGCACTCAGTCAACACCCGTCCTGTACTTTCTGCTCAGGTGAATGACCTTAACTTCGTTAAAGTAGGCACAATTAATCTGATTGTGTATGTACTTACAATATGACTCTACTTAGATGTAACCTGCTGAATTTGTTCATTTGTATGAACAGTGGAACTTGCTTTCTGTGCTGGCCCACCACCAACCCATAGCGATATACCAGAAGGTCCTGATATTGCAGCAACACCCTACCATCTTCAACCCCGGTTATGCCACCCCGGTGCAGTTTCTAGGGTGGAATAGGCAAGCAAGTGAGAAATACTTGCTTTGTAATGCCCATCAGATTGTAATGCTCCCATGTTTCTTACTAGCCCATTCATCAGCTCTCACTCATCTAGGCATGAGTAATAGGGCCTGAAGATGGAAGGGTGATGCCATGAGTAGCCAAGCCAGTCAGTATCTAGTGCCAGGGGGATGTGCAAAGTAATAAACACAATGCGAGACTCTCCATATGCCACACTCTGTAGTCCACTTTCCTGTCTTGTTAGTCCATTGCTTTCTTCTTCCCCCCAATAACTCAGATATTATTTCCATCAACCTGACATCATCAGCCCCTCTTACTCAGCCCCAGTGGAGTGTCTTAGTTCAAATGGGGAATCAAGAGAGCAATACTTGCTTTGTGCCTTCCATCTGATAGCACTTAGTATTGCCCATTCATCTACTCTCACACTTGTCTAGGGCTGAGTAACATAGAAACATAGAAATTGTCAGCAGATAAGGACGCTAGGCCCACACAGTCTGCAGATAAGGTCCATACTCTGTTATGGCTTCTCACCCTCCCTCTGCTTGACCTCTGTGGTTCCCCATGCCAGTCCCATGTATGTTTCAACACAGGTCACAGTGCTTGCTCCCACCACTTCTTGTGGCAGACCATTCCATGCATCCACCACACTATCTGTGAACAAAACTTCCTCATTCCTTCAAACCTGCCACCTTCCAATTTCATGTCATGCCTCCTCATTCTTGGACTCCTTCTGTATTGGCAGATGACTCTCCCTGAACCTTGATCCTCATTTTCTCCACCCCTTCTGGAGTATCCACCCTGTTAAAGATCTTGATGTTATCTGCAAACAGGCAGACCTTCCTTCCAGCATCTCTGCAAGTGCAGATGAAGACATTGAACAGCACTGGCTCATGGATAGATCATGATGTAGCCCACTGCCCCTGCCACCTCCCCAGATTATATCCCATGTACCACCACCATCCGCCTGCTGTCCAATAGCCAGTTGCTAACCCAGTTTACCACCTTGTCTTCCATGAAAGACTACCCATCTTGGTAACCAGCATGCTATGTGGGATGGTGTCAGTGACTTTGCTGAAATCAAGGTAAGTCACATCCATGACTCTCCCCCCCCCTCCCGGTTTACTTCCTTCGTCACCCAGTCAAAGAATTCTATCAGATTTGGCTGACATGACCTACCAGATGTGAAACCATGCTAACCAGGATCCTGGCCACCAATGGCTTCTAGATGTCCATTCTTTAAGAAGTGCCTCCATGATCTTTCCTAATACTGAGATGAGGTTGACCACCCTATAGTTCCCCGCCTCCTCCCTACTGCCAGATTTTTGTAGAGGGATCAAATGTGCTCTCCTTTAATTCTCTGGCATCACTCCTGTGTTGAGTGACTCTGTGAACAAGGCTGACAGAGGTTTTGCTAGCTCTCTTCATAGACTGGGAGGGCTAAAGCCCAAGGTTCAATGTGGGGAAATAGCTTCCCCCACAGCCCCTTTAAAGGCCAGCCTACCACAGCAGTTCCCCGCTTAGCACGTTGTGTACCAGAGCTCTGGGCTCCTGTATGGCTCATGGGCTGAGCCTCCTTCCCTTCTCTTTCTGCTCCTTGCTCCTTTGTTGTTTCCTCTGTGCTTCCTCCCAATCCTCTCCTTTCTTTGTTTTCCCTCCCTGGATTGCTCCCCATCCTCTTCGTCCCTACCCCCATTCCTTTTGTCTTCCCTCTCCTGTCTGGTGTCCATTTAGCCCCCTTTTTGCCTTTGTTCTCCCTCCTCCCTGCCCCCTTGCTCATTTGCCTCTCCTCTTCCTTGAGTCAGCTCCCTTGGGTTGTCCAACCTTGCCTCCTCTCTGGGGTGTGACGTCATCCCCAATGTACCTGCTGTTCACTGCTTCTGGCTCCTTGATCCCTCATCCTCCTTCTCTCTCATTGCAGACTCCTCCCATTCCCCTGCTTCCCGACCAAACCCTGTCCACGTTTTTCCAGTTGTATATGCCTACAGTGCTTGCCTGTTCAACTGCTACTGCTCTGCAGCTCACTGACTGTCTCCCTGAGCTGCCTGCCTACTCTACCATTGCTCTTTCGGACAGCTGCACTATCTGGCTGTGGCAGGGATATTGTCAACTCAACATGCTGCAAGCGAACAACCAGCGCTATATTGCCTCATTGGTGACCCTACACTGTGAGTTGGCTGTAGTCACCATTCCCTGCAACTTAGATGAATCAACTTTCCCAAGGCTGGCCATAGTCTACTGCTTTCGGAATCAGTCAGCTGTAGAACCATACTTTTGATTGGTTCATCTATGCCTTTCATTCCTTTTCTTTCTGCTTCACGTTTCATGTTACCTTGTTCTCTCTGTGTGTGCATACCACTCAACTGTTCTAGATTTTGCCTCAAATTTTACTCTTCCCACTCTAAATGATTGCTTCTGTGCCTTAACTGTTGAACTTGTAACCACATCTTGATGTTACCTTTACAGTGGCTGCCTTGGTATTCTTTAGTCAATGCCCCTCCCTTCACTGTGCACCCCTATCCCCTGTCTTTGCCCTTGTCCCTTGCATCCCTGGTTTTCCTTTTGGGCCTCACAGCAACTGCTGTTTGGTCTCAAGGATGCTCTGCTTGCTGCTCCCCTGTTTTACCCATGGTGGGGGACTGGGGCATCACGGCAGGGCATTGTAGCTCAGAGCAGCAGGAGCCTGCTTTCTGCAGGCCATATGATCTACCCTGCCCTCCTGCCTACATGGCTTCCACTACCCTCGGATGGCTCATTACCCTTACAGCCTATTCGGCCTTCAGCCATTTGTTACATTCCATCACTACCAGCATGCTCCTTCCTGGATTACTCTACCTCCACCTTATTGGCATTCATGATAACTTCCTCCTCACATTCTACCACTCTGACTTGATGTCTTCCCCTTCATCCTGCCTACCTGTTTACCCACCTATGACTATGCAGTCAGCTGCCCTTTCCTTGCTCAGCTCATACTAGCAGTTTTTCTGGACTCCGTCCCTAACTCATACCTTCTGAGGCACTGAGCGAAGGTAGGCTTGCCCTGCCTAACACAGATGGGATTCCGTTACAATTACTACTGCCTTCTACTTAAAACTCTGACATCCTCCATTTCTAACTCTACCTGGCTGCATTGAGTGAAGGTTGTCTCACCCCGATGACAAGGGATGGGAGTCATGTCTGCCATCTACTGTTTCAACCTTATGCATTCTGTACCTGATGCCCAGTTGCTGCATTCCCTTTGGGAATAGGGCCACTATATCCCATTTGCCTTCATCACCCTACCTCACCAGACTATGTCCTGCACTTCCATGTACTCATCATACTCATCCCCAATTTGGCCTCCTTATGTTCTGAATTTGTACCCGGATGGCTTGTTCAGTCTCCACCTCCACTCAGTTTAACTGCTTCCTGGACTTCCTTGCAGCTGGTCCTCCACCTCTTAGTACTTCTTAACTCCATGGTTGTGGCTTTCCTTCCTTCTCAAACTCATCTAATACTTTGGTCTCCAGCTCCATACTGCCATCTCCTCCCTCATTGCTACCCTGGATGTGTCTGTTTCCCTGTTGCCTCCCTCCTGGATGTCTGTCTGCATTCCCTCTGACTTCCTGCTGGTTGTGTGCCGTTTGCTTCTTGCCAAGGACTTGTGCCTGATGTTTCTTGGTTTTGCATGGATCCACCACCTGTGGCATGCAGCAGCTTTCCTACATTCTGATTCAGTTTGCTGTGGTGCTGACTCCAGCTCTATTCCTTCCTACATCTGCCGATGTCAGTACTGCTTGGCCTATGCTGTCCTCTTCTCAGACTCCTTCCTCCAGTCCATGGACATCCATGCCAGCCTTTTACCTCCATCCTTGGACAGATGCTTTCTCCTCACCTCCCTGGTGGCTTTTGGTCCTGCCTGTTTGCTGTGTTTTGGGCATTTTACACCTATCACCAAGCCAGTAATTCCTACCCAGTCATTACTCCTACCTGTTCATCTGTCTCATACTCCTTCCTTAGCCATCCTAGCAGCTTCCATCCACCACTCTTGGAGCACTTGTTCATCTCACCTGAGGAAACTTCTAGCAACATGCCTTGAACAACATGCCTTATAGACTCTTACATCACCATAGATTTACTAACACTTTCCATTCATCTCCCCAGGATGAGTTCTGGAATGCCATTTAACTGAATTATAGAAAGATCTCATTCCTCAACCAACTCTACAGGATGCTCCCTACATATCCTGTAAATTCAAGCAGTATGGCATCCCATGTCTCATAGGATCTAAAATGTAGTGGAGCCTTTTCCACCGCTATCTTCTTACCTGGAAAGTTGACCTAATTCCTTCTGAGATGCACCAACTTCATAATAATCAACGCTGTTATGGATAATTGGAACCACAAGATACCTCATAGCAGTACTGACATCATCTGTTTTACCTTTCATAGTCTTCTCCTATGAGCACTTGCTCTGATCACGTTACTCAACTCCTACTTCCTCAATAGCCATTGAATGACCTAAGACCTTCTGCAGCTACCTTCCCAGAGCTTGCATCATTGGATATCTGGTGTCTAGCTGCCTTACTAAAGTTACTCTATCCGTGCCATTGTTCTCCAGCCCCTGGATATCACCATACATCATACAGTCATCTACATTCCTTCATCATATTACCATCAATCAGGTCAGCTGCCCATCCAGTGGTCCTTCTAGCTCATTCCTCATGATTTATCTCTCATACTCCCTCAGTGAAGACTTTCACCGAGAGCAGGCTTCATTGATTCCTCAATCTGCATATCTGCAACTGACCTGGCTGTCTCACTATCCCAGTCATGCCCCTCATCAGCCTTTATCTGACTAAAGTGCTAGGCACCCTTGGCATTCTACATCACTCTTAACTCACCACTGCCACATCAGTCTATATACTCCTTCAAAGACCCATTCTCGGGCTTCCTCCAGGATTCAGACATTGGACCCACCTGTAAGGCAAAGCTGTCTTGGCCACCTCAGCTCATGTCACAGGTGATTACATCATAGCAATACCTATATCTACTTTTCCCACCAGCAGACCTTCTTGAATAGGAGCCTATCCAAGTATCATTATGGCATCAATACCCCAAGTCAACTCTCAAATTCATTCTGCTGAACTTCCAATTATTTCCATATACATTCAGTTGCCATATCTACTGCATATACCAACATTTCTTCAGTGGTCTAAAATCTTCCATGCCAACCCCTCCTACCAGGTACATAAAGATTCCATCTGACTCCTTGATCCTCTGCATGGATGCCTACATTGCAACTTCACTTAACTCCAAACCTTCAGACTCAACTTGAATGCCAAACCTTCTACAAAGTCAGATTGATTACCTTATGAATTTCATAACTCATCATACTTCCCACCGTGCAAAGTCTGGCAGTATATTTCATTAAATCATGCTTTTCATGCTCACTTTGACTCTGTAATCCCATTGAATATCATCCATTATCACACTGGAATTCTGGATTGTGTTCACTCCTTTTCACCTGGACCTACTCCATTTTCAAGATCCAGATGCTCCTTCAGAATGGACCTATCTTCAATCTCAGAATCATCCTTCCAGAATGCATCATCTAATTGACTCTAAAGATGGACTGTTATATCTCCAAGCAGTTCACCATCATCAGAAATTAGAATATGATTGCTAAAACCTAGGTTCATCTCCTCTTAGTATGACCAGAGATTAGTGGGTTAGTAGCCATGAGTCCTCAGAGATGTCCTCCCACCTGGGGGGTTTTCCTCTCCTGTGTGCTACTGGTCATACTCTCCGTGAGTTGGAGGGTAATCTTACTCTTTTGGACATTCATTGGTAATTCTTTTGGGCTTTCTATTCCCTACTCACTACCTGGTTTCCCTACCAAGGATAGAAATAGATAAAAGCCAAAAAGTAAACTACAGTTACCCAAGCACTACTGATCTCATAATCTATTCATCAAAATATTGAATGGGAGGGCTAAAGCCCAAAGTTCAATGTGGGGCTCCTCCCACATCCCCTTTAAAGGCCAACCTACCACAGCAGTTCCCCACTTAGCACATTGTGTAACACCCACCATACACCCCTACCTCCTCCTTCTCTGGCACTCTGGTCACCCTTGGTACTGGGCTTTCTATTCCCTACTCACTACCCAGTTTCCCTACCAAGGGTGGGAACAAAGAAAAGCCAAAAAGTAAACTAAAGTTACACAAGCACTACCAACCACATACTCTTTTCACCAAAACATTGAACCCTTAATATCCTTGGTTGTATGCCGTCTGGCCTCATTACTTTGTCCAGCTTCAATTTAGTGAGTTACTGCGGGACTCTCTCACCTGTGAATGAACTGTTGTCCCCCTAACACATCCCCCTTGGCAACTTTTGCTTGGCTGTAGTCCCTGTCCCTCCCTCTTCCGTGACTACTGAACAGAAGTATTTATTCAGTATTTCTGCCCTATCTGTATCTCCCTCCTTACACTCCCCCTACCTCCCATTTGCTCCTAACAACATCCCTCCCTGGTTTTCCTTCTTTTGCCGATGTACTGTAAATTTCTTGGCCCCTTTCCTGACTTCCTGCACTAATCCTTCCTCAGTACGCACCTTGGCTCTCCTTACTGCCATCCACACTTCCCTTACACACTGTAGGTACACCTCTGGTCCTCCTCTCTTTGAACTCCTTCTATTTCCTGAACCCTACCTTTTTAGCCTTTACCTTGTATGTCACCTCTTTTGAAAACCATAGTGGCTTTCTCCTTCTCTTGACTTTGGATATCAATCTGATGCATTGGTTTGTCAGGGTAGCTGGGCCCAAAGCCTTAGAGTGAAGGCAGTCAAACATCCACTGTAAACCAAGATGTTCTAGGGTGCGTGAGGTTGTATTTAGAAACACTAGAATGGTGATATGCTTTGGGTTTGGAAGCATCTAAAGTGGGATGTAAAGTAATATTCAGGTCACCACCCAAAGCAGTCTGCCTTTCATCTTAGAGGCTAATAGAGAGAAAAAGGTAGCTAAAGATGGCTTTCTTAGTCGCTGGCAGGAAATAAGTGTTTACTAATGTGTTCTTATCATGCAAGCCCAGTTACAAGGATGTATGGTATCTACCCTCACAGTCAGACGCACTATCATGTACCTCAAAAGGTAAGCCCTGTCGACACAGAATAATCATCCCTCTGCACCTCCCTTTAGTATGGGAAGTATAAAATATCTTTTCATCCCCATCTTTAAAAAATTTTTCATGCTCAGCTGGAGATAGTGAGTCTCTTGAAAAAAAGACCAAATTTGCCAATTGTTAGCAGCAGTAGTGGAGAAGTCTGCATCTTTTCACTGAACTGGTAATATCACTTACATTATACAATACTATCTTCAAGTTTTACACCATTACTTTCAGCATAGAAGAGACTTCATTTAAACTTAAAGTATGTTTCTTTCCTGTATAACATGACCATAAGATAAAGGAAGAATGCCCAAATGAATAACCCAGTGCAATTGGATAAATAAGGGGATAGAGGCCCCTCTCAAAACTAGCAGTGCAGAGAATTATACTATATTGGAAAGGGTTATCTATCTGATGATTGACAAACTGTGACAAAGTTCAATGACAGCCTTGGGAATCTGTCAACAAAACATATATATAATCCTCAATTTGAACAAAATTGTTCTGCCAATCAACCAGTTGGTCTTGATCGATGATAATAATAAACTCTTGCCCATTTGAACCGCTCACCATAATAATAAACCCCTTAAACGCAATAAAAAATATTAACAGAGAAGGGGAACAGGGTATCAACAAACAAATAAGCAGCAACTTCAAACACTAAAATAACAGCATGCCACAAAGGTAAAACCTTAGTAAGCGGATAGAAGTTAAGAACCTCCAAACACTAAAAATGAAATAGTGATCCAATCTAGGAACAATGAAGCAGTCTAAGTAATAGTAACTATGACCCTTATTAAATTGCAGTAAAGGATATTGCCATTGTATAAATTTGAATTTGAATTGTGGCTATATACCCTGGCAGTTATTCATGTGTTCCAATAAATAAAAATATAAAGTCCACTTAAGCATATGTTTTTGGCCCAAAATCAAGTGAAAAATTAAATAAAAAACGTAAGAAAAAGATCTTGCAGCCAATGGTTTTATGAAGACAAGAAACAGCCGATAAAAAAATAAAACTTAAAGCTGCATGCCAAAGAGGGAAATCTAATAAAAGGAACCTGTAGTAAGTAAATTATTTTTCCCTGGTAACCCCTATCAATAGCAACACCATCAAACCAGCTAACTAACCTAATGTGCCAACAGGGCACAAACTGTCTCAAAAGACCTTATAACAAACTACATAACTGAGTGCCTAAAAATACCAATAAATGCCAAATTACCCCAAAACTGAAAGTCCACAAATACAATGACTTCCAAGGATGGGAAGATAAAAATAGTCCTCCTTCGTGGGAAAGGGTGTAATTTCCCTGGGAGAAAGATCAAGGTTAACCCTTTGGCCCCCTGGACCATGTGGCAAAAAATAGCCAGTGGCTAATAGGGCTAACCTCTTACCAAATGTGACACAATGGTAGCACAGTGGTGAGCTTCAAAATGTGCAATGGTATCACCAGTGGTACCATGTTGTTGTACTATGGTAGTTTAAATTTTGATTATTTTTGTTGATATGGTAGGACAGTGGTACAATGGTATCACAATGGAATTGAAACAAACCACTGTGATACCATGAAAACCTTAATGGTAGTACACTGGTAATCACAGCAGTATTGCAATGGCAAATGAGTGGTATTACAGTGGTATTCTGAAGAACTTTTGTAAGGGAAGACTGCAAATAGAAGACAATTTGCTCAAACACTTAAAAAAAGGCAAGAAACCCACATGCAGTTGAGCCTAAGGCAGTCATCATCTAGGGCAAACAATACTGACACGCCAGCTATCTTAAAATCTAATCTACTTTTCCTTATAAAAGACTTGTACTGGGACAAGCTCCACACCACGCACCAACTTCACAAAAAATGATTACCATAACTGTGTAAGGGTACAGCTCCCTGATAAAGAATCATAGCAAACAATCTTGTGATCAAGAAGACAAATCTGTAATAGAACAAAAGTAGAGAAAAAAACAAATAACCACTTCATGTAATTAATTTATTCAGTGATACCCATGTTTTGAATCCATACCTGTCACAGTAGAGAACTAAAAGGACAATCTTTCATAATTCACTTGCTAGGAATTATAGTACTGCATTTCCTACGCAGCCACCAGATGGAAGCTTAGATCACAGCCTTCCTCATAGGTAAAACATTATTACAAAATGTCAAAGAAAGGCTTAATTCACAAATTAAAATTACAATTATAATAAGAGCATCTAGCCAGTTAGAAATATCATGACAGCAGTCTGGAAAACATCCAAATGAACAGTAAATAATAAAGTAGTAAATTATAAAGAAGAAACAGTATCCTGGGAGGACCCCAAACTGTCCAAGAAATAGCAACCTATAGGACAAATGCTCCATGTAATCTCCTCATGTCTAAACCAAGAGGGGGAGGGACATGGGTCTTACCAACCCTCCAAGCAGTGCCCTGCTAGGGTCCCACAAGCACTACTTCAACTCCGGCCAGACCAAATGAGGATAGGTGAAGGACTCCCAACATCTCACCCATAGATCATTACTAACACCACTCAGCATATTACAGGGACACCCCAAATAGAGGTCTGGGGCTGAGTTAACACAGCCAGAACAGCCGCCTCACCAGGTCATTCTCAGTTATATAAAAGAATTCCTCAGAAAACTGTAAAGCAAGTGAAGCTGAAAGGAAAAAATGGAATCCGTGCTGCAGCAGCACCTTAGAGCCACCACTCACACCTCTATCCCCCTGTAAACATCAGAATCAGATGCAGACTAACAAACTTAGAATCACACAAAGGGGAGATGAAGCGACTGTACCATATTACAGGGGCAGTGAACCCCACTGCTCAGTAATCAGCTAGCCACATAGACTAGCTAATGACAGTAGTGCAAACTGCTCTTGATGGTCCCTAGAAGCCAGGGAGAGGATATACGCCCATATTACAGATGGTGAAGGAATGTTATACTGTATAATGCAAAATGTTAGCGCTACTTATATTCTGCACTACCAAGGTCTTGGTAAATTTCTGCATCAATTTATATTAACGGATATACGGTAGCTGCACCTCAGTCATTATTTCTGCAAGCTACAAAAAGCCTTTACTTTTTTTTTCTCATATTGCTTTTTTGAGCTTGCAGCTGCAACTGACACATTGCTGGTAACTGCTGCTAGCTGCTTAATCTAATCTATAGTATTCCCTCCTTCAATGGATGTCAAAAAACATGCAGTGAAGAGGGATGTAAGTGGAGAACCACCAATTGCTACTGCGCTGAGTCAGGCTGCCGAAGTTCCTGTGCAAGTGGCAGAGTCTGTGCTGACAGAGCTGGTAGCTCCTCCAGCTAAGAAGTGCAGGCCTGAATATGTCAGGTACTCTGCAGCAGTTTGGTATGAGGTGGGCAAGTACTCAGTGCAAAATGAGGTTATGAATGCTGTTCGATTCTACAACAGCAAATATGAAGCTATCAGTAATGTGACCATTAACAAGAGCACTGTCCATGGATTTAAAAAGGACTACTTAGCACAACTTCAGATAATGCCTGACCCCACTAAAATTACCCCAGAACTGCCTACCAAACCTAGAGGTAGACCACCTCTTCTATTAGAGGATGTTGAGCAGGAGCTCAGAAATGTGATAAGAAGTCTGCGGTCTGAGGGTGCTGTAGTTAATGCCAGAGTGGTTTCCGCCATTGCAAGTGGTATAGTGAAATCACAGAACCCAGAATTACTGATTGAAAATGGTGGGATATTTTTGTTTAGTCAACAGTGGTCCTGGAGGGTCTTGAGTGGTATGGGGTATAACCGTGAAAAGCAACCGAAGCAGGGCAAAAAACACCTGCAGATTTTCCATAGTTGAAGGCAAAATTCCTTCAAATTGTTGCTGCTATCTGTGGCCAGGAGCTGATCCCTCCAGCCCTGGCAATCAATCTGGACAAGACAGGTGTCCAGCTTGTACCATGTAATCAATGGACAATGGAGACTACAGGCTCCAAACAGGTTGAGGTGTCTGGAATGGGGGATAAAAGGCAAGTCACAGCAGTTTTAGCAATCTCAATGCTTGGTGATCTTCTGCCACCTCAAGTTATCTATGACGCCAAAACTACAAGCTGCCACCCTGCCTTCTAGTTCGCAGATGGCTGGCTCATTAGCCACTCAGAAAAACACTGGACCAACAGCAAGACAATGATTCAGTTCATTGCTGAAGTCCTCATCCCTTACATTGCTGCTGTTAAACACAGAATGGACTTGCCTGAAGAACAGAAAGCTGTTCTCACAATAGACCTGTTCCATGGTCATACAACAGACCCTGTGCTAGAAATGCTTGACAAGTATTGTGTAATTCCAATATTTGTGCCAGCCTCCTGCACTGATCAATTACAGCCCTTGGAGTTGACAGTTAATAACAGTTTTGAAGATGAAATGAAACAGCACTTCACGATATGGTATGCTGAAGCTGTGGAAGTTAATTTCAAAGTGGTCGGAGCTCCAGAAACATCTTTTTTGGCCTACGCATGCAGACTTTGAAAGTTGAGCATGCTAAATGGCTTGTTCAATGCATTTCAAAACTGAGGGAGAGGGAGGATGTCATTAAAAATGGTTTTGAGCAGGCTGGAATAACTGAAACCCACTCACAATGCCTTAATTACTGAACAAACTGATCAAGCTGGTGTTTTTAAAAGTCCCCCTAATAAAGTTTTCCCTTTCCCTGCATATTGAAGAAGTTAACAGAGAAGATGAAGTAAAGGTGAAAAGCTAACAAAGCACTCACACAAAAATCACAAAAATACTAGTAAACTCACAGCATCTGATCTTCCTATTGGATCTGATTTAACAAACTCACAAACACAACTTTGTTTTTCAAATACAGCATCTGATCACCTCCCATTTCACCAAAACTTGTTTGATACTGTACAACACTCCCCATTCCCCCAGCTCCACCTTACAGTATGATCTAGTCACTAACTCTGCATCACACAAGTGACAAGATCATGAGCATCGCTTGATTCTAGTGGAAGCCTAAACGATGAGGTCGATGCAGTATGCATGGTCATGGAGGGGCATGGTGAGTATAATAAGAGGGTAACATGAGGGGTATTCCAGAGTTACAGTATCACATTAAGTAACAAAGGAATGGGGTTAAGGAAATGAATTGAGCTGCAGACAGGAACTGAGTTAAAGAAATGCAACAGAGCCACCAAGATAACCACAAGGTCGGTGCTGTATGCATGCGAGTGAGGGGGCACAGTGATACAGTACAAGGGTAACATGGGGTAATACAGAGTTACAGTAAGGAACGGGGTTAAGGGATAAGGTGAGTAATGCAATGGAATGGAGCGCTGACTGAAAACATGCGAACAGGGACATTTATGGGACAGATCTAATATGGCAGGACGAGGAGGACAAGGACATGGAGAAAGGACGAGGAGAAAGGGAAAAGAACGAACAAAGGTATTTACTCACATACAGTGACATACAGTAAAATGCAGTAAAAATGTTAAATTTGGTGATCTGATTTTGTAATACTTCTGAATTATGGGTTGTATTTTTTTCGCTCAAAAATTTTTTTAGCTGTCTTTGTATTTCTGAGCTTTGCTACTGTCCCTCGAATATAACTAACATTAATTAACAGTAAAATTAAGCAGTTATACAGTAATTGCCTCCCACTGGAAGGATACAGCCCTGCAGGTAAAACTGAGAAGACCCTTTCTTCCATCCCCACCAGTGGCCGGGCCAAAGGAGAAGCTACTGGGATCCAAGCAAGGCATCTTGTGCCCCCCCAAACAGAAATCCAGTCCAACCCTACAAATCTGCAGATGGATGCAGCAATTGTCCCGATCCCATTCCATAATATCAGAGACTCCTCCCAGGAGAGGTTTCTGCACACCACTGCCACCGACTATGTTTAGAAAAAAATGTAACATATTCCAGTAACCAAAAATAAAACCATAAAAGGAACCATAGCTCTAGCAATAACTGAACATCAGAAAACTGAAATATAGAAAAAAATAAGAAAAAGAAGAGAACACTGAACAAGAGAGAAAGAATAGCCATGGTATTAAAAATAAATGAAAAAAAAAGATAATATGAGCAGTAGAAAGCCATATTCCAGAATAATTAAAAGTAGCGCAAACATGGAAAATTCTAAATTAAATCATGGCCCAGAAAAGGGAAAAACCCCTGCATCGAAAGAAACCCCAAAACTTAAATTAAATAAAGGTTCTAGGAAAAAGAAAAGGAAAAGAGTATTAAGAGATATCAGGGAATATCAAAAAGAAAGACAAAGAACCAAAAAACAAAGGAAAAAAATGGGGAAAAAATGGATAAGCCCAATATAAAAGGTTCCTTTTGGTGACCATTAGCTGTGATCCTCTAACCCTCTGAAGGCAATAAACCTAATGCATTTGTATATCATAATAAAACAAAGCCAATTAGTTAAAGTTAAATTCTCGACATGAGGTATCATCTCGGTGGAAAGACTGCAGTAGAGCTTTAATGTCCTCTAAATTTTGCTCCTGCTTTCATTTTTATGTTGGCTCATGTTGTGCGTGACAGACATCTTGCGG
Source organism: Neoceratodus forsteri (assembly GCA_016271365.2). Lineage (NCBI taxonomy): Eukaryota > Metazoa > Chordata > Ceratodontiformes > Ceratodontidae > Neoceratodus > Neoceratodus forsteri. The sequence goes on along the minus strand of CM028132.1, from coordinate 963,637,143 downwards.
AAGTAGCAGATTTCCGAGAAAGTGTCACTGTGGGCTGCAATGCAGGCATGCATCAGTAGGTGTGTCCCTCATTCCCCAATAAGCCAGCAGCAGGCACTGACATCATGCATAGCTAATGTGGCCACTAGATCTAAGAAAAGGTCTGCTGCAATGAGAGCGAAGCTCTCATGCAGTGGGACCACAACATGCCTCCCAACATGCAAGTAACATGGCGGCAGTGACTGCCACTGCAGCCGCCTGTCACAATGCCGACAGGGGAGTCCACTCCCCATCAGCATAATATCCCCCCTCCCATTTCCTCTGTGTACTGAGGGGGTGCCCATCTCCCCTCAGCATCATGCGCCCCCCCAAAAAAAGCCTTTCTCTGCCAATGGGGACCCAAGCCCCATTGACTTCAGTCCCCCCTTCCCAGTTCAATATGACAATGGGGGAGCCCACTCCCCATCGGCATAATGTCCGTTCCTAGTTTGTTGTGTGCTGATGGGGGTGCCCAACCCCCTCGGCTCTCCCGCCCCCAATGGTATTTGCTGACAGTGGTGCCCAATCCCTCGTCAGCTACAGCCCTCCCCAAAAAAACAACTCAGGTGGCACACTGGGAGCCCACCTCAGTGTGTCAAATTACCCTGTTAACAACTGTCCTGTGATTTTATTTTTTTACTTTTACCTGTAAAACAGAAAACGGTCCCTCGCGGTCTCCCTGCTCCCTCCCCCAACCCGCGCCCACCCTCTGCTCACCCTGCCTCCCCACCCCTCACCCCATACTTACCTCTGAGCCCAGCGTGATGATCTGCGGTGACCAGGAACACATCTGCACTTTTCAAAGCTGACCACGTAACTGAAGAAATGCCGGTAAGCTGTATAATGGCATAAATAGGGTTTTTTCAACTTTGGTGCATATCTCAGGCATTTTTAGGAATTTTGAAACCAAATTTTCAACATGGGTTATTGGGACCCTCCTCTGAATTCAGGCACTGTCATGGCATTATTCAGTCCCAAAAGGTGATTTCACAATCACTGCATGGAATCACCTTTGCGACCGATAATGAAACGACAGTGCCACTGTTCATGAGGGGTCTCAAAAGCCTATTTTTGCAAATTTGGTGAAAAAAATCCAAAAAATGGCTGTTTTATAAGCGTGCATTGCGCAGTTTCCACACACGCTCGTAACTTCGTGAATTTGTAGTATTTTCACTCCAGATTTTCAAATTTGCCATTTTTCCACACCTCCTTATGAACAGTAGAGCTGTCATTTTTACATATTTTGGCCAAAATGTGGTTTTGCACGTCCAGCGCAGAATAGCGTGGTTGATTTGCGAAATCCATTTTCGGGACAGTTTGAGGAAATGACGGTGACACTGTTCATGAGAAGAGGTCCTAAAATGCCTATGTTGAAAATTTGGTGATGAAATTCCATAAAGTGACTGTGTTACAAGTGTGCGATGCGCAGTTTCCATGCACCCTTGTAACTTCGCAAATTTGCAATATTTTCAAGCCATATTTTCAACACTGGCATTTTTGCACACCTTCTTATGAACAGTGCAGCTGTCATTTTTCACATCCTGCCCTTAATGTGTTTTCGCACCTGTGGCACACAATGGTGTGGTCACTGTGGGAAATCAACGCTTCGGACAAATTAACAAAATCATAGTGCTACTGTTCATGAGGGAGATCCTAAATGTGTATGTTAAAATGTGGTTAAAAAATCCCAAAATAATTGGGTTACGGATGTGTGTTGCACAGTTTCTATGCATGCATGCTCATGACTTCACAAATTTTCATATTTTCACTCCAGATTTTCAGCGTTGCCATCTTTTACATCTCCTCATGAACAATAAAGTTGTCATTTTCCACATACTGCCCAAAAGTGTTTTCACCCCTGTTGCCAAATGGCATAGCCATCGTGCAAACCGCTTTTCAGCTAACAAACTGATAGTGCCACTCTTCATGAGGTGGGCTTATAAAAAGCCCATGTTGAAAATTTGGAGTGAAAATACCAACACTGGCCTACAGTGTTAGAGTTTCCAAATGTGGCACCCCACTCTGTAGAGACTGACAGGTGTCAGGGGTGTGACTTGGGATCATGAGCTGTAATGCTCATGGCATTCCACCCCCACCCACACCCTACAGCCAATGACCGGCATCGTGGTGTGCCTTGGAGTGTTCAGCCACAAATTTCACCCCATTCTCCTATACTGCACCCACCTCAGCATATTTCCTTATGGAATGGGGTAAGTATAATGCCCAAAGACCCCAAAGCACACCATGACATTTGTCAGTGTCTACAGGGTAGGGTCAGATAAAATGGCATGAGTATTATAGCTGACGACCCAAAGGCACAACCCAATACCTGTCCGTCTCTGCCGGGTGGGGATGGGGTTGGCATAACTTCAATACTTCACTGCCATTCCTATTATGCATCTCTAACTCCTGCACTTCCAATGCCAATGCCAGCGAGACAATATTCGGCATTGAAAAATGCTTGTTTACTATGGGGTGAAACTCTATTCCATTGTTTCTTTTGTAATGAGCATTTTTCTCTGGTAGTTTCCATCTGGACATCCTGGGTGGTAATATTCCTGCGTTGCAATTCCTGGAGAACTTCCTCAGGATCTTCAAAAAGGCGAACTGCATCTGGAAAAAAAGATCTTTATCTGGGCTGGATATAGAGTAGTAGGTTCTGGGAAACAAAAGAAAGCAATGGTGCATAAGCTCTATGCTGTGCTGCCAGGAAATAATCATCATCCAGATAGACCTGATTTCCTAAGTGAAAAAGCTTTCCTTATTTTCAGGGTCTATGAAGAAGTTCTTGTTTAGTAGCAAAGTTCAAAAATCTGACCTCAATAGATCTAGGCCCCACCGAATCTGATGCTGGTTATGGAGTTAAGGATCAATGTGCTCATTCAATTTGCAGAGGGCTAAGATCTGCAACTTCTAATTGGGAAGTGAAAAAATAAAGTTCTTGCCCTCTGCACCCTCCTTTACTCCATAAATTCTAATATTATTTCTGTGGGACCTGTTTTCCAGAATATAGAAACATAGAAACATAGACTTTGACGGCAGATAAGGACCACTTGGCCCACCCAGTCTGCTCATTTCCCTTGCTATTGGATAAGCTGCAGATTCTAGTTAACCAACAGTCTACTTCCTGCAACTCCTCACTACAATTGCCTTATGTCTGTTCCATGCATGTTTGAATTACCCCACTGTTTTAGACCCAATAATCTCCTCAGGAAGGCAGTTGCATGCAGCCACCACTCTCTCTGTGAAAAAAAATTTCCTCACATTACCCCTGAGTCGTCCCCACTCTATCTTTCAATTGTGCCCCCTTGTTCTTACACGTCTCTTTTTCTGAAAGATGCTACCCTCCTGGACTTTGTTGATTCCCTTGAGGTACTTAAAAGTTTCTATCATGTCCCCAGTCCCTCCTTTCATCAAGGGTATACATATTAAGCTCTCTCAGTCTCTCTCTTCATATGGTTTCTGATGCAGACCCTGCACCATTTTAGTTGCCCTCCTCTGGACTGCTTCCATCCTGTCTATGTCCTTGCATAGATGGGGTCTCCAAAACTGCACACAGTATTCCAGATGGGGTCTCACCAACTGTCTGTACAGAGGGATAACCACTTCTCTTTTCTACTTGTGATGCCCCGTCCTATGCATCCCAGTATCCACCTGGCTCTCCTTACTGACTTCAAACATTGCTTACCCACCTTTAGGTCATCTGATATGACTACCCCCAAGTCCCTTTCCATTTTTGTTGTTGTTAGTACCTCCTCTGCTATTGTGTACTCTTCTCCTGGGTTTTTGTTTCCCAGGTGCATTACTTTGCACTTTGCACTGAATCTAAGTTTATTTTATTTTATTTAGTTTTTGTTGACCGGTAAGTGCACTAGACAAATCCTGCCTATTTTCAGGCACGACCCGGGAGGGGGATACAGATGAATGCCAACTGACTTTGAACCATATTAAGCTGTTGGTGATATTTTTAGTGAATGAGAGAAATTTGCCAGGACACCGAAATTCCCTACTCTTTTCGGATAAGTGCCATGGGATCTTTAACATCCATCTGAACTACCACCAATCCAGGCAGATGGGACCTCGGTTTAAAGTCTCATCCGAAGACGGAAGTTGCCATATGTCTGACCATTCTCCAACCTTGCCAAGTCCCTTCTCATCCTTTCTGCCCCTTGTATCAACTTGTTAGATCTTTGTGTCATCTGCAAAGAGGCATACCTTTCCCTCCAGACCCTCTGCAATGTCACCTATAAAGATGTTAAAGAGGACTGGACCCAGTACTGAGCCCTGAGGTACTCCACTAGTAACCCCCCTTCTTCGGAACATGTTCCATTCACTATTACCTTCTGTGTCCTGTTGTGCAGCTAGTTTGCTACCCAGGATACCACCCTGTAACCCACTCCCAGGCTGGCTAACTTGATTATTAGTCTTTTGTGTGGGACTGTGTCAAATGCCTTGCTAAAGTCTAGGTAGGCCATATCCACAGCCCTTCCCTGGTCTATTACTTTGGTCACCCAGTCAAATAAATCAATTAGATTCATCTGACATGACCTTCCTGCTGTAAATCCATGCTGCTTTGGGTCCTGTGCGCTGCTGGCCTCTAGGTACTCAACAATGTTTTCTTTCAGAAGTGATTCCATCATTTTCCTACCACTGAGGTCAAACTTACAGGTCTGTAGTTTCTGCTTCAGCCTTGCTCCCACTTTTGTGAAGGGGAATCACATCTGCCCTCCTCTAGTCCTCAGGTACCACCCCATCCTGCCATGATTTGTTAAAAAGTGTGGTCAGTGGTGTCACTAGGTCCTCCCTTAGTTCTTTTAGGATTCTGGGGTGAATCCCATCAGGCCCCATTGCTTTGTCCACCTTGAGTTTTAGGAGTTCTTTCAGGACTCTTCTGTAAATGGACTGGTGTCAACCCCCCTACCCAGAGTGCTGCTATTGTCTGGTTTAGGTAACTCCTCCTCATCTTCTTTGTGAATACTGAGCAAAAGTATTCATTCAGTATCTCTGCCTTTTCACTGTCTCCCTCTGCCCACCTCCCCTCCTTTATTAATCTTCACTATTCCTCCCTTAACCTTTCTATGCTCCCTAATGTACATATAAAAGGTTTTATCCCCCTTCTTAACTGAGTTGGCTATTTTTTCCTCGGTTTGGGCCTTTGCTATTCTGACTGCCTTCCCCACTTCTTTCTGCTTTAATTGATACAGTTCCCTGTCATGCTCCTTCTGTGATTCCTTATACTTTTTGAATGCAGCCTTTTTCTCCTTGACCTTCCCTGCCACCTCTTTTGAGAACCATAGTGTTTTTTACTCCACTTTGTTTTCTTTATTTGTTTTACACAAAGGCCTGTTGCCTCTATGATAGCAGTTTTGATTTTTCTCCATTGTTCTTCCACCCCTCCTTTTTGGCCATTTGCTAGTGCATTCCTCAGGTATTCACCCATTTTGCCAAAGTCGGCCCTTCTAAAGTCCAGTATCCTTGTTTTTGTATGGCTTGTCTCCATGGTTGTGCTTATTGTGAAGCACACTTTGCAGTGGTCACTTGTTCCCAGATGTCTACTGACTTCTAAATTTGTGATCCTCTCTCCATTTGAGAGTACCAGGTCTAGTATTGCTCCCTCTCGAGTGGGTTCCAACACCAGCTGTCTAAGGCCTGCCCCCTGCAGGGCATTGAGAATGACCCTGCTCTTGGATGTGGCTGCAGAACATGTCATCCAGTTAACATCTGGCATATTCAGGTCCCCATCAACAGTATCTCCCCTTTTTCAGCCATTTTGAGAATGTCCTCCATCATTTTCTTGTCTGTTTCCTCCCCTTGAGATGGGGGTCTGTATACAACCAATAATCTTGAATGGTGCACTGATCCTGCATCAATTTAGCCATTAAACGCTCTAAGTGATTGATATGAGAGTCAGAAGCTGAAGTTACTTTTTCTAAGTCCACCACCTGTCTCTCCTATACAGTCAATGCATTTTTAACTCTAAATGTGAGGCTCGAAATTCAGTTCTGAAGTCACGGAGTTCTTCTAGATTTGCAGTATTAACTGGTTGACCCAAACTCGAAGAGGCTGCTTGTTGCTTTTCATGCTGTGCCATATTGGAGCCTGAAGTAAGCTGCTCGCCTGAGGTGATCACAGATAAATTTAAAGTAGATTGCTGAGAAGATTGGCAGTTTTCCATCTACCCATAAAAATGAATTATTGTTGAAGCGGGTAATTTCACTTCTGTGGGAGAAATACCAAGAAAACTGATTTTAGAAGGTGATGGGTGTGGAGCTGAAAAACTACGCTTACATAGCGAATGACTGCATCACTGGAAGTCTAGAAGGGCAGACTTCAATAGACTGAGTGAGCTGGTCATAGATAAGTTAGCTGGGGTGGATAACATAGTTGGGATGGAAGAGAGATGGGGCCAATTGAGGGGGCCATTCTCAGGGCATCTAAGGTATGCATAAGAATGGTAACCAAAAAAAAAACCCCAGGTTTAAGAGACCATTATGTTTCTCAGCAAAGGCCAGTGAATTGGTGAGGGCCAAGAAGAAGTCCTTCTGTAAATGCAAAGAAAAACAGGGGGAGGTAGAATGGGAAGATTATGAACAGAAAAACAGGGAGGCAAAGTGGGCCATTAAGAAGACAAAAGCAGACACAGAGCTGCACATTGCGGAGGGGGTTAAGAATGGAGAAAAACAGTTTTTCAGATATACTTTATTAGAGAGAGAGAGAAAAGGAAGAAAGGAGGGGGAATTGTAAGGCTACTTTTGGCAGGTAGGAAGGAGGGAGAATCCTTGTCAGAGAGTTGCATCAAAGTTGCTGCTAAGGGAGTCCTGGAGATGAGACAGACAATATTTACTAGTGAAAGGGTCTTGAAAGGACTGGCTACCCTAAAGGTAGAGAAGGCCCCAGGACCAGATGGATTGCATTTGATGATGCTCAGAGAATTGGCAGTGGAACTGGCTGAACCCCTACTGGATCTATTCAACAGCTCACTTGGGATGGGGGAAGTTCCAAAGGATTAGAGGGCAATGGACATAGTTCCACTTCATGGTGGGGGGAACAAGGAGCAACCAGAGAACTACAGACCCGTGAGTCTAACTTTCATTGTAGGGAAGCTGATGGACTCACTGGTCAAAGAGGACCTCATAGACTACCTGTAGAGCAATGGGCTCCAGGGCAGTAAACAGCACAGATTTGTGGCAGGAAGGGGTTGTCAGACTAACCTGATAGTCTTCTTTGACTGGGTGGCAAAGTAATTAGATAGGGGCTATGCTGTGGATTTGTTGTACTTGACTTAAGCAAGGCTTTTGACTCAGTACCTCACAAACAACTGCTGAAGAAGGTGAAGGAGCTGGGTGCAGCTAAAGTCATAGTAAACTGGGTAGATAACTGGCTAAAGGGAGACAAAAGGAAGTTGTGGTCAGTGGGTTAAATCAGAAGAGGGAGGTTATGAGCTGGGTTCCACAGGGATCAGTCTTGAGTCCAGTCCTCTTCATCATGTTCATCAGTGACACTGAAGAGGTAATCTGGGGCAGATTGTGACTGTTTGCAGATGACACGAAGCTATGTGGGAGGGTGGATCATGACAAAGGAATAAGGGAAATACAGAGAAAGATTTATAAAAGCAAGTGTGGTGGTCAAGGCTTTGGAAGTTGAAATTCAGCACCAAAAATGGTAAGGTAATGCACCTACAGAACAAGAACCCCAATACAGACTACTGAATGGGAGGAGACAGACTTAGCACTGTGGCTGAGGAATGGGATCTGGGAGTTATCATCAGTATGCAGGGATGTATTGGGGGTATTTCATTTTATTTTATATATTGAAGTCTTGGAATTATAAACACCTTTGAGCCAGCTGCTCATTTACAAAGGCTCCACATCAATAACAGTCAGTAACATTTGAACAGACAAAATGGCAACAATTGTACAGTGATTGAATGAGAATAAAGAGGACATACAATACAACAGTACACAATAAAGGTTTACCTATGCCAATGCGACAAAATCATTGTCAACATTCGGCATATCGAGATCCCCAATATCAACAGGCAAAATTTCACCTGTCTGACATTGAGTAAAGCTCAGGGGCTGCACCCCGAACCTCCCATGTGAGGCAGTGCCCCCTTCTAAATGATTATCAACTCTGAGTCAGGGTTGATTTGAAGGAAAGCACACAACAAAAGGGTGACATTTTGCCCTCAGGTCCCCCACAGCGACAATTTTGAAGCCTGTCAAAACTGTCACTGTGGGGAATTTCGCCATTGGGATTTTGATGTTCAGTCGGTACACCCGCAATAAATGCTTCAAAAGTATCATGGGTTATGGCTAACAAGTAATTTTACAGTTTTTTTAAGAAAAGAGGTAAAACTTCCACTCTATAGATCCCTGGTGAGACCTCACCTGGAGTACTGCACCAACTTCTGGAGTCCTCACCTCGGAAAGAATAAAGATAGGCCAGAGACAGTGCAGTGCACAGTAACAAAAATGATTCAGGGTCAGCAGGGAAGATCATATGTAGAGCATTTCAAGGCACTGAACATGTACACACACTACAGACTAAAAGGGAGAGGAAAGGTATGACTGAGACCTTCAAATTCCTCAATGGATTTAAGAAAGTGAACTGTGGGGAACTTTTTAGCCTAAACACTAACTTGCAGTCTCATGGACGAGTGAAAAATAACAGTACAGAGGTTCAGGAGGGACGTAAGCAAGAACTATTTTATGGAAAGGGTGGTGGAACAATGTAACAGTCTGTCAACCAAGGTCATGGTGTGAAAACGATTCAAGCAGGGCTGGGGTAGAATAAATAGTACTGTGATTGCTCAAAGTGACAGAATCAAGAAGGAGAATAGGGGAAGGGCAGAGAGGGTTAGTAATATAGAGGAACAACAGGTTTCAGGGCTTAGAAGGAATTCGGGCAGACTGGATGGATGACTTGTCTTTTTCTGCCAGCATTGTCTGTTTCTATGTTTCTATGCCCCAGATGCTGCATGCTTTCATGCTTTAAGTCATTATCTGTACAAGAAAAAAAACACACGTCTAAGTAAACACATAGAATACTATGCTGTATATCCCCACCGTGGACACAAAGAAACTGTCAGTGCAAATTGCTCTGCCAGTATTGAACCTTGGAAAAGTCTATGCCCATCTGGAAACACTCGCTCGATAAAGGGCACCAGAGTATTGAACATCATCTTCTCTCTGAAGAAATCCCCCTACATGATGCCACTGAATAGTAGTATCGGCCGTGGCCCAGAGCATGGGATGGCTCCCCAGACATGTATTTTCAGGTGATGTTTGGGCTGTGGTTTCAGTACAAGAAATCTTTATTTTTTCTGGAAAGCCATGGGACAAAAAGATTGTAACACTATGGTACTCTCATCAGTAAAAATAATGCCTGCAAATTGTTCATTTTCTTCTATCCACATTTTAGCCTGTTCCAGCCACTTACATTTGTTGGCTTCACAAATAATAGGTCATATACTTGGGTGGGGGGGAGCCATCAGTATCTTGATCTTTTTAGGTACTGTATAGTTCATTAACTGTAGTACATACAGTACAACATGAAGATTCTTACATAGCCGGTCACTACCTTAGCAAAACCTTAAGAGCTTACAGAAACAGACATACTTTGGAATTGCTTTGTGGCATACACTACCCAGAAAAATTGATTATATATGTAAATACAGTACAGTGGTCACAGCACTGTACTTCCCATGCTCTACCATAACTCCATCCATGTTAGCGGCCACATTCATTTGGTTGATGAGTCGATATGGAGTACTCCCTTTCTGTGAGCTTTTGATGGACCTTTGCTGCACTGCTCTTATTATCCTCAGTTGTTAGCTGAGCCACAATTTGGGAAACCTCACTGCAAAACACATCAATACACATTAGTTAATGTGTCTTCATCTTCCAACAGTTTTGTATGACTTAAATCATGTAATATTAACATTCAGTACAATATATATATTAGTGTAGCCACAGAGGAAGCCCTGGACCATCTCATTGCCTTGTAATGTACAATGACTTGCTCAAGGCCGCAGAGGCAGCCCCAGCACATATCACTGCCTTATTGTGTAGTGTAACTTGTGCAAGGCCACAGAGGCAGCCCCAGCACATATCACTGCCTTATTGTGTAGTGTAGCTTGTGCAAGGCCACAGAGACAGACCCAGTACATATCACTGCTTATTGTGTAGTGTAGCTTGTTCAAGGCCACAGAGGCAGCCCCAGTACATATCACTGCCTTATTGTGTAGTGTAACTTGTGCAAGGCCACAGAGGCAGCCCCAGCACATATCACTGCCTGATTGTGTAGTGTAGCTTGTGCAAGGCCACAGAGACAGACCCAGTACATATCACTGCTTATTGTGTAGTGTAGCTTGTTCAAGGCCACAGAGGCAGCCCCAGTACATATCACTGCCTTATTGTGTAGTGTAGCTTGTGCAAGGCAACAGAGGCAGCCCCAGTACATATCACTGCCTTATTGTGTAGTGTAGCTTGGGCAAGGCCACAGAGACAGACCCAGTACATATCACTGCTTATTGTGTAGTGTAGCTTGTGCAAGGCCACAGAGACAGACCCAGTACATATCACTGCTTATTGTGTAGTGTAGCTTGTTCAAGGCCACAGAGGCAGCCCCAGTACATATCACTGCCGCCTTGTGTAGTGTAGCTTGTGCAAGGCCACAGAGGCAACACAGGATCGCCTTGCTTAGGATGTAGAAAATGCCCACCTAGAGCACATTTTCCACTTGTGTGAATACCCTTTGTGTGGTTGAATGTGTCTGTAGAGGGCAGAGAGAGAAATTATGATTCTGGACACTGCAAAGTAGTTCTGTATATCCAGCACTGGAGTCCCATTTTTGCACATATCACAGACAGCATTGCTATGTCTCTCATCTAGCTTCTTGGTCATAGTAGTTTAAAGGCGTGTGGTTTCTCGATTGGCAACTCTCTCCAAAAGATGTGGTTAAATGCCACAAAATGCACAGTAGTTATACAGTAGAGGTACAGGTACAGCAGATGTGGCCATAAATTGCGATGAATCATAAGCTGGGAATTAAGAAGCAGACAAATCAGATGTTGAGGATCCAGGACGCATGACGTAACTATGACATGAGTAACAGTGTTAGCTGATCAGCTCCAAACTGATGACTGTCTTGAAGATGGGAAACTATATAATAGGGGCTTTGTCAAGCTTGAAAAATTAGATTACATACTGTATATCTGACTGAGAGGCAATATTCTGTATCACTGTATATTAGATTGAAGATGACTACCAGATTCAGAACTATCAACTTTTATGGGACCTCCAATGTAAGCAGACATGACAGGAAGAGAAAAGCAGTAACACAACTGAAGAGCAGCACACCTGTGAGCAGAACGAGAGGGAGAAAGGAAAATGCTGCACTACCAGTAAAACACTAGATTTTCAGAAAGGAGCCTAAGAAATACACAGTAGGACAATATTATTTTGTATTATTGTTTTGAATTATAGCTATTCCAATAAATCTCAACTGCACTCAGCTGCAATGAATTTAGTATAGTGCCAATAATTTGATACAAATTTACCCTTGCTCACCAAATACTATATTTACTGATTTTCATTGTAATGTTAACACTGTGTATGTGAATACAAACTACAGCACATTTTAAGAAACTTGGTAGAAACTATCCTTAACACTAAACTTGTTGACCACAATTTTTAAAATTATTATTCTTTTTTCAGGTGTGCCCCTGGTCCAAATTTCCAGATGGGCACCCTACACATCATTCAGACCCTAATAATTGTAATTTGCAGGCAGATAGGCAATATTTTGTTTTAAGTATTTTAATTCTAACTGCATTTCTTTGTTCCAAACAGTGTGAGATCATTACCATGGACAACGAACCATCCTTTTATAAACAGCATGAAGGAAACCTCTTGTCAGTGTCCCATGCACAAGAAGAGGCAGCAGTACAGGACAGGGAAGAATTCAAGCAGCATGTCCGTCCAGAGGACATGGAAGCATCCAATCAGCTATCTCATCCAGAGGACAAGGAATCACCCAAGCAGCAAGCCTCCAAATAGGCCTGGAAGCACTAGAGCAGCAGGCAGGGCTCACAAGGGAAAGGATGAATACTGAGCATCATGGGAGAGGGGCTGATGTGAGAATAGGTATAACATGGAACAGAGTGGAGACTGAACAAAATTTGAGCATTTTATGTGAAAAGCATAAAAGAATGGAAACAAGAATGCAACCGTGATGGATCCTATAGAATATCTCTAGACAGGGCAACTCCATCTGTAGGCAATGATTCAAGACCTAAAAAGAGCAAAGAAGGAGCTGCAGCAGCAAATGTCAACACCATGAGCTGTGTTTACATGGCTGCTTTTGTGCTGGATTAACTCATGCAATCATGTTGCAGTACTGCAAGACCCCTCATGTGGACACTTACCACATTATGGTAGACTGATCACTGATACTCCCCTCAGCCACTTCCAGGTTGAGATCATGCAGCGTTTTAACCTATAGCACATGCCATGTGGACTGTGATCATCGTATGTTTTGATGCAAGTCAGATGCTCCCATCATACTCCCTTGCTTCTCCCATGATTCCTTTGCTTCCCAGCATTCTGTTAACTGTAACATGGAAGTGCTTTTTAAGTGCCAGTATTTCTATTTTTGAATGGTCACGGTGTGTTGCTGTGTTGTGCAGAGTGCATTCTTCTGTGAGATTTTGTCTCAGGTCAGTTAAATTCTACTGTTTCAGGACCCTTTGCTTTTTTATTGCTGTGGGGTTCTGGTTAGGGTGGGCGGGTGACCAGACTGCTCTTGCTGCTGTCTGCTGGCCACTCCAGTTGTTCCTGCCTCCTGACCCCCCCAAAGTAAATCCACCACCAAAACATTGTGTTTCCTGCAAAACCTGAACCCCTGCCACTCCAAGCTTTCCTCATACTGCTAGCAGGAAAAGTCTGTTGCCTACAGATTTTTCATGTTGCATTAATGGCCCCATCCTGCTTGTCCACAAGGTAGGGAGCATGGCATTTATTGTGGCACAACTGCACATTGGGTATCCAGGGTACGGTAATAGTGCTGTTGAGTGGGCTATGTGGTGTGATTGTGGGAGCATCTCATCCTCGGTATTTGTCAGGACTTGTACTTTGATGACCTCATCTTTTTTGGCTCCTCAGATGATATATGCAACCTCCCTCTTTCCCAGCTGGTAGGCTGACCTTTGCTCCTAGTCATGAGCTGACTTATGCAAGCCCTGATTTTACTTGCAGTGGCCATGTCACCCAGACATTGTGCTACCCTTTCATGGAGGCTCTAGTTTGGGAAAAGACACAATACCTGTGCACTCTGCTGTGTAAAGTACCAAAAAATGTACACTCACAAAGCTTTAAATGTTGCCATCAAAATTTATTTCAGAGCCAGCTTGAACATTGTAGCACTATATATAATGTGAGCATATATCGTTTAGATCCTTTACCGCAGCAGAGTGCACCTGTATTACACTTTCTTCGGGTATGTCTGAAGCTTCACCATACCACACTGTGAGCATGTGCTGCTTGTGCTGAGCAGCATGTCAACAATACCAGATTTATGTGACACTGGAGCACCATGTAGTGGATCTGCATCTCCTTTCTTCAGCGCTGCAAGTGCTGTGGACATTTGGGTCCCTTCAAAGAACTGGCAAGTGGCATGAGTGAAGCTGTACTTCAGAGGGGTGTACACTGAACCAATTGCAGATGCTCCTCTTCCTAGCCAAACCCTGCTACATGGACAAGGGGTAGGTCCTGCTCAAGATCTGGGGACTTTGTTTTTCAGGTGCCCTGGTGAACCATACAGATAGCTGGAAGCTGCTACAAGAGAAAGTAAAGAACATACTCAAATATGCCCAGAGGATATGAGTGCCCTCATTTTGGACCCTCTGGCACCACAATACCATAGGAAGGAGACAGGGGTTACAAACCAAGCCAGAGAAACCAGCAGACTACCAAGAGTCTAGCAAAGCCTTATTGTCTGCTGGCCACTCCAGTTATTCCTGCCCCCCCCAAAAAAAAATCCATCTATTTCTCTGTATCCCAGTAATGTTCCAGATGTTGCAGTTCAAGCTGTTCTCATCAAACATGTAATTGTGTAAGCCTTGTGGGTGCTGTCAAGACTGCTTCCAGAAGGAGCAAACTAGCAGGCACCTGCAGTGGTGACTGGTTGGTTGGTAGGTTGGGGGGGGGGGCACAAGTACACCAATAGTTAAGGCACCTGACCTTAGCAGCTGTATATAGCACTCTCTAGGGTGCATTCCAAAAATGGGTCTTGCTGAGGCTCCCCCTGCACACAATCCAACAGAATTATCAGCTACATAGGGGCATAGGGATAGGGGAAATTGTTTAACCAGGAAAGGCACAGTAAAGTCAGAGCTTTTTCCAAGGTGCAACCTGGGATCACAGGGAAGCTTCTGGTTTCGAGTGCAGTGCCCTGAACCACTACACTGCCTGCCAGAAAGAAGGCCAAGATTCAATTCTGTATTCATTTATGTGCAATAGGAAAAGTCAGTCTACCCTTGTAAATTTGCAGACAGTTCCTAATAATTCTGTCCAACAGGGTCAGTTTCCTGGCCAGTACAAACCTCAGGGCTTTCTTTTTAATTGTTTATCTCTGTCTGTACACCATGCATAATTTAACACCCCTCCATCTTGGTTGCTCAGGACAGATTCTTACATTAATCTTAGGGTTTTTATCTGTAGCTCAGACTGCCCTTACAAAACCAAGGAAATAGTTGCATCAGAGACAAGTGTGACTAATATTGCTTAACAAGTGATGCTAAAAAATGCTTGCAGTTAGGACCAACAAAAGATTGAAATGCTATGAGTCTGCAACCATGGCTCTCTGTCTTTGCTGATAATGTGATGCTTTCACTCCACCTAGCTATGCTCCATGCCACATTTCCACAATTGTTTTCACCTCCTCCACTCCATCTGGCATTCAGTTTCAGGAGTCTACCTCCCTTTTAGTGCTTGACTAATTACTCACATCCCTTGGAAGCATTCACCTCCACCATCATAGCATGTCCCCTTGCCGCTGTGCTGTTACTCATTCTCAGTTGACTCCACTCCTGCATCCTGTTTACCCTGCATGTGGTACATGTAGGTCTCTATCATGTCATCTCCACCTTAAATTCATACCAGTGCTGGGTGGAGGGTGTCACACATTGCAACATTGCAATGGACCTGGCCCACAGCAGTCACAATGGAAGAGTGGTGGTTGTGGGCTCTGGCACATGTTCTTTAAACATGTCAAGGGTGGAGTCTGTCATGTTTGCTGACATGGAGCAGTTGATGCTGAGATTATATATTTACAGGGTTATACAAGTGAGGGTGAGGTGTTATGTGCTATGCATTTCTACATTGCTCAAGACATCCTCACTCTCAGTTAATACATACAGCATGAGCTCCCAAGGAATGGCATCGGTGTTATAAAATGAATTAAGATGCAAAGAAAATTTGCACTGTACTGCTCTATACCAGTTAAATGATTGCTTACAGTACTTTTCTTGCATAACCACCTGAATGTACAACTGCTGAGGCATACCACAGTGACATGTGCCTATGCACTTGCTCAGCAGTGGTCGCAGGCACTGCACTGCCACATGGAATGGCAGGGCTTTGAATTCTGAGTGGATATTTCCTCCATCAGTGTACACCACTACTGTGTGTTTCAGTGACTGCTTGTCGGCCACCTACTGGTCGTGTCCATCCAGCCACATAAACTGTGAATTTTGTACTGTGAAGGCATTGTGGATGGATTGGGGTGTGGCAGTGAATGCACATAGCCAAAAGCTCATATGAATGACAGGTAATGGTCATATCCAGAGCCAGCATGTGTCTGTTTGCAGTGTGGATTGGGAACACATGTCCTGATCCTGTTCCATTACTTTCTTTTGATTAATGGATTTCATTTAGCTGTTCAAAAGAGGCTACCATGAATATTTTGTTGCATGCCACAGTACGCTTTGACACCCTCAAAAGATGTGCATGGCAGTTATGCAAACAGTCATTAATTATATGCCTTTTTTTTGACTCTCCATTTAAAGGTTACCAGACCATGGATTTCGATCAATGTGCAATAATTCTAATGCTGCGCATCAAGTGGACACATAGATGGCACTTACTGCTGGCAGAGTACATGGACCGCTTACAACAGTATCTTCGACACTAAATAAATATGATGTGGCACATAATGATGATTCTTGGCACCAGTGGTCTATCCTCGCGGAGAGATGTGTGGTGTCAAATGCGCAAATCAGTATTCTGGAACATGGTGACAACCACGTTTGAAGAATGGGAGTGGATTGCAAATTTTAGAATGAGCAAAACAACCTTTTATTTTATTGTATGTAAGACTGAACAACTAATCAAATGCAGACACACCAACATGTACCAAGCCATACCCGCAGATGTCTGGCTGGGTATTGCATCAGGTGCCTGGCTACCTATAATGCTTACTGCACCATTGGGAACTTGTTGTGTCTCCAGATCAGCAGTTTGTTTGGTTGTGCATGATGTTTGTAGAGCCATCACGAAGACATTCTGCAGTTATAGCCTCACCCCTCAGGAGCACATCTCAAGCTATTCTTCATGGATTTAAAGAGCTATTTGGCTTCTCTCAATTGGCGGGCAGTATTGACAGCACACATATTCAATTCTGGCACCTTCCCAGGATCACTGTGATTATTACAACTGAAAATCTGGTACTCTGTACTGATGCAGGCTGTCATTGATCACCAGTACTGCTTCGAGATGTCTACATTAGTTGGCCCAGCAAGGTGCACAATGCACGTATCTTGGCAAACAGCCCTTTCTATGTGATGGACATACAGGGCTCACTGTTCCCAAACTAAACAAGGAAAATTCCAAATGTAGACATCCCAATACACCTACTTGGAGATGCTGCTACCCGTTAATACCGTGGCTGATGAAACCATTCCCCAACATGGGACAACTGCTGGCCCAGGAGAAAACATTCAACTCCCATTTATCCAGAGCACACATGGTGGTAGAGAATGCCTTTGGGAGACTGATAGGATGCTGGCGATGCTTGCTGAGACACATGGACACCAACCTTAGCTATGTTCCCCTGGTAGTTTTCATCTGCAGCATATTACACAACTTATGAGAGCAACATCGCCAATCCTTTCAGGCATATTGGATGCCGGATGATTACACCAATTTGCTGCAAACCATCCGTGGCAACCATGGATGAGTGTGTAAGGGGAGCCACACAGGAAGATGCACGGCAAATTCACAATGCCATGGTGACTTTCTGTTCTACATAGAATGCTGATAACCGAATGTAACTGCCAGTGAAATACAGAATGTTGTTGCCCTAGAATAGTTCCGAAATAAGACCGGCCATGCATTAATGCAAGGCCACTCAAATACCATGGACACATCTTTGTTTACTGGACCTTCTGTAACACCTTTGTCTGCAACCCACATATTTGTCAAATATGACATCCACTGACGCACATGGCCATTACATAAGCCACCACAAACTGGATGTGGAGTGCTTGGTTAGCCCAAGCTGACTCAACATGCTTAACATATGTGCTCCTTCAGATTTGTAATGACCTTTACAAACAATTATCCTTGCAAAAACATTTATTATAAAAACATTCTGAGAAAAGCTGCCATCTGAGTGTCTGTTAGGATTACAATAGACTTACATTAATCCCTGTTACACTGTATTCTACAGCCTGACCATGATGGCACATGGATTCTTCCAGTCAGCATGATATCCTCTAGCACTGCTAAACGATTGGATTTATGCATTTTGATTTTCAGTCAGCATTTGTAGACTGTTTGTGTACACAAACTTTGTATAAAAACTGTCACTCTAAATAAAGCTACAGTAAAAGTCAAACAGTAAACTTGCAATGCTTTTCATTTGTAATACATTGTTTTAAGAACAAGAAGGCACTCCTTTGATTTAAA
The DNA here is from genome assembly GCA_016271365.2 of Neoceratodus forsteri. Lineage (NCBI taxonomy): Eukaryota > Metazoa > Chordata > Ceratodontiformes > Ceratodontidae > Neoceratodus > Neoceratodus forsteri. The sequence continues at coordinate 963,619,156 of CM028132.1, read as the reverse complement.
TTCACAGTATGTTAATCATCAACCCCTCGGGGGAATTCACCACTGTTCTTTGGCTCATGCCACATTACTCCCATAGGTGGGGAATACCCAAATGATTATGTAACCTCTGTGCATGCCGTATTGCTTCATTACATGTTAACATTTCAGTTTTGCTCCATGATCTGGAAGTACCATAGTGAGTGTCATCACACATCAGTATGTATCACCAGTGTCTCGCATGGTGGGATATCATCAGATATAGGCACAGATTTCTCTCATCATGACAAGAGAACGCAGCTTCACATGTAATGTAATGACAGATGTATGTATTAGTAAGCAAGCAAGTAAGTAAAATTTATTTCTCAAGCGCCTTTCAAATACCAAGGTGCTGTACAATAAAACTGCACTCACCACTGTAAATACAAAGCTTTATTGTGCAAAATAGCAGATAAAAATGTGCTGCTCCATTCCAAGCACCAAACGCTGAACATAAAGTTTCCTGACCAGTTTAGTGTCATCTGAGCACGTCATCAGGGAAGGTACAAACAGTTTGTACCTCCCCGATGACATGCTAGACGGCACAAAACTGGTCAGGGAACTTTTATGTTCAGCGTTTGGTGCTTAGAATGGAGCTGCATGTTTTATCTGCAATTTTGCACAATAAAGCTTTGTATTTACAGTGGTGAGTGCGGTTTTGCTGTTTTGGACTTGGACTTTATTTAAATTCACACCACCTTCACAGTGGAGCAGTCTTTGTTGAGAGTTGGCTGTACAATAAAGTAAACTTTCAATATAACAAATAATAACAATAAATTATAAAAACCATCAGAAAAGACCCGATAAAACAAATATGTTTTAAGCTCTGATTTAAAACTTGAGATGGTCTGGCATTCCCTCAACCGACGAGGTAGAGATTTCCACAGGGTAGAGGCAGCCTGAGAAAAAGCATGTGCCCCAGATGTTTTTAACTGAACCCTGGGAACCTCTAGCAATCTCTAGTCGGCGGATCGGAGTGAGCAGGAGGGCAGTAGGGAGTAAGGAGCTCTTGCAGGTAATGGGTCCCGTTCATGGGCTTATAGGTCAGTAACCGATCTTTAAAGGTGATCCACTGGGGACCGCAGCCAGCGCAGTTTGCGAGTACAGGTATTATATGACTCAGACCTAGATGTACCAGTCAATAGCCTGGCGCCTGCATTCTGCACTAGCTGCAAGTGATGGATATCAACCCAGGAAGCCCTAGGTAGAGGGCATTGCAGTAACTACAAGGGTGGTTATGAAGGCATAGACCAATGTAGGAAGGTCAGCCGGAGGAACCCGGTGTTTCGCCCAGGCAGTATTCCTTAGATGGTAAAGGAAGATTTGACAACGGCAGACACCTGTGATTTCAGGGTCAAACTGCTGTCATAAATAACACCCAGGTTACTCACCCAGTCTGAGGTCATGAGCTGGACACCGTCACAAACCATAAGCCCAAAGGGTGCCCCGCCTAAGACCCCTCTGGATGACCTAGGTCCACAATCAATACCTCAGTCATATCCAGATTTAACTCAGCCAGGTAGTGCTCATCCAATTTTGATTTCGGTCAGACAGTTGTTAAGCATGGAGATTGCATCATCCTGTCTGGGAATAAAGGACAAATACAGTTGGGTATCATCTGCATAACAGTGAAAACCCAAACTGTGCTGCCTAATGTTATCTTCCAGTGGCAGCATATACACTGCAAACAACATGGGTGCCAATATGGAGCCCTGCGGCACCCCACAGGACAGGGGGAGGGCATCGGAGGAATAAATTCCAGTGACAGCCCTCTGAGACCTGCCCGAGAGGAAAGATCGGAACCAACTTAGAACTGTTACAGACAATCCACAGAGAAGCCGCAAGCACTCCAAAAGCACATCATGGTCTACAGTGTCAAATGTCACCGAGAGATTAAGAAGGACTAAGATAATACGAGCCTTTCGCTCTCTCGCTACTAGGAGGTAATTTAAAGCCCAAACAAGAGCAATCTCGGTGCTATGTCTTTTCCTAAAACCCAGATTGGAGAGCATCATAGACATTGTGGGTTCTAAGATGGTCATCCAGCTGCAACTCAACCACCTTCTTAATAACCTTACCCACAAAGGGCAGATTAGAGACAGGTCTGTAGTTTGTGAGATAGTCTGGACCAAGAAGGACTTTTTAAGGAGTGCTTGAATGACCGCTCTTTGAGGGGACTCAGAAAAGACCCACTTTCTAAGGACCTCCAGACGATTTCAGCAAGGATCGGGCAGATAACATCTACACAACCTACCAATAGTGGTGTAGGGCCCGGATCCAAACTACAACTGGTTGGTTGCAAAGTCTGGACAATCCTCACAATGTCCATGAATTCTGGTGGGCTAAAGTCAGACCAGGCAGAATGGGTGCTCGCCACCTCCCATCGGTCTCCGCAATCCCTCATAGAGAGAGCTGGGACAATACCCAACCTGATGCTGGCAACCTTATCTGCAAAAAATCGAGCGAGCTCATCACACTTTATTTGTGAAAAATCTCCTCCAGACTGGAGAGAGACTGGATTGCACAGTCTGTCCACAGTCCGGAAGAGCTGAGCTGGTCGATTCCGTGCAGCAGCAATCTCCCCGGACAGGAATTCTGCCTTCTTATGGGTGATTGCTGATTGATAGCCGTTATAATGTGCCATCAATCTAAGCCTGTCAGCATCAAGGCCAGATTTCCACCAAGCTCTCTCTAGCCTTCGACCCACTCTTCTCAGCACCTTCAAGGACTCATCAAACCAAGGAGTCCTTGGGCACTGAGTGAGTGGGCAAACACAAACAGGAGTAATTGAGTCCAAGGCATCTCCCACCACCTTATTATAGGCCAGTACAAGACCCTGTGGACTCATGCATTCACTCGATAGATCCAGCACTGCCGATAGGCCCTCTGGGGTAACTCTCCTTAATGGGTGGTACTGGACCATCTTCGTAGGGGCAGCCCTATTTAGGGGTGCCCTGAAACTGAACCTTATGGTGTGATGATCTGACCAAGCAACTGGTTCCACCCCAGATTTGCTTGTTTTGATTTGTTTTACTTGGCCATATATATTTTTCCAAACCCCACCAGTATTATGCAGCTGCACCAATGTGAATAGCTAAGCATTTAAATGTTGTCTCTTCCTATGGAGAAACATCATGCCTGCACATGGAGGTGAGCCCATGGTAAAATGGCACCACAGCCAGTGTCAGGGTGATTGTCCACGAGCTGCACATGGCCTTAGCCAGAACACACCACAGGACTTAACCCTTCACCATAGCTTGCACATGGTGGACGCCACAAGCACAGGAGATATAGTCAGGATCCAGGTGACTAGAACCACCTGTACTTACGGCAGATCCATTTACTATTATCCTCACACACCCACCTGAATTGGCTTTTGCATCTACTGACTTGCTGCTTGAGTGCCAGACCCCTTACTTTTCAGCCCCCTCCCCTTCTTCCATGTACCGGCCGATTGGGTTTGCTGTTAATTTTTTGTGTTGTCTCATGTCAATGACACATTGAGATGTTTAGGTTCCATGTGCCATGCAATTATACCACTAAACCCCAACAGGTGTAGGCAATTTCAGCAATGTCCAAGCTGACAGCAATGTCCCCAACACCATAACCATGTCACCCATCCCCCACACTGTATAACATAATGCATAATGTTGAAATGACGACACATGCAGCAAGGTATCCAATTCTTTCAATAAGGTACAGTTGTTATTCTACTCATCATTGTAATAACACTGTTATGTAGGAGGTTTAATTGTTTGTTTCAGAAAGGAGTGGGTGAATTTAAAGCATGACAGCAGTACAAATTTTAATAAAAAAAAAAATAATATCCCCACAGTCCTGTACTACACTTCGTTTTGTAAGAATGCACATCAGTGGCAACATAACATGTTATCTCACCGATTAATAATGCACATCTTGGTTTGTATGTGTACATCTATGCATTTCACAAAAAATGAGGTACATACACACACAGAAACACATACAAAACATACACATAAACACACATATGCACACACAAATGCACAGGCACACACTCTTCCTCACCATTCCAGATGCATACCTACACAGTGTCATGCATATATTCCAACACATATATTCGCTTTCACTATTTCAAGGACATTGCTGACAGGTTCCCAGCATAAACCACCACCATCACCCAGCAGACCACCCACTTCCTTAACTCATGTTCTCACAACAGTCACCCACATGGTCCCCACTGTGAGTAATTACCAATGCATCAATTACACATACTTTTGGATTGTCACAGTCCACACTGACAACCACCCTTATGGTTACATATGATAAGTCTTTGGGGTTGAGTAACTAGGCTCGTTATCAAAATGAAAAGAATGGTGTGCATTGTGGCTTGGTGAAGTGTGGTAGTTGTGGTGAGGCATTGGAGTTGAGTGCAGAGGGACCTGGAACAGGGGGCAATGGATTGTCGTGGTCACATGACAGGGACTCATTATCAACATGAAAGGAATGTGTGCATCATGACTTGGTGGTGCATGGTAGTTGTGTTGAGGTATTAGCATTGAAAGCACAGGGACATGAGGAACAGGAGGCAATGGAGGATCGCAGCCACGTGACAAAACATTTGCATCATTAGTCATTCATGCTCCATTCGTTTGGCTTCCATTTGTTCAAGGTACTCCATTTGCTTCAATTCCTCCTCCATGAACTGTGCATCAGACATCTGCATGCGTTGCGAAAAGTGCTCAGCGAGACTTAACAGTGCAGTCTCTGAGAGTCTTTTCCTTACTCGTGGAGGTTGCATGTTTCACAGGTACGCTACCGCAGACATTGAGATACTGGCTCACATTAGACTTGTTACGTGATAGTGATTCCTTTTCAAAAATAGCAGGAATCTCTGACGCTGGTGGCTGTTCTTATGATGCCTCTTCCTCAGTCTCTTTCTCAGACTCATATGCCTCCAGGGGATCAGTCACACTACACAGCACAACAGTGGGCTGTGTTGCTGCCTGAGTGCCAAGTATTGCCACTAGTTCTGCAAAGAACAAGCATTGCATCCTCCTCCTCCCACTTCTGTTGTTGTTGTCACAATGAATGTATCATGACTTCAGCCCCTTGACCCATGTGCTGCACTGCATCTCAGTTCTCTCGTACCCTTTTTCGAGCATTTTCTCTGCAATTTCTCTGTAGATGTGCAGGTTCCTGTGTTGACCATTCAATTCCTCCTGAATTTGCTCTTCTCTCTAAATTGCTATCAGGCACTGTGTCTCCTTCTCACCCCAGCTGCAGCTGTGTTTCTCTATGGACATCCTTACAAGAAAGGAGGACAAAAAAAAGAAATGCAATTGATTAGTAGCCCTATTCAAATTCTAGCATCATTTTGCTAGTTGTGCACTGAAAAAATTCATAAACAGATTGCTGTCCTTTGCCAAGAAAGCATTGCATTGGGACTGGAAACACTGGTGGTCAAATATACCTGTCAGATTGGCATGTGGGCCATTGTCAAGCACCATGGCACCAATACACAGTAGCAGACAAAGATGATGTTACTGTACAATTGCCCGATTGTCAACCCCGGCCCCACTAAAAGTTGGCAATAACATACATTTTTTCCATGTTATGCTGCAGCATGGAATACAACATGTTGACTTGCCAGTGTAGAAGATAAAGTCAGACTGCTTACAGTGCCACCTCACTGTAACATAAACCCATTTGATAATGGTACAGGCTTTTGAGATCTAGTGCAGCAGTGCTTGATGGAGGGGTTATGCACGAAGTCTGCTGTGCACTCAGTCAACACCCGTCCTGTACTTTCTGCTCAGGTGAATGACCTTAACTTCGTTAAAGTAGGCACAATTAATCTGATTGTGTATGTACTTACAATATGACCTCTACTTAGATGTAACTGCTGAATTTGTTCATTTGTATGAACAGTGGAACTTGCTTTCTGTGCTGGCCCACCACCAACCCATAGCGATATACCAGAAGGTCCTGATGTTGCAGCAACACCTACCATCTTCAACCCCGGTTATGCCACCCGTGCAGTTTCTAGGTGGAATAGGCAAGCAAGTGAGAAATACTTGCTTTGTAATGCCCATCAGATTGTAATGCTCCCATGTTTCTTACTAGCCCATTCATCAGCTCTCACTCATCTAGGCATGAGTAATAGGGCCTGAAGATGGAAGGGTGATGCCATGAGTAGCCAGTCGAGTATCTAGTGCCAGGGATGTGCAAAGTAATAAACACAATGCTAGACTCTCCATATGCCACACTCTGTAGTCCACTTTCCTGTCTTGTTAGTCCATTGCTTTCTTCTTCCCCCCAATAACTCAGATATTATTTCCATCAACCTGACATCATCAGCCCCTCTTACTCAGCCCCAGTGGAGTGTCTTAGTTCAAATGGGGAATCAAGAGAGCAATACTTGCTTTGTGCCTTCCATCTGATAGCACTTAGTATTGCCCATTCATCTACTCTCACACTTGTCTAGGGCTGAGTAACATAGAAACATAGAAATTGTCAGCAGATAAGGACCGCTAGGCCCACACAGTCTGCAGATAAGGTCCATACTCTGTTATGGCTTCTCACCCTCCCTCTGCTTGACCTCTGTGGTTCCCCATGCCAGTCCCATGTATGTTTCAACACAGGTCACAGTGCTTGCTCCCACCACTTCTTGTGGCAGACCATTCCATGCATCCACCACACTATCTGTGAACAAAAAACTTCCTCACATTCCCTTCAAACCTGCCACCTTCCAATTTCATGTCATGCCTCCTCATTCTTGGACTCCTTCTGTATTGGCAGATGACTCTCCCCCTGAACCTTGATCCTCATTTTCTCCACCCCTTCTGGAGTATCCACCCTGTTAAAGATCTTGATGTTATCTGCAAACAGGCAGACCTTTCCTTCCAGCATCTCTGCAATGTCGCAGATGAAGACATTGAACAGCACTGGCTCATGGATAGATCATGATGTAGCCCACTGCCCCTGCCACCTCCCCAGATTATATCCCATGTACCACCACCATCCGCCTGCTGTCCAATAGCCAGTTGCTAACCCAGTTTACCACCTTGTCTTCCATGAAAGACTACCCATCTTGGTAACCAGCATGCTATGTGGGATGGTGTCAGTGACTTTGCTGAAATCAAGGTAAGTCACATCCATGACTCTCCCCCCCCCTCCCGGTTTACTTCCTTCGTCACCCAGTCAAAGAATTCTATCAGATTTGGCTGACATGACCTACCAGATGTGAAACCATGCTAACCAGGATCCTGGCCACCAATGGCTTCTAGATGTCCATTCTTTAAGAAGTGCCTCCATGATCTTTCCTAATACTGAGATGAGGTTGACCACCCTATAGTTCCCCGCCTCCTCCCTACTGCCAGATTTTTGTAGAGGGATCAAATGTGCTCTCCTTTAATTCTCTGGCATCACTCCTGTGTTGAGTGACTCTGTGAACAAGGCTGACAGAGGTTTTGCTAGCTCTCTTCATAGACTGGGAGGGCTAAAGCCCAAGGTTCAATGTGGGGAAATAGCTTCCCCACAGCCCCTTTAAAGGCCAGCCTACCACAGCAGTTCCCCGCTTAGCACGTTGTGTCCAGAGCTCTGGGCTCCTGTATGGCTCATGGGCTGAGCCTCCTTCCCTTCTCTTTCTGCTCCTTGCTCCTTTGTTGTTTCCTCTGTGCTTCCTCCCAATCCTCTCCTTTCTTTGTTTTCCCTCCCTGGATTGCTCCCCATCCTCTTCGTCCCTACCCCCATTCCTTTTGTCTTCCCTCTCCTGTCTGGTGTCCATTTAGCCCCCTTTTGCCTTTGTTCTCCTCCTCCCTGCCCCTTGCTCATTTGCCTCTCCTCTTCCTGAGTCAGCTCCTTGGTTGTCCAACCTTGCCTCCTCTCTGGGGTGTGACGTCATCCCCAATGTACCTGCTGTTCACTGCTTCTGGCTCCTTGATCCCTCATCCTCCTTCTCTCTCATTGCAGACTCCTCCCATTCCCCTGCTTCCCGACCAAACCCTGTCCACGTTTTTCCAGTTGTATATGCCTACAGTGCTTGCCTGTTCAACTGCTACTGCTCTGCAGCTCACTGACTGTCTCCCTGAGCTGCCTGCCTACTCTACCATTGCTCTTTCGGACAGCTGCACTATCTGGCTGTGGCAGGGATATTGTCAACTCAACATGCTGCAAGCGAACAACCAGCTATATTGCCTCATTGGTGACCCTACACTGTGAGTTGGCTGTAGTCACCATTCCTGCAACTTAGATGAATCAACTTTCCCAAGGCTGGCCATAGTTCACTGCTTTCGAATCAGTCAGCTGTAGAACCATACTTTTGATTGGTTCATCTATGCCTTTCATTCCTTTTCTTTCTGCTTCACGTTTCATGTTACCTTGTTCTCTCTGTGTGTGCATACCACTCAACTGTTCTAGATTTTGCCTCAAATTTTACTCTTCCCACTCTAAATGATTGCTTCTGTGCCTTAACTGTTGAACTTGTAACCACATCTTGATGTTACCTTTACAGTGGCTGCCTTGGTATTCTTTAGTCAATGCCCTCCTTCACTGTGCACCCTATCCCTGTCTTTGCCCTTGTCCCTTGCATCCCTGGTTTTCCTTTTGGGCCTCACAGCAACTGCTGTTTGGTCTCAAGGATGCTCTGCTTGCTGCCCCTGTTTTACCCATGGTGGGGACTGGGGCATCACGGCAGGGCATTGTAGCTCAGAGCAGCAGGAGCCTGCTTTCTGCAGGCCATATGATCTACCCTGCCCTCCTGCCTACATGGCTTCCACTACCCTCGGATGGCTCATTACCCTTACAGCCTATTCGCCTTCAGCCATTTGTTACATTCCATCACTACCAGCATGCTCCTTCCTGGATTACTCTACCTCCACCTTATTGGCATTCATGATAACTTCCTCCCTCACATTCTACCACTCTGACTTGATGTCTTCCCTTCATCCTGCCTACCTGTTTACCCACCTATGACTATGCAGTCAGCTGCCCTTTCCTTGCTCAGCTCATACTAGCAGTTTTCTGGACTCCGTCCCTAACTCATACCTTCTGAGGCACTGGCGAAGGTAGGCTTGCCCTGCCTAACACAGATGGGATTCCGTTACAATTACTACTGCCTTCTACTTAAAACTCTGACATCCTCCATTTCTAACTCTACCTGGCTGCATTGAGTGAAGGTTGTCTCACCCCGATGACAAGGGATGGGAGTCATGTCTGCCATCTACTGTTTCAACCTTATGCATTCTGTACCTGATGCCCAGTTGCTGCATTCCCTTTGGGAATAGGGCCACTATATCCCATTTGCCTTCATCACCCTACCTCACCAGACTATGTCCTGCACTTCCATGTACTCATCATACTCATCCCCAATTTGGCCTCCTTATGTTCTGAATTTGTACCCGGATGGCTTGTTCAGTCTCCACCTCCACTCAGTTTAACTGCTTCCTGGACTTCCTTGCAGCTGGTCCTCCACCTCTTAGTACTTCTTAACTCCATGGTTGTGGCTTTCCTTCCTTCTCAAACTCATCTAATACTTTGGTCTCCAGCTCCATACTGCCATCTCCTCCCTCATTGCTACCCTGGATGTGTCTGTTTCCCTGTGCCTCCCTCCTGGATGTCTGTCTGCATTCCTCTGACTTCCTGCTGGTTGTGTGCCGTTTGCTTCTTGCCAAGGACTTGTGCCTGATGTTTCTTGGTTTTGCATGGATCCACCACCGTGCATGCAGCAGCTTCCCACATTCTGATTCAGTTTGCTGTGGTGCTGACTCCAGCTCTATTCCTTCCTACATCTGCCGATGTCAGTACTGCTTGGCCTATGCTGTCCTCTTCTCAGACTCCTTCCTCCAGTCCATGGACATCCATGCCAGCCTTTTACCTCCATCCTTGGACAGATGCTTTCTCCTCACCTCCCTGGTGGCTTGGGCGGTCCTGCCTGTTTGCTGTGGCTTTTTGGGCATTTTACACCTATCACCAGCCAGTATTCCTACCCAGTCATTACTCCTACCTGTTCATCTGTCTCATACTCCTTCCTTAGCCATCCTAGCAGCTTCCATCCACCACTCTTTGGAGCACTTGTTCATCTCACCTGAGGAAAACTTCTAGCAACATGCCTTGAACAACATGCCTTATAGACTCTTACATCACCATAGATTTACTAACACTTTCCATTCATCTCCCCAGGATGAGTTCTGGAATGCCATTTAACTGAATTATAGAAAGATCTCATTCCTCAACCAACTCTACAGGATGCTCCTACATATCCTGTAAATTCAAGCAGTATGGCATCCCATGTCTCATAGGATCTAAAATGTAGTGGAGCCTTTTCCACCTATCTTCTTACCTGGAAAGTTGACCTAATTCCTTCTGAGATGCACCAACTTCATAATAATCAACGCTGTTATGGATAATTGGAACCACAAGATACCTCATAGCAGTACTGACATCATCTGTTTTACCTTTCATAGTCTTCTCCTATGAGCACTTGCTCTGATCACGTTACTCAACTCCTACTTCCTCAATAGCCATTGAATGACCTAAGACCTTCTGCAGCTACCTTCCCAGAGCTTGCATCATTGGATATCTGGTGTCTAGCTGCCTTACTAAAGTTACTCTATCCGTGCCATTGTTCTCCAGCCCCTGGATATCACCATACATCATACAGTCATCTACATTCCTTCATCATATTACCATCAATCAGGTCAGCTGCCCATCCAGTGGTCCTTCTAGCTCATTCCTCATGATTTATCTCTCATACTCCCTCCAGTGAAGACTTTCACCGAGAGCAGGCTTCCATTGATTCCTCAATCTGCATATCTGCAACTGACCTGGCTGTCTCACTATCCCAGTCATGCCCCTCATCAGCCTTTATCTGACTAAAGTGCTAGGCACCCTTGGCATTCTACATCACTCTTAACTCACCACTGCCACATCAGTCTATATACTCCTTCAAAGACCCATTCTCGGGCTTCCTCCAGGATTCAGACATTGGACCCACCTGTAAGGCAAAGCTGTCTTGGCCACCTCAGCTCATGTCACAGGTGATTACATCATAGTAATACCTATATCTACTTTTCCACCAGCAGACCTTCTTGAATAGGAGCCTATCCAAGTATCATTATGGCATCAATACCCCAAGTCAACTCTCAAATTCATTCTGCTGAACTTCAATTATTTCCATATACATTCAGTTGCCATATCTACTGCATATACCAACATTTCTTCAGTGGTCTAAAATCTTCCATGCCAACCCCTCCTACCAGGTACATAAAGATTCCATCTGACTCCTTGATCCTCTGCATGGATGCTCATATTGCAATCTCACTTAACTCCAAACCTTCAGACTCAACTTGAATGCCAAACCTTCTACAAAGTCAGATTGATTACCTTATGAATTTCATAACTCATCATACTTCCCACCGTGCAAGTCTGGCAGTATATTTCATTAAATCATGCTTTTCATGCTCACTTTGACTCTGTAATCCCATTGAATATCATCCATTATCACACTGGAATTCTGGATTGTGTTCACTCCTTTTCACCTGGACCTACTCCATTTTCAAGATCCAGATGCTCCTTCAGAATGGACCTATCTTCAATCTCAGAATCATCCTTCCAGAATGCATCATCTAATTGACTCTAAAGATGGACTGTTATATCTCCAAGCAGTTCACCATCATCAGAAATTAGAATATGATTGCTAAAACCTAGGTTCATCTCCTCTTAGTATGACCAGAGGATTAGTGGGTTAGTAGCCATGAGTCCTCAGAGATGTCCTCCACCTGGGGGGTTTTCCTCTCCTGTGTGCTACTGGTCATACTCTCCGTGAGTTGGAGGAGGTAATCTTACTCTTTTGGACATTCATTGGTAATTCTTTTGGGCTTTCTATTCCCTACTCACTACCTGGTTTCCCTACCAAGGATAGAAATAGATAAAAGCCAAAAAGTAAACTACAGTTACCCAAGCACTACTGATCTCATAATCTATTCATCAAAATATTGAATGGGAGGGCTAAAGCCCAAAGTTCAATGTGGGGCTCCTCCCACATCCCCTTTAAAGGCCAACCTACCACAGCAGTTCCCCACTTAGCACATTGTGTAACACCCACCATACACCCCACCTCCTCCTTCTCTGGCACTCTGGTCACCCTTGGTACTGGGCTTTCTATTCCCTACTCACTACCCAGTTTCCCTACCAAGGGTGGGAACAAAGAAAAGCCAAAAAGTAAACTAAAGTTACACAAGCACTACCAACCACATACTCTTTTCACCAAAACATTGAACCCTTAATATCCTTGGTTGTATGCCGTCTGGCCTCATTACTTTGTCCAGCTTCAATTTAGTGAGTTACTGCGGGACTCTCTCACCTGTGAATGAACTGTTGTCCCCCTAACACATCCCCCTTGGCAACTTTTGCTTGGCTGTAGTCCCTGTCCCTCCCCCTCTTCCGTGACTACTGAACAGAAGTATTTATTCAGTATTTCTGCCCTATCTGTATCTCCCTCCTTACACTCCCCTACCTCCCATTTGCTCCTAACAACATCCCTCCCTGGTTTTCCTTCTTTTGCCGATGTACCGGTAAAATTTCTTGGCCCCTTTCCTGACTTCCTGCACTAATCCTTCCTCAGTACGCACCTTGGCTCTCCTTACTGCCATCCACACTTCCCTTACACACTGTAGGTACACCTCTGGTCCTCCTCTCTTTGAACTCCTTCTATTTCCTGAACCCTACCTTTTTAGCCTTTACCTTGTATGTCACCTCTTTTGAAAACCATAGTGGCTTTCTCCTTCTCTTGACTTTGGATATCAATCTGATGCATTGGTTTGTCAGGGTAGCTGGGCCCAAAGATGGATGGGTGGTGGCCCGATTACTCAAACAAGAAGCAAGGGCAGAATAGCGAGTGCAATCAGATGGGATGTTATAACTAACATCTGATTGGACATGCAACAAAGGCTGACAAAACACAATGATGGGGGTCTCCTTATGACCAAGGCCCGACTACTATCTGTGTTGGGTTGTACCTCTGATCTATGTGCATTCTTCCAGTTGTGTCTGGAAACATGGTAGATTTTCAAAGCCATTCAGATGTGATCTCCATACGCCCACCTGGCTGAACAATTTCCAGGTAGATAGATCAGTGGCTTAATTCCTTTGCTAGTTCCCCCCAACACAGGTAATGGGGGGGCTTAGCCAAGGATTGAAGCCTCCACACCTGGACAAGCACCCACTCTCTGTTGCCCCAGCACCCTGATGAGCAACCACACAGTGCTGCCTCTGCACAAAGGTAAGACATGGAGGAAAATGGGGGGGGAGATGGGGATATGAGTACAGCTTGGCTACCGTAGCATCCTGGGGCTGGTTGGAGCAATGTGGCAGATAACAGCACTGACAGGACTAAGAGTACTTTCCTTTCTACACCCCCACACCAACCAACACACAGGCAGATTGGTAAATAACATTCAGACAGGGTGTCCATATGCCACCTACACAGACACAGGTAGTGGGTGTGGGGGGTGGGATCAAGGATTGAAACTACTAATCCATCAGCTGCCTATGCACCAGGATGAGCACCCATGCTGTGCTGCCTCTTCACCCTGCCAAGCACCCACGCTGTGCTGACTCTGCACCCTGCCAAGCACCAAAGCCATGCTGCCTATGCACCCCTGCTGACCACTTTTAATGTGATTAGTATTTGTATGTTTGTATGCTTGCATGCTTTTTCCCTCTACTCGCAGTCTCCATCTTTCAGCTGGCAACCCAGCTTTGACTTAGGGGTCTTGGGCACCTGTTTCAAACACTTCCAAAAAATGAGTGCCTGCCTCTGGAGAATCCTAACAACCTTTGGGACACTGCAATTTGCTGCCCTCCCTGCCCCAAGCAGTTGGATACACAGAGATCAGCATGATATTGCCTGACTCCTTTGCCCCCCTCACCTCACACATATCTCCATATTGTCCCCTTGCAGACCACTTTCAGCTAGATTTCATTTCTACCCCCACCCCCAACAACCAACACACAGGCAGACTGGTAAAAGCATTCAGACTCTAGCAACCTTTAGGATAATGTAATTTGCTGCCCTCCCTCCCCCAAGCAATGGTAAAAAGATTCAGACCCTAACAACCTTTGGGGCAATGTAATTTGCTGTCCTCCCTGCCCCAAGCAGCTGGAAACACACTGAGATCAGAATGGTACTGCCTGAAGCAAAGCTCAGCAGCTGTTTTGGCATCTGACACCATCTGACCTTCTTAGCACTGCCCTGGGGTTCATATCCTCACCAACTGTTCCTTCATTGTATTCATGCTGATAAATGGGTACAGTTGGCAGCAAAAGCATGCATTGAGGAGCTAGCATTGCTCCTTGCCCCTTCCCCCCCTCATGTCACAAAGTCATACACGCACAATATACTTACAATTATATACTTACAATTAACAAAATTATGTGTCCTTAAACGGGTGTGCGGTTGACAGCAGTAGGATTCAGCAAGAATTACAGCTCTTTTTAGAGCTTTTGTAAAGCTTTGAAGATTTAGCAAAGATGAGATGCTTCTTGGATGATTCGAACAGATTATAACACCCCCAGGAAACAAAAATAGTTAAGTCTGCTTCCTTTATACGGATACAGGCATGGCAACATCCGGAAGTGATGTCAAATGCAGACATGTCATCGGTGCATCACTGCCACGTCTCAGCATGCCAATTACAACCAAATCACTGCCCCTCAAGCTACTAGAGTCCCACAGGAGCAACTTGTGGTGATGCACTGCCTGCTGTGTGGACAGAAGAAACACACGTCATTAAAGGTACTGACCTTGTTGTGCCAGCTCACTTTTGTGCCACATCATTCATGTAAACACATCTATGGACATCAACACCACTGGGGAGGCACAGTATAGCTAGTTTTATTTTTAAAAGAAACTAACAATATAGAGGTGGAGGAAATGTGAGACTCACTGCAAGACAGTGACAAAGTGCCAGAGGCAATTGCAGATGAAAGGGTACCTGTGTCAGTTCCACTAAAAGCAGTCCATGGTCACATCATGGATGCAATGAAAACTCTCCCAGATATGGACATTGTGCCTCTCACAAGTGAAAAAGAAAGGGATCCCAGGTGCTGGAGCACAAACAAACCAGAGCGCTTTGCAGCACTGATTTTTCATGCTCTTGTTCTGTACAACATAATAACAGTTATAGGCACTTATAATCAGTTTGCTCAACTGTTTAGTGACTAGTAATTTGGTTTCCTTTATTCTAATTCATGACATGCACTGTAACTATTTTCTAAATAATACTGAAGAGAAGCACTATATATGTGTAGCTAACTTTCTTTTCCTCTATTCTGGTCTCATGATCTACCTGAGATCTGGGAATCATAATTTCAGATGGCTTGAAGGTTAGTAAGCAGTGTGAGAAGGCAACATTAAAAGCCAACAGAATGCTGGGCTGCATTGGGAGGGGAATCATGAGCAGGAGGAGAGAGGTGGTACTATCACTGTACAGATCACTAACCAGGCCTCATCTGGAATACAGAGTCCAGTTCTGGAGGCCCCACCTCAGGAAGGACATTGACCGGGTGGAAACAGTACAGAGAAAGGTGACAAACCTGATTCAGGGTCTGCAGTACATGTCCTATGAGGAAAGACTTAGGGAACTGAATATGTACTCCCTGGAGCAGAGCAGAGAGAGAAGGGACATGATTGAAACATTCAAGAACATAAAAGGCATTAACAAGGTACAGGCACAGGAACTTTTTCACTTCAAGAAGGGCTCCAGGACCAAGGGGACATTACTTCAGGTTGCAAGGAGGGAGGTTCTCTACCAACACCGGGAAGTTTTTCTTCACAGAAAGACTGGTGAATGCCTGGAACAGCCTGCCTCAAGAGGCTGTGGGGGTCAGCACTATGGGGGGATTCAAGAATGCATGGGATAGACACAAGGGAGCACTGACTACAAATGGCAACTAGAGTGCCAAAATAGGTCTAAAACAAATGGGCAGACTAGATGGGCTTAACAGTAGGGCTGTGCACAGCCTGAATATTATTTCCCGAATACCATAAATAATGCACTATGCATTATTCAGATCCCAAATAACGAATAGTTCACTATTTGTCCAGTATTCAGGAAACACTGTTAAAAAAAAAGAACAAGAACTAGCCCCCTCCCTCCTCTCTCAGCCCATGTAAGCAGCTAAAAAAACTGCCAGCCCTCCACCCACTGTCAAAAAAGCATACCTCCCCAGCATCCCAAAGTTTTTTTTTTCTTTTTATTAAATACTTACATGGCCTGGGAGAGGAGGGAGAGGGCTAGTTCTTATTAATTATGTTAATGACCGAATACCGAATAACAAATATTTGGCCACCGAATACCGAATATTCAGTCAACTATTTAGAAAAAGGTATTTGCACAGCCCTACCTAGCGTTCTCCTTCTGTCATCAACTTTTATGTTTCTATGTACAGCAAAGTATATTTGTGCACTACTTCTGTGCTGTAATCAGACTGCTAACATGTTTTTTTGTATTTGTTCCTAGAGTATAAAACCTCACTTTGTTACTGTTCTTATGACCTACTATACATCAGTGTAAAATGTATACTACTTTTGTGCTGTAATCAGACTGCTAGCATGTAACTGTATATGTTTCTCAAATGTAAAACCTCATTTTGTACCACTGCCCCTTCCCCCTAGGATGCATCTGGAAATGAGCTCCCAGCTCAGTGTTCCTTTCCTGGTGAAACTTTTCAATCAATAAATAAAATAAACATGTGTGCAGTGGGCAAATAAAGTAAACTATCACAGCACAAGGGTTAAAAATGGGCTGAATAGAGCCCAGATCTCTGTTAATTTGACCAACGTCAGGCAGCACTTTGATTTAACACCACCAATTCTTGTGACAATAAGGGGCAGCATAAATGAACAACTATGAATGGTGCAGAAAGATGAAACACAGCCACTGATATAGTACTGCACAATCCAGCCATGAAATGACTATTTTCATATTACTGACTTTTAAATATTCTTTCCAGCTGTATTTGTGAATTTTATAGTACATGTGTGCTTTTGTCCCTTGCAATGTATGTTGGCATATTACTGCCTTAAACACATTTATATTCACTGTATTTTTTTATTATTATTCATTAGAAAGAATTGGATTACATTACCTTTGAGCTGATCCTGTTTACAAAGATTCCTCATCAGTACAGTGAATTACAGAGATAGATACAAAAATAACACAGTTTAACAGTAATAATATACAAGGAGGCAATCAGATGATACAACATAAGATCTTAGCTAGTTACAGACTAGAGGAGTAAAAAATGCGAACATGTTGAGACAGTTCTTGTCATAAGTGCTGCAGGTGGGGAAGACAGCAGTTTTATTTTTATTGTATGGTAGCCTATAACCAGTGCCTGTTGAGAAGGACAGGACCTAGAAAGGGAAGAACAGGAGGTGAGGGGGTGCGATCTGAGGCGTTGAATTGTGCAACAGAGAAAAAATGGATTGAGGTAGGAGAGGGTATGGGTGGATTTGCAGAGGGTGGGCTTGCTGCACGGTATCTGGCTAGGCAGAATCGAGGGAAGGGGAAGGGAACCATGGGGAGAGGAGAAACAATGGGGTGGGAGGAAGGAAGGGAGGTGTAGAAAACCTAGGGGGGTTGTAGGGAAAAATATGGGCAGTGGGCTTTGGAAAGAGAGATGGGGAGCATATATCATGTTCATTGATCATAGATTACTTGGAGTTGTAATACATCAAACAGTACTACAAATACTGGTTGAGGAAATATATGTTATGCACAATAGCCACAGTCAATGGTTGATGTAAGCAGGGCATGAAGCTTGGTTTTGAATAGACCTACTGTAGTATGGTTGCAGTCAGGATTTTGTCAGTCAGTGTATTTAACCAGTAAGGCACCTGATAGTCATAGGATCATTGGCCTTTGCAGGTCCATTTGAAAGGGACCAAGAAGGATTGGCTGTTAATACCTCTAGTACTCCTTCCGTTGTTAGACTTGCTGAGTAGTTTCTGAACACCCGGGGGAGTTAAGCTCATTATGGATTTCATGGCCAGTAGGCACACCTGGTACTTTATCCTGCTATTTAGGTTTAGCCAACCGGATTGTGCATAAAGTTGACAAGTGTGGGAGAAACAATGAGCTCCCAATACAAGTCTGCCTGCCTTATTGAGCATCATTTTTATATGCTTGAGGCCTGAGTCAGTTGTGGCACCGTACACCAAAAGTCCATAGTCTATTACAGACAGAACTGAACTAGTCACCACTAGATTTAGAGCTTCATTGGTGAGGCACTGTTTGTTCCTGTGGAGAACTCCTAGTTTGGCATTAGCCACTTTGGCAATGAGATTGATGTGCTGGGTAAAAGTGAGAGAGCAGTCTAGGGTAACTCATAGGTACTTGAAGGTTTGCACCATTTCAAGTGGTTCATTATTGCAGTTTATTACATTCAGGTGATGGGTCCTACTTCTGCTAAGAGAGAAGGTGAAAAGCATGGTTTTGTTTTTTTTTATAGTTAAGCAGCAATTTTGATTTTAGAAACCACGCTTCTATTGTGGAGAAATTGGATTGCATTGGATTTTCTAATGCTACTGGATCAGTGTGGCTTGAGTATAGTACTGTATCATCTGCATATAGTAAGATTTTGTCATTAACTGAAAGTGGTAGTTGGTTCAGAAACAGACTGAAGAGCAGAGGGCCCAGGATGGAGCCTTGGGTTCCCCACTTATTATACTGCGACTCTCTGAGAAAACACCTATAATTTTCACTCTTTGAACTCTCTCTGAGAGATAGCTCTTAATCCAAGTTACAGACTCAGTGGATAGGCCAATTTGCAAAAGTTGGGTTATTAATAGGGCATGGTTAACTGTGTCAAAGGCCTTCATGAGGTCAATGTAGGTTGCCCCACCAAGAGCCCCCGATCTAATGCATTGTGCATTTACCCTGTAAATTCAACTAGGGCAGTAGTGGTACTGTATTGCTTTGTAAACCCATGTTGTTCAGGGTATTGCAACTGGTATTTGTCAAGGTTCTCGATTACTTGGTCATACATGATGCATTCTAATGCTTTGGACAGTGTGGGGAGGATTGAGATAGGTCTATAATTAGTGTGGCTAGTTCTAGCTCCACTTTTGAATACTAACATTACCATGGCGGCCTTCTATAGTTGAGGGAATTTACCAGATATAAGTTATCAGTTTAGGATGCTTGTTAGAGGTCAGAGTAACATGTCTAAGGTGAGTGTAGCAAGTTTAAGGTCAAGAGAGTCACTACTGTCTCTCGCCTTACCGAAAACTTGGGAGAGGTGGCCACGGCCTCAGCAGTGTGACAATTTTGAGGTAGAAGGGATGGGGGCTTGTCAAGGGGGGGGAGTAATCCTTCTTCTCTGAGTTATTGGTGCTAGGGGGTTTGAAGAAATCATGTGGCAGTACATTGCTGAGGTCAGTGAAGGCCTTATTGAATGTGTTGGTGATGATACTGGGGTCTTGTGTTGGGGCACCATCAACATTTAGCACAGTGGGGGAAGATGTATTGTTGTTGCAATTAAGGGTCTTAATGTTTTCCCTGAATTTCTGACCATCACTCCAGGTGTTAGCCAGTTCACTTTTGGAATGCTGACATTTGGCCATTCTTATTGCCCAGGTACACTTGTAACGGGCTGTTTTATAGGCCTGTAAGTCTACCTGTGATCACGTGCTTTTTGCTATGTTCCAGAAATTGTCTCTCACCCTTATCTGCTCAAGAAGTTGTAGTGAGATCCATGATTTAGATGTGCCTTTGACTTTGCATTTTGAGTAAGGGGCAAATATATCACTGGACTCATTGAGTTTTTTAATAAAGCTCTCAAGAGCCGTGTCTACATCCATAGCAGTGTGGATAGCATCCCAGTCTTGGCATTCTAGGTGAGCTTTTAGTGCCCCCACTTTCCTTCTTTTTAATACCCTTATTGTGATTCTCTTGGCAGAGATCTTGGGGGATTTGTTGGACCAGGTACAGCGTATGGGAGAGTGGTCACAGATGGAATCTGAGAGGTCCTCAGTGCAGGAAATTCTCTGGACAGTTGGTAATTAGCCAGTCAATTAATGTACTAGTCCCTGTTCGACAATTTTGGTGAGTGTATGTTGCTGCAAGGTAAACAAAAGCTAATACAGTGCACTCCATTTATACAACCCGTGGATACTATGGGCAGTCTGATTTAGCGGGCAACTAGCTCTAACTAAAAGACAATCAGCATAATCCCCCTTTTAAATGCCAACACTTATAGCAATTATTGTCCACCTGCTATTGCAGGCACTTGAGGCACCTGACTGCTCCCTGTAATTGGCATAAGTGGCTTACATAAAGTGGTGTAATTAACACCTCTGTACATTTAAGCATCTGCTTTCAGCTTCATTTCAGAACTGTTACAGTGAAGTGCTCAGTATCCTTGAAGGTGTTGCAGAAGGTGTGACTGTTGATTGCTCTATTGTTCTGCTGCTATGGCCCCCAAATGGAAAGCTCTCTCACTGAGTGAGAGGGTGGAACATTTTAACAAGATGGATTCACTGCCAAAGTTAAGCTAGCGCAACCTGGCTCAGCAGTTTAACCTCCTGAAATATACATTTGCCGATCTCCAGACAAAGTGAGAGGAGATCATGAGACAGTGGCATGAAAACACCAACCCCAAATGAAAATGTAAGAGGGAAGGGAAAGATGCCAAAGTGGAGGAGGCATTGTTGAGGTGGTTTGAAAATGCCTGAGGGCATGATGCCCTCATTAGCAGACCACTGCTGGCTGATAAAGCAAAGCAATTTGTGACTGCATTAAGTCACCCTGATTTTAATGCCAGTGAGGGCTGGTTGCAGAGATGGAAGAAGAGAAAGAACATTGGGTTCAGAAGAGCCCATGGTGAAAAGGGAAATGCCGACACTGTGAACGCTGAGCAGTGGCTAACCCAAGTTTTCTCTGGGCTGCTCAATGGCTATGCTCCCCACAACATTTACAATTGTGATGAGGTTGGCCTTTTCACAACTGTACTGCAGTAAAAATAGAACAAAACAAAAAATCACTTGTTGGAGCATGATTTCTCATCCCAATCTCAACTTGAGATATAACGACCACTGCCTTTAGTTGGCATGATGCATTTGCACCGATGTGCCCACTATAAGTGGTGCCAACTGTAAATAAATAAATTGGAAAGCAGTTGCATGCAACAAATCTGTAATTACAGTATAATTGCCCCTATTGCATGCAATTAATGATTACCTACCCTGCAGTTACAGTACACTGAAACTGACACTTGTAATAGTGACCATAAAAAGCATTGTGCCATACTGTATAATATCCTATTAACCCCTTCAGTTTTCAACAAAAAAATAGAGCACTGTATACATGAGTTGTTACTTGTTTGCTTTACTCCATACTGTATACTGAAATATTTCTTTTTTTATGTTGCAGACTGTGCTGTTCTGTATAAATACCAAAAGGAGGGCTATTTGTGTGGTTTTATTTTTGCTTCTACAACAATGTTTCGTTATTTGAAAATAAAAGTCTTCAATGTTTGATTATTTGAAAATAAAAGTCTATAGGGAAATCAGACTTCTCAGTTACCCTGTGAATAAAGAAGTGTTATGACAATAATGGTATGACAAACCATGAAATAAAGGGGGGACTATAGCAATAAGAAAAACAGGGATGGGATAACATGGGCTAATGTCAGTTAAAGAGCAGGGACCAGCTATTCAGAACTTAGCCTGGGTGCTAAGGGGTGTTTGTTCACGATACCCTGCCACTCCCCCATACTTGAGACAGCAGTGCTATATGGATCCACTATGTTGACTGACACAGTCTTCCTCTCACCACCTCAGCTAGCTGCCATATGCAATAACAGGGAGCACGAGTACTGTCTACAGTATAAGAAGCATGCTCCTTATGCTGTAGGTGGTATGCACGCTCTCTGTCATTGCAAATGGAGGCTGGACAAGGTGGTGAGAGAAGTGCTGTGCCAGTCACTGTAGCGGATCCATGTGGCACTGGCATCTCAGGTACGGAGGTGGCAGGGTGGTGCACCGAATGCAGGTGGTGTGGGGGTCATTAGGCACCAGAGAATTCTATATTACTGTGGTGAGCAATAGGAAGGTGAGGGGTGCCACTAGGTACCAAGATGATCTTGCTTATACCAGTGACAAGCAATCAGAAGGTGGGGCATACCACTACATACCAGAGTATGAGTCGCAACACTGTAAGGATTGGCACTACCGGGTTGCTGTGTGCCATGCAAATGGGCCCATAATGGGCATGAAAATGGACCCTTAGCACCTTGTATGCCCCGTGGGCTCATTTGCATGGTGCTGGCTGAATATCGCACCAGGGGTTTCCAGTGCTACTGGGTCTGGAAGTGTTGTTCCATGCATGTCCCTCTGGGCTGCATACAGCCCAGGTCCATATTGGGGTGGTGCTACTCGACTTAGTGCTGCACCAACATGCCCCTATATTCAGTTGGTTAGTGCCGGTGTGCCATCTGACTGAATATGGCATCCTCAGGGTCGTGGGCATGGGCAAGCACAGTGCAAACCTGTGCACTCCGCTTTTGCCCATACAGTATAACTTCATTTATCCAAATGTGCTGGGGGACAATGAAACTGTTTGGATAAATGGGATTTTGGATAATTGAGAGCACTTTA
Organism: Neoceratodus forsteri; assembly: GCA_016271365.2. NCBI lineage: Eukaryota > Metazoa > Chordata > Ceratodontiformes > Ceratodontidae > Neoceratodus > Neoceratodus forsteri. Next base: position 963,596,502 of record CM028132.1, on the reverse strand, counting down.
CATTCAAGTCTATTAAGCTGGGAGACACACCACAATTTTGGATAATTGAGAGTTTTGGTTAACTGAGGTTTGGATAACTGGGGTTTTACTGCATTCCAATATCTGGCCCCAAGTGTTTACTTTCAATATAGACAACTGACTATTTTATTTATTATAGTTTACTGTGTTTGTAATTACTTTTTTATTATCTTTTATAATAAAAATATTTGATAGTTCACTGTAACAAGAGGGTTTTCACTTTTGTTTTTCACACTGCTAGTAAACAGAATTCTTATTAATTATTATGTGCTCTTTAATGTAGTTGTTGATTTTTGGCTTGTACTTCGAATTGCCAGTGGTTATGCAACCATGTGAAACTGAGCAACAGATTACAAGACACCTAGCAACAGGCTAAAGAAATACAAACTTCAGCATTTGCTTATCCGACATTGGGTGACACACTCATGGACTGATAGTGCACTGTTGTGCACCATAGCATACAATATCATTCTAAGTGGCAATGGCTACCACTATAGATCATTAAAATTGCAAGTGCTTTCTAGATTTCCAAAAACTTGATTATGAAGATAACATCTCTGAAAGTTGTTGAAATGAAAAAGTTAATGAAATAATTTGGACTGATAGCAGCTTCAGTGAACTGCAAAATTGGAGAAACTCCAGAAAGTCAGACCAGCAATCCTAACAGTTTCAAACAACAGCTGTAAATAGGCAGAATATACTTATCTCCATATATAGGCAACACATTCTTTATTTTATTCATGAAGAAATTATCACCCTTATCCACATACACAACATTTGAAGGCTTTTTCAGTGTAACACATCAGCTAAAATCCAAAAACTGACTTTTAAATCCATTTTGAGCTGCCACAAAGCAGTTGTCTGAAGCAGGGTAAAGACATACAATCGTGTTGAGTCATAGACATGCATGCACACACTGATGTTCCAATGTCATGACAACATTTTCTTCAGAGCTAGTGTACTCATGCATGATGCTCCCTTATATCCTTCTACCAGTTTTATTGAGAAACCATTGACATTACAATACCTAAGCAACATCAATGGGTGGGAGTATGAAGTTATGTTAAGGTGTTAACATTTATTTCTTATTTTTACAGTTTACAGTATTTACCCAGGATAACCCAACTGAGATGCAAATTTGCATTTTCAGTAAAATTCTGCTTCTACACATTTTACAGTTTGGAGGACATTTTATTTGTAGTTACTGTATTTATGCATGTATGGATGGATGGATATATGGATGGATATATTTGTGTTTAATTTTGAAGTTTTGTACAGGAAAGGCACATCGAGCCAAAGTTTTTTTTTCATGTATTACCCATTAGCACAAGTAGGTTAACTGGCTTGCTGAAGGTCACACATGCACGTGGTAGTTTTGAGTTTCCTCAATTTTTACAGTTTGGTGCACTAACCTTTAAGCTACAAATAAAAAAAAAGCTAATATTAAATGTATGATGGAAACAGAGTTAGAATCAACAGTTTGACCACAGGACTTCTACAGTAATTATCTGAAATGAAAAAAAGCAAAGTTAGTGGCTATTTGAGGCTATACTGCCTCACAATAAAGTGACTTGCACAACATTATACAGTTAGCCAGTGGCTCTATTGGCATTTCAACTTGTGATCCTCTTGTTCACAGTTCTGTGCTCTAACTACTAGGTTATACTGCCTGACATACTGTCATTTACCCCATAACAATCAGCTACTTAAAAAACAGTATTTTGTCAAATACAGTTCTGTGGGAGAATCTGGATTTACACATGTTGAAGATTTATTTTAAGAGAAATTATTTGGAAACAGGAGTGGTCCCAGAGGACTGAATGAGGCCAGATGTAGTCCCACTTCATAAAAATAGTAGTGAGGAATAGACTGCCAAGTTATTGGCCAGTCAGACTGACTCTTGTGGTGGGATAGTTAATGGCATCATTACTGAAAGGATTGCAGAATATCTTATCAAAAGGGGATTACAAGGCCCCAGATGGCATTGATTCATGGGGGGGGGGGGCATGTCAAATGAATCTGATAATGTTTTTTGACCAATTGACCATGGAACTAGATCAGGGTGGAGTGCTTACCTAGATTTCAGTAATGTATTTGACACCATTCCACATAGGAGACTAGTAAGCAAGCTGGGTAGCTAAGGAGTGGGTCCAAAGGTGGTAAACTTGGTACAAAACTGGTTAAGGTATAAACGACAGAGGGTGGTGGTAAATGGACTTCATTCATGGGAAGGAAAGGTGAACCAGCAGGGTGACCCAGGGATCAGTGCTGGGACTGATCCTCTTTGTCTTTATAAGTGACATTGCAGAGAAGCTGAAAGGGAAGGTCTGCCTTTTTGCGGATGACACCAAACTCTACAATAAGGTATACACTTTGGGTGTGTGTGGAAAGGATGAGCAGTGGCCTGAGAAACTTGAGGAGTGGTCATGTGTATCACAGCTAGGTATACATGTGAAAAACTATAAAATAATGCACTTTGGGAACAGAAACTTAGGGGTGGAGAATAAAGTGGAGGAGGTACTGGCGACCACCAAGCATGACAGAGATCTAGGGGTGATCATACTGGATAACCTAAAGCAGGCCAGGCAGTTTGACAAGGAAGTTGGGAGGGCTAGTGGGATGCTGGGGTGCATAGGAAGGGGAATCACCAAAAGTTAAAATAAAAAAAATAGAAAGAGGGCGGTGGAGTTGCCTCCGTATAGATCACTGGTAAGACCCCACCTAGAGTACTGTGTCCAGTTCTGGAGACCACATCTCGGAAAGACATAGACAGAGTGGAGGTAGTCTAGAGGAGGGCAACTAAAATGGTGCAAGGTCTGCATCAGAGGCCCTATGAGGTGAGATTAAATGACCTAAATATATTCAATTTGGAAGAGAGGAAAGAGTGAGGATATGATAGAGAACATTAAATACCATACAGGGGTAAACAAGGTACAAGAGGGAAGTATTTTTCAGAAAAATGGGTACTCAAGAACAAGGAGACATGCTATGAAGCTAGAGTTGGGGAGAGGGGTAGATCCAGGAGAGATGTGAGGAAGTACTTCTTCACAGAAAGAAGGTGGCTTCCTGGAACAGCCTTGCAGCAGAAATGGTTGGGGTAAAAACAGTGGTGGGGTTCATAAATGCATAAGATGGGCATAAGAGAATCTTAGGGGAAAGGAGGGGGGGAAGAAGAATTGGCTGGTGATCAAGCAGGATTTTCTGTGATACTGTAAGTAAGGAAATGGGCAGACTAGGTTGGCCAAGCAGTCCTTATCTGCTGGCAAATTTTATGTTTCTATGAGTGGGAGTGTGAGGGCAACTTTTTTTGAATACTTTGGATAAGGTGTACTCCACATCCCCAAGACTCAATATTCAGTATCCAGCTACAACATTCAGGAAAATAAAACCATTTATGATGCTACTAGCAATCCCCTGGTGGTCAGGAATTGTCCCATTCCCACCCCAGACAACTTTAACTCTCCACACCCCATCTTCCCACCCCAAACAACTCCAGCTCTCCATTCACTCTCTTCCCATATGGAGCTTTAAAACAGACAGACAGACAGACACACACACACACACACACATATTGACAGGCTTTTGCCATTATATCAGAAGCCACCACATCTTTTATCATCATTCCCCCAGCCTCCCCGGTACCAAAGGGCCATTTGCCAGAAGTGGATTCCCCTTCCAGATCTCCTTTACATGATTTGGGGGAGGCCAATAGTAGCAAATCTGGATAGCCCAGTCACTTCCACCTTGTATTATTAATGATAGAAAATGTTCATCCCCTCTCTTCAGGTCAGATGTACTGTTCTCTCATTCAGTCAGTCAGCAGAAAAATTGTAAAGGTAAAGTATGCTATTGGTTAGGGATGGGGGGACTGATAGGCTAGTCAGATTTGTAACAATTGCCCTCTCCAAATCATGGATTGAGGATCAGGAGTGGACCCACTTTTTACAAGTGGTCCATTGGGGCCTGGGAGGGGCATTGTGCTAAGGAGGGATGATAACAAAGTTAAGCAGTAATGCATGACAGGATGTGTGTGTCATCCTAGGATAACATCACACTTTATTTGACTGGGCATGAGACCACAGGTTGAGAGCATTCAACACCCATGATGTGATGTTATCCCACACAATACACACACACCTCTGGAGCGCATTATTGCTATTATACAGTGGCTATTTCTTAAAAAGAAAAAGGTCCAAAATAAAATGTTCTATAACTTTTGCTTGATTTCTGGATAGGCAGGTATATTTATTATTGAAAGTTCCCAATTTTTATGGCTGTGGGCATAGCCTGCAGCCATCTTGCTGTAGCTGGAAAAATGGGATACTGAAGCACACATTTTAGAAGTTTTCATTGTATCCTTCCCCAATTGCAAATCACTACACCAGTTGAATGAAATACTCCCTTCTCTCTGTTGAGTAGACCAGTTCCAACACTATTTTTTCAGCTTTTGTCTCTCTCATTGTGCCTGCTTCAAGTGACCTGACAGCTAGCATCTTGGAGTAGGCACAAAGGTAAGTTACTTGCACCACTTCTTTGAAGTAGTTTAATTGTCTGCAATAGTGCAATTAGAAACTCCTTTTTTTTTTTTTTCAACTGATGTCAAAAAAGCCTTGCTACTGAAAGAGAGAGAGACAGAGAGAAAGAGAGATGGGGGGGGGGCATAGCCAGAGATATACCAGGCGTTTGTAAACAGAAAACATCATAGAAACATAGAAACATGGATTTTGACAGCAGATAAGAACCGCTTGGCCCACCCAGTCTGCCCGTTTCCCTACCTAATGGATAAGCTGCAGATCCTAGTTAACCAGCAGCCTACTTCTTCCTACCCCCACCCCCTAGAATTGCTTTATGACTGCCCCATGCATGCTTGAATTCCACCACTGTTTTTGACTCCACAACCTCCTCCTGAAGGCCGTTCCATGCATCCACAACCCTCTCTGTGAAAAAATACTTCCTTAAATTACCTCTGAGCCACCCCCTTCTATCTTCAAATTGTGCCCCCTTGTTCTTGCACACCTCTTTTTTTGAAAGATGCTACCCTCTTGGACTTTGTTGATTCCCTTGAGGTACTTGAAAGTTTCTATCATGTCCCCCCTCTCCCTCCTTTCCTCGAGGCTATACATATTCAGCTCCTTAAGTCTCTCTTCATATGTCTTCCGGTGCAGACCCTGCACCATTTTAGTTGCCCTCCTCTGGACAGCCTCCATCCTGGCTATGTCTTTGCGGAGATTGGGTCTCCAGAACTGCACGCAGTACTCCAGATGGGGTCTCACCAACTGTCTGTACAGAGGGATAATAACTTCCTCTTTTCTACTGGTGATGCCTCTCCCTATGCATCCCAGTATCCCCCCAGCCCTCCTTAGAAGTCTATCTGACCTGTTTTAACACAGGATTTAGTATATTCACTTGCTGGCTTGTTAAAAAGAACACACACCTATTATGTACTTATAATTTTTTATTGCTGCATATTTACCTGATTCTGTAGTATAGGTGTTGATTTCCTGCAAAAATATGCCTATAAAACAAAGATATCTGTAATAATTATATAGTTAATGAAGCTGTGTATGCCTTTTCTAGTTGGCATTGTTTTTTTTTTATTGCTTCCATCTCCCCCTGCTCTCAGATTACCTTGCAACATATTTGAGTCTTAAACTTTGATTATATCATCAACCTTCTTGTGTGCTTTGAATTCAGACCCGTGAAGGCATTCTGTTTTACAGAATTGTTTTAAATTCCTCACCTCTCTCATTTTATTTGGCTGTCCAATGTCCACCTCCACATTTACATTTTTTATTTCTATTTGATGAAGCTTCACAGAATGTGAGGCTAGCTAGGAGGAAGATTCACAGCTGTAGCTGTAGCAGTCTATATACTGAGAGCCCAATAATCCTCAGTTTACTACCCCTCTGTGCATGCAGAGGTCCTGGAAATACTTACAAGGGACACTAGATCCATCATGTCCAGCCCCTCACTGTAATACAGTAATTTAATGCTGTAATGGACTCTAGGTCAATCATGTCCAACCACTCACTGCAACATACAGTATTCATTTAATGTTGCAAAGGACTCTTGGTCCAACCCCTCACTGGAACTAAGCAATGTAATGTTGTAAGGGACTGTAGGGCCATCATATCCAGCCCCTCACTATAATATAGTAATTTAATGTTGTAATGGACTCTAGGTCCATCATGTTCAACTCCTCACTGTAACATATTGGTTTAATATTGTAAAGGACTCTATGTGCATCATGCCCAATCCCTCACTGTTTAACAAGAGGTATTGTAAGTCTCAGGCGGTATTCGCATTCCAAAAGAGACTTGTTACTTTATTTTAATTAGCTGAAGACATGTTAATCCTTCCTGATACAGGGAAGTGAGTTGTTTAAAATTTTATTAAACCAGACCCACATTTCACCTAGGGTTTGAGCAGTCAGCCTCAACTTGATTCAGGGGATGGATGACTGGGCTTCAACTATCCAGGAGTCCAGGGCATGCCACTTTCACAGAGAGGGCTATGTGCAAGCACAGGTAATGGTGTGGGACAAACACAGGTGAGGGTCTGTTTATAGTGGAGGCATGCTGTCAACCAATTTTATCTCTGGGTGGAATGATGCACAAGGAAGTCACATGACACACATATGACCACATGAGTAATAAGTGGCTGTGATGGGATTTAAAGCTGGAATTTCCTCATTCACTCTTCAGTGCCCTCTCAAAACAACACTACCATACATGCATTTTTCCCATAACAGGAGCTGCACCCCTGCTGTTGAGGTGAAACCAGGAATCCAAACTACTAGGAAGTCTGATTGTGCACCTAATGAAGAAGAGGTGATTCACTTAATTCCTTCATGACCTAAAGCAAAATTCAAATACTCAGATTGAGACTTGTTCACAAATCTAGGTTCAGTATTGTTTTCCATGATAATAAACATAATAAATCACGTGCTAACTATTAAAGCAGTAGTTATAAATAGTGATGTGGAGAACCTCTCTGAAGAAAACTGGGCCACCCTGAATGCACTCTGTTGTTTTTCATGAGACCTGGACTGAATCTTGCCAGGTCAGATTTCAATACATTTATTGTTATACCTCCCCCAGCCTCCCAGCTTGAATGTCTGTCATGTGACAGGCATAGGAGGCTGAGGAGAGGTCAAAGAGTGCCTCAGGGGAGTATATATAGCCATGTGACTCTGATCTCAATACATAGGTACTGGAACATGGGGAAAAGTGGGAGGTGCCGAAGTTCAAAAGGGCACAGGGTAAAAAGATAGTGGACCCAATTCCAAGACAGCAGTGAGAGCAGGTCGCAAAGAATGCCAGTGCATAAAGTTATGCCAAAAACCCTATGATATGTGAGCTGCACCATATTCCAAGAGAATCACCAGATACGATGGAAAATGCTGAAATACACATGTCACAACTTACACCTGCATGTCATGTCATAGCCTGCAACAGCGGAGTAACAGTACGCATGTCGTAACCCTATGACCATATAAAAGTGCACAAGATGCAGACATGTTGTAGGGCCTACAAGATGTCAGGTATCGGGATAGAGGCAGCAAGCAGTGGTAAGAGGAGGAAACGGAACTTCACCTTTGAAGAAGCAGATGTGTTCGTACAGGAACTGGAGGCCCAACAAAATCTGCACATGGGCAAGGGAGGGGAATGGGAGCAGCGCCACTGGAGGAAGGCAGCATGGGATGAGGTGGCAGTAAGGGTAAATGCTGTTGCAAATGCAAGGTGCACCATGTGTGACCTACGAAAGCGCATTACCAACCTCAAATGCCATGCCAAGACCAAGGAGAAACAAAACAAGTGGCAGGCAGTGGCCACAGGAGGTGAGACCCCTCAGCACCCATGAGGAGAGGATGCTAGCAATTATCAGCCAGCACAGCGTCCATGGCGACACGGACCTTGACACATTCTGGATGGATGCAGGGATGGGTAAGTGGAAGTGTGATACATGGCATAGTGACTATTATGAATGAATGTAACAATGGATAACAGGGAGGGTGATATGCTGGGACCACAGATAGTGTTCTGCAGTACAGTCAGAATAGTGATGGTGGGGCACAGCCATGCAATGTGAAACAGTGAACAGATGGGAGGGAATATGTGGGATTGGACCCTGGAATGTAGCACAGCCAGGAGGAATGCATACAGTGTAGGCAACATATGGGGAGGTGGCACTGATGCACTGTTGTACCCCCCCACAGGTGCAGATGCAGTGGACACAGGGACAGGTAAGATGACTGCCAGTGCAGCCTGCAGTGCATTGGACAGTGACACAGGGGCAGGGAACTGTGGCATGCACGGTGGGCATATAATGGTGTGATAGCACTGATGCACTGTTGTTCCCCCACAGGTGCAGCACCAGCAGAGACATTGGCAGGTAAGCCAGTGGCCAACATCACCCCCACACTGTGGGATGGTGTGACAGGGGTGGGGATGGAGTCATGCATGGTTGGCATGTAATGGTGGTGCCACACTGATGCTTTGTTGTTTTCCCACAGGTGTGGCACCAGCAGACACAGGGGCAGGTAAGCAGACTGCCTACACTACCCCAGTGCATGGGACAGCGATTCAGGGGTTGAGATGGTGGCAGGCATGATAGGCATGACATGGGAGGTACAACTGATGCATCGATGTCTCCCCACAGATGCAGCAGCAGTGGACACAGGGCCGGTGGACAATGCTGACACCCGTGCAGAGCGGGCACAGCAAGACACAGCCAGGACACCAGTGGAGGGGGAGTGCGAGCCAGTGGAAGAACATCAGCAGGAGCAGGAGGAGGGCCTGGACCTCAGTGACTTCCTGAGCTGTGGGAGCCTGAGGGCTGAGATCACTCCAGACATGAGTCCCACATCATACCATAGGCTGGAGGAGGCCCTGGCTGGGACAACACCATCCCCAGATGAGGAGGACCAGCCGCAAACCCCAACAGACTATGCAGGGTTCTGCCGCTCCCTGGTAACCACTCACGGGAAACAGGGTGAGATGCTGGTCAGCATGGATGCCCATGATGTAGTGGTGGAGGAGCAGATGGGCACACAGATGGGGTGCCCAAGACTGGGACATACACAACAGTCAGTCAGTGATCATCAGGTGGAGGCCATGTCAGTCAAACAGGCCTTTACGTAGGTACAGATGTGCTATCACCCACCTGGCCATGGCTGTCAAGGAGTCAGTGGCCCAGCAGACGAGGCAGGTGGATGCACTATTGGCCCTGATACAGGCCACACATGCAGACCTGCAACCACGAGGATCCATGGCATGGGACGCCAACACACAGGCACCACAGGAGGTGCAGCTGTCCCCAGCACCACACAGGAGCCGCTGACAGCAGCAGCAACAACACTGCCACTGCCAGGTATGGTGGGCCCAGCAGCAGTGCCCTCCCCAAACACCACCACCACCCCTGGTGCAGCAGCCCCCACCACTGGATGCGCCGCTGCAGGTGGCCCCACCACAGCCACCACTGGCACCACCAGCAGAACCTGCACCACAGCACCACAGCCCCCTGTGATGGTGACACACACAGCACTGGGGCAACATCTGTCACCAACAACCACTGGATGAGCACCGGTGGCAGCACAAGGAGCCAGAGTGGCGGGGCAGAGGACAGCAGTAACACCCACTGCCAGGGGCCTGGGGCAGAAGGTGCTGGGCACAAGGCACAGGACCAGTGGCAGATGACCGCAGGCAGCACAGATGGTGGCACAGCAGCAGGCCATGAACAGTGGTGGGCCCGAGGGGACGGGACTGGTGACAGCGCCACAGCAAGCGTTGACAGTGGTGGCCCAACAAACATGCACCAACTGCAGGGTAGGGCCAGTACTACCACTGGGGCTGGAAAGCGCAAAAGGACTGGGCGGTAGTAGCAGGCAATGGACAGATGTGCCACCTTGGCATACCACTGCTACGGGTGTGGACAGCAGGTGGTGTGGCAGTCTGGGTTGGCACAGAGTCCTGATGTGTGGTGTGTGTGTGAGGAGTGTACGTGAATGTGTCCATGTGTGGGAGGGCACTGTTGTGAGGCACGTGTGTGTGTGCATTGCACAGTCACTGGATGTGGGTATGTGTGAGGGCCTGCCACTTCTACACTGTTGTACTGCACTGTGTCACCTATGTCATATGTCACCTGCACCAAGTAAACCGTGTGGTATCCCTCATTACCACTTCTGTGACAGGTCACCTCACATGTCTCATACGGCTGATGCCTGTGTGAGAGGCATACTGCATACCGCATATACACAACTTACGCATCGACTGCAAGTGCATACAGGTCACACATGAATCCCGTAGTTGCGTATCTGTGGTTTGTGGGACTGCATAAAAAGATTTCCCTAATACAAGTGGTGCTTTTTAAGGGTAGTTGGTAGTAGAGATATGTAACATAATGTTTTTTTGCAATTACATCCCTAACATATATATTTTTTTCAATTTAAGTTAATTTACTGCTGATTTTCTTGCCTCAAAATGTGACATCAAAACCAACGTGTTTGTTGTTTGCTACTGTGAACTCATTTTCCTTCACAGTATTCAAACTAAAGTACTGTGTTGCTCAAAACATCTTATTTTAAGATATCCACATTGTCCTGGCCCTTTACTTTATTCCCTTTGGCTGAAGAGATGCTCAATAATTTCTGTGATGGGTGTAAAGTGTAGTGTCCTACTTTGTTACACCCATCACAGTGAACCCCACACTGACCTCCAGTCAGTTATTTAAAATTGTTGTACTTTTCCTTGCTCCCTGGATCTGTCAGCTTCTTAGAGAAAACATTGATTTGTCCATGGCCCCAGCACGACGACGCTATGTGGCCATTTGATTCCCCACCTGACATGGTGTCCTAGATTTGCTTATGTTTGCACATCACAGGTGGGGAGTCAGTCTGGTATCCCAGTGTCATGCTTGTCTTGTGTCTGTGCCTGAAAAGCAGTTTGAGTTGGTGGCAGTATAAAAGTTATGTTTGTGACCGGATCTTCCTCTTTTCCTTCACATCCAGTGAGAGTGTCTTTGCCATTCCTCAGTATTACACCCATCACGAGGTGAGTGACTAGTTATAACCATCATGGGGGACAAGTAACCATTAGCGAACTGGGCAACCGAGATCAATCCTATAGGATCGATTGTTCACTGGTGGCATTTGTATGCAAGTTCTCCGATTTTGGAGATGGGGGGGCTTTTCACTTCACTGACTGAACTTGCTGGAGTTAGTGAAACACACCAAAACCTGTGGTGTGTCTGATCACCCATCATGTTATCTCATGAGTGTCTTTAGTGAGGTTAGAAATGGAGACAGTTAGTATACATTTTAAAAGGACTATGTCCCTGTATTGTCAAGTACTGTATGTAAGCTCTGTGGTTTGATCCTGGCCCATTTACCTGCATTTTTGTTTGTACATGTTCCCCTTTTGAGAGAGTTTAGTAGTGGAGATCTCCTCTGGACAGTTTTAACTCAGAGGCATAGGTTACATGGGAGCAACAATATTAAATGCTTGTTCAAGCATCCTGGTGTTTTGTTCTGGATGTCAGAGTTCTAGTGCAATAAATTTCATTGTGATGCTAACTGTGTGAGCTCCAATGCAGCAACAATGCACAGCCTAGAAGGTAGAAGCTGTGATTGAGCTTGGTACATATAACAGACAGATCTGGGTTTGATTCCTTCAACCTCCACTTGCATACTGTATGACTCTGAGCAAATCCCTAAACTTCCCCTGTGCTCCCTGGTCATTCCTGAACACAGGCACCTGTACCTAGTGGGCCTTACCCGGTTACCATAGAATAAAATACATTTTAAATGTGCTATTAATTTAGTTGATGTTCTATTTTACCAAGGTATATTTTTGTTCCTGTTTTTTTGCTGCCAAATTTATATTTTTTTTATTCTCTATTTTTATCCACCTACTACTGCCCCCAGACTCTCCTATCTCTTGGATCCCCAGGCTAACACTATCCAATCCACCTATGAGTCTGCCCCTAGAGTGCACGCTACCTCAATTTACAATTAGTTTCCCAGTTAACCCACCGGGCGGGTTAGGGAAGGCCACCGTCTTACCTTGCCCTAGACATCAGGGAGGTGTGCGCTCACAGCGGAGTCTGCTCTCTGGCTTCATGGGAGCGGAGTGGAGGATCGTCACCAGGACCATCTGGGGGATGTTTTCCTCTGCTCTCTGCAATTTCCCCTGATGCTGTCATGCAATGGGGAGCAAGGAGTCGAGCGCACGCTGAGACGTACAGGCCTCTCCAGTCCCCTGCCAGCATCGACCCATTGCAGTAGCTTTCCTCGCTGCACCGACAACCTCCCAAGTTCCCCAGGGGGCGACGGTATTGCGGCAGGGAAAGCATCCCATCCCACCCTGGAGAAGGAGAGCAAGCCATTGGGTGCTTGATCCTTATCTCCCCTGCTGACCCCCGCTGGCCCAAGTCCATTTCCGAACCCGGGTCACCGCCGAGGTGCGCGGTGTGGTGTCCAGCGCCTCAACCCTCAGCACCACTAGGCCCACTCTGACAAATATTTTGATGTACCTTTTGTGTCCTGTTGTATAATTTTTATTTTGGTATTGTTTACAATCACCTTCCCAGGACCTCCTTGTAAGTGAGCTGTGTAGGCAGTGGAGTCATTTTATTCATGGTCTGGTGCAAGGGTTCATCAGATGAAGGGCTAGGTCTCATTATTTTGTTATTACAAGTAAGTGTGAGAGGGGCAGTCACTGAAATAAAATTTTGGGCATTCTTTGTAATTGCTGTCCTTGCATTTTGCACGGCGGGTGGGGTTGGGGGCTTAATGTGCTGTGAACTGTGAATGCTTTGTGTTTTATTTCTAATGTTGGAATAAATGTTATATAGTAATAATGCATACAGAAAACCTGAAAACATGTTTTGACTCTGCCTGTGTGAGCATTCATATTTGGACTTCCTGAGCACCATGTGGCTTCCCTGCTGGTGGGTGGTGGTTTGTGGGGGGGGGTACTCTTGGTGCCTTTGACGCTGGTCTCATTATGGCCAAATATGAATGCTTACACAACCCTAATGCTTCCAATTGTCCGAATCATTGTGTCTGGGTAAAATAAGAGAAGTGGTGTAGTTATGCTGTGGTTATTATGCTGGTCTGGGAGCGTGTCCCAGCCAGTCTTTTGACTTAGCCTTTGTGAGCATTCATATTCAGCTTCATGAGCACCATGCGGCTTCCCTACTGGTGGGTTGTGGTTGGGGGAGGCACGCTTGCAGCCTTTGAAACTGGTGGGGTACTAAACAGACTGTTAATCTAACTCTTGGGAGTGCCTTATTGCAATTATAAAAAGGTATGCCATAGTGATCAGTCTGTATATGACAGTGTAACAGGGATTATTGTAAGACTTTTGGACTCCTATCAGCCAATCAGATTGCAGCATTTCTTGAAAGCCTTTTTATAATATCCCATCTTTTGTTCCATCAAATTGTCCTGAGTGTTCCATGCCTCTCCCTTGATTGAAGGATCATGTGGAGAGTGCATGCTGACTCTTTTCTACAGTCAAATGGCCTTGAGTGCTCTGTTCCTCTCCTGTCGAATGGTCTTGAGTGTTCTGTGCCATGTAGAATACTTTAAAGTAGTGTAATTATAATAAACATGTTATTTTTTAATGTAATGTGTTTAAAAAGCCTTCAGTCTACATAAGCAAAGCTTTTTACTCATTAACAGTTGTGTGGTGCCCTTTATTACACTCGTGTGGTGTGTCTTGTTACACTCATCACGGTGTGTTGTTACAATCATCACACTAGACCCCAATTTTCTTGGAAACCTTAACATTTTTTACATTAAAACACTGTGATTTTTTCACATGTAGGTCACAGTATTTTAACCTGTATTACACAATTCATCTATGGTCACCCTTTATTACACTTGCAGTGATGTGTGGTGTGTCTTGTTACACTCACCACAGTGTGTGATGTGTATTGTTACAATCATCACACTAGACTCCATTTTTCTTTGGAACCTTTTTTTATCTTAAAACATTGTGATTTTTTCATATATGGGTCATGGTATCTTAACCTGTATTACACAATTCTTCTACAGTCGATTTGAAAATTTCACTCCAATGTCACACTTTGGTAATCCTTTTTCATGAACAGACCCAGTAGCAACCTGCAATGCATGTGTGGCCTGTACATGTGACATGTGCGAGGAGAGGCGCGTAGGTGGAAGCTAGGCTGCAGACCATACATGCCGAGCACGAGTGGAGGTTCTGGCAGCAATGGATACCAGCAACAGCAACAGTGGACAGTAGGCCCTGGTGGTACACACCCTGTAAACTGGTAAGTACTTTGACACTACACTCCCAGGCCTTATGCTATAGTCAGTACAGCAGTCATGTGCTAATGATGTATGCCATTCTGTTGCACCAGGGGAGACACACCCTGACCATAGGTGAGTACTGGACAGTGCACAACCTGCATATATGTGATGGGATGTGATGGGGCACTCTCCCAAGATGGGAGAGTGCCTCAGAAAAGCACTAGCAAACAGGCTAGAAGGAGGTGTGGAGCAACAATGGGGAATTATCAAAACTGCCATCACAGAGGCAACAAGCCTTTGTGTGAAGCAAATAAACAAATCAAAACAAAAGAAAAAGCCACTATGGTTCTCAAAAGAGGTGGCTGTGAAAGTCAGGAAGAAAAAGATAGCATTCCGGAAGTATAAGGAAACACAGAAGGAGCAGGACAGAGAGCTGTACCAGTTAAGGCAGAAGGAAGCAGGAAGGGAAGTCAGAATAGCAAAGGCCCAAACTGAGGAAAAGATAGCCAACTCAGTTAAGAAGGGGGATAAAACCTTTTATAGGTACATCAGTGAGCGTAGAAAGACAAAGGGAGGGATAGTGAGGCTGAATAGAATGAACGGTGGGTGGGCAGAGGGGGACAGTGAAAAAGCAGCAATACTGAACGAATATTTCTGCTCAGTATTCACAAAAGAGGAGGGGCGTGCCTAATCCAATTAACAGAAGCACTCTTGATAGGGGGGTCGATCCCAGTCCTTTCACAGAAGAAAGGGTTCTGCAAGAACTCCTAAAACTGAAGGTGGACAAAGCAATGGGTCCTGATGGAATTCACCCCAGAATTCTAAAAGAATTAAGGGAGGAACTAGTGAAACCACTGGCTACTCTTTTTAATAAATCATGGGAGGATGGGGTGGTACCCAAGGACTGGAGGAAGGTGGATGTGATTCTTCTTCACAAAAGTGGGACCAAGACAGAGGCAGGAAACTACAGACCTGTCAGTCTGACCTCTGTGGTAGGGAAAGTGATGGAGTCACTTCGAAGGAAAGAATAGTTGAGTACCTAGAGGCCAGTGGAGCACAGGACCCAAGGCAGCATGGGTTCACAGCGGAAGGTCATGTCAGACAAATCTAATAGATTTCTTTGACTGGGTGACCAAAATAGTAGACCAGGGAGGGCTGTGGACATGGCCTACCTAGACTTTAGCAAGGCATTTGACACAGTCCCACACAAAAGATTAATAGTCAAATTAACCAGCCTGGGAGTGGGACCCAGGGTGGTAGCCTGGTAAACATTGGCTGGACAACAGGACACAGAAGGTAATTGTAAATGGAGTTCACTCTGAAGAAAGAGGGGTTACTAGTGGGGTACCGAAGGGTTCAGTATTGGGTCCAGTCCTTTTAATGTCTTCATCAGTGACATTGCAGAGGGACTGGAAGGAAAAGTATGCCTTTGCAGATGACACAAAGATCTACAACAGGGTTGGTACACAAGGAGGCGTGGAAAGGATGAAAAGGGACTTGGCAAGGTTGGAGGAATGGTCAGAAGTATGGCAGCTAGGATTCAATGCAAAGAAGTGCAAAATAATGCACCTGGGAAACAAGAACCAGGGAAGAATACGCAATGGGTGGGGAGGTAGTAACAACAACAAAAGGAAAGGGACCTGGGGGTAATCATATCAGATGACCTTAAGGTTAGCAAGCAATGTGAGAAGGCAGTAGGGAGGGCTGGGGTATACTGGGATGTATAGGGAGGCATCATCAGCAGAAAACAGGAAGTTGTTATCCTCTGTACAGACAGTTGGTGAGACCCCATCTGAGTACTGTGTCCAGTTCTGAGACCCCATCTCCGCAAGGACATAGACAGGATAGAGGCAGTCCAGAGGAGGGCAACTAAAATGGTGCAGGGTCTGCAAGAGAAACTGTATGAGGAGAGACTGAAGGAGCTTAATATGTATACCCTTGAGGAAAGAAGGGAGAGGGGGGACATGATAGAAACTTTTAAGTACCTCAGTGGAATCAACAAAGTCCAAGAGGGCAGCATCTTTCAGAAAAAGAGACTTGCAAGAACAAGGGGACACAATTTAAAGATAGAAGGAGGGCGGTTCAGGGGCAATGTGAGGAAGTATTATTTCACAGAGAGGGCAGTTGATGCATGGAACAGCCTTCCTGAGGAGGTTGTGGGGTCTAAAACTGTGGGAGAATTCAAGAATGCATGGGACAGACATAAGGCAATTCTTGTGGGGGGTAGGAAGAAATAGGCTGTTGGTTAACTAGGATCTGCGGCCTATCCTGTAGAAAGGGAAATGGGCAGACTAGATGGGCCTAGCGGTCCTTATCTGCCATCAAAGTCTATGTTTCTATGTTTCTATATTCACTTGCCTGTAAAACTTAATGGTCCTAATATTGCTTTACCAATCCTTTTGTCTAAGGAGAAGCACACCCTGAACAGAAGGTAGTTTGGCAGTGCAATATCACCATATATGCTGTGGTTAATGTTTATACTGGTTGTTAATGTGTGTTGCTAATTGTCCATCCAGGTGAGCCACAGTAGGCTGCAGGGCCACCCATGAGTGCGAACAGGGAGCACAGGGAAGGTAGGTGCATTGCACAGAGTAACACTGTCTGCATGTGGGGGCCGTGGGACTGCTTCCTGGGCACAGGTGTGTAGGCGCAGTGTTGTATACCCCTATGCCTGCAGCTGCACATCCACATGGCAGGATGGTGGGTAGTGTTGTTGGCTGCCACCCACACTGTACACAGCTGTGCTGTGGTGTGCTATGCGGCAGATGGGCAGCAGGTACCATGCCGTGTGGCACCACATGCCAGCCTGGCATCGAGCAGCTGGGCTAGGCCATTGTGCATGGATACAGTGTAGGCTGCAGACCTGTGGTGGATGTCCATGTGCCTGGGCAAGCCTTTGCATGGGAATGGCAGCATGGCAGTACATGGCTGGGTCTGGTGTGTGGTGGTGCAGTGTAGGCAGCTGCAGTGGAGCTGCCCACTGTATGCTGTATGTGCATAGCAGCACACAGCTCTGACATACTGCCTGCAGTGTTTGGTGGTGGTGTGTACACCTTCAGTAGGTGGTGTGGCATGCAGGGGCATGCATGTGCAGGACAGCCCTGCTGTGCCACAGCCCAGGTGTGGTGCACACAGTTCAGTGCTGTACCCTTTGCCACTGTAGCCCAGCCCTGTACACCATGCTGGCCACCACTGGACAAGATGGGCAGCATGTGGGGGGACAGCATGGATGCCTCACTACTGCACACTGACACATGTGCTATGCCTTATTTCCTTGCAGATCTGTACCGCTTGTTCCTGACACCCCCATGCCAGGTCAATGACATCAGCCAGAATGCCGTGGAGTGCAGGCCTCAGCCTAAGTTCAGTGTCTCAGTAGGTAGCACACTCGCCTCTGAGGCTGGGAGATCGCAGTGTCAGTGGCTCAGTAGGTAGCACACTCACCTCTGAGGCCAGGAGATCAGAGGGCTGTGGGTTCAGATCCCACATCTGGCACTTGGGTTAATATCCCAGTACTGATACTGTAGTCAGCATGAGAGGGGTGCTGCACTTCTGAGGTACCATCTTTTGGATGAGACGTTAAACCGAGGTCCCATCTGCCTGGATTGGTGGTAGTTTAGGTGGATGTTAAAGATCCCATGGCACTTATCGAAAAGAGTAGGAGAATTTCCCCGATGTCCTGGCCAAAATTCCCTCATTCACTAAAAATACCACCAACTGCTTAATCTGGTTCAAGGTCAGTTGGCATTCATCTGTATCCCCCTCCCCCGGGTCATGCCTGAAAATAGGCAGGATTTGTCTAGTGCACTTACCTGGTCAATAAAAACTAAATAAAAAAAAATAAAATAAGTGGGCGGGCATCCAACTTTAATCCTATGGAGACGGCCATGCTAGTCAACATGGTGCAGCAGTGGGGGAGGACACTCCTCCCACCCAGGTGCAGAAGGCGCACTGCAGCAGAGCATGACAGAGTGTAGAGGGCTATAGGGGCACGTCTGGGTGCTAGCAGTGGTGTGCCCTGCATTGTCCGCCAACTTCAGCACCACTGGCAGGACCTGGCATGGTGGGACCCTGGGCTCCTGCAGTGCCTCATTGACATGGCACAACAGAGGGATGCTGAGATGAGGCCAGGACACAGGTGCAGGTGGGTATACCAATGTCTCACCACACAGTGGTGCTACGCTGCCACACAGGCCAAGACCTGCAACAGTGCACATGTGTAACTGTGTTCCTCTTCCCCACAGGTGCAGCATATGGCGACCAGGGATAGCAGGGTCATTGGGACAGTGACTAGCAGCACGGCGCAGGCCTGCAACAGAAGGCGGTGTGCTGGAGGTCTGATAGGTGCATGCACTGTGTGCTATGTGTTGTGACCATGCTGCTGTGGCCCATGGGGGTGGATGCGGCGGCTGTGTGTTGCATCTGTGTGCGTGTCGTGTGTCCCAGACCAGCACTGAGCTCAGCCTTTGCATCCTTACAGGTGTGTATAGCAGACTGACACCCCACTGGAGAGCCCTGCTGAGGGTCATGGCAGCCATCAAGGCGATGGACGCTGAGGCCTACCACCAATGTACCCACTGCCAATTGTGGAGGGTAAGACCCATCCCTTCCTCATCATTGGAGGAGGAGGCAGAGGTGGTTGAGGTGCCAGACCCCACAGATGGTGGGTGGCAGGAGCTGAAGGATCAGCCAGCTGCAGTGGACATGGCCATGCAGGATGCTGAGGGGCCTGTGGCAGAGGATGTGCCTGCTGTGGGGCCACTGGTGGAGGAGGCAGTGGGGGTGCCACAGGGGACAGCAATGCCCCAGCTGTCAAGTGGCCTGAGGATGTGGCCGTGCAGGCTGCCGATGACCATGTTCACCAGGCAGATGGTGGTGGCCTTGCCCAGCCACCTCCAGGTGGGCCAGATGGCTGTGTTAGGGCACCTGGGGGTCAGCCTGGCCAGAGGGGTGTGCTGAACCCAGGTCAGCAGCCAGTGGGCAATCAGTGTCTAGTGGAGCTAGTGTCCACAATCATGGGCAACATGGCCAGACTGCAGGGCTCCCCTGGTGCTCTCCTGGACGAGCTTCAATGGTGCTAGTGCCCAACACATTGGACAGTGTTGTGTTGTTGGTTGGTGCAGAGCTGTATAGATGGGGCGAGGGGCCTTGTATATAGGGAGGTGCCGTGTCCATGGGGAGCCACCTGGACCGGTGTGGGTAGGCTGTGTAGGTGGGGTGTGTTGTGGGGAGGCATCTGCTGTTGTTTGTATTGCTGTTATCTGTGTTTTTTCTGTTTTCATGTTACTGTTTTATACTGCTTATTAAATGTTATTTATAGACACCTTGGTCTGTGTGTCTGTCTTTGGTGTGCATGGGCGTCTGCGTGTGTGTATCACTCTGTACGTGGGAGCACACATGTGGCAGTCCTGCTCTGTCCCCTGTGTGTCTCCACTGTGCACCTGGTTTCTGTGTGCTGGCTGTGCAGCTCACAGTCATGGGCGGGCACCGGTGGCCATGTCCGCATGGTGTTCTGTGTGCTGCAGCTAACCATGCCTGGTCCGGGCCACATGTCACCACACCATGCATCTCCTGGCTGTGTGGTGTCCTTGGGCCTGTACAGCTCCCTTCCACCCGGGGGATCAGTGGTCCCTGTGGGTGGCACCAGTGGTGCAGCCAATGGTGCGTCTCACCACCATACATCAGCAGGTCTGTGCCACCCGGTGCTCTGTCCCTGTTGTGGTTGCACTGGTTACATGCATCAGTAGCCATGGCAGGAGCATTGTGCCTGGTGGTGCCATTGTCACAGCATTGTTTTTGTGGCCAGTGTGTGACCTTTGCCTCCTGTGCCCACATGCCCATCGCCCGGTGCATGCTGTGGTCCTCTGTGGGTGACTGTGTTGCCTTCCCATGGTCTTGGTCCTGCCTCACGGCTGCTGTATGGCATGCATGGGCACTGTTCCTGCACCAATGCAGCCACTCATGTTGCATTACATCTAGCAGTCAGTTTCACCTCCTCTGGTGGCACGGTGGTGTTGGCATGGGTGCCATGCCATTGCTAGTGCTACATTGTGCTACAGTGTGTCCCCTGTAGTGCTGCTGGTGCCCCCATGCTGCTGCTTGGGGGGGGGCGGTGGTGGTGTCTGTGCTCACAGGCTTCTACCATCCCTGTTCTACCCCTCTTGCCACCTGTGCTGTGTGTCCCACTGCACTGCTGCCTGCAGTGCTTACCTCCAGACTGTCCCACATATCATGGCACTGTTCCTCATTGTATGTCTCATTGCTTCTCTGTTCCACATGGTGATGCCTTGTCCCACATTCAGTGTTGGGCTCTAGTTGCTGCTTGCTGTAGTCCATGTTGCACCTCGCCTGGTATTCACTTTCTGCTAGCCTGTCTGGCCATGCTGCTGCCCATTTCACTCTGTCCTGGGTGTCCTGGGCATATTTGTTTTGGTTTTCCACTGTTTGCCCTTTGGTCCATGTTCAGGCCTACTGGTTGTGTGGTGTGCTGCAGTCTGGCTTGGGGAGTGTTTCTGTGGCCTGTGCACTGTTTAGGACAGCTATTCCCTGTTCTAACTTATGTTACCTTCCTCTGCCATATTTCTTTACACCAACTGTTCTGGAATAGCAGTTCCGTGGTGCTGGTGTGTTACACCTGTCATAGGCCACGTTATGCAATTGCGTAGGCATTCTTTGATGTAACTGTCATATCTAGCATTTGTTGTAGCAGTTGCGGGTTGTGACGTAAGTGTTCTTTTGGAATCACGTGTGTCGCAACTCACTGGTGTAACTTGCAATTTGCACTGTCAGAACTGGCATACTGCATTTACACCTGGCATAACTGTCTTGGAATTGGGCCCTGTGTTTTCAAGCAAAAGGGCATTTTGAATGCTCATAGGCAAAAGTGGGCAGCTGCAGCACCCCTGCACCCATTGGTTCCAGCACCCATGCATCAACACCATTTCAGCTCAATAAGCAGAGGGGAAGGAGCTGAATTTTCTGGTTGCTGCCGTTCACCCGTAGCAGCATTCAGCAGGCCAAAGCAAGGAGAAGAAAGGAGTGAGGTGCTGGAGACAGACAGGAAAGGGGAAGAAAAAAGGTTTTTTTAAGTAAAAAGAAAAAAATAAAACATTTGCAAAATAATGAAGAAATTATAACAAAACACTGACTAGAGAGGAGACTGTGTTTTTTTTTTTTGGGGGGGGGGCAGAGACCAGAATTCTTATAGTATGCAGATTTGCAGAAGAAAATTAAAGAGTTTGTGAAAAATAAAGATTATGAAAGCAAATTAAGAACAGAAAAGAAGAATAGAGAAAAAAAAAGAAAATTGAGATTGTCAGAGAGACAGTATATTGGGGCACTCACTGTCTAGCATGCAGAAAAGCACAGAACAGAAGAGAATCTGAAGAAGAATATTTAAAAGTGAAAAATGAAAGTGCAGAGAAAAAGCAAGAGGGAGATGGGGATGACTGCTTGGACTAGAGGCTGTGTTGTCAGTGTGCATAAAAGTGCACAGCACAAACAGTAGTACTGTCTTTCTTTACAGTGCACAACTGCAGAAAATAAAATTAGAAAAATAAAAAAAAATTTTAACAAGAAAATGTTTATAGAAAGAAAGAAAAGGCTTTAAACAAGAAAAGAACATAGATTGTATCATTTTACAGAGAAAGACCAAAGAAAGAAGAAAAAAGTTTACATTTTATTTTACAACAGACACTGTGTGTGTGTGTGTGTGCATGTGCGCATGCATGTGTAGGTGGGGGCGGGTGAATCCTGTTTTGGGAGGAGACACAGCTCTTTGGCAGTTGCACTGTAGCCCCTGTCTGCAGCATCGCATGTTTTGCGTTGTCCAATTAAAAAATAAATTGTAAAAGTAGAGCCAGTAAAGGTTTACAGTATACGTGAAGCCTTTTTTGGGGGGAGGGATATCCCTTTGGCAGTTGCATAGTAGCCCCCATCTTTAGCATCACCAGCCATTTTCCACGGCAGCACAGGACCATTTTTGTGTTGCGTACTCTAGTAAACAAACAAACAAAAAGTACTGTGAAAGTAGAGCCGATAAAGAATTGCTTCAAGTGTGAAACCTTTTTGGGGATAGGGACAGCTCACTGGCAGCTGCATAGCAGCCCATGTCTTCAGCATCATCAGTCATTTCCCACACAAGCACAGGACCATTTTTGTCTTGTGCAGTCCAATAAAAAGCAAACCATGAAACCAGACCCAGAAAAGGTTTGTGTCATATGTGAACTCATTTTAGAGGGAGGGGCAGCCCTTTGGCATTCGTGCAGCTGCCTCCTGTCTACAGTGTCACCCACATTTTCCTTTTCCTATTCAACTACAAGGCCATTTTTGTTTTGTGTAGTCCAGTAAAGAAAATAAATTGTGAAAGTAGAGCCAGTAAAGGCTTACATTATATGTGAAGCCTTTTTTTGGGGGAGGGATATCCCTGTGGCAGTTGCATAGTAGCCCCCATCTTTAGCATCATCAGTCATTTCCCACACAAGCACAGGACCATTTTTGTTTTGTGCAGTCCAATAAAAAGCAAACTGTGAAATCAGACCCAGAAAAGGTTTGTGTCACATGTGAACTCATTTTAGAGGGAATGGCAGCCCTTTGGCATTTGTGCAGCAGCCTCCTGCCTACAGTGTCACCCACATTTTCCTTTTCCTATTCAACTACAAGGCCATTTTTGTTTTGTGTAGTCCAGTAAAGAAAATAAATTGTGAAAGCAGAGCAGGTTAAGGCTTGCATTGCGGGTGAAGCCTCTTTGGGATCATGGATCAGGTGTCATTAGTTTAGGTTAATGGGGGGAAGGTTTAAAAAGGATATTAGGAATTATTACTTTACAGAAAGAGTGGTTGAACCATGGAATGGACTGCCAGCAAAGGAATTGGGTGCCACAACCATTAATGGCTTTGAACATGGCTGGAATAGAGTCAAGGGGATATTAACTACTCAGCAGGAAGTTTGGGGTAAAACATGGATAACAAAGGGGGAACTGTAAGCAAAGAACCCACAGAGACAACATATCCTGGGGTATGATAGGGTAACATGGGAAGATTGGACTGCTCATCTGTCTTTTTCTGTCATCATCATCTGTACTTCAATAATGAACTAACTAACTACTGTAACTAATTAATACTTCCTACCCTCCCCAGGTGGCCAGGGCTAGTGTCTGGACCACCCCCTCCTCCCGAAAGTCATGTCCCACCCTACAGCTCCATACCCAATCTTTACAAACACTTTAAAGCAGAATTGCACTGAACTTGTATATCATTTGCCTACCGTGGCAGCTACCGGAATGCCTCCTCGCTCCCTCCGGGAGCCGAAACATGGGACACAGGACCTTACCGGCCTGGAGCCGCATACCCCAGCTCACTGCCTACATGGGAGCTGCGGAGCATACTCCTCGCTCCCTCCGGGAGCAAAACATGGGACATAAGACCTCGCTTGGCCTAGAGTGAGAACTACCTCTGCTCACCTTCAGGGACTCTGGTGTGGGGTGCTAGCCCGACGACGCTGCATGTCATCTGCCCCGCCTACCCCATCCACCCACCCACCCAGGGGCGGCCCTTAATTTATTGGCCCCCCGTGACATCACTTCCTATTTGCTGAAATACTAAGTCCCCACTTTCCCATTTGCAGGTTATACCTAATAGCCACTAGAGGCCGCTGTATATTGCTGCTTTTATACTTCCTGTCCCTGCTAACGTTTGCTCTATCTCCTCTTTCAGCCTATCCCACTCTCTCCCCCCTGCCTCCCATCTCTCCTATCACTCAGCCCCTCTACCCTCACCCACTGTTTCTCTCCCTACCCCGTAGCCTCTAGGCACCTGCTACCCCTTTTCCCTTACTGTCTTATCCTATCCTATCTTGCCCACTAGGAGTCGCTATTTAGCTCCCCTTTTTCTGGGCCTTCACACTGATGGTGGTCTGCTTCTGGATCATGGATCATAGCCCCTACCCTGGGCTGTCATATTATACCCAGGGTGCGCTTTGAACCTGGTACCCTGTACACCTAAGGCGGGGGCCCTACCACTGTACCAAAGTGGGACTAACGTTCCAGGTAGGCCTCCTACTCTCTTCTTTCCTTAACCCTACTTCGGCCTGTAGACTCCCCTAGAAAATGCCTGCCCACCTCCTAATAAAGTGCCTCTCACTCCCTCTCTTCCTGAGGCCACCCTCCAGCCCAGTCGTCCCTACGGCTCCACAGTGCCCCCAACCTGGTGTCCCCACTTGCCCTCCTGTCCTACCATCCTCCTGTGCCCAAGAGCTGCCCCCCTCCTTCTCCACTCTTACCTTGCAGTCTATCCTTCCACACCCACCCCCTACTCCCCACCCAGCCCCATCCTCCCACACACACCTGCAATTTATCAAGCTAGCCTAATCTGCCTGCACCTCCCTGCCAACCCCATGCGTCTTGAAGCTCCCCTACTTCTCCCTTACTGCCCGACGTAAGTTTGCTTTCCACCGTCCTTGGTCTAGGGCTGTACTTATCCTCCTACTCCTGTCTGGGAATATTCATCCCAACCCTGGCCCAGCCCACAATAGCTCATCGACTGCTTTCCATGGGCTTCTTGTTGCATCTATGAATATCTGTAGCCTCCTGAAGAAATTTGACTCATTTCAATGCTGGGTCACAGTACATAAACCAGACATTATCTCTCTCATAGAAATCTGGCTGTCAGACTCTACCCCTGACTCCCTTGTCTCGCTCCCCGGTTACTCCTTTTATCGAGAAGATAGAGTTGGATGATGGGGTGGGGGCTGTGCGATCTACATCAAAGACTCCCTTACAGGTCTTGCCCTCCCAGCCCCTGTCCTTGATTTCAGGGCACAGGCCCTAACCCTAAAATTGACCACTGATCCCTCTAAGGGTCCCCTCTTTCTAACTACTGCTTATATACCTCCAAAAATCAAACCCTAGCTGAGATGCCATGGTGAGTATCTTACCTCTACCCCACTCCTCTGCTCCAACTCCTTGTGGGCGATCTATGAGGAGTTGAGGAGGGTTGAGCGAGCTGGAGGCGTTGGCGAAGAGTCGGTCTTGATGATGACAGGCTTAGTTTGATGGACCATTATTTAGCCTATCAATCCGCAATCTCTGTAAGAGGCAGAGTTCCTGTCGAGATAAGCGGCTGCACAAGAATAGACCAGCTCAGCTCTTTCGGACTGTGGACAGACTGTGCAATCCAGTCTGTCTTCAGCCCAGAAGAGCTTTATCTCAAGAATGGTGTGAGGAGCTTGCTCTCTTCTTTGCAGATAAGGTTGTCAAAATCAGATTGGATATTCGCTCTTCCCTCCCCAATGGGAGCGATGGTGGTCAGCAGGAGATGTCGAACACCCAGTTTAGATGGTCTGACTTCAGCCTTCCCACAATTGATGATGTTGTGATGATCATTCGAGCACTGCGACTGACTAGCTGTGATTTGGACACTGGCCCTACACGCCTTTTAGTGGGTTGTGTGGATAAGATCGGCCTAGTCCTAGCTTTGATCGTCTGGAAGTCTTTGGAGAGGGGGATTTTTCCAGATCCTTAAGAGGCTATAGTTAAGCCTCTATTAAAGAAATCCTCCTTAGATCCAGATTGTCTAGCAAAATACAGGCCAGTCTCTAACACCCTTTGTGGGTAAAGTTATTGAGAAAGTGGTCGCAGTGCAGTTGGAGGATCATCTGACCAACAACAATATCTCGATTCTCTCAGTCTGGATTTAGGAAGAGCATAGTACTGAGACAGCGCTCGTACGGGTACTAAATGACCTCCTAATAGCGAGAGATCGTAGGACCTGATCCATCTTGGTACTACTTGATCTCTCTGCAGAGTTTGACACCGTTGACCATAGTGTGCTGTTGGAGCATCTGCGGTCAGTCTGTGGACTGTCTGGTACGCTCCTCAGATGGTTTCAATCTTACCTCGAGGGTAGGACTCAGAGAGTGGTGTCGGGAATTTTTTCCTCAGCATCATTCTCCCTACCCTGCGGGGTACCGCAGGGTTCTATTTTAGCACCTATGTTGTTTTCGGTGTATATGCTACCGTTAAAGCGATTATTAGGCGATGTGGTTTGGGTTTTCACTGCTGCAGAATGATACCCAGCTGTATATGTCTTTTGTGCCAGCCAGGGCGCTGCCTTGTCGGTATTTAATAACTGCCTTGAAGAAATCCAAGACTGGATGAGTGGGAGTTGGCTGAGGTTAAACCCAGAGAAAACTGAGGTGTTGGTTGTGGACAAAGGTTGCTGTGAGGCGGGTCTGCCGGAGGGATCACCCTCAGGCTTATGGCTTGGAGGTGTTCAACTGATGACCTCAGATCAGGTGCGGAATCTTGGCGTAATAATTGACAACCACCTGACACTTACATTTCAGGTGTCAGCGGTCGTCAAAACTTCCTTTTTTCATCTGAGGAATATTGCCAGGGTGAAGCACCTGGTTCCTCCAGAGGACCTTCCAACATTGATCCACGCCTTCGTTACCTCCCGTCTTGATTACTGTAATTCCTTATACCTAGGGCTATCGGGGGTTGAACTTCGCCGTCTGCAGCTAGTGCAGAATGCGGCATCCAGGTTGTTGACTGGATCTTCTAGATCCAGCCATATAATGCCTGTGCTTTGCGGA
Source organism: Neoceratodus forsteri (assembly GCA_016271365.2). Classification (NCBI taxonomy): domain Eukaryota; kingdom Metazoa; phylum Chordata; order Ceratodontiformes; family Ceratodontidae; genus Neoceratodus; species Neoceratodus forsteri. The sequence continues at coordinate 963,569,615 of CM028132.1, read as the reverse complement.
CTGCACTGGCTGCCAGTGTTTTGGTGAATCACCTTCAAGGTCAGTTTACTGACCTATAAAGCCCTACATGATCTGGGACCTACCTACATGAAAGAGCTCCTTTGCTCCTACAATCCCTCCCGCTCCCTCCAATTCACTGACGAGGGATTGCTAGAGATTCCCAGGGTTCGTTTGAAAACATCAGGTGCTAGATCATTTAGTTTTATGGCACCTACCCTGTGGAATTCTCTACCTCGTCAGGTGCGAGATTGCCCGACCGTCCTTAGTTTTAAGGGAGCTTTGAAAACCCACCTTTTTAGTATAGCTTTTAAGGACTTATATTAGTTTTTAATTTTATTGTATTTATTGTTTTGTAAATTTGTACAGGCATTTTGATTTTAAGAAAAGCGCCTTTTAAAAATAAAGATGAATTGAATTGAAAAGATGAATTAACTGGCTCAGCCCTCATCCTCTGCTACCTGTAACTCCTTCTCATCCATTGACCTAACACAATTCATTGCCCAGCCTACCAGAGTGAATCCCAGAACGGGATCTAGCACTCTTCTTGATGTGGTCCTTACCAACTGACCTAGCCAAATTTGCAACATCCAAGTCCTTCTGGATGGACTTAGTGACCACTCTCCTATACTTCTCCGTTGGTCAACCACCCTACCCAAATCCACAGCACCGCCCACACTACGGAGGCGATTACGACCAGGTGGGCTGAAGGGGCTTAAGCAATTCTTTGCCCAAATTGACTGGTCTCCCGTTGAGACCGCTCCCAATATTGACTCGGCCCTAACCTTTTTCACCTTAATGTTTAACAAAGCCTGTGACATTTTCGCACCTTTAACCTTACTCCACTCCAAAGCACGGCATGCTCCCTGGGTTACACCTGCCCTGTTCCAACTTCTTAAGGATAGGGATAACTTATGGCACCTTGCTTTGGAAACTGGCTGCCCTGTAGATAGGCAGGCTTACGCATCTGCCCGGAACAAATGTACCTGGGCCATACACAAGGCCAAGGCCGAGCACTATTAGGCCTCACTCACCTCATCCTGGGGGAATGCCAGAACCTTCTGGGACAATATCAAGCAACTAAATGGGAGCGCACGTCCACCACCACCCTCCCAAATCTATATTGATGGCTCCATCTGCACGGACCCTACCCTCATTGCCAACTCTCTCAATAAATCCTTCACTGACCTTAGCCCTGTTCTCCCTTGCAACTTCTTTGACCCCCCCTCCATACCAGAGCCCATCCTCACTCACCCTTGGTTCCACCTACATCAGGTTACCGTTCATGAAGTCCGGCCGTATCCACTTAAGGCCTTAAAGGGCAATACCACTGGCAGTGACTCCTTGGACCCCTGTCTCCTTTGCCAGGTACTTGACCTGGTTATTGTCCCAATTATTAGCCTCTTTAATAAATCTCTCTGCCTAGGACAATTTCCCTCTGCCTGGAAAATTGCCACTGTCACACCAATACTTAAGGGTGGTGATAGGACCCTACCTGGTAATTATCGGCCAATCTCTATCCTCTCACCTCTCTCAAAAGCCCTAGAAAAAACAGTATTCACCCAAATCTCAGAGTATCTAACCAAATACAGCATATTCTGCCCAGAACAAGATGGCTTCTGAGCTGGGCACAGTACCACCACCGCCCTTCTTGAGTCCTCTAACTTTCTTAATTCCTCCCTGGACTCTGGCTATCTAGTGGGTGCAGTGTTCATTGACTTGTCTAAAGCCTTTGACACTGTTTCCCATCCCCTCCTGCTGAATGCACTCAGCCACGTAGGCTTTGCTGCTGGTCCAGTCTCCTGGTGCTCCAGCTACCTGTCTGCCCGGTCCCAGCATGTTAAAATTAATGGGACTCTCTCTAACCCATGCCCTATCCACTCTGGTGTTCCCCAGGGCTCCATTCTTGGGCACTTGCTCTTTTCCCTATATCTCAACTCCCTGCCAAGCACCTGTGCTGGTAAACTCCTGCTTTATGCAGACGATGCTGTCATCTTTGCCTCTGACCGGAACCCAACTACCCTCCAGGCCACCCTGCAAGCCTCTTTTAATGAAGTTGACACTTGGTTCAACAAGCATAGACTTGTAAATAATCTTAAAAAAACTGAAGCCAGGCTCTTTGCCCATCCCCAAAACAAGGCAAGTAATTTCCCACTTCAGGTCCTTGCCAGTTCCAAGTTCCCACTTGAGCTGGTCCACACTTATAAGTACCTTGGGGGTTACTTTCAACACTGCCCTCACATTTCATTCCCACAGCTCTGCCCTAGCCTCAGCCACCAATATTCGCTGGTATCCTTGTTATCGCCACAAAAACTGTCTCCTCCGATGCTCTCCGACTCGCTGTCATGTCCTCTATATTGTCCTTAGTAGACTACGGTTTGCCTGTCTATGGGGCTGCTGACCAGACCGCACTAAACAAAATCCAGCTCACCTTAAATAAGGCCTGTAGGCTAATCACCGGGGCTTCCAGACTTATGCATACCTGCCTTCTTTATGCCCAGGCTAATCTGCTTGATCTTGACGAATGGCTTAGGTATCAAATTGGCCTCCTAACTAAGAAAACTCTCCTTGGTTTATACCCATCTGGGCTGACTGCCTCTATCCACCATGCTAAACCTCTAGTGTAAACCCGATCCTCCTGCAAATCCTCGCTGGTAGTTCCTTGGGCCAGGACTACGCAAGGCCAAAGGTCCTTCCTATACCAGGCCCCATTCTGGCATAACCCCTTCCCCTCCAGTATCGCTGATGCTCCCTCCATCTCTTGTTTCAAAACCTCCCTGCATAATCACCTACTTACTACGCGCAGCTGTTGCTGCCTGTAACTCTCCCCAGCTCTTCTCGATGACAAAGCTCCCTGAGTGGCTGCTCCCATCCCTCTACCCCCCCATATATTGTCCTAACCACTATTCTGCCTGTCACAGCTTGATTGTCTACTCTATAAGTTATGTTAATCCAACTTGTATCTGGCTATTGTATCATAACCACCTCAATGTCACCATTGTTTTCCTCCAATTTGCTTTGCACTGTTATTTTTATATGCTTGTTATTATTGTTTTGTTCTCTCTGTGACGAGGTACCTTTGCAAATAAGCCTCTGGCTCAAAGGTTGTAAACTGATGTTTTAATAAATAAATAAATAAATTTGCCCTGTAAAAGATGATTTTTAAATGCTGGTTCAAATTCTGTTACTGTTCCATCTCTACAGGATTGTTTGTAATCCTAGTGGATTTTTTTTGATTTACATACAGATAGTAAGTATAATTTTAAAACTATATGATGTAGTGTATGTCCCGTGCTCAGCTTTGCTAGTACAATGTATATACATTCAACTACAGAATAAAGAGGGAAATAAACTGCATCATACAGTTCTAAAATGGCACTTAACATCAGACTGTAAATCAAAAACAATCACGAAGGTTACTAATAGGCCAGTATGGATGGAACATAACAGAATTGGAATAGGTATATAATTACTGGTGTACATTTTTTTTCAAAGGGACTTCTCAGTTGATATTCCGCATAATCACTAGTCAGTTGATTTTAGTGCCAGGTAACAGCAGTGCAGCGCAAGTGATCCAGTTAGCGTCAATCGGTAAACACAAAGGGATTGTGGCAGCTGTCAAACTGACTCTTCTGCCTTTCCGTCACTCTGTGAACATTCATAGCTCCATCCCTGCTGTAAGCCGTTCAGCATACTTCTCTGTAATGGGGCAACTGTAAAGAACAAAAAGAAAACATTGAAAGAGAAAGAAATGTACTTATTTGGCTCCTGTAAGTATGAGATCCCTATGTGTGAAACAAACAATTGTAACACTGTCTCTTATTTCATTTCAAGCACTGCAGTCAGAAGGACCCGGTGTCCATGGTTACGAACTGTTGTGCAGCAACGGAAAGGCAGCATATGGTGTTAAGAAACTAATACTGTGTACTTATATTTTAGGCTCTGTTTAACAAATCACCTAATTGTAGTTATTTTTAAGTTATTTGCAAAGTTTTTTAGCACTCTGCAGAAGCCCACCAATGTTCCGGTACATCTGCAGGAGAAGCAAAACATGAACATGTGCTAGCTACTTCTGTCGTCTTTTTTTGTTGTGTGAATTACTAATCTTTGTCCCTCACTTATTTATGCAGTTCTTCTGAGGTAAGACTGATCCTGTGTTTTAGTGTATTTGTGTTTTGCTGTTCAATAAACGAAATAAGCATTTCAGTCCTTCACAAACTGTGGTGTTTACTCGTATGTATTGCCAGTTTACTTTGGCTGAAACATGATTCTGTGGCTGGAAAAAATGTAAACCAGCAACTATATAAAATAAGACATGGTGGTGAACACCATGAGAATTTAATGCATACCCTTGGTGTGGGATGCATTGTTAAACCCCTCAAGCTTCGCTCTTGGGGTTTAATGATGCATCCCTCACCTCTGGTGTGCATTAAATTCTCATAACGTTTACCACCATATGTATTATTCTCTATTTAAAAAACAGCTTCTGCTGAGAACTTACTTTCAGGTTCAGCACAGTTCTCCGTTAATGAAAAAAACAAAGTTGGCTCTAGTCTGGCACTGTACTAGGAAAGCACAGATATGTGCACTCAGGAGCACATACAACTCAGGAACAAATTTTAAGCATTAGTTCAAGGTTTTATTCCGTGCTCTGGAAGACACCACAGCCCTGATGCTTTGACCATAAGGTCTTCATCAGGGAGCATGGTCAAGTTCAAATGTTTGCCATTTTTAAATCATGCCCTTAAAGTGACATTATTTAATTTCCTGTATCGCAGTTATATATGTATCATGTGTTCATCGGGGGGGGTGAAGAAGTATTAGTGAGTTAGGGTACAAATCAACAAAACAAAAAGGCACAGCAGGTAAACAGGTACAATCTGGTACAACTAAATCAAGAACAAACAAAAACTGAGACACTCACCAGTTCACAAGAGAAAACATTGAGACTGTAGATAATTGACAAAACTTTTATTAAAGTGCGCAAAAAACACTCAACATTTCACTTGCAGCTTCTTTGTGAGTGTAGAAAGCACCCCCAACAGTCCACTTATATAGTGTCCCTTCTTAAAGGTGCAGTACAATGCAATACATCAATGTAATGAGTATGCCAATATGTACAGCCATTAAAACATCTTAATTCCATTGTGTAAATAAAAACTCCATATATACCAGCTCAGTTCCATACACAAGCTAAAAATATGATGAAATAAACATGCAATTAGATTATACTCCATTAGATAATATTCTGCTTGCTAGATTAGCATTAGCAATATTAAATTTTGTGATTTCTACCTTGTCAGCTAAATATATTGCAACTCTGTTCCAGTACTATCACAGATTCCATTATAAAAGTAGCATTTCATAAAATGGGGGCCAACTCAATCCAGTCGTTCAGGTCTGGAAAAGATATGGCCTGCAAAATCCAAAAGTTTTCTCTTTTGTCAACATCAATTCTATATCTTCCCCTCCTGGTCCTAGGGATACTTCTTCTATCCCCATAAACAAAAAAAAAGTGATCTTTGGAATTGCCTACTCCTAACACATGTTCTGCCAGTATATAATCTGTACTCCATTTTGTATCACTCTCATATAATCACCCATTTCCTCTTTCAAGTTACGCTTTTTTTGCCCACATAGAATATACCACACTTATGCAGTATATGGCAAAAAATAACCTATATAGGTGCTGTCACAAGTAATACATTTCATAATCTGATGGTTCTCACTCATAGCATTATTCACAAAACTATTGTCTTCCTTCAGTACAGTATGGTACTTGCATCACCCACATTTAAAATGTTCACTAAAGCTGGCAACCAAGTAGTACTATTCTGTGATTGTATGGACTGCAAACTATGTGTCACTCTGTCCCCAATATTTGACACCCTCTGATATGCAAACCTAGGTAAATCTGGAAAGTATGGCAGCTTGTTGGTGGTAGAAGTAAATACCAGGAAAGATACTTCAGACAATACAACTGAAGCCACAGCACATCCCATCACGATACAGGAAGTATTTTCAGTGTCAGTGGCTCAGTAGGTAGCACACTCACCTCTCAGGCTGGGAGATCAGAGGTCTGTGGGTTCAGTTCCCACATCTGACACTTGGGTTAATATCCCAGTACTGACACTGTAGTGCAGCATGAGAGGGGTGCTGCACTTCTGAGGTGCCATCTTTCGGATGAGACATTAAACCGAGGTCCCATTTGTCTGGATTGGTAGTAATTCAGGTGGATGTTAAAGATCCCATGGCACTTATTGAAAAAAGTAGGGGAAGTTTATTGAAAAAGAATCATAACCACACAAAAAATCAAAATACATCAGAAATCATCAAAAATGCATAGAAAATATTCTGTACAAGGCATAACAAAGGAAAAAACATAGAAAGAATCATTAGAAATCAGAAAAAAAAATGTTTCCACAAATCATCTACCTTATCTTTTGAAAATCTATGGGAATCACTTTCTTTAACATATAACAATCCTTCTTCAATTTGTGAAACAATAGTAGCATTCAGTACTTGTTGTTGCTGTAATACATACTGACAACGGTACTATAAGAAATACTGAACATAAGCAAAAAAAGCAGTCAAAGTGCTTTTATGATAGGACTTCCATACCCCAGTATAATCACCCAAAATTAAAGTGTGATAAGAGATACAAGATAAAAAAAGCAAATTCCAATGAGAGGCAGCATCCTGCCAAAATAGCTGACTATGACGGCAGGTAATAAAAAATGAAGCATATTCTCTTCAATGTTAGAACATGTGATCCTAGGACAAAATCTATCTGTTTGAGGTTTATATTTTAGATTTCCCCTGACTCCCAACTTTCCCTGAACCGAGAGCCATACAACATCCCAGATATGAACAGAGATTCTAAAATCTGTTAGTTTGTGCTAAGCAAATATCATTTTAGTGGGTACACAATCCGGAAATAGGAGAATTATTTGTTGAACATCATAAACAATATAAGAATAAAAAGACTTTCTATCCACAGACATTAATTTCATAAATGAAAGTTTCCATTGTTGCATTTTTTTTATAGATGATATTCCATAAGTAGGAAGAGAATCAGAAAATAAAATTTTAGGAGGTAGAAGAGTCCATTTTACAAAATAACGGGACCAAAGAAATTGGGACCATAATTGCCAAGACATAGTAGCAAAGGTCCATAGATAATTATAAGAACTAAAAAAATACAGGGAGTGATAAAAAAACAATAGGATTAATCATATTCAATACTCCCTTTTTAATGGGTAAATAAGTAATTTCCCTCTTTACAGGATTCAATCTAGTACCCCATAGCATTTGAAAAAGAAGACTAAGAAGTCAGGTTTCTAAGTGAGCTGGAGAGGGGTATACATAACTTAAATAAATAAACACAGGGAGCAAAACTTTTTTAACTATCATAACCCGTTTTCTTTTCCCAAACTTCCAGTATTTCCACCTATTAATTTTAGTTTCACCAATCTGTAACTGCCTATCTCAATTATAGGTAGCCAAATCACCTGGACCAAACCAAAGACCCAGGATTTTGTGAGGAGTAGAAACCACAGGAATCCCCAATTTAGTCAGAGAAATAGGTCGTGTATGGTCCAAGGAAAAAATAAAACTCTTTCCAGTATTAAGCACTGCCCCAGAAAATGAACCATAATTTGAAAAAACATTCAGAGCCTGTGTCAAAGAAGAAACATCTTGGACAAGTAATGTGATATCATCAGCATAACAGTAACCTTTTCGAGTGGTAACAAGGGGAAGGGGGCTAAACCAATAATACTCTGATCCCAATGTATCTGTCTAATAACAGGATCCAAAGCAAAAGTATATAAAAGGGGGCTTAAAGGACATCCCTGTCTGACTCCTATAGCAAGAGGAACATCGGTTCCAAAAAGCCCATTGACTGAAGGATAATAGTGGCATTAGATTATAGCATAGCAATCCTGTGTACAAATTGTTTGGGGATACCATAACACAATAATAGTGGAAAAAGATATTTATGTCATACTTTGTCAAAAGCTTTAGCTTAACGCAGCGCTACCACATGTCCTGAAATATTGTGCACGGTACTAGCCTCATATAGTTCCCTTAAAAGATATAGATTATGTTGAATTCACCTCTTGGGGATGGCACAGGTCTGAGCTGGGTGAATAAGAAAATCAGCAACTGTTAATAACCGATTATTAATAATTTTGGCCAAAATTTTATAATCACGATTTAAGAGACTAAGAGGTCTCCAGTTAGACAGTAGATTTTTATCTCCAGATTTATATAAAAAATGAAGAAGAGAGGTATTAAACCCAAAGAAAGAAGAATGAGAGGTTAGCATAGAGTTAAAAACTAAGGGCAAAAAATAGCACATACAGAAAAGAAATGTTTTATAAAAATCATTTGGGATACTGTCAAGTCCAGGAGATGTACCAGTAGTTATTTGTTTGATGACTTCCTTTATTTCTCGAGAGGAAATAGGTTGCAATAAACACTGTGACATAGAATCTGCCATTTGAGGAAGAGGTGTAGAAAACCCTTGTAAAAGGTTAGTATCGGAGTCATAGGTAAAACTAAAGGTAGAGCTAACAAATTGCTGTACTACAGTCAGCATTTCCAAATCAGTGGATACCACAGTGCCATCAGGTTTAGAAAGGCTAGTCATCATAGTTTTATCTAGCTGTTGTTTGCATGCAGCATATGGATCAGACGCTGGTGTGTTCTTCATCCCATATCTGAACTCCATTTCCAATGATTTAGCCCTATCATACTGATAGTCCTTCATTTGTTTTTTAATTTCAGAAATCTGGGATTAAATTTTATACTGTCACGTGGAGGGAGGGACATTACTTTATACAGTTGATTCCTAAGTAGTAGGTAGTGCAAATAATTAGAATTTACTTTATTTCTACCAAAATTAAGTAAAAGTCATTTTAACTCCATTTTGGTGTCCAGCCACCAATCAAAAAGAGTATCATAAGAACACATAATAGAGTTCCGAGCAGCAAAAAAAATCTCAATTTGAGAAACATAGGCAGGGGAATCCAAAAGTGACATATTCAAACGCCACTGTTAGTAAGCCTAAAAAATTTTGGGAGGAACCGCAGATAAACTCGGAGTACAAAATAGAATCTTGTGGTCTGAGAATTCTGTAGGCTTAGGAATACAAAAAAATAGGAATAAGATATTTGGAGACAAAAAACATATCAATACGGGTAGCATAAATGTGCCGATGATAAGTAGCTCCATTATCAGTTTTAGGTACAGTCCTAAAGGCATCTCTTAAACTAGCTTCAGAGATAACATGTAGTAAGGCATGAGAGTCACAATACATTTTTTTTCTGTATTTCACCAATAAATTTAGTATCCACAGTACAATTAAAGTCCCCCCCCCCAAAAAAAAATAATATGCTTTTTTGTATATAAAAAGGTTTAATGTCTTCAAATATTTCAGTCCTGGCAGTTTTAATCTGGGGAGCATAAAGATTAATGAGGCAACAAGAAAAATCCCCAAGGGTACAATCAAGGATCAAAGCACGACCAGATCAGACGTCTATGAGTCTGGAGACATGAAACTTAGTGGACTTAAATAAGATACCAATCACATCTGCAGAATCCAATCCAAACATCCAAAAAGAAGGGCCCCAATGCCACAGTCTCTTTATTTGTTCCACCTCATAAAGAGAGGATAGGCATGTTTCTTGTAAAAATAAGATGTCTACATTAAGGGAGTCAAAAAATGAAAGCATAGAAATTTGTTTTTTATAAGCTTTTAAACTACAGACATTAAAAGACCCAATCCTTAAATTAGCCATCTAAAGTGAATGAGAGTTAAGGCCCTCCTTTTAAGCCATTACTAGCTTTCCATTTTTTCCCTTTCTTTCCTTTTTTTCTTTGGAAATTTCAGTGGATTTACTTTCCTCATCTTCAGTAACCAGCTCAGACCTGTGAGAGGTGTCAAATTCTAAATCAGAATCACCCAACTCATCTTGAAGAGGAGAAAAAAGATTCTCCATAGGAATAGGACAGGGGGAGTGATGCTTAAGAGAAGACCTTGTAAATCTACAACTCTTAACAGTCTCAAATAAGGGGGGGGGCATAGAAGTACCAGCAGATTGACTTTGTACAGTGGGAGAAACTTGTGAAACAGTAGCAGGAGAAGGAATAATATCCTGAATCTGTGCTGAGGGCAGGGGAGGCCTATCCAGAGAGGATATAGCATCAGTATTCTGTGGAAGAGATAAGTTAGCAGAAGGATCAGGCTCATGTTGTGGGGCAGAGGGAGTGGAAAAACTAGAGTCCCTTTGTCTTTCCTGGGCCTTGCTGACTAAATCATCCTGATCCCACCCTTCAGTTATATTGCGCATGGCCCAAGGACATTGATGAAATGCATGACCTCTCTCTCGTCACATAAATTGCACTGGAAAATATTTTCACACAGATCTATGGAGTGACCCTAGCCTCCACATAAGGAGCATTTTAACATGTCATAAGAGCTGCTAATGTGAGTTCTTGATCCACATTTATAGCAGGCTCTTGGTTGTCCACTGTAAAAACAAACCCCTCTGTCCTTTCTGAGAAAAAAACTGTTGGGCAAATGAATGATATCTGAGTTAACCTGAAACAGTTTGACTTTAAATTTCCACCCCCCAGTCCAAATGCCTTCCAGATCAAGGAGAGCTTCAGGGGGACCTAGTACGTTGAAACAATTTTGCAGCCAATGATAAATATCACTGACATTCACATCTTTGTTACGAAACATTATGGTAACATGTCTGATCTGTGGCCTTGCAATTGGGATTGCAAAAAAGTGGGTCCATAGAGGGTAGGTTTAAGAACCGAGTATTTTTCCCAAAATTTTTCTAAACTACTGTTAAGTCAAAAATTAATATCAAATGAATCTTCCCCTGAAATATGAATCAGAGCATACAAATCAGAAGGGAAGAAGTGCATGGAACCTCTTAAAAGCTGATTGGCTACATAATATCTATCAGGGTGTGTAGAAAACCCTCCCTTGTACCGTAGCTGTACAGCATTACGTTGAGGTGCTTGTTCTAGCCTGTTTTTGAATAAATCTGCCATAGGAATACGAGAAGGTTTTTCAGAAGTACCCTTTTCAGAACCCATCCCTGAACTTGTTTCCCTCTGATCATCCCCCCTCCCGAGGATGTGCTCAGTCTAGGCAAGGCCGCAGAACCATCCTGTAACTGACGCGCACCAGTAAGTGAGGCCTTATTTAATAAAGATTGTCCAGTACCTGAGCTCAGTTTAGGAGTCGCGGTGGCATGCTTAGCTGAGGAAAAGGTAGAGGTAGAAGGCCGAACATCAGTCCAGTCAGGGTCCAGAATCCATTGTCCCGAAGCCGTATGCATCCATCCTGATTTTGAAAGAGTGTCATCAGCAGACCAGTCCGAAAGAAAGTCCTGAGAGTCAGTCGGAAGTCCAAATTGTTGGTGGACCATTTGCGAGGTAGCATGATCTACAGGCATGGGTTAAACCAAAGCTTTCATTTTGCTGCATTTCTGTATAATACCCGGAAGTTCCAGCTGAGAAAATAGGTCTGTAGGTGATACAGGCAACAAAGGATCCGAAGAAACAATTACCGTTTGCACAGGATTGATAATTGAAGTTTGCATGGCTGATATGACCACATCAGACACCTTGTCCCGAACTGATAACCTGCCAGCAATCTCCTGAGAAACAGAATCTGGAGCTTCAGGTAAAGGTATCTGTGCCTCTTGAAGACAGGGTAAAGCATTCTCCATAGCACGTGTTACTTCCATGGAAGTCTCATCAGAAACGACCAGCAGCACATCCTACTGCATGAAAGGCTGTGCACCATCTGCCATCCTGCAGACACAGTGCATCCCCCTACTGGCAACAATGCAGAAGGGGAATTTCCCTGGTGTCCTGGCCAAATTTCCCTCATTCACTAAAAATACCACCAACAGCTTAATCTGGTTCAAGGTCAGTTGGCATTCATCTGTATCCCCCTCTCCCGGGTCATGCCTGAAAAATAGGCAGGATTTGTCTAGTGCACTTACCCAGTCAACAAAAACTAAATGAATAAATTTATTGACAATGAGAAATTGGCCCTTAAAGTCATTTTCTGAGTTTTGCCATAGCAAATGGGATTAGTAACCTGTAGCAATCTGTAGGAGTTGTGATTCAATCTCCTACCAGTCAAACTGCCAAAAAGTGCTGTTTTCCATGAAAAAATGCTTTTATTTCTGTGTTCTGCTTCATTTGCATAACCCACACCTTTTTTCCTCATTGCTGCAACCCCCAACTGTGACATCATGCAAGGGAAACAAAGGTTCTAAGCACTGTTGTGAAACAGAGATCTCAGGGTTACCACCTGCCTTGATTTTTGCAGGACAGCCCTGAATTGGGAAGCTGTGTCCTGGAAAAAAAATGAAAAATACTGCATGTCCTGACCTTATAGTAGAAAATAAATATTGTCTAATATTCTTCTAAATGTTGCAGAAACTATAATACTAACTAACGTGCCTTAAAATGATAAGAAACAATAGAAACAACCAAAAAACTGCAGCACTTAGTCTTAATTCTGATTATTTTGTGAAAACGGGTCTGTTGCATTGGTCAATGTAACTGTAAAAAACATATTTCAGTAAGAAATGTCCCACTCTGGTCTTCTTAAAGGGTGGTAACCCTAAGAGACCTCTGTTGGTCAGTCCTGGTATAGCAGACATCTACAGTACCAAAACAGGAGACTACATCTCTCAGTAAAGAAATCTTGTCAGCTAGATACTATTTGCACAATGCCTTGTTTTGAAAATAAACATTTGAGAGCTTTTAAGCCTCTACAGAAATATGAGACTGCACCTCACAGTAAGGAAATTGCAAAACAATTTAATGAACCCACAATGCCTTGTTGCATATGTCTACATATTACAGTGAAGCCTGCCAGGACAAAACCCAACTCTGCAAAATTCTGCAGTAGAGTTACTGCAGGAAACAATGCAGTTTCAGTGGTAGTTAATCCATTTGTCATGTAGGGAAACTGTGAAACTGCTCTTCATCCTGGTGAGCTTCACTGTATGTGCTATACTGTATTTCTGAAAAATGATTTACCCAGAATTCCTTGGTGCTGTATGTAAAACAGTGACAGTTCCCTTGTGTGACATCATACTGGGGGTGTGCCACACACAGAAAACTGGAGGACACAGTGCTGATAAAATATAAAAAAAAATATGACTATGATGGAGTTTTTTTTAACAAAACAAATTGCAGCTTCAACATCTGAAGCATGGGAGGCAATGGCATACTATGTGAAAACGGCAACTGTGAAATCTCAGAAAATCACTTTAAAGTAAGATGAGTAGTTTGGCAACATGTAACTTTAGAAAAGTATTTATCAGTCAAAAGAATGTCAGAAGGATTATGGATCTTTGTTTCCTGCATTTAGCAAAGAGAGAGAGACAGGACTTTATGGTCCCTGGAAGGAAGAGATACATGAAGCCTCGCTTAGACTAATACACCTTATTGTCAAAGATTCTATTAAGGTACAAGAGCATCTGGCAGAGCAACTTAAAATTAAAGAAGCTATGTTATTTAAATTTTCTAACCATCCTGAATTTAACAGTTTAAAAGTTAATTTGGATGCCACTATTGTAAGATTTGACCAGAAGACAACAGAATATAAACTTAAGAAATTTATTAAGGTTGAACATGATTCTGTGAATAATTTGGTATTTCATTGGAAGCAACATAAGAATAATAAAACTCCTAAATCCATCTTGAAGCAATCTAATTATCCGAGGCAAAGCACATCTGGTACTGAAAATACTGATGGAGACTTGGATGCTTCCCTTTTTTAAGAGAATGAGAATCCATTAACTCCCCCTCCCACAAGTAGCTACCCCACAGTAACAGCAACAGCCACCCAGGAGCGCCAGGTTGGTCCAATTCAGGGAGTAAGAAAAGGGCACCCCCACCCCCAACAGAGACAAACACAGGGTACAGCAGTTGGAGAGGAGCCAGGAGATACCAGAAGGGGTGGATGGGGTGGTATTGAGAAATGAACGGTGTACCTTGAATGTTATATAAGGAATAAAGTATGGGTGCTTATACACAATGAACCTGTGTTTCCATTGAGGGGTTGAGATACCAGTGTATGGACCTCGATGGCGAAACTTGAGAGGTACATGCTGGTATCTCCACACTGAGATGGAAACACAGGGTGAGCTGTGTATGGGTACCCATACTTTGTCTGTTATAGTATATGGTTTTCTGAGATTAAAAACATTTTTTTCTGAAGGTTTAAGTTTAAAAAGGTTTCATACCATGTGATCATGCTACAGGTTGTTGATGGCAGCCCATTGTGCGGCTAAGGCCATCCATGCAGTCCTGTTCCACTGCTGACAACTGAAACTTTTGCAGCAGCATTTGATTTAAAACAAAACAAAAAGAAGGTTAAAATAGTACAGTTTGGTAACATGGAGCCCACTACAGCAGTCTGTGTCCAAACTGTCTCCGTAAACTGCTCTCTATGTGCCGCCATCATGTTTGTTTGGATATTTGTTTGAACAGTTCTCTTTCATCTAATCATGTGGTGGATCACTCATGGCTGATGAATATTAATTAGGGGCTGCTGAATTTTTATTATGGAAGGTGCACAATGGGGCCAATTCACAAAGATGCAGAGTGGGTTACAAGCCATGTAACTCCAATGCGTAGCCCACTCTGCACCTGCCTGGACTCGCAGAAATGCACAAAGCACATACAACCCCCCTACACACCCAATCCCAGCTCACTAGGGCCATCATCTATGCCAGATTGGGTGAGACATAACCCTGTGGGGCCAGTTACATGCCCCCAAGGGATGCAGTTACCAGCTGCACCAGTTATGACAAGAGGCATCTGCCCCCCCACTACAGAGGCCCCAGCCATTAGGGCATGCTGGGAGGGCTGGGGGCAGACAACCAGGTTAACCCCCCACTTTGCCATCAATGGTCCAAGTGCTGGCTGACAACATGGTGCCCCACTGGCACAAGTGATCCACTGTGGGACCCGGGTTGGCAGCTGATTGGCTGCCTGCCTGGGTCTGCTGCTCCTCACCTGACCACCTCCCACTAACCTGCATGCAAGGGGGGAGGGTTGCATACAGATTTGCACAGTGACCAGTGTTCATGAATGCAGCCAACATGTGGATCTCCTGAGGGTGTAGAACTGCATACCTGGATACGTGCCTTTCAAGAGGCCATTCATGAATGGGCCCAATAACTTTTAGAATGTGCACAACAACTTTTAGAATATACACAACAAGATTTCAGCTGCCACTGCTTTTCATACACAGTAAATCCTAACCATATACTATAAATATATCAAGTAAAACACTCACGCAAGCTCAACCTGCTGTATTAAATTGGGGCTTAAAGTTCATCACTACAGTGAACATTAACTTTTTTGAAACATTTACTGATATATAGAAATTTGGTCAATTATTGGATTTAAGATGTTTCTATCTCAACACAGACATAGATCAAATTGGTAAAGCTGAGGGAAATGTGAATCTTGAACACTTTCAAAATAACAGTGAACTGGTTGGGGTTGGGGTTGATGAAAAATCTATGTTGGGACAACAACAGGAGATGAATAAATTTAAAAAGAAATCTACATTCATCCCATCTACTAACCCCACAGATAATGTATTTATGAAAGCTTGTGAAAACAATTTAAGGCAATTGATGACACAGCATAACTGAGCATCTTATGTTAATATGAGTACGGAGGAACTTAAGGCCTTGAGAATACTTGAGGATAATTTAAGTGTTCCAATTAAACCTGCAGATAAAGAGGGTAGCGTGGTGGTCCAAGACACAGACATCTATGTAGCTAAGATTTTGAGATAATTATCTGATGCAAGGCATTATCATCCATTGTCTTGTGATCCCTCACTCCCCCTTAAGAACAAAATTGATGTTTTTCTTATTCGTGCTTTACAAGAGAGTGTTATCAATAATGATACTTTTCAGCTCTTGTCAGTACTTCATCCCAGTAGGCCAGCAATATACACTATTTACCCTTCTGAAAATTTGCAAATGTCTTGACAACCCCCCTGGGTAAACCCATTATTGACTCAATAGTGTATTTGATGGAACCTTTGTCTCAGTATATTGATTTTCATATAAGACCATTTGTTCAGTCTCTAAGGTCTTACGTTAAGGATACAACAGGTATTCTGTGAGTGTTAGAGGACCTCCACATTGAAGGCACAGATCTTTTGGTGACTCTCGACAGGGAGGCACTCTATACTAACATTCCACATGAAGGAGGTTTGCAGGCCTTGTCATATTTTTTTTCTTTTGAATCAAAGGGAATCAACAGCTTTTTCTCCAACTGATTATTTAGTGGATCTTGCTAGATTTATGCTGGAGAGCAACTGCTTCACTATTTCAGAAAAATACTATATTTAGATGAAAGGAACAGCAATGGGTGCTACATGTACGCCAAGTTACATTAATCTGTATCTCAATAGTTGGTAGAGGTTGGTGTATGAGGCTGAAACAAATCCTTATTTATCAAAGATTATGTCATGGAGATGGTTTATTGATAATATATTTATGGTGTGGTGTTTGAATTTGTTTCCTTTCTGGAAAGTATTAATTTGAATCTTACATTTTCAGTTAACCATAGTTTCTCAAAGATTTCTTTTTTTTTGGACATTGAAATTTCAAAGAATGTGGAGGATGGTGTGGACACAAAATTATATCATACAGTTACAGGTTGGAATTATTTTCTGTTGACTAGCTCATGTCACCCCTGCCACATCATAGATAATATACTGTACCTACAAGTCAGTTCCTGTGAGTTCACAGGAACTGCAGTACCCAAGAATGTTTTGATGTTAACTACAGATAAATGATAAACCACTTCAGAGAAAGAGGTTATAGTAACCATGTGATTGAAAGAGCAAAGGGGAGGGCATCTAGCACAAATAGGATGGACCTTTTGATACCTAGGGACAGAAATGTGAATGGTATTGTTACAACCTATAGTATTCAAGCTGGAGATGTTAGAAGCATTATACAGAACAAGTATTTGTCAATGTTGAACATTTGCTTGCAGGTATGTGCTGTGCAAGTGTTTGGTACTGATAGGCACTACACACAAAAGCTGCTAAACAATTTTTTTTAAATTTTGACCTCAACTTTTGAAAATACTTCTTTTAGGATTCGCCTTATAGACATGACATGTACCATTTATAGTATAGTGGCCAAAATGTAATTTCACACCAGAAGTGTGAAAACACATATTGTTCAGGATTTAAAAATGACTCATGTCACATTTATGAAGTGGTGTGGAAAAACGACTATGTTGAAAGTCTGGAGTCAAAATATTGAAAATTAGCAAAGTTATGAGTGAATGCTGAAATAGCATACCTTTCAATCATAACCTAGGTATTTTATTATATTTGCATGCCCACATTTCAGCATATACTTCTTATTACCACATCTAATGAACCCAGTAGGTGTAAGTTTTCAAATCCCCACCAAAATGTCATTCCATGCCACAGAAACATAATTCCATGCCACAGGTATGAAAACACATTCTGGCTAGGATTTGAAAAATGACAGCTGTCACATTCATAATGTGATGTGAAAAAATGGAGATGTTGAAAATTTGGGGTCAGAATATTTAAAATTACCAAAGTTAAATGCCAGCATAGAAAAATGTCAACATATGCGCATAACTTTGCCATTTTTATATATTTGGACCCCACATTTTCAACAGAGCCTTCTTATGATTCCACCTCATGAACGGGGGCAGTAACATTTTTCAAACCCTGCTCAAAAGGTGATTCCACAACATGACCAAGACATCACCTTTCCAGTCTGATTTGCATAATTCCACCACCATTGATCATGAGGTAGGGTTACAAAAAGGCCATGTTGCAAATTTGGGGCTGAGATATGCAAAAATGACAAAGATATACATCAAAATTCAAAACCCCACTGAAATACATTGACTAGCACTTACCTTAGTTTCTCATACTGCAGCTGGTAGTTCCAGCAGCAAGATGCGTCTTTAATCAGTTTGAACTGCGATAGGCTCAGCAGTGACCACTCTTGAAATCCCCTTTAGTGTAACAAAATGTTTCTTGCACGTTCACAAGCAAATGTAAACACTGGAGTATTCTCCAAATAGAAGAGAAATTGTTGGGTTGTATTGCACATTCACCTAGATTTATATATCGGAGGGAATCAAACATTGGTGACAGGGTAACATATAGTTATACATTAAAACTGGAAATTATTTCTGTGTGGGGAATTTTGATAAAACGTTTAGAATCAGACGATGTATCACATGCAGTACAAGTGGTGTTATTTATTTGGCTATTTGTATGTGTGGGTCCTTTTATGTGGGTAAAACTATACATTGCTTCAAAGTTAGGGTAGGTGAACACCAAAGAGCAATAGAGAAAAAAGATGTAACATATGCCACGGCCCAACATATTAACAATGGGAATGACAATAAAAAACATAGTTTTACATATATGGCAATAGATAAGGTAAATGTTAACCCACGAGGTGGCAATTATAATAATCTAGTTTTAAAACGTGAAACTTTCTAGATTGTTACCCTTCAAGCTAATAAATTTCCAGGTTTGAATACCGGTTTTGAAATTAAACCTTATTTGGAAAAAAGATAGTTGCTGCCTGAATGTGCTACTTTGTTAAATTGATATAAACTGCTTTGTTATCACATTCTTTTGTTTTTTTGTTTCTGTTACCCTTCTCTCTCAGTTTTCCCTCGCCCCCCCCCCCATTTTTCTTTTTGGCATTTTTTCCTTGTGTGGCTTTCCTCTGTTTGCTTCTTATTACTTATACCTTATTACTACTAAATGCTAAGTTTTATTTCTGAGCTTATTTATTGATGTGGGTTTTTATCATTCATGCATCTTTTATATAAAAAAATATTGTCTGTTTTGTTTAAGTTTTATAATTCTACTATGATGAGCTACTGATGTGTAATAGAGATTATTGGAACTGGTATGGTTGCTTCTTTTTGCTAATTGTTTAACTGGAATGAATACATCATAGAATGTGGCTTATAAAGACCAGCTCTTCTTGTTCTTTTAAAAAAATCCAGCCATTGAGAAAGGGTCATTCATGGACCAGAAACAAGTTAGGCAATGTTTTAATCAATAAAATGTTACATATGTAATAGATATACCATTCTGAGGTGTGCGGTCGCGCTCTGATATACGCACGCCTTGGTGTGCGTTGTACACACGAGGCCGCCAGGCCATGGTAAATCCAACGCCAAAGTGCGTATATCAGCAACCTCAAGTATATCTATCTTATAAAATGTCAAAATTGTTTTGGAGGGTAAAAGTGCAAGGTTCGTTGCGCTCTGATATCATGCGGTCACCTGATGGTGTTTGTCCAATGTGATTCATCCTATTGATCCTTTTTTTCTTACCCATTTTATAAATATATATATATATACAGTATATATATATATATATATTTACAGTATATATATATACATTTATACAATGTATGTTTAGGGATAAATCACAGTGTAAAAAATGATATCTGAGCTGGCCAGTGAAGATAACATTATATGTTTATCTTCATGTTCCTATACGTCATACATTTATCTCCACGTTCCTATACGTCATCAGAATGAAACTGAAATTATCTCTTGCTGCTGTCTACTGCCGCGGCTGTCTAGCTACCCCATCAGCACCCCCCACGCGGCTGTCAAGCTTCTGTGAAATTATCTGGTTGATCCTGCCATTATTTTCCACGAAATTCATAATTTAAATACTTATCTGGTTGATCCTGCCACTCTGAGCACTTTCACTTTCTGTGTAATGTACTGAGGTTGAGCGCTATTCTCACTGTTGAGCGCTGTATTCTCTGAGGTGTTCTAGTAGTTGGAAATGTCAGAAAATGCTGTGCTTTATGCACAGCTAGTATTCTTTCTTCAGTGAGTAAAGCTGTTGACTGCACACAGGCTAAAGCAAGTGAATTTGCGAAATATCTGGTTGATCATATCTCATTGTTATCTTGGGGGTGGGGGCTGTGTTGGAGGGGCATGGCAGGATAAACCAGATGAAATAACTATAAATACAAGCTCCATCAGAAATGTTTTAAACAACAAATGACATCTGTTGTTTTGTCAGCATTCCTGTAAGGAGTTGTATTGCTAGAACCATCACCTTTATGTGGCCATTGCATTGAGAAGATATACAGTGGGTTGCATTTCAGGGGCAAAACATACATTGTATAAACAGAATATGACATGGCCTGACAGATGATATCATATTTATCTTCACTCGAGGCCAGTGACATCAAGATATCTCACTCGTGGCTTCGCCACTCGTGAGATATCATGATATCACTGGCCTCTCGTGAAGATAAATATGATATCTTCTGTCAGGCCATGTCATATCCCCTATATATACATACATACATATATATACACATATATATACACACACATATATATGGTGTCAGCAATCTCTGGTGGTGAGTGCCCACATTGTTTGCATGTATTTAACATATAGTTTGCAGCCCACACAATCACAGAACATTACTTGGATGCCACCTTTATCCAGTGGAAATTTTAAATGTGAGCGATATAAATACTGTACTATACTGAAGGAGGGAAACAGTTTTGTGAATTCTACTATGGGGCAGAACCATCAGATTAAGAAGTATATTCATTGTGACAGCACCCACATAGTTTATTTAGCCACATGTAAGTGGTGTTTATTCTATGTGGGCAAAACAGAGTGTAAATTGAAAGAGCATGAGTGATCATATGAGAGTGATACAAAATGGAAATCAAGATTATGTACTGTCAGAATATGTGATAGGAGCAGGCAATCCCAAGGATCACTCTATTTTGTTTAGGAGGGGTTAGAAAAAGTATTCATAGGGCCAAGAGGGGAAGATATAGAACTGATGTTGGTAAAACGAAAAACATTTTGGATTTTTAAGTTGCAGGCCACATCTTTTCCAGGCCTGAATTACTAGATTGAGTTAGGCCCCTTTTTATGAAATGCTACTATTATAATGGAATCTGTGATAGTGCTGGGATAGAGTTGCAATATATTTAGCTGACAAGGTAGAAGTCAAGAAATGTAATATTGTTGATGCTAATCTGAGAAGCAGAATATTATCTGATTGGCATAATACCTAACTGCACATTTGTCCCCTGAACCCCTCCCAGAAATAAACTCACACCACAACTTCTGGATTTGGCTGCTTGCTGACAATTATTTATTTTGGCACACGGATAATATTTACATTTCCGCATTCCATATTTCATCACCATAAACAATACAGAAAACACATCATTACATTTCTTCAATCCGGAACTTTTCTTCCTTCTTGGTGTTCTTCCCTTTTTGTGCTGTGCTTCAGGGTCTGGAGACTCTGATCCATACCCCCTCCCCAACACCAGAACCAGGTCCAACACTTACCTGGGCCTCACCCCTCTAAATCTGGACACTGAGATCTAACCCCTAGATCTATCCCCTCCCCATTACTCCCACGCCTGGGTCCTTTTCCCCAGCCCATGCCGCTAACCCTCCCCTTTCCTGTCCCCCTTCTCTCCCTCCTGCTTCCCCCCTCCTTTTCCACTGCCCCATCTCCAGCTTGCAAAGGACAGTGCCCCCCCTTGCAGGCTAGTATCTCAGACCCCTCTTAGCTATCTCCCCCACTAGGTCCCCTATAGGCCTCAAGAAAAGGCACATGCTGAACTCTAACAAATGTAAGACATCAGCCTGATAGAAGGTAATGTCTCTATGTTGGATGTGTACCCCCCCCATCTCGATCACCACTCTCAACACTTTCCTGTTCAAGCGCTTCCTCCTTTCTCCATCACCCTAACGTCCTTGGCACCTCTCCACACCTGGTGGGATGTAATCTTGGACCAGCTGGTAATCACTCTTGGCCACCACACCTTCTCCAAATCAGCTATTATGATCTGCACCAGTACCCCCCCATGGTAAGTCCCCCAAATTGTTGCCCCCCAAATGAATAACTATACAATCCAGACTACCCCACTGTACTCTTAGTTCTTTCAGCAGAGGCAGCAGCTGGACCCACCTCTGGTGCTCTTCCACTGCACCCTCGTGTGCTCCGTATCAGTGCGTAACTGTGTCCTTCTGTCTGTGGTGGCTACAAACCTCTCCACCCAATAGATGAAGGAATGCCCCATGATCCACACTTTCTGTTTGGAACCTGCCATGGGAAAACAGAAATAGCATGAGTTGATGGGCATCAGTACCTGACAGACCTCCTATAACAGTTGGACCACCAGTACCCCACCTGCTTCACCTTGTCCTCTGATTCCCCTTTTGCCGCCTCGCCTAAGGCTGCCCTGATCTGAAAAGAGTGGGGGGAAAACTCCTCTGGATCTTCTCCAGTAAATGCTAAGACCTTCTTGAGAACTGCCCCCACCTGAAATCCTGTCATTGGGGAGCCGTCCCAGTGCAAAACCATGCCCCCTCCCGGTCGCTCCCTGGGACCTCCCATATCCTCCATGGCTGAAACCATGCAGACTTTTGCCTGCTGCTACCAAAACAGCATCATGGAGAACCCTTTAACTTTCTGGTCCATTTTGGACCTGGGTATCTTAATGACCACCCTATTCCTCCCCCACTCCACATTCTCATATTGTAGTGCCTGAGCAGCTGCCATCCTCTGCTGGGCCACCACCTCCCCACTCTGAAAGCTCTTCCAGTTATGACTGCAAAAACTGCCCTGAACAAGCAGGCCTCCTTCACTGAGGTCCACACATGATGCACCACCCCTAACACCCTTTCCAGCAGTTGCCCCATAATGGGTCATCACCTGTCTTTTCTCTCACCTTGGCCCCTCTGCCATCCTGCAACCATCCGCTTGACTGATATCCCTGCAGTGGCATCCAGCCACCCTATGTCCTGGCAAACCCAGCCTATGCCTGCCAACTGAACCACTTTTGTGGAGTGGGCCACTCCTTTCACTCATCTCTCCACTATATACTACCTTACCAGCTCATCCTGGGCCAGCTCTTCCGTATCCCATCCGTGTCTGACCCTGAACTCCTGGAAACTTGCCCACTCTCCTTCATAGGCCCTCAGGGTGTTTGCTGACCAGGATCCCTGGCACAATGCCTTGGCTGTGTCTCTCCAATCTCCCATAGCCAGTCCGGGACCCTGGTCCTGTGTGTGTTGCTGCATGTGGTGCCAGCTCCCAAAACCTTCCTAGCTGTAAACGGGAAAGACTGTCAGCCACATCATTCTTGAGTCCTTCAGTATGCTGCACTTTGAAAGATAAGTTCAACTGCAGCCCAAGGAGCACCATACATTTCAGAATCCTTCTCACTTGATTCCGTACTCCCACCCTGTCTGTTCCCCACCTCCACCACCCCGTTATTATAACACCAGAACAGGATGCACTTCCCCTGCAGTCTGTCATACCATATCTCCAATGCTACCCAAAATGGAAATATGTCCAGGAAGGTAATGTCCTTCAAGACCCCACCTGTCTTCCTATGTGCCAGCCAAGCTTCCGACATCCATTCCCCTTTTAAATATGCCCCCATCCCAAAGGCGCTGGAGGCATCAGTGTACAGCTCCAGATCCGTATTATATGCCCACTCCTCCTACTAAAATGTTACCCCATTGTACTTTCCCAAGAACTCCTCCCATACCTGAAGGCCCTCCCGGACCCCTCTCGTGATAGCCACCCAGCGATACAGTTTCTTCACCTTCCATGTGGCCTTTCTGAATCTCCTGGTTAATGCCCTGCCCAGGCTTATGCCCTTGTGGCAAAATTAAGGTGCCATAGCAGCAGTTGTACCTGTAGCAGCAGCACCCTCCTCCTCCCCACCACCTGAGCCAGCAGCCCCCTGAACCGGGCAACCTTGTCCCCTGACAGATGGAAGCATTCCTGCTCCGTGTCCACCTCAGTTCCCAAGAATTCCAATCTGTGTGCTGGGCCCTCTGTTTTTTCCTTCGCTAGAGGGATTCCTATGTGCCCACATAGCTCCTTGAAATTACCTAGCATTGCCTGCATCTCTGCTCGGGGATACCCTCGTTCACCGAATTCCCTTCCGGGTATGACAAGCGTGGATAAGCCAGAACTTGCCCGCCTGCTTCTTGGGCACCACCCCCAAGAGGGACACCAAGAAGTTGGGACATGGCAGTGCCATAGAAGGCACTTCCATCCTAGCCATCCTAACCTCCTTCTGAATCTTCACCCGCACAATGTCCTCCTTACCTCTTACTGAGCCCAAGTTCTTGGCCCTCATCCCTTTCTGTCCCCCAGTGAAACGTAGAGGAAAACCCTTCCTGAACCCTTCCCTCTGGAGCTCGGCCCCTCATGCATTCGGGTAATCCCAAGTCTAAGCCTCCACCACTCCAAGGGCGATAGGCATGCATGCCAATGCACATCTTCACTGTCCCTCACCACTCAACCCTTCAGTTCCACCCATAGTTGGAATTGTATCCTCTCCTGCTGTTTCCTGACTCCTGCCCCGTTTCCTGTGGGCTTTCTTGCTCATTGTAAACCTGTTCCCTTGCCCAATATGTTGTGGACCTGCACATTGACCACGTCTATTTGAAACAGGCTGCAAGGAGCGACATCTTTGTAAAGCTCTGCTGGTCTTGTTCCTGGCACCACTGAGCTCTTTATTTATTTTTTATTTATTTGTTAGAGATTGGAATTACAACCCTTTGAGTCAGAGACTCATTTCCAAAGGCTCCACATTATAAGTACACATTTAGATACAGTAAGGTGATACATAACATACATAACATCTTCTTGTTTTGGTCCCCCACTGGCCCGACCGCTGGCCCAGAGAGACTACTCACCCACAGCTCCAAGTGAGTGCAATCCCACCTCAGGTCCCCCTTCATGGCCATTCACTTCCGGAAAGCCTCACCCATAACCTAACTTTACCTTATATGCATACCTGATGATCGTCGAATAGGTTAACAGGGGGATGGCCAGCTTCGACTGCTTCCCCAGCACCAAGGCGCTGTATATAATAAACCCCACCTGCCAGGTATTGATGTTCTTCCCCTTGTATTTCACCTCCGCTGCCTTGTGCCCAACAACCACTAGCGCCACCACTATCTCTGACTTCCCCACCAATTCCTTCTTTTCATATTTCTTGGCAGTGTCCTCATCCACCAGGCTGAAGATGTCCACGTATTCCCCCTTCCATATCTTTTTCTTCAGTGAAGTCGGCATGTGGTCCCCCAATGTGAAACCCGGAGGCCTCTCATATAACTTCTTACCTCCCGTCGCCCCCCCGGCCCCTTGCCCCCTGTTTTATGATCTGCAAGGCCTGCTCCATCTTCTTCACCCCTTCATCTCCCATGCCACCAAATAGGCCTTCCAGATAATTGTTCGGGTCCCCCTCATAATTGACATCTATGTCATCCTTATCCCATCCAGACCTGGTCTCCCCGGCGCCGGCTCAGGCACTGGTACTGGGGCAGATGAGGGGGTGGGTCCAACTCGCCTTGGCCTCTTCCCAGCCTTGCCCCCACCTGCGTGCTTATCCCACTCTTTCCTTTTCTTCAGCACCTCTTCCTCCTCCACCTCTCTCCACTTGGCCACCCCCACCAGCTCGGTCATCTGGCTCATCAACTTGGCCGCCTCCTCCATGATCTTAGCGCTGGAGCTTGGGGTCTTCTTAGGTGCAGTCTTGCTGACTCATGATACTAAGGGTGGAAAGGCAAACACCGTGAGATCAGGGTATATTGGCTCACCTGTACCACCCCATGTGGTCCACCCAGGGTGCGACTGCACTTCTTGCCCCATGCCCCCCTCCAAGCTCGGATGCCCTATTACCAGGGTGCCCACACACTGAGCATGCTTAAGGCAATCTTGCCTTTCCATCCCACAGACTGAGGGGCTCCAGCCCCCGCCCTCCTCCAAAAGAGTGATATAGCGAGGCACACAGAAATGGCCCAGCCCACCCCACGTGGACCTTGGCCAACCTCTGTTGTCCCAGACCCCCCGAGTCTGGCCCAAATTCCTGCACCATGCATGACACCCCTAACCAACCCTGGTGCCATGGTGTTAAACTAGGATATACTTCCAACCCACCCATCCCCCACCCATGCCACTGGTGGCAGGCCCTCTGTGAGCTGAGGGGCTGATCACACCTGGCCTCCCAGGCCATAACTCACCCAGACCCCTATAACAACACTCCCCAGCTGTCTATTTGCCCCCAAATCCTTTATATCATATGATCTGCTATTGCAGACTTTGTACGTGCATTACATTTTGTGCTTTCCCATCATAGGTCACCACATGCTGTGCATCCACATGGTGGTTCCAACCTTTGAAGGCTCTCAACGGAGTGACTTCATCTGAGGCAATATGCCCCCTCAATTGCGACACATTGCTGCCTGTAATCAGGGCCCCCGTGCCTTTGTTAGCTAGCACCATCAAACAAAATCTCCAAATAAAAAAACCCTGATTTCATGGTGCATGCCTCCACCGTTAACTTTATCTCCAGACTCTGTCTGCTGCACCCTTGGCACCAGCACAAAACAACCCCAAGAACCCCTGATGGATTAACGTATGCCACCACTGTTGAAGTGGCCTCTTTTTTCAGTGGCAAGCTACTTATTGCAATCAAATACAGACATCCTGGAGGTCAGGAATAATCCCAGTCACTCAGCGAAGTCAAACAGCCTTCATCAGTGGGTGTCAGCTCCTGAGACCCCCCTCATTTACATACAGCACATTCCTAAAACAATAGATACCACATTTCCAAAGTTTAACATGTGAGCATAATCATTTAAAAATGGCCAGGAAAGGTTCTTTTACCAGCTCAGAATCAACTCACTAATACAGCAGCTCCAACCACACATCACAAGGCTTGCCCCAGGCCTGAGCCTGTCCCCCCCAGGCTACAACCTCACTGAGCTGAACAAGTGCCACCACTGGGCTCCATCATCATCATCCTTGCGACTCGCTGTCCCTCCTTCTCTTCCTGATCAATAATGCCGTCCCTGCCAGGCCCGGTCCTGAAAAAAAAACACTTCTTCCCCCTTTTACTTCACCAGTTCCCCTACTACCCATACCTTTATCTTGTGCTGCTCCCTGCTTTTGTACAACCATTGTCCAGGCCTCCAGGTCCCCTCCCAGCCCAGCTGCCACCTGCTCATCCCCCGCAGCACACCATCTGGATTGGGCCCAGACCACACAGAAAGACCTCCCTGCACCTCAGCCCCAAAACCTCTACAGGGATGCCCTTCTCCACTCCAATCCATCCCTGTGCCGGTCCTACCGGCGCCCTCCTCGTGCAGGCCCAAAATGGCTGCAGTGCCTCCGCCAGACTCTTGGTACCAGTGACTGCCCTCTACACCATGTGGCCCACCTCCAACAACAAAGAAAAGCTCCCCAAGGCAAAACGGGACACCACACCATCTTCCAGGTGCCCCAGTCCTCAAGACCCCACCAGGCATACATCCTGACCCCCAAACTATAGCAGGCCCTCCCGGTGCCATCTTGACAAATAAGACCCACATGGCCAGCACCCTCACCAATCACCCAGTACCGGCACCTGTGCCCTCTATCACATGGCCTGCCATCCCCTAACCAGAAACGGACTCATAAAAAAATGGTAGCTCTCATTGAGTGGGCCGCATCACCCTCTGAAAGCATGGCCCATCCCTCTTCACCAGGGCTTTCTCATTTCAGCACTACCAGGAACAACAAAATATGTCTCATGCTGAGCAACCACCATGCTGCAGCTGACAACACAACAACGCCTCCACTCAATAAAGTGATACCTCCTTCGGCAGCACTTCTACCATAACCACTAGCAAAACAGCCACTGTCCTGCATCAAAGCACACCCATCCATCAGAGTACAGGACCTCATCCAGCTATAGGAATACCTTCCTTTTAGCATTTCTTTTACTTTTTCCTTTCTTTCTTTATTTTTAACCTACAACTAACCCTGCCATGGTACCATCCTTATTCACATCTATCCATGTACCCACATCATAAATCTCTCTTTCAACATACAGCCAACAGAAGCCCCAAGCGGCCCACCTGGCCTGCAAATGCCAAGTAGCCACCTGGGCAGTGCCTTACCTTGATTGCCAACAAAGTGCTGAGTTTCAGAAGAAGAATTTTCTCAGCAAAAGAGGGCTGACCCTGGGCTACCAGCCCTTTTATACCCCCTAAGGACCCCAGCTTGGGACCCCTGCCAGCTCCTCCCACTAGCCAGTTGCCTTCGAGCCCTAGTCTCTAATCATTTTACTCTTCTCTGAACTCACTGCTGATGTCACCATCCCCTCCCCCCTTCCCCCTCCCTCTCGTTTTGTCTCTTTCTGTCAGGGGCCATGAGACAACCTGGCCTGCCTTTTAGTGGCAAGCCTAATTATTGCAGCCTATTTAATAGATTGTGTGTGAAATTGAGCTGGTATTTATGAAGATGGAGTTTTATTTACAAAATAGCGTTGTGATGTTTTAATGGCTGTACATATTGTATATATGTTTGTTGAGCACTGGCACACTCATTACACTATATATTGTATAGTACTGCACTTCTAAGAAGTGCCACTGTATAAGATGGTTGTTTAGGGTGCTATTTGTACTCCTGAAGAAGCTGTAAAGTGACACATTAAGTGTTTCTGTGCACTTTAATAAATGTTTTGACACTTATCTACAGTGTCAGTGCTGTCTTTTGTGCTCTGGTGAGTGTTTGGTTGTTGTTTCTTCCTAAATTAGGATACAATAATTCAAATCAATCTACTACTAGAAAAACGCAGAAACTAGACCACAGAAAGACTCTTTTAGGCAGCAGTTTCACAGGAGGTGAGTTAACTGATTTATTTATAAAACTGGAGAGACTCAGAATAACAGAGCTAAATCATTACTACAATAAGAACAGTCCTGAAATTTATTTGGAGAAGGGCTGGTCACCAGGTGGTTTAAGAACTGATAAGCTGCCATCCTGTGGTGTAGGCAGCCAGATCCTGAAGCAACAGTGGGAAACAGCCCTTACAGTTTTCTTACCTGAACTTATTTAAGCATTAGTCAGAAAAAGGTGAACAAGCATGACTTACTCTTAAGAAAGAACTCAAAAAAGTACAGGAGCAGCTTAAAAGACTAACAGATAAGGAAAAGGGTGATGTCCTTAAAGAGCTAGTGGAGCCAAAACAGTCAGACAAGAAAAAAAATACCAATTTTAAGTAGCACTCAGTTGTAACTTTCTATTTCTGAAGTATTTTTCTTTTGCTCATCAGAAAGTCTTCTGTGTGATAATATTGTACTGGATATGTATAACAGTTCTCAGCCTGGCAGCTGACACATCTAACTCTGCTGCCACACACTACAGCATCAGCATTGTGATCTCACTGCCAATGACACCACAGGTGAATGACCTGGCAGTAACTCACTTGCTGTTCCTAAGTAGAAGTGATGTCACAGTCAGTGAGGTCATAATGCTGATGATGTAGTGAGGGGCAGTAGAGCAAGATATATCAGCTGCCAGGCTAAGAGCTGTTCCATACATCACACCTACTAACATCACGTAAACAATCTTCTAATTAAACAAAGGGAAAATAAAACGTACCTCAGATATGAAATGATTGGCTGCTTTTAAAATATAATATTAGTTTTAGGCAGTACACTAGCTCTTTAAAAAAATATTTATCAGTAAAGTAACAAAATATGAAACCAAATTAGTAAACTGGCAAAAAAGCTAAACTGAACCGGGACACTGGGGACTATGAGAAAGCGTAAATGTTTAAATGTGAACACCCAGAAAAATTCCCACAAAGAGGGACATCAAAAAGCAGACTGAGGGACTGACACACTAAAAAGTGGAGAAGCAAATCTAGGAATTAAAGCCAGAGCAAAGCAACAAGTACTAGATCAAATGAGAGTGATACCTTCACAAGTCCAGAACCACAGACATCTTTTTTTTTTTTTTTAGAAATTGCCAAATGCTCCCCCATCCCTCACACCAAGCAACCAAAGAGATAAAAAGACAAAAGTGTGGGGAAAAAAGATGAAGCAGGAGTAGAGATGCAGAGAAATTTAATTACACCTGCGAAATTATGGCCTTTCAATGAAATTTTGCTGCCAATTTCTCCTGTGCATCTGAGGTGAAATTAGGCCAAATTGGGCATTTTGCTCAGCTGGTGGTCACATGGTTGAGTTTAAACAGGCAGTAAGTGAGTGGTTCATTTCCTGTGCTATATATCTTGAGAAAGCAGGCAGCATTTATACTCCCTGTGACTGCAGAGTGCCCTTTTATACTTAAATTGCTTAATTTGTGAAATTTTTTTCTGTTTCTTGTTTGTCTTTGTCATAGTTCTTATTTTAGTACCTGGTTACTGTGTTTGTGTGTGTGATCCCCCCAGCTCTCTCTGAGTCTCTATCTCCGTTTCTTTTTTTTTGTGCTCCTGCCAAAGGTTGTTGGCCATCTGGGTCTTGTGCACAGACTAGTGTGTATATTTTGGAATTCAAATACCTTGTGTGAGTTGCTTCAACTCAAAGTTAGGTGTGCTCACCACAACACATGTCCATGAGGTGCTCGTTCTTTATTCAATTCTCTAGTGTGTCAATTAAACAGTGTAAAAAGTACTTCCATATAATCACTATAAAAACACCTGCTCCCCCAAGGCACCATCATCCCTTATATGTATCATGAAGTACGGTGCCTTGAGTGAGTCAGCGTTTTTTTATCCTAGTTATATGGGAGCATTTTTCACATTGCACCCAACCATGCATTAATTCCTAGGAAATGCCCTCCTGTCAAGGGGATTAATGCACTTGTAACATGGCAAGTGCAATGTGGGAATACCTCACATCGATGATGTGACTACCGGAACTAGTGACATCATTAATGATGGTTTTACTGACAGTGAACAACACAGTACTGCCGCCCACACGCAGCCACTTCCTGTCATACTGCATGTTGGTTTTCTTACCTTTGAAACATAGCCATGCATATCTAGGGATTTAATGCATGGCTACGTTTGAGTCACGTTATCTGTTTCCTCCAATCGGTGTGTAGTATTCACATCGTACTATTAATGCCGTGTTACAATTGGACTTGTTTGACCAGGACATACTCAGCCAGATGGATCAAGCCTCTCTTTTACCACAGATCACGATAGGAGAAGGAAAAATATCCCGCAGGAACAAGACATGATAGAACATCAGGAATCAGACCAACAAATGGAAGGTGATCTTACAGACCAATTCAAAATTGACAAACTGTTGGCAGAGACTGAAGAATTGACCAGTGGACATTTAAGTACTGATACCAACCATGCAGTAATCCAAAACCACAAGGGACAATTCAAGTCAAATCCAACTTTTTCCATAAGTAAACAATGCAGTAATAAATGATTTTGACAAAGTCCTGACTAGGGATGAGCGAAACAGCTCAATTGCACATCTTGACCCTCCGGGACCAGGTCAACTTGAGTTGAGTATACAGAGCTTTTCATGGCTCCACCTGAGTTGTAGAGTTGGCCCGGTTCAGAACTGCAGGTCCAGTCTGAAGCTTTAGTCTCTAGTTGCATTGGTGTGCTAAGTTCCGTAATGCCTCATCATTTATTTCCCTTGTTTACTTTGCACTATAGGTGCATGGCACATGTATCAGGCAGGGGGCCAAGTGAACAGGGACTTTGGGAAGGGATTTCAGGAAGGGGAGTCAGAAGGGCTTAAGATGGAGGGGATTTTTTAAAAAAATTAGTCAAGCAAAAGTAGAACTACCCCTAACACAATAAAAAACTGAATTAAAATAACTTACCATCAGTCCCAGTGTGTGTGTGTGTGTGTGTGCAAGCACTGTACCCTTGTGACCAACATTGAGCAACTCATGCTCACTTACGTTGGACAAAGGGGAGCCAATTATGTGGAAGGTAAGGAGACTGGCATCTAAGCTAGACAATAGTGTCTCACCTTACCACATGGCCACTCCTATAATCCCACAGACAGCTCATTTTGGGGTTTATAGTTCCATGAGACAGACATGATCAGCCAGCAGCAACATGTCTCTTGTCTCAAACTTGACTTGCCAGATGAAAAAATAGGGTTTGTGTTTGAAAATAAAATAAAAAAGAAGGAAAGAGGGATTGGATTAAGAAGGGTGTACTTTGTTCTTTTTGTTTTAACATGTTTGTTTTAAAGATTGAAGAGAGATGCCTGGTCTGCTGGCAGCTCATTTGAGTTTTTTGCACTTCAGTTAGTGCCATGAGGCTGACATAGTAGTAGTAGTAGTAATATATTTATTGTTCGATGATAACAGATCATTACAAATTGCAAGAAAAAAAAATCGGCATGAAGTTATGCATTAAAATACATTAAAATTAGCTAATAAAGACAGCAAAATTTTCCTAGGACAGCAGATGACCATCAACAAAATGTATAGAAGTACCAACCAAAGATCATTTATTCATTTTTAAGATTTCATTCCTGTTAAGTCAATTATTTTGCATGTTCTCTTTCTTGCTTTTTAAATTATCACTACATAATGCACAGCTTTAGCAAGTATGTATTCATCCTCTACAGTGAATACAATTTTTAGAATTCCATTCTCAACAAAACAATCTAAGGAGCTAAGAATAGGGGCTAGCTAATATTCCCTAGCTTTATTGTACCAGTGACATTTTAGCATAACATGAAGCAGATCTTCCCTAGCTTTATTGTTACATCTGCATAGCTCATCTTTAGAGGACTGGAGGATTTACTAAATCTAGCTAAGAGAACATTAATGGCAAACATACCAGTTTTATATTTTGTAAATGTTTTCATTTGAATACGATCCTCTAAAATGTCCAGTTAAAACCTGAAATTCCATGTCTACAATCATAGATACTATACCACGTAGAAAATTTAGACTGCTGAATAGTGCTTAAATCCCTCTCCTTGTACAAAACTTTGATTTTCTTAGAGTTAAATACTTTATATTTATAACTGAGAACAATATCTTTATTAACATATCTATCTAAGAAGTCGATTCCAAAAACTTGTAAAAGTGACAGGACATGTCCTGGCCAATAAGGCAACCTAAAACCAAACTTTTTCCAATAGATCTTTTCCTGTAGACACATTTTTACCACTCTATCTTCTGGATATCTATTACTTCTAACACTCTAAATCCTAACTTACCTCATCCTCCTGTATTTAGCTTCCATACAGTCACTTTTAAGCAAGTCGAGGACTTACTACTTTCCCTGGAGACCAAAAAGAGTGCAGGTGCAGACAACAGCGAACCATACTTCCTCAAGCTTGGCTATCCCTACTTGACTGCCCCCATTATACACTTATTCAACTTATCGTTAAGGCAAGGAGAACTTCTCCTGCCATGGAAAACTGCCCATATCCTACCTTTGTTTAAGTCGAGAGATCCATGCAATCTGAATAATCACCGGCCTATATCTATACTCCCTGTATTGTCAAATCTACTCAAAAAAATTGTTAATGCCCAAATAAGAGAACATTTGGATACGTGTGACTTACTAAACCCTGCACAATCTGGCTTCAGAGCCAAACACAGCATGATATCAGCACTTGTGAAAGTAACCACTGATTGACAAACTGCATTGGATACTAAGAAACATGTGTTTGCCCTTTTGCTGGATCTTATCAAAGCCTTCGATACTGTGGACCACAATATATTGCTCACAGCTCCAAGCAGCCTTGGACTTGACAGTCCTGCAATCAAATAGTTTTCCAACTACCTCACCAACAGGCTACAACAAGTCAAAGCTGCAGGTGACCTGTCATCACAAAAAAAACTTCTAAGAGGTGTTCCTCAAGGCCCCATATTAGGCCCAATCCTATTTGCAATTTACATCAATAACCTGGACACTCATCTACAAACAGCGAATATTCATTTATTCGCAGATGATACTGTACTATACACCATAAGCTCCTCTTTAGACGTGGCACATGACAATTTACAGCAAGATTTTATTAAGCTCCAACATAATCTCATTAAATACAAACTCCTTCTCAATGCCAGAAAGACAAAAGTCATGGTCCTCTCACCAAAAGCTGGCCTTGGACCAACAAACACTCCCCTGATTTTAATGCTTCTTGATGAACCCCTTGAAATAGTCAAAACATTTAAATACCTAGGATTCTGGTTGGACAATAAGCTGAACATCCTACGCCATCTGAATGAAATCTCGAAGAAATGAAGGCAGCGGTTAGGCTTATTCTATCGTATTAAACATCTGCTTACCTTAGATGCTAGAAAGAGGCTAGTACAATCTACATTCTTACCCATACTGGATTATGCTGACTTTATGTACACTCATTGTCCCCTAACGATGCTCAGCAAACTTGACTATCTATACCCCCGGGTCCTAAGATTCATTCTCAACCTACCCTAACGTACCCACCATTGCCTACTATACCAAGAATCGGGTTAACCTTCACTCTCAACTAGGAGCAAAAGAAATGCTCTTCTCTGGCTCCATAGAGCACTTTCTAATAAGCTCCCAACATACATCTCTAGCTTACTCGTGCATGCTGTTTTTTATGGACTGAGATGTTTCTGTATATTCTGCTTTCAGATTCCTAGAGTAAATACAACCTATGGCTCAGTCGCAATCAACTTCTCACTTCCATCTCTATGGAACTCCATGCAAAGCACACTAAAACTGTCCTCTCTTCCAGGCCTATCCACATTCAAAGAGATGCTTACCGCTTTCTTGAGGGAAACCTGCAATTGCTTAAGACAAAGATGATCTTCTTTACCCTTTTCACTAGTTCCACAATTAGAACATTTATCAAGGCCCTTCCTCATAGGTGACTTCCAGCACCCATTGCTTACTCTCATCTACCCTGGCTCTTCACATCCTCTCTCCTTCTCTCCTTTACATTGCTGTTCCCTT
Source organism: Neoceratodus forsteri (assembly GCA_016271365.2). Classification (NCBI taxonomy): domain Eukaryota; kingdom Metazoa; phylum Chordata; order Ceratodontiformes; family Ceratodontidae; genus Neoceratodus; species Neoceratodus forsteri. Next base: position 963,534,767 of record CM028132.1, on the reverse strand, counting down.
GCTTTCCCTTTTCTGATTACTGCCAACAGTAGGAGGTTGTTTAGGACTGATGACTCTCCACATCTTCCTATAATATTACTATTTTTGAACTGCATTTGTTTGTAATCTTGGCAGGTCAGCAGATGTTGCCCATTTGTGCATAACCTGGAAAATATTGTATTCATTTATCTGTGCCCATGTACTTATTGTATTGTATGTATTGTATTGTTATATGTCCAAGACCACTTTCAAAATGAGCTTGCTCAATGGTGTTTTTGCCTGGTAAAATAAAGTGATTGATTGATTAATTGATTGACTTCTACCCCCAAAATTGACTATATTACTGTCAGCAATTGCTTGGATGCCAGTTAAACCCAACTCACCTCTCAGAAAACAACTTGGAGTAGATTTATGAAATCCCAGCACAGAGCATAAAGTTTGTATAGCTTTTTTCCCAACCCTTCAACTGATAATGCCCAGACCTCAGTGCCATAGAGGACCATGTGCCCCTCCATATAAATGGTTGAACCCTTTCAAACCAGTAATAGATAATTTTGCCTTAGTTAAGATGTAATCAGTGTGGTTTTTCCATGAATGATTCCAGGAGAGCATTATGTCCAAATAACAATATGATTTAACTGTGTCTAATGAGGTATTATCCAGTTTCCATTGGTATTTATTACTGTAGGCACCAAATACACTGTCACAGAGTGGCTCTGTGATGCATTGGGGGCCTTGTAGTTTGTGATAGGGTTACTTAATGTCCTTATGTTAAAAAATAATAAGTAATCTCCAAAATAAAATAAATGAATGAAGATTTATTGTTTAAATTAAGGTAACAAAAATGGTGCTGGTTTAAATTAAAAGATAACTAGGTAAAATACATAGCTTCAGTGTTAATGTGCTTTTTGGCCCATAATTTTCCTATGCCATTTTAGGTTTCATAGGAAATTAAAAATAAATATAGGGACATGATTTCTTCCATACCTCAACATTATTGGGTATTGTAGCGTTACAGTGAAAAGGTGTGCTGATAAAAGGAGTTCTGTTTTTCCTATAGTTAAGGAATATTTAAAAATTATTTATGCTGCATAAGCTAATTCTGGCTTAAAAGCTACACTTACCACATCAAGTATTTAACCACCATTAGAAATCAGCATACTAGCATTCTGCCCCTGTACATATATTGTATGCCTAAACCTGGTTGTATTCCTTCAGTAAAATAAGCGTTCTGTTGTAGAATGAATGGTTACCTTTGTGCAGATTATTTCCAGTTAGAAGGCCTGTTTACTTTGTCCATTATTTGAGGGTTTGTTAAAGAAAGCTCTCCGTGATTGAAAATATTGCAGGGCATTGCTTTAAAATGCCTTAAAATGCTCTGTTGTGCACTGCTATGCCTCTGTAGCCTTGCTTACGCTTTTCAGGCTTACGCTTTGCAGACTTTCATGATAAATTGAGAACCTTTGGATTCTCGTCTTTGTCCTCCATAATGCTCTCCTTTTTAATAGCTGTGAAGGAAATGTTTTTCTTTATTAAAGTGAGCAGCTGAGCTTTTATGCGACAGTGTGAATGCGAGCGCTGGTAATCTTTTACCCGCTCGAATGTGTGCACTGTTGCAAGGGTATTTAGCCCTTTAATTTACTCCAGCAGGATGGTTTCTGATTTAAATAAAGTAACTGGAGTTCTACATACCCTTCTTAGCTGAGGTGAGGCATTTTTCTGTTATTTCGGGGTCCTTGGGGAACGAGCATAATTTTGTTGCGGTTGGCGTCTTAGGAGCTCCTGAGGTCCAATCTGTTTGGTATACAGCGCTGCTCTTAAGAGCCGGCCGGCCATTAATGCAAGTGTTTTATGCTGTGCCAGAAGGGGCGGTGCTTCCTAAAGCCAGAAGATGTAATAAAACTACACAAAAAGACTGTAATTCACTCTTCTGATAGTATGTAAGTTACTAAAGTAATAAAAATGTGTGTATGCTATTTAAACTAAATATTGATGTATTGTGTGAAGAAATTAGATTTGGAATGTATTAGTGGGTGGAGTTAATGTATCACCTAACAGTTGAATCATATAAAAGAACAGATATCTCTTAGGGATGTCAGATGTGACCAGGAGAGAGACGAGAGATGAAGGTCTGGAGAGAATTCCAGGGAGTGATGTCAAATTGCTATGCAAATCTGCTAGACTTGGTCTAATATAAATTTCTGGCCATTTTGAAGTGATTTCCAATGAGCTTGCTGTATGAGATGTGTCCTACTACTGATAAAAATTCTGAACTATAAAATAAATTTCTGAATTTTAAGAAAGACTGCTATTGTGTTACGCTATCTGATTGTCCATGTACACCTGCGCCCTATCACATACACAAATCTTGCTTTTTAAAAATATTAAAGAGCAGCTGATTGGCTGGCCCAGTGGTGTGGAGGGTTGAGGCATCACGCCTTATATCCTGCCACACCGGTGACCTGTGTTCGAAATGCGAGTGGATCACCGGGGGTCGGCCAAGGTGGGGAAGTATCGAGCACCAGAGGACAGCTCTTCTCTCCCAGGGAGGAAGGGATGCAGGGGCCAGCATCAGTCTGACACCTAGCGGTGGCTGGGTGCTGACACACAAGGCCCCTCAAGCAGGCAGGGGAGGTGGAGCAGTCAGCCAGTGTGCTGTGGGCGGGCATGCACACAACATGGCCAATGCCAACACTACACACTCCATCTATGTGGGAACAAAGAAAATTGCAGAAAAATGGCTGGGTATGTCACATGACTACTGACCATCACAGGCCCCACCCTCAGCAAGAGCAGCCCTCCCAGAAACTGAATACTTTCTTGGCGGGGATATGGGGGTCCACACCACCCTGCCATAAAGGGTACAACCATGGGGGAAGAAGGGAACAGTCCTGCAGTGGTTGGGGGATGGGGCTAGGGGGATGACAAGAACGTGGGCCGACCAGTCTAAGGAGGAGCATAAAGAATGTAAGAACAAAACAAAAAAAGAGCTGCTGACACCTTTGCGAAAACTTTGGAAAACATAATAGTTGGACAGAATTCAGCTTGTATTTCATGCACGTTCAAAATATTTCTCATCTGTATCATATATTACTAAAGAAATTCCCACAAAACCAAGATCTTTGTTCTTTAGAGTTCCTCTGCCTTTATAGCTTACTTTCTACTTGAAATCATAATGCTGTGGTGTGACATCACAGTCTGTTGCTATGGAAGTAACTGTGATGTCACAATAGAGTAATATGACATCTGGTTAGGAAGAAGCAACAGGAGATGATGAACCCTTAAGAAACAACTCTCCTGTTTTCATGCATATGACCTCAGTAATAAATAACAGTGATAAGAAATACAGAGTTAATTAGAAATATAAGCTGCTTTGTATCCAAATATTATATTTTCAGACTAGTTCTCAAGGTGTCAGTGGCTCTTTAAATTTGAGGCATAGGTTCTTAGACTCCTCATTTAAAATATCCAGTTTCTTCTGTAGTATGAGGCTGACATGATCAGCCAGTGAGTACTGAACACAGTGAAAGCAATTGTTACAGAAGAACATTAAAAAAAAAATTATTTTGGAAAAATAATATGTTTTTTACTGATAGGGAGGCAGGGATCAGGAGACTGATTTGGGGGTGGGGGGTGAGCATACTGCCTTACTAATTTGGGGGTTTCATGTCTCACATTCTGTGTTCCTCAGCTCTGCACTTGAATTCTCGGCCATATTGCCTTACTGAGTTTCGGGGGATTCTATGTTTTCATTTGTGTTCCCCAGCTCTGCACCTGAGTATTAGGCCATAGTGCTTCACTTTTGTTTGGGGGGGGTCAAGTCACAGACTCTGCATTCTCCAGTTCTGCACCTGAACTACTGGGCCATACAGCTTTACTAATTTGGGGAAAAGATCATATCTCGGTCTCCTTGTTCTCCAGCTCTGAGCCAAAAGTACTAGGTCATAGTGCTTCACTGTTGTGTGGGGAGGGGGGATCACATCTCAGACTCTGTGTTTTCCAGCTCTGTACCTGAGTTACTAGGCCATAGTGTCTCACTATTTGGGGGAAGAGGGGGGTCAAGTTGCAGACTCTGCGATTTTTAGCTCTGGACCTAAACTACTAGGCCGTAATGTCTCACTGATTTTGTGAAACAGGAGAGTTCACATCTCATATTCTGTGTTCTCCAGCTCTGTACCTGGGCTACTAGGCCATAGTGCCTCACTGATTTTGGGTGGAGTTCATATTTCATATTCTGTGTTCTTCAGCTCAGCACCTGAAGCACTAGGCCAAAGTGCCTTACTGTTTTTTGGGGGAGGGAGTTTATGTCTCACATTCTGTGTTCCCCAGGCCATACTGCCTCATTGATTTTGGGAGGGTCATGTTACGTCTCACATTCTGTGTTAAAATAACAACAGAAAATAAGAGAGGGTTGGGGAATTTTTCATGTGTCTCTCTCCAGCTTTCCCTGCTCTGCTCCCTACTGGCTAGGCCAAACTGGCATGGAGATAAAGAAATTCTGAGGGAGTACAACCAAATGAAACAAAAAACAGATACAAAAGACAGGTGCTAACTGCATATCAAAACCTTCATGGTGAAATCCCTCACAGCGACAATCTCAACAGGTTTCGATATTGTTGCTGTGAGGGACCTATGGGCCAAATTTTGCCCTTTCACTGTGTTCCCCCCCTTCAAATCAACTCTGACTCAAAGTTGAGAATCTATAGAAGGGGAGGACAGCCCCCTGTATGGGGGGGTTGGGGGGTGCAGCCCCCCGAGAGAAACAAACCAATGTCGGACAGGCAAAGTTTCGACATTGGAGATCTTGCTATGATGAACTTCGACAACAGTGTTGTCGTTTCAGCATAGGTAAACCAAGAAGATGTGGAATGTGCCCACCACCAGTAGTGTTTCTGAAAATAATATCTTCAAAGGGTGAGAGGGATGGCCTGGGCCCCATCACATCTCCAGTTCGTGCTGCCTGTCTTTCCCAAAAAAAGCACACCAGACTCAGGGAAGGAAACAACATAAAAATGAACACAAAAATCTTTTTAGAAAGTTGAATTTTAGTATTTTATTTGATAAAGGGATATAAAAAAAAAATTCTGATGCATTCCACAAACTCAAATTCTTATAAGCTCCCATTATGTCATAATGCCATTGGCCAAAAATCTATTACTTATAGGGCCCCTACATTTTTAAATCTACTCCCCTTGGAACTTCTGAGTTGTAAAACAGCTAATGATTTCATGAGAAGATTGGTGGTGTATTTACAAGATCAACAGCATTGTATTTGTTAGAGTTATGTGGTATGAATAGTATTATGTTTTAAGTGAATTTGTTGAGTTATTTATATAGTATTTATTGTTAGTATGTATTTAATCTTTTATGTGTCTATGTATACCTCAACTTGTCACCTGTGAAAACGGGCATTTTGCTCATCAGGCTTACAGGAATAAAATACAAATGAGCATGAACAAAAAAATGAAATAGACTAAAACAGTTCTAAAATAAATTGGAGTAAATCAGAACTTTTTTAAAATAAATCAGAGTCAGAATCAGAACCAGGCCGTAGCCAACCCTCCCATCCCTAGTCCTAACTGTGGAAACAGACACATTCTTCCAGGAAGTTCATCAAAATAAGTATGGCAATCTATCCATACCTGAAAGAGCGGAAATTCAACAGATCAGGAACCTCAATGGGGTAGTGATAAAGCCTTCTGATAAGGGGGAGGAGAGAGACAATATTGTGATCATGTATGAGGTAGACTATGTACAAAAAGTTATGTATTTACTGAGTGTAGCCAGATTTATGAGAAACACCCTGCTGACACAACTAACAGGTTTAGTATGGAACTACATGACTTAGTAGAAAATGCTTTAGAAAAGGGGTGGATTTCTGGAAAAGAAGCAGAATTACTTAAAGCGGACTTCCCTATAGTCCCTGCAATATACTGTACATACTACCCAAAGTCCACAAGATCACTATTGACCCACCAGGAAGACCTACAGTTCTTGGTATAGGTTCATGATCTCAGATTATACATTATGAAATGGGCATCGTAAAATAGGAGCTCTGATTGGCTGCTAGGGATGTGTTATTCAGTCTGATGCACAGGAAAAAGGTCCAACACTGGGCAGTGGGCATTGATATAGGTGATGCTGCCCACTCAGAACCTTAGCAAAACAAAATGCAGCCATCTTGTTTCTGCCATAAGTGGTGCCAGCCAAACTGTAACAAATAAAATAAATACCTCTGACCTCCTGTTCAGATTGCCCCAGTGATTGAATATTTCGATTTTAATAAAATCCTTCTTCCTGTAGATGTAGCATGAAATTAACTGCACACACGCTCGTTCCTCGGGGGGGGAATGGAACAGCCGCAGTCTGTACACCAGCCCACCCGCTCCTCTATGTCTCTTCTAGTTTGCCCGCTCGCTGTTGAAATTCTTATTTTTATTTCTAAAGTACAGCCACGATGTCTCTCCCAATCTGCCTGCTCGTTCATCTATTTTTTTAAAAAACAGAAAAACCACGTTCTCTCTACCAGCCCGCCCGCTCACTCTATCTCTGTACCTGCCCGCCTGCTCGCTCTGTGTCTGTCTCTGTCTACCAGCCCGCCCGCTCTTGAAGTTTGAACTTTTAATTATACTAAAAAAAACAAAACACGCATTTTACTTTTTTTTGTTTGTCTCCACACAGCACTGGGGGAGGATGCTGCCATGACAACCAGACCTAAAGTACAGAAGCCTTTCTAGGACAAAATTCCTTAAGTGCAAAAATAAAAAAACAACATGACACTTAGGCGGAGTAACTATTTTATTAAAAATAACACAAACATATATGTTTTTTCCTACTTTAAATTGGAAATGTAACCTACCAAATGCAGTTGCACTCGGCCGGTGGCCTCGTGCCTCACTACGCCTCCTAGCCATGTGTTAAAGTGTCTAACGCACACCCTGTTGTGGTTTATTGCTTACATAACAAACACACTTCCTGGCATCTGATTGGTCTCAGTGACCATTTTGTACAGTGATGTTATCCCAGTCACTGTATAAAGGTCCAGCACACATGACAACGTGAAATGTAAAAAAAAAAATCACTACATCTGCCATGATGCAATTGGCATCCTTAGTTCTCAGTTCAAGGCTTTGTAGCATTAACAGTAGCATGAGCACTTCATCATACCACAGCACCTTTTATTTCAAACTACTTCAGCATATTTTTCTAGTTTAAAAACACTGCTAAATTCAACAAATCCCCCCTTACCAGCACTAACCAGCAGAGCCAGGGCATGTACTTTTGAAAAGGGCAGCACACAACTGGCAGATCGGCAGCTTCTCTTAAAACCCCTCCTGCCATTTCTGTGCATTTCCCATTCAGACTTCACCCTTTGTTTTTTAATATAAAAATAAATAGAAACCAAAATTGAATCCCCACTCGACAGCATTAACCAGCAGCATGTGCAAGACAACTTCACCATTCCACTGTGAGCAGTTTCTTTCTCTTGCTCTCTCTGCGCATTTTTCAGGTAGGGGAGAACCCCTCACTCCATTTTTCCAGTCCCAGGGCATAAAACTAAATTACAGCAAACTCTGCAGTGCCATACAAACTGGAAGAAGCCATCTTTCACTTTACCTGACTGGCACAACAAATATGCCTGCTCAACTGAAACTGTAACTTTGGCACAGTGCAAAACCTAACCCAATCTCTACAATAATAAGACAATTTTTTATCAATTGACAATCAGTCATTACAATGTTTAAAAATCAGTACAACACGTTATACATTTACTTTAAAAATTCATATTATACATAACACCCTTTGTTACAAAAATCGACATGTTAATGACATAAATTAATCAATAGCTTTTAAATAGATTCAATGTCTGGCCACTCAAATAAAATATAACATTGGAAGTTGTTTAACAGCTGTTCATTTTTTTCAATGTGTAATGATACCCGAGAAACAGGGATTGTATCAATTTCAGCTCTTGTAATCTAGCAACACAGTTCTAAAAGGAATTATCCCTGAAAGTCCAATATCATACAGTAGCTTTAGTGAAGATAGAAATTTACAAAGTTGACTCAATATCTTGGCATCATTGGACATAAACAATGCAATAATTAATTGGTCAGAGGGGAGACTGAGGGCAGCTAATAGAGGCTCCAACCAGAATTTACATTTTTTTTTCATACAAGCGACAATGTAATACTATGTGTTTTACATCATCATCTAAATGAATCTTACAATTGCATGTTGGGCTATTTGTCTCAGGCCTTTTCTGTATTAAATAAATATAATTAGCAGCATATAATTCCTTTCAGAACCTAGTTAAAATTCTGTGGTCTGCTGGATTTTCAGTAATAGTAAGATATGGTTCCAAGTTGTGATTAGTTTTTAAGATTTTATACCACCTATAATTCTTAAGGTTATTTTTTTATGTGGTCCTGTATAATAGCTATATCTCTCAGTCTACTTTTGACTTGGCTGACTATTTCATGTAATGGTCTATAGTAAATTTCATAGAGAAGATAACCCAATCCCACAGGAGATATAAACTCCTTAATAGTGTTAATTGAAGGGGAGGCAACGTTCTTGTGATTATATCCCAAATCTTCTTCTAGGCATAGCCTTGATAATCGGATTTCAGGCAAAAGAAATAGTTTTAATAAAAATATCAGTCGTTTTTCTAAAGCTAATGTAGGAAGTGAAAATTGACCTAATTCTTTCCTTAAGATTTCTGATGGAACCAACTGTTGAACTTTAAATATGTATCTATACGTTTTATTAACTGTAGTGTCCAATGGCTTCAAATCTTGGGAGGGTGACATTTCTGTTGCGTAAAGTACACTGGTTTTTATTAAAGGATTAGTGCCTGACAGGGTGGGTGTTATGCTAGGGTAACATCCTACCTCAGGTGGTTGGGCCCAAGGCCACTGGCCGAGGGCATCCAACACCCTAGAAGGGATGTTATCCCAGCATAACACCCACCCTGGAGGGCATTAGTCCTATTATACAATGGCTCATTGTTTTATACAGAAAAAAATAACTTTAAATAATGTTTTTAGTGTTTAAAAATACTTTTTTTAAGGAAAGATGGAAACAATCATCAAGACTATCCATGAGATCATCATCTATTTGATCAGCAGGGATGTTATGCCAGGATAACATCCCTGCTGTGATGGCCAACTGACCAATCAGGAGCCAAGATTCTTTCTTGCCATTGTATTATTTAGCATTAAGAACCTTTAATAAATCTATGATGGTTCCATAGCCACGTTTTTCACTGAATCTTTAGAAGGCATTAAATGATGTTGTTAACTTTTCAGTCATGAGTTTTATTAGAGAAGCCAAAGGCAAATTTTGAAAATATCTGAGTCCAAGATAGTCATAGTATTTGCCTGTAATTATTCTGGTTTTATCAATGTATACTGCTGGCATCGAGCTTTTCCTGTTACCAAATATTACAATATTAGTTTTGTCCTTATTGATTGTCAACTTATTTGATTTGCACTGTTTAGCAAAATGATTCAATTTGCACTGTAAACCTATTAATGAAGTGGATATGAAAACTATGTCGTCTGTATATGCTAAGTATGGGATTTTCATTTTAGTTACTGAAGGTAAATGAAAATCTGAGTCATCCGTCTGTACCAATAATTGATCTAGCTATAAATTAAATATCATTGGGGCCAAAAGACAACCCTGGTGAACTCTGAGGTTTGTATATATTGAAGATGAAAAGCCACCTGATTGGTCATATAGGACTTTAAGCCAAGTATTTTGAGGAAGTCTAATAAGAACATCAAGTAAGGTAAGATCTACAGTATATTAAGTATATCCAGTTCAGCACTGGTTTTGCTACCATCAACTTTGTCTAAATGCAAAAAAATATAGTCTCCATGACCTTCGGCACTAGGCAGAGACTATCTAGGCTCCTCACCCTGCCCACATTCCTTGCTCTTGATGGGACAATTCTTGAAGACACTTCCTCTTTCCAATACCTTGAAGTTTGGCTTGATCAACACCTCAGCTTCTCTGGTCATATTAATGCCATCCTGACAAAACTGCGCCCTATACAGGAACCAGAGCTGCCTCTCACTCCCAGCTTGGTGTGATATTGTCCAGAAGATGATCCTCCCCATATTCAACTTCTGTGATGTAGTCTACAGTACTGTTCCCAAGACTTCCTTAGCCAGACTGGACTCCCTTTTTAACTCCTTCTGTTGCTTTGCTGTAGACTGTCCATCTCACATGCATCACTGCCAACTCCACCACTCCCTGGCTTTCCCTTCATTTAAAAACAGACTCCTCCTCCACTGTATGACATTTGTCTCTAAGTTCTGGTTTGATTAGCTTCCTCCCTATTTGACCTCCTGTCTTTCCATCCTACCCCTCCTGCTCACTCCCTTAGATAACATGACTCCCCCACGTTGATAGTCCCTCATCGATCTACTGCTGCCGGTCAGGCTGCCTTCTCACATCACTTCCCTAAAGTGGAGAACTTACTCCCTCCCCAGATTCACCACTCATCCTCCCCATCCTCAACCTCCTCAGCTTTACGCAACTTCCTCTAAGTGAACTGCACTTCCTACTAGTCCCAGTCTTATTTCCCTTCCCCTGGTATATTAAATCTGCTGACATCCCTCTTTCTACTCTAGTTCTCCCTTAGCCTAGCCATTTCCCTTCCTCTGCAATCTCCCCAGCTGTCCAGTGTTGCCTGACTCTCACCTGCATCTTACTGCCTAAGCAGTGTATTGCTTGACCACACCTATTCCAGTCCCTTTTATCTCCCATTTACTAAATATCCTACACTTCTCATACCATTTTGTCAACTTTGTCATTTAACTATCTGGTCATTAGACCTGGTGTATTCTGTATATACAGTATATTGCACATATATGTTGCTTCCATTTGCTAACTTGTTATAGCTATCTGGTAATTAGACCTTATGTATTATGTAAATATTATACATACAGTATGTGACACTTCATACCATAGTATTCTATTAGCTACTCCATTGTTGTGCTCACTGTTTTTGATAGTGTTCGTATACAATTGTACGTAACCCCACTCCCCTTCCCCTCAGGACACACCGGGAGATGAGCAACATTTTGCTCAGTGTGCTTTTCCTGGTGAAACATTTCAATAAATAAATAAATATTATACGATATAAGTTTGTGGACCCAATCTGATCTGTCATCCCTGGGGTGTCATGCATTATTTGCTCCTGCCTGATAGACCAGCCCCCTCTTTCCTGGCCCAGTCTGATGGTGTCCTATTAAACCTCTTCTGAGCCTTATCCAATGTTAGTATCTTTCTTGCTTGCCTCCAGCATATTCAGGGTATGATTCTGTCCAACCAATTTGTGCATGTGGCCACCATCATTTTTTAACAGAAACATCCATTAATACCTTGAGCACCAATGGCACCCAAGGCATGCTCCCCAGCTCATTCCTCCCTGCATGGATTATAATTAAGATTTGGAGTCTGCCAACGTCTGCTTCTGTCCTACAGCAAACTACAACAAATGATTCCATAGCAGTCCCTCTACCCTCACCACATGATCAGCTTCTTGTCCGGATCTTGTCCCGGCTACACATTCCCCACAGTGGTCTAGGCCCACCACTCTGCCCATTGAATGAAAGAAGGACTGACAATCCATACAACCCATTGCTGCCCATTCCCTGTAAAACAGCAAAAAAAAACCATCATTATTATCATTTCTGCCATACCTTCTGCATGCCTGAGAGGGCCACCTCCCTACCTGTTGTACTGCCATGGGGGAGCCCCCTGGCCCTGCTACCTCTGAAGCCACCCCAATCCTAAATAGATGTGATGCAAAACCTTTTTGGGGTCCTCACCAATAGCTATCCATTCCCTTTATCAGTCCTGAGCCCCCCGGAACCATTTGGCTTCGCATGCTGACGAGCATACATGTGGCCATCTAGATACCAATTTGTGCAGCAAATCTCCACCTATTGGCTGGTGTCTGTCAAACTGCTGGTCCTGAATCTTGAGCCACTCCTGCTGCATCTGGGAAATGGCCAGGGCCCAGTAGGAGCAACCCACCCCGTACTCCACACTGACACCCATTAGATGTCTCCCAATTGTGGATCCTGATGTCCCTGTCTCCCACTCCCCCCCGTGTACCCGCTCACCTGCAATTCAGATACTGGTCCACCTACCTCCAACCCATTTTCACCAGAAATAAAAGAGAGTCCTTCGATGCCAATTCACAGGCCCTCAGCTTGTTAGGAGCCCAGGTGCTCCAAAAGAGAAGTTGGGCTTGCTCTATCCAGTTTCTAAAAGGCATGGTGGCACCTGTGTTCTGCAGGTGACTCCTTGGGGCAATTAACTGGAGCCTATCCAACTGTAGACATAAAAGGCTGTCAGCTATGCCATGCTTCACCCCTTCCATGTGTTTTGCCTTGAGCAACAAGTTTCACCTCGGGCTTTCCCATACCAGCATGTGTGCTACCCTCGATACCACCTCTGTGGGTCCAGCCTGCCAGTTTATACTGCTACGACTGCCATATTGTCATACCAGAATATAACCTTCTTGGTCCTATGGTGTTCTCCCCCTACCAACATGGCCACCTGTATGTGGAAAGCTTCTAAGAAGGTGATGTTCTTAGTCTGACCCAGCACCACACAAGTGGGCTGGTCAATGTTCAGACACTCCTTCCCCTTGATAAAATGCACCTATGATAAAAAAAAACCCTGTCTGCACCTGCAAACAGCTCAAGCTCCTAATTCGATTCCCACTGGTCTTGCCAGAAAGTGATCCCCATTATATCCTTCTAGGAACCCCCTCCTGGGCTAGTAGGTAATCCTTTACTCCTTTGCTGATATCAACACAATGATGGGGCAAATTGGCCTTTGTTGGGACCCTGGCCAGTCACATGGTCAAAACCCCACCCAGGGCCACAACCCTCCATGTGAAATTCATGTGTCCCAAAACCTACCAGACAGTCTTGCTCTGGATCCTATGACTCCCTCATACCCCCTGCATAAGATCCCTCAAACTGTCCACCTTTCTCTGAGGGAGTCTAAAACACTGTTCATCAAAACTGAGCTCTATTAATATAGCAGCTGTACTGGTATTATTGTGTTATCAGCGGTAAATGCTGCTGAAATTAACAAAGCATATTGAATAAAAAAAAAAATCAAGCTCTATGCCCCAGAAAGTCCATCTTCCTCCTAGGCTCTTTTGCCCTGTGAAGTGCCAGCTGAACTCCTAGCTCCTTGCACAAAACTGAAAATCATGTGGCCTTGACTGAGTTGCTGCCTCCCCATTGCCAATAACCATAAAATATTCATCCAGATAGTGGATGATGTGCCCCACCTGCATCTGGTCTCAAATGCCCATTATAGCCAGGTACTAAAAAGCTTTGAATGTGGTGCAAGCTACGGAAACACCCAATGGACATTGTCTTGTCACAATAGTACTTCCTTGAAACTGGAAACCTAGCAGCTCCCAAACCTGTTGTCAGACCAGCAGCAGTCAGAAAGCTAACTCAATATCAGTTTTCACTACCCATTCCTCTTCCCTGACCTTTTTCAGATCTACCACATTATCCAAGGCGGCATACAACACCACGCTCCGGTCTGTGGAAAATGGCATCATTCCAAGTTGACTGGCTGCCATTTCTTTCTTAATCTTACTATCCATAGTGTATTCCTCCCTGTATTGACCCCGGGTTCCTGCACCTAACATTTTGTCTAGACCCCCATGAAATGCAAATTAAAATCTTCTGGGACCCTCCTGCAACATTTTTTTTATTTGTCCCCATGTTTGGGTATTCTCTAGTCCAGGCCGTGAATTTGCCAGCATCTATGGGGGAACGGGCTTGGGGAAGTGTCACCTGTGTGAGTCCCTCCACCTGAGGTGGCTCACCAACCTCCATAGCCTCCCCTTCCATCTCACCATCTGCAACTTGTTCACCTGCCCTTTGTGTCCCCCTGCCTCTCCCGTCCTCTCTGAAGAAGACTGATGCTGAGCCTGTGGGGAGTTTTCTCTCCCCATTCATCCTACCCAGCTGCCTGGATGCATACCCTCTCACCTTGAACAGGCATGCTTAAATTTACAGCTAGTTCATGCACAGTTGACCTTGTTATATGCCCTACATGTCTTTTGTACCTGCTGTCTCCCATTGTTTCCTTTCATCTCCTGACCCCCTTGAGCTGACAGAGTTCTGATCCACTCCTCTGATAGCATTACATCCCCTTGTACATCCCATGGGATGTTACTGACTACTGAAATTTCTCCTCATAGATTAAACCACCCATACCCGCTCTTCACCCTGTAGGCATCCCTGATGATGGAGAAGTATGTGAGTAAAAGGATAGCTAACTTCAGTTTCTTCCTTAATATTATGGCCCTAAAATGCATGAAACCTTCCATCCATGCCCCAGATGTTTTCCATGTAACTGATGTCCTCGCTAGTCTTACCCACAATGACCAGCACTACCGCCATCTCTGAATCTCCCACGGATTCTTTCTGCCCATATATTTTTTGGCAGTATCTTTATAAAGGCAAACATATCCATGTACCCCCATCTTTTCTTTAACGGCTTGAGATACTTGGTCACCCAGTGTCATCCCCAGAAGCCACCCATAGCAACCTCTGCTACTCACTTTTCCTGGCCCTGAGCTCTGATATCCCCTTTAGCCACCTGTTTCTCTTCTTTCAACTCTTTCCCTGCCTTCTCCACGTCTCCCAAACCTCCAATATACCTGCCAGGTAGTTTTTTTTAAAATACCTTCCCCAACCAACCACTGTTGGGTCCTTACCCTTCTCTGGCTGAGGCTCGCTACCCTTGTCCAGGTTATTCCTGGTCAGCCTTTTGTTTGGACACTCTTTTGGGATGGCAGACCCTTATGCTTGTCTGCCTTCCTCTCCTTCTTCTCCTCCACTCTTGAATCCTTAATGATCACCTGCACCTGGTCCATCAAGTCCACTACCTTCTGAGCAGCAGTTTACTGGTTTCTGCTTGGGAGCCTTCTGGGGTGCCATCCTGTAACTAAAATATCAGGCTTAACACCCTGAGCAAAACAAACATTCATGCTCAGCCTTTCCCTCACAGCAGGTTGTGCCTCACCTAGCAGGTATCCCCTCTGTCTAAAGTGCCCCATGGCACTGCTGCACACTGTAATTCCTCTTTTTATTTATTTTTTTTCTGGGCTCCCTGCTGGCCCTTATCGCTCAGCCTGCAGGCTTCCATTGTTATGTCTTTTTTTGTGTGTGCCTGTATGTCCTACCTCTCCTTGTGCCTTCTCCTTACTTATGTTCTTTGGTTTTATGTCTTTCTTTATTTTATTTATTTATTATTATTTTTATTTTTTATTTACCCAATATCACCCCTCCTGTCCTTCTGTCACATTGCCCCACCTGGCTGAGGATACTATAGAGGCCAGTTAAATGACCCATGTCCTGTGCCAGCTTGTTCCCCACAGCCCCAGCATATTGTGTTTACTGCAGCCCCCCCACCCTCCATGCATGTTGTGGCTTGCCCGCCGCTATGGCCCCAACATTTTCCATGCCTTGCAGATGATAGACCCCCCCATTCTCTTTGTTGGCCTTGACCGCATTCAATATGCCCTTTCCTTATTCATGTGTATATATATATACACACATACACAGATGAAGCTGCTTCATAGGGACGGCTCCGTTGCTATTCATTCGTCCCTTTTACATGGCCGTCTCCATTACCCGAAGTAACTAAGTTATGCAAAGAAAAGCAACAAAGACTGCATGTTAATAGCGTCTTTAGATTTTGACTTCCCCAAACACAATGCTGTACTCAGTATTTGATCTGAAGTAACAATTTAATGTTACAGACGTATAGCACATGTAACCTTTATTTTAAAGTAACTAAAAATCGGACATCAGTTTTAAAAAAAAAATCAATCATTTGGCTCTGCCTGGAATCAGAGCACATCTTACTAGCGAATGCATTTTCAACATTTTGTAGCATGTTCCACTCATCAGTCTTACCATGGTATTGGTACCACACCATGAGCAAATGCAGATGGGCCACTGCCTCACGGTTAGTTGGAGCAACAAGCTGGGTATCTTGGCTGTCAGCTTCAGCTTCAGCTTCTGAATCTGGCTCATCAGTGCACAGCCTCTTAATTAATGAACAGATCTCTTCAGTTGTTAGTTCACCATCGGTTGGTAGGGTAGCATCCATGTCAACGAATTCAGCAAAGTCGACTGCCGACATGAATTCCGGCGTCACTAAGTCATCCAAAGACGATTGGTCCAATGGAACGTCAGTGTCACCTACAATGTTGAATGCTTTATGGAAACATTTCATTATCATGGCAGGTTTTACACAGTTCCATGCTCTAGCCACCATGTAAATTGCATCAAGGAGAGTAACAGCCTTTGCAGTTTCGGATGCTTGTGCGTTCCCACCTTCTTCGATAACTCCGACAATGCATGTTGCCATCAATGCACGGTAATGCCCCTTTAAATTTCTAACAGCCTCCATGTCCATAGGCTGTATTAGCCTGGTTGTATTGGGAGGCAGAAATACAATTTTTATGTGAGGGTATCGGCCAATAATGTCTTGGGGATGGGCAGGGCAATTGTCCAGCAACAGTAAGATTTTTTTCCTCCTTCGCTTCAGCTGCTGTTCCCATGAGGCAAGCCACTCTCCGAAGATCCAACCTGTCATCCATGCATTTGCAGAGGATGTGTATATGACAGGTAGTGATTTTAAGTCTTTTGGCAAACATCTGGGCTTTTTACTTTTGCCAATCAGGAGAAGTGGCCGTTTGTCAGTCCTATCCATGTTAGCACAAACAAGCAAAGAAACACGCTCTTTTGCCTTCTTCCCCCCTAACAACTCTGAGTGTTTGTGCATATGGTCACGATCTGTGTACCCTCTATAAAACAGTCCAGTCTCATCTCCATTGTAGATATCACCAGGTGTATATTCCTGCAATAGAGCTGGCAGCATGCTTTGCACCCAATCCCCTGCGGCACTACTATCAGCATCACCACGCTCTCGTTGTTCCTTTTTACAAACAATATTGTGCCTCTGCTTCCACCATGAGAGCCATCCATCAGAAGCAGCAAATGTTTCGTGGCTTAGCTGTGCCACCAGTTCATTAGCTTTTTTTTTCATAAGGGGACCGGAGATTCGAGCACCTCTGCTAACTGCATTATTAAACCAGGTGAATAGTGCTTCTTCCACTTCAGAGTCCTTTCCATCTCTCTTCCTTTTTCTCTGAGGGTTGCTGTTTGCTAGCCACTCAGCCATGATTGAATCATGATTTTGGCTGATTCTGCCAGCCTGGCTTTTTGATATCCCAAAGGCTGCAGCTACCTTTGACAAGGAGGTTTTTGGTCCTTAGAGAGCTTCAAGAACCTTAACATGCTCAGCAAGGGACAGCGCCTTACGTTTTGAGTCCATGTTCATGTCCAGCAAGGAACGGCAGTTGAAAAACACTGCTCACAGGATCTAATTTTATAAGGAAACTCCCCCCAAAATGTCCCAATTAGCTGAAATTGGCATCCCTATTACATGACAGGAGCCCCCATTAACTATAATAGGGGAATAATCGGTTACCATGAAAACATCCCAATTAAGCGGATGTCCCGATTAACTGGCTTTATCTGTATATCTTTCACATTATTGGCACACCTAGGGCATGGCCACCAGCCGCTCTGCTACTTCCAGCCCCAAGTAGCACACAGTCACAACAACCACCTGCTGGCTGCCTCAGAATGGTGGCTGTCAAGGCCCTGTGCTCCTCTAAGATGGTGGCCAACCAAAACAATGCTGCCTACTCTGCAAATAGCTCCCTGATACACCCAGAAGGCACCCTTCTGCTACCATTCCCCAGGGAGGCCCCACAGACCTGAAACCTTCTGTGGAACAATCCTATGCCCTGGTCCAGCATGAAAAAAACTAGAGGACCAAAATGCCATAATGGGGGGGGAGCCCCACCCACCCCTGCTTCTAAAAATGACCACCACGGTCATCCCTTTATATTCATTATATATTTTCTCAATTTATGCTCCTTTCTGGCTGCAACATCCCAAGCTTAACCTCCCACTTGGACTGCATGGGCCAGCCTTGGAAAATCCCCCTCTGTCGGCTGGGATGAAGCTCTTAGGTAGGACCACTCCCCCCCTTTCATTCCAGCCCTGAGCCAAACAACAGCATCTACAGCCATCAAAGCCCTGAATAAGGCTACCTTCCATGAGCTCTGGGGTCCAGTAGGACCACCCTGTAGACTGCCACCTGCCGCTTTCTTGGTGTATCTGAGTTTATGAGGCCCCCTCCCTTCTCAAATTAGTATTGGTCAGTCTCAGGTCCAGCAACAGCCACTGGAAACCACTCCCAGGCCTGCCCCCTCAAACAGTTCCTTCATTCCGTACAAGCAGGCAGCTTCCCAGCCTGCTGGACCCACCACATGGCCAAAGTAAAACTTCCTGGCTTGACCGGTGGCCAGTCCCACTACAGTGATCCATCCCAGGCCAAAAGCAAACTCCATGGCTGCCTAAAACTGGGAACAGGGAATCATAAACCAACAGGAAACCAATGTGAACATGTGACCCGGCATCTATGTAGGCCCACACAGACCAGAGATACCTCCCTGACCTTCAACAACAACCAGGAGCCAGGAACACACTGCAGCCTGTGTGGCCACTGCCACATGGCCTGGTGTCTAGATGAAAAAGGCCCGCATGCACACAGGCTTGCCAAACCACAGCCGGAGACCAAAGCAGGAGACCACACCATGGCCCAAAACAGCCAGTTGCGCAACGTCTCTGTGGCTTGCACTTGCTCATGCTGTTGAACAATCAGGCCATTTAAAATAGATTTTCCTGGCTCCGACAGCCCACAGCCCCCCAGCTGAAAAAAACTATTTGGCCTGCAGTAGATGCCACCTGGCCAGGACACTGCTTCTGACTACCCCCGGGAAAAACTAATGCATTGGCATCAACAGCAGACAAAAACCACCCGTAGTTCACAAAAATGCCACCTGCAACTTGCATACCCAGCTGTAGCTGTCACCCCTTAGGCCAAACATCACCTTGGGATCATCCAAAACATGGCTTATGCTACACTCATATATTAAGACATAGAACCACCGGCACTGAAATTAACGTTTTAAAACAGCAAAACATATAAAATCAGTACAAGCAAAGCAAACCTTTTATTATAGATTTTTTTCTTTTTTTTTTAAATAAGAAAGCAAGTGCTCCTAGCTAATAGCCCACTGGATTGCAGATAAAACCATTACTTCCCCTGGTAAGGCCTGGCTTACCAAAACCTTACCAGGTCCAGTGAATCTACCCAACTTCAAGGAGTCTGTGCAGCTGTTCTGAAGTCCAAAGTCAAGATCAGCTGCAGGAGAGGGGGAGAGAGAGAGAGAGAGAGAGAGAGAGAGAGATTTCTCCTGCCTGCAACCCCTTTACTACCCCCCTGCCCAGCTCCTCCCATGTAGCCCCCTGGCCAATGCCTTCTCATGTCACTCATCCCATTACCTCACTATCCTCACCCCATCTTGTGACCTCACTCCCCAGTGATGTCACCATACTCCCCACCCTCTCTCCCCTTCCCTAGTATCTTTGTCATGTCCCCCAAACTCCACCCCTTTGCAGGTCATATGATGCTAATGACAATCCTCCGGCTACCTCTGCACTGTCCCCTAAACCCCACCCCTTTGCAGATGCCAGGGGGTCAAAGATAATCTAGAGTGCCCCTTAATGGGGCAAGCCCTTTTATACGATATAAGTTTTCTCCAAAGGAGAAAGTGGCTAATTGAGTCCAAGACAGCTTTCAAATCCACAAAGAAACAATATAATTTGAATTTTTTAACCTTTACATATTTCCAGATCAGATGGTTCTGCACATAACAATGTTGTATAGTTGAGCATTTAGCTCTAAAGCCATTTTGGAATTCACTGATTAGCTGGATTTTTTTGGGACCATTGTTATAAATGGTTTAATATTATTCTAGTAAATATATTTTATGAAGCATTAAGCAAACTAATTGGTCTATACACACTTGGATAGTTTGTGTTTCCTCTTTTGAAAATAGGACACATTATACTGCCCTTCCAACTTTTTTGGAAATGAATCACCCTGTACACAGTAATTGAACAATTTGTGTAATATTGGTAGCCACCAGTCCTTAAAGGATTTAAAGATGTCATTCAAGACATTATCTGGTCCTGGTACCTTATTCATATATATCTTATCAATAGCTTCTGTTATCTCATTTTTGTAAATAGAAAAATGTTTGGGAATGTTTCTGTGGCTGAGTTATTCATCTGACTTAAAGGCTGCTCTGCTTGAGAAAAATATAATGATTTGAAGTATTCCTTCAAAACTGAAGCTGATATAGCTGATTCTGTCTTGTTGGGATATTGATTTTAACCTTGGCTAAGAGCCAAAATTGTTTTACATCTTTTTTTAGAATGGTCATCCTTAATTTGTCCCACATGAGAATTTGGTATTTCTTTTTTTCTTCTTTTAAAGTGTTTTTGTAACACTTTCTAGACTTATTTATTACTTTGTTATCCCTTTTACTATTATATTTTTTATAATGATGGATTAATCTATTAAGGTATGCCATCGCTACGATGGCAACTTTACTGCAACCGACACTACAGCAACAACAGTGCCAGGTCGCCGTAGTGTCAGTGTTGGACCCCAGCACTGCTTTCTGGGGGTCCTACACCCCCTTCCCTAATCAATCTGACTCAGAGTTGATTAATTTAATTACTGGGGGTTTGGGGGTGAAGTCCCCAGATTAAAACACAATCTAAAGTGACTGCCTTTATGCAGACCACAAATGCTGTTGACATAATGGATCCTCTGTAATGTCAGTCGACGATGAATTTGTTAACTGATTGTCATGGATCCATCTTCTAAGATGGCTCTTGGCCTTCCTACAATTGTTGTTAAATCATGATTTTTTTTTAGTATTGGTTTTCAAATGATTTTGATTAAAAAAATTATCTAATATAGCATGTAATGTCCTCCCATTGTGTTATCAGCTTCTGGAAATCTGAATCGAAAATTATGTCATTTCTTAAAGTAATAAGTCAGAGTTTAAAATTTCATTACAACTATCTATAGCCAATTGTTGCCATTTTGTTCTTCTTGAATTTATTATTTCCAAAGGCTGTGGAAAAAGTATGCCCTTCTGAGGTTTAATCACAAGGGATTGTGTCTGCCAACTGGTTGGTATTGGAAGATGAGTTGACTGGGAGTATGGTAACCTTCAGGTCTTGTATCATCCTGATTGCTTCTATATTTACCCATGCAAGGTTAATTACAGCAGAACACTTTGGTAAATGAATCAATCTATCAAATGTTTATTTCTTTGTGCTCTTCCAGTAGATCAGAGCACTTACAACATAGTTCACATAAAATCACAGTATAAAACAGCTAATCTAACAGGGAATATAAATATACAATTCAGCAGATCCAAATTAATTTTCATCAGGGAATACCTGGCCAAAGAGATAGGTCATCAATTTGGCCTTAAAGCTATCGGTGGTCTGGCACTCTCTAATATGATGAGGTAGAGCATTCCACAGGGATGAGGCCTCAAAACCAAAGGTATGTGCCCCAGAAGTCTTCAAGGTGACCCTGGGAACTTCTAGCAATCCCTCATCAGTAGAGCAAAGTGGGCATAGGGAGCAGTAGGGGCAAAGAAGATCTTGCAAGTAGCCAGCTACCTGTCCATGTAGGGCCTTATAGGTCAGCAACCAAACCTTGAAGATGATCCACCAATATACCGGCAGCTAGTGCAGATGACATGATCTTGGTAAGCCAGTTAATAACCTGATTGCCATATTCTGCAACAGCTGCAATCAGTGAATATCAATCCCTGGTAAGCCTAGGTATAGGGTGTTGCAGTAATCAAGGTGAGAGGTTACAAAGGCGTGGACCACAGCTGGTAAATCAGTTGGTCCAATAAACAAAAATTCCCTCTCTGGGTCACCTGGTGTTTTTCCAGTCAGAAGGCAAAAATTAAGGTCATCCATTATTTCTTTTAATATTTTACCCTGTTTATTAGTAATGTTATCTTTCGTTTTCCGAATACAATTTAAATTATGATCAATAAGATTGATAGCCTCAGTGAAATCATCATGACCAGTTAGAGATGTCTTCTTTTGGGAAATCCTGGCATTAAAGTCACTTATTATGATAACCGGATATTGGTAATTTTTTTTCCACTGTTTATTCTATGAAAATTTTGATCTGATCACAGTTATGCTCATTTTCCATAGAGTTATGGTTAGGAGGGACATAAACATTAATTAGAATAATATTTACGTCTTTACTCATCAACTTCAGTGATTGTATGACATTTAGTTGTGATTATAATTGGGTAACCTTGATTATTCAATGAAGTTTTGATGAAAGTTGCCAAGCCAGCTCTAGCTCTTCCATTTCTTTTTACGGATGCATGGGTGGAGCCCTGCAGATGTTTTGCATGTAGAAAAGGGCTGACATCATATTTTCCATCTGTGGAACTGTTTTTCCTCCACCTGACCCTCCTCCAAGAAGCAATCCGCCCATGTTGTCCCTGTGGACTGCAGCACTGCACTATATCACAGTGGGCATTTTTTTTTTTTTATGGGAGTATTTTTTGTACATTTCTGTCCCCTTCCCTTAGAGGCACTTCCCCCAAACCAGGCTTATCCTAACAAAATCTGGACAGGTGGTGAGTAACCCTACTGGTACACCCTCCAAAGCCTCCGATTATCGTTACATCAACATAGCATGCAAGTGAAAATACAAGTTTTCTTTGGTTTTGGTCTAAACCATTAAAAGACTGCAATTATAGAACAAAAGAAGAATAAATGTTTTTAAAACAAGGATGGCCCACCTTTTCTGTTGCATCATGTGGAGCTCATCGACTCCCAGCGGCTCCTCCTCACTCCCGCTGTGCTCCAGAAATCAGACTCTAAGCTTGTTGCACCAGCTGGAGAGAACATCCCCGGTCTGGGAAAGTAACCCCATCCTCGGCTTCTTGCTCCCCTGCTCCTCTCCCTCCTCCTTGGCAGCAGCAGTGCACAGATTCTCTACACTTAGCTGCAGCATTGGGGGGTGCTGTTGTGTGCAGTCCTGGCAGTGTAACCTACGCAAAGTGCCCTCTCACCTGCTTTTAGCAACAGCACCCCCCCAAAAAAAAAAAACAGACAGATGATACTGCCCTCAAAACATAAACACATAAAATTTGGGACACACTTTGATGTAAAAAAAAATAAAAACCTTTTTTTCCTTATCATCCGATCTCTTCTGCCTTTACTTCACCCCCATCAAGCAAAGTCGATGAATCCATCTCCATGCTTATGTGCCAGAACAATAACAAACAAAAAGTGTGTCATCCCCTTATCCACAAAGTTATCTCGGTGCTGCCTCCTGGTAGCTGGTGAGCTGCTTCATTCTGCCCTGGACCTCAGTCGAAGTCCTTATTCTTTCTCACCCCCTCAAACTTTGCTTCACGACATGCCTTTGAGCACCCCCCCGAGTTTGAGTGCTTTCACAGGAAAAGATGCAAAAAGGGATTTTCCAGCTGCTCACCTTGTCTGTGCAACTCGGCATCCTCATCCTGAATTAGGGGTGGTGCCGCCAGATTCGGATCAGTTTGCTTGCAATCGAAGTGGTCCAAAACACTAGAGATAACAACTGAGCTACAGAACAGGAGGCTTTTCATTTTAAATAAAATGTTTTTATAGCCTTCATTCTGCTCTCTGTTTTATGTGGATCCCATTAAAAAGGGATTTTCCAGCCAGGGCCGGCCTTAGCAAGGTGCGAGTCGTGCCCCCACACCTTGGGGGCCTGACGGTCAACCGCCATGGTAACTACAGCCTCCGATGCTCGGAAGTTGAAGCTCAGACAGTCTGGGTACAGACAGACAGTGCTCTGCTCATGGCACTTCGGGGGACTCGGGGAGAGATGTTTGGGTACATGAAACTTGACAGGCAGGGTAGTCCAACCAAGAAAGAGATAGTTGAGAGAGTGTAAAAGAGAGGGTTTACTGCTCGATTTCTTTATTTTTAATTCAGAGTTTATCAGAGGTTTAAAGGAACAGCATTGCACAGTTCTTGAAGACATTGACAAAGAGAGTTGCAAGAATGGTGACATCAATAGCTCGGGAAGCAATGGCAACAATGCAACAGCAATTGAGCTGCCTCTGCCTGCCCTGTTTAACAAAATAGTTTTTTGGTTTTTAATAAGCAGCATGCAACTGCATCCACATACCTGGCCTGTCACAGAACTTGCTTGATAATGTATAACTTTTTTTGAGAATGAATGGTGACCTGGCTGGCTGGCTGACTAGATGAGGCACTTAATTAGGTGGCATCCTGCTCTTTGTCTGCCTTCTTCTCACTACATATCTGAGAATGAGTGTCCAGTTAAGTAAAGTGCTCCATCTGGCACCTCCAACTTGTTTTTGGTTTTTGCAGCAGCTTTAACAAAACAGCTGAATCGGACTGCTCACCACTGTGTTAGCGCAAATGTCTAAGTGAGTGAGTCATTCATTAAGTGCCCTGGTTCCCCATTATAATCCTCTCTATTCTGTTTCACGCACACCTCCATAAAACTTAAGTTGTTTAACTTGTTTGGAAATCGGATTATCGGAGGTGTGAGTGTCCTGTGATGATGTCCCTGTCCTTACAGAAATGAATACGGTAGAAGTACTGTACCTACTTAAATTCTGGCTCCAGGCTCAGTCAAATTCATTTCCAATGGTGAAGTCACATTCAGTGCAATCAATGGCACTAATTAAAAGGTGCTGATTAAACTAGCAGACCTGGTACTGCTTTATTTATTTTGTTTTTTTTAATTATTGTTTATACTTCTCACTCCATGGCCCTCACACTTTGGGGGAGTCCCAGCCCTGTCACCCCAATGTCTACCAGCTGGCACCAGCTATACCCCCAGGGCTTGCCTCCCTTGGTGAGGTTGATAGGGGTCCCACCCCACTGAGAACTGATCCAGTGTGCAGGTGCCATGGCTAGTTGGGGCCGGAACCTGTGGACATCCCCTTCATCCTCCGTCAGCATATTTTTTCCTTTAGTTTCTTCCCCTTCAGGAGAGGGGTGTGCAATGGCACCAGCAATGGCACTGCACATGCTTGCACACCCTGTCAAGTGTATGCCCCACTCCTGACCCACATTAGGCAGCATCAGTGTGTCACCCCCAGCCTCTGCTAGGTACCAGGCATGCACCAACAGCTAAAGCCCCCCCCCCAGAGAAGGAGAGCAGTCCCTGGGACACTTGATCTTTCTCCTCTCCTGCTGACCCCAGCGGTTTGTGCTCATTCCCGAACACAGGTCACTGATGTGGCGCAAGGTCTGGCATCCAGCGCCTCAACCCTCAGTGCCACCGGGCCGGCTTGTACTGCTTTATTAATACAGGACAGGAGGGACAAGGAAGTCAGTTGTTTTCTTTTAAAAAGGATGAGAGTGCAGCAGATTCTGTGTAAAACTAGTCACTTGCCTTCCTTGTCCCTCCTGTCCTGTATTAACAGCAGTACTGTACAAGGTCTACTAGTTTTACCCTACCCAGAATAAAATTTGATGCACTCTCAGTGCCTTGTTATTTTTCGCTGATGTAGTTAGCTGGATTAGGGAGAGGAGGGGTTACTGCATGACACCAGGTAGTGTGGAGTCGGGACCAGGGAAGGGAGAGTTGGTTCTGATTGACTGGGGCATCATATTGCATCACTTCTCTTCTGGGCCTGAGAGCTGAATTAAGTTTTTCTCCCCACTAGAAGTATGTGTGTGTGTATGTGTGGGGGGGGCAGCAGGGAAGCAAGTGGAGTTACTGACCCAGTCCCCTGGGCCCCTCTCTCCACCAGGGGCCAGTGAAGTAGGGATGAGAGTACTTTTTGTGGCCTCAGTGCTGCTCACCTTCTTTTATCATTAGCAGCTGAGCCAGAACATTGGAAGGGGGCATATCTAGAGGACCAGAGAGCCACATCTCTGACACCCCCCTCCACAACAATCAAGGAGGGTGGGCACTTTTTTTGTTCCAATGGCTTGATCACTTTTGTCCCCTGTCTCAGCAGGTCTTGATATGGTACAGAATTGTGGTGCAGGAGAGGTGTAAACATTGGATGTGGGGGGGCCACAGGGGATGGAGTGGTAGGGCCTGACAAGGGACTGCAAAGGAGCCTAGAATGGTTAAGGCCGACCCTGCTGCCAGATTCGGATCAATTTGCTTTCAATTGAAGCAGTCCAATACACTCAAGATAACAACAGTGCTACAGAATGGGAGACTTTTCATTTTAAATAAAATGTTTTTATAGCCTTCTTTCTGCTCTCCATTTTATGTGGATCCCTTACTGCTCATGTTTGCTTCCATTTACATGCTGACATAACTTTTGGGGGCTGGGGCCCATGACTGGAATTTTCCCTGACCGTGAGGCAGTACTGCCTGTTGCATCTTGATTTGCCTTAAAGGGGGAGGACAGGAGGAACTGCAGCATGCTTTCCCAGATTGTTATGGCTGCATGGGTGGAGCCCTGCAGATGTTTTGCATGTAGAAAAGGGCTGACGTCATGTTTTCCACCCGTGGAACTGTTTTTCCTCTGCCTGACCCTCCCCCAAGAAGCAATCCGCCCATGTTGTCCCTATGGACTGCAGCACCGCACTATATCACAGTGGGTGTTTTTATTTTTTTTATGGACTTTATTTTGCACATTTCTGTCCCCTCCCCTTAACAGCAGTCAGGTACACCCCCGGCACTGCAGCAGCAGAGTTTATTAACTTCCTTAGACAGAAAATCTGCTCACCCCATATAGCTTGCGTATGTTGGAGGGCGTTACGTGTATGCGGCTTGGAGCCTTTCAGCTTTTGCTATAGCCGCATTGCAAAGGATGACTCAGGACTGCCCACACCCACTGCACATTAGCACATGCACTGGTCATAGCCACTGCTTCCAGCAGGTGCGTGCAAGTGCGCACGGGACATGCTGGGCACAGATCTCATTACTGTATTCAGAATTTCATGGGTGGGGATTTTCTCCATCTGGCTAGCCGTTCACCCACTCGCAATGTTTGAGCTGAAGTGAGGCTCTGCCCCTCCCTCCGTTGGCATTGCTAGGCCTGTCTCCATGGACTCTTGCTGTGGTTAGTGTCCCTCAGTTCATATGGATTTGTTTCTTCTGGAGGAAAAATTGTAAATGTGCTTCAAATGTATTTGGTAGAAGATACATGGGAGACACATCGGGAGATAGTTTAGTTGTGACCTGCCCCCACAATGTACTGGTGACCCCCACCCAAATAAATACTTCAGAGCAACACGGCCTACAAGAGAATGTCTCACTGGGATCTAGTATGACCAGCACTTATGCAGTAAGTGAATCTGATTGCCTGCTAAGCCTGCTCGGGAAAAAGAAACTAGACAAAAAGATTCTGGTGGTCTTGTCTTTTGCCATACTGCTAATACGGGAGGGCTATTTTCACTTTGGGTTGGCATCTGCCTCATCTTTTAGCATCAATAAATATCTGAACGCAGCTTGACAGAGACAAATAGGACGCACAAAAAGCGATTTGCAATTAAGTGCTTCTCCGATAGGTAAAACTATGAATCATTCATGCATGCATATGAGAGAGAGAGGAAATCTGCATTGCAAAAAGTAATTTGCATTTATCACTTTTTGTCTTCCGCTAATTGATGTGGGGCACAAACGAGAGACAGAGAAAAATATACAGTATTTGGCTGGGGTCACCTAGTCCGTACTTTAGCAGTGCAGCATTTGCAATTCTTATTTGCTTATCCACTGCACTGTTTCCCTATACTGCAAGGCCTGCATTTGTACATGTTTTGGTGCAGCTGTTTAGCCTGCAGCTACAGTACATCCCTGTAAATGTGCCAAAATGTTTGTGGAGGATTTTCAAACATTCTGATGCATTTAGAACACTTTGCTCACTTTATGTGTGTGCCCCAGGACTCAGTTATGGGGCCACTGCACTTCAGTATTTTTACGGCTGCATGGGCGGAGCCCTGCAGATGTTTTGCATGTAGAAAAGGGCTGACGTCATGTTTTCTGTCCGTGGAACTGTTTCTTCTCCGCCTGACCCTCCCCCAAGAAGCAATCCACCCATGTTGTCCCTATGGACTGCAGCACTGCACTATATCACAGTGGACGTTTTTTTTATTGGCCTTTTTTTTGTACATTTCAGAATACCTGCCATTTCTGTCCCCTTCCCTTAACAGCAAGGGAGTAGCTACCGATACGTCTGGCATGCCATGGCATGCAGCACACCAGCGCGGGGGGGTAGCAGCCCATAGCTCAACCCAGTTTAAAATTTAAAAAAATAATTTAAAAGCCAGTCCCTGCTTAAAAACTGCTTTGCCAGTGCTTAGTATTAAAAGTTACCTAATGAAACGGACCTGTTTTGCAATCAGAACCCTTTTCTTACACTTCTAAAGTTTGGAAATTAAACTATGTACCTGGAAATGGCGACCTCGGAGGTGACAGACAGCTTCCATAAATACTCCATTAGCAACGCTCGGTATGTACTGTGGTCACCAGGCTAGCCTCTGAAAATCATTTAATACATTTTAACTGCCCAAAGGAACAACCTCCAAGATGAATGTTACAATACCTCCTGACTTCCGACTTTCTTTCAACCCTACTTTATTCAATTAGAATCTTTGCCTAGCACCGTGCAGTCTTTTAGCCTGCCACAACTGACAAGAAGCAGTAGGAAATTCACTTTGTGGCAACTGGCTGTCAGTAGGGAGTGAATCATCAGGGGGCAGGTTGTCTCAGGAGCCAACTGTCACCAGAGCGAGTCGTCGGGAGCCAGTTGTCACAGAATGAAATGACGGGAGCGAATTGACATGCTCCCTTTCTTTTTGTGAGTCCCCATGTAATGCTGTCGTGTTTTACAAGACTTATAAACTGAAACAGCAGTGAGCAAATGTTACAAAAAGCAGATCTGTGAAATAATCCCCCATTCTTTATCGCAGGTTATGTTTAGATGGGGGCATGGTACTTGGGACTGTATGTCTTTGTGGGAATGCTTTTGTCTGTCATAACGCCCACCCAGCAGCTCTCAGTCTCCAGATTGGAATCAAGCTTGGCTAAATACATATATATAATTTTCCTTCATCTTGCACCAGGTCAAGCGTGTATAGTTATTCACATGGAAAAAAAACAGCTGCGGGAAGAAGGGGAGTGAAATTTAGAACCAAATGGTATGTTTTATATGTCCCACTCCAAGGAATCACAAAATTTAGCTCTGTAGCACCTGCTATCATAATTTGTTGCTTCACTTGGTTGCCTCCACACTCAGTCCTGTAGCCCACCCCACCCTTCTTGCACCCAAGAAAAGCTCAAGACTTCACTGAAATGATCCAGCCAGGGTGTTGTTAGCACACAGGAGGGCAAGAAAAATGCATTGTTTTGCTGATGTCAGCTGCTCTTTCAGCAAATGCCACAGAAACAAAAATGGGTGTACTAGATGGAACCCTAGTCACCTTCTGCTGTCACCTTTCTGTGTTTCAATTATGTGTGGTCCAGCATCATTGCAGTGGTAGTGTATACTTGGTTATAGGTGGTGGGGGTTGGGAGGCTTCAAGGCTTCGCCTTAACTGCCCCACGTCTTACCCATCATTGTCTCCTTTAGGCTGGCTTAAATTGGCTGTCACCTAAGGATATTCGAGCCTACTCCCTGGGCTGCGTTATTGATTCCCTGTCTAGACCTCCCTGCCCTGTCTATCTTGCCAACCTCCTGACTCCTGCCTCACACACCCGTACCCTTGGGTCTTCCTCTGCCCCCATGCTCTCCACTAGACCTTGCATGACAAAAATGGGTGAACAGGCATTTGCCCATTTTGCTCCCAAATTCTGGAACTCACTCCCCCTTATGGTGAAAACTTCAGCCTCCCATCGAGAATTCAAAAACTCGCTGTTCACCCACCTCCTAGCCTCTGGCCAATGCAAATGCTCTTAATTTGCTATGTCCCACTGCAGGCTGTCGGGTCTGACCCTGAGTACTACACTAATGTTCTCCCATGCAATATGCTTGTCTAGGTGGCTATGAACCTTGATGTCTTTACTGTCCTCAGCTGTCTTATGGTTACCCTAATTGCTTTATTTCACATCCTTATTATGATCTATGCCTAAAATGTACCCTTATGTAACTATTACTGTGCTACCCAATGTATATCTTGTTTTGCTCCTGTACACCTATATTATGTCTGTGCATTTCTGCATATTGTAACCAATGTCCTGTGCTCTCCTGGGTCATGCCTGAAAATAGGCAGGTCTGTTGCCTAGCGCACTTACCCGGTTACCAAAAGCTAATAAATAATAAATACAAGACCTAGGTAATTTGTCAAGGGGGCCAGTAAGTGCAGAGAATGGATTTCATAGCAGTGCTAGTGTTCTCTGGAATAATTGAACATGTTAATTTCTTTTAATGTTTGCCATTGTTCCAGATGCCCAGGTGTGATTAACGGCTCCTTAAGATCTTGCACCTAGCAGTAAAATGTTAGGGATCACACAATGGACTAAATATGAATCTTTAGCACACTATTATTTATCCCCAGCTAATCTCCTGGCTTTCAGCAGGTGATGTTAAGTGCCCTTGTTTTGTAACAATATATTTAATTACATCAAGTCTTGGTGTAATTTAAACAGAATTTACCATCAGAATTGGCAATATGACACAGAAAAGATAACTCTTGGTGTATTAACATTCCATATTTTCCAAAGCAGCTGACTACATTACCCTCATAAACATACAATTTGACACTAGGTAAGGACCACAGGGGCCATCCTAGTCTGCCCATTTTCTTCAGAAACTTCATTAGGCAGCTGTGGTGGATCTGACAAGAACTTGTTTGTAAATGGGATCATATAACCTGCATTTTCAGGGAACAACATGGGAGTATCATCCACCATTCAAGTTTCCTGTAAGCATATTATATCAGCTGTTGCTAAGAAAGCCTAGAATTCTTCATCAACCAGCTTATTATTTAATCCTTCTATATTCCATGATAAGAGTTATAATTCTTCTTGATTCTTAATAGGAAAAGTGTTCAAATCTGAGCATTGTCAACTTATATCAATAGAATCAAGTGGGGCGAATATATTTGCATTCACTTGTGTTTTACTGAACTCTTGCTTTTTGTTTATATTTGCACCATTCCCTTTCAGGGTTTCAACTTCTGTTAAACAGATACAGTAAGGTTCCAAGGCAACAGAAGCGTTCAGAATTAAGGCTGATAGTTCACTAGTTCTGAATGTTAAATCTGCCTGAGGAGACTTGGTTACTCCTGGGTGAATTCTGGTCTGTTCAATGGAATTGTTAGTAATGTTCATATTAAAAGCTCAAGATAGAATTGCAGCACTGTCTCTCTTTAGTGCTCCTATGGGTTGACCTTTAACAAATTCCAATCCAAAGAAGGATAATGTTTTGTTTTCCCACTCATTCCCCCCCCCGGAGAAGGAGAGCAGTCTCTGGGATGCTCAGTCCTTCTCCCCCTGGCTGGCCCTCTGACTCCCGAGTCCATCATTGAACTTGAGATGTCGACATAGCAAGCGGACACCTTGCTACTGCGCCAGCAGGCTGGCATCCTGTGGTCCCTCCCTAATTGCCATTATTTAAAAAAAACTACTGCAGCTTCCTCTATCTGACACAGGAATGAAAAGAGAGGGAGGGAGCTGGAGAGAGCAGAATGATGGAGAAAGAACACCACCTACTGGTCAAAGAGAGAATTTGGACCTTTTTGTATCCCTACACATTGAAAACGTAAGTACAAATATATTTTAAAAATATATTTTTGAATCTTCTTCTTTGTTGTCAACAAACAAGCTATTGTGTAATAGCAATAATGCCCTCCAAGATGTGTGTCATGCAGGGATAACATCCCTTCTCAGGTACTGGATGCACTCAGCCTGCAACCTTGTGCCCAACCACCCAAGGTGTGACCTTATCCCAGTGTGGCAGACACCCTCTCATGGATTACAGCTTAAATGTCTCACAATTCATAGATTTCTTCCTGCAACCCCATGTCCAAGACTTAAGGTCCGATATAAGGGACACTATGGACCTGCTAAACAAACTAAAAAGCTTTTTGTGGGAAGAAAATTTCCACTGGCTGATCATCGATATGGAAAGCTTCTACATGTGTATCAACCATTGGGAAAGCATCAAAGCTGTGGACTACTTTCTGAGAAAATTCCTTTGGGGGGACATCATCCTCACTACCATCCTCCTACAGGCCCTTGGATACATTATCCACAGAAATTATTTTACATATAGTGGAGCATTTTACCTACAAAAATGTAACAGTTGTGGGAGTGTCAGTGGTCCTTAGCTATGCTAATTTATTCATGGGTTTGTGGGTGGAAAGGTATGTGTTTGCAAGTAGCACCAATGTGTTCCTGAAAAGCATTGTAAGTTACAACCACTATTTTGATGATATCGTTTTTGTTTGGTGAGTCACAGAAGAAGAAATTCTTCAGTTAGTGGCATGTTTGAATTGCCGCACAAAGAGATTAAAACTCACATTTAGATACAAAGAAAAATGCAGTTTATTTGGATGTCATGCTTACTGCCATGCCAGGTACAATGGTGTCATCTGCAGGGTATAAAAAAACAATAGAGGCTAACACTGTACTGCAGGAAGCTAGTGTCCACCTGTAAAGGCTAATAAATACCATTCCCTATAGTCAAATGTTAAGAATCCACAGGAATTGTTCAGATGTACATTAATTTGATACCCAGGCATAGGAAATGATTGATAGATTTAAAAGTAGAGGGTATGAAGAAAATGTGTTGCTTCAGACATATAAAAAGGCAGAAGATGTTGAAAGAGATACTTTACCTAAACCTAAAGCAGTGGTGGAAAATGAACAGAACATCATAACATTTTGTACAGTGTATAATAACATGGCAGGGAAGGTGGGTAGTTTGGTCCATCAATACTGGCCCATCTTATAGAGTGACAGCTTCCTGGTCAAAGAAGTCTGAACAGCCCCTAGGGTTACTTTTTAAAAAAATGACAATTTGGGGGACATCCTAACTTCTATCCACTTTGTGGCAAATGAAAGAGATAATGTGCAGCTGAACTAGCTTTCAGTGACCCCTCGGGTATTACCAGTGTAGGAGTTGTATAGCATGTGTAGAGAGTCAACCGGGGAAATATTTTGAACATCCAGTCAGCAGGAGAAAAGCTTATGTCAGACAATTCGTCACATGCACCAAAACTTTTGTAGTCTATACTGCTTGGTGCTCCTATAATTTCCTGTATGTGGGCTGTACAACGCACACATTAAAAATCTACATACAGGAGCACCTTTGTGCCATCGTGCATTGTAATGAAAACAATGCATTAGGTGCCCTAACTCACTAATGCTTCTTTCCCTACACCCCCCTTATCACATGATACATGCATGTACAGTATATAGAAATTGCCTTTTTCATTCATATGGGAAAGGATTCTTTCAAATGAAAAAAATTATTTTGGACTTATTTTTATTTCTGTTGCTTTTTTCATTTAATGGGATAACTTTTTAGTATGAATGAAAAAGGCCATACAGAAAAAGCAGAAAAAAAAAATAAGTTCAAAATCTTTTTTTGTGTGAAGGGATCCTTTTTCATTTGATACGGAAAAGGATTCCTATGCACAGAAAATGATTTTGCACATATTTTTCCCCTTGTTTCATTGACTAGTATTGTAATAACATGTACCCTCCCCCCAAAAAAAAACGTTATAGTGGCTATATAAAAAAAACTAATAAAATAAAAATTAGCAAACTCCCATAGGATTATATGGGAAGTTGCACAAGTATAAATTCATATTTTTATCCTGGTGTATAGTGGTTTCCCCCACCTTCCGATCACAGTTCCCCTATCTTTTTACTGTATACCTGGTATCTAGTGGCATCCCCACACCCTCCAATTCTTGTCCCCATATATTTAAATGTTTCATGTTTCCCTAGTGTCTAGTGGCACCCCCCACCTTCCAGTTGCTGTCCCTTTATTTTTTAATGTTTCTGTGGTGTCTAGTGGCACCTGCACCCCTCTGAACACTGTTCCAGTATTTTTTAAAGTTTCTCTGGTGTCTAGTGGCACTCCTATTCCCCTTCCCATCTGAAAGAAAGGAAATCATCTGTCAATGTGTTTTTTTAAACCTGTAAAATAGAAAACAGTCCTGTGCCAATCTGACCCCCCCACCAAGACCTCCCACTGATCAGCAACCACCCCACACCCCCCACACTCCTCAAACACCCTCACTCACCTGAACAAGTCCCTAGGTCAAGATCCAGTCTCCAGTCGAAGACATGTCTTGCTGCTGGAACTGACTGCAATATCAAAAACTAAGGTAAGTAAAGTTCAATGTATTTCAATAGGGTTTTCAATATTTTTAGTCCACATTTTCAACATGGCCTTTTTGGGACCCCACCTCATAAACAGTGGTGGTGGAATTATGAAAATCCATCTCAAAAGGCGATTTTGCAGTTGCTTGGTAAAATCACTTTTCAGGTAGGAATTTACAGATTTAACCACACTTGATCAAAAGGTGGGATCATAAGAAGGCTATGTTGAAATGTGGGCTCAAAATATGCAAAAATGGCAAAGTTATGTGCATCCATTCAAATTTTGATGTGCTTGCTCTTAACTTTAGAATGTTTAAATATTTTGACCCAATATTTTTAACAGTCATTTTTACACCACCTCATGAAAGTGACAGCTGTCATTTTTCAGATCCTGGCCAAACTGTATTTTCACATCTGAGGCATGGAATAATGTTGCAGTGGCATTGGATAATGAATTGGCAGGGATTTTAAAATTTGCGGTACTGGGTTTATAATGTGGGGTTAAAAGAAGGCTATGGTGACAATTTGGTTGTGGTTTTGCATCCATGCCCTACCCTTCCACCGCAATACAAATATATGCATCTATGTAGGAATGGAGGACAGGGCCCAGAGGGCCTTAAGCTCCCACAGACAAATAAAGATATGATTATACTATCTCAAAAAGTAAGGACATTCTTTACATAAAACTGTGTTAATGCAATAGTTAGGGTTCAAGCTAAAGCAAAAAAAGTAGGGAAATGTGGTTTTAAGGTTTCCAACCCTAAAATTCCACTAGCATTCCTAAAACAAATCAGGGGTGCAGTCTTCATTGGGGTTGTCAACCATAAACTTCACCCCATTCTATTCACTTCAAAACATACATACCTAATGGGGTGAATGAGGTGAGCTTTAGGGTTGATAACCCCAAGGAAGACTGCACCCCTGATTTGTTTTAGGGATGGTGGTGGCGTTTTAGAGTTGGAAACTCTGAAAGCACAATTCCCTCCTTTTTTTTTATTTAACCTGAAACCTAAATGTTGCATTAACACAGATTTTTGCAAAGAATCTACATATTATAGTGATGCTATAGTTAGGGTTGCAGTGGGGTTTCTATGGTAAACCAACAATTTTGGACTTTAATATCTTTGCAACTTTTTAACAGATTTACATGAAATTTTGCATGTGCAGTCCTGTGTGGAAGATCTCTGTATCTGCCAAGTTTTGTTCCAGTTGATTGTGCAGTTTCCGAGATTTGGGTAGTAAAAAAAGGAAATTTTAAGTAGGTTTTCCCTTTTGGTTTGAATGGGATTTCTTTGAATTCGGCTACCTCCCAGACCATTCAGAATTCTACCCTGAAATTTTCAGGGTAGAAGGGAATTAATCCACAGATGTGCCTTTTGCTTGTTTGGTGAAAGAATATTAATTTGTTCCCAAGTTATTTAATTTTGAAATTTTTAAAACTGGGTCATGAGCTTGCTCAGTAAGGACTTAAAATAACTGTATGAAACTAAAAAAAAATTCTAGTTTGATATTGATGTCATCATTTTTTGTGGGGGAAAAATAGTTGTTTCATTTGCCACCATCTTGTCTATTTTCCCATAAAATTCAAATTTGAAAACCCACAAAAAAGACATTCCCGGGGACCAACACATGGATTTTGCTTATCTGGACCCCCTTAGCTGGATTCTGAACTTATCTATTCCAGGAATACCCATAAAATATGTTTTTTATTTTAACATTATGAATCTTTTTTCATATCGCATGATACCAAAAAATATTCTTTTCTCGTATCACAAGTGATGAAAAAAGATCCTTTTTTCATATTTTGAGAGATGAAAAATATCCTTTTCTTGTGACAAAAAAATCCTTTTTTGTTTGGCAGAATCTTTTCCCTGGTGTCTAGTGGCATCCCTACCTTCCAGTCACTATACCCATAATAACAACTTTTTTCTCTGGTGTTTAGTGGCGTCCCCACTCTCTGATCCCCATTCCCCTAATTTTAAGTCTTTTCCCTGGTGTCTAGTGGTGTCCCCACCCTATGATCACCACCCCAT
Source organism: Neoceratodus forsteri (assembly GCA_016271365.2). Classification (NCBI taxonomy): domain Eukaryota; kingdom Metazoa; phylum Chordata; order Ceratodontiformes; family Ceratodontidae; genus Neoceratodus; species Neoceratodus forsteri. Next base: position 963,498,435 of record CM028132.1, on the reverse strand, counting down.
AGTTATTTTATATTTCCCTGGTGTCTAGTGACACTGCCCCCCACCATCCAATCACTGTCCCTATAATATTATTATTTTATCTGGTGTCTAATGGACCCCCACCCTCTGATCACCATCACTGTTTTAATCTGTTGTTTTCCTGGTGTCTAGTGGCACCTCCCCCCACCCTTGGGTACAAGCTACCTGCAATAAAGAAAACAGTCCCTCAATATCTTTTTTAACCTGCAAAAGTGAAAATGGTCCCTTACCAATCCAGTCCCCCCCACCCCAACCTCCCACTAAGCAACCACCACCCTGCACCCCTCACACCTCCCACACACCCTCACTCTCCTGAGCAGGTTACGGGATGAAGATACACTCTCCATTCAAAAACACATCTTGCTGCTGCATTTGTCAACTGCAGTATGACAAACTAATGTAAATGTGGTTCAGTGTATTTCAATGCAGTTTTCAACTTTGTGCACAACTTTGCCATTTTTGCATATTTTGAGCTCAAATTTTCAGCATAGTCTTTTTGAGTCCCCATCTCATGAATGCTGTTGGTGGAATTATGTAAATATAGCCAGAAAGGCAATTTTATGGTCACTTAGTAAAATCACATTTTTGGGCAGAATTTAAAGATTTCCACCACCCATGTTCATGAGGTGTGGTCATGAGAAGGCTATGTTAATATTTTTGGGTCAAAATATGTAAAAATGTCAGTGTTTATGCACGTCTTGAAATTTTGCTGTGCTCCCTCTTAACTTTGGCAATTTTAAATATTTTGACTCAAAATTTTTAACATCACCATCTTTTTCCACCACCTAATGAACATGACAGCTGTCAAGTTTCAAACCCTGGCCAAACTCTGTTTTTGCACCTGTGGTGCTTTGGCAAGGATTTAAAAATTTTCGTTACTGGATTCTTGAGGCTGGGTAGTAAGAATGCTATGCTGACAATTTCATTCCTCTTTGGGCCCTGCACTTCTACAGCAACATGTACACATCTAAGGAGGGATGGGACAGACAAATGAGGATACATTGTAATACTGGATCTCAAAAAGTAAGCAAATTATTTGCAAAAACTTTGTTAATGCACTAGTTAGAGTTGAATCAACAAAGGTAGGGACCTTAACACCTCACCCCCACCCTGAAGACAGCAACAGGAATGGGGTGTGCCTTGGGGTTGTCAAACCTAACCCTCATCCCATTCTCATACACAATACCCAACCCCAAGGCACATCCCACACCTGTTGCTGCCTGCAGGGTGGAGGTGGGGTGTTTGGGTTGGAAACTCTAATGCCACATTTCCCTACTTTTGTCACTTCTACCCTAACCAGATTGTTAAAGTTTTGCAAAGAATATATATATATATATATATATATATATATATATATATACCGATATATATATATATAACACGTGTGTATATGTGTATGTATATATATATATATATATATATATATATATATATATATATGTAAAATATGTGATAAGGGGCTTGATACTGTATGTGTAATATCTCAACAAGTGGCAGGAGCCATGAGTCATTTTTCTGAGCTCACTTACCTCAAGTTGTGATGTTACACATATCAAGGCCCTTACCATCACATATCCATTATATACAATAGGGGCTTTTTAGTTTTCTTCAGTTAACTTGCAGAGTCTTTATGATACCTGTGTTTTTTCCCATTTCTGATTTTCTTCCATAGCATTCAACTACTAGAGTAGCTGATGTAGAGAGAGTACTGATATTTTTGGATCCACGACTGGTCATCGACCAAAAGTTTGTTGAATGACCAGACAGCGAAACTTGCAGGTCCCCCTAACCCCCCATGCTGCATTACAATATGATATAAACACCACTGCCAAGTGGACAGCACACTGGGGGATGCAATTGAATGTTGAAAAATGTTGTGTGTTACACATGGGCGCTAAGAATCTAAAACATAAGTATACACTTAATATATATATACAGAGTAAATTGTTCCAGAGGGATCTCGATATTTTAATAGATGAAAAGTTGGAATTTAAACGACACTATATGTATGTCATTTCCAAAACTAATAGAACTATTAGAGCAATAAATACAAAATATTAAAAAACAATCTAAAACTATACTCCTCCCATTATATATCTCACACATAAGACCACTCCTTGATTATGGAAGCCAACTGTGGAACCCATTTAAGAAAGGGGATATAAACAGAATAGAGAATGTACAGTGGCGATTCACAAAACTTTAAAAAAATTTGAAAGATAAAACTTATAAAGAGCTACTGGACTCCATGGGACTTCACAGCTTGGAACTTTGAAGAACAAGGGGTGACATGTTACTGTATTTTACTTTGATCTAATGAATGATCCAGAATTAATGGCTGAGTTAAATATTCAGTATAAACAGGATAGATTCGATGTAAGGGACACCCCCTACAGGTTAAATCTAAAAAGTATAAATCCACTAAAAGAAAAAAAATTGTTACTGTTAGAGCAACAAACTTGTGGAACAGATTGCCTGAAAGTGTGATTATTAGTAATAATAAAGAAACTTTTAAAAGAAGTATAGATAACCTTATTAATACGGGAGGAAATATGAACTATTTCATTTTGTCATAAAGGAGCTAACTCATGGGCCTTGGCCTTTTATAGCTCCTTATTTCTTAGTGATTCTTAGTGAATATATATATGTGTGTGTGTGTGTGTGTGTGTGTGTGTGTGTGTGTATATATATATACACACACACTTATTTCTCAGTGGCGTGGTCGTGCCACTATATTTAGGGTTGAGTAGGCAGTTTTTGAACTTTAATAACTTCACAACTGTTCAATGGATTTGCATGAAATTGTGCATGTTTGGTCTCAGGGGAAAGATCTCTGGATGTGCCAAATTTTGTTCTAACCAGATATGTGAATTCTGAAATCCAGAGAGTGCAAAAAGTATATTTTCACCAGTTTTTGCATTGGTTATAATAGATTTTTCATCTGACACCTGTAGTATCCAGACAGTATAGAATTGTGTTCTGAAATATTCAGGATAGTAAGGGGCTGACCCACAGATGTGCCATTTGCTGGTTTGTTGAAAAAATATTAATTCATTCCAAAGGTATTTAGTTTTAAAGTTTTTATAAATTGGTTCTGAGCATGCTCGTTAGGCACCTCAAGATAGCTGTATGAAATGAGAAAAGAATCTTCTTTTGTTTCTAATGTCATTCTTTTTCATGAAAGGAAAATCCTTTTTCGTTTTGCAGTTATCTTTTTTTTTGCTTTTCACTGTGCATTCAAATTTCTAAACACACAAAAATGACTTTCTCCATAGCTACCAACACATCTACCTTGCTTATTGGGAACCCCTTAGCTGTATTCTGCACTTGGCTGTTGCAGAAATGCCCTTCAAGTGTTTTTGTTTACATTACAAATCTTTTTCTGTGATTTGTGATATGAAAAAGGATTCTTTCTCTTATCATGAGTCATGAAAAAATATACTTTTTAATGAGGAGAAAATGCTTTCCCAGGTGTCTAGTGGTACCCCCCCCCACTTTGTGATCCCTGTCTACATAATTGGTTCATATTTTCCCTGGTGTCTAGTGGCATCCCCCTGATCCCTATCTCCCTTCTTATGAGAAGTGTTACTGCAGGGCCAGCCTTACCATGCAACTGCACAGGGCCCAAGCTAGCAGGGGGCCCCAGCTTCCAAGTTGCTAGCACAGTATGCTAAGCTCTTCTGATTACTCAGAAACAGTGACATACCCCCCCCCCCGTCACCTACAACACCTGCCAAGTTCATTGCTGTCCTGGTGGTGTAGGTGTCCAATCTTTTCTTGTACATCAGGGAGGTGTGATGAGGCACTCAATCAGTTAAAGAACACTCAAGTCAGCAGCATCCTGTCAGTTTACAGTGGGAAGGTGTGATAAGTGCTCAATTAACACAATTCCCCGATGTACAAGAAAACAGCAGATGTCCCTAGGACAGCATTGAACTGAACAGGAAGGTTAGTAAGGGGGCAGAAGCCTAGGGCTTATGCAAAAATATATTTCTGGTGTCCATCTCCTTCATCCCTGCTGTCCTAATCTGAACTCACCCCTAGCTGAGTACAATTTTAAAGAATTTGTAATTGCAGGTTGGGATCCCTGGAGCTGTGATGGGATGGTGGGAACATGAACATCTTGAAATTAGTCAGTGGTGAGTCGATCCCAAGGATCCCCTTCCTAATTTCAGCACACAGTCATCCACTGGGCCCTGGGCAAGCTGGCTGACATCAACATCATGGACGGTGGACTCTCAGCAGTGACATCTACATGGGTGGCCTGGGAGGATAAGGGTTGGGACTCAGGAGAGGGAGATGGAGACTAGGAGACCACTGGGAGAGGATGGGGATGGGGATGGAGAGAGAGGGAGTGCTGCTTTCTGATGAACTCTTTTAATGAAGGGCTTTCTCTCCACTTAGATGCAGGGAATCATTCATCATGGGATCTGATCAGACAGTGACCTGCAGGAATTTTAGGACCCTCCTGGACCAGCACGGTTTTGCTGAAATAAATCTGATTGACTTCACTGGTCCCCACTTAATGCTCCCTGTGTGATGATGGCATAATGCATCAACCTGCATGGGGGGGGGACTGGCATGACAATAAGATTTAAGAGACATGCTGAGCCACAGATATAGCAGGGCTCAGGTCCCATCTCTGAACTTCTTTCAGACAGTCCATCCCATTAACAGTGTTACAAATAATAATATTATACCATGGACATAAATATAAACACAAAATCCTGTATTCTGATTGGCTGGCTGGAACCTTTCTGCTGTGGTAAATCCTACGATATACCCACGGCAAAGGTGCCAGCCAGCCCCATCTCTAAAATCCATCCGAACCCCGGAGTTGGCAGCGGAAAATCGCCATCTTGAAACCCTGCTAAACGAGACGCAGAAGCAGTATTTTTTAAAAAGACCACAGCCGGAACAAAATGTTGTGCCCCCCCCAACCAAATTCGTAACTTACCCTACTTCATTACTCACCTCGTTTTTCCCCATAATCTTCACCCTCCTGTCCCAGGACTGCTGAAGACGGGGCACCAGGATGGCACAAACGTCACTGCCCTGTACTTTAAATCTCCCGCCATTGCCGCTCATCATCCTCTGTCCTAGGATCCTCTCCAATGTTCCGGAACCGAACAAAAGAGCAGAAACCCCCAGATAAATCAACTTAGTCCCAAAAACATTATTAAAAAATACAAAACACTGCCAATTCAAACTACTGTACTGTCCTCGCACACCACAAAACTGCACCCGGAAGTAAACATGCAGATGGACCACAGCCTGTGAACACTCGCACTGCACGCCACTCTGCCACCACTAAAACAGAATGGAGACCATTGTCCTTGTTTTTCTTATTAAAAAATAAAAATAATAACCCTGTAGACTGCTCAAAATAAAACTACAGACTACCGTAATCCTCTGTACCGAGACAGAGCGGCGAAGATTTCCCTACATCTTTATTACCATGCTGCTTCCTGAATCAAACCAGGACCTCTGAGACAGAGACAGCTACACACAATAGCGTGATAACATGCATGGTAAAGACTTTCTCTTTTTTTTCTTTTGCCCAGAGCTGGGGAAAGGGGGGGGGCTGTGCCTTGTGGGCAAACCACTCCAGCCGCGGTAAATCCCCTGATAACACACACACCCTTGTGGCTTATTGTTTAAATAATTTATGTAGCGTGACATCTTCTTCCATTCCGACTTGCACTGGTATATTATAATGGGTGAAATAGTAGGAAAAACAGGAGTGGCTGAGTCTTTAAATGTCAGGAGGTATCAGTATAGCTACTGCAAGCTCTTTCCCTTTGATTTATCTTTCTGTCTCTGTGCAAACTGTCTGGGACAAATCGGCAGTAACTGCTATCAAGCTGATAGCCAATGGCAGATTAATGTAATTCCTATGTCTGCTGAGACATACCTCCTCCTCGCCTAATGTATTCAACATTGGTTCTGTTAGTAAGCAAGACTAGGTGGGGTTGAGGGGGTTATACGGTAGCTTATATTGCCAGATGGATAGGTGCCCAGTGATCTTTTGTATTCAGATCACCAGGCTCTATATAAATGGAGGTACTACAGTGCCTTGTAGCATATACAGATGTGTCAGCCATGATGAAGTGCAGTAACTTGCAGTAATGACATGTCACAAAATCCTGCATGACAAAAGGTCTTAATTGCCATTGACTTACAATGGCCCCTGCAGTAAATTGCAGTATTCTGTGATATTCTGCAGCATTTCTGTGCTTCATCCTGGCTTGACACAGCTGTACTATCCTGAAGGAGGGACGCTCATGTTGCTGGCTGCTATACATTTCACCTACAGAAATAATTGTTGGATTGACTGAGCTGCTGCTTGGAGTGGAGGACCAACTTCACTAGGCCTGGTTTGGAGGAGCCGGTTGACAGATCATTTTTGTAAGTGTAAAAAACAAAAATTGTTCAAAGCAAATAGGATTGCGTTGCATGTGTGTCTAACTCTTATGGATTAAAAACAAGTTTTCTGCTGGTTTGTTGGAGAGCCGGGGCTGGATGTGCTATTGGGCAACAAAAATAAATACTGTAGATGCTTAATAAAAGTGTGTTTGTGTCTATGTGAAAAGGTAGAGGATACCATCAAGTTTATAAAGGAAACAAGCAAGTTTAAAAGGAGTACCTTATGTATTGAGCATCTATTTAATTAAAAAACAAAAACAAATTGAAGCTTATGCTCATCTGAGACTATGGCCATTTTTAGTTAACAATGGGAAGGAGGGGAGTCTGCATTTGGCAGAGCTATTGCTTCTGGAAATGCCAACTGCTATATGAGAAAGTAAGGTAAGTGCAGTTCTACCACTTTGGAGGTGGCACTAAGGTTCACAATCTGGGCATCATTTTTGATGATGGCTTGACACTAGAACATCAGGTGTCTGTTGTCATCTGGAGTGGTTTTTACCACCTAAGAAATGTCACCCAGATTAAACCCTTAATTTCTCCAGAGGACTGTCCATTAATGGTGCATGGTTATATTACATCCAGGCTTGATTACTGTAATGCTCTTTACCATGGGGTCAGTGGACATAACCTCTGTCAGCTGCAGCTGGTGCAGAATGCTGCAGCCAGGTTATTGATGGGCCTTCCAAGGTCCACTCATATAACCACAGTTTTGTGTGAACTGCACTGCCTGCCAGTCAGATGGAGGATTGCCTTCAAGCTGGGTTTGCTCACCTGTAAGGCCTTATATGGATCGGATCCTGACTACCTGACTGACCTCCTAACACCTGCCTGCTCGGTGCGTTCTCTTCGGTCATCCATGAGGGCCTCCTGATGGTCACAAGGACATGGTTGAAAACATGAGGGGACTGCACCTTCAGAGTGGCTGGACCAGTTTTATGGATCCCTTTACCTAGAGTTCTGAGGGAGACATCCTCTGTGGATGTGTTCAAGTGGGGCCTGAATGCCCACCTGTTTTATTTGGTGTTTGATGTCTACTTATTTGACCATTTTAAGACAAGTTTTAATATTTATGGGTGGAATGTATGATTTATTGATTAATAACTTGAATCTTATATTGTGTTTTTAAAATGCATGTTCCCATTATTACCTCTGTGTAAAGCGCTTAGTGACTCAGGGATAAGGCGCTGTACAAATAAAGCTTGACATGACTTGACAATTCATTTCAATGGGGTTTTCAACTTTCGGTGTATAACTTTGTCATTTTTCAACATTTTGACCCCAAATTTTCAACATGGCCTTTTTTGGACACCACCTCAAGAACAATGGTGGTGTCCTTTTGCAAATTCTGTGCAAAAGACAATTTAGTGGTCAGTTGGCGAAATCACCTTTTGGCCAAGATTACAACATTTTCACTATACTTGTTCATGACGTGGGATCATAAGAATGGTATGTTGAAAATTTGGGGTATAAATATGGCAAAATAGCAAAGTTGGGTGCATCTGTTGACATTTAGCTATGCTCACTTGTAACTTTCTTAATTTTCAATATTTTCCAATTGTTTTAACCAGGTGAGATACACTAAGCTGAAAGCTTGTTTACAGGTGCAACCTGGGAGCACAGGAAAGTTAAGTGACTTGCTCAGGGTCTCACAGTATAAGCAAGGGGGGCTCTGGGATTCAAACCCAGGTCTCCAGATTTGCAGCTCAGAGCCTTAAACCACTGCGCTATACTGCCTCCCAAATTTTAACCCCAAATTATCAACATAGCCATTTCTTTATACCACCTCATGAATGTGACAGCTGTCATTTTTCAGATCTTGACCAAAATGTATTTTTGTGCCCCATGCACACAATGATACTGCAGTGGCATGGAGTAACATTTTGGTGGGGATTTCATAATTTTTACTACTGGGTTGATGAGGTGGGGTAATAGGAAGGCTATGTTGACACTTTGGTTGCTGTTTTCCTACACATGGAAGCACAGGGCCCGGAGGGACATGTGCTTTCCAATAAACATACATGTATGCATCTAAGGACGAATGGGAGCACAAGGCCCAGAGGGCCCTGTGGTCTATCAGACAAATGAGGATATGATTACACTGCCTCAAAAAGTATGGATGTATGGGAGCACAGGGCCCAAAGGGCATTGAGCTCCAACTGGAAAATAAGGCTGTCATTACACTGTCTCAAACAGTAAGGAAATTATTTTAAAAATACTCCATTAATGCAACATTTAGGTTCGTGGCTACAGAGACAAAAGTAGGGAAATGTAGCTTTATGGTTCCCAACCGTAAAACCCCAATGCCACTCCTAAACCAAATCAGGAGTAGAGTCCTGCTAGGGGTTATCAACCCCAATGTTCACCCTATTCTATACACTACAGAAACAAACACAAGTAATGGGGTGAGCTTCATAACAGACCCTAGCAAGCCTCTGCCCCAATTTGCTTTAGGGGTGGCATTGGGGTTTTAGGGTTAGAAACCGTAAAGACACATTTTACTACTTTTGTCACTGTAGCATTAACCCTATATATCGTGTAACCACCCGGTCCCCTGGGGTTACTAGAATCCTATCAGTATTATTGTTAGGAAGGCAGCAGATAGCTGGTAGGGAGTTCAATATGGGCTCCTTACATAATGACATTGTTGTTTACTCAGCTAGCCTGAGGGAAGAATGATTAGGTCATTTAGAACTCCCGCAGCAGCATAAACCACACTCTGAGGATAGTTGCTCTAGGGAGCTTAGAATGCTCAGTTCAGTTCAGTCAGTTGTGGAGTGAGGAGGTGAGAGTGGCAGAAGGGCTGTCAGTGGGCTCTACGGAGAGGGCCAAGGATTTCTCACCATAGTGGAGTGTCATTTTGAGCTTCCAGTTGAAGTGGTGGAGACAAGGGTTACAGCAAGATTTCTTGATTTCTACTCCCTGTGAAGTGGAAGGAACTGTTAGTTCTCAGTGGACTCAAGGGGCAATCCCTTGAATGTTTGGTGGTGTTTTCAGCTGCTTTGGATAGGATCTGAAAGAGACTGCTTGATTGGCTACCCAGGGAAGTGCCTTTCTGTGCTTTTCGTTGTTCCATGCCCTGTGGACAGCACAACTTCTGTGAGTACTGTTCTAGGAGACCAAATCTCCACATTTCTTAGGGTATTCAATAGTCTGGGGTGCATGTGCCCTAGATAAGGCTGGATCGCACCCGTCAGTGCCCCTAGTTTCACCCAAGTGAGTGAAGTACTGTTAAATTGGGTACCCAAGTGAGTGCAGTTTATTCTCTGGTCACCCCAGTGAGTGACAAGTTAAAGTGTGGGACCTCTAACATTTCAGTGGGGAATGGGAGTTTCAGTGGTGTAGTACTGAAGAATGGCAGAGACTGTCGGTTGGAGCCAAGAGTGGGAGGAACACCATCTAAGTGCTTATAAGGCAGGACTCCCTGGTTCGTAAAGGGCACCAGTATTTCTACCTGAACGAAGGCCAAGCTGCAGGTTAAGGTGTGTTACTGAGTTTCACTTATTGCACCTATGTTTGAGAAGAGTTCTGAGTGTGTGGCTTAGATTCACTGACTAACACTCATGGAAGAAAATGTTCATGTGCGTGGCCAGGTGTCCACTAATGCACCTTTTGGGAATTTGGGAAGAAGACTGTTCTTTTATTTGCTCATGAACTGTACTGCATGCAAGGAGAGTCTGTGAATTGTATCTGTCCAGCCTGGATTGACCCTTGGGGGTCCACTTCTGCTTTTACTTTCCATGTGTTGAATAAAGCCATACCGCACAATTCCAGTCACTGTTATGGGCATTCTGATTATTTGTTCTGGTTGTGTGGATTTACTGGGGCCCCTCAGCAGATTAGATCTAGCATATGCCTAGCAGCCTCCACCCAGGACCTTGGTTGTGTTATTTGCACAGGGTTCAAGTTGTTTTGTTTCTGTACCCCCACCCTTCTCTTCCTCTAGAAAATGAGCCAGGTATACATCCTAATGTCAGGGGTGGTACCTACCTGTTTGTAAAGTAAATTGGTATGCCAGTCTATGGGCACCAGTGTTTCCAGATATTTAATGGATGGTGTGCACACTAGTTAAACAGTGGCCTGGGGGTTACAGTTGCATTAACAGAGTTGTTTGCAAAGAATATATTATAGGGGAATGGTTGCACCCTTAAAGTTAGGGTTCAGTCTTCACTTCTATGTTAAACTTGAAATTATGCACTTTAATAACTTTGCAACTGTTCAACTGGTTGACATGAAATTTTGCAAGCACCATCAGGGACCAAAGATCTCTTGATGTGGCAAGTGTCATTCCCTGTCGGATATGTGCGTGCAGATATGGATTGTCAAAAAGTGTGGAAATTACCATTTTTGGTGAACATTTTGTCACACTGCTGCACAAAAACAGTGTGAAATTTTGGGTTGACATTTGTACTGTGTATAGGTCTTGAGTCACAGATGTGTCTTTTGAAGATTTGGTAAAAAAATAGTAATCTGTTCCAAAGTTATTAAATTTCAAAGTTTTCCATTACTTCCTATGGGAGCAGTTAGATGTGAGCCTTGAAAATGTATTCTTCATTGCAGATGCGCAATCTTTTGTCGAAAATGTGGGATCCTTTGCCGCAAATGCGGAATCTTTTTTCACACTGCCTCCATCTTGTTTTCAGTTAGTGGTGACAACAAAACTAAATAACTAAAAAAAGTGTGAATTATTAGAAGATTTTAGACCGATATCAATATTAAATACATTGAGTAAAATTATGGAAAAGTTAGTGGCTAACCAGATGAATGAGTACTGGAAAGTCAAGGTTTATAGTGTTCACAACAGCATGGTTTTAGGCAGCATTGTGTGACAGACATGGCATTGGCCATGTTTACAGACACCTTTCTTAAGGGATTTGAGAGTGGGTTAATGACTGGAGCAGTGTTTGTGGACCCGACCAAGATGTTTGACCTGATTGAACATGATCTGGCCATAAGTTATTGGAACTGGGTTTATCTACTGGATCAGTTGAATGGGTGAAGGACTATTTATCTAATTGGTCTCAACTGGTATATACAGACAAAACTGAATCATCTGTAGCCCATGTGGTCTGTGGAGTCTCACAGGGGGCCATATTAGGACCCTCACTATTTTCTTCATTTGTAAACCAACAAAAATGGAAAGGGACCTGGAGGTAGTCATATCATATGACCTAAAGGCAAGCAAGCAATGTGAGAAGGCAGTAAGGATGGCTGGGGGGATACAGGGATGTAAAGGGAGAGGCATCACCAGTGGAAAACAGGAAGTTGTTATCCCTCTGTACAGACAGTTGATGAGACCCCATCTGGAGTACTGTGTGCAGTTCTAGAGATCCCATCTCTGCAAGGACATAGACAGGATGGAAGCAGTCCATAGGAGGGCAACTTAAATGGTGCAGGGTCTGCAACAGATGCTATATGAAGAGAGAGTAAAGGAGCTTAATATGTATACCCTTGATAAAAGGAGGGAGATGGGGGACATGATAGAAACTTTCAAGTACCTCAAGGTAATCAACAAAGTCCAAGAAGGTAGCATCTTTCAGAAAAGGAGCTGTGCAAGAACAAGGGAACACAATCTGAAGATAGAGGTGGGAAGGCTCAGGGGCAATGTGTGGAAGTATTTTTTCACAGAGAGGGTGGTGAACACATGGAGCAGCCTTCCTGAGGAGGTCTTGGAGTCAAAAACAGTGGGGGAGTTCAAGAACGCATGGGACAGACATAAGGTAATTCTGGTGGGGGATAGGAAGAAGTAGGCTGTTGGTTAACTAGGATCTGCAGCTTATCCGATAAGTAGGGAAATAGGCAGACTAGGTGGGCCAAGTGGTCCTCCTCCAGTCCTCAGGTACCACCCCATCCTCCCATGATTTATTAAAAATGGTAATCAGTGGTGTTACTAGTTCTTCCCTTAGTTCTTTTAAAATTCTGGGGTGAATCCCATCAGGCCCCATTGTTTTATTCACCTTCAGTTTTAAGAGTTCTTTCAGAACCCTTTCTTCTGTGAAAGGACTAATATCAACCCCCCTATCCAGAGTGCTTCTATTGACCGGATTAGGTATTTCCCCCTGCTTTTCCACTGTGAATACTGAGCAGAAGAATTCATTCAGTAGCCCTGCTTTTTCACTGTCACTCTCTGCCCAACCACCTTCCTCTTTGTTCAGCCTCATTATCCCTGCCTTAGTCTTTCTTTGTTCCCTAATGTACCTATAAAAGGTTTTATCCCCCTTCTTAACTGAGTTGGCTATCTTTTCCTCGGTTTGGGCCTTTGCTATTCTGACTGCCTTACCCACTTCCATCTGCTTTAACTGGTACAGTTCTCTGTCCTGCTCCGTCTGTGTTTCCTTATACTTCCTGAATGCTATCTTTTTTTCCCTTACCTTCCCCACTACTTCTATTGAGAACCATAGTGTTTTTTTCTTTCGTTTTGATTTGTTTATTTGCTTCACACAAAGACTTGTTGCCTCTGTGATGGCGGTTTTGATGTTTCCCCATTTTTGCTCCACCCCACCTTCTTGCCTATTTGCTAGTGCTTTTCTGAGGCAATCTCCAATTTTGACAAAATCAGCCCTCCTGAAGTCCAGTACCTGCACTTTTGTGTGGCTTGACTCTACAGCTAAGTTTATCGTGAACCACACTGTTTGGTGGTCGCTTGTTCCCAGATGGCTACCCACTTCAAGATCAGAGATTCTCTCTCCATCCCCATCTGAGAGTACCAAGTCTAAGATTGCTCTCTCCTGAGTGGGTTCCAAAACTAGCTGTCTGAGGCATGCCCCCTGTAGTGCATCGAGAATGGCCCTGCTCTTGGATGTGGCTGCAGCAAAGGTGGTCCAGTCAACATCTGGCATATTCAGATCCCCCATCAGCAATATCTCCCCTTTTTCTGACATCCCAAGGTTGCCTTCTATCATTTCCTTGTCCATTTCCTCCCCCTGAGACGGTGGTCTGTATACAACCCCTGTGCAGATTGTGGAGCCATTTCCAGTCTCCAGGGTGACCCACGGTGCCTCCTCTCCTCTCTGTTTACCCTTTAGTTCTGCTGCTTTTATCCCTTCCCTTACATAGAGAGCTACTCCTCCTCCTCTTCTTCTCCTCTCCCTGTCCCTCCTGCAGATTGTGTACCCTGTTATGTTGACACCCCAGTCATGGTTCTCTGTGTACCATGTTTCTGTGACTGCCACAATATCCAGGCATCCCTCTTCCATCAAGGCCACCATTTCAGGGAACTTTTTACCTAGACTATGGGCACTGGTACTCATTACCCTCCATTTTCTTATGGCTTCATTTCTTTTTGCCCCATCCCTGTCCCTACATACCTTTGTCTTTTTCTCCATTTACCCCTGCTCTTCTCCCTATTGACTGCTCTATTTTGGTGTTTACCTCACTAATTACCCTGATTTTTTTGGGGGGGAGCTAGGATTTCCCTTCTCCTCTTCAGTGCCTTCCCCCTTGGCTAGTTTAAATGCTTGCCACTGAAGCATTTAAACCTATTACCTAGGATCCTGGTTCCCCTCCAGGATAGATGCAGACCATCGTGCCTGTATAGGCCTGCATCCCTCCAGGTGGAGCTCCAGTCCCCAATGAAGCCAACTCCCTGAACTCTGCACCAGCTTTTCAACCAGTCATTGAATCCCATGGTGCAGAGTGCCCTAGCCTCATTCATGCCATAGACAGGTAGCACTTCCGAGAAAGTTACCATGTGTGCTACTTGTCTAAGGCCCCTCCCCAACTCGACAAACTCCTGTTGCACTGCTCTGATCCCATTCTCAGCCAGGTCATTCATCCCTAGGTGGATAATGACATCCAGCTCCCTCCCTCTTGCTGCTGATCCCATGATCCTGAGGATTCATTTCCTGTCCCTCCAAGCCTTGGTGCTGGGCAGACACCTTACCTCCCTCCCCCAGTTCTAGCCCCCTAACAATTGAGTCCCCCACCAGGAGTTGTTTCCTTCCCCTGTGGGGTCCTGGGCCATCCTCTTGTGGGTCTCCATTGTGGAGGTTCCCAGCATCCTCCTTGGTCTCCACCACAGGTGCCTCCATAGAGGAACCATGCTTTGCCAGAGTGGTGAATGAATTGTGGAGAGGCACAACAGGAGGGATGTGCCTCTCTTCTACCACCCTCACCCTCCCTGAGTCCAGTGTGGTCCAACCACTCCTCTTTCTTAGCGATCTCTGAGGTAGTAGCAGTGGTCTGGGTGGTCCCTGGGTGGGGGAGCAGGTTTCCCAAATCCTTGCCAGGTCAGCAATGAGACGAACAACCTCCTCCCTCAGAGCAGAGAAAAGCCTGCAAATAGGGCAGCAACACAGTTTCCAGAATGTCTCCCGGAAGACTGCTGCTCCACAGCCAGTGCATTGCACCACTCCCCACATGTCTGTATCCCTTCCTGTTACAGATGCTTTTTTGGTTTTTGTTCTTCTTTTAGTGTGTGCAAGCTTATGAGTGTCTCTACCTTCTATTCAGTGTGCTCTGCCTTTAAGGATATGAACAGGTGTATGTTGTTAGCAGTTTTGAGAAAGTGATGTCAGAGACCCTGCTATAAAGGAAGTTATGCACTTGGGGTGGGTGGGGTGAGGGGAAAGGTGGGTGGGAATAAACCTATGCTGTCCAGAAACAATCACCTACAACTTTTACCCTCTACTCCGGGAGTGCCTTCCTTCCTTCCTTCCTTTCAGACACCTATTTTACAAAGGCTAAGTGACAGGTCTAGTCACAACTGCCTGCAAATATCTCCCAGCTACAGTTCCTCCCTGGCAAATTAAAGTTAAAACTAAGAAAAGTCCACCCCAAAAACAGAATCAATACTAGTTACTTACACAGGTCCAATGACTAATAATTCGGTTCAGTGTAGGGTAGAAAATAACCTCCATGATTCAAGGAAGCTGTGGCTGCTTTCTCATTCTCCCTGTCTTCAATGTGAGAAGGAGACTGCAACACCTCTGACACAAAAAAAACTTTTCAGCAAAAAAGAAATAAATAAAATAGGGGCAAACAGTAATTTTGCTTAGTCTAATGATAAAAAGCCACAAAAAGTTAAGCACCACCTGTAATAATTTCACAGAAGATATACCCTGTAAGAAGCACTTTGCTACAGAGAAAAATAAAGCAGTAACAGAAGACATACCCTGTAAGAAGCACTTTGCTACAGAGAAAAATAAAGCAGTAACAGAAGATATACCTTGCAAAAGACAATTTGAATCAGAAGATTACAGCAGTAATCTGTTAGCACAAACCTGTAGGCACACCTTGTAATAATGCAGCAAAAGGTACACCCAGCAACAGCAATTTGAATCAGAGAAAAATAAAGCAATAAAATGTTAGCAACAAACAGTAACAATCCCTGTGAGTACAAAATAAAAACAACACACAATAAATCTGCCTGGCCAAAAGTCTTAATCCTTTCCCTTACTCTGGTAAGGTTCTTAGTTCTGTCCTTTCAAGCAAGCTAGAAGGAAAGAACTCAAGTGAAGCTAGGTACCTTGGCCAGCAAACCTAGCCTGTTGTAATTGTATTGTATGCATATTTGATGTTTCATGTTTTTGCAATGATTCTCAGGTGGGACCTGAAAAAAGGCTAATTTAGTCCAGTATCCGTACATGGTTAATAAATGCTAAAATAAAATAAATAAATAAATGCACTGGTTTACTAGACAAAAGCAGTTGTCTTTACCTAATCACAAACTGTAGACTCTGATTCTGGGATTCATTTTTTGATCATGTACTTAGAAATGTGTTGTTTTAACATGCAGAAAAATTATTTTTAGCAAACCATGGAAAAAAGAACTTCAAAACAGGATCCGAAAATCGAACAAGGATTTTCTTTTTCAGCAAATTGTGAGAAAGGATCGGTGGAAAAAGATTCTTTTTTGCAATTTGTGAAAAAGGAATTTTAAGACAGCTGCATCTTTGTCACTCCAAAGTTCACAGATGGTTGTTGATTTTGGGCTTAAATGTTCAGAGTACAAAGGGCTTGCCCCACAGATGTGCCTTCTGCTGGTTGGGTGAAAATGTATTACTTTGCTGTGCAGTTCTGCAGGTTTAAATTTTCATTTCCTATAGGATAACATTGTAATGTGAGATTTACACAGTTGTTTCTTTGTCACTATGCTGTGAAGAAATGATTTGCAATTTTGCTCTGACATTTTCAGAGTACAGAAGGCCTTCTACCACTGATGTGCCTTTTGTTCATTTAATGAAAATATATTAATTTGGTGTTGAGTTATAGAGGTTTCAAGTTTTTCTGTGTTTTCTACAGGATAACATTGCAATGTGAGGTGTTTTTTGATGCTGCACATTAGGGAGTTAGAAATATCTAATACACACCTCCAGAGTGTCTTATTACACTTATAAAATGGGTTGTGTACTGTATATTACAAGGATGAAAAAATTCGAATATATATGTTTAGTGAAAAAATCAAATAAATCTCAGGTGTTTTTATGTAAAATAGTTCCTCCACCAGCATCAGCTTGATCTGATTTTTTTTTTTATTAGAGATGTGTTAACTTATTGTGGCCACTGTAAATATGCTTGTCGCTGGGTTCTCATGGCTCCCCTTCCCTATACACTATGTTATATGCATTAAATCACAACTCCAAGATGTGTTACCAAGCATTATAACTGCATCTTTTCTGGTTCTTTTTAAAAAAAATTTTAAGTAGTGTTGCATTGGTTAGCAACTGAGCTTGTGGGTGGGAGGAGAGCCACGAGCATTGTAGCAGAGATGCCGCCTTCCCAAACATCATATTTAGTCTTGGCAAGTCATTTAAATAATCAGGGGCCAGATTCAGAAAACTTTGCACAGGCTCAAACCCAGTTTGGCCATGGAAAACTGGGTTTTGCCCAGAGGTGGTATTCACAAAGCCCAGTTTACTCCTACACACTGGTTTTGTATCTGGGTAAAGTTGGGTAGAGGGCTGCAATGCAAATGAAGGGGAGGGAACCTGCATATCCCTGCAATCCCATTTACTAAGATTTTGCTCCATGTAAGGGCCTTTGTGAAGGTCCTTGCATGGAGCAAAGTACAGCCCAAAATACACCTGTTGGTAATCAGCACACCCTAGTGGTCAGCGGAGGTATTGTGGCCCCCTCCCCATTTTCAGACTGCCATACCCTAAAATAAAACAGAACCCTTTCCATAATGTAGAGGTCCCTCCCCCTCCCCAATCTCCAACCCAGCTGTACAATAAAAATTTCCATAGTGTAGTGTCCCACCCACCCAAACCCCAATCACTGAGCTTGGATAAAACCCCTTGTTTCCATAGTGTAGTGTCCCACCCTCTGATCACTTGTCACCATATTATATCCCCTTTTTCATAGTGTATTGTCCCACCTACCTTCCTGATCACCGATCCCCATATAATAATAATTATAATAATAATAATAATAATACCATTTTCCATAGTGTAGTGGTCCCTCCCCTCACCCCATTTCCAATCCCAACCCCATGAAGTAGTGGAAACTCCCTGGCAGCCTAGTGGACCCCCAACCTGGTAAGGGAGAGAGCTCAATCACCCCACTCCCCCTCACATCCAACCCATAGCCAGCGACCTGCACAGCCCACCACTCACCACCACGGCTGGCCACCGACCAAGCTCTCAATTTTAATTATTTATTTATTTAAACGTTTAACCAGGAAATACACACTGAGCTTCTAACAGCTCATTTCCAGATGTGTCCTGGGGAAGATGGGAGAGGAGATAAATAATCAATATAAAGTACAGAAGTCAAGTACAATGATACAAACATACAGAATCGCAAATATTGGAGGCAATTTAGCACTGAATGAAATTTATAAATATAACAATATCTTATCTGAGAAGAAACAAAAAGTAGTGAAACAGCATGAAACAGAGAAAAATTAGAGAGGGTGAGAAGGAGGACATACAGAACATGTAGGAAGGGAGTATAAAAGGAAAAGGGACATGTACTATTGCAGGAAGGATAACAATGGACATAGAGAAGAGACCTTGTTAAGGAAGGAAAAGAGGCAGAATGAATAGAAAGGGAAAGAGAGGACCAAAGTTTAGGAATATGGTAGGAAAAACAGTAGATTTTCTAGAGGTAAGGGGGAAGAGAGAGAGAAAGAGGGAAGTGGTGTTGCAGAGAGGGTAGGAGGAAGGAGGCAGAGGAGAAAGGAGGGATCTGAAGTAAGAGAGAAGGGAGGATAAAAAAGAGACAATGGGAAAGGTGCCTGACTTCAAGAGAGGGGAGAGAAAAGGCTTAGTAAAGACAGTAGTGGTGAGTACTAGGTGAGCAATCTAAAGCAAAATAACAGAAAGAATGAAAAAGGGTCAGTGACAGTGTCCTGCATAGAGTACAGCCCACTGACAGTGACTAAGTGATTGTCTCCCCACCCCCACTCCGTACCAGTACCAGAAGATGACTAACTGAGCAGGCAGAAGAAAAGTTGCAATGATGCATTGTAGACTTGGCCCTTTATACTGAAGCTAAGAAATGCAGTGTCTGTTTTTCTGTGTTGAGCTGCCAGTTGCACTGGAGGGCAGCAAGCCATAAATGGTAGTGGGTAAGTCAGAACACAGCATACATGCAGATTTAACATAATAAAAAAACACACACTCTCGAAGGATTGAGGAGCAGGTAGGGGATGGTGGTTGGGAAGAAATCATACCTGGTAATGGAATTTTTTAAAATTTACAAAAAAAAGGACACAGAACTGAAGTGTCTGCTGTTATTTTAGGTCTGATCCTGACTGTTGTGCAACGTGTGTGTGTGTGTGTGTGTGTGCCATGGTTGGCTTTTACAGTGTCCCACAGTTTCAGCTTCATGGCTAGTGAGAAAAAAATGGTGGTGATTCAAAATATGAACATTCTATTTGGCTTATTAATACATTATTTTTAAAATGTGACTGTGGTTACCTTAACTTGTTGTTAGCCATGCATTAGACACTTCTAATGCATGGCTACCAACCAATCAAAATAGAGGATTTCCCCTTCCCATTTTATCAGCAAATATGAATATCACTATGGATTAATGGGAGCTAGCTGGCAGTGCAGGGCCCAGAGGGCCTGTTCTTCCACATGCAAAAATGCATAGTATTATGAAGTGATGGGAGTGCAGGGCCCAGAGAGCCTTGTGCTCCCGCAGCAAAGTAAGAATAGAATTATAATCTCTCCAAAATTATGGATGGATGAGAGCGCAGGACCCAGAGGCCACTGCGCTCCTGCAAGCAAGTAAGGATATGATTGTACTAGCTCAAAAAGTAAGGAAATTATTGGCCAAAAAAACTTTATAAATTAATCAGTTAGGGTTTCAGTGACAAAAGTTTGGAAATGTGGTGTTAGTGTTTCCAACCTTAACACTCACTTTCTTTTTGTATAGCACTTACAGGCATTGGAGTCCTTGGGGTTGTCAGTTCACTGCTCACCCCATTCTCCTATACTGTACCCATCTCAGTTTATTTACTCATGGAATGGGGTGAGTGGTAGGGCTGATACCCCAAGGCACCCCCAATGCCTGTTGGTGCATCTACGAAAATGGTATGTGTTAGGGTTGGAAACCCTAACACCACATTTTCAAACTTTTGTGGCTGGAACCCTAATTGATGCATTAACAAAGTTTTTTGCCAAGAAATATTATATATATAGGTATGTTGACAGTATTCGAGAGACTTGGGTGTGCACTTAAAATAAGGTCTGTATTTTACTCATAATTTATTAAAAATACAGAATTTGTGCTCTGTACTGTTGCCAATATGGTCAAGAGATATTGTGCATAAAAAAATGGTGTATGTATTTTTATTTTATTGTGGTGACATTTTAATAATGAAAATAGCCTTAAAAAGGCAGCCGTTTTGTGACATGGCTGTGCTACACATCTTGGTGACCATAAAATTTACTGTATTTAAAGCACAATACTAAAGTTTTCTTTTTTAGTGGACAGAGTGGATGTGTAACTGTCCCCCAGTGATGACTGATTTTATACAGATGCAATTATATTTACAAGACACCACATGAAATGTATTACTTTCGTGCATTACTGTGGTGTCTTATGTAGCTGCATAATTTCTTTTGTGTATTTTGCCTTAATGCATTGAGTTTTTTTATTTCAGTTCACATTGCTTAATGTGTTTCCCCCTCACAAATCTGCAATCTTAATGCAGTTGTACATAGAGCCTACTAGGAGCAGCAGCACCAAAAGCTGTTGCTCTTGCTGTCGTGTCCATGTTACCCACATGGTTGATGATGCTGCTGGTGATGGTACAAATAGCTGGGACCTGAAGGTGCCATCAGGCATTCACTTTTGGTACTCTGGCTCTGTGCAAAACTGTTCTCTTCCCACTGCTTCTCCCATTTACCATTCTTAAAAACAGGTAGAATGAAGCGTTGTCCATTTTAAATGTGGTGTGCTGCACAGGAGTTTGGATGGATGTCAGAGGTCTCCAGTCACTAGAAAACATGATCTTCAGCATTCTGCTACAAAACAGCAAGTTAAAATTCTGGGATGCATATTAAATAGTGACTGGTTAAAGTGCAGCAGTTATTCTGTGTCATTTTGGGGAGAGAAAAACTAAAGCATTCACCTTAAGACTTCATGGTCCTGCTGTTTGTGAAGGGCCCCTCTTCAAAATAGAGGATGATTGGATTAGTGGGCTGTGCAGTACAATGAGTATATTTAAAAGTTTTGTTTGGGAAGTATATCAGCAGAACCTCCCTCTGGTTCTGTGTAAATGGGACATATTAAAGGACCTGTAAATAATGCTTTAAAATGGCCCAACACTTACTGTGGTCTTGCCTTGTGTTGTGCTGTGTTGAATCGCAGCACCTTTCTATGGATTCAGTGCCTAGCTTTGAAAAAAAAATAACGTTTTTAAACCCGCATCGCATGAAAGCACTCTGTATTCATTTTTGGCATCGGGCTGACTGATCACGTGGGAGGCTAAGAGGCGATGATGTAATCTGAGCCAGACAGCCTGTCAAAAGCGCCCTAGTTTCACTTGTGTTCACTGTGTGTTTCGCCCGAGTTTTTGAATAAATAAATGCTTGTTTTACAATTTTATCTCCTTCCTGTGTAATTTTGTTGCTGAACTTGCCTACTATCATGTCTTCTTGTCCCTTCTTCTGTGTTTACTGAGCAAAAAGTAATATGTGTGAGATGAGGGAAAACCCTGTCCTGGAACCCTTTCTGCCTCTCTCAGAATAATGTTAATCCTGATCTGTATCCCTTTGCTAAGTCAACGTACTGGCGATGTTTGTGCCTGTATCATTATTGTGACTGGTTGCAATTAAAAATAAAACGTAGCATGAAGCATGTGTAAATCACGTCTGACTCGCCGCCCCCCCCCCCTTCCCGGACGGACCGCCTGCACTTGTGTTCTTCCTTCTGTCTTGAAGTTATTAGCTAGTGTGCTTGTTTTATTTTCAGATTTTGTAGATTGAGTGCGTGAGCAGCATTTCATAAGCATACGCTAAGCAAACTGTGATACTCTGTAAAATCTTATGTTGTACAGTGGTAGTAGGGATCACACTGACATTTAATGTAGTCTGCTTCTGTGTGTTCAGAGGCATGTATTGAGCTTGTGTATGAACATAATTCACACTTGTTTTTGATGTAATTTCAAGTGCAATAATATTATGAATGGTTCTATCATTATGGAAAGGTTATGCAAAATATTTTTTTGCTGGCCATGAATGAAAGACAATATGGATGCTGAAAACTACATTCACCATGATGCTCCTCATGATGGTTCTGTGTGAACATATGTAAAAATAAATTAAGTGTCCTTTTTATTTTTATAATAAAAGTAATTGTTTTACTCTGTGTCTGTGTCTTTTTTTGCAGCAATATTTTCAGTTGCCATGAACTGTGGTCCGTGTGTACTGCTTCAACCTTTGACCTCCTGTTCTGATTTGGAGGGAATAGTGTACTGTTTTGACAGCTACCTCCTATCAGTTGAAGTCCACTGATTTTCATATGTACTGTATTGAATCCTACTGTTTACTAATCATTTTCTTGTAATTTATGACAGATTACCTGTGCATATAGTACTGAAATTCTTTTTTTTGGTGTATATTTGTCTTTTTTGTCAATTTCTTTTCTTTGTACTTACTTTGTCTGTGACAATGCCTTACTGCGTAGTTTTTGGTTGTAAAAATGAAAGTCGAAAAGGATGTGGTCTGCATTTTTTTTAGTTTTCCAACTGACAAAGTTATCAGGAAAGCATGGATTCATTTTTGTTGTAGGAAGGATTTTAAACCTTCAAAATATAGTCGCATATGTTCTGCACATTTTGAACATACTGCTTACGACCGCGATCCTGAGAAGTTGGCATCACTTGGATGGCCGAATGCTTTGCCAAAGTTAAAAAAAGAAGTCGTTCCATCTGTATTCATGCCACAATGTTCTGCTACTACTAGCACCCCTGCAAAGAAGTCAAGGAGTGTAGTGAAGAAGCGACAACGAATACAGGTACACATATAAGGTTTACTAACTTGATTTGTGACAAGTAAGAAATGTATGATAGACAGAAGCAGATTGGTCAGTGGGCATGGGTTTCAAGCACTTGCAATAATAAATTAAAGACTTCTGATTGTCTTTCCATTATACATAGTACCTCTGTGTAAAACAAAAAAGTGCCAGCTAGCCGTCCCACTGGCGCAGTGCTTGGATTTCTGTCTGTAATGCCAGAGACCAGTGTTTGGGAAAGACAGCTGTGTCACTATATAGTGTAACATAAGTTGCAGGGATGATAATTACCTTCTACGCAGTTGTACCCAGGTGTGACAGATGGGAGAATAGTCAGGAGCATGTTGCTGAGCTGGTAACTGTCCTGGGGCATAGCATGGGAAGGGAAGCTGCTGAGGTGGATGGGTCAGTGAGTAGGAAGACCTGTTACAATGTGAGAGCCCTTGTGTTTTTTTTTCAACTTTCTTCCACTCTGGTCGCATCTCGTGAGGACCTATCTCAGATAGCTGGTCCTTGTCCTGCCTGCCTGAGGCCCCCTCCAGACTGTGCCTTCCCTGTCTCCCCCACCTGCAGCTGCAACCCTCAGTTTAACCTGCCCGAGGAGGGTAGTCCTATGCTGCCCGAGGAGGGTAGCCCTACGCCTCATGGGCTCCTTCTGATTCAGACTCCAGCTGCAGATAGGCACCAGGGGAGGATAATGGAAGGTCAGCCAAGGTGGAACCCAGTGGAGGACATAGAGGACCAGTGACGTTGGCTGCCCCCATCAGCCGGGATTTTCCTGTGTTCTGATCCCCCCCCAGAGTGTGAACATTCCTGATGCTTGCTGCATGGCAACCCTGCCAGCGTCAGGTATGCTATGGTTACATGCAGCTCACACAACTGCAGTGCCCCCAGTCTCCACCACTGTGAGCTGTGGGGTGGGGAGGGTGTATGTGGCAGATGTAACATAGACTTGGGATATTTGCAGACATGATTATGATCAAAGCCTACAAGGGTACAGCACATGTAGAAGGGACAGGGTGTAGGATACGGTGAGAGTGGGGTAGCTTTTATCATTCATGGTGGCATAGGGATAGGCATGGTTGAGGAAGCAGGGGATTCAGTGGAGGCATTATGTGTCACCTTGCAGGCTCCATGGAGGAAGAAGGCAAACACGTGTGCCATATAAAAACCACCTGGGCAGGAGGAGGAGCATAAGGATGTGCTGGTGGCTTCCCTTAGGGTTCAGTGTGGTAGTAGTGAGGGCATATGCCGTTAATATTCTTGATGTGGCCATGACATCTGAAAACCTCTCGAGCTGCGCTGTTGAGGTTTACAATGATGTCACTGCAACCTCAGGAAAAGTTAACAGTGCGGTTATTAACCAAAGACTATACATTATCCTTTCTATAATGTATGGTACGTGCCTATTAACCACCATAATCAGCAGTTACACAGCTTTGTTATGCACTGTTTAGAATTTTAAAAGTTAACCACACTTCGGAACTTCCAAACAGTGGCATAACAAAAAAAGAATGCACCAGAGTTCCATAATTCTCACACGTAGAATGCAAACAGTGTTTTTTTGACCATACACTATAAAAGATGATGGCTGGTGATCGGGTGACAACCACGCTGATATCGCCTCTCGTGTTTGCTAGGGCTACAGTAAACCTCTCAAGCTGCACTGTCGAGGTTTACCATGTTGCCCTACCAACCACTCGAGGTGATTACAGTGTGGTTATCACCTGATCCCCAGCCATTATCTCTATATTAGCTGCTATTTCTTATTTTGTTGTTTGTATATATAATCATGTATTGTTGTATCTTGTATAGTATAGTGGTGTTCTGTATAGAATTCCATTACTTTCAAAATGCTGTTGTGCCAGACTTGCAAATGTCATTATACCATACTGTGGTAGAATAGCATTGTACAACCTCAAGAAACAGCATGATTAAGTTTTCCTTTGAAATCAGATTAACTCATGCACACATATGTCACACAGTACTATACCCAATACAAAATGTAGGATGAGCTACTCTGTGCAGAATTGTGGTGTTCTGCCACCTCTGTGTTCTTAGTCTCATAAATCCATCAAGGTCTACTGTCGCAGTCATATGGGATCAGAACACTCTGTGTCAGAACATTGTGGATGTGCATAGTTGGCCATCCAGTATCCTCTATGTATGTATTGAAGTGCTAGAAGTACAGCCAATTTCAATCTGTACATCATAACTGTTATTTGAAAACTGTGTTTTCAACAGTTTCTCCAATCACTGATTCCTGCTGACGAAGATCATCCATTTGCACAAAATGAAAGTAATGTGAAGTCTCCAAATGACAATATTGAATCTACCTGTAATATGGAGGAATCAGCAGCTGTGACTAATAACACCGAATCATTGTGTTCATCTGTTGATACTGACGACAGCTGTCTTCAGACGTATGTTTCATGTGAGCAATTGAACAGTAGTGTCTCTATGTCTGAGAATATGACATCACATACAATTATTGGTTACGATGCACCGTCTGTTTCTAATTCTTACTATGTAAAGGAAAATTGAAGCGTGCGGTGTCAGGCAAACCTAAAACCAGCACAGCGCACACGACGAATCCAGGTATCAATCCCAGATGTCCAGGTGAAGCAGCCAGTACAGAAGTGTTCTATCGCCATCCATTGCTCCATTGAAGAGGATGAGCATGTCATGGCATGTCAAGCTAATGAGTTGCAGTCTGATGCAGACTCGGATGACATGGAACAGGAAAATAAAAGTTGTGCGTATGACCGTGATCTGGATTATAATCCATCGGATGAAGAAGATGATGGTAATGATTCCTCAGACAGTGATTTTGATCATGTAGAATCATTGACAGACATGAATTTGGCAATGTGGATATTAACATTGCAGATGAAAGATACTTCTTGGTATCAGAAAGAAGTCTTGCTAAGCTTTTTGCAAGATGTCACAAGTGCGGAACAAAAACAGAGTTCTTTATCAGTCGCATAATTGGAACAATGATTGTTGTGCAGGCTACATGTCTCCACAGTCACATTCATACATGGGACAGTCAGTGTACCTCAGGATCGATGCCATTAGGTAACATTATGTTGGCAACTTCTACGTTCTGTAGTGGTGTCATGGCAGCAAAAGCACAACGCTTGCTACAAGGTCTAAACACACCTGTCTTTTCACTTGTCACCTACCATAATATTCAATGATCTTATATTGTACCTGCTGTGAAAGAGGCATGGAGGGTGCAGCAACAGTCTTTGCTACAATCTTGTCATGATACACCTCTTTGCATAGGTGGAGATGCTCGCTGCAACTCTCCAGGACACTCAGCAAAATATGGGTTATATATCGTCATGGACCTAAAGTCAAAGAAAGTGCTTGATTTACAGCTAATTCAGGTATGGCTTCAAATTATCTGTCTACTGTTAGCTCTTGAACATTTTTTTGTGTGTGAAGTGATATGTACAGTCTTCATGTAACCCCTAGGTGGTGCTATCCCAAGGGCTACTACTCCTGCCTGCTTGGCTTGTAGCAGGTTAAGGGGCCTAGGTTCTTTAACAGGTGCCTCCACCCAGAGGTCAGACTTGGTAGTGGTCAACCTAACCTGGGTACAGCACTCTGGGACACTGTAACCACTCTTCTTCCCCTCTAGTGGCCTGAATACTGTACAATGATTACTTCCATAATACCCCTGATAAACCTTGCAAGTACCCACACCGATTGCACTTACCACCAGGGCTGGCTTCTCCGGTTCGACCCTGGGTACCCCCTGTAAAACAATATTAGACAGAGCAAACAGCAACAGTACAGTACTTGGAGCCCAAACTGAAACCACAGTCAGGTTGAATTCAGAAAAACGGCAGATTTGGTTTAAATTATTCAGGGGATTGCAACAAGGGAGCAGCATAATGAGGGTAATTACCTTAAATACTCTATCAATCACACAGCTGTGCATGCACTCAGAGTCCCTAACACAGTCACACTATCTGGGTACCCAAAACTGGACACAGGATGGACAAAAATCAAGACAGCGGTGGTATGCTACATTCAGAAGGGATAGGGTGGACAAAAGTGGATGGGGGTTGCTTTTATTGTTAGTGATAGCACAGGGAATAAGGCACAGACAGAGAAGGGCTACAAGCAACAGTACATTGTCTTCCTCTTATCTGGCTAGCTATTGTATCATTGCTGCTTGTTGTATCATGCATTCCTTACTATTTCTAAGTGCAATAGTTATAAATCATTGTCTTTTCAGAGCACTGAAGTGAAAAACTCTACAGCGATGGAGCTGGAGGGGTTAATTTGAGCACTACATTTCCTGCAGGAGAATGGGTGCACTGTTGAGCAACTTGTAACTGACAGACATGTGCAGGTCAAGGCCTACATGAAATGCCAGCATCCTAATATTACCCACTATTTTGATGTGTGGCATATCTCCAACGGTACTCATCATTGAATGCAAACATTTGTAAACACAAAGCAATGGGCAAGGTAGCTTGTCAAGTGATCTTGTGTATTTGTTTCACAGGGATAGGGAAAAAACTAGATGCTGCTTCCAAGAAAAAGGGATGCTGCATTATCCAACCGTAGATAAAATCCAAATAACCAATCACTTGTTCTGGGTGGCCAGCAGCAGTGGGACTGATACTGATCTGATGTAACAGAAATGGCTCAGTGTTTTGAACCACATTGGCAATATACACAGTGGACATGGTGAAAAGTTTCCAGATTGCATGCATGGGAAATTCAGAAGCACAAAAAGTGGATTGAGAAAGGTTTTTTTTTTTGTTTTGTTTTGTTTTGTTTAATTCAATATATTTTGTTACTGTACTGAAATGTGGTGCTGTACTGTAGCCCAATTAATGTATTTCTTTTCTTTCTTCATAGGAACAAGAGTACATAAAGTTATGTCAGACACAATAGCAAATTCATACCTTTTGAGGGACCTTAAACAGATCTCTCCTTTATACCAAACCTATGGCCTTGAAGTGTTTCATAGCTTGGTGTGCCATTTTGGACCAAAATTCTTTCATTTTTTCTACAATACAATGCAAGGTATTAAAGACACATTTTTATTTGTGATGTGGAGTGCACTGCTAAACAAAAACAGTACTAATTTTGATGATTCATATACCTTGGTAAAACACTAAAATATGTTACTACTTCACCTTTCCCATAGACATCTCCTCACTGCTTTGCATTACAATGAAAATGCTGATTGTACCATTGCCACTACTCAGCAAGGGGAACTACAGTACCGCTTGGCATATCCCAAGGCTAGCAGGGAAAAGGAGGCAGTTGTGAAGCCAGTCAGAAATCCACCGACATTTGGTAATTAGAAATAAAGCACAACAAGGTGTGGGGTATTATAGGCATAATGACCTATGGAGATGGTGTTGTGCTGTGATATCATCTTGCGTCATGTCGTTTGTGCCTGTTGCTGAATGCAGAGGCTTCACAACAGTCAGGAATGGATGTTTTGTAAGCAGCAAGACATGGCATTGTGACAGTAGTACTGAGATACATGCACAGCCAGTGGTGTAGTTCTGAAGGACACCGCAGGTGTCATGCATTCAGCCTCTGGGTGCTTACATAACATCCATTCTTCAGTGTTGTGAAGCCTCTGCATTCAGCTGACATGAAATGGATCCCAGTTATCCATTGAATGCTGTTCATATTTCAGCTTTCCACTGTCTCTGTGATTTGCATAATTAAGTAACCCTGTGGGACTGTAAAATTTCTTCTGTGGGTGCTGGAACACCTGTTTCTGAATCCTTGCTTGGTTCCTCTCTACCTGATCCCTGTCACGAACCTATCTGCTGTATGTATTACCCTTGTGTCATGCATGAGGACTGGCCACTCTGCCCACCCATCTGTGCATGCAGCACTGCTTCAGGTCTTCCAGTCTGACTTCCCTGCGCATTACATGAGCCACCTCAACCCTACCCTTTTCATGGAGTTTGCCAGGCCTTACTCCTGTTGTTCTGCCTGTGCATGGGGAATTAAAGAGCATATTCCTGAACCTACGCTCCTACCTGTAGCCAGGTACAAAGCAGGGAGTTATCTGGCAAAGTGGTAGTGATAGGTGGCTGATGTTTAAAGACTACTTGAAGTTATCTATATCTAAGTAAAGGCAGTAGCCATGATTGAGATGGGAATTAGGAAATAGGAGGCTTGTGAATTCTGTGACTTGCATTGGTTGGAAGTGACTTGTTTTACCTAGTGGTGGCACTATCTTACTGCAATTTTCTGTATTGATGCTTGTTACAATATGTTCAGACAACACACTTGTAATTGCCTTCACAGGATATGTACGTGACATACAGTCAAGGGTTCTTACACTAAGAGAACAGTACCCATCATACCAACATGCCAAGCAGCTGTATAGTGATCAACCTGTGCCAGAGCCACTGTCATCCAAGTTTGGAGATGTTGACAAACAGGCATTGATTGACAAACACAGGTCTCGTTTTCCATGTTTGCAGTGACATTCACTTCCATGTAATTAGGAACTGTGACCCACATGTGAGCGAGTAGCCACCAGCATTTGTCTGACTGTGCCCACCCTTATTGATCCCTCGCCAGTCGGGTCAGCTTTTCCATGACATCTGTATGAGAAAGTGATACTGTATACAGCACCTGCATGTCTAATACTGTTACATATATATAGAGATATACAATAGTTGATAAAAAAGAAAAAGAATACCTCAAGTTGTGGCGCCACTGTAAATGTGGCTCATGTTATTTATTTTGCTGAACAACAAAGTACTGTGGCAAAATACAGTTGTATATGGAAAGAGTTGATAGCGAAAAAAAATACTGAGCAATTTGTTGTAGTACATTCGGTACTTACAAAAAGCAAGCCTTTACTGTTCTTGAAACTCATTTCCTATTATTGAAATATTGAATTTAATGTTCATGTTTTAAATGGCAAAATAAATAAGGAAACATAAAAATGCTTCAAATGCTTCAACAATGCAATGCATAGAATACCAATGACCTGTTGTGGGTAATACTTCAATTGTGTTAGGTGAGATCAGTGATCACATGACATTTTACGCCCATGGAAAAGGTTTATAATAGGTGTAGCAATGAAGAAGCATTTCATTTTTAACTCTCTTCGGTATGTATGCAAGAGAGGGTACTGCGCCGCAATGGGGGGTGGGTGCGTTGCAGTGCAGGCTATTGAGGGAACAATATACATTGGCCCAGATATTCAAAAGGGTTGCGCATGCACAACCCACTGATGTGCCCCGGTGCGATATTTAAAAGGGAAAAGTGCGTCTGCACAAATCCCGATGCACCGGGCCGCATCAGTAATGTATGCAGGCACAGGTGGGAGGGGAGCATGCCCAGGCATAAACTGCACAGCCCGATATTCAGCTGGGCCATGCAGAGTTATGCAGATGCAACCCCCTACCTGCGCCTGCACAACTTTACGCAAAAAAAAAAAAAGAAAAGGATCAAGTCGAGGGCCACCCACAGTTGAGCTGCCGCATTCCAGGGTGAAACACAGCAGCTGCCACCTGTGGATGGCCCTCCACTTGTTCGTGCCCCTGCAGCCCGATCATGGGCATAATAGTAACCCCTGTAGCCCGATCGAGGCAGCAGAGTAGTCCCCCGACTAGCCCAATCACGGGCATACAGTAAGTCCCCACCCCAGACTAGCCCGATCACGGGTGGCATCCTCAACCCCCCCCACGTCCATGGCATGCAAATGGGTCTGTAATTATATGCAAATGGACCCCGTGCGCCTTGCATAAATTATGGCTCCATTTGCATGTCCCCTTTTGAATATCGCAGGTGCTGCGCATGGCGCAATGGAACTTGCGCCACCGCATCCGAATGCTCCACTCTAACCATTTGCGGTGGCACAGTTCCACTGCACCATGCACAGTGGGTGTGGCCAAGAGGCGATATTCAAAGAAGTTGCTCAATAGCGCAACTCCATTGAATATCGCCCTGGCCACACCCCTGAGCAACTTTTTTGTGCAGCGCAAGGGCTTGCGCCACAGAATGGTGTAGTTTGAATATCTGGCCCATAGGCAATAATATCATCCAGTGTAGTCAGTATTGGACTGTAAGGCAGTGCCCCAGGATCAGTGTGAGTATCAACAACAAATGTTGTGGTACTCATTATACCACTGGGTGGTCCAGTATAGCACAATAACGACAACCCTGGAGGGTATTATTTCACTTATACAATGGGCAGTGTGAGACAAAAATCAGTTCCGTAAAAAATGTTAATAAAACATCACTTTAAATTAAGTTTTGTAATACTACACTTCCTCCATCTACTTTCCAGGTTTTATTTTTTGGTCTACGGACTGTTGTTCTGCTGGAGGATCTGTACTTCATTTTTAAAAACTTGCTCATTACTGATTCATTGCAGTAAGAAAGAATGATAAAAAACACAGTGGAGGTATGGGGAGAGCAGGAGCAAAGGTGTTGGGGGTGAACTTTGCTGTCCACTGACTCACTAGCTAAGTGAGGGGTGAAAACAATGGCAACAGTTCAGTCCGAAAAATTTGGATCCCCAAGGATAAGGTATGACTTTTGTTGTCACCAAATTCCAACAAACAACTGGAACCAGACAAAGGGGTGTTTACAGCTTACAGATACTAAATCTGATAATTACTGTATATGGATACACTTATGCTGGGATCAATTAACAACCAGGCCCACTGTAATATACAATATCAACTGTGAATCAAATGAATTACATTTCAGTACATCAAGTCTCAATGGACAACAGTAGCCGGCATAATACACTTCGATGTGACTTGTTCTCAACGCCTATAGAAAAACTTTAGTGTAAGTGAAGAACACATAGGTACTGTGTATACAAACTATCACATGACTACATGTGAACTCGGTAAACTTATACAAAATATAACATGTATATGTCAATTCTCTCAACTAATGACAATAAACAGAACCAGATCAACACAGTTAGTTACAGGCATGAGCACAACTGGAATGTTTGCATTGCAATCGGTAGACAGCAGCAACAGAACAAAATGTCAAGGTTCATTCCAGTTCATTAACTATTTCTTCAATCGATTACAGAAGGCGGTGGCTTGAAACCGGTATAATTGTCCGAAGGGAATGCTGTGCGGATTGCTGTGACTGCACATGCGGGAAGTACTTTACAATTCCATTTCCCCAGACACTGCCAGATCCATGTCACGAATCGAAGGTATGCAACATGTCTGTATGTCCCAGAAAAAACAGAACAAAAAAATATAATGACATACCAAGTCTGAAGTCATACCTTGGCAATATAACACACTATATATACTGTATGACACTGTCTGACTCGAAGTATCATATTTATTTTCACTTGAGGAAAATGACTTTAGTTTATATCACGACTGGAAAAGCCACAAATGACATATATTGATATAATTGCCATCAAGTGAAGATAAGGATGATATCTTCAGTCAGCCCATGCCATGTTATGTTTATACAAAATAAATTTTGGGCACCATGGAGCACAACACCCCACAAACAGTGCATCACATATTCCCCAACCAAAGATAACATTATACATAGTGCATGAGTGGTGAACTCATTGGCTACATAAAGCATGACACCCCTGAGTGGGTATCCGGTGACGGTTACCAACCAGTGAGCCCATGACTGAACCACCCATGGCATGCTGGTAGGGGACGACCAACTCCCACACCTAGACTGGATATGCACTTGGTGGTCCCCTCTGTAGCCGGCGTGGGCCAAACTCGGATGGCCATCAATCCACAGGGACTAAGATGCTCAATTTTTTTCCTTTTTGTGCCTCCGAGGCAGGGTGTGCAATGCCAGCAGAGGGAATACTGTGCACACGCATCTGCACAGTGGCACTGAGGATGTAGGAGCTCCAGCCCTCACACACATGCTGCCTTGGCATATCTCCCACCCCCTTTGGAGAAGTGTGGGATCACAGGGCTTCTCTCCAGATTCCATTACTTCTGTGTCAGACAGTGTAAGCGGATCCCTCACAATCTCTGGACATCGACACCCGCACCCCCCCGGGCCTGGTGTGGCACCCCACAGGTCCGGCCTTTCATCGCTCATGCACCCTGTATGCAGGATCCTCTCAGGTTCTGGGAGACACTGGTTGTGGCCATCAGCCACAGAGATCGCGCACCGCCATAATCCAAAGATTTTAGTGTTCCCCGAGAGCAAGACATGCAATGGTATGAAGGCATTATGTGCCGATGCCTGCCGTGCTCGCCCCCTTATTTCTGCTGCCTGCTGCTGTGCCACCGGCCTCCATCAGCTGTCACTACAGTGGGCTGCAGTGCCACAGCCCTCCACAGAGGGAGGAGAGTAGTCGTGGGATGCCCAATCCTTCCTCTCCCCTGCCAACCTCAATCGGCTCGAGTCCATTCCTGAACACAGGTCGCTGGCGTGGTGCGAGGTGTGGCGTCCAGCGCCTCAATGCTTAGTGCCACTGGACCAGCTGCTGCTTGGCCTTTTCCTTCTTCTGATGCTTCCCCACACCCCCAATAGATGTAAGTAAGCTAGGACAGTCAAGAAGCGGAGCACATAGCAACATGCAAAATAGGCAGGAGTCAGCTTTCAAATCTGTAATGTGACTGGCAGGCACTTGCCATGTGGGTGACACCATGAATTACACCAATCATCAAGGAACAAATGGGGTGATTTACAAGTCATTATGGCCCTAGTTGTGTTGTGCAGTACTGCCCTGCAAAATGCACCTGGCACCCAGCACAGCATGTGGTGATGTCAGTGGAAGTGTTTTGGTTTGCCACTGAACGTTACCAGACTCGCCTGCAATGTTCAAAACATGATCACCGTGGTAGTGTAGTGGTCCCCCCTCACTCCCTGTACCACAGATTGCTTTGATAGAACAAAGCTGAATCTCACTGGCAATCTACTTACACCTCCTCCATGCCCAGAGCCATGCAGACCATAACATATTACAGTCCATGCCCAGTGGTAGTCGCTCAGTACCCCCCCTCCCTGAGACCGAAACAAAGTACTGAAAGGCAACACCAGTCCCTCATACTCCAGTGGTGTCCCCTCCACAAGCAACAATCCATGGCATTATATCACACATTCATTATCCCTGGTACTGTACTGGTGCCCCCCCCAGACCCAGAGCTCTCTTCGAATGCACCCCCACCCAGTCACTGGGAGTCCAGCGGTAACACCCACACTGCCCATGTCCACATTCAGCTGTGCACCATATACCATAAATCGGTGGTAGTCCAGTGACCCCCTTCCCCAACAGCCACCTGCATACACAGCATCCCTCCCCCCTCATTGGTGGAAGACCGCAACCCACCAGCATATCGCCCAGCCTCCGGCCACATGACAGTGTACAGTAAGAATTGTAAGCCAATTGGTTCAATGGCCTTGCAGTGCATACTGTACATGTCACTCTCAAATACGCGAATGGTTGGACCACAACACTACCAGGGAAGATTTATCTAATCTAACCATGGTGATCGGAGGAATGGGGGGGACAGTAGACCAACAGTATTCATATATCTGCTCATGGAGGGTGTTCTGGGTTGTCAGGTGGGCACCCACGTCTGGTGGCTCCTGAATTGCACTGTTACCTCTACCAGCATACCACAATATCACATTTCCCTTTGTGTTGACCAATCCAACCCCGATCTGAAGCATATTTTTTTATAGACAACAATCTCTGTCGATAGTCCAATTTACTGTACTACTAAACTTTCAATAAAAATATGCCTCTTTATCTCCTACCTAAATCCTACCTAAATCTTCAATTTACCAGTTTCGAGAGTGCTCAGTCAATCTATTATGCAGGTGGTCCCCTCTGTCAGTCAGTACTGCTACGGTCAAACCCAACTCCATAACAAAGAAGCATAATACGCATGCAATGTGAGATGCCCCAACTGTAAAAGGCAAGACCACAAATTAAATAACCAACAAAATTAATAAAATATGTTTCATTACTCATTGAGTGGTGTCCCATCATCAAAAGGCCCCTCCAACTCAAGATACTCCATGAAGGTCACCTCGATTACTCTGTGATCCAGGCAGTTCACTTGGAAAGTGTCAATGTCAGTAACACAGATGGCATCTTCGTTCCCCATAACATCACTCACATCAACTTCAGAGCAGCAAACACATTCTAGATCAGTTGCAATTGCTGCACAGTGACCGCAAATGCACCTTTGGATAAAAATGAAACAAAAATAAATAAATAAGCAACTTTTGATTCGCTGCATCCACGCAGATGTTAAATACTTACAAAAGTACTACATGGCCAACTATTCATAATCAGTGTATTATGTCAAAAAGGGAGTTTGATTCCTTGTAAGCTTCAAACTGATGCTCAACAGGTTCATAGTACTTGGGAAAATGATGTGACATGACACACATTATTCATACCGTTGTTCATTATCAATTTTTTTTTTCTGTCTTGTCATCTGTAATGTACAGGTTCGAGAATGCTGTTCTACTACAGAGGGGTACAATCACATTCCATGACTTCTGCAAATGTGGTACAACACCATTTTGAAAGGGATGGAATTCTATACAGAACAACACTATGCTATGCAGTACAGCACTATTCTATATAGAAATCCATCCATTTCAAAATACGTTTGTACCACAGATCAAAGGTCATTGAATGTGATTGTACCTTTCTGTGGTACAGCACCATTGTAGAACCTCTACTTACTTCACTTATCAATTCCATTTTGAAACAGAAAAAAGAAATGCATACAGTAATTTACAGATCAAAAACAGGTTAAACAAACTTATGCATAACCAGCGCATTCTGCAAACTCTGGATTCTGATTCCCATGGACCTCTCCAGATTAACTGTCGAAGTCATAAGGAATCATAATCCCTCTGTCATAGAACACACTGGTTGCGCATAGTGGCCCATCAAGTACACTCTGTATGTTGGGCGCATTCAAATTTGTAAACAATCACAATACATGCATGCAAGGGTCAAACGTGATGTATGTAGTCGTTATGAAATCAAAACACATTTAGATCACATTGATATATAACATAAAACAGAACAGGTGGCAGATATGCTTATAGGGATGGCAACATTAGGGAGCACTGAAAGACTAAAGCAGGGAAAACTGAGGCTCAATAAGGAGGAGGGTGGTTCTGCAGAGAAAAACAGTGAAAAAACAGGGGTACTGAACCAATACTTCTGCTCAGTATTCACAAAGGAAGAGGAGGGTGAGGTAAGTCATAAAGTCAGAATAGCCAATCTGGATGACGGGGGTTGATATCATCCCTTTCACAGAAGACAGGGTTGTGAAATGACTCCCACAAGTGAAAGTGGATACAGCAATGGGGCATAATGGGATTCACATAAGAATTCAATAAGAAGTAAGGTGACAGCTAGTAACACCACTGACTATCCTTTGCAACAATTCATTGGGAAGATGGTGTGGTACATGAGGGTGCATGTGGTTACCCTTCATAAAAGTGGGATCAAGACTTAAGCAAGAAAGTATACACCTGTCAGTTTTACCTTAGTGGTAGAAAATCAGTGGTAAGCACTTGTGAAGGAAACTATTGTTGAGTACCTACACACCACTTTGCCTTTTGATGTTTCTCCTGCCTCCCCCAGGTTTGAAACTTATGCTCCAGTACTACTCTGCAATACCCATACACAAGCTCTATCATCTATTAACCAATACATTCCATCCCTTCACAGTCTCCCCCCACCAACTCATCTGCCTGCACTTGATGCAACAGCAATGAAATATAATCTTCTTTGCCTTATCCAGGAGTCAACTGCCACATGGGGTACCACAACAAATGCTGTCTCTCAATGGCCTATCACATAAATCAGTCCATGCTGTAGCAAACAAACTGTTAACTCGGTTTATGCAAACAATTACTTCGGCATAACCAGCGGCTGCCATTTCCACTGCATCTCACCAGTGATGCCATTACCCTACACCAGCAGCATTCAAAAGATAAAAAAAATTCAGAAAGTCGCACTATTAGGCATTTACCATGCTTCTGCTGGCTGCATGTGTCATCCGTTTCTCACAGCGAGGTGCCCAGTCAAAAGCGCTGGCTCATCATCATCGGATGAATCGGTCCCTGCATCTCCAACGTCCACATTGGCATCAGGCTCATACATGTAGGGCTGGATCCCTACATGTAACTCAAACTCCAGTGACAGATCTGATTCTACATCAGCCATCTTCTGTAGCTATCCGGCCGCACAACACCACTTCGGTCGCTCAGATGATATCATTGCATCACGTGACCGCTACAGCTAATTAAGAACAGTCCGTAGCGCAGCGCGAGGGTGGGACTCGGTAAACAGCCTAAAAAATAAGGTAAACACCTTTCAGTGAACATTTCTAACACAGCGACATGTTACAATGTGAGTTGAAGTACTACAAAATGTATTCAATAGAACTGAAAATACTAGATCTATTTATGTTCCCTTTAAATAGTATAGTTTAAAGTTGTGTATGGGAAGTACAGGTATATCAGCAGAACTTTCATCTGGTGTGGTTAGTGATTAAATGGGGCATATTAAATAGTATATTTTAAAGTTTTGTTTCGGAAGTGTATCAGCTGAACTTTCTTCTGGTGCTGGCACTGTTTAAATAGGGCATATTAAATACTATCTGGCTATAGTGCAGTAGTTGTGTTCTATCATCTTTGCGGGCAGAAAAGTTAAATTTGTGTGTTCTCTCATGGCCCAGCTGTTTGTGTAGGGCCCCTCTTCAAAATGGGGCTGTGCATATATGTGACCAGTCTAATCAAATAGAGTTTTGTTTGAGATTTATAGTTTTTGTTTACGATCCATACAGCGGGTTTTCATTGAATAATTAGATTTTTTCAGGATATTGCTAATATTGGTGAACTTTCCCCTGGTGTTGATTTTAATCATGTTTAAATGGGGAAAAAACAACACATGTGGGGTTCCTACTGCTAAATTCTAAGAATGTGTATTTGTCAAATGAATGTTGCACCTGTTGATGTGATGATGGCTCTATTTTAGAAGTGTGTATGTGGAATGAATATAAAAGCGGCACTCTTAAAATGTTTTAAATAAAAATAAATGCAATTTGTGAGAGATGCTTGTTATTTTTGGAAAGAAGGGTGATGCTGGCTTCGGTTAATGTAGGTGTGTGTGTGTGAGTGTATGCGGTGTTATTTAAAAATGATAAAGTTGTCTTTCTTGATGTAAGATTATGAAGGAGCATCATTGTATTGGCATACTGAACTAGGGAATCAGGTGAGGGTGTTGGCATAATATATTGGAACTGTTTGAAATAAAAAACTACAGCAATGGGACCTGCCTCAAAAATGCTTCTTATGACATTGGTCAGTTCATTCGAGGTTATGGGGGGTTACCACATGTAGGAATGAGACTGCTTCTAAACTAGACATCAAGTGGTAGCATAATATGTTGGAACTGTTCAAAAATTAAAGAATACAGTTCTTGGGCCTACCTCAAAATGGCTGCTCATGGCATGGAGGGGTACCATGTGTAATAACTGGGTCATTGCCTGGGTGTACTAGTGCCTGTAGGGCAACATTATTGTTTAGGATTCATCTGGCAAAAACATTTTCTTGATTCATTTATAATAAGACTGTTTCTAAATTAGATGTCAAGTGATGGCACAATATGTTGGAACTGTTTTAAAAATTAAAAAAATACAGCACTGGGGCTTACCTCAGAAAAGCTGCTCATGGCATTGCTTAGTGCATTCAGGGGTATGGGAGGGATACCAGGTGTAGTACTGGAATCTGGTCATTGCCTGGGTGTACTAGTGCCTGTTGGGCAACAACAGTGGTTTGGAGTCATCTGGCAAAAACATTTAGCAGATTTATTTACAATGAGACTGCTTATAAATTAAATGTCAAGTGTTGGCGTAATATCTTGGAACTGTTTGAAAATAAAAAAATACATCACCTGGGCCTGACTCAAGCTGTTTGGATGTGGCATTCCATGTGCAGTACAAGAACCCTGCAGCAGAGGTGTCCCTGTGATGCACATGGTGGTGAGCACATGGTAGGCCTGTGTGATATTTTGGCATCATTTTTCCCATAAAGCTGGCACTGGGTTACCAGGGGACACCATGCAGTGCCTGCATCTACAGTTATCAACACCAAACAGCTTGCCTGGGTGCTTTCTAGTTGGTAACTGTGGTTGGTCCTGCCCTCAGTTAGACTCTGTGGAGGTATAGTGATGTTAAAATGACCCCTGATGTGGCTCAGGCCTGCCATGTAACATCCAGCTGTCTCTTGCCTTGCCTTTGCTTGTTCATGGAGAACTTTGGTGTATTGTTTTGACTTGTAGAGTAGTTTGGATGTGGCATTCCATGTGCAGAACAAGAACCTTGCTGCATTGGCTTCCCTGTAATGCACGTGGTGGTGAGGTTAGGGTGGGCCTGTGTGATATTTTGGGATAATTTCCCCCTCAAAGGCCAGCACAGGGTTGCCAGGGAGCATCATGTGGCACCCTCATCTATAGTTATCAGTACCAAACAGCTTGCATGGGTGCTTTCTGGTTGTTAACTGTGGTTGGGCCTCTTCTCAGTCTGACACTGCGGAGGTACAGTGATGTCAAAATGGCCCCTCATGTGGCATGGTACTTATCAATGTGTATTGACTGTTTAGTTGATAATAAGCCATTAATAAAAGTTGTACCATGTATTTCACATGTTGCATTGCTACTTTGGTGTCCGCATTACCCACAGTAGTTTTATGCAACAGAGATGGTCACATAATAACACAAGTACAACCAAGTGATTTGTTCATGTTTATCTTTCTATTTAATGTCCAGCTTAAGTGTGAAAGGCATGTAGACTGGACATAACAGTATAAGCCTGAAATATTGAAACTTTGGTAACCTCCTGTTTGTATTTTTAGTGCTGCTTACATTGGAGGATAGATAACACATAGGTATGGAAGAACATCAAATCATTGGATGTTGCAAATGAATACACTTAAATAGAAAACAGAGACACTGCATTTGAAAATTTTATTTATTTCTAGAAATGGGAACTAATGCATAGTGGACACCGAGTTACCCACAAAAGTAGTTTACATGTCATAAATAATTTTGCCATTTTCCCAAACTTAGAAATACAGAACTATCTTTATATTTTGTATTATGCAACTATCACATATACACATTAAAATTAAGGTTGAGTCATGCCCAATTATAAAACCTTTTTTGAGTGTATGACTGTCACACTTTGTCTCTCGAATACTGTCCACACAGCTATCTATCTATATATACATTCTTCATAATATTATATATTACATATCAACTGGATTTAACTATCTTCAGTACTTCAGCTCATACCCACCACTGATTTTTTTTTTCTCATTGATGCTTCAGGTCTTGTTTTACATGTTTTCTATTTCTACTATATAGGTGATAATTTCTTAATATTGTATGCAAATCAAAAAATTATTTTATTTCATTTTTTAAGTATATATTTTTCATTGCCAGACTGCTTTATTCAATTACTTTCTTTTGTATTTTCTTCATGTTCTTGTCTTTAAAATTTAAAAGGATACACACATCCACATTTATTAGTATTCTATAACCAAGTACTACTAATATTTTTCAGTACATTTTCCCACCCTTATATTTTCATCACATTCCCACCTCATATGAGCATGTATACAATTTTTCCATGTCTGTGCCAACACTGGTACATGTTCCCTCTATAGTATATTCTTGATAGGGATAATTGTGTAAGACAAACTCTCTGTGCAGGATTTTTAGACAGCATGACGGACGCATGAGTTCTGATTTTGGATTCAGCCTGTATTGTATTGTGCCAAATGCATCAAAATGTTTGAATGCTAGTTTCAAAGGTTTTGGCAGATTTATGACATTTCTGTGCACAATAGCATCTTGTATCACAAAAGTGACACATGCATCACTTTACAGATACAAGTAGATCTAGAAGTGCAACAACAAGTGCGGCATCATACAGTGCCTGTGATCAAAAGTTATACCATGGTTTAGCTGGTCTAACATTCCTGCTCAAATCACAGGAATGTGCTGGACTCATGGAGCAAAGCCCTAGGAAAACATTGAATCCCGCCTACCCTGCAAGCATTTGAATTGTAGTCTGTTAACTTGATTTATGGCAGTTATCCTCTGTATACTTACCCAACAGAATTTCCAAATGTTTTCTTACATTTTTTTTTCCTTTATATTTTTCCAACTCAACAGAGATTTTTGCTAGGGTTATTTCCCTTGTTATCCACCTGCACAGTTTTGTAATTTGTTTTTCTTTTCTGAGTATATCAAAAAATATATTTTTTCTAAGTTGCACCCACTTTGCATTTTTTGTCCTACTTCCATCTTAACATAACGTGAAGTTTTAATATATTCATATATTAAGAAATCATAATTAGTTAAGTACTTTTTGTAAGGCATTGATCGGTAAAATATTTTTACATACTGTAGAAGTCATTCAGTTTAGAAATACCTTTATTTAATATCTAATATTTCAATGAT
This sequence comes from Neoceratodus forsteri, assembly GCA_016271365.2. Lineage (NCBI taxonomy): Eukaryota > Metazoa > Chordata > Ceratodontiformes > Ceratodontidae > Neoceratodus > Neoceratodus forsteri. The sequence continues at coordinate 963,457,103 of CM028132.1, read as the reverse complement.
TTATTATTCAATCCAAAAACTAAACTGTTTCATATTGGACAGTCAAACATACATATTTAACTTATATTTGTTTGCTTTTAAAACATTCTTGTAACCTTATTTGGCTGCATGAATGAGTAGATTTATGATCTTACCTACTCTCTCAGACTGCCACATGGAGGATAGTCATATTTTGATTAATGATATGTGATACATTCTCTACCTCCACATGTCAGTTCTTCTTTTCAACAAACAACCATTTCAACAAAGCAATGTTTTATGTTACGGTACTGTAGGTTTTATGTTACAGTAAATGCATTACAGAAAATACTGGATGGGCAGCAATGCACAACCAGCCTGTGCTGTCACAGAGAGGTTCTGATTACATCATTGACCTCAAGAGCAAAGCACACGAGGTCTAATATAATCAGAACTCTGAGGTTGCAGCACAGGCTGGTTGGCTGTGTGGTTGAAAAACACCAAAGTGGGCTGCTCTCAGCCCAAAAAAGTGGCTACAAATATATTTCTGGAATGTTTTCAACGTGTTATCAGGATCCCTACAATTTACCCTGTAAGGCTTCTTCTGGGGACACTGTAACACTTTTACAATCCTGTATATTAACTTTACTGTTTCTCAATGCTTTAATAATAACTGCCAGATACAACATTTAGGAAACTCATTAGAGACTAGGCATGCTCCCCTCTGTGTCTGCAGAAAAAACTGGTAGACACTGTAGAGAGCATATCTAGACTTTCATGTGTTTCTTAAATGTAGTATCTGGCAGTCATTGTTGAAGAATACAGAATGAGCACAGTTGGTATATGAGTATGTAAAGAGGGTTACAGTGACCCTTGGAAGAGGCCTTACTGGGCAATATAGTGGGGTCCTAATAAAGCTCTGCAACACTCCAGAAATGTATGCAAGGCCATCTGTTTGGCTGAGAGTGGCCTACAGTACTTTGGTGTTTTCTGAAGCAATTTCAATTGTCAAGGTCAGCTCTGTGACTTAACAGTACTGTAGAAAGGACTTTGTGATTGCTCATGAAAAATTGTGTTTGTTGGGCATGTCATTCCTCATCCACTATTTTTTATACTTTTATAGTTAAAAAATCCTAAAATACAAATGTTTGTACCCCCCCCTTTTTTGAAATACCCTCTATATGGTTCCTTTTCTAAATGCAACACATCCCACTGGGCAGAGCTGCCATGCTTTTCTGAATGCCCTGCCTCCCACCAACGCTTCCATTCTGGGAGTCAAACAAGTCAGTGTAATGGCTTACCATAATGTAAGCACCTTTTTTTGTTTTGTTTAACATGATCACCTGTCTTTTTTGGAAAAAAAAACAGCCATCTCTGTGCTGTGGTTTTGATTTCCCTTCAATATGTGTGTGGGGCAGTTTTCCCAGTAGAATTTAAAGCAGCTCATGAGGTTTCTAAATTAGCTGGAATGTTATTGTACCACAAAAGAGTAGAATGACATTCCATGATCTTTGAACTGTGGTACAGCAACATTTCAACTGGCATAGAAATCCATGCTGAACAAACACTAACTCAGGCATAATACATAAAATAATTATCTGCAAAAACTTTGGTCAATGCTCCAGTTAGGATTAAAGTTAGCAGCACAAAAGTAGGAAAATGTGATGTTAGGATTTCTAACCCTGCTCTCCACCCACAGCCCCCAAGCAGCAAAAGGAAGAAACATTAGGGTTTTGGGTCTCTGCAGTATTGGTGAATTTGTGGTGGGCTCTTCCTTGGTGTTGTCAACCCTAATGATCACCACTTCCCCCAGCCCATAGACTCCTGTCCAAAGCAGGAGGTACAGCTTCAAGCCAATACCTAATAGTGATACACTCTTCAAAGGTAGAGAAGTATGTCTCACCACATATTGCCAACACAATCTGCTGTAACTTTCTTCATCCAGGGACATACAGGCCATGCATAAAGAAAGGAGCTCACGACTGACTTTGTTAGTTTAGGGAATGGGGTGGGCATTAGGGTTGACAACCCCAAGCGAAGACCCACACACACTGATTTGCCAAGACTATGGAGACTTTTTTTTTCCTTTTGCTTCTTAGGGGTGGGGTTGAGAGTTATGGTTGGAAACCCTAATGCTACATTTCCCAACTTTTGTGACATTAACTTGAACCCTAACTGGTACATCAACAAAGTTTTCACAATGAATTTTCTTTCTTTTTGAGATAGTGGAATCATATTCTGATTCACAGCAGTCTCTTCAGGACCTGCATGAACAGAAGCAGACACACATGGCTCTTTGGGCCCTGTGCCAAAGGACGACTCTGTCCACCTACAGAAATACAGGGCCCTTGTGGATTCTGCAGTTCTGTGAAGTGACAGATGTCAAGAATCCATGGGGTTGTCTGGTGGGCTGCAGACATGCAAGGCCATCTGCTCCCTCTGCTTCCATGTGGTTGAAGATACAGATGCACAGAGCAAAGAGTCCATCTCTCAGCCAATGATCAGGGCTCTCTGTCACTAGTGGGTGCAGATATGCAGGGCCCTTTGCCAAGAAAAGAGATGTCTTCACTACATGGTACAATGGCCCATGTGGTCAACCCTGCAGCTTTCATTCCCTGGTTGGTGGGGGTGTTGCATAACAGCAGCATCCCACCACCCTCACCCCTTGTAGCTGAGTCACAGTGCTTGCCCCTAAACTCAGCTCACCAACTTGAGATCACAGGCATCCCTGCTGGGGTAAAGGCTGGCAGTACACACAATGTTTCATTATAATTATAATTTTTTTAACCTCAAATCTTCAAGGTAGTCATTTTATAACTTCCCTTATAAACATGACATGTTGCACTTAAATCATATTGTCTGAAACATCATTTTGCACAAGTGCAAAAAATATGTCTCACACAGGATTATTAAAAATCACACCTGTCAAGTTTATGAAGTTGTATGGAAAAATGGCTATGTTGAAAGTTTGGAGTTAAAATATTGCAGATTAGTAAAGTTATGAGTGAACATTAAAATACTGCAATGTTTACTCATAACCTAGGCATTTTACTGCATTTGTACACAAAATTTTCAGCACTGACTTGTTATTACCCAAACTCATGAATCCAGTAGATGGACATTTTCCAATCCCTGCCAAAACATCACAGCATGCCAAAGGTGTGAAAAACATTTTTGCCAGATTTTCAAAAATGACAGCTGTCATGTTCATCAGGTGGTGTGAAAAAAATGGTTATGTTTAAAATTAGGGTCAAAATATACAAAACTGCCAAAGTTATGAGTGAGCATAAAACATTGTCAATTTATGGTAATAACTTTCTTGTATTTCAATATTATGACCACAAATTTTCAACATAGCCATGTTATGACTCCACCTCATGAAGCTGATAGGTGAAAATTCTGGAATACAGACTGAAATGTCACTTTGGGCCACAAGTGTGGAAACATGTTCTGGCCAGGTTTTCGAAAATGGCAGCTGGCATGTTCATCAGATGGTGTAAAAAAATGGCTATGTTGGAAATGTGGGGTCAAAATACTGAAAATTACTAAAGTTATGAGCATGCTTGTAACAATTTCACTGTGCTCTCATAACTTTGTTTTTCAATATTTTACCCCAAACTTTCAACATAGCCGTAGGGTGGAGAAAATTTTCAAAACTTGCATGAATGGTGATTTCATGCAGCAACCTTGAAATCACCTTCTGGGATGGATTTGTATAATTTCAGCACCACTGTTCATTGGGGGGGTCACAAAAATTTCGTATTGAAAATTTGGTGCAAAAAGGTTAAAAACTGACACAGTTATGAACAAAGATTCAACTCCCATTGAAATACATTAAACTGGGCTTATCTTATGTTCTCATATTGCAGTTGCTTGTTCTAGCAGCATGATGTGTCTTCAATCAGAGATTGTATCTACATCATGGGACGTGTTCAGGTGAGTGATGGTGTGTGTGGGGGTGGTGGGTGCTGAGTGCAGGGGTTAGGGTAGGTAGGGGTGCTTGGGGGCCTCAGATTGCCAACGGACCATTTTCTTTTTTGCTGGTGGAACAAATATATTGAAAGGGGACAGGAGCGGACACTGGGGCTTGGGCACCCCAGAGTCAAGAGGCTCTCTGGTGGCACTGGGGGTGGGCACCCTGGTGCCCCACAGTTAACAAGGGGGTGGGTGACCTGGAGGGGAGTTGGCAAGAGAAGCAGTACTAGGAGTGGGCAATGTGGTCTGCTGGATTCATAGATATATAGATAGATAACTAGACAGAAAGGAGGATGTGGGGGGGCAGATTGCTGATTGACTTTTTTATAGGGTAAAAAAGATCAATGAGAGATGGTTTTCTTTATTGTAGGGAGATGGATGTTGACACTGGGGTTTGGGCACCCCAGTGTTGGCAGGACCTCTGGTGGAACCAGGGTGGGCACCTTGGTGTTGTCACACAGAGCAAGGGGACATGCAATTTAGAGGGTAGGATGGCAAAAGAAGCAGTAACAGGGTGGGCACCCCATTCACTTTGATACATAGATAGATAGATAGATAGATAGATAGATAGATAGATAGATAGAGAGGCAGGCAGGCAGACAGACAGGTGCAGTGTGGGCATACCACTAATGGAATTTGTATTAGGTAACAAAAATGAAAATATCAATGAGGGACAGTTTTAGTCTTGGCATGATTTTTTTTTATAAGTTAGGGGGAAGATTGCTGATAGGCATTTTTAGGAAAAAATGAAAATATCAACAAGGGATGGTTTTCTTTATTATAGGGGGACAGAGGCCAACACAGGGTATTGGGCACCCCAGTGTCAGCATGATCTTCAGTGGCACTGTGGGTGGGCACCCTCATTCTGCCATCTATATTTAAGTGGTGTGAGGGGTGTGCAGGGGTCAGATTGGCAAGGGACCATTTTCTCTTTTATAGGTTAGAAAAAAAAGAAAAGATCAATGAAGGACAGTTTTGTTTATTTTAGGGTGACACAAGCCAACACTGAGGATTGGGCACCCCAGTGTTGGGATGATGTTTGGCAGCAGTGGGGGGTGGGCACCCTGGTGTCACCACCACATGAATTCAAAAAGGGGGTTGGTGAGCTGGAAGGGAGAGAGCAAGAGAAGCAGTACACCCTGGTCCATTTATTCTTTAAACAAAAAAAAAGTAATGGGGGAGCAGGCAACCTGTAGTGGAGGGGGAGAAAGAAGTGGTACAATGGATGTGCACCCCATCTGCTTAACAGTAAAAAAAAAGGTAGGTAGATAAATAGATAGTCCATGGACAGTTCTTTCATGCGATCATGTGAAATAACAATGGTTCTTTTGTTACTGAAAGAACTGTGAAGAAAAAAAAGCCCACCCCTTTTCCTTCATGGCCCAACCTTCTTCTTTCATGAGTCACAAAAGAACTCATGAAAGAAGAATCTCAGCTTACAAAAAAACATGGTGGACTTAGTTTTTTTCTATTGTTCTTTCTGTAGCCAACCTTCTTTCATAATCACAAAAGAACTCACATAAGAAGAATCTTGGGTCATCTTGGCTCATGAAAGAAAATGGTGTAATTAGTATTTTTCATAGTTGTTTCATGAGCCGAGATTCTTCTTCTGTGAGTTCTTTCATGATCATGAAAGAAGGTCAGCTCATAAAAGAGCAACCAAAAAAAACACACTGAATCCACTATCTCCTTTCGTGAGCCAAGATTCTTCTTTTGTGAGATGAAAATCTTCTGTCATGAGATCCAGGAAACAAAAATTTCAGCTCATGAAATAAGCCTCTGTAAAATTTTGGAGACGTCCACTAATCATAAGCAGCGCTGTTTTTTTGAAAAATAGTCTCTAGAATGAAGCAAAACAGTTTCTGTTTGGCTAGATTCATGTTCGTTTTTGTCCATGGCATTAGTTTTATGGGTTTTAAATTTAAAAAACAAAATAAACAAGATGACTACCATATGAAAGAAGATTTTTTCATCACGAAAGAATTACAGATCACAACAAAAGATTCTTCATTCATAAGCAGGAAATTCTTCTTTCGTATGAAACATCTGAAAGACTCTACTGAACATACTCAGAACTGAAATATGAAATCCTTATAACTCTGGAACGGACTAATATTTTTTCACCAAACCAATGAATGTCACCATTCTAGGGTAAGCTCTTTCTACCCTGGAAATTTGAGAAGAAAATTCTAAACCATCTGGGCTCTACATGATAAAAAAAAAACACACTGATTTTTTTCCCCAAAGAGTGCACTATCCAGATCTCAGAATCTATGTATCTGGTGGGAACAAAACTTGCCAAGTCAAGAAATGTTTCCCCTTAGACCATGTAAGCAAACTTTTGAGCAACTCCTGAAGCTATTAAGGTGCAAACTTAGGAGTTTAACATTAAACACCCTACTCAACCCTAACTATAGGGGTGCTACTGTGCTCCTATAATACATATGTAGATGTATATAATGAGAATGTCACACACATCTGAGGTGTGGGATGCTACATAAACCCAAGAGTGAATCTACAATTTTAGTTTTTTTTCACACCCACCCATATGTTGTTTTACATAATTGCTGAGTATTGTTTTTTCATTTGGAGGATTTATGTGAAAATGTGGAATAGTGTGGCCATTAGATGGTACTGCTGTTTACTGTTTCAGTGTTGTGGCTGGAATTTTTATTTTCTTTGCTCTATGTTTCTCTATCTCTGTCCCTTCCTCATTCCAGTCTTGCTTTCACTATGTACAGTATATATGGCAGCCAAAGTTTATAGGCCAGGGCACTGTAGTGAGCAGGTAATGCTGTTGAAAAGTGAATTTGAGCAGAGGTGCAGTTTCAGATGCATATAACTTTACAATTTTCTTTTTCTTTTTCACAATGGTCTACTGTCAGATAACAACGTGGGAGAGAGTAATAGTCCCAGACAACTGAACTGTACTACAGTTGAGGTGAGAAAGTTGTTTGATTTATGGCCGAAAAATCCATTTACATTACGGCCATGAGAAGAAGCAGAGAGTGTGTGTGTGTGTGTGTGTGTGTGTGTGTGTGTATAAGGCTGGCATGCAGCTTTCTCTAAAGGAAAGCTCGCCGTTATAATAACAAATTATAGCCAGGTTTCCCTACGAGAAAAAAAAGCTACCCAGTTTAACAATTATGCATATCCACACTTCCTAAGCCTCTTTTTCCTATAATATAATTTAATTTACTACTATTTATTTTATGTTTTTCCCAGTCCATACAAAAGTCTTAAACATTTGGTCCAGTTCATTAAACCATTTGTATTTAAAGCCAAATGACAAACATGAAAATATACAGTATGTATTGATTGAGGTAGAAAATTCATCTTTATCAGTTCTGTTCGGCTCCTAATTGACAATAGAAGATCATTCCACAATAGTACTAGCTCAGGACTAATTTTCCATATTTTTTCAGAATCTTCATTTAAAGGGGAAAGGGAACATTGCTTAACCAGGAGTAGCACACTAAGCTGAAGCTTGTTTCCAGATGTGACCTCGGAGCAGAAGGAAGCTAAATGACTTGTTCAGGATCACACAGTATGCACCTATGCAGCTGTCAGATTCAAACCTAGGTCTCCCAATCTGCAAGTCAGAGGCTTAACACACTGCACTATACTGCCTCCAAGATATTTAGCCATATTCCCAGATATTTAACACCTTTCTTTCTCCATGTCACAGAAAATAGTAGCAAATTATTTGATTGAATCAAAATATATATTGGCATAACAGAAGTCTTGCCCAATTATTTTATAAAAACAAAATTCTCCAAACTGTGTTAACATTTCCAGCTGTGTTAGTTATCTTTTGAGGTTGTTCAATGTCCCCAGTACATGTTCTGCAAAACAAACATGTTATCATTTCTTCCAGTCTATTCCCTTTGTTTCTTTTTTTTTGTAATTTTTATTGCAAAACTTTGATAGCATTTATTAATTATATACTAGTGTCCCTCCCCAGTAGCATGCAGTACTACAGGATACTGAGAAACACATGATGAGGACTAGTGCTATGGGTTTATAACTACCCACCATCTGGTACACCGGGGTTGCCACCACTCTCCACTGGGATGCCTGATGCACAATAACACCTTTCCTCAGTCTTCCTAACACTCCACCCTCAGCTCCAGCTTATGAAACATCATGGGGCAAAGACACACTTCTTCTGCCTTAAGACCTGGATTGAGTTTCCATGAACCCAAGGCAATTCTCTCGTGGGGAGTGTACCTCCAGTTCTTCTCTGTGTTCATCATCTCTTATGAGATCATATAGCATCAAACTCTCCTCATTCTCTTTCTCCCTCTCACTCTTTCTCACTCTCTCACTCTTTCTCACTCTCTCACTCTCTCACTCTCTCACTCTCTCACTCTCTCACTCTCTCACTCTCTCACTCTCTCACTCTCTCACTCTCTCACTCTCTCACTCTGTATCAAACGTTCCTCTGGTGTACATATTTACACTCTTGCTTGCTCATGTTCTATTTTTCTAGAAATTGGCTTTCTTTTGCTATCCTTGTTCCATCTTGCTGCCTCTGATCAGGAGTACCCCCCACCCTCCCCTTGAAGAGGAACAAGCTGATGGTTTTTCTGCTGTTTCTTTGTGCTCTGCACCAGTCTCTACACACACACACACACACACACACACACACACACACACACAGTTAAAGGCTCACAACTACCCATGTGCTAAAGCCTCTCCCTCTTATTAGGTATTGGAGTAGCAGCCAGCCTCCCAGTTTTGCTTAACTATAGGCACGTCTGGGAGAAAGGAAGTCTAGATGGTTCCAGGGCAAAGATGGTTCTAATTCACACAGTAACTATTTAGTAACTGACCTTGAACAAGGAGAGAGAGTCTGGTTACATACTTCCCCCAACCCCACTCCCGCAGACTCTTACAGTCCTTAGCAAGGCACTTTTAATCACAATGTCAACATACTGTAGGGTGGAGGACAGCCCTCTCTGTGCTACTGCAATGGGTCACCATGGACTGCCACCATCCTTTTGGCAACCAGCACAAAGTAGACATAAACAGAGAAATGTCACACATTGGTAAAGACAACAGGAAACAGGATTTGAGGCCCCTTAGGAGGGTTCTTGACTACACCACTCTCTGGTAGTCACTGGATTTCTTCCACAAATAAGGGGATGCCTTACTTTAAAAATTCAACATTTCCATTTACTTTATACATTTGATTACCATGTACAATATATAGTACTACATTACTGAGTGATCCATAAGCTGTACCCTATCCTGAAGGGCCATACCTTGCACCCTACCATTCTTAACAGTGTTCACTGTCACATCTACTGCATCATCTCCTCTCTTCCAGATGCCAAAAAAAAAAAAACTTACACACATATGGACGTAATGCATTACCCACAGACATTTGTAAAGAAAATCCAGAACTAAAAACCATTTTTCTTTCTTCCACCTAGAATGAAATGTTGGCACTTTTTTGGTATGCATATACATTCTCACCCCAACAGTTCACATCCCTACATAACCGTTGGCTTTTAGTGGTGGGCCTTATGATTTTCTATCTCTCTTCCATACCACTCAAACAAACAATTCCATATACCATATAATATACATTGTATGACTCCAAAGTATTTCTTTTTTGTAAAACAAATGGATATTTAAAATTGGGGAAGTATAAAAGGGGATTACACATAGACATCTTCCTCTGCCCCTTTTGAGAATGGTCTGTTTTAGAATAGGTAGGTTCTCACAAAGGAGAACCAAAGTCTCGGCTGGAGGCTGTCTCTACAGAGTTCCTTGCTGCATGTGTAAACAAAATGTCATACTGCACTGTTTGCCCTCTTCTGCCGTCTCCTTCATAACCACTGAAACTGCAAACACAGCCACTCACCACTGAGGGAGTGGACACAAGAGCAAGTGGACAGAGGCATCCCTCTGGACTTAGGGAACTTGCTTTCTTACTTCCCCCACTCAGGGAAGCTAGGGTGCTGAACACTCAAATGCAGTACTCCTAGAACTTCAGAACAATAGATGTGCCCTTGCAATTTGCTAGTCAGTCCCCTCCCCCTCTTGACATAGTGGTGCGGGTGAGGCTTTTTAATAGTCACTACAACAGGGCAAGGCACAGTGATGTAATGTCCATTCCTTGACCCATCCACATCAGTATATACCCCCTGATACATCCTGATGCTATGCTTTACTTCCCAGATCTTTACCACTGACTCAGCTCTTTTGTCTATCTCTGCCTTATAGGTCTGACCGATGGCTTTCTTTCTCCAGTGAGGGAATGTTTGGCTTCTTGAAGCAGGACCCAATCTCTGTATTCTTCTATTTCCTGCCAGATCCAGTTCAATCATAGGAAACAGTAACCATACTCAGTCTGCACTATGCACTTTATTACTCAATCCACTTTGCAGAGCTTGGTCAGCCAAAGGACATCACCTTTTTCTACAGGCTACCAAATTTCTCCCACCACTCACCCATATTTTTCTTAGCAATGTCTGTGTCACTTGGAGCAAAGGCAGAGCAATTATTACCCTCTCATCTTGGGGCTATAAGTGATGGAAGAGGCTGGTGCAGCCCTGGCAGGTTTTTTGGGGGGGTTATTGCACCACTTCTTCCATATGTACTGCAGGCTCTTTGAGTTCATCTTTCTCAGTCTCAGGAAGTTCATTTTTTTACCAGTGGTATGGGTGGTACCATCTCCTGTTGGGAGGGTACAGTGGAGAGGGCTCAGAAGCTGATACCTAGCAGACATTGCTGTGAACTGGGGACCTCACTAGTGTAATTGATCCAACCAGTCTCATTTTTGTCCAGGTGGGAATGATGGAGATTCCTACTGGCAGTCACATATCCGACACATTGTCTGAGATTGCCAGCACTTCTTCCATTTCTGTAGGTTGTCCAAAGGGTCAACAGGCACAGTACTGGGCACCTTGGGATAAGACATGGGCTCTTGCTGTGACTCCTGAGTCCCTGTTATACCAGGCCTCTCCTTTTGAGTATGGAGGCCCACAGCAGTAAAGCACAGTGCAGGGCACTAGGGAGGTGGATGGCAAACAAGGGAGGACAGAAAGTGCTTTTAGGTTTAGGCTGAGAGCCATAGTTCCTTAAGTGGTACTGTGTTAGTGAAAGTAAGGCTTTGAGAGACAGCCAGTTAGAGGTGAATAGACATGAAATGTGAGCAGACCAGCCAGCTGGAAATCAATAGGGTGTGGTAAATGGAGAGGAGAAAGCCCTATGTAAAGTGTGCTGTGCTTCTGTTTCCCTTTTAGATACAGAGATCTACATAAGTGGAGCAAGTGCCTTTTGGTTTGGGCTGAGAGACCCAGTTTCTTGAGTGGTATTGTGCTGAGGAAAGTAAGACTCTGAAAGAGAGCTTATCAGGAGAGCAAGAAGGTGGGAATTGTGAGCAGTCAAGCCTGATGGAAAGCAGCAGGGTGGATAAAATTTTGTGCTGGCAAGCATCCCAATGCATGGGTGTCCCTATGCATGACTGCCATGGAGCAGAAGTGCACAAATCTGAATAGGGATGTCTGAAGGCCATCCACAGTTAAGGCAGCAGTTCCACAAGGAACTCTACTCAAGAAAGGATTCGTTATCCTGTAATGGGTGTTAAGTGTTGCTCACCTCATCCAGAGAACAACCTATCTGGGTCAGAAGTATGGAATCTTTAATGGTAGTAAAACAGAAGAACCACTAGTGAGGAAGGTGAGGGGCAAGGGGGATAATTAAAAAATAAATTCTCACCAGGAAACAGAACACCCTATTTTGGGTCATGTACCAAAGCAAAAAGGCAAAAGGGTTCAAGGAGAACTAAGGGTGGAAGAAATAAGTACTAGAAATCAGGGGTAGGTACACAAGTTAGGAAGGGGATGTTTAGCAATGTTGAACAGATTATTTCCAGCTAGAGAAGGAACATACTTTCTGGGGTGGGGGAGAAAGCAAGTTATGAAGAAGACTTGAGGAGTCAGTAGAGTTAGGAAGTAAATTGGTGGATATTACATTAGTTAAAAAATGAAGCTTAGAATGGCAAATTAGAATAGAGGGTAGATTTTGCAGAGGGCTAGCCAGCTGCAGGGACTGTGGGGTGACCATTCCCTCTGCTATGCTCCAGACAGCTGGTAACAGACCCATATGCAGGAGATTTGAGGAGCTCCATTCATAACTGCAGGCAGCACTGAAAGAAATACTCCTGCTGTACAGACAGCTATGCTGGACTCCAGAACCATTACCTGTAACCCTCCACCCCACAGACCTACTAGCCAAGAGGGTTGGGGATGGCAGGAAGGGCAAAGGTGTAAAGAGGAAGTTTGTTGGTGTGAAACAATGTGCTTCAGTGGTGACTGCAAACTGTTTTTCACCCCTGGAGGAGGCACAGTTAACTGACTCCACCAAGGGAGGCTATGAGCCAGTCATGAAAAAGGATCAGGCAGGGGGTGCAATACCCAGCACAAAATTGTGAAAAAAGGAGATAGCCGTTAGAGTACTTGTGGACTCTGTTTTAAGGGGTATGGATAGGGTGGCGTGTGGAGAAAGGAAGGAGAAAGGGGTGGTCAGATGCCACAAAGTAGGCCACAGAAGACAAGACAGGACAGGAAAGATGATCATCGGGATGGGGAAGTACTATATGTCCTTGTGCACTTGGGTACAAATGACCTGGAATACCATAGCCTGGAGAAAGTTAAATCAAAATTCTACAGCTAGGGGGAAGGCTGCAGGGGAAGGTAGTCTTGGTGGCCTTTTCAGAGGTACCACCAGTGTGGAACAGAGTGGATAAAAGATAAAGAAGGTAAGGCAGGAGAAACATGTGGCATTCTGTGTCTGGTTGAAGGGATGCTATCCAGGAGAAAGGTATAGATTTCTGGAAGACTAGGGGAACTTCTGGCATAGACGGCCATTAAAGGAAGAAGGCCTTTATCTTACAAGGGAATGAACAAGTACATTTAGACAGAAGCCTGATGTCTATGTGGAACATCATTTGAACTGAATAAAGGGAAGACAGATGCTGGCATTTCTCTTGTGGGGAGAGATGAGGAAAATCTAGCAGAGACTGCCCCAGAAACAGGAGAGGGACAAGTAGTTGCTATTAGTGGCAAGGGCATGGAACAGAAAGGAGTAAAGAAGAGGGGGAAGGTGGAAATCATGACAAATCAGCAAGCAGAGGGGGAAATGGGTGGGGTAGGAGGTGTGTAGCAGGCAGCAGCCATGAAACAGATAACGGGAGAGGGAATAAGGTAGCAGGCTGAAAGATGGTCTGCCTAAATGCTGAAAGCATGAATAATAAGACCAGTGAACTAGAGGGGATGGTGGCAAAGAACTAGTTAGACTTGGTAGCCATTATGGAGATGGTGGTAAGTGGGAACAATGAATGGGATCTGGCAGTTCCAGGGTATACATTATATAGGAGGGACAGGTGCAAGGGTAAAGGTCGGGAGTAGCCCTCTATATCAATGAGGGTGTGCAGGCTACAGAGGAAAGTACTATCAGAAGGAAGGGATGAAGTTAATCTGGGTACAGATGACTACAGCAGCTGAGAAAGGGTTAGACTGGGGGTGGTCTATAAACTACTGGAACAAAAGAAAGTGGGAGATCTGAAATTGGGGCAGGAAATCAGGAGGGTAGCAAAAGAGAATCTAGTGACAGTGGGGGACCAGAACCTGCCAGAAATAGACTTATTTATTTATTTAAGAGATTTACCAGGAAAGGCATACTGAGCAGAGTACCGCTCAATTCCAGATGCGCCCTGATAGGGGCAATGATACACCAGCGTCTATGAACATCAGGAGTTAGTTCTGGACTGTTACTGATGCAGCTAGTCAGCGATCCCCCACAACAGGACAACATTCTCAGCTTGGTACTTACAAACTTGGAGGTGGTGGGTGGAATGGCAGTCAGGGTGCAACTGGGGTCCAGTGACCACAGTTCTTTGTGGCTTGAACTGGCAATGGGGAACATTAGTCACCCCTCGAGAGCAGATGTTCTGGACCATAATCCGAAAGATTTTGACTAGATGCAGGAAAAGGTCAGGAGAAACTTAGAGGGTGTAGACTAAATCAAGGGGATAGAGGAAAAGTGGGGAATGATCAAGGGGGCAATTCTGGAGGTGAATAACTCTTGTGCAAGGAAGGTCACCAAAAGAAAAAAGCACAAAAGACCAATCTGGGTATCAGGGAGGTAAGGGAGGCTATGAGTACAGAAAAAGGGCCTTCATATGGTATAAGATAGCTAAATGGTAGTTGGAACAGGTGAAATACCAGACAAGGCTGAAAAAGGCAAAGATGGCAATCAGGAATGCAAAGGAAGACAGAGAGTTGTGGATTGCCAAGGGTGTGAAGGAAGATGGTGACTGAGAGACTTGGCTAGTGAGAGTGGGAAAAAAAGGAAGACTGACACTGACACTGGCAAGTAATTTTTTTTTATTAAATATACTTTATTGAAAATAGAGCCAAAGTCAAACCATCACAACAGAGGATAAACAGCACAAAACACAACTACAAAAATACATCCCCCACGCCCACCACCTGCTTCCTGCTACTTGTAAAGAAAAAAGGAGAAAGCAGACCCAAACCATTGACATGGTATAGCAAGAGGTAAGCCAGAACACATACTATGGGTGATACATGGTCCGTTCCAGGAGTGGGCAGCAAAATGTAAAAAAGCATAAAAAAATGCCATTATACCAAGCTGAGTAATATCAGGGTTAGCAACGTTTTCCACCTTCTGTGGTAAGATGAATATGTATGCTTGATACTTGCAATTGTTTGTTTGGCGTTAAGGGCAAATAACATTTCCCTGTGCCACTCCACATATGAAGGGTTTTTCTCATCAAGCCAGTGATGGAGAATAATCAATTTCACTACTGAAGATATAAAGGCAATATGGTATCTCCAAGGCCTGGAAACCATGCTGTTATACAGAACTAAGACGCAGATCTCTGGGGTGACGGCCTCTTACAGTCCCAGTAGTGGGCCCAATTCATTCTGAATCTGTAACCAAAATGGTCGAACCCTCTCACACATCCACAGAATGTGGTAAAGTGTGCCTCTCTCTGACTTGCATCTCATACAAATATCAGTGTCAAGCTTGGCATCTGATGTGATTTCCTAGGCATGTAATGTAAGTTGTGTAAGATCTTAAATTGTTGTATTCTGAAGCTATCTTGTGGTATATTTGTATAAATCAGCCCAAAGCTTCTGCCAACCCTTTTCATCCAGTACCAAGCCTAATTCTCTGGACCAATTAGCATAGTTACTAAGCAACTGTACTTAATCCATAGCTTGATAATAATTATATAATTTGGAGATAGGATGGGGCTGGCTACATTCATTTGCAAGCCTCAATAGAACTAAATCACCCATCTTGGATAAAGTGGGCAGGCCCAGGAACTGCAACAGACAGTGTCTCAACTGAAATAATTTAAAGGTGAAGGAAGCAGACTCCTGATTGAACCATAAAGGCACTCAAGGAGATAAAAGGGTCACTAACCAAAAGTTGTTTCACTGAGGAAATACCAAAGTTATGCCAATGTCTAGGATCTAATGTCCAACCTCTGATTGTAAAATTGGGATTAAGAAAGACTGGTTTTGAGGTGTCCTTTAGGAGCTTCAGGCCCATATGCCTGCAAATTTGGGCATCGACCCAGATGGACCACATAATGGGTGTATTTCAAAGTTGTTGGGGGATACAGGCAGGGGGGTAACCAGTAAGGATTAGAGCTGGAGGCCACAATTCTGGGCCAGATCTTCCTCAATAGAGAGCCACTGAGGTTAATAGTTGGAATTAGACAGGTGTTCCCTCATGGCATGCCAAAGGAGGTATTTACCCCCATGCAAAGCAAAATAATAGTGCATAAAATGGGAAATTTCAGTCCACCTATGTGCCTAGGTCCTGACAATTTACAATAACTGCACCTAGACCCCTTACCCCTCCATAAGAACTGGGGAACTCTAAAGTGTAATTTAGTAAACCACTGAAAAGGAAAAGCCAAATTAAGCATGCCAAAAGGGTATAAAATCTGGTGCAATGCATTCATTTTAATAACGTTAATGCAGCCCAAGAGTGTAAGTGGAAGAGAAGACCAGCATGTTAGGTCTTGGTTAATATGCTGGCGTAGGGGATCCAAATTGACTTTGGAGAACTCTGACCACCTCCTGGGAATCTTTATACCCAAATAAGTTAAGCACTTGGGTTCCCACTGTACGCCCAGAGCAAGGATAGCCAGTTTATTCACCTAGTTGTTCAAAGGAAGCACACTGGTCTTGTGCACAGTTTACAAGAGATAAACCTACTAAGTTTCTGTATAATGGTCAGTGCTGTTTGTATGGAAGTGTGAGGGTCTGCGAGATAAAGTAAAATGCCATCTGCATATGCAGAGAGTGTATTCATGTTGGTCCATGGTTATGCCTCTGACTGACAGTGTGGTTAAGTTTTAAGATGAGGGACTCTGAATACAGATGAAAATGTAAAGGGAAAAAGGGGCAGCCCTAACGAATGCCCCAAATAACAAATGGTACTGAGAAGACTCCATTCCAAAAAATGTAAGCCAAGGGGGAAAGGTACAACAGCTGTATCCATTGAATAAAGGAATCTGGGAAGCCAAACTGCTTCAAAACTACAAAAAGGTAGTCCCAGGACACCCTAACAAATGCTTTCTCCGTGTTCAGGAAGACCAGGGCCACTGTGGAACCTGACTCCCCAGATGAAGAGATCAGATGGAGGACCTTTCTGAGGTGGTCACATGGGATCCGGCCAGCCATGAAGCCCACCTGTTCTGGGCCAATAAGAACCTGCCAAACTCCCTCCAACTGACAGGTTAAGATCTTAGCTAGAATCTTGAGATCTACATTGAAAAGGGAGATGGGGAGATCATTCCCTGGAAGAGTGTTATCTTTCCCAGGTTTTAGAATAAGGCAAATTCTTGCCTCCATAAGGGTAGGTTCAGCAATACCTTCCTTAAACAAATGATTAAAAACAGAAGTCAAATAGGAAATAAGATCTCGGGAGAAAGTTTTATAAAAAACTGGATGAGAAGCCATCAAGTCCTGGGGCCTTACCCAGTTTCAGGTCCTTGATCACTGCCTCAACCGTGCTGGTGGGACCTTCTAACTGAGCTGCTGAGTCGAGTTCAGCAAAGGCAGCTCCAAGGAACCAAGAAAATCACTGAGAGCTTTATCAATGTCTGAAAACCCTGGATCTGCACTATATAGTTGTTGACAGAAATCCCTAAAGATCTCAGCTATCTCCCTTGCTTTAGTTTTGAGAGCCTGGCCAGCTTCCCTTCGAAGGCCTCTAATAATTTTTTGGGCCTCCTGATATTGAAGTCTCAAAGCCATAAGGCTTCCTGTCTTCTCACCTTCTTCTAAATATCAAAAGACAAAGAACCTTAGTGCGTAAACACTGAGGCAATGGTTACCCCAAAGGGCATTGGCCGGGAAGCCAAGTTTCAAAGAAATACAAAATCACACATACCCCCATAATGCAAAGCATCATGAGCTGTATACTTTAAGCATGAATGCATGGTGCCAAAAGGCCTCTCACATGGCTGCAAAGGATGCTAACAGAAGGATACTGGGTTTCTAACATACAGTATGAACCTGGAGCTCTGCTCTGTGTCTTCACGCAGTTCCTAAGTGCTGCTCCACTCTGAGTACTGGGCCTCCTCCACAGTGGCTGGCTGGGAAGAGATTTGGAAACAGAACCAAAAGAAAGCTCTTGTCTTGCCTGATTTGCTAATCCAAGCTGCTTTAGACCATCATCAAGGGTCACTGAAAGCTTGCAGGATAAAGCATTCTGTATCAGATCTGGACCTCCTGAAATTTAGGTAAAATGTCTTTATATTCCTTCCATTTCTGGTGCAATGAAGGGCCGACATCTTGAAATATACATATCCACTAGCCTTCCCAGAGAATTTGTTGGGCTGAAATATGTTTGTCCAGGAAATTCAGGAGGCGTAAAATGATAAGAACATATGAATCTGCCAGCAGAAACAGGCCTTATGATCTATCAAGTTAGTCTGCTTGAATGCACAGCTAGCACCCTTACATTGCAGCTGCCAAACCCTCCTCTGCCACCCTCACCTTTACCCCCCCACCCTGTACAATGCTCTTTAAAAACTGCCCACTGTGCTACAGGATACCACCTCCTTGGAAAAAAATGCCTCCTCATCTCGCTCCGATATCTTCCACCCTCCAACCTGAGACCATGCCCTCTGGTGTCCCTTCCTCTCCTCAGCTTAAATATCCCTTCTGTGCTCATTTTGTTAATTCCCTTCAAATATTTGAAGGTCTCATTCATATCTCCCTGATCCCTCCTCTCCTCCAGGGTGTACATATTCAGCTCAGTCAGCCTGTCCTCATAGGTTTTGCTCTCCAGACCCTGGATCATCTTAGTTGCCCTACACTGCACCCCCTCCAGCAATCTGATATCCTCTTCAGAAAGGGATGCCAGAACTGCATGCAGTGCTCCAAATGTTGCTTGACTAGTGACCTGTACAGTGGCAGGATCACATTCCTATTTATGGATGAGATTCCTTTCGCAGTACATCCCAGCATCTTGTTGGCCTTATCTGCCACCTTCCTGCATTGAGCCGAGTTGTTCATGTTACCTGTTATGATCACCCCTAGGTCCTTCTGCTCCTCCTCTGTAACCTCTATCTGAACCCCGCCCAACTGGTAGCTCCTCCCTGGGTTCCTTGCTTCGAATGGCATAATCTTGCACTTCTTCACATTGAAGCTCAATTGCCACTTTTCCGACCACTCCTCCAGTTTGATCAGATCCTCCTGTAGCCCCTGCCGCCCCTCTATGTCATCCACCACTGACCCTATCTTGGTATCATCTGCGAATAGACTGATTTTGTTATTAATGCCATGTGAGATATCCAATATGAATAACCCAAAAAACACCAGACCCAGGACTGAGCCCTGCGGAACCCCACTTGTCATTGCCCTTGGGGAAGAGATGGGGAAAGGTCTCTCTCCATCAGCTGGCCATGGGCAAAGTGAACAATGAACAATGAACCTGCTTGATAATGTAGGTAGAACCTTTTGGAGATAGGCCTGCTATTTTCTTGAGGAGCTTTTAAGTGAAAAGCAACATATCTGGGCCCTCAGAGAGTTCAGGGATACCCACAGTCATGAGATTATTTCTCCGACTGTGCCCCTCCAGAACCTCCAGGTGTTCTTCCAGCTTCACAACCTACTGTATCCAGCTCGACCAACTCGTGACAGTGCTCCACTGAGATGACCCTTGCTTCTACATCGCCCATTCTGCAAGTAAGCTCTTCTAGGGCCGGGCGGAAGGTTTTAATGTTAATGTCATTGGCCAAGTCCAACTTACCTTCTTTAAGGCCACCCAGCTCTAGTAAAAAGTGATCCAACATGAGGTGTTCTTGTGTTGGAGACTCCAGTGGGCTGGGAGGGTTTTCTGAGTGTGGTCATTTAGGCCACAATCTACACTCCAGCAATGGTGGTGGGACAGCATCAGGAGGGCAAGAATCTGTATCCATCTGAGGATTAGCTGCCATTTCTGAGACAGAAGTAGGTACTAACACAAGCACCACTTGTACTAGTCACCCACTACTTAGGCAAAAAGCTGATAAATATATTGTTTAAAGCACAGATTGGCAGAGGCTTGTGTTCCCACTAATATTCGGTGTCATGCATCATGTGACCCCCCTCAACAAGATATTTTAATTTCTTTAATAAATACTTAAATAGATCCACATTACCAGCATGCATTTGAGAAGTGGGTTACATCCAAATGAAGCTCCAACCGGTTTCATGCATACAGACCTATTACACTTTCCGATCATGCACCATTATATCTAATGCTTAAGCTTAATTTCTGTTCAGCAGAATATATGACTTGGAAACTATATTCAATTCTGCTGAAAGATCAAGACTTCACAGCAAAAATGTAAAAATATATAGTCAAATTCTTTACAAATAACATGACCAATGAGGTTTAGTTTTGCTTGATATGGGTGGCTATGAAGGTGTACCTTAGAGACATAATTATCGCATGCATGGTAAATAAAGATAAAAGCTGTAAGAAATTGCCAAAAGAAACAGGAAAAGGATTTAAAAAGCAAAAGAAGGATACATTATTACAGAAACTAAATGGGACTTCAAATAAGCTTTACTTCTGAGAGAAAATATAAGCAACTGTGTCAAAGACAGTTCAAGAGGCTGGCTTTGAATCTAGATCAATGTATTATTTTTATGCTGATAAACCAGAGAACTGTTATCTTTACAAATGCAAGCAGAAAGGGACTGTAACTCAGTTTTGTCCATAGAAAATTGTGAAGCTAAATTAATATTTACGAACATACAAAAAGAGCCAGCAGAAGACCACCTGGTCTATCACATCTGCTCAGGAAGTGATGTAGGGTCTGGCTTTATAATTTATGCCAATGAACCTGCCCCCAACTGTCCATCCCCTTCCTTGGTCCAAAGGGTTCACTTTGTGCTAGTCCCAGGTTCTCTTGAATGCTCCCACCATCCTTGCTGATACCACCTTCTCTGGCAGCTCATTCCAGGTGAACACTACCCTCTCCACATAGAAAGGTTTCCTTTCATCCCGTCTGAATCCCCCCCACCATTAGTTTTAGGCTGTGCCCCCTAGTGGTGCTGTTGTCACTCATTTTAAAGAGACCCTCCCTTTTCTCTCTGTTAATTCTCTTCATGTACTTGAAGATCTCTATCATATCATCCCTCTGCCTCCTCTCTTCCAGGGAGAACATCCCCGGGGCTCACAGACTTTCCTCATAAGACCTATCCTGCAACCCCTCGATCACCTTGGTTGCTCTCCTCTAGACCCCCTCCAGCATGCTGATGTCCTTTTTAAGGTAAGGATGCCAGTACCTTACCCCATATTCTACATATGGTCTCACTAATGATCTGCACAATGGCAAAAAACCTAGCTCTGCCTACTACTGAATCACCTTGCAATACACCTCAGCATCCTGTTAGCCTTCACCACCACCTTTTTACACTGAGAGGTGTGTTTCAGGTCACTCGTAGTCACTACCTCTTGATCCTTTTCCTCTTTGGAAACAGTTACCTGAGCCCCTCCTATGTAATTCTCTGTCCTAGGGTTCTTGGCCTCTATGTGCATCACTGCATTTTTTGGCATTGAAACTAAGTTGCCAAATTCCTGATCATCTCTCTAGTCTGGCAAGGTCCTCCCTCAAGTCCTGTATCTCCTTCTTGGTGTCCACTCTCCCAAAGAGTTTGGTGTCATCAGCAAACAGGCATATTTTGCCTTTAATGCCTTCCCCAATGTCACTTATGAAGATATTGAACAACACAGACCCCAGCACCAATCACTGCGGGACCCCACTGGTGACCTCCTTGGTGCTGGAGAACTCACCCCCAACCACTACTCTCTGGGTTCTACCACTCAACCAGTTTTCAACCCAACTTATATTCTCCCCCTCCACTGGATCCCTCAGCTTTATAATCAACCTTTTGTGTGATACAGAATCGAAGGTCTTGCTAAAGTCCAGGTATATGATGCCATTGTCCTTGTGACCTATTTGAAGAACTCAATCAGGTTCATTTTACATGATCTACCTGTCACAAACCCGTGCTGTCTTTCATCCTGTAAACCATTCTCCTCTATGTACCTTGCCAGCCTTTCCTTTAATATGGTCTCCATGAGTTTACATACTGCTGAGGTCAAGCTGACTGGACTATAGTTACCTGGCTCATCCTTGGATCCGCTGTTGAGGAGTCGCACCACATGTGCCTTTCTCCACTCCAATGGCATCACTCCTGACTCCAGAGATCTATTGAAGAGAACAGCCAGTAGGCCTGCCAGATCCTCCTGTAACCCATTCAGCATCCTGGGGTGTATTTCATCTGGCCCTGGGGTTTGTCCACCCTCAGGGCCATCAGCCCCTCCCTCACTCTTTCAATCCCAATTATCTTTATGCCACCCCCCGTTCCCTCACTCCTTCTCCATGCCCATGGCACTGGTCCATCCTTTTCCTTTGTTATGACGGAGCAGAGATATTTGTGTAATACCTCTGCGCTGCTCTTGTCTTCATCAATCCAACCACCCCCCTTTCTCAGCCTAACAATTCCTTCCTTCTTTTCCCTCCTTTTGCTTATTTAGTGAAAAAAGGCCTTTTCCCCGTTCTTTATTTCTTCAGCCAGTTGGTTCTGTTTCTGTGCCTTTGCCTGCTGCACCTCCCTTCTTGATATCTTAGCTAGCCTCCGGTATTCTTCCTCATCCTGTTCCTTTGCTGTTCTTTTGAATCTTCTATAGGCTGCCCTCTTTTCCATTACCACTCCAGCCTCCTCCCCATTAAACCAGCTTGGTGGTCTGGCTTTCAATTTCTCCCTCCTCATTTTGATACAGCTGCTTGTGGCCTTCTGAATGTCCCCCCTAATGGTGGTCCATAGTTGGTCCACCCCACACCCTCATCCATGCTCTCCAGGTTTTCCCTTAGCACTTCTCTCATCTTTTTAAAATTTGCCCTCCTAAAATCTAGTGTTCTGGTCTTAGTGGGGATGTCATCCTTGCCCATATCAAAACTGAATCACACTGTTTTGTGGTCACTTCCACCCAGGGGTTCCCTAACTTTGATCTGCTGTATGTGCTCCTCATTGGTGAGCACTAGCTCCAGAATTGCCCCCTCCCTGGTGGCATCAGTCACACACTCAGTCATGGAGCCATCTTGGACTGCATTTAGGATTTCCTGACTTCTGGCACAGGATGTGGTGGGAGAAGCCCAGTCCACTTTAGGCAGGTTAAAATTCCCCACCACTACCACCTCCCCTTTTCCAACTGTGATCCTCAACTGGGAACACAGCTCTCTGTCCTTGTCCTCACCCTGGTTGAGCGGTCTGTATGCAACTCCCATACTGATATTCCTTCCTCTACTAGCCTGCAACTGGAGTCACAGTATTTCTAAGTTCCCCTTTTCTTCCTCCCTCATGCAAATTATTCCATCCCTGATGAATGCTGCCACCCCACCCTCCTTTGCCTATATCTCTGCTGCTTCTATATAGATTGTACCCTGGGACTGAGAGATCCCAGTCATGGTGTGCTGTAGCACAGGTCTCATTAATTGCCACTATATCCACCTTACTTTCTGCTAAGAGGGCATGCATTTCTGCCATCTTGTTCCTGAGACTTCGGGCATTCAGCGACACCACCCTCCACTTTGTTCCTGTAATACACTAGCTCTTTCATTCAATAATTTTGTCCTGGCTTACCCTCCTTCCCTCTTCCTCTCCCCCATTCCATAGCTGCCCCCCTGTCTCCCTCCCCTTTTGTTGTTACTGCCTTTGTGGAGGGGAAGGTCTACCAACTTCCTCTTTTTGAATTGTGTGGGCCTTCTGGATCCCTCCTCCCCCTCCTTAGCAATTTAAACCAAGTCCCTTTCTCGCATATTCTTCCAGCTTGTCCTTAAGTATTTTCCTCCCCTCCAAACTAAGGTGCAGTCTACGCAATAAAGCCCCTTATTTTACCATTTGTTCCCCAACCCCCATAAGACTGTACCCCTCCTCTTTACACAAAACACCCAGCCACTCATTGAATTCTGCTTTTCTTCTTTTCCTAGCTGTGCTGGCCCTGGGGACTAGGATTACTTCCAAAAAGTCCAGTGAGTTTACAGAATTCCTGCATGATCTCACTATTTCCTAGAATCTGTTCTGTGCCACCCCCTCCTCCTCACCTACTAAATTGTTGGTTCCCAGGTAAATAATCAAGTCAGACTACCCTCTTGACTCCCTTACCACCTCCTTGATCTTAAGTGTTGCTCTCCCTGCCTCCATTCCCAGCATGCAAGCTACCAGCATATAATTCCATGGGTCCCCCTTTTCCCCCCACTGTATACCCTTTATTACTGAATCCATGAAGGCTACTACCTATCTGCTGCTTGTGTGTCTATGACCCTACCCCCTTTCATCTCCTCATAAGCTATTGCCCACCCCTCCTCAGTCCCTTATTTTCCTTTGCTGGAGTCATCCCATGTGTACCAGCAACTGCCCCTCTTCTTGCTTCCTCACTCTCATTTGATCCCCTCTCTCCCTAGTTCCCCATCCTTGCTCCCATTATGCCTTCTCCATTCCCTCCTGTAACTCTACCTCCCTCATTGTTCTACTTTCTCTTCTGGGTTCCCCCCACTCTTTGCCCTCTTAAGCTACTCCCCTCTCCCCCGCTTGACTTCTATTCCTTGTTTTACTTTCTGAGATACTCCCTTCTTCACTCCCACCACCTCCAACCTATGTCCTTGTGGTTCCCTGGCCCTTCCCCACCCATAGCCCCTTGTTTCCCTATGTCTGCTGTATATCTATTAGATTTAGGAATCTCAACCAGAGAAATATCCTCTGTTCTCTTTGCCCTTCCTAGAGTAGATCCTCTCACACTCCCCCATGTTCCCTACCACCCACCGTTCTGCCTCCTTGAGTCTGCCAGTTCTGTACATTCCCTGATGATGACATGCCTTCAGCCCCTGTGTAACTCCTTTATTTTCTGTTCTATGCCTGCTATCACTGTGCCCTGAAGCAGCTACTACCTGCTCTATCAGCTCCTGCTGATTTTCTGTGCTTCCTCCTCCCCTCTAGTTGATAAAATGGAAACTAATAACACCTTTGCAAAATTCCATAAAGCACTGTGCACTGCTGAATATAATCCCTCCTAATCTGAAGCAGACAATTTTGTAAGACATATTGATTTGAGCCATTTGGATTGGTCAGAAAGAAACATCTAGATAAACAGAAATGGAAGAAACTGAAATGGTGATTCAATACTTTTATATCATTGACATTATTAGGATGCATGCAGCTGATAAGAATGAACCTACATTTGCAACTTATGCACCTGTTTCAGGCCAGACCATATGATATTTCTGAAATTTTTTTGCCAAACTAAATTGTATACTTTCCAAATTTTTATGGAAAAATAAACATGCTAGACTGCAGGGCAAAAAACAATGTGTCACACATTCAAGTAGGACTAGATCAACTACACTTTCTGTGGTATTATTTCTCTACTAATATTGATTACATATTTGAATGGATTGTGAAACATCCTCCTTTTTGGATTCTAAATGGCTTAAATAATGTTTTTCCTTGCCAGCACCATATCCTATGTTGTAAAACAAAAGATGCCAGTGTGATAAATGGACCAGATATGCAGATTAAACAAGCATATTCTGTATGGAAAAGGGTGCATAATATTAGTTATGCAAATCAAATAACTGCTTATAGTTCACTTAAAAATCACTGTTTCCTAGCTATAATTCAAGGATCATTTATTAATGCTGGGATCTCTAAGAGTAGTGATAGTGTTGGTCAGTTTTTCAATAAAAATAGCTTATCCTTTTGTACAAATACAACACAAAATTTGGTTTGTATGAAGCTAGTTCTATAAATATTTACAAATGTTATTTTTTTATTTAAAGTTGTTGCTCGGGAGAGGCACATTGAGTCGAGGCTCATTTCCAGGTATGACCTGGGGGAAAGGGAGTTGGAATGTTACAATACATAATATGGTTACAATACATAATACAAGGTCAAAAGAGGTATGCAAAGTATAAAAACTAAAAAATAATTTAAGCAAGGTAGAACGTGGACTACAGGTACAACAATCTGTAGTAGAAACTGCTATGAAGGAGAAGGAGATGAGGAAGGAGGAGGGAAAGTGCCAGGCGGGAATAATGGAGAGTGGGGTAAGCTGATGATAGAGTGCGTGGGAGGAAATCTGCACTGCTTTTTCTAAGCTTTTAGGAACTAACTTAAAAAATAATCAGCTATCTGAAATTTTCTGATTCCTTAAAAACTCAGACTCTCTGAAAAACATTGTATGTAATAGCTATAAAATCCATCAAAGAAACTGATGCAGAAATTGGTAAACTAAATGAGAGTTGGCAAAAACGACTGAAAATTACTTTCTTGCAAGAAAAGTGGAAAGAATTGTGTTGCTCCTCACTGGTGGCACAAAATAACAGACTGAATCAGATTCAGTTCTATACATTCCATCAGATCCATTACTCTCCTTATCTTATAAATAAATGTAATTCTGGTCTATCACCACTGTGTAACAGATGCCAAAATAAAATAGGAACCATAACCCATGACATGGCTACATGTCCATCACTCAGAGAATACTTGCAGTCAGTTTTCAAAGCTATCAATATAATTCTGGAAATAAATTTGAAAGTTGAATCAGAACTATACCTCTTCATCCCAGCAAGGTCTTCCAGGATCAAGAAGCATGTGACAAGTAAGAGAGTCCTAGATCTGGTATTTGTTAATGCCAGAAAAGGAATAGCTAGGTTATGGAAAAATCCAAATCTGACGTCATACTGCCTTTGGAAATATGTAATTACTGACTTGATGCAGTTGGAAAAAATGCATTATGAAATGTCAAAGTATAGAAAACTTTGCAATCTGATATGCAAACCATTACACATAACCCTTGATACTAATGCACTATGAAATATGAGCCCTTGACAATCATTTTTGTCTTACATGTACACTAACTGGGTTAAACTGGTGGTGTTCTGTATGAAGTTTATATTGTGAACTGCAGTTCAGAAAGTATATTGAATTCTATATAATGTATGCTTCCTTTTTGCCTTTTGTATTTTTTAAGTTGTCGACATCTCAACGATTTAAAAAAAAAAAGCACTATACACTTTTGAATATAATCCCTCCTAATCTGAAGTAGAGAATTTGGTAAGAGATATTGATTTAATCTATTTGGTCTAGCAGAAAGACAAAATCTGGATAAATGAATTTGCCTGGGAGAGATCAAGTTGGTGATTCAATTCCTACAGACTATGAAATCTCCAGATCCTGATGGGTTTGCAACAATTTTTATCATTTCTTTGTGAAGGATTTGCTGTCCTAGTTACATAGTCAGTTGAATAATATTACAGCGCCCAATAGGAAACTGCCTTCCTTCAAAGAAGCTACTATAAGAGTTTAATTCTGAAAAAAGATTATCCAGTTGGAGAGTCAAAACAAAGTCAGATTTAACATTTGAGTCCACGATAGCTACTGTAGTTTCTTTGGACCCTGACCTGTAGAAAATGAACTTTTTGTACAGCTAGAGACTGGCTCAGAATTAAATCCCACAATTGCTTTAGTAGCAAAAACAGAGTTAACATTATGTATAAGTCCAAGACTATGATGACTATCTGTAAGATCGTCATTAGATTCACCCTTATTTCCTAATTTGCCCTAAATTAAGTTCCATTCCTCCCTGATGACAATCAAATCAGCACAAGTGTCCTGAAGCTTAAAAGCCAAAGATCCACTCCTCCCCAGTTCCAGATTATCGGATCTTATTGTAGGATTCTCAGAATCTGGGACCACAAGTGATTTGTTCACTGGAACAGGCAGTGAATCAGAATGGACAGCACTATTAGAGAGTAATCCTAGGGGTAGAGGTTAAGTGCCTTAAATCCAGCAATCTGTGACTCAGTTTTCACAAGCCTGGTAGTTGTGAGTTAACAGTGGCATCCATAAACATCACCTTAATTCTGTTGTCAGCTGTTAAGTGTTCAGTAATTTTGGGGTCTTAATTTAAGCAGGCATTTTTTTGGGGGGGTGTCTACAGTTTTTGGGCTGCTGGACATGTTATTATTTTTCCCCCTTTTTACTTACAGCATCACTTGTGTAGTAGTTAGAATCCAATGGGATTAAAGCTTTTCTGCTTCTTAATTCGAACCACACTGAAATAAATACAATTTAAAATAAAAATGCATATAAAAATATTGCACAATATACTATCAATAGTCCAAATAGAATAATCAGCAAACTTAGCTTAGCTTATAAAAAATAATGCATTATAAGACAATTTAAAAAGCAGTAGCACTTTAAAAAGACTCTTAAGAATATTGGGTTTTTAAATAAAGACCTCTATTAAAAAATTATCAGCTGGTACACGCTGTTTTTATAAGCACCTATCTACTCTTGACCACCACAGGAAAAGGCTTGTTTTAGACATCAGGATGACTCAGCTGAAACTTATTGGTGAGTGACCATCACTTTGTGTCTCAGTGTGTGAAAATATGAATATACTAATGCTATTTAACATTAAAAGTTTAAAAAAGTTTGTGGATACAATAAAAATAACGTGCTTTAACTTGGGGAATTACTCTTGTTTGATAAAGTTGTAGCATTCAGTTGGCCATTTACTCATCTGAAACCTTTTGCACAGCATCTAGTGAACAGGGTGACTGAGATTGAGTAACCGCAATAATGGCAACTCAGTCTCAGCACCTATGTTTTGGATTACTGGACATGGTAGTGAGGGGTTGGGAGGAAGGGCAAGGGAGGTCGATGGGAACCACACCACATGAGGGACGGAAGAGGAGGGAAGGTATTTTGGAGGCAGTGCAGCAGTAGGCTACAAAGCTGGCCATGTGGTATAGTGGTGAGGGGTGTCCGGCTGTGATAGGAAAGGTGCAGAGTTCAGGTCTAGGCAGCATGGTAAGTTTTGCGGTGTGTGGCTTTTGTTATTTTTATGTTGATTGCGCACATGCGCAAGAAACACATTGCGGCAGCTTTCTCCACAAGCAGGTTGTGGAGGCGTGGCACTGTTGTGGCCAATGCCCCCACAGCCTTTAAAGGCTTGTCTAGTGCCCCCCAATGCCGTGGCATGCTGCCGCTGACACTAGTTCAGCAAGCGTGCCACCAACTTGTAAAAATTTAGTTGCTGTAATCAGGGGCCGCCTTGTCATTGCAGCTTAAGCCATTCACTGCAATGAGGGAGTGACCCATCATTACAGGGCGGGATCGTGACACACTGATATTGTTTGTGAACATGGCGGTGGTTAGCCACCATGTTCACAAACAATCTACCATGTTTATTTGCCAATGGGGCCCTAATCTCGTCGGCTTCATGTGCCCCTAATGTTTCTGTTGCTGATGGGGAGCCCACCCCATCAGCATTATGTAACTTCATACTGTCTGCTGACGGGTGTCCAATCC
Organism: Neoceratodus forsteri; assembly: GCA_016271365.2. NCBI lineage: Eukaryota > Metazoa > Chordata > Ceratodontiformes > Ceratodontidae > Neoceratodus > Neoceratodus forsteri. The sequence continues at coordinate 963,428,235 of CM028132.1, read as the reverse complement.
CCATCGGCATAATGCCACCCCCTTTGTTGTGTGCCGACGGGGTGCTCAATCCCCCGTCGGCTACAGCTTGCCGCCCCAAAAGAAAGACTCCAGTGGCATGCTGAAAGCCCACCCCACTGTGCCACATGCCCTGTGAAATAAAAAACAGTCCCGCGATGTCTTGTTTTTTCTTAACCTGTAAAAAATGAAACTGTCCCTCGGCGGTTTCCCTGCCCCCCTCCTGCAACCCACACCCACCCACTGCGAACCCTGCCTCCTCACAACCCCCTCACCCCATACTTACCTCCGAAGCTCAGCATGACGATCTTCAGTGGATCGGGAACATGTCTGCACTCTTCAAAGCCAACCGTGAACTGAGGAAATGCCGGTAAGCTGTATAATGGAATAAATGGGTTTTTCCCAACTTTAATGCATATCTCAGTCATTGTTTAGAAATCTGGCACCAAATTTACAATATGAGTTTTTGGGACCCCTCCTCATGAATTCAGGAACTGTCATGATGTTAATCGGCCCTGAACGGTGATTTCACTGTCACTGCATGGAATCACCTTTCGGGGCCGATTAATGAAATGACAGTGCCAATGTTCATGAGGTGGGCTCTCAAAAAGCCTATGTTGCAAATGTGGTGGAAAAAATAAAAAAAAATGACTTTTACAAGCGTGCGTTGCACAGTTGCTACGCACGCTCGTAACTTCATGAATTTGCAATATTTTCACTCCAGATTTTCAACACTGGCATTTTTTCACACCTCCTTGTGAACAGTACAGCTGTCTTTGTTCACATCCTGGCTGAAATGTGTTTTCACAGTTCCAGCACAGAATAGCACGGTTGCTGTGGGAAATTAGTGTTCAGGATAGAGTAAGAAAATGTCAGTGACACTGTTCATGAGTAAAGGTCCTAAAATGCCTATATTGAAAATTTGGTGATGATACTCCATAAAATGACTGTGTTATGAGTGTGCATTATGCACTTTCCACACACCCTTGTAACTTCGCAGATTTGTAATATTGTCAGGCCAGATTTTCAACAGTGGCATTTTGTCACACCTCCTTATGAGTAGGGATGTAAGTTTGTCATGGCAGTCATACACGTCATTGATTCCATGACGTTTGATCTTTATTCAGGACTTCCATGACTTTCACTAGTATTATCAGAATATAGCAATGATGACAGTGCCACAACATTTACTACTGTTTACTAATGATTTCATGAACAAACAATGAGTCATTAAAACCTCATCCATGACAAACTTACATCCCTACTTATGAGCAGTACAGCTGTCATTTTTCACATCCTGACCGAAATGTGTTTTCACAGTTCTGATGCAGAATAATGCGGTCGCTGTGGGAAATCAGTATTCAGGACAGATTAAGAAAATGACAGTGGCATTGTTCATGAGCAGAGGTCCTAAAATCCCTATGTTGAAAATTTGATGACGAAACTCTATAACATGACTGTGTTACAAGCGTGCATTGAACTGTTTCCACGCACCCTTGTAACTTCGCAAATTTGTAATATTTTCACGCCACATTTTCAACAGTGGCATTTTTTCACACCTCCTTATGAACAGTACAGCTGTCATTTTTCATATCCTGGCTAAAATATGTTTTTGCACTCCTGCCGGAGAATAGCACAGTCACTGTGGGAAATCAGTGTTTGGGACAGATTAAGATCGAGCGAGTGAGAGGGGGGGATTGACCGAGCTCAACTGAGCTCTGACAGGACTGCTGCTGATTTGTTTGTGGGCAGAAAAGGCCCCAATGCAAGAGCCCAGTACAAAAGGGCAGCCTGCAGCACTGGGAGAAACAGAACGAGAGAGCGAGTGAGGGAGAGGGAGTGAGCAAACTCACCGGAGTGCTGTCAGGACTGCTGCAGATTTCTTTGTGGGCAAAATAAAGGCGTCAGTGCAGGCAGGGGCCCAGTACAAAAGGCCAGCCTGCAGCGGTGGGATAAACAGTATGAGCGAGTGAGACAGGGGGAGACCTGTACAAAAGGGCAGCTTGCAGCACCAGGACAAACAGAATGAGCACGAGAGAGAGAGAGAGAGAGAGACTGAGTGACCTCAATGGAGCTCTGTCAGGACAGCTGCAGATTTCTTTGTGGATGGACAAAGGTACCAATGCAGCCAGGAGCCCTGTACAAAAGTGCAGCCTGCAGCACAAAGAGAAACAGAATGAGCAAGCGACAGAGTGGTAGTGAGCAAGCTCAATGGAGCTCTATTGTGACTGCTGTGGATTTCTTTGTGGGCTGAAAAAGGCAGCAACATAGGTAGGAGCCCAGTACAAAAGGCCAGCTTGCAGTGCCGGCAAAAACGGAATGAGTGAGTGAGAGAGGGAGCGTGAGCGAGCTCAATGGAGCTGTGTTGGGACTGCTTCAGATTTCTTTGTGGCCAGAAAAAGCCACCAACACAGGCAGGAGCCCAATACAAAAGGGCAGCCTGCAGCAGCGGGAGACACAGAATGAGTGAGTGGGGGGGGAGTGAATGAGCTCAATGGAGCTCTGTTGGGACTGCTGCAGATTTGTTTGTGGGCAGAAAATGACAGCAATGCACGCAGGACCCCAGTACAAAAGGGCAGCCTGCAGAGGCGGGAAAACCAGAATGAGTGAGTGAGGGAGGGGGGAAGTGAGCGAGCTCAACTGAGCTCTATTGTAACTGCTGCAAATTTCTCTGTGGGCAGAAGAAGGCAGCAACACAGGCAGGAGCCCAGTAGAAAAGGGCAGCCTACAGCGCTGGCAGAAATGGAATGAGTGAGTGAGAGAAGAGGAGGGAGTGAGCGAGCTCAACGGAACTTTGTCAGGACTGTTTCAGATTTCTTTGTGGGCAGAAAAAGGTGCCAACAGAGGCAGGAGCCCAGTACAAAAGGGCAGTCTGCAGTGCCAGGAGAAACAGAATGAGTGAGTGAGACAGGGGGAGCGATTGACCTCAACGGAGCTCTGTCGGGACAGCTGCAGATTTCTTTGTGGCAGAAAAAGGTGCCAACGCAGGCAGGAGCCCCATACAAAAGGGCAGCCTGCAGCACCGGGAGAAACAGAATGAGCGAGTGAGATGGGGGGAGTGAGTGAGCTCAACTGAGCCTTATCATGGCTGCTGCGGATTTCTTTGTTGGCAGAAAAAGGCAGCAATGCAGGCAGGAGCCCACTACAAAAGGCCAGCCTGCAGCGCTGGCAGAAATGGAATGAGTGAGTGAGAGAGGGGGAGTGAGCAGGCTCAACAGACCTGTGTCAGGACTGCTGCAGATTTCTTTGTGGGCAGAAAAAGCCACCAACAGAGGCAGGAGCTCAGTTCAAAAGGGCAGCCTGCAGCACTAGGAGAAACAGAATGACCGAGTGAGAGAGGGGGGAGTGAGCAACCTCAATGGAGCTCTATCGGGACAGCTGCAGATTTCTTAGTGGGCAGAAAAAGCTGCCAATGCAGGCAGGAGCCCAGTACAAAAGAGTAGCCTGCAGCACCGGGAGAAACAGACTGAGCGAGTGACAGAGGGGCAGTGAGTGAGTTCAACAGACCAACGAAATCAACATTCAGCATTGACAGATGCTTGTTTTTTTTTTTAAGTTTTACACCTTCCTGACATGCACCCCCCTGGAGCTGAGAATCTTTAGTTAGAGGAGTGCAGAGGGTGAAGCCCCCCATGGGGGGTGCGGGAGTGCAGCCCCCCCTTATACTTTAGAGTGCCATCACTGCTGTTGTCTCCGCGAGTGTACATCACCATTCTTTATTTTCAGTGATATACATTTGCCCTAATGGTGATCATCCTTCAGCGATCACCATTATAAGTGCACAGGGTGACTGAGATTGAGTGACTGCAATAACGGCAACTCTGTCTCAGTGCCTGTGTTTTGGGCTACTGGACAGGGTAGCGAGGGGCTAAGAGGAAGGGTGTGGGAGGTTGACAGGAACCACACCACTTGCAGGATGGAAGGGCAGGGAAGGTATCTGGGAGGCAGTGCGGTGATAGGCTGCCATGCTGGCAATGTGGTATAGTGATGAAGGTGGCCGGCTGTGGTAGGGAAGGTGCAGGGGTCTCGGCGGTGAGACAATTTTTGCGGTGTGTGGCTTTTGTTATTTTTTTACGTTTTACACCCCGCAGATGTGCACCTCTCTGGAGTTGAGAATCATAGTTGGGGGGGTGGGGGCACAGCTCCCCGTATGCATTAGAGTGCCATCACCGCTGTTGTCTCCATGAGTGTACATCACCATTCCTTATTTTCAGTAATGTACACACACCCTGATGGCAATCGCCCTTCGGCGATCACTGTTATGAGTGATCAGGGTGACTGAGATTGAGAGACCACAATAACAGAGACTCAGTCTCAATGCCTGTGTTTTGGGCTACTGAACAGGGTAGTGAGGGGCTAGGAGGAAGGGTGAGGGAGGGTGACAGGACCCACACCATGTGAGGGATGGAAGGGGAAGAAAGGTATGTGGGAGGCAGTGCGGCAGGAGACTGCCAAGCTAGCTGTGTGGTATAGTGGAGAGGGTGGCCAGCTGCAGTAGGAAGGGTGCAGGGTTCGGGTCTGGGTGGCGCAGTAATTTTTGAGACTTGCTGCTTTTGTTATTTTTTAAAGTTTTACACATACTGTACACACACACTGACATGCACCCCCTGTAGTTGAGGATCTTTAGTTGGGGGGCGTGGGGGAGCACAGCCCCCTGCATACATTAGAGTGCCATTACCGCTGTTGTTGTCACCCGAGTGTACATCGCCATTTTTTATTTTCGGCAATGTACACTCGCTCCAACATAGAACCCTAATGCACATTCAGCTCTGCTTCTAAGACAGGGAAAAAAAAAACAGCTTGTGTGTTAAAATAAACACATAAACTACAATAAAACTAATAAACAAGCATTCGTATAAAGGCCTGTCTTATCCAAAGTCATTCCTCAACACACAGATTAAGCAGGTAGGATTAGTTCTCAGTAAGATCTCAGGTCTATTTTACAATTTCCCTTTGACTGAGCAAATATCCAAACTCAAGTTCTGAACAGGTTTACTGATTCAGCAGTCAACTAAGCACTCCGGTGCCAGTGGTTCCTTTAGTTTCTTCTATAGTGTGTCCTGCTCCAGGTTCCAAACTTGTCACCTGCTTCTTGGTCTGGCTCCATTCATCTGCTCAGCTCCATGGCTGCGGTCATTGCAAATCTAGCATGGTTCCTAGGAAAGGGCAAAAACAAACTTGTACTACCAAGGTACTGTCTTGAATATTTCAGGTAAAAGGAAATAGTCAGTATTTAACTGACAGAGATTGCAAACAATTAAATTTTGTTTGGAATATAGCCTAAAATTAGGAAAAAGTCATGAAAGTATTCGGACAGTCTCCTTGCAGCACTCACATGGCTGTTGTCATTGATGGATGGCAGTTGGAATTTATTCAAGCAATTCTGGACACTGTTTATAGTAAAATAGTAGATTATTTTTAATTAATTATGTTGGTAATAAAAGAAATAAAACCATTGCACATCCACATTTAAGTTAAATTTGAGTAAGTGTTAGTATAGAGTGAGGACTCTAGGACGTGATGATAATGTTGAATGTTCATGATTTGATTATGATTAAATCCACCCACACATATGGAACAAAAAAAATCACTATTGTCAGTTCTCAACTTGTTAATGGTAAGCTCACTTATAAGCAACTGATACAGTTATCTGTACGTTTATTCCTCCTTTAAAGCAGCACTTGTTACCTGGCAAAAAAAAAATCATATCATTCAGCAATAACATATTTCTGGAAAAAAAATCCACATGCCCATTTTTCTTAAAACTTGATTTTATTGCAAACTAGGATATGAATTTTTTTTGTGTTTATAAAAGTTTCTGTTGTATCCTGGATGTTCATTCCTAGTCTGATCTTTCCAACATACCTGCTGCCATGTGCCCAGTGCCCACCCATCTAATTACTTTTTCTGTTCTTCCATTAGTCCAACTGTCTTCTAATCTGTGCCAGTCTCTAAAACATGTGGTAAGGTGAGGGGCATGGCCAACACAAACCTTCTAACCAAATTTATCCGCTACCTAGGCTGAATGATTGCAAGCATGGACATGTGGGTTAATTTAGTCTATGGTGACTGGCAATGGTGTGGTTGAAGGTTTTTGTGATGGCTTCACCTTCAACTCATCACCTGTCTTAGGGTCCCAGTGACAGCAGGCAGTCAAAGTCATTATGGCAAAGAGTAAGGGAGGAAGTGGGTGGTGGGCATAGGATGCTTGGCAGCAAGCACACTAGAATATTTGACCGGGAATTATTGGAGTTTGCAGTGGATGACACTTCTTCAGAGCTGGATGGGTCTTGCAGAGGAATTGGGACCCCACACCTGCAGCACCAGCAGAGTGCAAAGCCCAGGCACACAAAATTGTAAGTTACAGGGCATGGGGAAGAAGGGTGTGAGAATGTGCACTCTGAGGGTAAGGGAATGTTTAAGTTAATTTTGTGGGGGGGTGGCCATATATCAGGGTAATGCCAAGGTCTTTAAATTCTGTAGTGTGGGAGTTTTAGAAAAATGTGTTGCCTACTAAAAGGCAGTTTCTCTTGTTAGGAAGTCACCTGACCTGAAAATGGCAGGTGATGGGGAAGGGGTTAGAAGGCAGGGAAGGGAGGAGGAGGGGAGAAAGAAAGAGAGAGAGAGAAACAGTAACAAAGGGTGCTGGGAAAGGAGCAAGTTGGCTCAGAAAGGGAGGGGTTTAGGGAGATAAGAAAGTGATTGGCTGACAGACAACAAAGGGAAAAAGGGTTTAAAAGGGTCTGCTCCAAGAGGTTCACCCTTCTTCTTGCTAGAATTTTGCCTACCCACCTAACCTTTAGTTAGACAGTGTGTTGAGGATGGAAAATTGGGGTCAGGATGGGCCACGGGGGTGGGGGGCTGCTGAAGGTGGACAGCAGTAGTGGCTGGTGTGGAAAGAAACTCCTGGTAAGGAGTGTGAAGTAGGAAGCTCCTGATAAGAAAGTATGATGAGGGAAGCTCCTTGTAAGGAGCATGAGAGAAGGGAGAAAAGGGGGGAAGAAGGGAGAAAAAGGAGCAGAATAAAGAAAGATGGCACCAAGGGGGTACTGGGCTAGGATAAAAGTAGAAACACGGACTGGATGTGCACCTAGGCATGTTTGGCACCTTGGGGTTTGCACCCAGAGCATCTGACTAGGGTAGAGCATAATACATGAGCTAAGAAGTGGGAAACAAGGTGGTAAATGGAGTGTACATTATAAATATAATATGAGATGAAGTTTTGGATAATGTAAATAAATGAATGGTTAATAAATTAGCCAACTCAGTGCTCAAAGAATATATTTATTTATTTATTTATTTAATTCTATGATTACAAGTACCTTTGAGCCAAGACTCTTTTACAAAGGTTCCATGTCAGATTGAACACAGCACAACAGTGTTACAACAGTAAATGGTACAACAGAAATATAAGCAGTACAGCAGAAAGTTAGGCAGAAATAACAGGTTACTCAGGTTTACAAGCAGTTTCTAGTGGTGGATGTTGACAATTGCGGCAAGACATGTGCAGTAATTACTTGCAGGTTTAACAGCTTCACAATCAGATACAAGAAAGGATGCATACATTTTTGGTAGCACATCAGCATTCATGATCATTGGTGTGCAACAGTATTACAAGACATGGTTTGGACTCGGGGGGGGGGGGGTATAAGCTGCCGAAAGGCATTGTCAACACATAGAGAAGTGCAGGCAAAGGGTTGGGGAGGGGAGAAAGGGTGGAGGAAGGGAGAGGTGGAAAGTGCTTGTTGTGATGCTGGGGTAAGACAGGTGGCAGTTAGGCTGGCAGGGCGTGGCAGTCACAGGTACTGGAGGCAGAGAGAGAGAGCGAGAGAGATGGAGCCTAGTTTTGAAGGGACCAAGCTTGGGGGTGGAGGAGATTTCCCTGTTGAGATTATTTAACCAGTTTGGTGCCCTGTAGGCAAATGATCATTGGCACATCGAGGTACGGCATCTAGGAATCAGCAGCAGTTGAGAATCAGATCCCCTGGTATGACAGAGGTTTCGACTAGGGCTGAGGAGGGCTTGGACACCAGGGGGAGCAAGTTCCAGGGTTATCTTCTTTGCCATGATGCAGGTTTGGTATTTAATCCAGTCTGATAGATTCAGCCAGCCAGTTTGGGCATAGAGGTCGCAGGTGTGTGTAAGGCAATGGGCACCAGTTATGAGCCGACATGCTTTGTTTAGAGTGGTTGTGATGTGTCTGAGGGCTGTTGAAGTGGCAGAGCCATAGATTAAGAGGCCATAGTCGATGATGGAGACTACTGAGCTTTGGACAGTGATCCTGAGGGCTTCAGGGGTTAGGTGTGCCCTATGTCTGTAGAGGAGACCAAGTCGCATGTTAGCCTCCTTGGCTACGCTGTCTACATGGGCTCCATAGGACAGGTTATTGTCAAAAGAGATTCCGAGATATTTAAATGAGGGTACCTGTTCAATAGGCACTCCAAGGTAATTTGTAATGGTCAGTGGATGCTGCCTGCTCTTGTTATGTGAATTACTGAAGAGCATGTTTTTTGTTTTTTTATAGTTAAGGATGAGTTTTTGTTTGCTGAACCAGTTCTCTATGGATGCAAACCAGAGTTGGAGCTTGTACTATAGGGATAGTGGGTCCTTATGGGTGGTGTGGATAACTGCATCATAGGCATACAGGACGAGTTGTTCTGGGCATGATTGAGGGAGGTTATTTAGAAATAGGCTGAAGAGAAGGAGCCCCAGTATGGATCCCTGGGGAACTCCAGAGCGGACTGATCGTACATTGGAGAGAACATCTCCAATTTTCACTGTTTGCGATCTGTTCTCCAGGTAACTTTTGAACCAGGCTGTGGAGTCTGGGGAGAGCCCAGCAATTTGTGGCTGTTCCAGAAGCAGGCAGTGGTGAACGGAATCAATGGCCTTAGTTAGGTCTGTGAAGACCGAACCAGCTAGGTGGCCATTATCCAGTGAGCTGTGGATGGCTCCAGTGAATTCCAGGAGGGTTGTTGTAGTGCTGTGCCCTTTCCTGAAACCATGTTGCTGGGGGCAAAGGATATTGTGATTGTCCAGATAATCAGTGAGCTGGTAAGCAACTATGAGTTCTATGGCCTTGGATAATGGGAGCAGTAGGGAGATTGGTCAGTAGTTTCCAGAGTTGGTCCGATCTCCCGTTTTATGTATTGTTGAAACGGTGGCTGATTTCCATCTATTAGGGAACTGGCTGAGGCTCAGGGAGAGGTTGAAAATCTTGGTTAGTGGGCTAATCACCTCATCAAGAGTGAGGGACAGCAGTTTCAGGTCTAGGGTGTCCCCACTATGTCGTGTTTTTGAGATAGCATTTGCGATGTACTTCTGGGCTTCTTTCATCTTGACAGTTCTGAAGTAGAAGGGAGGATGTGTGGGGGGGTGTAGTAGTAGCAGGTTGAGCAGGGGAGTGGGTTTCATTGAAGAAGTCGGGGGGAGCACACTGCTGAGGTCTGTGAAGGCCGCGTTGAAAGCATTGGCTATAATAGTTTGGTCGAAGGTAATTTTCCCATCTGTGACTAGCATAGTAGGGGAGGATTTTGGTTGTTTTCCGGTTACTACTTTGATGTTACTCCAGAAGGCTTTACCATTACTCTAGGTGTTGGTGAGCGCTTCCTTGTAGTAGGAGCTTTTTTGAAGTCAGATAGACTGTGTACAGGCATTTCAGGCATGTTTGTGGTTCTGGAAGTTAGCTTGGCTGCTGGATTCCTGGGCCAGGAGCCAGAGGTGGTCCCTTGCTTTTAGCTGTGCTAGTAGGTCAGTAGAAAGCCATGGACTGAAGCGGGCTTTGACTTTACATTTTTTTGAAAGGGTGTAGGTGTCGCAGGCAGCATTAAAGGTGGAAATGAAGAAATCCAGGGCTGAGTTAACATCAGATGCACTGAAAATAGGAGACCAATCTTGTTGCCTGAGGAGTGATTTGAGTAGATGCAGCTTGCCACGGGGTAGGATTCTGCTGGTAGTGACTGCTGGGGGGGGGGGGCGGTTTGCAGAGTTCGTTTGTCCATTCACAGATGACAGGGGAATGGTCACTAAGTGAATCAGGCAGGATGGAGATATTGGTTATCCGGGGCAGGGTGGCTGGTAAGTACCCAGTCCAGGAGTCAGCTAGTTCCTGTTCTATAATTGCATCGGGTAGGGGAGGTGACTAGTTGTGTGCGGTTTACGGAGGCAAGGACATCCTTGAGGCTCCCGGTGGCAGGAGAGAGCCAGTTAATGTTAAAGTCACCAAGCATGATTAACTCAGATCCAGAGGGTTGTGTATGTACGAAGTCCAGTATGGCACTGAGTCCTTTTGCTTGCTCTTTTGGTGGGATGTATACCACAGCTACTGTGAGGACTTTTCCGTGAGCTCCTAGGAAGATACGAATGGGAAGGATCTGTGCAGATGTGTCCAGGAGGGGTGTCTAGGGGATGGCCCGTGAGGGCCTCCTTAAGGTAGATGGCACATCCCTCTCCTTTTTTGCCTTATGATCTAGCTTGAAGACATTGTAGCCAGGTAGAGTGATTGCCTGGTCCGGGATTTCCCGGCGATATCCAGCTTTCCACAATAGCAATGATATCCAGTTTGTAGTGGCAGGAGAAGATTTGTAGGGCATCAAGCTTCAGGAGAAGGCTGCATATGGAAACTAGGGAGAGTGACCCAGAGTGTTTAACATGGTTGTTTGGGCTGTGAGTGGTTGGGCCAGGGTTAGGGTGGATGTTGCCTGACACGAGCAGCAGGAGGAGCAGTAGTTTCAGGGTGCACCAACGCAGGTCCCTGGTAGTGAGTTTCCGTGTGCGCTTCGTATCAGTGGGTGAAGGAAGCTGGTGGAGCTGGTCCCAGAGAGATTTCCCGTGTAACAAGAGAGGGATGAGGGCTGACATAGTAAGTGGCCAACTGTTATGGGTATCAGGACTTAGCCATTCAGGGTTTATGGGAGGTGGAGCTGTGGTGCATGGTATGGCTTGTAGAGTGCATGGGTGGTAGTGGACCAAGTCAAAATGGTAACAGAGTGGGGCTGTGGGGTAACAAGCTCCAGGGAAGCAGCAAAGAGGAACAGAGGTCAGGAGGGTAAGTAGAGTTAAAGTGGGGTGGGACATGGTTGGAGGGAAGAGAGGGAGGCACAGGAGGCAAGGCGGCCAACAGAGAAGGTGTTGGAGGGATATGTAAAGGAGGAGTTGGGAGTTAGGTAGAGATGCAGAGGAGAGACAGACAGAGGGGAGGGAGGGAGGGATAGAAAGAGGCAGAGCTGAGAGATGAGCTTGGGCCAAGAAGTGGAGGTACTAGCGAGCTGCCCGATTGGCAATGGCACAGGGAGATGCCACTGAACCGGGAGGGGTTTAATGCTATATAATAAACCCCAGGGAATGGGGCGGGCTGGGCAGGCAAAAAACTATGGCTTTTCTCAATGCATTTCAATGGGAGCAGAGGCCCCGGAATGCACAGAAAACTGAGAGGAAGGCTGGACCAATCAGAGGCAGAAGCATACATCCCCAGTCCAATCAGTGGCTGCAGCAGAGAGTGCTGGCCAATTGGAGCTTCAGCTGGATTCACTGGTCAGGTCTGTGGGCTTACCCGGCTTGCGGAGCTCCAGGGTGGCTGCTGGTATGGTGTGGGCATGCGGCTGGCTTCTTGTGCCTCGGCCACTCTGGCAGCACTGACAAGCCCTAGGACGGGGCTGGAGATCTGGGGGAAGAGAGAGAGAGAGTAGTAGCTAAGAGGGCAGTGATTTAGGAGTGTGACGCAGGTGTCAGGTCGGGGCAGGGAGACAGAGGGATAGCAGACACCAAGGATTAATTAGCACAGTAAAGGAGAGAGCTGAGAGACAGGGGAGGAGTGGGGTGGGCAGCCAGAATAATCAGCCCTGGCGCCACTGGAAATTAGGTGTTGGAAAGTGTTAGCTAGGAGAAGAGCAGAGAGGGAAAACAGGTAGCTATCTATAATTAAATGTATATCCCCCCCCCCCCGAGTTGAAGTTACAAGAAGGAGGTTGGTAGCAGGTGAAAATAGCAGAGGGATATGGGTGAGAGAGATTAAGACACAGAGCAGACAAAAATACAGGCAGTACAATCAGTAAAACTAGCAGTAATGCAGCAAATTTCAGGCTAGGCTAGGCAGTAGTACGAGCAAAAAAAAACTAAGGCTTTTCTTAATGCATTTCAATGGGTGTCGAGGCCCTGGAATGCACAGAAAATGGAGAGGAAGGCTGGACCAATCTGTGCAGAAGTGTATGTCCCCAGTCCAATCAGTGGCTCCAGCAGAGTGCTGGCCAATTAGAGCTTCAGCCGGATTCACCGGTCAGGTCTGTGGGCTTACCTGGCTTTGCGGAGCTCCAGGGCAGCTGCTGGGTTGGTGTGGGCATGCGGCTGGCTTCTTGTGCCATGACCCCTCTGGTGGCACTGACAAGCCAGAGAATGGCGCTGGAGATCCAGCTTATGGAGCTCCTGGGTGGCTACTGGGTTGTGTGGGCATGCGGCTGGCTTCTCGTGCCACGGCCGCTCTGGCAGCGCTGACAAGCTCAAGGATGGGGCTGAAGATCCGGCTTGCGGAGCTCCTGGGTGGCTGCTGGGTTGGTGTCGGTGCACATCTGGCTTCTCGTGCTGCAGCCGCTTTGGTGGCGCTGACAAGCCCGAGGATGGGGATGGAGATCCGGCTTGTGGAGCTCCTGGGCAGCTGCTGAGTTGGTCTGGGCATGCAGCTGGCTTCTCATGCCGCAGCCGTTCTGGCGGCACTGACAAGCCTGAGAATAGGGCTTTAGATCTGGGGGAAGAGAGAGAGGGAGTAGTAGCTAAGAGGGCAGTAATTTAGGAATGTGACGCAGGTGTCAGGTCGGGGTGGGGAGACAGAGGGATAGCAGACACCGAGGATTAATTAGCACAGTAAAGGAGAGAGAGCTGAGAGACAGGGGAGTGGTGTGGGCAGCCAGAATAATCAGCCCTGGCGCCACTGGAAATTAGGTGTTGGAGAGTGTTAGCTAGGAGAAGAGCAGAGAGGGAAAACAGGTAGCTATCTATAATTAAATGTATATATATTCCCCGAGTTGGGGTTACAAGAAGGAGGTTGGTAGCAGGTAAAAATAGCAGAGGGATATGGGTGAGAGAGATTAAGACACAAAGCAGACAAAAATACAGGCAGTACAATCAGTAAAACTAGCAGTAATGCAGCAAATGTCAGGCTAGGCAAGGCAGTAGTACAAGCAAAAAAAAAAAATACAGCTTTTCTTAATGCATTTCAATGGGCGCCAAGGCCCTGGAATGCACAGAAAATGGAGAGGAAGACTGGACCAATCAGAGGCAGAAGCGTACATCCCCAGTCCAATCAGTGGCTGCAGCAGAGAGCGCTGGCCAATCAGAGCTTCAGCCAGATTCACTGGTCAGGTCTGTGGGCTTATCTGGCTTGTGGACCTCCTGGGCGGCTGCTGGGTTGGTGTGGGCACGCGGCTGGCTTCTCGTGCCGTGGCCACTCTGGCAGCGCTGACAAGCTCGAGGATGGGGCTGAAGATCTGGCTTGCGGAGCTCTTGGGTGGCTGCTGGGTTGGTGTGGGTGCACATCTGGCTTCTCGTGCTGCAGCCGCTCTGGTGGCACTGACAAGCCCGGGGATGGGGCTGGAGATCCAGCTTGTGGCACTCCTAGGCAGCTGCTGAGTTGGTGTGGGCATGCAGCTGGCTTCTAGTGCCGCGGCCTTTCTGGTGGCACTGACAAGCCCGAGGATGGGGCTGGAGGTCCAGCTTGCAGAGCTCCTGGGCAGCTGCTGGGTTGGTGTGGGTGCGTGGATGGCTTCTCTTGCCGCAGTTGCTCCAACGGCGTTGACAAGCCCGAGGATGGGGTTGGAGATCTGAATATAAGTCTGAGTGTGGTTATTTTGAGGAAAGGGATCCCATGACAAGTACTGTAATTAGATGTGTGATCAGAAACTCAGATTTCAACTCCAATATCACCTCTGATTGCTTAACTGGCATTGGACTGAAACTGTACTCAGAATCTGAATTTCTGAAAACCAGTTGTTGGCCAACAGAATGGAATCATCTAATTTCAAACAACTCGTAGTCTTCATGAAGAGCAAAGTTCATGATTTTGCCACATCTTTGCCAGTGAATGAAACTTTAATGCAACATTTCTAGTAATGAAGCATGGGCATCAACACTGACTGCGTTTTCACCCATGAAAAGTACATCAATTTAGAATTAATGCACACTATGGAATGGATTATTGCATGTTTAAAATGGCTTGCTGTCATTTAGTAATTAGGCTATTTGGCTGTAAAAAGGGGATCAGAAAAATGTCATCATTCTGGCATTGAGCCACAGTCAATTGATCTGTCTCAGACAATCAGGTTTATTTGTATTTCAACATCATTTTAAAAACTTCCATAAAATTCCAAATGTCATTTTATAAGCTTCACAAATAACTGCTTAGGAGTATTTTAGGCAGAAAACCGTTTAGTATCCTGCCAAGATTTTTGTTTGTCTACCACAAATCTTTTTCCATCATCCAAGGTGGCAAGACATCAGTTAAAAACACATCTAGAATATTTATGTACTCTAGTATGTCATAATTTGAACTTGATTTTATTGTCCTCCTACAATATATACTCATGCTACTGTCAAGCACTGACACTAACTTTTTCCCAAAACTGCTAGAGCATTAAACAACATAAAAACTAATTTACACTATGATGCTTATACAATAATTGTGGATAAATACAACTGTATGTCTTAAGAATAACAAGGAAATTCAGTAGCCAGGAATCTGCTGTCCCAGAAACGTGCCTGAGTACACTGTCTAGAGATTAGAATGCTGACATATAGCAATGCAAAATGTAGTTGGTTTAATGGCCATAATGAATGGACATAGCTGCCAGGACATTCATATCATCTCTCTTTCCTCTGACAAGCCTCGTACAGCCAAGTCCCTGCATCTGATGAATACTGTAATAGAGCATAATACGTCAAGCTTACAGTAAAGAGACAGCCACTTTTGTAGGCCTTTTGAGCTTTAAAAAAACTCTGGTCAGAGTCAATACTGCTGCTAATGCATTAACCTGATAAGGGCTTTAGAATAATGTGTGGCTTAGTTGTAATTTACTTGTATTACTGTGCTAAAAAAAATCACACATTAACTGGTCAACAGGAAAGAATGTATGGGGCATGGATTCAGCTACTCTCTGGGAATTACTTGATGTGGAGGGGGGGCTCAAGCAGCTGCTATGCAGTGGTAAATATTCCTATTCAATCTACAGCACTGCATTACAGCTCTGCTGTGGTTGGCACCCAGCTGACATTTTTCCCTTGGAGGAGTTAAAACAACAAAGTTCACCTTTTCCAGTTTTAGCCACATGTAGTAGAACGCTAACAAGAAGTCTGCTTTCAGTGTTGGAAATGGAAAGGATTCACTGTGGGAACCCATCACCTGTGATCATGAAACATAGACATTGACAGCAGCCTGAGTTCCATATCTAACCCTGGGACCTCCTGTCCATCCAAGGTCCAAGCCTTCCCCCTCCTTTCCTTTTCTACTTCCCCATTCTGTCACCCCAAGTGACCACTATAGCTTTCACTCTGTCCAAACTGTGCTTGAAACCATCAACTGTTTTAGCACCCATCACTTTAGCTAGTAGACTGTTCCATTGATCCACTACCCTTTCTATAAAATAATACTTCCTCATCTCCCTCCTAAACCTCCCTCCTGACAATTTCCACTCATGTCCTCATGACCTCAAACTAGCATTCAAGCTAAATAGTTCCTTGCAGTTCACCTAGTTTAATTCTTTTAGGAACTTCAAGGTCTCTGTCATATCTCCCCTCTCCCTTCTGGTCTCCAGCGAGTACATGTTCAGTGCTTTGAGGTGTTCCTCATAAGACCTGCCCTGTTGGTCCTGAATGTTACCCCACATTGCACTGTCTCCAGCCTGTCCCTGTCCTTTCTGAAGTCAGGGCTCTAGAACTGGGCACAGTACTCAGGTGTGGCCTTACTAAAAATCTATAAAGGGGTAGCATTACCTCCTTCTCCTGCCATCAATACCACCTCCCTATACATCCCAGAATCCTTCTTGCCTTAGCATAAGCCTTGTTGCACTGGCTCGATTGCTTGAGGGTGTTACTAGTGATAGCTCCTAGGTCACGTTCCTCCACTGTAGTGCTAAGTCTCACCCCACCCATCCAGTATTCTGTTCTGGGGATCTTATTCACTAGATGCATCACTTTAAACTTTTTGACATTGGATTTCAACTGCCAAACCTTAGATTACCCCTCTAGCTTTTGTAAGTCACCTGGCATTTCTCTGATTCCCTTGCCACTATCTACCCTCCCACAGAGCTTAGTGTCATTTACAAAGAGACACAGCCTACCCAGGATACCTTCTCCAATCTCACTGATGAAGATATTGAAGAGGGCCAGCCCCAGGACAGATCCCTGTGGCACCCAGCTCTTGAGCTCCTGCTCTTTTGATTTGACCCCATTTATCACAACCCTCTGCTGCCTACCCTTTAGCTAGTTTGCAACCCAGTTAACTATGTCCCTAACCAAGCTGGCCCATAGGTGCAGAGGTTGGATTTCTGCTTATGATGCTGGTGACCCAGGTTCGGGAACAGGCCCGTGTCACTGGAGGGCTAGCCAGAGGAGAAGGATGGAGCATCCTACGAACTGCTCTCCTTCTCTGGGGGGAAGGTGGGGTAGTGTCCAGCACCTGGTAGACACCTGGTGGAGTCCAGGAGTCACTCAAACCACCCGGTGCTCGCATGTATGGGAGGTGGGGCAAACGCTGGCATTATTGCACATCCCCACCTCCAAGAAAAATGGTGGAAAAAGGAAGACAGGTGGGTCCTTTGCCTCCATGAAGCCCTCCCTGAAGCTTCAATTAGCCACCATTGCCTAGCTCTCCCAACTAGATACTGGTCCTGTGGCTCTGGATAGGGGACCAGTGCCACGGCCCCGCCCTCTGGGGGGGTAAGCCAGAGGTAACTGGGAGATGCTGGCCATAGATGGTAGATGGAAGCTCCAGGGCCCATGACCAGGGTGGAGACCAACAGAAGGACCTGCCAGGTAAAAAAAAAAAAAAAAAAAACTATGTCTCTAACCACACCCAGATTCTCCATCTTCTTCAATAAGCATTTGTGGGGCACCAAGCTGAAAGCCTTGCTGAAGTCAAAAGAGAGCAAGTCCATAGCATGGACGCTATCCAATTCCCTTGTCACCCAATCAAAGAAAACTACCAGGTTTGTCTGACAGGACCTCCCTATCATGAACCCATGCTGTTTACCATCCTGGAGACCGTTGCTTTCCAGGTAGTCCATGAGGTCTTCTTTTTTTTGAACTTTATGTTTATTGATTTCATATAAAACATATAAAATATACATTACATTCTCCGATAAAGTTATACATACTGCATGTCAGCATTACACATAAGTGCATATTCCCCAAAAGTTGATAATCAATACAGCTCACCCTTAAGTCTGGTACAAGAGGAGTTAGGGGGATTCAACATTTAGTTTAAAATCATGTATTTAAATCCCAATATGCTAGCCTCTTCAGTGGCTTTGGTATTTACTTAGATTTAGGGAGAATAGGTAAGGGAAAACAAACGGAAGCACTCTGCTTGCTATTAACCATTTTTACTTAAACTGTAAAGGGAAAGTATCATGCCCCCTCCCCCAAGGCATCCCGCATCTCCTATCTCCATCATAGAAAATATAATTTGAAATTTGCAATGTTAACAACAGTTATTTGAACTTCAAATTCAACGTCGGCATACTGACTGAAATGAAAGGCCTCGGTTACCTAAGAGACTGCTAGAACACCATACTGCCACTGAGGAGGATTAAAACAAACACTTATTTTAACAAGGAAAGAGGTGCCCCATACCTTCCTTCAAGATCCCATAGTAAAAAGCATATAACCCCCTCCTCTTCAACTGCACCCACAATGTCTAGCATAAAATCAAATGTCCTTCTAGCACTCTGACATTGATACCTCCTCCTCACACAACAGGTATAAGAAGGAAGAGTAAACAAAATGTGACACTTGGGAAAATTAGTATCAGTCACCGAGTGTGAATCCCAAAGTTCTCTTAGTCACTATCAGATTCTTCCTCATCTTCACGACGTGGAGTAGCGACTTTGGCAACAAATTCTTTTTCTGTTTTCGTAGTCCATCTTCCAGCATCCTTGGGGTCCAAGAATTGCCAAATTTTACCTCCATATTTTATTCAGAGCCAGGACAGCAACAGAAAAGAATGGACAATGTGAAGGGCTCACAGACGTCGTCATACTGAATCAAATTGCTTCCTGCGAGCCCTGGTCTGGAAGGACAGGTCAGGAAAGGCTTTTACATCAGCGTCATTGATCAAAAGAGGGTATGCTGCTCTGGCCACAGCTAGAATTGTGTCCTGGACATGGGAGCCAGAGGTGCGCAATAGAACAGTGCACGGCTGAGATGGAGTTGAAGGCCTCACACATGGGTTCACCCAGTAAGCTTTTATGAAGGAGTGCCATTGAAAATCCTCCAAGAGTGGTAGAGATTCTTGCAGTCAGTGCTTCACAAATTTCAATAGGTTGTGCCTTCAGCATCTTCCAGTATGCCCACTAGTCGTACATTACCAGAGCAGCTTTCGTTCTCCAGGGCTTCCAACCTCCCCTGCATCTGTGTATTTTCCCTGGTTAGAGTGTTAACAGCCACTTGGGTAGCTGTAGATCATTTGTCAGCTTCTGCAACTGTCTCAGCTAACTCTTTTATAGCAGCATCTTGTGCTTCAAGTTTGCTGAGAGTTCTTTCAATTTTGGAGTCCAAAGCTCTCCTACACTCCATCATGTCCTACCATGGGGGTTCTGAAATTGAGCTTGGGAACCTCCCTGTAATGCTGGACGTAATTTTATTAGCCTTGCTGTGCTGCTGCGCTGATGTTTTAGAAGATCCTGCTTGCTGGTTCTTAGGTCTCCCCATTAGTATCCAGTATCGTTTGATTCATTAACCATTCAAGAGTCCAAATCTGCTGAACAAACTGGCTTAAAACTATTATTTTAAGATTTTTTCTATGATTTAATAGAGACACATTGTGGAGCTTGTAAGGGAAACAATCTGCCTCGAAGATGGCTCTCTAGCACCCCCCACGAGGTCTTCTTTGATCAGTGACTTCATCAGCTTCCCTACAATGGAGATAAGACTGACAGATCTGTAGTTCCCCACTTGTTCCTCCCCCCTTATAGAGTGGAATGACATCCGCCACCCTCCAGTATTTCAGATCTACCCCTGTGCTTAGTGAGTGGTTGAATAGTCCTACCAGGGGCCCAACCATTTCTGCTCAGTTCCCAGAATATCCTCAGACTTAACCCATCTTGTCCTGGGGCCTTATCTGTCATTAGGGCTGCCAGCTTTTTCTTGGCTCTGTCGCTTCTAAATGTCGGCTGCCTCATTTCTGGTACCCCCTTTAATGCCCACTTTGATGCAATTCTCAAGAAAGGGCCTGCCTTCATCCATGGTGAAAACTGAGCAAATGTAATCATTAAAGGAGGCAGCATTTTGCCTGTCCTCTTCTATTACCCTACCCCTCCAATAGCCTAATGATTCCCCCTCATTTCTTTCTTTTTTCTGTAATACATTGGAAGAAATTATTTTCTCCACCCTTGACCCCTTCTGCAATATGTAGCTCTGTATCTGCTTTTGTTTCCCTAACTGCCCTCTTTGCCTTCTTATTTCCCAGTAAACATTCATCCCATTCTTCCTCCCCCTACTTTTCTTTGTACTTGTAGAAGGTCTTTGTCTTATCTCCCACCATTTCCCTGACTTTTGGCAAGAACCATAATGATTTCTTGAACTTATTCCTTTTGGTTACTGTTCTCATAAATAACTTAGATGCTTTGAGAACAGCCACCTTTATTACCCCCATCTCTCTTCCACCCCATATGAATTGTATACCCAGACTAACTTTTCCCTGAACAGTTCCCTCAGCCTGCACAAGTTCGCCCTCCTAAAATCAAGGACTTCAGTTCTCAATTGGGGCTTTTCAATCTCAAGGACCAGTTTGAACCAAATGGAGTTATAGTCACTGTTCCCTAGTGGCTCCCCTCCTCACACCGCTGCAACCAACTTTGAATTGGTAAGCACCAAATGGAGAATGGTAGTCTGCCTGCTGGGTTCCTTAACTAGCTGTATCAGGAGCTGTCCCAGTGGCACAGAGGGCTGAGGCGCTATGCACCTTACTTCTCACCAATGAACTTGGGCACCAGGGGTTGGCCAGGGGGGAGAATATTGAGTGTCCAATGGACTGCTCTCCTATCCCAGAGATGGGGAGGGACAATGTCTCGCTCCTTGGTTGCCATCTGTTGGAGGCCAGATGGCAGTGCCAGAGTCTGAGCATCATGTAAGGGAGGGGCTGTGGTTCCATAGTGTGAGTGCGCCTCCACATAAGCATGCTTATGTGTTTCTGTGGTAAGGGGTAAAGGAAGAAAAATGGAAAAGGAAAGGTACTGGCTTCATAAAGCCTTGCTTGCCTGCCCCATTCCCTGCATTGCCATCTGACCACTACCCCAATTCTGGATGAGAGTCTCTGGGTGGGGGGAGGATGGCCCTCCTCTTCCTGGCCCCATCATGGGGGGCAATCCGTGGGGGAATCTAGAGGTGGTTAGGTCAAGGGGTGGGTGTCGGAAGAGAGGGGCAGGGACGGGACTGAATACCCCCCACTACAGCTGACCCAATGGGAAAAAAGCAATATGGAGGGAACAAAAATAGTTGTACCAGAAGACAGTCCTGGAGTACATCAAGCAAGGCTTGACTTCTTGTGCTCCTGGCCATCAGAACATCCCAATCGATGTCCAGCAGGTTCAGATCACCCACTACCAATACTTCTCCCTTTGCTACCTCACTTCAAGTTCTTCCTTGAGCTCCAAGCTTTTTGTCCCTCTCTTCCCCTTGCCTGGAAGTCTATAGAGCACCCCAAAGGGTAGTTTCTTGCCCAAGGTTACTATGAGTTGCACGCGCAGTGACTCTGACTCCCTATTACCCAAGATGCACTGATCCTCCGCTATCTCAATGTCATCCCTGACATATAGGACTACTCCTCCCCCTCTACGTTTTCCTTTATCCCTCCTGAACAATGACTACACAGGAACCATTAGGTCCCAGTTGTTATTTTCTGTAGATGTTTCTATGATGTCCACAAGATCTACCTCAGTGTCTGCCATCAGTGCGTGTAACTCACAGATTTTATTCCCAGGCTTCTGACATTAAACATACTCCCTTCCATCTGACCCCTGAGCCCACTTTGCTATTCCACTGTTTATGACCCTTGTGTTTTCCATGTTCTCTTAGCCTTTTGTTTTTCTTGGTGTTTGCACATTTTGCATTTCCCCCTCTATGATGTCCCATCACCTGTCCCAAATTGTCCCTCATTCCACTTTATACCCATTGAACTGCTATTAGCCCTCAGATGTGGGGGAGTACTAGCCAGAATCCCCTTCTTCTCACCTGTCACTCTAGTTCCCCTAGCCCCAGTCTCCCCCACAGTCAATTTAAATGTGTGATATAGACATCAAGCATCTGCCCAAGCATGCAGGTCCCTTCTCTTGTCAGGTGGAGTCCATCACCTTTAAAGAGCCTCCTGTCCCAGAAGTCCCCCCAGATCCACACAACATGATACCCCTTCTCCTGACACCATCCTTTAAGCCACCCATTAAACTCTTCTATCTCATCCCTCCTAATTCTATTATTCTTTCCCCCCTCCCTTCCCCACACAGAGAGGACCTCAGAAAAGGCCAAGGAGGCAGGGTGTCCTGCCAATCTGTTCCCCAGTCTTCAAAAGTTCTGCTTTAACATCTCCACAGACTAGTTCACCAGATCACTGGTACCTAGGTGTACCAGCACCCCAGCTCTCCACACTCCCTCTTTGCCATCCTCCCTATCCTGTCTATATCCCAGGTGCTCCTGGAAGGCACCTGATCATCCCCCTCCCTTCCAATTCCCCCTCCCACTACCCGCTCCACACACCTAATCATTGTGTCTCTGACCACTAGGACTCTCCTGGTAGATTTGCTTCTGCTTGTCCCCTTGGGTGCTGTCATGCTGACCTGTCCTACATCACCATAGAAACATAGAAGCTGTCAGAGGATAAGGACCACTAGGCCCATCCAGTCTCCCTATAGGCCCTATACATGTATGCACCAACTGACTGATTTCACTTCCACAGAGTTTTCATGAAATTCTGCAATTTTCACAGACTGTCGCCTTATATCTGCCACCAGTGAATTTCACATTTTCCATGGAATTCATCGCCAAACTGCAGAAATAATATTAGTACTGTGGAAAATACATTGCGAATTACAGAACTCGCTGTTACTGAAATAATCTGCCATCCGTGCTGCTGAAATCATGGAATATATTATTCAATGAGCTGTTTGATCATGTGATTCCATTAATTTAGGTGGGAAATTAGTTATAAAACTACTCCTTTTTTACTGTCACTGTCTTTCAGTTAAATGTTGTAATTTTTGTAGTGTTAAATCAGACTTCCTATTCAATATTATAGTTGTTTCCAAACGTTCCTATTTAAAAATTTGGGGGGCAAAATATTCTGCAGTTTATCCTGAAAATCTACCGTTCATAAATTTATTCACTGGAACACCCTTCAAAAATTCTGCAGTTACTTGATTGGCTGATTTAGGTTCAATGAGGCGGGATTTCAGTGTCAAATGTTACGGTAGCAACCACCCTCCCCCTCTCAGTCAAGTGACTGCTGCTCCTTGCTTTCTGTGCAGTTCTTTAGAGATTGGTTAAGTGGAAAGTTCTGCTGCTCTGTGTGTCTACACTTTTTGCATTCTACTAGAGAAAAAACAAACCCTTTGCATTTCAATCTTTGATTGAAATACTTTGAAATCCTTTTGTTGTTGTAGGATCCTTATTCAGCAATCTGATATATGATTTCTAATATCTTGATTAGCTGCTTCAATAGTTAGTTAATATAGGTATACAGGACAGGACATAATTTGTCTGCAGTTTTACTTTAAAACTGCAGTTTAGTATTTTTTGACAGGAAATGAAATACTGTGAGAAGCTGTTCTTATTTTTCCTGAACAATATTGTAATCTGCTTACACTGATATACTGATTTTGGTGTGATACACTTTTGGTATATACATTTATTGGATTTTTTTTTCTGCTACTTAAAATCTGAGTTAAAAAATGGTAGGAAAGAAGGCAGGTAGTGTGCGTGGTGGACATGGCAATTCAGTGGTTCCTTTGAGTAGTAACTCTCCTCCTGAAGCTCCGGGTGAAATGTCTTGTGATATGGATATGGAATTTGATTCTGGTGCAGGTTCTTCTGGCACCAGCACTGTAGGTTCCGTGGTTGGCAGTACAATGGGTGCAGGTAGTAGCAAGTCAGGTACAAAATTGTCTCTGATAGCTCAGCCTTCTTCTGATGGTGCAGTAGGTAAAGGTGGAATCAGTATTAGCTGCTTTTTTCAGCATGTAGGCAATAGTACCAGTACTGGGAGCAAAACAATTGGTAGTGCTAATGAGAATGCAGCAGCCAAGTTAAGTGAAAGGGGGTGGAGGGACTGAAATCTGCAGCTGATGTTGCTGCATTAGTGTTTGATTCACAAGATGATTCTTAGGATGAAAGTCAGGATTTGCCATTACTTGGGATAGATTCACAGTGTTTAAGTAGCAGTTTTGAATGTGATACTCAAGACGATGCTCCCACAGGGTGGGTGAGACAAGGTGGTCAGTAAAAACAGTGAGTGTAGTGATAGTAAACCTGTTGGTTTGACTGATACTGATGTTTTGCTGGTGGTTAGTGAGGAAAAGGAGGCTATGGTAGAAGACATTACTGGTGTCAGTGACAGTGACAGTGTGGAGGATTGTGTTGATGTTCTAGATGACCCTTGATTACCAACCTCCCCATGTCCCTTTTAAGGATTCCTCTACCTGTCCCCATAATGTAAATATGTCATATGCACCCACTGAAAGATCAGTGACTGTTAACATGCAATCACAAAAAAGTATCTGTTTCAGTGGTATGCATCACAAGTGCCCCCAGCAGCAGGTGAGACATGAGTCACAGCAGCAGTTCCCAGTCAGCAGTAATTCAGAGTGTGATCCCCTTCTAAAAACCAGTGCAGAGTGGGCAAATCTCTTGTGTGGGATTTTTTTCATTGCAAGACAATGACATCAGTACAGATTATTTGCCAGATTTGCAGAGCTAAAGTGAGTCATGGCAAGGCAGGGTCACACTTAGGCACAAGTGGTATGCACTCACATTAGTAAACCAAACACACCATTTGCTGGCAACAGCATAAATGCCAGGCCTCCAATGTAGAAAACAGTGATTCTGTTCCCCTACACAAGTATTTATTGGACCCAGTTCACACTGACAGTAGTGTTGCTCCACCACAACTAACCTCCACTCCCAAGCGATCTGTAGTGCTAAGTCAATCATCATCCTCTGCCTCATCTTCCTCTGTATTTTCTGGCTTCTCTTGACACAGTATCCTGCCACATACTCCATTCAGTTCCAAAGTCACCCATACGCAATTGAGAATTTCCAAGGATGTGGTCACTATGAGAAAACTTAACATTAAGGAGGCATTGTCCAAAAATACCAAGTACCATTTTCTTTCAATTGTAAGGCACTTTAATGTAGCAGTTGCCCAAATGCTTGCAATGGACCTTCTACCTTACTCATTTGTTGAAAAATCAGGTTTTCGTCAGCTCATGAATAAGGCGGTACCCAAATATGAACTGCCAAGCCGAACAAACTTTTTGATGAAAGGTGTCCCTGAGATGTACAACACACTTTTTTGTACAGTTTCTCATTCATTGTCACAGTCTGTGGTCAGCACTGTGCATCTGACCACTGATATGTGGACCAGTTGTCCAGGATCCACAGTCAGCTTCATATGTGTTACAGCACATTGGGCACACATCCCTGGTGTGTATGGTACTTCACCTTGTCCTGCAAGTGATTGCTGTTTGAAAGCCACACACGGTGGCAGTGGTGGTGTGTATCAACATGCGACACTAAGCATGCAAAGTACACATGGCTCGCACACAGCCAAAAGAATTCTGGAACATCTAAATGAGACAATTTCTCATTGGCCGAAACCACATGGACTCACAGCAAGTTTCATTTCAAGCAACAATGGTGCAAATGTGGTTAAAGCCATAAGTGACAGTGGTTTTCAATGCATCCCATGCTTTGCCCATGTTTTAAATCTGATTATACGTGAGTTCTTCAAATATGAGGCAGTGGACAGTATGATGACCATTATTCATTGAATTTGTGGCCATTTCATCCATTCTTCAAAAGCTCGGTCTGAGCTTAATGTGTTGCAGCATGCATATGGTGTTCCACAGACTCATCTCAAGCAGGATGTTCCCACAAGATGCAACTCCACTCTTTACATGTTGGAATGCCTGCTTGAGCAGTGTAAACCTGTCAAGAACTATGTCATGCAGCTTCGTGACCCCCTGACTCAAAAGGCAGTGTCCCTTAGTCCATCGCAGTGGAGGTCCATGGACAGTGTCATACAGGTTCTGTGCCCTTTTGAGCATGCAGCTCAGGTTGTTAGTGGCAAACCCACATGTCTTAGTCAGGTCATTCCCTTATTGTGGGTACTGAAGCAGGCAGTGCTCAATTTGCGTGACCAATTTGAAGGTGCAGCAGATGAGGTTGGCATCAACCTGTTGAACTGCATGATGGACATCTTAGAAGGTGATGATCTTGTGTGTGACATGTTGCACAGTGATTCATGTAGGATGGCCACTTTACTGAATCCCTGTTACAAATATGGGATTGCAGCACTTCTGCCAGGGTGCAGTGTAGAGGTTGATCATTGTGCACTTGCTCTTCATGAGAACATGCATAACAAAATGCTTCAATCAGATGTCATGAAAACTAATGAGCAAAGTACTCAGCAGCATGTGTGTACCAGTTCCAAACTCTCTGTGTCATCCAAGTCATCATCTTCATCAAGGCCACTGTTTTTCATTTTTTACTGGAAAATCCGGTAAAATTCCAGAATTAGGGCTGCCTGAAGACTGGTAAAAACAAAGATTTCATGGAATCTGGCATTTTATATCAGATCAGTAAATCTTCAAAACTTGTGTTTTTTCTTTTTATTGCTTTCTGTACTATTTTCAATTTGCTTTATTTAATGCTCTGTATATTAAGCCTTCTTTAATTCTGATTATTTATACAGATGCTAAAAGAATGATCACAGAATCCTGGTAAAATCCAGAAATTAGAGTAACAATCACCAGTGCAATTGTGGAATCTGAAGTCTTGAAAAGGGAATTTAATTGTTTTAATCATTGTAAATTAGTAGCCTTGATCTTCATCAGTTCCCAAACCCAGCCACAATCCATTGTGGTCAATATTACAGCAGATGGGTGTTTCCCAGCCCCTTAAGCTGGAATACAGCAGCAAACTGCATGTCTGCAGCAAACATGGTGACTGCGTACCTTGATAATCTGGAACAGGTTTCTGTTGAGGATGACCCTTTGTTGGTATACTAGCAACACAAGGTTACAGTGTGGCCTACACTGGTGGCAGTTGCACTGGAATATTTAAGTTGCCCTTGTTCGAAAGGGTGTTTAGTTCTGCGGGGGCAAGTGAGTCAGACCACCTAACATGCCTGTCTGATTTAAATGTTGAGTGACTGACATACATAAAAATGAATGAACATTTTATTCCACCTCACTGGTCTTTATTTTTTATTTTTTTATTTTATTAAAATCTAGGATTACAAATACCTTTGAGCGGGAACTTCTCATTTATAAAGGTTCCACGTCGAAGGAATGGGGGTATACATACATAAAAAGGTCAACATAATAATACATAGTTACATAATAAAAAGTAGTAAGAGACTGAGGCTTAGGAAATTACAGTAATTCAAAATGTGCCAAATGTTAGGTAGCATGACATACTGTGCCAGCCAAGGGCACTCTTGGAAATAAGCACTGCAGGTGAGAGGGAAGGGGGTATGCAGGCAGGAAGGCCATTGTCAGAGGGTAGAGGTTGAGGGTAAGAGCTCTAAAGGGGAGGGAGAGGAGGGATAAAAGTCAGGAAATGCCAGGGGAGGAGGAAAGGGAGAGGGAGCAAGGGGGTAGGCAGGTAGAAGGGGGCAAGGCGGGAAGAGGTAGCTGTCAAGACTGAAGTGGAGGGCAGTGAGCGGTGGGCCCCTGATTAGGCGAGGCAGTCACAATGACTAGATGAAATGAGATGAAGTTGGAGTTGTCTCTTAAAAGGGCCAGGAGCAGCAGCAGTAAGAGTTTCTTTGTTGAGAGTATTGTACCACTGTGGTGCTTTGTGGGCAAAGGCCCTCTGGCCCATGATAGTCCGGCATCTGGGGACAAGGAAGGTTAGTTGTTGTGAACTTCTAGTTTGCTGGGTGCTGTGGTGGTCAATGAGGAGCTTTTCAATGCCCAGGGGCATGACCCCAAGGAGGACTTTTTTGGCTAAGAAGCAGGTTTAATACTGTATCCGGCTGATGAGAGGAAGCCATCCTGCCTGAGTGTACAGGTCACAAGTGTGTGTAAGTCGGTCAGCCCCAGTTAGCAGCCTGCATGCTTTGTTGAGTGCAACTGTAATTCTGCAGAGGGCAGAGGCAGAGCCATAAATTGCTAGCCTGTAATTGATGATGGAGGTGACAGAGCTGTTGATAGCCAACCGGAGAGTGTCAGGAGTCATGCAGTGTTTGTGCCTGTAGAGCAGGCCTATACAGATGTTGGTGGCTTTGGTGACAGAATCTATGTGCTGATGGTAGGAGAGTGTGCTGTCCAATGTGACACCTAGGTATTTAAAATCAGGAATGTGTTCAAGTAAGGTCCCTGTTTGGTTTAGGATGGTGAGGTCACGGGATTTGTACTTGCTCCGGGCATTGTAGAAGGTCATAATCTTTGTTTTGCTGTAGTTCATGATCAGTTTGTGTGACTTGAACCATTCTTCGATGCACGTGAATTCAAGCTGTAATTGTTTCTTGCGGAACTCTGTGTTTTGGTGGTTGGTGAACATGACTGCGTCATCAGTGTAGAGCAGTAATTTCTGGTGGCAGACACTAGGAAGGTCATTGAGGAAGAGGCTGAAGAATAGTTGCCCCAGGATGGACCCCTGTGGAACCCCTGAAAGGACTGGCTTCTCTTCCGAGGTGACACCGGCAATCTTAACCCACTGGACCCTCTCCCCAAGGTAGCTTGAAAACCAGAACAGCGCTTCATTGGAAAGCCCAATGTTTGATAATTCATTGAGTAGGAGTGGGTGGTTCACAGTATCAAAGGCTTTTGTAAGGTCGATGAATACTGCCCCTACACAGTTTCCTTGATAGAGAGTGATATGGATGAAGCCCATGAATTCTAATAGTGCAGTGGTGGTACTGTGACCTTTTTGGAAACCATGTTGCTCAGGACACTGGATGTCGTATTTTTCCAGGTACTTGACTAGTTGGTCTGAGTCGATGCACTCCAGGGCCTTAGACTATGGAGGGAGGATGGAGATAGGTCTGTAGTTGGAGTGCAGTGATTTGTCTCCACTTTTGTGTACCGGTGTGATGGTCGCCTGTTTCCAGCAAGATGGGAACTGGGACATCCTTAGTGATAGGTTGAGGACCTTTGTCAGGAGTTCAAGGACTTCTTCAAGGACAAGTGCTAACAACTGCAGGTCAAGAGAGTCACCGCTGTAGACTGCATTGTGAATGGCCTTCCAAATATAGGTTCTGGCTTCATGCACTGGGATCTCCTTGAAGTAGAGTTGTGGGGCAGGGTGTAGGAGAGGAGTAGTTGCAGGAGGGTTACTACCAGAGGGGGCATCAAAGAAATTAGAAGGAAGGACACTATCCAAGTTGGAGAACGCATTGTTAAAGGTGTTGGTGATTATGTACAGGTCAGATGTTGGTGTTCCATTTATGTTGAGCATGGTGGGTGGTGACTTAGGGTCCTTGCCTGTAAGATCTTTCAAGTTACTCCAACATTTTCTTCCATCACCCCAGGAGTTGGAGAGAGCTTCCTTGAAGTATTTGCTTTTGGTGCTCCTAACTGCCCATATGCACTCATTTCTGGCAGCTTTATATTTATGAATATCCCCAGGTTTGGGTGTTGCATGGGCACGGTGCCAGAGATGATCCCTATGTTTGAGTAAAGTGATTAGATCGGGGGTTATCCAAGGGTTAGCTCTGCTCCTGACCTTCAGCTTTTTGAGAGGTGCAAAGATATTGCAGGCCACAGTGAAGTGGCTGATGAAAAGGTCTAAGGCTTGGTTTACATCAATGGCAGAGTTGATTGGTGTCCAGTCCAGGTGGCTTAGGTGTGTCTTTAGTAGCTCAAGGTACCCCTGCTTTAACACTTTGGTGTGGATTATTTTAGAAGGGGGCTTAATGAATTTGTTTGTCCAGGTACATGTGACTGGTGAGTGGTCACTGATTCCATCAGGGAGCACTGAGACTTTTGAGATTCATTCAGGGTGATTAGTAAGGATCCAGTCCAAAAGTGTGTGCGACCCTGTCCTATAGTTGCATCTGGTGGGGGTGGTAACAAGCTGGGTGAAGTTCTGTGATGTGACAGCATCCTTTTAGTTTCTGACCTCCAGCGATAGCCAATTTATGTTGAAGTCACCTAGTACTATGAGTTCAGAGTTATGGTGTAATCCCTTTAGGCTTTCCAATATGCTCATAAATCTATTGGGCTGATCTTTAGGGGGTAGGTACACAGAGGCAATGGTGAACTCCTTGTTGTGCACCTTGAGTAGAACTTTAATAGCGAGAACCTGCGAGGGTGGTTTAGGGTGTGATAACGGGAAGACTTGACCCAGATAGGAATTCCTCAGGTAGATGGCATAGTCCCCACCTCATTTGGAAACCCTGTCCTGCCTGAATATAGAGTATCCAGGGACAATGACTGCAGTGTCTGGTATCTTGGGGTTAAGCCATGTTTCGACAACAGAGAGTACATCAGGGCTATGTTGCTGGACCCAGGTTTGCAAGAATGTCAAGTTTGTTAAGGAGGCTGCAGACGTTGATTGAGGCTAATGTGAGGGACCCCTCCCACCTTTTTGTGGCATGGGGTGCTAGGCCGGTAGGCCCTGGGTTAGGATGAACATTTCCAGATATCTGAAGTAGCATAAGTAGTATCCTAAGAAGGTACGCTTTAATCATTTTGCAGACTAGTTTTGTTGTAGGGCATCTAGTCCTCTTGGCCTTGCTGGTTTGCATTTGCCCCGTGATATTGCAGAGCACAATATATAAAGCCATGTTCTCAGAGGTGCCACGTGATTGATGAAAAGTAATCAAATCCACAGGAAATGGTGAACTACCGGGGACCAGAAAACTGTTATTGTAGCTCAAAGGCCCAGAATGTGATAAATTCGTGAAGGGGTTAAATTCCTGAAGGTGATGAACATTAGCCTGGGGCATATGCAGGATGTAAAAATCCTTTGTTAGTATCTTCTCTTTGTTCTCCTACATGGTTGTGAATAGACCTCAAATACAAGTACACATCCTTTAAGAACAAGTCAGACAGAAATGTGGATTCAATGCAGCACTCCACAACTCAGTGCTTGTATAACAGATTTACTGACCTTACTTTTGGCTTTCATGGCTTCCAAAAAAGTTGATTTATGATGAGAATGCCAATACCCGGTGGTGATGTTTTGCAGTTTCTTAGTCCAGGAAATGTTCATAGGTGTTATGTCCAAGATTGGTCCAGTTCCTCCAAGCAGAAACACATGGAAATCCACAAAACTAAACTACTGACAGAGACAAACACAAACAGCCAGCCACAAGACTCTTGTCTGACAGTTATGCCTAGAGATGACGAGGAAGGCATGGATGATGCTGAAAATGATATGAGTCAGGTAGAGGGTATGTGTTCAGATGGTGAGGATACAGCAGAGGGACACATCTTTTTGTTTACATAATTGTGTAGTGGGTTTGATGACAGCAATGCTAACACCACTTATGTTGAGTTACCAAATTTAATTAAAGTCCAAATAAGCATTTTTTTTGTCAGACATTATTTAAAAATCCTACTCCATATTCAAGTACAGTAAAGGCTATTGTTTGCATTAATGATAAAACTGCATTGTAGCATTTATATTGCAAGCATAAATCCATTTTTCAAATCATTTGAATAATGTAAAACAAAGTTTTCTCCTTTAAAAATAAATTACTGCACTATCTCCTCTATAAAATGGATGGTAGACATGCCACGGAATAACATCATGTATGCGAGAGCTAGACAGCAGTTTGTGCTTCTTAAATAATAAATTTTCTAAATCCTTTTCCACCGTTTGTCTCAGAGTAGGCAAAACAAATTAACAGAAATCATGACTTTATTATTTTTTGCCAATATACATGTTAAGCTACTGTATGATGTTGATCAGTTCTGTTTTTCATTATTGCAGAACAGTGGGAAGTACTGTGAACCATATCATGTGCTCACCACTAAAAACAGCAGTACAGGCCATGTGTGCATTCACAATAATTTTACTAAGTGGCATGGTTGCTGTTTATACCTTTCTGCTGCATGCTATATATTAAGAAAATCTGTTAAGTTAATCCAAAATCCATCGTTGTTGATTTTAAATGTAAGTGTGTTGAATTTACGATGCAGGCCCACATGTGCACGCTCGACAGAGTGCCCAGCCTGCCCACCACCTGCTGTTGCTCACCCACAGCTTCAGACTCTTCTCTTGTAATCTGTAATGAGATATATTTAGCTCACTAATATATACTGAAAATCATAAGCATGCCATTGAAAATAAACATAAGACTCAAAGCTGCACACAGGATGCTTCCTTCTTCTGGCATTGTTAAATGAAGTGTTACCATGTGGCATGTGCCAGTGACACTCACGAAACAATGATGAAGATCATGCCTACAACTTTGAGTTTTTGCTGTACAATTTTATGCCTCTCAGTTATAGATTACTGAAATAGCTATATCTCGTAATGGGGTTACATCGGATAGTCTTGTGCTGTGGAATAGCAGCAGCAACTAGTGGACATGTGGTCGGTTGAGCCGGAATATGGTGTGGGGCTGTAATCTTAAATTTCACAGAGTTACATTGCAGAGCAATAGTGATAGATTTTGGATTATTTTAAGTGATTGCCTTACCACACAGAGCATGCAGAGGAGGCTTATACAGCAACGGGGCCACCAGGTTTATTCATTTTACAGCACACTCTGTAGTGATGTGATGTTGTGCTCCTACTGCCCATTCTGTGGTTCAAATAGAAAATAACTAAAATAATAACCAAATAAGGTAAAAAACAGAACTGATCATAATCATAGATTAACATGTATATGGCCAAAAATAATAAAGTCATGATTTTGAAAAACTGGTATCCAATATACTGTTGCAGAGGATTTAGAAAATTGATTATTATTTAACCAGCACAGAGAGTTGTCAAGCTCTCGTTTAGATGACATTATTTTGTGCCACATCTGCGGCAGTCTGCTGGACATCTGTTAGAACAGACAGTTCGAACAACATAAAGTACTATGCCCCACACTGGTGCTGCTGATGTGCACGCTGTCCACACACCTGCATCATCCATGACCACTACTGCTGAAATGACCACAACAAACAGCATAAAGATGAACTACTAGGCCCCAAGCTGGTGCTGCAGATGTGCACACTGTCCACACACCTGCATCCACTACTTCTTTGATGTCCGCTGTACTGAACCTCATAAAGAGCCAGTAGTACACAGTTCCACCACAGAATAAAAGGATGATGATGAGGACGATTCAAGATTGATGATAATAGTCTGGATGACAACAGACTTTACATGCCAATCAATCAGGTTAGGAAGGATTTCTAATTTTTTTTTATTTCCTTTATTGTTTGTTTAACTTATTATACTGTGTATTTGCCAAAGAAAGTGTTGCCATTTTATAGCACTTAATTAAATAAATATAATGACATTAGCTTTATATGTTCTCCATATTATTGTAATTTAATATGTGGATGCTAGCATTTCTTTTGACATAAAATATTATTTAGGCTGCTAGGGCTACTTTAACCATTGCATCATCACTGTTCATGTAAGAGTGTGCTTTGCTAATATGTATTTTATTTGATTTTGCTGTACACACAGGTATACTTACTATGCCTCATCTTATATCCTGTCCTGCGAATATATCCACACAACTGTTTACAGCAATGTCCACCATGTGACTGGTAAATAAAATATTTCAATGGTCACAATTTTGCCTAATTTTTTTTTTTATTATTAGTATATCTTACATGTAGAGGTGTCAGTTGTAGGCCATACCTCTATACCTACTGATCAAGGTTGTCTGTCTGTGTGGGGGGGGGGGCTAGAAATAAATATGAGATGTAGTCACAGACCAGTGCAATGTATATTATGTAAAGTACTGTTAGAGATAGGAAAGGATTACAGTTGTTTAAGCTGCTGATGCTGAACCAATCAGCATTTTCTAAGTGAAATAAATAAATGTTACTTGCCCTGTTTTTATCTCTGCAACTCCGTGATTTTTTTTTTTTTTAGGTATGCCGATTAAATTCTTCTGCCCATATATCGCTGCTACTACTGCTCCTGCTGTCCATAATCAACTTTCTGCACCTGGACTCTGGCTACCTGCAGTGTTTTTCACTTATTGGTAAGGTAAGCATATATTTTTTTTTGAGGGGGGGAGCTGTTTAGATCTTTTCTCCTTCAACGTAGATCATAATAACTAAGTCCGATAGCTCATTGTACATTGTATGCACACTCTTTATGCATTGCAGAGGTCAGCTGGTAGTAAAGTGTCAAGTGTTTGGGGGGTGTAGTGATGTAGCCTCAGACCACTGTTGTGATTATTATGTGCAATCAGGTTAAACATTGCCTAGGATTACTGTGGTTTAAGCTGCTGAACCAATCAGCATTTTCTAACTTAAATCAATGTAACTTGTCATGTTGTTTCTCTGCAACTCTGCCACTCTATTGTCTTTCAGGTCCAGCAATAATATGCTCCTGCTTATATGGTGCTGCCTGCAGCTGCTGTGAAGTCAACAGTCATGTACTCCCGACCCGTGTTCATTAAGCCTGAACAAATGATATCCAAATTAGTAACTGATATATGCCTCGTACTGATGCTACTGCTCCTGCTGCCGCCAATCACCACTCCTGCTGTGTCATCAAAGGATGCACGCAGTCACCACTGACAATACCGAAGTAAGGAACACTTTAATGAGGAACTTTTAGGCCCTGATGCTGCAAATTCCATGACCATGACTGCCGAAATGGCCGCAACAAGGAACAACATAAAGATGAACTACTAGGCCCCACACTGCTGCTGCTGAATCTGTGCATGCTGTCCACACCTGCAAATTCCATGACCACAACTGGCTGACACTACCGTAGCTCCTGCTGCTACTGACCACCAGTACTGCTGTACCATCAATGCCGGAACACAGTCACCACTGACAAATAATGCTGAACTACCCAAGGAACACCCTGCAGAGGAAGTACTAGGCCACAAATTATTACTGCTGCTGCTGCTGTGTTGTTGATATGAAAAACTCTTTATCTTCCACCCACCACTAATGATCTACCTTCACTACCTGCACCCATCACCACTGCTACTGCCTGTGCCTCAATAAGGAACACCCTAAAGAGGAAGTAGTGTGTTGCATATGTCACCTGTTCAAACACAGAAAGGAACATCCCTCGTTCCAGCAGAGGTCAACAGTTGTATAACAGTTGGTTATAGTGAAATGAAAGATGTCAACACAGATAGTACATTTTTTAGGGAATAATCTTTATCTGAGAAATCTGCAAACAAAAATATGAAAGGTGACAACTAAAAACTACAAGAAAACAATCAGGAAAAAAACAACAAACAAGCAAACTTTTAAGCTAAACTATTAACTATGTGAACAATATACAATGAACAAGTAACGAACTAACAGCAAAGCTGTCAAAAATGACAGCAGATTAGAACTTGTCACCTGTCAAAGCTTCCAGTCATTTTTCTGTGGCTGTACATTTGTCTTTCTCCTGAATAGCCATCTTTCCATTCCCACTACCTTCAGAAGTGGCTGCACCCTTTGGCAGCATCTTGGGCTTGTGAGATTTGTCTTGTTTTTTGACCAATGAGGTCAGAGTTTCTACAGCCTTGCGCAGTTGGTGCATATCTGTCTCTATGTGAGTTTGTCCTTCTGCCAGTGAGTTAATTTTGTCCATTAACTTGCTGAAGTCCTCCTTGGTAATATTCACTCCACCACCAACCTTACCTGTGGGTACTGCTGCTGAGGGTTTTGAAGCAGGTTTTGCAGGTCCTGTTTTTTGGGATGTTATAGATTGTCCAGTTTTTTTTTTTTATTTCCAGTGCCGCTAGTACTACCACTAGGCTGTGCCTCCCCCTCACTCTGGTATGGTTCCCTTTGTGCCACTTCTAACATGGCCTTCTGCAGACATGCCAGTCTGTTCTACACTCTCTTGCTTCTGGTTTGCTCAGAATTGGCAGCTGTGGCAGTGGTCAGTGCTTCACTAGTATCTGTATAGAAATAAAATGTTGTTATAATTTCATTTGTATAGTTATATATATATATATGGCTCCCTTCAAAAGTGTGCCCACTGCTCCTCAACTCCCCCTTCTATCTCCCTCCCTGCCAGGGCCTCTTTGATACATGTCCCCCATACTAGCAAAATCTGCCTCATAAAATCCAAGACTCTTGTCTTATTTTGACTAGACTGTGTCCCTGTCCTCATGTTAAACTGCACTATGTGGTGGTTGCTGGATCCCCAGCTACCCTTCCACCTGGATATATATATTAATTGCAAAAAAGTCCTTTAATACATCAGTTATGGTTGATTGTTCAGTGACAGAAGTTTGGAAATCCTATGTTAGGGTTCCCACCCCTACCACCACACCCCCAATCACCCAATGCTCCACACACCAGCAGCGTTGGGTTGTACCATAGGGTCATCAGGCCAAACTCTCACCCCAGAGTTAGGCCTTAGTATGCCCTGATGCCTATTGGTGTGTGGAGCAAGGGTGTGGTGATAGGGGTGGGAAGGAACCCTAACATCAAATTTCCAAACGTTTTAGAAAATTGCCAACAGATAAGGACTGCCAGGCCCATCCAGTCTGTCCATAAGCCCTATGCTAGTTTTCAGCCTCTGACCCTACCTTGCCATTGACTTCTCAACCCTCCTTCCCACCTCTAAGGTTCCCTTATGCCTGTCCCAGGCATGTTTAATTCCATCCACTGTGCTCACTCCCACCACCTCCTGTGGCAATGAGACTATTCCATGTGTCCACCACCCTCTCTGTGAAGAAAAACTTCTTCATATTTCCCCTTAACCTGCCACCTTCCGATTTCATATCATGCCCCCTTGTTCTTGTACTCCTCCTGTACTGGAAGATGTCTCCCCTGTACCTTGTTAAACAATATTTATGCCCTTAAGATATTTGAATGTTTCTATCATTCGTGTCCCCCTACTTCCTCCTCTCCTCCAGTGAGTACATATTGAGATCCTTTAATCTCTCCTCATATGTTTTCTGGTACAAGCCCTGTACCATCTTAGTCACCCTTCTCTAGACAGCCTCCATCCTGTCAATGTCCTTAGGAAGGTGTGGCCTCCAGAAGTACACACAGTACTCCAAATGAGGCCTCACCAGTGTTTTATACAGTGGCATCACCACTTCCCACCTCCTGCTAGTGGTACCTCTGCCTATGCATCCCAGCATGCCACTGGCCCTCCCTGCAGCCTTTATACTCTTATTAGACACCTTTAGGTCATCTGAAATGATAACCCCCATGTCCCTTTCCTCCTTGGTCATGAGCAACTCCCCCATTCTATACCTGTCCCCAGGGTTCCCTCATCCCAGATGCATTATTTTGCACTTCTTTGAATTGAACCTCAGTTGCCACTCCTCTGACCATTTTTTAATCTTTTCCAGATCCCTCCTCATTCTCTCCACCCCGTCTGGAGTATCCATTCTGTTGCAGATCTTGGTGTCATCTGCAATCAGGCAGACCTTTCCCTCCAGCTCTACCGCACTGTCACTGATGAAAACATTAAACAGGACTGGCCCCAGGACTGGCCCAAGGACTGATCCCTTTGGCACCCCACTGGTCACCCCCTTTCCCTGGATTGGATCACATTCACCACCACCCTCTGCTTTCTGACCATTAGCCAGTTCCTAACCCACTTTACCACCTTGTGCCCCATGCCCAGATTACCCATCATCTTCACCAGCATTTTATGTGGGACAGTGTCGAAGGCCATGCTGAAATCGAGGTAGGCGACATCCACCACCCCCCAAATTTATTTCCTTTGTAATCCAGTCAAAGAAATCTTTCAGATTTGTCTGACATGACCTTGCTGCTTTGAATCCATGTTGCCTCAGATCCTGGGCACCGATGGATTCCAAGTGTGCCACTGTTCTTTCTTTCAGCAATGCTTCCATGATCTTCCCCACTACCGAGGTGAGGCTGATCAGCCTATAGTTCCCTGCATCCTCCCTACTACCACTTTTGTGTACAGGGACTACATGTGCCCTCTTCCAGTCCTCTGGAACCACTCCTGTGATGAGTGACTCTGTGAACAAGGCTGCCAGAAGTGCTGCTAGCTCCCTTTGCAGCTCCATTAATATCCTTGGATGTATGCCATCTGGCCCCATTGTTTTGTCCACCTTCAGTTTTGTGAGCTCCTCTAGGACTCTCTTTCCTGTGAATGGACTAGTGTTTACCTCTCCCCCTCCTTCATGTCTGCTACTCAGCTGTGGTCCGTGACCCTCCCCCTCTTCAGTGAATACTGAACAGAAGTATTTGTTCAGTATTTCCACCTTTTCCAGGTCTCCCTCATGACACTCCCCTGCATCCCCTCTGAGCCTTACAACCCCCCCCAAGGTTCTCCTTCTGTCACTGATGTACCTAAAGAATGTCCTGTCTCCACTGTCTGTGCTAATCTTTCTTCGGTCTGCACCTTTGTTCTCCTTATAGCCTTTCCCACTTCCTTTAGATTCTTTAGGTATACCTCCCTGTCTTTCTCCCTGTGAGTCGTGAGTCTCCTTATATTTCCTGAAGCTCAGCCTTTTGACCCTTACCTTGCCTGCCATTTCCCTTGAGAACCATAGTCATTTCCTCCTTTTCTTGCCTTTACTTACCACCTTTCTACATTGATTTGTCACCTCCTGTATGGCTGTCTTCAAAAGTGTTCCCACTGCTCTTCAACTCCCCCTTCTATCTCCCTCCCTGTCAGAGCCTCTTTGATACATGTCCCCATACTAGCAAAATCTGCCTCATAAAATCCAAGACTCTTGTCTTATTGTGACTAGACTGTGTCCCCGTCCTCATGTTAAACTGCACTATGTGGTGGTTGCTGGATCCCCAGCTGCCCTTCCATCTGGATATCTGAGATTTTGTCCCTATTGGTCAGTACCAGGTCCAGAATCAACCCTTCTCTTATGAGATCACTCAACAGCTGTCTGAGGCTCACCCCCTGTAGAGAATCCAGGATGGCCTGGATCCTGGTTGAAGCCGCTTCTGGGATGGTCCAATCAACATCTGGGATATTGAAATCACCCAGCAGCAATACCTCACCCTTTCATGCCATCTCCTGAATTTGATCCATTAGATCCCTTTCCATGTCCTCCCCTGTGCTGGAGGTCTGTAGATAACCCCTGTTCCAATTGCTGTGCCATTGCCTGGCTCAAGGGTGACCCACAGTACCTCTGTTTCCTCCTATTTGCCCTGCACCTCTGTTGCTTTTATACCCTCCCTTACATACAGTGCCACCCCCCTTTCAACTCCCCCTATCTCTCCTGAATAGGGCATAACCTGGGACATTTGCATCCCAGTCGTGATTTGCGGTAAAACTTTATTTGCGGTAAACCTTTATCTATCTATCTATCTATCTATCTATCTATCTATCTATCTATCTATCTATCTACCTACCTATCTATCCATCCATCTATAGACAATACAGACTACATATTATGCTGCAGTGGAATTTAATAACACATTAATCAGCACTAGTGACTCAATTAAGCCACACAAGGGCGAAACTATTAGATTTCAGGAGGGCAGCTTTCAGTGTAATGGGTAGATGTTTAAGAGCAGCCCTGGAGAAGGGAAAGGTAACAGAGGAAGTGGAGGAACAGTGGGCGAAACTAAAAGGAGCCAATAGTGAAGGCAACTAACCAATGCATTAGTGGTCAAAGGGAAAAGAAGAAGGAAGCCAGTATGGTTCCCTTGTATTTCTGCTATGCATTCTTGAACCACACCACTGTCTCCACCCCCACCTCCTCCACTGGAGGGCTATTCCAGGAATACACCTCTCTTGCTGTGAAGAAGTACTTCATCATATCACTCCTGAATCTACCTCACTCTAGCTTCATATATGTCCCCTTGTTCTTGAGCACCTTTTCTTCTTCAGAATTTTAGCATTATGTGCTATTTACTACAATGAGGTATTTAGAGGTCTCTAACATATCCACCCTCTCTACTCGGTTACAGAGTGTACATATTTAGTTCATTTAGTCTCTCATTGTGGGGATTTTGATGCAGTTCTTCAACTGCGGAGCTTCAGACCAATATTACTAATTGAAAACAGGCACAATACAGGCACATGATTTAATTCGGCACCAGAATTTTAAAGTACACAACACGCACTTGCCACCATGTTACCAGAACATTAAATCACGACAATGCATTGTTCTACTGTCGAATTCATCCTTGGTTGTGGGTGTGGTTAGAGGCACTTGGCCTGCAGGTTTCGTGACACAATCACCCACACAACCATGGATTAATTTTAATTCAACTGTAGAACAGTCAATGCACTGTTGTGGTTTAATGCTTACATATTTGTATGATTGCTTGTTAAAAAAATGTACTTACCAGATACAGTTGCAATGCTGCCCTCACCAGTTGTGCTGCCACTAGACTATGGAGATTCTTCTTGTTGTTATACACCCTCACTTGAGGCAACATCTGCAGGTGTTCTTTTAGCACCAGTTAATCATTAATAACATTAAAATGATCAGGCTCTATGTGTAACCTATAACTCTAACTCACTGTTATGAATAAGAATAACTGAAATTTTAATACTACTACTCACTGGTGCCATGACCCTCCTGTCTCTTCCACTTCTTAAGACCTCCTTCCTGCATAGTGATTGATCTACCAAGCATCTCCAAAACTTCAGAATCTCAGTGCTGGAGGTCATCCCATTTATGTTTCAGTTATTTAATCGTACATGGGATGCGTTCCACCTCTGCGTCCATGACTTTTTAAATCTGTGCCCACAGTTCTTCACGTTTCTGGAATGCCAGCCTTTCTGAACTGAACAGGTCCTTGGCAGGTCCACCTCCTTAACTAGGAGGGTGGTCTCCTTGATACTGAAAGGTAGGGACAGTTCACGGCAGGAGCTGCTGTCTTGCTGTGCCTCATCGTCAACAACTTCCGGTGGCTGTGGCTGATCTTCAGCATGATGGTGCTCCTCCAGCTGGTGTTGCTGTTCGCTAACTTGGGAGGGGGCAGATCTTGCTGTGGCAGCTGCTGCTGATTATCAGCAACTGATTTATCCCCATCAACAGGATCCAAAGGCAGTTCTTCAACTCCAGAAGGTGAGGCCATTATGAGAAATATAAGTTGACTTGCCAAATAATCCACAGATTCCACATTATATGACAGTTACTCTTTCCCACTCTCACACTTCAAACAATGTGGTTTTCTAAAAATTTCCATGTATTTCTGAACAGCAAATTTTATATTGTGCCATTCACTGAAAATACTCCATTTGTAACTGTGTGGTTGACAAATGGTGGAATTTGGAACACATGGCGTGAGAAAAAACATGAAAACATCAAACGTCACTAACTCATGTCATCTGAATGGTGGCACATGTTAACCACAGAACTCTGAATGATGTCACTTCACTACAGTGAGTAAATTCTGTGACTAATTCTCTTGCAATGTTTGAGCTGTGGATTTCTCTGTTCGGCGTACTTCAGTTGCGGAACATATTTCCATGCAATAGTTACACTGTTCTGCTGAAATATATTACACAATTTAAGTACACCAAACAAAGAAATCCACAGAACACAAAAGGTGAAATTTCATGAACATTGGGAGAATTATTAATGGAATTTCATGGAAACAGAATTCTGCAGTTTGCATAAATTTTGCAGGCGGAATAAAAATTTCGCATATGCATACCCTATAGTGGCTGCACTCCTCTTACTAGGTTATATTGGACAAACATGCCCTTTAAAGGAAACTAGAGTAAAGGGGCACATCTTTCCTATGTCACTTCTGATCTGCTGCCCCTTTTTGACTGGAGGGATGCACTATGGCACATGCACAAATACGCTACTGAACCAGTGGCTTTTCTGTTATACAAATAACTTTGAAACCAATGCACTAAGGCTACAAAACAAGACAAAGTCAAATATTTCAAGTCTCAAGTTCCAGATTAATATCTCTAACTATGCCAAATTCTAGATCAGAGCAGGGGTTCCCCAGGGCTGTCCCCAAAACATGCTCAGTCCAGGATCTCCTGTTTTTCTCTAGTTTCTTAAATTATTATCCCAGTGTTTTTCAAGTCTGCTTCTGTCCACAAGTATAGTGTGTGTAGACAATACTGTGATGTACGCCAGTGGACCTAGCACCATTAAAGTGAAATATGGTCTGAAACATGACCTACTGGAGATATATAGCTAGATTCTGGATAACTGACTCAAACTTAACAGCAAAAATATTATGACGATACTTTTTGAATCAGTGGAGACTCAGTCTATGGATTCCCTGACCGCTGCCACAGTGCTGTTTCAGGGCCCCTCTGGTGATTGTGAGCAAGTTGAAGTAACGTGGTCTATACCTGTTTTCATGCCATATTTCTTGAGTAATCTCTCATCTCTACAGTGAGCAGTTACTGGCCAGTACCAAGGCATCATATCACATGTCCATGGATCTAAATCTTAGCAATCTACTGTTGGCTGAAAAACAAACTTTAGTGCAATAACTGTTATACAACTTGTTAACTGTAAAGGAGAAATGCAACAGACTGACTCAAATATGCAATTTATCTTTATGAGTGAGACAGGCAGGAACATAACTCATGAGTGTTGGAGCCCCAAGTGAGTTATAAAAGTCCTGCTTCTTCACAAGTGATGACAAATTGCATAATTTGAGTAGCCTATAGTATATTAATTTAATATAAAATCAGTTAACTTGATTTAGCTTTGGAATCTTCTATTTTTATGAAGATTTAACTCTTTCTCTTTCATTTTAACTGCTGACATCAGTACTGTACATTGGTATTATAATGTCATCAGCA
The DNA here is from genome assembly GCA_016271365.2 of Neoceratodus forsteri. NCBI lineage: Eukaryota > Metazoa > Chordata > Ceratodontiformes > Ceratodontidae > Neoceratodus > Neoceratodus forsteri. The sequence goes on along the minus strand of CM028132.1, from coordinate 963,385,992 downwards.
TTGTGTAAGCTACTCTATGATTGGGTCAGTATTCCATTGTGATGTACTCAGCTTTCCTGGCTATCATTTGTTACATACTCCAACATGTAAGCTATCATGATATCTTGTAACGTGTCCAAAAATATCAGTTTTATTCTGTGGCTTTTCTCTCTACATCAGTTGTATAAAACAGCATTACTGACTACATTTCACCTACTGTATCAATTCAACTTACTGTAATTTACGGACAGCAACCAGTGTTACTCTGTATTGATGTAGATCATTTTCAAAAAAAAAAAACAAGGACCATATTTTAAATGAAGTATGTTATTATTTATTTATTATTAATTTTTTTGTAAAACTGGATGTTTGTAAAAATGGGCATTTTTGCCCACATGCCTTTCCAGTATAAAATAAAAATGAAATGAAAATGAAATTTATTTCAGCAAAGTAATATTCCCAGGTACAGTGATTAGTGGTATGATCTGTTATTTGACTTATTTTGAGAAAAATACATGCAACTTATGATGAATGTTCTTTTTCTGTTTGATCGATAGGCAGACAGGTGGGCAGGCTTCCCTGGTAGCCACAGGGGCAAAATGGAAAGAATGAAGGCAGGAAGGAAGGAAGCTGGCCCAGTGGTGCTGAGGGTTGAGGCAGTGGACGCCACACCTCACGCCATGTTGGTGACCCGGGTTCGGGAATGAGCCCGGTATATCGGGGGTTGGCAGATGAGGGAGAGGATTGAGCATCCAAGGACAGCTCTCATCTCCTGGAAGGGAGGGAGATACATGCTTGGTGCCTGACTGGCCTCTGGTGGAAGCTGGAGGCATAGCAGGCACATGAGCATACAGAGGGTTGGGAAGTGGCGGACGTCAGCAGAGACACCTTGATGTTTGTTGCATAGGCCACTCCCCCAGAACATCAGTAAAACATCTGCAGCACTTCTGGGTAGTTGAAGCACCAGGCCCCAATCCCCAATTACCCCTATGTGCCCTGGTGACCGGCATCCTGACAAGACTCAGTAATTTGGGTTGCTTGCCCCCCACCTCATCCCCACCTGGGTGATAAGCCAAGGCTACATGGAGAATGGACTGCCATGGGATACAGGTAGGAGGTGGGGACTAGAACAGCCATAGGCATCTCCCAAAAGGAGTGGATTGCTGTGGGAGGGGAGGAGTATAAACAGAAAGTAAAAAAATAAAAAAAAGGAAGGAAGGAAGGAAGGAAGGAAAGAAGGAAGACTAATACATACATTTAAATGAATAAAATGTTGCTACATGTCTCCGGAAAAGTAATAATTAACTTATTTAATTTGCCATACAAGTCTGATGAATATGCAAAAGGGTATGACACCACTGTTGCAAGCAAGAACCCCAAATTATGACAATATTATTTAAAATAATGTTTTCAAGAAACATATAGAAAAAAGCTTTTCCTGTCCATGCTTGCTAAAAGTGTATGCAAACTGTTATTTGATCAGAAATGAACACATGTATTTACTCTACAGTGCAGTGACATCCACTTTACTTCCATGACCTGTTCTACAACTCTAATTTCATACCAGTGGACCCACACACAAAATACTTCTCTAATACAGCCTAATACCAAATTAAGTCTACTGTGCAAGGACTAGCATTGCTCTTGGGATCTCCTTTCAGAGTTTCTGCTTTTCCTCATTTCAAAGAACTTCAACCTTTGGTGCATGGCCTGAGCACTGTATGTACTCAATGGGCATGGTATCTAGTCAATGATTTAACTGTTGGAAATACAAAAAGAGGCTCTTTAAAAAAAAAAAGAGCAGATGTTTGTCTACAGCTCCAACATGTGAAAACAGTCAACATTTTTGTTTGAACCATTTTTACAAGGGGGAACTGAATGACTTATTTTTTCCAGCAAAGGGGAGTTGACGAATTCAAGAATGCATGGGATAGGCAAAAGGGAACCCTAACAATAGGAAAGAGAGGGTAAAAGCCAGAGATCAAGTAGGATCTGTGGTATTGCAGTAGGTAGGGAAAATGGGCAGACTAGGTGGGCCAAGCAGTTATCTGCCGTCAATTTCTATGAGTTCCTATCTCTGACATTCCTTCTGAGCTTGATCTCTATATGCAGTGTTTCATTTACAGTAATACAGTAGCAATTGATTAGACAAGTTATTTTCCATAATCTCTAGAATTTTCAAAGAGATTGTTTGTAAAATGTTTGTAGCACAGGAAGTCTCAGAGATGTTGTTCTCTTAGTATCTCCAGAGCATCTTGGGAGATAACTTGCTTAATCATCTGCTACCACTACTGTACATTCTAGGTTTAGGATCTCAAAGACTAACAGACAACAATAAAATTATATTTTTCTTTCCAAGTAATGAAATCTAAAAGATTTTAGTAACCAATTTAACAGAATCTATATTCTCAGAAACACAAAGTAAATCTGTTGGCCCATGCCAAATGGTAAACCTTTACTAATGCTTTCTGCTTAAAGAGTTTCTGATTTACAGAAAACAAAATCACAGTTGGAATCAGCAGAACTCAGTTACAGAAATGTCCCCTCAAATTTGTATTTCTGGATATTACTTTTGTTTGTTACTGAAGAATTTTACATAAAACAAGCTAATCGCCCTGTAGATTTTCTATGTCTGTCACTTGTGCTGTCCTGAAGTCAATCATTTGCTTGTGACATAAGAATCATTTCTATGGGAACAGGTTGTGATGGCATAGTAGAGTATTATGACTTCATGGAAGTAAGGTGGCAGAGAAAGTTGAAGTCTAAGAGGCCAAGAACATATCTGTATACAGCTATATTATGTAATAAAGAATGTAACACCTGAAATTCAATTTTAGGGTCATGTTTTGATGTTTGACCCCTGCTGTCACCAGCTATCAGTGTTGTACAGGAAAGAGGAACATCACTTTAACTAACTTACTTTATACATGTAGACCCCTCATTAGATGGGAAAGTCACTAAAGATGGTTTAGAAAAACTGTGATAAAAATATATAAGAATTTACTGGTAGTATTTAACATTTAAATGAAGTTTAAGGTGGGTGTAACATGGTACACATATCCTCCTCACTATCCTGAAAAAAATATTTGTCAAAGCCAAATATTTGTTTGCAGCGTAATAAATATAATTTATATAAAGGACAACTGTTACATGGCAGAATATGTCCAAATGATCTTCAGAGAAAAACTCACTTGTAGGTACTATTAGAACCTACACATTGCACTTTGTCTTTCTGATCTGCATGTATGAACCGGTTACTACCATTGTTACTGTTGTTGTTATATCTAATTTTTGTACTGTATGTAATTAATCCTGGGTCACTCCGGAAAAAGGGACACAAGTCTCAGTGAGCCTACCCGGTTAACAATATGCAATAAAATAAATAAATATTATTCCACAGAAGAAGATGTGGTACTTTGACTTTATGAGTACTGACTAGTTCTTTGAAACAGATTCAGTTTTGATGGGATCCTGTATTACTACCTGTTGGGTGGCAACATCCCGTGCCCAGCTAATGCACCAATGGCATCAGCTGCAGAGGAAGTGGACACTACGTGTGTGGAGAATGGGTTGTGGAAGTGCAGTTTAAGGCATGTCGCTGCACTGCATGCTAATCTCAACAGACTGCTGCTCCTCTGAGGCTTTAAAATGAAAACACACTGAATCCTGACTGGATGGCTTCCAGTAGTAATGGTAACTGGGCAGGTGGGTGAGTTAAAGGTTGGAGCAGGCACTTGCATTACTGGCAGTGGTAAATAAAGGAACCATTTACTGAGGGAACCCTGCACTTGGTAGGGGCTGTGGGAAGAGGAGAAAGAAGCTCCTCCTACTATTATTCCCACCTACATGCTACTGTAAACCTTGCATAGTGCCCCACCTGTCTATGTCTCTCACACACTCACAGCCACACACTTCTGCATTTACCATCTCATTTTCCATATAATTCTGCACATAATATAAAAACAGGATCATTACCCAGTGCTGCAGAATGCACTGTATGTAAACAATATGGTGCACTGGTGCACATGAGCAGAGCCCAGTTATGAGCTCAGTTTACTAAAAACTGCAAACTGTGCTAGTTATTCACCTTCATGACTAGGCAATTAGAGGGCAGTACTTCACAAATGTATGTCCCATTTTGGAACCTGTACACTTCCTTTAAGTCATTCAATTTAATCAACCATTAGAGGCATGTGGCACATGAGTTGTATGACCCTAGAGGATGATTAGCCATTACCCTAACCTAAGCTGCATCTTATTGCTTAGTTTTAGAACATGGGATGGAAAATTTCCAGTCTGATTGGCTGAGCACCCACCTACAGGTTCATTTATTTATTTAGTTATTTATTTTTTTAGTCTTTGGTAACCGGGTAAGGCCCACTAGGCACAAGTGCTTGTTTTCAGGGGTGACCTGGGAGCACTGGGGAGGTTAAATGACTTTTTCAGAGTCTCACACAGTATGCAAGTAGAGGTTGTGGGAATCAAACCCAGGTCTGCGGGATGTGCCAAGCTCATTCACAGCTCATTACTCTAACCTCTAGGCTATACTGCCATTTCGACTACTATGCCCCAGAAGTGGATGCGGTACTTTGACTTTATGAGGAATTAGTAGTTCTTTGACCAAAATACATCCAGTTTTGGTGGGATCCTGTATGTGTATGTGTATGCATATGTGATTTATTTGTCAACAGAGGCTGACCAAAAACAAGTAACAGTGCCAACTGCCTCAATGTCAACTGGTATCACTGTGTCCTGGATAGAATTTTTTAAAAGTTTAAACAGCAGCTATTTTTTTTTTCATCTTATGGAGTGATAATATGCACCCCCTTAATTTCAGTTTCTCTGGTAAACAGCCACAAACTGTAATGTATTTTATAAAATCAACAACCTATTCCAATACATGCCAGTTTTCTTTCTTCTTCTCTTTTTTAAATTAACAACATAAAACATGACCACTACCAACAGCACCCAAGTCAGCAGTAGTGCACAGTTATGACCATTCCCTTTATTCAAATAAAAAAAAAAATCACATGTACTAAACAGGATGGGACAGCCATGGATACCATCAACAATATAACTCCATATCATTGGCATCATTCTTTCTGTCTCCTGAACTGCATCTCAAGCATCAGTCCTTGTGTCTCCTGAACTACTCAGCTGAAATAATCATGATGCCCAAATAACCGTGCTGCTGAGATCAGTGTACCCCCACTTCTAGGCACAATGTGTAATCACCCCCACCTCTTTTTTTTTTATTTCTCCACCCTCTTTTTGGCAAAAACAGAGCTACTGCCAGCACTACTATACTTACACCAGTGGCACTCATGCTACATTCCTTATGACACTCCCATCCCTCGGGTCTGCTGAGCCATTCTTTTTGATCGCACACACTTTCAAAAAAAATCCACAACTCACAAGTGGCCATAAGTATACAAAAACATGATGTGCCACAAACACTGCTGTTGAGGGGAGATAGACAACAAGCATTAAACTACCAGAGTCTCAAAAACATGTGCTACCTCTAGTGGTACTGTGGTTTGACCACCAAAGGGACTATTTTTCAATAAAATCTGGCAATTTAAATAATTTTCTATTTTTTTTTTGCCTCATTATTTTTTTCTATAAAATACTCAACAGATACCACTCTACAGATATCAATTTTCTAATGAAAATAATGTCCTCCAGAGTGGGCAGCATGGGTTAAACATGCCTTTCCATGAGCTATAAAGGATCTGCCTGTAGAACTGAGAATCATTGCAACTCTGGGCAGGTGGGTATAACCAAATACAACCTACTCTGTTGGATATTACTGCTTACGTGAACTTCTGCATTATAAGCAAAATCAGCAGCCATGTCAGATGGCAATTTTGAAAGGTAAAATGAGGATGTTCCCTCCTGTTGTGGTGCCACACCTCTCAGCTGCACCTCATCACAAGAAACAAAGTTTCTTATTTTATCTCACAAAATCTCTCTCTTCCAAATTGAGAGGGTGTTGTTACACAATCTATAAACAGGTTTTAAAGCAAAAATTTAAACACTGCATGTGAAAAATGTATTGTTTAATGAAAGCAAACTTTGTGAACATAAAAGTACACATTCCCACACTGTTCTGAGATTCTAGCTCAAAGATTTGATGAGAGTCTAACATTTTGCCTTTTTCGCCTACATTTTGAGGTGCACTGCTCCTTATTGTGGGGATGAATGTTTAAGAGGCATGTGTGGAACTGGCATAAAGCATAGATATGTCTCACTGTAGAAAGGAGTTACTTGATTTGAAAAAAATGTGCTGGAATGGGACCTGAGAAAATGTTTCTGAGAATGTTGGTTTGCTGGCTAAGGCAACTAGCTTCACCTGAGCTCTTTCCTTCTAAGATTGCTTGAAAGGACAGAGCAGAGAACCTTACCAGAGCAAGGGAAATGGATTAAGACTTATTTTGGCTAAGCAGACTTACGGTGTGTTGTTATTTTTATTTTGTACTCACAGGGATTGCTACTGTTTGTTGCTAACATTTCATTGCTTTATTTTTCTCTGATTCAAATTGTTATTGCTGGTATACCTTCTTCTGCATTATTACAAGGTGTGTCTACAGGTGTGTGCTAACAGATTGCTGCTGTAATCTTCTGATTCAGATTGTCTTTTGCAAGGTATATCTTCTGTTACTGCTTTATTTTTCTCTGTAGCAAAGTGTTTCTTACAGGGTATATCGTCTCTGAAATTATTACAGGTGGTGCTTTACAGGTTTTACAGTTTTATCTAACATTAGGATAAGCTTTCAGGGTTAATGAATTTGTTGTTGACTGATTGTTTCTGCTCTTACCTCCTTGTTCTTTCATCCGTGGTTGTTCTTTTTCAGCAGGGGAAGGGCCCAGCCACCCAACCCCATCCCCAACCACCCCACACTACACTCCTTTTATAGGGTACCACAGTTGTGACATTTCCTGTGGCAAAGCAGGAAGAGGCAGATCAGTGGGGCATCCACAAGGTGAGCTCATTTACAGGGGAACTAGTAATTTAACTTGTTATAACAAGTTATACAAAAATAAAACACAAAATCAAACCATTACTTGCATTTTTTTCCTTCTAATTACCCTGACCAGGTTATAAACCCAGCAACTTATCAGGAATGGATATCATTAACTGCAGGTACTGCAGAACACTTTTCAGAAGGACAGTCTTACAGGATTGAGGACACTGTCCTACATGTTGGGCCATTGGAGATCTTAGGGCTCAGCTCCAGGCAGCATGGGCAGAGATTGCATGCCTCAAATTTCATATTCAAAAGGAAATACATTATAAGAACCACCTTCCATTTCCCCAACATCCAACAGAAGAACCTCGACCACAGAGGGTAGTTGGTCCAGGAGGATGGCAGGTGGTTAGGAGGGGCAAATTGGGTGCCCCATCACTCTGTGCTCTCCAACATATTACCTCCAAAAACAATATAAACACTACAAACAGGTATCTGCCTCTATCTCCAAAATCAAACAAAGGGGCAGAGGACACTGCAGAGCAGGACACTGCAGCACAGGAGCTAGCACAACAAAACTCAACCAAAAAAGGAACCAAAACAAAAAAAGCAAAAAGGAAATCCAAAAAACTTCTGATCATAGGAGACTCCATGGTTCGGGGCGTTGATACCCATCTCCAGCCAGGGGTAATGGTCAGATGTCTCCCAGATACATCAGCATGGAGAGACACTGACCGCATTGCTAAAATTGTTCACAAAGCAGGAGAAAACATTGACGTCCAGGTACACATAGGGACTAATGATCTTGCCAGCTGGTCAGTTGTGGAGACCAAGGAACACCTGACTAGGCAGGGTGACAAACTATCATCCATTTCATCTGACATATCCTTCTCTGAGATCCATACAGTCTGGGAGGGGGTGCAGATGTACGGAAGGTCAGAGAAGGGGAGATAGGGGAGCTAAACATGTGGCTCAAGGGCTGGTACCAGGAAAAAGGACACAGATTTGTAGGGAACTGGCAACAGTTCTGGGAGCGAAAGTTCTTTAAATTTGATGGACTGCATCTGACTAAGGAGGGAATCAGTGCATTGGGGCAGAAGTTTGACGTCTTTGCAGCATATTTAAACTAGCAAATGGGGAGAGGGGTGCAGCAACCCATACGTCGAATGGGAAGAACACCCCTCCCCCCTCAGCTAGTGGTCAAACAAGGATTCAGCATGTTTGCAGTTCATTTGCATCACCAGGTAAGAAAAAAGGTCCATCTCCCCATACGACACACAGGGGAAATGCCAAACCTCACCCAACAACTAACACACTGAAATCTGGCCAATGGAAAATCATGTACACAAATGCTCACAGCCTGGGAAATAAGATCCCAGACCTGCAGGCAACAATGTCAGAGGCTAAACTGGACAAAGTAGTAATTAGTGAGACGTGGTTTACCAGTAACCACACTTGCGAGACTTCAGTACCAGGCTATGTACTATTCAGAAGGTGCAAAAAGGGGGGGGTGGAGTCACCCTATATGTCAATGAAAATATCAAAGCTACAGAAATTCAGAATACACATAAGGAGCCAGAAGAACTGTGGGTCACCCTGGAAACAGGAAATGGGACAGCCATAAGAACTGGGGTTGTCTACAGGCCCCCAGACCAGGGGGAGGACATAGACACATTACTGTCAGAAGATATACAAAACATGACAGCTAAAGGGGAGGTTCTGATAATGGGAGACTTCAACATGCCGGATACAGATTGGTCAATACCAGCAGGAACAGCTGCCAGAACTAGACTCATGGTGGATTCCCTGCAGGGGGAGGGCCTCAAACAACTGGTACAACAACCCACAAGAGACAGGGCTATCCTAGATCTAGTACTGACTAACAGGGAAGGGATCACAGATCTCCAGGTAGAAGGTCACCTGGGGCAGTGACCATCACATGGTATGGTTCAATTTGGCCACTACATCTAAATCATCCCATTCCAAGGCAAAAATATGGGACTTCAGAGGTGCTGACTTTGATAAGATGGCCAACAGAGTTAAGCTAGCCCTGGCAAAAAGAAACACAGGTGAGGGGGTACAGGCAAAGTGGGCAAGCATTAAGGATGCAATACTTGAAGCAACATACCATTGTGTTGGACAGAAAAGGAAGTGCAAAAGAAGAAGGAAACCACTTTGGTTCTCAAATACAGTAGCAGAAAAGGTCAGAGCCAAAAGGCTGGCCTTCAGGAAATATAAGGGAACACAGCGGGATGAAGATAGGGAGGCATACCAAACTGCCCTAAGGGAAGCAGGGAAGGCAGTTAGGCAAGCAAAGTCCCAAACTGAGAAAACACTAGCACGAGCAGTAAAAGAAGGTGACAAGACTTTCTATAGATACATTAGTGAAAGGAGAAAGTCCAGAGGGGGTATTGCTAAGCTCAAAGGAGAAAAGGGGCATGTGAGGAGGGAGGACTCCTGTAAAGCATCTATCCTAAATAGATACTTTTGCTCAGTATTTACTGAAGAGAAGGTAGGGCAGGGGCCCACAGCTCAGCACCATGGACACTGGAGGAGGGAGGTGAGCACTACTCCCTTCACAAAAGAAAGGATCCTACAAGAGCTCGCTAAGCTCAGGGTGGACAAGGCAATGGGACCTGATGGCATACATCCCAGAGTACTTAAGGAACTAAGGGTGGAACTAGCAGAGCCATTAGCAGAACTGTTTAGTGAGTCTCTGAGCACAGGAGAGGTCCCAGAAGACTGGAGAAGGGCTCATGTGATCCTGCTCCACAAGATTGGTAGCAGGGAGGAGGCAGGGAAACTACAGGCCAGTCAGTCTTACCTCAGTAGTGGGCAAGATTATGGAAACATTCCTTAAGGAAAGGATAGTGCAACACCTGGAATCCATAGGGGCACAGGATCCAAGACAGCATGGGTTTACAAAAGGAAGGTACTGTCAAACTAATCTCATAGATTTCTTTGACTGGGTAACCAGAGTGGTGGACCAAGGGGGAGCAGTTGATGTCGTCTACCTTGACTTCAGCAAAGCTTTCGACACTGTTCCACATAGAAGATTGATAAATAAGCTAGGTAGGCTCAGGGTGGGTCAGAAGTTGGTCAACTGGGTGGCAAATTGGACAGAAAACAGAGAGTGGTGGTAAATGGTATACAGTCAGAAGAGATGCAAGTCATAAGTGGGGTACCTCAGGGGTCAGTCCTGGGGCCAGTCCTCTTCAATATCTTCATCAGTGACATTGCAGATGGACTAGAGGGTAAGGCTTGTCTGTTTGCAGATGGCACCAAGATCTGCAACAGAGTAGATGATCCAGATGGGGTGGGCAGAATGAGAAGAGATCTGGATAAACTAGCAAAATGGTCAGAAGAGTGGCAACTGGGATTTAATGCAAAGAAGTGCATGACCATGCACATAGGGAAGAGAAACCTTGAAGCCACCTATAGGCTGGGAGGGGAGTTGCTGGCAGTCACAAAGGAAGAAAGAGACTTGGACATCATCATCATCACCGATGACCTGAAATCATCCAAGCAGACCTCTAAAGCAGTAGGTAAGGCTAGGGAGATGTTAGGGTATATTAGTAGGGGTATCACAAGTCGTAAGAGGGAAGTAATAATCCCTCTTTACAAGACACTGGTTAGGCCCCATCTGGAGTACTGCATGCAGTACTGGAGGCCACACCTTCACAAGGACATTAACCAAATTGAGGCAGTCCAGAGAAAAGGCAACCAAAATGGTGCACGGACTGCATCAGAAGACATACGAGGACAGATTAATGGAGCTCAGTATGTATACCCTTGAGCAAAGGAGGGAGAGGTGTGATATGATCGAAACATTCAAACACCTTAAGGGCATTAACAAAGTGAAAGAGTCTAACATTTTTAAATATAAGATAAATACCAGGACAAGAGGACACAGCATGAGAATAGAGGGAGGCCGATTAAGGGGGAATGTGAGGAAATTCTTTTTCACAGAATGAGTGATGGATGCATGGAACGACCTATCTCAGGAAGTGGTGACTATGAATACAGTGCAGGGCTTCAAACAGGCATGGGATAGGCATAAGTGAGCAATAAAGACGAATATGGATAGATAGGTCATTGACAGTGTAAAGGTGTGTGGCACATTCATAAGGTAGAAAAAATGGGCAGACTGGATGGGCCTTGTGGTCCTTATCTGCCGTCAACCTCTATGTTTCTATGTCTATCAATGCAGGCACTGAAGAAGCCACTGAGTGTGGGATATTAGGGTAGTTCAAACAACACCAGATTGTGATATGGCAAAAATACAAGGGATTCTTCGAAATGATGAAGCCATTTAGAATGGTGATGAGTTACTCCACTCCCCCAGCTGTCCCAATGAGGGGGCCTTGGACACAAGCCAGTGAAGTTGGTAGCTGCATGCACAGAAAAAGAGTACCCACTTTAGCAAAAATGTATAGGTAGTCACAAGGGTCACTATTCCTCTCCACCAGCAATACTCACACCTCTGTCACATTCTGGCCTTATCCTTTCTTCTTCTGCAGTTGTCCCTCCTTTGGTGCTGCCATGTTACTGCCATTTCACTGCCTGTTACTATAGAAACTAGTGCTAGAGGCAGGACTCAGGGGCAGGCCGGGAGACAGTGGTGAAGTTAGGTTTTGAGTGGGGTTGGTTGCATCTCTTGCTCTATTATAGAGACCTAAAGAATCTTTCTGAAAGAAAATCATTCTTCTAGGACTAGTTCTGTACTCAGTTTAGAATCTCTAGCAGGAGATGTGTTGTTTTGTTTAAGTCATATCAGGTGGAGAGAGAAGCTGAGACCACTGAAAGGAGGGAGCAGGAGATTTGTTGTTGGCCAGGAGGGGGGAGCAGTTGAGACTGGTAAGGGTCGAAGGCATGAGATTTGTTGTTTTGTTTAAGTCACACTAGACATGGGGGAAGCTGCGACTGGTGAGGGGAGGGAGCAGGAGATTTTGTTACTGGCGAGGAGGCAGAGCATCTGAAACTAGCAAAGAGAGAGAGAGGGAGCAGGAGATGTGTTACTGATCAGCAGATGGTAACAGCTGAGACTGGCAAGGGGAGGAAGCCATTGATTTGTTGTTTAAGTTAGGTTGGGGGGACAGAAATGTGCACTGATCTAAAGTGAGTTCTCCTCATTGGCAGAAGCAGGAACTGGCGAGAGGATGGAGCCAGTCAGATGAGGAATAGACTGAGCATCACAGCACTCAGCTGGTTGCTGGGCTGCATTTATCTTGTAGATGAAAGGATGCAGCTGCACTCTGATAGGTGTTGCTGCCTCCTTTTAACTACACAGAGTTTCCACCGGCAGCTGCGCTGAACACCATTAGGATCAGCCTGCTCCACATTTAGCTATCACTGGTGAGCCAGCTGCTGACTGAGCTGCACTGGATGTTACAGGGACACACCTATGCAGCCTCTACTCTCCTAAGTAGCTGCAACATGTTAGCTGCATCTATGTGCACAAGCAAACACATAAAAGCAGCACATACAGTAGGGCCAGCCCATTGGTGTAGTGCTAGAGCTACCACTTGTGACATTAGTAGCCCAGTTTCGGAAATAAGTCTGGTTGGCAAGATGGTCAGCAGGGGAAAAGGACTGAGCATCCCATTGGATATTCTTCTCCTCTGGGGAAGGAGGGTCACTCTCTCTGCTGCAGTGCTGCCACTTGGATGACTACGGTTGGAAGCACAGCAGAAACAAGGTGGGAGGAGGACATCTGCCTGGCCCTGGGCTAGTGTACAGATGTGCATGGTCCAGAACTGAGCTCCTTGCATGTAGCTGTCCCAGTGTCCCAGAGGAAAACAGCAAGGAATCTGTCACAGTACAGCAGATTACATACCTCTGTAAATCTGGGCTCTATACTGCCTTCTGCCATGCCAAGTGATTCAACATAGGAACTTGTGGATTGTCCCTCCCTACTTGGAAGTAGAGCCAAGGCTAGATAGAAGATGAAGCTGTGGTCAGGGGTGATGGGGTCCTGTGCCTTGGGGATACCTGAAAGAGACCTGCGCTGGAGGAATGATGGGACATAAGCACTGTATTAAGTTTAAAAAATAAAACATGTTCAAGTGCCTTACCTCAGGTCACACTGGTGACCCAAGTTTGAGAACAAGCTCAGATTGACAGGGGCTGATGGTGGGGGCAGGGAGATAGCGTGAACAGCCAACAGGTAGGGTGGCTCACCCTCCTGGCTCTTGGCTGCCACCAGGTAGAGGCCTTCTGATAGCGCCAATTCTAGGGGGGGACTAGACAGACATATGGGTGGGTGATGGGAGTCCATGGTACCAGAGCGCATGTGCACCTCCATGCATATGTGCATGCGTGTCTGTGCTGCACCATGACTCCAGGCTAAGTGGGAGAAAACAGGTGGAAAATTGAGAGATCTGGGCTATGTGAAGCCATGCCCAAGATGCCATGGCCATCCCTGCTGCCCTGATAAGGAGGGAACTTCTGGATGAGAGTCATTGAGGGGAGGATGGCACCCCCCTGCATCACTGCATGGGACAATCCACTGAGGAATGCCCCCCCCCATCGAGAGGAGGAGAGAGGCAGAAATATGGCCGATAACACCCAGGGACAGGGCTGAACAGTTCTTTGGTCAGCCCTAGAGGATATAAACTTTTATTAAAAAATGCTCACCACGGCCGGCCCAGTGGCACTGAGGGTTGAGGTGCTGGATGCCACACCTTGTGCTACGCTGGCGACCCGGGTTCGGGAACGAGCCTGGATCATCAGGAGTCGGCAGGGAGGGTAATGGATTGAGTGTCCCCAGGACTGCTCTCCATCCTCGAGGAGGGGGGCTCCACCAGCTGAAGCACTGGTGACCTCTAGCGGAGGCTGGAGGTACTACAGTGCTCGGTCACAATATGCTGGGGATTGGAGCTGCAGCAGATGTCATTTGGGGGTGTGCAGGAGTGTGCATCAGCTGAGCTGGATGTCATTGCATGTCCGAGCTCCAGGGACACACTAGAACAGGGAAAACAATGGCGTCATGGATAGGTGACAGCACTAGTCCCCCATGTCCATCTCTGGGCCAACCCTGACTGACCTTCCAGGTCCTCTATGGCCAATCATGCACTGCAGCTGGAGCCTGTCTGTAAGAGTGCCCAAGAGGAGTAGGGTGACCCACCCTGGGAGGGTTAGACCAGGGGTACCAGCTGGGGGATGAGGGGGAGAGAGGAGGTACAGCCCAGGGGGTCTCCTGAGAAGGACACAGACCTGGATGCCTGAGAGGTCCATGGGGTCACTGACCAGAGGGAAATAAAGCTGAAAAAAAAAAAAAACATTTTCACCAGTATATACTGCAGTCGTAGTGAGCAAGGTTTAGTTTTTAATTTTAGAAGTTACATTTACAGTATGTGTATAGTAATGCATGGAAAACCCCAAAAGCTTATTCCAGTATAACAATGACATCATTGCTTATTAATAAATTCCTTTTCCCATTCCTTTGTTAACAGAAGTTGTGGTCAGAAGTTCTCTTTTTTTCCTATTGAGTGGACAGGGTAGAGAAACATAAATTATCCCAAAAAAGGGAACTGGTGCAATTTGTAGTTCAGTATTTCACATTAAGAAAAGTATGGTTTATTCACTTAGTTATACTTATGACTGGTAGAGAAAACCTTTACAGTACAGTTATAACTGCTTGTCCTACAGTTCTGTATTAATTGAAAAACATTTCTCTGATCTACTTAATAAAGTCATTTCACATTTTTAAACACCACTAGTATATTCCTAGTCTCTTTCCTCTGGTATAAGTATGTAAATAAGCTCATTAACTGCATTTGGCTTTTGCCATGAAAATAATACATAAAAAAAATGATACTGTAAATACAGATAATATGGGGCATAAAGAAAGGCAGCATCACACCAAGAGTCAGATCAACTAAATAAATAAAAATAAATAAAACAATACTACAGATAAAAATTTCACCTTAAAAGGAGCCTGTGTGTCTATTTTCAATGGATATCACCCTGCCAAGGGGAATCTCAGTAAGTCGCTTGACAACTGTTAACTGAAATCACACTGCTGGTCCACATCTAATTACCTTCACCCTCCTTACCACCCCCTAGAGGTGTCCAGTTGATTGCAAAAACATATGACTCATTAGAAGGTGCAAATCAAAATGGAGAAACACAAAAATATTCAATATTCTCTGTAGAGGTAAGATGTATTTATTCACAAATATAGTAACTCCAGTAACACTGTAATGCTACATGTTAAACAATAAGTCCCATAAATCACGAAGTGGTCAACTAGTCCTAGACCTCCTCTCCCAACATTTTGTCACACTTAATCCTTTAGGGCAACACTGAATAGGCACAACATTAAAACAGGCAATCAGCAGTACAGTGTATGCAGTGCATTATTGAAAGAGTCTTAGTATGAACAAGAAGCTGATCTTGTGAAAGGGCTGCCTAGGATACAAACTACAGTATGTAAATGCAGAGACATGAGAATAGAGCATGTTCAATATCCATTAGAAACCATCAGGTATTATATATAAAATATTCTTTGGAGACATCTTTACATGCCCCCTCTTCAGAGTTCTTTTCAATACGCAAAAGATATTACACAATCTATTATAAATAGAATAATAGATTGGTTACAGTGAATTACAAGGCTATAATTCCATCGAGAGGTTCCGGGGACATAACTAACCTCGAGAGCAAAGCTCGAGAGGTTTCTATGTCCCAAGAACTCGAGAGAAAATTCAACAAGTAATTCACTGTAACCTATTTTTTTTTTTGTAATATATGGATCCGATTTGGAAAATGTGCTGCTTTTTTAGTTTGTGAAACTGGCTGGCCAACTGTTGCACTGAAGATGCCCTCGCTCGCAGTTTTGAAGTTCTGCCTGACCCAGGTTTCTGTTGATAGAATTTAATTTGTAGTCCTAGCTTTTTCCTTCATTTAGCAGGTAATCCACTGTACATTTTGTGAGATATAATGAAACAAATGAATTGGCCACAACCATATTGCTCTCGCTAAGCGAAGTGGCGTCATAATGTTTTGCGGTTGCTTTGCCCACCTTCAGAGAAACTCTGCCAATGGCACTGCACATTATTACATTGGGTGCACAGGATGGAACATGGCACCATGGCAACCGCTTTTCTGTGGCAGGCAAACTGGCACATGCGCTGTGGGATTTCAGTGATAATACTATTGTTCAGAGCTGAAACGGTAGTATTATCAGCAGTGAACAATAGTATTATCAACAACAACCAATAGTATTATCGCTTGAGGAAGGGTAGCATTATCAGAAAGGGAGTAGTGTATTATAGGGATTTTTTTGTATGACTTTTGATAGTATTATTTTACTTATCCATGTATTACAAACTTGTTCTGTTAGGTTAACAGGAAAACAGATATGTCTCTTGATATACTGTGCAATTCCTTTTAGCAGGGGAGATATATATTTTAGTCACAGATCAACAAATAAGTCACAGGTTAGTATATAATGTAAATCCTCAATTTCTCCAAAACTCCAGAGGAAAACTCCTTCCTCATATGCGATATCTTTCCTATTGCCTAGTGTACTGTAACTATTGTCTCATTGACTTGCAATCACAGCCTAGCCAGGGGATTGTTTACTTTTGGGTTGTTAAGAATCTTTAAAACATTTCCCAAAGCCAAACTATTGATTAGTGAAACATTGGCCTCACGTTTTGATTTTAAATCTTTTTGCTTCACTCAATCTAAACATTTATCCTTATGTATGGCACATTTAGTAGATTAACCAAAGCTTTCTTCAGAAACCAAAACTGTTTCTCAGCACATTTTTAAACAGAAGACTTTTTAGATCAGACAGCCATAAAAAAATTACTTTACTTGACACAGACGCCATACCCTCTTCCTAACAAATTCTTGCCATCCTGTTAAGATGCTAGTTGCCTGCTTGTCTTCCAATATCCCAGGACCTGGTTATAGTCAGTAGTCATACTGATATTGTCATCTGCTACCATTTTGTACTAAAAAGAGCTGAAGCATTCAGTTACGGAAATCCTCAGTTATATTTCCTTGAGTTACTATAATGCTACAATCATAAATATACAGATTTTGGTTATATGAAGTAACAGTGGGTTTACTTCGTCATTGCAAATGCTGAGCGCATATTCTGGGGAGGAGTCTCTATATTTTGTATAAAATCTAAGGACACAAAACACAGCTTTAATAGCTTCAGAATTAACAAATGAGAAGTGTGGTTTCCAGGAATATTATTAAACACAAAGTATGATCTACAGATGGCTTTTCCTATAGTTAATACATTTATTAAATACATTCATTAAATTCAAAAAAAAATCGCAAAGCACAGCACAAATGTTTGCGTTGCACTTTGCAGATTTGCAGATGTTAAATCTTGCTATTCACAGTCAGATAGTGCATCATGCTAGCCAGCTGAGAATAGGGCCAAGTGGAGGCAGCACTAACCCCAATACCACTAGTGCAAACCCCACTAGTGCCACCCACACATGCAGCCACTACTATGACTCCACAATGAATAGCACAGGTGAACTATTTCCAGTCCACTATAGCAGCCATGTAAATGAGGCTATTGGGCATTCAAGGTGCAAATGGCCATTTGCATGCCCATTCAGGGCCCTTTTATGTAGACTGCAGAGAGTGTGGCTCACCCCCCCCCCCACCATTGTCAATCGCTGGGCCAAGAAACAGGCAACAATCTTCCTGGAGCTAGTAGTCAAAGCCTCCCCCTCACTGATCACCATCCTGAGTGTAAAAATATAGGCTTTCTCTGGTGGCTAGTGGTCCCCCCTTCAATCACTGGCCTAAGAACAAACAAGAATAGTCCCTGGTGCCAGTGGATTCTCCCCTGTGATCGACAATCATCAGTTGATGCCAATAATATGTCTTCAGGTGGGGGGAGAGACCACTGGATACCAGGGATACCTCTTTCTCATATTGGGCAAAGGATTGGGTGGGGACAGGACAACTGTACACCGCGGATACCTTTTTCTCATATCAAGTGAGGGATCAGGTGGGGGGAGAGACCACTGGACACCAGGAAGACATATTATTGGTATCAGTCAGGGAAGTGCACCACTGACACCAGGGACTATTCCTGTTTGTTTTCTCGGCCAGTGATCAGCAATCACAGAGGGGGGGGGGAGCCACTGGAACCAGGAACTATTCTTTTTTGTTCTCGGCCAGCAATTGGTGATCAAGGGGAGTGGAAACACTTGGCGCCAGGGACTATTCTTGTTTTTTTCTTAGCCAGCAATTGGCTATCATGGAGGGGAGACCACTGGCACTGGGGACTATTCTTGTTTGTTTTTGGGCCAGCGACTGACATGAGGAGGGACCACTAGCCACCAGGAAAAACCTGTATTTTTTCACTCAGGCTGGCAATCAGTAGGACAGGACAACTAGCCACCAGGGAAAACCTATATTTTTAAACTCGGGATGGTAATCAGCGGCAGGGGGTGGGAGGCCACAGCAGTACCTCCACCAACCACCTAGGGTTGTGAGACGTTAAAGCAAAGTCCTGGTCAGCAGTATTTGCTCCATGCAAGGAAACCCTGCAAAACGTCCTTGCATGGACCAAATGCTTTCTGTATCAGGCTGCGCTGAAATGTAGGTTCCCTCCCCTTCATTTGCACTGTGGCCCCCTCCACATTTTGCCCCAGCCAAACCCGGTTTGAGCACGCAAACTGGGTTTTGTGAATAACAACTTGGCACAACACCTGGTTTGGTTGAGTATAACTGGGTTTTCACCGTGGCAAAATTTTGTGACTCTAGCCCCTGATTTTTAGTTGTTAATGTGACAAACCATTAACACGGTCAAAAAATACATACATTAACTCTATGAGCTTATGATTATTTGATGAAATGCTCACAATCTTCAAAGTGACATTCAGAAAGTGAAAAATGGCATATAGCCTGCAGTGATTCCTGACCGGCCTCTCTAGAACCGAACCAACCAAATGTCAGGCGCCAATTCCCCTTAGTTTCCAGGAATTTTTAAGTGCAAAAGCTAGTCAGATGTATTAATGATTTCTCAAAATCTCACTTTTTAATTTATTTATTAAAAACATATCAAACTTGGTTAGCAAATGGAGAATAATAGAGGACTCGTATTTATTTATTTATTTACTTGAAGCATTTTTAACCAGACAAGGTGTGAACAATATAGGACTAATTTTAAAGTTGTGACCTGTAGCTCTATTATTACCATTATTATTATTAGGCTCTTAAAACCACTGTGGCCACACACAGCCCTTCAAGTACTAGAGAACGGCAACCTTTTTATTTAGATACTAATCCTTTATGTTTCGTGTGTCATTAGCTGCTCATCAATGTATAGACTAAGAGAGAAAGAAAGACTGCATGGGAATCAAAATATGTTAAATTAAAAAAACTGGAAGAGTTCACATGGCATGACTGCTCAAGATGTAGACCACACCCTTTTCTGACTGCCCCCTCCTTTTCTCAAGTCTTCCCACTATTGCCAACTACAGTATATTACATGTTAATAACCTCATAGAAACATAGAACTTGTCAGCAAATACGGATCACTTAACCCACCTAGTCTTCCCAGTTTGTCCCTACCTGTGCTATCACTGTAGACCCTACCTGATATATGGCTACTCGCTCCCTTTTCTGATAAAATTCCTCTGTGCTTTTCCAATGCATGATTGAAGCCCACTACTGTTTTCACTTCCATCATCTCCTCTGGTAGATTGTTCCATGCATTCATTACTCTTTGAGTGATTAAGTACTTCCTCACATTCCCCCCTAAACTTCCGCCCTTCCAGATTCATTGCATGTCCTCTTGTTCGGATGCACCTTCTACTATGAAAATTTGTTTTTTTATTTATTTAATTTTGTTGACCCGGTAAGCCCACTGGGCCTAGAAGTCCCTTTTTCAGGGGCAACCGGTGGGAGGAGGGGATACAGATGGTAAGCAATTGAAATTGAACCAGATTAAGCTGTTGGTGGTATTTTCAGTGAATGGGAGAAATTTGGCCAGGACACCGGGGAAATTCCCCTACTCTTTTTTTGATAAGTGCCATGGGATCTTTAGCATCCACCTGAACTATCACCAATCCAGGCAGATGGGACCTCGGTTTAACATCTCATCCGAAAGACAGCACCTCAGAAGTGCAGCACCCCCCTCATGCTGCACTACAGTGTCAGTACTGGGATATTAACCCAAGTGCCAGATGTGGGAACTGAACCCACAGCCCACTGATCTCCCGGCCTCAGAGGTGAGTGTGCTACCTACTGAGTCACTGACACTTGAAAAACATTCCCCTTTTGTATCTTGTTCACCCCCATGAGGTACTTAAAGGTTTCAGTCATCTCGCCCTCTCCCTCCTCTCTTCTAGGACATGATTTACCCCAAGGTCTCTTTCCTGTTTTGTGACCATCAATACCTCCCCACCCATTGTAGACACCATTCCTGGGCTTCTGTGCCCTAGGTGCAATATTTTGCAGTTTTCTGCATTGAAACCCTGCTGCCATACCATTGACCACTCTGAGATTTCTAAGATCTCTGCTCATTCTCTATACCCCTTTTGGAGTATTTACCCTATTTCAGATTCTGACATCATCTGCAAAGAGGCATACCTTTCCTACCAGCTTTTCTGCAATGTCACTTATGATGACATTGAAGAGGACTGGTCCCAGCACTAAGTCTGAGGTACCCTGCTGGTCACTCTCCTTTCATTAGAGTAAGCGCCATTTACCACCAACCTCTGTTGCCTATCCATCAATCATTTCCTTATCCACTGTACCACTTTGGGTCCCACACCTACATTGCTGAGTTTCCTTATAAGCCTCCTATGTGGTAAGGTGTTGAATGCCTTGCTGAAGTCTAGGTAGGCCAAGTCCACCACCCTACCCTGCTCTTTTTTCCCTAGTCAAAGTCAAAGAAATTGATCTGGTTCATTTGACATAACCCCCCCCCCCCCCATGAATACATGCTTCCTTGGGTCTTGTAATCTGCCAGATTCAAGATATTCCATTATCTTGTTTTCAATAGTGTTTCCACTAACTTCCCCATCACTGATGTTAGACTGAACAGCCTGTAGTTGCCAGCCGCCTCCCTGCTACCACTCTTATGGAGCAGGACTACATCTTCTCTTCTCCAGTCCTTAGGAACCACTCCTGTTTGAAGTGAGTTGTTAAACAGAACTGTCAGAGGTGCAACCAGTACCTCAACAAGCTCCCTCAGCACCCTTGGATGTATTCCATCCGGCCCCATAGCCTTGTCCAATTTTAGATTTGAATGTCCTCTCAGGACTCTTTCCTCTGTGAATGGACTTTTGCCCACCTCCCTTCCCCAGGTTCCTTTTGCTTCTATGTGGTCCGCCCCCCTCTCCTCTGTGAACCCTGAGAAGAAGTACCTGTTCAGGATATCTGCTTTTTCCTAATCCTCCCCTGTGTAATCTCCCCCTGCCTTTTGAGCCTCACAATCCCTCTCCTTGCCTTCCTCTTTTCACTTATGTAGCTGAAAAATGTCTTCTCCCCATTAGCTACCCCTTTGGCTATCATTTCCTCTGTTTTGGCCATTGCACCCCTCACTGCCTTCCCTGCATCCCTTTGCTTTGTCTGATACATCTCCCTATCCTTTTCCCTCTGTGTCTCTTTGTACCTCCTGAATGCTACCACTTTAGCCTTTACCTTCGGAGCTACTTATCTCAAGAACCAAAGTGGTCTCTTTTTCCTCCTGTTTTTGTGACTTCCTTCGCACAGACTATTTTTGCCTTCACTATACCTTTCCTTAATCTACCTCACACTTTGTACACCCCACCCTAGCAATCCCCCGCCAGGTTGTCTCTCTGGAGGCATTTACCCATTTTTTCTAAAACCCAACCTCCTGAAGTCCAGGAACCTCCTGCTTCTGTGGTTTGTCTCTGCCTCCATCTTTATGTTAAACCACACTGTATGGTAATCGCTGGTCCCCAAGTGACACCCCACCATGACGTCTGCAACACTGTCTGTTTGTGAGCATCAGGTCCAGTATTGCCCCATCCTGAGTTGGCTGTTTGACTAGTTGCCTGAAAAATGCCCTCTGCAGGGAGTCTAGGATAGTCCTGACTCTAGCTGAGGCTATTGCTGGGAGGTTCCAATCTACACCTCGCATACTGAAGTCCCCAATCAGCAGCACCTCCCCCATTTTCTGCCAAGGTGCTGATGACTTTCTCTAGTGTCTTATCCAATTCTTCCCTTGTTATGGAAGTTTGGTATATCGCCTCAGTGCAAATAATAGCTCCAGCTCCTATCTCCAGGGTGACCCATAGTACCTCCAGCCCCTCAGTTACCTTTAGGTTCCCTTGCACTTCCATTGCTGTGATACCTAACCTCATACTGTACATAGCACAGCCACTCCACCCTACCTCTCATCCCTTTCCTTTCTGAACTGAGAGTAGCCTGGTATGGCCATGTCCCAGTTGTGGTTCCTAGTGCACTACAACTCAGCTACGGCCACAAGATCCTGGTCTGCCTCCGCCATAATGGCATCCAGGTACAGAATTTGTTTTCTAGGCACCTTGCATTGTCACACATGGCTCTCCAAACCTTGCTGTCACCCTGACTGCAACCTTTCCTTCCCCCTTGCTGCCTTTGATGCCTCTTGAAATGTCCCTCCACCTTCCCCTGTTGGTATCCTCTCCACGCCCTCGCACTCAACACTTCTCTTTCCACATCTTATGGTCTTGCCCCCCCCCCTTGTCCCCTCCTATGCCTATGCATCCTTTAACTTTTGCCCTGGAGAAGTTTCCTCTCCTCAGTCCTTCTCTGGGGTTGAAATCCCTCTCTATCTGTAGCTTCAATCTGTGAGGGGCAGTTTATGGCTCCATTGCTAATACTGCCCCCCCCCCTCACCTATATTAGATGTTCATCAAAGTGAAATTTAATCCTGCCATTGAGGTCTGTTGTCCCCTTCCCAGAAGAATGCAGGCCATCACCTCTACATAGACCCATATCCCTCCAGGATAGCCTATGCACCCTAGTGAAGCCAACCCCATCATGCACCATTCCTTCAACCAGCTGGTAAAGCTCTTGGTGCAGAATACACTATCCTCCCATCAGTCATAGAATGGTAGCACCTCAGTGAATGCCACCATTCCTGTTACCTGCCTTAGGCCCTTCCCTAGTTCCCTGATCTCTTCTATACTACCACAGCCCCATTCTTCACCAGGTCATCAGTTCCCAAATGGACAGTGACATCCAACTCCTTCCTGTGCCCTGCCACCCTAGCTCTACTTAGACTCCACTGTCCATCTCTCTGAGCCATGGCACCAGGAAGGCACCTATCCTGCCTCCCTCTCTCCACCTCTTTCTGTTCTGAAATCTATCCCCTTTACAATTGAATCCCCCACCAGAAGCTGCTTCCTCCTCTGCTGGGGTCCTCTACCTCTCACATTGGGTTCTTCCCTTTGAAGGATTCCTGCATACTCCCTTACCACCACTGCTGTACTTCCTCTTGGCAGTCCCATTCCAACAGAATGGCAACAGAATTCTGTAGTGGCACATGCTGAAGAATGTGCCCCAGACCTGCCACCCCAGCCTTTCAGAGCCCACCAAGGTCTAGACAGCCCTCCTCTGCCTGAGCAATCTGTGAGGCAATGACAGCAGACTCAGTGGTCCCTAGGTAGGGCAAGAGGTCTTCTGGATCCTAAACAGCTCAACATGGAGACCAGCAATCTCTACCTTCATTAAACAGAGTTGAGTAGTAGTAGTAGTAAAGTTTATTTTTATACAGGTAAAGATGGTTTGTTTCATCATTGGGTCACAGACCCTTTTTCAAGATGTACCTGTTTACTTTAAAAAGTTATTTTTAAAAAAAATTATATGTAGAAGTACAGTCCATTCATTTATACAACATACATTTGCACAATTTACACTAAACAATATGGTTTTATATAGTACTCCATTCAACATCACATTTTTATAATATAACATTTGTTTCACAGTTTTGAGTTGTCCACAAATTTTTCAGGCCCTCATCATTTTGTATTTCCCTCCAAAGGTCTTTTTTCACCCATTACACATACATCTTGTTTCCAATCCATTATCAATTTGTCTCATAAAAAGGTTGGGTTTTTGAATCTGCTTCGTTTCCAAATCTATGGGTTCCCACAAATTTATAACTTTTAAGCCAAAGGTCATTTCTCCATATTTGTTATTTATTTTGGGCATTACATATTTACTTCCTACCTTACCTCTTAAATTATATTGATGGACATGTATTTGACATGGAATTTTATCCACCAGATACTTGGGGTTTTGTTTATGAACTACCTCATGTATTTGTTTTAACCATTTTTGATCTCTTTTTTGTTCTATCTGATCCCATTTTAGGATCTTAAACATTTCACAATGGTGGGTACAATAATCACAATTTAATATAAAGCTAGCTAAATTATTATGAAGGACATGTATTGCCCTCAAATTTGTCTTATTTGCCATATCATATATATGTATTCCATATTCTATGCAGGGAATGATCAATTGGTTTATTATATCTTTTCTCATTTTGTAGTCCAAACAATATTTGGATCTACGAAAAGCCCCTAGTTTGCTATTAGTTTTATAAACAAGATTTTTTATATGATAGTTAAAACTCAAACTACTATCTACAATAATCCCCAAATACTTATATGAATCTACCTGATTTAGAAATTCGGTTTTAACTGTTTTAATTGAAATCTTAGGGAGATTTCTATTATTTCTTCCTTTACTATAAAATACCATTGAATTTGTTTTTTTACTATTCAATACCAACCCCGATTTATATAACCATGTTTCCATCCTACTGAAGTCATTCTGAAGGGTTTTCTCCATTTCCTGAGTTGTAACACCTCTGGCCGGCAGTACGGTGTCATCAGCGTACATACTCAATACTGAGTTCTGTACCACTGATGGGAGTTCATTTACGTATATTAAAAACAATAAGGGGCCCAAAATCGAGCCCTGAGGGACTCCTGTGTTTATAAATGTTGGTTTAGATGAAATATCACCAATATAAACTTGTTGAACTCTACCTGACAAATAAGAATCGAACCAGGGAAGGGTTTCTCTGTCTATTCCCAACTCCATCATTCTCCCAATCAATTTACCATGGTCTATGGTGTCAAAGGCCTTGGAGAGATCCACGAACACCGCCCCCACAGATCCTCCCTCGAGTGCAGATGGGGCAGCACCTCAGTCTCCAGAATGTCTCCTGGAATATTGCAATTTCACAACCATTGTACTG
Source organism: Neoceratodus forsteri (assembly GCA_016271365.2). Lineage (NCBI taxonomy): Eukaryota > Metazoa > Chordata > Ceratodontiformes > Ceratodontidae > Neoceratodus > Neoceratodus forsteri. The sequence continues at coordinate 963,360,831 of CM028132.1, read as the reverse complement.
TACTACTCTTATAACTGCTGATCAGACTTCACTCCATTATGCTTCTAAATGTAGCTAGCCCCTACCATCTCTCACCTTTTCTTGCTCCTTTCCCACCTACACCTTCTCTCTTGGCTTTCTTTAACACCTTACTCTAGATAGGGTGTTACCTGCTTTCCCTTTTAACACTAGCAAATTCTAGTTATAGCTTCCCCCGTTACCGTTGCCTCTTTACTCCTTCCTCATCTTCCTTTTAACTAATTTTCTCTTTTTGCCCATCTTGAACTGCTACTTCACCCTACCCCAGAAAGGGTGTCTCCTCGTTTCCCACCTGCAGGTGCTACTTATCTTTCTGATTTCTCCCAGTAAATACCCATGACCTCACAACCTGTAGCTACCTCTACAGTATAACAGTATATATATTCAATGCTTAAGAGTACCTCACCTTCACCTTTCAGCCTTGCAGAGCCCCCTTCTTGCCTGCGATCTCCATATCAAGCACCTTTGCTGACACCCTTAAATGGGAACAGTCACACCAAGGGCCCTACACTCAAGTGTGGAGCTGGTCCTGATGCGAACTTTGTGTGCAAAAACATTTTGGTTTACTTACTGTCTACTGTACTATAGCAGATTGCATCAGATTAATTTTTATTAGTTCTGGGCTGACATCTTCGGTTACTTCAAAATTCCAGAATATCCTGCAGCTGACATCAGAGCAGTAGGCATTACTGAGAGATTCAAAAGCATGCAGTGGCAAATGATGTTTTGTTTCCTGAAGGTTGTCTCAGAGGAAGTGCTGCCTCTGAGGGTGCTGCTGCCCCCCCCCCAGGCAGGGAAGGGCTTTACTCTCTCCTCTGCTGATGCCTCAAGGTGAATTTCACTTGAGTGGTGGTCTGTGTTGGCGTGGTGTTAGAATAGTAAACATACAGGAGAAGGGACTCAGCTCTCAAAAAGAATACATGCAACAGCAAGGTGCAGCCTTGGAGGCAATGCTGCCTCCAAGATGATCTCCAGGAAGCAAAACCTCCCCTGGCACCTACAATGCATGTTAGAGTTTGTAGAAGCTCTGATCACAGAGGACTGTACTTAGTCCCTGGAGAAAGGCAGACCTGGAAAACATCTGACCGGAGATTATAAAGGCTCTAACATTCACTGCAGGCTATATAATATTCCACTGCTGCCTACTGCTCTGATGCCAGCTGCAGGGCATTCTGGAATTTGTAGTTTTCATTTATTTTTTATTAAACAAAAATCACTTTAGGAAGGTGTCTAAGGGTTTAGAGTCAGGTACAAACATTAAATGCAAGCAGATATTGTTCCAAAGTATAGTCATTATTTCAGACAGATAGAATTCCAAGAACAGTATAGTACATATATTACACTTTCTATAGGTAAAAGCAGCAGTCTATTTTACAAGAGTGTAGTATACAAAGGATACTTTGTCAGGTTACAATGCATTTCATTTGTAGTAACAGAAGACATCAGCTTCAAACTAAGCAAAATTAGTCTGATGTAATCTATTATACTACAGTAAACAGTAGCCACAATGTTTTTGCACACAAAGTGCACATTGGCACTTGAGTCCCGTGCCCCTCTGTGTTGACTATTCCCCTTTAAACCTGCCAAGAAATATTTTGTCCTGCCAAGCTGCCCATGCAGTCCTTGGGTTGTAGCCTATAATCCCTGGCAACCTCCTACCCCTGTTTATCCATTGTCATGCTGTTTCACCGGTAGAGGTCCCAGTGTCACATGGGCTCACATGTACCCACAATGGTCATCCTGTGATTTGGTACTTTTTTATTTTTTCCCCCCTGCCCTTTCTACCTTCCACAGGGGGTCGCTGTGGTGTCAGACATGGTTCCAACCTACCTTCTATCATCTTGAACACCCACTTGTGTGCCTCAAGTTTGCTCCAGAACTTGAGTCATCAGCATGGCAGCTCAGTGCAGTGCCACTGGTCCAACAGGTGTCCCTTCTGTCATTCCCTTTTTAACTGTCATCAAATTTCAAACCTTTATCTTAGAGACAATGGCCTTTACTTACTTTTACACGCACCTTACTGCTAACACTATTCTGGACCACTTTTATTTTGGTTACTGGTCTGTGCATAGTGCTGAGATAGCCCTCTTCAGAGTTCAGAGTTGCCAATACTATTCTTCTGACCTGTTGACTGTCCCCCTAACTTTCTCCTGTCTTCCCACTTTGACACCTATATTACAGCTATTACTAACTTCTCTCATCAGGCACCTTCCCAGATTCCCTTAGACCTGCTGCAATATCCCTCCTGCTTAGAAATGTAACCCCTCTCTTAGCCTTAATTCCCTTATTTTTATGTAACCCTATGTCCTCCCAAGTTGCCCACTCAGTCCTTGAGTTGGAGCTTACTGGGCCTGGGAAACCACCCAGCCCCATCTACTGCTACCCCCCACTTTTCCTCCAGTGGAGGTCTCTGAGGCATAGGGCTCCAAGTACCCATGATCATCATCTTGTGGCTTTGTGTGTTTTGGGTTTTCTCCCCCTTCTGTTTATGCCTGCAATACACATGAGGGCATGATGTAGCCTTCTGGTGGCTTTGCATTCTGCAGCAGTTCCCTAGGAAGAGTAAGCTAGGGGTGGGTGAATACCATAGCTCCAATAATTAGTTGAATATGTGTATTTGGGGCCCAAAATATTCAGAAATTCAGTATTTATATTTATTATTTGAGTACCTGTGGGGAGAATATCAAACAGCCCCACCCTACCCAGCCCTATCAAGTTAACAACAACCCCTGTCATCTCACCCTCTGCAACAAGCCCACTCCCACCCTCCTTCTCCCAGCATCCACAATTGAAGTGTTAATTAAAAAAATATCTCCCACAATGGGTGACCAGCACAATCTGCCTGCCTCCATAGCCAGCCACTGTTTCCTTTTTTGATTCTGTCATTGTAAAAAAGTCATCCTCCCAACCCCTACCCTTGCAGGAGCAGCCAGGCCCCAGCCTCCTCCTCCTCCCTAACACCCAATTTTCCTAACATTAAAGTCCTCCCAGGTGTGGGAAGGTAACCAATATAACCAAACTACTTTTGCACACACCTCACTGATATTCTAGAGCCCTTCCATTCTGGTTTCTGCCCTGGGCATTGCACTCAAACAGCTATTTTTAGACTTGCCAATTATATTTTCCTGACATGGGATTATAGTTCACTCACTTTTTGGCACACCTATTTCTAAATAATTTGTAGGCTGTATATTGTCATTGTATGTTACACATATTATTGTCTTAGGGTCTGTATTTCTATACAGTATGTTGTATGTTTCTAGGTCATGTCCATAAATGGGACATGTGGCCCAGTGTACCCAGGCAGTAATTAATACAACTGACCTGAACTCCTCAATATTCTTGACCTTCAGTTTAAAATTTTCCTTTTGACCATCCCTCATGATTCCAACACCTTGAGCACCATGTTGGTGTAACTGGTCCCTCTCCACTTAATTCTACTCCTGTCTTTTGTTCTATGTCTTTTGCATCTGGTTTTGCTTCTTCACCATGCAGTATCCTCTTATACATGGTGTACACCATAGAAACATAGAATTTGATGGCAGATAAGGATGGCTTGGCCCACCTAGTCTGCCCATTTCCCTACCTATTGGATAAGCTGCAGATCCTAGTTAACCAAAAACCTATTTCTTCCTACCCCCCACCAAAATTGTCTTATGTCTGTCCCATGCATTCTTTTATTCTCCTACAGTTTTAGACCCCACAACTTCCTCAGGAAGGCTGTTCCATGCGTCCACCACCCTCTCTGTATAAAAATACTTCCTCACATTGCCCCTGAACCACCCCACCCCCCAATCTTCAAATTGTGTCCCCTTGTTCTTGCACATCTCTTTTTCTGAAAGATGCTACCCTCTTGGACTTTGTTAATAATAGTAATTTTTATTTAAAAGCTGCCTTTGAGCTGTCAAGGCGCTGTACATAAATAACAGATTAAAATAGTTAAAATCATTAAAAGAGATTCAGCTAGATCAGGACAATTAATTTAGTCAATATTCTAAACATGCAGTTTCCCACAAAAAGGTCTTCAAACCTCTCTTGAAACCCTCCACAGAGGTACACTCCTGCAACTGACAGGGTAGAGAGTTCCAAAGGGTGGGGGCCACATACTAAAAAGCTTGAGCGCCCGAGGATGTCAAATTCACCCTTGGAACCTCTAGCAACCCCTCGTCGGCCAAGTGGAGTGATCGATTAGGGCTATAAGGAACCAGAAGTTCTTTCAGATAGACTGGGCCCAGATCATGTAGGGCTTTGAAAGTCAGTAATCCAACTTTAAAGGTGATCCGCCACTGAACTGGCAGTCAGTGCAGTTCACGCAGCACCAGAGTAATGTGACAGGATCTACTAGAACCCATCAAAAGCCAGGCTGCAGCATTCTGCACTAGCTGCAGGCAACAGATTTCAATGCCAGAAAGCTCTAGATAAAGGGAGTTGCAATGATCCAAGCGCGAGGACACGAAGACATGGACTAAAAGATGCCGAATCCTGGCGATGTTCCTAAGATGATAAAAGGAAGTCTTGACTACTGTTGACACCTGTGAATGCAGTGTCAGCCTGTTGTCAAGAACTACCCCCAGGTTCCACACCTGTTCAGAGGTCGGGAGACAAATGCCTCCAAGAAAAATTCTGGAAGACACACCATCACTCGACCCCCCCATCTGTCGACCTGGGTCCACAACCAGTACCTCAGTCTTATCAGAGTTCAACCTCAGCCAGCTAGAATTCATCCACTCCTGGATTTCTTTAAAACAGCTATTAAAGACCGAGAGAGCTCCCTCCTGGTCGGGGACAAAAGAAAGGTAGAGCTGGGTCTCATCTGCATAACAGTGAAACCTCAGTCCATACCTCCTTACAATGTCTCCAATGGGTAGCATATACACCGCAAATAACATGGGTGACAATACTGAACCCTGAGGCACCCCACATGACAAAGCCATTGAATCTGAGGAAAAACCCCGATATGCCACAAAGCAGCCTCAGGCGTTCTATCAACACCATGTGATCTATGGTGTCAAACGCTGAAGAAAGGTTGAGGAGAACCAAACTGGAACAATTCTTCTGATCTCTGGCCATCAAGAGATCATTGAGCACCAGAACCAGTGCTGTCTTGGTACTATGCCTTTTACAAAAACCGGACTGGAGGGGTTCATAGACGTCATGGATGGTCAAATGGTCCTCCAGTTGTGTAGCCACTACTTTCTCAATCACCTTCCAACAAAGGGAAGGTTAGAGATTAGTCTGTGGTTTTCGAGACAGTCAGGGTCCAAGGTAGCTTTCTTTAAGAGGGGTGTCACCACCGCCTCTTTCAGGGAGCTAGGAAACTCACCGGATTCCAGGAAGCACCTGACTATCTGTACAAGGACTGGACCAATGATGCCAATACAACCCAACATTAGGGAGGTTGGTCCAGGGTCCAAACTACAGCACGTAGGGCACATATGCTGGATGATCCTCATGACATCAATGAACTCCAGCTGACTGAAGGAACTCCAGGAAAACCGAGGCACCGTGATCTCACACCGGTCCACAGCAACCCCTCTAGAGTGTGATGGCAGCAGTTCAGCCCTAATGTTGGCCACCTTATTTATGAAGAACCAAGCAAGCTCATGTAACCCCTTTTTGCAAATGACAGGTGGTATGCTGTTGAAGCTGACAGAAGTACCAGGTGGGGGACTGGGTTCAGGGAGGACTAGGTTACTCGGCACAAGGGCTAGGTTTGGCTACTCTGCACAGGGGCACCCAAGTAAATCTGAACACAGGAAGCGATAACTGTAATGTCCAATACCAGGAATGGGATTCTAAAGTGTGGCTTTATTCACATCCAAACTGAACAAACAAAGCATAAATGGACCCCCACGGGGCTACATTCCTGGTAATGCAGATAAGAGAAACAGAACGCTTCTTCAACACTTCAGCCCTCAGGCTCTGGACCCATCAGGCACACAGCCAGACTTGCATTCTGCTTTGGGTACATAGCCCGACATGTACACTATTTGAGGTTTCCCTGGCCCGGCTCCCCTGCCGGCCACTCGAACCCCTTCCATATGACATGGACACATTTTTCTGGTGGCTCCCTAAACCACCTTAGAGCCTTCGACTCCATAAGGGAAATTTCCTTTCAATCCCATGTCTGGGTACTTCCCTCAGCACTGGCAAAGTAAAAGGGCCACAGAGCAAATCCGTAGAGGTGACCCTGGTTACTAATGATGGGGGGTCTCCCACCACTAGTTCCACAATTCATACCCGGCTATTTATCTGGACATTAAACATCTCTTTCTGAAAAGCTTGACAGTGTAGATTAAAGGGTAAATGCATAGCACATTTCCTCTACATGTCTTGGCTTTCCCCTTGTGCTGGACTTGAACATACTTTTACTTTGGCTTAGCCTATTCCTCTAGGCCTCCCACTGATTAAGCAGTTCAATTCCCACTTTACAACAGTTCAGGTGAAACATAGGCCCCATGTAAGAGCAGAACTCACCCTTTGGTTGCAGGTGCCCCACAGGCGATTCTTGACACTTCTGGTGCCACAGCACAACTTAGGAAAATAAGGCAGCTTCTTCCCTAGCTGGAAACCAGGAGGGTTGCCCTTGGAATAACAGGCAAACCTTTTACCCCCCCATCCCCTCAGGGATGGGGCACAGAGACCAGTAATAGCAGTCTCCACCACTTCACGAACAGCTTACTGTGTTCCTCTTTTGGCAGAAACACACACCTCTCCCTTAGAGTAGCTCTATATCAGAGCTTTAGGCTCCAAGAGCCTGTGCACAGACTGCTGTGCTCCTCCCTTAAAGACTGCTCACACACAACTGCTGCTGCTGACTGTTTAAAAACTCCCAAAATTCTAACCTAACTCCCAACTGCAGATTCCAATGTGGCTCATGCAGTTGCGATAGTTCTATGGTGATGTCATCCCTCAGTCTCAGCTGAGACTGAGAACAGAGTGAGACAGTGTGAAATCCATTTAACTGGAGTTTCACAAGCTGCCTTCCCTGCCTACCACTAGGTCTTACTGGGATTCTAGTAACCCTGGGTAACAAGGGAGTTACACTTGCCCTGGGCCAGGAAAATGATTGTCCGCAGTCATTATTTACCTGGCTTAGGCCATCCCACCCTATGTGCTACCTGTGGAGGGGGGTGATCAGACCCCCTCCTACCATGTGCTAGCACAGGCAGGCAACACTAAGGGCCTAGAGGCCTTTGGCTGACATATCAGCCTCTACTGTACCCACTATCTATGGGTGCCTAGTGGCTCTGGTAGAACTGTCCAGAGCATAGCCCTAATAGCTCAGCACTGCAGTCCCTATGGCCGTTCAGGACCACAGCCTGTCTATCCCCCCCCCAGCCCTCTAGGGAAAATCTGTCTACCTCTAACTCAAATCCCAAAACAAAACAAACAGGGGACCTCCCCGACCTTGGGCACCTTGCAACCACACACCAGGAACTAATACCATCTATTACATTACTCCCTCATACCCCCACAACCACACCTGTGGAAGGAAAGGGTTACTACAGTAATAACAACAACAACAACAGTACTTTAAATACTACACACTAAAGTATTATTTAGGAACTCTGACGAACCCATCGTCCTCTTTTTGACTTCTCTTCTATCTTCTTCAGGACACCTGCAAGAAAAAGAAAGACAACACACACTCCTAATCTGCATACACAGTCTATCTAAACCCCTACCATCAAAACACTGGAGAATCCCAAAAATATATACATTTTTTTTTAGAAAAGGTAGAAAAACAGTATATACAGTAGAAAAACAATGACATGATTTACAATACACATTTGGGGGATGGAGTGCCCTAAAAGTCCCATCTAGTGACCACAGTGCCCGAAGGCTAGTCCATTAAAGAGTCTCTCCCGGGCCGGAGCCCGGTGAAGCATAGTTCTAGCATGCCAAAGTCCCGAAGGGGAGAGTCCTTGAGGACAGTTCACACATTCTGGAGTCTGCTAGTGTAGGGTGTGTACTGCAATGTCATAAGGATAGAAAAGTTTGGACTTAACAGCCCCTTGTAGAACGAACCAAAGACACCTATCTGCTCCTCTGCCAACGACTGTCCCTGGCAGCATTCTTCCGATACAGCTGGAAAGACATCTTCTGGGAACTACAGGAGGGCACATCTGGAAACTGCTGGGTTGATGTCATCTCTGGAGATGGAACCTTGGAACAGGAACAAAAAAGGAAACAGCTGGTCTGACGTCATCTGATTACCAGGCGATGAATCAGGATGCAGCTGGGCTGGCGTCCTCTCTGGATCTGAAGTCATCTGGTGGGCCAGTCGATGGATTATGAAAAGTCAGTACACTGTAGAACTGATGAATGTGGGGCACCTGAGTCCTGGATGTCCATACTGGTGGAACAACAAAGGCTCTGCAATGGCTGGTGTGGCAGCACTGACTACCACTGCTCTGCTTTCCATCTGGTAGGCACGGGCACATTTGCAGGGAGGTCTTTGCATTGAGGCCAATAGCACAACGGGTCAGGAGCTTGAATTATTACCCCATCTGGGTGCACATAATTCACACTGTTAAAGGTTTCACGTCCCTCTCCATCCACTATTCAAACAGTGTCCTGCCTCTTTTCCACTGGCTGTATTTTTCATGAAACATTCTGTTCCTGACATGCTTGTTTACACCAGGATGCACACATTTCCTTGCTTCGGCCCAAATCCAGGATTTCCTGCTGTTCTCAATCTCCTCCCAGACTTTCCGAGGAAAGGTAGGAAAGGACATCCCATAGATTTCATTCACCTTCCTATGAACCAGTCTCTCCTCTTTACTAGCTTTGGTCAACCTGAGACCGCTGGCCTGGCTTGGGGGTGGCCAGTCCTAGTTCTGCCAGCTATGCATTCTCAATGAGATGAAAAATGGATCCCTTACTACTTCTTCTTGCACAGCCAGGGCAGTGGCATCACCACTCTCTTCTATGCATTCTTCTGAGGCAAGAGCTTGAGGCTGTGTAGCCGTTCCTTTTTCACGAGGCCACATAGGTTCTCCCTTTTCTTCTTCCTCACTGAGAATCTGTGCCCAGGAGTGAGCAGTCATCCTCACTCCTGAGACTATCCACTCTTCACTGGGCGTGGAGGTCGATACCTCCCATTCAAAGGCCTCCCTCATCTCATCTCATCTTCTCCTATGAGACTTGGGCTAGGCCCCCCCCTCCAGGGGTCTACTGATGCTCTGTATGAATTATCCTTCCATGATCTAGCATCCGAAACATCAGCATATGGTTCTGTCTGCAAATCTGCACTCTTTAACTTTGTGCCACACTCCCCTGAGGGGCCTTCTTCAACAGGCTCTGCCTGGTGCTGTGTGCTGCCAACTATAAATTCCTAAACTTTTGTCCATGTGGGAGCCCAATGAATCTTGGGTGCTTTAAACAAGATGTATTTCTCTAAGCACCTCGAACAATGAGGTACCATGAAGACATCCCTTCCAGCATTTAAGCATATTAAACACACTTGCACTGGATATCCAGGAATCACCACATGAGAAGGCAGTTGTCCTCCATAGCAACACCTTTCAATGTCTCTTAACTTATCTACTTCTGCAGCTACCATAGCCCGGGCATGATCCAGGTAGCGGGCTGGTCCTGAGTCCATGACTGCAGGGAAAACAAACAAATGCTCACAGTTACTGAAAGTCCCACTTCACTGAACACTTTCTTTTATTTTTAAAATGGCTCCTCTGCTGCTGTGTTTACATTACTACCCCACCCTGTAATGGTGGCGGCAGCACTCATGTGCATCAACATTCAGAAATTGGGTCAAGCCACTGCGCATCCGATTTACACACACTACTGATAACTTTGCTCAAACTGCACAGACTTGCACTGTTCTTTTCCTAGCACATTTATATGATTTGCCACAGACTTTTCACTTGCTGAAAACATTTCTTTAGCTCACAGTCCCTTAAAGCCTCAGTTTTTCAAGCACAGGATTGCCTGTAACTAGTGCTGCATATTTTGCTACAACTCACAGTCTCTCTACTGGCTCTGAAACTTTACTCTGACGCTGAACCCATAACTATGCTCACAGTCAATGGCTTAACAGACTTGCTTTATCTGGTAAAACTTGACACAGTCTTTATTTGCGAAGCGACTACACTGCTGCGCACATATTCAGCTGGCTTTTGGCAGAAAATTATTACTGTTGGTACACACTGTTATCAGTAGCTGTTTGCTGCAATGGAAAAACGGCCTGCAGCCAGTCGTGGAGGCCTCAGAAAGGAAGCGGGTGGGCAGTCCTGCCGATCATCTCTTCCGATCACCACACTCACAATCCAGTCGATCGAGATGCGTGTTGAGCCCGATTTTAAACAGAAAAGTCTATTTTTAATACTTTTACAGTGCTTTTTAATCACCGCAATGCTCCTCCACTAAGCCAGTACACGCAATCCATTCACACTCCCTCTCGAATGCTGGGCAGTCACTGTAGAGCTGGCTGGGAGGCGGGACTAATTGCAGCCTCACCAATCACACGACGCCATGCAAATGAGCCTCTTTCCCTCACGAGTGCTCTTCTCCTCACGGCAATTGTCGAGCAGGCAAATTTAAACTGCAGAAACCACTTTTTTTTTTTTTTAACTGACTCCACTGCGGGAGCCCATTTCAACCATTTATCATGGCCATTAACACAGCAAGTCTCTCAGTTTACTAAAACGCATTTCCAACGTCCAGGGCACAATTTTCCTGTTGCTACCCCTAGTCTTCCACACTTTTCTTTATCACACACAGTTTTTAAAAGCTGGCAAAATGCTGTAAATATTTGATGCAGGACAAGGGCATACTCTTTCAGCTTCACTGCTCCTTGGTAAACAGTTGGCATTTTAACAGCAGCATATGACCACAGCACACAGCAACACACTAGTTAAACTTGCATCAGCTTTTTGGGCTACCCACTGCCAGATAACCAAAACGCTAGCCCCTTGAACGAGCACCTTTCCTCCCTAATTTAAAATCCAAAGCGGTGCCTCCATTTTGTAACCCCTATACCCCTGTCTTTTTGCAAATGACAGGTGGTATGCTGTTGAAGCTGACAGCAGTACCAGGTGGGGGACTGGGTTCGGGGAGGACTAGGTTACTCGGCACAAGGGCTAGGTTTGGCTACTCTGCACAGGGGCACCCAAGTAATTCCGAACACAGGAAACAATTACTGTAATGTCCAATACCAGGAATGGGATTCTAAAGTGTGGCTTTATTCACATCCAAACTGAACAAACAAAGCATAGATGGACCCCCCATGGGGCTATATTCCTGGTAATGCAGATAAGAGAAACAGAACACTTCTTCAACACTTCAGCCCTCAGGCTCTGGACCCACCAGGCACACAGCCCAGACTTGCACGCCGCTTTGGGTACAAAGCCTGACTTGTACACTATTTGGGGTTTCCCTGGCCCGGCTCCCCTGCCAGCCACTCGAACCTCATCCATATGACATGGACACATTTTCCTGGTGGCTCCCTAACCCACCTTAGAGCCTTCAACTCCATAAGGAAAATTTTCTTTCAATCCTACATCTGGGTACTTCCCTCAGAACTGGCCAAGTGCCTGAGGCAAAGTAAAAGGGACACAGAGCAAATCCGTAGAGGTGAACCTGGTTACTAATGATGGGGGTCTCCCACCACTAACTTCCACAATTCATACCCGGCCATTTCTCTGGACATTAAACATCTCTTTCTGAAAAGCTTGGCTGTGTAGATTAAAGAGTAAATGCATAGCACATTTCCTCTACATGTCTTGGCTTTCCCCTTGTGCTGGACTTGAACATACTTTTACTTTGGCTTAGCCTATTTCTCTAGGTCTCCCACTGATTAAGCAGTTCAATTCCCACTTTACAACAGTTCAGGTGAAACATAGGCCCCATGTAAGAGCAGAACTCACCCTTTGGTTGCAGGTGCCCCACAGGCGATTCTTGACACTTCCGGTGCTGCAGCACAACTTAGGAAAATAAGGCAGCTTCTTCCCTAGCTGGAAACCAGGAGGGTTGCCCTTGGAATAACAGGCAAACCTTTTACCCCCCCATACCCTCAGGGATGGGGCACAGAGACCAGTAACAGCAGTCTCCACCATTTCACAAACAGTTTACTGTGTTCCTCTTTTGGCGGAAACACACACCTCTTCCTTAGAGTAGCTCTATATCAGAGCTTTAGGCTCCAAGAGCCTGTGCACAGACTGCTGTGCTCCTCCCTTCAAGACTGTCACACACAACTGCTGCTGCTCACTGTTTAAAAACTCCCAACATTCTAACCTAACTCCCAACTGCAGATTCCAATGTGTCTCATGCAGCTGCAATAGTTCTGTGGTGATGTCATCCCTCGGTCTCAGCTGAGACTGAGAACAGAGTGAGACAGTGCAAAATCCATTTAACTGGAGTTTTACCAGCTGCCTTCCCTGCCTACCACTAGGTCTTACTGGGATTCTAGTAACCCTGGGTAACAGGGGGGTTACACTCATCGCACTTCAATTGCAAAAAAACTTTCTGAACTTGCAAACAGGCTGGGTTGCACAGTCTGTCCACAGTTCAGAACAGCTGAGCTTGTCAATTCTGAGCAACGTCAATCTCCCTGGACAGGAATTCTGCCTTCTTATGGGTGATTGTAGATTGATAGACCAAATAATGATCCATCAATCTAAGGTGGTCAGCATCAAAGACAGACTTTCACTAGCAATGCTCTAACCTTCGCCCCTGTCTCCACATCTTCCTCAGTGTCCCATCAAACCAAAGGGACATGGGGCAAAGGGAGAGGGGGCGAACATGAACTGGAGTAATGAAATCCAGAACCCCCATAACGGCTGTGTTATAGGCCAACACGAGGGTCTCTGGATCACTGCTTGCCAGTGCGGGGGATGAGAGGTCAAGCACCACCGCAAGGCCTTGGGGATCTATATCCCACAAAGGGCAGTATCTAACCAACTCCACAGAGGCAGGCCTTCTAGAGGGGGTACAAAAACTAAACCCCACGGTGTAATGGTCTGACCACCCGATGGGTTCCACACCCACATCTGTTGCCTCGACCCCTAGAAGGAAGATTAGGTCCAAGGAGTGTCCAAATTTATGTGTAGCAGAGGAAACCACCTGTGTAAGGCCCAACGTTGTCATTAACTGGAGGAAGTGTTGACCAAATTGCGAGAGTTCATCATCGACCCAGGCATTGAAGTTGCCCAGAACCACCAATCTGGGTGACTCGAATGCCATATTGATGACGAAGTCTGCCGCTTCCTGAAGGAATCACTTATCATTGGGTGGACGGTAAATTAGGGCAATTCGAAAGTCTACACCTGATACTACTATACACTCAAAGGACTCAACCCCCCCACTAGGACCTCCGTGAGGCTGAGTTTGGTATTGCAACAGACTGCAACCCCCCCCGCGATCCAATCTTGGGCAGTGTAACACCGAGTACCCGGCTGGAGTCATAGCCTCCAAAATGGAGCCAGAATCATCATCCAACCAGGTCTCGGTAATGCAAGCCAGGTCCACCATACCAACAAGATCAGCAATAATTGGGTCTTGTTTTTAATGGACCTGACATTGCACAACACTGCCCAAGTTGGACAAACCTCGCAGGCTGCCCAGGCCATCTACCCACCGTAATCGGTGGTGCCCTCGAGTATGGGCAGCAGACATGGAAAACCACGATCAGGATTCCATTTCACCCCTGTGCGCCTTCTGGTACCAATCAGCCCAATACGATGACCCCCCTCGATCATCCTCCCCTGTTCGTGGCCCCACGCCCTTCTCCCCTTCTTCTGTACAATACCCAGTGCTCTACAATGCTGGTAGATCTCGAACTGGAGAGGGGGAGAGTAAAAATGGTGAAGGGCATGAATAGAGAAGGATGAGTAGTGCACAACTGTGGAAACTGAAGGCCAGCACATGCTGTAAGCTATACTGCAGAATAAAAAATACAATAAACAAATCCTAAGATAAAACTAACAAACTAATAATACCGCCCTAACAGAGAACAATTTAAAAACCCCACCCAACTCCCAGGTTAGCTAACATCAAGTCAGAGCCTGAATTTAGAGACCCTGACAGCCCCTCTTCATAGAAAATAACCCACAAAACAAATAAACAACAAAATGAAGCTTAGGGAGTCTCACTCCCAAACCCAACACATAATACAACAAAAATACAAAATAAGTAGTTCCCCCCCAAGTCCTCTCACCACTGGGGAGAGGGGATAAAAAGACACTCTAACTGCCAAATAGTTAAAACAATTGTGATAATATAGCTACAAATAAATATAAATGAAACAGAATTATTCCAGTCCACGAAAGTGAGAAATAGAACTGTAAACTCTCCCCCCCAGACCTCTCACAACTGGTGAGAGGGATAATTGCAATCTTCTTCACTGCCAGGGAAAGGAACTATAAATTCCAACAAAGTAGAAATAAATGAATAAAGTACATGGACGCAGAGTCTTCTCACCACCCAATCATCCAGGCAGCAAAAGCAAATCCACAAAAAAAAGGAGGAAGTCAGCAGTCTCTTTAATCCAGGCCCAGAATTAAATACAGCCGAAACCAGGAACCACCAGAAGTCCAAAGGCTGAATCAACATACAGTTTTGCTATTGCTGGAAGAAACTCCTTTGCAAAACCCCTTTACTTACTGCCAGGAGCTCTCAAGAGAAATAAAACAACCGAACACCAAAAGATCCCGCGAAAGGCCACAATTGCAGCTGTTTCCAAAGGTCCAGGGGAGCAGGCTGGGTAACAACAGGCCCCCCATGGGCAGTAAATCTCCACAGAGAAAACACCCAGCAAAAGCCCAGAGGACAAAGAGGCAGATTGAAAAAACAATACTCCACCAGTCACAGACAATTGTCACCCAAAATTCAAGGGGTAGACAAGAAAGGAGCAGGGAACTTTAAACTTAAAAGAGGTACTTAAAAGTTTCTATCATGTCCCCCCCTCCTTTCCTCAAAAGTATGCATATTAATTAGTCTCTCCTCATATGGCTTCTCTTGCAGGCCTGCACCATTTTAGTTGTCCTCCTCTGGACTGCCTCTATCCTGTCTATGTCCTTGTGGAGATGGGGTATCCAGAACTGGATGCAGTACTCCAGATGGTGTGTCACCAACTGTCTGTACAGAGGGATAACAACTTCCTGTTTTCTGCTGGTGATGCCTTTCCCTATACATCCCAGTATACCCCAGCCCTCCTCCTCTGCTCTTTGTTTGTTTTCCTCCGCTTTGTATTCTACCTTTTCCAACTCAGATGCCTTAGCTTATACTACTACTAGATATATGCTGAGCTGTCATGTCAATACCTAGCTGCATGTATCTTTTAACTCCTTTAGTGATTTATCCCACTAGACACGTTCCTTCTGTCTTACCCATATAAAAGAATGACTTAAAGAAAGGAAAAGCAAGGCAATGTTATTTCTTTGGTGCCCTTTCCCTGGGTCTCAGGGATCCATACAAAAGAACAAACCAACCCAAGAAAAATGCACAGTAAAACAAATATATAAACAAATAAACAATTTCTAGAATAAATAAAGGGCCCCAAAGGATAAAAACTTCTAGCTAGCTGTACTTCAGTAACAGATTATAACAAACTCTGGTCAGAGCTACTATGGCTGCTAATGCATTAACTTGATAAGGGTGTTTCATGGGCTTAAATACAAAGATTAATTGTTGTAGGCTTTATGTGTAAATTTAATTTTCTGTCAAGTTAGATCATTTATCTGGTTGATCCTGTGTTTCCCATGTGTTTAAAGTGTAAGTGGTGAATGTGTCTTGTACTATGTGGGAAAGAGGGAGTTCCACACCAAGGCCTTCAAGTTATGGTAGAAGAAATGGCACAGAGAGGAGTGGTATGGCTACAATGGGGACTGAGAGCCAACCTGGAAGGATAAGAGCCTATACTGAGGTGAATGCCAGCTTCCATTAAGGAGGGAACCATAGTCTTCAGTGCACATTTTAAATGTTACTTCAATGGACATTTAAAGTAGCCGAGGCGGTGATGAAACAAATGGGGGAGGCAAAAAGTGGGCCACTACAGGCTGAGATAGAGTTGGGAGATCCCAAGCAGGGGGTTAGCAAAGGAGGAAGGGGGGCAGTCAAAGAAGAAAGGTAAAGAAGGAGAAATAATTGAAAAAGGAGAAAGTGACAAAAAGAAAGCTGAGGGATGTCAAAATGGTGCAAGTTCTGCATCAGAACTCCTACGCGAGGAAATTGAAAGAGTTCAATATGTACACCCTGGAGGAGAGGAGTGAGAGTTGGGATTTGATGGAGCCATTTAAATACCTCACGGGGGTTAATAAGGTACTGAACGAAGACATGTTTTATAGAAAAAGGTGCTGTAGAACAAGGGGTCATAATATGAAGCTGGAAGGAGGTAGATTCAGGAGAGATGTGAGGAAGTACTTCTTCAAAAAGGGGTGGTGGATTCCTAGAAAAGCCTTCCATGGGAAGCAGTGGGAGTGAAACCAGCGGTGGGTTTCACCAAAGGCCTCAGATAGGCACAAAGAAACCCTTGGAGGAAGGAAGGGGATGGAAGAGAAAGTGCTGTAAATCCAGCTGGATCTCCAGCAAAACTGATTATAATTAAAAATGGGCAGACTAGATAGGCCCAGTGGTCATTAACTGCCATCAGTTTTTGTGTTTTTATGTATGACAAGTTAAGCGATTAAAATGGATAAAGTGTAAAATTATTAATATGCACATTGTCAATACCATAAATTGTGTGGTACAAATAATTCATGTTGTACTATACGATACAGACATGATACTCAAATACATTGAACAAGGCTAAAACATTAAGGGGAACATGTCTGAAGGAATATACTACTTATAGAGTCATGACACCATGATAGGTACATACTGTATGCGTTTACTGTATTATGATGGTACCCAGCTGTATACCAATGTTGAGTAACCTACAATATCAATCAAAATCTTTATTTAAACAGGTGAAGTACCTTTGAGGTATCTAATTTACAAGGTGGGCCTGGACAGGTTCCTGAATGACATGTAATTACTGCAAGTAGAGGATTTAAATACAGCATGGTTTAGTGCAGGTCCCATACAGCACAATGCAATCAGGATATAATAAACCAAAACTAGATACAAAACAAGATATTGCACATTGATACCTAAAAAAAGTGGATAAGAAAAATGGTAATACATAACTGGCAGTGAAATATAACAAACAAGATTCAAAAAACAGACTTTACACATATACACATACTGTAGTAAATGTGGATAATCAAGCAATGGTAAAACATAATTGGCACTGAAATATAACAAAAGAGCAAATAGTGCAAGATGATAAGTGCTGGCCCAGAATAGTTTGGCATACCATATATAGTTGTGGTACATAATCATAGATCCTAGGGGAGCACATGATATCAGCGCTGGGGATTGGACACCTACAATAATGGTGACCCAATCCATAGCACATGTCTCCAGGGCTACTGTAGTTTAGGGCAGCCGGATTGGGGGGGGTGGCAAATATAGTGATGGGATGTTGCTATACATTCGTGCATGTGGGGGAGCGAACATGCACAGCGAGGGGTGGGAGGGAATGTGAGGGGGTGGTGTATGGTGGGTTACCGAGGCGATCCTGTGGCGTGGTGGGTCAGTTGGCGGTGTTGGTTGGCAAGGTATTAAGTTTGGGTCCGGGCGCTGGTGCGTTTTTATTGCCCCAGGCCCAAATCATTTTTGTTTTCTTTTCTCCCCCCTGACATGTAATGCACCCCCCCTGGAGTTGAGAATCCTTAAGTAGGGGGTGCAGGGGGTGAAGACATAGGGGACAGGGATGAGGAGAAAGGATAAGTTGCAGGGCTGGTCAGTAGGATTGGACTGAGGTGTGGGCATATGAGGAGGAGAGGGTAATTGTGAGATAGAAATCAGGAGAAGGAAGGTGTAACCTGCAACTCTGGGAGGTAGGGTTGTAGTAGAATAATGACTTGCTGCTCGTCAAAGAAAATATGAAGCTGTGTTCAGGGATGGAGGAGATGAAGGGAAACAGGTACAGCTGTCTTGCATGGACTGCTTGAGGTAGGCTTTGAATTTTGCAAAACTAACAAGATTGGGGAGAGTTTGAGAGACTTTTGCAAGTTGTTTCATAAAGTGGGAGGCACATAGCTTAATAAGTGAGAGCCATGTTCGGTTCTGACTCTAGGAGTTTCCAGAGTGATGTAGGAGTATCTCCTAAGTGAGTAATGTGGGATTTTATTTATTTTTGTTTTATTTTTAATAATCCAGACATTGTCTACTCAGTAATCACAGATAGCCAAGGGTGCTTTTTACAATTTGCGATCTTTTTTTTTTTTGTTTGTTTGTTTTGTTTTTGAATTCAGTTTTTGGAAAATCACTTGTAATGGGACAGCAATTCTGTTCAATCAATTAACTTTTGGTTTGGAGGACAGAAGGAGGTGGAAGAGACAGTGCTGTAGATCAAGTTGGGTCTGCAGCAAAAGTGAACATACAGTAAATTAACACAGGCAGACTAGATGGCCCTAGTAGTTATTATCTGCCGTCAGTTTCTATGTATGACCAATCATGTGATTCAAATGGCTGCAATGTAAAATTATTAATAAGTGCAACGTTGCTACTGTAAACTGTGTGGCACACGTAATTCATGTTGTACTATGCTACACAGACATGATAATCAAATGGAGGATAGAGGAGTTGAGACAGCTAGGTGTTGAAAGCTCAATGACGGCTGGTCACATGTATTCTCCTGTGGACAGAGTGCAGAGGGATGTCTGGATACCTGCCAGCCAGATGGCATGCCTGTACACAACACTGTAGGTATAAAAACTGAGAAGAGCATATTGTTTTCCTGTTTCCAGAGCTGTTTTGTCTAATACTTGGAGTTATTACTAGGAATTCTGAGACAACCAAAGACGTTTTCTCACTGGCATGCACATGGATATTGTTGGCTGCCAACACTATGGGACACTCTTCAATGGTCACATTGCCCAAAAGCAGGGCCGCTGTCCCATATGCTTGCAGATATGTCACCTCAGGGATCAGCTGACAGAGGCATGGGGTGAGATCAGCATCCTGCGTAACAACCTACGGGGAAACATTTCTGTTAGGAGTGCACCTCCACATCACCAACACCAAACCAGCCCACCTCTCCCCCAGAGAATGACCAGGCCTGGGGGATGGCAACTAGTTGCTGAAAAATGGGCCAGAGCTTGGGCAACTCTCCCAAACCAACAAATCACTCTAAACACAGCAAACAGGTACACACCTCTTGAGTCCATACCATCCATAATGACGGAGTATGTCTCTGGCCAAAGAAATTCCAAATGTAGCAGGATAGCAAAACAACATCATAAACAAAACCTCAACAGGAAAAAAAATCATAATCATAGAGGACTCCATGAATCGCGGTGTGGACCCCCAGCTGAGGCAAAACAAATGTGCAGATGTGCAGGTCAGATGTCTCCCAGAAGCATCCGCTTTGAGGGACACTGAACGAATAGTCAGCATAGTTAAAAAGGAAGAAGAGGGCGCAAACATCCTGGTCCACCCAGGGACCAATAACCTTGCTAGTTGGTCAGTCGAGGAGGTTAAGGAGCACATTGCGCAGCTTGGTGAGAAATTGGTTTCATTTTCGTCCAGTATTGCATGCTCTGAGATTCTTCCTATTTGGGAAAAGAGGAAGAACAGGAAGAAAATCAGAAAGAAAGAAAGAGATAAGTGAGCTCAATGCATGGCTCAAGGACTGGTGCCACACAAAGGGGCACCACTTCATCGAAAACTGGGGCAACTTCTGGGAAAGAGAGTTCTTCAAATTCTATGGCATCCATCTGACTAAAGAGGGAGTCAGAGCACTGGCCCAGAAATTTGACATCCATGTAGAGCATTTAAAAAAGCAGAAGGGGTGATGATGATAGCTCTAGGAGAACCACAGATAGAGCCTGCTGTCTCTCCCCTTCCAGCTAGCACCAAATCTATACACTCCAGGATAGCAAAAGCAGATAGCTGGGAACATAAAACCCTTTCTGGTTCTGGCATTGACCATCACAATGGAAAGAAAGGAACCATAAACAGGGAACACTACAAAGGGATGAACAATAAGATCAAGGGAGGCATGACAAACAAGGTGACACGGCAAAAGTGGTCAGCGCTATGCTTCAATGCACGAAGTCTGGCTAACAAGATGACTGACGTCACTGCCACAGTAGCTGAGGCAGAACTAGACTGGGTGGCCGTGATTGAAACATGGTTCACAAATAATCATAGTTGGGAGGTGACTATCCCAGGGTACAATTTGTTTAGGATAAATAGGACTAGGAAAAAGGGGGGGGTAGCTATTTATGTGAAGGAAACCATCGATGCTACAGAAATGCAGCAGGCACTAGGGGAAATAGAGGATCTATGAATCACAATAGGGGCTGGAAGCTGGAAACCCATTCAGGTAGGAATAATTTACAGACCCCCAAATCAGGAGGAAGACAGAGATAAGGAAATCCTGAAAACCATCCTCCAGATGTCAGGCAAATGGGACATGGTGCTGGTGGGGAATTTCAATCTGCTGGACATAGATTGGAATACCCACACAATGGCATCACAGAGGAGCAGGGCATTCCTAGCCACACTACAGGAAGCAGGCCTAAGTCAACTAGTGACATCACCCACAAGGGGTAACACGGTTCTAGATCTGATATTCACAAATAGCGATAGGGTTTCAGGTGTCAAAGAAGGGAACCACCTGGGCAACAGTAATCATAACACAGTATGGTTCAGGGTAAAAAGGACTGTAGACTCCACACACTCCAAACTGAAGGTCCTTGACTTCAGGAGGGCAGACTTCACAAACATGAAGGCTTGCCTAAGAGACAACCTTAGTAACTCGACAGAAGGGAGCGTTGAGGAATATTGGATGAGATTGAAGGATGCAATAACCATGGTCACATCACGGTGTGCCCATCAGGTTAGTAAGAACAAAAGGAGGAAAAACCCATTATAGTTTTCCAAGGAAGTGGCAACCATGGTGAGAGAAAAGCGCATAGCCTTCAGAAAGTACAAGGAGTCTGGGAACGAGGCAGACAAAACAGACTATAAACAGAAACTAAAAGAGACAAGGAAGGTATGACCTCCAGTGATCTGAGTCTACTCCCGAACATGGGTCGCCAGCATGATATGAGGTAAGGCTAGCACCTCAACCCTCAGAGTCACTGGGTCAGCTAATAACTAATAGAAATTGCAATTATCCATCTCCAAAGTGCAAAAGAATATGATGTGGGGAGAGGTAAAAAATATTTCCCTTACACATCCAGTAAATGGCCTAGTGCTGCTTCATGCCAGCTGAGTGAATGCTAGGGTCTAAAATTAGCCACTGGTTAAAATGCACATAGTGTTTTAGCCACTTGTGAACTGAATTAGCCACTCTACAAACATGGTCTGATGCTGCTTTCCTCTCTCTCTCTCTCTCTCTCTCTGACCCAAACATCCTGGAGTTCTCCACTGTTAGGTGCCAGAATTGAACTGACAGATATTATGTTCTCAAGGGGCTGGCAGTATAGCCTAGAGGTTAGAGTAATGAGCTGTGAATGAGCTTGGTACATCCAGCAGACCTGTGTTTGATTCCCACAACTTCCATTTGCATACTGTGAGACTCTGTGCAAGTCACTTAATCACCCCAGTGCTCCCAGGTCACCCCTGAAAACAGGAACTTGTGCCCAGTGGGCCTTACCCGGTTACCAAAAAAGAACAGAATAAAAGGGGAGTGAGTGAACCTGCACTCTCTAATAGGCTTTGCTCAAGATTTTTGTGAAGACAGGAAAAAAAAAGATCCTGAAATGTGGGTTCAGAGGTTTGTTTCTAACTGGTTGGTGGTGATTCCCTGGGCTTTTGTTTCACATACTGTATGCAGAACTGCTATGTAATAGTAAAATATTTGAGTTTCATACAGGCATATTGAGTACACTGACATCAATAGGGCAACAGAGCCCTGTGTACAAGGTGGTCCTGTTTCAGGTTACAGTTTGACTAATGAACCCTAATTGCAGACTGCACATGTTTAAACAATGTGAGTCTAAATATTCACAGACAATACTGACAAATGAATACACAGAGTTATGTGTTTTACGTATTTCTAATTAATATACTTTAGCGCGTGCACACACACACACACACACACACACACACACAGACTTTCTTTGGCTTTAGTGAGATTTAGAACATCTAAGGAGTCAGTTCATAGCATTCCATTCTGTGACCTTTGACTTACAAGTCTCGGGGATGTTTGCTAATCTCTGGTTGTATTTCTTGACTAATGGCTAATCTGTCACACTGATGTTTTAAATGTTTTTTTTTTCTCTTATTTAAAAACTCTTAAATATGATGCAAATATTAAGACTGAAATACAGGTACTGTTATTGTGAGCATTATTTCCCATCAAAAACTTAAAAACACTATTAAAGTGAAAGAACAAATACCAACCACTGCAGAATAGCATAGTTACAGATGACAGCCTTCATCTCCTGCAGTAAAAACACTTACAACATGGGGTAGAAAAAGCACATAGTTGATCGGCTGAAGAGCAACAGCTGACTGTTAGCTAATTTCTGTTAATGATCAGTCAGTGTGAACAGTCCTGACAGCACGATCTGTCTTCTCAACCCGAACTTGTTAAGTTTCTTGACAGAGCAGGAGTGGCAACCAATTAATTCCCCTGCTAACAGTGAGTAGTGAAAGGAACAGGGTCGGACCCCATGTTCTAGAAGCAGTACATGCCCCCCCCAACTGTACATAATTTGCCAGTCACCCACCCCACCAAACTGACAATGTTGGCTGCAGGTATGATGATGTGTTCTCTGCTCTGCAGCCTGTGTACCCATATACCCACCCACTCAGCGGATCACTTACTGCTCCCCTAACAGTTATTGACACCTCAGTGCAGTGAGAGGTTGGCATGGTTCCAAGGCCCCAGTGACACATAGTAGAAACACCCACACCGGACTACCTACCCACTTGCCCAGTGGATCACATACTCTTGGCAGCACACTTTGTGTCCTCCACTTCACAATATGAGTAGCCACCTTCCCGCACCGTGGATCACTTACTCCTTTCCAAACATTTGATAACCCCACAAAGGAGTCGGCCTCAGTGACACAGAGTAGAAATACCCAGTGTGGACTACCCACCCACCCAGCGGATGGCATTTTCCATGAAGCACACTTGTCCCCACAAAGCAGTGACAGTTGGCTACTGATACATGGCCCCAGTAAGTCAGACTGCAGAGTCATAGAGCAGCAAGTTTGGCTCCATTTACCCTCCTCCTGTCAGCATTTGCTGTGATAGGTACCGGGGCCACAATATCAATTGACCACAGTGCTTCAGCTGCCTCCCCCCCACAGAGTAAGAGACAGAGAGCTTGTAGGCACATTAGACAGCTGCAGTGCTGTGGTCGACACATAGAACTCTAGTCACAGTTCCTTTTGGCTGTCTGTGCCGGGTTACTAGTATGTGAGGGATTCCCCCTCCCCCCCCACACCAGCCACCAGCAGCTGACCTGCCAGAGCGATCCTGAGGCACTCCACAGGTTGCTCCTGCCATCCTCTTTCTGTAGTGTGCACCAGTTCACCAACTATCATCTTGTTCTCTGTATGTTGTGCTGTGCCATTTGGCGAAGCATATGTGGTGGAGAGAGAGAGAAGCATAGTAGGGAGAGTGAGATGTAAATGATTGGAGAGAGAGAGAGAGAGAGAGAGAAACAGAGATACAGCACACAGTGTCTTTTTCTGTGCTTCGCCACAGCAGCAGTCACCTGCTCCATACCACCAGGCTGGCACCAGGTGTAACATAGGGTGGGGGGCACCGGGGTTAACTGTGTCTCCTAGAGGGATGCTGGCTTCTGCTTGCTACAGTAGTTGAGTAGCATGTGTGTGAATGTTGCTCTCTCTGCACCTTCCCACTGCATGTGTCTTGACCGGGGACAGTGCAGGGATTTGCCAGTGGGAACAGGTGTTTTATGCACAAGAAATGTCAGAAATCATGCCATTACTGGATTTCTGACATTTGTATGTGCATAAAAACAGTGGAAAATACATTCATAGTTGGGGACTATTTGTCTGGGCGGCAGGATACAGTCCCTTTTTTGTTGTTTAAACAGCAAATAAAAACACTGTTTCTGATATTTTTTGTTATTGTTGTGGGTTATTGTGCTTATAACCCTTATTATAGGTGCAATAACCCACTCCAGGGTGTGCTGTCATTGGGGATTAACACAGTCGGGTGCTGTGAGGACACCTGGCCTGCGGCCTCGTGCCTCACAACACACACAGCTGTGCATTAATTCCCAATAACAGCACACCCTGTCATGGATTATTGTTTATGTCATTCTGTGTTGATCTGAGGAATCTGAACCTCATTCCTCACTGGGAAACATTAACAGAGAAAAAGTAGTGCAGTAAACAGACTGCTTGAGTGGAGGGATTGCTATAAAACTCTAATAAAAAAAAAGTCCATTAGACATTTGGTGAGCTCCTTATTTCAACTGCCCTAGCAAAATGTCTGCAGAACTCCACCCTGCAGCCATAAAAAATAAATCAAGCAGTTTAAAAAGATGGAATTTCAGTACCTCTTTGAAGGCCCGCACCATGCTGGCAGATCAAATGTGGACAGGCTTGGAATTACACAATATAGGTGTGACCACTGTAAAAGATCTGTCTCCAGAAAGCTTCAACCAGGACCTGGGTACAGACAGTTGGCCAGCATCAGTGTAGCAAAGAGGCAGACAGAGGTGTGTGGATTTAGGAGAGCATTCAGATAGCCAGGACCCAAACCATGTAGAGCCTGAGAGGGTGGTGGGTGAGGAGAAGGACTAGCGGGGATGATCAGGTGCCTTCCTGGGGCATCAGCCATCTGAGATAGCTAGAATAAGGAGGATAGTGGGGGGGGCTGGAGGTGTTGGTACACTTGGGCACCAACAAGCTGGTGAATCAGCTTGTGGAGCAAGTAAAGCAGAACTTTCAGATGCTGGGGGACAGATTGTAGGTACACACAGCCTCCCTGGCCTTTTCCAAGGTCCTCCCTGTGTGAAGTGGGGAAGGGGAGAGAGTACGGAGTGAAGTGATAGAGGAATTAAATGAGTGGTTAAAGGATAGTTTCAGAACAGAGGGTACCACTTTGTGGGACTGGAGGGACTTCTTGGACAGCAGGCTCTTCAAAGGTGATGGGCTTCATCTAACAAGAGAAGGGACCAGTGCCCTGGGGTAGAAGTTTGATGTCTTCATTAGACAGTTAAACTGACTGTGGTGCACTTTGAGGCTAGGGAACCATGGTAAAGGGGTGAGGGAGGAGAGCCTATCTAGTGCACTCCCTATACTGGTGACTGGTAGTAGTAAGGTGGGTAAAAATAAGGTTGAGGTTCAAAATGGAGCAGTGCAAGAGGTAAGAGGGGACGCTCTTAAGGTCTGCAAGCAATAGGCAAAATAAAAAGATAGGTAGCATTGGAAGGAATCCAGGAGTAGGATCAGAAAACAGCAAAAGAGGATTCAGAGCTAGCTAGAAGAGGGTCTGCCTTAATGCCAGGAGTCTGGGTAATAAACTCGGTGAGTTCCAGGCATTGGTGACAAACACTGAGGTGGACCTCATAGCCATCACAGAAACTTGGGCCACAGAGAATAATGATTGGGACTTGTCAATATCAAGTTATACAATGTTAAACAAAGGAGAAACAGAAACGCTGTGGGTTAACCTCATGGCATCCTCAGGCAAGAAAATACTGCTGAGGGTGATCTATAAACCACCAGGACATGGGAAAGAGAGAGAGAGATAGGGAGCTCGGGGAAGAGCTGGCAAGGGGAGTGAAGAAGGGGGAAGTGCTGGAAGTGGGTGATCTAAACCTGTCTGATACTGACTAGGACATTCCAGCAGCCAGGTGCACCAGACGTCAGGCCCTGTTACATACATTGCAGGATTGTTTGCTGGTGCAGCTGATTAGGGAATACAGTAGACAAGAGGCCATTTTCAATTTGGTGCTCATCAGTTCAGAGATGGTGAGTGAAGTGAGGATAAGGGAGCCACTGGAATCCAGCGACCATAACTCTATTTGGATTAGGTTGGTCCTTGGGACCAAAATGCCCTTATCAAAATGAAGGCTTAGATTTCAGAAGAGCAAATTTCCATCAGAAGAGGGGAGCTGACCCAAGACATTTGAGCAGGGTGGGTAGCACTGTAGGTGTAGAGGAAAGATGGAGCAATTAATGGGATCATTCTTGAGGTAACAAACTCCTTCACAACGATTGTTACAAAACAAAACAGGCACAAAAGACCAATACGGTTCTCAGAAAGGATCAGAAAAGCAGTTAGGGCCAAGAAAAAGACTTTCACCAGGTATGAGGAAAGGCAGGGGGAGGAGGAAGGGGGGGGGAGTACTAAATAAAATCTATGGAAGCAAAGTGGATGGTCAGGGAGGCAAAGGTAGACATGGGGCTATATATTGCAGAGGGGGTCAAGGGTGGGGAAAAAATTCTTCAGATATAGTCAGGAAAAAAGGAAGCAGCTAGGGGGTGCTATTAGGCTTCAAGATAGGACAGGGCACTAGAGGAGCATGAACAAAAAGCAGCCATCCTTCATGGTTACTTTTCTGTTCTCTCTTCACAAGGGAAGACCATGGGCCCCTGCCTGAAAGTGGCATCAAGGCAGTGGTCAGGAATATTCCTGAAATGAGGCAGCCAGTATTTACCAGAGAAAGGTTCCTGAAGGGGCTTGAAGCCCTACAGGTAGATAAAGTCCTAGGGCCTGATTGGGTACACCCAAGGGTGCTCAATGAATTGGCTGAACCCCTAGTAGGGCTGTTTAATAGCTCAATTAAGACAGGGGTTGCTCTGAAAGACTGGAGGGTAGTGGACATAGTCCCACTACACAAGGTGAGGGTGAGAGCAAGCAGTGAATTAGAGACCTGTCAGCCTTACCTCTGTAGTGGGTAAACTGATGGAGTCACTCATTAAAGAGGACCTTGTGAAGCCTTACCTTGTGAAGCTGGACCAGTGACACTGAGGGCTGAGGCACTAATGAACACAGTACCTTGCATCATGCTGGTGACCTGAGTTTGTGAACAAGCTTGAGTTGCAGGTCAGCAGGTGTGGGTGGGCCAGGAGTGGATGTAGTAGATGCCAGGCAGTGCTTCTCTCCTGATCAGGGAGATTTGTGGACTCAGTGCTTGGCTGCCACCAGGTGGAGGTCTGGTGACAGTACTTAGTGCCCGGGTGGCAGATGTATCTGTGTTGTGGGGTGGATGGAGAGCCACAGATTGTGGGGTGCATGTGTGCCTTCACACACATGTGCATCCCATGTCACCTCAGCTCACACAGGGACAGAAAATGATTAGTTGGTGTACCACACCACCACCTGAGCAACTCATTGCATTCTAGATATGTTCACGGGTGGGGAGGAGAACAGCCCTCCCTCTTCCAGACCCATCATAGGAGGACT
This sequence comes from Neoceratodus forsteri, assembly GCA_016271365.2. Classification (NCBI taxonomy): domain Eukaryota; kingdom Metazoa; phylum Chordata; order Ceratodontiformes; family Ceratodontidae; genus Neoceratodus; species Neoceratodus forsteri. The sequence continues at coordinate 963,333,396 of CM028132.1, read as the reverse complement.
CCATGGAGGAACCTGTACAGAGGTAGGTCCAGGAGATGTTGCAGTCAGTCTTGGGGGAGGTGAGGGTGGCCAACAACCCAAGGGGTAAAAACTATTCAGAAAAAAAAAGGACCCTATGGACTTCATAGGGAGTAATGGTTTACAAGGTAGTGAACAGCATGGATTTGTGGCAGGGAGGTCCTGGCAGACCAACCTGATAGTTTTCTCTGACTGGGTAGCAAAGATAGTAGATAAGGCCACACTGTGGAGCTACTGTTCTTCAATATCAGCAAGGTTTTTTACTTGGTGACACACAGAAGATTGCTAAAGAAGCTGGAAAACCTGGGCATGGCTAGGAACATAGTTTAATGGGTAGGAAACTGGCTGAAGGAGAGACAGGGTGGTAGTAAACATGGTCAAATCATAAGAGAGTGAGATCACAGGGGTGAGTACCGTAGGGTTATGTCCTGGATCCTGCCCTCTTTAAAATGTTCATCAGTGGCATTGGGGAGGGAATATGGGGCAAGTTGTGTCTCTTCACAGATGACACGAAGATCTCTGGTAGGGTAGATAGTGACAAAGGGGTCAGAAACGTTCAGAGGGATCCACAAAGGCTGGAGAAGTGGCCTAAGGTTTGTCAGTTGAAATTCAATGCCAAAAAAAAGGCAAGATTATCCACCTAGGGAAAAAAACAATACAGAGTGCTGCCCATTGGCAGAGCAACCAGACCTGGGAGCCATCATTAGTGACTATCTCAAACAATCAAGCCATTGTAATAATTGTAGCTATAGTATAGTATAATAGGATGCTGAGGTGTATTGGAAGGGGTACTTACAGCAGAAAAAAAAGAGTACTAATATCTCTGTAAAGGTCACTGGTGAGGCCAGTCTAGAATACTGTGCTCAATTCTGGAGTTCTCTTCTAAGGAAGGTCAGGACAAACTGGACATGGTGTAATACAAAGTGACCAAAATGACACAGGGCTAACAGAGCAGATCTTCTGAAGATTATCTGAAGGCATTGAACATGTACTCAATGGAGACCAGGAAGGAGAGTGGGGATATGATGGAGACCTTCAAGTTCCTGAAGGGAATAAACAAGGCGAACTGCATGGAACTATTTAACAGGAGTATAGTCAAGAACCCCAGGTCATGAATGGAAACTGGAGAAGGGAAGATTTAACATGGATGTCAGGAAGTTGTATTTTATGGAAAGGGTGGCAGAGCCATGAAATAGTCTGCCAGCACAGGTGGTGGGTACCAAGAGCATAAATGATTTCAAGCATGGCTGGAACAGAGTGAAGGGTTTGGTGGTTGCTCAGATTGGTAACAGCAGGGAGGGGAGTGGGGGGATGGACTGGGAGGGATAAAACCCTGTATGGACAATAAGTCCAGCGACAAACGGGAAACTCTGGGCAGACTAGATTGACCTTTGGTCTTTTTCTACCATCATTGTCTATATTTATAAATAGAAATTATTTTAAAAAGATAATAATTTGACCTTTTATTTAAATATGCTTACATTTTAACTTTGAAAAACAAAGTCCATATTCTGGTAACTCGAGGGTAGCTAAAACAATAAAAGACAATAAAAAACCATGCGCTGCAACCATTTTTATAAGACAAACAAACTGGTTACCTTATTTGCATTTTAAATCAGTATAGGTAGTGGATCAGGTTCAGGTTTAAGTTTATTGTTCAGCTTATAAAGTCATTAAAAACAATATACCATAATAAATACAAATGTTGCAAATTACACATTGCACTTTCACAATTTACACACATATTGCATGCTTAATACATTCATATAGACCTGTATTTAACATAGTAAGGCTAATGTTGTACATTTCTTTAGTTCTAGAGTTCTAACATCATTAGTGTTTGACAGGTTTAGGCCTTAAAGTGGTGTCCAGGATAAACAACATACATTTTCATCATAATCAAAATATAATGATTCAGTATAAAACTGTAATGTCAGTTCTCAACAAAGCTAGTATCTGAATGTACAGTATCAAATTAAAACAATTATTTCAATGTTGGTCCTTATTTTCTGTGATAATATGGTATTTTTCCCATCAAATATTTTAAGGAGGGAGGCCACATGGTGTAACACTTGTTTATCTCTTGTTTTTAAGAGATGTGTAACCCGATGACATGGTTCATATTCAAGATACTTAAGGTGTTCTCCAAGCAGATGTTTCCTATTTTTTTAGTATAAGGGATATAAGATCACTAAATGTACTAAATACAGGTAATGGAAATATGTTCATAACTTTTGAACCTGCCAGATTGTTTTTTTGGGTTGTTTTTTTTTTTTTTTGGGGGGTGGAGTTCAGAAAACACCAGTGTCTAATTTAATGTATGCACCTATATGAACTTGAAGTATGTATTTAAGCAGCCTGGGACTGCCTCTTTCTAAACTGTTTTCCCACCTTTTCTCTCTTTGTCTATTTAATATTATTGCTTCCTTTCTTTATCTTGTTTCTGTTTTTCCCCACATTCAACATAAGTAAAGTTTACTGTGAAATACAGGGATTCAAAATTCTGCACAATTTCACTGGCAGAATGTTCCTCACCCCACATACTATACAGACACACAACAAAGGCCTCATGTTTTGCCAGATCCTCAGATTTATCACTGGCAGGGTATGCAGTCATTTTTTACAGTGGCCCTGAAGCGCAAAACACAAACAAACAAGAAAAGTAAAATGTAATCAAATACATTAAGCGACAACCAAAACATGGATATAAACAAAAATATAAAGCAACAAAACCAAATATAAAGTATGATACCACAAATTAAGGAACAAAACAAGAACAAAAGTAAAGTGCAACCATAATAATAACAATGACAAAAAAATCCAGTACAAATGAAAACAGTAAAATGCATCTAAAAATGATCAAATGTAAAAAAATGTTACCACAACTAAAAAATGAATGGAAACAAAAAGCACAGCATAATGAAAAAGCAAATGCAAACAAAAAAGCACAGCACAACTAAAAAGGGAATGCAAACAAAACAAACTCTGGTCAGAGCCACTAGGGCTGCTAATGCATTAACTTGTTGAGGGTGTTTCATGGGCTTAAACATAAAGATGAATTACTGTAGTCAGGTTCACATCTAAATTTAATTTTTTGTAAAGGTAGGTTATTTATCTGGTTTATCCTGTGTCTCCCATTTGTTTAAAATGTGAACAGTGAGTGCGTCTTGTACTATATGGGGAAGGAGAGGGAGCTCTGCACCATGGCTTTCAAGTAATGGTAGAAGGAATGGTGCAGAAAGTAGAGGTGTGGCCACATTGGGGACTGTGAGCCAACCTGGAAGGATAAGAACCTATACCAAGGTGATGGCCTGCTTTCATCCAGGAGGCAACCACAGTCCTCAGTGGACAGTTCAAATGTTACTTCGATGGACATTTAAAGTAGCCGGGGGAGGGGTGATGGAAGAAATAGGGGAAGCAGAAAGCGGGCCACCACAGGCTGATATAGAGAGTAGGGAGATCCCAAGGGGATAGAGTCCCATCAAGATGCAAGTTATTCAATGAAGCAGGGGGGTAGTAAAAGAGGAAGGAGGGAAAAGGAGCAGTCAAAGGAGAGAGGTGTGAAAAGGGGAACAACTGGGAAAAGGAGAAAGTGGCAAGAAGAGAGCTGAGGGTTGTCAAAATGATGCAAGGTCAGCATCAGAAGCCCTATGAGAAGAGACTGAAAGAGTTCAATATGTACACTCTTGAAGAGTTGAGGGAAAGGGGGGTACTATGGAGACCTTTAAATACCTCACGGGGGTTAATAAGGTACAGGAAAAAGGTAAGATGTAAGGAAATATGTTGACATACGATTCATGTCTTGTCTGTTAAAAAAAAAAAAAATGACAAATGTATGTTGTTGGATTTGTATTTCTCTGTATCCCCTTCCCCCAGAACGCTCTATGAGACAAGCAATTGTAACAGTTCAGTAGGCCTTTCCTGGTGAAACTTTTCACTAAATAAATAAATAGCAATAAAAAGGTGCTGTAGAACAAGGGGTCATTATATGAATTTGGAAGGAGGTAGATTCAGAAGAGATGTGAGGAAGTGCTTCTTCACAGAAAGGGTGTTGGATTCCTGGAACAGCCTTCTATGGGAGGCAGTGGGGGTGAAACCAGCAGTGGTTTCAAAAATGTCTGGGACAGGCACAAAGAATCCTAGAAGTAAGGAAGGAGGTGGAAGAGACAGTGTTGTAGATCTAGTTGAGTCTTCAGCAAAAGTGATCACCCCCCCGGGGGATTACTAGTCTATTCGCCCCTCCCTGGAGTTTTGTGGCCTAATTTGGTCCAGTAGGGAAAGGGGTTAATTCTCCTTGGCACTCAGGTGGAGCCTCCTGTGCGTCAGGAGGTCATCATGGGTGTGTAGGGTGATAAAGTGCAGCAGTTCCAGTAAGAGGATTGAGCGACGAGGGAGTGAGAGAGAGTCAGGGCTGGGCAAGGGTGATTGCCCGCTTCGGCCCCTGGCCAGTGGCACTTGATGGGACACAGAGGAAGAAGTGGGAGCCAGCAGCCACAAGCCACAGACTACCTGGAAGGTGGCTAAAGTCATGAAGGGAGCCAGCAGCCACAAGTCGCAGAGTGCTCTGGCAGCCTGAATCTGATTTGTGTAGGGATCCAATGGGCAAGAATGCAGTAGGGAGTGTAGTGTCCACCCCTGCCTGCTCTTCCGGGTACAGGTTAAGGGGCTTGGGTCCTGCTACAGTGACAATTGGGGGTTTGTTCCCAAAGATATAGATAATAGCATGGTGCTTCCACCCAGAGTAAATTATAAGTGGGTCAGGTATCTGCTTGGTACAGCCTCCTGGGATACTGCACCTCCCCACCTTTCCGACCAACCACTCTGCACAGTGAATCTCCAATAACCTTGATCCACCACAAACCATAAATTTCAGCAACAGGCAAATGCAATGAACCTCACTAACACAGCAGTTTCAACAACAAAACTCACAGCTTTATTTGGGGGTTAGGGCTAGGGAAAGGATACTTGGACAAAGGATGGCTGTGAAAGAAAAGAAGGTTAGTGAAATATTTAACAACAGTAACCATTTTGGTCCACAGACTGAACCCACCCTCACTGTTACCAGTGCTCTCAGACTGTTCTTAGAGGTACCCACTAGGTGCAGGCCTGGTCAGTGCCATGGGTTGGCTGTCTGTTGGGGCCCTCAAAATATTTGCAAAGTTATTTGATTAAGAAACACAAATTCCTCTTTTTCCCTCTCCAGGAACCAGGTCCTGGTACTCACAGTTTGTTGATTTCAGGTGCCTGGAGTATGGAGCTCCTTGGTCAATACTGCATGGGGTAAAAGGAGGCCAGCCTTGGCTCCTCTGGCAAGATGGACTTGCTTGAGGATCTTGCAGCTGATCACTTTGATTGTAGTTCTGACCACTTGTCACCTTCAGCAGCTTCTGGCCTGTTGCAGAGCTCTGTGAGAGGACAACACCAGCCCCAGAAGGCCCAAACTCAGAAGAAACCCTACAGACCAGCTCCCCCAGTGGATCCCAGATGCCCTAGTTCCCAAGAAAGTGCCAGGGACCTCCTGAGACAGTGAGTCCCACTTGGAAGGGGTTAGCAGGTTCCCTCCCTGGCTCTGGGTGAGAACTCCCAAATAGTGGGGGTTCTCCTGCAGTCCCTGCACTGAGATCGAAACAAGCAGAATTCAGAGGCAGTTATTCAAATGAAGTCCAGTGCCAGTTGAAGTAGATGCTAGCCCTAGAGCCAAGAAGCGCAGGTGTAATCAAACAGGAGAATCCAAACACAACAGTCCCTGCACACCAGTCCGCACTTTCCAGTTAGACAACGTCAACAACCTTTCCTTCAGCTGTAGCTGGGACACAACTCTTAGCCACTTTAACCAGTACACTCAGGACATGTGCAGCACTTGGCTAGCACTCTGACCTCCAGACACGCTTTGCCTCTTCCGAATTGCAATTGCAGTCCCACACAAGTAAAATTAACTCCTAGCAGCAACTGTAACACTCAAATGGAACAGCTGAGTCCTTTCAGCACAATCCAACCTACTGGTGCAGGGTTTCTGTAGCACTGAGTTTCTCCAAGCAAATAATTAAGCAACTCCTCAGTATCTAGGGAATCAGAATCACAGTTTAGTCTCTTTCTCTCTTTCCCCTTCTCAATCCCATCCTGCAAACAGCATTCTCCAAAAGGGACCTGGGAAGGCCCTTGCAGGTCACAGTCCACTCTCACAGGATCCTCCACCTCATACAGAGCCCCCAAATAGACTGACTCAGTCCCAGAAAGTCCCAAAGTTTCAGCCAAGAATTCAGGGTTCCGAATGACTGATGGAGCCTATCAATAATCTATAACCATAGAGATCTATATTTCCTGCTGGCTCATTGGGGCATGATCTAGGCACCTGAATGTGTTCCCTCATTCTCCCAGGAGTTCCTTGGTTCAGTTTTAGGCACCTAGACAGATGATTGGCCACATGATGGGGTTAAAGTGTCACATAGAAACATTGACTTTTATGGCAGATAAGGACTGCTTGGCCCACCTAGTCTGCCCATTTCCCTACCTACAGAATAAGCTGCAGATCCTAGTTAACCAACAGCCTATTTCTTCCTGCCCCCCCACAAAAATTGCCTTATGTCTGTCCCATGTATTCTTGAATTCTCCCACAGTTTTAGACCCCACAATCTCCTCAGGAAGGCTGTTACATGCATCCACCACTCTCTCTGTGAAAAAATACTTGCTCTCATTGCCACTGAACCCCCCCCCCCATCTTCAAATTGTGTCCCCTTGTTCTTGCACATCTCTTTTTCTGAAAGATGCTACCCTCTTGGACTTTGTTGATTCCACTGAGGTACTTAAAAGTTTCTATCATGTCCCCCCTCTCCCTCCTTTCCTCAAAGGGTATACATATTAAGCTCCTTTAGTGTCTCCTCGTATGGCTTCTCTTGCAGACCCTGCACCATTTTAGTTGCCCTCCTCTGGACTGCCTCTATCCTGTCTATGTCCTTGAGGAGATGTGGTCTCCAGAACTGGATGCAGTACTCCAGATGGGGTCTCACCAACTGTCTGTGCAGAGGGATAACAACTTCCTGTTTTCTGCTGGTGATGCCTCTCCCTATACATCCCAGTATCCCCCGAGCCCTTCCTACTGTCTTCTCACATTGCATGCTAACCTTAAGGTCATCTGATATGATTACCCCACGTTCCTTTCCATTTTTGTTGTTGTTACTACCCTCCCCTATGCGTAATCTTCCCCTGGGTGTTTGTTTCCCAGGTGCATTATTTTGCACTTCTTTGCATTGAATCCAAGCTGCCATACTTCTGACCATTCCTCCAACCTTGCCAAGTCCCTTCTCATCCTTTCCATGCCTCCTTGTGTATCAACCCTGTTGCACATCTTTATGCCATCTGCACAGAGGCATACTTCTCCTTCCAGTCCCTCTGCAATGTCACTTATAAAGACATTATAAAGGACTGAACCCAGTACTGAACCCTGCGGTACCTCACTAGTAACCCCTCATTCTTCAGAGTGGACTCCATTTACAACTACCTTCTGTGTCCTGTTGTCCAGCCAATGTTTTACCCAGGCTACCACCCTGGGACCCACTCCCAGGCTGGTTAATTTGACTATTAATCTTTTACGTGGGACTGTGGGTCACCAATATGTCATCCCCTATCTAGATCAATACTGTCTTATAGCAGACCCAACTTCTAGTAGTAAGTGCATCCACAACATTCTCATTTATTCTATCATTTCCCCTGTAATTGATATGGATCCCTGTGCCCTAGTATGTGACTAAATAATAATTTGCAATGCCCCCTCAGTCTCCTGTCACTAGCTCAATTTTACCTGCAACCTGAAAGCAGCGACCACTTCATTAATATTCATAGGCCCATGAATAATTCATGAGCCCTCACTATGTGTCTGTTTTTTAACATCTCCCTCAAATGGTTCTGCAACTTCTTGGCTGCCTCCCTGAGGTCTCCAGTCCCCATTTAACAGAACAGGGCAACCTGGACCATTGCAGCTCTCTCCTGAAGACCGCAAGTTCAGCAGTCAGTACATCAAGGCATTATAAGGCGCATATGTGAGTGCCGGCCTGAAGCAAGCATGTCGGCAGCTCGTAGCCAAGGATTCACACCTGAACTGGGCAAAAACAAAATGCTGGGCTGTCTGGGGAACTTGGGGAGAACCAGGGGCATCAGAAGAAACAGAGAAAAAAAAGTGGGGACACCAGACAACAATGGGAGAAATGGGGAGATCATGGGGCAACTCAGGTAAGTCCCCGGGTGGGGTTACATGACCTTCTTAAGTGGTTTATGTATGGGAACTAGAATCCTTCTTGGTGGGGCTACCTCTAACATGTCCATAAAAATCAACATCCTCTTCAACTTTCAGTCTCTAGTGGGGGAATGTTGAGAGTACTGACCATCTGTCTGATAAGTGAGAATAAGAGAATGAATGGTCCTCATTATGCCTTGGAGGAGGTCTGAATTCTCAGATGTACCCTCTAATTCAATGGAATCACCTTCCACCATTTGTATATACTATTCTTCTTCTTCCTCCACAGGCAGATAGGTTGGAGCCCGAGACTGGGGAAGGGGGTGGTAGGTATCTTCTTAAAATTTCTCATGGTCTGGATTACCTGGAAAAAATGGCACATTTTTAATGTGTCTTCTGATGGGGGCATTTTATCTGTGCCATCTGCCTGCTCCTTTCTCCATTCAGGAAGAATAGCAATGACATTCTTTTCTTTAAATTTCTTTTTGGCAGACACTGTTTCCTACATCTGCTCTGAGGCTCTTATATTTCTATTTTGTCATCACTGGATTCAGGGCCCCCCCCCCCTTTTAGACACCCAGATGTCTGAAATATCATTACCAAGTATGTCTGATGGATGTGCAGCTTTTATCCTTTTTCTTATCATCTTTCTGCTGTTGAACAAGAGGAGATGGACCCTTCAGATGCACACTTTCCACCATTGCTGGGAACACCCTTAGAGCTTATAATTATTATCTTATGCGATGCAGAGGCAGACTGAGAAGACATGCTTCTTTTACAGTTTTTTACCCTTTTTAATGAGTTTTTTTGAGGAACGATATGACAGGACTTACAGTTTACAAAGTTGTGTTTTGGACCTAGGCACATTAAACAAAGCTTGTGACAGTCTGCCCTAGCCAGGAGCTGGAAGCAATTTTAAAATTTTGTGATGGTTCACAGGGTCTCTCTGACATGCCAATGAAAAGATTCCCAAAACGCTGCAGTACAAGAGCTAAATAGCAAAAACGATAGCCAGCTAGGATATTCTCTGGTACCTGTGAAAGGCCACAGACAGAAATGAAAAGTTAAAGCGCTCTGTTCTCTGTAAATTGAATCATATAAAAATAGCAAGCCACTGTTACTTTCAAGAAAAAAGTGATTTAGTAGCCAATTTAGACAAAAAAATGATCATAACGGTAGCCAGCTAGGATATTTTCTTGTTCCAGTGAACTAATACGGAACCAGAGATTACTGCAATTACTGTAAAACCTAGCTAAACACAGAATAATCAAAAAAAATAACCATGAAACATTATGTAAATAAGCTACAAAATAAGAAACCCAACTGGAGAACAAGTTGATACCAGATTTCACTACAGGAGGCTTGCTTTCTTCAGGAGAGAAACAGATCTTAACATCTAGAGTGGAGTGCGGGTGCAGAGTTTAAACTTACATTCCAATTTTTTAAATATGCAGAGCCCCTAATCTCCAGGGCATCATTCTCAGTTGTGATGACTGCATAAAGTGTAAACATTTCAATGACGGATTTGCGGGGTTAGAGACAGAATCTGGAAGAAAGATGACTAATCAAAGAGAGACGTCTGGACATCAACAGAGGGGAAAAAGAAGTTAGTACAGAGTGAGCAGTGGAGGGTGAGGGGAGGAGAGATAGTAGTAAAACGATTGAAAGCATGGAAAAGAAGGCCAGACAAACAGAGAAGGAATTCAAGGCAGCACTATAGACCATATTCAGTGTACTCAAAGGCCACTATATTCAAATGGTTAGCACCACACTACCAGTGAATAGCGTCTGCCAACAGTGGCCAAATTCACAACAGTGCAAACTATACCACTGCGCCCATGCAAATTAGGGATCCCCCATGCATACTGGGCACAGCAGTATATTCAGCAGTTTAGTCAACATTAAACATCCTCCTTCGCAGTGCTGTTTAACCCTACTGAACGCCTGCCCCCCCCCCGGCAGACTGTTCGTTCCATAGTTACATATCACATCCTAGTGGTGTAGCAGTGCCCTCCATCATCTGACTGTTTATTCTATAGTTACATATTCCTATCCCTGTGATCTACAGCCCCACCAAAAAAAATCAACTGCTCTCCCTCCCAATCCATCCACTCAGGGTCCTCTACCCCACCCCACCCCAGTCGATGATGCCGTACTACTGTCATTACACTATCATGCATACTGTAGATTCAGCTGATTCTACATTAAGCTGGATTGTGTCATGGCATGTGGATAGCAGCCAGCTAAGGTGGTGGGCAGAGGACATAGAACAAGACCAGATGGGCGCTTGGGGGGGGGGCTGTTCACTTGTACTAATGGGCCTATAATGAGCATGCTAATGGCCTCTTAGCACCTGTATGCACTAAGTGCAGAGTTCTGTAGCAAGACAGGGCTTAATATGACCCACAGTCACTATGCGCTGTGCTGGCATGTCCTATATTCAGACAGCCCATTCCATAGAAACACAGAACCTGGCAGCAGATAAGGACCACTTGGCCCATCCAGTCTCCCATTTCTCCCTACCTACACTATTACCACAGACCGTTCCTGATCTACTGCTCTTTCTCCTTCCCCCCTTCCGTTCCACTATGATTCCCTTGTGCTTTTCCCATGTGGTCTTCAATCCCACCACTGTTTTCACCCACTTCACAATCTCTGGAAGGCTGTTCAAGGAATCCACCACTCTTTCAATCCATCAATCTAGCCACACATTGAGGTAGACAAAATGTGAAACCTTGTCAAATGGGGTACCATCCTGCGTTTTTCAAATTAAGGGGAACAGAAATGTGTCGCACTTCACTGTTATTCAGCAACAGGAATCAAGACAGGGTAAACAATATGATTAGGATGAAAAGGGGTGTGGCTGGGAGGGGGTATAGGGGAAGGAATTGGGATGGTGGGGAATGACTCCAGAGGGGGTGGGGGGGAGAGCTTCAGGGTATTAGCCTAGCTACACACTTCAGCAGACTCGATAGACCATTATGGCCCATTTCTGTGGGCAGTTTCATATGTGTGTATGTTCATAAGATCAGAGAAATAGAAGCAAAGCATTAATGCAAAAACCAAGCCATGATGAAGGCTCATTCAAGAGCTGAAGCGCTGGAACATTTAGGGTGTTTGCCAGAGGTCTGCTTGCCTGTATGTAATATTTGCACTGAGTGCTTTGTTAGCAATTTTGCACAGGTTGACTATTGTGACTCTGATGATGGAATGACAGTTTGCATTAAATGGTTTTGCTTTATTGGTTTTGCTTTATTGCTTTACTTCAGTCTCACTGATTTTGATTCCTACTATAGCCATCGAGTGTGGCACATCTGTGTTTTTGTGTTTCGTCTAGGCTAGCTGCCCCTGTGCTGCACCCACTCCTTGTACTAAGCATGTCCGAATCCTGAGTTCCTGTTTTAAAAATTATGGGGAGCTGAGTTTTGCAAGCTTTTATTTAGCACCAGATGACATGGGAGCTGTCTTTTTATGATCAGCCGTTAGCCACTGTGACTAGAACCAGTGCTGTAGTAATGATTCTAGATCACTGACCAAGACAACAGCGTAATCTTGTGACTAAAAGGCTGCTGTTTGTTCTCTGTGGGCTGCATAGTCTTAGCCTTTGTGCCATGCAAAATACGGTCTACTGTACTCAAAGTGAGGTTTGTGCCATGGTTTGGCAGTTAGCACTGCACTTACAATATTAGAAGCCTTATTCTGCGCAGATCAAAGTTTGCTTGAAAAGTGAATAGGCACCCCAGGAGCACATGCAAATGAGAAGTGGAGGCATGAAAATGGGCACAATGGAATATTTACAGCTTTGATTATTTATGCACTAACAGCCTGCTTGAGCAGTGCTAATCACTATGTGCAAAAAACATCTTTTACCACGGCAGAAAGTATGCTCCACCTCCCCATGTTGGCAGTACTATTGAGTCAACTGGCAAACTTACTCATTCTTCTATGCATATACTCTCTGGCATCTAATGGTATCCCTTCGCACTGAAGCCCATGGCAGTATGCCTTTCATGTGATATAATGCAGACCCCCTCCTCCCTAATCCATTGCCCACTGTGGGATGGGGGATTCAGATTAGACATTACAGCATGTTAGGAAGAGGAAGAGGGGGAGGGGGGGACTACTACTGCAGTGATGCACCTATGGTCGGTATCGGTAATTCTACATTTTGACACATGAATGGCATACTACCAGGGGGGTCAGCACCAGGGAAAGAAGGTGCAAGGGGATCAGATACTGTTGACCCAAGTCACAGCGATGGCAGACAGAAGCTGTGCATCACACACAATGGGGTTTAATGAACAGTGAATGAAACGGTAAGTAGCTCAGAAAGTCCTGCATGACAGTGCATGTTTCCTTTGAAAATTAACGGTTTGTGCCACCCTAACTGCCTCCTGTTGGTGAGTTACTGTGACACAACAGGACACAGTTTTGTGCTACGATAAAGGTTGTGGCTTCCTTGTAGAGTGCACAACATATATTGTGATATCTTTTTGCAGCCCAGCAGGTTTGCACTAGGTCACCAAAATAGCTCCTTTAGTGCTTTGCACAAATTGATACTAAAGAAGGACCTTTGTGGAGTGCAAAGCTCCACTTTCAAATACAGTGGCCTGGGAAAAACTGATACATGATCTGCAAACATGTAGAACAGTGTTACTGGTTTTGGTAGTTGTGCTTAATTTGTTACTTCAGAATTACCATGTAACAAGATAGCCAGGCTTCCTACTTCCGATGTGAACCAGTGTCTCTGCAATGTAGTGTATCATGGGTGACAGGTAAACAACTGGCTACTAATGGCAATTTCTAGTCCAGCACAATCAGCAATATTTTTGGCATCCAAAACTAAGCACTTTGAATTAAGAATAGCCACATGGCAAACTTCTAAGCAATACAGACTATTGGGGTTTTCAGTTCCATATATACTGGCATATAAACCCTGCCTTCTGGTTCCACAGAGCACAGCAATGCAGTGAAAATGCAGCTGCAGGTTCAAGTCCATTTCCCCTATGCAATTAGTTCTTCTGGTGCTTAGGATTTCTATGGTCCCCCCCCGCCTTGTGCCAGCTCTTCTGAGTCTTGTTCCAGGACGTCTATCAACAAGAAAGTGTCTTCTGCTGGCTCATACATATCTGCAAAAACTCCATGACCAACATGCAGGAAAAGAGGCATGGGATACATCCTGCCACCAGATACCTATGTGTTTATTGGTTTCTGTTTCTGCACACAGAAACTAAGCCCAACTGCCAGCAAGGTCAAGACTACCGTGATGATTCACACATGCCCCGCCTGCTGCCGTTGTGTGCATTTGTAATAACTGAGCATCTTCGGTAACCATGCAACTCACCTGTTGTTGATGGGCGGTACCTTTTCATGGTAACGTTTGCCCTTCCCCACCAGTCTTATCATTTTGCTACAAGTGTTGTGCTTCAGTGCATTTCATTGCAAGTTTTACACAAGAAAAACAAGAATGTTTGTACACAACCTCAGATAACAGGGAAAAAATGTTTGTATTGCAATAAAAATTAAAATGCTCTTCAGTTCCAGTTTTGCTGCAGAAATGTTACTGTTGACATTAGCAGCAGGACTAATCTCTCCAATATCCAGCCATAGTTCATCTTAGTTGGCAAAATGTCATATAGTTTTTGATTTTTGTTTTACAAAAAAAGTATTTCTGGCATCCTGAAACTAATCCTTGGTATAGTTTTAGTTTTAATAGATAAAACTTTTCTACAGCTAGTTTTGTAATTAATGACACAGGTGCAGGCAGGGCTTACCTGGTACCTCGGAGCCCCAATTAGCATTGCTGCCAGCTACAGTACTTTCTCACTCCAGCCCCCAAGGATGTGAGCTCTGTGATGGGGAACCAGAGGAGTGCAGCTGGATAAGAACAGAGCAAGATTTCTTTGGTGCCTCTAGCACAGAAGACACGCTTATGCATGCACATGATGGTCACAGTACCGTCTTGGGCATGGCTACTTATTTTTTTCCACCTGCAACTACAGAAGTGATGGATGAAAAAAAAAAGTATGCCCCCATGAAGGGGAGGTGGGGTTATGCGACTGCAGAGAGGAGGGGAAGGGTGCACTGATGGTACATTAGTGGAATTGTGCCACAGCGTTGTGGAAGCACATCACTAATGAATCCAATCATGTGATTCCACAGTCCCCTTTCTCTCTCCTGCAGTTAGCAAAATGTCTCCAGGGCTCCACCCAGCAGCCATAAAAACACAGCACAACACAAATGTGAATGCAAACAGTTGATTCAGAAAATGATGGCTATTACTCCCAAATACACAGTAACACTGTGCTGTTGTAACAAACAACCTGTTTCAAACATTTGCTCATAATCTATTTCTGTTCTCTTGAGCATATCACGTATATGATGTGTAGAGAAGAATAGTGTGAGGGGAACTGATATGACTGGCAGTGTTAGATAAAAGATGTTCAATGCAAGCTTCCCTCTTCTTTATTTTAATGATTTATAATAATGAGTCAAATTCTGAATTTTCGGCAACCAGCACAATCTTCCTCTCTCCTCCTCGGCTGGCTGCCTTATGAGTCATGGAAACAGAATGTGATTTTTACCAATATTTTTTTAAAGAAAATATCACTTTCTTGTATTCCATGCTGTCCAGTGCCCCCCCCCCCCAACACACACTCCAGTTCCAAATTCCAGATTACTAAAAACACTATTGTATATCCATTACATGGCCTATCTGCTTTGTAGTTTGTATTTATCAGATGGTGGCTGGCTGGGGAGGAGAGAGGAAGGTGGTGCTGGTCATCAAACTGTAATGGAAATACATTAGTGTTCTAGAGAATCTGGAACTGATGGGGGGGGGGCAGGACCACTGAACACCAGGGAATGCAAAATATTAGTTAAAAGTACATTACTTTTATATGATCTATAAGGCAGCCAGCATAGAAGGAAAGAAGAGGGCTGTGCCAGTCACTAAAAGTTCAGAACAGGTACCTTTATTATTAAGGCCTAGTTGAAGGTTTAAACTAAGTAAAGGCAACTGCCATGTGTGTGACTGAAGGTCAGTTCTGGCTGTAATGGGCTTGAGTTGTTCATTCTGTGATGTGGCTACTAACAAATTTCAGTTATTTTTATGACCAAGATGACCATGCATTATGCTGTAATAATGCACTGTCACCTTACTAGTTTAACCAATTAAATATCTTTAGCTCTGATGCATGTAAATGCCTTTAACAGCTATGTTTTGATTCTGTAAATGCACCTCTACTGTCAATTTATATTTTTTCTGCTTCAGTGTACCCTATGACTCTACCTAGGTCTAGCCACCCATGAAAGTGGGCAACTTTTTTTGCTCACGGTCTCACCAGAGGTTAATAAATAAATAAAATATTTTATTAGACTCATTTTATAAATGGCATTGAAGACTTATTACAGTAGTAGCCACAGACATTGCCAGCTATTTGCAGATATTTCGTGACATTTCTGAAGAGTTTCTCTCTGCTGCACCTACTGTGGAAATGCAGAAAGCAGGAGATATTTCTGGAAATATCACAGAAATGTAAGGAAATAGCTGGCAATGTCTGTGGCTGCTACTGTATGTACATTGAGCATGTGGCAGCTGTATAAATATATTAACTACTGGCTGCATGTGCACAACTGGATACATTATGACACAGCTCTAACATTCACTCAGAAAGGATCACTACAGTGACTTTCACCTTCAATCTACTATTCAACAAGTAACGTTTTGTTACAATCACTGCATATTTCATCATTTCACTATAAATAAAATATGTAATTAGTTAAAGTGTAATTGTTATATTCATACCCAAATTAAGTAACTGAGGCCATCTCAGTTCCAATACTCCACCAATCTCTACTTCATTCAGTGCCTCCTATAGAGAAACTTCCAGACTCAACAACAGTCACTTTTTATTTTCCTTTTCTTTAACAGCAGCATAATTTACCACTCAGATATTAACATTATGGCCATCTTTACCAATTTCTCAGTTAGTCTTTGATCTGCCTCACCGTTACAAATTTTCTTTATTCTCCTCTTCTTGTTAATTCAAAATGTAGTATAATGAAAAAACTGTCAGGCTGTACAGAAAATACAGGTGTAAAACTTCTGAGGGGTTCTGGTGACTAATATAAACCACTCAGCCTTCAGTAGCAGTGAGAGAATTAAAAAAACTCTGTAATTTGCAGATTGTAGCATGCATTGCATCCATTCGCGCTACGCAATTTACCTTAACTGCACAAACTTTACATGAATTGGTGCAATTCACCCACTTTGTGGAAATTGTTTCTTGTAATTCACAGCAAAAAAATCATTGTAAAATGCATAGGCCCAGATATTCAAACTGCACCAGGCTGTGGCTCAAGCTTGGGCGCAGCTCAACTTAGCTGCGCAGGGGTATGGTCTGGGTGATATTCAACGGAGCTGCGCCATGGCTCAGCAGCGTTGAATATTGCACCCTGGCCACCCACAGTGTACATGGTGCAGTGGCACTGCGCCAGCGCAAGTGGCCAGAGTGGAGCATGGGGATGCGCTAGTGCGAGTTCCATTGCGCTATGCACAGCAACCGCGATATTCAAAACTTGACATGCAAATGGGGCCATAATGTATGCAAGTCACAAATGGGGCCATTTGCATGTTATTATGGCCTCATTTGCATGCAGGTGTGCCTATCCCAGACGACTTCCACCTGGCGCCCTGCTAGGCAGCAGCCGTCGGGGACTGACGCCCCCTGCAGCCGGCAATGTGCTCCACAGCCCGATCGCGGGCTGAAGTAAAATATAGTACACTCCAATATCCCTGGTGATCCAGTGGACCACTGTGTGCCCGATCGCGGGCATTAGTAGTAAAGAAATAAAAATATTCCCAAACTCCCTGGTGGTCCAGTGGACTGCTATCTGCCTGATTGCAGGCATTAGTTAGAAATAACATCCCCAAACTCCCTGGTGGTCCAGTGGACCACTATCTGCCCAATCGAGGGCTTTAGTAGCAAAGAAATAAAAATATCCCCAAACTTCCTGGTGGTCCAGTGGACCGCTGTGTGCCCGATCACGGGCATTAGTAGTAAAGAAATAAAAATATCCCCAAACTCCATGGTGGTCCAGTGGACCGCTATCTGCCTGATCACGGGCATTAGTTAGAAATAACATCCCAAACTCCCTGGTGGTCCAGTGGACCGCTGTGTGCCTGATCATGGGCATTTGTAATAAAAAATAAAAATATGTCCAATATCCCTGCTGGTCTAGTAGTACCCCCCTCCCCACCGCCCACTGAGCCCCACCACCCCCCTCCCCGATCAGCCGGACAGCGGCAGCACCAACCGCCTGCCGACTGACACCATTAGTAGGGCTGTCGCCCATTGGTCCGGCGTGAGCCAATGGGTGTGCAGCCACCACCGTACACATTCAGATAGCAGAATGGGATCCATTCATATCTGGAATGTATGTCTGTATAAACTGCGCACTTGTCACGCTATGGATAATGTGTGTACAACCCCGGCGCAAGTCGTCAGTGGGCGAGTGGGGCTGCAGAAGTGCTGCCACCCGCCCGGCTGACCGGGGAAGCGGGAGCAGTGGGGCTCCAGTGGGCTGGTGGGAGGGTACCACTGGGCCACCAGGATATTGGACATATTTTGTTTTTTTATTACAAATGCTCACGATCGGGCACACAGCAGTCCACTGGACCACCAGGGAGTTTGGGGATATTTTTATTTCTTTGCTACTAATGCCTGCGATCGGGCACACAGCAGTCCACTGGACCACCAGGGAGTATGGGGATATTTTTATTTCTTTACTACTAATGCCCGCGATCGGGCACATAGTGATCCACTGGACCACCAGGGAGTTTGAGGATATTTTTATTTCTTTACTACTAATGCCCGTGATTGCGCATGGGGGGGCACCGCCAGGTGTAGTGGGAGCTCGGGTGGCCACCGACAGGTGGCAGCTGCCGTGTTGCTCCCTGCAATGTGGCAGATCACCTGTGGGTGGCCATCCATTGTTCCTTTTTTTTTTGGATCAACTTTGTGCTAGCGCAGGTACGGGTTGCGCATGCATGGCTCTGCACATTCCGGGCTGAATATCGGGCTGTGCAGGGTATGTATGGGCATGCCTCCCCCACCTGCACCTGCATACATTACTGATGCACTCCGGTGCATGGGGATTTGCGCAGCGCACTTTTCCCTTTTGAATATCGTGCTGGGGCGCATCAGTGGGTTGTGCATGGTGCAACACTGTTGGGCCATGCACAACCTTTTTGAATATCTGGGCCATAGTGTGTAATTTGTATAGTAAAACTTGCATAGTTTCAGCAAATTTGAGTAGTACGCACTACGTGAATAATACACATAGAAAGTAACATGTGAATTTGCCCCAGTTCATGCACAAATGTTTAAAATTATAACAGATCTAGCCTTTAGCCTTGTGGTTTACAAATGTCACTAAAACCCCTCACTAATTTTCCACCCTTAATATGTACAGTTGCACATAGTTTATCCACTAACAGTGTATGGGAAAGGTTAATAATCAGCAATCAGAATGTAATTTTCAAACACAGTTTGTCATTTATTTATTTATTTTTTATTTAAACTTTTGTTAACCAGGTGAGTGTTATGAGCCAAGGCCCTTTTTCAAACATGACCCAGAACCATAAAAAATATATTCATAGGGCCAGATATTCAAACTGCGCTATTTTTGTGGAGCAAGCCCTTGCGCTGCACAAAATAGTTGCGCAGGGGTGTGGCCAAAGCCATATTCAAAGGAGTTGTGCCCTTGAGCAACTCCTTTGAATATCACCCCCTGGCCACAGCCACTGTGCATGGCGCAGTTGAACTTGCGCCACTGCAAGTGGACAGAGTGGAGCATTCAACTTGCGGTGGCGCAAGTACCATTGTGCCATGCGCAAAATCCCGATATTCAAAAGGTGACATGCAAATGGGGCCATAATTCATGCAAGGTGCAGGGGGGCCATTTGCATCTGATTATGGCCCCATTTGCATGCCATTAGCTTGCAGGTGCGCTGATCCCTGAGGACTTGTGCCTGGCGCCCTGCCAGGCAGCAGCCATCGGGGACTAATGCCCCCTGCAGCCCGATCGCAGGCAGAAGAGTGTAAAATCCTCCCCACCACCCTCCACTGGCCCGATCATGGGCATAGCTTAACCCCACCAGCCCGATCGCGGGTATAGCTTAATCCCCACCAGCCCGATCGCGGGCAGCAATGTCTCCCCAACACATCCCTGGTGGTCAGTGGACCCGATAATCCCGATCGCGGGATGTAATAATTAAACACACTCCCGAACATAGCCCTGGTGGTCCAGTGGACCGATAATCCCGATCGTGGGATGTAATAATACACCCCGAACATAGCCCTGGTGGTCCAATGGACCAATAATCGATCACGGGATGTAATAATTAAACACCCGAACATAGCCCTGGTGCCTAGTGTCCCTCCACCCCACCACCCACGAAGCCCACCACCGCTCCCCGGCAGCGGCGGGCGCACATCCACCCGCCTGCTGCCCGCTGCCCGCCGACTGACTGCCTGGTAGGGAATGTATTCATTCACAAATCTGGACTGTTTTATGCGGTATGGGCTGCACTCCCATTAGCTCTTGCTCTGCACCAATGTCCGGGCAGTCAGTCGGCGGGCAGTGGGCGGGTGGGTGGGATACTGCCGCCCGCCGGCTGCTGGGGGAAGCGGGTGGTGGGCTTCATGGGTGGGTGGGGTGGGGACACTAGGCACCAGGGCTATGTTCCGTGGGGGTGTTTAATTATTACATCCGCGATTGGGATTATCAGTCCACTGGACCACCAGGGCTATGTTCGGGGGTGTTTAATTATTACATCCTGCAATCGGGATTATCGGTCCACTGGACCACCAGGGCTAGTTTGGGGTAAGCGACTACTCCAGCCCGCAATCGGGCTTGGCTGGTCCACTGACCACCAGGATGTTTTGGGGAAGACATTGCTGCTCACGACGGGCTGGTGGGGGATGGGTTATGCCCGTGATCGGGCTGGTTGGGGGTTTAAGCCATGCCCAAGACCGGCCAGTGGGGGTTGGTGGGGGAATTTACACTTTTGCCCTTGATCGGGCTGCAGGGGGTACAGGAGTGGGTTGGGGCCAGCCACAGGTGGCAGCTGCTGTGTTGCACCTGCAATGCAGCAGCTCACCTGTGGGTGGCCCTCGACTTGAGCCTTTTTTTCTTGGCTCAAAGTTGTGCAGGCGCAGGTTAGGGGTTGCGCCTGCACAACTCTGCACAGCCCGGCTGAATATCGGGCTGTGCAGTTTATGCATGGTTCCTCCCCCTCCAGTTCAGCATGCATTCATTTGCATTGCGCTGTTGCTCAGCATGTTTTCTGTGGTGCAACTGCCTCCTGCTGAATAGTGCAGAATGGAGCAAGTTCAGACTTGCGCAGGCGCAACCCTTTTGAATATCTGGCCCATGATGTTACAGAAAAAGAAAAAAAAATCATAACATACATACATATCAAGACACAGAACATGCTCTTCATTAACAATTACATATAAGAGTAACAGCATAACATTTCTTGAGAGAAGTTTTAAAACTGTCATGATTCATTGTTTGTTGCATATTTAGAGGTAAATTATTCCAGTGAAAAGGAGCACTGACAGAATAGGCTCACTTTCTTACATTTGTTCTTACATGTGGGACCATAAGTATAGAAGAAGAATTGGAATGAAGGTTCCTATCTGTTTTTCTTTGATGTAGCAAAGAAAATAGAGGTTGTGACAGGGTGACCCCCATCATGGGTGGGTGCCCCAGTAAGGAGATGTAGGTCTTCCCTTACCCCATCCCCCATTTAGTGCTAACTGTAGGAGTAAAGTGCATTAGTGCATTTAAAGAAGTAAAATGCATGAGAAAATGCATCCAGTGCATAGAATGAAGAATAGAGTACTGCAGCGCAGCCACATATTGTATATAAGAAAAGTAATGGTTTAAAATAATTATCCCAACAGTGAATGCTGCCTGCTATATAAAATGCAAATTGCTAGAAAGGAATTAAACATGAATAAAGTGCCTCCAATTCTGAAAGTACTATTTAAGGTGCTAAATGTATAAAAGTGAAAGGTGCTTCTGTAAAATAAAAAAAGAGAGTGTTTAGCACATACTTTATAAGGGTCTAGTATTGGCTTCACAAATACCAAAGAGCTGCTAGATTTAAGGTGCAAAATGCTTTAACCAAGCTATTTGCTGGAGGTTGAATAATGTGCTCATGGGCTTTAGGAATATAAATGTGTCTGTATATGTACACCTGTAGGACTTTAAAATGCCTGCAGTGCTGAATTTATGCTTGAAACAGAAAATGCTTTAAGAAATTATAAGGTGCCTCTGCTCTAAATGGGGCAATTCTGTAATTTAGCCCCGGGCTGTGTTTGTTCCAGAGAAGGCCTGTTTGTTAACCCCAACCTCCATTTAAAAAAAAAAACAGGTGCATTGAAAGCCCTGAAATTAGTAAATGATAAAAAGGGGTTACTACAGTGCAGATGTTTCCTGAAGGAGTTTTAATGTTTTGCAGTTGTCATATAAATCCAGGAAGAAAACTAAACAGTTTAGTATCTTACCTGACTGCAGGACTGCATCTGAAGATTTCTATAGGGGAGCAGTGCCCTCTGCAGTCCCCTCTTTATACATAATTACCTGTCACTCAAAGGTAACTAAGGAGGGTCCCTATGTTAGTTGCCAGGCAATTAAGCATTTATGAAGTTTTACTAGTCTAGTATTATACTTAATGCGTGGTTATTTAATTATATCAATGTGTAGTGTTGTGTTATAATGTATGGTGGGTCACCTTATGATTATAGACTAACCTAGCTAGTTTTCTTTTGCATTTTCAGTTAAGGATCTAGTCAGGTGACCCCACCCAGAATGTAGTTAAACCTTCCACTAGGGCGTGATGTTAGCTAGGCATTAGGAAGTCAGTAGGAGACTGATGGAGGTACTGTAGGAGAAAGACCTCCCAGTGGTGTGGACTCACACTGGTCTTTCTGATAGAAGCCGAAAATCTGCTAAGACCAAAAGCAGTGGCCTTTGTTTTAAATGCAACTAACCTTTATTTTGACATTTTTCATTTAATTTCTGTAAATATTTCCATTCATTTATGACAAAATAAAATGAGAGGTGCCTCTGGGCATTTTTTATGCACTGTGATTTGAGTCTGCTTGTGTTTGTTATCCTAAATACCCACACCCGGTGACAGAGGTGAAACAGATCCCAACCCTAATACATTTTGAGTAAGATAGTTAAGACTATACAAGCAACTCTGGCTCTGGGGCAATCATCCAGTTAATTGATATAAGATACAATGATGTGTGTGAAAAGTTGTTGTAAGTAAAGTCATATCAGATTTAGCCAAGTCCTGAAACAAAAATGAGTTATAATTCAGACTAGGTAGCAAAACATTGTTAGCAATGGCAAATCTTGCCTGTTCCGTAAGGCCCATCAAGGCAAACCAGCTTGGAGGCTGGTAAGGGGAGGGAGGAGAGCAGGAATGGAACCAAGGTGGGGATGGGAGCCAAGCAGCAGGTAGGAAGGAACAGAAGATTAGGCAGGTTCCCAGAATTCCCCATCCCCAGTGGGAGGGAAGGACCAGAGAAGTGGTCGGAAACAGTAAAGAGGAAAGGTAGGGCTTGAAGGGGAGGCTGTCCAGTGGGAGCATCTCTAGAGATGTTGCTACAGAACAGATTCCTCCCACTGGACAGGATGAGGAGGGGGAATGTGGTGGGAAGGAAATGGGCAGAAAGATTTGGGGTTGTAGGTAGTAGGGGTGCATCATAGTAAGTAAGGAGGAGGAGCAGAAGGAAGTGAGTTCAGATGAGAGGGGGAGGGCAGGTGATGCAGAGAAGGGAGTGGAGGACATGGGAGGATGAGGGTTAGGCCAGGAGGTGCCAAAGAGAAGGGTGGGGAGCAGGCTTGGGGGGGTGAGCAGAAGGGAAAGATAGGTTGTGTGCCAGTGGGGAGAAAGTTCAGGAGGATGGGAAGTGGATGGAGATAGCTATTGTAGGGGGTTGGAGAGAATACAAAAGGGAACAGGAGGGAACAGAGGAGGCAGGAGTGATTAGGCAACAGTATGGACAGAAAGGAGAGGGGTCCAGGATGAAGGTGGTAGGGTGGCAACCTTGGGGATTCGATTGTGAATGGCATGATATGGTAGGGAGAGTCAGGGGCAAACCGTATGAGGGTAGAAGGTATACCAGGGTTGATGACAGGGAGGGTTGAACCTCTAGTAACACAGTACATGGGTCGAGGGGAGGGAAACCTCACAATATAGGATGCCACAGGGTTCGGTGCTGGGGCTAGTCCTCTTCAATGTCTTTATTAGCGACATTACAGAAGGGCTGGAAGGGAAAGTATGCAGTATTCTCAGATGACACAAAACTCTGCAACAGAGTGGACACTCTGGGGGGAGGGGTAGAAAAAATGAGGGATGATTTAAAAAACTGGAAGAATGGTGAAAGGTTTGGTGACTGGGTTTTAACACAAAAAAGTGCAAATCATGCACATAGAGCAAAGAAACCTGGGAGCAAAATACCAACTGGGAAGAGAAGTATTAACAGTCACAAAGCAGGAAAGGGAACTGGAGGTGATCATGTCTGATGACCTGAAGGTAGCTAAATAGTGTGACAAGTCAGTAGGAAAGGCTGGGGAATGCTGGGATGCATCAGTAGGGGAATCACCAGCAGAAAAGGGAGGTAATAATACCCTTATAAAGATCACTGGTGAGACTACACCTCTAGTACTGTGTACAGTTCTGGAGGCCTTGTCTATGCAAGGACATAGATAGGGTACAGGTGGTACAAAGGAAGGCAACCAAAATACAGTATGGCCTGCATCAAAAGCCCTATGGGGAAAGGCTTAAATAATTAAATATGTACTCCCTGGAGGAAAGGAGGGAGGGGGGATATGATAGAAAAATTCAAGTACCTCACAGGTATTATTAACAAGGTAGAAGGAGGAAGTATTTTCTGAAGAAAAAGATGCTCAAGAACAAGGGGTCACACTGTGAAGATAGAAGGGGAGGCTCAGAAGAAATGGGAGGAAACACTTCTTCATGGAGAGGGTGGTGGACCTATGGAACAGCCTACCAACAGAGGTGGTGGGGCTGAAACAGTTACAGGATTCAAGAATGTATGGGCAAGACACAAAATGGATTGTAGAAATGAGATGGGGGGAGACAGGAGACCAAGTAGGGTCTGTGGTGTCACTACAGGTAAGGTAAAAGGGGAAGACTGGGTGGGCCAGGAGGACCTTATCTGCCAACAGCTTCTATGTTTCTATCTTTCTATTGCACCTGGGTATGGATGCCCTTGCAGGATGTGAGGTAGAGTGGTGCAAGAGAGGTTAAGAAAGGCAGGGAAAATTTGCAGGCTGGAAGGGAGGTCAATAGTGTCCTCAGAGGTACTTCCAGGCCAGAGAGCTAGTATGGCAATGAAGGTAAAGAATGAGGAATGTAATGGATGACTTGGAGTGTGGTGCAAGGCAAAAGGGTACAGGTGCATTGATGGCTGGGGAGGTACCTGGGATAGCAAAAACCTGTATGCACTAGACAGGTTACACCTCAATAAAAGGGGCACAAAGGTCCTGAAGGATAAGCTAGAGGAATTCATGGTTAAAAAGCTTGACTTAAACTGACGGGGAGGCAGCAGGACATATAGCACCCTTAGTCACCTGGTGGAGGAGGCTAATATGTCTCCCCACCAATCAGGAGAGCAATCAGGAGGATAGAGAAGAGTACGTGAGGAAATCAAGGAAAGCAACCAGAATAGTAAGGGCAACCAAGGTTTTCAGAGAGCTGAGTCTGGCACAGGGCATCAAGGACGGAGAGAAAGAGAGGATAGTAGTAGTAGCAGTAGCAAGTAGTAGTAGTAGTAAAAACTTTTATTCAGTAAATGAATCTGTAGCTCAGCTGAGACAAGCTCATCTTCAGTGAGGTCCAGGTTTACAATGATTATTTCAGTTGTTATTACATAGTCACACTTTCGTTATTACATAGAAAATACAGTCATACAACTTAGTACAGACACAATTTAAATATACATAGCATAAATACAAATGCAAAATTTTGCACAGATACAATTAGTCAATCTCATGTCCTATTTTATTTTCTCCTCCCTAAACCAAGATTTTATTTGTGCAATATGTTTCTTCCCATCTTTTTTTCTGATTGAGAGAGATAATTAATTCCATAGATATGGCCCTTTGTAGAAAAAATGAGATCTTCCTGATTCTGTGTTATACCTGGGAAGATGATATTCTGTTCCCTCTGTGGATCTAAGCCCTATTTTAATCTCTTTAATATTTAACCTGTTAATAATGTAATCTGGGACTTCATTTCTAAAACATTTATCCATATAGATTATTGCATGGAGACTTCTTCTGTCACTTAGGGAGTACCAATTTATTGCCTGGTATAATTCTCTTATATGGGTTCTTGTAGGTGCCATAGTGATATAACGTGCAAGTTTTTTGTAAATAACATCTACTCTACCTACTATAGAGGCACTGGTGCCAATTAACATTAAGTCTCCATAATCCAACAAGGGGACAATAGTGATGTTGATCACCATGTTTTTGAATTGACTCAATTGTACAATGTTTTATTCGGTACAAAGCTCCCAGACATGTATTAACTTTTTTCACAACCTGATCTACATGAACATCCCATTTAAGTGAACTATCCAAGTGCATGCCCAAATAACAATAACTAAAGATCTGTTCAAGCATTGAATCATTCAATGTTTTAATCTGAAGGGTTCCCTCTCCTATATCCCTCACCTTTCTTTTCTTATGGAATACCATGACTTGTGATTTTTTTAGAGTTTAAAACAAGTTTAGATTGTAGTAAAAAATTCTGCAGTTCATCAAAAGCTTTCAGCAAAGTTCTTTGTATATGACTATCAGATGAACCACTCACATAAATGACAGTATTGTCTGCGTACAGATAATTAGCATCCAAGTTAATAAATTTAAGTGAATTCATGTAGAGATTATATAACACTGCACCCAGGGACCCAGGATAGGGAGGAGTACCTGAGGAAATCAAGGGAGGTGACCAGAATAGTAAAGGCAGCCAAGGCTTCCAGAGAGCTGAGGCTGGCAGAGGGCATCAAGGACAGAGAGAAAGACTTCTTCAGGTACATAAGAGAGGAGGATCTGCAATGGGGGTGGGCAGAAAAAGGGGCAGAGCAGGCGGAACTACTAAATGAATACTTCTGTTTTTATTAAGGAGAAGGATAGAACACTGCCTCAGGGATTAGGGAGGTTAGGTACACTGGTGAGGAGTGATGGATGGGGAAATCACAGTGGGCAGGGTACTAGAGGGTTAAAGGGCACTAAGGTTGGATAAAGTGCCAGGACCAGATGGCGTACACCCCCGGGTTCTGAAGGAATTGGCGGAGATCCTGGCAGAGCCATTGATGGACTTGTTCAGCACCTCCCTGGAAACAGGGTGCATCCCCATGACTGGAGAAAGGCTTGTGTAGTACCCCTCCACAACAGCAGACCCAAGGATGAACCGGGCAACTATAGACCAGTAAGCCTCACATCCATCGTGGAAAAGTTAATGGAGATGATCTTCACGGAGAGGTTGGTAATCTTTCTGGAAGGAAATGGGCTCCAGGACAGTAAGCAACATGGGTTTGTCTTGGGCAGATCTTGCCAGACCAACCTAATGGACTATTATGACTGGGTGACTAGGGAACTGGATAAGAGCCATGCAGTTGATGTTCTATATCTGGACTTCAGCAAGACTTTTGATTCAGTGCCACATTGGAGGTTGATTAGCAAGGTGGGATACCTAGGAACAGGGGAAAGATGGTTAACTGGATCAAGAACTGGTTGCAGGGAAGATAACAGAAGGTGATGGTGGGAGGGGAACTCTCATCCCTGAGGGCTGTCACAAGTGGGGTACCACAGGGATCAGTACTGGGCCAGGTGCTGTTTGGAATTTTCATCACTGACATCTCACATGGCATAAAGAACAAGATAGGTCTCTTTGCGGATGACACCAAGATTGGAGCAGTGGTGGATGACATAGTAGGGTGGCAGGAGCTGCAGGAGGATCTGGCTAAACTTTAGTGCTGGTCAGACACATGGCAACTGGGATTCAATGCCAAGAAGTGCAAAGTCATGCACTTGGGAGCAAGAAACCCAAGGAAGGACTATCCGATGGGAGGGGTGCAGATAGCCACTGCAGAGGAGGAGGAGGAAAAGGATCTTGGAGTGGTTATAACAGGGCAAATGAATCACTCTCCACAATGCAGGAAGGCAGTAGCTAAAGCCAACAGGATGCTGGAGTATATCGCTAGAGGAATCACCTCCAGGAGGGGGAGGTTATCTTGCCTCTGTACAGGTTGCTGGTGAGGCTGCACCTGGAGTACTGCATGCAGTACTGGTGCCCATAGTTAAAGAAGGATGTGAGACTACTGGAAGGAGTCCAGAACAGAGCAACAAGAATGATCCTGGGATTGGAATACATGCCGTATGAGGTGAGGCTGAGGGAGCTGAACATGTACTCCCTGGAAGAGAGGAGGGATGGGGGATAATATGATTGAGACCTTTAAATACATGAAGGGTTTTAACAGGACTGGTATGGAGGGGATTTTTAAGTTAAGGGGGGGGACACAAGGGGGCATGGTCTGAGACTGAAAGGTGGAAGATTCAAGAGAGAAATGAGGAGGCACTTTTTCATGCAAAGGGTGGTATCTAGGTGGAACGAGCTGCCCGAAGAGGTGGTGTCCTGCAAGTCAGCTGGTAGTTTTAAAAGGGGATGGGACAAAGTCAAGGGGAGGGTCAACATGAAGGGGGGAAGGGAGGGAGAGACAGCTGCAGAATAAGGGATTGCTAGCTGCACACTCGAGCAGACTTGATAGACCATATGGCATGTATCTGCTGGCAGTTTCGTATGTTCATATGAGAAGGAGCTAGATTATTATTTTATTTTATTTATTTTATTTAAACAGCAGTTTGGAAAACCTTTGAGCCATAGGCTCATTTACAAAGGTACCTTGTCACAGTAAGACAAACCAAAATTAAAGGAGCACTGAACAAAAAGATTTGTTTAGGATGTCTGCAGTTCCCTGGTTCCCCCTCTGTAAAGTCCCCCTTTCCCTTCTTATCCTTACAATCCCACCTCTGGTCTTCCTCTTTTCACTTACATACCTAAAAATTGTTTTGTCCCCTTTTGTTAGCTCCTGGATTACTCTCTCTTCAGTTTGTGCCTTTGTGCTCCTTACTGCTTTTCCTGCTTGCCTCTGTTTCCCAATACACCTCTCTATTCTCCTCCCTCTGCATCTCCTCATACCTTCTGAATGCTACCCTTTTATCCTTTACCTTTTCAGTCACCTCTTTTGAGAACCATAGCAGTCTCTTGTTCCTCCTGCTTTTGCTCACTTGTTTGATGCATAGGTTTGTTGCCTTTACTACGTTCTTTTTTATCTTCTCCCACTGTTCCTCCACCCCACCAAGGCCATCCCTTGCTGCCAGGTCATCTCTGAGGCATTTAGCAATCTTTATAAAATCTGCCCTCCTGAAGTCCTGGACCCTCACCCTTGTGTGGTTCAATTCCACAGCCATCCTTATATTGAACCACACTGTATGGTGCACAATGGTCCCCAAGTGGCCTCCCACCTTGATGTCTGCATCACTGTCCCTGTTAGTGAGTACCAAGTCCAGTATTGCCCCATCATGAGTGGGTTCACTGACTAGTTGCCTGTGGAACACCACCTGCAGAGAGTCCAGGATGTCACTGATTCTAGATGAAGCTGCTGCTGGGATGCTCCACTCTACATCTGGCAGGTTGAAGTTCCCCTCCAGCAGCACTTCCCCCTTTTCTGCCATCTTGCCAATGGCTTCCTCCAGTACCTTATCTAATTCCACCTCCTGTGCTGGAGGTCTATAGATCACTTCAGAGCAAATAGTGGCTCTATTCCCCATCTCCATGGTGACCCTTAATACCTCTGCCTCCTCCTGTATTCCCCATATCTCCATTGCTTTTGCTTTCCCTCACATAAAGCACCACACTTCCTCCTTTCCTTCCCACCTGGTCCTTCCTGGACAACATATAGCACAGTACGGCTATGCCCCAGTCATGGTTTTCAGTTCACTTTGACTCTGTAATGGCCACAATATCCAGGCTGGCCTCTGCCATGATGGTGTCTAGGTCTGGAATCCTAGATTTCTAGCATTTGCACACGTGGCCTTCCAGATTTTGTTTCCGCTCTGCTTGTTGCCCCCTTTTTCCTTTTTGTCATCCCTCCTTTAACCTCTCATTTTAATTCTCCGGTTCCTTTCCCCCTTTATGTCTACCACCCTGCTTCCTTTATTAATTTGCACCCTGTGGGATTCCTCTTCTTTTGGATTCTCCTTACCGTCTATTGCAGCCTGAAGGGTGCAGTTCCTGACTCCCCAGTTCCTTCCACCACCCCCACTGGCTAGTTTAAATGTTCATTGAAGTAACATTCAAATCATCCACTGAGGACTGTGGTTCCCCTCCTGGATGGATGCAGGTCATCACCCCTGAATAGGCCCTTTTCCTCCCAGGTGAGTCTCCAGTCCCCAGTGTAGCCAAACCCTTCCTTTCTGCACCATTTCTTCAGCTATGAGTTGAAGCTCCTGGTGCAGAGATCCCTTTCCTGTCCCCTGTCATGGACAGGCAGCACCTCAGCAAAGGCCATTGAGCAAGCTACCTGTCTATGACCCCTTCTCAGCTCCCTAAACTCCCCCTGCACTTTCCCAGCCCCATCCTTAGCCAGGTTAGTAGTCCCCAGGTGGACAAAGACATCCAGCTCTCCCTCCCTTCCTGCTGCCCTAGCGATCCTCAGGATCCACTTCCCATCACTTTGGGCTGTGGCACCAGGTAAGCACCTAGCCTGTCTCTCTCTCCTCCTTTGCTATTTCCAAGTCTATCCCCCTCAAAATCAATTCCCCCACCAGAAGTTGTTTCCTTCTCCTCTGAGGTCCTCTACCACCCTCCTTGGGATCTACACTATGGAGGGCTCCCACATCCTCCCTGGT
This sequence comes from Neoceratodus forsteri, assembly GCA_016271365.2. Classification (NCBI taxonomy): domain Eukaryota; kingdom Metazoa; phylum Chordata; order Ceratodontiformes; family Ceratodontidae; genus Neoceratodus; species Neoceratodus forsteri. Next base: position 963,303,119 of record CM028132.1, on the reverse strand, counting down.
CACTACCTTGGGTGCCTTATCCTGGCAGTTCTGCCCCATCACAGAGGTGTAGAAATAACGTAGTGGTACAGGTTGAGGAACAAGCCTCTGTCCCACCACTCCCACCTTCCCAGAGCCCACCGAAATCCAGCCACTCCTTCTCCCTGGCATACTTTGAGGTAACAGTGTTAGACTTGGTGGTCCTTGGGTAGGGCAAGAGGTCTTCTGAATCCTAACCAACCTGACCTGGAGTCTAATGACCTACTCCCTCAAGCCAGAGAGGTGTGTGCAGATGAAAACTGCAGCCCGACATCCACTGCATTGCACCATTCCCAGCATTCTCAATTTCTGTTCTCCCTGTGTTACCTGGAAATACTTTGTACCCTTACCCCGATAGGGGTGTCTAGTTTCCCCTTTTTTGTTTGCTTCTATTTGTGTTCCTCTGTGCCTTGTTTAAATCTTTTTATACTCCTACCCTAGATTGGTGCTGCTCCTATTCCTAATTTTGGCCTAATTTGGACCTTTTTCCCTTCCTAGCAGTGACAGTCACACAGTAATGAATAGGTTCCTTGCCTTAGTTGACCGGTGGAGTCACCCGCTTCTCCTCTTCCTTCTGCTGATGCTTGTGGATGCCTATGATGCCAGTTACCTGTTCCATTCCTTCAGTGTTCCACTCACTCGCTGGACACGAATGTGTGGGACATGTTGGCAGTAGCTGGTTTTATGCAGAACCTGTTCCCTTCCTGGTGGCTCACTATTGGCTGTGGGAGGTCAATTACCACCTGGCATAGGCCCCAGGCCAGAAAATTGGCACCCCTTCCCCAAACTACAAGGCTAGATACAGTTCTTATAATATGGCCCCTAAATGCTGGCTACTCTGGCTGGTCTCAAATTTGCCTTTCACTTAATAATAAACTAATTCAAACAAGTTTCACCACAACTTGCCTCACCTATGTTGTCTCAAAAAATACAAGCCTTTTTTTTTGTCCCTCCTGTGGCAAATGCAGGCAGACTCTGCTTAAGGACCTAGGGGGAGGGTTGTACTGGATTTAGTCCTGTCCAACTGTGTGCATGTACAGGATATGAAGGTGGAAGTGCTGCTTGCTGATAGTGACCATCACATAGTATTGTTCCACATGGACATGGGCAGAGGGATAGTCAGGACCAAGATGAGAGTTTTGGAATTTAGGTGGGCTGACTTTGGGAAGATGAGAGAAGCCCTGGTAGGACACTTTGCTGTGATAAGAATGGGAATGGATGTGGAATAGAAAAGGGCCATAATAAAGATGGGACTGATGGAGGCCACTAATGTGTGTGCCAAAATTCAGAGTAAGAAAACTGATGCCAAAAAGCCTTGCTGGTTCAACAAGAGGTGGCAAAAGCAGTAAAAGACAAGAAGGCAGCCTTCCAAAAGTACAAATGTACTCAGGAGGAAGATAGAGAAGATTACTCTGCTAAATCTAGGGAGGTGAGTAGAGCAGTTAGAGAGGCAAGGGCTACAAGAGAATTGCAACTGGCACAGGGAGTAACAGACGGTGAGAAGGCCTTTTTCCAGTATATAAGGGAAAAAAGGAACACAAACATTGAGACTGTCACATTAAAAAAAGGAGGGGGGGGTTGGGCAGAGGGTAGTGATGATAAAGCAGAGGTACTTAATGAATACTTCTGTTCAGTCTTTTCTAGGAAGAAGGACAGACCAGTGCCACAAGGGAGCAAAGGGTGGAGGCTGGGAGAGATGAAGTCGCAGATACATAATACAAGCTGACAGGGCACAAAGGGTCTAAGAGCCCTAAAGGTGGATAAATCCCCAGGACCAGATAACATGCATCACTCTCCAGTCCTGGGGCATGTTCCCTGACTCCAGGGAGGTGTTAAACAAGTCTGCCATGGGACCCACCAGATCCTGGTAGGCAGTATAGCGCAGTGGTTTAAGGCTCTGAGCTGCAAATCTGGAGACCTGGGTTTGAATCCCACAGTCCCCACTTGCATACTGTGTGACCCTTAGCAAGTCACTTAACTTCCCTGTGCTCCCAGGTTGCACCTGTAAACAAGCTTTCAGCTTAGTGTGTCCCACCTGGTTAAACAATTGGAAAAAAAAAACATGCACCCAAGGGTCCTAAGAGAACTGGTGGAGGATCTGGCGGGTCCTGTGGCAGACTTGTTTAACACCTCCCTGGAGTCAGGGAACATGCCCCAGGACTGGAGAATGACACATGTGGTACTTCTCCAGAAACGTGGGCCAAGGGGTGAACCAGAGAACTACATGCCAGTCAGCCTGACCTCAATAGTGGGTAAGTTGATGAAGACCATCCTGAAAGAGAGATTGGTGGGATTCCAGGAGGAAAATGGACTCTAGCATGTGAGGCAGCAATGTTTTGTGTTGGGGAGGTCTTGCCAAACTAACCTAGTTGACTTTTTTGACTGGGTCACTAGGACAGTAGATAAGGGACAAGTGGTAGATGTCCTGTATCTGGACATCAGCAGAGTCTCTGACTCTGTGCTTCATAGACTACTGGTCAGGAAGCTGGAAAACCTGGGGGTGGGGGATAAACTTGGGGGACTGGTCAGGAGCTGGTTGCAGGACAGAAACCAAAAAGTGGTAGTCAATGGGGGAATTCTCAGAAGCAAGGCCTGTGACCAGTGGGATCCCACAGGGCTCAGTCCTGTGTTGTTTAACATCTTCATAAGTGACACTGTGTATGGGACCAAAGGGAAAATCTGCGTGTTCATAGATGGCACAAAGCTCTGTGGGAGGGTCGATATGGAGGAGGGGGACAGGAAGGGACAGAAACTCAGGGATAACCTGGCTAGGCTAGAGAAGTGGTTTGGCATTTGACAACTGGGGATCAATTCTAAAAAGAGTAAAGTTATGCACTTGGGGGTGAAGAATTCAGTTACCAAATATTGGTTGGGTGGTGTGCAGGTAACCAGGTCAAAGGAAGAAAAGGACCTGGGAGTAATCATCGTAAGTGACCTGGAACAATCAACACACTCCAGGAGAGCAACAGTCAAAGCAAATCGGTTGCTGGGCTGCATATCAAGGGAAATTACCAGCAGAAGGGATGAGGTCATTCCATCATTGTACAGGTCTCTGGCGAGACTGCACCTTGAACACAGTGTGCAATATTGGTGCCCTTATCTTTAGAAGGATATTAACCTGCTGGAAATGGTCCCGATAAGGGCAACCAAGATGATCAAGGGCCAGCAGAGCAACACCTATCAGGAGAGGCTCAGGGGGCTTAACATATATGCTCTTGAGGAAAGACGGGAAGGGGGGGACATGACTGAGACCTTCAAGTACCTTAAAGCTATTAACAAGGTGAGTACTGAGGGCCTCTTCAGCTGTTAGTACGAACAAGAGCACTTAGCGGCACAGTCTATTGTTGGTGGGGGACAGATTCAGGAGGGAGATGAGGAAGCACTTTTTCACTGAGAGGGTGGTGGCCAAGAGGAATGAACTGCCAGAAGAGGTGGTATCTCTAAAAGTGTTGGACAGCTTAAAGAAGAGATGGGATAGGGTGAAGGGAAAGTTGCAGTTGGGGGGAGATGGGGAGGGGATAGTTTATGAAGGTCAAGAAAGACACGGGGAAGGGGGAAGTTCCCTCTGTAAACACTTTGGGAACTGCACTGTTGAGCAGATTTGACAAACCATAAGGCTTTTATCTGTTGGCATGTTTGTATGGTCATATGCACATTTGTATGATAATCCATGCCTGATAATCCAGCTGTTTCAAAATTGTAGAGAATGAAGCAGCTATTCCCAGTGATCACTTATTTAACCAACCTGTTTTATTAGCACACATTCTCCGTTTCATTTTGGAACTGCCTCATGCAGACTACACAGTCGAGTTTTCAAACACCACCAAAATAAATATTATCACAGTTTAAAATGCAGATAAATGAAGAAAGAGGAAAATGTCTAAAGTGAACAGCAGATAGAAATACAACTAAAAAAAAACTAACTTGCACCTCCAGTAAGTCATCACTTTGTTGTTGGAAGTAAACAAGGAAAAGCAGCTTTGCAATTTTGCTCTAAAGCTGCTAGACCATAGTCAAATCTCCTTTATGCTACAAAAATGTTGGCTTGCCCAAAAATGATAACAATTTGCATATGGGCAATTGTGAATCACAAGCTAATAATTCAATTTCAGGTTTTACAAACCACTCAAGCTTCACTCTCATGGTTTAGCAGGTCATCTAAACTCCTTGGACTGGATTTTGAAATGCAGCTGAATGCCTCAAGCCCCAGGTGTGCTGACCATATGGCACAGAGAACTTGTGGCATTCTCCCCACTTGCAATCAAGATGTTCTATCCCTTGTGCTGATTGCCATGAGTTGGACCAGTTTTTTCTGGTGTAGCTTGCGGCAATCCTGGGTACCCTTTTTATGGGACTGTGCCAAATATTTGTCACTAGCTGTTGTAAATAAGGTAAACTGTTACAACTGCACCCATCCTATTGAAATCGGGCACAGTTGTGGCAAAGGAGTTTGACACAGCCGTGCCAAAAAAAAAAAAAGGATTGGGCATGGGGTTTGATGCAAGCCCTGCACCCTTGATTAAATTATGGACTTGTCATTTACCACTGCCTATGCATTATTCTATGTAATGTATATTGCCTTCTGTTTAACAGTGTATTTCACTTTTGTTTTTGAATATATTGTAATTCCTATCTGGGGTATTATAAAGCCTCAGAAAATGGGTAGACTAGATTCTCTGTCTTGATTGGCTGAAACTACCTGCAACCTGGGCATCTATTTTTCAATAGATGCCCAGTAAAAAATAAGTGCCAGTTCAAGTGGCACCTCACTGCGCAGTATTCCACAGTGGTGGCCAGCCAACATTGTAATTGGCTGGATGCACTGAAGAAAATTTAAAATGCCCGCCATCTTTTTCTCTCACTAAGCTCCTGGGCTGCCTATCTTACTCATCACCACAGACACAGAAAACAAAACAAAACTTTTTTTTGTCTGAGGCTTACTTTTGTTTTTCTGTGCGGGCCCACTGGACTGCAACTCCTGAAATTCCGGCCCTTCGTTCTCTTATAGACCTCTACAGTATCACCACCGTAACTCTATTTCTGTCACACATGTTAACCTCCAAACAGATGATTGTTTGCCGCAGATGTAAACTTTTAACAGCACTGCTGGTTAAATGTAAAATAAAATTATTTAGATTGTGGCTGTCCACATCATAGTTGCAGGTATCCACTTCCTGATTTTACTAATCAGGGTCATGCAAGTTCGCGTGCTTAAGAGACACATTCTCCGAACGCAACAAAATAAAAAAAAAACAGTCTTGCAGAAGGGGGAGAGAAGTCTTTATTAACCTCAAAACAAAGCCCAGAGACTGCTTGGGGAACGTTTTTTAACAAACTCCTTTTCTTCTAGAGGTGGCAGTGTGGTGGTGGGGGGATCAGTAGATGAGAATTGCTCTGTGGGGGGGGACAGAAGATGGAACAGCCTACAAACAGATGGACTACTTTTCCAGTAAAAATTTTTTCTACTACTTTAATTCATTTTAAAGTCATTTCCTCTCTTATTTTACCACTTAATTAAAATGTACTCTGATGCTCATTTTCTAAGCACAATAATACCCTCCAGGGTGGGCATTATTGGGAAATACTGGACCTTCAAGGGGCTATAAGGCTGTCTGCTTGCAGCGTCGGGCCTCAGTATGCCCCTGGGCAGTCCAGTATTTCCCAATAATGCCCACCCTGTCAGGTATTATTTATTTGTAATATATGGAAAATAAAAATAATACTCCGAAAATACATACAAAAAATCCCCTGTAATACACCGCCCAAAACGCAGTAATATCATCGATGGAACTCAATAATACTATCGTTGAGATCTCGTAATACTATCGATTGAAGATCTCAACGATAGTATTATTGCAAACTCACAACAGCGCAAGCGCCACCAGACAACTCGAGCAGCTTTCACTGACCCGCGAGGCGGCTTTTACTGTAACTGTCGCATACAGTAAAGCCGACTACAGATTCACATCATGTAAGCGCCTGACTAAAATGTCTGTGGCAAAGAGACAAAACCTGTCAGAAGAAAGGAAAACTTTTATAAAAGAGCAAGAAAACATAAACACTGCAAAAAAACAGCTTTCGACCTAGGGCTGCTTCAAGACACTACGTGATGTACTCCGACTCCGAGTAACACTCTGTACTAGGTGTCACTGGTTCCACAACAACAAAAAGAAAAATTACTACTGTTTTGTTTGCAGTTTCATTAACACTGCTTGCTTTTCTTTGTTAAACTGTTCAAAAGTTATCCAAGTTGCCGCAATCATTGGCTGTGAATTACTTCACCACCAACTCGACCCACCATTCCTGACTATTGCAAAGGTAAGAAACTACTATTTTTATTTTCCATATATTACAAAAAATAACAAATGCATTCTGGTGTAACAAGGCAGTAATTCATCTCGAGGATCTGGGGGCACTTAAAACCTCTCGAGCTTCGCTCTCGAGGTTTACTGTGCCCCCAGATCCTCTCGATGAATTACTGTCTTGTAATACACCAGAATGCATCTATTATTCTATTTATTTATTTAGCTTTTGTTTACTGGGTAGGTACACTAGACAAGTTATATGCCTATTTTCAGGAATGACCTGGGAGAGTACAACAGGTATTACAGATACATCAGAACATAACAGTAAGTAAAGCAGGTACATAGTGTAACAAAATGCATTGAGTCACAGAGCGGTAAGGCATAGAGTGAACTGCTATGAGAGAAATTGATAAAGTACATACAATCAACAATATATAGTATAGAACATACATAGCTCAGTCTTACATACTATGAAGTGTTTTCAGATATGCTTTGTAAACAAGATGATGTAAAAAAATAAACTATATTGTAAGATGTTCTCATAGGATACCACTGAAAGCAAGTGAGAAGAAAGATTTAAGAAACAAATGCCACTGAAATGTCTCTGATTAAAACACAGAGGAAGTACTGTGAAGAATGGAACAAACTGAATGGAATAGTAACTTGTAGGCTGAAGCAGTTTGAAATCCCAGATTGGTGGTGGCAGAGAAATATGGGGAAGGTTAAATTAAGCAATCAAGTGATGATGGGCCTGATTCACAAAGGGGCCTTAGATTGATGCAAGCTGCCGAAAAAGGCAGTTTGTGTCAATGCCCGGTGTGCTGGGGACTCTGCGCCTGATCCTCTATTAGGCAGGGTCCCGGCGGCAAAGTTCCTTGGCTTGACGCAAACTATGGGACAGCTGTGCACCACTCAAACACATCCCTGGTGGCTAGCAGCAACCCCCCCCGCCAAAGCTCTGATTCCTGTTAGTACCTGTAAAAAAATCTCTGGTGATCTAGTGGCTCCCCAAAATCATACTAACATACTAATTGCCAGAAGATTAGGCCTTACGGTCTATTGAGTCTGCTTGAACCTCAGATCCCTAGTTGGGTACCGAGGCCCTCCCCTCCCATGTGTTCCAGAAACCCCTATCATCCATCCCCACCCCCCTGGGCCAGGCCATCACTTGATACATCCACTTTCTGTGTCTGTCCCACCCTTTTTTGAAGTCCTCCACTGTAGATCTCTGAACCAGCTCACCAGGCAACACGTTCCAAGGATCCACCACCCTCTCAGTGAAAAAGCGCCTCCTCTTTCCCCCCTCACCCTTCCACCTTCCAACTTCAAACCATCCCCTCTGGTGATACCTCCCTGCTTTAGTCTACAGCTCCCCTCCGTGTTTACCCTATTTATTCCCTTGAGGTACTTGAAGTCCTCAATCATGTCCCCCCTGTCTCTCCTCTCCTCCAATGAAAACAGGCAGAGCTCCTCAAGTCTGTCCTCATACTTCAAATCTGCTAGTCCTCGTATCATCTTAGTTGCCCACCTCTGTACCTTCTCCAGGAGCTGTATGTCCCTCTTCAAATGTGGTCTCCAGTACTGTACACAGTACTCAAGGTGTGGTCTAACCAGTCCATTGTACAGTGGCAGAATCACTTTCCTACTCCTAGAGGTGATCCCCCTTATGATGCATCCCAACATTCTGTTTGCTTTGCTAGCCGCTCTCCTGTCACTGCTCAGAGTTACTCATACATGCATCCACCATGACCCCTAGGTCTTTTTTCCCTGTTGAAGCCTCCAGCGCCTCCTCTCCCAGGGTGTACCTGTGTTTAGGGTTTCCCCGCCCAAGATGTAACACTTTGCACTTGGTGATATTGAAATTTAATTTCCATGTGTGAGCCCACCTTTCCAGGGTGTCCAGGTCCCCTTGCAGGGCCAACCTCCCCTCTTTCCCCTCAACTACTGCTCCTATCTTGGAGTCATCAGCAAAGAGACTAATTTCACACACTATACCCTCCCTAATGTCTGATATGTATGCATTAAACAGGATCGGACCCAGGACAGAGCCCTGTGGTATTCCACTACAGACCTCTCTAGGGTTCAAGAGCTCCCCACTGACCACTTCTCTCTGAGTGCATCCAGCTAGCCAGTTTTCAATCCATGTGACCATCAAAGGGCCTACTCCCAACCCTGTCAGTTTCTCCACCAGACCTTTGTGGAGGACAGAGTCAAATACCTTGCTGAAGTCAAAGAATAATACATCCATAGGCTTTCCCCTGTCCGTTCAGATGTTACCCATTCGTAGAACTCCACAAGATTGGTTTGACATGATCTACCTGGCACAAACCCATGTTGCCGACTATCCAGACCTCCCACCTCCTCCAAGTACACCCCCAATCGTTCCTTTAGTATACTCTCCATTAATTTTCCCGCCACCGAGGTCAAACTGATGGGTCCATAGTTACCTGGTACTTCCCTCGACCCTCCTTTATGGATTGGCACTACATGTGCCTCTCACCAATCCCTAGGTACCCTCCTTGTCTCAAGCGACCTGTTGAAGAGCTCCGCCAGGGGTGTAGCCAGTATGTACACCAGTTCCCATAGTACTCTCAGATGAATGCCATCCAGCCCAGGAAATTTATCTTTCTTTAGGGCCTTAAGGGCTAACCACACCCTTTTGGTGGAGATAGCATCATCCGTCCCCTCCACCTTACTGGCCTTTTTATCCTTATCCTGATGTGACCCCCATGGGCTACCTCTCCCTCTCTCTTGCTCCATTTCTGTTGCTTCCCTGATCCCACTCACTACTGCTTCTATCCCCATTGTGCCTTGCTTTGTAGATATCCCATCCCACTCCCTAGTGAACACAGAGGCGAAGTACTCATTTAATACCTCTGCCTGGTCCCTCGCCTTTTCCACCCACCCTCCTTCTGATCTCAATCTGCTGAGATGGCCCTTAGATTTTCTCTGCTCCCCAATGTACCGGAAGAACCCCATTTCCCCTCCCTGTATCCCCTGTGCCAGCCGCTGCTCTTTACTGGACTTTGCCCCACGCACCATCCGGGTAGCTTTTCTAGATGCAAGATGGTACATTTCCTTTTCCTTATCCCCTCTCATTGTTTTATATTTTTTGTAGGCAGTCTTCTTTTCTCTGACCGCTACCTGAACCTCACTGGACCACCAGCATGGTTTATGTAACCTTGCTTCCTTACGCTTCACCTTAGCGCAGGTCCTGACTGCCTCATGAAGTCCTCGTTTTATAACCTCCCATCTCTTATCCACATTTGTCATTGTTGTAATCCCCTTCAAGTGATCCTTGAGAATATTTCACATGCCCACAAAGTCTTCCCCTCTGAAGTCCACTGCCAATGTTCTAGATCTCTCCCCTCTCCACCCATGCTTATTTGAAACCAGACAGTATTGTGGTCACTCCCAGTCAGGGGATCCTCTACAACCAGGTCCCTTACCAGATCCCCATCTGCCAGAACCACGTCCAGGACATACCCCTGCCTTGTGGACTCCATCACGTTCAATGTTAAGAACACATCCTGGAAGCCATCCAGCAGCCTCTGCTACTTGGCCACATAAGAGGACATGGTTCCCCAGTTTGTACCTAGCATATTAAGGTCCCCCATTAACACCACTCCTTCCCCTTTTGGTCCACATTGGGCAATGATGTTGTCCAGCAAACCATCCTCCAGAACATCACTCATCCTGAGGGGCCTATATACTACACCCAGCTTGGCCTTACCTCCTGCTGGGGTTCGTAAGGTGACCCATAAGGCCTCCATGTTTCCCTCTGCCTGTCTACCAGCAATTTCTATGTCATCTCTAATGAACATAGCCACTCCACCCCTCTGCCCTCCTTTCTATCCTTCCTAAGCATAGTGTACCCCTTGCGTTTAGGTCCCAGTCATGGTTTTGTTGGCCCACATTTCCGTGACCCCATACATCCACCCCTCCCGAACAGCATGGCCTGGAACTCTGGCAACTTGTTTCCCAAGCTTCTGGCATTTACTAACACCCCCACCCTTATCTCTGATCCCTTTGTTGAACCCCACCCAGGTTCCTTATATTTACATCCTCCCTCTGCTCCTCCTGAAACCTCCTGCCCCAGTCTGTTTCCCCTCTCCCCCCCTTGGGTTTGAAGGCTACTCCCCTCATCTGGAGGAGATGGCTTCTGGTCAGCCCGTCCCTTATCCCCCCCTCACAAGTTTAAATCCCACCTTTCCTGAATGTAGTCAGCCACCCTCTGTTTAAGGACTTCCTTCCCTAACAGGGCAAGATGAAACCTGTCCTTGGCATACAGTTCCTTATCCTCCCAAACTCCTTTCCAGTTCCCTAACACCCCCGACCCACTTTCTTCACTCCACTTCCTGAGCCAGTCATTAACCTCTGATCTTCATTTTTTTCTCCACTGAAGCCTTTGGTACCAGCAATATTTCTGAAAAGGGGGGCGGGAGACCCACAGCAGGGTGTCTGTACACCGTGAGGGTGCTGTGTACCTTTGCCTGAGCCAGGGTGCACAGTGGATGTTGGGACATGGATGCACAGGTCCAGGTGCAAGTGGGTGCTATTCACACACCTGGACCCACATCATCGAGCGCAGGTGATGCACTCCTGGACCCAGGCCGGGCATCCCATTTGATGCCTGCCTGGGTCCTCAACTCTGTCCCGGCCACCATGCAGAGTCCTCTGTGCCAGGAGGTATAGCCCCAGACAGGTGGCCACCAGTCATGAATACCAGCATGTGTGCTCCTGTCCACATGTGTGGACCTACATGGGCTGATACGTATCTCCGGTGCATATTTCTCACCCATTCGTGCATAGGGGCTTATAAGAACGTAGGTCTTGAAAGGCATTTTTCCTCATGCACCAGGAAAATTTCCTGGTGCAGATGGTTTTACAACTAATTTCTAAAGGAGCCTTAAGAAGCTAGTATTATAAATGTTAGCATAAGTGTTTTCTGTGATTAAGGTTCAAAAAGACTGCTGGCCACCATGAAAATGGCAGTCATATCCATTTTGCTGATACTGGAAGGAATATATTGTACTTGACAAGGGACGCTATTGACCAACTGCTCATTTTAAACTGTGATTGTAACATTTTCACTAATGTAATGCCTACAAGGCTGAAAGAGGTAATGCCTCATTTGTTGCATTCCTGTTGCCATTTTGTTAAGAAGCATTTTGTACGCAACAATACAGTATGAGATGTCTTTTACAAGAAATTTATGTGGCCTGTTAGAACAATCTCCCTTTGCTGACTGTTTCATTCACTATAGAAAAGGCTTTCAAACATGTAAAATGATAGCAATATAGCAATTTAAGGGTCAAGTTGTAAGGAGAGGAGAGAGTAAGCATACAGAGAAACAGGAGAGGGGACACAAAATAAGACATGATAGGAGTGGTGCAGTGCAATGGCTGTGGGGCGGCAGTGTTCCGGGAGACATTCTGGAGGCTGCGATGCTGCCCTATTTGCAGGCACCTCTCTGGTCTGAGAGAGGAGGTTGCCTGTCTCCAGGCTGACCTGGCTAGGATTCGGGAAACCTCCTCCCCCACCAAGGGACCACCAGGGCCAATGCCACTACCTAAGAGGTTACCAAGAAAGAGGAGAGGCTGGACCAGGGTGGGCTCAGGGAGGGAGAGGGTGGAACAGAGTTGCATCCCTCCAGCTGTACCCTCCACAATTCATTCGCTCTTCTGGTGGATAGTGGTTCCTCTATGGAGGCACCTGCAGTGGAGACCAAGGAGGATGCTGGGAACCTTCACAAAGGAGACCCACAGGAGGGTGGCATGGGACCCCATAGGGGAAGGAAGCAACTCCTGGTGGGGGACTCAATCATTAGAGGGGTAGAAATGGGGGAGGAAGGGGAGAGGGAAGTAAGGTGCCTTCCTGGCACCACGGCTTGGAGGGACAGGAAGCGAATCCTCAGGATCGTGGGAGGAGCTGCACGAGGGAGGGAGGGAGCTGGATGTCATTGTCCACCTAGGGACAAATGACCTAACTAGTAATGGGATCAGAGCAGTGCAAGCGGAGTTTGTAGAGTTGGGGAGGGGACTTAGACAAGTAGCGCATACGGAAACCTTCTTGGAGGTGCTGCCTGTCTATGGCAAGGGTGATGCTAGGGCACTCCTCACCAGGGAATTCAATGAATGGTTGAAAAACTGGTGTGGAGCTCAGGGTTTTGGCTTCATTGGGGACTGGGGAGCCACCTGGAGGGATGCAGACCTATACTGGTGTGATGGTCTGCATCTGTCCGGGGGGGAACCAGGATCCCAGGTGAAAGGTTTAAATGCTTCATTGGCAAGCATTTAAACTAGCCAAGAGGGGAAGCACTGAAAAGGAGCAGGGAAATCCCAGTCTCCCCCCACAAAACATGGTAATTAGTGAGGTAAACACCAAGGTAGAGAAGTTATTAGGGAGCAGGACAGAGGTAAATGTAAAAAAAGGCAAAGGCAGTAAGGACAGAAATGGGGCTAAAAGGGGTTAGGCTATCAAAAAGTGGAGGGTATGAGTACCAATGCCTGTAGTCTGTGTAACAAGCTCCCTGAACTAGTGGTCTTGATGGAAGAGGGTTGCCTGGATATTGTGGCAGTAACAGAAACATGGTACACAGAGAACCATGACTGGGATGTCAACATACCAGGATACACAATCTATAGGAGGGACAGGGAGGGTAAAAGAGAAGGAGGAGTAGCTCTTTACGTAAAGGAAGGGATCATAGCAACAGAACTAAAGAGTAAACAGGGAGCAGATGAGGCACTCTGGATCACCCTGGAGACAGGAAATGGCACCACAATCGGCATGGGGATTGTATACAGACCCCCATCTCCGGGGTAGGGAATGGACAAGGAAATGATAGGAGGCTTCCTTAGAATGGCAGAAAAAGGGGGAATATTGTTGATGGGGGACCTGAATATGCCAGATGTTAACTGGAGCACCTTTGCTGCAGGCACATCCAAGAGCAGGGTCATTCTTGATGCCCTACAGGGGACATGCCTCAGACAGCTAGTATTGGAACCCACTCGGGAGGGAGCAATCTTAGACCTGGTACTCTCAAATGGGGATGGAGAAAGAATCTCAGATTTATAGGTGGGTAGCCATCTGGGAACAAGCAACCACCAAACAGTGTGGTTTACGATAAACACAACCATACAGTCAAGCCATACAAAAGCAAGAGTATTGGACTTTAGGAGGGCAGACTTTGGGAAAATGAGAGAGTGCCTTAGAAAAGCACTAGCAAACAGGCAAGAAGGAGGGGTGGAGGAACAATGGGGAGTAATCAAAACAGCCATCACAGAGGCAACAAGCCTTTGTGTAAAGCAAATCAATAAAACACAACAAAGGAAAAAAATGCCATGGCTCTCAAAAGAGGTGGCAGGAAAGGTTAAGGAGGAAAAGATAGCATTCAGGAAGTATAAGGAAACACAGAAGGAGCAGGACAAAGAACTTTATCAGTAAAAGCAGAAAGAGGCTAGGAAGGCAGTCATAATAGCAAAGGCCCAAACTGAGGAAAGGATAGCCAATTCTGTTAAGAAGTGGGATAAGAACTTTTATAGGTACATTAGGGAGTGAAGAAAGACCAAAGGAGGGATACTGAGGCTTAATAAAGGGGAGGGAATGTGGGTAGAGGGGGACAGTGAAAAAGCAGGGATACTGAATGAATATTTCTGCTCAGTATTCACAAAGGAAGAGGAGGGGGAGTTACCTAAACCAAACAAGAGAAAACTCTGAAGATGGGGGCGATACCAGTCCATTTACAGAAGAAAGGGTTTGAAAGAACTAATAAAATTGAAGGTGATAAAGCAATGGGGCCTGATGGATTCACCCAAGAATTTAAAAGAACTAAGGGTAGAACTAGTGACACCGCTGACTACTCTCTTTAACAAATCATGGGAGGATGCAGTGGTACCTGAGGACTGGCGGAGGGCAGATGTGATTCTTCTTCACAAAAGTGGGAGCAGGACAGAGGCAGGAAACTACAGACCAGTTAGTTTGACCTCAGTGGTAGGGAAAATGATGGAATCACTTCTGAAGGAAAGAATTGTTGAGTACCTAGAGGCCAGTGGTGCACAGGACCCAAGGCAACATGGATTCACAATGGGAAGGTCATGTCAGATGAATCTAATAGATTTCTTTGACTGGGTGACCAAAGTAGTAGACCAGGGAGGGGGCTGTGGACATGGCCTACCTAGATTTTAGCAAGGCATTTGATACAGTCCCACATAAAAGATTAATACACAAGTTAGCCAGCCTTGGAGTGAGCCCCAAGGTGGTAGCCTGGATAAAAAATTGGCTAGACAACAGGATGCAAAGGGTAGTAGTAAATGGAGTACATAGTGAAGAAAGGAGGGTTACTAGCTGGGTACCACAGGGTTCAGGACTGGGACCGGTCCCTTTTAATGTCTTTATAAGTGACATTGCAGAGGAACTGGAAGGAAAAGTATGTCTCTTTGCAGATGACACAAAGATCTGCAACAGGGTTGATACACAAGATGGAGTGGAAAGGATGAGAAGGGACTTGGCAAGGTTGAAGGAATGGTCAAATGTATGGCAGCTCAGATTCAATGCAAAGAAGTGCAAGGTAATGCACATGGGAAACAAAAACCCAGGGGAAAAGTACACAATGGGGGGTGAGATACTGACAACAGTAAAAATGGAAAGGGACCTGGGGGTAATTATATCAGATGACCTAAAGGTGGGCAAGCAATGTGAGAAGGCAGTAAGGAAGGCTGGGGGGATACTAGGATGCATAGGAAGAGACATCAATAGTAGAAAAACAGGAAGTTGTTATCCCTCTGTACAGACAGTTGGTGAGACCCCATTTGGAGTACTGTGTGCAGTTCTGGAGACCCCATCTTCGGAAAGACATAGACAGAGTGGAGGCTGTCCAGAGGAGGGCTACCAAAAATGGTGCAGGGTCTGCACCAGAAGACATACGAAGAAAGACTAAAGGAGCTTAATATGTATACCCTTGAGGAAAGAAGGGAGAGAGGGGATATGATAGAAACTTTCAAGTACCTCAAGGGAATCAACAAAGTCCAAGATGGTAGCATCTTTCAGAAAAAATGATGTGCAAGAACAAGGGGGCACAATTTGAAGATAGAGGCGGGTCGGCTCAGAGGTAACTTGAGGAAGTATTTTTTCATGGAGAGGGTTGTGGATGCATGGAACAGCCTCCCTGAGGAGGTCGTGGAGTCAGCAACAGTGGGGGAATTCAAGAATGCATGGGACAGACATAAGGCAGTCCTAGCGGGGGGTAGGAGGAAGTAAGCTGTTGGTTAACTAGGATCTGCAGCTTATCTGTTAGGTAGGAAAATGGGCAGACTAGGTGGGCCAAGCAGTCCTTATCTGCCATCAAATTCTATGTTTCTATGTTTTCCCGAGAGCCTCACCCCATGAAATTCACAAAACATCCCCAAATGGACTTGCACAGGCCCACAAGCTTAATCCTGGCCATGCCACTGAGCAACATGCATGATAAGGTTGGGTTGTATGAGTTGCCACTTAACACAGCATTCACAGTGTTACTTGTGCATGGTTGAGAATAGCCTGGGGATTCATAGATTATGGTAAGAGAACCGTGCTGAAGTGCCCCCCCCCCACTGACTTGCCCCCATCAGCCCCCGTGCCAGTACAGCCACCTCTGGGCAATGCTGGCTGGCAAATACTGCTTTTTTTAAATAAAATATCCTTTATGTAGTTGACACAGCAGTCCCATCCATGGCCTGCCATATCCCTGGATTCTCTGCAGGTCAGACTGGGCCTCCCATTGGAAGCCCAGTGACAAGCTTGGCTCCTTCTACATGGCCACCCCCACCTCCTTTGCATCACTCTGCATAACTGTATGGGTGGCCAGTGGTTTTGCATGCCACTGAACCAGTAAGCGCACTCTGCAGCATCAATGCAGCTGCAGTTTTTCCATATTGCCAGCACACTAGGCATCAGCCTACAGCAACCTGCATTTTAAAAACTGCTTCTAAAGAGACTGCTTCTTTTTTGTACCCATCCTTCTCTCTCCCCTGACTGTTCAGACTCCTAATTTGATGCAATGATATCCAACCCCATTCCCAGTAAGCAAAGTGGGGGGGGCTACAGGGACTAGAGGTAGAGCTGGTGATGTCATCAGAGGAGGGGGGGGGGTTCACCCCTGAAAGAGAAGCCACTCTTGAACTCTAAAAGAGCCTTTTCCATCTTGCCAGCATGCTCTGCATCAGCCTGCAGGAGCCTGCATTTTAAAGATCGCTTCTAAAGAGACTGCTGCTATTTGTACCTGTCCAGCACCCACCCAACTCTAACTCAGTTCCTAGTAAGCAGGGGGGCTAATAGGGCTGGAGGTGGTGCCAGCGATGTTATCAGGTGATGGCCAATACACCCATAATAGAGCAGCCACTCTCAAACTGTATTGTTCCAGATCCCCTTCCCCAAAACAGAGACATCACACTCAATACTGTAGATTTGGCTGCTCAGTCGGCAAAACCTTTTATTTTCCACATAAACATAAATATAGACATTTTTACAATATTGAGTTCCTCTTATTTTTCTCTGTCACATCTTTATTCCACTCTTCTTTATTTTTAATTTTGGTTTCTTTTGTTTTTCTCCCCCGGCGTCGAAACCCGAGGGGGTCCTGTTCCACTCCTTACCTGGATGTAAACCCGAGCTGGTCTTATACTTTCTTTCTTTCTGGGCAGGTCCAATTCCTGCTCCCCTTTTTCTTCTCCACTTATCAGGGTGTCCATACCCTTTACCTTCTTCCAGTTCTTAATTCCTCTATTTTGTTTTTCCCCTAACCCCCCCATACCCGTTCCCCTCCATTTTACCTTATCAAATCTTTACTTTCTACCTTTCTTTTATTTCCTACCTTCCTCTCCATTCCCCAGAGAGGCAGGTGGGTCTTGAAAATTACTTACCCAAGAACCTTAGCAGAAAGTGGCAGAGCCCTCTATGTTGCCCCTCTTAAACCCCATACTGCTCCGCCCCTCACTAGCTATTCTTTGATTCTCATTGGTCCTTATCCCCCGGCCCCTCCGATGCTCTTGTGACCTCATGAGAGACCTACCCCCTCATGACCTCACTCCCCCCTTCCTTTCCTTCCTTTTTACCTTCCCTAGCTCCCCCCATCCCCCCGTCCCTTCCCCCCTGCCCTTGCTGCCATTCAAGTCTCTTTCCAAGGTCAGGTGGCCTGGAACAATGGGGGCTGCCCTTATGGCAACCCATTTTAGCAGCATTTCCATCTTTCCAGCACTCTCTGCACTAGCCTGCAACAGCCTGCAGTTAACCCTTTTGCTGCCTGGGGTATTTTACACTTCTGTGCAAGGCAACTGTAGGTATTGTTGCACTATATTATGTAAAATTAACATTTCCTTATTTTCCCTTCAAGGAAAAGTATGAAAACCATGATTTATTTTATTGGCAGACTCTGACCTTTTTTATAGGTCGATATCTGGTCATGTGGCCATGAAACAGTGCCTGAAGTGTAAACAAAATGCTACTTCTATTCAAAAATGTTGCAGAAAAGACTCCTGAAAACGTATTATTTATCGAGAATCATGAAAACCTATATGTTGCTGAATGTCTCTATGCCTGTACTATTTAAACAACAAAAAATGTTTTGTATAGACAGAAACACATTAAAGCACTATTACTCTATTTAATGTCTAACAAATAAAAGGTACAAAAATAGCAATCTGCACCTTTGATTTCTTTATAGTTTCTTTCTATGTGAAAATCAGGTTACATATAAAGACAATGTCATTTTTAAATTCCCCTGTCCTAAGGCTAACTAATTATGCAAATGTTTGCAAATAATTTCCATTGACCTAGATTTGCCAGGTGTATATTGTTTTGTGTTAATGTCTCCGTTTTTATATTGGATGCAGACAGTTTGATACTTTGTGCAGGCTAAAAAGCTGTCACTATAATAACCATCCAAAAGCTTATAGCTCTAAAATCTACAGCACCAGCTCTGTCTGTTAAGGTTACCAGTCGGTATATGTTTGTGCATTTATTTAAAATCAGTCTTGCAGTAATAACGAGTGTCCAAGACTGATCTGTGGCATTTTGGGTTATCCACCTTACATCCATTGTACTGGTGGGTTGTACATATATTTTCCAAAAAATAGGCAAAATGCCCCATTTCTAACCTGGCCTCTGCTAAACCTAAACAAATATATGGAACTGTGCAGGATTATCTAAATAAATATAGTGCTAAAGTGGGAAACTGAAAATACTGTAAGTAATATTTCATTCCAATTGTTCTTGGTATCTTGACATTTGTAGACAGAAGGTGGCATAGCCCATCTAGTCTGTCTCCACTCCATGTGGATATTCAGAATCCCATATAATTAACCAGTTCCCTTTTAAATTCCTGGAAATCAGTGATCTGAACTAAGTACTGGGGGAGTTGGTTCCATAATCTGGTACCCCTGATGGTAAAATAATTATCCCTTTTTACGGTATTAACCTTCAGAATCTCAATCTGCCTGTTGTGGCATCTGAGTTCTTTGGGTCTAGGGTGTGGAATAAGTCCACAACTGGTGGATAGTTCCTTATCATCTACTATTTGGAAAAATTAGAAGTAAGTGCCTCTTGTTCTCCTTTGTCCAGTGGTCATTAACTTCAATCCTGTTAGTCATTCATCGTAAGTTTTGTTAGTTAAATCTGATATCATTTTTGTGGCCTGTTTCTGTATTGATTCCAGTAGGTTTTATTTTTTGTAAGGCTCCCAGAATGGTGAGGCATAGTCAATGTGAGGTCTAACGTATGCCTTGAACAGAATTGTGATACTCTGCTCATCCCTTGTAATAAAGGTTTTCCTAATGATGCTGATAAATTTATTTGCTGTCTGTGTTGATTTTGTTATATGTGCATGCACGTCCATAGAGGCATCTATCAAGATACAGTACCTAAATCCCTTACATTGGTAACTCCTGGTAATTGGGGCTGCATTAATGAAAATGGTCTCCTGGGATTATGTCTACCCACATGCAGTACTGTGCAATTATTCAGGTTTAACTCCATCTTGTTTGTAATAACCCATTGTTCTATTCTTTTCAGATCCTCTTTTAACAACCCATATTTTTCCTCAGTATCAGTCTCGCTACAGATTTTGGTATTGTCTGCAGACTTGGAGACTTTGTTTGCCATCCCATGATGGAAGACATAAATAAAACAACTAAACAGGAAGGGACCCAGGACTGACCCCTGTGGCACCCCATTCATCACCTCCTTCTCAGATGACAGTATGCCAGAGATTCTAACCCTCTGGGTTCTATGTTGGAGCAATGAGTGAACCCATTTAACTAGATGAGAGCTAAAACCCATGTTCTGAAGTTTATATAGTAATTCTTGATGTGGCTCGGTGTCAAAAGCTTTTTTTAAATCCAGATAAATGGCATCAGCTGGTTTACCTGCATCCAGACTTGAACTACCTATATTGTAAAAAGCAATTAGATTTGTGGTGCATGATTTACCCCTCTTGAACCCATGTTGTGAATTATCAACTAAGTTTAATGTAGACAATTCATTGTCACAAAAAAATACTCGAAGCTCTAATACAACGAAGTACCGGAACAACCAATACAAACCTATGCATTCTGGAATTCTAGTGCACCCACTCCAGAGATACCACACCTATGTACCTTTACCACAAATGTCTGGCAGAAATAAGCCCTAAAGACATAATGTGCTAAGTGTAGTCTGCAGGGGATATATTTGGGTCCATAATGAAAAATGTACAGCACTGCTTCTCTTGCCTGTAGAAATCCAGAGCACCATGTTACATAGGAAAACTATGTATTTTTCTGAAACTACACAAAATACTAGTTTTAGACATGGGTAACATAGCCAACTAGCAAAATATTTTCTACTCATTGTTCTTCTTTGTATTTGTTGTAACTATTGAAAGGCTATGTCTGCAGTTCAATCGGGTAAAGCAATCAGCCATGTTCTCTTCCTGAGCTATATAAGAAGTTCCTTCCAGCCTCCCTCAGAAGCACGTTTTCTCTGCATCCAGAGGCTGTGTTCGACCTCTTTCTGGTTTCAACCTCTCTCTCTGGGAACTACACCCCACCTTTTCTGCCATGTTTGTCTCCTTCCTTCCCTTGAGCTTGGATTCTGCTAGCTTGTACTAGACTTTAACAGGTTTGTGCTTCTCCTGCTTCTAGGTCAGTACTTTGCCTTTGCCTCTGGTTGCAGTCTGTCTGTGCTTCTCTCGCAGTTGTTTGTTTCTGCTCCCTCCAGCTCCTGTGCTTGTGTTTGCTTTTGTTTGTTTCTGTTTGGGCTTTTCTATTTTTTCTAGAGTTTTTTTATTTTCATTGTAATATTCAGATGCATTGCTAATCAGGCTCATTTCCTTTTTATCATGCTTTCAGCATTCCCTTTCTTTATCTGTACTTGTTACCTGTGCTCAGTTACATAGAAAAATAGAAACATAAAAGGTGATGTCAGATAAGGACCGTGTGATCCACCTAGTCTGTTCATTTTTATGTTGGCTTGCTGCACCTGAGCGCAACCCAACATCTTGCGGTAGTAGCAGATTTCGGAGGTGCGTCAATGTGGGCGAATGCAGGGCATGCATTAGTAGATGCATCCCTCATTCCCCAATAAGCCAGCATGCAGGTGCTCACACAAGAAATATGTAGAGTGGTCACCATATGTAAGGAAAGTGCCACTGCAATGAGAGACAAGCTCGTCAGGCAATAGCACAATAACATACTTCCTGACGTGCCTTTCCTGGTGAAGCATTTCAATAAACATAGCGGCAGTGGCTGCCATCACATGCTGCACAATGTCTGCGTGGCTGACTTCAGTGGTGTCCAATCCCCCTGTCAGCATGCTAAATCACCCCCCCCCAAGATTGTGTGGCACACTGGGAGCCCACCCCAGTGTGCCTCCTCATAAGGAAAGCTGACTGTCTTTGGCATGTTCCAGCCACCGTCCCCATTCTGTGCCACACTGGGAGCCCACCCCAGTGCAGCCAACATCATCCCCGCAAAATCATGGGGCACACTGGGAGACCACCCCAGTGTGCACAACAACACCTGTAAAAAAAGAAAACTGTCCGCGGTGTTCCTTTTTTTTTTTTAAATACCTGAAAAAAAAAACAGTCCCTCGCTGTGGGGTCCCCTCCTCCAACCCACACCACCATCTGCGCACCCCACCACATACTTACCTCTGGAGCTCAGTGCAACAAACTTCGGTGGACCAGGAACATGTCTTGACCTTCAAAGCTGACCGCAAACTGAAGAAATGATGGTAAGCTATATAATGGCATAAATGTTTTTTTTTTCAACTTAAGTGTATAGCTCAGCCATTTTTTGGAATTTTACCTCTAAATTTTCAACGTGGGGTGCTTGGGACCCCACCTCATGAACACTTGCACTGTCCTCTTGTTACTCAGCCCCAAAAGGTCATTTCATGGTCACTGCACATAATCACCTTTTGGGACCAAGTAATGAAATGACAATGCCACTGTTCAAGAGATGGGGTCCCAAAAATCCTATCTTGCAAATTTGGTGGAAAAATTCCAAACAATGTCTGTGTTACGAGCGTGCATTGCACAGTTACAAAACACACTTGTAACTTTGACAATTTTTTTATATTTTCACTCCAGATTTTCAACATTGCCCTTTTTTCACACCTCCTTATGAACAGTACCGTTGTCATTTTCCACAATCTGCCTGAAATGTGGTTTCGCACGTGTGGCGCACAATGATGCAGTCTCTGTGGGAAATCAATGTTTGGATCAGATTAACAAAATCACAGTGACACTGTTCATGGCTGGAGTTCCCAAAATGCCTATGTTGAAAATTTGGTTATACAAATCCCCCAAATACTTGCATTATGGGCGTGCATTGTACAGTTTCTACACACGCTCGTGATGTCACCAATTTTTCATATTTTCACTCCAGATTTTCAACAATGCAATTTTTTACACCTCCTCATGAACAGTGCAGCTGTCATTTTTCACATCCTGCCCAAATGTCTTTTCACACCTGTGTCACCAAAATACACAATCACTGTACAAGATTACCTTTCAGCAAATTAATGCATAGTGCCACTGTTCATGAGGTGGAGTCACAAATGGCCCATGTTGAAAATTTGGAGTGAAAATACCAACAAATGCCCTGGGCATTAGGGTTTCCACCTGTACCACCCCAACCCGTACAGACTGACAGGTGTTAGGGGTATGACTTGGCATTGCCTGCTGTAATGCTCACACCATTCCCCCCCACCCTGCAGCCAGTGACAGGCGTCGAGGTGTTCCTTGCACTTTTTGACTCCAACGTTCACCCCATTCTCCTACACTGCACCTATGTCAGTATATTTCCTTATGGAATGCGGTGAGCGTAAGGCCCAAAGACCCCAAGGCACATCACAGCACTTGTCAGACTCTGCGGGGTAGGGTGAGGTGAAATGTCATCAGCATTATGATCAACAACCCAAAGGCACACCCCAATGACTGTCACTCTCTGCATGGTGGGCCTGGGGTTGGCATCAGTTCATTACTTCACTGCCAATCCTGTTGTGCATCTCTCTAACTCCTGCACTACCAATGTCAGAGCCAAGAAACCAACATTCAGCATTGACAAATGCTTGTTCCTACCTAATGCAATACCACAGATCCTGGTTGATCTGTGGCTTACCCTCTCTTCCCTACTGTGAGAGTACTCTTATGTCTGTCTCATGCATTCTTGAATGTCAGGGTTCAACTGGGTAGGAACTTACAGGAACTCAGTTCCACCTCCTCTGACACCTTTCTCTTTTGAATACTATTAGAGTTCCACCTCCTAGGGATGACAGTTCTACTGCCTACAAATATAGAGATTATAGTTCCACCTCCTAAACATTTCCAATTTAACCACTACATTTTGGTCCCCACCACCCCACAGGGAGGCTGTTCCAAACATTTACTACCTTCAACTCCTGGTTGAAGGATTGGTGTGGAAGGGTGGGTTTTGGCTTCATAGGGGACTGGGGCTTGACCTGGACAGAAACGGGCTTATATAAGGATGACAGCCTGCATCTGTCTGAAAAGGGGACCTTGGTCCTTTGAGAGAAGTTTAAATGCTTCACCTGTGAGCATTTAAATTGGCCAAGGGGGTAGGAGAGCCAGGAGGGTCAGGAGACTTAGAAACACTGCTCCCCCATGGGAACATGCAGGAACATAAGTTAAATATAGGAAGAGCTAAAGTAGGCAGGGAGGGGCAGGCAGGTGATGAATGTATAATGAGTGATACAGGGGGGCAAGAGCACATAGTAAAGGAAACCAGGGTGGGGGAAGACGCTGCAGAGGGAGAACAAGAGCAAAGGGAGGGCACACTGTAAAACATGGAAGGTCATGCTAACGAATGCCCATAGCCTAGGAAATAAGGTTCCAGACCTGGAGACGTTGTTGGCAGATGCAGGCTTTGACATAGCAGCAATAACAAAGACATGGTACTCTGCTAATCATGGCTGGGAAGTCAATGTACCAGGCTATACACTGTTCAGGAGGGACAGGGAGGGTACAAATGGTGGGGAATGGCCCTGTACATCAGAGATATTATAAAGGCTACAGAAGTTCAAGGAAGAAAGGGGGAGGCCGAGGTAATGTGGGTGACCCTGGAGCCAGGGAATAACAGGGGTGATCTACAGCCCACCGGCACTGAGGGAAGAAGTAGACAGAGAACTAGTGGAGAACATACAGGACATGGCAGCTAAAGGCAAAATCCTACTACTGGGGGATTTCAATATGCCGGACATGGATTGGGCCACCCAGATGGCTATTTCAGCCAGAAGCACAGCCATTCTTGAATCCCTGCAGGGGGTTGGACTCAGGCAGCTGGTTCATGAGCCAACCAGGGACAAGTCAATTCTGGACCTGGTATGGACCAATGGGATTAGAGTCAAAAAAATACAGGAGGAAGGGAAGCTGATTTCGAGTGACCAACACATGATATAGTTCAGCATGGAGATATGGACTCAATTAAGCCACACAAGAGCAAGAGTATTAGATTTCAGGAAGGTGGATTTCACTGAAATGGGTAGATGTATACAAGCAGTCCTGGGGAAGGGAGAGGTAATAGAAGGGGTGGAAGAACAATGAAAGAAACTGAAAGGAGTCATAGTGGATATAATAAACCGATGCATTAAGATAGTGGCCAAAGGGAAAAGAAGAAGGAAACCACTATGGTTCTCTAAAGAGGTGGGGGATGAAGTCAGGGCTAAAAGGCTGAGTTTCAGGAAATATAAGGGAAGCCAAAGGGAGGAGGACGGAAAGGTGTACTTTGAATGTCTAAGGGAAACAGGGAAGGCTGTTAGGAGTGTGAAGGCACAGACAGAAGAGGGTTTAGCACAGTCTGTAAACAAAGGGGATAAGGCATTTTATAGGTACATCAGAGAAGGAAGAAAAACTGGGGGGGATTGTGAGGCTCAAATGGGAGAAGGGAGAGTGTAAGGAGGGGAATCTGGACAAGGCAGAAATATTGAACAAATACTTCTGCTCAGCATTCGCTAAGGAGGAGGAGGGTCAAGGACCACAGTTGGGTTGCAGAGGCAATGGGGTAAGAAAGGTGCACACCAGTCCATTCACAGTGGAGAGAGTTCCAGAAGAACTCACTAAGCTGAAGGTGGATAAGGCCATGGGTCCAGATGGCATCCACCCAAGGATATTAAAGGAGCTGCAAAGGGAACTAGCAGCGCCTCTGGCAGCCCTGTTCACAGAGTCACTTAACACAGGTGTCAGGCCAGCCTGGCAGCGCTGAGGATTGAGGCGCTGGCCCCATACCTCACGCCAAGCTGGCGAGCCGGGTTCGTGAACAAGCCCAGGTTGCTGGGGATCGGCAGGGGAGGGAGAGGATTGAGCGTCCAGTGGACAGCTCTTCTCTCCCGGGGAGAGACAGGGTCCCTGTGAGGTACTCTGCTGATCTCTGGTGGAAGCTGGAGGTACAGCAGGCACTGAGAAGTAGAGATGGACTGGAGGAGTGGCAGACATTGGATACGCCTTGACATCAGGGCACCAGCCACTCCCCAGAGAAAACAGAGAAAATGCCTCTCATCTCCGGCGGAGACAGAGCACCGGAGCTTGCCCCTGATTTGCGGCCGCCCACCTGGCATCCTCTCGACTGACATTACTACTGTGTCGGGGCAATGGGGCCCACCCTGTCCCCACCAAGGGGGGGATAACTGAGGCTACATGGGTGACGAAGGATGGCCAGGTAGGGTGTGTGCCATAGGGGGATAACTCCATGTGCTCCCGAGGAAGACCAGAGCTGAGGGGGTGAGAAGGAGGAATAAATAGTAAAATAATAAAAAAAAAACCAAAAACACAGGTGTCATTCCAGAGGACTGGAGGAGGGCACAAAGTAGTCCCAAAAAGCATGTCCTTCTCCTCTAGCCTATAATGGGAATGTTATCACTCCAGGCAGAGCTTTAGCCATGCAGACATTTTGGCAGCACCTTCTGATGTAGAATTTAAGACTTCAGCTACTGAAAGGTGGGGGCCCTTAAACCCAAAGGGAAACATTTGGCTGTGCAGGCTATGCCAGCAGCACCTTCAAAAGCTGTTTTCCCTACAACTGCTTAAGGTTCACCTGGTCTCTATATCCTCCCCTTTCCTGCCCAGTCTCAACTCTCATACGGTCCTCAGATAAGCCCCTAGGACATTTCACTTCACCTTTAGGCCTCATTCATGGAGGCTGGGTGATTGCCTTTCAGCAATTGTTGCTCTCCTCCTCCCACTCTGGGAAGAGGACCACCTGAAAGGGAGTGTCCCTTTTCTACAGAGCATTGCTCACAGCCCCTCATGCCGTTTCCCATTAGAGGATATAGTGAGATCCCTCCTCCAAACTGGAAAGCCCCTTGAATTGGATCTCTAAATCACAGTAGCTGAACTGTCATTAAAAGTATCCCAAGCCTACAGTGAAGGCAAACTAGGCCTTGGATCCCCATATGTTTCCTCCTCAAAAGTGGGGTTTCCCTCTCCTCCATTCCAAAGGTCATAAAAGTTAGCTATTCATTATGCAGTACATTTCTCTAGTTTACTTAAATGAGTTTCTGCTGTTGGACAGAGTTGGATGGTGGTCTTCTTCTCTACCATTCCCTCTCTCCTTAGGAAGCCCTCCCCCCATGTTATCAGTGCAATCCTGACAACTTGCTCATCTCAATTTGATCTCCTCAGTTGTCTTTCATTGCTGTTATCCTGTGCTCCTCAGCCTTACGGTCAAGTTTTCTGCTCAATACTTGTTTTTGAGGCTCCTTCCTAAGGTACCTTTAGCCAAGGGAATCCTTCCCATGGCACCTATAGGGGTGGAACCCTCTTTGAGAGTTCCTTGCCTTTGGTATCCCTACAGGGTGATAATTCCCTGTAGAATAGAGAATATGAACAACCAAACAGTTTATCACAGTTGCACAAGCATAACACTACACTGGTTGCATAGGCCCATTGAATTGAAAGGCTATGCCTGCAGTTCAATGGGGTGAAGCAACCAGCCATGCCACCTTCCTGAGCTATATAAGCAGTTCCTTCCTTTTTCCCTCAGAAGCACTTTTTCTTTGTTCCACCATCCTCCCCTCTGCCTCTCTCCTTGGGGGGGGGGCGCTGCTTTCTAAGGCACCTTTAGCCAAGGGAATCCTTCCAGCAGCATCTCTAGGGGTGGAATCCTCTTTGAGAGTTCCTTGACTTTGGTACCCCTACAGGGTGGCATTTCACCATATAATAGAGAGTGGGAATGGCCAAACAATTTATCACAGATGCACAAGCATAGCACTACACTGGTTGCGTAGGCTCATTGAATGAAACATAATTGAAATTCACAAAATTTTCACATTATATCAAAGCAAATACCAATGTAACATAAGTAGCAGACACTTAACACCCCATCTTTGGAGTCTACAGATAGCACTAGTTACAACAGTACCACATTTAAGTACCTTTACCATAGAGAGCTGGTAGAAATAAACCTTAATCCTGCAGGTGGAAAGTGTATTTTAAAAGGGAAAAATGTGGGCTCATAGTAGGAACTGCACAGCATTGATTCGCTGACCTGTTGACATTTTGGACACTCTAGTACCATAGGAAAAGCATATATTTTCCAAATCTGCACAACGTGCTAGTTTAAAATATGGGTACCATTGCCCACTACCCAAAAGTTTTCCACTCAGAATCCTCTTCAACATTTGGTACAACTATGAAAAATAATGGAACTTTGCATACTTTTCACACTTCAGCAAACCAAAAGTCTATGTAATCTAGACAGCCAGTACACAAACACTACATTTTTGGATTCTACAAAGAGTGCCAGCTACAATGGTACTACATTTATGTTCCTTTACTACAGAGGTCTGATAAAAATAAGCCCTAAACACGCAGAATGCTGAGTGTATTTTAAAGGGGAAACATTTGTGTCCTTAACAAAATACTCAGGCCCAGATATTCAAACTGCGCCACAAAAGTGTGCAACAGCAGGAGCAGGCACAAATCCAGTGCACCCATGAGCAACACTCGCAATATTCAAATACTGTGCAGGCAAGATGCGCCTGCGCCACACAACTGAATATCATGCCGACTGCACCATGGCGCAACCAGGGATGCACAGTGGTGCAGCTCTGATGCACAATAGCACAACCAGGGATGCGCAGTGGAGCAGGGTAGCAGTGCATCAGCACAGCCAGGGATGTGCAGGGACAGAATCCAGGGGTCCACCACCCATGGTAGATATGGGCAGAGGAGCACACAGCAGAACAGACATACATCGCCCCCCATACCCCATGCACTGCACAACCTGAGGAAAGCTGGAAGAACCACCAGCCCATGGACACCAGCAACAATCCCACAGCCAGGGCATGGTGCCCCAGCACACCCCCTTCCAAGCTGTGATCGGCACACAAGGATGTCCGGCCACCCCATGCCACACCATCCCACCAATGCAGAGCACACCCTGCACCACGATCCCCAGACACCCTGCCCAGGAGTAGCGCCCAACAGTGGTGGACACCCCATGCATGACACCACCCCCACTGTGACAATGCAACCCTGTGCACCACAGAGCCATGCAAGTTAGCCCCACTGCGAGCACCCTGCAGCAGACGGCAGCAGACAGTGATGCAACAACTGCATACACAGTGCCACCCTGCACGTCCCCCCCTGAGGTACAGCTGAGAGACCGACCATGCGTTGGCACACGAGGTACCCCACACATGACAGGGCATGCCCCGGAGCCCACCACCCACAGTACAGCACCCTGCACACCCTCCCAAGGACACACCCCATCCCAGCACTGGCCACA
This sequence comes from Neoceratodus forsteri, assembly GCA_016271365.2. NCBI lineage: Eukaryota > Metazoa > Chordata > Ceratodontiformes > Ceratodontidae > Neoceratodus > Neoceratodus forsteri. The sequence goes on along the minus strand of CM028132.1, from coordinate 963,274,540 downwards.
ACAGCCAGCACAGATACCCACAGTGTTGCATGGAAGCATGCACCACACAGGATGCAACACAGTGCATGGACAAACACCCATCCATACCCAAAGGCACACCAACACAGGGACACAGTAGCAGGTCAATAAAGCCACTGGCATGTGGCCATGGCAGCTGTGTAAACATGGCCAGCACCCCTCCATGGCACAGGTGTGCCAGCCACCCTGCGCAGGCACCATAAAGCTGTACGCCACCAGCATGCGGCCAGAACACAAGTGACAGACAGTGGAGCACATCCCCTGCAACAGACACAAGTGACAGCATGAAGGGGGGACAACAACAGAGGAGGTCACAGTGCCACCCAAGGCAGACATGCACCATACTGGTGACAGGAGGCAATCCGGCATTGTGCTGGGTACAGTGGTTGTCCAGCATGGACAGCCACCACTAACATGCCAGCAGACCGTGCACATCACAGACATGCAAGGGTGTCAGCTGTACAGGCCATGGACAGTCTGACAGGGGCACCATGGACACAGTGCATGCACCATAGACCACTGCACACAGTCATCCAGTGCACAGGGAACAACACACATACCATTGACAGTGATAGTGACTGATACCTTCGCCCACACCATAGGCAGTTCCCCTCCGGACACACACACACGCCCATGCCTGCACCATGCCTGACGCCATGCACACCACTGCAGCTGAGCACCTGTAGCCCACTGCAAATCAGAGACCACCACAGTAGGTATAACAAAACAAATGTATTATATAAAGGTCTAAACAACTATATACAAATATTTACATGGGGGGGTGAGGGCCACATACCAGGTGGGGTGGGTAAGGGGCAGGGGTGAACAAATGGGAGAGAGAAGAAGGGGTGTGAGGGTGGGTCCAGGGGGTAGGGTGGATCTGGGGGCATGGAGGGCTTAGCGTCTGCCCTGTTCCCCACTCCTGTGGTGCATCCTTGTCCTCCGCCTCTGGACACTATGCTGCTCCAATTGCTGGAGTAACTCCAAGGATGCCCTCGCAATCTGCAGGAGCTCCTGCATGGCCCTCTCTAGCTGCATCAGCTGCCATTCACCTAGGACAAGGGAGCAGAGTCAATATGAGTGAATGTCCATCCCCCTGCAGCCCACCCATTGTGCATGGCATACAGCTGTGGGCCACGCCCCTGTGATGGTGTGCGACCACCCACAGTGATCGTGTCCACAAGATCTGCCTGCCCATGCACACACAGCCATGTGGACCGCTGCACACACCCACCACCCAAGTCCCGCACAGCACCACCATGGCTGTACAGTGACATGGCCATGCAGTGCAAAGGCAGTGGCACAGCCATGTACCTGGTGTACACATGGACCACCAGCGATGCACACCCACACATGCAGTGCCACAGGACAGTGTTGAGTGTACCGTGTGGTGTACACGTCAGTGGTGTCAATGGATGGTGGCCATGCCCCACCGCCTACCCAGCAACACAGCATGCACAGAATATCCTGGAAGAAAGGCACTCACCTGCATTGGTTGGATCCGGGCACTGTTGCTGGATGGGCCCAGCAGCCCGTGGCTCTTGCCCTGCATCGCCTGCCTCCCAGCATTGCCATGCCTCCCTGGCTCTTTGCCTCTCCTCAGGGCCTTGGGTGCAAACATGGAGAGGGGAACATCAGTACAAACCAGTAGCAAAGGCCCCCTCTGGGTGTGTGTGATCCCGCACAGCCCTGCCATGCCACAAAACCACGACCACTACCACCACCACCACCACCACCGCCTACACTGGACTGCCCCCCAAGGGGTGGACACATGCCCACTGCGATACCCGTACGGACGCAACCAGTGTATGGATGGAGCATCTACCTGGACGTGGCACTGCATCTCATCTGGCATGTGCCCATAGATGGGCAAGCCTGTCTGGGTTCCTCCGCTGGAGGTCCCCGTAGCGGTGATGACACTGCTCCGCTGTTCGGCCGATCCCTGTAGCCTCATCTAGTGCAACTGCCACCTCCTCCCAAACTGCACTCCTTGCCCTGTCCAGGGGGTCATCCCCAAACAGGGCCCCAGCATGGGGCTCCACAATGGCCACCAAATTGGCCAGCTCCAGTGGGCTCCAGACAGCAGCTCTGCTCCTTGCCATCACTGATACAGGTAGGATCACAAAATGGCGCTCTGTAGCGCATGTCTGCCACGTGCAGATGCAGTGCAGTACAGCGCTGCCATTCCCCATCACGCTGTCACTGAACAGCACGATAGGAATGCACCCATGTGGATGCATGGCGCATGGGGGCAAAGGTTGGGCACAGGGTCAAGGGTCTCTTGTACACAGACCGACACCACAAGATTGGTACTTCCTGCGTGTAGCACAGTTGGGTGCCTGTGTGAGATGCCCTGTAGTGGCCTACAGCGCTGTGGCTCCAAGGCATCTACGGCGCCCCAGTGCAAGAGCGCCATACATGTGAACAGCACACTAGCACCACTGGAACAGTGCTGGCTGTGCCCTGCACTGCCTCCCACAAACAGCATGTCAGCAGCACGGCAGGCATCGGTGTCAGAACCCCGGGCATGCACCGTTCAGTGTCTACTGCACACGTCACAGAGCTGCGCCCTTGCCTGAGCACATTCAACACAATTGCGCAAGGCGCAACAGCACGATATTCAGCCAGCATATGCAAATCAGCTCATCAGCAATTCAATGGTGCAGCTACTGCATTAACATCCACTTTAAATTGAGCCTCGCTTCATTTGCATGTGTTGCGCTATATAAATACGACTTGGGGCTGCAGAGGCCATAGTCTGGTATTGTAGTCTATTGTGGTGAGTTGCATGCTATTTGGGAATGTGGACTGTGGTGTGTGGGAGATGCATGGGACTGCACAGTCAGAGGTAACACCTTCATTCCCACAGGATCAATGATGACCGAACGTGAGGTGGAGGAGGAGGAACAGAGACGTGGGAGACGGAGGAGGCCCAACTTTACTAAGGCAGAATCAGATGCCCTGTTTGAGGCCTACCTTGACCAGGAACCACTGCTCAGTGGACAGCAAGGAACACCACAGGCCCGTGCTGTGGCATGGGGTGAGGTGGCGTGTGCCATCAACCAGCATGGCAGCCACCAGCGGTCCATGCAGGAGTGCAAGAAGAATGTAAGCACGGACAGGAGGAGGATTAAAGATAAGGTGGCTGCAATCAGGGCAGCACGGGCTGCAACTGGTGGGGGACAGCCAGCCATGCAATGCCTGACACCACAGGAAGAGTGGGTTGCTTACAGCATGCGGCGTTGTGCCATCAAGGGTGTTCCAGGTGGTGGCTTCCAGGTGGGTGGTAGGCCGTCACTGCATGGCAGGTCCTGATCTGTCACTGTGGGGGGGAATGCCACAGGGTGGGGCAGATACATTAATGCTACTGTGTTCCCTTACAGCTCCTGATTGACTACATGGGTCAGCGGTGGTGGGCTCATCCACTGAGGGTGATACCCTGGACACAGAGGAGGGCCCATCCACCTCCACAGGTGTTCAAGGGTCAGGATGACAGTGGGCCTGCCTGGCTGTCCAGAATGATGTTGGTGGAGCAGGTGCGGAGGAGGAGGCCCTGCCCGTGTCCCAGTGTGACAACGTCCATTGATGCCAGCATGCTGAGACTAGGACTGCTGCCAGATCCAGCACTGATGATGATGGAGCTCACATCATGGACAGTGATACGTGTAGGCTGCAGGCTGGCCGCACAGCAGGTTACAGCATGGGCATAGCCGTGGGTGGTGCCGCCGTGGAGGCCTGCGTGACGTCAGAGTCCCAGCCTGTGCCTGTCTGCACCAGTGGGGCAGCACTGGTGTGTGTCCAGGACAGTGGGGCTGTTGCAGCTGCTGTGGCAGCACCATTGAGCCCTGGAGAGCAGCGGCCAGAGGGGCAGTGTCAGCAGTCAGACAATGGTGATGGGGAGACAGTGTCAGGGGCGGCATCAGTGCACCGCCTGTGGACATGCCCAGGCATGGCCCTGGTGTGCAGTGCCCAGCCTCAAGGGGTGCTGTCCAGCACAGCCGTGAACACCATGAGGGACAGCATGCCGATCAGGCAGATGACCTCTTAGATGAGCACACCCGCATACTCCATGAATCAGTGGATCAGCAGTTGCAGCTTGTGATGGCTGTGGATGCACTCAGTGCGGTCCTGCACCAGGCAGAGGAGTGGTGCAGCAGGGACACCGGTCTGCTTCTGGCAGGGATGGACCAGCTGCTGGAGGATGTGACCGCTGCCATTGACAGGCAGACACAGGCATTCACAGCTGTCATGGCCACAATGGGCATGCAGTTATTTGCCCATGTGCCGCAGACACCGTGCAGTGCCATGTCCACCCCCCATTCCCGGCATCGTCCGACACCCTCCTTGTTGACACTGGGTTCAGCTGTGGGCATCCTGAGCACGCCTGGTGCAGGCATGTTCGGTGAGCTGCAGACCCCTGCTAGAGAACGGTCGTGTTCCTGCAGCAGCACCCCTTGGGGACCATCAGTACCACCCCTTGAGGCCATTGGTCAGCCTGTCACTGCTGGCGGGTCTTGGCGGGGCCGCCCGTGCATCCGTGGTGGCCGTGGCACTGTGCCACGTGACTGACCTGTCTCCCACCATGGCTCCTGTCTGACGCTGCCCTGTGTGCAGTGTGTTGTTCAACATGCAATGCACAGGTGGTGTACCCTGACCTGCACACACACATGTTCCATGTGCACACCCTCCCAGCTGCTGGCCTCTGTTGCATGTGCATGATGATGCTTGCGTTGCGCTGTCCACCACTGTGGAATGGTGCCCAGTGTCTGAGACACGCACAATGACAGGCACTGGGCATGGTGGTCTGTGGACGTGTGTGTGGCTAGGAGTGGCGGTTGGGGTCGGCGTGCCTCCTACCCTTTGTGCATGTCTTGTGGGGTGTGTGTGTGTGTGTGTGTGTGTGTGTGTGTGTGTGTGACCACGTGCTGTGTTAGGTCTTGCCCATCCCTGACAGCGTGTGTGGTTCCATGCTCAGCCAATTCCCTTTATGACATGTGCCCCTGGGGTTTGTCCATGCATGTTTGTGGGTTGTGCACTTGCCATTGGTGGTTGCACATGGCCCCATGACTTACCTGGGTTGGTTGAAGTGCTCCTCTGTGATGATGTCCCGGTGCAGCTGTGACATCCGGATCAGTCAGAGGTCCCTTTGGCCAAGGGGGGCTGCCCATCACCATCTGCACCAGCGTCCTCATCGTCCCCATCGCTGTCCCCCTCTTCGACCTCTACAGCTATCCCACAGTCATTGGCCATGTTGTGCAGGATGCAACAGGCCAGGAATAGCCTGCAGGCCTTTGAGAGGCTGTACTGTGGGGCACCGCTAGACATGTCCAGGCAACGGAAACATGCCTTCAGCATCCCGAACACTCGCTGTATGACATTGGTGTGGTGGCATGTGCCTCATTATACCGTTGCTGCAATGGGGTCGTGCGCCACCGGTATGGTGTGAGCAGCCAGGGACAGAGTGGATATCCACTGTCACCTGTGTGGAGAGGGTGGACATTAGTTTGGTGATCAGCGTCACCCTGCCATGGGCCATCTAGGTCAGTAACCATGTCACCTCTGACTATGCCCCTCCCAAGATCCATGTCTTTCTGCGTGATTTGCATACTCACCCAGTAGGTGGCCAGTGGAGATGTCCCCACTCTCGAACCTGTGGCACAGTGTAGACTGGTGCCAGATGAAGGCATCATGTGCTTCCCGAGGGTGCATGGCACAGACATTGGTTATGCGCCCCCTAGTATCGCACACCACCTGGCAGTTGATGCTTGCATAGCCCTTCCGATTAATGTATGCAGCACCTTCCAGGCCAGGTGACATGTGGATGGCCACATGGGTGCAGTCAGTGTCCCCGAGCACACTAGGCATACGTGCTACCCTGTGGAACTCTTGTATGTGTGTTGTGCGCTCTGCCTGTGTGCTGGGGAAATGGATGTACTCCACAGCATGTGGCAGCAGTGCACTGAGGAATTGTGTGAGTAGGAGTGACGCGGCCAACTGGATTATGCCTGTTGTGTCCCCTGTTGGTCTCCGGAAGGTACCCGTGGTGAGCAGGCACTTGACAGCTGTCACCTTTGTCTCGACTGACAGAGCATGGCTCCGTTGTGTGGGTGCCTGCATCTCATCACTGCACAGCTCACAGAGCCACCTCAGGATCACCTGGTTCAGGCGGTACTGGCCTACTATCTCAGTGTCACTGTAGTGCTCAAAGCTGGTGCAGGCTCGGTACCACCTGTTGGGGGCATACCACTGATGGGCCCTTCCATGGCCATGCCCCCCTGCTGCCTGCCTTCTTACACCCCTCATTACTGCCTCCATCTGAATGGTGGCACTGGCCATGTCCCTGGCTTGTGATCCCCCCCAGCAGCTGTATTCCCGTTCCCCCCCGCTGTCCTATATGCTACTCCCCCTGCACCGGGAACACCTCCTAGATTTGGCTGTCCTGCCCACTGTCACTGCCCTCAGTCCACTGTGGCACTTCCCTTTGACTCCTGCACAGTGGCACAGGCTCCCCACTCCTGTCCTGTTCCTAGTAGTTTCCAGGTGTGCTCTGTCCTGCTCCTGCCCAGTCCTGCTCACTGCTGCCCTCTGCCTTGTTGCTGTCACCTCACTTCCACCTCTGGCTTCCCTGTAGTGTTCTTATGCCTCTCTCTTGTTCCTTTTTATTTTGGATCATTTCCGCTATCGTACAACTTCAGCTTGCTCCCCTATTGCGCATGGCACATGCTGTTGAATATCGCACTGCGCCATTTATTCATGGTTCCTCCCCCTTCAGTTGTGCATGCATTCATTACCATTGCGCTCTTGAGCATTGCAATTTGGGGGGTGCAGCTGCCTCCTGCTGAATATCGCACAATGGTGCATTTTCGGACTTGTGCTGGCGCATCTCTGTTGCGCACGGCGCAACCCTTTTGAATATCTGGGCCCCAGTATTGATTCTTGAGCTTGTAGATATTTAGGACAGTATGGCACCATAGGGATAGTATGTATTTTCTGAAACCACTTCAAATACTGGATTTAAACATGGGTAATATTGCCTGTTACCCAAATATTTGCTACCCATAATCCTCATCTACATTTGGTACAATTATGAAAAATAATAGAAATTTGCATACAACTCACATACTAGATGTCCATGTAACATAGAACACAAGTGCACAGACAACATCTTTGTGAATTGCTGACAGAGTACAGGTTACACCAATGTTACATTTATGTACTTTTACTATAAAGATTAGTTAGAAAAAAGCCCTAAATCTATAGGCCCGGATATTGAAAGGGGTTGCGCATGGCGCAACAGAGTTGCAATGGCACAACCCTGCATTGTACCCAGTGAGATATTGAAAAGGCTGCCAGGTGCAGCGCAAATCCCAATGCACCAGGGTGCAATGTAATTGTATGTAGCGCAGATACATGGGGTGTGCCCATGCATATGAGGCACATCCCGATATTCAGCCCAGGATGTGTGGTGCATATGCTGGCACAACCATGCATTACGCTGCATAAGGGTGCTCAAAGTTGAGCCCGTGAAAAGTGGGAACAAATCCTGGCCACCCACAGGTGGGCTGCCATATTGCAGGGTGCAACACAGCAGCCACCAGCAGTGGGTGTCCACCCGCCTACCCAGAACACCATCCACAAGCACCCATGGCTCACTGGTAGTCTAGTGGTGCCCCCCTCACTCCCGATTCCCTGATCGCGGTCACTGTATAATAATTCATTCCCTGGTAATCTAGTGGTAATCCCCCACCCATTGCCATGATCGCAGTAAATCTTCATACAATAAGACCCAAGTGATCCAGTGGCACTCCCACCCTCCCACCCACACAGAACCCCTTGCCCATCCCACTCCCCCCATCATCAGGGCGACTGCAACCCACCCACATACCACCTGGCCGCCCACCAAATGACAGGTACAGTATGGGCTTGCTGGGCATACTGTACTAGACAGTCCCAAATATGTGAATGACTTCATTCACATATTTGGGACTGTCTAGTACAGTATTCCCTGCAAGTCCATTGGTCCACACTGTGTACCAATGGACTTACAGCCCATACTGTACCTGTCATTCAATGGGTGAATGGGCAGTATGCAGTTGGGTTGCAGCCATCTGCCCATGATGAGGGAGTGGGTGGGCAAGGGGTTCTGTGTGGGTAGGAAGGGTGGGCATGCCACTGGATCACCAGGGTCTTATTGTATGGAGATTTACCATGATTGCGGCAATAGGCAGGGGGTACCACTAGACTACCAGAGAATTAATTATTATACATGATTGGGGCATCAGGAGGGAGGTGGGTACCCCAAGACTACCAGGGAATGACTTATTATACAGTTGCCATGATCAGGGAATTGGGGGGGTACCACTAGACTACCAGGCAAACACAATACGGAGATTTACCATGATCACAGCTATGGGGCGGGGGATGCCCTGGGATCCCAACTGTGCACACATCTTGCTGTGCAGGGTGCCAGGCACAATTTGCTGGGCTGCCCTGTACAAGGCATGCAAATGGAGACATAATGACATGCAAATGACTCCATTTGCACCTTGCATATATTATGACCTCATTTGCATGTCCTCTGCTGAATATCATGGGTGATGCACCCAGCACAACTGCATTTGTGCTGGTGCATCCCCGTGCTCCCTATCTGTGGCTTGCACCAGTGTAGTGTCACCATGCCATGCACAGTAAGTGAGCTGCCCATGCCATTTTCAATGGTACTGCACCTTGGCTCATCACTGTTGAATAGCACCTGGTCCTGGCCCCAGTGCACCCCAGTTGTGCTGCAACCATGCTTGTACCACTGCTAGGCACAGTCTGATATCTGGGCCATAGGGTGCTAAGTGCATTTTAAAGTGGAAAATGTGAGTTCTTAATGGAAAATGCACAGCATTGATTCTCTGTCCTGTATACCTTTAAGACACTGTGGTACTATGTATTTTGTGGTAATATATATTTTCTGAATCTGTACAAAAAAAAAGCTGTCATTAAATATGGGTGACATTGCCTACTACCCAAATCTTTTCGACCCATAATCTTCTTTAACATTTGGTGCAACTATGAAAAATAATGGAATTGTGTAGTTTCCTACTTTAGCAAACCAAAACTGTATGTAACCTGGGATCCAGTTCACAAAGATCACCTTTCATGAATTCTGCAAAGGGTACCAGTTACACTGCTACCAAACTTAGGTCTGGTAGAAATAAGTCGTAAATGTATAGGGTACTAAGTGTATTATAATGGGGATAATTTGGGTCCATAATAGAAAATGCACAGTATTTATTCTCTTGCTTCTAGACATTCAGGACACTATGGTGCCATTTGAAAAATATATATTTTCTGAAGTACCAGAACACAAAAAACAACAGTGTGCTCAGGAAAGCTATGCCAGTGCTGTTCCAAGACTGTCAAGTCCTTCTAACACTGCAACAAAATCCAAAGGAAGCACTTGGTTTAGAAAAAGCATGTTATGCCTCTGAGTTAAGATATGGTGAAATTTAATGTGAGTCCCTACACTCAGGCACTAAAATAACAGCTGTGGCACTTCAACCACAGGGTCTTCCTCAGATGGCATGGTTAACAGAGACAAGCTTGGTCCTTTTAATGCCTGATTTAAAGGGGTATACTTTAAAAACTTGCAATGTTACCTCTATACAGAGAACAAAAATCCTAGTTCATGTGCATTAAAAACAGTCAATACAATACTGTCATTCTAATACAGCAAAAACAAAATGCAGCCTAAAAATCTTATTTTAAATGAGTATACTCATGTGACAACCACTAGAACATGAATATTCCTAAGGATATTCAAAAACATATTTGATAATGTGACTGCTTTAATTGCTGTCACTTTTGAAATATTGCAACTTAAGCATTAGAAAATGGCATGTGATCAAAAAACTGTAAGGTGGTATAAATAAGCAGATTTATACAAATAGAAATTAGACCAGAATAGTGCTAAGAGGCCATACTAAAGAAACACACTAAAGAGACAGGGTATGGGGCTCAAATGTGGCCATAGACTCAAGTTGAATGAACCCTAAAAATTGTTAGAACCATTAATGGGTGGGGGGGTTGGATAGGAAAATAGAGGAGGGGCCAAACTGTCAAGGAAAGGTGGGGGGGAGGAAATGAACAAGCTAAAACTGAATTTTCTTATTGAAGTAGCAAATGGGCTCCCCAAAAATTCCCATAACTGCCCCACCCTCAACAACAGTAATTCAAAAATCATTGATATGTTTCAATTACTGAAAAGATACTTGAAAAGTTACTTGAAAATAAAGCCACAGAATCAGGGTTTTAAATAGCTGGTACAGCATAACAAAACGCTACACAAAACAGTGGATAATGCTAACCATCTTCAAAAACTGTGTATCTGTAGACTGCTAACCATTTTTTTCACTGAGTCTATGGAACGGTAGACAAAATTAGTAAAATTATACATATTTTTAAATTTTGCTAACATTCTGTGCCAAGTTCCATACCTTTTTACAGCTGATTAGAACTTTCACGTGTCAAACTGCTAATCAATTTTTCAGCTTATTTAATACCCTGAGAATACTATTGAGAAACCCTGACAGAACTATCCAAAAGTGCTGAATGGCAGAGAGGTTTGAGAGAAAGTGATAAAAATAGAAGTATTTGATTAGCAATCACAGATATTCAAATTCAAAATATATATATATATATATATATATATATATATATAAAATGTTGTACAGTGTTAGTAATTCCTCACAAAACTGGTGTATAATCTACATTTTCATTTAACCCATTTGGAGATTATCTTGTTTCCTTTCTGAAACAAAGGTTTTATGCAGTTACCTCCCCGGGGGGTATGTGATCAAGTGCCATGAACTGCAAGGTGTTTGCACCTGAACTGTGACAGAGTCTAAAGTAGATGGGATACTTTTTTCACCCTGATTGATTATGGCTCTTATGTGCTCCTGGATTCTTTTCTGAAGTGAGCATACTGTACAGCCCACGCAGTAACAAAAGATGTAAAACATCTAATCAGTCATCTCGTTTCAACATTTTTGTCTTCCTTTTTAAGCACAGTACCCTTCTGCCTATATCTGCACACACTGCATTTCATACACCTGAAGGAGCCCTTAGGTGGAGGTGGGAGTAGCCAATTGTGGAAGGATGTGTTCTGTCCAGTAGCCCCAAACTTGACTTGACATAAGTACATCCCCCAAGTTTCTACCCTTTCTAAAAGAAACTCTGAGACTGTCTTGTGCCGCTTCCTTGAGAACTGGGTCAGCTTTAAATATGGACCCCAGCCTGTGAACCAAGCCTTCTACTAAGCCAGCTAAAGTACTGAACTCTGTAGCAAAAGTTATGAGATTTTTATTTGTGGAGTTGTTTTCTTTTGGGACTAACAAAGTTTTCCTATCAACAGTCCCGTCTTTGATGAGAGCTTGTTTGAGAGTTTCAGGTTTATATCCCCTTGAAATAAATATTTAAATCAGCTCATTGGTCTGGATTTCAAACATTTCATTATTTGTGCAGTTTCTGCAAATACATAGAAACTGTCCATAGGGAATAGATTCCTTCCATTTTCTCAGGTGGTAACTATTCACATGAAGTAAGGAGTTCCCTGCTGTTGCTTTTCTAAAGCCAGAAGATTTGACTTCATTGCCAGGAAAGGCACTGAGACTCAGATCAAGGAAATTAATCATATTCGTATCACATAAGTGAGTGAATTTTAGATGCATGGAATTAGAATTGCTATACTGAATTAAATTGAGCCTTTACAGATGTCTTTAAATTGGCCCCTTGTCAAACCACATCAGTTTTGAATTTCCAATACATTGGTGCTGGCCAATAAAACTTTGAATTTAAACCCTTAACCCCTGAGCAAACACTTCACTATCTGAGGGGCATGAAACTCAGAACATGTATGGGACCTGATAAGACTGATTTATGTTTATTTGAATTAGTGTTAGATTTAATAGTTTTACCATTTAATATTCTGTTTAACCATTCTTTACTTTATGCTGAAATTCCACAACTTTGGAAGCAGGCTGTAGTAGTTCCAGTATTAAATCTGGTGATCATGCAATTTTCAAAAGTTTTCACCCAATTTCATTGTTATCCCCTCTCTCCAAGGTTCTGGAATGGATAGTACTTCATCAGGTGAAAGAGTTTCTTGATTCTAGAAATTTATTAGCCCTGTATCAGCATGGTTTTAGGAAACATTTTAGTGCACTAACACCTACTGTGGCACTCACTAATGCTGTTCACAGAACCTTGGACAGAGGAGGTTATGGAAGGTGCATTATTTTAGACTTATCAAAAGCATTTGATTTTGTTAATCAGGAGTGTTTTCAGATTCACCTTAAGGAACTCAGTTTATCTGCCAATGTGGTATAGTGGTTTTCACATTACTTATCTAACAGAAAGCTATCTGTTTTTCTATAGTAGGTCCGGTTACATCACCTTCAACTGATACTGTATAGTATGTATTGTTGTTCCCCAGGGATTCATCTTGGGGCCTCTTCTGTTTAATATTTTTTTGAATGTATTACCGTCTGTTATACAGGATGAAAATAATGTTATTATTATGTATGCAGAGGATATTATTCTATACCAGTCTAGGGATTACCCTTTAGAAATTAGTGCTTATTTACAGAAAGATTTTCTAAATGTTCAGCAATGGCTCTTAGATAATGATATGATGCTTAACGTAACCAAAATCAAATCTTTATATTTTGGGTCTCAGTATAAATTAGGTCATCTAGGGCTATTATCTTTTTTTTTTATGATTTACAAGGTACTAAAATTGAACAAGTTATCCAGTTTTGATATTTGGGATTCACACTGGATCAACACATCTTTTCAAGAACATATTAATTATGTTGTTAAAACATCATTCTAGATTAGTGCAACTATATAGACTGAGTAACTGTTTGTCAGCTTATTCAAAAAAGGTATTAGCTCAATCTTTATTATTATTGATTACGGTCATATAATTTATTCTTCAGCTGTTGGTACTAACTTGTGTTGTGCAAAAACTTTGTATCACTCCATTTGCAGGTCTGCCAGTTCTGCTTCTCAATTAACTCACCATTGTACCTTTTATAACACTTTAGGTTGGTTTTCATTTGAGCAGAGGGTGAATTACTTTAGTTTGTTATATCTTAAAAGGTTTATAGGTAATCAAATACCTGTTTTATTTATGTGTCATATTTCATAAAGTTCCCATTCTTATTGTACAAGATCAGTAAATACTGGAAAATGGAACCCTTCCTCTTATAAGTCTTCCTTAGGTCAAAAGTCCTGGACATATTGCATCGTAAAATTGTGGAATGACTTGCCTAACAACAATTTAACATGTAATTCATTGTATGCCTTTATAAAATGTTTGAAGCAGTATTGTCTTTCTTGTTCAACTTGTTTTTGTTAAAAATAATTTATTAAGTTATGTGCATTGTACTGTACTGTTGTTGTTGTTGTTGTTGTTGTTGTAGTACTCGAGTCACCCATGGAAATGGGCATTTGATGCCCTTGAGTTTTTACCCAGTAACCAAATATTAAATAAATAAAATAAATATTCCATGAAATTCCTGATCTGTTCCTACATTTCCTGCCAAATGCACAGACTGCCATCAATAAAGCAGCACCAAAATTTTGTGTACCCAAAGAATGGATTTTGGTTCTCATTTTGCAGACTTCTCTTCCCACGTGACCATATAGCAGCTGGCATATGAGGGTATGACAGATGCCCTCATTGCCATATCACATATTTGTATGTTAAATGTATTAACACAAAGGAAAAAATTCCTATAAAGTATGAACTCCAGGGCTTGTATGAGAAACTGTGTAAGGATTTTTTCATTTTGGAAGAAATAAGTGCCTTAGCTGGGACTTGAACACAGTCCACCTGGAATACCATTCTGGTTGCACTACCAGCTGACCACCAAAGCAACTGGAAACAGGGATGTCTACTGGCACCTTACTCTTTCTCTAATACACAACTTGGTGTTACACAAATAATTACATTTTAAATCCAAAGGGTGCAGTGTGCACATTTATGGAACACAAACAGAAAGAAAAAAGTGCCTTAGCTAGGACCTGAGCCCAGGTTGTCAGTAATACTGTTCCAGTAGTGGTACCAGCTGACCACCAAAGCAACTGGAAACTGGGATGTCCCAAGGCACCTTACTCTTTCTCTAATGTACAACCTGGTGCTGCACAGATAATTACATTTTCACTCACAAGGATGCAGTGTGCACATTTACAGAACCAAAACAAACAGAAAGAAATAAGTGCCATAGCTGGGACTTGAATCCAGGCCACCTGGAATACCATTTCAGTTGCACTACCAGCTGCCCCACCAAGGCAGCTGGAAACTGGGTCATCCTGAGGAACCTTACTCTTTCTCTAATTCACAACCTGGTGCTGCACAGATAATTACATTTTAAATCACAAGAGTGTGGCGTGCACATTTATGGAACTCATACAGACAGAAGAGAAAAATAAATAAGTGCCTTAGTGGGGACTTGAACCAGGCCATCAAGAATACCATTCGGGTTGTAAACCAGTGCACCACCAAGGCAACTGGATACTGGCATGTCCCAAGACACCTTACTCTTTCTCTAATGCACAACCTGGTGCTGCACAGATAATTACACTTTCAATCACAAGGGTGTAGTGTGAACATTTAAGGAACCCAGACAAACAAGAGAGAAAAAGAAATAAGTGCCTTAGCTGGGACATGAACCCAGGTAAGGGGCGTAGCTACAAGGGTGCAGCGGGTGCACTGGTACCCGGGCCCATGAGGTTTGAGGGGCCCAAATCATAATTTTGATGTTTATTCAAAACTGGGGAGGGGCCCTGTAACATCGCCTTGCACCCATGCCCTCTTGGAATTTGCTACGCTACTGGAGAATACCATTCTGATTGTGCTACCAGCTGTGCCACCAATGCAACAGGAAACTGACATCCCAAGGCATCTTACTCTTAGATGGGACAGGCACCTTACTATATCTCTAATGGACAGCCTGTTGCTGAACTGATAATTACATTTTAAATCACAAGCGTGCAGTGTGCACATATAAGGAACACAAACAAACAATGGTGGAGCAGCTGGTAGTGCAACTGGAATGGTATTCCAGGTTGCCTGGGTTAAGGTCCCAGCTAAGGCACTTATTTCTTTCTTTTTTAACAAAGTGGAAATGCAAAACATTGACACATTTTGTGGAGGGGTTGATTTGCTATGTTTGCATCTATACTGTAAATGAATTGTAAGTAGCATACTTTTCCTGATGTCATGTGTGAGTTTTGTTTTTTTGTCTTTCTCCCAGTTGAGGCACTCATTTCTTTCTCTTCTTTGTTTGTTTGGGTTCCACAATTGTGCACACCGCACCCTTGTGCATGAAAATTTAATTATCTGTGCAGCACCAGGTTGTGCATTAAAGAAAGAGCAAGGTGCCTCAGAATATCTCAGTTTCCAGTTGCCTTGGTGGCACAGTTGGTAGTGCAACTGGAATGGCATTCTGAGTGACCTGGGTTCAAGTCCCAACTGGGCACACAGCACCTTTGTAATAGAAAATGTAATTATCTGTCAGGCGCCAGATTGTGCATTAGGGAAACAATGAACTGCCTTGGGATGTCCCAGTTTCTGATTTATTTTGTGGTGCAGCTGGTAGCACAACTGGAATGGTATTCTGGAAGGCCTGGGTTCAAGTCCCATCTAAGGCACCTATGTCTTTCTCTCTTCTGTTTGTTTGGGTCCCATAAATGTGCACACCACACCCTTGTGATTCATTTAATAATACATGACAGGGTGTATGTCATGCTGGGATAACATCATGCCTCCTGAATGTGTCACACCCAAAAATTGACATTATCACTGCATGACACACACCATGGAGTGCATTATTGCTATTATACAATGGCTTATTTCTTAGAGAAAGCAAATGGATTTTAGACATTTTTAAGTGAGGAGGTATACATGGGGAAAAAAGTGCAGGTTTACTGTATTTGTCCTGTAGGTAGTGCTGCTGCTGGAAAGTATCTTCCATATTCCTTCCCTGGAACACTGTCTTTTGTGTTGCATCCCCCAACCCACACAGTTGTTCACAGTAATTTATTTTCTAATGCAGGCAGAATGTGTTTTTGTTGTTTTTTCTGGAGCTGCAGTCAAGGTGTGCGAGGCCATGAGTGGAGGGGTAGGTTTAAAAATGAGCACAGTGTTTGAAGTGAGTGGGATGTGTTTGAAGTGAGCAGGACTGTGGGCACCAAGGGGGGCTCTTAGGATATCAGACTTCACAAAGTTTTAACTGTTATTTCTTTTATGGGTTTATGGTTTTAGAATACAACAGAGAACAGCTGCTGCATGTGGTGTCTTCACGAATGGGTGGCCGGGCGCTCACCACAACAATTGCAGAAATGAAATGTGAAGTCAGTCAGAGCAGCAGTTTGATGAAAGCTTTGTGGTTTTGGTTGTGAGGACTGTTGTTTTTCACTGACCTAGTTATCAAAATGACACATGGTACAGGAAGATTAAAGGACAGTGAGAAGAGGCAGGGCTTCTGAAGGCTGCAGTGGGAAAACTATACCCAGGGATTTTCTGAAGACAGGTTAAGAGGAGTGATATGTATGTTGACAGAATGTGTAAATTGGTCATGCGTGCCTAAACTTTTATATCTACATATATATATATATATATATATATATATATATATATATATATATTTGCTGTTTATGGCCCCCTTTCTCCCACAATGTTACCTTCCCTCACACTCTCCTAGGCATCGATGCATGGCTACACCTGGACCTCTTCCCTGGGCCACCTCCCCACAGCCTTGGTCTGCCCCCCAGCGAGGAGAGGGAGAGCAGTCCTCCCCTTACCACTCCCCCCACCGGTCTGTAATTTTATCAGGTACCTCTCAGGGATCATCCGGGTAGAAGGGCTACATGCTGAGACCATCTCCAGGTTTGGCAATGAGGATATTTCCTGCTTTTTCTCCAAGCCCCGAGGACGTTGGCACTCTAGGAGCTCCAAGGGAAGCACGTCACAATGTGATGGCCATCCCAGAACTCAGCCAATGTCTTCCCCACCCACAATATCCCCGAATTGCACCGCCACCTGTGGTCACCCAGGTGGCGGTATCACAGCAGGGATGACAGCCCTCCCTTCCCGGAGGAGGAGAGTGATCCGACAGATGCTCTAGCCTCCTCCTCCCGGCTGGCCCCCAATGACCCAAGTCCACACCCGAACCCAGATCACCAGTGTTGTGAGTGGTAGCTGTGTGTGTGCCTAAACTTGATACAGTGGTGTTATGCTCAGATAACATCACTGTTCCAGGCACACACACTAACCAATCAGAGCACAGGAAATTTTCTTGCCACTGCATAATTATTTTTTTTATTTATTTTGACTTGGTTTGTTTAAATGGTGTCTCACAGCCTCAATCCCTAAGTGATGGAGGATACAAGTATAAAGGCTAGTAACACCTGTTCTAAGCCAGTAATAATTATCTCTCCACAAAATTATCAAGTTTGTCTAGTAAATCCATATTGTCCCTTAGATATGAGTTTAAGTTAATCACAAATGGCTGCAGGTGATAGTCCACAAATTTAGAGAGATTTTGCATCAGTAAGTTTGCCCCTGAAATTAGCAACTCCACAAATAAAAAGCTCATAACCTTTGCTACAGAGCTCAGCCCCTTAGCTGGCCAAGTAGGAGGCTTGGTTCACAGGCTATGGCCCATCCTTAAAGCGATTTACTAAGCTTGGATATATGAACACATATACTGCAAGGTGACTGCATATAGAACTAATTTGCAATGTATTTTGATAGATGCATAGCCTATTTTAACAAATTAAATCAGGTTTTCACCCTCACAAACCAGGAAGTGTCATTTCATGTATTGGAGCCTGTATTTGGTGAACTTTGACACTCCTTACCTTTGCAATGTCACCACAGGGAGATTTGTGCTCTGCAATTAAAATTAGTTCTTGGTCACAGCAATTCTGTCTTGATAACAGAGCTCTTGCTCACAGCATGACAATGGCAATGTCAAACAGTTCATTTTCAGGGTACGACGATGAAAGCACTATGTTGTCCTGCACTAACAGTGATCTTTCGGACACTGACATAGTGCCACAATTTGACAGCCGCTGCATAGTAGATCCCCATAGGGATGACCCTATGACAGCAGCGAGAATGATGTGGGCAGTAGCTCAGGCAGTCACAGCAGTAGTCCCCATCCATTCCAGCACAGCAGCGAGAGCAGACTTAGCAACACAGACTGTTAATATTATATTTTGCTACTTAGTGCTACGATTTGGTTCCCGTCATTGCTGTCATTTTACTGTGCAAAACTGAGGTATGGTGTGTGTTCTGTTACTCCCAGCGTCGATCTGCCCACACAAATGCTAGTGAGAGTACCCTGGGTTTTTATATTTCTTTTTTTTGGGGGGGGGATTACTTTCCCTATGCGAATGAGTTGTTAGCCACTCCAGCTTGACACTAAGAGCATGGCTCGATCTGGTGGCATTGCTTGAGCAGGATAAATGGCTCACAATTTGTCCAAATCCAATTTCTCCAAATTCCTCACCTGGTACTAGTTAGTAGTGACCTCCCGCCAATTGATTTATCAGTCACTCACTCTGATGGAGCACAGGGTGGAAATTACAAGCAGGCACCTTGTACTCCAACCACTCCAAACCCTCCAGCTGCACACATATACTTAGAAAAATGCTGCAGCAAAGAACTTTTATTATTTGTAAATTATTTATACTGTTTGGGTCTGTCTTTGCCCTAGTGAAAATTGGTCTATGCTATAGCTTTCTTCTCTTTGTATGTGTGTGTTTGAGGGTGAGGGGCCTGCTTGTACTTTCCCCTTTAGAGGTATCAGTGATTGAGTAACGTGTTGAAGTCACCGGTTCCCCTGTTTACAACATGTTATAAATTTAAAACTACAAATTATTGCACCAGCTTTGTGTTACCTCTAAGCGCTCAGGAACTATACAGACTCCAGCTGTCATTGGTGTCTGCATAAGCATCTGTAATACCATCCTGGCATTGGCTTATTGCCACTACATGTGTGCCTCCAGGTGCATTATGAATTGAGCAAAAAATACACAGTACAGTCGGTGATCATCCCCCACCCCCCAAGGTTAAAAATGACACTGCCAATACCCTTCTCATGGAGAAAGAGACTGCATTTATGTTTAGATAGCCGAAGTACCGTTTGATTGGTCCACTACAAAAAGGGACATATCCTTGCAGTAGGTTCTCAAGTGTTAGACTGTATTTGAACCACCCTTCCTCACTTATGTCACCATACTTCATTACCACTTCAGTCTGTGTCAAGCTGTTTGTGTTTTCCCATTTTTTCCATTACAGTGGATCTCTGATGCACATGCGTAAAGTGTACAGAAAATACAACAGATGCTGCACTATACTGTCTCCCATGCCTTACTGATGTCATGGTGTGTAGACTCCCTGCATTCATTGCTGTATAGCCCATATTTTGGTTCAGACATTATTCCCTAAGTATGCCGAACTGACTAGCACACTTTGCAATATAACACCATAGAAGCTGTACATTGGTACCACAGTGTCAGGAGAGGATGGCAATTGCAGTCTCTTCTTTTACTGATGTTCCGGAGCACATGCAATGATGCTATAATCCTAATTATAAATAAAGACTGTATGTTAAAATGTTAAGAAACTAAGTGTTTAATTTTGAGATACACTGTAAACTATGTAAAGTATAACTATGTACAGTATATAACTGATTTTATTGCATTCATTAATAAACTTAGCGAGGCGCTGGCAAGCTGGAGAAACAACTCAGTGCACCATGTCCCTTTATTCATGCACATCTAAGCATACGTTGGTGATCAGTGTTATGGTGCTTGCATGAGAACACCACATGAGCCCAAGAAAACACAGGAGCAAAGGAAAAAATATAAACTGTCTATAATGATGGTGACAATCAGAAATGCAATAGCAAAGGCAGTTTACTGGAGCAATCACACTGGAAGCAGCACTTGCCAAAAATACGCAGTTTATTGCACTGTTCTCCTGGGATTGGACTGTGCAGCTCAGTGCTTATACTCTTACTGCACATTACAATTCTGAACTGTTGAAAAAGTCATCTATTTAACACAGACCTCTATGTACCAATACTGAAAAGCTTACTGCAATTTATAGATCTGCCCAGTTCAAAAGTAGTCCTTTTGTGTCCCAATACACTACAGATTACAGCTCCACTCAGTTAAAAAAAATTATTTTTTGTACAGACTTGTTATAATTATGTACTTGCAGCACTTACTAAAACTGTAACACTGTACTCAAGCAATGTAGATTGTGATGTTCCTAGAACCGATGGACCTAGGACACAGAGCTTAGTCAGATGAGTAAAATTGAAAATCATGAGAAATTACCACTTCTGTAATCCCAAAAGCAAGTATCCGCCTCAGCTGCCAATATAACAAACAGTTTCAGTCATCAGTGCTGTAATTTTTGCCAGTTCAGCTTTGGATTTGCACTCACTGAGGCTGGGTCCAGGAAAGATGAATGAACAAGCAGTGAGAAAGGTGCAGTGAGAACACCTTCCCTGTGCTGATGTCACTCATGCATGTAGATGCACTGCTCATGTGAGAACTTCAAACAAAAAAAAAAAAACATGCAGAGACAACTGTGGCACAAAAATGTTAAAAAACTAAGCATCTGAATATATTTAATACTTAATTTCAGAGCAGCTGAGCGTTGCATCACTTAATGAAGGGAAGGTGATCTGCAAACATGACATTGGGGGAAGTTGGTAAGTCACTTTAAAGCTGACCCTGTTCTCAAAGAAGCTTGGGGGATGTACTTATGTCAAGTCATTTTGTGGCTACTAGACAGAACATATAATTGCGCAATTGGCTACCCCCACCTCCACCAAAGGATTTCTTCAGGTAAATGAAATGCAGTGTACGCATGTAAGGTCAGGAGGGTACTGTGTTTAGAAAGAAAGACAAAAAAGTGGACGTGAGGTATCTGATTAGATGTTTTACATCTTTCATGGTTTATATGGCATGGTGTCCCTGTGAAAAATACTACATGGGCTGTACTATATGCTCACTTAAGTAAAGAATTCATGAGCATGAATGAGCCATAATTAGTCAGGATGAAAGAAATGCCTTTGATCTCCATTTTAGACTGCGTCACAACTCAGACTCAAGCACGTGTGGTTCATGGCACTTGATTTTTTTTTTTATATTCCAAATCAGACCTGAGCTTTTATTCTCATCCAATTTAGACATTACTGACTTCTTGTAGAGAAAGCATTGCTCGTCATCATTCTTCAGAAAAGGGAGAGGGGGGGAATAGCGATCTCTGTGCCTGTGGATCCAGAGAGAAAACAAAAAGAAAGAAGAAAAAAGAAATAAAAGAATATGAATAAGCAAGAGAATGGCCATTCATACTTTAATTTTCTACTTCTCCCTCAAATACTTAAGTAGTGGATCCCATATTTTCCCAACATTTTTACATTCAGAGTTTTGCATATAGAAAATTATTTCAAGATTTCCACAATATATAACTAAATTGATCCAATTCATATAGGTAGATGTAACCTGTGATTTCCAATTTTGCAAAATTATTTTTTTTGCATTAATTAATAATATATCTAATAACTTCCCCTTATCAGAATCTTCTGAAGATTTAATCTCAGATTGCCAGAAATATCCAATTCCCAAAAAAAATATTCCAGGATCAAAAGGAAAGCTCAGGCCCCAAATCTTGGAGGTACATGCTATTATTGTTTTCCAGACATCCCCCATCTGTGGGCAGGTGACAAACATATGTAAAAGAGATCCAGGATGCTTTTTACTTCTCTGACCTTTATCATAAAGTTGTGAATTAAATGTATTCAATTTTCTTGGAGTTAAATAGGTTCTATGATAAATATTATACTGAATTTGCTTCAGCTTGCTATTTTTTGATACCTGAAGCAACATTTTTGTAATTCTCTGCCACTTTTGACTTGTGAGAGTTGGGTCTGTATCCTTCTTCCATTTAATAAAAAGTTGCTCCAGGCTTAACATATTTCTGTTTTGACAAATTTTATATAGACTACCTATTAATTTCTTATCATATCCTAAATCAAATAATTGTTCGATAGGGGAGCTCTCGGGTTGATCTAGGTTTCCTCTTTTATTTCTCATTTTGTACTTAAACTGTAAATAAATCAAGAAGAAACCTTCCTCGAGTTTATATTTCTCCTTAAAGACAGAATAGTCCATAAAGATACCCTGATGGAAAAAATGATCAATCCGGTAGACCCCCTTTTTCTCCAGGTCACATATCAGTTTATTCTTTTTAAATTCTGGCAAAGCACTCAACAAAGTGAATGGCAAGAATATTTATTTCCATCCTTTGATTTTATGGGCTTATCTCCAGATTTTCAAAGACAATTTTGTGGTCTGCAACAATAACATTGAATTTACCTTGTTTTCTGGACTTGATAATACATTTCTTATACACCTACTCCTTGACTTATTTTCTTCCAGATCTATCCAACTCGGTTTCTCAGTATAAGAAAAAAAAGGTTTTATTTGAGCTAATTGAGCTGCAAAAAAATACCATTTGAAATTTGGTAAAGAAAGACCTCCATTATCCATGGAAGCATATAGTTTCTTTAGACTAATCCTGGGGACCCCACCCTTCCAAACAAAATTTCTTATTTCTGACTCTAGTTTTTTAAACACTTTGTCCGGAATCCATAGGGGTAGAGACTGAAAAAGGAAAAGTAGCCTTGGTAATAGATTAATCTTTACTACAGTCACTCTTCCGATAACCTTCAGGGGTAATAAAACCCATCTTTTTAAATCAATTGTGATTTTTTGTATGAATGGATTATAATTAGTATTTTACAACTCCTCCTTATTTTGTGTAATCCATAACCCCAGATATTATTTTTTTTTTTACCTCTAAATTTATCTGTAACTTAAATTCTGCTAATGACACATTTGGACTAAATGGGATGCCTTCAGTTTTAGCTAAATTAATTTTATAACCAGAAATCTTTGAAAAATTTTCTACAGTCCTCATTGCATAAGGCTATGAGTGTAATATATCCTCCAAATACAATAGAACATCATCTGCATACAGTGAAATTATCTGCCTACAGCCTTCTGCACATAAGCGAACAATTTCACTGTTTTATCTAATGGCTTGTGCCAATGGTTCAATATAAATATTGAAAAGTAGTGGGGAAAGCAGGCACCTCTGCCTTGTACCCCTACCCGATTGGACTGGATGTGAAATCTGGTCATTAGTCTTTATACAGGCCATAGAGTTTTTATATATTTGCTTAATAACATTAATAAAACCCATCCCAAATCCAAATTTTTGCAAAGTAAAATAGAGGTAATCCCATTCCACCCTATCAAAAGCCTTTTCCGCATTTAATGCTACTAAGGCAGCATTTTGTGAATTTGATATTTCCATTATATTCATTGTGCGTCTTATATTATCCATTAACTTCCTATCTGGAATAAAACCAGTTTGATCTATGTGTATAATCTTGTTAATGATTTTAGAAAGTCTTTTTGATAAGATCCTAGTAAGAATCTTATAGTCAGAATTTAAAAGTGAGATGGGTCTATAAGAATCACACTTCCAAGCAGGTTTATTTTGTTTTAACAAAAGAGTAATATTTGCTTGAGAAAAGGATGGGGGAAGATCACCTCCACTTAATATAGCATTAAATAAAGGGAGCAATATCTAAACCAAAGAATCTCTAAATGACTAATAAAATTCATTCCCGAAACTGTCAGGTCCCGCAGCTTTATTATTAGCTAATTCAGAAATAGTTTCCGATAAACAGTAATTGGTTCTTCCAGATCCTTCTGATCTTGTTCTGTTAATCTTTTAAGTTCTAATCCCCTGAAAAATTCTTCATATTCATCCATATCCAGCTTATTTTATTGTGTGTATAATTTAACAAAATATTTAACAAAAATATTATTAATTTGCAATTGTTCTGAAACCTCCTGACCATTTTTGTTTTCTATTACATCTATAGTTTTTTTGTGTTCTTTCTTCTTGTAGCTGAAAGGCCAAAAGTCTATCCAGCTTTTCCCCAGGAAATAGTACTTTGCCCTGGCTCTAACCAATGCACCTTTTGCTTTATTTTCCATTAATTTCTTGATTCTATCTCTTAAAGAGAGGACCCTATGCAGGGCATGCCCTGTCAATAGATGGTAAGATTCTACCTCGACCAATTCCCTTTCCAAGGTCTCCACTAAACACTGTTCTGATTTTGATTTAAAGGTAAAATATGTGATACATGAACCCCTTAAGAAAACCTTTAATGCATCCCATATTACATTAATTTTTATCTCCACATCATTCATATCCTTTAGGAAATTCCCAATATCTCCTTTAATCACTGTTATAAATGCTTCATCATCAAGCTAAACATTTTTAAATCTCCATTTTCTTTCAACCGTATTAATATTAGATTGTTTAATATATAGATGCACATAGGCATGATCCGAAATATTTATTGAGTCATATCCGATACTTTCAATATTCCTTCTCAGTTATCTAGAAATTAAAAAATAGTCAACCCTGGAAAAGGAATTATGCCTTAATGAATGAAAAGAATAAACTTCTTTATCTGGGAAACAAACTCTCAGGTGATCTATTAAATCCATTCCCTCTATATATTTCTTTTAACTAATGGAATTAACTTATATTTACTCTCCTTAGTTCCTGGACTTCTACCTATCAAACTTAATGTTATATTGAAATCACCCGCTAAAATATGCGGCTTTGGAAACTTCACAATTTCACCAAACATTTGATTGAAAAAATCTGGACTCTCTTCATTTGGAGCATATATTGAAGCTAAGGTATAGTACAGATATTTTTTTCTTATACCTATTATTATATACCTCCCTTCAGTATCACAATGCTGAGCTGTAATAGAGAAACCCATCCTTTTTAATATAAAAATGGCTGTTCCTCTTGATTTACCATTATAACTTGAGAAAGTCCCATCAGCTCTACAAAGATTCTTAAAGTACACAAAATCTTTTTTGTCAAAGTGTGTTTCTGACAACATGAGGAAATCTACTTTTTTCCTTCTAGCTTGATTTATTATTGCTCGAATTTTGGTCCGCTCCCTTGCTCCCTTCACATTCCATGTCAAAATTCTGATTAAATATGCTATTACACTTTCTATTTTTGATCTTAAACACACAATCAAGAAGGTACCCCACTCTTGAGAGCCACAAACACAGAACACTAAACCTGTTCAAACAGAAAAAAGTAATTTTAAATATCTTAAACTGGTTACCTCCCTCACCAGTTCCCAGAATTAACAAATTAAAAACATATTTTTTTCTTTGTTTTTCTTTTTTATATGGTCTGTTGTCTATTCAGTTACCAAAAAGATTGAAAAGTTTCTCCCAGCCTACCCCTTCCCTTATCCCACCCCCTTATTCAAAGTTTCCCAATGTAGGCCATAGGATAGACAAAATTATAAATAATTGAAAGAAAATAAAAACATTTGATGTTCATAAGGAGACTCAAATCCTCCTCAGGAAACTTTTTCCTTTATTTTTCATCTTAATTTCCATAAGATGGATGAAAATCATCTGATAACACAACAAGTTCACCAGAAGAACTATTGTTAAGATGTTATGAGACAAGAAGTGTGCCCTTCAAAGGAAATGTCTATAAAAAAAAGAAAAGAAAAGAGAAAACTAAATAATGCAAAACAAAAAAAATGAGAAGTGAGAAGTACTGGGGAAAGCATGATTTCACTAGGTATTTCTATTCAAACATATCTCCCTCATGTATTACTACATATATATATATATATATACTGTATATATATATATATATATATATATATATAGATATATATATATATATATATATATATCATGACTATTCTACTGTATTCCATTAGTGAAACTAACTCCCATTTATTACTCTACTGAGCCTTTCACATCAGGGACTAGCTTTAATTCCCTCCATTTTCATTTCACAACCATTCTTTAATAGTCTAAAGGTGATACAAAAATCTGAATTTTGCCTTGAAACCACACTTTTAATTTGGCTGGGGGAATCATCGCAAAGCACACATTCATTTTAACCAACATGCTTTTAGCATTCGCAAATGCCTTTCTTTTATTTGTAACTTTGTATGGTAAATCTAGAAAGACTTGAACTTTGGTGTCTGCTATTTTAAGGCCATTTTCCAATCTAGCTTTTTTCAAAATCTCCTTTCTATCTTGGAAATGGTGCGGTTTGATAAAAATAAATCCAGGCTGTGTTCCTAGATATCTTGAATTTTTCATTGCCTTATGGGTCCTATCCAGCTCTACTTTCTTTTCTGGATATGATCTCCCGAGGGTCTCCATCGGGCTTTTTCCAAGAATTCTAGTGTATTTTCACCTTCCATGCCTTCAGGAATTCCTCTGAGTTTTAAATTGCCCCTTCTACTTCACATCTCCAAGTCTTCAATTTTAAAATGTAATTTTTCAAGCTCCTCTGAATGTAAATTAATTTTCTTCTGGATTGGATTAAAGGAATCCTCAAGTGTACTCACTCTTTCTTCTAGTTCTCTTGTTCTTATATTCATTGCATTAAACTTCTGGGAGTGATCAATAACTGATGTAGTCAGCTCTGCAATAGAAATTTTAATACCTTTAAAGCCTTCTCTAATTTCCTTTATTAGAGAGTTAGTTTCTTCTTCTTGAGAACATGAAGCTTTTGGCTGAATATCACACTGAATGTCCTGTGGTGCAACTGCCAATTCTAATTCCTCTTCCTCAGTAATCAATTCAGGCTCTTCTTGTATATTTTGTGGAACCTTTGCTTGCTGGGGTAACAAACCATGGTAATCTAAAGGCCTTTCTGATCCTGGAGAATCAGCTGATAAAGGGCCAGTTGGCAACTCCTTTCTTGCAGACACTCCTTCTAGCAGGTCAGTTACACCTAAACTCAAAGCTTCAGATCTCTCTCCTAGCTGCTTATTTAAGTTTGAAGTTGGAGACTTTAAAAAATTAAACAGATTTTCTGATGATCTTTTCAGGCTGCCTGCAGCATTCATTGTTTAAAAACTATTAACAGGCCTTTCTCGCTTCTTTTGTGGTTCTTTTTCAGCAAGATTCTAATTTTCTTTTCGAAAAGATGAACGCTACACTTTGTGAGACATTACCCCCCCCCAGGTTACTAAATACAGAAAAGGTAGATTCAGTTTCAAGACACCACTTCTCCCATCTGCAATTGGAATCTCAGTTTAAAGACGCCAAATGAATAATAAAGAGATAACAAGAAATTTCACAAACTTTTTCCATCTTGTTGTTTGTGTCCTATAACAGTCATGCAGCAATCTTCCGTGAAATAGTAAAAAGCAGGCCGGAGCAACTATTTCACACAGGTAAATTCAAACAACCATTATAAATACATTTGGAGTACTTATCCTTCTTTTCCCCCAGCAGTTTGTGGATCCATTAACCGAAGTTTCCTCTGTTTACATTTTATTTTCCCCTTGAGGCACCATGCACGTCTGCTAAGCTGAACAGCGTGTTCGCCATCTTAGCTCCGTGTTCATGGCACTTGATCATGTACCACCCTCTCCCCATAGGGGAGGTAACCCCATACAGTTGCAGTTAAAGTCATTGCCAGACATTTCCTGAAATTTCTGTGATATCTCCAGGGAAATTCCCTATTCTCTACAGTACCACCAAATAACCACCAGAGAGAATCTCTGTAGAAATTCTGGGAAATATCTAAAAATATCTGCCCAAGTTTTTAGCTGCAACTCTAAAGCTTTTGCTGCAGAAGGAAACAAGATGGATTGTGACACTGGAATCATGATTTCCAAATCGGTCAACTGAAGATGTGGCTTATACATGACATTTGGAAGGAATTACTAACATTGTTCAGCAGATCTCTCTCTCTGTCTCTCTCTCTCCTCTCCTCTCTCTCTCTATATATATATATATATATATATTTAATATCTGTGATTGCTAACCAAATATTTCTGTTTTTTTCTTTTCTAGAGTTCATCCTCGTAAACCTCACCACTTTCTCTCAAACCTCTTGGCCATTCAACACTTTTGGAGATTTTCTTCAGGGTACCACAGTAGTATTTTGTGGCTATCATATTAATGTAACTTTTCAAATATCTTTTCAGTAATTGAAACACATCAGTGATTAATTATTACTGTTGGGTGTGGGATGGTTAACGAAATTTTTTGGGGGGCCCATTTGCTACTTCAGTAGGAAGATTCAGTTTCAATTTGTTCACCCCCCCACCTTTCTTTGTCAGTTGGGCTCCTGCTCAATTTTCTGTCCATTCCCCACCCATTAGTGGTGCTAACAATTTTTGAGGGGTTCATTCAGCTTGAGTCTGCAGCCCCTTTTGGGTCTGATACCCTGTCTCTTTAGTGTGCTTCTTTAGTGTGGCCCTTTAGCACCATTCTGGTCTAATTTCTATTTGTATAAGTCTGCTTATTTTTACCAACTTCACACGTTAGCAAGCCAAATCCCTATATAAAATAGGACATGGGTATATGAGCACCACATTGTTGGATTCTAGAGGGAGTGTGGATTACAATGGTACCAAAGGTATACACCAAATATATGCACCTTCACCACCAAGTCTGGTAGGAATAGACCTGAGCCACTTCAGTTGTTAAGTGTATTGTAAATTCCTGGCAAATGCAGTGATAGCAGGTTTGTAGAATGTTGTGCATTGTGCCAAGGAGCCTTTGGTAACGGCACACATTTTTGGTACCTACAAAATTAGTACACCCTTAAAAAACCCAACATGGGATGATTTTACCTTGTAAAATGAGACAACCAGATAATTGGGTCAAAAATGGCCAAAATATTGATTTTTTCAGTATTTGTATCTGTAGAGCTTAATTCAATTGACGATTATGGGTAGCAAACATTTGGTGAGGAGGCTGTCTCACACATCCTTGAAGTCCAAGTCCTCATTTTGTACCATTTAAAATAATCTATAGTGTGCCCTGGGTTATGTAATACTTAGAGGTGTTCTAGGGGTGGTAAATACTAGCAGAGAGGTGCTGCATTACAAAGTTTAGTACAAAGGCATATAGTAATAGGTAGGTGTGAACAGAACTCCATAGTGAGGCTGTATGTATTTGGCACCTGTATTGCCAGAATACTCAAAAGATAACAAAAACTGTGATAATGCCCATTCAATGTAAAATAATGAGGCAGTGAAAGTATGAAAATTGCACTATTTTTGTGATTTACATTATTGTGCATAATTCATTGGATGATCAAGGGGGCCTATTCATGAAGCCCCGGCCACAGATGCATGGTGCATAAGTGACGTGTGCAATGGTATACAACAGTATACCATGCATTCTATGCCATGGTGGCATTCATGTACAACATTGCACCCTATGCAGGGTGGGCAGATGTGCAGCTACATGCCACAGAAAGCACACATGCACCAGGGGGGCGTAGCCATTTAGCAGTGTGCATCTGTACACAGATTCTCAACCCACATTACATCTCCCAGGTGCGTGCACCAAGATGTGCAGCAATACATGGGGTGGACAGCAGCTGTAAACCCCAAGATTGCAACACAGGCACACAAGTTGTGCCAGGGAATGGCCAGCATGCACAGCCCCATGGACACAGCACCAGGCAGATACCACTGCAAGGACACTCCACAACATGCAGAATGCAGGGCAACACCCCCACAGGCCACCCAGTGGTGGACATGTCATACACTGGCACTGGGGAATGTGCAGAACATCGGGCACAGCACCATAGTGGAAGAGACGGACCCAGAAGATGACACCAACGGTATGGCACACCATCCACCAGAAAGCATCAGTGAAGACCATGGAGGAAGCCTTGGACAAAGTGTGATGATGCACAGAGGTGCCAGCACTCAGGGGTGTGGGTGGGGAGCCCTCACCCCACCCATGCACCTGTACAGAGCCCCTGGAATGCAGGGTAGGGTGGAGGATGGTAAATCATGGATGCAGGTGCCCCCCAGGACCCTACCACCAACACAGGGGTACAGACCATGTGCAGAACCAGGACAGAGCCAAAACATGCTGCCACCATACATGTCTAGTGCTGAGAAGAACACGAACACACCCCACAGCCAGGATAGATGCCCTACCCTAGGGACCACCTATGCATGCCATGGCACAGGCCACAGTAAAGGAGGCAGGACCAGTGCACCCCCCTGCAACACACCTATGCATATCCCCAGGCAGTACCAGGTGCAGTGGGCTACCAGTTGAGATGTATTACACCCCTACCCCAAACCCTGATGCCGGACGCACACCACCACCACCAGAAATGATGAGGGCAGCAGTGTACATAAAACAGATGTTTTTAATGACACAACTGGCAAATTAAAAATCACAGGGACCACATAGGCCAACATGAACAAAGCCACCACTGGCCCCCAAGTCCACTTCATCTTCTGAGTACTCACTGGAGCCTGGAGGGGTGGTGTCAGAGTAGCTCCAGAGGTGTGGCACAAGGCTCCTTGGTAGTGCATGATACCCCTAGAAGAAAAAGGAGAGGAGACAGCCATGCAGTGAAGGAGACAGAACTGACAATATCAGACACACACATGCATGCCAGTTGCCAGAACAATGTATCTTGGATGGCTCTGTGATGGCTCACAGGTCCCCACCTCATCTTTATAGTGGACAGCTGCCATGCCCACTGTCCAGAATAGATTGTAGGATAGATTGAGGGGCACCTTCTGCCACTGCGAAGTCACCACCACTGATGCAGCCCTATCCAGCTGCACCCACTGCTCCAGGATAATGATGTCCAGACTGTCCTGTGGAGACACAAAGGGGGAGCTAAAGGTTAGCAGCACAGTGCCCACACAAGGACCCTGGACACACATGGACATTGCTAGTAGGGGCAACACACAGGGCACAGCACACAGGGCACCTGTGTTGGACAGCACAAGGCATACACCACAGTTGGGCATGCAACAGGAAGCAGGTGCACACACCATGGTTGCCCCATATGTCCAGGACCTGTGGGACATGAACAAGACAATTGGACATGGTAGGGAAGAAAACAGCCACTCACCTCCATTGGCTCTGTCACCTCCCAGTGGGTTCCCTTGGGGTCATCAGTGAAGATGGTGGTGGACACCTGCCACAGTTTGCGGGGTGCACTCCAGTGACCTGACCTCAGGCGCAGACATGCCCCCATAATGTTGAGCTCCTGCAGCCACCATGTTGAGATGCAGAATGGCATGCCAGGTGACTGTCCACTGAACAGGGGACCTGCCACTGTGCTGGAAGCTGTTCCAAACAGTACATGGCATGGTGTACAGTGAGTAGTAGTAGTTGGATTGAGAGTTGCAGCAATAACATGGAGATCACATTTTGTGCCCTGGGCTACTCATGAATGTCCTTCTGTGGGAGAGGGAGAGGGAGAAGGAGAGGACTCAGAGGACATGATGACCTGGTGACACATTTTGTGAATCGCCACACTGATCCATGTAACAATGTAAGTAGTACCACTTATCTCCTACCATGGTGTAACAATCCCCCACTGTTCCTAAATACACTCCCCCCCCTCCCCCGCTGTGAACAAAATTCACCTTGTACTATCCACATCCACTGGACACGTATGTCTGGTGATAAAAGAACAACATCATGTGTTCTTCAATGAATCAACCCCATCATTGTTGTCGAAATCCTGTTTACCGAACAGATGCCAGCAGGTAAAATGACCACTAACAGTTAGGTCACAACATCAATCTTTCAATTGTGGTTCAACACATGCAGATTTTCAACTCATAAGTTACACTTTGGGGCCCAAAATGTTTACCTAAAGGATGTCCCCCTTACCATCCCCACGACACACCCTATGGACAATAATGTGCTCAGTAAGTGAACATGTGTTGCCCTTATCGACCCTCACATACATTCACAGATACGTGTAGTCATAACTGGATTCTTGAAATTCCATGAACTCTGCACATTCCCCCCTTCCAGCTACTCCCACACCCTCAGCATTACCACCCTAAACCCCGTCACCAACTCTTGTGTTTATTCCAGGCATTTTTTTAACACATACACTGCACTGGCTATCAACATCACCTGTGGCTGTCCTTTCCATGGACATATCACTCTCTCTGTGAAGTTATACTTTTTATCATTCCCCCACACTGTAGGGTAACAATTGGTAAGTCACAGCCAGTGAACCACAGAAGGTGGCACAACCCTAATTGTCTGTAATCATTGTCTTAAGGTAAAACCTCACATCAATCTACCAACACTATGCCATTTACCTAATAAAATCTGAGAATGCAGAGACTGTACAGAGACAGTAGCCATGTACATATAAGGGATGATGACTGCCCTGCTCCTGGTGATATGTACCTGATTCAACACATTTCATCATAGCACATGTATTTTAGTTATCATGTTGCCTGATGGAAGGTTTCATTAACTGATTTATTTTCAAACAGGTCCATGCGTCTATCGTCATACATACAATACACCCACTTGGTGCATGACATGCAAGGGTGAAAGATTCGATGAGTGATCCTGGCTTGCATCATGAACTGTATCTATAGCAAGTTGCCAGAGCTGAGTGGGAACTACAAAGGGTTCTGTGAGGCCAATGAGAGCGAGGAGGATGTATGGACCCAGTCATTTTTGAATGAGCTTTCATAGCTTTACCTTGCACTGATCTGAGAAGAGACTTCTTCTGTTGGACATGTTGCTCCCCTTGTTACAGTTTTTTCTCCTTATTAATCTCATCAGTGTTGGACTGTTGAATTGCTGGTTATGTTGCAGTTTCGTTGTGATCAGTTGATGACAGGTTTCATGGACAGTAAGTGACAACTTATGTGAAGTACTGATACTTTCATCGAAAAACTTTACTACTTTTTTGACATAAGACAACATACATACATTTTTTTTGAAACTTGGTTTGCCAGCCAAATGCCCTTTGGGGTAACCCTTGCCTCAGTGTTTGCACACAGAGGTTCTTTGTCTTTTAAATAGTTTTTTATTTTAATGGGTTCACCACAACATAACCCAGACAGTCCGTCTTAGGGTAGCTGGTTCATTCCACTGGGGTGTCAAACAGACGAGGCATATTGATGAGTCCTGGTGGGACGAAACACGTGTCTATGTCATCTGTTAGCACCCTTTGCAAACTATGTGAGAGGCCTTTCAGCCCCATGTAATTCTGCTTAAAGTTGAACCAGCATAACATTCTGTGGTGATTTGCATATGCAGCCCATGATGCTTTGCATTGTGTGGGCATGTGTGATTTTGTATTTTTTTGAAACTTGACTTCCCAGCCAAATGCCCTTTGGGGTAACCCTTGTCTCAGTGTTTGCGCACAGAGGTTCTTTGTCTTATACATGTAATGTGCTGTCAAGATCAGAGAGATTGTCTTACTTTTTTCTTGACATGGAAATTTAAAATTCAACTGTTGTAAAACTTTCTGTGATTCTACAAGTGTAACAGTATAGTGTGATAAGTTGCATTGACAGCTGTCATTGTAAATGAAACATTACCAAACATTGCAATGAAAAATCACTTGGTTTTCACCTATTAAAAAAAAGAAACACCACCGTGCATAACAATTTTTGGCTGTGTTTATTTCTATAATGTTTGTTCCAATCCTTCCTTGGGCATCCTGTCATTGTTGTGCTTGAACATTGACATAGCCAGAAAAACACAGATACAATGGTATGGACAGATAGGAAAAGCACTATTACAAACTGCTCAAGTAACTGATGATGTAAGACATGCGCTGCTTATTTGGGTTGTTGCAAGTCACGCCAAAGTCCACTTATGCCAAATGCTGTTGCAGCAGGGAAACTAACAACAATTTTCTGTCAGCACTGACCCCACATCTAAGGAGCACTTATGATCTGCCAGCTCCACCACCCTTCATTTAAAGTCACATTCACATAAAGAAATATCAGTGCAGGCCTAGCAGCCCCCCTACCTCCAGTAACGCTCCCAGATACATAAAGAAATATACATGCAGGGATACTGGTCCACTGCCCTTCCAGTCATGCCCTATGTCACATACAGAAATAGCCACTGATTGATAGCGGAACAGCCAACAGTACATGATCACAGAACCACTAGTGTGTGTGGATACGATAACTGTTTTGATAATCCCAAATACAGCCCCACCATCACTGGTAGTGTACTGGGTAACTGGGTGCCCACCATCCCACCAGGCCCTGGCAGACCACCACGATCCCTGAACCATCCATCACAAGCTATGACTTGCACTGTCCACCTTACACCACCTAGCCCATCCACAGACTGTGCTCTGTATGAGCGCATTACACTGTACATGGTATGAGCAAAATGACTGATGTGTAATCCATTTAGCATGTAACATGTACAGTAGTCAGTGCTCATACACAGTGCAGTCTGCATCTGGCTGTGGTGGAGTAACATTGTCTGTGCCAGTAGCTGACTGTTGACATGTTGAGTTGTGATCACGATGGTCTGCCACCACATCATTTAGTGTCTCTACACTACCAGGAATAGTGTGGCAGTGTTTGTCATTAGTATCATAACAGTTAGCATTACACCCATGGTTGCGGTTTTGTGATTGTGTGTGTGTGTGTGAACGAGTCCTGCATGGTCATTTCTTGATATGAACTGGAGTATGACTGTAGGGTGGTGCACTGGTACCCATGTGTGGATATCACTTTACTTACTGTGATCATGCCTCAGGGTGGTGTCTAGCCTTGTGTGGCCATTATTTGACTTAACGGATATTGGTACTGCGGGTTTTGCCTGGCCCTGTTTTGCTAATACTGTATTTAACATTGGCGTGACTGCAAGGGGCAGTATCGCCTACCATGGGTCATTCTTTATAATGAACCAGAGCATCAAGGATGAAATATGCAGTGGCATGAATTGAAGCAGCAGAACATTACTGATGGCATCTGCATGAAGCCACAAACAACCGAAACATACTGTATGTAACCACTGTGACATGATTGTGTTACGTGTTCCCAGCTTTTAACTGGCTGTTACATACATGTAATGATAACCACAGATATTACATGACATTTGTCACTGTGTGACAATTGACAAAAGTACTGTCATGCATATGGACACAGTGCCTTTTTACTGAACAGTGCAACCTTGTGCGCAGTGCCTACTGATCAAATGCTTCATTGGTGTACCACAGCATGAATGACTACTTTAATTGGGTCACAGTGCACAGTTGATCTGCAATGTGAAGAGAGGGTTATCATGGGTATATCATAACATTGTACTGTGTGCAATCTTGGCAGGATAACTTTCTGTTTCTGTTTTGGTGTGGCACTCATCGTCGCATCATTGCTTGCAATGGGTTGGGGTTGGGATCTCTGTGTGACTCTCACTGTGTGTGTGTGTTTGTGTGTGTGCACAGTTTCACAGTCATACCCAGGCACACAGATATGTGTATTAGAATGAGCAGTCATCTCATCACCTACATCTAGTGACAATCAGTGACACATATCCTCACATGATGTTTGTGTGGCCAAGTTAGCACAGCCCAATCTTCACATAGTTGGTCACCCGTCACTCAGACACTAATGAGTAGCTCCTGGTCATGTCCTCTGCAAAGGGATATGAATGATAATATTTTAACCCTGTTGTCATGAAATGACATCTATTGTCCTGCTTGTTGACTTATGTTTTGGTTATGCACTGTTGGTGCACTCAGTTTCCTTGACATTTGGAGTATGTGTCCATGAATACCATCAAACCCTAGTAACGGCACCACCTTCTGTCAACACTGTGAACGATGATTTTCTAGGATTGTAACTTCTGTTGTACAGAAAAGGAATGCAGTCCATTCTTGTCACATTATTAGCATTTGATGCACAGGGTGGGGTGGAAAGGATGAGAAGGGACTTGGCAAGGTTAGAGGAATGGTCAAATGTATGGCAGCTTAGATTCAATGCTAAGAAGTGCAAGGTAATGCACCTGGGAAACAAAAACCCAGGGGAAGAGTACACAATGGGGGGTGAGATACTAACAACAACAAAAATGGAAAGGAACCTGGGGGTAGTCATATCAGATGACCTAAAGGTGGGCAAGCAATGAGAAGGCAGCAAGGAGGGTTGGGGGGATACTGGGATGCATAGGGAGAGGCATCACCAGTAGAAAACAGGAAGTTATTATCCCTCTGTACAGACAGCTGGTGAGACCCCATCTGGAGTACTGTGTGCAGTTCTGGAGACCCAATCTCCGCAAAGACATAGACAAGATGGAAGCTGTCCAGAGGAGGGCAACTAAAATGGTGCAGGGTCTGCACCGGAGGACATATGAAGAGAGACTTAAGGAGCTTAATATGTATGGCCTCGAGGAAAGGAGGGAGAGGGGGGACATGATAGAAACTTTCAAGTACCTCAAGGGAATCAACAAAGTCCAAGAGGGTAGCATCTTTCAAAAAAAGAGGTGTGCAAGAACAAGAGGGCACAATTTGAAGATAGAGGGGGGCGGCTCAGAGGTAATTTAAGGAAGTATTTTTTCACAGAGAGGGTTGTGGATGCATGGAATGGCCTTCCAGAGGAGGTTGTGGAGTCAAAATCAGTGGTGGAATTCAAGCATGCATGGGATAGTCATAAGGCAATTCTGGGGGGTTGGGGTAGGAAGAAGTAGGCTGCTGGTTAACTAGGATCTGCAGCTTATCCAGTAGGTAGGGAAATGGGCAGACTGGGTGGGCCAAGCGGTCCTTATCTGCCGACAAATTCTATGTTTCTATGTTTCTTCTGACTTTCAAGAGCAAAAATTCAGCAGTGATGATTTTTTATCACTGAATGTGTGGGACTGTCTTTTTTGGTCAGGGCTTATAAAGTCCTAATTGACATATTTTTGGGGGTAGGGAAGACTGGTGATCACATGCATTTACAACTTTCTGAAAAATGAGTAATGCTTCTGAAGTAATTCACTTTTCTCTGGCCTAGGTATGGGCGCAATGTTGGCTGGTAGCTGTGGTCTTTCAATGTCTGGAACACCATTGAGCTCTCCAGTTTTGAGTCTAACCCCATCATCCATCATCTCATCCAGAAATTGTCATGTTTTCTTGACATACACAGGCTTTGTGATCCACAGTTTTGTCTGCTTTGAGAAGGCAAAACGATGCATCTCCTTACCTTTGTTTGGCCCACAAGTGCATATGGCTCTTGGATGATCGCAGTTCTTGGAACAGTCAAAAACAGCAAGTTTTGTTCTTGCAGCCATTCCCTGGTATGAAAAATACTGTCGCTTGGGACAGTATTTATTTAATAAGGAGTGGAATACCTCCAATTTACTGGTCTGATAGAATTCAGTCACCTTAGCAAGATCTTTGAGAAGTTTGCTGTCCATAACAACTGTCTTGAGGGTGTCATGTGCTGCACTGCTCTTCTCCAACCAACATGCTTCCCTTTCATCTACCTCATCAATTTCTAGATGTTCACAGAATCAGAACACCAATCCCACAGCCAAGGAGTGGCAGTTGGCTGTGTGTTCTAACACAGACATCTACTTTTCTCTAATGACAGCAGCATTGCCATGGCAAGTTGACGCAGACCACCTGAAATGATTGACAATGGAGCTTGTCCATGGCAGCAGGTCATCACAGTGCCTTTGCCTACCTTTTGCAACAAGCTTTTTGATGATATATTTGGCAACGTGCCACACATCAAATTGTTGGGAAATGCCCACAAACATGGCATCACAATTCATCAATGCTGAAATCTGTAGGTGTCTGTCTGTGGCTATAGTAGCAATCTCTACTCCATCATTGATTAGCTTTCCAACTGCTCTCACAAACCCCTGCTTCTCCATGAAGTTGGAATTGGAGACCTCTGTGACCTGTACCAGTTCAGAGTGTAGGATATGGTTTGTTGTCATTTCCATAACGCGTATGTACAGTACTTGGTGATGTGACCGGGGGAATCACAACACCCATCACCAATTAGTAGGATGTGTTCCTTGGTCAGCAAAGTGATGTTTGTCTGTTGCTGCCTAACCCAATGTAACTGTACAATGGGGAACAGATACCTCCTTTGAAGGTCATGGAAGTGTCTCTCTGATAGAAATGGCACATGCGTACATCACATGTATTGTAAGTGTTGCTCATAAATAGGACAGCCACACTTAGCACCAGATTCCCAAACCCCATTTTTCCACTGAGTGGTTGTGAGTGCCATGTGACTGTATGTGATCACGCACAACAGAATTCGACAACAAACATGGTGCCTCTAATACCGGTCCTCGACAACAGTAGTGGAAACTTGGAAAGCTGATATAACAGCATTTGAAACAACAAGAAAAACTGTGTCTTGAACACAATAAACTTTGGCTCTGTGGTCACTGTACTACTGACACTGAAGGTGCCCTCTTCATCTTCATTGGTGGAGCCGTAATTGCTGCTTTTGTATGAATCCAGGGTGAACATGGAGACATCCTTCTCAGTGTCCTCACTTGTCTCGGTGGATAAAATGGACAAATGTTGACTGTATGACTTGTCTTTGTATGTGTTGACCTTCACTGGTGTCGATGTCTGCATGGGCTTGTCAGTGATTATCAGTTCACATTGTTGTGTGCATTCATGTGTCAGTTTGAAGTACTTCTTCTGACGATTCCATGTTTTCCTCTGTCTCCTGGCATACTGATTGTCCTTGAACACATTTTCAGCTGTTTCAGGCAATTGACAAGCAAAGTCTCATGTATTGATGTGACACACACAGTACAGCAACAGATGCTTGCTGCTGTACTGTTGTTATGCCTAACGTTGATCTGGTCATGTCCACTGAACATGTATTTTGGTTGAATTCGAGGGATGACACGCTGAAGTCACTGGATGCCACTGCCGTTCCAGTGTCTATGTGCTGTTCTTCCAGTTCTCCTTTGTCATTCTGTGCACATGTGGAATTACTCTGAAAGTAAGAGTAGAAGTGAGGATGGCATTAATGCACTATGACACTGTTACATTGCTACTAGCTGTGTTCATGCATGTGTGATTAATAATGATACCACCATGGCCTTCACTAAGATGTGGACCACAGTGTGTCATAATAATTATGTGGTGACCCATACAGCATGGCATGGAAAGTTCAATACTGTGTGGTTACTGAACTGACACCTGCTGGAGAAGCAGATAGTTCCTTTGAAACAGTCCTACTGATGAGTGATGGGGTGGGCATTTTGATTCAACATTCACCTCCAATGCCAGGTAGCAGGTACTCCTGGATGAGTTCCTGGATGGTCTCCTGACAGAAATTATCAGCATGCCCTCTCATCTACATAACACACTGCACCTGCTGCTGGGAGCATATGCAGTCAGTGTGGTGGAGCATAGTTAGGTCATAGTAGGAGGGATGGCAACTCAAGCAGGCAGTGGGGATTTCAGGGAATGGATATGAAGGGTGGAGGCACTGACCCAGGGAGACACAGGAGCAGGGCCAACGAGCATGATAAATCATGGTTGAAGGGCTGAAGGAAGCATTAAACAGGTGGAACGAGTTGAGGAGAGGAGAAGGGGGTGGGAAAGGTGTCAGAAGAGGGGGCAGGCTAGTAGTAGGTAGGAGGAACTCAGACTAGGAGATGTGTCCTGGAGAATCAGGTCACGGTGTGGTACAGAAGGAAGGAAGGAAGGAAGTGGATTAGCTTTGAGGTGTAGCAGATGTCAAAAAGTATGGCATAGGTATGACATGGAGTTCTGATGGTTTTGTAACAGGGGCAGAGGGGAGAACTGTAACCGTGGCAGATGGGTGAAGTAATATAAAGGAGGAAGAAGGTGAGTCAAGGGGAAGGGGATGGATGGGGAGCAAGCAGATGAAAATCGTGGTTAAATCTTACTTCTGGGGGATCAATATTAAGGGAGAGGTGAGGTGGACAGACTGGTGCACCCGCAAGAAGCCAATGAGCAGCATAACAATGGACAACATGACTTTCTTGCGGTCATATCCTGCCAGACCAACCTGAAGGAGTATTATGACTGGATAAGTAGACAACTGGACAGGGGACACAAGCTGGACATCCTGTACCTGGACTTCAATAAAGCTTTCAACTTGGTGCCGCACGGGACAGTAGGCAGTAAACTAGAATGTACGGGGGCGGGTGTGACTATAGTTGACTGGGTACAGAAATGCCTGCAGGGAATGCGGCAGAGGGTGGTGGTGGGTGAGGAGGTGTCATCCCAAGGGGCAGTGAGAACTGATGTGGGGAAGGAGCTCTATTTACTCCATAGGCTCCTCTGAGCCACAATCATCTATGGCTGTTGCCACGTATGAAGGTGGCCATGTCAGCAGCCTCTGGGAACTAAGGAGGGAGCAGGACAGGAGAAGGACCAGCTCTCAGATCTAGGGATCATCTGCGCACCAATTGGCAGTGCTCCGGGAAGAGTCAATCAGGAGTAGAGCAGCTGATTTGAATGTGTCACTGTGCCTTAAAAGGGAGAGCTAAGTCACAGGGAAATCAATTTT
Source organism: Neoceratodus forsteri (assembly GCA_016271365.2). Lineage (NCBI taxonomy): Eukaryota > Metazoa > Chordata > Ceratodontiformes > Ceratodontidae > Neoceratodus > Neoceratodus forsteri. The sequence continues at coordinate 963,234,062 of CM028132.1, read as the reverse complement.
CTACCACCCACTAGCCCCAAACCACACCCCTTAATAAATAGAAGTAAACCACTCCGGTGGTGACGAGTACATATCAGAAGGGGCAGGAGGAAGAGCTCATTGGAAGGAAGGGCCCCAAGTGACCTGTAAGGTAGGGATACATCCAGCTGGAAGGGCACTGCTACGGGACTAAGGTACTGTCACTTTTCAATTTTTGGTGGCTTTGTTATAAGGTTGGGGGCATCAGGGGGAGCTTAAAGTGATTGGGGTATGACAATTGGTGAGGTTTGTAACTGTTGGTCTAGGCCCCAAGTCAGGCATTATTTCAATTAAATAAAATAATTAAATAAAATTACCTGCCTTCATCATTCCTCATTACCTCATTACCTTTTGTAAATGGAAAGCACGAATATATAAAATTGTCATTCAATACATTACCAGTCAATTTTGTGATACAATAGGTCCCGTTTAAGCCATGTGTAGTAATACGGCCCTCAAGGTGATTCGAGGACAGCACATGCAGCCCTCGCATTATTGCAGGTTACCCACCACTGGTCTAGGGGTAATTCAGTTGTTGGTGATGTGTTATTGAGGGGTACTAAGGTCAATGATCTTTGCAGGATGCATGGCAGGGGTTTGCTAGTGACACGCTAGATAAGAAGATCAAGATCTGTTTTTTTTCCTTTTCAGGGATTAAGGCGACACCAAGGTGAACAAATGGAGGTAGGTAGGGAAGGATACACTAGGGAATGGAGTGGCATTAGCAGGGGGAGGACAGGGGCAGCAAAGGGGGGGTACAGTAACAGTGCCACGGCCTATGTCTATGATACCCAATCACTCTTCATCCACAACCTACCTCTTCATTGTCTTCCTCAGATTTTGTGCCACCCATCTGGCCATGTTAGTCACAACCCAGACATCAACCAACAGACCAATTAACCTTCTGTGTGCCCATAGACAAACTCACACATTGATGTCGAAATGTGCCATGTCTCCACTATTGAAGTGCCACAACAAGACGCACACAGGTGCCAGTAAGACACATGTCACTGACAACAGTGGATCACGTGTCTTACCATAATACTCTGAGTGCCCAGTAACACAGCACAAGATGCTACCACAGCATTGACTCCATGTTGAACAGTTCACTACATGCCACACTAACAATGTTGAAATTACAGGCACCCACCAAATGAAAAATCATGCTTGTGACCCCAGCATGTGTAGGGGATGCCAGATACATGCACTCCAGCATGGGGGGAAAAGGAGGTAGGTTCACAGAACAGGGAAGGGGGGTCTGTATTACTGTCCTCCAACAAAGAGGCAGAGGAATTTGGATCCTGGCATGGGGTGGGTGGTCTGGAAATGTGTAATATGGCATGGGGAGGCCACAGGAGTTGGGTTCGTGGCACATGGAGGTGGAGCCAGAGACATCTCCTCCAGCTTGGGGGGGGGACATAGGTTCCTAGCATGGGGATGGGGGTCTGGAGATGTGTCCTCTGGCATGGGGGTGGGGAGGCAAAGGAGTTGTGATCCCAGCACATGCTGGAGATGCCAGAAACATGTAGTTCAGCATAAGGAGGGAAGGAAGTGGGTTCAAAGAACAGGGACGGGGGTCTGCATTACTGTCCTCTGGTGGAGGGGCAGAGGAATTTGGATCCTGGCATGGGAAGGGGTGTCTGGAGATGTGTCCTACGGCATGGGGAGGGAACAGGAGGTGGGTTCCCGGTACATGGAGGTGGAGCCAGAGACATGTCCTCTGGCGTGGTGGGAAGATAGCTTCCTAAGATGGGGAAGGGGAGTCTGGGGATGTGCCCTCCAGAATGGCAGGCACAGGAGGTGGGTACCCAGCAGATGGAGGTGGAGCCAGAGATGTCTACTCTGGCATTGGTGGGGGGAGATAGGTTCCTGGCATGGGGAAGCTGGTCTGGAGTTGTAATCTGTGGCATGGGGGGCCAGAGGACCTGGGATCCCACCACATGCAGGGGAGGCCAGAGACATGTAACCCCGCATGAGTGATGGAAGTAGGTGGGTTCACAACATGGGGAGCATGGCTGCAGTACTGTCCTCCGGTGTGGGGGATGGGGGAAGAGGATTTATTATCATGGCACAGAGGTGGGGTCTGGAGATGTGTCCTCCAACATACAAGGAGGGAGGGAGAGAGGACAAGGGATGCCAGCCAAAGATGTGTACTCCAGCATAGGTGAGGGAAGGAAGTTGGTTCACAGAATGGGAGGGGGGTCTGCAGTACTGTCCTCCTCTGGGGGAAGGGGTTGATGAATTTTGATCCTATCACAGGGAAGTGGATCTGGAACTGTGTCCTCCGGCATGGGGGAGGGTACATGAGGTAGGTTCCTTGCATGGTGTAGGGGGCTCGAGACGTGTCCTCCAAGAAGCAAGTGCAAGAGATAAATGTCATAATAACAGAACCAGGATAGCAGTATAATAAATCTTAGAAGTGCAAAATAAGTACGTTTCCAGAAGTAGTCAGCTTCTATAAAATGATCAGAGCAAATTGCATTATGCTTTCTGGCCTCAAAGTGGTCAACATCAATATCTACGTGATTTAGTGCCAATAACCATTTTCTTTGGATTACAGGATCAACTAGTATTAGATGGAAGCTTACTGGGTGGCCACACTTTGTTTTATTTTTCCAGATGTATTGGCACACCCAGTAGCCATACAGGTCAAAATGGTAAAATAAAAGTAGTGGTGACCGAGAGAAAATACTTAGCTATGTAAATAAAGATTTTCCAAAAAAGGTAAACCCGGAATGGAAGAACAGAGAGTGCAAGCTCTTGCACATGAAGTGTCAGCACGGCAATGCACTCATGGGACAAGCAAAGTGTCATCTGATTAGTGCGGGATGCTGACAATTGAATGTTGATGTCAGTAAAGTAAACAAATGATTGGTAGCAGACATAACCCCATCCTCAATACATACCATGCTCCTTTGAACACAATGACAAATGTGTACAACTAACTACATGGTCCTCTTGTCCGATCCTCTTGTCACCCAAAGAGCTAAACCCATGCTTTTATGTACACTACTGGGAGCATCTGCCACAGTAAATAAAAACTAACTGCAACATCAGATTAATTGTAAAAAATCCCAGGTGTCAGCCAGTCAGCCCAGCAATTGACATTACTGCTGACAATGCAAGACCCACTGAATTCATTCCAGACTGCACATAGACTGACAGTGACAAAATACAGAATCATTGTCAGTCCTCCAAAACAAAAGTAAGAGAGTTTGCCTTTCCACGGAATTTGGAAAGGACGCTGTAGAAAGCAAAACAGTGTAATCCTTTCCAGTACAACTGAGAAAAGACAAGCTGTCACTCACAGAAAGAATCAGCATGGTGGTGCCAGGAAAAGGAACTGAACTGCAGGATGACAGGGATGACAAGGGGCTGCATTACAGGAGGAACACAGCAACGGATGTGCATGGCAACGACAACAGAGCGTGACAAGGAATAACAAGCATGAATGCGCTCCTCAGTCTCTTCTGGTGCGGCATGGCATACGAGATGGTGGTTTAGACACCGGGCATATGCGCAGTGCAGTCCACAAAAACATGCCACCAGAAACAAACAGGTTAGTGAAATGAATTTTCCAGCTATGGGGTTCAGCTAATTGAGACATCAGGAAAATATGGTAATAAGATCAGGTCCATTGCAAAGCTTTCCTTTAAAAACTAACATCAAAAAACTAAAATGAGTCCAAAGGAGATATACTAAGTCGATCAACTCATATAAACATCTAACATACTATGGTAGACTAAATAGAGTAGGACTACACAGTCTAGAAATTAGAAGGCATAGGGGTGACACGCTGCTTTATTTTGATATTTTAAATGATCCAAATATCATGGTAGAGTTAAATATAAAATATAAAAACAATCTGATTGATAGTAGGGGTCACCCATTACAAATTAGCTTCAGTAAAAACTTTAAGAAATAGTTTTACACTATAAGAGTGGCAAACCTCTAGAACAAGCTGCCTTTCTCAATAATATCTAGCACAAGTAAAGACATTTTCAAAAGGAACCTGAACAACTACATTGCCACAAACAGGAACATAAGAGTTTTACTCCTTGTCCTAACAGGAGCTATTCATGGGCCTCAGCCTTTTTTGCTCCTTCAAACCTAGTGAAACCTAGTGAAACAAAAACAAAACGTGCGCTGCAGTAGGAGATAACTCAAGCTCTACTCCAGATCAACAAACTAGTACAGCTTTCAATGATTTTTAAGACAGAGGCTTGAAAACAGACAAAAACCAGATCAAAATAGTTAACCAGTTATGGCTTTGTGGCACTGAGGAAATGTTTGTAACCAACAACCGGGAGAGATGGATTTGAGACCTGCGCCCGGTAACTTCCATACTGTACCATTGAAATCAAGGGTGCATTATGGATGCAACAAGCTCAGGCTGTGTGTGGGAGGTCACTGCTCACCTTGTTACTGTGGCACCTCACTTAGTGGGCTGTGGGGGTCAACACAGATATGATGAGTGACCAGGAAACATCTGCCATCCCCACTGATGGCTAGGTTTTGCAGAGGGGTCCTCAAGCATGGGAGGTGGGAGAACTCTTCAGGAGATACAATGGAGAATGGGTATGATGGCATGACTTTCCCAGCTGCCAATGTCTTGATGGCCCACCCACCACTCTGGGAGACTATGAGAGAGGTTTTAGCCATTTTCTGATAATTTCAATGGGGATTGCATGAGAGAGAGGGTCCATAGGAGTGCTCGGAACGGTTTAGATATTTTATGATCTTTCCAATGTGGATAGGCTGGAGGGTCCACTAGACTACTAGAAACATAGAAACATAGAATTTGACGGCAGATAAGGACCGCTTGGCCCACCTAGTCTGCCAATTTTCCTACCTAACAGATAAGCTGCAGATCCTAGTTAACCAACAGCTTACTTCCTCTTACCCGCCCCTAGACTGCCTTATGCCTGTCCCATGCATTCTTGAAGTCCCCCACTGTTCTTGACTCCACGACCTCCTCAGGGAGGCTGTTCCATGCATCCACAACCCTCTCAGTGAAAAAATATTTCACATTACCCCTGAGCCATCCCTCTATCTTCAAATTGTGCCCCTTGTTCTTGCACATCTCTTTTCTGGAAGATGCTACCTCTTGCACTTTGTTAATTCCTTGAGGTACTTGAAAGTTTATATCATGTCCCTCTCTCCTTCTTTCCTCAAGAGTATACATATTAAGCTCCTTTAGTCTTTCTTCATATGTCTTCTGGTGCAGATCCTTCACCATTTTGGTTGCCCTCCTCTGGACAGCCTCCACTCTGTCTTTGTCTTTGCGGAGATGGGGTCTCCAGAACTGCACACAGTACTCCAGATGGGGTCTCACCAACTGTCTGTACAGAGGGATAACAACTTCCTTTTTTCTACTATTGATGCGTCTTCCTATGCATCCCAGTATCCCCCCAGCCTGCCTTCTCACATTGCTTGCCCACCTTTAGGTCATCTGATATAATTACCCCCAGGTCCCTTTCTATTTTTACTGTTGTCAGTATCTCACCTCCCATTGTGTATGCTTCCCCTGGGTTTTTGTTTCCCATGTGCATTACCTTGCACTTCTTTGCATTGAATCTGAGCTGCCATACATTTAACCATTCCTCCAACCTTGCCAAGTTCCTTCTCATCCTTTCCACTCCATCTTGTGTATCAACCCTGTTGCAGATCTTGTGTCATCTGCAAAGAGACATACTTTTCTTCCAGTTCCTCTGCAATGTCACTTATATAGACATTAAAAGGACCGGTCCCAGTACTGAACCCTCGCGGTACCCTGCTAGTAACCCTCCTTTCTTCACTGTGTACTCCATTTACTACTACCCTTGCATCCTGTTGTCTAGCCAATTTTTTATCCAGGCTACCACCTTGGGACCCATTCCAAGGCTGGCTATCTTGTGTATTAATCTTTTGTGTGGAACTGTATCAAATGCCTTGCTAAAATCTAGGTAGGCCATGTCCACTGCCCCTCCCTGGTCCACTACTTTGGTCACCCAGTCAAAGAAATCTATTAGATTCATCTGACACGACCTTCCCATCATGAATCCATGCTGCCTTGGGTCCTGTGCCCCACTGGCCTCTAGGTACTCAACAATTCTTTCCTTCAGAAGTGATTCCATCATTTTCCCTACCACTGAGGTCAAACTAACTGGTCTGTAGTTTCCTGCCTCTGTCCTGCTCCCATTTTTGTGAAGAGGAATCACATCTGCCCTCCTCCAGTCCTCGGGTACCACCCCATTCTCCCATGATTTGTTAGAGAGAGTAGTCAGCGATGTCACTAGTTCTACCCTTAGTTCTTTTAGAATTCTTGGGTGAATCCCATCAGGCCCCATTGCTTTGTCCACCTTCAATTTTATTAGTTCTTTCAAAACCCTTTCTTCTGTAAATGGACTGGTATCGACCCCCGTCTTCAGAGTGTTTCTCTTGTTTGGTTTAGGTAACTCTCCCTCCTCTTCCTTTGTGAATACTGAGCAGAAATATTCGTTCAGTATCCCTGCTTTTTCACTGTCACCCTCTACCCACATTCCCTCCCCTTTATTAAGCTTCAGTATCCCTCCTTTGGTCTTTCTTCACTCCCTAATGTACCTATAAAAGGTCTTATCCCCCTTCTTAACAGAATTGGCTATCCTTTCCTCGGTTTGGGCCTTTGCTATTCTGACTGCCTTCCCAGCCTCTTTCTGCTTTAACTGATAAAGTTCTCTGTCCTGCTCCTTCTGTGTTTTCTTATATTTCCTGAATGCTGTCCTTTTCTCCTTAACCTTCCCTGCCACCTCTTTTGTGAACCATAGCGGTTTTTTCCTTCGTTGTGTTTTATTGATTTTTTTACACAAAGGCTTGTTGCCTCTGTGATGGCTGTTTTGATCACTCCCCATTGTTCCTCCACCCCTCCTTCTCTGCCTGTTTGCTAGTGCTTTTCTGAGGCACTCTCTCATTTTCCCAAAGTCAGCCCTCCTAAAGTCTAGTACCCTTGCTTTTGTATGGCTTGATTGTATGGCTGTGTTTATCATGAACCACACTGTTTGGTGGTCGCTTGTTCCCAGTTGGCTACCCACTTCTAAATCTGAGATTCTTTCTCCATCCCCATTAGAAGTACCAGGTCTAAGATTGCTCACTCCTGAGTGGGTTCCGATACTAGCTGTCTGAGACATGCCCCCTGTAGGGCATCAAGAATGACCCTGCTCTTGGATGTGCCTGCAGAAAAGGTGCTCCAGTTAACATCTGGCATATTCAGGTCCCCCATCAACAATATCTCCCCTTTTTCTGCCATTCTAAGAAAGCCTTCTATCATTTCCTTGTCCATTCCCTTCCCCTGAGATGGGGGTCTGTATACAACCCCCATGCGGATTGTGGTGCTATTTCCTGTCTCCAGGGTGACCCAAAGTGCCTCATCTGCTCCCTGTTTACTCTTTAGTTCTGTTGCTTTGATCCCTTCCTTTACCTAGAGAACTACTCCTCCTCCTCCTCTTTTAACCTCCCTGTCCCTCCTGTAGATTGTGTATCCTGGTATGTTGACATCCCAGTCATGGTTCTCTGTGTACCATGTTTCTGTGACTGCCACAATATCCAGGCAACCCTCTTCCATCAAGGCCACTAGTTCAGGGAGCTTGTTACACAGACTACGGGCATTGGTACTCATCACCCTCCACTTTTTGATAGCCTTACCCCTTTTAGCCCCATTTCTGTCCTTACTGCCTTTGCCTTTTTTTACATTTAAATCTGTTCTGCTCCCTAATAACTTCTGTACCTTGGTGTTTACCTCACTAATCACTGTTTTGTGGGGAGGCTCAATTTTCCTGCTTCTTTTCAGTGCCTCCCCCCTTGGCTAGTTTAAATGCTTGCTAATGAAGCATTTAAACCTCTCACCTAGGATCCTGGTTCCCCCCTGGACAGATGCAGACCATTGCACCAGTATAGGTCTGCATTCCTCCAGGTGGCTCCCCAGTCCCCAATGAAGCCAAAACCCTGAGCTCCACACCAGTGTTTCAACCACTCATTGAATTCCCTGGTGAGAAGTGCACTAGCATCTCCCTTGCCATAGACAGGCAGCACCTCCGAGAAGGTTACCGTATGTGCTACTTGTCTAAGGCCCCTTCCCAACTCTACAAACTCCTCTTGCACTGCTCTGATCTCATTCCTAGCCAGGTCATTTATCCCCAGGTGGACAATGACATCCAGCTCCCTCCCTCGTGCAGCTCCTCCCACGATCCTGATGATTCCCTTCCTGTCCCTCCAAGCCGTGGCACCAGGAAGGCACCTTACATCCCTCTCCCCATCCTCCCCCATTTCTACCCCCCTAATGATTGAGTCCCCCAGCAAGAGTTGTTTCCTTCCCCTGTGGGGTCCCATGCCACCCTCGTTTGGGACTCCTTTGTGAAGGTTCCCAGCATCCTCCTTGGTCTCCACTGCAGGTGTCTCCATAGAGGAACCACTATCCACCAGAAGAGCGAATGAATTGTGAAGAGGTACAGCTGGAGGGATGCAACTCTGTTCCACCACCCTCTCCCTCCTTGAGCCCACCCTGGTCCAGCCTCTCCTCTTTCTTGTCAACCTCTGAGGTAGTGGCATTGGCCCTGGTGGTCCCTGGGTGGGGGAGGAGGTTTCACGAATCCTAACCAGGTCAGCCTGGAGATGGGCAACCTCCTCTCTCAGACCAGAGAGGTGCCTGCAAATAGGGCAGCATCGCAGCCTCCAGAATGTCTCCTGGAACACTGCCACCCCACAGCCATTGCACTGCACCACTCCTATCATGTCTTCACCCTTCCTGTTCTGGGACAGCAACTTCCTATCTTCTTCAGTAGCCTCCTTCTTCCTTGCTCAATATCAGACCACCAGCAGCTGGAGGGGAGAGTGAGCTCCTTTTCTACTTTAGGGTTGACAAAACCAATGTTTCTCTATGATCCTTTCCTTCCTACTGCCAAACAGGAAGTTCCTGTTGACAGTCAAATCCAGTGGCTATAAAAGTAGAACTGGCTTTGGATGGGGGTGGGGTGGGATGGAGGGCAATTAGTAAGAAAAAAGGCTAGCAACAGGAAGTTGTAATTTGACTCACCTGCTTTTATAGTGTCTAAACCACACCCCCAGGTAAGCTCTATTTCCTCCTACTGGTTTAGCAAAGTGAGCTGATACAGTACCCTTCAATGCACAGAATACACACTGACTTTCTTTCTTTTCTTTCTTTTTTAACCCTAAATAAGTCCCCTTCTACTTCTAATAAAGTTATCTGTCTACTTAATCTTAACAGACACTGACTCCTGCTGAGATATACGTTTTAAATTAAGAAGAAAATGTAGCTTCTTTTAGTTAGCTGCTTTCTGCTCTACAAGCAAGGCTAGCAACAGGAAGTTGTAATTTGACTCACCTGCTTTTATAGTGTCTAAACCACACCCCCAGGTAAGCTCTCTTTCCTCCTACTGGTTTAGCAAAGTGAGCTGATACTAGGGAGAGTTTAGATATTTTACAATCAGTTTGATGGAAATTGGGTGAAGGGAGTCCATTAGATTACTAGGTAGAGAAATGGGTAGACTAGGTGGGCAAAGCGGTCCTTATCTGCTGTCAAAGTCTATGTTTCTATGTTTCTATATTACCAGGAAGGGTTTAGATATTTTATGAGCATTCTAACAGTGATTAGGTGAGGGTGGAAGGGCCTCTAGATCACCCTGGAATGCCTTTGATACAAGACATTTGGATGGTGTTCATGGTGGGAGGGGGACCCAAGAACTGTTTATTTTGTTTATATACATGTCACCACAAATACTGTATGCATTTGTAAAAGTAGGTTGTTGCAAGCATTATACAGTGTTGAACAAGCAGCCTATTAGTACTTTCAAAACCATAGAATACACCAGAGTGAACTCCATGCATTAATTTGCAACAGATTAGTGCTGTCCACTGTGTGTGTCTGAATATAGCGGTGGTCAAGCTAACAGGTTGTTGGCCATGTTAGTCACACTTAACATGGTGTTAACCTTGTTATCACAGCATTGTTTGTTTGAATAAATGGCCATTTGTATCTTATATAATACTAGAAAACCTGGAGCCTTCATAATAGCTGAGATTAGGCACTGTCAAGTACCACCTTGTGTACTTCAGTCACTCTCACTATCTACAGGCCCATACATCTCCCACCTGCAATTGCCCTTAGTCTAATGTCTTGCCCCCTTTCTCTTTCCCCATCCGCTGCCAGTCCCCAAGCTACTATACTACTACTACTAAATGTTTCAACTTCCACACTCTTCCTCTTCCTTTTTTCCCATTCTTTTCCCTCCCCCTCCTTCCATTACCTTCCTCCCTTCCACCCTTTTCCTCCCTAGCTCCCCCTCTCCCCTTCACTACTACTTCCAATCTATTCATAGAAACAGACTTTGATGGCAGATAAGGACCACTTGGCCCACCCAGTCTGCCCATTTCCCTACCTATTGGATACGCTGCAGATCCTAGTCAACCAACAGCCTACTTCTTCCTACCTCCCACCAGAATTGCCTTATGTCTGTCCCATGCATTCTTGAATTCCCCTACTGTTTTTGACCTCATGACCTCCTCAGGAAGGCCATTCCATGATTCACAGTCTCTTTCATCCTCTCCATCCTCCCTGCTCCCTACTCCTCCTTTTTTCTTCTCCTTTTCTATCTTTCTTGTTAACAATTTGCCATTTACATTACTGTATGTACTGTATATAACTGTGACTTTTGCTTATCAGATTACTGTGCTTTGCATATACTATGTATTTATTCCCACCCTCATTTCCATAGGACACATCTGGAAACAAGCTTTATGGTTCAGTATGTAGTTCTTAGTAAATCTCTTTCAATAAATAAATAAATATAAATAAATAAATAAATGAGTCTTGCTGTGTTGTCCATTGGTTGGCAGTGTACATTTATGTAGTGCAAAAGGTGGAGGTGTCCTGAATGGTGTGGGGCAGTGCTGACATTTGACTGTCATGGAACCACTGTTTTTTTTTTTATAGTATTAAAGCTACTTATAATTTCAAGTGTTTACAGATCAGGGCTAGTTGTAAGCCATATGATCCAATCAGGTGTGGGGTGTTGGGGGTTACACATGCCCAGGGCATAGTAAGGCCTGACATTGCAGGTGGGGTCCTAATTGCCCCTGAAAGTATAGGTATTATCCATCACCCAACACCCTGAAAAGTCTTATTGTGCTTAAAAAAGTGGCTTTTGCAGTAACAAAATTGAATAAGTATTTTTAAACATTTAAAGAAAACATTTTATATTTGAAATATTCCTAATGCAGGAACAGAGCTGTCACTTTTACAGAGCCCAAGGTTATTTTAAAGCTTCCACTTTAGGTTGTAGGTGAAAACTGGTATGTATCCAAAACTGAAATGCCCCCAAATTCACAAGTTCATAAACTGAATGCAGAGCAGAGTCATGGGACAACCAATACACACAGCTATTCTGACTGGGATAGTAATGATGGAGGAGTCCTAGCAGGAGCATTAACTGTTTGGGGCACTGCTCAGGATTTGGGTTGCATGCGATTTCTAGTTGCATTCAGGTTTTCACATACAAACCATAATGCACTCAGAATCAGAATACACCCCAAATCCAGAACACTACATTCAAACCCAAGAACTAAATCCACACCACTCTCTTACTTAATGTCCCTACTGGGATGCCACCTATAATTACTGCTCCTGACAGAACTGGACCAGATGGTTTGGAGATTAAGGGGCATTCTGGTTCTGGAATAATTTCAGTTTTTACCAAGTCCTTTCATTTGTTTGGGTATTCTTTGCTCAACTGCAAAAGTGGTTATTAGTATACAATGTTTGCTCGTTGTGTAGTTTACATAGCTGTTTACTAATACAGAAAAACCCTGTTTACCCGTATCTCGGAAATCTGAAACTCTCAATTAACCGAATCTAACCCTTGTCCCCCACAAATATTTTTATCCAGTTAAGAGGCCTCCACGTGGTGCTATATTCGCTTAGTACTCAATCGGCAGTTAACCAGAGTACAAAGGCAAATCAGTTACAGTGCTTAATTAGCTGCCAACTATAGTATAGTGTATAGTGGAGTGTTGTTCTTTATAGAATTCCATCCCTTTCAAAATGCTGTTGTACCACAGTTCAAAGGTCATGGGATGTGATTCTTCCCTACTGTGGTAGAACAACATTCTAGAACCTCTAAAGACTGCATGAGTCAGTTTCAAGTTAAAAGCAAATTAACTCACAAACACATATTTCACAACTTATAGAATAAAGTATGGGGGTGGTGTATGTAACGAGAAGTTTACACACACCCAAGGGGTTAGATGCTGAATAAATGCTCGAGGGGTTTGTACATGCATCTAACCCCGAGGGTGTGTGTAAACTTCTCGTTTACACATACACCATCCCATATTTTATTTTATATAATTGCTGGGTCTCCCCTTTTTGGCCACAGCAATTATATAAAATAGTAGCTTCAGTGCTCCAGTTCGGTTTTCCTCCGGGTTCTTACATTTAAATTTTCAGAGGTTTCAGGTGTGTGTGCGTGCTTTTTTTTTATTATTAAAACTTGTATGCGGTAGAAAATAACTGTTTTTTTAAAATGTGACTTACCGCCGTGCTCGTGATTCTTTGGCAGCTAGGTTGGTGTCGAGCAGAGAGCGACGAGCCAGAAAGGAAAAGACTACAGCGGACGCATGCGCAGAGGTAGGAGAACCATGCACGTGTTTGCTGTTATAAACACTCCTTTATAACGGCAAATTACACCACGGTCTCCCTATGGCAAAAAGGGGAGACCCATTAATTATAGTACTATACACTATAAAAAATACAGAATGAGCAACTTTATGCACAACCAGTGTGTTTTGCCACCTCGGGGTTCTGATTCCCATGGACCTCTCGAGCTTCGCTCTCGAGGTCAGAGGGACTCAAAACCCCTCTGTGGCAGAATACACTGGTTGTGCATAGTTGCCCATCCAGTATTCTCTATATAATAGACACATTTGTTTCATCTGGATGCTGAATGGCTCTTAACAGCTCGCAATCAGCTTGTGTCTTGCTACCTGCTTTGTTTGCTGCAGAATGACACTATGGTGAAACAAAAGTGTTCTGTTTTAGACCTCAGTCAGAAGCTCCAGATTTATAGCATGCCTTGAGTGAGGGCAAAAAGTAGTGGATGTAGCTCAGCAGTTTGGTCTGGGTAACGCTACTGTACCGACATTAAGAAAGCCAAGCAGAAAATAAGGGACTTTGCAGCATCAATGGACTGCAGCTTGTCACATGAAAAGTGAAAAACTATGCATTCCTGTAGGGACAATCACCTGGACAAAGCAGTCTTTTTATGGTTCATACAGAACTGGTCTAAGGGGACACCTATCTCGGGCACTATCTTGAAAGAGAAAGATTTGTATGTTCATCGTCATCTGGGTGCCAACTATGCTTTTTCTGCCAGTGAGGGATGGCTGAACCGATTTAAAAATTGGCACAGAATCCACCAGCTGGTAGTCACAGGCGAGATCATGTCAAGCAATGTTGAGTGTATTGATCCATTTCACCGAAAACTGAAAAAAATTATGCTAAAAGAGGGAATCTCACCAGAAGCACTCTATAATGCTGATGAGACCGGCATTTACTGGCATCTCCTGCCAGAGAAAACTCTGGACTCTTCTGAAAAAAATGCACCAGGCTTCAAAAAAAATAAAGAGCGTCTGACTGTGCTCGCAACTTCAAATGCCACAGGGTCACACAAATTGCCTCTCCTGATCATCAGCAAGTCACAATCCCCTTGGTGTTTTAAACACATTAATATGGAAAGCCTACCTGCCCTGTACAGAGTTCAATGAAGTGCGTGGATGAACGTGGAAATCTTTAAGGACTGGTTTTTCAACAGTTTTTATTCTGCTTGCAAGTGGCATTTGGTAAACATGGCATGCACTTAGAAACATTACACTTTGCAAATGCATGCTCTTAAGTTTGGTAATTTTCAATATTATTACCCCAAATTCCTCAACTGCAGCCATATTGGCTCTGGTCAGAGTTTGTTTTAAAGGGTATCTTTTATTCAGGCAAACATAAGAAGCCTAGTACCTAAACTAGATTTGATGAAATAATTTGCAGCTGAGTAAACTCAGGATTTATCCTATTAACAAAGTCATTTTTGAAAGATAATAGTTTAGATTATACTAGGGAAAGGGGGGAAGAGAAATAGTTTAACCAGGAAAGGCACACTAAGCCAGAAATTGTTTCCAGTTGTGACCAGGCAGCAAACAAAGTTCAGTGACTTGTTCAGGGTCACACATTATGCAAGTGGGGGCTGATGGGATTCAAATCCAGGTCTCCAGCTTAGTGCCTTTAACCACTATGCTAGACTGCCTCCTATACTATATTAATACAAGATTGAAAACTAATTAGGGTGGGTAGGGGAAGAAAGGATGGCCATAATTATATATTACCAAACTGACTTCCTCACAAAATGAATCAATCTGGATTTCCTAGTTAATAGCTGTGAACATCAGGGTCTGGAGATTAAGGTTAAACATAGTAATCTCTTATTATTATTGGGATGTTATAGACGACCAAAGTTGTGTCCACAAAAAAAATTTGGATTTGTATAATGCACTTCATCTGTTTGTTGATACCCATGAATTATTGTTGATGACAGATTTCAATATGGGTTGAGAGAATCAAGAGAAATTGAGACATTTAAAAACTGCATCATTGAAGTTGGAGGGGAAAGCAACTGATACAGGAATCTACATGTTTTAAACTTGATAGCCCATGAGTTCCTGTTGTCTTGACTTGATATTTACTAATTGTAGTTATTTGTATAAGGACATGGAGATACAAATGTATTGTGCTAGTGTCCATAAATCCATGTATTATTTTAGAGGTAAAGTAATGGTAAAAGGGCCACCAACAATTATTCAGCATAGATCTTTCTGTTCTTTTGAATTTTTTACATTTAATGCACCTTCGGATGCAGTTAAGCAGGATTGTTTATCAATTATTCCCAGTTTGGAAGAAGTGTGGCAATTCTTTACCACTGTACTAAAATTAGTTCTAGATAAATAATTCTTGATCAAAACAAGAAAAGTAAAAAAGAATTCAGCCCAATGATTTCCCAATAACTGAGTAAATTAAAAAGGGAGAAAAATAATAGGTAGAAGAGGCCCACAAAATCCAAAACTTAAGAAGACTGGATGAGGTATAGGTGTTCAAGAATCTTTATGTAAGGGAAGTAAGATTAGATAAATCACAATACATAATAAATAAAACTGAAGTGGCAAATGGGGATCCGTAACCCTTGGGTTGCCAACAGAATTAGAATGTCTAGGGATTCTGGACTGATATATCAGCCCATGACACAGTAAGGCTAACAATGTCAGAGCATAATAAAAAATTGATTGGGGAAGCAGATAGCTCTAAAAATATGAATATCTGGAATGAAGTTGGTGAGCCAGTGGAGGAAAGTGAGCTACAAGATGAATTCAACATTTTTTGTTTAGTTTGGGACTTTCTTTAGTAATAAGACACCAAGAGAAAATTAGAGAATTATGTTCCAAAGGATAGACCAAGTGAGTTTGTGGTTGTTAATGTTCAGTTGAATGAGGTTATGGAGCTTTTATTAGGATGAAAAACAGGGAAAAGTAGTGGTTCTGATGAAATTTCAACAAAGATGTTGAATTTTGCAGCTTTACAAATAGCTGACCCTGTAAGATTTTTGTTTAATTGGTCACTGCAGTTGTGGCAATTAGCTTTGCAATGGAAATTGGTGAAGGCTGCATCTGTGTTTAAGAGGGGAGTCTAGAAAACATGACAAATTATTGGCCAATATCGCTCCTCCCTGTGACCTTGAACTGCTTGAGAAAATTGTAGGAAGGCAGCTGAGGGGCTTCTTTAGAGAGCAGGGATAGTATAATAAGTATTAATTGGGGATTTGGGAGGTGCAGAATATCATTACATGTGTTGGAGGTCTTGAATGACATCTATAAAGCAATGGAAACCAAGGTGCTTATGGGTGCCATCTTTATTGACCTTTCTCAGGCCTTCGGCACAGTGGCTCATTTGATCCTATTAAAAAGATATAAGGTGCTGGGAAAAAACAGGGTAGCACTGAGGCTGTTATAAGATTATGTTAATCAACATAAGCAGAGGACTCTTGTTAATGGCAAAATTTCTGAAGAAGTGGGTCTTTGGATTGTTCCTTTTTACTATGTATCTGAAGGATCTGGGGAAGAGCATGGGGGCATGGTCAGTCAGTTGTATGCGGATGACAGTGTGGTCTACACTTCCCCTGATGTAGTGCAGCTTAGACTACAAAAAGTTTTTGATGGTCTGGTAATACTGCAAAGGTGGGACAAATTACGTACAGGAGATCCCAGGTATGATAATTGGGGGGGGCAGGATTGGTGTGATGGGTTCAAGGGGATGCCTGGGAAGGATACAGAACCAGGACAGAGGAATTCTATAATTGGTTCCCTCCCCAGGGCCCTGCCTAATGTCATTGAACAGGTAGTAGTCCAACTGGCCACCTCTACTCCTCCCCCCTCAAGCCATTGTATCACAGAGACCTGGCTGGGCAGTGACTCTGGACCTGTTCTGTGGGTATCTGTCCTGCCCTGCTGCTCTGTGGTGCATTGCATGAGGAAGGACTGGAGAAGGGGCAGGGAGGCCATCTGTTTTAGATCCACCTTGGGATTCACTGCACTCCCCATTAGAACATTCAGGTCTTTCAAGTGTGTGATGGCTAGCTGTGGTGCAGGTGTCAGTGGCAGGATCAGACTCATCTACTGTCCTCTGGGGGGTGGGAATGAGTTTCTGCAGGAGTAGATGGACTTCATTGACAAGCAGGTGTTGAAAGCTCCCAGCCTGTAGATTCTGGGGAATTTCAATGCATGGCTCAATGATGAATCTTTGCAGTTTGCTCAGGAGCTCCTTCATTTGATGTGTTCAATGAGACTGACACAGGGGGCCCAATTTTAAAAAAGCCCTTAGAGCAATTCAAGTTGCATCTCTCAATGTCTGCAGCAAACTCCAGGTGCTTCAGGGACCCTGCACCCAATTTTATAAAAGTGGGGGTCCCTGTGCCAAAGATCCAGGAGTTGCCACAGCCACAGGCTTGAGCCAAACATGAGTCACACCTGCAAGGTCTTGTATACCATTATTTGGATGCTGCAATTAGGGTGCCACAACCAGTTCACCCATCATGCACACAAACTGGAATTTGTGGCACTCTGCAGGCACGGTGCCATCTGGGTGTTGCACCCTGTGCCCCATACACTTCTATTCTGGAGGTAATTATATTTAAGTATGGGGGTTGTGGGTGGCAAAGAAGAATTTGCCCTGGGGCATTGGGTGCACTGCGGGTCAGGTGGCACAATTGCCGGGTGTGATGTTTGCCACTGGCATTGTGCTTGCATCCTAATGACAGTTGTATTTTTCCCATCACCGCAACATGGTGGAACCCAAAGTTAGATGCAAGCATCCAACCCCTCCCCATCTGATGCAACAGTAGAGGGTCCACAAAGGTGGGGGACAATTGTGAATATACCTGCGAAGAGGATTGGTGCCAGAAGGAGCACAGGGGGGCCTTAGGGGCATTGGAACTATGGAGGCAATGGCAGGATTGAGAGGCAGCAATCCACAATGGCAGACAGCCAATTGGACCTCATAGTGGGGGGTTGGCAAGGAAGGACCGTGACCTGGTACCAGATGGGCACAGCCCTGGCACCTGTCCATAGGTGCCAAAATCCCAAATTATGTAGGAAGGAGGCAGCCTGCCATAAAATGGGAGGCCTTGGTACCAAGAGACTGTTGCAGTGCCACAAGAACATTCCCCTCTACTGCTGGCAGCTCTTAACCCACAGCACTGCTTCCTGCCTACATGGTTTGGGATTTTGGCATCTATGGGGCAGGTGCCAGGGCTGTGCCCACCTGGGGCCAGGTCACGGCCTGTCCCTGCCAACTCTCACAAGGTTTGATCAGCTGTCTGCCACAGTGAGCAGCACTCCTGCTGAGTGCCACCTCACAACCATGACACTGCCACCATAATCCCAATGCTTCCTAGGGTGCCCCTATGCTCCTTCTGGTCCTGGCTCCCTCCTGGCAGATCCCCTTCCCCAATCACCACAGTGTCTGGCAGTGAAATGTGGTCATTAGACCACCTCCTGGTCTAATCTGAGCCCTCTGCTGCATCCATGGCGGGGTTTGCAAAATTCCATAAAAGGAAATGGTACAGCCCCACCATGCTGCAAAGACCTTGCGACATGATGCAAGGGTGCTATTGACACAAGGGTGGTGCAGGGTGGCTTGAGCACAAGACATCCCAATTTCGACACAGCATGCATTTGAAAATCAGGATTACCACAAACGTTGACACAAGGTGCCACTTGCGTCAAAACCATTTAGTGCAGACACCTTCTGCCAAAGTTTGCCCTTTTAAAATCAGGCCCAGGCTGTTACCTCTGTTACATGCCAGCAATGACACACATTAGACCTGATTCTCTCATCGGAACTTAAAGTTTGTGTTGTAAAAGCAGATCCAGTCTCACTCAGTGGCTGCCATATCAATCACCTGTGATGTCACTGTCAGTGAGATCATAATGCTGATGATGTAATGGGTGAACAGAGACAGATATGTCAGCTGCCAGGCTGAGAGCTGTTCCATACATACAGCACAGTGTTATCACATAGAACACTCTCTAATGAGCAAAAGGAAAAACAAAAATACTTCAAAAATGAAGTTACTACTGACTACTTCTTAAAATTTGCATTATTTTCCTGTGTGCCTGTTTTGGTTCCACTAGCTCCTTAAGAGTCAAGTCCCAGAATATTTACCGGAAAGTTTATTCATTAGGGAATCCAAACCTGATATAAATTTAAGACATTCTAGTGGCATGGAATTGGTTATGCCAAAGGTTAACTCTCAAAGGACTACCATTTTTTTTAGCTATATGGTTCAATGTGTATGGAATGTCTTTCCCATAGAATTTTGAAAAAGGAAGGAGGTCACGTGGGGCAGCGCTCCTAATGGCAGCTTAATCCACAGCTCTCCCCTCTCAACCAGCTAAAACAAATATATACCGACTTCGGGAATACTATTTTCAATGCTTTCTTGCCTACCATAGTTCTCTATATGCCAGCAACACCTTCTATCAGCGTTCGGGTGGTTTTTCAAATTAAGTACGACAAGGTGCGGTGAAGATTATGGAGGCCGAGATGAAGACCGTCGGGGCCAGGCACACGCCGCTGAGTACTCCAGAGAAAGCGGCCAAAAAGTCAAGAACCCTGCCTATGGGTTCGGGTGCTAAATCTGGCTCTACTAGTACCTCTTCCAACCCGCTCACAGAGGATCGTTTCCTCCAGGAGCTGATTCCATTTCGAGAAACTCTGCAAGATATCTCTTCTGAGGTGAAGTCCAAGCGCAACGACCTTGCTTCGCTAACTACCCGAGTAGGTGACTCTGAGGCTCGAACCAGCTCCTTGGAGACATGGATGGCCAAATGTGAACCCGATATTGTTATGCTTAAGCAACAAATAGCTAAACTGAAATTAAAGACAGAAGACCTTGAGGGACGTAGCAGGAGGAACAATATACTGATTCTGGGTCTACCAGAGGCGGAGGAAAGGCCAGATATCCAGTCTTTTGTGCAAAAGCTCCTGACCAAGATTGTTGGTCCCTCGCCTATCAATCCCTCCTACCATATTGAGCGAGCTCATAGATCCCTGAAGCCTAAACCTCTGCCCGGTTCCTCTCCCAGACCCATAATAATCAAGCTGCTTAGCTACCTTGAAAGGCAACACATTCTGAGCAAAGTTAAAAGCCTACAAGCGGTCTTGTGGGAGAATCATACTCTGAGAATCACTCAAGATCTACCATTAGAAACCCGACAGAGGAGACGAGAATTCCACCCGATAGTGACCAAGCTGATAGCTGCCGGGTTTAGATTCCGCATGAACTACCCAGCCAGGCTGCAAGTCCAACTCGACAATGCCTGGCACTCTTTTGAGAATCTGGAACAAGCCAAAAGAGAACTTTCCCAGAGACTTCCTGATTTGTTTAAATCTGTCTGACTGGTGTATGTTAAAACTAGGTTAAAGTCTGCTTACCTCTGTTGAGCGATTTTGTGCTGTTTGATGCATGCAATACTGTTTTTTTGCAAGCTGGGATTGGGTTGGTTGGGTGGCAGGGCTGGCTGGCCCTCCGTGGTGGTTGGGGCAGAGATGCTCATCTGGGCCTGGTTGCGGCCTATGTTTTAGACATCTGAGGCCTCTGCCTCATGGCCCGAGGAGGTGGGATAGGACCCCTATTTCCGCTTTTGGTTTCTGGCGGATAGCTTGCCGATGGACCAGTTGGATCCCTATCAGTTTCCCTTCCCCTTCTTCTTCCTGCTAGGTGAAGGCCTGCTCGTTTGCATGGAGCTTTGTTTTTTTTGCTCTTGATTCTGACACAAACTGATTGGAGCGACCGCTGCAGTGGTCAGCTGGCGTAAACTTTTCCCACCATGGTGATTTGTTCCAAGTTCTGGTAGGACTGTTTAATGTCTTGAAGTCGTGAGTTTTGAAGTTTTGAATCTTTGAAGATTGTATACTGAATGTTGGTTAGGGTTTAGTGACTCTGTTTAGTAATTACCTCTTGCTGGGGGGGGGACGGGACTGGCGAGCCTCGAGGAAGCTGTCTAGTAGCCTGAACTGGGAAGGGGGACAGCAGTACCCTGGTTCTTGTTTCTTTTCTGCCCTATGATGCCTTTGCCTTGTTTATTGCACTATGTCAACGGGGGCACCAAGCAGGGAATTGCTATAGTTAGAAGTGGGTCTGCTAGTCCCGGGGACCGATCCCTATCCAGGACACATAGATGGTACGTCCATGTTTCTCTGATTTTAAAGGGATGGTTTGTAAATAGTTTTTGGGGGATCACAGTGTTATTCAAAGTACTTGACATTTGGGTGGGCAGGGAAGGGGGTACGTTTTAATTTTTGGTCTAGTCACCACTAGGAATTTTCTCTCTAGATTGAGAACTCACATTGCTCAGTCACATTTAAGTCTGTTGGTGACTTGGTCAGTTACTGAAGGTTATTTTATTAGGGGCTTTGGGGAGGGAGGGAGCCTCGGAGAGTTTCAATCCCTATGGATTTTATTAACGTTGGGCAAACTTGGTGTAATCCTCATGATACTATCTGCACTGGAGGGACTGAAGTTCCTATGTCCTGCTCAATCTTGTATTACTCAGTATGGCGGCGAGAATGATTAAAATTGCCAGTTGGAATGTTAGAGGCATCAGTGATCCTCTTAAAAGACAGAAGGTGTTCCTGAATTGCTCCCTTTTAAATGTGGACATAGTTTTCATGCAGGAAACCCACTTGGCTGCCTCAGAGACTAGGAGACTACGCAGGCTAGGGTTCACCCAAATTTTCACTGCTTCCAGCTCGCAAGCTAGTAGGGGGGTAGCAATAATAATTAAACATCATGTCAGATTTGTAGCAGATGACAGTATCACTGACCAAGAGGGTAGATATGTATTGGTCAAGGGCCAGCTTGATAATAGTAGCGTGGTACTAGGGGCGATTTACGCCCCAGTAGGTGGTGACCCGTCCTTCTTAATGTCCCTAGCAGATAACCTGAGCAGATTTCTGCCTTCCCTCCTCATCCTTGGGGGCGACTGGAATGTGGCTCCCTCCAGTGAGTTAGATAAAACTTATAGGCCGATAAAACTGATGTCCCCTGCCCAACATGTCCTTTCTGATTTCATACACTTACTGGGACTGTGTGACCCCTGGTGTCTCCTTAATCCTGATAACCGACTCTATTCCTTTTACTCCCAGGTACACCAAACTTGGTCAAGAATTGACTATATTTTAATTAGCTCTTCTTTAATGAGCTGTACCCACCAAGTAGGTATAGAACCAATAGTTATCTCGGACCACTCCCTGGTGTGGGTCAAGATTTCCCTTGGTATTCAGGGACAAAGGGACACGTCTTGGAAACTTAATACGCAAATCCTGAAGGATGACCATACAGTTTCCCAAATCAAGGACACGATCCTTTCATACTTAGACCTGAACCAAGGATCTGTACACCGAGATGATATACTGTGGTGTTCCCTCAAATGTTTCATTAGAGGGGAACTCATCAAGATTGCTGCCACTAGGAAAAAGGTAAGGGAGTCCAAAATTAATTCGCTATCTAGTCTGCTGAGGGCAGCCGAAGACAATCTTCTCCTTTTCAACTCCCCAGCAAACCTAACTGCTCTTATTAAACTCAGGAACAAATACAATGACCTGACACAGGAAAAAGCGAATATGCTTTGTTTAAGACTAGGACTAGATATATTGATCAGGGTGAAAGACCGGGTCGAATGCTAGCTCTTAGGCTGAAAGAGATGGAGAGTTCCCATATAATCCCGGCTCTCAAATCTCAGAACGGCACCACTAAGACGCTACCCAGGGATATTGCCCAAATTTTCGAGTCCTTCTATACTGACATTTATAGTAAGAGCTCTACTCCATCACATTCCCAGCGGATAGAGCACTTCCTAGATGGAATCAAACTCCCTTCCCTCCAGATACACCACTGTGATATTCTGTCAGCATCCATCACTCTAGGTGAAGTAGAAGAGGCAATCAACGAATTACCATTTGGAAAAGCCCCCGTGCCTGATGGTTTTCTCTCGAACTTTTATAAGGTTTTTTGCAAAGAGCTATCCCCTCTACTTCTTAAGCTATATGAATATATGTTCTCTGCGGAAGTGATATACCCCTCTCTCTTAGAAGCTACAATAATTTTAATCCCTAAACCTGATAAACCCTTAATAGATCCAGCCAGTTACCATCCAATATCGCTCTTAAATTATGATATCAAAATCTTATCTAAAATTCTATCGCTCAGAATTAAAAAGATTTGGCAGCACTTGCTGAGCCCGGAACAGGCTGGCTTTGTCCAGAGTAGATCATCCGACGATCATTTGAGAACCTTAGCTCACGTCTTTCAAGTGGCCCACACTTCACTAGATCCCATGGCCCTAGTTGCTCTTGATGCAGAAAAAGCCTTTGACCGAGTGAATTGGGACTTTTTGTGGGCCACTCTGAAGAGAATGGGCTTCCCTGACTCTTTTATTCATAAGATTATGGCAATCTACAAATCCCCCTAGGCAAAAGTCTACTGTAATGGGGTTTTTTCTTCCAGATTTCCTTTATGTGCTAGCACACATCAAGGTTGTCCCCTTTCCCTCTACCTCTTCAACCTATACCTAGAACCTCTACTTATTAGTATTAAAAGTTCATCAGGAGTCACAGGTTGTACCATCGCTCAATTTCCCCTGACTGTATCGGTTTTTGCAGACGACATCCTGCTACACCTTACCAACCCTGAATCATCCTTAACACAAGTACCAAAAATTATTGACTATTTTGGCCAGGTTTCTAACTATAGGTTGAATGTTTCTAAATCAGTTATTTTTCCGTTAAATTCTTTTACCTTTAAATCAGATTTCACACGGTTCGGTATGAAATGGTCCCCGGTCTCATTTAAATACTTGAGTATACATGTGGCCTGGGAGGTGGAAACGGTCAAGAAACTTAATTTAGATAACACATTAACGAGAATTCAGAGGGACTTGGACCGATGGCAAAAATTTCCACTAACCATATGGGGGCGAATCAGCATCATTAAAATGAACATCCTACCCCGGTTATTTTACCCCCTGAATCTCCTTAATATATGGCTACCCAAGCAATTCTTCAGTCAAGTAAACTCACTGCTATCCAACTTTATTTGGAATGGGAAACAACCTCGTAGAGCCTTTCTTAAACTCAGTGCACCTAGAGACAAGGGTGGTCTTCGTCTACCAAATTTCTTGCTATATTACTGGGCTAGCCACCTAAACAGAGTAGGTAAGTGGTCCACCACACAGTCTAACATGCTTCAACCAATCTGGCTGCAGCTTGAACTAAGTCTATTGGACCAGTTCAACTTACGCCCCTCCCCCCCACATTTTTTGGCACCCTTTCTCCACGCTACCCCCAGCCATTCAAGACTCCGCTATCGGTCTCTCTATAAAAATTCTTTCTCAATGTTGGAATTTTTTCAACATATCCCTGACCAAGGATTCGGCACAACCTCTCACGCTAAATCCCAATATCAAAATTGGAGGCAGGTGGCTAACCTCTGAATGGCTCCCACAATTACACAATCTACCGATGGAGTCTCTGTATGAGCAAGGCTCACTCCTTAAGTCAGACAGAATCTTAACGTCCCTTAACATCCCCCAGAAGCATATCTTCAAAGTTTATCAATTGAGACACCTCATACACAAAATTCTTGGGCCTGTTCACTTCCCTTCCAAAATAAGGCCATTCTTAGAGAAAACACAAGATGCGGCCAGTAAACCCAGAGGTATATCCAACATATACAATAAATTGTTAGATGACCTTTTCCCTGATTCCCTGGAGGGTTCCACAATCTGGTCACTCCCCAACTTGAGCTCCCCCCTATCATGGGAATCAATTTGGAAGGATGTGTACCGTTACTTATCCCAAGATAATCATAGATTGATCCAATATTATATTTTAAATAATCTCTACTATACTCCAGTTAAGTTGGTCAAATTTGGCAAGCTTAAGTCGAATATATGTTCGAGATGTGGAGCTGCCGAAGGGAACTTGTTGCATATCCTCTGGGACTGCAATAGAGTGGCACCATTATGGAATATAGTACGAGACAGTTTAGATCCACTTTTGGGGCTCAAAGATCTAGTCACCTTAGAAATATGTATCTTGGGTGTTTACTCTAACATTTTGGTGAAGGAACGCAGATACCACATGGCTCTCATCTCAATAGTTATCAAAAAGCTGGTCCTCAGGCACTGGATGGATCAGGATATCATTACCTATCAGGAATGGCTTAAGGAGATGTCCCACTGTTTCAATACCGAGAAACTTATAGCTAGCTCTAGACATAATCTGGCATCTTTTAATCGGAAATGGGGCAAATTAAATGTGCTCTACCTAAATTAACCCTGATATATGTAGTCCCTTAGGTAACTGTTGTTGCATTGCTATATGCAGCATAATCAGGTTCCCAATCTTAGTCCTTCTCCTTAGTGACCCTACATCTCCTTTAGCTATGAAACTCTCCGAGGCGATGGGGGGTGGGCTGGGGAGGGGTGTTGGTGATGTTGTGGTTGTTTTTTATTGTCCCTGTCTATTTCAGTGTGATTGTACACATTTACATGTGCTATATCCTGGACTTGGGTATTGTACAATCAGACAACCTTCACTTTATGTACCTTGTTTTTTCTTTTTATATATAAAACTCAATAAACTTAAATTTAAAAAAAAAAAGAATTTTGAAAAAGGAATGATAAAAGTTGTTTGGCTCAGGCAGTGAAATCCTAGTTTTTGAAATCTAGACAATTTCAACGGGTGTAACTGTGAACACCTGGTGTGATGAGGTGTAGAAAAGGCTTGCCAAGCCCAAACTCCAATGCAGAAAATCTAAGTGCCTGCACTCTGTAGAAAAAGGACCGCTGACAACAAATGCCCTGATGACTGGAGGCCTTTGTCCATGGGGCGCTGGGTTACAGAAGAGTCTATCCTGGTGTACCCTGCTCCACTCTGCATCCATGAGGCCAGCACTAGGTGAGTTAGTGAATACCATGTGGTGCTGGCACATCCCCAGAATGCCCCCAGCATGGAGCTGTCTGTGGACATGGGGGATCAGGTGCAGTGGGTCAGCAAGCCCCTCCTTCGAGCATGCCGTGAGGGGGGTGCAATGGGTGTGGAGTGGCTACGCGCTCCAGATACGCTTGCATAGCCACTCCACCCCATTCATGCATAAGGCCCAATATTGTTATCCTCCTGTACACATTGCAGAATCCATATTGCATTACTTTCTCCATGTATTTAACCATGTTGAGCAGAGTTGAAGGCATTGCTGAAGTCAGAAATATAGAATTTGACAGCAGATAAGGACCGCTGGACCCACCCTATCTTCATTTTTTACAGCAGACCCTACTTGATTTCTTGCTCCACCACTTCTCCTCCATTCCTTACCCCTATGATTTTCTTGTGCCAGTAGCAAGCATTTTTGAACCCCACCAATGTCTTTGCCTCCTCTGTCTCCAATGGAAGGATGTTCTAGGCATCCACCACCATTTCTATGAAGAAGTATTTCCTCACATCCCTCTTGAATTTGCCTCCCCTTCAGTTTCATAGCATGGCTCCTTGTTCTAGTGCACCTTTTTCTCTGAAAAATAGCTCCCTCCTGTACCCTATTTACCCCTGTGAGGTATTTAAAATTCTCTCTCATATCCATCATTTTTCTCCTCTCCTCCAGGGTGTACATATTTAACTCATTTAGCCTCTCCTCATATGACTTTTCATGCAGACCCTGCACCATTTTGGTAGCCCTTCTCTGGACTGCCTCCACTCAATGTCCTACGTGAGATGTGGGCTCCAGAACTGGGCACAGTACTTAAGGTGAGGTCTTACCAGAGATCTGTATAGGGTGAGCACCACCACCTCCCTTTCCCTGCTGCCAATACCCCTTCCAATGCACACAAACATCCCATGAGCCCTTCTAACTGTCTTTTCATACTGCCTGGCTACTTTTAGGTCATCCAATATGATTACCCTTAGGTCTCTTTCCTGCTTGGTCTTTGTCAATATCACTACGTCCATTTTGTACTCTGCTCCTGTGTTACTATGGCCCAAGTACATTATTTTGCACTTTTTTGCATTACAACCCAACTGCCATACTCTTGACCACTCCTCCAAACTTTTCAGATCCATACCTATCCTTTCCACCACCCCCTGGAGTGTACATTTTGTTGCAGATGTTGGTGTCATCTGCAAAAAGGCAGACCATTCCTTCCAGTTCCTCCACTATCTCACTATCTCACTTATAATAACATGGAAGTGGACTGATCCCAGCACTGATCCCTGCAATACCCCACTGGTCACCTTCCCTTCATCTGAGCAAACTCTGTTTACCACTACCCTCTGTGTCCTATCCGATAACAAGTTTCTTACCCAAGTTACCACCTTATTACCCACCCCCAAGTTCCCCAGTTTGTTTACCAGTCTCCTATGTGAAGACCTTGCTGAAATCCAAGTAGACCATGTCCACTGCACCCCCCCAATCCAACTCCTTGGTCACCCAAAAATGTAATTGGAGACATGGTGAACAGTGGTAAAGAGTGATAAAGAATGAGAGTCTGTTCTCTCCCAAGACTCTTTGAAAACTAGTGTGGACTAGTTTTTATTATATCATTCACCTCACAAACTTTCTGATATGGATATAAATTTTGTGACCTAGTATTTTATTCCAGCTTTAGGTCAGCCCGGTTTTTAGTGGTGACTTTTCATGTGCATTTGAAATGCAGTTTTACTGTACTTTGGCCTTAGTGTTTTAACTTGTTTTGCCTCCTTTGATTAAAACATGAATTTCATTTAAAGCAAGGATTTTTCTAAAAAAAGGGGGGGGGTCTTTTTCTTTTTAAAATTCATGAGCTGTTGGCCATGTGCCCTGGGTAATCTTGTATAAAAAAATGTGCCTTTGCCTGCTTCGAGTGACATCAGACAACAGCTAGTTAGCTCAGTCAAAGCCAATATTACTTCATCCAAAAGCTTCTTTTTAGCTTAATTTATCTGTTAAGATAGGTTTTTTTTTCAGTTTTTTTTTTTACATTTTGATCAGAGTCTTTCTTTTATTAAGAGAAAACTGTATTATTACATCTATTTAAATTCCAGATGGGAATATCACCTGAAAAGCCTGGCTGAAGCAACTATATCATGTAAGAGTGTAAGTTTTTTTTTTCTTTGTTAGTTTGTGGAGTTTTTTTTTTTTCTTTCCTTTTTTTTGGTACAAAGAGATTTGGATTAGGCTCTGAAAGATAGTTTGTTAGAAGATTGAAGTTTTGGGGAGTGGGCAGTGGGACTGATACCTTAGCTCTTAAATTCATAAGCTTTATTAAATGGGAACTGTTGAAGTCTAACTCCAAGAAGTTAACAGACACATTCAATATACTTTTTTCTATCTAATATTTTTTTGCAAACAATAGCTCTACAATAGTTCTTGTCGAAGTTTATGTGAATTGTGTTGCTTACATATGTACAGTCAGTGTACATGCAGTGAAGTTGCTGGCTTTTATCTACTAATATTTATATTTTTATAGCTTATGAAGGAATATTTAAAATGGACCAGGTGAAGAAAAACAAGGCAGAAATGGTCCCAAAAAAAAGGACAATAAAATTTCATATTTTTAAGAGGTAATTTGAGCAAATGCTTGGGGTTTAAGTTCCTTAGTCCTGTGTATGTAGGGGATTCAATTCCAGTTAAACGTATAAGCCAGGGGCTGGGTGAGACATTATGAAGGAAATTAAGAGATTAGAAGAGCCAGATTTAGTTAACAGTAAGAGATTAGAAGAGCCAGATTTAGTTAACAAAAAAAAAACCAACAAAGAAGGGGTTAAATGTAAATTGACCAATTTTTAACCTGAGAATCCAGTTAGTTTCTAATTATAGCAAATAGTGTCATTTCTGAATTAGACAAACCAGGTTCAAAGGGCCCTGATAAGGGGCTTGGGACCCAGAGGATACATGAAAGGAATCAAAAGTGCAGAAAGTTAAGGTGAGGGGTGAGGTGTTAGTCTTCACTAGAGATGACTCTGAAACTCTAAACATTATGGAGAATTATTTAGAAGACTACAAAAAATTCTTAACCCCATTCCTAGAAAAAGTTAAACAAGTAGATAACAGGTAAACTGGGGACATCCCCTCATTTGGCCCAATAACCCCCCAATGGCAGCTTCTTCCCCCATTAAAGGGAAGTACCACCAACCAAATAATCAGTTAGAGCAAAATGAACTACCAGAGTTAGGTCCTAATACCTAATACCGAGTCATTGCTTATGGAAACAAACAGGTTGTTGGTTCAGATGCTTTCTGTCTTTTTGCAACATTTGGCCATAAATCTTCAAAAAGAAGAATTTGCAAAACTTCAGTTAAACCAATTACAGACCAAACCCTCAAATCTAATTGAAGATAATTCTTCAACTACCAAAGTGCCTACTTTCCAAGAGACCACAAAAAGAATGGCAAGTAATGAAGAACAAGAAATGAATACATTAACAGCTGATTTAAGGAGCTTAAGAAAATAAACAAAAAGCAGAACACAAACTCCAAAAGGAAGGTACATTTAGCACAGATTTAATTATTTCTGAAGAAGTAGGTACTAACCCACAAGAAAGGAAACAAGGCTCTTCTTACTCCTTCAAAAAACAGTCAAAGTATGGCTAAAGGGGTAACCAAAGCGTCCCAAACAATGCAAAAGAAAATATCTCAAAATTTAGGCAGTCGAAAGAGTATGGGGTCAAAAAATATATGCCATACTATATACTTTAGAAATATTCTGAAATCTCAAAAAGAAAACTGCATGACCTTAATGGTAGCAGTCTATAATATAGTTAAGAGTGTTCTGGGAAAAAATAGTTGGAATTCCATCTCTTCAGTATACTGATTTAAAACAAAACCTGATAAAGGCTGGGTATGCTTGATGATGAAAACTTACAAGTGTAAATAGTGGATCTTTTCAGTTAAAATGGCAATTGAGAACTTGGAATTATTGGTAGAGAGAACTCCAAGTATGGATAAAATAAAAAGGGCAAATACAGTACTAGAGAACCAGTTGCTAAAGTGAGCAATAGCTAAAAAAAAAAGATTTTTACACAGAAACTTAACAACCAACAACAGATCAGAACACTTTTGTTAAAAAATGCGCCAATAACAGAATTAGAAGGGGATGAAGAGGGTTCAGAAGTCTGGATCAGTGGTAGGAAGAAAAAAAGGGACAAAATACTGATGGCCATTTAGGCAAGTTGACTCCAGCAGTTACTCCCAGGGTTGATACAGTTAAACCAAACTGGGTTTGTCCCGGGACATCAGGCTTAGGACAACCTCAGACAAACAACCCATATAATTGATTATATACATAAAACTGGGACACCCTCCCTGCTGTTAAGTCTTGACACAGAGAAGGCCTTTTGTAAGGTTTCTTGGTTCTTCCTCTGAAAGGTCCTTTCCCTGTTTGGGCTATCTAGGGAGTTCTTAGACAGACTGTTTCGATTATATAAAGGGGCAAGTGCCTACATATGGGCTAATGGGCATTTGTCCTAATTTGCTGGCATCTTAGTATGTTAGTATTGTTAGAACAGAGAGTGATCATATGCCAGTTCAAGTAAGGTTGAAAAATATATGACGATATCATTAAAAGCCTATTCAGTGTTGCTCATTGCTGTGTTCACAATAAGCTAACAATAGCTAATGCCGAAAGAATTGTATCATTCCAATATGTGGAAGTGAGCTTGAAACAACTGTAAACTAAAGACAAAATTGCATTATTCCAGATGGTCCTGGAGAATTGTACTATAAATAATGACACATTTAACTAAGCAAATTACTGTTTATATACAATTCTTTGATTTAATAGTTGGTGGACAATCTTAGTTCAACTAGCAGAAATAACAAGGGTGGCAGAACAATTAACAAAAAATTGGTATGACAAGGAATTTAATGAGGGTAAGAAATTACTCTCCAAAATATATAAGATTTTTCTCATAAACCAGACAGAACAGAACAGAAAATCATACTGTTTATTTAGAAATAAAAACAGAACTGTTCTTAAAAACAAGAAAAAGCTTTTTTAGAACAACTTATGGCAGGATTTAAATACTGCTATAATTGAGAAGGCCTCCAAGAGCTTCTGGAGCTTAATAGCTTATGAAATGTAAACAGATTGAGGTCTATTCACAAAACCCCATGCAAGAGGCGCATATCAGGGTGTGCAGCTCCGCACTGGAGGGAGTTCCATACAGGGGCTGCATTCATGAACACGGGCTTCCGCATCCCCTGGCATGCAGGTCCACAGGAGGACAGGCAGGCACAGTGCTTGAATCCTGGTGGGCAGCCAATTGGACCCACATTGGATCCCTTGTGTGATTCTGGTGCCATGTTGCCGGCCAGCATGCAGTGTGCCAACTGAGCCGAGGAGGAGGTCCACCCCATCCACCCAACCCTGGCCTCCTGTAGTGCCCCGATGGCAGGGGCAGCATTGTTGGGGGGGCTGATGCCCCTCCCGCCAAGTCCCCCATGTCCAGAGGCAGCCTCCCCAGGGGCATGCAACTGGTCCCGGTGTTTTACGGCTGCCTCCCAGATTCAGAGCCAGAAGCCACCATGCATAGCACTCTGTGAGATCATGCACACTGTGGAGTGCTGGCTCCCCTCCCCTGCATCGCCCCGTCCTGCCCACCCCTGTGCGGAGCTCCGTGATCGGCCAGAGGATTGGGTGTGTAAGGGGTGCGCATCCTTTTAAGGAATAGGGTAGAGGTGGCACAGTGGGTGCTGTCGGATGCACGGTGGCTACACGCCTGACTTATGCAGCATGTAGCCACCACAGTCATTTGTGAATAGGCCCCATAGTGATAATTTACAATTCTTTATTACAAAACAGGAATGGATGCAGCAGTTCAGCAATGTATACAAAGTTAGTAATTTCATCTGTAATGTTAGTGCGAAATCTGTTCAAAGTCAGTCTAAGTGTGATATGATTAAATATAGTCCAGTTTGGTATTATGTAACTCCATCAAAGGTAGAGCCCCTAATTCTGCAACAGAAGAGGAACAAAGACCCAATTGTTGACTTGCCACCTGTTGAATTTTTTCATGAGAATGTTACTTTTTGTGCAAAAATCTTGGCAGCATTTTCACGATGATTACTGTAACTCTATTTCTTCCTGAGAAATGGAATGCAGGAATAGTTTACTCACTATGATAGTGATAGGTCAAATCCTACTAAATACAGGCCTGTTACCTTTCTGAGGGATCTGTGTGAAAACACTGCTGCAACAACATTGGGGGAATAACACCGTAGACAAAACATTGTGTACAACAAGGACATAGTGGTAAGAAAGCCATGGTGGGAAAACATTGTGTGTACTTCTTGTGGTGTGCTGAACTGTCCATGGGCAGCTGCTGTGAGGAGGGTGTCAGTGTGGAGGCATGCAGGTATGAGCAGTCAGGTAGCCACGGTGATAATGTGGTGCTAATGTGAGGTCCTCCTGGTGCACATGTGAGGCATTTTACAATCACTGTTAGGCAGGTAAAATGGTGCAACTCAGTGGTTACATGTGGTCATGGTGGAGCTGTGGAGCTTGTGCTGGTATAGCCATAGTGCTGTGGTCTCTTGCAGGATGGCATTTGTTGGAGATGTCACTGCAGTATGTGAAGAGCTAAAAGGGGGGAGGATCCTCCTGCAGTATGAGGGCTATCTGTACTACAAAGAGTGTGCTGTGGGTGACAAACTTTACAGGAAGTGTGCAGAGTACTACAGGGGCAAATGTGCGGTATGTGTGCACACCACAGGAGAGGCTGTCATGAAGGTGGTCAACTCCCACAACCATGTCCCTGATTGGTTGTGACATTGACATCAGGGAAGCCATTGCAGAGATGAAGGACAGGACATCCCACTCCAATGAGACCCCACAAAATGCTGTCATTGTGTGCTGCAGCATAGTACTGCCCTCCATTTGTGGGAAGCTGCTGAGTATGGAACTGCTCAAGAAGAGGGTACAATGTGTGGAAAGCTGCCTGTCATCCACTCCCCACCCACATCCTTGCATGGCCTGACAATCTCGAGAAGTACAGATGGACCCTCTCTGGTGAGACATTTCTAATGTATGACAGTGGCAGGGCTGACAGGTGCCTCATCTTCACCATGGAGAGGAATCTGCAGTACATGTCATGGTGTGACACACAGTTTGCCAAAGGCACCTTCAAGACAGCACCCCCTCTGCTCCTGAAGCTGTATACCATGCATGGTGTCCAGTACAGTGGCATCATCCCCACAGTGTACATCCTGATGACTGCCAAGTCGAGTGCCATGTACACCCATATGTTCACTGAGCTACAGGAGCTGCATCCGGACCTACGACCAACATCCATCATAGTGGACTTTGAGCAGGCTGCTGTCAGGTCATTTGGGGCTGTGTTTTCTGAAGCCTGCCTTCATGGCTGCTTCTTTCACATGTGCCAGGCTTTCTGGAGGAAGATTCAGGGGGTCCCCGATGTGCAGCCATTGTATGTGTCAGATGAGGACTTCACACTATATGTTCAGCTGCTGCCTGCCATGGCGTTTGTGCTCCCTGGTGGTGTGTTGTCAGTGTTCAATGAACTGCACTCCTGGGACATTTTTGTCCACCAGGATGAGCTACTTGCCTCCATTGTGGTCTGTTTTGATGGCACTTGAGTCAGCCAGCCCATCTGTGGTGGGGTCTGACACCGTCCACTCTTCCCAGTGGAGTTATAGAACTACTATGAGTTCTGCAAGTTGAGAAAGTCACAGACCATTAATTCCATGGAGGGCTGGCACTGGGCCTTCAACACTCTTATTGGTGCCTGCCACCCAAGTCTGTGGTGCTTCATTGACGTGGTAAAGGTGGAACAGCAGTTGAATGCCATCAAGATTGAGCAGTGTATCTCCGCTTAGTATGTCCCTGCAGGCAAGAAGAAGTATAAGGACACCTCCAAGTGCATTCACACTATCATACTGGACTATGGTGGTAGCAGCACATATGATTACCTCATTGGTATTGCCTATAATTTCCAACTGCAGGTGTAACTTCCCCTAGCTCCTGTCTGCATGTATGTCCCACTGGCCGTGTGTTGCTTTTTGATGTATTGTTGTGGGTAGTGGTGTGTTCATGGGTCATTGTGCTACTGGTGTACTGTGTTTCTGTTGCATGGCAACAAATGGTAGTGCATTAGCAGCTCCATTGTCCTGTGCTCTGTTGCTGCCTTGTGGCTTATACTGTCCTGCTGGCTGCTTGCGCATTTGTGTCCTGTGATGCTTTTGTTTGCTGACATTGAGGGTGGCAATTCTTTGCCTTCAATGTTTTGTACCGCAATGTTGTTGCCTACATTTTTTTCACCCTGTTCCTTCTGAGCATCCCCCAGAAATTTTATACTAGGTTTATATTGAAGCATCCCAAGGACTTGGAATGTGATAATCCAATTATTTATGAATATCAAGCTGGTTTCAGACACAGTAGATCTACAATAGACCATACTGCCACAATAGATTATTTAAATCACAAATATACAAAACTTGGAACTAAAGCACTGTATGTTGTATTCATTGATCTCAGAGAAGCGTTTAATTCAGAAAATAGAAATATATGATGGAATATACTACAGAATTATCATATTGAACCTATATTGTTGGAAATTTTAAAAAACTCTACACAGTGAAACAGATATACAGATAAGAAATAGCCCGGAGGCCACTTGAAAAAATCATTAAGAATTTATCAAGGTGTTTGTCAGGGTCGTATTTTGTACCCATTTCTTTTTAACATGTATGTTAATCCTGTTGCATTTCTAGAATTATATAAAAATTGGTGTATGCCAAAAATTATGGATACTAGAATTCCGATATTTCTTTATGCTGATGATGCTGCATTGTTGTCATATACCTGCTTGGACTATAGCATGTGTTGAACATTTTTACCCAGATGTTAGAAAAATTGGAATTACAGGTTAACAGAAATAAGACTAAGGTATTAATGTGTCTTCTAAGAGATCTAATAATGCTTCTTGAGATCATATTGGACTTTATTTGCGCTACCCATCCAAATAAAATAATTGCATCTGGGATTTTACCAAATGTGTTAAGTGATCATTCCCCAATTTTTTGTACCCTAGATTTTAAAAGACTAAGATTACCCCCTCTTACATAGAAATATGTAAAATTAATGAAGATTTGACCACTGAATTTAATGAAAGAATTTATTGTACTGACTGGACTTTTCTTAATAAAACGGAGGCTACTGATTTGGCTTAATTTAAATTTTGTTCTGTCATTATTGAAATTTGTAACTCAGATTTACCTGTAGAAAAGCTAGGGGTGAAGGGTATGAAAAATGAGTGGGTGTTCAAATAACTGATTGAGATGTTTTGAAGAAGAAATAAATGGAAGGATTATAGGAAAAATAGGGATCCTAGTTTTTTAATACAGTACAAGCAACTTAGGAATAAACACAAATCAGCTTATAGGAAAGCAAAAAACAACTTCTTCAAAAATCAGCAGTTCAATAATTTTGGCAACTCTAAAAAAGTTTGGCAATCATTAAATAAAATGACATGAAGATGCAAAAAAATGTTCTTATATTTCAATTGAATGTAATCAAGAATTAATTGGTTTCCCCTGTTGAGGTTGCTAAATTATTTAACAACTATTTTAGCAACCTGGAATACTTTAGGAACAACTTTGTAGCCCAAGTATCAACTCACCTGCACTCGACTATTAATGACTAGGTCCCTCTCTTCTATTTCAAAGTTTTGTCTCCATCTTGAATTATGGATTATATTTTAAAAACTAACCCCAAGCCACTCATTGGCCTGAATCAATTTTTTTGGGGTGCTAATTAAAATGGCCTGTCCCTCTATTTCTGTTCCCCTAGCTTACCTTTTTATCCATTCTATTATGGAGATTTTCCTAAATGTTGGAAATCAGCGCTCATTAAACCAATACATAACTCTGGATCCAAGAACATTCTCTCAAACTATCGACCAATCTCCTTACTTTTTCCTTTATCAAAACTTTTTGAAAGAATTATTTTTGACCAAGTAAAAAAACACCTGTCCAAGTGTGATCTCCTGACTGAGATACAGTGTGGATTTCAATCTAAATATTTCACTGAGGTGGCCTTGGTGGAGTTCATGGACTGTGTCCATGGAGCCCTGGATGAGGGGCTCCATGTGCATCAGTTTTCATCAACCTCACCAAGTCCTTCAACCTGGCTGATCATGAACTTCTGTACAGTATGATTAAA
This sequence comes from Neoceratodus forsteri, assembly GCA_016271365.2. Classification (NCBI taxonomy): domain Eukaryota; kingdom Metazoa; phylum Chordata; order Ceratodontiformes; family Ceratodontidae; genus Neoceratodus; species Neoceratodus forsteri. The sequence continues at coordinate 963,198,216 of CM028132.1, read as the reverse complement.
TAGGGGTTCTCAGTGGATTCAGTCTCCTGGATTAGAAGCTACTGTACTTAACATAGAAACATAAAAACATAGAAACATAGACTTTGATGGCAGATAAGGACTGCTTGGCCCACCTAGTCTGCCCATTTCCCTACCTAGAGGATAAGCTGTAGATCCTATTTAACCAACAGCCTATTTCTTCCTGCCCCCCCCCACAAAAATTGCCTTATGTCTGTCCCATGCATTCTTGAATTCTCCCACAGTTTTAGACCCACAACCTCCTCAGGAAGGTTGTTCCATGCATCCACCACCCTCTCTGTGAAGAAATACTTCCTCACATTGTCCCTGAGCCGTCCCCCCTCTATCTTCAAATTGTGTCCCCTTGTTCTTTCACAACTCTTCTTCTGAAAGATGCTACCCTCTTGGAAAGTGTTGATTCCACTGAGGTACTTAAACATTTCTATCATATCCCCCCTCTCCCTTCTTTCCTCAAGGGTATACATATTAAGCTCCTATAGTCTCTCCTCGTATGGCATCTCTTGCAGACCCTTCCTCCATCCTGTCTATGTCCTTGTGGAGATGGAGTCTCCAGAACTTTCTGTACAGGGGGAGGTAAGGTGCCTGCCTGGCACCATGGCTTGGTGGGACAGGGAGCGAATCCTCAGAATCATGGGAGCAGCTGCACAGGGGAGGGACCTGGATGTCATTGTTCACCTAGGAACAAATGACTTGGCTAAGAAAGGGATCAAAGCAGTGCAAGAAGCATTTGTGGAGATGGGGAGGGGCCTTAGACAAATAGCACACACGGTAACCGTCTCGGAGGTGATGACTGTCTATGGCACAGGTGAGGCTAGGGTACTCCATAAAATGAGATTCAATCAGTGGTTGAAAAACTGAGGCAGAGCTCAGGGATCAGGCTTCACTGGGGACTGGGGAGCCACCTGGAGGGATGCAGACCTATACTGGTGCAATGGTCTGCATCTGTCCAGGGGGGAACCAGGATCCTAGGTGAGAGGTTTAAATGCTTCACTGGCAGGCAATTAAACTAGCCAAGGGAAATCCCAGTCTCCCCTCCCCCCGCAAAACACAGAAATTAGTGAGGTAAACATCAAGGTAGAGAAGTCATTAAGGAACAGGACAGAGGTAAATGTAAAATAAGACAAAGGCAGTATGGACAGAAATGGGGCTAAAAGGGGTAAGGCTATCAAAAAGTGGAGGATGATGTGTACCAGTGCCCGTAGTCTGTCTAACAATCTCCCTGAACTAGTGGCCTTGATGGAAGAGGGTTGCCTGGATATTGTGGCAGTCACAGAAACATGGTACACAAAGAAACCATGACTGGGATGTCAACATACCAGGATACACAATCTACAGGAGGGACAGGGAGTACAAAAGAGGAGGAGGAGTAGCTCTCTATGTAAAGGAAGGGATCAAAGCAACAGAACTAAAGAGTAAACAGGGAGCAGATGAGGCACTCTGGGTCACCCTGGAGACAGAAAATGGCACCACAATCCGCATGGGAGTTGTATACATACCCCATCTCAGTGGGGAGGGAATGGACAAGAAAATGATAGAAGGCTTCCTTAGAATGTCAGAAAAAGGGGAGATATTGTTGATGGGAGGACCTGAATATGCCAGATGTTAACTGGAGCACCTTTGCTGCAGGCACATCCAAGAGCAGGGTCATTCTTGATACCCTACAGGAGGCTTGTCTCAGACAGCTAGTATTGGAACCCACTCAGGAGGGAGCAATCTTAGACCTGGTACTCTCAAATGGGGACAGAGAAAGAATCTCAGATTTAGAAGTGGGTAGCCATCTGGGAACAAGCGACCACCAAACAGTGTGGTTCATGATAAACACAGCCATACAATCAAGCCATACAAAAGCAAGAGTATTGGACATTAGGATGGCTGACTTTGGGAAAATGAGAGAGTGCCTCAGAAAAGCACTAGCAAACAGGCAAGACGGAGGGGTGGAGGAACAATGGGGAGTAATTAAAACAGCCATCACAGAGGCAACAAGCCTTTGTGTAAAGCAAATCAACAAAACACAATGAAGGAAAAAAAATGCTATGGTTCTCAAAAGAGGTGGCAGGGAAGGTTAAGGAGAAAAGGACAGCATACAGGAAATATAAGGAAACACAGAAGGAGCAGGACAGAGAACTTTATCAGTTAAAGCAGAAAGAGGCTGGGAAGGCAATCAGAACAGCAAAGGCCCAAACCGAGGAAAGGATAGCCAACTCTGTTAAGAAGGGGGATAAGACCTTTTATAGGTACATTAGGGAGTGAAGGAAAAACCAAAGGAGGGATACTGAGGCTTAATAAAGGGGAGTGAATATAGTTAGAGAGTGACAGTGAAAAAGCAGGGATACTGAATGAATATTTCTGCTCAGTATTCACAAAGGAAGAGGAGGGGGAGATACCTAAACCAAACAAGAGAAACACTCTGAAGACGAGGGTCGATACCAGTCCATTTACAGAAGAAAGGGTTCTGAAAGATCTAATAAAATTGAAGGTGGACAAAGCAATGGGGCCTGATGGGATTCACCCAAGAATTCTAAAAGAACTAAGGGTAGAACTAATTACTCCGCTGACTAGTCTCTTTAACAAATCATGGGAGGATGGGGTGGTACCTGAGGACTGGAGGAGGGTGGATGTGATTCCTCTTCACAAAAGCGGGAGCAGGACAGAGGCAGAAAACTACAGACCAGTTAGTTTGACCTCAGTGGTAGGGAAAATGGTGGAATCACTTTTGAAGGAAAGAATTGTTGAGTACCTAGATGCCAGTGGGGCACAGGACCCAAGGCAGCATGGTTTCACAATGGGAAGGTCATGTCAGATGAATCTAATAGATTTCTTTGACTGGGTGACCAAAGCAGTAGACCAGGGAGGGGCTATGGACATGGCGTACCTAGATTTTAGCAAGGCATTTGACACAGTCCCACACAAAAGATTAATACACAAGTTAGCTAGCCTTGGAGTGGGTCCCAAGGTGGTAGCCTGAATAAAAAATTGGCTACACAACAGGACGCAAAGGGTAGTAGTCAATGGAGTCCACAGTGAAGAAAGGAGGGTTACTAGTGGGGTACCACAGGGTTCAGTACTGGGACCGGTCCTTTTTAATGTCTTTATAAGTGACATTGCAGAGGAACTGGAAGGAAAAGTATGTCTCTTTGTAGACAACACAAAGATCTGCAACAGGGTTGATACACAAGATGGAGTGGAAAGGATGAGAAGGGACTTGGCAAATTTTGGAGGAATGGTCAAATGTATGGCAGCTCAGATTCAATGCAAAGAAGTGTAAGGTAATGCACCCGGGAAACAAAAACCCAGGGGAAGTGTACACAGTGGGGGTGAGATACTGACAACAGTAAAAATGGAAAGGGACCTGGGGGTAATTATATCAGATGACCTAAAGGTGGGAAAGCAATGTGAGAAGGCAGCGAGGAAGGCTTGGGGGATACTGGGATGCATAGGGAGAGGCATCAATAGTAGAAAACAGGAAGTTGTTATCCCTCTGTACAGACAGTTGGTGAGACCCCATCTGGAGTACTGTTGTTATCCCTCTGTACAGACAGTTGGTGGGACCCCATCTTGAGTACTGTGTGCAGTTCTGGAGACTCCATCTCCGCAAAGACATAGACAGAGTGGAGGCTGTCCAGATGAGGACAACCAAAATGGTGCAGGGTCCGCACCAGAAGACATGAAAAGAAAGACTTAAGGAGCTTAACATGTATACCCTTGAGGAAAGAAGGGAGAGAGAGGACATGATGGAAACTTTCAAGTACCTCCAGGGAATCAACAAAGTCCAAGAGGGTAGCATCTTTCAGAAAAAGAGATGTGCAAGAAAATGGGAGCACAATTTGAAAATGGGGGGGGGGATGGCTCAGAGGTGATGTAAGGAACTATTTTTTCACAAAGAGGGTTGTGGATGCATGGAACAGCCTCCCTGAGGAGGTTGTGGAGTCAAGAACAGTGGGGGAATTCAAGAATGTATGTGACAGAAATAAAGCAGTCCTAGTGGGGGGTAGGAGGAAGTAAGCTGTTGGTTCACTAGGATCTGCAGCTTACCTGTTAGGTAGGAAAATGGGCAGATTAGGTGGGCCAAGAGGTCCTTATCTGCCATCAAATTCTATGTTTCTATGTTTCTGTGATCTTCACTGTCTTCAAAAAACACTTCAAAGGGATTTCAACAATATTCACTAATGGTTTTTGTCCCACAAGTTATTATTAAACTCCAAAATACAAATCTATGTTTTTAGCCATCCCAGTAAGCTTTCCCCAAATGATTTTCAAATTTCTAACCTAACAGGAAATGTAATTGAACGTGATGATAGTTTCTGTTACTTAGGGATTTATTTACATAAACGTTTCACTTTTGAGACCCACATTGTTCAGTTAACTAAAACAATTCACAATAGATTGGTATGCTGTACAGGATAAATCAATTCCAGGCGCTAGAATCCAATTCATTATTGGCAAACAGACTTTTACTTTCAAAGTTTGACTACTATAGTATTTTTTTTTCCTGTCTGATAAGTTGTTTAAGACATTAAATACAGTTAATAATTCCATTTGTAGGTTTGCAACTGATATGAGAGAATCTACTCACCATTGCCTATTATATCAGTATATAGGATGTTTTTCACTTAAACATCACATTGAATATAAAGCTTCAATCTTTCTTCACCAAATAGTGTTAGGTTTGATGCCTAGTACAATGACTGAGAAATTGCCAAGAAGTACTAATACATTTTCCAGTAGGTCCCAAGTCAAATATGTTTTTTTCTACTCCCCGGTTTATCTCATCTTTTTGTCAAAGATCTTTTAAATATAAAGCAATTACATAATGAAACAATCTGCCCCAGTCTGTTTTGAGTGGTGGAACCTGAATGTATTTAAATCCAGACTGTACAATGCTTTATGACAGGATTCTAACTGTTCATGTTTTATGATATGGTCTTATTTATTTGTCCAGTGTTTTGTATACACTGGTCACTGTGAAAAAAAATGGCAGTTTTGTTAATCTGCTTACCAGTTTAAATAAAAAGAAATGAAATGCAAAGACTTCTTAGTATATCAACAATAGAAATTTTGAGATAGTGAAAACTTACAAATATTTGGGTGTCACATTCGCAAACAAAATTTAAACTGACATTTTCATGTTAATTTAGTTAAACATAAAAATAATAAATTTGCAGGCATCAAAATATTTGCATTGAAATGTGGGGATTTATATTCAGCAATGAGAACATTTATTTATTCCAAAGTTAAAAGTAGTATCCTTTATGGGGCAGAGATATAGGGAGCACATACCACAACAGAAAATTTAGAAGTATTACAGAACAGATTTCTGAGATTCATGCTAGGCATGGGGGTTTAAATACCAGCAGTGCACTTGAGGGCAGAAACTAGAACTATTTCTTTGAAAGTATAGCACTTGTTATGTCATTGAATTACTTTTTTCAAATTAGTCCCTATGATTTCTGAAAGTCTTCTGAAATGAATCTTTTTAGAAGCACCTACATATTCAATGACAGAGAACGGTTATTATGGCTGGTTGTACAATTTAAACCAGAGGATATTATGTATGGGCTGCCCCAACCCATTCATCTACAGCAGGGATACTCTCCCTGAGTTGAAAAACTTGTATAATAATATTTACAGAGGCATCACTGATATGGTTACACAACAAGATATTGCCAGAATAAGAAATTCACAATTGTTGAATGAATATGCTTTGATTAAAACTGATTGGAAAACTTAACATTTTCTTAGCTGGTGTCTTAAGTCAGAACATAGAAGAAATTTGACAAAATTCAGATTACAAATATTCTCAGAACATAAGGGATGGCATTATTTGGAGAGCAATGTGATGCTGGGATATATAGATAGGGGCATTACCAGCAGGAAGAGGTAAGTGGTGTTACCACTATATAGGTCTTTAGTAAGACCCCACCTGGAGTACTGTGTCCAGTTTTGGAGTCCACATTTCAGGAAGGACATAGACAGGATTGAGGCTGTCCAATGGAGGGCTTCTAAGATAGCACAGGGTCTACATCAAATGTGGAGAGGCTAAAGGAATTAAATATGTACACCTTGGAGGAGAGGATGTACATCCCTGAGGAGAGGAGGGAGATGCAGGATATGATCAAGACCTTTAAATACCTCATGGGGGTGAATAAGGTACAAGTGGGAGGTATTTTTCAGAGAAAACGGTGTTCCAGAACAAGGGGCCACAATATGAAGCTGGAGGAGGTTAGGTTTAGGAGAGATGTGGGGAAATGCTTGATATCTGCTGCTTGCAGCTAGTGCAGAATGCAGCAGCCAGGCTTCTGACTGGTACTTCTAGGTCTAGTCATATTACGCCTGTGCTGCACGGACTGCACTGGCTGCCATTTCAATGGTGGATCACCTTTAAGGTCAGGTTGCTGACCTATAAAGCCCTACATGACCAGGGACCCCAGTACTTGCAAGAACTTCTTACTCCCTACTGCCCCTCCTGCTCACTCCGATCCGCCAACAAGGGATTGCTAGAGATTCCCAGAGTTCAGTTAAAGACATCTGGGGCACATGCATTCTCCTATGCTGCCCCTTCCCTGTGGAATTCTCTACCTCATCGGAAAACAGAATGGCTGACTGTCACGAGTTTTAAATCTGAGCTCAAAACATATTTGCTTTTTAAAGCTTACTCTGAAGAATTTTAAAATATGATTGTTTAACTTAATCTAATTGTATGTTTTTAATGTGTTTGTACAGCACTTTGGTTTTTAAAAGTGCTTTAAAAATAAAGTTTTACTTTACTTTACTTACTTCACAGAAAGGGTGATGGATGCCTGGAATGGTATTCCAGCAGAGGTTGTGGGGGCAAAAACAGTGGTGGGAATCAAAAGTGGTAGGATTAAAAAAAAAGTCTGTGATAAGCACAAAGGAGTCATAAGGGATAGGTAAGTGTGTGGCAGAAAAAGTGTCATTGACCTGGAAGGGTCTACAGTGTAAGCAATGTAACAAAAAAGGGCAGCCTAGATGGGCCATGTGGCCCTCATCTGTCATCAGCGTCTATGTTTCTATGTTTCTATAGTAAAATGCAAATTGCTTGTAAATGTGCACTTGGATATTCTTCTATAGGTCCACACATTCTTTTTGACTGTCCAAACATATACAGTATATTTAAATAAATAAATGGATTTGCCCTCTAATGCAACATAGAAATCTAGCAAACCAAAAAGATAACTATCTGGCTTTTGTCTTCACAAGATGTTGTAGTCAATTTTACTTTGACATCCTTTCTAACTAAGGCATTAAGAATTTTTAATTGATGAAGTATTGTATCGTTATTGTGCTTTACTCCTCTCTCTAGTTATTGCATATAGGTTGTATAATTTGTAATCTAATGAGTAATGTAAAAAAAAAAACATAGCTCCAAATGTTTATTCAATATAGAAATGGCCCTGATTATTTAGGCACATTTATGATATTTATTTGAAAACATGGAAGGAGAGCTATTGTCATTGCAATATTTCTTTTTTACTCTTTTGGATGTAGAAAAGTAATTGTACATGATGGTGTCTTTGTATGTGCCTTGGCAATATCTTTTTGGGTAAGCCTAATAAAATAAACTTGAACTATATGCAAAATAGAATAAGATGTAAGTTATACCTGGCCAGTCCATGCAGGTGACTCATGTTCATGTGACAATCCTAGCTACCACCACCAATCTGGTAGAATCTTAGATGCACTGTAGAGGCAAAGGGCAGGATTCACAACGCGTTATTTTCTAAGTTCCACTCCGCAGCTGTGGCGGTAGTGATTCACAGCAGTAGCAGTTGCAGAGAGTGTTATGCCACTGCTTCCACCAGCCGTAGTCCATTCCCGCGGCTGCGGCCATCACCCTGGTGACACCACTCACAACCCGTTGAGCCAGTTATAATCTGGTTTCACCTTCGTGAATACCCGCTGCTGCAGTTAACCTGAGGCTCCGCAAATGGCAGCCCACTTGCGCAGCAGTTTACCTGCAGCTGCGGGTCATTCAACAGCTTTGTGAATCCTGCCCAGTGTATTTAGCTGCCATGAGAGGATATTGCTGTCCCACTACTCAGGTCAATCCTGAGTGGGATAGGAGAGTAACACTGTCATCATGACCACATGATGTTGACCCTCTCCCTCACAGACCCATCAATAGTGTGGGTGGACTACAATATTGGGAAATGAGTGGGGCTGTAAGGTTAAAAGTAACTCTTGCAGCCATTCATTATGGCTGAGCTTGGTATCATTTTCACTGGGCCTGGAACCAAATCCACTCAGTGATAGTGTAGCACTCTGGACCCCAATAAATAGCATAGTGTTACGCCATGAAAATAGCGCACAGTATGCTGTATTACAGCTATGCTTCTTGCGTAAGTAAAACTATTGGTTACACACGAAAAAAAATTAGCAAAGAAAATTAAGGGGGTGGGGCAGAGCCCCCCCCCCCCACTATAAAAACAGTACAGCTAGTTATGTGTTTTTGTGAAAATCCTCCATTTCCAGGGCTGGATTTTAGTGGTTTTTTTTCTTTTTTGGAATGTATTGTGATGGGGATTCCACCAAAACATAAAACTATAATATTTTTTTTACTGGGATCTCTGCCCCCATGCCCCCTCTTAGAGATAAGAGGGGGTAGACAGGAGAACAGCAAAGTTGTCATAGCGGTACCGGGTGGCGAAGTAGTTGTAGTGGTAGCAGGTAAGGAGCAGGAGAGTCAGAAGCATAAGAGCATCAGTGTCACAACACAGACGTTGATGTCAACATACTGTATCTTTTAGTGTAAACAAAAAATGTAGTGTAAGAGGGTCCAGAGTTCTACACTATTGCCACCCACTCTCCATGCTCCTAGCCAAGTGACCATGAAACATAGAAACATTGCATTTGTCAGCAGAAAAGGACCAGTAGGCCCATCTAGTCTCTCCTCTACTTGCTACTACACCCTGGACCGTATTTGGTCTCAGTTGTCCCTCTCTCCTCCCATTCCTCTACTTATTATGTCCATGTGCCTATCCCACACATGCTTGAAGTTCCTCACTGTCTTCACCCCCACCACCTCTTCTAGCAAGCTGTTCCAGGCATCCACCACTACTACAATGAAGAAATGCTTCCTCATATCCTCTTAAACTCCAGCCCCCAGCTATAATTGCATGCCACTGTGTTCTGGTCCTCCTCCTCTGAAAAAGACTCCCCTCCAACACCTTGTTCACCCCTATGAGATGTGTATAGGTCTCAATCTTGTCTCTTCTGCTCTCCTCTCCTCCAGGGAGTACATGTTGAACTCCCACAGCCTCTCCTTGTATGGCTTCTCATGCAACCATAGTAACCATTTTGGTAGCCCCCCTCTGGACCCTGAGTGTCCTTTCAGAAGTGTGGCATCCAGAACTTGACACAGTACACTAGGTGGGGTCTCACTATTGAGCGATACAGTGGGAAAACCACCTCCTTTCTTCTACTTGATAGCTACCTCCCTATTCACCCCAGCATCACACTAGCTTTGCCTACAGCCTTGACACACTGCTGTGCCATCTTGAGATCATCCGCTATGATTAACCCAAGGTCCGTCTCTTGCTTGGGGACTGTAAGTATCTCCCCACATACACAGTCCCCAGGTTTCCCCACTCCAGGTGCTTGACTTTGCATTTTTGGGGACTGAAACCTAGCTACCACACCCTAGACCACTCCTCTAGTTTCTCCATATTCCTTTGCATTCTCTACACCCCTTCCTTGGTGTCCACGATATTGCAGATTTTTGTGTCATCCACAAAGAGACACACTTTCCCCTCCTGTTCCTCAGCGGTGTCACTTATGAAGACATTGAAGTGGACAGGATCCAGTACCAATCCCTGTTGCACTCCATTGGTCACTCTCCCACCCCCTCAAGTGACTGCCATGTGCCACCACTCTCTGCCTCCTATCCTTCGACCAGTTCAATCAATCAATCAATCAATCAATCAATCAATCAAGTAGATTTATTGTGGAGCTAAAAAGCCATTGCAATTTACAAACACATCATCAATATACAGTACAAAAAAAAACATTTTATAAGTAACATTATTGCATTGTCATTACTCATACAATGCATTCAAAAAGCACATACGGTTAAATATTGCACTTAAAAACATATTGCACACTTTCCATTTTGCCAGTGCAATAGAAGCCGCTTAAAGGGGATGGCTCCATGGCATGCCAATCGACCCCTTTAAGTGATCATCCCTTTTAACGGAAGTGCAATCTATTCAATGGCAGCTCATATGATGGTGCAGCAAAAACGTAAAAAACATGAAATCAGCACATCACAACTCTAACAAAACACTAATGCACTAAAGTATATTGTAAAAACATAACATACACTGACATAACAACATAAAATTTTTGTGTGATTACAGCTCTTTTGTGATGTAAGTGGCTTCTTCTTGTGGTACAAACTTTTATTTATTCAGTTCTTTCAAATCATTTAAAAGGCAGCTAGCGATTCGCTTATCTGCAGAGCACAGGCAGTCAGTCATTCTTCTCTGGCGTGAAGCTTCCAAAATTTTTTTCAGGATATGGCTCTCAATGTCAAAAGGCATGTCTTGCTCCCGAACTTGATCCTGCGCAATGCATCAGCATCCATTTTCTTGCCATGCTCTTTCTTAAACAAAATGTTATGTCTTTCTTTCCAGTGAGACAGCCAGCCATCAGTTGCCTCAAAATCATGCTCCATATGCCCTGTAAGTTTATTTGCTCTTTTTTTTTCAGGACTAGTCCCGATAGCCTGGCCCCACAACTTACTGCATGAGAAAACCAAACGTGAAGGACATCCTCCACTAACGTGTCCTTACCTTCACGTTTGCGTTTTTGTTGGGAATCTGATTTTTATTCCACTCTGTAAGAATCCTGGTTTTGTTTTGGGAAATTCAGCCAGCTTGACTCTTTGAGATGCCAGATTTCCTGGCACTGATTGCAAGGGAGGTCTTTGGTTCCTGGAGGGATTCCAAAACTTTAACTTTCTGACTTAGAGACAAATCCACATGCTTACCTGCCATCATGAAGCCCTGGAGTAATGGTTTAACACCTGACTGACCTGAATTGCACATTGCTATTTATAGCGTGAACAGTTACTGGGCTGCTAATTGCTCGATAATAGCTGCCGACAGGTTTCTGATAATAAATAATTACATGCGCTTGGGCAGTAATCATCCCATTAAAATGAAATGGCCATCCCGATTAATGGTACACCACTGCCATAGAATAACAAGGGAGCACATTTGGTGCCCAAAGGGGTGTCCTTATTAAGCGGACGTTCCGTTTATGTGTGTCTCCTATAAGGGGAGTATGCTGTATCAAAATTCCCATATTCCAGCTCCTACATTTCATGCCTAGCTAATTTACGTAGAATTATTTTCTTTACTTTACTAATGGCGAAGAAATATTTAGGTAGTCTCTCAATACTCCTTTAATCTTCCATATGGAACATAATGTTTGTAAGGGTGGTTTGATCTATTTGATAAGTTTGACTACAGAAAGGTTCTATCCAATATATTCTTTCTTTACAACACCTGGTACACTTCCATAGTACATGTATAAAATATTCTATGCCTCCTTGAGAACAATTACAATTATTTGTAGCAAGTTTTTTTTTTGTCATATCGCTGTTCAAGTTCAAGTTCAAGTTTATTGGCAGGAAAAACCTCAGTTGAGCAGGCTCATTTACAAGGAGGTCCTGATTAAGAACAGGGACATTACACAAACATATACAAAGTAATATGAATTAAACGTGCAAATAATCCATGAGAAGAAAATAGGACAATAATATTTACATTATATATACATAGGCACACTAAAGCTAGGAATTAAATAAATGGTTAGCTCTGGGTAACAAGATAGTACCTCGTGTAGGAAGTAGAAACTACAAGGCCAGCAAGGAAAGTAAAGATAGTGGCACAGGCAGGGTGGGATAAGGTCAGAGGAAAGGAGGGACAGAGAATGGTAGGACGGAGGTAGGAGGGGGCTGACAACAAGGTGGAGGGGGTGGGAAAAATAAATATAACAGGGTGGCTATGTTGGCTGGGGCAAGGGCACTATGGAGGTGGTTGGGAGAGGAGGTAGAGATAGAAGATAAAGAAAGGATAGCTGTAGATAAGGCAGGGGATGTTGAGTGATGATTGTGTGGCATACAGACTAGGAGTAGATTGTGTGGTGATGGTAGTGTAAAATGGAGAGAGGAAGGGGGAGAGGAAGAAGGGGGAATGGGAGTATAATGGAAAGTCACTTAGGGGTGAGGGAGGTGGGTGGACAAGAGGATAGAGCAGTCACTGCAACAGACCAGGTAGGGAGAAGGCGCTTTATCAACCGCAGTCACTGAAGCCCTATAGGTTGTCATAAACAAGTCTTTGGAGCTATTCAGGGGATCAGGCTTTGCAGTTTGAGCCTGGATTAGGCTTTATTCCAGGCAGACGGGAGGGCATGGCTTATAGCCATGTTTCCAAACCGGGAACAGGAGGTTGGAACATCTAGCAAAATGAAGGAGTTACTGCGTAGGGAGCAGGGGCAGGTAATTTGTTGAAAGGGGTTGGAAATATAGGGGGGCAGTTTTGCCAGCAGGGCTTTGTAGAGCAAGGTGACAGAGTGGAAGAGAAGCCTGGTTGCTAAGGAGGTCCACTCAAGGGAGGCATACAGGTCACAATGATGAGTCTGATGGTGAGCATTGGAAACAAAGCATATCGCTCTGTGATACAGAGTGTCCAGTTGACATAGCAGGGCATCAGAGCATCTGCCATATAGAATATCAACATAGTCGATAAGAGGTATAATGGTTGTTTGGACCAGGTGCAGTCTGTAGTCAGAATCGAATAGATTTTTATTCCTATAAAATAAGCCAATTCTTTGATGTAATTTCTTTGCAAGGGAGTTGATGTGAGCTGAAAAATTAGGTGTCGATCTAGTTCACAGCCTAGGTATTTAAAATTGTGGACTAACGTGAGATCATTGCCACAGAGAGTCTCGATGGGGGGCAAGGAAGCAAGTAACATAGGGACGGAGGGCAAGTGGTTGGAATAGAAGAACATCACTTTTGTCTTTTTAGCGATTAACAGCAGTTTGGAACATACGAGATCGTGCTGGAGGAGATCAAATTCTGCCTGTAATTCTGCACGGGCTTCGTCTACTTAGGGACTGGATATGTATATCACTGTATCGTCCACAAAAAAGGTGTAGTTTTGCTTTGCTCTTGTAAAACTTTGCTGGGGAATTGTTCAAACTTATATCTAGTAAAGATATTGCAGAGGTTAGGCTCTTATAAAATAACGAGATATGTTTTATATCCAAAATAATAATTATTCTTGGTGAACCATAGTGAGTACTTTGGATTTCTTATGGATTCCAAGTTTTGCTGATTCCAGAAATTAAATATTTTTTTAACCACATATTTTTTGTATTTGGTGCTCAGGGTGATGCCCTTATCCACTGCTAGTTCAAGATTTTTAACTTGTGTTTTTCTAATATTTCCATGACCTTGGGTAGCCAATAACCATTTTTGTATCCCAATTCCCAAATCCAGCCACGTTTCTTTTTCTTTCAAACATAATTTAACTGCCAGGGAATCTGGTAACCTAGTAAGTCTTATTCAGTAATTTATCTTATAACTGTTGAATTTTGCTTTGATATTAGTAAGACCAAGCTCTGCCCTTATATAGGCAGAGAGGCAAGAATGCCCTACCCTAAGTACTTCCCTCACTACCACAAATAATGGAGATAATAATTTCTCTGTGTCTTTACATTTCTAGACCTCTGTTCCATGCAAAATCTGTGGTTCCAACTTAGCTTTTACCATAGTTTGTAGTGGCTTGATATGTAAACCACCATATTTAAACTTGAATTTTATCAATTCCCTTAGTGTTTTTTTTAATTATTTTTTTTAACTTGCCCGGCATCTTGACTTTCAGAAGAGGCCTCATACCCTCTCCTACTCCATCCACTAGGGCTTTCAAAGGCTCCCCCACCCTGGTTTCATTGTACTCATGAGGCCAGGGGTGTATGCATTTTTCTCCCATTTTTCTTCCCATTCCACTAAGGACGCCAGCACAGAGGACGTTCATGCAGACAGACAGCATACTGATGTACATCATTGTTAAGTGCCTCACAGCATCCTCCACTCCCTGACTCCAGAAAGCCACCTGTGCCCCTAATGCCCACACTTCCACAGGCAACGGTGAGGCGGGTGCTGAAAGCACCCCTGGTAACCCACCCCTGTGGGGAGCATCCATTGGGTTGCTAAATCCTCCTTCCCCCATCCGACCCCAGTGACCCGAGTCGGTTCCCAAACCTGGGTCACCAGCAAAGCGTGAAGTGTGGTGTCCAGTGCCTCAACCTTCAGTGCCACCAGTCCGCGTTCTTTTTAATTTTTATGAGATTACATCAGTGTGTTCCTTCCATAGTAAACATGCAGAAACTAGGCACAACTTCCACCCAATCGCTATCCAGTCTCCATGAGCTGTTAATGAGTTTCTTTTGCCTGAATATAACTATTTTCATCTTTCTTAAATTTATCTTCATTTTAAGTTCAGATGATTTGGTAAAAATAACGTTACATTTTTTTTTTAAACCTGATTTGGTTAATGAGAACAAGACAATATTGTCTGCATAAGCCAGCATCGGGCAAGACTGCAGGCTGATTTTCGGGAAAATCAGAAGGAAGCTCCTGAAAGTTTTTCAGCCTGTTATCAATGTATAGTGAAAAGAGTAGTGGTATTAGAATGCAGCCCTGTCTCACCACTGTATTTATCTTAAAAATTGAGCAGAGTTTTCCCAAGGCACCCAGACGTATCTCAGCCCTAGTACTATGGTAAAGAGAGGCTATGATGACCACTAATTTTTATCTTTCCCTCTGTCAATTAGTGTGTTCCATAGTATATTTCTAGATATTGAATCAATTGCTTGGGAGTAATCTATAAAAGCAATATAAAGTTTTCCACATTACAATATTACATACTTCTCTATCATATGGATTAAAATAAATACATTATCCACTGTGCAATAGCTGTTTTGAAAGCCAGCTTGGTATTCACAAATACCTTCAGTTAGCTCAAAATGGATTTTAAGTCTTTCCAAGATAACTTGCTAAATATTTTTAGACTTATGTCGAGTAGGCTTATTGGGCAGTACATGGGCGGATCAGTTAAAGTTCCCTTTTTATGTATAGGTATTATATTAGCACCTCTCCATGATTCTGGATAATACCCTGAAATAATAAACTTATTAAAAAATACAGTTAAGCCTTTTCCCCCGAAGGTAATTTCTGGGAGATAAATTTCAGAGGGGATACCATCTGGGCCTGCACCTTGTGTTTTTTTGAGGGAGCTAATGACCAGAAGAACTTCTAACATAGTAATTGGTTGGGAAGCAGTTCTAAAATGTATAATCTCTGGAGTTTCAACTGCATTAGGGTAAAAAAAGATATCAGAAAAGAACTATAGCCAGATGTGTTCTGTACTACTAAGTATCTATTGCCTTTTTATATTTATCAGTACTCTTAGTCACCAGAGTCCAAAATTTCTTACTATTTTTAGTTAAAACTGCATCCAGCATCTTGTCCCACTGTTTAACAAAATAGGCTTGTTTCTTGATTCTAAGAATCCATACTTGGTTAAGATTGTTTAATAATTGTTTCTTCTGGTGTTTCCTATATTCTCTATATAACCTTCTAATAATCTTTTTTTTTGTTCTTACATTCTTGATTGAACCATCCCACATGGGAGTTATTACTGTTGGACTTAACAGGACATTCAAGCTTAAGCTTTATTCTTTCAAAAAGAGCAATAATTAAGTCAGAAAACTGTACTACGTTTAGATTCAGAAGGATAGAGGGATCTACTGAAAATACAGAATCTTCAATTATACCTGCCAGTTCTATTTCAGAATTATGATGCCAAATTGTCTTTTTATTTGCTTATATTTCTGTAAACTGGACAGTGTCTGCTGAAACTGGCACATCCTGTGATCACTTTCAGGCCTAATCATGACTTGTAGTGATTTCAAAAGCTCAAATGTCCTGTCCAGACAGCCCACAACTGAAGCACCTCTAGTAGCGATATATGTAAATGCTCCTTCACAGTCACCTGACAACCTACCATTTACGGGATACACATTATATTCTTTTAGGATTTCAATGAGCTTTTCTCCCATCTTATTTATGTTGTTATCCTTGGACTTTCTTGGACTCAAAGGGTTAACACAGTCATTATATAGGAACATAGAATTGTCCACTTGGCCTTCAAGCTCTCCAGTTCTAGCATCGAAGTCACGTGTAAATAAAATTTCAGAGTCAGGGAAATCTTGTATTGCTTCTAAAATAACATTTAGAAAGTTATCCCAGATTGTCAAAGAGTAGAAATTTGAATTTTATGGGGGTATATAGCAGTTAATCAAGGTTATCCCCTGGTTGCATTTTTCAATATAAAGTGCTATAAGTTTAGAAAATGTTTTCCAGCAATGTACCTTACTGAAGGAGCCAATCCATACAAAAGAAATAAGCCCCCCAGAATGTCTAACCTGCATGTGCACTTTCCTACCTATTACATGAAAACATTCAAAGCCATTAAGGCACATTTATTCACCATCGTTGTGCCAGGTTTCTTGCAGATTTAATACATCATGTTCCAAAATAAAAAGTTTCCATTTATCATTACACTTATTATTCCCCCAACCAGAAATATTCCATAATAACTCTTTCAAACCTTTACTTCCATGCGGAGTAGGCACAAATGAGATTCCCAGGTTTTCCAGTCAATTGTTGACTTCATAACCAACAAGGGCCATGAATCTTTCAGACAAGGGAATACTGCATAAATTCTCATACTCCTGACTGTCATTACTGGGAGCTACAGTATTCAACAGTTTGGAATCTATAATATGAATACAAGCTGGTCTAGCAAATGAGCTTTCTCTAGTATACAGTCAGCAAGATTACTACTAGTGACCAATAAATTCACTTGCAAGGCAATTTCTGCCCTGTGTGCACTAATTCTACCAAGACTTTCAATAGAGACATATAGGAAGTTAGTGAGCAGGTCACTAATGGCAATTGTCAATCCATCATCTGTCTCATTTTCCATAGCATTCATTCTAAACATGCTTAGGATTACTTCATTATTATTAACTTTAAATTCCTTACCCACGGGACCTATATTAAATAGTTCTCTGTTGGGGTAGGTAATCAGAATATCCAATTTTAAGAGACGGGCGCTATTAATCCAAACATGGTTAGCTACTCTGTGGGACTTAAAAGATATATCAATCATTAAAGGAATAATGCATGACAGGGTGTGTGTCGTGCTGGGATAACACCATACCTGGGGGGGTTGGGCACGAGGCCGCAGGCCGAGTGCGTCCAATGCCCCAGGCGTGGCGTTATCCCAAACGACACACACCCTGGAGTGCATTATTGCTATTACACAATGGCTCGTTGTTATACAGAATAAAAAAAGTAATTTTAAAGATGTTTTTGTGTGGAAAAATATTTTTTGGTTTTAAGAGAAGACGAAACAATCAATCAAAAGCTCCATAAAACAATCAATAAATGCTCATCTACATGGGTTCACAGTGCTGAGACTAGACCTGTGGCATCATGCTGGGGTAATGCCATGGGTCCAGCCCCAAACTGACCAATCACAGCCCTAGATTCTTTCTTGCCATTGTATAGTTTAGCTTCTTTAATTGGTATATTGTTAACTTCTACTATATCATCTGCTGTTAGATCTAGATCTAGCTCATTTAAAAAAGGTCCATGTCCATCATATGAGTAACAGTTCCATTTTTTCCAGATGTTTCCCAGTTTTGTGGACCTAATAACCTGATGAGAGGGAAGTTGTCAGTAGCCAGAGTTGGTTCAGAAGTTATGGAAGGAGAGTTAGATGTTATCTTGGTCTTCAACAATTTAATAGTATTGTAATCCATATCGAGCCTAAAGAACCCAGGGCACTGTGCTTTTCCAGCCTCCCTGGGTAGTTCTGAAACCTTTTTTTGAGGTATAATTCCAAAATTACTCTGTAGCATAAAAACATCACTTTCCAGTGTACTTAACTGAGTCATAAGATCCAGTTGAGGGAGAACAGGTTTTTCCTCTTCTACCTGTCCCATCTGGTTTTTCAATTCACTGGAATGTACCAAGGTGGATTTGTTAAGAATTGCTCCTGAAGTAACACTTTTTGGCCTCTAAAATTATTTTGTAGTCAGAAGATTCACTCCCTACTGTCGAGATTACCTCATTAGCTACCTTGTTTATTTTGTTCTTCTTATTTCTCTTTCTCTTACTCCTTTGTTTCTTTCTCCTTCTGTTATTATTCTCTATACTTTCTGGGATATATATACTACTATTTCAGGCCTTGGTTGAGAAGGGATATGCTTGATGTTCATTGAGCTACTCTCTTCCTCAGGGATAAGGCTAGTTAGTTTGCTAAGTACTTCAACCAACTTAAATCTATTAATCACCACTACCCCTCTTAAAAAATCCAAGAGGTCCTTATTTATAACTAGTTGAGCCATCATAATCAGGCTGACATAATGTTGATTTTTTGTGGTTAGGATCATGTCCTCACTCAACCTACAAGCTTCGGAGGAGTGAACTTGTTTGGATAATGAGATATTTTGTCCCTCAGGAATCTTAACTTGGCAGTCCCTACACAACTGAGTGTTATTGAGCTGTTTATCAAAGCATTTTAGGCCATAAATTTATTTAGGGATTCGGATCATATCTTTGAGCTCAGAGCTCTTTTACAAAGGTTCCACATCAAACAGTGACAATGACAGCAATAACAAACAGTTTACATACAATACTCGAATAGTAGGTAGCTAGTATACAGTAAGGATACAATGTCATTCATAGTACCAATGGTGATAGTACAGCGTCAAGAGCATTCAACTAGGGTAAAGGACAGTGTTTATATGTAGTGAAGGAGATAAACAGGTGTGACACCTAGAGTGAGAGTCCAAGGAGGAGTCAAGGTGAGGAGGAGGGGAGACGGGGGAGTGGGCAGCCAGAAGAAGTGGCTTTGTCTAGGAGGTTGGGGAGGTAGTGGTAGTATGTTGGTTTTAAGGTTGATCCAGTGGGAGAAAAGGCACAGGGGGGAGAGGAAGACAGAGGGATAGGGCAAAGGGAAGAGTGGGTGTAAAAGGAAGGGGAAGGAGAGTGTGGGTGGTGGCATTATGGGTGTTAGAGTCCAAGTGGCAGTCACAAACTGTCCTAGTAAGAAGGTGTTGCCTTAGGCCATTTTTGAATTGTGAGATGCATTGGGAGTTTAGAATGTGCACTGGGATTTCATTGAGCCATTGGGAGGCCCTAAAGCTGAAAGCACGCTGTCCCTGCACAGTTCGATGGAAAAGTGTTGATAGGGCCCCCATCATCCTGCCTCTGGTGGTATAGCTGGTAGCACTTGGTGTTAGGATGCTAAAAATGCATGGGGCGGTTTTACCCATTAGTGCCTTTTTTCCAAGGAGACATGTTTGGAATATAATCCTGTTCTTTAGTGGCAGCCAATTGGTCTCCTTGTATAAGGAGCAGGTGTGGGTATTTTGATCTGCAGCCATTGTGAGCCTACATGCCTTGTTGAGGGCAATGTGAATCCTTTTTAGTGCAGTGTCTGTTGCTGCACCATAGACCACCAATCCATAGTCGATGGTAGAAAGGATGGAGCTGGAGACTGAGAGATGGAGGGCCTCTGGAGTGAGATACTTTTCATGCCTATATAGTACACCCAGCTTGGTGTTCACTGCCTTTACCACTGTGTCAATGTGTAGGGTGAAGGTGAGGCAGTCATCAACGGTAACCATAAATGGTAACCTGTAGTTTCTGAATAATGTTACCAATCTCAGGACCAACTTTTTTGGAGGTCTCAGTTATACTGTCTACTTTAAAACTGTCTTTAAAACTGCCTTGTAAGCACCAAATGTTTGGTGTAGCTTGGAGTGCCCGAGAGTTAAAAGAACTACTAAGGTTTGCAGAAAAAATATTTTTGACTACTGGGGGGGCACAGGTTCTCTAGCGCCTGGTGCCCTTTGCTCTTTTATCTCAGGCCCCCTATTATGGGTAGATTCAGCTATGTCTGTAATTACAATTGAATTAACTGCTAAGGGGCAATAACTCTGCCTCCCTTTGCTCATAGCTGTGGTCTCTAGAATAAGGGAGGATTTGGGGGGTAGAGGTGACACTTCCACCACCAATCCCAACTATGGGCACCATATGATCAGTTATTTTACTCTGCTTTTTTTTATTAATTCTAGGAGGTTTGGGCATTTCCACTGCTAATGGAGAAAGATCGGGGTTTGTCATCACTTGCTTACTTGCAGCCTGGTGTTGACCATTATTAAATAATATAGATCTTGGTCAATTACCTTCATATAGTGCCTGCAGTTATATGTAATGACTTAAAGCGTCAGTGTCACTCAAAAAAAAGAAATTCTAGATTCTAGATTCTTTAAATACTCTTAGGCTACTTAAGTGGGACCATAGAACCCAGCATAAAATTACTTTAAAATCTCCAATGTAGGAGAATAAATACTGTGCAAAAGGAGTATAACAAGGCTTAAATAGAGTTTGTGGTTAAAAGAAGCCAACAGAAATGGTCAGAAGACTGGAGCTACTGACATGATGCAGCGCTCCGAGTAACAGCTCCTCGAGTCTGCTCCCATCACCCAGCATTATTTCTTGGCTATATTAATCATCATGATGAGTCTAAAATCTTTCTTTTGCTGACAACATCCTCTTCTGACTGTAGAGATAAGAACTGGGTGAAAATATGGATGCTGAAATGCATCTAGCGCTACCGAGACACACTCCTCCTGTCTCCCCAGAGAAAACTATTAAACGCTCCAAGGCCCAGCAGAGTGGCAGCGGTAAGCTTAATACTACAGTGGCCTCCTCAACTCAGGCCTCAGAAGTGACCCCTCTCACTCTCGAGAGATTCCTCAAGGAATTCTGACCATTTCGAGATGACCTGAAATCATTGACCACCGAAGTTAAGCTGATGGCATCAGCACTCAATGATATCTCCACCAGGATGGCAGACAATGAAACTCACCTTATTTTCTTGGAGAAATGAGCAGACTGAATGAATGATGGCGCCATGGATAACAGGCA
The DNA here is from genome assembly GCA_016271365.2 of Neoceratodus forsteri. Lineage (NCBI taxonomy): Eukaryota > Metazoa > Chordata > Ceratodontiformes > Ceratodontidae > Neoceratodus > Neoceratodus forsteri. The sequence goes on along the minus strand of CM028132.1, from coordinate 963,177,101 downwards.
CAGAATCAAAAAATTGGAAAATAAAATTGAAGATTTAGAGAGGAGGAGTCACAGAAATAATGTGGTAATAATTGGGATTCTGGAGAAGGAAGAAGGAAACAACACTATCCTATTTATCCGGAAACTGATCGAGAAGCTAGTAGGCCCTTCACCCTTCAGCGTATCCTATACTATAGAACGGGCCCATAGAGCCCTAAGGCCGACACCATCCCCTGTCTCATTACCTCAACCATTGATATTCAAATTTTGGAATTATCAAGAAAAACAACTATTTTGTGGGAAACTTAAGGAACTTCAGGAAATACAATGGGAGGGGACAAAAATCAGGATCACTCAGGATTTACCAGCTTCAGTGAGACACTGGAGAACTCAATTTCACCCTCTTGTCATGAAACTAATAGCTGAAGGAGTGAAATTTAAGATGGGATATCCAGCACATCTACAGGTACTGTTATCGGGATCCAGGGCTACATTCGAGGAGGTTGCAACAGCACAGAAAGCCCTCCAGAAGGGTTTACCAGACCTCTTCCACACATGCTGAAAGGGAATGTAAAAACTTTATTTTCCAGACATAAGAAGAAACAGCAACTAATATGGATTTACTCAGGAGGGTAATAGTTTGTGGACAGTAACATCCATCATGTTTGCTAGACTCTACGGATCGATGACCAATCTTATCATGGGATTAAAAAAGAAAGCAGCATTTAAATATGTTGAGAGGAACTGGGCTAATGCAAGCAAGAACCCGCAGAAAGAATGAGGTGAAGAGCCTGATGTAGGGCTCAAGTAAAACATTTAAGACCTAACTTGTTGTGTTTTTTTCAGAAACAACGAATTTACCAAGTTGTGACATTTTAAGTTATTAGGGTTCAGGAAGACACTCTAGTACAATTATTTGGCAATATCAGGTCCTGCTATTATTTCTGTTAAAAAAACACTGGTGGTTATTTACTACTAGAGGGAACTCTTTCCACAAGTTTAGATAAATCCTAACCAGTTTCTCCAATGTGGAAAGAGGAAAATATGCTTTCTTTGATTTGTTTTTGCACCCTGATAATTTCCTATCAGGAGGATTAAGTTTATTAACTATCTCAGGTATTATCTTACAATTACTACAACAAGGCTAGATTTTGAGAGTATATCAAGTAGAACAAGTAAGATCACTCGCTGTAGATCTGGTTAGCAGTTACTTTATATTTAAGGAATGTAATCCTTACCTGTTAATTTAACAAGATAAAGAAAGGTTATCACATAATGGGACTTAGTAATTATTAGATATAGATTCTTATCCAGGTTAATAGACAACATTAGTTTTAAAACCAAGTTATCTGCAATGATGTTTTGTTCTTAGGATGGGCGATGGAAAAGCTGATTAGAGGAGAGGACGAAGGATAGTCTAAATAGCATTGTAGGTACAGTAAGGAGGGGGGGGGTTTCTTCCTGTTTTGAGAAAAGATTATGGGTAGGGTCTAAAGGTAAGAAGGGAATTAATCAGACAGTGGGAAAGGAAAAGGGGGGGAAGAGTAGACAAAAGCACATCAAAAATAATTCATTTAAAGCCAATACATACATGGATTAATAAGGTTTTCTGGTGTTCCTCCATCTGGGATCTTTTAGAAATGTTTAATGGCTAATACAATATGGATAGCTCTGTGGAATGTTAAAGGGGTGAGGAAAAAATCCAAACAATATCAAGTGTTAAAACATCTGAAGGTTCTATTGGCAGAAATAGTTTTTATTCAAGAATCTCATTTGTTGGACTCTGAAGCATCTCAGCTCCGGAGACAACAATTTGGTTAGTTTTTCACTGCTGACGGCACAACTAATAGCTGTGGAATGATGATCCTTATTCACAGAAAGCTTCCTTTTTCAATGACCAAGATGATTAAAGACCCTCAGGGTAGATTCATTTTTGTTCAAGGCATACTTTTTAATAAAGAAATATTGTTGGGTAGTATTTATGGTCCTAACCAGGACACACCAGGATTTTTTACACAACTCATTCAGGTGTTAAATCAGAACCACAGGGGCATTTTTCAAGATGGCCGCCAGGCTGGGCGCGTCGTTGGTGCTTCCCTGAAGAACTCATTTTACTTTCACTATTTTTATTTTATTTCTATTTTATTTTATTTGTGTTTAGTCTCGGATCTGGTGTACGCTTTGTTGTTTGGCGTCCCGGCGTTCCGGTGTTAGCATTACCGCTACTCTATGAGTGCATGGACTATCTGTTGTAACGTTACTGTTACCCTTTGAGCGCATGGACTACCTGCTGTAGCGGTTCGCTGGTGCCATTTTGTGGGAGACGCCAGCTGGCTTTTTCTTTTCTGAGTGCATGGACTATCTGTTGTAACGTTACTGTTACTCTTTGAGCACATGGACTACCTGCTGTAGCGGTTCGCCGGTGCCGTTTTGCGGGAGACGTCAGCTGGCTTTTTCTTTTCTGGAGTCCTCAGTGGTCCCAGTCGAGAGTCCGGTGTGACTCTAGTGGAAGGAATACACTCCATGGGTCATCAGTTTTGTGGGACACTCGGAGGGTCGCAGTATGTGGGAGTGACGTTACCGGAGATTTTTGGAGCTTGGATGGCATTTTTCTTCTCCGGATAGTCTGGATGGTTATTTGACGTTGGTACTCTTTATCTTATTCCCCTTGTTTTGGATACTGGAGGGGCTCAGAGAACTCAAGCTCTGTTTTTAGCAGGGTTGTGAGTTGTTAGTACTTTTCCACATTTTCCCCCACAGTCTGAGGTGGGGATTTGAGATTTTTTTCTCCTAGCTTTTCTGTGAAGAAGTGTTTTGGTTGAGGTGAAAGTGAGGAGCTAGCCCTAAAGGTGTTTGGAGGAGTTCTGGATATTGGGTTTGCTGAAGAGGAGATGGAAGATCTCGGACCGGGGCTCTGTTGGAGATTGTGAGCCCTTTGAGTTTTCAATTAATAGGTGGTTTTCCTGCCTTTTGTTTGCTCTGGCTAGCGCTCTCCTGGGTGTCGCTACTCCACAGGGGTTGGGGCGTTTCCCAGTCAGGGAGCTGAGTGGGGTGCCACGCCACCTCGGACCATGGAAGGGGCTATGGTAGTGGCTCTTCTCGTGGCCCTTTAGTGTGAGTGGCAATATTTTGCCCGGGGAAGGTTTCGGCTGGAAGTAAATAAGATTGGAGTCTGCTTGATCCTTTTTGGATATAAACTTGCTGGATTTTATGAACTTCCTGGATCTCCTTTGGACTAATTTTTCCTTCCAGATTTGTGTGACTGCCTCTTTTATGGACTGTCTTGGACCTTTATTGTATCTGAGAAGCTGCTGTTTTGTCTTCTGTTGACTCTGTTCTGGACTTCGGGTGGTGAGAGGACCCTGGGTCCAAAATTTCTGTTTATTTATTTATTTGATATTGTGTGTCTTTCTCCTGGTTTGGGAGAAAGACTAATTTTTATTTCTCCCCTGTTGTGAGAGAACTGGGGGGGATTTAAATATTTGTATGTTTTTATTAGGCAGTGAGAGTGCCTTTTTACCCTCGCTCCCCGGTGGTGAGAGGACTGGGGTAGGAGGGATTTGTTTTGTTTTAACTTATATTTTGGGTTTTGTTATAATTTATTTATTTAATTTGTTTATTAGTTAGTTTTAGGTAGTTAGTGAGGTTTTTTGTATATTTTAGGTGGTGGGTTTATTTTTTATTGTTTAATTTGGGTAAGCAGTGTCATGTGCTGGCCTTCTTCCTCCACGGTGGTGCGTTATTCCCCCTCCTCTCTTCGTGCCCTCTGCCCCTTTTGCACTCCTCCCTTACAGTTCAAGATTTATCAGCATTGTAGGGCATTGGGAATTGCTCGTGGGAGGGCGAGGGGGTGCACGAACAGGGGAAGGGGAACGAACGGAGTCACCGGGTTGGGGTTATTAAGTCCAGAAGGTGCCCTGGGGAAAAATAGAATCCAGATCGGGGTCCACCCTGTCTGGTTTCCATACCCAAGGGCACTACTGATTTCAGTAGGCAGATAGGCCCAACAACCACTGAGGTTTGTCCAACTCGGGCGGTGTTATGCAATGCCAGGTCTGTTAAGAATAAAACTGGTATTATTGCCGACCTTATCGGTTTGGCTGATCTGGCTTGCATCACTGAGACCTGGCTGGATGAAAATTCTGGCCCTATAGTGGAGGCCATGACTCTGGCCAGGTACTCGGTGATACACCACCCGAGATTGGACCGCAGGGACGGGGGGGTTGCAGTCCTTTGAGACACAGTTGTAGCAGGTGTAGGCATTCGAATCATTCTCATCTACCATCCACCCGGAGATGGGAAAGATTTCTTACAGGAAGTGGCAGACTTCCTCGTTGACATGTCATTTGAGTCACCCAGATTGATGGTGCTGGGTGACTTCAACACCTGGGTGAACGATGGATGGACGATGAACTCTCCCATCTTATTTATGTTGTTATCCTTGGACTTTCTTGGACTCAAAGGGTTAACACAGTCATTATATAGGAACATAGAATTGTCCACTTGGCCTTCAAGCTCTCCAGTTCTAGCATCAACGATGAACTCTCACAATTTGGTAAACACTTCCTCCAACTAATGTCTTCTTTGGGCCTCATACAGGTAGTTTCCACTGCTACACATAAATCTGGACACTCTCTCGACTTGGTCTTCCTTCTTGGGACTGATGCATCTGATATGGGGGTGGAACCAGTTGTTTGGTCTGACCACCACATCGTGAGGTTCAATTTTTGCACCCCGCTGAGAAGGCCAGCCCCTGTGGAGATGGTCAGGTACCACCCATTATGGAATGTTACTCCACAAGGCCTGGCGGTGGTCCTTGATCTATCATCACTCGTGTTGGTGGGCAGTAGTCCAGAGGCACTGGTACAGGCCTATAATGAGGCCATTACGGTTGCCCTGGATTCTATTGCTCCTGTTCATGAGTGACCTCTTTCCCGTCACCCCAGTGCCCCTTGGTTTGATGGGACTCTGAAGGAGATGTGGAGACAAGGGTGAAGGTTAGAGCATTGCTGGCACAAGTCCGCCCTTGATGCCAACCGTCTTAGATTGATTGAACATTATACTAGCTATCAATCTGCAATCACCCATAATAAGGCAGAATTCCTGTCCAGGGAGATTGCAGTTGCTCAGAATTGACCGGCTCAGCTGTTCCAAACTGTAGATAGACTGTGCAACCCAGCCTGTCTGCAAGTTTGGAAAGCCTTTTTGCAAATTGAGTGCGATGAGCTTGCTCGATACTTTGCAACTAAGGTGGCTGACATCAGGGCAGACTTGTGTCAGACAACCTCTAAGGGTGATGTGGTGGGAGTGTGCAGGAGCACAGGACCTCGCTTCTCCTGGAGTTCCTTTTGTCGACCTGAGTTCATGGATATTATGAGGATCATCCACAGTGTGCGCCCTACAAGCTGCGGCTTGGATCCTGGACCGACTACCCTAATTTTGGGTTGTATAGACATCATTGGTCCAGTTCTGGTGCAAATTGTCTGGTGCTCCTTGGAGTCGGGTGAGTTTCCTAGCTCCCTGAAAGAGGCGGTGGTGACACCTCTCTTGAAGAAAGCTTCCTTGGACCCAGATTATTTTTCCAGCTATAGACCCATCTCTAACCTTCCCTTTATTGGGAAGGTTATTGAAAAGGTCATAGCTGCTCAATTGGATGACCATTTAACCATCCATAATATCTACTAATCCTTCCAGTCTGGCTTCCAGAAAGACACAGTACGAGACTGCACTGTCTGGTGCTAATGATCTGAGGGGAGAGATCAAAGGAGACATTCTATCCTGGTTCTCCTTGATCTCTCTCTCAGCTTTGACACTGTGGATCACATGGTGTTGCTAGCATGCCTGGGGCAAATTTGTGGAATGTCTGGAACTGTTTTTAAATGGTTCGAGTCATTCCTCACTGGGAGATCACAAAGAGTTGTGTCAGGATTTTTTCCTCTGGCCCAGTCTCTTTGTTGTGTGGAGTGCCTCAGGGTTCTGTGCTGTCGCCCATGTTATTTGCAGTGTACATGCTGCCCCTCGGAAACATTATAAGACGGTATGGGCTGAGGTTTCACTGCTATGCAGATGATACCCAGCTATACCTGTCTTTGCCACCAGGATGGAGCTCTTCGGTATTTAATAACTGTCTGGGGAGATCCAAGACTGATGGATTCTAGTTAGCTAAAGTTGAACTCGGAGAAAACTGAGGTTTTGATCTTGGACCCGGGTGGTCAGATTGAGAGGTCGTGTGCTGGCACGCCGTCTGGAAATTTTTCTTGGTGGTGTGTTGCTTCCGGCCTCTGAACGGGTGCGCAACCTTGGGGTGATTCTTGACGATAGGCTGACTTTTCAATCTCAAGTGTCAGCTGTCATCAAGACTTCCTTTTACCATCTTAGGAATATTGCCCGGGTTAAGCACCTTGTTCCATCTGACTCTCTGCCAATATTGGTCCACGCTTTTGTGTCCTCACGCCTCGACTACTGCAACACCCTTTACTTTGGGCTTTCTGGGGTTGAAATCTGCACCACAGCTTGTGTAGAACGGCAGCCCGGTTTTGACTGGGACAAGTAGGTCCTGTTACATTACCCCGGTACAAGAGCTGCACTGGCTCCCAATACGGTGGAGGATCACCTTTAAAGTCATTTTATTTACTTTCAAAGCCCTTTACGATCAGGGTCCATCCTATCTGAAAGACCTGCTGGTTCCTTACTGCCCTGGCCGATCACTCCGCTTGGCTGACATGGGGTTGTTAGAGATTCCAAGAGTGAGTTTGAAATCCTCTGGCAGTAAAGCATTTTCTCATGCCGCACCCACTCTTTGGAATTCTCTACCATGCCGGTTACAGGAATGCTCCTCCGTGGAGATTTTCAAGAAGGAACTGAAAACTCATCTTTGGAGAATGGCATTCTCGGAAGGTTAAATGTACTGTAAAGTGTGTGAAATTTTATTGTAATTTATTATGTTTTATGATATATTTTATAATCTTTATGGTTTTGATGTCTGTATTGTGTGTTGAAGCTTTTATTGATCTGTTCAGTGCCTTGATATAGCGAAAGGCACTATATAAATAAAATTATTATTATTATTAACTCCCTTTTTTTCAACCTTGATGATCCTTGGGGGGGATCTTAATCTGGTATGTGATCCGACCTTGGACCACACCAGTCAACAGAAAAAAGGTCTTTCACCTACCCAAAGAGCACTAAGGGAATTCATTGACCAAACGGGAGTATGTGTTATCCGAAGGGTTTTACACCCATTAGATAGAGAATACACGTATGCTTCTCCTGTTCATAGATCCTCATCCAGAACAGATTATTTACTCCTGTCTCATTCCCTTATACCTGGGACCCTTGAGGCATCAATATAGCCTGGTCCTCCATCTGACCATTTTCTTGTTTTAAGTCAAATATCACTAGTATCATTACCCAGAAGAGGTTCCAGATGGAAATTAAATGGTCAGTTGTTAAAGGATCCTGGTTTAACTTAATGTATTTAAGAACATATAGAGATGTTTATCGAGCTTAATCAAGAATCATCATCAGAGAGACCCGATATGGTATGGTGTGCCTTTAAAGCCTACCTAAGGGAAGTTCTAATCAGTTTAGCCTCCAATAGGAAAAAGACAACAACACTATGTCTGTCCCAATTATTATCCCAGATAAGTGTCATTGAGAGAGATTTATCTCGGCACTCTCCTGCCTCACTCAAGGAGGGATTAACAAAGTTGAGAGAATCTGGAAATTCTTAGAGAAAAAGCTGAGTATATCATACTGAATGCAAACTTATATACAGATCAGGGGGAAAAGGCAGGTCGCCTCTTGGTGCTCAGGATTAAGCAAATGGAGTCTTCCCATTTCATAGCTTCAATACGTTCTCAAACTGATGGCTCCTTAAAAATTAGCCCAAGCTATATTATAACTAAATTTACTGAGTATTATACATCTCTTTATGGGCCCATGCAACATCCCTCAACTGAGCAGACATTACAGAATTAAATGGCAGAGGCTAATTTACCTCAGCTCATGAAAGAGCAACAGAATAGACTAACTGTCCTGATTACTAGCAGGGAACTGTCTGAAATAATTGGAGACTTACCTGTGAATAAAACCCCAGGCATAGATGGATATTCGGCTAATTTTTATAAAAAAAATTAAGAAACACTTAATCCCAATGTTCCTTCCCTTATACCAACAAATCCTCTCAGGAGTAGAGGTTGATTCAACTCTCTTTGAGGTATTGATAATTCTATTACCAAAATCTGACAAAGCACCTGAATTGGTCACAAATTACAGACCTATATCCTTAATGAATCAAGATGTAAAAATTCTAACTAAATTACTAGCCAATCATCTGAGTTTGGTGCTTTCTACTCTGATTGGGCCAGAACAGTTTGGATTTATGAAGGGAAGATCTACATCAGACCACCTTTGCACCCTGTCTCATATGTTCTTGGTATCCAGGGATGCTCCTTTTCCTGCAGCTTTGGTCTCCCTGGATGCTGAGAAGGCATTTGATAGGGTGAACTGGCAATACTTGTTTCAAACATTAAAAGCCTTTGGTTTCCCAATAGATTTTCCAAGCTGGATCTGGTCTTTATACTGGTCCTCAACTGCCCGTGTTTCAGGTAATGGGGTGACTTCAGAAATCTTTACACTTAATTTTGGAACAAGACAAGGCTGACCCTTATCCCCATTACTCTTTAACATTTATTTGGAACCTTTAATTCACAAATTGCAGGATTGCCAGGCCAGTCAAGATATTCCCATTCATCTCTGTGAGATTAAGGTCTCGGCCTACATGGATGACTTCCTCCTCCAACTCTTAAATCCCATCACTTCCATACCTCCTATGTTAGATATTATCAATGCCTTTAATAGAGTCTCTAACTATAAATTGAATGTAAGCAAGACAATTGTTTTTCCTCTTAATCATAAATTATTCAAACCAGATATCTCAGCGCTTGGTCTTAGCTGGAAGCAGGATTCTTTAAGATATCTAGGTATTGAACTAACTTGACAACCAGGACATTCTCTTAAATTAAATCTATATTCCCTGGTCCACATTATAAATCAAGACCTTAATAGATGGGCATCATTTCCGATTTCTATATGGGGCAGGAAAAATTTGCTCAAAAATGAATGTTTTCCCATGACTCTTCTACCCCCTTTCATTACTTAACATTTGGTTTCCACTATCCTGATTTAAAAAGGTACATAACATTTCCATCAAATTTATATGGAACAATAAAACCCCTAGGATAGCTTATCACAAGTTAACTGCTCCTAAAGTCAGAGGAGGGTTACACCTCCCTCATCTTGGTCTCTACTTTTGGGCCAGCCATATTAATAAATATTTAAGATAGCTCCCAACAGAAGATCTTCACCACGCCCCACTTTGGCTCAAAGTAGAAGTGACTCAGATACGTTCATGTGGCTTAGAACCAGAGGGCTTATTATATATGAGAGAGGGCCTTCTCCCCTCTAAACTTAAAACATTCTCCTATAGCAGTGTCTTTAAGGATTTATGCCCAACTTTGTCATTATCTTAAATATGAACACAGAACAGATATGAACCAACCTTTAGTAGGGAAACTTAATTTTAAAATTGATGGAAGGAGTATTTCTTTAAACTGGCTACCGTGTGTAAAGGATATGCAAATTACTAGCCTTATTAATGAAGGGGGCTCATGGCTTCCAGTAGAAGATTTTAAAGATGAGTTTCAGTTTCCAAATAAATTTACCTTTAAGATTATCCAACTGAGAAACCTTTTAATGTAAGTATTTGGTCAGAATCCCTCTTTAACAACTTGCAGCTCTTTTTCAAAAGAAATGTCCCATTTAGTTGGTCGTTCAAAAGCAGTGTCAAAGATTTATCATATATTATTTGATTGGAAACTCCCTGATTGTTTTTGTCCTACTCAATATTGGGCAGCCTTATTCCCAAACATTGCTATTGATTGGCCAATACTATGGCATAATTGCCATAGGTTCGTGACTCAAGATAGATTAAGACTCATGTAGATGTACATCCTTCATAATGCATATTATTCACCGCATAAGCTTGCTAAATTAGGTTTAAAACCTTCACTATTATGTGTCCGATGCCTTCAAAGTGAAGGAACATTATATCATATATTCTGGTCATGTCCCAAAGTGACTTCACTATGGACCACTATCCAACAAGAATTGGACCCTTCATTGGGGCTGAAGGATCTGTTTACCCCCGAGATTTGCCTTATGGGTGACTTCTCAGGAATAAGGATCCTTAACCGAAAATACTACATGGCTCTTATATCCATGTCGGTTAAAAACTGATATTAAGACATTGGGTAGACCAAGAGGATATTTCTTACAATGAGTGGCTGGTGGAACTGCTTGGAAATCTTTGGATGGAAAAAGCAATAACCAACCTGTATAACAGGATGAGAAAGTTTAAACAGATTTGGGATCCTTTGTACACCTTATATTCATTATAAATTGTAGTCCAGATGTAATGATGTACTGGCTTAACAGATTTATTTTTATCAGAAATGGCTATGATAGAATGTTAATGGATAGGTTGAAGATCAATAGGGAAGGGGAGGGATAAATGGGGAGGAGGGCAGTGGGGTAGGGAGAGGGGGCATATTCATACTGATATGATGTCTCAGGTACCTTGTAACATGTATCTGTATATGTACTTTATGTGTATATGAAAAATATCCTTTAATAAACTTTAAATTGAAAAAAAAGAAGACGGGAGCTGCTATTTCCCCAAGCGATTCTTAATATGCACAGTCACTCCTTTAAAAAATGGAATAAACAGTTCACTATTCACCTGTCCACAAAGAAACTCTTCCCAAAACCAACAATCCACCAATGATTCTAGTGGTAAGAGAGCAGTTTGTTGGTATTACCATGGGCTTACCAGAAATCCTTTATCTAGAAGGGTTGCAGAAAGGGAATGGATGAGCAGATGCTGTGAGAATGCCGTCAGGCCTTCTTGACACAATGCTGATTAGCTGAGGTGCAAAACATTCCTAAAGTGCATATATATATTTAGTCACTGTAAGATGAATTATAAAAGAGATCCACCACCTTTTCTTCAGGCGAGGCACTAAAATACCAAAAACAAGTAGTGAGGAGCGATAAAGACTGACACAAAATCTCCTCTCTTAAAACAGTTAAACTGTTAAAACCTAAGTGTATGTATAGATAAAATAACAGCCCTATCAGTAACTAAACATACTGCCCTAATATAAAATAAGACTAAAGACATAAATATTTAAAAATAATCAGTGAAACAAAAGAAGTTTACTTTTATCCAGTGTAATGCAGTTCAAGAAACAAAATGTAGCGCAGGTATAGGGTTGCTATCTCACCGCTCTTAATAGCTTCACATGAACCTTGGCAGCTCCAGAATGTATTGGCAGCTGGAACACAACCACTACCTGATAAAACGATGGTGTAAGCACATCTATCAGCACTTTTATTCAATTTGGAGGTTGGAGAAGAAAAAAGCAGCATACAATCAAATGTGCAGACCTGTAATGGCACTTGGCGAAATCTGAAAACCAGATTCAGCGCAAGTGCAATATTAACAGGGTGATCATGTGACCTTAGCTTCTAAACTGGCACAAAACTTAAACAGCCAAGTATGTTTATTTATTTATTGAAATGTTTCACCAGGAAGGCACACTGAGCAACAAGTCACTCATCTCCTGGTGCAACCTGCAGGGAAGGAGTACAACTGGAATGAGACATTTAACATTCAGATTACTAGACCAACATTAACATACAGTTGTAAGGCAGGTGTTACAAACAGTGTTACAACAGTGTTGAGCATAACATGTAGAAAAAGTGAACAAAAATAAATGCCGGGTCAATAAGTAAACAAGTGCTTACATGAAAGAAAAGGGGGAAAGGGGACAGAGGGGTGAGGTGGAGGAGGGAGAAGAGTCGTGTCCCTGGAGACCCCTTCAGGATGCGAGGAACCCTGTAAGGGGACTGGGGGACCAGAGAGAAGGGGTTAAGGTGGTGTCCCAGAGAGACCCCTAGAAGATGGTGGAGGAAGGGAGTAGATGAGAGATACAAGGCCCTTGGGGGGAGGAGAGGGACCCATGGAGAGCATCCAGGGTTCTGTGAGAGATCAAGGGAGGCCAGTAAGGAGGGGCAATTAGGGGAAAGGGGAGAAGGGCTAGGGATTTGGGAGGTGGGTGTGTACAGGGAAAAATGAAGGTGAGGGTAGGGTGGTAGGGTTTGTCCAGGGCTTAGAGGAGGGAATTAGGGAGGGACATGGCAGGAGCAGCTGGGTGCAAGATAATTATTGAGGGCAGAGCTGATGGAGTAGGAGGAGGATGAGTGCCGGATATGGGGTTGGAGGGAATTCCAAAGTTTTGGTAGGTAGTGAGAGCAGTTAGATTGGCCAATTTGGGTGGATCTGAGGGGGACAACCAGAGTATGGGAGTCAGTTAATCTAAGGGAATGGGAGGGTGGGAGGAGTGTTAAAAAAGGAGGAGGTGAGGTAGGAAGGGAGCTCACCCAACCAGTGCTTGGAGGTGAATTTAGCACAGTGGGAGAGTAACCTATTTATAAGAGAGGAGAAGACAGGGCACGATAAATATTGCAGTGATGGGTGCGAGAGGGGCATCCAGGGCAAAGCAGCAGAAGGAATTAAAGAGGGGGTCCAGTCTGGCCAGGGAGGACTTAGTGGCAACACCATAGACCACATCACAGTAGTCGAAATGGGTAGTATAATCTTCTGAACAAGTTCACACCTAGCTGTAGGAGGGATGCAACTACGGTTCCTGAACAGGGTACCAAGCTTGGGGTGCAGTTTATTCTGGATGGTGTCAATATGTCCAGAGAAGTTTAGGTGTTGGTCCAACCAAACACCTAAGTACCTGAAAGAGAATGTGTTCTCAAGTAAAGTCCCCTCAAGGGTGTGAAAAGTGGGTAGGGAGGGAAGCCTAGAGAGTCTCTGCTATGTAGCAAAGGTCATAGAGACTGTCTTTGGCATTAAGGAAAAGTTTACGGTTAGCAAACCAGAGCTGAAACTTGTCAAAGTCTTGCTGTAAGATGGTTGTAACTTCAACAGGACAGGAGCCAGATGCATTCAGGACTGTATCATTGGCATACATATGTATAGCAGAGGATGGGGAGCAAACAGAGGGAAAATCATTTAAGAAGATGGAGAATAGGAGGGGCTCTAATACCGAGCCCTGGGGGACTCCAGTGCTGATCGGGAGGGGAGGGGAAGTGGCATACAAGATCTTAACTGATTGGGTTCTACCAATATGGTAGGCCTTGAACCAATTTGTGATGGAGGGAGATAGACAAGCTGCTGGAAGAGAGCTGAGGAGGAGGGAGTGAGAGACAGTGTCAAAGGTTATGACCAGGTCGACAAAAATGGCAGAGGTAATTTGCCCATTGTCCATACTGGTTAGGAAGGAGTCTGTGAGTTGTAGGAGAGAGGTGGTGGTTGAGTTGTTTTTCCTGAAACCAGACTGGAAAGGGGTGAAAAAGGAGGTGTCAAATAGAAAAGAGGTGAGTTGGGAGATGGCAATGTGTTCCTGAAGCTTGGCAAGGGTAGAGAGGAGTGAAATGGGGCGATAGTTGCCAGGGGATGAGGGATCACCCCTCTTTGGGTAGAGGGAGGACCACAGTATGTTTCCATGAAGAGGGGAACAGAGGCAGTAGAGAATGAGAGATTTAGGATTATTGAGAGGGGGGTAGGCAATGGCTGTAGTGGAGAGGAAGAGGAGTTTTGGGTCAAGACCATCAGGAGAGGCACCTTTAGAGTGGTTGATGGTGAGGAGGGTACTTAAGGCATCATTTGGGCTTACAGTAGCGAAAGAGAAGGGAAGGGAAGGTGGGAGGGTGGTGGAGGGGGCACACTGGTAGAGGGTGGGGAAGGGGATGGGTAAGAGTTGAGGGATTTGAATAGCTCAGTAGTGTAGAAAGTATAGTAAGAGTTAAATTCTTCAGCTACAGCTGGTGAGTCGGACACTAGTGAGCTATTTACTTTAAGTATCGGGGGCGGTGGATGAGATGAGTAGGTAAATAGGGTGTACATCACCTTCCAGAACATTGAAGGTGAATTTATGTTGGTGATGAATGCAGATTTGAAATATTCGGACTTGGCTAACCTTGTAGCCCTGGTGCAAGTGTTTCTGAGCATGCAGAAGTTTGCAAAGTCACTAGCATGCTGGGTAGCTTTATGATGCTTCCAGGCTCGATCTCTAGCCCTGAGACAGGCCAGAAGTTCAGGGGTTATCCAAGGTAAGTGATTACCTCTGACTCTGGTTTGTTTGAGTGGGGCAAAGGCATTCCAGTTTACAAGAAAGATTTCTTTGAAGTAGGCAAGGACCTTTTCAACTGAGGGGAAGGTGGTTAGGGGGGACCAGTCAGAAGTGGCAAGGTTGCTCAAGAGACCTGAAAGAGTGCAGTTGTATGGTTTTGTGAGGTGATTTAGTTCTGTGGACTTTCCTAACTATGAATATTGGTTTATGGTCACTGAGAGCATCGGGGAAGATGCCAGAGGTGATGATACCGTGGAGGTGGGAGGTAAGGGCCCAGTCGAGTAGGGAGTATTGCTGTGTCTTGTGGTTTGGGCAGGTGGGTTCTGATATCAGTTGGGAGAGGTTTAGGGGTCCGATTTCATTTTTAGTTTTGGTAGTTTTAGGTGACAACCAATTTATATTGAAGTCACCTAGGATGAATACTTCCCCAGAGTGAGCAAGGAAAGTGATGGTGGTTAGGAGGTGTAGTGCGACCAAAGGATGGACATTTGGGTGGCAGTAAATGCCAGCTACAAAGATTGGGATCATGAAGGGGAAGGTCATATGTATAGCTAGGGCATCATGGGTGTCAGGATTGGAGGATGTGTAGATGATGGAATATTGGACAGAAGCTAGGACATAAATGGCCACACCATCACCCCTCCCAGCACGGTCTTACCTTAGCAGTGAGTAGCCAGGAATGGAGACCAATTGGTCAAGGATACTGCTCTTTAGCCAAGTTTCTGAGATGATTAAAATGTCTGGTTTTAGAGTGCACACCATGGTCTGAATCTGGTCTATTTTTTGCAACAAGCTGTGAGTGTTTAGATGCAGGATCTTTAAGCCCTTTGGGAGGGCTGAGAGAAGAGTGGGGGGAGGTAGTAGAGGAGGAAGCACCAGAGGAGCTAGGGGCAATAGGGCCTGGGTTGGGGTGGATATCCCCAGCGGAGAGCAAGAGGAAGGTGAGTATGAGAAATTGGAGCTTAGATGATTTTGAAGGGGCTGGCAAGAAGGTTAGGAGTTTTGAGTAGAAGAGAGTGGATAAGTGAGGAACAAGAAGGTGGAGAACTATAGTAAAAGTGGAGACCATCATCAAAGTCGCATGCAGAATAGTGGTAGAGTGAGACCATATTTTAAATGGCAGGGAGGGAGTGATAGCATGGATGTGGGTAGGGGATTGGATATATTAACTGATTGGGTTGGGAGAATTATTAGCAATAGGACAATAGAGAGCAAGTAGAGGTGGTAAAGAGAGGGTAATGAGCAGAAAAAGGGGGAGAGAGGATAGTAGGGGATGCATTGTTTATAAGGCAGAGAAATTAGTGAATATTTGATTTAGGAAGACAAAGAATTTGTAAGCAGGGGGCACAGAGGCGAGGTGGTCAAATGAAGGTGGGAGTTGTAGGTTGTAGTTTAGGAAGGTATCTATATGAACAACAGCCAGGGAACGCTTAGATAAAGATTATGCCCCTCTAGTGGCAGTAGAATATAACTTGCCAATGGGAAAATGGACACACAAAAAAAAAAAGCTGTTATGGTTTGTAAAATGTGTGCCCACCAGTTAAAACTCTGGCTAGAGGGCATGCAGCAAAGTTCAGACAGTGAAAAGAAGTAGGGAGCCAAGTGGGAGCCCAGATTCACCAGTGCAGTCCAATCAGGAACTGGAGGTAACAACGGGGAGGGAGTGGGCAAGCAGCAATGAAGTTTGTACCTGCAGTGCTGGAGGGTGAACAGGAGATGCAGGGATTACGGCAAAGCTAAGCCGCTTTCCTAGGTGCTGATTCTTGGCAGGCTGGAGTGCCCTGTCCACAGGACACCTCCTGGAATGAAATGAGAGAGGAGGGAAATAAAGATAAAATTTAAAAAGGCTGTTGGAGGGTTGGGCAGTCAGTGAGTGGCTACAGGAAGACAGAAGGAGTAAATTAAGTGACAAAAGGAGAGTGATAAACATGGAAGGGATGGTTCAGAGAATCCAGGCACTGGGGGAGAGGTATGTATATGTATGTTTAATATAAATATTAGCCAAATATTTAACCCATGAATACTGGATAGCTTTCAAAAAATGACTGCAACTCCAAATGAAAAATAAAACAACATGCAGTGGCAGCAGACCACAGGTACAAACTAGGCATAAAACACAAAGCAGACAGAGCTCACATAATAAAAATACTTTATAGTGAGAGTACATCCCTTAGAGGGATTCCATAGTAAAATGCTAGCCCTAGTAATTTAATTATACACCAACCCAACAGACAGTGTGAAGAAATGTAATCAGGCTAACGCTGCAGATAAAAAAAAAAATAGTAAGTGGGAATATGTTCCTTTTAATAGTGGTTCTGTAGGACTTGAAATAGCGGCTTTCAGCAGCACAAGACCTTCTCCCTTTATTTCTCCCTTTCCTTAAGTCATCCGACTGGCATCTGTGGAACACCCCTAAATCCAGCACAGACCGCTTCTGCAGCCTTCCTCCTAGGGGGAACAAAGACAGAAAGGGAACAATACCACAGCCTGTAAGTGCAATAAGCTTGACTGGAAAGGCTGCACCATTACTCTGGCAGTGGTATCATACCTGATCAAAGTTAAAACACGCAGTGTAGTCCTGCATCCACAGTCTACTCCCCAGGCTGTGGAGCGCATAGCACAGGTAGCCTTCCTCTCCCATTGGTAGAATCACACTGACACACTGACGGGGGTGTGGCTTTTGCAGCTCTCTACCAGTTTGATACCCAGTGTACTACCTTCTCTCCAACCCAGAGGTTGCTAAGTTTCTTTAATAGCCTCCTCTGTGGCACAGTGTCAAAGGCATTATTGAAGTCCAGATTGGCCACATCCACTTCTGTCCTCTAATCCACCTCTCTAATAAGGCAGTCAAAGAAGTCTATGAGATTTCTTTGACATGACCTCCCCACTGTGAAACAATGCTGTTAGTGGTTCTACAGCCCATTTGACTCCAGGTACTCCATTAACCTCTCTTTCAGCAGGGTTTCCTTTAATTTTCCCACCACTGATGTGAGACTGACTGACCTGTTATTGCTAGCCCTCTCCTTGCTGCTACTCTCATGCAGAGGGACCACATCGGCCCTCCTCCAATCCACTGGAACTACCTCCATCTCCAATGAGGTGCTGAATAGTGTTTCCAGAGGAGTAACTAGCACTGTGCTCAATTCTTTTAGTACTGTTGGGTGAATCCCATCTGACCCCATTTCCTTGTTTTCCTTTAGAGCTTTCAATCCTCTTCTGACTCTCCCCTCCAAAAATAGACTTCAGTCCACTCCTTCTTCCCCCATGGTGCCTGATACATGTCGGTCTGTCTCCTCCCCCTCCACTGTGCAAACCGAGCAGAAGTACTCGTTTAAAATGTTAACTTTTTCCTGATTTTCTTCTGTACAGTCCCCCCACCCCAGCTATTCTGATACTCCCTATCCCACCACTTGCTTTCCTCTTTTCAGTCATGTACCTGATGAAAGTCTTATCCCCTTTTTTGACTTCCTTAGTGATTCTTTCCTCTGTTTTTGCCTTAGCTGCCTCAACCTTCTTCCTACCTCCCTTTGTTTATCTAGCTATACCATCCTGTCCCCTTACATCTAGGTCTTCCTGTACTTCTTAAAAGCCCTTTTTTCTCCATTACCACCTTAGCCACCTCCTTTGAGAACCATAGTGGGCTCTTCCTCCTCCTACCATTGCTTACTTCCTTCAAACAGCTTGCTGTTGCCTTAGTTAGTCCCTCCTTGATCTTTTTCCATTGTGCCTCCACTCCCTGCTAGACATCCCTTCCTCATGGCATTGACTGTGGCAGTCTCCCATTTCTTTAAAATATGCCCTCCTGAAGTCCAGGACCCTAGTCCTAGTATGTTTATTTCTCTTGCCCAATCTGTATGCTAAACCACATGAACATACGAAGACGCCAGCAGAAACAGGCCATAGTGGTCTATCAGGTCTGCTCATGTGTGCAGCTCACAATAAATTACACTGGAGCTGCCCCCCCTCCCCTTCCCCTCGGCATATTCTTCTCCCACCCTTTCTACCTTCACCCTCTCCTACCACCAGCTGTGACTCTCTCTTTTACCTTGTCCTACCCTCTCTTAAAACTATCCACCATTCTCAAGGAGATCACCTCCTCTTGTAGTTCCACTTTGACACCACCCTTTAAGTGAAAAAGTGCCTCCTCATTTCCTTTTTAAATCTTTCTCCTGCTAATTTCAGATGATGCCACCCTTGGGGCCCTTTCCCTTTGTAGATTGAGTAAGACCACTGTTCCAACCTTGTTTATACCTTTTAGGTACTTGAAGGTTTCTATCATTCCCACTCCCCCCCCTTCCTTCTGTCCTCCAGGGAATACATATTGAGCTCTTGTAGTCTCTCCTCATAGGACATGTCCCCCAGGCCCTGGCTCATCTTGGTTGCCCTACGCTGTACCCCTTCCAGTAGTCTGATTTCCTTTTTCAAATAGGGGGACCAGAACTGCACACAGTTCTCCAAGCGTGGTCTCACCAATGACTTTTACAAGGGTAGAATGACTTCCGCTTTCCTGGAGTTGATTCCCCTGGTGATGTATCCTATCATTTTGTACACATATCATATGTTGATGACTTGTACTCAGGTGACTAGCCACTGTGATGTCTGTAATGCTGTTCCCGTTTGTAAGTACCAGGTCCAGCACTGTCCCATCTCTAGTGGTTCTATAACCAGCTGCCTGAGAAATGCCCCCCCATAGGGAGTTGAGGATGGCCCTGCTTCTTCTTGTAGCAGCAGCCAGAATACGCCTCAAGGGAGGCAGTATCGCGCAGTGGTTTAAGGCTCTGAGCTGCAAATCTGGAGACCTGGGTTTGAATCTCACAGCCCCCACTTGCATACTGTGTGATCCTGAACAAGTCACTTAACTTCCCTGTGCTTCCAGGTTGCACCTGTAAACAAGCTGTCAGCTTAGTGTGTCTCACCTGGTTAAACAATTAAAAAAAAAAATAATTCCAGTCTATATCCAGCAGATTAAAGTCCCCCATAATAAAGATCTCCCCTTTTCTTGCCGTTCTGCCAATGGTCTCCCCAGATGGATTCCTTCCTGGAAGTTGGATTAACCAGGCCCTGCTACTGGGCGTTCCCATGGAGTGCTCAGTGAAAAAAAGAGCAGGCTGGTGCTCTAAGGGCATTGTTTTCTAATCAATAGATTCCAGAAGGATGTAGCTAGTCAAACAGTAAATGAGGTAATGGCCAGAGGAGTAAAAACATAAATATAAAAATACAAATGAAAGAATGACTGATAACATATAGAAATATGGAATAAGAATGCCACACATATATTGAGGAATTATCTAAAAAAGCTAAATGCAATAGTTTATCTTTCCTCAACATTGCACAAGTTGAAGTCATTTAAACCCTGTATGAACAATAGTTCCCAGGGCAGATAGGGAACTGCAAGCAGATTAGATGGACTCTTAGTCTTTTTCTGCCATCATCATCATTGTCTACATTAATTAAAGTATTTTTTAAATTTAATTATTCAGTACTGCACTAATGTATTAACATGTCACCTGCACTTAATAATACATTGTCTCCATGGTTTCCTTTTGGGCAGAAAAGCATAGTTAAAGAGCAAAAATATTCCTCACTTTTGTCCATGTCAATATCTATGCAATATGACAAACTCTGAGTTTAAACATACGTGCAAATTCTGATCCTTTATATGGCCAGCTGTAGTTTGCATGCAACATACACAACCAGTTAGATTGTACTCAGTACTGTGTTCTAATTTTAGCTCATAACTGCTCAGTGCCAAGGCATTTTCTTCACTTGACTGTGAGACTGTGATTTGACAACCATAGTACTGGTCAGTTTGAATGAACTTTTTTTTGTTGTTGTTGTACCACGTTACCGTTGCCTACTTCCACAAATCTGGTTTAGACTGAGTACTGTACATAGGGTGACGTTAGTAATAGGCACTGCAGTTTCTATAAGGACAAGTTTCTTTTTTTTTTTGAAGTTTCTATTTATTCGCCCCCCAGCATGCCATCCCCGACCTATCAGGAGAGCCAAGCAGGCATCCCACTGCCATACACCCTACCTGGAATGGTCTCTGGAACCCCATGGAGTGCATTCTGTGGCTGGATGAGGTGGTGAGTGGAGGGCAGTGCTGGTCACAGCATTGGGGCAGGAATGGGGGGTGAGCAGGGTAGTTGGGCAGTGCCTGACAGGGTGGGAGGTTGAGGGGTCCACTAGACCACCAGGAACAATGCATGGGCACCTATCCGGATGCCACATTCCTGGGCCCAGATGGCCCTGAAATCCCCACTGCCTCCTCTCATGCCCCTAGTCAGCCTCTACTGTTCCCTGTTCTACAAAACCCCAGAGGCAACCCACTTAGACCACTTCCTGGCTGGTCTAAGTGTTGACCCGTCATGCATCAATGGTTGGGCTTGCAAAATCCCCAAAAAGGGGATGTTGCAGCCCCACCATGGCACAAGACCCCTTGTGACCTGGTGCACTGGATGGTTTGATGCAACCCTGGTGCAAGGGGGCATTGCTGCAGCGGTGTCTGGATCAGATGCAGACTGCTTTAGAAAATTGCATTTGACACAAATGGTGATGCAAGTCACCACTTGCATCAAATACTTTTGATGCAAGTCCCTTGTACCATTCTAAGTCATTTGGAAATCAGGTCCAGTGACTGTATAGCTTTAAATAGAAGTCACAGCTTATATTAGCAATTGCATTTCAGGGCCAAGTCTTCTAATCAAGGGTGGCTATTATAAAAGTTTGACTTTAATTAGTTAGCTTTCAACATGTTCCCAATTGGATTTGCAGCTTTCAGTGTTGTTCCTTGTTACGTTTCCTCCCTCTGTTTTGTGCCATCCTGACTGAAAAAAGGATAGGTTCTCAATTTGATTGTGCCTTGCTGCATTGTGCCATCCTTATAGCCATGTTCCCTGTGAAGCTCCTGCCCACTTGATACTCTCCCTTGCTCCTGGTTCCACATGGCATTTCCTATCTCCATCATAACATACTCTCCCTCAGCTGGATTGCGGCTCACACTCACCAGATAAACTGAAGCAGAGGAGGAACTACATTCCTGATGACTGTTCATATAGGGAGTCAAAACTGCTGCAGGATAATTTCCTTTGCTCTGGGTACAATGTGGTTTGTCCAGTCTTCTTTGCAACATGCTCTCTTTCCAGTGCCCAATCAAACTGTGACTCACACTCACCAGGGAACACTCACTAGAAAGTCTCACTCACCAGATGGAATACCATTATGTAAAAAAACACTGTTTGGCATCCAGATAGGAACTTGCAAGCTCTTGACAACTTATTGCATCAACTAACTTCATCTTTGAGAAATAGCTGTGGCTATAAAATGAGGGTAATTTCTAATTAACACTTGTATTCTTACATGCAGCATTTTACATGATGGTGACTCCTATTAGAAGATGGCTATCAATAGAAGATATTGTATATGATAATCATATCAGTGGTGTCAGTCAAAATGATATCTTCTGTTTCTAAAATTTGATATCATATTTTCTATTTCCACCCAACACAAAGGATTTGTGGAAATAACTTTCAGTAAAGCCAAAGACAAGAATAACTAAAACACTTTTGGGATTTCTCACACTTTTGTGAAAATACAGCTCACTGTAGATGCAGCAAGTTACCTGTGGGAGCCTCCACTGGGGGGAGACTCTACCAACCAGGAACTCATTATACTGAATAACATCTCCTTTGGAGATCAGCACTTGACAAGGATATCAATGGTTACTTCCACATGTTGCTTCTTTACAAATAAAATGATAATCTGTAAAGAAAGTCTTAGAAGAGTGGAAGGCATAGCACCAAATAAATTGGTTCAATAAGCAGTTAGTATATCTCAGGCAAATGTTACACTTCATCTGTGGCATGATCCTTACACTGTAAATTTCACTTTTAAAGTACACAGAAACATTTCAAAGGTTTCATAGGAATATACAAGCACAGTTAAGCTACTGGAGCCTTTATAGTGGTCACCATTTCAACAACGATTGTATTCTTGGATACAATTCACATCCAGATACTTATCCAGACTAGCTTGAAAGCATTTCATATTTTTACTCATAAACACAGAATCAAGCAACAACTTCCACATGGAGACCAACCTCTGCAAAAACCATTTCCCTCTTCCTGTGGTTTTATGTATGTCTCTTTTATTTGCCTACTATTTCTTCTTGCTGGGAACTGACTAATCTTCATTTGTAATCCTAAGCACCTCCACAAATAATTGCTTCAGAAAACTTTAAAGACAAGGCACATATGCCCTCTTAGCCTTCTCTTCTCCGACCTGTACATCTCAAGCCTTTCCATTATTTCCTCATAACCTACGTCTCTTATACAGTATTTCCAATCATCCTTGTTGCCCTTCTCTGCAAGCCTTCCAGTAACTTTATATCCCTTTTATTTTGAGGTGCCCAGAACTGACCATAGTACTCAACATGTGGTCTCAGCAAGGACCTGTACAGTGGCAGGAGTATCTCTTTGTTTCTGCTTGTGATATTTCTGCTAATACTTCCCAAAATTCTGCATCCTTTATTGCCCCTTGACTGCCTGTACTGGCTCTCAACTTTTAAGTCCTTTACTACCAGTATTCCCAAATTTCTCTCTTTTATTGTTTCTTTTAGTTCTCTCCCATATAATTTATATGTGTCCTTTGTATTTTCATGTCCCAAGTGCATAACATACACATAGTATTTGTCCCATCTTCACTGTCTTAGGCCTTACCCAACTTCATAGCAACAGCAAATTTACTCAGCCATGCTTCCCCAGTGCACTGCATGTTTGATGCATAAATATTGAAAACTGAAGGTTATATTCAATATAACCTTTTTTCTATACACCTGTGTAGTTTGTAGGCATGAACAGTGATTTGATCTCTTACATCACCCTAATTTTATCCTAATTTAAATTTAAATGATGTTGCTTCACTCTGTTTGCCCTGATGTGAAAATCTGTTTGATTTCATTGCAAAGGTCATGACCTGACTCATGCAAGGCGTCATGGTAGTTGATGCATAAATGCACAAGCCAGCAGAAGTGCTTCTTTCAGTCAGTTCTGTTGTTGTCTTCTGAACTGTGTTATTGTCTTATACCAGCTATCAAACTTTTCAAGATAAATTGCCTACTGTTTTCTGTTGTTTAAAGTGTGTTAAAGGTGGAAAAAATGTGATGGAAGGATGCTGCTGCTTATGACATTTTGTTATACAGCTGAATAATTGGATTATGTCCTAGGAGTTTTGTTTAGAAAGATAGACTCTGAAGGCAGATAAGGGCCACTTGGCCCACCCAGTCTGCCCATTTTCCTTACCTACATTCTCTGCTTCATTACTGACCTTGCAGTCCATTTGATGTCATTATGCTTGTCTCCTACTGGAAAACAAACTTTGCTCAGCAAATGACTTGCTTTTTTTGTGGTTTCATGTCTGAGTAGGAATAGAATGGTTTCGAGGATGCTTGTGACATCTTCTTTCTGTTTTATCATAATAGCTGGTACTACTCATTCTTTATTTTCTCACTAAGCTTACAGTCCCTTTGTTCTTGCCTCCTGCTGTCAAACAAAATGCTTAGCAAATGACCTATTTTGTTGCTTTGAAAGGTGTACCAGTTGAAAAAAAATGCTTTATATGATGTATGAGTTTCTAAAGTTTTATTTTTGCTTTGTCTGGCTAGTTTTAAGTTACAAGGTTTTATTTTGCAGACTGAGCATGTGGCTCCTTTGTTCTTTTTTTTCTTTTCCTGTACTAGCTAACAAACAGAGTGTGGCAGCAGCTGAGGAAATGTTTTTAAAGGAGTTTTTGGTTTGAAGTTCTATTTCTATTTGAGCAGAATAGCTGAATCCCAAAAAAGAGGTGCCATACCCGTGTGCCCCATGTCCCAGCTTTATGGCCCCCTAACTAAGCTGTCCTCCAGTACTGGGAGATATCTGAACACCTGGCCTAAAACTGGGTGAAAGGCTGGGCCAAACAAAACATGTTTTTGTTGTCTTTTATATTTGTAAGAACCCGGGGGGGGGGGCTATCTGTGCTGAAAGCCTGATCCAAAACCTCAGGGGCAGGAGCAATGTCTGTTCTGAAAGCCAGATCTAAAACATTGGGGAGGGCTAAAACAAGCATGATTGTTTGTTTTCATATGCCTTTGGAAGTACCATTAGTGTGCATTTGGAATGTAATTAATACAGTTGATTTATTAATAAAAAAGGAAGGCTCTGCATGATATGCCCTACAATATACAATATGATATCCCCTATTATCTGTGTGGTGAAACCTAACATAACTGCTTTCACAATAAATGGATTATGGGCCCTTAAATGTTCTGTGTGTATAAATGTAAACATTTGTTTCCCAACTCAAACTCATGTTAAACAAGCATTTGTCAATGCTAAACATTTGATGCTTGTTAAATAATGTTTTTGTTTTTAATGTTTTGACACCAACTTTTGAAGAAACTTTTTTTAGGATTCACCCTATAGGCATGACATGTACCATTTATAGTATATTGGCTGAAATGTCTTTCCTCACCAGAAGTGCTTAAACACACCTCATGCAGGAATTTAAAAATAACCCGTCGGGGGTGTGGCTTGCCCAAGCAGAAGATGGCAGCTTAAATCGGTCCCTCTAGGGGAATTACAGAATCAAACTTCATCCATCCCCTCATAGACCATATTTTTGTGTCACCCTTGAAGATTTAACAATCAACACTGCTCTGCAAACTCATTGTAAGTTATTTTGATCTTCTACGCAACCTAAACCTGATATTTTGTCTTCTCTTTGAGCTGGGCCTACACAACCTCCAACATGGCAGGCTCCCATTCACAATCAGGATCTCTAGTCAGGGTTGAAGCAATGTTCTCAAAAATAATCGAAGATGTCAACGAGCTAAAAATAACTACTCAACAAAATGTGGTAACATTAGAAACATTTGACACATGAATTACCTCTGCTGAAACAAAATCTACTCAAAAAATGGACGCCATTCAAGACCTGCAAGCTACTATTAGAAATCAAGATTGCACTATTAAATCTCTGCAGTACAAACTTGATGATATTGAACATTGTAATCACAGAAACAATCTGCATTTTTTTGGCTTCCCCAAGGGGTCAGAGCTTGGGGACACAACTGCATTACTACTTCACATTCTCCCTGCGATGTTAAAACTGCCAAAGATCTGCAATTAACAATTGAACATTTTCACTGCTCTCTAGGTTCCAGGCCTGGACAAGATCAATAACCCAGACATATAGTAGCCCGATTTCTAAACTTTGCCCATACAGGGCTCATTTTAAATCATGCCAGAGAAATAGGGACCTTAATGTGGCAAGAATTCAAGATCTCCATCTATCGGGATTTCTCTAAAGAGCTATCTATGAAAAGAAAGGCATACAACTATCTAAAAACCACATTGCATCAGAGAGAAATAAAGTTTGCCCTTCGCTGCCCATCAACTATGTGTCTCTACTTAGGGTCAACTTTTAAAGAGTTCAGCACTCCAGAAGCGCTTGCTAGTTTTTCAAATATCACATTGAATCCCCCTACCTCTGATGATTCTGCTGCAGTTGGTCACACGTTTGATAGGGGAGATCATATCCAGATTGGTGATGTTGCAGCGCAGGACAGTGGAAGCAGCATGGCCCAAACAACTTTTCCCGACTCTGCAGTATCTGATGTCCTCCTACCAAGGCAGTCAAGTAGAATAAAGGACAAGATCTCTTCTGGGTCTCGCACTAAAAATAATTCATTCTGCCTAACTGAGAAGCCCCCTGTAATCTTCTCTAACCCAAACACTCAGCTGCAAATCAACCCCTCCATCCCTCTTAGTAACAAGTATGCCCTCCTGTCAGTCAAGCTACAAGCTTCCCATGAGGATGTAAACTTGCAGAATATGGATGATCAGACTACCGACTTAGGAGCAACTCTACAGGGCAACACTTCAGCCGAGTCCTCATGGGCAGAAGTGGTTACAAGTTCCCCTCTAAAATCATTTGAACTGCCGAAAAAGAAATGCAAAGACAAGACCAAAAATAAAACTTCTACTGCAGTTACTAACTCACATAGATCTATGGTGACTTGATACTGAAATTTATTATAAAGTAATTTCATTGCCATCAGGCGACAAGGTATGTCCCAGAATTCTGTGTTGAAGGAGTCCATCCTTTTGATTCTGCCACGCCATCTGTTGTGCAGCCTTTACTGTCACAATTTTATTGCTTCCAGCAGGTTGTGACTCTTGAAGGTTGTACACTGCGGTTGGTACTTTTTGTTAAAGAAATTATATAAACAGTTTAACTTTTGCTTATTTTGGAACCTCATTCTTTTACTTTATTATATATACAAGGGTATGTCAATCTTGTGCAGTGACATGTTTCTCAAAACTAACCACTTAAGCACCTAATTATTGATCCTAATCTAAGATGTCTTGCGCTCTCACTATGACACCTAAACTAAAATATTAACTGCCATAATGCCTTCATAATGGAACCTTGTAGCTTATTATTACCAACACTGGCATACCCTCCAAATCCAATATTTTATTTCACTGACATGATCCCCCTCCTGAATTCATATTTATCTAACAAATTTGGTATATCCATCTATTTACAAATCCTGCCCTTATTAACTTACATATACATTTATATATGTATGCTGCCAGCAATTTTCGGTGAACAGTTGCAATGTACTTCTTGACATAATCTATCCTACAAAATATATATACTCGAAGCCTAAAATATAGGGAAACCTTTATCTTTAGTCTTTCTTCTGACATTTGGGCTTACTGGGTTTATCTTTTAGATCCAGTTACTCCATTTGCTATCTCATAAAGGCAATATTTGAGTTCAGAAAAAGTATTTCAATAACTGTACTTTATGTAATTCCTGTTATACCGAAGTTGGCTTTCATTTTCACTTACAATCTGCTTTTCCATTATTGACCTTTGGCACAATGATATTAACATTGTATTAATTATAATATATTTCAAATTAACAATATTAATATAAAAACCACCCATTCCAAAGCATCTTGTTTGATTTTGACTATAATATATTTTAGTGGAGAGTTTCGATGAATGCAGTTACTGCACATTTGCATTTCAAAAATAATATGGCTGGTTAGACATCTGGTTCCTCTGAATTTCTTTTTGTGACAACACTGGTCTCCTATTCACTTGACACAGTTAACCTTCTGAATTAGGTTGACACATTTCTTTTCATTGTATCTATAAGATGTTATAATAAGGTTTGATATTTTTATTTCTGATACTTATAAATAAGATCTGTTTCACCATGATGAGGTTAATATCTGGTTCCCTACCTCTTTATGGAGAATTGTTACCTGCTGGAGTACCTGCTGAACAATTATCTTTATTAGTATTCATAAGG
Source organism: Neoceratodus forsteri (assembly GCA_016271365.2). Taxonomy (NCBI): domain Eukaryota; kingdom Metazoa; phylum Chordata; order Ceratodontiformes; family Ceratodontidae; genus Neoceratodus; species Neoceratodus forsteri. The sequence continues at coordinate 963,149,490 of CM028132.1, read as the reverse complement.
TTTAGAGCTCAGGAACAAACATTTTTGCTTTTGGTTTGCTCCTCTAGATCTACTTCCATTATCACACCCAGGTGTGTGGTGAGAGAGTCCTTGGTGTAGACTACTGACTCACATCTCCCAGCACTCATAAGAAATTGTTTTCTATTGTTATAGTACTGTTATACTGTTGACATATTTGTTCTTATTAATGTTTCTCTACCTTCTCTTTAAATATTGCTGTTTCAGAGAGATACATATGATCTTACTATATTGCGTACTCTACTATACATATCTCAATGATCCTGCCAATCTCTACATATGCATACACTTAATCATTTGTTTCTGGGAAGCCCTCTATTTGATTCCCCAGAGTCCCTCACTATTGCAGAAACTGTTATTCCTTCTTAATCATCACCACGAGTGACCTTCTAATGTATACATGTAATGTGAAGAGACTCAATTCTCTCTGTAAACGAAAGCAAATTATTTCATACCTTAAGAAACACAACACACATATTGCTTTCCTACAGGCAAACAAATTATTGGCAGAGGATGTCACCAGACTTAAAAAAGACTGGGTTGGTCAAATCTTTGAATCCTCCTTTTCTTCAAAAAAAGAGGAGTAGCTATACTGATCCATAAGAACCTCAACTGGTCCCTTATACAATATATTGCAGATACAGAAGGCAGATGGCTAGCAGTTACTTTAAATACCCCATCTGGCCCCTCTTGCTTGTTAACGTATATGCCCCTAACTCAGACTCCCCTGAGTTTTTCCATAATTTAGCACAACAAATACTATCTAATAATATGAATAATATCCCCATAATACTAGGAAGTGATTTCAACTTAGCCATGGAAGCATATTTGGATAGACATAATGTAGCTACAGACTCTTACCCCAGAAGTATTAATGCCCTCTCATTATTGATTGAAGACTTTGGCCAATCAGACATTTGGTGCCTTTTCCATCCAAGTGAATGAGATTTTATTTTTTATTCAACCCTTCATAAAACATATAGCCATATTGATTATTGGTTCGTATCTCCCTCTATTACTGAAAAATCTATTGAATCTTCTGTCCTTCCAATAATCATTTTGGACCATTCTCCTGTTAAACTACAACTTCTGTGGGGCCCATCTTCATACAAATCTCCTTCCTGACATCTTGACCTTGTCTTCCTTAGGGACCCTGATTTCCTTCCTTGGTTAAATCTAATATTAATGACTTTCTCTCCTTTAACAATCTGGTGGATACCTCTATGAGTAATGTTTAGGAAGCTCTAAAAGCCACTATTCATGGGGGAATTATTAATTATGCGGCCCATAGGAAAAAATCAAGACAGCAACAATTAGCTGACTTAGAAAATACACCTAAAGCCAAAAAGAATCTATATTTTAAAAATAATAACCCTAATCTGGACTTCTCCCTTCATTTTAAGATCTTACAACTAAGAACCAAATAAACAAACTTACCCCCCATAAAACCGAATTAGCTATGCTCAGACTTAAATAAAAGTATGAGGAACATGGTGAAAAACGTGAAAAGCCTCTCTCTTATTAGTTAAAAGTTCAACAAATGGATGGCAAAATTCAAGTATCAAGGACCCACTAGGCAAAATATATACCGATAAGTCATCTATTAATCTTATCATGAGATTATTCTACCAGAAGCTATACTCAAACTCAGAATCTTTGCCTGACCTACATATACAGCAATATCTAAGCATCTTGCATTTATCTCACCTTTCTATGTCAGAAAAAAATATTCTGCACGAACCCTTTACTCTTCAAGAGATTCAGAAAGCCCTATCTTCTTTAAAATCTGGCAAATCCCGGGAGATGACAGATTTCCTGCAGATTTCTATGAACTGAATTCAGACACCCTTTGTACCCTGCTCTTCACAGTATTTTGGGAAGCCACTGATAAGTGCAAACTTCCCCCTACCTGCACTGAAGCAATTATTACTTTAATTCCAAAAAAAGATAAAGACCCCTTCCTTCCTGCAAATTATAGGCCAATTTTGTTACTCAATACTGATGGAAAGATCTTCTCAAAACTAACATCACCTCATCTAGAACCCCTTCTTCCCACACTAATTCATTGTTCACAAGCTGGATTAGTTAAAAATAGGAATGGCTCTGACCACTTACACTCACTATTTAATTTAATACATAAGGCCAAATCTCTCAAGTCACCTACTGCCGCCATTGCTATTGACTTTGAAAAGGCGTTTCAGTCTTTAAATTGGAACTACCTATATCTAGTTTTATCCCATTTTGGTTTCTCTCCAAATTTTTGCTCCTTTATCAAATTATTATATAAGTCGCCTTTTGCAAAAATTCTTACTGATTCTATTCTCTCGCCATCTTTTCAACTTGAGAGAGGTACTAGACAAGGATGCCCCTTATCACCTTCACTATTCATCTTGGCCATGGAACCCTTATCTGCCAGTTTACATCAAGCTTCTGATATCAAAGGTGTCCCAATTGGAAATGCTAGATATCTATCCATCTCCTACATGGACGATCTTTTAATTCTTCTCAAAAATTTAAATGAAGCTGGTCTACCCTTGATTAAAATGCTTAACCAATTCACCAAAATTTCTGGCCTCACCCTAAACTACTGCAAATCTGAAACACTTCCCCTTAATGACTATTGTAAATATTTTATGAATATACCACTTGGATTTCACTTGGCGCCTCAAGGCATCACATTCTTAGGCATAAAAATAACCCCTAACTTGGATAAAATTTGGGATGCAAATTTCAGCCCCTTGTTAGCCAATATTAAGACAACCCTAGAAATATGGAAACTTCTTAATCATTCCTGTATGGGGAAAATAGCTGCAATTAAGATGACCATATCACCCAAAGTGCTATATCTATTCATCAATATCCCCTAATTTTACCTGCTACCTTTCTAACCAAACTTGATAAACTAATTGGCAATTTTATTTGGGGAAATGACAAACCAAGATTCAGTCACATTAAACTCAGTGCCCATCAAAATAAGGTGGGGTTTGATCTCCCATGGTTCAAAGCTTCCTTATGGGCTTTTTATGCTACACAAACCATTAAATGGTTTTGCAAACCCTCTCCCTATACTCCATTGTGGGTTATAATGGAATCCTTATTATGCTTGAGCAGGGTTCCCACTTCCTTTATCTTTAATGCCCTTCCCCTTAAACTAAAATCTCATCCCACCATATCAACTTCTGCCTTTTACTGGACACTAACTCACAAATTTTTAAAATCCAATCCGACTCCTTTTTTTCTATACCCCTTTATGGGGCAATCCCATCTTATCTTTAGAAAACAAGCCCATCTTCTGCTGCACTTGGAAGAAAAGAGGTATATTCTTCTTAGGTGATATTCTTGAACTGAACTCTTTAAAATTAAAATCACTTTTAGACTTGCAGCAAAACTGGGGGATTCCAAAGCAAGATTTTTGGAAATATCTGCAAATCAGAACTGCTTATAACCCCATTTCCTGCTATGTAAACAAACATACCCTACACGACTGACACATCTCACATTGGATTAAACTGTCAGCTAAATGGAATAGCACAATATATAAAAACATCAGAGACAGTGTACCAGATCAATCTTTATCTGCAAAATGCAAATGGAGTACACGCCTTAATTACAATATCTTTCAGACACAATGGCAAACCTGTTGCCACCTATCCCACAGTATTTTTAAAGACACTCACAGCTCCTTAATCCAAATCAAAATCTTACACTTATGGTATAGAACACCTTCCGTATTAGAACGTATGGGACTAATAAACTAATAAAGCAGTGTCAGTGGCTCAGTAGGTAGCACACTTGCCTCTGAGGCCGGGAGATCAGAGGGCTGTGGGTTCAGTTCCCACATGTGGCACTTGGGTTAATATCCCAGTACTGACACTGTAGTGCAGCATGAGAGGGGTGCTGCACTTCTGAGGTGCCATCTTTCGGATGAGACGTTAAACCGAGGTCCCATCTGCCTGGATTGGTGGTAGTTCAGGTGGATGTTAAAGATCCCATGGCACTTATCGAAAGAGTAGGGGAATTTCCCCGGTGTCCTGGCCAAATTTCCCTTATTCACTAAAAATATCACTGACAGATTAATCTGGTTCAAGGTCAGTTGGCATTCATCTGTATCTCCCTCCCCCGGGTTGTGCCTGAAAATAGGCAGGATTTGTCTAGTGCACTTACCCGGTCAACAAAAATTAAATAAATAAAATAGATAAATAAATAAACAATAACAACTGCTGGCGTTGTAATTTACCTGGTGGAGATCTTCTTCACATGCTTTGGTCCTGCATTCCTATTAATAAACTATGGCAAAAACACATCTGTTTGCCACTAAAGTAATTGGACAACAATTCAGTTTTGACCCTAAGTTCTTCCTACTAGGTATCCTTCCCCCAAACAATACTACTCTTTCCCATGCTCACTTTAAGTGGCTGAATATATTATTTTTACTTGTTAAGCATCTAATTCTCATGAATTGGAAGTCAAATACTGTGTCGACTCTCTCAGATATTCTTCAAAATCTCTCTCAATATGCCTCTTTGGACTGATTGTCCCATGTTTCTTCTGACTGACTCACTGTATATGGCAGATGTTGGCAGGATTATTTTAATTATAGTAACATCTCTGCTAGCCCCAGATCTAGACACGGAAGTTATTCTTCTCCTGTTGTCAATATGTATGTAATAATTCAGCTCATAACTGTACAGTTATCTCTCTCTCTTTTTTTCTCTTTTCCCTATTTATCTTAATTCTTCTATCTCCCTTTCTCTTACTGTTTTAATATCTAATTATACAATACAATTATTTACATCTTCCTTTATAACAAATGGTTACAGTAATTACATATGCTGTATGTCTATATATTATCTAAGCATTTACCTCAGCAAGTTTATCTTGCTCTTCCTCAACCTTTCCTGCTATTTCCATACTAATGGTTACATTAATAAGTAGAGATGCAGCAAATTATTAATCAGCCCACAAAGTGGACACGAAGTGGACACTTCGTGTCCATGGAGCACAATGCAAAGTGAGCCCTATAAAGTGCTCACTTCACGTTATTATTACCACTTCACATTCTCATTATGCCTTAACGTGAAGTGAGAAGAAAATAGGCACATCCCATGACCTGCAGTACTGTAAGTCATATGCTTTAACCGGGCAGGAAGGAAGTGAGTCAGAGAAGCAGTTTCACTTTCTCCTTTGCATTTGTACAGGGAGAAAGCAAAATTGTGTGAGGAGAGGAGTTTGCTTGGCTCTCATTTCTTGTTACTGCCAGAACAATCAAGCAGCTTTTTTAAAAGCTATTTTATTTAGGGTTTGTATTGTCTTAGTGTTTTTTTGGTTAGTACATTTTTTTGTATAAGTTTTGTTTTTGTTTAGTGTGTGTGACTGACTGTGTGTGTGTGTGTGTGTGTACATGTGTGTGTGTCCACTGTCTGTGTGCGTGTGTGTGTGTGTGTGTGTGTGTGTGTGTGTCATCCTGTGGACCCAGTAGGATGGCGGGTCACATTGGAGTCAGAGAAGGTGAGTCGCTGGCACGTGGGAGTGTTAGGAGGGGAGGAGTGTGGACCCATGGGAGGCGGGGTGGTTGTGTGATGTTGGACTGCTCCAGACTCCTGGCCAGTGTTGCTTCCTCTGCAGAAGCAACAGGAGCAGCAGCAGCAGCAGCACCAGTGCCACTGGTGGCTGTTGCTTGTCCACCTTCTCCACCACCACCACTAGCAGAAGCTGTTGGGGCTCTAGCAGCACCCCCTCCACCACCTCCACAGCCACATGAGGTGACCCCGGCAATTGTGGGTAGTGGTGGGACCCATGCCTGACAAGTGCATACTGTGTCTGGTCCCCCCCGCAGCTCCCCAGTGTGGGAGTTTTTTAATTGTGTGGGGGAAAGACAGCATAGTGGTGGAGTGCCATGTATGTGGAGTGCTGGTGCACCATGGGCCCCCAGGACACTTTTGGGGACCGGTGGCCAGTGCACCCACATGATGAATCACCACAGAGCAGAGTGGCAGGCTGCCATGGAAGGGGCCAGGTCTCCACCTGCTGACCCTTCCATGGCAGTGGCTGAGGGTGCTGCTGGGGTGGGAGATGTGCCTTGCAGCAGTCACCACTGCAGCAGGAGGAGGAGAGCTACTTCAGCTGCTCCTCCACCACCACCACCACTACCACAGCCACCAGCACCACCCTGTCCACCAACGCCACTATCTGGATTACCCGCTGCAGTGGACCCCAGCACAGTCCCTGTAAGCCAGTCTGACCTCTTCCTGGTGTGGGCAGCACTGGAGGAGAACAACAAGCGTTTCAGTGTTTTGGAGCAGCAGGTTACCAGAATGGAAGCACAGCAGCAGCAAATACTTTCAGTGCTGTACCTGCTGCTGGACCACCATAGCATCCCACGGCCATAGTAAGTCCAGGTATTGTTTTCGGCCAAACCCAAACCTACCCCCACCCCTGACCACACCCCACTACTGTGTTGTACTTTTGTTGTGTGTTTCTTGTTTGTTATTATTAAATCATACACATTTTCCCTTCCAGGGAAAACTTTCTTGCACCACATAGTGCAATACATTTTTTGAAAACCAGGCATAAATGTATTACAGTGAGTCATGTGATGGAGGCATTCACATTTTCAAAATCTGCCCACATTCTGCCTCTCTTCTCAGCAACATTAGGACGTGACGGCAGGGAGAGTGCGTGTGCATGCTCCTTACAGTGACTATCCAATTGTGCAGGTTTCTGAATGTTTCTTTATGTTAATGGTCAATTTTGTGGTGAAATGTGTGGCCAAGTTTCTAGTAAGAAGAGCCTTGTTAGTGGAAACATCCCACATTTCACCACAAAATGAACCTTATAACATTAGGAAACATTGCTTGAGATAGCTACAGGACATTCAGTATAGTGGAGCATGCACCTGCGCTCCCCATGCCATCACGTCTTAACGTTGCTGAGAAAGTGTGGCACAATTTGGGTTGCTTTTCAGATTGTTAATTCCTCCATCATGTAACTCACTGTAATGGAATTATGGGTGGTTTTGACAGACGTATATTGCACTCTGTGGAGCAAGAAATATTTCAGTGGTAGTAATGCCCTCACATATTAGTTTATGTGCATCACCATAACTATGTAATGTGATGACTGTCTGTAAAGCAGCAGTGCAACAATCTGTTGATAACTCTGACCTATATTTTTTAATACTATGTTACAACTTCCTTTACTTACATCCTGACTGACTGGAATGATACGATAATTTGCAGTAGTTGAGTGTGCTGTACTACCTTTTTTCATGTGTGAAATAATGAAAAGAGCATTCCTTTTAAATTGGTGCTGCTGATAGTGAGTGTGACCAGGTCTTTGTCATTGTTTTCCTCTGCTTTTCTCCATCGCATCAAGTAGTTGGCATATATCACTTCTGTTGTTAACTAACAGTTATGCATCAGTCAGTGTCTTATATGACACCACGGAACAATAATTATTGAAAAGCAGCTGCAAATAAATACAAAGCTGGTTGGAACAATATTGGAAGATGTGCTCATTTTGTTTTCACACATGAAGAAAGTAGGAGTAAGAGAAGCAGACATAAATTGTGAGAAGAATCGTATCATTCAAGTCACTGATGACTCGGACGTAAGTAGTGGTTGCTGTGGCAATTTAAAGTAGCACAGAAAAGTACAGTTCAGAACTGTGAGGACATTCTTGCAATGCTGCTTTAATTGTAAAAATGTCACTATGACATCATGACTATGAGCTCACAGCAACAATCACAGAACACATAAAAGTGGCACAGAGTCCCCAGATTTTTTCTGCAGGCCCAAAATGCATCCTCCTTGTGCGCAGAAAATTTACAAGTGGTAATGAAGTGAAATGAGACTGTTTCAGCACATGCAATGTCCCCCAGAATTAATGGCACACTCAGTCATGCATGCAGTGGTGGCACAGAGTCCCCAGATTTTTTCTGCAGCCCAAAATGCATCCTCCTTGTCTGCAGAAAATTGACAAGTGGTAACGAAGTGAAATGAGACTGTTTCAGCACATACAAAGTCCCCCAGAATTAATGGCGCACTCAGTCATGTGCACAGTGGTGGCACAGAGTCCCCAGAATTTTTCTGCAGGCCCACAATGCATCCTCCTTGTGTGCAGAAAATTGACAAGTGGTAACGAAGAGAAATGACACTGTTTCAGCACATATCCCAGTATAAAATGATGATTGTGAGGTTTGTTTTGCTGGTCCAATGTGTTGTACAAGACGATTCCACCAAATGAAATGTGATCATCTCAACTGGATTGAAAGGTGCCCTTTGGATGTACACTAATAGTAGCCTTGGTGAGTAGATATATATATATATATATATATATATATATATATATATATATATATATATAGATATATGGTTGTGCATTTTGTAGGTGATGGGGGGTAAACTTGAATGGACATGTACTCATGCTATTGTTCTGCATCACACAGGTGACTCATAAATTGTTGGTGTGCACATTCCAGTGCTCAGTGAGAATTTTTTGCACTTAAATTGGAAATGGATAACTCTGAAGCACATGAAGGTAAGTATTTTTTTTGGGGGGGGGGGGGGAAATATATTTTCAGTTTTGTCTGTAATGGTTTCTTATTTTTTTACTTCTTCACAGATTTCATCAGCATTCTTCTGGAGTCCGGTTGTTAATGATGGTCATGGTCATCTAATGAAACGACTTCTGCATGTTGCATGTGCCCAAGCTCGGGGGAAGGGTGTGTCTGTTGTTGGAGAACTTTTTTGGATAAAGCCGCTTTGACAGAGCAACAAAGCATCTCAAAGTTTCCTATAAAAAGAAATGAATGACTTCTTACAAGTTACAACTTCATTGTAATGTGTCCCTCCCTGGTTCTCTAATCTCAATGCCTATTGTCAAGTTACATTTCAGAGACACATCTTCTCAACTAACACAACCTGTTGTGTGCAATATTTGCAGCAGTCTTTACAAAGCAATGAAGTGGATGAAATTAAATCTTCATACTTACCAGAATGGATTTCACATGGATATTACATCAGTTCCTCTCTGTACGGTACAGCTACAGCATCTTTCCCAATGAGTATTAGCGATGGAGCCTGTTTTTGTTCTCCTGTTAAAGAAACAAAAGAAGTGTTCTGTATGTGTTTTGCCACTGCGGCTCTGAAAAGTTACAGAAAACAAAACATACAACTTAAGGAAGTGAGGCAGCATAACAAACATGAGTGCACATACTCACTTTATGGTTTAAATATTAAGAAGCTGGTGGTGGTGGTGCACTGGTGGACTGGTGGTCCATGGGGGGCAGACAGACTCATGGTGGCAGACTTGCATAACATCAGTCCCGGTGGTGGTGGTGGAGGTCCGTGGGGGTCAGACAGATTCATGGCCGAGGTGCTTTTTCATATCTAGCAAGCCACATGTACTAGCAAGCTGTGATGTTTCTGGTAGTGATGCCTTATCGACCTTGCTTTCAATGGCTTTCATGAGGGGATAGGCGAGGGACACAGTGGCTTGTACTGCAATGATGTTGAGTCCTCTCTCTCTTTCTTTACTACTAACATCTCAAAAAGGGGGATTGTATTATAAATAATACAGAGTTTGGGGACGTTTTTTCGGGGGGCTGGGGGAGGTGTAGTAAATGGAGTATTGCTGAATGTTGTTAGCGATATGAGGGGGGTTGGGATGGATGGTTTCTTGGACAATGTTCTGGGGTTACTGAAACTGTGGATTGTTTGAGGGATAGTCGGGGAGGTGGGGAGGGACAGGGGCTTAATAAGGGGAGGGTTGAGGGGTGGGAGACCAGCACAGCAGGTTCAGGGGAATAGAATCACTTGTAATATGGTTGCAGTATACGATAAATACCTTATCTGGATTTATACCTGACATAATAGATGGCTCAGAATATTAATATTGCTACATTAAATGTGAAGGGCATCAAGAAAAAACTGAAACACTATCAGGTACTTAAACACCTGAGTCTGTTGCATGCCCAGATATCATTTTTACAAGAATCTCACTTAGTGGATTCTGAAGTATTACAACTTCGGAGACAACAGATAGGTCAGGTTTTTTATGCTTCAGGGGAAACCAATAGTTGAGGGGTCATGAAACTGATTAAGAGAGACATCCCATTTGTCCCTTCTCAGGTATTTAAGGACGCAAATGGCAGATACATCTTAGTTCAGGGTACTATTTGGGCCATGCCATTGGTTCTAGGTAGCATTTATGGACCAAACATAGATGAACCCTCTTTTTTCCTGAAACCGATCTCTACGATCCTTCCTATACTCCCTATTCCAATTATTTTAGGGGGAGACTTTAATTTGGTTTCAGATCCAAATTTGGATAGATCGAGCATTGGGTCGAGGGGACGGTCCCCTGGGCACAGGGCCTTTAAGGAAATGATGGATCAGTGTGGGTTGTGCGATGTCTCGAGAGTTACACATCCTAATATTAGGGAATATACTTATTGCTTGCCAGTACATGGCACGCAATCTCGCATTGGCTACCTGTTAGTCTCTCACAAGTCCTTGCCAGGAGTATTGTCCACCTCGATCCAACCGGGCCCAATATCAGATCATTCCTTAGTCCTTGGTAACCTGGCTTTCCTTAACATTCCCAAAAAAGAGATCAGATGGAAATTAAATGAACAATTACTAAAGGATGAAAAATATCGAGGAGTGGTGAAAGAGCAGATAAAGTTTTTCTTTTCCACCAACCCAATAGATAGTGCAAGGCCGGATATTTTATGGGGAGCCTTTAAGGCTTATATAAGGGGCATTCTTATTAGTCTAGCTACAAAAAGAAAGAGGGCACAGGAAATGGAGTTATTGTCCTTATTGTCTCAGATACGGGCATTAGAAAATATTCACCCAGAAAAAATTTCTCAAGAGGAGTCACAGAAGCAATTACCATGTAAAGATAAATATTTGGGAATGTTAAGAGAAAAGGCAGAGCTGGCTATAATCTGCACAAAGTCCAGTTTTACAGATCAAGGAGAAAAAGCGAGGCACCTCTTGGCTTTACATTTAAAACAACAAGAGTCAGCAAGATTTATACCCTCAATAAGATCACAAGCAGATGGGACCCTGAAGATATCCCCCTCAGAGATAGTCCAGGAGTTTGCCACTTTTTACAAGCAATTATATAGGGATATGGATAGTCCTCCAGCCATCCAAAAACTGGAGGAGTATCTCAGGGAAGCATATCTTCCATTACTATCTAACTCTCAAAAGAAATTCATAGCTTCCCCTTTATCAAAGGAAGAAATAGCTGCTGTTATAAAGGACTTGCCTTTGGGCAAAGTCCCGGGTCCAGACGGGTTTTCTGCCTTATTTTATAAAGTTTTCAGGGAACAATTACTACCAGTGTTACATCGGCTCTATTTGCACATTTTTTCTGGAGAGACGGCAGATGCACATTTGTTTGAAGCATTGATAGTTTTGTTACCTAAACCGAACAAGGACCCAGAATTGGTTCAGAGCTATAGGCCAATATCTTTGCTGAATCAAGATGTCAAAATTCTCTCGAAGATATTGGTAGATAGATTAACCCTGGTTCTCCCGGATCTCGTGGGTATGTCTCAAGTGGGATTTATGAGAGGATGTGCATCTTCAGATCACCTGCGTACCCTCTCGCATGTCTTCTCGGAGTCCAGGGATGCCATATATCCTGCAGGGTTGGTCTCTCTGGACGCCGAGAAGGCATTTGATTGGGTTAATTGGACTTTTCTATTTCAAGCCCTTAAAGCATTTGGATTCCCATCCATGTACATAGATTGGATCAAGGCAATTTACCGGTCTCCTACGGTGAGGATTTAAAAAATTGGACCTTTTCCAAGTCTTTTACACTGCGGTCAGGTACGAGGCAGGGATGCCCTCTCTCTCCATTACTTTTCAATCTTTATCTGGAACCCCTTATTCAACATATTCTCAGTAATGAAGAATACAAGGTATTCCCATTAGGAATGAGGTAGTGAAAATAAAGCGTGACGCTTGATGACCTCCTCTTACATTTAGCTAATCCAGTAATATCTATCCCGAACATGTTAAGAGAGAGGTTAATATATTTAGTAGTTTCTGAATTACAAGTTAAATCCCAACAAGACATCTTTTTTCCCTCTTAACCATAAAGTTTTTAAGACTGACATTATCTCTCTGGGACTATGCTGGTCACCCCGGGCTATTAAATACTTAGGTATAAAACTAACGCGTAATCCTTCCTTGTGGTTTAAAGAAAATCTGGACCCTCTATTGCAGGGGATTACTCATGACCTAGAGAGATGGGATAAACTCCCGTTATCTTTATGGGGTCATATTAATATAATTAAGATGAATGTGTTTCCCCATTTATTTTACCCTTTGTCGCATCTTAACTCATTTGTCCCCTTAAGTTGGTTTTAGAAAACACATAAACTCTTTACCAAGTTTATATGTTCGAGTAAGACCTCTAGGTTGGCATACCAAATACTAGCTGCACCCAAAAATGAGGGGGGGCTGCGGATTCCTTACTTGCCTATCTACTACTGGGCTAGTCATTTGGCTAAATACCTGAGATGGGTAAGACCGGGCCCAGATAACATGAACCTGGCTTGGCTCAAGATTGAATTAGATTTTATCCAATCTATGAACATGGACCCTCTGACTATGCTCTATCTAAAAATTTCTCAGCTGCAAAATATTAACAAATGTCCCACTATCATGACTTCGCTAAGAGTACATTCACAATTGTGCTCCTTTCTGCGTTACAATCAAAGTAAAGATCTCGCTCAATCGATTTGGAATTCCCCGGCTTTCACCATAAACAAACAGAAAATTTCACATTCATGGTTGCCTCATTTAGGAGAGGGGATAGTATCTTCATTTTTGGATGAAGTTGGAGAGTGGCTCTCATTCTCTCAGCTCATTTACAAGTTCAAAATTCCAGAGTCTCAGGTTTTTAAAGTGTTTGAATTGAGGCACTTGTTAATCACAGTTCTTGGGGCCACTCCACCTCATCCAGTGGCCTTTGCATTGTTATCTGAACTTTCTCTTTTTCTCTTCTCCTCAGGTGTAATTTCTAAGATTTATCAAGTATTGTTCTGATGGCGGCTTGGATGCGGTAGTGGCCCCACTAACTTTTGGGTTTCATTTTTTTCCCCAATACACTTTTAAATGGTCCATCCTCTGGATGTATTGTCATAAATGTGTATCCCAAAATAGATTACGTCTCATGCAGTTTCACATCCTGCATAATTTGTACTATACCCCAACTAAACTGGTGAAATGGGGTCTTCTTGATACCGATAGGTGTAATAAGTGTTCCCAGGACACAGTGTCACTTTTTCACCTATCCTGGTCTTGTCCCCGGATAGCCTTATTATGGGAGCATATTAAAACCAACCTGGATCCTTTATTGGGTTTAAAAGACTATTTTACACCGGATATTTGCCTGTTGGGGGATTTGTCTTCCATAAAGGTGAAAATCCGGAGATTTCATATATCCATGATTGCGCTCTCGGCCAAAAATATCATTCTCAGGCGTTGGAAAGAAGGGACCTGTCCATCATATCAGGAGTGGTTCAATGAGATTTTAGCAAATATACGTACAGAGAAGGCTATTGCTAGCCTTCAAAACAGAGTACATAGGTATAAGGTTATCTGGGATTCCCTTCACACTCTAATTACGGTGGCTATGAAGTAATGTGTAGTCGAGGTTACCACCTTAATTATTCTTGGTAAAGGTAGTTAGTGAGTGATACAGTGTTAGAATGAACTGCTCTGCCGGGGAGGGGGGAGGGAAGGGTTGGGGACAGTACAACTTGTCTTACGAATCTCATGTCAAAATGTTCATTACTGCCTCCTGTAATGTGGAAAATGTGGTGAATAAACTTTGAATTGAAAAAAAAAGACAGATTCATGGTGGCAGACTTTCATAGCATCAGTCCCGGTATTGGTGGTGGTGGTGGTCTGTGGGGAGCAGACAGACTCATGGTGGCAGACTTGCATAACATCAGACCTGGTGGTGGTGGTGGTCCGTGGGGGGCAGACAGACTTATGGTGGCAGACTTGCATAACATTAGTCCTGGTGGTGGTGGTGGTCCGTGGGGGGCAGACAGACTCAAGGTGGCAGACTTGCATAACATCAGTCCCAGTGGTGGTGGTGGTCCGGGGTGGAGGGGCAAACTGCCTTTTAAATACTGCAGTTAAAACCTGCCAACATTAACCACATCATCATCCTCATAAAGAAAAACTGCACTCACAGCCATCGATGTCTGAAGTCTGACCCACTGGGAAATTCTTTCTTCATTGTGTCATCATCTACGTCAGTGGTGGGCCATTTCAGGCAGCCACTACCAGTGCTACCAGGATGCTCCATTTCCACATCAGCAAGACCACCATGACTAGACCAGGGTACAAATACCAAGGTCGCAGTCTGTGCTGGTATGTGCCTCTCATTCATTTTATTGAATGTTAGCAAACTAACATTTGCGGGAGACAGGTTTGTCCGACGATCCCTGACTATTGCACCTTCTGAGCTGAATACCCTCTCAACACTTACACTGGAGGGTGGGCATGTGAGGTACTTCAGTGCCACTGCAGTCAGCTCTGGCCATTCACTGACCTTTCCCACTCCAGTACAAAAGAGGATCTTCACTTATTGTCAGATGCCTGTTTTCAGACAAGTATGACTCAACCATTCTCTGTGCCGCACTAAGTCCAATTGTTGATGCATCAGCCTGTTCTTCAGAATCATTAATTTCACAAATACCCACTTGGGACAAAGCCTCCCAAAGTGGGTTGGCTCCACCCACTTTGGATGACAGACCACCTGGAACTACAGTCCCCTTATCCTTGCATGATATGCTTGCTGGTCCTCCAGCTACACCTTTAGCTGGATTATGCTGCTGAGGTTTGCTTACCTTGGCATGTGACTTCTGTGCTCTATGAACTAAGCGCACCAGTTGACCACTGATATTTTTTACCTGTTCAGGTCCTCCCTCCAGTACTGATGCAATTCCATGTTTGTATCATGGGTCCAGCATTGTTGCCATGGCAAAGTTGCCACTATGCTGAATGCTCACAATGTGACGATTCTGGTTGAATACTGTCAGCATGTGTTGCAGCAACATACTGTTACCACCGTCTCCGGCAACATCAAGGCTATGCTGTACATTCACCAATGTCTGCCTCAGTACCTGCAGCAGTGGAATTGATTGGCTAATGGAGGCAGACACGCCACTCACTGCCTGTGTGGCATGTTCAAAAGGACGCAAAATTGTTATTACAGAGTCCATGAGGCGCCACTGTTCAGTCGTCTTAGACATGGAGGCCCCAGAACTGTCACGGCTAGTGTGCATAACATAGAGGATAATGTATGGTCTTTGGTTAATAACCACAATGTAAACACATCGAGAGGTTGCTGTGACATTGTAAACCTCGAGAGCGCAGCTCAAGAGGTTTTCAGATGGCATGGCAACCTCAAGAAGTGTTTTCGGAGTGGTTGTTTACCACAAACTATACATTTTATTTTATAGTGTATGGGCTACCAAGATTGTGTAATCGCAGATTGAATTACTTTACTGAATTACTTTACAGAACATTGATTGTTGTGAGCATTCTGTTTTGTTAGAACATTGATTGTTGCGAGCATTCTGTTTTGTTATACTATTGATTTGACTTACTTAAGAAGGGTTAACAACAGAGTGATGTCATAACAATGGCATAGCAAGGTTGTAATCTGCTTGATTTCAATTAATAAGAAGGGCTCCCCATACATTATAAGATATCCTGAGATGGCTTTGTATTGTTCATACAACCTCTCTGCCATGTATAACATGGAGTTCCATCGGGTGACAACTTCCAGCTTCAAGCGGTACTGAGGCAGGCTGTTTTGTATCTGCAGCTGCCGCAGTTGGTCACAGGCCTTTTCAGATCTTGAAAAGTGAGAGCACATATGTCATGCAATGGTCAGCATTTCCTTTATGTCAAGGTGCTGCAGAAACTCCTGAACCACAAGATTTAAACAGTGGGCCATGTATGGAACATGAAAAAAAACCACCATTCGTGATGCATTTCACCACATTTGACCCATTGTCACTTGCTATGAACCCAGCTCTCAGAGACAGAGGGTTTAGCCATCTGTCAATTTCAGTCAGTACTATATCCAACATGTTCTCACCAGTGTGTGAACAAGTCACACCGCGCATAGCAATTGTTGCATGCTGGCGAATTCCAGGAAGATTGCTACCGCGACAATCCACCTTACTGCACTGATTATTCACACTACCGACATCACAAACAACCCCCGACACCTGCACCCAGTGTGCAGTTATACACAGATATGAACTCCCCACTGTTTGGCCACTTGTCCACATATCCATACTTAAATGAATGAAGGGAGAGGAGGAATGTTGAAAGGCATGTCTTACTGAGTCGGAGACAGTGCGGAACAACTCGGGAACAGCACGGGTAGAAAAGTATGTCCTGGATGGGACTTTCCATTTTGGACAGGCACAGGCAGCAAACCACTGGAACCCATAATTCTCCACAAAGGAGAAGGGCAAAAGATCAATTGCCAGCATTTCCGCTACAGCATCAAGTTCACGTGACACTGTATGATTGGGGGGTACTTCAGCTTATGCGCAACAACATACTGTAACGTGGGCTAACTTAAACGTTTTACATGGGTTGTGTTGTTGGTCACAAATGGTTGTGCTCTGTGATGAATGGCATTGGCAGGGGGTTGAGTGTGGACATTTGATGAAGACAGTTGCACAGGTGATGATGACAAACCCAGAAATCATGTTATTTTTCCAGATTTGCCAACTGTGGTTGATGTACCACTTGCACTAGACATACTGCATTCACCACCACCACCACCACAACTAAAAATGCTACTCTCACCAGCACTGGACAACATTTCAAAGTCATTATGGTCCTCCACCTCATCATGCCTGTAGTAATCCTCTGCTCTTATTACCGCATTACTGCACACGTTTAATTTCCTACTGGACTTAACAGTCATGGAAGGGGAGAACATGCTGGCTATGGTTGCCGGTGATACGGGTGAATGCCCCAGTCTGGTATTAGCTGCCAGCTTGTGCTGGGTCCACAGAGCCAAGTGCCTATTCTTAAGATGCGTATGCTGTCCTCCTGTCCCAAGATGGCTCTCCTATTTACCTCGACTCACACACACGTGGCAAACCTGGCAGATTGCAACTGAATCATCATTTGCATCTTGAACAAAAAAATTCCAAACAAGGGAATGTGATGCTCTGCTTTTAACATGTCCATGATGATGTGGCTTATTTAAGTCTGTTATTTTAAGCACTGAAGTGGGGGGCACATGATGTTTCTGTCACTCACACCTGGAATGCAAGTGACTACCACGACTACCTGTCAAATTGATTACTGGGTCATCATCATCATCATCATCAACTAAAATTGGTAAATCACAAGTTTTTACGGTGGGGGGGGGATTCCTGCACACAGACTCAGACACAGCCACTTTTAATTTATTTTTCTCTGGTTCCCAACTGGGGTCAATTACATCTTCATCATATTCATCAACATCACTGTCACACACATCCACATCTTCTGCTTGGATGCTAACATGTGGACTGCATGTTGCAACAACAGCAACATCATCATCATCATCAGCATCATCACATTCATCATCAGCATCTACACCACCATCACCTGATATTTTTTCACCACACTGTGAATCACTGCATGGAAAATGCATGACGTTAAGTGCCACGGTGGATGGAATATCACATTGTATGCTATCGTTGACATGATCATCAGAATCCTCAGGTTCAGTTAATGGGATGTTACTGGGAAGTATGACATCATCTATGCTGTCACTCACTTGCACTGCTTCACACTCAATATGTTTGGATATGGTACACTGGTCGGAAATAGAACTTGATGCAACAATGCTAATACCACCTCCACCACTACTAACACCAGTAACACTAACACAACGGGCTGGGAAAACATCATCTTCTCCAACTATGAGTGAAGCTACTGACCGGGCTGTAAAAAACATTGCAGGAGAAATACCTTTCCTCACATCAGCAATGCACTTCTCTGTCTGTGTACACATTGCCATGGCCAGAAACAGCTTTACTTGCACGTCTCTTTGCAGGCATTTTGGGGGATCAACCACAAATATTATTACCAAATTCAGATTTTGATATGTTCACTTTCTGACTGGAGGGATGCTGGCTGGATGTGAAGCAAAATAAACAACTGTGGTTTCAGCAACAGATAAGCGACTACTGTGTTGTGACACTGTCACGGAATTAAAACAACTTCAGTAACCAGTGATGCTGATGAGGTCACAAACTCACAAAAACAATCCAGTCTGGTAAAAAAAACCCTTTGAACATGGGGGTGGTGGCGGGGGGGGCACTTAATGCAGACAGTGATGATTTTTATGGCACTACAATACAAACAGCAAAACTAACAACAGAGAACACGACGGCAGTACAAAATCAGGCAGCTGCAGTGGATAGCAGGTTCACACTGCTGCACTTAGTTGCACTTACACTAGTCTGTGTCACAAATTTTAAAAGGTGTGTTATATTTGATGCATGCAACACTGCACACACAACACAGAACAGTTTGTGTACAATGCTGAACGTGGAATGCGATGCAAATGCAAAAGTTCAGTGTACTGCCACCAAATATAAATTTGTAATTTAAACAACCTGACCTTATGAAATGCTGCACCACATTCACACAACAAACAGCAAGAAAATTTCTACTATTACTGACAATTTTACTATGTGTACAGTAACACAGTCAGTTATATAACAAAAATATAACCAAAACACAAAGAAATCACTAGTTCTCCAACTTAAATCTACCTACACACAGATACGCACCTCCTCCACACAGTACACTTCACTGTCTTTCACCACACACACTCAATGTTGTAAATTAACATTCAAAATCCACACACAGACAAAAATGCTTGATGATGTGAGCACAGGATGGTTTCCTACAATCAATGAACTACAGTTGGATCCCCCCAAAAAAGCAAAAATGCTTTTTGAACAGCTTTTACAAAATTCCTACAGACAGCTATCAGAACACACTGTCTTCTATTCCTTCCTACTCATACTACTGCGAACTGAGGCTGTGCAGATCAATATAGAGCCCATATGACCTGAACTCCCATGAATTACTGCAAAATCTGCCTTCGGAGCTCAAAAACAAGGTGAAGTGAGGTGTAGTGAACTGCCACCAATGTACTTCACCTTAAAAATTTAAAGAGTAGTGGCCAGTGGAGGCGGTGTAACGTGAAGTCACTATTTCTAATGCACTTCGTGTTCCTCATTATAACGCAAAGTACTCCACTTCACGTTGCAGAGCACTCCGCGAATCTGCCTGTGCTCCGTGAAATGCTTTGCGGAGCGGATTGAGCCCACTTCGCCCACCACTATTAATAAGACATTTCTTATGGCAAGAATCTCTACAAATTCATGTTGTAGATTGTACTTAGACTCTTTTTGAACCCTATGTCCACCAACTGTAACAATACTGTATAAGAGTTGTGATCCTTATCTCTTATGGAAGATGTTGCTCAACTGTACCAACTGTATTTCCTGTCCTGTATATTAAATCCTAATAAAAAGATTAAGTATGAAAATGACACGTCATGTTTATGAGGTGATGTGCAAAAATTGCTATGTTGAAAGTCTGAGGTCAAAATATTGAAAATTACCAAAGTTATGAGCCTATGTTTGCAAACTTCAATGTAGGCTCATAGCTTTGTTGTTTTTTAATATTTTTATGCCAGCTTTTCAACACAGCCTTCGTATGACCCCACCTCATGAACAATTGTGGGGCAACTTCTCAACTCCTGCCCAAAAGGTAATTTAGCACAGTGACTGTGAAACCACCTTTCAGGATGTGAAACCACATTTTGGCCAGGATTTGTAAACTGACAGCAGTCACATTCATGAGGTGCTATGAAGAAAAGGCTATGCTGAAAGTTTGGGGTCAAAATATTAAAAATTACCAAAGTTATAAGCCTGCATTCATGAATTGCAACATAGGCTCATAATTTCGTTGTTTTTTAATATTTTTACACCAAATTTTCAACATAGCCTTTTTATGACCCTACCTCATGAACAATGGTGGAGAAAATTTTCAACAGCTACCTAAAAGGTGATTTCATGCAGTGACCACAAAATCATCTTTCAGAACAGATTTACCTAACGTCACTTGCATTGTTCATGAGGTGGTGTTCCAAAGAAGGTATGTTAAACATTTGGGGCAAAAATATTGAAAAATGCCCAAGTAATGCTACTAAGTTCAAAACACCATTGGAATACCTTGAACTGATGACAAACCCATGAGAGGGGAGCCAACTTGTCAAATCTCTGAGGGATAAGCTGAAGATGCAGAAGATGGCTGCCAGGCTGGGCATGCTATGAGCTGCATGTCAGAAGTTCTAAGTTAGCAGTTTAATTTGTAGTTTCTGGCTCTTTTTTAGTATTTTATCACGTTTCTTACTGTTCTTGTTTGGTGATTTTGTTTTTTCATCACCATTTTATTGTGCTGGTGCTGAAATATCGTGAGTTCGAGTCCGTTTATTTTCTCACTCACTCAGTCGGTCCAGTCAGCTCATCCCTGATCTGTTGGTTGCTGAGGCAGTGGTGGGTTTGGGCACTGCTGCATGTGCGTGGAAGGTGCTCGCTTTGACTTCCTTGGAGCACTAGATTTCTGTGGTGGCTCAGCTGCTGCAGCTCATGAATATTAAAGTTTAGCGCTTTCATGGTCCTGTGGTCACTTCTGCAGTTTTGGGAAAAGCTGTTTGTGAGACTGGATTTCTTTCTGCGTTCAGAGGTTCGGGCAGGACTCAGTTTGTATGGCGGTCGATTCTTTTTGGAGGAATCAGTGGGTTCCTGCTGGTCAGGCTTGGAAAGCAAGAACTGTGAGGGCCAGACTGCTGATATTAGGAGGCTCAGACGTATTAGGAGTTTGGATTCCTGAACTGTGGGTCAGCCTAGATTCTGCTACACAGGGCCTGAAACTTTTAACTATTGCTCTATTTTGACTCTGCAGGGGGTCTCTCTGCTGGGGTCTGCTGTTTCATGGGGGTGAGGGGGGTCAGCAGCAAGGAAGCTGGCTGGGATCCCAGGGAACCCCTAGATTCCTGGGTCTGGTTATTTATTTAGCCAGTTCCAGGGGTCATGGTGGCACAGTAGTATTCTCTGGCAGGGGGTCCTTTAGGTTTACTTTTCTTCAGGCCTTATAAAGTTTTGCAACTTTCTATCTATTGGATCCATTTTGTTTGACCCTTTTTTATGTTGGCACATTTGTGCAGCCAACATCTTGTGGCAGTGGGGATTTGGAGGTGCAGTCGCTGTTGGGCGAATGCAGGGCACACACCAGTAGGTGCGTCCCTCATTCTCCAATCAGCCTGCATGCCAGTGCCACACCATGCATAGTAATATAGCGAGCACATCTAAGGAAAGGTCTGCTGCAATCCGAGCAAAGCTCATAACACGCAGCGGACCCTTCCTATGTGCTCGCCAGCTAGTAGCATGGTGGCTGAACTGCCGACTTCGGGGGTGCCCAATCCCCCAGTCAGCTTGCCCTGCAAACTATATGCCAATGGGGGATCCCACTCCCCATCAGCAGAATGTGTCTCTCCCCCCCATTTCATTGTTTGTTGACTGGGTGCCCAATCCCCGTCAGCATCCGTCTCCCCCCTTTCCCTCTGTAATGTGCCGACGAGGAAGTCCACTCCCCATTGGCATGATGTCCCTCCCCTTCTTCTGTGCTGATGGGGGTGCCCAATCCACCGTTGGCTACTGTGCCCCCCCAAAAAAGCAAGAAACTGCCTGTAAAAAGGAAACCATCCGTGACATGTTTCGTTTGAACCTGCAAGCAGAAAACGGTCCCTCGTGGTCTTCCTACCCACCACCCTCACCCACCCACTGTGCACCCTGCCACCCTACACACCCCTCACCCCATACTTACCTCCGGAGCTGGCCGCGATGATCTTCGGTGGACCAGGACCACGTCTGCACTCTTCAAAGCCGACCGCCAACTGAGGAAATGCCAGTAAGCTGTATAATGGAATAAATAGGGTTTTTTCAACTTTGGTGCATATCTCAGGCATTTTGGGGAATTTGTGCACCAAATTTTCAACATGGGGTTTTTGGGACCCCTCCTCATCAATTCTGTCACAGTTATGATGTTAATCGGTTCTGAAAGGTGATTTTGCAGTCACTGCGCAGAATCACCTTTTGGGACTGATTAACACAAGGACAGTGGCAGTGTTCATGAGGTGGGCTGTCAAAAAGGCTATGTTGCAAATCTGGTGGAAAAAATTAAAAAAATGGCTGTTTTACGAGCGTGCATTGCTCACTTGCTATGCACACTCGTAACTTAGCAGATTCACAATATTTTCATGCCAGATTTTCAACATTGTCATTTTTCTACACCTCCTTGTGAACAGTGCAGCTGTCATTTTTCACATCCTGGCCGAAATGTGTTTCCACACTTCCGGCGCACGATACCACGGTCACTGTGGGAAATCCATGTTTGGGGCAGATTATGAAAATGACAGTGACACTATTCATGAGCAGAGGTCCTAAAATGCCTATGTTGAACATTTGGTGATGATACTCCATAAAATGACTGTGTTACTGGCGTGCGTTGTGCAGTTTGCACGCACGCTCATAACGTTGTGCATTTGTAATATTGTCACTCTGGATTTTCACCATTGGCATTTTTCCATAGCTCTTGATGAACAGTATAGCTGTTATTTTACATATCCTGCCTGAAATGTGTTTTTGCATGTCCGGCACAGAATAGTGCAGTCGCTGTATGAAATCTCTTTTTGGGCAGTTTGAGGAAATGACAGTGACACTGTACATGAGCAGAGGTGCTAAAATGCCTATGTTGAAAATTTGATGCTGGAACTCCATAAACTGACTGTGTTACAAGCATGCCTTGCACATTTCCCACGCACCCTTGTAAATTCGCACATTTGCAATCCTTACATGCCACATTTTCACCACTGCCATTTTTTTACGCCTCCTTATGAATAGCACAGCTGTCATTTTTCTCATCCTACCAAAAATGTGTTTCCGCACTGCACTACCAAAGCCAATGCCAGCACGACAACATTCGGCATTGACAAATGCTTGTTTGATGTGGATATTTGATTTAAAATCTATGCTGGATTACTGGAAGCTTCCGTTTGGAGCTATACTGATTTGGATTTATTCTGTGACTTCTCCTACTGTTGGATGACATCTCTCCTGGGATCATTTTAATTTACTTTACGGTATCCTGGTGGTGAGAGGACCAGGGTGTCCATATTTATTTTATTTTATTTTTATTTTGATGTCTATGTTTGTTTTAGTTGTATTTGATTATTTTGTTTATGCTGGGTAGTGGGAGTGCCTAGAATTTTCCCTTTTCCTCGGCAGTGAGAGGGCCATAGGAGGGGATGTATTTATATTTGTACATGTATTTTATATCTTGTGAGAGACGATTGTATTATTTTTAATTTTTTCTGGCTTTGAAAACCATCCAATTGTGGGAGGAGGGTAGTTCTATATGTTTTGATGGGTTGGCATTGTTGTTTAATTTATTATTGCTTGGGTTTTTGTTAGGATTTTTAATTGCCTGCAGCTCTGTTTTAGGAATTTGGAGTTTTGTGTGCTTTCTCTATTGTTTAGTTATAATTATTGGTGGAATGTGCCTGCTTGCACTGCCCCCCATCCTGTGCTATTCGGTCTCCACTCTCCATGCCCTCTGCCCATTCTCCTCTCCCCCCCACCTGCTTCTATTTATCAGCGCTGTCGAACACTGGGGATTGCTCGTAGGGGTGGGAGTTGGGGGTGGGTGGGGGGTTGCGGACAGCGGAGCCCAAAAGAGTGGTGCTCTCCCATTAGGGTGGTTAGGACCAGAAGACACTCTGGGGTGAAATGGTGTCTGGAATGTGGTGATCCTGTTCTGGTTCCCATATGCAAGGGCACCTCCATTTTAGGAGGGCAAGTAGTTGAGACGGCTCACCAACCTCATCCATCTCGGGCGCTGTTATGCAATGCCAGATCTGTTTGCAACAAGACTGCTCTTATTGCAGATTTTCTTAGTTTAGCAGATCTGGTTTGCATTACCAAGACCTGGTTAGATGGGAATGCTGCCCCTATTTTGGAGGCAACTATCCCCACCAGGTACTCGGTTATACATCGCCCGAGATTGGGCCGTGGAGGAGGGGTTGCGGACTGTTTCAAGACCGAATTGGGCCTAACTGGTGTACCAGTTGAGGAGGCCAGATCATTTGAGTGTACTGTGGTAGCTGATGTGGGGTGCAGGATAGCGCTCATCTACCGTCCACCAGGAGATGAGAATCTGTTCCTGCAGGAGGTAGCAGACTTCACCGCTGACATGGCATTGGAATCGACCAGACTGATGGTTCTGGGTGACTTCAGTGCCTGGGTCGATGATGAATCCTCACTTTTTGGTCAACACTTCAACCAGGTAATGACAACTCTGGGCTCCGCATAGGTTATTTCCTCAGCTACTCACTATGGTGGTCACTCCCTTGATTTGGTCTTCCTCCTGGGGGTTGAGGCCTCCGACTTGGTGGTGGAACCTGTCAGTTGGTCTGACCACTACACTGTTGGGTTCAATTTTTTGGCCCTCCTGGGCAGGTCAGCCCCTGTGGAGATGGTCAGTTATCGCCCTCTGTGGGATGTGGTCTCTGAAGATCTGATGGTGGTAAGTGACCTCTCGCTGTTGGACGAGACTAGCACAGCTCCTGAGCAGTTAGTTACAGCCTATAATAGGACCATTTCTTCAGCTCTAGATCTGATTGCTCCTGTCTGAGTTCACTCCCTCCTGCTTTGTCCTAGGGCTCCATGGTTTGATGGGACTCTAAGGGAGTTGCAGAGACAGGGGCATAGGTTAGAGCATCACTGGCGGAGGACAGCCTTAGATGCTGACCACCTTATTTTGTTGGAACATTATAAACTCTATCAAACAGAAATTTCCCATAAGAAGACAGAATTCCTGTCCAGGGAAATTACTGTCGCATGGAACCGACAGGCTCAAATCTTCAGAATGGTTGACAGGCTGTGCAACCCAGTCTGTCAGCAGTTCCATCGAGTCCTTTCACAAAATGAGTGTGATGAGATCGCTCATTTCTTTGCAAATAAGGTGGCTGACATAAGGCAGGAGTACCATCAACTTCACTCTGTGGGGGATGCTGTTAGTTGGTACCCTGTCTCAGAACCCAGAGTTTCCTGGAGTACCTTTGATCTGCCAGAGTTCATGGATATTATGAGGATTATCCAGTGGATGCGTCCCACTTGCTGTAGTTTAGATCCAGGCCCTACTTCCCTGATTCTGGGTTATAGTGACATCATAGGCCCAGTCTTAGCTGGGATCATCCGGTGCTCTTTGGATTCAGGTGAGTTTCCCAGCTCCCTGAAGGTGGGGGTGGTGACACCCCTCCTGAAGAAAGCTTCTTTAGACCCGGAGAACCTAGCAAACTACAGGCCTATCTCTAATCTTCCTTTTGTGGGGAAGGTCATTGTGAAAGTTGTGGCAGCTCAACTGGAGAACCATTTAACCATCCATAATTTATACGAACCTCTCCAATTGGGTTTTTGTAAGAGCATAGTACTGAGACTGCCCTGGTTTGGGTGCTCAATGATCTCCTGATGTCGAGAGATCAGAGACATCATTCTATCTTGGTTCTCCTTGATTTAACATCAGCTTTTGACACTGTGGATCATGGGGTTCTGATCGAGTGCTTGAGGATCATCTGTGGGCTGTCTGGGTCAGTTCTCAGATGGTTTACATATTTCCTCGCCGGTAGAATGCAAAGGGTTGTCTCGGGTATTTTTTCTTTCAAGGCTTTCTCTCTGCCTTGCAGGGTTCCTCAGGGCTTGGTACTGTCCCCCATGTTATTTGCAGTGTACATGCTGCCCCTCAGAGACTTTGTAAAATGGTATGGGCTGAGGTTTCATTGCTACACTGATGACACCCAGCTCTATCTGTCTTTTGCTCCCAACCAGGTTAGCGCTATCTCAGTACTGAATAGCCGCCTTGTAGAAATCCAAGGTTGGATGAGTGCCAGCGGTTTAAAGTTGAACCCAGGAAAGACTGAGGTCTTGGTAGTGAACCCGGGTCATAGGACAGAGGGGTTGACAACTGAGCTCCCCTCCGGTTTAGTCCTGGGGGAGCACAGATTCTCACCTCTGAATGGGTGCGTGACCTAGTAGTGGTGCTTGATGATGGCCTGACCCTTCATCATCAGGTGTCGGCAGTCGTCAAGCTGGCCTTTTATCATCTTAGGAACATTGCTAGAATCAAGCACCTTGTTCCATCCAGCGGCCTGCCTGTCTTGGTCCACGCATTTGTGACATCGCTCCTTGACTACTGCAACTCCCTTTACCTAGGGCTTCCAGGGGTTGATATCCGCCACTTACAGCTAGTGCAGAACGCTGCAGCATGTTTGTTGACTGTGGTTTCTAGGAGAACACATATTACCACGGTACTGCGCAATCTGCACTGGCTGCCTATTCAGTGGCTGATCACCTTTAAGGTAGGTCTATTGACTTACAAAGCCCTACATGGACAGGGTCCTGACTACTTGAAAGAGCTCCTTACGCCCCTCTGCAACAGCTCCACTCGGCTGACGAGGGGTTGCTAGAGATTCTGAGGGTAAGTCTAAAGTCATCTGATGCGTGTGCCTTTGGGTTTGTGGCACCTACCCTCTGGAATTCTCTGCCCAGTCAGCTTCGGGAGTGCAGGACAGTAGGGGTGCTTTAAGCAGGCACTAAAGACTTTTTTGTGTGGAAAAGCTTACCCTGAATTCCATTGATTTTATCTGTTTTTATTGTGTTTTGTTTTAGTTGATTGTGCAGCCCCTTGATGTTTGAAAGGCACTATATCAAATACATTTATTGTTATTATTATTATTATTAACTGCATACTCGATTTCCTCAGTTTGCTGTCCAACGTTGAAAAATGAAGACATGTCTGTGGTCCAGAGAAGATGACAGCGTCGGACCTCCAGTGGGTAAGTAAGGGCTTGGGGGAGTGCTGGGTGCTGAGTGGGAGAGTTGGTGGGGTGTAATACAGAGGCTGCAACAGCTGGCAGCAGCCATATTTTGTCTGGGGTCATCCTCACATGGACCTAGAAAGAGATGGGGGATGGAAAGAACAGACAGTGGTCCCTATGGGGATAGGAATAGCTCAGGATTGGACACAGGGACTGCCGAGGCTTCCAACATGGGAAGGGGGGGCTACATTCTGTGGGGAGAGGAGGGGTGATAACTGGAACTGTAGCCAGCAGTTTTGCCTCTTTTTCTTCTCTCCCTCACAGGATCAAGACGTCTATGACCTTCAGGCAAGACTTAAGGTAAAGGCCTAGTGGGCCTGGGGGGCTATACGCGGGGTGAGAGCTGAAAGGGGAGAGGTGGCCAGCTATAGCAACTGAAAAAAAAAATACTGTGCATTTCAATAGCATATGCTGCTATCCCAAGAATGTATATGTATATTATGTTGCAGAACAGTACCTCAGTTATGGTGGCCTGCCTGGGCCTGGTGCGATCAGGAGTCCATCAGTTGGGCATAGCAGGGAGGCAGGGATTCACTGTGCCTTCCAGTCAGCGGGAATGGGATCAGGGGTATTAAAAAAAAGTGGAAGTCACGTGATACAGAGCACCAGATAGCAGCTCTCTCCTATAGCTCCGCCACCCGACCATCAAATAGCAAAGCTGCTTGTATTTCTGGCTTTATTTGTGGATCTGCACCTGTATAGACTACTTTTAAGATCCTCTGCAGCATCCCGATCAAGCTAATGGATATGGAAATGAAGAAGGCGATGCCAAAACATACTCCTCCTTCTACCCCAGAAAAGTCCTCTAAAAAATCCAAGGCTTCCTCTGCTGCAAGTGACCAGGGTGCGATGACTTCCAACTCAGATCAAGAACCTCTCACGGTGGCCTGATTTCTCTAGGAATTTAAAACCTTTAAAGACGAACTGAGGCTGATCACCGGAGAGCTTAAATCTGTCACCCAAGCCCTGGAGGACATCTCCACAAGCACTTCAAACAACGAGGCTCATCTGCACTCTCTGGAATGCAAGTTGGCAAAGCTTGAACCTGACCTGACTGCTACCCACCAGAAGATCTCTAAACTTGAAAGCAAGGTCGAGGACTTGGAAGATCGCAGCCATCGCAATAATGCGGTGCTGATCGGCCTACCTGAAAAAGAGGAAGGACTAGACCCAATCATTTTTACACAAAATTTTGTGGAAAAAGTGGCAGGCCCATCTCCTTTTAGGCCTAAATACATAATCGAGAGATCCCATTGCGCCCTTCATCTGATGCCTGCATAGGGTACCCTGCCTCATACCTTCATTTTTTTGGTTCCTCAACTACCAGGAATGGCAACACTTTTTATCAAAGGTGTGGGAAATCCAAGAACTTAAATGGGAAGGGGCTAAAATTCGTGTTGCCCAGGACCTCCCACTTACAGTTCGTCAAAGAAGAGCTGCTTTCCACCATCTGGTTATGAAACTTATCGCGGCCGGGCTTCAGTTCAAAATGGGGTACCCAGCTCACCTTCAAGTTCTTCTCTCGGGCTCCTGGGCGACCTATGAAGATGCTGACACAGCAACTGCAAGCCTCAAAACAGCACTCCCTAACCTGTTCCGAGACCCTCGAACATCAAGCTATTAGGATCATCAATCCAGTGATCAGTTAGCAACTTTACTGTGTCTAGCATTATCTGTTGCAGATTGTTGCCTATTATGGAGGTGTGCGCTGTTTGTCCTGATTGCTGGCACCACAAACTATAACCTGCAAGGAGTTTAAATTGTCAGTGCCTTACTGGAACTTCCAGTCACTATGGTAAGGGTTTTGATTGCCTCCCCGGGCACAGTGTCAGGCTTTCAGCATGCTTCCATACCACCTTACAGTGATCCATGATCCACTCTGCCCCTGTTCTCAATGGAGCGGTCATATGAAATCCTACTGACATATCCGAGTTACAGCTGTTTGCATCTCGATCTGCCTGTACGGTGTTTTCCGCCGCTAGAGGAAGCCAGAGACTGCCTTTAATTCAACATCTAACAAGGCCACTTTCACTCCTTTTTCCTGCCAATTATTTCAACTTACCTCACAGGCTATTCTTTGGTTAATTCCTTGTTCCTCTTTTCTCTCTGAAGATTGGATAACCTCAGAATTTCTCCTGAATATGCCTGACACCCTGATAATATTACCCTGCTCTGATTTCCCTGCTCAAATGAGACACTTTGCTGTGACGGTTCATGCTGAAATGGATCAACCCCCTTTTTCCCTTTTAGCATTTAAGTCTCTGCATTTGTCTGTGTGTTGTGACTTGATTATTTAACTACGACCTTTCTCACTTGTTCTAGAGTTTAAATGTTGCTGAATTTCTTGATAGTTTCATGAATGCTGAGTGTGGGGGATTTTAAATCTTCAGATCACATGCATTTAGCAATGTTAAAAGCTTCTCGCTCTTTGCCTTCAAAGGTTTGCACTGTTTACCAATAATTGAGTTTGCACTAATTATTTAGATTCCTGTTATTGAGGTCGGGGAGGCTGGGGGGGAGAGGTTTAATGTTGGTAGGCTGTTTTTCATGGACCATGACAGTAAAGGGTGTGGGAGGGGCGAGGGATGGGGGACTGGCAGAGGGATAGTTTTAGCAGTGACATCTCTCCAGATTGTTTTACTGATTTTTGTAGAGTAGTTTGGTTGGCTGATAGGTTTCCTTCAAATTCATGTCAGGTACACACATATACAGCTTCCATAACTGACGCTGTGGCACATAATGCTCACAGGAATAGCTAGATGACTTACCCTCGTCACCTGGAATGTAAAAGGGGTAAGGCATAAAATCAAGCAGTATAAGGTTCTCAAGCATGTGCACATTTTTTCAGCTGATGTAATCTTTATCCAGGAATCCCACCTTCTGGTCAGAACTTTTCTGTGGAAGGCACTACTCAAAGCTGCAGCGTAATGATCTTGTTGGTGAGATCTGTGCCTTTTACCCCCACCCAAATAATTGCGGACCCTAATGGCAGGTATATATTGGTTAAAGGCCTGCTCCATGCCACAGAGATACTATTAGGCAGTATTTATGGTCCCAATTTAGACTCCCCCTCCTTCTTTTTAAAACTTCTTCAGACCCTCTCCCCTTTCCTGGAGCTCCCAAAGATTTTAGGAGGGGACTGGAACCTTCCCTTCGACCCTAACCTTGACAAATCTGGCTCTGCTCTGAGGGGCCTTTCCTCGACACAATGTGCACAAAGGGATTTAATTGACCACCTGGACCTGTGTGACATCTGATGGGTACTTCACCCCCTGGATAAGGAGTATACTTTTACTTCATCGTTCCATGGTACTTCATCCCGTATTGACTATATCCTTCTTTCCCAATGTCTCATCCCAGGGGTGATGGGTCTGAGTATACAACCAGCCTCCCCCCCCCCCCATCATTCTTTAGTCAACTGTCTCCTTTCCCCATCTACCCTACCTAAATCCCAGGGGATCTGAAAATTAAATAACCAACTGTTGAAGGACCCCATAACAATCCAGTTAATCTCAGAACATATCACCCACTTTATTGAGGTTAACCAGGGGTCTACAGGTAAGCCAGTTGTGGAGTGGTGTTCGTTAAAGGCATATCTCAGAGGAATTTTGATTGGCCTAGCCTCCTCTCATAAAAAGAAAAGGGATGAATGGCTCTTAACCACACTTTC
Source organism: Neoceratodus forsteri (assembly GCA_016271365.2). Lineage (NCBI taxonomy): Eukaryota > Metazoa > Chordata > Ceratodontiformes > Ceratodontidae > Neoceratodus > Neoceratodus forsteri. The sequence goes on along the minus strand of CM028132.1, from coordinate 963,118,730 downwards.
TCAAATTAGAGCTATGGAATCCCCACTCTCTTTGCATTCCTCAGACCAATTCAGGCTGGAACTTACAAGACTTAAAGCGGATTGCTTAGAGCTCCTCCGAGAGAAAGCAGAATATGCCATCTTAAGGTCTAAAGCAAGCTATTCAGATCAAGGTGAGAAGGCCAGATGGCTACTTTCCTTAAGGATCAAAAAACAAGAATTGGCCAGGCTGATTAGTGCTATCTGGGCTCCAGTGGACAGATCCCTGAAGACCTCCCCCGCAGATAATGTAGCTGAATTTGAAGCTTACTATAGGTTGTTGTATAGCCCCATGTCTATACCCCCTCATCCTCAGGAAGTAGATGAGTTCTTGAAGGCCTCTCACCTTCCATCACTGTCAAAGGATCAAGGCCTTGCTCTACTGTCTCCCATTTCACAGGCCAAAATCCTCAGGGTGATCGGTGACCTACCCTCTGAGAAGGCTCCAGGCCCAGACGGATTCACCTCTAATTTTTATAAGACCTTTGCAAAACTGCTAGCCCCACTCCTCCAGCCTCTTTTTCACCATATTCTTTCTGGTATACCATCTGACAATACCCTGTTTGAAGCCCTGGTTATTCTGCTACCCAAATCGGGCAAATGGGTGGATCTGGTCCCGAGCTACAGACCACTTTCCCTTCTAAATCAAGACATTAAAATACTTGCCAACTGGCTTAATCCTCTTTTACCAGATCTCATTGGTCCCAAACAGATGGGGTTCATGAGGGGGAGGTCTTCGGTGGACCACCTCTGTACATTGTCCCATCTTTTCTCAGTGTCCAGGGAGTCTGACTCCCATATGGTACTAGTCTCCCTGGACTCCAGGAAGGCATTTGATGGAGTTAATTGGCAGTACCTGTTCAGAAGTATGCATGCTTTTGGTTTCTCCCCAAAATATTTGCAATGGATTAAGGTCTTCTAAACTGCCCCCACGGTTTTCCTCATTATTTCCACCCACTCAGGGACTAGACAGGGATGCCCCCTTCCCCCCTTCTTTTCAATCTTTATTTGGAACCCTTAATTCGTACACTCACAGATTGCCCTTTGATCCAAGGCATTCGGGTAGGTGACCATGAAAGTAAGGTTTCCGCATATGCGGATGACCTCCTTCTTCAAATCTAGGACCCAGCCACGTCCACCCACCCTCTCCTAAGTATTATTAAAGAATTCAGCTCCCTTTCCAATTACAGATTGAATATTGAAAAGACAACTGTGTTCCTGTTGAACCATAAATTTCAGAAACCTGTGATAACCTCCTTAGGACTTTCTTGGACTCCCAATTCCTTTAAATACCTAGGGCTTGACCTTTCTTGCAAGGATTCAGGACTCAAGAAAGCAAACCTTGGTGCTGTTCGTCACATAATTCTTCAAGATATGAACAGGTGGTCCCTCTTCCCTCTTTCTCTTTGGGGCAGGATCAGCCTAATAAAAATGAATGTGTTTCAAAAACTCTTTTACCTCCTCAATCTTCTAAATGTCTGACTTCCACACTTTTGGTTCAGAAGGGTACACAGTCACATCACAAGGTTTATCTGGAAGGGTAAGGCCCCCTGTAGAGCATACTATAAGTTGGCAGCCCTCAAGATCAAGGGAGGTTTGCACCTTCCCCACTTTGGGCTTTACTATTGGGTGAGTCACACCAGCAAATATCTTAAATGGTTAGCTTCGGTAGGACTCCAGGGGGTTTCCCCCTATACCCCACTCTGGCTCTACATAGAGAGGGATCATATCTTCTCCCACAGCCTCTCTCCAACTGCCCTCCTACATATCTCTTTCAAATCCTTGCCCCCGCAATTACGGGTCACCCCATAGGTGTCTCCATTTGAGTGCACTCTCAGTTTGTATGTTACAGAAACACAACCGTTTCCTCGATGTTTTCCAACCCCTTATGGGTGATCCTAATTTTAGAATTGCAGGCAATATGTTCTCTCCCTCATGGTTACCCCAGCTAGCCTCCATTTCTATTTCCTATTTTATGAATGTAAGGGGATCATGGCTTTCTTCCCCGGAGATCATTGCCAAATCTGGTATACCTAGATCTTCCATTTTTAAAATTTATCAGCTGAGGCACCTTCTGGTCCAGTATCTTCATTCCACACTTCTTCAACAGCCTAAATTTCAGTTTTGTCCTGATTTATCGGATCGGGAAATGTTACCACATGCTGTATCCAAAATTTCTGTTTTTTTGTATGAGTGGATTTATCCGGAAGTCAATGGAGTAGCACCATACTGGTCTGCTCATTTTCCAGACATACCCAACAATTGGGACAGAGTTTGGAGAGGGTGTCACAAGTTTGTGACCCAAGATAGACTCCGTTTAATGCAATTCCACATTTTGCATAACCTTTACTATAATCCGGAGAAATTGGCCAAGGTCTATAAATCAAGGCCTGCTCTTTGTTCAAGGTGTCAAAAAGCGACTGGCACCCTGCTCCACATTTTTTGGGATTGCCACAAGGTGGCACATCTTTGGGCTAGTCTCAAACATAAAGCTGAACCATTATTGGGATTAGAGGACCTGTTCACATCCAAAATTTTCCTCTTAGGGGATTTTACGGAGGTTGGTGATACTAATCGGAAATTTCACATAGCTCTAATAGCTTTCTCAGTTAAGAAACTGTTCAACACCCGCTGCTGCACCTGTCACTAATAGATGCTCTACTGCTCTCAAAACACTTTTGACAAAGCCCTCTGGGCTGAACTTTCACTCCACCCTCTCCCCTCCCCCCATGGCCTCCCTCGCCACTGCCAGTACCTGCTGGTACTAAGCCAATCAATTCTGAAATGGTTGTTAATTACTCAGTGTTCAAATAAATTGGTGTAAAACTATGTTAGTCTGTATGATTGTTTTCTGTAAGTATGTTAACTCTGTATGTCCTCTCTGTGACGACGTACCTTTGTAAATGAGCCTCTGGCTCAAAGGTTGTAAATCCGATTATACAATAAATAAATAAATAAAGACCAGGTTACTATTTGTTACAATGAATGGCTCCAGGAACAGCTTACCAATCTCAGATCAGAAAGGATGATTGCTAGTCTCAACAATAGATTACCCAAGTTTGAGAGAATCTGGGGTCCCCTACATTCCTTGTATTCCCTGTGAATGATCTGTTAGCATCTTTCCTTATATCTGTATAAGTGTGTCATCCTTTGTTGCTGTGCCTGAGACTGGGGGTGGGGGAAGGGGGAAGGTTAGGGAGGGAGCAGGAAGGGGACATGGCTTGGGGGGAAGTACTCAGTTAATCATTCATGTTATTAGTTCCACATTTGTTAGTTAATGTGGTTTATTTTGCTGTTTTCTGTATGCCAAAATCTTTAATAAACTTTAAATAAAAAAAAAAAAAATGGTGGTCGCGTTTGTCCTCCGGCAACAGGGATATACAGAATCCCCCCCCCACCGGGTTGTTTTGCTGCATGCTGTGGGGTGTTCAGCCTTTCCAGCCAGGGGATCTGGTTCCAGCGAGGTTAGGCCCCATCTTATCCAGCAGCTCCAATATGAGAGTCACTCAGGGGCCGGCCTCCAGGCCTCCATGGAAATCCGCCGGCCAGCGCTACCACCCGGTACACTCTGGGTTGTCCAACACCCTCCTTCCCCCATCTCATGGCATGAGGTCTGCTGCTGTCCTTACCTGGCTCGCTGCCCCCAAGGAGGGGTTAGTCAGAAGTTCTGGCTGGTGGAGCTCAGTCCTCACTTCCAGTTCTCTGGAGCATGAGTCAGTGGTGGCAGGCTGGCTCTGCTTGTGGATCATAGTGGGGACATGGTCAGGCCTGGCCTTCTGATGCAAGGGCCCAGCTGGAGCCTGGCCATATTCTGAGCCCACCTCCCTCCCGTAGTTGGCACATGGAGTGGGTGAGACACAGAGCTAGAGCTGCGCTCATGCAGGTGGTAGGAGGCCTCCTGCAACACTGGGGAACGGCAACTACTAGATTCCCAGGTGGTAGACAACCATGGACGGGCCGATTCGGTCCCATCAGCCCCTTTCACTGGTGCTGTAGGGGAAGTCTCACGCAACTCTCACAACACTGGGGGTCATCAGGGATTGAACAGGACCAGCCCAAACCTTGCTGCATATCGTAAGAGTGGGGCAGCCATCTTTCCAGGGGCTGCAACACAAAAGGATGCATTAGTTATGGCTTGTGCCCAAAAATAGACCAGGTATGACTCGTGGCAATTAAAAGCATGCTGTATCATTCAATTTAATGCTCTGCAACCCCAGATGCCCTATGATAATTGGTATTTTGTCCCCTTTCTCTAGTTTATCTGTCTCTTCCCCACCTGCCATACCTAGATTGCATTATCAGCCTCAGAGGTCCCACACAGCTTTGCCAAGGGGGGGAGCACTTACGGCATCCACATCAGGAGGGAAGGAGTCCTGAGGACAGGGGACGGTTTCCCATCCCCCCCAAAAAATTTCATTATTAATAAATAGGAAATAAGTAATTCATTATAATACAATTAAAATGATGAATATGCATATGGATGTGCATGTAATTAGATTTACGCTGCAGGGGCATCGCACAGTGGTTAGACCCCAAGATTCTTGTTGTGGCAGCATTTCCTTGCTCTCCCCCCAACATCCCACGGTTCCTAGGGAGAGGGAGCCCAGCCTGGTAGAGTCAGGGGGGTCAAAAAGGGGGGGAGGCCTCCCATGTAAGGGACTCTCCTGGGACCACCCTGTGTTTGTATCGAGTTATAACATTAACCACTCTCTTGTGTTGGAGGGGGGCTTTCAGTGTTTTACAAATCATGGCTACTCGGCAGAGAACCCCACTGCAGAAAGCCATAGAGGGCCTGAAAGGGCAGCTGCAGGAGATGTACAGGAAGAAGGTAGCCACTTGGCTGGAAGCCTGCTTGGAGGGGCTGGAGGGCCCATCGATATCGATGGCAAGGCAGGGGCCACCACTGCAAAAGCAGCCAGCAAGAGAGAAGGTGGCACCTTTGGCCAAGATGCCAAGGATGCCGGGGATAGATAAGCAGAGCAACAGGGTACAGGAGCTGACTGATGGGGAGGTGCAGCAAGTCCTTGATGTGGCATTTGGAGTAGGAGGGCAATCCCCGCACAGGCAGGGGGTCGCAGAGGAGGGGGGGCTCCTTGCCACATGAGAACAGGCCAACAATGTAGGAGGTAGGGGCCGGTGGCAACCCCTGCTGAGGAGGTGGAGGCCAAGTTGGACAAACTCCTGGACCTCATGGTGGCAATGGTAGTGAAGACAGAGTTGCAAGACGTGGCCATGGGGGCTACTGCCACAGGGGTGCTGTCTGCTTCAGTGCCCTCTCTTCCTGCCCCAAGCTCATACATGGGCTTGGACAAGCAGCTGGGCTCCCACTTGTTGGAGAAGGTCAGTCAGCAAATCAGGAATAGGGAGTACGTGGACATGTTCTCCCTGTTGAACAGACCAGTGGAGCAGGAAGACAAGAAGAAGAGAAAGGGAGAAGAGACAGATACGATACCCCAAAAAATTCCCTGCACCATTGAGAGTTGGATAGTGGCCTTCCCCATATATGCAAGCACCATACTGCAGATGGAGAAGGATCTTGGACTGGAGCTTTATACTTATCAGAGCAGGATCACATTCATGTACCCGAGAAAAGGGGGTATGGCATGGCTCAAGTAAGATGAGGAATTCAGAAGGCGGAGACAGGAAGACGGGTCCCTGGGTTGGGGGACAGTGGACATGACTCCACTGGTGGATGTCATGCATGGCGGTGGTGTGGTTCACAGTGACAGTGGCTTGTCACTCAGGCCACTGCCCCCTGCAAAGCCTGAAGGGGCTTCAGGGTCTGGCCAGGCTTGCTACGTGTATAACCAGGCAAAGTGTACCAGGGCCTCATGCCATTTTCATCACTCGTGCATGGCTTGTGGAAGGCAGCATCCCTTCATCCAGTGCATGTCACCTCACCCCCTCAGGGAGGGATTCAGAGGAGTGGCTACAAAATTGGGGAGACAGCAAGGTGACAGGCCTGCCTACCCCGGTAAGGGTGGACAGGATAAGTCAGTGGTTGGTCCAATACCTGGATGGGGAGGCTGCCTACCTGCTCAGGGAGGGATTCACAGTGGGTTTCAGGCTACAATACACATGCCCCGGAGGGGCGAGGAGGCAGAGAACCTGAAATCTGCCAGGGATTGCCCACAGGTAGTCTGGGAGAAACTGGAAAAAAAGAGGAGGCTGGGGAGGATTAGTGGGCCATCTGCTACCCTACCGATCCCGTTCCGGAGAGTATCACCCATTGGGTTCATGCCAAAGAAAATGCCAGGGGAATACAGGATGATAAAGCACCTGTCATACCCGGAGGGAGACTCGGTGAATGATCATATCGACCTGTGCCATACGGCAGTGCAGTATGCATCCTTTGATAGGGCAGTTCAGGTAGTGCAAGAGGCAGGGCCTTGGGCAATCCTGGCAAATGCGGACATTGAGTCCACATTCTGGCTGCTTCCTGTTCACCCAGATGACAGGGAACTGCTGGGCATGAAGTTTGATGAGTAGTATTACATAGACAACTGCATGCCTCTGGGGTGTTCCATAGCCTGTGCAGTCTTTGAGACTTTCAGTAGGTTCCTCCACTGGGTAATGGAGAAGCAATAGGGTAACACGCTTGTTGTCCAATACCTTGATGACTTCTTCTTCACCAGGGCAGATGGAAAAGATGAGTGTGATAGGGCACTGTCCACCTTTATGGCAATCTGCAGGGACTTTGGGGTCCCCTTAGCCCCATGGAAGGTTGAGGCAGCTGCTAGGGTGCTTGTGTTCTTGGGGATCAAAATCAATACTGTTAACAGGCTCTGCCGATTGCCCTAGGAGTAGGTGGAGGTGCTGAGACACCTGCTCGAGTCCATGGAAGGGGCCAAGTAGGTAACCTTGAGGTAGTTACAGCAGTTGGTGGGGCACCTCAACTTTGCTTGTAGGATCATGCCGATGGGGTGCACATTCTTGCGCCATGTGGCCAAGATGGGGGGGTGCACCAGGCCACATCACAGGTTGCAGGTCACAGAGGGCTTTCGAGAAGACCTGCAGATATGGAAGGTATTCTTGGAGCATTTCAGTGGCGTGGCTCTTTGGCAGGTGGACAGCCATGAGCACAAGCTCCAGCTGTTCACAGATGAAGCAGGATCTTTAGGGTTCAGAGTATAGTTTCAAGAGAGTGGTGTGCCGGGCAATGGCCACTGGAATGGGAGGCAGAGGGGCTGCTTAAAAACATCACTTTGCTGGAATTTTTCCCCATAGTGGTAGCCCTGCATTTATGAGGTGCACAGCTGAAGGACCGCAAGGTCCTCTTCAGGTCGGACAACATGGGGTGGTGCACACTATTAACAGGCAGTTTGGGCCAAAGGGCCCGATGGGGGACTTGATGCGCATCGTTGTCCTAAAATGCTTACTCTTGAACATCTCCTTTAAGGCTATTCACATACCAGAGGTCGATAATGGGGTCGCTGATGCTTTTTCTTGTTCATAGTGGCAAAGGTTTCAAGAGCTGGCTCCAACAGTGGAGCAGCAGCCACGGGCAGTAACCCCTTTCTTGTGGACGGTAGTGACATCTCGACTTGGAAATGGGTAAGTTACTCCATCACACCAGGGACAAGGGAAGTATACAGGAGGGGAGTTGAACATTTCCTGTCAATGTGGGCACAGGTGGCATGGCCTGAGGTTTGGCCCATTCTGGTGGAGCAGCTGTGCCAGTACATCATGTAGTCAAAGCAGGCGGGGGTGATGCCGGAGGTGGTGACTGGTGCCTTGCTGGCTTGTCCTGGGTTTCCAGGGTCCTGGGGATCTCAGACACCACAAAAGTATTTAGGGTGAGGAAGGTCCTCAAGGGGTGGATGAAGTCAGTTGTCCCTCGCCAGGACATGAGGCACCCAATCACACCGGCGACCCTTAAGAGCATCAAGGGGGTCCTGCCGAAGATCTGTTGGACCCCTTTTGAGGTGTTGATGTTTGACACCATGTCTCTGTTGACCTTCTGTGGGGCATTCTGGGTATTGGAGGTTACCCAACCATCCTGAGGAGCAAGCATGTAGGGCTGAAGGAGGGAGACATGCTTGTGTCAGCACGGGGGGGTCTGGGTGAGACTCTGGATAAGCAAGAGTGACTGAGAGCAGTAAGGCTGCTGGTGCCTGGTGCAAGCTCCACCTGGGGTGTCCTGGAAGATTCAGGACAGGGTGCAGGCCTACATGGCAGCTGCGCCTAAGTTTGGGGGCACATTTTTTAAGCTTGCAGATGGGTATCCAGTCACAGCTTACTAGTTTTGGGCCATCTTGGCTAATGTAGTCTGGGAGGCAGGACTGGATCCAAAGGAGTACTGCACATATTTCTTCAGAATTGGGTCTGTCACATACACTAGGAATCTGGGATGGGCTGACAGCCAGATTCAGGTGCTGGGGCGGTAGAAGTCCCAAGTTTTCTTGGGGTATGTGCACCCCCATTTGCAATAATGACTTTTGTTTTCCAGGGTCCCCCATTGATTGGTTCAAGCTGGTTCATGGCTGGACCTTCATGCTGCAAGGACATCAGGGCAAGAGACTGCTCTAATGGAAGGGGCCATCCAAAGGTTATCACCAGGAAGGTGGAAGACCATGGACTTTCTGTTCAGGGCATGAAGAGCGAACCATGGAGGGGTAGCCATCACACGACCTGCTCTCCTGGCCAAGTTGACCTGGTAGTTAACAGAATGGAGGGGGAGTGTTGGGCTTTCTCATGCGTGGCCCACCTTAGGGACAGCTTGGGGGAATGAGCAGGGTCAGGTGGGAGCTCAGGGGACCATGGAAAGACATAGCCAGACACAGGCTTTGGGTCAAGGTGTGGTAGCTGAGACAAGCCTCAGTCCCAAAGAAAGGGGGAGCTAGGCTAGGCAAGGCATAGGTGGGTCTTGGAGGAATTAGGGGAGAAGATGGCTTGGGGGTCAGATGTTGTCTGTCCTGTGGCATCTAGGGAGGATCACAATACTTCGAATGGTCAGTGGGAGTGGTAACGAGATGTATTCTTCTAAAGGCTCATGCCCACCCCCAATCTAGTTGGTGTGGAGGTGGAAACTGAGTATCCTGACTCGGGGGAGGGGTCAAGGTCCACCTTCAGCAGGTACAGCTGTCCTGCAAGGCTAACTGCACCTGACGGGGGGTAGTTGGTAAACCTTGGCCCTTACAACCTCGGACTGATGATCCTCCTGTGTGTGCATGCTGCTCTCACTCTTGTTTGCAATCAATAAATGCATGGTTGCAGCCATTTCCTCCAAGATCAGTGTCTGTGTTTTTATTTCTGTGGAAAGGGTACTATGGATGGGTACCAGACAATAATGGTGCAAAAGGCATCGATGGACGGTTATCTTTTTTGCAGGCTTATAAAATAAAAAAATAAAAACTTCATATCTGCCTTTATTTTTATTCTCTTGCTTAAGGTTCAGAGGAAGAATAAATCATGCATCAGTTGTTTTAGGTCTGGTTTTCAGTGCATTACTCTTTCTAAATGTGTATATGCCATAAAGTAGAAGTCAGTTACATAATTAGCCATCCATGTTACTTATCCTGCTTTTTCTTACCACTGAGGTTGTATTTCAAGTGTTTCTTCTGTTAAGCTTTCTAATTCTGCTACATCACAAAGCTTGCATTTTGCTTTCCTGTGACTTCTTTCCTCTTCTACTTTATTCCATGTGGTAGCATGAATAAGTCTAAGATTTTCTAGATGTCTAGTGGTGTCCTTCTGTACAGTTGAGAGGGAGGGGATCCAAGAAGAAAGAACACTAAAGCCTATAGTAACTTTTTGTTGAAAGAAAAAACAGACCTCTAACTAATTGTTTGTGGATAAGCTTGTCAAGGTTAAAGCTGGCTGCAATTCCAGATTTAAAAAAAAGAAAAACAGAAGAAATCCAGCACACATAGGCAGTAGGTGCCGTGGCTCTAGTCAGAAATAGTATTAAAGCACAAAAAGTCTGCACACAAAAACAAAGCTCAAAATGGAGTGTGGGGGGTGGGATGGCACACACAGGGAGGGAGGGAGCTGGAGGGTTTTCTGTGTATTTATATGGGGACAGAAATGGAGGGTGTGGGTAGGATGGCACACAGAGAAGGGGAGTTGGTGGGATTTTTTGTTTGTTTTACACAGGGACACAGAATGGAAGGTGCGGGTGGGGTGGCACACAGAGGGAGGGAGGGAACAGGAGGTTTTTTTTCTACTTATGGCACACTCAGCTGGTTGCTGGTCAGCCTCTCATAAATGAAAGCCTCCAGCCACTGTCTGATATGAGTGGCTGAGTCACTTTCAAGTTCGAGAAGTTCTGCCCAGAAAGCAGTGAGAGACAGGCTCCTGATGTTGAAAGCCAATCAACTGTTTACTGACCCGTCTTCATGAAAATCAAAGGACCAAAGCCCTCTTTGATTGAAGTGCTTAGGTCCTTTGTAGTACACAAAGTTTACACCCACAAGCAGAGAGTTGCATCAGGAGCACAGTGCATGGCCATTGGTGTAGACTGCCAAGCCCCTGCTATTCTGAACTGCAATGGGCTCAGCAGTGACACACCTTTCACATCCCGTTTCACTCCTGACAAAACATTTGGTGTGCAGGTGCATCAAATGAAACAAGAGAAAACAGTGAACTTACCTCAAAAAATTTGATGGCGGCACAAGAGAAGAACACAGCTTAAAAGACATACAACAGCACTGAACAAGAGTAACATTTCTGCTGGCTTGTGCATTTAGGCATCATCAACTATCATGAATGCACAGATGCCTGTACTGCACTTTCTTTGTGAGCACAATGTACATTTGTGTGATGAATGATAATCACCTGTGCATTAATTACAAGCACTTTAAAAATGTACAGAATTTCAAGCCAGTTACTATTCCTGAGGAAGCCACTGTTGGAAGCTGAGAAACTTGCTATACTGCAGAGAAGAAACTAGAACACATTTGAGGAACTGGGAACCTGGTAAGACATAATATTGTTGGGGACTAGTTAGGAAGGTAAGCTATGCTTTCTACAGAAAGTTTCATTTTTTCTTCTTGGCATTAGGAAGAGAATTGCAAGATTCAATTAAAGTGTAGTAATGTTATAACCAGAGGGGGTGAAATACAACTGAAGTTGCTTGATTCCTGTGCTAGAGACCTAGGATTTGGAAGGCTATTTGAACAACATTTTAGAAGTGTCCTGCTGGCTGAGCAGTGAGTTTATTCCTGGTTTCAAATAAGGGTTTGTGTATTAGAATCAGACATAGCAAAGTGCCTTCACTGAAAGGCCTGCTTACATCACAGGTGTCACTAGTCAATCATTTGATTCTGGGTGGGGCTTTTATCATTGAGCTGTCTGAGGCAAACTACACAGTGAGAAACCAGTCAGAAAAGACTTGCCTGCTTCTGTTAGAAGCTGAGAAACTTGCTATACTGCAGAGAACAAACTAAAACACATTTGAGGAACTGGGAACCTGGTAAGACATAATATTGTAAGAGACTAGTTAGGAAGATAAGCTACGCTTTCTACAGAAAGTTTCATTTTTTCTTATTGGCATTAAGAAGAGAATTGCAGGATTCCATTAAAGTGTAGTAATTTTATAACCAGAAGGGGTGAAATACAACTGAAGTTGCTTGATTCCTGTGCTAGAGACCTAGGATTTGGAAGGATATTTGTGCAACATTTTAGAAGTGTCCTGCTGGCTGGGCAGTGAGTTCATTTTTATCCCTGGACTCAGTAGAGTGGTTTGTGTAGGAGCAGTGGTCTAGTGAATTGTGGTGTTGGTTGACTTACTATAAAGGGCAGTACTCACCAGGGTGGTGGAGCAGTGGTGTATTTGATTGTTTTAACAGTCACCAGTGGTTGTGGCTCACCCACCCACCCCTTCCTCACCCCACCCACCCCAGGTCTGGCATTTCCTTTGCAGCAAGGTTCTGACATCACTTCTCAGCAGGTCTTGTGGCAGAACTGTCATATTCTTAATAACCCAGCACAGTGCATAAAGGGTAAGTACACACCAAAATGTATATATTTTATATATTACTCATTGTATATTATAAGGAAAAGGGACATGTGGGGAGTGGTGCAATGCACTGGCTGTGGGGCAGCAATTTTCTGGGAGACATTCTGGAACCTGCATTGCTGCCCTATTTACAGGCAACTGTCAGCTCTGAGGGAGGAGGTTGCCCACCTCCAGGCTGAACTAGCAAGGACTAAGGAGGCCTCCCCCACCCAAAGAGCACCAGTTCCACAACCACTGCCTCAGAGGTTGCCATGTGTGAAGAGCAGAAAGACCACAGTAGGATCTGGGAGGGTGAGGGTGGTGGAACAGGGGCATAGCCCCCAAGTTGTACCGCTACAAAAATCATTTGTTAGTCTGGCAAATCAAGGTTCCTCTATGATGACACCCTCAGTGGAGACCAAGAAGAATGCTGGGGACATCCACAAGGGAGACCCACAAAAGAGTGACAAGGGACACCACAGGGGAAAGAAACAGCTTCTCATAGGGGACTCAATTTTTTGAGGTGTAGACCTGGGGAAGGGAGAGGAGAGAGAAGTAAGGTGCCTGCCTGGTGAAATGGCTTGGAGGGGCAGGAAGCAAATCCTCAGGATTGCAGAAGCAGCATCACAAGAGAGGGAACAAGATATCATTGTCCACCTCAGGACAAATGACCTAGCTAGGCATGAGATCAGTGCAGTGCAGGATGAATTTGTGGAGTTGGGGAGGGGCCTCAGACAGGCAGCCATCATGGTAACCTTCTCAGGGGTGTTGCCAGTCTATGGCAGGGGTGAGGCTAGGGTACTGTACACCATGCAGTTTAATGAATGGTTGCAAAACTGGTGCAGAGCACAGGGCTTTGGCTTCATTGGGGACTGGGGGTCCACCTGGAGAGATGAAAGTCTATACTGGCATGATGGTCTGCATCTGTCCAGGAAGGGAAATAAGCTCATAGGTGACAGGTTTAAAGGCTTCCTTGGCAAGCTTTTAAGCCTAGCAAGGGGAGGTGCTGATAGGAAACAGGAAAGTTCAAGCCTCCCCCCACAAAACATGGCAGGTAGTAGGGTAAACACTGAGGTACAGAGCTTGACAGAGGTCAGAACAGGGGTAAATGGAAAACAGACAAGGGCAATAAGAGCAGGGATGGGGTAAAAAAGGATAAAGCCAACATTAGATGGAGGGCAATGAGTACCAATGCCCGTAGTCTTGGAAACAAGCTTCCAGAGCTAGTAGCCCTGATGGAAGAGGAACACTTGGATATTGTGGCAGTCACAGAAACATGGTACATGGAGATCCATGACTGGGATGTCAACATACCAGGGTACACAATCTACAGAAGGGACAGGGAGGGTAAAAGAGGAGGTGGAGTAGCTCTCTACATAAGGGAAGGGATCAAAGCTACAGAACTAAAAAGTAAAGGGGGAGGACAAGAGGCACTCTGGGTCACCTTGGAGGCAGGGAATGGCATCACAATCCGCATAGGGGTTGTATACAGACCCCCGTCTCAAGGAAAGGAAATGGACAAGAAAATGATAGAAGGCATTCTCAAAATGGTTGAAAAAGGGGAGATACTGTTGATGGGGGACCTGAATATGCCAGATGTTAACTGGATGACATGGACTGCAGCCACATCCAAGAGCAGGGTCATTCTCGATGCCCTACAGGGAGCATGCCTTAGACAGCTAGTGGTGGAACCCACTCAGGAGGGAGCAATATTAGACCTGGTACTCTCAAATGGAGAGAGGATCACAAATTTAGAAGTCAGTAGACATCTGGGAACAAGTGACCACTGCACAGTGTGCCTCACAATAAACACAACCATGGAGACAAGCCATACAAAGACAAGGATATTGGACTTTAGAAGGGCTGACATTGGCATAATGGGTGAGTACCTGAGGAATGCATTAGCAAATGACCAGAAAGGAAGGGTGGAAGAACAATGGAGAAAAATCAAAACTGCCATCATGGAGGCAACAAGCCTTTGTGTGAAACAAATAAAGAAAACAAAGCAAAATAAAAAAACACTATGGTTCTCAAAAGAGGTGTCAGGGAAGGTTAAGGAGAAAAAGGCTGCATTCAAAAAGTATAAGGAATCACAGAAGGAGCATGACAGGGAACTGTATCAATTAAAGCAGAAAGAAGTGGGGAAGGCAGTCAGAAAAGCAAAGGCCCAAACTGAGGAAAAAATAGCCAACTCAGTTAAGAAGGGGGATAAAACCTTTTATAGGTACATTAGAGAACATAGAAAGGTTAAGGGAGGGATAGTGAAGATTAATAACGGAGAGGGAAGGTAGGCAGAGGAAGACAGTGAAAAGGCAGAGATACTGAATGAATACTTTTGCTCAGTATTCACAAAAGAAGAAGAGGAGGAGTTACCTAAACCAAACAATACAAGCACTCTGGGTAGTGGGGTTGACGCTAGTCCATTTACAGAAGAAAGAGTCCTGAAAGAACTCCTAAAACTCAAGGTGGACAAAGCAATGGGGCCTATCGGGATTCACCCTAGAATCCTAACAGAGCTAAGGGAGAACCTAGTGACACCACTAACCACACTTTTTAACAAATCATGGGAAGATGGGGGGTGCCTGAGGACTGGAGGAGGGCAGATGTGATTCCCCTTCACAAAAGTGGGAGCAAGGCAGAAGCAGGAAACTACAGACCTGTAAGTCTGACCTCAGTGGTGGGGAAAATGATGGAATCAATTCTGAAAGAAAGAATTGTTCAGTACCTAGAGGCCAGCGGGGCACAGGACCCAAAGCAGCATGGATTCACAGCAGGAAGGTCATGTCAGATAAATCTAATCGATTTCTTTGACTGGGTGACCAAAGTAATAGACCAGGGAGGGGCTATGGATATGGCCTACCTAGACTTTAGCAAGGCATTTGACACAGTCCCACACAAAAGATTAATAATCAAGATAGCCAGCCTGGGAGTGGGTCCCAGAGTGGTAGCCTGGGTAGCAAACTGGCTGCACAACAGAACACAGAAGGTAATAGTGAATGGAACACATTCTAAAAAAGGGGGGGGGTTACTAGTGGAGTACCTCAGGGCTCAGTATTGGGTCCAGTCCTCTTTAACTTCTTTATAGGTAACATTGTAGAGGGTCTGGAAGGAAAGGTATGCCTCTTTGCAGATGACACAAAGATCTGTAACAGAGTTGATACACAAGGTGGGGTAGAAAGGATGAGAAGGGACTTGGCAAGGTTGGAGGAATGGTCAGACATATGGCAACTTAGATTCAATGCAAAGAAGTGCAAAGTAATGCACCTGGGAAATAAAAATCCAGGAGAAAAGTACACAATAGCAGGGGAGATATTAACAACAACAATAATGGAAAGGGATCTAGGTGTAATCATATCAGATGACCTAAAGGTGGGTAAGCAATGTGAGAAGTCACTAAGGAGAGCCAAGGGGATACTGGGATGCATAGGGAGGGGCATCACAAGTAGAAAAAGGGAAATGGTTATCCCTCTGTACAGACAGTTGGTGAGATCCCGTCTGGAGTACTGTGTGCAGTTTTGGAGACCTCATCTATGCAAGGACATAGACAGGATGGAAGCAGTCCAGAGGAGGGCAACTAAAATGGTGCAGGGTCTACATCAGAAACCATATGAAGAGAGACTGAGAGAGAACTTAATATGTATACCCTTGATGAAAGGAGGGATGGGGGGGCATGATAGAAACTTTTAAGTACCTCAAGGGAATTAACAAAGTCCAGGAAGGTAGCATCTTTCAGAAAAGAGATGTGTAAGAACAAGGGGGCACAATTTAAAGTTAGAGGGGGACGGCTCAGGGGTAATGTGAGGAAATTCTTTTTCATGGAGAGAGTGGTGGACGCAAGGAACCACCTTCCTGGAGAGGTTGTTAGGTCTAAAACAGTGGGGAACTCAAACATGCATGGGACAGACATAAGGCAATTATAGTGGGGGGTTGCAGGAAGTAGGCTGTTGGTTAACTAGAATCTGCAGCTTATCCAATAGGTAGGGAAATGGGCAGACTGGGTGGGCCAAGTGGTCCTTATCTGCCATCAAAGTCTATGTTTCTATGTTTCTATGTATCGGCAGCTGGTCAGGATTCCTAATTCTATGCACTTTCAATAAATATTTCACAGTCTCAGTCTGTGTGTGCTGCTTTTTTGTTTTCTAATCAACTACCATGATGACTTGCGTGAGTTGGGTGATGACCTTTGCAATGGTGTTAAACAGGTTTCCACACCAGGACAGAACAGAGTGAAGCAACTTAATTTAAATTTAAATTTGGATGAAATTAAGGGGGGTGTAAGAGGAAATCATTGTTCATGCCTACAAGCTACACAGGTATATACAGAAAATAGACTGAGGGGACTTTTGCTTTAAACTGTGACTGTTATATGGTAAAGAATTCCATAGAAATGGGAAAAAACAAACAGAAGCCTGCTTCCATGGGCTGCTTCCCCTCACAGTTTGCAGTCTAGGACTATTAAATTCTAATCAGTTTTCTGAATGCAAATTTGAGTATAGCACCCTTCTATTCAGTTTAGAACTCAGTCAGGGACTTTAGCTTGAATGCATTTAAGAAAGAGTTGCAGGTAATAAAGATGCCTTCTGTCACTTAAGGACACCCAGTCAAGAAATCTGAATAAATTACATTAATGAACTATTGAAAAAAAAAGCCACTTGCCAATCATGCTACTTGCACAAGGTATAACGTTTATGTAAACAGGCTTTGAGAGCACTGTCATATAAAGTATTACTATAATCAACAAAAGTAAAAAATAAAAGTTTAACTTATGAATTGAACATCTACAGGAATAAACAAGTTTTGGTTCTTACACTGTACATACTGTAAATCCTAATTTTGAACACATTGGGCTCGATTTTAGAAGACGATGCAGTGGCACAGCAGACTTGCAACAGGGTGTTTGACGCTAGTTGTGACTTGCGCCAAACATTGTGGCAAGCATGATTTTAAAAGAATTGTGCCACAAACATCCACCACAAGTCCAGAATGTGGGATGCAGGGAGTTAAACCAAGTACTCCCTGGTCTAACTTTGCATCCAGGATCACAGCACTTGCGCCAAACCTTTGGCACAAGTTGCCATAAGATGGACAAAGTGTCACAACTGTGCCAGCCCTTCTAAAATTGGACCAAACTGTGTCCACGGGGCTTTGTTGCAGCTGGGTCAAACTTTGCAGTGGACACAGGGCCTGACGCAAGCCCTGCATCCACCTTGTAACTTCAAGCCCAAATTGTTTTTTGTTATCTGTGTAATACCTCTATGCTTGTCTTCAGATGTAGGTTTGCCTCCTGTCCCCATGCAAGGTCTCCTCCTAGTAAGATCAATGAGCTCATAGACCATGGTACTTGCTACACCAGCTTACCCCAATTGGTGTTGACAGCCACCATCTCTCATTGCGTAGTCTTGGTAATCATGTATCACTGCTATATGGTTCCTGGAGGCCAATCCTTTTGGAGTGCTCAATGGATAAGGGTAGTGACAGGTCCCACTCATTATCCTGACATTAACATGATTTTTCCTACATACACCTCTCACAGTATGTGCATACTTGCACATAATGGTCCTGGGGGACAGCAGGCAGCATGTGTCACCCATCCTTTCAATAGCGCCTCCACCAAGCCTCCACAAAGTGCCATACTATGAGTGATGCTATGCTGAGCCCTCCCCCAGGAGGAGAACATGTGACAGGATGCTATCAGTCCTCCATGCTGGCCTCTGTTTCTAATATCCCTAACTGAGGGCATAAATTCAGATCACCAGTGTACCAGAGAGGTCCTGCACTGCTCAGCACAACATCGGCAACTAGAAACAGGGGTCTCAGTGCTCTATTTTCAAAGGTTGATGAAGGGCTTGTGTGCGTCAACCCCATTCTTTGGTGCAGCTGCACCAAACTCTTTCAGCACAACTCCTCCCAATTTTAATATATTGGGTGCAATTGTGACACTTTTTAAACTTTACAGTGGTTTGTGCCAATTATTTGACACAAGCCCCATAAAAAAGGTCCACAGCATGCCACAAATTAGACCAGGGAAGAGCTGATATAATTTGCTGTATTTGGTGCACAGGAGTAAAAATCCCAGTTGGCACTGGAAGAATGCCACACACCCCATGTGCCACATGATCAGCAGTGTCAAAGTTTTACAAGTCAATAATGACAGCCACAGTTAATTTAGCAGACTCATCTGCCCAGCTAATACCATCCCAAACCCCAGACACTACAGTAACCATTCAATAGTGGGATCAAAATCCAGACTGATAGATGCCCAGAAGAACATTCATAGCCAACAATCTAGTAAACTGGTCATAGCCCAGTCATTCTAATTGATAGTTGCTTAGATGCAATGGGCAAAAGAGAAATGGATCTATGGTTGTTCAAGTTTTCCAACAGACCACCTTTATGTATAGGGGATAACACATACTTCTTTCCAATACATGGGAAGCTCCCCTTGTTTCAAAGATTCTTTAACAAAAATAGGAAAATGGTAAAAAATTGAAAAGATACAGATTTTAGGAGCCCATGTGAAATATATCAAGACTATGTCTGCAATTAGTTTTCATGCTCATGTGAAGTTCCAGAACCTCAAATGGATCAGTTTTAGAGAACTGGAAGCTAAGTGCAAGAGTGCTTAATTCAGGCTGACTTGGCTGACCAATCAAAGTTTTATGAAGAACATCAATATTACCTATAGGATGCTTCCCAGGTATAAAGTTTAAATCATTAAGTATACAGCTGGCCACCATAAAATGTGCATTAACAATATTAGGAAGTTCAGTGGAGAACTGACTAAACTATGTTCTACTATAAAAGCAGGGGATAAACTTCTTTGTAATTACCTTAAAGGGGAGCTGTAATCATCAGGATTTCTTAATGTCTGAAAGCCCATAAAAAGCTAATTTGATTAAGCCATTGTGTTTATATGTAGATCTTTGCAGTCCAGAGTTATTCATATGTAAATCACCTGTAATTAAGGACTGGTGGCAGCCATATGTTTTGGGCTCCTGACGGGAAATGATGTCACTGAGGGTCTAGGTCCTCCTTTGACTCTATTTAATCCAACAGCTTATATAGGAAATCAACTGTTTTATTAAGTGTGTTTCAAGGTGTTATTACAACACTTTCTACATCTATAATAATTGTTCTGTATGTGCATTGAAACTAGTGAGTTATCACCTTTACATTTCAAACTGTTAGTAAATATAATCCATCTTCAGGATTGCTTTAACCTCTAAGCTGTACTGCCAGCTGATCATCAAAAACTACACATCTCAAGGCTGGTTCTGTAGTGTCAACAGGTATTGGGGCTCCATATCAGGATTTCTAAACTCTGGCTGTGTTCATGTCAGTACAGATTTCTGGGACTGCTGCAGCTCCAACTTCTGTCTTTTTCCATTCCCTCTCTTGCAGCCTTTTCTCTTACAATTCCAGATGTGAACTCAGGTTTACAAGATGTAAATGTGGCTATGTACCTACTGGCCTGGCATCAGGGGGCAAGCCTTGAAATGTGTAGCTTTTGATTATCAGCTGGCAGTACAGCTGTGAACAAGCTTCATTCATCCAGCAGAACGGGTTTTGAGCATGTGTTAAGATTCTGAAAATGCTATACTCCTTCTATCCAGATTTGACTTGAAAAGAAAAAAAATAGGACACAATTACTTGTTTATTAATTGCAAAAACACATAGATGGACAACATTGTTAAAACATGCATAACCTGATTTATTTATTTATTTATTTATTCAATCTCGGATTACAATGCCTTTTAGTACAAGACGCTCATTTACAAAGGTTCCACTTCAGTGGGGAGGGGTGAACAAACATAGAGAGGCAGTAATACAAAGACTAGGTTTAAAAAAAACAGTAAAGTACATCCTTTAATTATCAAGAATTATTAACTTTAGTAGTAGAGAAGAAAAGAGTGGTGGGGGGGCTAATAAGAGAGAAGAAGAGGGGTAAGCAGCCAGAAAGCCTTATCAGTAGGAGTAGAAAGAGTGGCGGGTGCGGGTAGTGGGTAGGTAGGAGGGGAGGTGGTGGGGGTTGGAGAGTCGGGGCAGGGAAGGAGGATATAGCAATGGTTGTAACGGTAAAGCTTTGGGGTGGAAAAGAAGGAACTGGAGTGCACACAGGTGGTAGTATAAATTAGGTGAAATGCATTATTAAAATGTAGACTAATAAATGGTTGGGTACGTGTAAACAGAATTTTATACACATCTGAGGTGCGGGATGCAACATGAACCCTGAGGGGTTTATAAAAACATTGCACACCGAGTGTGTGTATAAAATTCTGTTTTACACACACACACACATACATATATATATATATATATATATATATATATATATATATAACTTTATTTAATTAATGGTGATAATGGTGATATTTTTCCCCTTTCAGCACAGTTCAGTTAGTGCAACACTTCTGTCAGAGATACACACACACATGCACATACACACTCACACATACTGCCTATCTCTCCCTTTGTTTTTCTTTTCTTTCTTTTTTTTTCACATTACAGTGGTAATGACATTCTGGAAAGTTTCAGTCCATCAGCATTGCTGCATAGTGTAAGACACGCTTGAAGGATATGAGCATCAGAGTCAACCAGATTGATTTTATTTAGTTTTCAAGGCAGGATCAACTAAACAGATATTTAAAAATATTTAAAATTTTACTTATCTTACCAGTGTGTGGCAAAGCCTGAGTGCTAGTATCAATGCTCAGTAATGGAACCGCCATGTTGGGCAAAATGTTCAGTCCGCCCACGGTGAAACTATGTGCCAGTTAGCTTTCTATAGGGATGTTTAATTGACAGGTGTTGATTACAGCCTTCTGGCTGTGACCAAAATATCAACCAGGAAGTTGCAACTGGAGATAAAAGTGTCTTTATCTATATATTGAAATGTAAAGGTGATAACTCACTAGTTTTTATGCACATATAAAACAATTATTATAGATGTAGAAAGTGTTGTAATAACACCTTAAAACACACTTAATAAAACAGTAAATTTCCTGTTTAACCTGTTGGATTAAATAGAGTCAAAGGAGGACCTAGACCCTCAGTGACATCATTTCCTTTTAGGAGCCCAAAACATATGGCTGCCACCAGTCCTTAATTACAAGTGATTTACATATGAATAACTCTGAACTGCAAAGATTTACAGATAATCACAATGGCTCAATCAAATTAACTTTTTATGGGCTTTCAGACATTAAGAAATCCTGTTGATGACAGTTCCCCTTTAACGATTTTTGACAAGGTTTCAAAATTCACTGTGATCTTTACCATAATAAAATACCAAGTTTTGATAATAAGCATGCTTTGCAACTCAGGCTACCCAAACATATTTGTTTCTAAATGACCTACATAATTGCCAGTCCTGTATTGAATTAGAGGAGCAAACTGTTTTGTACACAGACCTTGGACTTAGGCATTTTATGTAACTCCTCACAGTACCAAAGAACAGAAGTCTCTTTGATTTTGTGAGATTTCAGTGACAGATGCTTCCTACATATAGTAAGAATTTAGAAGTAAAATACTTCCAAGATTTTCAAACAACATAAAATCAGTCTTAATGGTGTTTTAAAAAATGCCCACTTGACAAGCCAATTTGAGTTTGTTGTTCCATTAATGCACAAGCCATGACATGTGGAAAGTTTTTTTCCTCAGCTGTGAGAAGAACAGTGCTCAATGAAACAACCTAACAAGCATCTATGAAAAGGGCTTGAAGCTGTTTGATCTTCTTGTCTGCACCATTTACAGTAGTTATAATGCCTCCAGCAAATTCCAAGGTTAATTCCTAAAGTACATTTGAAACATAATTTGAACTGTCTAGGATTAGAACAGACAATATTTAAAATGCACTTTATTGGTCTACTAGAAAGATGTAATGCTTCTAAAAGTTTGCTCTTTGTGCACTTTACATTGGACCTTGTTCTGAATTAGGGCAATTGTTTAGATAGTTATGAAAAATAGTTGAAAGCTGCCCCTTTATGAAAAAGATTTTGTCAGGAGACAAAATGTTTGAAGAGTTATGTACAAAATTCTATCAGATATATTTCGTGTGCATACTCCATCGACATTATGCTGTCATCTTCATCCAATTTTTGATAGTTTTGTCTTGGTAGGACATCTTGTACCCTTTTGCTTACACTTGAGCCAATGTCTCTTTTTGATTACGGTTAAGAAAACTCTCTTGGTGCTCCAGCTAGAACATTGTGCAGGAAATGCAGTTTCCCCTCCAAATCTCCCTAGTCAGCTGACCTGTGGAGAAGCACCCCTTCCCCCAGGACCAGAGGCCTTGCATATCCCTGCTGTCTAGATGTATACCCTCCTCCAATTAACCTGGTTCTCCATCTCCATTTCATGTTTGTGACCATGAGTTAAGGACCCTGGTAACACTCCTAGGTAGAAGAGCAAGTTGGCAGTCCTTCATGGACTTGCTGCAGTCTCCATTTCTCAAAACAACTTCGTGCACTAGATTACCCTTCCTGGCAGTGGGAGACTCTCAGCCATACTTGGACCCAATCCATAAAGTGTAGACTGAGCCCAATAGTCTATCTGTACATGAATGCCCTGCACAAGATAAGTGCCTGGCCACCTGAATCTGTCTCTCTGTCTCTGTCTCTGTCTCTGTCTCTCTCTCTCTCTCTCTCTCTCAAAGTTTGGACTTGGCTTCATAAGAAAACGATGGGGGTTCTTTTTATGCCCACTCCTGGACTGAATCAATAGGGCAATTGCCCCACTGAGAGTAATACACACCTGACCATAATCCAATTTGGTAGTGGTTTGCATAAGATTAGAATGACAATGAACCTATTGTAATAGTTTCTGAAAAGTTTTATTTATTTATATTTATTGATTGAAAAGTTTCATCAAGAAAGGCATACTGAGCATCAAATTGCTTGTTTCTAGGTGCATCCTGTGGGTGAAAAGGGAGTGAGAGTAACAAACATACTTAACATTCTTCTTAGCATACATACTTAGATATACATTACATAAATGTACTTATGAGGTTACATTTGAATTGCCATATGGATATCAAATATATGCAGAGTCCATACCGTAGTAGGGAAAAGGGAGTGGGAGTTACAAACATACTTGACATTTTTCTAGTATACATACGGAAATGTAACATTACATAAACATATGAGCTTAACATTTGCAGTACTTAAGCATTTTCAGTTATATGCAGAGATGGAGCAGACGGGAGTTGAGGTTGTCAATGGAACACTGCATGCTGCTGACCTGAGGAAGGTTCAGTTAGCAGACTCTATTTTCTGTCTATTACATACTTTTAACATGTTAAGATAGAGCTTACCAGAGTTTCTTGTGTGCTCTACTGGCTGGTTGGTTGTCTCAAAAAAAGTTCTCTTTACCCCCTAGGAGAAATGCCAGAGGTGGTGGCTGGACCTGGGGAAATAGGAGAGCCCCTTCAGGAAGGCTCGAGTGCTCTGGGATGCCACCTGGAAGTATTTTTTTTCTCAAAAGTGAATAAAGAATAAGAAGACATAACATTAACAGGAAAGTAGAATGCTTACTTAGTTTCTCACTGCTCCTCACTGTTTTACTGAGATTGAAGTTGTATTTCTCTCTTAGTATTTGAGTGCTCGGGGAGTTTACTCCTGTTTGATCTATGTTTAATTTTTTTAATTTTATCTTGCATGTTTTTTTTTTTCCTTTTTGTAAGGTTTTGGGACTGGGTTCTGGGAATATTTGTTTTGTATCTCTATAAGGGAGATTTCACTTGGTGTGCAAGCATTTTAGCATATAATCGTATAAGCGAGTGAGACGCTTTTTCTTTTTTGGCAGCACTTCATGTCACCTCAGTAGCGCTTTAGTTACATCTGTACTTGAGTTGCCCTTATATGTTTACATACAGATTTTTATATTTTTAAATGTGTTACAGTATTTAGTATTTAAAAAAAATATACACAGGCTGTGATTGGCTCATCTAGTCACATGATCTTTTAGCATATAAGCACATGCGTGGCGTTTTCTTATCAGATTCGCCATTTACTTGTTATGGAACAGTCGCCTTCAGAGCATTTATTCATTCTTTTACCCCGTGACGGTATCCTGAATAAATTTTGAAAGTTCTCCATTTGACGGTTCACAGTGCTTGCAATTCATTATGTGTTCGACGACAGAGTAAGTTCACTTTTTTTCATTTTACTTTTCTTTCTTCTTTTTTTTTGGCTTAGGGTCTCCCAGTAGTTAATTTGTTCTTGGTTTATGATCCTTTGTAATTTTCTTTTTAATCAGGATCTGGTTCAATTTTCATCTTGGAAAAAAATGGCAATTGTCGTTTTACTTTTATTGGAAATTAAGGTGGAAGGTGGGAAGATATGGCTTAGAACTGAAGTGAGGGCTTAAGACCTTGATAACCTCTGCAGACCATAAGCCCATTGAATACCATCTAGCCTTCAACACCATATAACTATAGAATTTGTTGGAATCATTTGGAAGAGAAGACTGAGCAATTTAAAGTGAACTATTTTCTGTTGTGTTGTGTATCGGTTCTTGTCAAATTAAGTATGGTAATTACTAGAAAACAGGCCCAGCAGACCCATATAACCTTGCCTGAGATGACCAGTATGGATGAGAGAGAGCTGCATAGCTTTAAGTGGGATAGCTTTAACCTGGTATGACCCTCTGGGATGCCATACCCACCCACATTTACCATAAACCCTCCAGGCATGACCTGATAACATTTCACCACATTTCATACATTCTACCATTTAGGAGCTGGATGCTTATAATATGCATACTACACAGGTATCTACAAAACAACAAGAACAAAGTTTATTTACATGGGGAGGGGTTAAGATGGGTGAAAAGAGGAACAGAGGTTATGCATTTACAACATTTACATTTGGTTTTATTGGTTTAATTTGGTTTGGAATAAGATCAACAGTTGCATTTTAAATCATGCAGTACTTACGTTTCCCATCAACCTCTAGAATAACCCAAGTCCTGGCTATCTAACTGGCTGCAAAATCAGTTAACAGTTATCATTATTCACCCACAGTGGCACCAGTTCCCATATTTGGTATGAGACTCCGCAATCCCAACCTTAACCTGGGTACCCAGTAACCACAGTCCATAAAATGGTGCAGGCCTGAAGGATGGTGCAGCTGTACACTGGCCAGCTAATTAAGATGATTAAGGCTTAGGCTTGACATACTAATCATTTAAACTATGTACAGTCTCTTTTCTTGGTGCAGGGGAGGCCCTGCATTTAGTCACAGATGGCTTCTCTGTAAGCAGGTTAACATTAAGTGCTCCTAGCAAGCAGGCACAATCTCTGAAGGTTAAACTGCAGGCAAGCCAACAGCCAGTCCACCTAACCTTGCTGCAAAGATTTTAAAACTTGATGACTCTTTAACTTTGGACGACTGAGCCACTCTTCTGGGCTGAAAGCACTTGCTGTTTAACCAGGCTGGCTACATTACATTTAGCACATTTATAGTTTGTTAAGTACACATCCAGCACATTTATATCTTGCTAAGTTCACATTTAGCACACTTATATCTTGTTCAGTACCCATTCAGCACATTTATATCTTGCAAGGACATCTTTTTTTTTTGTTTGTTTAACCAGAAGTGGCACACTAAGCTGAAAGCTTGTTTACAGGT
The DNA here is from genome assembly GCA_016271365.2 of Neoceratodus forsteri. Lineage (NCBI taxonomy): Eukaryota > Metazoa > Chordata > Ceratodontiformes > Ceratodontidae > Neoceratodus > Neoceratodus forsteri. The sequence goes on along the minus strand of CM028132.1, from coordinate 963,093,146 downwards.
GTGACCTGAGAGCACAGGGAAGTTAAGTGACTTGCTCAGGGTCACACAGTATGCAAATGGGGTTTGTGGAATTCAAACCCAGGTCTCCAGATTTGCAGCTCAGAGCCTTAAACCACTGCGCTATACTGCCTCCCTCATCTTTTCTTTCCCTGGCCAGGCAGAGCTGGAGCTTAAGGTACATTATACAATGGCAAGCAAAAATACTGGGCTCTGATTGGTCAGTCTGGGAATGGACCTGTGATGTTATCCCAATACAACATCATGGGTCTAGTCCCAGCACATTGATGACCACATAAACCGTAATGGGGATCACTCCACGCAGCCAGCTGATCCCCAGTCGGCAGCCCGCTACAGCAATTCCCGCTCTCATGCTGCCTTTATTGTCCTGAGTCACTTGCCACCACAAGCCACAACTACACACACTGTCAACAAAACTCCTACTCAGCACACTAATCCCCCAAACATATTTTTCTTCTCTTCTCCTCGCTCTTCTCTGTATTTTCCTCTTTTTTAATACTGCAGCTGCTGTAAATAATGGAGCAAGTGAGCGCTTCTTCAAAGAGACAGCGCATAGCTGTTCTTTTCCTGTACTGATCATGTCTGTCAGCAGCCATCAGAACTTTTAAATTAACTTACACTATTTTCCAGTTCTCCTTATGCTGCCTTTACCCACCTTTCCACTGAACAAAAGACTGAACTTGAAACAGACAGCACACGACTCTTATTTTCAGTTACCACTCGATCAGGCTCAGTCATTCAAAACCATACAAAGACATAAGCAGAGCGAGCGGTATTTTAAAAGCTGAGCAGGTAGATGTCTGCTTCATAGAACCCTTTGGTCAGCACATCGTGGTCACACAAACACATCTGAAAAACACTGCACTCGGGTTACACCAGCACAGTAGACAGTTTCAATAATTTACCTGGTAGACTGACAAGGCAGGGTACAATAAATGAATATGCTGGGAGGCTTACCCAGTCACAAACAGGCAAAGAGATACCTAAAACAAGATACAGCACAAAGGCATAGCAGCAGTGCCACCTGCTGCAGACAATGGAAACTGTGGTCTATTTTTTCAATATGTAAACCTACCCTAAGAAAAAATGTAGGAAAAAAGCATGTTAAACATATTTTTCTCATTTTCTTTTAATTTTTTGACAAATGAGCCATTGTATAATTGCAATAATGCATGACAGGGGGTGTGTGTTGTGCTGGGATAACGTCACTTCTGGGGAGATTAGTCGGACTCGGCCTGTGGCCTCATGCCTAATCACCCCAGGCGTGATGTTATCCCAGCACAACACACACCCTGTCATTCATTATTGCTTAAACATTTGATGACCACAATAGATTCAAGCTTAAAGCTAGGCTCACTACCAATTAAGAATCTTGAATCCTGACTGGGCTATGGCAAAGCCCATTACCATCTTCCAGACTTGCTGGCTATCAAATAGATACAGTAGCCCCTTTCAACGCAAACTTATGCTCTTGCAAATGCTCTTGCCAAAGTTCCAATAATGCATTAAAGTCATTCTCATTGCCGTTATTTGTTTGTTCAACTCCCACCACATCCACAGAATGGACTTCCCAGCTAAGTTCTTCTATTTCAGAAAGGATTAAATCCAGGTCTTCCCTAATAGGCTCTTCAAATACTTGAATGTACCCCATGTTTTCTTTAAGATTTTGTTTTACCTTAAATAAATATTTCAATTTTATCTTTCGAAAAAATCTAAATAGATCAACATGAATTTCAAAGTCATTTGGCAAGGGGGGTAGGGGAAAAGTTAAGTCCCTTGCTCAACACAAGGATCTGTGTATCAGACAAATCCTGAGAAGACAGATTTATAATTTGTAATCTGATTTCCTCATTATTCTCAAGTTCTCTGAGTACTTAAATTTCCTTCTCCCTCTTGCTCCTTGCCATGTCTTCCTTCTTCTTCCTCTGCAGTGTTCGTATCCCCTGTATTTTGAACCATTTCCCTTCTTACTAAAAATGTAACATTTTTTCTTGTCATTGTTTGTTCAGAGGTTTCTCTGGGTCCTCTGGATCTATTCCTGCTTCTTTGTTTCCCTCTACTGAAAGATCTAGTTCCTTATTCAAAATTCTGAGGCCAACTGAAAATGTGTCCCTTTTCATAATCTATTTGATCTCTTGAGAGCTTAGTTTGTTTACGCTTAATTAGTTCATGTTCATGCTTGATGATTTTATTATTAAGTAACTTATTCAGATTACTAAATTCAGATAAATTTCTATATAAAGTTACTTTTTCTCTTGCTTTAGCGACTTGTTCAACCACTTTGTTATATTTCACAGTGTCTGCCTTGATGAATTTAATGAAACCAACTGAACAGTCATGAACCAGTTTACACCAATCGTCTTTAAACTAAAATTCAATAAGGCCACACGAGGAAACTTTCAATATTCTTAGGCCGCGAGGGACAATATCCTTTTCAATATAGATTTCCAATGTTATTAGATAGGTTAAGTTCTTGAATTAACAATTTTTTGTAATATTAAAAAAGACTTTTTTAATGTTTACCTCTCTGTTGTTTATAGTTCCAATTCCCATAGTGTCAGTGTCTGTATTGGCTTCTGCTCCAATTAGTAGAGGTTTAGCTCTGTTTCTGGGGTCTTTCAGTGTAATGGGCATCTCCAGACTGAAACTGCTTACATTTTCAGTAGATGTAGATGTTGCATTGGACATATTCAGGCTTCAGCCAGAAAAATATTCCGGATTCCTGCTCCTTCTTGCAATACTCTCTTAGGATATTTTAGCAATAGCAGTCAAACTGTCTTCTCAAATCTTAATAAGGTTGTAGATATTCAGTCACCAAGCCTGTGTAAATAATATACCAGAAATTCCAAATGCTTTACTCTCACCATTTCAGATCAAAATGATCCACAGCGGCTGCAGAAACAATTAGCAAATTCAAAGTTTCCAAATAAGCTCATGCACCTGTTGTTCATTGGTGGGTGCAGTTTTTGAGATGCCACTCACAAAAGTTACTGAAAAAATGACTAACTGCACAACCTAGAAAGTCAATAACGTAAGCACATACAGTACAAGTATGATGCTAAATATCTTTTAATAGAGCTTTAAATGCTCAAATTCTGGACAAATGCACAGGTAAAAACTACCCCAGTGCTTCACCTTCTCAATAAGACTTCATGAGGGGGCAATGTTACAGAGACAATAATCCATTTATATAATCCTTTCTTGATAACGTCACTATACTTCATCAAAATTTTCCAATTAAATATTTAATTCATGAAAAAGGCATCAATATAATGTCTGAAAAGACTTTAGAATAGAAAAATTAAAATCCACTTACACAGTTAAGACATCGAAACAATAACTATAATATAAATCAAATCCAACATTAATTCTGTTATTACATTTAATAAATCAGATAGTGAATACTGTACCGCTGAATTACTGTGGTCAAAAGGCATGTTTTTAAACTAAACATAAATTAAATAATACTACATTCCTGTTTTATACATAAAATAAATCTGTCATTCTTAACCATAATCATTGAAAAACTGCAAAGCAAAATAAAAAAAGAAAAAAGAAAGATATCAAATAAACCAATAATCAGAAATACATCACTATCTGCATGAGGACAGACCTAATTGTATCTGTCAACATCAATTTAATATGAAAATCCCGTAGATTTATTACTTATGCAGTGAGATGCCCAATCTTTTTTATTTCAAGCACCAAAAATTAAATTCGTGCTTTAACCCAGTTAGTAGGATGTTCTTTTATCAGAGGTTACACAGACTACTGAAACAGTCTTTTTTTATCTCAAAAACCAAATATTAAATTTTTACTTTAGCACAATTACTAGAGCGTTCTTTTATTAGAGGTTACACAGGTTACTGTGGAGAGAAGAAGAATGGCATGGCACAGCTATGAAGCGTAAAATGCCATTATATTGATGCCTTTGTCATGAATTAAATATTTAATTGGAAAATACTGATGAAGTACAGTGATGTCATCAAGAAAGAACTATATAAATGAATTAGTGTCTATGTAACATTGCCCCCTCATGAAGCCTTATTGAGAAGGTGAAGCATTGGGGTAGTTTTTGCCTGTGTATTTGTCCTGAATTTGAGCATTTAAAGCTCTATTAAAATAAATTTACCATCATACTTGTATATGCTTATGTTATTGACTCTCTAGGTTGTGCAGTTTATCATTTTTTTAGTTTCACACTAGGGCTGAATTTGGGGGCAACAGGGCACATAAGGTCTTGGGCTGAAGAGGTGCCACAACAAGGAAGAATGGCAGGCAGCCAGGAGGAACTTCAGGAGGAGCCGAAATGGGAGGTACAGGCACAAAGTAAGCTCCCAAATTGGTGGGGGGCTACATTAATATGTAGTATAACCTTTTGTATATTTATATTTCATAAACCAAATAAACTTTAAAAACTAAATGTACTTTTTAAAAAAATCTGCTGCTCTGGAGGACCTAGTAAAATTAGTAAGCTCACACTGTAAAACTGCATCTGTTAGTTAGATGTCTCATTGGGAGTAGACTAAGTGGGCTTAGAGGAGATGGGGGCAGGATTCACAAAGATCGTGAAAGTCCCACAGCTGCGGCAAAACTTCGGGCCAAAGGGTGGCCACTTGTGGAGCTGCAGGAGTCCCGCAGTGGTGGGTATTCACAAAGGTGGAGTTAGATTATGACCGGCTCCACAATTTATGGCAGCTTGTGGTTGGTGTCACCAGGGAGATCACCATAGCTGTGGAAAGTTGCTACAGCCGGTGGGATCAGCCGTAACACCCTCCACAACTGCTGCGGCTGTAAATCGCAACCACCGTCACTGTGGGTGATTTCAGTCTACTACTGCCATTGTGGAATGGGATTTCAGTCCTGAACGCTTTGAGAATCCTGCCCCTGGTATTTAAGCCCCATGCCTGCCAGTATCCCAGCAAGTGACTGTCACAGAGCAGGAGTGTGACATCTGTCTAAGGGCCTTCTGCAGGGATAAAGTAGGGTTCCACAGGGTACTCTGCCAGTTCAGGATCCGATAAGTCACAGGTTGTAAGCAGATCAGTTTCTAAAAGGGATCATAGTAATTCTCTATTTAAGGTACAGCAACACTGCATTTCAGTGTGTAAACATAGAATACTGAAACTATACTAATTAGTAGCTATAGCTAACTACCTATCTAGTGTCAGGGATAAGGGAGGCATCCAATTGCATATCAGGCAGGTAACCATCGAAAGCCTTAGGCTGAACTCCTTTATAGGGGAGGCCACTTTGAGTTTAAGCAAAATTGTAATAGGCAGATAGCAGGAGGAAGAGCAGTACCGGCAGTCCAGCAGTTACTGTATTGTGTATAAGAAGACAGCTGACAGTATGGAGCATAGATACAGTGGGGAGGTAGTCAGCTGCAGGGACATGGGGCACTTATCTCCAGGGTTACACAGCACATTCCTTGCTTGTGACACTGTGTCATATGCAAGATCTTTGGGTAACTCCATGCTTAACTGGTAGCAGTATGAGAGGAGATATCTCAGTTGTATGACATCAACTGAGCTGGTGCCCCACCCCACACCTCCCCTTCCCCAGAAGCCCACTGGCCTGAGAGGCAGGAGGATGATGGGAAGGTGGAGAGGAAAAGGAGGTGGGGCAGTCACATGGTGGTTGACCAAACCCACAAAATCCCAATTTCAAATTGCTTTGCACCCCTGATGACACTGGTGCCTGACTCTGTTGGGGAGGACACTGAGTCAGTCAAGATGAAAGGGCAGGGCAATATGGAGATACACAGGGAAAGAGAGAGTAGGATGAAGTTAGCAAATATGATCCTAGATGCAGGGGATTCAATGATTAGGGGGTGGAGAAGTTGGTGGGCAAAGAGGGAAAGGAAATGTGAGAAGTCAGATGCCTGCCTGAATTATTGGCCATCTGGGATATGCATAGGAGAGGGAGAATGGTAGCGGAGAGCGTGGGGAGCTGGGGGTGCTGATACACTTGGAAACTAATGATCTGGTGAACCAGTCTGTGGAGACCATCAAGTGGAACAATTAAAGCTTGAGGAAAGTTGATAGTGCACTTGGCTTCCCAGGCCTTCTCTGAGGTCCTCCCTGTGATGTGTAGGAGGAATGGGAAGGCTAGAGTGAGGAAAGAGGAGATTGAGGAGTTTAATTGGTAGTTGAAGGAATGGTGTGGAGAGGAGTGGGTGCTGCTTTGTGGTAAACTGGGGGGGGCTTCTAGGACAGGAGGCTCTTCAACGGTGATGGCCTTCTCCTAACAAGAGAGGGTACCAGTGTGCTGAGGCAGATGTTTGACATCTATATTGTGGACAGTTAAACTGACTATGGGGGAGGATGAGGGTAAAGATACTCTTGATAAGGGTCAGGAAGCAAGGAATGTAGCTAGGACTCCCCCTGAACAGAGAATGTTGCTGGGGGGCTCATTAAACCTCCAAAAAATGGGAAAAAGAAGAAATTATGGAGGCTAGGGAAAACTGAAGGGGGAAAGCATGTAAAAACAAAAAGGATGTGGCCACAAGATGGAAGGCAGTCTGCCTTTATGCCAGGAGCCTGGGAAACAAAATCAGTGAGCTTCAGGTAATGGTAACAGACACTGGGCTGGGCCTCATATCCATTAAGGAAACTTGGGCCACAGAAAACAATGACTGGAACCTGATGGTCCCAGGCTACATAGGCAAGATAGGGGGAATGTAAAGGAGATGGGGTAGCCCTCTATGTCAAAGAAGGATTGGAGTTAGTGAAGGATGGATCCATCAGGGGAAGGAATGGGGTATTAGAATCACTTTCGGTTTAGCTTACAGTGGCATCAGGCAAAAAATTGTGCATGGGAGGGATCTACAGATGACCAGGGCAGGGGAATGAGAGTGACAGGAATCTAAGGGCAGAAGCAGAGAAGTGGAAGCAAGGAGGGAGGTGGTGATAGTAGTGGGGGGGTCTCAACATGCCAGATAATGACTGGGACATTTCAGCAGCCAGAAACACCAGACACCAGGCCCTGCTAAATAGATAGTGCAGATTATCAAGGATCCCGCAAAGCAGGACGCCATTCTTGATGTGATGCTCACCAGCTTGGAAAGGTTAGATAGAGTGTGGGTTGAGGAACCACTGTGGTAGTGCAACCATAACACCATGTGGTTCAGACTGGCTCTTGGTAACATTAAGGCCTCATCAAAGGCTAAAGTTCTGGATTTCAGAAAGGGCAGACTTCAACCAGATGAGGGAATTAGTCCAGGATAGGTTATATTTTTTTGACCCTCCTCCCCCAGCACCTGCCGTAAATCTTTCTCGCCCTTATTTTCTCCTCCGCCGTGTTTCTGCCCAAGAACTTAGGCCGCACCTTGTCACTGCCCTCAAGAGTAATAGTACAGGCAGTGACACCCTGGATCCATGTATCCTATGGCTGGTCTTAGACACAGTCCTTACCCCGATCACGTGCCTCATCAACCACTCTCTTTGCCTGGGTAAGGTCCCAACTGCCTGGAAAGTCGCCACTGTCACCCCTGTCTTTAAAGGTGGTGATAGGACTGTGGCTGGAAACTATTGGCCAATCTCCATTCTCTCTCCTCTCTCCAAGGCCTTGGAAAAAGTGGCGGCCTCTCAAATCTCTGACTACCTCTCCACCTACAATGTCCTATGTCCTGAGCAGCATGGCTTCCAAGCGGGCCACAGTACCAACACAGCCCTCCTAGAGTTCTCCAACTTTCTCCACTCCTCCTTAGACACTGGTTCTCTGGCTGGTGCGGTCTTCATTGACCTCTCTAAAGCTTTCAACACTGTCTCCCACCCCCTCCTTCTTGATGCCCTTAGTCTCTCTGGTTTTGCTGCTGAGCTTATCTCCTGGTGCACCAGTTATCTGTCTGACCGCTCACAGTGTGTAAAAATTAATGGGACCTACTCAGACATCTGTCCTATATTTTCTGAGGTTCCCCAGAGCTCCATTCTGGGCCCCTTACTATTCTCCCTTTACATTAACACCCTTCCACGCTCTTGCTCGGGGAACATTCTATTGTATGCTGATGATGCACTCATCTTTGCCTCAAATCGTAACCCTATTGCCCTCCAGGACTCGCTGCAGAAGTCCTTCGCTGAAGCCGAGGGCTGGTTCAAGGAACATAGATTGGTGATAAATCTTAAAAAAACCAAAACCATGTTCTTCACTCATCCTCAAAACAAGTCCTGCAACTTCAAACTCCTCATTCACTCTGGGTCCTCTTTCTCACTCGAACAAGTTTGCTCCTATAAATACCTAGGGATCCATTTTGACCCCTCCTTCTCCTTCCATGGACACATCACTGCCCTAGCCACTGCCACTAATATCCGATTGGGCATCTTACATCGGTATAAGCACTGCCTCCCCCCAAAGGCTCTTCGACTCACAGTCACCTCCTCTATCCTGTCCCTAGTGAACTATGGACTGCTGGTATATGGTGCTGCTGATCAGACCGCACGCCATAAAATTCGCACTACTCTGAATAAGGCCTGCAGGTTAATTACTGGGGCACCTAGGCTAACACACACCTGTCTACTGTACGCTAAAGTGCTGGTACTTGATCTTGATGAGCGCCTCAAATATCTGACCTGTACACTTACAAAAAAGACCCTCCTTGGGCTATCCCCGCCAGGATTGACCACCACCATACGCTGCTCTGTCCCACTAGTTCATACTGGACCTCTGGGAAAACCTCTTGTTATCCCTAGAGCTAGGACCTCTCACGGCCAAAGAGCCTTCAGCCTATGGGCCCCTCCTGGTTCAACACACTGCCCCTCCATCTCCAAGCTCCAACTATATCGTTTTCAAAACTTCCTTACGTAACCACCTTATTAACACCCGCTGTAATTGCCACTAGTCAAAGCCATACTCAATACTTATGACAAAGCTTACTACTAAGCTGCTAAGGACAACATAACTCTGGTATTGTTTGCATCAATCCTACCTGTACCAGCTTGTTTGTATCTATGTCTTAAGTTACTGTTATACTGTGTTGTACTGTTATACTGTGTATTTTCATTTGTCTTACTGTGACAAGGTACCTTTGTAAATGAGCCTATGGCTCAAAGGTTTTCCAAACTGCTGTTTAAATAAATAAATAAAAATATGGAGTAGACAGTATCAGGGGCATTAAGGAGAGATGGGGGGGAAATAAAATAGATAATTCTTGAGGCAACAAAGACATGCATGAGAACAGTTACCAGACAAACAGCTACAAGAGACCGATATGGGTTTCTGAACAGGCCAGGGAGGCAGTGAAGACCAAAAAGAGGCCCTTCATCAGGTATATGGAGAAGCAGGGGGATGAAGAAAGTGGAGAGTACCAAGTAAGAACTAGAGAGGCCAGGATGGTAGTTAGGGATGTAAAAGCAGATGCAGAACTGCATATTGCAGAGGGGGTCATGGTTGGGGAAAATCAGTTTTTCAGGTAAATAAGGGAAGAAAGAAAGACAGGTAGGAAGTTGTTGGGTTAACAGAGGGAGACAGGGTAATAGCAGAGGATGAGCAGGAAGCAGCCATTCTGAATGACTACTTCTGCTCAATATTCTCCAGGGAGGACAGCAGGCTTTGCCAGAAATTTTTCATAAAGGCTATTGATAGGTAGGTCCTGGAAATGAGACAGCAAGTATTTACTAGCGAAAGGGACTGAAAAAGGCTAGCAGCCCTGAAGCTAGATAAAGCCCTAGGGCAGGATGGGATGAACCCAAGGGTGCTCTTGGAACTGGCATCAGAATTAGCTGAACCCCTGGAAGGGCTATTTAATAGCTCAAGTCAGATAGGGGTGGTTCTACAAGACTGGAGGGTAGCAGACAAAGAGCAGCAGGGTATGTACAGACTACAGATGTTGTGAAGTTTTAGTTCACTAGCAAAGTTAAGGCAAAATTGCTAAATTCGCCTCTGTGGATAATTTTGTGAAGTGTTTCTATCTGATAGGACATTTGCCATTGATAACTTCACCTGGCAATTTCACCTAAGACTTCTCCATAGGGTACACCAAGGAGAAGTTGGATTAAAATGAAGCTACTGATGCACAAAAGTCTCAAGGACAACAGTCCTCTACTCCCCCCCACTCCACAGCCAGAAGACCCTGTGCCACCCCCACTCCATGGTACCACCACCACAGGCTGCATCCACTATTCAATCTCTCTTTCAGGAACAATTTTAACATTTTCTCACCTGTGTCGTTGATCCAGTTACACTCCTCACTGCCAGTGTGACATATATACCCAGAGTGTTGTTACCACTGTAATTGGGCTTAGTACAATTTTTTTCCCCCAACCAGAATCAAATACTACCCCAGCTAGCTGTGCCCAGTGTGTTGTAATGCACAGAAAGCAACTAGCAGCTGTTTGGTCACTGGTCCACATATCCATACTATATCCATGCTGGGGACCTATTATCCAGATCAGACTCGGTGCCTCCACCACCACCAGTCAAGGGGATACCAGCAACCTCCTCCTTGACCACTGTTCCTGAGTCAAAGATCTTGCTACCTCTCAGAGCGAGCCTCTTGTTACTGCAGGCCCCAGGACCCACCAGCATGGATGCCACAGATGTGGCAGACAACAATTTGGCAAGACGAATGTCAGCACCCCACTTCCACCAACTACTCCTTTTGGGTAATTCAGGCATAATTTGAGCAACACAGGGTCACAACATTGTATCCAAAAACAGCACAGCAATGCATTGTGCTGTAAATACAGTGGACACATTGCTGGCACTGGAACAAAATGCTGACAGCAATGTCGGCGCACAACATGACAGACTTCTTTGTTTTCCGTGGGAAGCTCTATCTCAACCCCCATTAATATAATTAACTCCAGGGGTGGGGTTCAACATGGGGATGTGGAGAAACACTGGGGGGGAATAAAAAAATGCATAATGTGGTCTGCAAACAGGATACAAGCCCCACTCCACAGATGCATAGCTGCCCAGCACTGCCATGGCTCATCCCTCTGAGCCACAGTGGCTGCTCGGTGGAACACTTCCCCAGCAGAAGTCTTGACCTCTGTGTCACTCCTTCCCACCAACCATGTGGGACAGGGTACAAAACCACATGCAACATTTGTGTCTTGCAAGGTTTTGTACCCTGTCACTGTAGTTCTCCACGCTGTATGTGGTGCACGGTTTTCCATGTGAGGTGTTGTATTGGGCAGATTGACCCAATACCAACTTATTCAATGTTTGCCAAATTTGTCTGAAACCAGGTGTGGCCCTAGTTGAAGAGGGAAATACATTTTTAGTACATTGTGGATGCTTATTGGACTTAAATTGTGAATTTGGCACCAAGGTGAATTTAGGAGTTAATGTTGGGGTTCCTGTGCATACCTCATGAATTTGTCTGAGGATATTATGTATTAGTCTTGTAGTACTCATTGAGACCTTTTTTTAATATATATATAGATTGTCTCTTAACCATTGATTGATGGAATTATGGCTTCTTAAAGTTGCAATGTTATGCTATGGGAATGTTCATGTTTTAGTTTTTATGTATTTTATATGTCTATTTTCGGTTGGTATTTCTTAGGAACTTAGTCTTGTAGTACTTACCGATACCTATTTTTGATATATGGATTGTCCTTTAATGCCAAAGACTGTTGAAGTTATGGCTTGTTAAAGTTGCAATGTTATGCTATGGGAGTGTTCATGTTTTAATTTTTATGTATTTTATATGTCTGTTTTCGGTTGGTATTTCTTAGGAACTTAGTCTTGTAGTACTTACCGAGACCTGTTTTTGATATATGGATTGTCCTTTAATGCCAAAGGCTGTTGGAGTTATGGCTTGTTAAAGTTGCTATGTTATCCTGTGGGAATTTTTCTTTTTCTTTTACTTTTTATGTTTTTTAAATGTCTATCTTCAATTGGTAGTTCTTATGGACTTAGACTTGTAGTACTCACTGAGACCTGTTTTGATATTTAGATTGTCCCTTAATTCTAAAGACTGATGGAGTTATGGCTTGTTAACGTTGCAGTATTATCATGTGGGAATATTCATTTTTTTATTTTTTTGTTTTTTATGTCTATTTTCAGTTGCTATTTCTTAGGTACTTAGTCTATTAGTGCTCATACATACCCCAAGTTCTCTCTTGTGTGGTCTTTGCCACTTGTGTGTATTTTTTTTACCTGTGATCCTAGTGCCAACAATGTGGTCACTTGCAACCTAGCAATAAAAATGTCCGCTGGGTTAAGCAGGGGGCCCACATGGGTACTGAGGGCCAGAGGACCCATCTCATGGCAAATTACTGGACTGAGTGAGAGAAAAGGCAGAAGGAAGTGGTGAGTGGCGGTGATGGAGGTGATGGCTGGTCCATGCAGGCAATGGTTCATTGAGGGCATAAGGGAAGTTTCGCTGTCATGGTAGGGTGGTGGGCACACCTGTAGAAGCATCAGCACCCACTGTTGAAGTTCAGGCTCCTCCTGAACCAGCAGCCCCCACACAACCACTATTTTTGTTTATTTTTTTACACAAACAATACACAATGGAGATTTCAGGAACTAGGGGGACACACAAAACATAACAAATCAGTTAATTATCATGACATTACTATGTACATGATAAAAGCTAAATTCTATCAGTAAACAAAAATGAAATCATGATACTCAAACTACAGTGGCAAAAATAATTCAGTAAAGCACACCTAACTGTAATTGGTGATCTAGAGGCACAAAGCATAGTAAACACTTAATGAAGTGATTTGTTGAAAAAAACAGTGGGCTCGATTCTCAAAAGGGGCTGAGATTGGCGCAAGCTGCAGCAAATAGCAGCTTGTGCTGAAACCCAGTGCACCAGGGACTCTGCACCAAATTCTGGTACAGGAGGGGTCCTGGAGCCTATGTCTCAAACTTTCCACAACCCATCCTGTGCGGCAGACTCATGGTGCGTGGGAAGGGTCTACTGTAGGCTCCTTGCAGCAAAAGTAAGTAGTTCCTCCATCCCCAATCCCCTGGTAATCTAAAGTAAACCCCTCTATAGCTATATAAGGACTCACACTGGGGAGGGGGACTGCAGCACATTGCCACAAACAGGCATTTGACTTGGTGCCATAGAGAAGACTGCTGAAGAAGTTAAAGAATCTAGGTACAGCAAAGACGAGGGAGTTCACTGGAGTGCCACAGGGATCAGTCCTGGATCCCAACTTTTTCAATATGTTCATCAGGGACATTGGAGAAGGAATACAGAAAAAGAAATGTTTCTTTTCAGATAACACCATTCTCTGTGGTAGGATAGACAGTGATGGGGGGGAAGGGAGATTCAGAAGGACATGCAAAGGATGAAGAGTTAGTCTAGGTTGCAGCAGCTGAATTTCAATGCCGAAAAGTGCAAAGTGATGGACATAGTGAAAAAAATCTTAGAGCAGTGGTGGAAGGGGTTAAGCTGGACACCCCATCTGAGAAAAGGAATCTAGCACTCATCATAAATGATTCCGTTAACCAATCTAACCAGTCTTACAAGGCCTACAGTAAGGCAAACAGGATGTTGGTATTTACTGGGAGTTTATTGGAAGGGGTTTTGACTGCAGGAGGAAAGTGGCATTATGTACCTCTCTATAGATCACTGGTGAGACCAGAACTAGAGTACTGAGCCCAGTTCTGGAGTCCTCACCTAAGGAAGACAAGGACAGCCTGGAGGTGGTGCAGTATAGGGTATCACAGGGTAACAAAAATGATTCAGTGCCAGTGAAGCAGATTCTAAGAGGACTGGCTTAGGGCACTGAACATTTTCATTTCATTTCATTTTTATTTTTTATACTTGTCAGCTGATGAGCAATTTTGCCTGTTTTCACAAGTGTCAAGTTTTTTTTTTTAAAGACATATAACATGAATACGGTACAATATAGTACAGACCCCAAAAAACTCAGTATAAAAATTATGTCAATACTAATGAAACAAACAACAAACATTTAGTGTATGTACATTCATTCCTTAACAACATACAATGTTTAAATTTAGTATTGAATGTCCTAATGTTTATACAATTGGTAATTTCATTGGGCATAGAGTTATAAAATCTAGTTGCCCTAAATAATACTGACTTTTGCCCAATCACTTTAAAGAAAGGAATTTTATACGCATATTTATTCTGGGATTTAGTCTCTTGTGAATTCATAGCTCTGGGAAACAATGATAGGACTGTCGGAGGTAACTGACCTAATGGTCCTTGTTGCAACATTGTACCCATCTTTAAATTGGCTTTATTTTCAAGTGATAAACCATCAGCATCCTTTAACAAATTACAATGATTGGTCCTACTTGGCAAATTAGTCATAAAACTTGGAGCACTGTTACATGCAACTTCTAACTTATCTAACATTTTGTTGCTAGAGGCTGAGTACACATTCAACCCATAATCAAAAACACTAAAATAAAAAAAAAACTGTGTACTAATAGTCTACGAGACTCAGGGACAAGATGGGTTTGTACTCTAAACAAAAGCCCTAATCTCTGATGAACCAATTTCATAACATTTTTGACATGAAGTTCAAAGGATAGGTTATTCTCCCAAACAATCCCCAAATATTTAAAATGTTTAACTACTTCAGTAGGTTCTCCTTTTAAATCTACCATCAAGGGATTCAGTTCTCTTTTTTTATGTGGACCAGAAAAAAACATGGCCTTTATTTTTTAGTGTTTAACACCATACGCCTTGATAGAAGCCATTCCTGAAAATAATTGAAATCATTTTACACAGTCCTCAGAGCATCCTTGGACTGTGTCACAGTATTAACAAGCAATTGTCAATGAGGAATGTTGTCTCACTGGCATTGGCATTGGTAGTGCAGGAGTTAAAGATGAATAATAGGAATGGCAGTGAAGTGAGGCAAGGCAAGGCAAATTTTATTTAAGAGATGCCCATCCCGGAGGCTCTGGGCGTCGAACATTTTAAAAGAAAATACATACTATACATTCTAAATAAAAACATAATTTCATAAATATAGCGCAATATATAAATAAATAAAGTATTGAACTGACGCCAGCCCCATCCCCACCCTGCAGAGACTGACAGGCATTGGGGTGTGCCTTTGGGTCATCAGCTATAACGCTCATGCCATTTTACCTCACCCTACCCTGTAGACACTGACAAGTGTCATGGTGTGCTTTGGGGTCTTTGGGCCTCATACTTACCCCATTCCATAAGGAAATACCCTGAGACGGGTGCAGTACAGGAGAATGGGGTGAACTTTTGGGCTGAACACTCCAAGGCACACCTCGATTCCTGTCACTGGCTGCAGGGTAGGGGTGGGGGTGGGGTTGGAATGGTGTGAGCATTACAGCCAATGATCCCAAGTCACACCCCTGATGCCTGTCAGTCTCTACAGGGTGGGGTGTTACAGTTGGAAACCCTAATGTCGTAGGTGTTTGTTGGTATTTTCACTCCAAATTTTCAACATAGGCTTTTTGTGACCCCACCTCAAGAAGAGCGGTACAATCCGTTTGTTAGCTGAAAGGTGGTTTTGCACAGCGGCCATTTGGTGACACAGGGATGAAAACACATTTTGGGCAAGATGTAAAAAATGACGTGGTGTAAAAAATGGCAACACTGAAAATCTGGAGTGAAAATATGAAAAAATTGGTGAAATCATAAGCATGCATAGAAACTGCGCAACACACATCCATAACCCAGTTATTTTTGGGATTTATTTTAGCCACATTTTCAACATAGGCATTTTGGGACCTCTCCCCATGAACAGTGGCACTGTGATTTTGTTAATCTGTCCCAAAAGTTGATTTCCCACAGCGACCATGCCATTGTGCGCCACAGCTGCGGACACATATTTTGGACAGGTTGCGAAAAATAACAGCTGTACTGTTCATAAGAAGGTGTGAAAAAAATGCCATTGTTGACAATCTGGCATGAAAATACTGCAAATTTGCAAAGTTACAAGTGTGCGTGGAAACTGCACAACACACGCTTGTAACACAGTCATTTTATTGACTTTCATCACCAAATTTTCAACATAGGCATTTTAGGACTGCTGCTCATGAACAGTGTCACCGTCATTTTCTTAAACTGTCCCAAAAACTGATTTCGCACAATGACTGCGCTATTCTGCACCGGATGTGCAAAAACACATTTTGGCCAGCATATGTGAAATGATAGCTATACTGTTCATAAGGAGGTGTGGAAAAATGCCAATTTTGAAAATCTGGAGTGAAAATATTACAAATTCATGAAGTTACAAGCGTGCGAGGAAACTGCACAACGCATGCTCATAAAACAGCCATTTTTTGTTTTTTTCCACCAAATTTGCAACATAGGCTTTTTGAGAGCCCCCCTCATGAACAGTGGCACTGTCATTTTGTTAATTAGTCCCAAAAGATGATTCTGTGCAGTGACCGCAAAAGGACCAAATCATGCCATGACAGTGACTGAATTCGTGAGGAGGGGTCCCAATAACCCCATGTTGAAAATCTGGTGCCAAAATTCCCCAAAATACCTGATATATGCACCAAAGTTGAAAAACCCTATTTATGCCATTATACAGTTTATGGGCATTTCTTCAGTTCACAGTCGGCTTTGAGGAGTGCAGACATGTTTCTGGTCCAGCGAAGATCATCATGCCAGGCTCCGGAGGTAAATATGGGGTGGGGGGGTGGTGTGGGGAGGCAGGGTGCCCAAATCCCTTTTCTGCTTGGTGACCGTCAGTATCTCCTCACCAATCATGTAATCCTCCCCTGGGTTCTTGCACCCCAAAATGCATGAGTTTGCACTTTTTTGCATTGAACCTCAGCTGCCACACTCTAAGCCATTCCTCTGGTTTACCTAGGTCCCTCCTAATTGTTTCCACCCCTCCAGAGGTGTCCACCCTGTTGCAGATCTTAGTGTCATCTGCAAAGAGGCACACCTTCCTTTCTAGCCCCTCTGCAATGTCACTTCTAAAGACATTAAACAGGAATGGCCCCAGAACTGATCTCTGTGGCACCCTGCTGGTCACCCTTCTTTCCTCAGATTGAGCTAAATTTAACACCATTCTCTGTCTTCTATCACTCAACAAGTTCCTAACTCATTTTACCACCTTGTGATCCACTCCCAGGCTGCCCAGTTTGTTCACAAGTCTTCTATGTGGAATGGTATCAAAGGTCTTACTGAAATCCAGGTAGGCCACAGCCACCACTCCCCCCAACTTTCCACTTCCCTAGTCACTCAGTCAAAGAAATCAATGAGATTTGTTTGACATGACCTTCCTGCTGTGAATCCATGCTGTCTCAGATCCTGTGCTCTGTTGGATTCAAAGTGTTCCAACAATCCTTTCTTTAAGTAGTGATTCCATAATTTTCCCCATTATTGACATAAGGCTGACTGGTCTATAGTTTCCAGCCTCCTCCCTACTCCCACTTTTGTGAAGAGGGACTACATCTGCCCTCCTCCAGTCCTCTGAAACCACTCCCATATCAAGTGATTCATTGAACAGTACTGCCAGTGGTGCTGCCAGCACCTCCTGTAGTTCCCTTAATATTCTAGGTTGTATCTCATCTGGTCCCGTTGCCTTGTCCACTTTCAGTTTTGTGAATTCCTTTAGGACTCTCTCTTCCATAAATGGACTGGTGTCCTCTTCCATCTCATATTTGCTCATGTTGTCTAACTGTGGTCCATCTCCTTCTCCTTCTTCTGTGAAAACAGAACAAAATTATTTGTTCAGTATTAATGCTTTTTTCAGGTCCCCTTCCACACACTCCCCTTCTTCCCTGTTAAGCCTTACATTCCATTCAATGTTTTTTCTCCTTTCACTAGTGTGCCTATAACAAGCCTTGTCCCTTTCTTATGCCCTGTGCTTTTTTTCCTCTGTTTTCGCCTTTGTGCTCCTGACTGCTTTCCCTGCCTTCCTCTATGTATCCAGGTGCACTACCTTGTCCTCCTCCTTCTGTGTTTCCTTGTACTTCCTGCAAGCCTTATTTTCTGCCCTTATCTTCCCAGCTACTTCCTTTGAAAACTATAGTGGTTTTCTTTTTCGCTTGCCCTTGTTTACTTGCATAATGCAAAGGTTTGTCACCTCTACTATGGCTCCTTGCAGATGGGCCCACTGCTCCTCAACTTCCCTCCATTTGTCCCTCTATGAAGTCCCCATGGTCAGCTGAATGATGGTTAAAGGTTCTCCTAGGTCGTGTTCCACAAATCCAGCTGTGCAGTGCTTATTATGGCTTGAAGCATATAAATTGAGGCTTAATGGAATGGACAGCTGTTGAGGGAAATGAAAACAAATTGTATGTCAGGCTTTAAGCAAGGATGCCTCTACTTTTTGCTGTCAATTTTTCATTTTATGGACTCTTACAAGAAAAAAAAGATACCTACAAAAAGATAAGAATATAATAGTATTTCTACATTAGAAAATTGGCTTAAAATTTCCTGGCTTCTTACTGGCTGAGACTCATGTCAAGAGGGTACATTAACTACTAGTAGAGACCAGGAAATAGTAAGTGCCAGCCCAATGTGCCACCACAGAACAGAAATCACTGTGCCTACCTAAAAAAAAAAAAAAAAAAAATTGAAGTCATGCTTTTTTGCTCAGTTACTGAGTGAGCCTTTAGAGAGGGTGACCTCCCCTTTTCCCTCTGCAGGCAGTTTTGTTTAATTAAATATGAAGTAAAACACAAACTACATACTATTTAAAATGCTGCAATACATACAGTATTATTCCTCACCTACCTAAAAGCCACCTTCACCATTACTCCTGTCCTCTGTCCACCCACCCCTCCAATGTGGCAAGCCGTCAGCGCATCTCCATCTGTGAGACTGGAAACAAAGAAAGCACCACTTCTCTCATACAGTGCCACTTGTTTTTTTTTATTTTTAGTTGTTTAACCAGGTATAGCACACTAAGCTGAAAGCTTTTTTACAGGAGCGACCTGGGAACACAAGGAGGTTAAGTGACTTGCTCAGGGTTACACAGTATGCAAGTGGAAGCTGTGGGATTCAAACCCAGGTCTGGTCTGCTGGATGTCACCAAATTTGCAGCTCAGAGCCTTAGACCACTGCTCTATACTGCCTCCCTACTTGTGTTCCCGGACATCCAATATACTCAATCTGTCAGCCACCATCCCTGCTACAGTCTGCCCCCATTAACCAACTGTAAGATTGCAAAATCCTAATTTGAAAAACAAATCTTCCAGAAGTGGGGGAGGGCAGTAACACCAACACAGCACAGCACTCAGCAAAACGTCACAGGCAGTACACAGTAAAAGAACTGTGAAACACTGCAGCGCTCTATTCTGGCTAAGTGCAATAATGTCCAGGTTGAGTGGTATGGATAATACCAGACTTTCCAGGGGCTACAAAGCCCTCTGCCTGTGGGATTGGGCTCATTACAGCCCAGGGTTGTCCAGTATTGCCTAATACTACCCAAACTGTTGGGTATTACTGCTTGCTTGGTGCCTGCCTTCCAAAGCACACAGTTTCCCTGTCAAATATAATAAGCCATGCCTTTTTCACAACTTCTTTGCATTTCATTACTTGGAGCACTGGAAATGAACCACAGTATTACTATGAGAGTAAAGGGAAAAAAAGTATAGTTAACCACAGAAGTTTCATAGTTTTGTTTCCATGATGTAAGAAGTGGAAATACACATATGGCCTATTGCTTTTGAAATGCCCAGGTCTCTAGGCAATTCTATGGATTGCCCACTTAGAAATTTGATATATGGATTATATTCATTGTTTGCCAAAAACAAAACTGATGAAAAAATATGCCCCTAGCTCAACAGCAAGCATCGTTTTCACCAACATTAATTTCCTGCTACCATGAAATATTTAGGAATGTATGAAACTTAAACTACAGTAGTAAATCTGAATTTTGCAAACATTTCTGACTTGGCAACCCTGATGCAAACCTCCCAGAATTTCAGGAGGCTCTCAGTTTTGCTTGAATTTCTCAAATCTCACCCATCAACAACCAGTTTTGCAGAAGTAAATCTGAGTATGAACTATTGCATGAAACTTGGTACCCTATGAAAATTAAAATAATTCACACAGTTCATCAAAGCAAAAAAAAAAAAGATTTGTTTATCTCAGTAGTTCTCAGAAAACATTTCATGCAACTCTAAAAAGACAATTAATTTGTCTCTAAAGTGAGAAAGACCTTTAGAGCAAACCACCTCAAATGAGGTAATGTCATACGGTGTCATACACTGAGACTGATGATCAGACAATCAGACTTAGTGCACTATATGGCCACTGGTTTAGAGTATGCAATATAAGCATTAGGTAAAACTGTCTTCTATAAATTAATGCTGGCTTCTCATCGCTAGAGGTGTGTGAAAAAAAACTTCTACAGACAGAATTTAAGTGGAAGTTCAGAAATCCATTTCCGAACTTTTGCAGAAATTCTGCCTGCCCTGCAGCCTACACTCTGACATGTAAAAACACAGAAAGAACAGTGCAGTGAACAGCCCCCCCAGCCACCACCACCACCACTGATCGCCAATTGCCCAGAATTAATAAAATAAATCCCTGGTGGCTAGTGGTCCCTCCCCCCACATAATTACCCACCCACTGTGTATTTAAATCCCCATCCTTATCCCCCATATTGTAAAATATTTTCTCTGGTGGTCTAGTGAATCCTGTCCCTCCCTATCCCTGGTCAGTGCCGCCCAGTATGTATTTTTTTTATTTGTTCCCTGGTAGTCTAATGCCCCCTGCAAGTTGCTGATTGCCCAAAATTAAAGAAAAATCCCTGGTGGCTAGTGGTCCCTCCCCCCACATGATCACCCACCTGATGTGTATTTAAACCCCTTATCCCTATCCGCTGTAATGTTAAATATTTTCTCTGGTGGTCTAATGAACTGCCCTCCTTCCCTCCCTCCCTATCCCTGGTGCTATGCAGTATGTATTTTTTTTATTTATTCCCTGGTGGTCAAGTGGGCCCCACCCAGTAGGTGGTGTCCCACCCCGCTCCTCCCAACCTGATATGAAGTGGGGCACCAGCACAGCCCTCCATTCTCCTCCACAGCTGGCAGCCCACTGAGATCTCAATAAATGAGTGCATGCTATCATGCATGTGCTCATTCATTGAGATCTCAATGGGCTACCAGCCATGGAGAACAGTGGAGGCTGTGCCAATGTGCCCACTCCATTTGGGATGGGAGAAGTGGAGTGAGACACTACTTCATGGGTGGGGGCAAGGCCACTAAACCCTCAGGAATAAATAAAAAAAATACATACTGTGCAGCACTGGAGATAGGGAGGGAGGGGGACTTCACTAGGCCACCATATAAAATATTTTACAATATGGGGGAATAGGGAAGGGGGATTTAAATACATGTTGGGCATGTGATTGTGTGGGGGAAGGGCCACTAGCCACCAGGGATTGTTCTTTAATTTCAAGAAATCAGTGACCATGGTGGGGGTGGCACTAGACCACCAGGGAATAAATTAAAAAAACAATACATACTAGGCAGCACTGGGGATAGGGAGGGAGGGGGTTCACTTGACCACCAGACAAAGATTGTACAATACGGGGCAGGGATAGGGGGTTTCAATGCATGTTGGGTGGGTGATTTTTTGGGTGGATGGACCTCTAGCCACTGAGGGGGTATTGTCGTGGGGGGGAGGGACAGCTAGCCATGGGGGGGGTATTTAACATTTGGGGCTGGGTGGAACAGAGAGAAATTTCTCCCCAAACATTTGTAAGTTTACTGATTCACCACAGGCGGAAGCTCAGAAACTTCTGTGAAAGTTGCCAAATTTCATGAAAGTTCTGCTAAGACAGAAATGGCGACTTTCACCCACCTCTATCACAATAATACTAAAAGTAGTGGGCCTTTTCATAAAGTATCTTCCAACACTTTTGCAGATGAAGCCTGTGAAAGCAAAGAAGACTTGAGGTTACTGGAAGGGTGCTTGTGCACCACATAGATGGACTTTGGTGGTAGCTAGGGAATATTCTAGGATTTTCTGAAAGGAAATACCATACTGCAAGAAAAGTAAGAGGTGTGTAATTTGTGGAGGGACAGTTTAACTTGGGCCTGTGAAGGGGAGTATGAGGAATAAAATTCTAATTTAATCTAAGGGGCAAAGTGATTCTTTATATATTTAAGGTTCCATGAAATTTTGGGGAAATTGGGCCAAGAGGGTGTCAAATAGCCAGGGATTAAGTTCCACCTGAAATCGTTTAGGACTAGGCAGAGAAGACCAGTAGCACCTAGCGACCCCGGAGCTTGGCAAAAACTGGAACTTTAGGATAATAGAGCAGGATGATAGTGACTACAGTACTTTTGCAATGGAGTCCACAGGTCCATGGGACATTCTGCTCTTTTCTTTATCTGGTCCAAGCTAGGAAACATCTGGTTCACCCACCAAGGGTACTCTAATCAAGTTGGCCCCTATGCACTAATGGACAGTAAGAACATGCCTGAGGCACATATCCAGCCTGAGGACCTCCTCACCTGCAGACAGGAGTACACTAGTGGCATGCATGACTGCCAGCCACCTGTCCATGTTCCCGTCCCCCCCCAGTGCACAGGACTCTGAAGTGCAGCCAGGGGTGACTCACTGGACCAGTCAGGCATCAAATTGGATGCCCAGACCAGGTAGCTCAGTAGATCCCCTACATGGCAAGGCCTGCATTGGCAGCGCACCCCATGGATGTCCAATGGCTGGCAGCCATGGAGGTGTGCGAAGGGTAATGCCACTGGCCTGCACATGAAGTGACACAGAGTGGTGTGCTGGAATGGGGTAGGGGGTCATACAGCACACTGAGATGGGGAATCCTGTGTCTGTGGGGCAGTGGTGGTGGGGCACCAATGCCTATGGGGTAGGGGGCACAGCTGTGTTTGGGGGTGCCACAGCACACAGTGGGGGACGGGGTGGCCAAATCATGTGGTGGGGTGCAGCATACAGTGCAGGGCTGGGGTTCTGGTCCTGTGGGGTTCACAATGTCCTGCTGGTTCTGGGGTAGGTATCTGGAAGTGTGTGTGTGGGGGAAGATTCACATCAATTGCTGGGGCCAGAATGCGTGGTGCAGGGCACAGAGGGCACTTATGGCCGGGTTCTCCCTGGTGTACCCTTTACCCTCCTCTGCCCCCTTGCAGCCAGCACTACGTGCTTACTGCATGGTACGTAGAACCAGCCCACCCCTCGCCTGCCCCGGTGCGTTGCTTCTCGTGCAGCCAGGGGATCGAGCATGTAGGTGCTGCTTGTCCCCCTTATTGCATTCCGTGTGGGGGGGAAATAGGGTGTGGAGTGGCTGCATGCACCAGATATGTGCGTGTAGCCACTCCACCCCAATAGTGCATAGGGTCCATTGTGTGTAACATATCTGTACGTTGGTAGTTGTTTATGTAATGCTGGAAGCAGAGATGTAGTCCGGCCTGTTCCTAGGTAATTGGGAGAACATAGGAAAATCCTGCTTGGGTGGAACTCTGTAAGGCTTTTAATTCAGGGAGCATTAAACAATAACCTGGGTTAGCAGGCTAGTGTTAGCAGGTTAGTGTTAGCAGACAGCCCAGCTCAAACCTGTTTAAGACAGAATACGGTAGGGGGGTTGCACATAGAATTGAAATTGGTATTTGGGATAACTCAGTACAATCCTATCTGAGGTATAGCAGCAGATATTTTTTTCTGAAAGATTGTTAAGGGCTTATAGAGGAACTAAGAGATGATATGGGCAGCAGACATATGAGGAGCAATTGTGAAGGTGAGCTAGTTAGCTGTAGGACTTGTGGAGCCTCACCTAAATGGGTACACTGTAGAGGATGCCCAGTTTGCTAGAGGCTCATGCCACTCCATTCTTAACTGACTGCAGAATGAACCATAAGATGTTAACTGCAGAGTAGTTAAAATAGGGCTAGGGTGTCCAATGCTGTTCCACTCCTTCAATATCCCCCTAGGATTCACGTTCTCAATTGCGGATCGAAGGTAGCTGGCAAGGGGGGAGGCCAGAGGATCAGTACATCAGAAGAGAGACAGAGACAGAGAGGACTCTGGGCTAACAACTACAGTAGCAACCATTTTCCCCACAGAGAAAAGCATTGCATGCTAATCCCCAGTCACAGGAGAGCACCCTGTTTCCCACAGGGCCCCAATGGCAGTCATGATTGCTTTTGGGGGAGCAGTCAGAAAACGATATCTGGGAAGAAGGGGCTCATAGTGGGGGATTCAATTGTTGGGGCACTGCCAGAGTGGTCTGTAACACAGATCAGATAGGATGGGTACTGCACTGTCTCCCAGGCAAAGCAGCATATAGGATACTCCATATGATAGACAGGTTGGGAAGGAAGTAGAGGGGGCCAGACATTATTGTCTATGTTAGAATTAATGATCTGACAGGGAAGCCACTAGAGGTAGTTAAGGACAATTTCAGGGTACTGGGGACCAGGCTCAAGGGGTTGGCTGGTACTCTGACCTCACAGTACACAGTGGGGAGGCAAGGAAGCTGAAATCTTCCATTTTAATGGCTGGACAAAAGGATGGTGTGCCAAAGAAGTGTGTCACTTCCTTGGGTACAGGGGAGCTTTTTGGTGGGACACAGGCCTATTTAAATTGACTGGCCTTTTCATCCCATGGAGAGGGAGCTAGGGCACTGGGACAGAAGTCTGAGGCTGCTATCTCTGGGAATTTCAAAGTGAGGCAAGGCAGTTTATTTGTTAGGTGCCCATCCAAAGGTCTGGGCCCAATACAGGTCAACAATTTAAAATCTTAAAACACAATAAAATTAAAACTGATCACAACAAATGCGCCAAACTACTTTAACTACTGTAGTGGCAAAGGCTTGGGTCTTTAATAGGGTACACCCAGTCATTTGTTCTGCCTCCTCTACTTCCTCCCTAAAGTCTCTTCTTTCTGACTTTTGTCATCCTACCGCCAACTGTCTTTGACCCATCCTCTTTTTTCTATTATCTAGCCTTGTCCTCCTCTTGCTGTTTCCATTGTTTTCTATATGTATAAGTTTGAGAGTGTTTTTATTTTCTAATTGCCTTAATTTACTATTTTTCCTTTAATATTTATTAATCTGCTTGTATTACTATATTTTTGTGCAACCCCCCTGTTCCCTGGGGTTACTAGAATCCCATTAGAGTTAGTGGCAGGCAGGGAAGGCAGCTAGTGATTTGCCAGTAAATGGATTTCAATCTGTCCCTCTCTGCTGCTGGTCTCAGCTGGGAGCTGGAGAAGTGATGTCACCTTAGAACTCTCGCAGCAGCATAAACCACACAGCAGTTGCTGTGAGTGGGAATTAAGGATTCTGAGTCAGCCTGAGGTTGGAGTCTGCAGAGTGCAGTTGCAATTCCAGTAGCAACTCTGAGAGAGAGCTGCAGTGTTACAGTTTTTCTCAACCTAGTGGAGTACAGTACAAGTCACATTAAACTGTTACTCCAATGAGATGTTTTAGCATTTCTGACTGAGTTGCATAAGTGTTGTTGGATCCAGTACAAAGCCCTGCACAAACTGTTTATTAAGAATTAAAACTCAGTTTTGCATTGCGTTGTGACTGGACTGCGGATGCATTTCCAATCAGTTGCAAAAACATTTTACAAACATTTCTCTTGAGCTGGTTAAGCATTGAAAAACAATACAATATGAGTTGCCAATGCACTGCCAACTGTGACAAATAATGCTAAACCAACTCATTGGTGGAACAGTTTAATGTGACTTGTACTGTATGGCATTTTCCAGCTTGTCTAAGTGGTGGAAACCGTCTCCAGTGATTTCCTGTTCTTCATCCCAGGAGGGATGGAGCAGGCTGCTAGGATGTTAGGGGCAATCCCCTGATCCTTCCTGGACATTGTGAAGCTGCCTTGTGTGACAACTTCTAGTGAGTACTTTGGTTTTGTCTAAGTCTGCCCAGGAGTACCTGCCTTTTGAGGTGAATTTCTCTGTCAAAGGGACCCTGTCACCTAAGACATTTAAAGGTTGGCTGTCCACAGTGGAGTCCAGTCTGTGACTGCCATGTGAGTGGAAGTTTTGTTCTTGACACCCCTGAGGTGTTTTGCTGATGCTAAGTGTGAAATACATTTCTAGAATGCATCAACAGTAACTTCTGGATAAATGTGAGGTGCATTTTCCAGTGGGATGGCCGAGTATGAACTTGGAAACAAAAGGTGGGAGACCCCCCATTTTGAGTGACCAGTTGAGCACTCCAGGATCTGAAGGGCACCTGTGCCTTTTCTGTTAGTGCATGTGGCCAATGCCTGAAGAATTTCTACCCATGAGTGGGTTTTCTCCAGTTGAGCGTTTAGTGCTCCGTCGTGGTCTGTGTGCCACAATTACTCCTATGCTATATGGGAAGTGTTCAAGTGCTGGCCGTGTGTGCCAAGTCCAGAGGAATTTGTGTGCTCACCTGTGGCTAGTTCCACATTTTATACAGTAATCCTATGCCATATGGGACTTCCAAGTACTGACCATGGGTGCCTAGTTGAGGGAATTTGCTTGGTGTGTTTTACCAGTGGCTAGTTCCACAATTTCTACAGTTATTCTATACTATATGGGAAATTTTCAGTTCTGTACCTTAGATGTCTGCTTTTACCATATGTGCAAACCCTTGGGGGTCCATCTTTGCTTTGTGTGTTCCTACTTTGCTACGGAATAAAGCCACACTCCAGAGTCCCAACCTAGTATGGACATTTATGTTCTTGCTTCCCTGTGTGGAGTTACTTGGGAACCCCTGTCCAGATGTTCAAACCTAGCATAGCCTTGAGCAGACATTTTTTTCCCTGGGACCTGGGTTTTGGCCATGGTATTGGTCCCACCAGGTTTGTGCCTAGTAGCCGTACTTGGTTTGTGTTTTATAATGTCTACTCCATCTGCATATCCCACCTTGTCTACAGGGGCACTATGTAACCCCCACCACTCTCTTTTCCCGCTAGACTATGGGAGGTATGCCTGCTGGTTAAATAAGGGGCTGGTGGGGGGTTAGAAAAATGGAGGCTTGTCTGACAATGTTGTTTAATTTGAGGACAAAACAGAATAGTTTGCTTGGGGTATGGCTAGCATTTTTTCTGTCTGGCAGTGTGGTAGCCCAAAAATTGGAAGGGAAGCTTTGCGCTAAAGGATCTGCCTAGGATGGTGCCATCCATATGTGACACTGTGTGCCTGCTGTTCAAGTGCTGCTATGTGTTTGTACCATGTTTACCAAGGGACTGCAAAGCCAGAATGTGCATGCCCTTGTCCTGCATCAAGAACATTAACTGAACTTTTTAATCTCAAGTTTAAGTGTCAAAAGTAATGTGGACTTTGGGAAATGGAGAGATAAATGTACCCTGAAAGTTTCATGTCCTTTGAGTGTAATCTGGGGGAGTCGCTAAGGAAATAGCCAAGTTCTGAGATTGGAAATGGTCAAAAACGGCACTCCTGCCATGAAATTGCAGCCGAGAAAAAAAAAGTTCAGTTTGCAGTTTAAATTTCTCCCTGCTCGACGATCACCGTGGAGGAAGAGCACAAGGAGAGTGACAGAGAGGCTCATTTGCATGGTGTTGAGTGATTGGTGTGACTGCAATCAGTCCCGCCCCCTAGCCAGCTTCAGAGTGTAGCCCAGTGTTTGAGAAGGAGAAAGCGAGTGGTGTGTGAGCTGGTCAGCCAGGATCAACCATCCAGGGGCTTGTGAACATCCTAATCTGTGAAATACAGACATTTTCTGTTACATTTCAGGCTCAACCCATTATCCAACTGACTGGGAAGAAAGCATGGCATTCGTGGCAACAATTGGCAGGATCGCCAGCCCATTTTACCCCAGGGACCTTCCAGGATCGGCACTAGGCCAAAAATTTCCACCAGAGAAAGCCAGCTACTGATTAAGTGAGTACCATTCAAAATATCTGTGCCTCAAACTGTGTGTGGTTTTAAAAGCCGCAGGGTCTGTGTGTGAGCAGTGAGATTATTTTGCAAAGAAGGACTGTGAGCTGGAGAACCAAACACAACAAACAAAGATTCTGAGCATAGACTGTGAGCATTTATAATGGATTCAGCAACAGTAAAATGTTCTAGGCAAGTGAGAGACTGCGAGTTGTATATTAGGCTGCAACAAACAGGCAATCCTGTAAGAATTACAGTGGCTTTCAAGTGACTTTAAGCATGTGTAAATAATTGATTTGTGTGCTAATTGTAAAGTCCTGCAAAAAATCACATGAATGTGCTCAGAGATGTAAACAGTGCAATTAATAACAGTTTGAACAAGAAATCAGTAGCAGAGAGGTTGGATGCACAGTTTATTTGGGTCAGAGACAGATTTGATACAATGAGGAGTGCTGCTGACACCATTACAGGGAGGGGCAGTAAATGTAAACACAGCAGCAGGGAGCCATTTTAAGAGACTGTTCAGAGTATCGTGAACCAGTGGGAATAACAGAGTTTCATGTGTTTAAATTGCAGACATTGCTTCGGGGACATCCTGCTACCTGGATCATGCCTGAGCTATGATAGCAGAGGAGGTGGCCAAACCAAATGTAATAGAGCAAGTTTTCTACAGTGAAAGGTTGCCTCCACATGTTGTAATACCCAACTACCCTGAGAGAGTATGCTTAATGTGCCTCATGGCTGGAATGCACTTGTTTTTAATATCTCATTGTTTGGGATGCTTGGTGAAGTATAGGCTGCCCAAGGCACCATGAATTCAACTGGCTCCCACCTGGACCAAAGTAGGAAACCCTGCATATAGTAGCATATAGTAGCATATAGCATCAGGTTGAACCTGTTAAGGGAGGCTCCATAGAGTGTGGCACAAAGGAAGAAAGTGTGGATTTACTGCAAGGGCAGACATCTCATGATGTTTCCTCACCTGTGTCTCATATGGACAGTGTGAAGGAAGGATCCATGGACCCATGGAGAGAGGGTCCTAGTCCTAGCCTAGTAGGGGTGGACGAAGTCTGAGAAACTTTGGATTGGCTGGTGTCTACCTCTGCACCCAATGAGGAGTGGACTGCCTCTGGAGTGAGGACGACTGCTCACTCCTGGAATCAGATCCTAAGTGAGGAAGAGAAGGATGAGGATATGTATCTTCATGTTAAGGGTCCCAGTTAGTGGCCTCAAGCTCTTGCCTCGGAGGATCCAGAGAAAGAAGATGGTGACTCCTCTGCCTTTCCTGCAGAGATGGTCAGGGATGAGTTTTTCCATTCTCTAAGTATGCAGCACTGGATGAACCAGCGTTGGCCACCCCCAAGCTGTGCCAATGGCCATGTACTTATGAAGAGTAGTAAGGAGGAGAGAGACTGGTTCCTAGGAGGGCCGATGCCATATATGGGAGGTCCTTTCCTACTTTTCCTCATTAAGTCTGGGAGGAAATTGAGCAGAACAGGCAATCCTGGTTATTGGAGGAAGCAAGCAGGTATCTGCATCCTGGTGCAACACCCTGTGTTAGAAACAGAGTCATCAGTGATAGACTGAAATTCTGGAAATTGGGCAGGACATTGTTTATGGACACTGGGTGAATTGTGGACAAAGCAGGGAAAGAGACATTCCACAACATCAACTACAAATACCCAGATGGGGTCATAGTTCTTGCACCTCACCCCAAGTGGTACTGCCCTTAATGGTGCCACTACCTGTGAATATGCCCATGCCTACCCCAAGGGAAGCCAAACAGTGACAGCGAAGTGTCTGCCATCCAGCAGTAGCCGTATCTGAATGATGCCGCTCCACTGGTGTTCCAGGATCCAAGATGCATCCAAGATTCATCATCCCAGCAGTGTGCCATCCCACTTTCATCACCTGGCCTTCCAAGATGACATCAACCCAGCTGTTTTCCCATTTCATCACTTATTTTCCAGAGGACATCAAGCCAGCTGTATTCAAATGATCCCACCGGGGAGGGGGGAGTCTTCAGCTGGAGAAGTAGGTGATTTCATTGTTCAACCTTCAAAGAACTGGTAAGACCCATCTTTTTTATGTTTTACTGACTTTGCAATACACATCCTACACCTGGCAGACTTCCAAACTGTCCACAAAGACTCTCCCTTTTGAACTACAGTGCTCTTCAGTCATTGACCTGTTCAAGGACTGTGTTTCAATGGGCTCCAGCCCAGGAGAGACTCTTTTGTGGACCTTGCCTTCAGGCAACAACATTTTGTCACTAGTATGGGACATTTAGGGCATTCCATCACCAATAACTGTAGTGTGTATAACGTCAGTGTTTTTTCTACTTTTTCTACTTTTCTAAATAATATTTTTGGGATTCTTTAGTGTTTCAATAGAAGGGTTATAATACTGTGGTTTACAGATTTGGGGTGTTTTGTTTGTGTTTTATCTTTCAGGTCATTGAAACAAAGAGGGAAGAGAAGAACTGAAAAGGATTTGGGGAACTCAGTGAGGTTCCTTTGTGTTTTAGAGGGTTTAGGATACTGTGTAGTTGTTAACATGTGTTAACCATTATTGTTTTCTTCCACAGGTGTATGTGTGTGGGATGTGGGAGTGTAATGCTTGGTATAGTGTTGTGTTCTAGTGTTTTTTTTAGAGGGGGTTGCAGGTACCCTGGGTTGGAGGGAGGTTCCCCATTGGATAGTTTGAATAAATAGATTTTCCCTAGTGGGCTAGGGGATAGACAGATTGTGGTCCTGACCAGCCATAGGGGCCACAGTTCTGGTCTATTAGAGCATGCTTTGGGCAGTTCTCCCAGAGCCATTGATTCTCCATAGTAAGATCATAGAGTAGGGGCTGATGTATCAGCCATTGGCCTCTGGGCCCTTAGTGTTGTCTGCCTGTGTTCAGCACATGGTAGGAGAGAATTTAGCGCTATCTCCCTGTAGGCAACACATAGGGTAGGATGGCCTGCTGCCAGGTAAGGGAATGACTGTGGACAGTCATTTACCTGGCTGGGGTGAGTGTAACCCTCCTATTCCCAGGGGTTACTAGAATCCCATTAGAGTTAATGGTAGGCAAGGAAGGCAGCTAGTGATTTGCCAGTAAATGAATTTCACACTGTCCCTCTCTGCTGCTGTTCTCAGCTGGGAGTTGGGGAGGTGATGTCACCTTAGAACTCTCACAGCAGTATAAGCCATACAGCAGTTGCTGTGAGTGGGGAATTTAGAATTCTGAGTCAGTCTGTAGTTGGAGTCTACAGGGTGCAGCTGCAGTTCCAGTTGCAGCTCTGAGAGACAGCTGCAGTGTTCCAGTTTTCTCACCCTAGTGGAGTACAGCATTTTCCAGCTTTGTCTAAGTGGTGGAAACTGTCTCCAGGGATTTCATGTTCTTTATCTCAGGAGGGATGGATCAGGCTGCTAGAATGTTAGGGGCAATCCCCTGATCCTTCCTGGACATTGTGAAGCTGCCTTGTGTGACAACTTCTAGTGAATATTTTGGTTTTGTCAAAGTCTGTCCAGGAGCACCTGCCTTTTGAGGTGAATTTCTCTGTCAAAGGGACCCTGTCACCTAAGACATTTAAAAGTTGGCTGTCCACAGTGGAGTCCAGTCTGTCACTGCCATGTGAGTGGGAGTTTTGTTCCTGACACCCCTGGGGTGTTTTGCTGATGTTAATTGTGAAATACATTTCTAGAATGCATCGACAGTATCTTTTGGATAAATGTGAGGTGTATTTTCAGTGGGATGGCCGAGTATGAACTTGGAAACAAAAGGTGGGAGACCTCCCCATCTGGAGTGACCAGTTGAGCACTCCAGGATCTGAAGGGTACCTGTGTTTTTTCTGTCAGTGCATGTGGCCAATGCCTGAAGAATTTCTACCCCAGTGAGTGGGTTTTCTCTAGTTGAGCTTTTAGTGCTCCATCATGGCCTGTGTGCCACAATTAATCCTATTTTATATGGAAAGTGTTCAAGTGCTGGCCATGTGTGCCAAGTCCAGAGGAATTTGTGTGTTCACTTGTGGCTAGTTCCACATTTTTTACAGTAATCCTATGCCATACGGGACTTTGAAGTACTGGCCATATGTGCCTAGTCGAGGGAATTTGCTTGGTGTGTTTTACCAGTGGATAGTTCCACAATTTCTACAGTCATCCTATACTATATGGGAAATAGGAGTTCTGTACCTCAGATGTCTGCATTTACTGTATGTGTAAACCCTTGGGGGTCCATCTTTGCTTTGTGTGTTCCTACTTTGCTATGGAATAAAGCCACACTCTAAAATCCTAACCTGGTATGGACATTCATGTTATTGCTTCCTGTGTAGAGTTACTTGGGTACCCCTGTCCAGAAATGCAAACCTAGCATAGCTCTGAGCAAATGTTTTCTCCCTGGGACCTGGGTTTTGGCCATGGTATTGGTCCTGCCAGGTGTGTGCCTAGTAGCCACACTTGGTTTGTGTTTTATAATGTCTACTCCATCTGTATATCCCACCTTGTCTATGGTGGCACTATGTAACCTCCACCCATTCTGTCCCCCTAGATTTTGGGAGGTGTGCCTGCTGGTTAAACAAGGGGCTATTAAAGCAGTACCATTTTACCTTGTTATTATATCGTTAGCTATCTCCTTCTCCCCTCCCCCAGGACTCATCTGGAAATGAACTGTCGTTAGCTCAGTATGTACTTCCTGGTTAAACTTTTTAAAAACGAACTAAATAAATAATAATAAAAAAAACAATAAAGCACTTTCTCATCTAGCAGAGGCATCCAGGAAGCTGGTGATATCACAGAAAGGATACTGGGTAGGACCATACATCCAAAAGTGAATACCAAAACTAATAGAGGTGAAGGTTTGATTAAACATTTAACATAGGGAACCAGAAAAGCAGGACCACCCAATGGACAGAGGAAGAACAAAAGGCAGGGTTCATGAAGGGGGTCTGCTTAAAAGCCAAATGCTTTGGAAATAAAATAAATGGTCTTTAGGCAATGGCAGCAAATAGTAACCATGACATAATAGCAGTGACAGAAACATGGGCATCACCCAAAAATGACTGGGATCTCACTGTTCCAGGATGCATATTAATCAGGAGGAACACGGTGAAGTGGAGAAATGGTGGGGGGGTTGCACTGTAAGTTAGGGGAGGTATCAGACTGATGCAGAATAAGAAGACAGTAGGTAGGAGTGTTGTAGAATTATATTGGGCTCAACTTACAGTGGATGGGAAGGACCGTCTGCTTGGAAATTGTCCACAGACTTCAGACAGAAAAGGTGGATATGGCTTTAAACTGTGTAATCAGGAAGACAGAAACTAGAGGGGAAGTAGTTCTTTTAGGAGATTTCAACATATCAGATGCTGACTGGAACATCCCAAAGGCATATACACCAGAAATCAGGAATTGGTAGATACCACATACTGTTTCCTAACTTAACTAGTTGATGAACAGAGTAGGGGTGGGACCATTGTCAGCCTAGTTCTAACCAACTGAGACAGCACTAGGGTGTTAACAGTGGAGGAGCCACTATGGTCTACTGATTAAAGCACAGTGTGGATTGACATAACCCTGAAATTACAAAGCAGTTGACCAAAATAAAGGTCCTGGACGTAGGAGGGCTGACATTGAGAGGATGAAGGAGGAGCTAATGGAAAGACTTGTGGAATTCAAACAGCTAGTGAGGCAGAGAGTCAATGGGAGCATTTCAAAGAAGAGATTCTACTGTAGATGTGACTGAAGGTTGCCTCAGACAAGTGGGCAAGGAGAAAAGGCAAAAGAGGAGTATTTGGTGTCCAGGAATTTTTGGGTAGCAATTACGGGAAAAAATAATGCCCTTCAAAGAGTACAAGGGTGAATAGATGGAGACAAGCTAGGAGCTCTACATTGTGAAGACAAAGGAAGCTTGTAAGGCAGTGAGGAGAACCAAGAAAGAGGTGGAACTAAATATTACAGAAAGGATGATGATAAAATGGCAAGACCTTCTTTAAGTACAGGGTGTGTGGGTGCAACCCCCTTCTTCAGCCTGTCAACTGATGGATGATCATGTCCTGACTGTGGTGGGAATGGCTTAGGGTGACTTCTGTGTCTAGGAGTATTAGATAGTTCAGCTCATTGGGATTCCCACTGTAAACATTTAGCCCAGCACAACCTTTATCCCTTCTCTTTCCTTTGAGCAGAAAGGAACATGATGCTATCATAAAAAACAAAATCACACAACACGCTGTGGCAGTTCATATGCAGTCACTTTACTAAGGGGTAAGGGTTTAAATGGCATTTTATTTAAGCAACTTTAATTCAGTATGAGTACCTGGGAACCTTTACTCATTTCAACACACTGGTGCCCACTTTTATAGCACAGCTCTTAGCGTCTATGGACATCTAATCTAGTCTTGAATACTGTTGCACTCTGCTGTCATTCAGCTATTCTAGCAAGTTGATCTGTGACTAGCCTTACCCAGGTGCAGATTTACTGGGGGGGGCTAAGGGGGATGTAGCCTCCCCTCCCATTTATTAGCACCCACTTGGCAAAACATTTTATACTGTGGGAAAAAATCAAGCATTGCTTTCTTCAGCACACAAGGGTTAAAAAACTGCAGGTCACAATCTGCAGCGCATATGGAAGAGTTCACGTCCTAATCTGACCTCTACTTTGCACACCTGCCGCAAGTCTACAATCATGAGCTGCAGCTCGAAGATCAGTAAAAAAATTACTGATTTTTTCCGTGACAGTCTGAGACCTGCAGGTGCTGCTTCACCCAAAAAAAGGTATGTGGATGGTCTCGTAATATGACTCGTGGGCTGGCAGCAGCTGCTCTGAGAGCTGAGCAGGACTGCGGCATTACTTTACCAGTGCCGGTGCTGGCTGCGTGTTGTTCTGTCAGCTCTGTCTCTCACTAATTTATGAGGTGCAGTTAAGTAAGGTTCTGCAGCTGTAACAGATAAAGTGTGCCTCGAGGAAGGAAAGGGTGATGACTGTTAGGTGGCTGACTCACTCTGTGCGGCAATTTTGTACAGTATGAGTAATTGCAAAAAAATGTTCAGATTTGCAGCATGAGGGTCATCGGGGTGTAAGCGAGCAAGCTCTGTAATTCTGACTTGAGCCTCCATGCTCACTGAGCTGGCAGCAAGTGTTAATTCCTCGTGGCATGGTTCACTGTTTAATTTTATTAAAGCTGCTGCATAATTCTGCCTCAAGGAAATAGCATGTGTGACTGTTAGGTGGCAAGTCTGGCGAGGTAGAGCTGGCACTGTGTTAATTCCTCGTCAGACTTGCTCTTCATTTATTAAAGCTGCTTGCCTTGTACAAAATGAAAAGCCTGCCCCAAGCAAATACCTGTGTGACTATTGTCATGTGGCAGGTCGGGTGACAAGTCTCTCATTCAAGAGTCGGCAAAAAGTGTTAATTCCTCGGGGGAGTCACTCTTTTATTTAAAGCTGCTTGCATAAAAATTAAATAAGTCTGCCCCAAGGAAATACCATGTGACTGTCGGGTGTCAGGGTGGGCAGCAAGCTGCCAGGAGTCACTGTTAGTGCTGCACGCCACTTCTTTGATAATGTGCCCCATTAACAAAAAGTGGGTGTCCGATGATGTCTCTCACTTGTATGATAACAGATGCACTCTTACAGGTTGGGCAAAGGCTAATCTTAAGAGAGGAACTTTTAGTTCTTTCTGCATTAATTTATGGGCACATAGTGGTGAAGCAAAAATATAGAGTATTCCCCAGAGAGAAGCAAATAATAAGAAGCTGACAGCAGTGTAGTGCAGGAGGAGTGACCAGCTGCAGGTACCTGCTTTAGAAGTTTGACCAGTGGAAGAGAGGGTGAGTTGACAGTGAGACAGGTTATTCTTCCACATATAGAGAAAGCAGACTGACTTACTGCAGATTTACAATGGGGGGGCAGAGCATAAGATAAGCAGAGGGAGGAGGTGGAGAACAGAATAGAGGCAGTAATAAGAAGGAAAAGCTAGGTGGGAACAGAGTACCCAGCTAGTATATATTCTGGCCAGGGAGGAGGAACCATGTGAGAAGTGCCAGGCAGCCTCAAGTGAGGGAAGGGCGGCAAGTAAGCCAGGACAGACTGCTGCACCACCTCTTACTATAAAGTTCCCCAAGAAAATAGTGGGAGTCGGCCATGACTGTGGTGTAACAATTTAGGCAAAACAGAAAATTAGACTTTTCAGCAACACTTTCATAACTTTGGAATGGCACTGGCAATACAAATGTGCTTGAGATGTGTGCTGCCAACATACAATCTTTGTAATAAAGTGTTTGAATCAGATGACCTAACACAGTCTATTTTATTCCCCAATGACAGCCTTAGCACACTTTTTTTTTTATGGGAAGGGTGGTTCAGCAACTGGGCTGTGGGGACTCTAGGGAAGGGGCAAGGGTGCAACTTACTGGGCATGGGGAGGGAGTAACAGGGTAGTGAATTCTGTTTGAAATGGCCTCCAAAATGCACCAGAATGCACCACATTTTAAAAATGTTCTGGGGCCCTAAGCAGCCCCCAGACACCCTGCCTATAGCACACATTTTTGATCCAACTTCAGCCCCTCCCCATCTACCTCACTGCTGGATCCACCCCTGTTACCCTATCATCGGACATTATATTGCATATTAAATCTGGCCAAAACCACTACAGATGCTCTGCACCATGACATTCTAGATCACCATCTGCCCTCTCAAGCATAATATACAGAGTAACTGGTCTTTACCTGGAGATGGCAAGTCTTGTAGAAATTAGTAGTCTTGAAACTCAGGGTCTTGATATCCTGTCTTGTCTCCAGCATCTTTAAGGAGTCTATCCAGGCCCCAAATCCATCAGTGTACACCCCTTGAGGGAGTGCCCACCCAGGAAACCAACTTGTGACTCCTGAAATCCTCTTCTCATTCTCCCTCAGCTGCCATGCTATCTGCACACTCAGACCTGACTACCAAAAGATCCACCAGCTTGCACCAAGGATGCAGACCAAGCATGTGAGGAACCCATGAGATGATCTTCCAATGACACAGAAGGATACCACCTGTGCCAAGTGAGACCTAGTTCAGTGTAGGATAGCATGAGCAGTAAAGGATAGCATGGCCACCATGTGCCCCTCAGCCAGCACCACACAAGCCCCTCCAACAGTGAATCCTCAAGCTGCCAGTTTCTGGTGTTAAGAGCATTAAGGATATCGAGGGTCCCCATTCCACTCTAGACCTGCGACCTATTACCATCCTAGGCCAGTAGCCCTCCACTAGCCCCTGATGGAGCTCTGAGAGAGTGAAGGTTGGCCATGCCACCCCAAATGTGGTGCTCTTCCACCAACCAGGCTTGGAAAGCCTCTTTGCAGCCACCTGAGGGCCCCGATATTTCACACATAGAGACAGCGAATGAACATCCTCTCAACTCTCGAACTTCTTCCCAACTTCTGAACCTCAAACTACTCTAGTTTTTTGCCATACCCTCTTTTATATGCTCCTGTCCCTAGTCTCCTCCTCACCCCCTTAGAACAAAGCAAGTTATGCCAAGGCACAGCTAGTAATAACCCTGTCCCTTTCTGGGAGGAGTAGGTTGTTACATTCTCACCCCTGTTAATTGTTTCTACCACTGGAAATACAAAGAGGGATTGATTCAGTGGACCCCATTTTTTTGTACATAAAAGCTGATCAACCACCTTTTGTCCCACAACCAGTAGGGGCACCTGCAACAAAGTTCCTCACTCCCGGGCTCAAAGCCCAACCAAACAAATACAAAACCCCAAGTTAACCCACTACACTAGACTTCCAGAGGGGCAAGTCCACTGTTTTTGGGCCTCCTCCCTGCCCTCCACAAAGGTACAGCACCACAGGTACCCTTTCACACATATATGTGCACAGTTACAGAGACTGGCACACTGGTGGTTGCAGTCCTCCCTAACAGCCCTCAAAGCCAGGTATGAGGTCCTAACCATTCCTCCTGCTTAGCCATGCCAAGTTTCTTACTTGAACTACTCCTAGTCCAGCAGCAACCTGACTAGATACCAGCCCCTCATTCCACAGGGTAGAGTAACCTGCCCCAGCTTTCCCAACCAGGGACTGATCCCTTCTTTAATCATGGGGGCAACTGTACCCAGGAGGTTCAAAAACCTGTAACCCACCTCTTTCACCCAGGCCCCTATTTACCTAACCAGTGACATCCCCTTACCCAGTGCACACTGGGGACATGCTAGCATCCTCCTATACCCCAGGATGAGAGGGTCACACATGGAACTTGCCAAATATATATATATATATAGTTAGGGTTGGTTACAGTGACAAAAGTAGGGAAATGTGGCATTAGGATTTACAGCACTAACATCCCTCCACCAGCCTGCAGGCAGCAGTGGGGATGTGTTGTGCCTTGGGGTTCTCAGCCTTAACAATCACCCCAGTCTCATATACTGTACCTATCTCAGCTTATTTACTCATGGAATAGGGTGAGTATTAGGGTTGAGAACCCCAAGGCACATCCTTCTCCTGTTGCTGCCTGCAGGGTGGGGGTGCAGTGTTAGGGTTGGAAACCCTAACGCCACATTTCCTTACCTTTGTCACTGTAACCAACCCTAACTAGTGCATTATCAAAGTGTTTTGCAAATAATT
This sequence comes from Neoceratodus forsteri, assembly GCA_016271365.2. Classification (NCBI taxonomy): domain Eukaryota; kingdom Metazoa; phylum Chordata; order Ceratodontiformes; family Ceratodontidae; genus Neoceratodus; species Neoceratodus forsteri. Next base: position 963,054,839 of record CM028132.1, on the reverse strand, counting down.
TCCTTACTTCTTGAGATAGTATAATCATTTCCTCATTTGGCTCTGGGAGCGCAGTGTTCTCCGGGCCCTGCTCTCCCATACCTCTATAGATGTGTATCTGTATGTTGCCATGGAAGCATGTCAGCCAAAACAGCAATCAGCTTGTCAGCATAGCCTTGTTTTTGCCCCACCTCTTGAATGCAGGGCTGAGAATGTTCAAATTCCTGCTGAAAATTCTGTGCCACTGCAACATCATTCCACGCCACAGGTGAGAAGACACATTTTGGCCAGGATTTGAAAACTGTCAGCTGTAATGTTTATGAGGTGATGTAAGAAAATGATTAAGTTGAAAATTAGGGTTGAAAATATTTAAAATTACTGAAGTTATGCATGAGCATAGTTAAATTAAAATGCATGCCCATAATTTTGTCATTTTTACATATTTTGACCCCAAATTTTCAACATAGCCTTCTTATGACCCCACCTCATGAACAAAGGCAGTGAAAATGTTCAAATCATGCCTGAAAGGTGACTTCACCAACCAACTGCAAAATCACCTTTCGGGACTGATTTGTGAAATTCCAGTGACATTGTCCATGAGGTAGGGTCCCCAAAGGCCGTGTTGAACATTTGGTGCCCAAATATACAAAAATGGCCAAGGTATGCATCAAAGTTAAAAATCCCATTGAAATACATTGAACCACATTTACCTTAGTTTCTCATATTGCAGTTGCTGGTTCCAGCAGCAAGACGTGTCTTCGACTGGAGAATGTATCTTCACCCTATCTCCTGTCCAGGTTAGTAAGGGTGTGTGGGGGTGTACTGGAGAGTGTGGGGTGGGGGTGCTGAGTGGGAGGTGGGGTTGGGGCTGTCAAATCACTGAGGGACTTTTTAGAAAAAAAAACGTTGAGGACCATTTTCTTTTTTGCAGGCAGGGGCAGTAACCAGTGGGTGGGTGTGCCACTAGACACCAGGGAAACAATAAAATAAAATGGGGACAGCAACTGGAGGGTGGGGGTGCCACTAGACACCAACAAATTTGAAAAAAAAGATACAGCAATCGGGGGTGGTGGGTGTAACTAGACACAAGGAAAACTATGGGAACAGCGATTGGAGGGTGCCACTAGAGATCATGAAAAGGATTTCCCATCACTAAAAGGGATCCTTTTTCATGATTCGTGAAATGAAAAATAATCTTTTTTCATATTGTGAGTCACAAGAAAGATTTATAATCTGGAAAAAATTCAAGGGCATTTCTTCGACAGATAAGTGCAGAATCCAGTTGAGGGGGTCCTGATAAGCAAGCTACATGTGATGGTTTCTACTCAACACATACAGTAATTGTTTGGATTTATTTGATTTGTTTCCCTCGCTAACTGTAAAACAAAATGGCAGAAGCACAACAAAAGATTTCCTATTTGTGATACAGGATCCTTTTTCAAGCGGGACATCTACCTGGAGAGTGAAATTCCCATTGAAAAATAACAGGAACTCTAAAATTTAATAACTTTGGAGTGGATTAATATTGTTTTCACCAAACCTTCAAACAGTACATATGTGAGACAAGACCTGTCTATCCTAAAAATTTCAGATTAAAATTCCAAAGCATTTTTACTCTGCGGCGTAATAAAGAAATGAGAAAAAAATGGCAAATTTCACATTTGTTTACACTCTGTATCTCCACACTCACACATCCAACTGGAACAACACTTTCCACATCAAGAGATCCTTGGTCCCTGATGGTGCAAGCAACATTTCATGCAAATCGATGTAATATTTGTGAAGTTATTAAAGTGCAAAATTTTCAAGTTTAACATAGACATGATCATTCAACCTTAACTATAGGGGCGCGACCACACCTCTATAACATATACATATATATATATATATATATATATATATATATATGTGTGTGTGTGTACAGAGAGAGAAAGAGAGAAAATAAATGATGGCAAAGTGTGGTATATGAAGAAATAATACCATTGATGGATTAAACAAGCCATAAAGCCACAAGCTTGAAGGATGAAGCTCAACCATGAGATGGTAGTATTTCCTCGTATACCACACTTTGCCATCATTTGTTTTATGTAATACATAAGGTTGGACACTTTGTGCTGCATCCTATGTAGGCAGTTAGTTAGGGTCATAATACCCTATTTGGCTACCATCATATATGGAGGAAATAAATTAAGGCTTTTTTAATGGGGAAAAGAGCCCAACCATATGTTTTATAGAATAGATAGATAGATAGATAGACAGACAGACAGACAGACAGACAGACAGACAGACAAATAGGTGTGTGTGTGTGTGTGTGTAGTGTGTATGTATATATATATGTATATATATATATACATTACATTATACTGGCACGATACCACCAGTATAGTTAGGGTGGAAGGTAACTTCTATATTACACCCAAATGTTTGAACCTTAATAACTTTGGAATTGTTAAATGGATTTGCATGACATTTGGCAAACATAATCTCTAGAGGTAAGTCTCTTGAGATGCTAAATTTCTTGCAAATATGTTATGTGGTTTCTGAGACACAAAGTGTTGAATAAACAGAAATAATCTGTGTTTTTTGCCATTTCTATGTCCACCTGGATCTCAGAAACAGCTTTAGGTTGTGGTCTGACATTTTCAGGGTAAGAAGTATTTGCCTTACAGATGTGCCTTTTGATGGTTTGGTGAAAAATATGAATCCATTCAAAAGTTATTAAATTTTAAATGTTTCCATTATTTCCTATGGGAAAATTTACAGTATATGTCAAGCACAAAAGATCTGATATTTCGCACAAATGATACTTTGTGCAAAATACAGTTCCTTTTTTTGCAAAGAAGGGAGATATTTTGCGTAAGTATCACACAGGATTCATCACAGGGGCTCTGTTGTGTCCGCCATTTTGTTTTACACTTAGCGAGGACCAAGTATAGAAAATATGCAAAAAATAATGTAATATAAAAAAAAAAATCAGAACTTAGCTAAAAAGTACCCGTTTAACTGCATTCTAATTTTTTTTTCTTTGTCCCTACTCAAGTTTATTGAGGTTCCAAAATTTCAGGTTCCAGCTTAGCGAGAGGACTGCTTGTCTTCCATTCTCTGTATGAGAACAGCGGTACTTTCATAACTTCTGCCACTGCAGCTGGAACTCATGCTGCCAGCTGCAGAGTGAAATTTGAGCCACTCCTTTTCCAAGGTGTCTAGTGACACCTCCTATTTTTGTTGCCCTGGTGTCTAGTGGCACCCTCCACCCTCCCATTACTGTTCTTTTATTTAGTCACACCCAGCAGCGTGGGACACTGGAAAGCCCACTCCCAGTGTCCTGAATGATGTTACTGTCCCCCCAACATTGTGATACACTGGGGATCCCACTCCCAATGTCCCCATATATATACTGGTACCCCTTCCCTTGTAGTGTGGGACACTGGGGAGCTCTCTCCCACTGTCCCATTATCCTATAAACCTGTGTAGAAAGAAAACAATACCCTAATGTGTTTTTAAATTGTAAACCTGAAAAAACAAACAAAAAAAAGCCCCTCATTGTCTCTGTCATGTCCCTCCCCCTCCTACCTCCCCCTTACCATATACTTACCTCCGCAGGTCATGCACTGTCATATTCTGTGCACCAGGACTGGATCACTCTTACGACTGAACTGGTTATGTAACTTTCTTTACTGTAGCATGTTCTACAAAAGCTATAGCTTTTTTCACACATGCTATAGCTTGGAAAGTGACTGAGTCAGGTTCAGATAGTGTGTTTAGTAAAGAAAAAGCACTGCAATAGTCATGCTTCTTGGATGCTGTACTGGGTAGGGCACAGAGCTGCGAATCTGGGGGTCTGTGGTTCGAGACTAGTGTTTCCATATTTTTTTTCTAGATCTACAATGAAAAAAAAAATTGAAGACACTAGTTTTGAACCCAGGACCCTCTGTTCCACAGTCTTGTTCCCATCCTGCTGCACTATTGAAGAAACATGATTTTGTGTGCGCAATTTCTCCACTTAACAATGGTGTGAATGTTTGTCTGCAAGCAGATAGCAAATGTTCTAGAATATGGTATGTGCAAAAAATAGGCATACTCTATTTTTCGTAATACCACTCTTTCAAATACTTACCATTCACTAGCAGCCAAGCATTGGCATCATTGACATCCCCAAGGCTGCAAGTGGATGCTACTCTTACCCCCCCAAGAGTGTGGGACACTGAGGAGCCTACTCCCAGTGTCATAAAACATATATCACACCCCCCATGATGTGGGACACTGGGAAGCCCACTTCCAGAGTCCTAAAACATATATCATTCTCTCCACCTCCCCCCATAGTGTGGGATACTGGGGAGCCCACTCCCAGTGTCCTGAAACATATTGTATATCATCCCTCCATAGTGTGGGAAACTGGTAAGCCCACTGCCAGTGTCCTGAACATGTGTCTCCCCCTTCAGCATTGTGGGACACTGGGGAGCACACTCCAAGTGTCCCAAGATGACTTTTTTCCCTGTAAAGAAGAAAACTATCCCTGATGAGGTTTTTTTACCTGAAAATAAGAAGACAGTCCCTTGTCATCCCCCGCTTTCTTCCTCCCCAACCCAGACCCTCCCACTGAGGACCCATCACCCCACACACACACACCCTTACCCTATACATACCTCCGAGGGTCATCCACTGTCAACCGGGACATGTCTGCGCTCTTCAAAGCTGAACCACAAACTGAGGAATCAAGGTAAGTGCCGTATAATGGCTGTCAATTGTTTTTCAATTTCTGTTGCTATCTCGGCCATTTTAAGGTTTTTTGGGACCCCTCCTCATGAACACTGTCACTGTCATTTCATTAATTGGACCCGTAAGGTGATTTCACGGATGCTGCATGAAATTACTTTTTGGAACTGAGTAATTAAATAACAGTGCTAGTGTTCATGAGGTGGGGTCCCAAAAAGCCCATGTTGAAAATCTGGCACAAACAAAATGCTCGAGTTATGCATGGTCATTGAAATTTTCCTACACACGCCCGTAAATTGGCCATTTTTTAATATTTTCACTCCAAATTTTCAACATAGCCATTTTATAACACCACCTCATGAGTAGCACAGCTGTCATTTCTCACATCCTGCCCAAAATTTGTTTCGCACCTATGGCAAGGAATGGCACAGTTACTGCACCAAATCACCTTTCAGGACTGTGAAATGAGATGAAAGTGCCACTGTTCATGAGGTGGGGTCCCAAAATGTCCATGTTGAAAATTTGGTGAAAAAATTCCCCAAAATGGCCAACTTATGTGCACTCGTTGAAATACTTCTACGCACCCACATAAGTTTGGTAATATGTAACATTTTGACTCCAAATCTTCAACATTGCCATTTTTTCACACCACCTCATGAATAGTACAGCTGTCATTTTATAAATCCTGCCAAAACAGTTTTTTCGCACCTATGGCATGGAATGGTGTTACAGTTGCACAGAATTACGTTTTGGCAGGGATTTGAAAATGTTCTGTACTGGGTACATGCAGTGAGGTCATAAGAAGGCTATGTTGAATATTTGGTGTCAGATAAGGATACTGTTATACTATCTCAATGGAGGGATGGGAGCACAGGGTCCAAAGGATCCTGCACTCCCACTGTAACAAAAGGATACAGTTATACTGTCTCAGTGGAGGGATAGGAGCTCACCATCACATAAGAATACTGTTATACTGTCTCAATGGAGGGATGAGAGCTCATTGTAACATAAGGATACTGTTATACTATCTCAATGGAGGGATGGGAGCACAGGGTCCAAAGGATCCTGCACTCCCACTTTAACAAAAGGATACAGTTATACTGTCTCAGTGGAGGGATAGGAGCTCACCTTCACATAAGGATACTGTTATACTGTCTCAATGGAGGGATGAGAGCTCATTGTAACATAAGGATTCTGTTATACTGTCTCAATGGAGGGATGGGTGCTCCCACTGTAAAATAAGGATATTGTTATATTATCTGAAAAAGTAAGGAAATTCATTGCAAAAAAACTTTGTTAATGCATCAGTTAAGATTTTTACTAAAGTGACAAAAGCAGGGAAATGAGATGTTAGGGTTTTCAACCCTAACAACCCACCCCATCCTCCCCACACTGCAGACACTGACAGGTGTTTGTGGTGTGCCTTTGGGTCATTGGTCCTAATGCTCGGCCCATTCCACCCCCACCCCATCATGCAGACACCAACAAGTGTCGAGGTGTGTCTTGGGGTCAGTAGCCCTAACATTCACCCCATTCTCCTATACTGTACCCATCTTAGCTTATTTACTTATGGAATGGGGTGAGTGTTAAGGCTGATGGCCCCATGGCACACCCCCAACATTTGTCATTGTCTGCAGGGTGGGTGTCGGTATGGAATGGGCTGAGCATTAGGACGGATGATCCCAAGGCACACCCCAAATGCCTGTCAGTGTCTGCAGTGTGGTGGGGGATTAGGGTTAGAAACCCTAACACCTCATTTCCTAGCTTTTGTAGTTTTAGTAAAACCCTAACATATGCATTAATGATGTGTTTTGCTATATATATATATATATATATATATATATATATATATATATATATACACAACATATGTTTTGGGATAAATAAGAGTATAAAAAATTATATCTGAGCTGGCCAGTGAAGATAGCATTGTTATCTTCACGTTCCTATACGTCATACATTTATCTTCACACTCCTATACATCATCTTTAAAGTAATTAGTTAATGGTAGCACCTTGTTTAGCTTTTTCACGGCACTTTCACTTTTGATTTATGCCCATACACACCACTAAACCCTCCCATTATTACAAACGACATACTAAGAATCCACTAGCCATGGCAACAGAAACACCACAATAGAAAACACATTTGCACAGAACACAACTTTCTCTAATCACCGATTCAATCTGCTACTTCCATACTGCTGCAAAATGTAAGCAAGGAAGTGTACAGAAACACAAAGAAAGCTGCAAATCAAACCCAGCAGTAACGCTTTCTTCAGCAACATCTTAATATAAAGCCCCTTTTACTTCAAGAAAAGTACCACAGTTTTAAAAAACTCACCCTATACTGCACTGCTTCAAGATACAAATAAAATATAAATCCATGAAATGCAACTGAATGAACACACTGGAATGACCCTTGCAAACAGACACACTGAGCAGCATGGCAGAAAGAAAGAAATGTGTGCTTTTACTTACAAATATTTTTCAAACTCTCTGAAACACACTGCATTCCCGCTGCTGCCTTTATGACGTAAAACTATTAAAAAGCATGGTTAATGACACTGTCAGAAATTTATTTTTTTTACATGAAGACCGGATTCACACATGCTTCATTCAACATGGTTACCAAGGCAACAGAGGTCTTCACACTTGCGCACTGCATAGTTCTACAGCTCATCTGCTTTCTGAGTTTTCACAGCTCAAAATACAAATATCAATTAAAAAAATATTGCCGCTATCCCACCTCTCCCCAAAACATGGAAAGCACCACAAATAACACCTGTAAAACACTCTCTCTGTCCTCCCATCCAACAGAATACCAAATAAATGTCAATATTTATCACGTACACTAAAAAAAATTGTGCATCATCAGAATAACACACAAACTGCTATATTTGTCAAAACAACACTTTCCTGCAATAAGTTAACTTCGAGCAACTCTTTGCAATTTTAATAAAAAAATCCACCATGCTGCCATGGGAGCACAGAGCGAGACAAACCTTCACCTGTGTACCATAGCAACAATAAAAACTTCTCCAATGTTCTTGGTCATCAAAGAGTTTAAACAATATAATATTTATTAATGTGCTATTCTCTATATTGTAAAAGAGTTTCTACACTTCCAATCTGTTCACAGTTTATTGACTTTCAACAATAAAACAACTTCTAAAAGTAAAAACTATGCTGTTGTACTTTTCTCTATGTTACAATAACTGATTACTGTTATTCAAATGCGTAAGCTAAAAAACTACAAATATCCCAAAATATACATTGTATAAACAGAACATGACATAGCCTGACTGACAATATCATATTTATCTTCACTAGAGGCCAGTGACATCAAAATATCTCACTCGTGGCTTCGCCACTCATCAGCTATCATGATATAACTGACCTCTCGTGAAGATAAATATGATATCTTCAGTCAGGCCATGTCATATCCCCTATATATATATATATATATATATATATATATATATGGTAGCACGGTAGTGCTACCATAGTTAGGGCTGAGGAGCCATTTACATGTTAAACCTAAAATTTTGCACCTTAATAACATTGCAACCGTTCAACAGATTTGTCAATTATTTGGACTATACAATCAAGAACTATACTCCATCTTGGGATCTGCCAACTTTTGTACTGTTCAGATATACAGCGGTGGAGTTATTAAGCATGATTCACTTGCGCATTTACACTTTTTTGGAATTATTTGCTCGTCTCTAATCTACAGATCGCATGGTTTGTGTGACTGGTCCAAAATCTTCAGGGAACATGCGGCCGGGGTCCCTGATGTACCTTTTGAAGATTTCGTGAAAAAATATTAAACGGTTCAAAAGTTATTCAAAAAACAATTTCTCATGATAAGTCAATGGGAAAAGTTAAAAAGTTTGACAGTGTCGCAAATGCAGTTTGTACTTTCACAAATGGCCCTTTTACTGTCGCAAATCTGCCATTTTGTTTTCAGTTGGTCATCAGAAAAATGCTTGGCATTTAAATTTGGGACCCTCTAGCAACCTAATTCTTTTTGTATTCACCTAGTCGGACCCTGAGGATGCTAGGCGTGTCTTTATTTTGGGGTTAAACACCCCAGAAATATGTTTTTCAGATTTCTGGAAAAAGTACTTTCACAAAGTACTTTCACATTTGCGGCACTGTTGAATGAATTTGTGAAAGCTTTCGCAAAGTCCGACAGTACTTTTCCAGGCTGTGGGAAAATGACGGCAATTTTTTGCTACCCTGCTGCAAAAGAATGGTTTGGTCTTTTGGGCTGAAATTTCGAGGGAACACAGCCAACATCTCTTAGATGTGCCTTTCAGTGTTTCTGTGAAAAAATATTACAGGGCGACAAAGTTACGGCACTCCAAAGTTGATGCTTTCTCCCATAGGATAACATTACTGCATCCGTCGCATTACAGGAATCCTTTGCCACCCTGCTGCAAAATAACGGTTTGGTCTTTTGGGCTGAAATTTGGAGGTAAGAAAGCCAACATCCCACAGATGTGCCTTTCAGTGGCTTGGTGAAAAAATATTACAGGAAGCCAAAGTTATGGCACTCTGAACTTCTCTTTTTTTCCCATAGGATAACATTACAGCGTTCGCCGGACCTTTCAGGGCCCATATCTCTGAAACGGTGAGAGATACGGACTTTTTGTCAGAAAAATTCTTAGCCCCCACACAGGGGCTAAGTACAAAACTAGCCAGGAAAGCCATAAATCATTTGACTTTTACATTTTTTTTCTACGTCGTACGGTTCCTGAGATACAAGCAATTTGTATTCCAACTCCTCATTTTCTGCTCCAAGACCCATTATTATGCATATATTCTTAGTACTCACTGTCTTTCTCTATGCAGCTTTTGGGGAAAACCAGCCTGTGTGTTTACATTACTGTTACCCTTACTGCTTCTGCTTGCAGTTCCGTACCCGTTTCACTTACTGTTCCCATCTACAGCACCATGTGCGTTACCCTTTGTGTTTTCATTTGCACTTGCGTTTGCATTATTTTAACCATCTGTGTCCACAGTACTGTTTGTCTTTCTGTTTCACTTTGCGTCACCATGTGCATTACCATTTGCGTTTGCGGGCACTGTGTTACTATATGACAAGACATCACGCAGACCCTGCGCTCCCGCTGCCGCATTACATTCACTATTTCTCATTATCCTTCTCAAAAGAAGGGAATTAGAGGTAAAATTCATTTAATGAGTAGGCTCGGAGTGTTCAGTGAAAGTTGATTTTCAACCCATCTCCCAACCGCATCGAAGTCGCCGCTGGGTAATCGGTCCCAACTCTCACCCCATTCTCCCATACCCTGCTTCTTCACACATCTGATGGGGTGAGAGTTAGGCCAGCATCCATTGCACACCCCGATGCCGGTTGGGGGGTGGGCGGGGGGTTCAAGGGGCTCAACCCTAACACCGAATTTCCTCGCTTTTGTCACTGTGGAACTACCCTAAGTAATGCATTAAATGGATTTTTTTGCTCTATATATATATATATATATATATATATATATCACATATATACCGGCTACCATAGTTAGGGTTGAATAGCACTTTTAAGGTTAAAGGGTCAAATTTTGCACCTTAATAACTTTGCCACTGTTTAACGGATTCACCTGAAATTTGGTATGCCTGATTGGGCATTATAGATCTTGGGGTCCACTAAGTTATGTAACAGTTGGATATACAGCTGCTGAGTTATTAAGTGACAACCAATTGCACAATTACTCTTTTTTGCTATTTCTTTGCTCTTGCCTACAGGTCGCACAGTTTGTGCGACTGGTCCAAAAACTTCAGAGAATGAGCAGCCAGGATCCCCAATGTGCATTTTGAAGATTTTGTGAAAAAATATTGAACGGTTCAAAAGTTATTAAAAAAACAATTTCCCATTATAAGTCAATGGGAAAAGTTAACAAAATATTCAACACTTTCTCAAATGCACTTTTTAGTGTCACAAATGGCCCTAGTAGTGTCACAAATCAGCCATTTTTTTTTTCAGTTGGTGATCAGAAAAATGCTTGGCATTTAAATTTGGGCCCCTTTAGGGACACAATGCTTTTTGTGTTCACCTAGTCGGACCCTGAGGATGCTAGCCATGTCTTTATTTTGGGGTAAAACACCCCAGAAATATGTTTTTCAAATTTCTGGAACCAGTAGTGTCGCAAAGTAGAGTTGCAAGCTTGACTGTTTTGCAAAATTTTGTGAAAATTGCCGCAAATTGCGACACTACTTTTTCAGACTTGGCCAAAATGACATGAATTTTTTGTCACCTGGCTGTGAAAGAACGGTTTGGTCTTTTCAGCTGAAATTTGGAGGAAAGGCAGCCAACATCTCACAGATGTGCCTTTCAGTAGTTTGGTGAAAAAATATTGTATGGCTTCCATTTTACGGTATTCCAAAGTTGACAGTTTTTCCCATAGACTAACATGGTGGCATGCGCAGTGCATTTTGGGGCTCATATCTCGAAAACAGTGCCAGATACGGAATTTTTGTTGCAAGTTATGGCAAAAACCTAGTCAGGAAAATCAAGATTTTTGAGAAATTTTAATTTTTTTTCTACGTCGTGCAGTTGCTGAGATATTATCAATTAAATACTTTCAATGCTAATTTTAAGCTTCGATCACCATTACAATGCATACATTCTTTGTACACACTGTGTTTCTGTATGCACCTGTTTGGCAAAAACAGGGTATGCACTTCCATTACTGTTACAGTTACTGTTTCCACTTGCGTTTATGTCCCCGTTTGAGTTACCGTTCCCGTGTACGCCACCATGTGCGTTTCCCTTTGCGTTGTCATTCACACTTGTGTTTTTGTTACTGTTACTATTTGCATTTCCACTACTGTTTCTGTTTGCGTTACCATGTGCATTGCCATCTGAGTTTCTGGCAGCCCTTTCATTTGCGTTTCCGTTTCTCTGTTGTTTTGTGTCTTCCTTGCTGTTACTGTTACTGTTACCATTTGCATTTGCAATTGCATTACTGGGCCCATGCACATTGTGGTTTGCATTTCAATATGCACATGCATTTCCTTTTGCGCTTCTGTTTCCTTTGCTGTTATTGTTCCTGTTATCGTTACCATTTCCATTTACAATTGCGGTACTGTGCCAGTGCATGTTTTGGTTTGCATTTCCACATGTGCTTCTGTTCCTGTTTTCATTTCTCTTTCCTTAGGCATTATTCTTCATGTTAACTTTACCATTTACCTTTACAATTGCTGTACTGTGCCTGTGTGTGTTACGGTTTGCGTTTACGTGTGCGCTTGCATTTGCTGCGTTTCCATTTCTGTTCCCTTTCACATTCTTTTTGCTGTGACACTTAACATTTCCATTTAAAATACCATTGCCATCACTGTTCACTTTACCAGTTGCATTTTTTGTATGTGCTTCAATGACCGTTTGAGTCACTGTTCGCTTCAGCATCACTTTGCGATTGCATTTCTATTAACGTTTACTTTACCATTTATGTTTGTGTTACCAGCTGCACCACTGTACGTGCTTCTGTTTGCATTGCTTTTCCTGTTACTATGTCACAAGACATTCGGGCCCCCCACTCCCACTGCCGCATTGCGTTCACTATTTCTCATCATCATTCTCAAAAAGAAGGGAAATTAGATGCAAAAAAATCCATTTAATGCATTAGTTAGGGTTGTTCCACAGCAACAAAAGTGAGGAAATTTGGTGTAAGGGTTAAAATCCCCCTTTGAACCCCCCAGCCCACCCCCCAACTGGCATCGAGGTGCGTGTTGGGGTCGTTGGTCCTAACTCTCACCCCATTCTCCTATACCTCTGCTTCTTCACACATGTGATGGGTGAGAGTTAGGGCCGACGACCCCAATGCACACCCCAATGCCAGTTGGGGGGCAGAATGGAGGGATCAAGGGGGGCTTTCAACCCTAACACTGAATTTCTTCACTTTTGTCACTGTGGAACAACCCTAACTAATGCATTAAACAGAGTTTTTTTGCTCTAATATATGTGTGTATATATATATATATATATACATATATATATATATATATATATATATATATATATATATATATGATATGTGATGGGCAGGATGGGATATGGAATATTTTCACTCCTGTAGAGTGAGCTCTGGATACTCATGAGTGAGAGTATCCAGAGCTTGTGATGCAGGAGTGAGGATATTTTCCATAGCACACGATCTGCACATCATGTGTTCTATTTATACAATAGGGGTAGGGGGTTCAGAAGTCTTGTTATGTTTCTTGTATTCTTTTCTTGTTTCTGTGTGTTTGCTCCTTCTGTGTGTGAGTTTTTTTGAATGGTCTATGAGTGTTACAAACACTGTGGGAAACAGCTAAATGTGTTTTGCAGTGCTAATTGAGTTCATTTTAGTTAGGAGTGAGAAACAAACTGTTCTGTAAAGCAGTGCCATTTAGAATTCAGGTGGTAGTCCAGCTGAAATTATCACAGTAATGGGCTGGGAGTCTTAGAAACAGCTGAGTGTGTTTTGCAATGGTTATTGAGTTAATTTTTGGTAGTAGTGAGAAATAAACTGTTTTGTGAAGCAGTGTCATTTAGAATGCAGGCTTTAGTCAAACTGAGATTATCACAGTAATGGGCTGGGGGTCTTAGAAACAGCTGAGTGTACTTTGTAATGCTAATTGAGTTAGCTGCAGGCAGCAGTGAAATATCTCACTGTGGTGACATCACCACACTGAAAATAAATCCATTTATTTCCACAGTGGTGATGTCATCAGCATTTATTCTCCCTCCAGTGAGAATGCATGCTTTTATTTAGAACTGTTACAACTCACCCCATTGTATAAAAAAATATTTTTATGTATATATATATAATATATATATATATATATATATATATATATATATATATATATATTGAGAGAGATAGTAAAGATACATATACTATTATTTGCAAAAAAACTATGTTAATGCACCTGTTAGGGTTCAAGTTAATGCCATAAAAAAGGGAAATGTGGCATTTGGATTTCCAACCCAGACTGCCAGCCAAACACCTCAAGCAGCATAAGGAAAAAAACATTAGATTTTGTGTCTCTGGAGTCTTGACAGATTAGTGCAGGGTTTTCCTTGGGGATGCCAGTCCTTATGTTCAGTCCTCCCTGCCCAGTCCATAACCTCCTGCCCAAAGCACAAGGTACGGCTCTGAACCAGTGTCTCTTAGTGATACCATCTTTAAAGGTAGGAAAGTATGTCTCACCACAAATTGCCAATACAATATGTTGTAGCTTTCTTCATTCAGAGCCCTGTGAAAGCTGCATGAAGAAAGGAGAACATGTCTAATCTTGTTTGCTCAGGAAACATGGTAGGTATTAGGGTTGATAACCTCAAAGAAGACCCCACCACTAATTATCCAAGACTCTGCAGACCTAAAACCTGCATTTGTTTTTGTTTTTTTCCCTTTTGCTGTTTGGGAATAGAGGTAGGAGTTTGGGTTGGAAACCCTAACACCACATGACCCTACTTTTGTGGCATTATCTTGAACCCTAACTGGTGCATTAATGCATTTTTGAAAATCATTTCCTTTCTTTTTGAGATAGTGGAATCGTATCCTCATTCATGCAGGTCCCTTCAGGACTTGCATGAACACATGCAGTTCCACAGGACCCAAGAGAAGAAAGAAAAGACTCCATCCATTTATGGAACTGCAGTGATGGATGCCACGAATTCATGGGCTGTCTGGTGGGCAGCAGAAGTGCAGGACTGTCTGTTCCCTATGCTTCCATGTGGCTGCTGATACAGACACATAGGGCAAAGAAGCCATCTGTCATCCAGTGCACAGGGCCCTCTGTCACCCAGATATGCAGGGCCATATGCCAAGAGAAGGGTTGTCTTCACTATACGGTACCTGGGCCCATGTGGACAACCCTGCATATTTAATTCACTAGATGGGGGGGTATCACATAAAAGCACCATCTCCCTAGCCTCACACCATCGAGCTGGGTCACTGTGCTTTCAAAACTCAGTTCACTGGGACAGAATATCAAAGCATACTTGTTGAGGTCAAGACTGGAACGACACACACAATTTCTTAATAATTGTAATTATCTGTTTTAATTGTGACCCCAAATTTTGAAGGTAATCATTTAATTACTCTGTGTCATTTATAGTGCATTGACTGAAATGTCATTTTGCAGCAGAAGTGCAAACACATCTCTTCCAAGATTTAAAAAGTGATACCTGCCATGTTTATAAGGTGGTGTGAAAAAATGGCTATGTTGAAAGTTTGAAGTCTGAGTGAATGTTGAAATAGTCCAATGTTCACTCATAACTTGGTCATTTTACCATATTTCTGCACTACATTTTCAGCATAGCCTTCTTATGACCCCACCTCATGAGCCCAGTAGGTGAAAATGTTCAAATGCTTGCTGAAACATCATTCTGCACCACAGGTGTAAAAACACATTTTGGCCAGGATTTGAAAAATGGCAGCTATCATGTTCATGAGGTGGTGTGAAAAAATGGCTATGTTGAAAATCTGAGATCAAGACATTGAAAATTAACATGGTTATGAATGAGCATAGAAAAATTTCAACATACACTCATATCTTTGGTGTTTTTTAATATTTTGACCCTACATTTTTAACATATTCTTCTTATGCAGCCACATCAAAGAGTGGGGTCATTCTAGATGCCCTGCAATGGGCATGCCTTAGACAACTAGTATTGGAACCCACTCAGGAGGGTGCAGCCTTAGACCTGGTACTCTCAAATGCAGATGGAGATGTAGAAGTGGGTAGCCATCTGGGAACTAGTGACCATCAAACAGTATGGTTCATGATTAACACAGCAGTAGAGTCAAGCCATACAAAGGTAAATGCCCTGGACTTTAAGAGGGCTGACTTTGCCAAAATGGATGAGTGCCTAAGGAATGCACTAGCAAATGGGCAGGAAGGAGGGGTGGAAGAACAATGGGGAATAATCAAAACTGCCATCACTAAGGCAATAAGCCTTTGCGTGAAGCAAATAAACAAAACAAAACAATGTAAAAAACCACTATAGTTCTCAAAGGAGGTGGCAGGGAAGGTAGGGAGAAAAAGATAGAATTCAGGAAGCACAAGGAATCACAGAAGGAGCAGGACAAAGAACTGTATTAGTTAAAGCAGAAGGAAGCAGAGAAGGCAGTCAGAACAGCAAAGAACCAAACTGAGGCAAAGATAGCCAACTCAGTTAAGAAGGGGGATAAAACCTATAGGTACATCGAGGAGTAAAGGAAGACCAAGGGAGGGATAGTGAGGCATAATAAAGGGAAGGGGATGGGCAGAGATTGACTGTGAAAAGTCAAAGAAAATAAACAAATATTTTTGCTCAGTATTCACAAGTGAAGAAGGGGAGGTACCTAAACCAAACAACAGAAATACTCTGCATAGGGGGGTTGATACCAGCCCATTCACAGAAGAAAGAGTTTAGAAAGAACTCTTAAAACTGAAGGTGGACAAAGCAATGGGGCCTGATGGGATTCATCCCAGAATTCTAAAAGAACTAAGGGGAGAACTAGTGACACCACTTTAACAAATCATGGGAGGACGGGGTGGTACCTGAGGACTGGAGGATGGCAGATATGATTACACTTCACAAAAGTGGAAGCAGGGCAGAGGCAGGAAACTACAGACCTGTTCGTTTGACCTCAGTGATAGAAAAAATGGTGGAATCACTTCTGAAGGAAATAATTGTTGAGTACCTAGAGACCAGAGGGGCACAGGACCCAAGGCAGCATGGATTCACAGCAGGAAGGTCATGTCAGACAAATCTAATAGATTTCTTTGACTGGGTGACCAAAGTAGTAGATCAGGGAGGGGCTGTGGACATGGCCTACCTAGACTTTAGCAAGGCATTTGACACAGTCCCTCACAAAAGATTAATATGCAAGTTAGCCAGCCTGGGAGTGGGTCCCAAGATCGTAGCATGGGTCAAAAATTGGCTGGAGAACAGGACACAGAGGGTAATAGTAAACAAAGTCCACTCTGAAGAAGGGGGGGGGGTTACTAGTGGGGTACTGCAGGGTTCAGTTCTAGGACCGGTCCTCTTCAATGTCTTTATAAGTGACATTGCAGAGCAACTGGAAGAAAAAGTATGTCTCTTTGCAGACAACAAAAAAGATCTGCAACAGGGTTGATACACAAGGTGGGGTGGAAAGGATGAGAAGGAACTTGACAAGGTTGGAGGAATGGTCAAATGTATGGCAGCTTAGAGTCAATGCTAAGAAGTGCGAAGTAATGCACCTGGGAAACAAAAACCAAGAGGAAGAGTACACGGGGGGGGTGAGATACTAACAATAACAAAAGTGGAAAGGGACCTGGGTGTAGTCATATCAGATGACCTAAAGGTGGGCAAGCAATGTGAGAGGGCAGTAAGGAGGGCTGGGGGATACTGGTATGTATAGGAAGAGGCATCAGCGGTAGAAAACTGGAAGTTGTTATCCCTCTGTACAGACAGCTGTTGAGACCTCATCTGGAGTACTGCATGCAGTTGTGGAGACCCAATCTCTGAAAGGACATAGACAGGATGGAGGCAGTCCAGAGGAGGGCAACTAAAATGGTGCAGAGTTTGCACCAGATGACATATGAAGAGAGACTTAAGGAGCTTAATATGTATACCCTTGAGGAAAGGGGGGATAGGAGGGACATAATATATGCTTTCAAGTACCTCAAAGGAATCAACAAAGTCCAAGAGGGTAGCATCTTTCAGAAAAAGATATGTGCAAGAACAAGGGTGCACAATTTGAAGATAGAAGGGGACAGCTCAGAGGTAATGTGAGGAAGCATTTTTTCATGGAAAGGGTTGTGACTGCATGGAATGGCCTTCCTGTGGAGGCTGTGGAGTCAAAAACAGTTGGGGAATTCAAGAATGCATGGGACAGACATGAGGCAATTCTAGGGGTTGGGGGTAGGAGGAATTAGGCTGTTGGTTAACTAGGATCTGCAGCTTATCCATTAGGTAGGGAAATGGGCAGACTGGGTGGGCCAAGCAGTCCTTATCTGCCATCAAATTCTATGTTTCTATGTTTCTATGACCCCACTTCATGTACAAGGCAGTGAAAATTTTTATATCCCACCCAAAAGGTGATTTTGCAAAATGACCACAAAATTGCCTTTTGGGCCAGGTTTGCATAATTCAGCCACCCCTGGCCTTGAGATGGGGTTGCAAAAAAAGGCCATATTGAAAATGTGGTTCAAAAATATTCAAACATGACAAAGTTAAGAAGAAAAATTCAATCCCATTGCAATACATTAAACTGGACTTACTTTATTTTCTGATATTGCAGTCGCCAGTTCCAGCAGCAAGACATGTTTTCAATTGGAGAGTGGATCTATGCCATTGAACATGTTCAGGTGCATGAGTGTGTGGTGGGTGTGGGGTGGTGAGTGCTGAGTCTGAAGTTGGGATGGATAGGTGGAGGTGGGTAGAGGGTCAAATCAGTGAGGGATCATTTTCTTTTTACAGGTTAAAAAAACAACAGTGAGGGATGGTTTTCTTTATTGCAGGGGACATTCCAACTCTGGGGGCCCAATTTAAGAAGGTTGATGCAGGGTTTGTGTCAAGCCCTGCGTCAACTGCAGTGTTTGCCGCAGCTGTGCCAAACCCCTTTGATGCAATGCAGCTTGATTTTACAAGGTTTGGCACAGTTGTGACATTTTTTACATTTTACAGCAGCTTGCACCACAGCTTTGGTGCAAGCCCTGTGAAATGGGTTCTCACATGGTGCAAAGTTAGACCGGTGGGGGCTGGTGTAACTTGCAGCAGTATTTGGGGTGGGCTTCTTTGCAAAATCACAATAGCAGCAGTGTTTGATGCAAGTCACCCCTTGCATCAAACTCTTAGCTGCAAGTCCCGTACGTCACTTTAAGTCACTTCTAAAACTGGATACAGGGAATTGGGCACCCCAGTGTCAGGCTAGTGTTCAGTGAAACTGGAGGTGGGCATCCCAATGTCACCATGCATATAATGGGAAGGAGGCAGGCAACCTGGAGGGGAGGGGGGCAAGAAAAGCTGTGTGGGGTGAGCACCCTAGTTAGAATATAAAAATTATAACTTAAACATGAGAAATGGTTGCAGGCAGCCTGTATGGGGGGGGGACAAGGAAGGAAGGAAGACCAGGGATGGGTACCCCAGTCTGCTAGATAGGTAGATAGACAGACAGGTAGATAGATAAAGGGAGAGAGAGAGAGAGATGGAGACAGAGAGAGAGCAGGGAATTGCTAGCTCACTGATTCAACTGCAACCAGCAGCACAACTCCAGCTGTGGCTTCAGAATTCAAGAAGGTTCTGCTGTTCTCATTCTAAGAAGATGGGTGAATGGCTCCGGTCCCTAAGCTGAGCACCCTGGATTTTTAGGTGCCCAGAAACATTATTTCCAGGTTAATTTTTGAAAAACAAACACCAGAATCTAACCAACCAGGTCCCATTTACCTAGGTTCAGGTGTTTGTTTTTTGAAAATACATCACAATGTTTTTGCTTCTCACAACAAATAAATCATGAAAATGAGCACTCATGATTTTTTTATTTGTTCATTTACCTTTCACATCTGTTGGTTATCCAAAAAACCTTTATAACTCTGGAGCCATGTAATATTTTTTCACCAAACCTTCAAAAGGCACACCTTTGGCACAGGCCCCTTCAAACTTGAAAGCTTAGTAAAAGAATTCTACACCATTTAGGTTGCACATGACAGCAAAAACAATGCAACATTAAGTATGGGGAAACAAGATGCTGTCATGAAACTTTATGTCTTGAGACTCTAACAGCCTCACCACGCATGCCACATTTTTTGCTATTTTGTCAAACAATGCCAGAGTTATTATGATGCAATAATTGGGGTTTAGCATTAAACAACCCTCTCCGCCCTAACTACAGGGGCACTACTGCAAATGCAGATTAGTGTTGCTGCTGCATAAAACTCTGATCCTCAGAGTTTGGAAATGTGCTATTAGGATAGTCAAACCTAACTCCAAACCCACTTCCCCTCACTTTCTCCTTTTATCCGACTCCAAGCTATAGGTATTGGGCCATATATCAGTGGTGTGGTACCTCATACAGGGCCAACATATTCAACATATTTAAACAGCAATTATAATCCCCACCCCAACCCCTACCCATGTGACCCAAGATCAAGCTACAGGTCTGGAGTCATGCCATTAAAGTTTGGTGTTTAAGACAGTACAGTGGAAACTTGCTTTGTGTATGGCCTTTGAGGATCTGTAAGAAGGAAAAGGTGACTCATAGCTTTCTTTGTGCCTTCTAACTTTCTTTGTGAAGAGTAAAATGCACAGGACACTTTGGTTTCTATGCATGAGTTCAAATTTTCTTTGTGCATGGGCCCTGCAGTGCATGAGAATTGCAGAACTCATTGTCTAGTCATCTGGAGGACTCCAAGGATAGACACCAGGAAAGCAGTAATGACAGAGGGAGCTTGGAGTCTAAAGGCCATTTAGTATAGATCACCAATAATGCTGGTGGGAGTATAAGGGATCACTGGGAGGGAGTGAAGATCCTAAGGTGCTACCCTCAAGGAAACTCAGTGGTTGCCTTGTGATGCACAGATAGTTTCATCAAAGCAGGTGTTTTCACTTTGGCAGGAAATTTAGGTCTTGTCTGTGACTGTGAGATGCCATCAGCTGTGTTGAACATGGTGAGATATCTGTTGCCAAAGACTGAGCTGCTGAGACATGTAGGAGATAGGCCTACTACTTCTATAGGGAACCCCAAGCTGGTACTGTACGGGTATTGGAAACATGGGGCTCCATTCTCAAATGTTGACACAGGGCTTTCACAAGCGTTGAGTCAAACCCTGCACTGCCCTGAACAAATTGACACACCATGCATCCAATTCACAAAGACTGTATGCATTTGCAACACTTTACCCCATTTATGGCAGCTTATGCCAAATATTTGGTGTCAACCCTATAAAAAGGGTTGTAAAGTTTAACTTGAGAGCATGTGGCACACGGGATTGAGAATCCCAATTGCTGGACAGAGAATACAGCAAGCCCCATGTGTCTTATTGTTCTGGGCACCCTGGGCTTGTGGCATTCTAAGTTGTTTGAGAATCGAGCCAATTATCTCTGCCAGAGGGCCTGGAGAGATTACCAGTCACAGCCTGATAGTAGGCTGAGATAGATGCTAGTGTACTTCTGCCCAGCACACTGTCTGGTGACAGTAAAGACCTGGTTAATGTGAGGTGCCTAGAGACAGGAAGAACATTAGCTAGGAGTGCCAGAGTGAATGTTCCAACAGCAATTCTGCCTCCTGCACACCAGCTAAACTGACATTGCAGTGGCATGGTAGAAAATAAAAAATAAGTGAACCCAAAGCATAAAGCAATGTGGGAGCTCTGGTAAATTCAAAAGCCAGAAAAGAAAAAGTTTTGTCCTGATGTAAAGCCTCATCAACTGACACACTGCAAGAAATTAGAGGAAATACGGGGCTCCTGTAAGAGATGTGTAAAGAGGAATTCTTTTTTAAGGTACCCTAAGGTTTCAATTTATGTCCAAGGTCCATATAGAACCTCTCTTGCAGTGTTGACAAAGATAGTGACTTTTGGGGCCGTGTTCCCATGTGTGTATCTGTAAATATATTAGTAAACATGACAACTCATCATGCAGCAGAGAGAATTTTCTGATATGACCAAAGTAGCACGAGCAAAGCTCATCAATGAGTGAACAGAAAGCAAAGGAACTGTAAATAGCTAGAGACTGAGTGTATTAGATTGCTTAACATAATGAAAATAAATCCTCAAATGCAAGGGAAAAGATGGGTGTTAAGAGGTCTTTTAAAACTTTCAATATAGGAGATCTAACAAACCTGATTTGGTAAGGCATTCCTTGTGAGCAGGGTGGCCACAGAAAAGGCTCTTTCTCTGATGATTTCCAAAGAACACAGGAAACCACCAGCAGATCTCCCCTGCTGAGTGTTGCAGTCAAACTGGAGTATTTGGGAGCAGTTCTTTTATGTAGTCAAGACCCAACTGCTACAAGAGCAGTGCATCGTACAGCAACCAGGGCATGCAAGCCAATATCGGAGCCAGCTTGGGACAGTAGGCTGAGCTTATCAAAGCCTGGGAACTCAGAAGCAAAAAAGCCACAGTGCCATTTTCACAGCTTCAGATGGGATTTGTATATTATCCTGACATACATTGCCCGACGATTATTTCCCCGACACCAATTGACTGATGAGTTTAAGTTCCCAGCAAAAATATTACCACCAGTCATTTGCCTAACAGTGACGATTATGGGATTACAACTTCACTCCTCCTATATGTTACCAGTATGTATACTAGTTACAAAGCTTCAAAGAGAGTGCTTGGTAAGTTTACATTTCCCCACCCCCACCCATTTTTCAAATCTCGGCTCAGTTTTGGTATATAGAACTGCAACAGCTTTTACATGTAGCCCGATGCTGCTAAGTTTGCTTATACATTTAACAGCTTCAGAGGGCACAGAAAGAATAAAGACATGGTTTTCATTACATTTACTAGGCACGTACCTGTATTTCTGCCACCATGAGTGAACACCTTGCTCATATAAAATTAATCTATATTTCAGGGTATGTTGTGGATGATGTTTCAGGGAGTGCTTCTCTATACGTATTACTGTATCAATGCTTGGTCCAGGGTTTAACTGTCTTTGTTAAGGTGTGCAAAAACAATTTTAAAATCATTGTCAAGGAGTGCTTCTCTTTACAGCACCGTGTTGTGTGCAATGCCCCTAACAAAGTCTTTTCCAGACCTTTGCTCATCATCAGAAACAATATTTAAAATCTTTTCCTCACACTTGGTGTATCGTTTCTTCAGAGGCAATTTTGGCAACCCTCGGTTGATTATTTCTTTGGTTGTATCAGTGACCATCTGTTCATTTCTCACTTCAGCAACAAAACATATAATCCCAATGTGTGCACTACCAATTAGTGCTCCAAGACGTCTATGCCATGCCGCCACATTGTTTTGTGTTCTTGGCATACCATTAATAATCTAAGCATGAACAGACCAGAACTGGGGGGGGGGGGGGTACAGTGGGCTAGTTCTTATTGTGGTGTTGCTTTGCATTCTTTTATGAATCCTGCCAAGAATGTCATTTTCCTTGAACCAGTCCTGTACCCCTACACTAGAAGCTGGCATTTCAGATTTCATTTCACCATAAACTGCTGGTATCTGGTCTGGAGGCAGGAATGCCAAGGCCATTAACTGGTATATCATTAGACTGAACTTCAGGTCCATTCCATAAGTTATGGTCAAACCACAACTCTGGATTTTTCACCAAACAATCTGGCCAAGATGGAATGAGCATCCTTTATTTTCAGCATTAGGGAACTCTACTTTGCATGCATTGATTTCAGCCTGTTTAAAATCGGTTATGATAAATTTTGGTGAAAGTCTGTAAGCATTTGCATCAGCAATGTCCTGAAGGTCTTGAAACAGTCACAAGTAGCAGTCTCGTGACTTTGAGGACATCAATGCATACACTAGGGGAACTATCCTGCAGGTCCCAACATTCCCAACCAGCACATGGAGTATAGCTGCCGGAATAGTGACGGCACAGTTCGAAAAGTGCCATCCGTTATCCAGCAATCCACAGCACTCAGTTTCTCCAGGTTCTTTTTGGTACCAAATGGTAGGATTTTATCTACCCAACTGGTTGACTTATGCTGGAGGAATGGTTGCCCATTCACTGATCTCAGTTCTGGCTGAATGTTAATCTCCTCCAGAGTATAGGGCTCAGGTGGCATATTTTCCCTCCTTGCACACTCATTTAACCATGTTTTGGAGAGACTGATGACTGGGCATGTTATGCCTTACCTCAGCAGACACTTTAGACAACTCAGTTTGAATCAGTTGTGCTGGGGTGTTGTGTGTACTGACTGCTCTTGCCTTCAATAAGGCAATTGCTGTTGCTACAGGGCTGTCCTTGGCATCCAGAGAATGGTTATGTGTTACGGTGATTCTGAAGTAGTGCTGCCCTCCTACTAGAACAGTAGAAGCTTTTGACCATGACAAGCAGCAGATTTTTGATACTGGCAGCACCAGTAATATAAATTGCCCCTATTATGTTCCTTGACATACAGAGAGCTGGCCACACAGAGCTTATCTTTCTCTCACTGAGAAGGAACAACTTCACACACCACAGGCACGGCAGTGGCCAGTGTAACTTACAAAACAGACTCACTGACTGAGATGCCTTCTTTAACTGGGACCTAATTGACAAGCAGCACAAACATGGACTATTATTGACAATGTAATTGACTATGCCTCTTGGCAGTATATTGTAATTACACAGGGGTCACAGGTTAACTCTGTCTCACTGTCAGACTGCATTTTAAATGAGGTGTGGTAAAAACCAGGCAAGGAGTATAACAAATAATAAATAATACTGCGTTTCTGTGCATTTTGCAAGACACATTTTACATGAGGTATGAGGTATAGTGAGCCACATTTTGCATGTGATCGGGTAATGTTTCTTTCTAGATGACAAGCCTCTAGCACACGAAAACAACTGTTTCACTTTAAAGAAAGCAGTCAGGGGTTACTAGAGTCAGAAAATAATACTGTGCACATCATTTTACAAGAGGTCTAGTGAGCTGCATTTTACATGTGATCAGGTAATACTTCTTCCTAAATGACAAGCCTCTAGCACAAAAACAACTTGTAATACAACTTGTAATATTGTGCGCATAATTTTACAAGATGTCTAGTGAGCCGCATTGTGCAGGAGGTCTGTTGGTAAGTTCATGTTCTCTCTCCCCCACTGATCACCTCCACCAGATTTGAGCTGCAGCAGGGACAAAGGGATCCTTCTAGCTGGCCATTGCACAGCAACCAGGATGTGCAGGCCAATCCAGGAGCCAGCTCAGGACAGTAGGGAGGGCTTATGAAAGCCCTGGAATTTTCTCCTCCTTCAAAGGTCTGGCACTATAAAGTGGCACTCCACACTGTGACTTTCGCATGAAGGACTGAGTGCAAAGGACATCATGGAGTATGCCAGGGAATCAGCTAGGTAGGTAGGCAGACAGTGGCCAGAAACTATGCCCTCCTTAATAGCTGACTCTGATTTTCTACACTTGCCATATTTAGACATGAGGTGTCTCTCACATCTCTGAACACCAGCTGACTGCTTTCCTGATTAGCATTTTTGCAACTGTCTGCTCACAATCTGACTTAGTTTTCTGTATGAACTGTTAAACTACTGATTATACTTGTGCAGGCTTTATTACTGTGTAGCAATTAGTTACAGCTCCTTTACTCTTACTAGCACAGTACTCCATGCCTACTAAACCAGTTAACACTTACAATTTGTAAGATGCTATCCTGCATCCTCAGTCTTTAGGTTTCAGGTATAGTGGCATTAAGTTCTCACACCATTAGCACTGCATCCTCTTGAATCTCAATAGGCTGTGGTTGCTTTGCTTGGATGTGCAAGGTGTGCATCGCATCCTATCATTCCTAAAGGGTTAGTCTTGCATTTAGTTAATATAACCTAAGCCTACCTGTTAAACCTTGTTTGTAATCCAGGCTATATCCCACAGCCTTGTGGCAGCATCCAAGGTCTGTCTAGATCACACTGCCTGAGCTGTTAATCAGTCTACACTCATGGTCCTACCCCTTTCTAAGCTACACCCTATCTGGGTGGACTATGCTTTTCAGTTCAGAGAGACCACTTCCTCAAGTCCAAATTGACCAGTCATGGCCTCAGCAGGTCTAGCCTTTGTTCTGCTTTCTCTAAGTTTACTGGTCATTGCAGACACTCTGGAAGCTAAACTACCTGCTCAATACATGAGGCTGCATACCAGTCTTCCCATGCTATCCACCCCTGTGGGGACCTACCTAATCTACTGTATTCCCTCAGCCTGATTAACGTACATAGTGGAAATTGAAGGGTGTTGCTTACCACATATCTCGGCATGTGGTACTGACGCATAACAAGTGCACAGTTCTCCTGATGTACTTGCTGTAACTGAAACCTGGATAAAGCCACATATTTTTTCAAATGAGGTTGATATCCCTGCCTCCAATATGTTTAGGAGAGATTGGCCTGGTAAAAAGAAAGGTGGGGGAGTGATCCTATACACTAAATCCTCTCTTCAAGCCATAGAATTGCCCACCCCAACCCCTGCCCCCTTACCAAGTGAGTTGGTACTTATCAAAGTACTGCTTGGCAATACTAAGTTTCTGCTTGTGGGGTGCATTTGTAGCCCCTCAGTTGCTAAACCTGCATTGGATGACCTACTGGACTGCCTTGGAGAACTGCACAACGTAGACGGAGGAGTTAGACAGGGATCTAGCGGGACAGATCAGGAGGACCTGCGAAAAGGGTAGTGTGGTGATTGTGGGGGACTTCAACATGCCAGGAGTGGACTGGAGCACCCCAACAACCAGGAACAGAAGGGAGCAGGTACTGCTGGATGCCTTCCAGGACAGCTTCTTGCTGCAAATGGTCAGTGAACCAACCAGGTTAGGGAATACCCTTGACCTTGTGCTGGCAAATGGGGACTTTGTGAGAGAACTTATAGTGGAGGAACTGCTGTCAGGGAGTGACCATCACTCAGTATGGCTCACATTGGATATGGGCAAGGAAGGAGTGGAATCTGGCACAATAGTGCTGGACTTCAGGAGGGCTGACTTTGGGAGGATGGGGGAAGTGGTAAAAGGGCTCCTGGCCAGAATTCAATCTAGTATGGACACTAACCAGAGGTGGGAGCTCATAAAGCTGGGGATAGTGGAGGCAACCAAAACCTGCTGCAAAGCCCAGAGCAAGAAGGCTTGGGCTAAGAAACTGATCTGGTTGAGCTAGGAGGTTATGGAAAAGGTAAGGAGGAAAAGAGATGCCTTTAGGAAGTACAAGAAAACAGGGAGTGGGAGGACAGGGAGGAGTACTTGACAGAATCGAAGGAGGTGACAAGGGCAGTAAGGGGAGCCAAAGCATCTATGGAACTCAGGCTGGCACAAGGCATTAAGAAGGGGGAGAAGGACTTCTTTAAGTACATTAGGGAGAAAAGGAGCTGTAAGGACCACATAGTAAGGATTAGGAAGGAGGGGGGTTGGGTGGAAGCAGGGTGCGATAAGGTGGAAGCACTAAATGAGTACTTCTGCTCAGTATTTACTAAAGAGAAGAGGGGAGTGACACCCAAGGTGGGAGAAATGGCAGAAGCAGGGTGGGAAGTGGTGACAGATGGGGAAATCATGGAGTGCAGAGTTCGAGAGGGTTTGAAGGCACTGAGGGTGGACAAGGTGCTAGGCCCAGATGGCATCCACCCCAGGGTACTGAAGGAGCTGGCAGAGGTCCTTGCAGAACCTTTGGCAGACCTATTTAATGCCTCACTACATTCAGGGTGTGTACCTCAGGACTGGAGGATGGCTCATGTGGTGCCCCTCCACAGGAGTGGCCCCAAGGATGAACCAGCAAACTACAGACCAATGAGCCTCACATCCATCGTGGGTAAGCTAATGGAGATTATCCTGAAGGAGAGGCTGGCCTTCCTAGAGGCCAAAGGACTACAGGACAGCAGACAGCAAGGCTTCATATGTGGCAGATCCTGCCAAACCAACCTGGTCGAGTTCTATGACTGGGTAACTAGGCAACTGGACAGGGGCCATGCAGTGGATGTCCTGTATCTGGACTTCAGTAAGGCATTCGACTCAGTGCCACATGGAAGGCTGGGAAGGAAGTTAGTAGGCACAGGGATGGTGCAAAGCTGGTGAGATGGGTAGGAAACTGGCTGCAGGGAAGGCAACAGAGGGTGGTGGTGGGTGGGGAGCTCTCACACCTAAGGGCAGTGATGAGTGGTGTTCCACAGGGCTCGGTGTTGGGACCAGTGTTGTTTGGGATATTCATTGCAGACATATCATGGGACATCAAGAGCAAGATCAGTCTGTTTGCTGATGATACCAAGGTAGGCGTGGTGGTGGATGACCTAGGGGATGGCGGGTTGCAGGATGATCTGGCAAAGCTTGAAACCTGGTCAGACAGCTGACAACTGGGCTTTAATGCCAAAAGTGCAAGGTGCTGCATTTTGGGATGAAGAACCCAAGGAGGAGTTACCAGCTAGGGGAGTGCAGCTAGCCCAGACAGAGGAGGAGAAGGATCTGTGCTCATTACAGGGTCAATGAACAACTTGGCACAATGTAGGAAGGCAGCTGCAAAGGCCAACAAAATGCTGGGTTGTATTGCAAGGGTATATCCTCGAGGAGGGAAGAGGTGATTCTGCCACTGTATAGGTCATTAGTAAGACCACACCTGGAGTACTGCGTGCAGTACTGGCATCCGTATCTGAAGAGGGACATTAAGTTACTGAGGGGTGTGAAGAGACGACAAAGATGATCAAGGGGCTGGGGGACTCATCATACGAGAGGAGGTTGAAGGAGTTGAACATGTACTCACTGGAGGAAAGGAGAGACAGGGTGACATGATTGAAACCTTTAAATACATGAAAGGAATAAACAAGACAAGTACAGAGGGGCTGTTCAAAGTAAGGGAGGGGAGGGACACCAGGGGCCATGATATGAGACTGGAACGAGGAAGGTTCAGGAGGGAGATGAGGAGACACTTTTTTACAGAGAGAGTGGTGGCTGGGTGGAATGTTACCTCCTGAAGTGGTATGCAGTAGAACAGTGGACTGCTTCAAACGAGGATGGGACAGGACAAGGGGGAAGGTTAATGAAGGGGAAGGATGGAAGGGAGGGGCAGCTGCAGAATAAGGGGTGCTAGCTGCACATTCGAGCATACTTGATAGACCTCTAGGCCTTTATCTGCTGGCAAATTTCGTGTGTTTGTATGTTCGTATGCACTATGGTGAAACACACTTGCTTAGAGATTTGAACTTTAATTGGTTTGATAAGGGCCCCTACACCTTCAACATTTCTGTTAGTGACTCAAACCTATGCCAAAACATCAGTGAAACTACTCAAAATCAACAACTATTTCATTAAAGTAACAGGAGACCAATTAACTCTGTCCCTCATAATTCTTTTTAACAAATCTCTAAGGTCAGGGAAAGTACCAAGTGAAAGGAGAACAACATTGGTGGTACCAATACATAAAAAAGGCAGTACATCCTCTGCAGAGAATTTTAGACCAAAACATTTAACATCCACAGTGTGTAAAACCCTGGAGAGGATTGAAAAAAATATAACTGGACATAGAAATCACTGAGAAAAGAATTGGAAACAGAACACAACATGGCTTCTGGAAAGGATGCTCTTGCACAACAAATCTAATCACATATTATGAAAAAGTAAGCAGCAGCTTAGACCAAGGGATATCAGTGGATGTTGTCTTCTTTGATTTCAGTAAGGCATTCGACCTAGTTCCACATGTTCAATTAATTGTTAATTATTAAAATGGGATTTGACAATTATGCAGTTAAATTGAGTAAGGAATGGCTCAGATAAAGGTCCCAACAAGTTATAGTCTCTTGGTCTTTATCTAAGGAGGTTGGTCTCACTAGTGGGATCCCTCGGGGTTCTATATTGGGCCCAACGCTTTTCGGAATATTTATAAGTAACCAACATGAACATGTCCAATCTAACATAAGCAAATTCACTGATGATACCAAAACCAGCTCAGAGGTTGACACTGTAGAAAAAAATTAGAATGCCTACTAACGACCTGCATCGTATTGAAAAATTGGAAGTTTCAAACAAAATGGAATTTAACATCAGCAAATGTTCTGTCATCCATCTAGGTAAAAAGAATAGCATGGTAGACTATTCAGTAAATGGTACATCAATAAAGACTGTAACCAAAGAAAGTGACTTGGGGATTCTTATAAGGGTTCAGGCACACTGGGTCTCCATGTTGTAATCCATTTTTTGAAATGTTTTATTTGAGGTACGGTGTCGCAGACACACACACATTCATTGCTGTGTTTAAAAACACATTAATCCTACCACATACATCATAAGACACTGTGTTTAAACCCATTTCATAGTACGTTTTGATTCAGCTGCTTACCATGATGCTTTGCATTTATACCGTGACCCACAAGTCTCAGTGCACCTCAATGTAACCAGAGAACCTGCATTTCCATTGGCAACAGTTCTACATAAACTGAGGCAATATCTACTATGTTGCCGGGTTTTTGTAAGTTCTATGCTGAAATCTTATTATTTGTACCCCCCCTCCTCTTTGAATGCCCTTATTTGTTTTCCCTACGTTTTTGTATTTGTTTTTGCTGTTACTTTTGTTATATAGAGGATAATGTATGGTCCTCTATCGTTAACAGGTTTGTTAACCATCGAGAGGTTGCCAGGGTGGCTTTATAAACTCGAGAGCCAAGCTCCTCGAGGCTTCACGCCACCATGGCAACCTTGAGACGGTTAACCAAACCGGTTAACGATAGAGGGACCATACATTATATTTTATAGTGTATGGTCCCCATAAACTGGCAAAACAAACTAATATGGCTTACTTTTAGCCCCACCGCAGACGTTCTGGGTCATTTTCTGGCCACTGTGCTGGTTTCGGGAATGCAGTCGGTGCGCGAGATCACAGGTACACGCATGCGCAGATGGGCTCCGTTTGTAATCCCATCGCTATGACGTACTCAAGAGAGGTTTATAACCATTTACGTCATTGCGATGGGATTATCAAGAAATAATTTTGCCGCTTTTTAGCGGTAATAAGGGCGCACCATACATTATATATGAGTGTGCGTGTGGCCCCATTTCCCACCTGTCTGCCAGTCCTGTATGTATAATGCCTTAAATGGGGCTTGAAGGCAAATCAGTGGCAGAAAATTGTGATTTCAATGTAGAATGAGTGTTTTTCCCCCCAAAAAATCTGCATGTCCTAATACCATCAGTATGTCTTATTTATTTATATAGCACCTCAACATCTATACTGAGCAACAGATAATTTTCTTGCCATTCAGATTGTGTAAGTTTCTTGAGTGTATCCCCTGTGTCCTTTTTGTATGAGGGTAAAAGGGTGACACATTCTTGAAAGAAAGCAGTCTAGATTCTCTGTGAGGAAGGAGTCACGATGAACATGGCTCCATTAAATCAAATAATTCTGTGTTTTTTTCCCCTTGTCCAATCTGCCAAAAAATTTATAAAAAGCTGATTGTAAATGGGAATCTTGCCAAGTTCATCAGTAGACGCTTTTACTACATCTAGAATGAGTACTGATAATTGAGATGGCATGTTTCTGATTCCTTGGTTGGAACTTTCCCGTGGGCATTATAGGTATTATGTAGGCACTCTTACTTTGTACAATTTTTTTTTTTTTATGCAGTCAGCCACAGGACTGCCACTATAAAGTCAGCAACACTCTTTATGTCCCAAAAAATTATTAAGGGCACGGCAGCAGGACTAAATATGCAGAGCAAGCAAGCACACTGTGTGCTAAAAATGTAATAAAAATGTGTGCTGTTCAAAATGTGAAGTTGTCTTTCCATTCTGTTAGTTGCTGGAGCAAGTTTTATTGTGGGGGAAAAAACAAAACAAAATGAATTTGCCTACAGCAAAGGAACCCTCACCAACTTCTAATTTTTATGGGATAGTAACATTGAACAGTCCTGCAAGGGATGGAGCCCTCAGGAACTTTGTGTGTGTGTGTGTGTGTGTGTGTGTGTGTGTGTGTGTGTGTGTGTCTTGGGGAGAGGGAGGGACGCAGTAGTGAAATAAATAATTAGGTGGCGAAATTCTATTAGTTTGGCATTATGCAGTGACAGCTCTCTCCCTGACCTCATTTCCCACCTGTCTGCCTGCTCCAATAGATACATATAACACCTATCATGGGGATTGAAGACAAATCAGTATGAGGAGTCACCAAGAACATGGCTCCACTAAATCAAGTAGTTCTGTGTGTTTTTCCCCTTGTCCAATGTGCTGAAAAATGTATAAAAAGCTGATTGTAAATGGGTGTCTTGCCAAGTCCATCAGTAGAAGCTTCTGCCCTATCTAGAACGAGTACTGCTAATTAAGATGGCATGTTTCTGATTCCTTTGTTGGAACTTTCCTGTGAGCATTATAGGTATCCTGTAGGCACTCTTACTTTGTACAAATTACTTTTTTTATTTATTTACTTTTTAATTCAATCAGCCACAGAACTGCCACTATAAAGTCAGCAACACTCTATGTCCCAAAAAATTATACAGGGCATGGGAGCAAGGACTAAATATGCAGAGCAAGCAAGCACACCATGTGCTAGAAATGTAATAACAATGTGTGCTGTTCAAAATGTGAAGGTGTCTTTCCATTCTGTTAGCAGCTGGAGCAAGATTTATTGTGGGGGGGGGACAAAACAAAATGAATTTAACTTCAGTGAAGGAACCCTCACCAACCTTTAATTTATATGGGATAGTAACACTGAACAGTCCTACAAGGGATGGAGTCATTAGGAACTTTGTGTGTGTGTGTCTGTGTGTATGTGTCTTGGGGGGGATGGACGCATAAGTGAAATCAATAATTAGATGGTAAAATTCTATTCGTTTTGCAGTATGCAGTGACAGCTCTCTTTTTCTTGGCCCCATTTCCCACATCTCTGCCAGCTTTTATATATATATATATATATATATATACATATATGTAATAGTCAACCCACTCCAGGGTGTGTGGTCACGCTCTGATATATGCATGCCTTGGTGTTGTTGCTGCGGCCTCATGGGTCAATCACCCAAGGTGTGTGTGTATCAGAGCATGACCACACACCCTAGAGTGGGTTATCTATCTTATAAAATGGCAAAATTGTTTTGGGGGGGTAAAAATGCAGGTGTGCAGTTGTGCTCTGATATACACATGGTCACCTGATGGTCTTTGTCCAATGCCACTGATTCTTTTTTCTAGCCCATGTTTTATATATATATATATATATATATAGATAATGCTCAACATGGGGACTGAAGAAGGCAAATCAGTCTGAGGAGTCACCAAGAACATAGCTCCAGTAAATCAATTAGTTCTGTGTGTTTTTTTCCCCTTCCTGAATGTTCCACAAAATGTATAAAAAGCTGATTGTAAACGAGACTCTTGTCAAGTTCATCAGTAGAAGCTTGTGCCACATCTAGAACGAGTACTGCTAATTGAGATGGCATGTTTCTGATTCCTTTGTTGGAACTTTCCCGTGGGCATTACAGGTATTTTGTAGGCACTCTTACTTTGTACAAATTATTTATTTTATTTTTTTATACAATCAGCCACAGGACTGCCACTATAAACTCAGTAACGCTCTATGTCCAAAAAAATTATACAGGGCACGGAAGCAGGACTAAATATGCAGAGCAAGCAAGCACACCATGTGCTAGAAATGTAATAAAAAGGTGTGCTGTCCAAAACATGAAGTTGTCTTTCCATTCTGTTAGCTGCTGGAGCAAGTTTTATTGTGGGGGAAAAAATGAATTTGCCTTCAGAGAAGGAACCCTCACTGACCTCTAATTTATATGGGATAGTAACATTGAACAATACTAAAAGGGATGGAGCCATCAGGAACTTTTATGTGTGTGTGAGTGTGTGTCTCTTGGGGGGGGAGGGAAGCAGTAGTGAAATCAATAATTAGATGGTGAAATTCTATTAGTTTGGCAGTATGCAATGACAGCTCTCTTCCTGGCCCCATTCCCACCTGTTTGCCAGCTCCTATATATGTGTGTGTGTGTGTGTGTGTGTGTGTGTGTGTATATATATATATATATATATATATATATATATATATATATATATATATTAGAAAAAATCTGTTTAATGCATCAGATAGGTTGTTCCACAGTGACAAAAATGAGAAATTGATTGTTGGGTTGAAACCCCTTTGGACCTCCAGCCCACCCCAACCGGCATCAGGGTGCGCATTGGGGTTGTCTGCCCTAACTCTCACCCCATCATATGTGTGAAGAAGCTGAGGAATAGGAGAATGGGGTGAGAGGACTGATGATCCCAACGTGCACCCTGATGCTGTTTGGGGTGGTGGGCTGGAGGGGTCCAAGGGGGGGTTTCAATCCTAACACTGAATTTCCTCACTTTTGTCGCTGTGGAACAACCCTAACTGATGCATTAAACAGTTTTTTGCCTCTAATTTCCCTTCTTTTTGAGAATGATGAGGAGAAATAGTGAATGCAATGCGGCCCGCCAAATGATGTCTTTTGACATAGTAACAGGAACAGCAACACAAACACAAGGTGGAAACACAAATGATAATAGTAATGAAAATGCAAGTGCAAATGACAATGCAAAGGGTAACGCACACTGTGGCATACATGGAAACGGTAACGCAAACAGGGACATAAACGCAAGTGGAAACAGTAAGTGTAACAGTAACAGAAGTGCATACCCTGTTTTTGCTGAACAGCTTCATAGAGAAACACAAAGAATGTATGCATTGTAATAGGCATATTATGGTAGCATGGTAGTGCTACCATAGTTAGTATTGAGTAGCACTTTCAAGGTTAAAGGGTCAAATTTTGCACCTTAATAACTGTGTCACTGTTCAACAGATTTGCCTGAAATTTGGAATGCATGATCAAGAACCATACATCTGGGGATCTCCCAACTTTTGTACCAGTCAGAAATATGGCTGCAGAGTTATTAAGTGTGCTCTGCGCACACGTTTATGGTTTCTGGTGAATTCTTTGCTTGCACCTACAGGTCTCACAGTTTGAGCAACTGGTCTGAAAACTTCAGGGAATGTGCGGCCAGGGTCCTCGATGTGCCTTTCAAAGATTTCGTGAAAAAATATTAAACAGTTCAAAAGTTATTCAAAAAACAAATTCCCATTATAAGTCGACGGGAAAAGTTAACAAAAAGTTCGACAGTGTCGCAAATGCACTTTTTAGTGTCGCAAATGGCCCTAGCAGTGTCGCAAATCTGCCATTTTGTTTTCAGTTGGTGATCAGGAAAATGCTTGGCATTTAAAATTGAGACCATCTAGGGACACAATTTTTTTGTGTTTACCTAGTTGAGCCCTGAAGATGCTAGGCATGCCTTTATTTTGGGGTTAAACACCCTAGAAATATGTTTGTCAAATTTCTTGAAAAAGTAGTGTTGAAAAGTAGTGTCACACTCGTGCCACTTTCACAAATGTTTGCGAAAGCTTTCGCAAATCACGACATACTTTTTCAGACTATGGCCAAAATGACAACAGTTCTTTGCCACCCTGCTGCAAAAGAACGGTTTGGTCTTTTGTGCTGAAATTTGGAGAGAGCGCAGCCAACATCTCACAGATGTGCCTTTTGGTGGTTTGGTGTAAAAATAGTGCACAGATGCAAAGTTACAGTACTCCAAAGTTGGCATTTTTCCAAATAGACTAACATGGTGGTGAACGCTGCACCTTTCGGGGCTCGCATCTTGAAAACAATGTGCGATACAGATTTTTTGTTGCGAGTTGCATAGCCCTTTGGGCTATAAAATAGCAAAAACCTAGCCAGGAGAATCTTGATTTCTGTGAAATTAAATTTTTTTTTTTGTACATCATGCGGTTGCTGGGCTATTAGCTGGCAAGTACTTCCAATGCTCGTTTTAAGCTTTGATGCTCATTACAATGCATACATTCTTTGTACACACTGGGTGGGATATTCAGAAGGGTTGCACATGGTGCAACACAGTTGTGCCATGTGCAACCCACTGATGTGCCCCGGCATGATATTCAAAGGGGGATTGAGTCTGGCACAAATCCCGATGCGCCAGAGCACGTCAGTAATGTATGCGGCGCAGGTGGGGGGTGTGCCCATGCAGACTCCGCACACCCTGATATTCAGCCTAAGATGTGCTGAGCCCAGGCATGCACAACCCCTACCTGCACTGCACACAGGTGAACCAAAAAAAAAGGAGCAACAGCTGGCCACCCACAGGTGAGCTGCCATATTGCAGGGCGCAACATGGCAGCTGCCACCTGTGGGTGACCACCCAAGCTCCTGCTGCACCTTCTGGGTGGAGCCCCTCCATTCCTGATCACTGGCATACGTAGACAAATCAATAGTCCAATATCCCTGGTGGTCCAGTGGACCGCTTGCATCCTGATCGCAGGCATTTGTAGATAAAATAATAGTCCCACATCCCTGGTGGTCCAGTGGACCACTCGCAGCCTGATCATGGGCATCAGTTATAGCACATGATGAACCAACCCAACCCTGGTGGTCCAGCGGTACCCCCTCCCCACCCGCCCACTGAGCCTCCCGCTCTGCTCCCCCCAGGTCAGCAGCGGGTGGCAGCCTCCCACCGCTTGCTGCCCGCTGACTGACTCACTACAGTAGGGCTGTATGCCCATTGGTCCCTGGCGTGAGCCACTGTGCATGCAGCCCATACCCACTGCACAGTCAGATATGTGAATGGATCCATTCACATATCTGGACTGTGTAGTATGGAGCTGCATGCCCATTGGCTCACACTGTGACCAATGGGCGACAGCCCGCCTATATATGGAGTCAGTTGGTGGGCGGGCGGTGGCAAGGCAGCTGCCGCCCGCCACTGACTGGGGGAGCGGGCGGTCCCAGTGGGTGGGTGGGGAGGGGGTACCGCTGGACCACCAGGGTTGGGTTGATTCGTCATGTGCTATTACTGACACCCGCGATTGAGCTGCGAGCAGTCCACTGGACCACCAGGGATATGGGACTATTATTTTATCTACAAATGCCCGCGATCAGGCTGCAAGCGGTCCACTGGACCACCAGGGATAGCGTTAACTGTTATAAAGATAGTAATGCCCGTGATCAGGCTGCAAGCGGTCCACTGGACCACCAGGGATATCGGACGTGTTCTTCCATATACACATGCCCACGATCGGGCATTGGGGCACTTTACCACGATGTGCAGGGGGCGTCGGTCCCCGACTGCTGCAGCCTGGCAGGGCGCCAGGTGCAAGTCACCAGGAATAGGCGCACCTGCATGCAAATGGGGCCATAATGACATGCAAATGGCCCCATTTGTGCCTTGCATACATTATGGCCCCATTTGAATGTGCACTTTTGAATATCGCGGTGGTTGCATCTATCGCAACGGCACTTGTGCTTGCGCATCCCCCTGCTACACTCTGCCCACTTGCGCTGGCGCAGTGCCACTGCTCCATGCACACTGCGGGTGGCCAAGGAGCACTATTCAATGATGCTGTGCCATGGCACAACTCTGTTGAATATCACCCTGTCAACGCCCCTGCGCATCCATGTTGCGTTGAGCCCAGGTTTGCACCACAGCCTGGCGCAGTCTGAATATCCCACCCACTGTGTTTCTCTATGCACCTGTTGAGCAAAAACAAGGTATGTGCTTCCATTACTGTTACAGTTACTGTTTCCACTTGCGTTTATGTCCCCAATTGAGTTATCGTTCCCGTGTACGCCACCATGTGCATTACCCTTTGCGTTGTCATTTGCACTTGCATTTTCATTACTGTTACTATTTGCGTTTCCACTACTGTTTCTGTTTGTGTTATTGTTTGTATCACCATGCACATTGCCATTTGCGTTTCCATTTCTCTTTCATTTTGAGTGTTCCTTGCTGTTACCATTTGCATTTACAATTGCGTTACTGTGCCCGTGTGCATTACGGTTTGTGTTTCCACATGCGCTTGTGTTTTCTTTTACGTTTCTGTTTCCTTTGCTGTTATTGCTGCTTTTACCAATACCATTTGCATTTACAATTGCAGTACTGTGCCCGTGCGCATTTCAGTTTGCGTTTCCATACGCGCTTCTGTTCCCATTTCTGTTTCCTTTGGCATTATTCTTCATGTTACCGTTACCATTTGCATTTACAATTGCAGTACCGTGCCTGTGTGCATTACTGTTTGCATTTACTTGTGTGCTTGCATTTGCATTTCTGTTCCTTTTCACATTCTTTTTGCTGTGACACTTAAGATTTCCATTGAACATACCACTGCCATCACTGTTCGCATTACCAGTTACGTTTTCGCACGCCCTTCAATGTCCGTTTGCATCACTGTTCACTTCGGCGTCATTTTGCACTTGCGTTTCTATTAACATTTCCTTTACCATTTATGTTTGCATTACCATGTGCACCACTGTTGGCGCTTCTGTTTGTGTTGCTGTTCCTGTTACTATGTCACAAGACATCACGTGGCGGGAGCGCAGGGCCACATTACGTTCACTATTTCTCATCATCATTCTCAAAAAGAAGGGAAATTAGAGGTAAAAAACTCAGTTTAATGCATCAGTTAGGGTTGTTCCACAGCAAAAAAAGCGAGGAAATTCAGTGTTAAGGTTGAAAGCCCCCCCTTGGACCCCTCCAGTCCACCCCCCCAACAGTCACCGGGGTGTGCGTTAGGGTCATCGGTCCTCTTACCCCATTCTCCTATTCCTCAGCTTCTTTACACATATGATGGGGTGAGAGTTAGGTCACATGACCCCAATGTATACCCTGATGCCGGTTGGTGGGTGGGCTGGAGGGGTGAGAACTCAACCTAACAATTTCCTCGCTTTGTCGCTAATGGAACAACCTAACTGATGCATTAAATGGAGTTTTTTGGCTCTAATATATATATATATATATATATATATATACACACACACCGATATAGGGGATACATGATGAGCAGGAGTGTGATATGTGAAATACCTTCATGAGTGAACAGTGACCTCTGGATACTCAGGAGTGCTGAAGGAACACGTGAGAGTATCCGGAGGTTCACTGTTCATGAGTGAAGATATTTCACATATCACATGATCTGCACATCATGTGTGAGATTTATACAATAGGATTTTCTAAAGTGGTTCTGTGTTTCTTTCAAACTGTGTGCAAGATAAAAAAAAAACTTCTTCCACATTCATTGGTTTTGTTTTATTTTGTAAGAATTTATTCATTCTTCCAGTATAGTTCAGCTGTATCAAAGTATGTTTGTTGCTATGAGTCTACATGGTTTGATGTATTTAGCAGTCAGTGCTCTTTCTTTTTTTTTCTTCTAGTAGGAACTTTAGAGATCTTCTCAGCATGTGAGTGTCTGTGAGACTGAATGCAGTAAACCTGTTGGGGCTTCAGGTACTTGAATGACAGGTGAATTTCATTTGTTTTAATGAGCTGAAACAAGTAGCAGCACTGAGGGAGAGTTAGTGGGCTTGTCTGTGACATCACCACAGTGAGAATAAATGTTGGTGAGGTAAGCACAGTATGTAAAACAGCATTTATCATCACTGTGCTAGCCTGGGCTTGCATTTATCTCACTGTGGCAGTAATACATGCTTTTATCAGTGGAAAAATATAGCTCACTCCTATTGTATAAATACAGAATAGTAACAGTGAAGAGTCCTACACAAGATGGAGCCCTCAGGAAGTGTGTGTGTGTGTGCGTGTGTGTGTGTGCGTGTGTGTGTGTGTGCATGTGTGTGTAGGTGTGAGTGCTGATTTTTTTACCTTGAGGTTCAGTTTCACATAACACCACAGTTTTAAAGTATTTCAAGCAACAGTCACAGATAAAAAGAAGGGTAGTACCATTTATGGTATGCGTCTATACAAATATGCAGTTATTCCCTCATCTGATTTAAATGATTTGTGGGATTGGTGTGATGAATGTGGTCAGTCATGAGCAAACTAGAAATGAGTAATATTTCATTGATGACCAAATGTAAATAGTGAATCTTTTCAAGTAAAATGTACAGTGTTCAGGAGTTCAATAATGGTGTGTTTCGACAACTCTGTGTCAGATAACAGTCAGATGATTGTATAACTATACCAGGAACACATAAAATGTGTTTCCTTAATATTAATTGTTATTATATGTGCATACACTGTGCAAGAAATAAATGCAGTACACATGCTCAGTTCT
Source organism: Neoceratodus forsteri (assembly GCA_016271365.2). NCBI lineage: Eukaryota > Metazoa > Chordata > Ceratodontiformes > Ceratodontidae > Neoceratodus > Neoceratodus forsteri. The sequence goes on along the minus strand of CM028132.1, from coordinate 963,015,449 downwards.
TTAGCCTATAACTTAGTAACATTCATTATGTGGAAATGAAATATATATTTTTTAGAATGCAACTTTTTTATATGTGTATGAAGTTTATGTGCATGCGGCACCTATATTAATCGAAAGCAAGTTTCAAGTACTGAGACACTCAGTACGAATTATTGCATATATTAATATTTTTTGATATAACCAAATTAGTCCTTTCTTTCAATAAAGCAACCAGAGACATTTCACTGCTTGGCACAAAATGTTACCATCCATCCCAGAGTATAAGCAATAGTTTGTTGAGAGACAGGGGAGGGATCTGCGAGTCCAGGCATGTGGAACTCTGCTGCTGTAGTGTTTTTTTTTGTTTGTTTTTTTACTCTGGGGGCACTTACCAGGGTTTCTGAAAGTGCCAGGTTCTCCAGGCTATTAGGATCTAACAAACGCTGAAGTATAGTGACTGGTGGCAAATTTCTAAAAAAGGAGGGTTTGAAATGAAATAGTATTTATTTTTTGTAAGAGAAAGATGCAATATTTGGCATGCGATTAATTAAGATGAATAGTTAACATAATAGCAGGATCCTCCTGTAGTACAAGAAAAGTAAACTGTCTAATTAAACTCTACAATATACATACCTCCCTCTTGGGCAGCTTTTATCTGAATTTGTTGTCCTATATTCTTCGAATATAAATTACCTACTTTCTTTGTGTAGGTATCTTGAGATATTGTTATATATTCCATTTGTTTGCTTATGATTTGTGTACAGAAGTTTTTATTTTTTAATTTTATTGAAAGACCAAAATTCTTTATATATTATATTATACAAAGGCCTATGTCGACATATGGAAAGGTTGTCTCTAAATTATCATATGTGCTAATAAGATTACTATTTCAATACAGTACAGGATGAAGAAAAAAATAAATGCAATGACCAATTCTAAATGAAAACACATAATTTTTTCTCAATGTTGGTTAGGTGGTGCATCATCAGTATTTATATTCTCTTTGGATGGGCTGTAATGGACTCCTAATCCAATGGGAAACCAGCTTATACAATGCCTAGTGACATCACAATGTTCACTGCTGTACTCAACACACAGCTATGAAATCTGTCTGTTATAGCCATGAAGGCAATCTGTTATTCATTAATCTTCATAAAAAGAAGTAACTTAAAAAAAGCAGCGCGTGAATGTAATGAAAATTCTGACCTACACATTTTCATTTTTTTAGATTGCCCCTTAGCTGCTGATTTCTATGATACCTTACTCTCCACAATTTGAGTCTGCTTTGGTAGTTTTTTTTTTCACATTTGAAATAATAAAAGGAGCACTCATTTTCATATGGCTTGGATGATTTTTTTATTAGTATTCTCAACTGGTTTTGGTACATCAGTTGTTCAAAATAAATGTTGTGACTAAAATTAACCATTATGTAGCAGGCAATACTCCCTGACCATATTAGGAAATTAAGCAATAAGGCATGACCAGGGGTTATGTTACTGGTCTGTCAATCACCCTTTAGGGGTGTAATGTGGCACGAGGCATAACTAAGTGCCTCATGACCCTAGAGGGTGATTAACTGACCATTAACATAATCCCTTGGAGTGCCTTATTGCTATTATAATAAAAATGTTTTGTAAACAATATTAAACCTTGTTCGGCATATGATTAAGCTGTACATGTATGTTACTAAAAGATTAACATAAGGCTGTTAGAATGTTTACAGCCAATCAGAAAGCTCCATTTCTCAGACCTTTTTTATAATAGGTGTTAAAACACAGCTGCACATACTGATGAAAGCAGGTCTGAGCCATATTAAAAGGCACTCCCATTATTTATTTCAAATGTGGAAAAAAATACAAAAGCAGGTTCAAAATGGAGAAAGAATTATGTCATACAAGTCAGGAGATACAGTGCAATATAAAATAGCATAAACAAGTATAGGTCAAAACTTTCACTGCAGTCATGCACTGTTGCTTTAAACCTTTTGCAATTTAGAGTTTTGAAATACATTGTATTAATTGGGCCAGTGACCTGACCATTTTTATCACTACTTGTGAGGGGACAAGGTTCACATAACACATCCGTGCCTCTGCCACTCATGAGATATTGACCTGGGCCCTGCACTCATGAAGCTGAATGGCATACTATGAGTCAAGCCACTGCATATCATATATTTATTGCAACAACTCCCATGAAGACATTTTATTTATTTATTTACTAATTATGTATTTAAAATGTGGTGAGTGGGACAGATACATCAAGTCTGAGCTCCTTTCTGGGTGCCACCTCAGGCAGGATACAAATGGGAGTTAAATAGCAGTAATATATAAAGTGACTGCACCATATGCATGTACATGAATAAATGACACAAGTAATAAATTCCAGGGGGAAAAAGTACACAGAGTGCATCAGTTAGGGTGTAGCCAAATGAAATGCAAGGGAGGCACTGCATCCACTCAGTGCTTACCCTGTCTATTCATTTGAGATGAGCAAAGACCTCTATCACATCCCCCCCTACTCCTTTTCTGTTCCATCGAGTACAGGTTGAGCTCCTCCAGCCTCTCCTCATATGGCCTCCCCCCAGTCTCATTATCATCCTGGTCGCCCTCTTCAGGACCTTCTCCATAAGAGCAATGTCCCTCTTTAAGTAGGGATGCCAAAACTGCAGGCAGTATTCAAGGTGTGGTTTAACCAGGCAGTTATACAGCAGAGTGAGCACCTCTCTACTCCTTGAAGTTATCCCCCTGGCTATGTACTCCAGTAGTTTATTTGACTGGGCCATAGCCCTTCTACACTGCTATGAATTGTTCATTGTGGCATCCACCACCCTGAATTTCTTCTCCTGCCTAGAAACCTGCAGTGCCTTCCCCATCGGGGTGTATTCATGAGCCAGGTTTTTTGGCTCCCAGGTGTAGAACCCTGCATTTCCCAGCACTGAACATTATCTTCTATGCTCTTGACCACCTCCCCATAGACCCTCAGTCTTCCTGGAGAGCTAACTTCCCCTCCACCCATTCCACCACCACCCACTGCTTCGAGTCATTGGCAAAGAGGCTAATCCCACTCCTGATACCGTGTCTGATGTCTGAGATATAGGCTTTAAACAGGAGTGGGTCCAGTACCGACAACCGAGGGACCCCACTAAGGACCCTCCTAAAGGATGAGACCTTCCCCCACCCTTATCTTCTGCATACATCCCATTAGACAGTTTCCTATCCTCTTGACCATCATCCCTCCCACTCCCATATCATCCACCCTCCCCATTAGCCCAGGATGTGGCACCAAGTCAAATTCCATGTGGAACTCTAGAAAGAGGACACCCACTGGACTGACCTGATCCAGCACACTCTTCACCCCTTCACCTCTTACACCCTTGAGCCTGCAGGGTAACCCATAAAGCCTCCATCTGATCCTGAACTTTCTTAACCTTGCTAATCCCATGCCATCCCTAATGATAAATGCTATCACCCTCCCCTTTCCTTCCCCCTAACCGTTCTGTACCTGGTATCTCAAGTCAAGCTCAAAGTAATAAAGTCAGATACAACAAAGTCTGTGTAAGTAATATGGAGGGATGCAGTAAAACTCTTGAAGGGACTATTTTATCTCAATTTTATTTCTAAATTAATTATAATATAGAAGATAATGTATGGTGTTTGGTTAATAACTACACTGTAAACACTTCTAGAGGTTGCCATGTCATCATTATAAACCTCAATAGCATAGCTTGAGAGGTTTTCAGATGTCATGGCAATCCCAAGAAGTGTTTTCAGTGCAGTTGTTAACCAAAGACCATAGATTATACATTATAATGTATGGGCTACCAAGGTTGTGTAATCCTGGGTTGAATTAATTTACTGCACTGAATTACTTTTTGGAACACTGATAATTGTGAGTATTCCATTTTGTTACAACATTGATTGTTAATAATAAGGGCTCCCCCATACATTATAAAGTTATAACTTCTGATTTGTTTCTTATGTTTATTGCTTATTCATTAAAGTCCTGTTGCAATTTTTAGAGCCATATTAAAATTAAAAATTCACTAAAATACCACCAACAGCTTAATCTGGTTTAAAGTCAGCTGGCATTCATCTGTATCCCCCCTCCCCCAGATCGTGCCTGAAAGTAGGCAGAATTTGTCTAGTGCACTTACCCCATCAACAAAAAATAAATAAATAAAATTGCAGTAAGGCACTCCAGGGTGTGAGACATCACTACATGCCATCACACCTAGAGTGGCAGAAGCACTCGGCCTGTGGCCATGTGCTTTGACCCACCCTGGGTGTGACATTATGCAACAACTAAGCACACCCTGGAGTGCCTTTTTGTGAAAATGACATAGTAGTGAATTTGTAATGACTATGGTGTCAATAAACAGTCATATTTTCATTCACTTATCTCATTCTTTTATAGGATCTATATGAGCTGTATTAGAAGTTCAGCTTAAGAATACAAGAAAATGTCTGCCAGCTTTAACAGCGACATAATGTTTGTGGTTGCTGCTACCATACATCAATATAAATGTAAAAAGTACCAGAGATTACGATGAAGATGGAAAGTGATGTATTCCAGAACATCACTGTGACTGACTTATTTTCATTGTTCGCCAGAGATTATGCTAACACTGATTGATGCAACTGTACATAGGTATATGTTGAGCACTATCTACCATTCTGTGTGGAGTTATGAACGGAGCACATCTTGGTGGGAGGATGTTGTGCTCAAAATACGGTCACATCAGTGGCTTTCAAATTCCAGAATGGAATGAAACGGTCAACGTTTCATGTGCTTTGTGGTGAACAGGAAACATACATTCGTAAATGTGATACACAGATGAGGGATGCAGTACCTCTAGACTAAAGAGTGGGCATAGCACTGTGGTGTCATGCCACCAATACTGAGAACAGGACTCTGGATCACCTCTTTAGTTGTGGACTAACTACAGCTGGTCATATTTTTCTGCAAGTATGTAATGCTATTGTAAAAATATTACTACCAAGAGTAATTAAAATGCACAAATTTGAAGACATTGGCCCAGATATTCAAAAGGGTTGCGCCATGCGCAACAGGGTTGCGCATGCGCAAGTCCAAAAATGCGCCATTCTGCAATATTCAGCAGGAGGCAGTTATGCCACTGACAACAGGTTGCGCAAAAGAGCAATGCAAATGAATGCATGCTCAACAGGAGGGGGGGAACCATGCATAACCTCGCAGCCGGTATTCAGTCGGGTTGTGCAGAGTTGTGCATGCGTAACCCCCAACCTGCGCCTGCCACAACCTGAGCTAAAAAAGGACTGTTGAGGGCCACCCACAGGTGAGAGCTGCTGTATTGCAGGGCTTAACACAGCAGCTGCCACCCTGGCTGGCCCCCAACTTGGTCCCTGTGCCCCCTCACCAGACCGATCGCGGGCAGAACGTAGAAACAACCCCCCCTCCCACACATCTCCCAAAGCCCAATCGCGGGCATACAGTAACATGCCCCCCACACATATCTCCCGAAGCCCGATTGCGGGCATACAGTAACATGCCCCCACACACATATCTCCCGAAGCCCGATCGCGGGCATGAGGTGTATCAACCCCCACATCTCCTGAAGCCCGATCGCGGGTATAACCTGTATGAAGCCCCCCACCAGTGCCCGATCACGGGCAGAATGGTAAAAGCCCCCAACCCGAACATCTCCCTGGTGGTCCAGTGGACCGTAATGCCCGATCGCGGGCAGAATGTCAAGATACAACCCCCAAACATCTCCCTGGTGCTAGTGTCCCCACCCACCCACGGCCCCTCCACCCGATCCCCGCAGCCGGGCGGGCGGCAGCATCCCACCTGCCTGCCGCTTCGCTGTCACGACTGATCGTTCGATCAGACGTTGCAGAGCTGTAGTTATCGGTGATGTGCTCCATACCAGACATGATAGTCCAGATTTGTGACAAATCTGGACTGTCATGTACGGTATGGGCTTGCACGCCATTGGCTGTAGCTCTGCACCATATGGGCGGCAGCCCTACCAGACAGTCATTCAGCGGGCGGCGGACGGCAGGCAGGTGGATGCTGCCGCCCCGGCCGCCGGGGAGCGGGTGAGGGGCTGTGGGTTGGTGGGGGGACACTAGACACCAGGGAGATGTTTGGGGGCTGTAACTTGACATTCTGCCCGCGATCGGCATTACGTCCACTGGACCATCAGGAGATATTCGCTGGGGGCTTTTACATTCTGCCCTATGATCGGGCACTGGTGGGGGTTCATATATTATGCCCACGATCGGGCTTCGGGAGATGTGGGGGTTGATAGGTTGAGTGCCCGCGATCGGGCTTCCGGAGATATGTGGGGGGCATAGTTACTGTGCTGCCCGCGATCGGGCTTTGGGAGCTGTGTGGGGAGGGGATGTACACGATGCTGCCCGCGATCGGGCTGCAGGGTGCGAGGTCCCTGATGGCTGCTGCCTGGCAGGGTGGCCAGGCACAAGTCCTCGGGATCGGGCGCACCTACATGCTAATGGCATGCAAATGGGGCCATAATAGATGCAAATGGCCCCCGCGCTTTGCATAAATGATGGCCCCATTTGCATGTCACCTTTGAATATCAGAAATTTGCGATGGCATAATGGTACTGGCGCCACCGCAAGTTTAATGCTCAACTCTGGCAACTTGCGGTGGCGCAAGTTCCACCGCGCCATGCGTAGTGGTTGTGGTTGGGTGATATTCAGCGAGTTGTTCAATAGCGCAACTCCTTTGAATATCGCCCCGGCCACACCCCTGTGCAACTATTTTGAGCAGCGCAGGGGTTTGCGCCTCAGAATGGTGCAGTTTGAATATCTGGGCCATTATGTTTGGATTAGAGAGAGAATATGGCTTCCCTAATTGTGGTCGAGTCGTCAGTGGGACACACTTCCCTATTATTTGCCCACCAAATCACGCTGTAGAATACTATAATCGTAAATGTTATTATTCTGTTGCAATGCAAGCACTGCTGGACAATTAATATTGCTTTACTGACATAAATGTCAGATGGCCAGGGAAAGTGCATGATGCACATATTTTCAAAAACAGTTTGCTGTTTCATCGAGTTCATTAAGACACTCTGTTGCCCAATTCAACATGCAAGTTTGGAGACACAAGTATCCCAGTGCTAATTCTCAGTGACCCGGCATACTCTCTTCTTCCTTGGGTGATGAAACAATATGCTGACAATTCTGTACCAAGAAGAGCAAAATGCAGCTACCATCTTTATAAGACCAGGATGGTAGTTGAATGTGTGTTTGGGAGATTAAAAGCATGATTGGCATTGCTTACTGAAGCATATGGACTTTGACATCCAAAATGTCCCAACTGTAATTTCGGCTTGTAGTGTTTTATACAACATCTGCAAGAGAAAAGGCGAACTGTTTGACTCAGACTGGATTTCTACAGGAGATGTCAGTGGGTTCCTGCAGCCTGAATCAGATACTCTCATTATTGAAGATTTTGGAATTGCAACACAGAGCGTACAATCAAACAGTGTTAGGGATGCTATTGCAGAGTACTTTGGCATGCATGAATGAGAACTTAAACCAAGCCTGTATGCAAATAATTGAATGTTATAATGGTTTAAATACAGCAAATCCTATCATATTATTATCATTTTATTTATAACTTAGTCTACCAAGCTATTTAATAGTTTCAGAAATTTGATTATATTTGAAATTATCACAGTTTTGTTCCTTAAATAGGTTACAAATATATTGTCATAAATATTCAAATGAAATATAAACAATTTACTGTTTTCAATATGACTAACTGTAAAACAGAGATGAATACTGAATGAAAATTCTACAGTTAATACGTATTGGTATATAGAACTATTAGAAAAATTTATTTATTTATGATTTTTAGATATTGATATACAATTATCAGAAATGTTTATTCATGTATATGATAACTTAAAATGTCATAAAACAGCGTTACTAAAACTAAATATTGTGACAATATGAAATTTTGAAATTTACTTTGAAATTCCTTAATATATATTGTAAATAAATGTTGAACTAAAAACTAAGTAAGTTCAGATGTTTCAATATATTCATCAGGTATGTTAGCTGTTTAAATAATATGCAATACAAAGTAGATAATAAACAGAAATGCTTTTCCTCTCAACACTACAATTTAGTCCATGTAAATGAGTCACTCATCAGTTCATCTGTCAAGCTTCTCTTTGGAGTGGATTGCATAAATGATGCATGCTGATTTGTATTTGGTGCAAAATGTTGTGGAGGCTGATTAGACATCAGAGGAACAGGGTTTTGCCTTATGTGGTATGGTTGCTGCTGCATCAAATGGAATGATTGACCTTGTTGCACCTGCTGTTGTAATGGAGGTTGCAAGGGAGGAAAGCTGTGTGATGTGTTTGCTGTAGGTTTAACTAACTGGATCAGCATTTGTATTAGTTGGACTGTCTGTTCCCTTGCTTCCATAGTCTCTCCTCCACTTCATGTTCTGCAGCAGCCCTCTCTCATTCAAAATCGATTAGTTTGCTGAACTGTTCTTGTATAAGTTGTCTTGTTGGTTCAAATACTGACTCCATCATCTCTTACATGTTTGTCATTTTTTTTCCTTTTTCTAATATTAGTGAGTGGCTCCTTAGGAGATCATTTGGTAGACTTATTTTGACCTGATGTTGACGGCTGTTCTTGATCATGATCAACTTCAGCTTCCAGGGTTGAACTGTGACTTGATCGTGTCTCAGCCTCATCAATCAGTTGCTGACCAGAGATATTATTGTTGATGTTGCTTTCAACATCTGAAATGTATAGAAGGGATCAGTGATTAAACACTCAGATAATAATAACTCACAAAATATTGTTGCAGCAGTAAGGCTTGACCAGGGGTTAGACAGTCTGTTAATCATCTAGTATGGGTGGGGAGTGGGGTGACTATAGGGTATTATAGATCGAGGGAACACCAATTGGAGTGCTCCTTTCCTCTGCACATGAGACACTCTCATTCTGTGAAGAACATCTCATGTGCAGATGCCCTAGAAATGACAGGTTCAGGGGAGTTTTTTTTAAATATATGTTAAATGCCAGGAGCTTAGGAAATAAAATGCCTGAGCTCCAGGCGATGCTAGTTGAGGGGGAGGTAGATGTGGAAGCAGTCATTAAGACCTGGGCCACTCAAGGGCATGAGTGGGACCTAAATCTGGAGGGTTACACTATGTTCAGAAAAGATAGGGAGGAGGGAAGGGGGTGGTGTAGCACTGCTAGTCAGAAATGGCATGGGTATTGGAGGGGTAGAGGAGGCAGAGGGGAATGTGTAGGCTATTTGGCTCACCTTGCTGATGCAGGGGGGTAAGAGAGTAAAAGTTGGAGTGGTATACAGACCACCAGCACTTGCGGAGGTCCTGAAAGAAAGTCTGGTGGCAAATCTTGAGGGACACTGTAAACTGGGAAAGGGAAGGGTAGTGGTAATGGGAGACCTCAACATGCCAGGAACAGACTAGGGGACTATGACGTCACCAGTTTTCAGAGAGCAGAGGTTGCTAGATGTCTTCCAGGATACATTTCTGACACAACAGGTGGGTGAGCCAACTAGGAATGCCCAGACACTGGACGTGGTCCTGGCAGACAGTGATCAGATTAGGGGCCTAGAGGTGAGGGACCCGTTGGCTGGGAGTGATCACGCCACAGTCTGGTACTTCCTGGACCTGGGAGGGGAGGAAAGCCGATCAAGGACAGTAGTAATAGACTTTAGAGGTACAGACTTCAGGGAGATGGGAAGGATCCTTAAAGATCGTCTGGACAGAATAAGGCCGGCTATGGATGCTGACAGCAGGTGGGGGATTATTAGGAAGGGAATACAGGAGGTTACCAGATCCTGTGCAAGGGAAAGGCATAAGTTCCAAAAGGTCAGAAAACCCTGCTGGTGGACCTGGGAGGTACTTGAGGTGGTGAGGGAAAAGAAGGCAGCCTATAGGCACTTCAAGTGCTCAAGGAGTGAAAGGGATCAGGAGGAATATGAGCTGACAGCCAAGACAGTCACCAGGATGGTGAGAGCAGCTAAGGCAAAAAAAGGAGCAGTCCTTGGCCAGTGGGATCCGGAGGGGGGACAAGGGGTTCTTTAGATACATAGGGGAAAAAAGGAAAGTAAGGGGCAGCTCAGCAAGATAAGGATAGGGGATGGTTGGGCACAGGAGGTGGGGGAACAGGCAGAAGTCCTAAATGAGTACTTTGCCTCAGTTTTTACCAGGGGGGGATGGAGGGGCTATGTCTTGTGAGGGGAGCAGGAGTAAACCAGAGCAAGGGGTGGGACTGGTAGAGACCAGGGGCCCTGATGGGTCTGAGGAAAGGGAGTGGCTACCACAGACAGGTAGAGGCCCAGCAGTGCAGGGTGAAAAGGAGGAGGACATGGAGGCTGAAATCCCAGTAGAGAGAGAGAGAGTAAGGGAAGCCCTCAGATCCCTTCGGATGGAGAAAACACCTGGGCCAGATGAGATACATCCCAGGGTGTTGCGTGAACTGGCGGATGTCCTGGCAGTCCCTCTAGTGGAGATTTTCAAAATCTGTCTGAAGACTGGGTGGGTGCCCCAAGGCTGGAGGGTAGCCCATGTCATGCTGATCCACAAGGGGGGGATCAAGAGAGGAGGCCGGAAAATTATAGGCCCGTTAGCCTGACATCGGTGGTCAGCAAAGTGATGGAGGGTATTGTCAAGGAAAGGCTAGGGAGGTTACTGGAGCAAACTGGGTAGTTGGACAATAGGCAGCATGGCTTTGTCATGGGAAGATCATGTCAGACAAACCTTGTTGAGTTCTATGACTACGTGACAAGGGCCCTGGACCAGGGTGAGCTAGTGAACATATGCTTTCTGGACTTTAGCAAGGCATTTGATTTGGTACCTCACAGTGGCCTGTTGGCTAAGCTGAAGGAAATGGGGGTAGGAAGACAGTTGTTAAGATGGATAGGAAATTGGCTCTCTGAGCATATTCAGAAGGTGGTGGTTGGAGGGTTAGTCTCATCCCCAAGGTGGGTTACTAATGGGGTTCCCCAGGGGACAGTGTTGGGGCCACTCCTGTTCAACTCCTATATCTCAGACATCAGGAGGGGAATCAGGAGTGAGATGAGTCTCTTTGAAGATGACTTAAAGCTGGATGCAGTGGTGGATGGGGAGGAGGGGAGGGTGGCCTTGCAGGAGGACCTGGAGGCTCTGGACAGGTGGTCGGGAAAATGGGAACTAAAATTCAATGCAGGGAAGTACAAGGTTCTGCACCTGGGAGTCAGAAATCTAGGCCAGGGGTATACCCTGGGAAGAGACATGATTCAAGTCACGGAGGGTGAGAGGGACCTGGGGGTAGTGGTAGATGTCAAAATGAACAACTCAGAGACCTGTAGGAGGGCAGTGGCAAGGGCAAATAGGATGCTAGAATGCATCACCACGGGGATTACCTCCAGAAAGGCAGAAGTGATCCTTCCACTGTACAACTGCTTGGTTAGGTCACACCTCGAGTATTATGTACAGTTTTGGAGACCACATTTAAAGAGGGACATTACACTCCTAGAGAGGGTCCAAAGGAGAGCAACCAAAATGATCTGGGGCCTGGGGGAGAGGACCTATGAGGAGAGGCTCAAGGAGCTCAACATGTACACTCTGTAGGAGAGGAGGGACATGATAGAGCACTTTAAGTACATGAAAGGGATCAATAAAGGAGGCCCAGTTAGGATGCTCTAAAGGAAGGAGGGTGGGGCAACAAGAGGTCAAGGGTGTAAGCTGGAAGGGGGCAGGCTCGGAGGGGAGAGGAGGAGATGTTATTTCACTGAAAGGGTGGTGGAGCCATGGAATGCACTGCCCAAGGAACTAGTAGAGGCAGAGACTGTGGACGGATTTAAGAGGGGATGGGACAGGTACAGGAGCCAGGGAGGGTAAATCTGACCAGGCCCAATACAGGTGAAACATCTGGGACTGGGGACAGTATAACCCAAGGGGGGGACACCAAAATCGGCCCTCAGTACGGGTGCTGAAAATCAAGCAGACTCGAGAGACTGTTAGGCCTATTCTGCTGGCCTTTTAGTATGTTAGTATATATATATAAATGAGTGGTTTCATTTTCCTTCAGCTTGAGCCAGAACAACTCAGCTTTGCTTTGCTGTTCTCACTCAGTTGAAGGAGCATGAAACCACTCGTTTTCAGCAATGAGTGGCTCTGGAGGATGTATTATTACATAACTTCAGGGTGCTTAAGTGGAACACCCTGCCAGAGGAAGTGGTGGGGGCTGAAACAATCATGGGATTTAAGAATGCATGGGATAGACATAAAGGAATTCTAGAGGTCAGGGGTAAGGGGAAATAGACTTCTAGGAAAACAAACTGAACTTACAAGCTCAAATGGGCAGACTAGGTGGGCCATAGGCCCTTATCTGCCGACACTGTCTATGTATCTATGTATCTATGCTTTCCTGTAACAAATGTTCAGGGATCCCATAATAGAGAGAGTTCCTTACAGTGACAGATGAATATGTAAGGAGAGTGGGGGAGAACACATTAAGAAAGAGGCTACTGCTGCTCAGTATGGAAATGTGGGAGACAATTGTGTAGATGAAAAATCATTTCAGGAAATACAAGACAACGAAGGGGAGGTAGCATATGGGAAACTTACTATTTTAATGATAGTATGACTGCAGGGGACTGTCCCACCAAAACGGGGATGTGTGGGGGAGGAGTGGACCATGGAGGAAGGAAGGACACAACAGGGGACACGGGCCGGGGTGGTCCTGAGCGAGACAAGTGACAGGGGAACTGGCATGAGGTGTGAAGAAATACAAAACAGATGGCCTGGCAAGAGGATAGGAGAATAGCACCGAGGAAGGGGCACAAAAAAATGGATGTAAATGTATGGCTCAGGGAATGGTGTGGTACCAAGGGGTATGGTGGGTGGGGGAACTGGGGTGCAACTTGGGAGGACAAGGAATTATACATTAAGGACAGGCTTCACATTAGCTTAGAGGGAAAAGAGGTGCCTGCAGTTTGGACTGGCAGATTTCATATGATCCAGGTGGGGTTTAAACTTGTGAGGGGAAGAGAGGGGACTACCTGGCCTTGTCTTGCAGGTGGGGGGGGCACAGGGCAGGAGCACCAGATAGTGCACAAGAGGTGTCTTGTAGGCAGGCAACAGATAGGCTCCAAGACAAGGGGGGTAAGGCGGCACATTTGAGAGCGGTCCTGATTAACAACTGGACCATGGGAAAAAAGATGCCAGAGCTTCAAGCACTGTTAAAGGAGGGTTGGAGTGGATGTGGCAGCTGTCACAGAGACTTGGGCAACTTCCAGGCATGATTGGGACCTAAACCTAACAGTGTATACCACGTGCATCTTGAATGAGAGGCTAGAGGGGGTTCTGAATGCACAGGGTCACCTAGATGAGTGCAAGCATGGCTTTGCTAAGGGCAGATCATGTTGGACCAACCTGATGGAGTTCTATGAAGTGGTGACTAGTGCACTGGATCCAGGCAGGCCAGTGGATTTCCTCTTTCTGGACTTCAGCAGTACATTTGACTCAGTGTCACATCCCGGGCTACTGAGGAAGCTGGATGATATGTGGGTGGGGGGACTGATGGTCAGGAGGATAGGAAAATGGCTAGTGGGCCTTATACAGAAGGTGAGGGTGGGGGGATCTTGTCCTTTAGGAGGGGCCTTTGTGTGGTCCCTCTGGGGTCAGTACTGAGCCCACCCCTGTTTGACACCTATATCTCAGACACCAGAAGTGGTATAATGAGCGGGATGAGCATCTTTACCGAGGACTCAAAGCTGTGGGCATTTCTATCTGTCCCTCTCACTTCACTAGTGCTGGCCTATTTTCTGTGCCCTGGTCAAGGCTGAAGTTATGTGGGACAGTCCATTCAAAGTGGCTGTACACATTATGCAAAACTGTCTACCACTCAGCATCACCCTGGCAGCATGGTGGAGGCCTTTATAGGTACATCCCATCTTTCTGAGTAATCTTACTGTCTAGTTTAATTTTATTTAGTTTTGTCTAATTTCTTGAACAGTGGATTGCTGAAATGATTTGTTCTTTGGAGCAACTGTAATTATGGTGTTTATTATCATTTTATTTTATTGTTTTATTTGTAATGCATTCTCTATCTGCTTTTGGTTTTGGTGCTTTATTCTATTTGTACAGCACTGTGAACTCAAAGGAAAAGGTGCCTAAAAATAAATTTTCCAAGCCTTTTAATTGACAGCTAACTGTTTTGCTTGGAACCAACCTTAAACATTTAGGAAAGCAAGGTACAGGGCTTGCTAAACAATGGAAGGGGTAAGACCTGATGATAATATAACAGTATTCAATGCAAACATTTGTAAAAATGAATTAATGTATTCTACAAACAGGGCTTTGAAGGCCAGTGGCACATTCATAAGGTGAAAAAAGAAATGGGCAGACTGGATGGGCCTTGCGGTCCTTATCTGCCGTCAACCTCTATGTTTCTATGTTTCTATGATGATTATTGTTCTTTTCAATGCAGCATAGCTCAGTTGTTGCAATAAAGCTTTCCCTACTAACAGAAGATTGCTATAGAGTATGGTGGAACCCAGTTATGCATGGAATTCCATGACTGGAATATGCTTGTTCTGCTGCAGTAGTGACATTATTATGTTGTTCTGCTGCAGTAGTGATGTCACTACTGCAGCAGAACAACATGAAATGCTGCCACATAGTTGCTTTCCTCTATCCAATTAAGCTGGAAGTTGCTTTTTTTAAAACTTGAACTTGCAAAAGCATCTGTAGCATACTATGTCAGTTAAAAAAAAAGGAAATGTTAAAATTTCTATTCTTCGCTGTCTTCACTAGATGGTTTTGTGTGATTTTCTATGCTGTGACTGCCCATACACTATAAAAGATTGTGTATCAGCAGGCATACACAAACCAGTATATTCTTGTATCTCGAGGTTCCCTTGATAACAGAGAACCTCTTGAGCTGCACTCTCGAGGTCATCTGTTACCAAGGAAAACATATCGATACAAGAATATCATTGTTGTGTATGACTGCTCATACACAGTACCTTATGTTGCAGTAGTTATTACTATCTGAGTCATTGGTCCTGGACACTCCACAGTGACATGGGGCAGACAACACTGTGGGGGCAAGACCCATAACAAATGTTAACATGGAGATCCACAAGTCCCATAACATGAACAAACACATTTAAATAAATAAAAAATGTCAGCAAATAAAGGGAAGGACTTACTTGGCGTACACCTACAAATCAAAACATGCTGCACCAAATTATTTTTTTTATATTGACTTTCGTTTTCTTTTAACAGACCGTTCTGTCTTAAATGTATGACCTCACTCCCACACAGAAGCCTTAAACCAGCAGCTATGCAAATCCAATAAATAATGACTAATGTTAAACTGCAGTGATGCCAACTGTCTTAGCAGCTAAAAAGGTGACCTGGCTTGCTGTTTCTACTATACAATGGACATTAGCAGTCAGAGTGCTGCAATGCCTTCAACATGAAACTGTATTAACTGTGAGCCTTTCAAGTCAATGGCCCTCTGTCTATTTATGCTAATTACCATAAGCTTTTCCAAGCATTTACTCATGAACTACTGGTGCCAGTCCAGTCAGGGCCAAGGATAATTAACTACTAGATTAGGAGACAATAGTTTCCCAGGCATAAGCTTAGAGAGATGTCCACTGTCCCACAGTCCAGTAACAAAAGTTGAAAGGTACAGTAAAATAGAATATAGTAGCAGCAAATACCTGTGACACAATGCTCTCAACTGACTCCACAAATTAAAAAGAAAATAGACCTTCTTACCCAACTCCGGGCTAGGGACAAAAGTTGGCGGCTTTTCAAGGCCTCTGAGCAGCAGCATGATTATAATCACTATAGAGCCCTGAGAAACTCTCGCAAAAGGAATACTTGACATGCCAAAAGCACCTTCTGTAAAGATCTACTAATAAAAGCTGGAGGCGACTCAAAAAAATTCTGGTCAGTCATCAAAGCTCTTCTTGGAACAAATAAGCCAAGCACCTCAAATGACATGCTACTAAACGGCGTACATTGTAACAATCCAGTGACTATTGCTAACTCTTTCAACTGTCATTTCTCAGATCTAACATGCTACTCTGCCTCCTTTCCCACTATTCACCCTTCCTCCACTCCTGTGGTTACCGAACCTACACTCTCTCATCCACTTTTCAGGTTTCAGACCGTTACAGGAGTTGAAGTCCTAAAGATGCTACTCTCTATCTCAGACACCACTAGCTGTGGTGCTGACAGTTTGGAACCTAGGCTTCTGAAAGCTGCAGCCCCTCTCATAGCCTCCCCTTTTGACTAAAATCTTTAACTTGTCACTATCCCACGGTGTAGTCCCCAACATATGGAAGAGAGCCAAAATAACCCCCATCCTAAAAAGAGGTGATCCAAAAGATATGGCTAATTACTGGCCCATTGCTATCCTTTCCATGCTTAGTAAAATCTTAGAAAAATTAGTGGCAACCTAAATCATTGAGTATCTAAGGCAACACAACCTCCTCACTGGTTCACAGCATGGCTTCCGTAAAGGCCATAGTACTTCCACAGTCCTCCTAAAACTTACCAATGACATATATTCTGCCATGGATTCTGGTCTCCTGACAGGTGCTATTTTCATTGATCTAGCCAAGGCATTTGACTTGGTTAATCATACCTTTCTCCTTACAAAACTCATCTCCCTTGGATTCTCAGTCGAATCAGTGAACTGGTTTCATAGCTATCTGTCCAATCGGCAGCAGGCTGTAATTTTCAACTCAGCCATGTCTGATCTGTCATCCATACAGGTAGGCATTCCTCAGGGCTCAATACTTGGCCCCCTACTTTTCACTATTTTTATTATTGACCTTCCATCTCAGGCACCTACCTGTTCCTCTTTGCTCTACACGGATGACCTGGTCCTCTATTACAGCACCAGAAATGCATTGAACATAAACCGCTCCCTTGCCTCTGACTTCCTAAACATACAATCCTAGCTGTCGGTGAATCACCTTGTTCTTAATATAAGCAGAAGCAAAACTCATTCCATGCTATTTGGCTCCCCTGCTAAACTAACAGAAAATTGAGACTTCTTAAAAACCTCCTGTGCTGATAATTCCCTCTTAGTCAACACTACTTCCTTCAAATATCTGGGCATTCTCCATGATGAATCCCTTGAGTTCAATCTCCACATCACTGCTATTTATAAATCCGTTAATGCAAAAATTTGGGGAGCTTACTGTACTAGATATGCCCTCACTTCATCGGCCAGACTCACTTTTGCACAAGGTTTTCTGCTCCCATCTTTGGCCTATGGCTCAGTTACCTTCCTAGGTACAACTAAGGCCTCCCTTCATTCATGGGATACCACCTATAATAATATTTGCTGTTATGCTTCTGCCTCTCCTAGGTACAAATGTCACTGTCAGCTCTATGCTGATCTAAAATGGCCTAGTCCTTCTGCTTACCGTCTCCTATCCTACGGTGCTCTAATTGACAGTATAACAAGATCTGGCCTTCCTCAATCCCTTGCCTCTTTACTTCACTTGCAAACCCCCTCCTATAGACTTCGCTCAAGTGATCAAACCCTTCTGCACATCTCTAGGCGTAAGACCTCCATGGGTGCACAAACTTTCTTCTATGCTGCTCCTAAGTATTGGAATTCTATCCCTCAAGAAATTTGTTTTGCCCCTATAAACATTGGTTTTAAGAAGCTTCACCATGAATATCTACTTGCATCAAGTCCTTGTACCTGTTTCCATCCACCTTAAGCTCATCTCTTATCTGTCCTTTACCTTACTCTGGCTCCACCCTTCCTATATTTACATTCTTACCCATCTCCCCTTTCCTCTGTCCCCTTCCCCTCTACTTTATTGTCTATGTTTATTTTGTTTTGTTATGGCACTTCTGTTTTCAGTCTATAATATCTACTAGTACTAAATCCTGTACTTGTACTGCACTTGTTTCATCTTTCATATCTCTTATACTAGCTGATATTATGTACTTTGTTTTTCAACTCTGTATTTTTTACAGACTAGCAAATTATTTGTATATTTCTGAATATCTTAATATCCTCACATTCAATGTGCTGCGTCACATGGCTGTTGTTGTTTGTTAATGTATTTGACTTGTATTCTCCAGGGTCGTGCCTGAAAATAGGCATCTCTATGCCTAGCACACCCACCCGGTCACCAAAAGCAAATAAATAAATACATTCTTTCCCCTTTTCACCAGGTGATCTTTTTTTACAATTGAGCCCCAAATCAAAACTGATAAGAAAAAATGTTATAAACTACCAGTGAGTTTTAATGCAAACAAATTGAAAAATCATGCACTTTGGTCGCAGAAACCCGATGGTAACTTACCAGCTGAGTGGGGAAGAGCTCACAGTAACAAGACAGAGAAGGGACCTGGGGGTGATCTTATCCAATGACTAGTAGGTGGTTAGGCAGTGTGTCAAGACGGTGGGTGAAGCAAACAGGATGCTTGGATGTATAGGCAGGGGCATCACTAGTAGGGAGAGGGAGGTTATTATACCACTGCATACATCATTGGTGAGACCTCGCCTGGAGTACTGTGTCTAGTTCTGGAACCACACCTTAGGAAGATCATACGGTTTATGTGTTTCAAATGAGGACAAACAACATGGTGCAGTGCCTACATTACAAACCCTACAAGAGAAGTCTCAGGGAATTAAAAATGAACTCAGTGGAGGAGAGGGTGATATTATACAGACTTTCAAATATCTCACAAGTATAAACCCAGTGTAGGAGGGAAGCATATTCCATTGTAAAAGATACTCAAGGACAAGGAGGCATTCTATGATGCTGGGGGGGGGGCTTAGGGAAAATGTGAGGAAGTTCTTCTTTGAGAGGGTGGAAGATGTTTAGAACAGCCTCCTGGAGGTGGTAGGGGCAAAGACAATTGAGGGGCGTAAGAACGCATGGGATAGGCATAAGGAAATTAAAAAAAAGTCAAGAGGTAGTAATTGCAGGAATAGTAAGGGAAGGGAAGTGAGGGGCAATGCAGACAGTGAAATTGAGCAGACTCAGTAGGCCATGTGGTCCTTTTCTGCTGTCAACTTCTATGTTTCTATGTGACTAAGAACCCTAACATAATTTAATAACTGGAAACAGTATACAACTACCTTAATACAAAGGAGACCAGCCTGTGACATAAGGTGACCACTCACACTACAGTGGATTATGCTCTCTACTTGGTCACCTGTGTGGCTGTTTTCTGCTGATCTTCCAAACTCATCCGTTCTCTGTCTTCTTAATCTATCTCATGTAGTGGTGGGGGTGAAGGTACGGCAAGTTGCAGCTGGTCCTTCAATCCTTTAGGAATGTAGAGAACAGGGACTTCTGGTGATGCAGCTCACCTGAAGACAGCTTCTCCAACAATCTCCAGCCACCCACTCCAGTAATCTTTATTTAATCTCCTAAAACACACAGTAAATACCCTTAAAATGCTACAGGGGACTTATGAAGCTCTCAAGTTCAGAGTACGAGGCAAAAAGGGTAGAAAAACAGCTGGAGATGGACATAGACATGAAGAAACTGCCGTCTCGGCATACTCCCCCAGCTATGCCAGAAAAGGCCCCTGAAAAATCACGGGCTGCAAGTTCTGCCATCTCTCAGACTCTGGTGCTAGCCAAGATGGACTGAGAACCACTTACATTGACTGGCTTTCTGGCAGAATTCTGCCCTTTTAAAGGGGAATTGAGGAGTATGGCTACAGAATTTAAATCCCTTTCACAGGCACTTGAAGATATCTCATCCCGAACATCAGACAAGGAGGCCCATATTTTTTTACTGGAGAAACGAGTTGACAAGACAGACCCAGAATTGATTGCCATGAAGCAAAAAATGTCAAAAATGGAGCTTAAAATTGAAGACCTGGAAGGTCGTAGCCGCTGCAATAATGCAGTAATTATCGGGCTACCAGATTGGGAGGAAGGGCAGGATACCATTCTGTTTGTACAGAAATTTGTTGGAAAAATAGCAGGACCATCTCCTTATGGGACTAATTACATCATAGAAAGGGCTCACAGGGCCCTCAGACCCATCCCTCCACCTCGCACTCCTCCTCGCCCCCTCATATTCCATTTCCTTAACTATTTGGAATGGCAACATTTCTTAGCTAAGATATGAGAGATACAGGGGATAATCTGGGAAGGGAAAAAAGTTCGGATAGCCCAAGATCTGCCCTTGTCGGTCCGTCAGCAGAGAGCAGCTTTTAATCCTTTAGTGACCAAACTCCTAGCAGCTGGCCTAAAATTCAAAATGCTTTATCCGGCAAAATTTCAGGTCCTAGTCTCGGGCTCTTGGTTATCCTATGATGATTCAGCTTCTGCTCTCCTCGTCCTAAAATCCGCATTACCTGATCTCTTTCGGGACACTTGAAAAACGGCCTGGCTCTCTGCTTCATTTTCATTCAGGGAGGATTCTCTGCAGCTAAGCGTGGCATGGTTGGCCTCTGAGCAATGAATCTGGTACGCTGGATCCCTGGGGTTTGTTTATGGCCCCATTACGATCGGGCACCACTGTTTACATTTCCCCATTTTTTCTGTGTCATTTTTTAACCGATAGATGTCATTTCGGGATGAATGACTGGGCAAGAGCCAAAAGAGGACTGATTTTCTGGCATCTACCCAGGACATAATTATATTTTGTTGGTTTTTGTATCACCTGCAAGACAAGACTTTTTTGGGGGAAACTTTACTTTCAATATAATATTTTAACAAACTAAAAAGGGTGACTCGGCCGGGCTATTAAAGACCTAGGCAGACATGTGGTGCCTTTTACTTTTAAATGGAATAATTACTGAAGAAAGGTTACTAGAGATCCGAGGATTAGGAATCTCGATAATCTCCCATAGTGGTTGTGTACATAGTTATTGGCAATTTGGTAGGATGTAGTTCCAGTAATCCTCCACAAGGTGGTAGTGTAACATATAGTATTGTAGCAAGCTTACCTTTCTATAGATAATATTGATTTGAACACTGCCACAGGTTATTGGAGGGGAAGATGTTTTATTTAAGTTTTACAATATGAACAAGTTAATGATACACTGTAATGAAGGGTGGTTGGAAGGGAGGAGCAAGAGTATGGGGCTCTGCAAAATGAAGCATGCAGCAGTTCAGGGGAGGGAGGGCTGGGTAGAGTCATGTTAAAATGTTATGGGAATATGGGATGTGAATGGGGGGTGGGAGGGAGGTTCAATACGCAGTCCATGGGTTTCATGATATGCCGAGAAGGTGGACATACTTCCTTTTTATAACAGTTCTCATTTTTAGATTACAGCATGGCTAATGATTTATCCTTTTCCTCATGGAATGTGAAAGGGGTAAGGAGGAAAATAAAACAATATAAGGTTTTAAAACATTTAAATCTTATGCAATCACATGTTACTTTTATGCAGGAATCCCATGTGCTGGATTCTGATGCTTCATAAATGAGATGACAACAAGTGGGGCAGGTTTTCGCAGGCCGGGGTACAACCAACAGCTGTGGTGTCATGATTCTAATCAATAAAAGTGTCCTGCTTAAGGCTATACAAACTATTAAAGACCCACATGGTAGGTTTATCATAGTTCAGGGTACTATATATGCCACAGAACTCCTATTGGGCTGTGTATATGGTCCAAATATAGATGATCCTAACTATTTTATGTGGCTTATTAAAATTATTTTGCCCTTTTTACCACTCTCAATAATTTTAAGTGGAGACCTGAATCTGGTTTTTGATCCATCCATGGATCGGTCTGACTTTATTAAGAGGGGACTCTCTCCGACTCAATGAGCGTTTCGAGACCTCATAGACCAACTGGGCCTTTGTGATGTTTGGAGGGTCCTAAACCCCAAAGAACGGGAATATACATTTACCTCACCAGTCCATGGCTCATCATCCTTGATTATATTTTATTATCCCATTCATTTCTCCCAGGGGTATTGTCCTCCTCCATCCATCTGGGACCCCTCCTCTGACCACTCTCTTGTACTATGCCGGATATCTTTCACATCCCTGCCCAAACGGAATTCTCAGTGGAAGATCAATGATCAATTGCTCAAACACCCAGAGACCGTTAATAACATAAAAGATCAGATAGAAAGTTTTCTTACTACTAACCATAATACCACTACCAAGCCTGACATCCTCTGGTGCGCCTTCAAAGCGTATATTAGGGGTGTACTAATAGGACTAGCCTCTTACAGGAAAAAATCCCAAGATTCGAAATTAAAAACTTTCTTATCCCAAATCTGGATTATAGAAAAGAACTTGACTCCGCACTCCCTGGAGGATACCAAGCTGAAATTAGCCCAATTAAAAAATTCTTATCTGGACTTACTCAGGGAGAAAGCCGAATTTGCCATTCTTCGAAACAAAGCTTCCTACACAGACCAGGGTGAAAAGGCAGGAAAGTTGCTAGCCCTGCATATTAAACAACAGGAAACATCCCAAATTATTCCTCCTATTAGGACACAGAGTGCTGGTTCCCTGAAAACTACATCGGTAGACATAGTTCAGGAATTCTCCACTTATTACAAGCAATTGTATGGGCTGATGAGTGACCCTCCCACATCTTCAACATTATCCTCTTATTTGAACAACTCCCAATTGCCTAGCCTTTCAGAGGTTCCTAAATTAGCTTTAATTAAGCTCATATCGGCTCTAGAAATAACCGAAATAATACAGAATCTCCCTACAGATAAAACTCCAGGAATGGATGGTTTTTCTGCCACCTTCTACAAGAGATTTAAGGAGCAGATTATACCATTCCTTTTACCGTTATACCAGCAAATTTTATCAGGAGCACAAGTGGACCCTACTCTCTTTGAAGCTCTTATAGTTCTATTACTCAAACCGGACAGGGATTTAGAGCTAATACAAAATTATAGAAATATTTCGCTCCTTAACCAAGATGTCAAAATATTAACAAAACTATTAGCTGATAGGTTCAGCCTTATGCTTCCAGACCTGATAGGGTCTCAGCAGGTGGGATTCATGAAAGGACAGTCCTCAGTGGATCACCTCCGAACACTCTCACATGTCTTCTCGGTGTCCAGGGATCTCCCAGTGCCAGCAGCCCTTGTGTCCCTGGATGCCGAGAAGGCATTTGATAGAGTGGACTGGAAGTTTTAATTTCACGCTTTGGAAGCTTTCGGTTTTCCGTCAGAATTCCAGAGCTGGATACATTCCATATATAGATCCCCCTCAGCCAGAATTTCTGGGAATGGGGTGATCTCAGACCCATTTCCATTATATTCCGGTACAAGGCAGGGATGCCCCCTTTCCCCATTATTATTTAACATTTACCTTGAACCTCTTATTCGCAGACTATTGATATGTCAGGAAGTACAAGGCATCCCCATACAGGATGTTGAAGTAAAGCTCTCCACATACGCGGACAACCTCTTGCTACATGTGTCTCACCCAGAAACCTCTATTCCCACCATGCTAACCATCATTACAGAATTCAGTCAGTTATCGAACTATAAATTAAATATAGATAAATCATTTGTTTTTCCCCATAACTACAAGGTATTTAAAAGTCCTGTTGACTCCCTGGGTCTATCTTGGTCCCGAGATACCCTCAGATATCTTGGCATTGTACTCTCTAGAAGCCCAGCTCTGAACATTAAAAACAATGTAGATGCTTTGGTTCAAACGATTAGTTATGATTTAGACCGATGGACAAAGCTTCCCATATCGATCTGGGGAAGGATTAATTTAATTAAAATGAATATTTTTCCCTGGTTATTTTATCCCCTTAATATGCTTAACATATTCCAACTGGGAACCTGGTTCACCAAGATACAGAAACTTTGTACTAAATTTATCTGGTCAGATAAACACCCAAGATTGGCGTATCACAAGCTGGCAACCCTGAAACCTCAGAGAGGCCTGTGTTTGCCACATTTTAAGCTTTATTACTGGGCCAGTCATGCTTCCAAATATTTACCATGGTTTTCAACAGCCCCCCCCTTCTCTCACCCGTTATGGTTACGTATCGAATTGGCCATGATGCAGTCTTGCAACATAGCTCCCGCTACATTACTAAGTTTAAAATTCGCCCTTTTACCATCTAGGTTAAAGTCAACACCGATGGCTCTATCGATGAGAGTACATTCTCAACTATTTGCATTCCTGTATTACAAACCTTACATGGACCTCTCTCAATCCTTTTGTAATAATTCAGCTTTTCAACTTAATGGCAAAAACTTATCCCCTAGATGGTTGCCCCACTTGGGCGAAGGGAAGCTATCCTCATTAGTTAAGGAGGATGGCATCTGGCACTCAGTTGAGGAAATTGTCAGTAAATTTAATGTTCTAATGCCCTGTTATTTCAAAATTTTCCAGTTGAAGCATCTTATTGTCAAAGTGATAGGAAGGATTCCTCCATTAGCGATTACACCTTCACTACAGGAGGACCTGATCCCATTGGCAAGCTTGACTAAAGCAGTATCTGAAATATACACAGCTTTATACACCTGGCGATTTAAGGACTGCTTTGACCCCACCGAATACTGCTCGCATCTCTTTCCACACTATACCATAGCCTGGCCCACCCTTTGGAATAATTGCCATAAATATGTGACTAAGGATAGATTATGCCTAATGCAGTTTCATATATTGCATAATTTATATTACTCTCCCCCAAAATTTGCCAAATGGGGTTTACTTTCCTCCAATTTGTGTTCCCGTTGCTCCCTGGAGGAAGATAATCTTCTCCATATCTTTTGGGAATGTCCCAAGGTAGCCCCTCTATGGGCCAGTATTCGGACCAAAGTAGATCCACTTCTGGGGCTTTCTGACTATTTTACACCTGTAATCTGCTTGCTGGGGGATTATTCCCAAATACATGTATGACATTGTAGATGTTATATGTCAATGATTTTATTGTCTGTAAAGATACTTGTCCTAAGGCATTGGAAGGATGACCAAATTATTTCCTATACTGAATGGTTCAATGAGTTATTATCAAACCTCAGAACAGAAAAAATGATAGCAAGCCTACATAATAGAATGCCCAAGTACTCGAATTTATGATCCCCTTTATATGCCCTGTTTTCATTATAATGCTAACTGCTTAATCTCGACATCAGCAACACGATCAGTATTATTTGGACTATGGGGAGGGTGGAGGGCAGTTCCATTGTAACAGGATGTAACAACTGTTGTAAAGTCTCATTTTGAATGGCTCCGCCTCATTATGTGAAAAATTTGCAATAAACTTTAAATTGAAAAAAAAAGGAATGTAGAGGACAGACCTGAATTCTTGGCCAGAGACAAGGGGTACCCTTCTCTGTTTCTGCCCATGCTCTCTATATCTTATTCTTCTCAGTCTTTCCCTATCTCAATTAGTGGTGACAGTGCGGCAACTTGTAGCTGGTCCTTCAATCCTTCAGGAATGTAGAGGGCAGATCTGAAGTCTGAAATCTGCGGACAGAAACAAGGAGTACACTTCTTTGTTTCAGTTTCCTGCTGATGTCCTTCTCACTCAATTGGTTGGCAATCCAGCAGCCCCACTGTACTGATAAAACAGCACACTTCAACTGGTTTACTAACTCCTAAATAGGCAATGATGATTGGCCTGCACCAGTATCCCAGCATCTGCTTGTCTGAGTCCAGACTTGCACTGTCCCTGTGACCCTCTTGGAGTGCAGTTTTATAATTTTGCACAGCAGCACACAGACTGGAAAGAGTTGAGTCAAGGGTCTAAATAATTGACACTGCCTCCTTGAATCTGGAATTGGACATTTCTGTTTCATAGGCAGTAGCAGACATTGAGACAACATGTCAGAGAATTTGTGCTAACCCTGTGATTGGCTGCTGTATCACACCTTTTACAGTGCTTTGCTATTGTAGCTCAATCTACTCTGCCTGCCTCAGAAGTAATGGATGCATGCAGCCAGCACCTCAAACTCTAGCCAGTCATCAGTTTGTGAGTCAAAACAAACAAAAAATACTTGTGCAAAAATCAATAAAAAAGCTTTTATGTTTACAGACTGGACAGCTGGATTTAGTTCAAAATCTGATGTGGCATTGTCAAATTATTTATCAGTTACATGGGTGGCCATGAATCAGATTGGAGTCCAGCAGAGTAGCTGACCAGACTAGCCACAAACCAAGAAGCAGCCAGACCTGTACTCGGGGATTGCCACACAGCAAATGTGAGCACAGCAGCGTAGCCGATCAGACAAATCAACCCAGCCTTCATAATGCTAAATCAACATATACAACAGGCAAGTTTATTTAGTGCTGGGGACATAGGGATGGAACTAACTGCTGGATTTAAATTCACAAAATGACACAATTTAAAGGGCAGCTGACACCATTTTCAGACTCAGGCAGGCAACTTGCATGAAGGAGTTGCCTGCTCAAGGAGCTAGTCTACGCTACAGTTAATTTCTTAGTGCAGTAATTAAAAGCAACTTTTATTTTAAAGCTCTGTTTCTAACTTATGAGTACGAGCACAGCTGTTGCCAAGTGCCACAGCCCACCCCTAAAAATTGCACTTGAAAATATAGTAAAGAACAGGGCAGTAGGTGCGCTGTATGGAGAACACTGCCACTGGGGGAGTGCAGCATCTAAATATACATTACAGTACCTTTGACTGCAGTTTTACATGTACATGTATATTTTTACAGTATATACTAACTCCATACATGTCAAACTGCAGACAAAGGCACTGTATGTATATTTAGGCACCTCCCTCCCCTGAACTCAGTGTTCTATATATAGTGCGACTGCAGCCCCATTTCCTAAGTACATCATCAAAGTGCTATTTTCAGAGGCTGGACTGCAGCACTCGTTGGCGGGTCACCATCTACTCTGCTTCATACAGTACTTGCTGTAGTAACTTCCTTATGTAAAGCACAAAAAAAATCATGCAATGCACAGAAGATGTGCAGTTGGTGCCACCCATTTTATTTCTACACCCTTTCTCGCCTG
Source organism: Neoceratodus forsteri (assembly GCA_016271365.2). Classification (NCBI taxonomy): domain Eukaryota; kingdom Metazoa; phylum Chordata; order Ceratodontiformes; family Ceratodontidae; genus Neoceratodus; species Neoceratodus forsteri. The sequence continues at coordinate 962,988,532 of CM028132.1, read as the reverse complement.
CTCTCATCTACCAATCAAGGTGGCAATACCCAGCAAACCATGTGTGTGTGTGTGTCCGTTCTTATAAACAAGTTACATAGTTTGCAAATATAACCCCAACTGCAAGGAATTTCACACCCATAAATGAGACCGAACATCCCATCCTAGCAATATCAATTCTCATGTCCCCCTCCCCAGCTCACCTCAGAAGATCAATCAGTGAAAGAACACTGTTATCTTTATAAATAAACTGTAGCAAATACAAAAAAATGAACCCACTGTGCCTCCCACCCTCTTTCTAATAAAGTAGGTCCAGCATTCTCCCAGCATCTAGGGATGGAGCAAGAAGTAAGACTTTGGTAGAACTCACCAGTTAATCATGCTGGCTGCGGGTGCAGGCACTTGGCACCAGCTGTGGGTTCAATTCTACTGCGGGGGAGTCTGTGGTTCGATCCTGCTACAGGAAATGTATGGTTCGATCATGAGCCTGGAGAGTGTTAAGTTCAATCACAAGATCCTCCTGACCCGGAAGAGCTAGAAAGTCAATCCAGATCAGGAGACAGTGAGGACTGATGCTGGGCTGGGCTGGGAAAGTGCAGTTCGAGCCTTATTCCTGCAGTTGCTGCTTCAGTATTATATTCTTCTTGTCATCTTTCCACAGTATCCAGCAGTGCAATATCACCTGTCCAGCTGGTTCTCTGCGACTCAGGAGGATTAAGAGGATGCCCACTTATGTCACAGCTCCCTTTCAAACTGCAGTGCAGCCCTCACTGTCCCTCTCCCTACATCCTGACCCAACATGCAGAAGTGGAGCCAGAGGGTCTGCCAATTAAGTCCTGATTATTTATGCCTTTAGCAGAACAGTGCAAGGCACAGCCAATGTTACAAGAGCTGGAAATAATTACCAGGGATGCAATGTCACGTGAAAAGATTTTACCTCAGAATGTCCTACATATATCCTAAATTTGGCCCTTGTGTCACTGATGTGTTATGATTTACAACAATAAATACTATGGCTGCCACTGTTATTATAGCATATGTAACCCCCTACAAATGAGGGTACCCAAAAAGTCTTCCTTGAGCTTGTCTAAATGCTCACTGCCAGGCTGGTGTCCTGCATTTTAGCAGTTTAAATGTGATTGCCAGAGAAACATAGAAACATAGAAACATAGACTTTGACGGCAGATAAGGACCGCTAGGCCCATCTAGTCTGCCCATTTCCCTACCTACAGGATAGGCCGCAGATCCTAGTTAACCAACAGCCTATTTCTTCCTACCCCCCACAAGAATTGCCTTATGTCTGTCTCATGCATTCTTGAATTCTCCCACAGTTTTAGACCCCACAACTTCCTCAGGAAGGCTGTTCCATGCATCCACTACCTCTCTGTGAAATAATACTTCCTCACATTGCCCCTGAACTGCCCTCCTTCTATCTTTAAATTGTGTCCCCTTGTTCTTGCAAGTCTCTTTTTGAAAGATGCTACCTTTTGGACTTTATTGATTCCACTGAGGTACTTAAAAGTTTCTATCATGTCCCCCTCCTTCTTTCCTCAAGGGTATACATATTAAGCTCCTTTAGTCTCTCCTCATACAGCTTCTCTTGCAGACCCTGCACCATTTAGTGCCATCCTCTGGACTGCCTCTATCCTGCCTATGTCCTTGCGGAGATGGGGTCTCCAGAACTGGACACAGTACTCAGATGGGGTCTCACCAACAGTCTGTACAGAGGGTTAACAACTTCCTGTTTTCTGCTGATGATGCCTCTCCCTATACATCCCAGCATACCCCAGCCCTCCCTACTGCCTTCTCACATTGCTTGCTAACCTTAAGGTCATCTGATGATTACCCCCAGGTCCCTTTTCTTTTTGTTGTTGTTACTACCTCCCCACCCATTGTGTATTCTTCCCTGGGTTCTTGTTTCCCAAGTGCATTATTGCACTTCTTTGCATTGAATCCTAGCTGCCATACTTCTGACCATGCCTCCAACCTTGCCAAGTCCTTTTCATCCTTTCCGCCTCCTTGTGTATCAACTCTTTTGCAGATCTTTATGTCATCTGCAAAAGGCATACTTTTCCTTCAGTCCCTCTGCAATGTCACTGATGAAGACATTAAAAGGACTGGACCAATACTGAACCCTCCGGTGCCCACTAGTAACTGCCCTTTCTTCAAGTGGACTCCATTTACAATTACCTTCTGTGTCCTGTTGTCCGCCAATGTTTTACCAGGCTATCACCCTGGGTCCTACTCCCAGGCTGGTTAATTTGACTATTAATCTTTTGTGAGGACTGTGTCAAATGCCTTGCTAAAGTCTAGGTAGGCCATGTCCACTGCCCCTCCCTGGTCTACTACTTTGGTCACCCAGTCAAAGAAATCTATTAGATTCGTCTGACATGACCTTCCCGCTGTGAATCCATGCTACCTTGGGTCCTGTGCTCCACTGGCCACTAGGTACTAGACTATTCTTTCCTTCAGAAGTGACTCCATCACTTTCCCTACCACAGAGGTCAGACTGGCAGGTCTGTAGTTTCCTGCCTCTGTCTTGGACCCACTTTTGTGAAGGGGAATCACATCCACCTTTCTCCAATCCTCAGGTACCACACCAGCCTCCCATGATTTATTAAAAAGAGTAGCCAGTGGTTTCACTAGTTCCTCCCTTAATTCTTTTAGAATTCTAGGATGAATTCCATCAGGACCCACTGCTTTGTCCACCTTCAGTTTTAGGAGTTCTTGCAGAACCCTTTCTTCTGTGAAAGGACTGGGATCGACCTCCCTATCAAGAGTGCTTCTGTTAATTGGATTAGGCACTTCCTCCTCCTCTTTTGTGAATACTGAGCAGAAATATTTGTTTAGTATTCCTGCTTTTTCACTGTCCCCCTCTGCACCACCGTTCATTCTATTCAGCCTCACTATCCCTCCCTTTGTCTTTCTCGCTTCGCTGATGTACCTATAAAGGTTTTATCCCCTTCTTAACTGGAGTTTGCTATCTTTTCCTCAGTTTGGGCCTTTGCTATTCTGACTTCCCTCCCTGCTTCCTTCTGCCTTAACTGGTACAGCTCTGTCCTGCTCCTTCTGTGTTTCTATATACTTCGGAATGCTATATTTTTCTTCCTGACTTTCACAGCCACCTCTTTTGAGAACCATAGTGGCTTTTTTTTGTTTTGATTTGTTTATTTGCTTCACACAAAGGCTTGTTGCCTCTGTGATGGCAGTTTGATAATTCCCATTGTTGCTCCACACCTCCTTCTAGCCTGTTTGCTAGTGCTTTTCTGAGGCACTCTCCCATCTTGCCAAAGTCAGCCCTCCTAAAGTCCAGTACCCTCACTTTTGTATGGCTTGACTCTGTAGCTGAGTTACGTGAACCACATGTTTGATGGTCACTTGTCCCCAGATGGCAACCCACTTCTAGATCTGAAATCCTCTCACTGCCCCGTTTGAAAGTACGAGGTCTAAGATTGCTCCCTCATGAGTGGGTTCCAAAACTAGCTGTCTAATGCCTGCCACCTGTAGGGCATCAAGAATGGCCCTGCTCTTGGATGTGGCTGCAGCAAATGTGCTCCAGTTAACATCTGGCATATTCAGGTCTCCCATCAACAGTATCTCCCCTTTCTCTGCCATTCTAAGAATGCCTTCTATCATTGATCTATCCTTGTCCATTCCTTCCCCCTGACATGGGGGTCTGTACACAACCCCTGTGCGGATTGTGGTGCCCTTTCCAGTCTCCAAGGTGACCCACAGTGCCTCCTCTCCTCCCTGTTTACTCTTTTGTTCAGTTGCTTTTATCCCTTCCTTTACATAGAGAGCTACTCCTCCCCCTCTTCTCCCCTGCCTGTCTTTCCTGCAGGTTTTGTACCCTGGTATGTTAACATCCCAGTCATGGTTCTCTGTGTACCATGTTTCTGTGACTGCTACGATATCCAGGCATCCCTCTTCCATTAAGTGCCTGTATAGCCTCTGTGCACTGTCTCTTTAAGAGCTGCCTGGATTGCAGTCATAAGTAGTCTGAGAGGGAGCTCTGTTGAAAGATGTAACTATTTGCTGAAAATCATTTAGAGTGATAATGATAATGTAGCTTGTCTAACCTGCCTTCTTTGCAGCAAGGACTGTTTTGTTTATCTCCACTATCTTGGTCCTGGACTGCCAAATTAGACCAATCAGTACTGGTAGGACCTAAAATGGAGCCGGACTGCAGGAGCTGTCTGGAGTCAAAATCTGTAGGAATTGTAGTTTGGGGCTTTTGGGGCCTTTTTGCACCTGGACGGGGAGCCTTTTTTGTGACTGACAGACAGATCAGCCAACCAAGCCTTTTGGATTCTGGGGAAAGTCCCAGGCTTGCTGGCAGTTGAGTCAGATCTAAGTTGGGAGCTGAAGAAGCAACAGCTTGAGACAGTCAAGCAGCCGTCTGAGTAGTTTCACGCTGGAGAACTGTGGAAAGGCCTAAGTTGTGGCCTGCATGTCTGCCTGCTGCCCCTGAGAGGGAGAGAAGAGAATTATTTTGGACTAAATCCAAGTTTGTGAGAACGAAGTAAGCCACTGATTTTTTGCCAGGCTCATACCTGAAGAAAACCAAAGATTTTGCTGAATACGATCAGCCTGTCAGGATTTCCAGCTGCTTTTGAATCCCCAGTTTGTGCAGAGACTTTGCGATTTTTTGACTGGAGAGTGGTTTACCTGGTACAGTAGAATTTCCTTACATGTAAATGTGCTGTGAGTTGTTAGTGGGTCGTGATTTGGTTCCCCACTGTGTGAACTGTGTTCTGCTTGCTGGAAGCTGTATGCAACCCAGAACGGACCGTATCCGAATTTTTCTCTATTTGGCCAGGGCCTTGCCACACTGGCCCAGCCAGACTACCAGCTGCACAGAGAAAGCCATTGACGAGAAACCTGCATGGAGATCAGCCCCCTACTCCACGCTTGAACAAGAATGATGCCTTGGCAAATCGTGTGGGCCCTGCTCCTCCTTGCACTCCAGATTAACCACCTGCTGTCTCGATTTTTGTCCAGCCTGTGTCCAGTCTTGGGTATTGTGAGCACTCATCAGGGTAGCTCCCTGCAACAACAGCCTAATCTAAAAGTGTGTCATCTCATTGTCTTGTTGTTTTCTTTTCACAAACTGAGCCCTCCAGCTCCGGATTACAAATAGTGTTTGTTGTGCATGTTGTTTTCTTCCATCACAGGGCCCCAACCAGCTGCAACGTTCCGGCTAGCCCACCATTCTCCATCTGGGTACCCAGAGTGTGTGACTCTTTATGGACCCTGAAGTGCAAGCATAACTGTTTGATTGATACAGCCTTTAAGGAAATCAACCTGATTACGCCCCTTCCTTGTTCAAGTCCCTTAAATAAATTAGATCTAACTCTTTTTTGCATTTACCCTGACTGTGATTCCAGTTTGTGCAAGAGTACTGCATGGCTATTATTTGCTGTGTATAACCTTGTTTTACAGGGGGTTCCCAGGGCAGGGCCAGAGAAAAGCCCTGGTGGTAAGTGCAAACAGTGTGAGTACTTGTGTGGTGTATCAGAGGTATCGTGAAAGTGATTATTGTGTATTGTTCCAGTCACTAGTAAGGAAAGAGTGGTGCTACAGTGTCCCAGAGGGCTGTGCCCAGGTTAGCTTGACCACTAACAAACCCTGACCTCTGGGTGGAGGCACCCGTTTCAGAACTCAGGCCCCTTAATGAGCTACTAGCCAAGCAGGCAGTAGTAGTAGCCCTTGGGATAGCGCCAGCTAGGGGTTACACATATATCTAACTCAGAAAATTCCATGGACTTTGAAATATTTGGCTGATAAATGTAAGTGATTTGCGGGGGTGGAGTGGGGGGTGGAGTTGAGAATAGCAACAAACTATCTTGTTAAGTGCAGCTTTGCATTAACAGCAAAGAAAACAATGCCTACCACATACGATTAATACAATATAGCATCTGTAAGTAGTAATTATTATATTACTGCAGTAAAGAATAAATCTGGTTTCTGTCAATAGTCAGATTAATTAGTAAAAAAAAAAATAACAATGCCATTGTTTTTACAAGGGGTCCCCAGGGCTGGGCCAGAGGAAAGCCCTGGTGGTAAGTGCTTGGCAGATGACACCAGGAGGAAGGACTGCTGTGTGACTGGACTTCTCTACTGGGACTAAAGAAGTAGAACTCTTGTACTTGGACCTTTAATTTAGGGTAAAAAAAAACTAACAAACAAAACAAAAAAAAGTGTGTGTTTGTCTGAGTTAACTGAACTGAATGGTTATCTGAGCAGCTATCTAGGTGTACATTTCAGGTGATTGAAAGGACTTGATAGCTGTGCAGTTTAAATTACTTGTAAAAACATCTAGTAAGTAGGGGGAGGTGGCTTAGCTAGAAGGACGCTAAATTTAAAGACTGCCTTAGAAAGATTCTGCTAGTAACTTGGCAGAAGACACCAGGTGGAAGGACTGTTGTGTGACTGGACATCTCCACTGGGACTATATTGCCCTCCATCCCTCAACTCCACCCTCCCACCCAAAGCTAGTTCTACTTTTATAGGCACAGGATTTGACTGACAACAGGAACTTCCTGTTTGGGAGCAGGAAGTGAGTGATCACAGAGCCACCAAAGATCCACCATCTTGGAAGGGCAAGAGTAGCTCTCTGGCCCCCTCTAGCTGCTGGAGGTCTGCCTCTGAGCAAGTAAGGGGTCTACTGAGAAATATAGGATATTCTTGTCTCAGAACAGGACAATCAGGAGCTTAAAGGGCACACAGGCAGAAAGTAAGTAGAGAGAGAAGTGAAAAAAAAAACAGAGGAAAGAGTAAGGATTCCAAGCAGTTAAGGGGCCAGAAATAAGACATGATGAGAGTGGTGCAGTGCAGTGGCTGTGGAGCAGCAGTCTTCCGGGAGACCTTCTGGAGGATGTGGTGTTGTCCTATCTGCAGGCACCTCTCTGGGCTGAGGGAGGAGGTTGCTCATCTCCAGGCTGAGTTGGCCAGGATTTGTGGGACTCCTCTTCCATCCAGGGACCACCAGTACCACTGCCGTTGCCTCAGAGGTTGCCAAGATAGAGGAGCGGTTGGACCACAGTGGGCTCAGGGAGGGTGAGGGTGGTGGAACAGAGGCGCATCCCTCCAGTTGTACCTCTCCACAATTCCTATGCCATTCTGGCAAAGTGAAGTTCCTCTATGGAGGCACCCACAATTGAGACCAAGGAGGATGCTGGGAGCCTCCACAAAGGAGACCCACAGGAGGGTGGCAGGGGAAGAAAACAACTCCTGGTGGGGGACTCCATTGTTAGGAAGGTAGAACTGGGGAGGAAGGGGAGAGGGAGGTAAGGTGCCTGCCTGGCGCCATGGCTTGGAGGGACAGGGAGCCAGTCTTCAGGATTGTCGGAGCAGTTGCAAAGGGGAGGGAGCTGGATGTCATTGTCCACCTAGGAACAAATGACCTGGCTAAGAAAGGGATTAGAGAAGTGCAGGAAGAGTTTGTGGAATTGGGGAGGTGCCTTAGACAAGTAGCACGCATGGTAACCTTCTCAGAGGTGCTGCCCATCTATGGCATAGGACAGGCTAGGGTGTTCCACACCATGGGATTCAATCAGTGGTTGAAAAACTGGTGCGGAGCTCAGGGATTTGGCTTCATTGGGGACTGGGGGTCCACCTGGAGTGATGCAAGCCTATACTGGCATGATGGGCTGCATCTGTCCAGGAGGGGAACCAGGATCCTAGGTGATAGGTTTAAGTGCTTCATTGGCAAGCATTTAAATTAGCCAAGGGGGGAGGCACTGGAAAGGAGCAGGGAAATCCTAGCCCCCCCAAAAAAATCATGGTAGTAAGTGCAGTAAACATCAACATAGATGTGTCGATAGGGAGAAGGGCAGGGGTAAATGGGGAAACTGACAAAGGCAAGAAGAACAGGGATGGGGCAAAAAGGAGCAAGGCCATCAGGAAATGGAAGATAATGAGTACCAATGCCCATAGTCTGGGCAACAAGCTCCCTGAGCTGGTGGCCTTGATGAAAGAGGGATGCCTGGATATCGTAGCAGTCACAGAAACATGGTACACAGAGAACCATGACTGGGATGTTAACATACCAGGGTACATAACCTACAGGAGAGACAGGCAGGGGAGAAGAGGAGGAGGAGTAGCTCTCTATGTAAAGGAAGGGATAAAAGCACCTGAACAAAAGAGTAAACAGGGAGCAGAGGAGGCACTGTGGGTCACCTTGGAGACTGGAAAGGGCACCACAATCCGCACAGGGGTTGTGTACAGACCTCCATGTCAGAGGGAGGGAATGGACAAGGATATGATAGAAGGCATTCTTAGAATGGCAGAGAAAGGGGAGATACTGTTGATGGGAGACCTGAATATGCCAGATGTTAACTGGAGCACATTTGCTGCAGCCACATCCAAGAGCAGGGCCATTCTCGATGCCCTACAGGTGGCAGGCCTCAGACAGCTAGTTTCAGAACCCAATTATGAGGGAGCAGTCTTAGACCTCATACTCTCAAATGGGGGCAGTGAGAGGATCTCAGATCTAGAAGTGGGTTGCCATCTGGGAACAAGTGGCCATCAAACAGTGTGGTTCACATTAAACTCAGCTACAGAGTCAAGCCATACAAAAGTGAGGGTACTGGACTTCAGGAGGGCTGACTTTGGCAAGATGGGAGAGTGCCTCAGAAAAGCACTAGCAAACAGGCTAGAAGGAGGGGTGGAGCAACAATGGGGAATCATCAAAACTGCCATCACAGAGGCAACAAGCCTTTGTGTGAAGTAAATAAACAAATCAAAACAAAAGAAAAAGCCACTACGGTTCTCAAAAGAGGTGGCTGGGAAAGTCAGGGAGAAAAAGACAGCATTCCAGAAGTATAAGGAAAGACAGAAGGAGCAGGACAGAAAGCTGTACCAGTTAAGGCAGAAGGAAGCAGGGAAGGAAGTCAGAATAGCAAAGGCCCAAACTGAGGAAAAGATAGCCGACTCGGTTAAGAAGGGGGATAAAACCTTTTATCGGTACATAAGTGAGCGTAGAAAGACAAAGGGAGGGATCGTGAGGCTGAATAGAATGAACGGAGGGTGGGCCGAGGGGGACAGTGAAAAAGCAGGGATACTGAATGAATATTTCTGCTCAGTATTCACAAAAGAGGAGGGGGGGAGTGCCTAATCCAATTAACAGAAGCACTCTTGATAGGGGGTTGGTCCCAGTCCTTTCACAGAAGAAAAGGTTCTGCAAGAACTCCTAAAACTGAAAGGTGGACAAAGCAATGGGCCTGATAAATTCACCCAGAATTCTAAAAGAATTAAGGGGGGAACTAGTGAAACCACTGGCTACTCTTTTTAAAAAATCATGGGAGGATGGTGTGGTACCCGAAGACTGGAGAAAGGCAGATGTGATTCCTCTTCACAAAAGTGGGACCAAGACAGAGGCAGGAAACTACAGACCTGTCAGTTTGAACTATGTGGTAGGGAAAGTGATGGAGTCACTTCTGAAGGAAAGAATTGTTGAGTACCTAGAGGCCAGTGGGGCACAGGACCCAAGGCAGCATGGGTTCACAGTGGGAAGGTCATGTCAGATGAATCTAATAGATTTCTTTGACTGGGTGACCAAAGTAGTAGACCAGGGAGGAGCTGTGGGCATGGCCTATCTAGACTTTAGCAAGGCATTTGACACAGTCCCACACAAAAAGATTAATAGTCAAAGTAACCAGTCTGGGAGTGGGTCCCAGAGTGGTAGCCTGAGTAAAACATTGGCTGGACAACAGGACACAGAAGGTAATTGTAAATGGAGTTCACTCTGAAGAAAGAGGGGTTACTAGTGGGGTGCCGTAGGGTTCAGTGCTGGGTCCAGTCCTTTTTTAATGTCTTTATCAGTGACATTGCAGAGGGACTGGAAGAAAAAGTATGCCTCTTTGCAGATGACACAAAGATCTGCAACAGGGTTGATACACAAGGAGGCGTGGAAAGGATGAGAAGGGACTTGGCAAGGTTGGAGGAATGGTCAGAAGTATGGCAGCTAGGATTCAATGCAAAGAAGTGCAAAATAATGCACCTGGGAAACAAGAACCCAGGGGAAGAATACACAATGGGGGGGGAGGTAGTAACAACAACAGAAAAGGAAAGGGACCTGGGGGTAATCATATCAGATGACCTAAAGGTTAGCAAGCAATATGAGAAGGCACTAGGGAGGGCTGGGCGAATACTGGGATGCATAGGGAGAGGCATCACCAGCAGAAGACAGGAAGTAGTTATCCCGCTGTACAGACAGTTGGTGAGACCCCATCTGGAGTACTGCATCCAGTTCTGGAGACCCCATCTCCGCAAGGACATAGACAGGATAGAGGCAGTGCAGAGGAGGACAACTAAAATGGTGCATGGTCTGCAAGAGAAGCTGTATGAGGAGAGACTTAAGGAGCTTAATATGTATACCCTTGAGGAAAGAAGGGAGAGGGAGGACAAGATAGAAATTTTTAAGTACATCAGTGGAATTAACAAAGTCCAAGAGGGTAGCATCCTTCAGAAAAAGAGACATGCAAGAACAAGGGGACACAACTTAAAAATAGAGGGGGGCAGTTCAGGGGCAATGTGAGATAGTATTTTTTCACAGACACAGTAGTAGATGCATGGAACAGCCTTCCTGAGGAGGTTGTGGGGTCTAAAACTGTGGGAGAATTCAAGAATGCATGAGACAGACATAAGGCAATTCTTGTGGGGGGTAGGAAGAAGTAGGCTGTTGGTTAACTAGGATCTGCAGCCTATCCTGTAGGTAGGGAAGTGGGCAGACTAGATGGGCCAAGCGGTCCTTATCTGCCGTCAAAGTCTATGTTTCTATGTTTCATGTGCTGGAATTACTTCCATGGCACACTACCACTTGGACAGCAGCAATAACTTATCAGCTTCATAAAGTACGTCATGGGTAACATCATCAAGTGCCACATCGTCATCACTGGTGCCACTTAGATCACCACTCTGAATTACCACGGAAGGTACAGACGTGGGTCTGGTGCCAATAAAATGATCCAGTTCATCATAAAATGGGCAATTAACCCTCCCAAACCCTGATTTCCTATTAGTATCTTTAGACTTATGATAATGGACCTTTAATTTTTCGATTTTCTCGTGGCATTGTTTGGCACTGCGAGTGTGCCCTCTGGCCATGAGATGTGCTGATATCATCTCATAAATTTTTGTATTTCTGATAAAATTGTTTAACTAATCCTGAACAGCCTCTTGTGCCGGTAATCAATAAGAAATCTTGTTGCTTCCTCGACCTACTAGCTGAATGGTGCATCATGGTTTTCTGTCAATTTTATTTCTCTTCAAGTGAATAAATGAAGCCCAGGAGTGAAGACAGTGGCTACTTCAAACACCCCGCGCAATGTAACTTCCTGGTTCAGAAAACCAGGTGCATCACGGTAAAGGGTAAAGGTTATCCAGGAGCTGGTAGCCTATGACTACACATGCTTGGTGGATACATTAATAAAAAAAAATGTGTTAATGTTAAAATGTTTATAAATCCGTGCTAAAGCCTAGGTCCATAGCAGTGTTTAAGCACAATTTTTAAAAATGTTTTAACAACAAATGCTGTGTGTCTACAAACTGTGTTAACACATGTTAAAATGTTTCAAACCTCTGAAAACATTTTAACCTCCTCAGTGTGTACAAGCCCTTAATGACACACTAACACCAGGCCAGCACTGTAGAAAAGTTACAACGACAACAGACCAACTACTCAGGCTCATAAAAAGGTCATTTGTAACAAGAAGTGAAACCTGCATTGTCCCTCTTTATAAAGCATACATAAGACCGCATTTAGATTATGTGGCTTCCTTTCGGTCTCCCTATTTGGTCAAGGATAAAGGCCTACTGGACAATATTCAAAGGAAAACTACAAAAGTAATTCCAAGAGTTAGAATGTTGCCATATCCAGAAAGAGCTCATTCCCTTAAACTGTATGATCTGCAATTAACGAGAGGCACAGGGGGTATTCTTATGTTGTTTAATATACTAAGGGACCCTCAGCTGGTTGCAGAATGTAACATTTGCAGAGCATCTAAGCCAAACAACCTATGATGCCATGATAAAGAACTTTTTATATCAAGGGCCTTAACAAACAGGAGGAAAAATTATTTCACCATGAGGGCCTGTAAAATGTGGAATGCCCTCCTGCAGTAAATAGTGGACATTTCATCTTTCAACAAATTTAAGTACAAACTTGATAACTTTTTGCTGGGGAAAATATAGGTAAATATACCCCTCACTGTGTGGGAATGGCAGTTCTGATGGACTTTTGGCCCCTTCTGCCATTACCAAACTGAGTAACACTGACTAATAGACTAGGTCCTCGTCAGCAGAGTAGACCATATCCAATCAACTAAAGCTTGCTGACAAAAAGCACTTAGCTTTACCTGAGCTTTTTGCCTTCTAAGATTGCTTTAAAGGACAGAGCAAGAAGCAACATTAACAGAGCAAGAAGAAACATTAAGGTTTATTTTGGCTAAGCAGAGTTACTGTCTTGTTACTATTTTGTTTTGTGCTTACAGTGTGCTTACAGGTTTTATTACTGTTTTGTTTTGTGCTTTCAGGTTTTGTAGTTTGATCTTTCTTTAGGCTAAGCACAGTCACTGTATTGTTACTTTTTTTTGTGCTTACAGGTTTTGTTTTTGGGCTTACAGGTTTTGCAGTCTCTTTCTCACATTGAAGGAGCTAATAGTTTTTTTTTCTTCCACAGCTCTTCCAGGGGATTAGGAGTTTTATTTATTTTTATTTATTAAATTCTTGGATTACAAATACCTTTGAGCAGAAACTGCTCGTTTACAAAGGTTCCATGTCAAAGGATGAAGGTCAACATACATACAGAGGTAGTAAAACAATGCACAATAAACAACCTAAACAACTAAAATATAACTGGGGGGGGGAGGGGGGGAGGTGGAGCTGTAAAAGGCTGAGTACCTTCCAACAGAAGGAAGATTTAAAAGGTCAGGTTGCCTTTACTTTTGTCTGAGGGTGCTGTGATTGGTGGTGCTTGTTGGAGCCTCTGCCAAAAGTTGATTGTTTTTCTCTACAGGTACATCTACTGATTTTCTGCAGGGGAAGTACCCTCCCACCCTGCCCCCATTCCTGCCCACTCCAGGCACATCCTCTAATATAGCCTCTGACCTCCTCATATCCTCCCTGCGGAAGTAAGGAAGGGGCAGGATTTACTGCACACCTCAGAAAAAAAAATATAAAAAATATTTTCCTTTCTTTTATCCATAATTAGGTAACTTACACCATTTTTCTGCTCCTTTATTTCATCCACATTAGATACCTAACACCTTCACCTCTTTCTTTCATCCACAGTGGGTTAATTCTACCCGTACATGGCAGTCTAATCTCAAGTGCAGGCCACAACCTCATCGCTCCATACCTAACAACTACCAGATATGGATTTCATAAACTGTAACACCTGCAATACCATCTTTGCCAGGACATTTATCCTAAGGGTAGGATGCTGTCCTATGTGCTTTGCCCTAAGGGACCTACGGTCACAGCTCCATGCAGTATTGGTTGAGATTGATTTTCTCCACTCTAAATTCAGCCTCAATGCACTAAACAACTCAACAGCAATACATACCTTCAATCCACCAAAACAGGAACCCCTACCCCCAAAAAGCAAGCAGGATAGGAGCCTAGCAACTGGTCAGAAACTGCAAAAAACTTCTAAACAGACCAAGAGTGGAAACCAAACAAATCCAAACATCAAATAGATATGCACCACTATCTTCCACAACCACTGACAAGGCAGATATTAAGGTATGTAACGCCCAACCATAGAACAGGGAAACACTCTCTACTGTGAACAATGCAAAAAAAGGACAATGAAGCACCATCATTAATAATCATTGACTCTATGAAAAGGGGTATAGAGTCCCACTTCTAGCAGCTTGATAAAGCTAAGCTCTCAGTCAGATGCCTATTGGGGACATCCACATGGACGGACGCAGACAGGATAACAAACATTGTGTGTAAAGCAGAACCAAATACAAAGGTCATCCTCCACATTGGCACAAATGACCTATCCAGTCACTCCATAAATGAAACAATGCACAATCTAACAAGGCTAGGTGATAATCTATCTTCTATTTTGTCCTTGGTCTCATTCTCTGAGATCCTGCCTGTGTGGAGGAAAGACAGCAGCAGGCAGACACTCAGGGAGAGGGATATCTCAGAGCTAAGCACATGGCTGAAGTGCTGGTGCCAAGAAAAGGTGCACCACTTTGTGGGTAATTGGCAGAACTTCTGGGAGAGGGAATTTTTCAGGTTTGATGGCCTGCACCTTGCAAAGGAAAGGACAAGAGCACTAGGCCAAAAGTTTTATGTCCACGTCAGTCAGTTAAACTAGTGGATGGGGAGGATGCAAGAGCACCACCAGCATTGCAGGGGTCACCAGTTGTCTCTTCCTCAACATCAAGCAGTTCAAGTCTGGCATATACACTTTTTACTAAATCTGACAGAAACACAGACCAGGAAGGTCCACTAGAAAATGTCAACAAATGCAAAAGGCACCAGAAGTACACGGATAGTACAAAACACACACAGGGTAACCATACAGCAGGACAGAGCAATCAGGCATGGAACGCCATGTGTGTCAATGCTCAAAGCCTCCCAAACAAGATCCTTGAACTCACAGCCATGATAAAGGAATCACAATTGGATTGGGTAATAATTATGGAAATGTGGTTCACTGCAAACCACACATGGGATGTACGATAACTGGCTACACACTCTTTAGGAGAAATCAGGAAGGGAAGAAAGGAGGTGAGGTGGCTATATACTTAAGGGAGGATAACAGTGCAACAGAACTCTAAGACAAACCCTGTAAGGATGAGGCCCTATAGATTACCCTAGGGGCTAGAGAAAAAGGCCCTATTCAGGTAGAGGTTGTCTATAGATCCCCATCTCAAGCCATTGACACTGACAAGGAGCTCCTTGAAGCCATCCTGACAATGGCCAACAAGGGTGAGCTACTTCTAGTTGGGAACTTCAATCTACCTGATGTGGATTGGACCTCAGACACAGCATCCTCAGAGAGGAGCAAGGAATTCCTCCTTGTACTGCAAGAGGTGGGATTAACTCAGCAAGTGAATTCATCCATCAGGGAGACATCAATCCTAGACCTGGTACTCTCCAACAGTTTCAGGATCTCAGGTGTTAACATAGGAGGCCACTTAGGATTCAGCACCCACAGATCAGTATGGCTAACAATTAGCAGAACAGAAGCCAGATACTACATAAAAATCAAGGTGATCAACTTCAGGAAAGCAAACATCCCTGAAATGAAATCCCAGATCAAATTCTTATTACAAACAGGTACCAAGGGAGATGTAGAAGAATGCTGAAAAACCTTGAAACATGCTCTAACTACAGTAATGGAGGACTGCACAAAACAGATCAGCAAATCTAAGAAGAAGAGGAACCCACTCTGGTATACTAAGGAAGCAGCAGCTAAGATTAAGGAAAAGAAAAGAGCATTCAAGCAATACAAGGAAACAAAGATGGTCAGTGACAGGGAGGAATACAAAAATAAACTCAAAGAGGAGTGGAAGGCAATTAGGATTGTCAACGTGCAGACAGAGGAGAAAATAGCACAGAAGGTAAAGAACGGTGTTAAGACTTTCTATTGATACTTAAGACAGAAGAGGTAGAATAAGGGGGGACTAGTCTGTCTAGCATCAAAAGAGGGTCAGCTGGTGGAGAGGGATAAAGATAAGGCAGAGGTACCAAATTACTTCTTCTGCTCAGTCTTCACTATAGAAGACAGCAGCAAAGGACCTATGTTAAGTGGCACTGGGCAAAATGATAATGTGTCCAACATGAACCCCTTCACAAAAGAAAGAGTCCTAGAGAAGATGAGTAAGTTACAAGTGGATAAGGCAATAAGTCCAGATGGTATCCACCTGAGGGTCCTGAAGAAACTCAGGGAAGAGATTACCATACCACTGGCTGAACTGTTCAATAATGCACTAGTAAGCAGTATAGTACCAGATGACTGGAAAAGGGCAACAGTGGTGCCCTTGCACAACAGTGGAGGAAGGGAAGAACCAGGGAACTACTGCCCTGTCAGCCTAGCCTCAGTGGTGGTTAAAATTATGGAAGCATTGCTTAAGGAGAGGATAGTGGACTACCTAAAACATTTTGCTTCTACTGAAGAAGGGAAACAGGTTGGTCTGTGACACGGTTTTAATGTGTGTTAAGTTAAGTAGTTTTTATATTTATTTATTTGTGGTAATGAATGTTAAGTTGGAGTTTGTTTTAATATATTACTCTTATTGGACTAAGTAGGTTAGGCAGTTATTTTGTTGTCATTTAATTTGTGTCTAAATAGTAGTCTGTGTTCATTGTTTGAAATGCGTAGGGATTATGTGGGAGGATTTATGGGGGCTAGGATTACCTATAGCCACTCACTGCTATATGATTTACGTCCCTCCATCCCTTTCCCTGTGTCTGATACTACTGCTAGACGCTGTCAGGAAGTGGGGATTGTAGGGGGTCGTGCCAATTATTGGCAGTGGGGTGATCTGGGTATGGGTGATGGTAGGATAGAGGTCGTTAGGTCCAGGAGGTGCCCTAGGTTATGACGGGCATCTGGGAGAGGCCAGACGTGGTTGGTGCCCGTCCCCAAGGAGTCCACCAGACCAAGTGGTCAGGCAACCTGAGGGGCTGCACCTCCCTCCAGTCCTCTGATGGCAGTGCTGTGCAATGCCAGATCGATCAGAAACAAGACAGCAATTATTGCCGCCTTGATTTCATAGGTCGATCTGGCTTGCATCACGGAGACCTGGGTGGGTGATGATGCAGGCCCTATTTTTGAGGCTGCGGTCCCTCCCGGGTATACCGTGGTGCACTGCCCCAGAGTGAATCACAAGCATGGTGGTGTAGCTACCTGTTTTAGATCCAGCCTGACCTTCACCGTGCACCCAGTGGAAACTCCAGGTTCTTTTGAGTGTGTGGCTATCCGCGGTGGTCTCAGCGTGGGCTGCAGGATTTTTCTCATCTATCGTCCTTCTGGCCCGATGGGGAATTTCCTGCAGGAGTTTGCCAAGTTCATCGCTGATGAAACATTGGGATCCCCCAGATGTGTTTTTCTGGGGGATTTCAGTGTTTGAGTGGATGATAGAGATCAAAGATGCAGCAGTGATTTCTTGTAGAGTATGTCCTCTCTAGGATTGATGCAGGTTGTTGCTGCACCCACCCATCAGGATGGCCACATATTGGACCTGGTGTTCTCACTGGGGCTTGAGATCACTGATCTCGGGATTGATCGGGTTTCTTGGTCCGATCATTGCACGGTGAAGTTCATGCTTGGGGCTCCCGCCATAAGCCCTTCCCCTGCTGAGATGATTAGCTGTCGCCCTTTGCGGGGTCTTACCCCTGAGGGTTTTCTGGCAACAGTTAAATTGTCTAATGTGGGTGCTGCATGCATCGGAGGTGTTGGTGCTGGGGTTGACACCTATAATAGGGTGCTCTCTGACACCATCAACTCCCTCGCATCTGTCCGTGTACGACCCAGAACTTCATACCTGAGGTCCCCATGGTTTGATGGGGACCTCAGGGAGATGAAGAAGATGGGTCAGAGATTAGAGCGCTGCTGGAGAAGGTCCCACTTGGAGGTGGACAAACTGGTCCTGCGTATGCACTATTGTGCATATCAGGAGGCAATCAACCATAAGAAGGCAGTGTTGCTGTCCAGGGAGATTGCTGCCAGGAAGAACTGACCAGCTTCACTCTTCCGGACTGTAAATAGACTTCTTCATCCTGTCTGTTTGCAGCCCAGGAGGGTTTTTTCTAATGAAGACTGTGAGGAGTTTGCTCGGTTTTTCTCGGACAGGGTGTCCTTGATCCGGCTAGAGGCTTCTTCAGCTAGCAATACTATAGCTGACAGTGGTCGCCAAATTTGTTCTGAGTGCACTCCGACGAGCTGGGGGAGTTCAGACCAGTGGAGGTGAGTGAGGTTATCAAGGTTGCAATCAATTTGAAGTATACCTTTTGTGAACTGGACCCAGTGCCAACGCGTTTCTTAATTAGATGTGTTGACTCTGCTGGCCCGGTGTTTGCTGTAATTGTACGGTGCTCCTTATTTGAGGGAGTCTTTCCAGATGCCTTGAAGGAGGCTCTGGTGAGACCCCTTTCAAAGAAACCTTCTTTGGACCTGGAGATCATGGCAAATTACCATCCTATCTCCAACCTCCCATTTTTGGGGAAAGTGGTGGAGAAGGTGGTAGCGCTTCAATTGGAAGAGCACCTCATGACTCATGAGTTGTATGATCCCTTCCAGTCAGCTTTACGGGCCAGACATAGCACAGAAACTGCACTTGTTTGGGTGCAGAATGATCTTCTCAGGGCTAGAGATCGAGAGGACAGGACAATTCTTGTTCTCCTCGATCTCTCCTCAGCATTTGACACTGTGGACCATTGTGTGTTGCTTGTCCGCCTCAGGGAGCTGTGTGGACTCACCGGTACAGTCATCAACTGGATTGAGTCCTTTCTTACCAACAGGAGGCAACGGGTTATGATGGGTAATTTTTTATCTATACCCTGTGTCCTTCCCTGTGGAGTCCCTCAGGGTTCGGTACTGGCCCCAATGTTGTTCGCAGTGTACATGCTGCCCCTTGGGGTGATCATCAGGAAGTATGGCTTGAGTTTTCATTGCTATGCCGATGATACTCAGCTATATTTGTCCTTTGCCCCGGGAACATCCAACGCAGTGGATGTGCTAAACATCTGTCTGACTGAGATAAATGACTGGATGGCTTCCAGCTGGTTGTGACTGAACCCTAACAAGACGGAGGTATTGGAAGTGGAGTCGAACAGAGTTCGTGATAGGATGGCCTCTGACTCAGCAACTGGACTTGTTCTTGGGGCTGTGTCATTGAAGGCCTCCTCTTGGGTGTGTAATCTTGGAGTGATTCTGGACAGGAACCTTACCATGGAGGCTCAAATATCTTCCGTGGTTCATACCTGTTTTTTCCATCTCAGAAACATTGCCAGGATTAAGCCCCTTGTTCTGCCTCTGGACCTCCCTACTTTGATACACACCTTACTCATATCTAGGCTGGACTACTGTAATGCGCTCTATCTCGGGGTCACGGGGGACTTCTCTGCAGACTGCAGCTGGTGCAAAATGCAGCTGCCCGGTTATTGACTGGGCAGCAAAAATTCTGTCATATTACACCGGTACTGTGCTAATTGCACTGGCTGCCAGTCAGGTGAAGAATCCTCTTTAAGGTGGGTCTTCTCACCTTTAAGGCCCTACATGGACAGGGCCCTGGTTACCTGTCAGTCCTCCTGACACCTACTCCCTCTATCCACCCTCTCCGATCCTCCAGTGGTGGCCTCCTGACCATTCCTAGAGTGAGGCTTAAATCAGCCGGCGACAGAGCCTCTAGTGTTGCAGCTCCCATTCTATGGAACTCTCTACCAGCTATGGTCAGAGAGGCCCCCACTATAGATGTTTTTAAGGCCTGCTTGAAGACACTACTATTCTCACAAGCATTTGATGTTTAGGGCATGATTTATTTTATAGTTTGTGATTTATTATTATATTTTTTGCTAGATTGTTTGTGTATAATGCTTTTAAAATTTTGTATGGCACCCAGAGCCTCCGGGATTGGGCGTCTCTTAAATAAATTTGCCTTGCCTTGCCTTGCCTAAGGGAAATCAGAAGACTCAACTCAAAGCAGCACAGGTTCATGGCTGGGTGCTCGTGTCTAACAAATATGGTAGACTTCTTTGATTGGGTAACCAGAACAGTGGACCAAGGTGATGCAGTGGACGTGATTTACTTAGATTTTAGCAAAGCTTTTGACGTTGTTCCCCCACAGGAGATTAGCCAACAAACTAGAGCACACAGGCATAGATCATAAAATGGTCAGCTGGATTAAGAACTGGCTTCAGGATAGGTCACAGAGATTCCTAATCAACAGGGCATTATTGGAGGAGGGAAGAGTAACCAGCAGTGTTCCATAGGGGTCAGTACTTGGCCCAGTCCTCTTCAACATATTCATCAGCGACATTGCTGATGGACTTGAGAGGAAGGTCAGCCTGTTCAAAGATGATACAAAACTCTGTTAACCAGAGGAGTGGCTATCTCTACAAAGCAGTGTGCAAAAGATGGAGATTAGCACCCAAGAGGTGGATAGGCAGAAAAGGGGTAAAATTCAGCAGAAGGGCAGACAGCAAGGAGAACCAGGGATAAAGGACAACCAAGGAAGGGGCTGGAGTAGAACAGCGAAACAGTCTAGGGAGGTCAAATCATGGAAAGCCATGTGTGCAAATGCCAGGAGCCTTAGCAACAAGATGGAAGATCTGGAGGCTGTCACGGTGCAGTCAGACCTGGACATTGTGGCCATCACTGAAACCTGGTGTAATGATAACCACGACTGGGAGATGGCCATACCTGGCTACAACATATTCAGAAGAGATAGGGCAGGCAGGAAGGGAGGAGGAGTGGCACTGTATGTGAAAAATGACATAAGGGCCACAGAGATCCAGGAGGAACAAAATGGGGGAGAGATACTGTGGGTTAAGCTGGAAAGGAAAAAGGGACCAGCCATCCACACAGGTGTGGTCTATAGGCCACCAGCCCAGGAGGAAGAAACAGAAATGGAGCTGATGCTAGCCATCCAAAGGATGGCAGACAAGGGGGGGAGGTAGTACTGGTTGGAGACTTCAATATTCCAGACTTGGGCTAGAGCATCCCAGCAGCAGCATCAACTAGGAGCAGATTTATCCTGGACTCCCCTTCAGGGTGCTTTCCTCAAGCAACTGGTCATGGAACCAACTCGGCAGAAGGCAATACTGGACCTTGTGCTCACAAACAGGGACACTGTAATGGGGGTAACAGTGGGGGAGCACCTGGGGAACAGTGACCACCAGTCATTGTGGTTTGAAATCACAGAAAGAGCAGAACCAAACCACACAAAAACACGTATACTGAATTTTAGGGGGGCAGACTTTGGGAAAATGGGGAGATACTTGAAAGAGGCATTAAGGGGAATGGGGCAGGAATCAGGGGTTGAGGAACAGTGGGCAGTATTTAAAATGGGGATTACAAGAGCAACAGAATTATGCATTAAGCAGGTTAGCAAGAGGAAAAGGAAGAGGAGACCATTATGGTTTCCAAAGAGGTAGCAAAGAAAGTGAAAGCCAAAAAGATTGCATTCAGGCAATACAAAAGGACACAGGCAGAAGGGGATAGGGAGAAGTACCAGGAGAACCAAAGGGAGGCAGGGAGATCAGTAAGGGAAGCCAAAACTCAGACAGAAGAACACATTGCAAAATCAGTGGGTAGGGGGGACAAAACCTTTTACAGGTACATAAGTGAAAAAAGAAAGGCAAAGGGAGGGATAGTGAGACGGAAGGGGGAGGATGGGGGCTGCGTGGAGGATGGCAGCAGTAAAGCTGACATATTAAACAGGTATTTCTGCTCAGCCTTTACTGAGGAAGAGGAGGGTAATGGGTCTGAAGGGAGTACAAGGGGTGAGAATGGTGCAGAAATGGACACAAGTCTCTTTACATGAGAAAGGGTCCTGAAGGAACTGGAAGTAATAAGAGTTGATAAAGCAATGGGTCCAGATGGGGTGCACCCCAGGGTCCTTAAAGCACTAAGAGAGGTGGTGGCTGAACCTCTGGCTATCCTGTTTAGCCGATCACTGGAAACAGTGGAGGTACCCAAAAACTGGAGGACAGCAGATGTAGTCCCTTATACAAAAGTGGGAACAAAGAGGAAGCAGGGAACTACAGACCAGTCAGCCTCACCTCAGTAGTGGGGAAGATCATGGAAGCACTACTGAAGGAGAGATTGGTGGAACATCTGGTTGTCAGTGGACTACAGGACCCAAGGTAGCATGGTTTCACCGGGGGGGGGGTCATGTCAGACTAACCTCATTGAATTTTTTGACTGGGTGACTAGGGAGGTGGATCAGGGAGAGCAGTGGACATGGCCTATCTGGACTTCAGCAAGGCCTTTGACACTGTGCCACATAGAAGACTATTACACAAACTGGGGAATATGGGTGTGGGCAGGACAGTAGTGTGGTGGGTAGGTAACTGGCTTGGCAGCAGGACACAGAGGGTGGTGGTAAATGGCTGTCACTCCACAGAGGGAAGAGTGACCAGTGGGGTACCACAGGGATCAGTGCTGGGACCGGTCCTATTCAACATCTTCATCAGTGACATTGCACAGGACCTAGAAGGTAGAATTTCACTGTTCGCTGATGACACAAAGCTCTGTAACAGAGCAGACACACCAGAGGGTGTAGACAGAATGAGAAGGGACCTACAGAAACTTGAAGAATGGTCAGAGATTTGGCAGTTGAAATTCAATGCAAAGAAGTGCAAGATAATGCATATGGGGCACAAAAACCCTGGCACAATATATCAGTTGTGGGGTGAGTATATAGCATGCACCAAGCAGGAAAGGGATCTTGGGGTTATCATCTCTGATGACCTCAAGGTAGGGAAACAGTGTGACAAGGCAGCAGGTAAAGCAAACAGGATGCTGAGATGCATAGGCAGGGGCATCACCAGCAAGAAAAGGGAGGTCATAATTCCACTATACAAGACACTAGTGAGGCCCCACCTGGAGTACAGTGTACAGTTCTGGAGACCTTACCTACGTAAGGACATAGACAGGGTAGTGAAGGTTCAGAGGAGGGCAACAAAGATGGTGCATGGATTGCATCATAAGTCCTATGAGGACAGGTTGAAGGAACTGAACATGTACTCCCTGGAGGAGAGGAGTGAGAGAGGGGATATGATAGAGACATACAATTATCTTACAGGGAGGAACAGGGTGCAGGAATACACTATTTTTAAGTGAAAAAGATGTTCCAGAACTAGAGGGCATGGGATGAAGTTGGAGGGAGGACAATTCAGAGGAAACGTGAGGAAGAATTTCTTCACAGAATGGGTGGTGGACAAGTGGAACACCCTGCCAGAGGAAGTGGTGGGAGCTGAAACAATCACGGGATTTAAGAATCCATGGGATAGACATAAAGGAATTCTGGAGGTCAGGGGTTAGGGGCAATAGACTTCAAGGAAAACATAAACTGAACTTACAAGCTCAAATGGGCAGACTGGGTGGGCCATAGGCCTTTATCTGCCGACACTGTCTATGTATCTAGGTATATATCTGTAACAGGGTAGACACAGGTGAAGATGCCTCTGGGATGGAAGTCAATCTCAAGAAATTAGAAGAGTGGTCTAGAATATAGCAGTTAAAATTTAACGCCAAGAAGTGTAAGGTGATGCACATGGGTAAACGTAACCCAAGAAAGATGTGCACACTGAATGGGCATTAATTAGAAGAATCAAAGATGGAACGAGACCTTGGAGGAACTGTTACCGATGATCTAAAAGTGGGAAAACAATGTGAAAAAGCAGCACAGAAGGCCAGCTGCATCGTCAGCTGCAAAGTAGAGGGATTACGAGCAGGAAGCATGAGGTAATCATCCTGATGTACAGGTCCTTGGTTAGGCCGCACATAGAATACTGCATGCAGTTCTGGAGGCCCCACTTAAAAAAGGCCATTAGCTGCTTAGAAAGAGTTCAGAGAAGGGTCACTAAGATGGTGCAGGGTCTGCATCAAGAACAGTATGAAACAAGACTCAGTGAATTAAACTTATACTCTCTAGAGCAAAGAACAAATACGGGACATATGATAGAAATGTTCAAATACATAAAGGGAATCAACACAGCCCAGGCAGGAAACCTATTCCAGGAAAACAAAACAACGCGTACAAGGGGGTACAATCTGCTTGTAGATGGAGGCAGATTTAGAACCAATTTAAGGAAATACTTTTCCACAGAGAGGGTGATAGAACCATGCAACAGCCTGCCCTCGGGGTAGTAGCATTGAAGACAGTACGGGAATTCACACTATCATGGGACAGGCAATGTCAAGTCAAGTCAAGTCAAGTTTATTAACAGGAATAACTCCTTTGAGCATGTTCATTTACAAGGCAGTCCTGAACAGACAATTTGGTACAAGATATACAACTAGCAAATGGTACAAATACAGAAATAATATTTTACAAAAGTCAACACAATAGAACAGGTTAGATACATGGATGAACAATAAAGAAAAATATATTTTTTTTACTTCAGTTATACAACTGAAAAAGTCACTTTAGTCATTATGAGGTCAGCAATAAAAGCATGGGTATAAGTACTAGACTTTCAGAGGTAAGTGCCTTAACCTGAATAACTGGAGCTTTTACAACTCAAGCAGGCAAGGGAGATTGGTATGTTCAGGTAGGAATTTGGTTGTGAGATAGACATGAAAATAGGAGGCACAACAGAGGTGATAGACAGAACGATAGAAGATGCAAGTATGGGGTACATACTTATCCTTTTTGTAGTAAGTTGATGCTATAGCCATCTCTAATGAGAAGAGGGTGTGATAGTAACATAATTAGGAGGATAAGTTTATGATAAAGTTATTTTTGAGATTGGCATGTACAGGAGTCATACAATTTGCTGTTGACAAGGTTTTTAAAAATATTTAGTGATACAAGATTTTGAAGTTTGAGGGTAGCTTGTGCTTTATTCCAAGCAGCTGGAAGGGCACTGGATATAGCCAGCAGGCAAAGCGGAAGCGAGAGTGTGGAACATACAGCAAAATGAGTGAGCTGCTCCGTAGCAGATTGTGGCAGGTAGATCGCTGAAAAAAGCAGGATATGTAGGAGGGGAGTTTTAGCATGAGAGCTTTGTAAAACCATATGAGTGAGTGGATGACCTGTCTTGTAGACAGGAAAGTCCAGCACAGGGAGCAGTATAAATCACAGTGATTTGTGTGACAGTGGGCATTAGTGCTGAATTGTATAGATCTACAGTAGAGTACATCGAGTTGTTGAAGCAGGAAGTCAGAACGACATCCATAGATTATGTTGGCATAATCAAAGAGCAGGATGAATGTGGCCTGTACCAATCTCAGCCTAGCTTCTATTGAAAAAAGGGATTTATTCCTAAAAAAGAAACCGAGTCTTTGCCTTAGTTTTTTTTGATAGTGAAGTGATATGGGCTGAGAATGTTAGGTAGTGATCTAATTTACAGCTGAGGTATTTAAATGTGTTGACAGCTTCAAGGTTGTTACCAAGGAGGATTTTGATGGGCAGCAAAGAGGAGAGAGCTTCTGGAACTGCAGTCAGATGGTTGGGGAAGAAGTATATGCCCTTAGTTTTCTTAGCATTTAGTAGAAGTTTAGACCATAGAAGATTTTGTTGGAGGAGGTCAAATTTAGCCTGAAGTTCTGCTCATATTTCACTCACTGAGGGTTTGGAGATATAGAGGACTGTGTCATCTGCGAATAGATGTAACAGCTTTGCTGATATTGGCCCCAATGTAGTTTCCGTAAATCATGAACAGAAGAGGGCCAATGATTGAGCCTTGCGGTACTCCCCTTGTAAGGGGGAGGAGTGGGGAGAGTATACCTTCTGCCTTGATTTGTTGCCATCTTCCTAACAGATAGCTGGTGAACCAACTCAGCACGGGCCCGGTAATGCCATGACTATTTAGTGAGTCAAGAAGTAAAGCATGATTGACTATGTCAAAAGCTTTACTAAGATCCAGGAATACTGCCCCTGTGATCTGTTTCTTGTCCATGGCAAGGAGCCAATCTTTTGTAACTGATGCAAGGGCAGTGGTAGTGCTATACTCAGGTCTGAAGCCAGATTGGTTCAGGCTTACTAAGTTTGTCCTCTCGAGGTAATCTCTTACTTGGGTATTAACTAGCTTCTCAAGGAGTTTGGAGAGTAAGGGTAGGAGGGAAATTGGGCGGTAGTTGTTTAAGTCCATATGTTTCCTTGATTTGAATAAAGGTAGCACATGTGCAATTTTCCAGATTTCTGGTATAATACATGAACTAATGGACAAATTGAACAGGTGAAGGATAGGTGCAGTTAGGTACTGGAACATAGATTTAAGGAAATAAGGTCCTAGCCCATCAGCTCCTGCACCTTTGTTTACATCCAGATGAAGCAGCAGGTATTCTACCTGTTTAAATCAGAATGGAGCGAATGTGCAGATATTGTTGCTGGGTGTAGGGTTCTGCATAGGTAGGCTGGGATTTAGGGTGGCAGCTTTGGAGGTGTCAAAAGCTAGCCCTACAGCAGAGAAATGGATGTTGAAAGAATTTAGGATGTCTGACTTTTCGGATAGTGTTGTACCCTGGCAGATGATCTTGCTATGAAGTGTTGATGCCTGTTTGATGCTTTCTGCTGATTTTATTATACCCCAAAGCATGCCGGGATTACCCTTGCCAGATTAGAATGCTGAGAGGTAATGGCTTGTTTTGGCAACCCTACCCAGTTTGGTACACTCATTCTGGCTAGCCATGAATACTTCCCAATCTAAAGGGAGTTTGGTCTGCCTGGCCATGGACCAAAAGACAGTCCCTTTTGTTTAGTGCAGACTTTAGCTCAGTTGTGAACCATGGGCAAGAATGTTTTACATTTTTTCATCAAGGGCATGCCTGTTGATGATACCACTTAGGGTGTCATTGGAAAGGGAGCCCGCATCATTGACATTTGAAGCCAGGGCACCTAAAGGGGTAATAAAACAGGGAGGGGGTAGAAATTTTTGGACAGACTAGAGTGATCATGCGTTCTTCTTCTGCCAGCTACTTCTTATGTTCTTATGTTCTTCAAGCAACTGGAACCTTCTCTGACTCCCTGAGAGATCACTCCTCATCATACTGTAGATGGAGGCTTTTTCTCCCAAAGATTCCTCCCAGAACTATTACTGTCAAAGATTACTCTGCTCTGAACAGCAATGCATTTCTCATTTGGGAATTGGGAGAGCATCAGCTACTTTGAAGATATCAAACATGCCCTAGACTTTCTAATTTAAAACTTCACTAAAGTCATAAACAGGCATGCCCCCTTTGTGCAAGGAAGGGTTAAAGGTGCCTGTTTTAAATGGCTAACCCCCTCCCTTTGCAACCTTATGAAGTGGAGACATTGAGCCTGGCATGCATTTAAGACCACTGGCCGCATAAAGGCAACTCAGGAACACATTCAAGTCCTCCTTAAAAAAGGCCATTGCCTCCAACCTAACAGGCCTGCATACCAGTAATCTACACAATCCAAAGCATTTTTGGATGCAACTAAATAGCCTCCTTAAGAGTCACACCATTGCACTGCACTGAGAAATTCTCCACAACACAAATTTGATTAATGATCCTAAACTGATTGCTGAGGTATTTATTTTTACTGATCTCACTACTTACAAGGACACTACTGACATCTCCTCTCCCAGATCACCTAACACAAAAAGTCATCCCAACTTTCTCTTTAAGATGGTCACCAAAAAAGAGGTCCAAAACCAGCTCCTAAAAATTAAAGCAGAAAAATCTGTGGGCCATGATATCTCTGAGCCTCAACTCCTGAAACTAGCTGCCGCTATCCTTGCTCCTCCATTGGTTATCCTTCTTTATCTTGTCACTGTTTTATTGCACAGTTCTATGAAAGTTGAAAGTAGCATATGCGGTCCCTGTGCGGAAGAGGGGAGCTGGGGAATCAAATGCAAACTAACATTCTATCTCTATTTTGAGCACCTTTGCTAAAGTACAAGAGAGACTAGTGTACAGTCAATTACTGGCCTATATAGAAACCCACTTCCTACTCATGGACTTCCAGCATGGCTTCCGAAAACACCATGCCACAGACTCAGCTCTGGTGCACTTCACCACTGATGTCCTCTTTGCCTCTGACCATAGTAACCACACACTTGCTGTATTTGTTGACCTTATGAATGCCTTCTACTTGGTCTGCCACAATGTTCTACTGCTCAAACTGAAGAGCCTGGATCTTGACCAGCTCTCCTGTAAGTGGTTCTGCAGCTATCTTATAGGGTGTGAGCAGACAGTCAAGTGGGGTTCATGCCTCTTTTCCCAGTGTGAGAGCTCTGATTAGGTTCCCTGAGGCTCTATCCTGGGTCTTACACTGTTCTCACTTTTAGTCAATGAATTCTCCTCTAACTGTGGTGAAACCAAAGTGCTGCTTTACACAGATGATGTGGTTCTATAAAGAACTGGCCCTAACCTGAATGTTATTGCAGTTGGACTTAATAAGAACTTCAATGGACTCAAATCATGGTATGTCTAAATCATCTAGTACTCAATGGAAAAAACCTAAGGCCATGCTGTTTGGTTCCATAAAACTGGGCCCAAACCAAGGTGAGCTCCTATAGATTTCCACATGCACAGGTGTCCAGTTGGAAGCAGTAGACACGATAAATTATCTTGGTGTCTGGTTTGACCAAGAGCTCACTTTCAAGACCCATGCTGAGCATACCACTAAGCTTATTTCCCCAAAGCTGGGACTGTTCTACAGGCTCAAATTCTACCTTACTAATGAAGCCCTATGTCGGTAGCTAGTACTGTCCTCCTCCCTATGCTACTGTATGAAACCCCAATCCTCCCTTCCCTGAAAGGTGCAGAGTTTTATAGGCTTAAAGCTACATATCACAAAATCAACAGGTCCGCATCTAGCACAAGAAATCAAGAACACTATTGCAATATACTCATCTCTCTACATTGGCCCCCTCTTGAAGAACATCTCTTCTACTCTATTTATTTATTTATTTGTGAAATCAGTTTACAACCTTTGAGCCAGAGGCTCGTTTCCAAAGATACCTCGTCACATTAAAGACATACATAGAGTTTTAGGTTACATAGCATAGGTTTTGCCAAAAATAGGCATTCATCAGAGGCGCCACGTCACACTGAGGTCAGACAAAATACATTTAGGTTACAGGGTACAAGTAATTGAGAAAAGGTGTTACACAAGTTGGTATCAAAAATTGAGCAATCTAATAGGCATACAATGAAACAGCTGGCACTGGCCAGGTTAGACATAGGTACGGCGTACCAGGAAGAGGTGGTGGGGAGGGTTAGGTGGAGAGCAGCCCGGTGGGCGTTGTCATGAGAAGTCGAGATGGAGGCTGCCTTCAGAGACAGGAGCAGCTACGAGTGTTGAAGAGTTGGTTTCGAAGGGTGGTTTTGAACTTGGAGATGGTGGTGGCATTGGTGATGGGAGCAGGGAGAGAGTTAAACCAGGATGGGGCTCTGTTGCAGAAGGACCTCTGGCCATGGCTGGTTCTTGATCTGGGGGCCATTAGAGTGGTCTTGTTGGATGACCGTGTTGCAATAGTGGGTGGGATCCAGTGGATGGATGCCGTCACCCCAGGAGGGGAGAGCCCGAGTAGGGTTTTTTTTGTGAGGAGGCAGGTTTGATATCAGGGCCGTTCATCCAGGGTAAGGAGTTTAGCCTCGTCATACAGCTGACAGGTGTGTGTGAGCCTGGAGGCACCAGTAATCAATCTGCAGGCTTTATTCAGGGTTAAGTGAATTTTTTTGAGTGCAGTTGTGTCAGCAGCACCATAGACTGGTAGACCATAGTCTACAAGGGACAATACGGAAGACAAAAACAGCGAACCGGAGCGCATTTGAGGGAAGGCAGGTTCTATGGCGGAAGAGGATGCCAAGCCGTGTGTTAGTGGCGGATGTTAGGGCATCAATGTGGTTGTGAAATGTGAGGGCTGAGTCGAAGGTAACCCCAAGGTATTTGTAGGAGCAGACTTGTTCCAGTGGCTGTTTGGTACTAGGAAGGATATAGAGTGGGTGGTTGCTAGCTTTGTTTTGGGGGGTGGGAAAAGAGCATAGCTTTGTTTTTTTTAAGATTGATGACGAGTCTGCACTCCTTAAACCAGGCTTCGACATTATTGAAAGACTGCTGTAGGGTGTCCTGAAGGGAGACAGGATTGCGGTGGGTGGCAAAAAGGACAGCGTCATCTGCATACAGAAGAATTTTGCCAGGGCATGCACTGGGCAGGGTGTTCAGACAGAGTGAGGTGAGAAGAGAAGGGGGCCCAGGATGGAGCCTTGGGGGACCCCAGAGTGAATGGGACGGGTATCAGAGAGTATCCCATTGATTTTAACACACTGTGATCGAGCGGCTAGATAGCTTGTGCACCATGCTAGGGGGCCAGCCAAGAGACCAGTGTGGCAGAGAGCATTCAGCAGAAGAGGGTGGGAGACGGTGTTGAAAGCCTTTGAGAGGTCGATGAACACTGCACCAGCTAGGGGAGCTGGTATCCAGGGAGGAGTGTAGAAAGTTGGAGAATTCAATTAGTGCAGTGCTGGTACTGTGACCAGCATGGAAGCCATGTTGCTCTGGGCATAAGATGTTATGCTTAGCCAGATAATCAGTGATTTGAATGGCCACCACTTTCTCCAGGGCTTTAGAGAGGGGGGGGAGGATGGAGATTGGCCGGTAGTTGTTGGCCGACGACCTGTCACCCCCTTTATGAATGGGTGTGATTATGGCTGTTTTACAAGCCGTGGGAAATTGTCCCAGGCAGAGCGATCGGTTAATTAGGCTGGTGAGTGGGACAAGGACTTCATCTAGCACCAGCCTGAGGATACTGGGGTCCAGTGAGTCACTGCCGGGACTGTTGCTGTTCAGAGCTTTGATTAGGATGGGTCTGGCTTCCCGGGCAGAAATCTTGTGCAGCTGGAAGCTGGGGTGCTGGGGGACAGGGGGAGATTGGTTGGGGGAGGGTCAAAGAAATTACTAGGGAGGACTGAGCTAAGGTCAGTGAAAGCGGTGTGGAGCCAGTTAGCTATGGTGGCAGGCTCGGTGGCGGTAGTGCCATTGCTAGTGAGCTGGTATGGGGCAGGGGAGCATGATTTTCCATTTAGTTGTTTAATACTATCCCAGAAAGTCCGGGCCAAGCCCCAGGAGGAGGTAAGGGTGGCCTGGTAATGGTCGGCCTTGGCTTTCCGGACGGCCCAAGAGCACTTATTCCGGGCTGCATTGTAAGCCTGCCTATCAGACAGCCGACCCGTTTCAGTGGCAAGGTGCCAGAGGTTATCCCGATTTCTTAGTAATTGTAGAAGGGCAGGGCTAACCCAGGGTGCATTCTGCTTTTTGGATCGGATTTTGGTGAAGGGTGCAAAGAGATAACAAGCCATGTTGAAGATGTGTGTGAAGAAGGCGAGGGCAGTGTCAATGTCAGTTGCACGATGAATGGGGGACCAGTTTATCTGGGTGAGGAATAGTTTAAGTTTTTGCAGCCCACCAGGGCAGAGGCACCTGCGGAGGGTGGTCTGGGCTTTGGGTTTGGGATTGGGGACTGCCCAATGAAATAGGATAGGGGAGTGGTCACTTAGGGAATCTGGTAGGACCTGGATGTTTGGGATTTTTTAGGGTCGGTTGGTGATAATAACATCCAGAAGGGTGCTGGTTCCTCTCTTAGGGTTTATTCTAGTGGGCTGGGTGATGAGTTGTGTCAGGTCTTGGGCGGAAAATGAGTCTCTAATCATGGAAGAGGAGGTGCTGAGCCAATTTACGTTAAGGTCCCCAACTAGGATTTGTTCCGCCTTATGGTGGAGGGATGCCAGATAGTCAGTTAAAGATACCAGGGCCGGGTGCTGGCTCTTTGGGGGAACATAGGCAGTGATGAGATAGAGAGGGCCCCTAGAGGGGTCCAGGGTGAGTTTGAGGGTAAGAGCCTGGGCCCCATTTACAAGGGCAGGGGTTGGGAGCATGTGTCCAAGTATTGTGTCCCTAGTGTAGATTGCACAGCCTCCCCCTCATTTGCCTTCTCAGTCCTCCCAGTATAAGGTATAGCCTGGGAGGGAGACAAATGAGTCAGGGGTGGATTTGGACAGCCAGGTTTCAACCAGGGCTATGATGTCTGGTTGATGAGCCATGGCCCAGCACTGTAGGGCATCAATTTTTTTCAGCAGGCTGCATATGTTCATGGAGGCTATTTGTAGGGTATATATTCTACCCTCTGTCTGGCCAGCACTTCTATAATCGGGCCCATATTCTTTATGTAACTTACCCCAGCTCATTCCTGGAAAAGGAACACAAGTCATATTGAGCCAGCTTGGTTAACAAAACTCATTAAATAAATATGTGCATCATTACCACAGACTCTACTGACAACAGGCTTCCAGGAGAAAAGGGAGAGAGCCCATCTGAAATGAAATAGTGCTATCACTTCTGAAAGCCATATTCTGTAGCTGTCATGCTAAAGACCACATATGTATGGCATGCATGGTGCTAAGGGGTCATTTGCATGTCATTGTGTGGCCATTAGCAGCTTGGCACAATGCATCCATGCACAAATGAGAGATGCATTGTACTGAGCCTTGGCCACACCCACACGGGAGCCCTACCCAAATATCCCACTCAGGGGAACAACCACTACTGTAGAAACAGCTGCTGTCCAAAACGCACCGAAGCTGCAGACTTAGGGAAAAATGGTAATCTTCAAATGCCAGTTAAATCAATTACAAGCTGTTATTCCTATCATCAGTGTAGGTAAAAAAAAGTCATTAGAAAAGCAAAAATAACATCAATTAGATTACATTATAAAAAGCAAAAATAATAACAATCAGATGGCACAGCACAGACTGCATTTTGTTTTTTCTCCCACAGTAACTGCAGACTCTACACTACAGAAGTAAAAGACTCTGACAAGTCACTCTTCACAGAAATTAGTAATCAATGAATAAATGCAATTTTGCTAAAAGATACATCAACTCAGCACAAGAAATAGAGAGCAGCATACATTTTAACAAAACTGATATCAGACAAGTTCACACAGTTGTACACACATTAGAATCAGCCACAAATGATATGATCAAAGTGCTGCAGTGACTGGATCTACAGATCCTAAGCAAACCAATTCAAATAAAAAATATGGGGGTTTTATGCACATGATTTAGATGTAATCAGTCTGGGAACAGAAACATATCTATGTCATGGTGGTTTGACAGTGTTAGTTTCAGTTTGCTGCCCTCAGCTGCTGTGCACGCTGGAGTAAACTACATAATTTTCCAAATCAGACAGAATTAATGACTTGAGCTGTGCAAACCTGCTGCTCAGCTTCAGAAAACACTCAGAGTCTGAGAACATCGAAAATAAATGTTTGCGTGAATACAAACTAGCTATAATTAGTGGAAAAAGACATGTGACACATTTCAGAAAGATGACATTACTATTTATTATAATATTTGTTTCCTGTGTCCTTTAAATTGCTATCCCTCTCACCAGCCCCATTTATTCCACTCAATAAGGTTGTAATTCACAGTCTTGTCTGCCCTCTCGCCCTCATACAAAAGCAAATATATCAAGGAGGATGTCAACTGCAGAGTGTCAACCCTCTCTCATGACTGAAACCAGCTCCTGGAACCAGCTGCAAATAGTCTAGAAGGGAACAAGCCCCATAATTAATTATCAGTAAGATGCTGATTCAGAGCACCTTTCTAAGAAGGGGGCCTTTTTAATCTTTAAATGATAGCTTTGTGGGGTATTTTTACACAAGCAACTGACTAACCATGGCTAACCTGACATTATTAAGTCTGCCGCTGCTACTGTTACTACAAGAGGGAAAAAAAGAAATGTTGATCCTGACATCTGACCCCTGAGTGCTTGTACTGCTTAAAAGTTGGAAGGAGATAGAGACTGTGCCTGGGAGACACTGCCAAAGGACATCTAATTACAGTGCGAGTTCAACAAAAATGGTCAAATTTCAGGTAGCCTCTGGGCTAATATTAAACTAGAAGACACCCTTACTTACCATGTGAATTTAAATGTTAGTTTTTTGGGGGTTTTTTATCTTTGGAAGGCTGCAGAAGTGTAATTTAGGCTTTCTCCTAGAATAATCTGTATCTGTGTGCCCCCCCCAAAGAAACTGGCATCAGAGATTGTCAACAAGTGCAGAACAAGTTACAAGACTGTCACAGAGGTATCAGAAAGCACATCTCAGGGGTGGGGCAAGTACATGTCTTTTTGTCAACCAACTCTTCACCTCACAGAGCCACCTTGAGTCAATAGGTGAGGCCAGGCTTACTGCTTCTTGCGGCAACTGAGGGTGATGCTAACTACGGGCTTGAATGAGCCTGTAAAGCAGCTTTTCAAAGATGACTACTGGCTTAGGTGAGCTGGTGTGAGTCTGCTCCAGCACATCGCTGTATAAATATTTAGAAAGTTTACACTGAGTAACAGCAGTAGTATTGAGCATTAATGTAAGGTAGGGCATCAGGATACACCTGATGGGCTTAAAAACTTCTGTCCTTACTTCCTACATTTCAGCATTAATGACGCATCCACAGTGGTGGCATTCTCAGACCATATATTTGGAACAAAATACTGAGTCCATTAATAGTAAACCTGCCCTTTGTGATGTAAATCCAAATGAATCCCTCCCACAATCAGCATAGAGTTTGGGGATATGCCTAGAATATGCTTAGAAACAATAGACAGGTGACATGCCAATAGTTTTAAACTATTTTATTTCTTAGGGCCTTTGACCATGATAAGCAGATGAGGCTAAGCTTGTTTTCAAGTGTGTCCAGAGAACATAGGGAGGTTATGTGACTTGCAGAGGTCACACAGTATGCAAGCGGGGGTTGCAGATTTCAAAACCAGGTCTGCTGGGTCTCCAGGTTCACGGTTTGGTTGTCTAGTGCTAGGCTATTGTGTCTTCCATATATACCCAGTTTAGATAAGCTGAGATGGAGCATTTGATTTTAATGGGGTCATGCTTGCAGGACTGGCTTTAACCCTGTGGAATTCCCATACAAAGTTGCTGTTGGCACCCTCTCCCATGCCTTTCCATTTTTAACCAGCCAGTGATGTTTTTTTTTAAATTCATCTGCTGTTCAGAATGCTTGTCCTGCCTTCAGGCTGCCAAACTGCTGCTGGGTGTAGTGTACTGCTGGAGTCCTGATGTGTTGCAATGTACTTAGGGTCATAGATACAGTTTGTAAGTGTCTGTGATAGGATTTATTTGAACATCGGTCTCCTGAAACCCAGGCTAGGGCTTCAGACTGCACTGGCTCTCACTTTTAATTTCTAGCTATGTTGTTTTTAACTCCAACAGTTAGGACTGGGAAGAACGTTCAAACTGTGTTGATGACAATTAATGACCACCTTGTTATGTCTTGGGGGAGAGGGCTATAGTCATCAACTTGGACCCTCAACCAAACCATTTATTAGGGGATCATGACATAGCTGCTTATATCAATGATACAAGTAAATACTGTATATCAAAAAGGAATTGAGGAGGTATGGCTAATGGCTTTTTGTTTTGGTAGTCCTTTGGGTGTAAAGACCTAGTGTAACCAGTTTGAAGGTCAATGAAGTTGGTGATTATTGACAAAACTACTACTGCATGGTGAGTGTCCACCTATCTTAGCAAAAGCTCACCTCTTAGTAATGATGAGCAGTTATTCCAGACTACACAGGGAAAAAAAGATTTTGGTCCAGAATCATTGTATGTATTGTCCTTCTGAGACTGAATCTTCTCATTTATATTACAGGACACTACAGTACATTGTATAAGGTGTTCTTACACAGGCGTTAGGGCGCTGCCTTGGGTCAAACATACAGCAGCAGGGATATCAAATGTGAACTTTAAGAGGCTGGTTCAGTTGAGGGGATGTGGGGACTAGGCATCACAGTCTCTGGGAATTAATTCCTTTTGCTGTCTCAACATAATATGCCTCCCAAAGCACCCATGAATAATAAGCTTGCCCTTTACAATGTAAATACAAATGAGTCCCTCTCATTCCCAACCTGGACTTGGAGGATCTGCTTAGGATATGCTTAGAGACAACAGACAGGTGATGGGTCAGTGTTTTTTTAAACAATTTATGATTTAGAACTTTTGACAAGAAAAGGCACATATGCCTAATTATTCTTCATCTGTTCAGAACTGTTGTAGTCTTGGAGTAGACAAGGGCACAAACAGAAGAGAAAAAAGTTATGGAACCTGCAGTAGTGCAGTCCATGGTA
This sequence comes from Neoceratodus forsteri, assembly GCA_016271365.2. NCBI lineage: Eukaryota > Metazoa > Chordata > Ceratodontiformes > Ceratodontidae > Neoceratodus > Neoceratodus forsteri. The sequence continues at coordinate 962,952,749 of CM028132.1, read as the reverse complement.
TCAATTGTTGTAGATGTCATTAGTAAAGTTAATTGCAGCATTGAATGCTATCCATTGAGAGTTCAGCAAAACCTAAGTTCACCAACAAATAGTTGGTTACTGTCCTCATTCACTTGTGACCCACAGCGATCCAGACAGCAGTTAAGTTCCCCACAACCGCTATTACAATAATGATGGAGTAGGCGATCTATCAAAGATGATCGTCCAGCCCAGCTGTACAAACTGGTTGGCTTCAGTTGGGCAAGGAGGAGCCACTGGAGAAGTTGGAGTTAAATGTGAGGACCTCATCCATGAGGGTGGACATGGGTACTATTCTGGCAAGAAAGAATGGGGATGTCCACCAGCCTTAGTCGTCTTTTTAAATATCCCCCAGAATAGGAAGAAAATAAGTGCATGGGCAAGGAAAATGTGATAAGTACCTTCTGCCTATGTGCACAAAAGACAGGCAATGGGCTTGCAATAGATCATGCCATGATAAAAGTTATAGCATGGGGTGAGCTGTAACTATTTCTCTGATGTAAAAAAAAAAGGTTTTTAAGAAGATATAAGATTGATTCAGAGCATGGCTACTTGATTCTTCACTGATTCTTATTTTTTTCAATGGCAGAATTTCAATTGATTGAAGAAAAACTAATTAAAGGAAGTGTTCTTTGGAATAATGTCCCACATGTCCTAGATCCTTAGACAGTTCTTTAGGGAAATTGTTTAGTAACCGTATGAATGCAAAAAAAGGTTCTTTACTGCTCTGGCATCTGGCATTGCTTCACAGAAAGGTTTTTTTTCAGCTCATGAGAGCCTGCCTGGCATGTTTGATAGACATTGTGCTGTGCAATACTAGAGACATGCCAATGAGAGGATGGGTGCAGAATTTTACTCTCCTGCAATTTTTGTGGGACTTGTTTTAAAAAGAAGGCTGGCTTTGTAAGAGGAACATCACAGACCTGAAAAGGGGAAATTCGAGTCTGGGACTTTCTGGGACAGAGAGTGCAGAGCCAGGTAGACAATGGTAGATGGTATAAGGTTGATGACATCAGCACAGGGGGGGTGGGAGGTTGTACTCATACCTCTCCCTGGGAGATGAGGAGATCAATAGCAGAATAAGCTGCACATTGGCTGTACGTCAGTGAGTAGGGACTTGCCAGCCAGATATAGTGGTCTGTCACAGGACACCCAAGTGAGCATGATCTGAGATAGAAAACATGGAGCAACTGCTCAAAACACTTAGCACACAGCTGCACATCTACTGGAGGCAGGTGGATCAGGGGTTAGGGCTGAACAATTTCTCCCAGAGGCACTGAGACAGCGGCTCTCCAATCACTTTCACATTTTTCTTGCAACTTCAAAGTGATTCATCTGTGTAGCATTGTAATTACAAAGGGCAACAGAAAAATGTCAGACACCAACAGCTCCACATCATCCTCTGGTAAGGGGTGGTGGCACCAGGCACCACAATCACTGAGACTCACTACCTTTTGCTGTCTCAATATAATGCACCCCATAAAGTGACTTTTAATAGTATGCCTGCCATTTGTAATGTAAATCCAAATTAGTTTCTCCCATGTCCAGCATGGAGCTGGAGGATATGCCTAGGATATGCTTAGAGATAACAGACAGGTGATAGGCCAATATTTTTAAGTAATTTATCTATTAGAACTTTTGACTGAGATAGGCACATAAGCCTAAGCTTGTTTTCAAGTGTGTCCAGCGAACTCGGGAGCACCATTCCATAGTTCTCCACTCAATTATAATAGGAGTAGGCCGGAAGTTGTGAGGCAGGTGGGGCACCCCAGAAACAATTGAGTTTTTCCTACTGGGGGGGGCCTGGGAGGTTGCCCATCATGCTGGAGACACTGATGGAAGTGTTCCTCTTCTGCTGACAAGGAATGGGAGAACAACTTCCCTGACAGTGGCACTGATGGAAGTTTCTCCCTCTACTGATGGGTTCCAGGACAGCATCTACTTTGTAGGTGGCATGGGCAAAAAGTGTCCCACTCTGCTGAGGAGGACTGGAAGAACCCCTTCCTTACCTGTGGCACTAATAACAGCATCCCCATCTGCAGAGAGGACCAGGAGAATATTTACTATGCCAGTGGTGCTGAAGTAAGTGTCCCTTTCTATAGATGTTCAGTAGCAAACTGCCACAGACCACCCCACAAATCCTTTGCATCTGTAGCCATACAGACATGCAGGGCCTGGAGGGGCAGATGGACTCTTCCTTTGGCACAGAATCATTATCTCATAAACAAAGAAGATTTATTGCAAAAAAAACCTGCAGGTAAAGACCTGTGCTGCTGCATACAGAGGTGCATGTTTATATCTTGCTATGCACTTGTGCACCGGTGGCTACAAAAGTGTGGGACCCATAGGAGACAGTGCTCCTAAAGCCTCATGGTCTGCTGTGATAAGTCTTTGATAACTTTTTCAAAAAAGAAGGAAATTCATTGCAAAAAAACACCATTAATGCACCAGTTAGGGTTCATCTTAACACCACAAAAAAAAGGAAATGTGACATTAGGGTTCCCAACCCTAACTGTCCACCCCTATCCCACAAAGCAGAAAAAGGGCAAGATCACACAAGCAACCACGGATGACCATCATCTGGTAAGACAAACAACATGCAACTGTTTGCAGATGACACAAAAGACACCCATCATCATGGCCCAGTGCTTCTGCAACCATGGATACACATGCACACTTCAACACATACACACCCTCTTCTGGCTGCAGATTGAAATCAATGATACTGACATCACAGCTTTTAGCTTCTGCAGTAATTGATGCTCATGCTCTACAACACATACACATACACTTGTAGCTGCAGAAACAAAGCCACAAAACTCATACCACAGCACAATTTATGCATGTAGGACCAGTGCTATTGCACCAACAGATAGAAATCCCTAATTCCCAAACTACATGAGTATTTTCATCTGCAGAACTGCAGGACCCTCTGGGGTCTGTGCTTTTGCACCCAGATATAGAAATCTAAAATTCCCCGAGTAGCAGACCCTGTGTTGCCTGCAATTCTGTAGACACAGATACACCTGCATAGTGTGACGTATACATAGCCACTACTAACTGCAGAAGAACAGGCCTCAGGTCCTCTTCTTCTGCAGTCACACATAGGCAAGGGAAGGCAATCTTATTTATAGAGTGCCCCTTCCCAAAGGCTCAGGGCACTTTAAATAAAATGCACTAGAGCTTCACAACAACGAATAAACAGCAGTCAATGACTAGTTAAAACATAAATTCCAGTAATAATTAAAACCATCAGGGAAATGATTCACAGAACAGATATGTTTTGTTAAATTTTATTCTTACAGGCCCCTACTGTATGGGCTGATCTAATATGTTGTGTCAAACCATTCCAAAGGGTGAGCACCACAAAACAAAATGCTCTGTCGCCAGATATATACAGATCCAGAATACCCAGATCACAACAGTACTTCTGTCTGCAGAAACACTTCTGCAGCCACAGATACATTTGCACAGTGTAAGACATACACACCTACTTATTTCTGCAAAAGCACATGCCCCTGTGTAACTTACAATTCTGTAGACATACCTACACTTGCATAGTGTAAGACATACACACCCACTTCTGGCTACAGAAACACAGGTCACTGTGGTACGTGCACTACTGTAACCACATATACAATTCTAGTACAACCAGATTTAAAAAGTACTTCTGATTAGTGAAGTGCAGGTCCCTGTGGAGCATGCAATTCTGTAGACACAGATATAATTGCAACTTGTAAAACATGCACACTTGACTCTGTCTGATAAAACTCAGGCAGTTGTGGAGCCTGTGCTTCTGCTATCATAGACTCAGTGCCCAAATTAAAATCATACATTTTGCAGAAGTGCAAGTACCGTTCTGCAGCCACATACACAATTGCTTACTGTAAAACATACACACCCACTTCTGCCATCTTTGTTGGGTATTATATATATGTACATTATATATCTACAGCTATCTATAGATATTGCAAAAACTGTGCTAATGCACCAGTTAGGGATCAGCTTAAAGCAACAAAAATAGGGACATGTTGTGTTAGGGTTTCCAACCCCAACTCCCCCCCCCAGCAGCACAAGGACAAGCCCACACAACCAACCACAGACAGACATCATCAGGAAAGGAAAACAACATACAACTGTTTACAGATGACATAAATGCAGTAGCACTGATGTGCTACCTTTGTGGATTTTTATCTGTGGCTGCATAAGAACAGGCCCCACAGGGTCATATGCTTATGCAGCCACAGCTGTGCGTGCATGTTATACAGTATGTTATGCAGACAGCATGCCCCATAGGTCTTGTGCCTCTACAGAAAGAGGTACTCATGCATACTGTACAAGGTACCTCACAAGACAGCATGATCCATTACTACATAGTTTTCTATATGCAGATGAGCAATTGAAAACCTGCTACCACCTTCAACAATTTCTAGATCTGCTACTAAAACCATGATACCCACATTGCAACAGTATTTTCATCTCCACAGTGGCAGGCCCCAAAGAGTCCCTCAACCTCTGCAGACAGAAGTGCTGTTGCAATTCTTCCATCTGAAAACCTGCTACACCCTTGTACAATTTCTAGAGCCACTGCTGAAACCATGATACCCACATTGCAACAGTACTTTTGTCTGCATAGTGATAGGCCCCACAGAGACCTATCCTTCTGAAGCCTGAAGTTGGTGTGTATGTCTTACACCTGTGACTGCAGAAGCACAAACCCATCAAGTGTGTGTATGTCTTACAGTATGCATGAATTAACTGAGGCTACAGAAGTGCTGGCTCCTTACAGGCCTGCATTTCTACAGACAAAAGAGCTCTTGTAATTTGGGTAACATGGATTTATATATATGACTGCAAGGGCCTGTGCATCTGCACATAGAAGCACTGTTATGATTTGAGTATCGTGAATTTTTATCTGCAGCAACAACTGAGTGTATGTCTTGCAGTGTGCATCCCGCAGATAAAAATCCACAAAGGTAGCATGTTAGTGCTGCTGTATTTGTGTCATCTGGAAGCAGTTGTATGTTGTTTGTTTTATCTGATGATGGCTGTCTGTGGTTAGTTGTGTGGTCTTGTCCACTTGCTGCTGGGTGGTGGAGGGTTAGGGTTGGAAACCCCAACTCCACATTTCCCTTCTTTTGTGGCATTAAGTTGAACCCTAACTGGTTAATTACTGCAGTATTTTGCAACAAATATATAAATATTGTTTGCAAAAAACTGTATTAATGCATCAGTTTGGGTTCAGTTTAATGCAACAAAAGTAGAGAAATGTGGTGTTAGGATTTACAACCCTAACTCCCTACCCCCAACCCCAAGTAGCAAAAGAAAAAAAAAATTAAGGGTTTCGGGCCTCCTGGGTCTTGTCCAATCAGTCATAGGGTCTTCTTTGGGGTTCTCAACCCTATTGTTCACCTTCTCCTCTCAGCAAATAAGATCAGGGCCAGAATTCACAAAGGGACTGCAAAGTGGGTGCAAAGGCTTGCACTGTGCTTTCCGACTGCTCTGGTGGGCAATGGAGTCATTCACAGTCAAATAGCATGGTGGGCTATCCAACAGTAAATAGGGGCCAGTGGGGACAGTGCTAACTCAGGAAAAACAGTGGAATACCAAGTAGTGCTGCCCTCACAGCCAGCCAGGAAAATGGTTCCACAGCCAATAGCATTTAGGTGCTAAAATGCTATTCATGAAAGGAGGCATGCAAATGAGCTCATTGGGTATGCAAGGTGCAAGTGGCCATTAGCATGCCTATTATGGGCTCATTTGCATGCTTTTAGTATGGCAGTGCACCCCCCCACCAGCCCAAGCCCTACACAGCCGCATTCCCCCATAGTGTAGTAGTGCCCTCCCCCAACCCAAATATGGACCTGATGGTAAAGAAATATATATTTCCATAGTTTAGGGTCCTACCCCAGTCTCTGATCCATAAATCCCACCCATTAAGAAAAGGAATTATCTTCCATAGTGTAGTGGTCCCTCTCCAGTCCCTGATTGCCCGATTACCCACCTTTAAATAAAATAAAGCATTTTCCACAGTGCAGTGGTCCCGTCTGGGTCCCCAGTTGCCCGATTACCCTCCTAATTCTAACTTTATCATCGTTCCATAGTGTAGTGGTCCCCCCCAACACCCCCCCAACACCAGTAAGCACATACCACCCTGCTCCCCCACCCCAGCATGGCCCCCAGTCAGTGAGCAACACAGCCCTCCTCACACCACCACCATGGCTGCCCACCAACTGAACTGTCAATGACAGCTTACAATATACACTAGAATCCCATGTGCTTACCAGTGTGGGGAGGGGGGTTGGTGGGACCACTACATTATGGAAAGATGATAAATTTAATATTGGATGTGTGATTGGATGATCCGGGACCGGTGAGAGATCCACTGCACTATGGAAAATGCTTTATTTTATTTACGGGTGGGTGATCAGGCAATCGGGGATTGGGGAGGGACCACTACACTACAGAAAATGCTTTATTTTCTTTGCACATGGGTGATCAGATGATCGGGGGCTAGGAAGGGAGCGCTACACTATGGAAAATAATTACTATTAATACTGGGTGGGATTCATGAGATCCAGGACCAGTGTGGGACTGCTACACTATGGAAACTACATATTTTTCTTAACAGGTGGGAGCTCAGGGAATCTGGGACTGGGGAAGGGGTTGGGAGCCCACAGTACCTCCACCAGCCACTAGGGTTGTGCAGATTACCACCACTTGTTTTTTTTTTTTGTGGTAATTTGATTCATGCAAGGACCTTTGTAAAGGCCCTTGAGTGGAGCAAATAATTTGTGAATGGGATTTCAGGGATATGCATGTCCCCGGCCCCTCATTTGCATTGTGGACCCCCCTCACTACTTTGCCCAGGTGCAAACCCAGTTTTCAGGGTCAAACTGGGTTTGTGCCTGGACAAAGCTTTGTGAATCCTGCCCCAGATGTGATCTCTTTTCTTCATACAGGGCCTTGCATGATGAAAGCTACAACAGATTTTGTTGGCAACCTGTGGTGAAACATACTTCTCTGCCTTTGAAGAGAGTATCACTATTAGGCACTGGCTTGGAGCTGTACATTGTGTTTCAGACAGGAGGCTATGGCCTTAGGAGAAGAGGTAAGCATTAGGGTTGACAACCCCAAGGAAGACCCCACCCCTGATTTGCCAAGTGTCTGGAGACCCAAAACCATAATGTTTTTTTAATTTGCTGCTTGGAGGGATGGGGAGTTAAGGTTGAAACCCTAATGGCACATTTCCCTACTTTAGTTCTGATAAGCTGAACCCTAACAGATGCATTAATACAGTTTGTTTGCAAAGAATTTTCTTTCTTTTTGAGATAGTGGAATCATATCCCCATTCAAGCAGGTTCTTCTGGGACCTGTGAGAACAGATGCAGACACGCAGGGCCATCTGGGCCCTGTGCCAAGGGAAGACTCCATCCACCTACAAAAGTGCAGTGCCCTACTGACCCTGAACTTTTATGCAGCGACGGATGTCAAAAATTACCAAAGTTAGGAACAAAAAATGTCAATGTACCTTCATAACTTTGTTTTTTTTTATATTTTGACTCTAAATTTTCAACATAGACTTCTTATGAACCTACTTCATGAACCCAGTAGGTGAAAAGTGTCAAATCTTGACTGAAAAAAAAATTGCACCTGATAGAAACATAGACTTTGATGACAGATAAGGACTGCTTGGCCCACCTAGTCTGTCCATTTCCCTACCTATTGGATAAGCTACAGATTCTAGTTAACCAACAGCCTATTTCTTCCTACCTCCCACAAGAATTGCCTTATGTCTGTCCCATGCATTCTTGAATTCTTCCACAGTTTTATACCCCACAACCTCCTCAGGAAGGCTGTTCAATTTGTCCACCACCCTCTCTGTGAAAAAATACTTCCTCACATTGCCCCGGAGCCATCCCCCCTCTATCTTCAAATTGTGTCCCCGTGTTCTTGCAAATCTATTTCTAAAAGATGCTACCCTCTTGGACTTTGTTAATTCCACTGAGGTACTTAAAAGTTTCTATCATGTCCCCCCTCTCCCACCTTTCCTCAAGGGTATACATATTAAGCTCATTTAGTCTCTCCTCGTATGGCTTCTCTTGCAGACCCTGAACCATTTTAGTTGCCATCCTCTGGACTGCCTCCATCCTGTCTATGTCCTTGCAGAGATGGGGTCTCCAGAACTGGATGCAGTATTCCAGATGGAGTCTCACCAACTGTCTGTACAGAGGGAAAACAACTTCCTGTGTTCTGCTGGTGATGCCTCTCCTTATACATCCCAGTATCCCCTCAGCCCTCCCTACTGCCTTCTCGCATTGCTTGCTAACCTTAAAGTCATCTGCTATGATTACCCCCAGGTCCCTTTCCATTTTTCTTGTTTTTACTACCCCCCCCCCCCATTGTGTAATCTTCCTCTGAATTTTTGTTTGCCAGGTGCATTATTTTGCACTTCTTTGCACTGAATCAAGCTGCCATAGTTCTGACCATTCCTCCAACCTTGCCAAATCCCTTCTCATCCTTTCCACGCCTCCTTGTGTATCAACCCTGTTGCAGATCTTTGTGTCATCTGCAAAGAGGCATACTTTTCCTTCCAGTTCCTCTGCAATGTCACTTATAAAGACATTGAAAAGGACTGGACCCAGTACTGAACCCTTCGGTACCCCACTAGTAACCCCCCTTTCTTTAGAGTGGACTCCGTTTACAATTTCCTTCTGTGTCCTGTTGTCTAGATAATGTTTTAACCAGGCTTCCACCCTGGGACCCACTCCCAGGCTGGTTAATTTGTTTATTAATCTTTTGTGTGGGACTGTGTCAAATGCCTTGCTAAAGTCTAGGTAGACCATGTCCACAGCCCCTCCCTGGTCTACTACTTTGGTCACTCAGTCAAACAAATCAATTAGATTCATCTGACATGACCTTCCTACTGTGAACCCATGCTGCTGGTTTACTGATTGTGTTTGATTAATAATTATTATTTTTATAGTGTAGTTTTTTACTTTTGTTTATTTTGTTACAAAAGTCTATTTCTCAATTTTAAAAATGCTTTTACATATATTTAGTTTTAGTTTTTTAGTTTCATTTTATGGAGCAAACCAGCCGCAGCTCGAACAGGAGTCTAATACACAGCAGTTTGTATTTGCTGAAATGAATCCTGTTATCAGGGGAGGAACTGTTGAGCAGCATAAACCACATTTGTGTTATGATTTTGCTATGTCTTTGGTGACAGATAATGAGATGCACATGTATGGGGCCCCTTTTGTGATTTGTTTTATTGCTAATATTTGGTTTAAATGATCCTAAGGCCTGAAAAAGATAACTAGCTCTTAAAGATATGAATTGGGTAAATGTCACCATACTGTAGGTTGTCTTCATATATAATGAAACATTATACAATTTATCTGTTGCTTTTATTGAGTTCAGTTCACCCTAACCCTGGTCCACCAAATGCTGCTGTTGATACTTTTATGGGATTCATTGATTGCTTCTACATCAATGTGGGAAGCTTAATACCTAAGTTTGATGAGTTTGTTGCACTGGTTCACATGAAGGACTCTGATGTGGTGGCTGTCCCTGAATCCTGGTTGAATGATAGAATTTGTGATTCTGAGGTCATGTTGCCCTCATATAATCTCTTTTGGATTAATGGTGGGTAAAAGGGCTGGTGGATGTCTCCTTTATGTTAAAAAATATTTACATACTACACTGCTTTCTATGAGTGACAGCCAATAACCTTCGGAGTTTCTAGCGGTTAACATCAGTTTAGGAATGGGGAAAAGAATCTTATATTTGTTTCTGTTTATATCTCGCTTGGTCTAGTTGATTTAGGATTTAATCTGTTTTTGAAGCAGGTTCAACTTTTGAATAGGAACCTTGAGAATTATACTCAGGGGATATTAATATAAACTGTCTGTCAGAGAAATCTGTATCATACAGAAATAGGATAGCTGATCTCTTTTTGAATCAAACAGTTGGTTTCCCTACCCAGATAAACTATAAGGGTGGTACTGTGTCATTGATTCATTGGGTGCCAGTGACCCATAAGGATAGGTTTATGAAGGCTGATATATTGCCTAATTCAATAAGTGGCCAGTCACCTGTTCACTGTATTTGGTCACTCAAGAAGAAATGACCCCATCTTAAATGTGATTATACCCAGAACCTTAATAGGGCTAAAGTACTTGCTTTTAAAGAATATTTAACACAATTTGATTGGAGTTATTTAGATTGTATTCCAGATATCAGTTTTGCTTTTAATTATTTTTCTGCACATTTTAAGAAAACTTGTGATTTTGTTTTGCTCCCGTATGAAGAAAAGAGAGTTAAAGGGGGAAATAATAAGTGGTTGACTGTACAATTATTTAATTTTTTAAATAAAAGAGGTATAGCAGGGGCTAGATATAAAAACAGTGGACTGAAATCACATATTTAGGAGTATAAAAAAATGAGAAATAAATATAAGAGGTTAGTGAAGAAAGGTAAGAATGACTTGTTTAAGGCACAGCAATGGGGTATTCACAATTATTTGAAAACATTGTGGGCCAATTTAAATGAAATTGTTGGAAGGAAATAACTTTATTCTCTCTGTGTTGAATATTGGTGGTCAGAACATTACTAATCTGGAGGCTATTGCTGACTATTGTAATCATTTTTCTTTGTTTGTTTTGTTAATGTTAATAAGAACTTGCCTTTGAGAAAGACATTATCTGACATGGATATTAAGGGTGATCTTGACTTTGATAGGCCTAAGTTCTACTTTAAATATTTGACCCCTCAAGTTGTTAAGAAATACTTAGTTAAGTCATCTGCCAAAATTAGAAAGGGACCTGATCAATTGAATATGAAGTTTTTTTAAATTGGCTATTGATGAATTAATATTACCTATACATAAATAGTTCCATTTTTCATTGCAGTTTGTTTATTGCCCAATATCTGGAAGCAAGCTAATGTTACACCATTCTTTAAGTCTGGGGACCATGCCATTGTTTTGAATTACAAGCCCATCTCCATTTTGTCCCCCCGTCCAAGATCCTGGAGATGATTGTTGATGACCAACTGCAGGAATACATCTCTAGGTATCATCTACTTTCTAAGGAACAGCATGGCTTTCAGAAGATGTGTAATACCCCTACTGCTTTGATTGAGTTGCTGAGGATATTGATGGGGCCTTGGACAGGGGTGAATATGCTGGAGCAGTCTTCCTGACTCTATTGAAGGCCTTTGATCTTGTTGATCATAAATTATTGCTAATGAAACTCAGGGAGATGGGACTGTCAATTAATGCAATGGCATTGTTCTATGACTATCTGACTAACAGAACCCAATGACCAAAATGTAATAATTTGTTTTCCGCTGTCTTGCATTTGGAAACAGGGGTCCCACAAGGGTCCATTCTGGAATCCCTGTTGTTCAGTCTTTTTATTAATACAGTATCTATTGTTGCCAAGTTTTTATTAATACAGTATCTAATGTTGCCAAGTACTCCCAGACAATTTTATATGCTGATGATATTGTTCTTTTTACTTCTGGGGTAAATTCTGATAAGATGAAGAAGTGTTTGCAATCTGATTTTAAGCTAATCTGGGATTGGGTTGAGCAAAATGATTTGGTTATTAATGCAAAAAAAAACAAGACTGTGTTATTTGGGGGGTAGGCATAGTCTTGGTAAATGCTCAACTATGATTATTGTAGTACTACTCCAAGTGATGAGGTTATTGAGCAGGTTAAATCATTCAAATATCTGGGGGTCTTCAAGGGTACCAAGCTTAACAAGAGGAGCTGTTCACCCATGTTCTCTGTATGATAACAGTGGGACTTTCTTGAATGCTGAAGCCAAAGCTGGAGTTGTGGTGCTGGCTTCAGTTCAAGCAGTGAGCTGGCCATCCCCTGTTCTCTCTCTCACTGTCTCTCTTTCTGTGTGTCTCTGTGTCTCTCCTTAGTCTGTCTATCTGTCTATCTATCTATGGTATTTAATTATTTCTTAATAAGACGTGGGTCATCTGCCCACCCTTCCCGATCTTTACATACATTAAATATATTAAATGAGTGGACTGGGGTGCCCACCCCTGCTACCACGTCACAACTTCACCACCCTCCCCTCCAGGTCACCCCTCCATTCCCACTATGTAAGCAGTGGCACTTGGGTGCCCACCCCCACTGCCACCAAACAGTAGCCTGCCACTGAGGTGTCCAATCCCCAGTGTTGGACTATCCCCTGAAATAAAAAAAAACATCCTTCAATGTTTCTTTTAACCCTGTAAAAAGGAACATGTCCCTTGCCATTCTGACCCTCCACAAACACCCCCCCCACTCATGCCACCATGACCTCTCACTCAGCATCCAGGATCCCACACACACCCCACACACACCATCACTCAATAGGGTTGTGCACAGTCCAAATATTATTTCCCCAAATACCACAAATAATGTACTATTCATTATTTGGATCCCAAATAGTGAATACTGCACTTTTTGTCTGGTATTTGGGAAACACTGTTTGAAGAAAAAAGACAAGAAGCAGCCCTCTCCCTCCTCTCTCACCCAAAGCAATCATTGGTAACCCAAAATTCCTCCACCCTCTGTCAAACAATAATACTCCCTCCCTCCAGCACCCACAAGTTTTTTGTTTGTTTGTTTGCTTTTGTTTTAGATGCCCCCAATAAAAAATAAAACTTGTGGGTGTTGGGTGACTGGCTCTACCCACCCACCTCCATGGTCAACCAGTAAACTTATTGAAGCTCTCTGATTAAAAACAAATAATACATTATGACCCCCCACCCATAGCACCCCACTCTGGAACCCATCCAGTCCAGCATCCAATTATCCAAATATCCATATTTATGGTAAGAAGGTTCCCAGCACAACCCTCCCTCCTCCACAGCTGGCTGCCTTCTCATGAATGAAAACACTTGTGTACTTGTATAGTAAAACCAGCTGATCAGCTGGTTTTACTAAAGCAAGAGACTGAGCACTTTCATTCATGAGAAGACAGCTGGCCATAGAGGAAGGAGGGTTGTGCCAGGAACCTTCCCACTATAAAAAGGGATATTTGATAACTGGATGCTGGATTTGGTGGGTGCCAGGATCAGGTGCTGGGATGGGTGGGTGGGGGTGAGTCATAATGTATTATTTGTTTTTAATTGGAGAGCTTCACAAAGTTTACTGTCTGAGCATGGAGGCGGGTGGGTAGACACCTGCAAGTTTTATTTTTTATTGGGGACATCTAAAAAAAAAACTTGTGGGTGGTGGGGGGGAGGGACGGAGTATTATTGTTTGACAGAGGTTTGAGGAACTGGGGGTTCTGCTGATTGCTAGGGCTTGGGAAGGAGGGAGGGAGGGAGCTGTTCATTTATTTTTTAACGGCTGACTGTTTTTTTTTTAATGAATAACGAATGCTGAATATTTGGTCACTGAGTACCAAATATTCAGCAGAATATTTGGGAAAATGTATTCACACAGCCCTATCACTCAACTGAACATGTTGCATGGCATAGATTCACTGTCTGAGAAAAGGCATGTCTTGTTGCTGGAATCAGCAACTGCAATAAGAGAAAATCAGGTAAGTACAGTTTAATGTATTTAAATGGGGTTTTGAACTTTGAGTCATAACTTTGTCAATGTTACATATTTTGACCTCAAATTTTCAACATAGCCTTTTTTGGACCCCACCTCATGATCAATGGTGATGGAATTACGCAAATCTGGCCAAAAGCCAATTTTGTGGTTGCTTTTGGAAATAACCTTTTGGGTAGAACTTGAGAATTTTCACCACCCCTCAGAGGAGTACAGGTACAAGGCTGCTGCCCCCCTCCCCAGCAGCACCACATGTCAAACCCCTCCCTGGTACCAGTGATAATGGCTCCCCCTGCCAGCAGACATGCCCCCATCCCACTGCACCACTTTGGTGCCATCAGAGAGGGCCAGCTGCATTTCCCTCCTACTACCTGCCACAGCCACTGGCCATTGGGCAGCTGCAGGGCATGTTGCCAATGTATGCCTCATTGCACAAGGATCTAGTGTGGGTCCTGCTCAAGGCATCTGATTGGATGCCCAGCCACACCCATGACCCTGACCCTGGCCATACTACAGAGTCCTGAGTGCTGGGGGGGCAGGGTCATGGACAGGTGGCCAGTGGATGTGAATGCCACTGGTGCACACCTGTCTACAGGTGCAGAGCTGCGCACGCTGGTTATGTGCCTTTGGCACATAACTTGTGCCCATTAGTGCATAGGGCCCACTGTTTTTATTTATTACTTTTTTGTAACAATGGATCCATTAAATTATGATATAATCTGACTATATGGCACACACAGTGTGACATTTCATAATATAAGTAGCACACTATAGTGTTGGTGTAATTCTTACTGTCTTGTCATAATTTCTGTATTCATAACCACAGGATTTTTTTTTTCGATGTTGTTACTATAGTATGCCATAGACACAGAAACTCAATAAGTGAAATATAAACACTGCGGTTCCCATATGAAGCTAGTGTTATCATAGGACACAGTGTTATTTATTATTAGCACAGCAGCATAGATATTGTAACTTGATACAACCGTGTTCCATTTTACTGTTGTTTCTATCTAAACACAAAAGTATGCCAGCGATACTCTTTCAAGTAGTGTCAAAAATAGAAGAGAATACTCAGAAGAAGTAATGTTTTGGACGAACAGGCTGACAAAACAGTGCAGTAATAATTCTGTTATGTTTTTATCTTCTTCTTGTTCCTTTATGTTTCTGTTTACCATTTTGAAGGTTCTGTATTTCTGCAGCCTGAACTGGGTGTGCATGTGCTAAAGTGTGCATGCGTATCCATTGCTACAGAAGTAGTGGACATGATGATGGATGTCTCTTGTGTTATCTGTAGAGAGTTGTATGTTGTTTGTCTTACCTGATGATGGCTGTCTCTGATTGCATGTGTTGGTTTGCCCCTGTTGCTGCTTGTTGGGGGGGGGACTGGCATTAGGGTTGAAGTAGTTAGGGTTAAAAATCCTAAAATCGTATTTCCCAACTTTTGTTGCATTAACCTGGACCTTGATGCATTAACGAAGTTTGTTGTAAAGCACGTCTTTCCTTTTTTTGAATGTATTCACAATACAGACATTTTTGGTTTTGCTTTTTTGTCTGCCTTTTCACAGCACTGACTCTACCAGTACATACCTTGTTAAATGTTCATGACAGTACATCATAAAATCTCCATATAAAATAAAGTGTTATCATTTCTGTGTACTGTGCCAAGGTTGAGAGTTCTCTTCAATGCTGAACCATAAAGAAGTCAATTCATGTCTTACAGATGGTAACTGAATTTTTCTTTGTAAACCATTTAACATACCATATTCATAGTTGAAATAGCTTTTGTAAATTATATTTGAGTTGAATATAATACAACCCCAGAACATTTCATCATTATCTATAAAAAAAAGACACAACACAGAATATAAGTTTTAAAAAAATATATTTGAAAAATGCCAATTGGATTAGTACCAAATTATAGCTGAATTCCTGGCGATGATGAAAAGCCAAGCACTTTAAAAATAGAAAAAGTAATCTTCCACTCCAAAAGCAACTGAGTCATCTGAGAGTAGTAAATCATGGATAACTGTCAACAATGTAGAGATATATATATTTAGAAAATGGGCTTCTTACTTGCTGGACTCTGATTGGTCAGTACCCTAACCATAGGGGTACATTAATTAAGCAATAATACCCGAGAGGGTGGGCGGTATTGGGCAATACCGGACCGCCCAGTGGCGTAATGAGGCCCAAAGCTGCAGACGGTGGGCCTTATAGCCCCTGGAAAGTCTGGTATTGCCCATACCGCCCACCTTCAAGGGTATTATTGCATTTAGAAAATGGGCACAGTAAAAAGAAATGGCAGAGAAAAAAATTGTTGATAAAATAATTAAGTTACATTAAGTTTTGTAATTAAATAGTTCCTCCACCTGGCATAATGGCATAATATAGCCCTCTGATCTGCAACTGGTAAGTTTCAGGTCCTTCAGATATGGCGGGCATCTGCAGTTCATTTTAAAAGCCAGGGGTTGTCACGGAGTATGGCAGCATTACTCAATCATTTTAAAACGCGTAAGTCCTTCAGATATGGCGGGCGTCTGCAGTTCATTTTAAAAGCCAGGGGTTGTCACAGAGTATGGCAGCAGTACTCAATCATTTTAAAACTTCTAAGTGTACGGCTTTTTTTTTTCTCATCACGGGGAGATAATGCGGCAGAATGTGGGAATAGGTAAGCAAGAGTCGCGCTGCTAGGAAACAGCAGAGGAGGAGAGATGTGAATGAGAGAAGGCTTTATTTTTATCAGCGATCTGGCAAAGTGTATGGCTTTTTTTTTTCATGTCAGTTTGGTTGTCATAGTAACACCCCGCACACGCGCACCAGCGTAGACACAGCTTAAAACAAGTAAGAAGGCTTTTTGTTCCAGTGTGTGTGTGGTTGCAGCCGTTTTTTCTTTTTTTTTTTGTGATATTTCATACAGCCTGTGCCTGGGAAGATGCTGTGTGTGAGAGAAACATCAGCGGCAACAAGTGGGCTAATCAGTAGCGGTGCTCAGGGAAGAACTGACAAGTAAGTTTGAAAGCGGTGCGAGTATTTATAGCTGCTGTCGAATTCTGAGGGGTTGATGTTTCAGTTTTCTTTTTGAGTGTTTTATGGTGATGTTTTTGAGTCGTGGGGGGATGTGTTGTTAAAGGACCTTGGTAGCAACACCGTATCTTTGCCGAGAGAAAAAAATGGTGGTTGTTTGAAACCGAGTGCCCAGTGCTTCAGCCAATGGTGAAGCAGGCTAGGCACAATGATATCGGAGTGGGCATCAGGCAGGTTAGTGCTGGCACTTTTTATTTGGTGGGCATCTATTGAAAGTTAATGTACCCCTGTGGAATGGGTACCAGCCAATCAGATGCCTCCAAATAAAAAGCCCATTTTCTAACTTTCAATAGATGACCAGCAAGTAAAAAGTCTCAGTCCAAACCTGCCTCATGGCCAGCAAGTATCCTTCTGCCCAGCCTGCATCCTCATTGGCTTAAGCACCAGGCACACAATTCAAACTGCCGCATTTTTTAAAAGTTAGCGAGCAAGTTATGTCACCCCACCACCACCACCACCATAAAATAATTAAGTCACTGAGCTCAACAGTCATGTAACTGAAGTAATGGCAAAAACAGTCTTTCAATAAATCAGTAGTGAAGCCTGTGCTCAACTTCACCACACTGTGTCACTAGCGCAGCTTCCGATGCCAGTCAGTCACCTCTCACAACCTTCTCTACTGACTGACTGCCGTTTACTCGCAGTAAATTGCCCATATTTTAGAAGAGGCACTTATTAGATTTACAAAGGAAGAGGGAACAAAAACAAAGATACAATTTGCCAACCACCCTTACTTTACAACGTGTCAGTTCTGTCCTTTGCCATGCGCTCTTTTCCCAAATGCTGTCTGATCGCTCTGCTGCTTAACGAGCATTTCCCACTGCAAGATCTGCTCAATTTTCTTATGTGACCCATGTCAGTTACATCCACTTACATTCTCAAAGTGGCCAAAAAAAAAACAGAACGGGGGGGGGGCCTTCAGCTTCATACACCAAAGAGGAACAAATATTGTGTAGCAGTATTGTGTAGCAGTATACACACACTACAACAATGATGAAATGCTGCACTGCCCTCTACTGGTAAGCATAGCTAAGAATGCCAGTAAAAGAACTACTTTATTAACCAGCAATACGTTGATTTTAGTTGTTTTTTTTCTACTTATTTTTTATTCTTAATGTTATTTAGTATTATAAAATAACTTTACAGCTAGGCCATTTTCTAAGCATAATAATACCCTCCGGGGTGAGTGGTATGGGCAATATCGAACCATCCAGAGGCTATAAGGCCCTCCACCTGTGGCGTTGGGCCTCATTTTGCCCCTGGGCGGTCCGGCATTGCTCAATACTGCCCACCCGGTCAGGTATTATTGCTTGCTTATGCAATAGGTGTGGAACCAAAAGCAATTGCATAAATCCATTTATTTCCACATATGTGGGATAAATCTAACCACCCTAGATTTATCCCACATATGTGGGATAAATGCAAACTGTCAATCAAAGCTTTTTTGTTCACTTTTTTGACAAACAAATGTGACTAACTTTAAAACGAAAAATGATAGCATAGTACTGTGAACATGAAAAATGTTCAGGACAAAAATATCTACAAAATGAGTGGTGTTTAATTTATAGATACCTTTTAGTTTTTTTTATAATTAGCAAAAAACAGCATAAAATCCAATTTTCTTTTCACTTTTCAGACAAACAAATGTAAATAACTTTAAAATGAACAAGCATTTGTCAATGCCGAATGTTGGCTTGCTGGCATTGGCATTGGTAGTGCAGGAGTTGGAGAGATACATAATAGGAATGGCAGTGAAGTATAGAACTGATGCCAACCCACCCCCACGTTGCAGAGACTGACAGGTATTGGGGTGTCCCTTTTGGTGTTGGCCATAGTGCTCATGCCATTTCACCTCTCCTTATCCTGCAGACACCGACAAGTGTCGTGGTGTGCATTGGGGTCTTCGGGCTTTATGCTCACCCCATTCCATAAGGAAATATGCTGAGATAGGTGCAGTATAGGGCAGTGGGGTGAATTTTGGAGCCAAAGCATCCAAGACACATCTTGATGATTGTCACTGGCTGCAGGGTGGGGGTGGGGGTGGAATGGCGTGAGCATTACATCTGACAATCCCAAGTCACACCCCTGACACCTGTCAGTCTCTACAGGGTAGGGCGTTATGGTTGGAAACCCTAACGCCTGAGGCATTTTCACTTCAATATTTCAACATGGACTTTTTGTGACCCTACCTTATGAACAGTGGCACTATCAGTTCGTTAGCCGGAATGGTGATTTTTGCACAGTGACTGTGCCATTTGGCTCCACAGGTGCGAAAACATATTTTGCACAGCATGTGAAAAATGACAGCTGTACTTTTCATGAGGAGGTACAAAAAAATGGCAATGTTGAAAATCTGGCATGAAAATATCACAAATGCATTATGGTATGAGCGTGCATGCAATCTGCAAATACACATTCGTAACACAGTCATTTTATGGAGTTTCATCACCAAATTTTCAACATAGGCATTTTAGGACCTCTGCTCATGAACTGTGTCACTGTCATTTTCATAATCTAGCCCAAACACTGATTTCCCACAGTGACTGCGCTATTGTGCACTGGAAGTGCAGAAACACATTTCAGGCAGGATGTAGAAAACGACAGCTGTACTGTTCACAAGGAGGTGTAAAAAAATGAAAATGCTGAAAATCTGGCATTAAAATACTGTGAATGCGAAAAGTTACGAGCCTGCGTAGCAACTGTGCAATGCACGCTTGTAAAACAGGCATTTGTTGGATTTTCTCCACCAAATTTGGAACATAGGCCTTTTGAGAGGCCACCTGATGAACACTGCACTGTCATTTTGTTAATGGGTCCTGAAAGATGATTTCGCGCAGTGACTGCAAAATCACCTTTCAAGGCCAATTAACACCATGACAGTGATAGAATTCATGAAGAGGTGCCCCAAAAACCCCATGTTGAAAATTTGGTGCAAAAATTCCAAGAAATGCCCGAGATATGCAGCAAAGTTGAAAAAACCCTATTCATTCCATTATACAGCTTACCGGCATTTCCTCAGTTCGCAGTCGGCTTTGAAGAGTGCAGACGTGTTCCCGGGCCACTGAAGATCGCCGCACTAGACTCTAGAGGTAAGTATGGGGTGAGGGGGGTGTGGGGAGGCAGGGTGTGCAGTGGGTGGCAGGAGACTATGAGGGACCTTTTGTTACAGGAAGAAAAAAAACTAACAACGGACAGTTTTTCTTTTCAGGGAACTTGGCACACTGGGGTGGGCTCCCAGCGTGCCACCTAACTGTTTTGGGGGGGTTGTTGCAGCCGATGGGAAATTGGGCACCCTCGTTGGCAGACAATGAGGGGGTGAATTTATGCTGATGGGAATTGGGCACCCCCGTCAGCACACAATGACAGCCAGGGGGGAGGCAAGAGCTGAAGGGGATTGGGCACCCACCTAGGCATATAAGAAATGTGGTGGGGATGATTTATGTCGACAGGGAGTGGGCTCCCCTGTCGGCACACAATGAAAGCGAGGTGAGGCAAGAACCGAGGGGGATTGGGCACCCCTCCTTGGCATATAGGAAATGGGGGGGCTGCTGTATGCCGATGGGGAGTGGGCTCCCCTGTTGGCAAATTTGTGCGGCCACAGAAAACTGGCAGGGAGATTGGGCACCCCCGAAGTTGGCAACCATGTTGCTAATGTGGCGAGCACGCAGGAAGGGTCCGCTGTGTCTGACGAGCTTTGCTCGGATTGCAGTGGACCTTTCCTTAGATGTGCTCACCACATTAGCATGCATGGTGTGGTGCCAGCATGCAGGCTGATATGGGAATGAGGGATGCACCTACTGATGTGTGCCCTGCATTCGCCCAACAGTGGCCGCGCCTCCAAATCTGCACTGTGCCACGATGTTGACTTGCGCGCAAGTGCGGCAAGCCAACATAAAAATGATAGCATGGTACTGTGAGCACGAAAAATGTTGAGCACACAAATATCTGCAAAATGAGTGGTGTTTCATTCATAGATACCTTCTAGTTTTTTCATAATTAGCAAAAAACAGCATAAAATTCAATTTTCTTTTCACTTTTCGACAAACAAATGTGAATCACTTTAAGACTAAAACTGATAGCATGGTACTGTGAGCACAAAAATATTCAACACAAAAATATCTACAAAATGACTGGCGTTTCATTAATAAATACCTTTTAGTTTTTTTATAATTAGCAAAAAACAGCATAAAATCAATTTTTGTTTCACTTTTTCATCAAACAAATGCGAATAACTTTAGAACAAAAAAGGTAGCATAATACTGTATGACATTTGTTCAGCAAGAAGCTCTCTACAAAATGAGTGGTGTTTCATTTAATAGCAATCACCCCACTAGGCGGACATACACTAGGAAAGTTAACCGAAAGTCCCAGAAATTATCATTTTAAAAAAGAAGATAAACAGTCAAAACCAAATGTTCCTGCACCACTCATGAAGTTACCCGAGGTCAAACAGCACTTGTGTAGATAAATCATTTATCTGACAGCTCACCATTGTATATCCCATATATAGATATAGATATATATATATATATATATATACACATATATATATATTATGGTAGCACGGTAGTGCTACCATAGTTAGGGTTGAGGAGCCATTTCTATGTTAAACCCCAAAACTTTGCACCTTAATAACTTTGCAACCATTTGATGGATTTGCCTGAAATTTGGAATTTATGATCAAGAACCATAGGCCTTGGGATCTGCCAAGTTTCGTACTGGTTGGATATACAGCTGCTGAGTTATTAAGTGTGATCTGTGCACGCGTTTACGCTTTTCTGGAATTCTATGGTCGCGCATACAGGTCGTACGGTTTGCGCCACCAGACCAAAATCTTCAGGGAACGTGCGGCCAGGGTCCCTGATGTGCCTTTCAAAGATTTCATGAAAAAATATTAAACGGTTCAAAAGTTATTCAAAAAACAGTTTCCCATTATAAGTCAATGGGAAAAGTTAACAAAAAGTTCAACACTTTCGCAAATGCATTTTTACTTTCGCAAATGGGCCTGTTACTTTCGCAAATTGGCCATTTTGTTTTCAGTTGGTGATCAGAAAAATGGTTGGCATTTAAATTTGGGACCCTCTAGCAACCTAATTTTTTTTGTATTCACCTAGTCGGGCCCTGAGGATGCTTGCCGTGTCTTTATTTTGTGGTAAAACACCCCAGAAATATGTTTTTCAAATTTCTGGAAAAGTACTTGCAAATTACTTTGTGTTGAAAAGTGTTCAAATTTTACTAAAGCTTTTGAAATTGCACAGTAGTTTTCTAGTCTGTGGGAAAATGACAGCAATTCTTTGGCACTGCGCTGCAAAAGAACCGTTGGGAGTTTTGAGCTGAAATTTGGAGGGAACGGAGCCGACATCTCACAGATGTGCCTTTCAGTATTGTATTGAAAAAATTTTACATGGCGGAAAAGTTACAGCACTCCAAAGTTGACAGTTTTTCCCATAGGATAACATTACGGCGCCCAATGCATTACAGAAATCCTTTGGCACCCTGCTGCAATATAACGGTTTGGTCTTTTTTCCTGAAATTTGGAAGGAAGACAGCCAACAGCCCACAGATGTGCCTTTCAGTAGTTTGGTGAAAAAATATCACACGGCGGCAAAGTTAAGGCACTCCAAAGTTGACGGTTTTTCCCATAGGATAACATTATGGTGCCTAACGCATAACAGAAACTTTGGATCCCTGCTGCAAAATAACGGTTTGGTCTTTTTCCTGAAATTTGGAGGGAAGACAGCCAACAGCCCACAGATGTGCCTTTCAGTGGTTTGGTGAAAAACATTACAGGGAGGCAAAGTTATGGCACTCCAAACTTTTCTTTTTTTCCCATAGGATAACATTACGCATTCGCCACGCTTCAGGGCCCGTATCTCGGAAACGGTGCCGAGATACGGACTTTCGTCGAGAAACTTCTAGCCCCTAGTGGGCTAAGATTTAAATTAGCCAGACAATTGTAAAAATATGACTTAAATTTTTTTCACGCTAGTACGTGTTCCTGAGATATAATGTATTTAGTATTCCAAGATCTCATTTTCTGCTCGATACTCATTATTTTGCATACATTATCTGTACTCACTGTCTTTCTCTATGCAGGTTTTGGTGAAAACCAGCCTGTGCGCTTACATTACTGTTACTGTTGCCCTTTCCACTTGCGGTTCTGTTCCCATTTCACTTACCGTTGACGTCTGCGCTACCATGTGCGTTATCCTTTGCATTTTCATTTGCGCTTGCGTTTCTGTTATTTTTTGCCATTTCTGTCTACAGTACTGTTTATCTTTCTGTTTCACTTTATATCACCATGCCCATTGACATTTCTGTTTGCGGGCACCATGTTACTATGTGACAACACATCACGTGGCAGACCATTCCCGTCTACGCCACCAATGCGTTACACTTTCTGTTCTCATTCGTGCTTGTGTTACCATGTGCGCCACTGTTAGCATTTCTGTTTGCATTGCTGTCCCTGTTAGTAGCCACATTGGCCCCAAGGCTCCCGCTACATCAGATATGCGGTGGGAGCAAGGGTCAGAGGGCACCAAGGCCCCCGCTGCATTACATTCACTATTTCTTGTTATCATGCTCAAAAAGAAGGGAAATTAGAGGCAAAAAACTCAGTTTAATGCATTAGTTAGGGTTGTTCCACAGCGACAAAAGTGAGGAAATTCGCTGTTAGGGTTGAAAACCCCCCTTGCACCCTCCACCCCCCCAACCGGCATTGGGGTGTGCATTGGGATCATGGGTCCTACCTCTCACCCCATTCTCCTATACTTCTGCTGCTTTACACATGTCATGGGGTGAGAGTTAGGGCTGATGATCCCAATGCATACCCCAATGCCACCACGCATGGCTCATCCTTTATGCTTTTCATTTGCGCTATGCTTTCTGTTACTTTTTGCCATTTGTGTGTACCGTATCTGTTTCTCTTTCTGTTTCACTTTAGCGTCACCATGCCCATTGACATTTCCATTTACAGGCACCATGTTACTATGTGACAAGACATCATGTAGCACACCGTTCCCATCTACGCCACCGTGTGCGTTACCCTTTCTGTTCTCATTCGCGCTTGTGTTACCATGTGTGCCACTGTTAGCATTTCTGTTTGCATTGCTGCTCCTGTTACTATGCCACAAGACATCATGTGGAGGGGGCGCGGGGCCCAAAGGGTCCTGCGCTTCTGCCACTGCATTATATTCACTATTTCTCAATATCATTCTCAAAAAGAAGGGAAATTAGAGGCAAAAAACTCTGTTTAATGCATTAGTTAGGGTTGTTCCACAGCGATAAAAGTGAGGAAATTCGCTGTTAGGGTTGAAAACCCTAACTCCGAATTGACCCCCCCCCAGCACCACACACACACAGACACACACACACATTCAAGTATGGGGAAGACCAAGTCAACACAACCAATGACAGACATCCAGCAGCAGGTGACAGAAATAACAAACAATTGTCTAAATGTACTAGAGACATCCCCACCCACCTGACCAGGTACTGCATGCTCAGTGGAGATCAACAGCAAAACTGAGGCCATGTACACCAAACGTACACATCCCTGATTGCAGCTGCACACAACGTACCACACTTAGTAGTTGCATGGCCTTACCTACCGATGCCCCACACCAGACCACACCACTTGTGGTGGGCCACCTGAGCAATAGAGTTAAGCAAAACCAAGGAGTTGTACAGGTATAATATCTTTGATTATAACAAGGGTTTGAGAAATGCAGCTTTCTAATTGACTGCAAACATTGTAACAGCCTTATGTTTAGTTTTTATTAACATACATGTAGAGCCTAACCATATGATGAACATGGTTTAATGTTGTTTAAAAAACAGTTTTATTATGATAGCAATAAGCCACTCCCAGGTATTATGTTAATGGTCAGTTTATCACTGTCTAGCGACATGTGGCACTCGGCTACCTCATTCAACATTAAACCCCTACAGGGTGATTAACAGACCATTTAACATAACTGTTGGTCATGCCTTATTGCTTAATTGTCTTTATGAGTAGATACTGTCCTCTGCTAGGCACTGCAGCAGCTTTGAACACAGTGTCCCACCCAGTTACACCATACACTGTCTAGTTACTGGAGAATGGCTGTGAATATGAACTCATGAAGATGAACAGTGTAACCTGATCATTACAGTCATCAAAACCCTAGTGTGATTATAACTGACAGAGTCAGTGATAGAGGATAACCCTGCCTGTCCTAGTACACTTACCCCATTGTGAGTTAAATCAATACTAAAAGACATTCTGTTTATATCTACACCATACCTACTTGATTCCTAGTTGTACCACAATTAACATAGTTATCACTTTGATAGCATTAGTGACAGAAGTGTGGCAAACCCAAACAGTAGGCATACAGCCTGAGTATGAAACAACTGTTAAAAAAATCACACTGTGTCCATAGTGGCATAAATCACTCATTGCAACAATAGTAAATGTATTACTATTTGAATAAGTTAGTCATCACAGATGCAATGAGATTATCTTTATCAGGTACAACATACTCAGTAAGTGCCTACAGGAAAATCTATCCTATATACATCTCCGATACAGGTACATCGTTGTTGGCTCAGTAGTGCTATGATATTTAGAAGTTGCTTGGCCTGATCCATGCAATTACAATGTTTCTTACAAAGAATACTTACTGCATCTTTAGTATTGAAACACACTGAAGGTCTATGTATGTACATCAGCAGTACACCTTCATCAGTAAGAATGCATGTGATACTGGCAGTATGAATTTCACAGCGTTGAACAGGCAATGCTTTTCCATACGTTTACATCAGCCTCTCTATGTTGAGTAAACCATTGCAGTAAATGTACTACTATGTAAATCACCTACTAAATGTATCACTACTTTTATCTTGAGCATGCTAGTGTCTTGTAGTTAATTTATGTGCTTCTCTTAATTAATGTATACTCACTAGTGTTAAACCTTTCACAACTGTCATCATGCACCTTCAGCATTTATATTGACTAATGGCACAGTATCAGTTGTGGTGTGGTGTGGGGCATCGGTAGGTAAGGCCATGCAACTACTAAGTGTGGTACGTTGTGTGCAGCTGCAATCAGGGATGTGTACGTTTGGTGTATATGGCCTCAGTTTTGCTGTTGATCTCCCCTGAGCATGCAGTACCTGGTCAGGTGGGTGGGGATGTCTCATAGTACATTTAGACAATTGTTTATTTCTGTCACCTGCTGCTGGATGTCTGTCATTGGTTGTGTTGACTTGGTCCTCCCCATACTTGAATGTGTGTGTGTCTGTGTGTGTGTGTGGTGCTGGGTGACTCCAGGTTAGGTTTTCAACCCTAACAGCGATTTCCTCACTTTTGTCGCTGTGGAACAACCCTAACCAATGCATTAAACGGAGTTTTTGCCTCTAATATATATATATATATATATGTATATATATATATATATATATATATATATATATATGTGTGTAACCCCCTGTTACCCAGGGTTACTAGAATCCCAGTAAGACCTAGTGGTAGGCTGGGAAGGCAGCTTGTGAAACTCCAGTTAAATGGATTTCACACTGTCTCACTCTGTTCTCAGTCTCAGCTGAGACTGAGGGATGACATCACCATAGAACTTTCGCAGCTGCATGAGCCACATTGGAATCTGCAGTTGGGAGTTAGGTTAAAATGCTGGGGAGTTTTGAACACAGTTGTCTTTGTGCAGTCTTGAAGAGAGGAGCAGCACAGCAGTCTGTGGACAGGCTGTTTGAGCTTAAAGTTCTGATATAGAGTTACTGTTAGGGGAGGTGTGTGTTTCCACCAATAGAGGAACACAGTAAGCTGTTTGAGAAGTGGTGGAGACCACTGTTATTGGTCCCTGTGCCCCATCTCTGAGGGGATGGGGGTGGAAAGGTTTGCCTGTCATTCCAGGGGAAACCCTCTTGGTTCCAGCTAGGGAAAAAGCTGCCTTATTCCAAGTAGTGCTGTGGCACCAGAAGCTGTGTGAAGGAAATTCCTGTGAGGAATCGCCTGTGGGGCACCTGCAACCAAAGGGTGAGTCTGCTCTGACATAGGGCCTATGTTTCACCTGAACTGTTGTAAAGTGGGGATTGGACTGCTTAAGTGAGAGGCCTAGAGTAATGGGCTAAGTCAAGTAAAAGTATGTTCAAGTCCAGCACGAAGAGTGAAGTAAAGTGGGGATTGGACTGCTTAATCAGTGAGAGGCCTAGAGTAATGGGCTAAGGCAAGTAAAAGTATCTTCAAGTCCAGCACAATGGGAAAGCCAAGACATGTAGAGGAAATGTGCTATGCATTTACACTTTAATCTACATTGCCAAGCTTTACAGAAAGAGATGTTTTAAGTATGTTCAAGTTTAGCACAATGGGAAAGCCGAGACATGCAGAGAAAATGTGCCATGCATTTACCCTTTAATCTACATTGCCAAA
This sequence comes from Neoceratodus forsteri, assembly GCA_016271365.2. Classification (NCBI taxonomy): domain Eukaryota; kingdom Metazoa; phylum Chordata; order Ceratodontiformes; family Ceratodontidae; genus Neoceratodus; species Neoceratodus forsteri. The sequence continues at coordinate 962,925,647 of CM028132.1, read as the reverse complement.
CTTTACAGAAAGAGATGCTTAAAGTCCAGAGAAATGGCCGAGTATGAATTGTGGAAGCGAGAGGTGGGAGACCCCCCCATCAGTAGTAACCAAATTCACCTCTACGGATTTGCTCTGTGGCACTTTTACTTTCTCTCAGGTACTTGGCCAGTGACTGAGGAAAGTACCCAGATGTGGGATTACAAGGAAGTTTCCCTTATGGAGTCGAAGGCTCTAAGGTGGTTTAGAGAGCCACCAGAAAATGTTTCCATGACAAATGGGAGGTTTTCGAGTGGCTGGCAGGGGAGCCAAGCCAAGGGAATCCCAGAATAGTGTACAAGTTCAGGCTGTGTACCCAAAGCAGTGTATAAGTCCGGGCTGTGTTCCTGGTGGGTTCAGAGCCTGAGGGCTGAAGTTTTGAGGAAGTGTTCTGATTCTTTTTAATCTGCATTACCAGAAGTGTACCCCATAGGGGTCCGTCTATGCTTTGTTTGTTCTGCTTGGATGTGAATAAAGCCACACTTTAGAATCCCATTCCTGGGGTCTACATCAATTCGCTCCCGGCAATTCCTCCCGCGTCTTTTCGCTCCCGACCACTCGCTCCCAACTCAACTCACTCCCGACAATTACACTCCGCGTTAATTCACTCCTGCTCGCTCCCATTATGCTGTTGTTATTCACTTACTTATTACTATTTTTTTTTCCATTTGGTAACCAAGTAAGGCCAGCAGGAGCACTGCGGAGGTTATAGTGATAGTTCTGTTGACTCTCTCCCTTTTTCTCTTGCAGTCTCTCTCTGTATTTCTGCTGTTTATGCTGTTGCAAAAAGAGCGGGCAAAGCCAGATTTTGTTTTCTTCTAATGAAATATGCAATAATATCAATGTATAATTATTTAACCCAAAACTGTTTGCGGGTGTGCGTGTATACATGTAGCCCTTTTACCTCCCAAAATAATTTATATATGTCATATTTTCACACATCAAGCCACTCAGGAAAGCACACACAAAAAAGATACAGGGAGATTAAAGAAAAAAGTGTTTGCAGCAGTCACCATTTGTTGGCTCTGCCTAGATGACAGCCTCCGTGACAACTGATTTATTTCCACAGCTCAGCTCTGGGGGGGAGCGGTAAACCAGTGAAACAGCTATTATGTTGCTGCCATAACAAATCCAGCCTGTCTCTCCAATTGGGAGTGAAAAGACGCGGAGCAAAAATGAATGGGAGAGAGCTAGTAGGATGCGAATTGTCGGGAGCGGGATGTCAGGGAGCGAATTGCCGGGAGCGAATTGACATGCTCCCCCATTCCTGGTATTGGACAGTACAGTTATTGCTTCCTGTGTTTGGATTTACTTGGGTGCCCCTGTGCAGAGTAGCCAAACCTAGCCCTTGTGCCAAGTAACCTAGTTCTTTCCGAACCCAGTCCCCATCTGGTACTGCTGTTGGCTTCAAACAGCATAACACCTGTCATTTGCAAAAAGGCAGGGGGGTGGGGGTTACATATATATATAGATATATATATAGATAGATACATAGATAGATATCAAGACTGTACTTTGAAAAGTCCACATTCAACCCCTTAATGATGGTGATCCTATGAAAAAGCAGGAAAACATCATGAGCAGCATACCAGGTGCATCAGAGAAAAAGAATACATTTAGTTTTCAGCTTGTCACTCACAAAACCTGTACATTTATTGAGTCAATTCAGAAATTTAGGTGACATATCATTACTTAACTACTAAAACATTTACTACTTTAACAATCTATATTGTGTGCTGACAAAACATTTAATATATACAACAGCGCACACAGATATCATCTGCATCACTTTTCAAAATATGTAAGTACAGCAATAGCAATGCAGTATATTTATAGAGGAAATGTGCCGCCATAAATACATATTTATAAGTCTGAGTCATAATTTGGTAATGTAAAGTAAGTAAGTAAAATTTATTTGTTTAGTGCCCCATCCCGGAGGCTATGTGCACTGTACAGGTAGGTAAGAAAAGCAACATACATCAGTACATAAGTATAAAACAAAACAGCAATGGTAATAACAATTTAACAAATAATTCTAAATTAAGATAAAATAATTCAGCAGTTGACTAGTTCTAAACAATAAATAGTTTTCAAATGCCTGTTTTAAAAAGATGGGCCTTCAGACTCTACTTAAAAATCTCCACCAGTGGGGCCTCCCTCAAGAGTCATGGTAGTGAGTTCCTCAACACCGTGTCCACCACCTGGAATAAATAATCACCAGAGGACTTCTGACAAGCCCTGGGAACAGCTAGAAGGCCCTCAGTCGAGGAGCAAAGTGGGCACATGGGATGCGAAGGAGTCAGGAGGTCATTCATGTATCCAGGACCTGATCCATGTAGGGTCTTGTAGGTGAGCAAACCCATCTTGAAGTTGATTCTACACCTAACCAGCAGCCAGTGCAGTTTGTGCAGAACAAGGGTCACATGACAGGACCTCAGAAGGCCTGTCAGCAACCTGGCTGCTGCATTCTGTATCAGCTGCAGGTGCCAGAGAACCTCTCCATTGACCCCAATGTACAGAGCATTGCAGTAGCTGGTAGTCAGTATAAATCCATTCAGGTATAGTGCCATTTCAAAGACATGGTTTCTTGCACAGGATTGACTTATAATATTAGGGATGCATCTGAATTGAAAGTACTGTGCATTTTTTGGGATGAATTTGCCATGAAAAAGGTCTATATATGCCATGATATGTTATGCTCACTGACCGTACATAGAGCATGGCACCCTCATAAGCCAAGTGCCCTACATATAAACTGCTAGTCTTCTGGTATCTATTCACACATCTTCTTTGATATGTACCTTATATTTAACTACAAACAGTGACAAACTTATGTTTGTATAAAATTGCAGCCCTGCTCTGTCATCACTTGAAATGTAATTTCACCTTGCTGCACAGAAGCAATGAATTTCAAAAGTACTAGTAAACATTAGGGTACTAGTGCTGCAGCTTTTCTTGTACCACACATTTATACCTATTTAACAAGTAACACATGAAACACATTGCTACTAGAATGTTATTTCCAGTATCAACAGCATTGGAAGGCATGAGGCAAAGCTTAACACTTTTAATTAGTACCATTGAGTACACATAGTAGAATCATCATCCATGAAGTCTAGTATTAGTGATATAAAGATCTGCCCATATGCATCTTTGCAAAACAAATACATTGACCATGAACTAATCACATTAATGTTTCATATTGGTTATATGAAAAAATAATTTCTGCTCATGAAATACTTTCCTCACCCGTTTTCTTTTGCTTCCCATATGAAAAAGGATCCTTTACCATGAGCCAATTTCTTTTTTCATATGAAATGTGATCCTTTTTAATATGGGTAATATGAAAAAAGAACCTGGGGTCATGCAGGAGGTCTCTTACCAATTTCCTGTTGGTTCCCATATGAATCCTCTTTCATGAGCTGATTTCCTTTTTTTTCTTATGAAATGTAATCCTTTTTTGTATGGGTCATACGAAAAAGAACCTCAGGCAATGCAGGACATCTCTTAGTGATTTCTTATTGGTTCCTTTACGAATAAGGATCCTTGTTAATGAGCCAATTTCCTTTCTTTGTATGCCTCATATGAAAAAATTAATTTGGTTCATGAAAAAAGGTTTGAAAAACAGTAAGAAATTCATCCTAACAGCTAACAGAAGTGCATCTTCACCTGCAGACAAAACATGAAGTCTGCCATCTTGGTTTTCAAATGAAGAAAGACGAGAATAGACACTGTAAGTACCTCTCTAAACAAATTAATTAATTTCATATATGAACTTGTCAAAGCTAAAAATAACAGCTTTTAAGAGATAAGCATCAAAGCTGAAGGTACAGGGTAATTGTTGCCATGCATGTCACTTTTTTTTGTCTAGAAATATCATTAGAATATAGCAGGTATAGTACAGTCTTACCACTAAGGATGCCAGCTTGAAAAGGAGGAAATGGCAGAGCAGACTATTGTTAGGTTTGAAATATTTGCCTATCAATCCTTTTTAATTTACCTCCAAAACAAGTATGTTTTTAAACAGATTTAATCAATTATGATGGGTGTAGGAACTATTCTGAAGTGTTTTTTTACTGGTATATACAGATGGATGCTAGCCAACAAAATATCAAGAATGACAGTTGTTGCTCCCTTAGTCTGTACTCTGCTTGTTAACAGACAGAACTGGTAAACTGAAACTATCAGTTGGCAGAGACTGCTGAGAGAGACAGACACATGTTTAAGATTGCTGTCACTTGCACAATCTTGAAAGAGACAAAGCATGGCAGAAGGCTTTATAACAAGAATTTGGACTGTCAGATGTTCTGTTTTTTCAGAAGTGCTGGACAGTTTGCTGGAAGAAGTCATTTTGAGAATGATTTGCAACTGGGAAATTGTCATGTCCACTCATTTGGAAAGGGTGGCATGAGGTGGAAGCAGCTAATGCCAACGATGCACAGACTTTTGGACACTCATCCTGATCCAGACATACTACTGTTCTACCTTGGAGATAATGATTTGGGCTATAAAAGGGGTATAGAATTAATAGAGGCAGCTAAATCTGATTTTGCTGTACTGTACAAAATGTTGCCTAACAGTAAGATTCTGTATTCAGATGTTACAGAATGCATGATCTGGAGAGGCCTACAGTATGCACCTAAAATTGAAAGGTCATGCAGAAAGGTTAGCATTCAAATATCTGGCTTCCTGAGCAGTCTGGCTACATACACTATTACCCACCCCCTAATTAAATATTATAACAATTAACTTTACCTAAAAGACGGTGTCCATCTCTTAGATACAGGTAATGCTATTTTCCCGTAGGACCTTCAGTGGAATCCAAATTGTGTTGTGGTGTGTTGTCACAATCAATGCAAATGACAGCAGTTCCCTAATGCTGCCCCACAATGGTTGTTTTCAGAGCTACACTTACCTTGGTCAAAAAATAGATGAACTACACCTACATCACATACATGTATTTTTTTCTTTGATTACTGCAATTTTTTTTTTTGTCAATGTTTTTTGTTCTGTAGTTTTTGTGTATGCACACTGCACTCAGGTTTACAAGCCACTTTCAGATGGGTGCATGCTGCAGCCGATCACCAGCTATGGCAAACCAAAGTGTGCCACAGAATCTGTTTCTGATTTTGGAAAAATAAGTGTTCAAGCACCAAAGTGATTAGGTTTGATGCAAAAAGACACCTGCACCGGTGAGGCAGTGCACCAAAGGGGAGTGCTGCAGTCTGCGAGGCAGGCTTGTGTCAACATGGGGCAACAATGGTGATCTGCCAGTCAGTCAGCATGGTGGCAGATGGGTCATCCAGGGCATGCCATGCCTTATTGAGGGCTGTGATGGGTCAGGCTGGGGGGTGCAGGTATAAATGGCCCTAACTGGCCAACTGTGTGAAGACTGTGGGGCTGTGTGGGGAGTGCCAATGCAGCACTGCCACCACAGGGGTAAACCTTGCACAAAGCACCAGCCACTCCAGCTGTAGTGTGGGTGGTGTCAGCAAGTAAATCATGCTTTCACAACAGTAGCACAGGTCATCCCCGCCCAGCAAGGACTCTAGCACTGGCACAAGTCATGCAGGATATGCCCTCCTTTGCAGAGGTTGCATTGCAATGCCTCAGGTTTATATGGTGACCCACCACTTGGTCACATGTTGGCATACTATTGACCATACTCTCCATGTCTGGTGAATGGACAGTATGGGCCAATATGAGGGGGGCAGCACCACCACCATGGGTAGTCTCAGACCTGGCACAAACCACCAGCTGCTCCAGCAGTGCTCTGTCAGCTATCAACGGGTCAAGGCTAGCTTCATAAGGATAACACAGGGTCATCCACACCAAGCAAGTTCTTCAGCATTGCCACAAGTCATGTGGGACATGCCATGCCTTGCAGAAGACTTCAAAGGCTTGGGATGGAGGTGACAACTGGCCTTGGCTGATGAACTGTAGATATAGTGCAGATGTTTGGGGAGAGGCTCAGGGCTCAGGCCTGGCACAAACCACAGTCTGCTCTAGCAGTGCTCTGGCTGGTCTCAGCAAGTGTGGGGGGGCCTTCACAAGGGTGGCACAGGGTCCTCCCCACTTAGTGAGGGCTCCAGTATTGGCACAAGTTATACTTCACATGCCCTGTTTTGCGAGGGGCTGTAATGGATCAGGCTTGTGGCAGCAGGGACAACAATGGAGACCCCCAGTCAGTTGACATGGTGGCAGACAGGTCACCTGGGGAACAGACCATATGAGTTTATTTGGGGGAGGCAACACAGCACCACTACCATGGCAAGGGTGGCTCAGACTTGGCACAAATGTCCCTTGCTCAAGCACTTCTTTGGCAGCTCTCCGCAAGTATAGAGTGCCTTCAGAATGGTAACACAGGGTCATCCCCACTTAGGGAGGACTTTAGCATTGGCACAAATCATGCAGGACATGCTCCATCTTATGAAGGGCTGCAATGGTTCAGGCTTGGGGGATGACAACTGGCCCAACTAGGGAACTGTTGAGATAGTGCAGATGTTTGGGGGAGCAGATATAGTAGTGCCATCTCAGTGGGGGAGAAGGGGAGCTGAGTCAGACTTGATCATTAGTGTTCTTTCAGTGTTCTATTATGTTGGTGTTGCAGTGATAGGTGCTAAAACACTTTCATACAATTCTGTGCCATGAAAGATATAGCACTATGAAAAAAAATGATAAAGACAGACGTTAACAGTGACAGTCGGTTTCTTTTTTTTTTTTTTTTGTTTCACAACAGAAAAAATGCCAAAGAATTGGAATGATGAGGAGGTGCACACCAGGCTATGTGGAGGCCATCCAACATCCTGAATGTGCTGACATCATATGCGGGGCACAATCATACCACAAAAAAAGTGGGAAAAATGTCAGTTACTTCCTAAGTGACAGAAGATATGAAAAAGATAAGGATGCATGATGCCACAAGTGGAAGCAGGCATGGCAGAAATTTTTCAGAATCAAGGTGCCTGGTAGTGTTAAACTTGAAGACAGGGACAGGCTCCAGTGGGCAAATGATATGTGTGTTGAGGCAGAGAAGCCTGAACTTGGTGACAGACACACAGAAGTGAGTACACCTATAAAAATGTATCACAAGGAAAGAAGAAAATATTTTTGCTATAAGACTGGTTGCTGTTTTCTAACACAATAATTTTATTAATAACTAAAAATAAACTGTGTCATACTTCTAATCAGTCACTATGTAAATAGAATAGTTTCATTCTGATTAAGAGTAGTGCACAATCTGTAGTGTGCAGATCTTAGTGGCATTTCATATAGAGCAATATGACAATTGCCATGGTAGTAACTAGTAAGTAATCATAAAATGACAAATAATGACTAATAAATGAGATGGTGTGTGACCATGGAACATAATCACATTCCCAAGTGTGTTCTGAGGCAGAAGGAACATTTGAATGCCTTCATTGATGTGTAAAGTACAAAAAAGATGTTGTGGTCTTGTGCCTAACTGTGCCCTGAGATCTGCAATAAAATCCTTTAAAAAATGGGCAAGATTCTTGGAGCTCTCTCACAAGCTCTGCTAAAAACATGTTTCAGGCATACCAACCACATCACTTGTATCCTGATGCCCACAGAATATTCAATTTAAAAATGCCATAATTTTTTTCTCTCACTTAGCGGGGCGAGATGGTGGTGGCCTGCCATGCCCTCCCCCCAAGTCAGACTCAGTTCCCTTAAATAAATTAAAAACAAAGCAACATAAAAACTAGCAAGTCTTTCATCTTTCTTTCTTCTCCAGTATTTCCTTCAGACCACAAGTCCATCCTGATGACTCACATTCCCCGATGCCAATCGCCATCAAAACACTTGCATCTAGTCCAATCACCCACTGACTCACTTGAGCCACAAACATTTCTCCCTCCATTGTCCAATGTGGTTTAAGCTGCAATGGATGCTCTTTCAGCAAAACAATGTAGGCCTGCCTTAAATTGAAAACTGTAACACCTCTACTTAACTAAACATAATTTAACTAAAACATAAAAAACGTTATTTCCAGTTCCATGCCACATTGTTCCAGTCAACCCATTGGTTCTCTCACCCAGTGTGAATCCTGCATTCTCCAAATGCCACCCACCCACTCTGCTACTTAGGGAATGACTCCTGCTCCACCACCCGCTCTGTTCTCTCATCACTTGGATCCCGACCTGATGAAGAAAAAGAAGCAAATACTGTGGCATCTGGATCCCAATCTGATGAACAAATAGGAGAAAAACACACACACACACACAAGGAACGAAGAGACAAAAGGGGGCTAAGGTTCAAGTAACAAGGAGGGACATACTGTACAGCAGTAAGCAAAACAGTAGAAAAACTGTGAAATTCTTCACTGCCCTCTACTGGTAAGTGTTGATAAACATACCAGTAGAGGAGACTACTTTACTAACAAATCAACTGTAATTTCATTTTCTTCTTTTTTTTTTTTTCAATTCCTAAACATTACAAAGTATCTTTACAGTTAGCCCATTTTCTAAGTGCAATAATGCCCTTCAGGGTGGGCAGTATAGGCAATACCAGACCTTCCAATACCGCCCACCCTGTCAGGTATTATTGCTTGCTTAATGCACACCTTGTTGTGGTTTACCACTTAATTATAGTTATGGTAATAGGGCTGGCCCATCAGCACAGTGGTTGGATTTCCGCTTGCGACACTGGCAACTCGGGTTTGGGAACGGACTTGGGGCATCAGAGGACCGGCTGGGGGAAAGGATGGAGCATCCAGAGGACTTCTCTCCTTCTCCGGGGAGGTGGGGTGCATGTCCTGCACTTGACAGACCTCTGGCAGAAGCCGAGGTACTGCAGCGACTGACGCATGAATGCTCTGGGGGGCGGGGCAGATGCTGGACATCATTGCACGTCCCCACCCCCAGGAAAAAAAACACAAAAATGCCAGACCTCAGCATGACAGCTCATTCCATTCTGCCACCCACTGCCACCTATGCCCACCGGGGGGTCCTATGCTCAATGCCCAGATTCAGGGGGTAATCCAGGGCTTGCCCACAATGTCCATTAGGGAGCAGGAAGCTCTCTCGGTGGCCCAATCCAGGGGGTAGGCCTGGGCATGGGGGCGGTGAACAGACGAGACCTGAGGTAAAGGAAGTCTGGACCAAAAATAATAAAATAAAAAAAAAATAATTATGGTAATAAACCGAAACATGTACAGTACTGCCATAAATTATTGTACTCTACTGTTGGCTGAAGTCACTTAGGTGCACGTCATGCCTTACAACTGACCTGGCCAATGTTTTAATTTACCATTCTAGACACTCTTTCATGTCTTATTCATTTCTTAATGCACACATCACACATGTATTCAGACACAAGACCAAATAATGAGTGACTTTACAGTCCTGGAAAGTCCTTTAGCTAATATATAATGACCTGCAGACCATATGTTGGTTCTGTGATGTACACACACCTTGCAGTGTGTTTGTCCACTCGAGGCATGTTTATAACACAGCACAACCACATGCCCTGTACTGTATTGTCTATCGGGGGAGGGTCAGAGGTACTGTGGGTCACTGTGGGTTCTGATAGTAAAGGTTAATTTTCCTCAAAACTGTATTTTTAAGGAGAATCCAAGATAATTACACTCTTCAGACTTTGCAGTCTGAAGAGCATGTGAGTAAATAGTTTTTAAGTGAATGTTAGCCTAATTAGTAAGTAATTTTAGTGTTAGTAAGGGTTCAAAGTGTAAATAAGGAAATTCAGGGAATTACATGATTAGGACAAGTCCCTTATCGCACCACGGAACACACAAAGAGCTACATGAATATCGCCTGTGGCAAAAAGGGTGACAGAAATAAAAAGAGACCGCCACAAACAGTGATGGTCCTCAGCCACACAAACAAAGGAAATCACAGTGCTTCTTTTTTTGTGGGGACCAAGCCCCCCACACCACCCAAAAAAAATATAATCAACTCTGGGGGGGTATAAAAAAAAAGAGAAAATTTAGCAACCTAATGTTGGACTCGAATCCAGGTCCGCTGGCTCTGTAAGTGGTGACTCTAGCCACTGTGCCAAATGCCCAGCTCAGCAGGGTTTGGCCACACACCTGCCTATATCCTGGCATAGCAAGTGTAGTTTACTGCTACACTCGCTATGCAGGATCTATCGCTCTCTTACAATGGTCGCCCTAAACATGAGCGGTATTATTGAGTCACTCATATTGAGTCGCTCATAAATACTCACCCATATAGGGTGTTACCAAATTCAGTGAGGTAGCATAGGAATCAGTTTTTGTTATTTTTAGTGGAATACCAGTCCTCAAGTCTGGAGAAATAAATCCATTCTTGGTGCAGGTTTAGTGCTGATTTAGCATGTGGAAATCTTGACTGACGAACGAAGAGTGAGGAGTCAGCATTGTTTATCTTCATTGGGAATCCTGGTGATGGGTTTTTTTGTGAAAGGAGAGTATTTTGGCTGAAATACCATGTACAGCAGAGCAAGAGCAAAGTTGACCAAGTAGCTACCGGAGTAGTTGCAACAGTTTTGGTCTAAATAGACATACTTCAGATTTACAACAGAAACACCAGAGCTTTCACTGTCCATGAAGACGGACTGATGATCTGGATCAGGTTGGCTTGTGTGACCTAGCCAGGCACAGGTTGAGAAAGAGAAGCAGCAGATGGTAGTTTGGAGGAGAAAGACCAGGTTGATGTTGTTTTCTTCCTGCTCAGTGACTGTTGGACTGGTTGGCAGTCAATTACTGTGACTGGCATGAGCTGGTGAGTGCAATATTCTACTCACTTTAATTATCTATCCTTTTCGGACGCCTCCACCGCCTTCCATCTTTCATCTTGTACTAGCTACTTTGAGCATTGAATCATACTAAGAAGTATTGGTGAGAGCTTCACCTGCTTAATTTACTACAGCCTGAACATTAAACTTAAGCAGTGGTGAGAGCACTGGGACATTTATATGATGTGGTCCAGTTAAAGAGAATGATTTTCCCTGAACACCACAGCTTTTTTGATATGCACTGTACTCAGTGGTAAGAGCACCGTTTCATTGCGGATCTACTACTCCTATAGCAGTGAGAGTGCTATCAACTCTTGGATCTGGTGCTTATCCTTAAATTGAGCTGCTTAATGCTTCAATGATTATTTGAAGCTCCCTGGACTTAAGGCCATTGGATTCTCCAGTTTTATTTAGAATTAAGTTGTTTTGTTGGGTTGGTGTGAGTTTAGTTAGTGCATGAGTGTGGTATGATTGTGGTTAAGCAAACTGGTTTTGTATTTATGGTGTGCATGGTGGATGAATGATTAGCTTAGGTTTTGTCTTAGTTTTAAATATTATGTTAGTATTTAATTTGTAAAGTATAGATTGTGACTCTTGGACAGCTGGTTCTGATTTCTCTATGATTTTTGGAATATAAAAATGTGGTGTGTGACCTGTCTCACAGGACACATCCTGTGTTCCTGGGATAACCCCCCAAGGTATCAGTTCAAAAGACAGGATATGTTAAACAGCAGATCTCTGTGATGGGATTAACTTTCAAGAACTCACATTTTATATCCTTATTTAGGATCTGGGTTGTTTAAATCTAAGACCTAAAATATCCATTTTATAACGTCCTCGGGAAGGTCAGTTAATTGCATCTGTTGTCACAAAGCATGTTACAGTTAGGTGAGAAAACTTCTAAGTTGTAAAAGTTCTGTGATGTCTGTGAAGGGCAGGAAGACTCACTAGATCAAAGAAGTTATTTGGAAAATGAGTTTTCCTGAAGTCACAGAATGTAATACCTCTTGATAGGACATCTTGTTTTGTGTATATATATATATATATATATATATATATATATATATATATACCTCATGGAAGAGGTTGGCAAAGACAGTTTTAAACAGTATTCTGTAGTTCCACTTAAAGACATTCATGTTTGGACTCTGAAGAAGCAACATCATACACTTTTAGAAGGTATACATTAGATAGAAAAGTCTAAGTGTACTGTGGTAGGAGATTTGGTTTGTATTTATAACCTTGTTAAGTGATTGTATGTTTAGTGATATCTTTTTCTGTATTTACAGTTTACATGTTTATCTATTTTAAAGTCAACCTCTATTTTAAAGAGACTGCTTGGTGTGCCTTCAAAATTCTTTCTTTGACAAGTGAAGCATATATGGTTACAGTTGACACTGTACATAAGTTTAATGGTAATACCAAACTGGGACAAGGTAAGAGTTTATCTGAGGTCTTTCATAGAGTTTTTTAAGGGTTCATTTTGTACATCTGGTTAGGTGCCTGTAGGAGAAAGATACTGTATCTGGCAACCCCCCTGAAGAGCAGAATTATCTGAGCCTGTACATTGGGTACGCTAGCATTTCACAGTTTGAAACCCTCCAGAACTTGAGACCAAATGTTGATTCAAACCCACAAAACTGACAGGAGGGTTACCCTGTTTCTGTTACCTATTCACAAGACTGTGCTCGGAGGTTTGCACTGTGGGAGCAGAGGGCCTGACCTGCTGAGTGGGGTTGTGACATAGATCACGTGAGGGAAATAGAAAGTGTGTTTATGTCTCAGGCCCCCACATAGAACTTATACAGCGGCCCTGCTGCATGACCTCTACCCCTTTGTAGATCTCCCACTCCCAGCTGTGGCTGTGAGATGGTGCCAGAAGGGGGGTATAAATAGGGGTAGATGAGCATGTGGCAGGGCACTGCCAGTATAGCGGAGGTGAACAATATCAAGGTGGTCAGGAATAGGAGATACTCTGAGGTTAGACAGAGCCTTGAGAGAGGCCCAGCATGCTTGGTTCCTATCCCCAGTGCTCCCACCAGACCACATGGGCAGGTAGCTAAAAGGCCTGCAGTCTCTGCTTGTCCCCTTTGGACAGTGCTGTGCAATGACAGGTTGATGAGGAACAAGACCACTATTATGGTGGACTTGATCTTCTCGGTCAATCTGGCTTGCATCACTGAGACTTGGCTGGGGGGATGATGTTGGGCCAGTATTGGAAGCATAAGTCCCTGCCAAGCATTCAGTGGTGCACTGCCCGAGAAGGGAATGCAGGGCTAGGGAGTGGCCATCTGTTTTAGATCCAGACTGAACCTCTCTGTGCACCCAGTGGGCTTTATCTCATCATTTCAATGTGTGGCAGTGCATGGGGGACTGAGTGTAGGCTGTAGGATTCTCCTCATTTAATGTCCTACAGAAAGAGGGGAGAATTCCTGGATCAACATGGAATCCTCCCTTTTTTGTTATGACCTCCTCCAGACAATGACATCTCTGGGCCTGACACAGGTAGTTACCTCTGCGACCCACCAACACGGCCATACTGTGGACTTGGTATACTCACTGAGACTTGATGTCACAGACATCAAGATTGATTGGGTCATTTGGTCTGATCACTGCATGGTGGAATTCTCATTTGGGCCCCCCAATAGTTCCCCACCTGTTGAGATGGTCTGATACTGCCCTTTATGAGGATTTCCCCCACAGGGACTTTTGGCAGTAGTAGACTTTTCTGGCATGGGTACTGCATGTGCGATCAGCACAGGTGAGGCAGTGGCAGCCCATAATGGGGCCATGCCCATTACCAAGGCACTCGATGCCATTGCACCAGTCCATATATGACCCCAATCTTCTCACTTGAGACCCCATGGTTTGATGGGGCTCTCAAAGAGATGAAGACCAGGAAGTTGTAGCATTGTTGGTGGAGGACCCAGTCCATGGAGGACAGACTGGACTTGAGAAATCATTATAATGATTATTAAGGGGCACTCAACCTTAAGAAGTCAGAATTCCTGTCCAGGGAGGTTGCTACTTTGAAGAACAGACTAGTTCAGCTATTTTGGACTGTAGACAGACTATTACATCCAGTCTGTCTACAGCTGAAAAGAACATTTTAAGTCCTATTATTTGAAGAGTTTGCTCTGTTTTTCTCAGACATGGTGTCCTCCATCTGGGCAGGAATCTCCCCAGTAGGTTGTGATTTGTCCCATAGAGGTCAACCTGGTTGGAGCAGAGGCACTTCTATTGTTTGTGGGGAGTTTCAGCAGGTGGAGGTGGCTGAGATCATTGAGGTAATTTCAAAGCTGCAGCCCACCTGCTATGAACTAGTCCCTCGCTTGACTCATCTCCTAGTGGGAGGGGCTGAGATCATCGGTGCAGTGTTCGCCAGGATTGTCTGGTGTTCACTCTCAAAGGGGTACTTTCCCGATGACTTGAAGGAGGTGTTGGTGAAGCCTCTTCTGAAGAAACCATCGCTCGACCCTGACATCCCGGCGAATTATAGACCTATCTCTAACTTCCCATTCCCATTATGGTTTTCCAAAGAGATAGCAAAGAAAGTGAAAGCCAAAAAGATTGCATTCAGGCAATACAAAAAGACACAGGCAGAAGGGGATAGGGAGAAGTACCAGGAGAAACAAAGGGAGGCAGGGAAGTCGGTAAGGGAAGCCAAAGCTCAGACAGAAGAACACATTGCAAAATCAGTGGTTAAAGGGGACAAAACCTTTACAGGTACATAAGTGAAAAAAAGAACAAAGGGAGGATAGTGAGACTGAAGGGGAGGATGGGAGTCGCGTGGAGGATGACAACAGTAAAGCTGACATATTGAACAGGTATTTCTGCTCCAGTCTTTACAGGAAGGAAGAGAGGAGTAATGGGTCTGAAGGGAGTACAATGGGTGAGAATGGTGCAGAAATGGACACAAGTCCCTTTACACGAGAAAGGGTCCTGAAGGAACTGGAAGTAATAAGAGTTGACAAAGCAATGGGGCCAGATGGGGTGCACCCCAGGGTCCTTAAAGAACCAAAAGAGGTGGTGGCTGAACCTCTGGCTATCCTGTTTAGCCAATCACTGGATATAGGGGAGGTACCCAAAGACTGGAGGACAGCAGATGTAGTCCCCTTATACAAAAGTGGGAACAAAGAGGAAGCAGGGAACTACAGACCAGTCAGCCTCACCTCGGTAGTGGAAAGATCATGGAAGCACTACTGAAGGAGATTGGTGGAACATTTGGTTGTCAATGGACTACAGGACCCAAGGCAGCATGGTTTCACCAGGGAGGTCATGTCAGACCAACCTCATTGAATTTTTGACTGGGTAACTGGGGAGGTGGATCAGGGAGGCAGTGGACATGGCCTATCTGGACTTCAGCAAGGCCTTTGACACTGTGCCACATAGAAGACTATTACACAAACTGGGGAATATGGGTGTGGGCAGGACAGTAGTGTGGTGGGTAGGTAACTGGCTGGGTGGCAGGACACAGAGGGTGGTGGTAAATAGCTGTCCTCCACAGAGGAAGAGTGACCAGTGGGGTACCACAGGGATCAGTGCTGGGACCGGTCCTATTCAACATCTTCATCAGTGACATTCGCAGGATCTAGAAGGTAGAATTTCACTGTTCGCTGATGACACAAAGCTCTGTAACAGAGTAGACACACCAGAGGGTAGACAGAATGAGAAGGACTGCAGAAACTTGAAGAATGGTCAAGGGTTTGGCAGTTGAAATTCAATGCAAAGAAGTGCAAGATAATGCATATGGGGCACAAAAACCTGGCACAATATATCAGTTGGGGGTGAGGATATAGCATGCACCAAGCAGGAAAGGATCTTGGGGTTGTCATCTCCGATGACCTCAAGGTAAGAAACAGTGTGACAAGGCATCAGGTAAAGCAAATAGGATGCTGGGATGTATAGGCAGGGGCATCACCAGCAGGAAAAGGAGGTCATAATTCCGCTATACAAGACACTAGTGAGGCCCCACCTGGAGTACAGTGTACAGTTCTGGAGACCATACCTACATAAGGACATAGACAGGGTAGAGAAGGTTCAGAGGAGGGCAACAAAGATGGTGCATGGATTGCATCACAAGTCCTATGAAGACAGGTTGAAGGAACTGAACATGTACTCCCTGGAGGAGAGGAGGGAGAGAGGGGATATGATAGAGACATACAAGTATCTTACAGGGAGAAACAGGGTGCAGGAAAACACTATTTTAATCAAAAAGATGTTCCAGGACTAGAGGGCAAGGGATGAAGTTGGAGGGAGGACGATTCAGAGGAAACATGAGAAAGAATTTCTTCACAGAACGGGTGGTGGACAAGTGGAACACCCTGCCAGAGGAAGTGGTGGGGTCTGAAACAATCACGGGATTTAAGAATGCATGGGATAGACATAAAGGAATTCTAGAGGTCAGGGGTAAGAGGAAACAGACTTCTAGGAAAACAAACTGAACTTACAAGCTCAAATGGGCAGACTGGGTGGGCCATAGGCCCTTATCTGCCGACACTGTCTATGTATCTATGTATCTATGTATCTATGTAAGGTTGTTGAGAAAGTGGTGGCTCTGCAGCTCAAGGAGCACATCTTGGCCTTTGACATCTATGAGCAATTCCAGTCCAGCTTCAGAGCTAGGCATAGCACAGAGACAGCACTAGTTCAGGTGCAAAATGACCTCCTCAGGCAGAGGAAAAGAGGAGAATGGTCAATTCTCATCCTCCTCAATCTGTCATCAGTCTTTGACACCGTGGACCACATCATGCTTTTGAATCACCTTACAGTGTATGGTGGACTCACCCGAACAGTCATCCAATGGTTTGAGTCCTATCTCTTTGACAGAAGGCAACGAGTGGTGATGGGGAATTTCTCCTCCACTTTGAAGCTCCTGTCATGTAGAGCTCCTCAAGGTTTGATCCTTTCACTGTTGCTGTTTGTGGTATAAATGCTGCCCCCTGGGAGAGCTCATTAGATAGTACAGTCTGGGTTTTCACTGCTATGCAGACTATACCCAGTTGTACATGTCATTTTCCCCAGGAACTGAGGATGCCGTCAAAGTGCTAAATAAATGCTTGGCTGATATTCAGGACTGGATGTCCTCAAACTGGCTGAGGCTGAACCCCAACAAGATGGAGGTGATGGTGATTGAGCCTGGTCACTGGTGTGATGGGGATACCGCTGGAGTAGTGACAGGTTTGGTCAAGGTTTCCACCCCATTGATGGCTTCCCCTAAGATTAAAAATGTGGATGTTATCCTTGATGACAAGCTGACACTTGAAGCTCAGGTGTCATCTGTTGTCAGAAGTGTTTTTTACCACCTAAGGAATATCACCTGAATTAAATCCTTGATTCTGACAGAAGACTTGCCCTCACTGGTACATGCCTTTTGTTTTGTTTGGTTTATTTACCATATTGCAGCCAAAAATCCCACTGAAGCGGGTTGTCTGAAGTTCATTACACAACATTATTAAAAAGAGAAAAAAAAATATACATATTTTAACAATAAAAAAACTGGCTGGACTACTGTAACACTCTGTACTTTGGGGTCAATGAAGCGATCCTCCGCCAACTGCAGCTAGTGCAGAACACGGTGACTAGACTGCTGATGGGCCTGCCTAGGTCCTTTCATGTGATCTCGGTCCTGTGAGATCTGCACTTGCTGCCTGTCAGGTGGAGGATCATCTTCAGCATGGACCTGCTCACCTATAAGGCTCTAAATAGCCTGGGCCCTGGTTACCTGTCTGACCTCCTTACTCCAGCCATCCTGGTACATTCCCTCTGCTCCTTCACTGAGGGCCTCCTGGAGATTCTGAGGGCCAGGCTGAAAACCTTGGGAGATTGCTCCTTTGAGGTGGCCAGCCTGGTCCTCTGGAACTCACTGCCAAAAAGAGATTGTTCCCTTTCTTAAAGGCATTGAAGATGTTAAGATCTATCAGTTCTTGTGAAAGCCTGTTCCAAACTCAAGGTGTTCTAACTGTAAAAAAGTTAAGTCTTTTATTAGTTTTTACCTTACTAACTTCAAGTTGTTTGTTATGGAATTGAGTCACTATTTTTCTCTGCAAGAAGGTTAATCCACACTGCTGCGTTAACATATGTGAATGCTGAAGTTTAAAAAGAAACAGGAGTCACATCTGTATTTCCTTTGTTGTAGGGAATGAAAGCCTGTGGCATGGAGTCTCTCAGTGTAATTTTTAGAAGCTAAATGTGGGACCATCCTGGTTGCCCGTCTCTGTATTTGCTCTATCCTTTTAATATCCTTGATAAGGTAGGGACTCCAAAATGGAGACTCATAGTCTGAATAGGGTCTAACATGCGTCCTATATAGTGGTATTAGACATTCTTCAGTCTCAGAAATAAAGATGCGGTTTATGCATTTAAGAAGTCCATTGGATAGTTTGGCAATTTTTGTACATTGATCTGTAAAGGAAAGTTTATTATTAACTATTATGCCCAGGTCTCTCTCACTATCTGAGGATTTCAAGGGGATGTTATTTAGGGTGTAAGTCAGTTTGGGGTTATGTCTACCGAAGTGTAGGACAGTACATTTTTCTATGTTGAATGATATACCATTGGTGTGGGCCCATCGTTCAATACTTCAAAAGTTGTCTGCCAATGTAATCCTATTTTTAATACAATCAACTCTCCCCCCTAATTTAGTGTTGTCAGTGAATTTTGAAAGTATACTACAGGGGCCTATCTGCATATCACTGATAAATAAGTTGAACAGAGTGGGGCTTAGGACCGAGTCCTGTAGGACTCCACTACTCACAAATCCCATGTCTGATTGGGTTTCATTGATTTTTATTTAATGGGATCTATTAGATAACCAGCTAATACCCATTGGACTAAGTGGAAGGAAAAAAACAATTGTGTTACATTTAGCAATGAGTTTGCCATGCGATACCAAAAGTGTGACTGTAGTCTAGCAAGATTACATCCATGGGGGTTTGAGATTTGATACCTTGACTTGTATGATGGTAAAAGGCTATAAGATTAGAGATGCATGAATGATCTTGTTTAAAGCCATGCTGTGACAAATCTAAAATGTTAAGGATGTCCATTTCTTTTTCTAATAGGGATTTAATTATTTTTTCCACTAATTTACAGATGACCAAGGTCAAACTAGTAGGACAATAGTTCTCAGTGTTCGATCAGGAACCTTTTTTGAAGATGGGTATAACTATAGCCTTTTGCCAGTGCTGTGGAGCCATACCTTGAGATGGAGATTTGTTAAAGACAACTGCCAGAGGGGTAGTTAAGGCTTTGAAAGTTTCTAATAAAAATCTGGAGTTTAATTTATCAAGGCCTGGACTTATATATTTTTTTAAGTCTTTAGGACTCCAAGAGTATGTGCTACTGAGATTATGTTAGGGTTAGTTGTATATGCTAGAGTGTTAGAGAGTTGGAATATGTCTTTGTTGGAAAAGGCAGAACAAAAATAGTCACTGAAAGTATCAGTTGTTTCCTTATCTGATGTAACAACAACAAAAATGGAAAGGGACCTGGGGGTAGTCATATCAGATGACCTTAAGGTGGGCAAGCAATGTGAGAGGGCAGCAAGGAGGGCTGGGGGGATACTGGGATGCATAGGGAGAGGCATCACCAGTAGAAAACAAGAAGTTATTATCCCTCTGTACAGACAGCTGGTGAGACCACATCTGGAGTACTGCGTGCAGTTCTGGAGACCCAATCTCCATAAGACATAGACAGGATGGAAGCTGTCCAGAGGAGGGCAACTAAAATGGTGCAGGGTCTGCACCAGAAGACATATGAGAGAGAGACTTAAGGAGCTTACTATGTATAGCCTCGAGGAAAGGAGGGAGAGGGGGACGTGATAGAAACTTTTAAGTACCTCAAGGGAATCAACAAAGTCCAAGGCAGTAGCATCTTTCTAAAAAAGGGTGTGCAAGAACAAGGGGCACAATTTGAAGATAGAGAGGAAGGCTCAGAGGTAATTTAAGAAGTATTTTTCACAGAGAGGGTTGTGGATGTATGGAAACAGCCTTCCAGAGGAGGCTGTGGAGTCAAAAACAGTGGTGGAATTCAAGCATACATGGGACAGTCATAAGGCAATTCTAGGGGGTGGGGGTAGGAAGAAGTAGGCTGCTGGTTAACTAGGATCTGCAGCTTATCCATCAGGTAGGGAAATGAGCAGACTGGGTGGGCCAAGCGGTCCTTATCTGCCGTCAAATTCTATGTTTCTATGTCAAATTCTATAATTGTAGAGTTGTTCACAATTGAGGGCCAATTTGCTTGTAATTTCCTTTTTTACTATTGAGGTATGAGAATAATGATTTATGGCAATCCTTAGTATAAGCTATTCTTAATTCTAGGTTTCTTTTTGAGCATTTTATTAAAAGTTTTAATTATTTTACTGTTTGTTTATATTTAGAGTATGTAGGATATTCCCATTGTCATTGTTACCACAGGCTTTGAGAAGGGCAAAAAGTTTCTCCTTTTTCTTTTTTTGGGTTTTGATAGATTTCTTTAACCAAATTAGAATCTTCCCTTTCTTGTTATATTTATTTTTAACTGGGACAAATGAATTTTCAAGGTCAGAAATAATCGATTTTAGATCATTCTATGCATCCTCAAGAGGGAGTGGTGTGAGAATTTCCCTCCAGTGTATTTTTCTTATAATTTGCTTTATCATAGTTTTTGAATATAGATGGATTTATGGGGGGTTGGTGTTTGTTTGCCAAATCAAAAAGAATAGAGCTATGATCATTATTATTTAGCTGATCATATATGCATGGGTTAGATATTTTGTTTTCAATATTTGTAATCAGTAGGTCCAAGATGTTACTACCTCTGGTTGGTTATTTAATTATTTGTTCTAGACCTGAATCAATTAGTGAGAATACAAAGCATTTTTCATGTTGGTAGTGCCAGTAAATGTGTTCCAATTTATTTTGGGCATGTTGAAGTCTCCTAAAATTATAACATCACCTGTGTTAGCCAAGTGTGATATATCTTTGGCTAATGTAGATGTATAATCCAGGTCAACTGGGGGGGTGCTATAACATATACCCATAATTAACTGAGGTTGTCCATTAAACTGGATATTAATCCATATACTTTCAGTAACTGTGTGATAGGTAAGTTGAAAGGATGGTATGTCTTCTCTAACATAGAGGGCCACCCCCCCCCCCCAATTTGGTTCTCTCTGTCCTTGTGAAAGAACTTAAAACTAAGGATTTCTTATGACCATGCAGATGTTGAGTCCCACCAGGTTTCCAAAATGGCTGTAATGTCTGTTATGTAATTCACTCACAGCCTCTAATTTGGCTATTTTAGCTAAATTTAATGATCTTGCATTTAGTGATAGTGTTTTGCATGTATTCTGGCTGTTGTTTAAAGTTGTTCCCTCTGTTAAAGATCTGGAGGAACCACCATTCTCCCCATTAGAATCTAGTTTAAATGTTGGCTAATAGCAGCAGAAATATTCCTACCCAGCATAGTACTCCCCCTTCTGCTGAGGTGTAAACCATCCCAGCAAAAGAGAGCAAGTTTGTACAAAATTACTCCCAGTGAGTCTGGCAGGGGATTGCCTGTCTGGTGCACCATTTCCTGAGCCATTCATTCAGGGCCTTAATTTTACAAGTGATTGAAAAAGAAGCTTTAGGTACGGGCAAAATATCTGAGAAGCAGACAAAGCAGCCTCTCTCTACCAAAACATTATTGTTTGCCACATAGTCCTGTTTTAATTGGTCAAGATCTGTCCGTTTAACATCGTTGGTACCTGTGTGGATAACAACAAATTGGTTTTTCCCTGCTTTATGAAGTATCTCTTTGGCCTTTGAGGTTAGTTTTGATACTTTAGCTCCCCTAAAACTAGAGCATGTACGATGCAGTTTATCTGGGTTACATACAGCTCTGTCAATATGCTTGATAATGAAATCACCTGTCACATATACCTCTTTGTTGTGTATGTTTAGGTGTAATGAATCGCTTGACTGTGGTGACTGGTGTTCCTCAGGAGTTGAGTCGTATATATATCCTCATACTCTGGAGTTTTAAGGTTGTTGTGTGGAGGATGTTTAAGTTTGTGAGAGGCTTTGATTGATTCACGTGTAACAGGTCGTCCTTGCTTAACAAGTGTTGGGGTACAGGAACTGTCCTCTAATAAGTGGGGAACACCATCTTTATGTTCTAAAGCTTCATATTCATTTTGCAATGGTACTGTGGCGCTGATGTATATCTGCCCCCCCCCCCCCCCCTCTGTTTTGTTTGTATTTTTTGGGACCAGTGCCCAGTCTTTCACTATGGCACATGGAGGAAGAATAGGCTCTCTAGGATCCTAACTTATATCAGGGACCAGTTCTGCTTTGGTGGAAACTGCAGTAGTTTTTAATTGGTCTGTCATGAGGTCAATATAACTTTCCAGGGCCTCAATGTCCTGGACTTGCAATTTTCCTCTTGTATAGTATGTGCTAAGAGACATGTTCAAGTTCAAGTTATTGCAGGAAAAACTCCATTGAGCAAGCTCATTCACAAGGAGGTCCTGGGTCCTTTACATAGATATACGAACATAACATATAAGGTAACATTGTTAATCAAGTCTTACGTATCATACAGGGTATTATTGTTAATCGAGCAAACAATACATACACACACACACACACACACAGAGTTCATAGTTGACAATTCTTGACGTGATACTGCCAGGTAAGGCATGGTTCTGGCAGTAAAGTCTGATGCTGTATCAGCAGGTGTTTAGGTAGAGTTGCATACATAAATGATAAGTGCACTATAGGCGAAAGCTAATGTTCAGAGACAGCAGGGGGAGTATAAGAAGGAATTGTAGGGAAAGAAGGTAGAAGATGAGGCTAGGGACTAGCAGAGTAAGGTGTAAAGAGGTGAAATAAGGAGATCTAGAGGTGAAAGGCATGAAGACAGCAGGGGGAGTTTATGAAGGAATGGCAGGGTAAGAAGGCAAAAGATGAGTCTTGTGACTAGCAGAGCAGAGTGGGAAAAAAAAGTGTGATAAGGAGATCTGAAGGTGACGGGTATTGAAAGCTGGTCATGGGGATCAAATCTAAAGCTGTTGTATTTAGTCTACTACTTCCTGTGTGATTGCAGACCTGTTAAGGTCCTAGCAGCATCATTTGGAGTGTGAGTAAGTAACATAAGGGTGGTATAATAGGAGGCAGTATAGCGCAGTGGTCTAAGGCACTGAGCTGCAAATCTGGTGACATCCAGCAGACCAGACCTGGGTTTGAATCCCACAGCTTCCACTTGCATACTGTGTGACCTTGAGCAAGTCACTTAACCTCCTTGTGCTCCCAGGTCGCTCCTGTAAAAAAGCTTTCAGCTTAGTGTGCTATACCTGGTTAAAAAAAATAAAATAATGGGTTTATATGTGTCACATGTAAAATCAGGTAATTGTCTACCCAGACCGTACATTGGACAGGAGTTGTTAAACTCACAATTATCCATGTGAAACTCGTACCGTACTTACTTCTAGAAGTCCCCAAGTGAAGATTGGGTATAGTTTCGCCTGATCCCCACTTCCCCAGCACACACAGAATGCACGTGTCTCTGCACGTGGCCCTGTGCATGCATGCCTTGCTCACTAGTGTGAGCCTTTCTAGGAGCCAGGATCAGAAGTAAAGCGAGCCTCAACTTCCAATTTTGACGCTGATGTTCACATAAACAATGCAGTGTTTAAAAACACTTTTTGGCTTGAAATGCCCAAATTCAGGTGATGTATATTGTTAAGTTGCTCCCAGTATTAGAGCACAATTGCTCATTTACTCCTGACAGGTTGTCTAGTGACACCAGGGTCAGGGACAGACCACTACAGTCCCAGATTGCAAGCAAATGAGCCACTGAGTGTCACTTTAAACTGAAGGACCCCTAGTCTATTCCAACTAGGACACTGCAATTCAATAATAGTCAGTCAGTAAAAACACAGTTTACTACAATTTCATATAGCTAATACTACCTCTCTCCAGAGGTTTGCATACTCCAGCTTTACAGTGCATACTAATGCCCTGCTCGCTACTGCGAGCCTTTTTAGGAGCCAGGACTGGAAGTAAGGTGAGCTTCAACTTCTGGTTTTGGTGCTGATGTTCATAGAAACAATAGTGTTTAAAAACACTTTTCAGCTTGAAATGCCCAAAGTCACATAATACATATTGCTAAAATTGTTCCCAGTATTTATTTATTTGCTTTTGTTCACCAGGTAAGCACACTAGACAGCACGTGCCTATTTTCAGGTGCGACCCGGGAGGACCTGAAAAGCGATATAGCTAATATCACCTCTCTCCAGAGGTTTGCATACTCCAGCTTTACAGTGCATACTTCTTTAACAAAGCATTTTTAGCTGTTTTAAATAAGTTATTGAGTTATTTATTATACTTTTATTGTATACTCTATGCTGTCTATAACCCCGTTTTACCTATAATGATGCCCAGATCCTATGGGATTGGTGCCAAATACAAATAAAATGTTACTTAATTACTGTCTTATACAATGGCAACAGATATGCATGGGGTGGGAGGACAAAAACTAGTCTCTGTCTGACACAGATTACTGTTTCATTTAAGTGATTTGCTTGATCCTCCCATGGCAGTCATTGTTTTGAGGTGATATCAAACAGTTATCTCTTTGATACTGACATGATTTTGTAGCCAAAAAGATACAAAACAAAACAAGAAATCTAATTAATGCTGCACTTTTTACAGTGATTTCTATATAAGCACTTTCTCCTTCATCTTTATCAAGTCATGTCAGTGTTCATCTCAGCAACTGAGATGCTTGCAAATCTTTAGAATAAAGAAGGTTTTCTTGAAGAAGTGAGTAAAGTGTGGTATTTTAGGTAATTTTAGTGACCTTTTTCCCAAAGCAAGCCACCAACTGTAGAGCAAGAAGAGCAGACAAATCAATGGCTTCAGAAGAGTGGACACAAGCATAAATGTTGGTTGTTATTGCAGCAGTTGGTCACACTTGCATGTACTCTTTGGAAGTTGCTTACTCTCTTTGCTTTACAGTTGACACCTTCTATCACAAATAAAGCAAACTAAAATTTGTGTAAAATATCACACTTTACATACATCTTCCATAAAACCTTCATCATTGCAAAAGCATCTGCAAGCATGTCACGTGGTCACACTACGAAGAAAAAAGTGAAAGTGATAAAAGGAAAAAAACACTCAAAAATTGCATGTTCAAATAGACAAGATTTGTTTGTCATTACTTTGTAGATATCACCCACTAGGAGGCTATACTGGATTTGGTCCTGACCAATGGGGACAGGATCACAGATGTAGAGGTGGGCAGTCCCCTTGGTAGCCACTACCACAGGACAGTATGATTTAAGATAACCACAATGGAGGAAGCAAGCCATACAAGAATAAAGGTCCTAAATTTCAGAAAGGCTAACTTTAAGGAGTTGGGTAGGAATCTCAAAAGAGCCCTAGCAGTGGACGGCACTGGGGTAGATGTGGAAAAACAGTGGTCTACACTCAAGAGAATTATAATAGAAATAATAGGTCACTGTGTCAAAATGCATAGCAAGAGTAAAAGAAAGAAAAGGACATTATGGCCCTCAAAGGTAGTGGCCAAGAAAGTAAGGGAAAAGAAAAAGCCTTCAGAAGATGCAAGGTAACACAAAAGGATGAGGACAGAGAACAATATCTGAAGAAGCAGAGGGAATCTGGGAAAATAACTAGAAGGACTGAAGTACAGACAGAGGAAGGTATTGCCCAGGCTATTAAGAAAGGCAACAAGACCTTCATCAGATACATTAGTGAGAGGAAGAAGACCAGAAATGGGATCATTAGGCTGAAGAAGGAAGAAGGAGAAAGGGTGGAGGATGACATAGAAAAGGCTGAGACACTGAACAAGTACATTTGCTCCGTATTCATCAGAGAAGGGGAGGATGAGAGAATGAGACTCATTAAGAGGGGTATTCAGGTGAGGGAGGTAGGCACCATCCCATTCTCGGTGGAAAGAGTCCTAGAAGAATTCAGGAAAATAAAAGCAGTTGAGGCAATGCGGTCAGATGGGATCCACCCCAGAGTACTATATGAGCTCAGGGAAGTGCTGGTGGAACCACTGACCACCCTATTCAGCACATCTCTAGAGATGGAGGAGGTGTCTGAGGAGTGGAGTATGGCAGATGTGATCCCTCTCCACATGAGTGGAAGCAGAGAGGAGGTATGCAATTACTAGTCTGTAAGCCTGACCTCAGTAGTGGGGAAACTAATGGAGTCCTTACTTAAGGAGAGGATTATGAAGTTTCCGGAGGATAGCAGGGCACGGGATCCAAGGCAGTATGGATTCTCAGTGGGAAAGTCCTGTCAGATGAATCTTATAGATTTCTTTGACTGGGTAACCAGAGTGGTAGATCAGGGAGGGGTGGTGGATGTGGCCCGCCTGGATTGCAGCAAGGCCTTTGACATCATCCCACACAGGAGATTGCTAAATAAATTGGGGAGCCTGGGAGTGGGTCCTACGGTGGTAAAGTGGGTTGGAAACTGGCTAAGGGATAGGACTCAGATGGTGGTGGTAAATGGCATGAAATCTGAGGAGACGGAGGTGATCATCAGGATGCCACAGGTATTGATGCTGGGGCCAGTCCTATTCAATGTCTTCACTAGCAACATTGCAAATCATCTGGAGGGAAAGGCGTACCTCTTTGCAGATGACACCAAGATCTGCAACAGAGCGGACACACTGGGGAGGGGTGGAAAAATGAGAAAAGACCTCAGTCTATTAGAGGATTGGTTGAGTGTCTGGCAGTTGAATTTCAGTGCTGAAAAGTGAAAAATCATGCACCTGGGTTACAGGAATCCAAGTGAGGAGTACAGGATTTGTGGGGAAATTCTGGCCACCACAAGTCAGGAGAGAGGCCGGGGGTTATCATATATGATGACTTGAAGGTGACCAAACTGTATAAAAAGGTGGTGGGGAGAACAAAAAGAATATTGGGGTGCATAGGGAGGGGCATGACAAGTAGGATGAAAGAGGTGGTGATGCCACTGTACAGATCACTGGTGAGGCCTCAGCTGGAGTACTGTGTCCAGTTCTGGAGACCACATCTCTGGAAGGACATTGACAAAACTGGGGCAGTCCAGAGAAGGGTAATGAACATGGTACATCGACTGCACCAGAAGCCCTATGAGGAAAGACTTAAGGACCTTAATATCTATTCACTGGAGGCAAGACGGGAGAGGGGAGAAATGATAGACACTTTCAAGTACCTTAGGAGAATAAATAGAGAACAGGTGGAAAGCATATTTCAGAGAAATCTCTGCACAAGAACAAGGGGCATGATATGAGGCTAAAGGATGGAAGGCTAAGGAGTAATATTAGGAAGTACTTTTCACTGAAAGGGTGGTGGATCCATGGAACAGCCTTCCAGCAAAAGTGGTGGGGGTGAAAACAATACAGTGGATCAAGAGTGCATGGGACAGACATATGGGTACCCTGGAGATGTGCAGAGCAGGACAGCCGCAGATTTCCTGTGGATTTGATTACTTTTCATCAATCACGTGGCACCTCTGAGAACATGGCTTTATATATTGTGCTCTGCAATATCACGGGGCAAACACAGACCAGCAAGGTCAAGAGGACTAGATACCCTACAACAAAACTAGTCTACAAAATGATTAAAGCGTACCTTCCTTAGGATACTACTTATGCTATTTCTGACATCTGGAAAAGTTCATCCTAACCTGGGGCCTACTGACCGAGCACCCCATGCCACAAAAAGGCGAGAGGGGTCCCTCACATTATCCTCAATCAATGTCTGCAGCCTCCTTAACAAACTTGACATCTTGCAAACCTGGGTCCAGCAACATAGCCCTGATGTACTCTCTGATGTCGAAACATGGCTTAACCCCAAGATACCAGATGTTGCAGTCACCATCCCTGGATACTCTATATTCAGGCAGGACAGGGTTTCCAAATGAGGTGGAGGCTGTGCCATCTACCTGAGGAATTCCTATCTGGGTCAAGTCTTCCCGTTCTCAAACCCTAAACCACCCTCACAGGTTCTTGCTATTAAAGTTCTACTCAGGGTGCACAACAAGGAGCTCACCATTGCCTCTGTGTACCTACCCCCTAAAGATCAGCGCAATGCATTTATGAGCATATTGGAAAGCCTACAGGGATTACACCATAACTCTGAACTCAAAGTATTAGGCAGCTTCAACATAAATTGGCTATCGCTGGAGGCCAGAAACTTCAAGGATGCTGTCACGTCACAGAACCTCACCCAGCTTGTTACCACCCCCACCAGATGCAACTATAGGACAGGGTCGCACACACTTCTGGACTGGATCCTTACTAATCACCCTGAATGAATCTCAAAAGTCTCAGTGCTCCCTGATGGGATCAGTGACCACTCACCGATCACATGTACCTGGACAAACAAATTCATTAAGCCCCCTTCTAAAATAATCCACCCTAGCATGTTAAAGCAAGGGTACCTTGAGCTAATAAAGACACACCTAAGCCACCTGGACTGGACACCAATCGACTCTGCCATTGATGTAAACCAAGCCTTAGACCTTTTCATCAGCCACTTCACTGCGGCCTGCAATATCTTTGCACCTCTCAAAAGGCTGAAGGTCAGGGGCAGAGCTAACCCTTGGATAACCCCCGATCCAATCACTTTACTCAAACATAGGGATCATCTCTGTCACTGTGCCCGTGCAACATCCAAACCTGGGGATATTCATAAGTATAAAGCTGCCAGAAATGAGTGCACTTAGGAGCGCCAAAAGCAAATATTTCAAGGAAGCTCTCTCCAACTCCTGCCTCCTGCCCCCTCTGCCTTTCCTCCCCCCCAGGCATTTCCTGACTTTTATCCCTCCCCTCCCTCCCCTTTAGAGCTCTTACCCTCACCCTCTACCCTCTGACAATGGCCTTCCTGCCTGCATACCCCCTTCCCTCTCACCTGCAGTGCTTACTTCTAAGATTGCCCTTGGCTGGTATGTCATGCTACCTAACATTTGGCACATTTTGAATTACTGGAATTTCCTAAGCCTCAGTCTCTTACTTCTTTTTATTGTGTAACTATGTATAATTATGTTGACCTTTGTATGTACTGTATGTATACCCCATTCCTTCGACGTGGAACCTTTGTAAACGAGCAGATCCTGCTCAAAGGTATTTGTAATCCTAGATTTCAATAAAATAACATAAATAAAAAAAATAAATAGGATCTGGTCCTGTCCTGCACTTAGCCGCCCCCCCACAATCACTAAGACACACACTGAAGAACTCTGTTTAAAATGTATCAAAAACAATGCCTTGCATTCATTCATCTGCTTTTGCCAAACAAGGTACATGGTCTTAACAAAGGCACTGAAGTGGATCATAACTCATCCTCTCAGCAACACTGTAGTGGTTCACCTTTATCCCATGACCCACCTGCAGTGCTGTAGAAGACTGTAGCAGTTCAACTATTGGCCATGAGAAATTTGAAGTGCTGTAGTCACACCCAGGTTCTCTTCACCAAAAGCTTTTCATGCGTGGGATTGCATAGCCACCCCTTCTCCCCGTAACAATAGGAAACAATATGTTTTTATGCCACATTTACAAATCTTCAAAAAATAGTAACAAGTTCTTTATTTGCAGTGGAATGTAGTAAAACCTCTTCTTGTCTCTTAAGTATATTGCCTAGATGGGCTGCTACCTGGGCATCCTGCTAGATCAATCGCTTGACTTAAACTTTCATATCCAAGCCACCTGCAAAAATGTAAACTGTAAGTTAGGGGCAGCCTACAGAACAAGCTATATGCTTACCTCCTCTGCTAGACTTGCCATAGCCAGGGGGATCCTGCTACCAACGCTTACTTACTGTGCGCCTATCCTTACCTCCGCTCACAAATTCGCGCTGCATAAGTGGGATGTTACGCACAATAACATATGCCAACCTCAGTAATCCCCACGACTGCTTCATCACTGCCAGCTATATGAGGACCTTGGTGGCTCTCTCCCCGGCCATCAGGAGCTACTTCCTGGCCTGCCTAAACGACTCGATACTGAGATAAAGTCAGCCAGCTGCACTGGCGAAGCTCCTTCTTCCTGTGATTCCAAACCGCACGCTCAGATCTGCTGATAAATATCTGCTGGAAATTCCTCGCTGCCGCACAAATAAAGGAATAGGCTCCTTCCAACATGCAGCCCATATGCTATGGAACCAGCTCCCTCTAGACCTCAGGCAAGCACCCTCGCATCCCTCATTCAAACGTGGGCTGAGATGACACCTGGCCACTTCAGAATCATGCACCTGCTTTGATCCTACCTGATCCCTGAAACTTCCCCAGCTCCTACTCCCCTCTCCCCTGAAACTGGTCTCCATACTACCTTCCCTTTGTTCTCTCTCCCCTATTTCCAACCCCTCTCAAATTTTAATCATGTATAGGTTTTATGAATGTCTTGCACCTACTTACTACTACCCACATTTTCTGTTGCATCATGTACTGTTTTTATCCTCTGAGCTACCTAGGCACTACCCAAACTTGCCACAGGTGGATGTTGGTTCTGTAAGGCCTCACCTCTCCCTCCCCATCACTTGTCCTCCATTTACCGAAGACACCCACAGCCAGCGACTGCCACCTGCCCTTATCGCCCAGCCCCGGAACCATGATCCCGGCTGCACCTACCCGCCTCCTACCACTAAAGCCGTATTCAAGCCGCCTTTATTCCCCACCCACCTCTCCCCTTTCTCCATCACTGATAGTCAAGCCATGAACTTGGTGTCCCTCCAACCTGCCGCCAGGATGTCTCAGACATCCTCTCTAAACTTCCCTGGGCACCCTGCTGCTGACGGCTGACTGTTTACGGCTCCCTCCACCCCTCCTTCTGACTCTTATCCACTTCCCTACCATGGCACTGCTCTATCTTGCCTCAGGTGGTTGCTGTAAAATAAGACCTCACCTCCCCGTCACCGGTCCTCCATTACTGCTTGATGTCCGTGACCAGCGACTGCCTTTGGCCCTTATGCCCAGCCTCGGTACCACGAGGCCGGCTGCACCTACCCGCCTCCAACTGCTATAGCCGTATTCAAAGCCAACGCTACTCCCCACCCACCCCTCCACTTTGTATCATCCCTGACTGTGAAGCCATGTACCTGGTGTCCCTCTAGCCTGCTGCCGGGGTGTCTCTGACATCCTTCTTAACCTCCCTGGGCACCCTGCTGATAATTTGGGCTGGCTGCTGACGGCCGATAGTTACGGCCCCTTCCACTCCCTCCGCTCTCTCCTGTTCTCAAACCACCTGGGCACTGCTCCTTCTTGCCACAGGTGGATGTTGTATACAAGACCTCTCCTCCTCCTCCTTTTTTCTGTCTACCACTTACCACAGGATACCACGGCCAGGGACTGCTGCAGGCTCACTTGCCCAGCCTCAGAACCACGACCCCGGCTGCTCCTACATGCCACCTACCGCTAAAGCCATATCCTCTATGCTTTTTTTCTTTTGTCTACCCCTTCCATTTCTCTTCATCCCTTACTGTAGGGACACTAACCTGGCATCCTCCTAGCCTGCTGCCGGGATGTGTCCGGCGTCCTCCCTCATTCCCCTGGGTCTCCCACTGCCGATCAGGCTGGCTGCTGATGGCCGCTAGGCTATGGCTCCTCCCTTCTGACTTTTCTTGCTGCTAGTTTCTCTTCATGTTTCCCCTACATGGCCCACCCCCCCTCCTGATATGCATTTTACCAACTACTTCTCCCGCTAAAACCGCTGCCATCACCCTTCCCTGTCATTCCACACCATCCTGCGCGGCTGGGAACCACGATACCGGGAGTCTCCTTGCATGCCCTGGGAAAACCGTTTGCAGTCCCTCTGGCCCAGTGCCCCCTTTTTACTCCTTACCAGAACCAATACTCCCCTGTAAACATCCCCTTGCTCTTGGCCTGCTGGTCACTGCTTAGTATAGCCTACAAAATATCAGTCTAGCTGGAAATGCCTCTATATGTCTTGAATGTATGGTTGTTGCCTCAATTTGTATTGTTGCTTCCTGGTGTAATGATGTATTGTAGTCTCCCGGGTCGTGCCTGAAAACAGTCACCAGCTGGCTAGCTCACCTACCCGGTAAACAAAAACTAAATAGGAGGCAGAGGGGGCAAGGGGGTAGGTAGGTAGGAGGGGGCAAGGTGGGGAGAGGTAGCTGTCAAGACTGAAGTGGAGGGCAGTGAGCGGTGGGCCCCTGATTAGGCGAGGCAGTCACAACAACTAGTTGAAATGATAGCAATATATGGCTCTGCCTCCGCCTCTGCCCTC
Organism: Neoceratodus forsteri; assembly: GCA_016271365.2. Classification (NCBI taxonomy): domain Eukaryota; kingdom Metazoa; phylum Chordata; order Ceratodontiformes; family Ceratodontidae; genus Neoceratodus; species Neoceratodus forsteri. The sequence goes on along the minus strand of CM028132.1, from coordinate 962,893,646 downwards.
CGCAGAATTACAGTTGCACTCAACAAAGTATGCAGGCTGCTAACTGGGGCTGACCGACTTACATACACTTGTGACCTGTACACTCGGACAGGATGGCTTCCTCTCGTCAGCCAGATACAGTATCAAACCTGCCTCTTAGCCAAAAAAGTCCTCCTCGGGGTCATGCCCCCAGGCATTGAACAGCTCCTCATTGACCACCACAACACCCAGCAAACTAGAAGTTCACAACAACTAACCTTCCTTGTCCCCAGATGCCGGACTACCATGGGCCAGAGGGCCTTTGCCCACAGAGCACCACAGTGGTACAATACTCTCAACAAAGAAACTCTTACTGCTGCTGCTCTTGGCCCTTTTAAGAGACAACTCTGACTTCATATCATTTCAACTAGTTGTTGTGACTGCCTCGCCTAATCAGGGGCCCACCGCTCACTGCCCTCCACTTCAGTCTTGACAGCTACCTCTCCCCACCTTGCCCCCTCCTACCTACCTACCCCCTTGCCCCCTCTGCCTTTCCTCCCCCCCAGGCATTTCCTGACTTTTATCCTCCCTCCCTCCCTTTAGAGCTCTTACCCTCACCTCTACCCTCCGACAATGGCCTTCCTGCCTGCATACCCCTTCCTCTCACCTGCAGTGCTTACTTCTAAGATTGCCCTTAGCTGGTATGTCATGCTACCTAACATTTGGCACATTTTGAATTACTTGAATTTCCTAAGCCTCAGTCTCTTACTTAGAAACATAAACATAGAATTTGACGGCAGATAAGGACCGCTTGTCCCACCCAGTCTGCCCATTTCCCTACCTGATGGATAAGTTGCAGATCCTAGTTAACCAACAGCCTACTTCTTCCTACCCCCAACCCCTAGAATTGCCTTATGACTGTCCCATGCATGCTTGAATTCCACCACTGTTTTTGACTCCACAACCTCCTCTGGAAGGCTTCCCATACATCCACTACCCTCTCTGTGAAAAAATACTTCCTAAATTACTTCTGACACGCCCCCTTCTATCTTCAAATTGTGCCCCTTGTTTGCACACCTCTTTTTGAAAGATGCTACCGTCTTGGACTTTGTTGATTCCTTGAGGTACTTGAAAGTTTCATCATGTCCCCCTCTCCCTCCTTTCCTCGAGGCTATACATATTAAGCTCCTTAAGTCTCTCTTCATATGTCTTCCGTGCAGACCCTGCACCATTTTAGTTGCCCTCCTCTGGTCAGCTTCCATCCTGTCTATGTCTTTGAGATTGGGTCTCCAGAACTGCACATGATACTCCAGATGTGGTCTCACCAGCTGTCTGTACAGAGGGATAATAACTTCTTGTTTTCTACTGGTGATGCCTCTCCCTCGCATCCCAGTATTCCCCAGCCCTCCTTGCTGCCCTCTCACATTGCTTGCCCGCCTTTAGGTCATCTGATATGACTACCCCCAGGTCCCTTTCCATTTTTGTTGTTGTTAGTATCTCACCCCCATTGTTACTCTTCCCTGGGTTTTTCTTTCCCAGGTGCATTACCTACCTTCTTAGCATTGAATCTAAGCTGCCATACATTTGACCATTCCTCTAACCTTGCCAAGTCCCTTCTCATCCTTTCCACCCCACCCTGTGCATCAACTCTGTTGCAGATCTTTGTGTCATCTGCAGAGACATACTTTCCTTCAGTCCCTCTGCAATGTCGCTTATAAAGACATTGAAGAGGACTGGTCCTAATACTGAACCCTGCGGTACCACTACTAACTGCCCTTTTTCAGAGTGGATCCATTTACTACTACTCTCTGTGTCCTATTCTCCAGCCAATTCTTTACCCAGGCTGTCATCTTGGGACTCACTCCCAGACTGGCTAACTTGTATATTAATCTTTTGTGTGGGACTGTGTCAAATGCCTTGCTAAAATCTAGGTAGGCCATGTCCACAGCCCCTTCCTGATCAACTACTTTGGTCACCCAGTCAAAGAAATCTATCAGATTTGTCTGGCATGACCTTCCCGCTGTGAATCCATGCTGCCTTGGGTCCTGTGCCCCTCTGGCCTCTAGATACTCAACAATTCTTTCCTTCAGAAGTGACCTACTTCTTTTTATTGTGTAACTATGTATTATTATGTTGACCTTTGTATGTATGTATACCCCCATTTCTTCAACGTGGAACCTTTGTAAATGAGCAGTTCCTACTCAAAGATATTTGTAATCCTAGATTTCAAAAAAATTAAAAATAAAAATTAAAAATTTGGGTATTCTAGCATAAGGTTCACAGTTTGAATCCCTCCAGAACTCAAGGCTAAAGGTGATTCAAACCCAAAACAGACAGGAGAGTTACCCAATCTGTTACCTGTTCACACTATTGCACTCTGAGGTTTGCACTGTGGGAGCAGCTGGCCTGACCTGCCGAGTGCATTTGTGACAGGCATCAGTGAATGGTCACAAAGCAGCCTGTGGCTCCCACTGACTTGGAGGCTGTGCTGCTGACTGTCAATCTGTGCCTGACTGTGAGTATTTTTTTTTAATTGATTTAGAATCAGAATCGAAAAGGATTAAGAAGGAACTTCAAGCACTGTCTATCATTCTGCCTAAATCAGTGAGTACCTTTCTCAACAGATTGTAAAAATGCACAGTGCAAACATTAACAAAGCCTTCTTAGACTTGTCTTACCAACTATATAAGTACGCAAAGCAAATTAGCAATAGCCTGGCTAGCCTGCCAATCCATTTGTACTGTACTGAGGAGATAGGTTATGGATTCAAGAGGGGGAATAAGGAAAAATTCCAGTCTGGCATATTGGATGGGATGGTGGACACTGCCCACACCCCATTTCAACAAGTCGACTTTTGGGGAGGTGTTCTGGGGGGGTCAAGTTAATTTAATAAATTAGCTAATCGAGAAAGTAAGGGTTGCACCTATACATCCACCCTCATGTAGGTCCTAAAAAGAATGTAGAGAGGGGGCTTGCCTTGGAGGCAGGATGGGGCAGACAGAGTGGTGGGTCATGTGGGGGTGGAGTAGCAGTGCTTCTATAACTGTATGGAGGTAGGGGGATAACTGGTTTGTAAGCATCTTGGACAGCTGAGGTCAGAAGAGTGGCAGCTCAGGAGGGAGATAGCAGCTTTGGTAGAAGGGGGTGTCACAGAGTAGTGAGAGGAGAGACAGTGGTAGGATAGGACTTGGAAGCAGGTGGAGGAGAAACATCAGGGGTGGGGTCAGAACAGGGATTGTGAACTGGCCAGGGGAAAGAAGGAAGGAAGGAAGGAAGGAAGGAAGGAAGGAAGGAAGGAAGGAAGGAAGGAAGGAAGGAATGGAGTTTAGGCAGGCTCCCTGGGTTCCTCTCCTCCAGCTGGAAAGAAAATGCTGGGGGAGGTGGACAACGGTAAAACAAATAGGTAGGACAAGGTAGGGGTGAGTTTGGTGGGAGCACCCCCAGAGGTACTGATATGAAATACATTTCTCCCTTTGGTCAGAGGGTAAAAGGAGCAACCTGATGGTGGGATAGTAAGTGACAATGAAAAAGGGAGTGATAAGGGTAGTGGTGGTGGTGGGGGGGGACCACAGAGGCAGTGGTGGATGAGTTGAGAAGGAGAGGGAGCATACAAGGAACAGTACAGGGAAGATGGAGTAGGGATGGAGACAGTAGGGTAGGGAGGGAAGGAGGATGATGGCAAAAAGGGGGGTGAGCAGGCAGTAGGAGGTAAGACAGAGGAAAGGGGTGAACAGGACGAGTTGGCAGGGAAGGGGAGGAGGGTATGGGGGTCAGGGGAGCTACACATTGGGCAGGAAGAGATGAAGGAGGACACAGGCATGGAAGGGCAGCAGAGCAGGCAGGGAGACACTGGCTAGTGGGGGGAGGGTGGTGATACTGGGCGACTCGATAGTTAAGGGGATGAGATGAGTCTAGGATAAACCACAAGAGGGTGCAATGTATGCAAGGGATGACTGTGGGGAGAGTGAGATCTCTGATAGCCCAAGATGTGGGACTGGAGGTTGGGAAACCTCACATCATTCATCAGAGACCTAGTAGAATGTGAGATAAGGGTTGTGCAGGAGAAGTTCAAGGAGGTGGGGAAAATTTGCAGTAAAGAAGGGAGACTGGTAACCTTCTTAGATGTACTACTATTACTGAGGGATAATCAAGGCCCCTGGAATTCTGCGGTTCTGCGGTTGAGGAATTTGCCGCAGAATTTGCACCATGCTGCAGAATATATATAGTGCTGCAGAATTCATTGTTTTTGGTGAATTTTCATATCAATATACTGTTTTTCCATAGTGTCAGGGTTTCTTTCCCACATCGTTTATCCTGAAGCCCCTCCTCTATGCTCAGCATATGATGTCATCGATGACATCACATCATATTTAGCCAATGGCAGGACTGCATTCTGCCAGAGAAATTAATAAATCATGCCGCAGAAATCAGAAAATGTTGCCACAGAAGTCAAGGAGCACTGCCGCAGAAATCAGAAAATCCTGCTGCAGAACACCAGGGGCCCTGGGGATAATACGGCTAGAAGGAAAAGAGAGGAGTTCACCATATAGCTGTACAGGCAGAGATAGATTTAATAGGAGTCAGACACATAAAAAGAAAACCAAAATACTGGTTGCTTGCTTCAACGATAAATCACAGGGCAATGAAGGCATAGTAACAGGGAGAAAACCCACGTGTACAAAAAGTTAACTATTAAAAATAGTTAACTTGTACACACTTTGGCTTTTTCTCTCTGAGTTAACGTGTACACATCTGGACATTTTCTCTGTTACTATGCCCTCATTTCCCCTATGATATTATTTTCTGATTCTTTATGTTAAAATGCATGAGCAAACGCTGTAAGTGTGAGTATAGTGTGAGACTCTCATTTGTCAGGATATGGGTTGTTGTTGTAGATAAACTGAGTTCATCTTCTTACAAAGTACTAGTTATTCATATTCACTATTCCAACACCATGCCACTGCCATGGCTCACCACTGGAGAAGTGTGGGGGGCTGCATGCTGTGAGAATACCCTGCTTATGGGCCCTGGCCCTCACACTTCCCCAGTTGTGAGTCTGCCAGTAGTATAGTGTTTGCTGACCTGCTAAGGACTTCAGTCCTTGTTTCAACATTTTGATCTGCACACTTTGTTTAGGGGAAGATACCGAGAATCCTCATAGTGAGGAGCTGGCTGCCAGATCTCTTCTCTTTCCCGGTCTAGTTTTGTTAAAGCACCATCCCCACACTCTGACATTAAGTGACATAGTCATTTGTATTGATTACAGTGGTACCTGTTTTGTGAGGGCTTTTTTACATATTTTAGAGGTCCATTGTGTTTACATCAGTGCCACCATCATTGCCTGCCATGGCATTGATGGTGGTATTGATGTAAACACCAGTCAACTAACAAGAGCCTCCAAAATATGAAAAAAAGTCCTGAAAAAACAGCTCCTCTTCCACAGACCACCTCATCACTCCTCCTACAGGCAGCTGGTTGTAATATTCAGAACCCAGAAGGTGGTCTGTAAAGGAGGATTGATGAGGGTGGGTATTAAAAATAAATCCCCTTCCTCCCACCTGGACACCATCCTAGCAGTTTTTAACATTCAGATCTCCCTTCTCTGTGTATTAAGATATTGCTGGAGCTGACACTGTCTGACTGGCACCGGCCATCAATTTAGTTCACCCTAAGTCCCCTGCCATAACCCAAGGCCTCACATTGTTGAAATTAAATGCACCCCCCCACCATTTGCCAAGACTGATGAATGGGGGTGGGGGCTCGGCCCTGATATAGTTAAAATCCTGTCTAGCTCTTTTGGACCTCCCACCCCCATAGCACGGACATAGTCTTCTCCTGCTGTTGTGTGTTTACTGTGATTCCCTAGTGCTGTCCACTAGCAACACTGCCTGTGTAGAGTGATTGGGAGATCTGTGATCACAAGAGAGGTGGTGGGTCAGTAGCATCATTATGATGCTACTAACCCAACCCCTTCCTCGTGATCTGATCATGGACTTCTTACTCACTCTACACTGACGGTGTGGCTGGAATACAGCGCTAGGGACTTGGAGTGAGTAATGGCAGCAAAACAAGACTATGTCCACACTACGGGGTGAGAGGGGCCAACAGAGCTAGCCAGAAGTCGAAGTATACCAGACCTGAGCAACCCCCCATCACCCTTCATCAGTCTTGGTAATTGGGGGGGGGGGCTTTGATTTCAATAATATAAGGCTTTGGGCTATGGTTGGGGAATTATGTTGAATTAAACTCACAGCCGCCCTGTGTTAGTGTTAGTTCCTGTTGGAGCCTTTTTTTTTTTTTTTTTGACTCTGGGAAAGAGGGATTTGAAGTAAAAAACAGCAGGGATGGTGGCCAGGAGTCTCTTTTTTAACAGCTTCTGCCAAATACTGAATACCACTCAAACCATGGGCTATTTGATATTCAGTCCTGAATATTCGGATACCCCATTATTAGTGATATTTGGAAAATCATATTCGGTCCTTGCATAGCACTAATGACAGCTGCTGTATGTTCTAAAACCTACAACAGTGGGGTGATGCACAAAGCACATGAAACATACATAGAAACATAGAAGTTGACGGCAGATAAGGACCGCAAGGCCCATCCAGTATGCCCATTTCTTTTTCTACCTTATAAATGTGCCATCGGCCTTTGCTCTGTCAGTGACCTATCTATTCATAGTCATTTGTATTGCTCCCTTATGCCTATCCCATGCCTGTTTGAAGCCCTGCACTGTATTCATAGCCACCACTTCTTGTGGTAAGCTATTCCATGCATCTACCACCCTTTCTGTGAAAAGAATTTCCTCACATTCCCCCTTAATCGGCCTCCCTCTAATCTCATGTTGTGTCCTCTTGTCCTACTATTTTCTTATATTTAAACATGTTAGACTCTTTCACCTTGTTTATGCCCTTAAGGTGTTTAAATGTCTCGATCATATCACCTCTCTCCTCCTTTGCTCAAGGGTATACATATTGAGCTCGTTAATCTGTCCTCATATGTCTTCTGATGCAGTCCCTGCACCATTTTGGTTGCCCTTCTGGACTGCCTCAATTTTGGTTAATGTCCTTGTGAAGGTGTGGCCTCCAATACTGCACGCGGTACTCCAGATGAGGGGCCTAACCAATGTCTTGTACAGAGGATTATTACCTCCCTCTTACGACTTGTGATACCCTACTAATACACCTAACACCCCTAGCCTTACCTACTGCTTTAGAGGTCTGCTTGGATGATTTTAGGTCATCAGTGATGATGATGCCCAAGTCTCTTTCTTCCTTTGTGACTGCTAGCAACTCCCCTCCCAGCCTATAAGTGGCTTCAGGGTTTCTCTTCCCTATGTGCATGATTTTGCACTTCTTTGCATTAAATCCCAGTTGACACTCTTCTGACCATTTTGGTGCAAGTTCCTGCCATTGTCCGTGAAGCTGTGGGGCATGTCAGTGGAAACAAGGATTTTCTTTTTACTTTGTGATTAGAGCCCATGTTGTGATCCTCGATACATTTATTATCATATTTGCAATGACAGGCCAGATTTATTTTTCTTTAGAATGACTATTAAAATGTTATGAAGTTTTGTGTAAGCAATAATATCCAAAAGAATGGATGGTATTGTGCTACACTGGACCTCCCCGTGGTGTAATGACACCTGACACCACAGGTGAAGGGTTTTATAGCCTCTGGAAGGGCCGGCATAGCACTATAGCACCCTTCCTGTCAGCCAGTACTGCAGTTTGGAAATGGACCACTGCATTTGTTTTTTAAAATGAAAATGATGTCAATATTCTGGTGTTTATTTTGTTACAGAATAGTACCTCTGCCTGTATTAATACAGTGTTTTTGTTTTTTCTTTTCTTGCTATAGCTTCTTGTCCTACTAGGGCATATGTGGTTCTTCCTTTGGTGCTGTTTGATATGGTGATGATCACCCTTCCCCCAAACACACTTGCTGATGGTCTATAATGCTGTCTGTTATGGTTTAACATTACAGATACGGCAGCGTGGCAGTGACTGTCTTTTATTGTAAACCTATTGGATGGTGAGATTGAGGTGAGCATAAGCAGGATTGTGCATTTGGGCTTTTGATCTGAAGGCGATAGTTTTCAGCGAGATCAAGCATGGCAGCAGGATGTCTATAGATGGTTGCTCTGCTACCTATAAGCCAATAGGAGTTTTTTTTTTTTTTACATATATAGATTTGTTACTTTTCTTTTTGGCAAGCATGGCTGGTATTTAAGAATAGCAATGTGTGTTTGAGTAACGGTTAGCTTGTGGTGTACCACCACTACTGTTTTAAAGTACAGTATGCTGCTTCATCTCCTTTAATTGTACCATAACATAAAAGGGAATGAAAATGACTCAGTTTGATTTTCTTTTTTTTTTTTGCCTTTTGGAGATTGTTATAGGTCCAGTAATGACTCTGAACAAGAAAGAATTGGTTGTTTTATTGTTTTCCGTACTTTATGTCTTTCTACAATATGGAAAAGTAGGATAGTATTGCTCTTGTAAAGCACAGTGTTGCTAGCAGGGCCAGTGCTTTATGGTTCCCAGTGGTTGTTGTTATATACTCCACATTATGACAGTTAGCTGTAAACTTAGACAGTGTGTGGTTATTTATTTCAGTAATCAGGTACGATGGGGCATTGGTAGTACTATGTTACCCCATGGTCAGAGGTGTAGTGAGGCACGAGGTTAAACTGAGTACATTTGGTAACATGCTCCCACCAACGTCCCTGGGGTGTCTTATTGCTGAAATAAAATGGGCCCATAGGCAGATTATAAAAAAACATGCACTCTAAAAGATCTGAAAGTCACAAAAAAAATAATGAAATGTTGCTAAATTATGTGAAATAGTCCTTCCACCAATGTGTTTACACTGTCAGTCATCTATCTATGTTCACACTTCAATACATTGAATGATTGTTCACCATGGAGTAGAATAATGTAAAGCTCTGTATTATTCCAGTAGTATAAAGCTCCCCCCAGACACACACATGGAACGATGCCATGGAATATATAAATTCAAAATTCTTAGAGCTCCACTGGCATATATACACACACACAACACAGGCCTCAGATGGCACTAGAACCTCAGTTGTATTTGTTCCAAGTTAAGGAGCATGGAGTTCTCTGGCAATGCATAGAACGTGGCACAGAATGGTCAGCAAAATTTAAAATATATGATTGTTTTAGCTTTTTCTACTGTGCCATAAACCCTGAAAAAAATAGCTGTCTACTGTTACGCATTGTTTGAAATGGTTAGCATTACCCCGTTTTGAGTATCGTTTTGCTATTAAAACCCTGTTTATTATATTATTAAAAGCTATGATGAGTTCATGCTGTGTTGAATCAAAGCGCTTGCAGCACAGAGCTCCTCCTCCTCTCCCTCCCTCCCTCCTCCCTACCTGTACAAAATTTTGTCCAGGCTGATACATTGCAAACTACAGACCACCAGCTGTCACTGCTAGGGATATGCGATGTTCTTTATAGTGTACGTATTTCACCACCTCGTACAATTGAACTGAGCCTTTTATAGTTGCAGTTTAGTCATAGAAAGTTGAGGTTGGGGTAGAATAGTGTGAGTATGTGGTCATCACCCTTAAAAGACCGATATAGTACTGTAGACAAATGGTGGGGTGGTGTAGAATAAACTGTTTTAGTGAAAGTGTCTAAATGGTACAACCTATCCCCAACCATGTGTCTGTGTCTTGTGTGTTTCTGTGGGTGGGTACATATGTGTGTGTGTGTGTGTGTGTGTGTGTGTGTTATAGCTGCTTTTTTTAGTCATGTTACATTTTGACAGAACTGTTATTACTTACACGGTACACCTGTTATTCTTTCTGATGTGCAAGAATGGTAAGGGCTGCAATGTTGTTTAAAACATTATGGCAAATTAATATTGTGGCAGGACCTTATGTGTTGGATTTCCCAGGCAAAGTCTTGGAAAAGTTTACTGAGTCAGAGATTGAGACCACCCACTTCAAACATTTTTTTTTCTCTCTCATGCTTTTTTAATCACAGACAACTGTGGCAGATCCAGTTCCATTTTTACAATTATCCAAGTATCTCTTGTGTGCTGTACTCCTTGGTGATATGGCTGGGGAACAAAAAAGCATTACTTCTTTTTTCAAGAAAACAGTTCATGAGGAAAATGTAATTGGAAATAATTCTGCAAATGAAAATCCACCATTGGTGGAAAACATTGAGTCATCCACATTACATGATTTGACTAATGATCCTGGAGTTCAAACAATCAGGAAATGCCAGTGGCCTTCAGTTTGGACTACAGAAACGTGGCAGGAGAAACAAAAAATGTATCCTTGGATTAGCTGCAGTAATGGTATGATTGGTTGCAATATCTGTTCAAGTGTTGGGGGTCTTGGTGCCTTTAAGAATATGCAAGGAGTCAGTATATCTGCTGAGTGGTGTTCATTCAAAGTTTCATTCAGTGGATCAGACTGAGTAGCTAAATTGAAATCCTTGCGGAAGAAAAGTTTGCTGCATCAACAGTCAAAAGCACATGCTGCCGCAAAGAGATTGCATGGAAGTCACAAGAGCAAACTCTGGAGAAACTGTATGATACTTTGACTGCATCGTGACATGAAACTACTTGTGCTATTTTTCAATCAGCATATTACCTTGCTAAAAATGATAGGCTGCTCTCGCATCACTTTAGCTCATTAGAGCTTCATAAGATAAATGGAGTTGATATCAGAATTGGGTTGCATTCCAGATACAGTGCTGCTAAAATAATTGACCATGTTGCTTGTGAAATGCAAAAGAAAATCTGTCAGCACCTTGTAAGTAAAAAATGCAAGATTTCAGTACTCATTGATGAATCAACCAGCCTGAGTAGCAAGTCAAAGATCATTGTGTGTCTGAAGTGTGAAAGTGACAAAAACGATGAGCCACATTTCATGTTCCTTGATCTAATAGAATTGCCAGATCAAACAGCTAACACTATACTGGAGCACCTATTGAAATGTTTAGACAAATATGGATTCAGTGATCATTATTTGAAACAAAACCTGGTGGCATTTATAAGTGATGGGGAAAGTGTCATGCTGGGCTGAAGATCTGGTGTGGCTCAAAGATTCTTTGGAAAAATATCTTGACATTATTGTCTGGCACTGCTTGAATCACAGGCTGGAGTTAGCAGTAGGTGATGCTGCCTCAGAAACAAGTGGCATAAATCATTTTCAGTCATTTATGGATAAATTATATTCATTATACAGTAGATCTCCACAAAATCAATGAGAACTGGCAGAGTGTACTACACAACTACATCAGCAAATAATGAAAATTGGGTTTGTTCTTAGCACCTTGTGGGTTGCAAGTTCCTTTCTGACAGTTTCTGCTGTATGATACAGTTTTGACACACTTTGTGGTAATTTTAAATCTGCAGTGGATGACTGAAATAGAACAACAGCAGGCAGAAAAACATATGATGGACTGCTGAGAAGGCTGTCATCTAAGCAGTTTTGACTAGATATCGCATTGATGTATGATACCTTGAGTGAACTTGCCCTTCTCTCTGAGTGTCTTCAGAAGCAAGACGTTACAGTTGTTGAAGCAGAAAAATTCATTTGATGCAGTATTCATTTCATAGAAGGTCTCAAGCAGTGGACTGGAATTAAAACTCTAGAAGCGGAAGTTGCAACCAAGGAGGGAAAATTCGGAACTGTTTCACTGACCAAAAACTACAAAATTGTTACCACCAACCATCAACAGTTCCTGACAAGCTTAGTCAACAATTTAAAATGTCACATGTTCTCTATGTCCTCATTAAATATATCATGCACCCAACTTGTATGTGATGGTCAAAGAAATTATGAGATCCTGATAGAAGAGTTGAGCATTCATGAGTGTGATCAGTGGCCTGTCAAACTTTTCCCAAGTTATGATGAACTGAAAGTGACCTCTCTGTGCAGGAGATTTCAGCTACCAACGACAGACATTTTAAATGCCTACAGAGATTATGTAGATGCACTTGGCAGTAAGACCCCAAAGGAACTCCAACCATTATGTAACTGCATTAAATTAATTACATGCAGTTCATCTGAATGTGAGTGTGGATGCAGTCTAATGAATATAATAATTTCTCCATTGCGCACAAAGCTTCTGATTCACCTCATATCTGCTCTTATGTTTCTGAAACTTCATGGACCACCACTCACAGAATGGGATCCCAAACCATACATCACTACTTAGTTGTGCAATCACCACTCATCTGATTACATGCAAACATGAGTGCAAAGTCAGACCCGATCACAAGAAGCCCCCTATGGAAGTTATTGTAGGACTGACTGAAATGTACTTTTGTTGCGTTAATATTCTGAGGTGCTTTCTTATTGATTGAAGTTTGGTATGTGCAGTGCTTCATATAAGGAGAGGTCAACCCCTATGTATGATAAGAAAATCATCACATATGCATCTTTTGTTTGACGCATTACATTGCATATCAAATATGGAAGAGACTTAGCACATATGCATCTTCTTTTCTTTGTTACATCACATTGCATATCGCATATGGTAGGAAAAAAGTTTTGTGTGATACACTACTGCTCTGCCTACAATTCAGAATAAAGCCACTTGAATGACAGACTGTCTGGGGCAGGGCAGATCAAATAGTGTTAGAGAGGAGGAACCAGTAGGTTGTATTGGCACACTTAGAGCATATATTTAGTAAGTGATGAGCCCATACTTCAGAAAAGCTGCTTCTTGCATCTGAAGACTTGATGAGATTGTAACTACTGATTTTATCTTCACCTTGTTGTTCTCATCTCAGATCCCTCAACATTTCCATCTGGACTTTTAAATGTTCTACAGAGTCTAAGTCAGGCTCTTCAGACATTAAAGAATTAGTAAAGTCAAAATGTCCCAAAACATATGTTGAGCAGAGTGTTTTCATTTCTCTGTGTAGACCTGGGGCCCAATTTCATATGCCAGCAGGGAAGAGAAAGTCACATTATAATTATTTCATAGGTGACATTGGATCATGGAGGGGGTGTCACTGACCCACCAATAAGTGGAAAATACATTATTGTCATATTTATGGGGATATTGGGTATGGGGCCTGGGGGGCCACTGAACCACCAATGAACAGTGAATTTATTACATTTACTATCTATAACACTATACTTGTGCAGTTGTTGAAGTATGTTTAGACAAAAGCAGATTTAATGATCAGTATTTAAAACAAAACCTTGTAGCATTTACAAGTGGCAGAGAAGTATCTTGCTGGGCAGAAGATCCAGTGTCGCTCAAAGAATCTTTGAAAAATACCCTTGCATTATTGTCTCGCACTCCTTGAATCACAGGCTGGAGATACCAGTAGGTGATGATGCATCAGAAATGAGTTGCATAAGTCATGTCCCTTTTCTGCTGTCAGCGTCTCATTTTCTTTCTTTAGCCTGCTGACTTAAAAAAAAATTCATAATACTAGACAAAGGGAAGGACACACTATGACTACACACACAAATCAGTACAGTCTACACAACATATGTTTGTGTGAATTATAAAGTTGCTACACCTTCAAAGTGTAAATTCCTCAACATTTTACATATTCTCCTTTGTGCCAAGAAGATTGGGACATATTGAGTTTTATTCCCATACAAGGGGCTTCAAAAATGTTGGCTTACAATGCATGAAGTTGTACCTGATAGAAAAGAGTAAAAAAAACAGTGAAAGTAGCACATGAAGTATTCAACCAAAGCTACAAAAAAGAGAATAGACAGATTTGAGTGTTTTTATGAAAGAATAATGGTGCAGACAGACTTTCAAGATCCAGATCAGTAGTAGAATTTAGAAGATAAAAAAAGAGGCAGATGAAAGAAAGAGGTGTAGAAAACAAAGAGCTCAGTTTGGTGACAGAAATGCTAAAAGAACACAGAAAGACAGATACAGTATACATAAGCTAAGGAAATGACACGAGACCACAGGATAGAAAAACAAAAAAGAGAACTTTGCAAAAGCTGAACCACCCAAAAATATTGAATATCCATGAACAGATAGACTAGTTTTGGTGACAGAGATGAAGAAAAAAGAGAGACCGGTTTGGTGACCAAAAGAGATGAAAAAAACAGAGACCAGTTTGGTGACAGAAACGCTAAAAGAAAGCAAAAAGACAGATACAGTATACATAGGCAAAGGAAATGACATTAGACCACAGGATAGAAAAGAAAAGAAAAAAAAGAGAACTTCACAAAAGCTGAACCCACCCCCCAAAATATTGCATATTCATGAACAAAGCAAATCAGAGATGCAGGGCGAAGACAAGTACCATAAAGGACAGACTAGGAAAACAGTTAAGTGAGACAGGTAAGAATACACATGAAATAAAATTATCTTACTAGTGACATAGTTGCTGACTTACTATGCCTTCCATTCACCCCCTCCCCCCACAAAAAAGGATGTTGGGTAGGCAACACACTTGTTTAGGCAAAGCAGGCAAATTTCATGGCCTGGTGAAACTGTATTTGGAGTGACTAGTACGGTCAAGTGATTATGGTACAGTGTGTGTGTTTGTGTATGGTTGTGTCATATACTGTGTGTGTTGTGTGTGTGTGTGTGTGTGTGTGTGTGTGTGTGTGTGTGTGTGTTATGGTCAGACTCAAGACACAGACACAGACATGTTTGTGGTTATATTTTTTATTGTTTGTTTACATAAAAAAATTGATTACACTAAGTACTATTCACTATAAGGATATATTCACTATAAGGATTTTGTCAGATGTACACACAAAAACTGCATTTTACTCATTTGCTGCAAAAATGTTGCGTACAGTACTCGCACTCTTTATATTTTTACCACTACCACTGGGTATGTGGCTTGATGGTATTATCTCATCTCGGTTCCATATATATAAACGGGCATTTTATAATTACTTGAAAGCTGTACTGAACTTGCATGTGCTGTACAATGATAGCTCGAGATAAGTAATGCTTGTCTGAGAGTACTTAAACACAGTAGCAATTTTAAATGGTCGGGCTGACATTTAGCTGATCTGCATTGGGTTGGGGGTCCCAACCCAGTACAGATCATTGGCTCTACAATGCCGGTTCAACAACACTTTTGTCGACTGGCATCACAGCGACAAGATGTATGTCGACCGCAAGTTGCGGTCGACATAAATCCCAATTCTCTCCTGGTCCATTTTTATATCGGGGGGATTTGCCTTTGAACCCAACATTCAGGAGGCTCTGCTCCCCACGCACCCCATAATTAATTATAATCAACTCCAAGTTAGAGTTGATTTGAGGAGGGAGCTGAAGACCGGGAGACAGTGTGCCCCTTGTCTCAGGCACACCAATACAGCAACCTGTCAGCAAATTGCCGATTTTGTCAACAGTGATGTAGGTCACTGTGTTGGTGTCACTGTCAGGGGGGTATACCCAGATAATCTAATCTTGGGGGGGAGGATTCTTCTGTGCAACTGCCAAAGTAACAACAAGTGTAATGCCTGCTGCAGATAGCTGGCTGAACTTGACAAGTAGTACAGTTCAGTGTTTGAAAGGTGACAGGAGTGGTATTTTCAGCTTCAGTTTTGCCAATTTTTTTAAAGAAAATAAACAGGCAGTAATTTTAATACTGATATTGGTTGTTTGTAACAGGTCAGAGAGGGCTTTAAAAGCAGCCAAATAGTGTCAAAATTACCTTCAAAATGCACCAGAATGCATCTAAAACCTCATAGCCTAGGCGGCCCCCAGACCCCGCCCCAGTCTATCACTGTTTTGGGGAGAACATGGCTTGTAGAGAGTGGAGACCCCACACTTACATCAGCCGATCTGTACCGGGGTTGGGGGGTCTTCAGTACAACTGCCAAGGTAACAAGTATAATGCCCGCTACAGTGATAGCTGATAAAACTTGAGAAGTGGTATATAGTTGGGTGTTTGAAAGGTGACAAGATTGGTATTTTCAGCTTCAATTTTGCCAATTTTATTTAAATAAAATAAAAAAAAAGTTATTATGATACTGATATTGGTTATTTGTTTGTAACAAGTCAGAGAGGGTTGTAAAACCATCCAAATAGTGCCAAAAATAGCTCTCAAAATGCACTAGAAGGCATCTAAAACCTCATAGCTCCTGGGGGCCACCTAGGCCCCCTTACCCCCCATTTATGGGGGATGGGGATGGGGGAGAACACGGTTTGTAGAGACCGCACACTTCTTATTTTAACACTGCGCCGCTGTTCATATCTTCTCTATTATTGCAGCAGCAGACAGAACCAGTTCCAGCAGATCAGGTGGAGGAGGATCCCATCGCTCATGACAAGGAAACATCTGGTCAACCATGATGGTATGTAAAGATATGTGCAGACATGTGTGTTGGAGCAGCCCACCCCCCAAGAAGGGGGGATGCACTAAATCCTCCACACAATAATAACACTGAAATCTCGAGGACTAACTATATGTCGAAGTGGCACGAACTTCCTCTCTTTTTTTTGGCCTTCCCTATCACCAATGTATACTATTACTATCTAGTTACTTAGAGACTGTATATTAATCAGGAAGAAATATGGTCAACAGCATATAGTTGTCATCTATCTTCTCCAGTAACTACTTAAGAATATAACTTCACTCATTAAAAGTACCCATTAAAAGTACCACTGCCCAACAATCAGGGCTTAAACTTTAATGCGAACACCCTTTTAAACATTTGTAGTGAATGGAAAAACGATTTTAATATTGTAGTCCTAGGGGATACAGTGGTGTCATGAAGGAGGTCAATCAGCCCCTATAATTGAGACAATCAAATTAAGTAAAATAAACAAACAAGCAAAAAGAGGCACCAATCACACTGAGCAGGACTCTCAACTGCTCCTTTGTCCAGCGTTCCCCCTTTCAGAAATTGGGGCACCCCCCCCCCATTTCCATATTGATATCATCCTGTCAGCAGCTACCATGATAGAACTCAAAATACCTCTGTAACTAGAGCAGATCACCCGGCGCTTGGACCAAGAAAGCGCTGCAGATGTTTTGATTAGAAACATAGAAGTTGATGGCAGATAAGGACTGCAAAGCCCATCCAGTCTGCCCATTTCTTTTTCTACCTTATGAATGTGCCATCAACTTTTGCTCTGTCAATGGCCTATCTATTCATATTCATCTGTATTGCTCCCTTATGCCTATCCCATGCCTGTTTTAAGCCCTGCACTGTATTCATATCCACCACTTCCTCACATTACCCCTTAATTGGCCTCCCTCTAATCTCATGCTGTGTCCTCTTGTCCTGTTATTTTTCTTATACTGAAACATGTTAGACTCTTTCACCTTGTTAATTCCCTTAAGGTGTTTGAATGTTTCAATCATATCACCTCTCTCCCTCCTTTGAGCTAGGGTATACATATTGAGCTCAGTTAATCTGTCCTCAAATGTTTTCTGATGCAGTCCCTGCACCATTTTGTTTGCCCTTCTCTGGACTGCCTCAATTTGGTTAGAAGATAGAAGAGCACTACAACTGGCCATCACACCACACCCCCACTGATACCTGTCACCCCAGCGACACTCAGAGGGAAGTTCAGGTGGGATTCAAACATGTCAGTATTTGAGCTCTACTACTATGATGTCATAGAAAACCCCATTACAACATTTTTTACCTGGATATGTATACAGCCTACTCATGCTCCTCGTGCAGTCACTGGTCTGAGAAGGGTATTTCTCTGTTATTCACTGTCTTGGTGTCCAGCTATGTACAGCTATGTGAGTATCCCCTCACCATAATGGGGTAGCCACACATCCATACAGTGAACCTCTCAACCAATCCACAGCAGCTCCAAAGTGTTTCCTCTCCTGCAATTCATGGTGCCAAGCATGGGGCCATACAATAGCTGAATGGGGTTATTGCCCACTGTCTCTGTGACTTTAAATATTCCTTTTTCTTTTTAAATTCCTGCAGATGTCAAGGCTCCAATTATCTCAGGGATGGAACTAGTCCTTGCAAGTGACAGCGAACTAAAGAGTGACATAATAAATGTCCCTGCCTCGTGGTCACTTGAAACAATTCCGGGAAAGAGTCAACACAGTCGGGACCATGAGTGTTAATAAACTGGCACACAAGCTCATTAGTGTCTGGGCCATTTATTACTTTACAGCTGTTCTAAGGATCAGAACATGCAGTGAGAGGCAAGTTAGCACTGTGGGATTGGTAAGGCTAGCTTGGGATCAAAACAAGCACCTCCATTGATTAAACATCTGGATGCCTCATGGCAGCCGGAGGTTTTCCTGCCCAAACGCCAGGAGTCCTCCCCTCTACCCACCTGAAACAGTAATTAAAACTGTATAATTTTTGTGGCTTTCTCAAACAGCGACCCCCGATTTCTACATCATGTGTCCAGGACATTACGGAATAGTCGGGTTTCTTCCTTTATTTGTAAGAGAAATTGCAGGTGCTGCTGTCATGCCAGTTCGGTTCCGGATGCCGGAACAGTTCCTGACACAGAAAGTGCATGTGTGGCTAGAGAGGCAGCATAAATTTATTTGTATTTATTTTATTTTAGTCTTTGGTAACCAGGTAAGGCCCACTAGGCACAAGTGCCTGTTTTCAGGCAGTTAAGTGACTTGCTCAGAGTCACACAGTATGCAGGTGAAGGTTGTGAGAATCAAACTCAGGTCTGGTCTACTGGATGTACCAAGATTGTTCACACCTCATTCCTCTAACCTCTAGGCTATACTGCATGAACTCCTCCCCCATTACAAGCCCTGCAGGATCTGTTCCGGGAGTGCTTCCTCAGAGTCCGCAAATTTATTTTGGCAGGTTCGGATGATATAAAAAAAACTACTGGAATCCCCTCAATCCTGGCACCGCTTTATTTCTAACCCATATACCAATTCCCCCTACCCACAAAAGAAAACTTCCAGCATTGTATTAATTTTTAAGTCTGGAAGTGATCCTTTTTTTTGGGAGTACAAATAAATCATTCATTTTTCACTATAAATAGTGTGAAATTCATTCTCTGGCAACCTGTTCTCGTGGAGTGAGAGATAGGTTGACAATTAACTTTAGTCATTGTTTTAGCTGTATTGAAATATTTAACAAATCTAATTTAATATTTTGTGCTTTAATGTTATGTGCTTTAATTTTTATGCACCCATTCTCTAATACTTAAATCCTTTAAAACTCTGATTATTTGATTACTTGTATGTATCTGTATTTTAATTAAGTTCCTTATATATTTGATCAATAGGTGGTGTCCCCAACAGCTCATGTTCACCATTTGGAGGGGTGTGCAGGTCACAGTTTGACTCTGGGGGGATCCAGATCATAGTTGGTCTCTGGCTGGGAAGTTGGTCTCTGGCTGGGGAGGGATGGATGATGACTGTTGTTCCTGGGGAAGGGAGGGACAGCTGCACTCAAACTACGGAAACAGTAAAGGTCACAGATGGACTCTTGGGAGGGGAGGGCTGGTCACAGTTTGACTCTGGCTTTAGAGGGAGATTTGTGGGGCTGCTGATTCTTGTTCCCGTGGTGGAGAGGGAGGACTGCTGCTCAGGCTGGGGAGGGAGGAGGTCACATTTCGATACTTGCCATGGGGGTAGGTCCCAGTTGGACTATGGGTGGGGAGTGGGGCATGTCACAGTTGGACTCTGTCTGGGTATGGAGGGTCATGGTCACAGTTTTTCTCTGGCTGGGGAGGGATGGATGATGACTGTTGATCCCGGGGTGGGGAGGGATGGTTACACTCAAACTACGGTAACAGTGAAGGTCACAGTTGGACTTTTGGGGGGAGGCAGGTCACAGTTCGACTCTTGCTGTGGAGGGAGATTTGGTCACAGTTTGACTCTTGCCAGGGAGGTGGGGCTGCTGACTCTTGTTCCTGTGGTGGAGAGGGAGGTCACAGTTGGACTATTGGGAGGGGAAGGCACAGTTCGTCTCTGGCTGTGGAGGGAGAATTGGTCACAGTTTGACTTTTTCCAGTGAGGTGGGGCTGCTGACTCTTTTGTTCCCATGGTGGAGAAGGAGGACTGTTGCATAGGCTGGGGAGGGAGGGCTTGTCACAGTTCAACGCCTGCCATGGGGTGGTCACAGTTGGACTTTGGGTGGAGAGTGGGGCATGTTTGGGTGGGAGGGTCCAGGTCACAGTTGGTCTCTGGCTGGAGAGTGATGGATGATGACTGTTGTTCCCAGGGCGGGGAGGGACAACTTCACTCAAACTGTGGAAATAGTGAAGGCCACAGTTGGACTTTTGGGGGGAGGCAGGTCACAGTTTGACTCTGGCTGTGGAGGGAGATTTGGTCACAGTTTGACTCTTGCCAGGGAGGTGAGGTTGCTGACTCTTGTACCTGTGGTGGAGAGGGAGGACTGCTGCACGGACTGGGGGAGGAGGTCACAGTTGGACTCTAGCCAGGGAGGGGGGCATGTCACAGTTGGACATTGTCTGGGGTGGAGGGTTTGGGTTACAGTTGTTCTCTAGCCAGGGGAAGGGTGGATACTGACTGTTGTTCCCAGGGTGGGAAGGGAAGGCTGCACTTGAAGTGGGGAAGGAGTGAAGGTCACAGTTAGACTCTGGGGGGGACAGGTCACAGTTCTACTCTGGCTGTGGAGGGAGGGTTGGATACAGTCTGACTCTTGCCAGGCAGGTGGAGCTGCTGACTCTTGTTCACATGGTCTGGGGCTGGTGATTTGTCCACCTTCAATGCTAGCAGCCCTTCGCTCACTTTATCCTCCTCTATCACTACATCTGTGCCCCCCCCCAAGCTCCTTTTCTCCCTCCTGAAGGCACTGGTCTGTTCTTATCCCTAGTTAAGAAGGAACAGAAGTATTTATTTAGTATCTCTGCTTTTTCTTTGTTATCCTCCTCCCACTATTCCCCTTTCTTCAGCCTAGCAATCCCGTCCTTCTTGTCCCTTTTCTCGCTTATATATCATTAAGAAGGCTTTCTCCCCCTTCTTAATTCCTTTAGCTATCTGCAGCTCCTTCTGTACTTTAGCTCATTGGACTTCCTTACTTGCCAACCGTAGGTAAGTTTCCCTGTCCACCTTACTCTTGGTCTTCCTAAATTTTCTATTGGCTAACCTCTTTTCCCTTACTGCCTGGGCAACCCTAGAACTGAACCAGCTGGGTGCTTTGGTAGTTGTGTTCTTCCACCTTGGCCTAACGCACTCCTCTGTGGCAACCAGTATGCCTTCCTTAGTGACTAACCACATTTGGTCCACCCTCATATCTGCTCTGATGCCTGATAAGTTGCTCCTTAGCACTTCACCCGTCTTCCTATAATCTGCCCTCCTAAATTTTAAGATTTTGGTCTTTGTCAGGATGCTTTCCCTGCTCATATCCAACTTGAACCACACTGTGCAATGGTCACTCTCACCCAGGGGCACTCTGGCCCTTATTTCCTGTACATGCTCCGCATTTGTGAGCACAAGATCAAGAATTGCCTCTTCTCTCATTTATTTATTTGAAAAGGTTACACCAGGAAAGACAACATGAGCTGTAAACAGCTTGTTTCCAGAAGCATCCTGGGGGGAGGGTTTACAAAATGGGAGATACAGCAAAAACATTAAAAAAAAAAAAAAATACAAACAGTGCAATTCAAATACAGTACATAAAGTGTAGTGCTAATACAATAAATTTCAATCCTAGATGGCAGACATTATCATATATAAAGAAAGTAGTAGATAAAGTAAAAGTTAGAAACATAGGATGAGACATACTGGGGTAAACAGGACAATATGCAGATATAAAATACAAATAGTAGAAAATCAGTAACTGATAACCCGTAAGGTATAGGCCAGATGGAGAACAAAAAGTAGCAGGTTGAGCACAGGGTTGCCAAGTGCTAATTTAGAGCTAAAAGGTTACTAAGTGCTAATATGGATTTAGAAGAAAGGGAGTTATAACACAAGTGGTGGCATGGAGTGAGTGGAGGAAGAGTAGAAGGGAAAGAGGATAGACAAGCCATGAACTATACCCCTTCAGGATTCTGAGAAACTTGCAAGGGGACAGGACCCGGCAGAAAAGGAGAAGGAGAAGAGAGAGGGGAAGGAAGGCTAGGAGGGAGAGAGGAGGGGCAAGCCAAGAATTAAACCCCTTCAGGATGCTGAGAACCCTGCAAGGTGACAGGACCCGGCAGAAAAGGAGAAGAGAGAGGGGAGGGAGTAGTGGGGGTGGGAGTGGGAGAGAGGTAGGGTGAAGGGGTACAGGAGGCTCCAGCTACAGGTAATCTAGAGAAAAAGAGGGTAGGCATGGGGGGGAGCTAGTAGTGAGGGGGGAATACAGGGTGGCGGAGGGAAGCAATGTGAAATTCATTGGGAGAGAAGGGCATTAGGTACAGTTACAGCAATGAACAGTGTGCTTATGGAGGAGGAGTGAAAGTGAGTGGCAGGATTGTGCAGAGCGAATTTCCAGTGAGAGGGAGTTCCAGATAAATGTGGTTATGTCATCCAACATTGAGCCAGAGAGGGTGTGGAAGGTGGAAATGGAATCAAGCCTGGCCATTGTTTGTCTGTAGAAGTGTAGTAGTGGAGGTTGACAGGAGGAGGGGAAGGGAGGGTAGGTGGGGGCAAAAGGGGAAGATGGGGAGTGAATGGAAGAGAAGTAGGGGGAAGGGATGTCAGGGAGAAAAGGATGGGATGGCAGGCCAGGGGATGGTAGGCCAGGGGGAGGGGGGTATGGTCAGTGGCTGGTGGTAGAGAAAAAGGAAAAATAGATTTAGGGGAGAGAAGAGTAGCAGTAAG
Source organism: Neoceratodus forsteri (assembly GCA_016271365.2). Taxonomy (NCBI): domain Eukaryota; kingdom Metazoa; phylum Chordata; order Ceratodontiformes; family Ceratodontidae; genus Neoceratodus; species Neoceratodus forsteri. The sequence goes on along the minus strand of CM028132.1, from coordinate 962,871,017 downwards.
GGGGAAGAGGAGGGGTAGATTGGGAATCAGATGAGTGGGAGCGATAGCTGAAGGAGGATTGGGGAGTAAGTAGAGGTCCCGATCTTACAATATGTAAGGTAAGTCCAGACCTATACAGGGGCAGTCAGTCATTGAAAGTAGGGGAGGAGGGGGCCAAAAGTAGAGTAGGAGGTAACACTAAAATGTGGCTGAGCATATATACAGCAGAGAAATAGAGTATTTAGCAGCCTGGATCACTGCAAGGGTGACAGGCAGAGAGGAAGAGGGGGCAGAGCATGCAGCAGTGTGGACCTAATAGACAGGAGAGCTGATTCTAGGAAGGAGCCAATGAGAAAGGGAGGGGAGGAGCTCAAATGTATGTAATAGAGGCCGGGGTCGGGGTAGGAGGGCAAGAGAAAATCCAACAGTACAATACTGCATGCTGTAGAAAAATATCAGAGAGCCAAACCGAGCTAAACCAGTAGTGAGAAGGCAGCCGATGGTAGCTATGGAGCAGACAGCAACCACCAATGGCACGCTACAGAGATAGAGCAGGGACCAATAGTAGAGGTGAAATTAGGAATCCAGAGCTTCAAGCGTACGTTGTCCAGGGCTGGAGTTGCGGAAAGGTGTTGTGGTGTGGCCAGTCATGGGGCACCGAGTCGCAGGCACTTCCAGTCATGGATCGCCTGGTCAAGGACTCAGCTGAAAGAGGGAGAGAGAGGGAAAGGTTTGCTGGGTTCTATGATGCCCTGAGTCTGGAACGCACTTGCCCTGAGACAGGTCACTGTTGGACTCTGGCCAGAGATTGGGGGTGGTTCACAGTTTGGCTCTGGCCCGGGAGGGCAGGTCACAGTCTGACTCTTGACATGGAGGAGAAGGGCAGGTCACAGTTGGACTCTGAAATGCCATTCCGCACTACAAGTATGAAAGCACGTTTTGGGCAGGATGTGAGAAATGACAACTGTACTGTTCATGAGGTGGTGTGAAAAAATTGGTATGTTGAAAATCTGGTGTCAAAATACTGTAAACTACTGGCACGGGGTCATAATGTCGCACGGCAGAATGCCATGTGGCAGAATCACATTGCACAATTACTTTTTATTTAGTGTTCTGGGGGGGGACTCTGCCCCCCATACTTCCCATTACAGGGGCTGTGCCCCTGGACCCCACCCACTAAGGATTCCAACTCCAGGGAGGTCCAACTTGGAATGCGCACAGGTCCGGGTTTCACCATAATGCCATACACTATTAAGCGTATGACATTATGACCCGGTACATAAATTACCAAGGTTATGCACCTGTATAGAAACTGCACAAATCACACTTGTAACATGAACATTTTTAGGAATGTTTTCACCAAATTTTCAGCATGGGCTTTTTTGGATCCCAACTCATGAACATTGGCACTGTTATTTCGTCATTTGATACAGAAAGGTGATTCCGCGCAGCTATTTCGATATCACCTTCTGTGCCTGATTAACGAAATGACAGTGACAGTGTTCATGAGGTGGGGTTCCCAAAAAGTCCATGTTGAAAACTTGGTGAAACAAATTCCAAAAAACAGCAAAGGTCATAAGTCGAAAATGCAATTGAAATACATTATGTAGCACTTGCCTTGAATCCTCAGTTTGCGGGTCAGCTTTGAAGAGTGCAAATGTCCACAGAAGATGGCATCAGCTTACCTCCGGAGGTAAGTATAGGGTAAGGGGGGATGTGGTGTGGTGGGTGCTTAGTGGAAGAGTAGGTTTGGGGGTAGGGAGACGGCGGTGGCAAGAGACCACTTTCTTTTTCAGATAAAAAAAAAAGATGTCACAGGATGTTTTTTTCTTTTCATGTAATTCTTAAAGTAAATAAAAATATTTCTGTACAGTAGGGGTGGGCTCCCCAGAGTACCACACTGCTGGGGGTGGGTGTAAATGCAGACATGGAGACTGGGCCCCCTGATGTCGGCATTAGTAATAAAACAAGGGGCTGCACTGGGGGATGGAGAGCATCTGACACTCTGGGGGTGGTCATCCTGGTGTCGGATGAGTATAATATAAATATAAAATTAAAAATAATTACCGGATGGCAAAAAAGTTGTAAAATGTTCAAAACACAAGACTTTTGAGTTTTTTTGCACCTCTGTAACTTTGCCTCCCCTATGCTGATCTCTATGAACTTCACAGGATCAAGAGATTCAGGCACAGAGGTTGTGCTTCCCAAATTCCATGTAAATCAGTTGAAAAGGGGCAAAGTTATTAAGGTCTAAATATTTGGTGGAACCAGTCATTTGGTCAGATCACTATACCATAAAGTTCTCATAAATCCTCATAACAAACAGAAACGTATTCATTTAAAAGTTGATAGCTGGGAAAAGCACTGTGAGACGAAACTCGTTTCCAGGTGCGACCCGGGGGTGGAGGGTACAGGATACAGACAAATACAACTGGAATGATACAGTTACAGAGCGTATACAGAGCAGGTAATATGTACACACAAAGACAAGCTAGGAGACTATGTACAAATAAAATAACATACAAACAAGGAAGCAATGTACAATATTGACAAACTGAAGTGCACACTTTTGCAATGGAGAAATACTCTGCAGCACAGCAGAATGGTACTGGGACTCAGTGCCCTGTGCTTCCAACTGGTCCATGCAGTTGGCAGGCCTAAATGAGAACACAGCTGTCCATTCTCCCAAGGTAGCCTGCCACATATGGGAAAAGGCCCTCCCAAGGGAGGAAATGCCCCTAGCTGTCCCCATTTGACCAGATAAGAGACAGAGAAGGGACATGGAGGAGGCTGGAAGGATGCCTGGCAGAGTAGGGCAGCAGCAGTGACTGGGGGATAAAACAAATATAAAATAAAGAAAGATCCGGTAGAGGTAACCCACCTGTAACTGGTCAGATGAGTAGTATACAGGTTTGCATAATAATATGCAGCATGGGGAGGGGGTGGCTGGGGCCTGAGGAGCAACACCAGAAGACTGGGCTCCCAGTTTACAGTTTATGTCCATAAAGCTCACTAGGCAACATAATAGGGGGCACCCCAGAAGTGGTAGGCACAGGAGTCAGGAAACTTCAACTGTAAGCACAAGAATGAAAATAAGGGGTAGCCCTGGAAAGGCAGAACACCGTAGCTGGAGAAAAAAGGTGTTGGAATGTGCAGCACAAAGATGTGGCCACTGACTAATAAGAACAGAGGCTACTGGCATACATCTCAACTGCAATGAATTTAGTATAGTACTATTATTGTACAGGTGGGCATGCCAGGAATTTTTCACTTGGAGCCAAGCCAGAGGTCTGGCTTGACTCTACGAGCCAAAACACGAGCCGAGACCTGGCTACTGTGGGCTGTTATTTACACAGGAGTTGCACATTTCTGACACTACACGGTAACTGCTCAGGCTGACAAAAATGTTTACTTTGACCATACTTGGCTTGGCTTGACCTTGGCTCTCAGTTACTTACAGAGGTTGAGCTGAGCCAGACACTAAGCTTGAGCCAAGCTCGAACCTGGTTCTGGCATGCCCACCTCTAGCTACACCAAGTACCAGTAGAGAGCACATGGGTGCTGGTACCATCTTCAAGCATCTGCTGAGCTCTGAGCAACTACATAAGACACCAGCACTAGAAGTTTAACACTGGCAATATCAAGTCCAAAAGGCAGTGACACTGAGGCAGACAGAAAACTAGGTCACAAGCACAGCCTTCTCATATAAACTATCAGCAGAAAGGGACTTGTGGTCCAGAGTCTGCCCAAACATGGTCTCCACCATTTCAACTTTTTGAGATCTTCCTAAAGCTCTCTGCCTCCCTCTGTCTTGTGGAGTTCCACAGGGCTTGATCTTGTCACCAATGCTGTTTGAGGTGTATATGTTGCCCCTTGGGAAGATCATTCGACAGTACAGCGTGGAGTTTCACTGATATGCAGATTTATGACACCCAGCTGTATTTGCCCTGGGGACATCTGGTGCGGATGATGTGCTTAACACCTTTCTGGCTAAAATCAATGACTGGATGGCTTCCAGCTGGCTGTGACTCAACCTGGACAAGACCGTAGTGCTGGTGATTGAGCCAGGTCACGGACATGATGGGGTGCTATCTGGAACAAACAGACATTTTCCTAGGGTCTACTCTGCTGGTTACTTCCCCGAGGGTGTGAAATCTAGATGTGATCCTGGACAGCAGACTGACCTATGAAGATCAGGTGTCATCTCTTGTGAAGAGTGGTTTTTACCACTTACGGAACATCACCAGGATCAAGCCTGTCCTTCCGTCCGAAGATCTGCCAATCCTAGTACATGCCTTTTTGACCTCCAGACTCAACGACTGTAATGCTCTTTACTTCAGAGTCATGAGAGGGCCCCTCCACAGGTTGCAGCTGGTGCAGAATAAGGTGGCCCGGTTACTGTTGGGACTATCTTGGTTGTGCCATGTGACCCCGGTTCTGCGTACTCTGCACTGGCTGCCGGTCAGGTGGAGGGTCCTTTTCGAGGTGGATTGCTCACCTATAAGGCCCTATATGGGCTGGGTCCTGGCTACCTGTCTGAGCTCCTGTCATCTGCGACTTCTTCCTGCTCCCACCCCCTCCTCTTCAAGGGGCCTACTGGATGTTCCCAGGGTTCATCTCAAGACCTCTGGTGATTGAGCATTTAGTGTCTCTAGGCTGACCGTGTGGAAAACTCTTCCATCTAGAGTCTGGGATGCCCCCTCGATTGGTATCATTAAGCAGAGACTTAAGGCCCATCTTTTCTGCCAGATAAGTGTGGTACATACACTTTATGAGAAGAGCACCAATTCAATTGTGAAGGCGGGGCAACATTGTGGGATCACAAAATACATAAAGCCTCCCCTTTGCCAACAGGAGGACTTTGTGTAGCAGTACGCATCTCTCTCCTTGCAAGAGTTGAGGAGAACTGTCTGTGCAGCATTCCACAACTCCACTGGCTATATGTGGGTCATGGACGAATGAGTATGTTCACTAGAGACAAGGCCAGGGGCCTTTATTCACATGGGCTGATGTGCAGATCACCAACACTGAAAGGAATTAGACAGCTTTGGAGAAAGCTTTTAGCATCTTAAAGGCTCTGAAAGAAGTCTTGTACTTTTTGATGGGGAGGGGGACATCTGAAACTGTGGCAGGAGAGAAGGGAAGGAATCGCCACTCCACCCTGATCAGCTTCTATGGTTACCCAATCAAAGAACTCCATCAAGTTTGTCTTGCAAGATCTCCCCCACTCCCACCCCCAACCCCAAGAAACCATGTTGTCTCAGGTCCTGTACACCATTGACTACCAGGTGTTCCCCCAATCCTTTCCTTCAACAGTGATTCCATTACCTTGCCACCACCCTGACTTCAGGCTCATAGGCCTGTAATTCCCTTCCTCCCCCCTATTTCCAAAATAATTAACTTCATCTGCATGGTACAGTGACTGTATGTATGGGCAAATGCAGACTTTTTCTTTAATTTGATCTCTTTGCCCCACCCCATCCCCCAAATTTTCCAACTGGGCCATCATGGCTGCACCATTGGGATGATAACAGACTGTTTGGGGCACTGCAGATGAAAATTCCATTACTTGGTTGTCTTGCAGGAGGTAGGAAAAGGCTGAGTTGATTCCACCTCCATCCTGGAGCCACAGATCTTACCACCAGTGTTGTGCTCATCCTCCTAATGGCTTAGTGTCAGATTCTAGGTAATAACTTGTGAGCTTCTGTCTCCAAGGCAAAGCTACCTCACTGAGGCAGCATGCAGTCAACCCTTTATTATTGATTGGAAGAGTTATAGCACTTGAGTAATATATTCTTTTTTTGCATAGAGCCATGGGATCTTTAATTTCTTTTCAGTATCCACCCATAGAAATGATCTCTGTTTAATAATACAGTTTGTAAGATTAATAAAGGACAGCCTCTCTGCAAACAGCGCAGTATCTGCACTGAGTTTATTTATTTAGTTTTTGATTACCAGGAAGGTTATACAATATTGTCTATTCTTGGCTGTGTCCCCAGGTGGGGGTGGGGGTGGGGGTTAAGATGCAAATCAATTGAAATTGCACCAGATGAAGGCATTGTTGGTATATTAGTGACTGGGGGAAATTTGGCCAGAACTAGGAGGAAATTCCACTACTCATTTTAGAAGCGCAGTAGGATCTTTAGCATCCACCTGACCAAAAATGGCAGGCAGGACCTCAGTTTAACATATCCAGATGACAGTTGTTGGCTAAGTACAACTACTGAAATTGTATGTGAACCCATGACCTCCTTTTAAATGTGCTATTCCAGTGAGAAGTGCAGGCACTACTTTTGAAGAAAGACTGCATACAATTTGTCAAGTCGCATTGAGCTTAGTTCGCAGTGCTGAGAATGACCATGTAGTCTCTCTTAATTTCCAGACATATATGTTAAGCTGGTCTGATAATTGCAGGAAATTGTACATAGGGGTGTGTGTGTGTGTGTGTGTGTGTGTGTGTCGGGTGGGGGGTTTTGCACTGCTATATTACTCGGTTATCTGTTGTTGGATTACTCACGTTGGGACAGTCAGGGTCCATGAAGGAATTTCTACAGTCCCTCCAAATGGAGATTCTGCCCATTAGCTGAATACTCAGAGGTCTTTTTCACCTCACTTGTGGCTTGGGGTGTCAGGCCCACCCAGGACCTGCCTCCTTGTGCTGCCTTTACCAGTTCTGCAGTCATATTGTCTGTCACCTTCTTGCTGCGAAGTGTCAGAGGGGCCACCATAAAATATAGATTCCTCCTTCCCCCTAAATCCAAGCTCCAGCTCAAAATGATCGCAATATTCATTCTTGGGGATTACTGTTTTTCTTGTTGTTTAAATCCTACAGTTAATTGAATGGGTTCCATGTGCTATGCAGCTGTTACAATGAACGTTCACTGGTAATGTAACAGTAAACAACAAAGATTGATGCCTCAGTTAATGGTGATTCTGTATTGTGTTGTTTCTATTGTTATTATCCAGTCATGAAACCATATCTGCCTATTGCCTCTGATCTCAAGTGGTAATTATCTAACATCCAATAAAGGAATTGTACAATGGTATTGTCTCTGTATGACTTATTGTATTATAAATGTTACAATACATTTTTTGCAACATTAACCTACACAGTGTGTGATGAACTTAAAATCATGTCCTAGAGCACAACCTATTCAAGCGACGTAGCCGTATTGCGAACATAGAAACCAGATTTGCCAGCCACTATATATATATATATATATATATATATATATATATATATAACACACACTACACACACAAACCACTTAAATTACTTGCTTTATGTTTGCTGTGTGTGTGGGGGGGCAGTATTGCGCCAAGATTTGAACCTGATTACATAGGTCTGGCTGCTACCACTATCACCAGTCTCCATCTGTGAAGATTAGGCATGGCACTGAACTGTTAAACTGGATATCCAGGACTGTCACCGGGTGTTAAGTGTTTAGTGGCTTGCCTTGCCTCCCCAACCCTGTACCATCTGATTGTAACCTGTTTGGCCATGTTGGGTTGGACAAATGAATGGGTGCTTCTGACGCAATATGGCACTACTATAAAAAATGATTTAAGGCTTGAGGAGAAACACTATGAAGGAGCAGGACAGGCAGACTCAAAATAATTAAAAAAATGCCCTTTTCAGGACTACAGGGCTACTATTTGGCCTTTAAATGACTTAGGTCAGTAGATGCTTTCAGGAACATAGAAGCAAATAAAGAATAAAGACAAGACTGAGACAAGTAGTAAGAAACTGTGCTGGCGGAGGGGGGCCTAACTAAACAAAACAAAAACCAAAAGGCTGCACTTCTAGAGCCAAGCCACTTTGGAGCCAGGAGTCCTGGGGATTGGGTGAAGTGAGGACATCAGCAGAGGGAGGGTTGAAGATAGGTGTTGAGACGGACTAGCCAGCCTGAGTGGTGGGCCCAACAGGCCATGTGGTTGCAGTCTTCCAATAGGGAGGCTGTAGTTTCCCTTACCTAGTTAAGGCTGCCTGAGTATTCAGCTCACTCCAGGACACCACCAAGAATAGGAGGTATGTGGAGCAGAATCAGCCAGATAAGTGTGGTGAGAACCTGTTGGGGGGGGGGTTAACAAAACAAAAAAACCTGTACTTCTAAGGCTGATCCACTTTTTAGCCAGGAACTCTGGGGATTGTGTGGAGGGAGGATGTCAGCAGAGGGAGGGCTGAGGGTGGGTGTTGAGCTGGACTAGTCAGCATGAGTGGTGAGCACAGCCAGGGCTGGATTTACAAATACCCGGGCCCTATGCACAACATTTAGCATGGAGCCCTCCTCAGCACCTGTGATGTAGCACAAATGTGACCACCATCGCAAGTGGGGCACTAACATGCTGGATTGCACTGGTCAAGAAGGTTGTAGCATGACATAGCACCAGTTCCATGGTACTATGTCATGAAGCCGGCTCCAACATCTGCACAGTCCATAATGCCCCCCCCCCACCCAAACTCAGTTCTCACCTTCAAGTCCATTTCTGGACTGCTGAGATTTTTCTTCTATAGCTCTATCCTATAGTACTCTTCTGGTGGTTCAATGTCCCCCTCGCAAACATCAATTCTGATACAGTCCCTTGCATCAAGCAGACTCCCCCCCCGCCCCAAACTCAGATCCTCTCCGTGAGCTACCTGTTACTATCTGGTCACTCACTAATCTCATGAGGCACTGGCTAATGGTTGAGCACAGAATTCCAACACTCAAACTTTATTTATTTATTTATTGGAACATCAGTTTAACAACCTTTGAGCCAGAGGCTCATTTACAAAGGTACCTCGTCACAGTGAGGACAAAACAGTGCAGGAAAACAAACAACCAAGCAGACAAAACATCTGAGAACAATTAGGAAGCAGCCAGAAAATGCAGGCATTTGTCAAACACAGTATACAAACAGGCTTACATGTGCACTTTACAGAGTAGACAATATACAGTAGTTACATGGAGATTGATTCAGTGGGAAGAATAAAGGTAAGGCTGGGTGGAAAACAGCAGAAGAGGAGTGTAGGGAAGATAGTAGCAAGTAAAGGTAGAGCTGGACAAAAGGTCAGAGAGCGGCTCAGTGAGCCTTGTCTGGGAGGATAGGAGGAGGCTTAGAGGCAGGTACAGCTGCGTGTTGAGAGCAGGTAATTTCTAAGACTAGTTTTGAAGTACGATAACGAAGCGGCATCAGTGACTCCTACTACCTGCTGTATTGGTTCTTCAGGCAAGGGGCATCTGAAAACTCTGTGTTCACCACTGTGAAGGTTACAATATATTGTGCATGGCCCTGTAATCCATTTACATGGGGACTCCCACTTTTGTGAAGGGGAATCACATCCGCCCTTCTCCAGTCCTCAGGTACCACATCATCCTCCCATGATCTGTCAAAAAGGGTAGTCAGTGGTGTCACTAGTTCTCCCCTTAGTTCTTTTAGAATTCTGGGGTGAATCCTGCCACACCCCCATAACTTTGTCCACCTTCAGTTTTAAGAGTTCTGTCAGGACTCTTTCTTCTGTCAATGGACTGGTATCGAATCCCCTATCCAGAGTGCTTCTATTGATTGGTTTAGGAACCTCCCTCGCCTCTTCTTTTATGAAGACTGAGCAGAAGTATTCACTCAGTACCCCTACTTTTTCACTGCCAGCCTCTGCCCACCCCCATCCCCTTTATTAAGCCTCACTATCCCTCCCTTGGTCTTTCTTCACTCCCTAATGTACCTATAAAGGGTTTTATCCCCCTTCTTAACTGAGTTGGCTATCTTTTCCTCAGTTTGGGCCTTTGTTATTCTGACTGCCTTCCCCACTTCCTTCTGCTTTAACTGGTACAGTTCTCTAGGGGCCGGCCCACCAGCACAGCAGTTGGATTTCCACTTACAGCACCAGTGACCCGGGTTCGGGAATGAACTTGAGTCATTGGACGGCCGGCTGGGGAGGGAAGGATGGAGTGTCCCTTGGACAGCTCTCCTTCTCCGGGGGGGGGGAGGTAAGTGAAGAGGATGCCCAGTGCATGACAGACCCCTGGCAGAGGCTGGGGGTACCACAGCAACTGGCGTCAAGCACGTTCAGGGGGTGTAACAGACGTAAGGCATCATTGCATGTATCTGCCCCCAGAAAAATCACCACAGCCAGCGCCTTGATGGCGCTCACCTTGCTACCCCATACCCAGCTCCCACGGCCAAACTCCCACGGACCTATCCTAACGTTTGCTGCATTTGGGCCAGTGCCACAACCCCACCCTGGGGAGCAAGCCAGGGGGTATCAGGATGGAGAGTAGTGGCTCATTTGGGAGTATGGGAGGTGGTGAGGACCGTGATCAGGCTGACAGTACTGGAGCTGGCATAGTGAACAAAAAGTATACTAAATTAAAAAAAACTGGTACAGTTCTCTGTCCTGCTCCTTCCATGTTTCCTTATACATCCTGAATGCTATTCATTCTGCGATGGTCCTGAAGAGACCATCACAAAAGGAAAAGCTGGTGGGAGGCAGCACTAGTTATGTTCAAGTGGAAGGCAAGGTACGGACTTCAATACACGAGCACAAGTGGATGAAACCTGGGACCCACAGAGAGATGCGAGCCTATATAGGTCTCTCTAGCAATTAACAAAAATTGGTCCAGTCATTTAGCAATCAGAGTCCTGAACTGTCAGCATGCTCTCCAGTGCACCCTATACCAGCCCTGGCAGCTTGCTCCTGAGCTGCCCCAAGCCATGGCTGCAGGTGCCAGTGGTCACTCCTCCAGACCTGACAGTGGGCTTAAGAGTCCTTTCTCACACACACAAAGTCCTGCTTCTGAGCCACCATAGACAAGTTCTCTGGAGCTCCTGAGTCCCTCCTCCCTCCCATCTTAACAGCAGCTCCTTAACCTCCCATGGCCTAGCAGCAGTCTCCATAGCCTGAGCACAAGACCTAGCAGCATCCTCCAGAGCCCACACAGTCCTAATGGTATGCTGTTTTGTACACCCCAAATACTGGTAGCAGACTCCCAAGCACCCCCAGCTAAGGTAGCATAATACCCCCACATCCATAACCCTGCAGTATGCTCACAAGGACCACCCCACCAACTCCCATAATGCCCATGTCTCTGGCACTTAAGTCCTCCACCATTGCCTCATCTGAAAAACAGTAAGGAGATGGCAGAAACTATTCACTGATGAGCCTTTAGCATATCTTCACAGGATCTGCCCTGCTGGTCCTGAATCATTTTGGTTACACTACACTGTACAGTCTTTAGCCTGTGTTTGTCTTTTCTTAGGTGTGGGCTCCAGAACTGTGCACAGCATTGTAGATGTAGCCTCCTCAACAGTTATCTCTAGGGAGGCAGTATCACCTCCTTCCTCCTGCTGTCAAACCTCCCCTCAGTATACCCCAACATCCTGTTCACCTTGCTGTTGGCTTGTTACACTGACTATATTGTTTTAGGGAGTCACTTATGATCACTTCCAGGTTCCTTTCCTTAGAAGTAATGTCCAACTTCACCACTCCCTTCAAAATATTCCTTCCTGGGGTTCTTGTTTCCCATGTGCTTCACCTTGCACTTTTTGGCATTAAATTTCAAATGCCAAAACTTGGACCACATCTATAATCTTTGCAGGTCCCTCTGCAGCTTCCTAACCCCTTCCTCGCTGTCCACCCTGCCACAGAATTCAGTGTCATCTGTTATAAGGGAACAGTCAGCAAAATTATCCCAATGTGCACACTGAGTGCAAAAAGCATAATTTCCCCTGGTGGACTGGCATCCAGGGAGGGTCTGCAGCATCTGCCACTGCATACTTTTAAAGGGGGGAGGGGCGGGCAGCCATGAAATGTTTGAAAGCATCTATGCACCCTTACTTCTTGGTAGAACCAAGCTAGAGCAGCTCAGATGAGAGAAGCTTGCTCTATCATTTGCTGGGTGCACAGTTTCATTTAAAATGATGACCCTTCCTGGACTGACAAAGCATAGTGGCAAGGGGTCTCACATGATGAGGTAGAAAGGGGAAGTGTGAGAAATTAATGCTGGATAACACAGTGATGAGGGGAAGGAACTGACAGCTAGACTACCTTGTATATATTTATGACCAGGAGAGAAATAGTGACCTCTAGAGGAGACCTGCAGGTGGGTAAATAAGGGAAATAGGGGAAATATCCTGACAGATAGTCTACCTTGTGTATCCATATGGCCAGGAGAGAAGCAGTGACTTCTAGAGAAGAACTGCAAATAGGGAAATAGGAGAAAAAGCCTGGGTAGCACCGCAGTAGGAAAAGGTAAAGGCTTGCCTTAGGGTTGGAGAAAGTCAGGAGGTCTGTTTGGCCTGGAGGAGGGTACTCTACAAGCAAGAGTTCAAGTCTCACAGAGAAGATATAATAAAAAGTAGGAAATAGGAATGGTTATGAGGTATACCTTAAGGCACTAGTGCACAACTTTTTTTTGTGAAGTGCCAGACTGAAAACTTGAGTCAAGGCCGAGGGCCAAGTGCTACTGGCTGAAGGCCACTGTAAAATGGCCTAAGGTGACAAATGTCCAGCAAAGCATTATTAAATGTGCACATAAAATAAATCAAAACATACATTTCTCTATCTATCTATCTATCTATTTATCTATCTATCTATCTATCTAATCTATCCACATGTTACTTAAACTAAAAACAAAATCAAACAAACAAAGGCTGCAGGAGGAAGCTGCTAGGTCCTTGAGGGTCACAGACAGCTGCTGTGGGGGTCATTTGTGACTCCCGAGCCATATGTTGTGCATCACTGCCTTAAGGTTTGCGGAAAGGAACAGAGGGGTACTATCAGAGCTAAACTACTAAAACAGGAAGCAGTTCCAGGTTAATTAAGATAAGCTCAGGGAGGTCATAGGAGGTAATGCTTTATTGAGGGTTGAAGTAACCAGGAGGTCTGTTTGGCATATTGGAGGGTGTTGCTGACTCTAGAGTGATGGATGCCCCACAGGTGAGGGTTTAAATCTCTCAGTGGGAGATGTAGCAAAAAGTGGAAAATTGAAAAGGGGTATGAGGTGTATCTTATGGTTAGCAGAGAGGGGCAGCAGGGAAGAGTCAAGAGCAATTCTCTCTAAACAGGATGTAATAGGCAATATTTAATGATAACAACGTGGTCAGTGAAAGTACAAGGAGAACAGACTCTACTGTGAATTATTAGGTGGCTGTTATCCAATTGGACAGTGAGGCAGGCTTCAGAGCAGGTGGTATAATTAAGGACAGGGTTTAAATCCCAGCAAAAGAGAAGAGGTGAGCAGAGAGGAGGGGAAATCAGTCCAGACACATATGCAGGATTAATCAGCAAGGTTACAGTGGATGGGGCAGGTCCAGTTCAGCACTATACTATGTAAAGCTGAGAGTGGGTTACAAGGGTACAGCATCACCAGCTAGTGGCAAGAAAGTAAAGGGAGCAGCAATAGCAGGTGGTGCGGAGGACAGAAGGGTACAGGAGCGCCAGCTAGTGCCTAGAAAACATAAGGAGCAAGAGAGAGTTTAGGGTGTTGAAACTGCTGATACAGATATAAATTCAAACATTTAAAACCATACCACCAGAAAAACAGGAAACACACACTACTCATCAGTTATGCCGTCTAGTTTGCTGGTGGGTGCCATGCTCTTTTTGTATCGACATTAGCAGAGCTCTGATGAGGACTAATGTCGGTGTGTAAGAATAAGTAAACCACACAAGGATGAGGGTCCTGGACTTCAGGAGAGCAAATTACACAAGGACGAGGATCCTGGATTTCAGGAGAGTAAATAAAAAAAAAAAATAAGTGAATGCCTCAGAGACGACCTAGCAGTTGGTGAATGCATCGGTAGGGTGGAGAACAGTGGGCCAAATTGTGGGATGGCATAGTGAAGGAAACAAACCTCTGCACAAAAGAAGTGAGCAAGAATAGGATGATCAGGAGACCATTATGGTTCTCTAGGGAAGAATTGCAAAGGGTAAGGCAAAAAGGCTGAGCTTGCAGTATAGTCTTAGGTTAGAACAACGAGCTGTGAATGAACTTGGTACATCCAGCAAAAATCCAGCAACCTGGGTTTGTTTCCCACAACCTCCACTTGCATACTCTGTGACTCTGAGCAAGTAGCTTAACCTTCCCAGTGCTCATGGGCTGCTACTAAAAATAGACGCTTGTGCTCAATGGTCCTTACCTAAAATAAAAACAAACAAACAAAAAAAAGAGGCAGCATTCAGAAGGTACAAATGAGATGCAGAAGCAGAGGATAGCAGGGAAGGCAGTGATGGGCACAAGGTGCAAACTAAGGAAAGGATAGTCAGAGGAGTAACAAAGGGGGACAAGACCCTTTTTAGGTTCATACATGAGAAAAAGAAGACAAGAGGAGGAATTTTGACGATACAAAGGGTGGGGGAGACTGCTAAGGAGGATGAGAAAAAAAAAGATCATGAACAGCTACTTCTGTTCAATCTTCACATTGGAAGGGGAGTGGGATGAACCACACCAAAGCAGCAGGGACACTAGGGACAGGGATGTAGACACAAGACCATTCACAGAGGAGAGTCCTGAGAGGATGTGCAAATCTAAAAGTGGATAAAGCTTTGGGGCCAGACAAGGTTCACCCACGAGTGAGTGCTGAGGGAGCTCAAGAAGGAACTAGCTGCACCTGTAACACCCCTGTCCAACAACTCACTAAAAACTGGAGTGGTCCCAGAGGACTGAAAGAGGGAAGATGTAGTACCGCTTCATAAAAGCAGCAGCAGACTGATAAACATAGGTCACCAAGTCAGATGTCAGTGGCGGGGAAAACAATTGAGATGCTGTTAAAAGAAAGGTTTGTGGAGAATCTTGAATCCATTGGGTTACAAGACCCAAGAATGCATAGATTCAAGGAGGGAAGGTTATATTAGACTAACCTGATTTCTTCGACTGGGTGACTGGAGAAATAGATCCGGGTGGGGTGGTGGATGTGGCCTAATAAGACTGAAAGGGGGTATTCCAGATGAAGGGTGGGGTCACACAGATGGTATGTTCTTTGGGGGTGAGTATCTAACTGCAGGAGGAATGCTGGTCTGTGGGAGGTTACAGCTATGTGCGAGTGTCTGGTCCACTGCTACCTCACCACATGAAGCGGTGGGGGGGGGTAAAACCATGAGGGATGTGATAAAGTACTTTTTCACAGAATGGGTAGTAGATGCCTGGGCCAGCCTTCCAGTGAAGGTAGTGGGGATGGAAAAAGTGGCTGAGTTCAAAAATGCCTGGGACAGGCACAAGGAAAATGTGTGGGTAGGGTAGTGGGGATAAAACATTGCACCGTGAATCAAGTGACTATTAAAGTGCATAAGCAGTGTCCTTTCCATGGTGAGGCTGGAACAAAAGTAGCACGACTCACTACCAGTGCGGTGGAGACCTCCTTTTGTGACCTCATATTTTGTATCAGTTGCAGTCACAAGATTGGAGGAGGGCACCCTTGCGCATTGGGTCACAGCCTCTAGAGAGGCACTGAATGGCTGCTGCTGGTGACTGATCCCTCCCTCACAAAGTGTTGCTGGTGAGCGCTGTTCAGTCCACCAGATCACCACCATGGATGGGAGTCAGATCAGGATTTGGCTCACAGCAGCAGTAGGGCTAGAGTACAGATAAGGGCTTAAAACAACCGACAAAAACCCAGCATTCCCAGACCTTTAAAGTGCTGCCTTGCATACCACCACCAGCTGCATAATGCATAGAGCCCCAATAGCTCCATATGAAGTATAAAACAACCCTGTGTTCACCTACTACAAAATGGCCACCCAGGAGACAGTGAGTAAATACCATCTCATTCTGTCCTGTGCAGCCATGTTATCTCAGGTTAAGCAATGGATACTACTGGCACCATGTGCCACTATTTGAAAGAATGGTTAATGGCTTGAGGAGAAATCATGTGAAGAA
This sequence comes from Neoceratodus forsteri, assembly GCA_016271365.2. NCBI lineage: Eukaryota > Metazoa > Chordata > Ceratodontiformes > Ceratodontidae > Neoceratodus > Neoceratodus forsteri. The sequence continues at coordinate 962,855,184 of CM028132.1, read as the reverse complement.
GCAGGCAAGGCAGGTTTAAAATAATAAAAAATGCCTGTTTCAGGGCTCAGAGTCTACTGATTGACTTTTTAAGGACTGAGGATAGTAAAGGCTTACAAGAAGGCAAGAGGAAATAAAGAAAATATATATATAAAAAAATTCTGAGATAGGAGGCTATTGGGAGTAACAAAGGGGAACATGTAAACAGTTTGTTGGGCATGTATATTTACTACTTACAAGGCTAAATGGGCATGTTCTTTTTGTCACAGATTTTATACCCGTACTGGCACCTATGGCTGGAAAACGTATTCCTTACTCCATGGCAGCAGGCGATCCTGGGATCCTGCAGTTCACAGCCAGGAATACCAAATAGACTTACGAGGAGAATTACAATTAAAAAAAAAAGGAGCCGTTTGTCGGCCTTGTCTCCCATTCATGCCAGTCTGTTACGGTAAGGAGGAAGACTGGGAAGAAGCTGGCTTTGGGCTATGAGAGCACTGCTAACACAAGAAAACACCATGCTAGAGGGGGTTGCATAACTGACCCAGCAAAGTATGCACCCATAGCCACTGATAGCCATATGCAAGTGGATTTGCAAATAAAGCAGGTTGTGGTTCCACCATTGCCAAGCCCTCCATCCCAAACTGGCCATGTTTGTAACAGTGGGAGGAGTGGGATTAGGCTATAGAGGTGCTTCTGGCTCAAGTTATACCATAAACTTGGGGATTCCAGTGTATCAGATAAGTGTGGCACATACACTTTATGAGTAGAGTACCAAATCAAGGGGGGGGGGATGAAGTCCCTCTACACACATAAATGAGAGCAAGGAGGAGACTTGGCACCACAGGCCAGTGTGTCTCACCTCAGTTGCAGAGAAATAAATGGAGACCCTACTGATGGAGAGGCTCATGCAGTACCTCGAGGCTAATGGTTTGCAGGACCACTAGCAGCATGATTTCACGAGGCGGAGGGCATGTTATGTCAAGGAAATCTCATAGTTTTCCTTCACTGAGTTACTAGACATGTGGATTAAGAGAGAGCAGCAGATATGGTCTTTCTGGACTTCAGTAAGGTCTTTGACACTGTCACACAAGAGGCTAGTTAAGAAATTAAGCAGCCCAGGGTAGTGGAAAAAGTAATAAGCTGGGTGTCAGACTGGTTGAAGGATAGGAGACAAGGGGTGGTGATAAACAGTAGACACTGAGGGGATGAGAGACTGGCTAGTGTGATGCCACAGGAACTGATACCGGGACCAGTCCTCTTCAATGTCTTAAGTCATATTGCTGAAGTGCTGGAGGGGAAGGTGTGTCTTTTTGAGGATGATACAAAAATATGCAAAATAATGGACACTTAAGGAGAAGTGGAGAGAAGAGAGCAAAGGGTTCTGGGGAAACTAGATGAGTGGCCTAGGGTGTGACAGTTGGGTTTCAATGCCTAAAAAGTACAAGGGTCTACCTGGTTCGCAGAAACCCAAGAGCCATGTATAGGATGTGGGAAAAGGACTTAACCACCAAGCTGGAAAAAGACCTTAGGGTCAACATAACTGATGATCTTAAAGAGACTGGTCAGTGTGGCAAGGCAGTAGGAAAGGCTAGTGAGGTTCTGGGATTCATTGGGATTGGGGATTTCTAGCAGGAAGAGGGAGGTTGTGCTACCACAGTATCGCTGTCTAGTGAGTCCCCTTCTGGAGTGCTGTGTTCAGTACTGGAGAGCACGCCTCTGTAAGGGCATTGGTAGGGTGGCAGCAGTGACAATGAGGGCAACCTAAGTAACCCCCCTCCACCCCATGAAAATACAAGGAAAGGCTGCAGGAACTCAGCATACCTGGAGGGGAATAGTGCAAGAAAAGACAGGACTGGGGTGCACAACTATAAACAAGGCAACAACACAGAAAGATTAAATTTGACAGCAGTTAAAGAACCCTTCCCCACTCCCCCAGCCTGCCCATTTTCCCTTCATACAGTATCTCTACTGTCCCTACTCATTCACCTGACCAATCCTGCCCCCTTTCCTTGCCCCTGAGATTCCTTTTTCCCTATCCCAATCATTCCTGAACTCCACCAATGTTTTCTTACCCTACCACAACTGCGGGAAGGCTGTTCCAGCAATCCAACACTCTGAAAAAAAAAATACTTCCTCTCATCTCTCCTGAATTGACTCCCCTCCAGCTTCATAGTATGTTCCCTTGTTCTTGGGTACCCTTTTTCCTGAAAAATACTTCTGTCTTGTACTTTATTTAACTCTGTATTTACAGGTTCCTGTCATATCCTCCATCTATTTCCTTTCTTAAATGGTGTACATAGTGAGGTCATTTAGTCTCCCTTAATAGGACTTCAAATGCAGACCCTGCATAATTTTAGTTCTCTCCTTTGCGCTGCCTCCCCTCTGTATATAACCTCTTGGAGATGTGAGGGCTGATTCTGGAAGCAGCTGCAATCACCACAGGGGACTTGCGACAGGGTGTTTGAAGCAAGTGCCGACTAGTGTCAAATTTGTTATTCTGGAAGCCTGCTGCCACAAGTCCCCAGTGCAGCAAAGTCAGACCAGCTCCCCCCGGTCTAACATTGTGTCTGTGTGGGTACCCTTTGTATGGGGCTTGTGCAGCAGCAGCCATGGGGGGCATTAGACAAGGGCAAGGGAGGTGAAAGAAGGCACCACCACCTAGACTCTCTTCCAGGTTTGACCTGGTGAAGCACACATAGGAAAAAAAAAATCAGAGTAGGCAAAGAACAAAATCAGATCACAGTACAAAGCAAAATCCACAGGTAAGAGTGATGCAAAAAATATATGGAAGTATTCATTATCATTTACAATTTTCACTCCACCCCCTCTGCCCTGAGCCAACTCACTGCCATGTCCCTAGCCCACTCACTCACCAGCCCTGGTGGCAGTCTCCTGAACCTCCATCCCTGGTAGCATGCTATCAGCTCCCCCTACTTCAGAGCTCCACTCACCAGCCATGGTCTATAGCTCCTGAGCACCTCCCATGCCACTGATGCATACTCTCAAGCCTACCCACTATTCCTGGCTTCTAGGTATCAAGACCCACCGACCCTCCATCAGTCCTTATGGCGGACTTCAGAGTCCCCAGCTTTGGACCCAGGCTTTTGTACCCAAGTACTCAAGCTACTGAGCTCCTCCCCAGAAGAGGTCCAACTACCCACTGCCCTAGCAGCAGGCTTCTGTGGCCTCCCCAACCCTGACAGCAGGCAATGACAATTTAACAATATGAGAGAACACTATAAATACAGTGAGGGTAAATCTATGGATGTCAAAATACTCTGTTAGCAAAAAATGCAATTGTTTTGCTAACAAGTACTGCTTAAAATGCTAACATGGACTAAACGGTATTATAACCAGAACAAGCCCAGTTGGGCAATAGTAAGTAACCCTTTCCATTCATGTTGTACTCCAAATGGAAGCCTTTAAGTATATTCTTTAAATAAAAAGAAATAATCAGTTTTATAGCTTGCTACTCTCCCAACTGCAACAAATCTTTGGATTTGGAGCAGTGATAACTTGGAGTAGTCCAGGGAAATTCTCCTGAATGAACAACCGGGAGCAAGCAGTCTAAAATAGGGGTCTTTTTAAAAAATATCAAAAGTTTGTGTCATTTTTCCAATCTAGAAGTCCAGCTCCTGCAAGCAGCAGACCAGTCCAGATAAATTTTTGTCCACCCCAAAACCAATTAGGGTGCGGAATGAATACTGCAGCTGGTACCAAACTTGTACTACTAACCATGCGGGTTTGGTTCCTGTTCAATGCAAGAGCTGTATGTGCATGCGTGTGTAATTGCCACTTATGGGCATTTATCTTTAGGAACCATTCCAATATCTAGAACTGAACTGGCATTACACTGCCATTGCTGTGGCACTTTTTCTGATCACAACAGTTCTCTTGGATTACATAAAATGAAAACCATCAGACCAATCAGCAGACAAGGGTAATAAATATTTTTGGAACCACAGACACTCACCTACTTCATGATACCTTGCCATCAAATATCCCCAAAGTGAAGAAAAAAGCATGCATTAGAGTTTAGTTGGCATGCTGTATTTCTTTAGCTCTTGCACTGCACTCCCGGGCACTTTAGTATGTGCGAGCAAAATACTCAGCTTCTTGGGGTTTTCATAAGAAATTTGGGAGCCTGTCCTGGACATATTATTTCAATTTAGTAGGGTACAGCAAAGAGTATTCCAAACCCATTGCTCATAAAGTATACTTCACTCCAGAAAATTGTTGTCATTGGACCTGGAGATCATGGCTGAAATCTTGGTATATTGAGACTTTGCTGAGCTGTATTTCCAGGGCTCCATGAGCTCTGGCGGCATGAAGCACCTTTTCCTTGTTGGGGTACCTCAAAAATGTTATAATACAGTGACTGGGTCTGTCTCCATGGTTTGATCTGGGACCGTCCGATGCGTCTGTTGCATCTCGAAGTCTGCAGCTTCCTGTCACAGATCAAGCTTTTCTGCCAGCTACCTCATAACTTTTTTACCACTCTCAGTACCTACAAAGTTCTCAGGGAGGCCAACTAATTGGATGTTTGTATGTCGCCCCTTGTTTTCTTGATCATCAGCTTTGTTTTTTGAGTGTTTCCACTTGTTCAAATAGGATTTATGGTCCCTGAATAAATCATCAACTACTCTTAAGTCCTCAAGCAATCCTATACTCATCTCTGCCTCCCCAAGATGCTTAGTAAGTGAGGCTGACATTTCAGCAAGCCCAGTTACCACTGTCTCGATGTGGGTAACCTGGGCTGTCAAGTTTTCAAATCCTGTCTTAACTTCCTGCTGCAGGTTTACCAGGAGAGCTGCTACAGAGTGCAGCGAGATGTCTGTTTCTTTATTCTTCCAATGCCATGCTTCTGCTTCTAGTATTTGAGTGGGTATCTCCAGCTGCAGGTAACTGCTCATTCAGAGGCTCAAAATCAAATGCAGACTGCTTGTGTGTAGTTTTCCCTGATGCCATCGATAATAAGCCCTTGACCAGGCACCCTGCTGCGGGCCGCTTCCTTGGCAGCTCCGACTCCACTGCTGCCCAACCAGATTCCAGCCACAAGGCTGCACAAGCCCTTGACTGGGCACCCTGCTGAGGGCTGCTTCCTCAGTGGCTCTGACTCCACTGCTGCCCAACAAGATTCCAGCCACAAGGCTACACAAGCCCTTAACCGGGCACCCTGCTGCAGGCCGCTTCCTTGGCGACTCTGACTCTTCTGCTGCCCAAGCAGATTCCAGTCGCAAAGGTTGCACAAGCTCTTGACTGGGCACCCTGCTGCAGGCCACTTCCTCAGCAGCTCCAACTGCAATGCTGCCCAACCAGATTCCAGCCGCAATGCTGCACAAGCCCTTGACTGGGCACCCTGCTGCGGGCTGCTTCCTTGACGACTCCAACTTTACTGTTGCCTAACTAGATTCCAGCCATAAGCCTGCACAAGCCCTTGATCGGGCACCTTGCTGTGGGCCGCTTCCTTGGCAGCTCTGACTGCACTACTGCCCAACCAGATTCCAGCTGCAAGGTACTGGCTCAAAAGCTCCATTCCTCAGCAACTCACTTGCTAGCGGACTCTCTGACTTTTAAACTTGGAGCCTTCTGCCCTTCTCTAATTTCCACTTTGAGCTAGTAATCCAGACTACAATCTGTAAGATATGTATCCTAACTTGCCTGCTTGTATAAATTTAAACTTGGTGATATTTTGTCCTTTGCCCAGCTCAGCCAAATTTTATTTTGTTAATATCTGCAGGCTAAGGAATTGCAAGTTGTTTCAAAACTAGCTCTCTTTTTGCGTCTTGCTTAGCTCATTCACTTTTTAAGCTTCACTGTGTTAAACAAAAAAAGCAGGATTGAATTGAAAGCTAATTTTCTGTAAACTGATTTGCTGAATAATTATTTTACTGCCCTGCTCTGACTACTTTACTCATATTCAGACACTGAAAAACAGGTTATGAATTGAAAGCTGATTTTGATAACTGTTTAGCTGAATTACTGTACTTCAATGAATTTGCTGAATTATTTATTTCTACTGCTCTGCACTGACTTCTCTGCTCTGCTCAGATGCTTCCCACTTAGCCTAATCCCCTCTTTTGTCTATAAATCCTTTGTCCAAAACTACTCCCACTGGCCACCTGTCTCTGCTACTCTTTCAACCCCCACCCCGATTGAATTGTGATTGCTCCTTTGTGAGTTTATGGCTGAAATACTAACCTCTGTCCTCTTTTTCCTCCGAGGTGCACAAGCCCTTGACTGGGCACCCTGCTGCAGGCTACTTCCTTGGCAGCTCTGACTCAACTGCTGCCCAACCAGATTCCAGCCACAAGGTATGGGGTCAACAGATCCGCTCCTCAGCAACTCACTTGCTAGCAGACTACCCTGCCCCCCACCCACCCTATCTGGACTCTGTAATTTATAACTTTCAAGGGTTATGTGATGTCCTTGAGTTGAAATATACCAACAGTCCAATTCCCCACCTTCAGTTTATATTTGTTGCTCACCAGAAGTACCTGTTTCTAATTCAGTTCAACAGTTGTCAGAATCCACTGCTGTCAAGCAGACTATCCTTATTTAATTTCTTCTCAGCAAGTCAAGCCACAATGTGCTCTCACATGGCTTCCTACACCCCTCCATTCCCTATTCAAAATCTCACTCTCCTCTTATTACTACTTGCTTATATCCTTATCCCTCAGATGTCTTACCTAGAATACCCACCAGGCAATTCTCCTGCAACTTTTACAATACAAAACTTGTACTCATCCCTACCGAGTGCAAGTACCTCAGCTCCCTATCACCCCAATGCAACTCACTCCTCAGCAATACCTTGTGCCTCTCTTACTTCTGCCCCCTCCTTTTTTGCCACACTGTCCTCCCTAACTGTTCAGGTCTCCTGCACTTCTCACCATCCTATCCTATACACCTCCTCCTCCACGAAGCCCTGGTACAAAAACCCAAAGCTTCATTATATAATTATCACTTTCCTCCTCTTAACTGCCGGGGACATAAACCCCAACCCTGGCCCCCTCCCATCACCTCTATGCTTTCAACTCTACCATGCTCAGTATCCCCTGCCCCTTACAAGCCTACCCTCCCACATGGCCTCAAGATACTCCACCTCAACATTAACAGCCTTCTGCCAAAACTTCTCTTGCTACAAGCCCTCTTCTAACCCTTGCCTCAGATCTCCTTATACTAACTGAAACCTGGCTCAACAACAAGATCCAAGATCTTTCCTAATCCATACCAGATTATAATAGCACCAGACAAGACTGAACTGGTAGGGGAGGAGGGGTAACAATATATACGGCCTCCAATATACAATTCACCACCATCCTAAATACCTCGTCCCTTCAGCTTATAGGCTCTTGCCCTCCCACACTCAATCCCCTAAATATGTGGCAGGATTACTGCCGCCCAGACTATCGTACTCTACTGCTACCATTCTCCTCACAGAACTCTCTACACTCTCCTCTAAAGGGGAGTTGTATATCCTAGACAATTTTAACTTAAATTAGCATGATGCCTCCCTAAGTAAATCATGAAACATCATCTCTGCCCTTAACTTAATGCAATTAATTACAGAACCAGCTCATCTTAACTCCAAAACTGGTAATCACTCGCTCATCAACTGGGCCCTCACCACCCACAAACGCAGAGTCATTGACTCTGGCCTCCTACCTGATTCACTAAGTGATCATCACATGATTTACCTGGTCCACAAAATACATCAACCAAAAGTGCCCCATAGACTAATCATAACCCACACATACAAGTCTCTCGACCTCTCTCACCTTCACCAGGAGCTGCACCAAACAAATTGGTCCCCCCTTTATGCATCCTGCTTGGTTAATGATGCCTTGGACTTCTTCCAAACTCCTTTTCTTGACACCTGGAACAAACATGCTCCCTTTAAATGCACCAGCGTATATGGAAACCATCTCCCCTGGATCACACCTGAGCTGCTGGCATGTATGCGTGCACGCGACCATGCATGGAAGACGCACAAGGCCACACAATCCCAAGTCGATCTCGGATGGTATCAGACCTTAAGAAACTCCTGCTCTAAAGCAACCCACCTTACTAAATTGGAATACTTTCGCTCTACTTTTGAAGAAAACCTAAGCACTCCCTCCAAATTTTGGAAAGTGGTTCATTCCCTCTTCTCCCCCCGCATCGAAACCACAAACCCTCCTAATTAATGTAAATAATGAACTAACTTCTGACCACACTCTCGTTGCAACAACATTGAACCAACACTTTACATCATGTGCCTCTGCCCTTCTTACTTCCCTCCCACCAACCACTGATCTTAATAATTCCTCATCAAACCCCCACATGCTCAGATCACTTCTCCTTTGCCCCAGGTACTTACACAGACACTGTAAATGCACTGCTACAGTAGTAGCCACAGACATTGTCAGCTATTTCCAGATATTTCGCAAATTTTCTGAAGAGATTCTCTCTGCTGCCCCTACTGTGGAAATGCAGAAAGCAGGAGATATTTCTGGAAATATCACAGAAATTTTGGGAAATAGCTGGCAGTGTCTGTGGCTACTACTGTAGCTCTTAACCCAACTAAGGGCTCCTCCCAAGATGGCCTTGACTCAAAGCTACTATTTCTATCTGCTTATGCCATCACTTCCCCTCTTTCTGCTCTATTAAACCTCTCCTTCTCATCTGACATGATCCTGCTCTCCTGGAAACATGCAATAGTTCTCCCCCTACCTAAGGGAAGTGATCCCTTCTGCCGGAGGAACTATAGGCCCATATCTCTCCTCCCAATACTGGCCAAGCTTCAGGAACACCTAGTCTTTTCCCAGTTTTCCACCTTCCTCTCTGACTCTGTCTTTTTCACCCCTTACCAATCTGGTTTTAGAAAATATCACTCCACCACCATGTCCCTACTCAGACTCACCAACTCTATACTCACAGGTATGGATGACGGACAAATAACCTCAGCTATCTTGTCAACCTCACTAAGGCCTTCGACACTGTCTCCCACCTCCTCCTGCTAAGCAATCTGGTCTTGGCTGGCTTGTCTGTATCAGCCTGCAGATGGTTCATCCCCTATCTACTAGGTAGGACACAATCAGTCAAAACTGGTGAATCCACTCTCCCCTCCCGATAAAAACAGGTGTGCTTCAAGGTTCATTCCTTGGCCCCCTGCTATTCTCCATTTTTCTGAATGACCTCCCATCAGTATGTTCCTCCTCCTCTATTCACATGAACGCTGAAGATAACGTCCTTTTCTTGTCTGGCAGCTCTCCCTCTGATGTCGCTTCCAAACTTCAGCTGGACTTTGAGAAAGTTCAGCTCTGGTTAAGCTCCCATCGGCTTTTCTTAAATGCCAAGAAAACAGTCTCCATGACCTTTCACGTTAGGCAGAAACTCTTTAGGCTACCTAAATTGCCCTCTTTCCACACCCTAGATGGTACTACTCTAGAGGACACTACCTCTTTTAGGTATCTTGGGATTTGTCTTGACCAACACCTCAACTGTTCTGGAGATATAGACTCCATTCTGAAAAAAACTGCCCAAAATTAGGCCCCCTGTACAGAAACCGGAGCTGCCTACCCCTACTGGCTAAGCATGAGCTAGTCCAGAAAATGATTTTACCCATCTTTGACTACTGTGAGGTAGTCTATAGTGCTGCACTACTGTCTCCTCTAACCAGATTGGACGCCCTCTTTAATGCCTTCTGTTGCTTCACCCTTGATGCCCCTCCACTCACTCACCACTGCTCCCTCTATTGCACACTTGGCTTTCCCTCTCTGGCTAACTGGATTCTAGCTCACTGTATGAAATTCACTTTGAAATTCTGGTTTTCTTCCTACCCTCTTACCTATCTGCTACTATGGCCTCACATCCACAAGCACACCTTTCCCTCCATTCTAGCAACTCACGCACCTTGGTTATCCCACAACACTCCACTTCTATAGGCCAATCCACCTTTTCTCATAGATTTCTGAAATTATGGACTCTCTGCCATATCAAATCAGGCACCCCTCCCACCCCCCGGTCTATCTCGACCTAAATAAAAAATATCCTCTATCCTGCCTGCAGCTACTCCTAGCCCCCCACTCACTCTCCTCTCCTAGTGACATTTTAGCATTTAAGCTCTTAACGAATCGTAGCCCCAAGCTAGTTTACTATGTTGTTTTTTTTTTTTTTTTTATCATGTAAGATTTTATTGAGTTTTTCAGTTACAATAAGCCATGAAAATGGCACTCATACACCAGGCAGAAAAGTAATTCCATACAATAACATACAGAGACAAGTCATCCCATAATCCCTACAGAGTACAAAGATATAACATTTATACAAGAAAGATATCATCTGATATGGGTAACAGTCCTATGCAGTCTAAGAAAAGGTTCAGATTATATTCAACCTAGCCTTCATAATCTTCCTGCATCTGGTTGGACTTACTAGAATATCACTCAGCAGGTCAGATCAACACATTTTCTACCAATACAGTTGTATATTAAGCTACAGTCAGGTCTACACATGTTTCATATACCAAAAAGTCTAGTGTATAGGTCTTCATAGCAACAGAAGGCAATAGCAGGAAAGGAGAGGAGAGCATAGTCTACAACAGGAGATGGTGGAACCAGTCAATAGCCACAGAATGGTGCTATTTCGGCCAGCTGTGTTATGAGTTAGGATAGTGGAGGATTTTGCAGGGGTGGAGGTGCAAATAAGCAGATATGGCAATGCAAGTATGCCCCCATTTCTTATAGTATCTAGTGAGCCTACCCTTGGCCACCGCCGTGAGCCTCTCAAAGGTGGCCAATCTAGCCATAGCTGCTCGCCATTGTGAAAGTACAGGGGGGGTGCAGGCTGCCTCCACTTCTATAGGATGGTCCTTTTCACCTCCATGACAGCCACCAGGACCCAGGCCTTGCTGGGGGAGGTGAGTGGGTTTAGTACCGAGGTGTCTCCCAACAGAAGGGAATAGTGTTGAAGAGAGACTGATTGCCTACTATTCTGGAACAGTCATCTAAGACCTGCGTCCAAAAATTCTGAAGGGTCGGGCAAGTCCACAGAATGTGGAGTAAATGGGCAGGAGAAGAGTGACACTTCCAACATTGGTCTTGTGGTATAATCTTGAGGCTATGAAGAACTTTGGGGGTCCTGTACCATCTAAGGAGGATTTTAAGTTGTATTAACTGGCTTTTGGAGTCCTCATAAGCTGTGTGGACCACTCTGAGGCACTCTTACCATTGCTGTTGAGATATGGGGTGGGGAAGATCCCGCTCCTAGGTGGCTCTGCTAGTTAGGGTAGTGTCAGGCTGAGAGTCTCTGAGAGTTTTGTAGAGGGCACCTATGAGACCATGGCTCTTTCTAGGTAGATGGAGAACACTCAGGCAGCTCCATATAGTCTGGGTTGGTGAGGTTTTAAGGAGGGGTGTTAGAGCACTCCTTAACTAAAGGGATTTCCAAAAATGTGATGATAATAGCCCATACATTGCTCGAAGCTGTTGAAAGGACATTAGTGTTTGGATATTTGGAAGGAGAAGAACTCCTACTACCCAAATACCTTTGGAGGACCATGAAATCCATTTGCGCAGTTTTCGATCTACCATTACAAGTTGGTTATTCCATAACTGAGCATAGCAAAGGGGAGGAAGATATTCTGAACTCGGGACCCCAGTGATTGCCATTGTTCTAAGCCATGATCTATATGTTTCTGTCATAATGGGCATGAGCTGGTTTCCCATAGGCTTTTTGCTGGACAGCAAGGAAGAAAGGGGTTATCTGCTGAAAGAACAGCTTCTAGAAATACCCATTGGGAAGGAGGGGTAGAGCGGGGGATGAACCAAGTCGTAGCCTGGGACATTCTGTAAGCAAGGTGGTATCCCATGAACCAGGGGAGTCCAAGTTCACCCCTGGTCCAATGGGCCCACAGTTTCATCCGTCCCCATCTCGGGGCTTTACCCTCCCACAGAAATTGTGAAATTAGTTTGTCTAGGGCCTTGAAAGGTTTTTGAGAAAGTGGGATTGGAAGATTATTTAGCAGGTAGGAAACTCTGGAGAAGATGAACATTCTAATATCTTCTATCTTACCCTTCAGAGCTAAACGCAGTTTTCTCCATTGTTGGATTTCAGCTACTGGGGAGGCCAGAAGAGGGGAAAAATTATTGGATTCTAGATCTTTCCAAGATGCAGTAATAGTTATGCCTTGATAAGGGAATCCTTGTGGGGCCCAGGTAATGTCAGTACCAGCAAGACAGTGCCTGCTGCACTTCCCATTCAGGGGAGAAAGAATAGTTTTCTTTTGATTCATTGTTAGTCCTGAAAGAGAAGCAAATTCCTGTAGGACTGCCAAAATTGTGGGAATGGAGGACAATGGATTGGAGAGTGTAAGAAGCATGTCATCCGAGTATGCGTTGACTAGATAGGTTGACTCCTTCACAGGGATGCCAGTGATGCTAGGAGTGTTTATAAATTTCCTAACCAATGGGTCCAGAGCTATAAGGAAGAGAAGAGGGGAGAGGGGACAACCCTGTCTGGTACCTCTTTGTAAAGAAAAAGGAAGGGAGGTATCCCTGTTGGTGACAATTTTGGCTATTGGTAGATGGTACAAGGTGGAGGTCCAGGAGCAGAAATAGGGCCCAAATCCATATAGTCTAAGGACCTTGTGGAGATACACCCATTCCAGGGAGTCAAACGCCTTGGTAAAATCAATCAACATGGCAGCCATTGGGGTTTTAGATTGTAGCGCCAGCTATTTAAGGTTCAGGACTAGGCATAAATTGTCTGCACTTTATTTCCCCGTTGAGAATCCGGATTGTGATGGGTGAATCAGGGTAGGCAGGACTAAGGACAGCCTATTTGCCAGGACTTTGGCCAGTATCTTGGTATCTACAGGGAGGAGCAAGATGGGCCAGAAATTTGCACAAAGTAAAACGTCTGAGGATTTTTAGGGATTAGGGTTATTAGGGCCTCGCGCATAGTAGGAGGAAGCATTGTATCTTTCTGAACTTCCTGCAAAGCTCGTAAGAGGGAGGTGGTGATTTCTGCTTGTAGTAGTTGGTAAAGCTCGACCGACATCCTGTCTGGCCCAGGAGCTTTCCCTTTCACCATCTGGGATAGGGCAATATGCAATTCTTCATAGGTAATTGGGGCATCCAAATCATGGTGTTGCTCCACAGAGAGTTGAGGGAGAGGGGGTCTCCTGGCATAGAGCCTTCAGTCGCTGGGAGAGCTCATCATCTGAAAGTGTGGTATGAGATTGATAGAACTCCTGATGGAAGCTCTTCATCTCCTCATTATGGCCTTGGGTGTCGTTGTCATCTTTCCCTGCCTGTTCTTAAGGGCAAGTATTCTGGAAGAAGCCTGTTGCTTCGTAGGTAGTAAGCTAGTAGTTTCCCTCCCTTATCTCCTCCCTCCCATGATCTATGTTTAGCTTGAATCAATTGCCACTCTGCCTTTCTGTTTAACAGCACATTAATCTTGTATTTTAAACCTGTGATGTCAGCCAGGGGAGTTAAGTGGGTTCTTGGGAGAGACTTTAAAACTGCTTCTCCAAACTTGCAAGCTCATCCTGGAGCTCCCGTATTTGTTTCACTTGCTCCTTGTTTTTAGCTGCTGAGAAGGAAATGATTCTCCCTCTTGTCACAGCCTTGAAAGCTTCCCATACTGTGATCACTCGAGTCTCCCCAGAGGTGTTAATAGAAAAGTAAGAGTGAGCCTCCTCCTTTATGTAATCTTGAAAAGCTGCATCCTGCAGCAGTAAGGGGTTACATCTCCATCTCATGGAGGGAGGGCTTTGACCCGGCAGAGAGAACGGGATTGTCACTGGGGCGTGGTACTACACAACTATGTTACCAATGGTGGTGTCTCCCAACCCTAGCATAGCTACATGGTTAACCAGCCAATAATACAGTCTGCTGTGGGTACCATGAATTTTAGAGTAGAAGGTGTAGTCTTGCCCCTGCGGATGGTTATTTCTCCAGGGATCACCTAGAGCCCATTTCCACATTAGGGAATTTAAGGTTGTTAGCACTTTAGGGTGGGATTGTGGCGTGGGGAGGGATTTGTCTATAAACACATCTAGTACCAAGTTGTGGTCACCTCCCAGCAGTATTGGTACTCTGACTCGTCCTCTGTCAGTTCCGTAAAGGCTTGGCTCAGTTCAGAGTAAATCTCACCTGAGTCTGTATTGTGACTGTACACATTGGCCACTATGGCTTTGCCACCCAGGTAGCAGAGTCTAATTGCAATCCATCTCCCTTGGGAGTCTAGACATTGAGCTTCAACTGCCCAGGGTCCTGCCTTCCAGAGAAGGATGGCTACACCCCAGTATTTTGTGGGTACACAACTGGCCAGTATTGTCCCTACCAATAGCTTCTTTAGCCACTGCACCATATGGCTAGTAAGGTGAGTCTCCTGGAGCAAGGCCACATCAGCCCCATGGAATTCAGAAATTGCAGAACCTTGGTGTGTTTTGCTGGATAGTTCAGCCCTCTGACATTCCAGGAGATGCACCTCCAACCCTGAGGTGCAGCGGGTACCGCTGCCATTGATGCTCACCACCAGACACGTGAGTAAGAAAGAGGGTACTCACCCTGCAGACAGCAGTAGAAAAGGCAGTAAAGAAGAGGAAAGGTAACCTGTTACTGGATTGTGTGAAGGTGCACGTAACTGGTAGACCACAGAGAGGAGATGCTGAGAAAGATTTGAATGTAGCAGGTATTCTTGCCTTTGCTTATAAAAACCTGGTGAGAATAAGAGAAATGAAGATTATTTATCTTAATAATATATGTTAAACAATGTCTAAATATCTAACAACAATCTTATGCTACAGCTAGATTAACCACTAAACAGTGAACAGTAGATTGGTTGTTGGTGCTGAGATGGACATGTGAGAAAAGGCAAATATGCCCTTTAAGCCACACTGCTTCAGACACCAAAAGAGTAAAGGGAGTGGTCACACCTAACATGGGTGATCTGTCCCAGCCTGACTCCATAAAGCTAGTCATAAGGCCAGATCTGGTGAGTCCAGGCATGCCTGATGACCGTGTCCCGCCCAAACATGGGGGGGGTAACAGGGTCGGCCATAGTATAGTAGGCAGTGACCACCTACGAGGGAGGGGGGAGGAAAGGGAAACCTCTGTCAACCACTCATTTTACATCTAAATATCTTGGTAAGTGGAGACAGTATCTTTTCTGGAGATTACTGGGGCTGACAGCTATATTCTGTATGCTGCAGCGCTCATAGAAAATGCAGGATACCCCTCTTGGACATGCTCTGACTGCTACCGTACAGGATCTATGGGGAGCTCTTTTCCCAGTATTGCAATTGCATGGCCAATCTGCCCGCCTTGAGAGGAACTTGTACCCCTTATGTGCTACCAGAACAGCAGAGAGGAGAGGGGAAGGGGGGATGCCGTAGCAAAGACCAGAATGCTCGTGCGCTACCCACAGGAGGATGGTGGGATGCATTCACTATGGGAAGGAATAACTGATAGGGATAGCCTGAAGGGCTTAAGGCCTGCCTTGCATTGGCATACTCTTGCAGGACAAAACTCTGTCCGTGATACAGGTCGTCCAGCTCTCCCTTTCCTGATAACTGTGAAATATGCAAGAGCTTTGGCACAGTAAAGAAATAGAGTTGCCCAAATATTATGCAGTTAGTTGTCATGTTCCATCATGGCATCCCCAGTTTTACATATTGGATCAGTTCTGGCAGCTTTAGTAGACAAGGCAAGTGCTTCTGCAAAGGTTTTGAGTCCCGGTTTTAGCAGGCCAGCAGCCGTCGCAGTTGCTTCCCCACACTCTTCCATCGTGGTCGCCCAATCCAAAGGAACCAGATCATCCATGGGTTCTGCAGCTTCATCTTCTGAGTGGTCCAGGTGCTCACCCTTGTCCATTGCAGGCAGGTCAGCTCTTGGAAATTTAGTAGGCGGTGAGGCTGTGGTATTGCCCGATACTAGGGAGTGAGGGCTTCTCAAGCGCTGTCGCTGTCTTGCTGCCAATTAATTTGCAGCGGGGTCCTGGTGTTTGATTTTCAAGTTAGCCCTGGACACCTCATGAGCTAAGGAGGCCACAGGAGTGATCTGATACTGCTTATCCCCAGCTGATTGAGAGGCCCATAGCTGCCTGTGAGTGGGGAAACCCCTATTGGGTGGACCAGTCCAGTTAGAATTGTTGTCCCCAGACATTGCGCTTCCTTTCTTAAGGTTCCCTGGTCCACATGGCTCCTCGATTCCCAGAGGCATCTGGGAGAAGTAGTTTCCAGGCCTCAGCATCTCTAGGTGATTCTGCAAGGAAAGATTGCCCATTCTTTAACAGGTACAGTGCAGTGAGGCCTTTAAAGTGATATTGAATTGAGTTGGCTATCAGTATCTTTTTCAGTGGGTTATATGCTCTGTGCATGGCTGCCAACTCCTGGGTAAAGTCCCAATAGAATGAGATGTTGTTACCCTTCCAGACTATCTCCTCGAGGTCTCTTGTGGCACAGAGCAGGTGCTCCTTGATTGAGAAGCACAGTAAATAAGCAATAATACTCCAAGGGCTCTTGGCGTTGGTTGGATTGCCGAAAATACAGTGTTCTCATTCCACTCCCGCTGGTTCCTTCCAATGTTCACTCAGGACTTGTGGAATCCACTCATTCAGGAATCTTTCCATATTTGGGCCTTAGGCTTCTTCCGGCACTCCTAGGATCTGAATATTGTTTCTTCTGCTTCAATTTTCCTGGTTCTCCGCCCTGTGCCATAGTTGGGACAATTTGGCCTCATGATCCCTAAGCTTTTGTAGCACATTAATATGTTGTCTCTCCAGTTCTTCCATGCATTGCTCTGGGACATTGTGTTGATCCTGTAACCGGTGGACATCTGCAACATTACCCGCTAAGGAGGCACCAATGGTGTCCACTCTGGTCAGTAGTGCCTCAAGCATTTTGGTAATGATAGTTAGGGCCTCTCCCACTTGGGTCTGGTCAGGAGATGATGGGGTGGTTTGAATGGGTGGTCCTGCATTACTGGTTTCCAAAGGCTCCATCCCACCATCTGGTTCTATGTGCAGCTAGTAGGTACCGCAGATTCAGCTGCCCGCTTGAGCAGTGAGGTCCCCACTGTATCAGAGAAGTCCATCGATCATGGCCCGATGCTTAGTAGGGAGGGTGCTAATGATCCAATTGAGGGAGGATGCAGCAGAGCTCATAATCCACTCTTGGACCTTTACAGCCTAGTGGTGTAGGGTGTCCTCAATATTTGTGTGGTACAGATGGAGTGATAAGAGCGTGGCTTGCCCTAAGAACAACTCCACAGTGGTGACAGAGGTGGGAGAGGTATTTTAAAAAGTCAGTTAGAACTTCAGTCCAGCATCTTGGCGGTTTATGCTCGACTGCCTGTCAGGCTGGGGCAGAGAGAAAGATTTAGGCTGCTATCTTCTTCGGGTCCAAGCCACGCCCCCCCATAAGTTGTTTTCTGAACATTAAGGAGATAAGCTACGTGCACTTATATATATAAACTCATAAGTTGCTGACGGTATATTATACCATTTCTAGGTAAGATAAGTGTTTCTTAGTACTTGTTCCACATCAGGCCACTCAATGGTTCAACTCAATTTGTACTCAATGTACCCATTTTATTTTACAATTTAAGCCTTTACCTGTACGTTCTACATGTTGTTGTATTTTACTGAGGCCTGTGGAGCATATCACCAGTCTCGCACGTATTTCATTAATGCTGTTTTTATGTAATGACTATGTACTCCTATTTCCCTTTCCCCCAGGATACTCCATGAGATGAGCAAGTTTATATTATTCAGTGTGCCTTTCCTGGTGAAACTTTTCAATAAATAAATAAATAATAAGCGCATAGTCCAACAATTATGAAAACTAATACCTGATGCTTAAATGGATGTTTTTGTAGAAGTGTTTGGTGCCTTTCAGAGCTCTTTTAATGTTTGCACACCATTGTTGGCTGCTAAGCCACACCCCTACATTGTTATATTGTGAAATAAATTACACAAGAAAAACTAATTAATATGAATACAAGATTGAATGTTTTCTGTAAAAAGAAAACATGAACATACACAGCTGTGTTTCTATTGCTCTCCATGTACAGTATAATCTTGTATTGTGAATATCCATGCATGTCCATGTTAGAAAAAGATATTTGCTTCCAGTCAACGCATTGTTTGTTAGGAGGAGGCAGTAGCACATTATTATTGATTATTGCCAGAACCTACAAACTGATTGTGTTTCATAGTTTTCTGTATTCAAATTAATTTCCTGAAACAGATTTAAAGTTGTTTGCATACAGGAAGGCAAATCTGTGTCATCTGTGATGTTATATATTAATACATATGACAAGTGGCTGTGGCAGACTGCAGTACTGTTTCAAGAACCAGACATAACCACAGTACAGTATTGATGCTTTTATCTAACGATTATCTTTCGTAGTGATGATAAAAGGCCATGACTGCATGAATTATAACACTGTGTATAGTAACCACGTAAGTATAGTAAATGCACAATATAACAGTACATAGAAAATAATAAAAGATGTTACATATAACTGCTAAAACTAATAATAATAAAATCACTATTATGCTACTTGTTGCCAGTAAAAGAAAAATGAATATGTAACATAATATGACACTTGCTTTATAAATTTTTGTTATTTTGATATGATCGAAACATTCAAACACCTTAAGGGCATTAACAAGGTGAAAGAGTCTAACATGTTTAAATATAAGAAAAATAGCAGGACAGGAAGACACAGCATGAGACTAGAGGGAGGGGAATGTGAGGAAATCCTTTTTCACAGAAAGGGTGGTGGATGCATGGAACGGCCTACCTCAGGAAGTGGTGAATATGAATACAGTGCAAGGCTTCAAACAGGCATGGGATAGGCATAAGGGAGCAATACAGATGAGTATGAATAGATAGGCCACTGACAGAGCAAAGGCCGATGGCACATTTATAAGGTAGAAAAAGAAATGGGCAGACTGGATGGGCCTTGCGGCCCTTATCTGTTGTCAACTTCTATGCTTCTATGTTTCATTATGGTCCAATACAAGGATGTGGGTGTCATTCCTAATTGCAGGTTGACATTTGAATTGTAAGTCTAATTAATTATTCATGAAATAAAGAAAGTTACTGATTGGCTGCCGTGCCAGTCTGAAATCCCATGGAAGTGCCTGGTACAGCAGCCACACAGCTGTTCACACGCTGCCCTCTGTCTTCTTACTCCATTTGTCACTGACAGTCAGTGAAACACCCATGTAGAAGCAGCCGTCAAATAAAAATAAACCATTGTACATCATAAGTAATTCAAGATGCCCATCAGAATGTAAGTTACAATTGGTTACTTCACACACACATACTGAATATTCATTGCATTTATCGTGGTGGCATTCCTGTCACCACAGAACTATTTAAATCCAAAAATTTCTCAAATAAAACAGAACTAGTCAGCATTTTAGCACCAAACAGTTGAAAAAGCAGGTACTACATACACCAGCAGTATACCTCCACATACACTGAAACACAGTAAGAGGTACCACACAGCAACCAAAGACACGTGCCACTGTCACTGATCACAAAGAAACAAAAACACACACACAAAAAAAACACGCCCAAAAAGGTCATTACTGTGATTAGACTTACAAATGCAATAATGACCCCAGAGCCAGTCATTTCCTGTCGATTAGTGACCGGCTGGGTGGGGTTGGCCCTTGTCACATCCTCCTCCCCAGGTAGTAATTGATCTCCAGGAAATAACCAGTTCTTCAGTCATTATTGCTTAAAAACAGGTGTCGGTGATAGCCAGGAATGGTTTTTACCGTCTTCATAATATTGCCTGAATTAAACTGTATTTGGCGCCAGACGACCTTGAGATAGTTGTCCATGCCTTTGTCACAGACAGATTTGGATTACTGCAATGTTCTTTACCTAGTGCTACCCGGAAGTTTAGTGTGGTGACTGCAGTTGGTCCAGAATGCTGTGGCCCAGTTGGTGGCGTGAACTCCTGGTACTGACCACATCACACCAGTGCTGCAGGCTCTGCATTGGCTTCCTGTTCATTGGCGCACCATCTTCAAGATTTGCTAGATAACATTCAAGGCCCTACATGGACTGAGGCCAAGCTACCTGAAAGATCTTCTAAAGTCTTACACTCCCTCTCGCCCCCTCTAGTCCACAGATGCAGGTTAACTTCTGGTTCCTTGTTCCAATTTAAAACAATTTAAAACATTTAAAACAAAAAGGCAATTCTAGTGGAGGGTAGGAGGAAGTAGGCTGTCGGTTAACTAGGATCTGCAGCTAATCAGTTAGGTAAGGAAAAGGGCAGACTAGGTGGGCCAAGTGGTCCTTATCTGCTGTCAAATTCTATGTTTCTATGTTTCTAACAGCCTGGGAGGGCTGGCTCCATGGTGTGGGGCAATGGGGGAATCACCTGGCATGCTGACAACACAGTTTCACATTTGAGCCTGGGGATGACAGGAGCAGAGGCTGGCAAGGAGGGTTGAAGAGCACCCCTCTGATGCTCTCCTCCAAGGGAGGAGGGTCAAGGATGCATTGCCCTTTGGTGGCTCCTGGCAGCCGGGCTTCGGCATTGCACTTCGTGGCATGGGTGACTACATGTCGGATGCATGAAATGTCAGGACACCACAGAGTGTGTCCATAAGTGGGTGGGGGGAACAGAAAAAAATGGAAAATGCCACCTAGCCACCCGGATGATGGCAGCACATCCTTCCATTGCTACAATAGCTCAGGAATGCCCATGCTGCACCCTCGCCACCTCCTGCAAGGATTGAAGAAGATGCCTATGGGCACTGGAAAGTCTCCCCTCCCAGCTGTGACCATGGGCATGGGTCCCCCGATGACGGAATACATTGGGTCGGTCGGGATTGGCAAGATAAGGGGCAGCAGACAGCAGATGGGAGGATCATGTCAGCAAAGGAGAGCATGGCTAGGCCGGTAGGGACAAGGAGATAGATAAATAACACACAAAAAAACAGTCTGAGGATAGGGCCTTTAGAGTTGCAGCCTCTTTATAGTTGGGCAATCTTTCAGAATCAGTATGTTCTGCCCACCATTGTGCATACCTTTAAACACAGATTAAAAATACATTTATTTACACAGGCCTATCCAGATTAATAATTAATTTTAGATTATTTTATTTGTTACTGTCTTATTTATATTTCAATGTATTTATTTGTCTTTTTATTTTTGTATCCTCAAAGTGAAGCCTGTCTTTTTTATTGTTTGTGAGGCACTCTGTGCCATTGGATAGAGTGTCATATAAATAAAATCTGCCTTGCCTTGCCATCCTGACTTCTCTGCCACACCAAAAGGAAGGCGTGCTTACAGTCAGCCCCAGAGGAACTGGTGGATGAGGCTACAGTCATTAAGGATGACAAAGTTATCATCATTGAAGAACAAGGTATACTACAGTTACAGAATCAGACTCAATAACGTAAATTCCAACTGTTACAGATTATTCTTTACAGTTGACAATAAACAGACTTGCATTTACTGAAGTGGACAAGAATGTAAGGGTGAAAATGATGGCATTCAGGAAGTACCAGGAACATCAGAGGTAAGAAGACAGATCACTGTATCTGGAAAGGCAGAGGAAAGTGGGGGGAGTAGTTAGGAGTGCAAAGCCACAAACAGAAAAAAAAAAAGGGCCCAGCCAATAACAAAAGGGGACAAGAACTTCTTCAGGTTTGTTAGTGAAAGGAAAAAGGCTAAGGGTGGGATTGTGAGACTAAAAGGTGATGGAGAGGAGTGTGTAGAAGGAGACCAAGAAAAAGTAGAAATCCTGAACAAATATTTTAGTTCAGTATTCACAGAGGAAGGGGAAGGGGAGGGACCACATTTAGGCATTAGAAGCACCACTGGGATGGAGGTGGACACCAGTCCATTCACAGAGGAAAGAGACTGAAAGTAGACAAGGAAATGGGGCCAGATGGGATACATACTAGAGCATTAACCCTTCACATCAATGCTCCACTCTTGTGGGCCACTTGCACTAGATTTCTATTTAATTCAGGTGTGGAGAACTCAGGAGGTGCTGGCAGCACCACTGACAGCCCCATTCAAAGATCGCTGGAAACAGGGGTGGCATCAAAGCACTGAAGAAGGGCAAAGTGGTCCCTTTCACAAGAGTGGGAACAGGGAAGAGACTGAAAATTACAGGCCAGTCAGCCTGACCTCGGTGGTAGGGAAACTGATGGAATCACTAGTAAAAAAAAAGGCTGGTGATATACCTAGAATCCAGTGGTGCACAGGACCCGAGGCAGCATGGATTCTCAGTGGCAGGATCTTGTCAAACAAATCTTATAGATTTCTTTGACTAGGTGACTAGGAAGGTGGATCAGGGAGAGATGATGAGTGGCCTACCAAGATTTCAGTAAGGCTTTTGACACTGTCCCACATAGGAGGCTTGTAAACAAGCTGGGCAGCCTAGGAGTGGGTCCCAGGATGGTAAACTGGGTCAAACATTGTCTAATTGATAGAACACAGAGGATGGCGGTGACCGGAGTTCAATCCGAGGAGAGGGGAGTGACCAGTGGGGTCCCATGGGGATCAGTGCTTGGACCAGTCCTCTTTAAAGTATTCATAAGCAACATTGCAGAAGAGTTGGAAGGGAAGGTATGTCCTTTTGCAGATGACACAAAGATCTACAACAAGGTTGCACTCCAAGAGGGGTAGAGAAAATAAGAAGGGACCTAAGCATGCTTGAGGAGTGGTCAAGGATGTGGCAGCTAAGATTCAATGCAAAGAAGTGCAAGATCATGTACTTGGGGTACATAAATGCAAGGCAGGAGTACATTATGGGGGGAGGCACTGACAGCACCAAACAGGAAAGAGACCTGGAAGTGATCATATCTGATGACCCAAAGGTTGCCAAACGATGTGAGAAGACCGTGAGGAGAACCAATGGAATACTAGGGTGCATAGGGAGAGGTATCTCCAGCAGGAGGAAGGAGGTAGTGATGCCACTGTACAGAATATTGGTGAGACCTGGAGTACTATGTCTTATTCTGGAGGTCACATTTCCAGAAAGACATTGACAGAGTAGAGGCAGTTCAGAAAAGGGCAACAAAAATGGTGCAGGGGCTGCACCAGAAGTCATACGAGGGAAGACTAGAGGATCTCAATATGTATTCCCTGGAAGAGAGGAGGAAGAGGGGGGATATAATAAAAACTTTCAAATATCTCCAAGGTATAAATAAGGTACAAGAGGATAGCATCTTTCATAAAGGATGGAGAAAAGGACTTCTTCAGATACATAAGCAAAAGAAGGAAGAACAAAGACCAAGTTGTGAGGATTAGGAAGGATGGAGGGTGGTTAGAGAAGACAGTGGATCAGGCAGAGGCACTAAATGAATACTTCTGTTCTGTGTTCACATAGGAGAAAGTGGGGCAGATACCACAAAGGAGTGGAGGAGTGGGCTGTGGAGGAGGAGGGGGAGGGGGTGACTGATATAGGGATTAGAGAGGACAGGGTCCTAGAAGAATTAAGGGCACTAAGGGTGGACAAGGCACCAGGACCAGACAGCATTCACCCTAGGATACTTAAGGAACTAGCAGTGATCCCAGCAGGACCACAGGCCGATCTGTTCAATACCTCCCTGGACACAGGATGCGTACCACAGGACTGGAGGATGGCCCATGTGGTGCCCATTCACAAAAGTTGCCCTAAGGATGAACCAGGCAACTATAGACCAGTCAACCTCACGTCAATTGTAGGTAAGCTCATGGAGATGATCCTAAAAGAAAGGCTGGTGACCCTTTTGGAGGATAATGGACTCCAGGACGGTCAACAGCATGGGTCTGTCTCAGGCAGATCCTGCCACACAAACCTAATTGAGTACTATGACTGGATGACCAGGGAACTGGACAATGGCGATGCAGCGGATGTCCTGTATTTAGACTTCAGGAAGGCCTTTGATTCCATGCCACTTGGGAGGCTGGGGGGGGAAGCTGAAGTATATAGGTGTGGGAACAAGGATGGTCAAATGGATCACTAACTGGCTCAATGGAAGGCAGCAAAGGGTGGTAGTGGGGGGAACTCTCATCCCTGAGGGCAGTGATGAGCAGGGTACCACAGAGATCAGTACTGGGACTGGTGCTGTTTGTGATATCCATAGCTGATATCTTACTCGTGATCCAGAATAGGATCAGTCCGTTTGCAGATGATACGAAGATGGGAGCTGCGGTAGATGACACCGAGGGTTGGAGGGGGCTGCAGGAAGACCTGATCAAAGTACAGGAATGGTCAGAAACATGGCAGTTGGGATTCAGTGCCAGGAAGTGTAAAGTACTGCACTTCAGGGCTAGGAACCAAGGGGGGAGCTATCAGCTGGGAGGGGTAAAGTTGGAAAGCACCAAGGAGGAAAGAGATCAAGGGTGTTTATAACCCAGGAGTATGAACAACCTCAGCCTAGAAGCGCATTTAAGATGCAGCAAAAGCCAACAAGATGCAGGGACGAGAACAGGGGAATCTCCTCCAGAAATAGGGAGATGATCCTTTCCCTGTACAGGTCACTGGTCAGGCCACACCTGGAATACTGCATGCAGTACTAGCACCCGTTCCTGAAGAAGGATGACAGATTGTTTGAGGGAGTGCAGCGTAGGGTGACAAAGATGATCTAGGGATTGGAGAGAAAGTCCTACGAGGACAGGCTGGGCGAGCTGAACATGTATTCCTTGGAGAAGAGGAGAGGAGAGATGGGGGGCATATGATCGAAACCTTTAAATACTTAAAGGGGATAAATAAGACTAATACAGAAGGGATTTTCCAGATTAGAAGAGGGAGGCATATGAGAGGGCACCAGCTGAGATTGGAGGGGGGACGATTCAGGAGGAAAACCAGGAGACATTTTTTCGCAGAATGGGTGGTAAACAAATGGAATGTTCTGCCTGAGGAGGTGGTATCCTGTAGTAGGGTGCATGGTTTTAAGAGGGGATGGGACAGAGTGAGGGGGGATAATGATGAAGAAGGGTGGGGATGGTGGATCAGCTGCAAGTTGAGGGGCTAGTTGCACAATTGGGCAGACTCAATAGACCGTGACGCTTGTTTCTGCTGGCATTTTCGTATGTTCGTATGAAAAAGGATGTTCAAGAACTAGAGGCCGTGATGCGAGAATGCAAGGGGGTAGACTTGGGAAATGTGAGAAAGTATTTTTTTCACAGAAAGGGTGGTGGATGCAGGATACAGCCTCCTTGCAGAGGTTGTGGGGGTGAAAACAGTAGGGGAATTCAAAAGTGCATGGGACAAACATAAATGAACTCTAGCGATAGGAAAGACAGGGTAAGCCACAAATCAGATAGGATCTGTGGTATAGGAAACAGGTAGGGAAAATGGGCAGACTAGGTGGCCAGGCAGTCCTTATCTGCCGTCAAATTCTATGTTTCTTTGTTTCTAAATGCATTCCTTGCTTTTTTCACTCCCTGACAAAAACAATCTGTAAATGGCATTAGAAAAGAATGTTACTCACCTTAACCTATGTCACAGTGCCAGCTCCATGGCACTGAGCGAAGGGGTTCGCTCGGCACTCTGGCAACCCGGGTTTGCACCCTGAGCCCGGGTACCAGGAGCACAGATTGGCAAGGGAGGGGTTCCATAAGCATCCATTGGATGCTTCCCTCCCGAGGGGATGGGTTCTGCCTGGGGATCTGCGGACAGATTGGCGGCATGCTTGGAGGATGTGCTGCCTCAACATGCCCCCTGCATGCCCCTGCCCCAGGAATACCCTGCACTTATGCAAGGCTAGGAACTGTAATAGGTGGGGCACAGAAAAAACAGGAAATAATGCCCATGACTGACCAGATGATGAGCGCCTTGGCCCCTGCCACCTGAAGCCCCGGAGCCAGCCTGGATCCAGCTCCGCAATGCCTGGTATGCGAAGCTGGCCACTGAGGCCACTCCCTCCTGGAAGAGAGGGACCCACCTGGCATAGGGATATGCTGGGCTAACCAAGGTAGTCTGCAGTGGGGGCTGGGGGAAGGTAGCAGGAGGTCGGAGGGTGGCAGATAGGGTGCCGGCTCTCTGAAGTAGTGGCCAGTCGGGGGGGGTGGGAGGTGAAAAAAAACAACCTATGTCACAGCAACATCTGATAGTACCATAGTGTTGCTATGTTTACTCAATATGTAATTACTGGTGACCCCCTTTATCACACGGACAACAGGCCACTTTCAAATGCCATAATAACTGGAAAACCAGTTATTACGGTGTTTTCAAAACTTTCACTGCTAGTGTCATTCGTTTGTACCAAGCCATGTGACTGGCTCTTAGTCTGTGTGTGGGTGGGCCGATCAACTCAAAATATGATGGCTCCATTTCCTATTGCCTGCACTGATTGTCCAGGCTAACAGTTTGCCTCTTACCCTATTAATACATAAGTTATAAATTGTTTTTATTATTTATCTGGCTGATCCTACCTTTACAATAAAACAATCTATCTGGTAGATCCTGCTGTTGTCACGTTTTGGTTGCAGCTTTGGCAGACCTCGACCCTGATCAGGAAGGGACCGTGGTGACTGACTACTGTCACTGTGGTTCCCGGGGTGCTCCCACACAGCAACTAAAAAAAAACAATAAACAATAAATAGAAGAAAAAGAAAATGATGTCTAAAATAGAGAGAGACCACCAGACACCGCTGGTGTGTGTGTGTGTGTGTGTGTGTGTGTGTGTGTGTGTGTGTGTGTGTGTGTGTGTCTAGCTGACAAAACATGCTTCTGCTTTCTGACAAAAAAAAATCCATGTACAGTACCAGTAATTATAAAAAATAATGTCTATGCAACTGTGATGTTAAGGATTTTTTTACACACCCAAGGTGTGTGATGATCCATAAATCTCGAGAGCAAACTATTGTCTATGTAATACCTACTATTATACAACCAGTTCAGTAAGTATTTATTAATTTACCAGAATACATACAAAATGTCATAGCTAAGGTACAGTACTAGTGTTGAAAGGATAAATATAATATGTTGTAATGCTATGAACATGTAAGTGAATTGCCAAAAATATGATAAGATCTTATCATGTTACTAAAGTATATCATACTAACATACTAGACACCAGCAGAGTAGGCCTATTGGTCTATAAAGTCTGCTTGTGTTTCAGCACCCTAATTAGGTACCGTAGCCCTCTATCTGTCTCCTTCCACTGTTACTCCATCCCCCAGTCCCCCCTCCCCCGGGCACACCAGCCTCTGCTTCACCCCTTGCTATATCTGTCCCACCCTCTCTTGAATCCCTCCACCATAGCTGCCTGTACCAACTCCCTGGGCAGCACATTCTATGGTTCCACCACTCTCGTGGTGAAGTACCTCCTCCTCCTTTCCCCCCTAATCCTACCACCCTCAATCTTCCAGCTGTGTCCTCTGGTGATTCCACCCTCCTTCAGTCAAATGATCCTATCTCAGCTTACCTTATTTACTCCCTGGAGGTACTTGAAGACCTCAATCATGTTCCCCTGGTTCCTCCTCTCCTCCAGTGAGAACAGGTTGAGCTCCACTAGTTCTTTCTCATATGTCATATCCCCCAGGCCCCAGATGATTCTGGTTGCTCTACTCTGAACCCTCTTCAGGAGTTGGATGTCCCTCTTTAGGTGTGGCCTCCAGAACTGTACACAGTACTCAAGATGTGGTCTAACCAGGCTGTTGTACAGTGGCAAAATCACCCCCCTGTTCCTTAAGGTAATCCACCTAGTGATGCATCCCAGCATCCTACTTGCCCTGACCACAACCCTCCTGCACTGCTCTGAATTATTTATGTTAACATCTACCAAGACACCTAGGTCTCTTTCCCCTGCTGTGGCCTGCAACTCATCCTCCTCAGGGTGTACACATAGGTTTTTCCTGCCCTAGGTGTAGCACCTTGCACTTAGTGGAGTTAAATTTCAATTTCCAGTTGCAGGACCACCTAGCCAGAGTATCCAGGTCCTCTTGCAGGTCCAATCTCCCCTCCTCCCCCTCCACCACTGCTCCCAGCTTAGAGTCATCCGCAAAGAGACTCATTTCACACCTATACTTTCCCTGTTATCAGAGATGTAGGCGTTGAACAGGAGTGGCCCCAGGACTGATCCCTGTGAGACCCCTTTATGACCTCCCTAGGAGACGAGACCTTACGTCCTTATATATTTATGTATTACAGATGATAACACAGACATTGAGAGCACCAGTGGTGCCACAGAGCTGTCCATGGAAAGAGGTAAGCAACCACCTACTGCTACCTCCAGTGGTCAGAATAGTGGACCTCTAGGTGCTGGTGGCTCATCTGAGCCAGAACACTCTGAAGGTGAGCCTGGTACATCCAGTAAATCCTGCCCCGCTAAAGGATGCTTGACTCGTGCACGCAAATGTTAGTTCAGACATATTTTTGCACAGCTTTATAACTAACTTTTTATTTTCCTTTTTTCTCTTTCAGTAGAGGAGAGATCTATTGTATGTCAACCAACAAATTCTGGTAAGACATTATAATACGTGACAGTGTATGGGGAGCCTTCATTGTGTATGTAAATCAATATACTAAAAAATGTGATTGTGCTGCAGTACTGACATAAGTACTGCATCACAGCAGGTTTGTTTTGTGCTGCAGTAATTAAATCACAAAGCAAACAATCACTTGGTTTCTTAATTCATTCAGTCTGTCTTACCTACTGTTCAGTACACATGTGAAAGCCTTCAAAGTACTGTACTGACACTTTTTAAAAACTTTAAATGGGGGAAGTAATTACTTATCAATTTGCTCTATTGGCTGCGAAGTGGGGAGGAGCATCCATTTCCACCAATTAATGACCATCACTTTGGCAAGCAGGTTGCCAAACAAATGAGTCCTCAACTGAGAAATTGGATGGATGAACAGCAATGTGCAAGGGTGTTGCATACCACCATGACAGTATCAGAGTGACTTTGCTAAGTGCAGAACTGTAACTGGGGACAACAGGCAGCACAACAAGCCAAGGTGGAGGAAGGCGTGTCAATCAATCTCACTGCAGTGGTGATCAGGCATGACCAACAGTTGCAATAAAATTGTACTGAAATGAAGAAGGAACAGCATAGCAACAAATGCATTTTTTATTTACAGAATCTGACTGAAAGGAAACTATGGTGGTTTTCTGTGTCATGGCTTCCCATCAGGGACACTGGTTTACCGGGATTGAGAAAGGGCATATTCCGTTTTGCACATTGTAAAAAATGGTATTGTCACCAGTGTCTGCTAAGCCAAAATCCGCTTTTACCGGTGTTTGGTTTTGTGTACTTTATTTAACAATTTTTAACTCTGCTAACATGCATGTTAGCAATTTTGATTTCCACTATTACACATCCTTCCATCCTTGTACCAATTTAAAGTTATTTTAGGTACAAGATGTGATGGCAGCAGCAACACTGCAGCCCCCATCCCTAAGGTGTAATGGAAGCAGCACTACAGCCCCATCCCTCAGGTGTGATGGCGGCAGCAGCAAAAGCACTACAACCTCTCTCCCTCAGGTGTGACAGAAGCAGCAGCACTGTGGCCCCCATCCCTTAGGTGTGATGGCAGCAGTACTATTTCACCATTCCTCAGGTGTGATGGCAGTAGCAACAATGCTGTCCACATCCCTCTGGGGCAATGGCAGTAGTGACAGCACTATGATCCCCTTTCTTCAGCACCTACACCCCAAATGCACAAGTTACAATTGACTTGGTCTCTTTGCTTGTTAGAACTCAGATGTGAATTAATCTGAACCATCACCACTAAGGTGGACTAGCTTTGTTTTTTCCTATCTATAATTTAACTGCCTGAATTGGATTTCTGCCTGTGACACTGCTGACCAGGGTTAGGGAACAGACTTGGGTGTTGGAGGGCCAGCTGGTGGGTGAAGGCTTGAGTGTCCAACGACCACTCACCTTCTCCCGGGAGGGAGGGTGGGTACATGGCTCAGCATTTGCTAGGCCCCTGGTGGAGGCCAGAGGCATGACAACATGTCAGCCCTCACTGCAGGAGGGAGCGTGTCAGATGTCGGCTTGTGCCTTGACATCGTGTGGCCTGTCATGCTCCCAAGAAAATGGGAAAACACCCACTGACCCAACCGAAGGACAGCTGTTGGTCCCTCCATCAGCCAGAATCCCCAGACATGTGTCTGTTCTGACCCCTGCCATGCCCAGGATACACAGGAAGATCTTTAGGGCAATTCTCCTCCCCTGGCAGCCTCCCACAGGGGTAGGGGCCCACTCAATGAAGGGTTACTTTGGGTTACCTGGTAGCACAGCAGTATGGGGCAGTGGATGGTGTTCGACACTCAGCAGTGATGGTAGGGGGCCTTGGAAGGCCTGAAGGAGTGAATGCCCAGAGGGTAAAAACTGTTTGAATTTGTTTCTTTGAAATAAAGTGTCTTCACCTAAAAAATCCACAAGTGATTAGTGGAGGACGTTCAAATGGATTCATTCATCTACCAGACATGTGGATGCTTTTTTTTTTTCCATTTGTGCCCATGAAAAGGGTGTCTCCCAGTTTTCATGTCTTTGTTCGGATGTTAATTGAGCACTACTCTGCCCACCAGCATCATACAGCCCCTGGGGTCTTACCTTCTGTACGTCATTGACTGTGCTTTCAAAATCCACTGGCCAAACATAAGTACATTTAAATACTTAACATTGGCTTTTTGTTGAAGCAGTCTATCAGAAAACCTTTTATTGTCACAGAGACTGAAACAGTAGGTGGGAGAAAAGCTGCAAATGATCCAATTCACCTAAATGGGGTGCTAACTGTGAAGTATTTTCATAAGTAGTAAGGCAGTTTCTTCTTTGTGAACATACTTTCATTCAGACTAGTCTTCATTCAAACAACTGAGGATTGTGGATGGCCCTACTGGTTATAAACTTGAATAAGCTAGTTGGTAACAGTGATCCTGCATTTAGCAATCTACAACCTAAATGCTCATATGCAAAGAATACAATAAACACCTGACTAAAATCTAAAAACAAGCTTATAAAACACATAAAATGTACCTGAACATTTATCTTTACCTATACAAAATCATTTCATCCCTAGTAAAAACTCAGGTAAATTACATGGTACCCTGACTACTATTCTATGATGTAGTAAACATATATTGGTATTTTTTTTTATATTCTTTGTAAAGCAGGTAAGGCCCACTAGGCAGGACTGTCTGTTTTCAGGAGTGACCTAGAAGAACTGGGGAGGTTAAGTGACTTGCTTGGAGTCACACAGTATGCAAGTGGAGGTTGTGGGAATCAAACCCAAGTCTGCTGGATGTACCCAGTTCATTCACTACTTGCTAATTTAACCACTTGGCATGGGTGGTTAAACTAAATGGCTGATTACAACAAAGCAGTGCGGGTGATTTCCTTACTGACTCTATACACAGCAAAGCAGAAAGAATGCAAAGCACAGCAGCCTTCATTTTAAGATGCTGAAATCTGGGTCGGCCCGCTAGGGCTGCTGTAGCACTATTACTTGCAATGCCCGCGACCCAGGGTCAGAAGCGAACTTGGGTTGCTGGAGGTCTGGCCAGGGGAGTAGGATTGAGCACCTGGGGGACTGCTCTCCTCCTCCAGGGAGGGTGGGCTGCAGGTCATGCTGATTCACCACTACCTGTGTGACCACGGGTGGTAATGCAATGGTGCCACAGAGTGATCAGGAGGGGAGGACCCTAGCCAGGATATGGAGCAGTGGCATGTCTCTATGTGACCTACCTCCTTGGATCTCCTCTACTGCCAGTGCCCTCAGGGACAAAGACCAGAAAACCAGGAACAATCACCCCACATTGGCCACTGGCAGAAGGGACCCAGGTGCCCCAGACTTCATAACCAGGCTCCATGAGGGACCCACTGAGCTGCCCGACACACACTAAGGGAGTGTGGATGGGTCCTGGGGTCCCCTCCCTTTCCACCTGGTGGGGGTACAACCCAGGCAGGATAGGGGCAGGACCACAGGAGCTCCTGAGCATTTCCTAGGGGTGAAGCTAAGGGATACCCAGCCTGAAAAGTGGAGACTGATGCTGTGAGAAGGGGACCCAGAAAGAGAAAATAAAAAAAAAAATAAAAAAAAACTGCTGAAATCTTAGAGATTCTGTGCAGTGATATGCAATTTCCATGAGGCACCGGTACAAGAATTAAAAATTCACAAACCAAGCAGGATTCCGTGATTGTTACTGGTAAAATGGAAAACCAGGGTCCCTGCTTCCCATACACTAAATAAAATAAAATATGGGCAACCAAACTTTCCAAACCTTGTTCTGTATGGTTGGCTGTACATGAGTCTGCTTGTCTATGCACTGTAAAAATATTTTTGTCCTGTGGTACCAACCAAAGTAGTACAGCACAACAGCTTTTTCATCAACTGCAGTTCTTATGTCATTATGCCAAGAAATAAGCACAGCTAATATGGTTATTCAGCTACACTTGCTGTGAGCATTGCCCAAAGTACATTGTATGAGAGAAAACAGAGATCAGGGTGTTGGTTTTACACAGGAGGAGGATCTGAATGATCACTGTGCATTATTTGCTTAAAAAGAAATCACAATGCGCTATAGAAATAATGTTCTTATTCTGCAAGTTCCAAATATTTTTGTTTTGTTATTTTCCTTTCAACAGAGCTACCTGCTTGCCAGTGTTGTCAGACTGATGATAAACAGGGTAAGTTATACATTCATGGGATGTCACAATACTTAAATTTTATTATAAAGTGGGTAAGAAAAATCATGTTACGTAATTGGTTAATAGCTGTGAGTAATAACACCAATGGTATATAAATTGCCTTTGAAGTCTTCCAACTTGTTTTCTACTGTAACCTAACTGCCTAGAAATCTCATAGCATTGGTACAGAATTCTTACAGAATGTCACACCAAAAAGTTTCTTGTAAAAGGACTGAGTTACCGCCCAGTCTATTTTCACCCTTTCATGGTGCAAACCCTGATGCTTTGTATGACAAACTATTTACCAACGTTGAAGAATGTTCTTATTGTTCATTAACACATACATTTGCATGATTGTGCTATTATTTTTCTGTCATTTCACAAACAATATAACACAAACCAGTTTTTTAGTTACTGAGTAATTAACACACTTCTCCCTCCCCATCCAACCCTATGAGTCAAGAGCACTTGGCTACTGCTTATTGTTCCAGCCCAAAGAGTTTGCATAGAACATGGGGATCTTGGTAATTATCTAATAATCACAACCCGTGTCATGTGTTATTAGTTATTTATTTATATTCTACAACTGTGACATTCCTACTGTTACTTAAAATAGATGTAACCTGTGTAGACAGTATATACAACTACATTACCTCAGCTCACAACAATACCAATATGTACAATCAAAGTTGTCTGTGTTAAACTGTACATACTGTAGTTAAAAATGAGACCATTTTACGTACAGTGCTCACTGATAACTATTTACTTACTATGCATGGGGGGGGGGTACTGAAATACCAGATCTGAAATGGTACCTGCAGGTACCTGAAGACTACCCAAAATGTCCCTAAAAATACTCTAATGAAAAGTGTGTAGTTGGTTCTGGTCAGGTAGGTAATATCCAATTCTACTACCCTGTTGTCCTTCCCTGACCATAACAAAAATGTGAAAGACTGTTTTTGACTGTAGGCTGTATACTATTACACTGTTTGTTAGGTGCCCTGTCATTTATGAGGCAGGTACAAGAGGCACAGCCTCTCTTAGTGAGTCTGGTGTTGTTTTCAAAAATTATGCCCATGGCAGGCATTGCTGAGGCATGTATGACAGGCACAGCTGCTGTGAGTGAGCTTGCTGCTGTTTCCAAAAATGATACCCATGGAGGGCATTGATTAGGCAGATGTGAGAGGTGCAGCTGCTCTGAGTGCATGCAAATTTAAATAATGGTGCCAACATTGTCAGAAAAATTACAAACATGCATATTTGCCCATAAACTGTCGGTGACCATGGCAGGATTTATGTCAGATTTCCTTTCCCTCACTGATGGCAATGGTGATTGTTAAAAATTTATAGATGTGCTATTGTCTGTGCCAGAGGTGCACTCTGATGATTTGGCAGAGATTGACTGACATACATCACTTAATGGTGTTGGTCAGGAAATGTTACATTTGGTTAACAAAAAATCTCTCCAATGGGAAATGACATCCCCTGCTGGAAGGATGGCTTCATTTTTCCCCTTAAAGCAAGGCTCTAGCAATGTAGACAACACATAGGTGGCATTCTTAAACATGACATTTATTCTCTGATCACTTGACAGTCTGAGACTCAAGTCATCTTCTAGCATAACAGTGGTGGTGTCCTCTTTTGACTGAAAGTCTTTCTTTATGTCATCAAGGAAAATGTGAAGAAATCTTATTTGAGGATGAATTTGACTCAGAGTAGCACAGTCCACACTGACATCATGTATGGCAGCCTCAAATGGCTCCAATAAGGTGACCAAAGATTCAAGTAGACTTCAGCTGCTGGAACTAAGCATGATGTCTACTTTATCAATTTGATTCTCCATGGTGTTGTCCTGTACAGCTTTCTTTCTGTTCAAGGAACATTTCCAACATGTAAAATGTTGAATTCCAGCAGGTTGGAACTTCCTGCTTTAATGCATGCAGTGGTAAGTTGTTTGACCTCTGCAGACCCTTCAGGATTTTTATGCTTTAACAGAGTGGCTGAAATGCTCACATATTTTCTTAGCAAGACCTAACAGGTTTTCACCATTTAATTTTCCATTTAAAAAATTATGGATGAGAAGATTTTAACAATGTGCAAAACAATGTATGTACTGTTAGTTGTCATCTCTAACAGCTTTGACTATGTTGGCACCACTTCCTGACACTGTCATAGTAATGTGCCAGCAGAAAAGGACCATCTTGGTCCATCTAGTCTGCCCATTTCCACCATGCCCCTACTTGCCTCCACTTCCCAGGGATATTTTCCTCTGCCCCCCAGCCAACCCCTTGTGTCAGTCTCATGCCCTCTTGAATTCCTATTGTTTCTGCAAACACCACCTCATTAAGTAATTTTTCCCAGAGTTCCACTCCCCTCTCAGTGAAATAACATCTCCTTACATTGCTCTTTAATCTATGAACCCTGGAGATAAGGAACACAGAGTAAACCATTTCTGGAATTGTTTTTCCAGCTCCTGCAAAATATTCACACTTATCACATTTCACCACAGTGTGATTTTCCTCAAAAGTGGTGACACATAATACAGTCTGCTTCCTACTGCTTATGGCAGAGTGAGAATTATTACTTTCTGACTGAAGACTTGCCCAGTGAGCTGTAACAGTCATGTAGTCAATTGTTTTGTTGCTGGTCCATATATCTCTAGTTATGTGAACCTGTTTCACCTCAGAGAGTTTTGGCTGCTTAATGACTTCAGTGCACAAGTCATACAACTGTGGAACAGCCTTTCTCATGAAATATGATTGACAGGGAACAGTGTACCATGATTCAGTGCAGTTCATGAACTTGAGGAAACCTTTCTGGGCAACAAAAGCTACAGGGTTGACAATTGGCCAACAGCTCTGCAATGGCACTTTTTAAAACTGTTTCATTGCAGCCCCAGTCGTATGCAACTCCCTTCCTCATCAGATTTGTGACAGTTTATCTGTTGAGAGTTTTAAATGGGAGCTAAAGAACTTTCTGTTTAATCAAGCATTCATGGATGTTTAATATAGTTTATTTATATATTATTTGTTATTGATTTGATTTTACCTGTATTGTTTTTTATTTGTCAAACTCATTCTAAAGCACATTGAGTCTAAATTGAGAAATGTGCTCTGTGATGCTCTGCCCCTTGCTTATGATTATTGTATGATATTGGTATTATAAATACATGCTCTGTGTACAATATGTCAGAATGTGAGGAATTTGACCTGTAACTTCAAGGTGTCAGTGGTTGAGAACTACAGGATGTAATTAAACTGATCAGGAAAATCATTTAATTGACTTCCTTGCAAAATGGCATTTTATTACCTTTTTATGACCTGCCCAGACTTTTGAAGTTGAAACCAAATGTGACTTTATGACATCAGAAAAAGGACATCATTAGGGTGATTCCTTTTGGTTTCTTAACACTTTGCTGCCAGTGTGGGATTGTTAAGTTCAAAGAGAATTGTTTAATTAAACACTGTCATATTTGGGAAATGGCTAGTTACAGATTTGTCAAGGAAATGACTCATATCCTCAGAGACACTTATGTCAGAGAATTAAAATCTAAGGGAGGATCCTGCTGACCTTCTCCAAAAAGGGGTGGGGAAAGATAGAGTTATACATGTATCATTGTAGATGAAGTATCATTATCATCTTGTGCTCTGAAAACAGAAAGTTCTCTCTAACTAAAATCAGCACTTACTAAAAGGTAATACTTAGATAACAATGATCTAAAGTATTGTGGTAGGAGTTTTGTTCTGTAATTTACCCATTTTCTTTTGTGACTGTGAGCTCATGCTATTTGTTCTGTATTTTATTTTACAATTTTTAGTAAACATTTTCTTTAAGATACTACCTGTGTCTCCTCAGTCATTTTTGCGTGTCATTGTTGAACTGATTTTAAGTCTGACAGCTGTAAGAGCTTGCATGGTGTTACTAAACTGGAAAATGGTAAGAACATCCTAGGTCCCTTATAGAGTTAAAAAGGGTTCATTTTGGATACCTAGTTAGGTGCCCCTGATGAAGAACTGTACCGCATTCCACAAAGAGTGTACGTATCCAAGCCTGTTAATTGGGTATGCTAGCATAAGGTTCACAGTTTGAATCCTTCTAGAACTCAAGACTAAAGGTGATTCAGACCCAAAGCAGACAAGAGAGTTACCCTGTCTGTCCCCCTGTTCACACTACTGCACTCTGAGGTTGGCACTGAGGGAGCAGAGGGCCTGACCTGTGGAGTGCATTTGTGACAGATTTGATTTGCAGCGGTGTGATTTAAAGTAATTGGTAACACAAGCTTTAACAGTTCAGTGTGTCAGCTTAATACTGTAAAGCTCACTTGAAAAATAAGGCAGTGATTTATTTTTAAAAAAGAAAACAGAACTATATAATTTTGATTACAGTCAAAGTTCCTACCTGTTTAATTTTTTTCTAATGTGCAAGTTAGAGTAGCCATAGTTAGGAAAGAAGATGGCTTCCAACTACAGCAGGTACACTGCAGACTACTTGAGGCAGTTGTGCCAGGACAGATGAGACCAGTATGAGGGGAAGGCAACAAACAGAACCTTTTAGATGCCCTGATTGCAGCAGATTCCCAGAGCATTGAGTCACAGTCTGTGACTGTAAAGGACCAAATCTTGGGCAGTGTCCGGATCCAGTGAGGAGGACAGCAGAAATAGTGCAAGTCAAGGACCACAGCATCAGGGGAAGGTCACCAGCATCCTGGAGCCAGAAGCAATCAGGCTGCAGATGGAGTTGTGGATGATGGAGCTGGAGTTCCAGAGAGAAGAGAGACAAGAGCAGCAAGAGGCAGAGGGGAAGAGGAGTGAGAACAGTGAGAAGCTGAGTGAGAACAGTGAGCAGCAGAGCAAGAACAGTGAAAAGTGGACTGTGAAGAGCATGAGTGCCAGAGGCAACATGAACTGGAGAAGTTATGACTCCAAACCCCAGCACCAGCACAGATAAGTGGCTTGGGTTTAACTGGAACTACAAGACTAGGTTACAAGTTAAATTCCAAACTGATAGCAGAATTTAAAGAGGGGGAGGATATGGATGCCTTTTTAAATTCCTTTGAAAAAGTTTGTATTCAATCAAATATTTCTAGAGGGTTCTGGAGCTTCCAGCTATCCCTGCTACTTACTGGGAAAGCTCGGGATGCCTTGATTCAAATGGACAATGAGGACAGTAATGACTACAGCAAACTTAAAGCTGTACTATAAAAAAAGTATGAATTAACTTCAGAAGCATACAGAGCTAAATTCCATATGCTCAAGAGAAGCCCTGACATGAGCTCTGAGGATCTAGCCACAAAACAACATCAGTTTTTAAAATGTTGGTGGGAAGGAATTGAAACAAACTCTGTAGATAAAATTGAAAATGTTGCATTGTTAGAGCAGTTTTCTGGAGCATGTCCAGCTGAGCTGAAAACCTGGCTGGAGGACCATGATCCAAAAACAGTGCAGGAAGCTGCTGAACTCTCGGACGGCTATGCCAACAGCAGACCTGCTCTGAGAGCAAATGGAGCAGGAGTGGCAGTGCAGAAAGTGAAAAGCGCACCTTCAGGGCAGATAAAACCCTCCTTGCCACCACCAAAACCAGTTAGCCCCAGGTTTCAAAGAAAAGATTTTTCTGAGAAAAGAAATAAATGTTGGATTTGTAAAGAAACTGGGCATATTGCCAGACACTGTT
This sequence comes from Neoceratodus forsteri, assembly GCA_016271365.2. Lineage (NCBI taxonomy): Eukaryota > Metazoa > Chordata > Ceratodontiformes > Ceratodontidae > Neoceratodus > Neoceratodus forsteri. The sequence continues at coordinate 962,816,930 of CM028132.1, read as the reverse complement.
CCAAAGGGACAAGAAATACACAAAGTGGTGCTAGGAAAGAAGTGAATTGTTTGTGTATCCTTGAAAGCATGCTTGTAAACATGAGGGAACACATGCACCCAGTCACTGTGAATGGTGTACAAACGTGAGGGTTAAGACACACAGGGTTATCCCTGACATTGGCAAAAGGGGATCTGGTACAGCCTGGTCAGCTTATACCCAATACATTTGTAAGTATACAGGGGTTCACTGGGAAGGAGAAAATATTGCCACTCATAGTGTTCTTTTAGACTGGAGTGAAACAGGGGGAACCGTGCAACAGGCTGCTGTAGACGAAGCTTTAGCAGTTGATTTCATCCTCGGCAACAATCTCAAACAGGGGATGGTGTGTGCAGGTATCTGTAGCCAAGTGGCAAGAGAAAATTGTACTTCCATAGACTTCATAGAAGCCACTGTGGAAACCACTGGGAGGCTGGTTCCCCAACCTGTGTCTCTTGATATGGAGACTAATGAAAGGGGGTAGAAATTTCCCCAGTAGCAGTTAACCAAACAGCTATGGAGGGTTACTCTGAAGAAAGAGAGGTGACCCATTGTCAGAGGGTTAGGGATGGCAATGATCCTGAGTGCCCTGGCGCTAGAGCTAGGGACCCTAGTTTGAATACTGAAGGGGACCTGTCCCATGCCTCGGGAATGTGAATGGAATTTGCAGTTGCTCAGAAAACTGACCCTAGTCTAGAGAAGCTGAGGGCTTGGGCAGACACTGACAGAGCACAGGGAGGTGATGGGAAACATAATGATTGTCGGGAAAATGGACTGATGTTTACACAGGATGCTAAGACAGAGGGAGGAGTGATAGGTATTCAGCTTGTTGTTCCCCAGGGGTACTGTGACCAGTTACTCAAGATTGCACATGGTATTCCCTTGTCTGGTCATCTGGAAATCACGTGCACTATGTAGCAACCTGCCAGAATTTCTATTGGCCCAACTTCATCCAGCTGGTGAAGGAGTATTGCAGGTCTTCTCACCGGTGCCAAGAAATAGGGAAGGTGGGGAAGAAAACCCAAGTCACCCTAATTCCACTGCCCATAGTGGATGAGCCATTTCAGAGGGTGGGAATGGATATTGTGGGGCCTTTAAACACCCCAGCTCCTCCAGGAAGAGGTTCATCCTGAGTGTGGTGGATTATGCCACCCGGTACCCAGAGGCAATCGCCCTATCCTCTCTGAGGAGAGACAAGGTGGCAGATGCCTTCCTAGGGATTTTCTCCCATGTTGGGTTTCAGCAGGAGGTTATCATCGATTGAGGGGGTTCCATCATGTTGGACCTGATTAAACGTTTGTAGGAGAAGTGTGGGGAGGTGCAGAGACGCACAACACCTTATCACCTGCAAGCCAAAGGTCTTGTGGAAAGATTTAATGGTACCCTGAAGTCAATGCTACAAGCATTTGCTGAACAGCATGGGAGGGACTGGAAGAAATACCTTCCCCACCTGTTGTTTGCATAAGGGAGGTGCCCCAAGAGTCGATATGGTTTCCCCCTTCGAACTCTTATATGGACACTGGGTAGTGGTGTAGGGTGGCCTCAATATTTGCATAGTACAGCTGGAGTGATAAGAGCGTGGCTTCCCCTAAGGACAACTACACAGTGGCGACAGAGGTGGGAGAGGTATTTTAAAAAGTCAATTAGAACTTCAGTCCAGCATCTTGGTGGTTTATGCTCGATTGGCTGTCAGGCTGGGGCAGAGAGAGAAAGATTTAGGCTGCCATCTTCTTCGGGTCCAAGCCACGCCCCCCATAAGCTGTTTTTCTGAACATTAAGGAGATAAGCCACATGCACTTATATATATAAGCTCATAAGTTGTTGACGGTGTATTATACCATTTCTAGGTAAGATAAGTGCTTCCTAGTACTTGCTCCACATCAGGCCACTCAATGGTTCAACTCAATTTGTACTCAATGTACTCATTTTATTTTACAATTTAAGCCTTTACCTGTACGTTCTACATGTTGTATTTTACTCAGACCTGTGGAGCATATCACCAGTCTCGCATGTATTTCATTAATGCTGTTTTTATGTAATGACTATGTACTCCTATTTCCCTTTCCCCCAGGATGCTCCATGAGATGAGCAAGTTTATATTATTCAGCGTGCCTTTCCTGGTGAAACTTTTCAATAAATAATAAGAGTATAGTCCAACAATCGTGGAAACTAATACCTGATGCTTAAATGGATGTTTTCCAGAAGTGTTTGGTGCCTTTCAGAGCTCTTTTAATGTTTGCCCACCATTGTTGGCTGCTAAGCCACACCCCTACATTGTTATATTGTGAAATAAATTACACAAGAAAAACAAATTAATATGAATACAAGATTGAATGTTTTCTGTAAAAAGAAAACATGAACATACACAGCTGTGTTTCTATTGCTCTCCATGTACAGTATAATCTTGTATTGTGAATATCCATGCATGTCCATGTTAGAAAAAGATATTTGCTTCCAGTCAATGCATTGTTTGTTAGGAGGAGGCAGTAGCACATTATTATTGATTGCCAGAACCTACAAACTGATTGTGTTTCATAGTTTTCTGTATTCAAATTAATTTCCTGAAACAGATTTAAAGTTGTTTGCATACAGGAAGGCAAATTTGTGTCATCTGTGATGTTATATATTAATACATATGACAAGTGGCTGTGGCAGACTGCAGTACTGTTTCAAGAACCAGACATAACCACAGTACAGTATTGATGCTTTTATCGAACGATTATCTTTCATAGTGATAATAAAAGGCCATGACTGCATGAATTATAACACTGTGTATAGTAACCACATAAGTATAGTAAATGCACAATATAACACTACATAGAAAATAATAAAATATGTTATGTATAACTTCTAAAACTAATAATAATAATATCACTATTATGCAACTTGTTGTCAGTAAAAAAAAAATTAATATATGTAACATAATATGACACTTGCTTTATAAATTTTTGTTATTTTGATATGATCGAAACATTCAAACACCTTAAGGGCATTAACAAGGTGAAAGAGTCTAACATGTTTAAATATAAGAAAAATAGCAGGACAAGAGGACACAGCATGAGACTAGAGGGAGGGGAATGTGAGGAAATCCTTTTTCACAGAAAGGGTGGTGGATGCATGAAACGGCCTACCTCAGGAAGTGGTGGTTATGAATACAGTGCAGGGCTTCAAACAGGCATGGGATAGGCATAAGGGAGTAATACAGATGAGTAGGAATAGATAGGCCGCTGACAGAGCAAAGGCCGATGGCACATTTATAAGGTAGAAAAAGAAATGGGCAGACTGGATGGGCCTTGCGGTCCTTATCTGCTGTCAACTTCTATGTTTCTATGTTTCATTACTCTCCAATACAAGGATATGGGTGTCATTCTTGATTGCAGGTTGACATTTAAATTGTAAGTCTAATTAATTATTCATGAAATAAAGAAAATTACTGATTGGCTGCCATGCCAGTCTGAAATCCCATGGTAGTGCCTGGTACAGCAGCCACACTGCTGTTCACACGCTGCCCTCTGTCTTCTCACCCCATCTGTCACTGAGAGTTAGTGAAACACCCGTGTGGAAGCAGCCGTCAAATAAAAATAAACCATTGTACACCATAAGTAATTCAAGATGCCCATCAGAATGTAAGTTACAATTGGTTACTTCACACACACATACTGAATATTCATTGCATTTATCGTGGCGGCATTCCCGTCACCGCAGAACTATTTAAATCCAAAAATTTCTCAAATAAAACAGAACTTGTCAACATTTTAACACCAAACAGTTGAAAAAGCAGGTACTACATACACCAACAGTATACCTCCCCATACACTGAAACACAGTAAGAGGTACCACACAGCAGCCAAAGACACGTGCCGCTGTCACTGATCACAAAGAAACAAAAACACACACAAAAAAAACGCCCAAAAAGGTCATTACTGTGATTAGACTTACAAATGCAATAATGACCCCAGAGCCTGTCATTTCCTGTCGATTAATGACCGTCTGGGTGGGGATGGCCCTCGTCACATCCTCCTCCCCAGGTAGTCATTAATCTCCAGGAAATAACCAGCTCTTCAGTCATTATTGCTTAAATACAGGTGTCGGTGGTAGTCAGGAATGGTTTTTACCGTCTTCATAATATTGCCTGAATTAAACTGTATTTTGTGCCATCTGACCTTGAGACAGTTGTCCATGCCTTTGTCACCGACAGATTTGGATTACTGCGATGTTCTCTACCTAGTGCTACCTGGAAGTTTAGTGTGCTGACTGCAGTTGGTCCAGAATGCTGTGGCCCAGTTGGTGGCATGAAATCCTCGTAGTGACCACATCACACCTGTGTTGCAGGCTCTGCATTGGCTTACTGTTCATTGGTGCACCATCTTCAAGATTTGCTTGATAACGTTCAAGGCCCTACATGGACTGAGCCCAAGCTACCTGAAAGATCTAAAGTCTTATACTCCCTCTCGCCCCCTCCAGTCCACAGACGCAGGTTAACTTCTGGTTCCTTGTTCCAATTTAAAACATAAACATTTAAAACAAAAAGGCAATTCTAGTGGGGGGTAGGGGAAAGTAGATGTTGGTTAACTAGAATCTGCAGCTTAACCATTAGGTAGGGAAATAGGCAGACTAGGTGGGTCAAGCAGATCTTAACTGCCATCAAATTCTATGTTTCTATGTTTCTAACAGCCTGGGAGGGCTGGCTCCATGGTGTGGGGCAATGGGGGAATCACCTGGCATGCTGACAACACAGTTTCACATTTGAGCCTTGGGATGACAGAAGCAGAGGCTGGCAAGGAGGGTTGAAGAGCACCCCTCTGATGCTCTCCTCCAAGGGAGGAGGGTCAAGGATGCATTGCCCTTTGGTGGCTCCTGGCAGCCGGTTTCGGCATTGCACTTCGTGGCATGGGTGACTACATGTCGCATGCATGAAATGTCAGAATGCCACAAAGTGTGTCCGTAAGTGAGTGGGGGGAACAGAAAAAAATGGAAAATGCCACCTAGCCACCCGGATGATGGCAGCACATCCTTCCATTGCTGCAATAGCTCAGGAATGCCCATGCTGCACCCTCGCCACCTCCTGCAAGGATTGAAGAAGATGCCTATGGGCACTGGAAAGTCTCCCCTTCCAGCTGTGACCATGGGCATGGGTCTCCCAATGAAGGAATACATTGGGTCGGTCGGGGTTGGCAAGATGAAAGGCAGCAGACAGCAGATGGGAGGATAATGGCAGCAAAGGAGAGGATGGCAAGGCCAGTAGGGACAAGGAGATAAATAAATAACACACAAAAAAACAGTCTGAGGATAGGGCCTTTGGAGTTGCAGCCCCTTTATTGTTGGACAATCATTCAGAAGCAGTATGTTCTGCCCACCATTGTGGATACCTTTAAACACAGATTAAAAATACATTTATTTACACAGGTCTAGCCAGATTAATAATTAATTTTAGAGTATTTTTTTTGTTACTGTCTTATTTATATTTCGATGTATTTATTTGTCTGTTTTTTTTTTTTGTATCCTCAAAGTGAAACCTGTCTATTTTATTGTTTGTGAGGCACTCTGAGCCATTGGATAGAGTGTCATATAAATAAAATCTGCCTTGCCTTGCCATTCTGGCTTCCCTGCCACACCAAAAGGAAGGCATGCTTACAGTCAGCCCCAGAGGAACTGGTGGATGTGGATACAGTCAGTAAGGATGACAAAGTTATCATCATTGAAGAACAAGGTATACTAAAGTTACAGAATCAGACTCAATATCATAAATTCCAACTGTTACAGATTATTCTTTACAGTTGACAATAAATAGACTTACAGTTACTGAAGTGGCCAAGAAGGTAAGGGTGAAAATGATGGCATTCAGGAAGTAGCAGGAACATCAGAGGTAAGAAGACAGATCACTGTATCTGGAAAGGCAGAGGAAAGTGGGGGAAGTAGTTAGGAGTGCAAAGCCACAAACAGAAAAAAAATAGCCCAGTCAATAACAAAAGGGGACAAGAACTTCTTCAGGTACATTAGTGAAAGGAAAAAGGCTAAGGGTGGGATTGTGAGACTAAAAGGTGATGGAGAGAGTGTGTAGAAGGAGACCAAGAAAAAGTAGAAATCCTGAACAAATATTTTAGTTCAGTATTCACAGAGGAAGGGGAAGGGGAGGGACCACATTTAGGCATTAGAAGCACCACTGGGATGGAGGTGGACACCAGTCCATTCACAGAGGAAAGAGACTGAAAGTAGACAAGGAAATGGAGCCAGATGGGATACATACGAGAGTATTAACTCTTCACATCTATGCTCCACTCTTGTGGGCCACTTTGCACTGATTTCTATTTAATTCAGGTGTGGAGAACTCAGGGAGGTGCTGGCAGCACCACTGACAGCCCCATTCAAAAGATCGCTGGAAACAGGGGTGGCATCAAAGCACTGAAGAAGGGCAAAAGTGGTCCCTTTCCACAAGAGTGGGAACAGGGAGGAGACTGAAAATTACAGGCCAGTCAGCCTGACCTCGGTGGTAGGGAAACTGATGGAATCACTACTAAAACAAAGGCTGGTGATATATCTAGAATCCAGTGGTGCACAGGACCCAAGGCAGCATGGATTCTCAGTGGCAGGATCTTGTCAAACAAATCTTATAGATTTCTTTGACTAGGTGACTAGGGAGGTGGAACAGGGAGGGTTGGTGGGTGTGGCCTACCTAGATTTCAGTAAGGCTTTTAACACTGTCCCACATAGAAGGCTTGTAAACAAGCTGGGCAGCCTAGGAGTGGGTACCAGGGTGGTAAACTGGGTCAAACATTGTCTAAGTGATAGGACACAGAGGATGGTGGTGACCGGAGTTCAATCCGAGAAGAGGGGAGTGACTAGTGGGGTCCCATGGGGATCAGTGCTTGGACCAGTCCTCTTTAGTGTATTCATAAGCAACATTGCAGAAGAGTTGGAAGGGAAGGTATGTATTTTTGCAGATAACACAAAGATCTACAACAGGGTTGCAGTCCAGGAGGGGTAGAGAAAATGAGAAGGGACCTAAGCATGCGTGAGGAGTGGTCAAGGATGTGGCAGCTAAGATTCAATGCAAAGAAGTGCAAGATCATGTACTTGGGGTACATAAATGCAGGGCAGGAGTACATTATGGGGGGAGGCACTGACAGCACCAAACAGGAAAGAGACCTGGAAGTGATCATATCTGATGACCCAAAGGTTGCCAAATGATGTGAGAAGGCCATGAGGAGAACCAGTGGAATACTTGGGTGCATAGGGAGAGGTGTCTCCAGCAGGAGGAAGGAGGTAGTGATACTGTACAGAATATTGGTGAGACCTGGAGTACTATGTCTTATTCTGGAGGTCACATTTCCGGAAATACATTGACAGAGTAGAGGCAGTTCAGAAAAGGGCAACAAAAATGGTGCTGGGGCTGCACCAGAAGTCATATGAGGGGAGACTAGAGGATCTCGATATGTATTCCCTGGAAGAGAGGAGGAAGAGGGGGGATATAATAAAAACTTTCAAATATCTCCAAGGTATAAATAAGGTACAAGAGAATAGCATCTTTCATAAAGGATGGAGAAAAGGACTTCTTCAGACACATAAGCAAGAGAAGGAAGAACAAAGACCAAGTTGTGAGGATTAGGAAGGATGGAGGGTGGGTGGAGAAGAGAGTGGATCAGGCAGAGGCACTAAATGAATAATTCTGTTCTGTGTTCACATAGGAGAAAGTGGGGCAGATACCACAAGGGAGTGGTGGAGTGGGCTGTGGAGGAGGAGGGGAAGGGGGTGACTGATATAGGGATTAGAGAGGACAGGGTCCAAGAAGGATTAAGGGCACTAAGGGTGGACAAGGCACCAGGACCAGAAGGCATTCACCCTAGGATACTTAAGGAACTAGCAGAGATCCGGGCAGGACTACAGGCTGATCTGTTCAATACTTCCCTGGACACAGGATGCATACCACAAGACTGGAGGATGGCCCATGTGGTGCCCATTCCCAAAAGTGGCCGTAAGGATGAACTGGGCAACTATAGACCAGTGAACATCACGTCAATTGTAGGTAAGCTGGATGAGACAATACTAAAAGAAAGGCTGGTGACTCTTTTGGAGAATAATGGACTCCAGGCCGGTCAACAGCATGAGTCTGTCTCAGGCAGATCCTGCCAGACAAACCTAATTGAGTACTATGACTGGGTGACCAGGGAATTGGACAAGGGTCATGCAGTGGATGTCCTGTATTTAGACTTCAGCAAGGCCTTTGATTCCATGCCACATGGGAGGCTGGGGGGGAAGCTGAAGTATATAGGTGTGGGAACAAGGATGGTCAAATGGATCAATAACTGGCTCAATGGAAGGCAGCAAAAGGTGGTAGTGGGGGGAACTCTCATCCCCAGGGCAGTGATGAGCAGGGTACCACAGGGATCAGTACTTGGACTAGTGCTGTTTGTGATATTCATAGCTGATATCTTACTCAGGATCTGGAGCAGGATCAGTCCGTTTGCAGATGATACGAAGATGGGAGCTGTGGTAGATGACGTCGAGGGTTGGAGGGGGCTGCAAGAAGACCTGATCAAGTATAGGAATGGTCAGAAACGTGGCTGTTTGGATTCAGTGCCAGGAAGTGTAAAGTAGTGCACTTCGGGGCTAGGAACCAAGAGGGGAGCTATCACCTGGGAGGGGTACAGTTGGAAAGCACCGAAGAGGAAAGGGATCAAGGGGTGTTTATAACGAGGAGTATGAACAACTCAGCTCAGGAAGCGCACGAAGATGGCAGCAAAAGCCAACAAGATGCAGGGACGTATAGCGAGGGGAATCTCCTCCAGAAATAGGGAGATGATCCTTCCCTTGTACAGGTCACTGGTCAGGCCACACCTGGAATACTGCATTCAGTACTAGCACCTGTTCCTGAAGAAGGATGTCAGATTGTTTGAGGGAGTGCAGCGTAGGGTGACAAAGATGATCTAGAGATTGGAGAGAAAGTCTTACAAGGACAGGGTGGGAGAGCTGAACATGTATTCCTTGAAGAAGTGGAGAGGAGAGATGGGGGGGGGGGGATATGATCGAAACCTTTAAATACTTAAAGGGGATAAATAAGACTAATACAGAAGGGATTTTCCAGATTAGAAGAGGGAGGCATATGAGAGGGCACCAGCTGAGATTGGAGGGGGAAAGATTCAGGAAGGAAATCGGGAGACATTTTTTCACAGAATGGGTGGTAAACAAATGGAATGCTCTGCCTGAGGAGGTGGTATCCTGTAGAACGGTGGATGATTTTAAGAGGCGATGGGACAGAGTGAGGGGGGTAATGATGAAGAGGGGTTGGGAGGGTGGAGCAGCTGCAAATTGAGGGGCTAGCTGCACAATCGGGCAGACTCAACAGATCGTGAGGCCTGTTTCTGCTGCCATTTTCGTATGTTCATATAAAAAAGGTGATCAAGAACTAGAGGCCGTGATGTGAGAATACAAGGGGGTAGACACGGGTAATGTGAGAAAGTATTTTTTTCACGGAAAGGGTGGTGGATGCAGCGTACAGCCTCCTTGCAGAGGTTGTGGGGGTGAAAACAGTAGGGGAATTCAAAAGTGCGTGGGACAAACATTTATTTATTTAAGAGATTTACCAGGAAGGCATGCTGAGCAGAGTACTGCTCGATTCCAGATGCGCCCTGGGGTTTTGGGGTTACAGTGGGGACATGATACAATCTGCACAAAACAATACAGTGGAGTGAATTCTAGCGATAGGAAAGAGAGGGTAAGCCACAAATTAGTTAGGATCTGGGGTATAGGAAACAGGTAGGGAAAATGGGCAGACTAGGTGGCCAGGCAGTCCTTATCTGCCATCAAAATCTATGCTTCTTTGTTTCTAAATGCTTTCCTTGTTTTTTTCACTCCCTGACAAAAACAATCTGTAAATGGCATTAGAAAAGAATGTTATTCGCCTTAACCTATGTCACAGTGCCGGCTCCATGGCACTGAGCGAAGGGGTTCGCTCGGCAATCTGGCAACCCGGGTTTGCACCCTGAGCCGGGATACCAGGAGCAGAGACTGGCAAGGGAGGGTTCCATAAGCATCCATTGGATGCTTCCCTCCCAGGGGATGGGGTCTGCCTGGGGACCTGTGGGCGGATTGGTGGCATGCTTGGGGGACGTCCTGTCTCGACATGCCCCCTGCATGCTCCTGCTCCAGGAATACCCTGTGCTTATGCAAGGCTAGGAGCTGTAATAGGTGGGGCACAGAAAAAACAGGAAATAATGCCCCTGATTGACCAGATGATGAGCACCTTGGCCCCTGCCACCTGAAGCCCCGGAGCCAGCCTGGATCCAGTTCCTCAACACCTGGTATGCAAAGCTGGCCACTGAGGCCATTCCTTCCTGGAAGAGAGGGACCCACCTGGTATAGGAATATGCCAGGCTACCCAAGGTAGGATGCAATGGGGGCTGGAGGAAGGTGGCAGGAGGTCGGTAGGTGTCAGACAGGGTGCTGGCGCTCTGAAGTAATGGCTGTTTGGGGGTGTGTGGGAGGCGAAAAAAAAAAACCTATGTCGCAGCAACATCTGATACTACCATAATGTTGCTATGTTGACTCAGTATGTAATTACTGGTGACCCTCTTTATCACACGGACAATAGGCCACTTTCAAATGCCATAATAACTGGAAAACCAGTTATTACGGTGTTTTCAAAACTTTCACTGCTAGTGTCACTCGTTTGTGCCAAGCCTTGTGACTGGTTCTTAGTCTGTGTGTGGGTGGGCCGATTAACTCAAAATATGATGGCTCCATTTCCTAGTGCCTGCACTGATTACCCAAACCAACAGTTTGCCTCTTACCCTACTAATACATAAGTTATAAATTGATTTTACTATTTATCTGGCTGATCCTAGCTTTACAATAAAACAATCTATCTGGTTGATCCTGCTGTTGTCACGCTTTGGTTGCAGCTTTGGCAGACCTCGACCCCGATCAGGAAGGGACCGTGGTGGCTGACTACTGTCACTGTGGTTCCTGGGGTGCTCCCATACAGCAACTAAAAAAAAGCAATAAACAATAAATAAAATAAAAATAAAATTATGTCTAAAATAGAGAGAGACCGACAGACACCGCTGGCTTGTGTGTGTGTGTGTGTGTGTGTGTGTGTGTGTGTCTCTAGCTGACAAAACTGCTTTCTCAGTAGAATGTTTCTGCTTTCTGACAAAAAAAATCCATTTACAGTACCAGTAATTATAAATAATAATGTCTATGCAACTGTGATGTTAAGGATTTTTTTACACACCCAAGGTGTGTGTTGATCCATAAATCTCGAAAGCGAATTATTCTCTATGTAATACCTACTATTATACAAACTGTTTCGTAAGTGTTTATTAAGTTGCCAGAATACATACAAAATGTCATAGCTAAGGTACAGTATTAGTGTTAAGGGGATAAATATAATATGTTTTAATGTTTTGAACAAGTAAGTGAATTGCCAATAATATGATAACAACATCTTATCATGTTATTAAAGTACTGTAAATCATACTAACATACTAGACGCCAGCAGAGTAGGCCTATTGGTCTATAAAGTCTGCTCATGCTTCAGCACCCTAATTCGGTACCGTAGCCCTCTATCTGTCTCCTTCCACTGTTACTCCATTCTCCAGTCCCACACCCGCCGGGCACACCAGCCTCTGCTTCACCTCTTTCCTATATCTGTCCCACCCTCTCTTGAATCCCTCCATCATAGCTGCCTGTACCAACTCCCTGGGCAGCGCATTCTATGGTTCCACCACTCTCTTAGTGAAGTACCTCCTCCTCCTCCTTTCCCCCCTAATCCTACCACCCTCAATCTTCCAGCTGTGTCCTCTGGTGATTCCACCCTGCTTCAGTCAAATGATCCTATCTCAGCTTACCTTATTTACTCCCCTGATGTACTTGAAGACCTCAATCATGTCCCCCCGGTCCTTCATCTCCTCCAGCAAGAACAGGTTGAGCTCCACTAGTTGTTTCTCATATGTCATATCCCCCAGGCCCCAGATCATTCTGGTTGCTCTCCTCTGAACCCTCTTCAGGAGTTGGATGTCCCTCCTTAGGTGTGGCTTCAGAACTGCACACAGTACTCAAGATGTGGTCTAACCAGGCTGTTGTGCAGTGGCAAAACCACCTCCCTGTTCTTTAAGGTAATCCACACAGTGATGCATCCCAGCATCCTACTTGCCCTGACACAACCCTCCTGCACTGCTCTGAATTATTTATGTTAACATCTACCAAGACTCCTAGGTCTCTTTCCCCTGCTGTGGCCTGTAACTCATCCCCGTCAGGGTGTTCACATAGTTAGGGTTTTCCCACCCTAGGTGTAGCACCTTGCACTTAGAGGAGTTAAATTTCAATTTCCAGGTGCAGGACCACCTAGCCAGAGTATCCAGGTCCTCTTGCAGGGCCAATCTCCCCTCCTCCCCCTCCACCACTGCCCCCAGCTTAGAATCATCAGCAAAGAGAGAACACCAATACCTTCCCTGATAGCGGAGATGTAGGCGTTGAACAGGAGTGGCCCCAGGACTGATCCCTGTGGGACCCCACTTATGACCTCCCCAGGAGATGAGACCTTATGTCATTATGTATTTATGTATTACAGATGATAACACAGACATTGAGAGCACCAGTGGTGCCACAGAGCGGTCCATGGAAGGAGGCAAGCAACCACCTGTTGCTCCCTCCAGTGGTCAGAATAGTGGACCTCTGGGTGCTGGTGGCTCATCTGAGCCAGAACACTCTGAAGGTGAGCCTGGTACATCCAGTAAATTCTGTCCCGCTAAAGGATGCTTGACTCATGCATGCAAATGTTAGTTCAGACATATTTTTGCACAGCTTTATAACTAACTTTCTCTTTTCTTTTTTTCTCTTTCAGTAGAGGAGAGATCTATTGTATGTGAACCAACAATTCTGGTAAGACATTATAAGTGATAGTGTATGGGGAGCCTTCATTGTGTATATAAATCAATATACTAAAAAATGTGATTGTGCTGCAGTACTGACATAAGTACTGCATCACAGCAGGTTTGTTTTGTGCTGCAGTAATTAAATCACAATGCAAACAATCACTTGGTTTCTTAATTCATTCAGTCTCTCGTACCTACTGTTCAGTACACGTGTGAAAGCCTTCAAAGTACTGTACTGACACTTTTTAAAAACTTTAAATGGGGGAAGTAATTACTTATCAATTTGCTCTATTGGCTGCAAAGTGGGGAGGAGTATCCATTTCCACCAATTAATGACCATCACTTTGGCAATCAGGTTGCCAAACAAATGAGTCCTCAACTGAGAAATTGGATGGATGAACAGCAATGTGCAAGGGTGTTGCATACCACCATGACAGTATCAGAGTGACTTTGCTAAGTGCAGAACTGTAACTGGGGACAACAGGCAGCACAACAAGCCAAGGTGGAGGAAGGCGTGTCAATCAATCTCACTGCAGTGGTGATCAGGCGTGACCAACAGTTGCAGTAAAACTACTGAAATGGAAAAGGAACAACATAGCAACAAATGCATTTTTTATTTACAGAATCTGACTGAAAAGAAACTATGGTGGTTTTCTGTGTCATGGCTTCCCATACACTAAATAAAATAAAATATGGGCAACCAAACTTTCCAAGCCTTGTTCTGTATGGTTGGCTGTATATGAGTCTGCTTGTCTATGCACTGTAAAAATATTTTTGTCCTGTAGTACCAACCAAAGTAGTACAGCACAACAGCTTTTTCATCAACTGCAGTTCTTATGTCATTATGCCAAGAAATAAGCACAGTTTATATGGTCATTCAGCTACACTTGCTCTGAGCATTGCCCAAAGTACATCGTATGAGAGAAAACAGAGATCAGGGTGTTGGTTTTACACAGGAGGAGGATCTGAATGATCACTGTGCATTATTTGCTTAAAAAGAAATCACAATGCGCTATAGAAATAATGTTCTTATTCTGCATATTCCAAATATTTTTGTTTTGTTATTTTCCTTTCAACAGAGCTACCTGTTTGCCAGTGTTGTCAGACTGATGATAAACAGGGTAAGTTATACATTCATGGGATGTCACATTACTTAAATTTTATTATAAAGTGGGTAAGAAAAAATCATGTTACGTAATTGGTTAATAGCTGTGAGTAATAACACCAATGGTATATAAATTGCCTTTGAAGTCTTCCAACTTGTTTTCTACTGTAACCTAACTGCCTAGAAATCTCATAGCATTGGTACAGAATTCTTACAGAATGTCACAGCAAAATGTTTCTAGTAAAATGACTGAGTTACCGCCCAGTCTATTTCCACCTTTTCATGGAGCAAACCCTGATGCTTTGTATGACAAACTATTTACCAATGGTGAAGAATTTTCTTATTGTTCATTAACACGTATATTTACATGATTGTGCTATTATTTTTCTGTCATTTCACAAACAAAATAACACAAACCAGTTTTTTTAGTTACTGAGTAATTAACACACTTCCCCCTCCCTGTCCAACCCTATGATTCAAGAGCACTTGGCTACTGCTTATTGTTCCTGCCCAAAGAGTTTGCATAGAACATGGGAGTCTTGGTAATTACCTAATAATCACAACCCGTGTCATGTTTTATTAGTTATTTATTTATATTCTACAACTGTGACATACCTACTGTTACTTAAAATAGATGTAACCTGTGTAGACATTGGCCCAGATATTCAAACTGTGCCCAAAAAGTGCGCAATAGCAGGAGCAAGCACAAGTCTATTGTGCCCATGCGCAAGAGACGCGATATTCAAAAACAGAGCAGGTCAAATAGCGCCTACAGCCGACGAATGAATATCGCACCACCTGTGCCATAGCGCAACTAGGGAGGGGAAGCTGAGCAGATCTGATGCACCATAGCGCAACAAGGGATGTTCAGCAGAGCAGTCCAGAGGCGCCATAGCACAACCAGGGAGCCCCCCAGCTGCAGAGCAATGTAACAGCACAATCAGGGAGGTAGGGGCCCACCACCCATGCCACAGATGGGCACAGGAAGACACAGCAGAACAAACATCGTTCCCCCACACCCCAAGCACAGCACAACTGGGGGAGGGCTGGAAAAACCACTGGCCCATGGAGACCATCAACCAACCCACAGCCTGGCCATGGTGCCCCATCACACCTACCAGCAAGCTGTGACTGGCACACAAGGAGGGAAGACCACCCAGTGCCACACCATCCCCCCCAGTGCAGAGCACACCCTGCACCGTGATCCCCAGACACTCCCCCATGAGCAGTGACCACCATTGTAGGAAACCCTATGCATGCCACCACCCCCACTGTGTCAATGCAACCCTGTGCACCACTGAACCATGCAAGCCAGCCCCACCACAAGCACCCATCAGTGGGTTGCAGCACACAGCAATGCAACAATGGCAGACACGTTGCCACCATGCACAGTCCCCCCCAAGGTACTGCTGAGAGACCGACCATGCGTCAGCACAAGAGGTACCCCACACAGGACAGGGCGTGCTCTTGACACCACCACCAGTGGTACAGCGCCCTGCACAGTATTCCAGTGACACACCCCGACCCACCACTGGCCACAACAGCCAGCACAGACACCCACAGTGGTGTGTGGAAGCATGCACCACACTGGATGCCTCACAGTGTATGGACAGATACCCACCCATACCCAAAGGGCACCAACACAGGGATGCATTGGTGGGGCAACCAAGGCCCCATTGTGGGCCCATGTAAGCTGTGTACATACAACCCACAGTCCTCCATGGCACTAGAGTGCCAGCCACCCTGCACAGGCACTGTGGACCCATGCACCACCAGTAGTCGCCCAGAGCACAAGTCACAGACAGTGGGGCACATCCCTTGCAACACACACAATGCACAGCATGGAGGTGGGACAACGACTGTGGTGCCCACAGTGCCACCTGAGCCAGGCATGCACCACACCAGTGACAGGGGCAACCCAGCAAAGTGATGGGTATAGTGCCCACCCTTCAGGGCCTGCCACCACTGACATGCCAGCAGACTGTGCAGGTCACAGACATGCATGTGTGTCAGCTGCACAGGCCATGGACGGGCCGATGGGTGCACCATGGACACAGAGCACGCACCATGGACCACTGCACACAGTCATCCAGTGCACAGGGAACAACACACACACCACAGACACTGACTGATAGCTTTCCCCACACCATAGTCACCTCCACATGGACACACACACACATACCCATGACTGCACCACCCCTGACGCCATGCACACCACTGCAGCTGAGCACCTATAGCCCGCTGCAAATCAGAGACCACCACAGTATTCATATCAAAATCAAATGTATTGAAAAATATAATAGTCAACTATGTACAAGAATAAAAACTATATACAAGCTTGGGGGGCACAAACAAGGTGGGGGTGGGTAGGGGCAGGGTGGACAAATGGGATGGGATAGGAGGGGTGTGAGGGTGGGTCCAGGGGGGTAGGGGAAGTCAGGGACCGAGAGATCTCTAGCAGGACTGCTGTTCAGCACTCTGTGATCTCCGGCCTCTGTGCCTCCTCAGTACCCCAGTCGTGTCCAGTCTCCGGAGTATGTCCAGAGATTCTCAGGCCAGCTGCAGAATCTCCCTCATGGTATCCCGTATGTCCCTTAGATGGCAGGTACCTAGGACAAGGGAGCACAGTCAATAGGTGTGAATGCACAACCCCATACAGCCCGCCCACTGTGCATGGCATACGGCCATGGGACATACCACTGTGATGGTGTGTGACCACCTGCAGTGATCATGTCCACAGGACCTGCCAACCCAGGTGCATACAGCCATGCAGAACACTGCACACACCCAACGGCCAAGTCACGCACAGCACCACCGTGGCCGTTTAGTGACATGGCTATGTGGTGCAAAGGCAGTGGCACAGTCATGCACCTAGTGCACGCATGGACCACCATTGACACACTCCCAGACATGTATTGCCACTGGACAGTGTTGACTGTAACAAGTTGCGTGCATGGCAGTGGTGCCGATGAATGGTGGCCATGCCCCGCTGCCCACCCTGTCACACAGCATGCAATAGTAATCATGGATGTATGGCACTCACCCTCATTGGGCCGGTCAGGTGGGTGGTGATGGCCCTCACCCCACCTGGCTGCACTGTCCTCCTCCCTCTGCCGCTCTTCCTGCATCCTGCGGCATTCGTCCTGGCCTGTGGTGAAAATAAGGAGAGAAGAACATCAGTACAATCCCGAAGCAAAGTCCCCTTCCCCAAGGTGTGTGCCCTCCTACCCAGCCAGACCCACCCAACCCACACCCTGTGAACACCGCCATAGCCAACCGCCAGACGGTCCCTCCCCTATGTGCTGGACACATACAACACTGTGACCCATATGGATGATAAAAGTGTGTTGACAGAACACCTACCTGGACGTGGCACCATGCCCCTCCTGGCACGTGCCCGCAGTCATGCCAGTAGCTCCAGCTCCCTCCTCCGCAGGTCACCATAGCAGTGCCTGCACTGCTCCATGCTCCTCCCCCATCCGGTGGCCTCTTCCAGGGCAGTGGCCACCTCCTGCCACACCTGGGTCCTGGCCCTGTCCCGGGGATCCTCCCCGGAGAGAGGCCCATGGTGTGGCTCAACAATTGCCACCAGATTGGCAAGCTCAATGGCTGTCCACTGCGCTGCCCATCTGCGTGCCATCCTTGCAGCTATAGTAGGCAATATGGCGCTCTGCAGCGTGGATCCCTATGTGCAGATGCTGTGCGGTACAGCGCTGCCATTCCCTATCGCGCTGTTACCGCACAGCGCGATAGAGGTGCACCCATGCCTGACGCATGGCGCCTGGGGGCAAAGGTCGGGCACAGGGTCAAGGGTCTCTGGCGCATGGCCACACACAGCGCCATTGGAAGACAATGCATGTAGTGCGATTGGCTGCCTGTGTGCCAGCTTCATAGTGGACTGCCGAGCAGTTGGGCCATTGCGCCTATGATGGCCCAGTGCCACAGCGCCATGTAGTGACCATCACTATAGCGCCACTGGCACAATGGTGACCATGCCCTACATTGCCTACCGTGCACAGCACATCATCAGCGTGGCAGACGCCTGTGTCAGTAACCCGAGCATGCACAGTGAGGTGTACTACGCATGTCACAGAACTGTGCCATTGACTCAGCACGTTCAACACAATTCCGCAAAGCGCAACAGCACGATATTCAGCTGTCACATGCAAATCATCTCATCAGCCATCCAATGGCGCAGCACTGCAATTTACATCTGCTTAAAGTTGCTCCTCGCCTCATTTGCATGGATTGCGCTATAAAAGTGTGACAATGTGCTGCAGTGGCCATAGTCGGTTCCTGCAGTTTATTGTTGAGTTGCATGCTGTTTGAGAGTGTGGACTGTGGATTCAGGGACATGCATGGGACTGCACAGTCACACGTAACAACTGCCATTCTTACAGGCTACATAATGACCGAGCAGTTGTTGGAGAGGAAGAAAACAGTGGTGGGAGGAGGAGGAGGCCAAACTTTACAAAGGCTGAAACCGAGGCCCTGTTCGAGGCCTACCTGGATCAGGAGCCACTGCTCAGTGGACGGCGGGGAACACCTCAAGCCCATGCTGCTGCATGGGAGGAGTTGGCACATGCTGTGAACCTGCATGGCAGCCACCAGCACTCTGTGCAGGAGTGTAAGAAGAAGATGGGCACAGACAGGAGGAGGGTAAAGGAGAAGGTGGCTGCCATCAGGGCAGCACATGCTGCATCAGGTGGGGGACAGCCGGAGGTGGTACAGCTGACCCCAGCAGAGGAGAGGCTTGCTGGAAGCATGCAGCGCAGTGCCATTGAGGGTGTTCTGGCTGGTGGCTTCCAGACGGGTGGTGGCCCATCACTGCATGGTAAGTCATGGTCTGTCTTGGGGGGGCAGGGTAGGTCACACGCAGTAACATGACTTTGCTTTCCCTTACAGATCCTGAGCATCTGCATGGGTCAGCGGTGGTGGGCCTGTCCTCTGCGGACAGTCGGATGGAGTCGGAGGTGGGACCATCCACCTCCACAGGTATATGTGGATCATTGTGACAGTGGGGCCACCTGGCTGTCCACACTGATGTCATTGTAAAAGGTATGGAGGAAGTCCGGCCTGTGTCCCAGTGTGCTGGCATCCACAGATGCCAGCACGCTGTGGCTGTGGCCGGGGCAGAGTCCGGCACCAGTGATGATGACATGACCGTCATGGGCAGTGACACATGTGTGCCACAGGATGGCCACACAGCAGGGCAGTTCTTGCCCATGGCTGTGGGTGGTGCTGCCGTGGAGGCCTTCATGTCAGCACAGTCCCAGACTGTGCCTGTCAGTACCAGTGGGGCAGCACTGGTGTCTGTTCAGGACAGTGGGACTGTTGCAGCCACTGTGGTGGCACCACTGAGCCCTGGGGAGTGGCAGCCAGAGGGGCAGCATCAGCAGTCGCCCAATGGGCTTGGGGATACAGGGTTCAGTGGCGGCATCTGTGCACCACCTGTGGACATGCCCAGACCTAGTCCTGGTGTGCAGCACCCACCCTCAAGGGGTGCTGAACATCAGGGCCTTGCACACCCTGAGGGACAGGATGCCGAGGAGGCTGATGACCCCTTGGGCGAACACACCTGCCTACTGTGAGCATCGGTCCAGCAGCAGATGCAGCTAGCGACATCCGTGGATGCACTGCATGTGGCTCTGGAGCGGGCAAAGGAGCGTCGCAGCAGGGACACCGCACTGATCCTGGCAGGGATGGACCATTTGCGGGAGGATGTGACCGTTGCCATTGACAGGAATGCACAGGCATTCATTGCTGTCATGGCCACAATGGGCACACAGTCAGGTGCCCATGCATCGCGGACACCATGCAGTGCACTATCCACCCCCCATTCCCGGCATCTTGCAACTCCCACCCTGTCGACGCCGGGTTCAGCTGTGTGCATCCCAAGCACTCCTGGTGCAGGCATGTTCGGTGTGCTGCAGACCCCTGCGCGAGCACGGTCGTGTTCACACAATGGAACCCCTGGGAGACCATCGGTGCCACCCCATGAGGTCAGTGGTCAGCCTGCCAGTGCTGGCGGGTCTCGGCGGGGCTGCCCACGCATCTGTGGTGGCCATGGCACTGTGTCGTGTGACTGACCTGTCTCCCAGCATGGCTACTGTCTGATGCTGCCCTGTGTGCATTGTGTGTTTCAGTGGGTAGTGCATGGGTGGCTACCTGGCTCTGCACGCGGACACACAGTCCACCTGCACACCCTCCCGGCTGCTGTCCACAGTTGCGTGTGCATGATGATGCCTGCATTGTGCTGTACAGCAATGTGCAATGGTGCTCAGCATCTGACACATGCACATGGACAGGCAGTGGGCGTGGTGGCCTGTGGACATGTATGTTGCTAGGGTGTGCGTTCTGGGTCGGTGTGCCTTCTGCCCTCTGTGCACATCTGTTGCATTGTGTGTGAGCATGTGTGTGTGTGTCCTTTGGCGTGGCATGTTAATCCTCACCCATCCCTGGTTGTGTGTGTGCTTCTGTGCCCTGCCACTTCCCTTTGTGGCTTGCACCCCTGGTGTGTGTCTATGCGTGTTTGTGGGTTGTGCCTTAGCCACTGGTGGTTGCGCATGGCCCCATGACTTACCTGGGTTGCCTGAAGTGCTCCTCCATGATGGTGTCCTGGTGCAGCTGTGCCAGTCTGAGCAGTCGGGGGTCCTGTTGGCCAAGGGGGGCTGCCCATCACCATCATCACCAGCGTCCCCATAGTCCACATCGCTGTCCCCCTCTTCGACATATACGGCTATCCCACATTCGTTGGTCATGTTGTGCAGGATGCAACAGGCCAGGAATAGCCCGCAGGCCTTTGAGGTGCTGTACTGTAGGGCACTGCCAGAGGTGTCCAGGCAACGGAAATGTGCCTTCAGCATCCCGAAAACCCGCACGATGACATTACGTGTGGTGGCATGTGCCTCATTGTAGTGTTGCTGCGATGGGGTCGCGGGCCGCTGGTAGGGTGTGAGCAGCCAGGAACGGAGTGGGTATCCACTGTCACCTGTGTGTAGAGGGCAGAGGTTAGTTTGTGATCAGCATCGCCCTGCCCCAGGCCATGTAGGCCACTACCCATGCCACCTCTGACCATGCCCCCCCAGGCCCTATGATTGTCCATGTGGTTTGCATACTCACCCACTAGGTGTCCAGTGGGGATGTCCCACTTTAGAATCTGTGTGGCACAGTGCCGATCTGGTGCCAGATGAAAGAATGATGTGCTCCCCAGGGTGCGTGGCACAGACATTGTGATCGCGCCCTGGCATGCACACCACCTGGCAGTTGATGCTGGCATAGCCTCAAGGATGAGGTAAGGCGCCCCTTGGGGCCAGGTGGTGTGAATATGGCCACATGGGTGCAGTCTATTTCCCCTAGCATGCCAGGCATATGTACTACCCTGTGGAACTCCTGTATGTTTGCTGTACCCTCCACCGTTGTGCTGGGGAAATGGATGTACTCCACAGCATGTGGCAGCAGTGCGCTGAGGAATTGGGTGAGGTGGCATGACGTGGCTGACTGGGTTTAGCCTGTGATGTCCCCAGTTGGTCTCTGGAAGGTACCTATGGTGAGCAGGCACATGCAAGCTGACACTTTTGTCTCCACTGACAGAGCATGGCTCCGTCGTGTGGGTGCCTGCATCACATCACTGCACAGCTCACAGAGCCACCTCAGAATTGCCCTATTCAGGCGGTACCGGCCCACAATCTCAGTATCAGTGTACAGCTAAAAGCTGGTGCAGGCTCGGTACTGCCTGTTAGGGGCATACTGCCGACGGGCCTTTCCATGGCCACGCCCCCCTGCTACCTGCCTTCTCACCCCCCTCATTACAGCCTCCATGTGGAAGGTGGCACTGGCCATGTCCCTGGCTTGTGTTCACCCCCCCAGCAGCTGTTGCTGTATTCCCCCACTGTCCTGGCTGCAACCTCCCCAGCACCGGGTACACCTGCCTGTGCTGGCCTCTGTGCTGTGTGGCTCCCCACACCTTCCCTGTGCCTGGCTGTTCAGACTGCCCTTTCCCTGGTCTGCCCTGTTTGTGCCTCCTGCCCTGTCTGTCTGCCTCTGCTTCTGACACATGTGGCTTCCCTATAGCGTTCTTGCACCTCTCCCTTGCTCCTTTTTTATTTTGGCTCATTTCCGCTATGGCACAACTTCCGCTTGCCCCACTATTGCGCATGGCGCAAGTCATTGAATATCACACTGCACCATTTATGCATGGTTCCTCCCCCTTCAGTTGCACATGCCTTCATCATCACTGCGCTGTTGCTCAGCATGATTTTGGGAGTGCAACTGCCTCCTGCTGAATATCACAGAATGGTGCAATTTCAGACTTGTGCAGGCGCAACCCTATTGCGCATGGCTCAACTCTTTTGAATATCTGGGCCATTATGTACAACTACATTACCTCAGCTCACAACAATACCAATATGTACAGTCAAAGTTGTCTGTGTTAAACTGTACATAGTTAAAAATGAGACCATTTTACATACAGTGCTCACTGATAACTGCTTACTTACTATGCATGGGGGGTACTGAAATACCAGACCTGAAATGGTACCTGCAGGTAACTGAAGACTACCCAAAATTTCATTAAAAATACTCTAATGAAAAGTGGGTAGTTGGTTCTGGTCAGGTAGGTAATATCCAATTCTACTACCCTATTATCCTTCCCTGACCATAACAAAAATGTGAAAGACTGTTTTTGACTGTAGGCTGTATACTATTACACTGTTTGTTAGTTGCCCTGTCATTTATGAGGCAAGTACAAGAGGCACAGCCTCTCTTAGTGAGTCTGCTGATGTTTTCAAAAATTATGCCCATGGCAGGCATTGTTGAGGCATGTATGACAGGCACAGCTGCTGTGAGTGAGCTTGCTGCTGTTTCCAAAAATTATACCCATGGAGGGCACTGATTAGGCAGATGCGAGAGATGCAGCTGCTCTGAGTGCATGCAAATTTAAATAATGGTGCCAATATTGTCAGAAAAATGACAAACATGTGTATTTGTCCATAAACTGTCTGTGACCATGGCAGGATTTATGTCAGATTTCCTTTCCCTCACTGATGACAATGGTGATTGTTAAGAATGTATAGATGTGCTATTGTCTGCGCCAGAGGGGCACTCTGATGATTTGGCAGAGATCGACTGCCGTACATCACTTAATGGTGTTGGTCAGGCAAGGTCACATTTGGTTAACAGAAAATCTCTCCAATAGGAAATGACTTCCCTGCAGGAAGGGTGGCTTCAATTTTTCCCTTAAAGCAAGGCTCTAGCAATGTAGCCAACACATAGGTGGCATTCTTAAACATGACATTTATTCTCTGATCACTTGACAGTCTGAGACTCAAGTCATCTGCTAGCATAACCGTGGTGGTGTCTTCTTTTGACTGAAAGTCTTTCTTTATGTCATCAAGGAAAATGTGAAGAAATCTTATTTGAGGATGAATTTGACTCAGAGTAGCACAGTCCACACTGACATCATGTATGGCAGCATCAAATGGCTCCAATAAGGTGACCAAAGATTCAAGTAGACTCCAACTGCTGGAACTAAGCATGATGTCTACTTTATCAATTTGATTCTCCATGGTGTAGTCCTGTACAGCTTTCTTTCTGTTCAAGAAGCATTTCCAACATGTAAAATTTTGAATTCCAGCAGGTTGGAACTTCCTGCTTTAAGGCATGAAGTGGTAAGTTGTTTGACCTCTGCAGACCCTTCAGGATTTTTATGCTTTCACAGAGTGGCTGAAATGCTCACATATTTTCCTAGCAAGACCTAACAGGCTTTCACCATTTAATTTTCCATTTAAAAAATTATGGATGAGAAGATTTAAACAATGTGCAAAACAATGTATGTACTGTTAGTTGTCATCTCTAACAGCTTTGACTATGTTGGCACCACTTCCTGACACTGTCATCGTAATGTGCCAGCAGAAAAGGACCATCTTGGTCCATCTAGTCTGCCCATTTCCACCATGCCCCTACTTGCCTCCACTTCCCAGGGATATTTTCCTCTGCCCACCAGCCAACCCCTTGTGTCTGTCCCATGCCCTCTTGAATTCCTATTGTTTCTGCAAACACCACCTCATTAGGTAATTTGTCCCAGAGTTCCACTCCCCTCTCAGTGAAATAACATCTCCTTACATTGCTCTTTAATCTATGAACCCTGGAGATAAGGAACACAGAGTAAACCATTTCTGGAATTGTTTTTCCAGCTCCTGCAAAATATTCACACTTATCACATTTCACCACAGTATGATTTTCCTCAAAAGTGGTGACACGTAATACAGCCTGCTTCCTACTGCTTATGGTAAAGTGGGAATTATTACTCTCTGACTGAAGACTTGCCCAGTGAGCTGTAACAGTCATGTAGTCAATTGTTTGGTTGCTGGTCCATATATCTCTAGTTATGTGAACCTGTTTCACCTCAGAGAGTTTCGACTGCTTAATGACTTCAGTACACAAGTCATACAACTGTGGAACAGCCTTTCTCATGAACTATGTTTGACAGGGAACAGTGTACCATGGTTCAGTGCAGTTCATGAACTTGAGGAAACCTTTTTGAGCAACAAAAGCTACACGGTTGACAATTGGCCAACAGCTCTGCAATGGCTCTATTTAAAACTGTTTCATTTGCAGCCCCAGTCGCATGCAACTCCCTTCCTCATCAGATTTGTGACAGTTTATCTGTTGAGAGTTTTAAATGGGAGCTAAAGAACTTTTTGTTTAATCAAGCATTCATGGATGTTTAATATAGTTTATTTATGTATTATTTGTTATTGATTTGATTTTACCTGTATTGTTTTTTATTTGTCGAACTCATTCTAATGCACATTGAGTCTAAATTGAGAAATGTGCTCTGTGATGCTCTGCCCCTTGCTTATGATTATTGTATGACATTGGTATTATAAATACATGTTCTGTGTACGATATGTCAGTATGTGAGGAATCTGGCCTGTAACTTCAAGGTGTCAGTGGTTGAGAACTACAGGATGTAATTAAACTGACCAGGAAAATCATTTAATTGACTTCCTTGCAAAATGGCATTTTATTACCTTTTTATGACCTGCCCAGGCTTTTGAAGTCGAAACCAAATGTGACTTTATGACATCAGAAAAAGGACATCATTAGGGTGATTTCTGTTGGCTTCTTAACACCTTGCTGCCAGTGTGGGATTGTTAAGTTCAAATAGAATTGCTTAATTAAACACGGTCATATTTGGGAAATGGCTAGTTACAGATTTTTCAAGGAAATGACTCATATCCTCAGAGACACTTATGTCAGAGAATTAAAATCTGAGGGAGGATCCTGCTAACCTTCTCCAAAAGGGGGTTGGGGAAGATAGAGTTATACATGTATCATTGTAGATGACGTATCATTATCATCTTGGGCTCTGAAAACAGAAAGTTCTCTCTAACTAAAATCAGCACTTACTAAAAGGTAATACTTAGATAGTAATGATCTAAAGTATTGTGGTAGGAGTTTTGTTCTGTAATTTTCCCATTTTCTTTCATGACAGTGAGCACATGCTATTTGTTCTGTATTTTATTTTACTTACTTTACAATTTTTAGTAAGCATTTCTTTAAGATACTGCCTGTGTCTCCTCAGTCATTTTTGCATGTCATTGTTGAACTGATAATAAGTCTGACAGCTATAAGAGCATGCATGGTGTTACTAAACTGGAAAATGGTAAGAACATCCTAGGTCCCTTATAGAATTAAAAAGGGTTCATTTTGGATGCCTGGTTAGGTGCCCCTGGAGAAGGATTGTACCGCATTCCCCAAAGAGGGTATGTATCCAAGCCTGTTAATAGGGTATGCTAGCATAAGGTTCACAGTTTGAATCCTTCCAGAACTCAAGACTAAAGGTGATTCAGACCCAAAGCAGACAGGAGGGTTACCCTGTCTGTTCCCCTGTTCACACTACTGCACTCTGAGGTTGGCACTGTGGGAGCAGAGGGCCTGACCTGTGGAGTGCATTTGTCACAGATTTGGTTGGCAGCAGTGGGATTTAAAGTAATTGGTAACACAAGTTTAACAGTTCAGTGTGTCGGCTTAATACTATAAAGCTCAATTGAAAAATAAGGCAGTGATTTATTTTTAAAAAAGAAAACAGATCTATATAATTTTGCTTACAGTCAAAGTTCCTACCTATTTTATTTTTTTTCTAATGTGCAAGTTAGAGTAGCCATAGTTAGGAAAGAAAATGGCTTCCAACTACAGCAGGTACACTGCAGACTACTTGAGGCAGTTGTGCCAGGACAGATGAGTCCAGTATGAGGGGAAAGCCAACAAACAGAACCTCATAGATGCCCTGATTGCAGCAGATTCCCAGAGTATTGAGTCACAGTCTGTGACTATAAAGGACCAAACCTTGGGCAGTGTCCGGATCCAGTGAGGAGGACAGCAGGGACAGTGCAAGTCAAGGGCCACAGCAGCAGGGGAAGGTCACCAGCATTCTGGAGTCAGAAGCAATCAGGCTGCAGATGGAGTTGTGGAGGATGGAGCTGGAGTTCCAGAGAGAAAAGAGGCAAGAGCAACAAGAGGCAGAGGAGAAGAGGAGTGAGAACAGCAAGAAGCTGAGTGAGAACATTGAGCAGCAGAGCAAGAACAGTGAAAAGTGGACTGTGAAGAGCATGAGTGCCAGAGGCAACATGAACTGAAGAAGCTATGACTCCAAACCCCACCACCAGCACAGGTAAGTGGCTTGGGTTTAACTGGAATTATAGGACTAGGTTACAAATTAAATTCCAAATTGATAGCAGAATTTAAAGAGGGGGAGGATATGAATGCCTTTTTAAATTCCTTTGAAAAAGTTTGTATTCAGGCAAATATTCCTAGAGGGTTCTGGAGCTTCCAGCTATCCCCGTTACTTACTGGGAAAGCTCGGAATGCATTGTTTAAATGGACAATGAGGACAGTAATGATTACAGCAAACTTAAAGCTGCACTTTTAAAAAAGTATGAATTAACTGCAGAAGCATACAGAGCTAAATTCCATATGCTCAAGAGAAGCCCTGACATGAGCTATGAAGATCTAGCCATGAAACAACATCAGTTTTTAAAATGTTGGTGGGAAGGAATTGAAGCAAACCTTGTAGATAAAGTTAAAAATGATGCATTGTTAGAGCAGTTTTCTGGGGCATGTCCAGCCGAGCTGAAAATCTGGCTGGAGGATCTTGATCCAGAAACAGTGCAGGAAGCTGCTGAACTCTCAGATGGCTATGCCAAGAGCAGACCTGCTCTGAGAGCAAATGGAGCAGGAGTGGCAGTGCAGAAAGGGAAAAGTGCACCTTCAGGGCAGATAAAACCCTCTTTGCCACCACCAAAACAAGTTAGCCCCAGGTTTCAAAGAAAAGATTTTTCTGAGAAAAGAAATGAATGTTGGGTTTGTAAAGAAAGTGGGCACATTGACAGACAGTGTTCCAAAAGGACGAGAAATACACAAAGTGGTGCTAAGAAAGAAGTGAATTGTTTGTGTGTCCCTGAAAGCATGCTTGTAAACATGAGGGAACACATGCACCCCGTCACTGTGAATGGTGTACATACACAAGGGTTAAGAGACACATGGGCATCCCTGACATTGGCAAAAGGGGATCTGGTACAGCCTGGTCAGCTTATACCCAATACATTTGTAAGTGTACAGGGGTTCACTGGGGAGGAGAAAATATTGCCACTCACCAGTGTTCTCTTAGACTGGGGTGAAACAGTGGGAACTGTGCAACAGGCTGTGGTAGCCAAAGCTTTAGCAGTTGATTTCATCCTCAGAAACAATCTCAAACAGGGGATGGTGTGTGCAGTTATCTGTAGCAAAGCAGCAAGGGAAAATTGTAGTTCACTAGACCCCACAGAAGCCACTGTGGAAACCACTGGGAGGCTGGTTCCCCAACCTGTGTCTCTTGATATGGAGACTAATGAAAGGGGGGTAGAAATTTCCCAGTAGCAGTTAACAAAACAGCTATGGAGGGTTACTCTGAGGAAGGAGAGATGACCCATTGTCAGAGGGTTAGGGATGGTAGTGATCCTGAGTGCCCTGATGCTAGAGCTAGGGACCCTAGTTTGAATACTGAAGGGGACCTGTCCCATGCCTTGGGAATGTGAATGGAATTTGCAGTTGCTCAGAAAAGTGACCCTAGTCTAGAGAAGCTGAAGGCTTGGGCATACACTGACAGAGCACAGGGAGGTGATGAAACATAATGTTTGTTGGGAAAATGGACTGATGTATATGCAGGATGCTAAGATAGAGGGAGGGGTGATAGGCAGGCAGCTTGTTGTTCCCCATGGGTACTGTGAGCAGTTGCTCAAGATTGCACATGGTATTCCCCTGTCTGGACATCTGGAAATCACGTGCACTATGCAGTGACTGGACAGAATTTCTATTGGCCCAACTTCACCTAGCTGGTGAAGGAGTATTGCAGGTCTTCTCACTGGTGCCAAAAAATAAGGAAGGTGGGGAAGAAAACCCAAGTCATCCTAATTCCACTGCCCATAGTGGATGAGCCATTCCAGAGGGTTGGAATGGATATTGTGGGGCCTTTAAACACCCTCAGCTCCTCCAGGAAGAGGTTCATCCTGAGTGTGGTGGATTATACCACCTGGTACCCAGAGGCAATTGTCCTATCCTCTCTAAGGACAGACAAGGTGGTAGATACCTTCCTAGGGATTTTCTCCCATGTTGGGTTTCAGCAGGAGGTTATCACTGATTGAGGGGGTTCCTTCATGTCAGACCTGATTAAATGTCTGTGGCAGAAGTGTGGGGTGGTGCAGAGATGCACAACACCTTATCACCTGCAAGCCCATGGTCTTGTGGAAAGATTTAATGGTACCCTGAAGTCAATGCTCCAAGCATTTGCTGAACAGCATGGGAGGGACTGGAAGAAATACCTTCCCCACTTGTTGTTTGCATAAGGGAGGTGCCCCAAGAGTTGATAGGGTTTCCCTCTTTGAGCTCTTATATGGACATCAAGTACGTGGGCCCCTAGACTTGAACCAGGAAGACTGGGAAGGCAAGCATAACACCCAGGAGACTCCCATAGTGGAATATGTCCTTGGGTTTAGGGAAAGTATGAAGGAGCTTATGGGGACAACCAGACCAACCTGGCAGCTGCCCAACAAACACAAAATATGTGGTATGACCACAGAGCCAGAGCTTGCTCATACACGGTGGGTCAGGACGTCATGGTCCTCATCCTGGTCTGGAAGGACAAGCTGCAGGCTGAGTGGGCAGGACCATACAAAGTAGTCAGAAAGGTAAATGACATGAACTATATCATAGAGTTACCTGACAGAAGAATTACAGAAAGAATGTACCATGTCAGCATAATGAAGCCATTTGCTAATAGGGCTGACATGGTGTTTGCAGTGTGAAGTCTTGTGAAGGGGAAGGATGATGCACAATGTGGAGACAGGGATACAGACACCCATATGGCAGACAGCATATTGGGTGTCAGAGGCTGTCCAAAAGGACATTAAGAGGGAGGTGGAGGAAATGCTAGATTTAGGGGTAATCCAGAAATCCCACAGCCCCAGGGCACCACCTGTAGTCCTTGTTCCAAAGCCAGATGGCTCTACTCATCTCTGTGTGGACTATCGTGGACTGAATGCAATCATGATGTCAGATGCCCACCCGATGCCACAGATGGATGAACCCCTGGACAAGTTGGGAGGGGTGACCAAACTTATGACTATTGACCTGACAAAGGGGTATTGGCAGGTAGAGTTAACTGACAGAGCTAGGGAGAAGTCAGCCTTCATCACTCTGATAGGGTTGTTTGAATTTAAAGTAATGCCTTTCGGAATGAAGAATGCCCCGGACACTTTCCAAAGGTTGGTGAACCAGGTGTGAAATGGTACTGAGGAGTATGCTGTGGTGTACCTGGATGACATTACCATTTTTAGATCCAGCTGGGAGGAACACCTGTCCCACCTTAGGGAAGTGCTGGGCAAGATACAGAGGGCCAGGCTCACTGTCAAAGCTGAGAAGTACCAGGTGGCCATGGCTGAAGTGCATACCTCTGCCATGTTGCAGGCCAAGTACAGCTCCATCCTAACCAAGCAAAAATAGAGGCAATCAAGGCATGGCCCAGACCAGAAATGCAGAAGCAGGTCAGGAGTTTTCTGGGGACAGCAGGGTACTATAGGAAATTTGTACCAAAATGCAGTGCCCTGGCTGCTCCCCATCTGACCTGGTAAAGAAAAGGATGCATAAGAAAATTACCTGGGAACCGGCCTGTGAAAAAGCCTTTACCAGACTGAAGGAGGCACTGTGCAGTGCTCCTGTGTTGACAAGTCCAGACTAAAGCAGACCCTTTATAGTCCAGATTGATGCCTCAGATGTGGGTATTGGGGCAGTGCTGAGTCAGACATCCAACCATTGGAAAGATCACCCCATTGTGTACCTAAGTAAAAAGTTACTTCCTAGGGAGCAGGCATACTCTACTGTGGAAAAAAAGTGTCTTTCCATGGTGTGGGCCCTAAAGAAGTTAGGGCCATACTTATACGGGCAGAATTTTGAAGTACAAACTGACCACAACCCCCTGATTTGGCTGACACAAATTGGAAAAATAAATGATAGACTATTAAGATTTTTTTTGCCTTGCAGGGGTATGACATGACGGTCTCACATATGGCTGGAACAACCAATCAGAAGCAGATGGTTTTTCACATCTATATGAGGAATGAACTGACTTAGGAAGTTCATCCCATGCAGGGGATAGAGCCCCCAAATTCAGTCTAGATGGGGAGGAGTGTGATGCTGGAGTACAGTGTACAGTTCTGGAGACCATACCTACGTAAGGACATAGACAGGGTAGAGAAGGTTCAGAGGAGGGCAACAAAGATGGTGCATGGATTGCATCACAAGTCCTATGAAGACAGGTTGAAGGAACTGAACATGTACTTCCTGGAGGAGAGGAGGGAGAGAGGGGATATGATAGAGACATCAAGTATCTTACAGGGAGGAACAGGGTGCAGGAAAACACTATTTTAAGCGAAAAGATGTTCCAGGACTAGAGGGCATGGGATGAAGTTGGAGGGAGGGCGATTCAGCGGAAACATGAGAAGAATTTCTTCACAGAGCGGGTGGTGGACAAGTGGAACACCCTGCCAGAGGAAGTGGTGGAGGCTGAAACAATCATGGGATTTAAGAATGCATGGGATAGACATAAATGAATTCTGGAGGTCAGGGGTTAGGGGCA
Organism: Neoceratodus forsteri; assembly: GCA_016271365.2. NCBI lineage: Eukaryota > Metazoa > Chordata > Ceratodontiformes > Ceratodontidae > Neoceratodus > Neoceratodus forsteri. The sequence goes on along the minus strand of CM028132.1, from coordinate 962,785,762 downwards.
ACAGACTTCTAGGAAAACAAATTGAACTTACAAGCTCAAATGGGCAGACTGGGTGGGCCATAGGCCCTTATCTTCCGACACTGTCTATGTATCTATGTATCTATGTATCTATGCTCTGCCCCTTGCTTATGATTATTGTATGATATTGGTATTATAAATACTTGGTCTGTGTATGACATCTCAGTGTGTGAGGAATTTGGTCTGTAACTTCAAGGTGTCAGTGGTTGAGAACTACAGGATGCAATTAAGCTGACCAGGAGAACCATTTAATTTACTTCCTTGCAAAATGGCATTTTATTACCTTTTTATTACCTGCTCAAGCTTTTGAAGTTGAAACCAAATGTGACTTTATGACATCAGAAAAAGGACATCATTATGCTGATTCATGTTGGCTTTTTAACACCTTACTGCCAGTGTGGGACTGTTAAGTTAAAAGAGAAATGTTTAATTTAAGACTCATATTTGCCAAATGGCTAGTTATAGATCTTTTAACCTCAGAGACACTTGTGTCAGAGAATTAAAATCTAAGGAAGGATCATGCTGACCTCCTCCAAAAGGGGGTGGGGGAAAACAGAGTTATACATGTAACATTGTACAGTACAAGTCACAAGCTGTTCTATCAACTCACTGGTGTAGCATTTTTTTTCAGTGATGCTACTGCATTGGCAGCTAGAACTGTTGAAGCTTTTAACTGTTTTCCAATTATCCTTCACTGCCTATTCAGCTCACTTGTACCTGTTTAGTGAAATGGCAGTAGCTGTTTTGCAGAGTTTCTGCAATGCATTTTCATGGCATTGTTTATAAATATCACAGCATTCCTTAAGAGCATTGTTTATAAATACCATAGCATTCCTTAACAGCACTGTTTATAAATATCACAGCATTCCTTAAGAGTTGTTTAATCTGCCTTCTGAAGTGAAACTCATAAGCACACAGCTGAAAATAAAGCTTATAGTGCAGAATAGCTAGTTGCAACCCAATACTAACCTTTTACTAATTCATTGAATTAAGCACCGCACAGATTAGGAAACTCATTGAACAATGCTACACCAGTGAGTTGAGGGAACAGTTTAATGTGACTTGTACTGTAGATGAAGTAGCATTATCATCTTGGGCTCTGAAAACAGGAAGTTCTCTGTAAAATCAACACTTACAAAAAGGTAATACTTAGCAAAGATCTAAAGTATTTTGGTAGAAGTTTTGTTCTGTAATTTTCCCATTTTCTTTTGTGACTGTGAGCTCATGATGTTTGTTCTGTATTTTATTTTACTTATTTTTATAATTTTTAGTAAACATTTTCTTTAAGACTGTGTCTCCTCAGTCATTTTTGCATGTCATTGTTGAACTGATATTAAGTCTGACAGCTGTAAGAGCTTGCATGGTGTTACTAAACTGTAAAATGGTAAGAACATCCTAGGTCCCTTATAGAGTTAAAAAGGGTTCATTTTGGATACCTGGTTAGGTGCCTCTGGTGAAGGATTGTACCACATTCCCCAAAGAGGGTACATATCCGAGCCTGTTAATTGGGTATGCTAGCATAAGGTTCACAGTTTCAATCCCTCCAGAACTTGAGACTAAAGGTTATTCGGACCCAAAGCAGACGGGGGTTTACCCTGTCTGTTATCTGTTCACACTACTGCACTCTGAGGTTGGCACTGTGGGAGCAGAGGGCCTGACCTGCGGAGTGCGTTTGTGACACACTTTACTAAATAAAAGATTGATTGCTTTATAAAAGCTGGCATGCTGGATGCTAGTGGGTAAATTCTGATCTCCTCACAATGCTTTTCTTTAATGTTAGTTGACAAGATCTTTTTTAATTTTTTGGGAAATGTATTTTCCATGCCTTTTTCTGTGGAGTACTACTATGGGATTTTTCAGTACTTGATGATGTCAGAAAATGTATGTTTCTCTGGGTAGACTGCAAGGACACATCAAGTGATTCAATGTCACTTTATGCTTCCAGTTCACTGTCACTATGGTCACCTCCACTACCAGCTCCATTACTGCCCATACCAACCACACTTCTCCTTGCCCTGCCCCACTGAACTTGATGTTTTGCCTTTGCATGTCTCATCATTACGATGTTCCAAAATTTTGCAGTTTGCCACCATGACTGATTTTTTTTTGCACAGACTGCATGCAACTCAAGAGTTGTCTGCAGGATCAATTTAAAATAAATTCCATACTAAAGATTTACCTTTTTTGCTTTGTGCCACGGTGCCTGGCACTATTCCTTGTACAGTCAAGGGACCTAGAGGAAATCCTACACTGCCATTAACTTGTTGAGATTAATTGTTCTCATTCATGCTCATCTTCTTATTCTTACATTAGCATATGATTCTTTTTTCTGGACTTGCCTCTCATGCCTTACAGAAATATCCTCTCCTGTCTCCTCATTGAAACTACTGACCTCATTACCACAAGATTCAGAAGAACTGGAAGTGCCATCATCATTATGTGGGACATAGCCTGGGCTATCCCAGTCCCCACTATCACCATCTCTATCAGCATTCACTGCCTCAGCATCTGAGCTTGTATTTTTGGAGGATGCCTCCTTGCATGCTGCCTCAGGAGCTGGAAGTATCCTGGCACATGTGACAAAATGTTTGGCACATCTACAAGTAACTCCAGTCAGTTATTTCCAAAACTCTACTATCATTTAATTGCTAGCATGCTTTTTTGTGTTCAGGACATTTAGTGCCAGGGCTGGTGATGTTATTATTATTGTCTTTATGTTCTTTATTAGTGCTACAGTTCATATTGTCCATATCATTAACAGATGCACATGCAGCAGCACTGTGTTTCCTTTTAGCAGACTTAGACTAGGAAGTATGAGGCATAGTAGGCACAGCCATGAAAGGATATTGTTTCACTAACTGCTAGACAGATAGTGTAGCTGCCCATGTCACAGTAATAAATAACAGGGCTCTGGGTCACCTTACAAACAATGTAATACAGCCCTAAAAGGCTTTCACTATGCTGTACAGAGAGTGTATCTATATAACAGTAATACAATTGCAGGAGCTCAGGGGCACCTAACAAACAGTGTCATATAGCCATAAAAGGTTTTCACTATGCTGCAGAGACAGACAGTGTAGCTATGTCACAGTAGTAAAATGACAGGGGCACCTAATAAATAGTGTGATACAGCCATAAATTATTCCATTTAAAAAAAAATAATGAATATTTCATAAAAATGGTAATGGAGACCTTAGGACAAACTGTTACCTTATTAGAGGTTAAACATTTATCTGATACATTAAAATACAATAAAACCTTTACCTTTAAACAGGTTACAAAAATGCAAATTTGTGATGAAATTTTAAAAATTAATACAAAAAAGGCAGGTTGTTTTGATGGTATCCCCACCTTGTTATTCAAGTATGTAGATCCTGTATTGGCACCCCCCTTGGCAGAGTTGTTTAATCTATAACTATATACTGGAGTCTATCCACAGAAATGGAAGGATGCACCAGTAGTCCCTATTCATAAAAGTAGTTCAAAACATAAAACAGAAAAATATTGCTCAATTTCTCTTTTGTCCATACTCTCTAAAATCTTTGAACAATTAGTATGTACACAGCTGAAAAACTACCTGGAAGATGAAAAATTGTTGTGTGATTACCAGTCTAGATTTAGGCCCCTCCACAGCACTACCTCAGCCCTAGTAAAAGTTATGGGAGATATTCAGGAGTCTCTGGAAAGTAGGATGTTGGTGGAAACAATTTTTGTAGCTCTTTCAAAGGCGTTTGATATGCTGAACCATGACATCCTGGTGTCCAGAATAAGAGATGTGGGAGTTGTTGGAGATGCTGCAGATTGGTTTAGTTCCTACCTTAAAGGGAGGAACCAACTAACTGTTATTAATGAGCTTAAATCAATGTTAGAACCATTAGTGTCTGGGGTCCACACAAGGTTCTATATTAGGTCCAATCCTTTTTAATATATACATCAACACCCTAACCCTGGAAGTTCCGTATATTAAGTTTCATCTCTACGCTGATTATGCAATAATATATGCAGAGAGAACAGAGGTCAAATCAAATAGAAACTAGACTACAAAGGGCCTTTGAAAAATGACAAACATTTTTCTTGTAGTCAAGACTGGTACTCAATGCAAACAAAACAAACAAATAATGTACTTTAGTAGGACAAAAAGTTAGAATACATCTGTAAATAACCTGCAAATAAAAACAAAGGATCAAATAAAATTACAACAGGTACAAGCTTATCATTATCTGGGTATCTGGTTGGATGAGAAAAGTTAACTGGGTCATCCACATAGACACCCAGATTAAGAATTTGGAGAAACACCTGGGTGAACTTTTTAAAATCAAACATTTTATGAATAGTGAAGTTAGGAAATAATCTTGTAAACACCATGGTTATTCCCATTTTTAACTATGGTGATTTGTTGTTTGTTGTGGTGTCAGGAATGGAACTGGCAAGGTTAGTCACTATGTATGGAAAATGTGCCCATTTCATTATAGATGCTCCATGCAGGACACATAGATGTGACCTTTACAAAATGTTGAGGTGGCTAAGACTGGAGGATCATAGAAAACTCCACTGTCTTACCTATATGTATAACTGTTATGGAAATAGAGTCCCAGGCTAGATATATCTTATATATATATATATATATATATATATATATTAGAGGCAAAAAACTCCATTTAACCCATCAGTTAGGATTGTTCCACAGTGACAAAAGTGAGGAAATTTGATGTTAGGGTTGAACCCCCCCTTGCACCCCTTCAGCCCACCCCCCAACCGGCATCAGGGTGCACGTTGGGGTCATCGGGCCTAACTCTCACCCCATCACATGTGGAAAGAATCTGAGGAATAGGAGAATGTTTTCAGACTGGTCGCGCAAACCGTGTGACCTGTAGGGAAGAGCAAAGAACTAAAAAAAGTGTAAACATGTGCGCAGATCATGTTTAATAACTCAGCAGCTGTATACCTGAACAGTATGAAAATTGGCAGATCCCAAGCTGTATGGTTCTTGATTGTGTATTCCAAATTTCAGGCAAATCCATTGTAAAGTTGCAAAGTTATTAAGGTGCAAAATATTAGGTTCAGCATGTAAATGGCTCCTCAACCCTAAGTATGGTAGCACTACCATGCTACCATAATATATGTGTATATATATATATATATATATATATGATATATATATATATATATACACACATATACACATACACATATATACACATATCCATATCCTTCAAATTTCAAATTAAAAGACCTAACCGTTTTTGAGATATTTAATTTTAAAAGTTGTTAAAATTGGTCTGTCTTGTCCCTACAAATCTGGCCATCTAGTCCCTCCCTCTCGATCAAAGATCACAATCAAAGAATCTCACAATCAAAGAATTTGCAGAATCACAACCAAAGAATTTTCAGGTTCGCAATCAATGAATAAAAAATGGTAAAACTCAATTTTTACACAGAAATACATGAAACTGCAGCCATGCCTCGATAGAACGGAGCCCCCTGAGCAAAACTCATCCTAGTCTGACTTTATAAATCACCCCTGGGGCTGAGAAATTAGATTTTTTAATCTGGCCATCTAGTCCTGCCCTCGCAATCAAAGTTCGTGGTCAAAGAGTCTCTCAATCAAAGATTTGCAGGCTCACGATCAAAGATCATTGGCAAGCTGCGATCAAAGAATTAAAAACTTTAAAACTCTATTTTTGGACACATTTACAAGAAACCACATGCATGGTTCAACAGAGGGAAGACCCCTGAGCAAAACCCAACATAGTTTTACTTCGGAAGTCACCCCTGAGCCAAGATATTTTTTTTTTTCTGACAGAAAAATGAAAACAAAATGGCAGCCGTCACGATCAAAGACTTCCTCATGATCAAAGATTATTTTATTGTGAGCCTGCAAATTCTTTGATCATGATGAGGGGCCAGATGGCCAAAATCCCATTCTTCTTTCACAAAATACTCATATACATTTTCCCCTAGACTTATAATGGGAACTTAAAAGTTTAATAACTTATGAATGGATTAATATTTTTTCACCAAACAAAAAGGAGCATGTTCCTTGACCCAAGCTCCTTCAACATGCCAATCTGCAGAGCAGCATACCACATAACAACTGTGTAGCACCACAGACAAAATCCAAAAAACTGCCCACATAACTGGCAAAAAGTGCATTTTTCAGCATTTCAGTGTGTAAAAACCTAAGTCTGACTGAAATTAAATTTGGCAGATCAATAGATCTACCATGCCCACTATGTATACCAGCTTTCATGCAAATCCGTTGAATGGGTTCAAAGTTATTAATGTGCAAAATTTCGAGTTTAACATAGAAGTGGCTTCATAACCCTAAATATAGGGGTGCAACTGCACCCCTATAATATACATATATACACTTACAACAGAGACGTAGTATGAGTTCTCTAACATCAGCAGGTGGGATTTAATTGTTGCTGCCCAAAAGAAATCTGGAGGTGGGTTGATCACATTTCTATTATGTGGGTCCCAAAACTTGGAATCTTGTCCCAACCCTTTTGAGACCAGCAGAAAGAAAGATTAGTCTATATAATATTAAAAAGTGATATATTGAACAGACAGAAAAACTAATACCTTGTTGTTTTAACAACTGATACACCACAACAATCAGGTTATTCTAGCAGAGAAAACATAAAATAAAATGTGTGTGTGTGTACCAGAATTACATTGATGCAGAATGAAACCTGCTTTTAGTGAATATGTATAGATTGTGATTTTTTGTGTGTATGATGGTTTAGTATATGTACTCTAAATTTCTGTAACAAAATGAATGTAGTAAGGTGTGAGTGCTTGGGACCTCATTGAAAATGAATTTTGCTCAATTGAGTATCCTATTCATGCAATGAAAAAAAACTGTTACTACTACTACTTACTACGAAAAGGCTTTCATTATGCTGCACAGACAGTGTAGCTATGTCACAATAATAATTGCGTTCATGTGCACCCAACAGACAGTGTGATACAGCGATGAAAGGCTTTCACTATGCTACAGAGATGGACAGTGTAGCACTAGCTATGTCACAGTAATAAAATGACATGGGCTCAAAGGCACCTAACAACAGTGTGATACAGCCATAAAAGGCTTTCACTATATTGCAGAGACAGACAGTGTAGCTGTGTCAGAGTAATAAAATGACATGGGCTCAGGGGCACTTAACAAACAGTGTAAGACAGCCATAAAAGACTTTCACTATGCTGCACAAACAGTGTAACTATGTCATAGTAATAACTGGGCTCAGGGGCTCCCAACAAATAGTGTGATACAGCCATAAAATGCTTTCACTATAATGCAGAAACAGATAGTGTAGCACTAGTTATGTCACAGTAATAAAATGACAGGTCTCAGGGGCACCTAACAAACAGTGTATACTTATACTTCAAACCACCTACCTAGTGCCTTCTGTCTATGTCTTTTCCCTCACCTTCCCTTTCTGTTCTCTTCCTAGTCCCCAGCACCACCTCCATAACTGAGGCTGGCCTGCCGCCCTCCCTCTGGCTGACATCATTTCTCAGTCCCCCACTATTTCTCCCTGTTCCTTTACTGCCTGTAGTGTAGGTTAATTAACTAGTTAAAAATAAAACTTGTTTGTTTTTGTACTTTTTCCTCTTTATGTATTTCCCCCACCTTCCTTCTCTGCACTCTCCCCAGTCCACACCACCACTTCTATGACTGAGGTTGGCCCGATCTCCCTTCCCCTGGCTAAGATTGTTCCTCACTCCCCCACTATGTTTCCCTGTCCCTTTGCTTCTTGACAAAGTGTAGGTTAAGCAAAACATTTTTAAAATTTTTTTTGTCTTTTTCAATCAGCAAGTCAGCGATTTTAGTTAGTTGGTGTTTATTGATTAGTCTACTGACCTTTTCAAGAATAAAACAAAAACAAGCAGATACAATTATAAAATATAAATAAAACACAAAAATATATATGTTAGATTAGGAAAATGCTTCAGAAAGTCACATATATATGAGTACATACAGCAGATGTACATTTCATTGATAACCATCATACACCAGGCAGCTCTAAGAAAGAATAGAATAAATATAGGCATTTTTGATAATTATATCAAATTAAATTTTTAATTATAGACTTAATCAAATTCAGATCCAATTCAGTCTTGGATTTAATTTAATTCAAGTACACACCCTGCCTAAATTTGTTGTGTTTTATTAAACTTAACACAAATTTTAACAATGGACTCCAAATATCCCACAACTTCCTTGATTATCATTACATGGTTCACTGTGAAGAGTTGTTTTAAAAACAAATTCTGATCTTTAGACTGTAAGGTACTACATATTGGAACAAGCCATTTATTTCTAGATTTCTTGTATAAAAGACAAACATTACATGAAATAAATCTTCAAGAAACTGGTAAGTACCAGAACAAAGCCCTGCCCATAGAGTCAAATTATTGTTATACCTGGCAACAAGAATATTGCTAGGGAACATTTCCAGCCTAAACTTGGTATATAACATCCTTTGGTTATAATCTGTTAGGATGTCTAAATATTATCTATAATAATGCAAACTATCATTTTGTATTACCCATGGGGAAATATGAAATCCAGAGCTAAGTTCAAGAGCCTGTGTTTTGTAATAATTGATCATCCTACACTTAACATATGCTTGATATTTTAAACTGATTTTAATGCCTCTGGCATTATAACTTTTAAAGTGTTCAAGTCCAACATTGTGAAGTATTTGAAAAATTCTAGTAAGTAAGTTAGACTGTAGATGGCCTAAACTAGTTCAGGCATATTTTTCTCTTAGGCACATATATGTCATCCTATCATGGTTATGCTGTAACAGTTTAATCCAGTAGTTAACTTTCCTGGCAGTGAAATAAGCCTTCAGGCTAGGTAACCCCGATTCAGTCCTAACCAAAGCTGCCAGGAGTGAGTTGCTTAAACCCATACTAGATCTCAATAATTTATTCATGGGAATCTCTAAGTTATCACTATTATCAGTAACCCAGATTTCACCATTATACAATGCTTGTGCATTATATTTCACTTTAATCGCAGCAATAAAGGGTCTGATAGAGTTACCACCATATTTTCTATTGAATATATTAATTGATGCAGAAGTTTGTTTAAGTTGCATTTTAAGTGAATTGAAATGTTTAGTCAATCTGTCATTGCCTGAAAGCTTCAGGCCCAGATAGGTATAGTATTTTACAGTTTTTAACTTTTTGTTACCGATCCTCTAGCTTTTCTTTGCAGTATTTGTGCCAAAAATTAAAACCTGAGTTTTGCTTTCATTTAGTTTTAGTTTGTATTTATTTATGCAATTTTCCAAAATGTTTAGTTTAGTCTGTAAGCTGGATTGTGTAAGTGATAGTAACACAAGGTCATTTACATAGGCTAGAACACACAGTGTCTGCCAGAAAGTTTTGTGGAATCAGACTGTGAATGCCCAAGCTGAACTAATAACTTGTTAATATAAATACAGAACAACAAAGGGACAAGTAAGAATTCCTGCCTGACATCGGTATTTGTTGGAAAACAGGAAGATAATTGACTGTTTTTTCCCAGTCTCAATTGAGCTCAGGTATCTGTATATAATTATTTTATAATAGCAATTATTTCATGTGCAAAACCCTTCTCCTTCATACAATTCCATAACAAACCCCATGAGATGGTATCAAAGGCTGAACTGAAATCAATAAAGGCAGCATTACAACTTTTGTTTCCACAGTGTCACATATTTTTTTAAAAGGTGTATGATAATGAAACAGTTATCTGTTGTACAATATCCATCGCAAAACCCTGCCTGTAATTCTGACAGTCTCCCCAGTTCTACAAGTTGTTCCTGAAGTCTTTTAAGCACCAGTTTGGCAAAACATTTTCCCAGATTGTCAAGTAATGAAATAGGCCTATACATAGATGAAGAAGCTTTGTCACCCTTTTATATATATTAAAATAATCAATGCACCCTTACATGAAGATGGAAATTCAAGCCTACTACAACAGTGGTTAAAGTACAATGAAAGTACACCAGCCCATTGCACAGGGGCAATTAGAAATACCTCAGCTGGAATTAAATCCTGCCCAGATGCCTTTTTACACTTTAAGGATCCAATTGTAAAATAAACTTCAGATCTTGTAAATGATATGAAACATCATATCTGGATTCAATGAATCTTGTGATATTATTAGCCCTGGCTCAAAGAATGTTTTAGTATAATAAGTGATCCAAGTATCCAGTGGAATGTGTGAGTCAATTTAACATTTTAAGTTGTCAGCCCCCTTGGCTACCAACAGCCAATAGGAGTGACAATCATTCTTATTTATAATATTAAGCATATTTGCCCACTGTTTTTGAAATTCATTCTTCTTTATTTTTAGAAATTGCTTATAATTATCTCTAGTTTTATTGAGCATTCTATATTCACTTAGTTTTCTCTTATTTTTGGTTTTCCTAATCAGGTGGTTTAGTTTTTTTTTGCCCTCCGACAATCTGAGCCAAACCAAGTACAATTAATTGTGTTTCCTTTTTTCTGAACACAGGGGCATGTTAAAAGCAGTCTAATTTGTTCAAAACAGATTTGTATTTTCTTGTTGAGTTCAGGGTAATCAGTATCACTAACAGTAGTTGTAATGATAGTATTCTGTAGTATATCATTAAACTGGCCTTCAGATGCATTTTGTCATTTAATTTTATTTTGATTCCATATGTCTGGACATGGAAAAAGGTGAGGGACTCAAAGGAGCCCGACTTCGAGCACTAGATCTTAAAGTCAAAGGAAAATGATCACTATCTACTTTTGTAGGGATTTGACAGGACTCCCATAGAGTCATGTCACCATTCCAAAATATATAATCTATTATAGATGGACCCTTTGAACAATAATGAGTATAGCTTCACTGTTAAACACCATCAGTTCTTCCATTTATGGGAGCTATGTAGTGTATAGAGAGTAATTCAATTAGTCCAAGGCCAGAATTAGTTTTTGAATCCATTTAGTGTCTTGTCAAATTATATGCTTCTGGATGACACCAGCTATGAAAATCACTATTGGCATAATCATCATATTTCTATGACAAACAGTAAAAGAAGGTGACAAGACTTTCTATAGATGGATTAGTGAAAGGAGAAAGTCCAGAGCAGTATTGCTAAGCTCAAAGGAGAAAAGGGGGCATGTGAGGAGGAGGACCCTGTAAAAGCATCTATACTAAATAGATACGTTTGCTCAGTATTTACTGAAGAGAAGGTAGGACAGGTCCCACAGCTCAGCACCATGGACACAGGGGGAGGGAGGTGAGCACTACTCCCTTCACAAAAGAAAGGGTCCTACAAGAGCTCGCTAAGCTCAGGGTGGACAAGGCAATAGGACCTGATAGCATACATCCCAGGGTACTTAAGAAGCTAAGGGTGGAACTAGCAGAGCCATTAGCAGAACTGTTTAGTGAGTCTCTGAGCACAGGAGAGGTCCCAGAAGACTGGAGAAGGGCTCATGTGATCATGCTCCACAAGAGTGGTAGCAGGGAGGAGACAGGGAACTACAGACCAGTCAGTCTTACCTCAGTAGTGGGCAAGATTATGGAGGCACTCCTTAAGGAAAGGATAGTGCAACACCTGGAATCCATAGGGGCACAGGATCCAAGGCAGCATGGGTTTACAAAAGGAAGGTCCTGTCAAACTAATCTCATAGATTTCTTTGACTGGGTAACCAGAGTGGTGGACCAAGGAGGAGCAGTTGATGTCACCTACCTTGACTTCAGCAAAGCTTTCGACACTGTTCCACATAGAAGATCGATAAATAAGCTGGATAGGCTCAGGGTGGGTCAGAAGTTGGTCAACTGGGTGGAAAACTGGTTGACAGTAAGAAAACAGAGAGTGGTGGTAAAGGGTATTCAGTCAGAAGAGATGCAAGTCACAAGTGGGATACCTCAGGGATCAGTCCTAGGGCCAGTCCTCTTCAGTATCTTCATTAGTGACATCGCAGATGGACTAGACAGTAAGGCTTTTCTGTTTGCAGATGACACCAAAATCTGCAACAGAGTAGATGATCCAGATGGGGTGGGCAGAATGAGAAGCGATCTGGATAAACTAGCAAAATGGTCAGAAGAGTAGCAACTGGGATTTAATTCAAAGAAGTGCAAGATCATGCACATAGGGAAGAGAAACCCTGAAGCCACCCATAGCCTGGGAGGGGAGTTGCTGGCAGTCACAAAGGAAGAAAGAGATTTGGGCATCATCATCACCGATGACCTGAAATCATCCAAGCAGACCTCTAAAGCAGTAAGTAAGGCTAGAGGGATGTTGAGGTGTATTAGTAGGGATATCACAAGTCGTAAGTGGGAGGTAATAATCCCTCTTTACAAGACACTGGTTAGGCCTCATCTGGAGTACTGCATGCAGTACTGGAGGCCACACCTTCACAAGGACATTAGCCAAATTGAGGCAGTCCAGAGAAGAGCAACCAAAATGGTGCAGGGACTGCATCAGAAGACATATGAGGACAGATCAACGGAGCTCAGTATGTATACCCTTGAGCAAAGGAGGGAGAGAAGTGATATGATTGAAACACCTTAAGGGCATTAACAAGGTGAAAGAGTCTTACATGTTTAAATATAAGAAAAATAGTAGGACAAGAGGACACAGCAGGCAACTAGAGGGAGGCCGATTAAGGGGGAATGTGAGGAAATTCTTTTTCACATAAAGTGTGGTGGATGCATGGAACGGTCTACCTCAGGAAGTGGTGGCTATGAATACAGTGCAGGGCTTCAAACAGGCATGGAATAGGCATAAGGGAGCAATACAGATGAGTATGAATAGATAGGCCACTGACAGAGCAAAGGCAGATGGCACATTTATAAGGTAGAAAAAGAAATGGGCAGACTGGATGGGCCTTGAGGTCCTTATCTGCCGTCAACTTCTATGTTTCTATGTTTCTATTCACACAGAATCTCCCACAAGAAGCTAAATGAAAAGCATTTCAACTTTACTTTTGGTATGCCACAACACAGTTATATATTTAAAAAGTTGTATAAAACATACGTAGGTAGTACTACGTTCCTTCGTTGAGGGCCAGATCCATACCTCAGAAAAACGTTTTCAGGCTTCACCCTACAGGAGCTGCCCAACCAGTTTCTCCGTCATACTCATAGTTCTAGCTTGCAGACTGCCACTGTGGCTTTCCTCCTAAGGGTAAGCAGAGAGAAGTGGGGGTAGACAAACTGACCAAGTCATGTATGCAAAAAGTTCAACTGGTAAGTTTACACTCGGCTAGGTTATGGTATCATACCTTTTCAAAAATTAAAAAGGCAGTATAACCCTGCTTCCTGGGTCTACTCCACAGGCCCAGGAGCATGTAACAACAGACAACCTTCCTTTCCAACCTCCCGAGACCAAGTCATGACTGAGGCTGGTCTGACCCCCTTCTCCTGGTTTAGATCGTTTCTCAGTCTCCTGCTATTTTTCCCTGTCCCTTTGCTCCTTGACAAAGTGTAGGTTAAGTACATTTTTTTAAAGTTTTTTTTCAATCAACAAGTCTGCGATTTGTGCTGCAGAGCAAGTGCCCACAAACAGTTGCATCCATACACTACAATGCACACAAACTGACTGCTGCCAGCTATATCCCATGCAGCAGATGGAGCACAGACACCACTGACCAATCAGGTGTCAGCCCGGTGTCATGAGCTCCCATTCTGCTGCAAGTTTGTGAAGGACCCCACAGGCTGTCCTTAATGCCTGTTTCCAAGTCCTTTACCCATTATCTGTTACCTGTGCCAACTTATACGACCCATGAATTACACTGTTATGTCAGCTAAGATACTAGATTACCTGAACTACTCTACCTAGCCACAAATAGGCGATATCTGAACTACCGACCCAGCTATCCGGCGGGTAGCCCAAGTCTAGTTATTACCCTTTTTATTCTTTTGCATTGTGCCTTCACTCCCCCCCCCAGCTATCCCTCTCATGGTATTTCCTAAGGCACTCTCCCATTTCTTTAAAATCTGCTCTCCTGAAATCCAGGACCCTCCTTCTAATGTGGTTTTCACCTGTCCAACCCATATGCCAACCCACACTGTAAATACGAGCATACAAACATACGAAAATGCCAGCAGATACAGGCTTAATGGTCTACTGCGTCTACTCGGTTGTGCAGCTCACAGTTCAGACAAATGATGCTGCTCCCCGTTGCCCCTCTGTCCACATTGTTATCCCAAACTGAGTTCCCCACACTGGCAACACCCCCTGACTTGTATTCTGCCTTTGATCCTATCCCACCCCCTTCTAAAACTTGCCACTGATTTCAGAGCGATCACATCCTCCAGCAGTGAGTTACATGCTGCCACCACCCTCTCCGTGTAGTAGTACCTTCTCATCTCCCTCCTGATATTACCACCCCTCCAGTTTCAGATTATGCCCTCTTGTGATCCTCTCCCTCTTCAATTGAAACATACCCTCAGTACTAACTCTATTTATGCCCTTGAAGTGTGTGAAGGTCTCAATCGTATCACCTGTACAATGATCACTTGTACCTAGGGTGCTACCCACTGTTATGTCTGCACTCTGTCCCTGTTTATAAGTTCCATATTCAGCACTGCCCCATCTCTAGTGAGATCTATAACCAGCTGCCTGAGAAATGGTCCTTGCAGGGACTCTAGGATGACCCAGCTCCTAGTTATAGTAGTAGCTAGAATATTCCAGTTTATATCCGACAGATTAAAGTCTCCCATAATTACCACTTCCCCTTTGCTTGCCATTTTGTCTATGTCCTCTGCCAAAACTCTGTCTAATTCCTCCTTATGTGTTGGTGGCCTGTACACTACCCTCATGCAGATAAAGGCCCCAGACCCCATCTCGAAACTAAGGAGGTTGTAAGAGCTGAGAGAGAGATCTCATGGAGACAGGACAAGGTGTCTCAGAAAAGAGTACAAGTTTTGCCATCCCAGGCCTTGCGTTTGGGAGACAATCTGTGAAAAAAACTGCTAAACCATGTGAAGAAAAGAGTGGCATTCATATGCCAGCCAGTATAAGTGATGATGTTGAAGAGACAGCTCAGAGTGTGGAAACTGAACCCAGAGCTGCTGGTCAGGTTCCATGGCAGACATTAAAGCTAGATGTTGTGTTGCCACCACTCTAAGGGTTTTGGAAGCTGGGACATGTGGGTCAGTCTGGGACTGAAGCAGAGAGAGAGAAAAGGAGAGAGAGAGAGAGAGGGGTAGGCAGACAAAACCACCAGGAGATAGGGATCGCCAGCTCATCAAGCAGTGAAGACTGAGTCTGAAGATGGAACGGATCTGTGTCTGAGACACTTTGAGACAGCAGAGACCAGCAGAGGCCGGCTGTGTTAAAAGAAGCCATTCATATGGGGAAACTGTGAGTATTCTTCAGGGAGGCCCTGCTTCAGGGGGAACCCCATTTCTTTCACTGGGGAACTGTTTTGCAACTTGGCTATTGGGCCAAATTACAATTCCCCATTTTATGGAGTTTTTCTGTGCCACTGAAAGGAGAAAAGTCAGCACTAAGAGCCCTACATCCAACTGTGGGGCTGGTACCAAATTGCACTTTGTGTGCAAATGCATTTTTTTTACTTACTGTTTTCTGCACTATAGTAGACTGTATTAGACTGATTCTGCCAACTTCCAAGCATACATTTGCTGTAATCAGAAATCCTAGAATCCCCTGCAGCTGACATCCAAACATGGCTGCAGCAGTGGGAGATTAAAATGCCAGCAGTCAATGCTGGAATTTTAGTAATCACTGATTTTTTGTCTGCTGGTCCCGCTTTGCTGACTGGACCGGCACAGGGTCAAAATGGCACAGACGACACAGCGCATACCACAACCATGCAGCAGCAAACAGCATAAAAACATGCTTGATTTTTCTTTTGTTTTGTGGGGGGCTTTGCCCCCCCGCGCCCCCCTCCCCAGACACACACAGGCTTATAATCAACTCTGAGCAGGTGTGGCCATAGGAGCAAGAAAAAAATAGAAGTAAAAGATTTCCAAATCAGGAATGAAACCTCATTACCCAACTCTATCCACTGCAGGGTCAGGTGCTCTAACCACTCCAATATGGGAGTGGTGCGACCGAGCACCCGACTGGCAGTGTTCCTATCCACTTCCTCCTTTGTGGCGAATGTTAGGGGTAGTGATACTTTCATATCACTATAATTCCTCTATCACTCTAAAGGCATGTGCTCTACTCACAGCGTAGGCGTGCTGTGTGTGGTTCTCTCCGTGCAGTTATGACCTGGTAAGCGCCTGGGCTTAGTGCAATCACTTAACTCTGGGAGAACAGTGGGACTGGCAAACATCTGATCTGAGCTAATAAAACCTCTAACATTTACTTCAGAATATTGAATCTCCTACTGTTGCAACCCTCCTATGATGTCAGCAGCAAGAGATTCATGAGATTTCTGATTAAAGTAAATGTGAGCTTAGAAGTCAGCAGAATCAGGCTTATACAATCTACTATACTGCAGTAAACAGTAAGTAAAAAAAGTTTCTGCAAACAAAGTACAAATCGGGACCAGCCCAATACTTGAGTATGGTGCTGTTAGTGCTGACTGTTCCACTTTAAGCAATTGCATGGCCCTTGGGGGATGATCATTTTAGCATGTTGCTCTGTTCCTGTAAAAGCACCAGTGCCAGTCAAACCACAGTAACACCTACAGGCCTGCCACATTTCAACCCTGAAAAATCCAGAATATGTGTTAAAAGGGAGCTCTCCACAAATTATTGCAAATTCTGGTAGAAGGTGTGAGAGGATAGAATCAACCCAGCCTGGCAGAGCACCTAAGTGGGTCATAGTCAGGCCCTCCTGGTTGATTGGCTAATCAAGGGTTTACTTGCAAGTGATTGCAATAAACATTTTCTATGTAGGGCCACATTTATTAATAAAATAGGATGGTTATAGTTTGTTGAGTTATAAGGATGCTGAACGGTAGTCTGCTCTCATTGTTCTGAATCTGCCACTGAGCAGAGCAAGGGCAGAGGAGCTCACAAGGGAAGTGCTATTTTTGTTCATTTTTCTTTTTGGGGCAGTGCATAGTGAATGTTATGGAGCTACTGAGGGGGATTGTGTGTGGGAAGGGGAGGAGGAAGAAGGCCACTACAGGGAGAGTGAGGGAGAGGCTCACCAGACGCTGTAACCCATGTGCTACAAGCCAGTGAATAAGGCAGTTGTAGTTATTTTACAACTCCCAGAATCCTAAACAAACTCTTGCATTAGCAACCCTGAAATGTGAGTGCCACAAAGCAGGAGTGTGGCATCTACCTAAGTGTCATGTGGGGACAAAGACAGGGTTTCCACAGGGAGGACCACAGGCCGCAGCCCTTGCTGGTCGGTGGAGGGCAGGTAAGTGTTAAAGGAGGTCAGTAAACCCACTGTTGGGTGTTGATAAGGATTTGCAGCTGATCACTATCAAGGGTCACCTTGTAAGCATATATCAGACTAGGAGACTGCTAGGCAGGGCAGCAGACTCCAAACAGGGACCAGCCCATGAGAGGAACACAGCAAGGGAGAGAGCTGGTCCTTATCTGGGGTCACTATACATTTGTAATGAGGTTCAAGGAAGCATAAGAAAGGAAGCAGAGCTAAGTACAGTAATAGAAAAGGGCTAAAAGTTAATATGTGGAGAGGGGGAATGCAGTGGGGCTGGATGAAGGGGTGGAATGGTGGAATGCAGGAGGTGTGGAGCGGCAGTGATTCTGGGAACTCTTTGGAAGGTGGCAGAATGCCTGGTTTGTCACCATGTTAGGCAGCTGAGGGCAGAAGTCTGGCAGCTGAGGTACAAGATATTGTAGGTGCACTAGTGGTGGGGGCATAGATAAAAGGGTAGAGAGGCCACAGAGATTGTAGGTAGGTAAAAGGGTATTGGACAAGAATGGAGCCAAGGCAGGCAGGGAAGCCTAGCTTGGGGGTAGGAGAGAACAGGAGACTAGGCAGGTCTGCACTGTCCCTAACCCCCCAACAGCACAGGAGGCCCAGGGAAGGAAAGAAAAGTGGATAACTGTAAGACAAAACAGAAAGGCAGGATGGGGAGGGTGTCATGTGGCAGCATCTAAAAGACTGCCGGTAATTAAGAGATGCTTTCGATTGGACATGGGAGACCTGGGGAAATGTGGTGATCAGGAAAGGGCCAGTGAGGGGGAAGAGTTGGAGGAGGTGAGAGGAATCAGATTAAGTAGGGAGAACTGAGGGTGCACTGAGGTTCTTTGTCTTTCAACTGTACATATGTTCATTAGGTGAAGGTGGATGCACTATTAGCAGGAAGTGACCACCGCACAGTGTGGTTTCCCCTGGATGTGAGTAGAGGGATGGTCAGGCCAAGACTAGGGTCCTGGACTTTCAGAGAACTGACTTTGATAGGATGGGACAAGTTCTGAAAGGACACCTTCCTGGGACTAGAGAGGGGATGGATGTGGAACAGAAATGGGCTATAATAAAGAAGAAACTGTTGGAGACCACCAATATCAAAATGAAAAGCAAGAAAGCTAAGCCAAAAAATCTTGCTGATTCAGTAAGGAGGTGACAAAGGTGATGGGGGACAAGGAGACAGTCTTTAGAAAGTATAAGTGTACTCAGAAGAAGGAGGATAAGGTGGACTACATTGCTAAGTAGTATAGCCTAGAGGTTTGAGTAATGAGCTGTGAATGAGCTTGGTGTATCCAGCAGACTTGGGTTTGATTCCCACAGTCTCCACTTGTACACTGTGTGACTCTAGGCAAGTCACTTAACCTCCCCAGTGTTCCAGGGTCACCCCTGAAAACAGGCACCTGTGCCTAGTGGGCCTTGTCTGGTTACCAAAAAGACTAAAAAAAGGAAAAAAAATTGAAAGAGGTGAGCAGAATGGTAAGGGAGGCAAAGACCACAAGAGAGGTACAGTTAGCCGGGGGGATAAAAACTGATGAGAATGCCTTTTTCATGTATATAAGGTAGAAAAGAAACATAAAGGGTGAGATTGTAAGGTGAAAACAGGAGGGTGCTGAGCAGAGGGGAGTGAAGAGAAGGTGGCAGTACATAATGGGTACTTCTGTTTGTCTTCACTCAGGATAACTGTCCAGTGTGACAAGGGAGCAGGGGGGTGGGAACTGAGAGGAGGGAAGTCACAGATAGTGAAATTCTTAATAGCTTAAAGGTCCTAAAGGTGGACAAGACACCAGGGAGAGATGGTATGCACCTCAGGGTCCTTAGAGAACTGGAGGAGGTTCTGAAAGGTCCTCTGGCAGACCAGTTTAACACCTCTCTGGAGTCCGGAAATGTGTCCCAGGACTGGAGAATAGTGCATGTGGTGCCTCTCCATAAGACAGTGTGGAGGGATGAACAGGGAACTACAGACCAATCAATGTGACCTCTGTAGTGGGTAAGATGATGGAGACTTACAAACATAGACACATAAATTCTGATGGTAGATGAGGACTGCAGAGTCCATGCAGTCAGCCCATTTTTCCCTACCTACATTACTACCACAGACCATACTTGATCTACAGCTTTTTCTTGCTCTCCCATTCCTTTCCACTATGATTCCCTTATGCCTATCCCATGCATTCTTGAAACCCATCACTCCAGTGGAAAGCTGTTCCATAAATCCAACACTCATTCTGTGAAGAAGTACTTCCTCATATCTCTCATGAATCTACCCTCTTCCAGCTTCATAGCATATCCTTTTTTTCTTGAGCATCTTTCTTCTTAAAAATTCTTTCCTCCTGCATCTTATTTACCCCTGTAGGGTATTTAAAGGTCTCTATCAGATCCCCCATCCCTTCTCCAGGGTGTACATATTGAGGTCCATTAGTCTATCCTTGTTGAGTTTTTTTTAAGTATTTAGTAAGCTTTATTGGTTTAAATTTTTTTTACAACAATCATTCATACAGGCAATGTGAAAATACATGAAAAACAGAGAAATGGTCATTAATGAAAGAATAATACATATTCGTAATATGAAATGCATAGATTATGATTATATTGTAATAAGTCCTAGAACATAATATCGTTGCCTGTATCCCCCCCCCCCAACCCTCCCCGGTCTGCCACTTACTATTAATTGAGGATGGTTATAAAGAAATAGCAAAATGAAAACCCATATTAAATGCAATTATCTTACAAAGAGAAAGTGAAAATATCTAATGTCTACTGAATCAATAGAAGGGCATACAGAGATTCCCATCTTAATTTATATTTGTCCATTCTGTTATAGACTCCAGCATTGATGAATTCTGCTTGCAAGGCAAACATGATCTCCTTGTACATTCCATGTAAACAGGGACATTGGGTTCCAACCAATGCCTCAAATTACTTTCTTGGCACAACTTAATATTAAGGCCATATGTGCTCTCTTCTGTTTCCCTTGTAAACATGTATAATCGCCCAAAATACAAATTTCTGGATTAAAATTATCTGATAATGCAAGAAGTGGATCAAGACAATTTTGAATGCTAAGCCAAAAAGGAGTGATTTTGTCACATGGCCATAACATATGAAGCAAGTCCACAGGGGCTTGTTGACATTTGGGGCATTGGTTAGAGGGAATCCTTCCCATTTGATGAAGTTTAACTGGTGTATAAAATAGATTATGATTAATATAAAATTGCATAAGTCTGTATCTGTCCCATTTAATGTATTCATATAAATGATTCCAAATTTTTGACCAGTTCCTGGAAGGGGAAGTCACTGTTAAAGCATTATCCCACCAATAGAACCTCTTACCTTCTAGAATGGCAACATTTGCTAGGAGAAATTTGTATGAATAGGATATTATATGGGAAGAGGGGATAGAGCTAATATAGGGGAATAAAGCAGACATGAAGAGACTGTCCCATCCCCCTAACCCAAAATAATGTGTCAACATGTGGAATATCTGAAAATATTTGAAAACATTTGTGGCGGGCCAATTAAACAGGAGACTGGCTACTTTATAGAGGAGCAGTTTTTTGTCCTGGACGAACTAATTCACTCTTAGGACATCCTTATCAGGCCAAAAAAGATGAGATCTAATTACCTTGCCCAAAATTAGAAGGTTAGGATTTAAGAACAGGGGCTGGGCAGTGTCTTTGTAGGCATCCACTTTGAGGAAAGTGATTAACTGATGATGTGTGTGAAGTGAGAAACTTAATTGTGTTTCATTTAGGGAGATTCTTTCTAGTAATAAAAGGAAAGGCCTTGGGGTCAATGCCTTTTTCAGAGCAAAGTGCTTGTTCTATTTTGACCCAGAGTGGACAAAATACAGGAGCTGGACAATTCTCTAGGTGTTGTTTCCAATATATAACCCTAGTCAGGTGTATAGCTAGATAATATATGTAAAAATTAGGGGATTGAAGATCACCATCAGTTTTTGAGCACGTAAGTTTATACTAACTTCTTCTAACTTTTTCTCTTGCCACATAAAAATGTTGATGACTCTTTGTATCTGGGAAAACCATGATAATGGAAGAGCCCCATTAAACATCTGTAGGGGATATAATATCTGGGGTAAAACATTCATTTTTATTATATTCATATGACCTCATATAGAAAGAGGTAATGTTAACCAGTGTCTAAGATCTTCTGCTAAAATTTTAACTAAAGCATCTAAATTAAGTTTTTTACGATGTGGGGAGTTGGATAGAGATAGAAACCTAAATATTTAAATTTATCGGTGTTCTATTTAAGTCTCAAATGTTCAATGTCGGTCCTGACCATGTATTTGTTGAGGGAAAAAAAAACTCAGTCTTTCTGATATTTAACTTATAATTTGAGATTGCCTCAAATTGGGAGATAATGTAAAAGACAGTAGATAAAGATTGAGTGGGATTAGAGACATGAAGAAGTAAATCATCTGCATAGGCAGAGATTTTATATTCTGTATTACTTATTGATATAGCAGAGACCAATGCCGAGTTCTTAATTTTCCTGATGAGAGGTTCTAAATATAAGTTGAAAAGGAAAGGAGAAAGGGGACACCCTTGATGGGTACCTTGGAATAAAGTAAAAGATGTAGAAAGAACACCATTACATTGGATTTGGGCTGATGGGGAGGTATATAAAATTTTAACCCATTGTATGAATTAGTTCAGAAGGTGATATTTGGGTAATAGCCTAAAAAGATAGTCCCAAGAAACCTTGTCAAAAGCTTTTTCTGTATCCAGGGAAACAAGTGCTACCGGTACAGATGAATCCCTGGATACAGAAGAGAGATATGCTATTTTCCTAAGGTGATCAGAAGAAAGCCTTCCCTTTACAAACCCTACCTGCTTTATACTTATCAGGGAGTCCCAAACCTGGCCTAATCTAAAAGCGAGAATTTTTGCAAGAATTTTGTGATCCACATTAATTAGGGAGATTGGTCTGTAATAGGGGATCAAGAGGGGATCTTTGCTGGGTTTAGGGATAATGGTGATTATAGCTCGAGTCAGAGAGGTATCAGATATGCCCTTCTCAAAGATATAATGAAAGGTTTCTAAAAGAATAGTGGAAATTATCTGTTTACATTTTTTATAGAAATTTGTAGTGAAGCCATCTGGACCAGGGAATTTATCTGGGGAAAGAGAATCTATGGCATCACAAATTTCCATTAAAGTAATAAGAGCTTTTAAAAAATTAGACTGGGTATCTGATAAGGTGGGGAGATCAATATCTTAAGTGAAGTTGTCTAATTGTTGGGATAAGGGGGGAGTACAGATGCTGAATATAGTTGTCGGTAGTAATCATGGAATACATTCACAATATCTGGGGGGGAGGTTAAGAGATCACCCGAAGTCAAGTAAACAGAGGTAATTATTTTATCCATTATATGGGTACGAAGCTGAAGAGCCATAAGTTTCCCCACCCTTTCACCATGATCAAAATAGGATATTTTGGAATGAAGCATGAGAAATTCAGCCTTTTCTGCTATTAATTGGTTATATTGAGCATGAAGAGACTCAACATTTTCCCACTCCTCTATAGGAGCCAAAGGAAGGAGATGTCTCTCCCGGTCTTCTGTCTGGACTAGAATAGAAGAGAGGGCAACTGCTCTCTGCTTCTTATGCTTAGTCGCTAACCGAATTAGCTCACCTCTCAGTGCACATTTCAAGGAGGCCCAGAGAAAATCTTTTTTAGGCATGGATGGGGCATTCATTTCCATAAAGTTGGAAATGAATATTTGAAGAAATTGTATTTGCTCTTCAGATTTCAAAAGTTCATTATTTAACTTCCAAATTCTGTCTCTATGGATGTTGGGAGAAAGATTCAGATGAAGATGAACTGTATGGTGATCTGAAATAACCTTTGAAGAGTAGAAGGTCTGAGAGTCCCCGGGAAAAAGATCAACAGTTATAAGAAAATAATCTATCCATGAAAAAGAATGGTGGGGAGGTGAATGAAATGAAAATTCTTTATTTTCTGGATACATTATCCTCCAAGGGTCTGTCAGGCCAACAGAGTTCATTAGCTCATGTAAAGCCTTTTGTCACGGTGATAATTTTTGCCTAATCTGACCAGATCTGTCTAAGGAATTGGATATCACTTGGTTCCAATCACCACCTAGCATAATTGGAAACATGGTCCGGGGGCAAGGAGAGTCATGAGGTTTGTGGAAAAAACAGGGTCATCACCGTTAGGTCCTTAAATAGACCCTAAAACCAATTCAGAATGACCCAGAAGGGCCTTCAGTAAAATAAATCTACCCTCAGGGTCAGTAATTTGTTGTATAAGCTGAAATGGGACTCTGCGGGCTACCAGAATGGCAACTCTCCCTTCTACGGGAATCAATACCTGAACCAAATACTTGACCCAGCCAATTAATATGTAAATACTGAATATGATTAACCTGAAGATGTGTTTCTTGCAAAAAGGCCACATCAATTTGCAAACTTCTTAAATGGAGTAAGACCTTAGATCTCTTGGCTGGAGTCTGGTCTCCTTTTATATTCCAGGAGCAATATTTAAAATTTGCCATAACAAAATTATGGGATATAGTGGAGTAAAATATAAGACAAAGAAGAAAATATAACCAATCCTGAGTTAAGAAAATTAAAAATATTTGACCCTCTCTTGGTGGCAGACAAACCCATAATTATTTTCCTTTCTCCTTCCCCCCCTTCCCAAAGTACAAACCCTCATAGCTAGGACCTAGAAGACCTAGTTCTGAACCCCATTTATAGTACAGTACTGAACTAAGAGCAGTCCCTGCCTGGGATATTGATATAGGAGGTTCAAACCCCATTGTTTGAAACATGACTGCTTTTCCTGTGGCAAACATTCAAGTATCCCCCCCCCACCCCAACCTATTACCTAAATGATACGGTTAGCGGTTAACAGTTATCAACGCTTAAAACAGGTACCTAACCCAACTCTCTATCTACCTATAATGAATAAATTCAAAACATTATCTGATCATATTTCACAGAGATCCAAGAGGAATAAAATGGGGGAAAGATACTGTGGGTTAAGCTGGAAAGGAAAATGGGGCCAGCCATCCACACAGGTGTGGTCTATAGACCACCAGCCCAGGAGGAAGAAATGGATAGGGAGCTGATGCTAGCCATCCAAAGGATGGCAGACAAGGGTGAGGTAGTACTGGTTGGAGACTTCAATATACCAGACGTGGACTGGAGCATCCCAGCAGCAGCATCAACTAGGAGCAGATTTATCCTGGACTCCCTTCAGGGTGCCTTCCTCAAGCAAATGGTCATGGAACCAATGTGGCAGAAGGCAATACTGGACCTTGTGCTCACAAACAGGGACAGTGTGATGGGGGTAGCAGTGGGGGAGCACCTGGGGAACAGTGACCACCAGTCATTGTGGTTTGAAATCACAGAAAGAACAGAACCAAACCACACAAAAATGCATATCCTGGATTTTAGGGGGGCATACTTTGGGAAAATGGGGAGATACTTGAAAGAGGCCTTAAGGGGAATGGGTCAGGAATCAGGGGTTGAGGAACAGTGGGCAGTATTTAAAATGGGGATTACAAGAGCAACATAATTATACATCAAGCAGGTTAGCAAGAGGAAAAGGAAGAGGCGACCATTATGGTTTTCCAAAGAGGTAGCAAAGAAAGTGAAAGCCAAAAAGATTGCATTCAGGCAATACAAAAAGACACAGGCAGAAGGGGATAGGGAGAAGTACCAGGAGAAGCAAAGGGAGGCAGGGAGGTCAGTAGGGAAGCCAAAGCTCAGACAGAAGAACACATTGCAAAATCAGTGGGTAGAGGGGACAAAACCTTTTACAGGTATATAAGTGAAAAAAGAAAGGCAAAGGGAGGGATAGTGAGACTGAAGGGGGGAGGATGGGAGCTGCGTGGAGGATGACAACAGTAAAGCTGACATATTGAACAGGTATTTCTGCTCAGTCTTTATTGAGGAAGAGGAGGGTAATGGGTCTGAAGGGAGTATAAGGGGTGAGAATGGTGCTGAAATGGACACAAGTCCCTTTACACTAGAAAGGGTCCTGAAGGAACTGGAAGTAATAAGAGTTGATAAAGCAATGGGGCCAGATGGGGTGCACCCCGGGGTTCTTAAAGAACTAAGGGAGGTGGTGGCTGAACCTCTGGCTGTCCTGTTTAGCCGATCACTGGAAACGGGGGAGGTACCCAAAGACTGGAGGACAGCAGATGTAGTCCACTCATACAAAAGTGGGAACAAAGAGGAAGTGAGGAATTACAGACCAGTCAGCCTCACCTCGGTAGTGGGGAAGCTCATGGAAGCACTACTGAAGGAGAGATTGGTGGAACATCTGGTTGTCAATAGACTACAGGACCCAAGGCAGCATGGTTTCACCAGGGGGAGGTCATGTCAGACCAATCTCATTGAATTTTTTGACTGAGTGACTAGGGAGGTGGATCAGGGGAGGGCAGTGGACATGGCCTATTTGGACTTCAGCAAGGCCTGTGACACTGTGCCACATAGAAGACTATTACACAAACTGGGGAATATGGGTTTGGGCAGGACAGTAGTGTGGTGGGTAGGTAACTGGCTGGGTGGCAAGACACAGAAGGTGGTGGTAAATGGCTGTCACTCCACAGAGGGAAGAGTGACCAGTGGGTACCACAGGGATCAGTGCTGGGACCGGTCCTATTCAACATCTTCATCAGTGACATTGTGCAGGACCTAGAAGTCAGAATTTCACTGTTTGCTGATGACACAAAACTCTGTAACAGAGTAGACACACCAGAGGTGTAGACAGAATGAGAAGGACCTGCAGAAACTTGAAGAATGGTCAGGGATTTGGCAGTTGAAATTCAATGCAAAGAAGTGCAAGATAATGCATATGGGGCACAAAAACCCTGGCACAATATATCAGTTGGGGGGTGAGGATATAGCATGCACCAAGCAGGAAAGGGATCTTGGGGTTTTCATCTCTGATGACCTCAAGGTAGGGAAACAGTGTGACAAGGCAGTAGGTAAAGCAAATAGGATGCTGGTATGCATAGGCAGATGCATCACCAGCAGGAAAAGGGAGGTTATAATGTTGTAATTCCACTATACAAGACACTAGTGAGGCCCCACCTGGAGTACAGTGTACAGTTCTGGAGACCTTACCTACATAAGGACATAGGGTAGAGAAGGTTCAGAGGAGGGCAACAAAGATGGTGCATGGATTGCATCATAAGTCCTATGAGGACAGGGTGAAGGAACTGAACATGTACTCCCTGGAGGAGAGGAGGGAGAGAGGGGATATGATAGAGACATACAAGTATCTTACAGGGAGGAACAGGGTGCAGGAATACACTATTTTTAAGCGAAAAGATGTTCCAGGACTAGAGGGCATGGGATGAAGTTGGAGGGAGGACAATTCAGAGGAAACGTGAGGAAGAATTTCTTCACATAATGGGTGGTGGACAAGTGGAATACCCTGCCAGAGGAAGTGGTGGAGGCTGAAACAATCACCGGATTTAAGAATGCATGGGATAGGCATAAAGGGATTCTGGAGGTCAGGGAAAAGGGGCAACAGACTTCTAGGAAAACATAAACTGAACTTACAAGTTCAAATGGGCCATAGGCCCTTATCTGCAGACACTGTCCATGCATCTATGTATATTTGTTTTTAAGTAAAGCATTAGTGATCTGAGGGCTATCAAGTCAGACTCAATATTTCTCAGTATTCTAGTAAAACATTAAGATACCTCTCAGTAGTATTTCAGAGATGTAACATAGTTTATTGAGTCGGAAAAAAAAGGGGGGGGGAATAAAGGATTATGTCCAAGGGCAATTCATTTAACAGAAGTAAAGCACACAAGAAGGAGGAAAAAATAAAAGTAATAAAAAAAAAAAACATGTAAGATAACCAAACCTATTATCAACAGCCACTCTTGTTATGATTTGGAAAGCTTTTGCAACCAAAATCCCAAAATAATAACTCCAGCATAAAAGTAGATAATGTGTCAGGGCACAGTGTGTCCAATTTATATTAATCAGGGAAAAAGGTTAAAATTCAACCAACTATTACATTTTGAGCAACCAAAGCAAGTCTTGTTTTTAACCACACAGGTTTTAACCACACAGGTTGTTCATTCAAGCACAGCAGCAATAGCCCGACTTGATACTGACCAGAAAGTCGGAAAAGCTTGCAGCAGCTAAGCAATAGTGCACATCTTCGTGTGGACTAAATCGTTCTCCCAGTCTTTTTAAGTGATCGAAGTGACCAAAAGCAGCAAAAAGGAATCTTCTAAGGCTCTTCTTCAGCCCGACAAGTCTACAGTTCTCACGAGGATCTTGCAGCTAACTACAAAAACAAAACATTTACAGGGCACTTCAGGGCAGGCAAGCAAAATACTCCCATAAAGGAGAAAACAGTATCAGACACTCGCTGAGTCAAAACAAAATCACAATCAAACCCCCGCTTCCAGGGTCCCACAAATTAAAGCATTTCACCAGAACAAGCAGCAGGGGCAATTGAATAGGATTCAAACTTGCATCCAATGTATCTTCCAGTCGGCTCCAGCCATTCCTTATGGACATATAGTGTCGAAGCCTCAGCGCAAGGCAAAGAGATCTGGGAAGAGGGCTACCACTTCTCCCATAGCTTGCTCAGCATTATCAAAAGTTTTCCAACTGCCTGAACATAAAACAGATAGCCTGGGCTTTGCACCAGCAAGGGGTCTAGGCCTTAAAGATCTATGCTCTCTTCCCACTGAATAGGCTGTCGAGTGTGGAGGGGGGCCAGCTATTTTCATGAGCAGTTTCTGTACAAAGGTGACTGGCAACTGACACTCTACTTCTGGGAGGCCGAAAATCACCAGGTTGTTATGCCTGTTTTGGTCTTCCAGATCTTCCAATTTTAGTTCCAATTTTTGTAGCTTGTGCCTGATGGAAGTCATTTCTGGTTCCATTCGGGATTTCCAGGATTCAAGCGAAGACGTGCGAGCATAGACATCGGAGAGTGTCTTGTTGGTTTCTTTAAGCTCTGCCTGAATATCTTTTATGTCAGACGCAAAGGCTGCAAAAGCTGCTTTAAGAGTAGCCATTTCTGCTAGAAGTCTGTCCTCAGAGAGCAGAGCTGCAGTCACGGGAGGCTGTGAACCCTTTCCAGTTCTAGTGGTATGCATTTTAGCATGTTTCGCTTGTTTGTCTGCGGTATTAGGCAGCGTACCAGACATGAGGGCCTGTTTCATTTCGGCCTCCATTTCTTGTGGTTTAGGTTGCTAAATTGTTCAAATCAGTGTCCGGTTCCAGCCGTGACATGAATAAAGTCAGTAGAAATCGAAATTGCAGAGCGTATTGAGTGATCTACCAATTTTTTGATGTTAATTAGACCGTAGAGGTTGGGAGCATTGGGAGCGAGACCACAATGCGTCTGCTCAGGAAGAAAGCATCACGTGATCCTCCCCTTGTAGGGCTTTTGATTCAGACCCTGAACCATTTTAGTTGCTCTCCTGGACTGCCTCCACTCTGCTTATGTCCTTCCAGAGATATGGTTTCCAGAACTGGACACAGTACTCTAGGCGGGGTCTTAGCCACAATCCATACAAAGGCAACAACAGCTCCCTCTTTCTGGTGGCGATTTCCCTCCCTATGCACCCCAGCATCCCACTAGCTTTCTCAACTGCCTTGTCGCACTGCCTGGCCACCTTTAGATCTTCTGACATGATTATTCCCAGGTATCTTTCCTGCTTGATAGTCATCAATACCACTCCACTCATTTTGTAATTTGCCCCTGGGTATTAAGTACATTATTTTTCTTTTTTTTTACATTGAAACTCAGCTGCCGTACCCTTGGCCACTACTCTAGGTTTCTCAGATCTCTGCTCATCCTTTCCAGCCTCCCTGGAGTGTCCACACTATTGCAGATTTTGGTGTTATTCACAAAGAGGCAGACCTTCCCTTTCCACTCCTCTGCAATGTCACTGATAAAGACATTACATTTGACCAGTCCTAGCACTGATCCCTGAGGTACCCTGCTGGCCACCCTCCCTTCCTCAAAGTGAACTCCATTTACATACTAACACACTAAAACCCAGCAGAATAGGCCTGTCTGTCTTTCACGTCTGCTCGGTTAGCCAGCCCCTAATGGGCACTCGCTCCCCCCCCTTGTCCCTGTGAGGGTCAATCTTGGCTTCAGTACCCCCATGCATCTGTACCACCCCCTCTTGAATCCCTCCACAGTGTCTTGCTTGGCTAAACTCCCTGGCAAAGCATTCCATGGCTCCACCACCCTCTATGTAAAATAATGCCTTCTATGTTGTCCCCTATAGGTTCCTCCCTCCAGTTTTCATTGATGCCCTCTGATTGTGCCCCTTGGTTTTAGCTTGAACATTTCTTTGGCTCTACCCCGTTAATCCCCTTCACATATTTGAAAACCTCAATCATGTCCCCACTATCTCTCCTCTCCTCCAGTGAATATTGCCCAAGGGCTTCCAGCCTGTCCTCATAGGTCCTATCCCCCATGCCCAGGATCATCCTGGTTGCCCTACTCTTGACCCTCTCCAACAGTACTATGTCCTTCTTAAGGTGCAGCCTCCAGAACTGCATGCAGTACTCAAGGTGCGGCCTAACCAAGGCATTGTACAGAGGTAGGATCACCTCACTCCTCCTGGACCTTATTCCCCGGGCTATGCAGTCCAGTAACTTGTTTGCCTTTGCCGCCGTTCTTCTGCAGTTCTCACTGTTGTTCATTTTGGTGTCTACCACCACCCCGAGGTCCCTTTCACTCAAAGTGGCTTGCAGTGGAACCTCTTCCAAGCTATCAACATGCCCTGGGTTTCTGGCCCCCAGATGCAACACCCTACACTTCTCCAGGTTAAACCTCAGCCCCCACCTCCTTTCCTAGCCCTCCAGGGTGTCCAGATCCCTCTGGATTGCCACCCTTGCTTCCTCCCTGTTGGCCAATGCCCCCAGCTTAGAGTCATCTGGGAAGAGGCTCATCCTACTTCTAACTCCTGTCCCTATATCTGAGACATTGGTGTTGAACAGAAGTGGCCCCAGTACTGACCCCTGGGGCACCCCACTGACGACCTTCCTAGCGGAGGAGACAGTCCCTCTCACCACCACCTTCTGTGTTCTATCTGTAAGCCAGTTTTCCACCCATCTGAGTAACTATCTTCCCACCCCCATTTCACCCAACTTTGTCAACAACCTGAAGTGGGATACCGAGTCGAATGCCTTACTAAAATCCAGATTTAAAACATCCACTGGACTCTGTCTGTCCAGGGTCCCTGTCACCCAGTCGTAAAAATCTATGATCTCCCTGGGACGAAACCATACTGTTTGTCATCCATGTGCCCCAGCCAATCCAGTTGTATCCTGAGCATCCCTTTGGTGAAGCCCTCCATTAGTTTTCCTACCACTGACATTAAGCTGACAGGCCTGTAATTTTCCATCTCCTCCCTAGACCCCCTTTTCTAGATGGGCACCACGTGAGCCACCCTCCAATCCTGGGGCACCCTTCCTGTCTGGAGAGAAGCATTGAATGGCACTGCTAGTGGGGCTTCTAGTTCGTCCGCCAGTTCTTTCAGTACCCTTGCATGCAGCCCATCCGGTCCTGGTGCCTTGTCAGTTTTCAGCACCCCAGGGCCTCCCTCATGCTGACCTCTGTGATCCCCCCCAGCCCTCTCCTCTGCAAAGGCCCCCCTCTTCTTCTGGGCCTGGCCTACTTGGTGCCCCTGCCTCTTTTGATCCTCTCATCTCCCTTGCCCTATCCTCTCAGCTGCCCCCATTTTCTGGTTGACTGAAGTCCATGTCTCCTCCCTAAAGACCAAGGCAAAGTACTTGTTCAGTACCTCTGACTGTTCCCCCACCTCCTGGGCCCATTCACCCTCAGTCCTAATCTTGGGAATCTGTGCTCTCCCCTTCCTCTTTTCCCCTATGTATCTATAAAAACCCTTTCCCCCCTGTGCTCCATCCTCTCCTTCGATCCCCTCACCACCCTTGTGACTCTTCTGGCTGACAGCTCATATTCCTCTCTCTCCCTTCCCGTGGAACACTTAAAACGTGCGTAGGCAGCCTTCTTATCTCTTACCACCTCTTGCACCTCTCTGTTCCACCAGCATGGCTTGCTGGCCCTGCCATTTTTGCTCATTACTCTTGCACTCAAGCTAGTAGCCTCCTGTACCCTTTTTTTTTTTTTTTTGCAGTTAATCTTTTTATTAATGGTTCAACACACCTGTTGCAGCAGGTTGTATCCCTTTTTTAATGGCCTCCCACAATCTATTTACATCCATGTCTGGCCTGATATGGCTCAAGCTCCCCCTCAGTATCCTGCCCATGCCCACGAAGTCCGCCCCCCTGAAATCCATTACCACTGTGTTTGAACGGTTGTCTTCCCCAGACACAGCATAAACCAGACCGTGTCATGGTCTCCTCCTGCCAGCGGGCTACACACCTCCAGATCCTTATCCGATTCGCTGTCTACAAGGACAACGTCCAGTATCCCCCCCCCAAGTAGGCTCCCCCACCTGTTGGACCAGAAAGGCATCTTGAAACACATCCATCAGCCTCTGCTCCCTGGCCACCACTGATGTCATGGTGTCCCAGTCTGCCCCTGGCATATTCAGGTCCCCCATGACCACCATCCTACCCTTTCACCGGTCAAAGCGTCCCTTGATGTGCTCAACTAATTTACCTTCCAGGTACTCATCCATTGTGGGTGACCTGTATATCACCCCTACTTTTAATCTTTTTCCTCCCCCCGATTGTAGGGTTACCCAAATAGCTTCCACTCCCCTCTCTGCCTCTTCCACTCCTCCTACCAATATTCCATCCTTGACTATCAGTGCTACGCCTCCTCCTCTACCCACTTCTCTATCCCTCCTGAATATTTTATAGCCCTCCAAATTTAGGTCCCAGTCATTCTTCTGGGTGGCCCATGTTTCAGTAATCTCTGCCACGTCCACTAATCCTTCAGCCAGCGTTGCCTTTAGCTCATGCTTTTTGTTGCCCATACTCTTGGTGTTGACCAGGACCGTCCTCCATCCCCTCTCCCCTGCTCAGCTGATATGGGCCTTCACTTTCCTTATTTGACCACTTCTGCACAGCTCTTACACTGTGTCCATCAGGGTCCCCTGCCCTTATTTGCCACCGTAGACCAGGGGCCATGGTCAGTCCTCCTGTCTCCAGTCCTGCACTAGTCCCTCCCCCCTTTACAAGTTTAAACCCCACTTCACGTTTATGAATTCGGTAAAATTCAGCTTTAAGATCTCCTTCCCCTCTAGGTTAAGATGTAGCCTATCTCTAGCATATAGCCCCTCATCATCCCGTGTGTCCCCCCGATTCCCCACCAGTCCAAACCCTTCCTCCCTGCACCACTCCCTGAACTAGGGTTACCACCTTTCAAGAAGCCCAAAGTGGGACATTTTTTATTGAAACATGATTTTTCACAGGGCAGTACCTAACCTCGACCATTGCAACAGACTTGTTTTCACTATTTAATTAGAATTTAGGCTAAGTATTCTAGTTTCTTAGTTGCTTCTATCGTTTCTTATCATTTTAGGGTAGTTTAGTTAAGGTACTACAGTTTTCTGCAACATTTAGTGGAAATTTAGAAAATATTTTTTCCTCTATAAAGTCAGGACATGTAGTATTTTTCATGTTTTTTTGCAGGACACAACTGCCCAAATCAGGACTGTCCTGCGAAAAGCAGGACAGGTGGTAACCCTACCCTGAACCACTGGTTCACACCTCTTAGTTTGTGCTTGGCCTTCCCAGATGCTTTAGGAACCGGCAGGATTTCTGAGAAGGAAATTTTATTCCCAATAGAATGGCAGACCCTGGCTATCTCCCTGAACCTCACCTGGATTTCCAGCTCACTGTTCCCTTACAAATCATTTGTGCCCTAGTGTACCAGGAAATCCAGGAATCCCCCACATTCCAAAGCTAAGGAATATAGCTGGAATTTGGCCTTGTGAATGGATAGTCTTGGGATACATTTAACCCTGACTTTGCTGCTTGCACCCTCCCCTACTCCTTCCCACTGGATGCCCCTGATCATACAGTCCCCCAGCAGGATCACCTTTACCCCCCCTTACTGGCCCTTTTGACCCCTTCTAGGCTCTTCCTTCTATCATCAGCCCCCAGCTTACTCCTTGCACCCCCGTTGGTCTGGGGTTCAGTAATCTGTGCATGACCTACCGTGCTCTTCCTTCTGCATGCAGTTTCCAGTTTACTCTTCTCCCCTCCAACCTCCTGCCCGGCACAACTGGGCTCCCCCGCTCCCCCTGGGCTCCCTTTTTGGGCTAGATCCCACAGATCCTCCTCCAACTACCCCCCTTCCTGCCTCCCCCCTCAGATCCTGTCTCCCGCCTCCCTTCTTTCATATTTCTCCCTACCTTCCCCTCCTCATCCACCTTCCCACTCTTGGCAGGTATCCCACTCCCCATCCCTGGCCCCTCTAGAGTGCCCTCTGCCTCCCCATCTTGGCTGACTCCCCAGCCTAGGTGTCTTGTCAGTCCCAGTTCTCCCTCCTACCTCCCACCACCTTCGGCTTACTGGTCCCCCTCTCACTGCCTGCCTTCTCCCCTCCAGTGTCATTTCCCCTCCTACTCTCACCCCCTTCCTCCCAGCAGTCTAACCAAATGTTCTCTGCCCTCCTGCTCCCCCTCAACTACCTTCTCTCCTGGGTACAGCATGGTGTATCTGTTACTAAGAGTAATGCCTGCCCCAACATGTTGTCACTTGCCCCTCCCCCCTTACCTACCTCTAGCTGGCCCCACTCCTGTGGGGCATTTTCCATTAGTTGCCTGTGATATGCCCTACCCATCCTGATTTGCATGTTATATTTCCTCCCCCTCCAGAGTCATCATGGGTCCCATTCCTACCTGCACCCTGGGGTATGCTGTAGTGGTCTCTCCACCCTTCACAGGACTGTTTCCCCTCCCATCCCCCCTCCCTCCCCCTCATGTCTTCCAGTTCTCTTCTGATTCCCCTCTACCTCTGCCCTAAGTCCTGCCAGCTGGGAACACACTGGGCACCCTCCGTTCTTCCATGCCCAATTTGGGATCATTGCTGCCCCACACCCTGAACACCCAATCACCCTTCTGAAGATACCCACTCTGGGCAGCCCCAACTCCACCCTCATTTTGGTGTGAACAGGCCCAGCCACTTGCAGCCCAGTAGTTTTTGCCCACCTCACTTGATCAACTGTTAAATCAGTAGATATCTCCTATAACAGTTTTCAAAACCCCTCAGCACTATATAAATCAGCAGTTATCACAGCTCACATATTAGGCAGCACTATCAAAGAACATCACTATATAATTAGCAGTTTAAAACAGTATACACAGATCACATATAAGGCAGCACTATCTAAGAACAGCACCATATAATCAGCAGTTTAAAACAGTATACACTGCACTTTATCATCAGCAGTTTCCCATTTTACATCTCTCAAATCTCACAGCCATATGTGTGACTAGAATGTGCTCAATGGTGTCCAAACATACCCAGCATATGATTTTGCCTCCCTCCCAAGTTCAGTAGCAGTAAAACAGAATAGCCCAGAAACAGGACTCTCCCAAGTTCAGTAGCAGTAAAACAGTACCACCTAGAAACCAGGTCCCATATGCCATGCCTCTCAGCTGCATATAATCAAATACTTTCAATCCTCACCCACTCTGTTTGCTCCTCACAGCTCCAGTCAGCAGCAGCAATCCAGGACACCCACAGCAGTCCAGGCTTCCCACTCACAACCTTTCCCCCTCAAAGGTTCCACCCCCTCTGACTATTTAATAGAGGTTGGGGCTGGGGTGGGTGGTGTGGGATGAAGAACACAGCAGCAGCTCTTGTGACTGGGCTAATGGCCTTTGTAGCCCAGTTGCTCCTTCGAAAATCATGCGCTTGGCACTGATTGGCCCCACCGCTCCTTGCTCCTGAGTGGCAGTGGCCCTCTGAGTCTCCTCTGCCTCTGATTCAGTTTTCTGCCACCCCCAGGTCTCCTGCAACCACCAATGTGGTCCTTCTCCCTAGCTGTCTCCGCCGATGCGTCCCCAGCTCCCAGCAGCAGCAGAACACAGCAGCAGCTCTTGTGACTGGGCTAATGGCCTTTACAGCCCAGACACTCCTTCAAAAATCACGTGCTTGGCACTGATTGGTCCCACCGCTCCTTGCTACAGAGTGGCGGCGGCTCTCCGAGTCTCTTCTGCCTCTGATTTGGCTTCCTGCCACTCCTGGGTCTCCTGCAACCACCGATGTGGTCCTCCTCCCTAGCTCTCTCCGCTGATGTGGCCCCGGCTCCCAGCAGCAGCAGAACACAGCAGCATTTACCACCACCCTCTTTCACATATCCCCTAACCAATTTCTTATCCAGTTTACCAACTTTGGTTCCACTCCTAAGCCACTCAGCTCATTTACTGGTCTCCTGTGTGGAACAGTGTTGGAAGCCTTACTGAAGTATGACAGACCATATACACTGCTCCACCCTGATCTAAATCATTTGTCACCCAGTCAAAGCAATCCATCAGATTCATTTGACATAACCCCCCCACACTTCATTAAACCATGCTGCTTTGGGTCTTGTAACCTACTGTATTCAATATATTCCACAGTCCTTTCCTTCAGCAGTTATTCTGTTAACTTTCCCACCACTAATGTTAGGCGGACTGGTCTATAATTGTCAACCTCCTCCTGCTACCACTTATGGGTAGTGGGAGGACATCTACCCTCTTCCAGTCCATCAGAACCAATCCTGTTTCCAGTGAGCTGTTAAATAGGACTGAACCAGGGACACAGCAAGAACTTTAAGGGATCCTTATATGGCAAACATAATGATGTTTGAACAGCTATTTTATATAAAACAAGATTTATCATGTATAAAGGGACTCTGCTTAGAAAATAAACTAAATGTTAACAACCTAAAAAGTGATATCAAAGGTAATACAGTACATATGAGAGAAATCAGCAGCTACCATTAGATTCAGAAATTAGATTCAGAAATGGAAAAAAGTCCCTGAGACTACTAACATAAGTCACACTACAATTGTAAAGAATAACCCAGTAGTAAACAAGGGAAATATAAAAGATAAAAAGAAGGATGATAAAGATGAGGGTACAGAAACAGAAAATGAGAGGGAGAATTTTGTAAACATTTCCTCAGAAGAGGATTTGGTCTTAGAACTTGTGATGCTTGCTTGGCGTGTAATTAATCCGATGACACGCCAGTACACCTTTTTCTCCACCGTACACAAGACATATTCACAAATAGATTATATTTTAGTTAGCTCACTTGCAATGCCTGAGGTAACACGGGCCGAGATATCTGCCAGAGTAATATCTGATCATGTGCCGGTCAGTCTGGAATACCGGTTAGCCGTGGGGTGTAGGCGGTCTCCACAATGGAGATTAAATTGTCAGATGCTGAAGGAGGAATCTTCGCTGAAGCACATTATGGACTTCATCAAAGGCTTCCTGGAAAGTAATCAAGGCTCAGTGGTTCAAAAGGACCTAATCTGGGCTGCCTTAAAGTGCTCCTTGAGGGGAGAATTTATTAAAATGGCCTCTAATAAGAAACGGATGCAACAGGCGCAATTAGATTCCCTGCTAGCTTCGATTAGGGTTGTAGAAAGTAATTTATCCCGTGCCTTGACTGAGGCAAATTGGGCAAGGCTTCATCAGTTGCAGGCCCAATATTCTGGTCTAATATCACAGAAAGCGGAGCTGGCTTCAATATCTAGACATAGGGGAGAGACCGGTGAAATTACTCGCTATGCGCATCCACCACTTAGACTCAACCCATTTTATAGTGGGAATTCGCAAGGGGCATAGGGAACAGGTTTGTACGGACCCAGAAGAAATGGCGAATGCCTTTGGGTCGTATTTTCAGGCGTTATATGCGGTAGACCCGGAGTTAAAACCTTCGGCGGACGACATTAATCTATTTCTTAGGTCAGTGGTGCTTCCAAAAGTAATGGAGGGAGAAGCGGCCTCTCTGAGTGCCCCAATATCGGCTCTAGAAATCCAGCAAGCCATTCAACAAATGCCTTTAGACAGGTCCCCTGGCCCAGACGGGTTCCCTAGTAATTTTTACAAGGCTTGCCATCCGCTAATATCCCCAATTTTAAAGGAGGTTTTTCAGTATTGGTTTGATAATGGGTTATCAGATCCTAGCTTCCTGGAGGTGACGATTTCTTTAATCCTGAAACAGGGGAAGGACCCTCTCAGTATGGATAGTTATCATCCTATCTCCCTTGACATTAAAATTCTAGCAAAAATCTTAGCTAACAGGTTGTCCAAAGTTATGGACAAGCTGGTTAGTAGGGAACAAGTGGGTTTTATGAGGGGGAGGTCGCCCCAAGATCATATGAGGAAATTATTGCACCTTATTACTATTGCTAAGGACGCCAAGACCCCAGCAATACTTATTTCATTAGATGCCGAGAAGGCATTTGATAGGGTATCCTGGGATTACTTATTTGCCACTCTGTCTGCCTTTGGTTTGCCTGATGTGTTCCTGAGATGGGTCCAAATTCTATATTCTTTTTCTTCTGCCAGAGTAAAGTGTAACGGGATTATGTCACCGGTAGTAAAGCTGGAGTGAGGCACGAGGCAAGGATGTCCCTTATCCCCGCTACTATTCAACCTATACTTAGAGCCTTTATTACATAGATTGGCAAGAAACTGTTTGATTAAGGGTATACAGGTGGGGGAAGCCAGTTACATATACTCGGTATACGCAGATGATGTACTATTACATATTGATGACCCAGAGACCTCGGTTCCAGCTATTTTGGTGGAAATTGATTCCTTTTCCAAAGTATCTTACTATAAGTTAAATCGTATGAAAACGAAGATTCTCCTCTTAAATACCAAAGTTACGAAGGCTGATTTGTCATCGTCTGGCCTCTGTTGGGAGGCAAAGTCGCTTACATACCTAGGAATAAATATTAGCACAGGACTGAATCACATGATCAAAAATAATCTGAGTAGTCTAGTTGAAACCATTATCGGGGATATGGATAGATGGCGTTTGCTCTCTCTGTCACTTTGGGGTAGGTTGAATATCATAAAAATGAATATTCTGCCCAGATTATTATACCCCTTGGGCATGCTGGGCGTGCACCTCCCGAAGGCGTGGTTTACCAACTTACAGAGGGCATTTAACCTATTTATTTGGAATGGGAAAAGAGCTTGCAGGTCATATATTAAATTGACAGCCCTGAAGGTAAAGGGAGGATTAGCTGCTCCCTCTCTTTTTTTATATTATACCGTGCAGCAGGTAAGCAAGCTGAGCTATTGGAGTGAAAGGAGCAGGCAATCGACTTACTTACCTTTATGGGTTGACATAGAGCGAGGGTTGGCAAAGAGGGTGAACTGCTCTCTGCAGGCCCTGCTATATGTTTCTCCGTCGGCTATTCCTAAACCCTTGAAAAACAACCCTATGGGATGGTCATTAAAGGCCTTTCAGCGGTTGCAAAACTACCTCGCAGTTAAGTGGTACCTATCTATCAACCAACCCATTTTTGAAAATCTTCACATTAGGGTTGGGGGTACGACTTTGTCCACTGCATTTTGGCCCCAGGTAAGTCACCTTAGAGTCTCGGACTTTTGAGTGAATGGGAGACCTCGGCCCTTCGATCAGTTGGTGAGTGTTTTCGGAGTTGCTGGTCAGGACCTCTTTAAGTGGTTACAAATCAGTAAGGCCCTAACTTCTGTTTTTTCTCAGATGACTCTAGTTGACCATGGGGACAGAGATATTGACACACTTTTTACTATAGCCTCTCAACCAAGTCCAGTCTCTAAGATATACAAAACACTTCAGGAATGGGACTTCAGGCTTCCTTTAGGGGTATGTTTTTATTGGACAAGGGAGTTAGGAATACCTGAGGTACCCGATCTCTGGAAGAAGTTGTGGCTCACAATGTATAAATACATAAAACAAGATAGATTGAGGATGGTACATTTCAATATAATGCATCATTTATACTTAACCCCATCCCGATTACATAAGTATGGGGCAAAGGATACGCCCCTTTGTGCGAAGTGTAGGAAGGAAGATGGTACTTTGTACCACATGGTTTGGTCATGCCCTTCAATTCAGATCTTCTGGCGGGCTATCAATAATCTCTTAGATCCTATCCTTGGCTTAACAAATATGTTTACCCCTGAGGTATGTCTGATGAGCCTTTTTTCCAGTTGACACTTCTAAGGTTAAAAAGGACCAAATGTCGCTTGTCTCAGCTGTGGTGAAACTGACAATTTTAAGGCATTGGGCTAGTGATAAATCCTCCTCCTTGTTGGAATGGTACCGAGAATGTACCCTGGCATTACAACTAGAAAAGCATATTGCTCGTATGCAGAGTAGACTGATAGCATATACGGCGCTTTGGAGTTCTTTTGAAACGCTCCTTATGGTGTGGAGGCCTGGCTCTCAGAACACCTCAGGGCTGATAAATTAGGGTTTGCTTATGTGTGTAGCCTTGGGAGGGGTGGGGGGAGGGAGGAACTTTAATTTCCAAATGGAATGGGCGAGTTAACTATTGGTTGTTTTATATTGCTTCATATCACGCTCTCAACTTTGTGTATCAGGTTATGTATGTATTGCAGTGCTTTTGTGGAAAATAATAAAGATGATTAATTATAAAAAAAAGAACTTGTGATGCTCCCTGATGAAAATATCAGACAAGACAGTATAATTACAGAATCAAAAGACTGAATGCCACCCTGTGGGATAAGGGAGAAAAAAACTAAAACAACAGAGAAAAAGACAAAGAGAAAACAAAAACAACAATAAAAAGAAAAATAACAAGAAAGGTGTCACAAGTAGCTCAGTAGGTAAAGAATTAAAACAAAAATCCCAACATATAAATCATCCTGAAAGAATTATGAGAGATGAGGAAAAAAATAATTTAGACATAGAACAAATAAATATTGATGTATCATCGATGGATAATAATAATGAAAGACAAGGCACCCAGAAGGAAGGAAGTGGGGAAAAAAAGAAATAATAAGGGGACCAAAAACAGAGGAGTCAGTAAAAACAGAGGTAAAATAACAAATATTCAGCAAAAAGGAAAAATAAAACATAAAAAACACAAAGGTACAACAGATATAAAAGTTAAGGATTTGGTACATGAACTGCATGAGAACCCAGAAGAACGCAAACTTAGCAAGACCGAACCACCGGGGGAAGTGAAAAGCAAAGGAAATATGACAAACGAGGATATCAAGTAGAATATGGTATCAGGGAAATGCAAGAACTTTCTAGAAAAAACATTGATGGAGGATTATGTTTTGCCATTATATGAGGTAGGAATCATGCCAAACGAAACAGAAAAGACACTTCAGAGTATGCTAAAACAGCTATTATGGAAAACTCTGGCTGAGAATAAAAATGGAGAAGCTTTATTAAGGGGCCTTAGTGTGTTTAGACCCATAGCAATCTGAAACTTGTTTCAGTTGTTTCTGATCAATTCTTCATCTGAAAGGCTAGCAAACATCAAAGAGCCAGACTAACTCAATTAGGAATAGAAACTGACAAGTAAATAAATTAAACATGTTGTTTCCTGAATACTATAAAATGTATAACAAACATGACCATATGGCATGGTTCCTAGCCTTGTTTGGGGGTAAACATGTTAATAAATGAAACAAGATATAATCTAAGGGCTAAGATCATAGAATTATTAGAGAACTTATTGAGGATTTCTGAGCTAAATTTGAAGATAAAAAGGTAGATTTCTTTCTTTCTTTCTTTCTTTCTTTCTTTCTTTAAAAGTTGATGACCAGGAAAAGCACCAATGAGCCAAGGCTTATTTCCAGGAGTGACCCGGGGACAAGGGAAACATGGAAAAAATAACAATCAGCAATGCAACAAAACAATAAAATGAGGGTCAGAATTACAAGGCCCAAAAACAGTGCAATTAAACATAAAAACAATCTGATTATAAAACCCCAACAATTACATAGTGCAAAATGGAGCAACCAAATGAGGCAAAGGAATGACATGAAGACCCCCAGAAGCAAAAACAAATAACACAATAATGCCGCTCTCAATACCTAATTCAGGTGGAACAAACAAAAGTTTGCGAAGCATTAAGATGAGAATGACTGGGGACTCTGAGAGCAAGGCTGGTGGGGTAGGACTCTGAGAAGTCTTTTGAGAGAGAAGAGGGAGGAGGAGGATTGACGGATATCAGGGAAGAGTTTATTCCAGATAGAAGGGAGATGGTATGAGAAAGCAGACTGCTCAGAAACAGAGTGCGGGTGAGGGATAGAGAAGGTTCATGGGAGTTTGTGACGAAGAGAGTAATTTGAGGTGGCAGATTGGGAGAGGTGGGAGGAGAGATAGGAGGGAAGGGTACCAAACCAGAATTTAGAAATGAAAGAAATACAGTGAACCATTCTTCTGTGGGGCAAGGGTGCAAGTGACAGGGAAGAAAAAACAAGACAGTGGTGAGTAAGTGGGGGACAGGATGAAGTGAAGTGGCAGAAGGAGTTTATCAGGATGTCAAGTCTGCCTAGGGCAGCCTGAGAAGCAATGCCATGCACCACGTCAGCATAGTCAAAAGTGAGTAGAATCATTTTGGCGACAAGCTCACAATGGGTGGGAAAGGGGAGGCAGTTTTTGTGCCAGTAAGGGCACCTAATTTGGGGTGAAGCTTAGCACAGATGGCATCAACATGGGTGGAGAAATCTAGGTGAGAATCCAGCATTACCCCTAAATACTTGAAGGCCGAGACATTCTCGAGGCAGGACCCGTACAGGGTAGAGAAAGTTGGAGGGTGCTGAAGAGTGGCCAGTTTTTACCTGGAACCTAAAGTCATGGCCACTGTTTTCTTTTTACATTAAGTTGGAGTTTGTTTTCCTTGAACCAGGATTGGACCATGTTGAAATCATCCTGGAGGGGGGCCTTTACATTGTTTACTCAGGGTCCAGAGAGGAAAAGAACAGTACAGTTGGTATCCATATGTGTTTTGGCAGAACTAAAGACTGACTGGAGGTTATTTATAAATAGGAAGAAAAGGATAGTGCCAAGGATGGAGCCTTGGGGGACACCGGAGAGGACTGGGAGCAGGGGAGATAAAATATTTCCTATTTGGATGGATTGCTTCCTATCATATAGGTAGGAATGGAACCAATTGACAACAGGCTCAGAGAAACCAACAGAACTGAAGGATTGTAACAATTGATGCTGGTAGACAGAGTTAGCAGTGTCAGTGGCTCAGTAGGTAGCACACTCGCCTCTGAGGCCAGGAGATCAGAGGGCTGTGGGTTCAGTTCCCACATCTGGCACTTGGGTTAATATCCCAGTACTGACACTGTAGTGCAGCATGAGAGGGGTGCTGCACTTCTGAGGTGCCGTCTTTCGGATGAGATGTTAAACCGAGGTCCCATCTGCCTGGATTGGTGGTAGTTCAGGTGGATGTTAAAGATCCCATGGCACTTATCGAAAAGAGCAGGGGAATTTCCCCAGTGTCCTGGCCAAATTTCCCTCATTCACTATAAATACCACCAACAGCTTAATCTGGTTTCAAAGTCAGTTGCCATTCATCTGAATTCCCCTCCCCCGGGTCGTGCCTGAAAGTAGGCAGGATTTGTCTAGTGCACTTACCCGGTCAACAAATGCTAAATAAATAAATAATAAATAAATGCTTTCTCCAGGTCAGTGAAGATGGCAGCAGTGATATGGCTCTTGCCCATCACAGAGAAAATTGAGCCTGTGACATGTAGAAGAGAAGAGAAGAGAAGAGAAGAGAAGAGAAGATTGAGTTATGCTTCCAGAAACCCAGACTGAACAGGACAGAGTGTGTTTGGACAAGCAAGGAAGTCAGATAGCCTTGAGTGAATGAGAGATTCTTGTACTTTTGCTAGAGAGGGGAGGAGGGAGATATGCTTGTACTTACCAGGGGCCAAGGGATCCCCACCCTTATGCAGGGGAAGGACTTTAGCTGATTTCCAGGCCTTGGGGATAGAGAAAGAAGAGAGAGAAAGGTTTAGGATGTGGGTGAGAGAGGCCATTATGGCAAAAGCAGAGAGGTGGAGAAGCTTAGGGTGGATACCATCAGGGCTGGACTTAGCTTGGTTTAGGATGAGAAGGACAAAGTAGACTTCATAATGAGTCAATGGGGGGAAATGGTAATTGGAGGGTTGTCCAGGTGAAACTAAATGGGCTGAAGAGGGTACAGTAGATAAGGGTGAGCCTGGATCGGGGAGAGCACAGGTGGCAAAAGATTTGTTGAAGGTATATGCAACTGATGCAGGGTCAGAGACAGGTGATCCATCAACATGTAGAAGTGGTGACGTGTGTTGTGTGGGAGGGTCTAGGCGGGAATGGAGAACCTTCTGAAATAATGCTGGGGTGAGATGATCTTGCTGCAGGTGACACTTGAAATAAGTAGCCTTAGAGAGATGGATAACCTTGGTGCAGCTATTCCTAAGGACTTTGTAGACTTGAAAGTCTGCCCGAAGAAGAGAGCCTTTGTTGTGATGCCAAGCTTTATCCCTAACCATGCACTTGGCCAGTAGGTCAGCAGTGATCCAGGGGTGGTGGTGGTGTTGCTTCACTCTGGATTTCTTAAGTGGGGCATGGTGATTCCAGATGCTTAAGAAGATGGTGGAGAACAGAGATGAAGCAGAGTCGATGTTGATTGCTGAGTAGATGGGAAACCAGTCTGCCTCAGATAGGTCTTGTTGGAGGGCAGTGACATCAAGATTGTGAGGGGGTGGGACCAAATGTACTTTAGGGTAGCACGGGGGGTGTGAATCTTTCTAATGCAGCAGGTGATGCAGTGATCGCTGATGGCATCAGGCAATATTCCAGCAGCAGCGATGCAGTGGGGGTGAGAGGATAAGATCCAGTCAAGTAGACTATGACTCTGGGAGTGGGGGGTTATGCACATGGGTTCGTGGATCAGTTGTATAAGGTTTAGAGCTTCCAGTTTAAGGATGGTGGATTTGGTGAATGGTGAGAGCCAGCCGAGGTTGAAATCCCCAAGTAGCAGCAGCTCTCCTTCAGATGTGAGGGAGGAGATGACAGATACTAGTGCATTGGAAGACATTTTGGGTGGGGTATAGACAGCACCAATACAGAGCGAGGCAGATGATGGGGTGGGTAGTAGTGCTAAGATTACTTCGTGGGATGGAGGTTCGGGCCTCCTTGAAAACAATGGAGCAGGAAAAAGATTGTCTAATGTACAGGGCAACGCCTTCACCATGCTTACGTCTGCCTTGATGAACAAGGTTAAACTCAGGAATGGAGATAGCGGAATCAGGGATTTGGGCAGATAACCAGGTTTCAGATACACATCGAATATC
The DNA here is from genome assembly GCA_016271365.2 of Neoceratodus forsteri. NCBI lineage: Eukaryota > Metazoa > Chordata > Ceratodontiformes > Ceratodontidae > Neoceratodus > Neoceratodus forsteri. The sequence goes on along the minus strand of CM028132.1, from coordinate 962,741,136 downwards.
AAGAAGGTATTGGAAGACCCAAACTCTAGACAAGTCAATTTTGGTGAGGAGGCTGCATGCATTTAGGTGAAAGGTCCTTAGTCCCTTAGGCAAGGAAGAAAGATCAGCTTTGGGGACAGCAGTATTAGATGACAAGGTAGGGGGATTAGATAGAGGTCCTGGGTTGGGATATGTCACTAGAGGAGAAGTAGAAGTTGAAATAGGGGGAGGTGGGGAGGTCACCAAGACTTCCTGTGGGTGTCAGAAGAGTTACATGGGAATGGAAATGTGAGGTGAAACAGGGCCTCAAAGTTAAGAAGAGAGGAGGGTCGTAACCCAGGGTGAATAAAAGGAAAGGAGTAAGGGAGAGGGGATTGGTGGTGGGAGGTGAGGGGAGGAGAGCCAAAGGAAAGGAGAGAGAGAGAGAAGTATGTAAGACTAAAGGAGAGAGGGGACAGGGAAGAGAAATTGGGTGGGCAGGGGCAATAGATGAGCAAAAAACAGTTAAATTACCATGTGGTTAAAAGATAAGACAGTGAAGGAAAAGATGTTGTTAAAGGTCCCTAATCTGGACCCACTAGGGATACAAATATATTCAGATGAACAGAGCGTACATAACACAGAGCTGGACCTTAATTCAGAGCAATGGATAAACTTGATTACAATCACAAATCATTATGCAGTATTACAAGGACATTAGGAAGACTGACGTGAGAGTCCCATGGGGGGAGGAGAATGAAAAACAGAGTACCTATAAAACATGTGAAAAAGGAACAATAGGTGGGACCAATAATTTTCTGTCTTTGAATATTTCAGGTATCAGGGATAAGATGACAGATTGTTCAATAATCGATTATTTCAACTCATTTGAATGCATCTGTTTATAAGAAACTTGGACATGTGAAGAACTAAACCTAAATGGTTATTTAACATTCTATAAAAAGGGCAGAACATTAAAAAAGTTGGGAAGGGTGTCTGGTGGCCTTACAGTATGGTGGAAAATGAAAAAGGGGGTAGTTATTAATGAACTCGAAACAGGAAGAGAACATATCCTGGGAATCAGAAAAAAGGATAAAGATAGAATTGCAGTAATTCTAAATATATATCTTCCCCCAGTAGCTCCAAATATTTTGACCCATCAGACACTAATACATTAAAATAGATGCTGGATGAAATTGTTAATGACTTCCCGGAAAGTGGAATCTTGATAACTGGGGACTTTAATGTAAGGGCTGAACAGCATTTGGAGCCCACCTTGGAGTTCTTGGATATACTTTTGACCCTGAGTTAAATCACATTTTGCAACATTGCACCTCACAAGATAACAAGCATTTGTCAATGCTGAATGTTTGCTTGCTGGTATTAGCATCAGACGTGCAGGAGTTAGACAGATACAGAGTAGGAATGGCAGTGAAGTATTGAAGTGATGCCAACCCTACCTCCACCCTGCAGAGATGGACAGGCATTGGGGGTGTGCCTTTGGGTCATCGTCCATAACTCTCATGCCATTTCGCCTCACCCTACCCTGCTGACACTGACAAGTGTTGAGGTGTGCCTTGGGGTGTTCGGCTTTATAGTCACCTCATTCAATAAGGAAATATGCTGAAATGGGTGCAGTATAGAAGAATAGGGTGAACTTTGGGGCCAAAGAGTCCAAGGGACACCTTGATGCCTGTCACTGGCTGCAGGGTGGGGGTGGGCGTGGAATGACGTAAGCATTACTGTCAACAATCCCAAGTCACACCCCTGATACTTGTCAGTCCGTACAGGGCAGGGCTTTATGATTGGAAACCCTAATGCCCATGGCATTTCTTGGTATTTTCACTCCAAGTTTTCAACATGGGCTTTTTGTGACCCCACCACATGAACAGTGACACTATCAGTTCGTTAGCCGAAAGGTGATTCTGCACATGACTGTGCCATTTGGCGCCACAGGTGCAAAAACATGTTTTGAACAGGATGTAAAAAATTACAGCTGTACTGCTCATGAGGAGGTGTAAAAAAATGGTAATGCTGAAAATCTGGAATGAAAATATGAAAAAATTGAGGAAGTCATGAGCGTTTGTGGAAACTGTACAAAACAGACCAATAATGCAATTATTTTGGGGATTTTTTTTACACCAGATTTTCAACATAGGCATTTTGGGACCTCTGCTCCTGAACAGTGGCACTGCGATTTTCTTAATCTGTCCCAAACGTTGATTTAGCACAGCGACCGTGCCCATTGTGCACCAGATGTGCGAAACCACATTTTGGGCAGGATGTGAAAAATTACAGCTGTACTGTTCATAAGGAGGTGTGCAAAAATGGCAATGTTGAAACTCTGAACTGAAAATATTAAAAATTCTTGAAGTTACGAGTGTGCATGGATACTGCGCAATGCACAGTCGGAACATAGTCATTTTGTGGAATTTTGTCACCTAATTTTCAACATAGGCATTTTGGGACCTCCACTCATGAATAGTGTCACTGTGATTTTCTTAACCTATCCTGAACATTGATTTTCCATAGCGATACGCCATTGTGCACTGGATGTGCGAAAACACATTTTGGGCAAGATGTGAAAAATGACAGTTGTACTATTGATTAGGAGGTGTGAAAGAACGGCAATGTTGAAAATCTGGAGTTAAAATATTAAAAATTCTCAAAGTCATGAGCATGTGTGGAAACTATGCAATGCACACTCGTAATACAGTCATTTTTTGAAAATTTTTCACCAAATATGCAACATAGGCTTTTGGGAGCCCACCTCATGAACAGTGACACTGTCATTTTGTTAATCAGTCCTGAAAGGTGATTTTGCACAGTGACCTCGATATCACCTTTTGGCATGGTATGATGACATGACAGTGACTGAAATCATGAGGTGTGTTTCCAAGAACCCCATGTTGAAAAATTGCTGCCAAAAGTCACAAAAATGGCTGAGATAGCCACCTAAGTTGAAAAACAAAATTTATGCCATTGTTCAGCTTACTGGCATTTCTTCAGTTTGCAGTCTGCTATGAAGAGTGCAGATGTGTTCCTGCTCTACTGAAGATCATCACACCTGGCTCCGAAGGAAAGTATGGGTTGAGGGGGCAGTGGGGAGATGGGGTGCACAGATGGTGGGTGCAGGTTGGGGGAGGGGGCCACTGCAGACAATGAGGGACCGTATTTTCTTTTACAGGTAAAAAAAAATTAAAAATGCATCTTGGGAAGGTTTTCTTGATTACAGGAACATTTGACATGCTGGGGTGGGCTCCCAGGTGACACCTGGGTGTTTTTTTGGGGGGATGGGAGCTGATAGGAATTGGGCACCCCATTGGCAAAAAAGAAAACTTGACCAGCCGGAGGGTGAGCAAAGGAACGAGGGAGCAGGGAGGACAGCAGTAGAGGGAGGAAGTGGGAGGGATTTCTTTTGTAGCTGGAGGGTGAGTCGGGGAACGAGAGAGCAGGGAGGACAGCTCCAGAGGGAGGAAGTGGGAGGGATTTCTTTGCAGCTGAAGGGTGAGAGGAAAGAGGGAGCTGGGAGGACAACAGCAGAGGGAGGAAGTGGGAGGGAGTTCATTGGCAGCGACATGCAGGAGGGCCAGAGAAACTGCATGATGTCAATATGCCAAATACACCCACGTTACCAACGTTGATTGCAGTGGTGGTTTTCTTTGAACTGAAGACCACTGCAGACAAACTGCTGTCATAGAGAGCTCATGCATCCATTGGTGCAGTACGGTCGTGCTTGCTTAATGGAGCACTGCATTGGACAGGAGGGTCACACCCCTCCAAAAAGTTATACAGCCACAACATGTTTCTTGCACACGCATGCAAGCAAACATAAAAAGGCAATGTTAAGAGGGGAAAAACTGTATGAGACTCTGGAAGACAGAAACTTTTTGCTACTTAATGGCAGAATAAGAGGTGATGATGATGGTCAATTTACATTTTTAGGTGGGCAAGGGGCATCAGTATTAGATTTGGTATAGGTCTCTAAGAATATTATTCAATTTTGTAAATCATTAAAAGCTGAGGACAGGGAAGAAACTGAGCACTGCTCAATAATAATGAATATAAATTTAGGGAATGTGTCAAAGCAAAATAAAACAGCCCATGATAACATTGTCAGGGTTAGAACAGGTATAAGTAGGGGGCTACATAAAGAAGAAACTTTAAGAAGTCTATTGAGAAATGCTGGTGTAGAAGAATAGATAGAAAACATAATAAATGCAGATAATAATAATAAATGCTTGCAAGATCTCCTTAAACCTTCTACCACCAGGAGTACAGAACCTACAAAGGAGGAGGGGTAGGTACCTAAAACAAAACAGTAGAAACACTCTGGATACAGAAGTTGATACCAGCCCATTTACAGAAGAAAGGGTTCTGAAAGAACTCTTAAAACTGAAGGTGGACAAAGCAATGGGGCCTGATGGGATTCATCCCAGAATTCAAAAAGAACTAAGGGTAGAACTAGTGACTCCACTGACTACCCTCTTTAACAAATCATGGGAGGATGGGGTGGTATCCAAGGACTGGAGGAGGGCAGATGTGATTCCCCTTCACAAAACTGGGAGCAAGGCAGACGCAGGAAACTGCAGACCTGTTAGTTTAACCTCAGTGGTAGGGAAAATGATGGAATCACTTCTGAAGGAAAGAATTGTTGAGTATCTAGAGGCCAGAGGGGCACAGGACCCAAGGCAGCATGGATTCATAGCAGGAAGGTCATGCCAGACAAATCTGATAAATTTATTTGACTGGGTGACCAAAGTAGTAGATCAAGGAGGGGCTGTGGACATGGCCTACCTAGACTGTAGCAAGGCATTTGACACAGTCCCACACAAAAGATTAATATACAAGTTAGCCAGCCTGGGAGTGGGTCCCAAGATGACAGCCTGGGTAAAGAATTGGATGGAGAATAGGACACAGAGAGTAATAGTAAATGGAGTCCACTCTGAAGAAAGGGGGGTTACTAGTGGGGTACCACAGGGTTCAGTATTAGGACCGGTCCTCTTCAATGTCTTTATAAGTGACATTGCAGAGGGACTGGAAGGAAAAGTGTGTCTCTTTGCAGATGACACAAAGATCTGCAACAGAGGTGATGCACAAGGTGGGGTGGAAAGGATGAGAAGGGACTTGGCAAGGTTAGAGGAATGGTCAAATGTATGGCAGCTTAGATTCAATGCTAAGAAGTGCAAGGTAATGCACCTGGGAAACAAAAACCCAGGGGAAGAGTACACAGTGGAGGGTGAGATACTAACAACAACAAAAATGGAAAGGGACCTGGGGGTAGTCATATCAGATGACCTAAAGGTGGGCAAGCAATGTGAGGGGGCAGCAAGGAGGGCTGGGGGGATACTGAGATGCATAGGGAGAGGCATCACCAGTAGAAAACAGGAAGTTATTATCCCTCTGCACAGAAAGCTGGTGAGACCCCATCTGGAGTACTGCATGCAGTTCTGGAGACCCAATCTCCACAAAGACATAGACAGAATAGAAGCTGTCCAGAGGAGGGCAACTAAAATGGTGCAGGGTCTGCACCGGAAGACATATGAAGAGAGACCTAAGGAGCTTAATATGTATAGCCTTGATGAAAGGAGGGAAGGGTGGACATGATAGAAATGTTCAAGTACCTCAAGGGAATCAACAAAGTCCAAGAGGGTAGCATCTTTCAAAAAAAGAGGTGTGCAAGAGCAAGGGGGCACAATTTGAAGACAGAGTGGGGGCAGCTCAGAGGTAATTTAAGGAAGTATTTTTTCACAGAGAGGGTTGTGGATGCTTGGAATGGCCTTCCAGAGGAGGTTGTGGAGTCAAAAACAGTGGTGGAATTCAAGCATGCATGGGACAGTCATAAGGCAATTCTATGGGGTGGGGGTAGGAAGAAGTAGGCTGCTGGTTAACTAGGATCTGCAGCTTATCCATTAGGTAGGGAAATGGGCAGACTGGGAGGGCCAAGCAGTCCTTATCTGCCGTCAAATTCTATGTTTCTATGTTTCTAAATCCCTCCCCAGAGCACAAAGCAAACCAGAAGTGCCACCTCTCAGGAATTCCATGTGCCAAGGTGCTGCACTACCTTGGTTTAGTGGAGTTTCTCATACTGGGCCTCCCTCTGGACAAATGTGTTACCTCAGGACATCTGTGATGCAGCAATGATTGGCTCTTTTAAACACAAACTGCATCAACACTTTCTCGACTCATGTACCTGTGCCTGCCCCCACTAAATCCCATCTCAAGTCAGTAATACCATTGCTGTAGTCTGTACTTACCCACTAGCACTTCTTAGCCCTGTCACTGTTCCACAGGGTCACCCTGACCTTGCACTTCACTGACCCCGTTTCCTCTTCCATGGTGCTGCCATGCCCCAACCTACCTCTCTTCCCTTCCCTTCATCCTCCTACCTCCCACCCCATCCTCTTATCATTATCTCTCCATTTTCTCCCCCCCTTTCCTCTCTTTGTCTACTCTACTGATTTGTGTCTCTCCTTGATGCAGGCATGCATTGCACAATGCCTCAGTGTAGTGTAACCATGTACTTTATCTGTATTGTTGTACCGTAACATGTACTTGTATATTTGTCACCAAACCACTCTGTATCTAAATGTTTATGTATCACTCTACATGTGTTAACTGATGCAGAACCAATTAATGAGCCTCCGCTCACTGGTGTTATCCAAGATTTCAATGAATAAATAAATAAAAAAGTTCTTGAGGCTATTCTCAAATATCTGGCCTCTAGCCTAATAAAAGTTACAGAAATAAAGAAATTCCATAAATTCAAATGGTATGTTGAGGACTACAGAGACTCTTAGAAAGAGGTTAATAGAAATATTAGACAAGTAAGAATAAGCCCTATGCAGCTTAATAGAAGAAGGCAAGATATGGCAAGGAAAAAATATAAGAGAATTCTGCAGAGAAAAAAGTACAACTATAGACAGCAGGTATGGAAGGAATTTAAAAAATCAGTGTGGAAGAAACAGAACAAACATTTTTGGAAAATACTAGTTAATGGTTTATATAATTACACTGCCTCTGTTGAGGTATATGTGGAACCCCACACAAGGGTGAAATATTACCAGAATATATTTTCTAAAGAAGCTGCAATAGGTGACATGAGAGATAGTAACAAATGGGTGACACTGGATGAGGGAATCTCGAAAGAAGAGATCAGAAAAGCAATATTCACTGCTCATAGGAATAAAGCACCTGGCCCAGATGGCATCCTCATGGATGTACACAAACTAGACATAGAACTTTGGACTTCTTGTTTACATAAAATATTTACGTATATAACAATTCTGGATACATACCATGATCCCTCCTGGAAGGAAAACATACAGTAACTGTGCCCTTATTTAAAAAGGGAGAAAAAAATAATCCATGCTGCTACAGACCTATAAGTTTGTTGGATAACACTTTAAAAATATTCACTAAAATTTTGAATGAAAGAATATTAGCATGGGTGCAGGAAAATGCCATAATAGAAGAGGCACTATCTGGTTTTATTCCTGGTCATTTTACAATAGACAAGTGTTATACTCTATGTCACATACTATATGCACTAGAATTAAAAAACAAAATCTCTTCTGTGTATTTAAAGATTTGAAATCTGCCTTCCATAGAGTAAACCTAGCAAAACTGTGAGAGTCTGTACAAGAATATGATATTGATAAAGCCATATTATAACTGCACTGTATATGGATAATAGACCCAGCATAAGATACAATAATGAAGGGGGTCTTATGGATAAATCCCCCACTAATTGTGGGGTCCGACAGGGCTGTATTCTGTCTCTGATCCTGTTTTATCTCTTTATGAATTAAATATTAATGAAATTATATGATCCAGATTTGCACATGCCCAGGGTGGACTCCAGGTGCTGTCCCTACCTAGCCTACATGAATGACATAATTCTGTCATCCACAAGTTGGCAGGGCATCCAAAGAAGTATGGAAAAAATAAGAAAGAAATGCAAAAGCATGGACCTTGAGATTAACTATGAGAAAACCAAATTCATGGTGTTTGGTTCTCAAGGAAGGTCAAACCTAGCAAATATGAATTGAAAAGTAAAAATAAAATAACTGAAAATGTAATTGAGTTCTGTTATCTGGGAATAATCCTTACTTGGAATTTCAGCTGGAATAAACACAAAAAATTAAATAAGCAGAAAACTAAAACATTTTTATTGGCTGTAATTAACTTTGTATATAAACATGGAAGAAACTCAATAAATGGACGCCTAAGGGTTGTAGATGCTAAAATCAAAAGTCAACCATTATATGGGTCAGAAATATGAGGATTGGGAGATAATAATAATCAAGAATCAACCATGAATTGGTATTATAAAAAACTATTGGGGTTACCCATTGGGGCGCCTTCCTCCCTAGTTAGACTGGAAGTAGGACAACTCCCGGTACAATGCACCATTGAAGAAAGAATAGTCAAATACTGGTTAAAAATATACTCTGTGAAAGAACATAGACTTCCACACATATGCCAGGAAGAAACAATAGATTACTTAAACTGCCAGACATCCTTCCCAACATTGAAAGTATTGGAGTCATATATTAAACCCTGTGGGCTACTAAATATTTTAACTGAGATATATTTCAAACCTCTACATATCATAGAAAGTACGATAAAAGAAAAAATCAGGGGTATCCACTCACAAAAGGATATGAAATTAAGTAAAGGATATAAGACTAACAGCTGTATGTCAAATAATAAAATATATAAAGGTTTTGAAATATATCTGAATTTGATAAAAGATCCAAAAAATAGAAAGATTCTGACTAAATACAGATTTGAATACTATAATAGTCAGCAGTTATCAGCCTTTTATGAGGAAAAAAGAAGCAACATTATGTAAATGCAAACTTGGTGAAGATGACATTATACACCTGCTGATCTTATGCCCACTTTACAACAAGGAAAGACAATATTATCTAGGAAATGTATTAGCTAATCTAGACATGGAAACAAAATATCAAACACACAATCTATTGATGTCTAAAGATTCTTATATACTGAACAGAGTCATTTCATTCTGTAAAACAACTGTAAAGAAAAAAACTACACATTGATGAACAAGAGCCATAAAACATTTTTGGTTTCAGTATTGGATATTTATATATTTGAGCAAATGTGCAATAGTGTAATGTTTTTAACGGATGTCTTTAAAATGTTGTGTATGTTATTTTTTTGTGTGTAATGACAATATGTTGTCAATCAATAAAAATCTGAGAAACTGACAGAGGTGCAGCCAATATTTCCCTGAGCTCCCACAATACCCTCAGATGCATTCCATCTGGCCCCATTGCTTTGTCCACCTTCAGATTAGTGAGTCCCTTCAGGACTTCAGGACTTTCTCCTCCAAAAAAGGACTAATATCCGCCTCCCTCTCTCTCTCCAAAGCTTCTATAACTTTTTTGTGGCCCTTCCTCTTCTCCTTCCTCTGTGAGCGCTGAACAAAAGTATTTGTTCCAAATGTCTGCCTTTTCCTGGTCCCCCTGTGCACAGTTCCCCTCCCCTTCCCTTTATAACCTTAAAATCCCACCCCGATCTTCCTTTTTTTACTTACATGTACCTAAAATTGTCTTGACCGCTATTGCTACCTCCTGGGCTATTCTTTAGTTTGCACCTTTGCACACCTTACTGTTTTCCTTACTTCCTTCCATTTCCCCACTACACCTCCCAATTCCCCCCCCCCCCGCATTTCCTTAGACCTTCTGAATATCAACCTTTTAGCCTTTACCTTTTCAGCCACCTCTTTCAAAAACCATAGTGGTCTCTTTTCCTCTTGCTTTTGCCCACTTGTTTGATGCAGAGGTTGGTTGCCTTTACTATGCACCCTTTTAACTTTGCCAACTGTTCCTCCACCCCACCCAGGTCATCCCCCACTAGGTCGTCCCTGAGGCATTCATTTATCTATATAAAATCTGCCCCCCTGAACTCCAGTACCCTTGCTCTAGTGTGATTCGATTCCGCAGCCATCCTTATATTGAACCACACTGTACAGTGATCACTTATCCCCAGGTGGCCTCCCACCTTGACATCTGCAATACTGTCCCTGTTAGTGAGTGCCAGCTCCAGTAATGGTCCCATCATGAATTGGTTCACTGTCTAGTTACCTGAGGAACACCTCCATAAGAAAGTCCAGGAGGTCCCTGCTTCTAGCTGACACTGCTGCTGGGAGGCTTCAATCTACATCCAGCATGTAGAAGTCCCCACCAGCAGCACCTCCCCCTTTATTCCATCTTGCCAATGGCTCCCACCAATCCCTTGTCTAATTCCTCCCTTTGTGCTGTTGGTCTGCAGATCACTCCATTGCAAACAGAGGCTCCATTCCCCATCTTCAGGGTGACCCACAGTACCTCTGCCACCCCCCAGATTTCCTGTATCTCCATGATTTGTATGTGTTCCCTCACAGAAAGCACCACAACTCATCCTTTCCTTCCCACCTGGTCCTTCACGAACAGAGTATAGCCTAGTGTGGCCATGTCCCAGTCATAGTTTTGGCATGCCATGGCTCAGTAATGGCCAATATATCCAGGTCACCCTCTGGCATGATGGCCTCTAGGTCCAGAATCTAATTGCCTAGACATCTAGCATTTGCACACATGGCCTTTCAGATATTATTTCCACTCTGTTTTTGTTGACCCCCCTTTTTTCCTTTTTGCCCTCCCTCCTCCCCCCCTCTTTTTAATGCTCCTGTTCTCTTCCCCATTTGCCTCTACCACCCTGCTTACTTTATTTATTTGCACCCTGGGGGATTCCTCTGCCCTTGGAGTCTCCGTACTCTCTATTTCAGCCTGTGAAGTGGTCAGTTTCTGCCTCCCTGATTCCTTCTGCCACCCCCTCGGATAGTTTAAATGTTCATCAAAGTAACATTTAAACCATCCACTGAGGACTGCAGTTCCCCTCTCAGATGAATGCAGGCCATTACCCTTTTATGGGCCCAGGTGTATCCCCAGTTCCCAATGTAGCCGAACTCCTCTTCTCTACACCATTCCTTCAGCCATGACTTGAAGCTCCTGGTGCAGAGATTCCTCCCCCCCCCCATTGTAGACAGGCAGCTCCTCAGCGAAAGGCACTGAGCCAACAACCTGTCTGTGACCCTTCCCCAGAACCCTAAACTCCCCCTGTACTATCGCAGTATCATCCTTAGCCAGGTCATTAGCCCCCAGGTGAACAATGACATCCAGCTCTCCCTCTAGTCCTACTGCCCTAGCAATTTTCAGGATCCACTTCCCATCCTTCAAGGTTGTGGCATCACATAGACACCTAACCTGCCTCCACCCCTTTTTCTATCCCCAAAACTATACCCCTCACAACTGAGTCTCCCCACCAGAAGTTGATTCCGCTTCCTCTGGAGCCCTCTACCACCCCCCTTGGTGTCTCCACTATGGAAGGCCCCCACATCCTCCCTGGTCACTACCACAGGTTTCTCCTCCCAGTAGTCCTGCTTCACTAGAATGGCGTAAGAATTCCACAGTGGTACTAGTTGAGGAATGTTCCTGTTCCAACACCCCCACCATTCCAAAGCCCAACATAGCCCTGCCATTCGCCTCCTTGGCATCTCCTGAAGTAACAGTGGCAAACTTGGTGGCCTCTGGGTGGTGGAAGAAGTCCACCATGTCATAGCCAACTTGGCCTGGAGTCTAGTGACCTCCTCACTCAACACAGAGAGATATGTGCAGATGGGGCATTATTGCAGTCTCCAGAATCTCTCTCTAAAAACTGCAGCCCACAACCACTGCACTGAACTCACTCGTAGCATTCTCAGCACCTATTCTCCTTGTGTTACCTGGAAACACTTTTGCACCCTTACCCTGATAGCATGTTTCTAGTTTTTCCCTTTTCCTATTTGTTTCTATTTGTGTTTCCCATGCCTTGTTTAAATCTCTTTATACTCCTATCCTAGAAAGAGTGTTCCTATTCGCAATTTTGGCCTATTTTTTCCCATCTGTCCTTCCCAGCAGTGACTGTTGCACAGTAGTAAACAGTTGCCTTACCTTAGTCAACTGGCAGAGTCCCCTACTTTCCTGCTTCCTCCTGCTGACACCCGCTGGTGCCTAAAATACCAGTTACTTGTTCCACTCCTTCACTGTTCCACTCACTCACTGGGACACAAACATACTGGGCACATTAGAGTGATTGTACTTTTATAATGCTCTTGTAAGAAGGCACTCAACCTCTGTCAGCTCCATCCCCCAGTTACACACATAATTCACAGGTCTTCCTGAACCTACTTAGCCCAAGATTAATCTCCTGAGCCAGTTTCCCCTAAACCATGTTATAATTTTAAAAACAACTTCCCAAAGCACTGCATACAAATCTCTGGTTCCATGTCACAACGGCGATAGTAAAACAGTGATCGCCATTACAGCGAGTATACATCGCCAAAAAGCAAATCAGCGATGTACACTTATCAGCGACACCACATCTGGCAACCAAAACAAGCATTTATGTGGGGGCACCCCGCACCCTCCTGATTATTGATTACCAACTCCAGGGGGGTGCATGTCGGGAAGGAGAGACAGTCCCACAAAATAAAAAAATTCAAGTGCAAGCTAAAAAGAAATATACCCCTCCCTAGCCCCGAACCCTGTACCTGTAGCACCGAAATTAGCCACCCTAACCACCACACAACATGGCTAGGTCAGCAGCACTATGCCGCACTGCCTCACACAAGCCCTCTTCCCTATCCCTCCACTTCTGGTCACCATTCTACACTGCCAGTAACCCTCCCTCACTCATCCATACCCTCACTATAGCTTTCCCTCACTACACTTACAGGGTAGCTCAAATGTCAGGCATTGCAAATGAGTCACTATTAACACAGTCACTCATTTGCAGTCACCAATATCACTGGATATCCAAATATCTTGTTTCTTCCCTCTTACTCTACTACCTTCAGTATGAAGAGAATATAAATAAACATAATTATACCTTTATGGTAAAGCTAGGGGCTTTCACTGCTTTCTGTCAGCAAAGTCCATTCTTCTAGCTCAGGACCCCAAATAAATTGACCTTTTTAATCTGCTGCCTTTTGTTAGAAATCACTAAGCTTCTGTCAGCTCCACCCCAGTTACACATCTGATTCACAGAGCTTCCTGAATCTGCTCAGCCCAAGATGAATTTCCTGACGTACTTTCCTCCACATCACCTGCTTCAATTTTAAAGACAAGTAAAGTTCCCCAAACACTGCCTGCAAATCTCTTTTTTCTTCCCACTAACCCTGGGCTGCAGAACTAGAGGCAGCATGGGTTTGTGTTGGGGGAAGTCCTGCCTAACTATCACAATTGACATCTTCAATTGGGTTACTAGGACAGCGGACAAGGGCCAGATGGTTGATATCCTGCATCTAGACTTCAGCAAGGCCTTTGACTCAGTACCCCACAGAAGACTGGTCAGAAAGCTTCATGACCTGAGAGTGGGGGTTAGGCTTGCAGGTTGGGTCATAAGCTGGCTGTAGGATAGAAGCCAAAGGGTGGCAGTTGTGGGAGAGTTCTCTGAAGTGAAGCCTTTGACATGTGTGGTCCCACAGGACTGGGTATTCGGCCCATTGTTGTTTAACATCTTCATAAGTGACATCAAGAATGGGATCAAAAGTAACATCTGCCTGTTTTCAGATAACACCAAGCTCTGTGAGAGGGTGGACATGAAGGAAGGGAGACAGAAACTCAGGGAGAATTTGGCTAGGCCATAAAAGTGGTCTAGCATTTGGCATCTGAGTACAATGCTAAAAAGCTCATGGTTATGCACTTGGTGGCGAAGAATCCAGGGACCAAATATTGGTTGCTAGAGTACAGGTAATCAGGTCCGAAGAAGAAAAGGACCTGGAAGTAATAATCACAATTGACTTGGAACACTCTGCACATTGCAAGAGAGCAGTAACCAAGGCAAATCAGATGCTAGGATGCATAGCCTGGGAAATTACCACCAGGAAGGTGGAAGTCATTCTGCCACTGTAGAGATTACTGGTATAACCACATCTGGATTACAGTATGTAGTTTTGGTGCCAGTATCTTAAGAAGGATGTCAGCTTGATGCAGGCAGTCCAAAGAAGTGCAACCAAGATGATCCAGATTCAGGACCAGCAAACCAGCACCTATAACGAGAGGCTCAGGGAGCTCAACATGTACTCGCTTGAGGAAGGAAGGGAGAAGAGTGACATGACTGAGACCTTCAATTACCTTAAGTGTATTAATAGGATGAGCAGTGAGGGCCTCTTCAGCCTTAGTGGCAACAAGATCACTAGGGGACACAGCCTAAAGCTGGTGTGGGGAAGGTACAGGAGGGAGATGATGAGGCAATTTTTCACCAAGGGGGTGGTGGCCAAGTGGAATGAGTTGCCAGAGGAGGTGGCATCCCTTCAAATGGTGGACAGCTTCATGAGGTGTTGGGACAGGGTGATGGGAAAAATTGTGGGTAGAAGGGAGGAGTGGGGGGTGGGAAAGATGGGGAGATCAAAAGGGAAACGGGTCAGTTTCCTTGTAAACATATAGGAAGTTGCACAATCAAGCAGACTAGATATACCATAAGGACTTTATCTACTGGCATGTTTTATGTTTGTAAGTAAAATTGTTTGTTCAATGACAGAATTAGTGGTTTCCCTTACCAAGCCCACCAAGAGTATGCAGCTCAAGTAACTTGGAGTGCCTCCAGTACTCACCCCTTATCCAATTACTCTGGACCACCCAGATTTACCAAAGGTGGTGGCAGTGCCATGTGCAAGGGCTGGGCACACACTGCCATGGAATCTATTGCATAAGAATAGACAGCAGGATTCCTCTTCCTCCTGTAAAGGGTCTGCCCATATGTAAAAGATTAATCCAGTGTTAAGATCATTAAAAGGTACTTCACAGATTTAATAGTAGATAAGTCAGCATTCTTTGAGAAAGGTCATTATTGCAAAACCAAAGTAGGTGGCTACTTGACAGTGTGCAGAATGAAAATGGTATTCCGACACCTAAATAATTAAAATTAGCTTTAAAAATGCAGGTATCGTACCAAACTTCTTAACATACAGAGATATACTGCATATAAGGAAAAGTCTACACAGCTATATCACATACAGTAGTTACAGTATCACTGAGATAAGAAAAAACAATGAATTACAAAACAGCATGCCTTGCAGTATCTGGATAATAATTGATAATCATTAGCTTGCATCACCATCATCTGTTCTGGCTGGACGCATAATGCTGCTTAAGAGATTTAAAGTCTGATATTTTCTTAATGGGATTGTGTGGATAAAGCCTAGAAATGGAAACATGGAATGTTTACACTTCATAGCACTAAAACATTCAGTAGTGATGCATCATAGCATACTGTAGGTGTTCTACAATCAGACAGTGATGGGTGTCCAAAGTTGAAAACTGCTTTGTATAATCTTACAAAGCATGATAGGCTTAGCTTCTTTACCACATATGCACACAAGGCATAGAGTTGCCATTTTAAGTACAGAGGCAGCATATACAAGAGTAGCAACAGAAATATAGATTCTAGTACTTTTAGAAATTCAGCAGTATTTTAATGTTCTCATTAATGATCACAATTCATGTACTATAATGTTATTTTAACAGCAAAAGTAGCAAACATGAAAAACAGTGTGTATAGTTGTTGGACAGAACAAAAATGCAATGAAAAGTTATTTTTATGAAAAACTGAGGAAAAATATCAAGACGAGTTTATTACTGGTCCCAAAATGATGTCTTCAACAGTATGTTTTACCTTTGGAATTCTCTACTCCTCTATGCTTGGAAATCTCCCAGTGTTTTGATGTCCTGCAGTACTCTTGAAACTCTTTTAATTACAATTAATTGTACTGGCTTTATTCCTATTTTCTATTTTTTTTTTACCTGTATTGACAATTTTGTATATTTATGACATACAGCATGTGGATACTTTTGTGCATTATGTTTAGTAATAACATTCAAATGATGAAATGATGTGTTCAAGTTCCTGAGAAACCTAAAGAGAAATTATAGTGGTAGCCTGGCAAAAAGGTCAATATACATTCAGATTATTTACATTGATTTCTTCTCCCCAGACTCACATTTTAGACTTCAAATAAATATTTTAAGAAGCTGCAGATTATTTGTAAAGGTTTCAAGCAATGCCTGATAAAAAGATGAAATTGACAGCTCGTGCACCTCATGGTGATCAAGGAAGTGGTAGCCTACACCAGCATTTAGCTACCATTATAGCCTAGAGTTTCAATGAGTGATAGAGTACCAAAGCAATGGAATACAATAAAAGCTATATGGGAGAAATATGCCCTATCCTCTTTCTCTATGGAGATGACCAGAAGACAGTAACTCTGTCTGTAGGTTTCATAAAATATAATTTTACAGTTGTCCTCTGGCCTCATGGTCAATGCTGGCTGCAACGTTGGGGGCCTAGATTCTATACTTGAGCTTGGTATATTAGTTAGTCTAGCAGTAGTATGGAGGCAATGTCCAGTGAATAGGCAATGACTCTGGAAAAGAAGACCCAGAGAAGACATCATGCCAGCAGCCTATTCTGACCAATGCATCCCCCCCCCAGAAAAAAAATATTCATGAAAAGAGCATCGCTGGTGGGAAGTCACAGAGGTAGTGACCTCCAGAAATGCCATAGCAATGGTAGAAGAGCTCTGCCATTAGACATTTTCCAGTGTTAAGTAGTGTTCATCCGGATGACCGTGCCATAGGGAAGTACAGCAGGTAAGGGCAGGAGCATCCCATCATGGACTCTTATGAAGGAGCCAAGACAAGGTTCTACTGGTACAAAAACTAATCAGAAAAAGGAAACTGGAGTTCCAAACCCCAAAGTAGAGTGCTAGCACAATGACTGACAGAAGTAAACATCAAGGACTTACTGCTCCATGATGGATGTGAGAGAATAGGTGAGTTCCTTCCTACTGTATGGTAGGGGTATTTACATTTTATTTGCTAGTTTGTAAAGGTTACTTACCATAGCCCATTTAATTGCATTTTACGATAGCCTGAGCAGTCCATCTTGAACTCAATAAAGTTAAGCTTGATCAGCTCAACAAGACAGATTCTGAACATGTTTAACCTTGTTCTCCATACAGATGCTTTCATTACTGGGCAAACATATATTAGGATTCTATGGACCCATATTCAGAGCTCTCATTTTGCTGTTTGCAAATTACCTATCTTGAGCACAACAAACAAGTTCAGAGCTAAGTGTGAATGCCCTAAACATGTTCAAGTACTGCCCCCTGGAGCAAGACCCTAACTGAGGCACTAAAAAGTGCATGCCACAAAATCGACATTCCCTGCTGTCTACAAAGAGATACAGTATGTGGCCATTCAAAACGTACAGGCAGTGAAGGAGCAAACTCTGAACATCCTAAATCTGTTAGTGCATTGCATTAAATTCATTGGAATTGTGCAAGTCATGTCAGGAAACTATACCCATCTTTAACTTGTCATTTCACAATGGAGTTATCCATTTATATTATGTTTCATCAAATACTCATCCAAGGCTTTCTTAAATATTTCTATTTTCTCACATTCCACTACCACCTTGGACAGACTATTTCAAACTGCCGCCACTCTCTGGATTATTCAAGTTCCCTTTTTGTTGGTGTTGTACAGATCTCCTCTCAACTCCCTGCCATGAGCCTTATTTTTGTGCAGATTGTCTTAATTCTAGTCCTAAACAGTCCCATATGTCTTTATCTTGGAAAGCTTGATACAGCAAGAACAGGTAACCCTACGGTTGAGACTTCAACCCGTATCAACTACAAAACTGGGACCAGCACACTCCTTCATTGGGTTCTATGCAACCGGCCTTCCCGCATCCACAACACTACTGTTCTTCCTGATTGCCTGAGTGACCACTCTCCAGTCACATGTACCTGGTCCTTTAACTATTGTAAACCACCCACCAAAACAATTACAAACTGAGTCTTACTAAAAGGGCAACAGGAGCTTCTAAAAATGGACCTCAAGAGTGCAGGTTGGACAGCACTCTATAATACCAATAATGTGGACACAGTACTGGACCACTTCATAAAAACTTTCAACGACATCTGTGACAAGTGTGCCCCAATAAAAACTGGAAAGATAAGAAAGCAAAGTAACCCCCGGAGCACCCCTGACCTCTTAGAGCAACTACAAGCCAGAGATCACTTATGGCAGATAGTGAGAGCACACGGTACCACCGCTAACATACAGAGGTATAAAAAAGCTCGGAATGAGTACACTAAAGCTGTCCAACTCACCAAAAGCAAATACTACAAAGAAGTCCTCTCCAGCACCTGGAATGACAGCAAGTCATTCTGGGATAACCTTAATGACATAACCAGCAAAGTCCCCAAATCTACACCAGCCATGTTCTTGATCTATGGCGTACCGTCCTTGGACCACATGTACATTGTCAATGCACTTAACATCATGTTCACGGACCTAAACAGTGTGCTACCAGCAGACTACTTTAACCCCCCACCTCTGACTGATCCTAATACAGCCAAACAACCATCACTTAACTGCCCGCTATTCTACTTTAAAGAAGTCTCTTGAACAGAAGCTAGAAAGTACCTGGAGAACACGCTGGGGAAATCTAGACATAGCGGGGACACTCTGGACCTAAAATTCATCAAGCTGGCCATGGCTGAAGACCTAGGCCCACTCATCAAACTAATCAACCTCTGCCTCTGCCTCTCACAGTTCCCCCAGAGATGAAAATCAGCCACAGTAACTCCAGTGCACAAAGGTGGTGACAGGACCCTACATTACAACTACAGACCTATCTCCATACTCCCCCTCTCTCCAAAGCTCTTGAGCGGATAGTGGTGGACCAGTTAGTTGAACTCCTGAACCAATACCAACTTCTCTGTCCTGTGCAACACAGCTTTCGATCAGGTCACAGTACTATCACAGCCTTGCTCAAATTCACTGGACACATTCACCATTCAGTTGATCAAGATCTCCTGGTTGGGGCAACCTTCATTGACCTATCAAAAGCATTTGATACAGTGCTTCATGAGCTCCTGTTGGACCAATTGTCAGCTACGGGACACTCTCCTCAGAATCAGTAAGCTGGTTCAGCAGCTACCTTCACAATCGCTCACAAAAGGTCAAAATGGGGGGGGTCACTTCTGATAACAGACCAGTACACTCAGAGGTCCCACAAAGATCAATTCTGGGACCCCTACTGTTCAGTTTATTCCTAAACAAACTGCCATCTGCATGCCTGGACTGAATGCTCCTATAAGCAGATGATACGGTCATGTTCAACAGCAACTCTAATCCTGAACAACTGGCCGTGGATCTCCAAAAGGGCTTCTCAGCCACTGAAAAATTTTTTATGGATCCCAGACTAGTCATGAAATGCAAAAAACCTAAGACTACGATGTTCACCAGCACACGGAGCAAGCATAAGGCCTTTTCCCTTACAATCAGGAATGTCAATGGGGACCCACTGGAACATGTCCAGCAGTTCAGGTGCCCGGGCATCACACTCGACTCTACACTTTTGAATGCCCAACACATTGACAACACAACAACTTCAAAAGGTGTGGCTGCGGTGTGATCTAATTCAATAATACCACAGGATATTACCCCAGTGTCCCTTGATGTATACCAGGAATATCTTTCTCACTTTAGGTACCCTCTGAGCCTCTGACCAGTCTTCAGGAAAAAGTGGACTGCAAAATGATGTAACCCTTTTGTAGAGGGAATGGGGCTTCAGGGCAGGGGATAAATTAAACACAGCCTGGAAGGGCAGTTTTGTACAGCAGATAACTAAGCTAACAGTTTCTTTTTTTATCATGACTGATGTTTATGCTCCCACCGGTCAGCCCCCATCTGACTGACCCCCCCAGCCCTGTCCCCCGGAATCACCGGCCCTTGCGGCGCCTGGGGGGAGTTGGTCTTCATCCTGCTGACTGACATTTTTCTCCAGCAATTTACACCCAGAGACCCCAGGAGTAGGTGCGCATGTGCAGTACGGCCCGAGTTACAGCCTCCTTGCCCCACCCCATGGCCTATTGCCTAAGCACCCTCTGAGCCTGTGCTTCCTCCAGCCTCCACTGTGGGTCACCATCAGCTAAGGGATACCGTGCTACCTCCCCCGGAGAGGAGACCTTGCCTGCAGGCAGCTCTATCCAGCTCCACCACCCCCATGCCAACCTCTGACAGCCCAGGCTCATTCCCGAACCTGGGTCACCAGCATGGGTAGAGGCAAGGTGCCAGTGCCTCAACCATCTATGCCACTGGGCCGGCAGCAAGCTAACAGTTTCTAACAATTTCAGCTACAAACATAGTAACGACAGTTGAAACTTTACTATGGGTATATCAATGTTTACTTCTGTCACTAACATAATGATTACAACCAGTTAAAACTAGCATATTATCTTCACCACCATTTAGGAGCTATCTCCTGTGTCCCTAAACACCTAATGATTACAAGGTTGCAGACAGTTACAGAGAGTGTGGTAGCAGTGTGTTTAACCACCATAATCCCAACGGGTATTGCACCTACCACCCTGATATTAGAAACTTGTCCTTTTGTGGACAATCCTCAAAATGAAGCAAACCCAATTTAATGACATTAGGGCTCAAGCGTTAGGGAGCGTTAGGGACAGATCTAACACAGCCTAAAAGAAATCAACTCTGCAGCTATGGAGATGTGCCACTACATTCTCTGGGAACACAGTATTAACAGTTTATACATTACTTACATAGCATAAGAGATTAGTCCCTGACAGCGATCAGAGCCAAGCTTAAAGTACAAACATTCGTTCACCCTTTGTAAGGATTAGCTCAAAGCAGCTATATGAAAAAGTGAGCAGTGCAGCTAAAGGTAATTAGGTAGGTGCCTATTCATCATGGAGGGGTGTTTTAAGAAAGTTCCCAGCTCTCACCACCTAAATCAGCCTTGGGGCCCTAGGATAAGTAATGGAGCACATGGCATCAATTTAATCATATTAAATGAAGAACCCCAGGACTTTTAGCCGCACCACTTACCTTATTCAGTAAAACTTTAATAGTGGGGCCCAAGGACACTCATCCTTCCTGGATCTGATCCGTTGAGTTTAAAGTTCTTCATTTTTCTCAGGAACTTAAGGGGTTCAGCTGCCCAGTCTTTACTGATTGGTGCCCAGGTTGTTTTTAGGTCTTCAGTCTCCAATCGGGGATCCCTTTCATGGCTGTCAATCACTTCTGGAATATCTAAAGCCTATATCGATTAGAGATTTTTACTGGGGTAGTAGTATGGGCAGATGAGCCGCTGCTGCCAGGGAAGTGTTGTGTTTGCTGGTGGCTCCTCGAACTATTTTGTTGCTGTCTCTCCGAGGACAGCAGAAGATTTGTCCACTCATAGGTGGGGGTTTCTTCTTTTGTCTGCCCCGATGATGCACTAGCATGTCGCTTCCTGCTTTAGATGCCAAGGAGGGAGTAGCCTCTCGGTTTGGGGAATTTCCTCTAGGGTCAGAGGTGTCCATCAGCAGTGAGGCCTCTCCATGAGGCATTGGGGATGAGTTTTGTTGTGGCCTTGGCTCACCAGCTACAGTATGTCTTCAAGGAAAAGCTGCACATCTGCAGGGGTGTCGAAGGTTAGTTGTTCTCCCTTGTATAGAACACGTAGTTACAAGAGATACCGCAGAGATGCAGGGAGGTTCAGCTTGTACAGGGCCTGATTCACTGGGCTGTAGGTTCTGCATCTCAGAGAGAGATCATAGGAATAGTCTTGGAATATCTGAATGGACACTCTGTCCCATCAGAGGGTTTTTAAGTCCCGAGCTGCCCTTAGGAATGGTTCTTTTACAGGGTATCTGATGGATTTGCACAGAATCGGGTGGGGCAGTTCTCCTGTTTGCAGTTTTAGGGCTAATGACCTGTGCACCCACTCCAGCTCCAGAGGAGGGTGGTTGTTTAATTTAAGAATAGCTGGGAGAGAGCATTGCAGAAACGAGACAATGTCTGGGCCTTCTTCCCTTTCAGGCAGACCCACAATCCAGATGTTTTTTCTTCTACCACAATTCTCTGGGTCGTCCACCTTAGCCAGTAGGTATTGTATTTGGCTATGATGGTCTCTCAATTGGAGGAATTGATCATGTAAAATCTCCCCTTGTAGTTTTATTTGATGTTCTGTATCCGTTACTGTAGCAGTTAACTTCTCCCCGTCCTCTTTAGTGTTAGAAGTGGTAGAGATAAATGCAGCTGTATCAATTAGCACTTTATTTAGCATAGCCGTAATGTTTCCCAGTTGTTGTTCTACCAACTGGATGATGGAAGCCTGAGGCTCGTTTGGGTGGGCCATCTCCAAGAGTAGGTGCTGCAGGCCAACTCGAGCTTGGTGGTCTGAGAACGTTGCCCAGGCCTAAGGAGGCAATGAGGCAGTTTCTTTACAAATTAGTAAAATTGCAATCCCTGGTCTGATCAGCACAATTTTAGTATGTTTATTTGTAGTTTGTTATGTAGAATGTAGTTCCATAAAGATAGCCTAGGAAAATGGATGCTGAGATTTGGGATGTTTCAGGATGGATGAAGCTGGAACTGCAGCAGATTAACTACACAGCTTCCATCTTGGCTGGCTAGTTCCACCCCCAATGCTATTTTAAAAAACATGTTATCCAGTTCCTTGGTGCTGGTGGTCCCAGCTCCCTCATCCCCGGTCCCAGTACTATATTAAACAGAGCTTTATCCAATTCACCAATGCCAGTGGTGCCCATCCCAACCTCCCTC
This sequence comes from Neoceratodus forsteri, assembly GCA_016271365.2. Classification (NCBI taxonomy): domain Eukaryota; kingdom Metazoa; phylum Chordata; order Ceratodontiformes; family Ceratodontidae; genus Neoceratodus; species Neoceratodus forsteri. Next base: position 962,718,484 of record CM028132.1, on the reverse strand, counting down.
ACCCTCTTTCCCAGTACTATATTATGAACAATATCATTCAATTCACTTGTGCCAGTGGTTCCCCCCACCCACCATTGTTCTGGGTATTATACTGCATAAAATTACTTACAGTACAATATCAAAACACTGCTACAGTATGTATACTATAATTTAATAAATGGATATTGAAAATAATATAGCAGAAATGCATACAAAAAATTATCCATAATAGTATCACTCCCAAAGTGATAATACTACACTTCAGGAGTGATGATACCATCGTTCAGGTGCCGTAATACTATAATTCGGGACCCGAACGATAGTATTATCACCAAAACTCAACAGCGCATGCGCTAGTCTAGCTCCCAATGTCTTTCAAAACGTGCATTCCAATTGGCTGCTTTTCCTGTTAGAGCGGGCAGAACAGTTCAAAAAACATGGAGGCCACTGTCTCGCTTACCGAGAGTGTTTCTGAACTCGAACATTTTTGAGCTTGTTGTTTTAAAAAGGTGAAAAATAAAGATGTCCAGTTGATCCTGCATTCCCAAGACATGGAAAAGGTAGGCTGTCCATAGTAAAACAAACAAAAAAAAACAGTGAGACAGTGTGGCGCGTGGCCAGGACCGAGAGACTTGTTCGCTGTAGCGGCCAACCACCTGAGAGAAAAGAACAAAAATCAGAAAACCACATCCATATATTAAAAAAAATAAAAAATATGTTCCTGTGCATTACAAGGTAGTAATTCCATCTTGAGGTTCTGGGGACATGGAACCTCTCAAGCTTCGCTCTCGAGGTTCCCAATGTCCCCAGAACCTCTCGATAGAATTACTACCTTGTAATGCACAGGAACCTATCTATTATTCTATTTTTAATCTACCTGTATGAGTTACACAGCAGAAGACAGTGGAGATAAGCAGAGGGTAAGTACCAGCCAACATCTGGAGGCCAGGGATGGGCAGACTGGGTGGGCCAAGTGGTCCTTATCTGCTGTCAAAGTCTATGTTTCTATGTTTCTACTGTATGAGGGGGGGTACTGGACTGTAAGGGGTACAGGGAGTGGGAATAGCAACCACTGGCACCAAGGAATTGGTTGACATTTTATGTAATATGGTACTCAGATTACATGTAAGGGAGGGTGACCACTGCCATCAGGGAAATGGGTGGCATATTTTTAATGTATGGCAGTACTGGAAGTGGCAGTGTGTGGCTACCACTGGAAACAGGCAATGATTTTATTTTCCCACTGTACTGTGGGGCCAACCAGAGTAGGTGCCATTATTTTAACACTTTAACAATGTGTTATTATTAGCACATTAATAAATAATTTCTGGAAGCATTACCTAACCCAACACAGGCAGCCTGTTAGCACTTCCAGGAACCATTAAATATATGCTTTGATGACAAAATGTGCTGTCTGTTTTGAAAATGCCCCTTTGCTACTTAAGTATTTTCACTGTGCATCATATAGCATATGTGACCACATTCAATAATAAAAAGTTCCTTAGCTACAAGAATGAGAAGAGCAAAACAAAGTGCTGTTGGTTCACTAAAGGATCAGGAAAAAGGTGACATAAATAATTAGAAATGATGGACAGATAACATAATTCCTAAATGCATGCTTTGCCTGCGTATTCACAGTGGAAAAGTATGGTCTTTTACTGAACAATGAAATGTTATTCAAGGTGGAGCAAAAGGGCACTCTTCTGGGCACGCATTGAACACCTGAAGATGTTGAGAATGATATGGTGAATGTAAACAAGGCAATCAAGCCTTGAAAGAAGGAATGAATTGTTCATACCACTGGCAATTATATTTAACAAGTCTGTCATAACTGTATACAAGCCTGATGACTGAAAAACAGCTTGCATGGTGCCAGTATTTAAAGAAGAAAAGTCTCCAGGGAAACACCAGGGAACTACAGGCCAGTCAGCTTGACATCAGCATTGACGAAATAGCTGGAAACAGTCATAAGAAACAAAACTGTCCAACGCTTACAAAAATAACTTGGATTTAGTCACCCGATGTGAATTCAGCAGGAAAAAAATCAGGCTAAACAAACCTCTCTGCATTTTTTTGAAAATGTCACCAAGGAACTAAATGTGTGAAATCCTGTGATTGTTATATATCTAAGTTTCAGTAAAACATTTGAAACCATACCACACAAGAGGCTAGTTGTAAACTATAAAACTTCGGTATGACTGGGAGAATGCTGAAAACATTTCAAAGCTGGTTGTAGGACAGAACACAAAGAGTCATGACAGAATTGGCCAGTGGGGTTCCACTGGGGTCTGTTCTGGGACTTATATTGTTCAATATATTTATACAGTAGGTAACCTGGAAGTGGGCACAGCAAGGTGGATCATCAAGTTTTCTGATGACACCAAGATTGGAAGAGTAGGTGCACAGCATCAGTCGAGGTAACATTCTGGCTGTTTCGTTTGCATCTGTGTCCATACTCTTACTGGACATACATGGACTTACTACCATGTGGCTGGGGATGACATGATGCACCCCAAGTACATTTCATCACCACAATACTATGTTTACTGTGTATCACAATAGGAGGTAAATAACATTCAGAAGAATTTGGACAGGTTTGGATAGAGGGAAGCAAAATGGAAGATGAATGTCAATGTTATTGTTATGATTATTACTATTTATCATGAGTCACAAAAGTATCAAAGTGCTGTAAATCACACAAAAAACTGTCAATGCAAATAAAAATTTAAAAAATAGGAATAATCATAAAACAAACTTATAGAAATGAAACAAATACATTATGAGAGTGCTACAAAAGCTCAACATACAGGGAGATGTGTGAGCAAAGGACAGGGAATTCCAAAGAACTTGTTCAACAGAAGAAAAGGTACACTGCTAAAGCCACCATAAATTTGATTTTGGGACCAGTTATAAACCTGCAACAGAGAAGCAAAACAGGCAAGAGGGTATATACCACAAAAGTCAGGAAGCAAGGTGAGTCAGTTGTGTAGTATGGAGATAAGAAGCACTTTAGTTTTATCTGAGTTCCTTCTGAGGAATTTTGAGGAATTTAGGGTGCTCCAAACTGAAATTGCAGTGTTGAAAATGCAATAAAATGCATGTAGGAAAAATAATATAAATGCAAGGTATTATCTGACTGACATACAGATCACCGAAACCAAGCTATAAAACGAACTTAGAGTATTGATCAGTAGCAAGTTTAAATGGTAGCAGCAGTGTGCAGCAGACATTACTGTAGCAAACAAAATAATGGCATGAATTAAGAGAAACTTCAGAAAAAGTTCAAGGGACATTTTAACTTTGTGAGAAAAATGTAAGCATCCTGACTGGCTGAGAGACCACTAAAGGAGTGTAACTATGGGACCATAATTATACTGCAGTACTTCTTTCAGATCAAGAGGCCATGTAACACATTAAATCATTACACTCTGCAGTGCCTAAATACAATCAGAATACCAGTCAATAGTTTCAGTTCTGGGGTTCCCTTACCATTGAAAGGGACTACTTTATCAGTCTTGCATTAAATGTACTGTTTTACTTTCATTAACATGGCGTATTATATTTATTATTCCGTGAATATAGCAAGTCAATTTTAGCAGCTCCATCTGGGCGACGTAAAAATAGCGAAAGTAAAGTCGACTGTGTGTGCATTGTCCCCTGAATCACCCCCAGGAATGATGGATGCTACAACAGTTGAAATTGTTGGTTGCTCATTGGCAAATTTATTTATGGCACAAAGAATATATTTACACTCACAGATTTTTATGAATTCACAATTCAATTCCACATCAAAAATATATTTAGAAGTTCCCTGGTTCCGGCCTCTGTCCTTCTTCTGGTTGTTCTTCCATCTTGGCTTTCAGGACCTGGACACTGTGAATTCGGCCCCTTCCTCCACACCAGAACTAGACCGGTTCCACCTACCTGGGTTTTTGCCCTTCAGGCTCAGACACTTCTGAATCCAGCGCCTGGACCTATCCCCCTTCCCACTTTACCACCATGTCTGGGTTTCTTGTCCCCAGCCCATGTATCCTACCCCATCTCCCCTTCCTCCCCCCCCGCTCCCTCCTTTTTCTTTCTTCCCACTCCCATGGGCATCCTTGCCCTTCCCTACCAGGGGTCTTTGACCTAGCTTCCTGGCCCGATGCTTCCTCCCACAGCGGAAACACCAGCCCTATGCCCAGGGCACCTAGGCACTCAACCTGCCTTCCACTCTTTCCTTTGTGCCAACCATGCCCCCCAGAGCCTTCTTTAATAAGGGTGGGAGGGTGGGAAAATGCAGCAAAAGAGGTCATCCTGCCTGAGCTCTGGCCTAATATACCCCGACAGGCCCCTGGTCAGGATTCCCTTCAGGCTGTGCTCCCCCAGCCAATCCCTGGGGCTTTGGCATGCCCTTGTCATTTTACACTTTTTACCTGCCTGGTGATGTCACTAGGCCCCACCCCATCTATTTCATCTGTTTCCCCCCACCCCTTCCCCTCCTAAGCCTCTTCCTGGCAGGGATCATTAGACAACCAGGCCTGCCTTTTAGCGGCAAGCCCCATTGTTCCCTGAATCCCCCCAGGAAAGATGGACGCTACAACAGTTTAACTTGCTGGTTGCTCTTTGGCAAATTTATTTATGGCACAAAGAAATTATTTACACCCACAGATTTTTATGAATTCACAATTCAATTCCACACCAAAAATGTATTTCAAAGCCCCCTGGTTCTGGCCTCTGTCCTTCTTCTGGTGATTCTTCCATCTTGACTTTCAGGGCCCAGACACTGTGAATCTGGCCCCCTCCTCCACACCAGAACCAGGCCAGTTCCACCTACCCGGGCATTCGACCTCCAAGCCCGGACACTTCTGAATCTGGTGCCTGAACCTATTCCCCTCGCCACTTTACCATCACGTCTGGGTTCCTTGTCCCCAGCCCATGTATCCTACACCCCTTCCCCATCCTTCATCCCCGCTCCCCCTTTTTTCTTTCTTCCACTGCCCCTCCTCCAGCTTGTAACAGACGGAGGGGCTCCCCCCTTGTGGGCTAGTACCTAAAACATTTTCTAACTATTTGGTTCACTAGCTCCCTGATAGGCCTTAGGAATAGGCACATGCCAAACACTGACAGGTGGACCCTGTCAAACGTGTACGCCGCAGGCTGGTCGAATGAGATGTCCTTGTGCTGCAGGTGCACTCCCTCCATTTCGATTACTGCTCTCACCACCCTTCTACTGAAATGCTTCCTGACTTTCTTGATCAGCTGTAAGTCCTTCGCCCCCCTCCAAACCCTCCGGGAGGTGATGTCAGGCCAGCCGATTGTCCAGGCCCCACCTGGAGTACAGTGTACAGTTCTGGAGACCATACCTACGTAAGGACATAGACAGGGTAGAGAAGGTTCAGAGGAGGGCAACAAAGATGGTGCATGGATTGCATCACAAGTCCTATGAAGACAGGTTGAAGGAACTGAACATGTACTCCCTGGAGGAGAGGAGGGAGAGAGGGGATATGATAGAGACATACAAGTATCTTACAGGGAGAAACAGAGTGCAGGAAAACACTATTTTTAAGCTAAAAGATGTTCCAGGACTAGAGGGCATGGGATGAAGTTGGAGGAGGACGATTCAGAGGAAACATGAGAAAGAATTTCTTCACAGAACGGTGGTGGACAAGTGGAACACCCTGCCAGAGGAAGTGGTGGAGCTGGAAACAATCACGGGATTTAAGAATGCATGGGATAGACATAAAGGAATTCTAGAGGTCAGGGGTTAGGGGAAACAGACTTCTAGGAAAACAAACTGAACTTACAAGCTCAAATGGGCAGACTGGGTGGGCCATAGGCCCTTATCTGCCTACACTGTCTATGTATCTATGTATCTATGACAGATGGACCCTGTCAAACGTGTACACCGCAGGCTGGTCGAATGAGATGTCCTTGTGCTGCAGGTGCACTCCCCCCATTTCGATTACTGCTCTCACCACCCTTCTACTGAAATGCTTCCTGACTTTCTCGATCAGCTGTAAGTCCTTCACCCCCCTCCAAACCCTCCGGGAGGTGATGTCAGGCCAGCCGATTGTCACCCTCGGCCACTACCTTCTCAATTTTTCTAAATCTCCCATGATGCTCTGCCCCAATGCCCCCCATGGCAGGTCGCCCCAAATCGTTGCCCCCAGGTGTATAATAATACAATCTGGCATGCCCCATTTCAACTTTAATTCTTCCATCAGAGGCATGACTTGTGCCCACCTCATTCCCCTAATGCCTTTCCACAGCACCCTGGTAAGCTCAGTGTTATATCTCAATTCTGCTCCTCTGGAGGTGGTGAAAGAAAACCTTTCCACCCAATATATGAAGGAATGCCCCACTATCCAGATTTTCCTCTTGGAACCTGGCATGGGAAACATAAACAGTGTGAGCTGCTGTTGTCAGCCTCTTATAGCACCTGGACTTCCAGTGCCCCACCTTCCGTACCTCCACCACTGCAGCCCCCTTTCTCTGCTGCCTCCATGGCTGCCCCAATCCAAAATAAATGTAGGTCAAATTTACTTGGATCTTCCCCGAGGAATGTCAGCATCCTCTTGAGTCTCCTACCTGGAATCCCGTGACTGGGGAGCCATCCACATGTTGGAACAGAACCCCCCTGGCCCTCCCCCGATTGCTCCTGTACATCTCCAGCACACTAACAGTGCAGCTGGTGGATTGCGGTTGCCTCACCAGTGTCACCTGGGTCCCTCTCCCACCCTGGTCTGTCTTAGACCTGGCCAGGGCAATGATCATCCTGTCGTGTCCCCATAGGACATCCTCATGCTGCAAAGTTGCCTTTCATGGGGCCACCACTTCCCCCACCTGGAATGCCCCCTGCTGCCATAACCGCAAACACGGCCCGAAATAGTGTCCCCTCTTGGGCCAATGTGCATACCTTCTGGGTTGCCCCTATGACCTTTTCCAACAACCCCCCTCTTATGGGGTACCTCCTGCCCACCCTGGCCACTTGACACCTCTGCCACCCTGACACCATGTGTTTTATTGTCCTGCTGGCCCCTACATCAGGCCAGTCCCTGTCTTGGCATACGCAACTGATGCTGGCTAAGTGCACGGCCATTGTGGCGTGGGCCAGCCCTTCTTCCCACATCTCTACCATGAACCTCCTTACCTGCTCATCCTGGGCCGGTTCAGCCCTGTCCCACCCATATTTCCTTCTGAAATCCTGAAACTTCACCCATCCTGACTCGTAGGCCCTCAGTGTGTTAGCTGCCCAAGATCCACGGTTCAGCGCCCTGGCTGTGTCCGTCCAGCCTCTCACATCCGGTCTGGGATCCTGGTCCTGTGTGACTCTGCTTGTGTCCTCAGCTCCTGAAACCTGTCGAGCTGTAAACAGGAAAGACTGTCAGCCACTTTGTTCCTCAGTCCCTCAATGTGCTGCACTTTGAAAGATATATTAAAAAAGCCCCCCAAAAAACAGCTGCCTGAGCAGTCTGCCCACCATCTCTGTCCTCCCCCTTGCCTATTAATGACTTCCACTACTCCTTTGTTATCACACCAAAACAAGATGTGCTTCCCTTGCATCCTATAGCCCCACACTTCCAGAGCCATCCATATTGGGAAGATCTCCAAAAATTTAATATCCTTCAGTACCCCCCTTTTTTCCCACAATGCCAGCCAAGGCTCCGACATCCATTCCCCCTTGAAGTATGCCCCTATTCCCAGGGCACCTGAAGTGTCCGTGATCAGTTCAAAGTTTGCATTCCTTTCCAATTCTTCCTGCCAGAATGTCACCCCATTGTAATTGTCGAGAAACTACTCCCATACCCGGAAGTCCTCCCGCACTCCTCTCGACATGTCCACCCAGTGGTGTGGCAGCCGAGCCTTCCCTGTGGCCCTTCCCAGCCTCCTTGTGAAGGCTCTACCTGGGCTGATGGCCTTGCAGGCAAAATTAAGGTGCCCCAGCAGTTGCTGCATTTGTACCAGCGGCACCCTCTGCCTCCTTGTAACCTGGGTTAGCAGGCCTCTAAGGCATGCCACCTTGTCCCTGGGAAGCCAAAAACAACCCTCCACTGTGTCAACCTCTATGCCCAAGAATTCCAAATTATGGGTGGGGCCCTCTGTCTTGCCCTGTGCTAATGGTATACCCACCTGTTAGCACATTGCCTTAAAATCCAGCAACATCCCCTGTGCCTCAGCCCTGGATTCCTTGATGAGGAAGAAATCATCCAGCTAGTGCATCACCCTCTTGTGCCTATACTGGACCCTGAATACCCACTGCACCCCGGTGCAGAATGCCTCGAAGGTGGAACAAGCCACCGAGCAGCCCAAGGACATGGTCTTGTCAAAATATATGCCCCCTTGGAATTGAAAACCCAACAGGTCCCAATCCTTGGGCCAGACAAGTAAAAGCCAAAACACTGATTCTATGTCTGTCTTCACAAGCCATGCCCCCTCGAGAGCCCTGTTTGGCACTAGTGCCTGTTCCAGAGAGGCATACGACACTGCCCTAAGGAGATCGGGTATGCCCTCATTTACTGATGAGCCCTCTGGGTAGGATAAGTGATGGATCAAGTGGAATTCCCCTGCTGCTTTCTTGGGGACAATGCCCAAAGGGGAAACTCAGAAATGCTCACAAGGGGGACCCTCAATGGGCCCTCAACCCTGCCCGCCCTGATTTCCTTCTCTATCCTGGCCCCTACTATCTCCTCTTTTCCCTTCACTGACCCTAGGTTCTTGGCCCACATCTTTGTCCACCCCCTTTGAAACCCCAGTGGGAAGCCCATTCAGAAACCTGCCCTGAGCAGTTTCGCCATCTCCCTATTTGGGTAGTCCACGGTCCATTCCTCCACCACTTCTAGGAGATGGGGGTGTGCACCTGCATGTAACCCCATCACTCCTCAACGTGTACCTTGTTAACACCATCTCCCAGGAGCATAGTGTTGCCCTCTATGCCCACCCCACCAGCCCCTGCCCTGTCCCCCCCCGGGTGTCCTGAAGGACTGTACATGGTGCTGTCCCCATGCTGCCCCCTCTGTTCACCCCCATCGGTAGTTGGAAACCGGGTGCGCCCCCCCACACTTGGAACAAACGTACTGGAACTTACAATTGCCCCATGTATATGTGGCCTTGTGGTAGCCCCAACATGTCCTGGCTGCTGCGGTAGCTGCAGCCTTCTTTTCCTGCTCTCCCTTGGCCTCGTCCACTTCCCCAGATAGGGTTCTTACTCACAACTCCGACTGGGTACAGTCCCATCTCAGATCTCCTTTGGCCACCATCCTCTTCTGGAATGTCTCGTCATACTTGAGCCAGCCATACCCAACTTTGGCCTTGTACTCTTCCCTGACAATGGACTTGTAAATTAGTAAGGGGATGGCGAGTTCTGTCTGCTTCTCCAGCACCAACATGCTGTATATGATGAAGCCCCCTTGCCAGTTCTCAATGGTCTTCCCTTTGTACTTAGCTTCCTCCATCTTGAGGCCCACTACTGCCAATGCCAATGCCATTTCCGACTTCAACACCGACTCCTTCTGTTCTTACTTCGTGGCTGTGTCCTCGTCCACTAGCCCGAAGATGTGCACATACTCCCCCTTCCAAATTTTCTCCTTGATTGATCGAGCAGCCCGGAGGCCCATCGTATAATGTTTTGGCTGCTGCCTTGGCCCCCCCAGCCTTTTCCACTCCAGCCCTTTACATTTTAAGGCCTGAACAGCCTGTTCCATCTTTTCAATCCCTGCATCACCCATGTCCCTCAGCAGCACCTCCAAGTACTCTTTTAGGTTATTTTCATCAGAGAGATCTACGTCATTCTTACCACCATCCGGGCTCCCATCATCCGACTCCGGAGCGGGCAAGGGCACCAAGATAGGTGCGGGGTGTGGTGCTTCCAGTCTGGCCCTCTTGTCCCCTTCCCCCTGCCCGGGTGCTCCTCTCGCTCTTTCTGCTTTCTCAGCACCTCCTCTTCCACTTTCCTTCTGCTCCCCCCCCCCCCACCATTAGGCTGCTTCCTGTTCCGGCCCTGGTGCCCCATTATAGCATTGTCGGAAGGCAATCCATCCATTGAAGACCATTATTTGCCTCCAAGTACCCAGCAGCCCCTTCCTTTTTTGCCCCTTTCTGCACCGGCTGTACATTAAAACCTCCCTTTTTCCTGGATCACGGCTATAATCAGCACCCCCCTCACATTTTATATATATATTTTTTTGGGGGAAAATGTTGTCCCGATCCAGGTCTCAACATACTATGCCATCGATCCGGGCGGCCACAATCCTGCCTCGCTGGATTGCCCCATGGGCTGAAACTCACCCATGTTCAAAGAGGCCTAGTCCACAGGCCATGTGGCCATAACATGCTTGCACCACCGAACCGAACACCAACCCCAAACAACAAGAGGGTATCTCCCCCAATATGGATGCACCGGCCTGCTTTTCTCTTTTTTTTTAAACTTGCCAAAACACACTTGCCCTGATCCAGGGCTCAGCCTGCTGTGCCATTCAATCCAATCGCCACACCCTGCCCCGCTGGGCCACTCTTTTTTGGCCCAAACTCGCCCACAGCCAGAGAGGCCTTGCAGCTTGCTCCTTGCAGCCTCCAAACTGTCCATGCCCCCTAATTCAGTGCCTCCTACCCAACAACAAGCAGTGTGGCTGCAGTGCCCTGCTACAATGAAAACCAAAACATACAGCAAAAGCTGTTTTGCTTCTGCCCTGGTGTTACCTCAAGGTCCCCAATGCCCACTGGCTCTGCAACTTCTTTTTTTTTTTTTGAATGACAAAAATCTGCCTCATTCATCCTAAATCGCATACCGCTTTCCCCTCATGCCAGCGTTTCTGTTCCTTCTGCCCCCCCCCCCCATGGAGGGGAACAAGTCCATCCTCTGCCTAGGCCACCCCTGGCCACCTGGCCTCCAAGGCCTAGCTGCATACGCAGACCATGCGGAACATTTCCCATATGGGCCACACTGGTCCTACTTTCACCAAGCCACCATTTTACAAACAAGACTACCACCACATGTGCATGGCCATACCCTGCTCCCAGCTGTTTCTCCCACTCACCATGCCAGAATAAATGACTTTTAACATGCCATGCGAGCAATTTGAACAACTAAGAACCACAGAGCATGCATAGTTAAAGCTGGATTGTCCCTTTTCTCCCTCTTATAACGCCAGGAAAAAATGAGCGAGACATTTCAAAAAATGACCCACAGAACATACAATGGACCTGATTTTGGCTTGTCTTCAGTCGGACTCCCACAAAAACAATCACACTCCCAGAAGTTCTACATTTACCAGCTACCACTTGCAAGGCACTCAGCTTAAAACCAGCTGGGCATTCAGCTTGCCCCTATCTCATGCTCGTCCCCCCCAAAACTTTAGCAACTTCAAAAATGCATGTCAAACAAAGCTAGCCACAATGACTCTGCAGCCATCAGCCACATTCAAATGACAAAATGCATCCTGAGCACCCAAGTTTTTTGGCCCAAGCTCTCTTCTCATTGTACAAAAACACACTGATAACAACCAGAACCCACTGAGCTCAGTATTCATGCTCACCCAAAACACAATTCCAAACTAAATTAATGAGCATTACAATGCCATATTATCTTATCTTATGCTATGCTTTTTTTTTTTTTTAACTTGAAACACAGTGAGAGAAAAAACACAAAACACCCTGAGTCCAGCCACCTGGGCCACATGGCCTACAAGGCCTAGTTGCTTCCATGTGCCTTACCTTCTGCTTGCCAACAATGTGCTGGGTTCTCAGTCTGAAAAATTCCCAGTAAAAGAGGTCATCCTGCCTGAGTCCTGGCCTAATATACCCCGATAGGCCCCTGGTCAGGACCCCCTTCGGGCTCCCCCCCCCCCCAGCCAATCCCTGGTGCTGTTTCATATCCTTGTCATTTTACACTTTTTACCTGCCTGGTGATGTCACTAGGCCCCATCCCTCTATTCCATCCATCTATTCCCCCCACCCCTCCCCCTTTTATGCCTCTTTCTGGCAGGGATCATTAGAAAACCTGGCCTGCCTTTTAGTGGCAAGCCTCATTATAGTGCATGTCAAGTTTAGCACTTTAGTTTTGTAAGAAGTACTGATTTTGCACAGTGTAAAGTGCCTTGATCATCAGGCCAGTTCTGAGCTGGCTGTCTGGTGCAGTGGCTAGAGTTACTGCCTCTGTGATTGGTGGACCTAGGTTCGAGGCTGGCTGTGGGGGATAACATTTTTTTGGGGGGTTCAACTTCCGTTCCCCCACTCTGATGTCTTTGTTTGCCCCATCTACAGGTTGCCCCCTAACTTTCTCCCCCTGCTGACAGCCCTCCTCTGGAGTTGTCCCCTGTCCCCAGTGTTATCCTCCTGTGATGATTATATTAGTATGGGGGTGTGGGGGGCATGGGGGCATAGCTCCCTACATTTAAATTATCCACACTATCCTGTTCTCCTTGTGCAAAGTGGCCATTTGTCATTGTTTGGGCACCATGCTGTAGTGCTAATAGCCATTTTAGTGTTTCAGCTATGTGCATGCACTGTTTTTCTTGTTGTGATTTTAGTTCTGCTGTTCTCATACAGAGCCAATATTTTTTACATATAATTAGAAAGATAATGTTTCTCACCCTGTTAGAAGTGCAGTAAGACTGTTCAGGGATATATAATTATAGGTCAATAATTTCACTTTGCTCTCAGGTGCTTAAAGCACTTGTCACAAGTGCCTTGTGCCTAACAATACCCTTGGGTCATGCAGTTATTCCCCCAATCCTTGGACAGGCCTCATTTTGAGTACAGTGTTCAGTTCTGGTCCCATATCTGAGTAAGGATGTTGACAGCATGAAGGAAATACTAAGTAGAAAGATCAAGATGGCTGACAGCTTGGAAAACATGGGCTACAATGACTCAGTGGCAGAACTGGGACTTTTGTTTATCAAAAAGGGAAGACTTAGGCCCACATAGATACTACATGGCCTCTTCAAGAGGATTAGAACATGCTGGCTGACTGGACTCCTGAAGTTTTGGATTCAGTGCGGCCAAATGCAAGGTGCTACAGCTTGGGAGAAAATAACAGTTAGGACCTACAAACAGTGTGAGGTTCCTCTGAATACAGTGGAGTAGGAAAAGAGTCTGAGGTCAAAATAGACAAGGTGTTAAAGCATGAAAATCAGTATGTTACCGGTGCTAATAAGGTCAACAGAATGCAGGGGTGCATCAGAGGGAGGGTAATCGGCAGGAGAGAAGAAGTAATCCTGCCACTTTAAAAAGCCCTGGTTAGGCCCTACCTGCAGATCAGAATGCCTTTCTGGTCTGCTCAACACAAAACGGACATTGAGGCAGACAAGAGGGTGTAACAACAGGGCCACCAAAAGGATCAAGGGACAGGAAGACAAGAGCTATGAGAAGAGACAACTGGCCCTTAACATGCTCACATGCAAGAAAAGAAGGCAAAGAGAGGACATGACTGAAATTTTCCGTATACTCAAGGGTATTGACAAGGTTGAACAGTTAGATGTTTGATTTAGTGTCCTCCAGCAGAACACAGGGAAATGCCCTGAAGCTCAGAAGTAGTACATTCAATGATAATATTAAGAAACACTTCTTCTCCCAGAGAGTTGCAAGCCTATGGAACAGTCTTTCAGCAGAGACAGTGGACACGAAGACAGTAAAGGACTTCAAGGGATGCATGGACACATTTCTGCTTACAATGAGAATTGCTGGATACCCTGTGTGGTTGAGTGGAAACCTATGTAAATTAATACGTGTTTGCATATCATGTTCATTCATACCTGCTTATGAAGCAGGGGCAGACATAATGGATCCAGAGAGTCTCTTCCAATCTTCAATTATTGTTACTTCCAAGAGACATAAATATAGTTTCCAAGCATCTAAAAGGGATAAATAACATCAGACCAAGTTCTGCTCTTCACTATGCTTAAGGGTGAAAGGACAAGGGGACACAATGTCATGATAAAGAGGAAGATTCAAAGGAAACATCTAGAAACATTTCTTCACAGAGTAGTCATGAACACATGGGAATAGACTTCCAGACTATGTGACATCAGCTGATATTATAATGACCTTCAAGCTCAGATTTAATAAGTACATTGAACAAAAAAGCTAACAGTGTTCCAACTGAGCTGGTGGTTGGTGAAAAACATGATGGGCTAATAGTCTTTTCCCCCCAAAATATCTGTATGTATGTATGTATGTATATAATTCCCTGGTTCAGCAGACAACTACTGTAAGTATGGATTAACTATCATGGTTATTTGATTGTGCAATGTGGTGTAGTGCTTATGCAACTCAACTGGGATGAGGCAGCTGAGTACTGTCAATAGCTCAGCACTGTTAAGTTGATTATTATTAGTAAGTCAGCTGGCCTCTGGTAATAGCTAAGCTTTTCTCGTGTACGTGTGGCTTTTCATGATCTCTGTCTCTAAAGGTGACTACCACCATTTCAGGGTACCAAAGGCTTAGTAGCCTTCTGGAGGAAGGTTCCACCCACAGAGATGCTGCAAGAATTCAGGTCCCTTTGGCTAAAGGTACCTTAGGAAAGATCCCAATTGGCAGAGCTGGAGTATGGATAGAATGGTCAGAGCCTCAACGTTCACTATGAAGAGAGAAGGCCATAGAGCTGAACAAGCCAAATTAAGAAACATCTGAGTTAACCACTCTCTAGGATCCCACCTCAGCTGGTGGAAATAAAAATTAATTAATGAACTACTGTAACTGTATATTTTATGACACTCAGCATGGAGGAGAGGAAAAACCCTCTGCTGAGTGACACCTCTGAGAATCTAAGGCCTTAGGTCATCATTCCTGACATGATATGATACTATTAAACATCAAGCATATAGTTGAACCTGCAACACACTTCTGGAGCTGAGTGAAAACCTGACTTCTTCTGTCTCTTTCACCCCAACAAAAGTGCTACAGGTTGTGACTCTGCAACCAATTGAATCCCTGCACAAAGGTACTCTTTTTCATTAAATATACTTTACCAAATTTTAACAATACCATACAAAACAAAACAATCAAAACAACATCAGCAAACAATACAAACAACACTGGCCACTGGGGAAAAATACACGAACATGCTGACAGTAGGTGTCTAACAAAATGTTGAGGTTGCATGAGAGTACTCTATCCGGATGAGGTTCACGTAGGCCGAACTTGAATGTTGACAGTACACCAAGGTCACAGGAAAATAAAAACAAGAAAAAGGAGAAGACATTCTGCAGGAACAGCTGTTTCAAGCCTGACAACCTAAATACTCTTCTCTGAAGAAAAAGGCTCAAGTAAATAAGCCAAGAGACTGAGGGGCAAGTAACACTGCATTATGAAGCCATAAATGGGTTAAAGTATGCTAGGCCCTTTGGGGGCAGTCATTGGGGTGAGTGCCCTGTAGTCTCTGGGACATGTGCCTCATACAACGGAAGCTTGTGCCCAAATGTTGCTGCAGTGTGCCCGATAGTAGTAGAAGTATAGTAGGAATTAAAGAGTAGGTTTGGTAGGTATGAGAGTTGAACCCAGAGGAGAGGACAAGACAACGGCTTAGGCAGTCTTGTGGGTATGGTTGAGGAGCTGCAGATTGAAGGTCCTAAAAAACACAAGGAGCATAGAAACTGCCTCCTGGAAATTGCAGGGCCATGACAGCTGAAGTCAAGGTGGCACAAGGACCCCATGGGGGGTGCAGGGAGTGCAGGCTCATAACTAGTGCAGCAGGCCAAGCAGGAGAGGGGCAAATGCCTGAAAGGAACAGATAGACAGTGGTCCCAACAAACCCTTGAAGTAAAAGGTGTGGGGAGGGACAGACAGCATAAGTAAGAAGGAGGGTCACTGGAACAGGTTTAACAGAGCAAGACATAAGGATCACAAAGATGGAGCCATGACAGACATAGGAATGCTAGTGGTTAGAAGACATTGAGGCACAGGAGAGTAGGCAGCAGGGCAGCCACACCACACAAGAAATATCAGGAAGGAAACCAGAAGGACAGCAGGAGTACCAGCTCCAACAGATGTCAGCAGCAAGCTGGTCTGAGAAAGGAGAGCTGAGGTCCAGGCTGCAGCAGCAACAGAGAACAGGACTGTGGTGTCCAACACCAGCAGACAAAAGCTACAGAGGAAAGCTAATAAGGCAAGAGCCAGCAAAGAAACAAGCATCCGAAGGGCGTTTGGGGCTTGGGCGATCAAGTAGCACTCTGTGGGTGGGGGTGGGAGGGTTGGCATGAGCCCCCCACTGTCCCACCAATGACTAGACATACAGCTTTACAAGTATGAATGATATTAAAACTAAAGAGCTGCTGATGCCATTAGGAAAACTTTGGAAAACATAATATTCAGACACAATTCAGCTTGTATTTCATATATCTGGTATAGATGTATCCCCTCCATCATTTATTAATGAAGAAATTCTTACAAAAAACAACATCTTCATCCCTCAGAGTTCATTTAAATCTGTAGCTTATCCCCTACCTGAAATTATAATGCTCTGTTGTGACATTACAGTCTGTTGTCATGGACATAACTGTGAAGTCACAAGCAGAGAATTATGACATAAGATTGGGAAGAAGCAATAGGAGCTAACAAACTCTCAAGGAACAACTATCATGTTTTCATGCATATAATCTTAGTAATAAATACTAGGGATAAAAATACAGAGCTAATGATAAATATAAGCTGTTTTGTGTCCAAATATTATGTTTTTCAAAGTTCTTCTCAGGACATTGGTGGCTCTTTAAATAATGCAGTCCTGCAACACAGCAAGTCAATACCAACAGCAGACAATTATCTTTGTGCCTGTACAGTCATGAACTGTCAGCATTGCCAAGAGCTTATTTGTTTCCACTCAGTCAGATTGCTTGGAGTTTTGGAAAGCAAAAGCAGCAAGACAATTAATTACTTTTTTTTAATAGTGAGTATAATGGTTGTATGCAAAACCAAAAATGTACAGTAGGGTAGGCTGAGTGGGCAGTGAAGTACTAGACTAAACTTGAAACTCCCTTGGGCTGATCCATGGTCGATTTGAAGCTTGCAAAATAGTCAGGGGAAAAAAAATGAATACTTTGAGACTAACTCACCCACAGGTTTCATATGAAAGGCTAGACTCAAAACTTTAGTTTTCACTACTTTTTGGCAGCCTCCCTACAGATCAACCTGGGATCACTCTTGTGTTGTTTTGGGTTGTGTACAGTTATCCATATTCTTAAGTAAATAGAAAAAAAAGATATGAATTTGAGACAAAAACATCAAAGTGCCACATCAGTATGTGGGCTGCAAATATACTGAAACAAACAGTGCCAACTGTGCTCAGTGTATAAAAATGTCCCAAATACATAAACAGAATCAATGCCTACCATTAAGGCATGTAGCACAACAATTGTAAACTCGTGCATTATTGGGAGGAATACTATCATATCTGGGCTATGTAAAGGCAGCAGCCGACTCCCTTCCACTTTCCGTATGATAAGGCATGTTGCCACATGAGGTATTTCATAAACTTCAAGTTGAACTTGGAAGAGTGCTGCAGAGTGATTATAGAAGTAAATGTTTTTTTTTTTTCTGACGGGGGACAAAGTATGATAAAAGTCATGGTTTCAGTAGGTGAAACCAAACCAGTAGGTTGGGGTGGGGGGTCACCTAAGCCCATATAAACTCTAAGGTTTTAGATGGGTTCAGGCACATTGTGAGAGTCCTTTTAAAACTTTCAGAATAAGCTTTACAGCATTCTTTCACCTTTAATAAAGTTGCAAACAGCATGAACAAATGCTTGAATCTGCCCCGAAACAAGGTGGCATCACCTAACTTGGGAATGCCAAACCACCAGTTTTAAAACTTTGAATCATGGTCTTTTAATGGCTGCTACTTCCACACCACTCACAGAATCAAAGGAAGCCATAGCTGAAAACCAATACTCATCAGTTAAACTTTTTTTTTTTTAAATAGGCTTACTGATTTGCTTACGTCAATCATGTCCCTCCAAAATGCAGGCTGGCAGTCACACTGAAGCAAACACAAAACTCAGGAAACTGTCACAGGAAAGAAAACCTCTGTAATCTTAACAATGCATATGTATGTGTGTGTGGGGGGTGGGTGAGGGACATAATAAGCAGGGCTTTCACTTCGCACTCTAAGATAAAAAAAATCAAGTTACTCCACCCTCTTTGCTCCCAAAGTAAATTGTAAAATACTTTGCTTTTATGCAAAGAGATGAGCAAAATAGCGCATAATGTTTTGAACATACCAGTTGTCTAGTAGCCCTCCACTTTCCCTTCCCCTGAAATAACCACACAGCACAGGTCTTGGAGGAAATGGCCACAGCCATGCATTTATTGGAATCAATCACTACTTTTTAGGAGCAGCGTGCGCTGCCGGGAGGATACGCAACCTTCATGCAGGACTCCCACACTCTCGCCCCCAATTCTTAGGCCATTGTAGCCTGATGACTAATGTACCTCCTGAGCCGAAACCCTTCCAACCAGAGTGAGAAAGGTCATGTGGCCCAGTACCCTTGCAGCCACCCACATCTGGCGCCACTGTGCCTGAGGAAAATTCCTGATGAGGTTGGACCATGACCCCTCCCATCTGGGTCCAGGTCTTACAGTCCCCAGCCTCATGCTGACCGGAAGTGATGAGCCCTTAAGGAGAATTCAACTCATCTCCTCCTTCTTCCCCTTGTATCCTCGGTCTACAATCCTCCCAAGAAGCTACACCTGGCTAACATAGATGTATCATGTGTCATCATCATGTCAGAGCAGGTTCTTTACCTTAACCTCTCTCTTCCTTGTTAATCACTTATTACTTTAATTATCAAATATGTAGTCACTCACTAACTTTTACAACCCTTTGGGGGAGGTGAAAAACCTAGAAAACCCTGTTTAATGGCAAAAACTGGAAAACTCACTCTCCCCCCCCCAATGTGGTTACCCATAGTGGATCAAAGGGGGCCCTGCCTTCCTGGCTCCTCACCCTGCTTTTATTAGGGTGGGCGGTGGGAGTTCAATGAATGGAGGAGAAAGAAGGGAGAGCTGCTGACCCTCAGCTCATTTGACCCTTCTTTCTCCTCCCTCCCCCGAATGCCACCACCTCCAGGAAGCCCTGTGGGACCTCCCCCCATGGTGTTGCCATGATATCTGCACACCCCAGGGGAGGTCCCCTACATTCCTTCCTGATCCAGGGAGGCTGGGCCCCCAGACAAATGGCCAGCTGCTGCGATGCCTTGCAGCTTCTCTATTCTCTTACAGTACCTCCAGATTCCTTTCCAAGTAATAGTTGTCTGAGCTGCAGTATTTTTCAGACCACAGGCTGCCTCAGATGTGATGGAATTTGAGTCTGTTGGATGCTCACTGCTACTTTAGTGCTTGCAACGATGACGTTGCCTCGGGCTCAGCTCCAGGACACACAGCTTCTTTGTGCTTGCTACTTGCTGAGCTTGCTCCCTCCCATCACAAACAAGAGCTCTAACCAGTTTGGTTTCCACCTCCTGCCCAGTCCTGGACCTTCCCCAATCATAAAATTGCAATCTGCTGCCTCCCTTACTCGGATCTCCCTCTGTCTTACCCTGCATGACCACACCTGTAGGTGCCACCAGTTACAACTGAGCTCACCTGACTGAGAGGCTGGTGGAATGCTGACTGATCATGTGATTGAGAATGGGCCATGACAGGTCTGCATTGAACTGTGCCTGACTCGGGGGGGGAGAGCGGCAAAGAGACAGACTATTTAAAATGGAATCTACTTGATCTCCATGAGCCCTTGTGCACTGCACGACAACAGCAATGAAATGTACATTCTCAGAGGTGCTTGTGTAGTCCACCCACTTTACCTGCATGTGAATGATTGGTGGTTTCTTGCTGTGTGTGATGGTGTGAGTGTGCTACTTATTGTGCAGAAGCCAGTCGTGGTCTTTTAAATGTATAAATTTATGTCCAGAGGAGGTACTGGTGTGTACAAACTGAGGGAATGACTCCAAGTCACTGGTTTGGTGGGCCAGAGACAGATAAATACCTCCCTCCCAGGAAACTCACTACCAGATTCGGGAGTGAAGGGACTGGACTGTGGCAACATAAAAGTAAAAACAAAGAAAATAAAGCATCTAAGCTGCCCAAAGTCCCAGTCTTCTCAAGACCTCGTGGGGGCGCCCTGCCCCTAACCCCCTAGCTATACTGCTGTTGTAAGTCTTCAGCAATAAATTCAGCAATTAACTAATTAATTTTAATGTTACTTGGTGAGATTTACTTTAGGCAGTCTTTTGTTCATTTCAGTAATGGTCTGCATTTTGGTCTGTGATGGAGGGCAAAATCACAATATCCCAGCGGCAGGGCTGCCTGGCAGGGCTGTTGCTTTTCAGAAAGCTTTTTTCTAGGAAAACTGAACATGTGTTTGTTCCTCCACTGACTTGCTGACTCATCAGCATCATTGTCAGTAATACTAAAAGAATAAGTATTTTTTAATTTCTCTGAATTGTTACCCAGAACAATAGTTGGGTATTCAATTTGCAAATGGCTTTTTAAGTAAGGCAGACAAAGGCCCAAACCAAGGAAACACTAGCACGAACAGTAAAAGAAGGGGAGAAAACTTTCTATAGATGCATTAGCTAAAGGAGAAAGTCCAGAGGGGGTATTGCTAAGATCAAAGGGGATAAGGGGGAGTGTGAGGAGGAGGACCAAAGAAAAACATCTATCCTAAATAGATACTTCTGCTCAGTATTTACTGAGGAGAATGTAGGGCAGGGCCCACAGCTCAGTACCATGGACACAGGGGGAAGGGAGGTGTGCACTAGTCCCTTCATAAAAGAAAGGATCCTACAAGAGCTCGTTAAGCTCAGGGTGGACAAGGCAATGGGACCGGATGGCACAAATTCCAGGGTACTAAAGAAGCTAAGGGTGGAACTAGCAGAGCCATTATCGGAACTGTTTAGTGAGTCTCTGAGCACAGGAGAGGTCCCAGAAGACTGGAGAAGGGCTCATGTGATCCCACTCCACAGTAGTGGTAGCAGAGAGGAGACAGGGAACTACAGACCAGTCCGTCTCATCTCAGTAGTGGGCGAGATTATGGAGGCACTCCTTAAGGAAAGGATAGCACAACACCTGAAATCCATTGGAGTACAGGATCCAAGACATCTTGGGTTTACAACAGGAAGGTCCTGTCAGACTAATCTCATAGATATCTTCGACTGGGTAACCAGAGTGGTGGACCAATGGGGGGAAGTTGATGTCGCCTAACTTGATTTCAGCAAAGCTTTTGATACTGTTCCACATAGAAGATTGATTAATAAGCTGGGTAGGCTCGAGGTGGGTCAGAAGTTGGTCAACTGGGTGGCAAACTGGTTGGCAGGCAGAAAACAGAGAGTGGTGGTAAATGGTATACAGTTAGAAGAGATGCAAGTCACAAGTGGGGTACCTCATGGATCAATCCTGGGGCCAGTCCTCTTCAATATCTTCATCAGTGACATTGCAGATGGACTGGAGAGTAAGGTTTGTCTGTTTGCAGATGACACCAAGATCTGCAACAGAGTAGATGATCCAGATGGGGTGGTCAGAATAAGAAGAGATCTGGATAAACTGGCAAAATGGTCGGAAGAGTGGCAACTGGGGTTTAACTCAAAGAAGTGCAAGATCATACACACAGGGAAGAGAAACCCTGAAGTCACCTATAGTTTGGGAGGGGAGTTGATGGCAATCACAAGGGAAGAAAAGGACTTGGGCATCATCATCACAGAGTACCTGAAATCATCCAAGCAGACCACTAAAGCAATAGGTAAGGCTAGAGAGATGTTGGGGTGTATTAGTAGGGGTATCGTAAGTCATAAGAGGGAGGTAATAATCCCTCTTTACAAGACACTGGTTAGGCCCCATATGGAGTACTGTGTGCAGTACTAGAGGCCGCACCTGTACAAGGACATTAACAAAATGGAGGCGGTCCAGAGAAGGGCAACCAAAATGGTGCAGGGACTGCATCAGAAAACGTATGAGGACAGATTAACGGAGCTCAATATGTATACCCTAGAGCAAAGGAGGGAGAGAGGTGATATGATCAAAACATTCAAACATCTTAAGGGCATTAACAAGGTGAAAGAGGCTAACATGTTTCAATCTAAGAAAAATAGCAGGACAAGAGGACACAGCATGAGATTAGAGAGATGCCGATTAAGGGGGAATGTGAGGAAGTTCTTTTCACAGAAAGGGTGGTGAATGCATGGAACGACCTACCTAAGGAAGTGATGGATAGAAATACAGTGCAGGGCTTCAAACAGGCATGGGATAGTACAAAGGAGCAATACAGATGAGTATGAATAGATATGCCATTGACAGAGTACAGGCCTATGGCACATCCATAAGGTAGAAAAAATGGGCAGACTGGATGGGACTTGCGGTTCTTACCTGCCATCAACTTCTATGTTTCTGCGTTTCTATGTAGAGACACTGTACCATACTGGCCCCTCACTTTTCCCCTGTTCACCTCCCTATGACAGAATGTACAAACCTCAAAACCTTCATTTTTGGGACTTGCCTTGAAATAGCTACATACAACAAAGTTTGTATATCTGTACTCTGCTTTATCATATGGTCTGTCTATTCCTGCATTGTACCTATGTAACTAATTCCGGGTCACCCCTGAAAATGGGACTTCTTGTCTCAGCAGGCCCATCCTGTTAACAAATTCAATACATACATAAAAAGAATGTTGGATTATTATACCAGGAACAGTAGCAATTGTTGTGGAAGATGATGTCGTTTCTGAGTTTGACCCCGAGTCGTGCACACTGTTGTTATCCCACTAGCTATGATCTCTGCTGACTGGTTTTTTTTTTCCACTGCTGGCATGTGGCAATTTTTGCTGTATGAGTTTTTCTTTTTTGATTCAAGTAACCATCTGGCATCTCTACCTCATCTGTATTGTGTTCAGAGTCATCACACTTACTGGATGAGGGCAACATTTTTACCACTTCATTATCTGACCCACTACTTTCAGATGAGGGAACCAGATATGCATGAGTGGCATATCATGATGTGTCACTCCTACTGGTACTGGCTAGAGCATTTCCCTTAACCAGTGACTTTCTGGGATAGTTTATTGAGCTTTTTTAGGTTTTACTGCAAATTCTGGCAAAGCTGCATCAGAACTAGAGGACCCCGCAGCTTTGTTTTCTGTTTCTGCTGCAAACAGATTTCAGTCCAGTACACTAATCCCATCAGCTGCAGTACATTTACTTTTCTTTTATGTGATGGTTTTGGGGGGAATATTTTCCTGCTCATCAATCATGGCAGTACTGTTGGTGATGGTCATAGATTCTGATCCTGAATCTATTGTTCATTGATTACAGAATTTACTGCAGAGATTGCCATATGCATATTGCCTCGCTTACAGAACATGGAAACATGGAGCCAAAGATTTAATCCTCCCAACAATCAGTGAGGCAGTATGGCCCAGTATGTCAGGCGCATAGCTAGGGAACACAGAGTCCGAGATGAGTGAGATGTAAATGTGACCCCAACCACCAATCAATGAGGAAGTACGACCTAGTATTTCATAGAAACATAGAAACATAGAATTTGACAGCAGATAAGGACCGCTTGGCCCATCTAGTCTGCCCATTTCCCTACCTACAGGATAGGCCGCAGATCCTAGTTAACCAACAGCCTATTTCTTCTTACCCCCCCACAAGAATTGCCTTATGTCTGTCCCATGCATTCTTGAATTCTCCCACAGTTTTAGACCCCACAACCTCCTGGAGAACACAGAGTCTGAGATGTGAATGTGAACTCCCCAAATCAATCAGGATGTATAGCCTAAGCCTGTTTTTAGGTCATGAGGAACACAGAGTCTGAGACATGAATACCCTCTCATCAGTTTGCCAGTACAGCCTAGTATTAGGGGTATGGAGCTGGGGAACTTAGACTCCTCTGTGAGGACTGAGACTTGAATGTGAACCCCCCAAAAAATAAATTAGGCAGTATGACCTAGTATTTTAGGTGCAGAGCAAGGGAACACAGAGTCTGAGACATGAATCCCCCAAATTAGTTTGGCAGTATAGCCTAGTATTTCAGGTGCAGAGCTAGAGAACACAGAGTCCAAGACAACCAAGAAATGAACGTGACCCCACCCTCCCATCCAAAAAAAAACAGGCAGTATTGCCTAGTATTTCCAGTACAGAGTTGGGGAACACAGAGTCTGAAATGACTGAGATGTGATCATGACTCCTCCCACCCAAAAATACATAAATCAATAAATTATGTAGTCTGGCTTAGTATTTCAGATGCTGAACTGGGAAAAATAAAGTCCAAGATGTAAACTACCTCTATCCAAATGAAAAAAAGACTAAAATTTAGGACAAGTAGTAGTTGTCTTACTGCTCTGGAGCTACTCTCACTCTCCGACACCTCCTCTGAGCAGACAAAGCCCCTGCTTTAAGTCAGTTTGCTTGCTTCCTTTTTAAATTTGCTAGAATTACATTAAAAAAATGTAAGTTGTTACTTTTATTTCCTTAACAGGAGCTCTCCAGGTTAATTTTTCCCTTCACCTCCCCACCTCATGAAGTCTGAAAAGCCCTTGCTTTTTAGGCAAGAACAAGCATACCTTGTAAGTGCCTATTGTGGTCATGCGTACACTTCTGTATTTTAGACAAGTTTAGGGTTAACTTTTGTGTGAGTGGTATGCCATGTGGCAGGGTTGTCAGAGTCAGAAGGCTAGCTGATCTGCTGAGCTGTGTGTCGGGCTGGCTGGGGAGCGTGGACTGATTGATAGCTTATGGATTTGGAGTATTGGCTAGAGAACCAGAGGAGAGCAGACAGAGCAAGCAGACACCCCCATTTGGTTTTGCAGGGTAGGCAAGTGGCAGCAGCAGATCTGGACCAGTGACTGAAGTACCATAGGAAAGCAGACAGAGCAAGCGGACAAACCCATTTGGCAGAGAAGATGATGATTATCACAAACTCACTGAAGAAGGGCTCATAGATTTTTTTTGTAGCCTAGTCTAGTGTTAGAGCCAGTTGGCACAGGGTAGATATAGGACTCTGAGAGAGAGACCCAGAGAACTTGGCTCAGTACACAGCTGGACAAGTCAGAAAACTGTGATTTTTTTTTCTTTCATATGTATTTTCTTCTCTCCTCCAAGGCGCACTATAGGCAGCTAGTTCCACACTGCCCAGCCACCTGTATCCGTCTGCTGCTCCCCCCAGTATCACTGAGCCCCACTTCCTCCACAGATTTCCCCCCATGACAGGGCCAGGAAGGGGAAAGCTGGCCTCACCCTACCCAGGACTCACAATCCAGATTGGAGCTTCCAGTGATCCAGCTGTGGAGTGAGATGGCAATTGGCAGGCAGGGCTTCATGAAGTCTATGGTCACCATTTTTCCCATTTTTGTCCCTCCTCCTCCATGGCCATGAGTATGCACATGAGGAGGCATGCGTGCAACACATATCCACAATCATGCCTCCCTAACTCCAGTGCTGCCTCCTGACCTCCACTAGGAGGCAGCCAAGGAGTGGGACAACATCCCCTCCCTCCCCGGCAGAGGAGAGTCATCATCACACACTTGATCTTCTCCCTCCCCTGCCGACCCCTAGTAACCCGAACTTGCTACCGAGTCCAGGTCACCAGCACAGCATAAGGTGTGATGTCCAGCACCTCAAACCTCAGCGCCATTGAGCCAGCTTAGAAAATTGTGAATTTTTAATACATGTGGAGTCTATCAGCTTTTCAACAACAAAGTAAGAGGCTGCAGCATGTGAAACTACCAGTGGTGGGTGAGGGGGATGTTTATGCCATGCTCTCATATTCTGTACTATGTTCAGAATCTTAAGATTTTTAAAGTGTTTAAACAATCTATTGGTACTGTGATAATCCACTGCCAACTGGTGTTGAGACAGATTTTGGCATAGGTGGCTGGCCATTGGTGAGGAGGGTGTCTCTTGTTTGTTGTTTTGGATCTTAAGGTATGTAAATTATCTCTGGTTGCACTTTATACAGTATCCAGAAATAGTTCCATAACAGAAATGGTTCAGTAACAACTGTCTTATTTTAAGCTAACTCTAAAACTAACACCCCACACCTGCACTCTGAGGCAGCTTGTTAAATACACTACCAGACTACAACAAATATCAGACTACAAATACTCAGGGAATCATTGCTCTTGGGGATGAAATATTGTTTGGGAAACTCCCCATGCCTGCACTCTGAACACAGATTGTAAAGTATAGTATTACAAAACAAATACTTGGGATCATGTCATTGCAAATCAACAACTTACTCTACTCAGTCACTCTCCAAGCACTGGAGCATGCAAGAAACTAGGAACCCTTTATCTCATTAAGATTGTTCAAAGAGAAGGTCCCCTCAGCCTTTTATTCTGTTTGCCTCTGTAGTTTGCAAGCATGCACAATGATTGCCTCTAGACTGTTACACCCTTCTAATTTCCTCAGGATTTAAATATAAATGAAAGTACTTAAGTCTGTTGTGAAAACCTGCTTGGTTCATTGCAAAGGTCATAACCCTAGTTATGTAAGGCATTCTGGAATTTTGTGATGTGTTGATACTAAAGCCTGCAGTAGTTATACCGTATGAGTCAATGCTGTCTTCTGAAGTCTCTATGTTCTTGTATTATGCTGGTAATGAAACCTTTCAAGGCATAGTAAGTGTCCTGCTGTTTTCTGTAGTTTAAAGTGTTTCTAGGTTAGAAAAAAAATGCTTTTAGATAATACAGGGCTGCACTAGACATGTAACAGGACTGAATGACAGTATAATTAATAAACACTAGATTAGTAAACATAGGCTTGTCCTCAACATAAGCAAAATGCAGGGCATGCTCTTTGGATCCCCTGCCAAACTGAATACAAACCACAGCCTATATAACACCTCCTGTGCGGATGACTCCTCTCTCATGACGATAACCTCGTTCAAGCACCTAGGTGTCCTGCTTGATGAAACCCTTAATTTTGAGCAGTACATCATGGCTACTTGCAAGTAGGTTAACATTAAATTGAGTATTGCCTACGTAACAAGTCAGAGCCTTACTCCCTCAGCTAGACTGGCTATTGCTAGGGGCATCCTACTACCATCTCTTGCATATGGTGCTGACAGCTACATAACTGCTTCTAAGGCCCCGTCCACACTGCACTTAAAATCTGTAATGTTTTATAACCATTACAGACTGAAAGGTCCTGTGTACACTACCCTTGGAAATCCCCTCTGTAACATTACAGAGGGTCCAAACAGTTACAGTAATGGTTTGCGTTTACACTGGTAACATTACAGAAAGTGTTTTCGTAACTGTTACAGAAACCTGTTGTGAGGTGGTTTCAACAATGGTTTCTGTAATGGTATTAAAGCTCTGTTTAACCCTGTCCACACTACACAAGTAAAATCCTGTAACATTTTCAAAAGGTTTTCAGTGGTAGTGTGGATGCACTGCAATGTTTTCAGTCTGTACCGGTTTCAAAACATTACAGGTTTCTGTGCAGTGTAGACAGTGCCAGAACATTACAGTGCATCCACTCTACCACTGGTAACATTGCAGGATAGTGTAGACAGGCCCAAAATAACAGTTTTCAACAACAGTTTTGAAACCGCTTCCTGTGACATTACCAGTGTAAATGCAAACTGTTACAGTAATGGTTTGGACCCTCTGTAACATTACAGAGGGATTTTTCTGGCGTAGTGTGGACAGGGCCTAAGAGTACCCTCAACAAATGGAACACTACATATAATAATATCTGTTGCTTTGCCTCAGCATCATCTTGTCTGAAGCATCACTGCTTGCTATACTCAGTCCTAAACTGGCCCCCTTCCTCTGCCCATCGACTGCTTGCCCTTGGGACTCTGCTGGATAATATCTATGGTCAAACCAGTCCCTTTCTCTTGCCACCATGCTAGTGCCATGGTGCCCCTCCTATGGCCTCAGATCTACTGAACTCTTTCTGCTATGCACCCCTAGGTGTAGAACCCTGAAAGGTACAACAGGTTTCTCAAATCTGGCCCCAGGATATTGGAACTCCTTATCACTTGATGTTCGCTCAGCACCTAGTCATGTTGCTTTCAAAAAGATGCACCACACCCTTCTTGTCAAACATGCCCAATGCACCTGTTTCAATTCACCTTAGGCTGCTTGCACTCCTCTGCCTAGTTCACTAAGGTATTTTTCTTCCATGCTGTGTCCTCACCTTTCTTTTGAACTTGTCAATGATTATGTAGAGCACTTACTATAGTTTTATAAACATGGCTCTAATGCCTACCAATTTGTATGTTTACTTGTTTCTAGTTAACTGTTTTTGCATTATTCTTTTGGTCAGTACTTATCACTGCTGTTTTTCCTGTAACTTGTTGTATATCTATTTTTTTGGTTTTGCTGAATTCTGTACACTATTTGTGATTTGTCTGTTCTGTAAAACTGTTCTGTAATTCTCCCAGGTCATGTCTGCAAATAGTCACATTTGTTGCTAAGGCACCCACCCAGTAAACAAAAACTAAATAAAATAAAATAAATTACTTCTGCTGGTTTGTGCATGTATGCAACATCAACTCCCATGATGCCTTGCATGAGTGGGATCATGATCTTTGGAATGGAGACAAACAGGTTTTCACACCAGGGCAAAAGAGAGTGATGCAACCTCATTTATATTTAAATTAAGATTAAATTAGGGGCATGTAAGAGAGGGAATCATTGTTCTTGCCTAGCATCTACACATGTTTACAGAAAATAAGCTGAGGGGACTTTCCCTTTAAATAGGATTTAAAAAGGGCAAAGGCACCCCATAGAACAAACTCTAGTGCCTTGATCTCCTGGTGCAGTGAGTGTACTATGTGTTTATTTTTTTCTTTCACACTACAATTTATGTAGTATGACAGAAATTGTTAGATAACATGATAATGTTAGTGGGAGAGTTTCAGCAAGGTTTGACATTCTTTATTGCTGATAACTTGAAAACTTCCAGTTGAGACCTTCAGATTTGCATGTAACTTGACAAACGTTACTTCAAATTGACAGATTGTTAATTATGAACATCCATTGCAGCTATGCATGAGGGAACTGCTTCACTGACTGATGGATGTGCTTTGCCACAGAATGCATCTACTGTATAGGAAGATTAGTACAGTGGTAGAGCTATAGACTACAAAGCAGTAGAGGATAGAGAGCCTGGGTTTGATCCCCAGAGTGGACATTTTTTTAGTTTCTCACTATAATATATGTAACATGAAAAAAATAATTAGATGGCATTGTTGATACTAGTGATATACTTGCAACAAAGTTTGAAGTTCTATATTGCTGATAACTTGAAAAGTTCTAGCTCAGAGTTTGAAATCTAATTGCAACTTGGGGAACATTACTTCAAAGAGTCAGAGTGTTGTCCATTATGAAAATTCACTGCAACTGTATAGAGTGCTGGATGTCCTTTTTCACAGCGTGCACTTACTGCATTGCAAACTTGGTACAGTGGTAGAACTACAGGCTACAAAACAGTAGAGGATAGGGGGATCGGGTTTGATCCCTAGAGTGGAACTTTTTTCATTCTTACTACAATTGATAGATGCTGTGTCTCAGACCCCATCCCCAAGGCTCTTCCTTTTCATTGCCAGTGGAAGCCTCTCATCCTTCTCTCTGGCCACATAACTGATCAGCTTGACACCTTCAAATACCTTAGTGTCTACCTTGATGACACAATACTCTTCTCTCACCATATTGACCAAGTCATAAAAGTGGTCAACAGAACACTTGGAACACTCTACAGGCATAAAGCATACATGACTTCTAATGCTCAGAACCTTGTAGTTTCTGCATCTATTCTCCTGGTTCTTGATTATGACCTAGTGGTCTATGGTACAGCACCTGATACAATCCTAAATAGAATCAAGGTACTTCTCAAGAAGGCCTGCTGCCTTTATTTGGATGCTGATAGGTTTTCCCATACCTGCAGTCTTTACTCCAATGCTAACTGGCTATCCATTGAACATAGAATCAGATTCCTGTACTGTCTCATGGGAATGAAAACCTTCTTGGGCCTTACCCCCCACTGCAGTCTGTCTTCTGACAAGCTGCCAGAACACACCTTACAAAAAAAAAATGAGTAGAAATGTCCTCCATGTTCCATTTTGTAGGACCAGCCTAGCAATGAGATCCTTTTGCTGACATGTCCCTAACTGGATGAACAAACTTCCTCAATTTCTAGTAAAGCTACCCAAAATTGGACTGTTCAAAGTGGAATTAAGAAAATATCCATCATAGAGGCAACAAGCTTTTGTGTGAAACAGATAAAGAAAACGAAGCGGAGTAAAAAAACACTATGGTTCTCAAAAGAGGTGGCAGGGAAGGTTAAGGAGAAAAAGGCTGCATTCAAAAATTATAAGGCATCACAGAAGAAGCATGACAGGGAACTGTATCAATTAAAGCAGAAATAAGTGGGGAAGGTGGTCAGAATAGCGAAAGCCCAAACTGAGGAAAAAATAGCCAAGTCAGTTAAGAAGTGGGATAAAACTTTTATAGATACATTAGGGAGCATAGAAAGGTTAAAGGAGGAATAGTGAAGATTAATAAGGCAGAGGGGAGGTAGGCAGAGGAAGGCAGCGAAAAGGCAGAGATACTGAATGAATACTTTTGCTCAGTATTCACAAAAGAAGATGAGGAGGAGTTACCTAAACCAGACAATAGAAGCACTCTGGGTAGGGTGGTTGACACCAGTCCATTTACAGAAGAAAGAGTCCTGAAAGAACTCCTAAAACTCAAGGTGGACAAAGCAATGGGGCCTGATGGGATTCACCCCAGAATCCTAAAAGAACCAAGGGAGGATCTAGTTACACCACTGACCACACTTTTTAACAAATCATGGGAGGATGGGGTGGTACCTGAGGACTGGAGGAGGGCAGATGTGATTCCCCTTCACAAAAGTGGGAGCAAGGCAGAAGCAGGAAACTACAAAACTGTAAGTTTGACCTCAGTGGTAGGGAAAATGATGGAATCACTTCTGAAAGAAAGAATTGCTGAATACCTAGAGGCTAGCGGGACACAGGATCCAAAGCAGCATGGATTTACAGCAGGAAGGTCATGTCAGAAAATCTAATATATTTCTTTGACTGGGTGACCAAAGTAATAGACCAGGGAGGGGCTGTGGATATGGGCTACCTAGACTTTAGAAAGGCATTTGACACAGTCCCACACAAAAGATTAATAATCAAGTTAGCCAGCCTGGGAGTGGGTCCCAGGGTGGTAGCCTGGGTTGAAAACTGGCTGCACAACAGGACACAGAAGGTAATAGTGAGTGGAACACATTCCGAAGAAAGGGGGGGGTCACTAGTGGAGTACCTCAGGGCTCAGTACTGGGTCCAGTACTCTTTAACATCTTTATAGGTGACATTGCAGAGGGTCTGGAGGGAAAGGTATACCTATTTGCAGATGATACAAAGATCTGTAACAGAGTTGATACACAAGAGGGGGGTAGAAAGGATGAGAAGGGACTTGGCAAGGTTGGAGGAGTGGTCAGACATATGGCAACTTAGATTCAATGCAAAGAAGTGCAAAGTAATGCACCTGGGAAACAAAAACCCAGGAGAAGAGTATATAATAGCAGGGGAGGTATTAACAACAACAAAAATGGAATGGGACTTGGGGTTAGTCATATCAGATGATCTAAAGGTGGGTAAGCAATGTGAGAAGTCAGTAAGGAGAGCCAGGGGGATACTGGGATGCATAGGAAGAGGCATCACAAGTAGAAAAAGGGAAGTGGTTATCCCTCTGTACAGACAGTTGGTGAGACCCCATCTGGAGTACTGTATGCAGTTTTGGAGACCTCATCTACGCAAAGACATAGACAGGATGGAAGCAGTCCAGAAGAGGGCAACTAAAATGGTGCAGGGTCTGTATCAGAAATCATATGAAGAGAGACTGATAAAGCTTAATATGTATACCCTTGATGAAAGGAGGGATGGGGGGACATGATAGAAATGTTCAAGTACCTCAAGAGAATCAATAAAATCCAGGAGGGTAGCATCTTTCAGAAAAAGAGATGTATAAGAACAAGGGGACACAATTTAAAGATAGAGGGGGGACGGCTCAGAGGTAATGTGAGGAAATCTTTTTTTCACGGAGAGAGTGGTGGATGCGTGTTACTGCCTTCCTGGGGAGGTTGTTGGGGCTAAAACAGTGGGGGAATTCAAACATGCATGGGACAGACACAAGACAATTGTAGTGGGGGGTGGCAGGAAGTAGGCTGTTGGTTAACTAGAATCTGCAGCTTATCCAGTAGGTAGGGTAATGGGCAGACTAGGTGGGCCTAGTGGTCCTTATCAGCCATCAAAGTCTATGTTTCTATGTTTCTATCTTGCCCCTTCCTGTCCTGTCATGTCATAGGATAACCCACTCTATGCACTCTCTCTGCTCCCCACATCCCTTCGGTCACTCCCCTCCCCTCCTGCCCCGTCCTCTTCCCCACCTCCCCTCCTCCCACAACCACCCACACCCCTCTCCTCACCTTCTTACTCCACTACTCCCCTCACTCCCCACTAACCCCAAATCCCTACTAATATCCTCCTCTACTTCCCACTTGACCTATCGCTCACCCCCTATCAGATTCAGATCTCCTACCCATCTCTCCAAACTACCACTGTGCCTCTTATCCCCAATGCCTCCTGGCTACTCTTTATTACCTTTCATGCCTCCTCTCTTAGTGCACCATTTGTATCCTTTGCTCAGACAGCCTGTAAATAATCAGTACTTGATCCTGACAATGCTAACGCTGCTGTTATACTTTACTTTATCGCAGTTGCTATTTTTATATTGTATTAATATTTTCGTATTGTTACTCTGTACCCCACTGACATGGAACTTTTGTAAATTAGCAGTGCTCAAAGGTGTCTTCCGAATGATCAAATAAATAAATAATTATTTCATACTGACCTTCTTTAGAGCCTTTAGTACCTTTGGTACTTTGATTTTAAGTTGCTTCTTTTTTTTTATTAATGCAAAATTGGATCTTGCTTTAAAGTTTCTTTTTTTAGTACATCTCTACTGTAGTATTTTATTATTTAATCATTGGTTAAATTGCCTTTTTTAAGTTGAGAGTGGGCAAAAATATGGAGCAGAACTTTGGTGCTCTGAGCAGCTCAACCATCACACTTACATTGCACTGAATGCCATCACCTAAGTCATGCTAGGAGGAGAACCATGTGGGTTCAGAACTGTGCTGTCCAGTCAGGTGCCCCTACTGTTGTAAGCCAGTTGTGAGCCATCTTATAACCACACACTCACCGATGAAGTGCTTCAGTCACATGCTCCATTCCCAATGTAAAGCCTCACAATTAGTAAATGGGATCAATACTAGGCATGCAGATCAAACTTGGCCAAGTCGAACTCCCGTGTTGAGCCACAAAAGGCTTTGCATGTTTGGGTTAATCTGAATCCACTTAGTCTGGAGGAGGATGGATATGCAACAGGACTGGCTTGTCCATCCCTAGAAAAGATGCAGCAAATGGTTGTTGTCTACTTCTCTCCCTCTCCACCTCCCCTTGCTGTGCTGTCAGGTCAGAGTGAGAGGAGAGGTGCAGGAATCATCAGCTGTGATTCTGATCTCAATCAGGCAATGGAACAGGCTGAATGGCCTCTCTCAAATAAAACCACAGCTGCAATTTCACTATTATGCTGCCTTTGTAGCACTGCCACACCAGGACATTGCTTTCCTTTGATCCTTCCATCAACTGTTTGATTAGCTGATTTCAGTGGTCTGAGCAGGGATGAGCCACATAGCAGTGAAGCTGCTTCAAAATATAGTCTTAGCTTCTCTAAAACTTAAAAAGGCTGTCAACTTAGGAACAAAGCAACAATAAAAGAAAACAAAACTCAAATAGCCTGCTTTACAGTCTGTCAAAGATACACTCAGAAAGTCAAACTTCTTATGATTCCAAATAACATGCATACCAGTCCTGCCACAAGACTAGTGACTAACATGGTTAACAGGAGCAGAGTACAGCACCACAAGAAGCTACTCTTCCTTTAAAGTCTGAAGCTGCTTATTCTTTGAAACAGTGTATTTTTTATAATGCTCCTCCACATAACACTGACCACTAGGATGGCCATGGATCATTTTACAACAGGACAAATATCACTAAAAGTGAGAAAAGGAGAACAGAAGACCAGAGAGCCAAAATGTGTGGAATAGGAATGGCAGCAAAAATGCACAAAGAGGGGCATTTTGTTTCTGACTGACCAGCCCAGAAACAAGACAGACAGATGGGACAAATGGATAAGATACAGTAATAGTAAAGAGATCAGATGAGCACTGAAGAAGTATTCTTCTAATTTTTTTTCTAATTCACTGTTACTGGGGGTGGGGGTTGGACCTTGTTGGAGTAATACAGATTATAACTCACCTCATCTAAAAAAAAAGTTCTTGGCATGGCCTAACCCTACCAAATTCCTCCTGGTCATGAAGAAACTCCTTCCACAAGGGAACTTGTTTCCAACCCTTCCTAAACATGAGTCCTTCCAGGTATGCTACGGAGGCATTAAGGGACAAAGAAGCCCAGGAGCCCCCACTCTCCCTCATTTCAGGGACCCGGCTCCCAGGGACCCTAAACAAAATTCACAGTCAGAAATAACCAAGACAGAGATTATGTTTTGCAGCAATTTCCTCTTTATGTTCCATAGGAGCCTTCTTCAAACCAGAGAAGTTTGTCTTGTACAGGCTATACTGTATATCATTTCATTTGCAAGAAACCATATTCAGTCACTTGTCACTGTCATTTTCCTGACCTAGTTGAAAGAACCAAAGTATCTAGATGGACTATTCCCCTTCCTAATTATTCCAGGAGTTCCAAATTAAGGCTAAGAACATCACATCTTAAAGGGAACACTCCTTTCATGATCATGGTTTGCACACTCTCTGTAGAGGGGAATTAAGAATCACCCAGGTGCCATTGTTTTGTTTCACTCCTCTGTTAATTTCTTATAATCACACCAGGCCTGATCCAGGCCCTAGTTCTACCACCAAGGAATCAGTGATAGATCCCACTTGCAGGAAAATAAACAATTGTCCAGCCCTCCAATCCCCTTACCCAAACAACCTTGCATGGTCTGATTGCTGGAGAAGTAGCAAAGAAACTCCCTCCTAACTGAAAGCACCCTCCAGGATCCTCCCTTCTTAAGGTAGCATGTCCCTCTGAATGCCAACCATACCCTGATCCAAGTGAGTCTCCTTGTTATCCTCAGTGCTCTCCCATGGGGTGTACCAAACACAATCCAACCCAATATGCAATTCTCAGAGGTCAGTATTTTCCCCAATTTTCTTATCTACAGATCTCTGGACACCAACAGCATTTGTTTAACACAGTCATTTTAACAAGTCCTATCTTTGTTTACGTTACCCACTGACATTATACCTAACTACAGTCTTACATTTCCTAATCAAGCAGTAATTTAACCATTCTGCTTCATTTAAAACTGAATCCCCTGTTCTTATATTTCTGATATCTTTAACTAATGGTGTTGCAGTAAAGCTACTACATTGTGGTATCATGTTTATCTCTTTTCTCATATGTTTCCTGATTTTACAGGTGAGCCAGGCTATTCACAATCTAGGGGTTACACTTGACCAAGATCTGACTCTTGTTTCTCAGGTGTCACCTGTGGTTAGGAGTAGCTTCTATCATTTAGAGAATATAGCAGGATTCTGACCCTACCTTCCCAACAATGATCTGGTAACACTAGTGCATGTCTTTGTTGTCCCTTGCTTCGACTACTGCAATGTGCTCTACCGGGGCTTGCCAGTATGTCAGATCTGTCATCTTCAGCTAGTGCAGAATACTGCAGCCAGACTTGTTACATCTGTAAGGTGTGAACACGGGGGCAGTTTATATGGGCTTAAATGGATTCTACAGCCCTACTACCTAAGATGAACCTAAGTATAAATATGAACATATCACTCCAGCACTGTGTTCTCTGCTTTGGCTTCCTGTAAGACGGCAGATCGACTTTATGGATTGAGTCCCTTAATTTGTGCTGAGTTATTTCAGAACCCATCCAGCTCAATCCACACTTTGCCAACCATATCCTGTTGCACTGGGTTCCAACCTCCCACTCGCACCATATTGTTACAGGAGGTACCTTGCTTTATTCTTTTAGTGACCACTGCATAAAATTCTGCATAAGAAAATTCCCGTGCCCCATCCTTCGCCAAAACACATTAGGTCCAGGTCTCTCCAGTCATTAAACATCAATGCTCTACTGAGCAATCTCACTTCAACAGACTGACCAGCCATCCCCTCTGCCTCTGACATTGACATAGTACTTTTCTATTCCAAATTCTTCTCCATTTGGGACAAGTACACCTCACCAAAGAAATCCAGCATCAAACCACCCCTAGATCACCCCTGATATCATTGACCTGTGCATGTCCTGAAACCTCGCCTGGGCCTGCCATAAATTATCCCACTCCTCTCCTGACCTCTCCTCTTATAGGGCTCTGAGGAACAAATGTACAAAGTCTGTCCCTGCCACGGAATTGCACTACTTCAAGGCCAACCTCCAGAATAACCTTAAATACCCTGCTAAATTCTGGAAGGTTATTCACTCCCTTTTCAACACCCCCCACCCCCGCACCCAGTCTGGTCCCCAATCCCTGTGGTTAACTGTTCACCTGTCCCTGACCATACCTCCATTTCTGCTCCCTTCAATGAGTTCTTCACAACCTGTGCCCTCTCTTCTTTTCCCGCTCTAGTCTCCTCTCCTCCACTCATGTTCCCATGTACATTAGAGTCAGGTGTGTTTCTGGACACCCTGAAGGAGGTGGCAGTGATCCCTCTCCTTAAGAAATCATCTCTTGACCCAGACTGTCTTGTAAACTACAGACCTGTCTCTAACCTTCCCTTTATGGGTAAGGTTATTGAGGATATGGTCATGCTGCAGCTGGAGGATCACTTGACCATCCACGACATCTACGATCCTCTCCAGTCTGGATTTCAGAAATGGCACAGCACTGAGATAGCCCTTGTTTGGGTTCTCAATGATCTCCTGATAGCAAGAGATCAGAAGAGCAGTTCCATGTTGGTTCTTCTTGATCTCTCTGCAACATTTGACACTGTGGACCATTGTGTGTTGGTAGAGCACCTGCGGCTGATCTGTGGACTATCAGATATGGTCCTCAGATGGTTTCAATCTATCCTCACTGGCAGGTTTCAGAGAGTTGTCTCAGGAGTGTACTCCTCTGACAAGTTCTCCCTGTTGTGTTGGGTGCCACAGGGCTCGGTGCTATCTCTCATGTTGTTCACAGTTTATATGCTGCCATTGGAAGACATTGTAAGGCGGTATGGGCTGAGTTATCACTGCTACTCAGATGATACTCAGCTCTACTTGTCCTTTGTGCCCGATCAGGTGGGAGCCATCTCACGCTTTAACAACTGCCTTTCTGAGATTCAAGACTGGATGAGTGCTAACTGGCTGAGGTTGAACTCGAACAAGACCGAGGTTCTAGTGGTGGACCCAGGTCATCAGGTAGAGGGGTCATCAGTGGGGCGACCATCTGGGTTTTGGTTTGTGGTCTGCCAACTGATGACCTCCGAACAGGTGCGAGATCTGGGGTGATTCTTGATGAGGGACTGACACTCAAATCTCAGGTGTCGTCCATTGTCAGGATTGCCTTTTACCATCTGAGGAACATTGCTCAGATCAAACACCTAGTTCTGCCTGATGACCTGCCAACTCTGGTCCACACCTTTGTGACCTCTTGCCTTCATTACTGTAATTCCCTCTACCTAGGGCTACCAGGGGTTGACAGCCGCCGCTTGCAGCTGGTGCAGAACACAGCTGCTAGGCTGTTGACCGGGCTACCTCGAGGTTGCCATGTCATGCCTGTGCTATGCAATCTGCACTGGCTGCCTATTCGGTGGCAGATCACCTTCAGGGTTGGCTTGCTGACCTATAAGACCCTACAGAGACAGAGGCCGAGTTATCTGAAAGAGCTTCTTTACCCCTACTGCCCCCCCACCCACTCCGCTCCACCGAAGAGGAATTGCTAGAGATTGCTAGGGTTCATTTGAAGACCTCTGGGGTGCAAGCATTTGAATTCGTGGCCCCTACCCTGTGGAATTCTCTACCTCATTGGTTAAGAGAGTGCCTGATGGAGAGGAGTTTTAAATCTGCATTGAAAACTCATCTCTTTCATCTTGCTTTCTCTGATGTTGTGTGAGTTCAATACTTACTAGTGATGAATGGACTTTTTAGCTCTGATTTTATGATTTTATTATTTATTGTACTAGCGCTATGGTCCTTTATGATGAATAGTGCTATTTATAAATAAAGTTGCTTATGCTTATGCTTACCCACCACCTAGATTCCATTTGTCCCTGA
Organism: Neoceratodus forsteri; assembly: GCA_016271365.2. NCBI lineage: Eukaryota > Metazoa > Chordata > Ceratodontiformes > Ceratodontidae > Neoceratodus > Neoceratodus forsteri. The sequence continues at coordinate 962,680,234 of CM028132.1, read as the reverse complement.
TCACCATTCAGGAAACCCTGCTTGCCCTTCCTACCTCAATTCATTGAAGTCCAACCCAGACGGTCTGGATCCCAAGCTCCTCCACCTCTTGGCTCCTGCCATTGTAGCTCCCCTCACTCACCTACTTAATCTCTCCTTCTCCCTCAGTGCTGTTCCTCCATTCTGGAAGTTAACTAAAGTTATTACACTTCACAAAGGGGTGACCCCTCCTCCCCTGGCAACATACAACCCATCTCCCTCCTCCCCTTCCTCTCTAAGCTGCAAGAGAAATTGGTCCATACTCCTCAAATTCCTGTCATCCTCAAACTTCTTCTCACTTTTCCAGTCTGGGTTCTGGAAGCACCACTCCACTATCTTTTTACTGCTGCATGTTGCTGATGCAGTCTTCACCTGGAGGGATCAGGTGCACATTACAGCCACCGTATTCATCAGTGTGGCAAAGCCTTTGATTTGGTGTTCCACCCACTCCTCCTGGACAAGCTGAGCTCTGCTGGCCTCTCAGCTCCCACTGTTGTTTGGTTCTGCTCCTGCCTAATGGGCTGACAACAAGCGGTACATGTTGGTGGTGCACTGTCACCTCCCCTTCTTATCCAGGCTGTGGTCCCACAGGGCTCTGTCTTGGATATTATCCTTTTCTCCATCTTCCTGAATGACCTCCTCTCTTTTTGTGCCAACTCGCATATACACATCTATGCAGATAACATAGTCATATTCCCCTCTGGTCTATCCACTACAGTTGTGCAAGACCTGCTCCAGCAGAGCTTCATCAATATTCTGCACTTGTACCAACTCAGAGTCAACGACATAAAAACGGTGTCCATGACCTTTGGTACCAGTCGGAAGCTGACCAGACTTTCTTCCTCTCCTGTTTTTATCACTCTGTATGGCACACCTCTTCAGACAGTTCAGACCTTCAAGTAACTTGGTGTGTGGCTAGACAGTAGGCTTGACTTCTCAGCCCATATTGATGCCATCCATGCAAAACTCCATCCCAAGCTTGGTGCACTGTACCACAACAAAGACTGCTTATCTCTGATTGTACACAGGCAGCTTGTTAGCAAAATGGTGTTCCCAATTTTGGACTATGCGGATGTGGTCTATGGTACTGCCCCTTCCACTTTCCTCACCAGAGTGGATGCCCTTTGCAACTCCTTCTGCTGCTTCATTGCAAACTCTCCCTCCCCCTGCACACATCACTGTTCACTGTATTCATCCCTATCCAACCTTCCTCTGGCCTCATGTCACCTGGCTTACTGTACCTCCTTCATATCCAAATACTGGTTTGGTTCCTTTCCCTCTTACCTCTCCTCTCTACTCTCCCAATTGCCCCCTTCTTCCTGTTCCCTTCATTTAAGGAACCATTGCACTTTTGCCATACCTCACACCATCTCCTCTGTTGGGCAGTCTGCCTTCTCATATCGATTTCCCTCACTCTGGAAATAACTCTCCTCCTCCATCCAACTCTCCTCTTCCTCTGACTCTCTCAAGAACCAGTTGAAACTCTGACCCCTTCTCACCTGATCCTCTTATCCCTCCCCCTAACTCCACCTGGGCCAAGCCTTAACCACCCTGGTAAGCAACTGGCTGGTTCCCACTTCAGCCTTGTGTAACAATATTGTTTCTGTTTCACAGTGTACCACTGACACTTCTGTATGTGTACTTGTTAGGTGCTCTTAAAGCTATATATCATTGCTTCTGTAGGTTTGTATTTTCAAAGTTTATACAATTTTTACATTTAATGTTGTTCCACAGTTTATACTCTTATATATTGCTCTACTGTTTCCTATGTTGCCCTCCCCCAGGTCATACCTGGAAATGAGCTTTGGCTCCATGTGCCTCTTACAGTTACCAATTTTCAAATAAATAAATAAACAAGAATTTTTACTTACTTTTAAGGCTATAAACAGACTGGGACCCCAGTACCTTAGTGATATTCTTGCAACCCACCCCATCATCCATGGGTTACATTCCATTGGTACTGATTTACTGACTATCCCAAAACCAAGGTTAAAATTGGCTGGTTACAAAGCATTTTCGGTAGTGGCCCCTTGTGCTATGGAATGGTTTACCAGTTAACATTCATGTTGCCCCCATCATCATTTTTAAGAGTAAACTCAAGACTTAGAAACAGAAGCTGATGGCAAATAAGGACCGCCTGCCCACACCATCTGCCTATTTTTCCCTACCTATATTATTACCACAGACCCTACTTGATCTACTGATCTTTCTCCCTACTGTCCTTCCTTTCCACTATGATTCCCTTGTGCCTCGCTCATGCACTCAATCCCCACCACTGTTTTACCACCACCATCTCCACTGAAAGGCTATTCCAGGAATTTACCTCTCTTTCTGTGAAGAAGTACTTCCTTACATCTCTTCTGAATCTACCCCCTTCCAACTTCATAGCATGTCCCCTTGTTCTTGAGCACCTTGGCTGTTCAGTCAAGATTTTGTAGAGACTGAACTAGCTATGTTATTGTTATTGATCTTCACTGTAATGTTGCTGTATTACTGGTTTATTTATTAATGTTTATATTTGATTTGTTATGCTATGCTTACCTAAAGCATCTTGGTTTTTAGAACGGTATTTTAAATAAATGGTCTGTCTGTCTATCTTTCTGTCTGTCGATCTCTGCTTGAAGCTGCTGATTGACTTAACCTGTACCACTTTTTCTGGTAGCTTATTTCACTTATTCACAAACCTTTCCATGAAGAAGAGCTTCAGGACATCCTTTCTGAATTTCATCCTGCCAGCTTTAGTAAATTCCCTCTCATCCCTGTGTTTGAACTCAAGGAGAATAGTTTCTTGATGTCTACTCTACTTATCCCATGCAGGTACTTGTATGCTTCAATCACGTCAACTTTTTCCCTCCTTTTCTCCATGATGCACATATTTAAGTCCTACAGCCTCTCCTTGTATGTCAAATCCCCAAAGCCATGCACCACCTTGGTCGCCCTGAACTGTACTGCCTCCACATTGCTGCAGTATTTCCTCAGGTGTGTGCTCTAGTATCTTGCCCAGTATTCCAGGTGCAGCCACGACAGTGACCTCTGCAGAGTCAGGATCACTCTGTGCCTTCCACAGCTTATCCCTTTCCCTATGCATCCCAAAATTCTGTTTGCTTTGCTCGTTGCCCTTTTGCAGTGTGCAGACATTTTTAAGGTCTCTGATATCATCACCTCTAAATTTTTTTCTTCTGGAGTGCTATCCAGCATCACTCCTGCCATTTCATATTGCACCCTGGTTTCCTTTTCCCAAAGTGCATTACTTTACATTTTTTAGCATTAAAGTTCAGCTGTCAAATCCTGGACCAGCTCCCCAATCTGTAGAGATCCTCTGTTAGTTCCCTTCTCCTTTCCTCCAAATCTTCCCTTACACAAATCTTTGTGTCATCTGTAAACGGGCAGATCTTACCCTTGATACCTCACCTACATCACAGATGCATATCACAAATTCAGCCATACAGCTTCAATCATTAAGCAGCCCATCTGCGGGCTTCCCAAGCTGCTGCTGTGGCCCCAGCACTCTCCGAGCTGGCTGTAGCTAACAGACTGCCCGACTGACCCCCAGACAGATTCAGACAGCCCATCTGTGAGCTTCCCATGCTGCTGCTGTGCCCCCGACACTCTCTGAGCTGGCCACGGCTAACAGGCCGCCCGACTGACCCCCAGACAGATTCAGACAGCCCATTTGTGAGCTTCCCAAGCTGCTGCTGTGGCCCCATCACTCTTCGAGCCAGCCACAGCTAACAGACTGCCCAACTGACCCCTGGGCAGATTAAGACAGCCCATCTGTGGGCTTCTCAACCTGCTGCTGTGGCCCCAGCACTCTCTGAGCCAGCCGCAGATAACAAACCACCCGACTGACCCCCAGATAGATTCTGACAGCCATCTGTGGGCTTCCCATGCTGCTGCTGTGAGCCTGGCACTCTCCGAGCTGGCTGCAGCTAACAGACTGCCTGACTGACCCCCAGACAGATTCAGACAGCCCATCTGTGAGCTTCCCAAGCTGCTGCTGTGCCCCCGACACTCTCTGAGCTGGCTGCGGCTAACAAGCTGCCCAACTGACCCCCAGACAGATTCAGACAGCCCATTTGTGGGCTTCAGCTGCTGCTGTGGCCCCACACCTATGAGCCGCCATAGCCACAGATCTGCTCCACTGACCCTTGACAGATTAAGACAGCCCATTTGTGGGCTTCCCAACCTGCTGCTGTGGCCCAGGCACTCTCTGAGACAGCTGCAGATAACAAACCACCCGACTAACCCCCAGATAGATTCCGACAGCCATCTGTGGGCTTCCCAAGCTGCTGCTGTGGGCCCAGCACTCTCCGAGCTGGCTGCAGCTAACAGACTGCCAGACTAACCACCAGACAGATTCTGACAGCTCATCTGCGGGCTTCCCAAGCTGCTGCTGTGGCCCTGGCACTCTCAAAGCTGGTCACAGCTAACAGACCACCTGACTGACCACCGGACAGATTCCGAAAGCCCATCTGCTGGCTTCCCATGCTGTTGCTGTGGCTCCTGCACTCTCTGAGCCGGCCACAGCTAACAGACCACCCGACTGACTCCTGGACAGATTCAGACAGTCCATCTGTGGGCTTGCCAAGCTGCTGCTGTGTCCCCAGCACTCCCTGAGTTGGGTGCAGCTAACAGACTGCCTGACTGACCCCCGGACAGATTCAAATAGTCCATCTGCAGGCTTTCCAAGTTGCTGCTGTAGCCCCGGCACTCTCTGAGCTTGTCACAGCTAACTGACCACCCAACTGACCACTGGACAGATTCAGACAGCTCATTTGTGGGCTTCCCAAGCTGCTGCTGTGGCCCCAGCACTCTCCTAGCTGGCCATAGCTAACAGACCGCCCGACTGACCCCTGGACAGATTCTGACAGCCCATCTGCGGGCTTCCCAAGCTGTTGCTGTGGGCCCTGCACTCTCTGAGCCAGCCACAGCTAACAGACCACCCGACTGACTCCCAGACAGATTCAGACAGCCCATCTGCGGGCTTCCCAAGCTGCTGCTGTGTCCCCAGCAGTCCCTGAGTTGGCTGCAGCTAACAGACTGCCTGACTGACCCCCGGACAGATTCAGATATTCCATCTGCAGGCTTCCCAAGTTGCTGCTGTGGCCCCGGCACTCTCTGAGCTGGTCACAGCTAACTGACCACCCAACTGACCACTGGACAGATTCAGACAGCCCATCTGCGGGCTTCCCAAGCTACTGCTGTGGCCCCAGCACTCTCCTAGCTGGCCACAGCTAACAGACTGCCTGACTGACCCCCGGACAGATTCCGACAGCCCATCTGCGGGCTTCCCAAGCTGTTGCTGTGGCCCCTGCACTCTTTGAGCCAGCTGCAGCTAACAGATCACCCGACTGACCCCAGGGCAGATTCAGACAGATCATCTGCAGGTTTCCCAAGCTGCTGCTGTGGCTCTGGCACTCTCCGAGCTGGCCACAGCTAACAGACCACCCCACTGACCCACGGACAGATTCAGTAAGCCCATCTGCAGGCTTCCCAAGCTGTTGCTGTGGCCCTGGCATTCTCCAAACCAGCTGCAGATAACAGACCACCTGACTGACCACTGGACAGATTCAGACAGCCCATTTGCAGGCTTCCCAAGCTGCTGTTGTGGCCCCAGCACTCTCTGAGCAGGCCACAGCTCAGGGACTGCCCAACTGACCACCGGACAGATTCGGACAGCCCATCTGCATGCTTCCCAAGCTGCTGCTGTGACCCCAGCACTCTCTGAGCCGGCTGCAGCTAACAGACCACCTGACTGACCCCCGGACAGATTCAAGTCCGCACCGAACCTCCGAAACTCATGTTTTTGAATGCCACTGTTTTGACTGGATGCCCAGTGGAGGAGCCAGCCACTGATTGGCAGTTTCTGCTCCTTGGCTGATTTTCCAACTCCTGGTGCTACCTGATCTCAGGGAAATCTCTTTCTATGCTGTGTTCTGGACTGAATTTTTGTAAATGTAATTTCTTATGTTATGCATCAATTATTCTTACTCTACCTGCCAGTTTAGCTAGTATATTACAAGCCTCTAGTCTAGCCTCTCAGTGTTACTTGCTGCTGTGAGACTAGTGCTGGACAATTTGTATTGCATAGTATCTGAAGTTTGACTGCTTAGACCTAGCTACTGAGTAAGATTGCTGCATTTTTCCATTTCTGCCTCTACTGCCAAACCGTGTCTCCTGTCCCACACTTGTCACTCTGCTAATTATTAATTTCTCCTCCCCACTTGCAATGCTGTCTCTCTAAACAGCTTAATTTCTTCTCTGCCTTACCTACAAACCCTCCTTTTACACCCCCTCCTGCTGCTGCTGTTGTCCTCCTCAGATGTCCCAGCACCAAACACAGTGGAGGAGCCAGTTACTGATTGGCGTTTCTGCTCCTTGGCTGATTTTCCAACTCCTGGCGCTTCCTGATCTTGGGGAAATCTCTTTCTGTGCTGTGTTCTGGACTGAAATAGACCCTTGCTCTGCCCCTTTCCTCAGCCTAGCAGCTGATTGGTCACTCCACTGCTGCACATTTTTATGGCTATTGGCTTCCCTACCATCAATACCTGACTTGACACACTTTCTTACCACCCCTTTTTAAAGCAATCTCACCCACTGGGTTGCACCTTTGCTCTCAGGTTTTTCTCCAGCCACTCCAGTTTACTCCTCTCAATTACTGCTGTAGCCTGCCCTATTGTTAGGGACCTCACCCTAATTCAACTATATACCCTTTCAATTCTTATACTTCCACTGCCTATGGTGACATGCCCAGTCACAGCCAAACCATACCAGCAGTTGGCACCTTTGCCTTAGCTGAATTTTCAACAATATCACTAATTTAGAACTAGTGTCATTGCCACCCCCACGCAGTAAAGCAATATTACAGTGACTCTTTCCAGGCATTTTACCAAAATTGCTCAGTGCTTCAGCTAATTTCACAGCTGACACACCATTGCTGGCTCAGTTTTACCTCCAGCTACCTACTACATAACAATGGGAACCATCACTCTTCTACTAGGCCTGCTCACATTTACCCTTCTGGCTCAGACCACCCCCCCGTCCTCTGCCCCTGCCCTCCACCCTGAGCATTTCTCCCGTAAGCCACCCTCAAACAGTTCAGTCCCCTCCCACCTTGGACACCCCCCAACTCCTCTGCATCCACCACCTACCAACACCCCCACTCCCTCTGCCCTCCAAGGCCCATCTTGGACCCACCTCTTCCTTGCCATACCTACCCTCTGCACCTTACCCATCCCCTGCACCCATACTATCAGGACCTGCCATCGGCACCACACTAAGGGACCTTGTCACCACTGTCTCCTAATTAGATTAATCACTCTGCTCTTACTGATCTCCAGGAATATACACCCAAACCCTGGACCTATGCCAACTAACCCTCCCATACCTCACTATGGAGCTGGTCTCCACGTTACATCACTGAACATATGAAGCCTTCTAAAGAAATCCGCTGCACTCCTGTGCTGGGTTGTACAACACCAACCCGACAGTATTGCATTAGTAGAGACCTGGCTCTCCAAAACAACCCCCGACTCTGTTATTTCCCTCCCTGGATACACCCTGTTCATAGAAGACCGAGTTGGTAAATGCGGTGGTGGGTGTGCAATCTACATGCAGGACACCCTTATAAGCCATGAGCTCCCTGCCCCCAAGCTTGACTATGGCGCCCAAGCCCTCACTCTAAAAATTACCACTGATCCAGCCAGGGGCCCACTCTTCCTCATGGTCTCCTACATTCCCCTGAGGAACCAGAACCAAGTGGTCCAGTCTCTCATCATTACCTTACCTCCCTACCACACAAAGCCAAGCAACTCATCCTAGGTGACCTTAACATCAATTGGCTTGGTACCACTGCCTCCCATACCAGGGACTCCTTTGCTGCCCTGGACATGTCCCAGTTAGTCACCCCACCCACTAGATTCAACTGGACAAGTTGCTCCAGCACCCTCCTAGACGTAATACTATTGAACTGCCCTCATAAAATCCAGGATATCAACATCCTCCCCTAATCACTTAGTGATTACTCACCTGTCCTCTGTCTCTGGTCATCCTCCATACCAAAACCTCTGTCCCAGGCTGCCTTGCACCAGTGCCTACACCCTGGGGGTCTCAGAAAGGTAAAATTGCATCTAGCACAGCTGGAGTGGTCTTCCATCTATCACGTCCCTGATATTGAGTCTTCCCTAGACCTCTTCACCAATGCCTTCAGCAAGGCCCGTGACCTTTTCGCCCCCACATCAGAATCTGTACTAAATAACAAAATGCTGCATGGATCTCCCCATCCCTTATCCAAAAACTTAAGCATAGGGATAATCTCTGGCACATCGCTATCAAATCAGGCAAGTTGGCTGATAGACAAGCCTACAATGTGGTGTGTAATCAGTGCACCTGGGCCATTAGACAGGCCAAGGCAGAGCACTATCAGACCACACTCGCATCCACCTGGGGTTCCACCTGGACTTTCTGAAACAGCATGAAAGAGCTTAATGGGAAGACCCACTCCCCCCCCCCACTGTTCCATCTCTCCATCGATGGCACTGTCACTACAGACCCAACTCGCATAGCTGATTGTCTCAGTACTACCTTCTCTCTGACCGAAACTCTGTCCTCCCAACCAACTTTTTTGACCTAATCCCCACCTCTATCCTCCCCTGCCTTGGATTGCCCTCCTTTCTACCTGCACACTATATCCATCCACATAGCCAGGCCACACCTGCTAAAAGCCCTTGGTAACAACAACCCCAGCTGTGACCCCCTAGACTCCAGGATCCTCCACCTGGTCTTGGATGTCATCCTAGTCCCCATTACAGACCTACTAAACCACTCTTTATGCCTCGGCCAGTTTCCCAGTGCTTGGAAATCAGCTGAAATCACCCCTATACATAAGAGTGGAGATCAGTCCACACCTAACAAATACCAGCCGATCTCTATCCTCCCCCCACTCTCTAAAGCCCTAGAAAAAATAGTATCTATTCAACTCTCTGAGTATTTGGCCAAATATGACATAATGTGCCCAGAACAACAAGGTTTCTGCCCAGGACATAGTACCACTACTGCTCCCCTGCAGTTCTCTCAGTACCTGCACTCTGCTCTTGACTCTGGCAACCTTGCTGGTGCAGTGTTCATAGACCTCTCCAAGGCTTTTGACAGTGATTGTCACCCCCTCCTGCTCGACTCCCTCTACCAACTCGGCTTCTCCATTGGTCCCCTTGCCTGGTTCTCCAGCTACCTCTTTGCTAGATCCCAGTGTGTGAAGATAAATGGCTCCCTGCCCAATACCTGGCCCATTCATTCTGGGGTACCCCAGGGCTCCATTCTGGGCCCTGTACTTTTCAGCCTTTACCTCAACACTTTCCCCAGCTCCTGCACAGGAAAAATGCTCCTCTATGCCAACGATGTGGTTCTCTTTGCCTCCCACCCTGATCCCTCTACTCTCCAGGTATCCCTCCAGCACACCTACAACCAAGCTAAAAAGTGGTTCCCTGACCACCGACTTGTCATTATCCTAAAGAAGACTAAGTCAATGCTCTTCTCCCATCACCAAAACAAGGCCAAGAATGCCCTTCTCTTTATTCTCCCCTGCACTCTGCACCCGCTGGAGCAAATGACCTCTTACAAATATCTAGGCATCATTTTCAACTCGGCTCTCACCTTCCACACCCACATCAATGCCCTATCCTCCTCCATAAATTCTCAAATAGGCCTACTATACCATCATAGAGATTTCCTCCCCCAAGTTGCCCTCCAGCTGGTCATCACCTCTTCCATCCTGTTGCTAGTGGACTGTGACTTGCCCATTTACACTGCGGCTGACAATACTGCCTTGACTAAAATCCAGCTCTCAATCAATAAGGCCTGCAGGCTCCTGACCGGAGCCCCTAGCCACACTCACATTTGTCTGCTCTACTCCACTGCCAACCTGCTCACCTTTGAGGAGCATCTGCACTACCAGACCTGCCTACTTGCCAAAAAATCTCTTCTAGGGCTCTCCCCTCCCCCGGGGGTCTCTGCTTCCCTACGGCGTGCATCCTTGCCTGTTGCCACCGGTAGCTCTGTCAAGGCTACCTTTCTGGTGCCCAGAACCAGGACCTCTCTAGCCCAGAGGTCCTTCCATTACCAAGCCCTTGCTTGGTTCAACTCCCTCCCACCCTGCATCACAGACATTGTCAAAATTGGTCCCTTCAAAATCACCCTCAGGAACCATCTCTTTGATGCTTGTTGCTGTAGATGCACCTAATTAATCTCACTGTGGGATCCTCCTGTCAGGCTTCCCTGACTTGACAACATCCTCTGGACAGCCTATCCTCTCCCCCCTCCCTCCTATCCCACTCCCCTTTCCTACCTCCACCCTCACCAGGTATTATCTAGGTATGTCCAGGGCTGTACCCCTAATGTAACCCTTGGGTACCTTGTATATAACTGTAACCTAATATAAGTAACACTATTATGTAACCTATGTGTACTCTATGTTTAAGGTTATGCACCTGTACTGTTCTCACTGTTGTAACCACACTATGTAACTCTGTCTACCCCCCCCGCGATGAGGTGCCTTTGTAAATGAGTCCATGACTCAAAGGTTGTAAATCAGACTTTTCTAATAAATAAATAAAATTCAGGAATAAACAAAAAAAAGTGTGCTTTACATATTGCAGTAGTAATTCTTTAAGGATGTTTACTTGAGTGAATCAAACCTTTCTCTTGCCGCTCACTGCCTGAGTTACTTGAACAGCACTGCCTGAACTGGATCATAATCTGCCTGACTTTCAGTGTAATGGATACACTGGTCAAAAAAGTCTACTGCCTCAGTATGTGTGGGCACTATTAGAGCAGATTTTTCCATTTCTGTATCATTTTCAGTTTCTGACTCGGTCTATGCCGGCTTCAATACAGGCTCCACTATTCCATCATCTGAGAGCACCTCGTGATCCTGCTCATCCTTGTCAGACTGCAACCACGCCAAAATTATTTCCTCAGATGGAGGGTCTGAGAGGGCAGCTGCAAGCACTGTGAGCTCCACAGCAGAGACACTGTTATCAAAGAGGCCAACAAGGTCAACAAGGTCTGGTAGTTCAGGTGCCATGTCTTGGCAAGTTGTCTGAATTCTGGATTTTTTCCAAGACTTTTGTACAGATTCAGGATGCAGACTGTCCCATGTCTCCACTGCCATGTAGACAACATCTTTAAGATTTAGTCCTCTCATTAGGTCTCTCAGTGCTGTGTCTGCATTATCCTCTTCTAGATCAGTCTCTAGCAGTTTTTTTCGATAACAACATTTAAAGATTTCCAGGACACCCTGATCACAGGGTTGGAGCTTTGATGCTGTATTAGTAGGCAGAAATGAATAGTGAATTACCCCGTCCAGAGTTCTAACATCCAGAATATCAGGGTGTGCAGGTGAATTGTCCACAAGTAACAGTGCTTTTAGTTGCAGTCCCTTAGATCGCAGGCACTGTTTAACTTGTGGGACAAAGCTGTCAGTGAACCACCTGCTGAAAATTCTGGCATTCATCCAGGCATTACGCTGTGCCTCATATTGCATGGGCAGTGATGCCATATTCAGGTGCTTAAAGCATCATGCCACTTGTGATTTGCTTGCAGTGACAAGTTTCAATTTATGACTGGCTGCACTGATACACCCAAGGACAGTGACACAGTCCTTTTGTTTTTAAAGCTGGGGGCATCTTTCTCTGCCTCACTGGGTAGCTTGTGTTCAGGTAGTCCACACCAATACAGTCCAGTCTCCTTGGCACGAAACAGCTGCTCAGGGACTAGACCCTCCAATTCTATAGTGTCCAGCAGCGGTTTAATAAAAGGCTCAGTCTCATCATATGCAGCACTGAAACGTTCGCTGCACATCTTGAGCTGCCGGATTCTGTGCCTGCGCTTGAAGTGGGTCAACCACCCCTCACTAGCACAGAACTGATCATTGATACCAAGGCACTGGTGAAACTGGAGTACTTTTTCTTTTAAAAGTGGTCCCAAAATTGGTGTTCCCTTCTCCCTTTCTTGTCAGAACCACAAATAGATGCAAGACCACATGTTTTTTCCTTGCTCTGACCATACAGCACTCTCCGTACAACCAGCAAAGTCCCAGAGGTTATCTTTAGCAGCTTTGATGTCACTGATAGTGGACTTTGCCACTCCATGCTCCTCTGTCAGGACAACAGCTCTTTCATCATTCTCAAGTCGCTCCACAATTCATATTTTCTGGGCTCTAGTGAATACAACACATTTCCACTTCCTAGACAGGGATTCCATTGTTGCTGACACATGATGAAAGGGGGAACTGGCATAGATTTAAGGAACAATAGCAGAAACAATAGCACCTGCACCTAATTAACACTATGAGTAGCTACAATTACCAGTGTATGCTGTCTGACATGAAGTGCAATTAACATACAGTATCTGTGAAATTCCATTCAATTGAGTTAATTAGCTGTCAGCTAGAACAGTGGGGGATACACCTGCAGTTTGTTAGATAGGGAAGGTCAGATTATTGAGGGTCAGATAATCGGGGCTGGACTGTATTTGGTTTCTCTTTATTACATATAAAAATCAGTGGCTACTCAAATGTTTTGCACATTCTAAAAGTTATTGTGCACATTCCATCAATACGATTCATTAAGCGTTGCATTCCTTGCCACCTGATTGGAGCAAACAGTGCCGTTCAAAGTGAAAAACATGGCAGCACCACTTACAGAACGATTCACTGAGATGATTTGGACATGGAGTGCCATAGTCGGCTCCGTGTTTCAAACCGTACTAATTTCATGTTTTTTTTTTCTTGTTTTTTTTTTAAATAAACTGCTGCCATGAATCCATAAATGCTCAGGATGGAAATGGAACAGCACCAATGGACTTCACAGCAGACAGCTGCTGACAGCAAGCAGGAGAGCCAACAAAAGGTATGAGACCTTGTCAGACTCAAAAGTTCAGAAATTTAAGTTTCCTTTGAATCTCTGGGAACTATATATTATAAGAAATAAAGTATGGGCACCCATTGACAACTCACCCTGTTTTTCCATCTCTGGCTTGAGATACCAGCATGGACCTCTCAAGCTTCGCTCTTGAGGCCTATTTGCTGTTATCTCAACCCTTTAATGGAAACACAGGCTTGATGTGTGCGGGCACCCATACTTTATTCCTTATGTTCTGTATAGAATCCCATCCCTTTCAAAACACTGTTGTACCACAGTTTAGAGGTCATGGAATGAGACTGTACCCTTCTGTGGTACAACAGCATTCTGAAACCCCTAGAGATTCCACAAGTCAGTTTTGTTCTGAAAGTGAAAGAACCACCATGTGCAAATTTTACATAATACTATGTACTATAAAAAATATAGGATAAGCAACTTTATACACAGCGTGTTTTGCCATCTCGGGGTTCTGATTCCCATGTATCTCTCAAGCTTCACTCGTGAGGTCAGAAGGAATCAGAACCCCTCTATGACAAAACACACTGGTTGTACATAGTTGCCCATCCTGTATTCTCTATATAATTCTTGTTTTTCCTTATTCTTTTTAATGACAAGTATGATAGCCTTCTACATTTGTCCCCTTCAAAATACATAGCCTGCTCTGTCATCTTTGTCTTTCTTTCTACTTCTTTAGTTAGAATACCTTGTAAGATTTTAACTATTTCAGTACCATGCCTCATAGTAAATATCTATATTTGTAAAACTAATTGATCTAATCTCAACTGGCCACCCTGGCATGTGTTAATATGTGCATATATAATGAGAATGCTACTTATAAAATATAATAAGTTTTTAGGTGACATTCTAGCCAGTATTCAGAAGTTTGAGACTGCTGTATATTATAGGATTTAGAAATGTTAAAAAAGTGCCTGCTGCAAATTTCTTTTATATCCTCCCTTTTTCCCACTTTTTGCCCCACAAATTCAAAATTAGTTTTGTCTGTCAGTTGATCCCTGGATGTTTGGTACTACACTCTAAGAAATAAGAGTTCAATAGGAGAGCTGAAATGAACCGTAGGGTTCATCAATTCCAACAGCAGCATGTTATGTCCTATGCAGAAACTAAAGGTTCCCTGCATTTAAAACAATATCAACAGGTTCTTCAGGGAACCTCCACATGTTATATAATTGGTTATGCCACCTAGCCAGTTACTGTATTAATGAAATGGACATATAATATATTATTCCTGTCCCACAGACTACCTCCATGGCTCTGTTTGGTGGACTTGGGAGTGGTGACTCAACCCAGGACCCCGCACTGGGAGAGTTGGGGGGAGGAACATGGAATTGGTCAATGTCGGGTGAAATCTGTGCAGAAGTGGGTGGGGTGATGCGGTGTCAGAGCTGACTGCAAGCCATGGTGGATTATGTCTCATGCATAAACAGAAACAGTTTCAATGCAAAACAGAGTGCACAACCATACACCTGAATCACAGGAACACAACAACAGCTTACACACTTGGTGGGGAAGAACTTGCAGTAACAAAGCAAGCAAGGGAATTGGGGATGATCTTGTCTGAAGACCGGAAGGTGGCTAGGCATTGTGACATGGTTGTGGGATAGGCAAACAAGAGTTTTGGATGCATAGACAGGGGTCTCACCATCAAGAAGAGTGAGGTTATATACCACTGTATAACTTAATGGAGGGACCTCACCTGGAGTACTGTGCCCAGTTCTGCAGAGACCACATTAGAAATGCCAATAAGCAGGGTAGAACAAAGTGGACATTAAGAAGAATCGATACCTTCAGGCCTTGCTAAAGTCACTTGGCGCAAAACATCATGCTTTAAACCTCAGTGAAGGGTGCCAGCTAAGTGGCACTGAAGGCTGAGGGGATGATGACATACCTCGGACTGCACTGGCAACCTGACCTGGATTTGTGATTGTGCCTGGGTCATTAAGGCAGGGGGTTGGAGAAGCTGAACTGAGACACTGTCAGGCAGCTCTTATCTTAGGGGAAGGTAAGGCATCAATCCAACCAGCAGATGGTGTTGGGGAGGGAACTGTTAGGTGCTTGGCAGAAGACGTGTCTCCATACAGATTCCTGCCAGGACCTTGGTCCATCATGCCAGCACACTCTTGTTGGGGGGGTAGGCTAGACTTCCTGTTGCTTCTTCCATTAATAAGGAAACAAAAACACCCCTGACATGCCCAGCTATACCACTGGGGGGGAGTGGATGATCAGTATGCCACCACTGACCCTTGATAGCTGTCAGGGATAGAATGCCCCCATAATATATAAATAAGATGATAAAACACAGTTGAGGCAATTATTGAACCACACAGAACTCATCATAATTATCATTGGTTTGATTAAGAATGCAAAGATTACAAAGCAAACCCGAAATGGGTTCTTTAAAGAACCATATTTGAATTTATCAGTCAATCAGGTGCCTGACTTTTCCACACCCATTTACTACTAAAAAAGGTTCCAATAAGAACCTACTTGGTTCTACAATGAGCCATTTGTGTAGGGTTTCACACTGAACCCAGCTAAAATGGTTCTTCTGAGCACCTTTGGAGGGTTCCTCCACAGTATCAGTGTGAGGACCCTTTTAAAGTTCTTAAGCGAACCTTTAATTTTTAGAGTGTACATAGCTCTCCACCATGGTAGGGTGCCAACCAGAGTTTGTTTTTATGGTCTCCTAAGGGACTTTGAGTACAGATAATGATTCAAGTGTGTCTTAAATACTTAACAAAAATAACTTTAATATTCTCAAGTGATCTTCTGAGTCAAGAAGTTGGGAGTTTATCTTTGCTGATCTCCCTTTCTATGCATCCCAGCATCTCACTCACCCTTCCAACTGCCCTACTGCACTGTGCTGATGTTATCAAATTGCCCATAATTATCACTGTCAGGTCCTTATTTGCAGACATTCTTTATACCATTACCCCATCCTGTATTCTGTTTTAGGGTTCCTTCCTGGCTGCTATGTGCATCATCTCACACTTGTTGCATTAAATTTTAACTGCCATACCCTTGACCATTTCTTGAGCCTTTCCAGATTTTCCCTAATGATTCTCACACCCTCCTGACTTTCCACTCTTCCAAAAATCTTTGTGTCATCCTTGAAGAGATGAACCTTTCCCTAAATCCTTTCCCCATGTTACAAATGAAGATGTTAAAAAGGACCGGCCCTAGGCCTGGTCCCTACAGCATCCTACTGGTAACCTGCTTGACCATTGATTGCTCCTCACAGAGGCAACTTTCTGGGATCTACCACTTACTGTAGATAGTTTCTTATGCATCATGTAATCCTATCCCCCTCCCCAAGGTCACTGAGCTTCTTGCTCAGAAAAATGTGTGTGTGTGTGTGTGTGTGTGTGGGGTGTTCTCAATGGTAATGTCCAGAGACAGTTTGAAATTCCTAGTAATTATTTTTAATTATGCCGTGCTCCAACATTTCTCCATATGGTTTCTTCAGGGGGAAATTTTTAGTAATTCACCTTAACTAAAAATGTGAAAATATATAATGACTTATTTCTATTACTTTACAAAAAAATTTGGGGAAAGGTAGGTGCTGCTGTTATAGGGAACATTGTGACTTAATACCTTTAGTTGGCATCTAAAGGTCGTTTACATAATTTTTTGTTTCTAATATTAACTGTATCATGCCTGTAAATAATCAACTATTTATATTACATTTGTTTCCTCTAGCATTCAATGCTATTTCCTTTTAGTGCCATTCTATGTGCCTCCACCAATAACCTGTATCAAACATGTTACTTGGCCAAACCTGGCCTTTACCTGCCTTCTTAACCCTGCACAGACCACTCAGTCACCTGGCAATGTTTGGAGTCTAGCATGTTAGCCTCTGGCTCAAAAATTCTTTGTAGTTTATTTTCTTTTTGCTTGCTTATATTTAAATTCCATCCTGCAAAAGGTGAACACTTTTAAATTTCTTTTTCAGGTAATTCTTACTGATGTGAGGCATTTAAATGACTTGCATAAATATATTTTGTGAACAACACTCATCCTCTCGCTGTAGCTCCCTTTCACCTTCACGGTCAATGAGTGAGTGGCTGTGCAGGAGAACCTCTTAGGACTGGGAGGGCCCTGGCTTCTGATGCCACAATAACTTAATTAGACGTGTGTGTGTGCATGCATGCTGGGTTGCTAAGCAACCCACTTTGCTGAAATGGGGGTTCCAGCTGGCTTTCCTCATTGATCTGAACACAGTGGGTCTATTGTTAATTCCTTGATGGGATACCTAGAAGTGCATTCACATATTTTTTTTACTAACACTTTCTGTATAGAATCACATACCTGGCTGCTCTAATTACTAATTGGCTGCTCTAATTACTAATTTTACACTCCTTCATAGGGTCACATGCTATATTGAGCATCAAAATGTCCCTTAGTACATTTTTGTTCTCCACAATGCATCCTTTTTTGATGTCTCTATTGATTTAACACACAATTATTAAGAATATTCATGACACCTTATTATATGCTGTGTCTTGATTTTAGTCATTGTAATATTTGCCACTCTTTACATTCCTGAGATGCTCAGTTTTGAGAAATCTCCTATTAACACTTGTAGCATTCTACAACATCATAATAAAATAGAACACCTATAGATAGTCATGGTTTGGACTTACACTACCCAGTATTTATACAACCCCATAATTATAATAAAAAAACATTGTTTTCTTACTGAGCATAGACGCTTTCTGCTCCCTCCTTTATACTATTACTGAAACCCTCATTTATGAACACCTTTTTTGAACCCATTTTACATGTAATGCCCAAAATGTTACATGCTAGAACTACTAGCATACTAAATCCAGTGCATATTGCTTACCCTCTGAAGTCGGATTCTAGTACCTCGTTGATTATTCCCAAACATAAAACTAGGTGAGGGGAATCCTCCTTTGCATACGCTGTCCCTGCATTATGGAACTCTATCCCGACTGACATTATACAATGTCTCACAGCTGCCTCATTCCATAGGAGGTTCCACAAACATCAACTCAAGGTAACAAAGTGCTCTTGTCAATGAGATGGTTCTACCTATTCATGTATTGTAACCTACTATAGAATTGAGTCATTGTGCAGTTATGCATAGTTCCCTGTGTACTACCCCAGGCAATACATGGAATTTTCATGGTCTACATTGTAATTAATCCTACATTAGTTCGCTTATGCTTTAATGTGTTTTCTAGTTTCTTCCTAAATTTTTGTTAAGCTACATGAATTTATTATACTCCGCATTTCTATATATAATCTCCTGGGTCATGCCTGAAAATAGGTATTTGTTTGCCTGGAGCACTTACCTGGTCAACAAAAACTAACTAAATAAACACACTCCAATTGGTGATCTTTTTCCTTTCATTATGTTTACAGAATTATGCAAACTACTAAAGTCAGTATATTTGGTTATCATGCTGGGACCACTTGGTTTGAACAGGTTCAGCACCTGTACTTGAAGTTACATAGTAGTCCAGTTCTTGATTCCACGAATCAGCCACAGGGGCACATCCCACTAACAGCCCTGTGATAATTGTTTATAACATGCTACCAGCATGCCCACCAGTTGGTTTATTTGCTCATCCCTATTGCTGGATTTAAGGTGTCCATTTTAAATAACCACTTCATCTCATTTTTTTTCAAGAAGTTTGTTAAAATCTCCACCTCTGCTCATGTTTTTCACTTTCTCCAGCCCATAGAACCAAAGAAATGCCCCCAGTATGTCCATGCTCCTAAAAGTGTTCAGCTATTGGTGCTTCCTTATACTTATTTCTGACTGTGCTCTTATGTCCCTGTACCCTGATTTTCAATGGCTTAAGCATTTTCCCAATATAAATTTTGTAGCAGGGCATTGTAAGATACAAATAACCCATGACATACGTTGTTTTATATGAAACTTCTCTCTGGTATGTGGGTGCTTGTAGACCTCTTCCTGGTAGTGTGTCCACACACATTGCATCTCCCACATGGCACCATTCCTGGCTGAAATGGATCTAATGGTGCCTGCCTGACTGTTCATGCTTTTTCTGGGATAGAGTATTCAGCATGCCCCAAGCTATCCTTCAGAGAAGTAACCTTCACAGCTACTGTTAGTCTCTGTGCAAATCTTCTTTCTCCTGTATAACAAACCTGCAAAATGTGCAAGTTTTCATTTAAAATCTTTCTTACCTGCTTAAGTCCCTCATTGTTCTTAACAGCTAGCACTAATCTCTGCTGTTTGTCTCCTAACCCTGTAATCTAAATCCCACTTCGTGCCTCTGCCTGTGAAATAGTGCTAATGCAGTGATGGACCTTACAGAGGGCTTTCTTGGGGTAACCTCACTCTGACAGTCTGTTGGCCATTGCGTGCAACTGGTTGCTAAACTCATCTTCCTGGCTGCAGTTACACCTTACTCTCAAATATTAAGGCCTATGTACTATCGTACTTTTGCGAGTGTGTGACATGCAATGGGTGGACTTAAATGCATATATTTCATACAAGTACATGTCATGGCCATGCAACATGCACTTAAGGTGTATAGAGGTGTACAAATTCAACCTGCTCATAGTTCCACAGTGGTAGCACTTTGCATGGGCTAAGGAGTGGGGCCACGTAAAGGCATGCTCATGCAGAACACTCATTACATCACCCAGGTGCATGGGACCAAGGATTCAGCAATACACCAGGTGAAGGGATGCCATAAACTGCAGGCAAAGAGGTCCAGCATGCAGGGTATAAAGTGTGCAGGATGAACCACAGGGATTGTAAAGGGCATGGACAGGGGTCCTAGTGGACCACCACCACAGAAGACCAGATGGCCATGAGCACCAGAGTATAATGGAACCAGTGCAAGATAGCCTTACTTCAGATGAGACATTAAACTAAGATCCCTTCTACCCATCTCTGGTCACTATCCAGGTGGAAGTAAAAGATCCTATGGCATTTATTGAAGAAGCGTTGGGGAATTGTTTTATTTAAAATAAAATAAAACAAAACATTCAATGAAAATGCAGCAATAAATCACATGCTGAATAAAAATAAGAAACATACTTAACTCCATGTTGTATACTGTACATGCTACTTAAATTTCAGAAAAGAAAAAGGAAAATTACATCCTATTCCCCATTGATTGTGATAAATAATACCATTTCCCCACTAATCATGTGGTACCCAAGTAACTGATTGCCACAACTTACTTAAAGCTATAGGGACACCATATGGGCTCTACATTATAGATCTGAATACATTATTGTACTATTTTCTCTATTAAACCTGTCATAGAAATTTCCTGATGTTGCAAAACAAACTGACACAAAATTTGCAAGATGCACCATTTAATACACATCATAATACATCTCAAAGTTCCAAAATGATATGTGACAGCGTTGAATAAGACCCTTTCCCATTTGTTATGCAGAAAAAGGTAAAAAAGCAAGGATCTGTTCTTTCCTCTCCATTTCCACCTCTTGCCTGTCTGATTGCACAATCAAATTTTCCTGTGAGACCAAGAAACTGATCACTCTGATGGTCTCATGATTCTGCCCCTCTCTCTTTCTCCCTGCTTTCCCTTGCTGTTCTTTTTTTTCACTGATTCTATCTTTTCTTCCCCTCGCTTATCTGTGGTTATAAAAATAAATGAGGATCTTTATGTAAAACTGGGTTCTCTGGTTTGAAAATATAAATAGTTATATTATTGAAATGATTTCAGAAACTATTTGGAACTCAGGGGTTTAAACCTAAGATGCAGTTTGACCTCCTCAAACTTGTTTGCAAAACTGTCAGCAGGAGGTCAGCTTGGGATACAGTGTTCTGTTTGCAAACCTGCTCAGGGAAGAAACTGGGAAGAACTCTGATACATTTTGTGAGAAACAGGATGCCTTTTTTTAATGAGCTCAGGATACAGAAGTTAATTTCCAGGAAAATACATTATATGTGTAAACCCCCCCTACCAAATTGGGGGTTACTATAATGTCTTCCTGGGCTCCTTAATGCCCCCTGTCAGGTTGGTGTGCTGTCTTAAGTAGTTATGTGTCTTTGTGTGATAGTGCCATATTAAGCCTCCATGCCTGTCGCTTTAAAAGAATAGCTAATCTGTGTTTAGAAAATGGTCTGTGCTGGGTTCAAGTGATTTAGGGCTTATGACCAACCAGACAGTGATCTAATTTGCTCCATTCTGCAATCACTTCTTGAGCAGAGGGAGCCTACATTGGAACTGTGATTATTTATTGTTTATCTGCTGTTATGTTAAAGATAGAGAAGTTTGTCTAACCTGCTTTGATTGCAGCTTGAACATTTGGATGGCAGCCACCATGTTAGGTCCAGGACTTCCAGTAATTGGACCAATTTTATCACTGGGAACCTAAAAAGGATCCTGTCCCCAGGAGTCTTGTGGGAAGGAAATTCTATAGTCTTATAGTTTTATCCAGTTGGTGCCCGAATGGACCTGGAGGGAAGCTCTTATTATGTCTGAAAGCTCCTTTAGCAACCAAACCTTTGACTTGACAAGGGAAATGCCCTGTGTGCCAAGAGACAGTGGATCAGTTAAAACTGGAGGCTGAAGTGTGAACAGCTTGATCCTTCGAGCAGCTGCTCCCAGAAGGAGCATAGGGGAATCGGTGGGAACAGGCTAGACTTACCTTCCAGCCACTTTCTCCTGCATTGAACTGCCCTATAGCAGACGTCAAACTTGTCTGATTCCAGCCTAGAACTGTGACAGAGAGAAGAAGAAGTGTTAGTGTAACTTGTGGTTTGGACCGAAGACTTGTTCCTGAAGTGATCAGCCCAGCTAGTGTGTGGATCATACTCAGATCAAAAGGTTTGCACAGTAAAACTGTTAATTTGCAACTGGACAGCATCCAAACTGTTTAGAGAAGTAGTGATTGATTTAAATGTGCTGAATGTGTTTCGTAGGTTGCAATTTGGTTCCCCACGATTTAATCTGTTACACCAGCTGGAGGCTTCACCAGCAGAAGATCAAGAACTTTGCCAGAACTGTTCACCCTGCCCCCTTCAGCCTAGGCTGCTTCTCCTGCACCAGAGACCATTTTGACAAGAGATTGCCTCAGGGATTCGGCCCCCTGCACAACAACATTGGGCAGGTTGCGACCATCTGGAGGTGTGTCGTGTCAGCCAAGCTTCCCCCCCTGTTCATCAGTCATCACCCTGAGGTCTACATATCACCAGTCATGCAGCAAATTTCTGGTAGCATTAGTACAAACAGGGTAGCATCCTGAAGCAAGGGTTTAAATCATCTGTGATACCATCTAATTGTTTCACTTTTCCTTGGGTTTACAAAGGACTGAGCCAACCAGCTTGAATTACAAATAATTGGGTTGTCTGCATGCTTAACTGCCTTTTCTTCCAACAAGGGCCCCAACATCAGCTGCAACTCCAGCCACCCCCTAGCAACACTTCAGGCTAGCCTGTATAACAATCTGGGTATCCAGTGTTGTGGAACTGTATATTTAGGACTTAAAGTGCATGCCAGATAAGCCTGATTTAAATCAGAATGCAAATCATTTGACTAGATTCATGCCCCTTCCTTGTTCACACCCCCTTAATAAATCAGATTGTCTTTTTCAAGTTTAACCTGGCTGGTGTGCATATTATTAGTTGTGTTACTGCATTCACAGTGTGCACTTGTATTCTTAACCTTACTTTACAGGGAATCTCCAGGGAAATTGCTGATGGTCCATCCCTGGTAGTAAGTGAGAAGGGTGTGAGCACATCATTAGTGTTTCTTATTGATTGTGAATTTACCACTGTGTTATCTACTAGGCCACTAGGAGGGTTGGTGGGTGGTTATAGCTTCCCAGAGGGCTATACCACAGCAGATAATCAACCCCAATACCATTTCTCTGGGTGGAGGCACCTTGTTACTGAACTCAGGCCCCTTAACCTGTGCCTAGCCACACAGACAGGGATAGTAGCCCTTAGAATAGAGCCACCTAGGGGTTACATATATGAAGAGAGCAAGCTTTTGTTGGAGAGACAGAGAGAGAGAAACAAAGAAACAGAGACAGAGAGAGACTGAAATTTAGAATCAGAAATATCCTCAGATGAGGGACTTTGATTTGTCTGAACTGTCTGTATATATGCTATCCTGCACAATTTTATTTTAATTTTATTGTTAATGATAATAAAATGCTTCTTGTGAATTTTAAAACTTAATTTGGTTTGCCTATGCTTCCTGACCTGCACCTTGATGACAGATAGTGTTAGACTAAATGGGATTTACACCGTGCAAACTGTAAGCCAGATGTTTTGTGCATGGCTACTAGATTCAGTACCAGGGAAGCATAGAAAAAAGGTATGGATTTTGTAAAAACAAGCCCAGAAGAATGGTGGCCAAACTAGCAGAGAAAAAAGTCCAAACTGAGACTGTACAACTGGCATCAGTGATGAAAGAAGAAGAACAGGCAGGTAAAGAACTTGAAAGCATGTCTACCTTCTCCAAATGGTGAGCTATACAACAAAGAGTGACAGAAAAGCAGAGAAAAGAAGAGATGCAGTGACACGAGCAGCAGAGAAGAGATGAGATGTACCAACAGGAGCAGTGATGGTTGTATGCCTTACAAGCAATTAAAGCTGAAGGATCTGGCACAGGTCCATCAGAGCAACAAAACACAAACAACTTAAAAAACATTAGACTTACAAAGTTGTGGTCTTTGGATGATATTGAAGCATACTTGACAACTTTTGAAAGGTTTGCCGGAGCCTGCCAGTGGCCAAAGCAGCAATGGGCAATCAGGCTGGTGCCTTACCTGACAGGTAAATCCCAACTTGCATACAACAATATGGACACTGCACAGTCAGAAAACTATGACCTTGTGAAAAGATAAATCCTAAAAAGATATGACATTTCAGGAGAGACCTACAGGCAAAGATTCTGGATCCTGAAGTACCACTCATTGGACAATCCTAAAGAAACCTTCACTCGACTCAGAAAACTTCTCATTAAATGGCTCCAACCAGAGGGCAAAACAGTCCCACAGATCATTGAGATATTTGCAATGGAGTAATTCATCAACATCCTTCCCATAGATGTGCAGCTTTGGGTAAAAGAACACTGACCAGAAAGTGGGGAAAAGGTAGTTTCTTTGGCAGAGGACTAACAGATGGCCAGACAGACAATGCAGCAGTGAAGAAACAGCCAAGTACTGGTAAAACACTCTTTTTCAATGATTTAACTTCAGGTCAGATAAGAACTCTGGTGGGGGTAACAAATCTGCACCCTAAGACTTTACTTGCTATAACTGTTATAAGTCAAGCCATATTGCAAGAAACTGCCATAAAAATAAGGAGGGTAACACTGGAGCAGATTTGTCCTTAGCAGATAGTGGCAAGTATTTAACAGATGTCAAGGTGGGAGATAAGACTGTAAAGGAACTTACTGATTCAGGAAGTAGACAGATCCTGGTGCATGCTGAAGTTCTGGGAAAGAACTGTGCAAAAGGACCAGGTACTAGGGTAAACTGCATACACGGGGCACTTGATACTAGCAAGCAAGCAAGCAAATTTTATTTATAAAACACTATTCCAAATTGACCATAGCGTCTTACATAAACAAATAAAATAAAAAAATAACACAAAACATATACTTAAAACCAGATAATAAAAATAGCAGGACATTCAAGCATCAGAGAATGCTAGATTAAAAAGATAAGTCTTTAAGGCAGATTTAAAGGCCTCAATGGACAGAAACCCTCTAATCCGATGAGGAAGAGAATTCCACAGGGTCAGGGCTGCAAAAACAAATAGTCTAGCTCCAGAGATAGTCAAACAGACCCTGGGAATCTCTAGCAATCCCTCATCGGCAGAATGGAGTGGATGAAGGAGGTGGTAGGGGTAGAGAAGAACTTGCAAATACTGCAGTCACTATCCGTGTAGGGCCTTATTCTGTAGGTCAGTAATCCAACCTTAAAGGTGATCCTCCACCACACTGGCAGCCAATGCAGACCACAGAGCACAGGAGTGGCATGGCAAGATCTCAATAAGCCAATCAACAACTTGACAGCTGCATTCTGCACCAACTGCAGGCAGCAAAGGTCCACCCCTGGCAGCCCTAGATATAGGTCATTGCAGTAATCAAGGCATGAGATCACAAAGGTATGGACCAGAGTTGGAAGATCATCAGGCGGGACTAGGGGTTTTATCCTGGTGATGTTCCTCAGATGGTCAACACCTGAGACTTCAGTGTCAGTTCATCATCAAACACAATGCCCAGATTCAGCACCCAATCAGAGATTGACAGCTGGTTACCTCCTAGCCAAAGCCAGGAGGACCGCTCAGCTAATGACCCTTCTACCTGACAACCTGGGTCCACAACCAACACCTCAGTCTTATCTAGATTTATCCTGAGCCAACTGGCACTCATCCAGTCTTGAATCTCAGAGAGGCAGTTATTAAAGACTTGAGACAGCGTCATTTTGTTCAGATACAAATGACATGTACAGATGAGTATCATTTGCATAGCAGTGAAAACTCAGCCCCTACTACCTTATAATGTCTCCCAATGGCAGCATATACACCATGATTAACACAAGTGAGAGCACAGAGCCCTGCGGCACCCCACATGGCAGGGAGGGAGGGGCCAAGGAGAAATCCCCCAACTCCACTCTCTGCATCCTGCCCATTCGAAAAGATTGAAACATTTGAGAACTGTACCAGACAGTCCACAAAGGAATCACAGACACTCTAGTAACATCCCATGGTCCATGGTGTCAAGTGCTGCAGCAAGATCAAGGAGGACTAAGATGGAACAACTCCAATCTTTCATTGTCAGGAGATCATTAAGTACCCGAACCAATGCTGTCTCAATACTATGCCTCTTCCTGAAACCAGACTGGAGAGGATCGTAGGTATCATGGGTGGTAAGATATTCCTTGAGCTGCAACATGACTGCCTTCTCAATTACCTTGCTCACAAAAGGCAGGTTAGAGACAGGCCTGTAGTTTGCAAGACAGTTGGGGTCGAGAGTAGGTTTGTTCAAAAGGGGCTGTACCACTGCCTCCTTCAGGGTGTCCAGAAACACTCCAGTCTCTAATAAACACTCCACAATCTCAGCTAGGACCAGTCCAATAACCTCTACGAACCCCACTAGAAGGCATGTTGGGCCAGAGTCCAAACTACAGTAAGTCGGTTACAAGCCCTGGATAATCTTCACAACATCCCTGATTGCCAACTGGTCAAAGTCAGACCAGACAGACTGGGTGGCTGTAATCTCCCACTGATCACCACTCTGCCTGTTTGAGTGAGCTGTGCAGATCTCTGACTTGATGCTGCCAACCTTATCCATGAAAAAATTGAGCAAACTCATCACACTTCTTCTGTGAAAAGACTCCCCAATACCAGAGACAGGCTAGATTGCACAACCTGTCCACAGTATGAAAGAGCTGAGCCAGTCCAATTCATGCTGCCACAATCTCTCTGGACAGGAACTCTGCCTTCTTATGGGAGACTGCAGATTAATAGTCCTTATAATAGGACATCAATCTAAGTTTGTCAACTACCCCACCACCCTAGTGACTCTGAAAATTAATGGGATGTCACACCAAATGAAAGTGGGGGTAGTATCTAAGTTACCTGTACCTGTGATTATTGGAAATGACTTTCCAGCATTTACTGAGTTAATCTCAGAGGAAGTGAAACCTGTAGTGTCAGCAGTAGTGGAAACAAAAGCAAAGGCAAAGAAAATCTCAGATAGTGGGGATACTTTTCCTTTCAGTGACTTTGATGCAGACTTGTTTGAGACCAACTCCAAGATAAAAAAAAAATCAGGGAAAGAAAGAAGATACCTGAAAAAACATTGGCTACAAAAGACTGATGGACATAAGGGGTTCATATATGAAAATGCTGAAACTAAACTGATAAACAATTGTGATTTTATTTCAGAACAAACTAATGATGCTTCTCTCCAAGGTTATTTTATGCAGATGGTGGTGAAACAAAAACAGAGTGAACCAATGTTTAAAAATGTAAGGGGCCACTGTACAGAGTTTGGGCTAATCCCAAAATTCAGGAACAGGTAGAACAATTAGTCATACCAAAGAAGTATAGAACTGAGTTGTTACAGATAGCACATGATAGTCCTATGGCTGGTAACTCAAGGCAGGGTCACACACTTGCCAGATGGCTGTACAGATTTTACTGGCCTTAAATTCATGAAGATGTTGCCACCTATGCAGTTCTTGTTCTGAATGTCAGAAAGTAGCGCCAGTGACTAAAAAATACAAGGTGCCTCTGGTACCCCTATCCTTGGTAGATGATCTTTTAAGAGAATTGCAATGGATGTGGTTGACCCCTTAGGCAAAAGTAAAAAGGGTAATTGATTCATTTTGGTAGTATGTGACTATACTACTAGATACCGAGAGGATATTCCCATGCAAACTGTCACAGCCCAAAAAGTGGCAGCAGAGTTTGACAAAATTTTCAACAAGCTGGGTATACCTTAAGAGATTATTACTAATCATGGTAGTAATTCTGGTGCTGCATTACTGAAGGAGCTGTATGACTACTAGGTATCACTGCCATAAGAACCTCCCCATATCACCCTTGGACAGATGGTATTGCTGAGGAGTTTAATCAAACCCTAAATGCATGTTAAAAAGGTGTATACAAGGGGAAGGGAAAGACTGGTACCAATACTTACTGTGCCTGCTTTTTGCTTACAGAGAAGTGCCACAAGCTTCAACAGTTTTTTCTTCATTTAAAATGCTGTTTGGTAGACAACCTAGAGGGCCACTAGATGTACTAAAAGAAACATGGGAAGATAACCCTGTTCTGAAAAAATCTATTGCATCTTATTTGTGTGTCCTGTGAAAGAAACTGACAAAATATATTGAAATTGCCCATAATAATTAGGAAGAGGCCCAAAACCAGAAGAAGGTGTATTATGACCATGGAGTGAAAGAAAACATTTTTGAGCCAGGGAAAAAATGTATTGCTGCTGTTACCCACTGCAGAAAATAAACTGTTAATGAAGTGGCAGGTGCCTTATAAAGTGCTTAGATGTACTGGCACAGTTAACTATGAGATTCAGACCCCTGACTGTAAAAATTCTAAGATGATATACCATGCTGACATCCTGAAGAAATGGGTTGAAAAAACACCAAAGGTTGCTTTGTTAGTTTTACCAGAAACTGCTACAGAAGATATTGATATAGCTTGTGACAGACTGGAACAAATTGTAACTGCTGATGCTGTCAAGGTGAATGCCTCCTTAACCTCCGAACAAACCACAGAAATTCATAACTTGGTAAAGACATTTAACAGTACTTTCACCACAGTGCCAGGGTTGAGCACATAATAGTGACAGGGAATGCTCACCCTTTCAGACAAAAGACATACTGATTACCAGAGCGGTTAAGAGCAGATGTGGTTAAGGACCTACAGAGCAGTTAAGAGCAGATGTGGTAAAGAAAGTAAAAAAATGAAACAGTTGGATATCATAGAAGAGTCAAAAAGTGCTTTGTCATCACCAATGGTGATTGTAAATAAAAAAGAAGGTGGTGTAAGAATCTGCCTTGATCTTAGGAAACATACTCAAGTGTTTAAATTTGACAGTTGTTCTTTGCCCAGGATAGATGATTTTGTGGACAGAATGGGGAGTGCCAAGTACATCAGTACCCTCAAGCTCACCAAGGGTTACTGACAAATTCCACTAGCTAAAGAATCCAGAGACAAAACTGCATTTGCCACTCCTATTGGATTCAATCTGTTCACCACCATACCATTTGGTTTACATGGTGCACCTGCTACATTCCAGCGGTACATGGATGTAATTTTAATCACTCACACTCTTTACTGTGCTGGTTACCTGCATAATGTCATGGTGTACAGTAAACACTGAAAAAGCCACCTGCCATACATACTGTATGTGTACTTATCCAGTCTATCACATAGGCAGGTCTGACTATTAATCCTACCAAATGTGCATTAGGCATGCAGGAAACCAAGTATTTGGGATATGTTTAGGGAAACAGAGAAGTAAAACCAGAGATTTCTAAGATAGAAGCTGTAGCTAACAGTCCTGTCCCTAAAATAAAGAAACATACCAGGTAATTTTATAGGGCTAGATGGTTACTATCAGAGATTCATTCACAACTTTGCCCAATTAGCTATCCCCCTTACTGAACTCACAAAGAAACAGTTCCTGAATAAAGTGAAATGGATCCCAGAGTGTGATGAGGCTTTTTGGGTCATCAAGGCTACAGTATGTTCAGCCCCTGTTTTAAGAAACCCAGACATTAAGAGACAATTTTTGTCACAGACAGATGTATAAGAGGTAGGCCTAGGTGGAGTCTTGAGTCAGAGTATAAACAGAAAGGAACATCCAATTTTAAATATAAATAGGAAATAGCATGACAGAGAGACAAGGTACTCTGCCATTGAAAAGGAATGCCTTGAGGCAAAGTGAGCCATGGCGTCCCTTAAGTTTTATTTGCTAGGGGCTGACTATGTACTTATAACAGATCACAGTCCTCTCTGTTGGCTTAACCAAATGAAGGATAACAATTCCACAATCACAAGGTGGTACTGGCATTACAGCCATTTAAATTCAAAATGATGCACAAATCTGGAAAAGAGAATGTCAATGCTGATTTTTTTGTCAAGATATGGATCAGGAATTGAGAATTCTGAAGGTTAAAAAATGTGTGGGGTTAAACTTAACTGTTTACTGCACTGGTTGTTATGGAAAAAGGGTACTACGTATGAGAAGAACCATAAAGGTTATAAGGTAATGTTGGAAAAGAATTAAATGAAAGTTTTGGAAACCTACCTTTTTTTTTAAATAGGTTCCCTGTTAAAGATGGTGTTTGAGACAAGGTTGAATAAGATCCTGTCCCATTTGTTATGCAGAAAGAGTTAAAAAGCAAGGATCTGTTCTATCCTGTCCTTTTCTGTCTCCTGTCTGTCTGATAGTGCAATCAAATTTTCTTGTGAGACCAAGAAACTGAACACTCTCATGATTCTCCTCTCCTGCTAGCTCCTTGCCTTCACGTGCTGTTTATTGCTGTTTCTGTCTTTTCTTCCTCATTGCTTATCTGTGTTTATAAAAATAAATGTGGATCTT
Source organism: Neoceratodus forsteri (assembly GCA_016271365.2). Classification (NCBI taxonomy): domain Eukaryota; kingdom Metazoa; phylum Chordata; order Ceratodontiformes; family Ceratodontidae; genus Neoceratodus; species Neoceratodus forsteri. The sequence continues at coordinate 962,650,215 of CM028132.1, read as the reverse complement.
TATGTGGATCTGGGTTCTCTTGTCTGAACATGTATATAGTTATATTTTTGAAAAGATTGCAAAATACTATTTGGAGCTCAAGGAGTTAACCATGAGATGTAGTTTGAGCTCCTCAGGTTTGTTTAAAAACTGTCAGCAGGAGTTCAGCTTGGGACACAGTGTTCTATTTGCAAGCTTGTTCAGGGAAGAAACTGATATGAACTCCGCTACATTTTTTTTATGTTATTATTATTGAAGATAATAAAATGCTACTTAGGAATTTTATAATTTCTCCTGGTTTGCCTATGCTTCCTGACCTGGGCCTCAATATAATATGTTCCCATTCCTTTGTAAAGAGGCCATATGCTAAAATATCAAAGGTCATATCAGAGAACAAAGGTTATTTCCATTGTTGTGCTAGTCAGGGCCATATGGGAGCAATAAATTTACATTGAAAAAATAAATGTTCCATTGTTTCTAACTATGTACCATATCCCGATCATAGGCAGAATATGTCATCAATATTTCTATGTTTATAATAATTTCAGATATTTAGAAGATTGTGACAACTAAGCTGCTCCACAGTTTTGGGGAAATTCGTTTTTTCTGTAAACTGAGCCATCAGACATTTTTTTAGTCTTAGGGGAACAGTCATATAAAGTCTCCAGAGATAAAAAGGATTAACAAATATGTTCATAGAGATCTTTTTTGTGTTATTGTGTACATCCCTCTTGGTAAGTTTCCACTGCTTTAATTTTGTAAATCAAGACAAAATATACCCTCATATTATAGCAGGAAGTCCTCTGAATAATTTTAGTGGTCCATTTGCCACTTACGTAAAAAATAGCTACATCTTGCTTGTAAAAATGAGATCCATGGTCTCAGCTCTCCAAGCAGAAGAGTCCGCATATTCATATTAAAAAAAATTACTAAAATAAATTACTGGATTTATCATAGATAATACCCCATCTTTTAAGGGATAATATGTTTTATTCCTCTTATTAGGTTTTAGTCTACTTTCCAAAAGTAATCTGAAAAACACACTATATAATTTTGCCTCCACTGTAAGCAGAGGGGGAAAAACATTACTCAAGTATAAGACATTGGCAATAAAAAATGTTTACATAAGTAGACCCTTTTCTGTTTTGTCAAGATCACATTTCCCACTTCACCACTTTATTGTCTGCTACAGGTAATGGTATCACATCAATATCATGAGTCAATTATGGTGACTACATTAGGGTGAATGTATTTGAGTACTTACACTCTGAGTGACTGCACAGAAAAATCGCATACACATAAGAGCGAATGACACATTACATAGCAGAAGTAAATAGAGTGACTTACCATTCTGGCAACTGTTTTTTAGCTTACCTCCACTATCAAGGAGCAGGGTGGAGTTAGAATCCTAAAGTTAGGGGGCTTCAGAGGGCATAACCCCCCCCGCATGATATGGGATTCCATACGGGAAGAGAAGGAGTGGATGTCTGCTGTTAGGATGGAGCAGGTGGTGTCGGGCTGTGCAGATGGGAGTAGTCAGAGAAGATACTGTGACTTAACAGACAGTATGGTATAGGTGGTTGGTGAGTACTCCACAAGAACCAGACAGGAGTACTTGCGAGGAGTTGCATACATTCTGCGTGTACATGTCTAAGTAGTTGACATATACCAGTTGCTCTTTCCATTATTGTTGTAATATTCAGTCACCTAATTTTGCGATCATTTTAATTATGTGTGCTATTTATTATTGCTCAAATTGTACTTGCCCTATATTTCTCACTGCAGTGACATGGAACCCAGACAATTTCTCTTTCCAGTTCAGTTCAGCCATGTTCCCTGTACCAAAAGCGATTCCTAGGATTTATAAAGAACCTCTTTCTACCTTCACCTCTTGAATAGCTACAGGGAGATCCCTTACTAGTAGGACTGGATGAAAGTTGCAAATTCCCCTTTAGTGGAACTTTTGTGAAATTTCACAACTTTTGCTGAATTTTCTGAACTTTCGTCTTTGGCCAAATCAAAATCTTTGAAAGTGTTTGGTGAATTTTTGTCCTGTTCCACAGAATGTTTCCTTGAACTGTAGAATAAAATGAATGAACTGTGGAATTAATACATTGTTCCACAATTCATGTGATTATTCCTCAGTTCAGTGATCAATTCTGTGCTGTCCCCATAGGAGAAAGAAAACAAAAAACTTAGCTTGTGTCCAGTGGTACCCCTCCACCCTTTAACTGCTTGCCAGCACCACCCCATAATTATTATTTCCCTGGTGTCTAGAGGCACCTCCCACCCTCTGATTGCTCACCACAGCTGTCAATATTGTTTCCCTGGTGTCCAGTGGCACCCCCAGCCTCCGATCACTCACCCAGGCTATCAATATTGTTTCCCTTGTGTCTAGTGGCATGCCCCACCCTCTGATCACTTGTCCTGACCATAATTAATATTTCCCTGGTGTTATGTGGCACCCCTCACCCTCTGGTCACTCACCCCAGCTGTCAGTATTGTTTCCCTGGTATCTAGTAGCACCCCCCACCATCCTATCACTCTCCCCAGCTGAAATTAATATTTCCCTGGTGTCTAGTGGCACCCCCATCCTCTGATAACTTGACCCAGCAATCAATATTATTTCCCTGGTGGTACTTTCCACCCTCTAATCTCCTGCTCCAGCTGTAATTAATATTTCCCTGGTGTCTAGTGGCCCCCACCACTATATACACCAGGTTGGGTACACCAACCTGCCACCCCTCTTCCATAGTTAGTCACTGCCTTGGTCAGAAAATAGGGATTGGGGAGCCAAAAGGGTGACCGGTACAGCCCTCTTCTCACCACTTCAGCCAACTGCCATATGTAATGTCAGGGAGCACATGATAGGTCATGCACTTCCTGTCTTTACATATGGCTGCCAACTGATGTGGTCAGAGGATGGCTGTGCCACCTATTTTCTGATGCAGGCAGTGACTGACTATATATGGAATGGGGTGGCAGGTTCGAGTACCCAACCTGGTGTGGGTGGTATGGGGGGGCCACTAGACACCAGTTAAATATTGTGACTGGAGTGAGTGATCAGACAATGAGGGGTGCCACTAGACACCAGGGAAATAATATTGACAGACAGGATGAGCGATCAGAGGGTGGGAGTGCCACTAGATACCAGGGAAATATTAACTATGGCCAGGGCAAGCAATTGGAAGGGGTGCCAGTGGACGCCAGGGAAACAATATTGATGGCTGTGACAAGTGATAAGAGGGTGAGGGGTGCCACTAGACACCAGGGAAACAATATTGATGGCTGGGCAAGCAATCAGAGGGGGAGGGTGCCACTAGACACCAGGGAAACAAATTAGTATGGGGCCAGCAATGCATAACACAATTAATACTTTCATTCTGCAGTTCAGTGACTCATTGAACTGCAGAATAAATGTATGGATTGCAGAGTAATTTTATTAAGCTGGCGAAAGGAATTCCGCAGAACTGACCTCTGACAGTGATCAGTTCTGTGGAATGTTTGTTTTTCACAGTTTAATACATTAATCTCCACCGTTTATAAATGTATTCTGTCATTCTAAATCAGAATTTCCATGAAAGTTGATAATTTAATTTCTGAATTTACACAAAAGTGAAAATCTGATTTTTGTGCACATTTTACTGTCTGAAGTTTTTTTTCGCACAGCTCTACTTACTGGTTCCACTGCCAAGCATTTAGTTTTCTTCCAGTTAACCTTTGACCCAGAGATTTTATTAAATTCTACAAGACATGATAATGCTGTCTCTCCCAACTGTACACTGGGAACTAGTAGACACAGATCATCTGCACATGCCACACGTTTTTTGAGGGAAAAGACCTAACTGTGATTGCATAGGTGAAATAAATTGATCTTGTTCCATTTTAAGTATTACTGGATCTAAACCTAAAACACAAAGAAGAGAGCATAAAGGACATCCCTGCCAGACCCCTCTCAAAACCAGACACTGTACACCTAATTTACTATTTATCACAGGAGTTACTGTAGCTGCTGCATATCATTGTTCTAACCCAAACAGTAGAAGGAAACCCATACCTCCTAAGAGTAAGAAAGAGAAAAGGGTGAAATACAATCAAAAACTTTCTCCTGGTCTAAAGCCAGGACAAAGCCCCCTATCTCCTCACTGTTGCAAATATCCACAAATTCTCAAAGCAGAGATAGGTTATCATGAATAGTTCTTCCTGGAATGGAACATGTTTGTACAGGTTTGATTCCTTGTTCAGCTACTCTGATTATTGTTTTCCTTACGGTGTTTGCTAGGACTTTCCAGTCTTTATTTAAAAGACTTATAGGGCAGCAGAAATCAGTAATATCTTTGTCAGTGTACTAGACCCCAAATCCTTCCCTAATAAACTCTTAAATACTGCCCTTAGCTCTGGAAGTAACACTGGGGCTCTTTTTTATATAATTCACTTGGCAGGCCATCTTTCCCATGAGAGACCCCTATGTTCAAAGAAAGTATAGCTTATTGCACTTCACTAGCTGTTATTCCCTTTATCAAGATAGTTGGTCAACCTGTGAATGGATAGGGTGGGAAACCTCATCAGGAAGCTTATCCAAAGATCCTTCTGCTTCAGAAACCTTACCAACTGTCCCTTCTACATATGGCTGTACTTTTACCATTAATTTCCATTTTCATAGCTTAAGTTACCCTTGGCATCCCTGAGAACCTGAAATTCTCAATTTTTCACTCTGTCTCTAAACTTTCAAAAAGATTCACCTGACAGGCCTTTCCTTGTGTCCAGTATTTCTGTTCCACAAGTAAAGATTTTGCCCTACAATACTGGAACTCCCTCATTGCTTGCTTAACCCTTTGGATTTGATCAACGTAATTAACCCCTGTGTCTTCTGCCACAGAATAAAGAGTCTGGAGTTGGGCCCTGTAAACTAAGTACTGTAAATATTGTATATTTTTTAATCTAGAAGAAAATTCTTCTAAACATTTTCATAAATATACCTTGGTATCTTCCTGCCAAGAGAGGGGAGCATTATAAAACTCAAAAACTGATTGTCTAGCTGTTAAAAAAGCCACTAGTTTAGGTTACAACTCTGGTAGCTCTAATAAGGAAACCACTAGGCACCAAATTTCTTTGTTTTCTACGTGGGTTTCGAGGATTGCCAAGTTGTACTGTTATGATTTTATGAACCGAAGTCTCGAGGGGTGTAGCCACTGTTTAGTATACTGGCAACCATGGGGTTATAAAAAAGAAATCTATTCTCATAGATTATTAGTCTTTGAAGAAAATGTATACTGGTGAAACAGCAAAAAAATCATAGCAAAGACCATTACAGTGACAAATTAGAGATTGTCGCTGTAATGGTCCCACTGTACACTGGTGCCGGTTTTGACAGTGTTTCATTCCCATTCAAATCAGCTCTGCCTCAGATTTTTTTATAAAAAAATGGAGGGTGCGGGGGGCAAACAAAAAGTGATTTTCCAACGGGCGAAACTTTGACAGTCGAAGTTTTGACTGTCGATGTCGTGGATTTTGACAACCAAGTAGTTGAGGTGACTTGGTGGAACCTAAAGAAAGTATACTCTGGTTGAATATGATGTACCAAAAAAGTATCTATTAAACCTGCCAACGTTATCATCTGATGAAGGAAAAATCATATCATTAAAAATGTTCTCTTTGCTACCACCTCTATCCTTGAGGGTTAAATCACAATTGAAATCTCCTCCTAAAATTACCCCTTTTGTGTGCAATGCATAAAAAATACTTTATCAGCTAAAAAAGCTGTATTCTAGATTACTTTATTTGTGAGCATATTCATTAATTATGTTTAATTCTTGTTGTAGTATACAAATATGCAAAATTAGGACTCTACCAGGTACCAGATTTACCAACCAATGTAATTTTATTTCTGAGGAACTAAAAAATACTACAGCTCCTGAACATATATCTTCTGCTATGGACCAAAAGGATGGTCTCTCATACCAGCATTATTATGCCCATGTAATATCCCTAAGTGTATAAGTCTAACATCTTGCAGAAAAATAATCACTCCCCATAGACCATAGAGACAAAAAGGTAGCTAATAACTTTTTCTGATTTTTTAATGCTATTTACCTTTAGAGATGATTCTGGCAAGCTCATTATTCCCAATAAGTATAAAAGGGGCTCATTATTTCCATGAAGCATAAGAGGAAGCACAGAAAAGCCATTACCATATTTAAGTTGAGCTATTTCTTTAACTTCTCCTTTATTTTATCTTATGCCTCCTAGATGTCCTTGAATCCTCAGAGCCTCCTTCCATATCTGAAGAAAGATCTGGTTGGGAAGAGGCAATAGATGATCCATACTGACTGTTCCTCAGTATTATCTCAATTATGTCCACTGGACAAAACTTCATACTGATTTGAAGTGGGTGTGGAATTCTGTTTCCCTATTTTAGCTCTAGGAGGCCCTCTGTTCCCTCTTTCCTGGTTACCATATGGAATCGCTCCATAACCAGTGCACAAGGTGGGGCTATATCTTTGTTCTTTTGGGCAGATGGGGGCATAATAGTATTTGGAGTAACCTCCATACTATCTATGCCAGGAACTTTAGCTGTTTGTGCTGGCTAAAACACTGTTACATCCTTAGCCATGAGCTCAACAAGGTCCCCTGTGTCATCACCATCCTGTATTGTCCCAGATGTCCCCTCACCCAGGTTTACCTCCACTAAATCATTTGTATCTGTTGCTAGTTCTGCATCTGTTGGTGCAAACTGAGACTGCAGAGGAGAGGGGGGTGGATTATGGTAGTCCTGATGGATGAGTACTAGACTGCGTAGATTTTCTACAACCTGCATTCTGGGCTGTATTGACATAAAAATTTTGATCTGCTTGATCCATAGGATCATTCTTAATTATGAGTAGCCCATGGAAAGGTTTTAAAAGAATGTTGTGATTCACCATACAAATCACATCTTATTGCATTTTGACAGGAAACACTCAAATGGTCTATTTCCCCCAACATACTACATTTTACTTTACCACAAGTGTTGTTCAGATGTGACCTGGCCCCACATCTGAAACATGCTTTAGGCTGCCCAGCATAAAAGACAAATTCACAGTCTTTCTCCAAATCAAAACAATTAGGTAAATATTTTAGGTCACTTTCAATATTTTAACAATTGTACCCATACCTTCCACCCTCCAATCCAGAGATTCTCTGAGTCCATAATCATATCCGGGGTTCCCAACATGGTATACCACCCCAGCAATGACATGTCGATGTCGACCGACACTACAGTGGCAATTGCACCAGGTCACTGTAGTGTCAGCACTGGGCCCTGGCATTGTTATCTGGGGGTCTTGCACATCATGCCCTAATCAACTCTGAGTTGGAGTTGATTATATTAAGTGGGGGGGCATGAGGGGCACAACCCCCACTTGGGGGGTTTGGGGGTGAAGCCCCCTGAAGAAAACATGGTAGGCAGTGACTATCTTTATGCCAACCGCAAATGCGGTCAATATAAAGATTTCGCTGTACCGTCATTCGACAAAATGTTTGTTGATGAGCGGTAGTAGATCCCCTAACACCATGCATTTGGACTTCCATCAGTACAAAATATCTGTAATAATGACCCCCTCTATTTTAAAGAGGACAGTCACTGTTTTAAAGGCAGGTTTTCATAAAGGTATGGTGAAAAATGATAACTATAAAGGAGTATTTTTAGCCTCATGATATTTTTTCCAAAACCTTTCCAACCCAGACACAGTTTTAAAACTAACATTAAATACTGTGTCTCCAGCTGTGTGGACACAGGATGCGTACCACAGGACTGGAGGATGGCCCATGTGGTGCCCATTCACAAAAGTGGCCCTAATGATGATCCAGGCAACTACAGACCAGTAAGTCTCACACAAATTGTGGGTAAGCTCATGGAGACAATCATAAGAGAAAGGCTGGTGACCTTTTTGGAGGATAATGGACTCCAGGATGGTCAACAGCAAGGATTTGTCTTGGGCAGATCCTGCCAGACAAACCTAATTGAGTACTATGACTGGATGACCATGGAATTGGACAAGGTCCATGTAGTGGATGTCCTGTATTTAGACTTCAGCAAGGCCTTTGTTTCTGTGCTGCATGGGAGGCTGGGGGGAAGCTGAAGTATATAGGGATGGCAACAAATGGGTCAACAACTGGCTGGATGGAAGGCAGCAAAGGGTGGTAGTGGGGGGGGGCTCTCATCCCTGATGGCGGTGACGAGCAGGATACAACAGGGATTGGTACTGGGACCAGTGCTGTTTGGGATATTCATAGCTGATATATCAATTGAGATCCGGAGTAGGATCAGTCTGTTTGCAGACAATCTGAAGATGGGAGCTGTGGAAGATGATATTGAGGGTTGGAGGGGGCTACAGGAAGACCTGACCAAACTACAGGAGTGGTCAGAAACATGGCAGTTGGGGCTCAATGCCAAGAAGTGCAAGGTACTGCATTTCGGGGCTAAGAACCAGGGGAGGAGCTATCATCTGGGAGGGGTATAGCTGGAAAGCACCAAGGAGGAAAGGGATCTAGGGGTGCTTATGGGGGGGGTATGAACAACTCAACTCAGTGCAGGAAGGTGGCAGCAAAAGCCAACAAGATGCTGGGGTGTATAGTGAGGGGGAATCTTCTCCAGTAATAGGGAGATGATCTTTCCCCTGTACAGGTCACTGGTCAGGCCGCACCTGGAATAATGTGTGCAGTACTGGCACCCGTTCCTAAAGAAGGACGTCAGATTGTTGGAGGGGGTGCAGCGTAGGGTGACAAAGATGATCCAGGGATTGGAGGGAAAGTCCTATGAGGATAGGCTGGTGAGCTGAACATGTACTCCCTGGAGAAGAGGAGAGGAGAGATAGGAGGGATATGATCAAAACCTTTAAATACATAAAGGGTATAAGTAAGACTAATACAGAAGGGATTTTCCAGATTAGAAGAGGGAGGCATATGAGAGGGCACCAGCTGAGACTGGAGGGGGGAAGATTCAGGAGGGATATCAGGAGATATTTTTTCACAGAATGGGTAGTAGACAAATGGAATGCTCTACCTGAGGAGGTGGTATCCTGTAGAATGGTGGGTGGTTTTAAGAGGGTGTTGGGACAGAGTGAATGGGGGAATAATGATGAAGAGTGCTGGGGTGGGTGGTGCAGCTGCAAGTTGAGGGGCTAGCTGCACAATCGGGCAGACTCGATAGACCATGATGCCTGTTTTTGCTGCAGTTTTGGTACATTTCTATGTTCATATGTAAGTGCATATATCTCACTAGCAAAAAAATGAAGGCTATCTTTAAGGAGTGTATGACTCATACTCTCTCTGGTGGCTCAGCCATCCCTTCTTTATATTTTATTTTCACTGTATTCTGCCATTTGGCTGCTCTGCAGAGGCAGTAATAAAATCAGAAAGTAAGTGAGGGCTTGTACTCCTTTGTGGTCCAGGCCAGCTAGGGCCTGTATCTGGTTTAGAAGGTCCAGCTGGCATTGAGCCAGGCCTGGTCTCCTGTGTCCTGTGATTCCTTCTGACCCTTCCCCTCAAAAATCACAGCTGAAATTGCATTAATAACATTAGTATTGCCCTGACTCTTTAAATTTGTAGAATCAGCACTTGGTCCTGCAATCATTGACTGTTGTGTATTAACTTCCCCATTTGAGGCCATAGATAATAAACCTGTTAAAGAGCTGGTGACGTGCTTAGGTGAACTTTAACAAAACTTAATATTTAGACTCAGTCCAGTTTATATTTCTCATTAGTTCTGTATTTCTCCTTCCCATTATTTATTACTGAGGTGATTTGTATGAAAACAGGATTTCTGCTCCTGAAGAGTTCATTTATTCCTGCTGCTTTCTCCCTACCTGAAGTCATAGAGCACTGCCTCTGACCTCACAGTTACTCCCATGGCAACAGACTGTGATGTCACAGCAGATGATTATGACTTGGAGTAGGGAGTAAGCTATAGAGGCAGATGAACTCAATACCAACTCTATTGGACAACGATCATATATTCATACCCATTTCCTTAGTAATAAAATATGGGGTGAAATATATGAAATAGAAATGGAATGCAAGCAGAATTGTACCTAATTATTACGTTTTTTAAAGTTTTCTTTGAGGTGTCAGTAGCTCTTTAAGTCAATCTGTGTAAACGCATCCTCTGCCATTTCTCCCCTCTGTGTCTTTTTTAGTTACAGTCTGATGGAAGGTCACATTCAGAGAGTTTCTTTACTTTAGGATAACCCAGTGTCTTGAATATTTTCCTCCCATTCAGGAGAGGATAAAACAGTGTCAGGCATATTATGTACAGCTGCAGAAATTGTAAGCTTATTTTCCCTGTCTTTACCTGCTCCTGTTTATCAGAAGACTGTACTAGTTCTGCAAATGGATTGGAGTGTGGAAAATCTGCTATTTCCAAACACGCTGGCAAAATCAACAGACTGTATGGCATGTCAACAGAGAACCTGGCTGCAGCCATCAGATTCCCTGTATGCTCTTCATACTCTGTAGTGTAGCTTGCAGTGTAACCCAGGGCAACCAACCATGTTGTAGCCCAAGGTTTCTTCTCCCAAGCTAATTTCATTAACCACTCCTCCAGCAGTACAGAAGATAGTGATTGCTCTCAGTTTGGAGCCTTGAGCACTCTTCACCTGACAGTTTGGCATTTGTCTGCTGTTACTGGCTGCTGTCATTAGCTGTTCAACTGAACAGCTGAGTCTGACACTATCAGGTATGTCCCTTACATGGCCACCCTGGGGCTGGCTCCATTTATCTGACAGCTTGCCAGATGCCTCTCCAGACTGCTGCAAATGCTGTTTCTGCTCCATACACCTCTGCACACTCCTCCACCCGGGCCATCATTCCTCCTCTCTCCACACCTTCCTCCATCCTCCTGACAGGAAGCAGCAAATCCCCCTGCAGAAAAAGTATGGGAGTTTCCCCTGTGTCATGGCTAAACACTTCTCCATCAGTATAAACTGGTCCATGTAACCCATCCCTCAGAATGCTCCTGGAAACAAGCTGTCACAACACAGGGGGAACATTGGGGGATACATAGACATTCCAGGGGCACAGACTGCCTGCTAATTGGTATCCTTTTCCTAGGAGTGATCACTGGACCCCACTGGTGTTGCTACTGTGTAGCCTCTCTCCACAAGCTCCAGGAACTGCAGTGGTCCTCATTAACCCTAGTGTGACAGGAACACAAGGGACAGTCATGAGAGGGATGCACATGCATTGAGGCTGCTACACACAATGGACACACAGGCCCCCACCATTTCTGCCCCCTTGCTCTACCACATGTAACTTGGATGGCTCGGACAGAGCACAGAAGCCCTCTAGGTCATCCTTATAGTATACATACCACATACCCACCCACCAAGGCAGCCAGTACAAGAGATGCAGTTCTCAGATTGCATGTCAGCCACCACATGCACCATCACACCATCCGGCTGTTATAGGCACTCTAGGGTTATGGGGTCCAGCCTCCCATAGTAGTCTTGTGGAAACACAACAAATGGTACATCATAGGTTACATTGTACACAGCACATGTCACATGCATGCCCCAATGCCTCTCACCCATTTCATACATACTTTCTGTGGCTCCTTCATCTCCCATATTGCACCTCCATCCTCTGTCTCCTGATAGCAACATTTCAAAACCCTCCAGAGGTTCTGGAGCTACACCCTCACTCTCCCCACAGAGCCTGCTGTCACTGACACCTCCACTGTGACACTAGTGGGTCAGGAATGGCCCAGTGATGCCCCTGCATGACACATTACCCTGCAGGCATGCAAGGTACATGGCACTTTAAAGGTCCCCAAGTACACATGGGACATCCATGCTGCAACCCTTTAAGCCCCCAGGGTAGAGGACAGCACAGACCAGTGTGTGCCACACATCATTGTGCAGCCATAAAGGGGCAACATCATAGGGGTACAGAGGATGTACCCAGGGCTATTAATGAATGTTCTCCTGCTGGACAGTGAGAGGGAGTATGAGCAGTCATTGAGGGCAAGGCCACATCCACATGTATTCCATCCACAGTTGAATGCCAGCGCCCTGTGGGATACAAAATGTGTTGAGTGCTTCCATCTGGACCATGCCATGCCCATGGTCCAGCCCCATGTGTCCCCAAGTACATGACATTCATGGATGATGTCTGTGGATATGAAGGTGCTATGTGCACTGGTGTACTATGCAGCTGGGTCATTACACAGGGTGGCAAGGGATGTCATGGGTGTCAGCCAATCTTCCATGTGCAGGGCACTGCACCAGGTCACCAATACAGTGGTCCTGCATGTGCATGAACACATATCCTTCCCCATAGCAGAGGCTGAAATATGGCCCCCAAAGAGGAATTCTGTGCTATGCATGGCATACCTAATGTACTGGGGGCCATAGACTGCATGCATGTGGTAATCCTATCGATCTAAGGATGAGGAAGCCTACCAGAACTGCAATGGCTACCATGGTATAAACTGGAAGATAATTTGCGATACATTAGGTGTATCACTAACATGTATGCAAAATACCCTGGCTCCTATCATGACTCCCATGTCTCTGAAAACTCAAGGCTTGATGCCCTTTTCAGTGCACATGATGCCAGGGATGGATGACTGATAGGTGGGTATACATACTCTACACAAGTGCCAGATGTGTATGCAGAGACCCTGTGAGATACTAATCCTGTCATTCTTCTGCTACATAGGTGACAACACATATTCACTATGGTTATATGTAATGACATCCTACCTGGAGGGACCCAGTGCAGAGGAGGAGGCATTCAATGAGGCCCTCAGGAAGACACCATCAGTGGTCGACCAGATGATAGGGCTGCTGAAGATGAGATTATGTTGCCAGGATCTGACCAGCAGCACAATGATGCTTGCCCCTTGGAAGACATGCACTGTTCACCAAATGCATCATTCTGCCCACCATGGCTGTGTGGAGTCAGCTACTTATGCCAGAGGACATACAGGGGTTGTCCTTCTTGGTGACAGGGGAAGGGGGACCCACCATGGGAGGGATGCTGAGTCTCTGTCTGGTTGGGCAGCTCGACATGGACTTGTGCAGGGGTCATTCAGCCATTCAGTGGTTAGCATGATGGTGTGGCACAGTGGTGAGAACACACCCTGAGAGCCATTCTGCCCAGTGTGGGTGGGGGGAATTAAGTCCATGCCTGGTGATATCTGTGGCCATAGTTTATGTACTGTGGGAAGTGGGAGGGTGGTGCCATAGTGTTGCTGGTATGTGTGATGGGGGAATTATGTTTGAGCGATATTTCTGGTAGGTGCTTGTGTGCCACTCTGTGTCAGTTGCTGTTGTTAACTGCATCACTTTCTCCTTGCCTGCTGCTGCTCAAGCCATGTTGATGAACATGTGCTGAAGTGATGGTCTTAGCTGTCTCCTTTCTACATTTGCTGGTGTGCCTGTTAGGCTGTGTCAGCCTCCATTTGAGGTTGGCTGTTCTCCCTCTCCTCAGGGTCACAGGGGATGGCAGGTGTGTGGTGCATTGGAGATACGGGGTGCCTCAGTGACTGTTGTGGTGTCCATGCTCATTCCTAACACTATGTGCTTGATCAGCCACTCCAGCAGGTCCCCTATTCCATCTATCACCCTGTGCATCCCCATCATTTCTGTTGTCAGCTTCTTTAGTTCCTCTGTGTCTTCCCTCTGTGCTTGGAGGTGGTCACACTCTGGTTGCAGTACCATGGGGTAGCATGTGTGGAGTATACCTCTGGAGGCTGTCCTCCCTGTCCTGCCTGTCAGGTGGATTGACATGCCCTTGTCTCCAGTATCTGTGTTGGGTTGTGTGTTCCACCTCGTAACCCCTGCTCTCTTTAAAAGACCAAATATACCTAAATGTTCTCATTCTAATCCTATTGTCTTCTTTGTCTCAATCCTCTGTATAATCACCTACTTGTTCTAAATGTACTAACGTGGAACCTATGTAAAGAGCTCTGAACTCTAATGGTTAATCCAAGATCAGAAATAAAGAAACTAAATAAATAAATAAATAAAAACCAGATATCTGTCCTGCCTCCCACACAACTAAGCATCAGTCAAGGCAGATCCCTAGTCTCTGTCAGGGGTCTCTGATGCGCTGGACTCTCACCCCTCACCCCCTGGAGAAGGAGAGCCATCCCCTGGATGCTCCATCTTTCTCCACCCAGCCAGCCCTCTGACTCCCGGGTCCGTTCTCGAACTTGGGATGTCGGCGTCACAGGTGGATGCCTTGCAGCTGTGCCGGCAGGCCGCCCCTTTCCTTTTTGGCCTCCAGCAGGTGCCCTTAGCAAATCCTGAGAGGAACTAGCCTGTGGCCCTGAATTACTATGGTTACCCTAACTGCATTATCTCTAGTCTGTCTTTATCTTTCCTTAGAGTTAGGAACTCCAGAGTAGGGTTATTTTGATATTCATTGAAAAAAAAAACAGATACCTTCACTATCAGCAAAATTTAGGATTTTTGGATAAAGCTGCCTGTAAATTCTGCAAAAGCCTCCTGACACTGATTTATTATTAACTTCCTCCCAAACCACCCTGTAACTTACAACCTGCCTCCTCCCAAGCCCATGTAGAGAATTATATTTAAACTACAAAGTAAGTAAAGGAAGCAGTAAAAAGGGAATTGTTAGGATCAAGAAAGATGGAGGATGGGTGGAAAACAGTGAAGAACAGGCCGAGGCACTGAATGAGTACTTCAGCTCTGCAGTCACTATGGAAAAGGGTGGACCTATGCCACATGGGATTTAGGGGTAGTAATGGGGGAATGAAACAGATGGGGATATCAAGGGAGATAGTGTCTTAGAAAGTCTCAAGGCCCTTTGGGTGGACAAGGCAACTGGTCTGGATGACATACCCCCGAGAGTCCTGAGAGAACTGGTGGGGGTATTGGCAGCCCTCCTATCAGATCTGTTTAACACCTCATGAGAGACAGAGTGTGTGCTTCAGGACTGGAGAATTGCTCATGTGGTGCCACTACACAAGAGTGGTCTCAGAGATGAATCTGGCAACCACAGACCAGTCAGTCTAACACCCATTATTGGCAAATTAATGGAGACCATTCTAAACAAGAGGCTGCTAAACTTTTTGGAGGTTAACGGTCTCCAGGATGGTAGGCAGCATGGGTTTGCCATGGGGATATCCTGCCTGACCAACATGAAAGAATTTTATGACTGGGTCACAAGGTCATTAGACAAAGACCAGAGTGTGGATGTACGATACCTGAACTTTAGTGAGGCCTTCGACTCTGTGCCGCGTGGAAGGATGCTTAGCAAACTGAGTAATCTGGGAGTCTGGGACAAGCTGCTTGAGTGAGTAAGGAGCTGGCTGCAGGAAAGGAAACAGAGAGTGATAGTAGGGGGTGAGCTAACCAAGCCTAGACCTGTAACCAGTGGAGTACCACAGAGATCAGTACCTGGTCCAGTGTTATTCAACATCTTTATTGGTGACATAGCGGTAGGGTTCAAAAATAAGGTCTGCCTTTTTTGCAGATGATACTAAGATCTGTGGGAGGGTAGACATACAGGAGGGAAGACAGGAACTCAGGAAGGCTCTGACCAGACTAGAGAAATGGTCTAGAATCTGGCAGGTGGGGTTCAACGACAAGAAATGGAAGGTCATGCACCTGGGAGCTAGGAACACAGGGGCCAGCTACTGGCTGGGGTGTGTACAAGTGTCCAGCTCATAGGAGGAAAAGGATCTAGGGGTGATAGTCAAGGGTGACATGAAACACTCTGCATAGTGTTATAAAGTGCCAGCCAAAGCAAATAAAATAATACTGGGTTGCATCGCCACAGGAATCACCTCCAGCGGAGAGAGGAAGTCATTCTGCCCTTCTACAGGTAATTGGTTAGACTACACTTGGAACACTTCATGCAGTTCTGGTGCCCTCATTTGAAGAAGAACATCAAACTACATGAGGGAGTCCAGCGTAGGGTGACCAAGTTGATCGAGGGCATGGGAGACAAACCATATGATGAGAGGTTAAGGGAGCTCAATACTGTATGTATTTTTGGAAGACAGAAGGGAAAGAAGGGATATAATAGAAACCTTCAAGTATCTAAAGCGTATAAACAGGGTTGGAGTGGAGGGCATTTTCAATTTAAAAATGGAGGGGACCACTAGGGGACACAGTCTGAAACTTGGGGGGTAAATTTAAAAAGGAAACAAGGAGGCACTTTTTCATGGAAAGGGAGGTGTCAAAGTGAAATGAACTGCCTGAGAAGGTGATATCACTGAAAACAGTGGGAAGTTTTAAAGAGGATGGGGCAGGGTAAAAATGAGAATGGCAACAGGAGAGAGGAAGGGGATGGGGAAGGGGGTAGGATTGCTCTGGGCGGCAAGAGGAGAGTGGGACAGCTCCAGTAAATAGACTGAGCTGCACACTTGAGCAGACTTGATAACACCACTAGGGCAGTTTTCTGCTGGCAATTTTTGTATGTTTGTATAAAGCACCTTATCATAATAAAACCAAACTACCCCTGCACCCTGGTACAGGGAACACATTCTCTAACCCCTAATTCAATAAAGAACCCCCACCCAGCACATTATTTTGCTGCCAGCATCCCCGTCACAGCTTCCAAATTTAATATAACAACGAAGTCGGGTTACTCAGATCACATCAGGTCCTACTTCAGGGCAGCTTGGACTTGTCTTCATTCTGGAGGTACTATTGCATGTATGACTGAACAAACATCCTCCTATAGTAGAAACACCAGATTAGCTGACAGGTGAACAATCAGATGTTACTACTATAGGAGGATATCATTTCAGTCATATATAGCATCTGGAATGAAGACAAGCTCAAGTTGCTGTGACATGGGACCTGATGTGATCCAAGTCTCCTAACTCAGATGTTTTGCCACATCTGAATGCTATGGGGATAAGGAGGGAGTTAGGGGATAGCTGTTGTATTGGGTAGGGGGTAATTTATTGAATCAAGGGGTTCAGAAACTTGTGCCAGGGTGGGGGGAGGCTTGTGATTTCATGGGAGGTAGTTCTGGTTTATTATAAGAGAGTGCTTTATAATGTAAATACTGTATAACTCTCTAAGTGGGCTTGGGAGGAGGAAGATTGTTGGTTGCAGGGTGGTTTGGGTGGGGGGTTATGAAGTGATGGGGGGTGTACAGGTCAGGATGCAAGTGTAGCAGGATAGTTTGTTTTTACAGTTGGATATCAGATATCGGACTAGGATAGTCCATTATCTGGTATCCAACTATCTAATTGGATTTTGGAATAATCGAGCACCCTTACTCCAGAACTGAGCACAGTATTCCAGATGGGATCTCATCACTGATCTATAGAGAAGTACTAGTAATTTGTTCCTCCTGCTATCAAAATCCCTCCCAGAACACCCTAACATTCTGGTTGCCTTGCTGTAGGCTTTGTTGCATTGGCTAGTTTGTTTTAGGGAGTCAATTAGGATGACATGGTAGTGACCAAGGGAAATGTGGGGGCCATCCATAGTGGAGACCCCAGGGATTGTGGTAGAGGACCCCAGAGGAGGAGGAGGAAATAATTTCTAGTGGGGGACTCAATTGTGAGGGAGGTAGATTTTGGAAATGGAAAGGGGGGGAGGCAGGTTAGGTGCCTACCTGGTACCATGGCCCGGAGGGATGGGAAGTGAATCCGAGGATCGCTAGGGCAGAGGGGCAGAAGGGAGAGCTGTATGACATTGTCCACCTGAGAACTAATGAACTGGCTAGAGATGAAGCTGGGATAGTGCAGGGTGAGTTTAGGGAGCTGGGGAGGAGTTTTAGACAGGTAGCTCACTCAGTGGCTTTCGATGAGGTGCTGTGTGTCTACAACAGGAGACAGGAGAAGGAACTCTGCACCAGGAGCTTCAATTCATGGTGGAAGGAATGGTGCAGAGAGGAAGGGTTCAGCTACATTTGCAACTGGGGACCCACCTGGTAAGAGAAAGGCTCATACAGGGGTGATGGTCTGCATCAATCCAGAAGGAACACAGCAGTCCTCAGTGGTTGGTTTAAATGTTACTTTGATGAACATTTAAACTAGCTGGGTGGGGGGTGGCAGGAGGAATCGGGGAGTTAGAAACTGCTTTCCTTAATGGGCTGAACAGAGTGAGGAGAAACCGAGAGGAGAGGAATCCCTCAGGGTGCAAATTAATAAAGGGAGCAGGGTGGTAGAGATAAAGGGGGAAGGAATGTAAGCATTAACAAGAGAGGTGAGAAGGTGGGAGGTCAAAAAGGAAAAAAGGTTGGGGGGCAACAAGTAAAGTGGAAACAAAATCTTGAAGGCCATGTGTGCAAATGCTAGAAGTCTAGGAAATAAGATTCTGGCAGAGGCCAACCTGAACATTGTGGCCATTACTGAGTCATGGTGCACTGATAACCATGACTGGGACATGGTCATACCATGATGGGGGCAAAAAACAGTGGTGGGTTTTAAGAATGTATGGGATATGCCCAAAGGAATCATAATGGAAAGGAAAGGGGAGGGCGAAAGAGCTGTAGATTAGGCATGGTCTGATGGAATGGTGTGGGCAGGGTGAAAAGGGCAGACTGGATGGGCCAAGCGATCCATATCTGCCATTAAATTCTGTATTTCTGTTTCTATGTTTCTATGACTTCCAGGTCCTTTTTTCTCAGAAGTAAGGTTGCGCTTGACCCCTCCCATCTGGTAGTCCATTTCGTTCCTTATGTGCATCATCCTGCACTTTTTGGTGCTGAATTTTAGCTACTAAATCTTGTAAACCCATGTTGCTTAATAAACAAAACTAGTTAATGTATACAATAGATTATATTTTTACATTTGAATTAATCAAGGTAAAGTGAGTAAATGAGGGAAGTGTAGGAAGTACTTCATATATAGCAGGACTCCATATATAAAGTATGTTTTTGGGGTTCTAGTCAAGGGTACTAGGCAGATAGAGGAAAGCAAGTTATTAACAATATTCTAGGGATTATCAAAGGATCAGTATGGAGATGAGGTACAGTATGGAGGTAGTCAGTTGTGGGGACTGTGGGAACACTCTTCTCCTGGGTTGTGTTCTGGGGAGGAGGCTCTGCCCCATCTGTAGGACCTTTACAGATCTCCATGCTTAGCTAATAGCAGCATAAGACAAGATTTCTCAGCTGCAGAACTGGCTCTTCTGGGATCCACACCTCCACTTCCCCCGAGGCCCACTGTCCCAAGGGGCTGAAGAGTGGTGGGAAAGATGGGGAGGGTGTCAGGGGCAGCCACAAGGGTTTGATCAGTCTCCCACCATTCAGACAGCAAACTGTTTTAAACCTCTGGAGGAGGCTCAGGTACCTGACTCCGTTGGGGGGGGGGAATCTGAGTTAGTCGGGAGAAGTGTGCAGGATGACTTGGTGGCACCCAGACAGGAGAGCAGAAGGAAGTCAGCAAGGAGAGTCTTAGTGATGGGGGACTCAGTGATTAGGAAATAGAGAGGGTGGGGAGGGGAGTGAAATGGATCAGATGCCTTCCTGGTGCATCAGCAATGTCATGTATACATAGGAAAGGGAGGATGGCATAGAAGGGGAAGCTGGGGGTACTGGTACACTTGGGTGACAATGATCTGGTGAATCAGCCTGTAGAGGAAGTGAAGCAGAACTTTAAGAGGCTGGGTGACAGAATGAAGGCACACTCAGCTTTCTTGCTTTTTCTGAGGTTCTTCCTGTTTGGAATACAGGAAATGGAACAACAGAATAAGGAACGAAAATATTGAGGAATTTAATGGATGGTTGAATGACTTGTGTCAAGAGGAGGGTTCCACTTTGTGAGAAGACTAGGAGATTCTGATAGAAACACAGAAACATAGAATTTGATGGCAGATAAGGACCGCTTGGCCCACTTAGTTTGCCCATTTCCCTACCTAATGGATAATCTGCAGAGCCTAGTTAACCAACAACCTACTTCCTCCTACCCCCCACTAGAATTACCTTATATCTGTCCCATGCATTCTTGAGTTCCCCCACTGTTTTTGACTCCATGACCTCCTCAGGAAGGCTGTTCCATGTATCCACAACCCTCTTTGTGAAAAAATACTTCCTCACATTACCACAGAGCTGTCCCCCCTCTATCTTCAAATTGTGTCTTCTTATTTGTGCACCTCTCTTTTTCTGAAAGATGCTACCCTCTTGGACTTTGTTGATTCCCTTGAAGTACTTGAAAGTTTCTATCATGTTCCCCCTCTCCCTCTTTCCTCAAGGGTAAACATATTAAGCTCCTTTAGTCTCTCTTCATAAGTCTCCAGGTGCAGACTCTGCACCATTTTAGTTGCTTTCCTCTGGACAGCCCCTATCCTATGTCCTTGTGGAGAGGGGGTCTCCAGAACTGCATTCAATGCTCCAGATGGGGTCTCACCCACTTGTACAGAGGGATAACAACTTCCTGTTTTCTACTGGTGATGCCTTTCCCTATGCATCCCAGTATCCCCCCAGCCCTCCTTACTGCCTCCTCACATTGCTTACCCACCTTTAGGTCATCTGATATGACTACCCCCAGGTCCATTTCCATTTTTGTTGTTGTTAGTATCTCACTCCCCATTGTGTACTCTTTCCCCTGGGTTTTTGTTTCCCAGCTGCATTACTTTGCACTTCTTTGCACTGAATCTAAGCTGCCATACATTTGACCATTCCTCCAACCTTGCCAATTCTCTTCTCATCCTTGCCACCCCACCTTGTGTATCAGCCCTGTTTCAGATCTTTGTGTTATCTGAAAAGAGACATATGTTTCCTTCCGGTCCCTCCGCAATGTCAATTATAAAGACATTGAAGAGGACTGGTCCCAGTACTGAACCCTGTGGTACCCCATTAGTAACCCCCCTTTCTTCAAAGTGGACTCCATTTACTATTACCCTCTGCATCCTGTTGTCCAGCTAATTCTTTACCCAGGCTACCACCTTGGAACCCACTCCAAGGCTGGCTAACTTGTATATTAATCTTTCATGTGGGACTGTGTCAAATGCCTTGCTAAAGTCTAGGTAGGCCATGTCCACAGCCCCTACCTGATCTACTACTTTGGTCACCCAGTCAAAGAAATCTATAAGATTCGTCTGACATGACCTTGCCACTGTGAATGCATGCTGCCTTGGGTCCTCTGCCCCGCTGACCTCTAGGTACTCAACATTTCTTTCCTTCAGAAGTGATTCCATCATTTTCCCTACCACTGAGGTCAAACTAACAGGTCTGCAGTTTCCTGCCTCTGCCTTGCTCCCACTTTTGTGAAGTGGAATCACATCTGCCCTCCTCCAGTCCATAGGTACCATCCCATCTGCCCATGATTTGTTAAAGAGGGTAGTCAGTGGTTTCACTAGTTCTACCCTTAGTTCTTTTAGAATTCTTGAGTGAATCCCATCAAGCCCCATTGCTTTGTCCACCTTCAGTTTTAAGAGTTCTTTCAGAAACCTTTCTCCTGTGAATAGACTGATATCGACCCCCCCTATCCAGAGTGTTTCTATTGTTTGGTTTATGTACCTCCCCTTCCTCTTCCTTTGTGAATACTGAGTAGAAGTATTCATTCAGTATCCCTGCTTTTTCACTGTCACCCTCTACCCACATTCCATCCCCTTTATTAAACCTCAATATACATCCCTTGGTCTTTCTTCGCTCCCTAATGTACCTATAAAAGGTTTTATTCCCCTTCTTAACAGAGCTGGCTATCTTTTCCTCAGTCTCAGCTTTTGCTATTTTGACTGCCTTCCCTGCCCCCTTCTGCTTTAACTGATATAGTTCTCTGTCCTGCTCCTTCTGTGTTTCCTTATATTTCCTGAATGCTATCCTTTTCTTCTTAACCTTCCCTTACACCTCTTTTGAGAACCATAGTGGCTTTTTCCTTTGTTTTGTTTTGTTGATTTGCTTTACAAAAGGACTTGTTGCCTCTGTGATGGCAGTTTTGATGTTTCCCCATTGTTTTTCCACCCCTCCTTCTTGCCTGTTTGCTAGTGCTTTTCTGAGGCACTCTCAAATTTTGCCAAAGTCAGCTCTCCTAAAGTTCAACACCCTTGCTTTTGTATGGCTTGACTCTACAGCTGTGTTTATTGTGAATCACACTGTTTGGTGGTCTATAAAGGAGGTTCTTCAAGGGTGATGGCCTTCACCTGATGAGAGAGGGACCAGTGCTTTGAGGCAGAAATTTGACATCTACTGTAAACTGACTGTGGGGAAGATGGATGCTAGGAGAACCACTGAGAAAGGAAAGTGGGTGGGAAATTTAGCTACAGCTCTCTCTGTCTCTCTCAACAGGGGACTAGTAGCAGCAAGGTGGGTAACAGCAAGGTTGAAGTTTGAATAAGGTTAGGGGAAGAGGCCAATGAGGGAGGGTGGACAAAGCCTACATTCAGCACAAAAATGAAAAATTAAAGAGTCTAGGGAAGAATAAGGGAGAAGGAATAGGCAAAAGCAAAAGGGGATCAGGAGAAAGATGGAAAATAGTCTTCCTTGATGCCATGAGTCTGGGAAGTAAAATTAGTGTGATCAGGGATTGGTGGCAGACATTTAGATGGACCCAGTAGCCATCAAAGAAACTTGGACAACAGAGAATAATGATTGGGATCTGACTGTCCCAGGCTGCACCATGTTTATATGAGATAAAGGAAAAAGTAAAGGTGGTGGCATATCCTTATATGTCAGGGAAAGCACAGAGGCAGTGGAGGATGGAAACATCAGTGGAAGTGATGGGGACACAGAATCACACTAACTAAAGGGTGGCGAAGAGGGCAGTGGTGTTGGTGGGAGATCTAAACCTGCCAGTCAAGTTCTGATGGGTACACTGCAGGACTGCCTGACAGTGCAGCTGGTTAAGGAACCCATTAGGCAGGCTGTCAGTCTCCATGTGATGCTCATCAACTCAGAAGTGGTAGGATGAGTAAGGCTAGAGGAGGCACTAGGGTTTAGCAACCATAACTCTATATGGCTCAACCTGGCCCTTGGGACAAGTAAGCCATCATCAAAGGTTGAAGTCCTATATTTCAGAAGGGCAGACTTCAACCAGATGAGAGAGTTGATGCAGGACAATTTAGTCATAGTGGACAGCATGAGGAATGTGAAAGGGGACAATGGGGGCAATCAGTGGGGCATTCTTAAGGCAACAAAGTCTTGCATGAGAATGGTAATCAAAAGAAACAGGTGCAAAAAGACCAGTATGGTTTCTGAAAAGGTCGGGGAAGCAGTGAGAGACAAATAGAAGTCCTTCACCAAGTACGAGGAAAAACAAGGGGAGGAAGAATAGGGAGGGTACCAAACAAGAACAAGAGAAACCAGTCAGTGAAGCAAAAACAGGCACAGAGTTTCACATTGTGGAGGGGGTCACTGTAGGGGAAAAACAATTTTTTAGGTATAGTAGGGAAAAAAGAAAGAAAGGTGTAGGAATTGTTGGGCTAACAGAGGAAGGTAGGGTAACTGAGGAAGACGAGCAAAAAGCAGGTGTTCTTAATGACTACTTCTGCTCTGTATTCACAAGAGAAGACAGAGGACCTCTGCCCAGAGAGTGACATTAAGGCAGCTGTAAGGGTGATCCCTGAGATGAGGCAACAAGTATAATGGTAGTTATCTAAATGTTTCCTACCTTGAGGTATCTCGATGTACCACTGAGGTACCACTGAGGCAATCTGCATTGACTGTAATATGATCCAGTCTCATTCTGCCTCAGTATACCCAGGTATACCTCAGTAATGAGAAACTTTGTATTTACCAGTGAAAGGGTTCGGAAAGGTCTAACAGCCCTAAAGATTGATAAGGCTGTAAGACCATATGGGATACATCTGAGGGTGCTCAAGGAATTGGCAACAGAACTAACTGAACCCCTGGTAGGGTTATTCAATATCTCAATTCAGAAAGGAGTAGTTCTAAAAGACTGAAGTGCAGCGAATGTAGTCCTGCTCCACAACGTAGGGGACAAGGCACATCCAGCTAACTACAGACCTGTCAACCTTACCTCTGTTGTGCGTAAACTGATAAAGACACTAGTCAAAAAGGACCTCATGTACTACCTGGAGAGCAATGGACTCCAGGACAGTAGACAGCATGGGTTTGTGTGAAAGAGGTCTTATCAGAGCAACATGATTAGGTAACACGGTGGATAAGGGCCATGTTGTATATTTACTGTACTTCAATTTCAGTAAGGCTTTCAACTGAGTGCCTCTCAGAAGGTTGCTGAAGAAGCTAGAGGATTTGGGTGCAGTGATGAACACAGATGGGTGAGAAAGTAATTGTAAGGGAGACAGCAGAGGGCTGTGGTTAACAAAGTTAAATCAGAAGAGAGGGAGGTAACTAATGAGATGCATCAAGGATTTGTCCTGGGTCCAGTCCTTTTCAATATGTTCATTAGCAACATGAGAGAAGGCATTCAGGGTAAGATATGTTGCTTTGCAGAAGACACTAAGCTGTGTGGCAAAGCAGACAGTGAGGAGGGGGTTAGTAAGATGTAAAGAGACTTACAAATGCCAGAGAAGTAGTCAAGGGTGTGGCAGTTGAAATTTAATGTCAAAAATTGGAAGTGATGCACATAGGGAGTAAGAACCCCAGGACAGGCTGCTGATAGGGTCAGGAAGGTTAAGCTCGGCATGGCATCTGAGGAAAGAGACCTAAGATTCATCATCAGTGACTCCCTGAAACAATCAAACCAGTGTAACAAGGTCTACAGTAAGGAAAATAAGATGCTGGAGTGTATAGAAAGGGGTACTGACAGCAGAAGGAAGAAGGTACTGCTACCTCTCTATTGATCACAGGTGAGACCCCCCCCCGGGAGTACTGTGCCCATTTCTGGAGTCCTCATCTAAGGAAAGATAAGGACAGGCTGGAGACCGTGCAACATAGGGTGACAAAATGATTCAGGGTCAGCAGGGCAGATCTTATAAAGATTGGCTCAAGGCACTGAGCATGTATTCACTGGAGGCCAGACGATAGGGGGGAGATATGATAGAGACCTTAAAAGTACCTGAAAGGAAGGAACAAAGTAAACTGTGAGGAACTATCTAGCATAAGTAGTAGATTCAGAACTCAGATGAGTGGAAACTGATAGTGGGGAGGTTCAAGAGGGAAGTAAGAAAGTTTTTGTTTACAGAAAGGGTGTTGGGGCAATGGAACAATCTGCCAGCTGATGTGGTGGGTGCCAAAACCATCAGTGGTTTCAAACATGGCTGGAACAGAGTTAAGAGTTTAGTCGTTGCTCAGGGCAGTAGCAGTAAGGCGAGGGGCATGGGTAAATAATGTGGGTTAGAACCTTGTAAGGAAAATAGGTCCTGCATTTGTTATGGTTTTATAGGCAGACTGAATGGACCAGTAGTCTTTTTCTGCCATCATTGTCTATGTCTCTATTTTTATTTCATACTAATAAGAAACTGAGTGATGAACGAATTGTGTAAAGGTGCATATTACAAATTATTATTTAGTCCATTTTCTTGTTTATGTTGCAATTTATTTAAAGCAGTTTAAAAGGAAATGCATGATGACATTGCTTTTGCATCTTGCTTCTTCTCATCTTTCATACTGCATAAGTGGCAGTGCTATACTGGAATGTTTGGAAGTTTTCTGCTTGTGAACTGCAAATAGCTGCTTTTTACATGTTGTCTCTTTGCCTAACCCCAGCTCACATACAGTAACACATACTCTGATAGATTCCACACCATCTGTGATTTTTAATGAAAGAAGATACCAACTCATAAGAAGTAGCTAATAATAACTGGAGCAGCTGTGCACTGTCTCCCAAGAGAATTATGGGAGAAGTATTGAATGCATGGCATTGCTTTGAGAGAATTTGTTTTGATAATGTTTGCTACAGGAAAGGTAAACATCCATAAGCATCTGAAAAAATAAACATAAAAGTGGGCAATTGGTTTAAAGTTGTAAAGTAGAGTACAAAAAGGGGTTAGCAATTTGTATTGCAATTTAAAATACTTCACGTTATTATTATGCTTAATAATGTGTTAGATGTGACATACAGGGGGGCAGACTTTATGGGCATGGGAAATATTCTCAAGGATCACTTGAAGGGGATTACCTCAACAACAAGTGTGGAAAGGAGATGGGAGGTCATAAAACGGGGACTTCATGAGGCAGTCAGGATCTGCGCTAAGTTGAAACGTAAGGGAGCAAGGTCACATAAACCATGCTGGTGGTCCAGTGAGGTCCAGGTAGCAGTCAGAGAAAAGAAGGCGGCTTACAAAAATATAAAACAACAAGAGGGATAGGGATAAGGAAATGTACCAGCTTGCATCTAGAAAAGTCACCCGTATGGTGAGGGAGCAAAGTCCAGTAAAGAGCATCGGCTGGCACAGGGTATACATGGAGGGAAAAGGGCTCTTCCGCACATTGGGGAGCGGAGAAAACTAAGGGCCATCTCAGCAGATTGAGACTGTGAAGGAGGGTGGTGGAAGAGGAGGGACCAGGCAGAGGTATTTAACCAGTACTTTGCCTCTGTGTTCACTAGGGAGGGATGGGATATCTACAAAGCAAGGCACAAAGGGGATAGAAGCGGCAGGGAGTGGGATCAGGGAGCAGCAGAAATGGAGCAAAGGGAGGAAGGTACCCCAGGGTGTCGCATCTGGATAAGGATAAAAAGACCAGTAAGGTGGAGGGGACGGATGATGCCATCCCACCAAAAGGTGTGGTTTGCCCTCAAGGCCCTAAAGAAGACAAATCTCCTGGGCGGATGGCATTCATCGAGTACTATGGGAATTGGCGGACATACTGGCTGCACCTCATGGAGCTTTTCAACAGGTCACTTGAGACAGGGAGGTACCTAGGGATTGGCAGAGGCACATGTGGTACCAATCCATAAAGGGGGGGTCAAGGAAGTACCGAGGAAACTATAGACCCATCAGTTTAACTCGGTGGTGGGAAAATTAATGGAGAGTATACTAAAGGAACGATTGGGGGTTTACTTGAGGAGGTGGGAGGTCTGGATAGTCGGCAGCATGGGTTTGTGCCAGGTAGATCATGTCAAACCAACCTTGTAGAGTTCTATGAATGGGTAACATCAGAACTGGATAGGGTAAGCCTGTGGATGTATTATTCTTGGACTTCAGCAAGGCGTTTGACTCTGTCCCCCACAATGGTCTGGTGGAGAAACTGATGGGGTTAGGAGTAGGCCCTTTGATGGTCAGATGGATTGAAAACTGGATAGCTGGACGCACTCAGAGAGTAGTGGTCTGTGGGGAACTCTCGAACCCTACAGAGGTTGGTAGTGGGGTACCACAGGGCTCGGTCCTGGGTCCAATCCTGTTTAATGCATACATATCAGACATCAGGGATGGTATAGGGTGTGAAATGAGTCTCTTCGCGGATGACTCCAAGATGGAGCAGTAGTTGAGGAGAGAGGGAGGTTGGCCCTGCAAGGGACCTGGACACCCTGGAAAGCTGGGCTCACACATGGAAATTAAATTTCAATATCACCAAGTGCAAGGTGTTGCATCTTGGTCGGGAAACCCCAACACAGGTACACCCTGGGAGGGAGGTGTGGAAGCCTCAACAGGGGAAAAGACCTAGGGGTCATGGTGATACATGTATGAATAACACTGAGCAGTGCAGGAGAGCAGCTAGCAAGGCAAACAGGATGTTGGGATGCATCGCAGGATCACCTCTAGGAGCAAGGAAGTGATTCTGCCACTGTACAATGGACTGGTTAGACCACACCTTGAGTACTGTGTACAGTACTGGAGACCACACTTGAAGAGGGACATACAGCTCCTGGAGAGGGTACAGAGGAGGGCAACAAAGATGATACGAGGGCTAGGGATTTGACTTACGAGGACAGACTTGAGGAGCTCTGCCTGTTTTGCTGGAGGAGAGGAGACAGGGGGACATGATTGGGGGTCTCAAGTACCTCAAGGGAATAAATAGTAAACATGGAGGGGATCTTTAGACTAAAGCAGGGAGGCATCACCAGAGGGCATGGTTTGAAGTTGGAAGGTGGAAGGGTGAGGGGGGAAAGAGGAGGAGGTTTTTCACTGAGAGGGTGGTGGACCCTTGGAATGCTCTGCCTGGTGAGCTGGTTCAGAGATCCACAGTGGAGAGCTTTAAGAAAGGGTGGGACAGACACAGAAAGTGGATGTATCAGATGATGGCCTGTCCCGGGGGGGTGGGGATGGATGATAGGGGTTTCTGGAGCACAAGGGATGGGAGGGTCTCGGCACCCAACTAAGGATCTAGGTTCAAGCAGACTTGATAGACCATAAGGCCTAATCTGCTGGCAAATAGTATGTTAGTATGTTAGTATACTGATACTGAAGTGTTGCTCTTCAAGTGTTTAAAAATTGTTGAAGTGTATTTAAAAGATTTAAGGACAGTCACTTGTAGCAAGGGTAAGGTTACAGAAGGGATGGGTGATAGGTAAAGGGCAGGCCAAAATGTAATGTACAGTAGAAGCAACACCCTTTATATGTTAGCTATATAAGGGCATAACAATTAACAAAACAGGAAACAACTAGAAGTGCCATAATGTGAGGATGACTGGACCATGGGTAGGGAAGATGTGGGGGAATAAGAGCATTTACAGACATCAGATCACTGGAAATAGGGTGGTGTGCTGTAATGGTTGTGGGGCTGCAGTATTCCTGGGAACAATCTGGGTAAAAAGGGTATGTCCAGTGTGCTGGAACCAGGAACAATTAATGGCAATTATAAAATGGGTAGAAAGAATGCTGATTTCTGATTGGCCGAGAACTGCTTTTAGCTGGGCCGTTATCCCAGCACAACGGCTCAGCGGAAAGTTAATATCTTTAAAAAAATGCATAAAATTTACTAAAAATTACCCATTTCATAATCACAATAAGGCTCTCCAGGTGGTGTGTTATGGTGGCCTAACTGTCCTTCTCAGGTGGTGGAAGCACTCTGCTATGACTCGTGATTCAACGCACCCAAGGTGGGCCATTATCCCACCATAATACACCCCCTGTCATGCCTTATTGCTTACTAAATTATCAATTAAGTAAAGCAGCTCAGAGATGAGTTGGGGAGGATGGCATGGAGTGTACAAGAAGCTGGGCAGGGGACAGGAGGACAAATTGGCATTGCTCAGGGAAGAGAGGTCAGTAAGCAGTGGATGAGGATAGACAGGATTACCCAAGCTCCAGTGGTTACATTATCTTTGAGGGTCATGGAGCTGAGGGAGGTTGAATGGCAAGTAGGAGGGAGAAAAGGTAGGATTGCAGGAGATGAAACAGGAGGGCAAAAATTAAAAGAGGTTCCCTTAAGGAATAGATTTCACCCACTGTCTGGAACTGGGAATAAGGTAATAGGTGACAGAGAGAGAAATGGTCAGGATAAGGCAAAGGGGTTGGGGAAATAGGACAGGAGAACAGGGGTTGGACGGTACAAAATATGACACCATGTCAGACTGTGTTACCTCAGAGGATACCACAGAGGAGGGGCAGCTGGACTATGGTGGGCTCCTGAAGGGTGGAATTGGTGGGTTCTGGAAGATAGGTGGGGGTGGGAGGTACATTCCTCAATCAGTACCACTACAAAATTCCTACACCACTCTGGCAGGGCAGGACTGCCAGGAAGAGGCACCCATGGTAGTAGCCAGGAAGGATGTGAGGGCCCTTTGTAGTG
This sequence comes from Neoceratodus forsteri, assembly GCA_016271365.2. Lineage (NCBI taxonomy): Eukaryota > Metazoa > Chordata > Ceratodontiformes > Ceratodontidae > Neoceratodus > Neoceratodus forsteri. The sequence continues at coordinate 962,620,728 of CM028132.1, read as the reverse complement.
GAGACCCCAAGGATGGTGGAAGAAAACCCCAGAGGATGAGGAAGCAGATTCTGGTGGGGGGCTTAACTGTCAAAAGGATAGATTTGGGAGTAGGAATGGGGTGGAGAGGAAGGTCAGGTGCCTACCTGATGCCATGGCCAGGAGGGATGGGAAACATATCCAAAGGATTGCAGGGCAGCAGGAAGGAAGGAGGAGTTGGATGTCATTGTCCGCTTGGGCACAAATTACCTGGCTATGGATGGAGCTGGAATAGTGCAGGGAGATTTTAGGGAACTCGGGGAGTTCTCTTAGGTGGCACACTCAGTAGCTTTTGTTGAGGTGTAGCCTATCTACAACAGGGGAAAGAAGAGAGTTCTCAGAACCAGGACCTTCAACTCATGGCTGAAGGAATGGTGCAGAGGGGGAGGTGTTCGGCTGCATTGGGGACTGGAGACCCACCTTGCATGATGGGGGCCTATACAGGGATGATGGGGGTGGGAGGTTTGCTGGCCAAGGCACCTAGCTTCACCTGAGCTCTTTCCTTCTAAGATTGCTTGAAAGGACAGAGCAGAAAACCTTACCAGAGCAAGGGAAAAGGATTAAGACTTCTTTTGGCTAAGCAGATTTACTGTGTGTTGTTATTTTTATTTTGTACTCACTGGGATTGCTACTGTTTGTTGCTAACATTTCATTGCTTTATTTTTCTCTGATTCAAATTGTTGTTGCTGGTATACCTTCTGCATTATTATAAGGTGTGCCCACAGGTGTGTGCTAACAGATTAGTGTTGTAATCTTCTGATTCAAATTGTCTTTTGCAAGGTATATCTTCTGTTACTGCCTTATTTTTCTCTGTAGCAAAGTGTTTCTTACAGGGTTTATCTTCTCTGAAATGATTACACGTGGTGCTTTACAGGTTTTACAGTTTTATCTAACAGTAGGATAAGCTTTCAGGGCTACTGCATTTGTTGTTGACTGATTGTTTCTGCTCTTACCTCCTTGTTCTTTCATCCATGGTTCTTCTTTTTCTGCAAGGGAAGGGCCCAACCACCCACTCCCATTCCCAACCACCCCACACTACACTCCTTCTATAGGGTACCACAGTTGTGACATTTCCTGTGGCAAAGCAGGAAGGGGCAGATCAGTGGGGCATCCACAAGGTGAGCTCATTTACAGGGGCACTAGTATTTTAACTTGTTATAACAAGTTATACGAAAACAAAACACAAAATCAAACCATTACTTGCATTTTCTTCCTTCTAATTACTCTGACCAGGTTATAAACCTAGCAACTTATCTGGAACGGATATCATTAACTGCAGGTACTGTGGAACACTTTCCAGAAGGACAGTCTTACAGGATTTAGGCCACTGTCCTACATGCTGGACCATTGGAGATCTTAGGGCTCAGTTCTGGGCAGCATAGGCAGAGATTGCATGCTTCAAATTTCATATTCCAGAGGAAATACATTATAAGAACCACCCGCCATTTCCCCAATGCCCAACAGAAGAACCTCGACCGCAGAGGGTAGTTGGTCCAGGAGGATGGTTAGGAGGGGCAAATCAGGTGCCCCATTGCTCTGTGCTCTCCAACATATTACCTCCAAAACCCATATAAACACTACAAACAGGTATCTGCCTCTATCTCTGAAATCAAACAAAGGGGCAGAGGACACGGCAGAGCAGGACACTGCAGCACAGGAGCTAGCACAACAAAACTCGCCCAAATCAGGAACCAAAACAAAAAAAGCAAAAAGGAAATCCAAAAAACTTCTGATCATAGGAGATTCCACGATTTGGGGAGTTGATACCCATCTCTAGTCAGGGGTAATGGTCAGATGTCTCCCAGGCACAGCAGTGCGGAGGGACACTGACCACATTGCTAAAATTGTTCTCAAAGCAGGAGAAAACTTTGACATCCTGGTACACATAGGGAGTAATGATCTTGCCAGCCGGTCAGTTGTGGAGACCAAGGAACACCTGACGAGGCTGGGTGACAAACTATCATCCATTTCATCTGGCATCTCCTTCCCTGAGATCCTGCCAGTCTGGGAGAGGGGGGCAGATGGGCGGAAGGTCAGAGAAGGGGAGATAGTGGAGCTAAACATGTGGCTCGAGGACTGGTGCCAGGAAAAAGGACACAGATTTGTAGGTAACTGGCAACAGTTCTGGGAGTGAAAGTTCTTTAAGTTTGATGGACTGCAACTGACTAAGGAGGGAGTCAGTGCATTGGGGCAGAAGTTTGACATCTTTACAGAATATTTAAACTAGCAAATGGGGAGAGGGGTGCAGCACCACATACGTCAAATGGGAAGAACACCCCTCCCCCCCTCAGCTAGTGGTCAAACAGGGATTCAGCATATTTGCAGTTCATTTGCATCACCAGGTAAGAAAAAAGGTCTGTCTCCCCATACAATGCACAGGGGAAATGCCAAACCTCACCCAACAACTAACACACCAAAATCTGGCCAATGGAAAATCAGTACACAAATGCTCACAGCCTGGGAAATAAGATCCCAGACCTGCAAGCAATAATGTCAGAGGCTAAACTGGACATAGTAGAAATTAGTGAGATGTGGTTTACCAGTAACCACACTTGGGAGACTTCAGTATCTGGCTATGTACTGTTCAGAAGAGACCGAGGTGCAGAAAGGGGGGTGGGGTGGAGTGGCCCTGTGTGTCAATGAAAATATCAAAGTTACAGAAATTCAGAATACACATAAGGAGCCAGAAGAACTGTGGGTCACCCTGGAAACAGGAAATGGGACAGCCATAAGAACTGGGGTTGTCTACAGGCCCCCAGACCAGGGGTAGGACATAGACACATTATTGTTAGAAGATATACAAAACATGACAGCTAAAGGGGAGGTTCTGATAATGGGAGACTTCAACATGCTGGATACAGATTGGTCAATACCAGCAGGTACATCTGCCAGAACTAGACACATGGTGGATTTCCTGCAGGAGGAGGGCCTCAAACAACTGGTACAACAACCCACAAGAGACAGGGCTATCCTAGATCTAGTAGTGGCTAACAGGGAAGGGATCACAGATCTCCAGGTAGAAGGTCACCTGGGGGGCAGTGACCATCACATGGTATGGTTCAATTTGGCCACTACATCTAAATCTACACTAAAACTACACTAAATCATTCTATTCCAAGGCAAAAATATGGGACTTCAGAGGAGCTGACTTTGATAAGATGGCCAACAGAGGTAAGCTAGCCCTGGCAAAAAGAAACACAGGGGAGGGGGTACAGGCAAAGTGGGTAAGCATTAAGGATGCAATACTTAAAGCAACATCCCATTGTGTTAGACAGAAAAGGAAGTGCAAAAGAAGAAGGAAACCACTTTGGTTCTCAAATACAGTAGCAGACAAGGTCAGAGCCAAAAGGCTGGCCTTCAGGAAATATAAGGGAACACAGTGGGATGAAGATAGGGAAGCATACCAAACTGCCCTAAGGGAAGCAGGGAAGGCAGTAAGGCAGGCAAAGTCCCAAACTGAGGAAACACTAGCATGAACAGTAAAAGAAGGTGACAAGACTTTCTATAGATACATTAGTGAAAGGAGAAAGTCCAGAGGGGGTATTGCTAAGCTCAAAAAGAAAAGGGGCATGTGAGGAGGAAGACCCTGTAAAAGCATCTATCCTAAATAGATACTTTTGCTCAGTATTTACTGAAGAGAAGGTAGGGCAGGGCCCACAGCTCAGCACCATTGACACAGGGGGGAAGGAGGTGAGCACTACACCCTTCACAAAAGAAAGGGTCCTACAAGAGCTCACTAAGCTCAGAGTGGACAAGGCAATGGGACCTGATGGCATACATTCCAGGGTACTTAAGGAGCTAAGGGTGGAACTAGCAGAGCCATTATCAGAACTGTTTAGTGAGTCTCTGAGCACAGGAGAGGTCCCAGAAGACTTGAGAAGGGCTCATGTGATCCCGCTCCACAACAGTGGTAGCAGGGGGAAGGCAAGGAACTACAGATCAGTCAGTCTTACCTCAGTAGTGGGCAAGGTTATGGAGGCACTCCTTAAGGAAAGGATAGTGCAACACCTGGAATCCATAGGGGCACAGGATCCAAGACAGCAAGGGTTTACAAAAGGAAGGTCCTGTCAAACTAATCTCATAGATTTCTTTGACTGGGTAACCAGAGTGGTGGACCATAAGGGAGCATTTGACATCACCTACCTTGACTTCAGCAAAGCTTTTGACACTGTTCCACATAGAAGATTGATAAATAAGCTGGGTAGGCTCGGGGTGGGTCAGAAGTTGGTCAACTGGGTGGCAAACTGGTTGGCAGGCAGAAAACAGAGAGTGGTGGTAAATGGTATACAGTCAGAAGAAATGCAAGTCACAAGTGGGGTACCTCAGGGATCAGTCCTGGGGCCAGTCCTCTTCAGTATCTTCATTAGTGACATTGCAGATGGACTAGAGGGTAAGGCTTGTCTGTTTGCCGATGACACCAAGATCTGCAACAGAGTAGATGATCCAGATGAGATGGGCAAAATGAGAAGAGATCTGGATAAACTAGCAAAATGGTCAGAAGAGTGGCAACTGGGATTTAATGCAAAGAAGTGCAAGATCATGCACATAGGGAAGAGAAGCCATGAAGCCACCCATAGGCTGGAAGGGGAGTTGCTGGCAGTCACAAAGGAAGAAAGAGACTTGGACATCATTATCACAGATGACCTGAAATCATCCAAGCAGACCTCTAAAGCAGTAGGTAAGGCTAGGGAAATGTTAGGGTGTATTAGTAGGGGTATCACAAGTCATAAGAGGGAGGTAATAATCCCTCTTTACAAGACACTGGTTAGGTCCCATCTGGAGTACTGTGTGCAGTACTGAAGGCCACACCTTCACAAGGAGATTAACCAAATTGAGACAGTCCAGAGAAGGGCAACCAAAATGGTGCAGGGACTGCATCAGATGACATATGAGGACACATTAACAGAGCTCAATATGTATACCTTTGAGCAAAGGAGGGAGAGAGGTGATAGGATCGAGACATTCAAACACCTTAAGAGCATTAACAAGGTGAAAGAATCTAACATGTTTAAATATAAGAAAAAATAGCAGGACAAGAGGACACAGCATGAGACTAGAGGGAGGCCGATTAAGGGGGAATGTGAGGAAATTCTTTTTCACAGAAAGGGTGGTGGATGCATGGAATGGCATACCTTAGGAAGTGGTGGCTATGAATACAGTGCAGGGCTTCAAACAGGCATGGGATATGCATAAGGGAGCAATACAGATGAGTATGAATAGATAGGCCACTGACAGAGCAAAGGTCGATGACACATTTATAAGGTAGAAAAAGAAATGGGCAGACTGGATGGGCCTTGTGGTCCTTATCTGCTGTCAACTTCTATGTTTCTATGGCATGCATCCATCTGAGAGGGGAACCGCAGTCTACAGTGAACAGTTTAAATGTTACTTCAATGTGCATTTAAACTAGTGGATGGGGGTGGTGGAAGGAGTAGGGGAGGCAGAAACTGCCACACCCCCACTAGCTGAAGTGGAAAGTGAGGAGATTCTGAAGGGACAGAACCCCCGGTTGCAAATTAATAAAGGAAGCAGGATGGTAGTAACAGTGAGGGAGGGGAACAGTAACATTAAAAAGAGAGGGACAAAAGTGCTGGGGCAAAAAAGAAAATGGGGGGTAACAAGCAGAGTGCTAGCAAAATCTGGAAAGCCATGTATGCAAAGGCTAGGAGTGTAAAAAATAAGACTCCAGACCTAGAGGCCATAATTACAGTGATCTACCTGGATATAGTTGCCATTACTGAGTCATGGTGCACTAAAAACGTGATTGGGACATGGCCATACCAGGCTACAGTCTATTCATGAAGGACAGGGTGGGAAGGAAAGGAGGGGGTATGGTGCTTTATGTGAAGGAAAGCATAAAAGCAACAGAGATACAGGAAATATAGGGGGAGGCTGAGGTACTGTGGGTCATGTCGGAAAAGGGGAACTGAGCCACTGTTCACACTGGTGTGATATACAGACCTCCAGCACTGGGGAAGAGTTATATAAGACACTAGTAGAAGCCATTACCAAGATGGCAGAAAAAGGGGAGGTGCTGCAGGTGGGGAATTTCAGTTTCCTGGATGTAGATTGGAGCATCCCAACAGTGGTTTCACATAGAAGCAGGGACATCCTGGACTCACTGCAAGGGACATTCTTCTGGCAGCTAGTCAGTGAACCCACACGTGATGGGGTAATACTGGATCTAGTACTTACTAACAGGGACAGTGTTGCAGACATCAAGGTGGGAGGCCACCTAGGGGATAGTGATCACCAACTATGTGATTCAACATAAGGACGGCTGCAGAATTGAACCACACAAGGGTGAGGGTCCAGGATTTCAGGAGGGCAGATTTTTAATGGGTGAATGCCTCAAGGATGAACTGGCATGGGGGGATAACCTAGCTGGGGTGGAAAAACGGTGAGCAAAACTAAAAGGGGGCACAACACAGGCAACAAACCTATGCATCAAATATGTAAGAGTAAGAGGAAAAAGAGACCACTATGGTTCTCAAAAGAGGTCACTGAAAAGGTTAAGACTAAAAAGGTGGCATTCAGAAGATATAAGGAAACACAGAGGGAGGAAGATAAGAAGGCATATCAGGAGAAGCAGAAAGAAGCAGGGAAAACAGTAAGGAGAGCAAAGTCACAAACTGAAGCAAAAATGGCCCAAGCAGTAACAAAAGTCGACAAGACATTTGTAGACACTAGGCATATAAGTGAAAAGAGGAAGACCAGGGGAGGGATTGTAAGGTTAAGAAGGGATGAGGGGGATAGTGCAGAGGGAGAGCAGGAAAAGGTGGGCATACTGAATTAATGCTGTTGTTCAGTGTTTATAGTGGAGTGAGAAGGGAATGGGCCACAAAAAAGTAACATAACCTGTGAATTAAGAGAGGTGGACTCTAGTCCTTTTTCAGGGGAGATAGTCCTAAAGTGACTCACTAATCTAAAAGTGAACAAAGCAATGGGACCAGATGAGCTACATCCTAAGGTATTGCTCAGGATGCTCAGAGAGGTACTGGCTGCACCTCTGACAGTACTGTGCAACAGCTTATTTACTGTACAAAGACTGTCTCTTAGCAGGCCAAAGACTATAATACCTGCACCTAATGGGTGGAAAAAATAACCAGGAAGCCGCTCAACCAATGGGCAATTGCTGTGCAGTGGCACAGAGACATCGGGCCAGATTTTCAGAGGGGATGCAGTTGCCGCAAGCCTCTGGTGTGCCAGACAAATGGCACAGGTGGCTTGCAGGCATTCCCCTGACATGAATCGGGATTTTCCGTCCCCTGTGCCAAAACGCACAAGGTAGACCAGGTCCCTGCTGGCCTAACCTTATGCCAGTTTCGGGCCCTTTTCATGGGGATTGTGCCAATGATTTGGCACAAGCTACCATACATTGTAAAAAATATTGCAGCTGCACCCAAGGTACTAAATGTGGGTGCAGGTCTTGGTTAACAGTTTAGCACAGCCGCGCCAAACACTGCAGTTAATGTAAGGCTTGACACATGCCCTGTGTCAGCCTTTGAAAACCAGGTCCATCTTGTCACAAAGTACAACACATATGCATTAACAGGAAATATCTTAACGTTCAGGAACATTTCTGAAAATACTGGGCTAGCTAAACCCGCTTACATGCAAAGAAACCTTAGATCACATTTTTATAAATATTGGACTACAATTAACCCTTTCACTACAAGTACCCTAAGCACACAATTTTACTTCTATTTTAAGGAGTGCAGTACAAATTATGGTGTAACCCCAGGCTGGTATGCCATTTGTATCAGACAGCAATACCAGGTGGGCTGGGTTCGGGGAGGAATAGGTCACTCAGCACATAGGCTAGGTTTGGCTACTCTGCACAGGGGCACCCAAGTAACTCTGAACACAGGAAGCAATAACTGTAATGTCCAATACCAGAAGTGGGATTCTAAAGTGTGGCTTTTATTCACATCCAAACAGAATAAACAAAGCATAGATGGACTCCCATGGGGCTACACTCCTGGTAATGCAGATTAAAAGAGACCAGAACACATCTTCATCACTTTAGCCCTCAGGCTCTACAGCACACTGGGCACACAGCCCAGACTTGTATGCTGTTTTGGGTTACACAGCCCGAACTTGTACACTGTTCTGGGTTTTCCCTGGCTCAGCTCCCTTGCCAGCCACTTGGACACCTTCCATACTTCATGGAAACATTTTCTGATGGCTCCCTAAACCACCTAAGAGCACCTCGGCTCCATCAAGGAATCTTCCTCTTAATCCCACATCTGGGTACTTTCCTCAGGCACTGGCCAAGTACCTGAGAGAAGCAAAAGGTGTCTCAGAGCAAATCTGTAGAGGTGAATTTGGTTACTACTGACGGGGGGTGTCCCGCCTCTCGCTCCCACAATTCATACCCGGCCATTTCTCTGGACTGTAAACACCTCATCCTTTAACACTGTGCTGTGTAGATTCTTGCTAATTGTATTGCACATTCAATCTACTTGTATTGCTTCCCATTTGTGCTGGAAGTGAACATACTTAAAATGAGTGGCATTGTCCATTACTCTAGACCCCCCACAGATTAAGCAGTCCAATCCCCACATTCTTTATTTCCATTTGTGCTGGACTTGAACATACTTATAAGTGGCATTGTCCATTACTCTAGACCCCCACTGAGTTAAGCAGTCCAATCCTCACATCTTCCAACTGTACTTGGCTGTCTTTTCCTGACCCCACAGTAACAGTCCCTTTAGTTTTCCTTCTGTTCGGGTGAAAACTCTTGGCCCTTTTGCAGAGTAAACTCATCCTTTGGTTGCAGGTACTCCACAGGCATTTCCTCCTCAAGGAATCTTCCTTTCAGAGCTTCTGGTGCCTCAGCACAACTCAAACAGGCAGCTTCTTTCCCTTAGCCGGACCCAGGGGGGTTGCTCCTGGAAAACAGGCAGACCCCTCCCCCCATCCCCTCAGGGATGGGGCTATGAACCATTGAGAGCAGTCTACACCACTTCAATTATCAGTTCCTGTGTTCCTCTTCAGGTGGAAACACACACCAAAAACAAAAGTAGCTCTGAAACAAAGCTAAAAGCTCTGACAGCCTGCACACACTCTGCTGCACTACAGTCTCTCACTCAGCCTGCACACAGACTGCCTTCAAATTCCCCCAGCATTCTACTCTAACCTCCAACTGCAACATTCCAGTGTGGCTTATGCAGCTGCAACTGTTCTAAAATGATGTCATCCCTCAGTCTCAGCTGAGACTGAGAACAGAGTGAGACAGTGTGAAATCCATTTAACTGGAGTTTCACAAGCTGCCTTCCCTACCTACCACTAGGTCTTACTGGGATTCTAGTAACCCTGGGTAACAGGGGGGTTACAATGGCATTCCAGAAAAGAGTTTGAACCTGCACTCATGAAAAAGCATGATGCACTGAACAGCAACCCCAGTGCTTCTGTAACAGCCTTCCATAGGGAGCCTGAGCATTGGGGCCGGTTGCAGTTGGTGATTAGGGTGATACTCTGCACTACATTGTTTATTTATTATTTTCAGTAGTAATAAATGTGAACTTTCACCATCAACCTTTGTATGATATGTGGCATATCTAACTACTTGAGTGGTGCTGTGTCTTGGATTGGTTTGTACTTTCATGGCTAGCCGCTCTGTTCAGGGCACCACACTCTTTCATAATTGCATACCTAACTACATGAGTGGTGCTGTATCTTGGACTAGTATAAATTATGAATTGTTTTAAATTGTAATACTTTCAAAGTTACTCTGTTAAATGCCCTGACTGAAAAATATCACATTTCCTCCCAGTTCCAAGTGTCAATTACAGACCCCCAGTGCTTGTGACCACAATAATAATTATTCTGATGCTGATCCTTTAACAGATTCCACCAAGAATTTATAGAACAAGGAAATGGAAGAGGACAGAAAAATACACTCTAGACAATGATGTAGTGTTGTCATTAATGTGTGAAGTGAGGTCAAGCTTCCTCTGAATTATATTTTTAACAGTATCATAAATGTTATTATCTGTAGCTGGAGTATTGTATGTATTCACTAATTCATTAAATTGAATAAAATAACTATTAGATAAAATATCTTTGTCTAGGCAAAGTCCTTTTTGTTTCCACGTTACGTTGTTAGGGTGCCATTTAGTGTAAAATTAGGATTATTACAAATGGGTTGGGACCGCGATTGATTGATATTGAGTTTAAGCAAATGAGTTATCTGTCTTATTTGTCTCAGTGTGTCAGATATGACTTTATTATTTACTGATCATTGAGGCCTAGCAAATATCAATGACTGATCTGTGTCCTGATGCTGTAAAACTTCTTTTTCAAATGAAACCTATTCCGAAATACAATTCTCTTCTGCATTTTCCTGGAATCATTTGGACATCTGTGATATTCTAGTCACAATGTAAAGCCTTTAGCCCACCTTTGTCCTTGTCATCTTAAAATAAGCCATTCTGTTTCATTTGTAACCCCAAATAAATTTAGCAATCTTTGCCGTAAGTCCATCTATCCATTTTTTATTAAAAACAACAGGGTATCATAATAAAAAGATAAAACACTTTTGGAAAGAAGTTCATCTTTATAGCCTCCAGCCTATCCCACATCTCCAGTGACAATTTATCTCATTTCAAAAGGTCACTCAGCACTCTGTTCTTGACAGTTGATGAATTCTTAGTGACTATTTTATGGATGGAATTGAAAACGTTAATCCCTAAATAATCAATGCTATCTTGAGCCCAGACAAGGCAAGTGTTCTGAATTTCTTCTTTATTACAACATTTGTTTCAGGCTAAAAAGTTAGTATTCCCTATATTCAATTTATATCCTGATAACACTCCAAATTCATGAATAACTCGCAAAATTATTGGTAAGGATGCAGATGGGTCACAGATCGTGATGAGTGCATCATCTGCATAAGCAAGTAAAAGGTGTTCATCCTTGCCTACTTTGATTCCCTTTTTGTTTTTGTCACCTACAAGTTTCCGTATTAGAGGTTCTATGGTAATATTCACTGGCCGGGATATTCAAACTGTGCCAGGCTGTGGCGCAAGCCTGGGCACAGCTCAACTTTGTTGCGCAAGAGTGTGGCCTGGGCGATATTCAACGGATCTGTGCTATGGTACAGCAGCTTCAAATATCACACCCTGGCCACCCCCACTGTGCATGGTACAGTGGCACTGTGCCAGCACAAGTGGCCAGAGTGGAGCATGGAGATGCGCTGGTGCAAGTGCCATTGCACCATGCACAGCACCTGTGATATTGAAAAGGGGACATGCAAATGGGTCCATAATATATGCAAGGTGCACAGGGGGCCATTTGCATCCCATTATGGCCCCATTTGCATGCCATTAGCATGCAGGTGCACCAATCCCTAACGAATTGCTCCTGGCGCCCTGCCAGGCAGCAGCCGTCGGGGACCGACACCCCCTGCAGCCCGATCGCGGGCATTCCTGAAATATAAAAACAGTCCAATATCCCTGGTGGTCCAGTGGACCTCTATGTGCCCCTATTGTGGCCCATACCGTACTACTCAGTCCAGATATGTGAATGAATTCATTCACATATCTGGACTGAGTAGTACGGTATGGGCTGCATGCCCATTGGCTCATGCTCTGAACCAATGGGCATGCAGCCCTACCGAACTGTCAGTTGGCGGGCGGCGAGGCGGCAGGGGTGGGGTGCTGCCGCCCGCTGACGGGGGGAGCGGTGGTGGGGCTCAGTGGGCGGGTGGGGTGGGGGCACTCAGATCACCAGGATATTGGACTTGGGTGGTCCTAGTAATGATGCCCGCGATCGGGCTCAGTGCGGTCCACTGGACCACCAGGATATTGGCCTTGGATGGGGAAGGCTATAGTGATGCCCGCGATCAGGGCATGGGGGGGCACCGCCAGGTGCGGCAGGAACTCAGGTGGCCACCCACAGGTGGCAGCTACTGTGTTGCACCCTGCAATGTGGCAGCTCACTTGTGGGTGGCCATCACTTGTTCCTTTTTTTGGGAGTCTAACTTTGTGCAGGCGCAGGTAGGGGTTATGCATGCATGACTCTGCACATCCCGGGCTGAATATCGGGCTGTGCAGGTTATGCATGGGCACACCCCCCCTTCCTGTGCCTGCAGACATTACTGATGCACTCCGTCATCGGGATTTGTGCGGCGCACTTTTCCCCTTTGAGTATCGCGCAGGGGCACAGAGTTGCACCATGCGCAACCCTTTTGAATATCTGGGCCACTGACTTTAATTGGAGCTTCTGTTGGACATATACTAACTTAACATAGTAACATACTAATTGCCAGCAGATTAGGCCTTACGGTCTATCGAGTCTGCTCGAACCTCAGATCCCTAGTTGGGTGCCGAGGCCCTCACACCCCTTGTGTTCCAGAAACCCCTATCATCCATTCCCACTCCACTGGGCCAGGCCATCATCTGATACATCCTCTTTCTGTGCCTGTCCCACCCTCTCTTGAAGCCCTCCACTGTGGATCTCTGAACCAGCTCTCCAGGCAGAGCATTCCAAGGGTCCACCACCCTCACAGCGAAAAACCTCCTCCTCTTTTCCCCCCTCACCCTTCCACCTTCAAACCATGCCCTCTAGTGATACCGCCCTGCTTTAGTGTAAAGATCCCCTCCGTGTTTACCCTATTTATTCCTGTGAGGTACTTGAAGAGCTCAATCATGTCCCCCCTGTCTCTCCTCTCCTCCAATGAAAACAGGCAGAGCTCCTCAAGTCTGTCCATACAGTACGTCAAATCCCTTAGTCCTCATATCATCTTAGTTGCCCTCCTCTGTACCCTCTCCAGGAGCTGTATGTCCCTCTTCAAGTGTGGTCTCTAGTACTGTACACAGTACTCAAGGTGTGGTCTAACCAGTCCATTGTACAGTGGCAGAATCACTTCCCTGCTCCTAGAGGTGATCCCCCTTACGATGCATCCCAACATCCTGTTTGCCTTGCTAGTCAGTCTCCTGCACTGCTCAGAGTTATTCATACATGCATCCACCATGACCCCTAGGTCTTTTTTCCCCCCTGTTGAGGCCTCCAGCGCATCCCTTCCCAGGGTGTACCTGTGTTTAGGGTTTCCCCACCCAAGATGTAGCACCTTGCACTTGGTGATATTGAAATTTAATTTCCATGTGTGAGCCCAGCTTTCCAGGGTGTCCAGATCCCCTTGCAGGGCCAACCTCCACTCTTCCCCCTCAACTAGCTCGCCAGGGTCTGTCATGACACAGGATGCACAGTTTCCTTCTCAGAAATCCTGCCAGTGCCAAGGGCTAGTGGGGAACACAAAAGGAAGATTAGGGAGATAAACCAGTGGCTCAGGGAGTGGTGTGAGGCCAGAGGTTGGTTGATGGGGGATTGGGGAGACCTGGGAGGATAAGGAGCTGTATGCTAGAGATAGACTACATCTCAATTTGGAGGGGAGGGGAATCCTTAAGTTGAAAATAGAGGGGTTCATTGGTGAAAAGTGGGGTTTAAACTTGTGAAGGGGGGCCGGATGGGAGAAAAGACTGTCAAGGGGGTGCCGATAAAGGAGGGACTCTGTCTCCACCCCCCTGGGGACCAGGAGGATTGCAGGAAAAGGCCGACTGGCAAAGTGCAGACCAGGGGAAAACAGAATCCCCATGGGAACACGAGCAGGGGAAATGGAACTATAGGGAAAGGGTGGAAGGTAGTCCTGCTAAATGCCAGGAGCTTGTTCAATAAAATGCCTGAGCTCCAGGAGATGCTAACTGAGGGAGCAGTGGATGTGGCAGCGGTCACTGAGACTTGGGCCACTGCAGGACATGACTGGGACTTGAACCTGGAGGGTTACACTATGTTCAGGAAGGACGGGGGAGGGAAGGGGAGGAGGGGTAGCAATGATAGTCAAAAACTGCATTGGCATAGGGGAGTAGAGGAGGCAGAGGGAACCGTGGAGGCGATTTGGGTCACCTTGATAACAAGGGGGGGCAGGAGAGTAAAAATAGGAGTGGTGTATAGACCCCCTGCCCTGGTGGAGGAGCTGGAGGACAGTCTGGTGGCAGATGTTGGGAGACACTGCAGACTGGGCAGAGGAACGGTGGTGGTGTTGGGGGACTTAAACATGCCAGGAACAGACTGGGAGACTATGACTTCCTCTGTGACCAGGGAACAGAGGTTGTTGGATGTCTTTCAAGACGCGTTCCTAACTCAGCAGGTGAGGGAACCAACCAGGGAGGTGCAGGTACTGGATGTGGTCCTGGCAGACAGTGACCAGATAGGGGGCCTGGAGGTAAGGGACCCATTGGCGGGGAGTGACCATGCCACGGTCTGGTTCTGCCTGGATCTAGGAGGGGTAGAAGGCTGCACAAAGACGGAAGTAACCGACTTCAGGGGGGTGGATTTTAAGGAAATGGGAAGGATCCTTAAGGAGCATTTGGATGGGATTGGGTCAGACATGGATGCTGATAGTAGGTGGGAAATCATCAGGAGAGGGGTGCAGGATGCTACCAGCACCTGTGCAAGAGTAAGACGAAAATGCGGTAGGGCCCAAAAACCCTGCTGGTGGACCAGGGAGGTCCAGGAGGTGGTGCTGGGAAAGAAAGCAACCTACAAGCAATTCAAGTGCTCAAGGAGTGAAAGGGATTGAGGGGAGTACGAGCTGATGGCTAGAAGGGCCACTAGAGTGGTGAGAGCGGCTAAGGCGAGGAAGGAGCAGAACCTGGCCAGGGAAATTAGGAGAGGGAACAAGGGGTTCTTTAGATACATTGGGGAAAAACGAAGGGTGAAGGGGCAGATTAACAGGATTAAATCAGGGGAGAGATGGGCACAAGACCCAGGGTAGCAGGCTGAGGTACTAAATGAGTACTTCACCTCAGTTTTCACCAAGGAAAATGGGGGTGCTGCATCATACATGGGAGGAGACAGAGATACTGAGGAGGGGGGGACCCTTACTGATCGGCGGGTCTGGGAGAGGGAGGCATCACTGGCAGGTGGGGAGAGGCTAAGCAGGGAGAAGAGGTACGAAGTGGAAATCATAGCAGAGAGAGGAGGGAAGCCCTCAGCCCCTTAAGACGGAGAAAGCAACGGGGCGGATAAATTACATCCCAGAGTGCTGAAGGAACTTTGTGGATGTCCTGGCTGAAACCCTGGCGGAGCTTTTCACCATCTCTGAGGACAGGGTGGGTGCCCCAAGACTGAAGGTGGCGCATATAGTGCCTATCCACAAGGGGGATCAAGGGAGGTGGGGAACTACAGGCCTGTCAGCCTGACATCGGTGGTGGGCAAGGTGATGGAGGGCATTGTCAAGGAGAGGCTAGGGGGGGACCTGGATAAGTCAGGGTGCCTGGACGATAGACAGCATGGATTCATCCCGGGGAAATCGTGTCAGACAAACCTGGTGGAGTTCTATGACTGGATGACAAGTGCCTTGGACCTGGGTAGACCAGTGGACGTCCTCTTTATAGACTTCAGCAAGGCATTTGACTCTGTTCCTCATGTGGGCCTGTTGGATAAGCTGGGAGAAATGGGTGTGGGGAACCAGATGATCAGATGGATAGGCAATTGGCTCTAGGACCGGATAGTTGGTGGGATAGTCTCATCCCCAAGGAAGGTTATTAGTGGGGTCCCACAGGGATCAGTCCTTGGGCCCCTTCTGTTCAACGCCTACGTATCTGACATAAGGACAGGAATCAGGAGTGAGATGAGTCTCTTTGCAGATGACTCAAAACTGGGGGCGGTGGTGGATGGAGAGGAGGGTAGGGTGGCCCTACAGGGGGACCTGGAGGCTCTGGAAAGATGGTCTAGAAAGTGGAAGCTGAGGTTCAATGCAGGGAAATGCAAGGTACTCCACCTGGGGGCCAGAAACCCAGGCCAAGTGTACACCCTGGGGGGGGGAATGATACAAGTCTCGATAGCTGAGAGGGACCTGGGGGTGGTGGTGGATGTCAAGATGAACAACTCTGAGACTTGTAGGAGGGCAGCAGCCAAGGCCAACAGGATGCTGGGATGCATCGCTAGGGGATCACCTCCAGAAGGAGGGAAGTGATACTCCTCTGTATAACTGCTTGGTGAGGCTGCACCTTGAGTACTGCTGCAGTTTTGGAGGCCACACTTAAAGAGGGACATTAACCTCCTGGGAGGGTCCAGAGGGAGGCAACCAAAATGATTTGGGGCTTGGGGACAGGACCTATGAGGAGAGGCTTGAAGAGCTAAATATGTACACCTTGGAAGAGAGAAGGGACCTGGGGGACATGATAGAGGTCTTCAGGTACATGAAGAGGGTAAATAGGGAGGAACAGTCAGGGTGCTTCAAAAGAAGGAGGAGGGGCCACTAGAGGGCATGGGTGGAAGCTGGAGGGGGGAAGATTCAGGGGAGAAAGGAGGAGGTGCTACTTCACTGAGAGGGTGGTGGAGCCATGGAATGCACTGCCTAGGGGGTTGGTGGAGGCAGAGACAGTGGAGGGGTTCAAGAGGGGGTGGGACAGGTACAGGGGAAGGGTTCTGGAAGCAAAATCCAATGCAGCAAGAATATCCAGAACTGGGAAGGGAGAAGCCAGAGAAGGCGAGGGGGACAGCAAGGTCAGCACCCAGGGTGGGGGCTGACCAAACGAGCAGACACGAAAGACCGTTAGGCCTATTCTGCTGGCATTTTAGTATGTTAGTAACTACTGCTCCCATCTTGGAGTCATCAGTGAAGAGACTCATTTCACACATTATATCCTCCCTGATGTCTGATATGTATGCATTAAACAGGATCGGACCCAGGACCGAGCCCTGCGGTACCCCACTACCGACCTCTCTAGGGTTCGAGAGCTCCCCACCGACAACTACTCCTCAAGTATTAGCTAGTAGATAAAATCCAAGAATGGAAATGCAATCTTTTTGAGACTCTTAAAAAAGGAAAACTAGCTCTTTCCATAAAAGATCAAAGGGACAAGTATGACAAAAGATGGAGTGTCATATATAAGGCCCTGTGTCCATATACAAAAAACAGGAACCATGAGCAAGATAAATAGTAGGTATTCAGTTTTTGTCACATCTCCTGACATTGTCTTCCATGTCCTTCTTCTCTACAATCATTGGGGCCTCTGCACCAAGGTGTAGATTGGCTAAGTGCCGTGGGTCTGTGGCACGTAGCCACTCCAAACCCATTGCCCGCTCCGCACGGGATGCAATATACCGGGCATGCAGCCCCTACACACCCAATCCCCTGGCTATGTGGACAGCAGCACACCAGGGATGGGGGGCATGCCCACACTACACACCATGCACAATGGCATGTAGTGTACCCATGGGGGAATATAGTGTAGCAAACGATATGCCAGGGGAGACCCTGCCATAACTGTTATACACAGCCAGGCCCATGCACCCACAGAGTCCTCCTTGGCCCCAACAATATGACTGCAGGCCCCCAAAACACAGAGCCACCTCCGGTCCTGACAGCATAGCCCCCCCTCGTAGAGCCCCTGCCCCAGACGGCAAGGCTGTGGTGGGCTCCCCTACCCCGGCACATGGCTGCCTGGTCCTCCCTCAGGAATGCTAGCCACATCCACAGTGAGGTGCTCTTCTAAACATGGCACCCAGATTTTGCTATGATGGTGACATATGACCCATAAATATATGTGTGCTGGACATGAGCATAGCACACTGCAAAATAATTTAAACAATGTGCTCCACTGTGCTCTGTATCATTTTGCTTCATAAGCTGCTTGTTCCTAGTCAGGAGACTCTGACTGTTGCAGTAGATGTACAGTAGTCGCACATGTCCACTACTTGGTTCCATGGAGTGTAAGAGCATGTCAGGGGAGCTGCCTCAGTATGCATTAGTGTGACATTGCATTGTGTGTTCACCGTGTTGCTTTGCCATCGTATGCTAACTCTGTAGCTTTGACAGATCAATGGCATTCATGGCTCAGCAGCAATGAGGGAAGAGTGGGACCACACCAGCTGCTATACAAGAGGTAATGGGGGCGTACATATGGCTGCCACAGGTGGTGGAGCTCGGATGTGTGAAGGGGTATGTCCCATGCACACGGGGATGGGTCTCAGCTGGGGGGTGCCTGATAGTGCACCTGGATGTATCATGGGGATGGGTATTGGGCAAGGGGGTTCCTGTCAAATGGAGCCATGGCAAGCAGGGCCAGGTGCATGTCTGATGGCTATTCCCGCACCCAGCTCCTTGCATTCCTGCACATGGGATTCACTCTGCAACCCATGTCGAGCATCTGATTGGATGCCCAACTGGGTCTGCAGCTTCCCTCCTGGCTGCACTGTGGAGTCCTGCATGCAGGAGAGGGTGCCATGGACAGGTGCCAGCCATTGATGAATATGGCTGGTGTACACCTGTCTGCAGGTGCTGAGCTATGCGGGTGGGATACATATCTCTGGCGTGTAATTTCCACCCAGTAGTGCATAGGCCATTGTGTCTTTTCTGTCTCTTTTGGGGCTTGAACTATCCATCTACTATAAGTTGTTATGCTTTGTAAGGGACTTTGGGTATTGCTACTGCCTCTTTGCCTTTTTACAGTATCTCTTGAATTATTTTGTGTTAAATCATTTTGGGTAATAAAATAACTTCTTTTTAGGCTTATGATATCCTACTTTATTAAGTCCACTTTGTCTTCTCTATAACTTCTTGGACCTATAGGAGGCAGTATAGTGCAGTGCGTTAAGGCTCTGAGCTGCAGGTCTGGAGACCTGGGTTTGAATCCCACAGCCACCTAGGTGCATACCGTGTTATCCTGAGCAAGTCACTTAACTTCCTTGTGCTCCCAGGTCACACCTGAAAACAAGCTTCGGCTTAGTGTGCTACTCCTGGTTAAACAATGTTCCCTTCCCTTCCCTATACTTTTAGTCTGTATTTTGTTAATATGTCTTTAGTCCACCTGTTAAAATTTATGTTATTATTTAGTGTTTACAAGGATAGTTTCATAGTATATTTTGGTAGTATGATTATGTTTCAGATATTTTTGATGATACATTTAGTATAAAAGATGTTAAATATTGTTTTAAATTAGTTTAGTTATTTCTTCAATATGTTTGCTCGTTTGTTTGTTTGGGTGTTCATTTTGAATATTGTTGATGTATCTTTTGTATTTATTTTTTTGGAAATTTTTGTGGTTGTAACTTTTTTATATTCAATAAAAATATATTGCCCAAAAAACTCACTTGTAGTCCAAAGTGCTCCATTTTATTGATAAAGTGCAAGATAAAAAAATTCCAAAGACTCCAGAAATCTAGCTAAGGCATTTTGGCTCTGTACCAAGATCTTTTGACAAAGCATCTTGGTACAGATATGAAACACATTAGGCAGCTTTCTAGAGTCTCCTGGCTTTTTTACCCTGCACCTTATTAATAAAGTGAAGCACACTGGACTATATGTGAAGCTGGAGTGGCGATGTCAATTTTTGAAGAACTGGTGGTGGTGAGTACCACATTTTTGGGGTTACTACTGTTACACACTAGTACTGAGAACATCGCTGTCCCTGTGTGCACTTTTTCAATTATATAGCTACAAGTATATCTATATCTATATCTATATCTATATCTATATCTATATATCAAGGATATACCACAGGCCAGTCTAAAATATCACTGATATTTTTTGTGTGCCTGGTAAGCCATCACATCATGAGTGGTGAAGCCGTATCACATCACAAGTGGCAAAGCTGTCATAGTTCGCCAGTTATGAGAAAAACTTTCAGTGATATTGCAGACCACCCTATGGCATATTTGATTTATGCAATGCGACTCAGCTGTTGTGTTTAGTTGGGTGATATTTTACTGGTTGTGCTGATTTTTTGTTAGAAGAATTGGTTTTGTGCTCTGGCTTACTGTGATTTTTTGATGTTTATATACAGTATGTGCATGCAGTTTCAGGGTTGTTGCCCCATAGGAATATATTGGTGAATGCTGATTGGGTGGCATAACATGGAAAATTGGTTTTCATTGGTTGTCTTGTTCATGACCCACATGGGGAATGTGTTGTGATTGGAGGATTGGATGCGAGTTCTGACTGGTGGACTGTGTGTGTTTGTCTTGTAGTGATTGCGTGTGATTGACTGGTTTGTTTAAGGGGCAGCTTATAACAGTCTGTAGTGCACAGGCTTTGGAGTCACCTGCCAGAGGCCCATGTGGTATTCCTCTGTGAATGGTTGAAGTTTTCCAGATAATACCATCATAGCTGTGTCCTACTGGGACCTTGTGGAGCAGCAGGGCGGCATTGAAAAGAGGCCTCTTGGAGTGCATTGTGGTCAGCATCAGTGAAGAAGATTCTAGCTGAAAGAGGTGTGCATCAGAGGCATCATGGATATTGGGATCTTAAGCAGAGGATTACTAGTGTGCTGAAGAGGATCCCGGGATGTCATCGGTGAAGTCGCTGGAGGTGGATCCTTCATCTTCGAGTTCAACATGGAGATTTCTTCGGTGGATAGTTTTTCAACTTCCCTCTGGATTAATTTCATTGGCCAGCTTTTTTTGTTTGTATTTTTTCACTTTTTTTTTAACCATCAGGCATATTTGGATTATTTTTGTCAGTACATCAGATTTTTTCATTTTTTGTTTGCCATCGGGCGTTTATGGATTACTTTAGTTGGCACCTTTTTTTTGTTGTTGTTTCTGTGTTTGGTTTAAAGGAAGAAGTCTACAACTTGGGATTTATTTTTCAATACATTTATTTTGAATTGCAAGAAGTACAAGAAACAAGACTGGAAGACTTCTAAGGTAAAATTTATTGCAAAGTAATGGTTTCTAGGGAGGATATGTTAGATAGGGAGTGTTTATTTCTGAGTAGGTTAGTATTTTTTCAACAGGTACTGTGGAGATCTTGGATTCAAACTTCAACATTTTCAAAAAAACTTTCTTTTTTTAGCTTGCAGCACTTTAGAAACATGCATCTTTCTAGTGGTTTGTTTAACAGGTTCCTATGACAAAGATCAGTTGCAATTGCTTGAACTGTTTTCCAAAAAAAAAGTAAAAGTGATTTTCATTTTGTTTGTTTTTTTACAGGTTGAAGCAGAAATTCTGAAGTAATAATCATGTGCATAAAAGGCAAACAATATTGTACTTTTTGCAAAAGTTTTACTTATTTGATCTGTCTTTGAAAGACGTTAACGCTCACACTTTTAAGAAGTGATCCTTTTTTTTCTCTTGGGTGAGATGTATACTCCTTTTTCATGCAGTCAGGTGGTTGTCTGTTGTTTTTTTTTGTAGTTCTGAGCAGATATCTGTAACAGGCAGTGAAAGAAAGAGAAAACCAATGCATTGCATACTTTTACACTTATTCATTTAAGGGGTTTGGGTAGGGTGTTTTGTGTGTGTGTGTGTGTGTGTGCGCGTGCGTGCGTGTATGTAAAGTAATTTTTTTTTATACCTGTAGACATGTTTTGTTATTTGTTTTCACTGTTGCTGTCTTCAATAATGCAGATTCTTCTTCTTTTTTGTGGTATAGGCTTATCTTTGTAAAGTTGTTAGTGGGAAACTCCTTAAGCAATTTAAATTTTTACGGCTGCAGGGGTGGAGCCTGCAGACATCTTGCTACAAAAAAGCACTCACTGGCTTAAGAACTGAGTGAATGACAGTAGTAAATTTTAAGCGTGATACCTCTGCTAGCTGAAGCCCTCTGCCCTATCCCCTCTGTGTGTATCTTCTCCGCTGCACCATCACACTTTTTTTGTTCAGCTGCAAGTCTCGCCCACCCACAGCACAGGGCTTCTGAATTTTCTGACCTTAACATAATCTTTTTGTTGCATGATCCATAGGCAGTCAGTTAGAGCACTCATTCTACTATTACTTAATAAATAATACAACTTTTCTTTTTTCTTTTTGTTTTTTACATTTTGTTGGCCGCAAACCAGGAAGCAGTGGGAACGTTTACACTGTTCCCCATTTTGTAGCCACGCATGCTCAGTGCCGTTACAGCAGTACTGTGATGTATTACAAGGGAC
This sequence comes from Neoceratodus forsteri, assembly GCA_016271365.2. Classification (NCBI taxonomy): domain Eukaryota; kingdom Metazoa; phylum Chordata; order Ceratodontiformes; family Ceratodontidae; genus Neoceratodus; species Neoceratodus forsteri. The sequence continues at coordinate 962,598,829 of CM028132.1, read as the reverse complement.
ATCTTCATGGAAGAAATAGCTGACTATACCGGCAGCAGCTAGAATAGCTCAGATGACTCTGTTTCTGAGTTAGATTTAAACACTGGAAGCGGTTTCGAAGAGTTAAATGGCATGGTCAACTTGCTGGATCTTCCTGCTTCTCCTCATCAACTGTGGTGAGTATCAGACAGGCGGAAGCATTTCTTGCTCTCCATTGTGTAGCTTTTGGCCTGTTCAGCCACTCTGCCACCAGGAACATCATGCAGAGCTGGATCGCCGGACAACAGCACTACAACCAGTTGCTGAGACCTGGCTCTGATCCTGGGCAGGTGGCCCTCCATCGTTGTAGCTTTTGGCCTGTTCAGCTGCCCTGCCACCGGGAACATAATGCAGAGCTTGAGCACTGGATGAGAGCACTGCACCCAGTCGCTGAGACTTGGGCCCAATCCCGGGCTGGCGGTGAAGACTGTAGAGGGCCATCTCCAGAAGTAGCAAGTTCTACAGAAAATAAGCTTTATTAAACTAATTTGTCTAAGCCTAAGAGAATGTGTCTGACAGGAAACTGGACACTGTATCCCAATTACACTGGGTGCCATGTGTCTGTTTTGAGTAAGATGTGTTTGCACATGGGATCATGCTCTCTCTCTCACATGTAATGGGTTAGAATGATGAAACAGTGGAAATCCACTGATCTTACTTTAGTATCAGTAAGGTCAGGGGGAGGGAGAGGAGAGAGGACCAAAAAGAATACTGTTTTTTGGTAGGCAGGATGGAGTTTAAAACAAAAAAGAGAACGGTAAAAAAGCTCATTGATTTGTCTGGCAATGAAACAGGCTGGCACAGGTTTATTTTTAGGGTGTACTATGGTGAGATTAGGGCATGGATGAGACCAAGTCTTATCCAATTGAAAGCCTGGATTTCCCTTACCCACTGTACAAAAGTAGTTACACTGTTGGTTAATATGGAGGGATGGAGATCACAAGATTAGGAAACCAAAAATTAAAACAAAGGAAAAAAAAAGAAAATGTACTTATTTGAAATGATGCATACAGATCTAAAGTACTTAAAATAGGTCATCACTGAGATGGCCTAAACTCGAGATTCTGACTTTATTTTACATTTCAGAATGAATTATTAACAGCTCTTGGTTGGTTTTATATTCAGCCCACATGATGCTGCAGTGTTCTGTACACTAGTGGCTATATATAATGCCAGTTTGGACCTCTACACAGCTTTTTTTGTCACCTGCACACCTCTCAACCTCTAGGCATTAAAATGCATAGCACTGGCCTTTAAAATTCAGAGTAAATTGCCAGAATGTGTAGCACTGCCTTATTTTAAAGAATAATATTTCTATGAATAGTGGACCCCATAGGTTTAGTATTAAGGAATGTTTTACAAGTTAGCTCAATGCTTTAAAGTTTGTGTGTCCAGAAATAGCTCTAACATTATGAGGAACAGCAGTAAACATGGGTGGAGATGGCACAATGGTAAATTTGAGTGTAAAATTCATAGCGCCCTTTGGGAAATTTGTAGTAGCTGAGAGGTACGGTCACCTGAAAAGCAATAAATATAATGCATAAACAAGCATTTGTCAATGCTGAATGTTCACTTGCAGGTATTTGCAGTGGTGTTTGGCGTGTATGGTGCTTTACCCTAATGCCCTGGGCGATTGCTGGTATTTGCACAATAAATTGTCAGCATGACCTTTTTGTTACTCCCATTGTGCGCTACATAGGTGGAAACACGTTTTGGGCAGGTTGTGAAAAATGACAGCTGTACTGCTCATAAGGAAGTGTGGTAAAATGGCAATGTTGAAAATCTGAAGTGGAAATATTGAAAATTCGCAAACCTAGGAGCATGCATGGGAACTGTGCAATGCACGCTGGTAAAACAGTGATTGTTAGGAATTTTTTCACCAAATTGTCAACATTGGCATTTTAAAACCTCTGCTAATGAACAGTGTCACTGTGATTGTCTTACTGTGTGCCATACATTGATTTTGCACACCGACTGCGCCATTGTGCAGTACATGGGCAGAAACACATTTTGGCAGGATGTGAAAATGACAGCTGTACTGCTCATAAGGAGGTGTGGTAAAATGGCAATGTTGAAAATCTGGAGTGAAAATATTGAAAATTCGTAAACTTACGAGTATGCGATGGAACTGCGCTAACGCATCAGAAAACAGTGTTATTTTTAGGAATTTGTTCACCAAATTTTCAACATAGCCATTTTAAGATCTCTGCTCATGAACAGTGACACTGAGATTTTCTTAATGTGTCCCATACACTGAGTTCACACAGCGACTGTGCCATTGTGCACTACATGGGCGGAAACACATTTTGGGCAAGATGTGAAAAATGACAGCTGCAGTGCTCATAAGGAGGTGTGGTAAAAGGGCAATGTTGAAAATGTGGAGTGAAAATATTGAAAATTCACAAACTTACGAGCGTGCATAGGAACTGCAAAATGAACACTCATAAAACAATCATTTCTAGGAATTTTTTCACCAAATTTTCAACACACCCATTTTAAGACCTCTGCTCATGAACAGTGTCACTGTGATTTTCTTAATGTGTCCCAGACATTAAGTTCGCACACGGACTATGCCATTGGGCACTACATGGGCAGAAACACGTTTTGGGCAGGATGTGAAAAATGACAGCTGTACTGCTCATGAGGAGGTGTGGTAAAATGCCAATGCTGAAAATCTGGAGTGGAAATATTGAAAATTCGCAAACCTACGAGCATGCGTGGGAACTGTGCAATGCACGCTCGTAAAACAGCCATTTTTAGGAATTTTTTCACCAAATTTTCAACATTGCCATTTTAAAACCTCTGCTAATGAACAGTGTCACTGTGATTTTCTTACTGTGTCCCATACATTGATTTCACACACCGATTGTGCCATTGTGCATTACATGGGCGGAAAGATGTTTTGGGCAGGATGTGAAAAATGACAGCTGTACTGCTCATAAGGAGGTATGGTAAAATGGCAATGTTGAAAATCTGGAGTGAAAATATTAGAAATTCGCAGACTTACGAGCGTGCGTAGGAACTGCACAACGCACACTCGTAAAACAGTTATTTGTAGGAATTTTTTCGCCAAATTTTCAACATAGCCATTTTAAGATCTCTGCTCATGAACAGTGACACTGTGATTTTCCTAATTTGTCCCATACACTGAGTTCACACAGCGACTGTGCCATTGTGCACTACATGGGCAGAAACACATTTTGGGCAAGATGTGAAAAATGACAGCTGCAGTGCTCATAAGGAGGTGTGGTAAAATGGCAATGTTGAAAATCTGGAGTGAAAATATTGAAAAATTCGCAAACTTACGAGCATGCGTAGGAACTACACAATGCAGACTTGTAAAACAGTCATTTTTAGGAATTTTTTCACCAAATCTTCAGCACAGCCATTTTAAGACCTCTGCTCATGATCAGTGTCACTGTGATTTTCTTAATGTGTCCCATACATTGAGTTCGCACACCAACTGCGCCATTGTGCTCTACATGATCAGAAACACATTTTGGGCAGGATGTGAAAAATGTCAGCTGTACTGCTCATGAGGAGGTGTGGTAAAATGGCAATGTTGAAAATCTGGAGTGCAAATATTGAAAATTCGTAAATGTACGAGTGTGCGTAGGAACTGTGCAACGCACGCTCGTAAAACAGTCATTTTTAGGAATTTTTTCACCAAATTTTTAACATAGCCATTTTAAGACCTCTGCTCATGAATAGTGTCACTGTGATTTTCTTAATGTGTTCCATACATTGATTTCGCACACCAACTGCGCCATTGTGCGCTACATGGGCGGAAACACATTTTGGGTGAGATGTGAAAAATGACAGCTGTACAACTCATAAGAAGGTGTGATAAAATGGCAATGTTGAAAATCTGGAGTGAAAATATTGAAAATTTGCGAACTTACGAGCCTGCGTAGGAACTCGCATAATGCCGTTAAATAAAACAGTCATTTTTGAATTTTTGCACCAAATTTTCAACATGGGAATTTAGGACCCCTTCTCATGAATGATGTCACTGTCATGGTGTTATTTGAGCCTGAAGGGGTGATTTCACAGTGACTGTGCAGTGCCTGCGAAATCACCCTTCGGGCCCAAATAACACCATGACAGTGACATCATTCATGAGAAGGGGTCCCAAAAACCCCATGTTGAAAATTTGGTGCAAAAATTCCAAAAAATGACTGAGATATGCAATAAAGTTGAAACCCCCCTATCTAGCCCATTATACAGCTCACCGGCATTTCCTCAGTTCGCGGTGGCCTTTGAAGAGTGCAGACGTGTTTCCGGTCAACCGAAGATCGTCGCGCCGGAGTCCGGAGGTAAGTATGGGGTGAGTGAGTGGTGTGGGGAGGCTGGGTGCGCAGTGGGTGAGTGCAGGTTGTGGGGGGGGGCTGGGAGACGTGCCGCAGGACCGTTTTTATTTTACAGGTTTAAAAAAAAAAACGATGATGTGGGACGTTTTCCACGCTGGGGTTGGCTCCCAGTGTGGCAGAAGATGGCTGGGGGGGCCAAGGAGCCGACAGGGGATTGGGCACCCCTGTCGGCAAAACAAACCAAACGTTTGCCAAGCTGGGGTGGGCTCCCAGCGAGGCAGCAGGATGGCTTGGGGGGGCCCTGGAGCCAACTGGGGATTGGGCACCCCCGTCGGCAAACAACGTTTTCCATGCTGGGGTGGGCTCCCAGCATGGCACCAAAGCTTTGTGGGGCAGTGTGACGCGCGCGGGGGGGGAACACGCGTGATGTGAGGGGAGGCGGCATGACGACGGTGCTCAGTATGGCAGTGGTGCTTTCCTTTGAAGCAGAGGAACACCACTGTCATACAGAGCTCCTGTACCCATTGGTGCAGGACTGCCACGCCTGCTCAAGGGAGCAGTGTATTGGATGGGAGAGGCACACCTCCAGGTGTGCTACTCTTCCAAAACGTTTCTTGTGCATGCGCGCAAGCGAACGTAAAAAGGATGCTAGACAATTATGCAAAGGAGTTCAAAACATTCAAAAAAATTGGCACACACCCCCATGCCTAGATCCGCTACTGCTTTTCAGATCCTGTCTCAACCCTCATAACTCTCTTTCTCTCTCTCTCTCTCCCCCTCTCTCCCTCCCTCCCTCTCTTTCTCTCTCTCTCTCTTTCCTGGCATCTTTCTCAATGGATTCTGTGAATTGGCCAAAAGATGCACAATAAAGAATTACAGAGCCCTGGGGGTGTGGCTGAATGAAGCGGAAGCCTTCAAAGCTTAGAGGAGATGCACGGTGTCCCTTCAGATATAAGAATGTATAAATCCAAAGCTCTGAACTGAAAGTGTGCCTTGCCCATGGTCAGTCTATCAAAATTAAGTTGGACCCTTTGAATGCCTCTCACAGTCAAGAGTAGTTTGAACAGCTTTTTTACAATGTTTACCAAGGGCAGGCCAACATATGCAATTACCAGGCAAACTTGCCTGAGAGCTCCTGCTTTTCTTTTTTAGTGTGTCCTGCATCTACCCATTTCTGCAACTTGGGACTGTAGCACAGGAAGGTCAAGTAACTTGTTTATGGTCACATCATGATCCCAAGACTCAGGTGGGATTCAAACCTTGGAATACTCTGACTAACAGTTATGTGCTCTAAGCTTGTGGCCAAACTGAAAATGTAACCCTGCCCTCTGCTTTCTATGGTTGCTGGGGTGGAGCCTACAGATGTCTTGCTTCAGAAAAGCACTCACCAGATCTGGAACCAAATGAACAACAAATAATATTAACCCTCTCTGGTAGTCCAGCATTCTCCTCTTCCAGTAAGCATCTAATGCCCACCCCTGCCCTTACCTCTCCCGTTAAGGATAACCAGCACATATCTCCCACTCACATTTGTTGCTGGCCACGATCTACCTCATGCAAGTACTGGTATCACTATTCAGAGCCAAGAAGGGAAGGAAGACAGTCCTCCACACAGTTCATGGAGCAAATTCTAGTGTTGCACAAGTTTATGAGGCCATAATGGTATGCAGATGGTCTCTTAGCACCATATATGGGCTAAGGGGCCAGTTGCAAAAAAACTTTATTGAGTACAGTGAGCCAGGGCACAGTCACTAATAGCTTTGGGATGACCTGACGGCTTTTGTTCTTTGACAGCCTTTGGCAGGTATAGGCACATCCCTGTCTGGCCAGCACAGAGTTGTGCTTGGTGCTGAGTGTTCCTTTTTAGAGCCATTAATTAGGGCTTTGCTCTAGAAGGCTGTATTCAAGCACGTTTAGAGCACTTCCACTGTGCTCCAAACCTGTTTTGAATTTAGGAAGTTGTGCTACTTTGTGCTCAGGATAACGACTTTGCATGGTGCAGAGACCTTTGAATATGGGTCCTTAAGAGTGTTTGCACAGTGCAATTGTATTTTGCAATAGGGTTCTGTGATTGCAAGGGACCTTAACTGCATCATTGAAGTTTTCATACATTACTTGCTACCAGTGAGTAAGTCAGAAATGCTCACAGATTTTAATAAAAGGTCAGCAAAGGTGGTTCCAGTGGCCCGGTGATAATGTGTTGCACTGTAAGTCAAGCAGCCATGGTTTGGAAGCAAAGTCAGGTCGCCATGTCAGGAGGCAAGCTAGTCTGCATGCAGCAGAGGATGGTGTCCCTTGTCTGAGGAGGGTTGGTGGCAGCTTCCAATCAGTGGCGGAGCTAGAGGGGGCAGTCGCCCCTACTGGCTGCCCCAGTGTGAGTAGTGGTGCCCCACCCACCATCTTTATTCAATGTTTAATGCCCATTTTGGAGCCCATGATTGACTGACTGGCCCTTCCTTTGGCTCCAGGATGCTCCCAAACCTGGCTCTGCCACTGCTTCCAATGCTACAGCAACCCTTGCAAGCAGGTCAGGGAGTTGTCTCTTTCCACAGGAGTATACTGTGCAAGTGCATGACTGACAAATGGTACAGTTCACATCATGGAAAGGAGGGTGAGTGTGGGAGACAAACCAGGGAAAAATACCCAGCTACCATATGCCAGCTATATGATGGCTTTGCCTTAACAAAGGACCATCACTGAACTGAGGACAGCAGGACCAGGAAGAAAAAAATTACGCACTGTAGGGATCTAACAGTAAGCTTTATAGTAGCGCTCAGTCCACTGGATTGAGCTACCCTAGAGATAGACTGTCAGCTAATTTTGGAATCTTAGAATTAGAACTAAGTTCAGACTCTGCTCTGTGGTCATGCTCTCACCAGCAGGATGATTTGTTTCTAAAGCTAGTGGGAGCTGTGACCACTAAAGCTAGCTAAATGGCTACCAAAAATGTGTGTAAAAAAAAATTATGTTTTGGAAAACATTAACCAGCCTAAGGCAGACAACAAAAATGTTTGTAGAAAAGTTTTGTAACTGCCTACCATCAGCCGTGAAGGAACTGCAACAAGTAATGCTCAAGCAAATTGGAAAAAAAGATCTGATTCATGTAAAAGCCTATTTCTAGGTTCTGGAGGGGAGGCAGGGTAAGGGATTGTAAAGCTTACTGTTGGAGACCTTAAGAAGAAACATTATTTTAGCGAGTCATTTTTCTTTTAACCTCAGTAATAGTCAGTTGGGTAGGTAATTGGCAGGTAATCCATGTTAACATGCGTCAGTCTGGGGTAAGTGGCACAGGAGGGACAGGGAGGGAAGAAGAGGAGGAGGAGTAGCTCTCTATGTTAGGGAAGGGATCAATGCAACAGAACTCAAGGGTAAACAGGGAAGAGAGGGGGCACTGTGGGTCACCCTGGAGACTGGAAATGGCTCCACAATCTGCACAGGGGTTGTCTGCAGACCCCCGTCTCAGGGGGAGGAAATGGACAAGGAAATGATAGAAGGCATCCTTGGGATAGCAGAGAAATGGGAGATATTGCTGATGGGGGGCCTGAATATGCCATATGTTGACTGGAGCACCTTTGCTGCAGCCACTTCCAAGAGCAGGGCCATTCTCGATGCCCTACAGGGGGCATGCCTCAAACAAGCTATTTGTGGAACCCACTCGGGAGAGAGCAATCTTAGACCTGCTACTCTCAAATGAGGATGGAGAGAGGAACTCTGATCTTGAAGTGGGTAGCCATCTGGGAACAAGCGACCACCAAACAGTGTGCTTCACGATAAACTTAGCTGTAGAGTCAAGCCACACAAAAGTGAAGGTACTGGACTTCAGGAGGGCTGATATTGTCAAAATGGGAGAATGCCTTAGAAAAGCACTAGCAAACAGGCAAGAAGGTGGGGTGGAGCAACAATGGGGAAACATCAAAACTGCCATCACAGAGGCAACAAGTCTTTGTGTGAAGCAAATAAACAAATCAAAAAGAAAGAAAAAAACATTATTGTTCTTAAAAGAAGTGGCAGGGAAGGTAAGGGAAAAAAAGATAGCATTCAGGAAGTATAAGGAAACACAGAAGGAGCAGGACAGAGAACTGTACCAGCTAAAGCAGAAGGAAATGGGTAAGGCAGTCAGAATAGCAAAGGTCCAAACTGAGGAAAAGATAGCCAACTTGGTTAAAAGGGGGGATAAAACCTTTTATAGGTACATAAGGGAGCAATGAAAGACTGAGGCAGGGATACTGAGGCTGAACAAAGAGGAAGTTGGTTGGGCAAAGAGTGACAGTGAAAAAGCAGGGATACTGAACGAATACTTCTGCTCAGTATTCACAATGGAAAAGCAGGGGGAAATACCTAATCTAGTCAATAGAAGCACTCTAGATAGGGGGGTTGATATTATTCCTTTCACAGAAGAAAGGGTTCTGAAAGAACTCTTAAAACTGAAGGTGGATAAAGCAATGGGGCCTGATGGCATTCACCCCAGGATTTTAAAAGAACTAAGGGAAGAACTAGTAACACCAATGACTACCCTTTTTAATAAATCATGGGAGGATGGGGTGGTACCTGAGGACTGGAGGAGGGTGGATGTGATTCCCCTTCACAAAAGTGGGAGCAAGACAGAGGCATGAAACTACAGACCTGTCAGTTTGACCTCAGTGGCAGGGAAAATGATGGAATCACTTCGGAAGGAAATAATTGTTGAGTACCTAGAGGCCAGTGGGGCACAGGATCCAAGGCAGCATGGATTCACAGTGGGAAGGTCATGTCAGACAAATCTAATTGATTTCTTTGACCGGGTGACCAAAGCAGTAGACCAGGGAGGGGCTGTGGACATGGCCTACCTAGACTTTAGCAGGGTATTTGACACAGTCCCGCACAAAAGATTAATAAACAAATTAGCCAGCCTGGGAGTGGGTCCTAGGGTGGTAGCCTGGGTAAAACACTGGTTGGACAACAGGACACAGTGGGTAATAGAAATGGAGTCCACAGTGAAGAAAGGAGGGTTACTACTGGGGTACCGCAGGGTTCAGTACTGGGGCTGGTCCTTTTTAATGTCTTTATAAGTGACATTGCAGAGGGATTGGAAGGGAAAGTATGTCTCTTTGCAGATGACACAAAGATCTGCAACAGGGTTGATACACAGGGTGGGGTGGAAAGGATAAAAAGGGACTTGGCAAGGTTGGAGGAAAGGCCAAATGTACGGCAGCTTAGATTCAATGCAAAAAAGTGCAAAGTAATGCACCTGGGAAACAAAAACCCAGGGGAAGAGTATGCAATGGGGGGTGAGATACTGACAACAACAAAAATGGAAAGGGACCTGGGGGTAGTCATATCAGATGACCTAAAGGTGGTCCAGCAGTGTGTGAAGGCAGTAAGGAGGGCTGGGGGGATACTGGGTTGCATAGGGAGAGGCATCACCAGTAGAAAACAGGAAGTTGTTGGCCCTCTGTACAGACAGTTGGTAAGACCACATCTGGAGTACTGTGTACAGTTCTGGAGACCACATCTAGGCAAAGACATAGTTGGGGTGGAGGCTGTCCAGAGGAGGGCATCCAAAATGATGCAGGGTCTGCATCAGAAGACATATGAAGAAAGACTAAAGGAACTAAAGATGTATAGCCATGAGGAAAGGAGGGAGATGGGGAACATTTTATTTATTTATTTATTGAAAATGTTTCACCAGGAAAGGCACACTGAGCAAGAAGAAGCTCGTCTCACGGTGCGACCTGGGGGGTGGGGGTTACAGAGGAGGCAGGTATACATATACATACAGTATTTGAACTTACAGTAGCAATACGGATCAAGTACATAGAAGGGAGGAATTACAAATGAACTTGTTGCATAGGCAGAGCAGTACAAAACCGCACCAGATCAGCAGGCAGGTATACAAACAGTCTTTGAACTTACAGTAGCAATAGGGATCAAGTACATAGATGGGGGGATTACAATGAACTTGTTACATAGGCAGAGCAGTACAACAACCACACCAGATCAGCAGGCAGGTATACAAACAGTATTTGAACTTACAGTAGCAATACGGATAATGTACATAGATGGGAGGGATTACAAATGAACTTGTTGCCTAGGCAGAGCAGAAGACAGCACCGGATCAGCAAGTACAGGTTATACAAATCATGGTTACCCACCAAGGTAAGAACAGTACAGAACATGAATGTAGAGGTATGGAGAACAAAACAAGGGTACACATCAAGGTAATACAAGAGATAAGTGCAGTTACAGAACAGGGGTGGAGTGGTAGAACTTGAGTGCCAGTAGCAGAGGTTGAGCTTCAGGGAGATGCATCAAGTAGAAAGGAAGGATTTGGAGAGCCAGGAGGGGAGGAGAGAAGAAGGGGGTAGGAGTGTAGGTGTGTAGGGGGGAGGAAGGGGATGGGGAGCTAGGTTAGCTAGGAAGGGGGAGGGAGAAATTGAGAGTGCGAAGAGTATAGAGGGGGTATAAGTGTGCAGGGTAGTACATGATAGAAACTTTCAAATCCTCAAGGAATCAACAAAGTCCAAGAGGGTAGCATCTTTCAGAAAAAGAGATGTGCAAAACAAGGCACAGTTTGAAGATAGAGGGGGACAGCTCAGAGGTAATGTGAGGAAGTATTTATTCATGGAAAGGGTTGTGGATACATGGAACAGCCTTCCTGAGGAAGTCGTAGAGTCAAAAACAGTGGGGGAATTCAAGAATGCATGGGACAGACATAAGGCAATTCTAGTGGGGGATAGGACGAAGTAGGCTGTTGGTTAACTAGGATCTGCAGCTTATCCATTAGGTAGGGAAATGGACAGACTAGGTGGGCCAAGCGGTCCTTATCTGCTGTCAAATTCTATGTTTCTATGAGGCTTCACCCCCCCACAGAAACCCCCTGTGGAGGGCAGGTAGCTTTATCTTACAAAGGAGCATTCTAGGCACGTGCATTGCTGCCCCATGACTATCAGTGTCAGAAGGGTTGTGGGCAAGACAGATGGCATGGAAAGTAGTAGAATGCCATGGGGTGACAAAATCCTATTGCAGACTGGTGAGCCCTGTTTTTGTCTTAGTGGCAGCAGGTGGTGATGGGGGGGGGATCCATCAGTGGGCAGTGCAATGACAGCGGTGATGGCATTGGAATTGCAACTACTAGCTGACCCAGGTGAGCTAGATGAAGAGGTGAGCTTTCCATTTCTGTACCTGCTAGCAACATCAGAGGTGTGTGTAGTGTAGCACTTTACTTTCTTCTATAACCATAAAAGTTCATAAAAGGAAAACATTTATTTTGTGTAGAGTTCTGAAGTTCAGAGACAAACTTTTGTTGCATATGTGGGACATTTAGCCGGAAGGAGGCATTCGGTAGCCCATTGGCAATATTAAATTTAAATAAGGCTACTCAGGGTGCTGCAGTATGATCCTGAATACTTCCGCACTTCTCTTTTTGCATTATTTATTATTACCTGTCTGTGTCTCATTGCCTTTCTCAGTTTTTTTCTCTATTTGACATTTCTCACTTTTACTTTAAACTGTACCTATTCTTTAAAAAATACACTTTACTTAAATATCTATGCTCATCGTGTAGCTCTCGTTCTTCTGTAACTTTTGTCTGTCTACTCTCAGCACTATTTTGTCCTCATACTAACACATTTTTATGTTGGCTCACGCATGCACTCCAGCCAACATATTGTACTAGTAGCAGATTTGGAGGTGCAGTCACTGTGAGCGAATGCAGGGCACGCATCAGAAGGTGCAGCCCTCATTCCCCAATAAGGCAGCTGCAGGTGCTGACACCAGGCATACATCAGGTGGCCACACGATCTAAGAAAAGGTCTGCTGCAATCATGCAGCGGCACAATAACACACCCTCCTGACATGCCTGGTGACAGTGCCTGCAGAGTGCCCCGACGCATTTCTTTTTCTGACAGGGAGCCCACTCCCCATTGGCATAATGTCCCCTTCCCATTTACAATGTATGTTGAGGGATCCCCAATCCCTCTCAGCATCATGTGCCCCCCCAACAGTCTTTCTTTGCCAACGAGGGGCCCAAACCCCTTCGGCTTCAGTCCCCCTTCCCCGGTTTGCCCAACCCCCCTCGGCTCGTGTCCCTCCCCTTCAGTATGTGCCAATGGGGGTGCCCAATTCCCCATCAACTACAGCATTCCCCCCCAAAAAAAAATCACTTAGGTGGCATGCCGGGAGCCCACTTCAGCATGCCAAATCCCCGTAAAAAGAAAAACTGTCCTGCAATGTTTTTTTTTTTTCTTTTTTTAAACCTGTGAAAGAAGAAACGGCCCCTCGCGGTCTCCCTGCCCCTCCCCACCCTGCACCGACCTTCTGCATGTCCTGCCTCCCCACACCCCCCTCACCTCATACTTACCTCTGGAGCCCGCGACTATCTTTGGTGGACTGAGAACACATCTGCACTCTTCAAAGCTGACCGCAAACTGAAGAAATGCTGGTAAGCTGTATAATGGCATAAATAGGGTTATTTCAATTTTGGTGCATATCTCGGCTATTTTGGGGAATTTTGGCACCAAATGTTCAACATGGGGTTATTGGGACCCCTCCTCGTGAATTAATTCACTGTCATGGTGTTATACTGTCCCGGAAGATGATTTCACGGTCACTGCATGGAATCACCTTTCGGGACCTATTAATGAAACAACAGTGCCACTGTTCATGAGGGGGGCTTTCAAAAATCCTATGTTGCAAATTTGGTGAAAAAAATCCACAAAATGGCTGTTTTACAAGCGTGCTTTGCGCAGGTTCCAAGCACACTCGTAACTTCATGAATTTGTAATATTTTCACTCCAGATTTTCAAAATTGCCATTTCCCATACCTCCTTATGAACAGTGCAGCTGTCATTTTACATATCCTGGCTGAAATGTGTTTCTGCACATCTGGCACACAATTGCGCGGTCGCTGTGCAAAATCAGTTTTCGAGACAGTTTGAGGAAATGATAGTGGCACTATTCATGAGCAGAGGTCCTAAAATGCTTATGTTGAAAATTTGGTGATGAACGTCCATAAAATATCTGCACAGTTTCCACGCACCCTTGTAACTTCGCAAATGTGCAATATTTCCATTCCAGATTTTCTACACTGGCATTTTTTCACACCTCCTTGTGAACAGTACAGCTGTCATTTTTCACATCCTGCCCAAAATGTGTTTTCGCACCTATGGCGCACAGTGGCGTGGTCGCTGTGGGAAATCAACTTTTGGGACAAATTAACAAAATCACAGTGCCACTGTTCATGAGGGGAGGTCCCAAAATGCCTATTTTGAAAATGTGGTTAAAAAACATCCGAAAATAACTGGGTTACGGACGTGTGTTGTGCTGTTTCTATGCATTTTCATGACTTCACCAATTTTTCATATTTTCACTCCAGATTTTTAACGTTGCAATTTTCTTACACCTCATGAACAATACAGTTGTCATTTTTCACATCCTGCCCAAAATGTGTTTTCATCCCTGTGTCACCAAATGGCATAGCCGCTGTGCAAAACTACCTTTCAGCTAACAAACTGATAGTGGGAGTCACGTGATGCAGTGTGGCTGAGAGCAGCTCTCTACTTAGCTCTCCTCCCTCACCTACCAAAATAGCCTTTTTTTCCAAAGATACACAACAACCTGCTTCATTTTAGCATTCCTAAATGCTTGCTGTTACTTTCTAGCATCTTCAAGCTTATTTTTAGGGCGCACAAAGCTGCTATTGCGGGGCTACAAGGATGGAAGCTGACATGAAGTCAGCCAGTGTGAGACACACTCCACCAACGACGCCTGAGAAGGCCTCTAAAAAAGCCAAAAATACCAATCCCTCTGCTCCTTCAAAACAAGCTGCTTCGGCTCCTTCGAATACCCTGCTGACTGAAGATCGTTTCCTGCAGGAAATACTGCCATTCAGAGATGCTCTGCAGGAAATATCCTCAGAAATTAAATCTATCAGAAGAGACTTCTCTGACCTTTCTCGGCAAGTAGGCGACCTGGAAATTAATGTCTCATCACTCGACCACTGGAAAAACAAAACCGACCTGGAGATTACCAAATTAAAACAGCAAATACAGAAGCTTCAATCCAAAACAGAGGATCTAGAAGGTCAGAGCAGACAAAACAACATACTTATTTTGGGGCTCCCGGAAACCGTAGAAGGTCCCGATGTGATCAAGTTTGTCCAGCTCTTTCTAAATAAAGTGGTCGGCCCTTCCCCGATTAACCAGTCCTATCATATTGAGCGTGCCCATAGGTCATTAAAACCCAGACCCCTGCCTAATTCTCCCCCTCGTCCACTCATCATCAAGTTCTTGAGTTACCTTGAGCGGCAACATGTTCTTACCAAAGCCAAGGGGATAGACTCTCTACAATGGAACCAGTCAAAGTTGAGAATTTCTCAGGACTTGCCATATGAAGTCCGTAAAAGAAGAGCCGCTTTCCATTCGATCGTCAAAAAGCTTATCGCAGCTGAAATCCACTTTAAAATGGTCTACCCCTCCAAGTTAGTGGTCACCCTAGACGGCGTCGCTCATTCTTATGAAGAACCCGATCAAGCCTCGGCGGACCTTACTAAGAGACTACCCAATCTATTTACTTTATTGCACTGATGCTGGTTATTTCCCAATCTCTGTTTTCAGCCATGCTATCTGTAATCCATTTATTTGTTAAATTTTCCATGCCTTGTTACCATTTACTGGAGTCCTACCTAGGCTCAGGCTCACCTGGCCTGGAGGGGTCTCACCCGACTCGAGAGGACGAGTAGCAGAGTCCGATGTAGGCCTCGCGGCCTATGGAGTTGTACAAGCCTAACTCCGTGTGGCTCTTCATGTGCTGGCTCAGGGTGGCGGTCCAGAACTTCAGTGCAGGGCTGTGTTTCCGGGAGGAACGATTTCTGCTCGGACCAGCTTGGTCCGTCCAGTCGTTCCACCTGTGCTTCCTCCCGTTACCCTTTAGTTGCCGTTGCCTCGCAGTTTTTCTCTCGAGCCACTTCGGCCTCTGATGACCTCTCCACAAGGTAATTCCTCTCCTTGGGGCTTTCTTTATTCGGACCTGATGCCTCCGATAGTAGGATCCTGTTTTTTGATGGGGTTGTTGTGAATTTTACTGAGTTACCCCACTATCTATTAGCTTTAGGCCTGCTAGTGTGTTTTCTTCTTTTTAAAGGCTATGATGGCTTGGGCTGTTTTGGGGGGGCTTGAGTGGTTAAATCTGCACTCTGATCCTGCCTCATGACTGGAATGGGGGGAAATGGTCGCCATGGCTTCTCTTCCTTTCAGTTTTTTCATGTCAATACTATTGGTTTGCCAAGTGGATTATTTGGCTGTTCATTACCTCTCGGTATCTGCCTAATCTACTAAGGAGCTGGCCATGGCATTGCAGGGATGTCTTTATAGAATCTGTTATAAGTTTACATATGTTACTTTGGCACCTGCAATTTGGGGTACTTGTATATAGTTGCGTTGACTTAAATAAAGGGTTGTTGCAGGGAGGGTTTGAGGTTTATAATTCTGACATACTATCTTCATTGTTATGGCTACCCCGGTCTAATATTTTGCCGTTTTGGAGTTCAACTACTTGGTCTTGCGATGTATTGGGGATGGTATCCACTAGTTGCTTTCCTTTTAGTTGTTTTTGGGTGATCGGGGTAATTGGTTTTGGGTGGGGGGGGTTTGCCGCTGCCAATTGATTTCCTGGGGTTGCTATTCCTTAATGGTACTTCTGTTTGCATTTCTCTAGGGACAATGACTGTATGCCACGTTAAGTTTGCTACTTGGAATGTGAAGGGGTTGAGGGAGGCGTCCAAGAGGGGTCAAATCTTGCTTGTTAGCTCCTTAAAGGAGGTCGACATACTTTTTCTCCAAGAAACTCACATTACGTCACAAGAAGCTAAGCTATTGAAACTGAGGGGTTTTTCTCAGGTTTTCACTGCTGGTCAATCCACAAATAGCAAGGGAGTGGCCATTCTGATTAAACGCAACATTCCTTTCCTGGTGAAGAAATGTGTTCAAGACACGGATGGCAGGTATGTTTTTCTTTGTGGACTGCTTTACAATACGGAGGTTGTCCTAGGCTCCATATATGGCCCAGTGGGAGGGGATCCTATTTTCCTGATGGGTCTGACTGACCTTCTGTCTTCCCTTTTACCATCTAATTTTGTATTGGGAGGAGATTGGAATATCTCTCCGGTACAAGTTCTGGACCGATCTAATTATGCTACTAGAACAATGTCATCGGCTCAGCTAGCCCTAGCGGATTTTTGTTCATTGCTGGGTTTAGTTGACCCATGGAGAATTTTGAATCCCTCTGCTAGATCTTATACCTTCCATTCCCCTACTCATAATTCTTGGTCATGTATTGACTACATCCTAGTGAGTACCAGTCTTCTACCCAATGTTTCTGCTACCAACATTGAGCCAATTGTCATTTCTGACCACGCTATGACTTGGGTTAAGCTGGCACCCGGCCCTCCGGGTCAACGCGATACTACCTGGAAACTTAATAACCAGATTTTAAAAGACGACCAGGTAATTTCACTTTTCAAAACTTTAATCTCATCCTTTTTAGAAATTAACCAAAACTCAGTCTCCAGATTTGACCTGGTTTGGTGCTCCTTAAAATGTTTCCTAAGGGGTGAGTTTATCAAGGCAGCCTCCAAAAGGAAAAAATCAAGGCTAGAGAGAATTAACTCCTTAACGATCCAGATCAAAACGGCTGAAGAGAGCTCTTTAACATCCTTCTCCCAGGAGAAGCTCAAAACTCCTATAGACTTAAAGACGAATATGAGGTTTAATCAGAGAGTACACTGAATATTCCATTCTGAAAACTAAAACGAAATACCTTGATCAGGGCGACAAGCCAGGTAGATTGCTGGCTCTTAAACTCAAAGAAATAGAGAATTCGAGATTAATCCCAGGAATTACTGCAAGTGATGGTTCTATTAAAACTAATCCGAGGGACATAGCCGGGGTTTTTGAATCCTTCTACAAGCAGCTATATGGGACCAGTACCCCTCTCTCGAAGCTTCCCAGATAATGGTCTTCCTTGAGAACACCCCTTTGTCTAAGCTCCATCCTAGTCAAGGGGAAATTCTAACGGCTCCCATCACCTTGGAGGAAATCAAGAAGCTATTCAAGGCCTCACCCTGGACAAAGCCCTGGCCCAGATGGGTTCTCTCCAAATTTTTACAAAGCTTTAAGTAGTGATCTTGCCCTGCTCTGTTAAAACTTTATGACTACATTCTTACTTCAGGCCCACTAGATTCCTCACTTCTGGAAGCTTGTCATAATCCTCATACCTAAACCTAATAAATCAACCCTAGATCCGCTAATTACAGGCCAATCTCATTACTTAATTATCGATATTAAAATCCTGACCAAATTCTGTCTCTGAATTAATAGAGTTTAACACTCTTGAGTACAGAAAGGTAGGCTTTGTCCAGGGAGGTCGGCTTCTGACCACATCGACTTCTCTCTGCACATATTCCGTGCAGCACAAATCTCCTAATCCTCCATGGCCTTAGTAGCCTTAGATGCTGAAAAGGCCTTCGATCGAAATGTAGCTGGGGAATTTTTATGGGCCATTTGCTACAAGATGGTTTCCCAACCCAATTTATTCAGTGGGTCCAAGCTATTTACTAAATCTCCTTCTAGAGTATATTGTAAACGGGTGTTCTTCTCTGTGATTTCTATACTGGTACCCGATCAGGATGCCCTTCACCTTATTTATTCAATCTTACCTGGAACCCTGCTAGCTCTCGATTAGATCCTCACCCTATCACCGGTGTCTTATTGGTCAACAAATGCTCACTATGTCGGTATTTGTTGATGATATTTTATTACACCTATCGGATCCAGTTAGCTCTATCCAGGAAGTTTTGGAAACTATCAATCAATTTGGAGAAGTCTCCAACTACAAGTTGAATTTTTCCAAATCCGAAATATTCCCGTTGAATTCCCTCTTATTTCAGGCAGATGTTGTTCATTTTGAAATGGGCTCCCGACCACCTCAAATACCTGGGGATATATCTAGCCCGTGATATTAATATAGTCAAAAAACTCAATCTTGATGACTTGCTTGACAAAATCCAAGGAGACCTCACCAGATGGTCTAACCTCCCTTTATCTTTAGGTAGCAGAATAAGTATTATCAAAATGAATACACTTCCACGATATTCTGTCCTCTCAGTCTGCTTAATATCTGGCTACCCAAGACCTTTTTCTGAAGAATCCATACCATGGTCATTAAGTTCATCTGGAAAGACAAACAACTGGTGAGAGTTTCTTTAAGTTATGTTTACCCAAAGCCAATGGTGGCCTTGATTACCAACTTCGAATTTTACTATTGGGCCAGTCACCTTGTCCAAATGGGCAAGTGGCTTCCTCTCTTCTAACACTTCGTTCCCTCTGGCTACAACTGGAGATTAATTTGTTGGAGTCCCATAACATAAACCCTCACGCGGCCTTTTTTTGCAAACCCTCAGCTCTTCCCGCCTCTTTGAGTGAATCAGTAATCAATACCTCTATTAAAGTCTTTAATCAGTTTTGCACTTCGGTTGGTATGCAAAATACCAAGGATCCTGCCCAACCATTAGTTCTTAACCCTAATATTAAATTAGGTTCGCATTGGTTACTCCCCTCCTGGCTACCGCAAATTCAAGACTGTGTAATAGGTGACCTCTTTATTCAAGATTCCATCGGCTCCTCTCGAGACCTGATGGCTAAGTTTAATATCCCCTCCCAAGCCATATTCAAGGTATTTCAGCTGAGACACCTTATAGTTAGTGTTTTTGGACCCCGTTAAAAAGTCACCTGGTATGCACCTTCTTTTGGACTTGCTCAGGTCTCGGGCCAATGAATCCCATTCCACCGCTATACTTTATTCACATCTACTCCTTAGTAAAGTTCCGGATATCCTATCTGGCTCCAAGGTATGGGAGCCGCTGTGGTAACCTCCCCATCCTTGAGGCCCAAGTCTGGACCGATTTACACGTTTCCTCTCTCTAGATAGAAATAAACTTATACAATTTTATATAGTTAACAATATGTACTATACTCCAGCAAATTTAGCTAAGTACGGGAAAATTAGCTCCCCTGAATGTATTAGATGTGGTGCTAGCTCGGGGAACATCTTACACATTTTTTGGGCCTGTGTCAAAGTGGCTCCCTTGTGGCAACACATCCGGGACAACCTTAACTCACTTTTAGGTCTACAAGATTTATTCACTCCTGAAATTTGTGTCTTGGGCATCTACTCCTCTATCAAGGTTAATGAAAGGAAATACCATATGGCCCTCATTTCGATGGCTGTTAAAAGGTTAGTCCTTCGTCACTGGGTTGACCAATCGGTTATTACTTACCAGGAATGGGTGGCAGAAATGTCATTCAGTTTTAAAATTGAAAGGATGATTGCCAGTTCTAGACATGACCTTTCTGCCTTCCAAAAAATGGGGTAAACTCTACTCCCTGTACCTTCATTAAGACCTCTTACTGAATCTACATTCCCCTTTTTCTCTCTTTGTGCGTTTGAGCCCCCCCCCCTTTTTGGTTATGATTTTATCCAATGGCCCACCTTGGATGCTTCTCTCTTCCCCTCATCCTTTTCCTTGTCTCTCTGCTACCCTTTCTCTTTTCTTTTGTGGCAGCATCCTCCCGGGGGGGGGGGGAAGGGTATGGGGTGGTTGGGGTGGTTGATGTTTGTTCCTTCTCGTCTTACCTTGTCTTTTACCATGTTGTATTTGTTATATATGAAAACTGAATAAAACTTAAATTTCAAAAAAAATAACAAACTGATAGTGCAGCTCTTCATGAGGTGACGTCACAAAAAGCCTATGTTGAAAATCTGGAATGAAAATACCAACAAACACCTATGGCATTAAGATTTCCAGCTGTAACTCCCCACCATGTAGAGACTTACAGGTGTCAGGGTTATGACTTGGAATCATTGGCTGTAATGCTTACACCATTCCACCTAACACCTCCCCAACCCCACCCTGCAGCCAGTGACAGGCATCGAGGTCTGCCTTGGAGTGTTCGGCCCTAAAGTTCACCCCATTCTCCTATACTGTGCACACCTCCATGTATTTCCTTATGGAATGGTGTAAGTATAAGGCCCAATGACCCCAAAGCACACCATGACACTTGTCAGTGTCTGCAGGGTAGGGTGAAGTAGAATGGCATAAGCATTATAACTGACGACCCAAAGGCACACCCCAACACCTGTCAATCTCTGCAGGGTGAGGGTGGCGTTGGCTTCAGTTCAATACTTCACTGCCATTCTTATTATGCATCCCTAACTCCTGCACTACCAATGCCAATGCCAGCGAGACAACATTCGGCATTGACAAATGCTTGTTTTCTTTATTTCTACAGGCCTGAAAGGACAGTGACCCAAGTCTGACAGGACATCTCAGATAAGTATTGTTTTGTGTTTAATATTTCCATCTGTTCTATATTGTTCATCAAGAACTACAGATTCTTTGTGACCCCATTGCTATTCTTATTTTACCGGTATGATACAACGTCACCTAGAATACCCCATCCCAGGTTCATCAGGACCCAGGTAAGTGATCTATCTATTATTTATGCTAGGTGTGTAAACTGTAATGGTGCAGTCACAAATGTTACACAGTGTCAACGTTTGCCTTTTTTTAATGCTGGCACAAGAAGTCCATCTCCAGTACTAACTTTTCACTTTTTTAATGATAACATTGGGAACCTATGACTCAAGTGTCTGCTTTCACTTTTTTAAAATGGCCAACTGATGAGACCGGCAACTAATTGAGGAGTCTGAGGACTGGTAACAAAAGTACTTTGTTGATACAAGCAGGACCATAAAGGCCTGTTTGACTTTTGCAAAGACTAATTTATTCTTGCATTGTGAAGGTAAAGTATTTGTGGCCAGTGTGTCTGTGCTATATCAAAGGGATTGAAGATTGTGGTCCAGAGTTTTGTATCAGAGGCTACTACAGCCCAGACTACAGGAAGAAGCAAGACTCTACAGAAAATGAGATGTTCCTACTCAGCTGTCCTGGGTAAATAAATTGTTTAAAAAACACTGAGCAAGCCTCTTAACTTCAAGTGCTGCAGTTCATGCACCTGTAGAAATTGTTAGCAACAGAATCCCACTGAAAATTAGATGTTGCATTTCCGCTTTTCTATCCTGGGCAAATGAATTGTAACTATACCAACAAAACATTGCCAGCCTTTCCCGATGCCCCCCCCACACACACACACACACACACACACACACACACACACACACACACACACACTCTCACAGCCAGTGGAGAAAGTGTGTGCTAGTGATTAGGGCACTGTTGGGAACCCAGGAGGTCTCAAGTTCAAACCCTGCTAAAGTCAAATACTCACCGTGTGACTGTTAGCAAGTCACTTAATATTCACACCACTCCAGTTCACCCAGATGGGGAATTGCATAGAAGCAAGAAAATACTGCTGGCAGCCACTTGTGTATCTGCCCCCTCACACACACCTCCACAGGCAGTGTTGTGAACCAAGATATTGCAATCTCAGATTGCTCTGCTACCAAATACTCTGTGTGACCCTGAGCAAGTCAGTCCATATAGCTGCAGAGATGTGTTGAAGCAGGCACACAGAGTGAAAATGAAATGCTGCACCTCAGCTGGGTGATTCTGGGTAAATACACTGTAAAAATGGATAAAATTGGAACCCCTCTGTAAATGAGATGTTGCATCACATCTGCATTATAGTGGGTGAATACAGTGGGGGAAAAAAAGACAATGCCAACAGCAGCCAACCTTTCCTGTCCCTGTCTCCCTCCCTGCATGTGGTGTAGTGCTTAGTGAAATATTGTGAAGCACAATATTTCTGGTTCAAACTGTGCCGGGGGCCAAAGACTCATTGTGTGATCCTTAGTAAGTCAGGTAGCTGCCCAGTAAAGTGTGGCACACAACACAGCTGTGGAAATGGTAGAAGCAGGAGAAGCAGGATCCCATTGGAAACTAGATATTGTATTTCAGCTGGATAACCCTAGGTAAATTAATTGATAACAAACAAAAAAAATTCTACAGTTTCTGGTCTTTTGGGACCCCCAACCCCCACAGACAGTGGATGCAGTGGGTCCAGTTTTACCAAGAATTTGGATCACCACAAAGGACTTGTGTCAGAGAGTTTGACACAAGGGGTACCTTGCATCACATAGTGTGGCAGCCTGCAGTTTTGGAAGGCAGCCTGCTGCAACCTCTGTTGTAAGTCCCTTGTGCTGAATGCTGCAAATTAGACCAGCTTCCCCCAGTCTAACTGCACAATGCAGGGACCCTTTTATGGGGTTTGGACCAAAGCTGTGTCAGCCTTCTTTATCAGGCCCAGTGTGTTGTAGTGGTGAGAGCACTGTTAAGAAACACAAGATTATAGGTTCAAACCCTTCTAAAACTGCATTTGGTCACACTCTGAGCCATTGGTTCTCCCCTTGTACCCCCTCAACCCTCATTGATGGGGCTGCATACCTTATGCACAAAAGCAGACATGGGGGAGGCAGCAGCAGACCGCAGACTCTCTCTCAGTAACAGCTGGGACTCTACAAAGCCAGACTGCAGGCTCTGAATCAACTAACTGACCCGTCATGGGATTAGTGATTTTTTATCCCACCCTCCCCGAAACTGGTAGACTGTACTCTGGACCAACTGACTGACCATCTTTCAGATCTGTGCACCAGCTCTGTCTCCTGCTCTGGAAAATGTCTCTCTCAAGAGAAGGAGCCCATTGGGTAACTACAGCCTCTGTTATACTGGCATATGTAGAATATAACTACCTATACCAGTCATTTATGGATTCTAAATATGTCATTGATAGACAATAGGGATCTATATCTCTAATCATCTTTACGACCTGGTGAAATGGAGCATGTTACAGGAATACAAATATATAGCCTATAAATGACAGATATATGTAGCTATTTTCTATACATTCCAGTATAATAGTGGCTGCAGTTACCTACGGGGCTCTCCCTTTTGAAAAATAGATTTTTCCAGAGCAGGAGATTGAGATGGAGCTGGTTCAAGAATCTCATGGCTGATCAGATGGTTGTTTCAGAGCCTGCAGACCATAATCAGCTAGTTCTTCATATATAGCCTCTTAAAAAGAAAAAAAAAAGAAAAAAAACACCATAAGACTATCTGTGTCACTGAATGCCAAGGAAGTTCCAGCAGAGGCACCAGGATTATTGGAGGGGGTAGGGGTAAGGTAATGTGCGGGTATAACAATATTAAGAAAAAATATATAAGGCAAGCCTTGTTGACAGCAGCCAAATCATGTTTGGGTGGTGCATGTATTGTAGAGTGACAAAGTGTAATATCTGAGTTAACTGTTATTGACTGTGTGACAAGTGTGGTTTTGCCAGTGGGAACTAGTCATTTGGTATTCTTTCCCCAGGTCCATAGGTAGTACTAGCATATAACCGAGCCCACATCTTTTTCTGAGTGGAGGCACCATGCAAATACCATTTTGAACTTTATCTTAACATCTTTGAACACCATAGGAGTTAACGACCAAAGCCCTCAACTTTATATCACTCTGTAAGGCAGGGGTAAGTGCAGTGAACATTTACAGTGACCTGATACACATAGGTGATGTGAGGGTGAAGGATTCTTTTTTTTGCTTGTTTGTTTGTTTGTTTTTGTAAAATAAAAGTAGCACCCCACTCACCCTGTACTGTGCAAAATTTTCTCTCCTGTCTTAAATGGTTCTTCCTCTCTTACCTTGTCCCATGTTCAGAACTCTCTGGTGTCTAACAGGTATCCCCTATACTCAATTCCCTACCGCAGCCTATGACATCAAATAGCACAGCCCTCTACTCACCTCTTCAGCCAGTTGCCTTCATTGCTAAGGGACAGGGTGAACTTAGACATTGGGGAGTATTCCATCTGGGATAAGGAGGAGGAGGAATGCTGTTTTGCCCATAGAACCCTTTAGGATGCTCAAAATGTTTCCATTGAAATACGTTGAAATTATCAATTCAAAAACAAGAACCTTTTTCAGACTTTTTGTGGTAATTGCGGACCACTTATGACTGTGAACTGATCATGAGAGGATTGCCTATACCCAATTGAAACTGACATAAATTGTAGAGTTTACTAAAATGCCAGTTAACATAGAACAATTGGGATAGTGTCATCCCTCCCCCTACCAGAACCAGACATCGTCTCAAAGATTTAAATTCCTTAACCCCTTAACAAGTGTTGCTCCCTAGTCTCTTCCCTTCCAACTAGGGCAGTGGCATGCCTGACTTCCATTTCAACTCCACCCCATCTTTAGACAGGCTGAATTATCAAAATTATAGCTTGTTCATAAAATTTTGCAAAAGACTGTGAACTTGCATGTTTTCCCCTTAATTTCAAATACATACTAAAGCAAACCTTGGGGTTGGGCTCAAATCCATAGGCATGATCTAGATCTCTGCAAATTGCACATATCCAGCTGTGCAGCTCTGCACCTATGGATTCAGCAGAACACAACTGATGTCAAACCCCCTGGCAACCTTGACATATTTCTCACTGCCCTCAATACATATAGAATAATGGTTATGCAACTGTGTGTTACAGAATTGTTTTACACACCCGAGGGGTGCGATGACCCATAAACCTCGAGAGCAAAGGGTGTATAAAAATATTACAATAACACAACAGTTGCATAACCTTTATTTTTCACAATTGCTTGGGCAAGATAGTGTGACCAAGTGGTGTTCATTCAGAAAAAGAAAGGTAGCGTGACTGAGAGGTGTTTGTTCAAAAAAAAAAACCCAAAACATAGACAAACTCAAATCCTGTTTTAAAAACCCTGTCCCTTGTAGCAGTTAACTTAGTTTTAGTTATTCATTTTGTGTTAAAGCTGCCAAGTATAGACTGAGGACAGCGAGTGACTCGGCAGCTTTAGAAGACAAGATTCAAACGTGAGTGTTGCCATAGAAACACTCACTTATGTATGAATGATGTTTTCTGAAGTTGCTGAGTCACTCACTTTCCTCAGTCTATACTCAGCAGCTTTAACACAAAATAAATAACTAAAACTAAGTTAACTGCTACAAGGGACAGTGTTTTTAAAACAGGATTCGACTTTGTCTACATTTTGGTGTTTTTTTTTTAACAAACACCGCTCGGTCACACTATGCTGCAAAGAAAGTGAAAGTGGCAGTCGATAGTGCAAGTAAGGTGCTTTCTGAATGCCATAATAACTGGTTCTACCAGTTATTATGGTGTTTGAAATGTGGCTCTGGTCCATGTGTTAAAAGGGGTCACCAGTAATTATAATTATTTTGCAGCTGTATTGGCTCATGCTAGATTTTGTTATGTTTGGGGAGGGGTTGGGGTAGGGTGTTGTTTAGACTTACTGTGATTGATTTGAATGGTGATGTTTTTTGCATTGAATATGGAGTTGGTGAATTAGCTCTCAAGGCTATTCATTAGCCTGCTTGTGGTTATGTTGCTTGAAGCTGTAATGCAGTTTGATGCACTGTTGTAAGATGTCCCTGGTTGTTCAGGCTGGTTATGTGGAACACATGATATATATTTTTTTCGTTGATCATCATTTAGTTTAAAGTAGTTTACAGCAGTTAGTAATGTTTATAATGTTTCTGTGCCCTGTGGCATGCATAATTTCTGTTGGTGGGACTCCTGTGTTGTTTAGTTTCTGTAAGAAATGTTTTTGAGCTGAGTGTTTTTTAAAATTTTTTCAGTGAGTATTTGACCATCCATGTTCATTTTTTTATTATTGTTCTGAGCTTACTAACTCCTAATGGTTGTTTTTAAACCAGGTGGCTGAAGGTGTGTACAGTTGCTGGCTGGTGTTTATTGATAGGACAAATTGGGCTGGATATTCAAACTGCGCCATTCTGAGGCGCAAGCCCTTGAGCTGCGCAAAATAGTTGCGCAGGGGTGTGGCTGGGGCGATAGTCAAAGGGTAGCTGAGCAACCTTTGAATATCAACCCCAGTCACACAGCTACTGTGCATGGCGCAGTGGAACTTGCGCCACCGTAAGTTGTCAGAGTGGAGCATTCAACTTGCGGTGGCCAAGTACCATTGCGTCATGTGCAAAATCACGATATTGAAAAGGTGACATGCAAATGGGGCCATAATTCATGCAAGGCGCAAGGGGGGCCATTTGCATCTGATTATGGCCCCATTTGCATGCCATTAGCATGTAGGTGCACCGATCCCTGAGGACTTGCACCTGGCGCCCTGCCAGGCAGCAGCCGTCGGGGACTGCCGCACCCTGCAGCCCGATCGCGGGCAGCAATGTGGCTCCCCCACCTCCTCCCGGACATCTCCCTGGTGGTCCAGTGGACCGAAATGCCCGATCGCGAGCAGAAAGTAAATTGAACCCCCAAACGCCATATCCTAGTGGGCCGGATCGCGGGCAGTAGATAAGTGCCCCCCAGCTCGAACATCTCCCTTGTGGTCACTAGTGATAAATGCCTGATCACGGGCAGAAAGTAAATTGAACCCCTGACAATCTTTTGTTCGATCGCGGGCAGCAAGTGCTCCCTCCCACCCTCTTCATGTCGGTGCCAGGACACTGATCGCTGGCAGAATGTATCGATTTCAATATCTTCCCTGTGGCAAGTGTCTCTCATTCCTTTCTCCACGGCTCATTACCCGCCTGGGCGGCGGGTTCCCCCGCCTGCCGCCATCGCCGCCGACGATGCCCGGCTGCATTGGCGCAGAGCAAGAGCCATGGGCGCAGTCTATGCGCATTATTGTGCCGTGGTGAATGAATCATTCACAAATCTGGACTGTCATGTACGGTATGGGCTGCATGCCCATTGGCTCTTGCTCTGCACCAGTGGGCTGCAGTCCTACCGGCAGTCAGTCGGCGATGGGGCGGCAGGCGGTTGGGATGCTGCCGCCCGCCAGCTGCCAGGGGAGCGGGTGGTGGGGCTGTGGGTGGGTGGGGGACACTAGCCACCAGGGAGATGTTTGAGGGAGGTCAATTTACATTCTGCCCTGCGATCGGGCATTACGGTCCACTGGACCACCAGGGAGATGTTCGTGGGGTTCAATTTACTTCGCCCAATGACCGGGCACAAGGAGGGATTTACTTTACTTTCTGCCCGGGCGATCGGCATTTCGGTCCACTGACCACCAGGGATGTGGAACGGGAGGGGAGCTACATTGATGCCCGCGATCGGGCTGGTGGGGGAGTACACTATGCCTGCGATCGGGCTGGGGGGCACAGGGACTGAGTCGGGGCCAGCCACAGGTGGCAGCTGCTGTGTTGCGCCTGCAATACAGCCAGCTCACCTGTGGGTGGCCCTCAACATAAGCCTTTTTTTTTTGGCTCAAGGTCCTGCAGGCTCAGGTTGGGGGTTGCACCTGCACAACTCTGCACAGCCCGGCTGAATATCGGGCTGTGCAGTTTATGCATGGTTCCTCCCCTTCCTGTTGAGCATGCATTCATTTGCATTGTGCTGTTGCTCAGCCTGTTTTCAGTGGCGTAACTGCCTCCTGCTGAATATCGCAGAATGGCGCAATGTAAGACTTGAGCATGCGCAACCCTGTTGCGCATGGCGCAACCCTTTTGAATATCTGGCCCACTGTGTTTCTTCTTGTAGGCAGGGTAGCGGTCTGTAAATTTGGTACGTTTCATAGTTTCTAACAGGATATTTTATTGGGTTTTCTTCATTGCTGTATGTTCATGGCTTGACTCATCTTATGTCTTTTAAGTTTAGTCCAGTTCTTGTTTTCATGTAGCGTTCTCTGCTATCCTCCAAATATTTTCAGTTTTGGGCGTCTGATATTACAGTCACATCTCCCCATTTCAGGTCTCTTACTTCTGTGTTTCCCCATAGGCTGAAGTATACTGTGCTTATTAACCACATAGTATTTGGGAGAGACTATGGTAAAAATGGTCCTAGAATTTTTTTTCATAGAGGGATTCTATTACAGTATGTCATCTGTTAGTTCATCAGCTGCATTCTCTCATCAGCCTTTTCACTGCTCTTTTAAAGAGCAACATTGCACTTTATTATGTCCTTTCATAAATAAGATGTCTCAGTTCTTACAAGTTACTGGATAAATGCATTTTTTTCAATTTCAATGTTCCTAGCCAGGATTTTCAGCGCATCTCGATAGTTCATCCAAAAAGCTTGTATAGAAAACATATTTCTCTCCCCTGTTAACCTCACATTGCCTCTGTTTATGACATTATAGTGCTCACCATGAAAATCAACTGTGATTTCACAAACAGCAATTGTGTGGTTAGCAGGGGATAGTCAAATACATTTTGAAAAACTCTGTGAAATAAATGATACATTATCTACAATATTTAGTAGACCAACAGAAGGGGAAGGTAAAATAAATAAATAACTAGAAAACAATTAAGTTAAAACATAATTGGTGTAAATCCAGTGTTTTTTAAGCTTTGTATTATAATAGGGAGTTGCTGTTGAAGTTTTTTTTTTTGCTTAGCTGTTAAGATTTGTCTTGTTTTCTTGAACTTGAGGTCTGTGGATAATGAGACAGGGTAGTCTTTTGACAGGAGATATCTCTCTATACTCTGAAAATGAGACTGGACAGTTAGGGCTTATAGGATATCTTGTCTCTTTTTGTGGCCTCTATGAAGTACCTGGATAAACTGTGTTGGGTTCTTTTGCTGGTATTCTTTCTAAGTTTATCTGTTCATTGTATTTTTCTGCCAGGTACTGTCATATCATGGCAATGTATGTGATTGTTTTCTGTGGGTTTTTTTTGCATTTTTATTTTTACTTGTGTTTATGAACACCTCTATGTCAATGGTTTCTAGGTTGGCACTGGCAGTTATTGTGACTTGTTCTTTTGTACCAGCCTCTTCAGTTGTAATTTCAATGTTGTGCGCTATAGGCAGAATAGACAATTATTCCAGTAGGGGGACATCTTGAATAAAGTCCATCATGAGGTCTTCATATTTGACTTCAAAGTTTATGTTGGTGACAGTCTTTTTTGTTTGTTTGTTTTTTCTCTGTTTTGAACATTCTGGTTGCTGATAAACTGCATGGTTTTGTCTCCTTTGCATTCTGTATCACTTATTGTTTGTGACAACAGGCCTTGTGCTACAGGTGTTCAGTTAAGGGGAACAGTGTGAATACCTGTTATTGATGGTCATTTTGGTTGTGAGAAAGACCTACTATGTGGATAGATTTGCTCATGGGGAACCTATACTGAGGAAAAATGAAATATTCTCACTGTAGTTCTGAGCACCCCAGAAATACTGCAAGTATTTGCTGTTTTTATCCTCATTAGCATTGCATATACATATATTTACAAAATAGCAAGACAAAATCTAGAAATCTCATTGGCAAAGAGACATCAACTGACCGTACATTAAATCTTTATAAACACACAGTCATCCTGGTCATAAACCACATCACACAATGAGTAAATCAGTCTTCCTGTAACCAGACCTCTCTTCCATCAGTACCCCTACAAACAGAACTGATCTTCCATCACAAGCATGGCTGCTGTCTTTACACTGTAAAGACATTCGACTGGGCAATAAAAATAAAACTATCCTAAATTAAAAAAAATTGCTGTTTCCTTGATCATCACACTCTCATTACACACACATAAACAAATTCAAAACATTAAGAATTGTTTATAGTTTTCATTACAACTGTTTATTTGCTGACTGTGAAAAATCCCCCTTCTGTCTTCACCATGCTCACCAGGGAAATCTCTTCTGCTTGCCCTGACAGTGAGATAATTGAGTCTCTGGCTCTAGAAGATGCCTTTGTTGTGTGTTTGTGTGTGTGTGTGTGTGTGTGTGTGTGTATACAGTATGTTAGGAGAGGAACATTCTGCCAGTGGAACAAGGCAGAATTTTGAATCCCTGTGTTCCATGGTAAACATTCTGTGATAAAAATTCCTATCTTGAATGTTGGGAAAAGCAGAGAAAACAAACAGGAAGAAGAAAGTAGGCAATAATACTTTATAAACAAGAGAAAAGGTGGGACACCACAGTTACATAGGCAGACCCAAACTGCTCAGACACATTCCTGAAGTTTATAAAAGCATGTACATTTGAATCAAACAGTATATGACTGTTTTCACGTGAAATCTATCACCCCCCCCCAACCACCACTACCAAAAAAGGCAACCTGGCAGGTTTTAAGTTTTGAACACATTTCCATTAAGAGACAGTACTTGTACTGATTTTAAATGCAAGGTAACTTTTTTTTTCTTAATAACATTTCACCTAAATTCTTCATAACCCCCTTGTTCCCAGGGGTTACCAGAATCCCACTTAGAATCAGTGGCAGACAGGGAGAGGCAGCTAGTGAAATGCCAGTTAAATGGATTTCACAGTGTCCCACTCTGTTTTTTTCAGTCTCAACTGAGCTGGAGTGATGATGTCACTTTAGAACTGTTGAAGCAGCATAAGCCACATTGGAATGCTAGCTGCAGGGAGTTAGCTGTTGAATGTTGAGTTAGAGTTTAGTAGTCTGTAGAGTGGATAGTGAGAAGGAAGCTACTGCCTGAGCAGCTCCTCAGTTTTAGCTCTGATAGAGAGCTACCGCCGTGATTTGGGTAGTTTGTTCTCACCCTAGAAGAAGAACATAGAAGACCAGAGAGTGAAGTGGTAGAGACTGTTCCAAGAGGGTTTTCCAGTGCCCCATCCCCAGAGGGCAATTCCAAGGACAATCCCCTGATCTAGGCTGGACTGTGTTGAAGCTGCCTGAGATTCATCTGCTCTGTGAGTACCTGAGACTTTTTTTTGGAAAAAGCCCTGGACACCTGCATTCCTGTAATGAGTTTTTCTCTGACAAAGGAACTCTGTCACCAAGACTGTTTCTGTTTAAAAGTGTCTGCCTACTATGGGGTCCAGAGAGAGACTTGCCAAGAACAGAACTTTTAGTTTGTGTCTGATTTAAAAGTGTCTGCTCAAGTGGGGGTCTAGTGAAGAGACATTGCCAATTACAGAACTTTTAACTTCATGACACCTAAGAGATGTAAGAGGTAGCATGTTAAACATTAAAGACATTTCAAGATAGCATCTACAAGTTTTCTGAGAAGGATGTTATTAATCAGATGAATGGCTGAGTATAAATTTGGAAGCAAAAGGTGGGAGACCCCCCCCCCATCTGGAGTAACCATGTTTACCTCTCTGGGTTCAGATTGGGCACCTTTGTTTTCTATCTGTGCATTTGGCCAGTGCCTGAGAAAAACAGTTTACCCAGACATGGGTTTGGGATTTTCTGTGAGCCAGTATGTGCTTTTGGGTGGTTGAGGGTGCCACCAGTAATTCCTTATGAAATATGGGAAAGTCTCCTGGAACTGGCCAAGAGTGCTTAGTCAAGGGAAGTGTACCAGATCTTGCCATGTGTGCCAATTTCCATTCAGAACCCGAGGGTTCGCTGTGTGTGTGCTCCATACCTCAGTAATCTGTATTATCAGTGGGAGTAGGCCCTGTGGGAGCCCGTCTTCACTTTGTAATTATTCTCTGTGTATGTGAATAAAAGCCACACTCTAGAATATCAACCTGGTTTGGACAGTACTGTTATTGCTTCCACTTTGTCTGGATTTACTTGGGTGCCCCTTACCAAAAGTACACACCTAGCATAATTGTGAGCAAACGTTTTCTTCCAGGGACCCAGGTTGATGGCCATAGTAAATGGTCCCCCCAGCTGTGAGCCAGGCAGTTGCCACTCTTGAGTTACCTGTCTAGGATGGCAGGCTCAGATGTACTAGTAAACTAAACTGTTGTAGTGAAAACCGCCATCCCTCTCATTGGCGCCTTATGTGAGAGGAGCAGCCCTGCTAGTTGAACAAGGGAGGGGCGGTGGGAGTGGGTTACACCTATAAATAAAGAGAATGTTGCCTTCAAAGAAACTATATTACTACAGTGTAATGAAAATAAAGTTTTAAACACTGCTTAGTTTTACAAATTTACAGATGTTGCAGTGTATTTATATGAGAATTTACATGTTACAGAGAAAATATATATTTTCAAATGACACTACTAATAAATACTTTTACTGCAAAATACTAGTTAATCTATTGATGAAATATGCTATTTATGCATTTATAGGGATTACTTTTTTCAGTTTTTAAAAGTTTTAGAGTTAATGTATTGTACACGTGTTTGAAAACAGTAAACAAGTTTAACTCCTATCAGAGTGACTTAAACACTAATTCTTTTATAATAGTGGCCCATTTTATAAGTGTGATAAACTACGCCAGGGTGTGCATTTCAAGGATTTTAATGCACTTTCCAGGGGTGTAAGACACTTAGTCTTCATCCTTGTGCCTTAGCATGCACCTGGGCATTAAAATCATTGAAATGCATACACCTTGTCATGGCTTATTACACACATATATATATATATATATATATATATATATATATCTTATACTGGCACAGTAGTACCGGTATATTTATTTTATTTATTTCTAAAGATTCACAAGGGAAGACATATTGAGCTGTAAGCAACTTGTTTCCAGATGTGTGTCCTGGGGAGAGGGGAAAAGGGAGTATATACATTAGCATTCAGAGAATAAATATTTACAGAGAATAAAATATTTACAGATCATAAAATAATTATAGAGTATAAAGCACAGCCACATACATTTTAACATAAATTAACATTGAAAAATAAACATTGAATGGCACATAGCAGTTACGGAGATTATTTACAGGAATGGAGCATCAGCAGCAAATACAGTAGCCATTTAGGCACGGGGGGGAGTGGACCAAGGGAAGGCACAGCAGCCAAGGGGCATTCATCAAGGGGAAGAAGAGATAAAGAGGAGGGGAAAGGAGGAGGTAGGACAGAAGGTAGAGGTGGAGGAGGCAGAAGGGTGGTTGGGGAAGTAAGGAGGTGAGAAGAGGAAAGGGGAGAGGGAGAGCTGTGAATGAGAAACAGGAGGGAGGGGACAGAAGAAGGAGAGGTAGAGCAGAGGAAAGATGGAGAGTGTACAGGGGCAGTTACATGAAGGCTGGAGTCAGGGGCAGTTAAGGAGGGACTGCAAAGGGACTGCACAGGCAGTTACAGGAGGAAGGGGAGTCAGGGGCAGATACATGAGGGATTGAAGTATTCATGTAGGAGACTGGAGAAGGATAGGATGGAGGTGGCAGAGCTGATGGGAAGATGGAGAGAGTTCCACAGTTTGGGAAGGAGAAAGCAACTTGCCCAGCCGAGTATAGTTAGGGTTCAATGGTCACTTCTATATTAAACCCCAAATTTGCATTTTAATAACACTGCAACCGTACGACCGATGAGCATGACATTTTTCACGCGCCATCAGGTACCATAGATCTCTTGATGTGATAAGTTTTGTTCCAGGCGGATGTGCAGTTGCGGAACTGCGGAGTGTCAAAAAATGTGAAAATTACCATTTTAGGTGCAAATTCTTTGCTCAGCTACATCCCAGAAAGGGCTTGGTGATCTGGTCTAAAATTGTTAGGGTATATGGGGTCTGGGCTGCAGATGTGCCTTTTGAAGGTTTGGTGAGAAAATTTTAATCCATTCAAAAGTTATTAAAGTTTTAACTTTCCAATTACAGCCTATGAGAAAAAATAGATGTCTGGTACAAAAGCAGTTTCTGCTTTTACAAAAGCACTTGTGCTTTTGCAGATGGAAAGATTAGTGCCGTGCTGCCACCATCTTGTTTGCAGTTAGCGATAGGGGAAAAAACGCTGCAGTTCAAAAAATACTGCCCCTTGGTAAACACCAACAGTTGTGTTTACCTAATTAGGCCAGAGAAACACGATTCTGGCATTTTTTTTTTTAAATAGTGGCCGGAATATATATTTTTTGCATTCAGTCATTGAAACTGACCCTTTAAGCATAGTTTTTATGATTATTTTTTTTTTATATATATTTTATTGATCCTGATTTATTAATGTACAAATTACCCTGTTCTGTACATTTGTTAAGCACCCAGAGCCTGCAGGATTTGGCGCTATATAAATAAAATGACTTGACTTGACTAGTGTTGTAAATTAGTGTCACTACTTTTGCGAAACCACACAAATTGCAGCAGTTTTTGCACAACTAATGGCACTGTTGAGCAAAAACTGCTGCAAATTTGCCTTCTCTTTAATGTAAAATAAACATCGGCCCTGTAAAAAAAAAAAACTTTCTGGCTATTCTTTTAGGCCAAATAACCACAAATTGTGTTCCTTGGTTCTTTTAGGTAAACACCTAACACATATAGGTGTTTACCTAATAAAAGGAGGTTTTCTCCTTTTACTGCCTCCAAGGGGGGGCTGAGGCATATTTTAAAAATAAAAACTGTTTTAATCAGAAGAAATGTATTGCTAACATCAGGGTGCCCAATGCTCATGTTGCCATTTACTCACCCTCCCAGTAGTGTGGGACACTGGGGAGCCCACCTCCAGTGTCCCAAATTACTTGTTTTTTTACTGTTTGTTTCTGACACTGGTATGCCCACCCCTGGTGTTGGATGCCCCACAAGGCCATTGTAATTATTGTTTGCCAACATCAGGGTGCCCAGTACCCATGTCGGTATTATGAAGAACTCCCCCAGCACTGTAGGACACTGGGGAGCTCACTCCCAATGTCCCAAAATAAACATTTTGACCCTGTTAAAAAGGAAAACTGTCCTCAATGTCTTTTTTTGTATCCTGTAAAAAAGAAAATGGCCCCTTATCACCTCCCCATCCCCCTCCCCATCCTGAGCCTCCCACTGAGCAGCCCACCACCCCACACACACACCCCTTGCCCTTTACTTACCACCAGAGATCATCTTCTGTGGACCAAGACATATCTGTACTCTTCAAAGCCAAACAGCAGACTGAAGAATCAAGGTAGGCTCCACACACAAGCAAGCTAACCCATGGGAGTGGACGGAGGACAGCCCATAAGGATTCCTCTGGACCACCCCCAGCTGCACACAAGCAAGCTAACCCACAGGAGTGGATGGAGAGTGGTTCATAGGGAGCCCTCTGGAACCCTTCCAGCTGCACACAAGCAAGTGAACCCATGGGAGTGGACGGAGGGTGGCCCATGAGGTAACTGGCCTTGTTCAGCTGCTGAACACTCTGTTGTGGGTGTTTCAGGACTTTTTAAATAAATTGTTTATGTTGTGCTAGAACGCTAGCCTTAGGATCTTGGGAACAGCATTGGGGAACCTGTTCAGACCACTTACGCAGTCTTAAATTTCTATCTGCAGACTCAACCTGATTGTACATTTAATCTGCTTTTGATGGGGATTTGTGTTACTAACTGCTTGGTATCACTGTGTACTTTAAGGGGACTCGGTATCACCAAGTGATGTGAGCATTTACAGAGGCACCTTAAGGGTGGGGTATTTGGAACAAAGGGCCATTGTATCAATAGTTCTTGCATGCTGAGCGTTTGGAGTTGTTTTTATTTAATTCTGGGACAGTGTATTACACTCCAAACTGCTGTACTGTAGACTACCTTCACAGATCCTTACCGGACCACATGGTTGGTCAGTTGTTCAGTCGGTTCCTTCCCCAAGCTCCATTTTGGGTGTATGGCTGTTGTTCTTTCTCCCTGCTCCATTTTGGGTGTATGGCTGTTGTTCTTTCTCCCTGCTTGTGCAGGTGCCCTGGCAGCTTCACCTAGTCCTTTGTCTGCTTCCTGCCAAATGCGTCATTCCTAATCCTTTCCTTTGTTCTCCCTGCCCTTAACAGGAGCCCATTGGAACCCCCCTCCCACCTGCACACAAGCAAGCTAACCTGCAGGAGTGGACAGAGGGTGGTCCATAAGGTAACTGGCCTTATTTGGCTGCTGAACACACTGTTGTGGGTGTTTACCCATCAATGCTTTATGTTGACTCCCCGCCCTCCCCAGACACCCTCCCACCCAAGGCCGTCCCTCTTTTCATTGACATCATCTCATCTCATATGGTCATGTGACTTCCTGTTTCTGTCTATTTTCCCATTTGCAGCTTATATAGACCGACCACTAGGGGTCAGTCTTGTCCCCCCCAATTTTCCTACATTCCTCCAGTGTTTTCTTCCATTCCTGCCTCTTTTCTTATCTCTTTTGTAGCACTTTCTCCCCTCCCTC
Source organism: Neoceratodus forsteri (assembly GCA_016271365.2). Lineage (NCBI taxonomy): Eukaryota > Metazoa > Chordata > Ceratodontiformes > Ceratodontidae > Neoceratodus > Neoceratodus forsteri. Next base: position 962,562,541 of record CM028132.1, on the reverse strand, counting down.
TCCACTTTTGGTGCCCTCTACAGGAACCTCCTACCCAGTGCCTGTCCCAGGATTTGAAGCTTATACCTTGGTCTCCATAGTCTGTTGCCTTTCCGCTGCACTATCTGTTCAGACCTACTATTGGTCTCTTACTACCAACCCTTAATAATTTACCTTTTCCCACCCTTAGTTCTTGCTTCCCTCTCCCCTCCCTTTTCTTTCGTCCTTTCCCCCCTCTGCTTTAAGAATGGGGCTACATTTGAAACTCCTCACTGTTGCTTTGGTCTTCCTTTTTATTCTAATATCACCTTCCCCTCTCACCTTATTTTATCCTTCCTGCCACCTTCACCTTGACCCACTCTCTGTCCCCATTGGTTCCACCGCCTGTCTACATCCACCATTTGGCGGTCGCTCAATTCCCAATGTCTCAACTCCCCAGCTAAGATCCCTTTCCATTGCATTTCTTCTGTGCATTCATGTTTACCTTCTCCCTGTCTGGTGTGTGTCATCTAAGCTCCACTTCCAAACCTGTCACCTTTCTCTGTGACTTAAACTTCTTAAATTCACCTTGCTCCATCATGCCTTCCTCTTATTGCTCCTGTAAGGTAATATTCACCCAAACCTAGGCCCTTCTCCTTCCTCCTTGCCATCCAGCATTACTGTAAGTGGCCTAAAGATTGCCTCTATCACTATCTGCAGTTTGGTAAAAAAAACTAGATGTATTACAGGGCTGGGTTGCTTTACATAATCCTGATATACTGGCTGTCATTGAGACCTGGCTGTCACTAACATCCCTGACTCGACAATCTTCTTAAGTGGTTATACTATCTTTCGGGTAGATGCAATAGGTAAGAGGGGAAGGGGCTGTGCCATGTATGTAAAGGACCCCCCAATAGGGCTCTCTACTCTCCTCCTTCCCCCCTGAACACAGCGCGCAGGCCCTGACTGTCAAAGTAACTTTTGATCTCTCCTCCAAATCTCTCCTTGTCTGCCTGATCTATATTCCACCCCTGGACCAAAAGTTAGCATTCAACGCAGTCCTAAATTGCATCTTTGTTCTTCCTAATCATCTGGAGATTATCGCTCTGGGAGATTTCAACGTTAACTGGCAGTCCTCCTCTGCTGCCCCCTATAAGGATGCCATAGCTGCACTTGATCTCTCCCAGCTTGTTACCTCCCCAACTAGGCTTGACTTTAAAACTGGGACGGTTACCCTTATTGACCTCATTGTCACAAACCACCCTCACAGACTCCCCAATGTTTCTGTTCTACCTGATGTACTTAGCGATCATTCACCAGTTCTTTGTATTTGGTCCTCTAAGGCAAAAAATTCCCCCCACAAGGTCATCAAACAACACCGACTAATAAATGGCATGCTTGATAAACTAAAAAACTATCTGTTCAGTTGTGACTGGTCTCCACTTGACACTGCACCTAACTTTGATGTGGCACTCTCCTCTTTTATGTGTACATTCAGCTATGCCTGTGACCTATTTGTCCCTTTCACAAAGATTACTGTTAAAGCATGGGACTCACCATGGATCTTTAAGGCTCTCTTGGATAGTATGCACCATTGGGATAACCTCCGGTATAAAGCCCTATATTCTGGCCAGTCTTCGGATAGGCAGTTGTATAGGGCTGTCAGCAATCACTGCATCAGGGAGATAAGACAGTCCAAGGCCGCCTACTACCAGGAGACACATCCAGTTGGGGTTTGGGATGCAATTACTGGAATAACCTAAAGGATCTCAATGGGACCTCCATGTCCCCTCCTTTTTCCCTGCTTAATATTGATGGTTTCCCCACCCAGGACCCTCTGGTCATTGCTGAATGTCTAAACATTGCTTTCTCAGATCTCAGCAGCATTCTCCACCCTGATTTATTTGACTCTCCTTCTCCCCCCATCCCTGGCATCCCTCCTTTCTGCTTCAGAACTATTTCTACCTGTGAAGCTAGATTTTTTCTGGCCAGGGTCCTAGGAAAAACTTGTCATAGTGGTGACTCATTAGATCTTAAGCTCCTTCATCTAACCATGAATGCAGTCCTTTCTCCAATTACAAAAATCTTCAACCTGTCCCTCTGTCTTGATCAGTTCCCCTCCAACTGGAAATCTGCCATTAACAGTCCCATCTTTAAAAGTGGTGATTGCACCCTTCCAGAAAATTACCATCCCATCTCTATCCTCCCTTCACTTTCTAAGGCCCAATAGATAGTTGCTGAACAACTCTCTGACTACCTAACTAAACACAGCCTTCCCTGCCCCAACCTGCATGGCTTCTGGAAAGGCCACTCTATTACTTCTGCTCTCATGGAATTTACCACATTCATTCACCAAGCTCTAGCCAAAGAACACCTCGTTGGGTCTGTGTACATAGACCTGACTAAGGTATTTGATACTGTAAATCAAGCCCTCCTCATTAGGTCCCTCCTCTCTCTGGGGCTATCACAGGATGACTCCTCCTGGTTTTTGACTACTTAAGAAACAGGACCTAGCAAGTCCATATAAACAATATCCTCTCTTCTAGCCTCCCCATTAGGTCCAGGGTTCCCGAAGGCTCTATTCTTGGTCCATTATTGTTCAGTTTGTTCTTGAACTCTCTTCCCAAAGCCTGCTCTGGAAAACTTCTACTCTATGCTGATAATGCCATTCTCTTCAGCAGCCACCCGGACCTCATCCCTCTCCAAAAAAACCTACAAAATGTATTCTCTGAGACTGAAACCTGGTTTTCTGCCCAAAAAGTCATACTTAATTACAAGAAAATTAGGGTCATGGACTTCTCTCACCACCAGAATAAACATAGTGGTGCCCCACTGCTAATCTGCAACCATCATAACTCCTATTTAGACCAAGTTAGCTCCTTTAAATATCTCAGTGTCACACTTGATTCGGCCCTCACCTGCAATGAACATATCTACCTGTAGCAGCCACAGACACTGCCAGCTACTTCCTAAAATTTCTGTGATATTTCAAGAAATATCTCCTTCTTTCTGCATTTCCACAGTAGGGGCAGCAGAGAGAAACTCTTCCGAAATTTTGTGAAATATCTGGAAATAGCTGGCAATGTCTGTGGCTACAACTATACTTAGCGCTACTATAAACACTAGAATTGGGCTCCTGTACTGTCTTAGATGCTGTCTGCCCCCTGATGTGCTTCGCCTTGATATCTCCTCTTCTGTCCTCTCTCTTGTGGACTATGGGATTACGATCTATGGAGCTGCTTATCAAACTGCCCTCCATAGATTTAAAGTGTCACTGAACAAAGCCTGTTGACTTGTCACAGGTTGTGATAAGTGCACCCATACCTGTTACCTCTACAGTCTGTCTAATTGGCTAAACTTTGATGGTAAGCTAAAATAGCAGACCTGTCAGCTGAGCAAAAAGATCTCATCTGTCTTCCTCCCCCGGGCTTCTAAGTCTCCTTCAAACCTCCCTCTTGCAAAGACCCACAAGAAGTTCATCAAAAACCTCCATGATGGTTCCCCGCTGTAGAACATCCCTTGGACAGTGAGCCTTCAATTATAGGGCTCCTCTTTGGTTAAACTACCTACTGGCTGCCACCTCTTCAGAACCCAAACTTGGCTCATTTAAGACTCTCTGTAAGGGAACACATCCTCTCTTCCAGCTCCTGTGATTGCTTTTAACTTTCCTTCATGCCAAATCTTTATTTCCTGTACTTTATCTCTCCAACCTCTCTCTCATTCCCCCTCCTCCCCCCCCCACTTTTTATGACATACATTCTGCCTTCTCCAGCTCCCAGCCCTCTCGGGTGCTATTTACTTATTTCACTGTCATGTTCTTATTTGTCTGTCTATATCATTGTGTTTAGCTGACCTTGGATAGTTTTTATCCTGTATAATTATTGTTGTGTCGCTTTTGTACTGAACTGCTTGTCATTCTCTGTATCATTGTTTTGTATCTCCCTGATGTGAAGCCTTTGCAAAAGAGTCTCTGACTCAAACATTTGTAATTCCAATTCTTGACTAAAATAAAAAAAACATATATAATGGCTATGAAAGGTGTTTTGAACTTATGTTGATATCAGTCATTTTTTGGTATATTTTTTTTCACCAAATTTTCAACATGAGCTTCTTGGGACCCCACCTCATGAACACTGTCATTTCATTTATAAGGTGATACCCATAAGGACCCATAAGGTGATATCACAGTCGATGTGCAAAGTCACCTTTCAGGACTGAGTAATGATATGACAGTGCCAGTGTTCAGGTGGGGTCCCTTCATTATTGAAAATTTAGTTATACGCTCTAAAAACACCCAAGTTACTTGCAGTCATTAAATTTCTCTGGGCATGCTCATAACTTCAGCAATTTTTAATATTTTCACTCCAAATTTTCAACATTGATATTTTTTTCACACCATCTCATGAACAGTATAGCTGTCATTTTTCACAGCTTGCACAAAATGTGCTTTCACATCTGTGGCACAGAATGGCATGGTTTCTGTGCAAAATCACCTTTCAGGACTGACTAATGAAATGACAGTGTTTCTGAGGTGGGGTCCCAAAAAGTGCATGTTGGAAATTTGGTGCAAAAATACCAAAAAAACACCCGAGTTACATGTAGTTGTTGGAATATTTCTACACACACACGTAAGTTTGCCTATTTTTAATATTTTCACTCCTAATTTCATACATAACCATTTTCCACACCACCTCATGCACAGTACAGCTGTCATTTCTCACATCCTAGCTAAAATGTGTTTCCGCACCTGTGGCATGGAATGGTGTTTTGTCATGGATCACAACATTTTCACCTGTACGGTTTATGAGGTGGGGTGATAAGAAGACTATGTTGAAAATGTGGGGTCAAAATATGGAAAAATAACAAAGTTATTACCTTTCATTGCAACTTCAGTATGGCTGCTCATAACTACAGACATTTTCAATACACTGAAGCTCACCAGGCTGTGACACTGTGCTTGATCCTAGCAGTCTTCGCTATAGTTTGACCCCAAATTCACAGCATAGCCTTCTTATTACCTCACCTCATGTATGTCACAGCTGTAATTTTTCAAATCCTGCCCAAAATGTGTTTTCACAGCTGTGGCATGGAATGGCATTGCAGTTGTGCAGAATTATGTGTTGGTGGGGATTTGAAAATTTTCTGTACTAGGTACATGTCCTGGGGTAATCAGATGGCTATGTTGATACTTTTTTCATGCATCTACAGAGGGATAGGTGTGCAGGGTCCTTTGGACCATGCACTCCCACAATAAAATAAGGAAAATCATGGGTGCTCCAACAGGGTGATGACAGTTAACTACAATCTCTCTACACTTATGAATAGATGGGGGCCCTGCGCTCCCATAAATAACTACAGTTATGGTGATACTTTCACAGAAAGTAAGAAAATTCATTGCAAAAAACTCTGGTAATGCATCATTTAGGGTTAATATTACAGCAACAAAAGAATGGAAATGGTTCCCAAACCTAACACCCCATTCCACCTCCCAGTTAACCCTACCAACCCACCCCACCCTCCACACACACTGACAGGCATCAGGGTATGTCTTGGGGTCATTGACCCTAACACTCACCCCATTCTCCTGTGCTATATCATCTCAGCTTCCTTGCACATGGAATGGAGTAAGCATTGGATCAACAACAAGACACCTTGATGCCTGTTGAATGTGTGGAGGTGAGACTAGAAGTAGTGGTTAGCGTTGGTTGGGTGGGATGGTGTGTTAGGGGTTGGGAACCTTAATTACATTTCTCATACTCTGTTGCTGTAATATGAACCTTAACTGATGCATTAATGAATTTTGCAATGAACCTCTCTCTCTCTCTCTCTCTCTATCTATATATATATATATATATATTCATATATCTATATATATTCATTGCAAAAAAACTTAATTAATGCATCAGTTAGGGTTAAAGTGACAAAAGTGGGGAAATAAGATGCTAGAGTTGTGCCCCTAACCCCTCACCACCCCACCCCCATCCTCCAAAGACTGACAAATGTTGGAGTGTGCCATGGGGTCATCAGACCCAACTCTCATCCCATTCCATGTTTAAACAGGTTGACATGCTACAGTAAAGGAGAATGGAGTGAGAGTTAGGCCTCATGACCCCATGGAACACCCCAGCATCTGTTGATCTGTGGAGGATGGGGGTGGGGTTGGAGGGTTAGGGGCTCAACTCTAACATCTCATTTACCCACTTTTGTCACTTTAACTGTAACTGATGCATTAATTAAGTTTCTTGCTATGAATTTCCTTACTTTTTGAAAAAGTGTAATATAATTAGTAAATGCTATGTGTTGGTGGGTGTGCGGAGCCCCACCAAGCTGCCCATTTGTGCATAATGATATGAGTAAGTGGGAGGGCGGGCCCAGAGGGCCTGCACTCCCACTTACACATAACTACAGAGCCATAAAGCAGCCCTATAGGACAAAGAATACTTGTAACACTAATTTGTCAATATCTCAGCAACCGTAGCAGCTATGAAAAAAATTTCAGTGCTGTTTTAATCATGACAGCAAAACCTCCACATGAGATAAATTTTCTAAATCTGCTTCTCATATTGTTTCCACGATACAGGCTCTGAAAAGTGCTGCAGGTGCCGCAATGTTATCCTAGGGGAAAAATCTCAACTTCTCTATGGGATGTCTATGGAACCGATTATTTTTTTATGCCTAAACAGCATAATCCACATTTCTGGGACACCCCCTTTATACAGTGCAAATTTCAAGCCAAAAGACCAAACTGTTTATTCACAGTGTAATGTACCTGGTAACTGGTATCTGTTGGTGGAAGCGTGGGCCCTTCAGCCCTCACCCTTCCACCAAAACTGCCCATCTGTGCATAATGATATGCATCTGTGGGAGCACAGGGCAATAACAATGGAGAGATACAGTAGCCCCGTAGGTCTGAAAAGGAACCCTTGTAACACTAATTTGCCAATATCTCAGTAACTATACAACCCAGGAAACAAATTCCACTGCAGATGTAATCTATGACTTTGAAACTTTCTTGCATGCTTAGACCACCTAGAGATAATCTAAGCTGTGGATAACGAAACATCTATATCTCACTTCTTTTTTGAGATATGGGCACTAAAAGTCACTATGGGCACCACAGTGTTATCATATGGGAAAAATATCAAATTAGTGATAGTATGTCTATGGAACTGATTTACTTTACAACACCTAAATAGTATAATTCATATCTCTGGGGCATCCTTTTAATACCCTGCAAATTACAAGTCAAAAGACCAAACCGTTTATTTACAGTATAGTGGCAAAGTTTTTAAAATCCTAGTTCGTGAAGTAGCAAAATCCCAGTTCACGAGCTCAATCCCTGTTCGCAAACTATCAAAATCACCATTCGCAAGTAATCCTTGACCATCAGATTTTGGCCATCTGATCCCTAACTCACAGTCAAGGATTTTGCTACCTCGAAAAAGGGGATTGGCTCATGAACAGGGATTTTGACAGCACGTAAAAGAGGATTCAGAAACGCAATCCCCTTTCATGAGCTGACAAAAGCCCCATTCGTGAGCTGATCCCCTTTCATGAGCTATCAAAATCCCCATTCATGAGCTAGTCCTCATTCATGAGAATGGCCATCTGGTCCCTAACTCACGGTCAAGGATTTTGCTACCTCATGAAAGGGGATTGCTCGTGAATGGGGATTTTGTCAGTTCAAAAAGGAGTTTCAAAAACCCAATCCCCTTTCATGAGGTGACAAAATCCCAGTTCATGAGCTGATCCCCTTTTGCAAGGTAGCAAAATCCTTGGTTGTGAGTCAGTCCTCACCCGTGAGAATGGCCATCTGGTCCTTAACTCATGGTCGAGGATTTTGCTACCTCGCGAAAGGGGATCGGCTCGCGAAAAGGGATTTTGTCAGCTTGAGAAAAGGGGATTGGAAGTGAGTCACAAATGAAGAATTTCAAAATTTTAAACTTATTTTTTGGCCAAAATGAAGCAAACCAAAGGTATAGGTTTGTAGAGAGCATCACCCTGAACAAAACCCATGCCTTATTACAACAAAAAGTCACCAGTGGAGGAAGCTATGATATTTTGTTTGGGGAGGGGAATTAAAACAAGATGGTGGCTTGTGAAAGGGGAATTTTGCCTCATGATTGGGGATTTTTTAAATCCCCATTCACAAGATAACAAAATCCTTGACTATAAGCCCAATCCCCTTTCACAAAACATTTATATAAATCTTGGTGTGAACCGAGCATGATCAGAACCCAAAACTTAAAAATTAAATAACTTTGGAACTGATTCATATTTTTTCACCAAACTAACACTGGATTATTCTTTGACCCAAACTCATTCTACCCTGAAATTTCCCGACCAAAATATCAAATGGTGTAGTTGCAGTGCGATGGGCAAATAAACAGCAAAACAGTGTCACAAAATGCATTTTGTAGTGCTTTGCTGCACAAAATCCATAAGTCCAACCAAAACACAACTTGGCAAATCAAGAGCACTACCATGCAAGACCACACATTCCAAATTTTATGCAAATCCATTGAATGGTTGCAAAGTTATTAACGTGTAAAATTTGGGGTTTAGCATTAAACTGCTTACTCAACCCTAACTATACTGATGCAACTGTGCCAGTATACATATATATATATATATATATATATATATATATATATATATATATATATAGATATATATAGATAGATATATAGCTATAGATATAGATGTAGGTACATGTATAGCTATAGCTGTGTGTATATATATATATATATATATATATATATATTCATGGCAAAAAACCCATTAAATGCATTAGTTAGGGTTGTTCCACAGCTACAAAAGCAAGGAAATTCAATGTTAGGGTTGCCACTCCTTGCACCCAATGCCCAACCCGCCCCCACCAACAGGCATTGGGGTATGCATTGGGGTCATCTGTCCTAACTCTCACCCCATTCCATGTGTAAGCAAGCTGAGGTGGTGCAGTATGGGAGAATGGGGTGAGAGTTAGGACTGATGACCCCTATGCATACCACAATGCCTTTTGGTGGGAGTGGGGTGGGTATGGGGTGCAAGGGGTGGTAACCCTAATATCAAATTTCCTTGCTTTTGTTGCTGTGGAACAACCCTAACTGACACATTAAACAGAATTTTTTGCCATGAATTTTCTTTCTTTTTGAGAATGTGCAGTATAAATAGTGAATGGAATTTGGTGGTGCAAGCGCAGGGCCCTTCGGTAACAATGACACAACTGGAAACAGAAATGGTTACGGTAACAACAAGGAGGATGCCAAAGGGAACAGTAACAGAAATGGAAGCAGAAATGCAAGCACGTAAGTAAACACAAATCGTTAGGCGCACAGTCATGGTAACACAATTGGAAACACAAATGCATACGGTAACAGCAACAATGAAGCCAAAGGAAACAGAAACCGTAAATGGAAGTGCGTACGCAAATGCAAATAGCAATGCACATGGTGACACAAAAGGAAACACAAACACAAACAAAATCAATAATGGAAATGCAAATAGTAGCAGTTATACAAACACAAACGCAAATGCAAAGGGTAAGACACATGGTGACATAAATGGAAACGTTAATGCAAACAGTCACGGAAATGCAAGCAGAAATGCTAACTGTAACAGTAATGCAAATGCACCTACTTTTTGTCCTCAAAAAGTACATTCAGAAGCATAGTGAATACAAAGAATGTATGCATAATAATGGCCTTCAAAGCAGAAAATGAACACTTGGAATACTAAATTGCTTACATCTCAGGAACCGTACGATGTAGAAAAAAAATTTAAATCTCTTATTATTTATGACTTTCCTGGCTAGTTTTGTACTTAGCCCCGAAATGGGGGCTAAGCATTTTTCTGATGAAAAGTCCATATCTCGAAGCGTTTTCAAGACACGGGCCCCGTAAGGCACGGCGGAAGCTGTAATGACAGCCAATCATAAAAATTGTCAGCTTTGGAGTGCCGTACCTTTGCAGCCCTCTAATATTTTCTCACCAAACCATGAAAAGGCACATCTGTGGCAACTTGGCTTTCTTCCCTCCAAATTTCAGCTCAAAAGACCAAACCGTTCTTTTACAGCAGGGTGGCAAAGATTTCCTATTGTTTTTGTCATAGTGTCACAAAGTAGTGTCGTGATTTGCCACACTTTCGCAAAAAAAATCACAAAACTGTCACAAGTGTGACACTACTTTGTGACACTACTCTTTCCAAAAATGTTAAAAACATATTTCTGGGGTGTTTAACCCCCCAAAAAAGACATGGCTAGCATCCTCGGGGCTGAACTAGGTGAACACAAAAAAGAATTGTGTCCCTAGAGGGTCCCAAATTTAAATGGCAAGCATTTCTGTGACCACCAACTGAAAACAAGATGGTGGATTTGTGACATTACAGGGGTCATTTGCGATACTAAAATTGCATTTGCGACACTGTCGAACTTTTTGTTAACTTTTCCCATTGACTATAATGGGAAAATTATTTTTTGAATAACGTTTGAACTGTTTAATGTTTTTTTAACAAAATCTTTGAAAGGCACATTGGGGACCCTGGCTGCATGTTTTCTGAAGGTTTCAGACCAGTCACAAAGCCCATGCGACGTGTAGGCACGAGTAAAGAATGCACAAAAAATGCATAAATACTGCGTTTTATGGTGCTATGTATCTCCGCAACCATACAACCAACCATTATGAAACTTGGTACATCCAGAGATCTATGGTACCTCTCCATGTTTCAGGCAAATCCATTATATGGTGGCAAAGTTATTAAGCTGCCAAATTTCAGAGTTTAACCTTAAATGAGGTACTCAAACCCTAACTATAGCGGCACAGTCGTTCCACTATAATATATATATATATATATATATATATACTTAATAGATAAACCATTCTGAGGTGAGTGGTCGCACTTTGATATACACACACCTTGGTGTGTATTGATACGCACAAAGCCGCAGGCTCAGGGTGTAAACTACCCAAGGTGTGCGTACATCAGAGCGTGACCACACACCTCAGAGTGGTTTATCTATCTTACAAAATGTCAAACTTGTTTTGGAGGGGGTTAAAAGTGGAGGTGTGTGGTCGTGCTCTGATATACACACGGTCATGCGATGTGTTTTATACAATCACAAGTTTGGATTTGGAGGATATTATTATCTCCACTTTATAAACATGTATATAGATAGATAGATAGATAGATAGATAGATAGATAGATAGATAGATAGATAGATAGATATAATTCATTGCAAATAACTACTGCACAGAGATCGTGACGCACTAGACAGGTTGTGCTCTTGGTTTAAATAATGACAATGAATAAGGAGGAAAAACCAGCATGGTAACCAAGGCTATATAGAGAAATATCTCTCAAAATGCTAGAGTCCTTATAAAAATTCACCGACTCTGGGATCACTGTGTTGCAAAACTGCAATATACTTTAATTTTCCAGTGAAATAAAGCAAGTAAAATCCAGCAGAGGCAACGTGAAGATCAGCACACAACAATACACTTCCTGGTTCCTGAGTCAGTGTCTCATCACCTGATGAGTTTCGCCCAATCAGAGGCTTTCTCAAAGGTTTAGAGACAACACCATACCAGGACCTTAAATCTGAAAGCATTCAAAGACACACTAACACCATACCAATAATACAAAATTTTTAATGGCTAAATTAATGATAATCAGATCAAAAATATGATGTGCATCATTGTAATTGGAAAGACCATTACAGCATTATAAACCAGAATAGGGGAACACGAAAGAGCCATTTCAAATGAAGATTTGACAAATGCATTATCTATGCATGTGTTCAAAACTAGAAATAAGAATCAATATACATTCAGTTATATAGGTCTACAGAAACCAGTTATGTCTAGAAGAGGTGGGGACCTCAACAACTTATTATTGAAAAGAGAACAATACTGGATTTTTACTTTTAAAGCAATGGATGGTAAAGGATTGAATGGTAGATTTGAGGTTAAGCCATTTCTGAAAACATAATTTGTACTATATGTTTTAGTTACATATTGACATTGTTTTAATTCTCTCCTTTTTTCTTTTTCTATACAGATTTTCACCAGCATTTCGTGCTGTTTGGGTTTACAAAACTGGGTGCAATCTTTTCTCACATTGACAGGTTTGATTTTAATAATGTATATTGGTGCTTAATGGCAAAATGATCTATGATACTGTGCATTTTATGTATTGTGCATAATGTATCTGCTATGATTAATTACTGGCCCTGAAGCTTAATAAAGGGGAAGGAATGTGGGTAGAGGGTGACAGTGAAAAAGCAGGGATACTGAATGAATATTTCTGCTCAGTATTCACAAAGGAAGAGGAAGGGGAGTTACCTAAACCAAACAAGAGAAACACTCTGAAGACGGGGGCCGATAACAGTCCATTTACAGAAGAAAGGGTTCTGAAAGAACTAATAAAATTGAAGGTGGACAAAGCAATGGGGCCTGATGGAATTCACCCAAGAATTCTAAAAGAACTAAGGGTAGAACTAGTGACACCGCTGGCTACTCTCTTTAACAAATCATGGGAGGATGGGGTGGTACCCAAGGACTGGAGGATGGCAGATGTGATTCCTCTCCACAAAAGTGGGAGCAGGACAGAGGCAGGAAACTACAGACCCATTAGTTAGACCTCAGTGGTAGGGAAAATGATGGAATCACTTCTGAAGCAAAGAATTGTTGAATGCCTAGAGGCCAGTGGGGCACAGGACCCAAGTCAGCATGGATTCATGATGGGAAGGTCATGTCAGATGAATCTAATAGATTTCTTTGACTGGGTTACCAAAGTAGTAGACCAGGGAGGGGCTGTGGACATGACCTACCTAGATTTTAGCAAGGCATTTGATACAGTCCCACACAAAAGATTAATATACAAGATAGCCAGCCTTGGAGTGGGTCCCAAGGTGGTAGCCTGGATAAAAAATTGGCTCAACAACAGGACGCAAAGGGTAGTAGTAAATGGAGTACACAGTGAAGAAAGGAGGGTTACTAGCGGGGTACCACAGGGTTCAGTACTGGGGACCAGTCCTTTTTAATGTCTTTATAAGTGACATTGCAGAGGAACTGGAAGGAAAAGTATGTCTCTTTGCAGATGACACAAAGATCTGCAACAGGGTTGATACACAAGATGGAGTGGAAAGGATGAGAAGGGACTTGGCAAGGTTGGAGGAATGGTCAAATGTATGGCAGCTCAGATTCAATGCAAAGAAGTGCAAGGTAATGCACATGGAAACAAAAACCAGGGAAGCATACACAATGGGGGCAGATACTGACAACAGTAAAAATAGAAAGGGACCTGGGGTAATTATATCAGATGACCTAAGGTGGGCAAGCAATGTGAGAAGGCAGTAAGGAAGGCTGGGGGATACTGGGATGCATAGAAAGAGGCATCAATAGTAGAAAACAGGAAGTTGTTATCCCTTTGTACAGACAGTTGGTGAGACCCCATCTGGGTACTGTGTGCAGTTCTGGAGACCCCATCTCCGTAGAAGACATAGACAGAGTGGAGGCGTCCAGAGGAGGGAATCAAAATGGTGCAGAGTCTGCACCAGAAGACATATGAAGAAAGACTACAGGAGCTAATACGTATACCCTTGAGGAAAGAAGGAGAGAGGGGACATGATAGAAACTTTCAAGTACCTCAAGGAATTAACAAAGTCCAAGAGGGTAGCATCTTTCAGAAAAGAGATGTCAAGAACAAGGGGCACAATTTGAAGATAGAGGGGGACGGCTCAGAGGTAATGTGAGGAAGTATTTTTTCACTGAGAGGGTTGTGGATGCATGGAACAGCCTCCCTGAGGAGGTCGTGGAGTCAAGAACAGTGGGGGACTTCAAGAATGCATGGGACAGGCATAAGGCAGTCCTAGTGGGGGGTAGGAGGAAGTAAACTGTTGGTTAACTAGGATCTGCAGCTTATCTGTTAGGTAGGAAAATGGGCAGACTAGGTGGGCTAAGCAGTCCTTATCTGCCATCAAATTCTATGTTTCTATGTTTCTACGGGAGATTATAAATACCAGAAAGATGTTTATAATAATGACTGAACAGATTACAGTGATGCACATCATATTTTTGATCTGATTATAGTTAATTTAGCCATTGAAAATTTTGTATTATTGGTATGGTGTTAGTGTGTCTTTAAATGTTTTCAGATTTAAGGTCCTGGTATGGTGTTGTCTCTAAACCTTTGAGAGTGCCTCTGATTGGGAGAAACATGTCAGGTGATGAGACACTGACTCAGGAACCAGGAAGTGTATTGTTGTGTGCTGATCTTCACATTGCCTCTGCTGGATTTTACTTGCTTTATTTCACTGGAAAATTAAAGTATATTGCAGTTTTGCAGCACAGTGATCCCAGAGTCAGTGAGTTTTTATAAGGACTCTAGCATTTTGAGAGATACTTCCCTATATAGCCTTGGTTACAGTGCTGGATTTTGCTCCTTATTCATTGCAAATAACTACAATAATGAAGATCAGGGTTGCTACTGCACAAAATTCAAACCCTCAAAGTTTGAGAATGTGTTATTATGGTTTTCAAATCAATGCCCACAAAGTTTGTAAATGTGCTATTAGGGTAGCCAAGTTTAACTCCCACCCCCTCCCTTATCCATTTTACCCAAGACTAAGCTACAGGTGTGGGCCCATGCATCAATGGTGTGGTACCTCATACAGAACCCACATATTCAAAATTTGTAGCTAGCAACCCTAATCCCCACCCCATTCACTACCCTTGAGACCAAGGCCAAACTACAGATCCATCCAGATCCATGCTGCATGGCTATGGTGGTTCATGTGAGCCCTTTTTGTTCCAGTGCTAAGTTGCACAGTTACCACACAATTAGAGATGCAACAATTTTAAATTTCACCGGTGAAGTGCAAGCGAAGTGGGCACTCGGCATTGCGATTCCACTACGTAGAGTGGCCAATATGAAAGGCTCACTTTGTCTTTTAATTATTACTCCGCGTTGTCATTCCAGCCCGGCTTAATGCAAAGTAAGGTGGTGTGACAAGTCTATTGGATGGCCCCAACACATCGCAAGGCTTACAGTACTGTAAGTCACATGCTTTAGCCAGGCAGGAAGGAAGTGACTCATGCAAGGAGAAACTTTCACTTTCTCCTTTGAAGAGGGAGAGAGAGAAGAGGAGGCAGTGAGATTGTGATTTGTGAGAGCAGTTAGGAGATTTAGAGAAAGAGTGAGAGAGAGAGACAGAAAGAGAGACCCAACAGCTTTTTTAAAAGCTACATTTGTTTGTGTTTTGTGTAGACTCTTTTTTTACTTAATTTGTTCCTGTGAATTTCTTTTTTTCTTACTTTCATAAGTTGTTGTTTGTCTGTGTCTGACTGTGCGTGTGTCTGTGTTGTGTGTATCTTGTGTGTGACTGTTTTGTGTCATCGTTTGGAATGAGGGAGGGCAGTCAACTAAATCGAGTTGAGTAGAGATGGAGCAGGGTAAGGGAATGTCTGGGGCAGGGGCAGTTCTGGGACAGCGGCATGGACAGGGAGGAGTGCACATGCATGGGGGGGGCGTGCCCGGTTTATATTGGACTGTACAAAAATGACACAGGCCCCCCCCGGAACATACCACCACCAGCAGCACCAGCTCCAGCTAATCCTGAGCAGGATGTGCCTGCACCCCTGGTCCCAAGTGTGGAGTCTCAGCACCATGACCAGGCTGCCAGTGCATCTGTCCCCCCACCTGTGCCTGGTCCTCCCCGCACCTCCCTGGTTTGGGAGTTTTTTGATTGTGTTGTGGGGGACAGCAGCCTGGTCAGGTGCCACATTTGTAGGGTGGAGATGCACCATGGCCCCTGGGGAACTCACCTGGGGACTGGAAGCCAGCACACCAGCATAATCAACCACCACCCAGAGGAGTGGCAGGTTGCCACAGAACTGGTCAAGCCTGCACCTGCTGGCCCTTCTGTGGTAGAGGGTGTGGCTGTGTGTGGCCCTAAGATGAGGAGGAGGGCCACAGCAACAACTGCTGCTCCACCAGCACCACCCAAACCACCACCACCAGCTGTAGCACCTGTGGACCCCAGAGAACTGCCTGTAAGTCAGGCAGACATCACAGTTCTCTGGAGTACTGTTGATGTGACGAATGAGAGGATGAGTGCTGGTGAGCAGCAGTTGGAGCGGATAGAGGGCCATCAGTTGTGGCTGATGTCCATGCTCCAGCTCCTGCTAGACCACCACGAGATCCCACACTAGTTTTTTTCTCCCATCATGTACCCCCCACCCTCCCTGCTGTGTTATAAAAATACAATCCCCCACCACCACCCCCTGTATCTAATTATGTACTTTTTTCCTTGTCTTCTGTATGCATGACACTTTGCATACTGACCCCCCCCTTTCTTCTGTTAGGTGTGTGTGTGCTGTTTTGGTTTTCTTTGTTTTAAGTTAAAATGATTTGCCCCTGCCATCATTATTTCGACTTAAAGGAGTAGTCCAAATCAAATTTGAAACAGTATATGTTATGCAGAGCATTTTGATGTGCATGTAAAGTCCCTTCCCTAGTGTGTCCTTCTGTCTGTCTGCTATTAGGAGTTTTTACTAAATTGTGTCTTCATGTTAAATCACTTTATTGTCTTTATCGCTCCAACAATGCACCCTGTGTCATGTGACAGTGACGTAGCATAGTCCATTGATTTACCAAATGCATAGTTCACAACAGCAGAGAGCTGTGTAACTGACTTGCAGTTTTTGTACAGAAACCCCACTCACCTAGCTCTGAGGTGCATGCTAAACTGAAACAGTAGCCACTTGGTGTCACTGCATAAGAACAGTTACACAGCTCTGCTGTTGTACGTATGATAAATCTATGAGCTTTGCTACATCACTGTCACATGACACAGAGTGCAATGTCGGAGCGATGAAGGCAATAAACCGATTTTACATGAAGAAGATCCACAGGGCTCATAAACCTACCATAAAGGTAGCAGGCTAATTTAGTAAAAATTCTGAATAGCAGACAGAGGGAAGGATGCAGTAGGACTTTACACACAAATCAGAAGTGCTCTGCATAACATATGTTTTTTCAAATTTTGCATTGACTACTCCTTTAAGAAAACCAGAAAGCTATAACTCCACATGTGTAGATAACACTAAAAAAGTTTCACTGCTACTGCAACTGTATTTATGACAAAACAAGGCACACAGTAATGAGACTTGTATTTTGCCAGTTAGGCTTTCAATGGTGTGCCTAATGAAGGCTTAAGCGACAAAGCGCGGTGGTCATTTGTGTGTGCTTTGTTTTGCCATCAATAAAGTTGCAGTATCTTTGAACATTTTTTTGTGGCGTGTATTCATATGGATTGGTGGCTTTGTGTGTTTGCCTTGCACTTTTGGAGCCAGGTATTGTGTACCGGCAGCCGTCCACGTAGTGCAGTGTGCTTCTAACAGCCCTGTTATATTCAAAGTTAAGAATGTTTACCCTGACATACTTTAGGTGCCTCAGTAATGTTTATTTTGTGTCGTGGAGTGTTTGTTAAAAAGCAGGACTGAGCAGTGCAAAAATACTGTGCTAAACTGCAAAGAAATATAGAAGTTGATGGAAGATAAGGACCGCAAGGCCCATCCAGTCTGCCCATTTCTTTTTCTACCTTATGAATGTGCCATTGGCCAATGCTCTGTCAATGACCTATATATTCATACTCATTTGTATTGCTCCCTTATGTCTATCCCATGCCTGTTTGAAGCCCTGCACTGTATTCATATCCTCCATTTCCTGAGGTAGGCCGTTCCATGCATCCACCATCCTGTCTGTGAAAAAGAACTTCCTCACATTACCCCTTAATCGGACTCCCTCTAATCTCATGATGTGTCCTCTTGTCCTGCTATTTTTCTTATACTGAAACATGTTAGACTCTTTCACCTTGTTAATGCCCTTAAGGTGTTTGAATGTTTTGATCATATAGCCTCACTCCCTCCTTTGCTCTAGGGTATACATATTGAGCTCTGTTAATCTGTCCTCATATGTTTTCTGATGCAGCCCCTGCAGCTTTTTGGTTGTCCTTCTCTGGACTGCCTCAATTTGGTTATTGTCCTTGTGAAGGTGTGGCCTCCAGTACTGCGTGCAGTACTCCAGATGGAGCCTAACCATTGTCTTGTAAAGAGAGATTATTACCTCCCTCTTACGATTTGTGATACCCCTACTATTACATCCCCCTGAGCTGACCTACTGCTTTAGTGGTCTGCTTGGATTATTTCAGGTCATCTGTGATGATGATGCCCAAGTCTCTTTCTTCCCTTGTGACTGCCAGCAACTCCTCTCCCAGCCTATAGGTGGCTTCAGGGTTTCTCTTCCCTATGTATATGATCTTGCACTTCTTTGCATTAAACCCCAGTTGTCACTCTTCTGACCATTTTGCCAGTTTATCCAGATCTCTTCTCATTCTGCCCACCCCATCTGGATCATCTACTCTGTTGCAGAGCTTGGTGTCATCTGCAAACAGACAAACCTTACCCTCCAGTCCATCTGCAGTGTCACTGATGAAGTTGTTGAAGAGGACTGTCCCCAGGACTGATCCCTGAGGTATCCCATGTGTGACTTGCATCTCTTCCAGCTGTATACCATCTACCACCACTCTCTGTTTTGTGCCCGTCAACCACTTTGCCACACAATTGACCAACTCATGACCCACCCTGATCCTACCCAGCTTATTAATCAATCTTCTAGGTGGAACAGTATCGAACTCTTTGCTGAAGTCAAGGTAGGTGACATCAACTGCTCCCCTTTGGTCCACCACTCTGGTTACCCAGTCAAATAAATTTATGAGATTAGTTTGACAGGACCTTCCTGTTGTAAACCCATGCTGTGTTGGAGCCTGTGGTCCTATGGATTCCAATTGTTGCACTATCCTTTCCTTAAGGAATGCCTCCATAATCTTGCCCACTACTGAGGTAAGACTGACTGGTCTGTAGTTCCCTGCCTCCTCCCTACTAGCACTCTTGTAGAGTGGGATCACAAGAGCCCTTCTCCAGTCTTCTGGGACCTCTCCTGAGCTCAGAGACTGACTAAACAGTTCTGGTAATGGCTGTGCTAGTTCCACCCTTAGCTCCTTTAGTACCCTGGAATGTATGTCATCAGGTCCCATTGCCTTGTCCACACTGAGCTTATCGAGCTCTTGTAGGACCCTTTCTTTTGTGAAGGGACTAGTGCACACCTCCCTCCCACCTGTGTCCATGGTGCTGAGCTGTGGGACCTGCCCTACCTTCTCTTCAGTTAATACTGAGCAGAAGTATCTATTTAGGATAGATGCTTTTATATGGTTCTCCTCCTCACATGCCCCCTTATCCCCTTTGATCTTAGCAATACCCCCTCTGGACTTTCTCCTTTCATTAATGTATCTATAGAAAGTCTTGTCACCTTCTTTTACTGTTTGTGCTACTGTTTCCTTGGTTTGGGCCTTTGCCTGCCTTACTGCCTTCCCTGCTTCCCTTAGGGAAGTTTGGTATGCCTCCCTATCTTCATCCTGCTGCATCCCCTTATATTTCCTGAAGGCCAGCCTTTTGGCTCTGACCTTTTATGCTACTATTTTTGAGAAGCAAAGTGGTTTTCTTCTTCTTTTGCACTTCCTTTTCTGTCTAACACAATGGGATGTTGCTTCAAGTATTGCATCCTTAATGCTTTCCCAATTTGCCTGTACCACCTCACCTGTATTTCTTTTTGCCAGGGATAGCTTAACTCTGTTGGCCATCTTTTCAAAGTCAGCTCCTCTGAAGTCCCATATTTTTGCCTTGGAATGGGATGATTTGGTTCTAGTGGCCAAATTGAACTACACCATGTGATGGTCACTGGCCCCCAGGTGACCTTCTAACTGGAGATATGCGATCCTTTCCCTGTTAGTCAGTACTAGACCTAGGATAGCCCTGTCTCTTGTGGGTTGTTGTACCAGTTGTTTGAGGCCCTTCCCCTGCAGGGAATCCACTATGTGTGTAGTTCTGTCAGATGTTCCTGATGGTATTGACCAATCTGTATTTAGCATGTTGAAGTATCCCATTATCAGAACCTCTCCTTTAGCTGTCATGTTTTGTATATCTTCTAACAGTAATGTGTCTATGTCATCCCCTTGGACTGGAGGCCTGTAGATAACCCCAGTTTGTATGGCTGTCGCATTTCCTGTTTCCAGGGTGACCCACAGTTCTTCTGGCTCCTTATGTGTATTCTGAATTTCTGTAGCTTTGATATTTTCATCGACATAAAGGGCCACTCCACCCCCCTTTTCCACCTCTGTCTCTTCTGAACAGTACATAGCCAGGTACTGAAGTACCCCAAGTGTGGTTACTGGTAAACCATGTCTCGCTAGTGGCTACTATGTCCAGTTTAGCCTCTGTCATTATTGCCTGCAGGTCTGGGATCTTGTTTCCCCTGACTGTGAGCATTTGTGTACATGATTTTCCATTGGCCAGATTTCAGTGTGTTAATTGTTGGGTGAGGTCTGGTGTTTCCCCTGTGCATTGTATGGGGAGCTGGACCTTTTTTCTTGCCTGGTGATACAAATGAACTACAAACATGCTGAACTCCTGTTTGGCCACTAGCTGAGGGGGGAGGAGTGTTCTTCCCATTTGACGCATCGGGTGCTGCACCCCTCTCCCCATTTGCTAGTTTATATATTCTGCAAAGATGTCAGACTTCTGCCCCAATGCACTGACTCCCTCCTTAGTCAGATGCAGTCTATCAAATTTAAAGAACTTTTGCTCCCAAAACTGTTGCCTATTCTCTACAAATTTGTGTCCTTTTTCCTGGCACAAGCCCTTGAGCCACATGTTTAGCTCCCCTATCTCCCCTTCTCTGACCTTTCTTCCATCTGCCCTCCCTCTCCCAGACTGGCAGGATCTCAGAGAAGGATATGCCAAACGAAATGGAAGATAGTTTGTCACCCAGCCTGGTCAGGTGTTCCTTGGTCTCCACAACTGACTGGCTGGCGAGATCATTAGTCCCTATGTGTACCAGGACATCATGTGTGCAGTGTAATGTCCTGTGTGTCCACACGCTGTCCAGCTTCTTGCAAACATATATATGCTAACTTGTTCCAGTGTTTATGGTATAATGAATAAAGATAAGAATATATAACATATATTTTATTTGTTCCATTATAAGCAGCTGACAAGGCCATATAATATGTCTTCAGAGGTCTCAGTGCAGTCAGGGGGCAGTGTGCACCTCAGTTACAGTGCACACATGTCTTTTAGGTGATCAATTCATAGCACTGCTCACTCTTGCTTTACAACAAGCCATACCCAACAGACACGAAATATTCCTGAGGCACCCCAAATATTTTAGGGTGTACAGACATTATAAAGTTGGAATGTATAACAGGTGCAGTCCACTGCCACACTGTGTTACCACTGGTGCCATGTTGTGGTGTACAGCAACTTGCTGCAAAACTGCCACTGCCAGTCTAAACTAGAAAGACATCACTTAGTTCAGAACAAAAAATGCAAAGAAGAAATGTGGTAGCACAGTGTGGTGGCAGTGGACTGGACCCGTTATATATTTTCTGACTTTATAATGTCCGTACACTGAAATATTTTGGGTGCCTCAGCAATATTTCATGTCTGTTGGATACGGTTTGTGTTATGATCTCCTAAAAGTCATGTGTGCACTCTGACTGAGGTGCACACTGCCCAATGACTGCACTGCTGCTGATGATGGTTCAAATAAACATATATGTTATATATTATTATCTTTATTCTTCAAGCCATAAACACTTGAACAAGTCATCATATATATGTTTGCAAGAAGCTGGACAGTGTCTGCACACACAAGACATTACACTACGCACATGCAGTTTAGCACAGTATTATTGCACTGCTCAGTCCTGCTTTTTAACAAACACTTCACGATACCATGACAGAAAGTAAACATTACTGAGTCTCCAAACATATTTATTTTTAGAAATAGACATTTTGAAGTTGGAATATAACTAGGAATGGAATTAATTAATGGAGCAGTGTTCACACTCACATGCAGTCAACAGAATTAATGTGCATCCCCAACATGCTACTGTCTTGTGTCCAGAAAATTCCCCAGTGCTGACAAAGTGAAATGAGAGCATAACAAGAAATGCAAAGTCTCCCAGAATTAATGGTGCACTCAGTCATGTGCACAGTGGTCACACACAGTCACCAGAATTAATGTGCATCCACAAAATGCTGCTGTCTTGTCTCCAGAAAATTCCTCAGTCCACACAAAGTGAAATGAGAGCATAACAACATCCCCAAAATGCTACTGTCTTGTGTCCAGAGCTGACAAAGTGAAATGCGAGCATAACAAAAAATGCAAAGTCTCCCAAAATTATTGGCACACTCAGTCATGTGCACAGTAGTCACACACAGTCACCAGAATTAATGCATCCCAAAAATGCTACTGCCTTCTGCCCAGAAAATTCCCAACTCCAGATGGAGAGAAATGAGAGCATAAAATGGAAAGAAAAGTCTCCATTAAATCATGCCACACTCAGTCATGCGTGCACACACTCCAATAAGAACTACAGTATGTCCCCAGCCGCTGCATTTAGAATTTAATGTAATGCTTCTTGACCTGACTGGGCTGATGCACAGTGTTTTACCAAATGATGTGCTAGAAGGATGATCCGCCATTGAGTTAACCATCCATGATGATGTGATAGTGCTGTTGGTTGCCCAATGTCTGCTGCACTGACCCCCAACAGGAAGGATGCCCTCTGTGTGTACACTAATACTACCCTTGGTAGGTTAACGTACCTGGCACCATCATGTTTTCCATAGAACCTGAGTTGACCTTAAATGTTCATATACATATACATATATATATATATGCATATGTGTGTGTGTGTATACACATATATATATATATATATGTCTATATCTATATATATATATATATATATATATATATATATATATATATATATATATATATATATATATATACACACACATGTAAGCATTGCCTTTTTTATCACAGGTCATATAGTTGAACTTGGAGTGTGCATTTCTTGGCTTGATGAGAAATTTTTGTGTTGGAATACTGTCAAGCCAGTGAAGGTAAGTATATTTTTTTTTTTGGGGGGACATTGTTTAAAAAAAGTTAGAAAGGCTCCATCAATGTTTTGGTCATGTTTACAGGTCTTCAGCGTATCATCAGAACTGAAAAGAAAATGTATTGCTGTGATTCATGAAGAACACGATTTGTCTCATAATGAGTGTCTGTTGTGACATGACCAATGATAATAAACTGTACAGGAATGCGAATACCTACAGCTGTACTTCCCTGACCTGGCTGTACCACACAAAACTATCTGATTTGAAAACTCATATCAACGAGTACAATGGTGATTGAAGCCAATACTCGAGATACTATGAAACAGCCTTACATGCAACTAACTACAAAAAAAACTTAGTTTTTTAATGCATGATATGATCATGAACAATGACCATTAAGATGAAGAATGTGATTTGTCATGGAGTCAGAGTTCTGATGATTGTCTGGTGTGACATGATCAATGATAATAAACTGTACAGGAATGCGAATACCTATGGCTGTATTTTCCTGACCTGTACAACACAAATTACCCAATCTGAAAACTCATATCAATGAGTACAATGGTAATTGAAGCCGAAACCTGAGATACTACGAAACAGGCTTACATGGAACTAACTAAAAAAAAAAAAATTACAGTTTTGTGGTTCGTGAATCGTGACCGTGAAGATGAAGAATGCGATTTGTATCATGAGTGACTCAAGATGATCGCCCTGACTTAAAAACACACATCAATGAGTACAGTGTTCATGCAGAGATATGCACCACACCTGTACTCTAAAGGGAAGCCAAACAAACAACTGTAACTTAAGTTACAGGTGGAGTTTGGGCCCTAAAGGGATACAGATGCTCAGAGAGATTAAGATTGATCTGCACACTCAAGAGATGCAGATGCAAAGGCAAAACATCACCTAACCAGTGCTCACAAGTCACAAATCCAAATCTGGAAAAGAATACCTTTTGCTGGTTGGGGTGGGGAGGGGTAGTGCACTGCAGTAACAGTCCACTACCAATAAAGACACCACAAAGCAGTATAAAAAAATCACACAGGTGCAGTGGATAGCAGGTTCCTACTACTGCAATTATTGTGTGGCGCAATAAAATGTGCCTGATTTGATGACACACGCCACACACACACTCCCACACACACTACAAGTAATGCACAGCAAATTGAAAACTTCATTAACATAACCAAATATTTTAAAAGCACAGAAATGAGGCACTGTTGCACCACAACAATCAGCAAAAAAATGTTTAAATTAATTAAAATATTACTGTGTGTACATTAACACAGTTAAACAAGAAACATATAACCAAAACAGAGACTGCCTTTTTCTCCTAGATAATCTACCTACACTACAGATACACCCCTCCCCCAAAGCACACTTCA
Source organism: Neoceratodus forsteri (assembly GCA_016271365.2). Lineage (NCBI taxonomy): Eukaryota > Metazoa > Chordata > Ceratodontiformes > Ceratodontidae > Neoceratodus > Neoceratodus forsteri. The sequence continues at coordinate 962,538,170 of CM028132.1, read as the reverse complement.
AGTATCTGTCAGTACACCAAACTAAATGTTCTAAATTAACATTCAAAATCCACACACAAAACAATAAACACTCGATGATATGAGCACAGGAGGGTTTTCTACGAGCAATGTACTAAATTTTGAGTAAAATGAATGACTCAAAAAGGCTCTTGTAACAGCGTTTTGAGCTCTGAGAGCAAACTGTCTCTTCTCCAGCTACCACTACACAACACACTACCCAGAACTGAGGCTGTGCAGAACAATCTAGAGCTCATGCGACCTGCAATCCCATGAATCACTGCAAAATTCACCTTGGAGCTTAATTACAAGGTGAAGTGATGTGAAGTACATTGATTTCTATGTACTTCACATTCAAATTGATGCAGAAGTGGTTGGGGGAGGCGGAGTAATGCAAAGACATTAGTTTTAGTGGACTTTGCATTTCTCATTATGATGCAAAGTACTTCGCTTCACATTGCAGATTACTTCATGAATTCTGCATCACTCCATGAATCGCTTCCTGGAGCGAATTTTTGCTACTTGGCCCACCTCTCCACACAATTGTATACTGACTGTGTATGGCCTATGAAATCCTGTGTATAGTATAACATACACTTAATTGCAGCATTTTGTTTCACATATTGCTTAGTAGGATATGTACAAAGCCATCCAGTTGTACTTTGTTTCATAGCTTTTTAAGGAGATACTGGGTGAAATAGAATACACATCCCAGACCAAGTAACACACTTTGAGTAATTCCAAGTATGATTCTTAGAGAAAGAAAGTGTGCATTGTGTATAGTACCATACTTACAAATCTGTAACAAGTCTACTGCTTTTCAAATGGCCTATGGTATTGTGTGCAAAGAAAGCCACATCATAAATGGATATAAAACTCTTTAGCTGTGCACCACAAGTATTATAATTACAGAGCTAAAATGAGTAGGATGTGTGTTAATCACCAGACCTGTATGGCATGACTCCAGACCTGTAGCTTGGCCTTGGGTCACTAGAGGAGGGGATGGGATGGGGATAAACGTTGATATTTACGAATTTTTAATATGTAGGTCCTATATGAGGTACCACACAATTTATGTATGGCCATATGCATATAGCTTAGTCTTGGTCAAAAAAAGAAAGTGAGGGGGTGGCTGGGAGTTAGACTTGACTACCCTAATAGCATATTTCCAAACTTTGTGAGCATTGGGCTGAAAATCATTATGGCAGATTCTCAAATTTTGGGGGGTTGAGTTTTATGTGGTAGCAACCCTAATCTGTATTAATGTAGTTGTGAGCAATCTTTGGTTTTGAGACAGTACTGTGGTAACTTGCTTTGTACAGGGTCCTTGAGGCCCTGTGCAAAGATAATGACTCATAGTTTTCAGTGTGCCTTCTAAGTTTCTTTGCACAGGGCAAGATGCACAGGGCACTTTGGTTCCTGTGCATGAGTCCTTACTATCTTTATGCAGGGCTTTGCAGTGTGTGAGAACAGCAGAACTCATTATCTAGTCATCTGGTAGCCTCCAAAAATAGACACCATGAAAGCAGTGATCACTGAGGGAACTTAGAGTCTAAAGGCCATTTAAGGTAGATCACCATTAAATCTGGTGCAAGTATAAGGGATCACTAGGAGGGAATGATGATTCTAAGAGGCTACCCTCAAGGGAACTCCCGGGTGGCCTTGTGATGCTCAGAGGATTTCACCAAAACAGGTGTTTTTACTTTGGGGGGGAGATTTTGGTCCTGTCTGTGACTGAAAGATGCAGTTAGCGGTGCTGAAGATGGTGAGGTATCTGTTGCCAAAACTGAGCTTCTGAAGCATGTAGGAGACAGGCCTACTATAGTAATGTGAGGTGCCCAGAGTCAGTGTAGATGTTAGCCAGCAGTGCTAGAGTGAATGTCCTGACAGACCCAGGCTGGATTACTGCAATGCCCTGTACCTAGGGCTATCTGGAGGCAATCTCCGCTGGTTACAGCTGGTGCAGTACATGGAGGCAAAATTACTGATGGGCTTATGAAGGTGCGAGCATATTATGCTTGTTCTCTCTGAACTGCACTGCCTGCCAGTTACGTGGAGGATTGTCTTCAAGGTTGGATTACTGATCTATAAGGCCCTACTTAAAAGGGGACCAGTTTTTCCTGCAAGATCTCCTTGTGCCTCATCACCTGTCCTCTCCATTCTGCCAAGGGTTGCCTCCTTAGGGTTCCCAAGGTTAGGCTGCAGCATTTGGGTGACCATGCATTTTCTGTTACCATGCCTACCTGTGGAACTCATTGCCTAGCCATCTTCAGGAAGAACACTCAGTGGAAACCTTCAAAAAGGGTTTAAAGACCTTGTTATTCAACCAGGCTTTTAATTTATAAATACATTTTAGTGCATTATTTTAAAAATATAAGGATAGATAGTTTTTGCGTTTATTACTACTAGCTCCACCTGAATTTGTCTGTGATTTGATTATTATTGTGTTATGTAATTACTGACCAGCACTTTTTCTCATAGGGAACCCCGATTATAATTTTCCGTTATAACCAGTTGGGCTAGTTATAACCGCAAATAGGTGCCAGGTTTCCCTCTGATCATGCATGCGCCAGTCACAGTGTTCCTTTACTGCACGATGTTCATTGTTCCGAGAAGCAACACCCCTCACTGTCAGCGTTCTTTTTTTTTTTGCATTTGAAAAACTAAAGACCTATTCTGCTGAACGAAAGCCAGCAGAAAAGGAACACACAGTCCAGTTTCCCTCTCCACACACAAGAGCTGGCGAGTCTCTCCTCTTCATACTGAAGTACACCACAGCTCTGCAACCACTGTTTGCCGGTAAGTTTAAGAATACTGGAAACAGAAAAAATACAGACACAGCTACCATTACTTTCTCCACTTCTTCTTACCTCACAAAGAAGAGCACTATACCTTGGCAGACCGCTAAGACTTCTGACTAGTCCGTGGTTGCCTGAAAACTGATCAGTTTATTTTGTATGTTTGCAGAGGTGAAAAAGCACATGCCAGCAATTATAAAAAATAAAATAAGGGGTTGTGTGTGTAAAACTCGATTTTACACACACACCCTTTGTGGGATGCATTTTATAAACCACTCGGGCCTCGCCCTTGGGGTTTATGTAGCATCCCACAACTCAGGTGTGTGTAAAATCTCGTTACACACACCACCCCATATATTATTCTCTATATATTGTGTTTTTGTCAATGTGATGCACTCCAAGTCCCAGGAATGAGGCACTATAAAAATAAAGTTTCTATCTAGTAATGCTGCCTCCTGAACACCAGCTAAACTGACACTGCAGTGGCATGGTAGTATAAATGAAGAATAAGTGAACTCCACTTGTACAGCAAGGTGGGACTTTGGTAAATTAAGAAGACAGCACAGGAAAGGGTCTGTCCTGAGGTAAAACCTTACCCATTGATACATTGCAAGAAATAACAGAAGATACGGGGCTCCTGAAAGAGATGTGAACAAGGTAAAACCTTTTTTAAGGTACCCTATGGTTTTGACTTGTGTTCAGGGTATGAATAAAGCCTGTCTTGCAGTGTTGACAAGGATTCTGATTTTTGGTGCCTTGTTCCCATGTGTGTAACTGTAAATATGTTAGCTAACATGACAACAGCCCATCACACTGCAGAGTGATCTGTTTCTGACATGACCAAATAGGCACCAAGCAAAGCTCACCAAAGAGTGAATGTAAAGAAAAGGAAATGTAAATAGATAGAGAGTGTATCTGACTGCATAACATTTAAAATGAGTCCTCAAATGTAAAGGAAAAGACTAGTATTAAAAGTCCTTTTAAAAACGTCAACAGAGGAGATCTGACAAGGCTGATTTGGTAAGGCATTCCACCTGAGTGGGTTGGCCACAGAAAAGGCCCTTTCACCAATGATTTCCAGAGGACACAGGAAACCACCAGCAGATTCACCCCTGTTGAGTAGAGCAACCAAACCTGAGTATATGGGAGCTAGAGGCTTTTTATGTTGATTGCATGCATGTGCAATAAACATGTTGTGGCAGCTTTCTCCACAAGCAGGTTGTGGAGACGTGGCACTGTTGTGCCCAATGCCCCACAGCCTGCAAAGGCTTGTCCCCCATCCCCTAGTGCCGTAGCTCGCTGCTGCTGACATTAGTTCAGCCAGCATGCCATGACCTTCTAAAAAATCAGCCACTGCAATCAGGGGCCACCTCATCATTGCAGTGTCAGCCATCCGCTACAAAGAGGGAGCGACCCGTCATTGCAGGCTGGGATGTAGGATCCCTGATATTGTTTGTGAACATGGCGGTGACTTGCCGCCGATTCACAAACAATATTTTACCCCCCAATTACAGTTTATTTGTCACAGGGGAGCCCACGGCCAGCATAATGTCAACCCTCCTGGAGTTTTATTGTCTGCCAACAGGGTGCCCAGTCCCCATTGGCAGAAAGGAATCCCTCTGCTTTTGTTGTTTGCCAACGGGGTGCCCAATCCCTGTTGGCTACAGCTGCCCCCAAAATCAAGACTCCAGCAGAATAATGGGAGCCCACCCCAGCGTGCCATATGCCCATTTTTTGTTGTTTGCTGACGGGGGTGCCCAATCCCCCGTCGGCTACAGCTATCCCCCCAAAGCCAGACTCTGGTGGTACACTGGCAGCCCACCCCAGTGTGCCACATGCCCCAGTAAAGTTAAAAATGGTTCCACAATATTTTTTTTTAACCTGAAAAAAAGGAAACATTCTCTCGTAGTCTCCCTGCCCCCTTCCCACAACCCGCACCTACCCACTGCGCACCCTGCTCACCACACCCCCCTCACTCCATACTTACCTCCGGAGCTTGGCGCGATGATCTTAGGTGGACCGGGAACACGTCTGCACTCTTCAAAGCTGACAGGGAACTGAGGAAATGCCAGTAAGCTGTATAATGTAACAAATAGGTTTTTTTCAACTTTAGTGCATATCTCAGGCATTTTGGGGAATTTTTTCACCAAATTGTCAACATGGGGTTTTGGGATCCTCCTCATGAATTCTTGAACTGTCATGGCGTTAATCACGCGAAAGGTGGTTCGCGGTCACTGTGCGAATCTTCCCTTCAGGAACGATTAACTTAATGACCAGTGCCAGTGTTCATGAGTGGGCTCTCAAAATGCCTTGTTTCAAATTTGGTGAAAAATACCCCAAAAATGTTCTGCTTTTCGCAGTGTCATACGCACGCCGTAGAATTTCCGCGAATTTGCAATATTTTCACACCAGATTTTCAACATTGGCATTTTGTCACACCTCCTTGTGAGCAGTACAGCTGTCATTGTTCACATCCTGGCCGAAATGTGATACATAGAAACATAGACTTTGATGGCAGATAAGGACCGATTGGGCCACCTAGTCTGCCCATTTCCCTACCTAGAGGATAAGCTGCAGATCCTATTTAACCAACAGCCTATTTCTTCCTACCCCCACAAAATTGCCTTATGTCTGTCCCATGCATTCTTGAATTCTCCCACAGTTTTAGATCCCACAACCTCCTCAGGATGGCTGTTCATGTATCCACCACCTCTCTTTGAAAAAATACTTCCTCACATTGCCCCTGAGCTTCCTCCCTCTATCTCCAAATTGTGTCCCCTTGTTCTTGCACATCTCTTTTTCTGAAAGATGCTACCCTCTTGGACTTTGTTGATTCCACTGAAGTACTTAAACATTTCTATCATGTCCCCCCCCCTTCTTTCTTCAAGGGTATACATATTAAGCTCTTTTAGGCTCTCCTCGTATGGCTTCTCTTGCAGACCCTGCACCATTTTAGTTGCCCTCCTCTGAACTGCCTCCATCCTGTCTATATCCTTGCGGAGGTTGGGTCTCCAGAACTGGACACAGTACTCCAGATGGGGTCTCACCAACTGTCTGTACAGGGGGATAACAACTTCCTGTTTTCTGCTGGTGATGCCTCTCCCTATACATCCCAGTATCCCCCCAGCGCTCCCTACCACCTTCTCACATTACTTGCCAACCTTAAGGTCATCTGATATGATTACCCCAGGTCTCTTTCCATTTTTGTTGTTATTACTACCCCCCCCAATTGTATAATCTTCCCCTGGGTTTTTGTTTCCCAGGTGCATTACTTTGCACTTCTTTGCAATGAATCCAAGCTGCCATACTTCTGACCATTCCTCCAACCTTGCCAAGTCCCTTCTCATCCTTTCCACACCTCCTTGTGTATCAACCCTGTTGCGGATCTCTTTGTGCCATCTGCAAAGAGGCATAGTTTTCCTTCCAGGCCCTTCTGCAATGTCACTTATTAAGACATCAAAAAGGACTGGACCCAGTACTGAAGCCTGCGGTACCCCACTAGTAACCCCTCTTTCTTCAGAGTGGACTCCATTTACAATTACCTTCTGTGTCCTGTTGTTCAGCCAGTGTTTTACCCAGGCTACCACCCTGGGACCCACTCCAAGGCTGGTTAATTTGACTACTAATCTTTTGTGTGGGACTGTGTCAAATGCCTTACTAAAGTCTAGGTAGACCATGTCCACAGCCCCTCCCTGGTCTACTACTTTGGTCACCCAGTCAAAGAAATCAATTAGATTCATCTGACATGACCTTCCCACTATGAACCCATGCTGCCTTGGGTCCTGTGCCCCACTGGCCTCTAGATACTCAACAATTCTTTTCCTTCAGAAGTGATTCCATCACTTTCCCTACCACAGAGGTCAAACTGACAGGTCTGTAGTTTCCTTGCGTCGGTCTTGCTCCCACTTGCTTGAAGGAGAACCATATCAGCCTTCTTCCAATCCTCAGGTACCACACCATCCTCCCATGATTTGTTATAAAGGGTAGTCAGTGGTGTCACTAGTTCTCTGCTTAATTATTTAAAATTCTGGGGTGAATTCCATCTGCTTCCATTGCTTTGTCCACCTTCAGTTTTAGGAGTTCTTTTAGAGCCCTTTCTTCTGTGAAAGGACTGGGATAGACCCCCCTCTCCAGAGTGCTTCTGTTAATTGAATTAGGCACCTCCCCCACTTCTTCTTTTGTGCATACTAAACAGAAGCATTCATTCAGTATCCCTGCTTTTTCACTGTCACTCTCTGACCACTCATCATCCATTCTATTCAGCCTCACTATCCCTCCCTTTGTCTTTCTACACTCCCTGATATACCTATAAAAAGTTTTATCCCCCTTCTTAACCAAGTTGGCTATCTTTTCCTCAATTTGTGCCTTCGCTATTCTGACTACCCTCCCTGCTTCCTTCTGTCTTTACTGGTACAGTTCTCTGTCCTGCTCCTTCTGTGTTTCCTTATACTTCCTAAATGCTATCTTTTTCTCCCTAACCTTCACCACCACTTCTTTTGAGAACCATAGTGGCTTTTTCTTTCATTTTGATTTGTTTATTTGCTTCACACAAAGGCTTGTTACCTCTGTGATGGCAGTTTTGATAGTTCCCCATTGTTGCTCCACCCCTCCTTCTAGCCTGTTTGCTAGTGCTTTTCTAAGGCACTCTTCCATCTTGCCAAAGTCAGCCCTCCTGAAGTCCAGAACACTCACTGTTGTATGGCTTGACTCTGTTTCTGAGTTTATCATGAACCACACTGTTTGGTGGACACTTGCCACCAAATGGCTGCCCACTTCTAGATCTGAGATCCTCTCACTGTCCCCATTTGAGAGTATGAGGTCTAAGATTGCTCCCTCATGAGTAGGTTCCAAAACTAGCTGTCTGAGGCATGCCACCTGAAGAACATCAAGAATGGCCCTGCTTTTGGATGTGGCTGCAGCAAAGGTGCTCCAGTTAACATTTGGCATATTAAGGTCACCCATCAACAGTATCTCCCCTTTCTCTGCCATCCTAAATATGCCTTCTATCATATCCTTGTCCATTCCCTTCCCCTGACATGGGGGTCTGTATACAACCCCTGTGTGGACTGTGGTGTCATTTCCAGTCTCTAAGGTGACCCACAGTGCCTCATCTCCTCCCTGTTTACTCTTTTGTTCAGTTAGTTTTATCCCTTCCCTTATACAGAGAGCTATTCCCCCCTTCTGCCCTCCCTGTCTCTCCTGTAGGTTGTGTATCCTGGTATGTTAACATCACAGTCATGGTTCTCTGTGTACCATGTTTCTGTGACTGCTATGATGTCCAGGCATCCCTCTTCCATCAAGGCCACCAGTTCAGGGAGCTTGTTGCCCAGACTACGGGCATTGGTACACATTACCCTCCATTTCTTGAAGGCCTTACCCCTTTTTGCCCCATCCCTGTCCTTACTGCATTTGTCACTTTCTCCATTTACCCCTGCGCTTCTCCCTATTGACATCTCTATGTTGGTGTCTACCTCACTTAGTACCCTGATTTTTTGGGGGCTAGGATTTTCCTTCTCCTTTCCAGCACCTCCCCCCTTGGCTAGTTTAAATGCTGGGCAATGAAGTATTTAAACTTATCACCAGGATCCTGGTTCCCCTCCTATACAGATGCAGACCATCACACCAGTATAGGCCTGCATCCATCCAGGTGGACCCCCTGCCCCCAATGAAGCCATATCCCTTAGCTCCACACCAGTTTTTCAACCACTGATTGAATCCCATGGTGTGGAGCACCCTAGCCTCATCCATGCCATAGATAGGCAGCACCTCTGAGAAGGTTACCGTATGTGCTATTTGTCTAAGGCTCCTCCCATCTCCACAAGTGCTTCTTGCACTGCTCTGATCCCTTTCTTAGCCAGGTCATTTGTCCCTAGGTGGACAATGACATCCAGCTCCCTTCCCTGTGCAGCTGCTCCTGTGATCCTGAGGATTCGCTCCCTGTCCCTCCAAGCTATGGCACCAGGCAGGCACCTTACCTCCCTTTCCCCTTCATCCCCCAGTTCTACTTTCCTAACAATGGAGTCCCCCACCAGGAGTTGTTTCCTTCCGCTGTGGGGTCCCATGCCACCCTCCTGTGGGTCTCCTTTGTGGAGGTTCCCAACATCCTCCTTGGTCTCCACTGTGGGTGCCTCCATAGAGGAACCACACTTTTCCAGAATGGCATAGAAATTGTGGAGAGGTACAACTGGAGGGATGTGCCTCTGTTCCACCACCTTCACCCTCCCTGAGCACACTGTGGTCCAACCGCTCCTTTTTCTTGGCAAACTTTGAGGCAACGGCAGTGAGTCTGGTGGTCCCTGGGTGGGAGAAGAGGTCCCACAAATCCTGGCCAACTCTGTCTGGAGATGAGCAACCTGCACCCTCAGCCCAGAGTGGTGTCTGCAGATGGGACAACACTGCATCCTCTAGAATGTCTTTCGGAAGACTGCTGCTCCACAGTCACTGTACTGCACCACTCTCATCATGTCTTTTTTCTGGCCCCTAACAGTTGTTTGGAATACTTACTCTTTCCTCTGTTTGTTTATTTTCTTTTTTCTTCCCCTACTTACTTACTGCCTCTGTGCCCTTTTAGCTCCTGATCTTCCTGTTCTAAGACAAGAAGTTCCTATATTTCTCAGTAGTCTCCTTACTTGCTCAGAGTCAGACCTCCAGCAGCCCGGGGGGATGGAGAGCTACTCTTGCCTTCTAGGATGGTGAGTCTTTGGTGGCTCTGTGATCACTCACTTCCTGCTCCCAAACAGGAAGCTCCTATTGTCAGTTAAATCCCGTGCCTATAAAAGTAGAACTGGTTTAGGGTAGGGGGTGGAGGGGAGGGAAGGAGGGCAATATAGTCCCAGTAGAGAAGTTTCAGTTATACCAGTAGCTCCTTCCTCCTGGTGTTCTGTCTGTTCTCTGGCAGAAACTATCTAGGGCAGTGCTTAAATCTGGTTTTTACCTGGCTCCTTCTAGCTAAAAACTCCCCCTACTTTGCAAATCTTTCTACACTTAGCTAATTTTACAGATAACAATTCCCTTCTGACACCTGTGACAAGCACCTAGATAAGTACACAGATAATACAGATAACAGATAACAATTTACTTCAACTACCTCTGACAAACACACAAACTTTTTTAACCCTAAATTGAAGGTCCCAGTACAAGATTTCAAGTTCTTAGTCCCAGTAGAGAAGTTTTAGTTATACCAGTAGCTCCTTCCTCCTGGTGTTCTGTCTGTTCTCTGGCAGAAGCTATCTAGGGCAGTGCTTAAATCTGGTTTAAACCTGGCTCCTTCTAGCTAAGGCACTCCCCCTACTTTGCAAATCTTTCTACACCTAGTTAATTTCACAGATAATTCCCTTCTGACACCTGTGACAAGCACTTAGATAAGTACACAGATAACAGATAACAATTTACTTCAACTACCTCTGACAAACACACTAACTTCTTTTTTTAACCCTAAAATGAAGGTCCCAGTACAAGATTTTTAGTGTTTTTGCACTTCCGGTGCAGAATCGTGTGGTCGCTGTGGGAAATCAGCATTCAGGACAGATTAAGAAAATGACAGTGACAATGTTCATGAGTAGAGGTCCTAAAATGCCTATGTTGAAAATTTGGTAATGATACTCCATAAAATGACAGTGTTATGAGAGTGTGTTGCGCAGTTGGCATGCACACTCATATCTTCAAGAATTTATAATATTTTCACTCCAGATTTTCAACATTGCCATTTTCCCAGACCTACTTATGAACAGTATAGCTGTCATTTTTCCCATCCTGGCCGAAATGTATTTTCGCACTACCGGCGCAGAATAGAGTGGTTGCTGTGGGAAATCTCTGTTCGAGACAGATTAAGAAAATGACAGTGGCAGTGTTCATGAGCAGAGGTCCTAAAATCCCTATGTTGAAAATTTGGTGAGGAAACTCCATAACATGACTGTGTTACAAGCGTGCGTTGAACTGTTTCCACGCACCCTTGTAACTTCGCAAATTTGTAATATTGCCATGCCACATTTTCAGCAGTGGCATTTTTTCACACCTCCTTATGAACACTACAGCTGTCATTTTTCACATCCTGGCTAAAATATGTTTCCCCACTCCTGCCAGAGAATAGCATGGTCACTCTGGAAAATCAGTGTTTGGGACAGATTAAGATTGACCGTGTGAGAGGGGGAAGTGACCAAGCTCAACTGAGCTCTGTCGGGACTGCTGCAGATTTGTTTGTGGGCAGACAAAGGCCCCAACACAAGAGCCATGTACAAAAGAGCAGCCTGCAGCACTTGGAGAAATAGAATGAGAGAGCGACTGAGGGAGGGGGAGTGAGCTAACTCACCGAAGCACTATCAGGACTGCTGCAGATTTCTTTGTGGGCAGAAAAAGGCGTCAATGCAGGCAGGGGCCCAGTACAAAAGGCCAGCCTACAGCAGTGGAAGAAATAGTATGAGCGAGTGAGACAAGGGGACTTAGTGAGCTCAACGGAGCTCTACCAAGACTGCTGTGGATTTCTTTGTGGGCAGAAAAAGGTGCCAATGCAGGCAGCAGCCCCGTACAAAAGGCAGCTTGCAGCGCCAGGACAAACAGAATGTGCACATGAGAGAGGGAGACTGAGCGACCTCAACGGAGCTCTGTTGGGACAGCTGCAGATTTCTTTGTGGACAGACAAAGGTGCCAATGCAGCCAGGAGCCCCATATAAAGGCGCAGTCTGCAGTGCCAAGAGAAACAGAATGAGCGAGTGACACAGCAGTAATGAGCAAGCTCAACTGAGCTCTATTGTGACTGCTGCAGATTTCTTTGTGGGCAGAAAATGTGGCAACGCAGGCAGGAGCCCAGTACAAAAGGCCAGCTAGCAGCGCCGGCAGAAACAGAATGCATGAGTGACAGAGGGGGAGTGAGTGAGCTCAATGGAGCTGTGTCAGGACTGCTTCAGATTTCCTTCTGGCCAGAAAAAGATGCCAATGCAGGCAGGAGCCCAGTACAAAAGGGCAGTCTGCAGCGCCAGGAGACACAGAATGAGTGAGTGAGGGAGGGGGAGTCAGTGAGCTCAATGGAGCTCTGTTGGGACTGCTGCAGATTTTGTTTGTGGGCAGAAAAAGGCTGCAATGAATGCAGGGGCCCAGTACAAAAGGGCAGCCTGCAGTAGCAGGAAAACTAGAGTGAGCAAGTGAGTGAGATCAATGGAGCAGTATTGTAACTGCTGCAAATTTCTTTGTGGGCATAAGAAGGCAGCAATGCAGCAAGGGGCCCAGTAGAAAAGGGTAGCCTGCAACACCGGCAGAAACGGAATGAGTGAGTGAGAGAAGGGGAATGAGCGAGCTCAATGGAGCTTTGCCGGGACTGCTGCAGATTTCTTTGTGGGCAGAAAAAGGCATCAACAGAGGCAGGAGACCAGTACAAAAGGGCAGCCTGCAGCACCAGGAGAACCAGAATGAGTGAGTGAGTGAGACAGAGGGAGTGAGCCACCTCAATGGAGCTCTGTCGGGACAGCTGTGGATTTCTTTGTGGGCAGAAAAAGCCACCAACACAGGCAGGGGCCCAGTACAAAAGGGCAGCCTGCAGGGCCAGGAGAAACAGAATGAGCACATGAGAGAGGAAGAGTGAGCCACATCAATGGAGCTCTGTCAGGACAGCTGTGGATTTCTTCCTCAGCAGAACAAGGTGCCAATGCAGGCAGCAGCCCAGTACAAAAGAGCAGCCTGCAGCACCAGGACAAACAGACTGAACCAGTGACAGAGGGCCACTGATCAAGCTCAACAGATCAACACAATCAACAGTCAGCATTGACAAATGCTTGTTTTCTTTGTTATGTTGTCAGGACCCAACAGCTACAGGAGCCATGCATGATTCATATCTGCATCATTACCATATTCCCTGTTGGCAACAGACTCCCAGGAGCAAAGGGAGATATCCTGCAAAAATGGAATCATATCATCACATGTGAGAGCCATATTCTGTGGCTGGCATGCTAAAGACCCCATACTTATGGCATGCACAGTGCTATGGAGCCATTTACATGTCATTCTGTGGCCATTAGAAGCTTGGCCCAATGGCTCCATGCATAAATCCAGGAGGCATTGTACAGATCCTTGTCTATCTCCCACATGGAAGCCCTACCCATCTATGCCATCCATGGCAGTCTAGCAGAATCCCCTCCCTCAGCCAATTCCTGACAGCATTGTGAAACTATACAAAAGCCCTTCTTTGGCTGACTAGTGGACCCCTCACCTCACCCACTCCCCAGTCCTATTGTGAAATTGTACTAAAGCCCTTCCCTAGCAGTCTAGTGGACCCCCCTCCTTCACCCAATCTGGTGTTGTGGAAATGTACTGATGCCCATCCCTGGCACTATAGTGTTTCCCCCCAGCTAATCACTGTCAAAGCCTTCCTCCCCAGCTCACCCACTGAGAAACCACCAGCTCCACCCCCTCAGTCCCTAACTTCTCCATCCATCCATAGGTGAGCTGCCATCAGATTGTCAAACATTGACTGGCTATGAACCCTGCTAACCACCTTGGCCATCTGCCATCTGATTGACAGGTAGTGAGCATGCACATACTGTAGAAACTGTTCTTTCTACAAAATGCATGCATTCACTCCTTATCAGTCAGATGGTGGCCTTCAGAGGTAGTGAGAGAAGGGTCTATGGCAGTTGTCATCTGAGGACCAAATAGTGGCAGACCTATAGACAGGTGGGTGAGTAAGGAGCCAGCAGTAGGTGTGGCTGGTGGATGCTCTGTGGGTGAGCCGAGAGAGGGCAGACTTTGACAGTGATCCATCAGGGGTTAACACTACACTGCTAGAGATGGGCTTCAGTACAATTCCACAGCAACTGGAGTGGGGGAACCACTAGACTGCCAGTGGTGGTGTCTGCAATCTAACTCTGTACTAACAGGGATATGGTTGGTGGAAGAAGGGGTCACCAGCATCAGTGCTGCTGGGGGGGGCAGGGGTCACACATCGCTGTGCACATTGATAAAGCAGGATTTCATTAGCATTAATTAGGGCTACCTAAGTTGCCTGTAACCATTAACAAAAGCCTTTGAATATAATACTACATCCTGTATGCAAAAGTGCATATTCATTTTCAAGGTTGCAGTGTAGTCTCTGTATCAGTGCCAACCATTGTGCACAGTGGCAGGTACCCTTTGTTTATGGTCCCCATCCCACCCAGATGCACTAAGTTTGGTTAGTTTGGCAGTGTGCTTGTTAATACTGTGCTAATCTTCATAATATGGGGGTCACTGTGCGTCTGGTTCTACAGTATCTCTCCCTAAAATACACTAAATTAATACCCTTAGCATTTAAGTATAAGTTATCTTACCTTAAAGTTGTTAGTCACCTAGTTCTGGGTAAAATACTATATGTAAAAGGTAGTGTTCCCAATAGGAGTGGGAGATGGTCTAGATGTCTAATAACCCAAGTAACCCTGAACTTTAACACTGTTTAAAAACCTTCACTCAGCAGGTAGATTTTGAAAATCATTGTACAGCATGTAGATTAAAAAGAAAAACCATCACACAGCCAGACACATTGTCAAAATATTTGTGTAGGATTTCTGTTTTGTGAAAACCGTTGCCCAGCAAGTAGGTTTTAAAAAACATAGTACAGCTTGAAGATTTTAGAAACCATCGTGCATCACACAGATTTGAAAATCCTCATGCCACATGTAGATTTAGAAAACTGTATTGCAGCATGAATATTTTGAAAAATCATTGTGTAGATGTTCAAATAAATTGTGTAGCAAGTAGACTTTCACAAACATTTGTGAGGAATTCATGTGCAAACATTTTGTTTATTAATTAAAGATATCAAAATACAGGCTATACCAGTAGCGTGGCAGGTGAGCTACTGGCCACCACACTGGTGATCCTAGATCAGAAACGGTCTCAGATTACTGGGGGTTGGCTTGGGGGATCGAGTGTCCAATGGACTGCTCTCCTCTCTTGGAGAGGGAGAGCTTGTTGGCTTTGCTGCAGGACTGCCAGAATGAGGAGGCCTTGTGGTAGTGTGGGTTTGCAATGGCATAAAGGGAGGGAGCTGTGGGACTCTGGGTTGCATGCGTTCCTCCTGACACATGCACCAAGTACTCCCAAGTTATGGAGAATGGAGAATGGAGAAAAAAGCAGAGGAAAATGGAGAGTGGGGCAGGCATACATGATGCTCTGTGCACCACCCCTTACACGCACCACTGCCAGGACTCCTGTCAGCAGCAACTGAATGACAGTCTTAGGGGAGCAATGTGCTTCCCCCCTCTGGTCCCATCATGGTAGACAATCCATAGGAGAATATGGCTGACAGGGGAGTCCTGGGGAGTCAGTTGCCAGTGGGGGGAAGCAGAGACAGATCCAAAGGGGACCAAACTGCCCTGGGCAAGGAGAATAAACACCTTTACAAAAGATATAGATATCTAAATACAGTTTGCCCTACTTCATATTAAAATAAGTAAAAGAAAAATCTACAATAATGATCCTATTTACAGAGCTAAGAATCAAAGTCCTGCCCAGAGTGTTTAATCTTATATGAATTCAACCCTGACTAGAAGCTGTGGCTTGTATCTGAGGGCAATTTTTACTAAAAGTATTCATTTTGACCTGCGGCTTGGTCTTGAGGGTGGCTTTTATTCAAGGGCAGCTGCTACCTGACGATATATGATATTTCACTATTTACTTTTTCAGTGAACTGAGCATGTGCAAACAATAAATCAGAAACCACCAAAAGGACCTATTGCTCCATGACATCTAGCACACCTGCAAGTTTCAAATTGTAGCTCCTTAGAGTTTTTTAGCCTTTTCTTCTGCAAACTGAGCATGTGTAAACAAATATCCTTAATAACTACAAAACAAGTTAACATTTTTTCACCAAACCACAAAACTCACCTGTTCCTCCATAACATCTAACAAACCTCTAAGTTTCATAACTTAACTAGTAGTTTTTCTCCAGCATTGAGCAAAGATTTTTGTTCAAAAATAAGAAAAATACATAAATTCAACACTTTATAAATCCAAAAGGGGCACACAGATGTCTATAAAACTTACCACATTAGTATACTCTGGGACTGAGATGATGCATGCCAGATTTTACAGTTCCAAGGTTTAAGATGGCAGCATTATAAGCATTTGAGAATGGCATTTTTAAAGAAACCCCAACACAATTCTAATATACAGGGTCTACAGTGTCTGTATAATTTATACAATGTAGGTAATAATGCAACCTTACAGATAAATAATTTATTTCTATAATCTGAAAAGCTAACAATGTAATAAATCATTTATCATCATTCTAGGTGGGTCTTCACCATTTATTATCACTTGAGGTTGTCACACAGGTGCTCTTAACCAATAGAACAGCTTGAACTATACCTGATGACATCACAATGACCTCTGTTGCACTCAAAACAGAACTGTGAAATTAAACAGAAACAGTTTATTCTTCATTAAAATAATTAATCTGAAAGCTCTGCAATTTAAAACATATTGGGCCAGATATTCAAAGCATAGCGTGGCGTGCAAACCAATAGCACGGCAATAGTGCTGGAATAGCGCGGAGCCGCCATATTCAAAGGACCAGTAAGCGCGAATTAACAGCATTAGTGCAGGGCAAACCACTAATGTATGCAAGGGGCAAAAGAAAGGGGGGGCCAAGAGAGATGTGCAAGGGGATATTCAAAGGCCCAGTGGCTGCTTGAGATACATAGCGGGCACGAGTATTAGCGCTAGTTACCGCTTATAAAAGGCTGGTCTTAACCCAGGCAAAACACCAGAGGAGGAGGGACCACCACAGGAAGTGGGAATGTGCAGTGCCAGTAGCAGTGATGCTGCCATTGATGGCAGCTGTAGTGGAGGAGGAGGAGAGGGAGCAGGCACAACATGGGCCACAATGCGGGCCAAAGAGACGGTATGCTGCAAACAGGTTGTACCGGCCCAGGGTCTCCTTCGAGACCCTGCCTGATGACCACATCATTGGCTGGTACAGGATGAACAGGGGAATGTTGAGGCAGCTCTGTGAACTCCTGCATGAGCAGCTGCACTCAAATACCAGACACAGCCATGCCGTGACAGTGGAGGAAAAGGTGACAGCAGCGATGTGCTTCCTTGCCACAGGGATGTTCTAACGACCAATGGGGGACACCATGAAGGTAGTGCAGTCTGCCACCTCAAGCCTCCTGACCCAGTTCCTAGAGGCTTTCCTGCCACATGCTGGGGAATTCATAGTATTCCCCAGCATGGCAGCAGAGCACAGAGAAACAATGCAGCAGTTCCATCGAGTTGCGCACCTACCATCTGTACTGGGTGCCATTGACTGCACCCATGTCCCCATCCGTGCACCACCTGGTGATGGCAGTGATGTGTACGTCAACAGGAAGGGGTACCACTCCATCAACTGCCAGGTGGTGTGCGATGCGACTGGGCGCATCATCAATGTCTATGCACAGTACCCTGGCAGTGCCCACGATGCCTTCATCTGGCACCAGTCCCAGCTGTGCCAGGCTTTTGAGGAGGGCAGGATACCCAGTGGGCAACTAGTCGGTGAGTAGTAGCATACAAGGCATACACACAACAGCATGGATGGGGGCAGGCATTGCAGGCCAGGGAAGGGGTGTGGGAGGGCCACATAGAGGTGCAGGACAGCAGCTGACAGACTGCAGTATGGCACTAACAGGTATACATCTCTTGACAGGGGACAGTGCCTATCCTCTGTGACCCTGGCTGCTGACACCAGTACTCTGACCGGCCACAGTGGCTGAGGAAATGTACAACAAGGCACATGCCAAAACAAGGAACATCATAGAGAGGGTGTTTGGCATCCTGAAGATGCGATTCAGATGCCTAGACACATCTGGTGGTGCCCTACAGTATACACCTCAGAAGATATGCCGTATCTTCCTAGCCTATAGTATGCTGCACAACATGGCAATGAACCATGGGATACAGCCACCTGAACCTGAGGGACAGTCTGACAGTGAGCCAGAGCCAGCGGTCAGAGGGATAGTGGAGCAACTTGAGAGGAGGGACCCTCGCATGGCACACAGAGCCATACAGCACAGGGACAACATCATCAGAACACTGCTACAGACAAGAGGGTAAGTACAGACTGCACAACAACTTGAAAGAGTACAAGTAATTATCCATTTAATGTGCACAAACAGAACAGTGACACCAGCAATCACACCAGTAAACAAACACAGTGGAACAGACAAAATGTGTGCATGTGGTGTGAGGTCGGGATTGTGCAGGACACACATGGGGGGGACAGACACAAACAGTGTAGTGTCGGTGGGAAAGTGTGATGTGTGCTCTGAGGGTAAGGGGGGCAACTGTGGCAGTGGAAGTGTGTGTGTGTGTGTGCACATCTGCACATGCATGTGGGTGATAATTGCACTGTACCGCAGGCCGATTGTGGGCATCACTGATGCCTACCCCCACGCATGCGCCGTGCATCTGTACCATGGAACACAGACCCTGGGGTGCTCTGGGCAGAGGACAATGCTGAAGAGAAAGGTGAGGCAGGCAGAGTCGACCTCCTGTGCCCCCAGGGGATGGAGGAGCCTGACAGGGTGGATGGACGGCCATGGTGGCACTGGATTGCAGATGGAGTGTGTGAAGCTGTTGAGCTTGAACCACTGGCAGCCCTGTGGCCACGGTGTGCCTGCCTGTGTGCCCCTTTGCCGTCTGCACCACGACCAACCATCCCATGCTGGTGACCACCAGGCATACCACACAGGACATTCCCAATGTCGACCACTGTAGCAGTCAGGCCAGAAAAGCCACGGTCGATGGCACCCACCAGGTGGCCCAACCTGTCCTTCACCTGCTGTTCAGCATGGGCAAAGCCCACTGAGATGGCCTCTCTTATCTGTCCCAGCTCATGTCGCAGCTCCCTCTGCATGCCATGCAGGTCCATATGGGCGTCCTGCTGGGAGGTGACAGTAGCCTGCAGGAGCAGCCGGACACAAAGGCCACCCTGCCCCAGAGGCACACAACCCTCAGCTGTAGCTGGCAGAGGTGCCTGTGGCACTAGAGCAACTGGATGCTGTTGTCCACCAGGTACATTCTGCTGCTGGCTACTACTGGTGGTGGTCTGTGGCACCGTATGGACATGGACCCCAACACGTGTTTGAAACTGCACACCCTGCGGTTCTGCGATGTCCCCCACACTGCCCACCACTGTGTGCTCAAGTACAGCCACACTGGTGATGCTTAATAAACCACTGGCACCCGTCCCATGGCCTGAAAGCAGCCCCACCCCAGCATCCCCTTGCACAGGAATGGCCAGGTGTTGCGAATACTCGGACACATCAGTGTCATTTTCACTGGTGACAGTGACCAGTAGGACATCCCCTACACCATCATCCTCTGTCTGTACAGCTTCCAGGTGGCCAGGGTATCCCAATCCCTCTAGTGAGGTGTGACCCCCCCTTCCCAGGCAGTTGCACCCCCTGTCCATGTGAATGCCACACATGCATGGTGTCTGTGCAGCCATGAGCTTCACAGAGCCCGGATGCTGATGGCCGTTCCTTATCCACCTCCTCCACGACATCAGGAACCTGACTGTACATCCTTGGCACCACCTGTTGTGGTGCAGGCCTGGCAGACATCGCTGTGGAGACAGTAGGGACAGGGTCAGTCACCCATCCATGGACACTGTGGCCAAACACCACCACCACTACACCATGCAGACCTCAGAACACGTGCCCCCTTCACACAACTCCGTGACCACATGCACCCACTCAACCCACAGTGACCATGGCCATGGCAGGCATCTGTTTGGCAGCATACAGTGCACCCTGTGCAGGACACCAACAGCATAACCATGCACCCATGGCAGCACAACATGCAGGAATTACACATGCGAATACAGACCTGGCCTTGGAAGTGCGAGGGTCGTCTCACATCCACCACCTGGCACACCTGTCACTGCCACCATCCTTAGTGTTGATGTCACCACTGCCATGTGTGGCTCCTCCACCCTCTGCTGGTGTTCAGGTGGTCCACCACTGGTCCTCATCCTATCCCTCAGTCACTGTGCCTCCTCCTCCTTCGCATGTCGCAGAAGGTCATTCCACCTTTTGTGCACAGCCTCTGTCATTCTTCCACGGCCTCCAACAGCATTTACAGCCACAGTAACCTCCTCCCAAGCTTGCCGCACCACTGCATCAGTGGCCCTGTGTGTGCGTAGCACCTGCTCCCTCTCCTTAACCGAATGTACCAGGGTGTTTAACTCATCCTGTGAGAATTTGTGGGCACGGATGCGTTCCTGGCATGCTACCACACCTATGGGATAATCAAAAGGGGGCATGTGTCATTGGATGTGTCAGTGCTGCATTGCACTACACATTAGACATCACGATGCCACCCCCTACAGTGCCACAGGCCACATGGACATATCATATTGATGCATGAGCATGTATGGTGCACATAGCCACATAGTCACTGTCTGTCCAGTGTATGGACAGTGAGCCCTGTACACACATGTGCACTGCTGTCGCCTGTGGCTGCCATGTACTCCCATGACTGGGTCCACCCCTACACTAACCACTTTGCACTGTTATGTGCCCTTCTTGAGCACTACAGTGGTTGCATGGATAATTACGCTAGCAATGTCAGGACACCATGCTGCATGGGACGGCACATCACCGGGACAATGTGTACGTCCTGCAGGGGAGCCACAGACCATCACGCCATACATCCAGGGAGTCAAGTCAGTGGACCAAAGTCGCAGGACACAGCATGGTAGTGCACTAGTGCACCTGGCTGGCAGACACATTGTGCAGGCAGTGGCACATGGAGCAGTTCCCTGCAGGGGACCACGCACAGTGCAGTAGATGGTAGGAGTCCCATGCAGCCATCAGCACAGTGCATTCAAGTGTGTCTCATGGCGGTCATACATACCTGCCTCTCGCTGCTCATCCCCCTGTTGCATCTCTCCAGCAGTGTGTTGCTGATTCTCACTTTTGTAAGTATGCTGCATTACCACAACACAACACTGGTGGTACACTGCTTGCCCTTTTATAGCCCACCCAGGCAATCAAGCCTGTTAGTCATGTAAATGAGCACATAATGATATGCTAATCATATGGTTTGCCCCATGCATACACAAGTACCCCCATTTGCATACACCTGTTGAATATGGCTCTGATTAGCCCCGTGCCAGCATAGCAGTGCTGTGCAAAGCCCAGCGCAGGGCTAATTGAGGGGCAGCACCACGCTATCCAACTAGTGCAGCACTATGTGCATTAGCGCAGACTACATGCATGCTCGTGTGGCCCCCATGTCCGCGTTATCACTCTGTCTTAGCGCGATGTAGCGTGGCGCTACACAACATAGCGCGCCGCTATACGCATGCATGGTACATGACCTCAGGGTCATGGTAGGGGTCACACATGCGCATTGTGAACACTTCCTGTTAGTGCAGCGCTACGACATACGTCTGCGCAGTGCTATACTGCAGTGCTTGGGAGTGTCAGGATGTGTGGCCAGTCCTTCACACACCAGTGGAGCATTTTCTTTCCCCCTCTCATATTAGCCATGTTTGGGAGACGTAGGCAAAGGGCATTGGTGGGCCGTGACAGGCATTGGGATGAGGTGGAGATGGCCAACCTAGTTAAATTAACTGAAAAGCACCATCGGCGCCTATTTGGACCGGTCTGGGAGGGTGACCATCCCCGTAGCCAGATCTGGGCTTCTATTGCCCGTCGCCTCACAGCAATCATGGGTATACCCCGTGATGGTGAGAAGTGCCGCCACTGATACGTAGATATCAGGTGCAGGCAGTGCCCACTGCTGGAATGATGCAGGGTGATGGTTCGGGAGGGGACTGTACCTGTGCCAGGCAAGTGATGACTCTCATGGTGCTGCTGTAATGGGTGGTGGGGATGTGCGTTCTGTGGTGTGCTTGTGTGCGTGTGTGTTGCTGTGCTGGTGGGGTCCAGCTAGAATATACCATGCATATACTGTTGTGCACCTTGTGTACTGATATGTAACTCGGGTCACTGTTGGACATGGGTTCAAATCCCACTGCCGTTTAAACATTCGCTACCTGTTCAAAGGTACACTTTAAATACTACTCAGACATATTGCTCTTATGCCATGGGGTCCTTCTATCCATTGTGTGTGTACTGTGTGGGCCAGGGGGAGAAGGTATGCACTGACACGTGTCATGCTTGGCATGGCTTTGGTGGTGCACTGCGCCTGTGTGCCAGTGATGCGTGTGTTGTGCTATGCTACCAGGTACAGGGTGGTCTTTAGCATACAGTGGTGGCTGATATTGTAGTAATGATACTGTACCATCTTCCCACTGCAAAGCGCAGAGAACACACCGGAGACAGGAGGGGCGATCTGCAGTCCGAACAGAGGCCATCCACGGACAGGTGCAGGGTGCCTCCGATGGTGCAGCACGCTGCGGAGAGCAGTGACGGTGACAGGAGTGTGTTGTGTGAGTATTGTGTGCCATTGTGCTTTTCTACTATGTGTCTAAGTTGCCACTGCAGGCACTGGAGCAAGGGTGTAGGCAGGCATACTCACTGTACACATTTGTGTACAGTTTTGTTGAGTGCATGTTACAAACTATATGCCTTTCTGTTAACATTTTAAATCTAATCCATAGTATTTGGGTTACTGTAGGCCACTGGGGAGTGTCTCTGCTTGAACTTATGTTGTTTAGGAAACATATACATGTCTAACCTCTTTAGAGATTAGGGGAATCATCTGACAACCATCTTACTTTTTTGGAAGGGGGGTACCATTTGGAGATGATGAGTACATTCTTTTTAAGGGGGGTGTAACTGTTGGGGATTGTGTGTACAACATGAAAATGTCTGTCTACACCCCTGCACTGGAGTGCTGTGTCTGGTGTCGTGGCACAGTTGGCTAGGTAATCCAGGCCTGATGTGATTTGGCTGCATGCATTTGTGTTGTCTTCCGTGCCTCCAGTGCCTTGCCTTCTGCTGTGAAGCCTGAGACATGGCTTGCTGTATGTCTGATCTATTGTTGCCATTACTGCCATGTGCACTGATATCTGCCTTGCGCTGTCATGTGTGACATGTTGCTGTTATGTCCTCTATTGTGGAAGGATGCTGCGTGTCTGTGCATGGCCATAGGCCAGTCATCATGCCTGGAGGTGGGGGATTACTGGGGTCAGTCTGTTCTGCTGCCTGTTACTGCTACTGCTGTTGTCCTGTCTGCCATGGCAATACTGTTCTCCACATCTCATGGCATGTCTCATTCATAGTACCATGTATAATGTGTCAGTATCTGTGCAGAACATGTTGTAAGTGCCTGCCAGGGCTATTCACACTATGGCGAACGGGGGGCCACAGTGTCATGTGGTGCCTGTACCTCCCTACCAGTATAATGCCATGGTGGTGAGGACATGGGTATGTTGTGTGCCCTTGTCTGACTTCTGTGGCGTACATGCACGAGGCTGTTGGGGGGGAGAGTCTGGGACTATGGTGCCACACGGGCCTGTGTGGCTATGCATTTCATGTGTGCTTGTTGAGGCATGGGTGTAGGCAGGCATCCTCCAAGCACTCCATGGTGTGCTATTTTATTTCTGGGGGGGAGCAAATTGGCTCTGCACTGCTTCCTTTGTCCATGAAGCCTAACAGAGACAATGTTGTACCTTTCTGTGTTGTCATTCATTGGGGTAGACACTTAGGGGAACTGGTCACTATGAATGTCTTTGTCTCCCATGGAACATACACCTGTACAGGCTGGGGGCTGGTCTGTGAGTGTCTTGGGGTGCTATGCATGGCTTTGTATTTACCCATGCAGGGCATAGTCCATTGTCATGTGTTTCATAAGTGGTATTTCTTATGCCACTGGTGGCAACCTACACAGTCCTGATGTACATTTGTATAGTATCTGGCTACACTCCAAGGTGGGGTAGCTCACCCTAACGATGGGGAGGGGGATAGCAGTGTGTCCACATGGAAGTGTCAGGATGTGTGGCCACCCTGGCTACACCCTGCCTGTTGGCTCCAGCTCTGTTGTGGGAGCCATTGTCCCCTACAGGGTGCTGTCCTTCAGTCCCTGCAGTGCATGGTGTTTGTGTATAGGTTATGCAGGTGTGCTGCAGGGGTTGTTCTGTGGTGGCATGGTGTGCTGGGTGTCAGATCCTATGGCAGACGCTGCTCCCACAAGTGTGGGTGTGTGCCTCACCATGCCTTGGCCACCAGGGTGACACTGTCCTGTGCATATCATTGGCCTACCACTGCCCTGCCACTGGTGGACCATGGCCTGTGTCCCTGTTTCACTTGTGTGTGTCTTCTTGCATGTGCACCTTCACGGTGCTACCACCTTGGGTGATGGCACAGCCCCATGCCATGGTGTTTCCCAGTGTGGGCTCATCATCCTTCTGTTGTGGCCATGGGTGTAGGTGGGCATTGGCACTTCCTCTGTCTGTATACTGCTTGGTTACCTGTCCTGCAGTCACTACTGTACTATTGCCAGTGTCGATATCCTCTGTGGTCATTTTCTGTCTTTTGTCCATGTCGAGTATCTATCTGTGTGACTTGTCACTGTTCTGCACTTATGTCAGTAACACACCTGTTCAGGGCTTCCTGCCTTCATTTGTACAGCTGCTGTGTTCTAGCATTGTGGGTGGCAGTTTGTCTGGGTCTCTACAGTTGTTGGGGGGGCACCAGTGAGGGTGGGCCACTGTTGGGGGGGTATGGGACAGACTTGTTTGGTTACACACCTGGGTGTGGCTGTTGCACCTTCTCCAGGGGGGTGTAATCTGCATTGGGCATCATAGCTCTGTGCCTGTGGGCAGCATGTCCCACCATGTGTCATCACATGTGCATGTCATTCAGTGTCCACTTGTCATTCGCATCTCAGGGGGTGGCTGTCTGTTTGCACTGTTACAGTCTGCACACCACTGTGCTGGCTGGATTCCACTGTGTGATGCTTCTCAGCATCCATCTATGCATATCCATGTACATTGGGGTGTTGCATGCTGCCTGTTACATACTGCCTTGTCCTGCAGGCACATGTTTGTGTGCACTCTGGTTTGTTCTGTACTGGCACATGGGCGTGGTTGTTGGGGCATGCTGTCCACCATGTGGTGGTACATGGAGCCTTTGTGTCATCGTCATGTCCTGATATGGTTCCTCTGTTCCTCTGTCTCCTGTAGGTCCACATCGGGTGTCATTGTGGGCCACCCATCCAGAGGAGGATGAGAGCCAGGATGAGCTGCTGAGGCAGGTGGTACGACAACAATGTACGCACATTGAGCAGCAGGCTATTCTAATTGCTGAAGTCAGATGGGTGGCAGCCATCCTTGAAGACCATCTGCTAGCACCTGCCCGACCCTAATTCGTACCTCCTATTGTTCTCCTGCTTCCTGTCCCAGGCCCACTGTCCCTAGCCCTTTGTCTACCTTCCTGTTCCCCTCCATTCCTTCCTACGTCCACATACCTCTCCCTTCCACATTCTTTCCCCATTGCAATGTACATAGTTGTCACGATAGCCGTTTTTATAGTGTTACAATTTTCCCCATTGTTTGCAGTCACTTTGTTAGCCTTGCCCTTTTCCCTTTGATTGTGTTTTTCTTGTACCCCATTTTTGCATGCTGTATTCTGCTGTGTTTTGATTTGTTTTTCTGTTTATATTTTCTTGTTGCCTTTGTGCCTTGCCTGTTCCCTTTTTGAATTATAATATGTTGTGCTTGACATTCCTGTGTCCTGTGTCTTTTTGGGGGGGAGTCGGGATTTGACAGTGTTCTGTGGTATTCTGGTTTCACTTGTGGGTCCAGGTTATTCCATGCCTTTCACTAGTACTGCAGTTATGTCTGGCAGGGCTTATTTGCTTGCCTGTGTTCCTGGACAGCTGCTTACACCTCTGACACTTCGTTTATGTGGGTGTTTTCACTGCCTCTGTCTGATTCCTATTTTCAGTGCTGTCTTATCTGCTATGTTCAGTGCTGTCTTGCTCCCAGGCAAATTTTGCCCTGCACTCCTCAGCCTCTTTTTCCGGCTTCCTTGGCTTGCTATATTCAGCTGGTTTTGCACCAGGCTATTTCCTTTTGAATATAGCTCTGGTTTTGCTCCGGGCACCTTTTGCCTGCTGGGCAGTGCTAATTTTGCCCCGGGTCACAGTTTTGAATATCTGGCCCATTGTGTAAATTGGACACATGATGGCCTCACTCAGAATATGACATTCAACATCACTTGTGAGGGTGCAGGACTTTCATGATACACTTAGGGCTCTGCCACTCATGAGGTATGGTCCCACGCCCTCACTCATGATGACAAATTACATATTCTAAGTCTGGATGTTAATTTGACAGCAAGTTTTATATGTGTGTGTGTGTGTGTAGCCCCCATGCCTCAAAGGGTTAACTCCTGGATCCTTTGGAGGCTGAGACAGCAGGACTGTGCCACTGTTCCGAAGGGGAGTGGCCAACTGCTGAGGCTGGAGAGCTGAAGCAGATGGCATCATTCTGGAGAGAGCTGCATACCTGGCAAGGAGTGCCAGTGCTCCTTCCTGTAAAGCATTTTTTCCAGAGAATGAGAACAATTTAAAATTTGATGACAAGTTATTGCAGCTGCTGTTCACAGATGCCTCAGTGGGAGCTGGCCCCAAGAACAGAGAGATGGGGTGCAGTGGAGGGGGGATTTTTGCCTCAAAAGAGAGGCTTGGAGAATGGATTTCTAATCTGAGGTGAACTGCATTTAATTCTGAACTGAGAGACTGTTTAGCACCCAACAGTGCCCCACCCTCCCTGAATCAGGCAGAAGGGTTTGGAAAAATGGTACTTTGAGAAATGTTGGTGTAGGTCCAGTTTCTCTGAGTGTGTGCAGGGCTCATGGTGTGGTTTCTAGACCAGATGGTTTGTAAGCCTAAGGGTTGAGCCCCTGCCATTTGCCCACAACAGAGGAACATGTAATGGGTGCCTGGTACCAGGTCCAGGGGAGGCAGTCTTCACTGGGCAGCACTGCAGTATGAAATGGTCTTTGCCATGCCTGGACTGCTGGCACACTGTGGGGATGAGCTATGGTTTTAAAGAACACAGTATCTGTGTCAGAGGGTTGGATTTAATTCCATCAGTGTATTAGTAACCAGAACTAGCACAGAGTCAGAGTCAAGGCTTTGTGGGAGAGAATAAATGGTGCCTCAGAAATATGGAGAAAGGGAAAGAGAGACTGTACCCCACTGGGCTGCGTGCAGTCCCTAAATTAATTCTGAACATCTAAAGAAGTGGTGCAAAAAGAGGAGAGGAGAGATTTGGGGTTATACTGCAGTGTCACCCCATGGGTAACCTCACAAGAATACTGCAAAAAAATGAATTGGACTGTGGATCTGTAAATGAAGTTTGCAATTAGAGGGATTGTTAAAGCTGCTTACCTTAGGAACTGGAGCTCATTTGGTTTGGGGAAAATAAAAGAATCCTGTTTTAGGTGTTATCTAATGTATGGACCTTAAGTCACTGTTCTGGGGCCTGTTATATTGCTAACCCTTTTGTGTTTTTAGCTTTGATTGGCCTGAAAGTGTCTGGGTGCTCTGATGGTCATCTCAAGTCCTGGGAGGTAAAGTAAGTGCATGTCATTGTTTGTACACTCCCCTTCCCATTGCTATGAACTGTATACCCCTAGAAGTGGAAAAGGTGCTACAAAATGAGGGCTCATCTTAGATTTAAGGGTCCCAGAGGCCCCAGAACACAACAGGAACCATTGGGCTGTTGAAGAAAAGGTTTCCCTTCATTTTAAACTGCAAGATCCCTGTAATAGTGACACACCTAGATTTGTGCAAGTGAATATTTCATTTAAAAAACAAAGACAATTACTTTTTAAGGGAAAATGATTATTTTGCCCCACTACATACAACTCCACTGGGTCAACATTTGAACACACTGTTTTGAAACAGGTGAAGGACATATTAGAAAAATAAGGTCCCCAAGTAAGTTAACCTTACCAAAAATGAAAATTAACCACTTAATGAAGTGAAGGAATTAAATAATGTTATGACAAAACAGGCAGACAAAGGCTGAAATATTGGGCTTTTGGATGTTGATCACTATGACAGGATAGTTATGTCACTGTTAAATGATAATAGTATCTATAGGAAATTGGGTAGTAATCCTCTATTAATGCATGAAAATAAAAGCACACAATGTTACAATAAGCTCTTAGAGCTGAGGACATCATGGAGAATGAGTACAAATTTATCGGGCATGAAAATTACCAAATTGCAGGTTTTTACATACTACCGAAAGTGCATAAGGATATGCAGAATCCTCCAGGGGGACCTATAGTCTCCAGAGTAGATTCTTTAACTGAAATTTTAGGACAGTTTTTAGATATACAGTATTTCTTC
The DNA here is from genome assembly GCA_016271365.2 of Neoceratodus forsteri. Taxonomy (NCBI): domain Eukaryota; kingdom Metazoa; phylum Chordata; order Ceratodontiformes; family Ceratodontidae; genus Neoceratodus; species Neoceratodus forsteri. The sequence continues at coordinate 962,510,091 of CM028132.1, read as the reverse complement.
AAAAATGTGTCCCCAATTTGCAGTCCTTTGCTAAAGATACCACATATGTGCTTAAGAAATTTAACAGGTTAATTTGGAAAGATTTTACATGGATAATAATAGATGTTAATTCTTTATATACGTCTATAAGACATGAGCAAGGCATCCATGCATGTTAATTCTTTTTAGAAAATCATAAGGACAGCATACAAATACCTATTGCCTTTCTCTTGAAAAGCATACAATTCATTTTAACCCACAATTACATTTGATTTTAATTTAGACTCTTTTTTGTAGATTTGTGGTACAGCTATGGGTGCCTGTATAGCACCAAGATATGTCAATTTGTTTTTGGTGAGGTGGGAATCCAAATACATTTTGAATGGACAGAACAACCCCTTTTTTTAATAACATCAAATATTGGTACTGTTTTGTGGACAATATTGTTTGTGTATGGAAGGGAGACCATTCTAAGGTGAATGACTTTTTGTTGTGGCTTCATAGCAATGATTGTAATATCACCTTTATCCATTATATGAGTAAGGAAGAGGTTAGTTTTCTAGATTTAATATTTTACTCAACACCAAATAGTGTGGTCCACATCAAATACCATAGAAAAGCCACTGCAACTCATACTGAGGTTCATACTGAGGTTTGTATGGAGCTAGTAGGCAATGCCCATAAATGCTCCAATATGTCTACTAATAATAATTTAGATGTGCTCCAGATAAAATGTAATGATCCTGTTTGTGCTTGAACTCCTTTTTTATTTATACTCACTATTACCGCTTCAGGCAAGGAATTCCACGGATTCACAATCTTAGATGTATAAAAATATTTTCTTTGATTTTGTCTTAATCTGTCTCCTCTTATCTGTAATGGATGGCCTCTGGTAAATTTAGTGTCAGATTTAAATGAAATGCCCAGATCACACAATAAAGCAGGATCCTGCACTATATCATACATGAATAAAAGATCAGAGCGTATCCTCCTTGTTTCTATGGACATCAAGTTTAGCTCTATCAATCTGTTCTCATATGCCATCTCTCTCCCATACCTGCAACATATTTTGTACACTTTCTTTGTACCCTTTCAATGTTATCCCTTTCTGTTTTCTTGAATGAGAACCAGATTTGAGAGGCATACTCAAGCTGGGGACAAAAATAAGCTCGATATAGTGGCATCATCACAGAACAACCCCTGGTGGTTATGTTTCTTTTAACGGCCCAAATAATGTTATTACATTTCTTTATAGTTGCTTGTGTATGTGCATCTGTATCAAATGTATCAGATACAAGGAAACCCAAGTCTATTTCAGTAGAACATGCGTTAATTCTTTACCACATTATTTTTAAACTCAGATGGTGCACATCCAATTTGTTTGAAAAAATCCATACCTTATGGACACTTCTTGAGATTATACCATAATTGTGGCAATGAATCAGATTTTCAGGGACAAGAGGAAGAGCTAAATATAAGGTTTTTACAGAGAGGGTATGAAAAACGCTTATTGGAAGAAGCAAAAGATAATGTGAAACAAAAAAAGAAATGATCAGTATAAAAACAATGATTTGAAAGGAATGAAGTTTAATGTAAAAATGGTGACTTTTGCAAAAGAATACAACAGTGTAGCTGGCAAGATTGGAAATATAATGTGGGAGTGGCTGTGGGAGGAAAACCCAGAGTGTCATTCTGAAGGACAAATAATCTTAGGGACACTCTAGTGCACAGTAGATTAAGGGGTGAACCTAATACAGGAAGAGGTTGGTTTTCTTATAAACCAAAAGGGGTTATCACAAGTACAAAATGTAATATATGTAAATATGGCATTACGGTCAAAAAGTTTCAGAATCCACAGAACATGAATATGTCTATGAATGTTAGAGGAAACATAACCGCATTACCTGTGACACCCCTTTTTGTGTTTATGGACGCTAGTGTACTTGTAATTTTGTCTACACAGGACATACAGGGAGACCACTTAAACAAAGAATACAGTAGCATGTCAGGTCTATAATTAATAATTGATCTGACACACCAGCAGGTACTCTTTTCTAACAATTTTGCCAATCAGATCCTAGGGATCTCAGATTCATGGGACTGGAGCATGGGCCACCCCCAAAAAATGAAGGTGATGGACAAAGTCTCCTTTGTAGTAGAGAAAGTAATTGGATTTTTCACTTTAAAAACAATAAAACCAGGAGGACTTAATGACTGTTGGGATCTAAAGCCATATTTATAAATGCATTTATTCTCATGCTTTTCTTTTTCCCATGTAAAATGTTTTCTTTGCCCCCCAACCCCTCCAGCCCTTCTCTCTTTTTTTCTGCCTCATAGTTCCATTATTCCCATTGGTGACCCAGCCAGACATGGGCAAACACCAGCCTGGCACATGGTGGGAGACAAGTGGTCTCCTCACCTGGTGTCTGCATCCTCATGCTACACCTATCCTCTTATCACTTTATTAGTACAGAAATTGTTTTTGTTGTTTACATATGTACTGTGTTTGCTTATAATAATGGTGATTTATCTTTATTTATCTCTCTTTTTCATATTCTTCTGCCTTCACCTTCTGGAGGAAGGTATACTGTGTTGATCCATCTTTTGCAGCATTGGATAAGTGTTGATCGACCCTTATTTCTCTATTTCTTTCTTTTCTTCTCCAACTTCTTCCCGGTACCCCCCTCCTTTTCTTTCTTTTGGCCCCCTTACACTCCATTGCCTTTGACTGTACTGTTTTCTAGCAATTTGACTTTTGATTGCTCTCCAATTTATGGTTGTATTTTTCTCCCCCATACTTTAGCTTTTCTGCATAGCTTTTCCATTTTATTTATTTTTTTTTAAGTCAGTGAAGATAGAATGCATTTAAGTATTTTAGGTATCAGCCTAGTTATAAAATGATATTTGATGCCTTTTTATAGCAGCCTATGTTACTTTTTGATCATGTATGTATTTAATCCACAGGTCTCTGATTTATAAATGTCACCTCTGTACGTTTTGCACCTGTGACTAAATTGTTTGCATTTTGGACACCATTAATTGGGACTTTTGAATTTGTATGTCATGAATATTTATAAGATGTTTATACTTAAGATGACCTCACTTCTCTATGGCCACACTCCCTGAGGAAGGGTTGTTTGGACATGAAGCACTGAGGTGAATGTGGTCAGTGACTTGGCTAGACTTTCCACTTGTTTCTATGTTTGTTATTTTTAATGAAATAAATACTTATTGGAGCAGCTAGCTGGAGCTTAGCACTATATGGTGCTTTACAGCAGAACAAGACAGCCCCTTGTATAGAAACAAGGTATTTTAGTGCACAGTGAGTGCTGGAAGTTATGGTTCAAGAGAGGAGTGGCCCTTCTATTTCTGTGCACCCCCCTCGTATGTGATTTTGCAGTTCTACCCTGTTGGACTCTGCAGCCCAGTTATGTAGTTGCCCTGGCAGCTGCCCAGATGATAAGATGATAGGTGTAGCATGAGGATGCAGACACCAGGTGAGGAGACCACTTGTCTCCCACCATGTGCCAGGCTGGTGTTTGCCCACGTCTGGCTGGGTCACCAATGAGAAGCCCAGGCTGCAACCAAGATGACCTCATACCAGCTGTCGATCATCCCTTGAATATGACCTCAGCCCAGCAGTAGGTATTCCAGAGATTACATCATTTTCCTACCCAAGATGACTTCATGCCACTGCCTGATGATGTCTGAGGTGCCTGAGGGAGAGAGGAGACCACAGTTGCTGTCTGGAGTTCAAGGGGAAAAGGAGGCTCAGAACCAAATGCCCAGCTGTTACCAAAAGGATGAGGTCAACCCTGGACCACCTGACTTTACAATTGGTGAGTTTGTTCCATTTCTTTTCTCTTGGGTGTGGACTGGAGAAGGTCCAAGACTTTGCAGGGGGTTCAAGCTGTGTAATCCACACTAACTTTTTGATATTATCAGAGACATTATAGTCAATGGCCCAGTTTTTCCTTGGCACTTTGGGACCAGATTCTGCAGCAGGGTTACCATTTGCCCCAGAACTTCTGCAGCAGTGGTTTTTAACTTCTGTGACAGTTCTGTGGCAACAATGAATTGCTACATTGCAGCATCAGCTTGTCATCAATACACTTTATCCGTGGCAGTGGCTATCACAACTGGTTTGAGGAAATGCACAAAACCAGTAGGTCACGAAATAATCTCACAAACTTTTATAAATACAATTTTTTTAAAAAAGCTAAAGAAAATTATTTATTTATTTATTTATTCAATCTAGGAATTACAAATACCTTTGAGCACCAGGCAGCTCATTTACAAAGGTTCCACATCAGCAGGGAGGGATTACAAACAGTTACAGGGAAACAGACAAGTCATACAGAATACTTCAGAGCATATGTACATCTGTTTTTATTACATATAGGACAATTAGGCTTCAGTTATATACATATTATGCAAAACCTGAGCAGAGAAAGAGAGAAGAAAGTAGAGGGGGGAGGAAGAACCAAGAGGGAGAGGAACAGCCAGGCAGCCTTGTTGCAACTACTCTGGGAGGGGAGGAAAGACTCTTAGAAAGGGGGAGGGAGAGGGGAAGAGAGGCAGAGGGGCAAAGGCAGGTAAGAGGGTGGTAAGATGGAGGTGATAGAGGTATCAGTTAGGGGAGGTCCAGGAAGGGGGGAGGATGGACTGGTGGAGGTCCTGAAAATTGACCTGGAATTTAAGTGGAGCAATCACAGGAGTTTTCAGTTAGGAGGCAAGATCGGAGCTTATGTTTGAACTCTCCAAGTTTAGAAAGGGTTGCTAGACTATTTGAGAGTCCATTGAATCAGGAAGATGCTCTGTTACAAAAGGCACATTGGCATTGCATAGTCTGGCACCTTGGGACTAGTAGAAGTTCAGTGGATGAGGTGCGCGTATATTGGGTCTTTGGAGATTTGTGAAGTAGACAACACAGACTCTTCAACATGAACCCTAGTAGAATCTTTTTAGTGAGAAGGCAGGTGTGGTATTTAATTCTCCCAGATAGACTATTTATCACACAAGGTCCTATCTTATTTCATCAATGAAATGTTACTGTGTTTTGGCTCTTGCTCTTTGCCCTACCCTCCTGTGAGAATTTGAACTGTATTGTAATTGTTGTGTTTCAGTTCTATGTAACTAACCAGGGTCACCCCAAAAAGGGACTCCATTGTCTTAGAGGGTTTACCTGGTTAACAAATTTCAATAAATAAATTCAATAAATAATATGCAGAGGGAACATTGTATGATAAATGATTTATATATACTCATGCTGTTTACACCATTCATGAGGTTACCCAAGGTCAAACAACACTTTCATAGATAAAAAAAAAATTATCACACAGGTCCCCACTGCATATCCCTTATATATGTCATTTTTTTTAATGACGTACCCCTTTTTTGATTGTGAAACTATATCCATATTCATGTAGTTCCCTTTGTAAGTGAAAAAAAAGAGAATAGTGGAGATCTGTCAAGCCCCATTTTTCATGCCAACCCACCTCTGCTGATACACTGTGTAGCCCCATCCAACATGACATGTACATCAATCCCTTGTGGGGGAAGGCTCTTCATCATGTCCCAAGGTGTTGCCTGTGTAACAGAACACTACAATACTTTCCAAGGCTCAGAGTGGTGGTGAGAGACAGTGCTGCCCCACACCCTCCTGCTGCCCATCTGTCTCCCTGATCTAATCCCCAAACTTTCGTCACTGGCACAGGAACACAACATGCTACCCGCTGGGCCAAAGGCTGGCCCTGCACACAACATTTCTTTATAACTTTTTTTTTATCTTTTGATCCCCAATTTTCAACACAATCTTTATTATGACCCCACCTTTCTGAACAGGACAGTTGTTATTTATAAAATACTGATTGAGACGTTTCACGCCACAGGTGCAAAAACATGTTTTAGGCAAGATCTGAAAAATGACACCTGTCACTTTTATGAGGTGGTGAGAAACAATAGTTATGTTAAAAATGTCAGGTCAGAATATTGAAAATTATTAAGTTATGAGTGAGCATTGTAACATTTCAATGTACCTTCATAACTTTGGTGTTTTTTTAAGATTTTGACCCTAAATTTTCAACATAGTCTTTTTATGACTCCACTTCATGAACCTGGTAGGGGAAATTTTTTAAATCCTACCCAAAAAATGATTTTGTGGAAAGGCTGAGAAATCACCTTTCAGGTCAGATTTGAAAAATTTCACCCACCTTGTTCATGAGGTGGGGTCAATAAAAAGGCCATGTTAAAAATCAGGGGGATAATTTTAACAAATGACAAACTTATGAATAAAAGTTCTAAACAGATTGAAAATACGTTGTCCGCACTTACCTTGTTTCTTCAGTTCCTGATCAAAGTTCAAAGATGAAGGACGTGTTTTCTTCACATAGGGGATTTTCAGAGCTGGAGTTTTTGAGGGTTGGGGTGTAGGGTGGTGGGTGCTGAAGGGGGGTCAGGTGGGGGTGACAGGATTGATCGAGGAAGGCACTGGGAGCAGAAGACATTGATGGATGTTTTCCTGCTTTTCATATTGAAATTAACAAAAAAAGTATAGAGGGACCTAGGGTCACACTGGGGATTGGGCACCACAGTGTCACATGAGGAGGGGTGCCGAATATCAGTGTCATGAGGGGGTGCTGAATATCATAATGTTGGGGGCTCTCAGCAGAGCTCAGAACAGAAAGCAAAATATATCAATGGATTGTTATCTGCTTTTCAGGTGTACATGTGCAGAAAAAATCTAGATGGATCAAGGGTGACACTGAGGATTGGGCACCCCAGTGTCACAAGGTGGGGTGCTAAATATTGGAATTTAGGACAGTGGTGTGTCTCAGAGGGGCTAGGGCCCACGATGGACTTTTTTATTCATGTATTCATCCTGCTTAAAGCAGGTCTCAGACTAGGATGGGCATTTCTTTTTTTGTTGTTTTTTTTTGTTTTAATCTGTTTTTGGCCCCTTCTCCAGCCCAGCCACCCATTCCTTCAGGTAGCCAATCTTTACTGTCACACCACTTCCTCCCGACTACTGAACTGCTGCCCCTCATCATGACACCACCCCGACTGTCCCAGCACATCCCTTCGCCAGGGGACCCCCCTCCCATGGAGGGGACCAGGAGGGGAGACTTCTCCAGTGCCCACTGGCACCTTCACTTCAGTCTTCACCAGGGAGTGGTGAGGGTACAGCACGGGGCAATCCTGGGCTTTGCAGTGCTGTAAGAGCAGGCTGCCATCATCCTGGTGGCTGGACAGCCATTATTCTTGTTCTGGTGTTCCCAGCCCCTAGAACACATGCTGCGGCATCCTGGTGAGATTGCACATGTGGCATGTGGTCACCTATGCTGCAAAGCATAATGCCAATACTAGCTACCAGGAGCTGCCAAAAGGTGCTGTGTTCTTGGCCCCCCCCCCAGGAGGAGAGCACCTTAGGAATGCTCTGGATCCCTCCCTGCCGGCCTCTGCTCCTGTCATCCCTGGTTCGGGAGAGAACCTGGGTCGCCAGCATGCCAGGTGAACCCTTTTGCCTGGCACCATGGAACCAGCTTAGGATGAGCATTTCTTTATGAGAATTTTCTGCTTCAATCAGGGATGAGCCCAAGATAGATATTTCTGTTTTTTTTAAAGCTCTGCTACATGGGGGAGTGGCTGAGCCCAGGATGGGTATTTATTTTTTTCTAAAGTCTATGCTGGCTATTAACTTCTTGCTCTGAGTGGGCTTTAGCCCAGGAGGGATTTTCTGTTTCCAGCAAGCTGGCTCTGAGCGGGTCACAGTGTTACTGTTTTCCACAACTTCTGTAGTCAGCTGCAACTTCTGCAGATGGTCACAACTTCCGAGAGTAATTCCTCAGTTGGATGTGGATGAAGAACCCTGGAAAACTCAGGCCCTTGATTGCAGTGGCTTTAATTAAAAGTGCAATAACCTGCCCTAGATAGTCATTTAGGGATTTGTCTGGGTCCTCTCAGTCCCATGCAGATAATTCTATTTCTAACTGTTTTATTCTGTTTTATTGTACTGTTCTTTCTGTTCTTGTTACTGTTTTAAATACAATTTTTTTTAAAAACCTAGCTGCTACAACTGTTATGGTAAGTTGTTTAAGATTTTGCCTAGCCCTTAAAGCATCTTGAGAGGTAAAGCCCTTTTTGGAGTCATGTGGGGAAAGATGTATCTTAGGGACAATGTGAAATGTGTGCTGTTTTAGAGATGTTTTCCCTGGTAACAGGTATTCTAGACCTACATAAGATTTAAAGTGGTGTGCACCTGTGACTTGTATGTAAGTGGAATGTGAAAACTGATGTACTGTAAATGCAATTTAAGCCATTATGTGAACCAATTTAAAGTGGAATCTACTACTAGAGGACTCACTGAATTATGGTTATATTTCCATGTGTTTAGAACTGATGTGTCACTCCCTACCAGGTCATAATGTCATATGCTTAATAGCGTACAACATTAGTGCTAATCTGGAATAGCGCTCTACGAGACAGTGAGTGGTGCAATCCCATGAATGCTGCTGTACGTGGTATTGCACCACTCGCACTGTCCCAGACAGAGGATAAGACCACTGCTGGGATGGGGTTCTGCCGAGCAGCTGCCGTGGCTCAATTGACTAAGCCACTGCAGCAAGGAACCCAGGTGCTGCATTTCAGACCAGGAGGTGACCCCCCCCCCCCAGAGTTGAGAATCCTTATTGGGGGTGGTTCGGGAGGTGTGGTTAAAGAGTTCCCAACAAAAAAAAGAATTATGCCTGCATGCAAGAAATTGCGCTGTACTGGCAGCATGATTTTTGCATGTGGCACGATGTCTTGCGACAGTATGACCCCATGCCATGTCACTCAGGGTCAATTGGGTACAGTGCCCAGACAGACCTGGAAGGTGGTGCTGTCAGGCAGCCCTGAGGGTGTAGGACCTCAGGCTTAGGGTGCCCCCATTCTTTTAAAATTATGGGACAAATTGTATGACTATCATTGTGCTTGTGTAGCCATGTCTCCACCCAGCATACCCTTGGGGGAGGTAGAGCTCAACCTCCTGTAGAGGATGACTTGGGAGGAAGGCTAGCAAATTGCCTGAGGGTACACCATTGGCACTGAGCATTCAGAGGTGGGTGGGTGTACCCTACTAAGAAGTTCTGCTCTATCTGGAGATTTACTAGAGAGATATTAGATTATTATGTGGACATCCATACCACAAAGGGTTAACTCCTGGTGCCTTTGGAGGCTAAGACAGCAGGACTGTGCCACTGTTCCAAAGGTGGGGTGGCCAACTGCTGAGGCTGGAGAGCTGAAGTAAATGGCATCATTCTGGAGGGAGCTTCATGCCTGGCAAAGAGTGCCAGTGCTCCTTCCTGTGAAGTATTTTTCCAGAGAGAGAGAGAGAGAGAGAGACACCAATTTTAATTCAACAGTGAGTTGTGGCAGCTGCCGATGACAGATGCCCTGGGGTGTTGACCCCAGAACAGAAGAGAGAGAGAGGAAGCTAAGGGGGAATTTTGCTTCAAGAGAGAGTCATAGAGAGGCTGGGAGAATGAACTATAAATCAGAGGTGAACTGTATTTACTTCTGAAGTGAGAAACTGTTTAGGCACTTAGAGGTGCTTTCCTTCCACATCAGACAGAAGGATTTGGAAGACAGAAGGGTTTGAGAAATGTTGATGTAGGTTCAGTTTTCTTGAGTGTGTGCAGAGCTTGTGAGGTGGTACATAGGCCTAATGGCTGGGTCCCCTGCCATTTGCCAGCTGTAGAAGGTCAGGTCATGGGTGCCAGGTCGGGTCTTGGGGAGATATATGGGCGGTCTTCTCCAGGCAGCATTGCGGTGGGAAACACCCATTACCATGCCCAGGCTGTTGGCACATTGGGAAGCTGGACTGAGGTAACCATTATTTATTTTTTATCTTTTTATTTCAGTTTCAGAATTACAACCTTTGAGCCAAACTGGCACTTTTACAAAGGCTCCAAGTCAGTAGAAGAACAGACAAATCAGTACAATTTACATCATAAGTCGATAATACACAATAGCCAAGTGACAAGGCTATTTTACAAGCAAGATAAATGTGGGAATATAACTTCAAATACAAATACTTTTATAACAGAAATATCTCTAGTCTATAGGTCTAGTTACTAAGTGCAGGTTGCTTGTAGTTCACAGCCAAACTCAGCTTTGTCAAGGAAACGGGGAGGAAGGAGGAGGAGGTATCGAGAGTATTGGCATGGGTACAGAGGAGGCATATTGTATAAAGTTATTAGGGGATCGGAGAAGAGGATATGGTGATGAGGGAGATCAAGCTGATAAGTGCTGTATGCATGGGGCAGCCTAGGGGAAGTGTAAGCCAAGTGAAGGGGGGGGTGAGGACTCTTGGGGCAAGAGGAGCAAGAAGATGGGGGAAAGGGTTAGAAGTCTAGGGCAGGGGATGGAACTATCATTGTGCACAGCAGTTGCACTCATGGGATTCTACCAGGAGGTGATGGAGTTCTTTTTTGAATTGGCAGAATTTCTTTAGGTCAAAAAGGGAGGGAGTAGGTCATTGATCCAGAGAGGGCCTCGATAGGAGAGGGACCTTTGGGCAAAGGAGGTTCGTTTGTAAGGTACACACAGTACCCCTCTAGCAGAGGTTTGGGTTGTTTTAGCATTGGGGTTACACTGGAAAAGCTTTGAAGTTGATTCTGGGACCAGTTCTAGGAGGACTCTTTTCCCTATGATACATGCCTGGTACTGGGACCTTAGAGGTAATGGGAGCCAGCCAGCTGCGGAGTAGAGACTGCAAGAGTGGGAATACTGATTAGCTCCTGGAGCAAGTCATCAGGCTTTGTTGAGCAGAAGTTTAACCCTTTTGAGAGCAGTTTCTTTGGCTGTACTATTGATAGTCCATAGTCAACGATGGACAGTATTGAGCTTTTGGTGACAAGGATGAGGGCCTCAGTGGTCATAGCATTTCTGTGTCGGTCAAGGAGTTTTAGCATTCCTTATCAAGCGGGTACATTTATTCCTTGCAGCATTGTAGGTCGTAAAATCTGCCTGTCTCCTGGTAGCTCTTGTTACATGTCAGAGGTTGTCCCTATTTTTCATTAGTTCTAAAAGGGGGGCCATTAAGCCAAGGATTGGATGCCCCTTTTGTTTTGAATGTTCTGAATGGTGTGAATAAGTTGCAGGTTTTATTGAAGATGGTAATAAAGAATTCCAGAGCCTGGTTTGGGTCAGGGCAAGTGAGAAGGGGAGACCAGTCTGCATCTCTCAGGTAGCTCTTGAAGAGGCCAAGTTGCCCTTTCCTCAAGGAGCATTTTTTTCTGGTTTGTGACATGTCTTTAGGGCACTTGTTCGACCAGGTGCAGATAATGGGAAAGTGGTCACCCAAGGTGTCTGGCAGGACAGTAATATTTTTTATGTGCTTGGGGCAAGTAGCTAGGAGCCAATCAATGAGCATACCAGTATCTGTTTCATAGTTCATCCTAGTTGGTTGATTTACCATCTGCGTTATCTGTTTAAAGTGTGGAGTACCTGTATTAGACGGTTGGATTTAATCCCCTGAGCATACCAGTAACCAGTAACAGCAGACATGGCTCTTTGAGATAGGATAAATGGTGCCTCAGAAATTTTTGAACAAAACAATGCATACTCACCACACTCAACACTGATAAGGACACTTTTCAGGATTCAGAAATGTGTTTGTTCTATATTAGTAGTTAACACAGGATTGAAAAAGCCAGGAAACATCACAGCAAACATGGGCAAAAACATTTGCCCTGATGTTTCCTGACTTTTACAATGCTTTGTTAACTATTACTATGGAATAAACACTTTTTCTGCATCAAGCAAAGTGTTCTCATCAGTGTGCACTGTGGTGAATGCAGTTTTTTATTGGCAAACTGATTATTGTTACTAGTAGTACCATCATTCACTCAGAGCAGCCGTCTTTGTCTCCTACTGGTGATTAAGAAATATGGACAGGGGAAAGAGAGAGAGAGAGAGCACCCCACTCACTGGCACAGGAAGACAACATGATCCCCACTTGGCCAATGGCCATCCCTGAAAACAGCGTTACTTCATATTTTTTTTGTGTGACATTTTGAACCCAAAATTTCAAAACTGTTTATTTTTCTTTCTGAACATGACAAGTGTTATTTATAAAATACTAGAGGAAATGTCATTTCGGGACATAAGTGCAAAATCACATTTTGGACTGAATTTGAAAAATGATAACTGTCAATGTCATAAGGTGGTGTGAAAAAATGGCTATGTTGAAAATTTGAGGTTGAAATATTGAAAATTACCAAAATTATGAGTAAGTGTGGAAGAATTAACATATACCTCCAGAACTTTGTTATTTTTTAATATTTTGACCCAAAATGTTCTACATAGTCTTCTTATAACTCCAATTCGAAAAGCTGGCAGGTAAACATTTTCAAATGCTGGCTGAAATGTCATTTTGTGCCGCAGACATGAAAATGCATTTTGGCTAGTATATGAAAAACAACATCTGTCACATTCATGAGGTAGTGTGAAAAAATGACTATGTGAAAAATGTGGGGTCAAAACATTGAAAACTACCCAATATCTTTGTTGTTTTTTAATATTTTTACCACAAGTTTTCAACATAACATTCGTATTATTCCATTTCATGAACCCGATAGGTGAAAATACTGAATCCCACCTGAAAGGTAAGTTTTGTAAAGCTACTGTAAAATCACCTTTTGGGGTAGATATGAAAAACTTCACATTTCCTGTTCATGAGGAGGGGTCCCACAAAGGTCATGTTGAAATTTTGGGAGAAAAATATTAAAGAATTATCAAGTTATGAGTAAAAATTCAAAATGGATTGAAATACATTAAACTACACTTATGATATTTCCTCAGTTCTTGGTCCTGTGTTGAAGAGTAAAGATGTGTCTCCAGTCCAAAGAAAATTATGACGTTGGACCTCTGTTAGGTAAGTATAGGATAAGAAGGGGTGTAGGGTAGTGGGTACTGAGTGGGGGGACAGGCTGGGGTGGGTGAGAACAGCGGCAAAGACAATGAGGGACCATTTTCTTTATTTCATTAAAAAAAAGACATCATGACATCATCATTTTTTTCTTTATTTTAGGTGCCTCTGCCACTGGGGATTGGGTAGTCCGGTGTTGGCAGATTAACATGGCAGAAGGTGGGGTAAAAAAAAAATTGAGAGGGATTTATGATTTGAATCCCTGGTGTTCAGTTCAAATCAAGTAGGCCACTGTCTGCAGGGGTTGATGGCAGACGATCGAGGAACAGTACATACACACACACACACATACTGTTCAGCAGAGGTGGAACTAAGCATTGACATGTAGCCCTGTCCCTGCTGAATGAACCCAGCACAAAGTAAAATAAATGCTATAAATAGCCCTGTCATACAAATGCATTCTCATAGTACAACCACATGAAGCAATATGGTCATAAAAATTCAGTTATCCTTAGAATACTAATTTTTTTAAACAGAGCATGCTCAGAAGTGAAACTGTTTTTCTTACGTATTTTAAAAACAACTTACGTTTGGGAGCTAAAAAACACAAAAGCACACACCTTGTACAAACACTACCAAGCCTGTAAGTTTCAGACTTCAAAGCCTTCTACATTTTTAGTTATAGGTGAGTAAAAAAAAGGACTTGATGTTATTTTTTGATTTTTGACCCTCTGTAACTTTGCCCATGTGCACTGATTGCCACAAAATTTTCAGGATTCAGAGATCCTGGTACCCTGTCTGTGCTTTCCAAAATTCAAGTAAATCAGTTGAATGGGGCGAAGTTACTAAGGTGCAAAAACTGGGGTTTAACATTAAAGCACTTTCTCAAACTTAATGTACAGGGCATTTCTCCCTGGCCCAGTCATGGCTTATCAAAAATAAATTAATCCTCAGTTTCTCAAAGACTCAAGCCATGCTGTTTGGATCACAAGCCAGGATTTGGTGCACCACACTCCATTCTTTGCATAGATGGGTCCCCCCCTTTCCACAGAGACAGATTTCAAATATCTTGGGATCATCCTGGACTCAGTCCTGGCCTTCTGCCTCCATATCTCCAATACCTGTAAAGCAGTCAATTCTAGGCTTGGCCTAGCCTACTGCACCAAAATTTCCCTTATACCTGAGGCTAGGCTTGCAGTTGCCCAGAGCATCCTCCTTCCCCACCTGCAGTATGGTCAGATTATCTACTCCCATACCTCCAAATCAACCCGTAATAAGTGGGAGGTAGCCTATAATAACATTTGCCATTTCACCCTGTCTTTCCCATGCCTCATGCACCACTACTCCCTGTACACCTTCCTGGGTTGGCTCTCACCCTCTGGCATCCAGTCATACTCCCTGGACTGCTTAAATTACTTAGATCTGCAGATCTACCCATTTCCCTGCCTTTAGCACCACAACGAGTCTATTCTCTAAGATCTGCAGAATCAGCTCTTCTGTTTGTCCCTAAATGTGCATCCACAATAGTGGAACAGGCCTTTTCCATCTTTGCACCAATGTTCTGGAACTATCTTCCCCTTGAAATTTGAAGTCTCCCCTCACATGGGCTGTCAAAAAGTGCTCTACATAGACATCATCTGAGTTCATCAGCCGCAACTGTGCTGAATAGAACCCAGTTCTCTTTGTTCCTTGCAAGTCCCTTGATCTGGACTCCTGTTTCCCAGGTGTTACTTGCTATGTGAAATTGTATGTTTGCCTTTATGTATGGTTTAATATCCTACTCTGATACATTTTGGCTGTATATATCTCTGTTTAGTAGTCCATGCTTGTTTCATAATATCGTTATTTATTGTTTAGCTACCTATCACTAGCTGTTACCTGTATTATGCATGATGTATTTTGTAGTCTCCTCATTATATTGTTCCTTGCTGAAAACAGGCAATTACTGTCCAGTGTATCTTACCCAGGAAACAAAAACTAAATAAATAATAGATTTAGAAACACAAACCAATGATGGCAGAAAAAGACCAGTGATCATTCAGTCTGCCCAAGTTGCTCTCAGTCTGTGGGATCAATCCAATTCAGTTGTAGTTGTAATTCAATTTTGGCAAGTGATTTTTTTCATTTGATTGAAGAATTACACATTTTCTATAGGGAAGGTAAGCTTCTGAAGAAGGACTTGGTCGTTCCAAAAGCTAGAGCACTTTGTTCTTTTGTTATAACATTTGTGTTGGTCCAATAAAAGGTATCAAATCATTTGCTTCTGGATCCATAGGAAAGGAGAAATTTAAAGCAGTAAACTAAAAAAGTGCAACAGAAGATTAAGGAAGGCAGTGTCAAAGACAGCATTTTTGTGTGACTCATTTGCTGTGCTGCTGACTCTGTTTCTGCATGGCATGATTTGGGTTGCTAGTAGTTCAGTAGGGGGGCAGTTGCTAACTGCCTAGTCTGGTCAGTGACAGTGACCTGTTTAGGAATTAACATCAACTTCCCTGCACTTTTTTCAGTACTACTATTAACTTAACTCCACGTAGATGGCAGTGCTGTACTGTACTGACTGTTTTGGATATAATCTCCCTGTGTTTTACTGCTTAAAGTATCTGACTTAACAAAGCCAACAGTGCTGTCTTTATCTGTCTTGGATGAAATCTCCTTGTGTTTTACTACTTAAAGTACCTGACTCAACACAGCTATCAGTGCTGTCTTTATCTGTTTGGGAAATAATCAACTGCATTTTACTACTTAAAGTACTTAACGCAGCCAGCAGTGCTGTCTTTACCTGTGTGGGATAAAATCTCCCTGTGTTTTGCTACTTAAAGTTCCTGACCTGACACAGCTAGCAGTGCTGTTTTACCTGTTTGTGAAATAATCTCCCTTTGTTTTACTACTTAAAGTACTTGGGCAAGATTCTCAAACCAGGCTTGGATTGGTGCAAGCTGCGGAGAACAGCAGCTTGCACTGAAGCCCGGTGCACCAGGGACCCTGCATCAGATTCTGGTACAGGAAGGGTCCCGGCAACTATGTCCCCACTCTTGCAGCAATCTCTCCTGTGCAGCAAACACATGGCACATGGGAGGGTTTGCCACAAGCCTCTTGTGGCAAGTGCAAGTGATTCCCCATCTCCGATGCCACCTCACAATTACAATATTAAAATGGCACCCACACCTTGCCCCGATCCATGCCACCATATTAATTAATTAATTAATAAACTCCCCCCTCCCCATCCTGGATGCCACTATATCATTTTACTGAATTGAATGTCCCCCCACCTGGTCCCCAATGTCGCTGCAACCATAATATTGCAATTCACCCCATTCCCTGGTGCTCTAGTAGCCCCTCAGCCCCCTCACCCCAGCAGGTAGTGCCAACTACCCAGCTCCCCCCCATCCTGTAAGAGAGCCACCACCAGTACAGCCCTCCTCTCACCTCCATGTCAGGTGCTGACTGAACTGTCATTGCATGCTGTACAGTACAGCAAAAGACAGTTCAGTTGGTGCTGGCCATGGAAGTGAAAGGAGGGCTGTGCTGGTGCTGGCTTTCTTACAGGATGGGGGAGGAGCTGGGTGGTTGGCACTACTTGCTGGGGTGGGGGGCTGGGTGGCCACTAGAACACCAGAGAATGGGGTCAGTTGCAAGATTATGGTAGCAGCAACATTGGGGACCAGGGAGTGGGGCATTCAATTCAGTACAATGATAAGGCAGCATCGGGGATGGGGACGAGGGATTTCATTAAATGATTAATATGGTGGCATGGATTGGGGAGGGGTGTGGGTGCCAATATAATGTTGTGATAGTAAGGAGGCATGGGGGATGGGGGAGCACTGTACCACTGCAAGGGGGATGGGTTATTTAGTATGTGCTATGGCCAGCATGAAGTTCCAGGATGGAGGCCACTAGACCACCAGGGAGGGCAGCTGTAATGCAACACATCAATAGGTGCAATTCACAGGTATCAGGAAGGAGGACCACTAATCCACCAGGGAGGGTTGCTGTGTTTATTGGGGGATCGAGGAGGGAAGATTCCATGACGTATTGCTCAGTATGCACAACAGCCCCTGAGGTCTAAGGTTACTTTGAAATTCTCCTCAGGACAGTTTTGAGAATTGCATTACAGGGGATGTGGCAGTTTGCATCAGCCTCATGCCCCCTTGTACCATGACGCAGCCAGGATAGTGGCGCAAAGGGTGGTATAGGCCCCCTTTGGTGCAGGCTGCTTTTGAGAATAGCTCAGGGGGTAGTTATTGATGCAAGGTGTCACTTGAGCCATGTATGTTTGGTGCAAGCACCCTGTGTCAAACATAGGGCTTTGAGAATCAGGCCCCTTGACTCAACGCAGTTAGTATTGCTGGCTTTACCTGTTTGAGAAATAATCTCCCTGTGTTTTACTGCTTAAAGTACCTGACTCGACGCAGCCAGCAGTGCTGTATTTAGCTATTTGGGAGTAAATTTCCCTGTGTTTTAAAACTTAAAGTACTTGACTCAAAGCAGCCATGAGTGGTAAAAAAAAAACAGCGGCACTTCTCAGGCAATCCAGACAACAGTGACAGTACAGAAAATTTAGGACATTGCAGGATGGTACTCAGAGGATGAGCACAGAAGCCATCATAGTGCAGCAGCCAGTCTTAGTAAGCAAAGCAATAGATGAGGAGGAGGAGAAGAAGACAGATGAGAGTGAGGAGGAAATCAGTGGAACAGATCCTGAGTTTGTAGTAGATAAGGCAGCAGTCAGTATATCAAGTAGAAGTAGCTCTGGGGAGTGGGATGAAGAGGAGGAACAATGGGGCAGGAAAAGAACAAAAAAGAGTTCTTGGAAGGATGGTGGTGGTGTTAAAAAACATTAATGATAGTGGGGCATAAGGAGAATCAGACACCCACACATGCAGAGGAACAACAGAGGACAGAAGATGGACAGGCATCACAAGGGGAAGAAAGAGATGCAGTTCAACCAGTCACAGAGGCTGTGCATCAAAAAGGCAAGCAGATGGGCATGGAAAGACCTCAAAGAGATAGTGGAAGTAGTAGCGGCTGTGGTGGTGGCAGTGGTAGTAATGAACATATCCTCCCCATAAGCAGCAGTGCAACAAAATCAGTGAAATCCATTGTGTGGGATTTTTTCACACAAGATAAATTATCTGGCAGCCATGTGGTTTGCAAATTATGCAAAACAAAATTAAGTTGTGGTAAAGAGGGTACTCGACTAGGAACATCAACAATGATAAGGAATATGAACAAGTCTCACATTTATCAGTATCAAAAAGCACAAAAGGTGCACACACACGGTTTTTTACCTTTGTTTTACCAGGAGAGACACAGTAAGCTGAAAGCTTGTTTACAGGTGCAACCTGGGAGCACAAGGAAGTTAAATGACTTGCTTAGGGTCACAGAGTATGCAATGGGAGCTGTGGGATTCAAACCCAGGTCTCCAGGATTGCAGCTCAGAGCCTTAAACCTCTGCGCTATACTGCCTCCTAAGTTGTTGCACTGCTGCACTCATTTGAGGTGGATGAAGTAATAGATGTTTACCAAGGCAATGAAGTAACTGAGGTGGAGGATGATGAAAGTCTTCCTTCCAGTCAAAGCACAGTATCCTCAATTTCTCAGTTCTTTACCTGAGTCCACCAACACAGCCTAACTGGAGTCATATACCATCCAGGATCACAACATCCACCCCTCATGGCAGTAAAGGTCAAGGGAAGTAGCCCAGAAAATTAGGTTATATCAGCCAGCATAGCGGCCATCATATTTCTTTGAAAGACTTTTGAGAGGTCACAGAAATATAAGCACAACAGGCCTGAGGCAAGGTAACTGAAAAAAGCAATTGGGGAGATGATAGCCACCGACTTGCTTCCATTCTCCTTTGTGGCTAACCCAGGTTTTAAAGTACTAATGGAAATCACTGTGCCAATATATCAGGTCCCCAGCTGGACCTATTTCTCCAGTGTTGCCATTCCTGACTTGTATGACGCTCTTTGGAAAAGCGTGTCTGATGCTTTGAAATGTTCAGTGGGCAAAAAGGTTCATGTCATGGCAGATATGTGGACCAGTGGTCAGACAGACTATAGGGCTGTGACTGGCCATTGGGTAAACTTTCCTTCCTCCTCCTTCTCCTCCTCCTCCTCCTCCTCCTCCTCACCATCATGTGGTGGCGCTGCCAGCAGCAGCAGCAATAAGCAAGGGACTTTCCCTGTTCGAAGGCAGGCAGCTTTATGTATTTATGGTTTTGAAAAAGACCACAAAGCAGAACATCTTCTGGAGAGCCTTGAAGAAAAGTTTGCTGAGTGGCTGACTCCAAAGTCCTTGCAACCAGGGTTTATAGTGTTTGATAATGCTTCGAGTATTGTGAAAGCAGTAAGGCTTGGTAAGTTTACACATAAACCATGCTTTGCACACACTATCAATTTGGTGGTAAAAGACTTTATCAGTGAGGATCAAAATGTTCAGAACTTGTTTGCAGCTGCCCACGCTGTGTGCACCCACTTCAGCCATTCTGTGAAAGCCCGAAAGTTGTTGCGGCAGATTCAGATTGAAAACAGCCTTCCTCTCCACCAGATGATACAGAAAGTTCCAACCCAGTGGAATTCCACTTACTATATGATGCAGAAAATGCTTGAACAACAAAAAGCCATCCATCAATATGCAGTCCATCATGGCATTGGGAAAGGAGATGTGAATATCAGCCCCGATCAGTGGCATCTGATGGAGAATCTTTGTTGTATCCTTAAACCCTTTGAGGAGGCTACCCAGTGGTGAGCTCTGATGGTGCCAGATGAAACCAGATCCTACCCTTAATTTCACTTATCAGGATGAGACTGGAGCGTCTCGAGTCACAGTTCCTTGACAATGATGACATCAATGCTACATCACTTGTTGAAAAAATGTTACAAACCTTCCTGGCTGATAAGCACATTGTAAATATGTGCAAAGTAGAACATTACATTTGGGCCACACTTCTGGACTCTTGGTTTAAGGATACAATTGAAACATTCTTCAGACCACACAACTTTAAGGACCTGGAATACTGTCGTGAACAGTTAATTGAAAAAATGTCAGCACATATAGTTGAGAAAAGTGGTACATCATCAGTTGCCCTTTTGGCAACATTCAAATTCTGAACAATATCTGGTGGAGAGGGAGAGAGCACAATCTGCCATTGCTGCTGCTGCTGCTGCTGCTTCTGCTGCTGCTGGTACCACCACTACTGATGGTTTGCATCATCAAATACCAACCAGAACTGCTGCTACACTACAAGAGGACAAACCACTGTGGGACGTGCTGTCAGACTTTGGTCTGCTAAAGACAGCTGGGAAGGTTCAGCCTGCTATTGTAGTACCAGAATTCCCTTCTGCAAAAATGGTTAAAAATTATATGGAGGAGACTGTACATCTCATTGCAGGTGACGAACCACTGCTTTATTGGCAACAGAAAAAATCTATCTGGCCTTCTTTAACCGAGATCGCAATTGAATACCTCAGTTGCCCACCCACCAGCACATATTCAGAGATTATTTTTAGTGCTGCTAGGGCAATAGTGAATGACAAAAGAACATGTCTTTCCATGAAGAATGTGGGAGGCTCACTTTTTTTAAAAATGAACCTGCCTCAATTCAAAAGCATATACTGTCCAAAATGTATGCAGATTGACAGCACCCAGATGGCATGTCACGCTGATGATGACTATGATGATGGTGAGGGATTCTGTTGCCACTAGTAGCCACTAGTCTTTCCAGCTGTTTTGTGGGTCCTCCTGTCTCCTCCTCATCCTCTTACTTGAGTTCCATTAATTTCTGAAACAAACATCTACTGATGGTTATCATGTTCCACTGAGGCCCAACCTAGCACCAGAAGTTGAAGGGCCACTACATAGTACTGTTCAGCTAAAACAACCATAAATAACTACACATTACTGTAACACAATTCTTCAACTATTTGTTTTATTGCCATTTTTTTAAATACAGATCCAATACTTAATAGGCTGCTAAAACATTAATACAATAAATAATTAATAAATAACTGGTCTTCATTCAGGTCTGACTCCAGATAGTGATTTAATTTTCATTATTTTTAATTTTTACTACAAAATGTCAGCTTTCCATTCACTATTTCTGCTGCATCCAAGGACACATCCAACGCTTTGATCTTAATGAGCCATCCAGATGCAAACTGTTTTCATCATAACCTGGAAAATGAAAATAAAAGACTAGAATTTACAAAAATGCTGTTCCCTGTACCAAACTGATTGACCATCATGAAAATAAAAAAATAAATAAAACAAAATCTTGTTCTTATTCTACACCCCCCCCCCCAACTCCAAGCCCAACCCCCTGGGACACTTGCTCTTACAAATACAATCCACCCTCCCTAACCGCACATCTAGCATCATAAAGAAAATTAACAGATAGTAGACTGGTATGGGTTTTTTCATTATTCCGAATAAAGATGAGGAATGTATTCATCAGGAAGGGATCCCCCTTTTCACATTTCCAACACATTGGACTCTAGCTATCCTCCTTCAACCAGATGCCAAAATATGCCAATGCCAATACCTCCCCCTCCACCTACTGTTACACACATCCCTCTCACACCCTTCTCCTTAGCAATATCACATATAGAACTTTTTCCCAAATAGTATGCTTTTAGGAAATGTCTGGAAGCCTTCCTCACTATTCAATGAATAATATCAAAACAGTGAAAAATCTGTTAGCTCCCTTTTTACTCCTCCATCCATTGAATTCCTCCTTCCACCTCACTGGACACTTTCCTGCCTTTCTTGGTTGCACTTCAACCTGACCAATCTGTCAGAATGAAGCAACTTTTCGAGCTCATATATGGAAGTTGTACTTGCTGGTTGCCAGTGTCACTACTACCATATATGATATAAGCAAAGAAGTTCTGTTGTTAGAGAAAGAGGTAGGGATAGGGAAGGGATGTCAAGGACAGTGGGACAAATGGAGTAATAGTGACATAGTTATCTATGGAAGGTATGAGGAGCAATGCAGGAGAGTGTAATAGAGGGACAGGAGAGAACAAGGGTGGGTAATATTGATGTTTACTCAGAATAACAGAAAACCCAAAACTGATACTGGATGCCAGTCACCCCTGCATTTCTTTATGGCCCATGGCAACAGCCATTGGGCTCTATGGTACCTGGGTCTAACGGTGGGGGAAGAATTTAAATTATAGTAACAGGGTACAGCTCAGGTGGTTAACCCTTTGGGCTGCAACAAGATTTAATAAGCAAAAGTTATCATGGATGATATACGAATCATATATCATCCCTGACCTTTATTGATTGCTAAATCTGTTTCAACACTATTTTACAGCATCTACTGTGTATATCCAGGTTCTATAATATATTGCCAAGTTCTACCTGGATCTACTTGAGTATAAAAAATCCTCATATTTTATTTTGCATGTTTGGGAATGTACATGTAGTACAAAGATTCTGACTTTAAGAAAAGTAAATTTTGCAAAACTTTGGAGCACTGAGACAGAAAGAATCCTATGCACCACAGCTTTGCAATACATACCATGTACTTTCCCAAACATGCAAAAACAACACATCTGTTGATTTCTTAATTAAGCAGAACCAGGTAAAATGGGTTTATATATTGTAGAACCTGGTCATACCCTGTAGAATCTAACTTTACTAAGTAGAACCTGGTTTTACTTGGCAAAACCTGGTTTTACTTGGTAGAACTTAGTTATTACTGGTAGAACCCAGTTCTTTTTTTTTTGCAGTTAGATTCTTTTATTTTGTTACAGAGACAGGGCATATATCACAGTGCATATATAAGTGATACATTTCATACAGATTTTACATACTGTATCACAGTAAGTATTCACAGTGCATTTACAATACATTTGAAGAAAGTGGACGAAATCACGGTCATGACATGGGACTGGGTTGTTACTCGCAATGTGGGGTACTGGGGGGAAGGGGACTCATTCACTATACCAGTTATCACCAGCGGGTGGGAAGAAGTAAGACTGGGAGCACTCAAGGTGGCTTTAACATATCTTTACCCAAATGGTTTATGAAATGTGATGGTGCATTCTGAAGGTACTGCATAAATGGATCCCATTTATCCAGGAAGGCACACAGGGTTGCTGCAGCCAAGTGAGTTAGCTTGGAGAAACTGGCCAAATTAGCCATGGCTACTAACCAAGCCATGAGAGAGGGTATCTTCCTAGTCCTTCATCTACATAGAAGCAGCCGTTTAGCCTCCACTGAGGCCTGTATAAGCCAGGATAAGTGCGGGTAAGATGGTCTGAATTCGGGAGTCACGTGATGCGAGCGTGAGAGTGGCTGCTCGACTGTGGGCTCTCGCTTCCTCGATCGGAAAAGCCCAGATTTAGCAGAGTTAGAATTGTTGGGGTGAACCCGCAACGCGAGTTTTAGTTGTTGTAACGCTGTTCTCTGCATCAAAATCGGGATTGCCGCAATATTTCACCTGGAAATGGAGGAAGCGGCTCAAGAATTAGAGGCCAAGCGGCCCCGCTGTAGCTCGTCTCCAACAGTCCCGGAGGAGAGTCTAATACCTAGCCGAATTTACTCCGACTTGACCACGATAAAAGACGCCCTCTTCAAGCTAATAGAGGAAGTTGCAGAATTTAAGCCAGCGTTGACTCAGCTGGCTAGAAGAGTCACCGATGCTGAGGCAAGAATTTCATCAGTGAAGAGAAGGTTGGAGCGAGATGGGCCTACTCTGGGGGACTGCAGGAAAGCCATAACCAAGTTAGAGGACCGCCTGGTGAATCTAGAGGGGAGGAGTAGTCAAAATAACTTGGTCCTACTAGGTCTCCCCGAGGGTGATGAAGGCGCAAATGCAATCATGTTCCTGCAGAAATTCCTAAAGGCCACTGTGGGACCCTCTCCGAATGGTCTGGAACACATAATTGAAAGGGCCCACCGATCACTTCGAGCAAAGCCCCCTGTAACAGATCCACCGAGGCCACTGATTTTCAAACTGCTAAATTACCTCAATAGAGAATTTATTCTCAAGGAGGCAAGAAAGCTTTCAGCGATATTATGGGAAGGAAAGAAGCTAATATTAGTTCCTGATTTAACACTTAAAATGCACCTGATGAGGTCAAGCCTTCGTCCGATAACATCCAAACTCTGGGCTGCAGGGATTAAGCACAGAATGCTGTACCAGCCAAGTTGAGGTAGTATTGAAGGAAGACCAGGCGTTTGAGTTACCAGAAGATGCCTTGAAGGTTTTGCAGATGACCTTCCTGACCTTTTTGCTAAAACCTGATCCCTCTATCAGCTTCAATTTGCAAGTCTCGAATGGACATTTCGTTTGAATCTGTGGACCATAACAGGGTCTAGCTAGAAAGAGGGCTCCACAAGCTACTAAATTCTATTTTATTAGATTCTAGTTTATATTTAGGTTTATGATGGTTTCGGTCCCCTATGAAATATCAGATATTTTCTTTTTTTATTTTTTTTTCTCCCTCGAAACCCACGTTTTGTTCCCCTTTTGTGTTATTATCATTGCATTTACAAGGCGGTAGCTATCTGGTTTAAGGGGTTCACATTTCCATACCGCGTAGCTCCACTGGAGGGAGCTCTGGTTCTAATTTTTGGTGACTATCCTTTTTTTAAAGGTCGTTTAGAGGTGTAAACCCGTGGTTAATTACACAACTAAGTTAATTAACTGATATAAATACAGGGAGAAAGTGCTAATTTTATATTATAACAGGAGAGATCTAAGTTTTTGATAAGGCTACCCAATTGAGATTATGTTAAGCTTATAAGCCATTGAGAATGAGGAATCGCTGGTGTTTCAATCACTTTGTTCTACCCATTATAGGAAGGTAGCCTCTGCATATGCAGGATCTAATTTTGGGATCTCCCCAAGGTACTACATCCAAGTAGAGTTTCGTTCTTTGCCCCGGTACTCGGGGTTTCTCTACAGTTGTTTTGTTAGCGTGGGTGAATAGAGAGCGTGACTGTGGGTCTGAGAATTCACTCCTGTTTAATTTTAATTTTATTATAATGTTACTATCGCATGTTTAAGGTTGGGGTATGAGGATTATGGGCTTACTAAATTAGGTGTTTACTGACAATGAGGAAGGGCGGCCCACATTTCGCATCATGGGCCATATCAGTAGGAGGAGGCTAGGTGCCTGGTGTATAGAGGTAGTGCTGGGGGGTGCGGGTTTGGAGTACTCTGTATTATTGGGTTTTCTGGGGACTCTGTTGGAAGGGAGGGGCAGCTTTTAAGCCACACTGTACTAGGCTTTGGATAAGCAGTACATGCTTAACAGTTTAGCGTTTATATCTTGGAATGTTAAGGGAGGAGACAACAGAAAAAATACATTATTTTAAACCATCTAACGAAATTTAATCCGGTGATTGTGTTCCTCCAAGAGACTCATATGTATCCAGATCAGTTGGGTCACCTTCAGAAGAAATGGGTGGGGCCAGTATTTGGGGCAGGGTGTTCATCCAAAAAGTGAGGGGTTGCTTTACTGGTGGCCAAGGGGATACCTTTTTTTCCGTCCAAGATCATCTCGGACCCTGAGGGCAGATTTATTTTGGTGGTAGCCACAATTGGTGGTTTAAAGTCGGTGGTTGGCTTGATCTATGGGCCTAACATAGAAATGCCATCCTTCTTTACAAATCTGGCCATGGTTTTGGCCCCCTTTCTAAGTCTACCTATAATTTTGGGGGGTGACTGGAACTTGGTCCAGTCTAATATGCTTGATCGTAATTTACTTAAAGGATCTCAGAGATCTCGAGCCCAAAGAGCTCTAGATGAATTTTCGTCTTCTCTAGGTTTGGTGGACCCATGGCGGATGTTTAACCCTCTCACTAAAGAATATACCTTTTTTCCTCTGGTCCACAGAAGCTACTCTAGGCTTGATTATTTTTTGGTGAGCCAACAAATTCTAGCTGGGGTAGTAGAGGCCTATAATTTGGCCCGAGTAATATCTGATCATTCACCTATAATTTTGAAAGGTCGGTGGTCAACTCTTCCTTTAAGATCCCACTCTTGGTCCCTGAACAATAACTTGTTAGCCGACAGTGGAATAGTGGGGCGTTTTCAGGTTTTTTTAACCAATTCTATAATTTCTAATTGGGGCTCGCTTCCAGCGATTGATAAGGTCTGGGCAGCGTTAAAGGCAACATGGAGAGGAGAGCTTATCCGTGTAGCCTCAGTTCGCAAAAGGAAAAGGTCTGTTTTTTTGTCAAATTGCCTAGACAGGATCAGAGAGCTGGACAGGATGGGAGCAGGTGCCCTCTCTCAGTTGCAAGAGCGGGAACTATCCACCCTTAGAGCTTCATATGTTAATACCCTCAGAGAATCGGTGGAAAAGGCGGCCTTCAAATTGAAGGCTACATATATTGGTCAGGGAAGTAAGGCCGGCAAACTTTTAGCATGGCAACTGAAACAGCGAGCTGCAGCTAAATGGGTTACAACCCTTAGACACCCCAGGATGAATGCCTTAATTGCTGATCCCGAGGGTATCCTAAGTTTATTTTATGAGTATTATAGGGAATTGTATACCTGCGACTCCTCAAACCCTGACCAGGAATCTACCATGAGGGATTTTCTTGCGAAGATCCCTTTTCCGAAACTCCCAGATAACTTTTTTTCAATGCTTGAGGCTCCGATCTCAGGGGAAGAAATAGCGGCTACTATTGATGTGCTGAAATTAGATAAGGCGCCTGGGACCGACAGGTTCACGGCTCCTTTCTACAAAACCTTTAAACAACAACATCCCTTGCTTCAGCAAGTATACAAGTTTTGGCATGACCAAGGTGTCAATGAACACTCACTATTCAAAGCCAGGATTATATTTCTACCTAAACCCGGAAAATCCCCAGAAGAAGTGGGCAACTATAGACCTATTTCTTTGTTAAATATTGATATTAAAATTTATGCTAAAATTTTAGCTAATAGGTTAAAAAGTTCTTGGGTGACGCTCCTCAGCCCAGAACAAGCTGGGTTCGTGGAGGGGCGTTCATCTGCGGATCATTTCAGAAAATTATTTTACCTAATTTCCGCGTCTGAGGACCCAAGCCTGGAAGCTGCTTTGGTTTCCTTGGACGCAAAAAAGGCCATCGATAGAGTGGACTGGAGGTTTATGTTTGAGGTTCTGGATAAATTTGGCATACCAAAAAAATGTATAGATTATATTCGGGTCTTGTATACTTGTCCTTCAGCTAGGGTTCAATGTAATAATCTTATATCGAATGTATTTTCTCTTACTCGGTACCCGTCAGGATCATGGCTCTCTCCGTTTTGTTTAACCTCTATCTGGAGCCTTTAATAAGGGCCTTGAAATTGGATAAACAAATACAGGGTATTAGGTTAGGAGCCTCGAATGCAAACTATCTGTGTTTGCAGAGCGATTTGCTTTTAGCATATTAGGGATTCGAAAAATCTCTTCCCAGATATTGCAAGTTATTTCCTGTTTTAGCCTCTTTTGGATATAAATTAAATAGGAGTAAAACCATAGTTTACGCATTGTCCCCTATCCTACAGAAAGATTGGTGCATCTCCCTAGGTCTTCAATGGCAGAGGAGCTCGCTGTTATATTTGGGTATTCATATTTCTAATGACCTGGTCTCCCTGGCCAACCTTAACTTTAGGCCGATAATAAAACAAGTTAAAGAGGACTTGGAGAGATGGATCAAATTGCCGTTGTCATTCTGGGGTAGAGCTAACGTTATAAAAATGATGGTATTGCCAAGATTGTTTTATCCTTTATCTAATTTAATTATCTATCTCCCCAAGTCCTTTTTCAGGCCTCTATATGCTGCTTGTTCGGATTTTTTATGGCAAGGTAAGCCACCTCGGCGGGCATACACCAAACTCACCAGGCTCAAGAAGGCAGGGGGGTTGCAGCTCCCGGACTTTTATGTTTATTATTTAGCTATTCATGGGCTAAGGTGCTCACAGTGGATTAAATCGGCGGAGGGTGACCCTGATTTGTCGCTATGTTCCCTGTTAGACTGCCAAGTTATTAGGGATTTTGACTTAGATTTGCAATCCCTTCTCTACATACCGTGGTCTAAATGTCCGTACAAACTCAGAAATACTCCACTGGGATGGGACGTTAGGGCCCTCCACCAACTTTATTCCCTATTAAATATCCCTTTTAGGAAGGGCTTATCGCAACCTTTGCTGAGGAATCCCAATATAGTGGTAGGTGGGAGGCCTATTGTGAGAGCTATAGGTAATATGGGCTCAATTGGGTTTTCTGGGATTTTCTTTCAGAAAACTCAGTAAGCTCTCGAGGTATTGATGGAAAAACTGAAGGTAGGTCAGAATGATCTACTTGGGTTATATCAAGCCTATCGGTGTTATTTCATTTTTGGGGAAGGGACCCTGGGGTGAGTTAGTAGAGCCCTTCCTGAGTAAGCTCAATGAGCAGACGCTGGCCCATAAGGCTATTTCTAAGATATATAGATTGATATTGTCAATGACTACAAAGAAAGCTTCTTCTTTGGCCTACTACTGGGACTCCAATGTAGTTAAAGGATGGCCTATCGAGGTCTGGGAAAGAGTGTGGAGGGACATTTATACCTATAGTAAACAAGACAGACTGAGGAATGTCCAGTTTAACATACTGCATGACCTTTATTTATCCCCAGCGAAGCTTTCTCGGATCCATCGATCCTGCTCGCCAGTCTGTGTTGATTGTGGGACCCCATTGGCCATAACTTATCATAAACTCTGGACCTGTCCCAAAGTTGTTAGATTTTGGGCCTCTGTTAAGCATTGGATTCTCCGTATTGTAAGATAACAGCCTTTTTCAATCGAGAGACTTGCTTGTTGGGAATGTATGATCAAGTTCCTACAAGGTCTCTAAAGTGGCAAATTGCTCTGGTTTCTCTGGTGACTAAATTACCCATTCTCAGGCACTGGCAGGGTGGCTGGGAGCCCTCATTTAGAGAATGGTGGGATGAATTTTTGATGGCACTATCCGCCGAAAGAGCAGTAACGGGCTTCTTTGGCTCTTCAAAGAAATTTCAGGAATGTTGGGAGGAGGTCTGGTCATCTTTAAAACTAGAACCTACCTAGGGTAGGGGGACCTCTACAACCCAATATCCCTTCTAGATTATGTGTTGCCTCTGGTGGTGTCAAACTTTCCCCCTCCTATGATTTGGCGCCCAGAACTAGAGTTAGAACTTCCCCACCCATTACTTAGTGTCTTCTTTCTTGTTGCTTCTCCCTCTCTATGTAAGACATCTATGAAAGACTTCCATGATTGCCTTCTATTGCTGTTGGACTGATTAGGCCCCAGCATTACTAGGGGTTATTATCCATAAGGTTCTGTTTCATGAAGGGGTGTTTTGTTTTTTTTTATTGTGTTTCACTGCTGAAGCTGCCCTATTTTGGGGGGGGGAGGTGGGAGGGTTATTGTTGGTTTAGAGGTTAGCTTTTTTCTTTTGGGTATTATGGTTAAGGTTTATGTATATGTTTTATGATTGATGTATGTCTGTTAATAATAAAAAAATAAAGTTATTTGCAAAAATAAAAAAAAAAAGATGGTCTGAATTCAGTGGGCGGGAGCCCCAAGATCCAAAAACTAGGAGTGGTAGGAACCTTTTGCCACAGTACATTGGAAAAACATGTAAGTATTTCCAACCAGAAAGGATGGATGGGATCACATTGCCACAGTATATGGAGTAAGTCTGCTCCATTCACATTACATCTCCAGCACTTCTCGTTCATAAGTAAATTCATTTTCTTTAGTACTACTGGAGTACGGTACCAGAGGTGTCTTATCTTATTTTGGATAAAGGAGCTTCAGGGGTCCCCACAGGCTTTTTTTTGCTATTAACCAGCCCCTTTGCCAGGCTTCCTCAGTGACGGGAAGATTTAACATATGCTGCCATCTAGTCTTGGCAGGTAGGGATGGGTCTGTTAGAGCACCCCTCATATACCTATAAATATGGCCTGCCAGGCCTTTCTGTGATTGTAGCCAGCCATCTAGAGGCAGTTTGTTTTGTATGGCTCTGCCCTTGTCTTGACACATCGAGCACCCGCACCCCCTTTTCAATCTGGATGAATAATAAACATGTCTCAATTGAAAATATCTCCAAAAATTACTAGGACCCAAATTAAACTTCTCTTTCAGACAGGTAAAACTATCTGTGGTATGGCCATCCTCCATTAGTATGTCTTGTAGAGTATTGATCTGCTTCCCCTTCCAGCACTCCCAGTGCAGGGGTTTATGATCATGGTCCAACCTGGGTTGTTCCATAGAGAGAGGTATTTCCCCAGATTCAAGCAGGAGTTACTTATGGCCCCCACTTGATACCAGGCCTTATGAGCTGCTTTTATTGTGAACCAAAACTGAAAATTAGAAGGGAGGGGAATGCCCATATATATCCAACCAGATTGGACCCTTGCAGGGCCACCCTCTCTATTGCTTCCCAAGCTGGTAAATCAGAGTTGTTTCTCTGAAGCAGTCTGCATCTGGCTGTGGCTGAAAATGCATATGCATAATGTTGAAAGTGCAGAAGGCACCACCCACCCTTGCTCCATGGAGCACGGAGTTTGGCTGTACTATACCGCGGGGTTTTATTTTCCCACATAAATGCCCATATTATACTATCCAGTAATTGAAACCATTTCTTGGGGATCTCAATTGGAAGGTGGGATAGTATATAAAACACCCTCGACACAATCATCATTTTAATTGCCGCCACTTTCCCGGGGAGAGAGAGGTTTAACTGTTTCCACCTTTGAGTTTCTACCTTAAGGCTATCAATCAGTGGAGACAGGTTAGTCTCCGGAAGGGAGGACACATTAGCATTTACCCTAATACCCAGATACTTAATTCCTGCCTTGACCCTAAACAAGCCCACCACTGAGATATCTTCAGATGAAAGCTGCTTATTCAGGGGGAGGACTTCTGTTTTACCCTGATTAATCCTAAAGCCTGAGATGCAAGCAAAGGACTGGAGTAACTTCACAATATATTTGGCACTGAACTGAAAATCGTCAGTTAGAATGAGACAGTCATCAGCAAATAACAGCGCCTGTTATGACTCAGAGCCTACCCATATACCTTTAATATTTGGATGCTCTCTCAAAGCACTAGCAAGGGCTTCTATGACCAGCACAAATAACATCGGAGAGAGGGGAAATCCCTGCCTGATGCCCCTATGTAGTTTGAACGGTGCAGAGAGTGTGTTATTAGTAAGCAGTCTGGCCATAGGAGACAGGTACAGTATTTTGACCCAGCCCCTAAACACATCACCAGAGTTGTAGTGCAGCAGCATCCTGTGGAGAAAATCCCACTCTACTGAATCGAAGGCCTTCTCAAAATCTACTGAAATAGCAGCTGCTGGAGTGGGGGCCATCCCTGCCTTCTGTATAAGGGAAATTAAGGATCTAATGAGATCTGAACTGGCATGGCCCTTCACAAAGCCCACCTGGGAGGTGTGGATCAAACAGGGGAGGATTTTCTCCAATCTAGCTGCTAGTACCTTAGCTAGTATTTTGGTGTCCGTGTTAATCAATGAAATGGGCCTACACTTTGGTACTTTGGTATTTCTGGACAAAAGAAGGCAGGTTGCCCATCAGGATTGTCCTCCATATACAAGGAACATTAACCCAGTCTTTGCTCAGACATCCATATGCCTAATTTATTTTTAAAAATTGTAATGTTTGTAGAGTCAACTATCTCTTGTGGTAGTTTATTCCACAGTCTAGGTGTTCTAACCGTGAAATAATTAATTATTTTGTTACTATTAACCCTTGCTACTTCTAATTGTTAATTATGAAGTCTAGCCACTATTTTTCTAGTGGAAAATTTAATGCCACATAATTTCATTTGTTCTGGATTGCCGAGAATTTTAAATAATTGTAGTAAATCTCCTCGACTGCGTCTCTGCGCAAGTGTTTGTAATCCTGTTTTATGTAATCGAGAACAATAGTCCATATTTTTTAGGTGCGGTAGTTGTTTTGTGGCTTTACGTTGAACTTGTTCTATTTTATTTATGTCTGATTTCAGATAGGGATTCCAGAATGGAGAGCCATAGTCCAGGTGGGGCCTTATATGAGATCTATAGAGGGATAATAAACAAGATTCAGATCTAGTAATAAATGTTTTTGAAATTCTACACAATAATGCATTTGTTTGGATTGCTATTCTAGTGCAATGCGTGGATGGGGTTAATTTGTAATTAATTATGATCCTTAGATATTTCTCAGCTGATGAAGTTCTAATAATAGTATTATTTAAGTAGTAATTTTGGACCGGGTTATTTTTTCCAAAGTGTATTACTGCGCATTTAGATAAGTTGAAATACATTTTATTTGTTTTTGCCCATTTTTTCAATAGCCATCAGATCTTCTTGGAGCCCAGTTTTGTTACTGTGATTTATGGCCATCCCTCCAAGTTTGGTATCGTCCGCAAACTTTACCATTGTATTACTAGGGGAGATAGTCATATCACTTATGAATATGTTAAATAGGGTTGGTCCAAGCACCGAACCTTGTAGCTTGTAGGTAGGGTGTGGTCCTTACCTTTTTTAGGAAGGACTGTGATGATTGCCTCCCTGAGGGTGGTGGGGAGAATCTCCTGGTCCCAAGCTTCTTGTAACATATCCCTTAGTGGATGAGATACTGTCTCTGGTATTACCTTATAAAAATCAATAGAGAATCCATCTCCCCCTTGGGCTTTTTTGGGGGCCATTTTATTAATTGCCTCTTTTATTTCTTGAATCTCCATGGGCCTCTCTAGATGGTCTCTCTGGGCATTTGTGAGTCTAGGAAGTTGTGTACCTGCCATGAACTCCTCAAATTTAGACTCCTCCCAGGTAGTGTGGGAGCTGTACAAGGTTTGTAGAAAGATAGCATGATTTGGTTAATGACCTCTGGTTTACTATGTTTTACACCTTATTGTCCCTTAGTTGGGCTACATGCCTCTCAGCTTGTTATTTTTTTAGCCAGTAGGCTAGGAGTTTCCCAGCTTTTTCTCCCCCCTCCCAGTATTTATGTTTTAATCTTAGAATTTGTAATTCCGCTTTTCTAGACGCAAGCATGTTTAATTTCATTTGTAGGGCCAGGAGGTCGTGCAGCAGATCAGGGTTCTGGAGTTTAGTAGGGTCCTTCTTGTAAAGGCCTTCTTTCTCTCCCTCCCAATACCCTCTCTAGTTCCTTAGCCTCATTTTGTCTCTGCTTCCTACAGTAGGCAGCATAACTAATAATGTGACCTCTAATCATGGTTTTAAAAGCCTCCCAGATGGCTGCTGCAGTTGCAGACCCACGCAGATTGTCAGAAAAAAGGTTTTAACCTCCCCTTAAGCCACTCTTTGAAGTCTGTCTCCTGCAAACAATAGGGGTGTCAAACCACCAACTGACTGACCTAGTGTGGGGAGCAAAATAACCCAAGACTAATGTTAAAGAGGCATGGTCTGAAATGTATAAAGGGGCAATTATAACATCAAGTACCTTATTTATAATGTTCGGAGAGATAAACCA
Source organism: Neoceratodus forsteri (assembly GCA_016271365.2). Lineage (NCBI taxonomy): Eukaryota > Metazoa > Chordata > Ceratodontiformes > Ceratodontidae > Neoceratodus > Neoceratodus forsteri. The sequence goes on along the minus strand of CM028132.1, from coordinate 962,476,747 downwards.
ATAGTCTAATCTACTAGCAACTTGTTTGGCCTCAGACAAATAGGTATAGTCCCTCTCAACCGGGTGGGCTATTCTCCATATGTCTTGCAGCTTGTGCAGGGATAACATATCCTCTAAAGCCCTAATGGATCAGGGGGGTGCATCTGGCTTGGAGTTGGATCTATCCAGGAGGGAATCCATAGTTAAATTAAAATCCCCTCCCCAGGAGAATGTCATCCTCCCCTCTGACAACTCCAATAGCTCTTGTGAGAGTTTATGAAAAAAATCGGGGGTGTCCTCATTTGGAGCGTAAATGTTAGCTAAAACTATATTCCCTGTGGGGGTGCCTACTTTGGCTAATACCCATCTCCCTCTTTTGTCAGCGCTTTGTTCTTGCATAGACCATTTTAAGTTTTTATGACACAGTATGGCAACCCCTCCTCTGGTTTTGTTAGCCACACTATGAACTTCCCATCTCACCCATTCCCACCTTAGTTTTTGCGCTTCCATATGATTTAGCTTAGTTTCCTATAAGAAGGCTATCTGAGTTCTCAGGGATTTAAGTCTGGCAAGTACTTTCTTATGTTTCATGGGTGAGTTCAGGCCCCTCACATTCCACGAAGTAGCCATTACCATATCTTTACCTGCCATGAGTAGTAACAGTCAAAAATGCCAGACAGCCCCACCTAATTAGCAGGAAACTAAGAAGTCTGTATGTAGGAAGCTTGGCCCTTGAAACAACACCTAGTCCCCTTCCATGTCTGCCCTCTGTATTTCTGCAATCCCCACATACACAGTACAACAATTCACTTAATGCCCTCTAGTCCCTATAACAACTTTTTTTTGTACCTTTCCATACCACCCTCCTTGTACCAAACCATTGCCTAAAAGGCTCTCCTTGTACGGTCTGACCATTGCATATGGATATGGTCCATGATCAAGAGAACCCCTCCTGAGTGTGGGACCTGGTAATTTACCAGAAACCTCTAATTTTGCAATCATCCTATAGTGTGACCTCTACTGCTACTTGCCCCGAATAGTCCTGTGAACCCCCTCAAAACTTACCATGCGGGGAGTACCAGGTTATAAAGCAACAAATCATGGAACATAAAATTGACACCCTTGAACCATGTTTGAACCAACAATAAAATCCAGCTCAGTTCCCCCCTTTTAACCACTAGATGGGGGATGCACTCTCTCTCTAACTGACTGAACCCAGTATTTGCTGTGCAGATCTAAAAAAAAATAAATAAATAATAAAAGGCTTTGCGTTAACTCACTGATGTAGTTAGAAAACACCTAACTTGGCTCACCCAAATAACATGACTCATATTAGAGCTTAGGCCATCCGACAAAGGAGGCAGGGCAAGCCCCAAAATACTGCCTCCTCACCATAACCGGCCAAACATAAAAGACCCTACTTGGGTGCCAGCCAAACAAGGGGGACTATCCCCTATATGTTAACTGGCAAGGTTGGAATCCCTTAGTCATCTTGGTGGCTGTTGCTTGGCCTGCAGATTCCCCTCGCATTTGGCCCAGTCTGTGCACTGTGGGGCCCAGTCCTTAAGTAAACTCTTATCCATGAGATCTTCTGGGGACGGACAGTCCAAATTCTTTGTTAAGTCCAGGGCGTGCGGCACAAGGTCCCTCAGAGGTTCATATCTATTGGACAGCTTAATAGGTGTAATGGCTGGGGAAATCGTGCTGTCATCCGAGAGGATTTGCAATCTCTGTCTGCACCTAGATCTGTTCTTCCTGACCAATGACTTTCTGCATGGTGTATCCCTCCCAGGCTTCTTTCATCATCCCCGACGAGTTCTCCGCCAGGCCCCCCCTGGCTCTGTATCCTTTGGCTGGAATTGGTTGCTATCTTCATAGAAATTGGGGAGTTCTCCCTGTGCAGTTTACTTGTGCTACTCGGAGGTTGTGGGGATTTGGTCATGTCACTACTCGGTATCTGTATGTTATGCAGAAAGTGTTCCACATCCCCTGGGCTGTTAAATGTATGAGAGACCCTGTTGTATTGGATTCTGAGCTGTGCAGGATATCTGAGCGAGGTGGGAATACCCATCTTGTATAGTTGCTGTTTCAACTCTGCGTATGCTCTTCTCCACCTTGCTAGCTCCTTAGAGAAATCCTGGTAAAGCTGGATGGTGCAACCTTGCCATGTTAGGCACTTTAATTCTCTTGCTAGGCAGAACTATATCTCCTTTACCGGGTATCGAAAGAAATTTGCACAATACTGGACAAGGGCACTCACCAGGTTTGGGTTTGGGTGCAGTGTGCGGTGGGCTTGTTCAATCTCTGGTGGGGCCTCAAGCTCCAGTCCTAGCATCACTGGCAACACATCCTCCAAAAAGGATATCATGTCCTTGCCCTCCATTCCTTCTAGAATTCCCACTATTCTGATGTTCTGCCTTCGAGCTCTATTTTCCAAATCATCCACTTTGGAGAGTAAGTACTGAGTCTGGCCATGACGTTCCCTCAGGTGACCGTCGTGCTGTAAATTTGTTCAGATTGCTGCTTTATAACTTTTTTGGAGCCCTCCACCCACTGGGCTAGTACTCGCAGCTCCTCATTTCTTTGTGTAGATGCTTGCTTTAGATCTGTAGTATCTTGTAATACCTTGTTTAACATCGCCGTCATATTTGCAATGTCTTTGACAAGCTTTTGGAAGTGATGGAGGAGGCCATTTCTCCCCCTGCAGTCACTGGGTTGATGCCTGTACACTGTGTGTCAAACTGGGTGCTCCAAAAACTCAGGAGGCACTTGGTTCTTGGCCTATATAGTGCGTGCAACGCAGCCAGGCCTGAGTTGTTAATCACATCACAGAATTGCAAGTCTGCCTCCAATTTTCACAAGAAATGTCTTAAATGAAAGATCTGGTGATCTGACAATGAGAGCTTGCTCTCAGAAGCACTGATCTCCTGACTGGATGTCATGGATGGGCTGCTAGGGGTTCACAGGGTAACTCCAGCAAGAATTAGCATGCCACCATGTTGGCTGCCAGGCTCTGCCCAGTTCTACCTGGTAGAACCCAATTCTACTACCTGGTAGTACCAGGTAGAACCTTGTAGAACTTTTTTGGGTTCTACTCAAAAAGGATGCAATGTAGAACTTTTACAGGTTCACGCAGCCCTAGTAAAAAGTTGCTAAAACTCCCCAAATGCCTGCTGAAATAGATATATTTTCAAGCTCCTCTTTAAGGCCTCCACTGAGGGGGCCTTTCTCAAGGCTCTAGGCTGGGAAAATCCAGAGAACCAGACCCACTACATCTAAAGCTCAGTCCCCTGATGTCTTCAACATGGCCGTTGGAACCTCCAGGAGGTCCTCCCCAGCAGAGCAGAGTGGGCAAACAGGGATATGTGGGTGCTGGAGCTCAGCCAGGTAGTCTGGACCCAGCCCATGTAGGACTTTATAGGTTCACAGTCTCACTTTAAAAGAGATAAGCTACTTCACCATCAGTCAATGCATATCACGTGACACTGGTGAGATATGACACAATTTTGAAAGCCTATTAGTAACTGAACAGCTGTGGTCTGCAGCAGCTGCAGACACTGCAACATACCTCTGCTAATCCCAAAGTAAAGAGTGTTACAGTAGATCAGACTGCAGGTCACAAACACATGTGCTAGTGTAGCAGTTCAAGACAAGAGATAAGGTATTTAATCTGGAAGATATTCTGCAGATGAAAAAAGCCATTCTGGACTACTGCCAACACCTGAGCCTCCATTTTTTGGCCCTCACAAAGGATGACTCCCAGATTCTTCACCTTAGTAGCAGCCGAGAGCCCAGATAGACCAAGCTGAAGCCTGGTCTCGCTCCTGGAAGCTGCCACTCTCCCCAGTGGCCTGGCTCAATCAGTAGGACTTGAGTTATCTCTGGGTTCATGTTCAGCCAGCTCAATGACATCCAGTCTTGGATCTCAGTCAGACATCTATTTAGCACATTAACCATACCTGATGTCCAGGTAGAAAATGACACATAATGTTGAGTATCATCTGCAAAGCAATGAAATGCAAGACAATAACGTTTAATGATCTTGCCCGGGGTAGAATACAGACCATGAACATAGAAACATAGAAACATAGACTTTGATGGCAGATAAGGACCGCTTGGCCCATCTAGTCTGCCCATTTCCCTACCTACAAGTTAGGCCACAGATCCTAGTTAACCAACAGCCTATTTCTTCCTACCCCCACAAGAATTGCCTTATGTCCATCCCATGCATTCTTGAATTCTCCCACAGTTTTAGACCCCACAACCTGGGTGACAGAACCAAGCCCTGCGGTGCACCACAGAACAGAACCACTGGGTGTGAGGAAAATCTTCCTAGCACTAATCTCTGGGTTCTATCCTGAGATAAGACTCAGATCAGCTGACGACCTTGCCAGTGAGCCCTGCATACTCCCTGAGCTGATCCCAAAGAAACCCATATTCCACAGTATTAAATGCTGCTGAAAGATCCAGGAGGAGAGAACTGACCGTTCTCCTTCATCCCTCACTCTTAACAAGTCGTTATGTAGCCTGACTAGTGCAGTGTCTGTACTATACATACACCTAATTCCAGACTGGAGAGGCTCAAAGATGCCAAAGGCTTCAAGGTGTGCCTCGAACTGGATCACAACAGACTTCATAATCACCTTCCCAAAAAAGGAAGGTTAGAGATTGGGCAGTAATTCACAAAGACATCTGGTCCAGAGATGGTTTCTTCAGAAGAGGTTTCACAAATGTGCATTTAAGCATTGCCAGAAACATTCCCTCAGATAAAAAGCATCAGACAATATCGGCAAACACTAGGCCCAGATGCCCAACATAACTCACCTGTAGTCACATCAGGCCTGGGTCCAGGTTACAAAATGTTGTGCACAGCCACAAGATAACTTTGCATGCATTTTTCATTGTCACTGGTCAAAACTCCTCCCAAGACCACTGATTACACCCTAACCTACAGGTCCCCAACTGCTTGGCTGGCTTGGCCCAATTTAAGTAATTCCAGCCCTAATGGAGGACACCTTATCTGAGAAAAATGAGCAAACTCCTCACATTTTGAGCAGCATGTGATGCTCCTCCATAGGGGAGGCCACAAGGTGGGTTGAAGAGATTGTTAGGGGGTATATTTGAGAGCAGGACCAGAGATAAAGAAGGAGATGAAGTGCCTACCTGGCGACTCAGCATGAAGGGATGGAGAGTGGATTCTTAGGATCGCTAGGGTGGTAGGGCAGGAAGGAAAGCTGGATTTATTTATTTATTTATCTATTGTACACATTGGAATTACAATCCTTTGAGTCATGGACTCATTTCCAAAGGCTCCTTGTCAGACACATACCGACTGCAATAAACAAAACATGACATAGTAACAGAGTAACATAATAACAGAGTTTCATACAGTACGGTAGGTACATGAGTTAGTATAACAGTATAACAGAGGTATGACATAGAATAACTTCATCTAGCGGATACAGAGATATAACATGGAATAACATCATAGCTGTCCAATGCACCTTCTCAGGGGGACAGTGGGTGGGTGGCTGGAGAATCGAGCCAGAGAGGCCACGGGTCAATCAGCAGTTGCAGCAGTATGAGACAAAGAGGTGGTTTCTGAGTGCAACTTTGAAGGGGCCTATTCTAGGGAGGCTGGCAATAGATGCAGGGAAGGAGTTGTACCACAGCGGGACTCTATAAGGGAAAGACCATTGTGCGTGCGAGGTCTTGACTCTGGGTACTATGAGGGTTGGTTTGAAAGTACTGTGGGTCGATACTATGGGGGAGACAACCCTGATGGAGAAGGTCACCCCGAGTGGGGAGAGGCCCAGGAGTATTTTCTTAGCCAACAGACAGGATTGGTAAAGGATCCTTTTTCAAAATTGAGAATGTTGGCGAGCGAGTAGAGAGAGCAGGTGTGAGTGCATCTTTCAGCACCTGACAGCAGCCTGCAGGCCTTATTAATGGATAGTTGTACTCTATTAAGGACAGTTTTGTCAGCAGCAGCATAGATAGGGAGGCCATAGTCAACCAGGGGTAGGACTGATGAGGTGACTGCAGTGTGAAGTGCCTCAGGGGATAGGCAGTCCCTGTGACAGTAAAGGAGACCAACTTGTGTGTTTATGGCTGATGAGAGAGTTGTAATATGGTGGTGGAATGTGAGGGCAGGGTCAAAGGTGACACCCAGGTATTTGTATTTAGTCACCTGTTCAAGAGGGGCTTGAGTGCTGTGGAGGATTTGGAGGGGGGTGTTTCTGGTTTTATTCTGATGGTGGGCAAATAGCATAGATTTTTTTTTTTGAGGTCGATGATCAGCCTGTGATCAATGAACCATTGTTCAGCCTTGGTGAAGGAGTGCTGGAGGGTGTTCTGGAGGGTGGTGGGGTGTGGGTGCAAGATGAGAAGGACAGCATCATCCACATAGAAAATGATTTTTCCAGCACAAAGTGTGGGGAGAGTGTTAAGGTAGAGGCTGAAGATGAGTGAGCCTAATACATAGAAACATAGATACATAGACAGTGTCGGCAGATAAGGGCCTATGGCCCACCCAGTCTGCCCATTTGAGCTTGTAAGTTCAGTTTATGCTTTCCTAGAAGTCTGTTGCCCCTTACCCCTGACCTCCAGTATTCCTTTATGTCTATCCCATGCATTCTTAACTCCCTTGATTGTTTCTGCCCCCACCACTTCCTCTGGCAGGGTGTTCCACTTGTCCACCACCCATTCTGTGAAGAAATTCTTCCTCACGATTCCTCTGAATCATCCTCCCTCCAACTTCATCCCATGCCCTCTAGTCCTGGAAAATCTTTATCGCTTAAAAATAGTGTATTCCTGCATCCTGTTCCTCCCTGTAAGATACTTGTATGACTCTATCATATCCCCTCTCTCTCTCCTCTCCTCCAGGGAGTACATGTTCAGTTCCTTCAATCTGTCCTCATAGGACTCGTGATGCAATCCATGCACCATCTTTGTTGCCTCCTCTGAACCTTCTCTACCTGTCTATGTCCTTACATAGGTAAGGTCTCCAGAACTGTACACTGTACTCAGGTGGGGCCTCACTAGTGTCTTGTATAGTGGAATTATGACCTCCTTTTCCTGCTGGTGATGCCCCTGCCTATGCATCCCAGCATTACCCTATTTGTTTACCTGCCCTTGTCACACTGTTTCCCTACCTTGAGGTCATCAGAGATGATAACCCCAAGATCTCTTTCCTGCTTGGTGCAAGCTATATCCTCACCCCCCAGCTGATATATTGTGCCAGGGTTTTTGTGCCCCATATGCATTATCTTGCACTTCTTTGCATTGAATTTCAACTACTAAATCCCTGACCATTCTTCAAGTTTCTGCAGGTCCCTTCTCATTCTGTCTACACCCTCTGGTGTGTCTACTCTGTTACAGAGCTTTGTGTCATCAGCGAACAGTGAAATTCTGCCTTCTAGGTCCTGTGCAATGTCACTTATGAAGATGTTGAATAGGACCAGTCCAGCACTGATCCCTGTGGTGCCCCACTGGTCACTCTTCCCTCTGTGGAGTGACAGCCATTACCACCACCCTCTGTGTCCTGCCACCCAGCCAGTTACCTACCCACCACACTACTGTCCTGCCCACACCCATATTCCCAGTTTGTATAATAGTCTTCTATGTGGCACAGTGTCAAGGCCTTGCTGAAGTCCAGATAGGCCATGTCTACTGCCCTCCCCGATCCACCTCCCTAGTCACCCAGTCAAAAAATTCAACCAGGTTGGTCTGACATGACCTCCCCCTGGTGAAACCATGCTGCCTTGGGTCCTGTTGTCCATTGACAACCAGAAGTTCCACCAATCTCTCCTTCAGTAGTGCTTCCATGATCTTCCCCACTACCGAGGTGAGGCTGACTGGTCTGTAGTTCCCCGCTTCCTCTTTGTTTCCACTTTTGTATAAGGGACCACATCTGCTGTCCTCCAGTCTTTGGGTACCTCCCTGTTTCCAGTGATCGGCTAAACAGGATAGCCAGAGGTTCAACCACCACCTCTCTAGTTCTTTAAGGATCCTGGAATTTTCCCATCTGGCTGATGCTTTATCAACTCTGTGCTTCCAGTTCCTTCAGGACCCTTTCTCGTGTAAAGGACTTGTGTCCATTTCTGCACCATTCTCATCCCTTGCACTCCCTTCAGACCCATTACACTCCCCTTCCTCAGTAAAGACTGAGCAGAAATACCTGTTCAATATGTCAGCTTTACTGTTGTCATCCTCCACACGGCCCCCATCCTCCCCCTTCAGTCTCACTATCCCTCCCTTTGCCTTTCTTTTTTCACTTATGTAACTGTAAAAGGTTTTGTCCCCTCTACCCATTGATTTTGCAATGTGTTGTTCTGTCTGAGCTTTGGCTTCTCTTACTGACCTCCCTGCCTTCCTTTGCTTCTCCTGGTACTTCTCCCTATCCCCTTCTGCCTGTGTCTTTTTGTATTGCCTGAATGCAATCTTTTTGGCTTTCACTTTCTTTGCTACCTCTTTGGAAAACCATAATGGTCTCCTCTTCATTTTCCTCTTGCTAACCTGCTTAATGCATAATTCTGTTGCTCTTGTAATCCCCATTTTAAATACTGCCCACTGTTCCTCAACCCCTGATTCCTGCCCCATTCCCCTTAATGCCTCTTTCAAGTATCTCCCCATTTTCCCAAAGTCTGCCCCCCTAAAATCCAAGATACGTGTTTTTGTGTGGTTTGGTTCTGCTCTTTCTGTGATTTCAAACCATAATGACTGATGTCACTGTTCCCAGGTGCTCCCCACTGTTACCCCATCACACTGTCCCTGTTTGTGAGCACAAGGTCCAGTATTGCCTTCTGCTGAGTTGGTTCCATGACCAGTTGCTTGAGGAAGGCACCCTGAGGGGAGTCCAGGATAAATCTGCTCCTAGTTGATGCTGCTGCTGGGATGCTCCAGTCCACATCTGGAATATTGAAGTCTCCAACCAGTACTACCTCCCCCTTGTCTGCCATCTTTTGGATGGCTAGCATCAGCTCCCTATCTGTTTCTTCCTCCTGGGCTGGTGGTCTATAGACCACACCTGTGCAGATGGCTGGGCCTATTTTCCTTTCCAGCTTAACCCACAGTATCTCTCCCCCATTTTGTTCCTCCTGGATCTCTGTGGCCCTTACATCATTTTTCACATACAGTGCCACTCCTCCTCCCTTCCTGCCTGCCCTGTCTCTTCTAAATATGTTGTAGCCAGGTATGGCCATCTCCCAGTCATGATTGTCATTACATCAGGTTTCAGTGATGGCCACAATGTCCAGGTCTGACTGCACCATGACAGCCTCCAGATCTTCCATCTTGTTGCTAAGGCTCCTGGCATTTGCACACATGGCTTTCCATGATTTGACCTCCCTAGACTGTTTCGCTGTTCTACTCCAGCCCCTTCTTTGGTTGTCCTTTATCCCTGGTTCTCCTTGCTGTCTGCCCTTCTGCTGAATTTTGCCCCTTCTCTGCCTAATATAGAGCCTTGGGGAACTCTGGAGCAGACAGGTTGGGCATTGCACAGGGAGCTATTGATTTTTATATACTGGGACCTGGATGACAGGTAGCTGTCAAACCAGGATAAGGGCCCCTGAGAGAGACCAAGATTCTGCAGGAAGTTAAGAAGAAGAGGGTGGGAGACCATATCAAAGGCCTTGGAGAGGTCATTAAAGACTGCTCTGGCCAGGTGCCCATTATCCAGAGCTGTGTGGAGGAAATTGGTGAACTCTAGCAGGGCAGTGGTGGTACTGTGCCCTGTGCAGAATCCATGTTGCTCCCTGCACATGATGCTGTGCTTGGTAAGGTAGTCAGATAGCTGGTCAGCAAGGCCCAGCTATCTGACTACTGGCCAGAAGGATTTCCTTGTCCATCTGGGGACTAATGACCTTGCAAGAGTTGCAGCAGTGGCAGTGCTGGAAAGGCTTAGGGGACTGGGGAGGGGGCCTGAAACATGTAGCTCACACAGTGGCCTTCAGTAAGGTGCTACCTGTACATGGACAGGGAAAATTAGGGAACAGCGCACCATGGTCTTCAATAATGGTCTTCAATGACTGGTTGAAGGCATGGTTCAGAGAAGAGTGGTTTGGCTACACTGGGGACTGGGATCCTACCTGGAGGGATTTAGACCCATAGAAAGGAAATAGCCTCCTTTCATTTGGGAGGGGAATGGCAGTCCAGGGTGGAAGATTTAAATGTTAATTCGGTGGGCATTTAAACTAGCCAAGGGTGTAGGCAGAAAAAAAACAAGGGAGGAGGTAATTGCCCCCCTCCAGAAAATGGAGCAGCAGACAAGAAAAGCACAAGGGAAATAAAATCCCCAGGGGTAGTGTGGCATAAGGACAAGGAGGGGGGAAATGATGGGGGGTCAGGAGGTGGTTCTAAGGCTGAGAGAGGGGTTAAAGGAAAACTGCATGCAAAAATTATAAAAACACATGTTGTGCACTGAGTTTTTGTTTCTCTGATTGATTCTGGTATTCTGCTCCCTGCGTCTGTGACAAGATTTTTCTTACTTCCCCTGCCAGTTTTTTTGGCCCTGGAGGTAGCCATGTAGGCTTCTTTTATTGCTTTTGATCTGTTGGAATTTTCCCAGAATGTTTCTGGGAATCCTTTTAGTTAGATCTAAGACCTTTAAAGGCTTACAAGCTGTATTACCACCTAGTGACAGCACTTTACAAAGAAAATTGCTACACATCCAGAATAACAACAGTCACCACTTAGAGAAATCTGACTTTGGCTGGGAAGGGAAGGCAAGCACTTTTTCAAAGTGGTTAAGTTTCTCAAGTAGTTGCAGCTGGATGTCTTGACTAACTTATAAATAGGATCATGTGCTCTTGGTTCTAATCCTAGGTCTATGTGACATCATACCCAAAGGCATTGTGGGAAAATTCCAACATATCAATGGCAATAAAAAAATCTTGCATGGCAACCTCCAGGGGACATAAAACTGTCAGGGAAAAAGTTAAAAAAAAAAACCTTACCACAGGCACAGGGAACAGAATGCCAGAAACAATCAGAGAAACAAAAACCAAATGTACAACATGTGCTTTTACAATTTTTCATATAGTTTTCCTTTAAGGAAGGTGGTCACAAGTAGAATGAAAAAGGGGAGGACAGTACCAGGAACAAGAGAAGTGCAAAGGATGGAACTGGTAAGGGAGGACAAAGCAGGGTGATGGAGTTACAAAAGAAGTGGAGAGCAATGTGTGCCAAATCAAGGAGCCTAGGAAATAAAATTCTTGATCTTGAGGCAGTAATTGAGGAAGCAGACCTGGATCTCATGGCTATAATAGAATCATGATGCACCAACAACCAGAGCTGGGATGTGGCCATTCCTGGTTACACCATGTTTTGCAAGGACAGAACAGAGATGAAAAGGGGCATTGTTTTATGTGTGAGGTAATGTATACAGGCCACAAAGATACAAGGACACCAGGGGGGCTAAGGAATGGCTGGAGGTTCTTTGGGTTGACTTAGAGACAGTGTCGTCTGGGGCCTTTATCTGCATGGATGTGGTGTACAAACCACCAACATGGGGGGGGATGTTAGACAGAACTGGTAGATGACAAGCAGAGAGAAGGTATTGATTATGGGGGATGTTAATCTGCTGGATGTAGTCAGGAGCATTCTGGCCACAGCTACAGTAAGAAAAGTGCTATTTTTGTCTCCCTATAGGTTGCATTTCTCAGGCAACTGATTACAGAACCCATTAGAGATGGGGCAGTGCTGGATCTGGTACTTATAAACAGGGACAGATTGAAGACATCATAGTGGTTAGCCCCCTGAGTACAAGCAGTCATTGTACGATGTGGCTCGGCATACAGATTGGGCTAGAGAAAAACCACACTAGAACAAGAGTATTGAACTTCAGGAGGACAGATTTTAAAGAAAAGGGAGACTGCCTCAGAAAATACCTTGAAGAGGGGATGGCCTGGGGAGAATAGAGGCACAATGGAAAAAGATCAAGGAGGAACAACTAAGAGAACAGCAAGCTGTTTGAAGGAAGTAAGCAAGGGTAGGAGGAGGGAGAGGACACTATGGGTCTCAGAGGAGATGGCTACAGTGGCAAGGGAGAAAAATGCTTTTAGGAAGTACAAGAAGACCCGGACAATGGGGAACAGGGAAACACAATATATCTAGATAAACAAAGGGAGACATGAAAGAGGGTGAGAGCAGCTAAGGGACAAACAGAGGAGAGGATTGCCAAGGAGGTTAAAAAAAGAGGATTAGACTTTCTTCAGGCACTGTACATGAGTGAAAGAGGAAAGCAAGGGGTAGGATAGTGAGGATCAGGGGAGTGGGGAGGAATGTGTAGAAGATGGTCAAGAAAAAGCTACAATATTTGTAGTTAAATATTTTATTGAGTTTTCAAAAAAATGAATATAGTACAGTAATACAATACAGGGTAAGTACAGGAGTAATACAATTATATCTAACAGAATGCTCTGATTTCTAAACAGGTGGTATAGTTACCATCCTGAAAAGTAAAACATATAAAAGGGAACATATTAAAGATCATGTGCAGTGGTTTTCAAAACTAAAACAGGCAGTGCCACTTAATAAATATTGCTATTACAACTATTTGTGTTCCAGGCTTTGTAACAAAAGTTGACAAGTTCATACTTTTCCAGTGCCTTTTTTTGTGTTGTCCATTTCTCCAAAGTTGCTGGATGCTGTGTAAGCATGCCTCTAGACTGTCTATATCATTTGGGGTGGTACTTTACTGTGCCTTTTCAATATTTGTATTGCTACTAGCATAGTAATGTTGGTAACTTCATTGCTGCTTGTCAGTGTCTGCATTGTAATATGTTTTAAGAGGAGCCTTATCTGTGTTAATTCCTACTAGGGATGGATGTGTTAACCCTCGTAGAAAGATAATTTTAATATGGAGTAAAGAATAGCTGAGCCTGAATTTAGGTCAAGTAAAAACCTGCTAGGGGGAAAACACTTGGCTGGTTAGTGCACTGAAACTCTTATTAAGGTTTCAAAACTACATTACTGCCTCCATCTCCATTTACAGGGTAATGAGATAATTGTTTTAGTGCCACCCTGAAAAATCACATCTATTGAATGTCAGGTGTGAATGAGCACAGCAGTCATTAACATGACAATAGGACACATGCCTTTCACTACAATAGAAAGTTATAGAGCCTGCAAACTTTACAGCAATCTGTTGCTCTCCTTGATGTCTGAACAAGCTAAATTAATCAGTCCAAACTATTTCTCTATAACAAGTTCAAATTATAGCACCCACCAAAAACAGATGGATATCAATGGTCAAATATTTTTTTCCATTTATTATAAAAAACAGTACAAGAAATACATTTTAAATGTGAGAAAAAATTAAAAAGATTTTGCAAGGACAGCACCCTGCTTCATCAGAGTTAATTTCATTACACATGCAACACATTATATCTAGACCCCAATAAATACAATTAAAAAACAGCATGTGTAATGTTACTTATTAAAATTAATTGGCATTAATTAATTAAGCCAGGACCTTAACTTCAATGACAGAGTGATGAAACATTTTATGCAGCACAAACTATTTAGTTTACAAATATATATATATATATATATATATATATATCAGCCAATGTGATTTTCTTTAAATCAGTACAGCACTTTCAAATGTATTGTGCATCCTGTGTTTAAACTTCGTTTACACAGAATACTTGTCATCTGTTTAAATTCCCAATCAAACTTTGATATATACCATTACTTGATTCAGATAAGCCCTTATTGCATGCTGGTATGTTACAGCTAGCTGTGGGACATCATTGCAGGCTATCAATTATCAATTTCAATCAATACACATTACCTTTTGACATATTACAACCCACACCATCATGTACAGCAATTCTAGTTACAGTACCAAACAGCTTTGTTTTATTCTAATAAGCTATGCATTGGGGATAGTTTGCTTAACTTAGATATCACTTACAGTATACCCAGTAATATTTATAGTTTGCTCAGGAAAGCAGAGATCTATATTCTCATTCAACCCCTCATCACTTCTGGCTCTAAGATAATATATCCAAAAACTCTCAAGCTGTCCTACTTTTTTTTTCAAAATCTTCACCTCAAAGACCCATACAAACCTTTTCAATTCCAGTAAAACTAATGTCATGCTTCCCTGTTAATTGATTTAAAATCTGTTTAACAATTGCATATGCAACATTGGAATGGGCAATAGCTCTTACATGCTCTCCCATTCGCACTCTAAACTGCAGTATAGTTCTGCCCACATAAAAATGCCCACAGCTGCAATATAAAATATAAACAATCCCCACACTACTGCATGTAATAAAGCTATGTATTTCTATCTCTTTCCCTGTTGCAGGATCAATAAATTTCCCACCCGGCCTTACATATTTGCAAAAAGAACATTTTCCACATCTGAAGCATCCTTTCGGGGGGAGTAACCAACCAGAATGCACACTTATATCTGGCCATAGCATACTAGGTGCCACCCAATTCTTTATAGTTCTAGCTCTGTTAAAAACTATCTTTGGTTCTAACATTTTTCAACTTAGGTTCCATTTTCAATAGATCCCAGTTGTTACGAATAATGTTACTAACCTCCCTGGATCTAGTTGAAAATGTACTTACAAAAGGACACACTATATCTTCATTTTTTACTTTCATCTTAGGAGTTAATGTATCAGCTCCATCTATTTCTTTTATGTCCCCAATAGCCTTAGCTATTAACCAATTACTGTATCCCCTTTGTACAAATCTTTTTACCTGCTCCCCACATTTTTTTATATATTTGTTTTTTCTCGGTGCAACTTTGTTTTGTTCTAATAAGCTGTCCCTTGGGGATATTTTGTTTTACATGTGCAGGGTGACAGCTATCAAAAAACAGAAAACTACTTCTATCAGTGTCCTTCTGATACAAAGCAGTGCACACATAATTTTTATCATTTTCATAAATTGCCAAATCCAGAAATCTAATTTGATGCTCATTGATGGTATATTTAAACTTTAAGTTAACTTTAAGTTAGCATTTGTACTTTCCAGCCAAGCAACAAACTCAGTAAATTGTTCACTACTACCCTTGCAGGTAATTAATATATCATCCAGGAAGTGTTTCCATAAATCCAAATATTGAAAGAAAGGATTAGTATCAGTACTGTAAAGAATTAGTTCCCACCATGCACATATAGGCTTGCATAACTCAGAGCTACTATTGCCCCCCATTGCAGTTCCTCTAATTTGTTCATAGTATGTTTCCTGAAGTAGAAACATATTTTTAGTCAGCACCAGATCTGCCAGCTGCACTAAATAATGTGTGGGCATGTTTACTTGTCGTTCTTCCTTCCTTTGATTAAAAAAAATTGCAAAGCCTGAAGTCAATCTACACATGGAATCACTGTATACAGTGAATCGATATCTAGTGTAGCAAAATACCAACCATCCTGCATATCCAAATCCTCTACTAAATGAATGACCTCCATCGAGTCCCTTAAATAAGATCTAACTTTAATCACCAATGGTTGCAAAAATTCATCCAGAAATATTGAAATAGGCTCTTTAAGCCATCCATTACTCAGTATAATTGGGCGTCCAAGGGGGCATTCCCTATTTTTATGTATTTTAGGCAAGAAGTATATTATAAGGACAATTGGATATGCTACTGTTAACACCTTAAACGTTTTATCTGTTGTATACTCCTTTACAAAACCATAACTTAATATTGAACCCACTTCCTCTTTAAATATGTTTGTTTGATTACTGGAAAGTGTTTCATAATAACTAGTATCCTCCAATTGTTGGTGTATTTCTGTCTTATAAAAAGTATGATCCAGAATTACCACTGCCCATCCTTTATCCACTGATCTAATAACAATGTCAGCATTCTCCCTTAATTTATCCAGTGCCACCATCTCTTGTTAAGTGCAGTTTGAAAAAGCAGGTGTTCTGGTGTTTTTTTAGAATTTCCAAGTCTAATTCACATTTATTTACAAACACTGAAACCATAGGGTTATATATAGGACAATGAATAGGTCGTACCCTAAACAATTCAATATTATTTAACTCTTCCTGTTCTGAATTATTGAAATCGTCAGTACTATATAAAGCTTTAAAAGTAAAATTCCTCACAAACTTATGTAAAGCCACTACAGTTCAGAAAAAATAACATCAGAAGATGGTTAAATGACAACCCTTTACTAAGAATAGCATTTTCAAATTCTGACAATTCATATTTGGAGATATTTATAATCAGGGGTAAATCTTGTATTTCAGTAGCTGGCATTTTACATGTATCTTGTACTAATACCTTAGCCTTCTGCTTCTTCCATGCCAGTGTCCCCCTCCTCATCCTCTTGTGCCTCTTTGTTGTTGCAAATCTTGACAATGGTAAGAGTCCTGAAATCTGGTTTTCCTCTTGCTTTTCCATAGTGGTATCTCCTGTTCCACCTGCTCCTCTTCTAAAAAACATTAGAATCACTGTCTGAAGCTCCTGTTGTATAGTCCAGCACTGTTCTTTCCTCCATCTGCACTGTCGATGCCGTCGATGCCGTTGCCTGTTTTAAAATAGAAGTAAGAGCAGTAGCATTTTTCTTACCAGCCTAATCATATACTCAATTTAGTTTATAATCATTTTCAAATGTTTTCTTTTTTGTCTTTTGTAGCTGCAAGTTATATTTTGTTATTTTATCAAACAATTTCTTATTAAATGCTTCCAGCTTTTCTAATGTACTCTGCTCCTTTAATTTTTGTCAATTTCAGCTATTTCTTGCTATAAGGCATCTCTCACCGGTTTAGCTCTAGAGAGAGAAGTAAATTCACATTCTTAAAAGATGCCTCATCTATGTGCTTTCCCCACATTTACATACATTCTAAATTTTCCATCCCATATGCAGGTTTATCAACTATGCATAAGCCCAGTGTGATTCTTTTAACCTCCAAATAAGCCTCCAAAGTTACTTTGTGCCAATACAATGCACGGTCTTTCATGACAAGCTTTTCAATTTTCTACAGATATCTTTTACCTGCATTTTAGCTTGTGTTTTCACATGTTCTTCTGTTGCTGCCAAAACTGGGTTTATACCACCTTTGTTTTCAAACAAAAGATCTGCAAAGCTTCTCACATTTTCTGGCGCATTACTCAGACTCCCAGTTGCCATACTTACAACTCCTTCCATACATAAATGCAAAGGACATCCACAGGGGAACTGCCGATGCCCATCTGAAAAGATTTCAGTAAAAATGTATGTTTATAAAATAAACTTTGTACTGCACCGCTCATGTAACACCACAAAAATTAATTGCTCTTATATCCAAATGTTGTTACGCCTTTTAAAAGGCAACCTGTGCTCAGCCAAAAATCAAGAATACAATTCAACAGCAAAGATCAGAGCACCAGGGTAATTGGTGGTGCTAAATAAGCTTAAAGAAGCATAGCAAGTTCAAATCATAGCACCCACCAAAAACAGATGGATATTAATGGTCAAATATTTTTTGCCATTTCTTATAAATGGCAAAAAACAAGAAATATACAATAAATACATTTTAATTGTAAGAAACAAGAGCTAACGTTTCACAAGTAAGGCACCCTGCTTCATCAGAGTTAATTTCATTACACTTGCACCACATTATTCTGTATATAGACTCCAATCAATACAATTAAAAAACAACACATGTAATGTTACTCATTAAAATTACTTGGCATTAATTAATTAAGCCAGGACCTTAATTTTAATGACAGAGTGATGAAACATTTTTTGCTGCACAAACTATTTAGTTTAAATATATATATATATATATATATATATATATATATATATATTGCATACTGTATCAGCCAGTGTGATTTTCTTTAAATCAGTACAGAGCATTTCAAATGTATTGTGCATCCTGTGTTTAAACTTCATTTACACAAAATACCAGTCATCCATTTAAATTCCTAATCAAGCACTTTGATAAATACCATTACTTGATTCAAATAAGTCCTTATTGCATTCTGGATGTTACAGCTAACTGTGGGACATCATCGCAGGCTACCAATTATCAATTTCAATCAATACCCATTACATTTTTTTTTTATTTGTAAATTTTTTTTATTTTCTTAAGCATCATCATACAGGCAATATACAGATAATACAGTCAAGTACAAAATGGTTACATGAAACAAAATAGTTACAGAGGCTATAATGGACAAACACTAAAAGGAGAGGGGAGAAGGGTCGAAGATGGGGACCAGAAGGGAGCAAGAACAAAAAAGGGGGGGTCTCATAGTGTAGAAGATGGTGGTAAGGTTACACTTTAACAACAAAGTGCAAGGAAAAAATCCTATTACTCACCTTTCAAGGAGTGTGACAGCACTATTGAAACTGGTGAAATGGGGTGAGAGATTTAGTATTCCTATGCTTCTACCATGGATCACGTCTACATCCTGTGCCAGAAATTGTTTGAGCAGGATTCAAACAGGACCTTGCGAGGCATCTGCTGGAACAAAAGAAATACACACTAAGAGTCTGTATACTCATGTACTAATGACTATGTGGGTTAGGATATATATTTGGGTACTGTTTTGAAAATTAACAGCTAAGTAAAACATACTGTCTAGCAGTCCTGCATCTATGGAACACTACATTATAAAACTGTAACATTCTAAAACTGTAAACTGTAAGAATGTACACCTAAGCTCTATGGAGCAGTACCCCTTTCTTTAAGGTCTACCCCAGTATACATACTAGTTTGATCCTGAAGTGAAATTGATATCTGAGGAACATCACACAGGCAACTTACTATTATTCTTGACTGTCTGAGGGAGGAACCACAGCTAATACAGCCAGGCTGGTTAGTGTTCATCCCACCCCTTCTGGTGGGTTGGCATAGGATCGGTATGTGGCCCAACATCTCTGAAACTGGACCATCTGGTTGGTACATAAATGTGACAGTCTATCCAGTTTTGCAAGAGCTCCTAATGAGGCTTCCACCTCAGAGAGAGTGGGGGTAGTTGTGGTACACCATTTGCACACCAGGGCTCTTTTAGTTTGGAGGGCCAGTAAAGCTACCATCTGCATTCAGACTGGGACAGATGTGAGATTGCAGTTCTGGTACCCAAAAGAAAGAACAGAGGGCACCTGTGGGATGTATTTGTGGAGAACATTTGTGGCCAGGGCACATACTTGTCTCCAGAGTTGTTGAACCTTGTTACATGACCAAAGTGTATGAACTAAATCACCTCCCTTTGCCTGGCAATGCCAGCAGCAGTCAGAATCAAGAAGTTTAGCCTTGCAAAGAACCACAGCTGTTTTGTACCAGGAGTGAGAGATTTTGTTCTGGATCAGTCTGGATCTTGCATCTTGGTACCACTTGTGGTTATCTATCCATGGTTCCAATGTTTAGTGGGAATAGTGCACTGAAGCATCCTTTCCCATCTTTGCTTGGATTCTTCTGATTGTGAGGGGAGGGAGTCCCATATCTGAGCATAGATTCTGCCCGCTAATCCCTTCGGGGTGCTGTACCCAGGTTTGTAACACCTCAGAGGTATGTTTGGTGGGGGTACAAAACAGGGGTTTGAGGGCAGCCCTTATCTGGAGATATCTCCAAAAGTCTGTTCCTGGGAGACCCTACCTGTCCTGCAAGGAACGAAAAGTGACCACAGTAGCCATATTAGGGTCCCATATGTCTCCCATCTTACAAATACCTTTCTTCAGCCAGGATTGCCATAGCATTGTCTGGTGACCAATGGTAATGGATGGATTTTGCCAGAGAGGTACCATGGGCAGAGGAAGTGGGTCCAGCAACAGTTTGTTGTGTATATAGTACCAAACTGTCTTAGAGGAGACAATGGTGGGAGGGAATGTGATCTTGAGAGAATGAGAGTGATGGGAGGATCGGATCTGTCAGGAGGAAGAAACAGTGCAGTGGGAGAGGCCGTAGAAGCCATATCTTGCTCTATATGGACCCATTGTCTTCTGTGAGAAGGAGTCATTTGTACACCAATGCACTGTCTGTGCCACCTGAAAAGCCCACTTATAGCCCTCCACCCATGGGAAATTCCACCTTCCTCGAGTCCAGTGAGCACGTAGTTTTGAATGGCTGAAACAGGATTTAGAACCTTCCCAGAGAAAGTCCCCTATTAAGGTGTCTGTAGGTTTAAACCATTGTTTAGGAAGGGAGATGGGTATGTGAGCTACCAGATAGAGAAATTTAGGCACAATTACCATCTTTATGGCTACTATCTTACCAGCTAGGGTGAGGTTTAATTTCCTCCATCTGTCAAACTCTGTCTTGCAGGCCAGCAGAAGTGGATGTGCATTAGCATTCCAAATGTCCTGTATTCTAGGGGTGAGCTTAATGCCCAAGTAGATGATTCCCAAGGAGGCCCAAAGAAGCCTGTGTTTCTGTGCAAGAGTCTGAGAGCAATGCTCATTTAGGGGAAGAAGTTCAGTTTTGTTTTGGTTGAGCTTCAGGCCTGAGTGGTCAGCAAAAGAGTCCAAAAGTGCCAACACAGGTGGGATTGAGAGAGGTCCATCCAGGAGTGGGAGGAGTAAGTCATTGGCATACATAAGAGTGGGATAAGCCATGTCTCCTACTTGAATTCCTTTTATATCTGGGTGCTGTCTGATAGAAACCACGAATGGTACCACCACAAGAATAAAGAGGAGAGGGGATAGTGGGCACCCCTGTATAGTACCCCAGGCAATTGGAAACTGAGGGGAGACCATGCTATTGGTGGCAACTCAGGTTGTAGGGTTATTGTAGATAGCCCAAACTTTGGTGATAAACCCTTCACCCAAACCCAGGTGGGATATTACCAAATACAAAAAGTCCCACTCGAGTGAATTGAACACTTTTTTGAAGTCAACTGCCATAGCCACTGCAGGAGTAGGCAGATGGCGGGCTACATGCATAAGATTAATCAAGGACTGTAAATGATCAGTACTATGATGCCCGGGGACAAATCCCACCTGGTATGGGTGAATAAGGTGTGTCAGGAGGAGACTCAACCTTAAGGTGAGTACCTTGGCACATATTTTGCTGTCCAGATTAATAAGGGAAATTGGACAGTAATTATTCAGGCTAGAAGGGTCCTTGACTTTCTTGGAGATGACCACAATGATTGCCTTTTGAAGAGAGGGAGGAAGGGTCTCTGTGATTTCAGATTCTTGGAAAACTTCAGTGAGAAGAGCGGTAATTACTAGGGCTAGCGCCTGATGGAAATCTGCTGTATATCCATCGTATCCTGGTGATTTATACCCCCAGAGGTTCTGAATGGCAGTGTCCACTTCATGTTTGGCAATAGGGGCCTCTAGTTCTTGAGCCTGTTGCAGAGTAAGGGTAGGAAGGTGCAAGCTGTGGAGAAAGGGTTGGGTACCGACAGCAGGTGTACTGTGTGTGGTGGTATATAGCTTCTCGTAGAAGGTGGCCATTATTTGATTAATATCCTGGGGACTACAGTCCAGGTTCCCCTTGGTGTTTTTCAGTCCAGGGATGAACTGACTAGCTTATTGTCATCTAAGTTGATATGCCAACACTTTCCCACCCTTATCTCCCCCATCCCAGAAGGTATGTCGGAGGCGGAGAATAGCCACATCTGCCTTTCTTTTGAGGAGTTGCTTGATCTCAAGGTGAAGTCCAAGGATTTATCTCCCAATTGGGGAGGCGGGGGAGTGAGAGGGCAGGGCCTTGAATTCGGCTTCAGCACGGATTAACTTAGTCTACAGGCATAAGAGATGTTGCTCACTTTCTCTCCATTTAGCTGCAGCATACCTAATAATATTACCTCTCATGGTGGCCTTGAAGGCCTCCATTGTGTTGCCGGGTGAGGTATCCGAGGTGGGATTAAGGGCTATGAAGGATGAGGCCTCATTCTTTGCCCAAAGGATAAAGTTGGGATCCTTCATGTGGAGAGGGTCAAGCCTCCATCTTTGAGTGGGGGAGAGACCAAGCCCCACTGTAATTGGAGCTGTACTAGAGCATGATCCAAGATCACCTGTGGAAGGATAGCTACATCAAGAGTACTGTGTAAAAGGGGAGGATATAGGAGTCAGAAATCTATCCTGCTATGTTAGGCATGAGGCTCAGAGTGAAAGGTATAATCTCTGGTTCAAGGATGAAATATCCTGCATGCATCGTTGAGGCCCTGGTCTGACATAAGCTGTTGTAATGCCCTGGCACCCCTAACATGCCCCTCTTCCCCAGTATCATTCCTATCAAGGGTAGGGACCAGTGTTAAATTAAAGTCTCCCCCCATGAGCAGTGAGCACCCCAGGGGTTTGAAGGAACTAATAGATTCAGCCAATGTATGAAAAAACTGAGGCTCATCTACATTCGGGGCATAGACATTGCAAAGTGCAATAAGACCATTTGGGGTATTGTATGTGCTCATTACCCACCTACCCTCAGTATCCCTGATGGAGCCTTTAAGAGACCATTGTAGGGACTTGTGTATCAAAATGAGCACACCATGATTCTAGAGGGTGCATTAGGGTGATCAACTTGGCCAACCCAGACTTTCTGTAGTGTCTTGTGATCCATACCAGTCAATTTGGTCTGTTGCAGGAAGGCCACTATAGTTTTTAGCATTTTTAGGTGGAAAATAACCTTTTTCCTTTTAATGGGGGAGTTGAGCCCCTTCGCATTCCACATGTGGAAAAGCAACTCCGCCATTATCTTGGGGAGGGACAATGTCTGCACTTCTTCCCCTGAAACTTAATGTGGAAATGGAAAGTACATGAAGTATTCTCACTTAGAGAAAGAGATGCAGCATAAGGGCCTTATAGCTGAGTTTCCTTGCAGGAAAGGAGGGGGAAAAGGGAGTAGCAAGGCTTCTCAGCTGTAGTAGTAAGACGAAAAGGGTTAGGCAGATTTATTCACCAGCTAAAGCACTCTAACCGCCTAGGTTACCACACTACTGCTGGACCTGTAACAATTTGCATAAATACCAGAATGTGTATGCAAACCCCAAACTAGGGTAACACTCACAGAAAGTGAGCAACAAATTGAGAAAATATTAAAGAGAGGCAAAAGGAAAAGGAAAAGGAAAAAATAAAAAAAAATAAAATTATCTTCAGAGGACAGAGGTGGCACCAAGTCCACTGGGTCCCCAACCAATGGCAAGTGCATCCTGTCCTGTGGGGAAGTGGACTTTTAGAGAGCCCACAGGGCTAGGACATCAATGGTGGTTGAACCACCTGTGAAAGGCTAAAGTATTCGAATTATGTCTGGTGCTGCGTTTGTATCAAGCAAGCTTTCCAGAGCATGAATACTATATCCTTCTGAGCTTCAAAGTACAGAAGAAGCTCGGGAGGGAGGGGGCAGCCCTTGTGGGGAGAGGGGATTGACACTCATAATACAGGAGAAGGGAATGATAGCTTAGTGTAAGTGCTATCTTACGAATCCCCAAGATGAACATGCAGCTTTACCAAGTGGCTGAGAATCAGTTGCTGCAGGTTCCACCCCACAACTGGCTACCTCAGAAAGGGGGGGGGAGAGAAAATTGCCCTTCCAATTCTGCATACTTTACAACATTCACAAATAACAGGAATTCAAACATAACTTTCATAAAGCTGATCGTCTTTTTTTGGGGGGGGCAGACAGATGCCACACAGATGTCTTAACCCAAATGGTGAGGGTCAAAGAGAGCATTTACCATATTCCTCTCTAACCCCTTCCCCTGTTAAACCGTCCCATTACTCCCCAAACACTAGGCCTAAAGACACTTATCTGAACTGTTCAAACAGGGAGCTCCGTGTGAAGTGTCTTCTCCTCGAAGTCATCCTTCTTGGGCTGCACCAGACCAATAACTAGGCCTCAGTCTTGGGAGGAGGGTGAAACAGTCCCTAGTGGTAATGAAGTGTCTGTTGCGTCAGCCCTGGATGTCTGCTTGCCGTCTTCGGTCTGGGCTTGTTCTTCGATTGTAGAAAGTTCCATGTCCCTTTGGCTTTCAGGTGCAAGATTCAGCTCAGAGGAGTCCAGAAGGGCAAAGCAGTTTTGTGAGAAATAGGGGCTGGTATAGATGGGCTCAGCAGCTTCCTCGCATAGAGTCTTAAGCTCCGATGGTTTGGAGGGGCCTCCGGCCTTGTGTCTATCCTTCAAGTGATCGCATTTAGCATGTGACATCGAGGGGGGGTCATTTTCAGCCTTTGGGATATCGGGGTTCCATCTCTCTCCAGCCTTTAACTAGGGCAGTACAGCCCTGTTGCAGGTCTGGGGCTTTCTTTAGTGGAGATCTGTCCAAGTACTTGGCCTTTAAGATGTCAAGTGGTGGGCTGTGACTCCAGGTAGTTGGGAGGGGCCAGGTCACTGAAGTAAAGTCCAGTGCCGCCTCTGGGGTATAGAACTGCTGCTGGTTGCCATTATGAGTGATTTGCAGGACATTGGAATATCTCAGAGAGAAGGGGATATTGAGATCATGGAGACGACGCCATGCTTCTGTGTAGGCCTTGCGTTTAAGTGCAAGCTCTTGAGAGTAGTCCAGAAAAAACATGATCTTATGTCTTTGTCACATCAGTGTGCCCAGTTCCCTAGCCTGGGCCTGTATAGCCACTTTCTCAGCTAATTTTAATTTACAGGCAATCATCGGTCGCAGTTTGGCTCCGGCCGTTGGCTTTTGCTGCAGAGATCTGTGAGCTCGCTCTATGGTAATTCAAGTATGTGGAGACAGTTTCAGGAGCACCAGTAAGGCCTGTTGCAGGAAATTTACAGGTTTCCCCTCTTCACAGCCCTCCAGAAAGCACAGCAGCCTAAGATTGTTTTGGCGACCCCTGTTTTCAAGATCGTCAATTTTCTCCTGCATCTGTTTAATTTGGGCCGCCTGGTCAGGCATCGTGGTGCAGTGACCCTGAAGAACAGTCTCATGGCTCTCAATTTTCTGTTCTGTGTTTCCCATTCTGGCATCGAGTTGTTGTATTGTGCCCGTAGAGATATTGGTGGCTAGGGTGAGAGCATCCATTCACTGCATAATCGAGGTGAAGATCTCCTGTATTAAGAGCTCTCCCCCATCGTTCAGTGCATGTGCCATGCAGTCAGGAAGTCATCAGAGCTCAGAATGAAAAGAATTCGAGTTGGATATTACAGCAAACTGCACTGCAGGTAAGAAGTAGCTTCCCACAGCTTCGGATAAGAAAATTAAGTGTTTAGCTCTTCTGAGGAACAGGTAGTCAACGAGTATTAGGCTCTGGATTGAAGCACTAGTTTCTTAAGGCACCATCTTGGTCTAGGGTGAAGCCACACCTCAATAACCATTACATTTTGACATATTACAACCCATGCCAACAATTCTAGTTATAGTACCAAACAGTTTTGTTTTATTCTAATAAGCTGTGCCTTGGGGATATTTTGCTTAACTTAGATATCACTTATATCCAGTAATATTTATAGTTTACTTAGGAATGCAGACATATCTATACTCTCATTCAACCCCTCATTACTTCTGGCTTTTAGATAATATATCCAAAAACTCTCAAGCTGTCCCACATTTCTTTTTCGAATGTGAGGACCAGGTAAAAAGATTTGTACAAATGGGATACAGTAATCAGAAACAGTAATAGCTAAGGCTATTGGGAACAGAAAATAAATAGGTCGAGCTAACACATTAACTCCTGAGGTGAAAGTAAAAAATGAAGATGTAGTGTGTCCTTTTGTAACTACATTTTCAAATAGATCCAGGGAGGTTAGTAACATTATTCATAACAACTGGGATCTATTGAAATTGGAACCTAAGTTGAAAAATATTACAGAAAAAGAACCAAAGATAGTTTTTTAAGAGAGCTAGAACTATAAAGGGATGGGTGGCACCTAGTATGCTATGGCCAAATATAAGTGTGCATTCCAGCTGGTTACCCCTCCCCCTTAAAGGATGCTTCAGATGTGGAAAATGTTCTTTTTATAAATATGTAAGGCCGGGTGGGAAATTTAGAGATCCTGCAACTGGGAAACAGATAGAAATACATAGCTTTATTACATGCAGTTGTGTGGGGATTGTTTATATTTTATATTGCATCTGTGGACATTTTTATGTGGGCAGAACTATACAGCAGTTTAGAGTGCAAATTAGAGAGTATGTAAGAGCTATTGCCAATTCCAGTATTGCATAAGCAATTGTGAAACATATTTTAAATCAAACAACAGGGAAGCATGACATCAGTTTTATTGGAATTGAGAAGGTTTGTATGGGTTCCTGAGGTGGAGATTTTGAAACAAAAGTGGGACAGTGCGAGAGTTTTTGAATATATTATCTTAAAGCCAGAAGTGATGAGGGGTTGAATGAGAATATAGATCTCTCTGCTTTCCTGAGTAAACTATAAATATTACTGGGTATAAATGATATCTAAGTTAAGCAAAATATCCCCAAGGCACAGCATATTAGAATAAAATGAAGTTGTTTGGTACTGTAACTAGAATTGCAGTACATGTTGGTGTGGGTTGTAATATATCAATATGTAATGGGTATTGATTGAAATTGGTAATTAGTACCCCCACGATCATGTCTCACAGTTATCTGTAACATACCAGCATGCAATAAGGGCTTATTTGAATCAAGTAATGGTATATATCAAAGTGCTTGATTGGGAATTAAAATGGATGACTAGTATTCTGTGTAAATGATGTTTAATCACAGGATGCACAATACATTTGAAATGTGCTGTACTGATTTAGAGGAAATCACATTGGCTGATATATATATATTTGTAAACTAAATAGTTTGTGCTGCATAAAAGGTTTCATCACTCTGTCATTGAAGTTAAGGTCCTGGCTTAATTAATTAATGCCAATTAATTTTAATAAGTAACATTAAACGTGCTGTTTTTTAATTGTATTGATTGGGATCTATATATAATGTGGTGCATGTGTAATGAAATTAACTCTGATGATGCAGGGCGCTGTCCTTACAAAATGTTAGCTTTTTTTTCTCACATTTAAAATGTATTTCTTGTACTGCTTTTTATAAGAAATGGCAAAAAATATTTGACCACTGATATCCGTCTGTTTTTGGTGGGTGCTATGATTTGAACTTGTTATGCTTTAAGTTTATTTAGCAGCACCTATTACCCTGGTGCTTTGATCTTTGCTATTGAATTATATTCTTGATTTCTGGCTGAGCACAGATTGCCTTTTAAAAGGCGTAAAAAAATTTGGATACAAGAGCAGCTCATTTTTGTGGTGTTACACGAGCAGTGCAGTACAAAGTTTATTTTTTATAAACATATATTTTTACCAAAATCTTTTCAGCTGGGCATCGGTAGTTCTTCCGTGGATGTCCTTCGCATTTATATATGGAAGGATTTGTAAATATGGCAGCTGGGAGTCCAAATAATGCTTGGAAAATGTGAGAAGCTTTGAGGATCTTTTGTTTGAAAACTGAGGTGGTATTACCCCAGTTTTAGCAGCAACTGAAGAACATATGGAAACACAAGCTAAAATGCAGGTAAAAGATAGCTGTAGGAAATTGGAAATGCTTGTTATGAAGGGCTATACGATGTAATGGCACAAAGTAACTTTGGAGGCTTATTTGGAGGTTAAAAGAAGCCCATGGGGCTTACGTATAGTTGATAAACTTGCGTATAGGATGGAAGATTTAGAATTTTGGGAAATGTGGAGAAAGAACATGGATGAAGCATCTTTTAAAAATATGAATTTAATTCTCTCTAGAGCTAAACTAATGAGAGATGCCTTGTTGCACGAAACAGCTGATATTGAGCAAAAATTAAAGGAGCAGAGTACATTAGAAGAACTGGAAGCATTTAATAAAAAATTGTTTAATTAAATAACAAAATATAACTTGCAGCTATAAAATGCAAAAAAGAAAACAATTATTAGAGATGAAAATGACTATAAATTAAATCAAGTACATGACTGGGCTGATAAAAAAGATACTGCTCTTAAATCTTTTTTAAAACAGGCAACGACATCAATGGCATCACCAATGCAGATGGAGGAAAGAACTGTGCTGGACTATACAACAGGAACCGCCAGACAGTGATTCTGATGTTTTTTTTTAGAAGAGGAGCAGGTGGAACAGGAGATATCAATACGGATAACCCAGAGGAAAACCAGATTTCAGGACTCTTACCATCGTCAAGATTTGGAACAATACAGATGCACAAGAGGATGAAGAGGGGGACGCTGGCATGGAAGAAGCAGAAGGCTAAGGTATTAGTACAAGATACATGTAAAATGCCAGCTACTGAAATACAAGACTTACCCCCGATTATAAATAACTCCAAATAAGAATTGTCAGAATTTGAAAATGCTATTCTTAGTAAAGGGTTGTCATTTTTACCACCTGCTGATGTTAATATTTTCCAAACTGTAGTGGATTTACATAAGTTTGCGAGGAATCTTACTTTTAAAGCTTTATCTAGTACTGACGATTTCAATCATTCAGAACAGGAAGGGTTAAATAATACTGAATTGTTTAGGGTACGATCTACTTATTGTCCTATATATAACCCTACAGTTTCAATGTTTGTAAAATAATGCGAATTAGACTTGGAAATTCTAAAAAAACACCAGAACACCTGCTTTTCTAAGCTGCACTAAACAAGAGAGGATAGCACTGGATAAATTAAGGGAGAATACTGACATTGTTATTAGATCAGTGGATAAAGGCGGGGCAGTGGTGATTATGGATCATACTTTTTATAAGGCCAAAATACACCAACAATTGGAGGATACTTGTTATTATGAAAAACTTTCCAGTAATCAAACGAACATATTTAAAGAAGACGTGGATTCAGTATTAAGTTATGGTTTTGTAAAGGGGTATATAACAGATAAAACTTTTAAGGTGTTAACAGTAGCATATCCAATTGTCCTTATAATACACATCTTGCTTAAAATACATAAAAATAGGGAATGGCCCCCTGGACACCCAATTATTTTGGGTAATGGATGGATTACAGAGCCTATTTTCATATTGCTGGATGAATTTTTGCAACCATTGGTGATTAAAGTTAAATCTTATTTAAGGGACTCGATGGAGGTCATTCATTTAGTAGAGGATTTGGATATACAGGAGGGTTGGTATTTTGCTACCCTAGATATCGATTCACTGTATACAGTGATTCTTCATGTAGATGGACTTCAGGCTTTGCAATTTTGTTTGAATCAAAGGGAGGAAGAACAACAGGTAAACATGCCTACACATTATTTAGTGCAGCAGGCAGATCTGGTGCTGACAAAAAATATGTTTCTACATCAGGGAACATATTATAAACAAATTTGAGGAACTGTGATGGGGCAACGGTAGCTCTGAGTTATATAAGCTTATATGAGGCATGGTGGGAATTAATTCTTTACAGTACTGATACTAATCCTTTTTCTCAATATTTGGATTAATGGAAATGCTACCTGGACAATATATAAATTATCTGGAAGGGTAGTAGTGAACGATTTGCTGAGTTTGTTTCTTGGCTGGGAAGTACAAATGTTAACAAAGTTTAAATATACCATCAATGAGCATCAAATCACATTTCTGGATTTGGCAGTTTATAAAAATGATAAAAATTATGTGCGCACTATGTTGTATCAGAAGGACACAGATAGAAATAGTTTGCTGTTTTTTTATAGCTGTCACCCTGCACATGTAAAACAAAATATTCCCAAGGGAGAGCTTATTTGAACAAAATGAAGTTTCACAGAGGAAATAGAACATATAAAAAGAGTGGGGAGCAGGTAAAAAGATTTGCACAAAGGGGATACAGTAATCAGATAATAGCTAAGGCTATTGGGGACATGACAGAAATAGATTGAGCTGATACATTAACTCCTAAGGTGAAAGTAAAAAATGAAGATGTAGTGTGTCCTTTTGTAAGTACATTTTCAACTAGATCCAGGGAGGTTAGTAACATTATTTGTAACAACTGCGATCTATTAAAATTGGAACCTAAATTGCAAAATGTTACAGAAAAAGAACCAAAGATAGTTTTTAAGAGAGCTAGAAATATAAAGGAATTGGTGGCACCTAATATGCTATGGCCAAATATAAGTGTGCATTCCAGTTGGTCCCCCCCAAAGGATGCTTCAGATGTGGAAAATGTACTTTTTGCAAATATGTAAGGCCGGGTGGGAAATTTAGTGATCCTGCAACAGGGAAAGAGATAGAAATACGTTGCTTTATTACATGAGCTAGTGTGGGGATTGTTTATATTTTATATTGCAGCTGTGGGCATTTTTGTGTGGGCAGAACTATACAGCAGTTTAGAGTGTGAATGGGAGAGCATATAAGAGCTATTGCCCATTCCAATTTTGCTTATGCAATTGTTAAACATATTTTAAATCAAACAACAGGGAAGCATGACATTAGTTTTATTGGAATTGAGAAGGTTTGTATGGGTCTCCGAGGTGGAGATTTCAAAAATAAAAGTGGGACAGCGTGAGAGTTTTTGGATATATTATCTTAAAGCCAGAAGTGATGAGGGGTTGAATGAGAATATAGATTTCTCTGCTTTCCTGAGTAAACTATAAATATTACTGGGTATAAGCGATATCTAAGTTAAGCAAAATATCCCCAAGGCACAACTTATTAGAATAAAATGAAGCTGTTTGGTACTGTAACTAGAATTGCTGTAAATGTTGGTGTGGGTTGTAATATGTCAAAATGTAATGGGTATTGATTGAAATTGGTAATTGATAGCCTGTGATGATGTCCCATAGTTATCTGCAACATACCAGCATGCAAGAATGGCTTAATTGAATCAAGTAATGGTATATATCAAAGTGCTTGATTGGGAATTTAAATGGATGACTAGAAGAAGAAGAAGAAGAATCAGAATCAGCATTTGTATAGCACTTTTCATACATCCAAAGTGCTTTACAAGCAATGCTAGACTGGTAGTGAAGTGACTGAACGTGTGGTGGTGGCCATTTCGCACATCATCACCCACACACAGCCTGGATAATTGCATGAACTGGTTTATGGGAAGGGGAATGTTGGCCAGGACACTGGGAATGTTCCCTGCTCTTTGCGGAGAGTGCCCTGTGTTCTTTTACTTCCACCTGGACACCCACCAGGACAACACCAGGATGGGCAGAAGGGACCTCGGTTTAATGTTTCATCCGAAGGACGGCACTCCCCAGCAGTACAGCACCCCCCAATACTGCACTCGGATGCCAGCGATTTTTAGGTGCAAGTCCAGTCCCGGTGTGGGACGTGTTCTGTGTAAATGACATTTAAACACAGGATGCACAATACATTTGAAATGTACTGTCCTGATTTAAAGAAAATCATATTGGCTGTTTTATATATATATATATATATTTAAACTAAATAGTTTGTGCTGCGTAAAAGGTTTCATCACTCTGTCATTGAAGTTAAGGTTCTGGCTTAATTAATTAATACCAAGTAACTTTAATAAGTAACATTTAATTTTATTTATTTAGTTTTTGTTGATGGGGTAAGTGCACTAGACAAGTCCTGCCTATTTTCAGGCACGACCCAGGGGAGGGGGATACAGATGAATGGCAACTGAACTTGAACCAGATTAAGTTGTTGGTGGTATTTTTAGTGAATGAGAGAAATTTGGCCAGGACGCTGGGAAAATTCCCCTACTCTTTTCTATAAGTGCCATGGGATCTTTAACATCCACCTGAACTACCACCAATTCAGGCAGATGGGACCTCGATTTAACATCTCATCTGAAAGATGGCACCTCAGAAGTGCAGCACCCCTTTCATGCTGACTACAGTGTCAGTACTGGGATATTAACCCAAGTGCCGGATGTGGGAACTGAACCCACAGCCCTCTGATCTCCCAGCCTCAGAGGCGAGTGTGCTACCTACTGAGCCACTGACATTACACATGTTGCTTTTTAATTGTATTGATTGGGGTCTACAGTATATGCAGTATAATGTGGCGCAAGTGTAATGAAATTAATTCTGATGAAGCAGGGCGCTGTCCTTGTGAAACGTTAGTTCTTTTATTTCAAAATTAAAATGTATTTCTTGTACTACTTTTTATAAGAAATGGCAAAAAATATTTGACCTTTGATATCTGTCTGTTTTTGGTGGGTGCTGTGATTTGAACTTGTTATGCTTTAAGCTTATTAACACCACCAATTACCCAGTGCTCTGATCTTTGCTGTTGAATTGTAAACTATTTCTGTGCTTTATTGGCACTGAACATGACAACATCACAAACGGATAATTGTCTTTCAGTTTCTTGCAACAGGCACAGAGCAAGAAAAAAAGAATCTTTATAGACTTCTGTAATGTGTCAATCTTCCTAGCTTTTTCGTAAATGAAAGAGTGTAACACCCCTAATGACATCACCAGAGTGGAGATATAGTGATCACCACAGGGAACAGCAAGTCTTAGTATTTAGCAGTGTGGCTGAAGCAGAGCACACAACAAATCACTAAAATGGTATGACATGGTAGATTTTCCTATAAAACACCAGGCAGATACTGTTTCTATAACAATATTTAATGAATGTTGCTGACTGTTTAAGTTCTGCTAATTGCATTGCACATGATCTTTATGGAAGTCTAATGATTTACTAACTCAATCAGTAATATGTTATTTAAATGATCTGGCAACTGCTTTGTAATTTTGTAAGACTACTAACATTCCAGAGGGGGTAATTGTATTGAGTATCTATTGCCTGCAAGATAAGGCATGTATTAAATTACTTTATACAATAGGGTGAACAGATAACCCATTAGATAAAAACAAGCATTCTCACTGCAGTGAGACAACTCCAGTTATCACACTGTGATGACATCACCACAGTGTGATTACTATAGTTATCTCCAGTTATCACACTCCTATTGTATAAAACAGTTACATGACGTTCCCTTGTGTAATATGGAAAATATTTTCACTCCTGCACAATGACCTCTGGATACTCTAAAGAAGTGAAAATATTTTTCATATCACACTCATGCCCATCATGTAGCCCCTTAATAATGGGTAACAAATGTAACTAAAGAGGAAAAGAAATAACAAAAAGTTGTTCAACTATTTACAGTAACCATGAAAATGTCTTTAAAAATTAATCATTCTTGAAGTAGTTAAGGAGATATAGTGCTAAATTTCATTGCTACATGCATAACCCTTAATGACCAAAAAGTGGATTAATGCAGAAATAGGCACACCAGTATTGTGGGACCTAGAAATTCCTGTTCTAGGTAATAATGGAACTTGTTGGATGGGGTGGGTTTGCCCCATGGAGCTTTGAAAGCTACAGTTTTAAATGAGTACATCTGCTCAGTCTTCATGGGAGAGGGGACAGACCCACATGTATTGGCAGGCATCGGGGAGGGGAAAGTAGAAACAAGTCCATTTTCAGAGGACAGAGTCCGAAGGTGATTGGAAGCCCTAAAGGAAAACAAGGTGATGGTGCCAGATGGGATTCGCCCAAGGGTACTAAAAGAACTGAGCACTGTGCTAGCCCCCTGCCCCCCCCATCAACACTATTCAGCACCTCATTAGATATGAGGTTATTACTGAGGACTAGATGAGGGCCATTGTGGTCCCTCTGTACAAGAGTGGCAGCAGGGAGGATGCTAGCAATTACAGATCAGTCATTCTTACATCAGTGGTGGAGAAATGTTTGGAGACCCTGCTGAAGAACAGGCTGATGAAGTACCTTTAGGCAAATGGTCTGCAGGGCCACCAGCTGCACAGTTTCACAGAGGGGAGGCTGTGTCAAACAAATCTCATCCATTTTTTAGACTAGGTGACTAGGTAGGTGGATCAGGGGAAGGCAGTGGACATGGCCTATCTGTATTTCAGTAAGGCCTTTGACATGGTGCTGCACAGGAGGCTAACAAAGAAACATAGTAGAAGTAGTAGTTGAAAAATGTATTCAATTCATATACAACATGAATGAATTGGATAGCTCAACTGAGGCAAGCTCATTTCCAGTGAAGTCCATTGTGCAATTCTGTAAAATAACATAACATTTAATAGTACACGATACAAAATACAACACATATTCAGAAACAATTTTAAACACAATTACATAGAATAAAACTTTGATAATATTTTATATAAAGTTCACACTGCTACAAATTTATCACACCAGACTCCAACATATCCTAAGATAATTCAAGTAGAGTTTGTTGTCTTGCATCTTTTATAAACCAAGACTTAATGTCACCTACTCTGATAATACCATTTAGTAATCGAAGAGTTTGTGGATCATAGTTCCATAATATCGACCCTCTTGAGAAGAAATGAGACCTACCAGATTTTAATTTACAATTTGGATGACAATATTCCAATCTGAGAGCTTACCTCAGGCCTTGCTTTATTGGCCTGATTACTAATTTATCAGTAATATAATCTGGTACCTGCCCTAGAACACATTCAGTCATAAATAATAGGAAATGTAGGTACCTTTTTTGTTTAAGGTTGATCCACTGTAATCCTTCATATAATTCCACTCTGTGGGTCCTTTTGGGTACATTTAAGATAAATCTAACTAACTTATGATGTATTATATCTAATCTATTTAAACTACTCTGTATAGCACCTGCACACATCAGAGCCCAGTAATCTATCATAGATAAGATTAATGAATTTACCAGGTGCTTCTGTGTTGCTTCAGTCAGGAAAAATTTACTCCTGTATAAGCATCCCAGGCATTTCCCTACTTTCTTTTTGATGGATTCAGTGTGCTGTTCCCATTTCAAAGTTGAATCCAGATGGATTCCTAGGTATTTGTAACTCTGTACTTGATCTAAGATAGCATTATTGAAAGTTCTAATCTGCAAATTTTTTTCTGGTGAACCCATTTTATGTTGTTTAGAGAAAATCATCACTTGGGATTTTTTGGTGTTCAAAATCAGCCTAGAGTTCAGCAAAAAAGTTTGGAATTCATCAAAAGTCTGTTGGAGAATAGGCTGAATGTTTTTTACAGAGGTAACCTTCGACATATACAATGGTGTCATGTGTGTATAAATGGTATTTAACCCTAGGACCTGTTATACTAACCTTATTCATATAAATGTTATAGAGGATTGGACCTAGGATTGAACCCTGGGGTACACCTGTTTCTATGGTCCTTTGACTAGATATCCAGTTCCCAAGAGAAACAACGTGTTTCCTACAGTATATGTCAGGTATTGCTGAAACCATTTAATTGCAGGGTCAGACATATCAATATTACTGAGGTTAGACAGGAGGATGTCATGGTTCAAGGTGTCAAAGGCTTTAGATAAGTCTATAAAGACTGGCCCCAAAGACATCCCCCTGTCTAATGCCCAAACAATATCTTCAGTAACCTTCACTAAGGTGGTGGTAGTACTATGCATTGATCTAAAACCCAATTGCATTCTGCTGATAATCTTATTATCCTCCAGAAAATATTTAAGTTGGACACTCAATAATCTTTCAAAAGTTTTGGCAATAATTGGTAGGAAAGCTATCCAGCAATAATTGTCAAACAGGGTGCTTGACCCATTTTTATAAACTGAAATTACTCTTGCTGTTTTCCACAAGTCTGGAATTTCAGATTGGATCAAGGACATATTAAAAATTGTTGCTAGCAGATAAGCAATAATAGGTGCTGAGTACTTTAATAATAATGTAGGGATTTCATCTTGTCCACAGTCTTTTTTTATATTCTCTTTAAGTAATGCATCTCTTACTTCATTAACATTAATTGGATGAAAAGAACATTTTTCTAATGTCTGGGAGTTACTAACCAAATTTTGTGCTTGAAGGGTTTGTGTCTCCAATAATGGACTATCAGTACTTGGGTCCTTTAGATTACTTACTTGTTGATTTGGGATGGCTAAATTAGTTCCCTGTACACCCATGGATATAAAATACTTCATAAATTTTTCCACCAGCGGGGGCCAATTGGTACCTTATGATCATTTATTTGGAAATTCTCTGGTAATTTTGGTTTATTGTTATTTTGTATTTTCCTAATTTTTTTTCCAAAATTCCCCTTGATTACTTACCACTGGCATAGCAACCTGGGGGTTGGGGAGAAGGTGGCAAACTGTGTATCAAACTGGTTGAAGGACAGGAGGCAGAGGGCAGTGGTAAATGACAGTCAGGCAGGAGGTCAGGAGAGTGACTAGTGGAATGCCACAGGGATCTGTACCAGGTTCAGTCCTCTTAAATATGTTCATAAGTGACCTTGCTGAGGAGCTGGAGGAGAAGATGTGTTTCTTTGCAAATGACAAACAAATCTGCAACAGGGTGAACACTGAGGAAGGGGTGGAGAGAACACAAAGGGATCTGGGGAAACTAGAGAAGTGGTCTAGTGTGTGGCAGCTGGATTTCAATGCCAAAAAGAGCAGTCATGCATCTGGGGAAGGGAAAGCTGGAGGCTGTGTGTAAGAGAAAGGGAAGTATTTACAGTCACCAAACAAGAGAGGGACCTTGGGGTAATCATATCTGATGATGTCAAGGTGGCAGGCCAGTGCAACAAGGCAGTAGGCAAGGCTAGTGGGATGGTGTGGTGTATAGAGAGGGTAGTTTCTAGCAAAAGAAGGGAAGTGGTGTTGCCATTATATCACTCACTAGTGAGACCTCAAGTAGAGTATTATGTCCAGTTCTGGAAGCCACACCTCCACAAGGACATTGACATGGTGGAAATGGTCCAAAGGAGGGCTAATAAAATGATGTGGAGGTTGCATGAAAACCCATACAAGGAGAGATTGTGGGAGTGCAACATTTACTCCCTGGAGGAAAGGAGAGTGAGGGAGACATCATTGAGACCGATGAGTACCTCATGGGGGTGAACAAGGTATAGTAGGGGAGCTTCTTTCAGAAGGGGAGTAGCACCAGAACACAGTGACATATAGTGATGCTTGAGGGAGAATGTTTAAGAGAAATGTGAGGAAATAATTCTTCACTGAAAGGGTGGTGGACACCTGGAACAGCCTATCAGAGGAGATGGTGGGGGCAAAGTCAGTGGGGAGCTTCATGCATGCATAGACTAGTCACATGGGTATAAACAGAGGAACTGAGGAGGGCAGGACTCCTGAGACCAAATGGTGTCTAAGTTGTAGTAATAAGCAAGGAAAATAGGGCAGACTAGATGGGCCTACTGGTCCTTTTCTCATGACAAATTCTATGTTTCTGTGTGGCATCAGTTTGTGAATCATGACCATCAGGGCAGAATCATAATCCTTCACAGTGGTTGTGGTCCCTCTCATGGATGCTTCTGCAATAGCCATGGTAGCCAGAAGACCTACTAACCTGCCCAGATCCAGGTCTGGTTTAATACTATGCCTTCTTTCTTTCTTTCTTTCTTTCTTTCTTTCTTTCTTTCTTTCTTTCTTTCCTTCCTTCTTTCTAAACTGGTATCTGAGAAAGTCAAACTGAGTCGAGGCTCATTTCCAGGCGCAATCCAGAACCTGGAAATGAGCCTTGGATCATTGTACCAGTACAACCCTGCAGTCAAAAGTGGTATAAGAGTGGGTTTATGTATTTATTTATGTGTTTGTTTGTTTGTTCATTTGTTTTTGGCAACTGGGTAAGTACACTACACATAGAAGATACTTATTTTCAGACACGACCCAGGAGAGTACAAACAAAATACAGTTACAGTTAAAATACAGGGTAGTAAGTGAACATAATACACAAAACAATAAGCAGTTCAAAGACAGACAAGCAATCGTAATCTACAAGGCATACAAGCAAATATAAAGTCTCAGAACTGAGTATATCAAACAGTATGGTACAATAATCATTGAAAGAAGGTACAATTTTCAGTGATGTTAAAACTCATGGTACAGTGGTCCAACCAAGCGACTGGATCCATTGAGATATTAACTATCACCAGCCCTGCAGTAAACTTCAGGTCCAATGTGTGGCCTTCTTTATGTATGGCTGATGTAATCACCTGGTAAGACAGAGTTTCAGTAATCTGCAGGAGTTTATTAGCAAAATAAATTGTCAGGGGGTCATCATTGAAATCCCTCAGCAAAAGAAATCTAGAAGATTCCAGTGCCATGACTGATAACTACTCTGCATTACATTGTTTAAAGTGCAAGAGTGAAGCCTAAAGCAGGTGGGATATAAGGACGGAGACTCAAGGTTGTGGCTACCAACGATATTTTCATGGCCTTCTTGTACCCCACACTCCTGATGGGTATCTTAGAAATAGTATCCCAAGCTAAAATAAAAAAATACAACCCTAACCATGAAACATGGGTGGGGAGGAGTCCTACTTTTGGCAGAAAGGATCATTTTCCTGTACTAGCCATGATCAGACCTGGTGGGAATGGCAAGATATCAAACCAAGTCCCAAAAAGCAGCATGCAGAGACCCAATAGAATCTCACAGTTCTTCAAAGTATTATGAGGCAAATACAAAGAGTACAATAAAACCAACAGAAGAAATAATGACCTTCAGAGACCATTTGAAGCTTCAAGTCATTCCTCTCCTTTCAAATCCCTCCTGGTTTCATTGAATGTCTGACTGTTCTCTGCCAGGCATAGTCAGCTGAGACATTTTCATCCCAGGTTTGATGAATAAGGAGCTGCCACAACCTACTCACTGCAGTCACTGATGCACCAAGCAACCAGGAATGAGTGGTGAAGAAAAAGCCGCAGTCAGAAGGTCACTGAGCACAGGGACAAAACCGACCTCCATCTAGATGCTTCTTTGCTATCTCCCATCATCCACTGCCTCACATCCTAGCTCACAATTGTACTTCTCTAAGTGGAGACAAGCTCCACCACATGCCACAAATGGCAAAAAGACATCAACAATAGTCTGCACACCAGGAGTGGTTCACAGCGTTGTTACTCTAGCTTAATCACACTAATATCTGCCATTAATGAATGGACAGGTAAGCAAAATAACCATCTGCACTGTCTGAGCACAAATGTGCAAATACTGTATGTTAAGAGTCCCACTAAAGTCATATGCAATAATCTACCAGAACAAGAGCAAACATTTACTTGTAACAACTGAAAACTGCAAATCCACTACTAGGATAGCAGAGCTCATACTGTGACCAGCCTGCCACTGGTGCCAACAGACATGTTAGACCTCATCTGTTCACGTTCATGAACAGCATCATTAAAAACAGCCCATTGCCTCACTTCGGGACACCAACAACATCTACTTCTTTATTGACTGTGACTCAAGGAGATGGAAAAGTCATATTTGTGTGCTAATGAGAAGATACATGTGTAGAGTGATAAGTACTGTACAGAGTATAAGTACATTCTATAGCATGCTGTATTACAACTATTTCATGCTGAATGTCTACTCTTAGTGGCTGGTATGTTTTAATTGTTGGTGGTAGTTCCCAATCATGAATGAAAGTAAGAATAGATTGCTGAAAAATTGTTGGCTCATTTGCCTGCATACTGCACCTGTACAGTTATTGTACTGCAAGTACTACAAGCACTTATTTGTTGGTTTTAGTGCCACAAACTGTAAACAAGATAAATATATAACAGTTTTTGTTATGGAACTTTGCATCTGCATGTACAATTTAAAGTCAGTGAGTACATTCTAG
Organism: Neoceratodus forsteri; assembly: GCA_016271365.2. NCBI lineage: Eukaryota > Metazoa > Chordata > Ceratodontiformes > Ceratodontidae > Neoceratodus > Neoceratodus forsteri. Next base: position 962,437,395 of record CM028132.1, on the reverse strand, counting down.
TCATTTTAAAATATCCATTAGACATCTAACTGAAAAATGCTTCCCTTCATTTTCCCACATTTGCTTTTTTGCTGATGACACAAAACACTGTGGGAGGGTAAACTGTGAGAGGGGGTGAGTGAATTATAAAGGGATCTGGAAAGATTGGAGAGGCAGTCCAAGATAAGGCAGTTGAAATGTAATGCCAAGAAGTGCAAGGTGATGCACCTAGGAAAGAGAACCTACAGACAGAATACTGGATGGGGGAGGGGGAGTGGTTAGGTTGGCCAGAAAATAGATCTATAACCTGATTTTCAGTTCAAGTTTATTGATCGACTCGTAAGTCATTACAATTAAACAAATATTTTAAAAGCAATTTTACAGTCTCATATTAGATTCCACATGTAGAATATTCAGATTAAAATCAGTCTCTTTCAGAAGTATAGTAACATTTCAGTATCATATATAGTCTATACAAAGGGGAATAATGACTTATATTTCCCTTACATTAAGACTGTACACTAAGACCAGAGATCACAATACTGCATTGGATACTTGATTTGTTAGTTTCTTGGTTATTTTTATAGAGGAAAGAGGAGGAAAAGTCTTTCAGTTTTAAGATTCAGATTTAAATAGGACTCCTCAGGGCTCAGGTCTGGCTACTTAAACTCCCTTATGGTACATTGTAATCTGTAATCTCTTACACATTGTGAAGATAGTCTAATTAGACCAAAAAATAATATGTTTCCTGTACCCTCCAACAAATGAGATTCTTAACACAATACAGTCATAAATTGTGACAACACACTTTTCCAATGCAGATAGTTTGTACATATTCTAATAGGTTTCTTCTCTCTATTTCATGCAAACTAACAATATCCTAGCCAAGATGCAAATTTTGTAAAAAAAAAAAAAAAAAGATGTTACTCTGCCAAGAACAGTGGCAGACGTGGTTGTAAACAATGAATTTGCAATTTACTTGTGGGAACTATACATATCTTTCAAAATTGCTTTTGAGTTCTATAAAATGGACAACATAAAACAATATATTTGAAGTCTTCAACTTCCCCATTCCTACATTTACAAAAGGGAGAGTCAATGTTTCCCAATGTTGTTTAATAAAATATTGCTGTTAAAAAGGCCTAACCTGAATCTTGTGAATAAATTCCATCTTGTCTATCAGTTAATAGCGATAAGTAGTGTTTGACTACAAATCATGTTTTAATGTACTTACATGCAATGTGAATTTTAGAATTATTTATTTGTGAAATCTTATGTTGGGCAGCCATTACTTAAACCTTCGATTTAGCATTATGATTATATTTTCTCTCGGAGTTCTGTAGATATCTGTGAGTATTGTACCTAAACCTACAGGATATATTGTTTGTTTAATGAATTTCAAATATGGGAGTAGATAACCCTTTCCTAAGCAAAAACTTTACTCTTCCATTCAAATCTGTAGAAGTCCATGTTCATTTATTATTTGGAGATCTGCAATAAAAATTATGAGTTTAGTTTTAATCAGTGTATGAAAATTGTCAGCTTCAGTGCAAAGTATATGACCCAGGGTACCATTTGAGAATTTCAAGATGTATCTATAGAGTTTATTCAGGCTTATCTCCAGTGATGAATAGTCAGTCATTCCCCAAATACTAGCTACATAAATTATGGCTGTTCTGATTGTTGCATTACTCACTGATAAACAACTTTTGCTGAGCTACTCCCATAGTTTCTCATGAAACATTTGACCTGTTTATCATAATTATGAGTTTTCCTTTTTTTTAAGTAGTAAGTGCTCATTCCATTTATGAGTTTTTGAGCAACATGATCCTAAATAATCATAAGTTTTAACTGTTTGAAGTCTCACTCCATTACTGTATAAACAGCATAAATCCCTATTTGAACTCCCAAATACTCATAATTGGGTTTTTGCTAAGTTTATCTGTACAAAAAAATGTTGTCACATAACTGAGAAAATGTGTCAGTTTTTTTAGACTCAACAGGGACATAGAAATAAGGACAACTTCATCATCATAAGCCAACAATGAGACTGAACTGTCTACTACATTTAGAGAGTAAAATTCTGAATTGTTCGGTTTACTAATGATTGTATTGCTATATAAGTTGAATGATAACAGGGTGAGAATACAGCCCTATCTGACTCCAAAATTAGTCTTAATGGTACTTGTTAAATGACCTGAGGTGTTATATTCTACCCATGGCCATGTATTCACATGGGCTCGGATATTCAAAGCAGCTGTGCATGGCACAGCTGAGTTGCACCAGCGCAAGTGTGGACTTGTGCCAAGGAGCAATAATCAGCAGGAGCCAGTCCACAGCGCAAATCTCATTGCACCAATGCACAACTATAATGAATGCAGGCACAAGTGCAGGGGGCATGTCCATGAATATCCAGCACAGTGCGATATTCAACTGTGAAACCATGGAGCAAGTGCAGAGCAAATCAGAGGTGTGCCGAGTGGACTTGTTCCTATAAATATAGGGTGCAAGCACACAGAACGCACTTGCACCAGGTGATAGGGAGTGATAAAGAAAGAAAGAAAGAAAGAAAGAAAGAAAGAAAGAAAGAAAGAAAGAAAGACCAAGGCAGACACAGAGGGAGAGGGACAGAGGTGGCAGTGGAGAGGGAGACAGGGGCAGAGAGAGTGTGACAGATGGGCAGACACACTGCTAGAGGGATATAGGACAGCAAGAGCCATGGATAGTGCACTCTTCTTGATGGAGGCCATAATGAGGGGTGTGAGGGGGGCAGCAGGAACAGTGACATGCCATGCAAGGGCACGTTGATGGAATGCCTGACACAGGTGGTACCACGCCCGCATCACCTTCGGCCAGTACAGTGACACAGAGATCGTGGGCCAGTACCTCCTGAGCAGGGCCATTCTGAGTCAACTCTGTCAGCTGTGCAGTGAGGAGATGCAGGCACCCACCAGCTGGAGCCATGCCATATCCGTGGAGATGAAGGTGACAGCCATCATGTGCCTGCTCACCACAGGCACCTTCTAGAGACCAGCAGGGGATACCACAGGCATAACCCAGTTGGCCACATCCCACCTCCTCACACAGTTCCTCAATGCTCTGCTGCCACATGCATTAGAATACATCCATTTCCCCAGCACACAGGCGGAGCTTACAGCAACCATGCAGGACTTCCACAGGGTAGCATGTATACCTGGCATGATTGGAGCCATTGAATGCACCCACATGGGCATCCGCATGCCACCTGGCCCCGAAGGTGTGGTGTACATCAATAGGAAAGGGATCCCGAGTGTCAACTGCCAGGTGGTATGCGATGCCATGAGGCACATAACCAATGTCTGCACTACACACCCTGGGAGTGCACATGATGCGTTCATCTGGTACAGCTCTGTGCTGTGCCACAGGTTTGAACATGAGGATATCATCATGGGCTACCTAGTGGGTGAGTATGGCACGGGCAAGGGGCAATGGGCTGAACAGACCTTGGGATGGGGGAGGGCAGGGTGTGCATATTGGCATGGGCACCAGGGACAGGCAAGGGGTGCAGCAGAGCATAGCAGAGGGCTAACCATGTCAATATACACACAGGAGACAGTGCCTATCCACTGCAGCCCTGGCTGCTCACCTCCTCCCAGCACCCATTGTCCCCAGCAGAGGAACACTACAACGAGGCACACACCAGTACGCGCAACATCATCGAGCAAGTCTTTGGCATGCTGAAAGCATGGTTCCATTGCCTAGACAGGTCAGGCGGTGCCCTACAGTACAGCCCCTTGAAAACCTGTGGCCTATTCCTAGCCTACTGCACACTTCACAACATGGCCATTGACCATGGGATAGTTGTCAAGGCTGATGAGGGTGACAGTAGTGGAGACGATGGAGGCAGTGGGCTGGAGGGAGGTGGACAGCCACCCCCTGGGTGGAGGGATCCCAGGCTGATCCAGCAGGCAAGACAGCACAGGGACACCACAGCACAGGAGCACTATGGTGCACACTAGTAGGTGCTGCAATACACATGCACAGGCCACACAAACAGGTACAGTACACATGCAGGGGTGTGCATGGCAATGGGCATGAACTCACTGAGGTGGGAAGCAGGGGTAAGGGTGACAGAGGCACACACCCACACACAAATACACAAAGCACTCCTCACAACCCCCCCCACAAACACACACACATGCACCCACCCACACACACAGGCGTGGGTATGTGGCATGGATCAGAAGCATCGCACTGGTGCACAGGCACAACCAGTGCAGAACTACTGTCATCATGCCATGTGGCCCAGCAGCCAGGCAAGCAAGCACACAGGCAACATATGGTGCAACACACAGGTGCCACACCTGCTGCAGGCACACACATACTGCCCATGTGTGCACTGGGCAGCAGCTTCAAACCACAGGCGGGGTGGGCTACACATCAGGTCCGCTGTGTGTAACCTTGGCCACTATGGCCATGGGGCATGCGCCTGGGCCGATCGGCAGCCACAGGCTGCGCATTATCTATAGGGGGATGAAACAGCTCCCTATGGGTGGAACAGTGGGACCATGACCGTGTCCATGCGGGGATGTCAAGGCACACAAATAGCCCAGATCTAGGCATGCCTGGGATGCTGAAATCTGAGCACAGCATTGACTGCATAGGGGTCACCCTATGCTGGGTACGTGAGGTGGATAGTGCACTGCAGGGGGTCATCTGTGCCTGCCCATGCCCTGTGGTACCCAGCAGTGCAAAGCCATCTGAGATTGCAGTGGCACTGTGATCCAGGGATGCAGTCATGGCCTCCTCCATGCACTGCATCCCTGCCAGGATCTGCGCAGTGATCCTATCCTGCTGCTTGGCTAACTGGCGCACCTCCATGCACAGTGTGCGCACCCCAGTGGCGAGTTGCACTTGTTGATGAATGGGCTCCTGCAGTAAATGAGTGTGCTCAGCCAGTGGGTTGGCATCCTGGGGCTCCTGTGCCGGTTGCCGGTCCCCATGTTGTGACCAGTCATGCTGCACAATCCCCCTCTCTGGTGAACACTGCACAGTGGGGTCTGCAGGGGGATTGGGTATGGCACTTGGCCCGGTGGTGGACCCTGTGTCTGGCTGCCTGGTGGCACCCACAGCCTGCTACTGCTGCTCATCCAGCCGCTGCATACCACCCAGTACCTGTGCAGCCATACCAACTCCACTGTAGGGCACAGCCTGGGCAGCACACATCGCTGTGCCTGCAGTGGTGGTGGGCAGTTGTTCTGCCACTGGCAGGGCACTGGGTGTGCTGCCTGTGTCAGTAGCCAGCAGGGGCATCTCCCCCACAATAGTGGCCATGCAGTCTAGGATAAGCGTTACGTCATCATCAGTGTCAGACCCCACCCTGATCTGTGTCGCTGTGCACAGGACCCCAAGGCTGGCATCCTGCAGGAACACATCCAGGGCCTCATCTGACCCCAGGTCCAGGACATGCATCTGTACAGCAGTGGAGAGCTGCAGCCTGTCAGGCCCTCAAATGCCCATGGAGGTGGAAGACTGGTCCTTCGGGGCTAGTCCAGTGGCCATGGCTGCTGCCACCTCCAGCGCTCCATCAGCTGCATGGAGGTGTGCTGGTGCTGCAAGAGAAAGAGAGGCATGTTAGTGATGCATTGCCCACATGTGCCCCCCCACACTGCCACTGCCTGTGTCCTGCAGCATGGCGTATGTGTGGGTATGCACACTTGCACAATACAGGCATGCTGGCTGCACGCATGCCAGCATGGCTGTGTAAGCACCCTCCATGTTCCCAGCTGTGTGTGACTGACATACTTACCATGCAGTGATGGGATGCCACCCATCTGGAATCCACTGCCAGGCACACCCTCCACCGTGCTGCTGTGCATAGTGGCTGCCACCATCTCCTCCTGTGCTGTGAGCAGTGGCGCAGCTGCAGGCCCCCCTCCGTGGCATTCTAGGAGGCATAGATGGCCACCACCTTCTCCTTGACCTGCCTCTTGTCTATGCCCACCTTCTTCCTGCACTCCTGCACTCAGCATTGGTGGCTGCCCTGCTAGTTGACCACCACCTCCACCCAGGCCCAAGCCCTGGCCTGTGGTGTGTCCATGGCACCACTCAACAGGGGTTCCCTGTCAAGATAGGCATTGAACAGGACCTCTGTCTCCACCTTTGTGAAACTGGGCCTGCGCTTGCGAGCTGGCCCACGCTGCTAACCCTCCTCACGTTCCAACACGTCACTTCCTGTGGACATGGACAGCACAGTGTGTCAGTGGCAGCATCACCCTGTTCCTTCCCCCCTGCTGTGTTGACTGATCCCAGTGAGCTGCAGCAACATGCACAACTTACTCTGAAAGGATGCAATACTGGTCCATGGCCTGTGTTGTTCCATGGCACTTATATAGTGCATCCCATGCAAATGAGCTTTGGCACAATGGTAATGACATGTTAATTCCCCAAGTGCGCCATGCATTGGCTGATAAGCTCATTTGCATGTGGCATCTGAATATCGTGATATTGCTCCATGCACAATGAGATTACTCTGGAGCATGTCGTCGCGCATGCGTGGTGTGCAGGCCTGCAGTGCACTTGTGCCGAATGGTATCATGTTGTCAATTGTGCACTGTGTGCTGACTGCATGATGGGGGCCATGATGCATGGTGCACCAGGCCTGCTATCGAGCACGTGCACATTGCGTGGGAGGAGGGTGACCCCTGATCCCTACTGTGACCTCTGTCCCTGGGTGACCCCCTCACCCATGACCCCACCTAGCCATGCCCATGCCGCGCATCTCCGAGACTGCACAATGGGCAGACACAGTGCATGTTCTCTCAGATCCTGCATCTGGTGCATGCCGTGGCCGCATGTGCTTACTGTTGCCATTTTGCTCACCGGCTACTACTCTCAGCATGGCACAACAAAGGGCACCAAGGGCAGAAAACTGGATGTAGATGGAGCTGGTGAACCTGGTCACCAGCGTCCAGCCCCATGCACTCCAACTCTTTGGCCAGCCTCCCCTGCAGCAGCCCAGGTTCGCAGTGTGGCAGACCATTACTGCCACACTGCAGCAGTGGACTGGGGTGGCCAGGATGGGGGATCAGTGCCGCCACCGCTATGGAGACCTGCTGAGGAGGGATCCAGAGTGCCTGAGGAGGCTGGAGGCATAAGTCAGGTATGGGGCTGTGCCACAGCCAGGTGAGTAGGCCCACATTGCATGTGTGCCCTGCTGCTGTACTGTGGTGTTGGCTAGGCTGCCTGGTATGCCCTGCAGAGCAGTGCACTGCCATCGTTCACATTGTGGGGTGGCATCACCAGCCACCGCGTGCATTGTGATGCAGCTGTGCTGGACGTGTCAGGCAGGGGCTCACCCTGTGCACAGGGGTGAGGGTGGTGGGCAGCTGCTGTGGATGTTTACTGATATATACCTGTCTATGTTCCATTCCCAGGGCCTGAAAATCGCAGAAGAGTGGCAGCAGTGGTGGCAGGACAGTGGCAGGATGGCAGGCCACAGTGGGCCAGGGAGGCAGCACAGGAGCGGCTCCAGCAGCAGCGGGGCCACAAAGGGCAGAAAGGCACTGTCATGGTCCTTCACACTGTACATGGGGGGGTGGCAGGGGTGTGAGTGTGGGCATGGTTGCCTGTGCCATGTGCCGTGGCAGCTATGTGTGTCGCACTGTGTGTGGTGCTAGCCACTGTGGCTCATCCATTGGACACATGTGCCAGCTGTTGGTGGGGTGGGTGTGCGCCCAGTTGTCACTGACATTGCTGTACTGCTGCTGGTGCACTGTGCCATGTGACTGCCATTGTGCAGTCAGGTTGCCACTCTGCGGTGGGGACCACCGCTGTGCACTGGCGTGGTGTGCTGTGTTGCTGACAGGTATTGGCCTACTCCCTTGTGGGTGGCTGGTACAAGCCCTCCAGGGGGGTATATTCCCACTGCCCATTGAGCACTGTGGGTGGGCATAGTGACTTGGGACATTACACTGATCACCTGTCCTGTTCCTTGTCATAGGTGTCCAGTGGAGGCCTAGGAAGCCCCTTTACTGCCAGCTGCTCTGGCAGCTTATCTTAATTGCCTCGACCACCATGGAGGCAGTGCTGCAGGTGCGGAGGATGTTGCTTGCTGACCTAAGGCAGTGAAGACAGCAACGGGTGGCAAGTGTAGCTGCCGGTAGTTGGGACTTTGCATTCTCCTGTTTCCCCAGCTGTACCTCTCCCTGCAGTCCCCCTTCCCACTGTACAGTCCCTGTTCTCTGTCCCCTTCCTTCACTTTCCTACCCTTTCCCAACCCATCGTTTTGTACATAGTTCAGTTCTTCAGTATATCTGTCTTTTGACATACCTGCCTTTGTCTGTGTCTGCTTTGCAAGTGGCATGAGGAGCCATGCTGCAGTGCCCCAGTGCATGTCCATGTGGTGAGCATGTGCTGGGGTGTGTGTTGTGTGTCTGTGTTCACTGCTGTGTGCTGTGGTGTGTCCTACTGTGGTGGTGTCCCTCCCCTCAGTCAGTGGCTGTGTCTTGGAGGGTCCATGGGGCAACTGTCAGGGGTGTGTGGTGGGTGTGTGCCTGGTGATGGCACACGGCCATGGTCTTCAGTCGGGTACTGGCCACACATTGTGTTGGAGCCCCTGCTTGGTGATGTGCAGCCTGTCCCATGTGGTCTGCCTCACTACGTGCCTCCTGCTGTGTTCTGTGCCTACTGTGTGGGCCACCTGTGTGGCATGTGTGTGTGCTTGGCTGCACGGTCCTGGGTGTGACCTGCTCTGGTCTGGTGTGTATGGGGTATGGCCTGCAGCCTGCGGGGGGTTCCCCTTTGTGGCCCTCCTTTGGCACCTCCTGTTGCCTCCTATCTGTGCCACTTTTGTGTTCTGGGGTCGGGGTCTGGGTGCCAGTGTACACCCTGCTGTGTCTTGCTAGTGGTGGCCTCCTGTGGCCTGTCACTGTGCTTCCCTGGATCTGTCCCTGGGTCACTTCTCTGTGTCATGCCCCCCTCTGTTGCTCTGCTACTCTGCTCCCACAGTTGCGCTGGGGCATCTCTTTCTGCACCATGGCACAACTATGTTTGCTCCATGGCACGCCTTTGGTTGCACCATTGCACAAACACAGTTGTGCCATGGCACAACTGTGCCATATTCAGCCGGGTTGTGCTGGTGCAGTGCGGCTGGCGCAGCCTCTGAATATGGCACCTGTTGTACCATGGCGCATTGGATTTGTGCTACGTCAGACTTGCGCTGGCCTTTGGCACAGTTCTGAATATCTGGGCTCTGGAGACTAATATGTCTAATGAGTATTTATCAGCACAAACTGTGTAACGAGTCAACCATAATGAGCTATAGTTAATACTGTCAAATACCATCCTGAGGTCCATGAAACAACAGAACAAGTTTCCTTTCTTTATTTTAACATACTTGTTTATTAAATGAGACAACACCATACAGTGTTGGATAGCAAAATGAGATTTTCTAAATCCATTTTAAAATTCAATGATGTGTTATTTTGTTCAACCCAATTCTCTAGCTTATTAAGGATTATCCTTGGAAAAAAATTCTGGGTGGTATCTATGAGATTTATTGAGCAATACTTCAAAGGGTCCCTCAGTGAACCTTTCTTGTGGATGGGGAAAATTCTGTTCTCCATCCCTGAGCCAGAAGATATATTATGTTGTATCATATACAGTAGTTATAAATAAAATGCAGCAATGGTGCCCATCAGTAAATAAAATGTTTAAAGATATCTGCTGTTATCGTATCTGGTCCTTGGGCTTTACTGAGTTTCATTTGAGTTAGAGCATTATATATATCAGCCATAGAAAAGTAAATTGATCTAGGTGCATATTCTGCATTTATCGAAGAACACAAATCAATAGTAATATGATACATGTATGTATTGAGATTCTTTATGGACATCAAATTAAACTTTTGTATAAAGTTCTTCCCACCGGCTAGGCTGGATATGCAAAGATGAACAATAAGTTTTGCAGCCTTTTGCTATTAGTTGCCAGAATCAGTTCCCTAGTACTGGATCTGTGTGTCATCATCAGTGACTCCCTCAAGCAGGCCAATCAGTGCAATATTTATGTATTTATTTACTTTATTTGTTTATTTACTTACTTAATTACTTTTTGTTGACCAGGAAAGGAGTCCTGCCTATTTTCAGCCTCATCCGGCGGGGGGGAGGATAGGAGTGGGGGTGGAAATACCAATCCAAACTGGCATACTGAATCAGGGTAAGTTTTTGGTGGTATTTTTAATTAACTAGGGCTTACAACATGGCAACAAAGATGCTGGTGTGTATTTGGAGGGTTTACAACAGTAGGAGAAGTGAAGTATTATTCTTATACAGGTCACTGGTAAGGCTTTACCTGGAATACTGTGCCCAGTTCTGAAGTCCACACCTAGGAAAGGACATAGGATGGACTCAGTGCAGTGACGGGTCACCAAGATAATCCAAGATGATGCAGGGCCAACGGGGTATATCCTATGAGGAGTGGCTGGAGGCTCTAAGCATGTCTCACTGGAGGCCAGAAAGAACAGGGGTGACATGATAGAGACCTTTACGTTCCTAAGGGGAATAAAGACAGTAAACAGTTAATACCTGTTTAATAGGACTAACGATGCGGTCACAAGGGAGCATGAATGGAGGTTGGTGGGGGGCAAATTCAGGAGAGTTATGAGGAAGTTCTTCACTGACAGGGTGGTCGAGCTATTGAACAGATGGCCAGTGGAGGTGGTGGAGGAAGGTGCTATAAATTGGTTCAAACACAGCTGGAGCAGAGTAAGGGGACTGATACTTACACTAGGGGGAACTAGGAAGGTAAGGAATTCAGGAGGGGGCAGAGGTGGATTACCCTCCAGGACACTAGGGTTGGGGTGAGGTACTAATAACCATATGGGTAGACTAAATGGACCCTAAGTCTTTATCTGTCGGTAGTGTCTGTTTCTGTGTTTCTTCAGAACACTAATGTGTATTACATATCATTTGCTGTCCTATTCTTTTAAATATTTATGTTTAAGAAAAAGTAGCCTTTGGCAACTTCAGTGGAGAAGGTAAATTGATTTGCTTATGGGCTTCTCAGGGAAACTGTTACCCAAAGCTTCAGCATAAGACGAGGGTCATTTCTTTTAATTTAAGAATAGTTTCTTCATCTTTTACAGTATTGTATTTTCTTCTAAAATTAGTTCAGAATGGAAAATGAATGCTATGGCTGAAATGTTTTAAGAAGTGATTTCATGGTTTTCTAGGCACATAAAAAATAGCTTTTGAAGATTTCAGGGCTTGGTTAAAGGCTCCCAAAAACTCAACTGTACTCTTGAACTAGGATATTTTATGTTCTTAATGTCCCAGACATATTGCTAATAGAGAAAAAACACCTCTTATTAAAGAAAACATAACTGACATGACTCAGCTCCTTTATAGTAAAACCCAAACTTGAGTAGAGTGTGTAGAAGAAATCCAAGATATTGAACCTCAAGAACTACCTGTGACCTTTGTTCCAGTGAAGGTACAGTCTAGTCTATCTGTCTCTTCCTTTCCATGAGACAGAGTAGCACGAGTATAAAGAGCTATACAACTATTTTGTATCTTGTACTCACCGCACTGATTTCAGTTAAATGTAAAATACACGCGTGCACCCAGTCAGCATCCAGAGCCTACACTGCTGAAATACTACATCTGACCAGGAATTCTTTGTCCTTGCTTAACTATACCTCAAGACAACAGTTTATAAAATTATATTGAATTTGTTTCTAGAAAAAGACAAGTAAATAAAGTTAGTGATAATTCTGTACTTATCACATTTGCCATTCTTTTGGAACTGTAGGTTATTTTAGTCCATGAAATCAGTGGAGGCCAGTGAGAAGTTAAAGAGCTACCACTATCCACTTTAGCATATAATTTCATAAACCTACTCTATTTGATGTGTACAATATATAATAAAATGCCTATATAAGCTTCCCCTTATCTCTCATAGGCCTTGCAGTATGTTTTTGCCAAACCTTAGGCAGCACTATGAAAATGAGATACTGGGTCTCATGGGACCATACAGCCATCTGTTTAAAGCAAATTTCAAAATAAATAAATAAATATGGAATAAGCAATGGCTGACTCAGAATATGCTTATAATAACTGGGGAGCATTTTATCCCATAAGGAAACCCAGTTACAATTCGCCCTTATAACCTGTGGGTTATAATGGCGAACACGGACAAGGTTTTCCTCGCTCCATGCATGTGCAAGCTTCGACTCTTCCCTTTCTCAGTGCTCTCTACTTCATTGCCGGTAGATCTCATGGGCAAATAAATAAATAAAAAAACTCACCTGTCACCATTAAAGTTCAGGAATCCTTACACAAACAGGTGTTCATTGATTAAACTCTTTTAAAAAAAAAAAGTTTTCTGCAGCTGCGGATGGCGGACAGCTCTTCATCCCAACCAGACTGTGGCTGAACGTTGATGTATTTGTAGTTTATATAATTGCTGTGGTAAGAAAACACTCCCCAGCAATTACATAAAATAAAACATGGAGTGGTGTGTAAAACTTGAATTTTACATGCATCCTCAGTGTTGGATGTTTGAATAAACCCTTAAAGCTTCGGTCTTGGAGTTTATATAGTATCCAAAATCCTTGGGTGTGTGTAAAATTCTTGTTAAACACACCAGCTCATGTATTATTCTAGATTTATCTTCACATGTAAGGGGCAGAACAATAACTCAGGAGTGGCAGAATCACAAGTGGATTTTGCAAAATCCTGATCTCTCACAAGTGATGATGAATGGTTTGCTCTGAGTCAGGCCATCGCATGTCCAATTTATACTTTGTATTATAAACTGTAAAACCTTTCAATTTGAGAGTTTTGTGAAGATACAACTGTTTCTATTTGACTTCACATCTCAGTTCTGAGTGCAGCAGGAGCTATTGTGATGTCCTCATGGATTGTTCAAGCTACTGTCCAACTGGCTTAGAGTGCTTTTGTGATCTGTCTAATGTGAGGATAAAGGCCCAAAGTGAGGATTGATGATTTTGCCTCATTTAGAAAGCTTCAATGGTTAAAATAAATTATTTATCTATAAGGTTTGACTCATATACATTGTAGGAATAGGGACTATTCCCTAGGACATGCAGGAATAAAATCTTTTTATTTACTCTGGCATGTTGCCATCAATGCTGCCTAGCAATGAGTGGCAAAGTGAAGTGAAGCCCTAAATTCTAGGTCAGCATGGTTTGTAGCATTCTAGCATGCAGTGGCCACACCAAGACACCCTCCTCCACCACTGGCATAACCCTTATAGATTGCCGGCCGTGGCAGAGCCCCCTGAATAAGGCAAACTTAGAGTGATTTGAAGCCAAGCCAACAAAAGTGGTATGAGCAAGCCACAGAGCTGCAATGTGTGATCTTACAGTAACTTGAATACCCAGAGTCAGAGGCCCCACTGTGTGTGTTGGAGGTCTAGCTTATATGGAGCAATCTTCATCCTTCTCACCCCTCCACCTCAACCACCATGGGGCAAACACGGCATATGGTCTTAGTCTTCCATATACTCAGCACTATCGACAAGACTGAACAGTTGGAAATGCTCAACCTGGTGTGCACTAGCAGTATGCTGAGACATGTTCTAAAGCACAAAGCCACTACATTCAGGGGCAATGTTAAGAGGCACTTCTTCTCACATGGGATGGCCTACAACCAGAGACAGTGATACTGAATGAGGAGACAGTACAGGCCTTCAAGGAACACAGATACATTCTACATTCACTTTCACATAGATTCTGACTGTGGATAAAGACCCATTAGTCTATCCAGACTGCCCATTTCTTCCCTAACTCTGTGTCTGTCCAGACAACAGTCATGAGTTACTGGGCCCCTTGCCCTTTAAGTGCCAGAATACATCCCTTCTCCAGCTGCCTACCCTCCCCCACCCTTGGCTTGGCTGTTACTATCACCAGATGCCTATCCATCCATGTTTAAAATCTTTCACTGATTTAGCTTCTCATACTGTCTTTGGTAGACTATTATACTAATGAAAGCCTGGACACATTTGTGCTTACCAAGCAAATCACAGGGTACCTTAGACAGCAGAGGGGGTGGAATATCTTTACATATTAGTATAAGTTTCCACAGCATACTTACTAATCCCTGTTCATGAAGCAATGGTGTATAGCCTGGCATTGGCATCTAAAGATGAGGAACTAATGTGGCCCTTTAAGAGTTCAGAGAAGCAGTGTAAAAGTTCAGAAAAGCTGTCAGTTAACAGCTAACAGGATACAACAGAACATGTAGAATAGTGTATGGGCAACGACACACAAAAAGGCTGAGTTTCCATTGACCAGCTGAGGTGACATCATAGGGATCTCGAAAACGAAGCTCAAAGGGTCCTTTAATGTAATCTCATATCTTGAGATAGAAACTTGCCTTGGTGTCTATGGTTGCCATACATTTTTTTAATTGTTTTAATAAAAAGGTTCTCTTTTTGCCAATTGTTACAAGATACCAGAAGTGGAAGGCAGGCACAAACATGGAGTCCCTAAACTGCAGATCCTGAATGCCATCTAAATTGAACAGTGAAGAAACAGCGAGGGAGATCGGCTTAGTGTGGTAGTAGTAGTGGAGAAGAAAAACGTTTAATGTAAAATTGATGAACCAGGCAGAATTCTGAATTTCTGTGGAAACAGAGTCAGGCTCATGGGTGATGCACAGTGACTTCAGAGGGCAGAGGAGAACCAAAAATAGAAAATATGTGTGAAAAAATAGGTACAGATGCAGCTCACATTTAAAAAAGGATTTGTTTAAAAGTTCTGACTGAATTTTGGAATGCAGGGCATAAAGGGAAAGAATAGAGATGCAATTCAAAGAGAAAAGTTGTAGCATTCTTGTGATATCAGAACAATACTACAACCACACTTTGTGACCTTTGAACTGTTCTACAACAACAATTAGCTGTGCATGCATTTCAGTACACAACAAGGGTCAACCATATACTACAGATCATTACACAAAATACTCAGAGAATATAGTAAACAAATGTCACACGGGAAATGGGAAGCATTTATGTTATATACTGTAACAACACTTCAGTTCTAACTCTTCTAAGACTGAAAGAAAAGAAGCATGAGCAGTAGCTCCTCAGCCCATGTGGTGGAGCCCAGGTCTCTGGGTGACTTAGGCCAAGGTGAGCATACTAGGCCTAGGGTGGTGGCAGAGCTCTAGGTGTAGGATGTGGCTCAGGTAAATCTAAATCTACTGTATGTATCCTGGTTCACAGAGGCCTGTCAGAAGAAGAGAGAAAAGAACAATTCCAGCACAGCTACAAATATGGAGAAGTGGGTGATTCTCTCAAGGGATTCATCCAGGGTTCATGAAGACACACTCAAGATTCTCAGGTGGAGGAGGAAGCACAGCCTCAGACCATACATGCAAAAATTGGGGAGTCTGGGAGAAATCCTTCAACAATCGGTCAACATCCCTCAGATTAGAGAAGCTCCTACAAGTGTGCAGAGCATGATTGCCAAGATACGTGTCTCTTTGCCCCATGAAGTCTCAAGAAAGTGTTCCCTATAGTGCACTGGAGTTGACGATTGATTGCTGGGAGCCTGTGAGAGGGATAATGTTACCAAGTAATTGGGCATCCTGAGGAAGGGATAAAATAATACTACACAATGGCAAGAAATTTTCTAGGAAGTTAATTTTTCAGTGGCTACCTTGTACAGTGATGTTATCCCAGCACATCACCGTATCAAAGGCCTGGCACACATATGACTACATAACATTTGTTTAAAAATGGAATTACTCCCTTTCCCACAACCTGCCTAAACTATTCCACCATTTCAGCCAAAACTCACACTAAACACCCTCCCACATTCCCCAAATATACAAGGTAATGCAATTAAACATGTAATTTCATTTAAATTAAAGCTGCCATCTCAATCAGCTTCCATCTCAGTGCCAGCGTTAACCTGCTCAATTTTCCCTATGAACATTGTCAGCGCATGTGTTTTTCAAAAGCACATTGCTCTTAACTTACTGATCACTGGCTCTGTTTTTCTTTGGCAGAATGCAGAAATGATTTTCTTCTCCCAGTATGCAGCCCACTGTACAGAGAGAATGACAATGACATGGAAAAAAAAAACAGCACACAGAGAACCGTGGTTGAACCGCGGACAACACATAATGGGCAGATGGGCAGATGGACAAAAACATTAACAAATTACAGGCAACACAGAGCAGGTGAGTGGATGGGGAGAGAGAGGAAAAGCTTAAGAGGAAATCAGGCAGGTGAATGAGGGATGCGCACACTGTCAAAGATGAAGAAAGAGACAGTTATGGAGGAATCTGCAGAGTAGCAGCACCACAGGAACAGGCAGCATGTAGTAGCAAGAGCATTACCTTGCTGAGAAATAAGATATTGTGCCCTATTTTTTAAAAGGTATACCTGCACATTGCAAAATTAAGTCAACATCTATTTACATTTTTTGTATCTTTTTTTACCGTATAGAAATAAGGCATTGTATAATAGCAAGAATGCACTCCAGGGGTGTATGTCATGTGGGATAACATTAGGTACACCTGCACATTGCAAACTGAGTCAAAATCTATTTTAAAAATGTTTTTATTTTATTTTTTTACTGTATAGAAATAAGCCATTGTATAACAGCAATAATGCACTCCAGGGGTATATGTCATGTGGGGTAATGTCACTTCTCTGGTGTTGAACACACTTCACCTGCAGCCTGGTGCTTCAGTCATCCAAGGCATAACATTATCCTGGCATGACGTACACCCCTGTCATGCATTATATGGAGAATACTGGATGGACAACTATGCACAACTAGTGTGTTCTGCCACAAAGCAGTTCTGATTCCCTCTGACCTTGAGAGAGAAGCTTGAGAGGTCCATGAGAATCAGAATCCTGAGGTGGCAGAGCACACTGGTTATGCATAAAGTTACTCATCCTGTGTTTTTCAATCAGGGCAGCTCATTCAAATGGGCAGAGTGGAGATCAGTGTGGGATCACTAGCACCCAGTTCATCTGGTCTGACTTTGCTCAGTTAGCGATTGATGATGTCGTGAAGATGGTCCAGGGCTTGCGACCGACTTTATGTAGTTTGGATCCAGGTCTGATGCACCTCCTAGTGGGGTGCATGGAGGCAACAGGACCAGTCCTTGCTGAGATAGTTAGGTGATCTTTAGAATTTAGGTATTTTAAATTAATCCTGTAGTAACAAACAAGGTCCTTTTTAAGATTTAATAATGATTATGGGGCACTTTTTTTTAAATGGGATAATTTTCAGCCCATAGATATCCTTTGAAATGTTAGGATAAGGTATCCCTTAATGTTTTAAGCTATAATTAACAAGTGGATATACTCTCAAAAGTTTGCTTGCTGAATAGAGAAACTTGTATTACAAGATTAGTGAATTCAGTGTTTTATTTTGTTTCTCTTGTTTTTAAAGAAAAATGAAACAAAACAAAATAAAGAGTAATTTTGCAAGCCTGATGGTATTGTTGGTGGGAGTAATATGCTTAATGCAATTTTGTAAATTAGTCATATCTAAATCTACAGAGAGCAAATCCGGGATGCTTCTGAATACTTATCAAATAATCAGAGAGCAATTAAGAACAAAAAATTAAATGAGAGGGAGGAATCCCTTTAATTTGGTTAAACAACAAATTCAGAGCTCTTTTAGGGTAGCCCCCTGTAGAAATGTTCCCTCAATTTATCAGATACTCTTGACATCTCTGGTTCTCTGTGGGGACATTGAAACCAACCCAGGGCCTGAAGATGGGACCATAAAACTTGTATTAGATAATGCCAGAAGCTTAATTAACAAAATGGATCTCCTCAGAGCTTGGGTTGAACTAGAGAAACCAGATATAGTTATTTTAACAGAAACCTGGTTAAAAAAAGATATTTCTCAATCTGAAATTGAACTTACTGATTTTTACTGCTTTAGACAAGATCAGGGGTCACGGGTATCACATTAGATACAACTCGGGTTCTTCTGAGGTAATATATACAGGAAAAATAGAAGGAATTGAATGGTTGCTGTTGAAATTCCATATGATTAATCTTATTGTAGGAGTTGTTTACTCTCCACCGAAGATTAACACTAGGTCTTTTGAAAATTTTTCACATACTATTAGGGGCTGCATAGGTCAAACTGACATGATAATGATGGATGATTTTAACACTGCTTGGGGATGCCCAAGGGGTCAGGCTTTGGAAAATTCTATGAAATGTTTAAATCTGGTGCAGATAATTGATGTTTCTACAAGAAAAGGGAAACTAACAAGTAAAGGTAGTATATTGGACTTGTGTTTTGTATCTCCTGAAATGATTGTAGTAGATAAGGGAGTCGGGGAACCAAATTTGGGGGTCCATAATGTAATTAGATGTGTTATAAACTTGGGATTTAAAAAAGTTCCAAAAATGAAGACATCGATTGAATATAAAAGAAGTTATGCAAAGTTCAACAACAACTTATTTCGAAAGCATCTGCAGGGATTACCATGGCATAGAATTTTCCTAATACCTGACCTAAATTTAGCAGTACAGGAGTTTACACATATGTTTATTACTGCATGTGATCAATTTGCACCTTGAAGAAAAGTTAAACAGAAGCAGAATCATTTGCCCTGGGTGACTCCTACCATAAAGAAGTTAATTAGGGTAAAAAATCAACTTTGGAAAAAGCTAATAGGACCTTGAAAGTTGAAGTATGGGATAGTTTTAAAAAAGTAAGAAATAGGGTGATCCACGAAATTAGGAAATCAAAAGCTAAATATTATAAACTAAGGATAAATGAAACAAACGAACCCAAAAAATACTGGTCTTTGATAAAGAGTCTTATAAATCCTGGTAAAAATCAAAAATAAATAAAATTGAGACAAAATGGGTCTATCTTTGAAGCTGAAAGAGTGGTGGAAATGTTAAATCAATACTTTATTGAACTTCTAGACTTGGATACTGAACTTGAACCTAAAAAGAATAATGTGCAATATACTGACTCAAATATAAAATCTGAAAACAACAAAGAAAATCAAATTCCAATGTTTAAGTTTAAAGTAGTGACTATTTCTGAAGTACATAAAATTATAAGTAACTTAAAGATCAATAAGGCTTGTGGTCCTGATGAGATAGAAAATAGATTTTTAAAGGAAGATGTACAAGAAATAGCACCCATTTTGACTGGTATTTTCAATTGGAGTTTAAGGGAGGCTTTTTTTCCCTCAATATGGAAGCAAGCAAAAATAATTCCTATGGAAAAAGAGGGTGACTCTATGGCTACATCTAATTATCGTCCAATAGCACTATTGTCAACTGTCTCAAAAATCTTGGAAAAAATTGTTCATGGACAACTAATGCAGTATTTTGGAGAAATATCAGAAAATAACCCCGTTTCAGTTGGGTTTTAGACAGGGTAGGTCCACTGATACCGCACTCATGGACTTCCTAGATTTAGTTGCTACTTCCTTAGGGAAGGGTTGGTCGGTGGTGCGTATACGTGACCTATCAAAGACTTTTGATTTGGTGAATCATTGTACCTTGATCCAAAAATTGAAGAGCATGGGAATAGAGGAAGAGACTTGTGGATGGTTTACATCATATTTAGATAAGAGGACTCAATTTACTATAGAAAATGGTTATAAGTCCAGATTGGATTATGTGACCAGGGGGGTACCCCAGGGTTCAATCCTGGGGCCCCTCTTATTCTTGGTTTATTTGGATGACTTACCAAGATTGATAAAAAATTCACAAGTTAGACTTTATGCAGATGACACAGTTTTGATTGCATCAGGTAAATATTCTGAAGAAATTGTACAAAAATTACAAGGTGATTTCTTAACAATGCAATATTTTTTTTCTTCACTTGGACTCTTGATAAACAGTAAAAAAATATAAACTATGCTTTTTGGTAGTGAGAAGAAAAATCAAGTGTCCTCAAAATTAATAATTAAGACTCTGGAAGGAAATATTCTAGAACAAACACAAGTCTATAAATATTTGGGTATATACATTGATCAAGGTTTAAATTTTGAATAACATATAACAGAATTAATAAAAAAAAAATTCAAAACTAGGGGGTATGAGAAGGATTGCAAATTGTCTATCAAAAGAAATGCGATTAAATATAGCAAATCAACTTATATTACCAATGCTAGATTATGGGAGCCATATTTATAGACATACTTCCAAAAAACAGTTACATCATCTGGATGTTCTTTACAATAAAATAGCAAGATTTGTATTGAAATGTGACATTGGCACCCACCATTGTGATATGTATACAGAACTAGGTTGGAATTCATTACATCAGAAAACTGAGAGAAATTGGTTGAACCAGATAAAAGGATTAATTAAAAATTCATCACAGTACTATTTGACTAAAACATTAATAAAACCTGATCATGGATTAAATCTGCGGAAACAAGGTGCTAGAGATTTTCTGGTCCCAAAATAAAAAAATGGTTTTGGTAATATAACCTTCCAATATAAAGTTTCTACAAGTTGGAACAGACTTCCCCCTTACCTTAGAGACCCAGACTTGTCTTTCACAGAATATAAAACTGCAATAAAACACGAATTATGTTTTAGATGTTTGTGTAATAGGCAGTTATATGTTTAAGAGGTTTGACTTATGTCTTGTATCCTTTGATGTAAAGTGCATTGAGTGTTATGTATATTCTGAATGATATGTTTTTGTACATTTTGTGATTATTTAAACATTTTTATGACACAGGATTGCCTTGTAAATAGGGACTTTTTGAACCCTAATGGCAAATTTCTTCATATAAATAACATTTTACTACTACTACTACTTAGAGACCAGGGGGCTTCCTAACACCCTGAAGGAGGCAGTGGTTCACCCCCTCCTGAAAAAACCTTCTCTGGACCCTGACTGTCTCATAGACTACAGGCCTGTCTCTAACCTGACTTTTGTAGGAAAGATTATTGAGAAGGCAGTCACGTTGCAGCTCAAGGGCCATCGGATCACCCATGACATCTATGATCGTCTCCTGTCTGGTTTCAGGAAGAGACATACAATAGTACTGAGACAACACTGGTCCGGGTACTAAATGATCTCCTGATATGAAGAGATTGGAGGAGCTGTTCCATCTTGGTCCTCCTTGATCTCTCTGCAGCATTTGACACTGTGGACCATGGGATGTTACTAGAGCGTCTGAGGCTTTCCTGTGGGCTGAGTGGCATAGTCCTCAGAGGGTTTCAGTCATTCCTCACTGACAGGATACAGAGGGTAGAGTCTGGAGTGTTTTCCTTGGCTCCTCTTTCCCTGCCATGTGGGGTGCCACAGAGCTCTGTGCTTTCCCCCATGTTGTTCGCAGTGTATATGCTGCCGTTGGGAGACATTATTAGGTGGCATGAGTTGAATTTTCACTATTATGTGGATGATACTCAACTGTACCTGTCCTTTGTGCCAGGGCAATGTGATGCTGTTATAGTATTTAACGGCTATCTCTCTGGGATCCAGGACAGGATGAGTGCTCCTGGTTTAGGCTGAATCCGGATAAGATTGAGGTGTTGGTTGTGGACCCAGGTCACAGGTGGAGGGATTATCGGCTCGGCAGCCATCCAGGCTTTGGCTGGGTGGCAACCAGCTGATGACCTCTGACTGGGTGCGAAATCTGGGCATCATGCTTGATAGCAGCCTGACACTTAAGACCCAGGTGTCAGCCATTGTCAAGTTCTCATTTTATCATCTGAGGAATGTCAACCGGATAAAGCAGCTGGTATCACCTGATGATCTTCCGATGTTGGTCCATGCCTTGGTGATCTCACGCCTTAATTACTGCAATGCCCTATACCTAGGGCTACCTGGGCAGGACCTCTGCCACCTGCAGCTGGTGCAGAATGTGGCTGTCAGATTGTTGACAGGATCACATAGATCTGACCATGTCACATCCATGCTCCACATCCTGCACTGGCTGCCAGTGTGGTGGAGGATCACCTTCAAGATCAGATTACTAACCTATAAGGACCTACATGGACAGGGACCGTGGTACCTGCAAGAGCTCCTTTGTCCCTGCTGCCCCCTTCATCCTCTCTGCTCCACCGATGAGGGATTACTGGAGATTTACAGGGTCTGTTTGACAACATTGGGAGCTAGGTCCTTTGCTTTTGCTGCTCCAACCCTGTGGACTTCTGTACCTTGTCGGGTGAGGGGATGCCCATCCATTGAGGCCTTTAAAGCAGCATTAAAAACATATTTATTTGAACTGGCTTATACTGACATTTAAACTTCTGCTGTGTTTTTAGAAATGAATTCTGTTTTTAAATTATTTAATTATATTGTGTAAAACGCTATGATCTATTTTTGGAATAGCATTCTAGAAATAAAGTTTGGTTTGGTTTGGTTTTTATAGTGTATATAGTATTATGTGAAATGTGTGCATTTTGTTTTTTTTTCTTTCACAGTGAAACTGATTTGTGCAGTCTCAAGAGGTTCTAGGATACTGTTCTACCACAGAAGGTTACAATCACATTCCATGACCTTGAACTGTGGTAGAACATCATTTTGAAAAGGATGAATTTCCATATAGAATAATACTCTACTATACACTACAGCTTAATTAGACCCCATATCCCAGAGAATCATTCCAGAATATGTAAGAACTAGGGTTGTCAGAACCCTCTGAAGTTCTGGGTTCTAGTTCTAGTCTGAAACTTTTTTTTTCATATAGCTGTTTGGACCCCATCACTTTCTCCCATCAACTGGTGATGGGGACACATAGGTATTTTTACAGCTTTTCTCCCCTGCTCCCCCCGAGGCCCCAGCACATGGTTGTGTGAGTGTTTGGAGGCACACTATGCACCCCATGGTGCAAACTCAGCCCCTTCCACCTCCTGTAACTATTTGTTGCTGCCCCCCCTGCCTATGCTACTCACTGGACTTCTACCCAGTGGGAACGGAACTATGAGGGGTGCCAACCCACCCTCACCACCCTCAGGAGAGGAGAGCTGTCCATTGGCATGCTCAATCCTGCTCCGCCTCCCCCCATGCCAGCACCCTGATGACCCGAGGTCATTCCCAAACCTGGGTTGCTGGTGTAGTGCGAGATGTGGCATCCTGTGCCTCAACCCTCAGCACCACTGGGCCAGCTAGTCTAGAACTTTTGAAAACATTCTAGGGTTCTAATCTTTTTTAGAACCTTTCTGAACTTAAACATAATTTTTTCAATTGTGCTGCCAATAATGAAGATAATAGTGAAATACACATGAAATTGTGGAGGACATGCTGCCAATAATGAAGATAATAGTGAAATACATGTGAAACTGAGGACAAAAAGAAATAAAACTTATTCAATATAAGGAGAGAGTGAAATGATAATGTGTGACTTTGATATGACTATAGCTAGATTTATCTATGGTTTCTTCTGTTTGCTAAAGCCAGCAACTTACAGGTCCTCACTGCTAACAGGGCCATCCACCCACCTATACATTAAAAGTTTTCCTGCTTCAGGTGCGTTACAGTTCCTGAGTGAAAAATAATAAGTGGTAAATTTATGTTCCCAGTTATATCCTCATCATCATAAAGTATGAAAAAAATGAACTGACATTAGCTAACCTCAGCTATTTGGTATTTGCTGCTGTCACTTTTAAATTAGTAAATGAAAAGTTGCTAAGAAACTTTGCATAATAAAGTCAAGGTGCTGCAGCCACAGCACATGGAACTGGTGCACCACATATTATGTCATAAGTGCAGTGAGTCAAGACATTACCAAACATTCTTGTTGGCAAATAATACATGCAATTTTCTAAGATAATGCATAAATATACCAACATTCTTGCAGTGTTGGGGAGTATCTAGGCACTTGTAACTAGTAACTAGTAACTGTAATCTGATTACTTTTCTAGGTAACTAGTAATAGTAATGGTTTACTTTTAAAATAAATTAGTAAGTAACTGTAATGATATTACTTTTCCCTAAAACTAACTAGTTACTGCAATATAACACAAACCAGGAGAGAGTGCGCACAAGGATGTGGTACTCTCGAATAAAATTCAAAATACGAAAAACTAAAGAAATTGGGCACTCACCACCACATATTAATACTGACACCGTTTGTGTAAAAGGAGGATATTTTATTTACATCATAAAATAAAATAAAAAAACTCCCACCTTACGCATTTCAGATCCCTCTTGGACCTCAAATGAGAAAGAGTCCAGGAGGGACCTGAAACATGTCAGGCAGGCACTTTTTTATTTTATGATGTAAATAAAATATCCTCTTTTTACACAAACAGTGCCAGTATCAATATGTGGTGGTGAATGCCTGAGTTTTTTGGTTTTTCATGTTACTGTAATATAAATAGAGTAACAGATGGGCATCCATCCGTTACAGTTGCTGTAATCCATCAAGGGGTTCCTGTGACTTCATAAACCTCAAGAGGTTTATGACATGACAGGAATATGGAGACTGTGCAGGTGTCTTTTTAAATATTCAGGTTTCAGTATAAACAAAGGGTGATCAGCTGACTGCGTCCTTGATTTATTACAACATTAGGCTAAAAAAACTGTCTTCTGAAAAGCATTACATGAGCACCCAACAGTTTCACGTTGCACATTGAATGCAAGTTGTTTACCATTGTTTCCATTTTTTCACAATAGACAAGTTTGGGCAACATTTCATGGCTGTGAGGTGCAATTTTTTTGTAGCCTTCCTGATATTCAGGTTAGAGCAGTCACAGTATTTAGGTATTATGAGCTGCCAGACCTACAGGTTGGGGTAAACCCATTGCATGACAACTGGAGCAAAGACATGCAGCCTTGCAATGTTTAGCCTAGGAATTTTGACCTAATACTTATTAGTTCTATGAGATCTTTGCTCTAACATGGTGGCTATGACTACAAGGTAGCCTCATTTATCACACTACTGCTTTCTATGTGGTTACAGTCCCACTGCTGGTGGGTGTCGGGGTAGTTTTTGCCAGCTGTCTAATTATGGAAAATGTTGTTATGCTGAATGGCTCTGGTGAGGTGTCATTGCGCTGGGTGTCCATGTACCAGTGTAAATCACTGGCCCGTCCAGTTTGAGTAATTCTTTGATCTGTAAAAAATGAAAATGAGTGTGCACACATAGCTTTTACCTTTCAGCCTTCTTACTAGGTCCTGTTAATTAGTCATCACTTAAGGACTCCTCAGCTCATTCACTTCTACTATGCCTTTTCATACCTACAGTATCATCACCTTTTCATTTTCCAGATTCTGTTCTTGCCTTACCTATTATCACTTTTTCTCTTACAGCCTCCCCTATTTTCTTTCATCACATATACAGTATTTCTCTTATTTCCCATACCTGCTTTTTTCTCTTTTAGATAATTCCTGAAGAATATGGTTGAAACATCGATTATAACTTTATTTTCTATTTTCATCATGCATTTAATATTACCATTTTGTTCTATACAGTATCTGTAACATGTGCTGTGCAAATAAAAGTCAGAAAACACCACTTTATTTGATGGTTTATTATTAAATGTATCATTTTACAACATTTGATATATGAATTATATGACTTACACAGTGCTGCATGGTATAGCTAAGAATCACTATAGGAACTGATGACATTTGTTTTAGGGGGCAACAGTTGATGAACAATTTATAGTTAGCTAGCTACACCCCTGCATGTCATCAGTCATGGTTCTCTATAGTAGCCATTGTGAACCCCGAGGAAATTGGAGCCAGCCTAGCCATTGTAGGGGAAAAAGGCAAGTAGCCCATCTGCAGGCAGGGCTCAGGGCCTATTTCCACCAATGTCACATGCACCATACTGCCACAGCAGGCCACTTGATTGTCCATCCACCCGACTGCCTGCCAGGTCTATCACCATCCCCAAACCCATCTCAAAGAAAATCCTCATTGAAGGGGTATGTACTGAAGTGCAACAAGTGTGTTGTGTAATAATTTGATTGTAAGTGGCACTGTCTGACTTCAGTTGTGGCATACTGGTAGTGGCATAATAGTCATGAAAGACACAGTTATAATTATAACTGTGTCTCAGTGGCAGTGGCAAGTCAAGTTTCAGTTGTGGGAAAGAGTGTTTAAATTGTGTGTTGGGGTAAGCAGGTGTGTGACGGTGGAATTTATTGTATGCTATGTGGGGTGGATTTGTGGCTGGCAATGGCAAAGTTAAGATTCAGGCTGCTGTGGGAAAATGAGGAAAGATCACCAAGGCAAGGAGGGGCAGTAGATCTGCAAGGTGTGTGCAGTGTGAATGTTAGGGGGAGCTATGTGAGGGTGGGATTTTATTATGGAAATTTAAAGGGGTAGTTGTGGCTCTTGCATACTCATGAGGAGAGTGCTGGCTAGATGTGGGAAAGATCACCAAGTGCAGAAGATGCAGCAGGATATGTGTGGCAGTGGGGTAGGCAAGGAAAGGCACATTTTATTTCAAGATGCCCAATCCCAGGGGCTCTGGGCACCATACATAAAAACACAGTCAAAGAATAAAAACAACTTGTCAATATATATATAACAATATTAAATAAACAACTATAATAAATAAAATCAGAAAATACTTAAATAAATAGGAGGCCCGGGACAAATGTTGTTATTCAATACATCATTACCTAGGCAGTAATTAAAGATTGGGGGCCGGGAAAGCTTGGTTGAACAAGAAGACCTTAATGTGGGCATTGAAAACTTCTACTGAAGGGGCCTCCCTTACAGCTGGAGGTAGCAAATTCCACAGGATGGGGCTGGGGACACTAAAGGCTATGTCACCAGCCATTTTTAACCTTGTCCTGGGAATCACAAGGAGGCCCCTAGAGGAGAAATGAAGGGAGCAGACTGAGGTAGCAGATGTAAGAAGGTCCACCGGGTAACCAGGACCCTGGCCATGTAGCACCTTAAAGGTGAGCAAGTCCACCTTGAAGAGGATCCTCCACCTGACCAGCAGCCAATGCAGTTTGTGCAGCACCTGGGTGATTTGACAGTACTTAGGCTGCCCTATCAACAAGCTGGCAGCTGCATTCTGCACTAGCTGCAGCAAGCATTAGGAACCTTCCAAGATCCTGAGGTAGAGCGCATTATAGTAGTCAAGCCTCAACATCATGAAGGCATGCACCAAGGTAGGAAGGTCCAGGGGCAGGACAAGGGGCATGATCCTGGCAATATTCCTTAGATGATAGAAACTAGCATGGACAATGGATAATGCCTGAGAGTCAAGCATCAATCCACTGTCAATGATAATGACAAGCTCTCGTACCCTAGAGGAGGCCTTGAGTGGCAGTGAGCCCAGAAAAAGTCCTGTCTTTGTGCCAGAGGCCATCCTAACATGCCCTTTGTTCAACTCCACTACCAGTACCTTTGCATTATTGGGGTTCAGTCACAACCAACTGGAGGCCATCCAGTCATTGATCTCAGCAAGGCAATTATTTAGCACATCTACTGTGTTGGATGCCCCGTGGGCAAAGGAAAAGTACAGTTGGGTATCATCTACTTAGCAATGAAACCCCATATTGTACTTCCTAATGAGCTCTCCCAGTGGCATCAAGTACATGGTGAACAACATTGGTGACAAGACCAAATGTTGAGGTACTCCACAGGACAGGAGGCAAGTGGAGGATGAGAAATTCCCCATCACTACCTTTTGCCTCCTGTTCATGAGATATGACTCAAACCAGCAGATGACAGTGCCAGCGAGTCCACAAAATTCCCTCAGGCAGTTGAGTAACACACTATAGTTCACCATGTCAAAGGCTGAGGCAAGATCGAGGACAACAAGAATTTTCCCCTCTCCTCGATCTCTCACCCTGAGGAAGGCATTGTGCACCTGAACTAATGCAGTTTCTGTGCTACACCTCGCACAAAACCCAGACTGGAGAGGCTCGTATAGATTATGGGCCATAAGGTGCTCCTCCAGTTGAAGCACCGCAACCTTCTAAACAACCTTACCTAAGAATGGAAGGTTGGAGATTGGACCGTAATTTGCTTTGACATCAGGGTCTAAAGATGGTTTCTTCAGAAGGGGCCTCACCAGTGTCTCCTTCAAGGCATCTGGAAAGACCCCCCTGACAAAGAACACCGGACAATCAAGGCAGTCACTAGGCCTACAGAGTCGACACATCCCATCAAAAACCATGTCGGCACCAGTTCCAGTTCAAAATATGTGTGTTCCATCCTGGAAATAACCCCAATGACCGCGCCACCTTCACTGGTCTAAACTTGCCCCAACTAGACAGAATTTTCTCCTGGCACCTAAAGTGACCACTGTCAGTCGTACTTTGGCTCACTGATGGAATTCCCTGTCAGATGGTGGACACTCTGTCCAAGAAGAATAGAGCAAAGTCTTCACATAATGCATCAGAAAAAGTTTTTTTGGCTGCAGACTAGCAAGATGTAAAAGCGTGTCTCCAGTCTGAAAAAGCAAAGTTGGTAAATTCTTCCCAGCAGCAATCTCCCTGGACAGGAACTCTGCCTTCTTACAGTTGACTTCCCCCAGTACTCACCTTAGTGAGTATGCAGAGTCTGTTTGTCCACCTCCAGCACAGTTTTCCTCCAGCAGCGCACTAACCTCTGACCCATAATCTTCATTGCCTTGAGCTCCCAATCAAACCACTGGGACCTCAAGTGAGAAGATTTGGGTTGTACACAGACCAGTGCGAGGGAGTCAAGTGCATCAGACATTGCTGAGTTGTAAGCAGTAACTGCCATGCACATGCCCCCTACACATGCATTTTCCACTCTAGATAGGTCAGCCAACACCAGAAAACCCTCAGGGATCAACCCCATCAAAGGCTTACCATCACAGCAGGAGGAGGGCTCTGGGGGGCCCCAAACAAGAACTCCACCATGTAATGATTGGACCAGATGACCCAATCAGTCTTGAGATTGTTTATCTCAAGCTCCAGTGAGAAGAGCAGGTCCAACATATGAC
Source organism: Neoceratodus forsteri (assembly GCA_016271365.2). NCBI lineage: Eukaryota > Metazoa > Chordata > Ceratodontiformes > Ceratodontidae > Neoceratodus > Neoceratodus forsteri. The sequence goes on along the minus strand of CM028132.1, from coordinate 962,408,560 downwards.
CACCCCCGTGAGTCACAGAGGAAACTTCCTGTAACAGGCCCAGAGATTACATCATCTGGAGGAAGTTGTCACCAAGCCTAGAAGATTCATTGTTAGCCCAAACTATAAAGTCCTCCCGAACTAAACATCTGGGGGCCTCCAATGTTTCACCGATGATGAAGTCGGCTACCTCCTGCAGGAATTCTCTCGCTGTCCCAGGGGGACAGTAAATCAGGAGAATCCTGTAGCCTGTTCCCGGACCTCCCTGGGCAGCAGCACATTCAAAGGAGCCTGGTGTTCTCACTGGGTGCACAGTGAATCCTAGCTTAGATATAAAGCAGATGGCCACTCCCCTGCCCATGCGTTCCACTCTAGGGCAGTGCACTACACAGTACACGGGGGGAATGGCAGCCTCTAAAACCTGGTCAGTATCATCACCCATGCAGGTCTCTGTGATACATGCCAGACTGACCAAAGAAATCAAGTCCACTATAATTGCAGTCTTGTTTTTGATTGATCTGGCATTGCAGAGCACTGCCTCAGGGGATTGGTGGATCAATGCAGCTCCTCTGGCTACCTACCCACTCAGTCTGGTGAGAACTCTGGGGATGGGTACCAAACACATCTGGCCTCTTCCTTGGACCTGTCGAGACTCAGAATGCCTTCTGTGCCTAACTACCTCTATCCTGCCCCCAACCGTTGTACCAGCTTCGCCCCACCATAATCGATCAATGCTTCTCCTCCTAATCCTGACCTCCCAACAGTGTTGAGCTGTGGTAGCAGAAACTGGGAGAATGATGAAGTGCCACAGATCAAGCAGCTGGGACACTGCATATGCAATCCTGGCCTGCCTCAGGCCCCCAAACTTCCCCAGACACATCCTGCCTAACTGTGAAGTCCCAGGCATACTATATTCTAACTAAATGCGCCCCTCCACACACACACACACACACACACACACACAACCATACATTAATACACTAACTACCTAAATTATTCATACATCATTCAAACAATTGCTAAAACCAGAAAACCTCCCACCCACTACCCACACAGCCTCACCCACTCCCCAAGAAGCAGAAGCTAGTAAGTTTGCAGTCAAGTTCATAATCAGGAGAGCAACATCCACAGCTCACATAAAGGTCCCACTGAACAGGATCACAGTTATTACAGCTTTGAAACACAAAGCAAAATGCAGGAAACAAAGTCAAAGCCTACCACTTAGAAACCAGGGTCATCTCACCACCCTAGACACTGATGAACGATAACCCAGGCTGTGAATTAAAACAGAATGCCAACAAACATGATAGACTTCTAGAAATATTCCAGGTGAATTTTGCAGTGGTTCATGGGATTGCAGGTCACATGGGCTCTAGATTGTTCTGCACAGCCTCAGTTCTGTGTAGTGTATGTGTAGTTGTAGATGGAGACAGTTTCCTCTCAGAGTTCTGCTATTCAAAGCCTCTAAAAGCTGTTACAAAAGCCTTTTTGAGTCATTTTTTTTCTCAGAATTTAGTGCATCGATTGTAGGAAACCCTCCTGTGCTCAAATAATCTAGTGTTTATTGTTTGCGTATGGATTTTGAATGTTAATTTAGAACATTCAGTCTGTGTACTGACAGACACTTGAAGTGTGATTTGGGGGAGGAGCGTATCTGTGGTGGAGGTAGGTTAAAACTGAGAGAAAAAGGCAGTCTTTCTGTTTTGGTTATATTTTTCTTGTACAACTGTTAATGTACACACTGTAATATTTTCAGTAATTCTTGAATTTTTTTTTTTTGCTGATTGTTGTGGTGCAGCAGTGCATAATTTCAGTTTGTTTAAAAGATCTGGCTATATCACTGAAGTTTTCAATTTGCTACGCATTACTTGTAGTGTGTGTTTGTGTGTGTGTGTGCGAGATGCGTGCCATCAAATCAGGCACATTTTATTGTGCCACAGAGTAATTGCAGCAGTGTGAACCCATTATCTACTGCACCAGTATGATTTTGTAGTGCTTTGTGGTATCTTGGTTTTGAACTGTTACTGCAGCGCACTGCTACCCCCAACCGGCAAAATATATTCTTTTCCAGATTGGATTGTGGCTTGTGAGCACTGGTTAAGGTGTTGCTGTGACTTTGCATCTGCATCTCTTCTTGATTGCAAAGTGCAGTCTTAATCTGTCTGTGCTTTTGCATCTGTTTAGTGCCCAGTCTCCATCTGCAAGCCACAGTTGTTGTTTTTTTTGGCTTCACATCCACTGGCCCAGACTGAAAGTTCAGAATCTAAATTTGTTTAGAATTTTCTTGGTGATCCCCAAAATGCCTGCAAAGAGACATGCAAGCAAAGCTGTTTCTGGCGTGACACTGCTGCCAGTGGCAAGATTGTCCATGGGTGTGGTAGTATGCGGAAGTGCATAGCTGATGCCAGTAGAGGGATTTCTCCATCAATGTTTTTTCAGTGCAATCTGTAGCTTCTCTCATAGTTGGAGGAGATGATGTTGTCCCAGCTGGTGGTGTTAGTGCATTTTCTGCTGGCATGAGTATTGCTGCCTCTAGTTCCACTTCTGACCAGTTAAACATTTCAAAATATATAGTTGAGTCTAACGCTGTGACTGACAGTGTAGATGATGTCATACTCCCCATTAACATCCCCATGGTAGTTGAACATGATTCTGATCGTGGCAATGATAACTCACAATGTCATATTTCTTCCAGCGCTGTTGAGGTCATGCCTTTGCCATCCAATGATTCAAAGTGTAGTGCAAAAATATTGGGTGATGATGATGATGATGATGCTGTGGTTGGAACATGTTCTCCACATGACAGCATCCAAGCTGAAAATGTGGATGTGGATGATGTTGATGAATATGATAATGATGTCAGTGACCCCTGTTGGGAACCGGAGAAAAAGAAAGTCAAGGTGGCTGTGTCTGGGTCTGTTGATGTTAAAATCCCCCCTCCTCAAAAAAGTTGTGATTTAGTGATTCCTGTTGATGATAATGATGATGACCCAGAAGGTCGTTGTGGTGGTCAATTGGAGTCCAAGTGTGTCCAGCCTGAAAAATCATGTAGCACACCCACACCATTTCAGGGGTTAAAAAAACAGAGTCCAATAAGCAGCATCAGGGACATGTTAAAAGTAGGGGATCACAATCCCTTGTTTGGGATTTTTTTATCCAAGATGCAAATAATGAGTCAGTTGCAATCTGCCAACTTTGCCATGTGTGTGTGAGTAGAGGTAAAAAGGGAGCCATCTGGGCATGGGAGGGCCAGCATACGCATCTTAAGAACAGGCACATGGCACTGTGAACCCAGCACCAGATGTCAGCTGATGCCATAGTGGAGCATTCACTCTTGTCATCAACCTTCCTGAGCATGTTATCCCCTTCCATGAGTTTAAGACCAAGTAAGAATGTCTGCAGTAGCAATGAAATAACACCAGAGTATTACTACAGGCATGATGTGGGGAAGGATTATGATTTAGAAATCTTGTCAAGTGGTGGTCAGAGTAGCAGTGGTGGTGGTGGTGGTCAATGCAGTCTGTCTAGTGCAAGTGGTCCATCAACCCCTGTACGTAAAATAGGGAAAATAACTTAATTTGTGGACTTGTCTCCTGTGCACCCCTCTTCATCACATGTCCACACCCCACCCCTGGCCATTCGCAGACCCTAGCCATTTGTCACACCCCACACAAAACGTGTAAGTCAGCCCATGTTGGAGAGTGTTTTTACCCATAACCTTCTGCCTGCCTGCCTGAAGCATGTGACCTACACTGCGTAAGTCATGTGATGTGTGTGGGCTGCCTGTGAATTCTTATTAAAGTGGAATGCACAATGCAAAGTCATAATTACAAAGTGAAGTGGTGAAGTGAGGGTTTAAAATGGACACTCCGTGTAGCGGAACACTGACATGAAGTGGACACTTTGCAACCACTTCATGGGCAGAATTTTACTTTGCTGCATCTCTACCTATGTTCAATGAGTAAATATAACCATGTTATCAAAAGTAATATAAAGTAATATGAAAAGTAATATGCATTACAGTTACTAATTACTTTTTACATAAAAGTAATAAGTAACTGTAACTGATTACATTTATTTGAAAATAACCAGTAACTGTAACTGATTACTTTTTTAAAGGACCTTATCCAACACCACATTCTTGTTGGTAAATTGAATAAATGCATACAACTTTTTTAGATAAAGCATCAGCTGGCCAGCTGCTAAGTACATAAAATGTGTATTTCATTCACATAAATAAAAATGTGGTTTCCTCACCACAAAATATCTCAAGGAATATATAATGTAGTTGCAGCAGTTGGCACATGATGTTCAATTAAGCAATAATGCCCGACAGGGTGTGTGTCGTGCTGGGATAACGTCATGCCTCAGGTGGTTGGGCACGAGGCCGCAGGCCGAGTGCGTCCAACAACTGAGACGTGACGTTATCCCAAACGACACACACCCTGGAGGGCATTATTGCTATTATACAATAGCTCATTGTTATATATAAAATGAAAAAATAATTTTAAAGAATGTTTTTATTAGTGTGGAAAAATATTTTTGTTTCTGAAGAGGAGAGGCGAAAAAAGAGCTCTAGGTCCAAAAAATCATCTAGCTCCAAAAAATCATCTACAGGTTCACAGTGAGGCTGAGACTAGACCCGTGATGTTGTACTGGGATAACATCACGGCTCCAGCCTAAGACTGACCAGTCAGAGTCCAGGATTTTTTCTTGCCATTGTATAATGTACAATGTCTGTCAATCCCCTTCAGTGTCAAATTGTCCCTGTGTTAAAAACAAACACACTTCATGATTGGTCCTATTCTGTAAACACTGCTGATATAGCTGGTTGCTCGATTTTGGTTCCTTTCTTCTGTGTAAAAGTGAAAAATAGACTGCCCCCCTATGTGATAGAAACATAGAATGTGATGGCAGATAAGGACCGCTTGGTCCACCAAGTCTGCCCATTTTCCTACCTAACAGATAAGCTGCAGATCCTAGTTAACCAACAGCTTACTTCCTCCTACCCCCACTAGGACTGCCTTATGTCTGTCCCATGCATTCTTGAATTCCCCCACTGTTCTTGACTGCATGACCTCCTCAGGGAGGCTGTTCCATGCATCCACAACCCTCTCTGTGAAAAAATACTTCCTCACATTACCTTTGAGCCGTCCCCCCTCTATCTTCAAATTGTGCCCCCTTGTTCTTGCACATCTCTTTTTCTGAAAGATGCTACCCTCTTGGACTTTGTTTATTCCCTTGAGGTACTTAAAAGTTTCTATCATGTCCCCTCTCTCCTTTCTTTCCTCTTGGGTATACATATTAAGTTCCTTTAATCTTTCTTCGTATGTCTTCTGGTGCAGACCCTGCACCATTTTGGTTGCCCTCCTCTGGACAGCCTCCACGCTGTCTATGTGTTTGCAGAGATGGGGTCTCCAGAACTGCACACAGTACTCCAGATGGGGTCTTACCAACTGTCTATACAGAGGGATAACAACTTCCTGTTTTCTACTATTGATGCCTCTCCCTATGCATCCCAGTATCCCCCCAGCCTTCCTTACTGCCTTCTCACATTGCTTGCCCACCTTTAGGTCATCTGATATAATTACCCCCAGGTCCCTTTCCATTTTTACTGTTGTCAGTATCTCACCCCCCATTGTGTACTCTTCCCCTGGGTTTTGGTTTCCCAGGTGCATTACCTTGCACTTCTTTGCATTGAATCTGAGCTGCCATACATCTGACCATTCTTCCAACCTTGCCAAGTCCTTTCTCCTCCTTTCCATGCCATCTTGTGTATCAACCCTGTTGCAGATCTTTGTGTCGTCTGCAAAGAGACATACTTTTCCTTCCAGTTCCTCTGCAATGTCACTTATAAAGACATTAAAAATGACTGGTCCTAGTACCGAACCCTCCGGTACCCCGCTAGTAACCCTCCTGTCTTCACTGTGGACTCCATTTACTTCTACCCTTTGCATCCTGTTGTATAGACAATTTTTTATCCAGGCTACCACCTTGGGACCCACACAAGGCTAGCTAACTTGTGTATTAATATTTTGTGTGGGACTGTATCAAATGTCTTGCTAAAATCTAGGTAGGCCATGTCCACAGCCCCTCTCTGGTCTACTACTTTGGTCACCCAGTCAAAAAAATCTATTAGATTCATCTGACATGACCTTCCCATCGTGAATCCATGCTGCCTTGGGTCCTGTGCCCCACTGGCCTCTAGGTACTCAACAATTCTTTCCTTCAGAAGTGATTCCATCATTTTCCCTACCACTGAGGTCAAGCAAACTGGTCTGTAGTTTCCTGCCTCTGTCCTGCTCCCACTTTTGTGAAGAGGAATCACATCCATCCTCCTCCAGTCCTCAGGTACCACCCCATCCTCCCATGATTTGATAAAGAGAGTAGTCAGCGGTGTCACTAGTTCTACCCTTAGTTCCTTTAGAATTCTTGGGTGAATCTCATCAGGCCCCATTGCTTTGTCCACCTTCAATTTTATTAGTTCTTTCAGAACCCTTTCTTCTGTAAATGGACTGGTATAGACCCCATCTTCAGAGTGTTTCTCTTGTTTGGTTTAGGTACCTCCCCTTCCTCTTCCTTTGTGAATACTGAGCAGAAATATTTGCTCAGTATCCATGCTTTTTCACTGTCACCCTCTACCCAATTCCCTCCCCTTTATTAAGCCTCAGTATCCCTCCTTTGGTCTTTCTTCACTCCCTAATGTACCTATAAAAGGTCTTATCCCCCTTCTTAACAGAGTTGGCTATCCTTTCCTTGGTTTGGGCCTTTGCTATTCTGACTGCCTTCCCAGCCTCTTTCTGCTTTAACTGATAAAGTTCTGTGTCCTGCTCCTTCTGCGTTTCCTTATATTTCCTGAATGCTATCCTTTTCTCCTTAACCTTATATGATAAAAGCAAACATGAAATGATGATTGCTATCATTGCTAGTGTATATCGCTGAAAAGCAAATCAGCAAAATACACTTGCTGGCAACCCGATATCCACAAAACAATAAGTGTTTTTGAGGGAAGGGGCTATGCCTCCCCCTGCACTCCCCTGATTTTAGATTCCTAACTCTGGGGAGGTACATATCAGGGAACAGGCGCAGTCTGCATGTAAAAAAAAAATTAAGTCCCACAGCTTCAGGCAGTGGCAAATTCTCACTCTCCCAGTCCCCAGCCCTGAACCCAGTACCTGCTGCACCACAGCTAGCCTCCCTCACCACAACACCCCATGGCTGGCTCAGCAGCAGCAGGCACACTACACCCTAATAACCCTCTGCCCTATCCCTCCCCTTCCCTTTGCAATCCTCCAGCTCCGGTTGCCCTCCCCTCCCCTCACGGTAGCAGTGAGTCACTACCCTTGTGGGTCGCCCATGATAATATCGCTGAATATGAGTCACCATTTTGACAGTCACCCATATTCAGTTACTATTATCACAAGATAGCCTCCCCAGCCCATACTGGTTCACCACAATGTTTGTTTGTAGTGTTGCACTCCTTGATCAACTTCATCTTTCCTGGCTGGAGAGGAAATGCCACCACACAGTCTAGCCGATCATGATGCAGCAGGAGGAGAGAGAGGAGACATGGCATCATGAGTGACTTTTGGGGTGTCTTTGCTTTGTTCGGGAGTTTTAAAGTTGATCAAGGAAGGATTTGATAGACATATTAATATTTACTTCTACAGAAACTTGCTCTTTTAGGAAAACATTTTTCATTACACTGCCATGTGCTACTAAAAAGGAAGCAAATAACACAACCAGCAACATCAATGAATTTTACAGAAGGTAAGGAATCCAAAAATATAGGTTTGTATTTCAACTAGAAACAGCATGATACAAAAGACTTGATAGTGTCCCTTTCATGCTAGATTTGGCCTTTTCCCACTGATGTTAAACTTTTCCTGTAAAAAAATGCTGACTTTAGGCCCTATCTGCAAAGCAGTTTGCCACAGAAATGGTGAAAGAGTTTTGTGTATATGGTCCTGGTAGCAGATCAAGAGAGGAGAGACAGACAACACATTTCATTATAGTGTGTAAACGTTCCTTTTTTTCCCAGAGAGACCCCGTACCACACAATATTTATCAACCTCCACCATATGAGTTGTCCCCATCAGCATCCACAGCATGAATCACTTCAGGATCAGCTTGTATACTTTTGTAGGGATATGAAAATCTTGCCTTATTACTTTAATGAATGTTAACATGTGTACATTTTCTGGCAGCAACCTATTTCTGGCGTTTGTCACATTGCCAGCTGTACTAAACATGCATTCTGAAAAGACACTTGTTGCAGGAAAACCAAGATATTTCATGGCTTCATCATACTGCTTGGGCCATATTAACATTTTTGATCTCCAGTATTCTAAAGGGCATACATCAATAGTAATAACTGGTTCTTGCAGGTAACTGTCTACCACAATGGACAGACAATGATCAGAAGAAACAGTGTAAGTTGGTATGGCAGCAATTTGCAAAAGGTTTTGCCACAGATTTAGCTTGCTACTAGGGGTGGAAGTGGGAGTTGTGGAAGAACTACTGCTCACTGTTGGTGAATTTTTCTGTTCTATATCTCTTCATGAAGATGGACCTGCACATTGTGGAGATGACAAGTTGAAGCTACTGTGTGTGTCTGTGTGTGACTCCTGTGACTGCTGCAACAAATCTAGCAACAGCAGTTTGTAGTGCTCTACATCATCTGTTTTTGAAAGATGTATAGCCTTGAACCTGGGATCTAAGAGAGTTGCAAGTATGTAATGTTTGGATTTCATCATTGCAACTAATCTGTTATCATTTTATAAGCACTCACACATTCTCTTTACAAAATTTCCGTGATACCGCTCAACATGTTTTCTCATCTTCAGATCTGTCTCTTTCTATCTGTAGAGTCAGAACACTCAGATGATGTGAAATCAGCATTATGAGTGGGATAACCTGACACAGAGATGCACCTTTTAAAGAAATGTCCCTTGTAGCAGTCTCAAATGGAGCTAGGATGCAGCACACTGTTTCCATTTATTGTAGCACAGAAAGCATAATGCTATCACCAATAAAGTAATGGAGCAATATTCATGCACAGCTTGCTTTTGTTCCAAGAGGTACTGCAGCATATAAAGAGTTGAGTTCCAGCCAATGGAAACAGTTGGAATCAGCTTTTGCTGGGGCAGCTTGTGTTTCTTTTGCTGTTTGGATAATATCCATACAGCCTTGGCTGAATGTGAAAAGTGAGTCACAATTTTTTTTGCAAACAGCAATCATACCATCAACTTATGTTTCATTGTTCAGGAACCCAGTGATAATTAAATGTAAGCAATGTGCAAAGCAAGTAGCATGCATGAGCCCTCCATCCTGTACTGCTTTCAAGATGTTGGCTCCATTGTCACTTACTATAAAGCTACATTTTAGAACATGAGAATAAATCCAGTCATTAAGGAGGTCATGTAGTTCTTGCAAGATATCTGTGGCTGTATGACTTTAACCAGACATCCTTATATGCAACAGCGCCATCTTTTGGGGTGTGTTTGTTTTTGAAGAAGCACAAGAAAAACTGACCCAATGAGTGGTAAGGGACATATGACTTATATTGTGACTGCTGATCCACATATCTGTTATGACATGAATAACCCCGCCCTCTACAGTTTTAAGTGCAAGCATCACTGTCGCTTTTAATGCCTAATAAATGTTTGGTATTTCAACATAGGAAAAGTACCCTTAATAAGGAATGTTGTAATGAGGCTCTACAAGTTTCATGACCTCCCTAAAATCCTCATGATCTACTAAAGAGTATGGGAGAAAGGCTCCAGCTAACAGTTCCCCAATTTTTGTGATTGAGATGAAGACGCTTTTGATGATTTTTGGTAAAAGTATTCTTCCTCTCAAATGCCTGAGACAGTGCTAGCTGCTTACAACATGTCCCTGCTGGTTTATTAGACACTGTGCTTTATTGACCAGATGGACATTGGGGTGGTGGATGTGGACTTATAAATTTAGTGACATCACTGAATGTGCAACTGGTGCTAATGGTGTTGGTGTTAGTGCTAATGGTGGTCCTAGGGCTGGCCTTGGTTTTGCCTGCATCAAGTTCAGAAAATTCTCTATGCATTTCAGATTCTTGAACCTTCTCATCTGTGGTCTGGAAGGTGGAGGTCATGGTTTTTGGATGATCAAGCAATATTGAATGTTTTTCAAATGGCGTTTCAGAGCTGTTGTGCCGAGGCAGTCGTAACTTTACCACGGCTTACACTTTGTTTACATAGGGAACAAATTGCTCTGCATGCATCACTTTTACTGACCAAAAAATAGTTCAGCACTTCAGACATGACAGACTTTATTCAAATGCTAGGAAGATAACTAAAACTGTTAGTGTTTTTTCACCTGTCTGAGCAGAACCCAGGCCATCTTCCTTGGTGCTAGAAGAGTGCAGGGACACTTGAGGGTTTTTCATTTTTATCTGATGTAGAAGTGGTGGATTCAATGGATATGTCCTTCTCATTGCCAACATCTGTGAATTCATTTGCAAGTGCACTACCTGATTCTTTAGCCCTGTTTACATGGTCACATTTGCACTGGAGAAACCCATGTGCTTGGGTTGCTCCAGTGCAAATATGACCATGTAGACACTGACCCAGTCATGGCAAGCTGCTCATTAAGGTGCTCCCAGGTTCTTGTGCAAGCTGGGGATGCTGAGTGGAGTGAGCAACTTAAGTGGCTTCAAAAGGCAGTGTGGACATTCTGGGCCACTGCAACCTGTCTCTTGGTGAGTGCATAGCCGAAGTGACAGACTCATTCATGAATGGGGCTCCATTCTCGGCAAGTGCATTGCACTGTAAACATGCCCCACAAAAGGAGAGTCTTCTGAGTGCAGCAAAGTGGCTGCTGTAGAAAACTGAGGGCTGTAACAGTAGGAACTCTCCAAGTGAAATTTACAGCTGTCACTTCTGGCATGTGCATTCGGATGTGAATTCGCATCACCGCCAATGTCAGTGAGCAGATGTCCAGCCCCCCGGTGCACAGCCCCAGACCAGCACAGATAGTAGCAGTGTGGAGAGGGGCCATGTAGACAGGGTGTGAGTGTGTACTAGTTGATCAGAACAACACTGTTGCGATCAGAATTCTGAAGTGCTATTGCCATGTAAACACGATTTTTGTCTGCAAACTTGCTAATTTGACTTGGTTGAGGGACTGATGATACATCACCAGTCACAACAGTGTCAGACTGAGAAAAAGAGCTACTGTCTGACAGACTGAGTTATTGTCACTTATACTATTTTTGCTAGTCACAGGGATTTTAACAGCATGACCTGCATACCTTATGGTGCCTTTCCATGTGACACCAGCACCTGGAAAAGTTTTCATAAAAGGTCCCCGTTTACCACAGTTCATTGTTTCTCTTTTGCTGTTTGTTGTATTTTTACCACACAAAATATGTTGGGTTATTTTTGCTATCATCTGGATTACTACTACCACCAACACCTGCTCCACCACCAGCACCAGATGCTTCATCTGTGTTGGTGTCAGTCTTAATAGCAGCAGTATACTGCACACACATCTCCCGTTTTACAAAACAATGTGGTCTGTGATAGCAGCAACTCAAAAATGTGGTTTTGGCTGTATGACACTGTAATGCAGTGGACTGGAAGATAACTGAAGAATATGCAGGTTTGCAACTAAAGTTGGATCCCAGGTTCAAGGCTTACAGAACGGTTGGACAAAGGCATATGCCAAACAGGTCAAGGTGAAAAGTCAGGAATTGTAATTCTGAATCTGGATTAAAAAAACATTGTTTCAGTATTGCAAGAAATGTTCTGCTTATTTTTGTATTATACTTATTTTTATTTTTTATTTTATTTATTTTTTGGAATTACAAAACTTTTCAGTCAGAGACTCATTTACAGAGGTTCCACTTCTGAGCATACAATTGGTTAGAATACAGACAAAGTACAATAAAATTGTACAGACATAGAGAATATTGGATGGGCAACTATGCACAACCAGTGTGTTCTGCTACAGAGGGGTTCTGATTCCCTCTGACCTTGAGAGCGAAGCTCAAGACATCCATGGGAATCAAAACCCTGAGGTGGCAAAACATACTGGCTGTGCATAGAGTTGCTCATCCTGTATTTTTTATAGTGTATAGTACTGTGTGAAATATGTGTTTGTGAGTACTTTTGCTTTTAAAATGAAACTGACTCATGCTGTTCTACCACAGTAGGGTAGAATCACATTCCATGACCTTTGAACTGTGGTACAACAGCATTTTGAAAGGGATGGAATTCTATACAGAACAACACTCCACTATACACTATAATGGGATGTTGAATCACAAGGCAGAATTATGTGATAAACTAATGTAAACACATTTGGGTAATAGTTAGCAGTGTGTGTATTTGTGGATACAGTGGGTGCAGATGATAATAGAGGGCACAGACAATGAGAACATTAGATGACACTTGAGCCATCAGTGAGGAGGCATTGTCAAAAGAGCATGGGATTCCAATCCCAGTGCAAATTGATAAATAACGAGAAAAGGTAACAGCTTGAATGTGTAGAGTGAATCAGGTAAGGGGGTTACAGGTAGAAAATACAAGTTTACAATATGAATTACAGGTTGGCGCACCAATAGTGTGACACAGCAACATTTGAGCAGTCAGACTATTGGTTTTGTCAAGTAAAAGAGTGGAGAGAAGGAGAAGGGGCAAAAGCGAAGTGGTCAGCAAGGAGACTTTGTTGGGCTGAGGGTTGAAGGGGAGGGAGTGGTATGGGGGGAGTGGGAGGGAAAAAGAGACAGAGAGCACAGAGGACATGGGGATGACAGAGAGAAGGATCGGGAAGAGTGTATGTAGAAAATCTGGGAGCTGTCAGGGGGTGAGGATGGGGGAAGTGGGGAAGGGGTGACCAGCGAAGGGAAGGGGAGCTGATAGAGGGAGGGAGTAGTAGGGTGCTAGCACAAAATAGGGAATAGGGTGGAAATGTTCTGCTAGGGTAAAAGCTAGTTGGGACAGTCACAGTTGCTAAGTGCAGTAAGGTGCTGTTGAAGTTTGCGTTTGAAGGAACCAATCTTGGGTTCTTCGAGTATATCCTGGAGAGGTTGTTTAAGGTGCTAGGAGCTTGGAACATGAAAGAATGTTGAGCCTGGGTGGTCTGACAGGAAGGCATGCTTAGATGCACTCCTGGTGCTATGTGAGTTAGGCTTACATATGATAAAGTGCTGGGTGGTTGGCAGGGTGAGCCCTAGACTGATTTTTTTCACAAGAAGGCAGGTCTGATACAAAATCCTCCCTTTAAGGTTTTTCAATATTTCAATATTTCGTGTTCTGTAATATATTTTACTTTATGCAAGATGATACCATGCACTGAATGTTAAGCAGCATGTGGTTAGTACATAATACAGTCAAAGGGCACACAGCAGGATGATGGCCAGTATGCCACATAGGAGTCACGCACACATTGGATACAGTGCAGCAGTCAAAGAGCACACAGCAGGATGATGGCCAGTACACCAAGTAGGAGTCACACACACGTTGGGTACAGTGCAGCAGTCAAAGGGCATGCATGCAGCAGTATTATGCTGGCCAGCACAACACTTAGGAGATGCAGCCACACCACACAGTGACACATAGATTTTTTTTTGGGGGGGTGGCTACTGACAGGGGATGTTTTTGTCTCTCCTCTCAACAAGGAACTATTTCTGGCATATATTAACAGATACCACGAAAAACTGGTGCTGGGCTGCACACGTTCACACACTGGGTAGTATACAGTGCAGTCAAAGGACACACAGCATCTGGCCTGACAGCATAGCACCAGGGCATCTGTTCTCGACGCCAATGACCCGAGTTCAGGAATGGACCTGGGAATCAAAGGGACGGTAGGGGTGGAGAAGGATCAAGTGCCGTCTGGCAACTCTTCTTCTCTGTGTGGGGGGATGGCATTCAGTATGTTAGCGGCTCCTGGCAGAGACTGGGGAGCCACAGGTACCGATGCCACACATCATGGGAGGTGAGACAGACATTGGGCATGCCCATTGATGTCATTTCATGTCTGCTTCTGGGGAACATCAGCATCCACAAAAATCTGGCCCCATAGATGACACTCCTGCCTCTGCTGCCGCCCCTGCTGTGTTAAAGTTCTGCTGAGGGGGTGATGCTCCCATTGCCCCATCCTGAGGGGGTAAGCCAGGGCTTGAGACTGAATGTCCTGGGGAGGGGTTGCCTGCCTTGTGGCCCTGCCCAGGTGGGTAAGCCTGGGCTGGGGGTGGCGAGAGGGGGCTAGAGCTGAGGATCCTTCTGCCTGATTGGGAAGAGGTGGGGTACCGGGCCAAAAAAATTACAAAAATAAAAATAAAAAAAGGCCACACAGCAGGATGATGGCCAGTATGCCACACAGCAGTCACACACACACACTGAGTACAGTGCAGCAGTCAAAGGGCACTGTTCCACCAAGCTGCATCGACAACGAAGTTCTCAAAGTGCAGCTTGTTGAAATCCACAATGCCAACTAGCGAAATTTTGCCTGTCAGACATTCAGTATTTTTTTTCAGGGGGCTTCACCCCCCTGCACCTCCCATGCACACCCCCATTTCTGTGTAACAAACTCCGAGTTGGAGTTTGTTCAAAATGCGAAGCAGGGGAGAACACAGTGAAATGGCAAACTTTTGGAATGGGGACCATTACAGCGACATCAAAATTGTTCGAGGTTGTTGCTGTAATGGTCTTCATTGTCTGAATTTTGTTGTTTCATTGGTATACAAAAGGGCAAAAAGCAGGATGATGGTGGCCAGCACAACACGTAGGAGATGGAGCCACACAACACAGTGACACATAGATTGTTTTTTTTTTGGTAGTGACACGGGTTGTTTCTGTCTCTCCTCCCAACATAAAAAATTTCTGGCATGTATTACCACATACCACAAAAAAATGGGTGCTTGGCTGCACACATTCACACACTGGATAGGGTGCAGTGCAGTTAAAGGGCAAACCGCCAGATGATGGGCTAGCCACACTACGCCACAGGAGATGGAGTCATACAACACAGTGAAAGGGATTTTTCTGTCTCTCCTCCAACCCAGGAAATATATTTCTGGCATGCATTTAAAGATACAACCACACAACTGGCTAATGGGTTGCACATGGTCACATGCACTTGGTAGGGTACAGTACAGTCAAAGGGCACACAGCAGGATGATGGGCTGACTACAGTACGCCATAGGAGAAGGAGTCACACAACACAGTGAAAGGATTTTTCTGTCTCTCCTCCCAACAGGGAGATACATATTTCTGGCACGTATTTAAGGATACCACCACACAACTGGCTACTAGGCTGCACACAGTCACACACACTGGGTATGTATAGGGTACAGTGCAGTCATAGGGCACACCGCAGGGTGATGGGTGGACCACAGTACACCACAAGAGACGGAGTCACATAACAGTTAATACTGTTTCAAAAATGCCTTGTTGCATTAGGAGGTTTGGGGTACAAAGACTCCCTCAGCACGGTCCTGATGATTTTTTAATTTGTTGAATTTATTTTGTTCCCTGTTTTTTGGCTTTCTCCCATTTCCTTTCTGTTCCCTTAATCTCTCTCTCTCTTCCCCCTCCCCCAGACAGGGTGATCTCCCTCCAGAGTCCTGACTGTTCTTTACCATCATTTCCTCAGCCCCCCCATTGCTTTTTTTTTTCCTCTTTAGGCAAGCTTTGTTAATTTCCAGCAAGGTAAGGCACTTTTTTTATTTTATTCAACCTTGCAATGCTGCCTGATAAAACGCAGTTGGGTCAGACTCGTAGCAGCAAATAAGCAGCCCAGCAGAGCATTCAGCAGTTCACTGATCCTGGATCCCACGAGGCTTACCCATCTGACTTTTCTTTCACCACCTTACTGCATAGCAGCTGGTCAGGTGACGGTGACTCTGGAGTGAAAAGCGCAGTAGCAAACCTCCTCACTGACTGCTCCCCCCACCAACAACTGTCTTGAACTGCACAATAGGGAAGGAGCTGAATGGAAACAGCAGCAGCATTGCCAGCTGGGAGGGAGGAGGAGCCACCAGTAAGTAACAATTTTTTTCAAACATCTTGGGTAGCATGGCAATAAAGGACTGGCCTGGCAGACACATAAATGGGTACTGATTCAAACCCTTTTGCAAACCCTCTAGTGTTCGGGTTCTAAATTAGAACTTAAACATCAGGCTTTGAGGATGGTTCAAATCTTTCATAAATAAATTCTGACAACCCTAGTAAGAGCTAAAGAAATGTATTAACAGCTGTGAGTTTGGAAATGTTAAATACGGTATCTATACCTTATTTGCCAAACCATTTTTCTCTAATGTTTTGCAGCAGTTGTTAAATGTAACCTTAAAGCCTGGGAGGATTCTTCCAGCAAGTGGGATTATAAAAGAGCAGAAGAACAAGTAAGGGCTCTGACTGGTTACTGACATTTCAGAAGGCTTATTTTAATCTCTTAAAAGTAGACACATAGAGCTGCTTCACATGCAATGAGATTAGCTGCAACAAGTCCCTTTTTTACAAAAAAATTCTATTCCTGAGGTCTAAACAGCTCCTTGTTACCGCAATTTAATTTCGCCAACCACAATCATAAAACTGCCTTTCACATCAGCTGATACAAAAGCTATGTCTTTAAAAACTTGCTGGTATCACTCATTAAAATCAGTTAGTCCTGACAAAAGGTGTTGGATTTTTAAAGTCAGCTAATTATCTGGGTGGACTGCCTGGTACTTAGAAAACATCCAAGTAGTCAGAAGAGGTGTTTGAGAAAGCAAAATGTTTCATTACTTTTATGGCCACATTGGTTGGTTAAGATAATGTGCCACCACTTAAAACATTTCACTCTGCAGCTGACAAATTTTGATCTCTGCGCTTCATCATTAAACAACTGAAAGTGGGAAAAGAAAACTTTTTTCAGGTATTTTTTTCATTTATGGCCACTATTGACCACCTACTGCAGTAACCCACCTGATGTCAGAACCCAGACCCACCCTTATACATACTGGTTGCCACAGAAAAATAAATGCCGCTCTTTAAAGTTCTCCTGTGTGTGAATTCAAAAGTTACAGTGGGGTTGAAATCTTTCTTTTTTTTTTTTTGCAATTGAATGAACTTTATTAAAATTTTAGAAAAACTGTAACACCAACAATTAACAAGAAATACAATGACAGGAACAATAAACACATGAAAACAGATAACTCCCCACCGCACCCCCCCACACCCCCAATAACCATGCAGGACATACAACTCACCTGAAAACAAATGGGGTCAGAAACATAATCCACCAAAACAGTATGAGGTAGAAACACAGAAAAAAAACAGAAACAAGAAAAAAAAAGACCTAGGCGCCAGCTGTGACCCACCTGTCTATGTGAAAGCAAAAGGGTATGAAGGGTTCCCCAATGCATTTTATATATGTGAACAGTTCTAGAAAAACAAGCAATAGATTTCTCCACATTGAGGGCATGTCACATTTCTGCAACCCATTCATTCCATGACGGGTAGGCAGTGGGATCGAAATCTACATACTATCTCACACTACATGCCTCGTGCAGTACAATATTGGTTACCATGACAGCATGTTTATTTTTTCAGCTCCATGACAACCAGTCGCATATGTGGGGATCATGGTTCCAATGTCAGGTGCATTGCCAGGCAACATCACGGAAGGGATAAATGTCACCATGTTTCATGCTTGAATCTCACAGTGACAGTGATGGAGACTTCAAGCAGCTGAAGATGGATGTTCCATCACATGTCAGTTAACAGCATGGGAAAGGCAGAAGAACTATTTTGTGTTGTTTAAACCTGAAAACAAAAAGAAACAGAAAACAATGAAAGGTACAATCATTTTTCCCCTTTATAGGGCTGCAGTGGGCAGAGCCCTGCAGATCTCTTGCTATGAGAAAAAGGACTCCTCATTCCTTGCAAACGAACATATTGGACTTGCCTCACAGTTGCCTCCCCATCCGTGAAGCAGTCCGCCCATGTTGTCTCTACTGACATAGCACTGCACTATTTTACAGTGCCGACATTCTGGTAGAACACAGCATACTCTGTCATATCAAGATGGCCTGTACTCTACTGCGCATCTGCTAGCAATCGTATGACACTGCAGTAGTATGCGGCAACCATCTTGGTCATGTGGAGTGAGATGTGTTCCACTGTGACCTTATATTTTATTTCTTTATTTTCTATTATAAAAATGTTGTCCCACCTGACCCTCTCAGCACCCCCAGAAACTGGGAGTGCCCAATCCCCAGTGTTGCGATCGTGTTCTCCCCTGATGCTGATCCTTTTTCTTTAAATAAGAATTTTCTCCCCACTTGACCCTCCCTCTCAGCACCCACAACCCCCCAGAAACATAACTGTGACACTGGAGGTGCCCAGTTCCCCAGTGTCATGGTCAGGGATCCTCGGTCCTGATTTTTTTTTTTTTCTCAAGACAGCATTCCATTATGTTGTGCTGCACTACTGAAGTACTGAGTGCAGCACAACAGCCAGTATGACGGAGTGAGTAAAGCACAACAACACTATTGCAGTTATGGATTTTCATGCTGAATAACCTTCCACCATACACTATAATGCAATGCTTTACTAGAGTGCAGCAACTTGAGGAAACTGTTGAGATGTTATACATAGATACCTGTACATAGACAGTGTCGGCAGATAAGGGCATATGGCCCACCCAGTCTGCCCATTTGAGCTTGTAAGTTCAGTTTATGTTTTCCTAGAAGTCCGTTGCCTCTTAACCCTGACCACCAGAATTCTTTTATGTCTATCCCATGCATTCTTAAATCCCATGATGTTGTTGGTGGTTAGCAGCCCCCTGATGAATCCTTTCTGGTGAAGTGCTGGGGTCAGACATTCGGCCTCGTATAATGTGGCAGCACTTGTCCATTGATAAAATAGACTACTTTTTTATGTGTGTGTGATTATTACTTCCTGGGACCCCCAGTCAGCTCTCTCATGTCCTCCTATCCTCCGGCTGCTGTCTGACCCACACCAGCCTCCTGCTGAGGGATCACCTTTTACTGCCCCATGGCTTACCCCTAGTGGCGGGGTGGCAGGGGGTGATCAACTCCCCTACCAAGTCTGGATCCACATGATGATCCCCTCAGGAGCTGGCGCAGGTGCTCACAGATGGCCATCCAGCCGCTGCAACTAGGGCTCCCATTTTCCATTTTTTCTCCCCTTGTAGGAGCACAGCATGCAATGCCACCAGTGACTGGATTCACAACACTTCTGTGTACACCCCCATCAAGCTGCTGCCGCATCCCTGCCCCCTGTTGTGCAGCTCCATGCCATTGATCCACAGCCTCCGCTATGGGGTCAGGTGAGCACCAGCTGCTAGAATCCCCCTTTCCAGAGATGGAGAGCAGTCTGTCTGATGCTTAATCCATCTCCTCCCTGTCGACCCATGGCGATCCATGCTCATTCCTGAATATGGGTCGCCGGAGTGGCACTAGGTGTGGTGTCCAGCGCCTGAACCCTCAGAACCATCGGGTTGGCTTAATAAAGACTACTTTTGAAATCTCTTCCTTTGTGTGGACACTGCAATGCTTTGCTAGAGTGCAGCAATTTGTAGAAAATCCTCGGGGACAACAGGAAAGGCTGGGGATGGTCACTGGGGCAAGCATCAGTGATTTTTATGTGAACATACAAACATACGAATGTGCCAGCAGAAACAAACCACCTGGTCTATCTAAGTCTGCTCGAGTCTGCAGCTAGCACCCCTAGTTTGCAGCTGCTCCACCCCCTCCCATTTGTCATCCCACTGCCACCCCCACCTCCCCCACCCTCACTCTCCCCCTGTTCCCTGTCCCATGCCCTTTTGAAATTGTTCACAGATTTACATGATACCACCCATTCTGGTAGGTCATTACATTTTGCTCCCACCCTCTCTGTGAAATAGTGTCTTCTCATTTCCTTCCTAAATCTTTCCCCCTCTGTTCTTAGCACATGAACCTCCCCCTTCTTAACTTAAAGACCCCATCTGCCCCATTCTTATTGATTCCCCTCAGATACTTGAATGTCTCAATCATGTACCCCCTGTCCCTTCTATCCTCCAGGGTGTACATATTCAGGTCTCTCAGCCTGCTGTCATAGTCTGTCCCTTCCATTCTACACATCATCTTTGTTGCCCTCCTCTGCACCCCCTCCAGTAGCCTGATATCATGCTTTAGGTATGGCCTCCAAAACTGCACACAATACTCTAAGTGCTGCCTTACCAGTGACCTGTATAGGGGCAGGATCACCTCTCTTCACCTGGATTAAAACCCCCTTGCTATGCACCCCAGCATTTTGTTTGCTTTTGCAGCAACTCTCCTGCACAGGACAGTGTTGTCCATGGTCCCTGTTATCATTACCCCTAGGTTCTTCTCCTCCTCAGTGATCCCCAGCTTAACCCCTCCTAGCCAGTATTCTCTCCTTGGGTTCTTCACCCCAACGTGCATAACCTTACACTTCTTTGCATTGAACTCCAGCTGCCACCTCTCTGACTACTCCTCGAGCTTGCTTAGAGCCCCCTGCAGCTGCTTCCATCCCTCTTCTCCATTCACCACTGCTCCGATTTTGGTGTCATCAGTGAACAGACTTATCTTGCTCACCACCCCATGTGCAATGTCTGATATGAAGAGCCTGAACAATACTGGCCCCAACACAGAGCCCTGTGGCACCCCACTCATCACCGGCCTTGGAGTTGAGAGTGCTCCTCTCACCACCACCTGTTGCAGCCTCCCACTCAGCTAGCTTATAATCCAGTTCATCATTTTTGCCCCTAGCCCTTCACCAGTTAGCTTCCCCCCAAGCCGCCCATGATGCACAGAATCGAATGCCTTGCCGAAGTCCAAGTAAAGAACATCCACCGCATGACCCTGATCCAGCTCACCTGTCACCCAGTCATAAAATTGTATCAGGTTGGTTTGATAAGACTTTCCTGAAACAAACCCATGCTGCCTCACATCCAGGAGGTTTTAAGAATAAAATTAAAAAATACTTTTTTTGTATGCACTTTTTCTGAATTTTGGTATTAGTTCCCATAATTTAATTTGTATTTGTAAAAGTATCATACTTCTGAACAGTAATCTTTTACCTTAAATTGCATGGTTAACATGTTGCTTTCACCAGCAGTACCAATTCTTCTTCACTTTCATAGCCTTTAGCTGTGAAAATGTCAGAGGACAATAAAAGAAAACCAAAAGGCAGTATTGACATTGGAGAGGCAATGTGAATATTTTTACTTGAATTGTTCACTGATTTATTTTTCAGACTGTAGAAACAACTATTTAGTTTGAAAAAATAATAGGTACCAAGCACTTCTACTTGTAAGGGTGCTCACATTGACATACGGTTGTACCTGAAGGTAAGAAAAGTAAAAAAGCAAAGCACATACTGTTGAAAGCTAATCACTTACAAATTATTGCATAGCTACTGTATAAAGTGCCTGAGTCAGGATACAATGCTAAACACCCTATGTGCTTACAGGGATTCTTCTGGAGGCATGTTCATATGCAAAATACAGTGTTTAAATATGTGATTTCATGACTATTCATTAATAATTAACAAAATATATTTAACCTGTTAGCTGCTCACAGTGAGATTAGCGCAGATACAATTATACACCTAGCAAAACCATAAGTGATCTTTTTGAAAAGTGCCAAAACATTTCCTTTACATACATAATTATAAACCATGGTTTAAAAATCCTTCAAAGCTGGACTGGTGATGCAGAGGGCAGAGGCACCCATGCCTCGCCTGCCATCAGGCCAGTGACCCAGGATTGGGAATGACCCTGGGACTCTTGGAGGTTGGCCTGGGGGGAGGAGGATTGGGCATCCCAGCAGTTGCTCTCCACTTCCAGGGAGGGTGGACTGTGCCACTGCAACACCACCACCTAGGTGACCATGGGTGGCAGTGTGGCCAGACAACAGTTCTAGGTAGGAGATGTTCCATGGCAAGAGATGTGAGCACATCCTCCAATGTGCACACATCCAAAAAATGTCACCTCTGCTGAGTATTCATGGGACCTGGGGAGAACACAGAAAATCACCACTGGCTACAGGATGGCACCTCAAGGAGCCCTGCAGACCCCACACCATCTACTGGGCTCAGGACCACAAACAAGGCACCAAAAGGGGGCTTGGGGGAACCCCCAACAGTCCACCAATGAGGGCAATCTGTGGAGCACTCCTTGGCCAATGTAAGTCCCAAAGATGGCGGGTGATGGGGTCGGGGGACAGCAAGGATCAAAGGGAGCCACCATAGGAGGAGAGAAAAAATAAATAAAAATCTTTCAGGCACTTTGCATTGAATGCCATTATTATTTTAGGAATTTACCCACTTATTGATTCCATTAGTTTTTTCAACATAGGCCTTAAAGATAGGAGTTTGATTTGTCTTAAAAAGGCAAGCTCCCTTCATTACCTAATGCCAGTGCTTGAAATATTGTAAATGATGGAAAACTCTGATTAGGTGGTGGGGTTCAAAAAAAATTATTGAACAGCACCCAACTTATTTGTGGACAAAACCTTTTACTGACCTGGTTCAGGGTTTCTTCATTGGCATGGAAAAGGTGAACCACATAAGAAAGAAATGGAGAAACAGCATAACAATTTAAGTACTAGGAAACAATTCATAAATACTGACTGTAAAAACAGATACAGCAGAAAATACATAGACAGTAATATTGACTAGGACATGACTCCAGGTTTTTGTAATCAGCTGGACATAAAACGAAGTGATGCTATGCAGAGCATCAAAATCAAGGAGTGGGGGTAGGGAAAGGGAGTATGTGTGAGGGGAAAGAGGAGAGGGAAGGTGGTGGGAAAGTGGGGGCAGGGAAGGGCTAGATAGATGGGAAGGGGAGGGGTGTAACGGGGTAGTGTGGGTGGAGGGGTAGTGAGGGTTATGGGTTGTGGATAAGAATGTAAATGTGGGAGGAAGGGGTTGAGGACAAGAGGGGCTAGGAATGGGGGGAGAGAGGAAAAAAAGGGCAGGGAGGGGCATAATTAATGTGCTGGGAAGGGATATGATAAAATGACCTTATCTTAGAACCTTTAATTTTTAAATTTACTATTTGAAAAATCAGTTGCTTTCAAGAGCATTAGCTGATCTGGTGTTTATCCCAGAAAGGGTTTATAATCTATTTCCTCATTGAGGCCCATTGCTTGTAATGAATTTAAAGTCAAGATCCAACAGGTCTCTCTTTGTAAGAGTAGGCAATTCAATTCCCCTTATCGAGGGAGTTCTTTCACTTGTTCCAAACCTTTGAATTAGAAACCATTAGGGCGGGGGGGGGCGTGGCTTGGACGCTGGAGATTATGGCCACATAGTATTGCAGCTCAAGCCCCAGCCTAGCCGTTTCCGGTGAGCAATTTGGCATCAAAGCGTAGTTTTTAGTTGAAACCACCCCACTACACTTCCAAAGCTGCCAGTACCGGTCCAGTGAGGCAGTCGCAGCGTTCAGGGCACAGCTATGGTTTAAAACGGGTGATCACAGATGGGACTCAGCCAGGCGCACATAGGCTGCGGGCTCCTTGCACTCGAGTGACTAGAAGAACGCCACCACTGCAAGACTGGTCGGGGGTCTGTATTGTCACTCCTCATAGCTATCAAGTATTCAGCCCTAAACTTAACACCCTTTGAGGTGGAGGACTATACATTGCGGTAAACCCTGGCTGTATGCTCCCTTTTTGGGAAACTTTGACGGTAGTAGCTGTGTGGGGATTGCTTGTAATGGCCTCGGAGCCCCCTACTCACGGACCTGATGTCCACTCTTCCCTGAAACATATTACATCTTTGTTGGAGACTCTGCTCTCCAGAGTCAATTCTTTATCAGAAAATCTTGCTGGAAATGTGGCTGAAGTGCAGGTTTTGAAAGACAAATTTCACATGGTAGAGCAAAGGACTGAAAGTCTGGAATTAGGCCAAGCCAAACTCCTTCAGCACCTTCAAAGACATGAGAGCAGGTTGGCCACTTTATGGCAGAGGGCTGAGGATCAGGAAAATCACAGCAGAAGGAATAATATCAGGATCTTGGGCATACCAGAGGGATTGGAAGGGGTAAATGTGGAGAGATTTCTAAATGAAGAGATCCATAAAGATGCTGGGGGATAGGTGGCTCAGGCCTTTAGAAGTGAAGAGTGACCATCAGGTTCCTGGGGGCCCCCGACCGAAGAAGCCTGGGCCACATCCCATAGTGGCATACCTTTTGCGATACTCCATGAAGGAGCGAGTGTTGCATGCAGCCAGAGATCTAGAGGAGGTGATGTGGCACGGGGCAAAAATCTCTTTCTAGAGGGACTTTTCCACTGAGGTGGCAGCTCGGAGGAAGGCCTTTGCCCCTGTTAAAAAAGTATTGGCCCAACATGGCTTCAAATATGGATTCTGCCAGCTTGCTTACCTGGCTGTGTCAAAGGAAGGGAGAGAAATAGTGGCAGAGTCTCCTCATGAGGTTGAAAATTGGGTCTCCAAGAACTGGCCATGCCTGCATATTAAAACTCTCTCCCAGGAAGCTTTGGTACCCTGACAAGGATGGCAGGAACCCAGTTAAAGGCAGAAACATCCAGGGGGACCATAAAAGAGGTCGGAAGAGTCCCCTAGGAAATGGATCCCCCAGCCCTTCTTAATCTCGGCATACAGCTACGGAGAGCTCCAGGCGAGTAATCGACCAGGTCGCGGTCCCTAGTGATATCTTCTCCACAAAATCTTGGCGGGACATCAACTTTGCGCCTCGGGTCAGGCACCAGTCCAATAGTGATTTTAACTCTGCAGAAGTGCAAGAAATGGTGTCTCCTGCCAAGTTAACCAAGGATGAGTTACTGCACAGGGTGCATCTGACCCAGAAGATATAACAGATGAGACCATACTGGAAGTGCTGGAAACGGGGTCCTGGGCTGGTTATCTGCCAGAAACAGAAGAACTTACAACTAACTCCTTGTCCTTCATCAAGCCAGGGACATTGTCTTTTGAAGAAGTACTATCAAAGTGTTTGCAGGGTGCAAGTAAGGAATCTCTATCGAATGACAGAACACCTCTACCGGACTGAAGGATAAAAATGACTGTATCTGTTATTATCTTTTAGAGTACAGGGGGTACAGTTATCTCCATTCTTTCTTTCCCCATCATTGACTCTTAGGGTTTTTGTACAGGGGGGCATATACTTGTGGTAGTCACGTGGGATCTGGGGGTTTGGAATTGATGAAGTGTAGCCATTCTGTCTGGGTAGATGGGTGTGCAAGGACTGCCCAGTACTGATCCCAGTGATATGTGAGAATAGCTATTGACTGGGATCCCCCCCATTGTCCCATAACCCGCACCGCCCAGGGTGTAAAGGGCTCCTTTTAGAAGGTGTGAAAGCAGAGTGGAATGCAGGGTGGTGGGGTGGTAGACGAGTGAAAGTCTTGGCCCTCCTCCCTTTTTTTCCCCACTTAGATGCCCACCCAATCTTATTGTATGGGTGGTATTGGAGATGGTATCTAGTTCAGGCACGGCTGGGGTCGGGGCTGTAAGTAGCTGAATGGTTTGACCTCTTTCTGCCCTACTCGAGCCTTTGGCTAGCACGGCGGAGTGCTTACCCTTGCGTTTGGCCAGGGAATAGCACCTTTGTGCATACACCAAGACTCGTTAACTTGTGTTTATTACTTGTTGATACATTGTAGTGGAAATTTGTAGGAATTAAATAGTTAACGTATTGTTGTATAACTTACAATTTTGTAGGTATTCTTAAAGTTACGTAATACCCAATAGTTTAGAGTGAGATATATTTACTCCTGCTTGTGTTTCCTTCTCCACTACTAGGTCATTTGGGTCGCATTTTGCCTGGTACACTTTTCTGGTTTTGACTCTGCTGAATATTCTATCAAACCTCAGATATCCTGACCACTTATCCTATCTCATTTTCTCGGAACCCCTGAGGTGAGTACTACTTTTTTTTTTACTGAAACCTCAGTGTGGCAGCGACGTACTGCAGAATGGGACTTAAGCTCCTATTCTGGAATATGAAAGGGCTGAACCACTCAGCTAAATGGAGTATTGTTCTTAGACACCTCCACTCCTTGCACGCAGACATTGTGTTGCTCCAGGAGATGCATCTCACTGCAAGGAATGTCGGTTGGCACAAAAAAGCATGGATTGGGACTGTAATTGCCAGCTTGGCTCAGAATAAGTAAAAGGGGGTAGCCATTCTAATCAGGAAGTCATGTCCATGGACAGTTGATAAAACAATCACCGATGCTCAGGGTCGCTGGATAGGGGCTAGGTTCTCCTACCCAGGGGGGCATGTGGTGCTAGCAAACTTCTACGGTCCGAATACAGACTCTCCCGAGGTACTGCTCAATCTTAACCATACACTGGAATCTCTCACCGAGGGCTATCGCAATAGCCCACTCCTGACAGGGGGGATTTTAATTTGGCCCTTGATATATTTTTGGATAAATTTAAGCTCACTCCAAAAACTCATCCTAAAGCAATGGGTACTCTGCTGGAAATGATGAGAAAATGGGGCATGATAGATGTCTGGTGGAGAGACCACCCCACGGGGAAGGATTATTCTTTTTTCTCGTCGGTGCACACAACCTATAGTCGTATTGACTTCTGGCTTGTGAATAGATGTGCAGCTCAGGATATTGTAGCGACAGAGATCAAGGATATTATAGTATCGGATCACGCTCCCGTTTCCTGCACCCTTCAGCTCCCAGGACATCGGGGAGCTGGCACCAGGTGGCGTTGCAACCCCTTACTGATTAAAGATCCCTCCTTTCGGAGAATGGTCCAGGACGTTGCTCGGGATTACTTTGCACATGATAGGCTGGGGGAAACGTCCGCGACCATGGTGTGGGAGGCCTTCAAAGTCATGTTAACAGGGCACATTATTGCTTATGTGGCCCAGAAAAATAGGGAGTGAAAGGCAGAACTCAATGGGCTCCAAACGGAACTCTCAGCCACAGAGACACAGTTTAAGATAACCACTGTCAGGGACCCTGATGTTACCAAATTGTGAGAGATTGTCGGGTTAAAATATTGGATAAACACTATACTCCACCAACAAGTTGAGTGGCATATGACCAGGATTAAACATGCATACTGGGAGGGTGGGGACAAGAGTGGAAAATTGTTAGCATACCAACTGAGAAAGCAGCAGGCTGCTTCCCATATTCATGCCCTTAAGGCTGCTAATGCGGAGATAGTCATGGGCCCCAAGCAAATCAATGAGTGCATGACATGCTACTATCAGCAACAGTATCAAACCCGGATCTCCCATGAGAAGGATCACATGAGGAATCAGCTGAGGGACTTTTGTTCGATGGCTCATATTCCCCAGTTACCAGAAGCCATAAAAAGTGCCTTGGATGCCCCTATCACAGAGGCAGAAATTCATGAAGCTTTATCCCGGTTGGCTAAGGGCAAAGCTCCAGGGCCGGTATTTGCTGCCTTTCAGGAAGCATACTCGACTGGTTCCCTCCCACCAACAATGCGTGAGGCATTAATTACTCTCATTCTGAAGAAATCAGACGACCCGCTAAATTGTGCAAATTATCATCCTATTTCATTAATCTCTGTAGCTACTAAGATTGTAGCCAAAATACTCGCCAATCGGGTGATGGAGGTCCTGCCCTCTATTGTACACCCTTCTCAAGCTGGCTTCACTAAAGGTAGGGCAGTGGCTGATAATATCCATCGCTTGCTCAACATCAAACGGCTAGCCCTCCAATCTCCCAATCCTATGGCAGCTATAGCAGTCAACTTCTCAAAAGCTTGTGATTTGGTTGAATGGCCCTATCTGCATGAGGTACTTGACCTATATGGTTTTGGTACCTATTTTAAACAGTGGGTCCATTCTTGTATAATAAACTTAAGGCTAGAATACTTACCCATAAAGATATAGCTATGCCCTTTTCCTTGCAGTGGGACACCCTTCAGGGGTGTCCGCTATCCCTGTTACTGTTTTTGCTGGCCTTGGATCCTCTTATATGTGTACTCCAGGCCAACAAAATGATTCAGGGTATCTTGGTGGGTGATCACAAATATCTGGCAATGGCATATGAGGACGATTTACTCCTTACTCTTTACTGCCCACAAGAGTCCCTTTCCCTGGTACTTGAGTCTTTGCAGTCATTTGCTAGTAAATTAGGGTTGCATGTCAACCAAAAGAAAACCAGTGTTACCCTCTTGAATGGGGCGTGTACTAAGGACTGTTTGCAGGGAACAGAACTGTCATGGGCTCCCAACAACCTGCACTATTTGGGTATACACATTCCTTTTGCTTGGGGGCATATAGAATCCAGGAATTTTACCCCTCTAATCGCATAGTTGACAACTGAAGTAGCACACTGGAAATGACTGAATTTGTCCCTCTTAGGGAAGGCAGCAGCACTTCATATGCTTATGTTGCCCTGTGTAGCGTATTTGCTAAATAACCTTCCCATAGGGTTGTCAAATAAAGTATTTCAAACATTAGATAAGTTAATATCAGGTTTTCTATGGGAAGGACGGAAACCAAGGTGGGGTGTTCCTAAATTACGAGCACACTGGTCATGGGGAGGCTTAGGGCTTCCCTGGTTTCGGGGGTACCACTGGTCTTTCCTAGCTGTCCAGGCAGTCAAATGCTTTGTTCCAGCTCCTAGTATTCTACAGCCATGGATACACTTAGAGAAACAGATTTGTCAGCCTATCCCTCTCAGCCTACTCTTAACTAACACTGCTACATCCACAGATAAACTCACTGCAGTCATGGACGCCACTAGGAGAGCATGGTTTCGTCTTATGAAGGCGGCCGGGATGTTGAAACAAGGTGCTATGCTACCCTTTAGATATTTAGACCTCTGGCATAACCCACTTATTAGGGTGGACAACAAACCCCTGACTTGGGCCTCGTGGGAAGGAAAAGGGATCCATACTGTGCAGGACCTTTATTTACCAAATACTAGTACCCTAATGTCCTTTGAACAACTGTGTGCACGGTTTTCGTTAAAGCCACAGGACTTTTAGAAGTTCCTGCAACTTTGCAGCGCAGTGCAGGTCATTGACTGGATGACTAAAGGAGAATCGAGATGACATTGGTTGTCCTCACTACATTTAAAGCCTTCCTTTCATGGGCTAGCAGGTAGGTTCTACAGTACTTGGCGCGAGGTGCAATCAGATCACACGGAGATGTGCAGACTGGCTTGGGGCACGGAAATAGGAAGTCATATTGGTCCAGAGACCTGGTCCCATTGCCTCCATGTGGTGCACTCCACCTATAAAGATGCTAGAAGCCAGTTAATTCAACTTAAGATACTCCTTAGATGGTACAGAACGCCTGCTATCCTATTCAGGTGGGGGGCTCTCCCACATGCACGATGCTGGAGATGTGAACACAGTCCCACAGACACCCTGCATCTCTTATGGAAATGCCAAGCCTTAGTCCCTTTCTGGTCAGTGGTAGCAATGGACTGCTCACGGATGCTGGGGCAGCCCATAGACCTCTAGCATCCTATGTTGCTGTTGGGAGATCGGATCCTGCTTGGGCATTTAAGACTACAGCATCAGAACTGGGTTCTGGTTGTTCTGTTGGAGGCTAAGCAGCTGCTTTTAAGACATTAGCAGCAACCCCTACCTCTGCCCATTTCATTATGACATTCAGCTATCGCCAGATTAGCTACCTTTGAAAAGCTAACTTATGCTGCTAGAGGACAGCTGTCCACGTACTTTTCCAAATGGGAGGCCTATCTTAACTCAGCATTGTGCCGGGTTCCACCTTTCCCTTGCTATGGTAACCATCTCCCTAGGCCACTGTTAGTGGGATAGCCCCTTCCCAAGTAACTTGTAATATTAATACAGGGAAATGATCCATATGCATACTCTCGGTGGTGGTCTTGTCTGCTGCTATGCTGAGGTTTGACTTATTCTATTTTATTATACTCTCTTTTGATGGGCCGGATGTTAACTATATGGTTGGCCTGTGTATGTAACCAGAAAATCCAACACTTAGGAGGTGGCACCTATGTGATCTAGGCATGAGTATGAGCTATAGGTGAGATATGGTGAATTAGGATAGATAGGAGATGTTGTTATTAGTTATATGGAGTAGTTCTGAACCTTAAATATATTCTTATGTGTGATGACTATTGGCATGTGCAAACAATTCTGTAATGTCTTATGGTAGCAGGAGTTTTCCTGTTTTGGATATGATGCTTTTGTAAACAATAAAAATTATTCTATGATAAAAAAAGAAACCATTAGGGCAGCAGTCATGTTTCTCCTTGCAATGAAAACCCAGGGCATTATTTGGTTTTCCATATAAAATGGTGCTAATGTGCGTTTGCACTCTCTCTTTAAGAGGTCTTATGGTGTACCCTACATATATCAATACACATGAAAACCAATCTACATACACAGTGAATGCCGTATAGCAATCACAATATGTTTTCAATGGAAATTTTATTTTGTAAGTGGATGTACAAACAATTCACATTTCTTCACATATCTGCAGACATTGCATCGTCTGTAACTGTTAAAATCCTGGTTTAAATGGTGAAGGGGCAGTGTCAGGGTTAACAAAATGACTGTTTGTCAACTGGTTCCCTATGTTCCTTCCTCTCCAGAATGTAATTCATGCAGTACCTATCACCTTACAGAGAACCTATTTCAGTATATCTGTGTATATTTTCCATCTGTCCCATATAAACTTTTGTAGTTCTGTAGCCTGGTGGTTAAAATCTAGCACTGTTGTGATTTTATTAAAGTCTTCCTGTTCCCTTAAATTGAATTTTGTTTTTAACAAAGTACTCCTCTGTAACTATTCTGGTTTCTGTGATGCTTTTTTGACCACCTCAGCTGGATAGCCTCTTTCCCAGAATCTGGCCAGCCGATAACACCCCGCCTAATTTTAAAGCACAGAGGCAGCCACCATGGAACTGATTTGGAGCAAATAATTTTTGTTCAAAATGCAGAGAAAAAAATCCAGCTGCCCAAATATACTGACATAAAAACTTTTAAGGCTAAGTTCAGTTATCAAAAGGCATTTATTGAATAAATACATTTAAAAAGTAGCAGCCATTTGCTCCCCTACCACCAACGTTTCACATCCTGCCTAATATAGGTCTCTTTCTCACCAGAATTCCTTTTAATTCTTAACAATTGCCCATATGGGTTGCTGCTGACCAGATTCCAGGGGTGAGAACTATCTATCCTTAAAAGTGCATTCCTTGCAATCAGTTTTCTGTAGGGTGAGCACATCACTGTTTTATCTGTTGCTTTAATCCCAAACTTCATGTTTGGGTACTCTATTTCTGCCAAATTTACATTGTGAATACATTTCAGGTTGCAGGTGTCATTATTTAACCATTCAAAAAAAATTGGGATTTCTGTCAACCCCCACCCTAGACACATCACATCATTGATAAAATGATACCAAAGTATGCTATGTCTGAGGTGGGGGTTGGCAACACTGAATACCATCTTCTATTTTCAGTTTGACAAGAAATGGTTGGTGTATGAGAGGGCTAAAGAGGCCCCCATTGCTATCCCTCTAACTTGCAAATAATATTTTTGGGGAGAACAGTAAAGGCAGCTCAGGACTTGTGGTGTGTTATTCTTTTACAGTACCGAGTAGAGAAAACAAAACAAAAAAAATTCACTCGTAGCCAGACATCGATGTTATCGCATACTTTATTATATACAGAAAAGTGCACAAGCTGTAGCCAATCCACCCGTGAGGGCCCTAACATTTCATACAAGTGCACTTTGTCAAGAAGCAAGGACTCTCCCCACATACAATTCTTAAATACAATGGATTTAAAGGTGCAGAGGAGAGAGAATAAAAACAAACAAGCTGATTTGTGATCATCAAATCTGTCAGAGAGCAATAAATCCTAAACATTGATGCTGATTATGGATTGTTGACTGATATTGTTAACAGTCTAATGCTTCCTACTGCATCATCAAACCTAAAATGGAGACAGAAATTAAAATATTAGTATACCATACATACTTAGAATTGATCATTTCTCTACTTGCACAAAAAATAAACAAGATATATAAGAAACATTATGCACAATAGAACATAGTAATTCAGTGCATTACAGCAGAGTTACTAAGGGGCATGGGATCCAACAAAAAGGGGTCTTATTCAATTTTATTAAGACCCATTCAAGTGGTGGCCCCTAGTTTGTGGATCCAAAAACCCTCCCATCTGGAGAGAATCTTCTCCAAATCACCACTCCTTGGACTAAGGGTGACTTTCTGTATAGCTACGAATGACCACTTACAGGTTGCTAGGTTAGTTGACCCATGAGTATGAGCTGCTGTAGCATGCTCCTCATTTTTCTGTACAATGGCCCTAACATGGTCACCCACTCTTTCTATAAGTGTATTTGGTCCTACCAACATAAAAGCTAAGCAGGTATACGTGGCAAGATATACCATGTGTGTGGTGTCACAGTTCATAAACTTAGTGATAACATATTGCTCATTGGTATGTGGATTGTGAAAAGTTTTGGTAGGTGTGATTACTTCACAAAATTTATACCTGCCACAGTGATGGCACCCAGGTAGTAGGGTAGGCAACCAAGTAGTTGGTAGACAGGGAACCAGTTAAAGGATGTGTGTCACTTTATGAGCCAGATTTGGTAGTCTTCTAAAGACCATCCTGAGAGGTTGTGCCCCATATGAGGACAATTTAGGCTCCGTGCTCAGTATTACTATGTTCTGTTGTATATGATGTTTCTTGACTCTCTTGTTTATTTTTCATGCAAGTACTGTAATTTTCAACTCTATGCATGGTATAATAACATTTCAACTTCTGTCTCCATTTTAGGTTTGATGATGCAGAAGGAAATATTAGACTGCTATTACATCAGAAAAAAAACTCATAATCAGCGTCAGTGTTTAGGATTCACTGCTGACAGATCTGATCACAAATCAGCTTGTTTTCTTTCTTTTTATCCTCTCTCCCGTGCTCCTTTAAATCTACGTAATTAAGAGTTGTATGTGGGGAGAGTCCTCGCTTCTTGACAAAGTGCACTTGTGCAAAACGTTGAGGCCCTTATGGGTGGATCAACTGCTGCTTGTGTACTTTTCAGCAGATTGGATGTCCCATACTGCCAACACATTGTAAGGCCTCCTTCACCACTTCAGTGACCTGTAGATGCTCTGTACAGGTATGCATCCTGACTATATCAATAGTCAGCTAGCACAACATTTGTTCACAGACCATCCCTTTAGTTTTAATAATCAAATCTGCTGTGTCTCTTCCATAGGTAGGTGATAATGGTACTAGTTCTTTAAGAAAATGGTCCACAAATCTGGAGGGTCTTTCACTGAGCAACCCCTTACCAGACACTATGGGTCATCCAGGAGGGTCTCTCATAGACTTAAGGACTTTGGGAAGAATATAAAATGTAGGGCAGACAGGAAATCTGTTTTTAAAAATGTTACTTCATTATCATCAGTTTATCATCTACCTTGTCCTGATCAGTTTTCTTATCCAAGATCAGTCTGTATGCATTAATCGGGTTAATGGTCATCCTTCTGTAACATGATTGGTCACTAAGTTGTCTAGGGATTTCCCTGATAAACTGATCCACATTTTGAACTGCCACCATTTCACACTTATCTGCATGTTTTATAATTATATTTTTCATTTACTGAAGTTCTTTTAAAACTTATCTTTTCCCCATGGACAGGTTTCAGAATGCTGGTGACAGTGTGGAATTTTTCATTTTTTTAACATCTTCTTTAACCACATATTTAAAGACCTTTATTGTGGGATGACACATCTGGTCAGCACAGAAATTACTCTTAGTTCTGAGGCCTGTTGAATACCCTTTGGATATTATTGACTCATTGTCCTGTTCGATCCCCCCCCCTTCACTCCCACTACGTCTTGAACACTTTGTTCAAATAAGTTGTAAGAACAAGTTAGAGACAAAAGTAGGTTAATGTCCTCTGGCAGTGTCCCATCATTTTGGTCCAATGCAGTTACAAGTTGTTCATTTAACAATCCTATGGCTATATCAAATTGTTTTCTCAGCTCTGTGATGAGATGGGTATGTCTGGTAGTGTTAAAAATGCAGTGCTGATTGGTTGATTTGTTCTATCCCTGAAAATGTATTTGAGATTGATCTTTCTTAAAAGTCTATCCAAGTCCACCACTAGCTAAAAATAATTCGGGATTTGTGTAGGTACAAGGGAAAGGCCCTTGCCAAAAGTTTAGTTTGGGTTTCTGTTAGCAGTTGATCTGAAATATTAATAACTGATTGCTATGTTATTTGTGTTATTTTTTTCTGGCTGACCTCCTGGGCATAACTTACCTTTCACCTTGTCCTTTGCCCCTTCCTTGTGTGCCTTTTCATTTTTCACTTTGTGTGTTGTTGGATTCTGGCTCTGATCTTCTTTCTCCTGTGACTCCTGTTGAACTTCTATAAAATTAACCCTAGCCAAAATGATTTGGAAAATATAAAGTATTTATTTAAAAAAAAATGCAACAGTAGCATCTCCCAACCCCAATGTTTCATGCCAGATCTTGTACTTTATCACGGCACCTCACACATCTCACATGGGATCAAGAATAAGATCAGCCTTCTTTGTGGATTACATGAAGATTGGGGCTACAGTGGATGATACAAAGGGGTGGCAGGGGCTACAGCATGATCTGGCTAAACTTGAACTCTGGTCAGGCAAATGGCAGCTGAGGTTCAACATGAAGACATGCAAAGTCATGCACTTAGGAGCAAGAAATCCAAAGAATTGCTATGAGCTAGAGGGAGTTCAGTTAACAACTACTGAGGAGGAAAATGATTTTGGGGGGCTAATAACAGGGCACATGAACCACTCAGTACAGTGCAGGACAGAGGCAGCTAAATCAAACAGGATGCTGGGGGTATTGCCAGAGGAATCACTTCCAGGAGAGGGAAGATCATCCTGTCACTGTACAGGTCATTGGTGAGGCCTCACCTGGAGTATTACATGCAGTTCTGGTGCCCCTACTTAAGGAGGGATGTCAAATTTCTGGAGGGGGTCCAGCGTAGAGCAACCAAGATGATTCTCGCACTGGAGGACAAACTCTATCTAGAGAGACTGAGGGAGCTCCACGTGTACTCCCTGGAGGGATGGAGGGATAAAGGGGACATGACCAAAATCTTCAAATATATGAAGGGCCTAAATAAGGCTGGTATAGAGGGCATTTTTAGACTGAAGGGAGGGAGAGACACTGGAGGGCATGGTCTGAAGTTGGAGGGTGGTAGATTCAGGAGGGAAATGAAAAGGCATTACTTTATGGAAAGAGTGATGCCAAAGTGGAACTCACTGCCAGAGGAGGTGGTATCCTTGAAGTCAGTGAGCAGTTTTAAGAGGGGGTGGTACAAGGTCACGGGGAAGGTCACCAATGGGACACTGAGGGGAAGGGTGTCAGAAGGCATGGGCATGAACTCAGATATGCAGGAGGGGAGGGAGGGCAGCTGCAGTGTAATGGACTGCTAGCTGCGCTCGAGTAGACTAGATAGACCCCATGGCTTGTATGTGCTGGCAGTTTTTATATTTTGTATGTTTGTAAGATTTGGTGCAAAACATT
The DNA here is from genome assembly GCA_016271365.2 of Neoceratodus forsteri. Classification (NCBI taxonomy): domain Eukaryota; kingdom Metazoa; phylum Chordata; order Ceratodontiformes; family Ceratodontidae; genus Neoceratodus; species Neoceratodus forsteri. The sequence goes on along the minus strand of CM028132.1, from coordinate 962,373,049 downwards.
GGCAGTAGGGAGATGCTAAAGTTGGCATGTTTTAATTTTAAATAAATATTTTATCTTTTCCAAATCTTTTTGATTAGTGGCAGTCCTTATCATTTATCCCAACTTTGCTGCTGTACATGGTTTCATGTTTTTGCTGAAGCTAGCTATCAGTGTCCCTTAACTTATTTTAATCTCTTGTCAGCTTTTTGTTATTTCTGTTCTAACTTTTATAGGTTCCATGTGTCTAGGAGCGACCTCTACTTTGGGATATATATGTTTCGTCCCATGAGAAAAGCACTCCCTCCTTTTAGCCTCTCTTGTCTCTTTCTACCTTAGATCTTTTTCATTCTTCCACCTCACATTTGTGTTTTGAACTTTAATTTTAAGGGCAGTGTCCAGTCCTTGAAAATCTGGGTTGCTACAGTAAGGCTGCAGTTCTGCTCTTACACTCTGCAGATTTTCTTTTGTTTGCTTGTAAAGCCTTTTAACTTGTTCAATTAATGTCTGCACAAATTCTTTGGAGCACCCAACCAGTTTTACTAAGTGTATTATTTTATCTGCACTCATCTCACTGTGAAGCAACTAAAGGGTTAAATGATGTATGTTAATTATTTATGAATATTCATGAGATCACTATTTAAACACTGCTTTTTGCATATGAACACGTCCTTCTGAAGAAGTCCTGTAAGCACGGAAATACATGGGGTGTTTAGCACTGTATCCTGACTCAGGCACTTTATGGCCATGCAAAAAATTGTGAGTGATTAGCTTTCAACAGTGTCAGACCACTTTTTTTGTTTTTCTTAACTAATTAGTTTGGCCTGATAGTGCAACAACTGGGAGCTATATCCATACACACAGCTTGGGTTTATGTCCTTAGTCTAGTATATCACTGAAGTCTGGATGTTCTCCTACTGTGGGGAATGATGGCTGGTTTACCCACTACAGCAATACCCCTGATGATCAATAGTAGCAGCAGCATCACTAACAATGCACTCAAGGGATATGTTGAGTAGAGTCAACCACATTGCTTGGTTCCACCCCTTCTGACTCCAACTACAGAAATGAGTATGTGGGTTTGGGCAAAAGCCTAAAACTTGGACAGGGTGATTGGAAGATAACACCCCCATGATGACCCTTAGAGCAAGGGGAAGCACTAGGACTGTTAAAGCATTGTTCTGATGGTCTAAAATATTTAATTTTCTACCATTTGCTTTAGTCATTTCAGTCACTGCTTTGTCCTATGCTGTTCTGTTCTGTTACATTTATTAAATTGTGCCTTGTTTTTGGCACATGGTTGGTCAGTAGATAGAAGGGGCATTTGTTATGGCATAACCTTATGGGGGTTAGAGTGCAAGATCCTTTTAAGTCAGTGAGGATTATGGGAATCCAGTGTGTATCTCCATGGGGTCTCAAGGGGCACATGGCAGGAAAAGATCAGTCTGTAACTGATGTGCATTTGCATGCTCTAAATTCTCCAATAAAATATGAATTACGGAAGAAAAAAATCTCGTAACTATACCTGCCATCTACCTTTTAAATTGAATCAAACACAATCAAAAGAATACAACAGAAAAAAACCCACACAGCTGTTTAAAAAAAATGATCTTAGTGTTAAGACACAAAATGCAAACTACATTCTTTTTTACACATCAGTAGGGCAAGAGCTAGGCAAACAGAACTGGGGCTACTTGACATAAAAACATATTACCAGCATACAAACTCATTTAAGCATTTTCACTGTGGATACTTGCAAAGACATACTAACTGATAATCTTCCATTCCAAAATTATCCACATTATATACTGTTTTAAATTAAACACGCTGCCAGTGGTAGCAAGTGCAGTATGTTATGCTGCCTGTTTCAGATGGCCAAGTGATGTAGTGGACTGAGGCTCTGCCTGCCACACTAGTGACCTGGGTTTGAGAATGGAACAGGGTAGCTGAGGGCTGACCAGGAGATGAGCAATGATCATCCACAGATAGCTCTCCTTTTTTGGGGAGGAGGAACATCATGTATCACTGCTTGGCTGCCACACTGCAGAGGCTGGGTGGGATATGTGGTCTTCTCTTTGGAGGACCAGATATGGGCATGGGGAGCTTGTTGAGTCTTAACACATTACATGCATCAGTATACATGTGCTGACCTTGGGCAAAGGAAGAAAATGAAGGAAAAAAACTCAACCATCAGGATGATGGCAGTAATCCCGCAGGCTATGTACCAGTGACCATGGTACTCACTCACCATGGCAGTCAAAAGCAAAAAGGGTAAGTCCCAGATAAGGTGGGTGATGGAGCAGGGGTTACTGCCAGAAGAGAGCTGGTTGGGAGGCATCAGAGGACAAACACAGGTGGAAAAAAGTTGTCTGATTTAATTTTTTGCATACCAAAGCAGGCCACTACTTAAGCATACTGACAGAATGTGTATTATCACCTGGACAGGTATAATTAAATTGACCTTGCATTTTTAATTATATGACAAAATACAAAAACAAGAAACAGTTTGCTTACTACAACATGAACTTGTAAGACCAAAAAAAATATCTTTTTTCTGTGCCTTGCTGAATCACCAGTTAAATCATAAAATGTTACTGTTGTGCAAGTCCATTTCCTGCCATCACAGAATCTCATCAGGTACTAGCTATGGCTGAGGAATTAATAATAGATACTACCTTATGGAAAACCCTTTTCAGATTTATTGCTTAGAATACCATTTATGTTATTGAAGAGAGTCAAAGTAGGACACAGTGAATAATACATAACAACAGGTCCTGTGTTCATTATACTCCTGAGGAATTGGCTGGCTATTCTCTGAAGGTGCTGTGAAGAACATTGAATGCCACACAGAAATGTAGTCTCGCTCCCAATCAAATAAAAAATTGTTATGGCCTTACAGTTCATTTCACTGCATTATTCAGAAAGAGTAATATTGTTGTCCTTTTTGTAGTCATGTACTCTCTACCTGACAACAAAAGCAGTTATGCAGTGAGAGACTGGGACTGGATGAGGCCGATACTGGATGAGAGAGCCAACAGATGCTAACATACAGCAGAGCACTTGGGAACACAGTCAGAGAAGGTTTCCTGAGAAATGCTTGAATAGTATCCAGTGGGCACCAGATACCCTGGATAATGCACTTGATTAATTTTATAAGATAATCCAGTTAATTTTGCCTACCCCAGTAAAATTGTCTTATTAACGGGTAGTGTGATCAATGGTTAGTGAACCAGCTTGAAAACTGGTAGATCGTGGGTTCAGATCTAAGTAGACACTCAATGTGGGACCATAGGCAAGTCACTTACTGTACCAGTGCTCCAAGCCACCCAGCTGTGGAAATGGGTTTCAGCAAGACCCCACTGGTATGAAGATGTTGCATCTCAGCTGTACTATCCTAGGTAAACAAACTATAAACAAACATAGCTGTTAACCTGGATAGAACTGCTTTGTTTTGTGAGGTGCCCCAGGGTTCAGTATTGTCACCCATGTTATTTGCAGTGTATATGCTACCCATCGGAGACATCATAAGGAAGTATGGGCTGAGGTTTCACTGTTATGCAGATGATACCCAGCTCTATCTTTCTTTTGCCCCCGACCAGATTGAAGCTGTCTCGGTCTTTAATAGCTGTCTAACAGAAATCCAGGAGTGGATGAATTCTAGCTGGCTGAGGTTGAATTCTGATAAGACTGAGGTACTGGTTGTGGACCCAGGTCGTCGGATAGGGGGGTCGGATGTTAGTGCGCCTTCCGGAATTTTTCTTGGAGGTGTTTCTCTCCTGACCTCTGAATGGGTGCGGAACCTGGGGGTGGTTCTTGACGATGGGCTGACACTGCATTCGCAGGTGTCGGCAGTCGTTAAGACTTCCTTTTACCACCTTAGGAACATTGCCAGGATCCGGCATCTTGTTCCGTCTGCTGACCTGCCAACATTAGTTCATGCCTTCGTGTCCTCGCGCTTGGATTATTGCAACTCCCTTTACCTAGGGCTTTCTGGAGCTGAAATCCATTGCCTGCATCTAGTGCAGAACTCTGTAGCCCGGCTTTTGATGGGTTCAAGCAGATCCTGTCATATTACTCCGGTGCTGCGCGAACTGCACTGGCTGCCAATTTGGTGGTGGATCACCTTTAAAGTCAGCTTGCTGACTTTCAAAGCTCTACACGATATGGGCCCAGGCTATCTGAAAGAACTTCTGGTTCCTTATCACCCGAATCGATCGCTCTGCTCAGCTGACGAGGGGTTGCTAGAGGTTCCAAGGGTAAATTTGAAATCTTCAGGTGCTCGGGCATTTGCTTATGTAGCTCCCACCTTTTGGAACTCTCTACCCCGTCGGTTACGGGAGTGCACTTCTGTGGAGGGCTTTAAAAGAGGTCTGAAGACTTTTTTATTGGAAACTGCATTTTTAGAATACTGACCGTTATGACTGTTTTTTTTAATTGTATGTTTTAATGATTTTTCCTTTATTGTTCTGATTTGTTATTTATGTACGGCACCTTGGTAATTGAAAGGCACCTTATAAATAATATTATTATTATTATTATTATTATTATAGAACGGTTGTGAGAGTAATGAGTCTAAATTCCAAAATACCATGAGTAATATGGTACTTATTATTTGGGATGGAATATGGAGTATTTTTTATTATTTGCAATATTCTATTTGGGAAGTAGAAATAAAAAAAAAAACAACAACTCTAGAACTACCCCGATCATCAGAGCAAGCCCCTTGGGCCACCCCTCCCAACACCAGTCATTTCCCTCTCTCTATCCCTTTCCCCATTCTCCCACACACACTGAGTTAAAAATGTCAGATCAGAGCTGACAACATCTTTTAAAAGATACCCCCTACCTAGCCCAACTCCCAGTCCCCCAAAATACATGTATTTAATAGTGGGCCCCGGGGTGCAGTTGCACCAAGGACCCTACACCCGATTCTGTAAGGGGTAGGGTCCCTGTGGCTAAGTCCTGTGACTTGCAACATGTACAAAGTTATACCAAACACAGGGCATACCTGAGGTGCATGTCGCAAACCGCAACCAATGTCCCATGGGGCGCAAGTGCCCCCCCCAAAGTCCCCAAGCCTGAGGAGCCCCGCAGGGTTATCAGACCCCCTTGCCCCCAGTCCCACATGGTGTAAACACTAAAGCCCCTCTTGGCTATCGGACCCCCATCCCAATCCCAATAATGTATTACCACTAGCCCCACAGGGCAGATCGCACCCCCCCCCAAGCCCCGGCTGAGGATGGGTCAGGTGTGTGCAGGGTGGTCTGGCAATGCTGGGTGGATGGCTCTGGTGGGCCACTAGACTACCAGGGATTATGGATTAGGGTGTAGATATGGGTACAGTAATTACAGGAAAGTGCTATGTGTGTGTGGCTGGCACCAGAGCTTGGGGGGGCACGATTCCCCGCAGGGGCTCGTGGTAATAGGGATCAGGATGGGGATCCTATAGCCCAGAGGGGCTTTAGATAGCACAGTATTGCGGGACTCAGGGAAGGGGTCCTATAGCCATGGGGCCACCTGCTGTAGTTATGTGTGTGAGGGGATGCCTGTAGCCCTGTAGGGCTGTCTGGTGGGGCAGGGATGGTGCTGAGGGGGGTGGCACAGGCTGATGGATTAGAGCCTTTGGCACACATCCCCGGTGGATGAAAGTTACACCAGCTATTTGCTGGTGTAACTTTTCATTGATGGATGTCCACCAGGGTGTTTTCTATAATAGCGTCATTGGGGACTTTGTTGCTGTCCTTTCAGAATAGGGTTTTACTGCTACCGTAAACCCGCTATCACCATGTCACAGGGGGTTTGGGGTGTAACTGGTGGTATAGGTCCACTTTGGTGCAAGCAGCATGCGACATGTTGCAGGCTGCTTTGCAGAATACTGAATGTCACAACTCCGGGTGTAACTTGCTACTTGAACCATTTTTTTTGGTGCAAGTCAAGTTACGCCAGGCGTATCCCTTTGAGAATTGGGCCCCATGTTTATACGGTCACTTCCTCCCACAATGCACCCACTCCTCTTATTAATACTTTATCTGACTGTATGAACCATGAGACCACATGACTGGAGAATGCAGAGCAGTCTGTATCAATGATGATGCTAGGGAGACTCACCAATCAGACCTTTTAGCATCATCAGTGATAAGAACTGAACCACTCCCTCACAGCTGCTTGCCCTTATTCTTAATAAAGTCAGGTCAGTATATTAGTAAAGGAAGCATGCATTTTTTTTAGGTGTGTGACTGAGTTATCACAGATAATGGAGACCACTGGCTCCCAAAATCATGGGTCCAGGGTTAAGAAAGATGCCCACTACCAATCAGATATATTTTTGGGAGGGGGGACATGTGCTAGGGAAAGGGATATCTTCTAAAAGACATAATTTGCTCCAGGCACAGTTCCAAGAGCCAGTATGTTTTTTTAACCCAGTCAGTGTAGGAGAACAGTGAAGGTTGTGTAGGGTAAGAAATAACTGGGGTGGTCTGGGTGCCCCTGGGACATGCTCTATCCAACTGAAAGGGACATAAATGTTTGCTTTTTTTGTAATTCTGGCCACAATACTGAGTACCAAGTATCAAGTATCTGGGGGAGGCACGTACCAAGACTCGCCAAGTATTCAAATTAAGGAAACTACACACTACACTGAACAGTGACTATCTGATCTAAATTAGTGAAGAACCTTACAGGAAAGTGTTTTATTTGTTTGTTTACTTAACTATTTATTTAGTCAAGGTAGACCTTTGGGCAACATATGCCCATTTTCTAAGTCACAAAAAAGACAATACAATGCAACACAATACAATAAACTCACTTAGTTGTACAACTGTCAGCAATCGAAAATAAGAAAAATCAAGATATCATCTAACACATCCACATCCACTCTGCTGACTATTCACATAGAATGTCATCTTAGGTTTAACAATGCTTAAAAATGTATAATTCACAATATCCTGGGACAATATGATCCAGGCTTTAGTAATCATAAACAAATAATTTGTGCCCTCAGGATGCCTTACAGTGATGTAGAATTCATCTCTGTGTCTCCTGGTTTTACCTGAATAATGTCTATCTTTTCTATACAGAGCAGATACTGTATTTGGACTGGATGCTGATCATCTCACTGGTATAGTAGCCATTGAGACCAAACTTCGCAAAATTTTTGTACGAAACATGGTCTAATTGTTTGACCACTAGCTCGGAACTCACAGACTCAGTTTGTAACCCCTACCAAAGCCACTTAAAGTACATTGTAAAAAATTAAGCTTGTCTCTTAACCTCCCATTCCTTAAGTGCAAACAGCTGTAAAAAATGGGGAAAAGCAGGACTCCACTGAAACTGAAACACTACATCTCAGCTGGGCCATGCTGGGTAAATGAATTACAAAACCAAATGGAGAAGATTCCAATCTGGATTGTGAAGCTAGCCAGTAGATAATAATGGAACAAATAGTAAACTTTCTTGAATGATGATATGAACAAAATATTTAAATTATTATTGCCAACTAATTACTGTTTAAATTCTAATGTGCATCTTAGCTTTTCAGATCTTTCTTTCCATCACCCTACCTCTTTCTTCTTTATTCACACATTCCTACAAAATCTTTTTTCTCACCTCCAAGGTGGACTCCATCTGATACCCATGATCTGAAGAACAACTGGATCTCTTCAAACAGTATATAATGTGGGTAGATGCAAGAACATTACTGTATGTTGGATGGCATGTGAATTTATTTAATTATTGCTGGTACCCACTCCTCAGCTATATTCTGAACTTAGGGCACAAAAAGTTCCTATTGCAAGTAATGAAGTGGCTCTGTGATCTATTAAAATGACATATAGTGTGGAGTTTGCTGTCAGAACCTTCAGACCTATGGAGAGTCCTATTCCTGAAGTGTGATCCTACTAAATAAGCCAGCAATTGTCAGTTCACAGTGCTCCTCCAAAGTTATATTACAAAAGAGTCACATACATTAATCAGCTATAAAAATGCTGTTGGGGACTGTAGTTTTTCCCTTGCAAACAAATGTACACTGTAGTTAGTTTTATGGCAAACTCATGCTTTACATTGCTATTACAGGCCTCAGTTAATGATTAGAATTCCAGTTGGCCCAGTGGTGCAGATGGTTCAGGTGTTGGATGCCATACTTCCTACCATGCTGGCAACCCGAGTTCGGGAACGGACTTGGGTTACAGGTTGGCCAAGGAGGGAGAGGATTAAAGAATGCTCTCCACCTTTGTGGAGGGGGGACCAGCTACATATGAGTCCTATGATACCATCCTGTTCACTTCCAGTCCTGACCTGTGGTCCAATCCATCCTACAACAAGATTTCCACCCTGTGCAATCTTGGTTCCAGGCAAATCATCTCAAACTAAACACATTGAAAACTGTTTCAATGACTTTTGGTACTTCTCAAAAACTTGCTAAAGCCCCCCTTCCCTTCACTCACCTTCCCGGATGGTACTCCTTTTAGTGTAGTCTCATATTATAGATATCTTGGTGTTTGGCTAGACCCTCAGTTAAATTTCTCAAATTGCACTGACTCCATATCCTCAAAACTTCACCCAAAGCTCGGCATCTTTTACCGCATAAGGGACTAACTCCCTCTCCCTGTAGGACGGGAACTACTGACTAAAATGATAACCCCCAATTTTGACTATGCTGACATATTATACTGCACTGCGTCCAGCTCCTCACTTGCTAGACTTGTCTCCCTCTTTTATGCCTTCTGCTGCTTTGCCTCAAATTCTCCCCTTAGAATCCACTACTGCTCTTTTTCTCCTTTGAGCTCTCACCTCTTCCCCATCAACATCTCATTCAATCCATCTCCCTTATTTCCAAACACTGGTTTAACTTGCTCCCCTCCCACCTGTCTGTCAACCTCACTCCTGCTCTCTCCTCACCCTATTTCCTACGCTCTAGGGATTCCCGCTCTTTCTCCCTTCCTAAACCATCCTTGGACATGGGTAAATCTGCCTTCACCTATAGGCTCCCATCACTTTGAAACACTCAGTCACCTCTCCTATGGAACTCACTCTCACACACCTCTACCAAATCCTGAATCCATCACCTGCCCCCCCAACTCCCATAACAACATGCAACTCCTTTCTCCTGACCAAAAATAACAAGTAGCCTTTCTCTCACCTCTTCACCTCACCTTGCTCTTCCTTCCCTTCCCACTTCATATCAAGCCCAAAAGTCCCTTCCTCCCTTCCCTCTGAAAGTCAGTCCAAAGCTATTCTCCAGGCTTTCTGCCATCTGAATCCTTGCAATACATAAGTCCCTCTATGCACTCTCCTCCAGGCTCTTGGCCAATTGCACTTTGTGTAACCAGGTTTCTTGATATAGTAATGGTTTCACCAATCTATGTACCTGCTTATCCTGTTTATTCCACTGTATTCCCCATGCATATAAGATGCACTAGTTGCTTCTACTCACGTGGTTGTATTTCTGCATTATAATTACCTACTGCTTACATTGTATGTACCACCTACCTGTTTGTATTATGCTTTTATTGTATTCTATGTACTATGTACCCTATGTTCCCTACCCCCGGGTTGCACCTGGAAATGAGCCTTGGCTCAATGTGCCTTTCCTGGTTACCAAATGTTTAAATAAAAAATAAAAAAATGCTCCCACCATATAGAGACCATGGTGGCAGGGCAGCAGGAGCAACTCAGTAGGGGCTTGGCCAGTGCCAGGCACTGTAGTACATGTGAGCCTCCACGTGTGCACATGCCCAGCATAATTGCACACTGCTGGTTGGGGGAGGTGAACAGGGAAAAGCTGGGGTAGGCATCAACAGTGCCCCTGTCTTGCAGCCTATGGCTGACACCACCACCTGGAACTCCTGCTCAGAACTCTGGATGTGGTCTCAGGAGAAGGATAGCCATCCTCTCCTGGCACCGCCACAGGGGACAATCCATGATGGAATCTCATGGGATGGTAGGTCCCAGGGGAGGTGGTTGCTGACTGGGGGATGCTCAGTAGGGGCAGAAAAGCACCAGCTGCACCCAGAGTTGGAGAAACAGCTTTATAAAAATAATTTGAACTACCAAGGGAACCAGTTTAGTTATTTTTCAGTTTCACATGGACACTCCCTTTAATAATTCTATCCCCAGGTTTTTATCGTTATTCTCAGCTGTTCTTGAATATCCATTGTTTAATGTTTCTTTTCTTGTTTTCTCTTTTTTTGCTCTCTCTTTAAAGTTTCCCTATTAAAGCCAATTGTTTTCTGCCATTCCCTGTACAAGAAGAAAACCAGTCCTACTAAGATCAAAACATTGTATTAATTTCTATCATATTTATTTTCTTTTGACATACTGTTTTAATACATTAAAGAATAATTGCTGTATGTATTTCTACTAGCATGTTCCTTAGAGCATCTGTCATCTGTGAAAATTGTATGTATTTCAATATTGCTTGTTTGGGGTCTGTTATTTATTGTACTTGTGACCTTTTCCTACTATCCCAGGCCACCCCTGTAAATAGGCCTTGTGCCCAGTGGTCCTTCCCCATTACTAAAGAATTAAATATGTGCATTTATACCATACTTGTGAGTATATTTCTAGGCTAATATAGCTGGTATGTTTCCTTCCATGGGACCTAGACTGAGAATATCAGAAACATTCTCACTCTAGGTCCAAATATAACTATAGTAGATGTTCAGTTTCAGTAGCAGTACTAACCATATTCAAATGTGAATAACTTTAAAATGAAAAATGATAGCATGGTATTGTCAGCATGAAAGTTGTTCAGCACATAAATATCTACCACATGAGTGGTGTTTCACATATAGCTACCTTTTATTTTTATGGCTGCATGGGCAGAGCCATGCTAACATGTTGTTATGATGTAGGAGAGACAAGAGACTGTGGAAGCATGTGACCGGATACCTAGAGTGTCTTCTTCAATGTAATGCTTCAGCTGGACATGACTCACAACTCTCCACATTTTCTCTATTTATGTCAATGGTGTGTTTGTGTCTGGATTCGGGTCCCCTCCCATTGTTGCCTGCACTACATGGCACTATTCCATTGTTTACCCATCTCTCTCTCTCTCTCTCTCTCTCTTCTCTCTCACTCTCTCTCACAAACACACACACACACACACACACACACACATACACACCTCATCTGTTCAACAAAACACTCTGCCTTTGTTTAAACTAATGCCTTTACCAGTCAACTGCATTCTTCCAGGAGTTTAGAATGCATGCCTCCAGCTGTTTGACTCAAGCTGTCTCCCTCTCTCTCTCTTCCAACAGTGTGTGTGTGTGTGGGGGGTTGTTGTTGTGCTGAGGGTTTTTGTGTTATCCCTTTCAGGACCAGTCTAATTGCAATGCTGAAAACTGAAGGGGAACAAACATGATAAATAAGATGTGGAACTGAACTGCCATATCAGGGCTATGCAAAGGTAACTGCTAAGACATTGTTTGTAAGGTAGGTTGTGCTGCATGCAGTGAATCCAGCTGCTTGCATTTTGTAGAACCTTTTTTTTGTTTTGGTAAAATTACCATCATGCAGTGAATGAAGTAGAATTCTTGGGGTGGGGGTGGGGTTAAAACACGCAGTGTATCACATGGTGTGTGTTTGGGATTTCATATAGAGAGCTGTATGCAGATACATGGTGTATGTTTGCGATTTCATGAAGAGAGCTGTATACAGATGCAGTTACTCTCAAGGAACAGGAATAATGGTATGCCACTTCCCAGCTGCCAGTGCTGTTGATATTAATATGAAATGTGAACAACTAGGATGTTGTGTCATGTAGTATGTATATTTATTTATTAATAAAAGTTTTACCAAACAAAGTTACAGACTCAGAGGTCTTCAAAACAGAAATCATAGGGGTGCAAACCGCAACACCTAGCTACCACTGGAATGATGCCGCTGCCCATAGCATTCAGTGGGTCCACACGGAGGCAAACATATTGACTGTAAGGAGAGGACTGTCAGATGAAAATCATTTGGGAAGGATGGTACAAAAATATGTATTTATTTCTAAATTTACATAATAAAAGTGGAATTTTTATGTCTTTTTCCAAGGTGACTGTGTGTTTTTTATATTTTGACCCAGGCCTTGCAACATAAAGTGAATGCCTTTCTTTATATTTTAAAAAGGACACCTTAACTTGTCCTTTAACACTGAACAGAATCTGTTTTCTGGTTCTCAGAATGATCATCATAGGTACTCTGAGTACGCTCATGGATAAAAATTTCCAGTAGGTGGCCTCCATCTCAGGGGCACATCACCCAAACCTCCACTCAGTAATTTATAGGAATACCGTGAACATTAAGGCCTGAACCACTCCTGGCCTAAGGTCTTCTTGTCACTTGAAACTGTGGGTCAAATTGTTCTTGCAAGTCTGCAGTCTATATATTTCTTTATTATTTGCCACATTGCATGTGATTTCTCAAAAATGAATAAAGTGGGAAAAAAATCAAGGTCAAAAACTGTAAGGAGCAACCTTGTTTATATGTCATTAGTATGTAGACAATGTCTGGATTATAGCAAAAATTAAAATAAACAAAATCCCACAATGCTGCTACAGTAACTCAACATTGGTGTACAGCTGGGTACCATCATAATAAGGTAATGTCATACAAAATATGTACTTATCATGGTGTCACCACTGTATGAGTAGAATATTGCTTCACATGTGTTCCCCTTGATTTTTTCCCTTGCTCATTGCATATATTTTTGCCCATTTGATTATTGTGTATGAGCAGTATAGCACAACATAAATTATGTGTGCCACACAGTTTACAGTATGGACATTTCACATTAATAATTTTACACTGTATCCATTTGAATCACATAATCCATCATACATAGAAACATCGAAAATGATAGCACGTTATGACCACTGGGTCCATCTAGTCTGTCCATCTTTAATTATGATCACTTTTGTTGCAGACCCTACTTGATCTACAGCACTGTCTTTTCTACCCCTTTCCTTCTTCCTATGATTCCCTTGTGCCTATCCCAGGCTTTTTTTAAACTCACCATTTGTTTTGCCTCCATTGCCACTAATGGAAATTTGTTACAGGAATCCAATACCCTTTCTGTGAAGAAGTACTTCCTCACATCTCTCCTGAATCTAACCCCTTCCAGCTTCATATCATGACCCTTTGTTCTAGACAACCTTTTAATCTGAAAAATATCTCCCTCCTGTACTTTATTATCCCCCTTGAGGTCTCATCCTTCCAGGTAGGCCCACAGTCCTCAATGTAGCCATACCTCTCCTCTCTGCATCATTCCATTTACTATTACTTAAAGGCTTTGGTGCACAGCTCCCTCTTATTCTCCATATAGTACAAGATATACTCGCCACTCACATTTGAACATGTGGGAAACATAGGATTAACCAGATAAAAGATCTAACTTTACAAAAAACTAAATTTACACATGGAGTTGTCTCTGGCAATTCATCTTTACATTTAAACCCATGAAACACCTTTATCAAGTTAATGCATTAGCAGCCATAGTGGCTCTGACTGGAGTTTTTTTTTTATAATTAACAAAAAAAACAGCAGAAAATGTATTTTTTCCACTTTTTTGACAGACAAATGCAAATAACTTTAAAATGCAAAATGACAGCATGGTACTTTGAGCACAAAAGTTGATCAGGACAAAAATATCCACCAAATGAGTGGTGTTTGATTTATCAATATCTTTTAGAATTTTTACAACCAGCAAAAAACAGAAAGAAATTATTTTTCCCCCTTTTTAGAGGTATGGTATAAATGGAATTCGTTACTCCCCTACTGGAAATATTGTTGATATTTTTTGTTCCCATGCCAAACAATTAACCCGATGACATCACTCATGGCTGTGCCACTCATGATGTTATCAGATCAATTGGCACTAGAACAAAAAATATCAACAAAATTTCCAGTAGGCGTGTAGCACATCCCTTACATATACAGGGTGGTGCCTGTCATTAGGGTTGAGTAAACATTTTTATGTTAAACCTGATTCTTGCACCTTAATAAGTTTGTACCCATTCAACCGATTTGCCCAAAATTTAGTAGGCATGGAGTCTGGGCCAGGGTTTCTAGATCCTGAAAATTGAGTGTCAGTTGGTTTGGGGGGCAATGTTACAGAGGTCAAAATGCACCAAAATTCACCCAAATTCATACTTTTTCTGCTCACCTGTAACTAAAAAATGTTTTTTGACCTGAAACTTACATGTTTGATAGTCTTGCCCATGACATGTGCTTTCACAAGTTTCAAGTTTTTAACTTATATAGTTTTTAAAATCATTGTTAAAAACTGTATCATTTTCTGAGCATGCTCAGTTAACAAAATGAGCACTCTAAGGACAGCTTGACCGAAAGTGATTTCCTTCAAACGGCTCTCGTCAGCCAGCTGATGGAAGCAGTTTGAAGGAAATCAAAAGTGATTTCTTTCACACTGCTTTCACCAGCTGACTGACAATAATGAGGGATAGCAAGGGATCGGGTGAGCCATTCCGTCTTGGTTCTCCTTGATCTCTCTGTAGAGTTTGACACTGTGGACCATGGGGTGTTGTTGGAGCACCTCTGGATTCTCTGTGGACTGTCAGGTACAGTTCTCAGGTGGTTTTGAACATCCCTCACTTGCAGAACTCAGACAGTGGTGTCAGGGATTTATTTCTCAGCCTCTCTCTCCCCCGTCTTGTGGAGTTCCACAGGGCTCCATACTCTCCCCTATGTTGTTTGCAGTGTATATGCTGCTGTTGGGAGACATTATAAGGTGTTATAGGCTGAGTTTTCACTGTTATGCAGATGATACTCAGCTCTTCATGTCCTTTGTGCCCAAGCCGAGTGAGGCGGTCTTGGTTTTTAACAGCTGCCTCTCTGTGATCCAGGGTTTGATGAGTGCCATTTGGCTGAAGATGAACTTGGGCAAGTCTGAGATGTTGGTGATGGATCCAGGTTGCCAAGGCATGGGGCTGTCAGCTGGTGAACCATCTGGGCTTTAGCTCAGGGGGAATCAGCTGCTTACCTCATACTGAGTGCGAAACCTTGGCGTTGTGTTCAGTAGTGGTCTGACATTAAAATCTCAGGTGTCTGCTGTAGTTAAGACCTTTCTTTTACCATCTGAGGAACATCACCTGGGTTAAGTGCTTGGTCCTGCCTGGCAATCTTCCTACATTGGTCTACACCTTTGTGACCTCATGCCTTGATTATTGCAATGACCTATACCTATGGCTACTAGGGGTTGATATCCACCAGCTGCAACTAGTGCCGAATGTGGCAGCCAGGCTGTTGACTGGCTTATCAAGATCTTGCCATGTCACTCCTGTGCTCCATGATCTGCACTAGCTGCCTGTTCACTGGTGGATCACCTTCAAGGTCAGGTTACTGACCTATAAAGCCCTACACAGTCAGGGACCATGCTACTTGCAAGATCTTCTTTTCCTCTACTGCCCCCTCTGCTCACTCCATTCCTCTGATGAGGGATTGCTAGGAGTTCCCAGGGTTCGACTAAAGACCTCCGGGCCTGTTCTTTTGCTTTAGTGGCCCCTAACCTGTGGAATCCTCTACCTCATCAGATCAGAGAGTGCCTGACCATCAAGAGTTTTAAAGTTGCTTTAAAAACCCATCTGTTCTGCCTGACATTTCCTGATTCAATCAATGTTTAGTGTACCGCTATTTTTTGCACAGCTCATTGATCATTCTGGAATTGTGGTTATATATAAAGTTTGATTTGATCTGAAAAGCACTGTGAAAGAAATCACTTTCAGTCACACTGCAAAAGCAGCACTGTGAACACCTCCTCACCACTGGTATCCCTCTCACTGTCAACTAACATTTATGTTACAATTACAGGATGGTGGGTGCTGAGTCCCACCCCGGTATCCCCCCCCAGACATTTATGAAAGTATTTATTTATTTAGTTTTTGTTTACCAGGTGGGTGCACTAGCCAAGTTATGACTATTTTCAAGCATGACCCGGGAGAAATACAAGGTCAAATACAGCACAGCAAAGTAACAGAGAACAGTGTAGGATAATCAATTAAAAAAAAAAGTTACATAGATGGATAGTCTACACAGGAATCAAGGACATTTTCAGATGCAATAGCTAAAATTAGAATGATACAAAAAGAAAAACAGTTTAAATACAGTGGCCCAGATATTCAAACTGCGCCTGGCTGTAGTGCAAGTTTGGGCGCAGCTCAACTTGGCTGTGCAGGGGTGTGGTCTAAGTGATATTCAAAGGAGCTGTGCCATGGCTCAGCAGGTTTGAATATCACATCCTGGCCACCCCCAGTGTGCATGGCACAGTGGCACTGCACAGCGCAAGTGGCCAGAGTGGAGCATGGAGATGCACTAGCGCAAGTTCCATTGCGCCATGCGCAGCAACCACGATATTCAAAACTTGACACGCAAATGTGGCCATAATGTATGCAAGGCACACATGGGGCCATTTTCATGTCATTATGGCCCCATTTGCATGCAGGTGCACCGATCCCCGATGACTTGTGCCTGGCACCCTGCCAGGCAGCAGCTGTCAGGGACAGATGCCCCCTGCAGCCTGATCATGGGCATTTGTTGGAAGAAAGCTCCCCATCCTATATCCCTGGTGGTCCAGTGGACCGCTCTCTGCCCAATCTCGGGCATCTGTAAAAAAAAGAAAAAAAGTCCTATATCCCTGGTGGTCCAGTGAACTGCTCTCTGCCTGATTGTGGGCATTTGTTGAAAGAAAGCTCCCTATCCTATATCCCTGGTGGTCCAGTGGACTTCTCTCTGCCCAATCTTGGGCATCTTAAAAAAAGGAAAAAAGTCCTGTATCCCTGGTGGTCCAGTGGACCTCTATCTGCCCGATCATGGACATTTGTTGAAAGAAAGCTCCCCGTCCTATATCCCTGGTGGTCCAGTGGACTGCTCTCTGCCCGATCTCGGGCATCTGTAAAAAAAGAAGAAAGTCCTATATCCCTGGTGGTCCAGTGGACTTCTATCTGCCCGATCATGGACATTTGTTGAAAGAAAACTCCCCGTCCTGTATCCCTGGTGGTCCAGTGGACCACTCTCTCCCTGATCTCAGGCATCTGTAATAAAAAAAGAAAAAAAAGTCCTATATCCCTGCTGGTCCAGTGATCCGCTCTCTGCCCAATCGCTGTGTAGTATGGTAGGGGCTGCATGCCCGAGGTGTCAGTCAGCGGGTGGCGGGGCGGCAGGCAGGTGGGGTTCTACTGCCCACCAGCTGACCGGGGGAGAGCTAGCGGTGGGGCTCAGTGGTGGGTGGGGAGGGGTACCAAACCACTAGGGATATAGGACTTTTTTCTTTTTTTACAGATGCCTGAGATCAGGCAGAGAGTGGTCCACTGGACCACCAGGGATATAGGACTTTTTTTCTTTTTTTACAGATGCCCGCGATCGGGCAGAGTGCGGTGCACTGGACCACCAGGGATATTGGAAGGGAAGCTTTCTTTCAACAAATGCCCACGATCAGGGATGGAGGGGCACCGCCAGGTGCAGTTGGAACTTGGGTGGCCACCCACAGGTGGCAGCTGCTGAGTTGCGCCATGAAATGCGGCAGCTCACCTGTGGGTGGCCATCAGTTGTTCCTTTTTTTTTGGCTTAACTTTGTGCTTGCACAGGTAGGGGTTGCGCAAGCATGGCTCTGCACATCCCGGGCTGAATATTTGGCTGTGCAGGTTATGTATGGGCACGCACCCCCCCAACTGTGCCTGCTCACATTACTGATGCGCTCCGGCGCATCGGGATTTGTGCCGCACACTTTTTCCTTTTGAATATAGTGCCTGTCTGACAGTGGGTTGCGCATGGTGCAACACTGTTGCACCATGCGCAACCCTTTTGAATATCTGGGGCCAGTATGTTTAGACAGGGTACACATAATTGAGTAAGTTATTTCAACAGAGAGACACAAATGAATCACCAGCAGGAAGGATAATATTGACATTTACTGGACAGTGGGTGCCAAATCCCACTAGAAATAGCCCCCTCCCTCCCAACCCAGGCTTTAACTAAAAATAGCTGATGGGTGCCCAATCCTGCTGGCTTTTGCAGATTTCTTAAATACCACCAGGGTACCCACCCCAGTACTGCTGTATGAAAGCCTTTCTGTCTAATCCCTCCCCACACACACAGACAGACAGCTGTCAACAGAGGGGTTCCTACCATAGTGCAGCAGAAGAGTTTGCTGGCAGTAGGGGTGATGGTCTGCATCCATCTAGGAAAGGAATCCCAGTCCTCAGTGGATGGTTTAAATGTTACTTTGAGGAACATTTAAACTTGCTGAGGGGCTGGTAGAAGAGATCAGGCAGGCATAAACTGCCCCCCCACAAAGATTGTAAGAGAGTGAAGGGAATTCAGCTTTATTTATTTTATTTATTTATTTTATGACTATATTTGAAGACTCAAGAAGAAGCAAATCCTACAGGGTGTGAAATAAAGAAAAAATTCAAAGTGGTTGAAATGAAAGGTGATGGGAACATGAGCTTTACAAAAAAAGAAGAAAAGCAGGATGGGAGAAAGGGACACAGAGGGGGTAGTAGGCAGAGTGATAATAGCATGTGGAAGGCCATGTGTGCGAATGCAAGAAGTCCAGGAAATAAAATATTGGATCTAGAGGCCATCATGGCAGATGCAGATTTGGATATCATGGCCGTTACTGAGATCATGGTGCAGAGGAAACCATGACTGGGATATAGCTATACCAGGATATACTCTGTTCAGGAAAGATAGGGTGGGAAGGAAATAGGAGGGGTAGTGCTGAATGCAAGGGAGGGTATCAAAGTGACAGAATCACAGGGAATGGAGGGTTTGAGGTAATGTGGGTCACCCTGGAGACTATAAATGGAGGCACTGTTCACACTTATGTGAGCTACAGACCTCCAACACAGGGGGAGAATTTAGATATGGCACTGGTAGAAGCCACTGGCACATGAGCAGGAAATGAGGAGGTGCTGCTGGTAGGGGACATCAATCTGCTGGAGGTATAGTGCAGCCTCCCAGACACAGCTTCAGCTAAAAGTGCACTTACTGGCTCAGTCTTGCCAGCAGAATGAAATACTAAATGTGCCTGCTTGGCATGAAATCTCTCCTAGGTAAAGCTCCATTGGCCTTCAAAGAACTGCTCCGGCAAGGTAGATCCGGGTACCGCACTAGAGGGCAGACTCACAGCCCACTTGCTATCCCCTTCAGAAAAACAGAGCTTGGTCAATGGTCCTTCACATACAGGGCTCCTTCTTGGCTAAATGAGATCCCAGCATGCCTTTTATTCATTAACAGCCCCCCTGTCTTCAAGGTGGAACTAAGATGTCACCTTGCCAAGACTGAGGTATGTAGCTGATGGTAACCTGTAGAGCTAGCACCTGGTAGCTTGGAGTCAGCTTGCTCCTGGGATGCATTCTCTGATTTGTTACCCTACTGCCCAGTAACCCTGAGTTTAAACTCCTACTTTCTACTACTACTTGCCAGCCCTCAAACTTGAGCCTTCCACAGCCACAGTCTATTGATGAGTCGTCTATCTACTGTCCTTAACTCAGCACTCTGTGTTAAGTCCCTCCCCTGCCATTGACCCTTCACAAATGTGATTGTCTCAAAGCACCTGTCTTCACCCCCAACTTATTCTGTGTACAGTCTTCCCTCACATTGCTCTCTAGTATGTTCCTACTAGGTCAGTCCCGCACAGAAAATTACCCCCCCCCATTCTTGACTTGAATTAATGACAAAGCCTCCTCTTGGCTGCATTAACATACAGGGTGTGAAAGCCTATTTTGAGTCTCTCCCCTCCTGACTTCATATGAAATAATGACAATGCCTCCCCTGGCTGCTCTATCTCCTGCTAGATTAGTTCCTTAAACCCACAGCACTCACCATGTACCTTGGGCTGTACTAATTAAAATATGTACCTCTATATGAGATAGCTTACAATTGTAAATAGACCAATTGCTGTTATTTCTTTTATTTTTTTGTCTCTGTACTTGTGCACCTATACTCTGTAACTACCTTTCTGTGTTGTCAACATGTGGAACCTTTGAAAAAGAACATTTTGCTCAAAGGTTGTGTCCGAATGACTAAATAAATAAATAAAAAGCAGGGACATCCTGGACTCCCTGCAGGGAGCATTTCATAGGCAACTAGTCAGGGTGCCCACTCTTGATGGGGCAATACTGGACCTAGTGCTCACTAACAGGGACAGTATTGCAGACTTCAAGGTGGGAGGCCACCTGTGGACCACTGACCACCATACGTAGAAACATAGAGACATAGACTTTGACAGCAGATAAGGACCTCTTGGCCCACCTAGTCTGCCCATTTCCCTACCTACAGGATATGCTGCAGATTCTAGTTAACCAACAGCCTACTTCTACCTACCCCCCACAAGAATTTCCTTATGTCTGTCCCATGCACTCTTGAATTGTCCCACTGTTTTAGACCCCACAACCTCATCAGGAAGGCTGCTCCATGTGTCCACCACCCTGTCTGTAAAGAAATACTTCCTCACATTGCCCCTGAGCCGTCGCCACTCTAGTTTCAAATTGCATCCGCTTGTTCTTGCACATCTCTTTTTCTGAAAGATGCTACCCTCTTGGACTTTGTTGACTGCACTGAGGCACTTAAAAGTTTCTATCATGCCCCTCCTCTCCCTCCATTCCTCAAGGGTATACATATTAAGCGCCTTTAGTCTCTTCTCATATGGTTTCTCTTGCAGACTCTGCACCATTTTAGTTGCCCTCCTCTGGACTGCCTCTATTCTGTCTATGTCCTTTCAGAGATGGGGTCTCCAGAATTGGACGCAGTACTCCAGATGGGATCTCACCAACTGTCTGCACAGAGGGATAACAACTTCCTTTTTTCTGCTGGTGATGCCTCTCCCTATACATCCCAGTATCCCCAGTCCTCCCTACTGCCTTCTCACATTGCTTGCTAACCTTAAGGTCATCTGATATGA
Source organism: Neoceratodus forsteri (assembly GCA_016271365.2). Lineage (NCBI taxonomy): Eukaryota > Metazoa > Chordata > Ceratodontiformes > Ceratodontidae > Neoceratodus > Neoceratodus forsteri. The sequence goes on along the minus strand of CM028132.1, from coordinate 962,352,171 downwards.
TTACCCCAGGTCTCTTTCCATTTTTGTTGTTGTTACTACCTCCCCCCCATTGTGTCATCTTCCCCTTGGTTTTTGTTTTCCAGGTGCATTATTTTGCACTTATTTGCATTGAATCCAAGCTGCCATACTTTTGACCATTCCTCCAACCTTACCAAGTCCCTTCTCATCCTTTCCAAGCCTCCTTTTGTATCCACTCTGTTGCAGACCTTTGTGTCATCTGCAAAGAGGCATACTTTTCCTTCCAGTCCCTCTGCAATGTCACTTATAAAGACATTAAAAAGGACTGGACCCAGTACTGAATCCTGCGGTACCCCACTAGTAACCCCTCTTTCTTCAGAGTGGACTCCATTTACAATTACCTTCTGTGTCCTATTGTCCAGCCAATGTTTTACCCAGGCTACCGCCCTGGGACCCACTCCCAGGATGGTTAATTTGTTATTAATCTTTTGTGTGGGACTGAGTTGAATGCCTTGCTAAAGTCTAGGTAGGCCATGTCCACAGCCCCTCCCTGATCTACTACTTTGGTCACCCAGTCAAAGAAATCTATTAGATTCGTCTGGCATGACCATCCCGCTGTGAATCCATGCTGCATTGGGTCCTGTGCCCCTCTGGCCTCTAGGTACTCGACAATTCTTTCCTTCAGAAGTGATTCCATCATTTTCCCTATCACTGAGGTTAAACTAACAGGTCTGTAGTTTCCTGCTTCTGCCCTGCTCCCACTTTTGTGAAGGGAATCATATCTGCCCTCCTCCAGTCCTCAGGTACCACCCATCCTCCCATGATTTGTTAAAGAGGGTAGTCAGTGGTGTCACTAGTTCTACCCTTAGTTCTTTAGAATTCTGGGATGAATCCCATCAGGCCCCATTACTTTGTCCACCTTCAGTTTTAAGAGTTCTTTCAGAACTCTTTCTTCTGTAAATGGGCTGGTATCAACTTCTGTATCCAGAGTGTTTCTATTGTTTGTTTTAGGTACCTCCCCCCCTCTTCATTTGTAAATACTGAGCAAAAATATTTGTTTAGTATCTCTGCCTTTTCACAGTCACCTTCTGCCCACCCCCTCCCCTTTATTAAGCCTCACTATCCCTCCCTTAGTCTTCCTTTGCTCTCTGATGTACCTTAAAAAGGTTTTATCCCCCTTCTTAACTAAGTTGGCTATCTTTTCCTCAGTTCGGGCCTTTGCTGTTCTGACTGCCTTCCCAGCTTCCTTTCGTTTTAACTGATACAATTCTCTGTCCTGCTCCTTCTGTGATTCCTTGTACTTTCTGAATGCTTTCTTTTTCTCTTGAACCTTCACTGCCACCTCCTTTGAGAACCATAGTGGTTTCTTACATCATTTTGTTTTGTTTATTTGCTTCACACAAAGACTTGTTACCTCTGTGATGGCAGTTTTTATTATTCCCCATTGTTCTTCCACCCCTCTTTCCTGCCCATTTGCTAGTGCAATGAGTGCATTCCTTAGGCACTCACCCATTTTGACAAAGTCAGCCCTCCTGAAGTCCAATACTTTTGCCTTTGTATGGCTTGACTCTATTGCTGTGTTTATTGTGAACCATACTGTTCAATGGTCACTAGTTCCCAGATGGCTACCCACTTCTACATCTGTGATCCTCTCTCCATCTCCATTTGAGAGGACCAGGTCTAAGATTGCTCCCTCTTGAGTGGGTTCCAATACTTGTTATCTAAGGCATGCCCCCTGTAGGGCATCTAGAATAACCCCACTCTTAGAAGTGGCTGCTGCAACTGCACTCCAGTTAACATCTGGCATATTCAGATCACCCATCAGCAATATCTCCCCTTTATCTGCCATTCTAAGTATACTTTCTATCATTTCCTTGTCCATTTTCTCCCCTGAGAGTGGAGTCTGTATACAACCCCTGTCCGGATTGTGGTGCCATTGCTTGCCTCCAAACTGACCCACAGTGCTTCTTCTCCTCCCTGTTTACCCTTTTGTTCTGTTGCTTTGATTTTTACTCTTGTGTAGAGAGCTACTACTCCTCCTCTTTTACCCTCCCTGTCCCTCCTGTAGATAGTGTATCCTGGTATGTTTACATCCCAGTCATGGTTCTATGTGTACCATGTTTCTGTGACTGCCACGATATCCAGATGTTCCTCCTCCATCAAGGCCACTAATTTAGGAAGCTTGTTACCAAGATTACAGGCATTGGTACTCATTACTCTCCATTTTTTGATGGCTTTACCTTCTGTAGCAGCATCCCTCACTGACCTTTCTACCTTGGTCTTTTTCTCATTTAGTACCCTGTTTCATAGGGGGAGGCTGGGATTTTCCTGCTGCTTGTCAGTGCCCCCCCTTGACTAGTTTAAAAGCTTGCCAATGAAACATTTAAACCGATTGCCCAAAAGACTTGTTCCCTTCCTGGACAGATGCAGACCATCCTGCCAGTATAAATTAAGTTTTCCTTTCCCAGTACTGAAATGTAACAAATAACCAGCAGGAACATTTTCATGTCATACAGTGTAACTCTCTGACTCCTTGGCCTCAATCAGAAACATGCATTCTCACACAGTAGTGTGTGTGTGGGGGGGGGCAGACATTACAGTTACCAAATGCTCTCTAGCAGCTACACTAACAAAGAACTACTCTATACTTATATATGTAAAATACTATATCCACAGACTACTATAAACCATTGTTATTCAAATTTTTTTTTTAAATGTATTCATTTTTTCTATTTAATTGCTTAAAATAATCTCTTGTGAGACACATTTTATAAGCAGAGTAAGACACTCCAGGGTGTGGGTTGTTGTGTAAATAAATGCACTTCCCTGGTGCAAACACAGCATATCTTACTACACACATTTATCACACAATAATTCACACCCCGTTGTGTCTCCTTCCTTACATTTAAGCTGGAACAGAATAATATGATTTTAGAAACAGGAGCTCCAAACCATCTGGAATATTTCAGCTGGGTTATTAAACAAAATAAAAACCCAGGCAAAGAAAAAAACTGCCTGCTAGTATGGATAAGAAGTGCAGATGTGTACATAGTGGGTTTTAAGCAGTTTCTTTATGATAAAGGCAAACTCTGTGTTTCTGACTTCCTCAGAAAGTTTTATCCTCAGGTTTGGGAGTCAGTAAGCAAAGGGTGCCTGACCTAAACCTAAAGCTCTGGAGAACCTGACCTTTTGCAAGTGACTGATTTTGAAGGCTTTGAGGGAGTAGGTAGAATTTGGGGTAGAGGAAGGTGGTCTAGGTCTATTTTTTTTTTTATTCAAAGTTTTATTAAGTTTTTAAGAAAAAAGGAAAACAAAAACAAAATATTCCTGTATGTTACAATCAATTGTTGCAGACATAATACAAATGACAAAAGTATCATTATGCATATCTAAAATAACATATAAGATTCCAACAAAAGTTGTATTTTTAATTGTAAGACTCATATTAAACAAAGATAGTTATCTTAAGCACAGAATTCTAGAAAAGAGCCCTGTATCATTTCAAAAATGTCATTTTTTTCCCAAAATTGTGTAACAAATTATTTCATTATTGGCTACCTTACTAAGGGAATCTAACCACTGATGTATGGAGGGGACATTTGGATCTTTCCAACTTTTGAGAATTAATCTTTTAAAAGACAAAGCTACTGCACAGACCCATATTTTTTTCCCTTTGGGGATTTTTGGTAAGACAGAGATATCACCAAAGATATAAAGAGCTGAGGATAGTGGAAAATGTTTTCTTAACATATACTGACAAATGTCATGTGTCTGTTTCCATCTTTCCATAATCACATTACTATACCACAGGAGATGAGCTAAACCTGCATCAGAATGTCCACATCTCCAACAGTTGTTATTTGAGGTTATACCCAACCCAAAAAGAATCAGTGGGGAATAGTAATAATAATGAATAATTTTGAATTAGACTAACCTGCCTTAAGTTTCTCTGCATGTTTTAATAGCATTGTCCCAAAGTTTGCCTCATGCATCTACAGCAATATGTATGTTTAAGTCTGTTTGCCGTTTAACCCCTGGTGAGGTCTGTCAGGTCCTCTTCAGGATCTTGTAGCATCTTATACATCAAACTAAAGCCTTTTGGAAGAAGAGCTACTTTAGAAAAGGATATCCATAAACTTGAGGGATAAGTAGAGAAACTACCATCCAAAATGGTAGTGGATAGGTGTTTTCTTAATTGTAAATAAAACCAGAATTCACATGTGTTAAGTTTATACAAGTCCTCAAAGAATGACTTAAAACATTCACTAATTTGCTGGATTTTGAGTGTCACTACCCCATCCCTATTTCTAATTCCCTTGATGTAGTTTTGATTCTGTACCTTATGGAGTCTATGCACTAATAGTTTACTAACTTTCTCTCCTGACTCCCAGTATTTCTGTTTTATTCTAAAAAGAGAGTATTCTATTTTGTCTGAGTATAATCTATTGATTTCATATTTAAGACTAAGTGCCTTAAAAAGAAGTTCTTGTTTGTTTCTGGGATTATTTTTTAATTGTGTCAGCATGTCCTCAAGTTTTCTTCCTTGAGTTTCAGGTCTTTTAGTTTCTCTTTTTTCCTCCTAGAAGCATAGCTAATTATTCCCCCTTTTATAAATGCCTTATGTGCATCCCACACTATTCTAGATGATACTTCCCCATTGTTATTTAAATTAAAATAAGCATTTGTCTCTTTGTGCAGCCATTTCAAAAAAATGTGGATCCTGAAGAAGTGAGGAGTTAAATTTCCAACTTACTGATTTGCCAGAATTATTTTCAAAAAGCACTGCACTCTTAATTAAACAATGGTCAGAAATGAATGCCTTTTCATAACTTATTTGGCTAGTGTTATTACACCACCGTAGATTCATAAATAAATAATCAATTTGGTTGAACGAGCCATGTCTGGCTGACAGGAAATAATAATCTCTACCACATGGATAAAAAAGCCTCTATGTATCCACCAGACCCACTTCCTCTAATAAAATGTACAAACTTTTCTGGGCAGGGGACAAAGAACAGGGGAGTTGAGAATGTGACCTGTCTAGAGAAGGATCCATAACTAAATTAAAATCTTCCTCTAACAGTATTTCATAAGGCCCCAAGTTAGCCAGTGTATAGGCCAATTTATGAAAGAATTATTTTTGTTGTGTGTTAGTGGCATAGATATTACATATAGCTACTACCCTACCATACAAGTTCCCTAGAAGAATTTTAAATCACCCTTCTGGATCTGCGATATGGGAATGTTTAGTGAAGTTTACATCTTTTCTAATTAAAATTGCCACTCCTCTCTTTTTTTTGGAAAAACAACAATGTTCTACAGAAGAAACCCAACTACAAGCTAGTTTTTCTGCTTCGATGGGGTTCAAATGAGTTTCCTGTAACATGGCTATGTCAATTTTGTGCTTGTTTAAGTGATTCAACACTCTGCATCTTTTTACTGGAGATCCAAGTCCCTGCACATTCCATGAGGCTATGTTAACATTACTCATTATTATAAGCACAGTGTAATACTAAATGGTAGTTAATAAAACTGTTAGGAAATTACTCTTATTAGTAAAAACTTTAAAAATAACAACTTATGTTCTAAGAAGTAAATGTAAATATCAATAAAGCAAGTAAACCCCCCTCTTCCCCCCCTTTTTTGATATACTAAAATACCCAATAAAGTATTAAGAACATTCAAACATAATACTCCTTTCACAACCTCCAAAGATCAATTAGGACAATGTTTAACTTAAATCTTGACTAACATACACTTCTAGTAGTTTGAGTGGTAACTCACTGAGGAAAAACCTCAAAGTGACCCTCACACAAACAAGTGATGGTTTACTAGGGAACCCACCCTACTTAAGTAGTAATAATCAAAGTAGTTAAATATGCTAAAAGGAAAGCCAGCTTTGACAAGTAATAAGGAAGAACTTTATTCCATTTTCATAAAAATCTCTTGAAACAAGTTAAAAAACATGACCCCTTAGGCTGTATTTGGTGTTAAGGAAAAAAACTTCTAAGGATCTTGAAGGGAATGTTAAATATTCTGACAATGTCTTGGATAAACAATTAGTCTATTTTGTAATCAGTCATGCAGCACAAAACCTCCTGCACCATATCCCATTCCCCTATACTTGATAAACTTTAAAGTATTCCAGACACACGATATGTATTCAGCTAAACAGCATGTATCTTGTTCCTCAAGGAACTACCTGCAGTAAAAGCCAATAGGCTGAAATTATGCCCTTATACAACAAGACTGAAACAGACATACCCTTCCCATCAATAAAAGAAAGAGTGATGTCTGACAGCCAAATTAAACATTACACCATTCAGCAAAGGCTCCAGTTCTGCAAGAACCTTGTTTAAAACAACAACCCTACTGGCTTAGAGTGAATCCAAACAAAGCCCACCATGAGGAAGCTTATGCAGAGCCATCTCATGCCTGTATAGTCAGGTTCCATTGCTGCCCGATGATTGGTATACCAGAACACCGTTCGTATAGGGAGTAAAACTGTTCAAGGAGCCAAAACCAGGGTAGTGAGAGAAATTAAACAAGGAAGATCTCCTTTCTAGGTTTGTTTTCCAAACACTCCAAAGTTCAGCCCCCCTTAGAAAATAAATAAAACTATACCTCTTTAACTTATCATCCCCCCACCCCATGGAGCAAAGTTCTTACAGACAGGTTTAAGTTATCAGTAATTTTTGCACCTACCATGCCTTTTGAGAACACCTTGGCCAGAGAACTCGTGAGCTTGGCAACCCATTTACCCACATACTCATACAGGAAGAACTTCATGACCTTTAACACCGGATGACATCAGCTTTCTCTTCCTTGCATTAAGGCAGCAAACTAATGCAGACCTGCAGTTTGATAAAGAACCTTAAAAGGTAATACTATTTCTATTACAGCACTAAACTGATCAAATTCAAAATATAATAGTAATTTAGAAGAAGAGACAGCTTAAGCAAAGTCATGTGATCCATCGTAACCAGTCCAGGAAGTGATCCACCCATTAGGCTTAAACTAACTGTCTATACTGCGCATGTGGTTCAAGTCACCAAAGCTTCGATCTCCGAGCTGGGAAAGTCAGGCGATGGGGGTTCCTCAAACTTATCAGTGACTGGATTGCAAGATCCTCTTAAAGCATCAGGTAAGTCACAAGTATCAGAAGAAGGGTGCATATGTGTTGAGGAAACAGGATGAGTATTAGTCCAGCCCAGAGGGTAAGTTTGCTTTGAAGACATGGAGGCTAGGATAGCTGTTTTGTTTTTGTAGAAAGGCTGTGATTTTCTCATGATCTTAGAAGGCCAGGAACCAGCCTTAAGGAGTGAAGTTTAGTGTTGGGGTGCCTCACATTATGTTTCAAGACTGGGATGTGAGTTTGTTTTGGTGCTGTATCCTGTGGGTCTTGTAGTGAAGGAGTAGCTCATGGGCTATGCCTTGGGATAGCTGCACAAGCAAGCCATTCTGGTGTTGGAATTTTTGAGCTTTGCATTCTATCAGTGGCAGTTGGGGCCTGAGAGGAATTTGTGACTCCTCACTTCTTTCTGTTTAAAATCATTTCAGCTTCACTCCAATGTCTACATATGAAACTCCAAGCATCTTCAGGAGTTTTAAAATTATGAGATCCTCCTCCTTAAGTTAACACAAGGACTGCAGGGTATTTAATGTAATAAGGTATTTCTAACCATTGCAGAACATATCTAACATCCCCGTATGCTTTTCTTTTCTCAACGACCTCAGAGGAGTAATCTTGAAAAATATAAATTCTTTCTTTCCCCCAGAATAAAGCTTTCCTTTGTCTTGCTATAGCCATAATTTCCTCTTTATTTTTAAACCTCAAGAAATGCACTATAATGGGCCTTGGATTTTTTCCTTGCTTGGGGATAGCTCTTAGGGATCTGTGAGCCCTTTCTATTTCCAAGGACCAATTCCAGCTATAATTTAGTACTGAGGGAAGAAAATCTTGTAGGAAACTGATCATGTCTTTCCTCTCCAATCTCTCCAGGACCCCAACCAAATGTAAGTTGTTTCTCCTGGATCTGTTCTCTAAATCATCCACCTTGGCTCCTAAATACTGTATTTTCGAGTTAGTTTTTCCAGCCATGTCTTCTACCACACATAATGATTCCTCTAACAATGCTAATCTTTCCTCAATTGTATTCCATCTTTCCTCCATAACAGCTGACTTATCTCTTTCCTCCCCTGCCTGTTGTTTGAGTGAAACAATGTCTAAATGCATGGAGTGTAACTTGTCTTTGATATAATCTATGTCGCTAGGGCAGTTCGACATAGATTTTGTGATTTGCTTTACAGAATTATTTCTGGTGCCTGCAAGACTTCCCTGAATGGCCCTGGACCTCTGTGGAGAGCCCCCCCGAACTGACCTGATGTTCCTGCCGCTTCGAGTCTCCTTTCCGTCGGCATGCTGGTGAGAAGGTAAGCGCTGGAAACACTATGAAGTAATAAAAAATGCAGGAAGTTCTGATTTGTTTAAAACTTGGTCAAAATGTAGAGAAATACTAACTTTATTGACTAACTGGTACATGGATGTGATACAACTACTTAAAATTTTTTTATATTTCGGCCAAATTCCATTAGGTGGGTGAGCTCTCTTTCAAGCAGCCATCTCTTCCTAGTGCTGGCACACGACCCCATGGTCTAGGTCTAGAGACCTTAGAGGACCCCACAACTTCAAGCCTCAAGCCAGTTTCAAATTGGACAAAGCCATCTCTGCTCCCACAAAAATTCCTGTACATGATGTGACACTCAGATAGCTGGTTCTGATTAATCTATAATTTTTGTAATATAAAAATGTGTTATTGAGTGTCTCTCATGATACATGCTAAATCAGCCTGTGGAATGACACCCCACTTCCCAGGTTTTAGCTACAACATGTTACCTGGAAAGCCAAGAGATAATTACAGGTTAGAAGAGACTTAACATTTAGGATCTCCTGTTTATGTGACTAATTGCAGCTTTCCAACTGCCAAGAAAAGTCATAAACTTTTATGACGTTCAGAGGAAACACAGTTACTATTCACATGGTGATACAAAGCATGTTGCACCTCCGTGAGATCTGGCAGAGAAACATAACAAGTCCTTTGATGTCCTGGAAAGGGGAAGCTGCTCATAAGATCAAAGAAAGTCATATGAGAAAATGAGTTGTACTGAGGTCACAGAATTTAATACTTTGATAAGACATCCTGTTTTGCATAGATATATTTTTTTATATTCCAACAGGGAGGAGCTAGGTGACCTCACACAAAGAGGTTGGCAAAGCCAGTTTTTAAACAGTATTCTGTTTTCCATTTTGAAACAAATGTTTGGACTCTGATAGCTACAACATGCTAGCAGCACTGTAAGAGATACATTAGATAGATCAAGTCTAATTGTCTGGTGGTAGGAAATTGCACTTTTAAAATCTTGTTTTTTTTAAGTGATTGTATGTTTTTGTGATATATGGTTCTGTATTTACATTCTACATTTTTTTATCTACTTTGAAGTAAACCTCTACTTTAGAGACTACTTGGTGTGCCTTTGAAATTCTTTTTCTTGACAAGGGAAGCATACATGGTTAAAGCTGACACCATACAAAGCTTACTGGTTTTACCAAACTGGGAAAAGGTAAGAATTTCTTCTGAAGTCTTTAATAGAATTTTAAGGGTTCATTGTGTATGCCTGGTTAGGTGCCCGTAGGCAAAAGATATCTGCCCCCCCCAAAGAGCAGAATTATCTGAGCCTGTACATTGGGTACACTAACAAGAGGTTCACAGTTTGAATCCTTCCAAGACTTGAGATGAAAGATTGATTCGAACTCACAAAACAGACAGGAGGGTTACCCTGTTTCTGTTTCCTGTTCACAAGACTGGACCAGGAGGTTGGCACTGTGGGAGCAGAGGGTCTGACCTGCTGAGTGGGTTTGTGACACATGTCACTGAAGCAACAGTTTTTTATATTTTTCACTTAACACATACAGTATTTGAAAACACTGTGGTGTTTAGGCATTGGTCTGCCACTAAGGACCCTTACATTCTCTTTAGTCTGCCAGGCCCATCTCTTGCTGGTGTAGTGGACCCCTTGCTGAGCCATACAAACTGAGATGGACACATAAAATAATGAACAAATACTGTTTATTCTTGTACTGCAGAGACATCAGCAGGCTTCTTCATCTCACCATGAGGTTCAGACACAGACTGACTGACTGACTACAGGGGTTTCTAGACCCTGCTAAGGCAGTAATTAGCATACAAATTATCTTAATGACCCTATAATTGCTACATTGTCCTGAGCTCTTAAAGGGGCAGCAGCTATCATTAGCCCCATGCTTAAGGTGTACTCTACATCACTGCTGGGACAGTGAGTGAGAGCACCACTCAAACAATCATAGCATGGGAACATTACAGTAAGAAATACTTGCAAAAAAAACTGTAGGCATGGTCAGAAACATTCACCACATTAAGAATTTCAAACAATTCTCCACTGCGGGGAGGGGGATCTGGACTACACTGGGGACCAGTCAGAGTAGAGCAAGGGGGAGGGGAAACACCATCACAACTTGAAGCTTGGTCAGGGCAACAAGTTCCACAGTGCAGGGAAGGGAGAAGTGAAGGGAAGGAATGGTAGTTGCAGGAGGATACTCAAAACGCAGGATAAACAGTACATTGACAGTTGCAGAACACTAATACAGTATTTATAATGACACAGAAATACCGGTAGAAAAACTTAACAGTTGCAGAACAGTCATTTTTATATAATGCAGACATGAAATATTATCATTAGTGTGTTTAGTACCATCACTGAGTCCGGTTACTAAAATTTCAAGACCTCCATTGACTTTTCCAGTCAGTGGGAATGGACGCATGTGTGGCTTGAACCAGTTCCTGACAGGATGGTGTCAGGTCATTAAAAGTGACTCAGGAGTTCTGCACCACTATAAAAGTCACACCACTTCACTCTGTAAGTCCAGCATCCCTTTGTGTACTTCTTTCATAATATCTTCTCAATCTCGCACACCAGTGTGTGTACAAGAGAATCCTGAGAAGAAGAAAGCTGAGAAGTCCCAGGAAGTTCAACTGTCTGATCAGGCAAAACAGAATCCAACTGGAAGGTGTCAGGACCATTGGGATCTGAAGAAACTGGTTGCAAGTTATTGGAAGGAATTTCAGCTTCAGAGAGTATGGCAGGCTCAAGTGCAGCTTCATTACTGGGTGGACTGGGATAATCTAGAAGGGTGTTACTCAGGTACCCATGTTTCAGTTGATTGATGTGTACTTTGTTGTGTACCAGTTTTCCATTGGACTTGCATCGCAAATGGATGTGAACAGACAGGAGGAAGCTTTTCTACAATGTAGAAGGGACTAGCCCAATGGTGAAGAAGTTTTTTGGGAGCACCCGGAACTAGGACATGTCGGTACAAGTAGGCAATGTCTCCAGCAGAAAATGAAGGTTCATGTGACTTGGCTGCTGACATTTTCTGCATGGCAGATTTTCTCTGGCCCAGCGAGGTGATTGCAACATGTCTGGCAAGTTCAAGCTGTTCCTGTACAAGAATAATGAAGGACGAAGATCACTTTGGAACCTCTAGCAGTGAGAGATCCCTGTCCAATGGAGTTCTTGGGTGATGTCCAGGGACACTGGTTTACCGGGATTGAGAAAGGGCATATTCCATTTTGCACATTGTAAAAAACGGTATTGTCACTGGTGTCTGCTAAGCCAAAATCCGATTTTACCAGTGTTTAGTTTTGTGTACTTTATTTAACAATTTTTAACTCTGCTAACATGCATTTTAGCAATTTTGACCTCCACTATTGCACATCCTTCCATTCTTGTACCAATTTAAAGTTATTTTAGGTACAAGATGTGATGGCAGCAGCAACACTACAGCCGCCATCCCTAAGGTGTGATGGAAGCAGCACTACAGCCCCCATCCCTCTGGTGTGACTGAAGCAGCAGCACTATGGCCCCCATCTCTTAGGTGTGATGGCAGCAGTACTACGGTCATCATTCCTCATGTGTGATGGCAGTATCAGCACTATGGCCCCCATCCCTCAGGTGGGACGGCAGCAGGCCTACATTCCCCATCCACCAGTGGTGATGGCAGAAGCACTACAGCCCCCACCCCTTCAGTGTGATGGCAGTAGCAACAATGCAGTACACATCCCTCTGGGGTGATGGCAGTAGTGACAGCACCATGATCACCTTTCAACACTCACACCCCACATACAAAAGTTACAAATGACTTGGTCTTTTTGTTTGTTAGAACTCAGATGTGAATTAATCTGAACCATCACCGCTAAGGTGGACTACTTTTGTTTTTTCCTATCTATAATTTAAATGCCTGAATTGGATATCTGCCTGTGACACCGCTGACCAGGGTTAGGGAACAGACTTGGGTGTTTGAGGGCCAGCTGGTGGGTGAAGGCTTGAGTGTCCAATGACCACTCCCCTTCTCCTGAGAGGGAGGGTGGGTTCACGGCTCAGCATTTGCTGGCCCATAGTGGAGGTCAGAGGCATGACAACACGTCAGTCCTCACTGAGGGAGGAGTGTGACAGATGTCGGCTTGTGCTTTGACATCATGTAGCCTGTCACGCTCCCAAGAAAATGGGAAAACACCCGCTGGCCAACCGAAGGATTGCTGCTGGTCCCGCCACACACCAGAAGCCCCAGACATGTGTCCGTTCTGACCCCCAACATGCCCAGGATACACAGGAAGCTCTTTGGTGAAATTTTCCTCCCCTGGTAGCCTCCCACAGGGGTAGGGGCCCACTCAATGAGCAGACTAGGTGAGCCAAGCAGTCCTTACCTGCCGTCAAAGTCTATGTTGCTATATTTCAGTGAAGGGTTACTTTGGATTACCTGGTAGCACAGCAGTAAGGGTCAGTAGATGGTGGTCGGGACTCAGCAGTGGTGGTAGGGGGCCTTGGCAGGCTTGAAGGAGTAGATGGCCAGGGGGTAGGAGGAGCAAAAAAAAACTGCTTGAATTTGCTTCTTTGAAATAAAGTGTTTTCACCTAAAAAATCCACAAGTGATTAGTGGAGGACCTTCAAATGGATTCATGCATCTCCCAGTCATGTGGATGCTTTTTTTCTTTCTACTTGGTGTCCATGAAAAGGGTGTCTCCCAGTTTTCATGTCTTTGTTCAGATGTGAATTGAGCACTACTCTGCCCACCAGCAACATACAGCCCCTGAGGTCTTACCTTGTTAAGTACTCTTAAATACTTAACATTTGCTTTTTGTTGAAGCAGTCTATCAGAAAACATTTTGTTGTCACAGAGACAGAACCAGCATGTGGGAGAAAAGGTGCAAATGATCCAATTCACCTAAATGGGGTGCTAACTTTGAAGTCTTTTCATAAGTAGTAAGGCAGTTTCTTCTTTATGAACATACTTTCATTCAGACTAGTTTTCATTCAAACAACTGAGGATTTTGGATGGCCCTACTGATCATAAACTTGAATAAGTTAGTTGGTAACAATGGTCCTGCTTTTAGCAATCTACAACCTAGATGCTTATATGCAAAGAATACAATAAAAACCTGACTAAAATCTGAAAACAAGCTTATAAAATGTATCTGAATATTTTCTTTACCTATACAAAATCATTGCAGCCCAAGTAAAACTCAAGTAAATTACATGGTACCCTGACTACTATTCTATGATGTAGTAAACATATATTGGTATTTTTTTATATATTCTTTGTAAAGCAGGTAAGGTCCACTAGGCAGAACTGTCTGTTTTAAGGAGTGACCTAGAAGGCACTTGGGAGGTTAAGTGACTTGCTTGGATGCAAGTGGAGGTTGTGGGACTCAAACCTAAGTCTTCTGGATGTGCCCAGTTCAATCACCATTTGTTTCTCTAACCACTAGGCATGGGTGGTTAAACAGAATGGCTGATTACAACAAAGCAGTGCAGGTGATTTCCTTACTGTTTCTATACACAGCAAAGCAGAAAAAATGCAAAGCACAGCAGCATTCATTTTAAGATGCTGAAATCTGGGTTGGTCTGCTGGCGCTGCAGTAGCATTATTGCTTGCAATGCCAGTGACCCAGGGTCAGAAGCAAACTCGGGTTGCTGGATGTCTGGCCAGGGGAGTAGGATTGAGCACCTGGCGGACTGCTCTCCTCCTCCGGAGAGGGTGGGCTGCAGGTCCTGCTTCTTTACCACCACTGGTGTGACTACGGGTGGTGGTGCAATGGTGCTGCAGAGTGATCAGGAGGGGAGGATGCTAGCCAGGATCTAGACCAGTGGCATGTCTCTCTGTGACCTACCTCCTTGGATCTCTAGTGCCGGTGCCCTCAGGGACAGAGACCAGAAAACCAGGAACAATCACCCCACATCGGCCACTGGCAAAAGGGACCAAGGTGCCCCCGACTTCATAACCAGGCTCCATGAGGGACCCACTGGGCTGCCCAACACACACTAAGGGAGTGTAGAGGGGTGACGTAGGGTTCCCTCCCTTCCCACCTGGGGGGGTACAACCCAGGCAGGATAGGGGCAGGCCCACAGGAGCTCCTGAGCATTACCTGGGGGTGAAGCTAGGGGATACCGATGCTGTGAGAAGGGGACATAGAACGAGAAAATAAAAAAAATGTAAAAGGATACTGAAATCTTAGAGATTCTGTGCAGTGACATGCAATTTCCGTGAGGCACCGGTACACAAATTCAAAATCCGCAAACCAAGCAGGATTCCGTGATTGTTACCGGTGTTACTGGTAAAAATGGAAAACCAGGGTCCCTGGTGATGTGCATAGACTATAAAAAATGATATGTACTCTGTACTGTCGACACAGGGGCTTGTGTTGTAAGCAAATTGCATGAATGGAACAAAATGATCCATAGTATCATCAGTTTTATCCAGGTACTTGGAAAGTGTGTAGAGAATGGTAGACATCATTCTTTCACTTTGTCCATTGCATTGTGTATGACAACTGGTTGTGTGAGTCTTTTTTATGTCGAGAAGTTTACATGTTTCTCGAACAATAGTTGAAAGGCAGTTAGTGCCTCTGTCTGAATGCAGGTACCGGGTGGTACTGTGGAGACAAATGACAATGTTGAGGAAGGCATTAGCTACTGTGGCAGCTTCAATGTCTTTTAGGGGGATTAGTTCCAAGTACTTTGTTAGGCAGTCCACACAAATAAGGATGTATTTGTTGCCAGAGTCAGAGTGTGTAGGTAAAGATCCAAGAATGTCTGTGCTGTCTCTTTGAAGTGGTTCTGTGTCTACAGGCATTGGAATGATGTGCGCCTTTGTCAGTTTGGCAGGAAGCTTTCTTTGAGAGCAGGGCTGGCAGAATTTGACAAACTGGACAATGTCCTTGTTTATGTGAGGCCAGAAGAAGTGAAGCCTTGTCTTTTCAGGAGTTCTGTGGATTTCCATATGACCTCCAGAAAGTGGAGAGGCATGAGTGGAGAGAAGAACTTGACTGATTAGAGAGGCTGGCACAACTAGCTGTACACGAGTTCTATCCATGCGATGGCCCTTGCCTTCCTTGGTCCAAATGTGGAAAAGCACACCGTCACTGAGGAAGTATTGTGAAGCAAAGAAAAATACATCCTGGCGATGATGCTTTTGTTGCAGTAAGGTTCCAGACTCTAAGCATGTGATTATGTCTGTGAATTGAGGATCAGTTCTTTGTTGTATTTTTACTGTCTCCAAGGAGATATCAGAAGTAGAGGCTGGCCCAGTGGCGCTGAGGGTTAAGGCGCTGGACAGCACACCTCACACCACGCTGGTGACCCGGGTTCGGGAATGAGCCCGGGGCATCGGGGGTCAGTCGTCGAGGAGAAGAATGAAGCACCCAACGGCTGCTCTTCTTCTCCGGGGGGGGTTCACTGCATGCTCCTGTCGCTATACCGCCAATTAAGGAGGCAGCATAGTGCAGTGGTCTAAGGCTCTGAGCTGCAATTCTGGTGACATCCAGCAGACCAGACCTGGGTTTGAATCCAACGGCTTCCACTTGCATACTGTGTGACCCTGAGCAAGTCACTTAACTTCTTTGTGCTCCCAGGTCGCACCAGGAAACAAGCTCTGGCTTAGTGTGCTTTTCCTGGTTAAACAATTTCCCCTTTCCCCTTTCCCCATCTAGGGAAGTCCGGTTGGTAGGTGCGGTAGCTGGAGCAACAGTATGGGCATTGGGCAGACGTCAGCAGGGGGCGGAGCCTTCCAGCTCATTGGCTCCCATTGCACACCAATGTCTAGGAAGAACAAGGGAAAACCCCCTCGGTATCTCCTAGGTGATGACACCTCCCTGCTCATCTTGGGCCCATAACGGCAGACCCCGCTGTACAGGATCCGCATCTCAGTATGTTGGCCTTAGGGAAGTAAGTATGGAGAGTGCCTCCTCACCCTGCACGGGGGGTTATCCAGGTGCCTTGATTAGTGTGGATCCATGGTACTCTAGGGGCAGACCGTGGCAAGACCGGAGAAAGCAGTTCAGAGGATGTCTGAGACAGGGGAGAGACGAGGTAGTTAGAAGCATAAATCCGAAGTTAAAAAAAGAAAGAAGTAGAGAAGCTGAGAAGCTCTTCAGCTGGTTGCAGTAAGTGAGGATTTGTGCTTTTTTCTGTAGAAGCAGTTCATAACAGCAAAGTAGCTTGAGGTGCTGTAGGAGTGTCCACAAGAAGCACATCCTTGGCATGGAAAATAAGAGCTTGTAGGCAGGATTCTTCATCTGTTGAGGATGATGTGGGGGATACCATCTCCAGCTTACAGCATCAGCATTGGAGTGAACTCGATCTGGTCAGTACTGAATTTCAAAGTTGTAGCATTGCATCATGGCAATCCACTGGGAGAACTTGCCTACTGGCTCCTTCATTTTAAATAACCATCTGAGGGCAGAGTGATCAACGATGGCTGTAAAGGAGTAGTGAAGGTAACTGTCAAATTTCTTTATGGCAAATACCATGGTCAGACACTCATTTTCTGTGATGCCATAGTTCTATTCAGCTGAGTAAAGGGAGCATCCGGCATAGGAAATAACTCGTTCTGTTCCATGTTGGATTTGATATAATGCAGCACCTACTGCAAAGAAACTAGCATCTGAGTAGAGTTTGAAGGTTTAGTCGAACCTTGAGTAAGCCAATACTGGAGAATAAATTAGTTTTTCTTTTACAGTTTCAAAGGCCTATTTGCACTTGGAAGTCCTTGAATATTCACATCCCTTTTTGGTGAGGGCATACAGTGGAGCTGCAATCTTGGCAGAGCTACAAATGAACTTTCTGTAGTATCCAGACAAGCCTAGGAAAGCTCTAAGGCCCTTGAGATGAGATTGTTTGGTTCTGGATAGTCTTTGGCTGCTGAAAGCTTGTCTGGCTCTGGAGAGATGCCTTGAGAACTGACAACGTGTCTAGTTAATGAATTTGATGCTGTGCAAAATAACACTTCTCTGGAAGAAGCTTGATATTGGCTTGTCTGAGATGTACAAACACTTCCTTGAAATGTTGGAGGTGCTCTGGCAAGGTTCTGCTGAAGACAATAACATCATCTAGCTAAACTAGGCATGATTTCCAAGACAACCCACATAGTACGGATTCCATAACACGCTGAAATGTGGCTGGACTGTTCCGAAGTCCCATAGGTAGGTGCTTGAATTGAAAAAGTCCCAAGTGGCAGCACCAGACTGTGTATGGACGAGAAGCTGGATCAATGGAGACTTGGTAGAACCCATTCTGAAGGTCTAGAGTGGTGAAGTAAGCTGGGCTGGCCACGTCAAGACTGTCTAAGGCATCTTCAGTTGTAGGTAAGGGATGAACATCCTGCACCATGTAGGCATTGAGTTTTCTGTAGTCTACCACAAAGCGATACTCTTTGTCATTCTTTACCATCAGCAGGCAAGGTGCACCACAGGGACTTGTAGACTCTTTGACAATGTCTTTTTCAAGTATGTCCTTGATTGTGTCCTCTAGGACTTGTTTCTGTTTGTGTCCCACTTTGGAGGCTTGCTGATGGATTGGTTTCTGGTTGGGCTGCACCTTGATGGTGTGTTGCAGGATATCACAGCATCCAAGCTTGTTATCTGGACCAACAAAGACATCCAGGTAATTCTCCAGGAATTTCAAAAGCTGTTGTTTCTCTGTTGGAGATGCTGGAAGTTTTGAAGAGGACAGTTGCTTACTGAGGAATAACTCTGTTGAAGGTGGAGTGGTTGTGATAGTACTTACAGGACTAGAGTAGGTGGAACCAGGCTGAAGTTCTTGCATGAGATGGAGTTGGTCCCACATAGATAAACAGACAAACTTTCCGATATTGGCACCCTTTGAGATGACTACTGGGTCATCTGTGAAGTTGCAGCATTTTTGGAAGATGGTGCCACCATGAACTGCATACAAGGTGTTTCCTGGGAGAAGACCTGATGAATGCAGAGCAGGGGATCCCATGACAGTGCCAACAACACCTTGTGGAAGTTGTTCACCTCAAATCTTGGCAATCAAAACCATCTCTGTCTGAGCAGGTACAGTGACTGAGCCTGTAGCTGTGAGTTTCTTCCGAGGGTCTAGTGACAGTTTATTTGGTGCAAAATCTAGAATGGCTTTGTGTGCTATGAGGAAGTCCAGGTCAAGAATCACTGCTGGTTGCAGATCAGGCACATGGTAGAACTTGACAGTAGCTTGCTATGAGCCAAAGTGCAGCTTGAGATGGACCACACCTCTGACAGGTATTGTAGTGGTACTTGCTGT
The DNA here is from genome assembly GCA_016271365.2 of Neoceratodus forsteri. Lineage (NCBI taxonomy): Eukaryota > Metazoa > Chordata > Ceratodontiformes > Ceratodontidae > Neoceratodus > Neoceratodus forsteri. The sequence continues at coordinate 962,333,541 of CM028132.1, read as the reverse complement.
GATAATGTATTTTAGGTCAGCTGGAGAGACACTGGGTAAATGATGAATAGCTTGCTTGTTCAGAATACTGGTATTGATAACTGAGATTACTGTTCCAGTGTCTACCAAGGCATGCGTGGACCAATCTCCAATGGTTACAGGGACATAGCTTGCTAGGAGTGGTGATCTAATGGCAGGTACTGTACCTTTGCCCCTGGAAGTGAGAGGGTGATAGAGTTAGCCATCAGAGGATGCAGTTTGTTTGAATAGCAAGAGTCAGTGGGGTGGTCAGTTGAAGTGCTCCCCTGATCCTGGCAGTAGTTGCAATCATCTTGCTGATTGTGCTGTGGTGGGCGTCTTTGGTTCCCTTGATTTCTGTTGTGATACTTTAGCTTTCAGCAGACAGCAGCAGTGTGTCCTCTGAATCCACACCACTGGCAGGTAACAGGCTCTCGTGAAGGTGGAGGTGGATCAGGTGGCTGTCAAGATGGTCAAAGAGCATTCACAGAGCTTGCAGAAGAAGCAGTTGACCTGAGGTGCAGACAATTGACAGTTGTGATGATCTGGTCTCTCACTGATTGCTGCTGCTGGACACATGTTGCAAGTATGGCTAACTGTGATGACTGAGGCGCTTGTACACTGGTGGCCTGGGACATTGATACTCTTATGCGAGTCAAGCAGCTTGGATTGTGTCCATCCATGTTGTTGGTTTCTGTTGGATTACAAAAGGATGGAGTTGAGGAAGCAGTCCCCGTAAAGGGTTGTGATTAGCTCTTTCTTTGTTTTCTGCAGACATTTTCAGCGTGGACTCAATGTCCACTATGAATGCTTCTAGAGATTCAGAGGGTTGTATGGTGCATTCCCACAGCTATTGTTTCAATAACCAGGGTGGATGTGCTTGGACAAAAATGGTCTTTAAACATTGCATACAGAGTGGCAGCATCCCCTTTGACTTGTTCTGGAAGTGCATTGAACCAGGAAATGGCAGTACCTCTCAGAAGCAAGTGCAAGGCATTGGAAATATGCACAGGATCTGTCCAACCATTAATGGCAATCCAGGCTTGGAATTTTTCAAGCCAGTCGACAATGCCTTCATGAAGCAAGGCTGAGAATAGTACTGGCTGTAGGCTGGAATGGACCATGGACTGAGGAGAGATAGTCTTAATGTAGGCAAAATCATCTTGAATGGCTTGCATATAGCTGGTGCTCCCTGAGCTGAGAGGAAAGACTGAATGTCATGCAGGATGATTTCTATTTTGTAGCCCCATCCCTTGAGGTGGGTGTAGGTAGAACTCTGGATGCTCCAGCGCCCATATCTGTATCATCTTCAGACATTATGATTGGAGATGAGTTTTGTTTCACTGAGCGATGGTCGCAAGTATGAGAAGGAGTTTCCATCATGCAGGAGATGGGATGTCGTGGAGTAAATGGAGTGCCAAGAAGAAAATATTTTTGTAGACAAACATACAATTATTTGTGAGCAAAGTCCATCAAATGACATCTTAATAAACAATTCCAACTCAATCCATGTTGTCTGTATTTTATGGAGCTTTCTGTCTTACATTTTCTTTTTTTTTCTGTGCCCCATTTGCTGTTGACTCTGTAGGCTGACTGCTCTATGTGCTTGTGTCCAGTTTTGTTTTATAGCACTTTTATTACTGTAATAGTATGCCCCTGGTTGTTGTGCCCTGCTATTATAGATTTGTTTATGTACACCTTCTTTTCTTTGGGTTCTCCTTCTTTCTTGCCCCAGTTTACTTGCCTGCTTCATGCTGCAGTCCTGTATTATTTTAATTTTTTTTCTGGGGACGTTTTTAGTTATTTATTGATTGATTTCTTTGTATGCCATTTCTAGCATGGCTGGGCATGGCAGGGAAAGGCTCCATGTCATTGCCGGTGCTGGAGGAGAGCTGCAGTGTGGTTTGGGAGGAGTGTATTTGAGCCACGGCCCATTGCAGCAAGATGCAGGAGTGCCAAGGCAGTTTTGGTTGTTCTGTGTGACTTTAGGAGTTAGCTGCAGTCATTTGGGAGGGTAGCAGGCCTGTCTGGATCCCCAATGTGGCTTAAGCGAGAAGAGGGCTTCCTCCATGTAACTTCAGGAGTGAGAGGAATAGAGCAGCTGTAGCAGTATGGGGAGTGGCTCACTCCATTTGTTGCAGGACTGGCTGTGGAAGGGAGCAGGGTTGGTGGTCCATTGTGGCTGTAAGTAGGGCAGCCGGTGAGTCAGAAAGCAACAGTTGCATGGGGCAGGAGGCTTGTGGAGCGGTGCTGAGCTGCATGGTGCAGAGGGACTGAGTGGCTGTGCAGGTAGTACCAGGCAGCTGGAAGGCAGTTTGACAGCAGGGAGACCTTGTAGAGCAGCCGCATTGGAACAGGCAGTAGGACCAAGTAAGAGATGGAGCAAGGAGCTCAGTACTGTTCTTTTTATTAATTTTATTTATTGAGATTGCTGTGATCCTCACTGGGAAAGATGCTGGGTCCGATGCTGCTGAACATTGCCACGAGGTGGAAGCTTGAGGGTGTTGCAGTTTGGAGTTCCGAGGTGCCCAGGGCCTAAGTCTGTGGCTGCAGCTAAAAGTATAGAAGTTGCTTGCCTCACAATATGAATAGTTCGAGAGGAGCCCTGCCACAAGGGGGGAGCTGGGGGGTTGCAGTTTGGAGCTCCATGGGGCATAGGGCTTGAGAAATTAAGTTTTAACAGTTCCTTCATTGAGCTGCTGGCTAGTAGTGTTAAACAGTGGCACTGTTGGCTTTCTTGTTACAGTAGGCAGGCTGCAGACTGCTGTACAACACGGGATGCAGTTCATGTTTTCCTCTCTGCAGCCAGCGTAGTGGTACAAGTAACATTCAGACTGTTCAGGCATACTAGAGGAGATGAATTGGGGTACCAAGTGACGTATACAAGCGAGATGGGGTCTGGGCAAAAGAAGGGCCATATTTTCCACCATGTGTGGCGTTTTGGTGTTGGTCTGTCACTAAGGACCCTTAACTTCTCTTTGGTCTGCCAGGCCCATCTCTTGCTGGTGTAGTGCACCCCTTGTTGGGCCGTGTGAACTGAGATGGATGCATAAAATAATGAACAAATACTTTTTATTCTTGTACTGCAGAGATATCAGCTGGCTTCTTCATCTCACCATGAGGTTCAGACACAGACTGACTGACTAAAGGGGTTTCTAGCCCCTGCTAAGGCAATAATTAACATAAAAATGATCATAATGACCCTATAATTGTTACATTGTCCTGAGTTCTTAAAGGGGTGGCAGCTATCATTAGCCCTAAGCCTAAGGCATACTCCACAATACAGAATTAAGGTTATTATATCATTTTAAAAAGAACACTTACTAAGGCTCTATTCTGAAAAAAAAAATGAACATTTGCTTAAATACTTTTCTCATGAAGATCCACTATTCATTGCTCTCAAAACGAAATTTCTGCCTCAGTGTCCTCCACAGGCAGATGTGAAGTATGTTCCTTTCCCACAATGATCATTATGTATATTGATTATGTAAATCCTCACTTTTAGTGTCTGGATAACCAGACTTTAAAATCGCATTACAACCACCCAGTTGATATTTTGCATTACAACCAGATGGCTGTACCACTATCTGTCAATCAAGCTTATGCTACTGATAACACAAGCACAAACAACTCTTCTCTGTATCCCCTGCCTAAATCCTGTGGGACCTACAGGTTCTAAATAATTAAATGTGTTCAAAAAAATCATTTGGTAATACTTTACAGTTTAGATTTGTTATATTTTGTCTGGTTGATCCTGTGTCCTCCAGCCAGCATGCTACCAAACTAAATGTTCCATTATCCCCTGAAGCCAGCCCTTTGATGATGAGAATGACAAGCAAAGCTGCAGGGGATGTCTGTGCTGGCATTTATTTATTTACATAAATACTCTGAAACAGCCCATCATCCTGTTTAGTCTATCATTATCGATCATGCTAGGTCTGCACAATCAGTACCAGTAGACTAAGTGCAACAGTGGGCTCTTTCAAATTACTTACCTTCATAAGTAAATGTCAGAACAGATGTCCCTCGTGGCTTAGCCTGCCATTCTCATCATCAAAGGGCTGGCTGCTGTGGATACTAGCACATTTAGTTTGGTGGTACAGTGGACGGGGGAACACAGGATCAACCAGATAAAATATTAAAGATCTAAAATGTAAGATACTGAAAAACGGTTTCTTGAACAGGTTTGCTTAATCGGGACCTCTAGGTCCCGTAGCATTTAGGCATGGAAGTTGAGCAGTTTGCAGGACTTTCTCACAGGGCTCACACTCTTTTTAAAATTGAGGATCAGTAATTATAAAAAATAAATATGGGTGACTGTGTGTAAAACCAGAATTTTACACACACCTTTGGTGTGGGATGCTTTTATAAACCCCTTGAGTTTTGGTCTCAGGGCTTACGTAGCATCCCACACCTTGTGTGTGTAAAATTCTGGTTACACACACCCATAGATACATAGATACATAGACAGTGTCGGCAGATAAGGGCCTATGGCCCACCCAGTCTGCCCATTTGAGCTTGTAAGTTCAGTTTATGTTTTCCTAGAAGTCTGTTACCCCTTACCCCTGACCTCCAGAATTCCTTTATGTCTATCCCATGCATTCTTAAATCCCACAATTCTTTCAGCCCCCACCACTTCCTCTGGCAGGGTGTTCCACTTGTCCACCACCCATTCTGTGAAGAAGTTCTTCCTCACGTTTCCTCTGAATCATCCTCCCTCCAACTTCATCCCATGCCCTCTAGTCCTGGAACATCTTTTTCACTTAAAAATAGTGTATTCCTGCACCCTGTTCCTCCCTGTAAGATACTTGTATGTCTCTATCATATCACCTCTCTCCCTCCTCTCCTCCAGGGAGTACATGTTCAGTTCCTTCAACCTGTCCTCATAGGACTTGTGATGCAATCCATGCACCATCTTTGTTGCCCTCCTCTAAACCTTCTCTACCCTGTCTATGTCCTTACATAGGTAAGGTCTCCAGAACTGTGTACTGTACTCCAGGTGAGACCTCACTAGTGTCTTGTATAGTGGAATTATGACCTCCCTTTTCCTGCTGGTGATGCTCTGCCTATGCCTCCCAGCATCCTATTTGCTTTACCTGCTGCCTTGTCACACTGTTTCCCTACCTTGAGGTCATCAGAGATGATAACCCCAAGATCCCTTTCCTGCTTGGTGCATGCTATATCCTCACTCCCCAACTGATATATTGTGCCAGGGTTTTTGTGCCCCATATGCATTATCTTGCACTTCTTTACATTAAATTTCAACTGCCAAATCCCTGACCATTTTTCAAGTTTCTGCAGGTCCCTTCTCATTCTGTCTACACCCTCCGGTGTGTCTACTCTGTTACAGAGCTTTGTGTCATCAGCAAACAGTGAAATTCTACCTTCTAGGTCCTGCGCAATGTCACTGATGAAGAATGTTGAATAGAACCGGTCCCGGCACTGATCCCTGTGGTACCCCACTGGTCACTCTTCCCTCTGTGGCATGACAGCCATTTACCACCACCTTCTGTGTCCTGCCGCCCAGCCAGTTACCTACCCACCACACTACTGTCCTGCCCACACCCATATTCCCCAGTTTGTGTAATAGTCTTCTATGTGGCACAGTGACAAAGGCCTTGCTGAAGTCCAGATAGGCCATGTCCACTACCCTTCCCTGATCCACATCCCTAGTCACCCAGTCAAAAAATTCAATGAGGTTGGTCTGACATGACCTCCCCCTGGTGAAACCATGCTGCCTTGAGTCCTGTAGTCCATTGACAACCAGATGTTCCACCAGTCTCTCCTTCAGTAGTGCTTCCATGATCTTCCCCACTACTGAGGTGAGGCTGACTGGTCTGTAGTTCCCCGTTTCCTCTTTGTTCCCACTTTTGTATAAGGGGACTACATCTGCTGTCCTCCAGTCTTTGGGTACCTCCCCTGTTTCCAGTGATCGGCTAAACAGGATAGCCAGAGGTTCAGCCACCACCTCTCTTAGTTCTTTAAGGGTCCTGGGGTGCACCCCATCTGTCCCCATTGCTTTATCAGCTTTTATTACTTCCAGTTCCTTCAGGACCCTTTCTCGTGTAGAGACTTGTGTCCATTTCTGCACCATTCTCATCCCTTGTACTCCCTTCAGACCCATTACCCCCCCTCCTTAGTAAAGACTGATCAGAAATACCTGTTCAATATGTCAGCTTTACTGTTGTCATCCTCCACGCGGCCCCCATCCTCCCTCTTCAGTCTCACTATCCCTCCCTTTGCCTTTCTTTTTTCACTTATGTACCTGTAAAAGGTTTTGTTCCCTCTACCCACTGATTTTGCAATGTGTTCTTCTGTCTGAGCTTTGGCTTCCTTACTGACCTCCCTGCCTCCCTTTGCTTCTCCTGGTACTTCTCCTATCCCTTCTGCCTGTGTCTTTTGTATTGCCTGAATGCAATCTTTTAGCTTTCACTTTCTTTGCTACCTCTTTGGAAAACCATAAGGTCTCCTCTTTTTCCTCTTGCTAACCTGCTTAATGCATAATTCTGTTGCTCTTGTAATCCCCATTTTAAATACTGCCCACTGTTCCTCAACCCCTGATTCCTACCTCATTCCCTTAATGCCTCTTTCAAGTATCTCCCATTTTCCCAAAGTCTGCCCCCTAAATCCAGGATCGTGTTTTTGTGTAGTTTGGTTCTGCTTTTTCTGTGATTTCAAACCACAATGACTGGTGGTCACTGTTCCCCAGGTGTTCCCCCACTGTTACCCCCATCACACTGTCCCTGTTTGTGAGTACAAGGTCCAATATTGCCTTCTGCTGAGTTGGTTCCATGACCAGTTGCTTGAGGAAGGCACCCTGAAGGGAGTCCAGGATAAATCTGCTCCTAGTTGATGCTGCTGCTGGGATGTTCAAGTCCACATCTGGAATATTGAAGTCTCCAACCAGTACTACCTCCCCTTGTCTGACATCCTTTGGATGGCTAGCATCAGCTCCCTATCTGTTTCTTCGTCCTGGGCTGGTGGTCTATAGACCACACCTGTGCGGATGGCTGGCCCCATTTTCCTTTCCAGCTTTACCCACAGTATCTCTCCCCCATTTTGTTCCTCCTGGATCTCTGTGGCCCTTATATCATTTTTCACATACATATTTCACATACCCACCCATGTATTATCCTATATGTATCACGTGTACCCTCGCAATAGTTTTTTAAACAGGTCAGGAAGTTATCGCTAATTGGTAGCAGTTTATAATGTTCCCATTTAATTTATTTTAATACCTCAAAATGATTCATATGTAACCAAACCGTATTTTGTATTGTTTTGTTTTTATTGGCAGTATTTGGTTATAGTTCTCTTCATGGAACCAGTAATCTAAAGATTTAAGGACCAAAAAGGAGCAAGCACATGAGTTGTAAAAATATATATAAGTTTATTTAAAGTGCATACTTTATTATGGTCAGTGCTACCTGCAGTACTCCACATGTGCATTCTGAGCTAGCCTGCTCCTTCATCAGGCCCCCAACCATTTCAGAAAAAGGAAGGCACTAGAACAAGGAGGCATACAATGAAGCTAAGAGGGGGAAAGTTTAGGAGAGATGTGCAGTCATACTTCTTCAAGGAAAGAGTGCTGTATGACTGGGACAGGCTGCCAGAGGAGGCAGCGGAGGAAAAAACTGTGGGGAGCTTCAAGCATGCATGGGATAGGCACAGGAGCATATGAGGTCAAGGAACAGGGGAAGGCGTGACACCTATGACCAACTAGGGTCAGTGGCATCAGAATAAGCAGGCTCAAGGGGCAGACTGAATGGGCCTAAAGGTCTGTTTCTACTGATAAAATCTTTGTTCTGTATGCTTTGGTGGAGCAGAGTACCTTCAGAGTCATCATGCTGGGGATTTTGCTAATTTTATCTAAAATGTTTACTCTGTCATGGTTTGTATACCAGACTCTAAGCTTTGTTCTGCTAGGTCAATGACTCGTTCATATAAATCCGTCCCCAAACTGTGACATGATAAAAACTCCAAATTACTGTTTTCATGAAGAGAACTGTGCAGAATATTGTCCAAAAACAGAATATAATGAAAACACATTTTTTTACTCATCAGTGTTTATTCTGAAGTTAAATATGGACGATTTGGAGGTATGAATTTCATTTCTGTAAACAGGAGTACTGCTAACTGTTGCCAATTAGCATACATTTCTTGTACCCTTTAAGCACTCCAGTTGACTCTTCTTGCAAGTCTCCTATCACTACCCTCATACAGCAGGAAGTAGCCATTTTGCTTACGATAAAAGTTCATAATGGAACAGTTGTATTGCTTGCTGAGGAAAAAAACATTGAAATTGTACCAGTGACAAAACACACACACACACACACTGCAACTATTTTGTTAAATAATTGAAGGTCAGCTAGGTATATTTTTCTATGGGATGTAATGATTCTTTGTTTTGTTTTATTTGAAAAGTGAGTATTCACACACCCCTGCAAGTCGTGCTTACTTCTTCTCAAAGAAAACCACTTCTATAAATAATTCAATGTTGCAGATGGCTACATACAATGCTTATATTACGTAGTGTTTTATGTGAATGTACCTTTGGTCTTGTTCTTTTTAGAATATTTCCACCCACAGCAGAGGTGTCAAGAGAAGGAATTTCAAGGCTAAAGGAAACACTTTAGTAAGAATTAAGGCATAAGGACAGAAAAAAGAGGACTGGAAGAGGAGAAGAGGATGTAGGTGCAAGCAAACTATGACAGGAAGGTTTGAGATTGCTGATTATTGTGCTGGGGGGCTGAGTTAGCCAGCCACTGCACTGAACCACCATCAAGCCTTTCCATTATAAAACATTAAATATGGGAGGTGGTTGCAGAATTTATTTTCTACACACCCTTAGTATATAATGTCTACACAACCCTCACAACCTTCCCTCTTTAAGTTTGGGGACACCATGCACCCAGAGTGGATAAAAGTAACACTAATAATACACCACTTCCCATACATTATTCTTTACCTTACAAATAAGGTCATACAGTGCACTCTGTATTATTGGTCCCTCTATTATCCACCATCCTCCTTATATGCTGGCCTGACCTACTGTATCTGCTACCTTTTCTATCCATCACCTCCAGGGGCTTTCTGGTGTACAGGCTGTAACTTTCTTATGATGTTGTCCCTCTAGCATCCACCATGTCACTGGTACTAAGGCAGTGCATTATGGTTCCAATTTTTTGGTTGTTGTAAATGCATTAAGAAATAGTATACTGTGCACTACTGAGGACTATGTTACCTTTAAGAATGCCTGTGAGGTTAACAGCATCGCTGATGAAGAGATTATTGAAACTGCCAGGGGTGATGAAAAGGAAGCTAGAACAGTTACGTAGGAATTTACCATAACAGTAGATCTTCAAAAGAATCTCCTCCATTAGGCCACACCTTTGGAACTATAAGTCATCAGTGCTAGGACCAAGCAAAAACATTTGTTAGCCATAGGCTGCCCAAGATGACATGCAGCATCTACGTTATAAACATGGGTGGCTCCATCACTCTTCAGTTCCCTGCCAGAGATTAGCCTCAGAAGATCTTAAACCATATGGAACTGGAAGAGGAGACCAGCACCAGGCGTAGAAGGAGAGGCATGGGGCTGGAGACAGGATGTATAGAGTAAGGATTTAGGCACAGCATCTGATATAACCCTCACTAAAAGAAACAAAAAGGGGGAAGGGGGCACAGCATGGCCTAGTGGAGGAGATTCTCTCAAATATCTACTGTTATAGCAAGTTCTTATGCAACTGTTCTGTCTTCAAGGATATTTCCTCTGATAGGCCTCACCTTTGGAATGATTTCCAAGCTGTACAAACTAAACTGGGAGGATGGCACAGTTTGACATGTAGGCAGGACAGAAGACCTTGCAGAACAGCAAGCCCACAGACAGCACCCATATGGGAGACAATATCCAGACTGTAATATTTAATGAAAGTATGCACAGTGCTCTACCTAACTGCAGCATATACAGTATGTCAGCAGCAGGGACATTTCATAAACAAGTGACAGAAGTGGTCATAACCTTTTTATTTTATTTATTTAGTTTTTGTTGACCGGGTAAGTGCACTAGACAAATCCTGCCTATTTTCAGGCACGACCCGGGGGAGGGGATACAGATGAATGCCAACTGACCTTGAACCAGATTAAGCTGTTGGTGGTATTTTTAGTGAATGAGGGAAATTTGGCCAGGACTCCGGGGAAATCCCCCTACTCTTTTCGATAAGTGCCATGGGACCTTTACCATCCACCTGAACTACCACCAATCCAGGCAGATGGGACCTCGGTTTAACGTCTCATCCGAAAGACGGCACCTCAGAAGTGCAGCACCCCTCTCATGCTGCACTACAGTGTCAGTAGTGGGATATTAACCCAGGTGCCAGATGTGGGAACTGAACCCACAGCCCTCTGATCTCCCGGCCTCAGAGGCGAGTGTGCTACCTACTGAGCCACTGACACTGCTTTGTAGAGTGACCATGAACAGATCCAGGAGGTTCCTTAATGTACTTACATGTAGAATGTAATGCAATGTGCCAGTCATTTGGATATTGTTTACACACAGGAGCACCCTCTTTCTCAGGGGTGAATGAAACAAAAAGCTGAGAGGACTTTCTGCAGTCCTTGATGTGAATATTATGGTAGTGTATCACAGTATTTTATGTACACCCAAAGTATGGAGTAGTGTCTTTCCCAGTTGGCATGCTCAGGACAGTATACAGGATTTGTACACAAACAGACTGTCTTTGTTTGAAATCAAATAAGGAGGCTTACACATTAGAGCCTGAAGTTTAGAAATCCATCAAGCAGAAGTCATTGCAACTAAAAACAATGTTTTCCATGACAGTCAATATGTGCCACAACTTGTAGCAGGCTCAAAAGGAGCCAATGTCAACTTCAAAAGCACAAAATTTAAGTCTCAAGGCAGGATCGGATTATGGCTAGGAGGCTTCGCATGAAGAATACCTCTCAGAAACATATGGGACACTTCTAATTCAGCAACCATATGACCATCCATAGGTGCCTTGAAAGCTGATATAGCAGTCAAATGCACCTTAAATGAGGAATACTACAGGCCACAGACAGAGAAAGCAAGTATTCCAACTCAGTATTCACAGGACATGGGTCCCAATTCCAGGAGGCAGCTCACAAAGTGAAACGCTTCCATTTCAGGGAATAAGTATGTCTGCTAGACAGCTTTCTATCCACAATCTGGACATCAGCAACTTTAGAGGATACCCCAAACATGTAATAGCTGTGTCTTCAGGAGCCATGCATGCAGATGGAGGGACTTCTGGTTTTGATGGGCCAGGGTTCCCTTGCCCTGTGACTACAGACCAGGATAAAGAGGTAGAGGGAGACAGGCTCCACTGCCAGATGTTGAAGGAGTGGAAACCATATCTGATAATGCCATAACAGAGCAATGAAGATTACAGTGGCACTATTCACTTGCAGTTTGAGCAGAATTCTCCATATTAGAGGAATGGGGAGAATGCATATAGGAATTTCCCTTTTCAAGAGAGGGGCAACACATCTAATCAGAAAACTCCAGGCCCTGGAGTGAGTAAGCAAAAACGCAGCAGTTTTATGTTGTGCGGTGACGCAAAAAGGTCCAGCTCTAGATGAATCCATCTTGCGAAGAGGTCGCTTAACATGGAAACCAGAAGTTCCCCTTCATGAACCATCAAATGGGACTGGCTTAGCCTGTCTGCTAAGACATTTTGGAGACCTGGGAGATGCATAGCCAATAGCTGAAGGCCATGAGACAGCACTGAATACCATAGTCTCTGCTTCCCTGCATAAGGGAATACAATAGTCTCCGCTTCCCTGCATAAGGTACAGGAGTCAGTGCCCCTTTGTTTGCTGATATAATGCATCACGCTGACATTGTCCATTTGAATTAGATGACAGTGACAGAGATGATTCTGAAAGGCCTGGAGGCTGTACAGAACAGCCCTCATTTCCAGGACATTTATATGCAGCTCGGCCTTAACCTTGGTTCATGACCCCCTGGGCCTGATTGTCAAAGAGCTCCTAGATCACCACAAATTTGTGGCAATCTAGGGCTGCAGCACACCCAGGCTGTGTCAGGGACCCTGCACCAGATTCAAGAAGAACAGGGTTCCTGTGCCACAAAACTGGGAGTCGCCATATCCACAGGCACGTGCCAAAGCAATCAGCACACCTGCAAGAAATGTGGCAGCGATCTGGCTGCCCCATCCTCACCCAGCACAACAGCAAAAGAGCCAGGATGGTTGGGGATGGGTAGCATATACTTGATAGGCATGTGGGGTATGGGGAAGCATGGGAATGGGGTGCCCAATGGTGGTTGGGGAGGGAGTTGGCCAGCATATTAGGGAGGCTGCACCTCGTGGGAGTACTGTCTATTGAGCATTAGTGTCACATACAAAGAACACTGAAGGGGGTACAGAGACACACAGTGCCATGACCCCACTTGGACACAGCCCTAGCAGCTGCCCCCAGGGCCATACCCATGTGGGACCATGGCACTGTGAGCCTCCGTACCCCTGCTTTGCTATGCCTTGTGACACTCATGCTCAATAAATGGCACCCCTGTGAGGTGCAACTTCACTAATATGCTTGTCAACTCCCTTCCCAACTACCACTGGAGCACCCCATGCCCATGCTGCCCCCATAAAACCCATCATGGTCCCTAACAACAAGTGGCCATGGTGTCTGGCACTGGCACAAGGGGCTTAAACCAGCACATTCATGATCTATCTCAAGCCCCTTGCTGCAGCCACAGTGGGGCTTCTTGAATCCCAGAAAAGAGGATTTTGCAGCCCCACCATGGTGCAACCCTCATTGCGACATGGTGCACCCTCATTTATGTCACAAGGAGGCAATGTGCCAGTTTGCAGCAGCAGGTCTCAATTCAGACACAGACTGTGTTTCTGAATCGGGACTACCGCTGATGCAAGGTGCAAGTTGCATCAGAACTCTTTGCTGCAAGCACCTTGCATCATTCATTGGGCTTTCAAAATCTGGCTCCTGTGTCAGGTAAGGACCAAAGTGAGCACCCAGCCAGAGTCGAGGCATCTGTGGTGAGGATCTGTACAGGAGTTGGTACAAGGAATGAACATCCTCCAATAGGTTTTCTCAATCCATTCACCATAATAATGCTCTGCGAAGAGGCAATGTGATGGGAATCATTTGTTCCAGCTCAGCTGTCAACTGATCCTGCTGCACCATGAGTGTCCTCTAAAAGATCCTCAAATCCAGATGTACCAGTGGAACAGTCATTATGGCCACAGTCATGAGACCCAATAGACAAAACATTTTTCTATCTCGGTACAAACCCGGAGATGCTTGCACCACGGGGGCTGCAACCCCCAGCCCCAGCTCAACTAACTTTATAGGTATTAAACCAGAAGGTGGGGCAACACCTGCTAAGAAACAGGACAGGGCAGGGAGAACCACAGTAGGCAGCCAGACAGTGCTGCATAATCTGGGTGGCTATCTTCTTGGGATTACTATTGTATCAAAGTAACAAAAAAAAAACTTTTCTTTGCATGGTACATTGGGGTTTCAGGAAAATAGTCACTGGGAAAAGGGGTTAAGGGAAGTTCAGGGCAGACAGAAGCAGAGCAGAAAGGGAGAGTGTTGGAAGTGGTGCAGTGCAATGGATGTGGAGCAGCAGTATTCAGAAGGACTTTCAGGGAACTGCGGTGCTGCCCCACCTGCAGACATCTCTCTGGGCTGAGGGCAGAGATTGCCAGCCTCCAAGCTGAGTTGGCTAGGTTTCAGGGAATCTCCTAAAACCACCCAGGGGCCACCAAGTCTACACCCACTACCTCAAAGGTGGAACAGCAAAAGGAGTGGGTGGACTACAGTGGGCTCAGGGAGGGTGAGGCTGGTGGAGCATAAGTGCATCCCCCACCCGGTGCACCTGACAAGCCCCAACGCAGTTTTGCGACCAAAGGGGATGAGCGGGTTTTCCACAAGAGATCCCAACTGGTGGGTGGTAGAGGACCCCAAAGGAAGAGGAAGCTTCTCCTGGGGGGGGACTTCATAGTCCAGGGAGTGGATCCGGGGACAAATGCAGTGGAGGAAAGGGAGTTAAAGTGTCTACCAGGAGGCACAGCTCTGAGGGATGGGGAGAGGATCCAGAAAATTGCTACAGCAGTGGTGAGGAGGGGGGGAGTTTGATGTCATTGTCCACCTGGGGACAATGACCTGGCTATGAATGAGGAAGGGATAGAAAGGGTGCAGAAGGAGTTCAGGGAGTTGGGGAGGGAACTTGGGCAGGTAGCAAGCTCTGTAACTTTCTTGGAGGTGCTGCCTGTCCACGGCAAGGAGGAGGCTAGGAAACTCCGCACCAGGGACTTCAATGCTTGGCTGGAGAACTGGTGCAGACAGAATGGTTTTGGCTTCATTGGGGAATGGGGAGCCACCTGGAGGAATGTGGACCTGTACAAGGGTGGCAGCCAACATCCATCCCGGGAGGGGACCATTGTTCTCAGTGAATGGTTTAAATGCTTCATTGGCAAGCATTTAAACTAGCCAGTGAGGGGGGGAGGAAGCAGGGATAATCAAACTGCCCTCCTCCACAGGATAGTACAGTCAACATGGAGGATCATAAAGTTATGATGTCTCCAGAGGTAACTAAACTTATAAAGGGGGGAACAGTGGAGGACAGGAGGAAGGGGGTTAAAAAAAAGACAAACAGAGGAGGCAAAAAGGAAAAATGGGGGATGATTAAAGGAGAAATGGTAAAACATGGAAGGCCATGTACACTAAAGCCCACAGCCTAGTAAATATAATCCCAGACCTGGTGGCATTGATGACAGAGGCTGACCTGGACATTGTAGCTCTTATCGAGATGTGTACTGGAAACCATAACTGGATTATACTTTGTTTAGGAGAGACAGGGAGGGTGAAAATGGAGGGGGGTGGCTCTTTACATCAGGGAGGGTATTAGAGTGACTGAGATACAGGAAATGCAGGGGGGGTCGAGGTACAGTGGGTCACCCTTGAGATGGGCAATGTATTTATTGAATTTTGTTGACCCAGTAAGCCCACTGGGCCTAGAAGTCCCTTTTTCAGGGGCAACCAAGGGGAGGAGGGATACAGATGGTAAGCAACTGAAACTGAACCAGATTAAGCTGTTGGTGGTATTTTTAGTGAATGGGAGAAATTTGGCCAGGACACCAGGGAAATTCCCCTACTCTTTATCGATAAGTGCTATGGGATCTTTAGCATCCACCTGAACTACCACCAATCCAGGCAGATGGGACCTCGGTTTAACTTCTCATCCGAAAGGATGGGCAATGGCACAACTATTTGCATGGGTGCAATATACAGACCTCCAGCACAGGGGGAGGAGGTGGAAAGAGTTCTAGTGAAATCCATCCACACGATGGCAGCTAAAGATGTTGGATGCTGCTGGTAGGTGAATTCAATCTACCAAATGTGGATTGGAGCATCCCAGCTGCTTCTTCAGCCAGGAGCAGGCACATCCCTGTACTCCATGCATGGGGCAGGCCTCAGGCAACTAGTGCTAGAGCCTAGCCTACCTGGGAAGGTGCAATTTTGGACCTGGCACTCATCAACAGGGACAAAATTGAAGAAATCAGGGTGGGCTGACACCTGGGGTCCAGTGATCATCACACGGTGTGGTTCAGTATGAGTACAGTGGCAGAGTCGAGCCACACAAAGGTGAGAGTCCTGGATTTCAGAAGGGAAAACTTTACTAAGATGGGGTTATGTCTCAAGAATGCCCTGGTAGAGAGGGAAAAAATGGAGGGAGTTGAGGAGCAGTGGGCCCATCTTAATGGAGCCATAGTGGAGGCGACAAACCTTTGTATTAGGCAAATAAACAAGGGCAAGAGAAAGAGAAAACCACTATGGTTCTCAAAGGAAGTGGCCAGGACGGTAAGGGCGAAAAAGATGGCTTTCAGAAAATACAAGGAAACACAGAAGGAGGAGGAGGACAGGGTAGTGGAACCTGGATAAACAGAAAGAGGAAGGAAAAGTAGTCAGGAGTGCAAAGGTGCAAATGGAGGAAAAAATACTACAGGAGGCAAAACAGGGGACAAAACTTTTTATACGTACAATAGTGAAAGGTGAAAAGCCTGGGGTGGGATTGTAAGGCTTAAAGGGGAAGAAGAGGTGTGTGGAAGAGGACCTGTAAAAAGCATCAATACTGAACAAATATTTTTGTTCTGTATTCCCAGAAGGAGAAGAAGGTGAGGGACCACAGGCAACATGAGCAAATATGGTAGGGAGGTGTTCCCCAGTCCATTTATGGAAGAAAGAGTCCTAAAAGAACTCACAAAACTGAAAGTGGACAAGGCAATGGGACTGGATGGGATACATCCTAGAATATTAAAGAAACTATGGGAGGTGCTGGCAGCACCACTGGCAGCCCTGTTCGAGTCACTCGATACAAAAGTGGTTCCAGAGGACTGGAGGAGGGCAGATGTAGTCCCTCTTCACAAAAGGAGGAGTAGGGAGGAGGATGGAAACTATAGACGGGTTAGCCTCAGCTCAAGAGTGGGGAAAATTATGGAATCACTACTTAAAGAAAGGGTTGTGGAACACCTAGAATCTAGAAAAACACAGGATCCGAGACAGCATGGATTCACAGCAGGAAGGTTATGTCTAATTGATTTCTTTGACTGGGTGACTAGGGAAGTGGATCTGAGGGCAGTGGTGGATGTGGCCTATCTGGATTTCAGTACGGTCTTTGATACCGTTCCACATGGAAGACTTGTGAACAGGCGGTACAGCCTGGGAGTGGGTCACAAGGTGCTAAATTGGGTTTGGAACTGGTTGAGTGATAGAAGACTTGAGAGTGGTGCTAAATGTAGCTGAATCTGAGGAAAGGAGGGTGACCATAGGGGTGCCTCAGGGATCAATTCTGGGGCCAGTCCTGTTTAATGTCTTCATAAGTGACATTGCAGAGGAGCTGTAGGGAAGGTATGTCTCTTTTTCAGACAACACTAAGATCTGCAACAGGGTGGACACTCCAGGAGAGGTGGAAAAATGAGGAGTGACCTAGATAAACTGGATAATTGATCTAGAGTGTGACAGCTGAGATTCAATGCGAAAAAGTGCAAAATCATGCATTTGGGGTGCACGAACTCAGGAAGGGATGGGAAGGGAAAATTGTTTAACCAGGAAAGGGACACTAAGCTGAAGCTCGTTTCCAGGTGCACCCTGGAAGCACAAGGAAGTGAAGTGACTTTCTCAGGGTCACCCAGTATGCAAGTGGGGGCTGTGGGATTCAAACCTATGTCTCCAGGTTTGAAGCGCAGTGCCCTAAACCACAGCCCTATACTGCCTCCAATGATATACTTGATGGGAGGAGATAGTGACATCACCAAACAGGAAAGGGATTTGATGGTAGTCATATCTGATGACCTAAAGGTGGCCAAACAATGTGCAAAGGCTGTGGAGAGAGCCAGTGGGTTGCTGGGGTGCACAGGGAGAGGTATCACTAGCAGAAGATAACAGGTGGTGATGCCACTGTACAGATCATTGGTGAGGCCTCATTTGGGGTACTGTGTCCAGTTCTGGAGGCCACGTCTCCCTAAGGACATAGACAGGGTGGAGGTAGTTCAAAGAAGGGCAGCAAAGATGATGCGGGGCCTGCACCAAAAGTCATATGAGGAGAGACTGGGAGACTTCAATATGTATAAAGGAGAGGAAGTAAAAGTAAGTAAGTAAGTACAAATTTATTTATATGAGGCACCCTTCCAAAGCTCAGGGTGTCTTTACAAAATTTCTCATACAATATTAAAATCCACAGCAATTTAAAATACAATTTACATTTCTGAAAAT
Organism: Neoceratodus forsteri; assembly: GCA_016271365.2. Taxonomy (NCBI): domain Eukaryota; kingdom Metazoa; phylum Chordata; order Ceratodontiformes; family Ceratodontidae; genus Neoceratodus; species Neoceratodus forsteri. Next base: position 962,315,745 of record CM028132.1, on the reverse strand, counting down.
GCTTGTTTGAATAAAAAGGTCTTAAGAACTTTTTTAAACCCTTCTACCGTCAGGCTATTGTATGTCTGGCACGGTAGAGAATTCCACAGGGTGGGTGCCATAAAGGCAAAAGTTCTTCCACCAGATGTTTTCAGGGTTACCCTTGGAATCTCTAGCAATCTCTAGCCAGAGGATCGGGGGGCAGTAAGGAATCAGGAGCTCTTTCAGGCAGTGGGGTCCCAACCCATGTAGGGCCTTATAGGTCATCAATGCAACCTTGAAAGTGATCCACCACTGTACAGGCAGCAAGTGCAATTCGTGTAACACAGGTGTTATATGGTTGGATCTCGGGCTTCCAGTCAATAACCTAGCTGCCGCATTTTGCACCAGCTGTAAGTGGCAGATATCCACTCCTGGCAGCCCTAGATAAAGGGCATTGCAGTAATCAAGATGATTGGCAACTAAGGCGTGGACCAGGGTAGGAAGATCATCCGATGGAACCAAGTGTTTCACCCATGCTATATTCCTTAGATGGAAAAAGGATGATTTGACTACGGCCAACACCTGTGCCGTCAGGGTCAGGCCCTCATCAAACACAACACCAAGGTTGTGCACCTGGCCGGATGCCATTAGCGGGGTCCTCCCCAGAAATAAACCAGAGGGTTTTCCCGCCCATGAGCTTGACATCCTTACCCCTGGCTCCGCTACCAATACCGCTGTTTTTCCTGGGTTCAGCTTCAGCCAGTTGGTACTCATCCAGTTCTGTATCTCCAGCAAGCAATCGTTAAACACTGCACTTGAATCTGACTCTTGATCGGGCACAAAAGACATGTAGAGCTGAGAGTCATCAGCATAGCAATGAAGGTTCAACCCATACTGTCTTATAATGTCCCCCAATGGGAGAATATGCACCGCAAATAACATGGGGGACAACACCGAATCCTGTGGCACCCCACAGCGTAGGCAGTGAGAGGCTGAGGAATAAATCCCTGACACTACTCTCTGGGTCCTACCCTGTAGGAAAGATTGAAACCAACTGTGGACCACCCCCTTTAGTCCACAGAGAAACCACAGGCATTCGAGCAATATCCCATGATCTACAGAGTCAAATGCTGCTGAGAGATCAAGGAGAACCAAGATAGAATGAGCTCTCTGATCTCTCGCCATCAGGAGATCATCCAGTACCTGTACAAGAGCCATCTCTGTACTATGCCGCTTCCTGAAGCCAGACTGGAGAGGGTCATAGATACTGTGGCTGGTTAAATGATCCTCCAGCTGTAGAGGGACCACCTTCTCAATATCCTTCCCCAAAAAGGGGAGGTTTGAGACCAGTCTGTAGTTTTCTGGGCAGTCAGGATCAAGGGAGGGCTTTTTCAAAAGGGGGCACACCATTACCTCCTTTAAGGGATCTGGAAAGATCCCTCTCTCCAATGATACCACCACTATCCCAGTAAGGACTGGGCCGATAACCTCTACACACCCCACCAGTAGGTGAGTAGGGCCTGGATCTGAAACTACAGTAGGCTGGACGCAAAGTCTGGATGATCCTCACTATATCCATGACTACCTGCTGACTAAAGGTGAACCTAGTTAGTTGGGTATTAGTGCCACTTGGTTGATCAGTGCAAGACCCAATGGGGAGGCGCTGACTGATCTCATCCCTGATGGTGGACACCTTATCAGTGAAGAACATCGCAAACTCCTCATACTCTAACTGTGACAAAGCTCAACTGGCTTGAAGACAGGCTGGATTGCACAGTCTGTCCACAGTCCAGAAGAGCTGGGCTGGTCTGTTCCTTGCTGTAGCAATTTCCCTGGACAGGAAGTCTGCCTTCTTATGGGAAATTGCCGACTGATAGGTCTTATAATGATCCAACAGTCTAAGCCTGTCCATCTCCAGGTGAGTTTTCCACCAGCGTGTCTCCAATCTTCGACCCTATCTCTTCAACCCACGGATCTCCCTGGTAAACCATGGAGCCCCTGGATGAAGGATACAGGGACTAACACGGCATGGAGCAATGACATCCATGGCCCCCGTAACTGCGCTATTATAGGCTAGCACTAGGGGCCCTGGGTCAGTGCTATCCATTGGCAATCCCAAGAAGTCCAGCTCCATCATTAGGCCTTCTGAGGTAACTCCTCCTAAAGGAAGGAACTGTACTATCTTCTTTGGGGCAGGCCTCTTTAAGGGGAGCTGCAAAACTAAACCTTAGGGCGTGATGGTCAGACCAACTAATAGGCTCCACCTCCACATCGGAGACTTCATCCCCAGGTGGAAAATCAAGTCCAATGAGTGTCCCCCCTTGTGAGTTGCAGAGGTAATAACCCATGTCAGGCCCAATGACATCATCAATTGGAGGAGGTTTTGTCCAGGAGAGACAAGTGAGATATAATAGAAATCTACAAATATCTAAAGAGTATAAACAGAGTACCAGAGGGTAGCATCTTTCAGAAAAGGAGATGTTCAGGAATGAGGAAGTATGACATGAGGTTAGATGGGGGTAGACTAAGGGTTAACATGAGGGAGTATTTCTTCATAGAAAGGGTGGTGGATGCATAGAATAGACTCCCAGCTGAGGTGGTGGAGGCAAACAGTGGGGGGATTAAAAAGTGCATGGGACAGGCATAGGGGAACCTTAGTGATAGGAATGGGAAGGTAAAGCCAGAGATCAGATAGAGTTGTTGGCTTTTGCAGTAGGTAGGGAAAATGGGCAGACTGAATGGTCCTAGCAGTCCTTATCTACCGTCAACTTCTATGTTTCTATGTTTCTGTTCTTGCAGAGACATAGTGGCCCCTTTATACCAATTGTGCTTGAACAATCAAGGTGTTTGCTTTGTTCAGTAGCAGGAGACCACATCTCTTCTCAGTGTCCAAGACCACCTCTATATATTGTAGGTTTTGGCACGGAGTCAACACAGACTTTATCATATTTACGGTGGCCCCAAAGTCATCAAATAAGTGACATGCCCGAGAGAGGGTGTGTAACAGAACTTTCCTAGAGCTGGCCATCAGGAACCAGTCTTGCAGACAAAGAGAAACATACAGACCTTCCCTATGAAAGGCTGCTTCAACTACTACCAAACAATTTGTAAAGATCTGTGGTGCAGAAGACAAGCCAAAGGGCACTACATTGAACTGATAGTGTTCTGCCTCCAGCATAAAATAGAGGTATAATCTGTGGGATTTCCTGATCATGACATGAAGATATATGTCCTTCATGTCCTGAGAATAGATCTCCAGAACCCACTTGTCCATAGTGATCTCCCGATATTGCTTCAGATGCAGGGAGGTCCAGACTCCCACACTCACCCCTAGAAATAATAACAGGTGGGGGGGGGAGAGACGGAAAAGAATCATGCAGAACTAGGGGTGGCAGGGCCATTGGAACTGATTTCTTTGGGTGCTTTTGTGTGGGCATTAGAGGGAGGGGACAAAGAAGTGGGCTACCTCCTCTGCGGTACCAGGTCAATACAGCATTACAATAATAGCACTGCAAGAACCACGCTGTGTAAAGCACAAAAGCGTTTAGAATGACAGGGGTATAATAGCAGTAAGGAATTATCTCTACCCCTGTCGGTCTGCAATGATACATTGGAGGGCTCAAGTTGCTGTGTGTGTGGTGCCTAGGTGAGCCACTCCCATGGTGGATTGGCTAAGGCACCAGCACACAGCAGGATTAGAGACCTGGAACCATGGTTCAGTGCCCTGCCCCACCCCACCCCCAGTCTCCTGGTGTTACAACTTTTTACTTTGCTTTTTTTTTTTTAATAGAATTTTCCCCTCTCCCAAGTTTCTCCCCATCACTGAAGTCCGCACCCCCTTGGAGTCTGTTATAAAAATTCCAGGGAGTTCATGGGGCGAAGCCCCCTGCAAAAACAGAAAGTCCTATTAGTCAGACTGGTGTGTACTTATTGTGTTGGGCTGCTGTTTTTACCAATGTTATTGTGGCGCATGCTGTTTTGCTTGTGGCATTGATTGCTGCAGTGAATTTATTAGTGACATTTTGTTCCAGTGCCCTCCTCTGCCACCACCTTGTTGATAGAAGGCACAACTACTGTACCTCAGGTTGCAGGCAGATGAAAAGAAACCCCAACCACTACCTCCAGCAGGAGTGGGATGCAGGGACTTTACAGACCTTAGAGTCATTTTTAAAGTGTGAAGGCCATGTAGGATCTCTTCAGCATCATTGTCTAACAGTTTTGACCCTTTAAGGGGAGCTTTCAAACTTTCCTGCTGCACATCATTGGAAGGTCAGCAACTCTAAGCCAAGAATATCCCCTCATGCAAATTCCAAATTCTGAAGCCTGACAGAGGCAGCAGAAACATCATAAGCAAAGCGTAACAAATGTTTGCTAACCTCAGCACCAGCAATGTTTTTAGCAGGTCATTCTTAGCAGATCCATCAGACAAAGTCTGAGCAGCAGCACAAGCAGCTTTCCACAGGCTGTTGTGATATTTGATCATGTGGGTCTGGTAGCTTGCAATACTAAGGCCCAATGATACTAAGGCATAAGTACATTTGCCCATCACATCTAGCTTCCTAGATTCCTTATCAGGAGGCAAAGTACTCATATGTCTATGGGCTCTAGGTCTATCACTAGCAGCATAGAGTCAGTTTCTGGCTGGTTAGCATAATAAGGCTTTGCAGATGGTGCAGTGTACTACTTATCAGCCTTTTTAGCTTCTAGGGACTGCAGGCAGGGAGTTTGGTCTGTACCATGCTGCCAAAATAGCATCCTGTAATGCAGATTATATAAGTTTAATAATGAAGGGGGAACAGAGCACCTCCCAAAATTCCATGAGATTCCTTTTAGTGGAATCTTCATCTTCCACCTCAAAGCCCATGGCAAACTGCATTTGTTGCATCATGGCTTGAAAAGATGGGTCCTCAGGAGGAGATCTCAGGAAACAGACCATTCAGTCTTCACTGCAAAATGAAAAAGTAGAGCTAGAGTGAGGGAGACCCTCCTGAAATTGTTCACCCTCATATTCTTCCTCTAAATCCTCCTCTAAGTGCAAGAGGTCAGGATTATATTCCAATTCTTTGTCATCAGCATGACCAACAGTGGGGGCTGTAGAAGACACTGGTGATGACAGCAGCAACTGAGAGTCAAGAATCTGTGGCATGCTAAGTCACGTGATGCTCTGATCGAGAAGGCAGTTCTCCTCTCATTCTTCCTTCCTCCCTCTTAGAAAAATGGCTTCAAATCACCTTCTACACAACCTCTTCTCTGTATTTTATTGTGGGCATCGCTGTCTATGCTCTATAGCTCCCTGTGAATTGCAGCAAAACTCCACAATCTGGAGAAATGTAGGAAGCGGAGATGAAACACGCGCGCCCCATGCATACCCCACCACAAACCCCGGACAAGCAGTCTAAACGATCTAAGGCCCAGAGTGCAGGTCCAAGTTGCTCTTCCACTGCAACGATGGTGCCTCTTCCCCTAACAGAGGACAGATTGCTGCAAGCATTAGCACCTTTGACTAGTGCCATACAAGAACTCACTACACAAATTAAATCTGTCAGGACTAACTTGAATGATCTCAGTAGGCAGATGGGGGACTTGGAGGCCAGAACCTTTTCCCTAGAAACATAAAGAGACAAGTCTGTATTGGACACTTCCACTCTAAAACAAAAAATTTCCAAATTCGAATCTAAACTGGAGGATTTAGAAGGTCATAGCTGACGTAATAATTTTATTGTATTTGGGCTTTCACAGGGAGACGAAGGTATTACTCTAATTATATTCATACAGAAACTTTTGGAGCAAGTGGCAGACCCTTCCCCCAGTGGTCCGACATACATAGTGGAACGGGCACATCGCTCCCTCCATCCCAAACCTTCGTCAGACTCACCTCCGAGTCCCTTCATGATAAAGCTGCTGAACTACTTAGATAAACAGTTCATTTTGCAGAAAACCAGGGACCTGAAAGAAATTTTGTGGGATGGAAAGAAGCTATGTATCACCCAAGATCTAGCAGGAATTCGCCTGAAGAGAGCCTCCTTCCACCTGATAGTGTCAAAGCTTATTGCGGCCGGGATTAGATTTCGCAAGCAATACTCAGCCCGATTGCAAGTATATATATCAGCAATATCTGGCACTCATATGAGGCAGTGGAATCAGCTAATCAGGATCTCCAGAGGCTTCTACCTGATTTATTTAAGCCAACCTGAAGCTGTACTGTAGAGGGGATAACTGCTTTCATCTCATTTGAGCTGGGGTTTTGCATGTTCAAACTGTTTTGAATGTAGATGTATTGGATTTCCATGGAGGCCTTCTGGCAATGCAATGGCTGACACATTTATTTTCACCCTTTACTATATTAGCAGGTATCCAGTTCATATGTCTGGAAATGCAAGCCGGGATGGTGACATGGACTCACTTGATCTCAGATTTGGATTGTTTCATTTGAAGGAACTTAAAGTACAATCTGTTAAAAATTTAAGTCTGCCTACAACGTCTTGTTCTGTCTGCAGATCCTCTGTTAATCTAGGCTCGAGGGGTAGCACATTTGACCTGTTTATATGCCCCATTACTAGCCTTGTTTACAAGGAGGAATTTAAAACTAGCTATGGCATAACAATGTACCTCCCTGTAGAACACTCCACAAAATAAATGCCTGGAGTCCTTTTTATTTATTTTTTCTCTTTTCGTCTTATTAATTAAGGTGCCTCTACTAAAATGGATGCCTCAACCTGCAGATTCTGGAGTGTGATTATTTATGTTATGCTTTGTGACCAGTAGCTGCAACTTCGACTGGTTATATTTTAGCCTATCGAACATAGTATTGTGTTTGGCATTTATTTTACATTTGTATCTTCCAGTAATAGAATACTTCTATATGGATGATGAAGGTATATAGGAGCTACATATGCCTATACACAATATTTCAGTTTTATTATCGAACATTATTTACGGGGAAAAGAAAAGTGACACTTGCAGGTTATATAGTGATGGTATAATTCAGGTTGATTTGATCTTCCTGCATAACAGTAGAATCATGTTAATTGTTTTAATGTTAGTGTAGAAGGTTGCTTTCTTTCTTATGTCAACATATTATGTATAGGGCAGAGGGTGGGGAGAGCCGGGGGTTAGTAATGTTGCTATAATTGGTGAGAGCCTCATGGGTCAGAGAGTACAAAGGGGGGCTAAAGGTTGGGAAGATGTGTGGGTGGGCAGGTTGAGAGATGGGATTTTGCTAGGGGGAGAGGGTAGGGAGGGGAAAGGTGCCACTGGAGGGAATATATATTTATATTTATTTTGTTCCAAGATTTTCATTTGAGTATACCTTAAACATGACGACCCTCAATTTTTGTACCTGGAATGTGAAAGGAGCACAATCCCCCTCTAAACGGTCCAAGATTCTCCTACATTTAAACAAGTTACAAATTGACATTGCATTTCTACAAGAGACTCATTTACCACCCTCCCAGACCCTCTTGCTTAGGAGGTCCTGGGTAGGTTATACTTTTGGGACAGGATATAACACTCGTAATAGAGGAGTGGCTATTCTAATTGCCCGGAGAATCCTGTTCCATCTCCTTTATGAAATGTCTGACCCCAATGGACATTTTGTTTTCATCAGAGCTTTGTTAGGGCATTTAGAGGTGGTCTTAGGCCCATATATGGCCCTAACATCGAAGACCCGGGGTTCTTCACTAACCTTATGTCGGTTCTGTCCTCCTGGTGTTCCCTGCCTTTGATCATCGGAGGAGACTGGAACCTGGTTCAGTGCAATGCTCTTGGCAAATCCAGGGGTTCCCATCAAGCTGTATTACCTAGTCAGATAGCTCTTCAAGAATTCATGAAATCAACTGGTTTGATGGACCCTTGGAGAACTCTTAACCTGTCTAGCCGACAGTATTCCTTCCATTCTATACCACACAATTCTCTCTCACGAATTGATTATTTTTTACTGGATTCTAACAATTTACCCAGGGTAAATTTATGTTATTACTCCACTAAAGTCCTTTCAGATCACCATCCAGTTTTTCTGCAATTGAATTTGTCTAGGAATAAAGTGTGAATCATTAATAATCAATTGCTTAAGCATCAAGATTCATTACAGCATATTCAGCAGTTCATCACTGATTTTATGACATCTAATTTCCCCCTCAATGCCTAAATTTGACATATTATGGGGTGCCTTAAAATGCACAATTAGAGGAGAACTTATTAAAATATCAGCAAGGCGCAAGAAACAGACCTCAGCAACCCTAACCTCTCTGATATCCCGCATAGAATACTTGGAAGCAAGTATATCGACATCCTCCCCTCCATCACAGTGGGAAATGGAGCAATTCAGATTTCAGTATAGTAAGCTTTTAGGGGAAAAGGCGGAACATATGATACTGCATTCAAAAGTAAAATATTTTGACCAGGGGGAGAAAAGGTGGAGAAATTGTTGGCTCTCTGTCTTAAATCTCAGGTGGCAGACAAAATTGTCCCATCTATATGACATAATTCTGGTTACTTAGTTACATCTCCCTGGGATATAGTAGAAACCTTCAGAGGGTTTTTTCAACAGTTATATGCTCCCCCTTCTACCCCTTTCAGCTTGGCTCAGTTTGAGTTTTTCCTGCAAGATCTCCGGCTTCCCAAACTGATGGAGCATCAACAAGCAATTTTGAAAGCTCCCCTGACACTTTTAGAAATTTCTCAAGCAATTGACTCCCTTGCTAAAGACAAGGCCCCTGGCCCAGACAGCTTCACCACAAACTTTTATATGGCTGTTAAAGCACAAGTTGCACCCATTCTCCTTAACATGTATAACTATATTATAAAGCATGGCATCTCTGACCTTTCACTGACTTCCGCTTGCATTGTGGTTATCCCCAAACCAGGGCATGATCCTCTGTCGCTTATTAACTATAGGCCCATTTCCCTTATCATTGTAGACCTTAAGATTCTTGCTAAAGTACTTGCAGATCAGCTCAGCTTAGTCTGGGAATCACTGATCAGTCGAGAGCAGGTTGGATTTGTCAAAGGAAGAGTATCATCAGACCACCTCCGGAAAATTTCATTTCTTTTTTCAGCGTCCAGGGATCTTCCTGTATACAGTATGATAAACTGTAAAGGTTTTTGTACGGCGCCCAGAGCCTTCGGGATTGGGCGTCTTTTTAAATAAAGTTGACTTTGACTTTGACTTTGACTTCCTATACCCACTGCACTTATCTCCCTGGACCCCAAGAAAGCTTTTGACAGGGTCTCTTGGGACTACCTGTTTGCTCTTTTGCCCTGATTCAATATTCCTGGTGAATATATACAATGGATTAAGGTTTTATATTCCTCCCCAATGGCTCAAGTCCTTTGTAATGGTATGTTGTCCCAGTCTTTCTCCCTACACCAGGGCACAAGGCAAGGATATCCCCTATCTCCTTTTTTATTTAATTTATTTCTAGAGACCCTCATTAGGAAGATTAACTCCTCCCCTCGGGTCACTGGTATCTCAATTAATGACACAGACTTCAAACTTTCCGTTTATGCAGATGATATTCTACTTCATCTTTCCTCCCCAGCCACCTCACTCCCCACAGTGTTACAAATAATATCCCAGTTTGGGGAATTGTCTAATTATAAAGTTCATCTTGTTAAGACCGAAATTATGCCCCTTAGCAATCGAACATTTAAAGCGGAAGTAGGCCATTTAAGGCTAACATGGTGGAAGGATAAGCTTAAATATTTAGGAATTTTTCTTAGTACTTCCCTAGTAGATTTAAACGCTATAACTTAGATGTTATCATTTCCCGTGTTAAAGTAGATCTGGAATGTTGGTCTCTTCTCCCTTTTTCTTTATGGGGCAGACTAAATGTAAATAAGATGAATATTCTTCCCCAGATACTTCATCCCCTACAGATGTATAATTGGACACTTCCTCAATCCTGGTTTGCCCAGGTACATAGACTCCTGGCTTCCTTCCTATGGCAAGGCAAGGCAGCCCGCAGGGCATTTTCTAAACTCATGAGAAATAAACTGGATGGTGGCCTGCAGGCCTCTAATTTTTACAGGTATTATTTAGCTTTTCATTTTAATAGACTTTCATACTGGTTTGGTTGTTCAGAAAGAGAGCGTTATACCCCACAATGGGTAGATATAGAGTGTTCCTTATGTGCCAAGTTTGTTTTAAATGTCAAGGCTCTTCCTTTCATATCTAGAAAGAAGTTATCCCTCTCTTTATGAGATACTCCCCTAGGGGCCTTTTTACACACTCATTCACAACTGTGCTCCCTCTGGAAGGTTTCCCTAGATAAGGATTCTCTTCAGCCTCTTGTGGGAATTCCAAACCTGTGTATAGCAGGGTGGGTTATATCCAGGCATTTCTGGGTCAATATAGGGGTGGAAACAGTCCAAGAACTAACTGTGGATGGTAAATTGCGTCCATTTCAGATATCAAGAGAACAATTTCATTGGCCTGCTTCATCTTGTTTCAAATACTTCCAAATCACTCACATGCTCCTGCAATGTTTTGGTCCTGGTCAGTGGCAAAGTCCAGTGAGTAGTGTGATACAACCGTTAGTATCTTCTGCCCCCACCTCTCATTTGGTGTCATATTACCACCGTTCTTTGCAGACACTTCTGGATGGGATGGGGGGGGCCTAGGATATATGGGTGGGATCAGGTTCTTCCCCCGACTTGACTTTCTAGGAACTGGTCTCATATTTGGCAACATATGTATCATTTCATCTGATGGAATCGATACCACCACATGCAATTCTATATTATTCATAATCTTTATTATACCCCAGTGCGACTGCACAAGATGGGATGTCTTCCTAGTGATTTATGTTCCAGATGTGAACATGAACCTGGTTCCCTATATCATATTCTTTGGATGTGTCCTAATGTCATTCCTTTTTAGAACTCCATCTGTACTGGTTTGGACCCCTGTTGGGACTTTCAGATGCCTTTAGGCCTGAAATTTTCATTTTAGGGGATTACTCCAGACTCCTAATAGGTAACTAGAGGCCTCATATGGCCCTTATTTCAGCCTGTGCCAAGAAAGTTATCTTATGGCATTGGCTAGATCAAGTCACTTCACAATTCCTGGAATGGTATAGGGAGATCCTGTTTGCTCTACAGGCTGAATGTTTAGTCGCAAACCTCTCTGGGTGCTCTGCTAGGTATAAGAAGATTTGGGAACCATTGCAAACCTTACTGACTATATAGGGTCAGCCAGTAATGGCTTTCATCCTTCTCTACAATGGCTACACGATCTATAATTCTCCCATATATTCGTCAAGAAGAACTCTAATTTCTGGGAGTGGAACTTATGTGAGAACCATAATTCCTTTGGTGGCGGAAGGGAGGGGGGATGGGGAAATGGAATGGGAGGGTTGATAGTTTTAGAAAATTTCAGACATCATTTTTATACATAGAAGAGTTCTTGCTTTTGGATTTGTGTTTTTTTTTTCTGTTCCTTTGGAATCTAGTCTGTATCAATAGATATGAAACACATGTGACTGCATTTTTAATTCAACTCTGCTTTATTTTTGAATAAAAAGATTAAAATTTGAAAAAAAAAGAATCTGTAGCATGCTATTGGAACCCATCAATGGGGGGCTGAGTGCCTGAAGGCCCCATCGATGGAATAACTGCCTGCATTGGCAATCCAGGCAGAATGTCTTGAATCATTTTAGAAAATGATATTAACAGAGCATGGGAGTTGAAGGCACCCTCAAAAGGACTGAGGCTACCTGAGTTGATGGGCCTTAGCCTGGCAACAATTGTGTCATGCTGTTCATAGTAGGTACTGTAGTGCCTAAGCCAGGCCCTGACCTTGGTGTCTCAGTGACAGTCAGAGAAGGCTATAGTCAATGTCGCTATAGTGGGAATACTTTACTTCATTGGTGACCAGGATCTCTCTGGCGAAGCAGACTTCTCTTTTTATCTATGTTTGTGTTTATGGCCAGATGATGAAGAGAGCCACTATGATGAAAGTTCTTTGTCCCGATCCTTAGACTTCGATGACCACCTTTCAGCTGATGGTGAGGCAGAAGTGGATTTTGAGCCTTTTTCTTCTCCATGGCTTTCAATATTTTTAACAGAAGGACATTTTCTAGAGCCTTCTTACTGTGTCGCTTCATAGCCTGGTTGAAGCTCTGGCAAATCTTTCATGTCTTTACAGGCCCAAACAACACACACAAACTGCATGTATGTGCCCTCTTGTATATGATATTTCCACATTTACAATACCAAAATAAAGGGTCTTTCGACTTCAGAGCCATACACAGATGACAAGAAAAAACACTAAGTAAAATAAAAAATGGCAACAGCTAGGTTGACAGTGTTTCCTTCAGCAGGTCCAACAAGGCTGACCAATGGTGGGAAAACAAAAATGAGGAGTGAAGGAGCTGCCCAGGTCTATATACACATAGATGCAGAACAAAATCATGTGCCGTCCCTGGCAAGCAAAAGTTTCCATGTTGCCCTAGTGCTGATGGCTTATACTGTAGTACCAAAGGTGTGACCTGCTGGTGAAGAATTTCTCAAAGAAGATTTTATATTACAAGTATGGGCAAAATAGTTACATTGTTGTGCTTGTACAAGGCATAGTGAAACTGATCTGACTTAGTTCGGCTAACATTCTGTTTGTTCATCTTGACCAGTGCAGGTCTTCCATAACTGTCAATGAAGTTAAAAAGGTCCCCTACTTTAGCAGACAATAGTCTTCATGCTAATCTCCCTCGTCTCTTTAGATAGACATGTGTGTTTAACAGCTCTTTAAGAGCTTCAGTTACCTGGCAGTGCAAGGTGGGGACCCCATAAAAGACTCAATGTAAGTTGTTATCACTCCATTGTTGGGATTTTCAATTAGTGTTCAAGCTGTGATCAGGGGCGGAGTGCTGTTAAGCTTCAGTGTTCCAAGTTTGTGACTCCATGTGTGTTGATGCACCCTACAGTACATGGTTAAGACCAGTGTCCTTCATTATCCTACATTTTGAGTATTGGTGCCCAACATTTTAATTTGAGCACTTTCTTGAATCAAGTGAAATGACAAATATAAATTACATCTGTATGTTTTTTACTTTATATTTTATTTACTGTAAAATCAGAATTAAAACCTTTGAGCTAAAAGTTCATTAACAAAAGATCCTCATCGAATAGAGAGTTGGGGAACATCAAGTACGTGGACAGTGGAGAAAAATGTACTTTTTTTTATTTTAGTTTTTGTTGACCGGGTAAGTGCACTAGACAAATCCTGCCTATTTTCAGGCACTACCCGGGGGAGGGGGATACAGATGAATGCCAACTGACCTTGAACCAGATTAAGCTGTTGGTGGTATTTTGAGTGAATGAGGGAAATTTGGCCAGGACACCATGGAAATTCCCCTACTCTTTTCGATAAGTGCCATGGGATCTTTAACATCCACCTGAACTACCACCAATCCAGGCAGATGGGACCTCGGTTTAATGGTCATCCGAAAGGCGGCACCTCAGAAGTGCAGCACCCCTCTCATGCTGCACTACAGTGTCAGTACTGGAATATTAACCCAAGTGCCAGATGTGGGAACTGAACCCACAGCCCTCTGATCTCCCAGCCTCAGAGGCAAGTGTGCTACCTACTGAGCCACTGACATTGCCATATAATAGAAATATAAATAGAAGCAACTAGTAGGCATTGTCAGTTACACATCATCAAAAAGGCTATACAGCATTACAAATAGAAGGACTGGTAGAGACAGAATACATTGCAAAAACCATCACTTAGTTACATAATACAGAAGAAAACAGTCCCATAACAGATATGGGTAAATAAAGAGTAGATTCCAACTATGTACAAAGTATGAGAATTCCCAGAATGCAGATATGGAGCTTAGATAGGTTCCCAGAGGGAACAATTAATGTGACCACCAACAAGTACAGCCATTAAGGGAGAGTAGGCTACAGGCTAGATGGGTGAGGGGGAGAGCACAACAGTGGGTGATACATTAAGGGTCAGGATGGGGGACCAAGGGGTGAGTAGGTGGGGATTAGAGGGAGATTCTTAAGACCCACAGGTCACCGCAACCAAGCTATATTGTGTCAGGGGACACCGGGAGGCTAGAAATGGCTGAGGTGTTCTTTACAGCAACATTGTACTGGAGGGGAGATTGTCTTCTGAATTTCAGATTTGAGCTGACCAAGGTGACTAAGGCTAGTAGTGGCCTGGGGGAGCTCATTTATCCAGGTGGGGGCCCTTACCTCAAAGGCTCACCTTCCCAAGGCAGTTCTTTGGAAAGGCACTGCTAGAACATGTCTTGTAACACTTCTCGTGGAGTGCTCAGCCAGGATCAGATGGAATAAGGCTTGTAGGAAGGGGGTGCAAGACCTAAAAGGGCCTTCTTCTCTAGACAGCAGGAGTGGAGCTTGATTCAGTCCATGAGAGAAGCCATTATGTCCCAATGTAAAGGTTGCACCTAGGCATAAGGCGTTCTGCACCTAAAACAAAGTGGCATGCTTTGTTGAGGTTAGTATGGACCCTGTGCAGGCTGGTTTCATGGACTGTGCTGGGAACCTTCACAAAGGAGACCCACAGGAGGGTGGCATGAGACCCCACAGGGGAAGGAAACAACTCCTGGTGGGGGACTCAGTCGTTAGGGGGGTAGAAATGGGGGAGGAAGGTGAGAGGGAGGTAAGGTGCCTGCCTGACACCACGGCTTGGAGGGACAGGAAGCAAATCCTCAGGATCATGGGAGCAGCTGCATGAGGGAGGGAGCTGGATGTCATTGTCCACCTAGGGACAAATGACCTGGCTGGGAATGGGATCAGAGCAGTGCAAGAGGAGTTTGTAGAGTTGGGGAGTGGCCTTAGACAAGTAGCGCATACAGTAACCTTCTGGAGGTGCTGCCTGTCTATGGCAAGGTGATGTAGGGTACTCCTCACCAGGGAATTCAATGAATTGTTGAAAAACTGGTGTGGAGCTCAGGGTTAGCTTCATTGGGACAGAACCTGGCGGATGCAGACCTATACTGGTGAGATGGTCTGCATCTGTCCAGGGGGGGAACCAGGATCCTAGGTGAGAGGTTTAAATGCTTCATTGGCAAGCATTTAAACCAGCCAAGGGGGGGGCACTGAAAAGGAGCAGGGAAATCCCAGCCTCCCCCCACAAACAACAGTAGTTAGTGAGGTAAACACCAAAGTAGAGAAGTCATTAGGGAGGGAGCAGGACAGAAGTAAATGTAAAAAAAGGCAAAGGCAGTAAGGACAGAAATGGGGCTAAAAGGGGTAAGGCCATCAAAAAGTGGAGAGTGATGAGTACCAGTGCCTGTAGTCTGTGTAACAAGCTCCCTGAACTAGTGGCCTTGATGGAAGAGGATTGCCTGGATATTGTGGCAGTCACAGAAACATGGTACACAGAGAACCATGACTGGGATGTCAACATACCAGGATACACAATCTACAGGAGGGACAGGGAGGGTAAAAGAAGAGGAGAAGGAGGAGTAGATCTTTATGTAAAGGAAGGAATCAAAGCAACAAAACTAAAGAGTAAACAGGGAGCAGATGAGACACTCTGGGTCACCCTGGAACAGAAAATGGCACCACAATCCGCATGGGGGTTGTATACAGACCCCCATCTCAGGGGGAAGGAATGAACAAGAAAATGATAGAAGGCTTCCATAGAATGGCAGAAAAAGGGGAGATATTGTTGATGGGGGACCTGAATATGCCAGATGTTAACTGGAGCACCTTTGCTGCAGGCACATCCAAGAGCAGGATCATTCTTGATGCCCTACAGGGGGCATGCCTCAGAAAACTAGAATTGGAACCCACTCAGGAGGGAGCAATCTTAGACCTGGTACTGTCAAATGGGGATGGAGAAAGAATCTCAGATTTAGAAGTGGGTAGCCATCTGGGAACAAGTGACCACCAACAGTGTGGTTCACGATAAGCACAGCCATACAATCAAGCCATACAAAAGCAAGAGTTATGGACTTTAGGAGGGCTGACTTTGGGAAAATGAGAGAGTGCCTCAGAAAAGTACTAGCAAACAGGCAAGAAGGAGGGGTGGAGGAACAATGGGGAGCAATCAAAACAGCCATCACAGAGGCAACAAGCCTTTGTGTAAAGCAAATCAACAAAACACAACGAAGGAAAAAAACGCTATGGTTCTCAAAAGAGGTGGCAGGGAAGGTTAAGGAGAAAAGGATAGCATTCAAGAAATATAAGGAAACACAGAAGGAGAAGGACAGAGAACTTTATCAGTTAAAGCAGAAAGATGCTGGGAAGGCAGTCAGAATAGCAAAGGCCCAAACCGAGGAAAGGATAGCCAACTCTGTTAAGAAGGGGATAAGACCTTTTATAGGTACATTAGGAGCGAAGAAAGACCAAAGGAGGAATACTGAGGCTTAATAAAGGGGAGGGAATGTGGGTAGAGGGTGACAATGAAAAAGCAGGGATACTGAACGAATATTTCTGCTCAGTATTCACAAAGGAAGAGGAGGGGAAGGTACCTAAACCAAACAAGAGAAACAGTCTGAAGATGGGGTTGATACCAGTCCATTTACAGAAGAAAGGGTTCTGAAAGAACTAATAAAATTGAAGGTGGACAAAGCAATGGGGCCTGATGGGATTCACCCAAGAATTCTAAAAGAACTAAGGGTAGAACTAACGACACCGCTGACTACTCTCTTTAACAAATCATGGGAGGATGGGGTGGTACCTGAGGACTGGAGGAGGGCAGATGTGATTCCTCTTCACAAAAGTGGGAGCAGGGCAGAGGCAGGAGACTACAGACCAGTTAGTTTGACCTCAGTGGTAGGTAAAATGATGGAATCACTTCTGAAGGAAACAATTGTTGAGTACCTAGAGGCCAGTGGGGCCCAGGACCCAAGGCAGCATGGATTCACGATGGGAAGGTCGTGTCAGATGAATCTAATAGATTTCTTTGACTGGGTGACCAAAGTAGTAGACCAGGGAGGGGCTGTGGACATGGCTTACCTAGATTTTAGCAAAGCATTTGATACAGTCCCACACAAAGATTAATACACAAGTTAGCCAGCCTTGGAGTGGGTCCCAAGATGGTAGCCTGGATAAAAAATTGTCTAGACAACAGGATGCAAGGGGTAGTAGTAAATGGAGTCCACAGTGAAGAAAGGAGGATTACTAGCGGGATACCACAGGGTTCGGTACTGGGACCGGTCCTTTTTAATGTCTTTATAAGTGACATTGCAGAGGAACTGGAAGGAAAAGTATGTCTCTTTGCAGATGACACAAAGATCTGCAACAAGGTTGATACACCAGATGGAGTGGAAAGGATGAGAAGGGACTTGGCAAGGTGGGAGGAATGGTCAAATGTATGGCAGCTCAGATTCAATGCAACGAAGTGCAAGGTAATGCACCTGGGAAACAAAAACCCAGGGCAAGAGTACACAATGGGGGGTTAGATACTGACAACAGTAAAAATGGAAAGGGACCTGGGGGTAATTATATCAGATGACCTAAAAGTGGGCAAGCAATGTGAGAAGGCAGTAAGGAAGGCTGGGGGGATACTGGGATGCATAGGGAGAGGCATCAATAGTAGAAAACAGGAAGTTGTTATCCCTCTATACAGATAGTTGGTGAGACCCCATCTGGAGTACTGTGTGCAGTTCTGGAGACCCCATCTCCATAAGACATAGACAGAGTGGAGGCTGTCCAGAGGAGGGCAACCAGAATGGTGCAGGGTCTGCACCAGAAGACATCTGAAGAAAGACTAAAAGGAGCTTAATATGTATACCCTTGAGGAAAGGAGGAGAGAGGGACATGATAGAAACTTTCAAGTACCTCAAGGAATCAACAAAGTCCAAGAGGGTGGCATCTTTCAGAAAAAGAGATGTGCAAGAACAAGGGGGCACAATTTGAAGATAGAGGGGGGACGGCTCAGAGGTAATGTGAGGAAGTATTTTTTCACAGAGAGGGTTGTGGATGCATGGAACAGCCTCCCTGAGGAGGTTGTGGAGTCAAGAACAGTGGGGGAATTCAAGAATGCATGGGACAGACATAAGGCAGTCCTAGTGGGGAGTAGGAGGAAGTAAGCTGTTGGTTAATTAGGATCTGCAGCTTATCTGTTAGGTAGGAAAATGGGCAGACTAGGTGGGCCAAGTGGTCCTTATCTGCCATCAAATTCTATGTTTCTATATACCACATTACCATAGTCTAGGATGAGTAGGTGTTTGCACTTAGAGGTTAAAATAAAATTAATCATGACAAATGAAGCCATACCTATGTCTATCACTGATTTCTTTAAAGATGATTGATGAGAAATGATAAATTAACTAAACTAAATTTTAAAGTCCTACCTTTTTAATTTTTCCTAACCTAACTGTACATGTAATGCTCCCCCCAAATGGGGGCTTAGCTTATTGCCCATTTCTCCCATATTGCTCCTGTTCCTGGAGTGCCTCTCAATGCCTGCAGGTCCCCAGATATGTTCCCAGTTTTTCACCACCCAGCTCCAGGTCCTCTGATGCCCTGATTGCCCCCAAGAGCCCCTTTTCTTCATTTTTGCCCAAATTGGGCAAGCTGAGTGCTGCAAAGCTGCTGACCATTTTACCTTTCTCTTTACTGCCGACCAGGGAGCTCGTGCACATGCGAACATGCTCCCCAAGTTTGGAATGCAATTGTGGTCAAAAAAGAATGGCTTCTTCTATTGTCCCAGCCCCTGAACAGGCTGACACAGAGGGCTGGTGACTCGGCTGATCCAGAGGAAGCTGCTGAATCTTTTTAAAACAAAGAGCGCCATATGCACTATTGGTGGCTGGCCTGACTCTATGAATATTAATGGTCAAGATATTAATATTCATGAGTGGGTCTACTTCATATCTTGGGACTGCAAGTTTCAGCAGTTGCTGCGGAGGTAAAAATGTAAATGAATGTAAAGTAAAAGTAGCACTTCCGGGGACACTGAAGGGGCTGATACATAATGGGGCATAGAAGTGGATAAGATGAAATAAGATATATTTATATATGCTGGCTGCTCCAGATTGTTGGAGAAGGACCCTGTAAATTGCCTGTCTGCTGCCTAGGGGCACTACAGTTCTGCAGCAGTGACAGGCAAAAGACTGCAGAGACATATTAATTAATGTCAGTGTGTAGAAGGGACTATTGGACTGTGGGGCACACAAAAAAAAAAAATTAACCTGGCTACACCAGAACCTTAATACTTGGACTGTATTAAACTGCAAATGGACTGAGTGTTTCAGCAGCCATCTTGTGCAGCCAGCAGCCAATCAGAAAGCCAGGTTTTCTGCCAGGACTCTTGAGCCTTTTGTAGGAGACTCTTGGGACTTTGCCAGGTGCTTGTCGGGAAAGTGCAGGGACCTAATTCAGGAGCAAAAACAGGGGGCCTATTGAACATTGAGTGAGCTTAATCGATATTAATTTTATGGACTGACAAGTGCTTTCAGCCTATGATATTTGGACACCCAAGTGGACTTAGCCAATCAGGAGCCTCAGAAGGACTCTATAAAACCCAGTGTATTTCCAGGCTGAGCTTGTGTTCATGCAGGAGCCCCTCCCAAGGAAGGGGGCTCAGGACCCAGCTAGGCAAAATGGGCCTAGTGATTCAGCATGAGCCCTTCCACAGAGGAGGGTGGCTCTTCTTTCTGCCAGAGAGACAAGTGGCTGCAAGCAGTAGAATTTGTTAGCCTGGGGGTTGCCAGAAATTGCCCTCTAGGGCTATCCTTGTCCCTTCCACATTGGGAAAATATGGAAAAGAAGCCAGCATCTGCCTGCAGTTGTGAGAGAGCAGCACACAAAGATTCTGCCTCAGCAGTGAGAGTGCAAAAGAATTTTTATAACTTCCAGAAAAGGAAAGTATTGGGGGAAGGACATGGCTTGGCTCTGAACAACATGAATGCTTGATACTTTCTCTCCTTGAGATCTACCAGTTTATCCACCTTCATCCAATGTTTTCCAGGTCAGCATTGTGAATCATCATGAAGATCCTTCATAAGCAAGCAATACTACATCTTGCCTGTGAGTTTATTTCATATTTCTAACCAATATAACAGCCTCTCTCCTCTGGTACTGCACCATCTACTCCCCTGGAGGCCTGCAACTATAGCTGAATCTATGCCGCATTCTTCCTCCTTCTCCAGAGTTGAAGCTATGTTCCAACAACTCATTTCTGACATGAATGATTTAAAAATAGCAACACAGCAAAATGCTGTTGCGCTGAATATGATGGACTCTCGACTTTCAGCCACCGAATCCAAAATCATACAAAATGAAAATTCAATGCATATATTACAGGTCACCATCAGGCAACAAGATCATGTTATCAAACAGCTGCAAACCAAGTTAGACGACATTGAGAACCATAACCGCAGAAATAATTTGCATTTTCTTGGTTTTCCCAAGGGAGCAGAGCTCAAAGATACAACTTTGTTTCTCTTACAAGCACTACCAAATATTCTGCAACTACCTTCTGACCATGGCCTAGTTATAGTAAGATCACATCGCTCCTTAGGCCCCAAAGCTAGCCCTAATCAAAAGCCTAGGCCGATACTTGCAAGATTTTTAAATTTTGCTTACACCAAATTAATACTTAAAAGAGCAAGAGAGCTCATTACCCTTACCTGGCAAGATTATCGTATTTCTGTTTTCAGAGACTTTTCTAAGGAAGTATCTACCAAAAGGTGAGCGTATGCACCAGTTAAGATGACACTCCACTAAATGGGCATAAAATTCGTGCTTAGGTACCCTGCGGTAATGAGACTCTATATCGACAACGCATAGAAAGATTTCAACACTCCTGAAGCTCTGTCAGCTTACTTAAATAACTTACAACAGGGTACTTGCACCTCTCTCAGTGGCAGCATGAAATAAGCCTCCAGTGTGAGTGTCCCCACTTTGAATGGAATCTGTGCTGATTCCCCCAGCTCCAAAGAAACACTCGACTCTCCTGTGCTACCCAATGCAGTCACCAACGACATAACCCCTCGACAATCAGCCCATATTCAAGAAAAAGCTGCTATGGGAACTCGCTCTATAAGAAATACCTGCTGCACCATGAAGGAAGCTTGGGGTCGGTCTAGTTCTCCCAGCTGCTCATTGCCTTTCAGCTCTCCCATCCCACTGAGCAACAAATTTACCCCACTCCACGATGTCTGTCACTCATCTCAGGAAGATCTACTTCAGGACGAATCGGCACCATGATCCATCATCGCTCCCAATTTAGATACTGGAATCATGTCTGCAGTCTAATTTAGTAAAAATTCCTAATAGCAGACAGAGGGAAGGATGTAGTAGAACTTTATATACAAATCAGAAGTGCTCTGCATAACATGTTTTTTTTTCAAATTCTGTGTTGACTACTCATTTAACAAAACCAGAAGCCAAATCTCCACTAGAGATGCAGTGAATTTAAATTCCGCCGGCGAAGTGAACGTGGAGTGGGCAATGCAAAGTGCTCACTCCACCTTGTCATTACCACTTTGCATTAAGGTGGAATGGCAATGCGAAGTAAGGCAAAGTCATTGTTTTTAATGGACTTCGCGTACCTCATCATGATTATAAGTGATCCGCTTGGTGTTTCAGATTTGGCAGCCCCTCCCACACACATCACATGGCTTACAGTACTGTAAGTCACATGCTGTTTAGCTAGGTAGGAAGAAAGTGAGTCATACAAGCAGACACTTTTACTTTCTCCTGTGCAGATGGAGAGAGAGAGGAGTGTGTTTTGTGACTGCTGATACTTTGAGATCAGAACGAGGAGAGGATTTAAACTTTGATTTAGACCCAACAGCTTTTTTAAAAGCTGAATTATTTTGTCTTTTCTGTCTGTACTCTTTTTTACTTAATTTGTTCTTTCTGTAAATTTTATTTTTCTTACATAGAGGGACATCAGTTGCAAATTATGTCCATGCTGGAACTGCTGCTGGATCACCATGGGATCCCATATTAGGTTTTTTTTTCCTCACACCATGGGCCCCCCCACACCTGTATTCCTTCACCATCCGTGACCCTTGTATGTAATTATGTCCTTTTTCGTTGTCTTCCATATGTATTCTGAGCAGTGGAAGTATACTGTGCTAAACTGCATCGGTGCAGTTTTCTTTCCAGTCTGTGTATGTGCTGCAGACACTGTTCAACTCCCTGACTTAAAAACACTTATTAATGACTACAATGGTGGAGTGGTGAAGCTTGGAGAGATACTACAAAACAGGCTTACAAGACATCCAAGTAACTGGTAAAAATATTAATGTTGTGATTCGTGACGTAATTGTAAATCATGATTTGTGACTGCATTTGTGACCGTGATGATAAAGAAATGCAAAAGCCTATGGCTGTACTTCCCCGGGCCCCGATGAGGTGTAGCACAAAACTCCCTGACTTAAAAACACTCATTAATGAGTACAATGGTGGGGTGGTGAAGTATGGAGAGATACTATAAAACAGGCTTACAATACATCCAAGTAACTAGTAAAAACAATTAGTGTTGTGATTCATGACGTGATCGTAATTCGTAATTTGTGACTGCATTTGTGACCGTGATGATGAACGTGATTTGTATCACGAGTGACTCCTGATGATAGTCCTAACTTAAAAATGCGTATTAATGAGTATAATGTTCATGCTGAATTATGCACCACACCTGTCCAGTACTCTGAAGGGAAGCCAAAGAGACAACTGTGACTTAAGTTAGAGATGGAGATGGGCCCTAAAGAGGTGCAAATGTACAGACAGATTAAGATTGCGCTGCACACTGAAGAGATGCAGATGCAAAGGCACAACACTTAACCAGTGCTCACCATCAGAAATTCAAATCTGGAAAAGAATATCTTTGCCGGTTAGGATGGGCCGCGGGGTTGGGGGGCAGTGTACTGCACTGCTGCAGTCAGAGTCACTAGTACGAGTAGCAGTAAAGATACCACAAAGAAGTACAAAAAATTATACAGCTGCAGTGGATAGCAGGTTCACATTTCTGAAATTATGTGGCACAATAAAAGGTGTCTGATTTGATGACATGCGTCACACACATACTCACACACAGACTAAGTAATGCATAGCAAATTGAAAACTTCAGTAATGTAACCACATATTTTAAACAAACTAAAATTGTGCACTGCTGCACCACAACAATCAGCAAAAAAATGGCAAGAATTATTGAAAATATTACTGTGTGTACATTAACACAGTTATACAAGAACTATCACCAAAACAGAAAGCACTGTCTTTTTCTCCAAGTTAATCTACCTGCATCACAGATATGCCCCTCCCCCAAAGCACACTTCCACAGTCTCTCAGTACACAGACTGAATGTTGTACATTAACATTCAAAATACACACACAAACAATAAACGCTCAATGATATAAACACAGGAGGGTTTCCTATAATCGATGAACTAAAGTTTCAGCAAAAAAATGACTCAAAAAGGCTTTTAACAGCTTTTAGAAGGTTTGAATCACAGAGAGCTCTCACAGCAGATTGTCTTCTACAGCTTCCTGCACACTACCCAAACTGAGGCTGTGAAGAACAATCTCAGAGCCCATGTGACCTGAAATCCCATGAATCACTGCAAAATTCGCCTTTGGGGCGGCAAAACAAGGTGAAGTACATTGTTTTCAATGTACTTCGTCTTAAGAATTAGTGGAGTAGTGGTTTGGGAAGGTAAAGAAATGCAAAGTCATTGTTTTCAATGGACTTCACGTTACTCATTAATAACGCAAAGTACTCCGCTTCGCGTTGCGGAGCACTCCGCGAATTCGCTTTCACTCTGCGTTCCACTTCGCGGAGGAACGAAATGGGTCCACTTCACCCATCTCTAATCTCCACATGAATAGATACCGCTAAAAAATGTTTCACTGCTACTGCAACTGTATTTATGACAAAACTAGGCACACAGTAATGAGCCTTGCGTTTTGCCAGTTAGGCCTTCAATGGTGTGACTAATGAAGGCTTAAGTGGCAAAGCGTAGTGGTCATTTGTGTGTGCCTTGTTTTGCCATCAATAAAGTTGCAGTATCAGTGAATATTTTTTAAGGCATGTATTCATAAATATTTTGGGTGCCTCAGCAATGATTCATGTCTGTTGGGCACGGTTTGTTAAAAAGCAAGAGTTTTTTGTGCTATTATGTCCTGAAAGTCATGTGTGCACCACTGTGACTGAGGTGCACACTGGCCCAAGACCTCTGAAAAATATTATATCATTTTGTCTGTAGCTGCTGATGGTACAAATAAAATATATGCTATATATTCTTATATTTATTCTTTATACCATGAACTACTGCAACAAATCAGCATATATATGTTTGCAAGAAGCTGGACAGTGTCTACACACACAGGAAAGTACACTGACTGCACACATGCAGTTTAACACAGTATATTGCATACCAGTACTCTAAAGAGAAGTCAAACAAACAACTGTGACTTAACTTACAGATGGAGAGTGTGCCTTAAGGAGATACAAATGCATAGACAGATTAAGATTGTGTTGTGCACTCAAGAGATAAAGACGTAAAGGCACAACAGCACCTAACCAGTGCTCACAAGTCACAAATGCACATTAGAAAAGGAAAAAAATACCTTTTGCCAGGGGGGGGTAGTGCACAGCGGTAACAGTCCACTACCAGTAAAGATACCACAATGCAGTACAAAAAATCATGCAGGTGAGGTGGATAGCAGGTTCACACTGCTGCAATTACTCTGTGGCACAATAAAAGGTGTCTGATTTGATGGCATGCATCACATACACACACACACACACACACACACTACAAGTAATGCGTTGCAAATTGAAAACTTCAGTAATATAGCCAATTCTTTTAAACAAACTGAAATTATACACTGCTGCACCACAACATTAAGCAAAAAAATGTCAAGAATTACTGAAAATATTACTGTTTACATTAACAAATTTATACAAGAAAAATATAAACAAGACTGCCTTTTTCTCCCAGTTAATCTGCCTACACCACAGATACGCCCCTTCCCAAAGCACATTTCAAGTGTCTCTCAGTACACAGACTGAATGTTCTAAATTAACATTCAAAATCCACACACAAACAATAAACACTCGATGATATGAGCACAGGAGGGTTTCCTACAATTGTTGTACTAAATTGTGAGTGAAAAAAATGACCCACAAAGGCTTTTTAACAGCTTTTAGAGGTTTTGAATCATAAAGCTCTGAGAGCAAACTATCTCCAGCTACCAATACACACACACTACGCAGAACTGAGGCTCAGCAGAACAATCTAGAGCCCATGTGACCTGCAATCCCATGAATCACTGCAAAATTTGCCTTGGAGCTCAATTACAAGGCGAAGTGATGTGAAGTACATTGATTTCAATGTACTTCACCTTAAAATTGGTGGAGAAGTGGTTTGGGGAAGGCGGAGTAATGCGAAGTAACGTGAAGTCATTGGTTTCAATGGACTTCACGGTCCTCATTATGATGCAAAGTACTCCACTTCGCATTGAGGATTACTTCACGGATTTCACATTACACTTTGAATCACTTTGTGGAGTGAACTTTGGCCACTTCACCCATCACTAGTCAGTATATAACTTGATGCAATACCCATCATTATTGGGGCTTGCAGGGCCTATCTCTGTAGATCCAGTTACCCCAAGATCTATCCCTAGCCAGGCAATTTTCGAACATTGACACATATAACATTCAGTTTCAGGTTTCTTTCTAGGTGGCACCATTTGCCTCGAAGCCTGATCATTAATTGGCATACACAGTCATCCTAAATATTTAAATTACAACTATATAAACTGGCTATGTCAAAATTATATACATATCATTTTTTTGTTGTTGTTGTTCTTATGGACCAATCTGATGAACCAAATATGTTACTTCTTTTAAGCACATTAGGGTTGCCATGGATTTAATTCTTGTCCCCCCTCAAATGGAATGATCCGTCCACTTAAAATTTGAACTTCTCAAAAGTCTTATAGAGCCCTCCTTAATTCACTATCAACTCTTCTTTTTGGACATAACCAACATTTTTTTATACCAAGATACATAGATAACTTGTATATGCAGAAAAGGTGACTTATATGCTTCCTATAACCAGGTCATAATCTAGTTAACTATAAAGCTGGCACATTATTCTTCTTTGTGTCACTATAAAACCTGGAATTAATATCCCTTTATTCTGCTCTCCCCTCCCTATTGGCCCATCTTAGGTGAGGATGTGATACTGGTTCTTCTCTGAAATCTGTATTATTTTCCCCGCCTGCTATTTTAGTAGTACTTGCCTCAAGTGACTCTAGAAATTTAGAGCCATAGCTAAATTATAACTGGTTGTTTACATTTTGCAGGTTAGTTTGTATTTATGCCTGCCCTGATGTGATGTGAGAGAGTCTCTGTATTTTACTGTACTGACTCATATCTCCCTACACATCTAAGGTGTTGTCATTGTGTTATTACAACTTATTAATAGGTTAGAACTGTTAAAGTGTTTTACATATTACCTTTTATAGATTATAAATCAGAGAGACATAATGACTGTCATTATTCAACTTTTCTTGTCACTACAATTTTTTGGTCCTGCCTACTTTTACATATTCAGGCTTTTTATACCACTAGCCTAACAATCAATGTTGGGTCTGCAATGTCCTCTGCATCAGTTTATTTATCTATTTTCCTTCAATTTGCTAAGTTGAGTCCCTCCTTCCTGGTTGCCTTTCCCACCCTTCTTGTATTATTGCTATGTCTGTTTTACTAATATATATCTGGAATGTTAAGGGACTCAATGCACCTTGCAAACGCAAGCAATTATTAAATCATCTCAAAAAACATAAAGCAAAGATTGCATTCTGCAAGAAACTAAACTATTAGTGGAGGATGTGGACAGACTCAAACGTGATTGGGTTGGTCACATATATGCATCATCATTTTCCTCTAAAAATGAGGTGCTGCAATGCTAATCCACAAGAACCTTAAATGGTCTCCTATAAAATCCATCTGTGATACAGAAGGGAGGTGGGTGATTGCCGCATTCAACACCTCTTCAGGCCCTTTAACTTTTATTTATGTTTACACCCCAAACTCTGATAACCCCGAGCTATTTCATAACCTAGCTCAACAAATCATTTCAAATAATCTAAATAATTACCCTGTATTGAAGGATGAATTTTAATCTTGCAATATACGCATATCTCGACAGAAGCAATACATCTTTAGATGCACACCCCAGAAGTATCAATGCTCTCTCTTTACTCATGAAGGACTTTGGTTTGTCAGACCTTTGGAGACTCTTCCATCCCAGAGACCAAGAATATACATTTTACTCTTCATTACACAAATCTTGTAGCAGGATTTACTATTGGTTCTCATCACCATCTAGCACTGAAAAAGTAATAGAATTTTCCATTTTACCTTTAATCATATTGGATCATCCCCTGTTAAATTGCATTTGCTTTTGGGGCCCTCCATCTTCTAAATCTCCTTCATGGAGGCTGGACCCATTATTATTTAAGGACCCAGAATTTTTACCATGGATAAGATTACAAATACAGGGTTTTCTCTCATATAATAATCATTTGGATACTTCTGCATCCATAACTTGGAAAGTTCTTAAAGCTACTATTCGTGGGAAAATTATAAGCTATGCAGCACATTGGAAAAAACTTAGAAAGCAACAACTTGCTGATCTGGAAAACCATTTAAAGAATAAAGTCAATATTTTAGCATGCCCAGTCCTAATCATAACTCCCCCTTCACTTAGAAATATTAAAACTCTGGATAAAAATTAACAAGCTTATGCAAATCTGAACTAGCCCTGTTTAAGCTGAAGCATAAATTTTGGGAACAAGGTGACAAATGCGGCAAACTGTTAGCTTATCACCTTAAAGCTCAACAAATGGAGAGAAATATTGCAGGCCTTAAAGACCACCTTGGTCACATCCATACTGATAACCCTGCAATTAATCACATTACGACATCCTTCTATGAAAAGTTATATGCATGGATAAAAGCCATATCACATCGGCCATTTTCATTGACCTAGCCAAGGCTTTCAACACAGTCTCACATACCCTTCTACTGTCGAAACTCTCTAAGGCAGGCCTCTCCAGTGTGGCCACAAACTGATTCAACTCATACCTGGCTGGCAGGTCCCAATCAGTAAGAACTGGTGCCTCCACCTCAAACCCCCTCCCGGTCACCATTGGTGTCACCCAAGGCTCTGTCCTCAGCCCTATTTTATTCTCCATTTTTCTCAATGACCTGCCATCGACCTACCTGCATGCTGCCATTCACATGTACACAGATGATACAGTCCTATACGCCTCAGGACACTCCCCATTGAAAGTTGCATCCAAGTCACCGAAGTCCAGCACTGGTTTTGCAGAAATCAACTTATTCTAAATGCCAAGAAAATGATCTCCATGACTTTTGGCATGAGACAAAGACTCTCCCACCTCCCCGCTTTCCCCATTCTCAAAAACACTAGATGGGACCCCTCTAGAAGTCTGCACCTCTTTCAGACACTTAGGGGTCTGGCTGGACCAACACCTAGACTTTTCCACGCACATCGAAGCAAATCACAAAAAACTGCACCCCAGACTGGGTGTTGCATCTCTCTGCCAGCCTGCAAAGAGATACTGCAGAAAATGATCCTCCCTATTATTGACTACGGGGACATAGTCTACAGTTCTGCCCCAAAATCCACCCTGGCTAGACTGGATTCTCTTTTTAACTCCTTCTGTCGCTTTGCACTAGACTGTCCACCCTCCACTCACCACTGTGACCTCTACAGGTACTTTAACCTACCCGCCCTCGTAAATAGGTGCCAGTACAACTGCTGCTGTCTCACAGCCAAATTCTGGGCCCAGTTACTGCCCTCCTACCTAGCCTCTACCCTAACTGCTCAAACACCATCAACATACTCACTCAAAAATTTCGACTCCCACCTACTACAAATCCCCTATATGGCTACCTCTGCTAGACAGTCGGCTTTTAGAGTCCGACTACCAAAACTATGGAACTCTCTGCCGGCTGACATCCGGCTCTACCCCTCCTCTCAGCAACAAATCTCCCTTCTAAAAGGGCAAGTCCCCACAAGCTGCTCATGTCAACTTGATGTGCACTAAGTATGGGCCAACTCCCCAGTGCAAAACTATGTTGTCCACTCATATGCTTAACTGTCCAATTTAGTTTGCCAATATCTCTTCTGCATATTCTGCCTACTATTTGCTGTGTACTCTCTGTTCTATCTTTCTGTATATACTACTTCTAGATTATTATCATTGTACTTGTAGAACTTATGTACCTATTGTCTCAAACCTATGTAAATTTTGGTGATCTGTAATTCTGTATTCTTTACTTGTATGTACTTATCCCGTTCCCTTCTACCCCCAGGACGCATCTGGAATCGAGCGGTAGTCTGCTCAGTATGCCTTTCCTGGTAAAACATTTAAATAAATAAAATAAATAAATATGCACCCCCCTAAGCCAATTCCCAATAATCAGATACAGAGCTTTCTGGATAAAATTCATCTCCCTCATCTCTTTAACCAAGATATGGAACTTCTGGATAAACCTTTTACTATACAAGAAATTCAAACTGCACTAACTTCCATAAAGACTGGTAACTCACCAAGGGGTGACGGATTCCCCGTCGACTTCTATAAACCACTTTCAGACAAACTTTGCCCTCTACTTTACAAAGCATTTAAGGAATCTGTTCAGCTTTGGAAACTTCCTCCCACTATGACTGAGGCAGTTATCACTGTACTCCCAAAAAAAGATAAAGACCCCTCCCATCCCGCTAGTTACAGGCCAATTTCATTCTTAAATACTGATGGCAAAATATCTATGAAACTTTTAACTTTGCATTTGAATCCCTTAATCTCTAAACTAGTTCATCGATCACAGGCTGGTTTTGTTAAAAATAGAACAGGTGCAGACCATTACGTTCCCTACTCAACCTAATATACAAAGCTAAATCCCTTAATTCTCCAGCAGCCACAATTGCTATTGACTTTGAAAAAGCCTTTGATTCTCTAAATTGGAAATATTTGTACCAGGTTTTGCTTCATTTCGGCATAACCGATAGCTTCTGCTCCTGGATTAAACTGTTATATACCCTTTCTTCAGCTAGAATTTTAACTAACTCCACCCTTTCCTTACCTTTTCACTTAGCAAGAGGGACTAGACAAGGCTGCCCTCCATCACCCTCACTATTTGTCTTAGCCATGAAACCCCTAACTGCCTATCTCCGCCAAACCAATAATATTAAAGGGATCAGAGCTCAGAGCTGTTTGTTTGCAAGACAGATTCGAGCTGGCAGTGAAGAGTTAAGGTGCTCTGCTCTGTTTGAGCGGCATGGTAGTTCACGTGGGAGGCACATGTGAGGCCCGAATTCCAGCCTGTTTGCTGTTGTGGAGGAAGAGAGACAGAGAGTCAGAAAAAGGTGTTTTCAGAAGGATTCTGAATTTGTGAGAATGAAGCAAGCTGCTGCTGTGAGACCAGGCTAATCCTGTAGAAGACCAAAGATTTTGCTGATAGCGATCGGCCTGTCAGGACTTTAGCTACCATAGTGCTCCCAGATAATTGCAGTGATTTTTGCGATCGGGACCAAGGAGTCACCTGCCTGGTACAGTAAACTTTCTTTTACATATAAATGTGCTACATACTGGAAGGGGATCGCTATCTGGTTTCCCCAATTGCTGTAAACTGTGTGCTAGTGCTGGAAATAGTTTTCCCAGCAAGAATCGGACTGAATTTGAGCTGCCTGGTGCAGATAGACCCTGCCATGAGGGTCTTGCCTCACTACCTTGCTGCACAGAAAGATCCATCATCGAGGGACCAAGCTTCCTCTGGCAACCCAGAGAGTTCATCCATCAGCCCTCCTGTGTTTAGCCTGGGTATCATGAGTAATTATCAGGGTAGCTCCCTGCAACTTTTGTTTAATCAAAGTGTGTCATCTGATTGTTTGTGCTTTTCATTCCACAAACTGAGCCATCTGGCTTCGGATTACAAATTATGTGTGCATGTTCTTTTTCCATCACAGGGCCCCAACCAGCTACAATGGACCTGGCCAGCCCCTTTCTCTGTCCTGGGTACCCAGAGAATGTGATTGAGTGGGACTCTAAGTTCATGCACAGTATTGTGATTATTAATGTGTTCAAGCTAATTAACCTGATTATTCCCCTTCCTTGTTACAGACCCCTGAATAAATCAGATCTGTTTGTTTCTGCAAATTTATATTGACTGTGGTGTCAATTTATGCTAAAGGTATTGCATTGTTGCTGTTGTACTGCATCACCTTATTTTACAGGGGTCCCCAGAGTCAAGCTGAAGGAACCAGTCCTGGGGGTAAGTGCCAAGTACAAGTGTAGGTGGTTTGCATATCTGGGGTATTGGGAAAGTTACTGTTGTGTACTGCGTGGACCACTAGTGGGAGGAAAGAGGGGTCCCAGTGTCCCAGAGGCCTGTGACCTGGTTAGATTAGCCACAACCAACCCAGACCTTTGGGTGGAGACACCCATTTTAGAACTCAGGCCCCTTAACCTGTTAGTGGCCAAGCAGGCAGGGGTAGTAGCCCAAGGGATAGTGCCACCTAGGGGTTACAATAACACAATTATTTTCCTGACACATATTGTTCCTCCACTGCTTCTTTATATATATATATATATATATATATATATATATATTAATCTATTGTATACTTCTAACTGTTATGGCACTTTCAACTTTATTATGCTGTCTCTGCTATGCTTCTAAGCATTGTATGGTTGGAAGTTCTTTTCTCTATTTTATTGGAAAATTTGAATAAAAAGATTAACTGTAAGAAAAGGAAAGTATTGAGACTCTTCCTGAGTGAGTAAACCCCTCTACTTACAAATACAAGTTTTAAGAGATTTGTGAGAGGCAACAAAGCCCGGAAAGTTTAGAGAGTGACTGCCTGTCTGCACCCTGCATCTGACTAATGTTGAGAAAGGGTGGACATCTGCTACACATGACCAGAGAAGGGTCCAGTGATTTGTGAAATGCTGTTTGTGACTGTGTAAAGCATTACAGGACTGGAAGGGGAGTTCCCTAACCATGTGGAGCTTTTCCTAACAGTGCCTGGGAAGCCAGAAAATGTCTAAATGTCCAAGTTGGAGCTGCTAACACCAGTAAAGCACAAGGGACTATGATTGCATAATTTGTGCTTGAGAGAGCTACGTAATTATTTGAACTACCAAGTCAAAATAACCTACTGGGTGGGGGATCCATGCCCAAAGCACGGCTTCTGTGTTAAAGGCACATTTTGGAAACAAATTGGTCTTGCGTGAACTATAAGCAGTCAGTTCACCCTAGCCTTACGGAGCAAGCACCCACCTGGCAAAAGTCTATTTTAAGAGTTTAAAGAACCATGGCAGCCATGCTGGCCCATGGCTGAAGTGACTACAACCAGCTAAAGTAAATGTAAATGTGCTATTGATAAATGTGCTGAATGCAATGCATCCATCACAAATTGACCTGGAACAGAGTCTGGTAGTGTGCCTCCTAGGCTGCTGCCATATGCGCTTCCACTGAGAGAGGTATAGCCTAGACATAGGGTCTGAAGTGTGCTGGTCCTGGTCCAGGCCTGGTCTGATCCAGAGTGTGATTTTAGCCTGGAGAAGGGTGCTACAAAAAAAAGCTAAAGGTGTTTCTCCATCTGCAAACGTTATAAGATCCTGCAGCCAGTTTTGGGCCTTGGCTGTAAGCCTTTGCCCACATCCTAGCCTCCGGGAGTTAGAGTCCGCCTACTGCAATCACCCCAGTCTTCCTTGTACAGCCTGATTGTAACTTTGCCAATGATGACCTCACACAATGAGTAAGCAGACTCTGATCTGCCCGCAAAAAGGGACTGTAAATAGTTATTCCAAGTTCCTTCAAGTTGAAAAGCAAGGCCCTAGCTAACTAAGCATGGCAGTAACTGTTCTGACAGAGTTAATTTAAAGATGATCATCTGGTGAGATGTTAACTTGATTTTTCCTTTCAAAGTGCCCCATCACAGCTGCACCGTATAAACAGGCCTGCACCTTTAGACTCTAGTACTGGTTACCCAGATAAAGATATTTGGGATTTAGGGATCCTAATGCACTTCTGAAAATGGATATCAGTGTGGGGAATGTGTCAACCAATTATTTATGCAGCTAGCTAGAGAGATAGCCAGGTAAATCTGAATACCTCAGAGATTGGTGGGTGCCACTGTGATTGATGCTTAATCCAAATGCAAAATGATTATTTAATTCAAAAGCCAAACAAATCAATCAATCAGACTTTATTTAACCAGGTAGATACATCATTGAGTGAGCTCATTTGCAAGATGGTCCTAGACACAAAGGACAAATACAGGTACAGTAGTACCTATGCCAATCAACTATAAATAGCTTAACCTCTGCTTCCAATTTCCCTCACCTAACTCTTCCCCATATACTGTAAATAAATTGTTGTTGTTGTTTTTGCATAATCCTATTGTGTGAGCATATTATTAGAGAGAGCCATTAACTGAGCAAACGTCTGAAATGTGGGGAATTAAATTCTGTGTCATGCGTGGGTTGGCTTTTTGGTATTGTGGGTGGGTACAGCATCCCAGGGGGTTGTAGCAGATATTATTTAGCCACTGCACATTTATGTTATCTTGGGAAAGAACCAATTTTAAAGTAAAGTACAACCCCAGGCCCCTCAACCTTGGTCTGGCCAGCTAATGCAGGGGTTGTGTAGCCCTTCAGATACCCGGCACCAGGGTTACATACACAAATATAGAAACTGAGTAGTTAATACCTAACTATAGTACTGTGCTTGTTTTTCAATATTTTACCAATGCAACATAGTACACCTCTATTATCCACCACCCTCAAAAAGCTTGTGCCCTAAAGTTGGCGGATAATAGAGGGTGCACTGTACTTTAATCTGTAGCTATTGTTTCTTATATGTCTTCTCAGTTTTCAGTTCACATTCTACCACATTATCATAACAGCCAAGTAACAAATTTATTTCAATAACCCTCTATTCTTATGGCAATACTGAATAGCTTTATGTGGGTGTGCATAATTGTCGCCTTGCTTTAGCTAGATTATCTTCTTTCAGAAAATGTCTTAGTTTTGACAGGAAAAATGTAATAACATTGCATACATACTAACATGTTATGTACAGTTCTTAGACAACACAGCAGGAAATCACTATAAGGGAACAGGCTCCCATTCACATCCCTCATCATGTCTGACATGACTCTAGCTTTCATTCACATCTAGAAACTAAGATGCAAGGGCAGACCTACTGGCCAAGTGGGGTAATTTCTGCTTAGCATTAATGAAATTTGGGCTAATACCTGGGCCTTCGACTTCTACCATGGGCAATTGACCCCTTCTGCTGCAAAGCTACCACCCGGTAGACCAGAAAAGGCAGGTATATAGATGGGAATTTAGAATCCAGTAACCATCCATTGCATCAGTAGTCACAACAAGTTGTAGAACCTGTCTGTTTAAAGCTCCTTTTTTGTTGCTGCACTGATTGGTAGCAGAATGGATAACTGCTTTAAATATATGAAAAATCCCAAATGTACCAGAACATACTGAAAGACATTTAGGCTTTAAATTTAATAATTTTGGGGAGAAGAATATAGGGACTGTATGTAAGGAGCTAGCAGTGTCAACCACCTTGGGAGGATAAATGTGAACCAAGCACCAGGCTGGCCTAGACAGTTTGAAACCAAGTAGGCTAGTGGAGCTCAGAAATGAACTAGTATGAGTTCTTGCAGAAATTTTCAGGGATTTATTGCAAGAAGGAGATATGCTGTACCAAGAAAACAGGCAGTCATGTGGTTTTACTTTTTATAAAGCATGTAAGGGAGATCCAGGAAATCATAGGCCAGTCAGTTTAATGTGAATACCAGGGAGGATTCTGGGGACTATAATCAAAGACAGGATTATGGGTTTCCTAGAAAATCCTGGGGTCATTAAAGGGTGGTGGCACAGGTTCACAGCAGGTAGGTTGTCTCAGACTAGTCTGCCGGAGTTTTTTGAGGAAATGTCAAACAAATTTACAACAGAAACTCTGTTGATTTTGGCTATTTTAATTGATCAAGACATTTAACAAGGTAAAGCATTTGAGGCTCATATGTAAGATCAGAAAGCATGGCATGGAGAGAATACTGTAACGGACCACAGACTGGCTGTGTGACAGAGTACAAACCATGGTAGTGACTGGCAGACATGAAAGATGGAGTGGAATCACCAGCTGAGTGCTGCAGGGATTAGTTCTGGGGCTTGTACTGTTCAATCTATTCGTCAATTACAATGACATCGAAGAAACTCATTATGCTTTGCACTGTTTTTGAGACTCTAGAGTATGTCTGTCATTTGGATAGATATGCAGAAACCAAATCATTTGGCATTTTTTTCTCCTCTTGTATCCTTCATGGATCCCACATACAGCACTGCACTTCTTCCAATTTGCTTCTCTGGTATACTACCCCTGAGTATACTAAATCCCTGTTTTGAAGAAACTGTGGACAGCCAGACATGCAAATAACACAAACTTACCAATGTGATTCACAAGAATGAACAATATGATGGTTCTTGAATAGGCTGGGAAAATGGGCTGATAAGTGGCAGCTGAAGCTTAACATGGAAAAACAGAGTACTGCATGTGGGACCAAAAAATCAGGATAATTATAAAAAGGGACCTGAGGGAGCGATCATGTGAGTGATTAACAAGATGGTCTCTTAAACCACCAGCTCTTAGCCACCCTCTAGCAATCCTCAGACATTCTTGCCTGATCTGACAGTAGGAGTACTATTACCACATGGACAGTTCCTTGAGCCACTGGCAATGCTGACAAAGACTGAGGAAATCATCACCTGAAGCTGGACTATAAATGGAATAAAACTGCTTGAGACCTTGCCTCCCCTGAGCAAGCCTCCCTAACTAAAAAGACTGACCAGTACCGGGGAAAATGTCAACAGTGCTGGGGTCCCAAGCTGACTTGCTAGAAAAGATGGCTGAAAATATCAACATGATCAAAACCATAGTGAACGAAACATAGGACTCAAATACCAGCCTCAGGCTGCATAGTCCAGAATAAAAAGCAGACTGCCACAGTGGAAGTGTAGCTATCAGATGAATGACCAGGAGTGTACACTAGGGGCCATTGCAGCAACCTGGGTCTGGAAGGAAGGCATTGAGGGACGGGATGCTGTGAATTTTCTTTACTGTAAACTCCCAGAGTGGCTGTCATTTAGCAGAGACTTTGAATTCTATCTCATCTGTGCTGACAGGTGGGGAAGAAGGCTGACATGAACACCACAGGTAGACCTTTTCTGCTTCCTATGATTCCAAGACTGGGAAATCATTTTGAGGGTTGCACAGGAGCTGTACAAGGTCAAAGCACCAAGCAGTGGTATAACCTTCTTTCCAGACTGCTCTTGCCTTGACCTGGATAAGGAATAGGCCTTTAAGGCCATAAAATAAGGCCTGCATTATTTAGGGATAAAGTATGTGTTAAGGTATCTGACAGTTTGAAAGGACTCCATCAAAGACAAACCCCAGACTTTTATACAACTGCGGTCATGGATGAGTAGCTCTAGCAGCAGCAGCAGAAGCTCACTACCCCCCCCCCACATACTGATCTCATACTCCCAGACACAGAACAATCCAATGTAAATGTGGAAATTATGGGCCCCCAGCACTGGGCAAGAGAACAGATACATCCTAGAATAAGAACAATATCTCAGTCTGTTGGCTTCCAATTTGCAGTGAGCTGGAAAACGTAATATAAAGGTGACCGTCTCCTATAGAGTAAATAATGGCTCCTTGGTGATAAGGTAGACTGGTTATGTTATTACACAGTGCCATATTGTCCTTTGTTTCTCTTATAGAAAGGTGAAGTTGAGTTTAACACCCTAGTTTGCCTCTGTACTTCCTTTCTTGGGCATTGATAGATCTGCAGCCTTTACAGGTTCTGCTATGGCCTGAGATCTGAACACACTAGAATCCTCTACTTTTAGTGCTAACCTGTTCCATGAGTTGACTTCTAGCATGGCAGGGTCCTGAGTATGGTGCTTCCATGTCATCCCTCCCTATCCTGCTTTGCCTAACACCATTATTCAGACATCAACTCCACAACCTTTGTTTAATATGAGCACCAAGGGTGAAGACTTACCACACCTGCCCAACTCACCTCTGCTATTTTTATTTATTTATTTATTGAAATGTTTAATCAGGAATGCACACTGAGCAACAAGTTGCTCATCTCCTGGTGCAACCTGGGGGGAAGGGGTACAATAGGAATACAATTGGAATGAGACATTAAACATTCAAGTTACAAGATTAGCATTAACATACAGCTGTAAGGCAGGTGTTACAAACACTGCTATAACAGTGTTGCACATAACATGTAGAAAGAGTGGACAATAATAAGTGGTGGGTTAATAAGTAAACAAGTGCTTAAGTGAAAGAAAAGGGGGAAGGGGGGCGGGGTGAGATGGGGAAAGGGGAAGAGTCATGCCCCTGGAGACCCCCTCAGGATGTGAGGAACCCTGCAAGGGGACTAGTGGGACCAGAGAGAAGGGGATAAGGCAGTGTCCCAGAGAGACCCCTTTAGGATGGTGGAGGAAGGGGGTAGATCAAATATACAAGCCCCTTGGGGGGGTTGGAGAGAGACCCATGGAGAGCATTCAGGGTCCTTTACATTCTTGTGAGATCAAGGGAAGCCAGTAAAGGGGAGCAATTTGTGGGAAGGAGGGCTAGAGATTTGGGGTTGGGTGTGCATTGGGTAAAATGAAGGTGAGGGTAGAAAGGTAGGGTTTATCCAGGGCTTAGAGGAGGGGAATTATGGAGAGACATGGCAGGAACAGCTAGGTGCAAGGTAATTATTGAGGGCTGAGCTGATGGAGTAGGCAGAGGATGAGTGCAGGATCTGAGGTGAGAGGGAATTCCAGATTTTTGGGAAGCAGTGAGAGTAACCTGATTGGCCGATTTGGGTGGATCTGCGGGGGACAACCAGGGTACGCGAGTCAATTGATCTAAGGGAATGGGATGGTGGGGAGGGTGTTATAAAGGAGGAGGTGAGGTAGGAAGGGAGCTCACCCAACCAGTGCTTGGAAGTGAATTTAGCACAGTGGGAGAGTCACCTGTTTGTAAGAGAGGGGAATGACAGGGCACGGTAAGGATCGCAATGCTGGGTGCAAGGGGGGTATCCAGGGCAAAGTGGCAGAAGGCATTGAACAGGATGTCTAGTCTGGCCAAGGAGGACTTAGTGGCAGCACCATAGACTACGTCACAGTAGCTGAAAATGGGCAGTATCATCTTCTGGACAAGTTCACACCTAGCCGTTAGAGGGGTTCCTGAACAGGGCACCAAGCTTAGGATGCAGTTTTTTCTGGATGGTGTCAATATGTCCAGTGAAGTTTAGGTGTTGTTCCAACCAAACACCTAAGTACCTGAAGGAGGATGTGTCCTCAAGTAAAGTCCCATCAAGGATGTGGAAAGTGGGTAGGCAGGGCAGCCTAGAGAGTCTCTGTCTTGTGCCAAAGATCATGGAGACAGTCTTCTTGGTGTTGAGGAAAAGTTGATGGTTAGCAAACCAGAGTTGAATCTCCCTGGAAGTTTCCTTAACCTCGAAATTGTCTACTCGCTTGAACCTGTTATAGCTTGTTTTTCTATGAAACTTAAAAACGTTACTGCCTTAAACTGTTAATAGCAAATTTATGATGTAACTTTCCTGTCTGGTTTTACCTGTAATGTATATCGTGCTTTGTTAAATGTTCTTTGTGAAGTGGAACCTTTGTAAAAGAGCCCTGGCTCAAAGGTATTAATTCCTAGACTAATAAACTAAACTAAACTAAACGAATCTTGTCAAAGTCTTGCTGTAAGCTGGTTGCAACCTTATCAGGACAGGAGCCAGATGAATACAAGATTGTATCATTAGCATACATATGTATAGCTGAGGATGGGAAGAAAACAGAGGGAAGGCCATTTACGAAGATGGAGAATAGGAGGGGCCCTAATACCGAGCCCCAGTGGACTCCAGTGCTAATCAGGAGGGGAGGGGAAGTGGTGTCCAAGATCTTAACTGATTGGGTTCTGCCAATAAGGTAGGCCTTGAATCAGTTTGTGGCACAGGGAGATAGGCCAGCTGCCATGAGTTAGTCAAGGAGAAGGGAGTGAGAGATAGTGTTGAAGGCCTTGGCCAGGACAACAAAAATGGCACAGGTAATTTGGCCATTGTCCATCCTGGTTAAGATGGAGTCTGTGAGCCATAGGAGAGAGGTGGTAGTTGAGTGGTTTTTCCTGAAACCAAACTGGAAAGGGGTGAAAAAGGAGGTGTCAGATAGAAAAGAGGTGAGTTGGGAGAGGGCAATGTGTTCTTGAAGCTGGCAAGCAGGGGCATAATTATAGGGGGGGACAGGGGGCACAAGTCCCCCCCCAACTTTTGACACCACCCGCTTTTATGGTATTTGTAGCCCCCAACATTTTTATTTAATTTAAATCATCCGTTCACAATTAGTAGCCAGCACATTCAGCATCGCGCTTGTTTAACGTCTTTTTTGTTGTTGATGTTTGCACTGCCGCTGCCTGCTGTGGCAAGAATGCAACAAGAGGAGCCTGATGGTGCCAAGAGTAGACAGTAGACTGCATCTTCTTGACTTGCACCAACCAGGAAGTAGCGTGTGAGTGGCATGACCTCCTGGCCAGTAAAAATTAAACTAACCTTCCTCCTAAAACCAATCGCGAAGTCCGAGGAGGAGCTGGCGGGAGACTGACTGCTGTGGCGTGCCATGCGTGCATTTGTGAGGAGAGACTGAGGTAGTGGACTGGAGTGTCATCTCGATTGAGCGCTGTGGTATAGCTAACAAAAAGTCAAAACGACCCAAAGAAATCTATCTCTGGCTGCTGCGTTGTGAGTGACTGCCAGTACGGAGTAACTCGTCATGGTTCTAGCATTCAGGCAGCAGTACTGATCAGTCTGGTCGCCTCATTGTCGGACAGTCTGACATACCTCAAGTTCAGTTCAGGCCTGCCCTGGCTATTCTGCTACTAGGAGGAGGCTAGCAGTAACAGCAGTGATCAGTAGTCTGTATTCAGGGGGGAAGGGACTAGTCGGACTCAACAAGACTGTCGTCTGGGAGAGGGAGACAGAGTTCAGTTCAGGGGCCTCTGGGGCATGTGCAGTGCTGTGGTGCGAGTCTTGAGTCTGCGTGTGTGGGAGTCGATGATGAGTCTGCCTGGTGAGGAGCCTGGAGGAAACACTGCCTTCTGCAGACTGCTTGAGGCGGGAACCCACCTGGAAACTGCCTGCTGGAGTGCTGGTTGCTGCTGGCATACATTGCTGCATCCATTCTGCCACAAGAACTAGCAGGTAATTTTTTGGTGTATAGTGACTGTCTGTACTACTTCTACTATTCCCCACAGGTCCCAAGTTTCAGCAAGTGAGTGCTGTTCCAGACATGGGGAATGTATCACCTGTCTGAAAAAAAAAATACAAAATTATTTTTTAGTCAATCACAGGTCCTTAAAGAGTGTCACCTAGACAAGACACATTTCACATTGGATGTGACTTCAACCCCGCCCAAGCCCACACCAGATCTCCTTTGCAGTGAGTCAGATCGTACAGTGACAGGTAGGCCACTTTGACTGGATGCAATTATGAAAATGGCTTATAATATTTTTTAGAACATCTTAAAACACCCAGCATAACCCCAGCCCACACAGGTCTCATCTGAGTACAGATGGAATTCTAAGAGGCCTGAGGATCCAATCTGTGTCCTTTTCAGATTTTACTCAGCCTGGCCCAAGTCACTGGCTCATGCATTTTGCTGCTTTTGGAAAGTCTGTGCTGGTTGGAGGGTTTAAATGTTACTTTGTGGGTCTGACAGCGAAATGCTGGTCAATTGGGAGCTATGATTCCCTACATAATTGCTTGACTCCAAGTTCAACCTATTGATTGTTTTATGTATACCCTTCTCCCTTGTACCCCCCCCCCAGGTCGCACTGTGAGATGAGCATATTTTTGCTCAGTGTGCCTCTCCTGGTGAAACATTTTCAATAAATAAATAAATAAACATAAATACATCTGCTGACAATGTGCAACTTAGCAAGGGTCACCAGGCAACTCTTGTGAAGCTGGTTAGCAGGCTGTAGAGCGGGGCAGATGGGCAATAATAAAGCTTGGATGTGCATGTGTTGGGCAGCCCATTTCTGGTGGGATTGGATGGGGAGCACATGTGCCTCCTGTGGTGATGCAAGACAATCAGGCAGTGGCAGCAGAGAAAGGGGGGTTCTTGCAAAAGCCACAAGTTACAGCAGCAGGCTGGGAGTAGAACAGGGTGGTCTCTGAGGAGCAGGGACAGGTATGGTGGCTCACCGTGGCTGCATTGTGGTGTTAAACTCAGCCACATGGAGAAGGTAAATTTATTATAGTCAGTTGGAGCGGTCTGAGTGGATGAGTGATGATTCATGTAGATATGTGTGACAGGCTGCATGGTACATGTACCTCAGGGAGCCCCTTCTTGGTTTCGGAGGCTGTGTTTTTTTGGTACCTGACTGCTATGATG
This sequence comes from Neoceratodus forsteri, assembly GCA_016271365.2. NCBI lineage: Eukaryota > Metazoa > Chordata > Ceratodontiformes > Ceratodontidae > Neoceratodus > Neoceratodus forsteri. The sequence goes on along the minus strand of CM028132.1, from coordinate 962,274,315 downwards.
CTTGCTTGTACAGCTGCCCATAGGGTCCTGCTATTAGGGAGCCACAGATAGGTGCTGAACCCACCGGTGTGTGTGGGCAGATAAGTTCCAGACAGATCATTGTATGCAGCAGTGTGAGTGGGGCATGGGAAGATGGCAGCATTCTGGAAGGTCTTTGGTGCACATTTCAGTCTATCATTTTGGGAACACAGAGTGTCCCACAGTGTACATGCACAAGCCACTGTGTTGTGTATGGTTAGCCCACACTGCCAGGCAAAGCAGAATGGAGAATAATAACGATAATAATAATTTTAAAAAGTAGGGCATTTGTGGAGAACATTGGACAGCGGGCACGTATTAGGTTACTTATGGTACTCTAGGGTAATCTCCCGATACTGAATTCAAGTAACAGTTTAGGTGCAGCCCTGCCACTATGAGTACTTGTTGCTGCTGGCTGCTCTCATCCACAGTCAGGTACTGATCACAGTGCTGGCAGCCCCACATCTCAGATCTCACAATGATCTTCTCAACGTCCCCCTTCCTGTCTTTCCCTAACCTGAATGTAGCTGTACTGTGCTAGAATGGCATATTCAGTCCCTCTCTGGCATTCATTCTTCTCCTGCTCCCCACCAAAACTGGTGGCGCTCTGCCATTCCATCATGAGATATGGTTAGTACAGTCTCTTATGCTATTTTTACATTATTAATAATAAGCATGATCTTCTGGTAAGCCAGGCTGACAGCAGCAGAGCACAGGTGAAAATAGGCTTTCCTACCCAAATAAGATCTAGGCGACCTATAGGTAGGCACGGTTAAATGATGTGCGCATGATTACACACCCGTCATTTAATAGTGCCTAATCAAAGGAAGCCTAGATCTTTTAAGGATAGGAAAGCCCATCTTTCCCCTTGTTCCCTGCTGCTATCAGCCTGACTTACTGGAAAGATCTGTTTATTTTTGATATGTCAAAAAACCCGGGGACTGTACTACCTGTATTCATGATGCAAAAGGGTTATGAGCTTACCAGTTTGTGGTGTGGGGAGAAGTAGTGAAGAATGAATACCAGAGGGGGATTGAGAAGCCCACTCCTGTAAGGTACTGCTATATTCAGGGAAGGGGGAACACAGAAGGGGAAAAATATGAACAGATCACTGTAAGATATAAGATGTGGGGCTACCTGCACCATGATCACTACCTGACCCCATTGTCCTGGCCAGCATTCCCCTTCCCATAAAACCAGTTCATGCAATTGTCCAGTGCTGCATGTGGATATTAATGTGTGAAGTGGCTGCCACTACACGTTCAGTCACTTCACTACCAGTCTAGCATTACTTGTAAAGCACTGTGGGATACAATACTCATGAAAAGCACTATATGTATGTTGATTCTTCTTATTATTATTTCCCATGGAAAAAGAAGTCAAGACAAGCATATTTTTGATTTCCAAGAAAGTATTAACTGTGGCATTGGACTACACAAACATTTTGCTACAAACAAGTGGTGGTTCAGGGGGGGGAGGTGAAAGGTGCAGCTGCACCCTCCGTCCCCATTGTAAGTTACTTGCTTGAAACATAGAATCTGATGGCAGATAAGGACCGCTTGGCCCACCTAGTCTGCCCATTTCCTTACCTAACAGATAAGCTGCAGATTCTAGTTAACCAACAGCCTACTTCCTTCTATCCCCCACTAGAATTGCCTTATGTCTGTCCCATGCATTCTTAAATTCCCCCACTGTTTTTGACTCTACGACCTCCTCAGGAAGGCTGTTCCATGTATCTACAACCCTCTCTGTGAAGAAATACTTCCTCACATTACCTCTGAGCCGTCCCCCTCTATCTTCAAATTGTGCCCCCTTGCTTTTGCACATCTCTTTTTCTGAAAGATGCTACCCTCTTGGACTTTGTTGATTCCCTTGAGGTATTTGAACATTTCTATCATGTCCCTCCTCTCCCTCCTTTCCTCGAGGCTATACATCTTTAGTTCCTTTAGTCTTTCTTCATATGTCTTCTGATGCAGACCCTGCATCATTTTGGTTGCCCTCCTCTGGACAGCCTCCGCCCTGTCTATGTCTTTGCAGAGATGGGGTCTCCAGAACAGTACACAGTACTCCAGATGTGGTCTTACCAACTGTCTGTGCAGAGGGCCAACAACTTCCTGTTTTTTACTGGTGATACCTCTCCCTATGCATCCCAGTATCCCCCCAGACTTCCTTACTGCCTTCTCACATTGCTGGCCCACCTTTAGGTCGTCTGATATGACTACTCCCAGGTCCCATTCCATTTTGTTGTTGTGCCCTACCTTCTCTTCAGTAAATACTGAGCAGAAGTATCTTTTTAGAATAGATGCTTTTACATGGTCCTACTCTTCACATGCCCCCTTATCCCCTGTGTTCTTTGATATTGCTGCTGCTATAGAATGGAGGCTCAGTTCACCATTGCAGTTGTGGCTCTGATATGTGACACTGATGCACCTAACTTACGCTATGCCTCCTACACAGAGCCACTTACTAATAGAACCCTTTCTAAATATCACTTTGACTGAGTTGGGGTAGGTCCCCTTGGTACCTTCTCCCTTTTCATACTGTCCTTATTGTTTTCATTTTTACATATTTTACGTTTAATAGCATTTAGTAAGTTTCACTTGAAGCTTCTATTCATCTGTAAGTTCATGTTTTGCATTTACTCAAGAACATGTCTAGAATCTTGAGGGCCACGTTCCAGCCTTTCTGGACACTCATGTTATTATTGATATGACACAAACCACATTACAGTCTGCAAGGACACAGTCATGAGTATTTTAGCACTCTGGATATTATCAAGTCACTACAGTTATGGTTCTGGATCTTAGCTTGTGGTCTTGGTGCTTTTTGCCACATGTTGTGTTATATATGTACATATTGCAGGATTTATAGTTCTGTATTGGTTCCACCCTGATATGTTGTAACAAAAGGAGACAAGAAAATTATCCTTTTCTTGCAAGTTCCTTTTCTGTAACAATTATTGATTATTGTTACCAAGTAAAGTACTCTGAATGATTTATTGAGAACTGCAATAAAAATAAAAAATAAAAAATACACAATATATTTAAAATAAAAATGTGTCCTGGGTAAATATTGTCTTCATTGTTTTCCCTGTATGTATTACATTTCAAAGGTATGTTGATAGAAAATTTAGTATTTTTCCATATATAGTGTACCATTTGGTATGTATCACAGTACCCATGATCCGAAGCTGGTTGAGAGTGAGTGGCTGGTTGTTCCCCCCAAACTTGGCACCAAAATTACTCCCCTGCTGGCAAGAGTAGGGAGGAGAGAAATGGGGTGATAGTTGCCAGGGGATGAGGGGTCACCACCTTTGGGTAGAGGGAGGACCACAGCATATTTCCATGAAGAGGGGACCGAGGCAGGAGAGAATGAGAGATTTAAGATTATTGAGAGGGGGTAGGCAATGTCTGAAGTGGAGAGGGAGAGGAGTTTTGGGTCAAGGAAATCAGGGGAGGCACCCTTAGAGGGGGTGATGGTTAGGAGGGCACTTAGAGCATAATTTGGGGTTACAGTAGTGAAAGAGAAGGGAAGGTGGGAAGGTGGTGGAGGGGCACACTGGTTGAAGGTGGGGAAGGGGAAGGGTAGGAGGGGAGAGATTTCAGAAGTTGAATGCTGCAGGAGATATAGTACTGTAGGAGTTAAATTCCACAGCTACAGCTGGTGGGTCGGACACTAATGAGCTTTACTTTAAGTGCCGGGGCAGTGGGTGAGATGAGGGGGTAAATAGGGTGTGGACCACCTTCCAGAACTTTGAAGGGGAATTTATGTTGGTGATGAAGACAAAATTTGAAATATTCAGATTTGGCTAAACTCGTAGCACTGGTGCAAGTGTTTCTGAGCATGCTGTAGTTCTCGAGGTCACTAGGATGCTGGGTAGCTTTATGACACTTCCAGACTCGATCTCTAACCCTGTGACAGACCAGACGTTCAGGGGTTATCCAAGGTAAGTGGTTACCTCTGACTCTGGTTTGTTTTAGTGAGGCAAAAGCATTCCAGTTTACAAGAAAGACTTCTTTGACATAGGCAAGGGCCTTATCAACTGAGGGGAAGGAGGTTAGGGGGGACCAGTCAGAAGTGGCAAGATTACTCAACAGAGGTTCAAGGTCAAAAGACTTGAAAGAGTGTAGTTGTATGGTTTTGTGTGGTGATTTAGTTCTGTGGACTTTCCTAACTATAAATATTGGGTTATGGTCACTGAGAGCATTGCGGGGAGGATGCCAGAGGTGATGATGTGGTGGGGGTGGGATGTAAGGGCCCAGTCGAGTAGTGAGTGCTCTTTGTGTCTTGTGGTGTGGGTGAGTGGGTTAGGAGATCAGTTGGGAGAGGTTTAGGACTCCAACTTCGTTTTCAGTTGTGGTAGTTTTAGGTTACAACTAATTTACATTGAAGTCGCCTAGGATGAATAATTCCCCAGAGTGAGCAAGGGAAGTGATGGAGGTTAGGAGGTCTAGTGTGACCAAAGAATGGACATTTGGGTGCCAGTATATGCTCGCTACAAAGATTTGGAGAGTGAAGGGGAGGGTCACATGGACAGCTAGGGCATCATGGGTCTCAGGATTGGAGGATGAGTAGATGATGGAATATTGGATGGAGGCTAGGACATAAATGGCCACACTACCACCCTTGCCAGCACGGTCTTGCCTTAGCAGTGAGTAGCCAGGAATGGAGACCGAATGGTCAAGGACAGCGCGCTCTTTAGCCAAATTTCTGAGATGATTAGAATGTCTGGTTTTAGAGTGCACATCATGGCTGTGGGTGTTTAGATGTAGAATCTTTAAGCCCTTTGGGAGGGCTGAGAGAAGAGAGTGGGGGGGTAGTAGAGGAGGAAGCACCAGAGGAGCAAGGGGCAATAGGGCCTGGGTTAGGGTGGATATCCCCAGTGGAGAGCAAGAGGAGGGCGAGTATGAGAAAGTGGAGCTTAGGGGATTTTGAAGGGGCTGGCAAGGACGTTGGGAGTTTTGAGGAAAAGGGAGTGGATGAGTGAGGAAGAAGAAGTTGGAGAACTGCAGTGAAAGTGGACACTATTACCAAAGCCGCATGAGGAATAGAGGTAGAGTGAGACCGTATTTCAAATAGCGGGGAGGCAGTGATAGTATGGACTTGTGTAGGGAATTGGAGATAGTAACTGATTGGGTTGGGAGAGTTATTACGAATAGGTGAGTAGAGAGCAAGTGGAGGTGGTAAAGAGAGGGATATGAGCAGAACAAGGGGGAGAGAGGAGAGTAGGGGATGCATTGTTCATAAAGGCAGATAAATTAGTGAATAATTGATTTAGGAACAGGAAGAATTTGTAAGCAGGGAGTGTGGAGGAAGGGGCTTGTCAGATGTAGGGGGGGCTGTACTTTAGGAAGGTATCTATATGAACAACAGGCAGGCATCACTTTGGATAAAGATTATGTCCCTCTATTGGCAGTACAGTATAACTTTCTAATGGGAAAATGGATGGACTGATAAGTGTTAATTACGGAACCGGGATGGGCCACATAGGGATCTGAATATATGCAATGTCATCTGTCACCACACTGCCTATATGTTTTCTGTAACAACTTGAACTTTGTCACTACAGAACAGAGACAGACACAGAAGTCCAATGACAAATGACAAGTTGCCATCGTTGATAGTATCTTGGCTCCCCCTTAAATGTTTCCTTGCTAAGGATGCACCCTGATTGTCTTGAGGTCCCCATCTAGTATATAGTTGGTGTGTAATAAATGCTGTTAATGCCTTCTTGGCATGTGTGGTGTGGGGGGAGTGGCTCCCAGGTGAATAGCTTTTGTTTTGGATTACTCTGTTACTGTATAGGTCATGGAGGAATGTCTACAGCTTCTGCCATCAACTTGGCCCTCAACGCTTTCCAAAACAAATGTATGGCTATATAGAACCATTATGCCCCCCTCAGGAAAACCAGAGTCTGAGGCTCCTATCTTCCCTGGATTTTTACTGAGCTGCTGGCCTGCCTTTGAGCTCATGATCTAGTCTGACAGTCCTATAAAATCACTGGTTCCCCTGCCACCCTGTTAAAGTACTAGACTCATCACAATGTTTGCACCAAAGCCAGTAGGTCTTCAAAATCTGAGTGCTTCTCATCCACATTCCAGAACAATCTTAATCACTTCTCCATGTTCTGGAAAGTTATCCACCCCCTCTTCTCCCACCCCCAGCCCAGTTCTCCTACCCATCCTCAAGGTTGGCAACTAACAATTTTCATCTCTTACTTCACTACCAGTGCCCTTCCTCTCACTCCTTCTCCCTTCTCCCTTCCCTTATCCCCCCTCACATTCCTCCTGCCTTAATACCTCTCCCTCTATCTCTCTTAAGGCCATTTTAGCTCTTAATTCCACAAGGGTACAAGCCCAGATGGTATTCACCTCAAGCTTCTGCAACTCTCTGCACCAGCCACTGGCTTCCCTATTACCCTTCTTATTAACTTTTACTTCTCCTCTGCCTCTAACAAAAGTTTGCAGCATCCATGGCTTTTCTGGTGTTAAAATCAAATTCTGAAATGCATGTTCATTTATGTTGTTATAAAATTGCCACATTAAGATTTGTAGGGAATGTTTTTGGTTTAAAAGAAAAAGGCAGATAGTATATTGGTCAATTATCTGTCTGGCAAATAGCATATAATTAAATAGAATTGTCAAATTAATGCAATCTTTTAGTACTGATCATTTATTTTTAGTAGCTGCTGAAAGTTGAGGGGGTTGGTAGGAAAGGTATTGAGCCAGTTGCTATTCAGCTTTTTGACTGAATTTCCTGATTTGGATCTGCACTCATTAAAGTGTTGATTAACCAGTGACAGGATAAATGGAGGGATGAAGAGCTTATTTAGCAAACAGGCTAGCAAAGAGAAAAGGGATGCTAGAGAGAAGGAGGGGAAGAGAGAGAGAGAGAGAGAGAGAGACAGGGAGATAAATATAGGAATTGGGAAGTAGTAGAATGTGGAGAGAAGAAAGACAGAGGCAGAAGAAAGAGAGAAGGAGGGGAGATAGAAAGAGAGGAGGGAGAGAGAGAATGGGAGAGAGAGAGAGAGAAGGAGGAGAAGAGAGCAAGAAGGAGGCAGAGACAGTGAGCAGGGGGAGATTGGAGGGAAGGGGCAGGGAATGGAAGGTGAAGGCTGGAGAGATGCAGTGGGAGGGCATGGGAGGATTCACCATGGCCACCTTCGATTCCATGCTGAGAAAGTTAAATGGGCTCTTTATGCCGGACCTAAACTGGAGCAAATCCTTGGTAGCAACTCTCTCTCACTACCACCACCGAACCTCTGTCTTAACTCGCCATGACGTTTCCCCTTTGCACCTCTCTGAGATAGAAAAGTCTCATGATGAGGGACATTGAGTGCCAGGAATAGAGGGTGGGGATGGGGTAGGTTGAAGGGAGAGGGAGCAGGAGAGATTTTAACACACCCAGGACCAAAAGGTAGGGGTTTGAGAGCATCCAGGGGGAGGTAGCAGGAGGGAATTTTAACAGAGTAGTGGAAGTATAATCAGTATGAGATGCAGAGGGAAGAAGAACGCTGCTGGTGGGGTGGAGAAAAAGAGTAACAGAGAGGAAGTGAAGCAGTCTCATGTACAGCAATAATGTGATGAGATTCCACTGTGGAGGAAAAACATAATTTGTGTTGGATCCTGTTACATATTTGCTGACCCTGCTCTCTGTCTCTCTGTCTCTGTCTCTCTCTCTCTCTCTCCCCTCCTCCCTCCCTCTCTCTCTCTCTCTCCTCCTACTCTGTTTGCAAAATGTCAGCATAACTCTAGTTATGCAGCTGTAAAAAGAGGGTCTGATCTGGTGAGGGTTGTTTTAGGACCAGAACTGTACACCATGTCCCCATAGGCAAAGACTGGTGAGACAATCATGATGATAGTCTCACAGTGGACTAGAAGAGGCAGGTAGGACTTGTGCAATAAAAAAAATTTGAGATGTCAGATTATGGAACTGATGGCCCAATAACTAACATGTAATACTGCAGTTATCGTAATACTATGGTATTATAGACATAGTAATTTTTGTATGAAAAAGAAGTCGCCCCACACTTGCATCAGTGACAGATGGTGCATGAGGAACTGTAGTCCCTAAAACACAAAACAATTACTTATAGACCTGAAAAACACTCTCAGTATCAGAAGCTACCTGCAGTAACAATCCTGTGACTTGGGTAACACAGTATACTGTGAAACAGTCATACTGTAACATCCCTAATACATAACATACAGATGCTCAAGGAGACAGACTGAAGGGAGGTCCCTGGAGAATAATAGGTAAGGCAAGGCAATTTTATTTCTAAGGCACCCAATCCTGGAGGATCTCAGCACCGTACAGAATAAAAACAGAATACAAAATACATAAATAGCATTTGTGCGGTAGCAAAATCTCTAAAATGACGTTCTTAGAAGTCTAAATATAAAATGTGAAATAACTGAGGGTATGGGGAGAAGACTCAATCCCCAAAGATTGAGAAAGAAAGAGAAGAAGCCAGAAGGGGAAGGAAGGAAACATATTCAATTCAGTGCTTTAGAGTAACTGGTAATTGCTATTTTTCTTTTAAACTTAGATTGTGGGCTTTTAGTGACACTATACTTTCTTTGTTGTCTTTACTTATAATTGTTTTTGGGCTGTGGAAAATTTCAAACATAGTGGTGGCGTAATTCTGTGCTGTCTTTAATTGCTGCAAATTTTCGCCCCCCCTTCCCTTCCCCCAACACTTAATTATATGCCCTGTTAAATCTGATTGACAGGAGCTAAACACAGGGTATAGTAAGGGGTGTGAAGTAGGAGAGGCATAAGGGGAAAGAAGCCCACCCTCAGCACGATAAGTGTTTTGATTCATTTATTTATTTATTGGTTTCTTTTTCTTAAAAAAAAAATATATATTTATCTGAGGATCAGTGGCAGGATTTTTAGGACAGTAAATTAACAAAAAGGGAACTAGGAGAGCTTCAGTAGCAGACAAGTAGTGGAATTGCAGTATAATGTGGGGAGTGGTGCAATGCAGTGGCCATGGGGCAGCCATATTCAGGCAGACCTTCTGGACACTGAGGTGCTGCCCTATCTGCATGCATCTCTCTGGACTGCAGGAGGAGGTAGCCAGACTCCAGAGCGGAAGTAAACTGGGTCAGGAGTACCATCACCCCTATCCAGGGACCACCCAGTCCAATGCAACTGCCTCAAAGGATGCGAGAACGAGGACACTTGGATGACAGTGGGCTCAGGAGGGTTAGAGCAGTCAGGCAGAGGCACATCCTAGATCCTATTCCACTCAAGAACTCATATGCCACACTGGCAAATGAGGACAACCAAATAGAGGTACCCAGAGAAGTGGAAGGAAAGGATGTGGAGGTTAGCCAAGGAGGTGACCTCAACGGGGAAAGCAGTGCACCCCAGAGGAGGAGGAAGTGAATCCTGGTGGGGGACTCCATCATAAGAGGGATCCAGCTAGGAACACAGGAGGGGGAGGACAGGGAGGTGAGGTGCCTACCAGGTGCCACGGCATGGAGGGATGGAAGGAAGATCCTGGGGATCACTGGGAAAGCAAGACGGGAGGGAGAGCTGGATGTCATTATCCACCTAGGTACTAATGACCTGGCAAATGGGGAGCCAAAGGAAGTTCAGGAAGAGTTCAGGAAACTGGGGAGGGGTCTCAAGCAAGTAGCTACTTCTGTCACTTTCTCAGAAGTACTACCTGTGAGAGGCAAAGGAGAGCACAGGAGTGCATGCACCAGGAACTTTAACTCATGGTTGAAGAACTGGTGCTGTGAGGAAGAGTTTGGATTCATTGGTGACTGGGGACCCACCTGGAGGGATGGAGGTTTGTTCAAGCCTGACGGCCTGCATCCATCCTGGAGGGGAATCCAAGCACTCAATGATAAGTTTAAATGCTACATTGACAAGCATTTAAACTAGCAAAGGGGGTGGCAGCCAAGGAGGGTACCTACTTGCTCACCCCCTGTGCCAGCAGGAACCAGTGAACCAGAAGAGTGGCTATCTCTGCAAAGCAGTGTGCAAAAGATGGAGATTAGTGCCCAAGAGGTGGATAAGCAGAAAAGGGCAAAATTCAGCAGAAGGGCAGACAGCAAGGAGGACTAGGGATAAATGACAACCAAGGAAGGGGCTGGAGTAGAACAGTGAAACAGTCTAGGGAGGTCAAATCATGGAAAGCCATGTGTGCAAATGCCAGGAGCCTTAGCAACAAGATGGAAGATCTGGAGGCTGTCATGGTGCAGTCAGACCTGGACATTGTGGCCATCACTGAAACCTGGTGTAATGATAACCACGACTGGGAGATGGCCATACCTGGTTACAACATATTCAGAAGAGACAGAGCAGGCAGGAAGGGAGGAGGAGTGGCACTGTATGTGAAAAATGACATAAGGGCCACAGAGATCCAGGAGGAACAAAATGGGGGCGAGATACTCTGGGTTAAGCTGGAAAGGAAAATGGGGCCAGCCATCCACACAGGGTGGTCTATAGACCACCAGCCCAGGAGGAAGAAACAGATAGGGAGCTGATGCTAGCCATCCAAAGGATGGCAGACAAGGGTGAGGTAGTACTGGTTGGAGACTTCAATACTCCAGACATGGACTGGAGCATCCCAGCAGCAGCATCAACTAGGAGCAGATTTATCCTGGACTCCTTTCAGGGTGCCTTCCTCAAGCAACTGATCATGGAACCAACTCGACAGGAAGCAATACTGGACCTTGTGCTCACAAACAGGGACAGTGTGATGGGGGTAACAGTGGGGGAGCACCTGGGAAACAGTGACCACCAGTCATTGTGGTTTGAAATCACAGAAAGAGCAGAACCAAACCACACAAAAACACGTATCCTGGATTTTAGGGGGGTAGACTTTGGGAAAATGGGGAGATACTTGAAAGAGGCATTAAGGGGAATGCTACAGGAATCAGGGGTTGAGGAACAGTGGGCAGTATTTAAAATGGGGGTTACAAGAACAACAGAATTATGCATTAAGCAGGTTAGCAAGAGGAAAAGGAAGAGGAGACCATATGGTTTTCAAAGGAGTAGCAAAGAAAGTGAAAGCCAAAAAGATGCATTCAGGCAATACAAAAGGACACAGGCAGAAGGGGATAGGGAGAAGTACCAGGAGAAGCAAAGGGAGGCAGGGAGGTCAGTAAGGGAAGCCAAAGCTCAGACAGAAGAGCACATTACAAAATCAGTGGGTAGAGGGGACAAAACCTTTTACAGGTACATAAGAGAAAAAAGAAAGACAAAGGGAGGGATAGTGAGACTGAAGGGGGAGGATGGGGGCCGAGTGGAGGATGACAACAGTAAAGCTGACATATTGAAAAAGTATTTCTGCTCAGTCTTTACTGAGGAAGAGGAGGGTAATGGGTCTGAAGGGAGTACAAGGGGTGAGAATGGTGCAGAAATGGACACAAGTCCCTTTACACGAGAAAGGGTCCTGAAGGAACTGGAAGTAATAAGAGTTGATAAAGCAATGGGGCCAGATGGAGTGCACCCCAGGGTCCTTAAAGAACTAAGTAAGGTGGTGGCTGAACCTCTGGCTATCCTGTTTAGCCAATCACTGGAAACAGGGGAGGTACCCAAAGACTGGAGGACAGCAGATGTAGTCCCCTTATACAAAAGTGGGAACAAAGAGGAAGCAGGGAACTACAGACCAGTCAGCCTCACCTCGGTAGTGGGGAAGATCATGGAAGCACTACTGAAGGAGAGATTGGTGGAACATCTGGTTGTCAATGGACTACAGGACCCAAGGCAGCATGGTTTCACCAGGGGAGGTCATGTCAGACCAACCTCGTTGAATTTTGACTGGGTGACTAGGGAGGTGGATCAGGGGAGGGCAGTGGACATGGCCTATCTGGACTTCAGCAAGGCCTTTGACACTGTGCCACATAGAAGACACTCTTACACAAACTGGGGAATATGGGTGTGGGCAGGACAGTAGTGTGGTGGGTAGGTAACTGGCTGGGTGGCAGGACACAGAGGGTGGTGGTAAATGGCTGTCACTCCACAGAGGGAAGAGTGACCAGTGGGGTACCACAGGGATCAGTGCTGGGACCGGTCCTATTCAACATCTTCATCAGTGACATTGGCGCAGGACCTAGAAGGCAGAATTTCACTGTTCGCTGATGACACAAAGCTCTGTAACAGAGTAGATACACCAGAGGGTGTAGACAGAATGAGAAGCGACCTGCAGAAACTTGAAGAATGGTCAGGGGTTTGGCAGTTGAAATTCAATGCAAAGAAGTGCAAGATAATGCATATGGGGCACAATAACCCTGGCACAATATATCAGTTGGGGGTGAGGATATAGCATGCACCAAGCAGGAAAGGGATCTTGGGGTTATCATCTCTGATGACCTCAAGGTAGGGGAAACAGTGTGACAAGGCAGCAGGTAAAGCAAATAGATGCTGGGATGGTAGGCAGGGGCATCACCAGCAGGAAAAGGGAGGTCATAATTCAGCTATACAAGACACTAGTGAGGCCCCATCTGGAGTACAGTGTACAGTTCTGGAGACCATACCACATAAGGACATAGACAGGGTAGAGAAGGTTCAGAGGAGGGCAACAAAGATGGTGCATGGATTGCATCACAAGTCCTATGAAGACAGGTTGAAGGAACTGAACATGTACTCCCTGGAGGAGAGGAGGGAGAGAGGGGATATGATAGAGACATACAAGTATCTTACAGGGAGGAACAGGGTGCAGGAAAACACTATTTTTAAGCGAAAAAGATGTTCCAGGACTAGAGGGCATGGGATGAAGTTGGAGGGAGGACGATTCAGAGGAAACATGAGAAAGAATTTCTTCACAGAATGGGTGGTGGGCAAGTTGAATACCCTGCCAGAGGAAGTGGTGGGGGCTGAAACAATCACGGGATTTAAGAATGCGTGGGATAGACATAAAGGAATTCTGGAGGTCAGGGGTATGGGGCAACAGACTTCAAGGAAAACAAACTGAACTTACAAGCTCAAATGGGCAGACTGGGTGGGCCATAGGCCCTTATCTGCTGACACTGTCTATGTATCTATGTATCTATGTAAAAGCCTGGCAGAAGAGGTGGGCCTTAAGCCTCTGCTTAAAGACACCAATTGAAGGGGCCTCCCGAACTGCAGCTGGAAGCGTGTTCCACAGTGTCAGCCCAGAGACACTAAATGCTTGATCACCAGAGGTCTTAAGCCTAACCCCGGGAACATCCAGGAGGAACCTCAAAGCAGAGCAGAGGGAGTGGGCAGAGGTTGCAGGTGACAGGAGCTCAGACAGATAGCCAGGACCCAGCCTGTATAGGGCCTTATAAGTGAGCAAGCCTACCTTGAAAAGGACCCTCCACCTGACCGGCAGCCAGTGCAAAAAATCCAAAACTGGGGTCACATGTCGTGACTGAGATTGTCCTGCCAGTAGCCAGGCTACTGCATTCTGCACCAGCTGCAGCCTGCAGAGGGTCCCTCCCTTGACCCCAAAGTAAAGAGCATTACAGTAGTCAAGTCTGGAGGTCACAAAGGCATGTACTGGGTTTGGCAGATCTTCAAGTGGAACGAGAGGCTTGATCCTGGCGATGTTCTGTAAGTGATAAAAAACCCTCTTCTCAACAGACGAGACCTGATCTTCAAAGGTCAGTCTGCAGTCCAGGATCATACCTAGATTTTGCACCTTTGGGGAAGCAACCAATGGAGCAGATCCTAGGAAAAGACCAGAGTCCACTTCAGGTAGCGACCCATCATGCCCGCGACCCGGCTTGACCACCAGCACCTCTGTCTTGTCCGGGTTGAGTCGCAGCCAGCTGGAAGCCATCCAGTCATTGATTTTGGCCAGACAGATGTTAAGTACATCAACAGCAATGGATGTCCTGGGGCAAATGACAAATACAGCTGGGTGTCATCTGCATAGGGAGGCAATATAGTGCAGTGGTTTAAGGCTCTGAGCTGCAAATCTGGAGACCTGGGTTTGAATCCCACAGCCCCCACTTGCATAATGTGTGACTCTAAGCAAGTCACTTAACTTCCCTGTGCTCCCAGTTTGCACCTGTAAACAAGCTTTCAGCTTAGTGTGTCTCAACTGGTTAAACAATTGGAAAAAAAAAATAGCAGTGAAACTCCATGCTGTACTGTCGAATGATCTCACCCAGGGGCAGCATATACACTGCAAATAGCATTGGCGACAAGATCGAGCTCTATGGAACTCCACAAAACAGAGGCATTGGGGAGGAGGAGAAATTTCCCATCACTACCCGCTGCACCTTGTGTGAGAGATAAGACTGAAACCATCTGATGACAACACCGGCGAGTCCACAAATTCACAGAGCCGATCGAGAAGCACAGTGTGGTCCATGGTGTCAAAAGCTGAAGAGAGATCGAGGAGGACAAGAACTGATCTGTCTCCTCTCTCTCTCTCTAGCTCCGAGTAAGTCATTATGCACCATGACTAGTGTGGTTTCTGTGCTGCGTCTAGCCCAAAAACTCGACAGAAATGGCTCATAGATGTCAAAGGACACGAGACAATCCCTGAGCTGCTGTGCTACGAGTTTCTCAACAACCTTGCTCAAAAAAGGCAGGTTGGAGATAGGATGGTAATTCGCTAGGATGTCTGGGTCGAGAGAAGGTATCTTTAGGAGGGGTCTCACCAACGCCTCTTTCAGAGGAGCTATTCCTCCCTTCCGCAGTCTCCCTGGACAGGAACTCTGCCTTCTAATGGAAGATTACCTCCTGGTACTCATGATAGTGGGTGCGCAGGGCCAGTTTGTCGGCATCTAGCCAGGACTTCCGCCAGCAATGTTCCAACTTCCGACACTTGATCTTCATTGCCTTGAGATCCCAATCAAACCATGCAGCTCTCAAGTGAAAAGATCTAGGTCATATACAAACTGGTACTATGGCATCCAGAGCTTTAGACATCACCTTATTATAGGTGGCCACTGCCTCCCCAGTGCCAATCGCACAAGCCGCCTCTACCCTAGATAGGTCAGCTACCACCAAAAGTCCTTCTGGATCTAGCCCAATTAATGGGTGATAGCTAACCATCTCCACATGGACAGGACTATCGGGAGGACTCCAAACGTGAACTCCACAATTAGTGATTGGACAAAAAAATGGATCAGTCTTGAGGTTATCAACCTCAAGACCCAGCTGAAACACCAGATCAAGTGTGTGACCTTGTTGGTGGGTCGCAGAAGCAACCACTTGTGTCAGGCCCAGTGAAGACATTAACTGGAGGAGGTTGTAACCAAAACGTGAAGATTCGTCATCGACCCAGGCGTTGAAGTCCCCGAGGGTTTAACACCTGGGGGACTCCAACACCTGGTCGATGACGAAGTCCGCTACCTCCTGCAGGAATTCTTCCCCTGGCCTGGGTGGGCAATAAATGAGGAGAATCCTGTAACCTGCACCTGAACCCCCACGAATGGCGGCACACTCAAAAGACCTGTTGTTACCAACTGAATACACTATGAACCCCAGGTTGGCACTAAAAATGATGGCCACACTCCCGCCCCTTGTGAGCCTTCCTCTGGCAGTGCACCAGAGCACTCGGTGGGGACGGTGGCCACTAGAATTGGGCCAGCATCATCATCCAACCAGTTCTGTGTAATACAAGCCAGGTCAACAGAGGAAATCCGGTCCACAAAAATAGTAGTCTTGTTCCTCATCGACCTGACATTACAATGCACCTCCTGAAGAGGATTAGAGGAGGCAGCCATTCGTATAGCTACCTGCCCACTCAGTCTGGTGGGACCCCTGTGTATAGGAATCAAACATGTCAGGAGTCTCCCTCGGCCCTGTTTACACCCAGGGCGTCCTTCCTGGATCTTACAACTTCAATGCCCCTCACCACCTCATCCTCCACTGCTCTCTGCCAGCAACAACTTAACCGCCACCTAGTTATTCTGACCTCTTTGCAGCGTCTAGCTGCAGAAAGAGGAACAGGGAGGTTGGATATCGGGGCAGAGGCTGAGCAGCAGAGAGGCAGCATAGGTGAGTCTAGCAGGGCCAGTACCCAAACACATTTCGACCAGGACTGTCCCACCCAACCTTTAAACAGTGCAAACCTCAACTAAAACTATAAAATAACAAAAATCACACAAAGACTCAACTCACACAAAATCACACACTCACTTACTCACCTATGGCATTTGATTCTCACACATTTTAATACTCCCTAACAGGTCCCCAGAACAGAACTAAACCTAAAATACTATCAAAATAAACTATTATCTATTTGAATAATAATACAGAAAAGCAAGGGGCCCCAGAATGGAACCTTCAGGGTCTTCATAATGGATAGGGAGAGGGAAGAAAAACAATTGCCAACCTGGACTGACTGTTGCCTGTTGGAAAGTAAGAGTAAAACAAGATGACCACAAGATTGGACAATCCCGTCCCTCTGCTAGCTTATCCAGTATGATGAGGTGAGTCATAGTATCAAAGGCCTTGTCTAAGCCAATGATTATGACAGCAATGATCTATCTCCTATCCAGAAGTGTACAAATCTAACTTTAGGATCAAGAACTTGCACCTAGACTGACAGCCACCAGAAATGAGCAGAAGGGACCTCAGTTTAACCTCTCATAAGAACAGCACCTCAACAATGCAGAACTCCTCTCATGCTGCACTGCAGGGTCAGTACTATGTATTAACCCAAATTCCTACTCTGTGATTAGAACCCAAGATCTTCTAATTTTCCAACCTGGAGGTGAGCCTACTATCTAATAATGAGCCATTGACATCAATACAGGGGAATCACAGACTTTCTAAAACCTGTCTAAATGAAGTGCTAAATATGTGGCTCTGCCACCACAAACAGAAATGTGCCAGCAGAAATAGGCCTTATGGTTTATCCCATCTGCCTTGTGTGGTGTCACCAGCATTTGTTTTAAAGGCTTGAGAGACCTGTGTCTCCACCCTTACTTGAACCTCATACAGGGGCAGACATTCTACCAGACTAGCCCAATCAGGGAATCCCACCTCTGAAGAGCTGTCCAGAGCCCCACTCAATGACACCCCCCTCCTCCATATTTCATCCTAATTATAATTGCCTTGTAGGAGGCTCCCCTTGGCCTTTACTGCTTGTTTTTATTTGTGTGTGTGTTTGGGGTTCACACAATGCTGAACAGCATGACCAGACTCACAGTATCACTGTTCATTGTTCTGGTTTTATGAGTTGCAACACTCATTTTTAATTTCAACTCACAATGTCTACTTCAGTGTTATGCCTACTTGCAGCACATATATTTAACTCAACTTACTCAAAAAATACAGTGCTCCTGCATGCACAAGTTTACTGGCATTCTTGCCGTCTTGTGATTATGAATATGCTTGGGCATTAGGTGGCAGAAGTTCAAAAAGAATAAGGTTGGTTTGCATCTAATACAGTACATTCAGAATTGTGTGGAGTTGGGTTACATCTAATACAGTTCATTCAGAAGTGTGTGGAAGGGGAATGAACCTCATATTGTGGTACATCTAGGTACAAATGACCTGGAGGGGAGTAGGATGGAGGAAGTGCAAGACAGGTTCAAGGAGGTAGGAAGAATCTGCACTCAGATGGGCAGATCAGTGGCATTCTCTGAGATACTCCCGGTAACCAGGGCAAGCACCACTAGGAAGCAAAGAATAGGATACAAGGTGTACCACAAAGACAGGGAGGGGAGAAGAGGAGGAGGGGTATCTATTGATGTGACGGATGGGATACTATGTACCAGGGAGGAGGGGGAAGAGGAGAAGCCAGAAGCCAAATGGGTTCCGCTCCAAAACTCCAAAGGTAAGAAGATTAGGATGGGGGGGGAGATGTACAGGCCACCCTCACAAAATGGGGAGAATGACAGGGAGTTGAGGGAGCAAATCAGGAAGGTTAGTAGCAGAGGGAGTACGGTCATAGTGGATGAGTTCAACCTACCTGGGACCTACTGGCGGACTATGTCTACCACAAACACCAGGGACCAAGTTCTGCTTGAGGCTATCCAAGACAGCTGCCTAGAAAAGGGAGTGTTAGAGCCCACCAGGGAGGGGAACATACTGGAAATTGTGTTAGCAAATGGGGACCAAGTTCAGGATGTGGTCATACAGGACCCACTAGCAGAAAGCGACCACCACTCAGTGTGGTGCTTCCTCAACACCGGTAGGGAGCCAGCTAAGACCAGGATGAGTGTAGTAGACTTCAGGAAGGCAGATTTTTGCCAGGATGGGTAGCATCCTAAGGGAGCATCTTGCTGGAATTTGCCCAGGGATGGATGCTGAACAGAAATTATCTATTATGAAGAAAGGTCTGACAGAGGCCACGAACACATGTGCCAAGTCTCAGAGTAAGCAGTCCAGGTCAAAAAAAACCTGGTTGACTCAGCAGAAAAGTGGTGAGAAAACTGAGGGAAAAGAGAGTGGTCTTCAACAGGTACAAGAAATCTGGGTGAGAGGAAGACAAGGAGGTGTACTCAAAGAACTCTAGGGAAGTGAGTAGGGCAGTCAGGGCATCTAAAGGAGCAAGGGAGCTGAGATTGGCTCAGGGGATCAGAGAAGGGAATGAGGATTTCTTAAGTACACAAGGGAGAAGAGGAGTTGTTGGGATGAGATTGTCTAAATTAATAGGGAGGTGAGATGGGCAGAAAAGGGGTGAAACCAGGTGGATGCACTCAATGAGTACTTCTGCTTGGTGTTAATGAAAGAAAATGATGAGCCAATACCATAAGGGAAGGAGGGAGTGGTGGGGGGGCAGAGGTAACAGAGGGGGTCGTCCAGGAGGACAGGGTTCTAAAAGGCCTTAAAGCCTTGCAGGTGGACAAGGCAGCATGACCTGACGGTGTACATCCAAGAGTACTAAAGGAATTGGCAGAGGTATTGGCAGGCCCTCTGGCAGACCTGTGTAACACCTCCTTAGAGACAGGGAGTGTGTCCAGGGACTGTAGGATGCCTCACATGGTGCCCCTCCACAAGAGTGAGCCCAAGGATGAACCATGCCAATACAGATTGGTAATCTTGACATTTATAGTGGGGGAGCTGATAGAGACTATTCTGAAGGAGAGGTTGATAACCTGCCTGGATAGTAATGAACTCCAGGACAAGAGACATGCTGTTTGTCTCAGGAAGATCATACCAGACTAACCTAATCGACTTCTTTGATTGGATCACAAGAGCAGTTGACAAGGGCTATGCTGTGGATGTCCTGTATCTGGATTTCAGCAAAGCTTTTGACTCGGTGCCACTTGGAAGGTTATTGGGCAAGCTGAGGAACTTGGGAGCAGGGGAGAAACTAGTGGGTGGGTTAGGAGTTGGCTTTAGAGCAGACAGCAGAGGGTAGTTGTAAGGAAAGAGACATCTAAGCCAAGAACTGTGACTAGTGGAGTACTGCAGGGTTCAGTGCTAGGCCTTGTTTTATTCAATGTCTTTATAGGAGACATTACAGAGAATGTCAAGAGTAAGATCAGCCTGTTCGTCAATGACACAAAGATATGTGCAAACGTTGACAGTGAGAAAGGTAGGCAGGCACCCAGGGAGGATCTAACTAAATTCTAACACTGGTCAGATGTGTGCAAGGTCATATGCCTCAGACCCAGAAACCCCAGGACCAGCTATTGGTTGGGGAGAGTGCAGGTATAAACTTCAGAGGAGGAGGAGGAGGAGGAGAAGGACCTAGGGGTACTAGTCATAGGGGACATAAAGTTATCAGCACAGTGCAGAAGGGTGGCTGCAAGAGCCAATTGAATACTGGGATACATTTCCAAGGGTATCACCTCCAGGAAAGAGGAGGTTATCCTACCCTTGTATAGATCACTAGTGAGGCCGCACTTGGAGTACTGTGTGCAGTACTGTTGCCCTTACCTAAAAAATGACGTGAGATTGCTGGAGGGGGTGCAGCATGGGGTGCAAAGATGATCATGGGGATAGGGGAGAAGCCATATGATTAAAGATTGAGGGAGCTCAACATGTACTCCCTGGAGAATAGAAGGGAGAGGGGACATGATAGAGACCTTTAAATTCTTAAAAGGCATAAATAAGGTCAGAACAGGAGGATTGTTTCACTTAAAGTGAGGAAGGGTCATGAGGGGGTTATAATCTGAAGTTAGAAGGGGGAAGATTCAGGAAGGCGATGAGAAGGCACTACTTCACAGAGAGGGTAGTGGCTGGGTAGAATGCACTGCCAGAGGAGTTGATCGCACTGAAGACAGTGGACAGTTTTAAGCAGGGATGGGATAGAGACGGGGCAGAATAAGTACAGACAAGAACAAAATGGTGGAAAGTCTGGAGAGAGGGGATGATAGGAAGGGAATGGGTGGGGAGGACAGGCAGCTGCAGGAGAATTAAACTGCGAGCTGCACATTCAAGCAGACTTGAATAACTTGGCAGAAGACACCAGGAGAAAGGACTGCTGTGTGACTGGACTTCTCTACTGGGACTAAAGTAGAAGAACTTTTGTATTTGACCTTTAATTAAGGGTAAAAAACTAAAATACAAAAAAAAAGTGTGTGTTTGGGTTAACTGAACTGAATGGGTATCTGAAGAGTTATCTAGGTGTAAATCTCAGGTGACTGAAAGGACTTAACTGCTGTGAGGTTTAAATTACTGTAGAATGATCTGTAAGTAGGGGGAGGGCTTAGCTAGAAGGAAGCTACATTTAAAGACTGCCTTAGAAAGTTTCTGCTAATAACTTGGCAGAAGACACCAGGAGAAAAGACTGCTGTGTGACTGGACTTCTCTACTGGGACTATATTGCCCTCCTTCCTCCCCTCCACCGCCCCCACCAAAAGCTAGTTCTATTTTCATAGCACAGGATTTGACTGACAACAGGAACTTCCTGTTTAGGGGCAGGAAGTGAGTGATCACAGAACCACCAAGGACCCACCATCCTAGAAGGGCAAGAGTAGCCTCCGCCCCTCTAGCTGCTGAAGGTCTGCCTCTGAGCAAGTAAGTGGTCTACTGTGAAATATAGGATATTCTTGTCTCAGAACAGGACAATCAGGAGCTTAAAGTGCACATAGGCAGAAAGTGAGAGAGAGAAAAAAAAACAGAGGAAAGAGTAAGGATTGCAAACAGTTAAGGAGCCAGAAATAAGACATGATTGGAGTGGTGCAGTGCAGTGGCTGTGGAGCAGCAGTCTTCCGGGAGATGTTCTGGAGGATGTGGTGTTGTCTCATCTACAGGCACCTCTCTGGGCTGAGGGAGGAGGTTGCTCATCTCCAGGCTGAGTTGGCCAGGATTTGTGGGACCTCCTCTTCCATCCAGGGACCACCAGTGCCACTGCCGTTGCCTCAGAGGTTGCCAAGAAAGAGGAGCGGTTGGACCACAGTGGGCTCAGGGAGGGTGAAGATGGTGGAACAGAGACGCAACCCTCCCGTTGTACCTCTCCACAATTCCTATGCCATTCTGGCAAAGTGTGGTTCCTCTATGGAGGCACCCACAGTGGAGACCAAGGAGGATGCTGGGAACCTCCAGAAAGGAGACCCACAGGAGGGTGGCAGGGGACCCTGCAGGGAAGGAAACAACTCCTGGTGGGGGACTCCATTGTTAGGAAGGTAGAACTGGGGGAGGAAGAGGAGAGGGAGGTAAGGTGCCTGCCTGGCACCATGGCTTGGAGGGACAGGGAGCAAATCCTCAGGATTGCTGGAGCAGCTGCACAGGGGAGGGAGCTGGATGTCATTGTCCACCTAGGGACAAATGACCTGGCTAAGAAAGTGATTAGAGAAGTGCAGGAAGAGTTTGTGGAATTGGGGAGGGGCCTTAGTCAAGTAGCACGCACGGTAACCTTCTCGGAGGTGCTACCCATCTATGGCATAGGAGAGGCTAGGGTGTTCCGCACCATGGGATTCAATCAGTGGTTGAAAAACTGGTGGAGCTCAGGACGGTTTCATTGGGGATTGGGGTCCACCTGGAGTGATGCAAGCCTATACTGGCATGATGGGCTGCATCTGTCCAGGAGGGGAACCAGGATCCTAGGTGATAGGTTTAAATGCTTCATTGGCAAGCTTTTAAACTAGCCAAGGGGGGAGGCACTGGAAAGGAGCAGGAAAATCCTAGCCCCCCAAATAATCACAGTAGTAAGTGCGGCAAACACCAACATAGAGGTGTCGATAGGGAGAAGAGCAGGGGTAAATGGAGAAAGTGACAAAGGCAAGAAGGACAGGGATGGGGCAAAAGGGAGTAAGGCCATCAGGAAATGGAGGGTAATGAGTACCAATGCTCGTAGTCTGGGCAACAAGCTCCCTGAGCTGATGGCCTTAATGGAAGAGGGATGCCTGGATATCGTAGCAGTCACAGAAACATGGTACACAGAGAACCATGACTGGGATGTTAACATACCAGGATACATAACCCACAGGAGACAGGCAGGGGAGAAGAGGGGAGGAGTAGCTCTCTATGTAAAGGAAGGGATAAAAGCAACTGAACAAAAGAGTAAACAGGGAGGAGAGGAGGCACTGTGGGTCACCTTGGAGACTGGAAAGGGCACCACAATCTGCACAGGGGTTGTGCACAGACCCCCATGTCAGGGGGAAGGAATGGACAAGAATATGATAGAAGGCATTCTTAGAATGGCAGAGAAAGGGGAGCTACTGTTGATGGGAGACCTGAATATGCCAGATGTTAACTGGAGCACATTTGCTGCAGCCACATCCAAGAGCAGGGCCATTCTTGATGCCCTACAGGTGGCAGGCATCAGACAGCTAGTTTCAGAACCCACTCGTGAGGGAGCAATCTTAGACCTCATACTCTCAAATGGGGGCAGTGAGAGGATCTCAGATCTAGAAGTGGGTTGCCATCTGGGGACAAGTGACCATCAAACAGTGTGGTTCACGTTAAACTCAGCTACAGAGTCAAGCCATACAAAGTGAGGTACTGGACTTTTAGGAGGGCTGACTTTGGCAAATGGGAGAGTGGCTCAGAAAAGCACTAGCAAACAGGCTAGAAGGAGGTATGGAGCAACAATGGGAATTATCAAACTGCCATCACAGAGGCAACAAGCCTTGTGTGAAGCAATAAACAAATCAAAATGAAAGAAAAAGCCACTATGGTTCTCAAAAGAGGTGGCTGTAAAAGTCAGGAAGAAAAGATAGCATTCCGAAGTATAAGGAAACACAGAAGGAGCAGGACAGAGAGCTGTACCAGTTAAGGCAGAAGGAAGCAGGGAGGAAGTCAGAATAGCAAAGGCCCAAACTGAGGAAAAGATAGCCAACTCAGTTAAGAAGGGGATAAAACCTTTTATAGGTACATCAGCGGCGTGAGAAAGACAAAGGGAGGGATAGTGAGGCTGAATAGAATGAACGGTGGTGGGCAGAGGGGACAGTGAAAAAGCAGAAATACTGAACGAATATTTCTGCTCAGTATTCACAAAAGAGGAGGGGGAAGTGCCTAATCCAATTAATAGAAGCACTCTTGATAGGGGGTCGATCCCAGTCCTTTCACAGAAGAAAGGGTTCTGCAAGAACTCCTAAAACTGAAGGTGGACAAAGCAATGGGTCCTGATGGAATTCACCCCAGAATTCTAAAAGAATTAAGGGAGGAACTAGTGAAACCACTGGCTACTCTTTTTAATAAATCATGGGAGGATGGTGTGGTACCCGAGGACTGGAGGAAGGCGGATGTGATTCCCCTTCACAAAAGTGGGTCCAAGACAGAGGCAGGAAACTACAGACCTGTCAGTCTGACCTCTGTGGTAGGAGAAAGTGATGGAGTCACTTCTGAAGGAAAGAATAGTCGAGTACCTAGAGGTCAGTGGAGCACAGGACCCAAGGCAGCATGGGTTCATAAAGGAAGGTCATGTCAGACGAATCTAATAGATTTCTTTGACTGGGTGACCAAAGTAGTAGACAGGGAGGGCTGTGGACATGGCCTAACTAGACTTTAACAAGGCATTTGACACAGTCCACGCAAAAGATTAATAGTCAAATTAACCAGCCTGGGAGTGGGTCCCAGGGTGGTAGCTTGGGTAAAACATTGGCTGGACAACAGGACACAGAAGGTAATTGTAAATGGAGTCCACTCTGAAGAAAGGGGTTATTAGTGGGTACCGAGGGTTCAGTATTGGGTCCAGTCCTTTTAATGTTTTCATCAGTGACATTGCAGAGGGACTGGAAGGAAAGTTGCCTTTTGCAGATGACACAAAGATCTGCAACAGGGTTGATACACAAGGAGGCGTGGAAAGGATGAAAAGGGACTTGGCAAGGTTGGAGGAATGGTCAGAAGTATGGCAGCTAGGATTCAATGCAAAGAAGGCAAATAATGCACCTGGGAAACAAGAACCCAGGGAAGAATACACAATGGGTGGGGAGGTAGTAACAACAACAAAAAGGAAAGGGACCTGGGGTAATCATATCAGATGACCTTAAGTTAGCAAGGCAATGTGAGAAGGCAGTAGGGAGGGTCGGGGTATACTGGATGTATAGGGAGAGGCATCATCAGCAGAAAACAGGAAGTTGTTATCCCTCTGTACAGACAGTTGGTGAGACCCCATCTGAGTACTGTGTCCAGTTCTGGAGACCTCATCTCCAAGGACATAGACAGGATAGAGGCAGTCCAGAGGAGGGCACTAAAATGGTACAGGGTCTGCAAGAGAAGCGTAGATGAGGAGAGACTAAAGGAGCTTAATATGTATACCCTGAGGAAAGAAGGAGAGGGGGACATGATAGAAACTTTTAAGTACCTCAGTGGAATCAACAAAGTCCAAGAGGGTAGCATCTTTCAGAAAAGAGACTTGCAAGAACAAGGGGACACAATTTAAAGATAGATGGAGGCGGTTCAGGGGCAATGTGAGAAGTATTATTTCACAGAGGTAGTGGATGCATGGAACAGCCTTCCTGAGGAGGTTGTGGGGTCTAAAACAGTGGAGAATTCAAGAATGCATGGGACAGATATAAGGCAATTCTTGTGGGGGTAGGAAGAAATAGGCTGTTGGTTAACTAGGATCTGCGGCCTATCCTGTAGGTAGGGAAATGGACAGACTAGATGGGCCTAGCGGTCCTTATCTGCCGTCAAAGTCTATGTTTCTATGTTTCTATAGACCTATGGGCCTTTTCTGCCAGCGACTTCATATGTTCATATAAAAAATATGTGTAAGACAATTTGGGGACTATATATATGCCATCAGTAGACATGTAGATGGCAACAGGCACCCTGGTCACAAAGCACCAAAAATTTACATTGAAAGCTGACAGTATCCTTTTAATAAAAAAATTTGAATTCTTTTGCAGTCTGATTACGGTCAATTCAGAGAACCAGGACAAATCCATCCAACATGCTGCCACTGCTGATTCTAACAGGTTGCCCACCAGAATGCAAAGATCTGACCAAACAAATTATCAAAACAGCTGATAAAGACCTAAGTGCATCAGTCTTATCATGACATTAGATAGCAACTCTGCACTTTGGCATGGGCTGTCATAAATAAGTTTCAGCTGTTACAATTTGCTAGGGAATAGATTTTTTTTTCATTTTCAGTATTCTTTTCCAAGATTTACTGCCAGTCTTACATAGATACATAGATACATAGACAGTGTCGGCAGATAAGGGCCTATGGCCCACCCAGTCTGCCCATTTGAGCTTGTAAGTACAGTTTGTTTTCCTAGAAGTCTGTTGCCCCTTACCCCTGACCTCCAGAATTCCTTTATGTCTATCCCACGCATTCTTAAATCCCGTGATTGTTTCAGCCCCCACCACTTCCTCTGGCAGGGTGTTCCACTTGTCCACCACCTGCTCTGTGAAGAAATTCTTTCTCATGTTTCTCTGAATCGCCTCCTCCAACTTCATCCCATGCCCTAGTCCTGGAACATCTTTTTCGCTTAAAAATAGTGTTTTCCTGCACCCTGTTCCTCCCTGTAAGATACTTGTATGTCTCTATCATATCCCCTCTCTCCCTCCTTCTCCTCCAGGGAGTACATGTTCAGTTCCTTCAACCTGTCTTCATAGGACTTGTGATGCAATCCATGCACCATCTTTGTTGCCCTCCTCTGAACCTTCTCTACCCTGTCTATGTCCTTACGTAGGTATGGTCTGCAGAACTGTACACTGTACTCCAGGTGGGGCCTCACTAGTGTCTTGTATAGTGGAATTATGACCTCCCTTTCCTGCTGGTGATGCCCCTGCCTATACATCCCAGCATCCTATTTGCTTTACCTGCTGCCTTGTCACACTGTTTCCCTACCTTGAGGTCATCAGAGATGATAACCCCAAGATCCCTTTCCTGCTTGGTGCATGCTGTATCCTCACCCCCCAACTGATATATTGTGCCAGGGTTTTTGTGCCCCATATGCATTATCTTGCACTTCTTTGCATTGAATTTCAACTGCCAAACCCCTGACCATTCTTCAAGTTTCTGCAGGTCGCTTCTCATTCTGTCTACACCCTCTGGTGTGTCTACTCTGTTACAGAGCTTTGTGTCATCAGCGAACAGTGAAATTCTGCCTTCTAGGTCCTGCGCAATGTCACTGATGAAGATGTTGAATAGGACCGTCCAGCACTGATACCTGAGGTACCCCACTGGTCACTCTTCCCTCTGTGGAGTGACAGCCATTTACCACCACCTCTGTGTCCTGCCACCCAGCCAGTTACCTACCCACCACACTACTGTCCTGCCCACACCCATATTCCCCAGTTTGTGTAATAGTCTTCTATGTGGCACAGTGTCAAAGGCCTTGCTGAAGTCCAGATAGGCCATGTCCACCGCCTCCCTGATCCACCTCCCTAGTCACCCAGTCAAAAATTCAACGAGGTTGGTCTGACATGACCTCCCCTGGTGAAACCATGCTGCCTTGGGTCCTGTAGTCCATTGACAACCAGATGTTCCACCAATCTCTCCTTCAGTAGTGCTTCCATGATCTTCCCCATTACGAGGTGAGGCTGACTGGTCTGTAGTTCTCGCTTCCTCTTTGTTCCCACTTTTGTATAAGGGGACTACATCTGCTGTCCTCCAGTCTTTGGTACCTCCTGTTTCCAGTGATCGGCTAAACAGGATGGCCAGAGGTTCAGCCACCACCTCTCTTAGTTCTTTAAGGACCCTGGGGTGCACCCATCTGGCCCCATTGCTTTATCAACTCTTATTACTTCCAGTTCCTTCAGGACCCTTTCGTAAAGGGACTTGTGTCCATTTCTGCACCATTCTCACCCTTGTACTCCTTCAGACCCATTACCCTCCTCTTCCTCAGTAAAGACTGAGCAGAAATACCTGTTCAATATGTCAGCTTTACTGTTGTCATCCTCCACGTGGCCCCATCCTCCCCTTCAGTCTCACTATCCTCCCTTTGTCTTTCTTTTTTCACTGATGTACCTGTAAAGGTTTTGTCCCTCTACCCACTGATTTTGCAATGTGCTCTTCTGTCTGAGCTTGGCTTCCCTAACTGACCTCCTGCCTCCCTTGCTTCTCCTGGTACTTCTCCCATCCCCTTCTGCCTGTGTCTTTTTGTATTGCCTGAATGCAATCTTTTGGCTTTCACTTTCTTTGCTACCTCTTTGGAAAACCATAGTGGTCTCCTCTTCCTTTTCCTCTTGCTAACCTGCTTAATGCATAATTCTGTTGTTCTTGTAATCCCCATTTTAATACTGCCCACTGTTCCTCAACCCCTGATTCCTGTCCCATTCCTTAATGCCTCTTTCAAGTATCTCCCCATTTTCCCAAAGTCTGCCCCTTAAAATCCAGGATCGTGTTTTGTGTGGGTTGGTTCTGCTCTTTCTGTGATTTCAAACCACAATGACTGGTGGTCACTGTTTCCCAGGTGCTCCCCCACTGTTACCCCCATCACACTGTCCCTGTTTGTGAGCACAAGGTCCAGTATTGCCTTCTGCTATGCTCACCACTATACCACCAATGCCCCACACAGTCTTGGTAGTCCACTTGCCTGCCCCCTGTTAACTTCACAGTGCCTTTGTTTATGACATCATAGTGCTAATCATAACAACAGACTGTGATGTTACAAACAGAAATTGTGTGGTTAGCAGTGGAGAGTCAGATACATTTTGAAAGACCCAGTGGAGTAACTGCTGTATTATCTACAATATTTAATAGACCAAAAGCAGGGGGAAGTGAAAAAATAACAAATAACTAGAAGGCAATAAAGTTAAAACATAACTGGTGTAGATCTAGTGTTTTTAATTTTTTTTTAATTATAATAGAGTTGCAATTTAAAGCAACAGTCTTAGTCCCTTGATACAAATCACAGCAAGTGCAGAATGATAACACTTTTTTTTGAGATAGACAAGAAATAATTGATAACGTGCATGCTATCAGGATCAGAAGTACAGGACTAGATTCAGAATATTCTTCACAACACAGCCGGTAGACCTTTCTTTGTGGTCCAGCATTTTTCCCATCTTCCTCTTCTTGGTCACTGCTGCAGGATCTTCTTCTTCTTCAGTATCATCACTATGTAGCACTGTCCTATGATCACACAGTTCAGCTTCAGGGCTCTGGAGCCACTTGTAAGATTTCACTGTACCTTCTTCAGCCACTTCTTCTAATTCAGTCTCAGCGCAGACCATTATTGATGTGTACTTGGCAGAGCTAAATGCAGTATTGATTGGAATGCTATGAAATACTGGAAATTCAACTAAAATATATGGTCTGCTCTAGTACAAACCGTAATGAAGAACATGAATAGCCCCCCCAAACTAGTGTCTCATCAGAATGATTGTTCAGTTCAGCATGCAACGTTATTACTTACACAAGATCCTGTTTGCCACCAGAAGATGCTGAATGTTTGACATTTCTGAAAATCAGCATTCCTCTCTTTAATTTCAAGTATAATTCTTGTATGAATATAAAACATCTGAGGCCTTCTCCACAAAACAGTTCCCCGTTGTGCTTGTGGTAAAAATCTTAAGTGAATTGGGCAAGGCAATTTTATTTATACAGTGCTCAAGGCACTTAATTATTAAAAAAACAGCATAGAAGCGTAAAATTCAGAAACATTAAAAACGAGGTGTGCTGGTCACAGATTTTAATCATTAATTAGGTCCATACACTAATAAATAGCTTTTTAGGCTCCAATTAAACACTTCCATCGAAGAGGAACTCCTTAGTTAGCGTGGCAAGAAGTTATAAATAGAAGATCCTGCCACCACAAAAGCCCTGTCCCTGCATTGCTTCAGACAGGATCTCAAGACAGCTAACAATAACTCATCAGTGGAGTGGAGTGAGTAGCTGGGAGCATACCAGTCCAAAAGGTTTTTCAGATAGACAGGGTACAGGGCTTTATATGTTAAAGCAATCTTAAAGGTGGTGACCACTTTATTGGAAGCCAGTGCAGCTGCCAGTTACAGGAATGATATAAACTCTACAAGGCACATCGGCTACCAACCTGGCTGCAGCATTCTGCATCACCTGCAGGTGGCGTACCAACCTCCCAGATAGCACTATGTGACTGTCCTTGATTTTTTGCTCTACCCATGTCCCCCCTCGTATTTGGACCTCACCCTGGTCCTGCTACTCCAGAGCATCCTTATAGCTGGACAATGGACACCCCAGTCCATTCTAGACTACTAAATAACAACCAGGGCATGGCTGGTGCCACCATCCTGCAGTGTATGTACCCTGTTAACTGATTACCATCTTTACTCTGTAACTGTTTTTGCAACTTTCTGTAACCACTTTTGCTAATGCTAATCCTAAATAAGGCCTGTTGGCTGCTCACTGGTGCACATCGATGTACCCACACATGTGAACTCTATGCTGACTCAGGTTGGTTGCAACTCTCAAACCAAATAAAGTACCTTACCTGCCTGATGGCAAAAAAATCCACTCTGGGCCTCACTCCAGCTTGTATCCAAGACCTGTTATGCCAGAGCGCTAGTACCCATTTTACCAGAAGATCAGAACACCAGCCTCTCCAAGTCCCCTGATGCCGGACTTCTCAGGGACAAAGATGATTTGCCTATCGTGCCGCCAACTGGCTAAATGCTCTCAGCACTCATATAACTGCCTCCACCTCTCTAGGTATTTTCAAATCAAGGCTGTTCTCTCACCTTGCCATCTCCAGCTCCTGTGACCACCCTGATTAAACCTCCTATTTTCTCACTACCCACCCTGTTCCGTCTTTTGACAAAGACATGTTTAGGAAACCTTTTCTCCTGCTATTGTCTGCTCCCCACACTTTTCACTTACCCTTTCTGTTCTGGACTTTTTCCCTATTTGTTTCTCCTAATCTGGCATGACCTCTTTCTTGTAATAATAATGTGATTATTGATATCTCATGTCCTTTTGCACAAATGATTTGATATGTATTTGTATATGTTTTCTTGCTCTTGACACAGCACACCAGAATATAGGACAAACAAAAAGAAGCACATGAGAGCATATAAAGCTGTTTCCTTTCATAGCAGTAAAAGACCATACTTAAAATTCAGAGTGGAAAAGATTAGGTTAATTTACTGCTAATGGTCTTAATGACCATACTTTACACCTCCCAGACAGACTGGTTTAACAAACAAAGGCAGGTCTATAAGACATCAGAACATCTTTGTAACCTGGACATGCAATGCAACCAAAACAGTGGATGATTTGTTGCATCAGTTTTAAGAGTATATAAGCAGTCAAAATGGCCCAGAAACTGGACTACATTTAATCAAAACCGGATGACTAGATAAGGACCCTAAAAACAGATTATCTGGTCTAAAACTGGATAGGTGGCAACCCTACATGGGGGGCAAAATTGAGCACTGGGGAACAACTGACTGCCACTGGCTGCAATGAAAAAAATCCCATCACAATCCACTGTGTTCTGCCAGATTGGAAGGACTCAAACTATTTTAAAGTTTTTTATTTATTTTATTTATTTGTACATCAGTTTACAACCTTTGAGCCAGAAGTTCATTTCCAAAGGTACCTCGTCACATAGAGGACAGCCAGAACAAATTTAGTGTACAGCATAAGATTTAGGTTACAGCATAAAAGTCATATCCTTAGAGATACATAGAGTGGTTTCATACATTTATACAAATTTAGTTGCAATTACATTGATACAATTTAGTTGCAATTACATTGATACAGCTGAGCACATGCTGGTATTAACAGTGGGAGAAGTTGGGGGGGTGAGGTGGAGTGCCGCCCAGTGGGCGTTGTCAAGTGTGGAGAGATCAAGGCCACATTAGAGACAGGAGCAACTGTGAGTCTTAAACAGTTGGCTCTGAAGGGCGGTTTTGAAGTCGGAGATTGTGGGGGCATTGGAGATGGGAGCACGGAGGGAGTTAAACCAGGATGGGGCTCTGTAGCAGAAGGACCTCTGACCATGGGTGGTCCTGGATCTGGGAACCAGTAGAGTGGCCTTGTCAGAGGTTCGGTTGCAATAGTGGGTTGGGTGTGGTGGATGGAGGCTGTCACTCTGTGGGGAGATAGTCCAAGTAGAGTTTTTTTTGTGATGAGGCAGGTTTGATAGCGTAGCCGTTCATCTAGGTTAAGCAGTTTTGCCTCGTCATACACTTGACAAGTGTGTGTGAGCCTGGGGGCACCAGTAATCAGTCTGCAGGCCTTATTTAGGGTGAGTCTAATTTTATTGAGGGCGGTAGTGTCAGCAGTACCATAGACTGGCAGGCCATAGTCAACTAAGGATGGTACTGAAGATGTAACTGCAAGTCGGAGAGCATCAGGAGGGAGGCAGTTTTTATGGCGGTTGAGGATGCCAAGCCTTGTGTTGGACATCAATGTGGGTGTGGTAGGTGAGGGCTGAATCTAAAGAAACCCCAAGGTATTTGTATGAGCAGACCTGTTCAAGTGGTTGTTTGGTACTGGGGAGGATATGGAGTGGGAAGTTGCAGGCTTTGTTTTGGGGGTGGGCAAAAAGCATTGTTTTTTTTTTTTAGGTTAATGACGAGTCTGTGCTCTTTAAACCAGGCTTCTGTATCATTGTAGGATTGTTGTAGGGTGTCCTGGAGGGAGGTGGGATTGCGGTGGGTGGCAAAAAATAACAGCATCATCTACATATGAGAATTTTGCTGGAGCATGCACTGGGCAGGGTGTTTAGATAGAGTGAGAAGAGTAGAGGGCCCAGGATGGAGCCCTGGGGTACCCCTGAGTGGATGGGACGAGTTTCGGAGAGTGTCCCACTGATTTTTACACATTGGGAGCGAGCAGATAGATAGCTTGTGCACCAGGCGAGAGGGCCAGCAGAGAAACCAGTGTGGCAGAGTGCATCCAGCAGAAGAGGATGGGAGACAGTGTTGAAGGCCTTTGAGAGGTCAACGAACACTGCACCAGCTAGGGAGCTGGCATCCAGGGAGGAGTGTAGGAAGTTGGAGAACTCAACTAGTGCAGTGCTGGTACTGTGACCAGCAGGGAAGCAGTGCTGCTCTGGGCATAAGATGTTATGCTTAGACAGTTGTCCCAGTGAGTACTTTATATTCTCCAAGACAGTCTGTCAAAATCCCATGGTCCAGTGTCTCAAATGCTGAGAACTATAATGAATGCTCCCCTCTATAGAGCTGATTATCAAACACCTTAATGCATATATCCCTGTACTGTGCCAAGGCCTGAAAGTTGAGTAGAGCAGTTCATAGATACCAAAAATCTTGAGATGAACCTTCAGCTGCATCAGCACCAACATCTCAATAACCTTCCCCAAAAAAGGAATGTTTGGGACAGGCCTGCAGTTTGCCAACACCTCCAGATCCAAAGATGGTTTCTTTAGGCCCAATCTCACTATGGCTTTTTTAAAAGTCAGTGGGAAACAGTCCTTCATTAAGGTAAGGAGCCATGTACAATGCTGGAAAACAATAGACCCAGGGACACCCAGCAGTTGAGCAACAGCTGAGTAGAGCCCTGGATCTGACATAAAGTAAGTGGGACTCAGCGTCACAATTACCTCAAGCATTTCCTACATAACAACTGTCTGAAACTCACTCCAAACCCACAGATTGCTATTGTGCCTCTTCTCTCAATCATTGCTGGCCCATGGCAGGCCACCTGTCTAGATCCCTGCTCAAATGGAGGGCACACTATCCAGGAAGAAAGAATCAAACTCCTAACATCTTTCTTGAGACAAAACTCCTAGATAGACAGAATTGAGTAACCTGCCCACAGTACAGAAGAATTGAGAAGACCTATTTCTTCCAGAGGTAACAACGTATGACAGTAACTATGACTTTTTCAGGGTCATTGCCCTATAACAGTACTTGTAATGGGACTGCAGAACCATCATATCATTCATCAAGCCCGACCTCTTCCAAGAATGCTTCAACCTTTGCCCAGTTGCCTTCAATGCATCAGCTCATTGTGCACTATGGCAAACTGTGGCAGGAGGTCAGAGGGTGGACACAGATCAGTGCAATAGAGTCATGCGCTACCATAATGGCCAAATTATAGCTGTCAATGACTGTCTTCATGCCTCAATCACACATTACATCCATACCTAAGATGCACACCACCACCAAGAGATTATCCGATGCCAAAGCATGACTAGGACAGTACTGGATCACCTGCATAGGAGTGGAGGGTTTTTGGGGGACTCTTGAATGAAAGCTAACAGCGTGGTGATCTAACCACCTTACTGGATGCACCTTGATATCAGAGATGTTCAGTGCCAGAGAGAAGACAAGGTCCAAGGTGTGACCATGTTCATAGATAGGAAACAACCTGCATGAGGTCCAGTAATTTCATTAACTGGAGGAATTGCTGAGCAAATTCTGAGGCTTCATGATAGGATAGGATAGGATAGGATAGGATAGGATAGGATAGGATAGGAACTTTATTTATATAGCACTTTTCCAAGGCTCAAAGTTCTTTACGGTATGAATTAAAATTACAGATAATAGCAGTCACAGATCTCAAATTATACATTAAACATGTACAGCATATATTCCATATTACTAAAACTTATCCATCTCCTGAGAAGCCTGTTGAAACAGCCATATCTTTAACTGAGATTTATTTTCCACTGAGACGGCAGAAGAGATGGTATTCAGGATAACATTTCAGAGTCTTGGTGCAGCTACAGAAAATACTTGGTCCCCAGCAGACTTAATCTTGATACTGGGACTAATAAAAACCCTTGGGTATCTGAGCAGAGAACGCTGGCATCCTGATAATCTTCCTGACATGCTGCCAGTGCCTCCCAAATGTAGAGGGGGCTCAGTCCATTTATGGTCTTATACACTAGCCAAAGAACTTTAAATTCAGAGCATCATCTAATCAGGAGCCAGTCCAACTCCCTCAAAGCAGGGGTAATATGATTAAATTTGGCCAGCATGGTGGCACTGAGGGTTGAGGTGCTGGATGCCACACCTCGCTCCATGCCACCAACCTGGGTTCGAATATGGGCTTAGGTCACCGGGGATTGATTAGGGAGGGAGGGGGAGGAGCTGATTGAGCTTCCATCTGGCAGCTCTCATCCTCGGGGAGAGATCTGAAGGGCTTCTCCTGGTGGAGGCCAAGTGGCAGTGTCATGTTCGAGGAGCCCTGGTGCTAGGCCAGGTGAGAGCAGATGAGGCTGTGGACAAGAGCTGCGGTGCACATGCATGCCTCCATGTGCATGCGCTACCACTTCTGGGGCCTTGAGATAACAGGGCAAAAGCAGAAAACACCCCAGGAGGATACAGGGAGGTGACGGAGGCCCCAGGAGCCAAAGCTCACATCCCACGGCTGGACCATTCTTCCAACGGGCTCTCCTGAGCTCTTCAAACTGACCCAGGACTGACCCTCTAATTTAAGAAAGGCCTCCAGGTAGGTGAGGTGGGCCCTTCCCTGGAGGGTGATCCAGGGGGCTGGAAGGTTTAGATTCAGGGAGAGGATGCTCAGTAACTGCGCTCCATGGAAGGTGGTTTCAGTCCAGAAATAGAGGCTGCAATTGAGTGGGTACTCCTGAGAGATGCCCCAATCCCTCAGAGAAAAAACAGAATCTACAAAAAAAAAATATGATTAAATTTGGATGTAAGTCAGCAATCTGGCTGCCAAATTTTGCAATAAGTGTAGATGGTGTAACTGGCAGCTGGGGGAGACCATAATAGAGTGTGTTGCAGTAGTCAATTAACAGGGTAGCAAAAGCTTGAACCAGTGTGCGCACATTGCCATGATCAAGGAAGGGACGCAATCTGTTTACATTTTTCAAGTGTTAAAAAACACTTTTAATGACAGCAGTAATATGAGATGTCAAATCCAATTTACCATCAAATATTACCCCAGACTGTGAAGCTCCTCTCTGATCGGCAGTAATTCACTACCACAAAGAGGTGGGACAAGATTTTCCATTACTGAAGAGGTATGTTGGTCTGAGTAAAACAGAAGCAACTCAGATTTGCTGGGACTGAGTTTCGACGAGCTAGCACTCATCTAGTACTTGATCTCCATGATGATCTTCTCAACCAGATGTATCCTGTCCCCCTGACCAGGTCTAAATGATAGGTAAAGCTGAGTGTCATCTGCATAACAATGGAAACTCAAGCCATACCTTCAGATCACTTCTCCCAGCAGAAACATATACACTGCAAATAACAATGGCGAGATCATAGAGCCCTGTGTAATGTCACAGATGACTGGTGAAGGGGCAGATTGACAGATATCCAATACCATAGTTTGGCAATGATTTCCAGGAATGATCTGAATGACTATAGTGCTTTGTCAGACAATCCTCAGAAAACCTCAGGCACTCTGTTAGTTCCCCATGATCCACAGTGTCAAATGCTGATAACATATCAAATGGAACTAAAACAGATAGTTCTCCTTGATCCTTCACCAGGAGCAGATCATTCATGACCCAGACCAAGGCAATCTCTGTGCTGTGGCTTGAACAGAAACCCAATTGGAGAGGTCTGTAGTGCTCAAATTTCTTCAGGTGTTCTGACAGGTGAGTTGTCATCACTTTCTCAATAATCTTCCCTATAAAAGGAAGGTTAGAGATTGGAGATAGGCATGTCATTTGTGAGGTTACCCAGATCTAAACTTGACTTCCTGAGGAGGGGCTTCACAATGGCTCCTGTAAGGTGCACAGGGAAAACTCCTTCACTCAAAGAAGCATTTACCATCTCTACAGACACAGGCAATAGAATCTGCCAGCCCACCTTAACTAAGTATGAAGAGTCAGAGTCTAAGATAAAAGTAGATTGGTGCATTGCCGACAGCACCTGACAGACTTCCGCAAAATAAGCTGGCTGAAAGTCCATCCACAGCACCTGAGTTTGGTTACCTCAGCTCCTCAAGCACTGCCTTTGGTAACCAGCAGCAGTAGCATCAATATTCTGCTTTATTTCTGCAATCTTGACTGCAAAAAAGTCAGAAAATCACTCACATCTCTCCAATACCATTGACCAATATATTGAAATCCCCTAGCAAGTAAGGTTGGTGGCATTCAATGATAGGTCAAGAATGAAATCTGTAAATTCATGTAAGGCCCCTGTTCCTCACCCAGAGGGCAGTAAGCCAGAAGCATCTTACACCTTACACCCACATTTCCTTTCACTGCCACACATTCAAACCACCCTGCCTCTTGCAATGGGTATGCTGTTAGTCTCAAGCAGGATTTAAAACAGATGTCCACCCCACACCCCTGTACTCCTGCCTCAGGTGGTACTGAGAATCCAGATGGGATTGCCATCCCCAGGATTGGCCCAGAGCCATCATCAAGCCAGGTCTCAGAGAAACAAACCAGGTACCCAAAGGACTCAATGATGAAATCCAACACCACAGCTGTTTTCTTGCTCAAGGATCTGGCATTGCACAACATGCCATAAAGGGGAGGAGCGTCTGCCATTGGCCCTTCTACTATGGCACACACACACACACACACACATGCACAGTGCTATGGGGCTCCCTTGGGATCGGGGCATGGCATGGAGGATCCAGCTCCATGACTATCTTAAACCCAGGGTGTCTAATTAGCCTGAACCTCCAAATCTTACCCTCCCTGGCTCCTACCCCTGGATCACCTCTCCAGCCCTTGCCCCACTTTCTCAGATTCACTAGCCTCCAACAGCAATCCATTACTGCCTCTGGAGGAACTGGGGGCTGAAAAGGACAGAACTGGTGAACCAGTTTCAAGGAGCAGGAGCGTGCCAAGCCTCTAGACCTAATCACCTCCCTAAATAATAAAATACAAATCCAACTAACTAGCGGCCTTTACTTAGTAAATGAAGCATTATCAGTGGTAACAAGTAAGGTCAGACCAGGATTACTTGAATAAACACAATGAATGCAGAGAAAAGAACATTAGTGGGCCCATAGTCCAAAGCATATTTTCCCAGCAGCAGCTGCATTTCATGTCCCAAACTTTGAGTCTATGCACCATTGGGTCCATTATGCATGGAGAAGCTGCATAAAGGCAGTGCACAGCTACATGGCCAAAGTCACATAGCACACCTTGGCTGCACTAAGATGCAGGAGGTGGCCATCGGGACATGCAATGGCCACATAATTGTGTGTATCTGTGTAATTCTGTGCACAGGTAGGGATGTATGATCCATACAGAGCCAGGAACACCTTGTGACCCCAAAATACATGGACATTGGCAGGCGGAGGTACACACCCGCCTCACATGGCATGGAGCATATTTTGATGCACAAGAGATATGTATGGATGCTGCACAGGCATCTATAAATGGACTGGCAGCAGCTCTGTATAGAAGCCAGCATCCCAGTGGTGTGGTGGGATGGAGCCATGAACACGTGCCTATGACAAGGATGCCACACCCTGATTCCATACCTCTCAACCTATTGTTTTGAAAATGAGGGACACTGGCACTCAAAATGAGGGACAATTTATTTATTTTATTTAGTTCGTTTTTGTTGACCAGGTAAGTGGACTAGCCATAAAATGACTATTTTCAGGCACATCCCGGGAGAGTACAGAACACATCATCATACAACAGACTAGGGTTGTCAGAACCCTCTAAAGTTCTGGGTTCTAGTTCTTGTCTAGAACTTTTGAAAAAGTTCTATGGTTCTAATCTTTTTTAGAACTTTTTAGAACTCGAACCCTATTTTTTTAATTATGCTGCCAATAATGAGAATAATAATAAAATAAATGTGGAATCAAGGGCATTCTGTTAATAATGAAGATACTATTGAAATACATGTGACATCAAGGACAGAAAGAACTACAAACTGTTTAGTACAAGAGGGGAAGAAAAATGATCATGTGTGACTTTGATATGACTATAGCTAGGTTTGCCTATGGTTTCTTCAGCTGTTTGCTAAAGCCAGCAACTTACAGGTGTTGACTGCTAACAAGCCCACCCACCCACCCATATGTTAAACATTTTCCGTTGCAGCTGCATTATAGCTCCTTAGTGAAAATAAATTGGCACATTAACTATTTATGTACTCAGTTATATAGTCTCATCATCATCAATTATGAAAACAAATTACTGATATTACCTTGTCTCAGCTGTTTGCTGCTTTCTCTTTTCAATAAATAAATCTAAAGTTGCTATGTTTAAAAGAAAGTTTGCATAACAAAGTCAATGTACTGCAGCCACAGCGCATGGAACTGGTGCAAGACATTATGTAGTAATGTAGTAAGTAAAGACATTTGAATACAAAAACTACCAATCATTCTTGTTGGCAAGTAAGTAATATATGCAATTTTCTAAGATAATGTGTACATATACCAACATTCTTGTTGGCAAATTGAAGTAACACATGCAACTTTCAAAGATAATGCATCGACTTTCCAGCTGATAGATAAATAAAATGTGTATTTCAGTCACATAAAGAAAAAAGAGGTTTCCTCACCACATACTGTGCTAAGGAACATTTGATATAGCTGCAGCAGTTGGCATGTGATGTTTAAAGGACAGTGACTGTCAATTCCTGGCCCGTATGCATCAAATTATCACTATTTGTAAAACATACACATTTAATGATTGGTCACATTCTGTAAAAACTGCTGATGTCGCTGTTTTTTTTCTGATTCCTTTCTTCTTTTTTAAAGGGGACAGGAAATTTGTGCTACATGGGCACATTTTGTAATGTCCTTATTAAGAGAAATGAAAGTCTTGTCTTCAAGTGAGCCATAGTTAACTGTTCCTTAATGAACACTTGTGTAAAAAACTGTCTTTCAATTGTATTCTTCTTATGGATAACATTCTGTACTGTTCTTTTTATGTAACCAGTAATTTAAGAGTTTTTACTATTATGCCATGGTTTATGTACAACAGAATGTTAAACATGAGCTACAGTCATATGAGACCTATGCTTACAGTTATGTGCCCAACCGTGACATAGGTAAAACTCCAGATCACTGTTTTCCTGAAGAGACCTGTAAAAGAATGCTGCCCACAAAAACATAGCAATACAAAATGCAGTTTTCCCATCACTTTCTATTCAGTAAAGTTACATATGGTTCCTTTTGGTTTATGGCTAACATTCCTGTAATTGGGAAAATAATAAACAGCTACCAGTTAGAAATCATTTTCTGTCCTGTTGAAAACTGAAAAATAGATGCCCTCCCCCTTATCATTATAAAATCTTGTATGGGACTGGTGCCGGTGTATGTAAAAGACTAAACGGAAATTTAACGGCAATTTGTTTTGTAGTACCCCTCTATGAGAAGGTACTAAATCTCCTAATAGAAGAACAAGATCAGAATTACTAAAAATGCTGGTTTCACAGTCAAATTTATTTCCCCTGATGATCTGTGTAATCAGCTGAGGTTCAATGAATGAAAGATAGTGACACCCCCAATTATGGTAAAAAAAGGCTTTCTGATCTCTTTCTTTCGTAAAGAGTGTCTTGCCTTTCAGCAGTTAATCTCCACTCTCTTTCCTACGCTTCACCCAACAGACATACACATTCTAAAAACAAACGTCACTGTAGACTGAATTATAAGGAGTAATTGGTGGCTAGTGATTCCTTTCCCCACTACTATGATTGTAATTTTATTATTGATTCCCTTCAGATCTGTAAGTGTCCATCACCCTCTCCAGAAACCATGCTCGCAGTTTTTTAAAAATGTTACATTGTGCTACTGACAACCTCCCAGTTTTGAATCCAATGCACATGATACGTAAAACACTTTAAATTGTGTGTAGTCCCTCTCTCTGTCTCGAACCCAGGACAGCAGTTTTACAAGTTAATTTCTTTGGGCAATTTGAACCTCCCCAATACCAAACCCATAAGGTAATTTATGAATGACAGCTTAGTAATTGGGGTTTCATAGCTCTTGAAACTCACTAAAGATAGTCATCTGACCCATTACCCTTCCCTCCACCTCACTGACCACATTTACATTTGTAAAGCAATGCTAATTGGAGACCAGAATCAATGGATAGAATATGACCTGTGTGTAGTCCAGTTATCTGCATCAGAGGAGGTGAGGGTACTATAAGAGATTAGCACTACTGACATGTATAACTCCCATCCCCACAATGAAAGAAAGCAACAGCAAGGGCAAACAATATGATGGTATGTATACTGTAGCTCAGGGGATCAGTATGAGGGGGAGAGCAGGTTATACTTCCCTTGTACTGGTCACTTGTTAGGCAACATCTTGAGTTTATAGTTCAATATCATTGCCAAAACCTGCAAAAAACATCATTAACCTGCTGGATAATGTACAGAGAAGGGCTACAAAAACAATAGTGGGTCATCATGGTGATGCATAGGAGGGAAGATTTATAGCACTGCAAATGTACTCCAAGACTGACATGAGCAACATATGGGACTTGATTGTGTTACTGTAAAGTACTTGTTAGGGATAAGAATGGTGGACAAGTGTCCCCAAAACTCACAGGGATTAGTGTTCCTACACAAATCAGATTACTAAATATTTTATAGCTCTATGATAATGTTAATTATAAAGTGAGTATAATACATCCACATAACTACTTGGCAGAAGACCTCTGAACCCAGTGTTGGTTTCCAATCTCAAATGAACCAAGAGAAGCTTCAGGTACATCTGTACTGAAAAGTCTGTACTACCATGCATCTCTGACAGTCTTCTCAAATTAGGCCATCACCACTACTCACACCACCACGACGCACACACACACACACACACACACACACACACACACACACATACACACACACACAATAACTCATACAAATAAAACCCACTGCAGCTGCATTTTTCGTTCCGATGAAGTCAACTGAATATTAATGACAGAAAAGTCAATGTGTAATGAATCTGCATGTAACGGGGTGGATGAGTACTAAAAACACCAACAAACCAGTAACTACATCGATTACAATTCTGTTATACTGTATAAATACATTTTATTACTACTACTTACTACGGTTGAATCCAGATGATTTCATTTAAACTACAGGAGCTTTGGAAAAAAAATTAAAAACTGGGGCAATTTTTGGAACTTCTTCGACAGTGGTCAAGAAGTGGTGGCCTGAGAACCTTCAGCTGTGGTTATACAGATCTTTAAAAAAATCAGAACACACTGCAGTGCGGACACAAGTAGTCCAGCAATAGGGATGAACTATAGAAAACAGAGGTACTGCATGGATATGTTTTACATTGATTTTACATCACACTAAGTGTATTATTAAAACAGCTCTAGGTGTGTGGGCTGCTGAATATCTTTTTTAAACTTGGTTCTGAGATTGCGCTTTTGGCGAGATGACAGCAGGCAGAAGGGATCAGCTGAGGTGATATATATACCTATTTAAAAAATATCCTGTGTGATTTATCAGACAATAAAAAGGGGAAAGTCATTTAGACTGACTGCATGCCAGCTTCAAAAAATATTCTGCTATCATAACAGCCAGAGCAGGAAGAAAATGAATCCCCGAGCTACTCATATTACATCTGTGCACTACATTATCTGTTTGGGAGCAAATAAAATGCTCAGACAAATGGAGCTAAAAAGGGGGAAAAAAAAGTTGCAACTTGACAGAGAGAGGAGACTGCATGAGTATTACTGAATTGAATGTCAGGGTCTCGCTCTCCCTCACCCTGTCAGAGTCCTGAGATGCAGTTGTACTATTGAACACAGTACGGTACAGCAGTGTATATGAGGAACTGTGCACCAAAC
Organism: Neoceratodus forsteri; assembly: GCA_016271365.2. Taxonomy (NCBI): domain Eukaryota; kingdom Metazoa; phylum Chordata; order Ceratodontiformes; family Ceratodontidae; genus Neoceratodus; species Neoceratodus forsteri. The sequence continues at coordinate 962,232,454 of CM028132.1, read as the reverse complement.
AAGTGACAGTGTTTCCCCTGCATGCATGTAAATAACAAAAAAAAAGGACTTTCCATTTTTAGATAGCTACGGATCGCGGGGGGGGGGGGCGCGCCACCAACAACATAAGATTCCACAGTGGCATTTATTGTTGATGTTAGTTGATCCCTAATCCACCCCCCATAGTGCCCCAGAGAACCGCAGCAAACACAGACACCAAGGTACATCTTGCCCAACATGCCCCCTTCCCCTGACTGGTCACTGATCTAAGAACTCTGTTCCCTAGACCCATGGTTAAAATTTATCATGCACTCTCGCCCCTGTCACAAACTATCTGACAAATGCTGATATAAAACAGGGCTTATAAAAAAATCTTAGCATTAGCAGTGTCATTTTCGTAGCTCTACACAGGAACATATGGAAAAAAAAAGAAGGTGTGAAAAGAGTATAACTCGTTTTCAACAGGTAAACTTTCCCTCCCAACCCACTGGTGTTTTCAAAACAAACACAATTCAGGGAAATTCAAGGTATTATGGCCAGTAATTTTACATCTGTATGTTACCCTGCGGACCATTTTCATTTTCAAACACTAAACCCCTACTAGAAAAAATAGAAAAAAAAAAACATCTAACAAAAAAAAAGGTGCTGACAAGTGACAAACTAATGGATTAGACTGTGTGATGGAGCTCAACACAGTACTCCACCGGACTTCAGTGACAGCCCCTGATATTTCAAAGAAATGCTTGTTGACCAAATCAAAACTGAAATCAAAAAATATATAGGTAGTTAACAACTGCTTCGGTACTACTATGCCATGTCAAAAAATGAGTTTTCATGATGAGCTTGATATCCTACAGGTGCTGAATCATTATTTTCAGACGATGATTCTTCGTTGTCACCGCCAGCAACCAGGTTTTGCCTTCAGACAGCTAGCAGTTCGTACATATGTGGCTGAACTATATGGGGTCCACCATGAAAAACATAAAGTCCACCACTCTCTTCACTTCGGACCCCAAGTAACTAATGTTTTCATCATGGTAGAGATAATCATCTGGGAAAAGGTTCAGCTTTCAGAGAATTATGTGATGTTACCAGGATTCGGAGTGTCTGATTTAAAAGGCAGTGTGCATGCACGCGTTAACTACGGCAGAAACTGACACGAAAAATGACTTTAGCCCACAATTAACAGAGTTTAGAAAAGACAAAACCACTTTCTTCAGAACCAGATCTTTATCTGACAAAGGTACAATAATGACCTCTAGTCAGTAATCATTTTTTAGTGTATTTTAGGTGCTAATTTCTCCTATCTCATTTAATGCATTCAAAAGCTAAAATTTTTTTCACATTGATTCGAGTCCTTTTGCGAACCCTCTAGTGTTCGAGTTCTAAATTAGAACTCAAACACCAGGGTTCGAGATGGGTTTGAATCTTTCCCGAACTAGTTCTGACAACCCTACAACAGACCAATAGTACAAGGCATAACAAGTGAGGGACACTCACTCTCATAATGAGGGACACATCCTCAAACATGGATATAAAAGCACAAGACACTGTGGAGGCCTTTACTTATACTTGAACAACGTTTATTTTTTTATTTAACATCTTAGAATATTATGAAATTCTGCATTAAAGCCTGAATTTACAGAATCTTCTCTGCAAGGGAAGTTCCTTTTCCATGAGGGATAAGTGAGGGATAAAGCAATATTCAGGGGCAAATGAGGGATGTCCTTTGTAATCATGGACAGCTGATAGTTATACTGTTGCCCTAAACACAGAGCTATAGCAACCCCATATCAGGACCAGAGCTCTGCTATATGAGGATGAGAATGATCGCCTCTGGGGCATTGCCCAGCCTACAATGGTAGGTGTGCACAGGGTATGCCACCGCCCACCTGGGGGCCATGCTGCACCTACCACTAATGCCTCTGCTACTGTCACTACAGCCATTCCAGGAATGCCTGTCCAAGATTCTTCTGCAACCAGAGCCACAGGAGCTGAGTGTGCCATGGACATAGTGCTAGGCAGTCCAGGCATGGGCCATGTGTCTGCTGTACAGGCTGGAGTACATTGGTGAGTACTATGAAGACTTGGTTTACTGGCCAATGCACCTAGCTTCACCTGAGCTCTTTCCTTCTAAGACTGCTTGAAAGGCAGAGTAGAGAAACTTACCAGAGCAAGGGAAAAGGATTAAGACTTAGTTTGGCTAAGCAGATTTATTGTGTGGTGGTGTTTTTAATTTTTACTCACAGGGATTGCTACTGTTTGTTGCTAACATTTCATTGCTTTATTTTTTCTCTGATTCAAATTGTTGTTGCTGGTATACCTTCTTCTGCATTATTACAAGGTGTGCCTACAGGTGTGTGCTAACAGATTACTCCTGTAATCTTCTGATTCAAATTGTCTTTTGCAAGGTATATCTTCTGTTACTGCTTTACTTTTCTCTGGAGCAAAGTGTTTCTTACAGCGTATATCTTCTCTGAAATTATTACAGGTGGTGCTTTACAGGTTTTACAGTTTTATCTAACATTAGGATAAGCTTTCAGGGTTACTGCATTTGTTGTTGACTGATTGTTTCTGCTCTTACCTCCTTGTTCTTTGTCCGTGGTTCTTCTTTTTTAGGCAGGGAAGGGCCCAGCCACCCACCCCCATCCCCAACCACCCCACGCCTACACTCCTTTTTATAGGGTACCACAGTTGTGACATTTCATGTAGCAGAGCAGGAAGGGGCGGATCAGTGGAGCCTCCACAAGGTGATCTCATTTACAGGGCCACTAGTAATTTAACTTGTTATAACAAGTTAAACAAAGCACAATTAAACCATTACTTGCATTTTTTTTCCTTCTAATTACTCTGATTAGGTTACAAACCCAGCAACTTATTTGGAATGGATTTCATTAACTGCAGGTACTGTGGAACAATTTTCAGAAGGACAGTCTTATAGGATTTAGGACACTGTCCTACATGCTGGGCCTTTGGAGATCTTAGGGCTCAGCTCGGGCAGCATGGGCAGAGATTGCACGCCCAAATTTCATATTGAAGAGGAAATACATTATAAGAACCACCCGCCATTTCCCCAGCATCCAACAGAAAAAACTCTCGACTGCAGAGGTTAGCTGGTCCAGGAGGTTGGCAGGTGTTAGAGGAGCAAACATGTGTGCCCCATCACTCTCTGCTCTCCAACACATTACCCCAAAACCATATAAACATTACAACAGGTATCTGCCTCTATCTCTGAAATCAAATAAAGAGGCAGAAGACACTGCAGAGCAGAACACTGCGCACAGGAGCTAGCACAACAAAACTCACCCAAATCAGGAACCAAAACAAAACAAGCACAAAGGAAATCCAAAAACTTCTGATCATAGGAGACTCCATGATTCGGGACTTGATACCATCTCCAGCCAGGGTGATGGTCAGATGTCTCCCAGGTACATCAGCATGAGAGACACTGACCGCATTGCTAAAAATTGTTCACAAAGCAGGAGAAAACATTGATGTCCTAGTACACATAGGGACTAATGATCTCCAGCCGGTCAGTTGTGGAGACCAAGGAACACCTGACTAGGCTGGGTGACAAACTATCATCTATTTCGTCTGGCATCTCCTTCTCTGAGATCCTGCCAGTCTGGGAGAGGGAGCAGATGGACGGAAGGTCAGAGAAGGGAGATAGGGAGCTAAACACGTGGCTCAAGGGCTGGTGCCAGGAAAAGGACACAGATTTGTAGGAACTGGCAACAGTTCTGGGAGCGAAAGTTCTTTAAATTTGATGGACTGCATCTGACTAAAGAGGAGTCAGTGCATTGGGGCAGAAGTTTGATGTCTTTGCAGAATATTTAAACTAGCAAATGGGAGAGGGGTGCAGCACCCCATCGTCGAATGGGAAGAACACCCCTCCCCCCTCAGCTAGTGGTCAAACAGGAATTCAGCATGTTTGCCGTTCATTTGCATCACCAGGTAAGAAAAAAGGTTTGTCTCCCCATACGATGCACAGGGGTAATGCCAAACTTCACCCAACAACTAACACACCAAAATCTGGCCAATGGAAAATCATGTACACAAATGCTCACAGCCTGGGAAATAAGATCCCAGACCTGCAGGCAATAATGTCAGAGGATAAACTGGACATAGTAGCAATTAGTGAGACGTGGTTTACCAGTAACCACGCTAGGAGACTTCAGTACCTGCTATGTATTGTTCAGAAGAGACCGAGGTGCAAAAAGGGGAGGAGTGGCCCTGTATGTTAATGAAAATATCAAAGCTACAGAAATTCAGAATACACATAAGGAGCCAGAAGAACTGTGGGTCACCCTGGAAACAGGAAATGGGACAGCCATAAGAACTGGGGTTGTCTACAGGCCCCAGACCAGAGGAAGGACATAGACACATTACTGTTAGAAGATATACAAAACATGACAGCTAAAGGGAGGTTCTGATAATGGGAGACTTCAACATGCGGATACAGATTGGTCAATACCAGCAGGAACATCTGCCAGAACTAGACTCATAGTGGATTCCCTGCAGGGGAGGCCTCAAACAACTGGTACAGCAACCCACAAGAGACAGGGCTATCCTAGATCTAGTACTGACTAACAAAAAGGGATCACAGATCTCCAGGTAGAAGGTCACCTGAGGCCAGTGACCATCACATGGTATGGTTCAATTTGGCTACTACATCTAAATCATCCCATTCCAAGGCAAAAATATGGGACTTCAGAGGAGCTGACTTTGATAAGATGGCCAACAGAGTTAAGCTAGCCCTGGCAAAAGAAACACAGGTGAGGGGTACAGGCAAAGTGGGCAAGCATTAAGGATGCAATACTTGAAGCAACATCCCATTGTGTTAGACAGAAAGGAAGTGCAAAAGAAGAAACCACTTTGGTTCTCAAATACAGTAGCAGAAAAGGTCAGAGCCAAAAGGCTGGCCTTCAGGAAATATAAGGGAACACAGCGGGATGAAGATAGGGAGGCATACCAAACTGCCCTAAGGAAGCAGGTAAGGCAGTAAGGCAGGCAAAGTCCCAAACTGAGAAACACTAGCACGAACAGTAAAAGAAGGTGACAAGACTTTCTATAGATACATTAGTGAAAGGAGAAAGTCCAGAGGTATTGCTAAGCTTAATGGAGAAAAGGGAGCATGTGAGGAGGAGGACCCTGTAAAGGCATCTATCCTAAATAGATACTTTTGCTCAGTATTTACTGAAGAGAAGGTAGGGCAGGGCCCACAGCTCAGCATCATGGACACAGGGGAGGAGATGGAGCACTACTCCTTCACAAAGAAAGGGTCCTACAAGAGCTTGCTAAGCTCAGGGTGGATAAGGCAATGGGACCTGATGGCATACATCCCAGGGTACTTAAGGAGCTAAAGGAGGAACTAGCAGAGCCATTAGCAGAATTGTTTAGTGAGTCTCTGAGCACAGGAGAGGTCCCAGAAGACTGGAGAAGGGCTCATGTGATCCCGCTCCACAAGAGTGGTAGCAGGGAGGAGGCGGGGAACTACAGACCGGTCAGTCTTACCTCAGTAGTGGGCAAGATTATGGAGGCACTCCTTAAGGAAAGGATAGTGCAACACCTGGAATCCATAGGGGCACAGGATCCAAGACAGCATGGGTTTACAAAAGGAAGGTCCTGTCAAACTAATCTCATAGATTTCTTTGACTGGGTAACCAGAGTGGTGGACCAAGGGGGAGCAGTTGATGTCGCCTACCTTGACTTCAACAAAGCTTTTGACACTGTTCCACATAGAAGATTGATAAATAAGCTGGGTAGGCTCGGGGTGGGTCAGAAGTTGGTCAACTGGGTGGCAAACTGGTTGACTGGGAGAAAACAGAGAGTGGTGGTAAATGGTATACAGTCAGAAGAGATGCAAGTCACAAGTGGGGTACCTCAGGGATCAGTCCTGGGGCCAGTCCTCTTCAACATCTTCATTAGTGACCTTGCAGATGGACTAGAGGGTAAGGCTTGTCTGTTTGCAGATGACACCAAGATCTGCAACAGAGTAGATGATCCAGATGGGGTGGGCAGAATGAGAAGAGATCTGGATAAACTAGCAGAATGGTCAGAAGAGTGGCAACTGGGATTTAATGCAAAGAAGTGCAAAATCATGCACATAGGGAAGAGAAACCCTGAAGCCACCTATAGGCTGGGAGGAGTTGCTAGCAGTCACAAAGGAAGAAAGAGACTTGGGCATCATCATCACTGATGACCTAAAATCATCAAGCAGACCTCTAAAGCAGTAGGTAAGGCTAGGGGGTGTTAGGGTGTATTAGTAGGGGTATCACAAGTCGTAAGAGGAGGTAATAATCCTCTGTACAAGACACTGGTTAGGCCCCATCTGGAGTACTCGTGCAGTATTGGAGGCCACACCTTCACAAGGACATTAACAAATTGAGGCAGTCCAGAGAAGGGCAGCAAAATGGTGCAGGGACTGCATCAGAAGACATATGAGGACAGATTAGCAGCTCAATATGTATACCCTTGAGCAAAGGAGGGAGAGAGGTGATATGATCGAGGCATTCAAACACCTTAGGGCATAAACAAGGTGAAAGAGTCTAACATGTTTAAATATAAGAAAATAGCAGGACAAGAGGACACAGCATGAGATTAGAGGGAGGCCGATTAAGGGGAATGTGAGGAAATTCTTTTTCACAGAAAGGGTGGTGGATGCATGGAATGGCTTACCACAAGAAGTGGTGGCTATGAATACAGTGCAGGGCTTCAAACAGGCATGGGATAGGCATAAGGGAGCAATACAAATGACTATGAATAGATTGGCCACTGACAGAGCAAAGGCCGATGGCACATTTATAAGGTAGAAAAAGAAATGGGCAGACTGGATGGGCCTTGCGGTCCTTATCTGCCGTCAACTTCTATGTTTCTATGTTTCTATGTTGACAAATGCAGAATGGCATAGTTCATCCTGGAATCCACTGCTGTGAGTACAGCCCCCTACCTGGGGCAGGAACACCTTCGGGGGGAATACCTGGGGGTATGCAGGAAGATGCACTGGGGCATGAGCAGGGATGCATGAGGGCATGCGGGGGAATGCATGACAGCATGTAGGGGATGTATAGGGGTATGCGTGTTGTCCGAGCAAGGAGTTGTGCTGTCCGGGACATGTGCACCCAGCTCATACCTGCCTTTCCCTCCGCAGGATACCCTGGTGCCACTGATAGCAATATGGCTATAGACAAATGGTCTGGACATTGTGGCTATAGTCCCCAAACCACCAAAATGTACACTGAAGCAGTGAGAGAGGGCTGCACAAACCATCTACTGTGGGGCACCCATCGTCCAGACATGGACTGCATGATGACCGGGGACCACTGGCGTGCACAGTGGCAGTGCCTATGGGCAGAAGGCACCCATCTGCCTGACTTGAGTGCCATGCCGTGGTATGCAGGTACTGGTAGGAAACAGCCTCGGTATTCCACCTGGGATATTTGGGAAGGACTATGTTGGACTTTGGACACTGCTGATGGAGTGCTATGATGAGTACCACCTATGAAGTAAACAGGGTTCTGAACTCCCGTTGACATGTCCCATGTCATTCTTAGGGGATGTGTGTAGCTGACTTCATGGCTGCCCTTTAGGCTGTATAGTGCCTGGTGTGTTCTACACCATACTACACACCTGCCTACAGTTGTTTGGACCAGTATGCATACACATAGCAGTGCAGCATACGTGGCCATGCCCCCTTCTGCTATTCACCACAGGCCCCCGTGCCTATGCACATTAATGCTGTGTGTGTGGTGCAAAGGGGGGTTGTGCATGCAGCATACTGCCCACAGCCCATTACAATCAGCGGATATGTGCCATGGTCAGTAACAACAACACAGCGACCTACATCTCTGTCTACAAAATCGAAAGTTTACCGACAGGTCTCTGTGTTGGTGTGCCTGACACAGAGGCACACTGTCTCCCGGTCCTGCACCCCCTCCCCAAATCAACTCTGACTCAGAGTTGATAATCTATAGTACAGAGGGTGCAGGGGGAAGAGCCCCCCACATGGGGGTTCGGGGGCAAAGCCCCCTAATGAAACAACGTACCAGGAAACAATTGGGATTTATGTCAAACGCAACTTGCAGTCGACATAAATCCTGTTGCTGTGAAGCTGGTTGATGAAAGTGTTGTCGAACCGGTATCATAGAGCCTGGTCAGCATAAACAACTCCAACCCATGCTATGCAGCATATAATCCACAGAAAAATTGGTGCATAGGGCCCTTTGTACAGAACTTTGCTCAGGATGGTATTGTATTGCTTACTTTTACTACTACTGCTTAGTCACTTATCTAAAATTATTTTAGTATTACGTAAATAGTTGCTGTTCATTACAGTGGATGACTTAACAGAATACCATTCTTAGGATAATGGGCCCTATTCATCTATGGGTGCAGTGGCTATGCGCCGCATATCTGGGGCTTGTAGCCACTCTGCACCCAACATGCCCCCCCTCGTGCAGGATGCATTAACGGGGGCGTGCATCCCCAACACACCAGATCCCCCTGATCCGCGGACTGCACCACACTGGGGTGGGTTGGGGCATGCCAGCACTAAGCACCATGCACAAAGGTGCTTAGTGCTGGCCACAGGGGTGCAGAAGGGGGGTGCAGAGTATGCCAGAGAGAGAACCCTGCTGAAAACCCCCTATGCACCCCATGCACATATAGGGTCTCCACCCGGACAAGGCCGATAGCCCACTCACCCACCGGAACCACTGCGGCTGTACCCCCCTATGGCTGCCCTGTGCCACCCACTCCAGCACACTTCGGTGTGCGGCCCCTACCAGGCACCCCTCCTCCACCCAACACACACCCCACACAGGGGCACCATTCCTAGGATGCTGCCCCCACTAAATAAGGTTGCCCAGCCCTCACCCGCTACTGGCCCCCCCGGGCATATGGTGGCCGTAGTCAGGCCCCGGCACAGCCAATAGCCCCCACCCCATCCCTGGACACTGATCCAGTGCCACATTGTGGGAGGGCTGTTGGCTTTGCCCTCTTCTCACCTCCACAGCCAATGACTGTCAGACATCTGTGGGGTGTGCTGCTAACGCATGCCTAGCCGCATAGGGGATCCACTGAGTGACCCAGTCCAGGAATCTGACTGGATGCTCTGCTAGGTCTGCAACTCTGCCTCAGCCGCCCTGCACAGTCCTGTGTACCAGGGGTGTGGGGCCATGGACAGGTGGTGGCTGGTGTTGAATTCTGCCGGTGCACACCTGTCCGCAGGTGTGGACCTACGCAGGTGAGATACGCACCTCTGGTGCATAATTCATGCCCATTGGTGAATATAGCCCAATATTTATACATACCTCCATATTTCAGTGTGCTTACTTTACAGAAAAAAATGTTGTTAGTATGCATTCATTAATGTGCTTGTAGTATAACGTAATGCTACATCAAGGTTAACCTTACTGAAAGGGCATAGATTATATTTTATTATGTAAGAGATACTTAGCAGCAATTATATTTTTTAGGAAGGATGTATCATGTGTGTCAAGTGCACTGCAAATATTTTTGACTGAACTTGACTGATGTGACTTGGTGGCGGTCAGAAATATATTGTTTCTTGTTTGAAAGATTTGTTGTTGAGTAGCAGAAGTAGAAAACAGTACCACCAGTTGGACCTGCTAGTGTACCATGTACACTAGGATATGCAATGCAGCTGAATCACATGGATAGGGTGGATGGACTCTTACTGCTGCTCTTTTGATCATTCATAGTTTTCTGGTCTCTGGCACTGCCAGTAAATGAAGCATTATTACCCTACCCAGCTGTATGAATACCTCTGAGCACCATATCATCCGGGTCTTTTGTCCCATGGGTTCCAGAAAAAGAAGACTTGAATCTAAATACCCTACCTAATGCTCCCTCCCTCCCTCCTCCCTCCTCCTCCTCTCTCTCTCCCTTCTCACAGGGGCCCAAGCAGATGTGTCAACAAGGGAGGCCATGAAGGAAGTACTTTTTGCTGTTGACTTGAATGTGCTACATGTGTTGTAATGGGTTAGTTACGCAATCCCAACATTACTAATCCCAACCCACAACATCCTGACAGCCAAATCCCAACTGGTAATTTACCGACAGAGCCAGGGGGCCTGATTCTCAAAGCTCTGCATCATACTCAAGGTGCCTGCACCGAAGAAATATGGTGCAACGTGCACCTTGCGTACATGACTACCCTCCATGCAATTCACAAAGGTGGCCTGTGCCAACTGCAGGCCACCTGCCCCAAACAGGGCTTGCGCCAGTCCTGCACCCTGCAATGTGCTGTGGCACAGTGGTAGGGGGTGCTGCAGCTGACACAAGCTGCATAATGCAATTTACAGACATCACCCGGCGGGAGAAATTCTAAGTGCCCTTAGACCAGCCAGGGCAGGCATAAGGGGACTTAAACATTCTCCCCTGGGTGACATGCCCATGTGCAGCACACCATGGGTGATAGTCTACCCACCATACACCCCTGAGTGTTGTCCAATGGCACCCCTCACAGCTCCCCGATGCCACCTATGTACCACATCGATACCCCCCATCCTGATGCTGCCCATACTGGCAGCGGCTCCCTGGATCCTTGATGCCCACCCCATCGGCGCTACCTCAGAACCACCTTATGGTGGTACAGTGCCCACTCATGCCCCAGAAGGTGGTGCCCACCCCCCCGTACACCAGTCCCGGCTGCTCTCTGGCGCCTGGCACATCCCACCACTCACCTCCGTGGCTGGGCACCAATTACACCGAACATGGTGGGGGACACTGGCCCACCAGGTTGTATCCACATGCCTATTACCAGGTGGGACAGGGATCCTGTGTTAGTCCCTGGTGGCCTGCGTCAAACCCGTGTGGTGTGCCAGGGGATTGCCACAGGGTTCTGGTCAATGCAAGTGTGGGGACTTAGCCACTGGGCCCCTCCTGTACCTGAATCAGGTGCAGGGTCCCTGGCACACTGGGTGTCAGTGCAAGCTGCTGTTTGCCACAACCTGAGCCAAATGCAGGCCCCAATGAGAGTCAGGCCCAGGATCTCAACTTGCTGTGGTTCGATAAAATCCCAACACAGGCCACCAATACCATCCCACCCATCATTAATACACTATGTTTTAAACAATTCTTTTTTGGTTTTGTTTCAGCATTACAGCATTACACAGAGAGACAATGGCCCAATTCTTGAACAGGGCTTGGATTGATGCCAGCTGCGTCGAACAGCAGCTTGTGCTGAAGCCTGTTGTGCCAGGGTCCCTGCACCCAATTCTGGTACAGGAGGGGTCCTGGCACTTAAGTCCCAAAACATGGGCAACCACTCCTGTGTTTTCAAACACATAGCACATGGGAGGGGTCTGCTGCAAGTTCCTAGTGAAAATGCAAGTGGTCCCCCATCCTCAATCCCAGTTGGAAATACAAAAATGGCAATTTCCCCAATAGGCTAGAGGTCCCACTCCCTGATACCCGATCCCCGTCCTAAGACAAAATACATGTTCCCTGGTCATCTAGTGCCCCCCCTCCAATTCCTGATTACTCATAATAAGTATAAAATTATCCCTGGTGGTCCACTGGACCACTCCAGCCACAACCCCCTGTAAACTTCAAACCCCACATACCTGGTGGTCTAGTGAACCCCCCATGCGGCATTGATCTACCATCCCATTCCCCCTCCCATCCTGTAACTAAGCCAGCGACTGGCTCAGCTTACCACTCACCACCTTGGCCAGCCATCGACTGTGGTCTGAATGAGCGCATACTGCATATAGTACATGCTCAGTGCATGTCATTCACGCGGAAGCGTTAATATGCAGTGCATGCTCATTCAGAGCACAGTGGCTGGCCACAAATGTAAAGGGCTGAGCCAGTTGCTGGCTTGGAACTGGGATGGGGAATGGGTGGTAGGGCAATGCTTGGGAAGGGGTCCCACTAGACCACCAGGTATGAGTGACATTATGGGGATTAGGGTTAGCGGTCCACTGGACCACCGGGATAATTTTGGAACTAATTATAGACAATTAGGAATTGAGGGGCACTAGGTTGACCAGAGCCTCTGTTGTCTTAGAGCAGAGATCGAAGGAGACCACTAGACAACACGGGCAACTGTCATTATTTAATCCACAGTGGTGATAGGGGATCAGGGAGGGAACTTGCTTAGCAGGGCAACTGTCATTATATAATCAGAACAAGGATCGGGGATAAAGGAGGGGGGACACTTGCTTACTGGGGCAAGTGTCATTATTTAATCACAACCACGCTATGCTTTGCCTCACATCAACTATTTCTAAATGCCCGAAAAACTGTCTCCATGAACTTTGGCTCCAGGCAGATAGTCTCTAGGCTCCACCCTTTACCATCTTTCCACACCCTTGATAGGACAATCCTAGAGGACACCTCCTCATTCAGATACCTTGGAGTTAGGTTGGACTAACACCTCAACTTCTCTGGCCACATTGACACCATCCTGAAAAAAGTTGCACCCCAAGCTTGGTGCCTTATTCAGGAACCGCAGTTGCATCTCTCCTATGGCACGGCATGAACTAGTCCAGAAGATGATCCCCCCCCGCATTTTTGACTACTGTGATTTAGTCTATGGTGCCACTCCCAAATCCTCCCTAACCAGATTGGACACTCACTTTAACTCCTTCTGTCGATTTGCCCTTGATGCTCCATCACGCACTCATCACTGTGACTTCTACCATGCCCTTTCCCTTTCCCCACTTGCCAACAGGTGTCTCACTCATTGTGCCAAACTCACTTCTAAATTTTGGTTAGGAGGACTTACCTCCTACCTCTCATTGGTCAGTCAGGCTTTACCCATCACTTCCCACAAATCTGAAACTCCCCCTCCCCCCAAATATGGCATTCCTTCTCCTCTTACTCCCTTGTCTCTGCCTTACATAATTTTTTGTCATCTAACTGCTCCTGCTTTAACCCTCTTTAACTGTCCTCCTGTGCCTCTGCTCCTCTCCATGACTCATATCCCTTAGTAAACCTTTTCCCCCGAGCCTGCTTCTCAGCATGCTCTCCTCTCTTTTAACCACTTACCCCCTCACTCCTACCCCAACCTTTTTTTTTTCCATTACCAACTTGCCCCTGCTTAGTTTTGACCTCTGGCAGAGTTCTCAGCATCCTGGAGGAGTCTAGCACTGGGCAAGCCTCCTCCTTCCCTTTCCCTTCCTCTTCTCTCCTTTCTACCCAACTTGTCCTCACCTAAATCTGCCAGCTGTTGGAATTCTTAGCACCCTAACGATGTCTACTCTCAGGTAAATTTTCTTCCCTCCCTCCATCCTTTTTTTTCCTTTCCTCTTCTATCCACCCTATTCCCTCTGCTCAACTTGTCCTCACCTAATTCTATCCCATGGCAAGGTTCTCTGTATCCTGGAGGGGCCCAGAACTGGGCAATTACTCTTCTTTTACTCCCCCTCCCCTCTATCCTTTCTACAAAACTAGTCCTCACCTGATTCTACACTCTGGCAGGATTTTCAGCATCCTGGAGTGGCCTAGTCTTAAGTAAGCGTCTTCTTTCCCTCCTCTTCCCTCCTTTCCCTTCATCCTTTCTTTTCTCTCTTCAAAACTTGTCCTCACCTAGTTCTGCCCCCTGGCAGGGTTTTCAGCATCCTGGAGGGGTCCAACACTGGGAAATGACTCTTCCTTTCCTCCCCTTCCCCTCCATCATCTCTACCTAACTTGTTCTCGCTTGGCTCCGCTCTCTGGCAGGGTTCTCAGCATTCTAAAGAGGCCTAGTCTTAGGCATGTTTCTCCCACTCGTTCTGCTCCTTCCCTTTACCATCCTCTGTAATCTCTCTGCCCAACTTGTCCTTGCCTACTCCTGCCCGTTGCTCTAAGTCCTCACCTCATTCCGCCACTGGAAGCTATCGCCGCATTCTGAAGGGGCCAGTTCCAAGTATGGCTTGTCCTTCCCTATCCCTTACCCCCACCTCTCTTCTGCCCCCAACTCCCTGCACTTAATCAAAGGAATTAGTTCACTTGAGCTAATAATTTGCACTTTTTGTTCTGTCTGAGGTGCTCCCAGATTGCACTGGCACTGTGTTAACTTGCCCTTCGCAACTGATTTTTTTTTTGCTCACTTTTCTCCAGTAATGTTCCCCCATCTTTATCTTCTTCCCCCAATTTGTTCCCCCTGTCTATCCCTCTACCCTCCTTGATGTCCCCCACTGGAACTCATTTATTCAATAATTGCTAAATAATCTGCCTCTTAACTGTGATCCATTCCTGCAATGAGTTGGCTCCAAGGCTTCATTAAATTGGAAGGGAGGCACTAGACTACCAAGCTGTGACTTATGCATACAACAGGCAATCAGGACTTGGGGGGGTGGCTGTGAAACATTGCCAAATAAAGTGTCCACTACACCCAAAATGTGAAATTCTAAGTCTCCTTAAACCATCCAGGACTGGTCTTAGGGGACTTAGAATTTCGCCCTCTGGGTGTGTTTTGTAAATTCTGGGGTATAGAGCTTTGGCAGCCTGTGTCTGCTGCACACCCCCAGCACCTTGCCACTGCCCATTTTGTGGTGTACAGATGGCTCAAACCTGGTTTGGGACAGGCAGCCTGCTGGCGATGCAGGCTGCCTTTGTGAATCGCTCTTGGTGCATCTTTTGGCGCAAGGGGTACCTTGCCCCATTCTCTGTGGTGCACACCCCTTGCACCCAGCTGGGAGCTTTGAGAATTGGGCCCAATGTGAGTAGAAGGAGATGGCAAGCATTGAATAATACCTTATATTCTCCAAGTCTGTGTTTTTTTTATTTTAGTATCGGATGCAAATTTACAGGCAATCATGGTTTTATATGCAGTCCACTCCACCACCACCACCACCACACAGCATTCTTACAATTCTTGCAGCGTTACATAGAGAACACTGATGTTTACCTTATCTTCCCCTAGTCTCTGCTTTTTGAGCTTGTAATCGCATGGGAATGCCTCCTCTGTCAGGGAACAACAGACAGTCCATGCAGTCAGTCAGATCGGACACAGACAGTCTGCAGAGCTTGCAAATATTTATTTGCTGTGCTAGTTTCTAGATGAATTTTGTGGAACTGGGCATGAGGGACATAAGCATATAAAACACACCATAGCAGTAGCACACTTCTAAGTGCACTATATATAATATAATCAGAGTGAAAGCCGCACCCGATACTTATCAGCTTCAGACAAACAGCTGGTATTAATCAGATATCCACTTCTACATGACAGCCAGGATTTATCCATATATACCCTATAACCCCCTTGTAACTGACTGTATGCCTGTGAATTTGTATGTTTCCATTCATAAAATATTATATATTGTGCACTTTGAAGTGTGCTACTACTGTACTGTGCTTATAGCTTGAGTCCCCCGTACCCTGTCCCACAAGATGTATCTAGAAATTAACACAACAAATACATATTTGCAAGCTCTGTGGACTGTCTGTGTCAGATCCTAAAACACTATATTATTACAAGACTTGTAAGAATGTTGTTTGTCCGATACTAAAATCAAGAAACAGAGACCTGTGCAATATAAGGCAAAGATCAGTGCCTTCTCTGTCTCCTACTACTCACATTGTATCTCTGTGTACTGTAACTCTGTAATGGTGAAACAAAAAAAGTTGGTTAAATTGGTATGGATTGGTAGTCTGTGTCGGGATTTCATATGCTGGGCAATAGTTAAGTGGAATTTCAAGCTTGACGGGATTTCAGTTTCGGGATTATGAATGGCAGACTTTTTCAATGTTGGGATTTCATACGGATCCCATTGTATTTGTCCCCACTCCCAGTGGGTGTCTGTCTTGTTTGTATACCTTCCCCATTAGCAGTTTTAATTTAATTTTCATAGGAATAATGGTCTTAAATATTCCCTTTACACCTCTGTGTTGAATGCTACAGATGTTATTTATTTATGTGTGTTGGACTTTTCTTGTCTCCATGGTATTTGTTCTACTTGCTTCCAATTACATTGGAAATTTCATTTACTTCCATAGAAAATTTGGGCCAAGTTTCATATCATTTTATACAGGTTTAAAATAGTAAATTATGAAGTCCATAACTGACGAAATAGAAATATACACATATGTCTGTTTTGTGTTGGGATACTCATATTTGATGTGATAAAAGAGCATACACATGTGGCTTTGTCTATGCTGTGCTTTAAACAGTAGCACCCTTGACAATGAAAAGAATTTTAGTAATTTTTCCATAACCAATCTGTGATTTTTTCAAAAATTATCTGGTATATCTTCTCATTCTGGCCCGCCGGCTCCAAACACACAACTCCATGACTTTCTCTTGACTCTCGCTCTCACTGTGTATGCAGTGAACACTGTTCACCATTCTTCTTTCTAGTCTGTGTCCCCCTCCCAGTCATACTCAAGACCACTTGAAACACTTGAAATGGACTAAAAAGTAACTACTTAGAAAGGTAAAAAGTAAATAATTTATTTTAGCATGTGTCTGTTTTTTCTGTTGATTCGGACTCCCTTTGTCACTTTTAAGAAACATAGAAACGTAGAATTTGACAGCAGATAAGGACCGCTTGGCCCACCTAGTCTGCCCATTTTCCTACCTAACAGATAAGCTGCAGGTCCTAGTTAACCAACAGCTTACTTCCTCCTACCCTCACTAGGACTGCCTTATGTCTGTCCCATGCATTCTTGAATTTCTCCACTGTTCTTAACTCCATGACCTCCTCAGGGAGGCTGTTCCATGCA
This sequence comes from Neoceratodus forsteri, assembly GCA_016271365.2. Taxonomy (NCBI): domain Eukaryota; kingdom Metazoa; phylum Chordata; order Ceratodontiformes; family Ceratodontidae; genus Neoceratodus; species Neoceratodus forsteri. The sequence continues at coordinate 962,215,798 of CM028132.1, read as the reverse complement.
TCCTCAACCCTCTCTGTGAAAAAATACTTCCTCACATTACCTCTGAGCCATCTCCCCTCTATCTTCAAATTGTGCCCTCTTGTTCTTGCACATCTCTTTTTCTGAAAGATGCTACCCTCTTGGACTTGGTTGATTCCCTTGAGGTACTTGAAAGTTTCTATCATGGTTGTAATGTGGTTCTGATACCCATTGCTCTCACTGCACACCATCTGTTTATATAGAGGATAATGCTTGATGTACAGGTGATAACCATGGTGTAATCATCTAGAGTGGTTGCTAGGGCAAAAGTAAACCTCAAGAGCACAGCTCCAAAGGTTTACCATTGCCGTAGCAACCATGAGAGGTGATTACACCGTTGTTATCACCTGCACATTAGGCATCATTTATAGTGTATGGGACTTGACATGAGAAGTTACCCCCCTCCCTGAACACAAGTAATTTAGCCTTAGAAAATGGGCAGGGAGAAATCATCCTTCTGATTGGTTTAGGCCACCAACCAGCCGGTCCGGTATCAGGCAACAGAGACTGGGAAATAATACGCACCAGTCTCTGTTGCCTGATTATGTTCTAAAATCACTGGGCCCATAGAATTTAAAAAATGAATAGTAGCCATTGTTTTTTTCTCTTGCTGAGCGAACAAGTTTCTAAGATAGCCACCCCTTTCAACAACTGCAGTCTCTGTTTCATAATGTTAATGTTTTTTAAATAGTGAATTAACATTTTTTTCCCCCTTCCGGTACCTGACAAATCATGTTGGCTAGCACCCCTTCAACCATTCGCTGTTATGGTAACCGCAAATGCAGCACCGTGACTGAAACTGCAGAGTGCAAACTGATGTGGGCAGGTAGAAACCACCTTTTTTCATGTAACTGCTCCTCACAGCACTGAACAGAAAAATAAAGCCATCCGTACCTTAACACTTGGACACTAGCACCACAGTTGAAAAAGTGGGCAGCAAATCCTTAGAAAACCTCCAGTCCTTTTGGAAAGGGATCGCACTTGCAAACTATGCGGTATCGAAAGAGAAAGAAATGCTGGCAGCAACTCCTGGGTAGGGAAAGAGGATGCCCCTGGAAACGAGTAACTCAGCTCAGTGTGCCTTCTTGGTTAAAACTGTAAATAAATAAGGAGAACTGGCAGCAAAAAGATAGCTCATTTTGAAACATCCTTTACCCTCTCAAAAAAAAAAAAAAAAAAACGATGACAGCACTATGGGTAGTCACTCGGGGGTATAGTGTTGGGAGGGAGAACCGTAAGCTCTAAAATGTAGCATTAATCCCCCCTTCCCCACTCTGAGTCTGCCTTATTTGCAAGAGACAATAGCTACACATGTAAAACAAAAAACAGCAAAGAAAGAAAAATGAAGCATTCAGTCCCTCCAGCTTAATACAACCGGTTCTGGACATCGTGATTTTAAAAGGGCAGTGCGCGCCTCTCCTTACAAGCTATACCCGCAACTGCAGCTTGCCCCAAAATAGCCATTGCCCACAAACAAATAAAAATACACAGGAAACCCATTTCTTCTAAGTTCCTCAGAATGTCCTACTGCCTCTACAAAGCATTTCCGGTCGCAGGTCTGAACAACCATGATCATACCCTACATGAAAAGCAGGAAAGATAATTTTGCTGCTTCCAGAGATTCCGATCACTCCATCTCTTGTTATTTTCCTGTTTTGCAGGCAACTTACTAATTTAACTATGGCAACAGGCTACAGAGGCTCACATAGCACAATAGACCCCAACTCAAAAGAAAGAAAGCACTATAATCCAAGCGGAGGAACTATTTTATTTCAAAAACATATAAGAGTTAACAATTTTAACATGTCAGCATGAAAATTATTTTTAAATACAGTTTGTCTATTTTCTAAGTGCAATAATACCCTCCAGGGTGGGCATTATTGGGAAATACCAGACCTTCCAGGGGCTATAAGGCCCTCCGCCTGTGGCGTCGGGCCTCATTACACCCCTGGGCGGTCTGGTATTTCCCAATAAAGCCCACCCTGTTGGATATTATTGCTTACTTACCTTATTATTGAATCTGTACTATAGCCATGTGATCATGTAGGAAAACAATTTATTAAGACACACAGACTGAACAACAGTGGGCCGAAACAGCACCAGAGTTAAAATCTCTATCAGACATGGTGATCACTAGACTCAGTAACAGTAAGCTGCAACAACTGGAATGTTATTTGAATACTGTAGCGAGACTAACAATCATGTTCTGGGTGTGTAGAATACTGAATAACTCTGGCATTCTGTTTTGTAAGCCCACTGTCATAGCATAGATGAGAGGGGTTTATAAGGTTCTGATGTCATGACAGTGGAATTACAAGGTTGTAAACAGCTTACTTTCAGTGGGTAATAAGGGCTACCCATACATTATAAGTAAATAAATACAGTAAAGTACTGTATAGATAAAATATGGATATATAAATACAGTACAACACATTTGTATAATGCGTACAACGTGTCTAAAGGAATGCAGTGCAGTCAATCTAATTAACTAGAGGTGATGTGAACTTACTGTATGAACAGAAGCTTTTGACTGATTAATGTAGTGAAATTATGTACTTCTGTTAATGGGGACAGCCACTTAATTGGAACGAAAAGGCTGCCACCAGGCCATCCCAATTAAGCGGCTTCTACTGTATTATTTATTTATTTCAAAGGTTTTGCCAGGAAAGGCATACTGAGCTGGTATCAGTTCATTTCCAGGTATGTCCTTGGGGAGGGGAAAAGAGGGGAGAGAACAATTGCAAAATACAAAATAAAAAAAAAATACATAGAATGGAAATAAGTATATCAGAAAAAGTGAGACAATAATGCTTAAGAACATGTTTTCCAAACAGTAAGTTACATACAATAAATTGTGGAACTGATGAAAGGACAAGTAAATATTAATCACCATATTAAAATAAGGGACAGAAGGAATGAATGATGCTAAAGAAATGGGAAGTGCTGAAAACGATAGCATTTATGGTTGAAAGGGGTCCAAACCAATATCAGAAACAACTGCAGGAATGAGAAGTGAAATCACAGAGCAGAGCTATAAGAGATGGAATGGAGGGAGCAGAGTGAATAGAAGGGAGAAGAGAACCTCATAGTTTAGGGAAACAGAATGAGAAAGCAGCTTGACTAGTGGTAGAATTCACAAGAGGGAGATCAAAAGAGTGAGAACAAGCATTGCGAAGAGAGTATGAGAATGAAGGGGGAAGGGAGAGGAGTGAGGCAAGATACAGTGCAAAGGGAGAGAGCCAAAAAATCTGGAGATAAAAGAAACACAGGGGGCAAGGCAACTGGCATCAACAGAGGGGAGGAAAAGGGAAGAATACAGGGTACAGTTATGTGGACACAAGGGTTTGTCAAGGGCAAAGCAACAGAAGGAGTGAAAGAGAGGGTCCAGTCTAGCTAAAATGGACTGAGGAGCAGCACTATAAACAATGTCTTCTAGTCAAAAGGAAGGAAGTGGAATGTTTCTCTTATGTAAGGAATAAGACATGATGAGATGTGGTTTATGAGCTGATAAGAGCATGCCCCAGGTGTGTAATGAGGCACAAGACGCTTGAGCCAAGTGCCTTTAGCACCTGGGAAGTGCTCTTATCAGTCCATTAACCACACCTTGGAGTGTCTTATTCTGCTTATAAAATGGGTCCTGGAGTAAAAAAAAAATTAAAAAGTATGCAAAATTCACTTATCTAAATGAAAAGCATTAAAAAGTAAAATATGTATTTAACAGAAAAGCGGTCCTTGAAACTGGAGGGTTCTAATGTATATGACACCACCCCCCTTTCACACACAGAAAAAATACTTGATATTGAAAACCTTTTATTCCCCTCATCCTCACACAAGCTCATTCCAAAAGTGTATTTCAACATTTTAGGGTTTTTTTTTCCACTGGTTTTGGTGGGAGTGAGTGTGTCCCTTACTCACTGTTATTAGCGCTTCTGTACAAGCACTTTTCAAGTGTGCTAGTGAAGCCAAGGCTTTCATAAGATGTGACCATTTCAGTTTCTCTGGTCATAGCTCGTGATTGGCACTACTGCCTGTCAGATTGCTTTGTTTTTTAAAACAAAGAAAAAAAGAAGATTGTACAGGCAAGCGAGTGGTAGAGTCTCCAGTGTAGAGCACAGAGCTGGACTGCGGGAGGATTGGGATACAGTCTGATCATGGCAGAGGGGAAGACTCTGTCACAGAGCTGCAGTGAGCTGCCCACAGTGGTGGTCATCCAGCTGGAGGAGCAAAAAAGAGCGGTGCCATAAGTTTGGAGCACCGAAAGGACAAAAAACTGCTGGCAGTGACAGTTTTCCCCCAGTGTAAGTGCTGACAGTTGTAAATAAAAGTACAGAAACAACTCCATGAACTGGGAACTTTTGGCATCTTAAGGTAACAACTTCTGGATTGGGCGATGAAAAGCGGCACTCCCATCTGACAGGGTGGACTTTTTGAAAAAAAAACAGCAACAACTAAACTGCCAGATGGTTTTTAAATGTGAGAGAGGAAGGGGGAGTAGAGACTGACTGAGACTCAGTGATGGTGCTATGAATAGCACAGGAGAGGCAGTCAACGAGCACCTACATCTGTGTAGGTGATGGGCATTCTGGGCCTGCTGGCTGGTACTAGAAAAGAGTAGTGTGGGAGATAATTTCACACATGGTTATGGGAGCTGTGCCATGCCCTGTTGGCAGTAAAAGTGCCAGCTTCAGGGTTATTGTCCTATAAGGACATGGCTGTTAGCCAATCAGGATGCATTCAACTCCAGACCCATTTTATAATTCTGTATAAAGCACCAAACTTGACATGGAGCTGCCTATGGATAGCATCCACATGAACAGAAAGATCTAGATGGTGATCAAGCCAGACTATGAGGTACTTGATGGAAGAGACATCCTCAATAGTTGTACCATCATGGGTACAAAAGGAAGGAAGGAAGGAAGGGAGGGAGGGAGGGAGGGAGGAGGATAACTGATTGTAATAGACCAACGCTGAATATTGTTAAAAACAGTTTGAGCTGATTTGTGAGGTCAGGGGCAGAGGAGCCAAATGTAAAGAGGACAGTATCATCTGAATACATATCTACTGACAGATGAACAGGCCTTGGGGAGGTCATTTAGAAAATTGGAGAAAAGAAATGGACCCAAGACAGACCTTTGGGGGATGCCTTAGCTTACAGGGAGAGAAGGTGAAAGGGAGTCTCCAATACAGACAGCTTGTGACTTGCCCTCAAGGTAGGAGTGGAACCACTCAACTAAAGATACTCAGAGTTCAGCCACCTTAAACTTATCCCAGAGAATGTTGTGGGCCACAACGTCAAAAGCTTTGACTAAGTTGACAAAAATAGCTGAGGTGACAAGACCCTGATCCATGCCAGAGAGGATAGCATCAGTGAGCCGAAGAAGAGAGGTGGAAGTGGAATGAGACTTTTTAAATCCAGACTGGAAAGGAGTAAAGATATAGGCTGAGTCCAAAAAAGGGGACAGTTGGGACAGAAGAAGATGTTCCTGGAGCATAGCAGGAGGGGGAAAGAAATAATTTTACCACTCCCCCTGACAATGCATTTTAACCCATTTATTGAAATATTTATAAATAATGAGAACTAATCAAACAACCCCCTCCCATTGTTTCATTTCTTATCATGTTCATTTGCATGCATGCACAAAGCAAACATATTGGCAATGCTCCAGCAGAGCATACCTCTCAACTGCTATGAATTTTGCACAACGCTATGATTTTTACACACAAATTTACCTTTGCTCTGCAAAGGTTTACTGATGTTCTTAATAATGTTAAAACTATTTTTGGACACACAAACTACTGAATCATGGAACTAAATTGATGGAACCATTATTTAACACTAACTATACCAGACCGACTATTTGTAGACATATTATTCTTTAAAATAAGAAAGTGCTACACATTCTAGCCATTTGCTATGAATTTTGAAGGCCAGTGCTCAGGGGTTCAGTAAATTAAGTTCAGTGGAACTCTAAAACTTCCAGGAGTTGAAATCTGGAAGTCATTCCAATTTTCTGGAAGTCAAAATACTTCCAGAATCCCACTTTTGTAAGTCAATATTTTAGGAAGGACAGATTTATGGACGTTAATATAGTATATTAGTGATAAAATACAACTTCTTTCAGAACAATCCATCATTTCTGACTTCCATGCCTGCAATTTTGGAAATCATCTAATTTTTGATTTTACATCTGGAAGTCAATGACTTCCTCACTCTTTATTTCGGAAGTTTTTGCCTTATTTTTGGACGTCACATACTCCCAAAATGGAGTTAACTGAAGCTCTGCCAGTGCTATGATTTCTACTGCTGACAGGTTGAGAGGAGTAGTGACTAGGGAGATGTGTCCTCTAAGCAGCCAATGCAGCTGAGCATGCAAGAGGTGTAGCCTGCAAACACCCAATCCTGGCAAGGCTCCTGCAAAGGCTGCTGATTCTACCTGCTGGCCATAAACTTCTCACATATGAAAGGATGAAGCCACACCTATCAAATCCTTTCATTGTGCCATCCATCAGGCAATGCAACAGCATTCCCTTTTCCATCTTCTGTTCCTACAAGTGAGGAGCAAGTGCTGCTCATCTGCCACTATTGTGCCCCATACCAAGAAACAAACAATCCTGCCTGCTGCAGCCAGTGATTCCTGTCCACCTCCTGATTGTGTCCCTGGTGGCCCCATCCTGAAACAATACAAGCAACCCCACCCACTGCTGCCATTGATCTTAACAACCTCCCAATTGTGTCCTTACTTGCCCCATCCCAAAAACAATCCCCCCGCTGATGTAATTGATTTCCGATCACCTCCCAATTGTGTCCCCAGTAGCCTGTCCCAGAACAACAACCAACCCCACCTGCTGCTGCCATTGATTCAGTCCTAAATCCCACTTGTGCAACAGATGCCCCATCCTGGCAAAGAAACCCAGTCCATTACTGTCACTGATTCTCATCCACCTCGTAACTGTGCCTCCAGTACCTCATCAAGACAATCTCACTACTGCTCCCACTGATTCCTGCACACCTCCCAACTATGTCCCCGTAACCAGTCCTAAAACAACAAGCAACCACACCTGCTGCTGCTGTTGATTCCCACCCACCTCACTCTCCTGTCCCTGATAATCCTGTCCCACTGTACAAGTTAACCCCTCTCTCTCTTGCTTGCTCTGTTGCTTTCCTGCCCTTCGTTCCCATCCCCCAACCCCCAAAACAGAATGCAACACTTGGATGTTCCTCCCCAGTGCTGCCAACCTGAAAAGAAAAAGACAATCCTTCTTCATCTCTCTGCACCCCCAACCCTCTGGACCCCATCCAGACCCCTCTCAGCACCCACCACCCCACAACCCACCAACACCCATCACTTACCTATCCCATCCATAGCTGAAGTGACCAGCATGTCCTGCTGCTTCCAACATTGAATGGGAACTTCAGAAAAACAAGCTAAATTCAGTTAATGGCTTTTTTTCATATAGCTTTTTACCACTCAGGTTGCCGACTGCTCATATCCCACCTCCTACAGACCAGCAACTACCTCCCCTGGGCTTCCCTCATGGTGGGAGGTAAGAGCCATCTGCACTCCCCCAGAGAACATATCCTGAGAGCACCCCAGGGGCTCAGGTGATAGTGTGGGTCCAGGGAGGTATGCAATGCAGCAGTTAACCACTGGGTCCCATTTTCCATTTTCTGTCCCCCTGATCGAGCTGAGGCAACATGGGAAGAACATGGATGTGAATGCACATGTGACCCAGAACCTGCGGCTCTCTCCCTGTTCCAATGATGGATGTGAATCTGCAACTCAGGCATTCAGAGCTGGCAACCAGACCACCACCTGGTGGCAGCCAGCAGCCAAGTAGTCAAGCCTCTCAGGTCCAGGAGAGGAGAGCTGCTTGGCAGCTACTGCATCCACTCCAGGCCTACCCCCTCCGACCTCTGGCAACCAAAGTTCATTCCCAAACTCGGGTCATTGGTGAAGTGCAAGGTAAGATATGTAGCTTTTTTGAGGCCCCACCTTATGAATAACATAGGTGAAATGTTTTATATCCCTGAAACATATTTTGGCAGTCACTCCACAAAATCACCTTTCAAATGTAATTTAAGAAATTCCACCCATCTTGTTCATAAGATGGGGTCATAAAAAGACTGTGTTGAAAATTTGTGGTCAAAATGTCAGAACACAGAAACATAGAAGCTGTCAGCAGATAAGGACCACCAGACCCATCTAGTCTGCCTCTTTATACTACCTGCGTGAGCAGCCTGTGACCATACTTGGTCACCGGCTATAGCTACTCCTTCCCATCTCTAAGGTTTCCTTATTGCAGTCCCATGCATGGTTGAATCCTGTTCCCATCCTCACCACCACCTCCTGGGGCAGGCCATTCTATGCATTCACTACCTTCTCAGTGACATAGTACTTCCTTATATTCCCCCAAAATCAACCACCCTCCAGTCTCATGTCATGACCCCTTGTCCTGGAACACTGTTTAAGCTGGAACATGCCTTCCCTTTTAACCTTATTTATACCCTTAAGGTACTTTAATGTTTCTGTCATATCCCCTTGTTCTCTACTCTGTTCCAGTGTGTACATAGTGAGGTTACTCACCCTCTCCTCATATGGTTTATGCTGCAAACCCCCCACCAGCTTAGTAGCTCTCCTCTGCACCGTCTCCATCTTGTTAATACATTTGCGAAGGTGTGACTTCCAGAACTACACATAGTACTCCAGATGAGGCCTCACTAGAGTTTTGTACAGTGGAACTATTACCTACCTCCTTCGACTTGTGATTCCTCTCCCCAATGCACCCCAACATCCTACTGGCCCTCCCCACCACTTTGGCTACCTACCTGCTGGCCTTCAAGTCCTCCGTGATAATGATGCCCAAGTCCCTCTCCTCCTTAGTGACTGTCAGCAGTTCCCCAAAAATTTTGTAGCTCTTCCCTGGGTTCCTCCTTCCCACGTGCATGCTTTTGCTCTTCTGGCATTAAACCTCAGCTGCTACTGCTCAGACCAGCTCTCCAGTTTCTCAAGGTCCCTTCTCATCCTTTCCACCCCTTCTGGTGTATCTACCCTTTTGCAAATCTTAGTGTCATCCGCAAACAGGCATACTTTCCCTTCCAGTCCTTCCGCAATATCACTTTTGAAGATATTAAACAGGACTGGGCCCAGGACTGACCGCTGAGGTACCCTACTGGTCACCCTCATCTCTCCTGACTGGATCCCATTTACCGCCGTCTGCTTCCTGTCCTGCAGCCAGTTCCTAATCCAGTTTGTCACACTACAGCCCAACCTTTTGCTGGCCACCTTACTCACCAACCTCCTGTGTGGTATGGTGTCGAAGGCCTTATTGAAGTCCAGATATGCAATGTCAACTGCTCACCCTGGTCCACAACCTTTGTCACCCAGTCAATAAAATCTATAAGATTCATTTGACATGACCTTCCTGCCGTGAAGCCATGCTGCCTTGGATCTAGATCCCCCTTTACTGTCAATTGTTCCACAATTTCTCTTTCAGCAGCATATCCGTGATCTCACCTACCATGGAGGTGAGGCTGACCAGCCTATAATTCTCTGCCTCCTCCCTGCTCCCACTCTTGTGCAGTGGAACCACATGAGCCCTCCTCCAGTCAGCAGGAACCACCCCTGCACTTAGGGACTCAATGAACAGGTCTGCCAGTGCAGCCGCTAGCTCTTGTCTCAGTTCTTTTAAAATCCTGAGGTGTATACCATCTGGCCCCATAGCCTTGTCCACCCTTTAGTATAGCAAGCTCCTCTAGTACCCTTGTCTCTGAAAATGGATTAGTGTTAACCTCCTCCTGCCCCTGTATCTGATATCCAACTTTGGTCCCTGACCTTCCTCTTCCACAGTGAATACTGAACAAAAGTATATATTCAGTATTTTCGCCTTATCTTTGTCCTCCTTCACGCACTCTCCTCTATCCTCCCCAAGTCTTACAATCCCCCCCCCAGTTTTTCTTCTATCACTGATATATCTGTAAAAGTTTTTGTCCCCTTTTTCACTATTTGAGCTAAACCCTCTTCTGTTTTCACTTTAGCGCTCCTAATCGCTTTACTCACTTGTCTTTGGCACTCAAGGTACTCTTGCCTATCCTTCTCCATCGGAGACTCTTTATATTTCCTGAAGTTTCTGCCCTTTGGTCTAACTTTCCCTGCCAACTCCTATGAGAACCATAGTGGTTTTCTCCTTCTCTTGCCCTTGCTTCTCTGCTTAATGCATTGGCTTGTTACCTCCACTATAGCCGCTTTAATGTATTGCCATTGTTCCTCAACTCCCCCTCCATCTTTCACCCTTGTTAGTGCCTCTCTAATGTCATCTCTTATCTTGTTGAAATCTGTTCCCCTGAAGTTTAAGATCCTAGTCTTACTACAGCTTGAGTTCAACACTGTGCTTAGATTAAACCACACAGTGCAGTGGTCACTGCCCCAGGTGACACCCCACCCATACGTCAGTGATCCTGTCCCCATTTCTTAGGATCATGTCTAAAATTGATCTTTTTGTAGTGGATTCACACGCCAGCTGTTTGAGGCCCACTCCCTACAGTGACTCCAATGTGTCCAGGCTCTGCACAGAGGCTACTGCTGGTATGTTCCACTCTACATCTAGCATGTTAAAGTTCCCCAGGAGCAAGACCTCCCCTTTGGATGCCATATAGTGTATTTCCTCCACCAGTTCTTGTCTCTGTCTCCACCTCTTCTTGAGATGGAGACCTGTAGATCACCCCTGTATGAATCGTTGAGCCATTACCCATTTCAGGTGTGACCCACAGGGCTTACTTCTCATTTTGTTTCTTCTGTACCTCTGTAGCTTTAATTCCTTCCCTGACATATAGGGGCCATGCCCCTCATTTTCTATTTTCCCTGTCTCTCCTAAATAGGGTGACTCTCAGAATGCTTACCTCCCAGGAGTGGTTAGCTATGAACCATGTTTCCTTCACAGCGACCAAATCCAGGTCTGCTTCAGCCATCAGTGCCATGAGCTCCAGAATTTTGTTTCCCAAGCTGCAGGCATTAGTCAGTAAGACTTTCCAGCTCCTCCTTTCAGCCTCCCTTGTGTTCTTCCCAGTATACGGTCAAAATAGTGCAACCATAATAGCGGCAGTCATTATAGCGTGTACTTTTTAGCGCGCTGAAATAATAGCATGTTACATTAAAATGCAATACTAAAATAGCGCTGCGAGCTCTAGTGACAGTGAATAAAAAAAGGCAGGTGAACTTTATATAAGAGATAATGGTCAGCACAATGGACAGTGAGTGCCTACTGAGATGCACAAGGACAGTGAGTAGTGGTGTACCAAACGACTCGGTACTGGGCACGGTGTGGGTTGGGTCATTCAGAGCAGGCAACAGGGGTGAGGATCAGATTTTCACTGGTGGACTGAGGAAGTCGGGAGTCAAGTCGGGAGATGGAAGAGCTGTTGACTGAGCCCTGCATGTCTAGCCCTGGAGAAAAAAAATAAATTATTACAGTGGGTGCCTACTGAAATGCACGAGGACAGTGAGTAGTGGGGTACCAAAGGATTTTGACTTGAGGGCTGAGGGAGTCAGGAGTTGAGTCAGGAGATGAGAGAGCTGTTGACTAAGCCACTATGACTGCATGGAAATCAAATCAGTCATTTGAGGGTGGATTGCATCCTATCATGAATGAGGAGAGGCTATTAGCCGGACAAAGCCTCCAGTCCATATCTCTGCAGAGCACCACCTGACTCACTGTGCAGCACCAACAAATAGTACACAGCGTGTGTGCGCACCACCACACCACTCAAAATTAATTGACTGTCTAGACAGACTTTAAGGTCGTGGGTGCCACACTGCCGCTGACTAGCTCTTCAGACAGACACGGTTATGGTTAAGTGTTTGGCAGCACGGTTATGAGTAATGCTATCATGATGGCACACTATTTTTGCGAGCGCTAATATGTATGCACTTACATTATTCACACTGTTATTGTTGCGTGATATTGACATTAAACCATTCTTCCCCCGGCACCTCTCTTCTCTTTCCTAACCCTTGACATTTTTCCTTGGACTCCCCCCTTTCTTAGCCCTGGTTGTGCTGACTGACACAGGTACATTGTTCTGCAACCTTCCCTTCATATTCTATGCCTGCTGCTCTAATTTGTGGGGGTGAGCTATCTGACTCTCCCTATGCCTTTATGTCTCCCCTCCGGCATGTTGTCCCCCTCCCAGATGGATGCAGGCTGTCCTTCTTGTATAGGCCCACATCACTCCAGGTGGGACCCCAACCCCCAATGTAGCCAAATCTTCTTTCCCAGCATCATCTCTCCAGCCAATTGTTGAAGCTACTGATTCAGAGATTCCTAGCTTCCCATCTACCTTGGACCAGAAACACCTCAGAAAATGTTACTGAGCTTGTCACCTCTCCAATGTGTCCTCCCAACTTCATGAATTCCTCCTGAACCTGCGCTATTCTAGTTTCATCCCTGGATAGGTTGTTCATCCCCAGGTGGACAACTACCTCCAGCTCCCCCTTCCTAGCCACTGCCTTAGCGATTCTGAGGATATGCTCACCCACCCTCCGTGTTGTTCTTCCTGGAAAGCACTTAACCTCCCTCTCCAATTCCCCTCCTGTCCCCAAGTCCATGTGCCGTATTATCAAGTTGCCCACGAACAGCAGCTTCCTTCTCCTCCTGGGTACTCTTCCCTGTGCCCCCCTTGCCCCTCTGTCATCCTCTTGGTGACCTGTACATCCTCTGTGGTCACAACACTGGGCTCCCTTTCGGGACTCCCACTCCCCTCTAGGGAAGTGTAAGAATTACTGAGTTGAACCAAATCAGGCATGTGCCTCTGACCTCCCACCCTCAACCTCCCCAAGCCCACTATAGTCCAGCCAGCCTTCTACCTAGGAAACCACTGGGGCAGTGGCTGTGTACTTGGTGGCCTCGGGGGGGGCAAAGGTCCTCAGGATCCCTGCCATTTCAGCCTGGAGACTGGCCACCTATGCCCTCAGTCCAGAGAGGTGCCTACATATGGGGCAACACTGCAGCAGCCAGAATGTTTTCCTGAAAACAGCTGTACTGCACCCATTGCACTGCACCATCCCCTGCATCCTCCCTGAGTCTTCCCTTGGATAATTTCTCTGGCTCATACCCTGTGTCCTCTTCCAAATTAACTACACTGGCTCCTCACAGTTAATACTATTCCCAGGCAAGCTACCCTTTTTTTTCTGTCTTTCCTTTCTTTCTCTCTCTCTAACCCTCTCTCAGATGAATATATACCAACTGAAAGTGGAAAAACAAAATAAGCAAAAACATGAACAGAAAAATGGAAAAAAAAACATGTCTTGCTGAGGGCAGGACTAATCCCCCTTTGGTCCCTCCTCCTCCACCACCACTTCTGTTCCTTGCTGTATGTCCCTGTCAATCCAATTCAGCAGGGCATTTAAAAATGTGTGGTGGTGAGGGAAGGTGGGTGGGCCAAACTTAAACAGAAGCCTGGACTTTAAAATTGGAACAGAAGCCCGAGCCTTGAAACAGAAACCTGAAACATAAACTTAACCTTTAAACTGGAACACACTTTCAGAACGCTCCCCTCAGAGGTTTTAAATGCTCCCCTACCCCTGAGCAATGAAATTCCAAATACAGTAAGATAAAGTTATTTCCCCTCCCAAGGTGCTGCCAGTTGTTCATGAGCTTCTCCCCTGCTTCTTTTCATCTGCTCACACTAAATGTCAATGTTTTCCTAGTACACCCAATGTACAACCTTAGCCCCTCAATTCAAATGTAAGCCTTTTGCTTCAACTCTGAACATTACCCAGCCCTTATCCCTGACTCCATGCTCCCTCTGAGTGCCTGGCTGTCTCAGTTGCATTCTGCTAGAGATTTTGGCTGCTCACAGGTCTCCAGTCCTGCCACACCTCCATTCCTTCTGCAGGTCCCCAGTCCCATGGTCCTCTGGTGAAATTCTCAGACTCAAAACAAAACAAAGAAGTTATCATGACATGCTGAATTTTTCCAACATTTATTCATAACTTTGTGATTTTCACAGATTTTGGCCCCAAATTGTCAATATAGCCCTATTGTTACACCACCTCATGAACATGATGGGTGTCATATTTTAAATACCCTCTGAAACACATTTTCATAGCCACAGCATGAAATAGTCTTTTGGGTGGGATTTAAAACAATTCCACCTGTCTGAATCATAAGCTGGGGTCATAAAAAGGACAATGTTGAAAATGTGGGTCAAAGTGCCAAAAAACAACATTTTGAGGAAATGTTGAATTTTTTTCAACATTTATAAATAACTTAGTTTTTTGTGTTTTTTTTTTTTAAGATTTTGGCCCTAAATGTTCAACATAGACCTTTTGTTACCCTACCTCATGAACATGACAGGTGTAATTTTGTAAATCCCCTCCAAAACATGTTCTCTCAGATGCTTTACAAAATGACCTTTCAAATAGGATTTCAAAAATCCTACCTGTCTTGACCATAAGGTGGGGGTCATGAAAGACTATGTTGGAAATTTGGGGTCAGAATGTAAACAAAATAATGAAGTTATGAAGAAACATTGAATTTTTCCAATGTTTACTCATAATCTTCAACACAGCCGTTGTGTTACTCCACCTCATGGAAATGATAGGTATCATTTTTCAAATCTTCTCTGAAATACATGTTTTTGCAGTCACTAAGCCAAATCACTTTTTTGATGAGATTTAAAAGATTCCACCTGTCTTGATTATAACATGGGGTGATAAAGACTATGCTGAAAATTTAGGGTAAGATTCCAACATTTACTTATAACTTTATTGTTGCAGATTTTGGACCCAAAAGTTCAACATATCGCTTGTGCCCCCCCCCAACCCCCATATGCATGACAGGTGTCATTTTGTACATCCTGTCCAAAACATGCTTTTTACAATTGTTCCGCAAATCATCTTTTTGGATGGGAGTTAAAAAATCCAACCTGTCTCGATCATAATGTAAGGTCATAAAAAGACTGTTGGAAATTTGGCATTAAACTATCAGAGACTACTGACAATGAGATATTGCCTCTTAGCTGGCCTATCCTGGATAAACACATTGTAAAAATGGGTAAAACTTGGGACCCCACGGAAAATGAGATATTGCATCTCCACTATGCTGTGCTGGGTAAATACACTGTAAAAATGGGTGCAAGGAGGAAATGATTGAAAATGAGATATTGCATTTCAGCTGGCCTATCTTGGGAAAATATATTTTAGAAATAGTTAAAAGCAGCACCAAAAGTTGGCCCGGTTGCACTGTGGTAGTGTTACCACTTGCAATGCCATTGATGTGTGTTTGAGAATGAGTGATCTTTCTAGGGCTGGCTGGGGGGGGGGTGGATTGAGCATCCCAGGGACTGCTCTCCATCCTTGGGGAGAGGAGGATGCTTTTCCTGCTGCATTACTGCTGACTGGTGGAGACCAAATGGCAGCACTGTCAGGAGCACCAGGAGTGGAAGGGTTGCCACTGGACACAAGTCATGCATGCATGCCACCACACATATGCACAACTGCCTCATTGCATGCTGCTACATCAGGGCTGAGCATCAGGTGAAAGGAAGAAAATGCCAGCTGTCCAAGCTGGTACCCACCTCGAGGCTCTCACATAACTGAGACTGCTGGACACTCACTATATTGTGGTCCTAGGTAAGTGGTGGATAACATGTAAGTCAGTAAGAAGGTCAGTGACAGGGCTGGGGTGCAACCAGACAATACTGGAATGAGAAACAGTTCAATGGAACATAATAAATGCAGGATCCACTGAAAACAAGATATTGAATCTTAGTTGTGTTATCCTGGGTTAATACAGTGTAAAAATGTGTAAAAGCAAACCCGATTTAAAATGAGCTATTGCTGCTGTTCTAACTTGTAACAACATGCTTGACATTGACAAATGCTTGTTGAATAAGAGTCAGAACCCTTCCAGTGTCTGCCAGCCCTACACTTAATGCCACCACATCATTTTGGGTAGCTCTGAATTTGATTGATGGAATCTGTGTTGTCTGATTTCTGTTCTTTTTTCTTTTCTGGAATTTGGATGTTCCTGTAATCCAAGTTCTGAAAAGGGATCAGTTCCCAATATTGATTTTTCATTATTTGAATCCAGTTTCATTCTCTTCTCTGACTACAGTAAAACCCAACTAACCTGTTAAAATAAGATTTAAACAATATAGGTTAGATAAACAGTGAACAAAAACATTGTGATCCCCACCAATTTTTTCATGGTTACAAAACTTACCTTCCCTGTAGAGGTGGGCAAGACAGATTAGAGGTGGACAAGCCAGATCAGGCTCGAGCCTGGCTGGAGCTTAGTGCCTGGCTCAGTTTGAACCGACCTCAATAAGCAATTGAGCGCCAAAGCCAAGCTGAGCCAGTTATGGTCAGCATAAGCATTTTTCCCAGCCTTAGTAGTGTGGTGTCTGAAACATTCAACTCCTATGTGGAGAACAGTCTGCCGGCTCAGCTCTGGCTCAGCGCTAGGAAAAAAATTCCTGGTTTGCCCACCTCTACTGTGAGATTTGTCCTTTTTACACAGTTTTTGGCTGAATACCATTTCGTAATGATGAGCTTTGGTCTAACTTCACAGAGAGATAACTCAATAATGGAAACCATAATCAGCAAAGTTGAAAGCACAATTTGCTGGCTAGAGACTTATGTAAACCTGGGCAAGCCAGAACTGGCTTGGGCCAAGCTAGAGCCCAAGGTAAGGCTCAGTTCAGCTTGCCTGTAGTCGCAAATTGTGAGCCACAAGCTGAGCTGACTGGAGATTTTTAAAAAAGCAGTATCCTGTGGAGCGCCACATGAACAGACGTGTTTTTTAATTTGTTGATACTTTTGTGTGGCACAAATTGGCAAAAGATGACAGTCAAGTTCAGTCATGCTGCTAATAGGGTAAATTTAAATACCTGAAATCTGACTGGCAAAGATTTAGAGTGGGCAGAGCCTGTAGGAACAATAGCTAATAGCGGATCTTGTCCAACTTGGTATGCCTCCCTGATGGTGACACCAATACAGTGACCTGCCTCACTGTCAGCAAAATCGATAGTTCACCAATAGGTAGCTGTGTTGGTGCACCTGAGACAGGGGCACACTGTCTCCCGGTCCTGCACAGCATCCCCAAATCAACTTCGACTCGGAGATGATAATCATTAGTACAGTGGGTGTGGGGGGCAGAGCTCCATGCATGGGTGTTTCAGGGGGATGAAGACCCCCAATAAAAAGATGAACCAGGAGATAATCAGGATTTATGTCAACTGCAACCTGCAGTCAATATAAATCCTGTTGCTGTGATGCCGGTCGACAAAAGTGTTGTCGAATCAGCATCGTAGAACTGTCTGACCTGTGTCTGTGCCAAAGTTCACACTGCTCAGTGCAGTCAGGGATGGAGGACTCAGGCAGCAGGCTTGCTCAAGCTCGAGGTTGTCTGTGAGTGTGAAGTGCAGAATGTGATTGCAATTTGGTGAACAGAACAGTGAAAAAAAGTCGCAAACTTGAGTAGTATGTAGGACAGATAAATAATCGATCTGCATCGGTTGGTGGTGGCATGTCTGCAAACTAAAGGCCAGTTCAGTTGTTTGTGTGGTTGCCAGATGTTACTTAAGTTTAAAAACATTCCAAGTCTACAGTAACTTTAGCTCAGTCAGAATAGTCCAGTGACTGACTGGCTGCACAGAGGCTTGGTTGGCTTGAAGTCAGAAGTAAAAATAACTGGGACTGGGTGTTGTGATCCTTTCCCTTCCCTCCCATGGCTCCGAGTCCTGGCAAGGCCAGCAGGCCAGGCAGGCCTTAAAAAATAAAATCTCAACTGAGACACCACGACTACTCCCAAGTAGTGCGGTCGCTCACTGAAATTGGCTAAATGAGTGAACTACACACTTCGTGGCTGCTGGCTAACTGGCTAATTCAATTTCTATATGGTAATTTTTTTATGTGAATTTACTTTTTCAGTTATGAAGCTTAGTTTCTAGAGACTGTTCTTTAATCTGCTTGTAACAATTTGTAGGTGTCTTTTTGGTAACCCCTAACCCGTCCCTCAGCAGTGACCTGACCGGACCAGTCAGGTGTTACTGCAGTGCACAGGGCAGGCAGTGGTTAGTATGTGGTGGTGGCTACTGGCTAGTCTAGTCTTGTCTTGTCTAGTTCTTGTTTTGATGAGGAGCTTAGTCAGACTCAGCTAACTTCTCACTTCTCACTTGAGTCACTAAGTCACAAATAATTTTGAAGTGTATTGCAGAATCGGTTACTGTTAAAGGGAAGGCTTTAAAATGAAATATATTCAGTAATTAAAGTTGGGACAAGTGCTTGTTCAGTGGGTGATTTGGCTTGACTAAGCAGGCAGCAACAGCACTTCACTGGTATTTCAATTTAGGGCACAAAACAAATGTCAGTAAATATTCTTACTTTATTTCTAAAGACTTCAGCCAGTGTTTGTTTTCCTAAGTGTGGTGCCCAGAACAGATGGTCTCTGAACTGCAGAACTAGTAAAACGGAATCACAGAAGCAATGGAGCTGGAGCACGCCTGGGGACATGAAATGGCAGGATAACCACAGAGATAAATAAATAGTCAAATGCAAGTTATAAAGTAAACCCCCCCAAAAAGACTTTTTTTAATAACCCCACTTTAAGTACCAAAAAGGCACTATTGCCCTCCCCAACAATAACATTTGCCAAATACTCTGAATTGAGGTGACCCACGTGCACTGCATGCAGGCATAGTAACATAATGGGCTCAGGTAGGGGTTAAAAATTGGACCAAAACCCTCAGGAACTCATTTTTAGTCCCTTTTACAATACAACATTGTCTGAGTCTGATAGTTCCTCCTGCACGGTGCAACTCCCTCACATTCATTTAGTATACTACTTTTTGTACTACTTTACTTGCTAGACACTAGACAGCGCTACTGTAATTAATTGCAATGTACTACAGTACAGTACTGACTACAGAACAGGGTCTGGTCATTCTGGGTGCTGGGTGGGAAGGGGAACTGGGAAGGGAAGGAAAGGGGAGGAAACATGGTTCATGCATAATGCTGCTGCTGCCGCTGCATGCCCTGGTACTGCCTCTGGGGATGTTTGAACAGAGAGCTCTTTAATACTTGTAGTGAGAATAAATGTTAATTTGAGAAAAAAATAAGCACAAACAAAATCTTGGCTCAGGTGCAGTTCCTGAGTGACAAACATGGCCAACCAATCAAAGGAGGAACAACAGGCAAGGAGAGCAGCAGTATAAAGTATATGAGGGCACGCCGCACTTCCTTGGCCAGATAACAAGAGTAGAAAGTATCTTTTCTACTCTTGTCATCTTGCCCACAGTGCCACTGCCTTAGTGCCTTCATATAGTTTATACTGGCTGCTGCGATTGCTGCCTGCCTGCTACTCCTTCCTTGCCTAATGCTCCTCTTTGATTGGTTGGCCGGTTGCCCATGTTTGTGTGACTCAGGAGCACCTGAGGCAAGATTTTGTTGGTGCTTATTTTTTTTCTCCTATTAAGATTTTATAGCTGATTTTCTTAACTTCTTTCATGAGTTATGTTTGTCACTGCCAGTCATGTAAACAAAGTCCCTCAGTCCCCCCACCCCATGCAGAGTCAGACCCATTATAAGAGAATATTTTTGAATTTTGTAAGGTGTATTTACCTAATAAACTTTGTGTATGTGTGTATTTTAATTGACTGCATATATGACTGTTGGGAGGGTAAAAAATATCACTTTTCTTTCCATAGTGAATAAGGAAATTACACCAGGTGCAGTGCAGTGAGTAACAGAGCTGCAGTAAGAAGAACTAAAGTGAATTGTAAGTGTCTAGTTCTTTAAATTTAATAACCATTAACCAGGCATACAATGTATAATTCTTCTCATTTATTAAAAGTTCACTCCTTTATATCAGCTGTTGAATAATGTACATGCTAAATATCATGATAGATATATAGTAATTACAGGGGTTGAAATTAAGTGTTTTGCTTTGCATCCACTAGCCAAGTCATCAGTGCTAGTGAGTGACTGGGAAAATTACTGGCCCAGCAGACTTCTTCATTACCCCAGTTGGTGTACTTATTGAAATGTTACCTTTTCCACTACAAACTCTAGCCGCAGGGCTGCCTAGTCAAAGAAAAATCCAGTAGTCCGATACAAAATCTACCAGTGTTTTTGGCTATTGGGCCCCAGTGCAAATTTTGACCCCTGTAATTAGCATAGTTATTGTAAGCAGGTAAGGACTGGTGGTAGGCACATCCAGTCAGCCCATAATCATCACTACACTTGTGTGTGGGCTCAGGCCCCTTGCCAAGCCTAATCTGGTGGTCAAACTGGTTTTCACCCATCATTCCCACCTCTAGAATGTGTAAGCTGTAAGGTTTCCCAAGATAGTCCCAGACATGTTCCCTCCATCAACTCTGTGATTGCTTCAACCACCTGGACATGTGACAGAGACACTATTCCACGTGTTTACATATCATGCCCCCTCGTTCTGGCACTACTCATGTATTGGAAGAGGTGTCCTCCCTGCTAATTGTTCATGCCCTTAAGATTCTTAAATATTTCTATTCATTTCCCTAACCCCACCCCCAAGTTACCCTCCTTTCCTCCAGAGAGTACAAACTGAGGTCCTGTAATCTCTCTCCTCATATGTTTTCTGGTCTCTCCACATTTTCTCCACTCCATCTGGAGTATCCATTCTGTTGCATATCTTGGTGTCACCTTTCCCTCCAGCCATTCTGCAATGGCACTAATGAAGACAACAAGACATTAAGTATGACTGGTATGAGCCAAGGACTGATCCTTGAGGTACCTGTACTGTACCTGGCTGATACCCCCCTCTCCAGATTGAATGTTATTTGACCACCACCCTTTTAGTCTGATCCATGTCCCTTTAGTTCCTAACCCACTTTACCAAATTTGGGTCCCATGACAAGACTGCTCATCTTGTGAAACCAGTCTCTCTTATGAGGGAGGATGATGTAGAATGCCTTGCTTGTTCACTGAACTTGTTTTCTGCCAACCCCAGGGGAGCCTAAACATATGCACAGACACAAGCTTGGTGGCCCTCAGTCAAGTATTCCACCACTCTGTGCTGTTCATCCATTGCACTGCCGCCTGCTTTACCTGTAAAATATCAAGTGTTTCATAGATCTTATTGGCCAAATTTGTTTGTGATGCATCATACTTGTGTGTCATCCTATTCTGGCATCATCCTCACCATAGAAAAAAAAATAATTTCTATGAATGCACACCCAATGGTTCCTGGCTATAACGTTAGGAGCAACAGTCAGAGTTGAACACAAACAAGGGTGAGTACATAGAGAATTGCTACCATAGATTGATTGTGGCTTCAGTAATATAGCTACTATCTGTTAAGCTAAATTGGAGAGAGACTACATTGCAGTCTGGAGATGACACTGTCTGATACATCTACCTAGTAGACACATCATCTAAAATATCAGCATATTTTTTCTTAATCTTAATTGACAGACATCAGCACAAGACTCCTCCCCACCCACACCAAACTCCAATACTAAAAACAGCCTTGGCCTCCTTTCGCTTTACTATTAAGGGAAGAGACTGTAGGTAGTAGCACTAGCAGCATTGCAAACAATGTATATGGTGGCACTGGTGACGACTTTGTGTTCCTTTATAACAGACCCTGCCAAATGCCAGTACAATGTAACTGAATGTAAAAGAGCAGGTGTTCACTGTACAGTCATGGTTGCAGCCCTTCCCTCAAACATATATGATGATAGTTGACCTGGTCCTGTTCCAGTGTTGTTGTGTGGTATCTCTACAGGGAGGGACACCTGTCTTAGGTTTCTGGAGTGCCCTTCCCACAGACTGCCTGTTAGCAGTGTAACACTGAATGTACATTGGGTAGGGCTGCAGCATAGGGAGGGACTCCTGTCTAAAGTTTATGGAGTGCCCTTCCCACAAGACTGCCTGACCTATTAGCAGTGTAACACTTAATGTACATTTGGCAGGGCTGCGGCATAGGGAGGGACTCATGTCTTATGTTTTTGGAGTGCCCTTCCCACATTCACAGCCTGATTACACTTGTAACAGCTTACTAGTACTACTTCCTACAGTGGTACCATCACCACCAGATGACTGAGATGCTCTCCATGAAGGTCTGTGTGTACCCCTTTGAAACTGATATGGATTTAAAATGTAGCACAATGGATAAATGAAAATGTTACTTAAATGCTAGGAGTAATGATGTCATTACAGAGATATCTGTTTTGTCATACTTCCCCACAGCCACTGTTATATTTTTTTTTGTATTGTATCAAAATCAGTACAGTTAACCTTATGGTTTTCTTAATTTTATTTTATTGTCCAACAGATAACAGTTCACTGATGAGAGTGCAATAGTTGTAGCAGAGAATAGTGAGAGTTGTCAAACCAACATGACTGCAGAGCCAGAAACATGTGTAGATGTGAGTCATGGCACAGAATCACCTGAGACGTCCATCAGAAAAAGAAGTCAGTGACATCCTATATATAACTATTACTAGAGTTGTTCTGGTAATTCTAAAGATGAGAAATTGGTAACAGATTATAGATGTAAATTATGTAAAGAGAAAAACATTATAAAAGTGAAAGGGTCAACAAGAAGCAATCTTTTTAGACACATTAAGCACATGCATCAGTCCCAATACAGTATCTTTTAAGGGGTACACAAGGAGTATCAAGAAGTCAAACAAAGGTCAAGCTGTGGTGTGACTGCGCAGTCTGGAGTAATACCAGGCCAAAAGTCCATGACCAGATTTCATTAAAAATAAAAAGAAGTTACCACTAAAAGAAAAAAAAAAAAAGCTTGATAAAATCCTAGCATTAACGGTGGCAGTTTATTCACAGCCATTGTCAGTTATTGAAAATAAAGGGTTTCGCAGTTTTGTAACCGCAATTAATCTAAACTATGAACTACCATCTAGGGAGGTTTTAACCTATTCACTAATGCCCAACATACATAAAACAGTGAAAGTAAACATTATTAAAGGGTTGGAAAATACCAATTATATTGCTATTACTTTTGACATGCGGACATCACATGAAAATGATGCTTCTATAGGTCTCACAGCAAATGTCCTTGATAACCAGTTTACATGGAAAAAACTTTTGTTTGGGTGTTCGCTCTTTTCAAGAGAAACATATAGCTGAGAATGTAGTGGATTAAATCTGTTCCTTACTAGAAGAGTTTGGAGTTCCTCTTGAAAAGGTTTGTTCTTTGACAACAGACAATGGCTCAAATATTACTAAAGATATCAGCTTACTCAGTCTTACCGATAAACATATTAGATGTATTGGTCATTACTTTCATCTGATAGTAACAGTAGTAGTTAAACAAGTAAGGGCAGTTGACAAAGTTCTAGACAAGTTCAGTGCACTAAGTACATTTGTCCGAAACAGCCCAGCAACAGAATCACTACTGAGAGATATGCAGATAAGGAATTCTCTTCCAGAGAAGAAACTTACAATTGATGTGGCCACTAGGTGGAACAGTGCATATGAAATGGACAAACATATTTAGTAGCAAGACATTACTATTAATGCAGCATTGTTGACTTCGCATATGGCAAAATGGAGATTATGAAATGTCCCACAGTTACTTACAACCCATGAGTCTGACATTCTCAATGACATAATATTAATAATAAAACCTTTTATGAGTGCCACTGAGAAACTGTCAGGACAAAAGTATGTCACATCTTCTATGGTAATCCCCTCAGTAACTGAGATGTAATCTGAATTAGATAGTTTAATTGAGCAGAATGAGATACATTCAGATTCAGAAAATAATGATGAGGAAGGTAATGATGGTGCAACTGACAGTAGAGGCACTATGAACTCTGGATTACAGGTCATCTCTAGACTGTTATGTAGGACTCTGAAAGATCTGACTTATAACACATTTGAGAACATAGAGAAACACACAATATTGGGTAAGGCAACCATTTTAGATCCGTGATTTGAAACATTTGCTTTCCAAGATGACATTGTTGCACAGTCGCATTTAAAAACACTTGAAATAGAACTACAAGAACTAACCGAATCAACCATGAATACAGACAGTGTAACCACCACCTTTGACACGCAGTCTGATTAGGGTTACCACCTTTTAAGAAGCCCAAAGTGGGACATTCTTACTGAAACATGATTTTTCGCAGGACAGTACGTAACCGTGACTGATGCAACAGACTTGTTTTCTCTATATAATCAGAATTAAGGCTAAATGCAGTAGTTTCTTAGTTGCTTCTACTGTTTCTAAGTATTTTAAGGTGTTTTAGTTTAGTGTATCATTTAGTTAAGGTATTGTAGTTTTCTGCAACATTTAGTGAAAAGTTAAAAAATACTTATTCTACTATAAAATCGGGACATTTAGTATTTTTCATGTTTTTTTGCAGGACACAGCTGCCCAAATCAGGACTGTCCTGCGAAAATTGGGACAGGTGGTAACCCTAAGTCTGATGCATCTACAGAACCACCACATGCTAAGAAATAAAACTTACAGGAAGCTAATTTCTGTAAAATATTGTCTAAAACAACTGGATTCTGCTTGTGCAAAGAAAAGCTCAATTTCTGATCTAGAACTGTACATGAATGAAGATATAGAGAACTACACCATGGATGTATACATTTAGTGGGGGCAAAGGGCATGCAAGTACCCATACCTTTCTAAAATTGCACAGAAATATCTCTGTGAAACTGCATCATATGTTCCTAGTGAACAACTGTTCAGCAAAATTGGAGATATAGTATCAGACATGCCAGCGTAAAACCTGCACACAATGACATGTTAAAATTCATCAAAACAAATGCATCATAGAATGCTTAAAGTTATTCTCTGATGCTTTAGGAATTCATTTCCTACACTCTAGTTACATGTTAAATGGGAGTGCTAGCCTGAGGTTCAATGTGGGGAATAGTTCCTTCCGCAACCTCTACATAAGTCCTCTGCTAACACACCTCCCTTGCTTAGGGAGTGTTTTTCTGAACTATTGTGTGGCTCGTGTGGCTGTTCCTGGCCTGTCCACTGCCTGGTTCATCCTGTCTCCTTCTCTCCCCTTCCCTGCTTTGTCCTGTGTTCCATTGTTTGTTTTTTCCATTTTTGTGTTGCTCCCTTTCTGTCCCCCCTTCCGCCTCTCCTCCTACTCTGCTTCTGTTTTGTTTTTCTTTTGGGATCCTTTCCTCCCCGCCATTACTGCATTGCTTCCTACCTATCCACAGGCCCCGCTATCCCTCTCAAGCATTTACTCATTCCCTTGTTGGCTCCCGAGAGATTCCAACACAAATGCCCTGACTAATCATTTTACCTTTCGCACTGTGTTTCCACACCACCTGCTGCCAGGACATGTATTGTTCCTCTGAAGCCTTCTACACATGCTTCCTCACCAAGCCACTTCCAGTGGCTCCCTGCTCCTGTTTTCTGCAGGCCCTCTCATTTTTGCTCCAACACCGTCTCCTCTCCAGCTTGACCATTCCTTCCAGCAGTCGGTGTTCCAGTGCCATACCCACATCCAGATACCTTAAAAAAATTCATACCATTCTTGTAAAAACTAACTTGTGCTTGATTCAAATCAAACTGCTCACTTTGCAGCCAACGATCTGGTCAATAATACTTGTCAGTAAGATCAAAACCACATAAGACTTTCTGCTTTTTTTTGGGAGAGGTGGGTGCTGTGGGATACAACACACCATTTACCTGGAGGCAACCTTGTGCTAGGCAGCAGAAAATAAAGTGAGATACTCATCTTGCCATCCATCAGCCATTCCTGTTCAGACCTTTCTCTTCTCATACTGGATTGGGGAATGAAATTCAGGAACCTTCCTAATTCCTTTAATGTATACTATTATCCCATGTTACCGGTGTGATACCACCTATGCATGGCCTTCCTCATGTTCTCTGTATAAACATCCACTGCTCTCTATATGTCAAGTTTCCTCCTTATTCTGCTTAAAGTTGTAATTACAGACTGTATCCATTTATATTCCTTACTTTATAGTTCTCATTCTTGCAGCAGTTTAGTGCTTCGTTCTGCCCATACCAGCAGTTCTTCGGTCTCCATCTCTAACTCACACTTTCTGGGGTGCTGAGTGAAGGTAGGCTTCCTTGTCTACTAGGGATGGGCATGCTTTTCAATCATTACATCCTACTACTACCAGCCTGACATCCTCCATCCCCAACTCTGCTGGACTGCATTCAGTGAAAGTTTGTTGCTCCAACAACTGGAGATGGGAGTCATGTTTACCATATACAAACTGTTAGCATACCTCTCTACCTCATCCAGTTGCTGCTTCCCTTCTGGAATGGAACTACCTACTGCTTACCAACTTGACATCCTCTGTCTCTAACTCTGCTTGGTTGCACTGAGTGCAGGTTAGCTTGCCACAACTACCAGGGATGGGAGCTATGTCTCCAATCTATAGACTGATAGCATGGTTTCTCTACCTTATACCAGTTGTCACTTCTCTTCAGAAATGGAACTCTCATGCTCTGCATACCATAATCATGCTATTCATACTACTTCAGGTTACTACTGTCCACCTATGCTATCTGATGGTTGTCTGAATCTATGGTCTTATGCCCCAGTAGTTGTGGCGAGCCATACGAACTGGGGTTGTGCACAGGCCTCCAGACCAGGGGGAGGACATAGACACATTACTGTTAGAAGCTATACAAAACATGACTGCTAAAGGGGAGGTTCTGATAATGGGAGACTTCAACATGCCAGATACAGACTGGTCAATACCAGCAGGAACATCTGCCAGAAGTAGACATATGGTGGAGGCCCTGCAGGGGGAGGGCCTCAAACAACTGGTACAACAACCTACAAGAGGCAGGGCCATCCTAGATCTAGTACTGACTAACAGGGAAAGGATCTCAGATCTCCAGGTACAAGGTCACCTGGGGGCCAATGACCATCACATGGTATGGTTCAATTTGGCCACTAGAACTAAATCATCCCATTCCAAGGCAAAAATATGAGACTTCAGAGGAGCTGACTTTGATAAGATGGCCAACAGAGTTAAGCTAGCCCTGACAAGAAGAAATACAGGTGATGGGGTACAGGCAAAGTGGGCAAGTGCTAAGGATGCAATACTTGAAGCAACATCCCATTGAGTTAGAGAGAAAAGGAAGTGCAAAAGAAGATGGAAACCACTTTGGTTCTCAAAAACAGTAGCAGAAAAGGTCAGATCCAAAAGGCTGGCCTTCAGGAAATTTAAGGGA
Source organism: Neoceratodus forsteri (assembly GCA_016271365.2). Taxonomy (NCBI): domain Eukaryota; kingdom Metazoa; phylum Chordata; order Ceratodontiformes; family Ceratodontidae; genus Neoceratodus; species Neoceratodus forsteri. Next base: position 962,188,582 of record CM028132.1, on the reverse strand, counting down.
ATGCAGAAGGATGACGATAGAGAGGCATACCAAACTTCCCTAAGGGAAGCAGTGAGGGTAGTAAGGCAGGCAAAGGCCCCAACTGAGGAAACACTAGCACAAACAGTAAAAGAAGGTGACAAGTCTTTCTATAGCTACATCAGTGAAAAGAGAAAGTCCAGAGTGGGTATTGCTAAGATCAAAGGGGATAAGGGGGCATGTGAGGAGGAGGACCATGTAAAAGCATCTATCCTAAATAGATACTTCTGCTCAATATTTACTGAAGAGAAGAAAGGGCAGGGCCCACAGCTCAGCACCATAAACACAGGGGGAGGGAGATGTACACTAGTCCCTTCACAAAAGAAAGGGTCCTACAAGAGCTCAATAAGCTCAGGGTGGACAAGGCAATGGGACCTGATGACATACATCCCAGAGTACTAAAGGAGAAAAGGGTAGAACTAGCAGAACCATTATCAGAACTGTTTAGTGAGTCTCTGAGCACAGGAGAGGTCCCAGAAGACTGGAGAAGTGCTCATGTGATCCCACTCCACAAGAGTGGTAGCAGGGAGGAGGCAAGGAACTACAGACCAGTCAGTCTTACCTCAGTAGTGGGCAAGATTATGGAGGCACTCCTTAAGGAATAGATAGTGCAACACCTGGAATCCATAGAAGCACAGGATCCAAGACAGCATGGGTTTACAAAAGGAAGGCCCTGTCAAACTATTCTCATAGATTTTTTTGACTGGATAACCAGAGTTGTGGACCAAGGGGGAGCAGTTGATGTCATCTACCTTGACTTCAGCAAAGTTTGTGATACTGTTCCACATAGAAGATTGATTAATAAGCTGGGTAGGCTCAGGATGGTTCAGAAGCTGTTTAACTGGGTGGTAAACCGGTCGACAGGCAGAAAACAGAGAGTGGTGGTAAATGGTATACAGTCAGAAGAGATGCAAGTCACAAGCGGGGTAACTCAGGGATCAGTCCTGGGGCCAGTCCTCTTCAATATCTTCATCAGTGACATTGCAGATGGACTGGAGGGTAAGATTTGTCTGTTTGCAGATGACACCAAGATCTGCAACAGAGTAGATGATCCAGATGGGGTGGGCAGAATGAGAAGAGCTCTGAATAAGCTAGCAAAATGATCGGAAGAGTGGCAACTGGGGTTTAGTGTAAAGAAGTGCAAGATCATGCACATAGGGAAGAGAAACCCTGAAGCCACCTATAGGCTGGGAGGGGAGTTTCTGACAGTCACAAGGGAAGAAAGAGACTTGGACATCATCATCACCGATGACCTGAAATCATCCAAGCAAACCACTAAAGCCATAGGTAAGGCTAGGGGGATGTTGGGGTGTATTAGTAGGGGTATCACAAGTCGTAAGAGGGAGGTAATAATCCCTCTTTACAAGACACTGGTTAGGCCCCATCTGGAGTACTGCATGCAGTACTGGAGGCCACACCTTCACAAGGATATTAACCAAATTGAGGCAGTCCAGAGAAGGGCAACCAAAATGGTGCAGGGACTGCATTAGAAGAGATATGAGGACAGATTAATGGAGCTCAATATGTATACCCTAGAGCAAAGGAGGGAGAGAGGTGATATAATCAAAACATTCAAACACCTTGAGGGCATTAACAAAGTAAAAGAGTCTAACATGTTTCAATATAAGAAAAATAGCAGGACAAGATTAGAAGGAGGCCGATTAAGGGGTAATGTGAGGAAGTTCTTTTTCACAGAAAGGGCAGTGGATGTATGGAACAGCCTACCTCAGGAAGTGGTGGATATGACTACAGTGCAGGCCTTCAAGCTGGCATGGGATAGGTATAAGGGAGCAATACCGATCAGTATGAATAGACAGGCCAGTGACAGAGCAAAGGCCTATGGCACATTCATAAGGTAGAAAAAGAAATGAGCAGACTGGATGGGCCTTGCGGTCCTTATTTGCTGTCAACATCTGCATTTCTGTGCTTCAATGTATCTTCTATCAGGCCTATACCTGGCTGCCTCTCCCTTCTGGATCAGGACTTTGCCCTTCTTACTTCTCCATCTTACCTTGTCTGCAGCCTAGACTCATTGTCCTATCTGCTGCCTTCCACAGCCAAAAGCCTGACTCTGACATGTACTGTCACCACCTTTGCATCCCAACCGATGCGGATTGCCATTCAGCTCTGGATCTCCAACCTCATTCTCATTGTCCTCTGTTCCTAATCGTATTCAATCTGGATATTCATGCTTCGTTCATCCCTTCTGGATGCACTTCCTCCATTCTGCTGCTTCACATGTGTTTTCTCCACCTGTTACCCAATGCCACAACATTTATGGACTTGGATCTCCTACTGCTGAGCAGTCTCCAATTCTCCTCGCTGTTGCTGTTCTTCCAGCCTCAACATGCACACATGCAATAGGTGCTCCTGGATCATATGCAAGGCCAAGGCTGATTATCATAAAGACACCCTGGCTTCCCCCTGTGGTAGTGCACAGAAATATTGGGACAACATTAAAGAACTTAATAGAAAATTCTGCCTCCCCTCGCCCTCCCAGCTCTGCATCAATAATGCCACCTCCACCAACCCCCAGGCCAATGCTAACTGTCTTAACTCCACCTTTTCCGATCTTAGCACAGTCCTCCCAAGTGACTTCTTCGACACTGTTCCAGCTACCTCCGAACCCAACCTCCAGCACCCCCCCTTTCTACCTTAGGGTCATTACAAAGTGGGAAGCTAAAACCTACCTCTCTAAAGCTCTCAGTGGCTCCAACTATTGCAAAGACTCTTTTGACATGAAAATCCTTTACCAGGTTCTTGACACTGTTCTCTCCCCCCTGACTGACCTCCTTAACCACTCCCTATGCCTAGGGCAGTACCCATCAGCCTAGAAGACTGCTACAATTACCCCAATACTAAAAAGTGGAGACAACACCAACCCCAACAACTATCGGCCCATTTCCATCCTCCCCCTCTCTCAAAAGCCCTTGAAAAAATCATTGCCGACCAACTCACTGAGTATCTGCTTGACCACAATTTACTATGTAGTGAGCAACATGGCTTCAGATCGGGCCATAGCACAACCACAGCCCTCATCAAATTCTCAAATTTCATTCACTCTGCCCTTGACCGTAAACATCTTGCCAGAACCATCTTCGTGGACCTCTCTAATACCTTTGATACAATCTCCCACCCTCTACTCCTGGACACACTCCACCTCACTGGTCTATCACATGGACCCCTCTCCTGGTTCAATAGCTACCCTACTGCTAGATCCCAATGTGTCAAGATAAATTGCACCTTATGTTCCACCCTGCCTGTCCACTCGGGGATCCCCCAGGGTTCCATATTGGGACCTCTACTCTTCAGTAGCTACTTAAAAACACTACCCAAATCCTGCTATGGTAACTTCCTGCTATATACCGATGATGCGGTTCTCTATGCTGCGCACCCCAGCCCTGGCATCCTAAAGTCCTTCCTCCAAGACTCATTCAGTCAGATTGAAAGCTGTTTCACCAACCACAGACTTGTGGTCAGCATCAAAAAAACCAAAGCCATGCTCTTTGCCCACCGGCAAAGCAAGCCCAAGGACACCGAACTAAAAATCCTATCCCACACTTACCACTGGAACAAGTACATACCTACAAATATCTCAGCCTTACCTTTGACACCTCCCTGTCCTTCCATGCCCATATTAACATCCTATCCTCAGCCATTAATTCCCGCATCGGCCTTCTATACTGGCAAAAGGACTGCCTGACACCAGAGGCTCTCAATCTGGCTGTCACCTCTTCTGTCCTCACTCTTGTTGACTATGGGCTCCCCATCTACTCAGGCGCAGACAACGCCACCCTAAACAAAATTCACATAGCTATTAATAAAGGGTGCAAACTCCTCCTAGGAGCAGACAAATGCTCCCATACTTGCACCCTCTATGCCCTCACCAACATTCTCACCTTGGAGGAAAAGCTACAATACCAAACCTGTCTCCTCACCAAAAAAATACAACTGGGGTTGACACCACTGGGGGTCTCTGCCTCCCTACTCTTGTACTTCCCCACTGCAGCTACTCATTCTGCTAACAAACACCTGTGGATTGTGCCCAGGGTTAGAACCTCCCTTGCTCAGTGATTATTCCCTTTTAGAGCTCCTGTCTGGTACAATGTACTCCCCCAGCCATAACCTCCATTCCCAAATTAGGGCACTTTAAGACCACCCTAAAAAACTGCATTCTCTCTTTGCACCAATGCCAGTGTAATTGCTAATCCTCCTAACTGGCCATCATGGAGCTGCCCTAGACTGGTCCTGTTTGATATAGCAACCAACTGTATAGGACCAACTGAATAGGGCATCTTCGATGCTGATCATTTTTTCTGCTATATGACAACACCCCGGAGGCTGCACTTACTCTGTAACTGTATCTCTTGTATTTACATCAATACCCTAGCTACTGCAAGTATAGGTCAACAGCCACCCTGGCTATTATATGTAAATACCTTTGTTTTGTCTCACTGCTGTACTGTTTCATTGTATGTATGATTATGTTTGATGTGGAGCCTTTATAAACAAGTCTATGGCTCAAAAGGTTGTAATTCCTATGGTATGTTAAATAAATTAATAAATAAACAGAGATGACCCTGCCAGCCCTAGCTCACTTTGTTGTGTCCGATGTCTCCGTCTCACCCTAATGTAGGTTGCTGCTTCTCTAGAGGACCGGGGAATTTCACTCCTCCAGCCTTTCATCCTCAGCTCCACCTGCATCTTTGATTGCAGAACCAGGACCTCCTCGATTGGTTGCCTCCATCATGTTGGTTCCCCATGTCCCTTCCTTTGCTGGACCCTTCTGATTTGCCAGATTCCACTCAACATCCTGTTTTTCCATGGACCTTCATTCTCTAACCCCTTTTGGCATCCTTCCCTCTTCATATGGCTCCTGCTGGCTTGTCTGATCCTTCTCACTCCTGGTCAACTGCCTCATGGACTTCCTTGCTACTGGTTCTCCATTCAGCTATCATACAAACTTGGTTTCTTTGCTAATTGGAATTTCATCCTTCATCACTCCATCACTTTCTGTTCTCTTCTTTGGTCACTTCCAGTCTTCATCAGATATGGGACCATACCTCTCAACCTCTTGCCTCATGAATCAGGGACAAGGCCTAAAAAAAATCAGGGACAAAGACCTCAAATCAGGGACACATTTTAAAAAATGGCACTATTCTCTCAGAAAACTGATAAAATAAAGGGATTTATCTTAAGATGCATTTTCTGAAGAAGAACAAGTCTGTTACTTTAATGTTTGACATTATTTTGTGCTTTTAATCCCCACTGTTCTGTCACAAAAACTCAAATTTTATGAGGGATAGAGGAAAATTTTGAGGCAAAATCAGGGACATCCCTGAAAATCAGGGACAGTTGAGAGGTATGTATGGGACTTCCATTGCTCATAGAACTTGGCTTGGCTCTTTGACTTCCTTGGATCATCATCCTATGCCTTCCTACAGCATTCACACACTTCGCTGCCATTCACCATGGAACTGATGTCGTCCTACTCCTTCGTGCTCTGGATGTCATCCAGCTTCATCTGGCCTGTAACTTCTTCTGCTTCCTTCAGTTGCTCGGGATCCACTCTGTACTTCCTTCTCATATGAATGGGTGCCTTCTCCTCTTCACCTTGCTGGCGCGGGGCTTTGTACTGTTTGCTGTAGCTCTTTTGGACCTTGTACCTCATTTTCGATCAGTACCCCTAACAAGTCATCTGCTTTTCCATACGATCCATCCCCTACTTTCTACTCCTGCCATTCCAACAGTACATTCTACTACTCATTCAATTTATTTATTACACTGGAGTAATACTTCTGCCAGCAAAATATTATTTGGCTCACATGCCCCATAGACTTTTATGTTATCATTGAAGACTCACACTACCCATTCAGTTCTTTGCAGTCATTCATGGAATCCCATTTGCCTGGACAATAGGAAGATCTCCTCCATCTCTATTGGATATACCCTCCAATTCCTGTCCATCCAATCAGCATGGCTCCTCAGATGCCTTGTCTCATTGGCCATTCTCATTTATTTAGATTTTGTTTACCGGGTAAGCCCACTGAGACTGATGGTCCCTTTTTCAGGACCTTCATTCTCTAACATGGAACATACATAGAAAGGGCTTAAATCTTTTAGTTCTATTCTGACCTTGTAATCAGCATCGCTTTTACAGATACCGGGAATCGCAAGATAACCCATTCGACTATGGACTTTATCCATTTTACCTTATGCTGCCTCTTATTTCAACAATGACTCTGATGACCAATTTACTCAACTCCTACTTCCCAACATTCATTGTTAATTTTAGGAATTGCACAGATATTGTCCAGAATATTCATCGTGGGGTCCCCATCACCAAGCTGATTCCTGACTCCACGGCATACACACCTTCGATTTCACTCCCGGACATCATTATCCCTTATACTATAATCCACACCTGTTCACTTGGTACTTTCTGCCGGGTTAACCATTCTTCCAGCAGACCATTCAGCCTCTTCTTCTCAAAGTACCTTTATTAATCTCTTCAGTTAAAGACCATCACCAAGAACTGTCTCCTCTGAATTCTATCTGGCAATCTGTAACAGCCAAGTCAAATACTCCAACTCAGCCTTACATCCCAATTGGTATTTATCAGCTGTAGCACTAAATCCTATGGCATCCTGCATTTATCAATCTCATTACCAATCCAGCCAACAGACTCTTCCTCTCATCCACCCCAAGCTTTTCTCATGTACTTCAGTATCAGGATTACCCATAAACTTAACCATCTATGTCACCACGGTGCATCTCCTAAATGATCACACCACAGGAATACCCACACAAACTTCAGGCAGTGCACCAGCAAGGGATTAAGCATAAATTCATGAACATAATGACCAAAGAAGCCATCTATTTCTTACACCGCATTTCCAGTCATTCCTCATATACACTAGGTTACCATTTGGATGGCTCCACAAATCATCTTCTGGGCTTTAATAATCACTTATGGCATTACTCTTATCAGGCACTCAAACCCCTCTACTCATTTTACTCTGGGATGCTAACCTAGTGATTTTTGCTCACTAAACAATTCTTTACCTTCAGACTACCTTGAATATCATTCTTTATATGAATTGAAGCAGTCACTCATAACTTTACTAATCATTATAACTACTATAGTGTACTCTCTGGTCTTATATCAATCTCATCTTGCTCTTCTGCCTCATATCCTCCATACAATTCCTTGGACATCCGTCCTTTGTCATTTTGGAAATATGGTCTATATTAGTCCTTCTTTAACTGGATCTGCTTTACACATAGGATTTTACCATCCCTATGGAAAGATGTACTCTTCATCTTCAGGATCATCATTCAAGCTGTATCATCCTTGGATCAAGAATGAATCATCATCTCCATGGCACTCAAAGACTCTTCTACAAATTATGCTCTATGGATGTTTCCTTAGCAACTCCTTGTTCAGTACAGAATTCCTAGCCTCTAGACCATATCATCACATTTGAGCCTCTTACAAGTTGGATCATTCATCAGTGACTTCTTCTACCATTGCAGTTCCACCATTCTCAGTTTAGTACCTTATCGATCCAGTCATGATCCCTCTGCCTATTACAATTCCATTGGAAAAGCATCATTCATCATCTTGGATAGTTGGACTTCCTTTGTCCTCCTTCACTTGGATTTACTTTATACTCAGGATTCTATTGCTCATTCAGAACGGATCTCCTCTTCAACCTCAGGATTATCATGTGATTGGCATCATCCATGGACTGAAGATGTATTACCATCTCTCCAAGCAACTCACCAACCTTGAATTAGCTATGGTTACTAGAATCTAGATCCTTCTCCATTTAGTATGCCCAGAAGGATGGACAAACCTCCAATCATGGGTTCTCAAAGGTTTCCTCCACCTAGGGGTGTTCCTCTCCTGAGTGCCAGGGGGTCATACTCTCCATGAGTCTGAGGAGGTTTCTTTTTGGGCCTTCTATTCCCTACAGATTACTGCCCACCTACGTACTACTCAAGGGTGGGAATACAGTAAAGTCACAAAAAGTACTACAAGTTACACAAGCACTATACACCCCATCTCTCCTTATTGCTATTCCACAAACATTGAATGGGAGGGCTTGACCAAGGTTCAGTGTGGGGAATAGCTCCTCCCACAACCTCTACATAAGCCCTCTGCTAACACACCTCCCTTGTTTAGGGATTTTTTTTCATCCACCACCATCCCCTCCTCCTCCTTCTCCGGTGCTCTTCTTACCCTTGCTCATGGGCCTTCTATTCCCTACAAATTATTACCTACCTACTACTCAAGGGTGGGAATAGAGTAAAGCTACAAAAAGTACTACAAGTAACACAAGCACTATATACTCCATCTCTCCTTATTGCTATTCCACAGATATTGAACTGATACAATCAGGACCACACAACCATCATTGTAATTACCATGCCTGCACTGCTTTTAAAGATGTCAGGTTTTACTTTTTCTGTTGGGCTTTGTAGCATACTTACTCTGCCACGACAATAGTTTCTAATTGTCAAAATCAAACCCTTAAGCTGTTCTACAAAAGAATGATGGAATCGTAACACTGCCTGGACTGTTGGTCAGCAGGTCCATTCCACTTCCTGTCCTCTTCACCACAGTCACATGCTTGAACATTTTAATTTGTAACATTCTAACAGGGAGACTGCAGGCAAGGGGCAACACCCCATTGTATCCTATGTGGGGAGATTTTCAGAATATTAATATGCAATGCATCTGTAAGCTGTCTGATGCAAATGGAAGTCACAGCTCAACTAATAGTGACACAATTACTTGAGCAGTGGCTTTCATTTTTTGTCACAGGTAGCTTATATGCTTGGTAATGTTCTAAATAGTCCCCCTCCAGGTTGTAATCAATTGAGTGAGTGCTGCTCACTTGCACTCTCCTTTGTGGGAGATCACAAAAGATCCAAGCGTTGTATTGTGCTCAACTTACCAGGAGGTGGGGATCAACTCACTGATAGTTCGGTCATTGTTATGATTCCTTCACTCCCTTACTGGACAGCATTAAGAGGTATGATGATTTAGACAAGTAGGGACTATTGTCACTGCAGAGTAACTGGCTATGAAGCCCAGTACAGAACCTCACACCTGTCAGCTCAGCAGTAGTGGTAAGTATTCAAGGAGTTGTTGGAACTATTACAATGACTTGGTTTCAGTTCAGCAGTGATGGTATGGGCCGTCTGTCTCAACTGGTAGTAGGTACCTGAGCCTCATGCTCGTGCTCAGCTTTACTTGCCTAATCGAATAGTGTCATCTTCAGACCTCTGTGTTCTGTTCTGGAACTGCTATGCTTTGTTTCACACTTCAGGAATGAAAACATGTATCAGTCAAACAATGACAGGCTTGTGTGGTGACAGCCAAGCCTCAGTTCACAAATACCAAACAAAATTATATCTGTTATATATGTTCTGCTGGTTGGTAAAACTGAAATGTTTGAGTTTTCATGACTGTATGCAGGGGTTAGGATAGGGCTAGTGTTGTTAAAGATTTATGTTGGTCTGTGCTACTCCAAATCAGAGGAGGAGCATGGTAAATCAAAATTGTGCTCAAAAATGTGTAAGGTAGCTTGTATTTATCTAAGCAACTTTATTTAATAATCAACAGTGTATTGGTCTGCATCTTGCTCCATGAAGAGTGCATTTATGAAAATGAAAATTGACAATAGCCCATCATGTTGCCTTATATGAAAGCAGTTCTCTTTATATCCAAAATACAGCATAGCACTTGAATTGCTGATTGGGAGGGCTGCTTCTGTATTATTGCATGGAGTCAAACATATGTACTCCAACACGTGTAATCATTAATTACTGATTCTTAATACAAACTGCATAACTTTGAATGAGCAGTCCCTTTTTGGGGGGGGAGGCTCACTTGTCATTACATTGCTCAGACTCAGTGGTGGCACTGTGCCTACTGAACCTAACACAGCAAAACATCAACTTGTCAGTAAAATGTTTTACTAATTTCTTGATGCAAATTGCATAACTTTGAATGAGCAATACCTTTTGGAAGGGGGCTCGCTTGTCATTAAACTGCTCAGACTCAGTGGTGGCACTGTGCCTATTGAACTTAACATAGCAAAACATCAACTTTTCTGTAAAATTGTTTACTAATTTCTTGATGCAAATTGCATAACTTTGAATGAGCAGTCCCGGGCGGTGGGGCGCTCGCTTCTCATTATACTATTCATGCTCAGTGGTGGCACTGTATCTACTGAACTTAACACAGCAAAACATCAAATTGTCAGTAAAATGTTTTACTAAGTTCTTGATGTAAATTACATAACTTTGAATGAGCAGTCCCTTTGTTATTTTAAATTGTGTTTTATAAGGTTTGATTATTTATTAGTGCTTTATTTATGTGTGTGTCTTTTAATGACTACTGGTAGTTTGTATTTATGTGCAGCTCCAAAAGCCTCTGGGATTGGGCACCTAAAAAATAAAACTTGCCTTGCCTTGCCTTTGGGGGGGGCTCGATTGTCATTACACTGCTCAGTGGTGGCACTGTGGCTACTACTGAACATTAAATAGCAAAAACATCAACTTGTCAGTAAAACATTTTACTAAATTCTTGATACAAATTGTCATGTAACTTGGAATGAGAAGTTCCTTTGGTGGGGGGGGCTTGCTTTTCATTCCAATACATGTCTGTCAATAATAATACTACTACTAATAGTAACATGTTATTATTGTTGACTACAGTTTAATGTCATAATAACATTGTACTTCTGTCATTATACCACTTGCATAATGCTGTGCATATTTGATATGAGCATGTCAGTGGCTATAGCTACAATTCATGAGCAATAGTGCTATACTTATTATGACCGTAGCTTCTAAATATTTGTAGTTGTTTGTTACAGAAACATGTTTATGAGCTTTCAAGTTGCTTATTTAGAGCATTTACTGTGAACAATTCATAGGCAAAGGAAAGTGGGGTCAGCTGTGGGCAGGATGCAACTTTTGCCCTTTTGGTGCATGTTAGCGCTGTCTCTGCTAACTTCCAGAATGCTATTTTATTTATCAAATTAATATGTATACTATAAAGCTGCTGTTTCTTTATTGTGTGAATAACTGAAACAATACAGTAAAAAATAAAGCTACTTTTTATAAGAACTATATTGTCTATGTGTTTGAACATGGAATAATTTGTGTTTTTGCATTGGTAAATTAACATAGCAAGACTCCAAGACAGTGTCACACATGAATTTTCTTGTAAAAAAGAAGCAGAAAATGTTTTTAGTAGAACAAGACAAGGTAAGCAATATTACCATACCATAATTAAACATCGCCACATGTAATGTTTGAAGTGAACTACCTTGCTATATAAAATGGGAAAGCAAAGGTAGGTGTCTTGACTTACACTTGATTCTAGCTGTGCCTGTGACCTGCATGTTACTGCTTAAATAATTTGAAAATCTAGTTAGTCCAGTAAGATTTACATTGTGGCACACTCTTGAAAGCATTTTCTGCAGTGCGCAAAACACCTTCTATACACTGATTACAGTATAGAAACCTCCCCTTTAAAAAGGCTAATTTTTTAGTACATCTCTGTTAACCTTCAGCTTGGCTCATGATTGGCTGTAAGAGCCAAGCCAGAGCCTTGACTTGGCTTTGGCTTGGCTCTTCCTCAAAAAATCAAGACTTGCCCATCTTTAGACTTATGCTGTTGAGGATAAACTTGCCAAATTTTGTAGGGAATTGCTGTTGCTTCCAGGTACTGACATTGGCAATACCAGCAATTCTACTAATAGAAGACCTCTAACAAGCACATCAGTTCAGTACCATGGATCTGATGACATCTTCATTCATTTTGACAGAGACTATTCTCTGGACAGAACCAAACAGGCAGTAATGAGTGATGTTAAGGCCCTCCTCACAGCAACAACTGACAATATTAGTACAAGATTTTCCAATTTTAAAACAGACACAGTTCTCAGGGCCTTCAGAGTATTTAACCCGTTACAACTCCCAGAAAACAAGGAGCAATTAGCTCTTTATAGTAATGAGCACGTCAGTACCCTCAGAGAGCACTACAGTGACGTACTGCAGAAACACAATCATGATACAGCCTGTATTGAAGCTCAATGGTTAGAGCTGAAGCTGCATATGAAGAAGTCAGTTTCTCAGTTTCCAAATTTCAGTATCTGGATTTCTGGCAAACAATTCTACAAAACAATTTTTATGAAGAATGTTTCCCTGAAATTTTGGTCTTAGCCACCATCGATCTACTGATTCTAACACAAACCTGCAGTCATAGAGAAAGGATTCAGTTTGATGGACAGAGTTAAGTCTGACTAGCAATCATGTCTTTCTCCTTTAACTACATCTGAACTAATGCATGTTAAACTGTCCAATGCCAGCGTTCCCACTTTTGACCTGGACAATGCTATAACACTATGGTTTAAATCTGGAAAGCAAAAGAGAAGACCTCACGTGAGACCATGAGTCAACAGTGATTTAATTCTGATTCAGACATAGACTAAAAGAAAACTGTCACAGTCTCAAACTAGACTTGTACACCCCCCCACCAAAATGTTTCTCTTTTCATCTTTATGTTCACTTTTTTAGATGAGATACTTCAAAATGCATGTAATCATAGCATAGACAGGTATAAGTTTTGTGGGACAGGCAAAATTTGCATCCCACATGTCCAATGGACAGGCAACTCAAAAAAAGTATTTCTAGCCCTGCTTATGAATCTCATATGTCTTATATGACCAGGGATGCTTGTAACTCATTAAAAATCTGTTATATAATATGATACTTATTAATGAGGTAGAGGAGAGGAGTGTGGCAAATATGCATGTGATTAGTACTGATTTTATTGGGAAATCTGTATTTAAATCACTTGTTTGTATAACTTGCATTGCGATATTTTATGAAATTTTGTCCAGAATTTTTTATATGTAATGACAATATTTGTTGAATAATAAACTAATACTTGACTTGACTGGTATGCTTACTTCTTGATATGGCATACTTGGAGGAATCAAATCAAAGCCATCTCATCAGGGGCTAGTAACTGTCTGGACCACAACCAAGGAATCTATAAATGAAATATCACAGAAAATCAATGACCTACACTCTATTGTACAGCCTTACTGCTTAATTAGTGCAAACCAAACTCTACAGTAAACAACATAAATGGCAACATTTTTAGAGATTCTACCAAAGTGAAAATAAAATCAGTTATATCACTAAAATCAAAAATAGAGGCCAGGCTACCAGCAAGAAATTTCAGTTTTGTATATGTAGGAGTAGTTACTGTATTGTAATTAAAGCATAAAATTAAAGTGCTTCTTTGCTGAAAATATCCTCTGTTTTCAACAAAAAACAGGAAGCTCCCTTACCTGATTGGGAGCTCCTCTGTGGTCTTTAAAAAAACTTTGTGCAGCCCCCAAAGAAAAGGAAGGGATTGAGATTCACCCCTGAGGGGCTGGCAGAATGGTATCACATTTGCACAGTAATGGGAAAACAGCAAAGACCATCACAGTGACAAAATCGACAGTTAGCTGTAAAGGTCCTCTGGTTTCCTGTTGCTGCTGTTACTGTGGAGTTCCCCCCCTTCCTGAACCAACCTCAACTCAGAGTTGGTTATCTCTAGTGCAAGGGATGCAGGGGCAGAGCCCCCACATTGGGGGTGTGGGGGGCAACACCCCCACAAAAAAACACTTTTGTACAGTAACGGCACAATGCCAATTGTCGGCATTGTGCCATGGCTGTTATGACAGTCAGCAAATTTCCTGTCACTGCGGCAACATGGAACTGGCAGAATGACCCTTTCAACTTCCTACCAGCCTGCTCTGTCCCTGTGCGCTGATGTTTTATGATGTCAGTATAGGGAGAGCATTGGGGCATGCTCCAGTCACTTCTATGGAGTGTCCTTTCTAAAGTAGATTTATCAATTTTAAATTGGGTTTTGGTGAAAAGCAATGTCAGGGTCTAACTAAGACTGGATCAAAGAAGCTTAGTCACCAAATATATACATTTTAAAACATGTTTATTAAGTACAAATATTTCTCCACCTGAAATCACTCCAATGTTTTGTGTCACCCCTTCATCAGGGAAAACTGGCCCACGTGTACATCTAAAATAAAAATTATTATTTATATAACTAAATAATATAGTAATCTAGCAAATAAATGAATTTAAATAAATCAGCCCTTAAAACTGCCTGCACTTATTTATGTGACTGGGCTTAATGGGGGTGGTGTTCATGGACCTGACCAAGGCTTTTGATCTGATTGACCACAATCTTGCCCTTTTATAAATTAGTGGAAATGGGTTTTTCTGTAGCTGTTGCTTCTTGGGTTCACAATTATTTGTATAATAGATGTCAATATGTTCAGGCTGGATCTGTTGCCTTGGATGTGTCTTCAATTCATTGTGACTTTCCACAGGGGTCCATTTTGGGCCCTTTATTATTTTCTATTTTTGTTAACCAGTTGCCTAGGGTTTGTAAACATAGCAGTACATATTTGTATGTGGACAATCTGATAATCTATGCTCAAGCCGAGACTGTGGTTGAGTTGTCTTCTGCTCTGAATGAGGATTTTAGGGCTGTTTGCTCCTGGTTATCTTGTAATGCTTTGGTTTTAAACTCTTGCAAAACTAAGGTCATGTTTGGCATGCCATTAATGCTTCAGGATAATCCAAGGCTTGATATATTGGCTCAACATGGTGTTCTGATTGAGCAGGTGTCTCAGGTTAAATATTTAGCTGTGATTCTAGATCCATGTCTATCTTTTTCTCCTTAAGTTCAACTGATTGCTAAAACAATCAACAGGAAACTTGGTTTGCTATATAAATTTATTTCTTATTTTTCCCCTGACACTAGGAGAGCTATTGCTGTTGGGTCTCTTTTACTTCACTTTGATTATGCATCTAGTCTTTACCTTAATATAGGTCATACAGAATTACATGCCTTAACTGTTACCTATAACAATATATGTAGGTTTATATTAGCAGCCCCCAGTCAGACCCAACATTGTTATTTATATTCTAAATTGGGTTGGCTTTCACCTAATCATAGGATTCAATATTTTGTGGCATGTGCAATGTTTAAGAGTTTTTATTTTGGAATGTCTTTTTCTTTGACAGAGTTAGTTTCTCTTAGAAATGTTTTACCAAGTCTGAGATCTGCTAATGGCCCTTTATTCAATATTCCTCATTATTGATTAAAGAGTGGGATATGAGCTTTCTCTGTCAGTGCACCAAAAAATTGGAATGCTTTTCCTCTTGATGTTAGATTGGCTACATCTGTACCTAGTTTCAAACTGAGACAAAAGTAATATTTATTGTCCTTGCCAGATTGTAATTGTTACTTGTAACTGTTAATGTTTTGTATTGATTGTATGTGTTTTGTTGGATGTCCGGGTTGGGCCTGAAAAGGGACATTTGGTCCAGTGTCCTTACCCAGTCAACAAAGAATAAAATAACAAATAAAAATAAATACAATGGAATTTTAATTAATTCTCTCTCAAATATATTTACTATCTGTAAATGAATAATATTGAATAAGATACCCAATATACATAATACCTAAACAATTCCCAATAAATCCTCACCATACACAGTGACAGTAGCAAAATAAATGCAGCATATCCCTTTAAATAAGTTGCAGAACAAAACATCTTTACCACACCATCTTTGTATTTCTTATTGTATTCCTGTAGTGCTCTCATTCATTCTATTTCATAATGCTGGCTAAATACAGCCTATTCTGTTATTTAAAACCCACACTGACCTCCCATTGGAGGCCCAGAAGCAGAAATGGGAAAGGGAAGATGCCTCACAGATAGACCCAGAGCAATGATCCAAAAAGATTAAAACTGGGGTATCAGGTAACAGCATCACCTTCTTGCCATGAATTTAACTGGAAAGTATTGATTAGGGTTTTTCAGACTCTAGTAATTATGAAACATTTTAGTTCAACTCACACAGATCTTTGCTGGTGAAGGTGTGGCCTCATGGGAACTCACCATCATATATTCTGAGCCTGTCCCAAGCATTTGGGTTTCTGGACAGTAATACACCTAGAGATCGAAAAACTGACAGGGCTTACTGTCCCCTTCACCTTCACAGAAATGATTCTGGAATTGCCTACCCTCATGACCTGCCTGAGTAGAATTAGACACCTCGGCCAGATCTTATGAGTGGCTGCCCTTAAATGTATTATGGCAGCCTGGCTGTCCACTACCCCACCCAACATGGAAAAATGGACAGGCAGAGTGGGGGACCTAGAAAGGATGGAAGGAATAACCAGTCAATTACGACTACAACAGGATACATTTTTAGAAATATGGCACCCCTGGCACCAAGCACAGGCAGTGTCCAGCCCTGTTTCGCCATTAAACTGTTTGGCCCAGTCCTCATAAGGATATGGGGGGTCAAGCACCTATATGTACATGCTCAACAAGGTTAAACACCTATATGTACATGGTCGACAAGGTTAAACACCTTGTCACTAAAAGTACCACCTTTGTCACTAAAAATAACACCAACTGCTTAATCTGGTTCAAGGTCAGTTGACATTCATCTGTATCCCCCTCCCCCGGGTCATGCCTGAAAATAAGCAGAATTTGTCTAGTGCACTTACCCGGTCAACAAAAACTAAATAAATAAATAAACAAATTTGATTCTCAGTTGTTACTTAGCCTTAAGCAGTTTTGTATTAATATAGAGCAATATTACTGGTTCAACAAATAGTTGTCATATTCAGTTGGTGAAACAGTTAGTCTTCAGTTATAGATATAACTTTTCTTTTGTATGTTGAAGAGGCCTTTATGATTTTTCTTCAGTGAAACTGTGGAGCCCTTGAGGCCACATACTGCTCTGTTACAGTTTGGAATTGTTCCCCCATAGAAGGACTTTGCTCCCATTCATTTCTGGCTCCTAGGTGAGCTTTTATAATTCGATTCTTTTATTTTCTTGACAAGTACTACAAACCCAGTTAACCTGTATGATGTAGAATACCTGAAGATTTTTATTTTGTGATTCCAGGGCAAGATAGACTGAACAGCCCTCAAGGAATTATTGCACACTGATAATTTTTTATCCATTAAATGTCCTTTAAACAGTACTAGTTTTTATTGTTAGGAAAGGAAAGGAAAGGAAAGGAAAGGAAAGGAAAGGAAAGGAAAGGAAAGGAAAGGAAAGGAAAGGATGTTTCTGTTTCACCTATCTGTATCACCTGCTGTATACCCTCTTGAATAAAATATATTGAAGTTAAAAAAAAACACACAGAAAAACCAGGAATTTATGTTCTACTTTGCAGATGCTTTTCTATTCACAATAGAAAAATAAATGCAACATATCCCTTTAAATAAGTTGCAGAGCAAAAAATCTTAACCACACCTTTTTTAAAAATTTGTTACTATATTCCTGTAATTCTTTCATACATTCTATTTCATAACATTGGCTAAATGTAGTCTAATCTGTTATTTAAAAACCCACACTGATAAAACAGAAGTTTGTGTTCTAATTTCCACCTTAATGTGTCAGATATTTAAGCCGGCCTGGTGCTGCTGAGGGTTGAGGCACTGGATGCCACACCTTGTGCCATGCTGGCAAGCCATGTTGGGGAACGAGCATGGACCATCAGGGGTCAGCAGAGGAAGGAGAGAATTGAGCATCTGGAGGACTGCTGTCCTCTGTTGGGAGGGAGGACTGGCACCCCTGCCGAATGACTACCCACAGGTGGAGGCCAGAGGGTTGTGTGGGTCAGAGGGGCCAGACATAAGGAGGGTGCTGTGGGACTTCTGTGGACGTGTGCACACCTCTATGTATGCACATTCTGTCTGTGCACCCCAGCAACAGGGAAGGGAGAAAAAGAGGAAAAACACCTCTGGCTGCAAGATGACGGCCAACCTCCTGCAGGCTCTGCACCTGGCAACTGGGCAGGGGTAAGTCCCAGTGATGGGGCTGGGAGGATTGGTCTGAAGGGGGCAGCCAGGGCCAGAAGGAGGATAAAGTGTTTATAAAAAAAAATGTGTCAGATATTTAACATTACCATCATTCAGAATTTCTTCTCTTGTATAAAACAAGTGCCACAAGGCTCAATACATTAATGCAGAAACATGTTTCAAAGAAGCACTAAAGGCATCACAGTGTTATTTGTTCATTTACTCAGGTATTTTACTGATAACTGATATATTGTAAACGCTTCTCTTTTATCATTTTAACTTAATTTTCTAATTCAGAGGACCATGTCTTGATCTATAAAAACCAAGAGATACATTTTTTATTTACATTTTTATTATACATCTTTTCTAACAGGCTTTGTCTAATTCAGCTAACTTACCAAAAAGGGTCAAATGGTCCCATATGGCTCTTATGCCTTCTGCTTTACAAAGAACAAACAGCAATGTGCAGGTAGTTCTTTTTATACTGATGGTGGTTTAAAATCTCATACAGGTAAAACACCTAGGCCCGGATATTCAAACTGTGCCAGGCTGTGGCGCAAGCCTGGGCGCAGCTCAACTTTGTTGCGCACGGGTGTGGCCAGGGCGATATTCAACAGAGCTGCGCTATGGTGCAACTGCTTTGAATATCGCACCCTGGCCACCCCCACTGTGCATGGCGCAGTGGCACTGCACCAGCACAAGTGGTCAGAGTGGAGCATTGAGATGCGGTGGCGCAAGTGCCATTGCGCCATGCACAGCACCTGCGATAGTCAAAGGGGGACATGCAAATGGGGCCATAATTTATGCAAGGCACACAGGGGGCCATTTGCAGCTGATTACAGCCCCATTTGCATGCCATTAGCATGCAGGTGCGCCGATCCCCGACGACTTGCGCCTGGAGAGCAGCCGTTGGGGACCGACGCCCCCTGCAGCCTGATCGCGGGAAGTCCTGTAAGTGAAAAACAAAGTCCAATATCCCTGGTGGTCCAGTGGACCGCGATGAGCCCAATTGCGGGCATCACTGTATGCCCCCCCAAGTCCAATATCCCTGGTGGTCCAGTGGACCGCATGGAGCCCGATCATGGGCAGCATTCATCCCCCCCCAAATCCAATATCCCTGGGATATCAGACTTGTGGGGGATGAATGCTACCCACAATCAGCTCCGTCGCCACTGGACTCCTGAAGACAGACTTAAAGAAGAGACTGCAATGCCCATGATCGAGGAGCATGGGGCGCCGCCAGATGCGGCAGGAACAAGTGATGGCCACCCACAGGTGTCAGCTGCTGTGTTGCACCCTGCAATGTGGCAGCTCACCTGGCAAATTATTCCTGTTCCTTTTTGGCGTCACTTTGTGCAGGCGCAGGGTTGTGCATGATAACTCTGCACAGCTCCGCTGAATATCGGGCTGTGCAGGTTATGCATGGACATGCCCCACCTGTGCCTGCATACATTACTGATGCGCCTGAGCATCGGGATTTGTGCGGGCGACTTTTCTCTTTTTAAATATCGCATCAGGGTAATATCAGTGGGTTTTGCATGGCGCACACCGTGCGCCACGCGTAACCCTTTTGAATATCTGGGCCCTAGTGCACATTTTGTATCTGATCCACCCATTCAGTTTAATAAAATTACGATCTGTTCCCTTCCTTTGGGGGCTGCAAAAAAAAAAAGTTATTGAATGCTGCAGAGGAGCTCCTAGGTAAGGAAGGTCCCTGTTCTTCGTTGAAAGCATCAAGAAACATGCTCTCTAAAAGACAACTGTACCATTATTAAGCAATATGTTGGTTTGTCTTAGATGGGATTGAATGTTTCCTCTGCATCTTCCACATAAAAGTGATATCCAGATGGAAAGTCATCAAATTCATGGTCTTCTACATTCTTCTCTTCTTTATGTGTTGCTGCAGACTATTTGCAAACCCATGATTATTAGCTCTTTGGTGGAATGCAGTAAACATTAATTTTAATGTTTGCCCTTGCGCTTGTGCAAAGCGAACATATTGGTATGATAGTGGGTTTTGAGAGGTGTGTCACTGTCGGTCCAACATAGGGCAGCCTGCAAGCAGCTTGATAGTGTTAGACTAATCATCAGCCAGGTTGATCATGACACTTTTGTAGTCTGGTCTTGCTGGGCAGAAACCTAATGTATTTCAAAGAAATGAGCTGACTGAATCATAAGTCATCTCTTTCCTTTGATCTATATAAGCCACTCAGCAGCAGACCTGATCAACATTGTTATCAGCCTGCTGTGGTCCTTCCCCAACATAAAAACAATCTGTCCCACCCTCTGCCAAGTATCCCTCTAAACTCCCATTGCTTCCCTCTTCTTAATTTTCCTACACCAGAGTGCACAATACCCAGTGCTGGCTAGTAAACCCCCACCCCACCAATTTTCACTGTGCAACACCAGGCAGCCCCCCACTCCAGTGCTGCCAAATAGAACACTAACACTGGGGTGCCCAATCCCCTGTGTCAGTACCTGAAATAAAAAAAAAACCCTCATAGTCTTTTCTTTTCATAAAAATCCCTCATAGTCTTTTTTTAAAATTTTTATACACCCTCTGAAAACGAAAACCGTCCATCAATGTATGTTGTGGCCACCGACTCATGGCCACCATTATCCTCCCCCCTCACCAAAGACTCCCACTCAGCACCCACCACCCCACATCCTCCCACCCCTTACTTAGCTACTGGGGGTCCTTCACTGTAATCCTCTCTGGATAAGAGACATGTCTTCACTCTTCATTGCCGAACCAGGAACTGAGGGAATCAGGTATGCAGTTGAATGTATTTCAATGGTTTTGAACTTATCTTCATAACTTGGTCATTTTTAAATATTTTTTCCCCAACTTTTCAACATGTCCTTTTTGGCCCCAACCATATGAACAAGGGCAATGAAATTATGCAAATGCGTCTTGAAAGGTGATTTCATAGTCGCTGCATGGAATCACCTTTTGGGCAGGATTTGAACATTTTCTCCACCATTGCTCATCAGCTACAGTGATAAGAAAATGGCACAGGGTCATAATGTCACAAGACATTATGCCGCAGCAATATACCACACTGTCAATACAGCACACTATATTGCCAGTGGCATAAGTATTTTTTTGTGGGGGGGGTTGCAACCTACACCCCATTATGGGGGACTGCACCTCTGATTCCCCCCCAACTAAAATATCTAACTCAGGTGGGGATTAACAGTTAAAATCGCACAAAGTATGAAAAATGTAAAAATCCATGCGTCTGGAACTGGGAATTGAAACCTGGTCCCAAATGCATTGCTTGCCTCTCTTACTGCCAGTGGCTCATCCCATTGAGCCACAGCAGCTGCTCAGTGGACCCCTGTCCAGCAGAGGTCTTATCCTCTGCCTGTGAAAGTGAGAGGGTGCACTACCGCGTACACACCCTTTTGCAGTTTTGTACCCTCCCGCTCTTCCCTACCACACTGTTCCTGTTGAACGGTTTTGTCATACACTGTACAGTGTATGACAAAGGGACCCAGTACATAAGAAAGCTATGCTGAAAATCTGGGATAAAAATATTAAAAAAAAAAAATTTCCGTGCATGCTTGTTACTTTGATAATTTTCAATATTTTGTTCCAAAATTTTCAATGTAGCCATTTTTTACATCACCTCATGAACATGACAGCTGTCATTTTTCAAATCCTGGCCAAAATGTGTTTTCCCGCTTGAGGTGCAAAATCACCTTTTCGGCAGGATTTGAAAACTGTAACTGCCATTGTTCACAAGGCAGTGTCACAAGAAGGCTATGCTTAAAATCTGGGTAAATGAGCTGGCCCAGTGGTGCAGAGGGCTGGGGCACCTAGGGCACCTTACCTCTCCCATGCTGGTGACCCGGGTTCAGGAATAAACTTGGGTCACTGGGGGGAGAGGGCTGGGAGATGATTGAGTGGCCGCTTGGCAGTTCTCCTCTCCCAGATTTGGGAGGTGAGTCATCCTAGCTCTTGGCTGCCATCAGGTGAAGGTTCGGTGGTAGCATCAAGCAAATGGGGGGAAGGGGCTGGTGCTAAGCAGGGTGGGTGAAGTGGGATACAAGTTCTGGAGCACATGTGCATCTCAAGACACACGCGTGACCATTTGCCAAGGTCCTGGTGAGTAAAGGGGAGAAATCCAAGGGAAAATATCATGTCCCCCCATCACAGTATATGGCGGCCCTTGGGACTCTCGGATCCCATGCTGTGTGGATCTCTGCCAGTACAACAGCAGTGGGAGTAGCAAACAGGACTGGGAGTCCCCTAGTCCAGGCCCCATAAAAGGCAAAAGGTGGCTACAGAGGGCAACAAGTTTGATGAAAAAAATTAAATTGGGGTAAAAAAACAACAAAATTATGAGCGTACATTGAAATTTTTCAATGCATGCTCGTAGCTTTGATAATTTTCAACATTTCAATCCCAAATTTTTAATACAGCCATTTTTTCACACCACCTCATAAATGTTAGAACTGACATTTTTCAAATCCTAGCCGAAATGTATTTTCACACTTATGGTAGAAAATGTCATTTTAGCCACTATTTAATAAATGACATCTGTCATATTCAGAAGGAGTGGTCATAAAAACACTATGCTGAAAATTAGGGTTCAAACTGTGAACAAACAATTAAGTTATGAAGAAATGTAGAATAGTTCTGATGTTTACTTATAACTTTATTTATTCAGATTTTAACTCCTAATATTCAACATATCCCTTGTGTTACTCCACCTCCTGAACATGACAGGTGTTATTTTCAAATCCCCTCCAAAACTTGTTTTCACAGTTGCACTGCCAAATCACCTTTCAGATAGGATTTTAAAAAATTCCATCTTTCTTGGTCATAGAGTCAGGTCATAAAAAGACGGTTGGAAATTTCGAGTCAAAATATGGAGTCCACTGAAAATGAAATATTGCCACTCAGCTGGTCTGTCCTGGATAAATATAATCTAAATATGTGTAAAAGCAGGACATCACTGAAAATGAGATATTGCATCTATTGTGGTCTATCCTTGATAAATATATAGTAAAAATGTGTACAAGACCTGGTACAACAGCAATGTAAGCGGCGAACATTCAGCATTGACAAATGCTTGTTATAAATGTGAGAATCTCCATTTTTTTATGTGACAAGGTAGATTGACTCACAGTGGCCCCTGTTGCATTAAGCACTGGTCAGAACTCACACTGGCTGATGGGCTACTCAGATATTTTACAGTAACATAGCTCAGTGCAGGACATTCCTAAAACTGTGTAATCTAGTAAAATAAGGACTCACCTTTAATCAAGAGGTGCCTTGAATATACAAAGGCCCAGATATTCAAAAGGGTTGCGCCATGCACAACAGGGTTGCACATGCGCAAATCCTACATTGTGCCATTCTGCGATATTCAGCAGGAGGCAGTTGCACCACTGAAAACAGGTTGAGCAACAGCGCAATGCAAATGAATGCATGCTCAACAGGAGGGGGAGGAACCATGCATAAACTGCACAACCCGATATTCAGTTGAGTTGAGCAGAGTTGTGCAGGCGCAACCCCCAACCTGCGCCTGCACAACTTTGAGCCAAAAAAAAAAGGATCACGTTGAGGGCCACCCACAGGTGAGTTGCTGTATTGCAGGGAGCAACACAGCAGCTGCCACCCGTGGCTGGCCCCAAACTCAGTCCCTGTGCCCCCCCACCAGCCCGATTGCGGGCAGAACGTGAAAAGGACCCCCCGCCCAAACATCTCCCTAATGCCCGATCATGTGGGCAGAATGTATACTGACAACTCCCCAAACATCTCCCAATGCCCGATCGCTGGCAGTATGTATACGACAACCCCCAAACATCTCCCAATGCCTGATTGCGGGCAGAACATGAAACAACCCCAGTGCCCGATCACGGCAGAATGTAAAAGACCCCAACCGAATATCTCCCTGGTGGTCTAGTGGACGTAATGCCCGATCGGGCAGAATGTCAGTGACAACCTCCCAAACATCTCCTAGTGTCCTAGTGTCCCCCCACCCCACCCACCCACGAAGCCCCCCACCCGCCCTCCTGGCAGTCGTGGCGGGCGCATCCCACTTCACCACAGCCAGGCCGCCGCTGACCAGCCTGGTGGTTGCACGCCGATGGGCAGAGCCAGAGCCACGGTATGCTCATGAACAGACATGATGTCCAGATTTGTGAATGATGTTCATTCACAACCGGATTGTCATGTATGGCATATGGGCTGCACGCCCATTGGCTCCTAGCTCTGCACCAATGGGCATGCAGCCCTACCAGACAGTCAGTCGGCGGGCGGCGGGACGGCAGGCAGGTGGATGCTGCCGCCTACCGCCGCCAGGGGGAGCGAGGTGGTGGGGCTTAGTGGTGGTGGGGTGGGGGACACTAGACACCAGGGAGATGTTTGGGGGTTGTACTGGGCATTCTCCCCGCGATCGGCATTACGGGTCCACTGGACCACCAGGGAGATATTCGGGTTGGGGGGTCTTTTATAATCTGCCCGTGATCGGCACTGAGGGGTTGTTTCCACGCTCTGCCCGCGATCAGGCATTGGGAGATGTTTGGGGGGTTGTTATTATACATACTGCCCGCGATCGGGCATTGGGAGATGTTTGGGGGGTTGTCATTATACATACTGCCTGTGATTGGGCATTGGGAGATGTTTGGGGGTTGTTTTCACGTCTGCCCATGATCGAGGAATACTGCCCGATGGCTGCTGCCTGGCAGGGCGTGCCAGGCACAAGTCCTCGGGATCGCGCACTTACATGTTATCGGCATGCAAATGGGCTATAATCAGATGCAAATGGCCTCTGCCTTTGTATGAATTATGGCCCATTTGCATGTCACCTTTGAATATCGGAAATTTAGCGATGGCGCAATGGTACTTGCACCACCGCAAGTTTAATGCTCAACTCTGACATCCTGCGTATGCAAGTTCCATTGCGCTTACGTACAGTGGTTGGTTGGGGTGATATCAAAGGAGTTGCTCAATAGCGCAACTCCTTTGAATATCGCCCTGGCCACACCCCTGTGCAACTATTTTGAGCAGCGCAAGGGCTTGCGCCTCAGAATGGCGCTGTTAGAATATCCAGGCCAAAGTATGCACCTTTAATGTTCTCTGCTACCTTCCTGTAAGAAATAAACTCCTGGTATTATGCTGGACCATTTGGATAGTACTTTCTAAAGTAGGTTGGTACACTGATACTAGTACTGTCATTGGACTGTCCTTTGGTAGTTTATGGTCTGAAAGATTTAGAAGATCTGCTCTAATTCATGTTCCTTTGTTGCTTCAACAACTGTGCATGAACCTGATCCACTTGGGCATGCTTCATAATTTTTATTTCTTCAGGTCCATCAGGCAGCAGTGATAACAAAGCATGTTTATACCTTGTGTCAAGAACTGTGCCATGTGCATACTCTTGTAAATCATTGATGGCTTTTATTTGCTTGTTGATTTTGAATGTTTTAAGCATGTGGTCCATGAGTGCACAGGCAGATAAGTTGTAACTGCCATGTAACTACTTCTGGATACTCAACAATGCCTGCTTCAGCTCACAAAGCAGTGGTATGACTTGACTAATACAGACAGTGTCACCATTTACCACCTAAGTTGCATGTTCAAATGGGTGTAAGATCATATTCATGACATCCCTTAAATGCTACCACTCTGTGGCTGAGGCAAGTGAATCAGCAGAGGTGCCCCCGCTGCTATGTAGTAGCAAGTATGCTGATACTGACTTGTATTGCTCATTAAGGGGCTCCAGTGTATGTGTAGTAGGCTGGAGTTCCATCTCATGGACACCTCATTCTTTATGCAATGCTGAAGCAGATTGTTCTTTAGTTGTAACATCTGCAGATGGTTCCTTACTTGCCAGAGCGAGAAACATGTATGCAGATGTCAACAAATACACACCAGTGCATTAACATCTGCCTGGCTCAGAAAATCTTGAACAACAAGTTTAATTTGTATTCCCCACATGAGCAGTAGTCTGGGTCAAAGATCCCTGTCTTTAAGAGAAACCTCATGGTATAATAATCTCCCAGCTTCTGTTTTATCTTGTAAAACTATTGAAATGTTTAAAAACATGTGATGTAAATTATTACTAATGCAAACCTATTACAATTGTCTGTATACTATGTCAACCTTTTGTCATATGTTTTCTATACTGTATGTCACTGGACACTTGTGAAAAGGGGCTGTTTAGCTCATCAAGGCTTTCCAGTATAACTTTAAAAAAATTAAGTAAAATGCACTTTGCCATACATGGCCGTCTGTAAAAACCATCATTTATGGCTTTAATATTTGACCCACTGTCACTTGTTATAAATCTAGCCTTCTAGCCTAGGGAATGCAGCTATTGCATTAGTCCCACTGTTGTGCTGCCCCAGCATGCTAGTCATGGAAATGGTAACATGCTGCTGAACATCCCCAGCATGTGTGTAGCTGTGACAATTGGTGTCTGTGCAGGGTTTCTGTGTTATAGAGGACAGACCAGGAAGGTTTATCTAATATGCCATAATGCACATGTATGGCATGGCACCCACAAATCTACTGGTGCACATATCAATAATCAGATGTATATAATACATGATTGAATATTGAAAAGTATGCAGCACCATATGTTCAACTAAAACCACAACTACAGTGGGCCCAGGGAGTGTTTTATTTTTTTTTTTAGTTTATTTTATTGTGAAGGGATAAACTCCATTGAGCAAGCTCATTTGCAAGGAGATCCCTTGTGTAACATACTCAGCAATATACACAGTAGCAAAACATAACATAACAAAACAATATATAGGAGATCATTGGTTTAAATTACATTGTTCTGATTATAGCAAATTACATTTGTTGTACACAATTAGCAGTGAATTACATAAGACAGATCCAGTAAGACTGGATATAGACAAACAGTATACTATAAGTGTAGAATGTTTAATAAGACAACCCAAGTGAGGGACAAGAAAGCACGAGAGAGGAAGTGTAAGAGCTTGAAGAAGAATTTAAAAACAATGGCAGGATTTGGGAGTAGTTTGTTAATAATCATTTTGGATGCACTTAGCAGAATAAAAGTTTGAAGCTTTAGTGTGGATTGGAGCTTATTCCAGATGGTGGGGAGGACATAATTCACAGCTGCCCTGCCATAATGGGTATGAAGTTTGGATACTTCCAAGGAAATATAGGCACATTTTCTAAGGGCATAAGAACTGTGTAATCGATGGATTGTAGAGGTAATATAGAGGGGCAGCTTATTTAGGAGTGCTTTATATGTCCAGGTATAAGTGTGAATAAGTTTCCTATTTGCCAGCGAGGTCCAGTTCACCTCTTTATACAAGACACAATGGTGAGTTCTGGATGGAGCATTGGTTTTGAAATGGATGGTGTGGTGGAAGAGAGTTTTCAATTTGTGAAAGTTTGTGATTGCGCAGTTGTTGTACATAATGTCGGCATAGTCCAAAAGGGGCAAGAAAGTGGCCTGTACTAGCCTAAGTCTGGAATCCCGGAAGAACAGAGATTTGTTTCTAAAAAAAAAGAACCCTAGTCTCATTTTTAGCTTTTTGGTCAGTGCATCAATGTGGGAGGAAAAGGATAAATGAGAGTCAAGAATGAATCCTAGATACTGTCCTTGAAATTATCTACCACCTTGAGTGTGTCCCCTAGAAATGTAGTAATAGAAGTAAGTAGACTACTGATGGGACTAGCAGATTGTGAGTTAGGCAGGGAGAAAAATGTTATCTTAGATTTTTTGGCATTCAGCAATAATTTGGATAAAATTAGATTGTGCTGTAACTTATTGAAGTCAGACTGAAGAGTAGAGAAGACTTGTCTGAGAGATGGTTTAGATGCGTAGAGGATGGTATCGTCCACAAACAGGTGGATATTAGAATCAACAATGTCTTTACTCAGATTATTTATATAAATCAAGAACAGCAGGGGGCCCAAAATAGAGCCCTGTGGAGTTCCTCTTAGAAGGGGGATTAGCGAGGAAAGGGTTCCGTTGATTTTAGTATGTTGTTGTCTGCTTTCCAGGTAGCTGGCAAACCAGCTCACAGCAATATCATCCAATCCAGATTTTTAAAGCTATCTAATAGGAGGAGATGATCCATGGTGCTAAAGGCCTTGCAAAGGTCCAGAAAGACTGCCCCAGTAACCTGCTTGTTGTCTATAGCCCCCCCAACCAATTTGGGGCTTACCTTAAGTGTCTCCCAGGGCTCCAGCAATGCCCACTGCCAGACAGATATCCATTGTAAACAATAAATCCATGGTTATTTGGTGACCTTATTAATCAGCGTCAGAGTGCCATGCTGCTTCTCTGCACCTGTCGCTTTACGTGACAGTGAATGGCCTGGGCTAGGGGTCCGAGTGCTGCAGAGCTTGCAACCAGCTGGACATCACCCCGATTTGCTCCACTCTACTGTCACTGTTAGAGCAGAGGGACCCTAACTGGTATTGTAAATATTTATTTCTAATTTGTTGTTGTATTTCAATTAGAGTGCTCATTTTAACCAGCCTTCTTACAGCTTATGCATCCAAATGGAAGCCACCATGTCTGGTTTGAGATTTCCAGGATTTGGACCAATTGGTACACAGGGGACCTCAAGGGGTCCTTAGTTCAGGTGCTTTGTGTGATAAACTGTGAACTCTAAGGTTTGGCACATAAAGGAATCAATGGGAGTGCAAGATTGTGACTGACAGCTTCCCCTGACCAATTGGAATACAAGAAAAATGACTAATCTGAGAACTGATTTCAAACTGTGAGCAGTTCATCCGGAGACTCCATGGATCAAGGAGCCCTATTCAAGCTTGAGGGGTTCTGGCCTAGGAAAGACCTAGTTTCTTCCAGTGTGTGTTTGTGGTCCCACGTTCAGGAATCAGTCGCCAGAGACTGCCTTCCGCAGGTTGAAGGTTTGCTCAGTAGAGCGGCTATAATTGTGAACCGGCCTGTAGCAGAACTGAGAAGTGGATCCTGTTTCCATTTAACATGCTGAATACTCAAGGTGGGCTGAGGCCTACTAACCAAAGACGCCTGTTATCCACTGGGGCTAGTTGCCTTGTTTGGCCAGGTTGTCAGCCAGCTGGAGGCTTTCACTAGCCAAAAGAACTGAATATTGCCAGAAGTGTTTTATCCAATCTTGGGCTCATGCAAAACTGGCCCAAGCCATCTATTTCTGTACCAGTTACAGTTTTCTCAGCAAGAGACAAGCTTGGGGATCCAGCCCCTGTGTAGCAAGATATCGCAGGTTGCAGCCACCTGGAGGGAAAGGCCGTGAAGCAGAGGTGAGATGTGTCCGCCCAGCTTCCCTATGCTCTTAAGTGCTCTGCAACAGGTCTTCATTTTGCCAGGCCTTCTTCTACCTACTGGTGTTGTGAGTAAACTCAGGGTAGTTCCCTGCAACAAGCTCTTTGTGGCGTTTGCCAGAAGACCAGACCCTGGTGGTAAGTGCAAGGGGCATGAGCATATTATTAATGTTCATTGCT
The DNA here is from genome assembly GCA_016271365.2 of Neoceratodus forsteri. Classification (NCBI taxonomy): domain Eukaryota; kingdom Metazoa; phylum Chordata; order Ceratodontiformes; family Ceratodontidae; genus Neoceratodus; species Neoceratodus forsteri. The sequence continues at coordinate 962,159,176 of CM028132.1, read as the reverse complement.
AATTGTGTGTTCCCTGCTGAAAAGGGTTGTATCTGCGGCGAAAGTACTTGGCCAGTAGATGGACTGGTGGGTGGTTAACGTTTCCCAGAGGGCTATACCAGCTTGGATAGACACCCCCACATACCTTACTCTGGGTGGAGGCACCAAATCATTGTGTTTACTGAGGGTAGGGGAGCCCCGATAATTGTTAATTTGGAATGCAGACCTCTCAACCTGGTTTTAGAAGGACATGCAGGGGTAGTAGCCCTAGGAATAGTGCCGCCTAGGGGTTAAATGTCCATAGCCTCAAACCAATCACTAGTAACTTTGGATAGAGCTGATATGGTGCTATGATGTGGTCTAAAGCCAGACTGTAGTGGGCTTATCAGCTGGTGGTTTTCAAGGAATGCTCTTACTTGCATACTGACCAATTTTTCAAGGAGCTTTGAGAGGGTCAGAAGGATTGATATTGGCCTATAAATGTTTAGATAGCTTGGATCACCTGATTTAAAGAGTGGTAATAAATGGGCTACCTTCCAGTCCTGAGGTACTATGCCTTCTACCAGTGATAGATTGAATAAGTGGGTAATTGAAGCAGTGAGAAAATGATAACCCAGTTTCAAGAAGAAAGGGGTCAATATTGTCAGCCCCTGCACTCTTTTTCGTGTCCAACTTAAGTAGAAGGTCCTCAACCTGTTTATAGGTAATGGCAGAGAAGGTGAAGAGAGCACAAGTAGGAATATTGGGTGATATAGGTGACTGGAGGATAGAGGGTCATATGGAGGCTGACTAGGGGGAGTTGAAGGCAAGGCTTGCTGTTACAAAATGATCATTGAGTTTATCAGCTATGGTGTCTTTGTCGGATATGGAGATACCTTGATGGATAATGGTGTTAGGGAGGGTTGTGGGAGCTTTGAACCCTTCCACAAGTTTGAATGTATGCCAAATTTTTGCAGGATTTCCATTAGCTGCTTCAAGGATGTTTAAGTAGTATCATCATCATCAAAATTTATTGATCAACTTGTTAAGTCATTACAATTTGAAAATCAGAAAATTTAAAATTCAATACACAACCATATTGCACAATACATATAACTTAATACAATATGTAATCATGTTGTATAATACTATTGCCTTAATATAATTCTTTGCATAAACAGAGTCACTGTCTTTCTAGTACTCCCCTTTTCATAAGTACATTTCCATATAGCTTCATAAATTTAAATACCTCAATCTATCCTCTACCCAAATACCATATTCCAGCATATTCATATAGGGAATCAGAACTGCCATAGGTTTTTGGGCCATCTAATTACCCACTAGTTTTTCAACCTTATTTACTTAAATTTAGCTTTTTAGTTTCAATGACCTCAAGGAGGGACAACACTGCATTTAGGATCTCCATATGTTGGGACCTCAGAAGGAACATAACCATTAAATCAGGTTCAAACTCAGATTTTCCCAATATATTACCCAGCAAATTTCTCCTGGGTTCATTATACAATGGGCATAATATTATAAGATGTTTTAAATTATCTCTGTCCTTCCCACATTTACATAAAACTTCTCCTTTTTGTTTAATTGCACTATATAAATTCAGTTTCTTATTGTTTGTTATACATTTGAATCTATATCTTGTAAACAATTTTCTCCATCTAGGATTACCTATAAGAGTCAGATAGGTATTGAAATTGTGTATTCTTTTATTATCTTGCATCCATTTGCAAATTTTATATTGTTTACATATAGCCAAATCCCATTGTGTATATGTATCCCTAATTCTTTCATTATTTATTTGCTTCATCAATTCAGATGGCTATCTTAAACAATTTGATATGCTATCTAACAAACCTAGTGGTTTTATAACCTCTTCGAGTATTCTTATACAAGAACAGATTATTTTTTGTTTATAATATTCCATAACTTCCTCGAGACATTGTTGCTGTAATAAAATGCTTTTAATTTTATATACAGTACCTTTAACCAATAATTTACTTGTCTTGGGCAAATGTGACATTCAATTGATAATTGACCCAATTCAGATCTTATAAATGTTGATGGTATACAATTTGGCAAACTCAGTATCTTCTTGTAGAATTTACTTAAAATTGTTTCTAACTTAACATTGTTACTTTGCCCCCAGATTTCAGCCCCATATAATGTCTGGTTCCTGAGTTTTGCATTTGTGACTTTTAATATGCCTTTCACTGAATAGCCACCATACTTATGTGCAAAGCAATTTAAGATAGGCAAAAACCTATTTGCTTTACCCTCTACTTCCCTTAGATGTTTATTCCATGTTCCATCTCTATCCAATACCAATCCCAAATAACAGAATTCATTAACCTCTTGTAATGGCTTGTTATTGACTATATATTTGAAAGCTTTAGCTCTACCTCCAAATACCATCACTTTTGTTTTGTCATAATTTAGTGCTAAATCTGCCTCTTTGCATTCATTAACAAATTTGTTGAGCATTCTATTTATGCCCAGATAATTAGTAGATATAAGTACCACATCATCAGCAAAAGCTAAATATGGACATGGGGTATTTCCAATTCTTGGCATATGATGTTCTGAATTATATATGCTGTTCAACACAGTTTGGAAATACAAATTAAATAACATAGGGGAAAGAGTAGAACCTTGTTTCACTCCTACATTAGTACTAAATCACTCTGTTAAACTGCCATTATTGAAATATCTAATGCTGGTATAATTAGGTTGGTAAATATTTGTAATGATACCTAAAATTGGCATATCAATCCCCAGTCCTTCCAATCTTTCCCATAATTTGACTTGATTAACCCTGTCAAACACTGTCTTCAGGTCAATAAAGACCCAATATAACTTCTGTTTTTTTTTATTATATTTGTATATTAAATGTGTTATTACTAAACATTGGTCTATTGTAAACTGCCTTGTTTTGAAACCTGCCTGTGCCACATCTATAACCCTATTACTTTCTACTGATGTACTTAGTCTATTGTAAATTATCCTAGTAAATAATTTTTCTGTACAGTCTAAAAGACTCATTGGATGGTAACATTCCAGTTTACTTTTGTCACCTTTTTTAAATAACGGTACTATGATATTAAGTTTCCAACTTTCTGGAACAATCTTCTGTTTCCATATTGTGTTGAATAGAATCACCAAGAATGGTACCCATTGAGAAGCCATACTACTAATGACATCAATACAAACCCCATTGGGCCCAGGGGCCTTATGTTTTTTGAAAGATGTAAGTGCTTCTTCTATTTCGGTAACTATTATGGGATTGGATACACCGATTGATAATCAATCATCTTTCATTCTATTTTGGTAATCCAAATTCTCTACAAAAAAATATTTTTGTAATACTGCACCCATAAATCAGGTTCAATATGGGCATCATTTCCCCTCTATAATATTTTATGCCCTTTTTTACTATATTCCAAAATGTTTTGTCATCTCTCGAGCTTACAGCTTCCTCCAATTCTATCCATAACTGAGTCTGGTACTTACATCTACTATTCTAACACCAAATTGTACTCTTTCCTTAATTGGTTTATCTTTTTATTATTAGCAATGTTAGGATTTATTTTTAAGATTCTTAACTGACTATTAAGTTTCTTCTTAGCAATTTTACATTCTTTACTGTACCACTTCTGTCCATCCCTTTTTTACTATGATTTGATCCCTAATAATAATGTTTCTTATAGTACCCATAATTGTATTGAAACTAGTTACTATTAACTTCGAATCCTCCTTTATAATTATTTCATGTAAGTTGTCCAATCTACATCTTTCAATCATAATTTGTTTAAATTTCCCACTATCAATAATTTTCCAACTTATACAATTTTTTTTAACCACTTACAAGAAATCTCTTCCCATTTTTTCTATAGAATGGCCACCCTCCAGATCAATTAGAAATTTCAGTGCTGAATGCTGACTTTCCAGTGTTGAACTTATCTTTAAATTGACACAGTTGGACAAGTTTAAATTTACACAAATGTAGTCAATTACTGATGTCCCATTGCCTCCCTCATAAGTATAATTTCCTGGAATATCTCCTGTTGAGTGTCCATTTACTAAGAGGAAATTTCTATCACTTAATAACTTGTGCACCTCAATCCCTCTCTTATTAACAACATTATCTCTTGATTGCCTTTCAAACTTTAAATACTTCATGTTCAGCTGAGTCAGTGAATACGTCAAGTCATCAGATATCCCCTGTAAATTACCCATTCTAGCATTTAAGTCACCAACTATTATTATTTTGCAATTTGGATATTCTATTTGAATATTATCTACTTTTAGTGACAATTTTTGTATCCAGTCCCTGTCGCTATATTTACTATTGTCCAGTGGGGCATAGATGTTTATTAATATCAATTCCTCCAATCCTGCCTCAGAAACTTGAACCATTAAGAGGCTTTTGCTGCCAATGAATATCTCTCTTGTTCTTACACTTGTTTTTAATGTACAAAAAATTACCACACCGCCCACATTTCTGCCATTTTTTTTATATTTTTCCACATTTTTACATAAGGGTGGATATTCAGAGGTTATGGTGCAAACACAGTTGCACCATGCACAACTCACTGATACACCCCAGCATGATATTCAAAAGGGGAATGTGCGTGGCACAAATCCTGAATATATGCAGCGCAAGTAGGGGGGGCATGCCCATGCATACCCCCACACATTCCGATATTCAGCCCGGGATGTGCAGAGCCCATGCAGACACAACCCTACATGTGCTGCATATGGTTGATCCAAAAAATAAAGGAGCAACAGCCGGCCACCCACAGGTGAGCTGCCATATTGCAGGGTGCAACACAGCAGCAGCCAGCTGTGGGTGGCCACCCGAGCTCCAGCAACACCCTCCATCAGATAGCACCCCCTCATGCCCAATCACTGGCATATGTATACATATAGAAAGTCCTATATCCCTGGTGGTCCAGTGGACCGCTCACAGCCTGATCATGGGCATATGCATAAAAATAGAAGGTCCTATATCCCTGGTGGTCCAGTGGACTTCTCGCAGCCCGATCGTGGGCATATGTATATAAATAGATGGTTCTATATCCCTGGTGGTCCAGTGGACCACTCACAGCCTGATCGCGTGCAGAAGTCTAATGAAAGATGAATCCCCATCTCTGGTGGTCCAGTGGTACCCCCTTCCCACCCTCCCACTGAGCCCCACCACCCCGCTTCCTCTGGTCAGTGGTGGGTGGCAGCCCCACCCACAAGCTGGCTGGCTGCCTGCCAACTGACTTAGAGAGAGTACAGCTGTGCGCCCTTTGGTCCTAGCATTAGGCCAGTGGGCATGACAGACCATACTGTACTAACAGTCCAGATATGTGAATGAATCCATTCACATATCTGGATTCGTGTAGTACAGCATAGTCTACATGCCCATAGGCCCATGCTGTGGACCAATGGGTGTACAGCTGTACTGTACGCAGTCAGTCGGTGGGTGGCCGGGCAGCTTGTGGGTGGGGAGCTGCCACCCACCATTGACTGGGGGGAGTGGGGTGACAGGGCTCAGTGGGAGGGTGGGGAGGGGATACCACTGGACCACTAGGGATGGGGATTAATCTTTCATTAGACTTCTGCCCACGATCAGGCTGAGAGCGATCCACTGGACCACCAGGGATATAGTACCTTCTAATTTTATACATATGCCCATGATCGTGCTGCAAGTGGTCCACTGGACCATCAGGGATATTGTACATTTCTTTTCATACATATGCCCATGATCAGGCAGTGCGGCACTTTGCTGCTTGTGCAGGGGGCATCGGTCCCTGACTGCTGCAGCCTGGCAGGGCACCAGGCACAAGTCACTGGGGATGGGCACACCTGCATACAAATGGGGCCATAATGACATGCAAATGGCCCTATTTGCACCTTGCATGCATTATGGCCCTAGTTGCATGCGCACGTTTGAATATCACAGTTGATGCACCTAGCAAAATGGCACTTGTACTAGTGCATCCCCCGCCCCTCTCTAGCCACTTGCACTGGTGCAGTGCCACTGCACCATGCACAATGTGGGTAGCCACAGAGCGATATTCAATGGTGCTGAGCCATGGCACAGTACCGTTGAATATCACCCTGTCAGCGCCTTGGCACATCCCAGTTGCACTGCGCCCAGGCTTGCACCACTGCCTGGCGCAGTCTGAATATCCCACCCAAGATGTATAACCCTCCAGGTAAACATCCCCAATTGTTCACGTCTCTTGTAAGTATATAAAGTTATAATCATTCAAATATCTTAATGTCTATGGATTATCCAATCTGTTCTGTAATCTGGATATATTCCATGACAATATATTGATCCTTTGACCTTCCTCAATTTCCTTCCATCTTAGTGGTGTCCCTCCTTGAGTAGCCATTATTTGTCAATGACCCAAGTCAATCAAAGCTTCTTATCTAGTTGCTGTTTCAATAATAGCTTTCCACACCTTGTTTTTAGACCCAGTATGATGCCATTGTGCATTCTTTGTTGTTGTTTCACAGTGGATGTAAATACCTAACCCATCCAGTGCCCCTTGTTTTTGCAACAACAATTCATACATAGTCCCTTTTTTTTAGTTTCAGCATTATCTGTCCACTTGTTTCCCATCAAATTGCATTTATCATTTCATTAGTGCAGACATGTGTGTTCAGCAATGTATTTAGGGTAGCAGCCAATTTGTTTCTAAAGTTATTATTATTTTCTAAATGTAGTTGTTTTAAACCAAAAATAGATAACTCAATCTCATTGTTTTCAAATGATTTTTTTATAGCATAAAATTCTGGGAAAAGATCACCCATTAGTACTATTTCACTAATCTGAATTCCCAGCTTACACAATTCTTTCAAAACTTTGTTAATTGCTTTTAAAATATAGAATTGGTCTGTTACTGCCAATATCAATTCTGTTTTGGCTATAGGTCTAATTATACTAATGCCTTCCAACACATGTCTGCTTCTTCCAAGTGTTAAAGCTAGAAGGTTCTTGATCATCACAGATAAATTCTCACCCATTTCATTTGGCAAACAAGACATACCATAGAAAGGAAGTACAAAATCAGTTCTTTACGTTTTTGTTAAAAAAAATTTAAATTTCTTTTGATATTCAGCATGTTCCCCATCCTTATTGCTGTTAACACCAATATTTTCTTTTTTCTCCTCCTTTTCATTATCCTCCTTAGAAATATCCATTATTAATTCTGGTGTAGTATCCTGGGTTTCTTGTTCCTTATTACAGTATTTTCTATACGCATATCAACTCTTTTCTGGTTATTTTTTCCATTTCATTGCCTTTCTTTCTTCCAACTTTGTGTTCTCTGTTCCCATTTCTGGTCTTTTCTTTCTTAACTTCCTTTTACACCATTTTTTATCCATAGTGCCACTACCCTTCTTACCCTTCTTTAATTTCGCAAACTCTATGTCTATATCCTTATTCTCTGCATTTAATACTTCTTTTTCTTTTATCTGTTCATCTAATTTCTCATTTATAATGATTAGTTTCTCCTCCTCCATTTTTTCAGTTGTGGGGTTCTTCTCTAGGGCCCTACTATCTAGTATCTTGTCATTTACATTCTGTTTACTTTTTTGCTTTCCAGCTAACTTAATTTCTTGATCCTCACCTTTTTTCCAAAGTGTTGGAAACTTATTCTTAAGCTCTAGGCAGATACTATCATTCCTTACAAATTTATCCAGTAACAAAACACATTCCATGGAGTCCTCACATGGTAAAACCCAAACCCCTACTTCCTCTGTTTTTGATTGATCATAGTTAAATTGTTTAGATATATTATCAAAATTTGACTGTTCCTTAGTCCGCTCCCACTCTCCCCTTGTTTTCTATGCTGATACTTTTCAGGAAAGCCAGTTTTTTTTTTTATTTCCATCAATTGTTGGTACAGGAACAAATTAGCCTTAAGTGGGTCTCTGAGTGTTCTTACTACTTCACCAGTCAGCCCTTCTATATCTGAAAAAACTGGGCTACATATACTAATTGACCATGAATAACTCACATCCTCTAATGACTTTAACTCATCTTTAGATTCCCTTTGTTTTTCTATATTTAATATAATAGGCTTTTTTAAACAACCAATATTTTCTGAGTCTTCTCTTATTGATTCCCTCATATTCCTAACTGTTTTGTTTAACATCTGTAGATTGTTAATTGTTGCAGATATACTCATATGAGGACTAAATTTCTTATTCACACTTAAATCCTATTTTCCATTTCTTTTATTAGGACTAGAACCTTCCCATGACACTGCTTCCCCAGGCATACTGGTAATGATTTTAGGTATAGGAAAAGAAACTACAGATTGACTTTCTAATCTATCTATTCCACCCATTCTGATTTTGCATGGAAATTTCAAAATGGCTCCATTTGGAGTAGAGGTATGTGGTAATTCATTATCATTGACATTGTCACTACCATTAATTAATTCACCTAATTGTACCCCATTCAACTCCCCCAGGGCTTTCCTTATTATTTTTTTTTTTACTTTGGATGTCCTTTGTTTATTATATTTCCGTGTCCCAAGTTGTAATGGTCAGCCCTTTTGCTTTTGTATTTTACCTTTACATAATTTGTCCATATCTTGATTATCCCTAGTTTTGACTCTTCCACTTCTTGTAACTGCAGGCATTTTTGCTATTTTCTAATGAGAAACACAAGACCATGAAGTATAATAAAATATAATAACTAACCCTCAGATTAAAAAAGTACAATATGTTATCTGCAATATATTTATGCTAAAATATTGAAAGAAACAAACTACCTCCCAATATCAATTAAACTAATTCTCACTTAAACACAATTCAACAGTGGTCTTAGATAATATGTTGGTATTAGTGTTAGTGTTGAATAATATAGACACAAAGAATCCTATAACTTAAATGTCAATTATCCATTTGTGCTGCAAGGCAAATGTTATATTTTGTTGTATCTTATAATATCTTATATTTTATAACTTGCAAATAATAACAAGATCTTAGCAATAATATTGTCAATAGTGTTGTTATTTAATACCAAAAATTATCATATAATATTCAGTACTAAAACTGTCCAAATCGAGACAAAAAAAAATTTCACCCAGATTTGCATAGAACGATGGCAACTCCTTCAAACAGTTCACTTGGTTGCCCCAATCCGTCAGGCGATTCGATTGAGATGCAATAAACCTGTTAGAAAGAACATTTGTGTCCAAAGATTCTGTTTCTCCACAGCCTCAGTAACTCCTTTACAGCATGCAAATACTTTCGCCCGACCACACAGTTGCAGTAAAACGATACTATACTGATAGAATGCCCAAATCATCCAACCATACATTTCTTGTCGAATCGGGATTGTCAGTCCAAAATTTTCAGTCTATACCCAGTTCTGTTGCAGTGGTCTTCACAACAATGAAAAACAGACACTAAATAGTGATCATACCATAAATTATTTAAATGTAAAATATTTAACTTATTTTATTTCCCACTACTTAAATGCTTTAACCATTGACTGTTAATAAACTAGAGAGATAAACTTACTGGTGTAAGAGAGATCAGCTGTTGCCACACAAAACAACATAACCACCCAATGATAGTTGGATACAGCATGTCTAGCATTTATGTGCTTCTCCCAACTACTTCTGGATTTCTTTTCACAGCTTCCATTCAAAATTGCTTGCCGCTTACTTTCCAGAAAATACAAAGTTGCCATGAGTAGTTAAAAATGTCCCTTATTCGCAGCTACACATAGCAACATGCAGCTACATACAATGTTTACTATAGCATGCAAGCTGAGAGCAAATGGGATGCTCATTTTTTTTTAAACAATGATAAATGCAAGCGATAAATGCAAACTGCATGAATGTAGTTCTACAGTGATAAAAGCCTCACACACCTTCTCTTCTTCTCAACCTATGTGTGAAAAAAACCTTGATATAAAGTCAGGACATTTGCTAAAGAGTCTAGCCTGACAAAGGTGTATTTATACTGAAGAGAACATGTGCAAACATGCAATCTTGCAAACAAGCTAAATTAGCTTAATTCTATCCTAGTAATTAAGCAGTTTGCAACTTGGGTAGTTCAGTGCCTAGAAAACGACATACAAAACATGGTAGCATGCAGGACCAGCTGAACTCAATTATAGTTATTACAATTGAGCGGCTTGCTACTCGGTTCAAGTTGATTATTAGATTGACAGCCAACCTTAATTAGCACCAAAATTATTTACAATGTTAATCCTATAGTTATTAACTGGTTACAAACACACTTGCTCTTTAATTTGCCACCCAATTCTGCCAACAGAGTTTATACAAGTATAACAAGATGGTGAATACAAATAACAAAAAACAATCTAAAAGAAATAAGTCACAAAAACATTCAATGTTTTAACTTTAAACCCCGTTTTGCTACTTAACTTTTAAAATGCCTTCCTTTTAAAACATATCCACATAGCTCACTGCTCTAGAGTATTTCACTAGCAACAATAGAGTTCGCTTCAGCAAAGTTTTAGATTACAGTTTCAAATTGCAGTTGAAGCAAAACTCTTTTTTGTTGGGGGTTTCTTTCCTAAAAGTACCTCTCAGTTGGCCTGAACAACAGCTTGTCTCCTGCAGTCAATACGGAGTCCCATTCTTCTGACTGAGGGGGGAGAACCCCTCACCCTCTGTTCCCTACCACCATCTTCTGCACAGGGTCTCAACTCCTGCAGGGACAAAACACAAAACACTTGGGGGAAAAAACCCTGGAGTGGTGCATATATGATACTCTGGAAAGGGAGCAAAAAATTAAGCAACAGTGGTATACCTCTTCTTAAAGGGAAACATCCACCAACCAGCTGCTAACAGATTCTGATACCAAGTGTCAGTAAACCATGCTTGACCCCAAGTTGATTTTTTTCACTGTGGCCAGTTTTAATAAATTTTACTTGCAAACTCAATTTTCTCAAGCTCCCCCTTGCCCTCAGCTGTGACATGCTGTGAAAATTAGCACATACACACTATGCACATTCTAGAGTGTGACGTCCTATATGGGGAAATGGGGATAAATACAATTCCTGCAGGTGGATCATATATGCCAGTTTACATCATTTAGCTGCATGCCCCTTAACTCATTGAGCCAGGCCATCATTTGTGTTCACAGAATGTTTCTCAAGCACTGTGAAACTTTTCAATTTGATTTATGCCTGAGAAAAGAAGGACAAGGTAACAGGTATTTGCATTGTAGCTTACCGCTTATCCTGTTTTACACCTCGGACCACGATTTTGTTTCCCATTGCTGCCTCATCGCAAATTCACTGTTCCCTCTTCTGCTACAAATGCTACTTTCTCCTGGTTGAACTGAAAGCCTAATTATGGTGTTCTCCTGTGTGGTGGGTTGCAGCAGTGACAGCCTGAAAAATGAAAGCTGCAATCTCTCTTTCCACACCTTCCCTAAAGATGAGAGTCAATGTTCACTGTGGAAGGCACAGATAAAATGCCAGAATCTGCCAGATACTTACAGTCACAACATTTTACATCTGAAAGCTACATGCATGATTTACAGGTAAACAAAAATGCTTCTAAAAGCACCCATACAACGTGTAATGTTCTGTAGTCCTTTTCCCTGCAAGTAACAGCTGTATACTGCTATAGTCTTGCATACAATGATCTTCTGCACAAGACTGTAATAATGCCAATTTTAGTATAAAATTTAGTTTAAAAGTGCCATGCAAGGAACAGTCGTTGATGGTCACAGTCACTATGCAATGCTTTCCGGACCGTTGCTCTAGCTACGGTCCATTACATACTGCTGCAGGATCTTTGTAAAAAATGTACATGCTCCTACACTTGCCAACACTAGTGTGTCAGAAAGGAAAGGGATGGCACATTTACTCAGTCACACACAAAATGTGCCTTATTGCTTTGTTGCTGTTTGGTTGTCTTCAGTGTCTGTTTACTGTTGCCATGGTAACCACACACAGCTAGGTTCCACGTCCCTGTGCTCTGTGTGCTACTAAAATGTTGTGGATTATTCTGCTTACATTGATAAATATTGATATGGCAGTGCCTATGCCTCCCTTACTGTTGTAGAATGAGCAATACCACTGTATTAACACATTGCTTTGTAAGTGCACATAATTCACATGGTGCATTTTCAGCAATCATACTTGACTACATGATTCATTTTGCTTTGTACTCTATCCTCTGTGGTGCTGGCTGAAGTCCCTGGTTGAATTACGTGGATGTCCACAATAATGTAAACCCTTAAGGAAAGGAGGGAGAGGGGGAACATGATAGAAACTTTTAAGTACCTCAGTGGAATCAACAAAGTCCAAAAGTTCAGAAAAAGAGATGTGCAAGAACAAGGGGACACAATTTGAAGATAGAGGGGGGATGGCTCAGGGGCAATGTGAGGAAGTATTTTTTCACAGAGAGGGTGGTGGATGCATGGAACAGCCTTTCTGAGGAGGCTGTGGGGTCTAAAACTGGGATAATTCAATAATGCATGGACAGACAGGCAATTCTTGTGGGGGGTAGGAAGAAATAGGCTGTTGGTTAACTAGGATCTGCAGCTTACCCTGTAGGTAGAGAAATAGGCAGACTACTGTAGGTGAGCCAAGTGGTCCTTATCTGCCTTCAAAGTCTATGTTTCTAGGCAGTTTGTTTTAGTTTCTTTTAATGTAGCTGCATTTATTGTTTAAATATTGCCACACCGCACTATTCTTGCAGTAGAGCAAAGTTCTGCATGTCACCAAAGTGCCCAATGTAGCATTATTACTGTAAAATCAGTAACTAACATCAGATATTTCATTACCCTTTTCAGAATCACTGGCTTGAATAACAATTTACAGAATGATATCACTGTGGCACTAGACTTTCACAATGCTTTCCTTTCTAATCTTCCCAGTGTGACACCAAATCTAGATAAATTTCAGACATGGAGCACAAGGAACTTGTGTCCATCACAGAACCTTTGAATATTGCTGGCATGCAATGACTAGCCATACCCCCCCACCCCCACCCCAGTTATCAGTAATTACTAGACTCATAGATGGGATGGTGTGAATGGGATTCCCTGAAGCTCACTGCATAATTCAGACTAACTGCAATCCCCAATAACAGCCTGCAAATGGAACACATTTTTGTCCCACTCCTGTTGGTGCTCATAACTGCACATCATAAAGAACTGCTAATCACACCATTCCATTTGGAATGCTGACTGTGATTTAGTGAATATCCCTCTGAGTTTTGTCCACTAGCTCTTTAATGGCAATCATTTCACAGCACAACACCTTGTTACATATAAATGCACCTTGTAAAGAGATGCTAATCACCCAGTCCATCTGGAGTGCTGACTGAAATTTTCAGATGGCAAAGTCACCCACAGTAAAATAAATGCATATTTGGCTTGTGCTCAAACCATGAGATGACAAACCTTCAACAGCACTGTGTGTATGTGTGTGTGTGTGTGTGCGCATGGAAAAAGATATCTCACACACACACACACACACACACGCACACACACACGTGAGACCTAAAGTCTGCAATGGGGTTGATATACAAGGTGGGGTGGAAGGTATGAGAAGGGACTTCGCAATATTGGAGGAATGGTCACATGTATGGCAGCTTAGAGTCAATGCAAAGAAGTACAAAGTAATGCATCTGGGATCTTAAGGGAATCGGCAGGGTTCGGGAGGGTGCCATCTTTCTGAGGGGGACATGTGCAGGAGCGAGGGGGGAGCACAGTTTGAAGATAGAGGATGGAAAGCTCAGGGCAATATGTGGAGGTGTTTTTTTGTGTGCAGGGTTGTGGGTTCATGAAGCATCCTTCATGAAGTGGTTGTGGAGTCAGGGGCCATGTGTTAATTCAAAAATGCCTGGGACACACATGGGGGAGTTCTAGTGTGTGGGGGGTGAGTAGGAGGAGGCGGGCTGTTGGTTGGCTGAGATCTGCAGCTTATCCATTGGGGGACTTGGCAGACTGGGTGGGCCAAGTGGTCCTTGTCTGCCAATGAATTCTGTTCTTCTATCTGTGATGTGCCATTGGTTATGCTGTGTGTTTTTTTTCAGCATGTAGGGGTGACATGCACATTCCTTGCTGTCACTTGGGGTGAGGGGGCATGCTTTTGAGTGCATGATCCATGTTAATTGCAGGTGTTGTGCAGTGCCAGAACATAATCATGTATGCCCACTAAAGAGCACATGGCAATGTCAGTAAGTGCCATATTTGGCATTGTGGGGTGGGTACATCTGTCATCGTTAGTGTCTGCACATGGTACATAACAAAGGGAATGAGTTGACAATTATCTAGACATTATTGGTTCCAGCCCACCTCTTAGCATCACTGACATTGCAATGTTCCCTGTGGTCACCTGCTGTCAGTTTGCAGATCACACTGTCATTGTCAACAGTTTAAATAGTCAACAGTTGGATTGCTTCTGGATCCTGGTCAACCAGCAGCCTACTTCCTCCTACCCCCACTATAATTGCTTTGTGTCTGTCCCATGCATTCTTGAGTTCCCCCACTGTCTTTGACTCCAATGCCTCATGAATGACAATGCTTGTTTACAGAAGTCAAAGCCAATGGCAAACAATGACCAGTGGCTGATTGTGCAAGGAAGTACTTTGGTCATACCAGGTGGCAACATTTCCTTGTCAGACATCTTTATTTTCTTATTATAGTCTTTAGTAACCAGGTAAGTCCCACTAGGCACAAGTGCCTGTATTCAGGGGACACCTGGGAGCACTGGGTGATACTGCCAGCCTGCATCACTTACCATGTTACTGTGTTACATGGTCATGCATGCCATATGTCGTCCTAACACTATGAACATAGTGGAGAGGCTGACATTACGCATTGAGCAAATGTTAATGTATTATGCTGACTACCACTTATGAGCATATGAAATAGCCATCCAGAAAAGGCCAACTGGTCCCTCAAATCTGCCCGATGCTGCAGTTTTTCTTTTCATATCATTTCATTTCATATCAATACTGCTGTCCCACACCCACCCGAACCTCTCCCTTTCTCCAATTTCCTGGTCCTTCTCCCCTTTGTAGTTTTGTTTGTACTAACCCTGCCCTTGATTCTATCCCAATCACATGTTTTTTAAGCCATCAGTGTTTTTTCAACCTATCACCACTCTCTCTGTGAAGTAGTGCCTCCTCATTTCCCTCCTAAACCTTCCCTACTCCAACTTCAGACTGTGGCCCCTGGTGGCCCTTCCCCACCCCAGTGGCCCTTCCACCATTTAAATCCAAGACTCTACCCTCCCTGACATTGTTAATGCCTTTCTCTATCATGTCCCTTCATTTCCTTCTATCTTCCATCGAGTACCACTAGAGGTCCTTTAACTGTTCCTTGTACGTCAACTGCCCTAATCCCTGGATCATTTTTGTAGCCCTGTAGCCATACACTGTACCACCTCCCATAATGTCATATCCTTTTTGATATGTGGGAAACAGTATTGTATACAGTACTCTCAGTGTGGCCTCGCCAGTGAGAGTGATCTATCTAATGGCACAATGACCTCTCCCTTTATATGGACAATCCCCAGAATGTAAATCACTGTAATATTTTCTGAGCCAACGGTCAACAGTTGTTCGGCCCAATTGAATATCATCTGGGTGCTGTACAGTAGTATTAAATAACAAAATAAACTGAATAATCGAAATCTAGTCAGTGCCAGTGGCTCAGATAATTGTAATCTGGTCTTTGTGGCTGGCAGATCCAAAGCCTGTGAGTTCTATCCCCACACCATGCACTTGAGTTAAATCCCAATACTGACACTCAATTGCAGAATGAGGGTTTTGCTGCATTTCAGAGGTGCCATCTTTCTGATGAGATGATAAACCAAGGTCCCATCTGCCTATTCCAGTGGATGTTAAAGATCCCATGTCACTTCTTGAAAATAATAGGGGAATTTCCCTTGAGTCCAGGCAAAACTTCCCTCAGTCACTACAAATACTGCCAACAGATTATTCTGGCTAAATTTCAGTTGGCATCCATCTGTATCTTCTTCCCTATGATGTCCTGGCAGTGACTTCTAAAGTACCTGGATGGGCCAGCGGCTCAACATGAATGATCGATGGTGTTTTCCCCCAGCTGGTCCTCAAGAATGCCAAGCATTCCTGGGTGGAGTGAAATGCTGTAAGGTGGTATGACAGGTCCTTCCACCTGAACGTGACCCAGAGCAGAGCCTGCACTCCTGTGCTCACATTGTCATTACAGTTTATCAAAGGCCATTGAGCCTTAATCATGTATGGACCACAGCTAAGGACTCTGAATATATATTATCAGTGTCAGTGGCTCAGTAGGTAGCACACTCGCCTCTGAGGCCAAGAGATCAAAGGGCTGTGGGTTCAATTCCCATATCTGGCACTTGGGTTAATATCCAAATACTAACACTGTAGTACAGCATGAGAGGGGTGCTGCACTTCTGAAGTGCCGTCTTTCAGATGAGACGTTAAACCGAGGTCCCATCTACCTGGACTGGTGGTAGTTCAGGTGGATGTTAAAGATCCCATGGCACTTATTGAAAAGAGTAGGGGAATTTTTTTATTGCAAAAACAAGCAAATGAATACAGACAGTGTGAAATCAACCAAAATAATGCTCAAATCACAAGATAAAGAAAAATAAGGATAACTCTAATGAGTAATACAATCATCATTTTTTTCAGATAGCTATAAAGAAGAATTTATATAAAACTCAAACAAGAAGACCCTAGACTAATGTGAATTTCCTACCCTACCCATCCCCTATTAAATTAATCCATAGATATTCATTACAGCAAATTTAGAACAGAAGTGACAACAAATTTTAAGTTATAGGTGCATCATTATCTGTCACCCAAGGTAGACTTTTCCAAAGTTCCATAATCCAACTCCTGGATAAAGTCTGTTTCTCTGACTTACATAATTTAGTCAGTTCTAACATCACTTTGTTATATAATTCTTCATGATTACTCTCTTTTTGTTGTAGTGTATATCCACATCTTATGAGCCAAATATTCCACTTCAGGATAATCATTATTAACTGCAGTGTACTCTTATTCCAATGCTCCCATCCAACAGTAAATATTCCATACATTAAATTCCGATGTGTTGTAGTACTAAATATAGGCTCTTTCCATTTCTTTGCTAAAAAACCCCAAAACCCAGAAATAAAAGAACAGGAGAAAAATAAGTGATGGGCCGTTTCTTCTTGCTGGTTACGGCTTAATCTACTACATAATCTTTCTTCTACTTTCTTGTGATTTTGATTCTTTTTGACATTTATTTTCTCATGACATGCTAGCCAGTGAAAGTCCCACACATGATCTGGAACTCTAGAGTTACTTAGAAATTGCAATAAAGATTCTCTGTGCTTAGCTGGGCATTTTCTAAATATTACTTCCTCATGACATATATTTGACAATAACCAGAAATTGAGTTGTTTCCTAGATAAGGTCTCAACCTGTTGTGTAGTCACTTCCCATTGCTTGAGTCTCACAAATGTACATTTAATGTATTCAGGCCTTTCTGTTGATTTTTTAAATACTTTTAATGCTTTTAGGTCCCACAGACTTAGCCATTGGGAAAATGTTTTCCTGAGTAGCTCCCCCCATACCATAACATGTTGTCCAAGTAAAGGTTTAATATTTGTACGTATAAAAAAACTATTGAAAAATAAAATAGGATTTAACATATTCAACCCTCCTTGTTTTAACAATAAATAAAGAATATTTCTTTTTATAGGATTTAACCTACTTCCCTAGCAAGCTTGAAAAAAAATGTTAAGTAACTCTGTCTCCCTATGTTTTGAAGCTGGGAAGCTGTAGCTTAAAAATAAAAAAATATGGAACAGCAAAGTTTCAATAAGAAATACCCATTTCTTTTCCCCCCATTTCCCTCTGTTCCACTGGCTGACCTTTTGTTTCCCGATTTCAATTTTTCTTTCCAATTTAACTCATCCATATCACTAGGCCCAAACCAGATCCCTAAGATCTTCATAGGTTCAGATTGTATAGTAATCCCTGCAGCCATTCCTCTAAAAGTTAAGGTGGAATTCAATCTTTGTCCAAGACATTTCCCTAAATTCAAAGAGGCTCCTGACATTTTTCCAAAAGTCTTACATATTTCTATGGCTGTAATGAAAGACTGAGTGTTATTGACAAGAAGAGTCATATCATCTGCATACGCCATTATTTTATGGGGAAAAACTACATCTCTTATTTGTACTGGTAGTACTGACTCATTATTAGCTATAGTTCTTAACAATGGATCGATTAAAAAAACATATAAAATGGGGCTTAATGGGCAACCCTGCCTTACTCCTCTTTTTAAATGTACCAAGGGGCCCTTCCAGCCCTGTACCACTGGTGTTACTGTGGCAATTTTGTAAATACTTTGTAACCACCCAATTACTTCTTCCGGTATTTGATATTTCCATAAGACTTACCATAAAAATACATGACTAACCCTGTCAAATGATTTTTCCTGGTCCAGAGATACCAGGTAGCCATCCAAACCTGCAGTATTACCTAACTCCACAAATTCTCTGATAAGTAGTAAGTGATCCTGCACTTTTCTACCCAGAATAGCATAGGCTTGTGCTTCCAAGAGAATAGTGTCTGCCACTAAAGCCAGGGGTTTTGCCAGAATTCTTGTTAATAATTTAAAATCTGAATTTAATAAACTAATTGGCCTCCAGTTATTTAATGAAGTTTTATCCCCTTTCTTGTAAATGTATGTTAATATACCCATATTCATAGTCAAAGGAATTTCTTTAGTTTCTACATAGCTGTTAATTTATTCATTAATTCTCCTCCAATGGTTTTAAGAATTTCATTTGGCAGACCATCAGGTCCCGGGGCTTTATCCCCTGCCAACATAGCAATAGCTTCCTGTACTTCTGATATTTGAATGGGTTGAGATAGTTTCCTCAAAATATCTGCTGGTATAATTGAAATATTCAAATCAGCAAGATATTTTACACAAACTTCCTGGTCTACCTCTAAATAATCATACATTTTAGCAGTACAGTATATTGATTTACACAATTTAAAATCTTTTCCTTAGTCTTATATTTTATTCCATCTTCCCTTGTTAAAGAATTAATTTCTTTAACCTTTATAGTAGCATTATAATTAACAAAGGGGCATACTTCATTTATTTTCCCTTTTACTCCAAACTGTTGTTGGCAGTACAGAGTCAGCGTTTTTTGGGTGTGGTACTCCTTCATTTGTTGCTTTACTGTGTTTATTTGTGTTATGAGATTTTGTCCCATCTCTTGTGTTATAGACAGTAGGTGTTGCAACAATTTTCTATGATGTAAGTAATTAAAATATTTTTTTTGATTTCTATCTTTGCTTATGTGTTGAAAAGTTTTCTGTACATCCATTCTCGTATCTACCCACCATTGACAGGGATTATCATAGAAAAGAAATACAGATTTTCTTGCCCCTACAAGATGACAAAGCATTTGTAAAACATATTCCTCTAATAAAAGTGAGATGTTTTAATTTTCAGAAACCCGGACCTCTCTGTAAATCCTCCATGGCTCCTAGTTTTATACCCACAAGTACATGATCAGAGAATTCTGCTGGATATGTTGTTGCTGAGAGGATATTCATATTTTTAGATGCAAACATATAGTCTATTCTGGAGGTTAGAGGTCCCTTTTGAAATGTTGGAGTATGTGCTTTGATAGGATGGAAGTAGGAATCTCTTAATTTAGCTTTTTCTACAATTTTTGCCAAACGATTAGAATCACAATATGTTTTAGAGGTTTTCGCCAGTAGGGGGCAGTTAAAGTCCCCAGAAAATACTATGTGATGTGCTCCATACAAGAAAGGCTGGATCTGATTCAACAAATCGCAGCATTCAGCTTTTGTCTGGGGTACATACAAATTTACCAACCGAAACCAAAGACCCTGTATAAGCACATCAAAAATCAATACTCTGCCTGGGACAACATCAAACATTTTTAAGATTTGCCTCTCAGGTAATTTGAACAAAATTCCTAAACCCGAACAGGGTTTCTACCCAATGGACCAATAGGAGGTGCCAGCAAACCAACCTTTTGAAGCTAACCTTATTTCTTTCAGAGTGTGCAGTCTGACATCTTGCAAAAAATAAATGCCAAACTGGAGACCCAAGAGAAAAGGAAAAATGATCTTTCTTTTGCTGTCCCTCTTTATACTATTTACATTAATAGTATAACATGAGAAGGGAATATGCATGGCTCACTAAATTATTTGTATTTTCCCGTCTTGTGTTCTGACTTTTTAATTTTGCTTTTCTTTTTTGGGGACCTTTTACCATCTCTGGCTTTTCGGTGTTTGTAGTGACTTGAGATACAGAAGATGGAATAGAAGAGACATCAGAGTCCTCTTCTGTGTTTTCTTGTTGTAATAAATCAAACTTGTTGGATATAGGCAGTGAACTTGTGTTCTGAGGTGTGTGTAAGACAGAGGATTGAGTATTATGCTTAACTGCAGGTACAGTGGCATCTTGATCAATCGCTGGATGGGGAGGGAGAGGGGGCATTAATGCTCCTACAAGCTCTACACCAGAGGTTGAGGGTCTCCCTCCTCCATAGATCCTGTGTCCATCTCGGGTATTACATTTATTTGGGCCAATGTATTCTCTTGGGCTTGATCTCTTAAAATAATGTCAGTAACAGGAGTGTCAGGCTGGTGGGACACTACAGGATTCAATGGGGGAGGAGCACCATATTTTCCTTCCTACTCTGTGCTTGCTGTTTATTAAAGCCAACTTATTCTTTTGTGTAAGGGTAATTAAAAAATGTTGTTCTTCCCCATCTGCCTGTTCAGGGCTATTGTGAGCTGTACATTTACAATTCTGAAAAGTATGTCCAGGCTCATCACAAAGGTTACATTTACAGTCATTAGTGCATTGAGTCCCTAAATGCCCCAGTTCTCCACAAACATTGCATCTGAGCTGATCATAGATACTACTCAAATGTGCTACTGAGCCACACTTGTAGCACATATTTGGCTGTCCTGCATAGAAGAGTATCCCTCATTCTCTACCTAAAAAGAAAGAATTTTGGTAAATGCAATCCAGTATCTGTGGTTTTAACAGGATCTTCACTTTCCACCCCCAGTCCAGATATTTTCTGAGTCTAAAATGGCAGTAGGCTCTTCAATAATTGTACATTTCTGCTTTAACCAGTAGGTGAGATCGTTCACACTGACACCTTCATTTCTAAAAAGTACCGTGATCACTTTTTGGGCAGGTTTTGTTAGTGGAATTGCAATAAATGGGGCCCACAAGGCCGTTTTCTTTAAAGTTGCATACTTTATCCAAAAACGTTCCAAACCATTCAGAGACTTGAAGTTAATGTCAAATGTTGTCTCACAAGAAATGTGAATGAGTGCATATATTTCATTAGAAAAAAATGTCATTGATTCCTTTAAAAGATTTCTAGCAACAAACAGCATGTCTGGTGGCTCAGGCATACCTCCTGTATATGATAAACGAACTGCATTATGCCTTTTAGCAGGAAAAATTGGAAATTTGAATAAAGAAGAAAAGGAGTGAGGTGTTTATTTATAAAATTCAAAGGCCTTTGTGGTGGTGCACTAGAGTCATTGGGGCATCCCCCAGTGTTAGTATTTGCTGCTTCTTTCTCAGGGACTGTCTGCTGTTGTGGAAGCTGTAAAATAGGATTTTGAGTGAGAGCTAACTCAGACGGTACCTCCAAGTCTATATTTTGTTTATCCTGAGTTTGATGCAATGTTGTATTAGAAGGTACTGGCATTTGTATAGGTGATTTACCAGAGGCCCACTGACCTGTACTATTATTCATTTCCCATCCGGCCCCCTGCAGGGCCTTTTCCACTGACCAAGATGATGTCTGGGCTGTTTCTGGGGTTCCAGCGTGTCCTAGGCCAGGCTCTTTACTGCCTATAGTTGCCATTCCTGATGCTATTGCTGTTCTTGAGTTTAGCTGTTGCTGTAGGCACTTTGCTTGCTCTACGGCCTCTGCCCAGTCTCTAGAAGAATCCTTTGATGCTACTATGTCATTAACATCCAGCTGTGTCAAGTTTGACAGATCCAGCTCTATTGTCAGTTTGAAGTTCTCTGAGTTTCTTATGAAGCTGCATTGTTTTAAATAAAAAGCTCTTCTCTTCAGCCTCTATTTGTTGCATGATTTCTGCTTCTGCAGGGTTTAAATCACTCTGCTTTCTCTGAACATCCAACACTATAATATTATCATCACTTAGGCCTGAAAAGCTATCCTCTGGTAATTCAGGAAAACAAGAAGTTTTAGCAGACTTACAGTCAGTGGGTTTATATATTTAATGCATAGCTTCTCTAGGACTTTTCTCAGATTCTCCCTCTCATTCCAGTACTTTCTCTGTTGGTTCAGTAGACAGTTTTCCAGCATCCAGTTCTTGCTCCATCTCCTCCATTTCCTCCCCTACATTCTGTCTTGCAGCTATCTTGGAAAGCAGCCTTGGGGACAGAGTCTCCCCCTACTGGATAGTAGGGGAATTTCCCCCGTATCCTTGTCAAATTTCCCTCATTCACTAAAAATACCACCAACAGCTTAATCTGGTTCAATTTCAGTTGCTTATCATCTGCATTCCCCCTCCCCCCGGTTGCCCTTGAAAAAGGGACTTCTAGGCCCAGTGGGCTTACTGGGTCAACAAAATACAACAAAAACAGCAACAACATATTTTTCAGATACTTCACACCCTGACCACACTCACCTAGTAGCAGTGGTCCTGTTAAGGGGTAGATCAACATATGTTACACCCATTTTTGCCCTTTTTACACCCTGTGTAGAGTCCTGGGTAGTATCATCACAACCAGGTGTTACCATGGACTTCACACATTCACACTTCAGTCCACCAGAACTGTGTGGCCGCATTGCAAAAATACTACCTGGCATGCTGAAATACTACCAGCTTGGAAAACTAGGAAGTTTTTACTTCCTGGCCTACAAAGTTATCTGGAGCACTGCCTAGTAGTGCAGTATGTTTTACAATCCATGTTAGTATTCACAACTTTCCTGACTGCAATCCCACAGTCAGAGTTAATGGACCTGAATAGCAGAAGACAGCTGAAACGTGATGCATGTCCTACCCTTTTCCCACATAATGACTCTGCACCAAAGAACAGAAGAAGGACATCGGAGTGCTGATTACTTGCACATTAACATCGTGAGGCAAGCTTGCAATGCATATATCATGTTCATAGGAATCTAACCATGTTTTGTGGGGTCAACCAAAGGATTTGTGGCACTTATTTTTTTCTATCTTATCAAACAGGTTGTGG
Source organism: Neoceratodus forsteri (assembly GCA_016271365.2). Lineage (NCBI taxonomy): Eukaryota > Metazoa > Chordata > Ceratodontiformes > Ceratodontidae > Neoceratodus > Neoceratodus forsteri. Next base: position 962,135,941 of record CM028132.1, on the reverse strand, counting down.
AACAACTACTGTCCTCGCACGTGGTAACAGAAACAGCAGTGAACTGTGATGCCACCACTGAAGAATCTGCAGACATCATTGACTTTGCTAGTGACCAGGTTAATTGTTGTCAACACTGTAGTCAGAGAAAGGTGTATGCAACCACGGGGACACAAACAGAAGACTGCACAGTTACCACCAGAAGCACGCAGACTGAACGCAAAAGCTTTTCACAGCAGGGAACACAAACGAGTGAAAATTTTGTAATTGATCAAGGTATTCAGTGGCCTGAACATGAATTCAATTTCATCAGTTTGGCATTGAAAACAGCACATGACCATGCATGTGCCACTGCACCATTAGTTGAAGACATTGTAGGCAACGCAACACCAGTCTCTAACTCCATGACAGATCAACGTCAACGTGTCTACTCTTCATCTGATTGTAGTAGTGTGGGAGTCAAAGATGAGGACGAGTATGATGAGTATGCAGATAGTGACATTGATGAGCAAGTTTGAGACAGTAATTATGTGCCTGACTCTGACACACATGATTCTGCCTCATTAGACTTTGACGGTGAAACTATGGACAAGACATTCTCTGTTGAAAAATGTTTGGTTTATGTGTCCAAACTGGAAGAGCTTTTTTCAGTTTTGCTTTGTTTGTGCCGGTAATGTCAATGGTCGGAATGTTCATTATCGACGGACAATGCTGCAAGTGTCTATTCAATGCCAGAAAGGTCACAATGCAGACTGGTACAGTCAGCCTACATTGCATTGAATGCCGGCAGAAAATCTAGAAGTTGCTGCATCAATTTTGTTTAGCGGAAACACATACGGGTGGGTACAGTACTTGGCGTAACTACTTCAGCTGCAATTCTTGAGTCATCAGACATACAACCGAGTGCAGAAGAACTACCTATTCCCAACAATCAACCTGGAGTGGAACACACAGCAGTCTTTGATTATTGAAGAATTAAAATCACAGGAGAATGTGACATTATGAGGAGATGGCCAATGTGATTCCCCCAGATTCTGTGCCAAGTACTATACCTACTCCTTCATGGATCGACAGAGTGGTAAAATCATTGATTTCAGTCTTGTACAGGTCACTGAGATGCAAATTTGACCAACATGGAGAAAGAAGAATTTATTCAATGCATTACTAATCTGCTCAACAAACACGTTCCAGTACAGACAATTGCCACAGACAGATACATGCTGATCACGTCTATAATGAATAAAAAGTACACACCCGACAGCAACATTGATCACCAGTTTGATGTATGGCACTTAGCAAAGTGGATCAAAAAGCAGTTATTTTTAAAAGCAAAAAGAAAGGACTATACAGAGTTGGGGCTGTGGATAACCGCCATCTCTAACCACTTGTGGTGGGCTTCAGCGGCATGCAACAGAGATGCAGCACTGCTGCGTGAGATGGTGACCTCAATTGTACAGCACATGGTGGGCAAACACAAGTGGACTGGCAACAGACAGTTCCGCAGATGTGCTCATGAAAAACCTACTGCTAAGCAAACAGCAAGAAAGCTGTAGATAAGCCCAACATCACCTGGGTATGCTGCAGTTAAAACAGTGATATTTAACACACGCTTCTTGAGAGACCTTGGAAAGCTGACCAAATTCTGCCACACTGGTGGACTCGAGGTGTTCCACTCACTGCTACTAAAGTACTGCCCAAAGAGACAACACTTTACCTATGATGGAATGCTGGCACGGCAGCAACTTGCTGTGATGGACCAGAACGAGAATGTTGGACGGCAGGCAGAAGTGACTGCTAAAGGTCATGCACAAGCACAGACTACTCCCACACATTAGCACATACACATCCAAAAACAACCATATGCTCAAACACACCCACAATGAAACAAGCACACACACGCATGCACACACATTCATCAATAACTAAAAGTCACACACCGGCACCTGTCAGTCTCTACAGGGTGGTGCATTACATGTGGAAATCCTAATGCACACATCGTGCAGTTGGATTTATGTACAAAATTTTCAACATGGGTTTTTTGTGACCCCCACTTCATAAACAGTGGCAGTATCAATTCCTGACTCAGTCACGAATGGTGATTTTGCATATCGACTGTGCCTTTCAGTGCCACAGGGGTGAAAACACATTTCATGCAGGAAGTGAAAAGTGACAGCTGTACTGTTCATAAGGAAGAGTGAACAAATGACAATGTTGAAAATCTAGAGTGAATGTTGAAAATCTAGGGTGACAGTATCAAACGGTGAAGTAACGAACGTGCATAGAAACTGCACGACTCATGCTTGTAACACATTCATTTTTTGGGATTTTTGTCACCAAATTTGCAACAGAGCTATTTTGGGACAACACAGTGTGCTCATTGTCATTGTCATTTGATTAATCTGTCCTGAAAGGTGCTTGCATGCAGGGAATGTAAAATCACCTTTCAGGACAGAGTAACTAAATGACAGTGATGTTATTCATGAGGTGGGGTTACAAGAATACCCTGTGTTTAAAATTTGTGTCAAAAATTAAAAAAAGTGGCTGTGATATCATCCCATGTTGAAAACACCCCATTGACCAAACATATACCGCTCACCTAGAAATCTTTAGTTTGCAGGTCAGCCGTGAAGACTGCAGGCATGCCATGGTCTACAGAAGACCACTGGTCTTGACCTACGGAGGTAAGTATGGGATTAGGGGTGGCCGTGATGTGAGTTGCGCCTAGGGTGGGTGTGGAGGTGGGGGGGATGAGGGATGAGGGATGGGGAATATTTTATTGTTTGTTAAAGGATTAAAAAAGACTTTTGGGAACATTTCCAAGTTACAAAACAATTAAATCCATTTAGGCACACTGGAGTGGACTCACAGTGTGCCCCAATAGTGTGGTGCTATAGCATGCCATCAAGGGGATTGGGGACATGATGTCTGAAAGGAGTATAGACTGGTTAGGCAGGTAGCATGGGGGGTCACATTGTTTTTTGGGGGGGATTATGCCAGTGGAAATAAAAACGTATAAAGAATAAAAATGTTACAGCTGTGAATCAGGAGATGTCATTTTGTGTGTACTATACTTATTTTTTTTCTCTCAGCAGGTATTCCCATCTGCTGATGACTAGGCCCGGAAGGTCAAGAAATCGAAAGTGTCTTTGAGAAGGGTCAGGAGATGCAAAATGTCTACAGTTATTTTTTTCAAAGCAGATGTTTGTCTTATCTAGCAAATGTTCCCCATGATGGATTAATGCCCAGCACCAAAGAGAATGTGCACAGTCAACACATGTAGACATATGCATACATAGTGACAGGATCCAGACTGGTGGCACACCAAGGTTTCACATTTTACAACACATTGGGCCATTGTACAGTCTGAGCATTCTAGTTTCCAGAATTGCACACTTACTCCATCCCCCAGCCAGAATAATCTAATGCGATTTGCATGCATTATTACATAGATTGATGTCCACTAACACAGTGGACGCCATGCCTCTTGATCAATCTGTGCCACTGGCAACCGATTCAGCTTTATTTGGGCATGTAACAAAGCTGCTGCTTTCCCATGTGCACCACTTGATTAGCTGCAAAGGCTTCCACTATGTCAATAGATACAGATGTTCCAAGTGGCAATTGTACCATGTTCCTTGTGATGCCCCCATTTCAATCAAAGCCAACCAGCATATTAGCACACAACACAGCAATGGAAATTAACATGATCACAGTGTGGCTAGCTGGACTGGCGCCAGTGTGTTTATTTATTTATGACTCTGGTAACCTGGCAGGTGTGCTGATACCAGGGGCAGTTTTCAGGCACGACCTGGGCCACATACTGCCCAAGCCCCAACACCGTCCATGCCACGACTTACGTTGACAACCCCGATCCACCTTGTAATGAAGAGATGTTGTTCAATAAATACATGGCATTGTCCAGTCAACCTACAGTGATTGGTGTGTGTCTAGCTTTATTTTTCTGTCACAACTAACAATGTGGCCAAGGATGCAACATACATAAAAAAGAGTGCTTTTGAAGTGGTAGTTTATTGAGTCATAAACAGGCTGTGAGGAGTAAATTAAACTGGACATGAATCACTGTTAAAAAGGTAGTCCATTGGAATAAACGTCAAGAAACCCCACATATTGTCCAGACTCTTCTGGATACTGGTGTCAGACAGCCCACATGACTCAAGATGGTATCACATGCTAAACACGTTTACCCAGCTTCTGATGGATCCAGTAAGTGAATTGAGTATATGCCACCGATCTGTAGGATCTGCAAAGCAAATTGAAAATTGACAGTCAATGCGGTGTGTAACAGCATTGGTACATAACATCTTATTTGCTAGATAGATAGCTATATAGATACTTTATGGCGCACCCGTTTCCAGATACTGTGGGTACTGTACAGTTCATAAACAAATTATAAACAATCAGATCAGCATATGTCACATTTGCTAAGACTGAGAGCATTTCAAACTCAATAACAATTAAATCCCAATAAAATTCAGGTGCACCATATGCAATGCAAAAACAACTGCAGGAACACAAAAATTGTCAGGAATCTTTTAAAGGTGCCCACCAATGGGGCATCCCTTAAAAAATCCTAGCAAGAGGCAAGGTGTCCATCTGTGGTGCCAACATCCTGAGTTCAGGAACAGACCAGTGAGTCAGAGGGCCAGTTGGGGTAGAAGACACGAGCATCCTATGGACTACTCTCTTTCTCTGGGGGGGCGGCATAGGGCTTGAGTGTATGGCACTGCCACCATACACCACTTGGCCACCATTGTCCGCTGGGTGGTCCCACTCCTGTGGCACCTTCACACTGGGTAAGCCAGGTCTCACCACCATTGTCCATCAGGAGGGGGTGCCCACCTGGTTGCCTCTTTTGAGTGCAGTAAGCCTGAGGGGGATGTTAGAACAGTGCTGGCAGAAGTGTCAGGGGTACAGGAAGGAAAAAAAAGCACTTTTAATAATGGCTGACACCTGAGCTTCCAGCATCAGGTAGGCTGGCATCCAGGATCACCCCCTCTACCATGCCTACAGGGAGCCGCCACCACCACCACCACCACCACCTCAGTGCAAGGCTCACAGGGTGTTGGGCAGCCATGGTACTTGACTGGGCTTGGAACTTTGGGGGTTGCCCAGTGTGCCACCAGTTGTTGCAACTTAGGGAGGAGGTTGAGGGGATTCAAAGGCAGCTGGGGGAGTGGTACAGTAGAAAGCATGGGGTCGACAACAAAACTACACCAGGTGCTGAAACCTTGGGCATAAGGAGAAGAATAAATGGGGGTACTCAGGGGAGGGAACATGGGCATCCTGGCCGGGGAAGCCCAGAAGGTGGGAACTTCCATAAAAGCAGGTAGGCATATGGGGTTGTCCTGAGAGGGAGAGAAAATACTGGAAGATGTTCAATTGTATCGGGTGGAGTGGGGTCCCCAGATGTGGACTCTGCAAAAAGGCACAGTTGGGGGCAGCAATGGTGGGACCTGTGAAAACTGGGCAGAAACAACAAAAACAGGGAAATTATAAAACTGTGTGGGAACAAGCCAGGCAGGAAGCAGAGATGCAGAGGGCGGGGACTTCTGGAGGAACAGATGTGGAAATGGGGCATGGAACAGAACTGAAGCCAGGTGTACAAGGAACCGAGGTGAAATCAATGGGGGTGATCAAATTGAGCAAGGCATGAGGGCAGAAAGCACCATAGATGAGCCAGGAAACCTGGCATTGGGGCAGGGAGATGAGCAGGAGGAGTAGGATGTGGAGAGGAAGTCTCAAAAAGATTCAGGAGGGGAAAAGGGCTTCACTGGGGAGCCAAGAAACCAGACATGGGCCCAGGGAAAGGAGCATGGGGCAGGAGTTCTCAAGAAGTTTCTGGGAGGGGGATATCAAGGAAAAGGATGGGGAAAACTTTTGAAAGGGGAGGAGAAAAGTGATTGCATGAGGCACCCAGGAGGAGGAAAGGGAAATGGTTTTAATAGTTGGGGACTCTATTATAAAAGGAGTTACACGGGGGAGAAGGGGAGACAGAGGGGTAAAATATGGGTGGAATTTTCTGCCAGGTATGACAGCAGCCAAAGTCATGCAGTGGAACTCCTCAAGGCGGAGGGAGGGAAATGGATGAGAAAACTCATCTGATCTTTCACCAAGGCACAAATGATCTTGCAAGGAGTAGTGTGATGGAGGTGCAGGCTGCATTTATGGCACTGGCTAGGTCCTGCAGCAGCTTGTATTTTAAATCCCTGTCTTTCTCTGAGGTGCTACCAATACCAAGGGCCAGCATGGAGGTAAAACAAAATATAGAGGAGTTCAGTAGTTGGCTGGCTGGTTGATGTGCTCAGATGGCATATGGAGTAGTAGGAGATTGGGGTTCAACATGGAGCGACAATAGCCTCAATGCCCCAGATAGGCTGCACCTAAATGGGGAGGGGAAAGCAGTGCTCAAATGAAAGCTGACTGATTATGTTGACAAATGCTACCATTCAAACTAAACTTTGGGGGGTTGGGGAAGCTCTATTGATGGGGCGAGAGGCAGGGGAAGGGCTAGAAGCCCTACCCACACAGACAAGGGACACGGGGCAGAATATATAGGGTGGGTGGAAAGAGGGGAGAAGGAAAGAGGGGGTGGAGGGTCATGTGTGCAAACACCAGAGGCATGGGTAGGAAGATCCCTGATCTAACAGCAAAAATGGTTGAGGAGGCCCTTTACATTGTGGGGGTAACAGAAACATGGTGCCACAAGGAGCAGGGATAGGACATGGATATACCAGGGTACAAACTGTTCAGGAAGGACAGGGTGAAGCAGAGGGGAGGGGGTTGCACTCTATGTAAGGGAGAGTATCAGGGCATCAGAAAAGCCAGGCAAGTAGGGGGAGGTCGAAGGACTCTGGGTCTCTTTGGCGGTAGGGAAGGTGGAGGTGGTGCATATGGGGGTGGTTTACAGGCCACCAGCACAGCAGGAATCAGTGAATAGAAACATGGCCGATGAGTTTGTGAGAATGGCAGCAATGTGGGAGGTGGTGCTGATGGGGAGCTGAATCTACCAGATGTAGACTGGGACACTGAATCAGCTGCCTCAACCAGCAGCAGGGAAATATTGGACTCCCTGCAAATGGCCCCCCTAAAATCAACTGGTCAGGGAGCCAACCAGGGCAGAAGCTACTCTCGATATAGTCCTGACAAATGGGGATAGGGTAGGAGAAGTATCAGTGGGTGAACACCTTGGTACAAGTGACCACAACACAGTCAGATTCAGAATAAGAAACACTGCGGAGGTTCACAGGTCAAGGCTGAGGGTGCTGGATTTCAAGAGATCAGATTTCAGAAAAATGGGGCAAGTAGTAGCGAGGGCTTTGGAAGGGGTACAGGAGTTGACAAATGTGGAGGTAATGTGGAGGAGGATAAAGGAGGATATTGAGGAGGCCATTGACCTCTGCGCCAAGAGATCAAGTAAAAATAAGAGGAGGAGGAAACCTCTGTGGTACACTAGGTAGGTAGCAAAAAAGGTAAAGGCCAAAAGAAAGGCCTTCAGGAAGTTCAAGGAAACGCAGACTGAAGTGGACTGGGGAAGATACCAGGTGAGAAAGAGACAAGTCGGGGTTGAGGTAAGGAGGATATTGTGGAAAAACACAGACAGAGGAGCACATAGCTAAAGGGATCAAAAAAGGGGATAAGACTTTTTTCAGTATGTCACTGAAAGGAGGAAGACTAGGCAGAGATTACTCTGGTTAAAAACAAATGAGAAGGAGTTGCTACAAGGGGACAGAGAGAAAGCAGACCTGCTGAACAACTTTTTTTGCTCCGGGTTTACTAGGGAGGAAGAAGACGTAGGCAGCAGAGCATGAAAAGCAATGGCAAGGGAGAGGTAAGTGGATATGAGTTCATTACTGGTGAAGGACATTTTGGGAGAACTAGGCTGAATGAAGGTGGACAAGACAATGGCGCAGTATGGGATGCACCAAAGGGTGTTAAGGGAACTAAAGGAGATCCTGGCAGTACCATTGACTGCACTCTTGAATAAGTCTATAGAGACTGGGCTGGTGCCAGAAGACTGGAGGCAGGCAAATGTGAACCTCAAAAAGGATGTGGGGAGGCTGAAACAAGTTCAGAGGAGAGCAACAAAGATGGTAAAGGGGCTCAGCCACCTATCCTATGAAGAAAGGTTAAGAGATTTGAACATGTACTCCCTGCAATGGGGGGGGAGGGCGGCATGATCGAGACCTTTAAGTACCTTAAATGTATAAACTGGGTGCCAGTGGAAAGCATCTTCAAGCTGAAGGACAATCAGAGGACGAGAGGGCATGGCCTGCAGATGGAGGGGGGGCAGTTCAGGGGTAACATTCTGAAGTACTATTTCACAGAGAGGGTGGTGGGTAAGTGCAGTAGGCTCTCAGAGGCAGTGGTTGGAGAGGCAAAAGTGGATAGATTTAAAAAGGCATGGGACAGCCACAGGATAGTGTTGAGGGTGGGGGGTGCATGTCCTAGCAGATAGCCAAACTGGAATGGTTCATAGGTAGAGGAGGTAGTGGTGGAAATCACAATTGTGTTGAAGAGGCAAAAGGTACAGTGTACAGAAGGGGCAAATAGTGTCTGTGGCATGTCAGGGAGGTATGGACTAAGGGCTGAGGTTGCACCATAGGGTGGCAATTAATACAGTAACATGTATGTCACCATGGTGGGTGAACGAAATACAGGTGTGATCTAACAGTGTGCACTACATGCTGTATGTGCTATTAATCAACAGTCACTATTGGACAAACCTGTTAGAAACAGAATCTTCAAAAACATCATGACGTACATCATGGAGGCATAAAAGAGTCACCCACAGGGTATCTTGCAACAGGCACACATTTTTGAATCATTCCATATGCGTCACACAGTCGAACTCTGCAGAATAAATAAGTTCAAGCGAATAAGTTATATTGCTAGTTTAGCTATTGACAGATGACTGTAAAACATAAACATTGACAGTATAAAAGGTTACAAGATAAACTGAGCGCTCCACACACTACTGACACTACAGAAGGTTACATTGGAAACCACAAAGAAGCAGACGACTATGATAGATTGGGTGCCCCGATTGGATACACACAGATGTGGTATAATATGGTCTTGGGTACCCCATATTTCCCTGGTCTGGGTGGGGCTCCTGACCTGAAGCAGCTACATGCAAACATCAGTGTGATAAACAATAGGGACGACCAACCATTGCCATCACTATACATGGTTGATGCCAAATTATGGGTCCTAAAGACCCTTAGAACAATCAATCCATAAGCAAGCAAGCCTAGAGCACCATCATGGTGGCAGCACATCTGACAAATAATAAGAAAAACAATGGCAAGCCATACATTGGTAGTAACTGGTAATTCAGGGGTTGCAGGCATGCTACACAATACTGAGTGCATGGCCATGCCACACAGTGTAATAACAAAGAGCAGCATACAGGGTTTGTTGTTCACTGGCATAACCTCAAATGAAGTCATATGGCAACAAAGAATGCAATTACACAAGGGACAGTACATGCAAGAATGGAGCAGCGCAGGGTCAAGAAGTGACATAACAGCCCAGGCATATGTTGAGCTGCATGTAGTATGTGATTTGATACTGTGGCCCAAAAAATAGAAATGGTTTCATGAAAAAGCAGTTGAAGGGCAGGTGGTGGCCAGGGACTAAAGCTGTGGGTTTGAGGGTAACCATGTTAGTAGGCAAGTTTGATGAAATGGGGGAACATAGAATAGTAAGAAAAAAAATATGTTGACAGAAGGTGGGACATTTATGGCTTACCTCCACGCTTGTCATCTACACTTCCATCTCATGACAGCAAATACGCTGTATCACAGGGCATCACTTCACACTGTCCACAACAGCACCAGTACGTAGACCCAGAATGAATATCCACATGCTCATCTTCTGTATCAGAGGACGATGTGCTACCACTGTGGTGTGCGCCATTGTAATCCGCGACAGGTCGCTCTCGTTCGAACATGTAAGGTTGAATACCTACCTGATGAAGAAACGTATGTGAAAACATTCATCATAATCATATTCAGAAGACATCTGCACATTAAAAAGAGCAACGGAGAAAGTTTATGCAACTTGTACTGTGTAGTGCTAGCGGTGGTGCTAGTATAGGTGTTTGCGTTCCTTACAAAAGGAACCCAAAAATAAAATGTTGCAAAGTATTGATTTGATGCAATGAAATTAAACTGATTAGACAGTACAACACTGGTACACTCACTACTTCTTGTGAAATCCAGTGATCATATGGCCAAATAAGGTGAACATAAGTAGCACTACTACTGTTCTGCTGTGACAGAGTTGTATCCATGCTGGCATGCCCCAGCACATCGGGGCACTTGCCACAGCAATCTACCCCCAAGAATCATGGACTTAGACACATTGGGTTGTCTAATAGAGCTCTGGCAGCAATATTCACCAAATACCTCAACAAAGGGAGTAGTACCAGAGGACTGGAAGATGGCACATGTAGTGACACCACACAACAGTCGTAGCAGGTAGGAGGAAGAGAACCACAGGTCGTGCAGCCTAACATAAGTAGAGTGGACAGATACTTGTACAATTTGAATCCAGACGTGGCCATTATCCAAGAGAGCTTGGATTCACAGAGTTCCGGTGTGTATCAGACTAATCCGATAGATTTAGACAGACTGGGTAATGATTAAAACGTGGATACATAATGGACGTCATCTAGCTTGACTGTAGCAATGCAGCAACACTACACCCCATAAAATGGGATGTGTGGACATGGCACACACTGTTATAAACTGGGTCAGACACTGACAAATGGACAGGTGAAAGAGGGTGGTGTTAACCAGGATCCTATGAGGCGAGGCAGGGGGATGGTGACCTGCATGGTAAGTGAGGGCTCTGACCTTGGAGCAGGCCTGCTAAATGTGGTTATTGGTGACACTGCAGAATGGCTGGAGTGAGAGGTATGCCTGTTTGTGGATGACATCACCATATGCAAAAGTGTGGATGGGGCAGATGCAGTAGAGGCTCTCTGAAGGGACCTGGGGAAGATGGAACTATGATACTAACATACTAGCATGCATACTATGGAGCCAGCAGATTAGGATCTATGGTCTACTGAGTTGGCTCAATAGTCAGTGCCTTCTCAGGGCATCATTTGCAGCCCCCATCTATCCTGACAAAGTCCCCCATTTCCCAGCGGGACTCATTGATTCACCCCCCCATACCTATCCCAGCCCTTGTTGAACTCCTCCACAGTAGTAGTAGCAGCCACCAGCTCCCTGGGCAGTGCATTGCAGTGCTCCACCAACTCTCTCAGTGAAGTAGCACCTCCTTGTTTTACCCTCAGCCTCCACCCATCCAGCTTCATTGCGTGTCCCCTGGTGGCCCCCTGCCTCCCTTAACTGAAAGACCCCCTTAAGGCTTACCCTATTCATTTCCTCGAGATACTTGATGACCTCTATCCTATCATCCTTGTTTGTTGTCTCCTCCAAGTACAGGTTCAGCTCCCACAGTCTATCCTCATAGGCATAGAGTCAAATACCCTGCTGAAGTCCAGAAAGAGGACATTCACTAACCTGCCCTGATCCAGCACCCCTGTCACTCCTTTGTAGACATCCACAAGATTGGTCTGACATGATCTGCCCTTAACAAAGCAATCCTGGTGATCACCTAGGTGGTCCCGTGCCCTCAGAACAACACCCATCCTCTCCTTCGGGACGACCTTCATCACTTTGCCCACTACTGACATCAGGCTAACCAGCCTATAGTTACCCAGCTCCTCTAGCAGGCCACTCTTGTGAATAGGCATGATATGGGATATCCTCCAGTCATGAGGTTCCCACCCAGTCTGCAGGGAGGAGTTAAAGAGGTCTGCTGAGGGTGTGGCCAGGGTATCCGCCAGCTCATTGAGTACCCAGGGATGGATCCCATCTGAGCCTGGTGACTTGTCCACTCTAGGGTCTTCCCACTGCCTTCCTCTGGGTATTTTAACATCTATTTCCCCCATTTCTTCTGCTGGTCCACCTGCCCCCTCTCCTAGCCATAACCCCCCCCATCCTTTTTGGTAAAGACAAGGACAAAAAATTGATTTAGTACCTCTGCCTTCTCCCACACCTCCTCCAACCACCCCCTATCCTAAGGGGACTGATCTGCCTCTTCCATTTACTTCTTTCCCTAATATACCTAAAGAACCTTTTTTGGATCCTGCCACTGTGCCTTCAAGCTTTCTTCCAGGTCTCCAATGCAGCACCAAATTAAATGTCTTACTGAAGTCTGGGTACACAATATCCATTGCATGGCCCTTGTTCAGTAATAGTGTTCCACTGGATGCCACCTCGGCACCCAATCATAGCAGTATAGTGGCATGGTTTAATGCATTTAGTTTCACGCCTGGAGAGCTTGGTTTGAAAACTACATACCTGCTTGCATTATGAAACGTCACTAGGCCACATACAAATGCTAAGGGGACAGTGCTGGTTACAGCCATGCCTTACCCTAGACTGTCTTTTAACACTTGTGTGCTGCACTGCCCACGCACAGGTATTTTCTGTGGAAAACAGTATCAACAGCCATACACAGGGCTGGTCACAGCAGTTCTTCACCCATAACACCTTTATCCATGACCCTATGTCTTGTATAAAACAGGGTAACACTTTGTGACTCACTCCAGGGCGGCACTGCCCATACACAGGTATTCTACATGCAGGAGTATCGATGGCCATACACAAACACATGACCATACAGAAACCATGACTGATCACGTCAGAGTAGTGACAATAGACAAAGTAATGCTTTGGCTGTTTAGACAAATAAAGCAGACAATGTATGCTTAGCTGTATGAGAACACATAGGTAGTGCAATGGCTGTGGGGAGGGGCATGAAAAAGAGAAGTGAAGCAATCATAACAGTGCAGTAAGAAGTTGCTTCACCTTGCCACTTTCCTTTACCCATGCCATCTCACTTTGAATGTAACAGAAATGTAAAGAAAAGTATATAAAACTGTTGTATGAAACTGCATAGCAAGAAGCACAACATTGATTGTACAGTTATTACGCAAACAGCGTTTGCTAAACGATTATGATATGGGGTCCACAGGGGTCGGCAGACCACATATGCAAATAAATTGAATAAAGTAAAATATGGGCCACACAACAGCTCTGTACAGTGGTGATTTGATGGTCTTTGGAATTTGCACCTTACGCTCTAGGATTCTACTCGATGACACAGCATACTGGAATCGATCGAATGTAATGCTTTTCGTCAGGGGGACATCTGCAGTCTTGTACAATGCTGTCCAAAAAATGGCTCACTGCATATAAATGAATCCTTCTCCCAATTATCCATAAACACAGCAATGTGGGCCATACAGGGCTGCCCCAAATACTCTGAGTCAGAGGGCTAAGAGGTTGGTGGACCACGAAGTGCAGAGCCTGCTGCATGAGGGAAACGTGAGTAACACAGCAGCAAAAACAAAACAGCCGCAGAAATAATGACAATATCCACACTGACAGAGGATGTTGGGTGACAGATCCGCTTTCTGGATCCTTGAAGCTTCATAAAAATGAATGCTTGCCACATGAAACAATTGGACTGGTATAGCAACTTCAGCAGCCATCATGTCCGATAACAATTTTGCTACTGTCCCAATCGGAAGTTGTACACTGTGTCACAGACTTGTGAAGCAAGTTGCTAAATGATATCACAGCATGCATCAAAACTGTGTAGCTGTTTAAAATAAAAGAAACTCGTACAAATGACACAGTAGGCATGACGGTGAGAGAAACCACAGGAACAGCCACTCACAGCACTGAACTGAACTGGCGCAAGTTTTAAGTTGCTCGCGGCACGCAAGAAAAGACCGCTGAGTGAACACAATAATCTCAGGAGTTACTTATGCCACAAGTGGTTATGCCAAACAAATAATGTTACAGACCTTCTCAGGAAATAACAGCTATTCCGATGCAGATGTCAACACAGCTTGGACTATTGCAGTCTGAACTTATGTGAGTGGCTTCCCCACATCACGCATCACTTCTGGATCAGCAGGGGTCACCACAGGCTGGCAGAGGTTATGGACAGTGCAAAATGGAGGAGGGACAGGAGAAACAAGCAAAAGTACAAAAAATCAGGTATTCTGGGCTACTTTTATATTTTGAACTTGCGATTGCACTAGCGTGGCATCAGTCCAAACAATGCTGCTACTCGCTGCATGTGGATGTTTCCCTTTAATAAAAACAAGCAAAAAGCTCCCCTGATTTACAACGTACCTCCTCAAAGTAGAGTGTGAAGTGCAGCACAACCTCCACTTCAACCAACTGAACTGGAGTAACAAGCTCCAAAACTCACATGTTTAAGTAGTAGCTCTCTGTAGTATTTCTGACCAGTTTGGTACAGGCATTGTGGCTGGCCCTAAAAGCTGCCCAGTCATCAGGGGATTTTGTACATCTTGCAGTGGCCCATAGATTATCCCTTTTTAACATCATTTTCTTGATTTTTCCATTAAATCAAGGGTAGGAAGCTTTTTCACTCTGCAGCTCATTAAGGGAGTATGGATATTTATGATACCACTGATGGTGGCATTAAAAATGATCAATGCATTGTTTATTGTGGGGGCTGATTAGAATTGTTGTCAGCTGATTTCTCTTAACCTTTTCATGACCTCGGGCTGATACATCAGTCCAAAATTCCTATACGTTTTAATTCTGTTGGCAGCCTATGGGTTAAATCCATTATGAAATTGGCTGTGTTAAATTTCCTGAAGGATCTTTTTATTATTACCTTACTGATATTTATAGGTTTTGGTAGATTTCTGACACATACTACCATGTTGTAGTCACTGAGGTCATTGTGCCAAACTGCCTTGTGTAGAATTTTATGGGATCTGTTAGTCATGATTACATCTAATAGTGATCCTGACAGCTGGTTTTTATGACACAACCTAGTAATTCTGGTAATTATCTGTGCCAGGCCCAGTTCATCACATACGTTTTTGAGGGGAGCTGATTTAACACTAAGGCAGTCTAAATTCAGATCTCCTAAGACTATAGTTTCATTAGTGCTAGCATCAAGGAGATGATGTAGGTGAGCAGAATATCAATGCCCACAGAAAGAGGTCAGCAACAGCTTATTAAATTTATAGATTCTGCAGCTGAAATGGGTATTTTTAGTGCTAAGCATTCAAATTCCTTTGGTTTTGAGGTGGCTTCGATGACAGTGGCAAAAAATTTCTCATGTAGATAAATAGGCACCCCACCCCCTCTAATAGCTCTGTCAGCCCGAAAAAAAAAGAGTAAGATGGTAGTGACAAAGCTTGATTTGTGACTGCACTTTTTAGGCAGGTTTCCATCAAAACTAAAATATCAGGCAGAGTATGCAAGACCCATGCTTGCACTTCTGTTACTTTCTTCTGAAGGCTACATACATTAATGAGCATCATTTTTAGACCATTAGCAGAGGAATAGTCTGCAGGTGATGTTAATGTTGTTGCAGATCCAGGATTGAGCTCAGTAGTGCCAGAACAAAGAAGAAGCATGAAAATTGCTTGGAAGATCCAGATTCTAGTCAAGACAGTATGTTCTTTACTTTGTTGAGCATGCTTACAACATGAGGTCGTGACCCATTTATTATAAGGAGAGAAATAGGAGTGCATGGCTGCAGAAGGAAGAATAATAGCCCCATAATTGAGAAAATAGCTGCAGACCAAGGAGAGTGCTAAGGTGCAGGTAGTCTTATCCCATCATGGATGATGATTGGTTAGGATGAAGGGATTAGCATTTGAGGGTATAAAGGATTAAGTGGATTGATTTGTACATCGATAGTAATGAGAAATGGGGACAGGAGTATTAGAATTGTGTAGGACATTTTTTTTTTTTTATAACCTCTTTATTGAAATTTTAATATTGGTTCCAGCACCGTCACAGACACACATACATCCCGGGATACACCCCCAGGCCCATATCCCAAAACTGGATGTAGAAACTATATACATCCCCTCAACTATATACAATCACAGTTACCATTTCTGATCCCCGAACAGTTTACTCCAATTCCCCATAACATAGGCTATCAATCCATTGTTCGTGCTCAGACTTCGTCAAGTCTAAATTCTGGTCCGGTTTAACAATTCTAGTTGTCGGCCCAGCCCATAGGTGTAAATCTTCCGGACCATCTTTGGGTAACTGTGTCCCTAGGAAAGAGAGAGAACCCCATGTGCCCAACCAAACAAGCAAACCTTTTAAGTTAGATAAGCAAAATAATGAGAGAGTTATAGCTGAGCCTATACAGAACTGATCTCATATCCATCATCCGATTCCTTTCACTAATGAACCCCTTAAACCTTGTCTTATAAGAGTATATCCCACTACTCCCCCTCAGACAGACAGATCTGAACCCAAGGACTTTTTAACTGCGTTGCATAAACTACCTCTAGGGTCCTCCAATTCCTTTCGTAGATTTTCTTTTTCCCTTCCATCAGCATATGCTGTTTAATTCTCTCCAGGACCTGTATAAGGTCCCCCACCCATTGATCATAACCATAAGCTATATCCTCCTTCCAATGTCTTAGAACAAATGCTTTAACCACAGCTGACATAAGGGAGACATGATATTTAGCTGGGCCCACCAGAATCCTTCCCAGATCCCCTAGTATACATATCTCTGGGCTAATGTATTCCGAATAGTCCAATACTGGGTCCATTTCTTTTGCAATTTGAACTCAGAGTGGCTGAATTCGAGAACACATCCAGAATACATGCAACAGGTCTCCTGGTTCTATGCCACAATGAAAGCACTGATCTGTCTGTCTGAGTTTTCTAGAACATAGTTTGGCAGGGGTGTAGTAGATATTTGAGCAAATAAAGAATTGCGTCGTATTATACTTCGGTATAGGCAAATCTTTCATGTGCTTCCAAACTTCTGCCCAGTCCAGTTTCAGGGGGGATAATGCTTTCTCCCAATAAACTATACGAGACTCAAAGTTTGTACCCACATAATCTAATAACACCTTGTAAACTTTGGATAGGGGATGCTGTGAAAGGTCCATTTCCCTTAGCTTATCCCATGTAAACACTTGCTTTTCTCCCCCATTTTTATTATCCCGCATAAACTTCTGCAGCAAATTAGTAATCTGGATCTTTTTAAAGAAATCCCAATCCCTGGCCTGTGTTGGCAAAAGCACTCTGTCAGCGACTATAAAGTCTGCCACTCTGGAGTCCAACAATAGTGATGCCCACTGACCCCTCAAAATGCGATTTCCCAGGCGGAGGTTAGGGTTCCCCACTAAAGGTTGTTCTCTTGCCCCCCCTCTGAACTCTCCTCTGGGCTGGGGTAGCCACTCCC
Source organism: Neoceratodus forsteri (assembly GCA_016271365.2). Classification (NCBI taxonomy): domain Eukaryota; kingdom Metazoa; phylum Chordata; order Ceratodontiformes; family Ceratodontidae; genus Neoceratodus; species Neoceratodus forsteri. Next base: position 962,118,646 of record CM028132.1, on the reverse strand, counting down.
ACCACGCCTTGACTGATTTATATACCGGAGATTGCTTTCCTACGCCTGGCAAAGTCTCCGGATCTACATGTAGTAATGCCCCTGGAAGGAGTTTTGCGTCTTCTAGGAGAAGCTGCTCAATTTGCAGCCATGTTGGTGTATATACCTCATCTCCCCGAAGGCAGTCCCATCGTCCCATATACCCTAATTGTCCTGCTACATAATATGATAGTAGATCAGGGAGCTTCGTACCACCCTTTGAATAGGGAAGACGTAAAATGTTGTGCTTCCTCCTAGGCGGTTTCGAGTCCCATAAAAAATCTGAGATGATCCTTTGAATGCTGGAAAATCTATCCTTTGGGATAAGATAGGGAGAAAGACAAATCGGGTACAGCAGTCGAGGCAAAAGGTTCATTTTGATAAGTCCCATTCTGGCAGTGAAGTTTGAGAAGCCTCCTCCACCTTTCAATATCCTGCTTAATTTTGACCACAATATTACCCAGGTTCTCCTCCACCCGTCTTCTGATCTGGCCAAGATCCAAATCCCTAGGTACTTAATTTTTTCTGGGGCCCAAATGAGTTGGAAATGCTAGAAATCTGCCCTATGAGTATGCATTGTGAGTGGGAGAACTTGGGTTTTAGCCAAGTTTAACTTATAATTAGAAACCCTCGAAAACTTCCTAATAATTCCCAAGGCGTTTTGAAAACTATCAGATGGATTACTTAAGTGCAATAAGATATCATCAGCTAAAACCGATAATTTGAGCTCTATCCCAGAACATCAATCCCTTGAACCCTTGTATCCTTCACAAGGGACCTTAACAAAGGTTCAAGATATATGTTAAATAAAATTGGCTATAGGGGACATCCTGCCTTGTTCCATTTTTGAAGAAACTCTTTAGAAAGATATCCATTGCATAGGACTCGAGCAGTAGGGGCTTCATAGAGATTTCTAAGGCCACCTAGAAACTCCCTGGAAACCCCATCTTTTCCATTGTAAGAAACAAAATTGGTGGAAACCGGTCAAATGCCTTCTGGCATCAATGCAATTAAAGCCATAGCAGAATTTGAAACAGCCGCCCTCTCTAAGATATGATGAAGTTTCCTTAGCAAATCCGGGGCCCCCCTCCCTGGCATGAACCCAACTTGCTCTTGACTAATCAACAGAGGAGCGACTTTCAAAACCCTATTGGCTAGTATCTTGGTAAGTATCTTAATATCTTGGTTTATTAAAGCTATGGGCCTGTAATTATCTGGAAAATGCTTGGGTTTATCTGGTTTTGGAATCAACGTGATATAGGCCTGATACAGTGGGGGGTGGGAAATCCCTCCCTTCATGATGGTTGAGAAGAGTTCTTCAGTAAGGGTATTAACGCTCTGCATGAACTTTATAAAATTTGGCGGAGACCATCAGGCCCTGGTGCCTTCCCATTTGGCAGGTCCGTGATTACCTCAGAAATTTCCTGCTCCGATATTGGGGCAGCCAGGGCCCGGCCTGTTCGGACCCAATCTAGGCAGAGGTATTTCTTCTAGGAACCCCTTAATTTCTTCCACCGAGCAATCTGCCCCTTCTTGGTATATTGCCGCATAGTAATCAGCAAAGGCATCTGCCAAACCCTGAGGGTCCGAGATAAACACATCTCCGAACTTCACTGCAATGATTGTTCTCTCCGCCTCCCGCTCCTTGATCCTATGGGCTAATATCCGACCTGGCATGTCCTCCTGCAACAAATATTTGGCATTCAATCTCCTTAGCCAGCAGTCTACCCGATAATTTAGTATACCCTTAAATTCCACTTTTAATTCTCTTAGCTCCCTATCTATCTCTTCGGAAGAGCCTTCTAGTGGTACAGTGATTTAATGGCCCCCAGTATGAACTCCTCCCGAGCCCTATTCAGTTTGTTCTGCCTGGCAGTATATTCCTGAGCCCATCCCCTATACAACACCTTAAAACGGGCCAGGCTAAATTCCTATCGTCGAGAGCTGGGATTTGAGTCTGGATAATTTCCTTGAGTTTGCCCTCCATTTTGGCAACTATCATGTCCATCATTAACATTGCTTCATCCAAATGCCAACAAACTGGCTTGGGGGGAATATTATCTATCCTCCATAGCAACTGTATTGGGGAATGATCAGAAAGGATCCTCTCGATAGTATGCATACCTATGATTCCCCTTAAAACTTCCCTGTTAACCAAAAAAAATCGACCCTAGTGTAGGTCTTATGCACTCCTGAGTAAAAGGTCATCTCAGTTTCTCCTTTTCTATAGATCCGATATGGATCAACTAGTGCAGTAACCTCCAGGAATCTATGTAATGCCGCTTGGGGGGGCTGAGTGCTTTATTGGAAGGGGGACTCCTGTCCACCCTATTGTCCATGCAAGTATTCCAATCACCTGCCAATATAAAGGAGCCCTGCGGGATAGTGGCAATATCAGCCTCCAGTGAGGCAAAAAATTCTGGTTTAGCCGGAGTGGGTCCATAAACTGAGGCACACACCAGTGGGCGTCCCAAACACGAGCCCATCATGTATATTCCCCTACCATCCCCTCTCGACTGAGAGCCCTCGATTACATATGGGCATCCCTTCCTAATTAATAGCGCGACCCCACCTGAGGCTTTCGCGTTTCCAGTTCCAATTACCTTACCTACCCATCCCTTCTTGAGCAAATGCAGCTCATCAGTCAGTAAGTGGGTTTCCTGAAGTGCAGCTATATGAACCCCCATCTGGTTAATGTATTTAAGGATAACCAATCTTTTCCTCCTTCCCCTGAGACCTTTCACATTCCATGATAGAATTCTAAGTGACCCCATCTACCACATCCACGCCTTTGATCCTCACTCTCTTACTATTAACTTCCTTTAAAACACAAGTCTTGGTTTCTCTCTCTTTCCTGCCCTCCCCATAATCCCCCTCCATACTGCCCCGATCCTCCGATCGCCCTTCTTAATCAATCCGGAACGTGTATGAACCCACTCACAAGATGCCTCCATTCGACCCCCGAGTCCCCGTGTAAGCCCTTAGTAACCCTCATTTCCCCTATCTTCTGGTTCAGACCAACCAGTCAAACCAGTGAGTCTAAATTATTAATGGGAGAAACTGAGTCTCAGTAGCATAAGCCATTATCCCATACATGCTCTGCTGCCACAACCTATGTAGTATCAAAAAAAAAGGGGGAGCTTTATTTTACCACCTGCAGAGCTCTCAAACCTGTTCTGCATATTCATAAGGTGGGGAATACCAAAAGGAAGAGCATTTCAATAACAACAAATTATTCCTCTAATGTCTCTTTCCACTAGCACTGCTAGATCACTTTGCACACTGTCCTGTAAACATTCTCTAGTCCCATCTTTCTTTCAGGTCACTGATTTGAATAAATCAGGTAGCTCCACTTTAAGGCTCTCCAAGGCTTCTTCTGCCGAGAGGTATTTTCTGTCCCCCTTTACCAATTTGACCACCAGAGTGGCAGGATATTGCAGTCTAAATTTCAGCCCAGCCATGTATAGCTTCTTTTTAATGTCCGCATATTCCTTCTGCTTTTCCCTCACCGAGGGGACCAGGTCTTGAAACAACCACAGCGAGGCCCCATTCCAGTGTAGATTTCTATTAGCTTTGGCCTTCATTAACACATGAGTTTTCTCCTTATAGTTAAGAAATCGCATTATGATTACTCGAGGCCGTGCACCCGGCGGGGGGATTTCTCTCAGTGCCCGATGGGCTCTCTCAAGATTGTAGGAATCACCAAACGGCGTGGGCCCAAATAACTTCAGAAGGAGATCTTGCATGAAGGCAACACAGTCTGAGCCTTCCGTTTTCTCGGGCAGCCCAGCCATTATTAAGTTATTCCTCCGGCTTCTCGCTTCTTGGTCTTCTAGGCGATTTTCCATTTTTCTCACTTGTCTCTTCACATTAACCATATCTTGTTCCATCGATCCCGTTTTCCTTTCTTGTGAAGCAACTCTGGCCTCAATATCCCCCACTCTCTGAGTAAGAGCATGTAATGCAGGTTTCAGGATAGTAAAGTCGGCGACCAGCCCTTCAGGAGCTGCTTAATTTCAAGATGTCCTCTGAAGTTGATTGCCCCTCCAGGCCCTCTGCCTTCCAGACCTCAGGCTCATCTGGAACGGGGGGGGTGGAGCTGTCGCCATGCTCATGCCAGGGGCTCGCTCATGTTCCTCTCGCCATTTCTCAGATGCCAAACTCCTTAATATTACGGTGCTCTTTCACCTTCTGCACCAAACCTAGACTGCTTTCCCAGCTGCAACAACTCCTTAACAAACAAAACTCCTCGCTCTTTCAATTATGCGGAAGCCAAAAACTTTACAGTTTAAAACTATTTTCCTTCGGGACTCGGGAGCCTTACTGAAGACGGCTACCTCCCGCTAGCTCATCATGTGATCCCCGTGTAGGACATTTTAATAGGGCTTAGCAAGTTAGTAAGTAAGCAGCCAGAGGAATAAAGGCTGGGTAGAAGAAAATGTGTTTTCCTAACAGAGGCAGTACCACTCCACTGAAAATATGCTGTGGGAGAAATTTCAGTTCTACCTTAGTTTGATACTCTTGGTAAGCTTAAAAACAAATGGACTATGCTCAATGCTTCCTGTAGTGGTTAGTCATGAACAAGAGCTAATGGAAAATTGGGCACTTAGTTTATTTTAACCTGGTGGTCATGTGACCCGGACTAGCTATGTAAATGGGTGTCCTGATACAGCAGGTGGGAGGGGTGGGTGGGGTAAATGTGGCACTCCGAACCACTAGAGGAGCGCTTCAGCAGATACTACTGAGCCACAGGGGCTCGGCATGGGAATCAAGCCTGATCAAGGGTTACGGAAGCAAGACAGCCAGGGGGGGAGAGGTAAAAGGATTATAAGACTGCAAATCTTTTGTGCACCTAAATCGGGGGAGTGGGTTTAGCTAGAGGTGAGAGGGGAGGGATACAGAAGTGAGAGAGAGAGAGAGAGATCAAGAATAGAACAAAGAGGAGATAGGTAATTTTTACCATAACACACTGAAGTTCAGACTACTAGGAAATCACATTTCTTTTAAGCACAAATACATCAAATAACTGTAGGAAATACTTAAAAAACAAACAGTAATCCTAAAATACTAACAGCGGTAAAAGGGGCTAAAATCCTTAGATAATAAAAAATTGGAAAAACGGGGCTATAGGAGCCCAAGCTCGTGGATCTGGCAAAGGACCAACAAGCTGTGAGAAAAAAGGTGACAAGATTCAAAGTTCAGAGGCGCATTACATTGGTTGGGCTTTCTATGATGCACTGTATGGCAGTTTGCTGCTCCATACCTGTATTGCTTCTTGTGGGCAGAAGGGCAGGCTCAGTGGCTTGGCCAAACCATTAGAGGAGCAGTTCAGCAGATACTCTTGAGCTGCAGGGGCTCAGCATGGGAATCAAGCTCAATCAAGGGCTACAGGAGCAAGGCAGCCTGGGGGGAGAGGTAAAAGGATTATAAGACTGAGAGTCTTTTGTGCACCTAAATCAGGAGGTGGGTTTAGCTAGAGATGAGAGAGAAGGGATAGAGAATTGAGAGTGAGAGAGATAAAGAACAGAACAAGGAGGAGATAGGTAATTTTTACTGTAACACACTGAAGTTCAGACTACTAGGAAATCACATTTCTTTTAAGCACAAACACATCAAATAACTATAAGAAAAACTTAGAAAACAAACAGGGTGAGGTGGGTGGATCAAAAGTGCATCCCCCCAGTGCAACTGAAGAACTCCTATGCAGTGTTGGAGGAGCAGAAGGAACTCACAGTGTCACCCAAAGTAGCGACCAAGGGGAATGAGCAGGTTCTACACAAGACAGCTCCACAGGAGGGTGGTACAGGATCCCAAAGGAAGAGGAAGCTTCTCCTAGTGGGGGACTCTATAGTCTTGGGAGTGAATTTGAGGACATGTACAGTGGAGGAGAGGGAGATAAAGTGTCTACTGGGAAGCACAGCTCAGAGGGATGGGGAGAGGATCCAGACAATCACTACAGCAGTAATGAGGAGGGGGGAGCTTGATGTCATTGTCCATCTGGGGACAACTGACCTGGCCAAGGATGAGGCAGGGATAGAAATGGTGCAGGAAGAGTTCAGGGAGTTGGGGAGGGGCCTTGGGCAGGTAGCAAGCTCTGTGACCTTTTCACCGGTGCTGCCTGCCATGGCAAGAGGGAGGCTAGTAAGCTCCCCACTAGGGACTTCAACGCTTGGCAGGAGAACTGGTGCAGAGAGAAGGGTTTCAGCTTCACTGGGGACTGGAGACCCACCTGGAGGAATGTGAACCTGTACATGTGTGATGGCCTATATCTGTCCAGGGAGGGGACCCTTGTTCTCAGTGAATGGTTTAAATGCTTTATTGGCAAGCATTTAAACTAGCCAGCGGGGGTGGCAGAAGGAAGCAGGGAGAATCAAACTGCCCACCCCCACAGGATAGTGCAGTCAACATGGAGGACCATAAAGTTTGGTATTACCAGAAGTGGCTAAACTCATAAAGAGAGGAACAGCGGAGGACAGGAGGAAAGGGGTTAAACACAGGAAGGACAAACAGAGGAGGCAAAAAGGCAAAAGGGAGGGATGATAAAAGAAGAAATGGCAAAACATAGAAGGCCATATCAGGGTTTTAAATAATTGATTAGCAGTTTTTTTCTTGGGACAATACTAACTGTACAGAAAGTATCTATATAGGTTTTCTAGAAGTGTTATGTTTCTTAAACACAGTGAGGTAAGTGCTATGCATTTTCACAATGTTTTAGCACTTTTATGAGCAAAACGCTAATCAATTTTTGGAGTTAAATAAATCCCTGCATATATACTAATGACCCCAGCCTAGGAAATAAAATCCCAGACCTGGTGGCCTTAATGATGGAGGCTGACCTGGACATTGTAGCGTTTACCGAGATATGGTATACTGGAAACCATGACTGGGATGTAGAAATACCAGGTTATACTCTGTTTAGGAGAGACAGTGAGGGTAAAAAGGGAGGAGGGTGGCCCTTTACATCAGAGAAGGTATTAGAGCGACTGAGATAGGTTCCACCAAGCTGCAGCAACAATAAAGTTGTTGACATCCATGACATCGACAGACACAATGCCGAATGTTGGCACTGTGCCGTCAGTATAACAATGTGTTTTTTGTAGAGGGCTGCACCCCTCGCACCCACCACTATTAATATGACCAACTCCAAGTCAGAGTTGTTTTGGGGAGGGGCGAAACACTGGGAGACACAGTGCTAGGGTAAGGCGGGGACCACTACAGCGACCTGCTGATTTTTGTCACTGTAATGGTCTTCGCTGTTTAGGTTTTGATGTTGTAACGGTATACGACTGAAATACAGGGAACGCAGTGTGGACAGAGGTATTGTGGGTCACCCTTGAGATGGGCAATGACACAGCTATTCATGTGGGCCTGATATACAGACCTCCAGCAGAGGGGGAGGAGGTGGACAGGGTTCTAGTGGAATCCACCCACACAATGGCAGCTAAAGGGGTGGTGCTGCTGGTAGGAGAGTTCAATCTGCCAAATGTGAATTGGAGCATCCCAGCTGCTGCCTCAGCCAGGAGCAAGGACATCTTGTACTTTGTGTAAGGGGCAAGCTTCAGGCAGCCAGTGCTAGAACCCACCCAGGAGGGTGCAAGTTTGGAGCTGGTGCTCACCAATGGGGACAGCATTGCAGAAGTCAGGGAGGGTGGACACTTGGGGTCCAGTGATCATCGCACAGTGTGGTTGAGTATGAGTACAGTGATAGAGTCAAGCCACACAAAGGTGAGGGTCCTGGATTTCAGGAGGGTGGACTTTATTAAGATGGGGATATGTCTCAAGAATGTCCTGTCAGGGAGGGATGAATGAGGAGGAGTTGAGGAGCAGTGGGACCATCTGAAAGGAGCCATAGTTGAGGTGACAAACCTTTGTATTAGGCAAGTAAACAAGGGTAAGAGAAAGAGAAAACCAATTTGGTTCTCAAAGGAAGTGGTCTGGAAGGTAAGGGCAAAAAAGATGGCTTTCAGGAAATACAAGGAAACACAGAAGGAGGAGGAGGAGGACAGGGCAGTGTACCTGTATAAACAGAGAGATGCAGGGAAAGCAGTCAGGAGCACAAAGGTGCAAACAGAGGAAAAAATAGCACAGAAGGTAAAAAAGGGGGCCAAGATTTTTTATAGGTATATTAATGATAGGAGAAAAATCCAGGGTGGGATTATAAGGCTTAGAGGGGAAGAAGGAGGTGTGTGGAAAAGGACCTGGAAGAAGCATCAAAACTGAACAAATATTTTTGTTCAGTATTCACAGAACGAGAAGGTGAGGGACCACAGTTAGACAACATGAGCAAATATGGGAGGCAGGTGGACACCAGTCCAGTTAAGGAAAAGAGACTCTGAAAAGAACTCACAAAACTGAAAGTGGACAAGGCAATGGGACCGGATAGGATACATCCTAGAATATTAGGGGAACTACAGGAGGTGCAGGCAGTACCACTGGCAGCTCTACTCAGTGAATGACTCAATACAGGAGTGGTTCCAGAGGACTGGAGGAGGGTAGATGTAGATATAGTCCCTCTTCACAAAGGTGGGAGTAGGAAGGAGGCTGGAAACTATAGACAAGTCAGCCTCACCTCAATAGTGGGGAAAATTATGGAAACGCTAATTAAAGAAAAGATTGTGAAACACCTTGAATGCAGTAGAGCACAGGATCCAAGACAGCATGGATTCATAGAGAGAAGGTCATGGCAAAAAAATCTAATTGATGTCTTTGACTGGGTGACTAGGGAAGTGGATTGGGGGAGCGGTGGATGTGGCCTACCTGGATTTCAGTAAGGCCTTCAGTATTGTTCCACACAAAAGACTTGTGAACAAGCTGGGCAGCCTGAGAGTGGGTCACAAGGTGGTAAACTGGGTTAGAAACTGTCTGACTGATAGAAGACGGAGGGCGGTGGTGAATGGAGCTCAATCTGAGGAAAGAAGGGTAAACAGTGGGGTGCCTCAGGGGTCAATTCTGGTGCCAGTCTTGTTTTACGTCTTCATAAGTGACATTGTGGAGGGGTTGGAAGGGAAGGTGTGCCTTTTTGAAGATGACACTAAGATCTGCAACAGGGTGGACACTCTGGGAGGGATGGAAAAAATTTGGAAGGACCTAAGTAAACTGGAGGAATGGTCTAGAGCGTAGCAGCTGAGATTCAATGCAAAAAAATGCAAAATCATGCATTTTGGGCACAAGAACCCAAGGGAAGATTACATGATGGGGGAGAGATACTAACAGTCACCGAACAGGAAAGGGGCTTGGGGTTATCATATCTGATGACCTAAAAGTGGCCAAAAAATGTGCCAAGGCTGAGGGGAGAGTCAGTGGGATGCTGGGGTGCATAGGAAGAAGTATCACCAGCAGAAGAAAAGAGGTGGTGCTGCCAATGTTCAGATCATTGGTGAGGCCTCATTTGGAGTACTATGTCCAGTTCTGGTGGCCGCATCTCTGTAAGGACAGATACAGGGTGAAGGCAGTTCAAAGAAGAGCAACAAAGATGGTGCAGCGCCTGCACCAAAAGTCATATGAGGAGAGACTGGGAGACCTCAATATGTATAACCTGGAGGAGAGGCGAGACAGGGGAGATATGATAGAAACTTACAAATATCTAAAGGGCACAAATAGAGTACCAGAGGATAGCATCTTTCAGAAAAGTAGATGTTCAGGAACAAGGGGGCATGACATGAGGTTGGAAGTGGGTAAACTAAGGGGTAACGTGATGAAGTATTTTTTCATGGAAAGAGTGGTGGATGCAAGGAATAGACTCCCAGTGGAGGTGGTCGGGGCAAATACAGTGGGGGAATTCAAAAACACATGAGACAAGCATAGGGGAACCCTAGCAATAGGAATGAGAAGGTAAAGCTTGAGATCAAGTAGGGTCTGTGGCTTTTGCAGTAGGTATGGAAAATGGGCAGACTGAATGGGCCTAGCAGTCCTTATCTAACATAAATTTCTATGTTTCTGTGTAACTCAGGAAATGATTCTGTGGGGACAAAGGGCATTTTCAATGTGGGTCAAGCATTCAACATCAGCTTCCAAAATCCTAACTTTTCCACAAAGAAATATGTCACTAAATCCACAGTTAGCATCTCTGCAGTTGCAGTGTTCGATTTGTTTGCACAGCATGATGGTCTGTATTTTTGTTGTGCCAGCTAAGTGTGGCATATGTTGCTGGTTGGACTAATTTTGTGGAGGGCATTGTGTTCTGCTGCTAGTGGAAGTGATATATGACACAATACCTCCTAAAGGAACAATGGGTCAGACAAAATATGCTTTTGTTCCACACTGCAGTTTTTACCCTGCATGGGAACTTTAGAAAGTGTACTACCCTGTTTTCCACTCTGCTCCATTATCAGCACCCTCCTACTCATTTGGCATTATTACAATACTATCAAGTGGGGCTCAAGTGTCTTGTGTACCAGATGTGACCTTTTGCAGATGCCCCTGCCATGCAATCAGATTTTGTTTCTAGGTGGGTGTGCTACCCACCAGTTCCAAGAGGTGTGGCCTTCTTTCTATCGCTCACTTGAGCCTGGCCGATCTGGTAGACTACCCATTTTCATCTGCTATATCTGTCACAAAAAAAACCCCAATGATTCTGAAGGATGAAACAAAAGTTGTTGCAGGATTTCGAGGCATGTGTGTGGGTATAAGTGGCAGTGGTTGAGTTTCTGGCAGGGGACTGATTTTTCTGTACTTTGTTAGCTAGACAACTATGCCTGTGCTTAAGAGCTTGATGAGGAGGCTCACGAGCTCTGCTCCATTTTCTTTAAGCCTGAATATTTTTATTTTAGTTTTCATGGGCTCCCATTTGAATTATCATCATCTCCATCTGACATTGACTTGCTATCCTCCTTCTTAATCTCCTCATCTTTCACATAATAAGCATTATGAGGAGTTCTTGCCACCTCCAGCAACATGTCCTCATACCCTTCTGCTTCTGGGCATCATACTTACTTCCTAAGCAGGAGAAGCCTCTGGGTGCATACACTGTGCTGAATTAACATCGGGTTTTGCATGAACCTTTAATGAAGGTGTGGCTGCATCTGTTGACTGATATTCTCATCCTTGCTGATTAACACCAACATATTCTCCTGACTTACCCCCAGTAAGTTCAGCCAAACTAGCTGCTGTCATATTAAATAGGGATGGGCGAACTGGCTGTGGTGCAGTTCCAAACTCCGCACAAGCACCCCCATGGACCAAGCCGACCCGGCTCTGACAGGGAAAACCAAGCCTTTCCTGGCTTGACCAGAATTGTCTAGTTGGCCCAGTTCAGAAGTGCGGTTCTGGCAGGAATAACACTCTCACCACCAGTACTGAATGCAAAAGGTAGGGCAGGGTGCAGAAAGGTGCAGAAAATAAAGAAAGACGTGTTTCTTTTTTCCCGATCTCTGCCAAAGACTCTCAAATCCCTGGACCATCACATGATTGACAAAGGGACACTCTCGTGACCCTGGGGCACTGAGGGAGCCAACCAGTGAGGGTCTCTATTCTGTGATTGATACATGTTCGAGCCAGTCCTGTGTCAGCCACCACAGGACATCTCCTGGAAACAGAGTATTGAGCACATTTGGGGCTTTGCATTCAACAGAGACAGGTGTGTGTGTGTATGTGTATGTAGATTTCCCCCCAAAAAGGCAGAAATCATTTTGTTAGAGAGGGAGAGTAACATTGAAACATAGATTTTGATGACAGATAACTCACCTAGTCTGCTCATTTCCCTACCTACTTAAACTCCAGATCCTAAATCTATATTTGATACTTATACTTATTTAACGAATGGAAGAAGGCTACTAGGCCCATATTTACAATTTCCCACATTGGTGGGACATCAAACATATTCTTCCCTTAGCCATTTATCTTCTTGTTTTTAAAGGTTGTTATTGTGCTGCTCTCAATTATATTATTGTTACTTATTCCATAACCTTCCAGTTCTGTTAATAAATGAGAACTATCTACCATTATTTTTAGCAGTGTCCAACTTGATCTGTTTTTTGTGCCCCTCAAACCAATTGGTTTCTCCTGTAATGCAATACCCATCTCATTCATTAAACCTACAGTATATCATTTACTATCGTATAGATTGCCAATAGGTCCCCTCTTGTTGTTCTTTGTTTCAGGGAGAATAGACCCATTTTTATCAATCAATCCTTATAATTTCTTAATGACCCTGTTGATTTAGTATATCATCTCTGAATCATTCCTATTCTGTTAATTTCACCTACTGTATACAGATTCCAAAGTTGTGACCCATAATCTACATGTGGTCATATATATGTCTTGTATAACAGTAGCAGACAACCCACACTTTTGTTTACAAAACATCTCCTAATGTTCTTAATCATGAGATTGGTCTTCCTAATTATAACTGACCTGTGCTCTCTGAAATTCATCAGATGGTCCACCATGACACCACAATCCTTCTCCAGTATACTCATTTTTAATCCTTGCTCATTTAATATGTACTTTTGCTGTATGTTATGCTTTCCCATATGCATTACTGTACATTTATTAACACTAAAAGGCATTTTGTTCTTAAAAGACCACTCTTCGATCCTTTTTAAGTCCATTTTCATCTGATATTGTTGGCTTTCTGTGGCTACTGGACCACCTAACTTTATATCATCAGCAAGTTTAGTTACTTTATTGCTTATATTTAAATGGAGGTCATTTATAAGCAAAGAAAATAAAACAGGGCCCAGCACTGAGCCTTGGTGCACTCCACTAGTCACAGCTACAGGCTCTGAATACTCTCCAAGAACTCTCACTCTCTGTGTTCTACCTTCTAACCAGCTCTGGGTCCAACTTACAGTCCTACTATCTATACCTGTTTCCACCATCTTCTTTAATAGGCCATCATGAGGAACCTTATCGAAGGCTTTCTGGAAGTGTAAGTATGTTATATCCATAGGTATATTATTATTCACATTCTTATTGATATGTCCATAAAAACACAGCAAATTTGTGTTACATCCCCTATTTTTCTTAAAGCAACGTTGATTTATGCCTTCATAGCCCAATATCCTAAGGTTCTCCTCTATTTTAATCTTTAGCAATGTTTCAGCTAACTTGACAAGTATTGAAGTTAAACTGACTGGTCTGTAATTTGATGTTTCTGACTTATTTCCTTGTTTATGTTGAGGGATAACTGTAGCCTGCTTCCAGTCATCAGGAACCTGTCCTGTTTTGCAGGACATTTTTATAATTGCCACTAATGGATACTGAATTTGCTCCACTATTTCTTTTATCAGTCTTGGGCTAATCTGTTCTGGGCCTGCAGATTTATTCACCTGGATTTGAGTCAATAAATCCCTTATTTCCATGTCATTTACTGTCAGTGGCTCAGTAGGTAGCACACTCACCTCTGAGGCCAGGAGATCAGAGGGCTGTGGCTTCAGTTCCCACATCTGGCACTTGGGTTAATATCCCAATACTGACACTGTAGTGCAGCATGAGAGGGGTGCTGCACTTCTGAGGTGCCGTCTTTCAGATGAGATGTTAAACCGAGGTCTCATCTGCCTGGATTGGTGGTAGTTCAGGTGGATGTTAAAGATCCCATGGCACTTGTCGAAAAGAGTAGGGGAATTTCCCTGGTGTCCTGGCCAAATTTCCCTCATTCACTAAAGAAATACCACCAACAGTTTAATCTGGTTCAAAGTCAGTTGGCATTCATCTGTATCGCCCCTCCCCTGGGTCGTGCCTGAAAATAGGCAGGATTTGTCTAGTGCACTTACCCGGTCAACAAAAACTAAATAAAAATAAATAAATAAATTTACTTCTAGGCTTAAGTCATTGTTGATGTTACCTTTGATGTTGTTTTTTCTCAACATCACTACTATCATGTACTGTACCATAATATTCATTAAAAGCTGTTGCCATTTCCCTAGGGTGCTGAATTTCATTACCTTCTTTAATTATAGGTCCCAAAATATTCCTCTATTTGTTCTGGGAATTAATATAAGTATAGACGAACTTGCCGTTGTCCTTCATATGTGAAAATTTAAATTCCATCTTATTTCTTTCCAACCTAATTAGACTTTTTATTTTTTTTAATGAGTTTCTGTAACATTCTATATTGACATGTGTTCCATCAGCTTTCATTCTTACATATGCTTACTTCTTTAAAGCACTCAACCTTAAAACTTTGTTTGTACACAACGTTGGTTTCTTATCCCTTTTGTTATACAATTTTTGGGGGTGCATACAGTTCCTCTTGTTCTAATAGTTTTTCCTTAAAGTATTAACCACATGTTATTAACACTTAGTCCCTCCAGGTCCTTTTTCCATTCCCATTTTTTTAAGTTGTTCCTAATTTTGCTAACATTAGCTTTCTTATACTTCTTCACAATCTGTTTTACCAAGATTTATCCTTTTCTTTATGGCAAATTGGATCATATTGTGATCACTATTGCTTAAATTTCCCCTTATCTTTATTTTACTCACAGTATCTTCCCTGTTGGTTATTACAAGGTCTAAAACATTGGTACCCCTTGTGGGCTTGTAGATTAATTGTTTTAGGCCTGCTATATTTAACATATTCACAAATTGATTGTATTTTTGATCCACTGTATTAATGTCCCCAATCAATCTCTGGACGATTAAAATCCCCTGTGACTAGAATGTCACCTTCTAGCACCATTTCCAATATTTCAGCTTCCAATTTGGTGTTTGACTCCCTTTTGGATCCTGGTGCTCTGTAATATACACCTACATATAATTTTCTTTCTGTCAGACCCTGCACCATCACCCAAAGTGATTCTATGTCAGACTCACACGATTTTTTGTAAGGTTTAACAGTAATGTGATTCTTCGCATATATAGCCACACCTCCATCTCTTTTGTTATTTCAATGTTTATTAAAGAGGTTGTACCCATCTATTTCCCTGTTCCATTCGACACCCTTTTCCCCACCAAGTTTCTGTTATCATACATACATCCATTTCTTCTGTAAATAACATTACTTTCAACTCTGACTTTTTATTTAAAAGACACCTAAACAACATTTTGATAACAAACTATTCAAATATCTGACTCCATAGGTGACTAAAGGAAAGGCTGCTGTATTCATTAATGCTAAAACTACATTTATATAATTTACCTAAATGTGGTTCCAGAATATTTGAAAATTTTTAAAATCAACCTTCCAATTTCAAAAAACTGTCCTTCCTACTTCCTAAAATGACCACCAAATGTGTTATGTGATGACATCATTGGAGCCAAAGTCAGAGAGATATATTGCTTTCTATAGTGCTAACTAGTTCCTTTTTCCCTTTGTATAGAATTGTTTCACCCAAATGATCAAAACCATGTGCATTATTTTGTATAATACATGTTAGGCTATGGCTCTGTTCATTTTGGTTACTTTAACAAGCTGAAATTGTGTTTTAATCCAACTAACTTTATCTGTGGCAAACCACAGTGCAGTATAAATCTTGAATAACCTGGTAGTCTAGTGGTTATGGTGGATCCAGGATGCTACAATGGGGGTGCTGGGGTGGTGTGCATACTTGATAAGCACTTTTAAATATTTTTATTAAACCTTTCTATTGTCTGCTATTATTCTTTTTTAGTACATTTTTGAAAAATCCTACAAATGTAATCCATAGTTTGAATGTAAACATTTGTACAATCAATAAATCAGAATTCTTCAACAAAGTGAAATGCAGCAGCAGCAGCAAGAAAGTATGTTACTATGTGGGGAAGGGGGTTGCAGCCACCCCCTTCACCACTCCCTAGATCCACCACGTTTTTGTAGCAAAGTTCTTGTGTAGTCCAATGTTAGAGTTCATACTTTCTTGAAACTCAAATATATGCTTGTCTTGTCTTCTTTTTCTATGGGAAATAATAATAAGAAGAATAAGTGGTGTTCATACACATTGCATCCCAAAGTGCTTTACAAGCAATACTAGACTGGTAGTGAAGTGACTGAACATGTAGTAGCAGCCATTTCATACATTAATATCCACACATAGCCTTGGACAATTACATGAACTGGTTTTATGGAAAGGGGAATGTTGGCCAGGACAACGGGGTCAGGTAGTGATCACGGTGCTGGCAGACCCACATCTTATTTCTCACAGAAATCTGCTCATATTTCTCTCCTTCTGTCTTCCCCTTCTCTGAATATAGCAGTACCTTGCAAGAGTGGCCTTCTCAGGCCCCCTCTGGTATTCATTCTTCACTATTTTCACACCAAAAACTGGTGAGCTCATCACCCTTCGGCATCATGAATACAATTAGTGCAGTCCCCATTTTGTTTTGACATATCAGATATAAACATATCTTTCCAGTAAGTCAGGCTGATAGCAGCAGGGAACAAGGGGAATGATGGGCTTTCCTATCCTTAAAAGATCTAGGCTACCTTTGATTAGGCACTATTAAATGATGGGTGTGCACATCATTAAGCATGTCATTTAATAGTGCCTAATCATAAGTGGCTTAGATCTTATATGGGTAGGAAAGCTTATTTTTCCACTTGTGCCATGCTGCTATCAGCCTGGCTTATCAGAAGATCATGTTTATTATTAATATGTGAAAATAGTACGGGAGACTGTACTAACCACATTTGTGATGCAGAAGGGTAGTGAACTCACCAGTTTTTGGTGTGGGGAGCAGGTGAGAACACTGAATGCTAGAGAGGGACTGAAGAGACCATTCCAGCAGGGTACAGCTATATTCAGGTTTGTTGAAAACATGAAGGAGGACATTGAGCAGATCATTGTGAGATCTGAAATGTGGGGCTGCCAGCATCATGATCACTACCTGACTGTGGATGAGAGTAGCCAGTGATGACAAATACTCAGAGTGGCAGAGCAGCACCTAAACTGTTACTTGAATTCATTGTACGGAGATTACCCTTGGGTGGGGGGGTTGACATTTGTAAGGACAGTATTGAGGGAGTTGTGTATAGGTCATTCAAGATTTGGATGGGTGGTAGCCAGCCAACTCACATTGTGGAGTAGAGCACAGAAAAGTACTGGAGAAGAATTGCTTGGAACTGTCCTGCAGGGCTCTGCAGATCACAGGTAAAGAAGTAGACTGACACTTGAAGTCAGGTGGATTCACTCAAGGTATTAGTATGCCTCTCCTGCTAATAATATTGTTATCTATTGTAAATGCAGCCTTTATCAGGGCATGAACAGCAGTTTTTCTGGTGGATCATGATGCTTATTGCTTGGCCCTCCAAGAAGACCTAGTTGTTGGTTAATGAGGTGGGAAGAAAATACAGCAGGGGAACTGTTCATAGTACCTTCACTGTGCAGAAGGGTGGTGATCCACTCAATGTTTACTATGGAAGCAGAAGTCAAACAATCAATCAATCAAACTTTATTTAACCAGGCAGATTACATCATTGAGCAAGCTCATTTTCAAGATGGTCCTGGACACAGAGGACACTTTTGCTTATAGTAGACAACACTTCATACAAAAGTAGACATCAGTACAGGCAGTTACAATATACAAAGTCAGTACTTGGATGAATCAGACATGTAAAGTAAGTGCAAATATAGGCGTTTAAAGTGCAGTGCATACAGGTTGTAGCTTATAGAGTACAAGTGAGGAGGGGGGGAGGGACATGGAGAAGGGCAGTGGGGATCAGACACATAGTAGAGAGGGAAAAATAGGGCAACCTAATAGAATGAGGCCCCCTGTGAAGCTAATTGATGAGAGGGAGGAGGTGGTTGCCCTGAAGGGATGCTGGCTGACACGGGAAATAGGCAGCCCAGGATTATAGAGTTTAAGGGACTCAGTTGAGTGAGGTAGGGCTTTACCTGAAACAATCACACACTGTTTTCAGGCCTCTGTAGAGCAGCCCCCTAAATATAAAATGGCTGGGCAGCAGGGAGATTTTAAGTAATTTTTGCATGCTATTCCAAAGAGCCGGTAAAAAGGAGCTAATGGCAGTTGAGCCAAGACATGTCCTTGTTCATGGTAGCTAAAGGAGGACAAAGGAGGAGTTCCTTAGTCCATAGGTACCCTTTGAACGTTCAAACAGTTCACAGATATAGGGTGGTAGTTTGCTGGACAAAGCCCAGAATAGCCACATGAGGGTGTTTATTTGCCTCCTCGTGGAGAGGGATGGCTAATCTAGTGTTTGGTACAATAAGCAGTGATGAGTCTGCAAGGGTAGGTCAAGATCAAATCTCATTGCGCAATGATAGAGTGTATCCAGCTTCTGGAGCGCATACTGGGGGCAATGGCTGTATAGGAAGTCGACATAGTCAAGAGGGGAAGAAAGTTTGTTTGAACCACCCGCTTTCTAGCTTCCAGGGTGAGTAGGCATTTTATGCGTTAGAAAATACCGAGGCGCTGCCTTAGCTTTTTTGTTAACTCACTTAGATGTACACCGAAGGTGAGTTTGTTATCCAAACAGACTCCCAGATATTTAAATTTATCCACATCTCTAGTGGTTCATTAAGAAGGGTAATAATCTGTGGGGTCCCAGGTATCCCTGTATTGTGGGATAGAGAGACAATCATAGCTTTTGGGGTTTTTTGTTTTGCATCTAACATTGAGAATGTGGACTGAAGAGTGATTTGGGAGGCATTTTTTAAAAATGCCAGCTGATGATGCGTATCGGTATAGGTGTGCACAACTCTCTGAGGTACAAGATTACAATCTGAGGTGTGATAATTCTCTTCATCAGACCGTATACACATATGCAGCTCTAGGCAGTACTAAGGACAGGGTATAGATGGTGGGGTGTTCAACAGAAGGCAGGCTAGGTGCAGGGGGTTCACATGGAAAAAGAAAGCCTTATTTGTGAATTAACAAGAGAGCATGAGCTTTGGAACTGAACCATACCAGTACTTTGCTGTTTGACCCTGACTAAGTCACTAAACTTCCTTGAGCTCGCAGGCCACACTTGTAAACAAGCTTTCAGCTTTGTGTGTCTCTCCTGGTTAGCCAAAAACAAAATACAGTGCATCACATAACCACTAGATCACAGCTCAGCACCATGGACACAGGGGGGAGGGAGGTGAGCACTAGTCCCTTCACAAAATAAAGGGTCCTACAAGAGCTCGATAAGCTCAGGTTGGACAATGCAATGGGATCTGATGGCATACATCCCAGGGTACTAAAGGAGCTAAGGGTGGAACTAACAGAGCCATTATCAGAACTGTTTAGTGAGTCTCTGAGCACAGGAGAGGTCCCAGAAGACCCTGCTCCACAAGAGTGGTAGAAGGGAGGAGGCAGGGAACTACAGACCAGTCAGTCTTACCTCAGTAGTGGGCAAGATGATGGAAGCACTCCTTAAGTAAAGGATAGTGCAACACCTGGAATCCATAGGAGCACAGGATCCAAGACAGCATGGGTTTACAAAAGGAAGGTTCTGTCAAACTAATCTCATAGATTTCTTTCACTGGGTAACCAGAGTGGTGGACCAAGATGGAGCAGTTGATGTCACCTACCTTGACTTCAGCAAAGCTTTAGATACTGTTCCACATAGAAGATTAATTAATAAGCTGAGTAGGCTAGGGGTGGGTCCGAAGTTGGTCAACTGGGTGGCAAACTGGTTGATGGACAGAAAACAGAGAGTGGTGGTAAATGGTATACAGTCCGAAGAGACGCAAGTCACAAGTGGGGTACCTCAGGGATCAGTCCTGGGGCAAGTCCTCTTCAATATCTTCATCAGTGACATTGCAGATGGACTGGAGGGTAAGGTTTGTCTGTTTGCAAATGACACCAAGATCTGCAACAGAGTAGATGATACAGATGGGGTGGGCAGAATGAGAAGAGATCTGGATAAACTAGCAAAATGGTTGGAAAAGTGGCAACTGGGATTTAATGCAAAGGAGTGCAAGATCATGCACTTAGGGAAGAGAAACCCTGAAGCCACCTATAGCCTGGGAGGAGAGTTGCTGGCAGTATCAAGGGAAGAAAGAGACTTGGGCATCATCATCACCACTGATGACCTGAAATCATCCAAGCAGACCACTAAAGCAGTAGGTAAGGCTAGGGGGATGTTGGGGTGTATTAGTAGGGGTATCACAAGTCAGAAGAGGGAGGTAATAATCCCTCTTTACAAGACACTGGTTAGGCCCCATCTGGAGTACTGCATGCAGTACTGGAGGCCACACCTTCACAAGGACATTAACCAAATTGTCCAGAGAAGGGTAACCAAAATGGTGCAGGGACTGCATCAGAAAACATATGAGGACAGATTAACGGAGCTCAATGTGTATACCCTAGAGCAAAGGAGGGAGAGAGGTTATATGATCAAAACATTCAAACACCTTAAGGGCATTAACAAGGTGAAAGAGTCTAACATGTTTCAATATAAGAAAAATAGCAGGACAAGAGGACACTGCATGAGATTAGAGGGAGGTCGATTAAGGGGTAATGTGAGGAAGTTCTTTTTCACAGTTAGGGTGGAGGATGCATGGAATGGCCTACCTCAGGAAGTGGTGGATATGAATACAGGGCAGGGCTTCAAACAGGCATGGGAAAGGCATAAAGGAGCAATACAGATGAGTATGAATAGATAGGCCATTGACAGAGCAAAGACTGATGGCACATTTATAAGGTAGTAAAAGAAATAGGCAGACTGGACGGGCCTTGCGGTCCTTATCTGCCATCAACTTCTATGTTTCCATGTTTCTATGTATCATCAGGTATTTGAAGTGTTGTACTGTAATGCAGGTTGCCAAAGAAGAAGTCAGCTGGATTGCAAAACATTTTCTGCAAGTTAAAGTAAACATTTCTTTTTTCTTTTTTATTTATTTAGTTTTTGTTGACAGGGTAAGTAAATGAACAAAATCATAGCCTAACGTGTGCTGATCAAAATAATCTACAAGTTAATACATGGTGTTGATCATTCTGGTAAAACAATTCAAAACAAAGAGGGAAAAAAGAACTAGTTAGCACTATAGAAATATATGTGGGTCTCTGTCTCTGGCTCCGATGATGTCACCATGACTCATCACTTAACACACTTGGCAGACATCTTAGGGGGAAGCCAAGGCTGTTTTTTGAAAGTGAAAGGCTGATGTTTAGATGTTTACATTTTTCAAAAGCTATGAAATTGCATTTATGTTATTTGCATAAATGCAGTTTTAGCAAAAATGTAAACAGCAGCCTTTCCTTTACCTCGCTATGAAACCAGATTTTGGAGTTTGCAGTTTTAAAAACTGCTTGTTTAGGTACCCTTTAAGTTCAAACTTCTTGCATTTAGAGACCATACTTTTAATTCAGAAGGTGCTCTTGTTCTGTGCTGATTGTCAGTAGTCCTATTGTTCAGTGTGCCAGCCTCCTTAACACAGTTTATCTTAACCCCTCTCCCTAATCGCATTAGTTAAAATCCTTCTCTACAATTTTCCTCAGAGTCAAGCCTGATTTCCTGCTACCCCTTTTACTAAGATGTAAGCCATCTCAGCAGTAATATTCTGGTTTGTTAAGAAAGTCCTCCCAATGAGTTATGCAGCCTATATTATTTTGCAGCATCCAGTGCCTCAGCCAATTATTAATCTCTTTTATTTTCTCCGCATTGTAGTGTATTTCCCTTTGTGCTGGCAAAATTTCAGAAAATAGACTGCACACTTAAAAGACTTAGCCTCTTACCATAACTCTTTATATTCCTTCTCGATCGCTGCTGTACCCTGCCCTCTTAAACTATTATTGCCAACATGCAGAATCACTGCAGCTGAACCATCCCCTTCTGTTACTATATTTTTTAACATCTCTTTTATGTCCCTCATCTTTGCTCCTGAAAAATAACTAGATGTAACACACTCTTTACTTACTGCTGTGGTATATCTATCTGTGAATTTTATTATTGAATCCCCCAGGATGTACACCATTTTGATTTTTTCAATAGTTCCATTTTCTCCTACTACAATCATGCCTCTTTCAGGTTCCACTATATCCATAGTCTGTTCCACATTTTTTACTTTAGTGTGGCACTCCAATCCCATTCTTTTTTTTTGTAATTAATATTTTATTAGTTTTAACTACCACAAAACATCAGATACACAAATAATGAAGTGTTACACTGAAAGTGCATAGTCACCCCTCTAATATTCAAAATTTATGTACACCGCACTTTCTGCTGAAATGACAACCAAGAAAATATACCCCCAAAACCCACTACCCTCTCCCCATCCCCCTATCCCTAAGGTTATAAGCAATAAAATCAGTAGAAAATAAGAGGTTGGTCCTAACAATACGGAGACTTCTTAATTTTACGATGTTCCAGGTCATCAAAAGTGCTCCAAAGAGCCCTATAGCGATATATAATACTCATGCTTACCCCGCATACAAGCAATATGTTTCTCGAGTTGTAATGCTAGAGTACATTCCCTATGCCACTCCAATAGTGTTGGTGCCTTATCCGACGACCAATGTCTTAAAATTAACAACTTCATGACAGCTGAAACAAGAGAGACACGTGCTCTCCAAACCTTGGAAGTGGTCATAGGGAAAACATGTAACAAACAAATCTCGGGAGTATCCATTTTATTTGAGCCAGGGATAGGGTCTAATAAACTACTCATAGTTCTCCAGAGAGTCCGAATCTCCGGGCACAGCCATAATAAATGATACAGGGTTCCCTCTTCCCTTTTACAGTTCCAACAGCAAGGTGAGCTGAGTGAGCCCCTTCTGAATAAATGAGTAGGAGTCAGATAGAGGTGATGCATGATATTAAAATGTACCATTCTTAGCCTATCTTGCTTAATAGACCTATACGCGGACATCCAAAGTGCCTTCCAAACCTCCGGGGAATCTCGCAGGTTCAGTTCTTTTACCCAATAATAACATATACCTGAGGGGAGCCTGTGATCCCATTCTTGGAGGAGCTTGTAAACTTTGGAAACTGCATGTGACTGCGTTGCGGCCTTCAAAAGAGTATCAACATTTTTCTCTCCTTGACCAAAAAAGGAGACCGACGAGAATACCTGGGCTAAAGCTTTGCTAAGCTGTAGCCACTTAAAGAAATCAGAGCCCACGAATCCAAAAAGCCTTCTCAAGACATCAAACGAGAACGAGCTGTCTTGGTCCCAAAAATCAGCTACAGACAAATTGCTTATTTGCGGCCAAAATGCTGTGGGTATCGGAGTTCCAGCTATTTTAATTTGAAGATTTTCCAATATAGGTTGGGAACCCGACAGCCACCAGTGAACCCCCAAATAACGTTGCAGCTGGTGTCCAATCCCATTCTTGTACTTATTTCACCTCTTAGGTTGTCATGTGTTTCTGTATTCCCAATATTCATGACCCCAGTTTCACTTTCATTGGTTGTATCTACTATTTCCTCATTAATATCCCTTTGTGGATGTATTTCTACCTCTATATGCTGTCTGTTAGATTCGGCTTGCTCCTTATTGAAACTATGTCCTGGCAAGGTACTAGTTGCTATTTCTCCTGAATTTTGTTTTGCTGGACTTTGTTTTCTCTGTTATCTTCCTCCATCATCAGCAATGGCTCAAACTTATTCTGGAGTATCAGGTTAAGGCACATGGCCCTTCTCCTCCCTTTTTTATATTTTCTGTGCTCAATTTCCCATTCTTTGTCTTCTTGCTCTTGCCTCCTACCTCTCTTTGTGTTGTCCAGTATTGTTTCTTTCCCAGTAACAGGTTTCTGATAAGTATTTGGCTCTTTCTCTCGTAGCAGTGCAGCCTGCCTTCATGTTACAATTGTCATTTCTGCTTCCATCAGCTTTCTTCTTAATACTTTGATTATCTAGCATTCATTACACATAAATATTAATACCTCATTTGCTGCTTTAGTACTACATTTTCTGCAAACAATGCATCTGAGGCTTACTAATCCCCCCCCCCCAGCCTTACTATGTTTGAACCCATTATTGACTGAAGTACTTTTCCCTTTAACACTCTTGGTCTTACCTCCTGTATACCAGCACTGTCTCAGGTGCCCTATACCTCTTCTTCCCCCGTGCTAGCTCCACTTGCACAGAACTCTCACTTTATGCCCCTGGACCCAGAAGTAGTGATGGGTCATGTGACTCCCCTTCTCGTGTCCTTGAGCTAGCAAAGAGCCTTTAAAAACACTCCGTTTTAAAAATATCAGCCCCCTGCTGCTCCTAGATTCCTAAATGAGCCCACTGGAAGTTTCGGGACGAGTTACAAGCATAGCAGACTTCTAGGGCAGTCTGCAGGAAGTTCTATAGTTCTAGTCAGAGCTCTGGAACTACAAATCCCATCAAATGTCCTGCGGCCTTGCCTCGGTGTACAATAACCTTTTAATGAACTGCAAGCTTCTGTACTGAATCCAGTCACTTGCCAAGTCTGTCTCACACTACAAGAGTATCTCACAGCATTTGGACTAGTCAACAACATTGGACTCACACAGAGCTCTCACTTTATGCCGCTGGACCTGGAAGTATCAATAGGTCACATGTCTCCCCTCCTCGTGTCTCCAAGCTAGTAAAGAGCCTTTAAAAACACTTTGTTTTAAAAATATCAGCCCCCCTGCTGCTCTTATATTCCTAAATGAGCCCAGTGGAGGTTTCAGGACACAATTATGAGCGTAGTAAACCTCTAGGGCAGTCTGCTGGAAGTTCTGTATTTCCAGTCAGAGCTCTGGCACTACAAATCCCATCAAATTTCCTGTAGCGTTACCTTGGTGTACAATAACCCTCCAATGAACTGCAAGCTTCTGCACTGAATCCAGTCACTTGCCAAGTCTGTCTCACACTACAAGAGTGTCTCACAGCATTAGTTCAAGTCAGCAATGATCAGCAGTTTACCCTCTTCTCCTATCACTAGGGTTGCCTTCTGTCTATCCCATGCATTCTTGAACACACCAATTGTTTAAGCCTCTATGACCTCCACTGGGAGGCTGTTCCATACAACCACCACCCTTTCTGTGAAAACATACTTCCTCACGTTACCCCTGAGTCTCCCCCCCCAGCCTCATATTGTGGCTCTTTGTTCTTGCACATCTCTTTTTTTTGAAAGATGCTGCCTCCTGGACTATGTTGATTCCCCTGAGGTACTTGAATATCTCTAGGGTATACATATTGAGGTCTTTCAGTCTTTCCTCATATGTTTTCTGGTGCATTCCTTTCACCATTTTTGTTGTCCTCTTCTGGACTGCCTCAATTATCTCAATGTCTTTTTGGAGATGCAGTCTCCAGAACTAAACACAGTATTCCACATGTGGCCTGGCCAATTGTCCATTCAGTGGCATCACCACCTCCTGTTTTATACTGGTGATGCCCCTCCCTATGCACCCCAGCATCTCTCTGGTCCACCCCCACCACATTTTTACATTTCTTGGGCACCTTCAGTTTGTCTGTTATGTTTACTCCAGGTCACTTTACAGTTTTGTTGTTCTTTGTATCCCCCCACCCCTCATTTTGCATTCCTCTCCAGGGTTCCTGTGGCCCAAGTACATGACTTTGCACTTTTTTGTACTGAATTTAAGCTGCCACACTCTTGACCACTCCTCCAATTTGTCTAGGTTTCTTCTCATTTATTCCACCCAGTCTGGAGTGTCTAACCTATTTCAGATCTTGGTATCATCCGTAAAGAGGCTTACCTTCCCTTCCAGCCCCTCTACAATGTCACCAATGAAGACAGTGAAGAGGAATGTCCCCAGAACTGAGCCCTGTGACACCACACTTGTCTTCCCCCTCTCCTGTGATTGAACTCCATTTATCACCACCCTCTGTGTCCTGTTGGTCAGCCAATTTCAGACCCAGTGTACCACATTGGGACCTACTTGCAGACTGTGTAAGTTGTTTAATAACCTCCTGTGTGGCACGATGTCAAATGCCTTGCTAAAATCTAGGTAGGCCATGCCCACTGCCCCTCCCTGATACACCACCCTGGTTACCCAGTCAAAGAAATCTATCAGATTTGTTTGACAAGATCTCCCTGCTGTGACATCCATGTTGCCGTGGGTCTTGTGCCCTACTAGCCTCTAGTTATGCCACAATCCTTTCCTTTAACATGGATCCCATGCTTTTTCCCACCACTGAGGTGAAGCTATAATTTCCAGCCTCCACCTTGCTCCCACTTTTGTGTAGTGGCACCACATTCGTACTCCTCCAGTCCTTTGGTACCACTCCCTCCTCTAGTGATTTGTTAAATAGGGCTGTCAGTGGTGCCCCCAGTACCTCACTGAGTTCTTTCAGTATTCTGGGATGCATCTCATCCAGTCCCATTGCCTTGTCCACTTTTAATTTTGAGAGTTCCTTTAAGACTCTTTCCTCCGTGAATGGACTGGTGTCCACCTCCCTCCCCCAAGTGTGTGTTTCTAACCCTAATTTGGTCCCTCTCCTTCCCCTTCCTTTGTAAATAATGAGCAGAAGTATTCATTTAGAATTTCTGCTTTTTCTAGGCACCCTTCTGCACACTCCCCCCTTTTTTCAACCTCTCAATACCTTCATTGGTCTTTTTTCTTTTCCTGATATACCCAAAGAAGGTTTTGTCACCTTCTTTTACTGATTTTGTTGTCCTTTCATCAGTTTGAGCCTTTGTGCACCTGACTGCCTTCCCCACCTTCTTCTGCTTTGCCTGGTACAGCTCCCAGCTTCCCTCCCTCTGTGTTTCCTTGTACTTTCTGAATGCCTGTTTTTGTTCCTCTAATCCTCCCTGCCATTTCTTTTGAAAACCATACTGTTTATGCTGGCCTGTCGGAGCAGTAGTTGGATTTACGCTTGTGACGCCAGCGACCAGGGTTCGGGAATGGACTCAGGGCGCTGGAGGGCTGGCGGGGGGGGAGAAGGATGGAGCATTCTGAGGACTGCTTTCCTTCTCTGGGGGGGAGGGGAGTGTCTCCAGCACTTGACAGACCCCTGGTGGAGGCCGGGGGTACCACAGTGACCGGCGCCTGAATGTTCAGGTGGTGGGATGGACGCTGGACATCACTGCACATCCCCTCCCCCAGGAAAACCCAACAAAATGCCAGCTCCCAGCACGATGGCTCATCCTGTTCCACCACCCACTGCCACTAATGCCTGCCAGGGGGGGTCCCACTGTCATGGCCCCAACCTGGGAGGTAATCCGGGGCTTGCCCACAATGTCCATTTGGGAGTGGGAAGCCCCCTTGGCTGCCCACCTGGGGGGTAAGCCTGGGCATGGGGGACAGTGAGTGGACGACACCTGAGGATAAAATGGGAAGGCTGGAACAAAAATAATAAAATAAAAAAAAAAAGAGTGTTTTTTTTTCTTTCTTTTTGCTTTGTTTACTAGCTTTACACAGAGGCCTGCTGTCTCTGCTGTGGCTTCTTTAAGTTTCTCCCACTGTTTCTCCACTATCCCCTTCCTCTCCCTTCACTGGGATTCTCCAGAGGTGTTTTCCCATTTTTGCAAAGTCTGACCTCTTAAAGTCCAGGACCTTTACTTTTGAGTGGCTTGACTCTACTACTGTCTTCACCTTAAACCACACTGTACGGTGATCACTGGACCCTAGATTTCTGCCCACTGTGTAACAAAAGGCAAAAAAAGATTACCATTTTAAAAGTGTTCATTGCTTACGCTTAGAAAGGAGACGAACGGAGATGGTGCTGATGGCGGAAGAATTTTAATGATTAAATAATAATCACAGCGAGAGATTACAAGTGGTACATCCTTCATTCTTCATTCTTCAAACTAACAGTGTATAGTGGCTTGCTTATATAGTGGAAGACAGTACTATCAGTTTCCTATGGAGTTCTATGATTGGTACAGACAAATATAAACTTTAACTTTTAAAGGCAATATTCCTTTTAGTTCTTTGCCTGACAAGCAATTCTCTATTTAGTTCTTCGCATGACCTAATGTATGAGCTAACTCTTGTATTGATACTACTATATAAGGATAATAATAATAGTCATTACCAGTTATTAAGAACTAGAAGGAAGAAATAGACTTGCACTTTAAGAATGTGCACACAAGCACTTATTCTGGCCTGTCCTCCTGATAGTAATAGTCAAAAGGGTAACTTGAACTCTATCCCTGTATTTCTGTCTTTGCAGACACTTAAAACACCTGTTTTCTATTACTCAAATGATTAGTACAGATATCAAAAAATACTTGAATAGCTTTACAAGTTATATGATTTAGCTTCATATATCAATATTTGTCACACAAACACCTTATGTTTTAGACCAAAATAAGGTTTGCCTGCAATGTTGGGACACATTTTTTTATCCCCATTACACACTGACAGATCTGTTATTCTGTCACCATTTGTGAGAACCAGGTCTAGTATTGTTCCTTCCCGTGTGGGCTCCTTCACCAACGGTCTGAGGCATGCTCCTTCCAGGGCATCCAAGATGTCTCTGCTCCTGGTAGTGGATGCTGCATATATGTTCCTGTTAACATCTGGCATGTTTACGTTCCCCACCAGCAACACTTCCCCTTTCTGCGCCATTTTGTGTATGGTTTCCACTAATATCCTATTTCTTCCCTCTGTGCTGGTGGACTATAGACAATTCGAGTGTGGATTGTGGTGCCATTTCCTGTCTCTAATATGACCCATAGTGCTTCTTCCCCTTCCTGTCTTCCCCTTTGCCTTGATCCCCTCTCTGTTGTACCCCCTTTTTGCCCTCCCTGTCTCTCCTGAAGATTGTGTACCCTGCTATGGTAATATCCCAGTCACAGTTTCCTGTGTACCACGTTTCAGTAACTGCAAAAATGTCTAGGTCTTCCTCCACCATCAAGGCTGCTAGGTCTGGGATCTTGTTTCCCAGGCTCCGGGCATTTGTACACATGGCTTTACATGATTTGATGCCTCTGCCTGTACCAGTTCACCTCATCCCGATCCCTATGCCTTCTCTCCATGTCTGCCCCACTATTACCTCCCTTTGTGTTTTCTTTTGTTGCTTCCATGGCCATAGTATCAGCCTGCTTGTCAACCTTTCTCTGTGTGTTGTGGGGGCAGTTGGTTTTTCCCTGCTCAGTTCCGCCATCACCCTTGGCTAGTTTAAATGTTCCTTTCTTGGCTTTATTATCTGTCTGTTTGTCTACCTTAACCTGTGAGGGGGGAGCAGTTGATTCTTTTTTGTTTAATTCTGCAAAGTAATTCTCCGAGTAGAGACTGAGACCAACTAATTCAACAGCAGACAACAAACAGTAGAGTGTAGACACTGCAGCCGACTGCAGAGTACTCTGATTAAAAAAATATATTTTTTCATTAGAAAGAGAGAATACAGAGTCAAAAGAATTCAGCAGCAGACAACAGCACAGTGCAGAAAATAAAAAAAAAATGTTAAGGGTAGCAGAGTCAGACAGGACAGGAGGACTTTGCCTGAAGGTCATAGTGCCTAAGCAATTCTGAGGGGGGGGGGGGCCTATAGTGCCCTACAGATTTTGAAAGGGATGTCATTCATGTCTTAGACTCTGTGTTGGCCATCTCTGTGCC
This sequence comes from Neoceratodus forsteri, assembly GCA_016271365.2. Lineage (NCBI taxonomy): Eukaryota > Metazoa > Chordata > Ceratodontiformes > Ceratodontidae > Neoceratodus > Neoceratodus forsteri. The sequence goes on along the minus strand of CM028132.1, from coordinate 962,089,342 downwards.
TGAATTACTAAGTCATACTGCTGTAGCATAGACTCTATGTTGCCCATTTCTGAGCTTGAACTACTAGTAGGTCATAATGTCATACATCTTGTGAAGGGTGTCACTTCTCAAACTCTGTGCTGCCCATCTCTGTGCCTGAACTACTAATAAGTCATACTGCTATAGCGTAGAATCTGTGTTACTCATATCTGTGCCTGAACTACTACTAGGTCACAGTACCATACAGATTGTTAGTTGGGGTCATGTCTCAGACTCTGTGTTGCCCATCTCCATGCCTAAACCACTACTACAGCATGCCTAAAAAATCTGTTTTGTGGACTTTAAACTACTACTAGGTCATACATAACTTTTCTCTGTATGTACTTGAAATTGCTCCCAAGAACTGTTAACTGTCTGTATATACTTGTTGTACTCTCCCAGGTTGTGCTTGAAAATAGTCAATTTTGGATAGCGCACTTACCCAGTAAACAAAAACAAAATAAAAACATAAAATAAAATAGTGCCATACAGATTGTGAAGGGGGGTCATGTCTTAGACTCTATGTTGCCTTCTTTGTACTAGAACTACTGCTAGATCATACTTTATTTATTTTATTTATTTATTAGATCATCGGTTTACAGACCTACTGCCATAGTGTAGACTCCGTGTTGTCCATCTCTTTGTCTGAACTACCACTAGGTCATAGTGCCATACAGATTGTGGGGGGGGTCATGTGTCAGACTCTGTGTTGCCCAGCTCCGTGCCTGAACTACTACTACATCATATTCATTGTTCTCCATGCTGGAGTCGAAATAAATGATTCTTTGTCACTCCAGCTCCCCTACCAATGACAATAAAGTAATTTTTTTATACCTATCGGTAGGTATTATTTTTATATAGCTGACAGTCTAGTCTGGAGGTTAGAGTAATGAGCTGTGAATGAGTTTGATAAGTCTAGTTGACCTGGGTTTGATCTTAAAACCTCCACTTGCATACTGTTTGATTCTGTGCAAGTCACTTAACCTCCCCAGTACTCCCACGTTGCCTCTGAAAACAGGTACTTCTGGCTAGTGGGCCTTACCCAGTTATCAAATAATAAAATATATATACTGTATATCTATATATTCATTGCAAAAACTATGTTAATGCATCAGTTAGGGTTGGTATTAAAGTGTTCAAAAGCTGGGAAATTTGACATTAGGGTTTCCAACCCTAACTTCCCACCCCCACCCCCAAGTAGCAAAAGGACAAGACCACACAAGCAACCACAGACATCCATCATCATGTAAGACAAACAACATACAATGGTTGTTGCTATAGATAGAAATCCATGATACTGGTGAATGCCTGGAATATCCTCCCAGTATAGGTGGTGGGGCAAAAATGGTAACAGGATTCAAGAATGCATGGGGTAGGCATAAGGGAACCTTAGTGGTAAGTAAAGGGGGGGCAGAGATCAAGTAGAGTCTGTGGTGTTACAGTAGGTAGGAAAACATCAGGTTTGTCTTACCTGATTATGGCTGTCTGTGGTTGCATGTGTAGTTTTGTCTTTTTGCTGCTTGGGGGTTGGGAGTTAGGGTTGGAAACCATAACATAGAATTTCCCAGCTTTAATACCAACCCTAACTGATGCATTAATGTTGTTTTTTGCAATGAATGTCCTTACTTTTTGAGATAGTGTAATCGTAGTCTTATTTGCCTGTGGGAGCACGGGGCCTATTGAGCCCTGCGCTCCCATCCCTCCATTAATCATATATGTATATAGCTGTGGAAGGGCCCTGTGCTTCCATTTATAGGACAACAGTGACCAAAGTCATCAGCATAGGCATGTTATTACCCCAACTCATGTACCCGGTGCAGAAAATTTTTGAATCTCCGCTAAAACGTAATTCCGTGCAACAACAATGCCATTCCGTGCCACAGGTTCAAAAAGACATTTTGACCAGAATTTGAAAAATGACAGCTGTATGACACAAGATGTGAGGTAATAAGAAGTCGATGTTGAAAATTTGGGGTCAAAATATTTAAAATTTCTCAAGTTACGAGCGAGCATAGTGAAATTGCAACGAATAGCCATAGCTCTGCCATTTTTACATATTTTGATCCTAGATTTTCAACATAGCCTTCTTATGACCCCACCTCATGAAAAAAGGCAGAAAAAATTGTCAAATCCCACTGGAATGGTGATTTCACCAACTGATTGTGAAATCACCTTTCAGCCGTGAGTTGTGTAGTGACAGTTGCAGTGTTCATGAGATGGGCTCCCCGAAAGACCATGTTAAAATTCTGGGGTCAAAATGTCAACAGATATCTGAATTATGCATTAAAGTTGAAACCCCCATTGAAATACATTGAACCGCATTTACCTTTGTTTCTCATATTGCAGCAAAACATGTCTTCAATCCAAGAGTGGATCTTGAACCTGAGACCTGTTAAGGTGAGTCAGGGTGTGTGGGGGTATACTGGGGTGTGTGGGGTGGTGGGTGCTGAGTGGGAGGTGGGGGGGGAGCTGATTGGTGAGAAATATATATTTTTTTCAGCACAAGAAAAAGTAAACATCATGGGACAGTTTTTTTTTGTAGGACTGGACAGGGGTGGGGTGGGCCACTAGACACCAGGGACTTTGGGACAGCAATCGGACAACATAATCAGAAGCTACGTCAGAATGTTGGTGGCATGCTGCATTTTTAACAATCAGTTTAGCAACCTGGCATACAAATGCATAAGGAGCGGGAGGAGGGGGGAGAGATTGAGGGGGAGGATAGAAGTACTAATGCTCTGGTCATTGTTTCTTCCTGAGAGCCTTGAATGAAAAAAGGGGAGTATGAAAAAGCTAAGGCATTGTTAAAACCTAAGGTTATTAATTCACCACAAACAGTGCTGCTGCTGAGAATAAAACTGTACAACTGCATTCATATATGTGTGATTCTGATGTCATCTCCTCTTCCAAGTTATCCATTGCTGCTGAATCCCCTGCCCATCCTCTATGGTGTACTGATGCTTGTACACTGGTACTGAACATGCAACACTACCACAAATTTCACACAGCCTTTGGTCTGACTGTGAACTAATCATCATTTATAAAATGGGCATGTAAAAAGAAGCATCATGACTGGCCAAAAAAGGAAGTGTCAAATAGGTATTACACATAGGGAAAAAAAAGAGCAGGCAAAAAAAATCAGTGCACCCAAATGGAATGTTAAGATGTGTCAGTGGAAGGTTAATTTTTTAAAGGCCGCCATTGTTTTTAGTCTCGGCAAGCGAGGGAGTGAATATCATGCTGACAATCCTGCTCCAAACCTTGTCTCCGTTAGAAGTCAAAATCGGAGAGCAGCAGTGTGCCAGCGTTTTATCCTGAATAAAGCATTCTTCTAGTTCGGCGAGACTGAAGCTTGCTACCGCACGAAACTGGAAATAAACCAGAATGGGGCGCTGTCTCATTGTAAACTGTGCTTCCATCCCAGTACATTTAACTAAAACAACAAAAACAAATCTGCATCCCTTATTCCTTTTTTTTTTTTTAATTGCTAAAGCAGTGCAACCTGGTCGGGGGACAACCTATTACTTCCTCTCCTAACCTCACTTGTTCTCTCAATTGGGACATGGGGTTGGGGGGGGCAACAACAGTACAAATGTTAATGTGTCAGGATACAATGATGTCACCACCTAGTAGGTGGAAGGAATATTTTATCTCAAATTAACACAATGATTTCAGTTTTTTTTCAGTTCAGTAATATTTTTTAAGGTGACAAATAATAAAAGAAAAAGAGAACCATTTTATAAGTGCAATGAAACACTCCAGGGTATGTGTGTTGAATAGGGCCTCCTGCCTTACTACGCCCCTGGGCGTGCAGTAATATCTGTTCAACACACACCCTGTTGTGTCTTATTGCTTACCCATAGCTGGTGCTGCATCATTCATTATGCTGCCTCCTCCCCAGATTGATGTAATGTGACTGCCCCATCGTTGATACCAAATGGGCTGACACTAACTTCTTGGAGTAGTGTTGCACTGAAGATAAGAAGATAGAACTGCATTACTCATTCACATATCTTAAAAATTTCAGTCATTCCCCTTTCCTTGTTCATTTCATTTCTGAAGCCAAGCCACCTGACATGACCAAGGCAGTCTTGCACCCAAGCAATGTAATCTCCCTGAGTGCTGCTGCCCTGAATAACAGCAGTAAGCAACTCAGTAGCTGCTTATTGAACACCTACTCCTTCCGCTGTAGACTTGCTGTTTACCTCCATGACCACATCTGTTTTAAAAAGACCACATTGAATGTTTTTCATGACATTCCTGCAGAGTTGTCAAACAGTAAAAACTGTGAGACTTCACAAAGTGCAAAGCTCTTAACTTCACAGGAACTTCGTAGGTGAAGTTTAACTTCACTACATCTCTATCATATATATATATACAGCAAAGCATGCCAGGATGAAATTCAGTTCTGCAGAATTCTGCAGCAGAGTTACAGGAAATCGTGACACTGGATTTCATCCTGGCAGGATCCACTGTATGTATGTATGTGTGTACATCTATACACTGTCTGTATCTGTACATATCTATAGCTACATATTTGAAATAATTGCAATTCTCTCTAACACAGTTTTCCCATAAGTGAGCAACAGTATACATGCTCCAGGCTTCAAACCGCTAACATACTGTGTACAGAAGTGATCATACAGAGGAAGAATACCTTTTGTGGTCCTTAATTTTTGTGAGGTTAAGGGATTCAATCGTTTTTTTTTACTACAGATACTTACTTTTTGGATCTTTATGTGAGGTTCACATTGCAACCAAAGAGTAGAGTTTTGGCATTCAATTGTCAGCACCCCACCACCCTGTTTACACACATAGGAATGCACACACACACATAAATCTAGTTTCTGTATTTACCTTAGTTTCTCATATTGCAGTTGCCGGTTCCAGCAACAAGGTATATCTTCAATTGGGAAAGTGGATCTCGAGCCTGGGACCTGTTCAAGTGAGTGAGGGTGTGTGTGGGTATACTGGGGAGTATGGGGTAGTGGGTTCTGAGTGGGAGATAGGGGTGGGGAGGGCTGATCGGTGAGGGACTGTTTTGTTTTTTGCAGGCATATAAAAAAACATCAAGGGTTAGTTTTCTTAATTGCAGAAATGGACTGGGGGGTCTACTAGCCACCAGGGAATCAAGGCAGCAGGGGGATGGTGATTGGAGAACAGGGAGGGATCACTGGAACACCAATGGAAACAAATGTATAAAAAAAGACATATAACATGGGGTGGCGATTGGAGAATATGGAAGGGGGGAAGGACTACTAGACTGCCAGGGAATGTATTGGAAACATCGGGGACAGCGATCGGAGAACAGGAGAGGAGGAAGGACCACCAATGTAAATAAAATATATATAACATCAGAGGACGATCTGATAATAGGGGAGGGACCACTGGACCACCAATGAAAAAAACATATAATATGGCAGTGGTGATTGGAGAATGGGGGAGGAACCACTAGACTACCAGGAAATGTATTAGAAATATCAGGGGCAGCGATCGGAGAATGGGGGAGGGGGAAGGGACCTACTGGACCACCAATGTAAAACAATTTAAACTTATAATAGGGGGATGGCAATTGGAGAACCAGGGAAGGACCACTAGACTACCAAATTGAAATTTGCAGTTCGAACAGTAAAGTTCAAACTATTAATAAATGCACATGGTTATTTACCATTCGAACAGTAAAGTTTGAATAGTAAATAAATTGCATGGTAATTGCTTAGTGAGTGATGGGGGACATGATTTTCAGTTAAAAAACACATATTTACCATAGAGCTATAATAATTTTAAAACAAACATTGACCTAAGCATATTGCAGAGACCTAAATACAGGTGTTGTACTGTCATTTAAGTGCAGTAATTGTGTACAACAATATTCTGAAATTTTTTTAGAAAAACAAGATGGCTGACATCTCAAACAGTATTTGAGAATCGACCAGTAAATGAACTGTTCTAATGGTTATTTACCATTCAATATGTTTTCATTTACCCGCATGTCTTGCAACTATCACAAAAATTGTTATAATTCAAAAATGGTAATGTATTGTTTTCACTAAACCATCCAAAGGCACACCCTTGACACACACCCCATCATCCATAAATATTACAGATTAATTTTTCATTCCATGTGGGCTGTAGATGACAAGGAACAAAAAATCCTATGTTAACCTATGGGGAAAAAAAATAATTTTTACTGTTTTTCACCACTTTATATCTCAAAAACCATACAAGGTGCCATCATGAAACTTTCTGGGTCTTGTGACAATGGCAGAATGACCGCACATCTCAATTTTTGGGCTATTTGATCAAAAATGCCAACGTTATTAAGGTGCAAATTTTGAGATTTAACACTGAAGTGCTGTGCCAACACTAACAATAGGGGCAGGTCATGTACCTGTAATATGTTAAACACACACATTATATAAATTACAGTGTAAAATTAAACTTGCATACCAACTTATAATTTTTCATTATAGAGTCCATAAAAACTTAAAAAAGTAAAATAAAGCTTGAATGTTTTTGATATAACAAAATATAAATTACCCCTGTTGGCTGACTGCTGAATTTGCAGACTTTGAACACTTTTTTTCTCAGTTGGGTTTCTGTGTTTAAGCACGCCATTTTGTCAGCATCTTTCTGTAGCAGTTTTAGTGATTTTCAGTGTCACTGAATCTTCTGTTTGATACCACTTAATTTTGGGGTGCAACCTTGTCTTCTAGTTCATGTCACTTAGTCACAAATAAAGCCACTTAATTTTAGGAGCAACCCTGTTCATGGATTCTTCTGTTTCACGTCACTTAGATATGATTCTTATGAATCTGGCCACTAAATTTTTGGATACAGTCCTGTTTGTTTACAGAATCTGCTCTTTCACATCAGTGTTTAAGTAAATAATTTTGTAAGTGTCTTTCTGTAGCAATTTTATACTTGGACTGCCTTCTTCTGTGCGAGAAGTCCCTCACACATGTAAAATGTTGAGTTTGATCTTGTCACAACATTTTGTTTTCATTGCTGTATTGGCAAGCCATTTATTTTTTAGCGGTCAGCCAAGATACCACATGATTTTATAGAGTGACTAAAAAACAGCCACAGATTTTTTTGCAGTTCCCACTAGTGTTTCTATACTGTTGTCACTGGACAGGAAAGCTCATACTAACAGATTTAATGAGTGTGCAAACAAAGCATGGAATGTGACTAAAACCACCACATTTCAATGCACTAACAATATTGGTGCCATTGTCTGAAACCACAAATCCAGTATAGAGGCCCAGGGGCTCAAACCACTCAGACATTTTGTCACGCAACTTTTCCAAAATATTATCAGTGGTGTGATGCTTACCAAACATGTTAGTACAAAGAGCTGCCATTTTTTGTCTTCTTTCCTGTACACTGCTACTTGTGGTGGTGTTTGAAGACAAAGGTGAGACCCAATGTGCCATGATGCACATATAATCAGTGGTTTGAGAATTCATCCACATGTCTGCGGTCAAGTCCACAGAACCACATTCACTCTCTTAAAGAGACAATTTTATTTTACTTTGCATACATTCATAGTTGTACAGAGAACAGCGACAGTTGCAAAATATTTATGGCTTGGTATGTTGTAAGTTATGTGGAGCAAAATATTTTAAAAGAGCTCTAACCTTAATTCTCCACCACTGAAAATGGTTGCAAGTCCTTGGCAATAAATGCAGCTATTAATTGATTAATGTTTAATGTTACTTGATGTGATCTACTGTAGGTAGTTTTTTGTTCAAGCATCGCAGTAATGGTCTGTTGTTTAGTTCATGCAGGGGGGGTAAAAAACACAGGACTGCATTGGCGAAGCTGTAATTTGTCCAAATACTTTTGTCAGTGAAGTCGAACATGTTTTTTTTCCTACACTGTCTCTTGGTCTCTTCACTATCATTATTGTCTGTAGGACTATTTTCATCACAGATATGTTTTCCTTGCTCAGAACTGCTGCCCAGCCAAATGGTTGGAGGAGCTCTTTGCAAATGCCTTTCTAGTGATGTTGTCCTGAACTGGCCCCTCACTTTCCCCCTTCTAACTTCCTGATAAAAAAATGGTGCAGACAGCAAAACATTAATTTTTGGGACTTATATGAAAATAGCTCCACACAACTGAGGTAGAACATTTTGTCATCATGCCAGGAACTGCAGCAATTTTGGTGACTGGTATTTCTGACCCTGATTCATGCACACTGTGTCTGTACCCAGAATAACTACTATGATTGCTATTTTTTCCACTACTGGCTATTACTAGTGGTGGTGATTGCTGTACAGTAAGTGTTGTTTTTTTTTTCTTTGGGTTTGGGAACCTGGTGGCATCCTCCATCTTATTGGTATCACATTCTGATTTATCACTTTTGGAAGAGCATAACTGATGCATCGTGATTGTGGTCTTGTTTATGTACATTTACATCTTCATCGGAGGCACTGCTTTCTGATGAAGAAGCCAGATATGCATAAGAGACATATTGTGGAGTTCCACTCTAGTGGGACTATTTATTTATTTATTTATTGAATTTTGATGATCGGGTATGCCCACTGGGCCCTGGAGGCCCCTTTTTCAGGGGCGACCCGGGAGTTACAGAAAAATACATGGTAAACAGTCATACAGATATAGGTTGTTTGGTAGGCAACAGTAAACTGTCATACAGATACAGGTTGTTTGGCATGCAACAGTCTACATGGATATATAGCAGTAAAACATATTACATAGCAGGATGCAATTAAATTATTCATGTGCACAATATAAGTGAGCCATAGGTTTTTTTTGCCATTTACTTTTTTATTGAGTTTTAAACAAAATTGGGGTACAGAGACTTATCATTCCAGTCACTTTACACTGCAATTAAAACAAAACAAGTGAGCATTGTGAAAAATAACCATACAAATATCCAAGGCCCCTGACCCCCACCCCCAAACCCCTCCCCTTACCCAACCCTTCTCAGTAAGCATTACATGTTATGAGTTTTAAGCAGACTTATGACACAGATACTTATAGTACCCATCACTGTACAACAGATCCAAACAACAATGAATGCAAATTATGGAAAATAATCTTGACCATACCATAAGCCCTTTATCCCTCCCTCCTTTCCCTTTACTTCCCTATCCCCACACTCCCCACAAGGCATTTTATACGAGATTAAGTGGCATGAAACTCAGCACCAGCATGTTTAGGAAAAAGCAATTTCTAACTGGGACCAGATTTTATCAAAAAGAGGCATTTGGTTGTGCAGGATCGCTATCATTCTTTCTATCCTGAGGCTCGCTAACAATTCTCTTAACCATTCCGCATAAGTAATTACGGTTGAGTCTTTCCAATGTTTAAGGACCAGCCTTTTCACAGTGATAGATATCAGTGTTATATGATATTTTCTCACCTTAACCGGAAAATCAGACAAATCCCCTAATATGCAAACCTCTGGAGTAAACATTTCACCTATACCTAACATTGAGTTCACTTTAGTTCTAATCTGGTTCCACAACTGATCCACTTTTGGACAGTACCAAAATATATGTAGTAAATCAGCCACATCTGAAACATCTAGGCTCCTGTAACACCTTCAAATCAGCTAGTTTTTGGGGCGTGTAGTACATGTTATGCAAAATCTTAAATTGAGTTAGTCTGAGATAATCTTGCCTCATATATTTATGGCAGTTCCCCCAAATACGGTTCCAATCCAAGCTAACATTGGGAAAAACTCTGGCCCAATATGGTGCAGGAGTTAAATTGTCCTTAAAGGCCCACTGAAACAAAATTTGGTAAACTTTCGAAACAGCATGTGGGGATCCTATTAAGGGCTTCAGCTCCAACCATAGGGCTAAATGGGGTATAATAGGCCTATTTACCCCCAGTTTTTGGATAATGAGGTGTCTTAGTTGATAGACTCTAAATACCTCCTTACCTGACAAATTAAGATTTTGCATAATCTGCAGCACAGGGTAAGGATCCTCCTCATTCAGAAAGTCCAGCCACCTACACCCTTCCAGCTCCGGCATCCACTTACGCGTAATCATCCGGTTAGCAATACGCCATTGTGGATTTCCTACTATTGGTTGGTAGCCATCCAAGATATAATTATACCTCAGGAAGTTACATACTTGATTGTGAACCTTAAGGGACACTTCAATGGGTGTATTCTTAAACATGGGAAACATCTTGGGGGTATTATAAAGTAAAGCTTCGGGATTAAATCCTGAGCTCTTAATAAGGGTAGTCTCCAAGTTAACCCATAGTGGGAGATATTCTCCATTGGAGTTAGGCGCGGACGGAAAAACCCATCTGCCATATTTGTTCATATGAGCGGCCCAAAAGTAAAGAGCTAGATGTGGTAATCTCAGACCACCCTGTTCTTTGGGCGCCGCCAACTTGACATAAGCCATCCTCGCTCTTTTGTAGTTCCAGATGAAATCAGCTATCATCCTGTGAAGTTTTCTGAACCATGACAATGGGAGCCAGACATTGAGATTACTCAAAGGGTAGAAAAGCCTAGGAATATGTTCATTTTCACCACATTTATCCTCCCCACAATGACAAAGGCAATTGGGCCCATCTCTTCATATCCAATTCTATAGTACAACTAGGTTATCTAAATTGAGATTAGGAGCCTCTCAGGATTAGTGGTCAAATTAAGGCCAAAATATTTCAAGGATTTAGGGCTCCACCCCAGGCCAAGATTAATAACATCCCTTTAAAATACCCTGTTGTTTAGGGGATACACAACAGTTTTCTCTTGATTTAACTTATAATTAGCTAGTGCACTAAATTCAGTTATAACCTGCAAAAGAGCGGGGATTGAAGTAATCGGATTAGCAACATAAATTAACAGATCATCCGCAAACGCGGTGACCTTTATTACCTGTTCCCTGATTTTAATCCCCTTGATCCTATTAAACGTGACTATACGCCTTATTAGTGGTTCTAAGTAGAGATTAAAGAGAAGAGGCGATAAAGGACATCCCTGCCTTGTCCCAACTTGTAACCTAAAGGATGAGGATATAACCCCATTACATACAACTCTGGCTGATGGATTTGAGTAAAGGGCCTTAATCCAACTGATAAACTGCTCTGGAAAGCCAAATTTACCCATCACCTGAAAAAGGAATGACCAGTGAACCTTATCAAATGCCTTCTCGTCCAAGGAGACCAATGCCCAAGGCATGTTTGCCTCCTCGGACGCCGAGAAGACATGCGAAAGTGTTCTAAAATGGTCCGCGGAAGACCTTCCTTTCATAAAACCCACCTGTTCAGCCCCAATTAATTTTGACGCCACTCTTCCAATTCTCTCAGCCAGTATTTTGGCCAGGATTTTTATATCATAATTTAACAGAGAGATAGGCCGATAACTATCGGGCTTCTCCGGGGGCCTATTAGGTTTCAACAATACTACAATAAGGGCCTCAAAAATATATCTATCTGTATCCGCGCCCCAAAGGATATGATGGAATAAGTTGGACAATACAGGGATTAAGAAAGATGAGAAAACCTTATAAAAATTAGGTGAAAAAACATCTGGGCCGGGTGTTTTATCATTCGGTAAGCTCTTAATTGCCTTCTCAATCTCTCCTGGTAATATCCACTATCAGAGCATCCTGATCCGTTTTGTCTAAACTGGGAGGGATATCCCATCTAAATAAGAAATAATCTTTTCCTGACTCGAAGGGGTATGCATAGGTCCATATAGGGTCTCATAATAACTCCTGAAGACCTGGGTTATGTCCTCTGGGTTTGTCTTGACACATCTATCCTGGTCTGACCATATCCCCAAAACTAGTCGAGATGCTTCCAGCTGAGCTAGCCGTCTAGCTAGGAACCTGCCAGGTTTGTCTCCCTGGTCGATGTAGTTGGCCTTTGTTTTAATAATAGCCAGCTCAGCTTGGTCACCCAACAGCTTAAGGTAATTATTTTTTACTTTGATTAACCTGTTTTCAGTCTCCTCCTGGGGATCAGCAACCAGGCCTCCTGTAAGGTCTTAATTTGGACCAGCAAGTCTGCCATGGTAGCATTCACCTCCTTTTTCCTTCTGGACGCTTGACAAATCAATAATCCTCTAATAAATGCCTTCAAGGTTGACCAAAGAATGTCTGGCCTTACATCCCCCCTCGTATTGATCTCAATGAACTCCGCTATCTTCGAAGATAAGTCATTAACTATCTTAGGGACCCTCAATAACTGATTATTTACCTTCCATCTATTGCCCTTGCGAGCAACAGATGGGAGAGAAATTGTTATCTCCACCGCAGAATGATCTGACAGGGGTGCTGCCACTATCCTGGACTCCAAAATCCCTTTTAGTAATACCCGGGAAATAAGTATGTAATCAATTCGAGATCCTGACCCATGAACTTGAGAGAAAAAAGTATATTCTTTAATCTGTGGATGTAACACCCTCCAGACATCTGACAGGCCCAAACGGTCCAGCAAATCACTAAAAGCCAAACTGGCCGGTGTGACAGGGACCTGATTCTTAGTGGATCTGTCTAACATAGGATCAAGAACCAGATTAAAATCCCCCCCAATTATCATTGGAATGTGAGAGAATGGCAACAAGGCCTTTAGCAGTCCTGCCAAAAAGTCCTGGCTATCCGAGTTAGGCCCGTAGACTACCGCTAGCAAAATTTCCAAATTGTAAAACCTCCCCTTAACTAGCACAAATCTACCCTCTTTGTCTTGAATAACTTTAATAGGGCTAAAAGGCACTGATCTGTGAATTAGGATCATGACCCCTCTGCTTTTCGTGCTACCCTCAGAAGAAAACACTTCCCCAAACTGCCTTCTCCTCATACAATTCGCTTCACTTTGCAACAAATGTGTTTCTTGCAAGAAGGCCACCTTTATCTTCATCGCCTCAATGTATTTCAATATTTTATATTGTTTCAGTTTATGTCGTGCCCCTTTAACATTCCAAGTACATAGTTTAATGAGCAGGTCAGTCCCCATTGAAACACACTAAAAAGCAGTATATAAGTTGCTCCTCCCAGTTAAACAAACAAACAACTTTAGGATTGTCGTGTTTCCTCCCCAACCCCAACTCCTCCCTCTCTATTCACCTCTCCATTAACCATTATTATCACTTTCCCATTAGATGCCCTTCCCAACTACTCTCACATTGCCCTCCCTACCCTCCCCTTCCCTAAGCATTCCGCATTGTGGCCCATGACACCAGGACGCCCTGCACATCCCTCCGCGCCCCATCTTGCCACCCACACAGAAAATAAAAAAAAAGGAAGTAAAGGCATCGAGTATTACTTCACAGGATACCTCCCATTAGAGACCCATCAGTCTAATACAGGCCCCCTTATTGCCTGGTTAATACAATATAGTAAAAGACTCTACCCCCCCCGCCACTAACAAACTTAAGCCATGTTCAGAACTAAATTACGGTGGTAATATCATAAAATTCCCCAGTCCAAAAGGGAATGTAACCAGAGTTCAATTGGATCCCCAATCAGTCCCAGATGAAATAACGTCCAACAGAACAAAAAAACATGCAGCTTCTGCATTTGAGGATCTGAGCATAGCCATCTGGATATCACTCAGCTCAGTTCATGGCTCCTTGAAAAGTGCAGGGAGGCCTCCCGAAGAGCAGTCGATGCCAGGTCCAGGATTCAAAGATTTCCATTCCTTGTTGATGAAAACCTGCAAACGAGCAGGGTAGCCCATTCTAAACTTAAGCTCTGCGGCTATCAGCCGCTTGACTAGGGGATGGAATACGGCCCTTTTCTGTCGAACAGAGAGCGGGAGATCCTGCGCAACTCTAACCCGAACTCCTTCCCAGTACACCTCTTTGTCTTCTCTGGCTTTGTCTATAAGTAGTTGCCTTTCCTGAAAATTAAGGAACCGTACGATGAATGGTCTAGGAGGGTGATCTGGTAAAGGCATAGGACGCAGCGAGCGATGGGCTCTGTCCACCATGAATTTGGACCCAAAAGGCGAGGGCCCAACGATTTTCTCCACAATTTTCTGAGCGAATTTAATCGGCTCCTGGCCCTCGGCTTTTTCAGGCAAGCCAATAAAGACCACGTTGTTGCGTCGGCTCCGACCTTTCAGGTCCTCGATTTTATCCTCTAGCTTTTGGATCCTGTGAGAAATTTTGGTTATCACTGTATCAGTTCTTTCTTTAGTGCCCTCCAATGATTTAATGCGTGTTTCATTGTCCATAACCTTGAGGTTTACATCCGCGATCGCCCCCTTTATATCTTTAAGCTCTCCAGCCATGCCCAAAATCGTATCCTTAAGTGGGCCAATCTCTTCTAGAAAACGAGATAGCGTGAGAGGCTCCTCTGTGCTAAGGTCGCTACCTGCCCCTTGCGATGCTGCAGATCCCGAGGCCTTAGATTTCTTCGCGGCCTTCTCTGGGGTCGCTGGTGGGGTATGTCTGGGAGGGGGTTTTCGCATCTCAGCCTCCATACAATTAGCTCTCCGGCACTTCTCCAGCCTATTACTGTGATCAATGTAAAGATTTGATGCCTGTTGCGGTATTAATTCACGATATTAGTGCGGGTGACAGACGGAGCTCACGGAGACCCTGCTACTCCACTTCCTGCATCACGTGACTCCAAGTGAGCCATAGGTTTAACTAGGTCTCTAGTTCCCTCCTTGGAGAGACCACTGAAGTGTTAGTGCTGCCAGTTTAGGGTCTAGTGATGCGAGTGATATAAGTGCACAGGGAGGCAGGTAATGAGTGAGTATTAGGTACCATAGCAATGACATCTACATGTGTCAAGCATATGAGCCTTGAGTCTTGTACAGAAACATGTTAAAGATGTAGCTTCTCGAACCTCCAAAGGAAGGTTGTTCCAAAGGGACTGGGCAGCATGAGAGAAGGACATAGACCCTGCCTTAGTCTTCACCTTTGGAACCTCTAGGAGAGTTTGGCCTGAGGTCCGTAGGTTCCACAGATTTCACTTAGCCATTAGGAGTCCTGCAAGACTGGGGGAGGCATGGAGCTCATTAGCTTGTGTGCCAGGCAGAATGTTGGGTATCTAAGGCTAGCTTCGAATGACAGCCAGCTGAGTCGTGATAATGAATCACAGTGATGGCTCCTAAAGTGGGACAGTGTGGCAAAATGGACCACCTTATTGTACAAGATCTGTAGCTTGCTGAGCTCCAGTTTGGACACTCCCTGAAGTACTGGGCTGCATAGGTGAGAGTTGGGAGTAGGACCCTCGAGGCAATGGCAGTCCTGGTTTCTGGGATCAACTGATCCTGTAGCCGATAGAGTGTTCCTAGTTTTCCATGGATGATTTTGTGACTTGTTCAACATGTTGCTTTAAGGTAAAGCCTTGGTCCAGGGTAAGGCCAAGGTATTGAGGCAACCACTTCAAGTTTGTTACCCACCCTGGACGTGAGTTGAAAGAGTTGTGACCTGTCTTGGCCAAGGGATCTGGGTCTGAACAGCATAGCCTTTGTTTTGTTGGTATCAAGGACCATTTTGTTCTTAGTGAGTCAATCCTCCATAATGTGGATGCCCACTTGGAGGGCTGTCCCAAGGTCGTCCAAGTTATCAGAGGCTCTGTATATCACCGCATCATCCGCATACTGAATAACATTACTGCTCCCACAATGGCTGTGTAGCTTATTTGTAAACAGTGAGAACAGTAGGGGACCTAGTATAGAACCTTGTGGTAGCCCCTCCTTAAGTGGTAGTGGATCAGAGATTTTGTCCTTCCACTTGACCCTCTGTGTGCACCCTATGAGGTAGCTTTCAAACCAACTGAGAGCATGAGTGTCTAGGCCTAAATGGCACAGTTTTTGGAGTAAGAGCCTGTGGTCCACCAAGTCGAATGCCTTGGAAAGGTCAATGAATACCGCACCTGTATTGGACCCTGAGTCGATTTCTGTAAGTACATCTGCTGAGAACTTAGTTAGGGCAGTGTCGGTCCCATGTTTGGCTCTGAAACCATGTTGATTCGGGGAAAGAAGCAGGTGTGCTTCTAAGTAATCCAGGAGTTGGGTGTACACTAGTTTCTCCTGAATTTTTCCAAGGGTACACAGCAAGGAGATCGGCCTGTAGTTCCCAATTGGTTCCGCAGGCCCGCCCTTATGAATAGGGACCATGTGGGCCTGCTTCCACAGCTCAGGGACAGACCCTCAAGAAGGGACCTGTTTAAGAGCCAGGTAAGAGGCCTTGCGAGAGCTGGGGCCCCGTTCTTGAGTAATCTAGTTTGGATGCAATTGGGCCCCCCGATCCTCTTGTTTGCAAGGATTTTAGAATGGATAGGACTTCATTCACCTTAGCCTGTCTCAGATGAAACTGTGGAAGGTCAAGGTTAGGAGGTTCCAGTCTGTGAGACTCATTGTTGGTCACAGGGAGCCCGTCCTTGTACTCATCAAGGTTCATAAAGTGGCTATTTAGAGCCTCAGCGATGAGTGACTCATTGTTCAGTAACTGTCGATTGGCCACAATAAGGCCAGGAGCTGCCTTTTTGCTTCCCTTTATCAGCTTATTGATATGGGACCAGAATAATTTCGAGTTGCCTAGGTTAGTTTTCTGGAGATGAGTGATGTAAGCCTTTTTTGCTAGCTTCACAGCATGCTTGCATTGGTTTCTAAGGGCTCTGTAGTTTACAAGGTCAGCTAGGAGTGTAGAGTTCTTGGACTTTTCCAGGGTTTGTCACAGCTGATTATCAAGGCCTTTAAGGAGGGAGTGATCCACTTATAGCAGCTTCCTTTTACTCGATGGGTTTTCATTGGAGCAAAGAGATCAGCAGCCCTCAAGAGGGATTCTGAAAAAAGGCAACTGCCCCTTCCAGAGTAGGGAGGCATCTTAGTGAATTCCAGTCAATGTCACCAAGGAAGACATTACATTGCTCTGGTGAGAATTTGGAATAGTCCCTGGATGTGATTACTCTGAACCTTGTCTGCCCTATTCTTCCAGACACAAAAGATGGGCGAGTGGTTGCTCAGAGCATCGGCCATAGTGCCTGCTACTTGAATATTCTTAGGGATTGACACCGGGACCCAGTCGATGGTTGAGTGCCTTCCTGATTTATAATTCATTCTGGTGGGTTGTGTAATAATCTGGGCCAAGATTTGCTTCATGTAACAGGCCATTTATGGAGGACTTAGCCTCTTGGGCCCAGTTAAGATTAAAATCCTCCCAGTATGATGAGTTCAGATGCAGCCTCTATGGTTAGGTCTTTCATGAATGCCTCCAGGGATTGGAGAGCGTTTGTGGGGGGGGGGGGCCATATGCGCACCCTATGGTAAGGTGTTTGACACTGCCTAGTGTGAGCCGTATGAAAATTGACTCTATTTCAGGAGACGTGCTATGCAGCTTGCTGACATGGGAGGAGATCAGGGCTTCCTTCACATAGATGAGTACACCGCCTCCCCTTTTCAATATTCTGTCCTTTCTGTAGCAGACATATCCTGAGGCAGCAACTTCGTGATCAGGGACATGGGGTTTTAACCAGGTCTCCGAAACTGCTAACACGTTGGGTTTATACAGGGCTAGCCACACTTGAACTTCGTGTATCTTAGGCCTGAGACTACATAAATTCATGTGAGCTAGCCTCAAACCCTTTGCTGATAGCCAGGTCTGGTCTTGGGAGGAAGAAATTGGGATGTTAGCAATACCAGGGCCCAGGTTCAATTGAATGTCCCCCGCAAGAAGCAGCAGAGCTGTGGACAGGAGATGGAGAGTAAGGGTAAGAGATGGGAGCATCGCTTTGCCGGGCATACTCCTAGTAAGAAGAAGGGACCTGTAGCAGATCCCCTTTCTAGTGAATTCATGGGCAACTAGGAGGGAGATAGTGCACGCTGGGGATGGGCAGTAGTAGTGACTGGCCGGGTGTGCGGCAGGTCCTTGCGGGGCATAGGTGGAAGGGCCGAGTTTGGAAGCTAGCCAGTCCACCCATAGCACATATATAATATATAAGCTAGTGAGGAAGAGACCTCTGTTTGGTCTGCAGGGACTCATCTTGACAGATCCTTTTTGTTAATCATTAACTTTCTAGGTCTAATTGTTTTAACTACCTATTTTTGTGTTTTATCTGATTTTTCTGGCAGTGCCATCAGTGCTGCACTATTGTATTTTGATCAGGAGATTCATCAACATTTTTTTCTTCTTTTGGTTGTGTTGCTTCATTTTCATCAATTGTATTAATTATATCTGCAGCAGTGAATTTCCTTTTTTTTCTGACTTGTTTCGGGAAATATTATTATTGTTGTGTGTATCAATTTTAGTCATACTGCTGGTGTTGGCCACATGTTCCATAACAGATTCTGATTCTGAATCCATTGTTTGGACTCTAACTTAATTTTTTAATTAGTAGTATTAGTTTGGATGCAGAGATGGGCAGCAAAGAGTCTGAGATGTGACGTCCCCCTCTCAAAATTCGTGAGGCACTACGACCTAGCAGTGATCAGTCATAAGGATGGGCAACGCAGAGTCTAAGATATGACACCCTCCTTTGAAATGTAGTATGATACTATGACCTAGTAATACTTCAGACACAGAGGTGGGCAACTCAGAGTCTGAGTCATGGGTGACACCCCCCCCCACACACACACACACACACGCTTCAAAATCTGTATGGCACTCTGGCTGACACACAGGACTGGCAAGAACAACAGTCAGTCAAACAAAAAAAGACCCTAATTGGTTGGCTTCCTTAAGTGCCCCAGTATCATAAGTGTTGCCTTTCATATAGTTAGTTGGTCATGAGGGTCCAGGGAGCATTCGCTAAGACATAAGAAAAAACGGTAACTTTTTTTACAATTTTTTGAGTACCCTGCCCTGACTTCCTTGTTCACTGACTCACTACTGCAGTACTAGTGACTGCTACATATTTATTATTGCTGCTAGCTGCTTGCTGACCAAACAACACAAACATACAGACACAACTTTTTTTTTAAAGTTACATTTCATTTTTTTAACAGAGGGATCTAAAAGAACAATACTGATGCATTTCTCATACTCAAACAGACTAAAATAGGTCTACAGTTCCTCAGTGTAAATCAGAAACTTTTCAAAAAAAAAATTCAGAGTCACAATCGGGTCACAGCCGACCCATCTATCAGTAATATTACTGCTACTGCATGGAACTGGTGCATTTGGACCTACTTTAGATGAATTTTCAGTACTACCAGCATGGCCCACACACTAATAGGTCATCCTCTCCTAGCCCTGGACCTTATCACCTTGGCATTTTCCTCCTCTGACTTTCATTTCTCAAATGATTTCACAAAGATGCTTTAGGAGTGAAGAGTTTTGAAGTCTAGCACTGCTAGCAGTGACAACACATTCAGTAAAAAATACACTGTCAAATAGTAGAACACAAACTGCAGAACAGCAGCAGAGACTCTGCAGACTGAAAACTGTAAAGCCCCTCACTGACATACGTAGGGTACTGAATAGCATACAAAAAGAAGAAATAACCAAATGAATCTTAAATAATAACATTTTCAGAATGCAGTAAATATGCTATACAGAGACACAATCTTAAGATAACTGCACACCAAGAACAATCTAGAATGCCACTGGTGCTGGTGGTACTTGTTAGATGCAACTAAAGTTAATTGTATGCTAGACATTAGGTTGGTATATTGCAGTTTCTTTTGACTATGAAAAGCCTCTGTTATAATTCAGTCATGCCTTGACTTTCTGCCTTTGTTTACAGCTGTATACTGCTATATCCTATTTCATGATGTGGTGCTTTTGGATGTGGGGGTGGGGCAGCAAGATGGCTGGGATCCTACTCCACTCCTTGTTGCTCTCACCTGATCTGTTTGCTGTGAGATTTTGTTTTACTTTTGTATACCTTTACTTTGATAAACTCTAAACCTCTGAATGAAACCCTTGTGGTTTTAGCACATTGTAGGTGTTACTGAGCCTTTCAGACCTTGGGTAGCTGTGGTATACTCAGAACAGCTGCCATGAGTAGTGTTTGGGTAGCAATTGACCTGACTAAGCAACCTTGCTTATGAAGTTTTAAACCAGAGACAAAATTATTTTGAGCTCTGTTTAAAGTTTAAAGTTTTCCCTGACCTGAAAGAAAGGAGAGTGTTGGCTGAGGGCATGTTGGACTGACCCGAATCTTTGGATGAAGTTTTGGGGCTAAGGGGTGTAGAGCTTGAGGAGAGAGGAGAGGAGAGGAGAGAGAGGAGAGGAGAGGAGAGGAGAGGAGAGGGGAGAGGAGGGAGGGGAGGAGGGAGGGAGGGAGGGAAGAAGGAAATGGAAATTGTCCTGCACCAGATCGAAAAGAGAGAAACATTCAGTTGGAAGGGCACATTATGTGCTGATATGCATTATTATGCTTATTAAAGGTAAGCCATGGTTGCCTGGGAGGGAATAAGGTGGGGAACCTCCTTATTTAAAACAAGATAAAAGTTACTCTGCTCAGATGAGTGATATCTCTTCCTTTTTTATAGAATTTTGCTCTCAAGAAAACCAAATAAAACCAACAATGGATGATGTGCTCAAACTGTTTGAACTTTGAAAATCCTTATGGGAGACTGGGACTCCTGACTACAGCCTGAGAGTGGAGAGATAAGGTGCCCATGCCTGCAGGTGGTAGCTAATTTAAATGGTGTGTAAAGAGATAGAAACATAGAAACATAGAATTTGACGGCAGATAAGGACCGCTTGGCCCACCCAGTCTGCCCATTTCCCTACCTGATGGATAAGCTGCAGATCCTAGTTAACCAGCAGCCTACTTCTTCCTACCCCCAACCCCTAGAATTGCCTTATGACTGTCCCATGCATGCTTGAATTCCACCACTGTTTTTGACTCCACAACTCCTCTGGAAGGCTGTTCCATGCATCCACAACCCTCTCTGTGAAAAATACTTAAATTACCTCTGAGCCGCCTCTTCTATCTTCAAATTGTGCCCTTGTTCTTGCACACCTCTTTTTGAAAGATGCTACCTCTTGGACTTTGTTGATTCCCTTGAGGTACTTGAAAGTTTCTATCATGTCCCCCTCTCCTCCTTTCCTCAAGGCTATACATATTAAGCTCCTTAAGTCTCACTTCATATGTCATCTGGCAGACCTGCACCATTTTAGTTGCCCTCCCTGGACAGCTTCCATCCTGTCTATGTCTTTGCGGAGATTGGGTCTCCAGAACTGCACGCAGTACTCCAGATGTGGTCTCACCAGCTGTCTGTACAGAAGGATAATAACTTGTTTTCTGCTGGCGATGCCTCTCCCTATGCATCCCAGTATCCCCCCAGCCCTCCTTGCTGCCCTCTCACATTGCTTGCCCACCTTTAGGTCATCTGATATGACTACCCCAGGTCCCTTTCCATTTTTGTTGTTGTTAGTATCTCACCCCCCATTGTGTACTCTTCCCCTGGGTTTTTGTTTCCCAGGTGCATTACCTTGCACTTCTTAGCATTGAATCTAAGCTGCCATACATTTGACCATTCCTCTAACCTTGCCAAGTCCCTTCTCATCCTTTCCACCCCACCTTGTGCATCAACTCTGTTGCAGATCTTTGTGTCATCTGCAAAGAGACATACTTTTCCTTCCAGTCCCACTGCAATGTCGCTTATAAAGACACTGAAGAGGACTTTATCCTAATACTGAACCTGTGGTACCCCACTGCTAACCCCTTTTTCAGAGTGGACTCCATTTACTATTACTCTCTGTGTCCTATTCTCCAGCCAATTCTTTACCCAGGCTGTCATCTTGGGACCCACTCCCAGGCTGGCTAACTTGTATATTAATCTTTCGTGTGAGACTGTGTCAAATGCCTTGCTAAAGTCTAGGTAGGCCATGTCCACAGCCCCTCCCTGATCTACTACTGTGGTTTCAATGAGAGGGTAGTTGGTTTGGAAACAACTGCCTCCAAAAGGTACAAATTTTTATATTTCCTGGTTTGTCTAAAAAAATGCCCTGAACTGATTGTTGGAGTACTGCAAAACTCAGGAATTTAAAAGAACTGACAATAATATGATAATATGAACCCTGTGTTCTCACAAAGGTTTTTTACTTGGTTTATTTATTTATTTATTTATGTATTTGCAATTAACTTTATTTTATCTTATAGAATTACTAAGACAACACAAGTAACGTTTTACTTGGTTTATAATTGATTTATATATACTGTATTTACTCTGGTTGGAGATTTAATTCTGGTGTTGTCTTTGTTTGAAGCCACTCCTTAACTATGTGAAACTAAATTTAATGGTGGATTTTGGGACTATATCATTTTTTTACATTGATGTCCTTTGAAAGTAGCATGAGTGAATATCCTGTTATTAATGGAAATCCTGCAGATAAACCTTTTAAGTATTTTAGGTTAGAACAATCTTATTCAGATCATTGAGTAACTGAGTAATTGAGTTGGATGTAACCTCTTGAAGGGCTGTCCCTCTTTGCTTGGGGTAGTATATTTTATTTTATTTAGTTTTTGTTGACCGGTAAGTACACTAGGCAAATCCTGCCTATTTTCAGGCACGACCCGGGGGAGGGGGATACAGATGATTGCTAACTGACCTTGAACCAGATTAAGCTGTTGGTGGTATTTTTAGTGAATGAGGGAAATTTGGCCAGGACATCAGGGAAATTCCCCTACTCTTTTCAATAAGTGCCATGGGATCTTTAACATCCAACTGAACTACCACCAATCCAGGCAGATGGGACCTCGGTTTAACATCTCATCCGAAAGACGGCTCCTCAGAAGTGCAGCACCCCTCTCATGCTGCACTTCAGTGTCAGTACTGGGATATTAACCCAAGTGCCAAATGTGGGAACTGAACCCACAGCCCTCTGATCTCCTGACCTCAGAGGTGAGCGTGCTACCTACTGAGCCACTGACACTGGGTATCACTATACCATACTGATATTTGAGTACTAATCCATCCTGGCTACTAAGTGGACATTCCCTATAAATCAGTCATGGTCTGTAATTACCATACTTGGAAGTTAGAGTCCTGAGAAGCTATAGTGCCAGCAAAAGCAAGAAAAGAACAGGTCCTGTCACAATATACACATTCAGAACTATAGTAATTGTATAGAATTGTATCTATTCTAGGAGTGGTCCAATAATTTTGTCTGAATCAGCGAGAAGTTATTTTTAGGTTATATTGCTAGTTACATTTATAGGTACTTAGTAGAGGATACCAGGGGTAATACAATGACTATAGTTCTGAATGCGTATATTGTGACAGGACCTGTTCTTTTCTTGCTTTTGCTGGCACTATAGTTTCTCAGGACTCTAATTTCCAAGTATGGTAATTACAGACCATGACTGATTTATAGGGAATGTCCATTTAGTAGCCAGGATGGATTAGTACTCAAATATTAGTATGGTATAGTGATACCCAATGGTAAAAGGATTCCATAGAGATATTGCTCCTGTCAGCCTATAGTGGGATCTTTATGGGTGCAGTCTCAGTTACTTCATATAAAGACTATAGGACTGAATAGAACCCTGACAGTACCTGAATTGTTTTATGTGTATATGATGACAGGCAGTGGCACTGAATGTGTGCCCCATACTTGCAAAACAGGTGTTTTTTTGCAGTAACTTCCATGTCCAAACAGAATCCTCCTGTGGGAAATGCTGATAATTTTAATGGGTTCTTTATATATATGTTTTATCGAACAAATGACTTAATAGGAAGATAGTTTAGAGCATGCAGCAAAAGTTTAGATCAGAAGCTTTGTAAATGGAAACTTAACTTGTATCTAATGTATGCAGTACTGAACTGATTCAAGTATAACCTGTTTAATTGTCAAATTTATTGCAGTATTTAATGATACGTATTTATTTTTACTATTGTGTTTTCAAATGCTTTGTATAATGTGTGGATGCTTGAATTTAAAATTAACCTACCTTTTTAAACTGTACCTAATGTTGTAATGGTTTGTCTAATCTGATCAACAATACTTGAACCTACTTTATAGTTCACAAACTTATTCTCGTAGTCCACACTCATGTGTATTATTATGGTAAACAAGGTAGTCACTGTATAAATTATAACCATGCTGTTCACAAACAGTTGCCTCTCCAGGTGCCCAAAGTAAGGTTGATGGGCTAAATACAGTATGGGGCATCACGTTATAACAAGGAAGGCTAATATGTTCAGGGCTTATTTACTCCTTAAAGCATCTAACTTATTCCTAGCTTGGACATAAGATAATTCATATGAATATTAACAGCTTAGTCCATAAGAAATCTGAACTGGAGAATGACTTAAACAAATTCATCCTGAAATTCTGGTTGTCAGTGAATTAGTGCCCAGATCAACAATCCCTGACCACTAGTTTAACATGCATATTTAATCATGCATTCCATGACCCAAAACACTGCAAAACATTCTCTGTTAAGGCTGAGCCTGTAACAAGTGATCCTGTGGTCAGTGGTCACAAGGCCCTCTTTTCCCAGTTTCTGCCTGAAACTAATGATGGTAAATAAAGTGTTTAATTTACTGTCTAATGTCAGTGCAGACACCTCCACTGGTTGTGGCCTGGAACTCAGACTATTTAAACTGGCTACTCCAGTGACCACTGCACAGTAGCAAAAATACAGTATTTAATCTCTTGTTCCCTACAGGGACAGGGCCTGACTGTTGGAAATTAACAAACGTCCACTTCATAAAGATGGCTTCAGACAGCTTCTAGGAAATTATAGACCCATCTCCATCTTACCTATTTTAGTCAAAATTCTGGAAAGAGTAATATATAACCAGATGGGCTATGTTTGTGTTGAATACAAAAGGAAAAGGTGAGCATCTGGTGTAGGTCTGGATGCCAAAAAGAGCTTGAAGACTGAAGCATGTACGAAAGTATAACATTTGAAGTGTTGAATGATGTATTTTTGGAAGCTAATGATTGTATTTTTTCTGATAGTTTATCTGGAGAATCATGAGACAAAAATGAGGAATTAGATAATGTGGCAAGTATGGTTAAAAGGAATATTTGGGACGAATGGCAAAAGTTATTTAAGTTAAAATCTAAGTTGTGTCCAAGAACTTTGAACCCGAATATATTGGTCTTTGAAAACCTCGTGTACGAGGAAGTCACAGAAATGTTGAAGGTTGTGAGAGAAAAAAGCAGTGGAATCATTTGAGTCGACAGCATAAGATGGCATTGAAGCAAATGCAAAGATGGGATGATGTGATTATGAAACCAGCAAACAAAGGAGGCAGTATAGTCTTACTAAGTAATTTTGAATATGAGGGTATGGTTGCCAAGATCTTAAATGATGAGGTTAGGTACAGAAAGCTGTCCAGTAACCCAATCAATAGGTTTAAAGCAGAACTGAATGAGTTGTTAAGTGATGCAAAGATATTTGGAGACATAGCATCAAATGAATTTGACTTTTTGTGGCAAAATTATCCTACAACTCCCATTCTTTATGCTTTACCTAAAATTCATAAGAATACAGTTGCTTTTTCATTTACCAAGAACTACAGAAAGAAAACTTCCTGTAATTCATATTTGCACTCTACGAGTGTACATCTAGTCCAGTTAAGAAAATCAACACCTTATAGTCAGATGCTCTGTTTAAGGAGGAATTATAGTACACTGGAAGATTTTAAAATTGAATTAGATGAAATGATCGATAGATTCATAGCAAGAGGCTATGATCTGAAGTTATTGCAGAAAGCAAGGGATAAGGCATTAAAGGGGGAAAGAAGTGAGCTCTTAACTACATCAGTTAACCTTGATAATGTACAGGAACCAGTAACATTGAGCATAGAATATAACCAAATTTCGGGTAAAGTGGGAAATATTGTGCATAAGTATTGGCCTGTTCTGATGAATGATGCTACTTTAGCTACAGTGTTAGGGGAAAAATCTGTATTTCATTTGGACATGCATGTAACATCGAGGATTTACTAGTCCATAGCAACTACCAACCAGTTACAGAAAGAACTGATGTCATGTGCTTCAAGAAGTGTAAACAATTCAGTGTTTGTCAGTATGGTTGGGAAGGGAACTGTTTTACTCATCCAAAAAGTCTGAAAAAATATCCTATTCAAGAATGCATAACAAGCAGTGTAACACATGTAATATACTGATTTGTCTGTCCCTGTGATATGTTGTCTATTGGGATGAAAAAAGTCCCATAAAAAATGCATACAAGAGCACATAATTTAATTAGTTAATTTATTTATTTATTGAGGTCTCGGATTACAACCTTTGGACTGAAAGCCCATTTACAAAGGTTCCAAATCAGCAGTACAACATGGAGGACACAAAAATACAATACTGTTACACAGAAGACATCAGAGTATAGATACAATTCAGTGCGACAAGGTTACAGACTTCGTTTACATACAAATTTTAGGCATTTGCAAAACATTGGTTAACAAAGGAGCTGTGTCAGTAGCACAGAATAAGAGAGCCACAGTGGTTTAAAAGACAGACTCAAAGGTTGCATTTGGCATATAATAAAAAAGAACATATGATTTCAAGGATAGTGCCCATGAACATGTGTTTTAGGCAGTCAGATAGGTTATGATTGTTCAAAAGATATGTAGAAAGGCAAAGAAACAATGTGACAGGAAACATGCAGTGTCAAAGGCCCATAGTCACCAGAGATAAGTAGTAATTGCTGGGTGGGGGAGGTGAGGCGAGAGAGAGGGATAACATTGATTGGTAAGGTAGGGGGAGGCATTAGAGAGGTCAGGTGAGGGAGTAAAGGGGGATGAGATTGAGGGGGATGAAAGGGTAGTGAGAGATGGGGCAGGAGGAGAACTACAAAGAACATAACTCCTGTAGCGCAAGTAGCTGGCAGCAGAGATTAGCAGGAGGTAAGAGCCAGTAGAGACACTTCAAGTGATCAGCTTTCAGAGTATCTGTTAGGAGCAGGAGCATTGATAACAAGCTTGAGAAGTGAGAGTGAAGCTGAGCTTTGCAAGGACCAAGCCTAGGGACATTGTTCATGATGGCATGCAGTGAGTTAAGCAGGTTTGGGGCACGGAAGGCGAAAGATCTCTGACCCTGCGCCGTGTGGTGGAATGGTACCTTAAAGGTGTGCCTTTGTGATCCACGGGTAAGTCTAGCTGGCTCAGTAGGATTTATAAGGGACTGTACCCCTGGGGGGGTCAAGCCTAAGGTGGCCATTTTGGCCAGGAGACAATTTTGGTATTTTATTCTGTAGTCAAGGTCGAGCCATCCCATGCGGGTGTATAACCCACATGTATGGGTGAGACATAGCACACTCAGGAAAAGCCAGCATGCTTTGTTGAGTGTCACTGCAATTCTTTTTAGGGTCGTATTGGATGCTGTACTGTAGACAACTAGCCCATAGTCGACGACATAGAAGACTGAGCTTGTTATTGCAATTTTGAGAGCATCGGCTGTTAAGCAGTGTCTGTGCCTGTAAAGTTGCCCAATTTTCCAGCTTGCAGATTGCGTGACAAGATTGATGTGTAATGAGTATGATAGTGAGCTATCCAGTGTGACTCCTAGGTATTTGAAGCTATGGACCATTTCTAGGGTTTCATTTTTATTGTTGTGGATTGTAAGTTTTGCTGAGTTGTGCTTACTGTGATTAGAGGCGTACAACACAGTTTTTGTTTCTTGTAGTTGAGTAGCATTCGTGAGTTAATGAACCAATCTTCTACTAGTGAGAAGTCTGCTTGCATTCTGTCCTGTAGGGATGCAGCATTCGGATGACTTGTAAATAGCACGGCATCATCCGCATAGAGGAGAATGCGATCCTGGCACACTAGTGGGAATTAGTTTAGTAATAAGCTAAACAAAAGGGGTACCAGAATGGAGCCCTGGGGGATGCCTGTGCTGATACCGAGGTTATCTGAGAGGGTGCTTCCAATTTTTACTCGCTGTTCATGACCAGTAAGTTAGCTGTGGAACCAGCCCAGAGATGTTGTGAACACAGCAGCTTCACTGAGATGGGCTAGGAGAAGTATATGATTCACTGTGTCGAAGGCCTTAGTGAGGTCAATGAAGGTTGCCCCCATTAAGTGCCCTTGGTCCAGTGAGTCATGTATGAAGCCTGTGAACTTGACCAAGGCTGATGTGGTGCTGTTTTTTTCTGAAGCTGTGCCATTCGGTGCATTGTAACTGGTATTTGTCTAGGTGTTCAACTAGTTGGTCATAGACTATTCTTTCCAGAACCTTGGATATAGAGGTTAGTACTGAGATGGGCCAGTAATTGCAGTAAATAGTCTTATCTCCACTTTTAAAAATAGGTGTGACAACTGCTGATTTCCAAATTTTTGGGAGCCACCCAGTGATTAGGGAGAGGTTGAGTATTTTTGTCAGGGGTGATAGGACCTTATCAATGGTGAGGGTGGCTAGTTTTAAGTCGAGGTTGTCGCTACTGTGCCTTGTCTTTCTGAGTGGTTGTAGCAGGTATTTTTTTGCCTCATTTTTCAAGATAATACAAAGGTAAAGTAGCAGGGCTTTACTAGCATGGGGAGGAGTAGTTGTGCTTCTATGGATAGTTG
Organism: Neoceratodus forsteri; assembly: GCA_016271365.2. Classification (NCBI taxonomy): domain Eukaryota; kingdom Metazoa; phylum Chordata; order Ceratodontiformes; family Ceratodontidae; genus Neoceratodus; species Neoceratodus forsteri. Next base: position 962,060,941 of record CM028132.1, on the reverse strand, counting down.
GGGAGGGTCTAGGTAGTTGGGTGGGAGAACTTCACTGAGGTTGGTAAATACCTTGTTAAATGTATTTGCTATTGTTATGGTAAGATCACCATTGAGGTTTAGCATAGTGGGTGTAGATTTATCAGAAGACCCAGTAAGGGACTTAATATTAGCCCAAAACTTTCAGCTGTCACTCCAAGAGTTATCCAATTCAGTCCTGAAGAATTGCCTCTTTGCCATGTGAATGGCCTGGTTGTAGGTGTTTTGGGCTGTTTTGTACTTTTGTAAGTCATGAGGGGAACCAGAGCTTCTTGCTGTCTGCCAGAGAGTGTCCCTAGCCTGTAGCTGAGCAACGAGGGATGGTGTTATCCATGACTTCTCACTGCCTTTGACCTTCTTTTTGTGAATGGTGGAAAGCTGTTGCAAGCTCCATTGAAGGTCTTGATGAATGAGACTAAGGCAAAATCAACATCTACTGCTGAAAAGGTATCAGACCAGTTTAGTTGCTTGAGGTATTCTCTAAGTGGGCCCAGTTGCCCCTTTCTTAGGGTGCATACTTTGATCTCTTTCGTAGGAAGTTTGGGTGTCTTGTTTGACCACTCGCAGAGTATCGGGGAGTGGTCACTTATGGCGTCAGGGAGGACAGTTGTACTTATGATGCATTCAGAGTTGTTTGTTAGCAACCAGTGGAGTAGGGTGCTGGTACCAGTTCTATAGTTAGTGTGTGTGGGGGAGGTGACTAGTTGTTCATAGTTTATTGAGGTTGTGGAATCTCTGTAAGGGGCAGCATCCTTAGACAACCAGTTTATATTGAAGTCACCAGTCACTATGGTCTCTGTATTACAGTGTTGGTCGGAGAGGTAGTTGTGTAATATTTTAAACCCTTCAGCCTGCACCTTGGGAGGGCTGCATGCAGAGACAATATTTATAGCCCTGCTATGGGTTCCAAGAATGACCCATAAAAGTAGTATTTGAACGTCATTTTCAGTTTTAATAGGTGGAAGAAGATGACTCTTAAGGTGGTTTTTAATGTAAATAATGCATCCCCCACCTCTCTTCCCAATACGATCCTGTCTGAATGATGTGTATCCTTTGAGCCGGACTTCAGAGTTAGGGATCCTGGGTGTGAGCCAGGTTTCTACAATAGATAGCATGTCTGGTTTATGCTGTTGTGCCCATCCTTGCAGTGCATCTAGCTTAGCCGAAAATTCAGTCTGTAGTTTCAAGATTAGCAAGTCAATTCTTTCAGGTCACAAATTCAGCCTGTAAACCCATGCCCAGGAAGCTGAGCCAAGCAGCCCCAGGCAGCAGTCCCAGGAACAGTAACAGACAGCCAACTACAGAGTCAGCCAATGGGCAGCAGAAGGAATTTTGTTTGAGCCTATTGCAGGCTGTGCAGAACCCAGGGCAGAAAAAGAAATTCCCGGGTTCCGAACCATACCTTCAGTCAGTAGATCTGCCGTGTCTCGGGGAGTGGCCGTGTAGGGGGGTCCATTCCGCTGGCTGCAAGCTAGGTGGTATTGATTCGCCCAACCAGTGGGGCTCCTGAGGGAAGGAATAGTGTTAATGTAAATATAAACAGTCCTGTTACAATTCATTTTAGAGATGTGCACAATGCGAGTCCAAAAGGTTTGAAATTTATGGGATTAGAATGTGCAAGGAATGGGAAAAAAAATAGAGTGCCTTTAAATGTAAAATTACCACAGCTAGAAAGTGTTTGGATTTGGAGACTACAGAGCCTAAAGCCTCAAGAGCTTAATGATATTCTAGACCTCAAACCCTATATAAAAGTTGATGAAATTAACTATTGATTGGAGTGTGTGTGTGTGTGTGTGTGTGTGTGTGTGTGTGTGTGTGTGTGTGTGTGTGTATACATATTGTGTACTATTTGTGTTTTTGTAATTGATATTGCCTTGTAGTTAAAGTGCTTTTTACTGAATATAGACTGCATATGTGATTGAATGTAAACAATATTTTGTCTCTCTGTTCCTCATAGTTTTTCCAAGAAGAAAGAGCTCTGTCCATAGAAATAGTAGCCTCTGTACACATAAATCCTTATAATGGCAAAGGTGGACCTGATGACCACACAGTGCATACCTGAAAGAAAATGAATTAGACAGCCCAAACACAGAACACTGGAACTAATAAAATGTTTATATGAAAGTGGACTGTGCTTAGCATAAGGATGACAGTATTACACAAATCATGCCTTATATATGATGGTTCGATTAAAGGACCTTAGGGCAAATAAGATGCCTGTTCAATATTAGAATAGTATGCACTGTTTAATGCTCTAATGAATTTATCTTATAAATGATGGTCCGATTAAAGGACTTCAGAACAAATAAGATGCCTGTATTTACTAGGTTCGATGTTAGAATAGCATGTACTGTCTAATGCTTCAGTGAATTTATCTAAGTGTCCCATGTTCATAACAATATAAAAATGTATTTAAACTAAGTAATATGTAACGAGTATGTTAACAAAATTGAAAAAAAAACCTTGGCTCTTGGTCAGGAGGTTAATCTTTCTAACACTTTGTCCTCCTTTCTGAACATCTCAAGTGGGGTTCCTCGGGGCTCCATATTGGGTCCCCTTTTGCTATCTTTGTTTATCAACCCCTAGCCCTCCAATGTTGTACTTCAAAAACTCTGCTCTACACTAACATGCAATCATTTCTCAAACAATATTGGAGACATTAATCATAGTTTAAACCAAGACTTTGCAACATTGCAAAATTGGTTTGTAGTGTATGGTGGAATGTAATTTTTCATGGAAAGCAGGCCTGTTGTGCTGCCTTAGTGACATCAGTTTTGTTGTGCTGCAATACAGCCATCATACTGCAGCACAACAATTTGTAATGTGACCACACATCATTAATCTGCAATCCACAGCTGCTGTCATTAGCACTGTAATCTACATTTTGTCAGTTTCTGACAGAAACACAGCACTAATGTCCATCATTACGGCAGCTGTGATATTTCCTAAATGCCTAAACATTTAGATGAGCCTATCACTCACCCTCCATCCAACTTCCTGATCCTCCCCCACTGCACAGTTAAGACTGCCACCAAACCCATAAGCACCCCACAGCTGCCATTAAAGTAAAAATGATGTGCTCACTCAACAGTTTGTTCTGCTCCTAAACTGTTGTAATGTGCCTCCAAAACAGATGTCTGCCGATCCTGATTGGTAGTACAGGAGAAGGATAGGCTTAGGCACAATGCCTGATCCAGCATTTCAACCGCATCCCCTATTACTATACTATCTGTCACACCCTTAGTGAATAACCTTTTCACTCGCAACAACCTCTGTTCAGGTATTCTGGTTACCATAGTACAGTACAGGGCTAAGCACAGTCTCAGCATTCTGGCATTAGGACTCTCACTACTGTATCACAACTGCAACCAACACAGGAAGGTAAAAAAAAATTAAATCTCAGGCTAAGGCTTGTTACATGTTGCCCATACCCATACACTATAAAAGACAATGTATGGGCAGCCATTCACAACAAGCCTGAGTTGGCATTTTGGGGTTGCCAAGGCAACTGCTCCATGCCAACACAGGTTTTCTGTACATGACTTCCCATACATTATTCTCTATATTCAGAATAAGCCAATGCTAAATTAAAAGAAGATAAAAGGCATGCTTTTCAGATCCACAGCCAGAGTAAATTCTCTTGCTCATGCCTTTAACATGCAGTATACACATTAGGCAGTTCAAAATTGGAGGCTGTCAGCAGTTTTAAATATCTAGGGATCCACCTTGCTCCCTGTCTACCCATTTACATTTCACCTAGACCATCTTACTATTCAACTAAATAGAACATTTGGGATCCTTTACACAGTTAAGTGGTGCCTTACTGACAAAGCTTGATTGGCCATTGCAAACCACAGCCTTCTCCCCCTCCTGGATTATGGCACCATTCTTTTTACCTTCTTGTCTGACAGGGAAATGTCTAGGCTCTAGTTCTCTTCTCAGTGGTATAGGATGTTTTGTCCTTAACGCAGATAGGATACACTATTGCTTAATCTATAGGGATCTCAGATGAATATCCCCTGAAGCCAGGTTCAACTATGTGCTGGGCAGCACCACTTATAAAATGCTTGCTGTAGCACTCCCTCCTGTTCATCTAAATTGTTTCACTTCCCAGAAAGACATCAGGCACTCAATTCAGCATCAGCTAATCTACTGTCGATTCCTCAGTTCAGAACTTCATTGGGTCAGCATCCCTTTGATTATGTCATTCACAAACTCTGGAACACCTTACAGGCCAACCTGTGGAGGGTAAAATATTTTTGGTTCTTTAAATGTTTGTACAAACTGTACCTTCTTGATCTTTGTAAATGTAACTGTTTCACTTGATGAGGAATGTAAATGTTCACCCATTTATCACTACCTATACCTCTGTATAGTTTGTGTAATGTCTAGGTCACCCCTCTAAATGGGCTTTGTCCCAGTGGGTTCCAACTGGTTACCAAAAGTCTAGATAAGTAAATAGTGGTACTTGAAGAATAGTGGCAGCGCACACCTTGTGAAAACATCAGGAAGCTAGTAAAGCCCCCATAATTTTAAAGTATGTTTCCTGAAGGTGAATTCTGTCACTTCTCCCACTCCTACAGCTGATCTAGAAGTACTATTCTCAGGAAACAGACTGGTGTACGGGCACATAGTAATTATTTTCCCATTGAGGGGGATCCTCATAGCATATCCCTTGCTAGGAGTCTGTAGACAGAGCTGGTTGACTGAGTACTTAGCATGCATGCTGGGACAAGCAAAACTCTTTGCTGCGAAACCATTACATTTGTCTTTTATCTTAGGAGCCTTTCCTTTCCACATCTGCATATCTCCTGGCCTCTGCTTTCAACCCCAAGCAGGGCACCACACATTTAATTGCAGTTAACAAGAACACATTTATTTACATGTTGGTGCTGAAACAAATATGTTGCTCCACATCCAAAGTGTAGTCAACAAACAGGGCACGGCCCAACACATAATTAAAAGAAATAGGTCAACATGCACAAAGCACTTAAAGCAAGTACTGCAGTTAAAAAAGATTAAAGTAAAGATAAAACTCTGCACAGCAGGGACTGCAAATCCTAAAAATAGTCTCTTCAGGTCATGCAAAAGTGTAAATCAAGCATCATTTGAAGCAGTTGACTATCTTGCAGGGTACACTCTTGCCTATGGAACATGTTTTGTATCAGCTCATTAGTGGAAACCATAAGGCATAGTTGGTGTAATGCATTTTCAAGTCCAGTAAACATATGTCATCTCACTGGGAAACCCTATATGGCAAACTCAGCACCCATTTCTCCCTTCTCCACTGCAATCATGATCCAGTCAGGCATCCATAGCAGTACTCATACCAAATTTTGGTTGTTTTAGACATAGTCCTCCACCATTCCTTTGAGAGTGAATTGCCTCTCCTAATCGGAAATTTAGGAATGATCTCTTCTACGCTCTAAAGGTCTGAACTTCACAGCTGGGAGCCCTTCTTTGATGCACTTCCAGAATTAATCCCTTAGCATAGCTTTGGTAGATTCATGACCCATTGCAGAAACCATTAGTGTTGAGTAGCCAAGGACTGTGGGCCAGGGGAAGACTGGTAGCAGTCCCCCACCAACCCCTCACCCCCCATCAGCTTGTGTCACGCTAGCTTTCAACCTCTACAAGGATTATACAATATGCTTACATAAACTTCCATAGGACTAATGACAGACCATTAGGACCTCTAACAACAGCATCAATGACTTCAAGTGACCTCAAGGAAACAGCACATGAATTAAATAACTCTTTTGCATCAGTGTTTGATAGTACTGGCAGTATCCCAATTAACCCAAATACTGATGAAAACCTTAACAAATTCAACAATGCTAATCTAAATCTGTCCAGCTCAGAAAAGATTGTGCAGAAATTATGTACATTGAGTGTTACCTAATCAGCTGGCTCAGAATTTGCAACTGCAGGTATTAAAAGAACTTAGGACAATAATTGTGTACACAGTAACCTACATTATTAACAAATAACTAAATGAGAGAAGAGTACCATCAGACTAGAAAGTAGTAACCATGGTACCAATATATAAAAAAGGTGACAAATCTAGAACTGAAAATTACAGGTCTATCAGCCTAACATCTATAATTGTTAAATAGCAGAAGGATTTATCTCAAATAAGCTAATTGATCACTTAAATACAAGTGGTTTAATGGATATAAATTAGCATGGTTTCACAAACAAAATATCATGGGTAACAAATCTTCTGAGTTTCTATGAAAAGATTAGCCTTGTACTTGGTCAAAGCATTTTGAAGGATATAACATACTGGGACTTCATGAAGGCATTTGATAAAGTGCCCCATAATATATTACTTGACAAATTAAAAGAACTCAGTACAAGCTCACAATACATTAATTGGATCAGATCCTGGTTAACTGGTAGGACCCAAAGGGTAAGAATACATGTAGTATTATCAGAAGAGCATTCAGTAACCAGTGATGTACCTCAGGGCTCCATGCTTGGTCCCTTATTATTCAATATTTGTATTAGTGATCCGGATAAAGGCTGCAATGTTACCATAAATAAATTTGCAGATGACACAGAAATAGGAGGTCAAATTGAAAGTATGCAAGCTCAAGAAAATATGAAGCAGGCCCTAATGAATCTTGAAAAATGGACAAAAGAGAATACAATGGAGTTCAACATTGAGAAGTGTGTAGTGATTCACTGTGGGAAAACAATATACAACAAAAGTATTATCTCAATAGTAAAGAGCTTAATAGAGTAAATCACAAAAGATCTGGGTATATTAATCAATACTAAATTAAAATTCAAAGAGCACTGTAAAGCAATAGCCAGTAAAGCTAATAGGGTCCTAGGGTGCATGAGGAAATAATTTACTAAATGTGAAACCATTATTAGCCCACTCCATAGGTCATATGTGCACCACTACTTAGACTATTACTGCCAGGTATGGAGCCATATCTTAAAAAAGATACTGAACTACTGAAAATAGTGCAGTGTCATGCAACCAAATTAATACCAAATATAGTCAATAAACCATATGAGGAAAGGCTGTGACATCTTGGTCTGCACACACTGGAGTGGAATACACTACAAGGGGATTTAATGTGCATGTACAAAATACTAAGGGAAAAGTAGCTCATCTCACAAATGGGGTGCAAATATGAAAACTATAACAACAACTTTTGTAAACATCAGTGCCAGACTGAGACCAGTGTAGCCAGGAGACAGCCAAGAAGGAACTTTTTCACAAATTGCACAGCAAAGATATTGAACATATTACCTGAATATATAAGTGCCCCCAGTGAAATAACATTTAAAAACAAAATTGACATGTTTCTGACTGAGAATAATATTAAAAGATACAGCCACTGAGAAATGAGGGGTACAGTTTAAAAAGACAACTAGCCTTTCATTGTCTCATTGTTTCCTAGTATTGCTACTAGTACTGATTTGCAGGTATCCTGAATCCAAGCTCTAATGACTGTATATGGTTGCACTAAAACACACACCTGAGTCACTATACTCTGCTTTTCAGTCAGGCAAACCTTCTGCATGTGGTCAAGTTGAGATACTAAACAGTAAAGTCACCCAAGTAACCCCTTTGAGGAGAAACACCCTTTGTACATACGAACATACGAAAATGTCAGCAGATGAAGGCCTCACAGTCTATTGAGTCTGCTCAATTTTTCAGCTCACAGTTCAGACAACTGCTGCTGCCCCTCCCCATTGCCCCCTATCCACATTGTTTCCCCAAACTGAATTCCCCACTCTGGTCAACTACCCCACCGCCCATCCACACACACACACACACACACACACACAACTTGTATTCTGCCTTTGAACATATCCCACAACCTTTTAAAGCTCCCCACTGATTTCAGAGAGATCACCTTCTCAGGCAGTGGGTTCCATGCCAGCACCACCCTCTCCATGAAGTAGTGCCTCCTCATCTCCCTCCTGAACCTACTCCCCCTCCAGTTTCAGACTATACCCTCTCTTGATCCTCTCCCTCTTCAATCAAAACATACCCTCACTACTAACTCTGTTTATGTCCTTCAACTACTTAAAGGTCTCAATCATATTGCCTCCGTCCCTTCTATCCTCCAGGAAGTACATGTTGAGCTCCTTCAACCTACCCTCATAGGGTTCCTCTCTCATCCCCCTGATCATCTTGGTCACCTGCCTCTGGACTCCCTGCAACATCTTGATGTCCTTCTTTACATAGGGACACTGGATTTGCATACAGTACTCCAAGTGAGGCCTCACCAATGATTTTTACAGTGGAAGGATTGCTTCCTCCTTCCTAGAGGTGATTCCCCTAGCAATGCACCCCTGCATTTTGTTGGCATTGGCTCCCACTTTTCTACACTGTGCTGAGTGATTCATATTCCCTGTGACCACCACCCCAGATCCTTTTCCTCCAAGGAGACGATAAACCGCTCCCCACCCAAATGGTAACTGTACTCTGGGTTTCTGGCTCCGAAGTGCATGACCTTGCACTTCTTAGTGTTGAAACCCAGCTGCCAAGTGTTTGACTAGAGCTCAAGTTTTTCCAAATCCTCCTGGAGTACTCTCCCACCTTCCACACTGTCCACCACTGCACCTATTTTGGTATCAGCAGTGAACAGACTTATCTTGCTCTTAACCCCTTCAGCTATATCAGCTGTGAAGATGTTAAAATAGCATTGGCCCCAGAAATGAGCCCTTTGGAACCCCACAGATGACTGCTTAGGGTGTTGAGAGTCCCTCCACCACCACCACTCTCTGCTGTCTGTTTCTCAGCCTGTTCTCTATCCACCTGATCAGCTTCTCCCCTGCCCCCAAGTTCTTCATCTTACTTGTAAGTCTTCAATGCAGCACTGAGTCAAAGGCCTTGCTGAAGTCCAGATACAGGACAGCAACTGCCTGACCACCACCCAGTGCCTTAGTCACCCAGTCAAAAAGGTCAACCATGTTTGTTTGACAGGACCTCCCTGGGATGATGCCATGCTGCTGGTCATCCTGAAGACTGTTCTCTTCCAAGAATGCCACCATCCTCTCTTTTAAGATAGTCTCCATTAGTTTTCCAAGTATGAATGTGAGGCTGACCAGCCTGTAATTACCTGGCTCATCCTGGGGTCCACTCTTATGGAGGGGCACCACATGTGCTGTCTTCCAGTCTAGAGGCACACATCCTGTATGTAGGGAGGTATTGAACAAATCAGTCAGAGGTGCTGCCAGGACTTCTGCCAGTTCCTTCAGGACTTTTGAATGTATCCCATCTGGTCCTGGCACCTTGTCTGTCTGTAAGGACTTAAGGCCCTCAAACACTCTTTTCACAGGGATCTCTCCATTCATTATCCCCTCTTCTCCTCCACCACTGCCTATCCTGTCATTTTCCTGGGGAAGGGCCCATCTTGTCCCCTGGTAAATACTGAGCAGAAGTACTCATTTAGAACCTTTGCCTGTTTAGCCCCCTTTTCTACCTACCCTCCATCCTTCTTGACCCTGGTGGTCTGTTCTCTGCAGCTCCTCCTCTCCCTGATGTACTTAAAGAAATCTTTTTTGCCTTCTCTAATCCCCTGTGTAAGCCTTAACTCCTTTGAGACCTTGGCTGTCCTTACAACCCTGCTCACCTCACTGGATTTCTTGTTGTACTCTTTCCTATCCGCCTCCCTGCAGGTCCACTTGAAGGTTTTCAAGGATGTCTTTTTTTCTCTCTCACCCTCTCTTACACCCCCTCAGTCCACCAACTTGGTTTTCTGGATCTTGCTTTCTTACTTCTGCTCTTAGCTTTGTGCAGGTGTTTGTGGCCTCTGCCATTCCCAACTTCAAGATGCCCCATTTCTGACTGGTATCCATATCCGGGCTAATAGTGGCTACATGACCCTAAGTATGGTTGCCATCTTGCTGAAGTCTGCACTTTTGAAATCCATGACCCTGGTTTTGGTAAGTGTCCCCTTCCTTCCCAAATCAAGGGAGAACTATACTGTATGAAGGTCACTCTCCATCAGGGGGTCCTCATCCTCAACCCTCACATCTCGTACCTGGTCACCATCTGATAATACATGGTTTCAAATGTTCACCTCTCTGGTCAGCTCATTCACCTGTTGTGACAGGAATGCATCCTGGAAGGCTTCTAGTATGATTTGTTCCCTGGTGCTAGCAGAAGTCATGGTGCTCCAGTCCACCCCCAGTAGTTTGAAGTCACCAACCTGCCACAGTCCTGCCCCTGCTACAATGCTTCTGTAATGTAGCCACCAGCTCTCTATCAATTTCCTCAGACTGGGAGGGTGGTTGGTACACTACCCTCAGCCCAACCTTCCTGCCCTCTGCATTCTGTGTGTTAACCTACAAGATCTCTGCCTTCCCCTCCTCCCCTTCTTCCCTACTGCACACTATCCCATCCCTTACAAAAAAATATTCCCCCTTCCCTTTCCATTTAATTTGTCCCTCCTATACAATCTGTATCCAGGAATCATTAAGTCCCAGTCCTGGTACTGGTAAGGTCATGTCTCTGTGATGGTAGCTATGTAGACCTCTCCCTCTGCCATCAGTGTCTGGAGCTCTGGTAGCTTGTTCCCGAAGCTCCTTGTGTTTATGAAGACCACCCTCCAGCCAGACCCCTGGCCCCTCTTATCCTTCTCTTGCTCCCAGCTTCCTCCCCTTTTTGAATTTCGCACAATTCCCTTATTGCCAGCTGAGAGGGAGGCAAAAGGCCTCCATACCTTACATCTCAGACTGTTTCCCAAGTCTTAGCCCCCTTAGTTTAACTTATATGTGGTTGTGACAAACTCTTCTAGTTTCTACTTCAGGACTCCTGATCCCTTGCTGCTCAGGTGAAGTCTATCTGAGGCATACAAGTTCTTGTTTTTCCATGTTGACCCCCAGCCCCCCACCAATCCAAATCCCATAGTTCTGCAGCAATCCATAAACCATTCATTGCACTCCTTTATTCTTTGTTTTCTGGCTGTACTTGCCTTCGGTACAGGCAGAACTTCTGAGAAGGCAACTGTTTGCCCTTCCTTGTTGTATACCCTGGCCAGCTCTCTGAATCTAGCCTGAACTTCCTGTACACTGTTTCCCTCCAAATCATTTGTACCAAGGTGCACTACTATGTGAGGCTTCCCCCTTGCCTCTTAACACAGGTTGGTATAATGTGCCTCACTTTGTGTGCTGTCATACCTGGTATGCAGTTCACCTAGCTAGAACTTCTCCTGTCCTCCTTGCCTCCCCATCTGATACCTTTTAGTATGGAGTCCCCCAGTATGATGACTCTTCTGCCCCCTCCTTGCTACCTTCCATTAACTCCTCCCTCTGTCTGACTCTTGTCCTGCTCTTCCAGCCTTCTTATCTTCCATTGTCCCCCACTGCACCCAATTCCTCCTGCCTGTGGTCCCCTTGTTGATTACATCATCTTTCTCCCTAGTAATTATTTTCTCCACATCCCCCTGCCTACTAAATGCTATGTTTCCCAATTTTGCCCCTGTTTCCCCTTTTCCAGTACCAGTCTCTGGAATGTGTGTGTTTCCCTCACCCCGTCTTCCCCCACCTACTAGTTTCTATGTTTCTCATATTTGTCCCTGTTTTCCCCTTTCCAATCCCAGTCTCTGGAGTGTGTGTACTTCTCCCTGCCCTCCCCCCTGGGTCCCTGCCACCCTTGTGACTCTTGTCAAGTGGTGTGTCTACCTTGCTTGTGGACAGTCCCCTACCAATCCAAACTTCAAGATGTCCCATTTCTGGCTGGTATCTGGTTATGTCTGTGGGTCTCACTGTTTCTCCCACTCTTCCTGACCTCAACTATCTCCTTGACCTCCTTCCCTTCCCTCATCCACTAGGCTAGCCAGTGGTGAGTATCTGCCCCCATACAACATCCCTGTGTGTTTGCTTGTTTCCTGATGTACCACCATGTGAGTCTGACCATTGCTTAGCCAGTGCTTCTCTTCTCCCTTTTGCTCTTACCACGTCTCACTTCCCTGACTCTGATATCACCCGGTCCTGATAACTGGGTAACCATATAACACTTGGTACAGCTCACTTTGCTCCTGGCTCAACAGAAGACCTGTGCCACATCCCATATGCTAATTATATTGGTTCTCCTACCAGCCAGTTATGCTTCATAGTGCCTGATGTCATTCTCAGCAAGAAACCTAAAATAGTGTGTTAAAGAATCCACTAAAGGTCAAAGAAACAGTAGTGATCAAGCACTGCTGAATCTAATCCTTAACAACAAGGATAAACAGGTTCAGGAAGTGAACACTGTATAACCATTGGTAACAGTGACTACAACATAATTAAATTTATTAAGAAACGACAAGGGCAGGGTATGCATGTTAGTAGGTGTGAGTAAACAAAGGCACCATATGGTAGCATTACAGTAGATGTGGAATTTTCAGGCATTTATTTCATTTAGCATGATTATCTAGTATGGACTAGTTCAGATCAGCTAAAGGTGTAGTCTTAAGTTGTACAATTAACACAGTCTATAGAACATGCACAGAAATTCATTAAACAGGAAAAACATACAAGTTAAAGCAGCAATCTATCAAACTGATAAGAACACAGTAGAAGAAAGGAAATTCATTATAGGTGCCGTCAGTATTGCTTATGTGAATTGGTAATTAACTGCGATACAAGACAGGAGTCAAAAAGAGTAAATTCCATTAAAATAATCTAGTCTACCAAACAAGTCTCAGCAACATTATGGACACAAAAAACTATTGTTGGAGCTGTCAGATGTTTATTGTCAGTAGCATGGAAGAATGAGGTCAGGAGTTCACCAGTAAAAAGTGTAGGATAATTGATGAACTAATCAACACATCAGTAGGGTAGAGGCGGGTGGGGAAAAAAATGGAGGAAAATTAAGCCTGGCAGGCTCAATGATGGTCTTCCACTGCAGGGGGCTGTCCCCAGATTCTAGACTGGGTCTCTGGGAGGGAGGAGAAGTCAGCACCTCCTTCCTGGCACCTCCACAGGGGCCAATCCATGGGGGAACTACCAGGGATTGGCAAGAATGAGAGCAGCAGGACTGGAGAGAGACAGTCCCTCTGTCAGGAGTGCTGAAGTTGCCAGCCAGGGCTCAGGAGGATAAAAACCCTATGGAAAAAGAAAAGGAAGCAAACCAGGAAGAGAGAGGTGTGTTACAGTGATAGTCTAGCACCACTCACATATGAGCAGATTTGATCTACTGGAAGATGAGATATATGAAGAAACTCATAACATGCCCGATAAGATAAACCCAACAATGCCAAACAGGACAAAAGGCAAGATTACAATGTTTGTGGGTGACAGTGTCCTAAAGTATACAGGAAGGCAAGTGTGCCAAAAAAGACAAATAAACAGGGGATTCTGCTGTCTGAAAGGAACCAGAATTAGATAAGTTACTGAAACAATTAAGAGACTCCTGGAGCCCCTTGGAGACCAATTCCTGGTGGTCATACATGTAAGACTGCACAAAACCAGTGGCAAGAAAAAGGAATAAGGCATGAGAGACTTCTTGAACCTAGGACAGAAGATTAATGAAAGAAAAGCAAAAGCTGTTTTCTCAGTGATACTACCAATTCAGCTAGCAAATGAAAGACACAAAGCCTGGAGTCAAAGGATAAATGCTTGAATCAAGAGTTGGTGCAAGGAAGAAAGATTCACATATCTTAAAAACTGAATTATTTTTGCCAGATGAGCAGATCTTTTCAGGATAGGTGGATTACACCTGATTCTAAACAGAGAAAGTATTTTAAGAAACTGGATTAGCAGAATAATAAAGGTGACTTTAAACTGGCCATACTGTAGGGAGGGGAATGATACTCAAATGGGCTAGTGAAGCAGAGAATAGGGAGAAGAAAAATGCAAAAACCATTAAACTGTTTAATTCAGAGAAGGCAACAAATAAGACAAGTGAGGCAACACGTGAGGCTGAGAAGTGGAACAAAGCAAACTGCAGGTGGATGTACACATGAAGGAGTCCACACATCTTTTTCCTGATACCCACTTTCTACTAAGATACTGTACTAGCAGGAGAAAGGGGGAAATGAGACCCAGCTCTGCTGATTTCTGACTTGTCTCTTTAAAGACCATATGCACTGGCTGTATGCAGGTTTGGAAATCCCTGTGGCAAAGAGCATAAATGATCCTCACCTGGGAGGTATAAAAAGGAAAACAGACAGAACAAGAAGGATTTGGGGCCTTGAGGGAGTGAGAGAACAGGGCTGCTGTGAACTAGAGAGGAGAGTCAAGCAAACATGTATTGTGTTTTGTATTTGCTGTGCCAAAGTAAACTGCTTTGAACCCTTATTTGGTGCTGAAGTAAAGCAACTTTACATTTCATTGAACTTTACCTGGAGTTTTTTTTTCTGAGGGATCACCCAAATGTCTTGGTTTGCTACAACACTGTTACAGTACACAAATGCATGAAGCCTGGGAAACAAACTGCCTGAACTTGGGGCACTGACTATCACGGAAGAATTGGACATAATAGAGATAACAGAGGCTTGGTGGGATGTCAGTCACCTGTGAGAAGGGGCTATAGACAACAACAAACTATGATCCCATGAGGAATGGCTGGAGGCCTTTAATATGTATATGCTGGAGGCCAGGAGGAAAAGGGATGACATGTTAGAGATGTACAAGTTGGAAAGGGGAATTAACAAAGTGAATATTTAGGGCCTGTTCATCAGGAACAGTTGTGCATTAACAAGAGGGCATGAATAGAGGCTCGTCAGTAGGAACTGCAGGAGAGATGTGAGAGAATTCTACTTCACTGAGGGAGTGGTTAAGTCATGAAACATACTGCCAGTAGAGGTGTTGGGACAGGGAGCATAAAGGGGTTCAGGAATGGGAGGACAGATATAGAGGGCTGGTAAGACTGAAAGAAGGAGTTAGGGATGAAAGAGGATAGAGGAAGGGGGTGGCTTGGGGTAGGTGCTAGGGCTAAAAGATCTTTTAAGATGGTCAGTGTCTGTTTCTATGTTTCTATCTGGTTGTATTAGGAAATAATCCAAGAAATGCAATTGAAGTTAATAGGGGTTTCATGTGATATATGATGATATAGCCCCTCCCTGCCTCATTTTTTTCTCTTTCCTATTTCTTCCTACGCCTTGCCCATCTCCACTCCTAACTTTCTCCTGGCATGCCTAAAAACCAGTACACTGACTGGGTGTGCACCCAGCCGTGTCTGGCCCTTGTCGGGTTTGCATCCCAGAGGGACAAAGGTTTGCCTCTCCCCTACCACATACCACCCTGTCTCCTTGCAGACCAGTACACAGTACACAGACTGGGTGTGCACCCTGCTGTGCCTGGCCCTTCTGGGGTTTACATTCCAGAGGGGCAAAGATTTGCCTCTCCTGTACTACCCTATCTCTCGTCTTGCAGACCTGGTAACCAGTATACAGACGGGGTGTGTACCCCGCCATGTCTGGCCCTTGTAGGGCTTGCATCCCAGAGTGACTAAAGTTTGCCTCCCCATTCTCTACACTCTCCCCCTCCTCTCTGTCCTTTCCCCTGTCACTATAGATCTATACTCTCTTTCCCTTTTCCTTTCTGTCTCTGTTGTAAGGGACATGCCTCCCATCCCTAGTTTTTTTGAATGATCAATATCTATTTCATATGTGTTGGTCTTTATCACATAATTACAACTGTACATATCTGTCATTGTTTATTTTAAATCAATGTATTGACACTTTATTCTGTAGCATCTTTGTTATTTATACATCGGTTGTACATACTCATTTCCCCTTCCCCCAGGACACATCTGGAAATGAGTTTTTTAGCTTGGTGTGCTTTTCCTGGTGAAACTTTTCAAAATAACTAAATAAATAAATGTAGCTAGGTATTCTGCATCATGTCATGGGCTATCACTGTAGCTGTACAACTAACAATCCCAGGTATTGTATCAGTATTGGTAATGGAGTATACTGCTAATAGCAAAATACAATATGGGTGAATACATTTTTTAGAACATTACCCCTTCCCCAGCCTCAAGCACCCAGAACCCACCATCTTCCCCTCACTAAAGTCAGAATGCAACTCCCTCTGCTCCATCAGTTTAGCAGCCTCTCACCCTCCTCTCAGAAATCAGAATAAAACATGCCTTACTTTCTTCTACCAACCTGCACCACACAGTCAGAATAAAAATTTCCATCACTGTCCAACCCATCTTCCTTATCCATAGTCAGTATTAAAATCCCGGGGCCCAATTCCAAAATGGGCTATGCCGGCATAAGGCAGGATATGCCAATCCCCATTGCGTATCCCGTGACTTACGCCATGCGATAAGCCCATTGCTGTTCCAGGAGTGCACCTATGCCATGGCATCTGCAGGCTGCGACAATTGCAAGATACGACCACACATACGCTGCAGCCCACTATGCCTGGCGCAATTGCGGGTTGCGACAGCAACTTAGCCCAATTCCAGAAGGCCCACTGTCACAACCCACAATTGTGATTCCAGGACACACAGTGTCATAGCTGACTTCTGACAGCTTGGAACTGTCATAACTAGCATCTGATGGCTGGCACCATTGGATTCAGCCTTGCAGCACCGTGGCAACAGCGCCATGCCATCTCACTGGCCCCCACTAGCAGCCCTGCCCCCCAAACCCCCGACCATGATGGACCCCCAGGATTCCATGTCAGTAGCACCCCCCTGGATGACTGTGCCATCTGTACTTGCTGCCCCATGCCACTGATGTGTTCTGCAATGGTCCAGGGCGGGGAGGGCTGCCTGATGCTTGCTGCGAGATGCGACTTGTGGCATTGACATGCCATGCGTGGGCTACCACCACATGCATTGTGTATCTTACAAGTCACAATTGCCAGGATGCTGCCACTTTTGGAATGCGGTGTAGGGTCCATGGCATAGAGGCAACCGGCGTAACTCACAACTGCATGTGAGTTACACTGGCCGTCTTGGAATCGGGCCCCTAGTCTTTCCACCTGTTCAGCACATTCTCCCCACCCAAAGTCAAATTTAAAATCCTTCACCTGTCTAACCCTTACCATCCTTCTCCCTACAATATGATGACCTGCATGGACCATCCACTCACCACCATGGTTAGTCTTTATCTAATGAACAAAATACTAATATTTTGTTAAAGAGCACCTACCCAACCAATGTTCTTTAGGTTGCTAAAGGAATAGCCTTAATCAAGTGAATGCATTTTTTTGGAATCCATTTTTGTAGTAAAGGTTTTACCAGACAGTTATGTAAAGCCATGGTACATGTCAGTGGTGAAAATGTTGGCCTATACTTTCTTATACTACTTTAGATCACCTCTTATCGACTGTCATCTATGGTACATTGTACCCCATTTTGAGTATACTTTAGCACTTTTTTATATTTGAAATACTAAAAGAAGTGCTCCTTTTAATATAGCTAGATCCAAGTTTTCATCAGTATTCGCTGATGTTTTTGATCACCAGTTGTTTAACATTGCTGTTCTTGTGACTACAATGAACTGCCATGCCACAGGTGGTGCTCCCCAAGCTTGTGGGACAATAAGTGTACAACAGCTGAGAATTCTGATGAAAATTAGAGCCAAGCCATATTAAAAGAAAAGCTTATTTTGTTTTTTCAAAGTAAACAAAAATACTGAAACAGACTCAAAATGGGAAACTGGGTATCATATGAAACTGGAGAAAAGGGGGCATCGAAAATGGAACAAAAAGTATAGCTTAGCAGTTTTACTATAAAATTCACTGCTGCTTTAACTGACAAACTTAGATAAAAAACTGAGAAAATCCTTCTGCTACAGATCTTCCTTAATGCCCTAGGGCACCGGTAGCCACAGCAAGAGTAGGTCAAAAGTAAGTAAACGCTTTTATTTTTCATCATGATAAGATAGTTATACGATGATGCCACTATAGTATATAGAGACTACAGTGTTGTTCTCTGTGCAGTGAATGGAGGATATAGCTAACATTATGTTTGTAACAGGTAACCAGTGTGATTACACCAAACTGGACCCACAATTGCAGTAAGCGGAGTTATACTTATTATCATCACAAACATAAATGAGATACATGTAGCCTCTATTCACTATATGGAGAACAGCACTGTACTCTTCATATAATGACATCACTTTTGCTATGACAACTGGTGCCCCAGCACATGCTGAGACCTCTCTTTTAGGCCAATGAATGCTAGGAAATATATTTATTCAGTTAGGGTTACATATCCCTTTGTCACCCTAACAGGGATTGGTGCTTCTTAAGTGTATTACTGTTAGCTGTGGTCATATCCTTGGGTGGGAATGGAGGTGGGGGAGCTATTATTGGTAGAATGTAGAAGAAGGGGGCTTTACATTTTAACCTCAGGTGAGAAAGGTGAGCAGAAGCTGCACAATAGGAAGCATGATTTTATTTTGATTGGATGGGGGGGGGGAGTGAGTAGGTTATGAGTCTAGAGGCTGAGGGAAAGAAAAAAGTTTCTTAAGAAATTATTTTGACCCACTAGTGAATCACATAAATTGCATCATGAATACCAAGCCATTATATAGCACTGATATGCTTAGCTATATAGTCTTACATGTTGTATCACCAAGTGTACCTATTTAGTTCCATACTATCAATCCAGTTTCTAATATAACAGAGAGCATGCATGGGTGGTGGAAAGGATAGTTTTAGTTCTGACTTAGGGTAAGAGGGAAGTGGGGGAAGGTGTTAATGGTTAAGAAGAGGGATTTTAGTTCTGACTATAGCCAAAGGATTGCATGTTACTGTATGAAGTTTTCCATTTGGAAGGTTTACAAAATATGTTACAGGTCCCCCTCTGGTGGTTCGGGGTATGTACCTTATAACAATTCAAGATTCAATATTTCTATTTAAAAACAGGAGAAGGGTTTCATTTAACCAATCAAGCATTAGCTCATTTACAATGGTTTCCTGAAATACATTACAAAATATCAATATATGTAGTTCTCAATAAATATATAGCAGAGTTGTTATAACAGTTATTAAAACTACAGACAGGAATCACATGAAACTCTACAGTTATCCTTAAACCAGGCTTTTAGGAGATTCAAAAATAAAAAACACCCATTTAAAGGGTACAAGTTGAGGGTCAAATTATTTTCGCATTTCTGCTGGGGCATACTCATATGGGCATTCCAACTATGTGTGCATATCTATTTCCATTTCTCCATTTGTCTCTGTCTCCTTCCCCCACATTTTTCACCTTCAGCCATCTTACTATGCCTTGTTAATTAGTCACCATTTGAGAACTCCTCAGCTTGTTCACTCCTACCTATTTATTAATTATTTTATTTATTTGAAAATTGGTGACCGGGAAAGACACACTGAGCCAAGGCTCATTTCTAGGTGTGACCCCAGGGAAGGGAGTAGGGGATACAAATACACTGCACAGACACAATTCACAGTAGCAATAAAGAGTAATCAAAGAACACAAATTGATTACAGGAATAAATGCAAAATGAGCAAGCAGGATAGAAACAATGAAATGAGGCATTTCACTTTTTCATGCCCATTATTACCTTTTTATTTTCCAGGTTCTATTCTTACTTTGCCTATTATCACTTTTTATTCTAGATCCTCCCCCTATTTTCTTTCCCCTCATGACTTTCCACTGACAATGTGTCTCTCTTTTAGATAATTCCTGAAGAAGACCTTGGTCGAGATGTCAATTCTAACCCTATTTTTTATTTTTAGCGTGCATTTAATATTACCTTTTGTTTTGTTTTCAGCCCACATGCAGTAACAACACTTTTTTATTTTTTTTTATTCCAGCATTTTTACTCTTTATGTGAAAAGGCTTGTTGGACAATTACAGTCTGTTCTCTCCCATGCATTCTAGCTTTAGAAATGGGTATTCTACCATATCTGCATGGCTCAAAGTCACAAATTATCTTTACATAGTCATGGATATTGGTCTCTTCGCTAGGGCCATCTTCATGGACCACTCCAAGGTGTTCAACTTGGTAGATAATGCAATACTCCTGCCCAAGCTCAGCACCCTAGGCCTCAGCCAACCAACCATCAAATTATTAGAATACTACCTGAGTAATTGAACCCAGCTAGTGTCCATACAAAGCATTAATTCAGACCTTGCTGTCTTAAATCTTGGAGTTCCTCAAAGCTCCATCCTTGGCCCTCTGCTGTTCTCCATTTTTGTTAACGACCTCCCAAAGCACAGTGGGAGGTGTCATCTATGTATGTACAGTATGCAGGTGACACCATGCTTATGACAGTTCAATGACAATGTTCAAGATTAATGCAGCACTCCATTCTGATTTCAACACAATCTCCTCCTGGTTCATCAACAACTAACTAATTCTTAATGCAACCAAAACTAAATCTGCGGTGTTTGGATCCCAAAACTTTCTAACTCATTCAGCTGATCCACTTGCAACCATAACATCAGATAGAAACACTATTGAGCAAGTCAGTGTATTCAGACATCCAGGAATCTGGCTTGATGTATCATTTACATACAGTGAGCACATTGATCACAGCTGAATAACCATTGGGCCTATGTTCAGCTTCTCTACAGTTGTAACTGCTGCCTCAGTGCTGATGTGAGGAAACAGGTAGTCTCCAATTTTCTGCTCTGTCCCATTGACTATGGATATATCATAAACTACTGTGCAAACAAAAACACTCTGCTGCCCATGGATCATTTGTACAACTAGTTATGCACATTTATCTTCTCCCGTGGATGGTCTACCATCATTGACCACTCTAGGATAAGCTTAGCTGGACAAGTCCCTCAAGCAGCTGTGACTACTGCTGACTTGTTTTGTTGTGTAACTGTGCACAAGGAGAAGCCCTCGATTATCTCCTAGCCCTCCTCACACAGACAAGCAGTGCTTACTCACTCCATTCAACAGCAGTACTTATCTTTCAATTTCCAGGATGAAGCATGAATTTGGTAGAAAGGCCTTTGCATTTGCAGCACCTGCAACAAACTTCATCTCCAGCTTAGGAGTGCTTCTAGTTTGCAAATGTTCAAGTCCAATCTTTTCTGTTGCCTTAGAACTCCTTGTATTTGTTTTTGTTCAGAATTCACATCACATTGGTCATGATCATGTTGCACAACAATGCTCATGCTGTGGTTCTACTTGTTAACTTGGTTTTACTATTTGGACGTACTTAACTTTACAGTTTGTTTTTGTTTTTCCTGTATATATTTTAGCCTGTATGTACCTATTCCTTCAGGACTTCGCTAACCTGTTGACTGCTGCTATTCTTCCTGGTAACTCCATGAAATCGAGAATCTGCATCTCATGGGTTATCCCAATTAGAGTAATTACAAATAAATAAATAATAACTACATAAACTGAAATATAACATTACGGGTAACATACTCTAAGAGATCTATGAGAGTTCCTAATATGACAAAGGGAAATTAAAGTGATTTTGTGAGCTTTCGCAGATTCCTTTGTTACATAGTATGCCATTACAGCCTATGCTTCAGATGTCAAAGTTGCAGTTTGTATTGTAAAAATGTCTGTCAGTCATTTTTATTTATGTTTTATCAACACTGTGTTCTCCATTTTTTTTGTGTGGCCACACCCCCAGAATTATGTCATGCAAGGGAACTGTCAATGTTTTACATACAGCACCAAAGAATTCTAGGTAAATTATAATGTTGGTGTAAATGTTAGTTACTCAGAGAAGCAGTCCCTTATTGTGGTGGTGGTGACTGCACCTAATATGTAGATGTACATAGCAAGGCATTGTGGGTACAATAAGAAGTTGTTTTCCAATTCCCTTACTATGAGGTGCAGTCTCATATTTCTGTAGTGGCTTCAACAATAAAAGCTCTCATATGTTTATTTGCAGACCAAGGCATTCTGTATGTAGTATGTAGTATGTAGCTGACAAGATTTCTTTACTGAGAGATGTAGTCTCCTATTTCAGTAATGTAGATGTCTGCAGTACCAAGACTGACCAACAGAGGTCTCTGTTTCAAAACAGTCCTTAAAAACTTTGTTTCCCTTGTATGATGTCATGCTTGGGGATGGCAGCACTGAGAAAAAAAGGGACAGATGATGCAAATGAAACAGAGCAGGGAAATAAGAGCATTTATTTAATGGAAAACAGCACTTTTTGGCAGGAGATTTAATTACTACTCCTATAGGTTACTACAGGATACTAGTCCCATTTGCTATGGCACAGCTCTCTAAAACACTTTAAATCTAGAATATAGGGTAGCATTTTTTATCTGGCACATTTTCAAACAAAAATGAATGTATATAGCAGGTGCCTTTGGTAAAGAGGGAACCAACCAAGTGCTCCAAGGAGCTCACAGTGGTATTTACATCAAGGGAGTTGCATGATAATTCTAGTCAACTTGCTGTAGATTTTGTACAGTTTATGTAAATGAATTTTGGCTGCACTGGAGAAAATGACATCACTGCACTTCAGCAACAGCAGAATTGAAAGGTTTAACCTATAACTCAGTGAGTGGCTACCAAACTCCACCCCCTGCCCTACTTAAGCCATACACTCACACACCTCCCCTGCCTAGTGTTTTTCACATTTGGTCTTACCTTACTGCTGCCTCCAGACTGTCAGTGCCTTCTGTCATTTTATTTTGTCTCTCTCCTTGTGTCTCCTTCTCCTGACTGTTTTGCCTCTGTCTGTTGTTTGCTCCTGTCAAATAAAATCTCTGACCTCTCTGCTTTAATGACAGAAGCCAAATTAGACTGGGCAGCAATCATGGAAACCTGGTTTACGGAGAACCATACCTGGGATGTCACTATACCAGGTAATACACTTTTTAGGAAGGACCATGTTGGAAAAAGGGGGGAAGGGTGACATTATATGTAAGAGAAGGAATCTCAGCAATAGAAGTCCAAACAAAACAGGGAAGACCAGAAGCTCTGTGGGTCATCCTAGGAGCAGGGGACAAAGCCCCCATCTGAGTGGGAGTCATATATAGACCTCCCTCCCAAGACTCTGACATAGACAAGGAGCTCCTGGAAACATCTTCTCGATGGCCGACAAGGGAGACCTGTTATTAGTGGGGGATTTCAATCTACTTGATGTAGATTGATCCTCATTCACTGCATCATCTGAATGCAGCAAAGAGTTTCTACTTGCCCTGAAGGGGGCAGGACTTAATCAGCTGGCACAGCCCCCACCAGAGAACAGACTATCTTGGACCTGGTGCTAACAAACAGCACCAGAATCTCGGCAGTAACCATAGGGGTAAATCTAGGAACCAGTGACCACAGGTCAGTCTGGTTGACAGTGGAAAGGATAGCAGAATCAAGTCACACAGCACTCAAAATACTTGATTTCCTCAAGGCAGACTTCAACACAATGAAAACCCAGTTAAAAAACTTGCTGGAAATCAACAACTCATGGGACGTGGTGAGAAGCTGGGAAGCCTTGAAGATCACTTTACTTCAAGTTACTGAACAGAGCACAAAGCACATCAGCAAGCCAAAAAGAAGAAAAGCCACTGTGGTTCTCCAAAGAAATAACAAGAATAGTAAAACACAAAAAAAGGGCCTTCAAGCAGTATATGTAGACAAAGAAAGAAGCAGACAGGCAGCATTACATAGCAAAGCTGAGAGACGCGGGAAAGGCTATTAGGATAGCCAAAGCTCAGACAGAGGAGAAAATAGCACAGGGTTTAACAAAGTGGGACAAAATACTTTTCAGGTAATTAGGTGAAAGAAAAAAGAGTAAGGGTGGGATAATCAGCCTAAAATCAACTGAAGGACAGATAGTTGAAAAGGATGAAGACAAGAAAGAAATGCTAAGCAAATTCTTCTGCTCAGTCTTCACCATTGAAGACCAAGGCAGCAGCCCTACCATGGGAAAGGCAGTGTGCAACAATAGAACAGCAGATGACTTCCACTTCTCAAGAGAAAGAGTCCTAGAACAGCTTAGCAAACTAAAAGTAGACAAAGCAATGGGACCCAATGGAATTCACCCCAGGATTCTAAAGGAGTTATGGGAAGAAATTGCAACACCGCTCACTGACCTTTTTAATATTTATTTATTTAGTTTTTGTTGACCGGGTAAGTGCACTAGACAAATTCTGCCTATTTTCAGGCACGACCTGGGGGAGGGAGATTCAGATGAATGGCAACTGACTTTGAACAAGATTAAGCTGTTGGAGGTATTTTTAGTGAATGAGGAGAAATTTGGAAAGGGTACCAGAGAAATTCCCCTACTGTTTTGGTAGGGGGTGCTGCTGTTCCCATGGCTGATAACTCAGAGAAGATTCAGACTGCTGGGAACCTGCAGGTAAGCACATCTCCCTCCCTGCAGATCCAGCTCAGGAGATGTTTGCTGGAAATGAACTGCAACAAGTAGTGATAGAAATTGAAATTGTAGAAAATTAATCAGTTCTATTGATGGAAGAAGATCTGGTAAATAATCTTGCGTCAGACCAGAGAAAATGTTTTTTATTATTGCTACAAAATTCTGTTACAACTGATGACAAGGATGACAAGGATGAGAATAATGCAGAACCTGAACTGGAATTCCAGGCCAAGGAGATATGGACTATGGTAGAGCTGACTCACAAGGTAGCAGCTGATCTTGTGATGCAGATACATCAAAGGCCCCGCTTGACAAGTGGGCGATGCCCAGTGACAGCATGGCAGACAGAAACGCCTGAGATGGGAGTTTCAAGCTCAAAGCAAACACAGCTTCCACTGAATGACAACCAAACTCCTGTAAGTAACAAATCTACTGACTCTAATACTGAAATACAGGACACTGTGATATGCAAAAGAGAGCAGGAGCTAAAAAAAGTACCTTTTTTAATGAGGCATTGCTGCAATGAGCACTGAATATAGCAGCAGGGTAAGGATATTCAAATATGTCTGGTAGAACGCTAAGGAGAGGGAGAAGAGAGGATAGTGAGACAACAGCTGCCAGAAAATCTTGGACAGTAGAAAAAGGCCTCACTAATGCAGAATGGCAACAGAATAAAACAGGGGAACGGATAGCAAATGCAGATGCTGAAAATACCACAAAGCATACATGCAAAGGAACACAAAGGGCTACAAAACACATGGATAGCTCTGTTAATGATTTTGACTTAGCTCTGCATTCAGAAGATGTCTCATTTGACACAGAAAAACTGAGGCCTATCCCTGCCCCCCCCCAATTTCACAGGTTACAGTTTACATCTCATATGAAATTGATCCTCCTACAGAATAAACATGGGGGGATAAAATGGAGCAGAAAACAGTGCAGAATGAAGGAACAACACAATCAAAACCCTCACAACTATGGGCCTAATTTAGAAGGAAAGAGCACATTTTTCAAAACGCCTGCCAGCACAGAGAAAAAATGCAGTAAGGCTGCAATACTTGGGAGGCCTCCCACACACACCTGACAGCATTTATATAGGGAAGATGCTAATAAAATAATCTTTAACATTTTCTTCTAATGAAATATATACACTTATTCATGCAGCAGGAGATACCCTGTACGACATTAGTTTTAAAACTCCTGCAGGTCTTGACAGGTTCTGGGCAACATATGAAAAAGTTAAGTACTCATCATTGTGACTACCATTTAGGGCGATACCCTTGACAAAACCAGCTATCAAAAACATCATGATTTTATTCTGGAATGAGACTGTAAATGTACATGACATTTATTTAGTTTAGTTTATTGTTCTAGGAATTATTACCTTTGAGCCAATGGCTCTTTTACAAAGGTTCCACGTCATCAATGTACAAACAAACAAGACATGTTACATAGAATGGTCAGCAAATTATAAAGGTTTCAATAAGCCAGTATAATACAGTACATCACAGGAAAAAAAAACATTGGAGGAATGGTCAAGGTGGGAAGGGTAGGAGGAGATATGGGGAGGGGAGCAGACTTAGAGTAGTTAGAGGTACTCAGATGCCTTTGTCAAGAAAGGAGCAGAGGAGGAGGATGAAAAACAGTAAAAACAGCCATGAGGGAAGAATCATTAGTCAAGGCAGTCACAGGAGCTAGAGGCTGAGAGGTGAGAGTAAAACATAGATTTGAAAGCTCCTATTGACGTGGAGGATGTAATGAGTGAACTCAGGGCATTGTACTAGCTGGGGACACAATAGGCAAAGACATCATGCATTGGTTGCAGAATAAATGTGATATATTAGGAGAACCAGTGCACATTTTAGATGAAGAACATATATGGACAGGGGGGCTGGAAATTCCATGTAAAATTGAGGGTGGGACCACAAGGGCCTAAACATTTACCAAGTTCCTTTTTTCTAGGCTGAGACAGAGGCCACTGCTTCTACCTGGGACAGCCGAAGACCTGCTTTAAGTGTGGGGCACTCTCACATATAGACTAAAATGTAATCTATGCATGGAATTTGGCATATTGGAGCACATTGTCAAAATGAGTTACGATGCAATCTGTGTGAAGAGATTGGGCATGTCAATAGGAGCTGTGAATGGGCAACCCAGAATAGAACTGATCGCACAGAACAAGAAAGGATTTTAAATTCAGCCCCCCAAAAAAGTATAGGTAATCAATGGAAACTCTTAGAGGCATAAGAAAATACCAAAATAGTGGAGACAGCACCAGAACATGTAACACATACTATACAGCCCCCAATGGTGCAGCAGACAGGGGAGGACAAGTAACTGAAGTTGCTGAGAAGGTTGTGGAACAGGAGAATGCTACAACAGAAGAACACTTACAAAAACAACTAGAAAACAAAAAATATCCAGATGTTATTAGCATGCCCCCCCCCAAAAAAAATGACAGTGGTAGTGTCTAAAAAACGTGGAATGTGTAAAAACAATCCAAAGGCAAAAGTTCCAAAAACTTCCACTTCCCCTCATCCTATTGAATTAACAAATAAATATGACTTGTTGCACCCTGCTGAATCAGAGGAGGAGCTTGAGATATCTTCCACAGTGTCTTTTCAACAAGGGATGACCACGGATTCTGAAGATGATCAGCTACCAGAAAAGGTTAAAGCAGCAAGAACAAAACAAAAATAATTGGGTACAAGGACAAGAAGAAGCAGTAGGTTGGAAATGGCCACTACCAGAGATCCCCCCTCTACTGTTTTTCATTAGACTCTCTCATGCCATTCTCATATATTTACAAAACAGCCACATTAAATATGAACAGCATTAAGAATCCCAGAAGACGACTGGTGACTTTTTCTATATTGAAAGAACTTGAATTGGGCATTTGTTTTTTACAATATACTAGATTGTCCACTAATAGTGAAATAACCTCTACTAGCAAACTGTGGTGTTGGGGCCCATCTTTTTATTCTATGGGACTAGAACAGTATGTGGGGGTATACTTTTTACAGGGTATAACTATAAGATTACTAAAATAGTGGACATTTGCCCTGGCCAAGTGTTACTACTAGAGGTAATACATAATAATACTGCTTGGAGGCTGATAAATTATTATGGACCACAAACTAAAAAAGAGAGAGTAGACTTAATGAACTTGGTAAAACCCTATTTATTTACCTTAAAACTACTGATTTGGCTGATGATTTTAACTGTGTACAGAATATATAAGATAGAGGAGCAAAAACTGAAAAGAAATATTGTGACATGAATGTTTTAAACAAAATTATTGAGCAGGGAGGATTAAAAGATATGTATAGAGAGGTGCACTCTACAGGTGGATATACATTCTATAAAAGTACTTTAGCCACCCGAATAGATTTTATTTTTGCATCATCACTCTTACATGCATTACAAACAAACACGATCCCAATAGAAAATTCAGATAATTTGTTAGTACATTCATGTTTATCACTTGAGACTGCAATACAGAGAGGCAAAGGGTACTGGAAGGCTAATGTAACACCACTGAAAGATTCTAAGATCAAGAAAACAATCATAGGCTTACTAAATGCAAGAAAATCAGTTGCATGTTTAGAAGAAGTCTTAAGTAAATAGTGTGATGGAATAAAACAAGTCCTAAAGCATTATTTACAAACCCTAGCAAGAGAAAAAAAACTTGGATCAATATAAAGAATACTTGACCCTTAGGGTGCTGTTTTTTAAACTTTTGTCACTAGTAAATGATGGTTATGGGACAATTGCAGAACAAGTCCATATAATTAAAGCTGAAATGGAACAACTGCAATACTCTAGAACTAATTCACTTTTACTTGAGAACAGAATTAGTACACCAGGGAAAGTAACAACAGGTGGCATTTTTGAAAGTTGTAGAGAGAGTGTAAAATGCAGGGTAATGGACAGACTTTTAAATCAAGAAGGAACTCTCCTGGACAAACAACAGGACATACTTCGAGAGGTGGGGAACTATATGAAGGCTATGTTCTCTGATCCAGGAATCTCAGAGTATCAGGTTATGAAAGCACTAGAAAACTTAGATATCCCTGAAATACCAGATGAGAGATTGGAAGAAATGCTCCAGCCTATTAAACAAGAGGAAACAGAAAGGGCCATAATGTCACTAAATAATAATACTACACCAGGATTGGATGGTCTACCATCAGAATTTTATAAAGTGTTTAAAAAAGTCCTCATAGAAATTTTGGTTGTAGTCCTTAATGAAATATTAGAAAAATAAAGCATGACACCAAAAATGGGATTATCTGCACAGATTTTTATACATAAGAAGGATGTTAGGGAAGTATTTAGAAACTGGAGGCCTTTAAGCCTTATGAATATGGATCTAAAAATATTAATGAAAATTCAAAATAACAAATTGGAACAGATTGCCCCTTATGTAATAGACTCACAACAAACATGTTCTATAGTTGGGAGAACTATACAAGATAATCTTCTCTTATTGAGAGAAGTAACAGAACTAGGGTGTCAAAACAGAGCTGATGGGTACATTATTAGTTTAGATCAGGAGCAAGCTTTTGATAAAATATCTCATATACATTTAAAAATGGTTTTTGCGGAACTATGGTGTCCCAACACAGTTTGTTGACTGGATCAGTTATATTTACAGACTTGTTGCTGCAATTCCATTAATTAATGGTTATTTAGGATCTATGGTTCCAATCAAGAGAGGGGTAAAGCAGGGGTGCTCTTTGAGCCCCGTTGTATGTATTTTGTATTGATCCTCTTCTAAAAAAACTAAATCAACAGGACTCAGTAGAAAGTATCAAACCACCAACTGGAGAAAATATCACAAAAATATTGGCATATGTGGATGATATCTGTTTATTGTTACCAAACTTACAGTCTATAACAAATGCATTAACTGTAATTGATATTTTTTTTCAGCTCTGACTGGAGCAAAAATAAATCATGGAAAAAGTAAAGGGTATAGAATAAAAAACAGTACACAGGACATACAACATTTTCAAAAGATACCTTTCAGACTCAGATATTATAATACTGGGAATACAATTTGGTAGAGGGAATGTGTCATTTGATAACTGGAAAGCTGCAGTAGAAATTGGGAACTAAGAATGCAATGATATGGAAATCTTGGCAGCAGGCAAAGAAAAAAGTAGCAATAATCAGGACCTTCTTAATTCCATTATTTACATATTTATGCACAATGTTTCCACCTCCTTCTTCATTAGATTTGATGATTTGTAGTTTAGCATTTCAAATAATTTGGGGAAATCGCCTGAACCCAATAAAAAGAGAAGCATTATGTAAACCAGTTAAGGAAGGTGGACTTAATTTGATGAACCCAATAGCTTTTTTATAGCTTATTTTTACATGTAAATATAATAAAATTTCAGGGATCTTTTGCATTAGAATGGAAAAAAGTGGCAGGATATTGGATAACACCAATAATAAAAAAATGTGCACAAGCCCCGCAGACATTAAGGAAAATGGAAACCATACCTAAGTTCTTTATTCCAGTAATAGAGAAAATTAGAAAATGGAAGTTGAATATCACACAGGCATCAAACCCAGACAGAAAAATATTGTATGCTATTATTCAAGAACATGGATATTATGCACCTATGGAATATAAAGGAGTACACCCAGATAAGAATGTTAAAATATCTAGTAGATAAGAGAATACCCCCCAGGATGTGGGATACGGTATGGTTGTGCAGTCATGGGAGATTGGGGGTTAAGGGAAATGCAATGCATAAGGTAATAGAAGAAAGATGGTGCCACAGACCATCCTGTCAACAACAAGAAGAATCCTCAGAACTCTTCTTGGTGATATTCCTTATGCAGATCAAGTATGGGAAGAAATAAGTATTAAATGGAGGCATGACTGGTGGAAATCAGTGACTTATGAAGATATAATTAGATATGAAAGGAAGGATCAACAGATAGATGAAGGGACATCAAGAATTCTTTTCACTTGTATTAACTTTATATTATGGCAGGTAAGATGCAAATTTGTGTTACATCAATTGTATATAGCTCCAGGAATTGCAGTTAATATGATTTGTACTTGTTTCACAGTGAGCAGGGGGCTTGCGGGAGCCAGCCGCTGAGGTCACAAAAGGGGTGCGGTAACTCAGTTTAAAACCCCATGCCACTCGCTAGCTTGCTATTTTGCACTTTTCCTGAACTCTTCATACCTGCTTCTGACTAATTATTCCCTGGTGAACTTTTTCAGCTGTAGTGTCCCTGCATATCCTGAAGCTCCAAACACCTGAGTGAAATACAGAGCACTTGGACTTTGAGGACTTGTGAGCACAAATTGAACATTTGTACTTGTTTCTCAGTGAGCAGGGGGCTTGGGGGAGCTGGCTGCTGAGGTCACAAAAGGGGTGGGGTAACAGTTTAAAATCCTGCACCGCTCAACAGCATAAGAGGTAGTGAGTGGAACGAGCGCCACTCAATACAGAAAAAGAACTTTGGTTCTATTTGGAGTATTCTTTCTATAAAAGGTAATTTAAGCCTTTATTGTTTAGACTTAAATGGTGAGGTAGTACACTGCGGATGAAGGTACTAAAAGGGGTATAGTGCAAAAGGTTGGTTTTATTTTCTTTGTTTTCAGTACTAGCTGGTGTCGGGTATCCAAATCAAATAAACATTTCCAAGTACTTGTGTACTGGGAGTAACACAAGTAAAAACTTGAAACATTTGATGGGTAAGAGCCGAGATAGATGGCATTTGTCAAATAGTGTTAGTTTTTGATAAGGAGTACATTTAAAGTGTGAATATATTGATAAAAGTCTGTGTTTCTATTTTCCATGTGATATTTGTTTGTGCACTAAATATTTTTAAGAGTTTTTAAGGGAACAATATAGGCAATATTTATTTTCTCCAGATTAAGGGGTTGGTATCATTATGCTGTTTGGTTAGTTATATACCCAATAATGTGGATTTTTTCAAATGAAACTGGATCCTTTTTGCTTACCCAAATAGTGGCCATAAACTGAGAGGAAACTTGAATAAATGTAAAACTCCAGAGACATTTGTTTTCTAATAATTGGAGGAGGTTTTGTCTGGTAACACAGTATAGGGTTTTGGACCCACACTGTTTACATGGAAACATGTGTGAGGACAATGACTTATATTTAGTGTTACTGTTGTTGAGGGCAGACATTGAATTAAACCCAGGCCCCAAGGAGGATACTAAAGAAATTAATTTTAAAATAATACATGATAATGTGAGAAGTTTAGCTTCAAAAATAGATATGTTAGAGACTGTATTTCAAGAGCAAGATCCAAGTATAGCAGGTTTGTCAGAAACATGGTTTACTGAGAAGGTAGAAAACAGCGAGATAGGAATTTCAGGCTACCAGCTATTTCATTCTGATAGATTAAATAAAAGGGGTGGCTGGTGATGTTATATATAAAACATATCCTAGAACCAGGAATAATTTTAACAAGTGGTAGCCTAAATATTATAGAATACTTAGTGATTTATTTACAACATCTGAAACTGGCTGTAGGAATCATCTACTCTCCACCAAATATGCAGATGAACAAAACTGAACTAGTGTTAAACATAATATCTGATAGCATAAAGGATAAAAAGTTTATTTTAATGGTGGATTTTAATTCAGATTGGTACAAAACCAGAGGTAGGAAATTGAAAGCATTAATAGTGCCTCTGGGAGTAAAGCAATATATAAAAAATCCCACTAGGCTTACAAATGCTTTATCTGAGGGAACTGTGTTTGATCTTATATTTGCCTCCCCTCAGACTGATGTACAATCTACAGGGCTTTTGCCACCTTACCTTGGGGATCATAATCTAATATCTGTCATTGTAAATTGCTCTCAGCAAAAACACTATGAATCTAGCAAAGGTTGGGTTAGAAACATGAGAAGTATTTTCTGCAGATAGATTTAATAAGGATATTCAAATGAAAATTGGAAAATA
Source organism: Neoceratodus forsteri (assembly GCA_016271365.2). Taxonomy (NCBI): domain Eukaryota; kingdom Metazoa; phylum Chordata; order Ceratodontiformes; family Ceratodontidae; genus Neoceratodus; species Neoceratodus forsteri. The sequence goes on along the minus strand of CM028132.1, from coordinate 962,028,759 downwards.
TGTTTTTTAATTCCTGACCTGGATTTGGATATTGAGTACTTTGTAGATAGATTCATGGAGTTGTGTAATAAGCATGCACCAAAATGTGAGGCACAAAAGAGGAATGTCAAGGCCCCATGGATTAGTGATAAAATGATAAAAGCCATAAGAATAAAAAATAGGCTATGGAAATTAGCTAGAAAAACAAAACTAAGTAGGGAGTGGGAAAATTTTAAGTTTAAAAGAAACTATTGTAGAACTCATGCTAAAAAAGGAAAGAGTAATTTTTTTAGGAATAAGGTGGAAAGAAATGAAGATATCAAACATTTCTGGCAGACAGTAAATTATATTATTAGTCCGGGAAACAAGGACAAGCAACAAATTAAGCAAATAATCTATGAAGAGATAAAAGAAGAGAAACCAAAAGAAATTGCAAATATATTAAATGACTATTTTATAAATCTACCAAGGATAGATATTACAACTTTATCAAACACTATAGTGCAGGAGAATATGATATATGAAAGAGAAAATCCACCTTTTTGATTTAAGAAATTATGTGTATCTGAGGTAAAGAAAAATCTAAAACAGATAAAAGTACATAAATCTCCAGGCCTCGATGAACTCGAGGGAAAATTTCTTAAAATTGTAGCTGATTATATTGCACCAATAGTAACCTATTTGTTCAATTGTAGTCTAAATTCAGGTACTTTTCCAAATACATGTAAGCAGAGTAAAGTAATCCCAATTCATAAAGGGGGAGCACATTATGAGCCTAGAAATTACCACCCAATCACGTTGTTATCAATACTTTCAAAATGTTTGGAAAAATATGTACATGGGCAGATAATTACCTATTTAGATAAATATAATTTATTGACACCTTAGCAGGCAAGTTTTAGGAGTGGCTACTCAACCTATTTGGCTCTAATAGAGCTGAATGATTTGGTGGCCACTTCGCTGGATGCAGGTTTGGAAACAGCAGTTCTTTTTGTGGACTTATTGAAGGCCTTTGACCTGTTGGACCACTCCTTATTACTGCAGAAGATTTGGCAAATGGGTATTACTGATGGCCCCTGGAAATGGTTTAAATCTTATTTGATGGAACGGTCACAGAGGGTGTTGGTATCCCAGGTTTTGTCTAGTAGTGAAGGGATAACATGAGGAGTCCCACAGGGGTCCATATTGGGACACCTGTTATTTCTAATGTTCAATCATGACCTACCATTAACTGGTGCAGAACTCAGGGATTTGGCTTCATTGGGGACTGGGGGTCCACCTGGAGGGATGCAGGCCTATACTGGCATGATGGTCTGCATCTGTCCAGGAGGGGAACCAGGATCTTAGGTGAAAGGTTTAAATATTTTATTGACAAGCATTTAAACTAGCCAAGGGGGGAGGCACTGGAAAGGAGCAGGAACATCCTATCCCCCCCAAAATATCAGGGTACTAAGTGAGGTAGACACCAACATAAAGATGTCAATAGGGAGAAGTGCAGGGGTAAATGGAGAAAGTGACAAATGCAATAAGGACAGAGATGGGGCAAAAAGGGGTAAGGCCATCAAGAAATGGAGGGTAATGAGTACCAATGCCCATAGTCTGGGCAACAAGCTTCCTGAACTAGTGGCCTTGATGGCAGAGAGATGCCTGTATATTGTGGTAGTCACTGAAACATGGTACACAGAGAACCATGACTGGGACGTTAACATACCAAGGTACACAACCTACAGGAGAGACAGGGAGGGCAGAAGAGGGGGGAGTAGCTCTCTATGTAAGGGAAGAGATAAAAGCAACTGAACAAAAGAGTAAACAGGGAGGAGAGGAGGCACTGTGGGTCACTTTAGAGACTGGAAATGGCACCACAATCCACACAGGGGTTGTATATAGACTCCCATGTCAGGGGAGGAATGGACAAGGATATGATAGAAGGCATACTTAGGATGGCAGAGAAAGGGGAGATACTGTTGATGGGGGACCTTAACATGCAAGATGTTAACTGGAGCACCTATGCGGCAGCCACATCCAAAGGCAGGACCATTCTTGATGCCCTTCAGGTGGCATGCCTCAAACAGCTAGTTTTGGAACCTACTCATGAGGGAGCAATCTTAGACCTCATACTCTCAAATGGGGACAGTGAGAGGATCTCAGATCTAGAAGTGGGTAGCCATTTGAGAACAAGTGACTGCCAAACAGTGTGGTTCACAATAAACTCAGCTACAGAGTCAATCCATACAAAAGTGAGGGTTCTGGACTTCAGGAGGTCTGACTTTGGCAAGATGGGAGAGTGCCTTAGAAAAGCACTAGCAAACAGGCTAGAAGGAGGGATGGAGTAACAATGGGGAAATATCAAAACTGCAATCACAGAGGCAACAAGCCTTTGTGTGAAGCAAATAAACAAATCAAAATGAAAGAAAAAGCCACTATGGTTCACAAAGGAGGTGGTGGTGAAGGTTAGGGAGAAAAGGATAGCATTTAGGAAGTATAAGGGAACACAGAAGAAGCAGGACAGAGAACTGTACCAGTTAAGGCAGAAAGAAGCAGGGAGGGTAGTCAGAATAGCAAAGGCACAAACTGAGGAAAAGATAGCTAACTCGGTTAAGAAGGGAGATAAAAACCTTTATAGGTATATCAAGGAGTATAGAAAGACAAAGGGAGGGATAGTGAGGCTGAATAGAATGGATGGTGGGTGGGCAGAGAGTGACAGTGAAAAAGCGGGGATACTGAATGAATACTTCTGTTCGGTATTCACAAAAGAGGAAGTGGGGGAGGTGCCTAATCCAATTAACAGAAGCACTCTGGAGGGAGGGGTCAATCCCAGTCCTTTCATAGAAGAAAGGGTTCTCAAAGAACTCCTAAAACTGAAGGTGGACAAAGCAACGGGGCCAAATGGAATTCACCCCAGAATTCTAGAAGAATTAAGCAGAGAACCAGTGACACCACTGACTACCCTTTTTAACAAATCATGGGAGGATGGTGTGGTACCTGAGGACTGAAAGAAGGTGGATGTGATTCCCCTTCACAAAAGTGGGACCAAGACAGAGGCAGGAAACTACAGACCTGTCAGTTTGACCTCTGTGATAGGGAAAGTGATGGAATCACTTCTGAAGGAAAGAAATGTTGAGTACCTAGAGACCAGTGGGGCACAGGACCCAAGGCAGCATGGGTTTACAGTGGGAAGGTCATGTCAGATGAATCTAATTGATTTCTTTGACTGGGTGACCAAAGTAGTAGACCAGGGAGGGGCTGTGGACATGGAGTATGGTAGTATTGTTTATAGGGTTATATCTAAATTTATGTTGGAGAAAATGGACAAAGTCCAGTTTAGACGTGCTCAGTTCATATTAGGCTGTAATTTTAATACACATCATTGTGTTATGTTGAAAAAAGTAGGTTGGCAAAATATGGAATCTAGGAGAAATGTGAGAATGTTAAGTCTGAGTCATAATTTTTTTATAAAGTATCCTGAACATTATATTTCAGCTGCTAGTAAGTTAAAAAGAGAGAAGCAAACTTGAGTTATGGCTAGATCTGTACATGAAAATAAGACAAAAATAAATGTATGTAGGATTAGACAAGGAGAGAAAACACTAAATTACCAAGTTGCTAAACTTTGGAATAAACTTCCTCATTCAATGAGAAACAATTTCACTAGCAAATTTTAAAAATGAATTAAAATATATTTTTCCCATAATTGCAGATGCTGATTTTAGGTGTGTCTTGTATGTGATGTCCATTGTCATAAATAATTATGTAGTTTTGTACTTTTTGTTTAAATTAATGTAACATCCTACACAGGGCTGTCTTGTAAATAGGGTGTTTTTCTCTTATGACATGTACTCCTGTATAAAAATAACATTTTTTATCTATCTATCATAGAAAAAGAAGCTCACCTAGTTTGGAAGAAGGAATCACAATTTATTCCATCACCAGAACTACACAGAAGGTGACAATGAGTATCAACTACTATATGTGTTATATGATTTTCCTTAGTTTTTTTAATAACAAAGCAGTAATATTCTCAGCACGGTGAAAAGTATGTATATAGCAAAGATGTTTCAATATATTTATTTATTTATTTAGCTTTTGTTAACCAGGTAGGTGCACTAGCCATAACAATGACTATTTTCAGGCATGACCTGGGAGGGTACAGGAAAACAAACATCAGAAACAGCACCATTACATTAGAAATTTGTCAAAGCAATTTGTACATACAAGCAGGTAAAACAACACAGGCAACAAAGTAATAAAATAACAAATATATTGCAGAGATTAGGACACATTTTGATACGAGGAGGATAATTACAGCGATGACTGTGACATTATTACTATCAAAACAGGATAGTTTTGAAAAGGAAGGTTTAGAGGAAGGAATAGTAGTAAAGTAGCAAGGAACAGGGTAGTGGAAGTAGAGAAGGGATAGGATAAAGGTAGGAAAGTGTGAGACAGCAGGGCATGGAGTAATGCCAGCCAGCTGTGAGAAAGTATTGAAGTATATAAGGACAAAACTAAGAAATGGTAAGGGGGTGCAGTATTTGGGGCTAGGGTGGTTTGAAACAGGAGCAAGTACAGGACGAGATGAGATAGTATTGTAGTTCTTTCTTAAAAGAGGTGTGGGAAGAGGCCTGGAGAATAGATAGTGGAAGGAAGTTCCAGTATTGGAGGCATAACTGGCAAAAGCACTAGCTCCTTTGGAGGTAATATGTCTAGGGATGCAGACAGGGGCTTTGTCAGCAGAGCGTAGGTCATAGCAGGAAGCCTGATTTTGAAAGAGACATGCTAGGAGCTTAGGTATTTGAGACCTAATAATGCTGTCAATACTGGAGCTGAGAGTATAAGACCTAGATGCTTGGGGAAGAAGCCAGCCAAGGTCAGAGTAAAGGAGGAAGTGGTGTTTGAGTCGATGAGAGGAGGATGCAAAGTGGCATATATTGTTATAGGTAACATTCCACTTCCGGAGACTTGATTTACAGGCAGAGGTATAGGTAGCAACCTCATAGTTAAGTGAGGGTAGGAGTATCCCATGGGCTACGGCGAGCCCAGCAGAGGGGGTGAGGGCGTAGCTGGTTTGATTAAGATATTCTTTATATTTTGTTTAAAGAACTGTGCTTATTTGTTTGTATTTACCTACCTACCTATGATTTTTTGTATTATGTATGTATATATATTTTGATCAAATTAAAATTCCCCTATTCTTTTCAAGAAGTACCATGGGATCTTTAACATCCACCTGAACTACCACCAGAACAGGCATATGGGACCTCAGTTTAACATCTCATCCAAAAGACGGCACCTCAGGAGTGCAGCACCCCCATGCTGCACTACAGTGTCAGTATTGGGATTCAATCCAAGTGCCTGATGTGTCACTGGAAAGTGGCATAATACCACTAGACTGGAAAAAGTCTCTGGCGGTACCTTTACATAAAAGTGGAAGCAGGGAAGAGCCTGGGAACTACCACCCAGTCAGTCTGACCTCAGTGGTATGCAAACTTATGGAAACCCTGCTGAAAGATAGAATAGTAGATCATCTAAAAGAATCCAGAAAGCTCAACTCCAGGCAATACAGATTTACAGCAGAAAATCATGCCTAACAAGCACGATAGAATTCTTCAACTGAGTGACCAGAACAGTGGATCAGGGAGGAGCGGTGGACATGGTGTACCACAACTTTAGCAAGGCCTATGACACTGTGCCCCATAGAAGGCTTATGAATAAGCTAGAGAATACAGGACTTAGTCAGAAGACAGGCAACTGGATTGCAAACTGTCTCAAGGATAGGACACAGGGGGTCTTAGTTCAGTCAGAGGAGGACGAGGTGACCAGTGGAGTGCCACAGGGGTCAGTATTAGGCCCCCTTCTCTTCAGCATGTTCATCAGCGACATAGCTGATGAGCTGGAGGGGAAGTATGCCTGTTTGTGGACAACACAAAATTCTGCAACCGGGTGGACACCCAAGAGGGAGTCTTGAAGATGGAAAAGGATCTGACTAGGCTGGAAGGATGGTCCATAAATTGGCCATTGAAGTTCAATGCCAAAAAATGCAAGGTCATGCATCTGGCTAAAAGAAACCACAGGAAGGAATACATGCTGCTAGGATACCAGCTTGAAGTAACACAGTTGGAGAGGGATCTTGGCGAAATCATTACAGATTACCTTAGGATGAGCAAGCAATGTGAAAGAGCAGAGCAGAAAGCAAATGGCATCCTTGGATGCATTGGAAGGGGTAGAACTAGCAGAAAAAGAGAGGTAGTAATGCCACTCTACAGATCACTGGCCAGGCCACACATGGAATATTGTGTCCAGTTTTGGAGGCCGCACCAGAAGAAGGATATCAACAGACTGGAGGCAGTGCAGAGAAGGGCTACAAAGATGGTGCAGGGTTTGCATCAGGAGCCATATGAAACCAGACTGGCTGACTGACAGCTGTACTCACTTGAACAGAGAAGAGACGGGGGACATGATTGAAATGTTTTCAGTATATGAAGGGAATTAACACGGCACAGAAGGAAAACCTGTTTCAGATGAAATCAGAGAGTCGTACAAGAAGCCACAATCTACGACTGGCAGGAGGTAAATTTAGGGAAAACATCAGGAAGTCCTTTTTTTTCTGAGAGGGTGGATGACCCTTGAAATAGCCTACCGAAAGAGGTAGTAGACTCAAAAAATGTAAGGGAATTCAAACTTGCGTGGGATAAACACTACGTGCAAAAAAGGAAATAGTCTAAGAGGAGGGGGGAAGGTATTCTGGGCAGACTAGATGGATCAAGAGGTCCCCTTCTGCAGGCAAATTCTTATGTTCTTATGTTCCTTGTTCTTCTGTTTGTGCTCCCTTTGCTGCTGCTTTTGTAATTTCTGTTGCCTACCTGTTCCCTTTGCTTCTGTGCCCCTCCCCAAGTTTTTTGTTTCTTTTGTTTTCTTCCTGGTTTTGCTTGCTGTGCTTTCCTCTTCATTTCTGTGCTGCTGTCTTGCTCTTTCTTCTCTCTCTGCTTCTGCTGCAGACCCCCTTCCCATTCTTTGTGCATTTCTGCCCCCAGATGCTTGTAGTGTGTGTCTTTCTGTCACTTGTCTTTTCCTCTGTGATGTGCTTTTGGAGTCTTGTTGTTGTTGTTGTTTGCTTGTGTTTCCTCTAGGTCTCTTTTCCATACTAATTCCCAGCTTTCTGCTTTCCTCTGCTGGCCAACTGTCTCCTTTCCCTGGGAGATCAAACCACAGCCTTCTTTCCCTCAGCTGCTGCAGTTGGATGTCTGTCTTGCAGCCTTAATTTGTATCCCCTATTGTTCCTGGTTAGTGCACTTTTTTTCTTCTTCGTGTTCAGGTGTTCAGTGATGCTGCTTTCCCTTTGGACCTCCTATGATACACTCTTTTGGATGTTGGAATCAGAGACCTCTCATTTGTTCATTAGTTCTTTGTTTACTTTGATGTTCATTAGTTCTTATCATTCCTGTGATAACCAACATAGCAGTAGTGCAACAACCTATAGAAGCACAGCTGTGCTGTTGTGTGCATAGCCTAGCCTGTTCATGGAACTGAGTCCCATCCTCAGAGCATCACTCAGGATGCTAGGTGTTATCCATCCATACAGGTTATCTTCTCAGGACATGCTCAACTCCCTAAGCTCCATTCAGACTCCTCTAATTCTTCATGTAATCCTTTCTGGTTATCAGCACTGAACCTCATGGTCACTCACTGTGAATTCCTGGCAGTCAGCCATCCACTAAATTCTTCACAGAAAGCATCCTCAAAATCTCAGTTCTTCATTAAGGTATGAACCTTTCCTAAGCTGATGTCTGCACACTGAGTATTGAAAGCCCATTGTTTCTTTCTCTGCCAGAAAACAAGAACCTTTAGATTTGTATCTTGCAGCATTCACAAAAAAACAGCTTCACCTTCACTACCAGTACCTACTCCTACTACCACTTCTGCATTATTTCAGTTTGATGAGTAATGGGTTCTCATTTTCCAAGTGGTCTCAGCCATATCTTGGTTTAATTCTAGACTGGCATGCTGTAATCCAGGGATTCTAACTGACAGTCAAATCAGGGTCCTTTGAATGGGCTTCCAGGTCTTCCTGTTCCAATACTGTATCTTCCTTCACCCTGATTCTCTGGTGTCTTACCAGCAGACATCATTGCTTCAGGGCCAACCTCCTGAACTGACTCAGCAACCAACAGCATCCCAGGCAGGTGAGTTATCTGCATTCTCAACTTGCTCTTGTTATCAGGTATGGTGGTGCATCTATGTTTACCTCTGGTGATTTTCTGCCAAAACTGTTGTTTATCTATCAAGAGTTAAATCACGAGTATCCTGGGTGCTCTCAATAATGACACATACTGCAGGCACTGCACTGGACTACATGCACTACCTGTTCCATTTGTGGTCGTTTTCTCATTTTGAAGCTTTCTGTCCTCTCTTTTCACAAGTATTCAGAGATCTCTAGTTGTTCAGTAGTTCTTTGCTGACTTTGTCAACGTTGTTGTTCAGTCTCCTGTCCATTTCCAAATGTCCATTCTTCTTATACTTCAATGTCTGTGCAAGTATTTTTATGTACCAATTAATATTTTGGATGAAAAGGGCAACAGACTGTATTTCTTTAAAGATTAAGCAATTCCATTAACTTCAACAAATGCGCTTGTCTTGTGCCACCATACACTCTTCTACATGCGGCATCTACTATGGGGAAATCTACTCTAAGCTGGTCTGCCCCTATTTTCCTGCTTCATTCCTAATCAAGGACACTACTGACATTTGTCTACTCTGACTCCAGTTAAATTCTTCATTTCCAGAAGCTGTTCTCCACCCATCCATCTATAGCTGATTCAATATTCTCTCAGGGCTGTAAAAAGGCTTCCATACCAAACTTCAGTCCATGTCATTCACCTCAGTTATTTGTTCTAAATCTTCAGTTTGTTCAACTAATCCAGACATCTCGAGACACACTGCTTGATATTCTGATCTGGGGCCCAATATTCAAAATGCACAAAGTGGAGCACAAAAAGTTGCGCTCTGCCTTGTGATAGCCCAGGTGCCCAAAGATGCTATATTCAATGGAATAGCACACCAGCACTATTCAACACAATATTGGGCCATGTCAGCCCAGAGCCAAGGTACATAGCACCACGTAGACATGGCTTCTGAAATAGGGCACCACAACGGCTAGCACCCACGCTAAAGTTCCGATATTCAAATGGACCCATGCAAAGAGCCCACTGGGCATGCAAGGTGCTAAGGGGACATTTGCATACCCATTATGGGCTCATTTTTATGGATAATGAGGTTGGTTTGCATGGCGCTGCCCTCCCAACTGCCTGGTCCCAGAGATCTATCCCTGGTGCTAGTGGTTTCTCATCCCTCCCATCCCACTGCTATACATACTATATGTCCCTGGTGACCAGTGGTCCCTCCCCCACCTGCACCCATGCCTGTTGTGTTAAGTCATAGTCCCTGGTCTCTAGTGGTCCCTCCCTCCACCCAATCCCATGCCTGTTCATGTCCCAGTCAGTCCCTGGTGGTTAGTGGTCCCTCCCCACCTGCCTGATCTCCTGCCAGTTCTTGTCCCAGTCAGTCCTTGGTGGCTAGCAGTCCCTCTCCCCATCCTATCACTGGCCCCATCCCCAGAACCTGCTGCACTTTTGTCCAGCGGTGCCTTTCCCTGACCATCCCCATCCCCAAGAACCTGCACTGATTGCCCAAAGGCCATATGTGTCCCCCCCCCAAGGTTGCTGAGGCAGGCAGACACAGATGATGTGAAAAAAATCCTGCAAGTCCAGAACTGGTACTGGTAGTGGAACCCCCATCTTTCAGTAAACTCCCCCCTTAAACCCGGCTATCCCAGACTGGTGTGCTAGCACGGTACACAGGTACATGTTGACAGGGAGAATTGGCTCCTCCCCATCACAAAGCGTCCACCATGCACCAGTCATGTATATCCTTGGCATCTAGTGGCCACCCCTCCTGGCAGCACTGATGATACCACCCCACTCCCCCCACACCTCTTACCAATAATGCCAGTGCTGCATATTAGATTGGGCTACTGGCACAGCTCTACACACACCACCTCAGCCGATTGCCATGTGACAGTGCTTAGAATGCACTTCTTATTTATAGGGCACAGTGCATCACTCAGCTGTATAAGTAAGATGCATGTTCCAAGCACTTTCAATTGCTGAGGTGGTGTGTGGAGGGCTGTGCCTGTAGCTAATCTACAATGTAGCATCGGCATTACCGGCAAGGGGTGTTGGGGGAGTGGGGTGGTAACATCAGCAACGGGAGGGGCCACTAGACACTGTGAGCATTGGTGACTGGTGCACAGCAGATAGTTTGTAATGGGGGAGCTAATTCTTCCTAGCGACGTGTACCTTGGTAATGTGCCAGCGCACCAGTTTCCATTCCTTAGCCCTCAGCAGGGGACTGGTGGTGGCTGGCTTGTGTGTAATGAGGATTGTTGGGTTTGGGGGTGTCAAAGGGTCTGGAGATTCAATGCCAGCCCTACCTTGTAACTAGCAGGTTTCGACTGTTGTTTCCAGACTTGCCCCCCCTTCCCTCTGTGTGTCTATCCCTTATTCTTGTGTCTTTATTGTTCTAATGACTGTATGTGCATAGACTGGCCACCTATGCGATTTTTTTTATTTTTTTGTATTGTCTTATTTATGTTGTCTCTGTTTTCCCTCATTTGGCAAGCCTAGAAATAATTACCCCATGTAGACCTGCTAGAATCTATGATCTAATTCTGAATGCAAACGTGGCCCCTTTAAGATGGCCAGAACATTAAGAATGGTTAAAAATGCTTCCTTCACCTCTAAAAGGCTTTAAAAGTGATATTCCTTGTCCAGAACAGCTTTGGACACGCTGTATTTAACTAAAGATTCAGCGTTTAGTTAAAGCGCTCCTTCGCGACGTTTTAAAATGAGCTGCACGAACGTGCGCACTGTCGCGCAGCTCGTAAATGCTGCGAACGCCTTTTCCTCGCAAAAACACCTTTTTTAGAAGCCACTGTATTCCTTTCAGTGCTAAAGCGCTTCTTTGCCAGGCACTTTTGTGAAATTTGCCCCCTTTTGTGACTATGGCTGAGCTGTGTCTCTACCAGCCACAGCCCAGCAACCAACACAGCGTTTTGTTTTTCTCCTTGTGTATTCAGTCAGTTCAGTTATCAGTTATTTGTATTCAGTTAGCCTGGCAATTGTAAACTGTTATTCAAGGTAGTGAACAATAAATGCAAGGAAATAAAATAAATGCTTCATTACCTGGCAGAATAGGAGATATAGAGATATTTTAAAAGTCCTAATTGGTAAATCCTCTGCCTAGGAGCCGGACGGCCATACTGCTGCCAAATTTATACAAGGGAGATAGAAAGGGGAAGGGCTTATCCTACAAACACTAAGTTTTACAGCTTAAAATTAATAATTGACAACTTTATAGCTACTGTATAATCATAAGATTATCAAAATGTTTGGTTCACAAGCTTTGAATAACATAAACTGTATAAAAGTACAAAAGTTTATTTGTTTAATTGTGTGATGGAAATTTCAACCAATCAGAGGTTGTTCTAGCCTATATATAGCTAGCATCTCCAGAGAGAGATCAGATGTAGCTGAAGGGTTGGAGTGTCTACACCCTTAACTAGTGCTCTAGTTATTGTTCCACAGAAGACTCGCTTGACCTGTTCTGCTTGCTGTAAAAAGAAACTGTGATATTGTGAGCCGTTTTATGTTTATTTGGACGAAACAGTCCGCCTTTTTATTTTATTATATATTACTTTCATTTTCGGAACTCTTCAATAAAGCAGCTACTGAGATTCAACTGAAGAACATCACCTGTGTTTGTGTCCATCTGTATCCCACAGCCTCTATCAGGGGGGAAGTTTACTGGAGGATGGGGCGCCACTGCTGGTACCAGTTCTGGACCGGTAGGGGGGTTCACATCATCTGTGTCTGCCTGCCTCAGTGACCTTGGCAGAAGGGAAATACGTACAGCCTTCAGGCCATCAGGGTGGGTTCTTTCAGATGGGGATGGTCATGGAAAGGCACCACTGTACACTAGCACAGTGGGTGTTGGGGATGGGGCCAGTGATAGGATGGAGGGAGGGACCACTAGCCAACAGGGACTGGCTGGAACATGAAAGGGCAGGGGACTGGGTGGAGGGTGAGATGGCTAGCCACCAGGGACTGGCTGGGACAAGAACAGGCAGGGGATTGGGTGGGGGAAGGGACCACTAGCCACCAGGGACTGGCTGGGACATGAATGGGCATGGGACCAAGTGGAGGGATGGATCACTTGACACCAGGGAAACATGTTGGCAGTACCAGACAGGGAATCAGGTGGAGAGAGGAACCACTGGACACCAGGGAAACACTTTTACTGTACTGGACAGGGCATCAGGTGGGGAGGGACCACTGGACACCAGGGAAACACTTTTACTGTACCAAACAGAGCATCAGATGGGGAAAGGGACCACTGGACACCAAGGAAACACTTTTACTGTACCAGACAGGGCAGTAGGTGGGGGGAGGGACCACTGGACACCAGGGTCAACTGTGTTGGGGGTCTGGGGGATTGACACACTTCCTCCACCAACCACTGGAGTTGTATGGGAGTACATCATAGTTTAGATCAGTGGTAGTTTCACTGCACAAGGGGACTGCACAAAATGCCCTTGCATGGTGCAAATACTCTGAATATTGGACTGCACCAATATTCAGGTCCCCCCCCCCCATTTACATTGCACACTCTTCTACACTGTTTGCCCATGCTAATTAGGCTTTTGAATATAGGACATCCACGTGAAGCCCAGTCTGCTCTAGGATTTGTGCCTGGGCAGACTTTTGAATATCAGACCCCTGGTCTCCTCTGTGTCTCATCCAAATAATCCTGCACAAGTGAAAAGTGTTACCCTTGCTAGGACACCTCAAGTTTGTAGTGAGGAGTATACCTTGAGGAGTGACACATTTAGTCTCTGGCACTGCTCAGGATTATCATCGTACTATCTCTGCTTCCACTTGTTCAGGTTTTATCATTTGGACACATTTGCTCTTAGACTGGAGTGGCATATCCATGTTTGTAAAGATCCAGAACCAGAATCAAAAATCAAGATTTCCTCATTGCAACCCCATCCAATGGTTTTTGAGGCACTCTGTGGCCCATTTTTATTTTCTTGTCCACAGCCAACAGAACTCCAAGATATTCCTTATTTTCAATTCATGTTTTCCTTGTCTGAGCCATTCTTTTTGCAACAGCCACTCATACCTGGGGTCACCTTTTGGAACAATCATCTTGTCATATTCTGTTCTGAGAATCAAGCAGTTTTCTAACAATCAAGGCTTGAAGAGATGTACTCCTCAGTATCCCACAAAGAAGCCTATGGATTAGTCTATATTCTTTACTGATGGACCTCTTGAAAGCTGGAGTTTTGGAATTTCCCTGGATCTTAATCTACAAGCAGCCATGACATTAGCATTCCTTGAGTTCCTAAGACCTGGAGAATTTACCTCTTCTTCTGTCTTCTATCCTGCAATGTACCTAACAAAAAAACTGTCTCAAGAAAGCATCAGCAAATTAATCTACCATAACTCTACCAATATCAAAACTGACAGAAGTAATATAGGATCTACATATCCTGTTTCACAACAAACCCAGCTTGGTGCCCCATTCAACTCCTCTACCAACTGCAAGCTACAGTATGGACAGACATCTTGATTTTACTCATCCTCTTCAGTATACTGAAAACTATTATATCATGACTACTTCCTGGTTCATACTTCATGTCAGAGTGTTGCTGTCTTGTCTGTGTCTCGAGTCCTCATCTGTTTGATAGCCATTCATTCTGAGAACAAAGACATCTCTGCTTCAGATGAACATTCCAGTTTAAAGTTTCAATATCACGGTTTACTCACATCATCCTGCTTGTAACCTAAACATGCAAAATTAAACTCTACCAAGCTTGTCAACAGCTAGCATCATACTTTTTAGAAGCCTGGAGAGAAGGCTAACCCAGTAACCATGGTTCCCAAGAGGTTTCCTCCAATATTCCCTGAGTTGGAGGAGGTGGGCTCTGTTACATCACATTTTAGTCTTTTGGCACTTTTAGCTAACAGTTTCCATTGCCTCAAGAAACTTCTCCTGGCACCTCTACTGAGGGGGAAAATCCATAAGAAAGAGACAATCCAAAGTAACATTCAAAGTAACATTGCACAAGCACTTTCACAACTGGCAGCCACACACTGAATTTTAAAATTTCATCTTTAGACCAGGGGATGGCTGCCAGACTCCACCTCCACCCTACATAAGTTACACACTCACACATCATTCCTGCCTAATGTTTTTCATGACCACCTTCCAGCATTCCTCCTACTCCATTGCTTTGTCTCTGCTGGGGCTCTTTCAGCCACCAATTTCCTTTAGCCTTGATAAACTTCTCCAGGTACCTCTACCAAGGGTAGAAATCCAGAGGAAAGAGACAAGCTGAATTAACACTCAAAGTAACATTGCACAAGCACCTACACAACTGGCAGCCATACTTTAAATCATGGTTCGTACAGTTGTGTTTCTTACCTCTTTAGAGAGGTATAGTTTGTTTCAGTAAAGGAAACCTATCATGGCATTACTTTTTGTACAGTTATGAACAAGTAATAGTCCCACTTAAGGTTCTCTTCTAACCACAGGCCTAAATATTTATAATGTGGGACATTTTACAAATGAAGATCGTTGTCAGTAATTATTTCCAGTAGAGAATTTGTTTAATTTTCAGGGGGTGCTACACTGTATAGTTTTTGTTTTTTTGTTTATTCAGTCTTAACTTGTTACGAAAGAAAGTTTGCACCTCACCAATGTCAGATTGGAGTTTAGTTTGCAGAGTTAAGGGATCCTTAATCCAACCATATACAGCACAGCCAGCCATGATGCAATGCAGTAACTTGCAGTAAATAACATGTCACAAGATACTGCAGTAAAAAAGAGCTTAATTGCCATTGAATTACACTGTTCCCTGCAACATACTGCAGCATTTTGTGATATACTGCAGCATTACTCCGTTGCATCCTGACTGGTGCCGCTGTATGATGGTGTTGTCCGCAGACACTATAAGTGGGAAGCCACATCATCTTGGTCAACCCTTAGATCATTGATGAAAAGTGAATAGAGCAAAGGACCCAGGACAGAGCACTGGGGCACTCCATTCACATGAGTTGTTGTGAATGTGGAAGCCCATTGGTGTAGAGCCCCTGTGCAACCATGCATTAAATAGCCCTGTTAATTCATGTTTTCACAGAGTGAGTCAGGGGATTTGCCACCGGGTCTCATTATGTTCAGAAAACCAGCAAGTGAGAGACTGGTAGCCATTGCAAACTGTAGGGAAGTGGTAGACACCCAGTGAGTATGGCAGAACTACCTGGGAGAGAGTGTGACACAGCAAGACTTTGTGCTTCCCCTGGTGTGCCCTGTTGAAGCATTTGTCTTGTGCCGTGTATGTGAACTGTCCTGCTTGTAAGTGCTGGCAACACCCCTGGAGGCACCCCCACCGAGAGAGGGAGAGACAACAAAAGCAAGCTGAAAGCCAGCTGCAGAGCACAAGAGACACTGAGTTAGAGAGAGTGAGAGGCACAATCCCTGTAGTTTTCTGTGTCTGTAGGGCTTTACTTTTCATTGGCCTTGTTTTAGGTGCTTTGTGGCTGCGAGAGGGAAAGCAAGAAAGAGAGAGAGAGACAGCAAGAGTTCCCCACCAATGCAAACAAAGACAGAGAGCTGTAAAAGGCAGGTATTACAGTGTCTGTAAGCTCCTATGACTCTCTCTCACAGTGTCTCTCGCTACATTCACGCATACTGTCAGTGAAAAACCAGTGTCCCCTGTGTCCGGTGCAGTTTCCTGTGTGACAGCTAGTGAGAGATAGAGAGCCCAATAGCAGACCCCAGGCAGAGATACAGTCACTCAGTGTATTTAGGGAGGGAGAGAGTTGTAGATAGCAAGTGTGTGTCCCAAGTATCAGAAGACTTGCCTGGCAAGTGTTGTGGCTCTATTGCTGTTGCAGAAGCATGGTGTGACGGTCGCTGTCTCTCTCTCTGTCTCTGGAGTTCCCAACTGCCAGTAACAGGTGCAATTTGTGTGCTCTCTCCTACTGGTGTTAGTCTTCCTGTCCGCATTGAATGCCACCCTGTCTCCAGTGAGCAACATTGCCCAGCCATGTGGGGGAAGAGAGACAGAGAGAGAGAGAGAGAGAGAGTGAGAGAGACACACACACACAATTCTAAATTGGCAGAGTCATACAGACTGCAGAACTCATAGTCATACTTATATTATGAAGAAAAAGTGGCAGACATAACCTAATAGTACAGTTGTGCCATTTCTTTCTTCATAACATGACTATGCTATGCATTATTTGTGGAGGACTACTTTTTAAGGTGGCAGGATACAGTGCAATTGCATGCATTTGAGCAGTAATAAAAACATTTCTGTTAATTTAATTATTGTTGTTTGACAACCCATGATATAAGTGCAATAACCCACAACAGGGTTTGGTGTGATTGGGGATTAATCAACACCCCGGATGCTGTGAGGACACTTGGCCTGTGGCCTGTGCCTCACAATGCACCCAGGCTGTTGATTAATCCCCAATAACACCATATCCTGTCCTGGGTTATTGCTTACTTACTCCATTGAATGAGACCAACTGTCATCTGTTCAACAGATACCTGCTCAACCAGTTGCTTCAAGAATTGTCAAATCCAGAATTACTAAAATTTTTCCTAACAGAAGACTGTAGTCTGTTGTGTCAAAGTCCTTAGAAAGATCAATGAAAATTGTGCCAGCAACAAAACCACTGTCATTCGCCCTTTGGAGGCCATTGCTAACCTCTCCTAGGGTGGAGACAGTGACAATATTTGGTCTGAAACTGGACTCATTCTTACTGAAACACATACCTTGTTTTTTACAGCATCAGCAACAAACACGTGTGAGAATAATGGGAGGCTCCATTGATATGCAATCATTTCTTCTTAGTTTATTAACAACAAATAGATTTGCTTTTTTTAAAAAAAAAAACAGAAATTCTTCAGAAAAAACATAAATTAAGATGATGTTGAGATTCGCTTACAAATCTACAAAACCCATGGAAGTGGTGTATATATATATATATATATTTATGCAATGGGGGTGAGCATAAAAAGTGGCAAATAACAGCAGTATTTCTGGCTGGTAAGACGTACAGTGAGAATATCACATTTATCCTCACTGTAGGTTATTTATCCTCACTATAATTAATGGCTTCCTCTTTTTCCCATAGGGAAACCGTGGCATAATTTGCCATTATAAAGGAGCGTTTATAATGGCAAATACGCGCACAGTTTCCCCCACTCTGCGCATGCACCTCCTCACGCTCCTCAATGCTTGATTGCCGTCTCCTTCCCAACCATATGTGTGCGTGTGGATTCAGCGGGCAGTTTAACATTTAAGGTAAATCAGTTCCCAAGTAGTTTATGTTGTAGATTCATCCTGTGAAAACATTGTATTGAACGTCTAAAAACACAACGCGTTACTATGAACAGTATTAAATTGAACTCGGCTGGGGATGAAGAGATACCAGGGTGTTTTGCTGTGCTTAGGTTAAAAAAATCGGGTCCACACATTCAGTGCAGATTGGAGTACCTTTCACTGAAAGACCAATTTTGCCATCAACCTTATTAACTAGAATATATGATTTATATTAAAGTGAAACTGAACCTTGCATAATAGTTTAAAATAAAAGTGAAAGCTGACTGCGCGCCATGACGTGATCGGACTGCGGTGGCACAGCAGCCTTTTTTATTTTATATAATTGCTGATGGGAAAAAGAGAAACCCAACAATTATATAAAATAAAATACGGGTCTGGGTGTGTGAAAACTCAAATTATACAATGGAGTAAATCGAATGTGGCAAATGCTGCATCCTGATTGGTTGGCTGGTACCTTTCCCAGTGTGGTAAATCCTCCAGTGTACCCACAAGAAAATGTGCCAGCCAACCTCATCTCGTGCCAGTCTGGTCGCTTTCACTTTAATCGAAACTGCAGCCATTTGTCCTGTCGTCGCTTCGCTAAAACACCGCGGTAAATATTTAAAAAATGACATCCTCCTTCCAACCATACGGACCTCAGCTATGTACAAAATATCTAAAAAAAATTAAATAAAACAACATTTGCCATTGTATAATATAAATTTATCCCTCCAGGGTGTGAGTATACTGGAGGACTTAACACGACTGGTGTGGTTTGGTCACGAGGCTGTGCCTCGTGACAGAATCACACCAGCCGTGAACAAATCCTCAGTATACCCCACACCCTGAAGGACATAAATTATAAGATACCACACCCTTGGGGTTTGATGCCACATAAACTCCTCGAGCTTCGCACTCGGGGTTTATGTAGCATCAAACCTCTCAGGTGTGTGTAAATTCTCATTATACACCCAGACCCATACTTTATTCTCTATGTAAGTAATAACCAGGCACTATCTGCACTTCAGCACAACTGCTCACAAAGACTTTGATTGGTGGGAGCTGGCAGCATGAGCAGCACAATTAGAATCCACCTGCTCACTTGCATTCCATCTCCCACTGGCAGTTTCATTTCTCTCCAGCAGCACACAGAACAGTTTCATTTTCTCCCCTGTTCTTTCACTATAACTTATTTAAAAAAAATCAGCTTTCAGCTTCACACAATCTTAATTACCATTTCTCCTAAAGGTCCAAAATACCAGACAAAACACAGTGAATTATTTTCATTGTCTCCCCCACCCCACTTTCTTTCACCAAATATAAAAAAAAAAAAATTTTAGCCTCACACAGAACATTCATTTCCTTCAAACCACAGTACACAAAAAAGCAACCAACTCACTCTTTTTTACTCTTACCACTCTCCCCAGCAGCACAATGGCACAGCGTCCTGACGCAAAAGTTCAGTTTTACAGAACACAACACTCAGTCATCCGGAAACAAAAATAAATA
This sequence comes from Neoceratodus forsteri, assembly GCA_016271365.2. Lineage (NCBI taxonomy): Eukaryota > Metazoa > Chordata > Ceratodontiformes > Ceratodontidae > Neoceratodus > Neoceratodus forsteri. Next base: position 962,009,819 of record CM028132.1, on the reverse strand, counting down.
AATAAAGACATACCTATTTTAAAAATTAAAATGACACTGATAAAAAAACTTGGCCCATTGCACAAATGGAATATACAATACCCCATCAAAATATCTCTATTATTTCCCTCAACAGTTTGACCTGTGGCTCCACTCGTGGCTTAACACTCGTGATATCCAAAGTCAAACTACTGAAAATATCAGCGATATTGATGAACGACACTATATATATATATATATATATATATATATATATATATATATATATACTTTTACATACACATGCACACATACACACACACATTATATATATAGGATATACAATGGTGAGCTGTCAGATAAATGATTTATCTACACAAGTGCTGTTTGTCTTTGGGTAACTTCCACGAGTGGCGTAAGCCACAGTATGAGAATATCGAGTCAAACGGTACAAGTGTAGATAAATCATTATCTAACAGCTCTCATTGTATATTCATTTATGCAATAGGGATGCTTCTTATCAGTGGAACATTGGTTTTGACTGTTAATCTTCTTTTTTTAAATGATAATTTCTGGGACTTTGGTTAACTTTCCTGGTGTATGTCCGCCTAATGAGTGGTTGCTATTAAATGAAACACCACTCATTTTATAGAGAACTTCTTGCTGAACAAATGTCATGGTGACAGTATCATGCTACCTTTTTGTTTTAAAGTTATTCGCATTTATTTGATGAAAAGTGAAACAAAAATTTAATTTTATGCTGTTTTGCTAATTATAAAAAAACTAAAGGCATTTATTAATGAAACTTCTCATTTTGTAGATATTTTCATGCTGAACATTTTTGTGCTCATAGTACCATGCTATCATTTTTAGTTTTAAAGTGATTCACATTTGTTTGTCGAAAAAGTGAAAAGAAAATTGAATTTTATGCTGTTTTTTGCTAATTATGAAAAAACTAAAAGGTATCTATGAATGAAACACCACTCATTTTGTAGATACTTTTGTGCTGAACATTTTTCATGCTCACAGTACCATATTATCATTTTTCATTTTAAAGTTATTTATATTTGTTTGTCTGAAAAGTAAAAAGAAAATAGGATTTTTTGCTGTTTTTTGCTAATTATAAAAAAAACTAAAAGGTATCTATAAATGAAATACCACTCATTTTGTAGATATTTTTGTCCTGAACATTTTGTGCTCACAGTACTATGCTATCATTTTTCGTTTTAAAGTTATTCATATTTGTTTGTCAAAAAGTGAACAAAAAGCTTTGATTGACAGTTTGCATTTATCCCACATATGTGGGATAAATCTAGGTGATTAGATTTATCCCACATATGTGGAAATAAATGGATTTATTCAATGGCTTTTGGTCTCACACCTATTGCATTTATATATATATATATATATATATATATATATATATATACTAACATTAGGGTTTACAAATTAACCCCAAAGGTACAGAAAAGCAGAGCTAGAGTTCCCAAAAGCTATATTGCAATACAATACAGTACAGGTTACTTAAGTTCATCTGCCACCTTTGTTGACCTCGCTAAGGCATTCAGCACTGTCTCCCACACCTGTTACTCCATACCCTCTCCTCAGCTGGTCTCTCAGAGCCTGCTACTAACTGGTTGAGATCCTACCTCACAGATAGGACCCAGTCTGTCAGAATCACTGATTCCATCCCAACCCCCCCCCAACTCCACATCAAAACTGGAGTCCCACAGTTCTCAGTGCTTGGTCCTTTGCTCTTCTCAATATTCGTAAATGACCTGCCAGCTGTCTGCACAACCTCTTCCATCTATATGTATGCAGATGATACTGTCTTGTACACCTCCGGCCAGTCCCCCTCAGATGTGGCAACTAGATTACAGTATGACTTTGACCAGCTTCAGCTCTGGCTCGCCTCTCATTGACTCTCTTTAAATGCCAAGAAAACACTCTCAATAAACTTTGGCACTAGGCAGAGACTCTCTCAGCTTCCTGAACTTCCGATATTCCACACCCTTCATGGGCTTCTCTTGAGAACACATATACATTTAGATACCTTAGGGTTTGGCCAGACCAACACCTCAGCTTCTCAGGACACATAGGTACCATCCTGAAAAAACTGTGCCCCAAGCTTGGAGCCCTATACAAGAAGATGCATCCCTCTTACAAAAGATGATACTCCTGATTTTTGACTACTGTGATGTGGTCTACAGTACTGCTCCCAGGTCTTCCCTACACAGACTGGACACCGTCTTCGACTCTTTCTGCCATTTTGCTCTTGACTCCCCCCCCCCATTCACACTACTGTGATCTCTACCACTCTCTGTCCTTGCCCTCACTTACTGCCAGGCGACTCTCTCACTGTGCCAAACTCACCTCCAAATTCTGGCTTGCTTCCCTACCTTCTTATCTAACCTCTTCTCTCTCTCTCCATTCCCCGTCCCCTCACCCACTCACTGAGGTCCACCAGCTCACGCACCCTAGCGGTCCCATGCTGCTCTACCCAAATAGGTCAGACTGCTTTCGCATACCATTTCCCTCAACTCTGGAACTCCCTACCCCACCAAATTCACCATTCCTCCTCCCCCTACTCCATCTCCTTAGCACTCAAAAACTTCCTCTCCTCAACCTGCTCCTGCTCTTCTCATACTTAATCCCCTCTCTCCCCTTCTTTTTTACCATTTCTTCCAGCAGAAGCTTTGTCCTTGTTCCTGTACTTGCTCTTCTCATACTTAACCCCCTCCTGCTCCCCCTCTTTCATTCTTCCTCGTCTTCTATCTGTTGTCTAAATCCTTTTCCCTTGGCTGCCAGTCCCTCCATCTGCCCCCTCCATCCCTCCCTCCTCCCTCCCTCCTGCCCTGCTAGCTCAACTCTTCACCTATCCTAGCCATATATACCCTCTCACTCACCTTCTCCCCAGCACTTAGCTTCACTTTGATAATTGGCATAACTCAAACCTTCTGTAGCATGATGTAGATTGCTCATGAGGTATACCCTGTATTAGTATATGCACTTATGTATGTAATGTGTAGTGCATTTATATCTGGCTCACCCTGTAACTGGCTTGTAATTGTATCTGGCTCATTATTGTAATACTCTCTGTACCCCCTCCCCCAGGATGCACTGGGAGATGAGCAACTTTTTGTTCAGTGTGCCTTCTGGTGAAACATTTCAATAAATAAACAAATAAATAAGCTATACAACACCAGTGGTAATAAGTTTGCCCAGATAAATTTGTTTATCACATCACCTAACCTTCAAACAAAAGTTGCTCTTGCTCTTTATGTTGTCACAATTGTTATGCTGATGGGTAGTATCATCATAGAGGTGTGCTGAACCAATCAGAGAGCAGTATTCACTGTGCTGATAACATCATAATTGCCTAGTGCATCACTGAAACCAGCTGTTGACATCCAAGAGAAACAGTTAAATCTTTAAAGGGAAATTAAAAAGCTGTAACTTTTGTATAATTTATCTACTTAGGAGAGCCCAGCGAGGATACAACATCTTGTTTCCAGTGGGGTATTGCTTCTACCCATTTCCCTGGCTGGGTGAGCTGCAGCACTAAGAAGTTAAGTGAATTGTTCAAGGTCACACAGCTTTTGGCTCTAGCAGGGTTTGAACCTGCAATCTCCTGGTTGCAGCTGGAACATGTGATCTCCTAGTTCCTAAGTTATTGCTATAACCATTAGACCACACTGCTTCAGACTAGTAAACTGATGCTATATCAATTGAATATGCATGTCCTGTCTCAAAATATGCAGTTTATCTTCAAGTGTGATTGGGGCAGGACTTTTATTATTCACTTGCGGTAACACCACGAGTGAGTTATGATTTTCCCTCTTGTTCTTGGAGATTCATTGTATATTTTGAATTCATGCAATAGCCATGGACACAAAAGCCATTACATAAATGCTGTTATTTGAGCTACTGTGTACGTAAATTTCATTTACGTACACAATAGACTAGTCATTAGCATTTATGCGCATAATAGCTGCATCATGCAGCATTTATCTACACAGTAGCAATGCCACCGACCCACCCACCCCCTGCCTGCCACTCAGTACTACTTGTTTCACTTTCACTTTCCATAGAAACAAAGAGTAGAAGAACTTGGTTTGCTGGCCAAGGCACCTAGCTTCACCTGAGCTCTTTCCTTCTAAGACTGCTTGAAAGGCAGAGTAGAGAAACTTACCAGAGCAAGGGAAAAGGATTAAGACTTAGTTTGGCTAAGCAGATTTATTGTGTGGTGGTGTTTTTATTTTTTACTCACAGGGATTGCTACTGTTTGTTGCTAACATTTCATTGCTTTAGTTTTCTCTGATTCAAATTGTTGTTGCTGGTATACCTTCTTCTGCATTATTACAAGGTGTGCCTACAGGTGTGTGCTAACAGATTACTGCTGTAATCTTCTGATTCAAATTGTCTTTTGCAAGGTATATCTTCTGTTACTGCTTTATTTTTCTCTGGAGCAAAGTGTTTCTTACAGGGTATATCTTCTCTGAAATTACTGTATTACAGGTGGAGCTTACATTTTTGTGACTTTTTTATCATTGGGCTAAGCAAAATTGCTGTTTGACACTGTGTTTTAATTTATTCTTGTTTGTTGAAAAGGTTTGTTGTCTCAGAGTGTTTCAGTCTCCTTCTCACATTGGAAAGGAACTAATTGCTTTCCTCCCAAGCTCTTCCAAAAGTTAGGTGTGTATGTGGAAGGTGGAGCTGGCAAACTGTCAGTAATTTCCAACAGAAAGAAGGGTTAAAAGTCAGGTTAGTTGATATCTTGGAGGTAGAGACTTGGTTTGCTGGCCAAGGCACCTAGCTTCACCTGAGCTCTTTCCTTCTAAGACTGCTTGAAAGGCAGAGTGAAAACTTACCAGAGCAAGGGAAAAGAGATTAAGACTTAGTTTGGCTAACAGATTTATTGTGTGGTGGTGTTTTATTTTTTACTCACAGGGATTGCTACTGTTTGTTGCTAACATTTCATTGCTTTATTTTTCTCTGATTCAAATTGTTGTTGCTGGTATACCTTCTTCTGCATTATTACAAGGTGTGCCTACAGGTGTGTGCTAACAGATTACTGCTGTAATCTTCTGATTCAAATTGTCTTTTGCAAAGGTATATCTTCTGTTACTGCTTTATTTTTCTCTGGAGCAAAGTGTTTCTTACAGCGTATATCTTCTCTGAAATTATTACAGGTGGTGCTTTACAGGTTTTACAGTTTATCTAACATTAGGATAAGCTTTCAGGTTACTGCATTTGTTGTTGACTGATTGTTTCTGCTCTTACCTCCTTGTTCTTTCGTCTGTGGTTCTTCTTTTTAGGCAGGGAAGGGCCCAGCCACCTACCCAATCCCCAACCACCCCACTACACTCCTTTATAGGGTACCACAGTTGTGACATTTCCTGTGGCAGAGCAGAGAGAGGGCAGATCAGTGGGGCCTCCACAAGGTGATCTCATTTACAGGGCACTAGTAATTTAACTTGTTATAACAAGTTAAAACAAAGCACAATTAAACCACTACTTGCATTTTTTTCCTTTTTTTTTCCTTCTAATTACTCTGACTAGGTTACAAACCCAGCAACTTATTTGGAATGGATTTCATTAAATGCAGGTACTGTGGAACAATTTTCAGAAGGACAGTCTTACAGGATTTAGGACACTGTCCTACATGCTGGGCCTTTGGAGATCTTAGGGCTCAGCTCCGGGCAGCATGGGCAGAGATTGCACGCCTCAAATTTCATATTGAAGAGGAAATACATTATAAGAACCACCCACCATTTCCCCAGCATCCAACAGAAAAACCTCGACCACAGAGGTAGTTGGTCCAGGAGGTTGGCAGGTGGTTAGGAGGAGCAAATCAGGTGCCCCATCACTCTCTGCTCTCCAACATCACCTCCAAAACCATATAAACACTACAAACAGGTATCTGCCTCTATCTCTGAAATCAAATAAAGAGGCAGAAGACACTGCAGAGCAGGACACTGCAGCACAGGAGCTAGCACAACAAAACTCCAGCAAATCAGGAACCAAAACAAAACAAGCACAAGAAATCCAAAAACTTCTGATCATAGGAGACTCCATGATTCGGGAGTTGATACCCATCTCCAGCCAGGGTGATGGTCAGATGTCTCCAGGTACATCAGCATGGAGAGACACTGACGCATTACTAAATTGTTCACAAAGCAGGAGAAAACATTGATGTCCTAGTACACATAGGGACTAATGATCTCGCCAGCCGGTCAGTTGTGGAGACCAAGGAACACCTGACTAGGCTGGGTGACAAACTATCATCTATTTCATCGGCATCTCCTTCTCTGAGATCCTGCCAGTCTGGGAGAGGAGCAGATGGACGGAAGGTCAGAGAAGGGAGACAGGGGAGCTAAACACGTGGCTCAAGGGCTCGTGCAGGAAAAGAACACAGATTTGTAGGAACTGGCAACAGTTCTGGGGCGAAAGTTCTTTAAATTTGATGGACTGCATCTGACTAAAGAGGAAGTCAGTGCATTGGGGCAGAAGTTTGACGTCTTTGCAGAATATTTAAACTAGCAAATGGGAGAGGGTGCAGCACCCCATCGTCGAATGGGAAGAACCTTCCCCCTCAGCTAGTAAGGTCAAACAGGAATTCAGCATGTTTGCCGTTCATTTGCATCACCAGGTAAGAAAAGGTTTGTCTCCCCATACGATGCACAGGGGTAATGCCAAACTTCACCCAACAACTAACACAAAAATCTGGCCAATGGAAAATCATGTACACAAATGCTCACAGCCTGGGAAATAAGATCCCAGACCTGCAGGCAATAATGTCAGAGGCTAAACTGGACATAGTAGCAATTAGTGAGACATGGTTTACCAGTAACACACACTTGGGAGACTTCAGTACCTGGCTATGTATTGTTCAGAAGAGACCGAGGTGCAAAAAGGGGAGAGGTGGCCTGTATGTTAATGAAAATATCAAAGCTACAGAAATTCAGAATACACATAGGAGCCAGAAGAACTGTGGGTCACCCTGGAAACAGGAAATGGGACAGCCATAAGAACTGGGGTTGTCTACAGGCCCCAGACCAGAGGAGGACATAGACACATTACTGTTAGAAGATATACAAAAATGACAGCTAAAGGGAGGTTCTGATAATGGGAGACTTCAACATGCGGATACAGATTGGTCAATACCAGCAGGAACATCTGCCAGAACTAGACTCATAGTGTATTCCTGCAGGAGGGCCTCAAACAACTGGTACAGCAACCCACAAGAGACAGGGCTATCCTAGATCTAGTACTGACTAACAAAGAAGGGATCACAGATCTCCAGGTAGAAGGTCACCTGGGGCCAGTGACCATCACATGGTATGGTTCAATTTGGCTACTACATCTAAATCATCCCATTCCAAGGCAAAAATATGGGACTTCAGAGGAGCTGACTTTGATAAGATGGCCAACAGAGTTAAGCTAGCCCTGGCAAAAGAAACACAGGTGAGGGAGTACAGGCAAAGTGGGCAAGCATTAAGGATGCAATACTTGAAGCAACATCCATTGTGTTAGACAGAAAAGGAAGTGCAAAAGAAGAAGGAAACCACTTTGGTTCTCAAATACAGTAGCAGAAAAGGTCAGAGCCAAAAAGGCTGGCCTTCAGGAAATATAAGGGTACAGCGGGATGAAGATAGGGAGGCATGCCAAACTGCCCTAAGGGAAGCAGGTAAGGCAGTAAGGCAGGCAAGTCCCAAACTGAGGAAACACTAGCACGAACAGTAAAGAAGGTGACAAGACTTTCTATAGATACATTAGTGAAAGGAGAAAGTCCAGAGGGTATGCTAAGCTTAATGGAGAAAATGGAGCATGTGAGGAGGAGGACCTGTAAAGGCATCTATCCTAAATAGATACTTTTTGCTCAGTGTTTACTGAAGAGAAGGTGAGGCAGGGCCCACAGCTCAGCATCATGGACACGGGGGGAGGTGAGCACTACTCCCTTCACAAAAGAAAGGGTCCTACAAGAGCTTGCTAAGCTCAGGGTGGATAAGGCAATGGGACCTGATGGCATACATCCCAGGGTACTTAAGACTAAAGGAGGAACTAGCAGAGCCATTAGCAGAATTGTTTAGTGAGTCTCTGAGCACAGGAGAGGTCCCAGAAGACTGGAGAAGGGCTCATGTGATCCCCGCTCCACAAGAGTGGTAGCAGGGAGGAGGCGGGGAACTACAGACCGGTCAGTCTTACACTCAGTAGTGGGCAAGATTATGGAAGCACTCCTAAGGGAAAGGATAAGTGCAACACCTGGAATCCATAGGGCACATGATCCAAGACAGCATGGGTTTACAAAGGAAGGTCCTGTCAAACTAATCTCATAGATTTCTTTGACTGGGTAACCAGAGTGGTGGACCAAGGGGAGCAGTTGATGTAGCCTACCTTGACTTCAGCAAAGCTTTTGACACTGTTCCACATAGAAGATTGATAAATAAGTTGGGTAGGCTCGGGATGGGTCAGAAGTTGGTCAACTGGGTGGCAAACTGGTTGGCCGGACAGAAACAGAGAGTGGTGGTAAATGGTATACAGTCAGAAGAGATGCAAGTTACAAGTTGGGGTACCTCAGGGATCAGTCCTGGGGCCAGTCCTCTTCAACATCTTCATTAGTGACCTTGCAGATGGACTAGAGGGTAAGGCTTGTCTGTTTGCAGATGACACCAAGATCTGCAACAGAGTAGATGATCCAGATGGGGTGGGCAGAATGAGAAGAGATCTGGATAAACTAGCAGAATGGTTAGAAGAGTGGCAACTGGGATTTAATGCAAAGAAGTGCAAAATCATGCACATAGGGAAGAGAAACCCTGAAGCCACCTATAGGCTGGGAGGGGAGTTGCTAGCAGTCACAAAGGAAGAAAGAGACTTGGGCATCATCATCACTGATGACCTAAAATCATCAAACAGACCTCTAAAGCAGTAGGTAAGGCTGGGGGGTGTTAGGAGTGTATAGTAGTAGGGGTATCACAAGTCATAAGAGGGAGTAATAATCTCTCTGTACAAGACACTAGTTAGGCCCCATCTGGAGTACTACGTGCAGTATTGGAGGCCACACCTTCACAAGGACATTAACCAAATTGAGGCAGTCCAGAGAAGGGCAGCAAAATGGTGCAGGGACTGCATCAGAAGACATATGAGGACAGATTAATGGAGCTCAATATGTATACCCTTGAGCAAAAGGAGGAGAGAGTGATGTGATGGGGCATTCAAACACCTTAAGGGCATAAACAAGGTGAAAGAGTCTAACATGTTTAAATATAAGAAAAATAGCAGGACAAGAGGACACAGCATGAGATTAGAGGGAGGCCGATTAAGGGGGAATGTGAGGAAATTCTTTTTCACAGAAAGGGTGGTGGATGCATGGAATGGCTTACCACAAGAAATGGTGGCTATGAATACAGTGCAGGGCTTCAAACAGGCATGGGATAGAGCAATACAAATGACTTTGAATAGATAGGCCACTGACAGAGCAAAGGCCGATGGCACATTTATAAGGTAGAAAAAGAAATGGGCAGACTGGATGGGCCTTGAGGTCCTTATCTGCCGTCAACTTCTATGTTTCTTTGTTTCTATGTTTCTATGAGTAATCCTCCACAGAATAAAAAGACTGCTTCACTCCTTCCCAAAGTGGTTTACCAACATCCTCCATTAATAAGTACAAAAAGCACAAAACATAAAAAAGACACATTAAAAGAAACGTTTTTCCCTTTTTAAAACACTTACATTTCAAACTGCTGGAGTCACCCACCATGATGATCATGCTCTGCTCACTACAGCCACCCTCATCACACACTATCTACAGCCTCACTAAAATCAGAATATTAGAAGCATTGTTTTTTTTCTCTAACAAAATGCAAACCTCTGTGTCCATAGCTTTCTGCCCGCCCACTCTCTGCTCTTACCAGACAGTGTAAGTACTCCCACTGCTGCACCTCTGTAACAGACCATCACCACACTCTACCTGCAGCCTCACTAAAGTTGGAATAGTAAAAGCACAAGTTTATCGAAAAAAATGTGAACCTCTCTGTTCACGTCTCTCTGCTCACCTGTTCTCTGCTCTTACCAGACAACATGATTCCCCCACTGCTGTTTGCCTCAGCCATTGAAATACTGGCACTTGGTAAGCACTATATTTAAAACAATAAAATAGAAAAGAGCTTGTGTCTGACACACACCAAAACCACTTGTTGAATTGAATGTCTCACTCACTCGATCACTGAGAGGTGCTGCCATTGTTGTCAGCTTTTACTGAAAAAGCCACTTCTACTACAATACCAATCAATGGCCACACTCTCACTTTCATGCATCACACTGAAGCCACATTCCTGACAACACAATAGCAACTTGGCTGACAAAGGCACAGTAATCTGGCAAACAACAAAAAATCCACACTAATTCACATAATTATTTATTTTAAAACAATATTACAACATAATTAAAAAAACACACATGGTTCCTACCTATTGCTTAAATGAAATACGCAACAGGGACCTTGTGGAATAAATGATTCATTAACACTCTTGCTGTTTTCCCTTGGGCACATCACTTGTGGTTCTACACCACTCATGAGGTTACCCAAGGTCAAACGCTAGTAGTGTAATTATTTGTTACAGGGGCCCTGTTATGTATCCTATATATATATATCATGTATATAGCATCCCACACACAAATATTTTACAATGTACTTCACAAATGAACAATGAGAGAAACTAGAAAATGCAAATAAAAACTGATAGCTGCTGAGAATAGAGTATGCATTAGGTAGGAATTAGAATGAAGAAAGATAGGTTATGCCTCAAAAATATGGGACAAAAGTAGTTTTTTATTTGGTATTTCAAAAATGGAAGAAAATCAAGTAGGCCAATTAATATTCAGTAGGAAGATTGTTCCAAAGCATACAATACTATAATAGCATATGGTGAGCCATTGTTTTGTATAATAATCAGCCTGCTCAAATAAAAAATTACTCACCTTAGTAATTATGTTTCTTCTAATGGAGTCTTGCTGTATTCTTGCTATTGCAGTTAGCCCCAGCACTCAAACTCCCAGCACTCAAACTGCCCCGGAGAGTAGAGGGTTAATTTTCTATGCAGAGCATAGAACGTTGAGCTCGAGCTCGGTTCAAACCTCTGTCTGCTGCACTTTGAAGCGTAACCATCAGATTCTTATGATCTAATACTAACTAACTACTATGTGGAAATTGTAAAATTTTTACTAGCCAAATGGCAACCAAATATTTTGGACCCCCAAAAAGACTCAAGTCAAGAAATACAAAAACAAAAACCAGGTATTGAACAATGTACAACTATTAAATTAATAAATATAACACACTCCCCCTCTCTGAAAAGAGGTGCCCAAATACACCCTAGGTGCAACACTGCCTGCAGCCTACTTCCCAAAAACAGGTTCTGAGAGGGAGGCAGGGAGGAGGTCAGAATACAGCAAGACTCCATTAGAAGAAACATAATTACTAAGGTGAGTAATTTTTTCTTCAAACAGCGTGAAGTTTTGCTGTATTCTGACTATTACAGACTACCAAGCAGTACCTCCATGGAGGAGGGATTCGAACCTACTTTGGGAATAGGCTCTGCAGTACTGCTGTACCAAACTGAACATCACTCCTAGCCTGGATGTCCAGAGAGTAATGCTTGGTAAATGTATGGACTATTTTCCAGGTGGCTGCTTTACATATCTCTAGCAAAAGAATATTCCTGGCTGCAGCCAGGGAAGCAGCTGTACCTCTAGTCGAATGAGCCCTCAGGCCTGAGGGTGGTATTTGCCTAGCTTCTCATAGCAGAATTGTATACAAGAGACAATCCACCTGGCAATAGTTCTCTTAGTGGCATGTTTGCCCTTCCCCACTTCCACATAAGTGAGAAACAACTGGAGGGAGTCAAACCTGTGAGCCCTAGTATGCTCAATGTAGTAACTAAGGGCTCTTTTAAAGTCCAAACTGTGTAAACTTCTTTCTCCTGAAGAAGAAGAATCAGTGAAGAACACAGGGCGAGACATAGACTGGTTCAGATGAAAATCTGAAACCATTTTAGGTAAGAACCTCCTATTGGTTCTAAGGACCATCTTATCTCTATGGAATGAGATAAAATCAGGTTCCACAGACAGAACTGATACGCCTGGCAGAGGTAATAGCTACCAGAAACATAGTTTTCCAAGTCAAGTACTTAAGCTCTGCTGAAGACAAAGGCTCAAAGGGGGGTTGCATAAACTGAGCAATGCAAACATTAAGATCCCAAGCAAGAGTAGGATCCCTAAAGGAGAGATTGGTATGAAGCAATCCCCTGAAAAATGTACAGAATACAGGGTGAGATGACAGTGAGGAAGGCTTTCCCACTGACAGAAAAGCAGAAACTGCTGACAAATGTACTTTGAGAGTAGCTGGTCTGAGGCCTAGGCTATTAAGATGAACCATATAATCCAGAACTGTAGACAATTCATCAGGGTCTGGGGATATATGCTTCTTGGAACACCAAATGCTGAATCTCTTCCATTTGGAGTTATAAGTTTTTCTGGTGGCAGGCTTTCGAGAGACTTTGAGAATATCCAGAACCCCTTGGGACAGATGCAAATCTGCATATTCTAACTCTTCAAGAGCCATGCCTTGAGATTGAGAGACTGAAGATTGGGGTATCAAATCCTCCCTTGAGAGGAGGTTAACAGGTTGTAATTCCTGGGAAGAGACAGGGGAAGATGGACTGCTAGGGACAGCAATATGGGGTACCAGGGCTGCCTGGCCCAGTCTGGAGCAATTAGAATCACTTTGCAGGGTTGTGACCTTATCTTGACCAGAACCTTGAACAGCAGAGGAAAGGGAGGAAAGGCATATAGAAATGTCCCTTCCCAGTTCAAAATCAGTGCATCCAGAGGGACTGAGCTCAAGACCGGGGGTCTGCAACAAAACAGAGGAAGTTGATGATTGCCTGGGGCTGCAAAGAGATCTATCTCTGGAGTGCCCTACCTAGAAAAAAATCACTTTTAACACCAGAGGGTCCAGGGACCGTTCGTGATGGCCCTGGTAGATCCTGCTCAATGCATCTGCTAGCACATTGTCCTTTCCTGGAAGGTGTACTGCTATCAGAGAGGTCTGCAGAGAATAAGCTAGGGACCACAATTTCATGGCTTCCATGCATAAGGCCATGGACTGAGTGCCTCCCTGCTTGTTGATGTTCCACATGGTGGTGGTGTAGTCTGTCCTGACCTGAACCACCTTGTTCTGCACTGACCGAGAGAAAGCTTGCAGGGCCAGAAGGACTGCCCTGAGCTTCAAGAGATTGATATGAAGAAGAGATAACTGATGGGACCACAGTCCCTGGGCTGTGAGAGCCCCCAGATGGGCTCCCCACCCCAATAGAGAAGCATCCATGGTTAGAACCACAGAGTGAGACTGAGTGACAAATGGGACTCCTTGCCTGAGGTTGTCCTGATCCTGCTACCATTGGAGAGCCTGGATCAGAGTCTAAGTCACTGGAATTAGTTTGGTTAGAGAATCTTTCCTCTGAGACCAAAAGGACCTCAGGTGAAACTGAATGCCCCTCATCTGAAATATGGCCCCTTGGACCACTGCTGTAGAAGCTGCCATGTGGCCCAGAAGCTGGAGGAAGTGCCTTGCTGGCTGAGAGACCATAAGGTGGAATGAAGAAGCCAGCTCCACAATAGCCCTTGCCCTTTCCAGGGGAAGAAAAGCTCTTGCTTTGACTGTATCCAACTCTGCCTCTATGAAGGTGAGGAGCTGAACAGGCTCGAGAAATGACTTGGGGAGATTGAGAAGGAATCCTAGGGAAGTGAGCACTTGCTGAGTCACTTGCAGTTCTGATTTGACTTGGTCTGGGGACTGATCCACAATGAGCCAGTCATCCAGGTATGGAAATATGGAAATATTTTTCATTCTTAAAAAGGCCACTACTACTGATAGGCATTTTGTAAATACCCTTGGAGCTGATGTCAGGCCGAAGGGCATAGCTTTGAACTGATAATGGCCTGAAGGCAATTCGAACCTGAGGTACTTTCTGTGGGAGTACCTGATGGGAATGTGAAAGTAGGCATCTTTTAAGTCCAGGGAGGCTTGCCAGTCCCCTGGCCTTAGCGAAGGAAGGATTATTCCCAGGGTCACCATTTTGAATTTTGGTTTTAAAAGATGTTTGTTCAGGTATCTTAAGTCTAGGATGGGTTGCCACTCCCCTGTCTTTTTTGGGGTAAGGAAGTACCTGGAGTACAGACCTTTACCCCTATGCAATGTAGGAACTCTCTCTATAGCCTCTACAGCCAGTAGAAATGAAACCTCTGCATCTAGGGCAATGGTTTCGGAGATGCTTGCAGGTGGAAAAGATCTGACTCTTAGCTTTGGAAATATCTTGAAGCTGAGAACCAGCCCCTGGCTTACCACCACCAGGACCCACTTATCTGAGGTAACAGACACCCAGTCCTGAACAAAGTAAGCTAGCCTGCCTCCTACAGGAATGGGGAGTCGACCCGGGCTGACACATCAGGGTGTCTGCTTGGCAGGAGCCTTAGGCTCAGGGGTGGATGCAGCCCTGCTCATCCCCCTTCTGCCTCTCCCTCTGAAGAACCCCCTTGATGAAAAGGAGAAGAGGTCTGTGCTTGGTAGAAAGGCCTATGAAAAGGCCTGCCCCTGCCCTAGCTTGCTGCTTTTGAGGAGTTGCCTGCCTCTCCTTGGCCTGTGCATTCCAATAGGTGGCCCTATACTCATCCACCTTTTTCATGTAATTCTCTGTCTGCTCCCCAAACAAAGAATTACCCACCACAAGGAAATACATGGCCTTAGCCTGGGTGTCCTGTGAGAGGCTAGTACATCTGAGCCAAGCCATTCTCCAAAGAGCCATGGATGTAGCCATGACTCTAGATGATACATCATTGGAGTCCATAGCAGCATGAAATTGTACTTTGGATGTCTCAATCCAATCAGCAGCCACCTCCTCCAGCTCCGAGGCAAGCTGGGGGGAAGCCTGCTTAGCCAGTGCCAGTACAGTGTCCCACCTGGACTTCTGGTACCTGGCTGCATAGGCCATATAATTAGCATGCCTGAGTCCCAGGGCCGATGCTATGTACTGCTTCTTTGCCATGCCATCCAGCTTCCTAGAGTCTTTATCTGGGGGGTGTGATACCAAGAGTATATTAGCCTTATCACAGGCTGCAGCCTGCACGACCCCAGCATGGCTGCATTGTTGATACAAGTACTCTGTACCTGAACCTGATAAGGTGTACCTTTTGTCCATCGTTCTGTCGACAGAAGGTACAGAATTTGGAGTTTTTTAAATCTTTTGTGTCTGTTTCCCAAAGGACTTATGAAGGGGAATAGACAGTCTCTTGGACTCTGGGATGTCCATCATCTCCACATAATCAGGTTCCTCTTGTTCCTCTACAGCTTCTTCCACAGGGAACTGGAGGGTTTTTGCCACTTTCCTGTAAAACATGTAGTGGGAAGGGGTCTCAGAAAGCCTAGGAGGGGAAACACCAGAAGGCCTGTCTGGGGAGATGTCAGGTTCAATGGGCTCATCCAGACCTTCCACACCATCGTCATCATCATCATCATCATCATCATCTTCATCCCCCTCCAAATCAGGTTCATAAAAATCTTCAAGGGCATAATCCTGAACCAGAGGAACCGACCGAACTGAGTGCCTGCCGGAGGGCGCCGGATCAGATGGAACCGAGCAAAGTGATTCCACAATCCTAATCACTTTGGCAATCTCTTTGGCGGTCGGAAAATGGGTCTCTGGATCCGAACAGGACAATTTTTCTTTTCTTTTTCTTTTTGTAGGAACCAGTTCCTCAGGATCAGCTCTCTTCTTGCCCGAAGGAGTATCGCCCTGGTCAGAGGGCACTCCCTCAGGTTCGGTCGGAACCTAACCGGGCTGGCCATCCGGGTCAGCGGACTTCTCGGCCTCCTTATCCCTAAGCCTACCTAACCTTTTTTCCAGGGTAGACTTAGGGAAATTTTTACAGATTTGGCAGTCTGAATCGAGGTGGTCAAGCCCCAGACAATAATCACAGGTGGTGTGGGAATCAGCCTTAGCAAAGACCTCCCCACACACATACACTGCAGTGTTGAAACCCAATGGTCCCAGTTTTTCTTTTGGGTTTCTCAGACATAGCCATCCTAACCAACAAACTTACCCTTTTTATGGCAAACAACCAGGCAAGACACCCTTATCAGTTTCTAATCGTGTCACAGGTATTGGAAAAAAAACGCAAGAAAACAAGTTTTTTTTTAAAACCGATAAGGACTGGTAACCACACTCTAAGTTTAGAAACAAAGACAGAAATATACAATTCACTAAACGGCTGGTTCAGCTGAACCGGTTGAAAAATTAAGTTTTACATTTTCTACGAGTTTACTATGTCTAGTTCACTACCTAGTACTTACTGTACCACAGACAGAGATCTGAACCGAAGCTTGCAAAAAAATAATCGGTGAAACCGAGGAGTTTAACAGACTTAGAACCATAAGCAAAGGAGAAATCTCTGGAGCGATTGTTCAGTTAGGCGGAGTAAAGAATCTGATGGTTACGCTTCAAAGTGCAGCAGACAGAGGTATGAACCAAGCTCGAGCTCAACGTTCTATACTCTGCATAGAAAATTAACCCTCTATTCTCTGGGGCAGTTTGAGTGCTAGAGCTAACTGCAATAGTCAGAATACAGCAAGACTTCATGTTGTTTGAAATCCTTTTTGTGTACATTGCAAACTGTTTCACTTGGAGTTTAGGAACAGAAGAAGACAAAATGATCCATTATTGCTGCCCTTCCACATCAGTGATAATAATTCTTAATCCTAACCCTTGTCATGTAATCATCCAGTCTATTTTTGAATGTACTAAAAGTTTTACTATGTACCACATCCATAGGCAAGTTATTCCAAATTCCTACAATGTACATAGAGGCTAGGTCTATGAATGTTGTGTGCATTCTAAAGTGCTGTTGTTCTGCACATTCCAAACAGTTATTCAACACAGTTTAAAGGTCATAAACTGTTAATTCCACCCCATACCCTGCTGCTTATTAACCACCTTGTGCCCACAGTTGTGCCTGTAAACTTGTTACAGTCTATAAATTCAATTTTGATCACAGAACAGTTCCCACTGATTGATGATCCGGCCACATTAAGCACTTTCATTTCAATAAGCATTACTGAAATGGAGCATTTAATATCAGAAGACTGTTGCCCAGCACAGAACTTTTCTATGACAGAAATTAAATGTACAAACTTCTACAAATTGAAAGGGGCAACTGTAGGTATTAGGCAGGTTGTAAGCAGTTGAGTGTGGGGTCAGTTTTTTCATAAAGTAATGTCAAGTTGTTATGGGTTGAGATACTTCTACTGCTGTGTTCCAATTTTTAATCAGGACTCAATTTTGCTAAGCTCCAGGCTGCGGTTCACTCTGGTTCAAATCCCCAACCCGTCACCCCAAATAGAGTCTGTAGTAATCAAACTTGCACTGCCTTACTCCATCTCTGTCTACGTTACGGGCTCCTACTGCGCCCCTAGTACCCCCCTGCCCAGCATCCTAGAACACCTGGCTTCACTAAAATCTACAGCCACAGCTGGGGAGCTCCATATCCATGGCGATTTCAATTTCAACTGGCTAGCTAAAGACAGGGCCAAACTACGCACACAAAATAAATGCACTAAACCTCTCCCAGCAAATCGCACAACCCAGCTGGCTAAACCTAAAACTCCTAACCACTCCATCTTGGACTGGCCTCACTACCCACCCTCACAGAATCATTAGTGCTGGTCTCCTCCCTGACTCTCTAAGTGACCACCACATGATATACATGGTCAGGAAAGTGCACAGACCCGCAAAACCCCCACTAGGACGATTCTCACACGGTCGTACAACTCATTAGTTCGACCTGCACTCCTTTATGACCTGGCTCGTATTGACTGGTCCTGCATACCTAATGCACCCTCGATTGACTACACTTACAAAACCTTTAAGACCAGGTTCCTCACAGTTTGGGATAATCATGCCCTGCAAAGGAGCACACGAGTAAGAGGTTTCCACCTTCCATGGGTCTCAGCCGATCTCATTAGAAGCTGCCGCACCAGAGATCAAGCATGGCTCAAAGATAAGCTGTCATGCTCCCAAGCATCCCTATAAAGATACTGGACCCTCCGCAACTCCTGCACCAAACTGATTCATCGGGCAAAAAAGAGCTACTTCACATCTGCTTTAAACTCAAACCTCAACCACCCCACAAATTTCTGGAAAACTCTCAAATCCTCCCCTCCCCCCCCATCCAGCCTCCAACCCCGACCCTATCCATCCAAGGTTCGACCGTCACCGACCTTGGAGAAGAAGCGTCTGCCTTTAATACTTTCTTCACTAGTTGTGCAGTGTCTCTCTTATCCAATCACATGCACACCTCATCCACACCACGCACCCCACTGCAGTATCCGAACTCCACACATGCCCCCAGTTTCTCTTTCCATCCAGTCACCCCGACCGAAGTGCTGCAAGTACTGACTTCACTCAGTCCTAACAAAGGTAAATGTCCATCTGGCCTGGACACCAGATTGTTCCACTTATCTGCTCCACTAGCAGATCTTCTCAACCTCTCTTTCTCCATGGCCAAAACCCCAGCCGATTGGAATCATGCGACTGTTATCCCCCTCCCTCTACGCCGGGTAATTGTCGACCCATCTCCCTTCTTCCAATTCTGGCTAAAATACAGAAACACCTCGCACTCGCCCAACTTTCCCAATTCCTAGACACAACCTCTTTTTTCACCCCTTATCAGTCTGGTTTCCAAAAGTCTCACTCTACCATCACCCCCCCCTACTAAGACTCACCAATGACATGCTATCTGGAATGGATGAAGGGCATATCACCTCTGCCATTTTCATTGACCTGGCCAAGGCTTTTGATATGGTCTCCCACCCAAAGCTACTAGCAAAATTAAATGGGACTGGCCTCTCAGGCCATGCCTCTGGCTGGTTTCATACCTACCTGGTAGGCAGATATCAATCGATGAAAATTGGCCCTCACATCTCGTCCACCCTTCCAGTCACTATGGGGGTCCCCCAAGGCTCAGTCCTGGGACCTCTGCTTTTTTCAATATTCCTAAATGACTTCCCGCAGGCCTGCACACTGTCATCCATCCAAATGTACGCGGATGACACCATGCTGTACGCCTCTGGAATGTCCACCGGAGCAGTATAAAATGTGCTTCAGCGGGATTTCAATGGCGTACAGAATTGGTTTATGTCAAACCAGCTATCCCTAAATACAAAAAAAAACATCACACTCACTTTCGGGTC
Organism: Neoceratodus forsteri; assembly: GCA_016271365.2. Classification (NCBI taxonomy): domain Eukaryota; kingdom Metazoa; phylum Chordata; order Ceratodontiformes; family Ceratodontidae; genus Neoceratodus; species Neoceratodus forsteri. The sequence continues at coordinate 961,990,558 of CM028132.1, read as the reverse complement.
ATGTTCTCGACTCTCCCGCCTAGCATCACACCCCTCCTTCTGTACCCTAGATGGGACCCCCTCGAGTCCTTCACTTCTTTCAGATATCTGGGAGTCTGGCTTGACCAATACCTGGATTTCTCTGCCCATATCGAATCCTTACACAGTAAGATGTACCCGAAACTTGGTGCTCTATATCGTAATAAGGATTGTATGCCCAAACAGGTCTGGAGAGAAATTGTTCCAAAAATGATCCTCCCTACACTTGACTATGGCGACGTAGTATATGGCACCGCACCCCTGCCTGCCCCTGAACAGGGCTACTTCAGCTCACCCACGGTCGTCCGGCACCCAGCCAGCCACTGACCAAGACCAGGACACCCACCTGCAGCTCCTTGGAAGCTTCCTGCCCCTGAACAGGGCTGCTTCAGCTCACCCACGGTCGGCCGGCACCCAGCCAGCCACCGACCAAGACCAGGACACCCGCCTGCAGCTCCTTGGAAGCTGCCTGCCCCTGAACAGGGCTGCTTCAGCTCACCCACGGTCGGCTGGCACTAGCCAGCCACCGACCAAGACCAGGACACCCACCTGCAGCTCCTTGAAGTTGCCTGCCCTGAACAGGGCTGCTTCAGCTCACCCACGGTCGGCCGGCACCCAGCCAGCCACCGACCAAGACCAGGACACCCGCCTGCAGCTCCTTGGAAGCTGCCTGCCCCTGAACAGGGCTGCTTCAGCTCACCCACGGTCAGCCGGCACCCAGCCAGCCACTGACCAAGACCAGGACACCCGCCTGCAGCTCCTTGGAAGGTACGGGACAGCGCAGCCAATTGGAACACGGGTGCTTCCAGCAAACCCACTCTGATTGGTCAGGACTTTTCCCCTGCTATAGACACCTGGCACTTTGTTAGATTTTCGATAGAACTAAGCACATTTCAACTGTGTTACTACAAGTTTTTCAACTGTATTAGCTGGATTGTAATTTCTACTACTGTTTTAAAGTGCTTACACCTTTTCTGTCTCACTGCTCTTCCTGCAGCGCCCCCATCCAAGCACTCTGCCTTGGCACCGATAAGTCTAACTACCTTTTGTCTTACTAAACTGCTCAAATCTAACCCCCTTTACCTCTATGCTATTTAAGACCTGCTCTGTCTTCTTCTCTCCAGTTGCCTGCCCCTGCACAGGCTGGTTTCAGCTCACCTACGGTCGGCCGGCACCCAGCCAGCCACCGACCAAGACCAGGACACCCGCCTGCAGCTCCTTGGAAGATGCAGGACAGCGCAGCCAATCGGAACACGGGTGCTTCCAGCAAACCCACTCTGATTGGCCAGGACTTTTCCCCTGCTATAGACACCTGGCACTTTGTTAGATTTTCAATAGAACTAAGCACATTTCAACTGTGTTATTAGAAGTTTTTCAACTGTATTAGCTGGATTGTAATTTCTACTACTGTTTTAAAGTGCTTACACCTCTTCTGTCTGACTGCTCTTCCTGCAGGGCCCCCCATCATCCAAGCACTCTGCCTTGGCGCCGATAAGTCTAACTACCTTTTTTTTTTTAAGTGGCTAATTTTCCATTAGCAGGTTATACAGACCTGCCATTAGAGGGATTCTTGGTCTTCTACATAACTCCCTGTACTCATTCGTGGGTAATATGGCCTGCATTATCATTCTACTTCTTTCCCAGTGTTGCTACAAGGGGTGGTTGTAGTTGAGGTTCCCCTAAGCTTCACTCAACAGGCTGACAACTTCCTTAAAACTGCCTGTGCGACAGCTCTGCAGCTGAAAACAGGAAGCCCTCAGTGTCTGCCATCCACTCTTCAGACTCAAGTCAGATAGATGCTGAGCACCCTATTATTACATACGCTGCGCTGTCATACCGATAGATACCGATAGAACCCTCTGCAGAGAGCCAGCACGCCTGGGCACCCTTGATTGGTGCTGCACTGCCATAGGGGAATTGTGATTGGTACGCCCGCTTGCCTGCTTTGCTCTGATTGGGGCACCTTCTCTATAGCCGTTACAGTGTTCCCTTCTTAATTCTGACTTCTCAGCTCTTGCTCTGACCTGAAATTTTCTCCCACCCCACCACCCCCTCTCCCAGGCCTCCTTTAAATACACTCATGATCTGCCTCTATATCATATTACTGCTTCATTAGCCTAGTTTGACTGCTGCCAACCTATGATTGGTATCTGAGTGTGCCAATAAGACTGCCTGTGTGAATATCTCTTGAGCCCGCCACTAACTAAGCTGCTCCTGCTCTCCTTGTTCCCCTTTCTGCTGTATTTTCTCATCTAGGTTTTAAGTAAATACCTAGGTGGGCAAATTACTTGCCTAGAAAATATTGCACTAATACAAATCATGAGACCACTCAATCTGGTACCATGGCTCTCCTTATTGTGTTTTTATTGCTCCTAAGGTGCAGAGTTTTCAGCAATACAGTGCAATTCGAAGTACCTCAGTGCAATTCAGTTCTCCAATGTACCTTATCAATACCTAATGTTATAACGGTCTGCCGTGCAGACACTATGTCATTCTCCTCTCCCCTTTTAGCCTATTCCCCCCGGTTAGCCTACACCCCCTTACTACTGTCCTCTCCTATGTTTACTCAAGCACTTACATTGATCACGATCAACTGTCATTACAGTGGTGCCGCCTCTTGCGCAGCACGATATGGGTTGCCACTAAGAAATAAAAAAGCAGTCTCCATTCTTATAAGCTCATAAAAGAAAGTTATACTTCTGCTTCTTCTCTGCTCAGGAAATGTGGAGCTCAACCCTGGCCCCCACAACTACCTCGCCTATCGATTTTGCTGAGGCTACAGGTCTCAAAATGATGATGGTCAACATTTTAAGCCTGCCTAAAAACTTGTGCAGCTGCAGGCCAGGGCTGCACCATTAACCCTGACCTTATCATAATTACTGAGTCGTGGTTAAAAAGACGAACACTGATCAACAAATATCACTGCAGGCTACAATTTATTTAGAGCAGATAGAGAGTCTAGAGGGGGTGTAGTTATCTACATCAAATCTAAGTACTTGGTCACCAATATTAGTTGCAAATCTCTAGCCAAAGAATTTGAGTTAGTTTAGCTGAGCCTTCATCTCCTCCTCGGAATGTATCACTATCCTAGGTGGCTATAGACCCCGTCTGGTGGTGATGAAGTCCTTAATCTTTTCAAATCCATGTTCAGAGATGCAAAACTGAAACAATATTTCTAGGAGATCTAAATATGGACTGGCTGTCACCTAAATCACACGGCCTCAAATCCCTTTGTGACAAACTAGGTTTTAGGCAATTAGTCAGTGAACCTCAAGAACAACACTCTAAATACTGCCAACAGTTCCATTCTAGATGTGGTACTTAACCACCCATCACAAAAATATCTCATTAAAGCAGTGTTTCACAGCGACATGAGCGATCATGGAATTGTTGTTTGCATAAGATCTCAAATTAAGGCCCGGCCGCAACCCATCTTTATAACAAAAAGATCCTTTCGCAAATTCAGTGCAGTAAACTTCCTATCTGACCTGAGCATGATCAGATGGCAAGATCTCTACCTAGCCAAAGATGTCAACAAGGCAGCTTACATCCTTAATGACAAACTCACTACAATAATAAATAAGCATGCCCCTTTCATCAAAGTAAGGGTACGGAACAATTCCAACCCCTGGTTCACCTCGGATCTCAAGGCAGCCCTTATAGCTTGAGATAAGCTCTGGCTAAAGCTAGACATTCAAAGAATCTTCAGATTGGCAGGCCTTTAGAACAGCCAGGAATAACTATGTGAAAAAACTTCACTCTGCTAAAGCTAACTATTATATTTCTACTCTCGAACAAGCTAAAGGTAACCCTCATAAAATATGGAAGACTATCAAAGCTATAGAAGGATGGGCCATGGCCCCCTCTGTCCCAACAAAGATAGTTGCAAGTGGCAAGATTGTGGAAAACAAGTCCCTAATTCTGGAGGAACTTAACTCCCACTTTGCCACAGCTGGATTAGCTTTGACTCGTCACCTTATGCTGGTGCTGCGGTGAGCCAGCATACCCTCCCCTACATCTAGTCCTGCACCAGCCCTTCCAACTGTGTGAGATAACTTATAAAGTAGAAGATTCTCTTCTTAACTAGACACTAAAAAAGCACAGGGGACAATGGCTTGGAACCCTTTACCTAAGGTCAGGCTATGCCCATCTCACTGCCCCAATTCTCCACATCTTCAATCTTTCCATTACATCTGCTACTGTGCGTCCTGCTGGACAGCACATATCCTCCCCTCTATTTAAATCTGGACCCACGATGTGTAAACAACTATAGGCCTATCTCCATATTGCCTATCCTTTCTAAAGTTCTCGAAAAACTGATCCATATTCAGTTAAAATCTCACTTGAAACCTCCTCTCTCATTAACCCAGCTCAATCTGGCTTCGGCTAATCATAGCACAATCACTGCACTAGCAAAAGTAACCAATGATAGGATCTCTGCTATAGATGCTAAGAAGGTAACTGGTGCAGTCTTTTGGACCTCAGCAAGCTTTTGATACTGTTGATCACAAACTATTAGTCAATTGCCTTGCAAAGTTGGGTGCAACATACCATACCACCCAGTGGTTCTCTAGCAACCTAACTGGAAGATTCCAAAAGTAAAGGCAGAAGGCTTTTTCTGCTGCCTTGCCAGTTGCAAGAGGAGTCCCCAAGGATCCATCTTAGCCCTATCTTGTTTTCTTTGTACATTAATGACTTAGATGCTAACATATCTACGTCCAATCTGCACTTTTGCAGATGATACTGTGTTGTATACTTCTGGCTCATCGTTATCTGAAGTCAAGGGAGTGCTTCAGCGGACTTGCACAACATGAGCATAATCTAATAAAGGCAAAGCTTCTGCTCAATGCTAAGAAGACTAAAGTGATGATATTCTCCCGCAGTGCTGTCACAGGCCCCCCCAATACCCTTGCCCAAGACTTCATTGTCACCATGCTAAATGAGCCTCTGGAAGTTGTAACCAAATTTAAATATCTGGGTATCTGGATCGACAATAAATTATCTTTCAATTACCACGTTGAAGATGTCTCTAGAAGGTTAAAAGCAAGGTTAGGTTTCTTCTACAGAAATAGGCCCCTTTTCCCCCTTGAAACTCGAAACAAGCTTGTACAGGCCACTTTTCTCCCCCACTCACTATGGCGATGTAATCTATTCCTCCACCACTCTTGCAAATCCAAGTAAACTGGACATCCTTTATCACCGTGCATTACGGTTCATTACCAACTCACTTACCGTTAGCACCACTGTGACTTACTGCAGCTGTTGTTTGGACATCCCTTACTACTAGGCGCCTGCTCCATGCTGGGCTATGGACTCTTAAACTGCTCCTGCAGAAAATTGCCAAGCTATCTCTCTTCCCTTATTAGTATCTCACATAGTGCATATTCGTTAAGAAAATCTGACTTTATTATGCTTGACATACCAAGGATGCGGACTTCCTTGGTAAACGATGCTATGCATATGCCCTTCCTCCATCTGGAACCAATTACAAACCGTACTGAAACTAACTAGCACAGTTTCAATAAACTTCTACAAATCGCTAAGTTCAGCCAAAATAAAAGACACCTGTAACTGTCATTAAGTCTCTTCCTTCCCATGTGTGCCATATTTATCCACTGGTAAGGTATAATTGATTTGTCTTATTAACTGCTTTCCTTCCCTTCTACTCCTGGCTTTATCTATGCTTACGCCACTGCTACTCTATCAAATCACTCCTCCCCCCCACATCAGTTGTAGTCTGTTGTTTGTTCTAGCTGCCAAAATATATGTATTGCACACACCAGTTATCATGTTTCATTTATCAGCATGCAACCTGTAAGTCACTTCCCTGTTTCATATCAATGTTTACCACCTGCAGTCACCTCACCTATGTGGTACCCTTGTATGTATATCCAGCCTGTATCATGTAACGTGCATTTCATGTATATACTGTTATTACCTATCTGTGTTTGTACTTTAAGTGTTTATGTCACAGGACCTCCTTGTGAATGAGCTTGCTCAATGGAGTTTTCCTGCAATAAACTTGAACTTGAACTAACCTGGCCAGCCTAGACACTCTTTTCCACTCCTTCTGCCGTTTCATCCTTGACTCCCCCCTAATGACCCACCACTGTGATCTGTGCAGGGACCTAGCCCTGCCTTCACTCAAAACCCACAGACAGATCCACTGCTCCTGAGTCATCGCCAAATTCTGGTCACCATCCCTTCCCCTCATCTCGCAACCACCATATCGGCCCAGCCCTCCCCTACCTACTCACTCAGAAGCTCCGACTCAAGGCTTCTCCAAGTCCCTTTCATGCATACCTCCAAGGGTCAATCAGCTTTCAAATATCGCATGCCTAAACTATGGAATGACCTGCTTGCTGATATCAGGAGCTCCACAAACCCCGGGTGTCTCAACCCACTCCTCTACGCTCACTTCCCCACCATATGCACATGCTCGCAATAGCCATAAGAACAAGCCCGAAATTTTTTTCCTAGTAACCAGCAGACATGACAAATCTCAGCTGCTACGCTGTCGGGTCTGCTTACTACTTGTCTGTATTAAATGCATAACTATTAATTAATTTGTCTGCACTGTCAGGTGCCCTGCAGCCTACTGGCAATTAACTCTGCTATGCTAATGTAATACCCATGCTGTATTTTGTAATGCATCTTATGTCTCATCATTGTAATGCTGAAATGCATCATTTCATCTCACCATTGTATCTACCTATATTGTATAGAAAAATGTATAGAAAATGTATGTACCATTCAATTGTTTCCCTATCCCCCACTCCCCCAGGCCGCGTCCGGAAATGAGTGGTTCTCCGCTCAGTACGCCTGCCTGGTTAAACTTTTAAATAAATAAATAAGTATTGACCTTGAACTGCTTAGTCACTAAGATGGGTGGCCGGGACACTTTTATGTTTTTTTATAAACTGAGCCTGAAACCAGGCTTTGTATTCTCGTACCAGTGTGACTTTGATTTTTGTTTATATATAGTATATATTTTGGCAGTTTCTGGGAGAGGTGGTGCCTGCAGGACAAGATAGCATAGGGTCATCCCAGGGTCCCATTAAAATCAATGGGACTGCAAGGCGGCATTACATCAATCTGTCCTGCAGTGCAAGTCTTTGGAGCACCCTTTCTCTTGAACTTTTTTTTCCATAATAAGTTTTTATTTTATCTTAAACACCATACAAACATCAATAACGTGTACAATATGATAGTATCACATTCAATATACATATGGTTGAGACACTTTTAAGATGACTTTGTTGTTTATATTACCAAGTATACAAGCCAAAGTCAAATTTGAAAATTAGCACAAATAGAACTGTAAGGTTTATATTGTAACATAACAAGTAGACATCTTATGACACATTCTATAAGAAGTTTAACAGTGTATGTAGGGACACATCAGGTTCCTGTCAGTGTCTTTACTTAGCAAATAATCTGGTCTATATAAGGTCTAATTGTAGAAAGTGACCCCAAATATCAATGAATTTGTCTAATTTATCTAACAACACGTAGAACATCCTTTCATTATTAGCTGTGTATCCCATCATATTAAGCCACTCAGTAATGGATGGTGATTTTAAATCTTTCCAATATTTTAGGATCGATCTCTTTGCATAGACAGAAGCTACAGACAACCAAAGCTTGTGTTGATATGTTAAATTGGAATCAATGGGGAAAATACCTAGAATAAAGATTAGTGGAGATAGGGGTATAGTAGCCTGTAGAGATGACTGACATATTTTAAGAATTTCTGACCAGAGTGGAGCTATCGAGGGACAGTCTCAAAACATATGAAGTTGTGTTGCACTAGGGGCATGACATTTTCAGCAGTTTGTGCTAGAGCTGTACCCTAGGCCCATAAGTTTTGTGGGTGATAGGTAAAAATAATGCAGTATTTTAAACTGGATTAGCTTACCTTGTGTGTTGACATTTCCCTTGCAGGCAAAATCCCAAACACAGCTCCAGTCAAGTTTCGAGATGGGTGAGTCTAGTTCTGTTTCCCACTTCTGTTTGATGGAAGAAGTCAGGGATGCGGATAAAAGACAATTAATGAGTATTTTATATACAAAACTAGCACCTTTCTTTAAGGGTCCTATTTTTAATTTAAATAACTGCTCCCATTCCCTGTTATCAAGTATAGAGTAGTCATTCAGGAGGATGTGTTCCTTAAGTATTTTCCTAAAATAAAGGTGAAAATGGAAGTGGAAACGCGGAAGGCCATATTGTTCCCTGACTTGATCAAAAGACATTAGGGTGTAAGTTCCTAGAGTTAAGATGTCATTTAGCCTATTAATTCTCTCTTTAGACCAAGATAAGATGAGTTTTAAGGGCACTCCATTAGTAATGTGAGAGCTAGACCATAGGGGCATCTGCTTTACTGGTAGATTAGCGGGGCTAATTGTTCTTTGTATTTTCTTAAGAACTTTAAACGAGTTAACCAGGCAAAGGTTGTCATTAAGATTTAAAGGAGTGGGGATAAAAAGATAATCAGAATATACACTAGGGTGCTGAAGGGATTGTTCTAGCTGTAGCCAGAGGGGGGCCTGTAACATGTTGGTTGGCCCAAAGTGAAAATGGGTGGAAGTCTGTTTGAAGATAAAAGCTCATTGGCAGGATTCCTAGTGGAGCAGTGCCCAACTCACGGGGGGCCCAAAGTTTGTTAATGTTAAGTTATAGGGGTTTCCCAACACATATGAATTTTCTTATGATTGAGTTTAATCTGTTAAGTACTTTCCTGTCTAGTAACAATGGAATATTTTGAAAAAGATAGAAGACCTTAGGAGTAATGATCATTTTTAAGGAGTTTACGTTACCCAGAGGGATAAGTTTAGGTGATTCCATCTTTGCAGGTCTGCTTCAGTTTCTTGAAGCAGAGGTAGACAGTTAATTTCAATAAATGAATTCAGATTAGTGGAGATTTGAATGCCCAGATGTGTCATCTGGTCTTTAATCTAGTTATTTTCAAACAGTTCAGTCAGATTATTTTTAATATACAGAGATGGGTTGGGACAGAGAGCTTGGGATTTGTCCCAGTTAACCTGAAGGCCTGCCAAGTCTCCAAAGAATGAGAGTAGCTGTTTAAGCACTTTATGGGATTATACTGGCTTGGAGATGGTCAGGAGTAAGTCATCAGCAAAGGCATAGATTTTGTGAATCTTGGATTTAACTGAAATCCCAAATACATTAGGGTGCTCTGCAATGGTTCTAATTAAGGGTTCTATAGCTAAGATAAATAAATAGGGAGAGAGTGGGCAGCCCTGTCAAGTGCCATAAGCTAGAGAAAGGGGTTTAGAGATTATCCCATTAGTTAGGATTTGAGCCTCTAAGTTTTTGTATAGTAGAGACCCAGGTATTAAATTCATCTCCACAACCAAAGTGGTCTAGCACCAGGAACATATACACCCAAGATAGTGAGTCGAAGGCCTTAAAAAGATTTAAGGATAAGACTAGGTAGGGTTCTTTATGTTTATTGGCTTGCCAAATGGTATTTAAGAGCCTTCTTACACTATCTGCTCCTGACCTACCCTACATAAACCCTACTTGTTCTTTCCCTATGACGGAGCCAATAAAGTTTTGAATATGCACTGTTAAAATTTTAGCTAGGATTTTGTAGTTTGTATTCATTAGAGATATGGGGCAGTAACTCACACAAGATAGAGGATCCTTATTTTTCTTATGAATTAAGGTGACCAGGGATTGAGTAAGGGTGGGCAGTAAGATTTAATTTTCCCAGGGTTCTTTGTACATATTAAGCAGATAAGGGAATATTTCTGAATTTGTAAGTTTGAAGAATTCATCAGGGAGTCCATTCAATCCCGGGGCTTTACCATTTGATAGGTTACTAATGGCTGAATATACTTCCTCAAGGGTTCTCTCCTTATTAAGAGTTTTTAGGTATTCTTGAGAAATCTTCAGGGCAGGAGTGGATTTTAAAAATAAACTGGCCTCATGGGAATTTATGCCTTTATGGGCATAAATATGGGAATAGAATTCTTGAAATACAGAGTTTATATCCTTATTGTTATTATGTACTTTTTTGTTAGCATTTTGAATTCCAGATATAATATTTTGATTATTGTGTATTTTGAGTCTGTGGGATAGCAGTTTCCAGCCTTTTCATTGGACTCCCAGTACCTTTGTTTAGTAAGCAGAAAGTAAGTTATTTATTTCAGATTTGACTATTGTGATCTTGTGAATAAGTTCAAGATCTATAGAATTATCTTTTTTAACTTTTGATTCTAATTTGACCAGTTTGGACTGTTTTTCTGTCAGGATTTTTGCTTTTTCTCTTTTCTTACATGTAGAAAAGCTGATTATTTGACCCCTTATATACGCCTTATAGGCTTTCCATATACAAGCCATAGATACCTCACCGTTATCATTATTTTTGAAATAATCCTCACTTTCTGCCATTACCAACTCAGTGAATTTCTTGTCTTTGAGTAGGGAGGTATTAAATCTCCATCGGAGTTTCTTAGGTTTACCTTCCCCCAAATCAGTAGTTATATCCACAAGTGCATGATCAAAAATTGTGATGGAATCAATTTTAGCATCATGTACAGAGTTAACAACATCAGTAGAGATGAATAAGTGATCTAATCTATTGTAGGTTGAGTGCCTATTGGAAAAAAAGTGTAGTCCTTAGCTTGAGGGTTAACCTATCTCCAAACATCAGATAGGGAGAGCACCTTAGTTAAATTGTGAAGAGAAAGACGGGCTTTGGTTGTAAGTATAGAGAACTTGGTGTTTTGTTTGTCTAGACAGGGTCTATGACCTTATTAAAGTTTCCTCCCAAAATGATTTTATGGTCAGGGAAATTAGTTTAAAGGGCTGCAATCTGATCAAAAAAGTTGTGTTGTCCAGAATTAGGTGCATAGACATTACATAGAATGAGCTTAATGTCATCTAAGGAACCTGCAAGTAATTGATATCTCCCCACTGGGTGAGCAATATGACTAGATTTTGTAAAATTGATGCTTTTTCTTATTAGAATGGCTGTCCCCCTTTGTTTGTGATTGAAAATACTATATTCAACATTAGCCACCCATGATCTGCAAAGCTTAGCAGATTCTGTGTCATTTAGGTGGGTTTCTTGTAAAAAAGGCTATATCGGTTTTCTTTTTGTTGAGATATGAAAGAACTTTTTTCTTTTAATGGGTGACCCCAAACCATTAATGTTCCGCGAGACAACTTTATAGAGCAAAATTTTTTAGCTCTGCAAGTTATAAGTGATAAGTTTTACAAAATCAGTAAAATACAAACAAGTAAGTGAATCCAAAAAAACTAAAATAAATAGGTTTAAGTACAATCAAAAGTCTAGCCAGTGGTCAATAATGAAAATGAGAGCAACAGTAATTTAACAACACCAATCTCTTAAATTCTATATAAAATATGCTTAGCTTATTGAAACAGTTAACAATTGAAGCTAACTACTTGGATTATTAAACTAAAACCAACAGATTATTTAGCTAAAGTAATAAGTAAGGTATCGGAGTTTACTGACTGTAGGATGAACGCTACTGTGATGCCCCCAGTTTATTGGACAACTGAAGTCCAATGTAGTAAAGGCACAAGTAGTCTAGGTTATATGCGGGAGCAAAGCCAAACTCCCTGTCCCCTACAGCTTTAATAATACAGCTTGGTTAGAAAATGTATCACAACATTGGACCCTGTCAGATTAACAGTTGAAAGAGAATGACAAAAAAAATACAGTTGGGGGGTTCTAGTAGTGACTCAAAGAAAGAGTGTCCACCATAACAACATTAATGGTAACACACAGTAACATAGACACAGCATAACAAGAGAAAGGTAAAGAGAGTCAGTAGGTAGGCATCCTTTAAATACACCAGTACTGCCATGCCCCCTGGTGAGGATTTGTTGCTACTCTCATGGTATTTGTTAAAGTACTCTTATGTTTACACATAAATGAGAGTTTATTAAAGCCACAGCAGTGGTTTAGTATGATTGCCACCATGGATGGAGTAGTTAGTATTCCTTGGAATAGCATTCTTATTTATTGTATTTCCAGTGTAGTTTTTCCTTGAGCATATTACCAAGGGGAGGCAGATTTTTAATGGTAATAGTATTATAGATAAGCAAAGCATAGGATGCATAAATTATGAAAGCTTAGGTTAGATGTAGAAGAAACAGAGCAGAGTAGAAAAGGAGGTGTATCATACAGACAACCATGCAAAACCCTTCAGTAAAGATCACCCATAACTTTGAAACAGATACCCGGGCCAGCCTCACAATGTATACAGAATACTATATCTGTTAAACTGTAAGTGTAACCACATTATTAACCAGCCAGGGGGTCAAAGGACACTACCATGTAAGCAGGTTTGAGGCCTATGGTAAGCATTTATAGTCAACAGCATAACCTTGTTAGGTTTCCAATGAGTACAACTGGGAGCCAGAAAGTTATATTAGCAAATCAAAATGCTGAAAATCCCATTTTGTAATCTGATAGTACTTGAAAATACTTACTTACTGAGTAATAAGCCATTTTTTAATCCGAAAAGAGTGATTGTTGCAAGGAACATTGTGCCTTCAGGTCGAAGGAGCCAAGGTACAGGAAGTGATGCCATCCATTGGTGGTGCTATATCTAAAACATGCAGTTTCTTGGGGGTAGAGCCTTTGGAGAGGTTAGTTCCTGGGGGGGTGAATGTGTGTGGCAGGTGCATCAAAGGGCTCAACTTCAATTTCCAGTGATGTGCAGTGGTTTGGAGAGGTAGAGGCTGAGAAGGGCACCATCTGTTGCTGTCTCTGCTACAATCCCTTTTTGGAGGGTTTTTCTGCTGCACAAGTCATGGGATGCTGGAGGGGCACAGGGATGATCTGGGCTTCTTGTGGATCTCTGAAACCCAGGATTTGTTAACATCAGGATTGATCACCACATAGTAAAGGTGAAGTGTGGTGTCCTTAGGATGGACTTGCTGGTGAGGGTCAGGCCTACTAAAGTTGTGAGAGGATTCAGGTGGAAGAGGCTGCATTCCATGAAGATCAAAGTATGGGTCAACATTAAGAGGCATTGCTTTAGGCTGGCCACACGCAGTGTTTGAAAAATGACTGTTGGTCTGTTTATTGGAGGACTGACTCTGTTGTGAACCTCTGAAGCAGTGTAGAAAATCCCAGACTTTAACAGTGGAGCACTTAACAATATTACCCTTGACATCCTGAACAGATAAAACTGCTGGGTAATTAAAGTAGTACTGTAATCCCTCATTTCTAAGCTGCAGCTTCACATAGTTGAATTCCTTTCTCTTATTTACCACCTCAGTTGAGAAGTCCTGGAAGATTAAAATATGTTTCCCCCTACAGCTCAATGTTCTTCTTTCCCTGGCCAATTTCAGAACCTCTTCTTTTACAGAGAATCTTCAAAAATGTGCAATAATGGGCCTGGGTCTCTTGTTTTTGTATTTCAGACCCAGAGATCTACATGTGCTCTTTCAATATCAAGGGGCCAAGGCCATTGAAAGCCCAATATATATCAGGCAGGAATTTTTGCAAAAAGGCGATCATGTTATTTCCCTCAAGATCTTCAGGGACACCCAGGATCCTGATATTGTTGCATCTGCCCCATTTTCCAAATCGTCCACTTTGTCTATTAAAAATTAGATTTGTTTTGCTTGGCTCTGTGTGTGTTGTTCCAAATACCCCAAGGCTGAAGTTAGTTCAACAATTTTAGTGCCATTAGCCCCAATATAAGATGCCATTTCATTATTTTATTTAGACAAGTTAGAGGCTGTAAGTTGTACATCACCTATATTTAACTTTATGTCAGCTAGCATTGCCTTTATTTGAGCAATGTCACTTTTGCTAGCAAAGTCATTGTAAGGATTGGAGTCATAGTTACCATGGTTGTAATAGGCAGCATCTAGTGAGCGAGGGGTGCGGGGTGAACAGGGACTCCCGGATGGCATAGTTAGACTGGATAAATCCCCAAGACAGCTGAGTTGCGATGTCCTTTTGGAATTATTTTAATGTCTTTAGAACCGTGATAACTTCTTACTTTAAAAGGTTAGTTGTGCCGCTTAAGATTTTTTTTTAAAGAACCGTGATTTATAGTAAAAGAGAATGTGTCGGGTGGAGCTCACATCAGCATGACCATCTCCATTTAGTGCCTCCTTCCTCTTGAACTGAGACCTTGTAATAAACTTGTTTACATCAGGCTTGAACACATTTATTTTTTCCCGTGCTTTTACCAACTGAATTATTTGTTTTACTGGTTTATTACACTGTAGTATACAGTACTTTGAGCTTTTGATCAGGAACATTGTAAATAAACTCATTATTATTTTCATTTATTTATTTAAACTCATTATTATTTTCATTTATTTATTTACCGATCTGCAAGTTAGGCTCTGGACAGTAGTGCGGATACTTACTGTTCATCAGGGGTTCAATTTTCTTCTGGATTCCCACAGGGCTCCATAGTGGATGTAGTGGACCTGATGTTCAATGTGCTGCCTCTAGAAGAGAGATCATTAGGAAGTATGGTGTATGTTTCTATCTCTTTGCAGATGATACCTAACTGTACATTTCCTTCTGACCGATTTCCATATGCCTCCACCAATTAATAATAGCTGCATGCTGAGACTACAATCTGCTTAAAAAATTGTTGTCTCAGAGTAAAAAGTGAAATTCTTTTGTTGGGGGAGGGGTAGAAAGGCATTTGGAAAGCTTAGAGTGTTTTGCCTCTTCGTGGGTTGCATGGTATTGATCTTCATGCACTTAAAGTGAGCCAAGGTAGTTTGCCCAAGCAGTTACAGTGCAAAGTTATAAACCTGGAGACATGGATTTAACTTAAACCCCACAACTGCCACGTACTCCCTGTGTGACCTTAAGTCAATTAACCTCCCTGTGCTAAACATCCCTCTAATTTATCTTTCAATCTCTGTGCTCTTTGCATATCTGTGTGTACTGACAATGGCAGCTGCATTCTCTCCCTTTGCTCTCCTGGATTGTAAAGCACTTTGAGATACAGGCTCTCTGAATGGGGTTATATAAAAGTGAACTAATGTCCTTCAATGGAATCTCAGAAGACAACAAAATTAGCATAATACATTCTACTATACTGCAGTAAAGTAAACAGTAACTAAGAAAAAATGTTTTTTTACACAAAGTGCAAATTGGAATCAGCCTCACACTTGGGTGTGAGGCTACTTATTGCTGACAGTTCCCCTTTAAAGTGACACACAGTTGGGGCTGGCTGCTCTTAAAATGTTGCTTGACTTCTGCAATCAGATAGCCACATTGATCCAGAGCAGGTTCTGTCATCTCAATAATACTGACTGGAATCATTGACCAAATAAATATGTTAGTATTGCTACTTTAGGACACACTTTTTTCACCTTAGGCTGAAATATGGGAAATGCTTTATAAGCCGTCTCCCTGCAACCCATGTGGAATGCTGCTTTAAGGGGAACTGTCAGCAAAAAGAACCTCACACCCAGGTGTGAGGCTGATCCCAATTAGCCCTTTGTGTGAAAAAAAAACACTTTTTTTCCTAATTATTAGTGCAGTGTAGTAGATTATAACAGGCTAATTTCATTGACTTGTAAATTGACATTTCCTGTAACCAGAAATGCCAGACTCCCCTGCAAATGACATTAGAGGAGACCTGCAGCAGTGGGAGCTTCAATAGCCTGCAGTGAATGTCAGAGCTTTTATAAGCTGTAATCTTCTGTTTGCTGGTCTATAGTTCTCCTGGGACTAGATACAGTCAGAGTACTGCACTAGGCCCTATGAACACAGCAAGAGTAGCAGGACCAGCAAACATCTGATTTTAACTTACACAATCTTTAATGTGTAGACTGCAGGCTATTGAATCTCCCAGCTCTGCAGTCCTCCTCTGATGTCAGTTACAGGGGATTCTGAGATTTCTGGTTACAGGAAATGGAATCTCAGAAGTCAGCAAAATTAGCCTAATATGATCTACTATACTGCAGTAAACTGTAAGTAAAAACAATATTTTTTTGCACAAAGTGCAAATTGGAATCAGCCTCACACTTGGTATGAGGCTCTGATTGCTGACTGTTCCCCTTTAAAGTGACACACAGTTGGGGCTGGGTGCACTTGGAATGTTGCTTGACTTCTGAAATCAGATAGCCACAGTGATCCAGAGCAGGTTCTGTCATCTCAATAATATTGATTGGAATCATTGACCAAATAAATATGTTAGTATTGCTACTTTAGGACACACTTTTTTCACCTTAGGCTGAAATATGGGAAATGCTTTATAAGCCCCTCTCCCTGCAACCCATGTGGAATGCTGCTTTAAGAGGAACTGTCAGCAATAACAACCTCACACCCCGGTGTGAGGCTGATCCCAATTAGCCCTTTGTGTGAAAAAACACTTTTTTCCCTAATGATTACTGTAGTGTAGTAGATTGTATCAGGCTAATTTCATTGACTTGTAAGATGACATTTCCTGTAACCAGAAATGCCAGACTCCCCTGCAAATGACATCAGAGGAGAACTGCAGCAGTGGGAGATTCAATAGCCTACAGTAAATGTCAGAGTTTTTTATAAGCTGTAACCTTCTGTTTGCTGGTCTGCTATTCTCCTGAGGCTAGATACAGTTAGAGGACTGTATTAAGCCCTGTCAGCACAGCAGGATCTGCAGGACCAGCAAGCATCTGATTTTAGTTTACACAATCTTTAACATGTACACTGCATCTGTTGAATCTCTCAGCTCAGCAGTCCTCCTCTGATGTCAGTTACAGGGGATTCTGGGATTTCTGGTTACAGGAAATGGAATCACAGAAGTCAGCAAAATTAGCCTAATACATTCTACTATACTGCAGTAAACAGTAAGTAAAAAAAAAATATTTTTTTACACAAAGTGCAAATTGGAATGAGCCTCACACTTAGGTGTGAGGCTTTTATTGATGACAATTCCCCTTTAATGTATCCTTATCTTTTCAGGCCCTCATAGTTATAGTACCCCTTTTTGTGTGGTCTGTATTGGGTGCCTGTAAGAACAAAGGTGACCTTCGAAGATCATCTGTTAGTGTGTAAGGGCATTCATGGATTTGTACCTATCTACAGTACTTGAAGAACCTCTTGAACCAGTCTCTATCCTCCCGGCTCCAACCCACTGATGACCACAGGTCAGGTGCTCTTGGTTGTTCCTCTTTCTAGATGCACTTATTTTTATTTCACAATTACGAGGGATTGGGCATTTGTAGTAGTGACAATGGATTAATAGCCATGGGACACTATTTCTTTCAGTTTGACAGATAAGCAGTAATGCACAACAGTGTGTGTGGATGTGTATCCTAGGATACAGGGCCAAGGGGAGATGAGAAACTGGCACCTGACACTCCAAAACCAGACTGTTCAAAAAAACATAGACAGCAAAACTTGTACTGAGAAAAAACCTATTCTGTGTAGAAGTGCTATAAAATGTGGAACACTCAAAAAGCATCAAAGAGAGTCAGATATATGGACATCTTGGGTTCATTTAGTACATTTACTGCCTTGAGAACTCTGTAGAGCACTGTACAAGCATTCATAGATACCTTAATACACAGATGGTGACGACAGATAAACATAAATGCAAGAGTCTACCCAATCTGCCCTATTTTACCTATTTTGGCTTATTTGATCAGTTCAAAGCCCCCAGTGTTTCCCTCAAAGTTCTACATGTTACTAATTCCCCCTGCAGCTATGCCATTGGGTTCTGAACCCTGAGATTATAATGGCATAGACTACATCACTGGCCAACTTTTTCCATTTATCTGCAACTCTTTCTGTAAAGAAATTTTTCCTTATAGCTTTCTTGAAATTACCTTATCTAGTTTAAAGTTGTGACTCATGGTGGTCATCTACCATTTTATTTGAAATAAAACAGTTTTGTCTATTTTGTTATGCCCTTGTATCTATCCTCCAATATGTTTAGGCTCGTTGTATATGTCTTTCCCTGTTAATCATAAATCATTTTTGTTGCCCTGTTATATATTTTCTATCCTCTCCCTAGTTTTATTTCTGATGAGGGTTGCAAAACTGTACACAGTACTCCAGGTTAGAGGTATTTAAAAAAAAACTTCCACTGGTGGAATTCTTTGCGAAAGTCAGACTTTTGCTTCCACAAAAGTTTGGAAATCCATTTCTGAACTTTCGTGGAAATTCTGCCTGCCTTGCACCCTACAGTCCATCCAGCCTTCCCTGGTGTCTAGTGCCACCCCCCCACAGTCACTGCCCAATGTAAAAATAATAATTCCCTGGTGGCTAGCAGTCCCTCCCCCCACCTGATCACCCACTGCATGTAATAAAAAAAATCCCTAGTGGCTAGCGGTCCCTCCCCACACCCGATCACCCACTGCATGTAATAAAAAAATCTCTGGTGGCTAGTGGTCCCTCCCCCAACCCGGTCACCTGCCCAATATGGTATCATACCTGGTGTCCAGTACTGTAACCCCAATCCCAATCCCCCATATAATCAAAAAACTAATAATTTCCCTGGTGGTCTAATGAACCTCCCTCTCCTTATCCCAATCCCCCAGTCCAGGAATTCAAATATCCTCCCTGATGGTCTTGTGCACTCCCCCTCTACCCCAGCAGGTAGTGTCCCACCACCTCGCTCCCCCACATCCCAAACCTGATCATTGTGTGACAGCTCAATAACGTGGTAGACAAGAGCAGAGGGCTGTTCCAGTGGCCAGCGGGGGATCAGGGTGGGTAGAAATGGTGTCCACCATATTGTTCCCACCTATCATGACCCACTGCTGGCCACTGGAACAGCCCTCTACTCTCGTCTGCTGCCCACAGAGGTGTCACACAACACTTAGTGAGTGGGAGCTGGCAACACATGAACGTGTGCTTGTACAAGCACACTCTCTTTCACTGACAGCTCAGTGGGTGGCAGACTGTGGTGGAGAGAGGATGGCTGTGCTGGTTGCCCACTTGGGTTCAGGATGGGGGGAGTGGGGTGGTGGGACACTACCTGCTGGGTTTGTGGGGCAGGGGGTGCACTAGAACACCAGGGAGGATATCTAATTTCCTGGACTGGGGATCACCACCAGGGATTTTTTTTATTACATGCAGCGGGTGGTCCAGTAGGGGGAGGGACTTCTAGCCACCAAGAATTATTTTATTACATGCAGTGGGTGATCGGGTGGAGGGGGGGACTACTGCTAGCCACCAGGTTTTTTTATCACATGTAGAAGGGATTGGGGGGGAGGGACTGCTAGCCACCAGGGATTTCTATTTTATTTTGGGCAGGGCTTGGGGGGACTGACACCAGGTAAAGTTTTTTTTTTTTTTTTCATTTTTTCCACCTATATCTGAGCCAAACAGGGTGATAATTCACCCAAAACCTTTGGAAGTTTTTGATCTGCCACAGGCGAAAGTTAGGAAACTTCCTGAATTTTTTTTTTTATTCAATATACTTTATTCAAAATTTATCTTTTAACACCAGAAAATACAGAGGAAGCAGTCAAGGTTATACTGACAGATTGTGATACATAACAATGACACTGCACACAGCAGATATTTTATACAAACATAAAGAAAGCAAAACAAAACCACTCAACCCCAATCTAAGCAGCTACCCCACCATCCCACCCACTCCCTTCGCCCCCTCCCTTGTGCCAAGTATAGGTTCCATCATCCAGTAAAGCTTTACTTTAGGTAAAGAAGCTAGAGCTCTGGGGCTTCCAGTCAGTAAGTAAAGCATCCAGGGAACCCCATTTGCTTTGATAGGCCTGAAATCTATTGGCCGTCAAAGCAATATGTCTTTCCAGCTGGACAGCCAATAGAATGTACCTGTGCCATTCTAACACAGGTAGCAAAGAATCCTCTTTCCAGTGTCTCATAATTATTAACTTGGCCACAGCGGTTATCAAGGCCATATGAGCCTTCCGAACCCTGAGTGTTCCATGGGGAAAACTATTAAGCAGACAGACCTCAGATAGGAACAATGAATTCAGTCCCAACATTGGATCTAAAGATCTTTTAATGGCATGCCAGAAGGTGTGAGCTTTCAGACAAGTCCATAGCATGTGGTATTGGTCCCCGTCTGCTTCTAGACACCGTTGACACTGAGAGGAGGAAAGCCTTCCCATTTTATGTTGTTTCTTTAGGGTGATATATAAATTATGCATTATATTGTATTGTACTACACAAAATCTGTCCTGCTTAATAAACCTGTAAATATTATACCAGATTTGCTTCCAGGTGCAAGCGTCATCTGTAAGGGATAACTTTTGAGTCCAGTAATAGCGTACATCTTGGAGCAAACGAGAATCTAAGGATTGCAATTCTTTGTATACCCTGGATACCAAGTGTGGGTGGTCTGCCACTTGAAAATGGGAGGATAGTTCAGCTTTGGGAGGAGTAAACCCTGACAAGTTCCCCATAAAGGAAACCACAGATTGTTTAACTTGCCAGTACTTAAAGGAGTGTCTCTCTTGGATATTAAATCTGTGCTGAAATTGAAGGAAGGAAAGCACCTCCCCATTGGGGCTACTTCCAGAAGCTTAGCTTCCACTAGAGGAGCCCAGTATGAGAAAGAAATGAGCCTATCACCAATTTTAAAATGAGGATTTCCTACTAGCGGTTGTTCAAAGGACTTATGCCAATCAAAAGCCAGATGTCTCTGCACCTGATGCAACGCTTTGAGGGACCACCCTATTGGGGTATCCCTTAGGGATTTGGGGAGAAACTTCAAGGATGAGTAAATCAGAAATGAAAGGGTACAATAGTTCGTAAAAGCCAGATTTTCCTCTATATCCAACCAGAGAGGTGAGTATGATCCTGAGCCTTGTGGACCTACCATGCGGAGCCAGTAAGCTAACTTACTGATGTGATGTGCTCCATAGTAAGTACAAAAGGAAGAGAGGGAGAGGCCACCCTGAAGCTTTGGTGCTGTAAGCTTGAAGTAGGCTCTTCTGACTCCTTTTACCTTCCATATGTAGGAATTTACCAACTTTTGTAGATTAACAAATCAGGACTTAGGAAGAAAAAGTCCCAACATTCCCATAGGATAGAGAATCCGGGGGAGCACATTCATTTTAACAGTGCTAATCCTCCCCCAGAGCAAAATAGGTATTTCAAGATTGGAATCAGAAGCATTTGCCTGACATGCCCCTACAACTCTTGGAAGGTTTGCATATATGGGGGTTGAGTGAGAAGTCCGATCCATACTAGGGGTATATCTGGATCTGGCTGTCATTCCCTACTGCCGTGGATGGGGTAGATGAACAAGTTGAGACACATGCCCTCGTGTGTCCCCCCACCAGACTGTATGATGGGGTTCCCCTGTAAATTGGAACAAATGCCCACATGTTTGAATTCCTGAGGATGCAACAGGGGATTTCAGGTGCCCCTGCCACCTTTTAGAGATTGATGAAACATGCAGTGGAAGACATGAACTTGCTGGAATGTTTCGTGTACTTGGATGATGTCATTGTTTTCGGACACATGCTAGAGGAACATGAGAACAGACTGTTCAAAGTCCTCTATCGTTTGGAAGAATTAGGCCTCAAGTTATCCATAGACAAGTGCCATTTTTTTTCAAACATCTGTGAAATATGTGGGACACATAGTGTCTGCAGAAGGGATACAGAAAGATCCCAGTAAAGTTGAATCTTTGACCACTTGACCCCAGCCCAATAACCTAAAAGAGCTACAGCATTTCCTGGGGTTCTGCAGCCACTACTGCAGGTTCATCAAAGACTATTCAAAGGTGATTCGACCACTCCTTAACCTTACCCACGGCTACCCCCCTACCAACTGCAAATACAAAAGGGGGTCTATCAAAGACCAAGAGAAAGTGTATTTTTGAGGACCGGCCCGGTGGCGCTGAGGGTGGAGGCACTAGACGCCACACCTCGCTCCACGCCGGTGACGAGTTGGAAGCGAGCCCAAGCCGTCGAGAGATTGGCAGGGGAGAGAGGATTGAGCACCAATGGCGGCTCTCCTCTCTGGGAGGGTTACTAGTCTGTCCGCTGCTGCCATATCGCCATCTCCTGGGTGAACCCGGGAATGGCGGTGCAGGTCGGGACGCACAACGGGAAGAGGCAGAGCTGGCCGAGAGCCCGAGAAGGAGTGGCATATGTATGCCTGACTCCTCACTGGCTCCCCTAGTGTGTCAGCACTGCAGGGGGATAGGAAAGAATAGGAGAAAAAGTGGAGCCAGTCACTCCTAGGTGACGACTTCTCCGACGCCAGACCACGTCACCAGGCGCTCACTGGGGCAGACTCCAATGTGTATCGCCAAGCTCTACCATTGGTAGGGAGAGGAGTGGGCTGTTCCTTCCCCGCCCTGCCCGGGGGTGTACCGGAATCTCAAGGGAATTTACCGAGCAAGGCAACCACTCTAGGAGCAGACTGCTGGGGGTACCACGGGAAGACGTGTGGATGGTCATAATGGAGGGTGTCTGAATGAGTGGAATGATGGAGCGGTAAGGAGGAAAAAGATAAAGTAAAAAAAGAAAAAAGAAACTGTATTTTAGAACAGGTGAGCCTTTTGGGACTTGGTGGACACCCAAATGTGAAGACGTGTTCCTTAAAGTCATATACCAGCTCACCCATGCCCCAGACCTTGCCTATGCTGATCCTACCAAGCCCTATGTTCTGCATACAGACACTAGTTTGTAGGGCCCTGGAGCTGTGCTATATCAAGACTATGAAGATGACTTGAGACCTGTAGCTTTCGCCAGTAGGAGCTTGACCCCATCTGAGTGGAACTATCCGGTCCACAAGTTGGAATTCCTCACCCTAAAATGGGCCATAGTTGACCAGTTTCAAGAGTACCTCTATGGGGCGAAGATATTAGTGAAGACTTGACAATAACCAACTGACCTATGTGCAGACTTCAGCTAAACTGGACACCACTGGGCACTGTTGGCTTTCTGCCTTATCGACTTATGATTACGCTGTTGAGTACAGACTGGGACTAAACCACATTAATGCTGATGCCCTGTCATGAAGGCCAGCTTCTAAGAACAATTGAGTCAGACTGTCTGAACTCGACATCAAAGCATTATGCCAAAAGGTTGATAAAGATAAACAAATGTCTGTGGACTCAGTGGACTGCCTAGTAGATTGCTTGGGCCCTCCTGATACCTGCATGCCGGCTGCCTATTGCCATTTCTCTGCTTTAGATAGTGCACTACCTCAGTTTGATAATGACAGTATTCAGTGGGTTCAATCCCCAAATCCCATGATTCAACCAGCACTTGACGCCTTGCATGCGGGGAAAGATGTGTCCAAGTTGCATTCCCCTGATTTGCGAACTGCTCTATTGTTCAAGGAAGGCCCCAGGTTAAAGTTGCATGACCAATTGTTATACAGAGAGACAGTGGATCGTTGTGGTCAAGTAGACAAGCAACAGTTGGTCCTACCCACGGCCTTTAAACAGCTGGTACTGAGGTCCCTCCACAATCACATGGGGCACCTTGGTACTGACAGAACTCTCGACTTGGTGTGATCCCGATTCTACTGGCCAAAGATGTGGGCAGATATCGAGCAATGTGTAAAGACCTGCAGTCGCTGCCTCCAAAGAAAAGACCTGCCTCAGAAGGCTGCCTCCCTTGCCAATATCACTACCAGCGCCCCTCTAGAAATGATCTGCATAGACTTCTTGTGCTTAAAACCTGACCAAAAGAACACTGGCAATGTGTTGGTAGTTACTGATCATTTTACATGGTATGCACAAGCCTTCACAACTAAAGATCAAAAGGCCTCTACCATGGCCAAGGTGCTAGTGGAAAAATTCTTTGTCCACTATGGTGCACCCCAGCAGATCCATTTTGACCATGGCAGAGATTTTGAAAGTAGGTTAATCAAAGAAGTGCTCTCTCTGTGGGGGGTGCAGATGTCAAGAACCTCAACCCGAATGCTTTAACTGCACCCTTCTGAACATGCTGGGCACCCTCCATCCAAAAGACAAGCATAAGTGAAGCCAGCAGATTAGCACCTTGGTACACACGTACCATTGCACCAAAAGTGAAGCTACTGGGTTTTCCCCCTACTGTCTTATGTTCGGAAGGGAGACCCGACTACCAACTGATGTCTACTTTGGGGTCTCTCCAGATGGGGTCCAAGCCAAAAACTACTTGCAGTATGTACAGAAATTGAAAGATCAGTTGAATCATGCCTATCAACTAGCTCAAACTATGGCTGCTAAGCGAAATCTTGCCAATAAAGAAAGACATGATCGACGAGTAAAAGCCCAGGAGTTGTTACCCAGAGATAGGATACTACTACGCAATTTGGGACTGCATGGAAAACACAAAATTGATGATAGATGGCACCATCTTCCCCATGTAGTAGTTGGTAAATTGGATGATCTGCCGGTGTACAAGGTGCACCCAGAAAATAATTCCAAAGCTGTTAAGACCATGCACCGCAATCACTTGCTGCCCATCGGCCAAGTTGTTATTGATGCTGAACCAACACTTGACACTTCTCTTAGGCCAGTGTCTCATGCTGCTGCAAAGAGGAAACAGAGCCAACCTGTTCATGTTGTTCCAGAACTAAGGCCTTCCCCTCAGCAGGCCCAGAGTGATAGTGATGACTGCTCACTTGTATCTGATGAGAGTGACTGTGATAATGCTTATTATCCCTCATATGAACTGAGTCAGTTGTTTCATAGGAACTGAGTCAGTTGTTTCGTGGCAATCCTCTGCAGAATTGTGGGGATGAAGCTGGGCCTTCGGAACTGCCTAACCCCCCCAGATTCTTCCCTGGACCCAATGCCCCCTGAAAGTGAGGTGCAAAGTATCACGTCTGAGATTGCAGAATCTCTGTGTCTTGTAGAACGGTTTGACTTGCCCGAGGAAGGGGCTGATGTTCTGAGTCTTCCTGGTGACACACCAGAACTAACAGAGCCAGGAGAAAGTGAGAACAGTGCCATTCCATGCCACAAAGCTCCAGTGTGTCCAGGTGTCCTGAGGATGACCAGTCAGGGCATTCTACAGTAAACATTAATGACCAAAGTACTTTTGAAACAGAAGCTACTGAGCCCAGAGCTACCAGTGCTCCCAACCTGAACTTCTCATCCAGTGCAGAGGCACCTCTCCTAAAAGAGGTAAAGGAAGTGTCCAATGCCCATGATGACAAGCCAGAGTCAGTGTCTGTACCCCCCAGAAGGACTGGGCGACCTGCTAAGCCAGTGCTATGTTTTAGTTATGATTCCCCTTGGAGGCCTGTGGACTTGCCTCTCAATGTGGTCCATAAAGGTGTTTACATTTCCAAGAGCTCACTGCCCAAACTGAGTTTGACTGCCACTTCCTGATTAATTGTTCTTCCCTCAGAACAAGGTGTCCCTCTCCCATCTAGCCCCAAGTTAGCTGATAGGGAAGGGCCCCCTTCTACATTGTTTACTGTACAAGAATTTATAACGTGAAGCCGTAGGTAACTTTTCATAGTATGTTAATCATAAGAGAATCAGTATAGAATGTATGAAACATGCGTAAGTATTGTCAATGAAGATATGGTATAGTAAAATATAGTGAAATGTATAGTAATGTGATAAGTTTATATTAACTGATGCATGAGATATTATCTACATAGTATGTTAATGTCACGTATGTCTGTATATATTGCATCTTCAGTATTGTGGTGGTGTAGACTTGACGCGTACACCAAGTTTTTCCAGGCAGAGAAGGGTGTAAACCCCCCCCTACAAATGGGGGTTCCCAAAAGTCTTCTTTGGGCTTGCCTAAATGAACACTGCCAGGCTGGTATCCTGTGTCTTAGCGTTTTAAAAGTGTTATATGAGAGTGCCTTAATGCCTCTGTGCTCTGTCTCTTTAAGAGCTGTCTATAACATGATGCTTATTTAATCTGGGAGGGGGCAGAGTGTTTCTATGCTCAAGTACTGCCCAGGCTGCCAGATAATCGCTCCGTTCTGCCATCACTATTTGCGCAGAGGGAGTTCTACTAGAAGCTGTATTTATTTGCTGATTATCTATTAGAATAGTAATGATATTGTAGTTTGTCTAACCTGCTTTCTTTGCAGCATGGACAGTTCTGTTTATCGCCACTATCTTGGTCCTGGACTGCCAGAATGGGCCAATCAGTACCTTTGGGGACCCTAAAATGGAATCTGTCCCCAGGAGTCTTGTGGGAGTGAATTTTTGTAGAAATTGTAGTTTTGAGACTTTGGCACCTAAATGCACCTGGAGGAGGAGCCCTTGCTTTTGACAGATGAATCAATGAATTGAACCTTTTGAACCAAAGGGAAATTCCCAAGCTGCCTGCTCCAGTGAGTCAGTCTGGAGGTAGAGTTTGGAGAGTGAACAGCTTGAGTGATTCGAGCAGCTGCTTCTGCATAGTTTGCACAGGAGATTGGTGGAAAGGCTGAGTTTGGCCTGTCAGCCTGCTGTCCCTTGAGAGGGAATCCTTTGAAAGGCTTAGTAATCAGACTGTATGCGAACTGGAGTATGACAAAGCCACTGAAGTGTGACCAGATTTAAACCTGAAGAAGATTGAAGATTTGCTGTACGTGATCGGCCTGTCAGGACATCCATTCACCATAGAACTCACAGTTTTGCTCAGAGACACTGATATTGCAACCGGACTGCTATCCCCTTGGTGGTATGGTGATTGCTTTACTATAAATGTACTGTTTGCTATTAGTGGGTCGCAATTTGGTTCCCCCACTGTTTAATTGTGTCACGCTTGCTGGAAGCTGCATCAAGCCTTCCTGGACTGATATCCGAACTGTCTTACCTGGCCTGGACCCTGCCACATTGGCCCAGCCAGCTACTTCAGGAGCAGAGAACACCACCGACGAGAGACCTGCCAGGGGATCAGCCCCCCGCTCAACATCACAAATGGGAACACCACCACGGTGAATCGTGTGGGGCCTGCTTCTCTTGGCAAACCAGAAGGTCATCCTGCAGTCTCCATTTCACCCATCCTGTGTCCTGTACTGGGTAGCGTGAGTAAACACCAGGGTAGCTCCCTGCAATAACAGCTCAATCAAAGTGTGTCATCTGATTTAATTGTTTTGCCTAGTCTTAACGAACTAAGCCTTCTGGCTCCGGATTACAAATTGTGAGTGGTTGTGCATGCCTTTTCTTTTCATCACAGGGCTCCAACCAGCTGCGATGATGACCTACCCCAGGCAACGTTCTAGGCTAGCCCACCTTACTTCCAACGGGTACCCACAGCGTATGACTGTGCAGGGACTAAAAGTGCATGCATAATTGCCTGACTAGATCAGTTTTAGAATCAATCAATCTGATTACGCCCCTCCCTTGTTCAATTCCCCTGAATAAATCAGATCTCTTTTCGCATTTAATCTGACTGTGATTCCAGTTTGTACCAAAGGCACTGTACTGTTGCTATATGCTCTGCCTAACCTTGTTTTACAGGGGGTCTCCAGGGTCAAACTGGTAGAACCAGCCCTAGTGGTAAGTGTAAACAGTGTGGGGATTTGTATGCTGAATAGGGGCTACTGTGAAAGTGTGTGTTGCATATTGTCTAGGCCACTAGAGGGGGAAAGGGGGGGTTGCAGTGTCCCAGAGGGCTGTACCCAGGTTAGCCTTGCTACTAGCAACCCTTTCCTACAGGTGGAGGCACCCGTTTCAGTACCCAGGCCCCTTAACCTTGCAACTAGCCAAGCAGGCAGGGGTAGTAGCCCTTGGGATAGAGCCACGTAGGGGTTACATTACCCACAGATGTCATTCTTCTGTCAAGAGTCCCACAGTGACCATATGTCACTCTAAGCTAGTCTGTTTTTTACAGTGATTCTAAAAACAATCAGTGAATTTTGCCCCCCCATCCACCAATCAACCATTTGGGTAAACCCAGCCCCCCATCCTCTGCGTAGTTGGGACAGTCCAAACAACACTGAGCTGGAGCCCTCATTCTGCTAGAACACCTCTACAATCAAAACTAATCACAGAAACAGATAGCAACGAACTGGTGCACAAGTCCCTAAATGTGCAGATTATTTCCATTCCCTGAAACTGAGTTTATTTCTCAGCTCCTCCCCACCCCCTTTCTTTTTACCTGCTCCTCCTGCTTCAAACAATATCAACAGTTTGAACCCAAAAGCCCTAACCTTAACCTCCTCCCACATATAATGAAGCCCACCAGGATGAAGCCCAACTCCGCAGCATTCTGCAGTAGAGTTACTGCAACAAACAATGCAATTTCAATGGGAGTTAACCCCTTTTGTCACACAGGAAACCTGTGATATTGCACTTCATCGTGGCAGGCTTCCCAGTAGGTCTTCCCCATGGGAGTCCTTCTCTATCAGCTAGCAGCCCCATAACAGGACTCTTTACTGCTCCTATCCACACTCATATTTTTCATATGTGCCAGTAAACTAACCTGGTAAATAAATTAAACGTCTATTCTGGCATAATTTCCCTGATCTGAAGAGCACATTTCCTATCAGTTGCCACACCCAGTCACCCCCACAAGCACCAGTGGAAATGCTTAGATACCTTATATTATTTCCCTACTTCTCTTACCTCCTCTAATCCTCAAGTCCACTCCCCAACACTAGCTGCATATACCTACCCCCCCACTCATGAAGCTCCTCTCTTCTCTCATTTCTTCCTTCACTCTGACCCTCTACTGTTCCACCCCTCACTATATGTCCCTCTCCCACAAGTTCACACCAATGCCTTACCCCCACATATGTCAGTAAAGAAAATGTTTCTATCGTGCTCCTGCGTTGCTCCCAACTTCACCTTAAACCCTAGGGGTGCAACCTACCAGTCACTTTCTCCTTCCTCCTTCTCATCCTACTCCTCACCAGGGACGTTGAATAAAACCTGCCCCCCCCCACAACCCCCCAAGAAATGAACTCCCACAAGAGTTTAAGTATTGTTCAAATGAACATAAGCAGCTTACTACCAAAGCTGGACCTAGTTAAATGCTGGTTGGCTCAACACTCCCCAGACATACTTTGCATCACAGAAACATGGCTATTGGTAAAGACCCCTGTCTCCTCCTTAAGGATCCATGATCACTCTTTGTTTCACCAGGATCATGGCAAGCAGGGTGGAGGGGTAGCATTCTGTGTAAGACAACCATTATATTGCTCTATCACCAAGCAAGTAGCCAGCTCTGAGTCCCATGAACTTATCCTTGCTCTTATCTCCCTTCCCACTACACTTCCAGTCTTCATAGGAGTTTTTTATGCTTCCCCTTGGCTAGCCCCCAACTCACTTATCTCATGCCTTTCCACCTTACCACCCCTTACAGCAAATGGTGAATTGATACTAATTGGCAACTTCAACTTGGACTGGCTTTCCCCTTCCTCCAAAGCCTCCATCACCAAAATTGAAATTCTCAGCCTCATCCAGTTGATCACAGAACCCACCTGTTACAATCCCCACTCCCACAAACCACTCACTAATTGACTGGATTCTCTCCTCCCACACTTACAGAATCACCAAAGCTGGAGCACTGTCTGATACCCTAAGTGACCACTGCATCATTTACTGCAACAGAAAAACTCGACTCCCTAAATCAGTTCCCAAATACTTAATAACCAATTCACTAAGCTCACTAAACACTGATGTCCTCCTGCATGACTTGAGACATGCTGACTGGACTCTAGTCTACTCAGCACAAGATGTTGACACAGCCCTAGTCCAATTCCTATCCACCTTCACTCTAGTATGGGATGCTCCCTCCCCTCTGGTCAAAACCAGAGTCAAGAAACATCACCGCCCATGGGTCTCAGCCTCCCTTATTGCCAAATGTAAAGCCCAAGACAAGGCCTGGTCACAATATAAGTCCACACTGACCCCCCCCAAACTCAGCAAGAATACAACACCCTTCAAAATACTTGTACCAAGGCCATGCATTGAGCAAAGGCTGACTACTTTAAATCACACCTACAAAACAATCAGCCCTCCTCCTAGAAGGTGGTTCACTCTCTGATTGATCCCTCTGCACAAACCACCTTGCCAGTCCTAAAACAAAATGGCCTGCCTATCACTGACCCTGTCAATATAGCTAATATCCTAAATAAGTTCTTCACCACATGGGCCCTTCTGGATCATCCCACACCCCCTCCCGAGGCACAGGCACTCTCCAGAATCCCTTACACAGTACCTTCCTTTCCGCACCTATATCCATGCAGGAAGTTTTGGAAGCCCTCTACTCCCTCAACACCACAAAATCCAGCCCTGACCGGATCCACCCAAAACTACTTTGCATATCCGCCTCTGAAATCGCTGCACCACTAACCCATCTACTAAACCTCTCTTTCTACTCAGTAACTGTACCTCAAGCCTGGAAAATAGCTAGTCTAATCCCCCTGCATAAAGGCTCTCCGCCTTTACCAGGAAACTACTGTCCTATCTCCCTCCTCCCAGCCCTTGCTAAAGTACATGAATCCCTTGTCCAATCCAGACTGACAGAGTTCCTTACTACACCCGGTTTCCTTTCCCAATTCCAGTCTTCTGGAAGCACTATTCTATTGTCTCTTCCCTTCTACATGTCACAGAACATATTCACTCTGCCATGGATCAGGGATACTTAACTGCAGCAGTGTTAGAAGATCTTGCCAAGGCCTTTAACTCTGTCTCCCATCCCCATCTTCTTACAAAGCTTGAGGCAGCCAGTCGAGCCCCCCCCCCCCCACCGTTTGGTGGTTTAAATCTTACCTTAGCAACAGAATGCAATCTGTCCAAGTAGCCAACTTCCCCCCCCCAACTTCCCATACTGGCAGGAGTACCACAAAGATCAATCCTCAGCCCTATCTTGTTCTCAGTATTCATCAACGACCTCCCCTCTGCATGCTTTAGCTCCCCCGCATACAAATGTATGCAGATGACACCATCCTCTTTACCTCTGGACCCATCTTAACTGATGTCCACATGCTGCTACAATGAGATTTCCATAAGATGCAGTCCTGGTTCCATGCAAACCAACTGAAAATCAACATCACCAAAACAGCATCAATGATCTTCGAGTCAGCACAAAAACTGGCCAGAGCGCCCCCACCCCCAGCTTTCACCTTTTTGAATGGGACTCCGCTGGAAAATGTCTCGTCTTACAAATATCTAGGTGTGTGGCTAGATCCCCACCTGAACTTCTCTTCCCACATAGATGCCATCAGCTCAAAGCTCCACCCCAAGCTTGGTAGGCTGGACCGAAACAGTTTCCCTCCCACTCCCAGTCAGACATGAAACTGCAACTAAAATGGTCACACCTATCTTTGACTATGCAGATGTAGTATACAGCACAGCCCCTGACTCTTCTTTATCCAGACTCAACATCCTCAAAAACGCCTTCTGCCACTTCGCTACTAACTCCCCCTTTTAGAACGCACCACTGTTCTCTTTACTCCTCCCTCAGCATGGCACCCCTACCCTGGGGTGTCATGCAGTCAGAAATTCTGGAGGGGCACAAAGTCCCAACCTCTCTAGGGGGTCCGGGGGCATGCCCCTCCCCCGGGGAAAATTTTGAAAAATTTAAGTCAAGTGGTGCATTTTGGTGACTTTTAGCAGTCCAGAAAGCTGTTCCCCAACAAGCTAAATGCCATAATACTGATACAGGCTAGAGCAATGATAAATTGATCTTGGTCTTTGTTCAGTCTACGTACAGTAACCTTTTGTATTTTAAAGACATTTTTAAACAATTGGACAGAACATCTGCATTCTGTAAGTCTCTCTGAAGATGAACAGGGGCTGATTGCAGAGAAAAACTGGTGCAATACCTGATCGGCAGCATGGAGGAGGCAGGAATCTGACAAAACTAATGGCTGATCTGAGGTCACTTTGGCAGGCACCATCCCCCCACACCGGATCTTCAGACCAGAGGCAGAAGGGGCTAACGAAGTGCCAATGAGACCTCTGCCTCAGCCATTAGTTCCAGATCCCTGTGGCAGGGATTTCAAACTAATGGCTGAGGCGGATGTCTCATCCACACTTTGGTGCCCCCCCCCAAGTGAACTTGAACAACAAACTAAGTCAAAACCACATGGATGGCATGCCTGCCTGCTGATGACAGTGCCGCACTGGCAAGGGTAAGGGTTTACCATGGAACATCTAATGCATGGATTACATATAGCAAAATGCAAAGCTATTTGTGGTGAGGGAGCGCGGGACAGTAATCTTTCCACTGCATCTAGAGGCAACAGGCTGATAGTTATACAATCAATGCATTAGATTAGATATTCTGTGGCGAACCCTTGCCCTTGCAGCACTGTCATTGGCAGGCATACCGTCCATGTGTTTTTGACTTTGTTTTTTGTTCAGTTCATTGTAATGGGGGGGGGGCTACTGAAGTGCTGATGAGGCCTCCACCTCAGCATTATAGCACAGTGGTTAGGACTCTGAACTGCAAACCTGGAGCCCCCACTTGCATACTGCATGACCCTGAGCAAGTCACTTAACTTCCATGTGTTCCCAGGTCACAGTTGTAAACAAGCTTTTAGATTAGTGTGTCTCTTCTGGTTAAAAAAATTAAACAAAAAAACAGCAGACAAAGAAGGGTCACTCCAACGGGAACATCACAATATGTAGAAATAAGCAAAAAGGATTCAGCACTCTGTATCAAAAAGCTGCTCATGAGCCGACCCAGTGGTGCTGAGGGTTGAGATGCTGGATGCCTTACCTTGCAGCATGCCGGTGACCTGGGTTCGGCAATGAGCCTAGGTCATCGGAGGTCAGCAGTGGGGGGGGAGGACGGAGCTGGATAGAGCTGCTGGCAGGCAGGCTCTCCTCTCCGGGGAGGTGATGCAGCATCCCTCAGCCAATGGTAGCCCCTGGTGGAGGCTAGGGGTGGCCCAGGTTTAGAGGATGCTGGGCGCTAGGCCATGGGGTGGGTGAAAGGGGTCATGCCCAGGTCTGTAGACACATGCTCGCCTCCACATACATGCGCTCCTACTCCTGGAGCCCTTGGGAGAAAAAAAACAGAGGAAGAAAATTCCAGCAGCAGGATGATGACTGATTCCCTACAGGCTCCACTCCTGGGCCGAGCATAAGGTAAGCGCTGGCTATTCCGGGTGACGGAGCTGGGGGGAGTTGGTTGGATGGGGGCTGACCGAAGGATCATAAAAAAGTAAAAAAAAATGCTCATGACTGGGTAAACTATTTCAGACTGAAGGTACTTTAAAGACAAAGTTCCATTTGCTTCTGTAATATGTTCTAATTTTTGGGGGACATTTTAGATTATGAGGTTGGATGACCATCATGACCTAACACTATTGCTATCACTGAGGAGCTGCTGCATGTGGCATGGAGCAATGAGGTCACTATGAATCTACAATCTAAATCTACTATCTTCTACCTTAATTATAGTCAGTCAGAAAAATCAAATGTCAAAAACTTTCATTTCATTACAATGCATTCTAGTACATTCCAGCACACTTTGGTTTACTTTAAACTGATTAGTGTCCTTTATGGGATATGGTGGTCATTGGAAGACTTGACACTGCTGAGATACATGGACAGGCAGTATATGGAAGTTTTTCACTGTGATTACTCAAGCTGTATCTGTCATGTGGATAAACAGAGAGCATTGGTTTTCTGTGGTGTCAGTCTAGCATCTTTCATGAGCACATTCACACTTGGGGGGATCTCAAAAATTAAAAATGAAAAAAGTAAGCCTTCTTCATGGAATTAATAATTACTAATAATTACCTTCAAACTATTTAGATTTAAGATTCATAGTGACCTCATTGCTCCATGCCACATGCAGCCACCCTCCGCAGGGACCGCAATCTCCCACGCTGAGTCACCTCGGCCACTGGACCGACGGCTCTTCACAAGCCACCGCCCAAGCTCTCTGCCCCGGATCCTCAGCCTCTCAGCTGGGCCCACTCTGCAGGGACCGCAAGCTCCCACGCCAAGCCACCTCGGCCACTGGACCGACGGCTTTTCACAAGCTGCCGCCCGAGCTCTCTGCCCTGGATCCTCAACCTCTCAGCTGGGCCCCCCTCCACAGAGACCACAAGCTCCCATGCTGAGCCACCTCAGCCACTGGACTGATGGCTCTTCACAAGCTGTCACCCGAGCTCTCTGACCCGTATCCTCAGCCTCTCAGGTACGGCTCTGCCGACAGCCAATCAGAATGCGAGCTCCTCTCCAGGGCCCGCTCCGATTGGCCAGAAGCTCTCCACCATCTCTGCTCTCCAAAACCGGCATATTTTAGAGAATTTAAGTACTGTTTGTATATATCTGCATTGATTACAGCCAGTTTACAGTTTTAAATGCAATTTATCTGAAAAGAGCTGTGATTACAAGCCTCTCTTGTGATTTTTTTGTACTGCTCCTGACTTTTAACGCCCAAACAAACAGCTCCTTTGTTGTGCAGATTGGGCTCCCTGATGCACTGACCATGCCTCTGTGCCACAGACAACCTACTTAATCCCCTCTCTGTTCTTCTGCTCAGCTGGGCCCCCCTCCACAGGGACCACAAGCTCCCATGCCAAGCCATCTTGGCCACCGGAATGATGGCTCTTCACAAGCCACTGCCCTAGCTCTCTGCCCTGGATCCTCAGCCTCTCAGGTACGGCTCTGCTACCAGCCATTATTGCCACACCGGCACTGCACACGGCTCCCCACCCACCCCTTGCCCTCCCAAGCTCTACACTTTCATTTATACCCTATCGCTTCCTACCCGATCAGGTTTTTTCTAACAGCCCATTTCTACATTGGCTGCTTATGGGACTCTACCACTAGAGGGATCCACCAGCGAAGCGCCCTAAAACACAGCTTACTGGCTCTCTCATTCCTGCCAGTAGCTCTGCCCTTCTGGACTGCACCATGGTGTCCTGGCAGGCACCATAACTTTGGTCTCTATCTTTGGCACTGTCTCTAGTACTATTAATCACACTCCCTACTAAGCTGCCGAGGGGCTCACCCACTATGGTTAAGCCATCAACGGTAGGTAACAGTACAGTCTGCCTCTCTGGCACAGCGCTCCACACTGAGACCATACCCCTCCTCTGCTGCACAGTGGCCCCCTTGCGCCTCATTAACCTCGGTGCCCACGCACTTCATCACCTTCCTCAGGCTGACATCCTACTCCATGTTTCACTCTCCCCCACATAAAAAAGTTAAATGGCTACTCCGAAGCTCCAATAAGGGAAACAGAGTACCCCTTCTCCTCCTACTCCTGCTAGCATCCAGAGATATCCACCCAAACCCAGGCCCTGTCATAGATTACCCATCAGCCGATGCCCGACCAACCACCACCCCTCTGACATTACCAAATGGCCTTAAAATCATTCGCCTAAACATAAGAAGCCTCACCCAAAAAATCTCTCTACTACAACCCATGGTACTGGCATATGCCCCTGATATTATTGTAATTTCTGAAACTTGGTTGACTAAAAACATTCCTGATCATGCTATCGCCATCCCTGGCTTCACCATCTCTAGACAGGACAGGGCAGGTAGAGGTGGTGGTGTGACTATCTACACCTCCTCAACCATCCAGTGCACTCCCTCCTTCACTTCAACCATCCAATCCTCCCACGAGGCCTTACTTTTAAATATCTCCTATCCCCATACCATCCCCATCTTCATCCCTGGAGTGT
The DNA here is from genome assembly GCA_016271365.2 of Neoceratodus forsteri. Lineage (NCBI taxonomy): Eukaryota > Metazoa > Chordata > Ceratodontiformes > Ceratodontidae > Neoceratodus > Neoceratodus forsteri. The sequence goes on along the minus strand of CM028132.1, from coordinate 961,955,064 downwards.
ACTGTCGCCCAGGGCAGCCAACTTCCAATGTCACTGACTTGGTCACAAAACTTTCCTCACTGGCTAGCGGTGATGAACTATTTATCCTGGGTGACCTAAATCTAAACTGGCTGGCCCCATCCCTGGCTCACATTCGTGCCACCATAGATGCCTTAAACCTCCGCCAACTCATACTGGAACCCACTCGACTAAACTATAAGTCACAAAACCACTCCCTGCTTGATCTAGTCCTCACCTCCCATCCCCACTGTGTAGTGGCCTCGGGGCTATTACCTGACTCTATCAGCGACCACCATATGACCTTTGTAGTGCGCAAAATACATAGGCCCAAGCTTCCTGCAAAAATAATTCTCACTCGACCATTCGCAACCCTTGACCTACAACTTTTGCTTCAGGATCTGTCTCAAAACAACTGGCCCCCCCTGTCCTCGGCTCCCTCAGTGGACGTGGCCCTTGCCCATTTCAAATCCAAATTCCTACAAATTTGGAACTCCCATGCTCTGCTCTGCAAAACTAGGGTACATGGCGCATACCTTCCTTGGGTCTCACCTGTGCTACTGGCCTGCCATTGAGCTCGCGACCTTGCATGGCATCCGGCTAAAGCAACCAACTGTACTAGCGACCTCAAACGTTATCGTGAACTCAGAAATGGCTGCACCAAAGCCATCTGCTAGCCAAGGCTGAGCATTTCAAGTCCAACTTCCAGGCTAACACAAACAACCCATCCATATTCTGGAGGGTCGTTCAATCCCTCTTCTCACCTGCTTCAAACACTACACCGCCTATCCTCAGGCACAACCATGATAACCTTACTGAACCTATGGACAGTACCAATTGCTTCAACTCCTACTTTGCCACCTGTGCCTCTGTGCTGCTTAGCACCCTCCCTAACCCCCATCTTGCCCCGGTGACCCTGTCTACCTCCCCACCCACTGCTCCCCTACCTGCTCCCATCCCATCCCCACAACTAGTCCCCCTCCCCCCTGCTATGCTGCTCCCCATGCCATCCCTCACCCCTACCCCCAGTACTCCTTCTCTCCTGTCTTTCCTGAAACTACTCTATCAGCTTTCCTGGCACTTGATTCTACCAAAGGCTCCTCACCTGATGGTCTGGACCCTAGGCTCCTCTCCCTCTCGACTTCTGCCATTGTCTATCCTCTATCTTTAATACTAAATCTCTCCTTTGAGTCTGCCACTGTTCCTCGACTTGGAAGCATGCCATTGTCCTCCCCTCCCCTCCCCTCCCTAAGGGGGGAGACTCCACCGCTCCTGGGAACTATCAACCTATCTCTTTCCTTCCAACCTTAGCCAAACTCCAAGAACACATAGCGCTCGACCAACTCTCCTTGTTCCTCTCTGACTATGCTTTCTTCACACCCTTCCAGTCCGGCTTCAGGAAAGCCCATTCCATCACCATCTCCTTGTTGAGGCTAACTGAGACCATCTCCTCAGGCTTTGACAAAGGGAACATTACTTCAGTTATCTTTGTTGACTTGGCCAAAGCCTTTGACACTGTCTCTCACCCCTCCTCCTCCTTCACAGCTTATCAGCAGCTGGCCTCTCCCCTACTGCCACAGGCTGGTTCAGCTCCTACCTGTCAGGCAGGTCACAATCAGTTAGAATAGCTGATGTCATCTCACCCCCCTGCCTATTACCACTGGAGTCCAACAGGGTTCAGTGCTAGGCCCCATCCTGTTCTCCATCATTTTAAATGAGCTCCCTCAGGTTTGCACATCATTCAGCATCCACGTGTATGCTGACAATACAGTGCTGTTTACCTCTGGTAAATCAGTCCCTGATGTCACTGCAAGGCTTCAGTCTGACTTCACCAAGGTCCAACTCTGGTTTAACTCACACCAACTATTTCTAAAAGCCAAAAAGACAGTCTCCATGACCTTCGGCACAAGGCAGAGACTTGCTCATAGAAACATAGAAACATAGAAGTTGACGGCAGATAAGGACCGCAAGGCCCATCCAGTCTGCCCATTTCTTTTTCTACCTTATAAATGTGCCATCGGCCTTTGCTCTGTCAGTGACCTATCTATTCATAGTCATTTGTATTGCTCCCTTATGCCTATCCCATGCCTGTTTGAAGCCCTGCACTGTATTCATAGCACCACTTCTTGTGGTAAGCCATTCCATGCATCTACCACCCTTTCTGTGAAAAAGCATTCTCACATTCCCCTTAACGGCCTCCCTCTAATCTCATGCTGTGTCCTCTTGTCCTGCTATTTTTCTTATATTTAAACATGTTAGACTCTTTCACCTTGTTTATGCCCTTAAGGTGTTTAAATGTCTCGATCATATCATCACCTCTCCTCCTTTGCTCAAGGGTATACATATTGAGCTCCACATTAATCTGTCCTCATATGTCTTCTGATGCAGTCCCTGCACCATTTTGGTTGCCCTTCTCTGGACTGCCTCAATTTGGTTAATGTCCTTGTGAAGGTGTGGCCTCCAATACTGCACGCAGTACTCCAGATGGGGCCTAACCAATGTCTTGTACAGAGGATTATTACCTCCTCTACGACTTGTGATACCCCTACTAATACCCTAACACCCCTAGCCTTACCTACTGCTTTAGAGGTCTGCTTGATGATTTTAGGTCATCAGTGATGATGATGCCCAAGTCTCTTTCTTCCTTTGTGACTGCTAGCAACCCTCCCAGCCTATAAGTGGCTTCAGGTTTCTCTTCCCTATGTGCATGATTTTGCACTTCTTTGCATTAAATCCCAGTTGCCACTCTTCTGACCATTCTGCTAGTTTATCCAGATCTCTTCTCATTCTGCCCACCCCATCTGGATCATCTACTCTGTTGCAGATCTTGGTGTCATCTGCAAACAGACAAGCCTACCCTCTAGCCCATCTGCAGGGTCACTAATGAAGATGTTGAATAGGACTGGCCCCAGGACTGATCCCTGAGGTACCCACTTGTGACTTGCATCTCTTCTGACTGTATACCATTTACCACCACTCTGTTTTCTGCCAGTCAACCAGTTTGCCACCCAGTTGACCAACTTCTGACCCACCCCGAGCCTACCTAGCTTATTTATCAATCTTCTATGTGGAACAGTGTCAAAGCTTTGCTGAAGTCAAGGTGGCGACATCAACTGCTCCCTTGGTCCACCACTCTGGTTACCCAGTCAAAGAAATCTATGAGATTAGTTTGACAGGACCTTCCTTTTGTAAACCCATGCTGTCTTGGATCCTGTGCCCTATGGATTCCAGGTGTTGCACTATCCTTTCCTTAAGGAGTGCCTCCATAATCTTGCCCACTACTGAGGTAAGACTGACGGTCTGTAGTTCCCGCCTCCTCCCTGCTACCACTCTTGTGGAGTGGGATCACATGAGCCCTTCTCCAGTCTTCTGGGATCTCTCCTGTGCTCAGAGACTCACTAAACAATTCTGCTAATGGCTCTGCTAGTTCCTCCTTTAGCTCCTTAGTACCCTGGGATGTATGCCATCAGGTCCCATTTCCTTATCCACCCTGAGCTTAGTAGCTCTTGTAGGACCTTTCTTTGTGAAGGGAGTAGTGCTCACCTCCCTCCCCTGTGTCCATGATGCTGAGCTGTGGGCCCTGCCCTACTTCTCTTCAGTAAATACTGAGCAAAAGTATCTATTTAGGATAGATGCCTTTACAGGGTCCTCCTCCTCACATGCTCCCTTTTCTCCATTAAGCTAGCAATGCCTCTGGACTTTCTCCTTTCACTAATGTATCTATAGAAAGTCTTGTCACCTTCTTTACTGTTCGTGCTAGTGTTTCCTCAGTTTGGGACTTTGCCTGCCTTACTGCCTTACCTGCTTCCTTAGGGCAGTTTGGTATGCCTCCCTATCTTCATCCCGCTGTGTTCCCTTATATTTTCTGAAGGCCAGCCTTTTGGCTCTGACCTTTTCTGCTACTGTATTTGAGAACCAAAGTGGTTTCCTTCTTCTTTGCACTTCCTTTCTGTCTAACACAATGGGATGTTGCTTCAAGTATTGTATCCTTAATGCTTGCCCACTTTGCCTGTACCTCCTCACCTGTGTTTCTTTTTGCCAGGGCTTAGCTTAACTCTGTTGGCCATCTTATCAAAGTCAGCTCCTCTGAAGTCCCATATTTTTGCTTTGGAATGGGATGATTTAGATGTAGTAGCCAAATTGAACCATACCATGTGATGGTCACTGGCCTCAGGTGACCTTTTACCTGGAGATCTGTGATCCCTTCTTTGTTAGTCAGTACTAGATCTAGGATAGCCCTGTCTCTTGTGGGTTGCTGTACCAGTTGTTTGAGGCCCTCCCCTGCAGGAATCCACTATGAGTCTAGTTCTGGCAGATGTTGCTGCTGGTATTGACCAATCTGTATCTGGCATGTTGAAGTCTCCCATTATCAGAACCTCCCTTTAGCTGTCATGTTTTGTATATCTTCTAACAGTAATGTGTCTATGTCCTCCTCTGGTCTGGGGGCCTGTAGACAACCCCAGTTCTTATGGCTGTCCCATTTCCTGTTTCCAGGGTGACCCACAGTTCTTCTGGCTCCTTATGTGTATTCTAATTTCTGTAGCTTTGATATTTTCATTAACATACAGAGCCACCCCTCCCCTTTTTGCACCTCGGTCTCTTCTGAACAATACATAGCCAGGTACTGAAGTCTCCCAAGTGTGGTTACTGGTAAACCACGTCTCACTAATTGCTACAATGTCCAGTTTAGCCTCTGACATAATTGCCTGCAGGTCTGGGATCTTATTTCCCAGGCTGTGAGCATTTGTGTACATGATTTTCCATTGGCCAGATTTTGGTGTGTTAGTTGTTGCTCGCCTAAGCAACCTCCCCACCTTTCACACCCTTGATGGGACTGCTCTTGAGGACATCTCCTCATTCAAGTATCTCAGCGTTTGGCTGGATAGATACCTCAACTTCTCTGGACACATAGATGCTGTTCTGAAAAATTTAAGACCTAAGTTAGGTGCCCTCTACAGAAACCGAAGCTGCATCTCTCTTGCCAACAGGCGCGAGCTGGTACAGAAGATGGTCCTGCCCATTTTTGACTACTGCAACATAGTCTACGGTGCCACCCCACAGTCCCACTTATCCAGACTGGACTCTCTCTTCAACTCCTTCTGTCATTTCACTCTTGACGCTCCCCTCTTAACCCATCATTGTGATCTGTACCACTCCCTCAACTTCCTTCTCCTCCACAATCGGAGAGTTCTACATGGTGCCAAGTTCATCTCTAATTCTGGCTTGGTTCACTCCCCTCATGCATCTTCTCCTCCTCTCTTGGTATCCCTTCCCCATCCCTTTGCTCCTTAGATCCTTGCTGACACTTCACCCTGTCATCCCTCAGAGAACCACATCCTCTGGACAGAAAGCCTTCTTATATCACCTGCCTAAACTGTGGAATTCTCTGCCTCCTCAAATACGCTTCTCCTCCTGCCTGTTTTCTCTTACCTCTGCACTACACAACTATTTCACCACTTCCTGTGCCTGCTTCTGACCCCCTCCTCACCTAACTCCTGTCTACCTTCTCTCCTGCCCCCTACCTCATGCACTTACCCAACCCCTCTTGGTCTAGCACTTAACCTCAAGACATGCTCACCTTGCAAACGGATACTGTTACTGCTGCAGTGTACCACCCACTACATCATGTTGCACTCCTCCTAGGCACATGGCTCAGCACTGCTCTTAAAAATTGTATGCATTATGCATTGTGTACCTGTCATCTATGCTCCTCCTGTATTGCAAATGATGCCTCTCACAAGAATGTATTTCTTATTATGTTACTCATTCCTAGACCTTGCTTGAATGTATGTACTGTACTGTATCTATTGTACCACTGTATTACTGCATTTAATCCCACCTCTGTATTACTGTACGATTTGTCATTGTAACTATTGTCATCCCACTGCCACTTCCCCCAGGACGTACCGTGAGACGAGCATTAAGCTGCTCAGTGTATCTTTCCTGGTGAAACATTTAAATAAATAAAAACTACAGAAACCCATAGTTACCGCTGTATAAAATATGCAAATTAAAGCAAACATTTTAAATCTGTATTGTGCTGCACATTGACTGAAATTTTTCAGGAGCATGTCTTTTTTTTAGGCTGAGTATTTTTATGAGTTCCTACGGTCCTTGGATAGAGACATTATGGCTGACCCAACTGTGAATGTCCACTGCTAGCTGGAACCATTCCCAGGTTCATAGACCAGTCAGTGCATGGCTCTTTAGCTCATTATATATACATTTAATTCTTTGCAAAACAAAACAGAATGCATTCTAATGGAGATGTTTAAATGCTGTTCACAGATATTGAAAAACCAAAGGGAATAACTCAAATTATGAAACAGAAGACCAAGACCTGATAGAAACATTTGGGTACCAATCTGTTATCTATCCCATATGGAACAACAGACTCTGGAGGAGAGGATAGAACTAGTAAGGTCTACAAGAATAAAGGAAGGAAAGATTCTCAGTTACCAGGCTTCAGTGAAGATGTGTGGCCCTGGTCCTCACTAGGCCTGATGCAATGGTGATCTGATTTAATCTGTGATGTGGCTCAGACTTGGCTCCCACAAACAAGACCGACTCCGAGTCCATCCGTAGTCCAGCCGGATGCCCACCTGGGCCGCAGCAGTGGTTTTTCATGACTCGTGACCCTCCACCCAGGCAAACAGTGAGCCCAGAGCCAGCCCAGCAGTATGCACACCCCAAGTAAAAACAGGCAGTAGAAGTGGGGACGGGGTAGCCAGCCGATCAGCCAACGATCACATCATGGGATCACCCGGTTCAGGACTCGAGATTTCCCTTCCTCTCCTGGCCAGGTCACCAGCCTGGGTGGCTGCTAACCTACTCAGTAGACCTTTTTCTACCGCTCTCTCTCTGTCCACGTCTCTCACTCACCGGCCGCATCTCCGTCTCTCTAGCTCCCATATCTGACTGAGATGCTGTGACAAGAGTGTCCGATCAGAAATGGCACTGGAAAACACACCAGTTTGCCGTGCGGTCCGCTTGTTGAAGTCATCACATTCCAATTGGAGGTTGTGATCATTGCTCAACATTTCTTTGCAGAGATTGGCTGGCTGGCTGCACAAAAAAAACACAGCAGAAACTTGCGAGGGAAAAGGAAAAGTGATTGCTACGTTTATGCTGATTGTCAGCATGGACTATCAGTCATCACCGTCTGGAGTGTCTGGTGTCTTCTATTCTTACAGAACACAGCCAGGTGCCAGCAAGCAATGCAAGATGGCTAGATACTGCATTTTTTTAAAGTTGCCGGCAGCCCCATCCCACCCCAGACACAGACAGACTGACCATCGGAACCCCCCACACACACACACAGAAAATACTTTAAAAAAGGCATTGTTGTTTTTTGGCCCTCCACTGTATTAAAATAAAATAAAAAATCAATGATTTTTTTACAGATTACACCACAATATTGGGGGGGCACATCCCTCCTCCGACCCTTTGGGTATGACATCACTGCCCCTACCCACCGCTGTTACATCCACTCAATATCTTTCATATTCAAATTCTAGTTCTATTTGCTACCTTCCTACCTCTCATATATACTATCACCAGCTAGCTCATCCCCTATACCCTTCGCACCAGGGACACCCGCTTCTTCTCTCTTCCCCTGCTATCTGCATCAGCTGGCAAATCCGCATTCTCCTACAGATTTCCTTCTATATGGAACTGACAAACTCTCAACTAAGGAACTCACCCTCTCATTCCTCTGTCAAACAGTAAACTGGTCTACTTCCCCACCCCATCTGCTCCTGCCAGTCCTGCCCCCATCCTCCCAACCCCTCCACTATACAGTAAACAAAATTAATTTATAGTTGATCTTATTTATTAACTGATACAGTCATCCTAATTGTATTCCATTTATGTCTAGACTCTGTATGAAAAGTATAACTTGTCAATCTAAATACTTAATGTAAATACCTTGTACCCTGTCTTGTCCAAACTGCTCTTAGCGCTTGTATTGATTATATGTATCTCCATCGTATGTATTTGTTACCCCTGCCCCCAGGTCACACCTGGAAACGGGCTTCGGCTCAGTGTGCTTTTCCTAGTTACTAAAATTGTAAATAAAATAAAAATTAAATGTATTCACAGATTCATGTTTGCAATATGCATCACTTTCCATTTCTTGGCATTGAACTTTGACTGCTATGTTACTTCCTGATCACTGTTCAAGTCTTTCCACAACTCTTTCATCCTATTTATCCCTTATCTGTGCCTACCATTCCACAAAGCTTCGTGTCAACTGCAAATAGACTTACCTTGCTATGCAATCTCACTACTATGTCACTTATAAACATACAGAACAGTAGTACCAGTCCCAACACCAGTCCCTAAGGCACCCCACTTCTTTCGGATGAGAAGTTAAACCGAGGTCCCATCTGCCCGGATTGGTGGTAATTCAGGTGGATGTTAAAGATCCCGTGGCACTTATTGAAAAGAGTAGGGGAACTTCCCCGGTGTCCTTGCCAAATTTCCCTCATTCACTAAAAATACCACCAACAGCTTCATCTGGTTCAAGGTCAGTTGGCATTCATCTGTATCCCCCTCCCCCAGGTCGTGCCTGAAAATAGGCAGGATTTGTCTAGTGCACTTACCCGATCAACAAAAACTAAATAAATAAAAAATAATCTTTCTGCCATCTGAGAATGTTTCCAATCCACCTAGTTAGTTTATTTCCAAGTCCTCATTGTGCTGTCTTTCAGATGAGATGTTAAACTGAGGTCCTTCTGCCCAGCTCTGACTACTGTCCATGTGGAAGTAAAAGATCCATTGGCACTTATCGATGAAGAGTAGGTGGGTTTCCCAGGTGTTGTGGGCAACATTCCCCCATCAGTACAAACAGGTCCATGCAACTCACCCTCCAGGATGCACCTGGAAACAACCTGTCACAGCTTAATGTGCCTTTTGCAATATTTGTATATACTATTTGCAGAAAACAAGAATTAATCCCCCCAGTTTGACTGACCTGAGTGAGGGAAATTTTCTTGCTCACTATCAATGAACCTCTGACTTTTTTGGTTGTCTGCCAAATGCATTTCCCAGTTAATGTCATGGAGGTTAAAGCCCCCTGTAATTACTGTTCTGGCCTGACCTGCAGCTTTCAGTATTTCCCTTTCCACTGTCTTATTCCTATACTTCCTGATCTGGTGCATATAGAGTACCCCAGCTGTATACTTACCTCATTGTCTATTAACTGTACTGTAGCTAGAGTGATTCCACTCCTTCATCCCCTGTGACTGCCCAGCCTCCAGTTATTTAATCCTTCCTTCACACAAATTGCCACTCACCTCCCCTTGTGTCCTCCCTGTACCATCTAAATAAAGTGTATCCTGGGGTAGTTTCATCCTAGCTGTTGTTCTGATGCTCCCAAGTCTCTGCGACAGTGTTGACATATAGATGTTCCTCTGTAGTTAAGGTTTGTAATTCGTCCATTTTATTGCAAATGCCTCTTGCACTGGTGTGCAGAACCTTTCATATATAGTCAGTTCCTGATATATACACATACTTGGGACACCCCATTTTTCTGCATACATTTGAAATGGCATGCAACCGAAATTGTATTGAAATCAGTGGAACCACTCAGCAAAGCACACTTTCGTACTTATTAGAAACATAGAAACATAGACTTTGATGGCAGATAAGGACCGCTTGGACCATCTAGTCTGCCCATTTCCCTACCTACAGGATAGGCCGCAGATCCTAGTTAACCAACAGCATATTTCTTCCTACCCCCCACAAGAATTGCCTTATGTCTGTCCCATGCATTCTTGAATTCTCCCACAGTTTTAGACCCCACAACCTCCTCAGGAAGGCTGTTCCAGCCCATCCACTACCCCTCTCTGTGAAATAATAACTTCCTCCACATTGCCCCTGAACTGCCCTCCTTCTATCTTTAAATTGTGTCCCCTTGTTCTTGCAAGTCTCTTTTTCTGAAAGATGCTACCCTCTTGGACTTTGTTGATTCCACTGAGGTACTTAAAAGTTTCTATCATGTCCCCCCTCTCCCGTCTTTCCTCAAGGGTATACATATTAAACTCCTTTAGTCTCTCCTCATACGGCTTCTCTTGCAGACCCTGCACCATTTTAGTTGCCCTCCTCTGGACTACCTCTATCCTGTCTATGTCCTTGCAGAGATGGGGTCTCCAGAACTGGACACAGTGCTCCAGATGGGGTCTCACCAACTGTCTGTACAGAAGGATAACAACTTCCTGTTTTCTGCTGCTGATGCCTCTCCCTATACATCCCAGTATACCCCCAGCCCTTCCTACTGCCTTCTCACATTGCTTGCTAACCTTAAGGTCATCTGATATGATTACCTCCAGGTCCCTTTCCTTTTTTGTTGTTGTTACTACCTCCCCACCCATTGTGTATTCTTCCCCTGGGTTCTTGTTCCCCAGGTGCATTATTTTGCACTTCTTTGCATTGAATCTAGCTGCCATACTTCTGACCATTCCTCCAACCTTGACAAGTCCCTTTTCATTCTTTCCACGCCTCCTTGTGTATCAACTCTGTTGCAGATCTTTGTGTCATCTGCAAAAGGCATATTTTCCTTCCAGTCCCTCTGCAATGTCACTGATGAAGACATTAAAAGGACTGGACCCAATACTGACCCTCTGTCCCACTAGTAACCCTCTTTCTTCAGAGTGGACTCCATTTACAATTACCTTCTGTGTCCTGTTGTGCAGCCAATGTTTTACCAGGCAACTACCCCTGGGACCCACTCCCAGGCTGGTTAATTTGACTATTAATCTTTGTGTGGGACTGTGTCAAATGCCTTGCTAAAGTCAGGTAGGCCATGTCACAGCCCCTCCCTGGTCTACTACTTTGGTCACGCCAGTCAAAGAAATCTATTAGATTAGTCTGACATGACCTTCCCGCTGTGAACCCATGCTGCCTTGGGTCCTGTGCTCCACTGGCCTCTAGGTACTCAATTATTCTTTCCTTCAGAAGTGACTCCATCACTTTCCCTACCACAGAGGTCAGACTGACAGGTCTGTAGTTTTCCTGCCTCTGTCTTGCTCCCACTTTTGTGAAGAGGAATCACATCCACCTTCCTCCAGTCCTCGGTACCACACCATCCTCCTGTGATTTATTAAAAGAGTAGCCAGTGGTTTCACTAGTTCCTCCTTAATTCTTTTAGAATTCTGGGGTGAATTCCATCAGGACCCATTGCTTTGTCCACCTTCAGTTTTAGGAGTTCTTGCAGAACCCTTTCTTCTGTGAAAGGACTGGGATCGACCCCCCTATCAAGAATGCTTCTGTTAACTGGATTAGGCACTTCCCCCTCCTCTTTTGTGAATACTGAGCAGAAATATTCGTTCAGTATCCCTGCTTTTTCACTGTCCCCCTCTGCCCACCCACCGTTCATTCTATTCAGCCTCACTATCCCTCCCTTTGTCTTTCTACGCTCGCTGATGTACCTATAAAAGGTTTTATCCCCCTTCTTAACTGAGTTGGCTATCTTTTCCTCAGTTTGGGCCTTTGCTATTCTGACTCCCTCCCTGCTTCCTTCTGCCTTAACTGGTACAGCTCTCTGTCCTGCTCCTTCTGTGTTTCCTTATACTTCGAATGCTATCTTTTTCTTCCTGACTTTCACAGCCACCTCTTTTGAGAACCATAGTGGCTTTTCTTTCATTTTGATTTGTTTATTTCACACAAAGGCTTGTTGCCTCTGTGATGGCAGTTTTGATGATTCCCCATTGTTGCTCCACACCTCCTACTAGCCTGTTTGCTAGTGCTTTTCTGAGGCACTCTCCCATCTTGCCAAAGTCAGCCCTCCTAAGAGTCCAGTACCCTCACTTTTGTGGGCTTGACTCTGTGCAGTTTAACGTGAACCACACTGTTTGATGGTCACTTGTCCCCAGATGGCAACCCACTTCTAGATCTGAGATCCTCTCACTGCCCCCATTTGAGAGTACTGAGGTCTAAGATTGCTCCCTCATGAGTGAGTTCCAAAACTAGCTGTCTAAGGCCTGCCACCTGTAGGGCATCAAGAATGGCCCTGCTCTTGGATGTGGCTGCAGCAAATGTGCTCCAGTTAACATCTGGCATATTCAGGTCTCCATCAAGTATCTCCCTTTCTCTGCCATTCTAAGAATGCCTTCTATCATATCCTTGTCCATTCCCTCCCCCTGACATGGGGGTCTGTATACAACCCCTGTGCGGATTGTGGTGCCCTTTCCAGTCTCCAAGGTGACCCACAGTGCCTCCTCTCCTCCCTGTTTACTCTTTTGTTCTGTTGCTTTTATCCCTTCCTTTACAGAGAGAGCTACTCCTCCCCCTCTTCTCCCCTGCCTGTCTCTCCTGTAGGTTATGTACCCTGGTATGTTAACATCCCAGTCATGGTTCTCTGTGTACCATGTTTCTGTGACAGCTACGATATCCAGGCATCCCTCTTCCATCAAGGTCACCAGCTCAGGGAGCTTGTTGCCCAGACTACAGGCATTGGTACTCATTACCCTCCATTTCCTGATGGCCTTACTCCCTTTACCCCATCCCTGTCCTTCTTGCCTTTGTCACTTTCTCCATTTACCCCTCCCTTCTCCCCTCGACACCTCTGTATTTGGTGTTTATGCTTTTCTACCGTGATTATTTGGGGGGCTAGGATTTCCCTGCTCCTTTCCAGTACCTCACGTTTACTTTTACTGAATGGATCAGACTCACTGAACACGTTCCAGTTCATCAAATGTCGCAGACTCTGAGTTGCTCAAGCTATTTGTTTTCTCCATGGTTGCTTGCTCTGACTGACAGATAGATGCAAAATGACTAAGAATGACATGTATTTTCTGCTGGCAGTGCAGTTAGCACCTGTTTAACTTGTGTGATTGACAGTATTAATGCCTGTGGAACCCCTGTCTGGTATAAAAAGTATGCACGCAACCAAAATTTGGTGTGCACACAAGCACATTTTTTATCATTAAGTACGTAGGACTGTGACTGGGGCAAGCCATTTTTGTGCAGATATCTGAAATGTGCATACATGTACATCTGATGTGCATACAAGTGGTACTGTATTTCGATTTTTTTTCCTGTAATGTAGTTTCAAGTGTGTGTGTGTGTCTTATTTTTAACTCTACAAATTGGGTGTTTTGCTTTTTACATTTTGACATACATCGATGTGGTGAGGACAGCCAACAGGCCTAAACTTGTCTGGGCTCTCAATGTGTATAAAACAGTAGTCTATAAACCCTTCTCTAACCCTGTGCCTCCTCTTTCTTGTTTAAAAGGAAGGTCCTTACAGTCTTTTTTATTACCTATGTAGTTTACAGGCATGCCAAATGAACAATGATTACCTCTCTTGCGCACTCCTAATTTCATCAGTATTTAAATGTATTTGTTTTATTTATTTATGTCTAGGATTACAATACCTTTGAGCCATAGGTTCAGTTACAAAGGTGCCGCACCAAATAAGGGTAGTGCAGAGGAGTACATACATGATGACATACATAAGTATAAGTGATAATAAGAGGATGCCTAATGCAACAAGTGTACTAATGTATACAACAAATGTACAGGTATATACAAACTGCATATTTACAATCAGTTTACAGTTCTTCACAGGTGGTGGTAACAAAGTTCATGGTGGATAACAGGCAGGAATTAGACTGAAATAAGTCAGTTTAGAGAACAATAAAACAAACGATCTAGGGGGACTACAAATAGAGGGTACTGGTGTAACCCTTAGGTGGCGCTACCCCAAGGGCTACTGCCCCTGCCTGCTGGGCAACCAGTAGGTTGAGGGGCCTGAGTTCTGAAATGGGTGCCTCCACCCAGAGGTCAGGGTTATTAGTGGTCACACTAGTTTGGGCACAGCCCTCTGGGACACTGTAACCACTCTCAGTTCCTGCAAGTGGCCCACACGGAATACAACAATGACCTTAGTACTCCTGATATGCTTTACCAGTATCCAAACCCTTGGCACTTACCACCAGGATTGGTTTCTCCAGCTCAACCCTGGTGACCCCCTGTAAAGCAAGGTAAAACAGAGCAAATGGCAGTAACACAATACTTCAGGCATAAACAGGACCCACAGACAGTTTAAAAGGCAGAAAAAAGTAGATCTGATTTATTCGGGGGGGGGGTTGAACAAGGAAAGGGGCAATCAAGTTAATTAGCTTACTTTCCATAACAATCACATAGTTATGCAAGCAGTTAGAGTCCCTAGCACAGTCACACTTCTGGGTACCCAGATGAATGGCGGGTGGGCGAGCCAGGACCATTGCCTGAGGCAGGCCAGAGTTGCAGCTGGTAGGGGCCCTGTGATGAAAAAAACACACCTTGCACAACACAATAATAATAATAATAATAATAATAAAATTTATTTGATTAAGCGCCTTTCAAAGTTTTCAAAGCGCTGTACATCAAGAAGAACACAAACATATTCAATACATACAATAAGACAGCTCTAAACAAATATTACAATACTACAATATAAAGTTAAAACAAAGAAGGACAATACTTGTAATCCGGAGCCAGAGGGCTCACTTCTTGAAGAAAAAAGATAACAAGACAATCAGGTAACACACTTTTGATTTAGCCATCTGTTGCAGGGAGCTACCCTGGATATTACTCACAGTACCCATGACTGGACACAGGATGGACGAAATTGAGACAACAGATGAACTCTCTGGAATGCCAGGAGAAGCAGGGCCCACATGATCCACAGAGGCGTTGCTTCTGTTCAGGCAGTGGAGAAGGGGGGGATACTCCCCAGGCAGGTCTCTCATCGATGGCTCTTCTCTGTGCAGCAGGGTGATCTGGCAGGACCCTAATGGCAAGGCCCAGTCGCATGGGGCTATCAGCAGATTTAGTCTGTTTTGCGCTGGATACAGCTTCCAGCATTCAGCACACAGTTCACACAAAAGGGGACTTAAACCGCGACCCCCATTCAGTACACAGCACATTTATGTGTAGAGAAATATTACTGTACCAGGCACACTGCTCTCCAGTCACGGTCGCAAAGTCACTGCGCAAACCGGGAACTCAAAAGTAGCTAGAGTTCCTGACAGGCCAATCGCATTCAGCAAAAATCTTGGGTCTTCTACAGCTTAAATCTGGTCTCAATTCAGCAGTTTTCTCAAAAGCACACAGCTCGGATTTAGTCTGAAACAATTCTCTCTCTCTCTCTTCTCCTCTCAGGGCAACAGCAGACTTGCAGGCCTCAATTCAGACCTCTACACAATTCTCCCGCTCGAACTACGCAATTTACTGCTCGGCTATCACGAGCTGCTTCCCTCTCGACTCCCAACTCAAATCTGGCTTGCCAGCAGGCAGCTCGTGGTATTTCCCCCAGATCCAAAATGGTTCAGTTGGCCGACACAACTGTCAATCACACAAGAACTCCCCTTTTTAGTAGCAAAAGGCGCCAACAGCCCAGAACTACAAATCCCACGGGTTTGGGTCCATACAATCCCTATGAGCAGGCTCCATCTTAGAGTCCCCTATCACTGATTGGTCCAATTCGACAGTTTGGGACCAAAATGGTAGAGCCAAGCAGAACAGTCCATGCTGCAAGGAAGGCAGGTTAGAACAAACGACATTACCATTATTACGCTAAGCGATTTCCAGCAAATAGTTACATCTTTCAGCAGGACTCCCTCTGTCCACCTAGCGATGGCAGAAACGGAGCAATTAACAGGCAGCCTGGGCAGGACCCGACCATGGAAACACTCAGTCCCCCCATCCAGATTAATTATATCTGCAATCGGGCAGCACATAAAGAGACAGTACATGAAGGCTTTAAAGGCGCTCACTGGTAATACATTTAATGGCTACAGTGCTGAACACCAGCCAGGCAGCGAGCACTTAGGCAAGCTCGTAGAAGACTTTTCCAGAACCCCCATTGATAGGAGGGTTACAAAGCAAGAAAGGCAGGGTAGAGTCCTGCAGGGAAGAGGAGTCAGTGGTAGTTCCAGGGGAAGGTAGGGGAAAAGAAAAGGAAAAAGAAGTGAGAAAGAAGGAGAAAAGGAGAAGCAGTCAAAGGGTGACTTTGTCCAGAGTGGTAGAGGTGTTAGAGATAGGGTGGGAGGATGAGGAGAGGCAAGAGGAAAGAAATAGTAGGAGAAGAGGTGGCTGTGGGACAGTGGCTGTGGCCTGAAATGAGAGGTGGGCAGAAACGTAAGGTGATAGAGGTGAGCGCAGGCAGGACCAAAGGTTAGGGAGGGCAGTAGCAATTGTTTAGTATATAAAGATGCTAAATGAAGTTTCTTAAGTCTAGCATGAAAACTTGCTTGACGCCACTCCAAAGGTCATGATCTGACTCATGTAAGACATTCTGCTGCTTTGCTCTCGACCCCTCTTCCCGCTTCCCACCACTGTGACCTCTTATCGCTCTCTATCCTTCCTTCCACTATCTCACAGATGCATCTCACACTGTGCCAAACTAGCCTCCAAATTCTGGTTCGGAGAGCTCCCCTTCTATCTCTCATCCTCTCTCTCTCTCTCTCTTCACTCCATCTCTCCCCCCCCCACTCCCTCAGATCTAATGACTCCCGCACCTTGTTGGTCCCTCGCCACTCCATCCTCATCGGTCAGACTGGTTTCACCCATCGCTTTCCTAAAATCTGGAATTCTCTCCTCCCTGAAATATGACACTCCTCCTCCAACTACTCCCTTACCTCTGCCCTACACAATTACCTCTCTCTCAGCTGTTCCTGCCTTAACCCTCCTTAATACCTATCCCCAGTTTCTGACTTCCGACCATGCCCCCCCCCCGAGGCTTCCTTGCATCCTGAAGGGGGAATCAGAAAATGACTACCCCTTCTCCTCATATTCAGTTCTTGCCTCTCCTCCTCTCTTCTCCACCTGCCCTTCTGGGTCACCCATATGTACAACCTACCCTATTCTTTTTACTCCAACAGCACTTGCATACTACCTCGAGCCTGCTCCTTGTACACTCATGTGCTATAAATGGTTCTGTTGCATTATTACTGTTCTGTACATTTATATGTTCTCTTGTACGATTTTGGAAATGTATTGTAATTTACCCAATGTTTCACTACTGTTTATTGTACAATACCTTGTGTTCCAACCGCTACATAATCTTACAATGTTGTATTGTTTGTACTACCCACATACTATTGTAACTGATCATCCTTCACAGCCCTATGTAACTCCCTCCCCCAGGTAGCACCACGAGGTGATCAACTTGTTGTTCAGTTTGCCCTCCTGGTGAAACATTTCAATAAATAAATAAATAAAATTTTGGGATGTTATGATGTTTTAGAGCTGAAGCTTGCAGTAGTTCTACTGTATCATTCAGTGCTGTTGATGTCCTCTGCACTTCCCATATTCTTGTTTTGTGCTGACCTTCAAATTTTTCAAGTTACATTAAGTGCCCTGCTGTTTTTTAGTACTTTAAAAAGTGTATCTGAATTGAAAAAAAATCCTTGTAAAGAAGGTTTGTGTTTCTAAACTTTTATTGCTGCTTTGTTGAATAGGTTCTTGTTACACATTTTTATTGTGCAGACTAAGCAAGCAGTATCTTTGTTGTTATTGTTGTTCTCCTGTGCTGGCTAACAAACAAGGTTGATCGCCAGCACAGGGCAAAATAAATAGGTACTGCACAGAATATCAGCATCACTGACCAACAGAGTAGAACTGCAGACTTTAGCTCTAAATCATCAGCAGATTTCATGATTTCTTGCATGAATCTGTTCACAGCTTTTGCAATGGAGTCAAACAGGTTTTCACACCTGACTTAAGTCACCTGACGACGGGGGACCTTCTGTTTAGCGGTAAGCTAACTAAAATCGCTATCTTTTGCCACAGTGCACTGGTGCCTGATTGGCTAAGAAGCAAACTACTCTTTGCAAAAAGCTACCTGTCTTGCCAGGAGGTATTTAACTCTTCTAAATAGCAGAAACCCTCCTCCTCACACCAACCCTCCTTCTAGCCACTGTTAAACTCTATAATTTTCTTTTGTCTTTGCTTGTTTACACATGGCACAAGAATATTCTTTAAGGTTACTGTAGCTTTCCTTTTCCTCAGCTATCAGCATAGCTTCCTAAGCTTTTCCTTTACTTCCTCTACCTTGTGTCGTGCCAGGTTATTGGTACCTAAGTGTGCCACAAGTTACTGTTTGTCCCCTTCCCTGCTTAGTAGGCTCTGAAGACATGGTGTGACCTTTTCCATCATTGTCCCTGGAAGATCTCTTTACCCAGACTGACAACTATCCTCCCCATCCCTTTGACTTGAAACACCAATATGAAGTGTTTCTTGATACTTCTTTCACTGCTTAATCCCCCCGCTTTGACATTACTACACACTGCCTCTCCCTCTGGGCTTGCACCAGCTGTCTCTGTGTTGGCACAGTCCTCCCTATGTAGATTCCATAAGACGTGCAAGTTAATTTTGAATACTTGATCCTGATGTTTCCCCACTACAGTGCACCCAACCCTCCACCCCTGAAGTTGCAAGGTGGTAATGGAGCTGCAGTTCCCACTGGATCCTGTGTCATTATGCTCCTCATTTCCTGTACTTCATCCCTGAGGACAGCCAGCTCTGCACAAAATCCATGACCTGTCTATACATTGGGCACCCACCAGTCCCCCCCGCCAAGTCCTTTCGGTGACAGAAATACAGCCCCTATCAATGACTAACTGCTCCATCCCCCCTGAACAGTCTGAAAACATATGTGCATGCTGATGTGAAATGGAGAAGTCAGCGAGACTCAGTTAATGCAGACTTTTCTATCCTTTGCTTCTCTTACTTAAGTCACAGCTACCTGGCACTTACAGTTATTGCAGATCTTGCTCCGCACAACTCATCTCCACTTGTGGAGACTTGCCCATATGTACTGGCACAAATTGTTCTCTGCACTTCCTTTCTCACTGTGATTGTAAAAATGTCACCATTTCAAGCCCTTAGTTTGGTGCCTGGTTCCTGTGATGTTTAAGGTAAGCCTTTTCAGCTCATTCTCCTAATCGCTCATCTGCTTCACCAGCAGTAACCACTGATCTCACTATAACGTGTTCTATTCTAACCAGCTAGTTTCGCCACACTGTCTACTAATGTTTAAAGACTTGCCCCTCATAAACCTTGTAAAGAACGATAACCTACTCACACTGTACTTTATTAAATACCTTTTCTCTATAGGCCAGTTGCTTCTACTCTCTGTCAGATCTTCCAGCACAGGATCTCAGCTAACTAGACACGTACAGCCTGCTGGAATACGTTAAGCCTGTTCACCCCTTTCCCCTAATCATCTACCTGATTCCCAGGTAGTCACTACTCAATTCACAATGGGCTATAATATTCTAAACAGATAGTTTCCTCGCACTGTCTAGTAAATGGTAAAGAACTATCCTACGAACACTCAAGCAAACACCTACTGCCCACATTGCTCTTTCAGTAGAAATATAGAAACTTTGATGGCAGATAAGGACCACTTGATCCACCTAGTCTGACCATTTTCCCTAGATGCTGTGACACCACAGACCCTATTTGATCTCCACCCCCTTTCCTTACCACTAAGGTTCCTGTATGCCTATCCCATGCCTTCTTGAATCCTATTACCATTTTGTGCCTGCACCACCTCCACTGGGAGGCTGTTCAATGCACCCACCACTCTTTCTGTGAAGAAAAGTAGTAATTAAATACTTTTTTTATCTATATGCTAGGTGCTTGTACATACTCTGTCAACTTTCCCAGCTGATGGTCTCAGCTACAATAAATAGTTGCTTAACCCTGGCCCCTGCCAGAATGCCCTATGCTTGTTTAGTTCCTCTCACATTCAGCCACCTGTTTTACAAGTAGTAACCACTCAGCCCACAAAAACCTTTATATGCCAATCAGCTAGTTTCTCCATACTATCTAGTAACATTTAAAGATCTGCCCACAAAGACAATCAAAAGAATGCCAATCTGCCCATACTGTTACAGTCAGTATTAAATAACACTTCTCTGTATACTGTGATTTTATCTGCTCTATCTGTTCTCTTAGCCTACACATACACCAAGGAATGTGTTATTGCACTTATAAAATGGCTTTTGAAGGAAACCTATTGACAAAAGGCTAGTTATGAGGTCCTGAGGAATCACTAGGCAATCTCATATCTTTGGAATCCAGTTAGTACTCAGCAATCTTGTACTCTTGAAATCCAGATGATGAACAGATTACTATAATTAATCAGGCCTTTTATAAGCGGTATTCCCTATTTTTAAAAGGGCTCTCAGATTTTTGTTGTTGTTGTTGTTTCAAAGCTTACAGAATTTTATTAAGTGAGTGTGAATATAGTTTTTTTTTCAAGTTAAGTATGAGAGTTATTACACTGCTGTTTTAAAAGTTAACGTTTGTTGCAGTGTGAATGCCATCTCAAGAATTGCTTGAAAGCGAGAACTGCAAAACATAGCTTGGTGGTTCTGGTTGCCCAAACCTGAGCAAGATGTTGATTTTATTCCATTAGATACACATTACAGTATTGTACAGTATAATTTACACAGATTTCAATGTTTGCATGTACTTGGATTCATGGCAGATAGTACTGTATGTTTAATTGCTGAAAATTAAACAACATTTTCATAGAAAAAGATGCACATTGCAGTGTACCTAGTCACTCTAAACTGCTATTAATCAGCTAGGGGTTCTAAAGGTGCAGCCTTGCTTTGCGAATGCTATTTGTGACTGTCATAGGGCATACACAGTTCATTTACATATCCATACTTATGTTTAGCTCCCAGAATCCAGATAATTTGCTCACATGATCACAGTAGTTCTTAACAACTACAGTTCACACCTTCTCTGTACAGTCTGGCAACTGTTGTTGCATCACAATAGTAAGCACTTTTGCAGACTCACAAAGCATTACTAACAAAGGGGTTTAATATCTTCAGCAACTATTTTTGGGACCAACCTCATATCTTTTAGAAGGGATAAAGAGCTAAGGCATTCCCTAGTCCACAATACAATACATCATGTGAAACACTATATGGAACATTCATCAGTCTTCATGTGTTATTCAAGAGCTCTGTGCATGCTTTTGTAGAGGAACTGGTTACTATATTTGTCATCTGTAACAACTGTAACAGCCTGAATGTTGGGAAAACAAAAAGGCACTTATTTAAGCACGTTGCTGTGCATTTGAGAAATGATAAGAGCCTCAGCACTACATTTCCTGTGTCAATTCATTTTATTAAGGGTGGACACAGTGTTGGTGGTGTCACTATATGGAGTACATTACTTCTATAGAATTCATGTTGCTAGGAAACAGAAAGAATATGAATCTATCTTCAAACATGGGACCTTGTTGTAGCCTCCTTGGATAAGCATTCTAAATTAAGGCTCAAACCATTTCATAATTCATAGCAAACCCGGTGACTAAAAAAGGAAACTGGCACCCATAATTCATAGTTGGAGGTAATTCCTAACTGATTTATATTTTGCTTCCACAGTATGCTACACTAAATATATCCATTATTCTTTGGGATGTTTCCTTGTATATTATCCAGATGATGCACTTTGGTATTTTTAAATATCTTGCACATCCTTATCTTGGCTGGTTGTCATAGGTTTGATTTATTTGTTGACTGCATCCTGTTTTAAAAGGCTAGGGAGTGACTACTTAGTTAAAGACACTGGTTTGGCTTTCCTTTTCTGTTTTTGGAGCTTGAAATTACAGATCTCTAGGGTGCTCATTCACAAGTGAAGTGTAGGTAGCCAGACCCCAACCCTGGAGTTATTACCTTACGCTTGGTTACTTGGCCATGTTGACATCTTATTATGCATCCCTCTCCAAGCACTTTCAAATGAGATGTGAGCTGTGGTTCTACTGTTCCTAGTGATGATGTGTTTTGTCCTACAATAACTATTGCACAAATGTCACTTTGTAATATCTGCTCTTAGAAGTTCTTGAACTTAGCTCACTTACCTATAAATTATTGTACCTATATGTATTGATGCACACCGTCTTTAACTGGAGTTTAGCTTGTCTTTTTTGTTTATGGTATGACTTAAATTGATGAGTGATTGGTTAATGTAGAATTTTTATTGTCTGTAGAAGTTGAAAAACTTTCCTACTATCTGGAAACTGGCCCTTGTTATCCCAGTACACAAAAGTGTTGACAGAACCAGCACTGCCAGCTACATGCCCATCTCAATCCTCTCCCCCCTCTCAAAAGCACTGGAGAGGATTGTGGCTTATCAGATCACACAGTACCTCCAGAAATACAGTTGCCAATGCCCCCAACAGCATGGCTTCCACAAGTGCCATAGTACCTCAACTGCCCTAGTCAAATTCACTGACTGTGTACATAAGGCCCTGGATGGTGGCAACCTAGTGGGATCAATCTTTATTGCTCTCATAAAAGCTTTCAACACAGTCAATCACATCCTTCTTCTGGAGCAACTACTGACATTAGGACTGGCCACCAACTCAGTTTACTGGTTTCAGGACTATCTAGTGCAAAGAATGTCAAAATTGGAGCAGCAGTCTCTAGTGCACTAGAAGTCACATTTAGTGTCCCTCAAGGGTCTATCCTTGGCCCCCTTCTTTTTATTTTATTCTTGAATGCCCCACCTGAGGCCTGCAATGGCAAAATTATACTGTACGCTGATGATGCAGTCATACTAAGTTGTAAACTCAATGATGACAAACTTCAAAATGAATTACAGGCTACCTTCTACCAGTTTGAGGACTGGTTCAGCTCACAAAAACTACTACTCAATTATAAAAAAAAGAAAAAGACATGCTTCTCTCCAGTCACCAGCTTAAGAAAACCAACCCACTTCTCACCATTACAAACTATAAGGCAGTCCCTCTCGAGCAAGTCCACTCATTTAAGTACCATGGGGTCACGACTGATGACACCCTGTCTTTCTCCCATCACATAGACCAGGTAGTAAAAGCTGTCAGTTCTAGACTAGGTGTCCTTTACAGGCACAGACAATACTTAATGCCCACTGCTCTCTGCCTCTCTATCGCCAGCTCAATGCTGTCAATAATAGACTATGGACTGGTAGTATACAGTGCAGCTTCAGACACAGCACTCAAATGGGTAGCTACAGCCCTAAATAAGGCTTGCAGATTTACTTTAGGGGCAGATAACCTTACCCACATATATGCCCTGTATGAGCAAATCAAATGGCTTAATCTGAATGACAGGATAAAGTTCCAGATATGCCTTCTCAGGGAAAAAAGCAATGCTAGGCCAAACACCCCCCTGCATCCTAAATATCCTTCAAGTGACACATTCCCTTTATGACATAAGGGGCAAAACTCAGAATTCTCTCAGTGTTCCTTTCAGGAGGACATGTCTTGGTCAAAGGTCGTTCGTGTATAGGGCACCTCGCTGGCTAAATGAGATCCCAGTCAAAATAAATTATATAATGAACCTCTCAGCCTAGAAGCTTGAAATAAAACAATTCCTAGTCAAAGCCAGTGCTTCCACTTGCATGATAGGATTATGAAGCCCCCCTTCCCAATTACTGCACTTGTCACCTCCCTACACCCTAACAAATATCCTGGGTTGGTTAGGAAACCTTTACTCCTCTATTACTCCCTCTTATCCATTTTATCCTTCTGCCTATGCACTTACACCCACTAATATTTCCCACTTCCAGCTGCTGCCTCACCCTTAATTTCCTCTCATCCCCTAGGCTTGACCCTCTTTACACTCTACTGTCTGTCCTTATGTACCCCTTAGGTTACTCCCCTTCACTAATCTGTCTACCCCTAAGTCTGGTAATTCGCAAACCTCCCTTCCCCAGGCCTCACATTGAGCCTACCATTTGTCCCTGTGTTCCTCACTACTCACTTTAGTCAGCTGAATCAAAACTCAGTTTTGACAAAGCCAATACGCTTGGCTGCTGATGTTTCAATTCAATGTCTAAATTTCTCATAATTTTTACAGCTGCAGTAGGCAGAGCCTGCAGATGTTTTGCATGTACAAAAGGAGTGATGTCATGTTTTCTGTCTGTGGAACTGACTGAAAATGTAAATAGTCTCCCCCGCCTTACCCTCCTCCAAGCAATGTTTTCCACCCTCAAATAAATATGATTTCATGTTAGTCAATGGTTGCAGGGTACTATTTTCTTTCTTAAATGGGTGGTACAAGAACTAGAACCTGAGTAGTGGAAGGCAGTATTATTTTTTGGGGAGTAAGATCCACCCCCACCTCCACCCAAGAAGCTCCTTTTTTTTGACTCATGTGGGAGGAGCATGAGGTGGCTCTATCATGCTGGAACAAGACACACTAGTTTGGGACCTGTATCAAGCAACAGAACAAGTCTGTGAAGTTATGGAGCCCCTGCATTTTATTAAGGACTAGGAGAACAGAAGATACTTATTGACCTTTATTAAGGACTAGGAGAACAGAAGATATTTAATGCCTTCAAATTGACTTAAAACCCTAGGAATAAATGATTATCAGAGCCATCTGGGGCCTCAGAAGGAAAAAGTAATTAAGAGTGAAACTACAACTCCCAAGGAAAACAATGGACACAGCGTTCTAATTTGAAGTAAGTTGAAAGAGCCACAGGTTTTTCTTAAACATTTATATACTAAAAACATAAAGTTCAGCTTTTAGGATTAACAATATTTGTTTACCATATTCTGTATATCATTTATATATAATTTGTCTTTTTAGTAGTTTCAAAACTTTAAAAACATTGGTGTTAGTAATGCATTTAGAAATACATTTTTTAATAGTCTTTACAGTTAAATATTCAGTTTTATGTGAGGGCACATTTTGGGGGAAGGGTTCAAATTATTTTAATCATGAAGCATTGGTGTTAGTAATGCATTTAGTGATACATGTTTTAATTGTCCATACAGTTAAACTTGCAGTTTCATGTGAGAGCACATTTTTAGGGGGAAGGGTTTCAAATTATTTTAATCATGGGCACAGTACTTGGTAAACGCAGTCTTTGATGATAAAGTGTATTTTTTTCTTGGAAGTTTGAGAAGTGTGTATTAGAAAACATTGAACAATAAAACAATTGGTGATTTTAAAAGCTATTCTGATCAGAGCTGACATTAAAAACAAAATCTCAACTGTATTTTTTATTTTATTTTATCAGGGACACTAGAAACAGGATGTTAACATTCCTGGTGGGTTTTATACTCCCTGGAACCTGCTATTCAGGTTTGTCTTTTATTGCATCTTGTCCCAGGCAATCTTCCCAGAGTGCAGTTTGCTCTATTCTTTAATAGCTGTGTGGAGGCCAGTGTCTTGTTACATTGTCTTTTGTTTCAAATTAACCACAGACATTATGGCAGCCAAAGGAGACACACTTTGAGTCTTAGGGTATGTACAGCATAATTAATATGTTTTCATATGCATACTCTTTCCATTCATGTTATTGCTAGACACACTGTAACTAGCTTGGCTTGAGGAAGGGTTAATATGGTCAGGACTCCTTAGCAATTGAGATGCAAATGCAGCAAATAAGTCCAGATTAGCTAACTTACCCTACAACTGTTAATTGTCACAGTCTGCATTTTCTTTTTGAAATGGTTACTTTTGCATTTATGTTTATTTTAAGATATTTTATATTCTGACCATGTGGTTATGTTGTGGACCATAACTGATCTCCAGCCTTAACCCCAATGACCCAACTTGCATAGAAGATAGTGCTTGTAGACAAATCTAATCATTTTTCTGCTGTGTTCTGGTGTGTAGTTTGTCTTTTTAGTAGTTTCAAAACTTTGAAAGCATTGGTGTTAGCAATGCATTTAGAAATACATGTTTTAATTGTCTTTACAGTTAAACATACAGTTTCATGTGATGGCACATTTTTGGGGAGGGAGGTTCAAATTATTTTAATCATGAAGCATCGGTGTTAGTAATGCATTTAAAAATACATTTTTTAATTGTCTTTACCGTTAAACATGCAGTTTCGCTAACTTACCCTACAACTGTTAATTGTCACTGTCTGCATTTTCTTCTTGAAATGGTTACGTTTGCTTTTATGTTTATTTTAAGATATTTAATATTCTGACCATGTGGTTATGTCATGGACCATAACTATCTCCAGCCTTAACCCCCCATGCCCCAACTTGCATAGAAGATGGTGCTTGTAGACAAATCTAATCATTTTTTTCACTGTGTTCTGGTGTGTAGTTTGTCTTTGTAGTAGTTTAAAACTTTGAACTATTTCTAAAACAAACCTGCATATCACATGTGCCTGCACTCTGAGCAAATACTTATAAAACTGTGCATATTTGTACTCCACTTCTGCGTAAACCTCATACTTTCCTAATATTCCCATTATCACAAGCATAACTACCTTGCCCTTATGAGAAGTGACCCCCTCTAATAGTTAATATCACATTTTCTCTAACAGTCCATCATCATTGCAATCTTACTTCCTGACATCAACACATTACTTAAATATAACTTACATCACCTCATGGACAAAAACCCTGTCTCTCTTAAAAAAACAAAAATAAAAAACAGTGTAACTAATCCCAAGGCTGAATATATGCCAGACATTACTTTTTCATGTACTGCCACCTTCTGTACCATCATGGGGATTTGCATATGTTTCCCCTTGATGCTTTGCATTATTGGGATATGTGCAATTGTGTTTTCTTTAAAATGTGGCTGTCTAACATACTAACATACTAATTGCCAGCAGATTAGGCCTTATGGTCTATCGAGTCTGCTCAAACCTCAGATCCCTAGTTGGGTACCGAGGCCCTCTGCCCCCACTTGTGTTCCAGAAACTCCTATCATCCATCCCCACCCCCCTGGGCCAGGCCATCATCTGATACATCCACTTTCTGTGATTGTCCCACCCTCTCTTGAAGCCCTCCTCTGTGGATCTCTGAACCAGCTCACCAGGCAGTGCATTCCAAGGATCCACCACCCTCTCAGTGAAAAACCTCCTCCTCCTCTTTTCCCCCCTCACCCTTCCACCTTCCAACTTCAAACCATGCCCTCTGGTGATATCTCCCTGCTTTAGTCTAAAGATCCCCTCTATGTTTATTCTATTTATTCCCTTGAGGTACTTGAAGACCTCACTCATGTCCCCCCATCTCTCCTCTCCTCCAATGAAAACAGGCTGAGCTCTTCAAGTTTGTCCTCATACGTCAAATCCCCTAGTCCTTGTATCATCTTAGTTGCCATCCTCTGTACCCTCTCCAGGAGCTGTATGTCCCTCTTCAAGTGTGGTCTCCAGTACTGTACACAGTACTCAAGGTGTGGTCTAACCAGTCCATTGTACAGTGGCAGAATCACTTCCCTGCTCCTAGAGATGATCCCCCTTACAATGCATCCCAACATCCTGTTTGCTTTGCTAGCCACTCTCCTGCACTGCTCAGAGTTATTCATACATGCATCCACCATGACCTCTAGGTTTTTTTACCCTGTTGAGGCCTCCAGCATCTCTCCTTCCTGGGTGTACCTGTGTTTAGGATTTCCCCACCCAAGATGTAACACCTTGCACTTGGTGATATTGAAATTTAATTTCCAGGTGTGAGCCCACCTTTCCAGGATGTCCAGGTCCCACTGTCTGGCCAATATCATCCAGGATAACACATACATCAGTAGCATTTGCTCTGGGGTTCTTTTGTAAGCTTCCTATTCCTTCCATTAAAATGTACACCTCCATATATTTTCCTAATAATCTGTATGCCTTCCTTAGAACAGAAACTAAAACAAATCTTACTACTTACAAACCATTGTGTTGTTTCTCCATGCCTCCTTAACAATTCCAGACAACTTCACTAACTTCATTATGCAGCCATGGTGGATCTGACCAGAATTTGTTTTTGTAATCAATACTTTATAATATTCTTGTGTGGCTGTTGCTATTGTCTATTGTACTTTGAGCCTATGTTTATATGACTTGTAGCAATTGTAATGTATTATACTGCTGACGTGGAACCTTTGTAAATGAGCACATGGTTCAAAGATTGTTTCTGAAGAATTTAAAATAAAATAAATAAATAAAAATAAAGTCAGAAGCCATTGCTAAATAAACTTGAGCATGAGTTAGTCTGTGATCTAGCTGAAGAAAGATGATGTGCATGGGTGTAGCCAGGATTTAGGTGGTGGGTACAGTCCAAACCATTGTAGTAGTGCATGAGGTCAGCCCCTCCACAAGAAATCTTAAAAATGTGCATGTTATATGGTGCATTTTAGCACATTTCAGGCCCCAGCTGCTATGGCAAAAATGCACCAAGTTGCAAGCCATCAGTCTTGTTCTCTCCCCAGTCCCAAGTCAGTAATTTGGACATGGAATCTTTTTCTTTCCTATCTGTATCCTTGCCCCCTATTTCTATATAAAGATATTTCCCTTTTCTGTAACTACTGTAGCTCTCACCCCAGTTCTGTTTCCAACACTGTCCCCTTGTTTGTTATCACTGTAATGATGGCTGTTGAGCATCCACTATGGGTGCCATTAGGAGCTGTAAGCACTCTACTCATGCAATTCTTCCAGGTCATTGGGGATGTTTTAGTGGTTATCCTTGTCTTGTGGGCTCAACCAGGTTGTCTCTTTTGTTGGGGGTTTCATATCAAGTTAAGTTAAAAAATCTTCTGATACCCATGACTTGAAAATGGTGCACCTTTTGCCAACTTGCAGTACTGCTGTTTGCACTTTATTTGTTTGTAATCATCTATTTTATTGTAGCTGCTTGATGTGTTCCTCTACCTATTCCCCCAGGTTGCATCTGGAAACAAGCCTTGGCTCAGGGTAAATAAATAAAAAACAGGAAGCTACCTCAATGGCTCAGCAGCAGTGCATTGCGCTGCCTGCAAGTGACCTGGGGTCAGGAGTGAGCTTGGGCCACTGCATCAGGAATCATGCCATGCCAATGCAGTTGCCACATGGTAGCACACCTTGGCTGGGGGAGTTGGCAGCATGCTCAGATGCCAAAGTTACCTGAGGCTGCCAGGGAGCTTTCTCCTGCCACAGGAATAGCATGAGAGTGCAAGGTCACAGGCTGTGCTCATGTCAGGGAAGGAGGTAGGGGCTATCTAGAGGGACCAAAAAAAATCCCACTGCCATCTGAATGACAGTCTGAGCTTAGGCAGCTCCCTGGGTCCTAGGACCCACTGACACCAGATCCTGATCCACACAAGTATGAGAACTGCATCAGAGGGAGAACAGACCTCCCACTGGAGTCTTTACCATGAAGGGCAAGTCATGTGGGAGCTGGTGGGCTACCTGGAACTGGGGGGACAAGAAGCCTCTGGACCTGATGGGGTGCATCCCTAGGATCAGGGTATTTCCCTGGATGAACATCAATGTTGGGTAGAGAGAGAACTGCTACAGAAAAAAAGTGAAAAAAATAGTGCACTGCCTCCTCCCAGAGAAAGTTTAAAGTGGGCATGGTTTAAGAATGGTACAACCCCCGGGATGCAGTACCTCTCTGTCAGATCACCCCACCCATGAACACACAACAGTGACAATCTACACAAAGCATGCACTTATCATTTTAACTTAAATAGAATTCAGACAATTGATTGCAAACAAAAGCATAGGGGCTTTATTTAGGGACAGGCTTCAGGCCCTAAATAGCAGACAAGGGGTTAGCAGCAATGAGGTACTGCAGTACAACATTCCTAGACTGGTTTTCTGTGCCCTCCAAGATGTAGCCAAACTAACATCTTCCCTGGGCTGTGGTTATGTGCCCTTCCAGGCTCAGCACATGACCCATGCCTGACTATAAATCGGTTTCATGTCATAATAGTGATTGCAAAATGGCAAGTGCATATTACTGAAAAGCAAATTGGTGATATACACTCCAGGACAAGACATCCGGACAAGTAAACAAGTGTTTTTGCAGGTGTAACACAAGCAGGCCTTATACCATGCATGAGTGGGCTGGTTGTGAAGTTCAGATTTCTAGATGATGAAAGAGAGAGGGGGCAGGAGAAGAGAACAACAATGAGTGGATGCAGGAATCACCAAGAAGAACAAGGCACAAGGCAGCAAGAAGTGAACATGATCAATTTATTAAATGATTATGTGTCTTTATCTGAAATCAGAGTCTTGAATAAGAGACTAAGTTTTGTCCCTACTTGTGATATTAGACCTTTTGAACTCTTTATTGATTTAAAGATGTTCTCATGGAACTTTAATTTCAAGGCATTGTTTAATAGAAAACAAAATGGGATTTAATTTGGAGTCCAGTATAGGGGATACTGCAAATGAGGTCACTTTGCAGTCTTTATCACAAGCCATGCAATCCTTTAAACCACTGTCTACTTTTAGCACCACCCATATCATCCTACTGTGTCCATGTTCGAAAAAGCATGCTGACTGAATATTGAGTCCTTGTTGAATGTCCAGGGACCTCTCACATTTGTGAACTTCACCACTGAGGAAAGTGCTGCATTGCAAGCACTGGAAAGAAACAGTGAAATAATTATCAAGCGGGCAAAGATAGGTCAGTGATAATCATGACCACATATATCAGCGAGATCCACCAACAGCTTAAAAAGAAGGAGTTTTACACTGATTTGAACTCCAACCCAATGCCTAAATTTATTCACAATACTGATCTATATTTCTAGCATTTCAAAATGGTCTTGTTTCCCAATGTGTACAGGAGTTTCTGACAGTGAAAGTCCTGTCAGAGTCATCATTGCTCCATGATCCCCCAGGATGTCCCATTATTGCAGGGATAGGATCCCTCAATGAACCATTATTGCAATACAGTGGTGCTTAATGTCAGGTTCCTTCTTGTCTAGTCATGTCAATCAGCACCTTTGAACACAAAATGACAGGAATTGACAGATCCATTGCTGCTAGTTGTTTAATTACTATGTGTTTCCTATCATTATGTCTAGTTAGAAAATGGGCTTGAAAAATAAACCATGCTGACTGACTGAAAAGCCATGCCAGGCATGCATTTATTTTTCAATAGAGACAGGCAAATAACAAGTGCCAGCACAAGCTATCACATCTCCAGTATCAATTGGCACACAGTAATTTCAAATGTGAGACCTGCCTAGTGGTGGGCGAAGTGGCCGAAATTCTCTCCGCGAAGTGATTCACGGAGTAACGCAGAATCTGCAAAGTATTCCACAACGCGAAGTGGAGTACTTCACGTTATAATGGGGAATGCGAAGTCCATTGAGAACAATGACTTTGCATTATTCCGCCTTCCCCAAGCCACAATCAATGTACTTCGCCTCACTGTGCCTTGTTTTTGAACTCCAAAGGTGAATTTTACAGTGCTTCATGGGATTGCAGGTCACATGGGCTCTAGATTGTTCTGCACAGCTTCAGTTCTGTGTAGTGTGTGTGTGTGTAGTGGAAGATTGAGACAGTTTCCTCTCAGAGCTCTGTGATTCAAATCCTTTAAAGGCTGTTAAAAAAGCCTTTTTGAGCTATTTTTTTTGCTCACAATTTAGTACATTGATTGTAGGAAACCCTCCTGTGCTCATATCATCGAGTGTTTATTGTTTGTGTGTGAATTTTGAATGTTAATTTAGAACAGTCAGTCTGTGAGCTGTGACATGTGCTTTGCAGGAGGCGCATATCTGTGGTGTAGTAGATTAACTGGGAGAAAAAGGCAGCCTTTCTGTTTTGGTTATGTTTTTCTTGTATAACTGTGTTAATGTACACACAATAATATTTTCAGTAATTCTTGAAATTTTTTGCTGATTGTTGTGGTGCAGCAATGTATAATTTCAGTTTGTTTAAAACATTTGGTTATATTACTAAAGGTTTTTAATTTGCTATGCATTAGTTTGTGATTGCGTGTGCGATGCTTGCCATTAAATCAGACACCTTTTATTGTGTCACAGAGTAATTGCAGCAGTGTGAACCTGCTATTCACTGCACCTGCATGAATTTTTTGTACTGCTTTGTGGTATCTTTACTGGTAGTGGACTGTTACTGCTATGCACTACCCCCCCCCAACTGGCAAAAGGTATTATTTTCCAGTTTTGGATTTGTGACTTGTGAGCGCTGGTTAGGTGTTGTTGTGCCTTTGCATCTACATCTCTTGAGTGCACAGCACAATCTTAATCTGTCTGTGCATTTGCAGTACACCATTAATTCTGGGAGACTTTGCATTTCTTGTTACACTCTCATGTCACTTCATCAGCACTGGGGAATTTTCTGGATGCAAGACAGTAGCATTTTGGGAATGCACATTAATTCTGGTGACTGTGTATGACCACTGCGCACATGACAGAGTGCACCATTAATTCTGGAAGACTGCATTTTTTGTTACCCTCTCATTTCACTTTGTCAGCACTGGGGAATTTTCTGGACACAATACAGTAGCATTTTGGGGATGCACATCAATTCCAGTGAC
Source organism: Neoceratodus forsteri (assembly GCA_016271365.2). Taxonomy (NCBI): domain Eukaryota; kingdom Metazoa; phylum Chordata; order Ceratodontiformes; family Ceratodontidae; genus Neoceratodus; species Neoceratodus forsteri. The sequence continues at coordinate 961,922,843 of CM028132.1, read as the reverse complement.
TGTGTGTGACCACTGCACACATGACGGAGTGCACCATTAATTCTGGGAGACTTTACATTTTTTGTTACACTCTCATTTCACTTTGTCAGCACTGGGGAATTTTCTGTACATAAGACAGTAGCATTTTGGGGGTGCAAATTAGTTCTGGTGACTGTGTGTGACCACCGCGCACATGACAGAGTGCGCCATTAATTCTGGGAGACTTCACATTTTTTGTTACACTCTCATTTCACTTTGTCAGCACTGGGAAATCTTCTGGACACAAGACAGTAGCATTTTGGGGGATGTACAGTAATTCTGGTGACTGTGCGTGTGAAGGGCTGCCAATATTATTGTCACTTAGCCTTACTTCGTGTTAATGCAGAATGACAACGTGGCACAATGTATATAAAGTGAGTTTTGCATTGGCTAACGTAGCGATTAACGCTAAGTGCCCACCAAGGGCACTTCACCGCCGTAAATTTAAATTAGCTGCATCTCTAGACCTGCTATTATTTTGTATCACTAACTGAGATTGCACGTGAACTCACAACGGGCTCCCCCCCAACACCAACACCATAGTCCATGTAGCAAACCCATTACTTTCTAAAAAAAAAAACACATTCATTACACAAAATACATGTTTTTCAGCCACTGCAGACTTCTAATGGAGCAGAACTACTCGTGTCCCCACTCCCTCAAAGACTGACCCAACTAGTACATGTTGCAAGCTGGCAACTAATCTCCATCTCCCAGGACTCAAAGTTAAGAATCAACCACAGTCACTCCTTTTGCTGATTACCTTGATCCCTTAACTGCAAACACAGTAGCCCCACCGACTACTCCTGCTCAAAACTGCACAAAAAAAACAATATATAATGCAATAATCTACCTCCATTGCACAGGCTTACTTTTTCTTTTACTAATAGTTAACTCAATCAGCCTTGGTATTCAGGTCCCTCCATCTTCGGTCACTGAAAATTAAAGTCCCAGGACTACGCCTTGGCCTGATTTTCCTGATCCCTTTCGGCGGGGCACGATCACAAGGGTTCACATAAAAAAAAAAACACACACACCTAACTGGAGAGGAGCCCCGACTGCTATCTTCCGCAACAGAAAAAGAGCTACAAAGGTCCTAGTTTGAAGAGAAGGAGAGATTTAAAGTTTAAAATCTCTAGCCTCCTATACCAGTGCCCTCTACTGGTAACTGTGCCAGGCAAGGAAGGCAACTGTGCCAGACAGGGAGTACTTTACCATAAACCTGTATTTTTGAGATTTTTTTTTTAATTTTTACATATTTTTTTAACTACTGTATAAAAATTTAAGCTGAGCCCATTTTCTAAGCTCAATAATTTCATCCAGGGTGGGCAGTATTGGGCAATAACCAAACACCCTACTTAATCTGCATTGTTCTCCTAGCTATCGCTAAATTTTATCACAAAATACCATGCATTTTTTGAATTCCCCTACCAGATTTGCCCCCAACACCTCCACTGGGAGGCTGATGCATGTATCCACCACCCTGTCTGTGAAGAGATACTTCCTCATGTCACCCCTTAGTCTACCCCTTCCAGCCTCATGTCATGACCCCTTGTTCTAGAGCATCTCTTTTTCTGAAAGATGCTACCCTCCTGTAGCTTATTTATGCCCTTGAGATATTTGAAGGTCTCTATCATATCCCCCTCCTCTCCTCTAGGGAGTACAAATCGAGGTGCTCCAATCTCTCCTCATATGACTTTTTTGTTGCCCTTCTCTGAACTGCTTCCACTCTGTCTATGTCTTTACATAGATGTGGCCTCCAGAACTGGACACAATACTCCAGATTAGGTCACACTAATGATTTATATTGAGGCATTACCACCTCCTTTCTTCTGCTGGAGATACTTCTCCCAATGCACCTTAGTACCCCACTGGCTTTCCCCACAGCCTTGGCACATTGCCTGGCCACCTTTAGATCATCTGATATGATTACCCCCAAATCCTTCTCCTGTTTGGTTGCCATTAATATCTCTCCCCCCATCATGTAAGCTTCCCCTGGGTTCCTGTGCCCCAAATGCATGATTGTGCACTTTCTTTTGTATTGAATCTTAGCTGCCACATGCTTGACCATTCCTCACATTTACCTACATCCCTCCTCAATTTTTCCATCCCTCCCAGAGTGTCTACCCTATTACAGATCTTATTTATTTTATTTTTTTGGCCTGGTTCCCCCTCTCCCTGCCCATACTGTGTGGAGGCTTCGGCTCCCCATCCTGCTAGCTGCCCCCCCATGCCGAGTCTTATCCCTCTTAGTGGGGCCACTGGGTGGATGCCCTATCCCCAAGTTAAATGGTCTCTTGCCCTAACTTACTCCCCCCAGGATGAGTCCACGGGAGCAGGACCCCCTCGGCTGACATATGTCACAGCAGGAGCAGTGGTGGAAACAGGGGCATCATGAACAGGGCCAGTTTTGTTTGTATGCTGAGAGATCCCTGGGGGCAGGGATGTGTAATGAACACCAGCATCCACTCCACCCCCTGATGTGAGATGGCAGCAGCAGCGGTACCCCCAGCCTCCGTTAGAGGTCTGCAGAGTGCCAGGCATTCTTCCCCACTCCAACTGAAGAAGGAGAGCAGTCCCTGGAATGCTCAATTCTTCTCCCCCCGGCCTGCCCTCTGACTCCCCAATCTGTTTCCGAACCCGGGTTGTTGGCATCGCAAGTGGACACCTTGCTGCTGCACCAGTGGGCTGGCATGCAGACCTTAGTACAGTCTGCAAATAGGCATACCTTTCCTTCCAGACCCCTGCAATGTCACTTAGAAAGACATTGAATAGAACTGGCCCCAAAACTGACTCCTGTGGCACCCCACTTGTTATCCTCCTTTTCTCAGAGCAAGCTTAATTTACCACCACCCTCTGTGTTCTATCCCTCAATTAGTTTCTAACCCAGTTTACCACCTTGTGGCCCATTCTCAGGCTGTCTAACTTGTTTACAAGCCTTTTATGTGGAATGGTGTTGAAGGCCTTGTTTAGCAGTGTCAGTGGCTCAGTAGGTAGCACACTCACCTCTGAGGCTGGGAGATCAGAGGGCTGTGAGTTCAGTTCCCACATCTGGCACTTGGGTTAATATCCCAGTACTGACACTGTAGTGCAGCATGAGAGGGGTGCTGCACTTCTGAGGTGCCGTCTTTTGGATTAGACATTAAACCGAGGTCCAATCTGCCTGAATTGGTGGTAATTCAGGTGGATGTTAAAGATCCCATGACACTTATCGAAAAGAGTAGGGGAATTTTTTATTGGAAAACAATGTAATAAAACAAAGAAAAACCAACAGAAATCTCAAAAATTATACAGTTGAGCAAAATACAGGTCCAACAGAAAAGGAACCTTCATCAGAGCATAATAACAACCAGATATCTAAAGTAAACAGCAGAGAAGCACATGAAAACCCCATCCCCCCCCATATAATACATAGTTTAAGTAACCCCTTCAAACAATATCAATGGCAGGGCCCTCCACCAAAATGCAACTAAAGCCTCAGGCAATGATTTCTTCTCAGATACATAAATAAGGGCAATTTCCTTCTTAATTTGACATTTCAATTCATACAATGGAATACGTTTTTGCTGAAAGTCAAACAAACATCTATTTTGCCATATACACCATTTAAAAACAGCAAAGAAAGCCCTAAGTGTACCAGGAAAAAAAACTGTCCATGCAGGCCCAAAATTCCCATAAATCAAATCTGAATAAATCATTCCAGCAAGCATTGGCAAAGACCAGTCTTGTGCTAGCTGAGGCCATAATGGAGTAATATAAGGGCAATCAAATAACAGGTGTGACATGGATTCCAGTTGGCATATACAAGTCTCCCTCACACAATATCGCTCTTCTAATTGCTTATGAGCTTGATTTCCTTTTACATTTAATTTGTCATGGCAACATAGGCATAAGGTATCCCACATTTTTTCCAGGATCCGACTATCCACTAATTGTTTAGTAAAACAGTTACTGTCGCAAGGTAAAGTGAAACAGGATGAACACAGAAACATCCTATTCAAAATAGCAGAATATAACAATTTTCTATTCTGTAAATCCACCACCCTGCAGGGCACCTGCCATTGTTTTATTTTCTTACAGAGCTCGATCAGATACCCAGAGGTCCATGGGGGGATTTTAGTAAAAGGCCTCCACTTAGGTGCTTGCTAAAATAGTGAAAAAAAAAAACACCGGATTAACCATATTAAGGCCTCCTTGTTTTATAGGCCAATAGGTAATAGACCGTTTTACCGGGTTTAGCCTGCTACCCCATAAAAGTTGAAAAAACAGATTATATAGATGGGTTTCAAGATGCATAGGGAGGGGAAATATATAACGCACCAATAAAAAAATAGGAAGGATAAAAGTTTTCAACATAAAGATGCGTTTTTTTGCATGACATGGGAAAAGTTTTCCATCGAACAATTTTGGTTTCTGCTACGGCAAGAGACAAAAGCCAGTTGTGTTCTGCTGCAGCAGGTAGACCAAAACACAAGCCTAAAATATGTATTTTGTCTGACTGGATGAGTATCCCACCAATTTCGGAGGAAACCTCCTGTAAAGGAATACGTATAGAAATACCGACACTCTTTTGTGTGTTTAGAGTGGAACCAGAAATTAGGGAAAAGACCTGTACACTATCAATAGCCCTCTCTCCGATCTGCTACTAAAATACATATATCATCTGCATATGCTAAAGTACTGGGAAAAAGCAAATCTGGTTTCTCTGAAATATGTCTAATAGTAACGTCCTCATTCAATATCCTGAGAAGAGGATCAATAGAAAAAATGTACAACAGGGGACTCAAAGGGCACTCCTGATGTACCCCTCTTTTGACAGGGATATGTGAGCCTCGTAACCCATTAACTAATGGGGTCATACAGGCAAACCTGTATAGATTTCTAATCCAGGAAACAAATTCTAGTGGTACCCCATACCTCTCTAAAACTGAAAATAAATAATTATGTGGGACTCTATCGAAGGCCTTGGACTGGTCCAAGCTAAAGACATATCCTTGAGTATTACCTCCATCAAAAACTTCCCGTAAGATCTTCAGATTAATAAGCATAGAACAATCAGGGACAGCACATGTTTGGGTGTAAAAAAATAACCTTTTTGGCAATCCGAGGAAGTCTAACTGATATAATTTTGCATAATATTTTCCAATCTGAGTTTAACAAACTTATAGGGTGCCAGTTATCTAAACATTCCTCATTATTTTTTTGTTTAAATAAAAAAATTAGATTGCCATCCGCTAGGACAGCAGGTATGGGTAAGAGTCCTTGTATAATAACATTAAACACTTCCGTCAGATAGGGTAATAATAAAGATTTATTTTTTTTATAAAACTCATTGGGAATACCATCAGGACCAGGAGTCACCATATTTTGTAAATGACTAATCACTGAATCGACCTCAGCACTGGTGATAGGTCGATGGGACTCATGTGCCTCATCAAGGGATAGAAAAGGAATGTGTAAAGAGTCAAAAAAAAATTCCAGTTCTGTGGTTCATATGCCTGGCCATACAAAGCCTGAGTATGAGAGGACATTTCTTTCAAAATGTTGAAATTATCAGAAATCCAGATACGAGTGTGAGACATTAAGAAGGGCATATATTTGGACTCTACCTGTTGATGGCTACTATCAGAAGGGTTGACTACTTTAGCTGCCCCTTTCCTTCCACATTTTTGTTCCAAGAACAGAGAAGTGGTCCTATCATATTGATATGCATGCATCTCAGACTTTAATTGCCGGATCTGTGCAGAATAATCTAATCAAAATTTTGTCTGCCAAGATAATAATTTTTGTAACTGCCGGTGACATTTTAGGTATTGAGAATACCTAGTAGAGGAATAATTTTTAGAAACCTTTTGGCAAAATTTCCTAATTTCTAACTTTGTATCTTGCCACCAAAAGGCTGGGTTATCATATAAAGAAAACACTGAGATTTTGTCCTGGAGAAGACTATACAGGTTATGCCACCCAGTTTCCTCCCCTAAAATAGAGATGTTCATTTTCCAAAAAGCATGAGAGATTGGCTTATTACAGGGACATCCAGCAAACAAAATTATCAAACAGTGATCTGAATATTCACACAGGAGAACTGAATACTGTACTCTGGATAACCAGCTAGAAATGAAAAAAATAGTCTATCCTCATGGAAAATCTACCACAGTGAAAAGTGTGTGCCGGAGGTTGTGGACCAAAAGAAGCTCCATCCTGAAGATTGCCTGTAATATATAAGGTTTTGAGAAAATTGGAATCAGAATATAATTTTTGAGTCATCCCAGTTTTATCTGACAAAGCCAAAATACAGTTAAAATCCCCTCAAAAAATTATAGATTTTGATGAATGCAGAAACAGTTGGATAGATTTGAAAGTATTGATTCTTTGTGATTTAAGTTAGGGGTTGTAAACATTAATTATCCTTCATTCCTGACAGTGAATAATGACATCCAAAATGAGGACCCTACCCTGAATCAGGTCAATAAGTCAAATAACTTGCACTCCTAACTCTTTTATAAGAATCCCCACTCCGGCATACACTTCTTCAGATAAGGACCAGAACGATAAGCCACCTCTCCATTCTCTAGATGCTTGACCAATTTCCCGAAGGAAATGAAGCCTGGTATCCTGTACAAAAATAATGTGTAGTGGTAAGGAGAGAAGAAAAGAAAAAATGGCCCTTCTCCTCTTAGGGTTTTTGAGGCTATTGGCATTCAAGCTGCCAAACTACAAAACATTCTTCATATCAACTAATTAAGCTCTAGGACTTTTTCTTCCCTTTCCCTTTCCCTGGAGATTTCATTTTGCATCTCTTTTTTCTACCAGTCTGAGTGTCACCAAGAAGCTGATCAGTGTCTGTCAACATCTCAACCTGAGAAGAGACAACAGATGAAGCATCAGACTCGTCCTCCATTTCTGTAGTCTGCTTACGTTTATGTAGTACTGAAAACCTATTTTTAACTACCAAATCAGAGGACTGCGGGTCAGAGGCTGAGGAAACTCCCTTTGAAAGGGAACTTCTCGTCTGTCTCCTGATCCCCACCACCAGCCAGTCAGACTCCTCCGGGGGAGGCATCACTTCTTTGGGATCACAAATAGTGGTTAAAATACCAGTTGTATCAGATTGTACCTCAGGTACAGCAGAAGTGGAGGCCTCAGAGGAGTGTACCATACCCTCCCAACTGGTTACCTTAGTTGATAAAGGTATGGGATTGCAGGAAGTTTGCTGAGCTAGAACAGGGGTACTCTGTTGTACATTGGAGCCAGAAGGGGGGAGACTCAGGAGCAAAAGGCCGAAATGAAGGCCCGGCCTGAGCAGATTGTTGAGCCTTAGAGACCTTCTCATCCTGGCTTTCTGCAGGCATTGCAGGATTATTATGGGCAGCCCAAGGACACTCTTTAAAAGAATGGGAGGCTTCTTCACACAAACTACAATAAGTGGGATGGGGACAATTAATACTCACGTGTCCAGAACCTAGACAAGAAGAGCAATTAAGTTGATCACAGGTGTTACTGAGGTGAGTGTGGGCCCCACACCGAAAACATGATTTAGCTTGTCCTGGATAGAAAACAAAACCCCTATCCCTACCTAAATAAAAACAGCTGGGTAAGTGTTGAATTATACCATTCACAACTGGCAATTTCACTTGTAATTTCCATCCCCCTGTCCAAAAGAGCTCAGAATCAATAATTGGATCTGGTAGGCCTAACACAGTGCATTTAGAAGATAACCATCTTACAATATCATCAATTGCTACACTCTCATTTTTAAATAAAACCGTAATAGTTTTTATAGTGGGTTTAGTGAGAGGTACAGCAAAAAAAGGTGACCATAAAGGGGTATGTCTAACTGCCTGATATCTATGCCAGAATGTATCCAAACCCACAGAGGTTTTAAAGCTAGTGTCAAAATAATTGTCCCCCGAAGTATGGATTAAGGCATATATTTCAGAGGGAGAAAACTGCAAACTGGTTTTAATCAAAGTCTTTCCAACATACAAGTGATCTGGAAAAATTTCCAGTCCACCCCTGTAGCGTAGTCTTACTGCATTACGCCATTTGGCCTGCTCAGGGGGAGAATGAAACAGTCTAGCAAAGGATTGAGGCTTCTGTGAGCCAGTAGTGATTCCAGGAGCTGTAGAAGAATGAGACTGAGAGGATGGAGGTCTCGGAGCCCGCGACGAGGAGCCCCTAGAAGAAGTAGTAGGAGCTTCAGTGTCTATAAAATAATGAGCCAACCCAGCCCCTGTCCCTGCTTGAGTCACTGAAGACTCATCCAACTGCACCAAATCCGTGGAAGCATCAGGTAAAGAAGAGGCAAGAGGCCTATCAGGGAAAGAATCCCCCACCACAACAGGAGATTGGGGCTGCTGATGTTACCTATCAGGGTCCAGTGGTTGAGACCTACCTACCCTCCATTCTGGATTTTGTGTGAGAAGTAGGCCCGAGGCTAATTCCAGTGAGTCTGTTAAATTCATTAAGTCCTCCTGTGGTGCATGGCTAGGCCATTCAGGAGAGGTCCATATATCGTCCAGGGGTGATTTTTTCCACCCCGCTCCTGCTAAGGCATCGTTACCCTGAAGCAGATAAGTTATTAACAAAATTTGTCCCAGCATATATAGATAAATCCTTCCCCCTCAAGTCCTGCTGTCGAGACTCAGTTACTACAGTAGTAGGTAACCCAGAACCAGGTAAAGCACACACAGTACCTTGAAAAGTTTCAGCAGTCAAGTCCATAGGCAAAGCATGTACAAATCGCTGAAACAGGAGGCAGGAATTCTTCACCCGGTGAGAAGTCGGCAAGTCGGCGTCTCTGGTGAAACAAACTGGAATAAAAACCTCTGTCGAACAGCCAGGGGAGCTGCACCGAGACTCTAGGCACTCGCTCTGAAGCAATAAATGAATGCCAGTCTCTACAGCTCCTGACAACTCCTGATGGGTTGAAGCTTGCAGGTAGTCTCCAGCTGACTCTGATGGCGTAGGTAGTGCTCGCAGCCGAGCCCTGTCACAAGACGGCACTCCTTCACTGACAGGACTTCCAGCTGCTGGAATACCCAATGAATCTGCAGAAAGAGCATCAGCTCGCTCCTCTCGGGTTACTGACTCCTTAGGCACAAGCACCGTAGTGCATTCCTTCGATACAGGCAAATCTGAAGAACTCATCCTATTCAGGTAGGCAACAGAAACAGGACTCGCAGACCCAACTCTCTGTTCCAAAGTGGTCTCATGCTGAGGAGAGATAGGGACGGAGACCAACTCCCCTACCTCCAGCACATCCTCACCCTCCAATGCCAGACTCCGAGTGGCCATCATGAAGAAATGGCCAAGCCCTCTACCGTCAGAGTAGGGGAATTTCCCCGGTGTCCTGGCCAAATTTCTCTCATTCACTAAAAATACCACCAACAGCTTAATCTGGTTCAAGGTCAGTTGGCATTCATCTGTATCCCCCTCCCCCGAGTCATGCCTGAAAATAGGCAGGATTTGTCCAGTGCACTTTCCCCGTCAACAAAAACTAAATAAATAAATAAAAATCTAGGTAGGCCACATCCACTGCTCCCTCCTGATCCACTTCCCCTGGTCACTTAGTCAAAGAAATCTATCAGATTTGTTTGACATGACCTTCCACTGTAAATCCATGCTGCTTCAGATCCTGTGCTCTGCTGGATTCAAGATGTTCCACAATCCTTTCTTTTAGCAGTGATCCCATTATTTTCCCCAACACTGAAATCAGGCTGACTGGTCTATAGTTTACGCCAGAGCTTTTAGTCTACAACGCTAAATCCCAACAGCCTAATAAGAAAATAGATTTTATCACCATTTTTTCTAGATGGGGGTACAGTTCAGGATATTATCCACAAAAATTGTTGTATAACTGAAACTGAACCACTGTTGGAAAATTTAACATCCTCTTTTCCACATATGGTATACAAACGTGGTCCAAGCCTTTCAAATAAGCTTGTTCAAAGCTTACATCCTTTACAAAGATTTGCTGAGGAATGATGATTGCTTAATCCCCATGTGGTTGTTATCAGTGTGTCAACTACAAATTGTTCTTGACAGACCAGAGGGATGCTTTTTTCCAGTTATAATACCAACAAGGACTTAATCATTAGAAAGTTCCTTAATTGCAAAACTCACACTGCCATTGATATAGCAACATGTAGTTGCATTGCTCTCCATGTGGGGCAAAACCTCAAGGGTATTTAAAGTCTAAATCAGTGAGCACCTGTGTGCTATTACTAATGGAGCCTACAATAATGCACTAGCAAAACATACTCCTGGAATGCTCATACTCTCTGAACATATCTTTAAAGTTTAACAAATTGAACGAGTTGTATTGTGTAAATGAGGTGGATCTGGATTCACTGGTTTTGAAAAAGGAATCCTTTTGGATTTTCAGCCTTGGAGCTATGAGAAGCCTGTGGCTTGATGATCAAATTAAGCTAATGCTTTTTCTCAGGGATAGATGAACTGAGCTATGAATTATATTCTATATGGCATGATATGGATTATTACATATTTTTTTCCTTTTTTCAGATTACAGTGGCGTTTCTTTCTGTCACTTATTTGACAATGACAAAAGACTGATTCAGTAACACAAACTGGAAATTGCCTCTATCAGTTGCAGTGGTAGCCATCCTAAACTTCATTCAGAACTCATGGTACCACATTAAGGAACTGCAAAACAGCATTTGTATCTCACTACCACTCCTACAGTGTCACAGCCAATTAGAAAACATGTACCTGCTTCCCTAAACACAAAATGATAATGCTTTTAATGGGGTACTGCATTAAGAAAGTTTAAGGTGGCTACCACAGAACATTCATTGACTCCTTAATATGCCATTTTCAAGGAATATTTGATAATATCTATGAGCTTTTGACAGTTAAATATATTGTATTATATGTTGTAACTGTTATAACAGCTGCTGCATGGATTTATGCATTTTTTTATCTAAGTCTGTAATCACTTCATGGTGTGATCGTCACTTTATATAGCCCACAGTGAAGTGTGTTCATAGCTATGGACATGCCTTACGAAGCAAGCATGCTTGTGTAAAACTGATCAGGGCTTTGAGTGTCTTTTTCCTCAGTGACTAACTTTGGGCCAGTAAGTATTTTATTGTTTATATAGGGAATAATGCATGGGGTCAGGTGCATTATGACAATTTATTATACAACCAAGGTGTGTGATGCTACATAAACCCTGACAGTGCAACTCTAGGGGTTTATAAAAGCATCACACACCAAGAGAGTGTATAACATTTGAGTTTTGCACTCCAACCCATGGTTCAATTGTGCTTACTCAACTGGATGAGATGCATGCTTGTGTGACTTTGATACATTGTTGCTATTCACCTCTCTATCCATAGGATATACCACCCTGTAGTGGTACGACACAAGGAACCCTGGAGGAGGGTTCCCCCCCATAGGTGCCACAGGAATGATTCCCTTGGCTAAAGGTAACTTAGGAAGAAGCCCATGGGTAAGAGAGGCAAGCCACTGGAGGAGGAGGGGTGGATGGTGGGGCAATGAAGAGATGAATCCTGAAACAGTCCAGGATGAGTGACCTTTTAAGGCTTGATGGGGAGTGACATAGTTGCTCCACCCATTGAACCTCAGGCTTAAAGCCTTCCCATTCAATTGTGCTTATGCAACTGAATGAGATGTATGCTTATGTGACTTCGATACATTGTGGCTATTCACCTCTCTATCCATAGGATATACCACTCTGTGGGGGTACAATGCAAGGAACCCTAAAGGAGGGTTCCCCCCTATAGTGGCCGCTGGAATGATTCTCATGGCTAAAAGTAGCTTAGTAAAAAGGCCAAAAAGAATACCTCAAAAGGGTGTCAAGCATCGAAGAGGCGAGAAATCAGACGATATCTAGACCGGAAATAAATGTAATTAGCATAGACAGGAAAAACAGGAAAAGAATGAGGAAAGGTGAGGACAATGAAGGAAAGAAAATTGACAAGACACAGAAGGGTGACTTCCTAAGGAGAGAGGAAACAGTCGAGGCCACCATCCGACTCCATCCAACAGAGGAACCTAACTAAGGAACCTAGGAAAGCACTAACCCTGACTAATATTATGACCGTTGGCATGGAGGAGAGGAAAAAACCCCTTTGAGGAGGAAACCTCTGGGGATCCAAGGCCCAGGTCGCCTTCCCTCTGGGCTGAAGGATGTTTTGATTAGGGACGGCACTGCTACAGCAAGTTAAAGTGAAGATCGGGGAAGGAGGAAAACTCCAAGTTTAGAGGAATCTCTCGCTCTGTCCTTCTAAATGAACAGTGGTACAGGGATGGGAACGATGTCTGCAACTAGGCGCTCAAAGCAAGAGAGAAAGCACAATGATGGAAAGAAGCCTTGAAGGCCTGAATAGTTGAAGGCAATACATGAAATGAATGATGTACGATGATGGAGATGAAGCCTGCCAGCCCCTAGCAAAGGGGCAACAGACATGAACACAAGTCTCCGAATGGAGAGAAGTTGAGTCGAGGTTACATGGACACAGTAGGGTTATGCTCGAGTAGTCGATATGAATGATTAGACCACATAGAGGTCAGATGAGAGAGGGATATCCAGCTGTGATCCTGAGAAGACTGGTGGTGATGATAGCCACAGGAGTGCAGCAGTTCAGTGAGGTAGCATAAGACCCAATGGGAGGTATGCTCGATTAATCAATGTGAGTAAGTAGACCCTGAGGTCAGACTGAGCGAATGAGAACCAGACTTGGGCACCTGGACACCAGACAGACTTGGGTAAAGGGAGGATATGAATAGGGAAGGTGAGAGCAGGGTAGGTAAACCCCCAAAAGAAAGAAAAGGCCAGAGAAGGCTCTTCCCAACTCGAATCCCACGTGGCCCCATGTCGTAGTAATGCAACTGGAAGAAAGGCTGCCATTCAGCACCATGCAGTGACATGACCGACCATGAAGGTTGGCACAGCAAATCCCAGTATGGGCAGGGCACTAAATGAGAAGAGGGTACAGAGCCCAAAAGAAAACACGGTAGTAGGCTGGGGACAATCCTCAAACCGGAGCTCACATTCCAAAGCAGAGAAAACAAGGAAAGTATAGCATAGTGAGGGAGGAGCCAGAATGAGCAGCAGTGTGCAAAGGAAACAAAGATACTATGAAGATAAGGGGCCCAAAACAGGGATATGATAAGGAAGGGCTAATCAAATGATAGATGCAACAGGGAAGTCCTCAGCTAAGTCAGGAACAGGTGATCACCCAAGGCAGCCGTATGTGCCCATGGTGAAACAGGTCAAATGAGATTCTGTCAGTGGGCTTGTTGGAAGCAGGCAGACAACTGAGCACTGCACAATGGCAGAGAGGTCATGAAACACATTACAGGAACAGACACATAAATGAGAAGGGCAGAGGAGACGTGAACAGCACAGAGCAGGTGTATAGGTATGAGAAGGAACTTATAGTGACCCGATGATAAACGAGATGGAGGCACTAGAGACATGGAAAGTCGAAGTTAGCAAATGTTCCAGTCACACCAGCATGTACAGAAAGCAATGTTGGCATGGGCAGGGTAATGAAGGGAAAAGTAAGACCCACAGCTTTCTGATGAGGGAGAACGGAGGAACAAAAGCTGTGAGGGAGGCTAGATGAAGAGTGGGAGAGCTGAGAAAAAGGAGCACAGGGAAATGAAGTCACAGGTTGGGACACGCTGCAATGGAAGAGGGAGAAAAAAGGAGCGAAGCCGAATCAGGTGGCTTGTGACACACCCAGAGCATCAGCGGAGAAAATGGAGCGACAGCAGGAGGTAGAAAAGGATTGCCTGGCACACTGAGTCAGCCCATTTGTCCCTGCCGATGCCAACACTGCAGACCCCACAAGATGGTGATGTAGAATGCTACAGAAAGTGTCAGGGCCACAACGAAGCCCCACAAGGTAGGACAACGCAAATGGGATGTAGGAAGAGGCAGTCAAAATACGAGAGGTACTGCAAGGAGGAAGTGTACAGAAGCAAGCAGGCGGCAAAGGAGAACCGAGGGAAAAAGTGAGGAGAGGTATGGAGCAGAGGCAATGGAGGGAGGGGCAGAAATAGGAGTGGGGATGCAACTGGGTGGCCAGGAGGGGAGTGACAGAGAAAATGAAGGAGTGAGTTAAAAAGGACAGCCGCGAGCCAGTGGCAAAGATGGGCGGGGGGGGGACTGAAAGAAGAAATGACAAAGATATCGGAAGGAGCAGCTGGAGGTGCGAGAAAAAGAAACAGCTTCCGAGCACAAGAAGATGGCACCTCCAGCTGCGACAAAGAGATAAATCCTGGAACAGTCCAGGAGAAGTGGGGGAGTGATGTAGTTGCTCCGCCCATTGAACCTCAGGCTTAAAGCCTTCCCATTATTTTTTGTAATTTATGGCCATTATTTTTTGCCCCCCCCCCCCACTGCAGCTAAAGGCAGGCATGGGTGTTCTGCCCTATGTAGGAGTCTGCCTTTTGAATTCACACCTAGCTCCTCTTATTGAAGACTGCAGCCCTATCTTTCAAAACAAAACAACTGGGGCTAGATTCACAAAAAATCGCAAAGCACAGTGCAAAAGTTTGCATTGCACTTTGCGATTGCCCAGGTGTCAAAGGTTGTTATTCACAGTCGGATAATGCACCTGTGCTTTCTGACTATGAATAGGGCCAGGATGAAGCTATGCTAACCTCCTTACTGCTACCTCTAACCCTACTAGCGCTGCCCCGACATGCATCCCGGAGAATGGCCCCACAATGAATCGCACAGCTGAGCAATTCCTAATTCACAAATGCAGCCATGTAAATGAGCCCATTGGGCATGCAAGGCACTATGTGGCTATTTGCATGCCCATTGTGGGCCCATTTACATGGGCCACAATGAAGTTTAGTGCGCCCTCCCCGACGATCACCGACCCGACAGAATATAGTCACTGTGCCTCACAGCTACTGGTCCCTCCCCCGCCAATCACCAGCCCAAGAAAAAAAAGAATAGTCCCTGGTGGCAGTCACCCCCCCCCACCATGATCGTTGATCACCTGCCTGAGAAAAAAAAGAATAGTCCCTGCTGTAATTGGTCCTCCCCATGATCTCTGATCACCGGTCCATGAAAGTAACAGTATTCTCCCTGGTGCTAGTGGTCCCCCTTCCCCATGATCTCCAATTGCCGGCCCATGAATGTAACAGTAGTCACCCTGGTGCTAGTGACACCACCCCCCATGATCTGCAATCACTGGCCTGAGTACAAAAACATTCTCCCTGGTGCTAGTGCTCACACACACACACACACACACACACACACACACACACACACACACATGCACACACACACACACATACACACTCACACCAGCGATCACTGATCGCTGGCCCAAGTAGAAAAAAAGACGTCTTCCTGGGTCCAGTTTCCCTCCCCCCACTCGCACTCATGCCTGATGGACAAGTACTACTCCCTGGTGTCCAGTGGTCCCTTCCCCCACCTGCTCCCTAATCCCCTTTAAAATAAATGAAACCCATTCTCTGGCATCTAGTGGACCCTCTCCCTATCCCCGATCCTCAACAAATGTCCCTTCTCTGGCATCTAGTTGACCCCCCCACCCCAGCAGGTAGTGTCCCACCACCCTGCTCTCCCCATCCGAACCCGAACCGGTGACCAGCACAGTCCTCCTCTCACCACCACAGCTGGCCACTGACTAAGTTGTCAAGAAATGTGTACTATGTACAGTACGCTTTCCTTGACAGCTCAGTCAGTAGCCAGATGTAGTGGTGAGAGAAGGGCTGTGCCAGTCACTGGCTCAAGTTCAGGATGGGGGGAGCGAGGTGGTGAGGCACTCCCTGATGGGGTGGGGGGTCCACTAGATGCCAGTGAGGGGATGTTTGCTTATTTTACAGGGGATTGGGGATAGGGAAGGGGGTCACTAAGTACCACAGAATGGGTTTCATTTATTTGGCAGAGGAGTGGGGAGCTGGAAGGGGGGGGAGGGACCACTGGACAACAGGGTATAATGATGGCTATATCGGGCATATGTGTGGGTGGGGGACTGGACCACTGGACACCAGGGAATAGTGGGTGAGATGTGGGATGAGGGATCAGGTTGGGGGAGGGATCACTGGACACCAGGGAAACTCTACCTGTCATTCTGGGCTGGCAGTGGGGACCACTAGCCACTGGGAAAGTTGGGTATATAAAGATAGATATTTTATACATATACAGTATATATATATATATATATATAAAATCTATATATGTCATCGGGATGGTGATCACGGGGGGGGGGGTGCTAGCACCAGGAATTATGTTACTGTGGACTTGGGGCCAGCAACTGGTGATTACAGTGGGAGGGCACTAGATGCCAAGGGAATGCATGTTTTTGTGTACTCGGACCAGCATTCATGCGGAGGGGGTCACTGGCACCAGGGTGACTTCTGTATTTGGACTTGGGCCAGCGCTCGGTAATCAGTGGGGCAAACCACGGGCACAAGGGACTATTGTTGTTTTTTCTCAGGCTGATGATCAACGAGGGGAGGGACCACTAGCCACCAGGGAATATTCACATTCATACACTCGGACTTACAATCAGGGAGGGGGACCATTAGCCACCAAGGAATACTTATATATTTACACTCAGGCCGACGATCGGGGTGGGGGGTGTGGCAACCGCAGTACCTCCACCAACCTCTAGGATTGCGCAGGATTAAAGCAAGGTCACTGTCAGCACTATTTGCTCCACACAAGGGAATCCCATATAAGGCCCTTGCACAGAGCAAATGCTTTGCTTATTGGACTGTGCTGATATGCAGGTCCCCTTCCCTTCATTTGCATTGTGGCCCCCTCCACACTTTGTCCTGGTGCAAACCTGGTTTGGGCATGCAAATCAGAAATTTTGTGAATAACAACATGGCGCAAAACCTGGTTCATGCTGGGGCAAAGTTTTGTGAATCTAGCCCTTGGTTTGCTAACCCCCAAACTAAACCATGGTTTTATCACTTTTTCTTAACTCTGTGATGAATGTCTAAGCGTGACTGCTTTTGTTTTGTGGTCAAAATCAATCTCACCTGACTACGTTCAGTTTTCTTAGATAGTGTGGGATACAGTTCTTGTCTGCAGGTTACCCAGTGTTCTAAACATATTATTTAGTGTAATCTGATGATTCTGTGGTTGGAAAGTGCCCCCAAAAAAAAATGACTGGTGTGGAAAACAATGCTGCGCTCTGAGCGAGTCTCAAGAGCAGCTGCTTGCTGGGTTTTAGCATATGCTTGCCATAATAACAGACTGGTTATTATAGGAAATAATTACTGGCCATCACTATCCAAAAAATTGATGGCCAGTTATTATATCACAGTTATTCTGCACAACGAAAGTACTTCTTAAGGCATACAGTGACAGTTTTCTTTTGTTTGCTTGCTCACAGTTGGTTCTACCTTAGTGAGTTCCCAGTGCTTCACTGGGTACAGAGCCATAAAAAAGGTGTAGGCCCAATGATGGTGCACATGGTTGGCTGGCAGTAGTGCACATAAATGTTAACAGTGCTTTGTGAAATCAAAACCCCCAATCCAAGCACTTTTCAAAACCTCCAAATGAGGTAAGTACTGTATAACTCCGAGCTGGATGGCCAAATTCAACAAATGTTTTTCAACTATTTTACAGCTTGTTGCTTGCAGAGGTAAGTCGAGTTTACTCACAGTTCCCAAACTACAAGATCTTCCTCACTGTGTAGAGGTTAATGATGCAGTTAGCAATGATCCCTCTCTGGCTAGTGTCTGGCTGCTCTTTGTCTTTCCTCTCATTCTTGCTTATATCTGTGACAAAGTGTGGCATCGTGAGCAGGGCCACATGGCTGTCCCTCCAGAGCAGATCAGATCTCTCCTGGCTCCAGCAATAAGTGACTGAGTCCTCAGATTTGTAGGCAGCTCCTCCTGTGGCAACTTTTTGAAATAAACCCCACCCAGCATGTACTCACATCCAGTCCCACAGGAGAGGCTCTACCAGTATCAGGCAGTGATATTAATTAGATGATTTTACTCACAGTCTCTTACTCTAACTGCAGTGCAAGTAACAGTCAGGTTTCAGCTTTGAAATCATGTGGCATTCAGTACATGATTACCTTTCTTTCCAAGCAGGGGCTCTGCTTCTCACGTCTCTCTGGCAGTCTGGCTCTGCAATGTAGCACAAGCTGTCTCTCTGAACAGTACTCAGCTCCAGGTCTGTTCAGCTGACGCAAGCAGACTGAAATGGGTTCATAACAGGCCCTACTGTTCACTGGGGAATCAGCAGCTCAGATAAGAAGCTCAAGCTGCCAAGCAAGTTAGGCAGTCCTAGAGATCTGTCACTCAACAGGTGATTGGTAGCTACATCTCAAGCATAGGACCCTTTCTGGCTCTTGCCTTATGCAGCTTCATCTGATTGGCTGGCTGGTCACCCTCTAACCCCATCACCATTCCATTCAGGGGTAAGGGGTGACAAAACTGGCTCCCAACTTTAGTCCACAGGCAGTTTTCCACAAAAGTCCATATTTACACTGGCTTTTCAGGTTAAGCATAATTCCATATTTCAAACCAGCCCAGCATGATGATGACACATTCTCACATCCAGACCAGTCAGTGTAGTGATCACACAATTCCCAGTCCTGTCTCTATTTTGTAGCACTGCTGTCTTGCTTCATGGGTGGTGGCTGAAGCCTTTGATGAGCAAGTGTAAATGGGAGTCTTGAAGATATAATAGCCCCATAAAGGTTATATCATCTCTCCCCTTTTCTACCCAACTCCCCATATCTAACATATTAACATACTAAAAGCCAGCAGAATAGGCCAAATGGTCTGTCATGTCTGCTCAGTAGCCAGCCCCCTAGAGGCACCCTTTGCCTTTTTTGTTTCTATCGATTCCTTTCCCTTTTTGTTTTCAGTCTCTACTCCTTTATTTTAACCTACATCTGACAGCTTTTAATTAAAAAGAAAGAAAACATTCATGTCTTATTTTTATAGCAGGAGCTCAATTTTAGATAAGGCTTATGCTGTAAAAATAAACTATGCTAGAAACAGAGGGAGAGAGAGACTGAAACAGAAAGTGCACAACATTAGTACATATATGGTCTCAAATCCAAGGGTAGCACAATGATCAGAGCAGCAAACAGTATTCACAGTTTCCTCAGAGCCAAATGATAACCAAGAACCTATCTCAATCCATTGTGTATGGGTAGAATTCACACAGAAATAAACTCATCATGCTTGTTACAGATCTAAAGACTGCTGGGGATTCTCATGCCATGAATGTCACATTTATTTTGACCCCAGTGGCTATGCAGGGAAAAAATGAAGATTGATGTGATAGCCGAGGATTGTGTTATTCTTCAATGAGGGCTGAATTGCAGCATCAAACAAAAGCTTCTGCAGTCCCAAGTCTGGCTACTAGCATTCTACCTATGCTGCCCACTGCTCACCACTGATGATTGTAGATTTCTGCCAATGGACTAACTGAATATGTACTTCGAATACACTGCCTGCCCAGCTTGACACCCTTTCTGGCACCACATACAAGGACAGCATGGGCAGGACAGGCAATTCCAGCGATAGTGAGCAGCAGTAAGTTCAGAGTGAGCAGTGACTGAGCTGGAGGGAGAGAATAATGCTAAACTAGGGTCCTGTTGCAGGTTGGCCCATTAACAAGTGATAGCTAGCAAGCACCACTGGGGAAGGGGCAGACAACTTTTGGAACTTACCTGCAATTTGTCTTCTAGCAGATTGCAAATCCCAGCTGAGATAATAGCACAGCCTAGAAGAGGTTTCTTACACATAATGAGGTAGGGATTATAGGCACCAATTTATGTAAGTTATATAAATATTAAGCATTAAATCTTGTGAATTTCCACCTAAATGCTGGACGTTTTTTCTGCAGAATTTTTTTTTTGTATACTATTTTTATGATCCCCCTAGGCCGGGTATCCTTCCAGGGAGCACACACGGCTAGGATCGCTACTCCCTGCCTAAACCCAGCAGTCCAACAGGACTCACCCGACAACCCAGCAGACCTAGCGCCTAGACCTGGATCACCCCTTGGGCTGGGCCTGCTCACCCTCAGTGGCCTATCTGAAATTACAGAGGGCTTACTGCAGTTGCTGGGTCAGCCAGGAGTCCCTCGGAGATCGGGCCGGCAGTGGGATGTCTGTCCTGCCCCTGGTGCCCCCATCATCTCTGCGATCCTAGGTGGGGATTTTTTCATGGTTGTTGCCCCCTCAGGAGTGAGGCATGCAATTATGTCCGTGCACAGCTTCTCTGCTGGTGTCTGCCGCACTCCCACCCCTTCTCACTCTGGCTGGCGTACTTCTGCTGCCCCCGATCTCCACCGGGGGTCACTAGGATGCCGAGCAGCCCCGGTAACCTCTCCAGAGAGAGGAGAGCAGTCCTCTGGACGCTCAGTTCTCTCTCTCCCCTGCCGACCTCCAACTGCCTGGGCTTGTTCCCGAACCAGGGTGGCCGGTGTGATGCGAGGTGTGGCATCCAGCACCTCAACCCTCAGCACCACTGGGCTGGCCCAGAATATTGTATTTAAATATGGAAACATAAACACTGTTAGCAGAAAAGGACCGCTTGGCCCACCCAGTCTGTCTAGATATTCCATACCTACAGTATTCTATCTCTGCAGACCCCAACTGGTCTCCGGTGACTCCTCTCCCTCCTCCCTGCCCATTTCCTACTATTCCCTTATGTCTATCCCTAAGCATGCTTGAAGCCCCCTACTGTTTTACCTCTACCACTTCTGCTGGCAGTCTAATCCAGTTGTCTGCCAATATTTTAGTTTAGTAGTGCTTCCTTAAATCCCTCTTAAACTTCCCCTCTTCCAGCTTCCTCATTTGAAATACAGTCCCCTCTGGTACCTTTTTCACCCCCGTGAGGTACTTGTAGGTCTCTATCATATCTCCCCTCTCCCTCCTCTCCTCCAGAGTGTACATGTTGAGATCCCTCAGTCTCTCCATATAGGGCTTATCATGCAACCCCTGCACCATTTTAGTTGCCCCCATCTAGACTGCTTCCACCCTGTCTATGTCCTTTCTGAGATACGAGCTCCAAAACTGGATGCAGCACTCTAGGGGGGTCTCACCAGCAACCTTTGCTGTTGTAGCACAACCTCCCTCCTCCTCCTCCTGCTGGTGATACTTCTTCCTATACACCCCCAACATCCCACTGGCCCTGCCTACTGCCTTGTCACACTTCCCCATCAGTTTTAAGGGCATCAGATATTATAAGCCCAAGGTCGCATTCCTTCTTCATGACCATCAGTAACCCCCCCCCCACACACACATACACACACACCATTTTGTACTCTGTTCCTGGATTTCTATGCCCTATGTGTATGATTTTGCACTTTTTGGCATTAAACCTCAGTTGCCATATCCTTGACCACTCCTACAGTTTTCTAAGGTCCCTACTTATTCTCTCCACCTCTCTGGAGTATCCATCCTATTACAGATTTTTGTGTCATCTGCAAAAATCATACCTTCCCTTCCAGCTCTTCTGCAATGTCACTTATGAAGACCTTAAAGAGGACCTACCCCAGCATACAGCCCTGTAGCATGCTGCTGGCCACTCTCCCTGTTTCAGTGTCATTTACCACCACCCTCTGTCACCTATCCATTAGCCATTTTTTTACCTAGTTTTCCACTTGGGATCCCACCCCTAGACTGTCCAATTTCTTTTGCAGTCTCAAACATGACACAGTATTGAAGACCTTGCTGAAGTCGAAGTAGGTCACATCCACTGCCCTTCCTTGATCTAATTCCCTGGTCACATAGTCGAAGAAATCAATCAGATTTATCTGACATGACCTCTACCAGCCACACCCCATACCCCCATCTCTGAATCCATGCTGCTTTTGGTCTTGTAACCCATTGGAATCAAGGTATCCCACTAGCCTTTTGAGTTTCCATTTATTTCCCCACTACTGATGTGAGACTGACCAGTCTATAATTGCTAGCCTCCTCCCTGCTGCCGCTCATATGGAGCAGAACTATGTTAGCCCTCCTCTAGTCCTCAGGAAACACTCCTGATTTCATTGAGTTTTTTTATTTTATTTTTTAGTTAATTTCTTTTCCTCCTTGGTCCCTGGCGGACGTTTCTCCCATCGGTCTCCCAGCCCCATCCCCCGCTCGTAGCTCAACCCCCAGCTATCCCACGGCTTACCCTCCATGGTGGAGTGGTGGGGATCCCTCAACCCACCTCACACTAGGATTTGGTGCTGGAGGTGTGTTGCTGCCAGTCGCGGGGGCAGCGCCTGCAGGGACCGACCATCATGAAGCATGCCAGGACCATTTTCCACCTAATTTTAGATCCCTCAAGCTGAGGATGTGCAATGACATCCAAGGAGCGAACACGCTCACTCCGTGCATGCTCCTCTGAACGTCTCACTCGCTTCCCCCTACTGTTGCCTTCAGCGCCCCTAGCTCCCAGCTGCTGCTAGGAGCCAGTAGTGCACCAAGGGCCAGTATCCCCTCTCCCCGGAGAAGGAGAGCACTCCAAAGGACGCTTGATCCTTCACCTCCCTGACGACCCCAGTGGCCTGTGCTTGTTTCCGAATATGGGTCACCGGTGTAGTGTGAGGTAAGGCGTCCAGTGCCTCAGTCCTCAGCGCCACTGGGCCGGCACTGATTTCATTGAGTTTTTGAATAAGTCCATCATTGGTGTAGTAAGCACATCCCTGAGTTCTCTTAGTACCCTTGGGTGTATCCCATTTTGGCCCATAACCCTGTCCACTTTCAGATTTGCTAGTCTCTTCAGGACTCTTTCCTCTGTAAATGAGCTTGCAACCCCCCCACACACACACACACACACACACTCCTACTGCTCCTTGGTGGCTTGTCTCCCTCTTTCTCTCTCTCCTTCCATTGTAAAGACTGAGCAGAAGTACCTGTTCGGATGTCTGCTTTTTCCTGATCCTTTTCTGCATAGTGACCCTCTGCCATCCACCTTATCCTCTCTGTCCCTCCACTTGCCTTCCTCTTCTCGCTTATGTACCCAAAGAAAGTCTTGTCCCCTTTTGCTACCCCTTTGGCTATCCTTTCCTGTTTGCACCTTTGCTCACCTCACCTCACTTTCCTCCCTGCTTCTCTCTGTTTTACCTGATACACCTCTGTCCTCCTCTTGCTGTGTTTCTTTGTGTCTCCTGAATGCCACCCTTGTTTCTTTCACTTTTGTGGCCACTTCCTTAGAGAACCATAATGGTCTTTTTTCCCTTCTTGCTTTTGCGCACTTCCTTTGCACAGAGGCTGGTTGCCTTCACTATGCTTCCGTTAATTTTCTTGACTTTTCCTCTACCCATCTCTGGCAATCCACCCCTGCTAGTCCACTTTTAAGGCAGACTCCAATTTCTTTAAAATCCACCCTCCTAAAGTCCAGGATCCTAAACCTTGTGTGATTTGCCTCTGCACCAGTCTTAATGCTGAACCACAGCGTACAGTGATCACTAATCCCCAGGGGAGTACCTACTGTGATTTTCTTCAATACTGCCTCTGATAGTGAATACCAGGTTCAGTATTACTACATCCATAGTGGGTTCAGTGACTACCTGCTTGAGAAATGCATTCTGCAGGGAGTCACTGATAGCCCTAGCCAAAGCTGCAGCTGAAAGGCTCCAGTCCACATCTTGTAGAATGAAGTCCCCAGCCTGTAGCATCTTCCCTTATTTGCCATCCAGCTGATGGTTTCCTTAGTTCTTTATCCAAATCCTATCCCTGTGCTGGAAGTCTGTATATTACCCCTTTATGAACAGCAGCCCCAGCTCCTGTCTCCAGGGTGACCCACAGAACCTCCATCCCTTCCTTTACCTCAAGGTTCCCTTGCACTTATATAGCCTTGATACCCTCCCTCGCATACTGAATAACCCCTCTTCCTCACCGCCCTTCCCTGTCTCTTCAGAACTGAGAGTATCCTGCTATGGCCATGTCCCAGTCGTGATTTTCAGTGCACCACATCTCAGTTGTGGCCACTAGGTCCAGGTCCACCTTCACTATGATGGCCTCAAGGTCCAGAATTTTTTTTTTTAAAGACTAACAGGAAAACCTCTTCCAAGGGTGACTGTGCATGTGTTTACTATAAAGGAGTCACAAAAAGGTGCCAGCTTTTTCTCTTTGAGAATATTGGGCCTTTAATTTTGTTTGTTTGTTGTTTCCTTTTTTTTTAAGATTTTGTTGACTGTGAAAATAGAACTTGGCAATTCTGCCTATTTTCAGCCTCATCAGTGTGTGTGTGTGGGGGGGGTAGAGTTACAGATGCAAACTGACATACAGTACTGAATCAAGTTCGGCAGCTGGTGGTCTTCTTAGTGAAGTCTTTGTAGTAGCTTTATACTAGGGCTCACAAGGGTTACAACATGTCCTGAATAGCCTCCATGTGATCTTAACAGTTTAGCTCAGTGTGGCATTTTCCTTGTACCAGATCAATTAATACAGGATGTACTGACACAAACTACAACTAACTACAATTACTCTATTCTCTACTGCTGCTGCAAATGCATTGCCTGTTGTCTTTAAAGAACTTTATTTGCCACTGCGTAATGCTCTACACTTTGCTGTACGCATTAGTGCTTGTATGATATTGGTTCTTCTTTTTGATATATCATATTTCATCTCCTCAAGGACACACTGTACCTGAAATGAGCTGTCCAGCTCAGTGTGTCCCGCTGTCCAAAATAATTGTGATAAGTACTGTGGAGACTAGTTGACCTTGTTAAAATGCCAGATAGCTGTCTGCTAAGAGACTGTAGAGTAAAAGAGTGATGTAATCTGTGTGCTCTGAAAAGTAAAGGCCTGAAATAAGGGATTTTTTTTTTCTCTGGAAAGACAAACTGAGCCAAATACCATTTCCAGGTACCCCCAGGAGCATGGGGAGGTTAAGTGACTTAAAGTACTCATGATCATATAGTATGCAAGTGGAGGTTGTGGGGAATCAAACACAGTACTGTTGGATGTACCAAGCTGATTAATAGATCATTACTCTAACCTCTACACTATGCTTCCAGACATTTTTATGTTTTCTTGCACACAGGTGCAAGAAGCATAGTGCCACCATATGAGAATTCGTAGGTGTGCCTCCCCCACTTCCAATGCCCTGCTGCCTTTTGCAGGCATGGCCGCACCCTGCCAATGAATGTCCGAGCTGTCTATGACAGCCCTTCAGATGCAGTGGCATACAGTTGAAGGCAAAAAACCACTGCAATCAGCGGTGGTAACATGTAGGCAATTTGCATACTGCTGTGTCAGCAGTAGGCAAAGTGCCTACACATCGGCACTGTACTGAATCAGCTGTCATAGACAGCGCCATCCCCCTTGAAAAGTAGTACTCTGGGAGCCCACCCCAGTGTGCTCATGCGCTCCCCCCCCACACACTGTATGGCCGATGGGGGTGCCCAATCCCCCATCGGCTCCGCTGCATTCCCCTCCCCCCACAAAGTTCCAGGTGCCACGCTGGAAGCCTACCCCAGAGTGGCAACAGTTCTGTAAGGCCGACAGGGGTGCCCAATCCTTGTCGGCTCCACTGTATCCCCCCCAACAGACTTCCAGGTGGCACGCTGGGAGCCCACCCCAGCATGGCAACAGTCCGTATGGCCAATGGGGGTGCCCAATCCCCCATCCGCTCCACTGCCCCCTCAAACAGCCTTCCAGCTGCCATGCTGGGAGCCCTCCCCAGAGTGGCAAAAGTCCCACATCGTCTTTAAAAAAAACATGCCCTGTAAGAAAAAATGGTCCCTCACTGACTGTCTTGAACCAGTGCCCACCCTTTGTGCACCCTGCCTCCCCACACCACCATCTCACCCCATGCTTACCTCCTGATGCCAGTGTGATGATCTTCAGTGGACTGGGAACAATCTGCACTCTTCAAAGCCGACCGCGAACTGAGGAAATGCCGGTAAGCTGTATAATGGAATAAATAGGTTTTTTTCAACTTTGATGCATATCTCAGGCATTTTTGGGAATTTGTTCACCAAATTTTCAACATGGGGTTCTTGGAACCCAACCTCATGAATTCTGGTACTGTCATTTCGTTGTTTGGTCCCAAAAGGTGATTTTGCAGTCACTGCATGGAACCACCTTTCAGGACCGATTTACAAAATGACAGTGTAAATAGTTCATGAGGTAGGCTCCCAAAAACCCTATGTTGAAAATTTGGTGAAAAAATTCCCAAAAATGACTGTTTTATGAGCATGCATTGCGCAGTTCCTACGAACACTTGTAAGTTCGCAAATTTTTTGTATTTTCACTCCAGATTTTCAAAATTGCCATTTTACCACACCTCCTTATGAGCAGTACAGATGTCATTTTTCAGATCTTGCCCAAAATGTGTTTCTGCGCATGTAGCGCACAATGGCACAGTCGGTGTGCAAAATCAATGTTTGGAACAGATTAAGAAAATCACTGTGACACTGTTCATGAGCAGAGGTCTTAAAATGGCTATGTTAAAAATTTGGTGACAAAAGTCCATAAAATGACTGTGTTACAAGCGAGCATTGTGCAGTTTCCAAGAACCCTTGTAAGTTCATAAATTTGTAATATTTTCAGTCCAGATTTTCACCAGTGGCATTTTTCCATTCTTCTTTATGAACAGTACAGCTGTCATTTTTCATACTATGCCCAAAATGTGTTTTTATACTTCCAGCGCAGAAATGCGTGGTCGCTGTGGGAAATCACTGTTCGGGACAGATTAAGAAAATCACAGTGACACTGTTCATGAGCGGAGGTCCCAAAATGCCTGTGTTGACAATCTGCTGTAAAAAATCCCCAAACTAATTACATTACAGGTGTGCGTTGCACAGTTTCTAAGCACGCTCGTGACTTCATCAGTTTTTTTAATATTTTCACTGCAGATTTTCAACATTGCCATTTTTTACACCTCCCCATGAACAGTAAGCTGTCATTTTTCACATCCTGTTCGAAATATATTTTCACACCTGTGGTGCTAAATGGCATAGTCGCTGTGCAAAATCAGCTTTTGGCTAACGAACTGACACTGCCACTGTCAATAAGGTGGGGTCACAAAAAAAAACTGTTGAAAATTTGGAGTGAAAATACCAATGAATGCCTGAGGCATTAGGATCTCCGACCATAATGCCCCACCCTGTAGAGACTGACAGGCATCAGGTGTGTGACTTGGGATTGTTGCCTGTAATGCTCATACCATTCCACCCCCACACTCAACCTGCAGCCAGTTAGAGGCATCGAGGTGTACCTTGGACTCTCCGGCCCCAAAGTTCACCCCATTCTCTTATACTGCACCCATCTCACCATATTTCCTCATGGAATGGGGTGAACATAAGGGCCAAAGACCCCAACGCACACTGTGACACTTGTCGGTGTCTGCAGGGTAGGGTGTGGTGAAATGGCGTGGCCATTATGCCTAACGGCCCAAAGGCACACCACAATGCCTGTCAGTATCTGCAGGGTGGTGGTGGGGTTGGCTTCAGTTCAATACTTCACTGCCATTCCTATTATGCAGCTCTGTAACTCCTACACTACCAATGCCAATGCCAGCAAGCAAACATTCAGCATTGACAAATGCTTGTTTTGTTTGCTTGCATGCATGCACAAGAGAAATATATCAGAGCCACTCAACAGTGTAGGGGCTGGGAAGGTGTGTGTGTGTGTGTGCGTGTAGGAGTGTGCAAAGTTAAAAAAAAATCCTCACTTTGACCAAACTTTGCAAAGTTCAAAAACTTAGCATAGTTCTTTAAAGATGAAAACTCAAACTTCACAGCTAATATACAGTACTCCTATGGAGTGTTGCAAATTGTGAGACTTTACAAAGTTTACTCTAGGTGAAGGAAGTTCTTGGATTACATGCATTACCATGTGCAAAGGTTACATGGTGTCTCTGCAACAGAAAACTGACTGTGAGAACTGTACTCTGTGTAGTCCTAGCAGTGCGTGTGTATGAGAAGACAGGATCTGAGTTCTCTGGGAGAGACCTTACTTCTTGGTGCAAAAGCCTCAAAAACAAAAGTTCTTTAAATCCATATTGCATATAGCTCATTGTCAAGCTTTATTTTAAGATATTTTTCAAAGTGTTTTTTTGCAGTTTTGTGCTATATATTAATACATCCCCAAGAGCCACTCATTGTGGGATATGAGTGGTTTTGTGCATGTTCTGCTAGAGAGAGAACAGCAAGTTGAGCTATTCTGGCTAGAGCAGAACACAAGTGAAACCACTCTTACCCACAACAAGTGGTGACAGAAGACGTGTGTGTGTATGTGTGTGTGTGTATATATATATATATACATATATAGATGCAGATATTATAGATTGAGGAAGCGCTCAAAGTCATTTAACAAAAAATGCCCTGGAATGTGCCCATGTCCAGGACATCTGCACGTGACACACTCTTCACAGAATAAGAGTGTCTCATGTACAGAGGAAAGAAGTGCTCCAATTCATCAGGAGCACTTCCTCGATCTATAATATTTTTTTATTGAAGTTTTAGTATGTGCTCTGTCTGTGTTTCTGTGTAGTCTATTTTCACTCTGCAGCACAGAAGCTGCATCGGGGAAAGGCCACTCAACATTTTTTTCTTTTCAAATTCCTTTTGCCGGTTGACTACCTTCAAATCTTATCCCATTTTGAGCATTTTGGAATCATCATCAGCAGCTATAATTGTTATTTTAATTGTTATTTTATGTGGCTCATATTAGAATAGTGAGCACATTTTTCTGGAGGTCTGGGTTTAGGTCCCACAGCCACCACTCTAATACTGCGTGAACCTAAGCTAGTTACTTAAATTCCCATCACTTTGTGTGCACCTTAAAAGAAGATTTTACTCAGTGTGCTTTCTATGCCCCAAAACATAAAATAAAACTAAACTGAGGTTTAATCCTTTGAGAAATAGACAGGTGTTTAGCATTGGGTAAGGCAGTATGTCCTTATCACAGCAGTAAAATGTATGGCTGAGCTAAGGGCAAGGCTCGTGGTGGCAGGGCAACAGCAGGAAAGGGACAAGCAGCTAGAAGGCAGCAGGCAGAAGTAGTCTATGGTTCTAAAAAAATGAGTGCAGATGATGTGGCCATCACTGGCAGCAGTAGCCTTAGAATATCTGAGCTATCACCCATCTAGCATGAGTGCTGAATGTGTTTTCAGCTCAGCAGGGGATATTATGATGGACAAACGCACCATCCTTTCCCCCACCAATGTTAGTATGCCGACATTTATCAGAATGAATCTGCATCATATTTTCTCAAGTAGGACAGCATCAGTTTGGGCACCACTCACACATGAGGATATGGAAGCTGAAGACAGGCATGGCATATCATCCTCAGCACAGGCAGAGGCAGGCATGGTGGAAATGGAGAAGGACTTGGACTTCCCTGGAGGAGAAAATTCTGTCATTAAAAAGGGTACAGATAAATTCCTTGCATCACAGCAAGACAACATTATTGAACGAGTAAAAGGAATTCATGTCATGTGAAAAACATACTTTTTTCAGTGCTGTTGTTATGTGATGTGTGTGAGACACAGTTGGAAACCAAATTTTCTCAGTTTTCTTATAATTTCTAATTTGGAATAATATTTTTAATGCATATATGCCTGCCCTGATTTTATTAAGCCTTGTCTCTAATTTGTGTGGCAGGAGGTTAAGAGGTATGCCAAAAAAATACCTGAGGAGAGGAGGCACTGTGGATCACCTTGGAGACTGGAAAGGGCACCACAATCCACACAGGGGTTGTGTACAGACCCCCATGTCAGGGGGAGGGAATGGGCAAGGATATGATAGAAGGCATTCTTAGAATGACAGAGAAAGGGGAGATACTGTTGATGGGAGACCTTAATATGCCAGATGTTAACTGGAGCACATTTGCTGCAGCCACATCCAAGAGCAGGGCCATTCTTGATGCCCTACAGGTGGCAGGCATTAGACAGCTAGTTTCGGAACCCACTCATGAGGGAGCAATCTTAGACCTCATACTCTCAAACGGGGGACAGTGAGAGGATCTCAGAACTAGAAGTGGGTTGCCATCTGGGGACAAGTGACCATCAAACAGTGTGGTTCACGTTAAACTCAGCTACAGAGTCAAGCCATACAAAAGTGAGGGTACTGGACTTTAGGAGGGCTGACTTTGGCAAGATGGGAGAGTGCCTCAGAAAAGCACTAGCAAACAGGCTAGAAGGAGGTGTGGAGCAACAATGGGGAATCATCAAACTGCCATCACAGAGGCAACAAGCCTTTGTGTGAAGCAAATAAACAAATCTAAATGAAAGAAAAATCCAATATGGTTCTCAAAAGAGGTGGCTGTGAAAGCCAGGAAGAAAAAGATGGCATTCTGGAAGTATAAGGAAACACAGAAGGAGCAGGACAGAGAGCTGTACCAGTTAAGGCAGAAGGAAGCAGGGAGGGAAGTCAGAATAGCAAAGGCCCAAACTGAGGAAAAGATAGCCAACTCAGTTAAGAAGGGGGATAAAACCTTTTATAGGTACATCAGCGAGCGTAGAAAGACAAAGGGAGGGATAGTGAGGCTGAATAGAATGAACGGTGGGTGGGCAGAGGGGGACAGTGAAAAAGCAGGGATACTGAACAAATATTTCTGCTCAGTATTCACAAAAGAGGAGGGGGAAGTGCCTAATCCAATTAACAGAAGCACTCTTGATAAGGGGGTCGATCCCAGTCCTGTCACAGAAGAAAGGGTTCTGCAAGAACTCCTAAAACTGAAGGTGGACAAAGCAATGGGTCCTGATGGAATTCACCCCAGAATTCTAAAAGAATTATGGGAGGAACTAGTGAAACCACTGGCTACTCTTTTTAATAAATCATGGGAGGATAGTGTGGTACCCGAGGACTGGAGGAAGGCGGATGTGATTCCCCTTCACAAAAGTGGGACCAAGACAGAGGCAGGAAACTACAGACCTGTCAGTCTGACCTCTGTGGTAGGGAAAGTGATGGAGTCACTTCTGAAGGAAAGAATAGTTGAGTACCTAGAGGCCAGTGGAGCACAGGACCCAAGGCAGCATGGGTTCACAGCGGGAAGGTCATGTCAGACGAATCTAATAGATTTCTTTGACTGGGTGACCAAAGTAGTAGACCAGGGAGGGGCTGTGGACATGGCCTACCTAGACTTTAGCAAGGCATTTGACACAGTCCCACACAAAAGATTAATAGTCAAATTAACCAGCCTGGGAGTGGGTCCCAGGGTGGTAGCCTGGGTAAAACATTGGCTGCATAACAGGACAAAGAAGGTAATTGTAAATGGAGTCCACTCTGAAGAAAGAGGTGCTACTAGTGGGGTACCGCAGGGTTCAGTATTGGATCCAGTCCTTTTTAATGTCTTGATCAGTGACATTGCAGAGGGACTGGAAGGAAAAGTATGCCTTTTTGCAGATGACACAAAGATATGCAACAGGGTTGATACACAAGGAGGCATGGAAAGGATGAAAAGGACTTGGCAAGGTTGGAGGAATGGTCAGAAGTATGGCAGCTAGGATTCAATGCAAAGAAGTGCAAAATATGCACCTGGGAAACAAGAACCCAGGGGAAGAATACACAATGGGTGGGGAGGTAGTAACAACAACAAAAAAGGAAAGGGACCTGGGGGTAATCATATCAGATGACCTTAAGGTTAGCAAGCAATGTGAGAAGGCAGTAGGGAGGGCTGGGGGTATACTGGGATGTATAGGGAGAGGCATCAGCAGCAGAAAACAGGAAGTTGTTATCCCTCTGTACAGACAGTTGGTGAGACCCCATCTGGAGTACTGTGTCCAGTTCTGGAGACCCCATCTCCGCAAGGACATAGGATAGAGGTAGTCCAGAGGAGGGCAACTAAAATGGTGCAGGGTCTGCAAGAGAAGCCATATGAGGAGAGACTAAAGGAGCTTAATATGTATACCCTTGAGGAAAGAAGGGAGAGGGGGGACATGATAGAAACTTTTAAGTACCTCAGTGGAATCAACAAAGTCCAAGAGGGTAGCATCTTTCAGAAAAAGAGACTTGCAAGAACAAGGGGACACAATTTAAAGATAGAAGGAGGGCAGTTCAGGGGCAATGTGAGGAAGTATTATTTCACAGAGAGGGTAGTGGATGCATGGAACAGCCTTCCTGAGGAGGTTGTGGGGTCTAAAACTGTGAGAGAATTCAAGAATGCATGTGACAGACATAAGGCAATTCTTGTGGGGGGTAGGAAGAAATAGGCTGTTGGTTAACTAGGATCTGCGGCCTATCCTGTAGGTAGGGAAATGGGCAGACTAGATGGGCCTAGCAGTCCTTATCTGCCATCAAAGTCTATGTTTCTATGTTTCTATGACTGTGCTCTGCAGCCTCTGCGTGCCTGCCACCTCATCTCCTCCTATCGGTGTTGATGCTGCTGCCTGAAACAAGTACCCAACTGTGCTGCACTGCTGCTGCTGAATGCCACCTCTTTCTCTGTGGTGAGTGTCATAGATTCTTGAACTGGGGGTGCAACATAGGTGCTCCACCTGCTATTCTTCCCTGAAAGAAAAATGCCAACCAGGCATAATTTCTGGAACTGGGGTGCCACATGGGTGCTCCATCTGCTGTGCTTCCCTGAAAGACAAATGACAACCAGCCAAAATTTCTGGAAATAGGACTGCAACACAGGTGTTCTGCCTGTTTTCTCTTCTGCTGTGGACAACAAACTGAAAGAAGGAGACACTGGTGTCACAAACTCACTCAGCAGGTCGGGTCCTCTGCTCCCACAGTGCCAACCTCAGAGCGCAAGAGTGTGAACAGGTAACAGACAGGGTAACCCTCCTGTCTGCTTGTGAGTTTGAATCACCTTTAGTCTTAAGTTCTGGGGGGATTCAAACTGTGAACCTTATGCTAGGGTACCTAACTGTACAGGCCCATATAACCTGCTCTTCACGGGGATGCCAGATATCTTTCACCTAAGGGCACCTAACTAGGTATTCAAAATGAACCCTTAAAACTCTATAAAAGACCTTAGGTATATTCTTCCATTTTCCCAGTTTAGTAACAACATCAAGATCTGAACAGTTTTTGTCAGTCTTAACCCTCTATACGTCATGTGTGAAAAGAACTTCAAAGACACACACAGGCAATCTTTTCAAAATAATATCTTTACTAAAATGGATAAAAATATGTAAAATGTAAACACAGAACACCATATCAAAAAGCATACAAACACTTAAAAGAAAACAAAGAAAACTACAAAACATAAAATCCTACCACAGTACAATTAGACTTTTTCCATCTAATGTATTACCTCATTAGTGCTTATAGTTAGATCTTGTTTCTTAATAGCCCAAAAAGAAATATCACTAAGATCAGACACAAGTCTTAGGTTAAACTGTCTCTCTCACACATCCCTTCTGATGTCATCTAGCTCCTCCTTGCTGAATACAAAAACTAAACAAACATGATGTCCTATCAGGAGGTGTATTAAATAAGGTGACATCAGCCAAAACTCGTTTTCCAAATATGACTCCTTAATTAACATTTTCTCTTTTGATCTCAAGCAGTTCCTATTCCTGAGGCATATCAAAGAGTTTTATAGCTTTTTAACTCCAATTGATATTAAATGTTCTTCCTTTTAAGACGTCATAAAAGTGCATGATCTCCATCCTCTGGCAGACTCATGAAGTCCCATTTCATTTCCTCTTCAAAGAGACTAGACATGTCATAAAAAGGTAATAAAGTGCCACTCTGAAGTAAGTCAGTTAATTAAATGGGTCTTGCTTCACTGAAACCTGGGGGGTGGATCACCCATGTCACAGCTACCTCATGTGAGACAATCACACACTACATTTTTATATTACAAATATCATAGAACAATCATAACCAGCTGGCCAAGCATCACACTCCTTCCCACCTAGACTGAATTTGGGGGCTCTATCCCCTGCATGGGATGAGCTTCCCAAATCAGTTCACTCCTCATATACACGCGACAGGCCATCGGCATTCTTATTGGTCACTCCAGCCCTATGTAAGATTGCCATGTCATACCCTTGCAAGGCAAGACTCCATCTTAATGGTCTGCCATTAGTTTTTTCCCATTTGGGTCAGCCAAACCAGGGGTTGTGGCCAGTTTGTACCGCAAAATGCTGCCCATATAAGTATGGCTCCAACTTCTTTAGGGCCCACACTGTGGCAAGACACTCTTTTTCCACAGTTGAGTAAGCCTGCTCCCTGGGAAGTAACTTTTTACTCAGGTACACTACAGGGTGATCTTTCCCTTGGTTGGATGTCTGATTCATACTGCCCCAATACTCACGCCTGAGGCATCAGTCTGGACTATGAAAGGTCTGCTATAGTCCGGACTTGTCAATACAGGAGCACTGCACAGTACCTCCTTCAGTCTGGTAAAGGCTTTTTCACAGGCTGGTTTCCAGGTAATTTTCTTAGACATCTTTTTCTTTACCAGGTCAGATAGGGGAGTGGCGGCACTGTAATCAGGTACAAATTTGCTATAGTACCCTGCTGTCCCGAGAAAACTCCTGACTTGCTTCTGCATTTCTGGTCTGGGCCATGCCTTGATCACCTCTATTTTTACTTGGTTAGGATGGAGCTGTCCCTGGCCTACAACATGCCCAAGGTATGCCACTTCAGCCATGGCCACCTGACACTTCTCAGCTTTGACAGTGAGCCCGGCCCTCTGTATCCTGCCCAGCATTTCCCTAAGGTGGGACAGGTGTTCCTCCTAGCTGGCACTAAAGATGGCAATGTCATCTAGGTATGCCATGGAATACTCCTCAGCACCATTTAACACCTGGTTCACCAAAATTTGGAAAGTGGCCGGAGCGTTCTTCATTCCGAAAGGCATTACTTTAAATTCAAATAAGCCTATCGGAGTGATGAAGGCTGACCTCTCCCTAGCTCTGTCTGTTAACTCTTCTTGTTAATACCCCTTTGTCAGGTCAATAGTCGTAAGGTAGGTCGCCCCTCCCAACTTGTCCAGGAGTTCATCCATCTGGGGCATCGGGTGGGTGCCTGACTTTGTGACTGCATTCAGTCCACGATAGTCCACACAGAAACAAATAGAGCCATCTGGCTTGGCCACAAGGACTACGGGTGAAGCCCAGGGGCTATGGGATCTCTAGATTACCCCTAAATCCAGCATTTCCTCCACCTCCCTCCTAATGTCCTTTTGGACAGCCTCTGGCACCTGATATGCTGTCTGCCGTATGGGCATCTGTGTCCCTGTCTCCACATCATGCGTAGCTAAGGGGGTTAGTCCAGGCTTGGTGCTAAACAGTGGGGCAAAGTCTGCTAAAACCTCCCTTACTTCCTGGATCTTGTCCGGGGCCAGCTGGAGTGACAATTTAACTACCTCCTCAGAGGACTCCCACTTGCTTTCTTCCAGCAAGTCCAGAAGGGGTCTCCTTCATCCATCCCCTTCCCAGGACTACATACTACAAACACCATGTCAGCCCTATTAGCATATGGCTTCATCATGTTGACATGGTACAGTCTTTCTGTCTGTCTTGTGTCAGGTAACTGTATGATATAGTTCACATCATTTACCTTCCTAACTACTTAGTATGGTCCTGCCCACTCAGCCTGCAGCTTGTCTTT
Source organism: Neoceratodus forsteri (assembly GCA_016271365.2). Taxonomy (NCBI): domain Eukaryota; kingdom Metazoa; phylum Chordata; order Ceratodontiformes; family Ceratodontidae; genus Neoceratodus; species Neoceratodus forsteri. The sequence continues at coordinate 961,887,349 of CM028132.1, read as the reverse complement.
CTGGACCAGAATAAGGACCATGACTTCCTGACCCACCGGGTACAAGCGATCTCTGGCTCTGCTGTCATACCACACTTTCTGTTCTGTTGGGCAGCTGCCAAGTTGCTCTGGGCTGTCCCCATCAGCTCCTTCAGCCTTTCCCTAAATCTAAGGATGTAATCCACTATGGGAGTTCCCTTTGTGGCATGCTTGCCTTCCCAGTCCTCCCGGATCAAGTCTAGGGGCCCACGTACCCAGCATTCATATAAGAGTTTGAAAGGGGAAAATCCTGTTGACTCTTGGGGCACCTCCCTGTATGCAGACAACAGGTGAGGCAGGTATTTCTCCCAGTCACTCCCATGCTGTTCAGCAAACGCTTGGAGCACTGACTTCAGGGTACCATTAAATCTTTCCACAAGCCCATTGGCTTGCGGGTGATAAGGTGTCATGTATTTCTGCACCACCCCACTCTTCTCCCACAAACATTTCATCAGGTCTAACATGAAGGAACCTCCTCGATCAGTGATAACCTCTAGCGGAAACCCAAGACAGGAGAAAATCCCAAGTAAGGCATCTGCCACTTTGTCTGTCCTCAGTGAGGATAGGGTGACTGCCTCAGGGTACCAGGCAGCATAATCCATCACAGTCAGGATGAATCTCTTCCAAGAGGAGCTGGGGGTATTTAAAGGACCCATAATATCCATTCCCACCCTCTGCAATGGCTCCTCCACTATGTGCAATGGAGTTAGGGTGATTTCGGTTTTCTTACCTGCCTTTTCTATTTCTTGGCACTGTTGACAAGACCTGCAATACTCCTTCACCTGCTGGGTGAAGTTGGGCCAATAGAAATTCTGGGCCAACCGCTGCGTAGTGTGTGTGATTCCCAGATGACCAGACATAGGAATATCGTATGCAGTCTTGAGCAACTGCTCACGGTACCCCTGAGGAATGACAAGCTGCCTGCCTATCACCCTTCCCTCTGTCTTCACAGCCTGAGTATACATCAGTCCATTTTCCCAATAAACCTTATGTTTATCGTCACCTCCCTGTGCTCCGTCAGAGTCTGCCCAAGCCCTCAGCTTCTCTATACTAGGGTCACTTTTTTGAGCAGCTGCAAAACTCCTTACATATTCCCAAGGTATGGGACTGGTCCCCTTCAGTCTCTAAACTAAGGTCCCTAGCACTAGCATCAGGGCACTCAGGATCACTGTCATCCCTAACCCTCAGACACTGTGTCACCTATTCTTCTATGGAGTAACCCTCCATAGCTGTGTGGTTAATAGCTACTGGGGAAATTTCTACCCCTTTTTCATTAGTCTCCATATCAGAAGACACAGGCTGGGAACCAGCCTCCCAGTGGTTTCCACAATGGCTTCTGTGGGGTCCAGGGAACTACAATTTTCCTTTGCTGCTTGGCTATGGATAACTGCACACACCAACCCCTGTTTGAGATTATTGCCAAGGATGACACCAACTGCTAATGTTTTGGCTACAGCCACCTGTTGCACAGTTTCCCCTGTTTCACCCCAATCTAGGAGGACACTAGCAAGGGGCAATGTTTTCTCCTCACCAGTAAAGTCTTGTACAATTACAAATTCATTGGGTATAAGCTGACCATGCTCTACCAAATCCCCTTTTACCAATGTCAGGGATGCCCCTGTGGCCCTTAACCCTTGTGTCTGTAAATCATTCACCGTGACTGGGTGCATGTGTTCCCTCATGTTCACCGGCATGCTTCCAGGGACACACAAACAACCCACTTCTTTCCTAGCTCCATGCTGCATATTGCTCGTCCTTTTTGGACACTGTCTGGCAATATGCCCAGTTTCTTTACAGACCCAACATTAGTTTCTTTTCTCAGAGAACTCTTTTCTCTGAAACCTGGGGCTAACTGGTTTCGGTGGAGGCAGTGAGGGTTTTAGCTGCCCTGAAGGCATGCTTTTCCCTTTCTGCACTGTCATGCCCACCCCATTTGCTCTTAGAGCAGGTCTGCTCTTGGCATAGTGATCCGAGAGTTCAGCAGCCTCTTGCACAATTTTGGGATCTCGGTCCTCCAGCCAGGTTTTCAGCTCTGCTGGGCATGCCCCAAAACACTGTTCTAGCAAAATAGCATTTTCAATCTTACCTACAGAGTTTGCTTCAATTTCTTCCTACCAACATTTTAAAAACTGACATTGTTTTGTGGCTAGCTCCTCTTAGCTCATATCAGGGCTTCTCCTGAACTTACAGAATTTAGCTTCTGCAGTTAAATCAAACATTTTTAAAAGTGCAGCTTTAAGTTTGCTGTAATTATTACTGTCCTCATTGTCCATTTAACCCAATGCATCCCGAGCTTTCCCTGTAAGTAGTGGGGATTGCTGGAAGCTCCAGGACCCTTTAGGAATTTTAGCCTGAATACAATTTTTTTCAAAAGAATTTAAAAAGGCATCCATATCCTTCCTCTCTTTAAATTCAGCTATCAATTCAGAATTCAATTTGTAACCCAGTCCTATAGTTCCAGTTAAACCCAAGCCATTTACCTGCTCTGGTGCTGGTGGTTGGAGTTGTAGCTTCTCCAGTTCATGTCGCCTCTGGTGCTCATGCTATTCACGATCTTCCTCTCACTGTTCTCACTCCCTCTTCTCCTCTGCAGCTCACTGTTCTTGTTCCCTCTTCTCTGCAGCTCACTGTTCTCATTTCTCTTCTCTTTGGAACTCCAGCTCCATTCTGCACAACTCAATCTGTAGCCTGATTGCTTCTGACTCCAGAATGCTGGTGACCTTCCCCTTCTGCTGTTGCCCTTCACTGACACTGGCCCTGCTGTCATCCTCACCAGATCTGGACACTGCACTGGTTGTTAGCCCCTCCACGCTCAAGGTTTGGTCCTTTATAGTCACAATCTGTGACCCAATGCTCTTTGCATCTGCTGCCATCAGGGCATCCATGAAGTTCTGCTTGGTGGCTCTCACCTCATACAGGACTCCTCTATCCTGGCACAACTGCCTCAAGTAGTCTACAGTGTCCCGCTGTAGTTGTAAGCCATCTTCTTCCCTAACTGTGGCTACTCTAACTTGCACTCTTTAGAAAAAAAATAAAACAGGTAGGAATTTGACTGTAAGCAAAATTATATAGTTCTGTTTCCTTTTTAAAAATAAATCACTGCCTTATTTTACAAGTGAGTTGTACAGTATTAAGCTGACACACTGAACAGTTAAAGCTTGTGTTACCAAATGTATCCCACCTCTGCCACCAATCAGCCAAAAATGCACTCAGCAGGTCAGGCTCTCTGCTCCCACAGTGCCAACCTCAGAGCACAAGAGTGTGAACAGGTAACAGACAGGGTAACCCTCCTGTCTGCTTGTGGGTTTGAATCATCTTTAGTCTCAAACACTGGGAGAATTCAAACTATGAACCTTATGCTAGCATACCCAAATGTACAGGCTCAGATAATCTGCCGGTATAACTATAAAGTTAAAATTGAAACTGGAGGAGACAGTGGTAATAGAATGACTCAGAAGATGGTGTGAGTGTGCCACCACCACTGAATGACAGACCAGGGCCTGCTCCACCTGCTCTGTGACCTGTGCCACCCACTGTACCTGTGCATGCACCAGACCCCCCACTTAACCTAGGCAACACCATACTTTTCTGGACTCTTAGTCCAGTGTAAATACCAGACACTGGATTAATGTGAACCTCTTGCCATGCCTGACATCACTGGTGATGCTTCACACTTTGGCCTCCTCCAGTCCTCCTCAAACAACATGCATCACTTCCTCCTCCTCCATCTCTTGCCTCCAGATAAACCTGAACTCTTAACCCAGCATAAATGCCAGACACATTTACTATTGTGTGAACCTGCCTCTGTTTTTCTGCTGCCGCTCCAGTCAGCAAAATGCCTACTCCTCCTCCCGTCACCATAGGGCATCATTGTGCTATTACACGTCATAGCCATCACTAATGTGATGGTAAGTATCATTCCATTTTTTTGTTTTTTTACTTCTCTATTTTCATTTTCCTTTTACAGGTACAAAAGACAGGGAATGGACTAGACTCTAAATAATTTCACTCTTGTGTTCACAGATCTCCTCTCTTGCTGCCTCATCCTCAACAACCAGCAAGCCACTGCCTCATCCTCTGGTGCACTACTGTACCATTACATGGCCTGGCCATTGCACCAGTATGATGGTAAGTATCATTCTAGAATTCTTTTTCCTTTTTCTTTTCAGTTTTTATTTCACAGATACACTGTGAGTCCATGCCAAGGGCTGCCAACTGAGGAAAAGAACAATAATTTCAGTCTTGCCTTCTTAGGTGACAGCAGCAACAGTAAGACTGTAAGAGAGACAATGGATATACCATGTGGCCACCATAGTTGCCAACTGAGAAAGAATAATCGGTCTCTTCTAGTCCTGTGCGGAGTGTAGAATTCTGCTGGTGGAATTAGCATGGAATGACCATTCTACCCATGGACTCTCCCCCAGAAATTCACTGGTCCTTCTGTGAAATTCCACCTGCTGTAATCCATGAAATTGTATTCTGTGGAACAACATTTTTCTGTGGAAAATCATTCTGCAACCATTTCTGTGAAACAATATTGAGATCCTTGGAATATATTTCCATGGAAATGTAGTGGAAACCCCCTTCCACATTTTTCTACCATGGAATTCTGCTGTTCTGCCTCTGATGAAATTCAATGGAATTTCAATGGAATTTCTAAAATTCCATGAAATTCCATTCTGCTGGAATTTGAAAATTCCACACACCACTAGTCTCTCTTCTTCACAAGTTACAGCTGGGATGGGAAAATGCATCTATTGTGCAGCCACAACAGTGGCAAAGTCAGGCTAAATATTTTTTTTCTTCCCAGGTGACATATATTGTAAGACTTGGAGTGAACAATGTATATGCTGTCTGTGTGGTCAGTCACCCACAGTGGCTACTTTAGAAAGATCTACATAATTTTTCCTTGTCTTTCCAGGTCTCCTCCTCTTGCTTTCTTCTCATCCAGGAAGCAAGATTTCTCCTCCTCCACCTCCTCTGTCTAGGGCACTTTCGTTCCATTTCAAGGCCAGGCCACCATCAATGTGATGGTAGGTATCTTTTCCAAAAGTTATTTTTTCTTTTCATTTTTAAATTTTGCTTTCCTTTCTCAGGTGTACTGTAATCCAATAAGGAGCGCACTGCAGTTTAAATCATTTCTATATTGTATTAATTTCAGGTCTATTTACATATTGCCATCAAGATGAATTCCTCATCCTCATACAGCAAACAAGCCATTGCCATAGTCTAATCTCCACCAGGTGAGTGATGTGGTGAAACTTGATGCTGCTGTCTCATTGTACAATTTGTCACACACTGGAAAAATACCTGAAACGAGAGACATAGGAGCAGACAACAGTTATAAAGTGACATACAGATACTGATAACATTTAAGAAAAAAAAAACGGAAAAAATACTCACCTCCCATGGTAGAAAACATTCCTAAATTAAATAACCAGATCTGGGCATGACCCATGCAGCAACAGGATTCCATCACCGTAGTGATAAATACTGTACCTCCTTAGAGAGAAATGGTTACAAAAATGTTAAGAAATATAATGGTTTCAAGTACCCACTCAACCCCAGAATAAGACCCAAAAAAATATATGCATTCACTGGTAGGTCACTACAGACTTGATACTCAAGTTGAAGATCATCATCTGGATCCAATTATTGTACACTGCATTCACAAAGTACAGTAGCAGCAGCAATAAGATTTCTGGGGCACATCACATTTCTGGGTGTCATGAGAATTTTTCCAGCCATGAGAATTCACTTTTATTTTTTGGGCACTAAAGTGCATCTTGACAGTTGCTGTGAAGACTCACACAGCACAGCACCAGCGGGCAGCAACAGCACATAAGATTTCTGGAAATGCTTCTCATTTAAAGAGTTTTTGGGGCAGTTACACACAATGAACTACCATATGGCAGCATATGGCAGCCTGTCAAATATTTTGGCACACTCAGAAGAATTCTGGGAGAAGAGAATTTATGTAAATTGTGATTTATGCGCAGTTATCATTAAGTAAGTCACAATAACAGTGTTGTAAAAACATACAATACAATACCATCTAGCACTACCTGTAGCAGCCTGACATATTTATTGTGGTAGTTGAGAAACATTCTGGGAGTACAGAATTTATGTATATTGTGCTTTTCTCATATTTTGCCCTAAAGTGTTGGTTTTTCTTACAGTTTCCCCTAAAGTGTTATACTTTTCTCACAATTTCCCCTAAAGTGCACAATAAGAACTGTGGCAGGGGAACTGTATCATATCACATCAACTTGTAGTAGAAAGCAGTAGCACAATATATTTACTCTGGTAGCTGAGAAAAATTCTGAGAGAAAAAGTCAGTGATAGTGTAAGGAGTGCTCAGTTGCTCAAGAAAGAGAACAATAGAGAGAGGAAATCAGAATTTTTTTTTGGTTAAGCAGCAGGAGGATTGATAGTTGACAGAACATTTTGAATAGACAGATGAAAGGAGTATCAGAAATCAGGACAGAGAGAAATTAAAATGTACACATTTGTTTGTGGGTTTTTTTTTACTTTTAAATTTTTATTTTACAACAGGTAATGATATGAATAAAGCTGAAAGTAAGACAGATAACATAGCTGAAATAAAGGAGAATAAAGACTTATAGTAGCAGGCTATGGCCTGAGAACAGAGGGTACAATGCCACCACGAAGTTCTTTATGACCTTCAAGAATGGTCCATTGGTCTTGAAGTAACACCTCAATACTTTCTTTTATGGTAACAACTTCCTGGGAGAGCTTCCCCATCTCCCCACACAGCTGTACCACTACTGTATGGAAGGATGTAGTAGGAGGCTCTGAAGCCAGTCTCTCAAGTGACCCTCAGAGCATCCAACCCCACCTACAGCTCCCTCTTCTACTCTCCTCTGTCCCCTATGTGTCCCTCTCCGGGACCTGCCCACCACATGATGACCCACCACAATGCCTCTTTTTCTGCTGACCACCATGTGGCATGGAAGAAGCACCGGGGTGTTACACCCCTCAGATATTTCATTCTTCTTCCTCACATGCTCCTTCTACTTCTGGTACTGCCTCACCTTAACGTCGGTGTGCTGACCACCTGTGCCCAAATGGCTGCCCCATTTCCCAAACCGAACAACAAAGTGACACAATGTGCATCTTGTCACGCTGTTGTCAGTGAGGTCACAATCGCAGAAAAGTCCCAAATAAGGGACTTTTGCTGCTGTCAAATGGAGAAGCCCCATGGTCCAGGGTGTGACTCCTTCTCCTCATAGGGATCAGGTGGCAGCACAACTATGGGGGAGGCACAAGAGCAGGTGCTGCAGCAGGTACAGGACCTACAGGAGCAGGGTCAGCTGGTCATGGTTGTACCACTACATGCTGCTACTGGACCTGCACTGTGAGTGGGTGGGGGCTTTTGATCCAAAACATTGCCACTTCAGATGGATGGGATGGCATGTCCCTTCCATCAACTCCATCCCCCTCTGCTTTCTGGGATTACTTCCAGTCCCTGTCCCCCCAGTGTTCTCCTCACCAGTCCCACTCATTTTAAGTAGAAAAAAAAGCAAGAGTTAAAAAACTGAGTAAAAGGAAGAAAAATAGATCAAATAAAAGTGAGGCATATAAAGAAAAATACATCCAAATGACAACTAAATTGATTCTCAGAAACTGCTAAATAGAAGATGGCAAAACAAACAAACAAAAAAAAGCCTCAGAAGTTGATTTTGATTGCTTTTATAGAGCCTCTGAATGCAGCAGATCTGATCTCTTTCACTAACTCACTCAGACTACAAAACAAAACTAAGGCTCATGCTGTATATAGTGAAGTAGCACGTGACCTGCAGAAGCTGTTTCCATGTGAGCTGATGGCACTTGTTTACCAAAATGTGCCCAAAGCACCACTAAGGTGAAGTTGTAGATGAAGTTGACACAGGGAAATTTTCAAGTAAATGTCAAAAATTAATGAATTACTCCGCAAAGGTGAATTTGATGAATTTACTCATGGGTCAATTAAAACTTTACACACTTTCTAGCTGTGCACTGTAAATAGCCAATGAAGCTCACCCTGCAGGAGGCTTGGGTGTCATCACTAAATCCTGACAAGACTTCAGCTGATGCTGCTGAGCTGGCTGATGGAGGGATAGTTTTCACATATGAAAGGATGCAGTCACACCTATCACATCATGGCTACATTCTTTCATATTTTTGCTATCAGGCAGCAAAGCAGCATCCCCCACCTGAACCCAACTTTGTAAACAACAGCCAGTATTCACTTCTGCCAGTAGTATCCCCCTTCCTGTCCCTCCTGTCCGACCATCTGTTGACTGCATGCACAATACCACTGGCCAAAAGCACAACAACCCCCCCAAACTCTGATGCTTGGGTACCCAACACCACCACCACCACTAGAAATCAAAAAGCACAACAAACTGCCCCCACCACACACACACACACACACACACTAAAGTCCAGTAGTTGGGTGTCCAGTCCCACTGCCAGAAAGTTCAACAACACTCACCCCCCCAGGGTCCAGTGGTCAGTTGCACAACTGTCACTGGAAAATGTTACCCCCCCAACAGCATACAACACTGGGGTGCCCACCCTCACTACCACCAAACCAGCTGATACATACACAACAAAGAAAATGGTCCTTTAGCCTCCTGTTTATTGTGTTTTTAAACCTGAAATGAAGAAAATTATCTATTGGCATGTTCTTCTGTACTCACCCTCTGTCCACCCCAACCCCCACCAACTAACCCCCCCAGCACCCACCACCCCATCCCCCATGCCTTGTAACTCTTATTTACTTATCCAGTCTATCGATGAACTCCTCTTACGACTGGCACATCTGCTGCTCCAGAGCTCAACAGTGAACTGACTGAAAACAAAGTAAGTTCATTTAATAATGTTTCAATGCATTTCAAACTTTTACTCATAACTTTGTCATTTTTTTAATATTATTGCCTCAAATTTTCCACACAGACCTTTTTATGCCACTTCATAAACAAGGGAGGTATTATTTTTCAAATCTCCTCTGAAACGTGTTTTTGCAGTTGCTCTGCAAAATCACCTTTCAGACAGAATGCATAACATTCCACCAGTCTTGATCATAATCAGGTCATAAAAAGACTATGACCCTGATATTCAAAAGGTTTGTGACTGGTGCAACCAATTAGGGGGAAGGGAAAATTGTTTAACCAGGAAAGGCACACTAAGCCAAAGCTTGTTTATAGGTGTGACCTGGGAGCACAAGGAAGTTAAGTGACTTGCTCAGCATCACACAGTATGCAGCTGGGGGCTGTAGGATTCAAACTCATGTCTCCTGGCTTGCAGCTCAGAGCCCTAAACCACTGTGCTCTAGTGCATCAGCCATTTAGTGCCTGTTTCCTATATTCATCCAGTAGCGCTGTGCTGTGCTGAAATAGAAATAGCATGCAAAATTGGGAATATTATATTAATGGGGGACTTTAATTTGGCAGATATAGACCAGTGTGAAAATACAGCAAAAACCTTGAATAGTAAAGTACTTTTGGCTACACGTGCTCAGCTTCATCTAAAGCAGAGTGTTTTTCATCCAACAAGAGGTAATAATTTGTTGGATATAGTCTTGCATCGTGATTTACTCAATGTTTATGATGTGTTAGCTGAAGCACCTCTTGACAGCACTTACCATAATGTTATTTCCTTTAAATTAAAATGCTTTTGGGAAGTTGATTCAGAGTCATTCTCAATTTATATGTATGAAAAAGCAAGTATCTCTGAGATGGAACAAGTCTTTGAACCGATAGACTAGGAAAAAGAACATGCTGACCTTACATTACAAAAATATTGGGAGCTTTTGTATGATTCTGTAATATACATTAAAGAAAAGTTTATACCATGTAAAATTAAACGTATAAAAGGGAAACTACAGCCCAAATGGCTAACAACATCCATAAAGAAACTTATAAACAAATGCAAAATATGCTAAACATCTAAAATCAAAAACAACTAATAATTGGACAAAATATATTTGTGTACAAAAACACTATAAAACTGTTATTAAAAAGTGAAAAAAACAAGGGAATTAAACTTAGCTAAAAATGCAAAAATCTCTAATAGTGAACATTTTCTTTCTTTTATTAAATCATTAAAAAACCTAAATGCAGGGTGGGTACCATTCAAGTGGAAACCCAAATAATTCAAAACCCAAAGGATATGACCAATATATTTAACAACGAATTCTGCAAGATTTATACTAAGTCAGTTATCCTTGTGCCTTATAAATCATATATTAGCTTGGACCCTATCACTTTCAAGACTACTGATATTGCAAAAAAATTCAAATCTCAAAAAGGGAAAACTTGTATGGGGCCAGATCACATTACAGGGCATTTATTGTATTTGCTCACTGATTATTTATTGATTCCCTTTAAACTGCTTTTCGATTCATGCTTGCTTAAGGGTTTTGTTCCAACACAATGGAAGACTGCAAATGTTGTCCCCATATATAAAAAGGGCCTGAAATCAGACTGGTCAAACTATTGACCGATTAGCCTTACCTCACAAATATGTAAGATCTTTGAAAGTTTGATTAGAGATGTATTAACCCCTTTATTAAACAATTCAGATATGGAACAGCACGGTTTTAGAAAAGGCAGAGGATGCTTGACTAATCTGATGAGTTTTTATGAAAACATCCATTTATTAGTAGATTCCAGAATGCCTTGTGATGTCATCTTCTTGGACTTTAGCAAGGCATTTGATGCTATGCCACACTGGGCCTTAGAAATAAAGTTATAACATCTAAAAATAAACAAATATATTATAATATGGATTAAAAAATTGGTTATCAGATCAAACACAACAAGTCTGTATAAATGGGTATCTGTCTAACGTAGGACATGTCACTAGTGGAGCACCCCAGGGCTTGGTGCTCGGTCCATGTCTGATTCAAGCCATAATTCAGCGGGATCTGGATAAAACCCTTGAATGGGTTTCCACATGGGGGATTAAATTAAATAACACCAAATGTAAGGTTATGCACCTTGGTCAGACAAATGACTTTAAGACATATATGGTGGGACAATACCCACTTGTTGAAACAACTGATGAAAAAGATCTGGGCATAACAATTTCAAATAATATGGACTTTTCCCATCACATCAATGAATCAATAAAAAAAACAAATAAAGTTATTTGGTCTATCAAATGAAACATTTCTACAAGCGATCCAAATGTGTTAATATCATTGTTCAGAGCATATGCTAGGCCTCACCTTGAATATGTATCCCAGCTTTGGTGTCCTTATAAGGAAGCTAATATAAATCAATTTGAAAAAGTTCAGTGTAAATGCTAAACACTTAACAAGTATATACCAACTTCCCTATGAAACCAGATTATCTCATCTAAATTTGTTATCCTTGGAAACTCGCAGATTGCGAGGAGCTTTATTATTCCTTTATGATATAGTTCAGGATCCAGTACTAATGACTGACCTTGGATTACAATTCAAGAACTCATCTCATAACACCAGAGGTCGCCCTCTCCAACTGATAGGTAAACCCTTCAATTATAGTAGGAGGAAATATTTCTTTAGTCTAAGGAGTGTTAAACCTTGGAATAATCTGCCATTGTGTATCATTATTAGTAAGGACAAAGAATTCAAAATGAGACTAGATGTACATTTCCTATCTGAAAAATCATTGGTATATTATTGATTTCGACTAGTATCTGAGCATATATGGGCCTTTAGGCTTTCTTGCTCTCTAATACACCTTAGTATGAACCTATTGTCATTAGCACTAGCAGTAGAGCACAAAATTAATGTGTACAGTGCCCAACAGGGGGCAATGATGTGTTTATCTAGTGCAGTGCTATATTCAAAGTTTTAGTGCTGTGCTAATGAAATAGTGCAGCAGCACAGTGCAGCAATAGTAATTACTATAAAAAGCAAATCTAAACCTGGAGCAGACACCAGAGGCAGGTGGAAGGCACTGCAACACACGCACACACACACACACACACACACACACACACACACACACACACACACACACACACCTAGCAGAACATGCTGTGTAGCTGAAGCAGCAAGTCATGCAAGACAAGAAGCAGGCCAATGTCCTCCCTGGATCCCAAAACAGGCCCTGAAGGTGCTATGCTGCAAGCAGGCAGTACTGTGTATGAGTCATATTTGAAGTCTTTAGTGATGAACAAATCATGGGCCAGTACTGGTTCAACAGGCCCATGTTCATGCAGCTGTGTGAGCTGCTGCGTGACCAGCTCCAGACAGACATCCAGCACATCCCTGCAATATCCGTAGAGCTAAAGGTAACAGCAGCACTGTGCTTCCTGGATTCCAGAACATTCCAGACAACAAAAGGGGACACCACTGGTATCTCACAGTCTGCCACCTCGCACCCATTGAGTCAGTTCCCACATGCTCTGTTGGCCCATGTTGGGGAGTTCTTCATATTCCTTACCACACCAGTAGAGCGAACAGCAACCATGCAGCAATTCTGTCAAGTTGCATACCTACCAGCCATAAAGCGTGCCATTGACTGCACACATATTGCCAACAGGGCACCCATCAGAGATGGCGTGGAGGCCTACATGAATATGAAGGGGTTCCATTCCATCAACTGCCAGGTGATGTGCAATGCAACAGGGTACATTATCAGTATCTGTGGGGAGGTGCTAGCACTATGTCAATATCTGGTATGACATCATAATACAGTCAGCGTGCATGCCATGATGTTGCACTATAGCAATGCTGATGTGCAGTGCTGACCTGTGCATATGCACCATGCACATGTACCAAACTATGCCTGCCATGTGTGGAATGCCCCCTACAAGAAACAGTCATAACATTGCACTGATCAATATTAGCGTTATGCTAATGCTGAAACATGCTGTGCAAACAGAAGGCCACACCAGTAGAGCCAGGTACCTGTCACTAACTTGGTGTGAGGGCTGGGACTTGTTACACTGCTGACTCTAGCATGCCTGACAGAAGGTGAAGGGCAGTCTAACAGAGGGATGCTAGGTGGCCTGCAACCCAGCTGACCAACTTGGTTGATGTGGTGATGGCCAGGGAAGCCAGCTCCAGGGTGAGAACGCTGAGGCTGACAGGCCCACGTGTGAGGTTTGAGTCTCTGTGGAGAGGCACTATACATGCTGAACAGGGGTCACCTGCACAGGAGACCAATGTCAGCATTGATACAATAATCTCACATGGAGGGAACCACACCACCTGCAGCAGCTGAGAGTGATGGTGGAGGGCAGCACTGTGCCAAGGTCAGGTGAGTGCAGATAGATCTGTGTATGGTTTGGGTTGTGTCATGTGTGCAGTAATGTTTTAATGCTAATATTCTTCCAGGTTATTGTCCCTCAGGGACTGCACTGTACCTGTGTGTCCTCTCTATTCCATGGGACCTACACCACTGTACAGTCTGCTCTTACCAATGCAGGTGTATGGGACCACTGTCTGAGTAGATTCCATGGTGCCCTGTACATTACAAGACCCCACTGGGATTGATGGAACATGCACCTTCCGTGGCACAAAAGGTGTGTGGTTACAGTGACATGGTTGTGGTTTCAGGGTGGATGACTCTGTCTTGTAACTTGTGGTAATACTTGGTAATACTTGGTAAGTTAAGACAAAGTAGGCTGTCAGCACATTTAATTGTCTCCCACTCCAAGTGGGATTATTTGCCCATCTGGTTTTGAATAAGAAGTTCATCTAATCTATGCTTAAATTGCTCTAAGCTAGGTGCCGGTACTATGTCACTTGGTAGGGAATTCCATAATTTTGCTGATCTGATAGTAAAAAAGTTGACTCTCTTAACTGTTTTGACCTTAGAAACATATAATTGTCTCATATGGGATCTCAATTCCTTTTTATGTTTGCTTGTGAGCATGTGCAAGAAACATGAAGTGACAGCTTAGGAAAGAAGTGGGTTGTGGAGGCGCGGCAGTGTTACAGCCAAGGAAGGCACTGCATTAGGGGGCTTGGCAATGGTGGACCAATGGAGGCACAGTGTGGTGATGACACTGGTCTCCAAAAGTGCACCAAGTTGTAACATTTTCGCCACAGCAGTCAGGGGCTGCCTCATCATTGCAGCATCAGTCATTGTGCTGCAATGAGGGAGCAACCCATCATTGCAGGGCAGAATGTTAACTAGCGTAATACTGTTTGTGAACATGGCGGGTGGCTTGCTGCCACATTCACAAACAATATTATGCTGCCCCCATGCTGAGGGGGTGCCCAATTCCCCTCGGCAGCAAGTGCTCCTCCAGACGGTCTTTGCTGACGGAGGTCCCAATCCCCACCAGCTTCAGTGAGCTATGTCCACCACTGTTGTGTGTCTGCTGATGGGGGAGCCCACTCTCCATCGGCATGATTTCCCCCCCATTCTTGTAGTACCAATGGGGGTGCCCAATCCCCATCAGCATTATGGCCCCCCCTTTCTTGTGTGCCGACAGGGGTTCCCAATCCCCCGCTGGCTACAGGTCCCCCCAAAAAAACAGTCTGTTGGCACACTGGGAGCCCACCCCAGTATGCCAAATGCCCCTGTGAAATAGAAAACCATCCCGCATTGTCTTTTTTTTTTCCCCTGTGGAGAAAAAAATGGTCCCTCGCAGTCTCCCAGACCCACCTCCCACAACCGGCGCCCACCCGCTGTGCACCCTGCCTCCCCACACCCCTCACCCCATACTTACCTCCAGAGTCTGGCGCGACGATCTTCAGTGGTCCGGGAACATGTCTGCACTCTTCAAAGCTGACCTCAAACTGAGGAAATGCCAGTAAGCTGTATGATGGGATAAATAGGGATTTTTCAACTTTGCTGAATATCTCAGGCATTTTTTGGAATTTTGGGACCAAATTTTCAACATGGGATTTTTAGGACTCCTCCTCATGAATTCTGTCACTGTCATCGGCGTTAATTGGGCCCGAAGGGTGATTTCATGGTCACTGCACGAAATCACCTTTTGGGACCGATTAACAAAATAACAGTGCACGTGTTCATGAGGTGGGCTCTCAAAAAGCCTATGTTGCAAATTTGGTGAAAAAATTCCTAGAAATGACTGTTTTACGAGTGTGCATTGCACAGTTCCTATGCACACTCATAAGTTTGCAAATTTGTAACATTTGCACTCCAGATTTTCAACATTGCTATTCTATCACACCTACTTATGAGCAGTACAGTTGTCATTTTTCATATCTTACCCAAAATGTGTTTCTACGCATGTACCGCACAATGCCGCAGTCGGTGTGTGAAATCAAAGTTTGGGACAGATTAAGAAAATCACAGTGACACTGTTCATGAGCAGAGGTCTTACAATGGCTATGTTGAAAATTTGGTAAAAAAAATTCCTAAAAATGACTGTTTTACAAGCGTGCGTTGCGCAGTTACTACGCACGCTCGTAAGTGCACACATTTTTAATATTTGCACTCCAGATTTTCAACAATGCCATTTTACCACACCTCCTTATGAGCAGTGCTGCTTTAATTTTGCACATCTTGCCCACAATGTGTTTCGGCACATGTAGCGTAAAATGGCGCAGTAGGTGTGCAAAATCAATGTTTGGGACACATAACGAAAATCACAGTGACACTGCTCATTAGCAGAGGTCCTAAAATGTCTATGTTGAAAATTTGGTGAGAAAAGTCCATAAAATGGCTGTGCTACAAGCGTACGTTGCGCAGTTTCTACGCACACTCGTACCTTCACACATTTGCAATATTTTCACTCCAGGTTGTCAACACTGCCATTTGTCTGCACCTCCTTATGAGCAGTACAGCTGTCATTTTTCACATCCCATCCCAAATGTGTTTTTGCACTTGCGGCGCAGACTAGCACGGTTGTTCTTGGAAATCCATGTTAGGGACACATTAGGAAAATCACACTGACACTGTTCATTAGCAGAGATCCTAAAATGGTTATGTTGAAAAATTTGGTGGCAAAAGTCCATGAAATGACTATGTTATGAGCGTGCATTGCGCAGTTTCCTTGCACGCTCATAACTTCGTACATTTACAATATTTTCATGCCATATTTTCAACATTGCCATTTTTCCACACCTCCTTATGAACAGTGCAGCTGTCATTTTGCACATCCTGGCCAAAATGTTTTTTGCATTTCCAGCACACAATAGCGTGGTCGCTGTGGGAAATCATTGTTTGAGACACATTACAAAAATCACAGTGACACTGTTCATTAGCAGAGGTCCTAAAATGCCTATGTTGAAAATTTGGTGATGTAAGTCCATAAAGTGACTGTGTTATGAGCATGTGTTGTGCAGTTTCCATGCACACTTACAACTTGGCACATTTGTAATATTTTCACTCCAGATTTTCAACATTTCCATTTTTCCACACCTCATTATAAACAGTACAGCTGTCATTTTTCACATCCTGGTTGAAATGTGTTTCTGCAGTTCCGGCATAGACTACCGTAGTTGCTGTGGGACATCAGTGTACAGGACACAGTAACAAAATCACAGTTACACTGTTCACGAGCACAGGTCGTTAAATGCCTATGGTGAAAATCTGGTGATGAAACTCCATAAAATGATTGCGTTACACATATGCGTTACGTAGTTTCCACGTATGCTCAGAGCTGCAAGCATTGTTAATATTCCCTACACATTTTCAACATTGCCATCTCTTCATACCATGGTACAGCTGTCATTCTTCCCATCCTGCCCGATCTGTGTTTTCATACATGTGGTGCAGAATGACACTGTCACCATTGGAAGTCACATTTTGGGATACATTGACAAAATCACACTGCCACTGTTCATGAGAAGAGGTCCCAAAAGCTTTCATGAGGTGGGCTCACAAAAAGGCCATGTTCAAAATGTGTACTGTGAATACCAACAAACACCCGAGGCATTAGGGGTTTCTAACTATAACATCCTACCCTGTACAGACAGACAGGCATCAGGGTGTGCCTTCGGATTGCCGACTGTACTGGTCATGCCATCCCACCCCCACCCCCCTACCACTGACAGGCAACAAGGTGTACCTTGGACTCTTCGTCACAAGACTTCACACCATTCTCCTATGCTGCACCCATTTCAACATATGTCCTTTTGGAATGGGCTGACTGTAAAGCCAAATACCCTAAGGCAAAGATCAACACATCTAGCTGTCTGCAGAATAGGGTGAGGTGACATGGCTTGACCGTCATAGGTGAGGACCCAAAAACTTACCCCACATCCTGTCCATCTCTACAGCATAGAGGTGCAGTTCATGTCAAGTTCACTTCTTCTCTGCCATTCCTATTCTGCATCTGTCTAACTCCTGCATTTCTAATGCTAATACCAGCAAGCAAACATTCGGCATTGACAAATGCTTGTTTAGTCTGTTTTTATTTTTAAACTGCATAACGCCATCAAGGTAGGATTTGACATAATCTTATAGGTAAGAAGTAAATCACCCCTTTTTCTTCTTGTCTCCAGGATAAACAATTTTAAATCATTAAGTTTTGACATATATTCCTTGTTTTTGAATCCTATTAACGATTTTGTTAATTTTCTTTTTGTTTTTTTCTATTAACTTGATGTCCCTTTTTAAATATGGATTCCAAAGAGGAGATCCATAGTCAAGGTGTGGAATGGTATAAGATTTGTATAATTTCATTAGGCACTCTCTATCCCTTGTTAAGAAAATGTTATCAATTGTTCTTAATAATCTATTAGTAGTAAGTGATACATAATGGCAATGATCTACAGAAGCTAAGTCAGTATTCCCCCAAATTCCCAAATCAAGTTCCTTCTTGGAATATTTCAGAGTTTTACCATTAAGTTTATACATATATCCAGGATTTTTCTTTCCAAAATGCAAAACTGTTCACTTTGTTTAATTGAATTCCATTTTATTACATTTCCCCCAAATTTCAATTTTCTCCAAGTCCTGACAGAGATCTAGATAATTCTGCAAAGTGTCTACTCCTCCTCCTATCTTAGTGTCATCTGCAGATTTTGAGATGACACTATTTATACCTCTGCCCATATCACTAATATACAGAGAAAACAGCACAGGACCAAGCACCGATTCCTGGGGAACTCCACTGGTGACACCCTCCTCCTTGGACTGTACACCCTTAATCCTGACAGACTGCTTGTGATTAGTAAACCAATTGTTAATCCATCTAACAATATGTTTGTTGATGCCAATGGCATTTAATTTAGTCATTAATAAATCATGGGGCACGATATCAAATGCTTTTCTTATATCAAGAAGGATGACAACAATGGAGATATTCCTATCCAGATAGTTACTTATAAATTCATAAAATGATAGAAGATTGGTAACACATGACAATCCCTTTTGGAAGCCATGTTGAGAATGATCTGTAAGGTACAATACATCCATTTCACTTTCTATCCTGTTTTTAATTATCCTTTCCATAAGTTTGGAACATATGGAAGTTAGGCTAATCGGCCTGTAGTTGGATACACTGGAATGATTTCCTATTTTGTGAATGGGAACTACCACAGCCCTTTTCCAGTTGTTTGGAAGCTGCCCTGATAGTAAGGATTCATTAAATAACTTGGTGAGAGGATAATACAGCAGTTTTGCTAAATTCTTTAATACCACAGGACTTAGGTTGTCAGGGCCTGGTGATGATGTTGTCTCCAGTTTCATTAATTCATCTAACACTTCATCTGTCAGAATTTTAATTGGGGGGGGGATTTTTTCCAAGGAAAATACAGGGTTGAGACTGGTAGAAGGGTTGAATATTGAGGCGAAATACTGGCTAAAACCTTGGGCTATTTCTTCAACATCTATAATCAATTCCCCATTTTGCACAATTGATGTAATAGCATTTTTTCCTTGTTTATTAGTATTAATATAAGTATAGACACTTTTCATGTCCTTTTTACAGGCCAGTCTTTGTTCAAGTTTTCTTTTCTCTTTCCTTATCAATTTATGTAATTTGGCTTGTTCTGTTCTGTATAATATCTGATTTTTACTACTAGGATTATTTTTATACCTTTTAAATATCATATTTTCTACGGATCTGTTTTTTAATAAGTTTACTGAACCATAGTGGAATAATTCCCTTTTTATTATATTTTTTCTCATTGGGACATGTCTATTTATCACATCCTGGATGATGGTATTAATTTTATCTCATGTATTTTCAACATTAAGCCCGTTGAGACTAAAATCCCAGTTAATTTTATTTTATTTATTATTTTAGTTCACTCAGTATTTTTATAATCCCGAGTTCCAGTAGAAACTTTATCTTTCATCCTACATGTAGCTATGGAGGCATGTGTACCCAACAGAACTTTGCAGAGGCCACTGTCTGTTCTGTGTACACTGTCCTAATTCTGTAGCGTGGGTGCTGATATGCATATGTCATGTAATGCATAGTGCACTAATATATAACACAGGGTGTACCACTCTTGGACTGGCCATTGTGTTGGGCCACACCTACGGTACAATGTTCTCCCCTGTTGTTGCACAGGTATGATTCTTGTGCCCTGGTTGTATGAGACCTGGTGGTACATACATCCTACTGCATGCTGTGAGGTGTGCATGTCCTGTAGCTGACACATATGATTATGTTGGGCAGAGGTGGTGGGGGAGCTGGATATGAGCTATTGTGGTGATCTAGCCAACTGCCAGTCATTATTTGCAGATATAATTCTAATATATGTATATATATATATATATATATATATATATATATATATATAAAATGTGATTTTGTGTATATGTACATGCCACAAGAATGCCAGTGTTAATGCAAAGGATCACATAGAAAGAGAGACTAGATTTCTTTTAAAAAATGTTTGACCTTCCTCTGACCTGAGGGGCAGCTGCTTGCCAGGAAGCTAAGGTTGCATTTCCTGGACCCTTAACAGAGATATGCCAAAATTCATTTACCTGTCATAAAAGATGCACTTCAGAGGCAGGATGCTCAGATTCCAGGAAACTGTTATTGTATGTTGCATCTTATGAGGTGAGAGGACCAGGAACATCCTTTCTGGCAGACCCATGTAAATTCTCTTACAGGTGTCATAACTGTAAGGCTGTGTGACATCACAGGGTAGTGAGGGAAGTGTTTTGTAGGGAAAGTGCAAACGTGCCATCTACCGGCCTAAAAGTTATTGTATTTTCACCCACTGTATAAAGAGCTTACAAACTCAGGTCTCTGTCTCATTTTTGCTGAGCACCTACAAGGGGACACTCTTCTCCTGACAATACAAGAAGCAAGACTGCCAGTACAAAAGAAACAGAATCTTTCATTTACTTTTTTTGGACTTCAATTCACTACAGACTTAAGGTAGACTTTGGATAACAGTTATAGTGTGTTTTTCATGAATATTTTTCCACTTTTATTTCTGTTATTCTGTGACAAATTACAGCATCTTTTAGTTGTAGCTGTATGATTATTATTTAAGTATTTTAGTAAAAACATTTGTTTTTAAGAAAACTGCCTGAGTGAGATTTCTAAATTGTGTGTGTGTTGTGGGACAGTTATAAACAATCTGTGACAAACTGTTATTGCAAAGGAGTGCCTACATAAGCAACCAATCAAGCAAGAGTCTGTAAGGGACATCTGGGTAGAGATAGGTAGAATACCAAAGTTTCAAAGAAGAGTCTGTAGGGATTTTGAACTAGGTTGTTGCATGTTCTGTTGGAGAAGACAAAATCAGGAGCACACTGCTACCACAAAAAGAGTGCGATGCCTGGATCTTCCCCATTTGTGTAACAACCAAGAAGATTCATATTTGGCTACAAGATTCGAGACTGGTATTATGCACTTATCTGGAGTTTAGAGGGATGCCCTGAGTCTTCATGATGAGTATTCAGTCGTGACCTCAGCAAGCATTCTAAAAGGACATGAGGAGGGTATCCCTGTCATGGATTGCACTTTGGGGTGGGCACCATGAGCTCAGTGAACCTGACCCTCAGGAGTGTTTTCATGACAGATTTGTTGTGCAGCATTGGGATTTGAGAGATCTTGTTGCATAGTCTTGCAGTTCGAGAGATATTGATGGCACAGGCACAACAGTTGGATTCGAGCCCAGTGTATCAGATTGATAAACTGAAAACAATTTACACACAACCAAGGCAGAGATTTGGAAAAATATAATCTGGTTACAGTATAGAATTCCCTACTGTTTTTTTTTCAGTGTAAGCTAGTGTAGCTGTAGTTAGGGAAGAAGATGGCTTCCATCTACAGCAAATACACTGCAGACTACCTAAAGCAGTTGTGTCAGCAAAGACGGGTCCAGTATGAGGGGCAAAAAAAAAGTACCTCATGGAAGTTCTCATGGCAGCCGATGAGCAACTGCTTAACCTGATCCTCGAGTCAAAGCAAATGAATGAAAGGGACCAGACCTTTTGTGTTGGGCAGTCAAGGGATCTCACAGAGTCCAGTCCCAGGGAGGAGAACAGCGAGACCAGAAGGAACCCAGAGCCACAGCACCAGGGGAAGGCCACCACAAAACTGGAGCCAGAAGGGATCAGGCTGCAGATGAAGCTGAGGAAATTGGAACTGGAATTCGAGCAGAGGAAGTTTGAAATGGAGTTGCAAGAAAGGCAGGCAGCACCAGAGAGAGGCTGAAGAAAAGGAAAAATGGCATCAGAGAGAGGCCGAATGAGAGGAAAAAGAGTGTCAGAGAGAATTCAAACCAGTGAGCCTAAGACTCCAATGACCAATGCCAGATGAGGTAAGTGGCAGGGGTGGACCTGAAACTCCAGGGCTGGGATATAAGATAAATTCAAAATTAATAGCTGAATTTAAAGAGGGAGAGAATATGGTTGCATTTTTAAATTTGTTTGAAAAGGTCTGTATCCAGGCCAGAATCCCCAGTAAGTCCTGGAGCTTCCAGCTATCCCTGCTGCTTACTGATAAAGGGCATGATGCACTAGGACAAATGGACAGTCATGATAGCCAAGATTATAAGAAACTTAAAACTGCTTTACTTAAAAAGTATTAACTCCTGAGGCATACAAGGTTAAATTCCACAAACTCTAAAAAAGCCCTGACATGAGCTTTGAAGAAGTAGCCACAAAGCAACTGCTGTTTTTAAAGTGTTGGTGGTAGGGGTGGAAGCAAATTCTGTGGGGAAAATTGAGGAGGTTGTACTTTTAGAGCAGTTCTTTTGGGCTTGTGCAGCAGAGTTGAAAACCTGGCCAGAGGACTGAGATCCAAAAACAGCACAGCAGGCTGCTGAGCTCTTGGATCACTATGCCAGGAGAAGGCCTGCTTTGAAAGGAAGGGGAGCAGGTGTGGCAGGGCTGAAAAGGAAAAGCGTACCTTCAGGGCAGCCAAAACTCTCACAGCCTTCACAGAAAGGGGGAAGCCCCAGGTTACAAAAAAGGGATTTCTCAGATAAAAGAAATGATTACTGTTGGTTTTTCAAACATCCAGGGCATCTTGCTAGACAATGTCCTAAAAAGACACAGAGTGGACAAAGTGGTGCTCGAATGGAATTGGGTGCACTGTGTATACCTGAAAGCATGCCTACAAACATGAGGAAGCACATACACCCGGTTAGTGTAAATGGGGTGCAGATCCATGGGTTAAATGACACAAAGGAGTCTCTTACCTTAGTAAAAAGGGATTTGGCTGGGCCTGAAAACCCTATACCTAATCAGTTTGTAACAGTAAGGGGATTTACTGGGGAGGAGGAAACTCTTTCACTAGCTAGAGTTCTCCTGGACTGGGGTGAGACAGTAGAGAGGGCACAAAAAGTGGCCTTAGCAGACAACCGTGCCCTGGATGTGATTATAGGGAACAATCTCCAGAAGGGGGTGGTGTTTGCGGTTACCCACAGTCAGATGGCAAAGGCTGATTGTAGTGCCCTGAAACCCATATAAGCCCCTGTGTAAAAAATGGCAGGCTGGTTCCCCAGCATGTGTCTCCTGAAATGGAGAGTAGTGAAAGGGAGGTAGGACTTCCCCAAGTAGCAGTTCACAAAACAGTTACAGAAGACTACTTTGAGGAGAAAGGGGTAACAAATGGTCAGAAGGTTAGGGATGGCAGTGGCCCTGAATGCCCTGATGCTAGAGCTATGGACCCCAGTTTAGGAACTGAAGGGGACATGTCCCATGCCTTGGGAAAATGTGAAGATTTTGCAGCTGCTCAGAGAATTGACCCCAGTTTGGAGAGGCTGAGGGCTTATACAGGAACTGATGAGACAAAAGGCAGTGACATGAGAGGTAGGGTATTTTGGGACAATGGACTGCTGTAAATGCATGGATAAGGGCACCCCCATGGGGGCAGTCTTTATAGACCTGACCAAGGTGTTTGACCTGGTAGATCACCCACTCCTGCTAACCAAGTTGAGCACATTTGGCCTAGACCAACATGCCCTGAACTGGTTCCGCGACTACCTGACTGGCCACTCCCAGCAGGTCAAGTGGAGAGGAGCAACCTCTGACTCTCTACCTCTATATGAGGGGGTACCTCAACACTCCATCCTGGGCCCCCTTCTGTTCTCCCTGTTCATCAATGACCTCAGCCACCACTGTGGGAGTAGCTCTGTAGTGCAATATGCTGATGATGCAGTACTCTGTAGAATTGCTCCACACTGGGATGACCTTGGACCCCTATTTCAGGCTGACTTCACCCAAACTGAAGCGTGGCTGGTAGAGAATTGCTTGGTGCTCAATTCTAACAAGACCAAAGTGCTCCTGTTTGGTCCAAAATCCCTGGGTCCCTCCCGGGCACATCTCCAACCGTTGGTCACCTCAGCGGGCTCAACTATCGAGGTGGTCCAATCCTTCAGATACCTGGGTCTTACACTAGACCAGGGACTCATGCTAAAGTCTCACGTAGATATGGTGACAAAAAGCATACACCAAAAACTCAGGCTGCTATATCACCTTAGTGCCAATATGATACCTGAGACAAGGCTGGCAGTAGCTCAGAGTATCCTCCTACCTACTCTTATCTACATGGCCCCAACCTTACTCAGCATTGGAAAACTTGACCTTGGCAGACTACAGACATTGTAGCACAAGATAATGTGATTCGCCACAAAAGCGCATTCGAGGACCCACCACTGTGAAGTCCTAGTCGCACTCAAATGGCCCACCCTGAACGTCAGGCTCCAGCACCCCCTGCTAAGTTGAACATATAAGTTCCTCTCAGATGATCCCCCGCAGGGCTAATTGGGCTACTTGCCCAAAAGCAGCCCAGCAGGCCCCTCTGCAATTTGGGCAAAGCTCTCCTTGCACTCCCCAGGTCCAGATCCACAGCAGGCAGTAAATCCTTTGCCCACATAGCCCCTACGCTATGGAACAAGCTCCCCTGTCACCTCCAACAAGCCCCCTCCCTAGCGATATTCCACAAGGGGCTACATACTCATCTCCTGAACCTCAGCTCCTGTGTCTGTCCAGAAGGCTAGCTAAATCACACCCCCTGTTGCCAGGACATGGGCAACCTAACTGCCACTACTGGCATCTAGCTGCCACCATAGACCGTGTGCACCTGACCTGTAAATAGTTGCCCTCCCTAATGAAAACCCATCATTCCCAATGTAACCCTGTACCATTAGCCCTGTACCTTTAGCCTTATTCTGTTTTTCATTTGTATTTTATTGTTCCATCTGCCCTAAATCTAATGGATGCCACTGTTGTTGTGATTGTAGGACTGGTTACTGTACAATGTCGCAGCCTTTCTGTATGCAGTGTCCTACTATGTATTACTTGATTGTGCTTGCTTCGTTCTATGTACTAACCCTGGGTCACCCCTGAAAAAGGGACCTTTGGGGCCCAGTGGGCCTACCTGGTTAACAAAATGTAATAAATAATAAATAAAAAAAATAAAATAAATACACATGATGTGAGGACAGAGGGAGGGAGGGGTGATGGGCAGGCAGCTTGTCATTCCTCAGGGGTATCATGAGTGATTGCTCAAGATCGCTTATGACATCCCCATGTCCAGACATCTGGGAATTGCATGCACCACACAGCAATTGGCCCAGAATTTCTATTGGTCCAACTTCACCCAGCAGGTGAAGGAATATTGCAGCTTTTGTCATCAGTGCCAACAAATAGGGAAGGCAGCTAGTAAAACTAAAGCCACCATAATTCCTTGCCCATGGTGGAGGAACTGTTCCAGAGAATTGGAATGGATATTGTGGGACCTTTGAGTACCCACTGCTCCTCTGGGAAGAAGTGTATCCTGACAGTGGTAGATTATGCCACCCAATACCCAGAGGCAGTTGCCCTCTCCATACTTAGGACTGACAAAGTGGCAGATGCCTTGCAAGGGATTTTCTCCTGTGTTGGGTTTCCACTGGAGGTTATCACTAATCAAGAGGGTACCTTCATGTCGGACCTGATGAAGTGTTTGTGGTAGAAGTGTGGGGTGGTGCAGAGACACATGACACTTTGTTACCCACAAGCAAATGGGCTTGTGGAAAGGTTTAATGATACCCTAAAATCAATGCTCCAAGCATTTGCCGAACAGCATGGGAGGGACTGGGAAAAATACCTTCCCCACCTGTTGTTCTCATACAGGGAGGTGCCCCAAGAGTCAACAGGGTTTTCCCCCTTTGAACTGTTATATGAATGTAGGGTGCATGGGCCCCTAGACTTGATCTGGAAAGACTGGGAAGGCAAGCAAGCCACTCAGGAAACTCCCTTTGTGGAGTATGTTCTGAAGTTTAAGGAGAAGCTGAAGCAGTTTATGGAGTTGCCCAAAGCAACCAGTCAGCTTCCCAACAGATGCAAAAGGTCTGGCACAACTGTGGAGCCAGAGCTCGCTCATACAGTGTAGGTCAGGAAATCATGGTCCTAATCCCGGTCCAGAAGGACAAGCTGCAGGCTGAGTGACAATAAAATGCCATCAATTATATTGTAGAACTGCCTGACAGGAGACGTACCCATAGGATGTACCATGTCAACATGATGAAGCCATATGCAAATAGGGCTGCCATTGGTATTTGAAGTGTGTAGTCCTGTGGATGGGATGGATGAAGAAGACCCCTACTGGACTTGCTATAGGAAAGCAAGTGGGAGTCATCTGTGGAGGCAATCACACTGTCATCCCAGTTGACTGCAGAGCAGATCCAGGAAGTGAGGGGGTTTTAGAGGACTTTGCCCCTTTGTTTACAGCCAAGCCAGGAGGTACCCCCCCTTAGCAACACACGATGTACATACAAAGATGCAGGCACCCCTCCAACAGACAACCTACTGGGTGTCTGAGGCCATCCTAAAGGACATTAGGAGGGAGGTGGAGGAAATGCTGGATTTAGGGGTAACCCAGAAATCCCACAGTCCTTGGGCCTCACCTGCAGTCTTTAGTCACAAGCAGGATGGCACTACTTGCTTCTGTGTGGACTATCATCAACTCAGCACAGTCACAAAGTCTGATGTCCATCCAATGCCACAGATGGATGAGCTATTGAACAAGTTGATAGGGGTGACATACCTTACAACCATTGTCTTGATGAAAGAGAATTGGCAGGTGGAGTTAACTGCCAGAGCCAGGGAGAAATTGACTTTCATCGCTCCAATAGGATTATTCGAGTTCAGGGTAATGCCTTTTGGAATAAAGAACACTCCTGCCACCTTCCAAAGGCTGGTTAACCAGGTGTTACATGGTACTAAAGAGTACACAGTGGTGTATGTGGATGATATTGCCACCTTTGGTAACAGTTGGAAGGAACACCTGTCCCACCTGAAGAAAGTGCTGGACAGGATACAAAGGGCAGGGCTCACTATCAAGACTGAAAAGTGCCAGGTGGCTATGATGGAGGTGTCATGCCTAGGCCATGTAGTGGGGCAGGGGCAGCTTCATCCAAATCAAGCCAAGATTGAGGTGATAGAGGCATGGCCTAGGCCTGAAACCCAGAAGCAGGTTAGGAACTTCCTAGGGACCGCCGGGTACTATCGAAAGTTTGTACCAAGTTACAGTGCCCTGGCAGCTCCCTTATCTGGCCTGCTAATGAAAAGAATGCCCAAAAAGGTAAAGTGGGAGCCAGCCTGTGAATGAGCCTTCATACAGCTAAAGGAGGCACTGTGCAGCACCCTTGTGTTGGCCAGTTCAGATTACAGTAAGCCATTTGTAGTCCAGACAGATGCCTCAGATATGGGGATTGGAGCAATCCTCAGTCAGATGTTGAATCAGGGAAAAGATCATACAATAGTGTACCTTAGCAAAATGTTACCTCCCTGGTAGCAGGCATATTCCACAGTTGAAAAGGAATGCCTTGCACTGGTATGGGCCTTGAAGAAATTAGAGCCAAGCCTATAAGGGAGGCACTTCGAGGTACAAACTAATAATAACCCCCTGGTGTGGCTAAATCAGACAAGTAAAACAAATGGTCATCTCTTAAGGTGGAGTATTGCCTTACAGGTCTATGATATGACCATTACCCACAGGGCCAGATTGGTCAGTGCCAATGCAGATGGGCTATCTTGCCAATTAGAAGAGTAACAGAATCTGTGAAACGCTTACAATGCATTAGGGGGCATGTTCCCACAAATTCAGTCAAGGAGGGAGGGATGTTGTGAGCTAGCCAACTGCCAGTCATTATCTGCAGATATAGTTCTGTTTATATATATATATATATATATATATATATATATATATATATGTATATTTTATGCAAGTCTGTGTATATGTACATGCCACAAGAATACCAGTGTTAATGCAAAGGATCACATAGAAAGAGAAACTGGATTTCTTTTAAAAATGTATGACCTGCCTCTGACCAGGAAGCTAAGGTTGCAGTTTCAGGTCCCTTAACAGAGATATGCCAAAATCCATTTACCTGTCATAAACCATGCGCTTCAGAGGCAGGATGCTTGGATTCCAGGAAACTGTTATGGTATGTTGCATCTCATGAGGTGAGAGGACCAGAAACATCCTTTCTGGCAGACCTGTGTGAATTATCTTACAGGTGTCATAATTGTATGGCTGTGTGACATCACAGGGTAGTCAGAGAACTGTTTTGTGGGGAAAGCGCAAGGGTGCCATCTACTGGCCTAAAAGTTATGAGATTTTCACCCACTATATAAAGAGCTTACAAACTCGGGTCTCTCTCATTTTTACTGAGCATCTACAAGGGGACACTCTTCTCCTGACAATACAAGAAGCAAGACCGCCAGTACAAATGAAACTGAATCTTTCACTTGCTTTCTTTGGACTTCAGTTCACTACAGACTTAAGGTAGACTTTAGATAACAGTTATAGTGCATTTTTATGTATATTTTTCCACTTTTATTTCTGTTATTCTGTGACCAAGTTAGTGCATCTTTTAGTTGTAACTGTATGATTATTATTTAAGCATTTTAGCAAAAAACATTTGTTTTTAAGAAAACTGCCTGAGCGAGATTTCTAAATTGTGTGTGAGTTGTGGGACAGTTATAAATAATCTGTGACAAACTGTTATTGCAAAGGGGTGCCTCCATAAGCAACCAATCGAGCAAGGGTCTGTAAGGGATATCTGGGTAGATATAGGTAGAATACCAAAGTCTCAAAGAAGAGTCTGTAGGGATTTTGAACCAGGTTGTTGCACGTCCTGTTGGAGAAGACAAAATCAGGAGCACACTGCTACCCTGAAGAGAGTGTGATGCTTGAATATTCCCCATTTGTGTAACAACCAAGAAGGGTTCATATTTGGCTACAAGACTCGAGACTGGTATTGTGCCCTTATCCAGAGTTTAGAGGGATGCCCTGGCTCCTCATGGTGGGTGTTCAGTAGTGACCTTTGTGAGCATTCTAAAAGGACACGAGGAAGGTATCCCTGATCCCCCCATTATGGATTGCACTCAGGGGTGGGAACTGTGAGCTCAGTGGGCCTGATTCTCATGAGTGGGTTCATGACAGTTATGAGAAAAAGACTCCTGCATTCCTTCCAACCAAACAACATGTTGGACATGGACCACAATCATCTCCATGTCCATGGTGTCCCTGGAGCACTCGGCTCTTGTCTGAACTTTGCATTGAACTATTTTTTGCATAATTACAACACTGGGAGATTGGGCACTCCTAGTGTCCTTCTTATGTTTCTGGGGAGGGTGTTGGGTGTTGAGAGGGTGAGTCAGGTGAGGGGGGATATCTGTAATTTAAAAGGAAAAATATCGTCTATCATGGCACAAAGCGCCATGTCCAAGATGGCTGCCACACACCCCTGCACATGCAATAATGGTCATGCATGTGCAGTAGACTGCAGTAGCAATCTTGGACATGGTGCATTGTCCCATGACTTCTGATTTTTCTTCTTTAAAATTATAGCTATCCCCACCCAACCCTCCTCTCAGCACCCACCACCCACACCTCCAGAAACATAAGACTGACACTGGGGTGCCCATTCCCAGTGTTGTGATCAGGATGCCTCCAAGTTTTTTTCTTCCATATCCCCCCCACCTGACCCTCCCTCTCAGAATCCACATCCCTGCACCCCACCCAGAAACATAAGAGTGACACTGGGGGTGCCCAATCCCCCAGTGTCAAAATCCTCAGTCTGTTACACTGGGTGGTGCCCAATGCCCCCAGAGCCAAAATCCTTGGTCTTTTTTTTCACTTGTAACATGAAAAATGTACATCAATGTATTTTGTGGCCAAGACTCCCCCACCCATCCCTCCCCACTCAGCACCCACCACCCCACCACAGCCCTTATTTACTGATGGGTGGTCCAATGCCGTAAACCTCTCTGGACTGCAGACACATTTTCAATCTTCAAGGCCAGACTATGAACTGAGGAAATCAGGTATGTGCTTCAATGTATTTCAATGAGGTTTTGAACTTAGTGGCATAACTTGGAGATTTTTCATTATTTTTGCCCCAAATTTTTCAACATACCTTTTTTGGAACAATGCCTTGTGAACCTTGTTAGGTAAATCTGTCCTGAAAGGTGACTTCACAGTCACTGCATAAAATCACCTTTTGGGCAGTTGAAAATTTTCTCCACCATTGTTCATGGGATGGGGTCATATGATGACTATGTTGAGAATTTGGTGTAAAAATATTAAAAAACAACAAAGTTATGATTTTATGTTGAATT
This sequence comes from Neoceratodus forsteri, assembly GCA_016271365.2. NCBI lineage: Eukaryota > Metazoa > Chordata > Ceratodontiformes > Ceratodontidae > Neoceratodus > Neoceratodus forsteri. Next base: position 961,857,374 of record CM028132.1, on the reverse strand, counting down.
TTACAAACACAGGCTTTTAACTTTGGTCATTTTCAATATTTGTACCCCACATTTACAACATATCTTTATAGCACCTCATAAATGTGACAGCTGTCATTTTTCAAATCCTGGCCAAAATGTTTTTTTATATCCTGAAAGGTGATTTCACGGTCCCTGTGTGAAATCACCTTTCAGGCAGGAGTTGAAAATGTTCTCTGCCACTGTTCATGAGGTGAGGTCATAAGAAGGCTATGTTCTAAATTTGGTGTCAAAATATTAAAAAACAACAAAGTTATGAGCCTACGTTGAATTTTGCGAATGCAGGCTTGTAACTTTGGCAATTTTCAATATTTTACCCCACATTTACAACATTACCATATCTTTACAGCAGCTCATGAATGTGGCAGCTGTCATTTTTCAAATTCTGGCCAAAATGTTTTTTTACATCCCGAAAGGTGATTTTGCAGTCCCTGCATGAAATCACCTTCCAGGCAGGAGTTGAACATTTTCTCTGCCATTGTTCATGAGGTGGGTCATACAATGGCTATGTTCTAAATTTGGTGTAAAAATATTAAAAAAACAACAATGTTATGAGGCTACAATGAATTTTGCAAGTGCAGGCTCGTAACTTGAGTAATTTTCAATATTTTACCCCAAATTTGAAATTTAAGATTTTTTATTGACTTTCCATTTAAAAGAACAACATAGCAACCATACAAACAACAATAAACATGCAGACAATAACACTACAATAGTACAACGCCCCCAACCCACCCTCCTCCTCCCCCCTCACCCCGACAGCAGAGTGGCACTTCCAAAAAAAACAAGGTCCAAACACTAACTAGTGCTTAGAACCAGGATCCACGACTTCAGGGGAGATTGGGACTAGCATGTAAGATAAAAAGAGTATGCAGCTTACCCCAGGTTTTGTCAAAAAATGGTAATCTGTTATGCAGACTTGCAATCAACCTCTCAGTTCTAAGATTGGCTAAGGAATTCCTGCAACCACTCACGATAAGATAGACTCACTGAGTCATGCCAATGGCACAAAACCAGTTTTTTAACTGATAAGGAGATAAGGGCTAGGAAGTACCTTCACTCTCGCACTGACACCATGGAGTAGCCCCCTTTTTGTTTACCCCAAATTTACAACATAGCCATATCTTTACAGCACCTAATGAATGTGCCCACTGCCATTTTTCAAATCATGGCCAAAATGTGTTTTTTTTTTACATCCGGAAAGGTGATTTTGTGGTCCCTACGCAAAATCACCTTTCAGGCAGGAGTTAAAAATGTTCTCTGGCATTGTTCATGAAGTGCGGTCATAAGAAGACTATGTTCTAAATTTGGTGTAAAAATATTTAAAAACAAGAAAGTTACAAGGCTATGTTGAATTTTGCAAACACAGGCTCGTAAGTTTGGTAATATTCACTATTTTTACCCAAAACTTTCAACAAAGCCATTGCTTTACAGCACCTCATGAATGTGACAGCTGTCATTTTTCAGCTCCTGCCCAAAATGTGTTTTTGTGTCTCAAAAGTTGATTTTGCAGTCCCTGTGCGGTCTCCTTTCAGGCAGGAGTTTAACATTTGCTATGCCCTTCTTCATGATGCAGGGTCATAACAAAACTATGTTGAAAACTGGGTGTACAAATATTACAAAATAACAAATTTACAAGCCTACATTACATTTTGCTAATACAGGATCATAACTTTGGTAATTTTCAATATTTTTACTCCAAATTCCTCAGCTGCAGCCTTATCAGCTCTTACCATATTTTGTTTGGTTTGTAATGGCTGGGTGCCCTTTTGTTTTTGTTTTTAGTGGGCAAGTTTCCTTTTCTTTTTTATGGGAGTGTGCCCTTTTTTTTTATTGTGACAGGCAGGTGCCCTTTGTTTTTTTAATTTTATTATTATGGGTGTATGCCTTTTTTTTGTTTGTAATGGCGGATACCCTTTTTCTGTTGTTTTCCCCATATGGGCAGTTGCCCTTTTTCCTTTCTTCCCCCCTACAGATGGTTGCCTTTTTTCCTTTGTTTCCCTCCCATGCGTGATTGCCCTTTTTTCTTTTGTTCACCCCTAATATGGATGGCTGCCCTTTTTCATTTTCCCCACATGGGTAGTTGCCTTTATTCTTTTGTTCCCCGCCCCCGTCGTTGTTGTTATTGTTGTTTTGTATGGCCTGTTGCCCTTTTTGTAGAATAAAGTTTATTTTTTGATACCTAAGCTGTTGTGTTGTGTGTCTTTCATTGGTGACCTCCTCACACTCACAGCTGTCCAATATTCAGCACTATTATTCGGTGCCGCACAACAGCATGGTGCTGCACTGGAGTTATTGGTGCTGCGCCAGTGTAACGCATTTGCACTGCACATGTGCAGCCCAATATTCAAAAGTATTAGCCCTGGGGCAATTCATACGAACATACAAATATGTCAACAGCTAAAGGCCTTATGGTCTATCTAGTCTGCTCAAGTGCACAGTTCCCAATGTACTTACAGAGGGAACTGCCCCCACCTCATTTCCCTTCTGACCTCCCTCAACTTGCCCCCTCCCCCCACTTGCAACTTTTCCCTTCACCCTGTCCCACCTCCTTTTGAAAGCTGTTCACCATCATTAGGAACACCACCTCCTCTGGCATCTTATTCCACTTGGCCATCACCCACTTGGTGAAAAACTGTTTCCTCATCTCCCTCTTAAACCTTCCTCCCTTCAGCTTTAGCCTGTGCCCCCTAGTGGTCTTGTTCCTGCTAAGGCTGAAAAGGCCCTCAGTCCGCACTCTATTAATATCCTTAAGGTATTTGAAGGTCTCAGCCATGTTTCCCCACTCTCTTCTTTCCTCAAGAAAATACATGTTGCATGCCCTGAACCTCTCCTCATAGGTGTAGCCCTGCTGGCTCTGGATCACCTTGGTTGCCCTTCTCTGGAGCACCTCCAGCAAATTAATATCCTTCTTAAGATGTAGGCAGAAACAACTGCAGTCTGTACTACAGGTGTGGTCTTACCAGTGACTTGTACATTGGCAGAATGACCTTTGCCTTCCTGGTAGTAATTCCCCTGGCTATGCAGCCCAGAATCTGATTTGCTTTGGCTGCTGCTCTTCTGCAGTGTGCAGAGTGTTTCAGGTCACTTGTGATTATTACTCCCAGATCTTTTTCTTCCCCTGACCAGGTTATGTGCACACCACTCATTCAGTATTTGGTCCCTGGATTCTTCACCCCTAAGTGCATAACTTTACAATTTTTTAGTGTCGAACTCCAGTTTCAAATGCCAGACAAACTTTTCTAGTCTTCCCTCCTCCATGTCTACCCCCCCCCAACAGAGCTCATTATCATCCGTGAGCAGGTAGATTTTACCCATGATCCTGTCTGTGATGTCACTTATGAAGATGTTAACCAACACTGAACCAAACAACAAGCCCTGGGGGCCCCCACTGTCAGACAGCTTTTCTTCAGAACTCACACCCTCTTACTAACAGTCAGACAGCAGATGGCCAAGATAGTGACAAGAGGGCTATGCCGGTCACCATCACTGTTGCTACAGTTTGGCTTAGGTGACTGGGGCAAGGGGGGGTGAAGGAAGGTCCTAAGTGGGAGGGTCAATACGATGTCAGATGCCCTTATGGGGGGGGAACTATTAGACCACCAGGAATAATCAAGATAGCTACAGAATGGGTGATCGGGGTGTGTGGGAGCACTAGACCACCAAGAATATTCAAGACTGCTACAGGACCGGTGATCAGGGAATGGGGGGACCACTAAACCACCAGGAATATTCAAAATAGCCATAGGACAGGCACTCGGGGGGTGCACCAATGCTAATGAGCCCATAAAGGATGTGTAAATGTCCCATAGCACCTTGCATGCCGACTGGGCTCATTAGCATGTTAGAGCAGAATATGTCTCACAGGAGTCCTGGGGCTATCCCTATTTGGGCCACACTATCTCCATTCCACTCCTGTGGGCCATATTCAGTCTGGGGCTCTGTCAGTGCAGCCCATAGTCACTATGCACTGCATTGACAGTCCAGTATTCAGACAGTTACTATGCTCTGGTCAGAATGTCCTATTGTCTGAACATTGCCCCTGAGCTAGCTGTTTGCTAATTGCTGTGCAGTGCTCCTGTTAGCACAGTGCACACAGCCAGCTTTGAATATGGGACCTGTACCCCTTAGCCTGTTGGAACCCCCAAGTCCATAAGACAATGGCTACTGGGGGGTAAAAATTATCTGCCTGTAGCCTCAAGATGCAGTTGTTCAAACTTGTAACAGCATGTAAGCAAACATGTTCAGCACTGATAAATGCTTATTTTTACTGTGTTCTGAAATGAACAGTTCCAGTAAAAATGACTATTTATTAGATGCAGCACTGACAGTGTCTGTATTTTCAAACCAAAAATGTATAAGTGTTAAGTTGCTAATAAAGTAATAAATTAAATAAATCATTCATTATTCACCGGTGAAATGCCCATTCACCAGGAACATATCTGCAAGATTTTTACCCTAGCAGACAAAAATATCCAAAAATGCATTTGTTGCTTTTGTTCTCAATTGTAAAAGTTAACTTACTAAACAGTTTAAATGTATTTGTATGAAACATTAAACTGGATTAAAGTTAGACAGATACATTTTAATCTTTCATACTGATAAATGTTAATACAGTTCAGCAGCATGCTCTGAAAGTCAGTAGTTATTTATTGATTAATTCACTTATTTATTTATTTATTTATTTATTTATTTGAAAACTGGTAACCAGGAAAAGCATTCTAAGCTGAGGTTCATTTACAGTTGCAACCCAGAGAAAGAGGAACAAGGGCGTATAAAATGGACATGTAGCCATGTACAATAATGCAATACATAAATAACACAATCATGAATACTGTGTCAATAATAAGGAGGGTAGCCGGCCCAGTAGCACAGAGGGCTGAGGCACTGGATGCCTTACCTCACATCACACTGGTGACCCGGGTTCCAGAACAACCTCAGGTCATTGGAGAGCCAGCATGGTGGGGGGGTAGGGAGGGAGCAGGATTGAGCAGCCAAAAGGTAGCTCTCCTCTCCCTGGGAGGTTGTCACCCCCTTCCCTTAGTTCTGCTTCCATCAGGTGGAGGTCCGATGGGTAGCATAAGCAGGAGGGGGCGGCAAGTAGCGAGAGGGTGCCTCGAGGTGTGGCATGCGCATGCTTCCACATGCACATGCATGCCTGGGGCATGGGGATGGGTGAAAATGGGGGTTAAAACACAGGATAAAAATCTATATAGACAAAAAAAGAATTAAGAGAGTCTTATGTACACAATATTACACAGCAATGCAGCCCAAGGGCAATTCTAGTTAATATGCTAGTAATAAGCTGGTTCTGAATATAAAGAAAAATAAAGCAATCCTGTTTGGTCCCAGGCACCTGAGTTCTAGTAGACAGCATTTGTTATCTATTGCCACTTCCACTGGGGCTGAAATGGAGGTGGTTAATGCTATTAAATCTTGGAGTGTACACAGACCAGGAAGTCTCCTTTAAGCACCACGTAGATCATGTCTCAAAGTTCCTGCACCAGAAAATTGTGTTACTTTGCCACTTAAGTATTTACCTGTCCAGTGATTCTCAGCATGCTATTGCCAATAGTTTGTCATGCCCAGTACTATTATACAGTGCCCCAATTCCACAAACCTTAAGATATACAGAAACAAGTAAGATAAAAGTTCTCTGCAACAAAATTGGTTGATTTGCTTTCCCCTAAAGGAGCACCATTGTGATGTTTCCATCTCCTTAAATTGGCCCTCCTTTTAAGGACAATTGACTTATCCTTGTCTCTGCCCAGTGTTAGTCAGAGTGCCACCCCTCCAAGCTTCAGTGATGTGTTGGCACTTAAACCCTTGAGGAGAATCGCTCCAGTCCTCCAGTTGTACACTACTCAAGATACCGAGAACAAGGTTTTGTGTGGGCAAAATATCCTTTGTTTCCTCTGCTCCTTTTCTGTGGAATGCCCTCCAGATCACTCCTCACTTGAAGGCTTCAAAAAAGGGCTTAAGACATTGCTCTTTAAGCACAGCCTATGTACTAGCAACCACTGAAATGTACCTACCTGTTTTTGAATTTTTATTTCATCTGACAAGTACTTACTGCTCTGTAACCTTAGACTTGTCTGCATGTTTGCACTTTATTGTAAATGAACCAGTGTTGCTAATTCTGTAACCCTGTGATTTCGCTTATGTTATTGTTATATGTTGTATTGCTTATCTGACTTCCTGTGTTGTTTTGTTCTGTTATTTAATTCTGGGTTGCTCCTGAAAAGGGACTTTTAGTCTCAGTGGGTCCACCCAATCAACAAAATCCTTTGGACTACACCCTCTCTATATCAGATGTCAAAGGGGCAATCTTTTACTTCTGCATAAGATCCTACGGAACCATAATCTTACTAACAGCTGTGGACTTTCTTATGGTACTGTTAGAGTATTACTAGATCTCATAACAAAAAGCTAATAGTACCACAGGTCAACACCAACAAAAGAGACAACTTTTGCTCAGTAAGAATAGCTAGAGTCTGGAATAAACTGCCATCATTTATTGTTGATATCAAAGATTTTAACACCTTTAAAAAGGCCTAGATGATCACTACAACAAGCACATATTGGTGTAATTTTGACCCACTGTTGTGGGGGACATTCTCGATGGGCCTTGTGCCTTCTTATGTCAATCTATACCTAGTAAACCTAGTAAATAAATACATATTCAGAAAATAGGGTTGGCCAAAAATTGTGAACTGAACATAAGGTACAAGGCAGCATGCAAAGTCAGTTGAATTCCAATTATTAAGTCCAGGGGCATAAAAGAGTGGAAGGGTAGAGAATGATTAGAACAGGGGGAGGATATGGGCAGGAGAAGATGGGGGAATAAAGCTGAGCAGTGAGGATTTAGGAGCAAGATAGGTGGAAAGGAGAAGAGAGGTGGGAAGTTTATTCCAAACTGCTGGGAGCTAGAACAAGAAGACAGATTGGCCTGAGGAAGTCTGTCAGGAACAGAGAGGTTGCAAGAATCAGAGGAACACAAGGAGGAGTTGGAAAGAGGTAGAGGGGATGGAACACAGTTGAGGTAGGGAGGAAGGGAAGAGAATGTGAGGGGAAGAGAGGGGAAGGGAGGAAGCATAATGAATCAGATGACGTACAGCCTTTATTGTCCTAGTTAATTGCAGCAGGTGTGCTATGGCTGTGCCTGTGTGGAATCTAGACTGGGAGTGTATTGTCCTCTTGATGGACCTCATTTCTGTAGGCCCGAGTTGGTGTATGAAATGTAGAAGAGCTTTATATTCTAGGGCATGAGAATTCTATGGGAGTTCCAAACCATATGGTGCTTTATATAATTACAAGCATGAGATACTTGTTATTACCTTCAGCTTTTGAACTGCATATTTAAAGCGGGAACCTATTCTCCGATTTTGGCATGGTCTAGGGGAGCAGGTCAGGGCCACATAAAAAAACCTTTCCTTTTATTAAAAATCAGAGAGATGGTTAAAGACATAAAGACAAAAATTCTGCTTTGAATTAGCAGTTAATTGGTTTCAATAATAATATAGGCAGCAGATGTATGGTAGCTGCAAAATCTAAATGAACCTTAAAAAAACATTCTAACACTAACTTAAACTAACTTTGAGACTTGAAGGCTTTTACAGTTTGAAGTTCCAAGAAGGACCTCATCAAGGCCTTATATTGTAGGATAAGAATAAGTGATACAGTTCTGTGAACGCTCATACAAGAATGGAGCATATTATCTGTGGAAGGACTCCTGTGGTCAAATGAAGCTACACACCCCTACTTAACTGGGACTTGCTGCTGTTTTTCTTTCTTATAAAGTTTTATGATTTATAGAAGATGTTAGATTTGTTTTTAGTAATGGTTGTATCACTTTTGAAACATTTAGTTATATATTACCTGACTATTATCTCTACATTATAGTTTCATATACTGAATAATAATGGGCTCCCCTTGGGTACGAGTTTCTTCCCAAAGTATGTATGCTTGAGTGATTTTTGGGGACTTGAGAGTCCTAAGAGTGAGCACTGGGAATTGTTTGGAAACTAACGTCAGAATTTTGAGCTAAGCTTATTAAGTAAGGGAGTGTTTTGGGGCTAGCCTGCTATCCTTAGGCACTGATTACTTAGTATTATTCTATAAAGAGGTAATCATATGCATGTGATACCAAAATTTGGGCAGAACAAGACATTTGCTGGTGTTAAAGGGGTAGGATAGTACAGATTTAATTTTCCCCTAACAGTTACAGGTGATGAGGGACTATTATGGGCCCAGATGGCTGTTTTAGCCTAAAGGAAAGCATTTCCAAATGAAAGAACTGCAAGTATGAGGGCTTAGCCCTTAGATATCACCATTATGTAGAACTTGGGTGGTCTTCAGAACACTAACCTTTGTATGCTGGCTTTGATGTATGGTGGAGCCCCTATGATGGACACATAAGTACTACAGCAGGGATTCCCTGGAGGGACTCAAGAAAAGTATCCACTGCTTGATAGATGCGGGTGGGTCACGATTATCCTCCCACGATTATCCCTCTGAACAATGGTTTCTCATTCTATTATTTCCCAATTCATCCATATGGGAGTAGTGTGGGAACTATAATCCTTGATACACTACTTAATCCCAAATAACTGGGTAGCCCTGTGCAGACCTGAACAAGATAGGAATGATCATTTGACGATCCCGTTATAGAAGCTATGTAGAGTGTTAATAATCTGAAAGTCAGATATTTTAACTTAGGACTAGATCTCCTGAGCTTTAAGGATCTTATTAATTATATACTGCATATATTTACTGGCAGGTTTACTTAGTTCATAGGGAATTGCCCAAATGAAATGTTTGTGTGTCATTGGTGTATACACTAGTGCTTGCTCCATACAAAATTGATTTATTCTCCAAGGAAATCTGCATAGAGAAGAGTAGTATATTCCTTGCTGTTGACAGGGATCCCCTTGATATTCTTGTTATCTCTAAGAGCGACAGCCAGGGTTTCCACAGCCAGCACAAACAGCAAGGGAGACAGGGGGCAGCCTTGTCCGGTGCCGCAGGCTAGCTCAAAAGAGGGGGATAAGGCTGAATTAGTCAATAATCAAGCTGAGGGGAGAATAATATAGGGCTGCTACCCATGATCGGAAGCAGGGACAAATTCCTAGTATCCCCAAAACAGCATGGAGATAGTCCCACTCCAGGGAGTCAAACGCCTTTTCGAAATCTATGGCTACCGCAGCTGCTGGGATCGATAGTTGAGAGGCAATTTGGGCTAAGTTAATCAGGGTCCTGAGAAGGTCTGCACTATACCTACCCAGGACAAAGCCAACTTGGGAAGAATGTTTAAGCTGTGGTAATAAGGGTCCTAGTCATAATGCCATGACTTTAGTAAATATTTTACTGTCCACATCGAGGAGCGAAATTGGGTGGTAACTACCCAGGGAGGTAGGATCTTTCCCTTTTTTGGGCAGCACAGTAATAACCGTCTCTTTTAAAGTGGGAAGCAGAATCCCCTGCACTTCAGCCTTGACATAGGTTTGTTGGAGAACAGGAGCAATAATGTCAGTCAGGGCTTGCCAGAATTCCACTGAGTAGCCATCCCCACCTGGGGCCTTTCCTGGTTTGAGGGAAAGTAGGGCCTTTTTCACTTCTTCTATGGTTACTGGGGTATCTAGTTGTTCAGCCTGCTGTGGAGTTATGGTGGGAAGGTGTAGTGAGTGGAGAAAGTAGTGGATGGCTTGGGGATCAGCCTCTCTAGAAGAGGCATATAGGGATTTATAGTATTGTGCCATAACCACATTCAATTCCGTACTTTTGGTGTGTATTACCCCTGAGGTATCTCTCAGCCCAGCCATATGGCGGTCCATTTGCTGCTTTCTCAGCCTATAAGCTAATACCTTCCCCCCTTTCTCCCCCCTTCCCAATATTTATGTTTCAGTCTCAAGATGGAAATGTCTGCTTGTCTCGATAAGATAGAGTTTATTTTCGTCTGGAGGCCTAATACCTTCCTACGAAGGGAGTCACAGATGACTTTCCCTCTTTGTTCTTTATGTTGCTACTGTGTTGCTTTAAGCTCATCTTCCAGGTCCTTCAGTTTTTGCTCCCTACATCTCCTCCTGTCTGCTGCATAGGCAATGAGCCTACCTCTCATGGTAGCTTTGAATGCCTCCCATCTAACCCCTGCTGTGGTGTCTTGAGCTGGGTTATCCTGAAAAAACAGCCATGCCTCCACTTTAGCCCAGACCAAGAACTCCTTATCTTTTGTTAACAGGGGGTCTAATCTCCAGGAGGTGGAGGTAGGAGTATGAGGGCCCCATAGAATAGTCAGTCGAACTGGGGCATGATCTGAAATTACTATGGGGAGTACACTGGACTCTGTAGCTACCTGCGTAATCTGAGGACTTTACAAAAATCGTCACGCTGTAAGAGCCATGTACAGGAGAATAAATGAATAATCCCTCCCCTGGGGTTTAATACCCGCACACATCTGTCAATCCTTGGTCACTCATCCAATTTAACAAAGCTTTCCTTCCCTTCCCATGTGTATTCCATTTTGTCATGGTTTTATCTAACATGGGGTTTAGCACTAAGTTAAAGTCCCTCCCAGAATGGTGGGTATGTTGTCTTTATTCATATTAAGGAGAATTTGAGAGGCATGATGATAGAAAGCTGAATCATCCTCATTGGGCCCATAAATATTCCCTAAAAGAATAGCTCCTGTAGGGGTCTGAAAAATTCCAAACACCCACCTGCCTTGTGGGTCAGCCCTGGATGTAATAAGAAACCAGTGTAACTGCTTGTGTATTAAAATAGCCACCCACGCTTTTTTATCGGGGCTGAGGCATGCACCTCCATTCCCACCCAGTCCTTCTTAAGGAGCTCATGGCCTTTTCTATCAAGTTTCATCTCCTGCAGGAAGGCCACTTGTGCCTTAACCTGCTTCAAATATGACAGTGCCTTCTTCCTCTTCACCAGCGTATTCAGCCCTCTCACATTCCACGGAATACAGATTAATTCAGCATAATCATAGCCCTCGGGGGTAGGAGAGTAAAATAAATATAAACCATGTGGAGAATAGGCAATGTCCTGAAAAGACTAAATGTAAATGGCCTATCCTAGGATCTTGCTCCAAATGTGAAAGGCTTTCTAGGACTACCCTAGCATGTATAAGCAACCTACCTTTGCTTAGGACCTTCCCCCTGCCACATTGCAGCAGGGTTTTACTCAGTTGATCTTTAGACGGAAGCATTCCCTTAATCTTAAAAAGGAACAGATACAAAAACCAAAATTTAAACATATTTACAAAATGCACTTTCATGCTCCGTTGGAGCCAACCTGCATATCCGATCCCTCGCCACCCTTGGAAAGGCAAGACCCGCAGAGTGGCTCATGTGGACGTGGCAGCCAGAACAAAATTCGGTCTATCTTCCTTTTGTTTCCCAAACAGTATAGCAGCCTAAGGGGAAGTGGCTGCATGCAGAAATGGTGTGCATCAACCTTGGTTATATTCTGGGCTGTTTAATGACCATTTAGTATAAACAAAGGACTTTTTCTGGGGAGATATAAGAGTTAATATGGGGGGGGGAGCTTAGGCCATAGGCCCTTGTGCTGGAAATTTCCCGTACCACTGGGATGTAAGATACGAATGAGGGAGAAAGTCCAATAAATGAACAACCAATGTGTCCTGTTGTTATAAAAGTAGTACCCCTGAGGCACCACCCAGGAATGGCATGGGTAACCCAGAGCTACCATGGCATTAAAGCACATTCCAAGGCATTACCTTCAGGTCCGAGACTCCCAATCCAGGGGTGAGGTGGGATCGGGGTTTTATGCCAAGCAAAAACAGCAAGACTGCTCTCTGTAGTCCCTGCAATGTGCCGCATACTTCCTGTTTACTTCTTCAGGAATTACCAAGGTCCAGGGTACATTCACTAATTATTATCTACCCCTATCTCCCACCCTCTGCCGCAACTTCTTTTCCCCTGGTTAAATACGCAGGGGGAGTCAACTATGGCTTAGAGATCAGTGTACCCTGAAAGGGCATATGTCCCAATGTCTCGAGACCTCTAAGCCAGTTAGTTAAATTTAAAATTAGCCCAGCTAAAAGGCAGTGTCAATAAAATAAACACCCCCTGCATTGCCTTAAGAGAACATATACAGATTACTTATCTAAACATGGCTCAGAAGGTTGCTTTAGTGATCTCGAGGCTCTTAAAACTTGCTGGCGATTCTTCTGAGGCCTGGTTTTCTTCATGGTTTTCGGGTACTGCGCCTGGGGAACACTGCTCCTTCTTTAGGTCCGTACCTTCACTACGATTTGGTTCTCCATCCGGCGGCATATTCACGGTGGTCTGGAGGGCTGCTTCAATCAGGAAAGTCTTCTCATTTAGTGGATCTCTGGAGGAAGGCGAGGGGGATCTCAGCACTTCATATGGATTTCGGGTCATAAACCTTACTAGGGCCGTACTTACATCACGCTAGTTTCCCTTATCTGCCACTTCTGAGTAAAGGTTCGTTCTAATGCGTGGATGCTCTCTGTGTCTATGGCTATTTTTTGCCATTCTTTTCCTGCTACGTCAAGGAATTCCATCGCGAGCCCCGGGCTGAGTTTCTGAATCTGTCAGCATTCCTTCGGATTATGTGGGACCTGAGTGAGTGGGAGGCCTGGGGGGATCTCCTTGTTGCCTCATCAAAAAGTCCTCCAGAGCTGCTGGTGTCTCAAAGGAAAGTGGGACCCCATTGTACGTTATACACATCGTGGAGGGGTACTGAAGAGAATATTGGATGCCCATTTTCTGCATCTTGTGGTGCACTTGTGTATAGTCTCATCGTTTATTAGATAATTCTTTTGAAAAATACTGATATATAGAGATCGGATGCCCCTGCCAGTTTAAGCCAGCCACTTCCCTGGCCTGTTGCAACAGTGCCTGCTGTGTATTGTATGCCAGTAGTTTAATTAAGATAGCCCTTGGCTTCCCCCCCTTTATTCGGCACTGGAGTAAGAGTCCAGTGTGCACATTCTATCTCCAACTGAAAGTCTGCTTGCAAGCCCAGGATTTCAGGAAGGGCCTGTTGGAGAAATCGAATCGCATCTCGCTTTTCCACTCCCTCCAGAAATCCTAACAACTGCAGATTGTTTCTTCGACTGCGTTCTCCAAGTCATCAACTTTAGCCAAAAGTGTATTTATTTTGTTTTGCTGGTCCCTCTGCGTTCCTCTAATCTCTTCAATTGCCGATTCATGTGTCTGCACCTGCTGGTCTACTTTTGTTATGCACCCTGTCAGGTTTTGAATAGCCGCCGTAGTGTAGTGAGAAGCTTCGGACACCTTGTCCATGCGTTGTAAAAGCTTCTCAAAAAGAGTGTTAAAGTAAGCGTGGTCGAGCGATGGGCCAGGCGCCTCCACCATGTTGTAGACCATAGACGTTGAAGGGGCTCTCTCGGTGAAATATCAGCCGATTCACAGCTAAAAGGTAAATATAAACACCTAGGCCCGGATATTCAAACTGCGCCAGGCTGTGGCGCAAGCCTGGGCACAGCTCAACTTGGTTGCGCAGGGGTGTGGACTGGGCGATATTCAACGGAGCTGCGCTATGGCTCAGCAGCTTTGAATATCGCACCCTGGCCACCCCCACTGTGCATGGTGTGGCCAGAGTGGAGCATGGAGATGTGCTAGCGCAAGTGCCATCATGCCAGTCACAGCATCTGCGATATTCAAAAGGGGACATGCAAATGGAGCCATAATTTATGCAAGGTGCACATGGATCCATTTGCATGTCATTTTGGCCCCATTTGCATCCCATTAGCATGCAGATGCGCCAATCCCCGACGACTTGCGCCTGGCGCCCTGCCAGGCAGCAGCCGTCGAGGACCAATGCCCCCTGAAGCCTGATCGCGGCATTTGTCAAAAACAAAAATCCTCGTCTAATATCCCTGGTGGTCAAGTGGACCGCTATGTGCCCAATCGCGGGCATCGGGTATAATAAAACCCCCTGTCCAATATCCCTGGTGGTCCAGTGGACCGATCGCTGCCCAGTCACGGGCATCTGTTTACATCACCGCCTAATATCCCTGGTGGTCCAGTGGACCGCACTCTGCCCCGGATTGGGCATCTGTAAACATAAAAATGACCTATTACCCTGGTGGTCTAGTGCACCCCTCCCACCCGCCCACTGAGCCCCACTGCCCCACTCCCTGGTCAGCAGGTGGCGGCAGCACCACCACCTGCCGCCCTGCCGCCGCGTGATTGACAGCTTGGTAGGCTGCACTACTGGTTCATAGCGTGAGCCATTACATGCAGTTCATATCTAGACACATACCAGATATGTGAATGTTTAATTCATTACCTGGACTGTGTAGTACAGTATGGGCTGCAGAAGTAGCTAGTAGTTAGAAAAAGAGCGAGAGAGAAAGAGAGACTAATGAATTCAACTGCTGAAAGACAACAGCAGAGTGCAGACCTTCACTGAGTCTGGCATGCGTTTTGGTGGGAGACAAGCAGCATGAGCAGGATATGTGATGAGGCCCCAGACATCCCTCCTGCCCTTTTAACTTGAGATGTTTTTTTGGGATTCAGCACAACACCATCTGCTATGTTGCGCACTATGATATACTCATGGACTGCCTTTTATTTGTGTGAGAAGTCTCTCACACATGCAAAACAGGTGCACAGAGTCACATTCACTCTCTTGAAGACACAGTTTTATTTTTTTACTTTGCATATATTCATACATTTTGGAAACAACCACAATCACAAAATATTTATGGCTTGGTATGTTGTAATGTGAAGCACAATATTTTAAAAGGGCTCTAAAACCATCTTTCTCCACCACAGAAAAATGGTTGCAGGTCCTTGGCAATAAATTCAGTTATTAACTGATTCATTTTTAACATGACTTTATGGGATCTACTGTAGGCAGTTTTTTGCTCAAGCATTGCAGTAATGGTCTGCTGTTTAGTTCATGCTGGGGAGCAAAAAATATAGGATTGCAGTGGCGAAGCTGTAGCTCATCCAAATACTTTCATCAATGACACTGAACATATTTTTTTCTACCCTGTCTCTCTCTGTCTCTTCACCATTACTATTGTCTATAGGATTATTTTCATCACAGTTATGCGTCCCTTGTTCAAGACTGCTGCCCAGCTGATTGGTTGGATGTGCTCTTTGCAAATGCATTTTTAGTGCTGTTGTTCTGAACTGGCCCCTAACCTTCCCCATTAACTTCCCTATGACAAAAGATGAAGAGAGAAAAACATTCATTTTTGAAACTTATATGAAAATAGCTCCACAAAACTGAAAGTGAATGTTTTATCATCATGCCAGGAACCAAAGCAATTTTGGTGGCAGTTGCTTCTGACCCTGATTCATGCACACTGTGGCTGTCTCCAGAAGAGCTACTGTGCCATGATTGATTGTTTTTCTACTACTGGCAGTAGCTACTGGTGGCACTTGCTGTATGTGTTTTTTCTTTCTGGGTGAGGGAACCCAGGTGGTATCCTCTACCTCATCAGTATCACATTCTGATTCATCATCTTTGGAAGAGCATAAATGTGATACATCATAATCGTGATCTTGTTCTATACATTTACAACCTGTTCTTCATCAGAGGCACTGCTTTCTGATGAAGGAGTCAGATATGCATGAGTGGCATATCGTGGAGTGCCACATCTAGTGGTACTAGACAGAGCTTTTCCTTAATCATTGACTTTCTAGGTCTAAGTGTTCTGGCTACCTGTTTTTGCGGTTTACTTCTATCTGATTTTTCTGGCAATGCTGACACTGCTGCATTACTTTGATTAGGGGATTCAACAACATCCTTTTCTTGTTCTGGTTTTGTTGCTTCATCTTTTTCTGGTTGTGTTGCTTCATTTTCATCAGTTGTATTAACACAATATATTCAGCAGTGAATTTCCCTTTTTTCAGAGTTTGTTTTCCAGAAGTATTTTTATTGTTTTTATTGTATGTGCACTAATTTCAGGCATAGTGCTGGTGCTGGCCACATGTTCCACTTCCATAACAGACTCTGATTCTGAATCCATTTTTTTGGGGGTTGGGGGGCCAACTCAATTGCTTCCTTCACGGTATTAGTTCAGATGCAGAGCTGGGCAATACAGAGTCAGAGATATGACTCCCTTCACAATCTGTATGGCACTATGACCTAGTAGTAGTTCAGGCACAGAGATGAGCAACACAGTCTGATATGTGACCCCTTCCTTCCCAATCTAAAAGGCACTATGATTTAGTAGTAGTTGAGGCACAGAGTTGGGCAACATAGTCTACACTACGGCAGTATTACCTAGTAGTAGTTCAGGCACAGAAATGGTCAACGCAGAGTCTACACTATGGCAGTATGACCTAGTAGTAGTTCAGGCACAGAGATGGACAGCACAGAGTCTGTGACTTCACAATCTGTATGGCACTATGACCTAGTAGTAGTTCAGGCACAGAGATGGGCAACACAGTCTGATATGTGACCCCTCCCTTCCCAATCTAGAAGGCACTATGATTTAGTAGTAGTTGAGGCACAGAGATGGGCAACATAGTCTACACTACGGCAGTATTACCTAGTAGTAGTTCAGGCACAGAAATGGTCAACACAGAGTCTACACTATGGCAGTATGACCTAGTAGTAGTTCAGGCACAGAGATGGACAGCACAGAGTCTGTGACTTCACAATCTGTATGGCACTATGACCTAGTAGTAGTTCAGTCACAGAAATGGGCAACACAGAGTCTACAACAGTATGACCTTTCTGGGCAACACAGAGATGGGCAACACAAAGTCTGAGATGAAGGGGACACCCCCCTTCAGAATATGTATGGCACTAAGCCCCCCACTCAAAATTACTAAGGCACTATGACCTTCAGACAGAGTCTTCCTGTCCATGTCTGACTCTGCTGCTTCCCTCAATATTTTTTATGTATTTTTTTTTTTTTTGCACTCTGCTGTCATGTGCTGTTGAATTTGTTGGTCTCTCTTTCTCCACCTTGTCTCTCTTTGACTAACCAATTATTTTACCAGGTGAGACACACTAAGCTGAAAGCTTGTTTGCAGATGCAACCTGGGAGCATAGGAAGTTAAGTGACTTGCTCAGGGTCATACAGTATGCACCTAGGGGGCTGTGGGATTCAAACCCAGGTCTCCAGATTTGCAGCTCAGAGCCTTAACCCACTGCGCCATACTGCCTCCTAAGGGTGTTTTTTTGTTGTTGTTTTACTATGGAATCTGCAATGTCTGCACTCTGCTGTTGTCTAGTCTGCACTCTGCTGTTGAATTCATTGGTCTCTCTATCTCTCTACTCTTCCTACTGAAAAGAAAACCTTTTTTGTTTACAAAGTACACTGTTGCAATGTCTGTACTCTGCTGTTGTCTGCTGCTGAATGCATTTGTCTCCCTACGCTCCCTCTCTCTCCCTCTCTGACAAAATAAAAAATGTTTTGTTTCATTTGTGCCATTTTTTTTCGAGGGAGAATCTCTCTGCACACACACACACACTCACACACACACACACACACACACACACATACACACACGGTATCCAGTGATGATAGCGACTGTCAAAATGGCGATTCATTTATAGTTCTATCCTGTTGGGCTACTCTGTAGGGGGAAGTGACCCTATGAGACTGTGACTGTAGGAGAAGGTGACCAGAAAGGGAGGGATAGGGAAGAGTGTTTGTCTGGGGTAGTGTTCCTGCAGCAGCTGAGCTAGCTGTGTGGTGTGGTGGTGAGGGTGGCTAGCTGTGGTGCAGCAGGTACTGGGTTTGGGGCTGGGGAATGGGGTAAGAACATTTTGCTGCTGCCTGCTGCTGCCATTTTTTGTTTGTTTTTTATTTAGGAGCGTCACCCCCTCCCTGACATGCACCCCTCTGGAGTTGGTCATCTTTAATCAGTGTGGTGTGTGGGGCAAAGTCCCCCTCCACATAAACACTTAGTTTACTTGCTGGACATCTGTTTACCAGCATGTGTATATTGCCAATTTGCTTTTCAGTGATATACACTCGCTGTAACAGTGATCACTATTTTGTGATCACTGTTATGATATGGAACACACACACACACACACGCACCCACACACACACACACACACACACACACACACACACACGACTGTCTCCTTTGAATGCAAAGCCCCAAATGTGCTCGATACTCAATTTTCTACGGATGTCTTCTGGTGGCTGACACACAGGATTGGCTAGAATATCAGTCAATCACAGAACAGAGACCCTCATTGGCTGGCTCACTTCAGTACCCCGGAATCATGAGTGTTTGCCTTTGTTGGTCATGTGACAGTCCAGTGACTCAAGACTATTCATAAAAGATAGGGAGGGAACATTTTATTTACTTATTTTTTTTATTTCTGTGCCCTACCCTGCCTTTTCCATGCAGCACTAGTGGGTTATTCCCAGACCGTACCACACTTCCAAAGTGGGCCAACTCTGCAATTCGGATCAAGCCATGAAAGGCTTGGTTTTTCTGGTCAGAGCTGAGTCAGCCTGGTCGGGGGCAGGGGGTTGAAGTGCAGCAGTGCCGGTTCACCCTTTCCTGATTTGTAGTATGGTCAGCCACAGTAGCATAGAGGGAATTAGTGCATTTTTAAAGTATTGTGAACTATTCTGTTGGGTACCATTTAGCATTAGCATATAGTATTATTTATAATACAAAGCCAATAATTAAATATTCGCAATTTAAAAAATGCTTCAGTTGTCAGGCGGCCCAATTCAACCCTCACAAAAGATTCAGGTATGGACTTTGATACTTTAAGAATGGACAAATAAAAACTAGAGAAAGGTACTTCCAAATAACGTGGAGAATAGTAATCCTGAACTTCAGGTCCATAGATGAAAACTGAGTTCAGTTTGGCTTCAGCTGCAAAAATATCAGGAAGCACAGTGAACCCTCCTTATTGAAAGTTAAATCTAAGTATGGCTCTGGAATTTTGCCTGACTTTATCAGATATGTATTTTATACGAGTAAACCATTTATTATTTGAAGAAAACAACACCGAGGGAAGCACAAGTTGTAACAATGTCAAGCTTATAACCCTTGATAATAAAGGAATGTATTTTTCCTCAGCAAATGTATCAACTTTCATGTTATTGTAATTTTGCTCTAGTTTACTGGCAGAGCATAATAAAGAAAAATGATTTAACTTCCTTTGCATTCCAGCTGGTGATAGGGAGAAAATCACCACAACAGCGCTAAAGAGTGCTACTATGATCAGCTGTTTTGAGGGTCTCTGAGTGAGCTGTTTGTCTGGCCAGTCAGGCCATTTACAATGAACCTAATATCAAGACTGCATTCAGGGGCTGTTCTTTCCCTGTCCTCAGTGACTGTCAGAAGTGTGGGCTACGGGTCTCTTGCTCCAATTGGGAGCTATTTTGGCTAGAAGTGGGCAGTCCTTTTGATTGGTATTTAACCTTGGTACTTTCCAGCGGTCCTCCACTGTGGTCCAGAGTCAAAGGGCCAGAGTACAAGGGCTTCACACTGTGGACGTCAGCATGGGGTAGCAATTGATAGGAGACTCTGCATCCACAGTGTGACACTCTTACCTGTAACATCCTATTGCATTGTTATTGTGTACTACTGCAAGTTTATATTATCATCCCTGCATTTTACTGTTTATATTCTGCTACTACATAAGCCTATAGTGTTTATAATATTATTTTTGATAGGCCACTGCTGCAACTTGCATGATATTGTGAATTTTGTTTTCCACAAACTGCTTAGTTATTGTGTTTTTCTATTTTATAACTACTTGATTTGTTTTCTACTGTCTAACAAAACTGTGATTGCTATCATTAGCCTTCTTCTTTTGTGTGAAAGTATTTACAATATAATTACTGGTGACCATATTTATCAGCTGGATTACAAGTACTATCAAATGCTGTAATAACCTGAAATCAGGTTGTTACATACAGCATTCAGCAAAACATTCTTTAACCAGCAATGCCAATCGTTTCTAGCGTGACAGGTGATTGGCTCCTAGTCTTCAGGTAGGCTGTCTGAACATTCCAAAAAACATGGTGGTTCTGTTTCCAAGGAACTGCAGTAATCACTAGCCACTGAGACTAATCCTTGCCTGGCACCATCCTTCAGTGCAAGTTTTACATTTTCTTTTCCCAGTATTCATCTGGTTGATCCTGCCATTACAAGGACACAAATTTATCTGGTTGATCCTGTTGTGGTAGTGCTTCAGTCGGGGCTTCGGGCTGACCCAGCACAATCTGCAGTGTGACTCTCCCTCCCAGTCAACAGTACATTTTTAAAAAAAGTTTTAAAATTAAAATGAAGAAAGAGAAAAAAAATGTCCTTACTTGGCAGGGAGCGAGAGTATGTGGACAGTGAGTGAGTGAGTGAGTGAGTGAGTGAGTATGTGTGACAGTAGGAACTGGCTAGCCTCTACCTAATGTTGACATTCACTCCCTGCACCAGTAATTATGAAAAAATAAAAGATAGGCAAGTGTGTGTTTAAGGATTTTTTTTACATACCTTTGGCGTGTGATGACCTCATAAACCTCTCGAGCTTCGCTCTCCAGGTTTATAAGTCCTCAAACACCTCAGGTGTGAAAAACAAAATCCTCAACACACACTTGGCTATCTATTGTTCTCTATGTTATTTTCTGACCATCTACTTGTAATATGATAGTGTGTTGTTAATAATACTTACATCATCCCATTTTATTTTTAACTTTGCATTTTTGTCTCATGCCAGTGAGTCATTCCCTCTTAATCTTTTTACTTATTTCATTTTTGTTTTGTCTGCCTCCATTTTGGGTCAGGCCATCATCCCTTTGCACTCTTAACTGTCAAGACTACTTCCCTGTTGCCTCCCCATCTGGGTCTGCTGAACAATACCCATACCCATAGCTCTCTACCTAGATTACAGGCCTACTTTTCACTAGATTTTTTTTCAGTTAGGCCATCATCCCTGTTATCTCTCTATCAGAATCAGGCTTACTCCCCTGTTACTCACTATTTTATTTTGACCTTTCCCTTTTGCTTATTGTCTGATATGGTCCATTTAATTTCCTCTCCCTATCTGTTTATTTCCCACCTTTTACTTATTCTTAGATTGTTTTAATTATTTTCTCCACTTATTTTCCATTATGCTGTTAACTTCTCTGACTTTTCATATCCTCTTCATTCCTTTCTTCTCTTTTTCAGTCTGCTATTCTTTCCCGATTCCTTTCTATTACCCTTTCCTCGTTTCTTCCTTTCCTCTTCATCCCCTACTCTTCCCCTTTTCCTGTCTCCCCTTCCTCCTTTATTCTTTCTTGTGTCCTAGGTGTCAAATTCTTCCTGTTCCTTGACCTTGCCTTGAAGCTCTCTGGTGCTTTCTGTCCCTTTTCTTCCCTTATTCTCCCTCACCCCTTTCCCCGTGCCTCCTCATCTAGGCAGCATGTTGATTTAATAAAGTTCCTTGTCACCTTGCTGCTTTTGGTAGCAGGTGACACCAGACTTAACCCTGGCACCATCAGAACTTCTCCTCATCAGCTTCCTGTAGCCTCCCTTCTCTGTGTCAAGGAGTATTCATGGTAAAGTGTCCATGGAGAGGGGAAGCCCACAGCAGCAAAAACACTTTCAGTGGCCTTCATCTATCCAGGCCTGGATGGCAGAATGGGGTGGCCAGTCCTTCCTTGATGCTGGCTGCAAAACAAATAGGTTAGTGCTGCCACAACAATAACAGTTCCAATAAATAACTAAATGTCCACACAGAACTTGAAGAAAAGGGATCCCAAACATTTAATAAATAAATGAGTACAGCTCTGGGAAGCACAAATTGATCATGAGGGGCAGCCACTTCTTAACGGCTGGTATGGCCTTAACCCAGAAACTTTATCCTGGCCTGAGGAGGTCTCACAGTCTAGACAGCATTGCTTCTGGACTGATTCGGCCATACAGTTTCTCAAGGCAGCAGTAGATCACAAAACAGTTCACATGTCTGGCAGCCCAAAATCCTCACTGGCACCTTGGCTTAACTGCAGCTCCCACCTCTTCCCTGCTCTCAGTCACTGTTCTGTATCATGGGTCCCTCAGAACTGCAGTCTCACTTTTCAGGGTTGCCTGCTCCCTCCAACCACCTTGCAATTGGCAGGACTGCAGGCAACTGTCCCCAGGAGCTGTAAGCAGCATATCCATTACTGTCCCAGTCTCCTGGCTGCTCAACTCTCTCTCAATCTCTATAGAGTTCTCAGGTGCCACGCCGGTCCCCTGGCTTGAGACCTGACCCACACCAATGTCCTTTCCAACTTTTACTCTGACAGCCATATAGTACATTGATGAACCCTAACTCACTATTATTGGCTCCTCTAGGCACACCCAGATCTCTCAGGTCTTCACACTACTACCAGCCTGGGGCCAGAGTGGGAGATTGCCCCTACCTGGCCCCTTCTCTCCCTTTTCCCCCCAGCGACCACTCCAATCACCCCCAGTGGAACTCTCCAAATTTCCACCAAACCCATGGTTAACCCCACCCCCAAGCACCTATAGTGATCTCCTGACCCACAGGAGGCTCCACCTCAGTACCAGCTGAACTTAACCATTTTCTCTACAGGTCAAATTAGGCCACAGTGGGATCAGAGGGGCAAATAGCCTTGTAACCTCCCAAAGGGGGGGTTACATTCCTAAAGGACTGAGGGTTGCCCATTTAAACATCCAAAGCCTTCTCACAAAAATTGACCAATTACAACCTATCATGTTGACCTATGGCCAAATGTATTTGTCATATATGAATCCTGACTCTCCTCTAAGGTCCTGGAGTCTGCTGTGGCTATCCCTGGCTACACAAAGAGAGGCAGTGGTGATGCAATTTACATATCCATCAACATCCAGTTTGTGCCTATGTTTGCTACTTATCCTGGATGACTTTAATATAAATTGGCTCTTGCCCAGTACAAATACATTTTCCCAAAATGTAAGAGTTCTTCCAATTCACTCTCTTGATTTCTGACCCTAAACGACTTAATTTTAAATCTCTAAATCACTCTTTATTAGACTGGGTCCTCTCATCTCATCCCCACCATATTGTGGATGCAAGAATCCTTCCTGACACCCTCAGTAACAATCATATGACTCACTCTGTGTGCAAGATACATCATCCTAAGGCCCCCACTAAATTTATCTCAGGTTCTTTAGATTACTGGAGTTGTCCTCCTTTCTAGCTGATCTATAGGCATCTGATTGGTTCTTCCATCTTTGTAGCCAATAATATAAATTTTGCCCTTCAGTACTTCCAGTCCAAATGTATGGCTATATAGGATTGTCATGCATCCCTGAGTAAAACCAGAGTGTGAGGCTCTCATCTTCCCTGGATAATGGCTGAGCTGTTTGCTTCCCTCCATACCAAAGACCTTGCCTGGTGATCCTTTAAGATCACTGGCTCCTCTGCTACTTTGTCCAACCATTGGCATCTTTACAACACCTGTACCAAACCCATCAGACTTGCTGAGTATTTTACATCTACATTCCAGAACACCATTAATCACCCCCTTCAAATTCTGGAAAGTCATCCATTCTCTTTTCTCCACTCAGACCTAGTCTCCCTCCCCAGTTCTCAAGGCTGGTAACTTCCTCATCTCTGGCCCTTTTGCTGTTGCCTTCTTTAGCTCCTACTTTACCATTTGTGCTCTCTCTCTCTCTCTCTCGGTCTCTCTCATCCATTCCTCCTCTCCTCCTTTTCTTCTCTCTCTCTCTTTGCCTTCCCCCTCTTATTTTCCTTCTCTTGTACCACTTCCTCTGCTTCTCTTAAGGCTCTGCTTGCCCTTAATCCTCACAAGAGTGGTAGCCCAGATGACCTTGATCTTAAGCTTCTACTTCTCTTGACTCCTGCCATCGCACAGTTTATTACCCTACTTCCTAATCTCTCTTTTTCCTCTGCAACTGTCCCTGAAGCCTGGAAGAAGGCTACTGTCATTCCTCTCCCTAAAGGTGGTGATCATACTTCTCGTAGTAACTTCCATGCTATCTGTCTTCTTCCCACCTTGGCTAAGTTACAGAAACACCTTGTGCTTTCTCAACCCTCTTCCTTCCTCAATGTCTCATTTTTCACTCATTATCAGCATAGTTTTAGGAAATCTCACTCCACTTTCACCTCACTCCTCTAGCTCACTGACTCTACTCTCTCAGGCATGGATCAGAGGGTATACCATTATAGCGGCAATGTCTTTTGGTCACTGGCATTAGAGCACCTGTTATGTGAGCTACTGGGATGCTGCAGTTCTCGATTGTAGGGTGGCGTGGTGGTTCAGAGTGGATGTTCTACAGGTGGAGCCAGTTGTGTTTAGGCAGCGGAGGCAGTTGTGTGTAAGCAGTTGTTGACATGGTTTCTCACTGGGAAGGTGGTGTGAATTTGTGTGCTTTCAAAGTGTTCAGGTGTTATACTGTGCGCCGTGCTAATATACTGTGCACCGTGCTGTCTAGTGTGCTGTGAGATTGCTTCCCAGTACATCAGCGGAGTATGTCGAGAGAGCTAGAGGCAACTTATTGCTGACATTCCAAGACTTTGTGTATTGCAAGAAGCACTGTAGAGGAGAGGAAACTTATTGGAAATGCGTTGAGTATCAGCCAGCCAGGTGTATAGGACGAACTCACACAGACATCACAGGAGCTGTTACGGTACTGGGGAGACATAATCATATACCTGATAGGGAGTGCATGGGAACTGAACTGCCATACTGAAAACACAATAGCATATGTGATGTTGTTGTCTTATGGGGTACAAGGTGTGCACAACAAAGTCACAGCATGCAAATAATACACCTCATGTCCCTTTCTTGCGCTGGTTCCCATTGCATGTACAACTCTGAGTTTGTTGTAAAAATTTCCAGGGGGTGCGGTGGTTGAAACCCCCCACAAAACATGAATATAATGTAATTCTATATTTTGGTGGTGCATGATGCCAGTACTCCGTGCAGTTTCCTCTCTGTGGGGGTACCCTGGGTGATTGTCACAGTATGGGCTTTCGTTCCCGTAACAGTTGATGTGTTGCTACAGTGCTCTGTTTCTTTGCAGTATTGTTGTGGTGCTCTAATTGCCATCATGCTAGCTCCTGACACCACATCCTGAGTGAACTGGATCAGAGACTGATCACCTCCACCATATTTATTGAGCTTGCTAAAGCTTTTGACACTGTGGCACATCCCCGCCTTCTGGATGAGCTAAAAGCAGCGGGCCTCTCAGACACCACAGTCAGATGATTTTGGTTCTTATCTTGAGAAAAGGTTTCAGGCTGTCCAGATGGGAAGGACTCCATGTTAATTTTTCCCTTCAGGTACTTGAAGGTCTCAGTCATATCCTTTCCCCTCACCGGTCCCCAATTAGTACATGTTCAAGCTCTCCAACCTCTGCTCTTATGTGTTTCTGTCATGACCTTGAATAATCCTCATGATACTTCTCTGTCAGCCTCCAACATGCTCCTGTCCTTCCTCAAACAGAGATTGCAGAAATGGACATAATACTTCAGGTGTTGATACATCAGGGATGGGTACAAGGGCAGTATGACCTTCTTACTTCCACTACTGATCCCCCTGCTTATGCACCCCCGAACTCTGCTTGCTTCCCTCACTGCCTTGCTGCATTGCATAGATAGCTTGATGGAACTTATTATTGCTACTCCAATGTCCTTTTCTTCATCTGATATTGTGAGAGTGAGTCCCATACCTCTCAAGTGTCCTGTATTGTGCGGGACATCCCGATTGTGCCCCCAATTTTTGAACTTGTCCCGCCAGCACCTGTCATTGTCCCAGATTTGAGTGATGACAGTGCTGACATCAGCGGGCCACCAGGCCCTTTAAAAGAGTGTTACCGGCTGGATTGGAATGGGAGCAATCAGCATGGTGGCACTAGGCTGCTAAATTAAGTCCAAGTCGGGTCCGGGTAGAGTTGATCACTCCAAGTCTGCTCCTCCTCCTCATTGACATCTCAGCCAATGAAGAAAGAGTGTGGGTTCAGTTTGGCGCTTTGAAACACATGGCCTCACAATGCAAAGGTTGATGAGAGTGTATGAGGAGGAGGAGTGAGCAAACCACTGGATTATTTTCTGGGTGGAGACTGGGAGTGTCTGGACTGGTTGGAGTTGATTTTTGTTTCTGTCCCCTGGCCCTGCTGAGCTAGTATTGGTCCAGGTGTTCAGATTCTCATTTGTGGCACTGCTGGCCTGGAGGAGCTGAGCCCCAGAGTCCTCTACCTTTTTAGGCTCCAAAGTTATGGTTGTGGCCCAGCAGGTTGTGTGCAGCCTCCAACAGCACAGACTAGAGCTGCCTCCAGCCCGGTTGGAGAGCAAGCACACCAGGCAGTGCAAGCAAATGAGTTCGACTTGAGTAGCAGGCACTAGATTACTATGGACCACATGGAAGCTTAGCTCAACTGATCAACTCAGAGCTGAACAGACCGAGTGCCATTCACTCTGTGCTGTGTGAAGTAGGTGTTTACTGTACTGTGTCGTTGTTGGGGGGGGGACTCTCTGCACCATAGTCTGCACCAACTTAAAAGGGTTTGAAGGAGTGAGAGGATGGAGACAAGGTGAAGGGGGAGGGAGTGAGTGAGCCTGCCCTGCCCTTACTGCCCTGACTTGCTGTGTATTGTGTTGGCAGCTCAACTTGGCTCTGTCTGGTTGATTGACTGCTACTGCTAGTGAAGCCCCAGTTGTCATAGGCAGCTGATCATAGTCCTACAAGTTGAGTCACTTACAGTCCGAGTCCTCATATTATACCCAGGATCCCCTAAAGTGCTAAAATTCTGATGTCCGTCATGGTGTCCCTCATTTCAGGGTGTGGTGTCCCTCATTGTCCCTCTTTGTCCCTCATTTCAAGGGTTGGTGTCCCTCATTTCAAACTCCAGAGGTTGAGAGGTATGAGAGTGACTCCTCCCCCCCCAGTCTGTACTCAGCCCTTAGGTTTTTTCTACCAATGTGCATGACTTTGCATGTCTTCACATTGAAGCCCAGCTTACAGATTCTAGACCACCACTCCAGCTTCTCCAGGTTATCCCTCAGATCTTTGACCTCCTTTTTCACTATCAACCCTGCCACAGAGCTTGGTGTTGTCTGCAAAAAAGCAGATTTTTCCCTTGATGCCCTCTCTTATATCTCCAATGAATACATTGAACATCATCTGCCCAAGTACTTCTGGCTCCGGAAACTTATCCACCTTCAGGCTAGCAGTCTTTTGAAGACCTGTGTGTGGTACTGTATTCAGCACATTTCCTTGCCTTTTGCTCCCCTTTCTTGTCTATTACCCTCCCCTCGTGGCACCAGCCTTCCTTCTATTTAGTAAAACACTGAGTAGAAATGGTCCTTCAATATTTCTGCCTTACCCATACTGTCTTTCACGCAACCTTCCCCTTTCTTCAGCTTAAAGGGGACAACAAATAATTTCTAATTATCAGATGTTTATAAAGTTCTTATTCTCAGAAATTATATACATTTCCATAAATTATCCATATTTAACTGTACTTGAGTAAAAAGGGATCCAAAAACTGTATTTTGCATTGTTTTGTTTTTATGGGCAACATTCTGTTACAGTTCACTTCATGGAACCAGTAATTTGGAGTTTTTACTATGTCACAGTTTGTGCACAGAATGCTAATTATGAGCTGTTGACCTATCAGAACTATGCTTAGAGTTCAGTGCACAAACAGTGACATAGTTAAAACTTCAAAATACTGGTTCCATGAAGAGAACTGTAATAGAATGCTGCCCACGAAAATAGAACAATGCAAATTACAGTTTTTCTTATCACTTTTTACTGAGGCACAGTTAAATATAGATAACTTAGGGGAATGTATATAATTTCTGAGTATATTAACTTCATAAACAATTGTCAATTAGAAATGATTTCCTGTCCTCTTTAACAGTGCCTTCTTTTGTCTGTGTTTTTCTCCCTAATATAAAGAAAGAAGGCCTTGGCCCCCTCTTAAATGTCTTCCACTATTCTCAGCTTTGCAGTAGCCTTGATATTCCTTACTACCCTGCTGGTCACTTTCAGTTTTTGTAAGTAGTTCTCTTTCTTTTCTACCTTGTTACTCACTTTGTATTATCTAGAAAGCTACTCTCTTTTCTGTCACTGCTGATTTAACCTCCTCAGAGAACCACATTGGTTTTGTCTTTTTTTCTTCCCTACCTGCTTTAGACAGGAGTTGCTGACATCCTGAAGGCTGTCCCTTATTAAGTCCCTCTTTGCTTCCACCCCCTTCACTCATACGAGCCTAGCCAGGTGCACTGTCACCTCCCCCCATACTTCCATTGACTTGGTTTTCATGTTTTAGCCTAGCCATCTTTAGAAACATAGAAACATAAAGGTTGTCAGCAGAAAAGGACTGCTAGGCCCATCCAGTCTGCCCATTTGCCCTATCTGTACTAGCAGCCTATGACTCTAGTTGGTCATCAGCTTAGCTACTCCTTCTCTTAGCTATTCCTTCACATCACAATGATTCCCTTATTCCTATCCCATACATGTTTGAATCCCTCCACAGTGTGTGCTCTCACCACTTCCTGGAGCAGTCCATACCATGCATCCACTACCCTATCACTGAAATAGAACTTCTTCTCATTTCCCCTTACATGGCCCTCCTCCAGTCTCATGTCATGTCCCATTGTTCTAGTTCTCTTTTTGTACTGGAAGATGTTTTCCCCTCTCACCTTATTTATGCCCTTGAGGTACCTGAATGTCTCAATCATATCCCCCCATTCCCTCTTCTCCTCCAGTGTATACATTTTGAGGTCCTTCAACCTTTCCTCATACGATTTATGCTATAAACCCTGCATCATCTTAGTCACTCTTCTCTGCACCATCTCCATCCTGTCAATGTCCTTATGAAGGTGTGGCCTCCATAACTGCATGGCATACTCCAGATGGGGTCTCACCAGTGTTTTGTACAGTGAGACCAGTATCTCCCTTCTTCGGCTTGTGATGCCCCTTCCTATACAATCCAACACCCCACTGGCCTTCCCCACTGCCTTTGCTGCCTGCTTGGTGACCTTTAGATCATCTGAGATAATGACCCCCAGATCTCTTTCCTCCTTGGTGACTGCCAGCAGCTCCCTCCCCATCCTGTAGCTCTCACTCAGGTTCCTACTCCCCACTTGCATAATTTTGCAATTCTTTGCATTAAACCTCAGCTGCCATGTCTCCTACCATCTTTCCAACCTTTCTAGGTCTGTTCTTATCCTTATCACTCCCTCTGGAGTATCTACTTTGTTGCAGATCTTGGTGCCATCTGCAAACAGGCAAACCTTCCCCTCCAGCCTCTTCGCAATGTCACTGATGAAGACATTGAAGAGTACTGGCCCCAGAGCTGATCCCTGAGGTACCCCACTGGTCACCTCCATGTCCTCTGACTGGGCTCCATTTACCACTATCTTTTGCCTCCTGTCCTTCAGCCAGTTACAGTTCACCACTTTGCAGCCCATCCCCAGACTACCCATCTTGTTGACCAGGCTTCTATATGGAACAGTATTGAAGGCTTTGCTGAAATCTAGGTAGGCCACATCTACTGCTCCTCCTTGATCTACCACCTTTGTCACCCAGTCAAAGAAGTCGATCAGGTTTATTTGACAAGACCTTCCTGCTGTGAAACCATGTTGCCTCAAATATTGTGCCCCTATGAATTCTAGGTATTCCACAATCCATTCCTTAAGGAGTGTCTCCATAATCTTACCCATTACTGATGTGAGGCTTACTGGCCTGTAGTTCTCTGCTTCCTCTTTGCTGCCACTCTTGTGCAGAGGAATCACATGTGCCCTTCTCCAGTCCTCTGGGACCTCACCCATATTGAGGGAGTCAGTGAAGAGGACCACCAGTGGGGCTGCCAGATCCCTCCTTAGTTTTTTATTTATTTGCTTTTGTTTGCCAGGTAAGCACACTAGACAGCCAGGTGCCTATTTTCAGGTGCGACCCAGGAGTATTACAGAGGTACATTCAGGTACAACAGGCAGAGACAGTTATAGGGTATAATCAAGAGCAACAATAAAGCAAGGTAATACAAGAACATCAAGGGATTTACATTGCAGTCAGGAGGATGATAAACCGCAAGGTAAAAGCAGTAATCAACATACCAGGGCAACTGCTCCCCTAACAATAGAGCAGTGGATAGAACAGTAAACGTATACAACAATTAGTGAGCAGTAGGGCCAGGGTGGACCCATCATGATCAATTCAGCTAGTAGTAATACGCTCCACTAATGGATAGGAGTAGGGACCTGCAACCTTAATCAAAGAGTTCGGTAACGTCCTTCAGGATCCTGGGGTATATACCATCTGGACCCATAGCTTTGTCCACTTTTAGCTCTGTTAGCTCCTTCACCATTCTCTCCTCTGTAAAAGGACTTGTGTCCACCTCCCTTCCCTCAGTGTCTAAGATGTCTAACTGTGGTTCCTGTTCCTCCCCTTCCACTGTGAAGACTCAGCAGAAATATTTGTTTAGGATTGACGCCTTATCCTGATCACCCCGTATGCTATGTCCCTTGTCCTCTCTGATCTTAGCGATTTCTCCCCTGGACTTTCATCCCTCACTAATGTACCAGTAGAATGTCTTATCTCCTGCCTTCACTGATTCAGTACTCTTTCTTCAGTTTGCACCTTTGCACTCCTTAAAGCTTTTCCTGCCTCTCTCAAATACAAACATGAAATTTGCCAGCAGATAAAGGCCTACAGGTCTATCAAGTCTGCTTGAATGTGCAGCTAGCACCCCTTATTCTGCAGCTGCCTCTCCCTTCCACCCTTCCCCTTCATTGACCCTCCTCCTTGTCCTGTCCCATCTCCTTTTGAAACAGTCCACTGTTCTACTGGATACCACTTCTGTAGGTAACGCATTCCACCCAGCCACCACCTTCTCTGTAAAAAAGTGACTCCTCATCTCCCTCCTGAACCTTCCTCCCTCCAGTCTCATATCATGGCACCTGGTGTCCCTCCTCCCTTACTTTGAACAGCCCCTCTGTACCTGTCTTGTTTATTCCTTTCATGTACTTAAAGCTTTCAATCATGTCCCCCCATCCCTCCTCTCCTCCAGTGAGTACATGTTCAACACTCTCAGCTTCCTCTCGTATGATAAGTCCCCCAGCCCCTTGATCATCTTTGTTGCCCTGTGCTGCACCACCTCCAGTAACTTAATGTCCCTCTTCAGATACGGGTGCCAGTACTGCATGCAGTACTCCAGGTGCGGTCTAACTAATGACCTATACAGTGGCAGAATCACCTCCTCCCTCCTCCAAAATATACCCCTTGCAATACAACCCAGCATTTTGTTGGCCTTTGCAGCTGCCTTCCTACATTGTGCCACGTTGTTCATTGACCCTGTAAAGAGCACCCCCAGATCCTTCTCCTCCTCTGTCTGGGCTAGCTGCATTCTCCAGCTGGTAACTCCTCCTTGGTTCTTCATCCCAAATGCAGCACCTTGCACTTTTTGGCATTAAACTTAGCTGCTGGGGTGTCTGACCAGGTTTCAAGCTTTGCCAGATCATCCTGCAACCCCTGCCATCCCCCTAGGTCAGCCACCACTGCTCCTACCTTGGTATCATCAGCAAACAGACTGATCTTGCTCTTGATGTCCAATGATATGTCTGCAATGAATATCTCAAACAACACTGGTCCCAACACGAAGCCCTGTGGGACACCGGGCCATCACTCACCCTTGGGTGTGAGAGCCCCCACCCACCACCACCCTCTGTTGCCTTCCTGAAGCCAGTTCCCTACCCATCTCACCAGCTTTGCACCTGCCCCTGTGCCTACTAACTTACTTCCCAGCCTTCCATGCGGCACCGAGCTCTAATGCCTTACTGAAGTCCAGATACAGGACATCCACTGCATGACCCTGTCCAGTTGCCTGGTTACCCAGTCATAGAACTCCACCAGGATGGTTTGGCAGGATCTGCCCCCCATATGAAGCCATGCTGTCTGTTCCTGCAGTCCTTGGCCTCTAGGAGGGCCACCAGCCTCCTTCAGGATAGTCTCCATTAGCTTACCCAGATGGATGTAAGGCCCACTGGTCTGTAGTTTCGGGTTCATCCTTGGGGCCACTCTTGTGGAGGGCACCACATGAGCCATCCTCCAGTCCTGAGGTACACCCCGAATGAAGTGAGGCATTAAATAGTTCTGCCAAAGGTCCTGCAAGGACCTCTGCCAGTTTCTTCAGTAGCCTGGGGTGGATGCCATCTGGGCTGGTGCCTTATCCACCCTCAGTGCCTTCAAACCCTCCGAACTCCTGCCTCCATGATTTCCCATCTGTCACCCCTCCCTGTTTCTGTCATTTCTCCCTTGGATGTCACTCCCTCTCCTCTTTAGTAAATACTGAGCAGAAGTACTCATTAGTGCTTCTGCCTTATCACACCCTGCTTCCACCCAACCCCTCCTTCCTAATCCTTACTATGTGGTCCTCACAGCTCCTTTTCTCCCTGATGTACCTAAAGAAGTCCTTATCCCCCTTCTTAATGCCTTGTGCCAGCCTGAGTTCCGTAGATGCCTTGGCTCCCCTTAGTGCTCTTGTCACCTCCTTCAATTCCATCAAGTACTCCTCCCTGTCTTC
Source organism: Neoceratodus forsteri (assembly GCA_016271365.2). NCBI lineage: Eukaryota > Metazoa > Chordata > Ceratodontiformes > Ceratodontidae > Neoceratodus > Neoceratodus forsteri. The sequence continues at coordinate 961,824,873 of CM028132.1, read as the reverse complement.
ATCCCTTTGATTCTCCTTGTATTTTCTGAAGGCCACCTTCTTGGCTCTTACCTTTTCTGCCACAGCCTTGGAGAACCAAACTGGTTTCCTCCTCCTTCTCCCTTTGTTTCTCAGCTTAACTCATTGTTCTGTGACCCCAGTAATGGTTTCTTTAATGTATGCCCATTGCTTCTCCACCCCCTCCTGCCTTTCTGTGTTCCAGGGTTTGTTTAATACCTTTTCCCATCTTGCAGAAGTCAGCACTCCTGAAATCTAAGATATTTATCTTTGTATGGCTTGACTGTTTCCCTGTGTTGAATTTGAACTGTACCATGTGGTAGTCACTGGTCCCAAGGTGCCCCTCCACTTGGAGATCCTCTATTCTGTCCCCATTGGTCAGCACCAGATCCAGGATTGCCCCTTCCCTGGTTGGCTCCCACACCAGTTGTCTGAGGTCTGCCCCCTGTAGTGAGTTCACAATGTCTCGGATCCTGACCAAGGCCCCTGTTGGGGTAGACCAGTCTATGTCTGGCATGTTAAAGTCTTCCATCAGCAGAACCTCCCCCGTTGCTGCTATTTCATGTATACTATCAAACAATATCTTGTCTACTTCCTCCTCCTGAGCTGAGGGTCTGTAGGCCACCCCTGCCCAAATTGTTGTTTCCTTTCTTGTCTCAAGGGTGACCCATAATCCTCTACCTCCTCATGTTTGTCCTGTATTGCTGTTGCTTTGATATCCCCCTTGATGTATAGGGCCACTCCTCCTCCTCCTCCCTTCCTGCCTATTCTGTCCCTCCTGAATAGTGCATAACCTTGTATGTTCAACTCCCAGTTGTGGTTACTGGTGAACCATGTTTCAGTTATGGCTACTCCATCCAGATCCTCCTCAGTCATTACAGCCACTAGGTCTGGGACTTTGTTTCCCAGACTGTGGGCATTTGTGTGCATGATTTTCCATATATTGCTGTCACCCATCCTCCTGTTTGTGTGTTTGTGCTCTAGTTTCTTTCCATCAGCTTTGGTGTCATTGAAGTGCTGATTTACCATTCCCGCCTTATATACTAGGTTCATCTGCCAAATACCTTCCTTCCTGGTTCTCTGCTCTGTCTCCTGTAACCTGTAGGGGTGGGCTGTCTGAGTTTCCCTGTACCATGTGCCCACCCAGGCTAGTTTAAATGTTCGCTAAGAAAACATTTAAACCATTCATTAAGGACTGTAGTTCCCACACTGGAAGGATGCAGACCATCTCATTTGCACAGGCACGTCTCACTCCAGGTGGTTCCCCAGTCTCCAAAGTAGCCAAAGCCCTTCTCCCCGCATCAGCCACCCAACCAATTGTTGAAGCTCTTGATACACTGATTTCTCACCTCCCTCTTCCATGGACAGGCAGAACTTCTGAAAACATTACTGAGTCTGCCTCCTTCCCAAATTGCCTACCCAATTCCCTAAACTCCTCCTGTACTGTCTCCATGCCAGCTCCTTCCCTTATTAGATCGTTAGTCCCCAGGTGGACAATGACATTTATCCCTCCCCACTTTGCCACTGCCCTAGTGATCCTGTGGATCCTCTCCCCCTCCCTCCCTCCAAGCTGTGCCTCCTGGGAGACACTTAACCTCCCTCTCTACTCCACTGTCTGTGCCTAGATTCATGTGCTGAACAACTGAGTCCCTACAACAGGATAAGTTTCCTCCTCCTCCTCTGAGGTTCTCTAGGTTTCACCTGTGTGCCCTCCTCCCAGGTGGTCTGCTCATTCTCCCTGGCTTCAACCTCAGGCTCCCCTGTGAGGCACTCTCGCTTCTCAAGAGTAGCATATTTGTTCTTCAGTTGGACCGGATGGGGGATGTGCATCTGTCCCATCTCCCTAACCCTCCCTGAGCCCACTGTAATCCATCCAGATCGCTGCCTCGGTATCCACTGTGGCCTTGCCTGGGGACATGGTGGCCTCTGGTTGGGAGTTTAGGTTCTCAGTACTCTTTCCAGTTCTGCCCAGACCCTGGTCATCTCCACCCACAGCCCAGAGAGGTGCCTACAAATGGAGAAGAACCACAGCTTCCAGAATGTAGTCTGAAGACTGCTACGCCACACCCACTGCACTGCACTATTCCAAGTGTCATCTTATCTTGGTGTACTGCACCCTCAAGTACTCTCTGAGTTCACCTGCACTAGCCTTTTGTGCCCCACTCATCCCTTGAGTATTTTTTCCTACTACTCTTTCCCTCTCACACCTCTTGGAGACTGCTACCTGTGCTGGTTGATTGACACAGGAAGTTGCAAATGAAAAGCACCTAGAAAGGTAGTGTAAGCCTTGGGAGGGTGGGTTGAGGGGTGGGAGGGTGGGTGGCTAGGATCTATGCTGCTGTCCTCCAAAACAATCAGTCCAGTCTGAATTTCCCTGTAGAAAGCCACAATGTTCTCACCCCATTCTCTGCACCACTGAAACAGTAATGCCTGAAACAAAAAAAACAGTCAAATCCACACAGTACCTGTAAAAGAACACTTTAAATCCCTCAAACAGTACCACCTGAAAACCCCAGTGAAAGCCACAGACATCCTGTAAAAGAATAATGTTATTAACCTCCCTGCCACGATGTGAGCAGCACTCTAAATAAATTTAAATCTCCAAAATACTGAAAGAAATACAAAAACAAATCACTTTTCTGCCCTGCTGCAATCAGCCTCCACCAAGTGCTGCTGCTGCTCCACAGGGATGCCTGATACTGTACACAAGTCTGCTTTGCTATATACTTTATGCCTGAACCTTACTTTATCATGTGAAGTTGTTTCATATAATTATATCTACCTTCACTCTATGAATTGATTCATATATATCACTGTACCTTCTGTAACTCAAAAATTGATATTGTACGTACCTTGTCCTGCTATGGTCTCTGTAATTAATTCTGGGCCCCCCCTGAAAAAGAGACTCTTATGGTCCCAGTGGGCCTACCCAGTCAGCCAAATTCAATAAATAAAAATAAAATACTTTGAGGTTTTCCCTCATAGTGTTGAAATCTGTCCTTCGAAGGCCAAGAATGCAAGTTATGGTATGCAAGTGCTCCTTCCTAATTTCTAACCTAAACCAAACTGTAAGGTGTTCATTATTACTTAGGGGCACAGCTATGCTGATGTTCCTGATATAATTGCAGTTAGAGAGCACTAGGTCCAGGATGGCCTGCTCCTTAGTCGATTCTCTGACTCCTTACACCAAGAAGTCATCCTGGAATGCTTCCAGGTGGGATTGACTTCTTCTGCTGCTGAGTTTGGGGACACTTCAATCTAGAGCTGACAGATTGAAGTCCCCCAGGATTACCACCTCCCCCAGTTTAGTGATTTGCCTGGTCTCACTGGCTCTTCATCTAGCTGCTCACTCTGGCTTGGTGGTCTACAGGCTACCCCCAGTTTCACCTTCCTGCCTGCCTCAGCCCCAGCCTTCCTCCCACTTTTTCTTCCCTCCTGGCTTTGATCCCCTCCCAACATATAGTTCAACAGTTCAACCCTCTCCCTTCCTCCTACCCTATCTCTTCTGTACATAGTGTGCCCAGGGATACTGACGTCTCAGACATGGCTTGGGGACACCCAGGTAACTGCCACCAAATTCACATGGCTCTGCCACTAGGGCTTGGAGGTCCCCATCTTGTTTCCCAGGCTTATTGTATTGATGCATACAACTTTCCATGATGTCTGCTGCCTCCCTGGCCCTCTGCTTATCTTCTGGATGCTGGTTGCAGATCCAGGATGTTCTGTATTGGACATCCTACCCCCACCCTCAATCCTGCCCTATATCCCTTCCCTTTCTGAAAGGCCTATCCCCTCTCCAGTATACCATTGCCCCTCTATTTCTACCCTTCCTTCATCACTACCTCTTCCCCTCATGTTACCTCCCCTTCCCTATGCTATCAGCCTTGGTAAAGCCCAATGGCACCCTTCTTTAGAAGGTTACAAGGCCATTGCCCATTTGATGCCATCCTCCAGCTCCACTGGTTTAAACTTAAGTCGATGAACGCAGCAAGCCTCACTCCCAGGATTCTTGCTCCTCCTCTGTTGAGATGCAGGTGATCCACTGAGAACAGGGCCTTGTCCTCCCATTCTGTTGTCAAGTCCCCAAAGTAGTCATAACCTGATCCTTGTACCATCCCTTGAGCTACTTGTTAAAGCTCCATATCCTAAGTTTTCTTGACTGACAGTCTTGTGGTACCAGTTTCACTTCTGAGAAAGCTAGTGTGTCTGCCCATGCCATAATTGTTTCCTCCAACAATCTAAACCTCCTCGGTACCACCTCTAACCTGCACCTTGCCTGGTCATTCATCCCCAAATGAACCAGAACTTGTTGTCCCTCCATCCATTATCAAGGACTGGAGCCTGGGTATTATCCTCTCTACCATCATACCTGGTATAGACAATCACGTTTCTTCTATGTGACTCCCTTCCCTTAACTGACCATCTGGTTCCCCTAACTATGAAGTCCCCAAGTACTAGGAGGACTCTCCATCCTTCCTTTGATTTCCACTTATTGTGCCCCCGTCTTACATATCCCCTGCCGCTGCCCCACCTGCTTCCTTTCTACTGGCTGATTCGTCATCTATCCCCAGCACCTGGTACTTCCCTCCAGGTGATGTGTGTCCTTCCTGCATCACTACCACAGAATAGCCAGTCTATCCTCCCTACCCATACCCCCTGCTGCCCTGCTCTGGCTGATCCAGCTTAGCCCATTGTTTTTATTTCATATTGCCCCCCAGCCCATATTTTGCCCCAGCATGACTGTTTTCACATTCATTCATTCTATTCCATTGTTATTCCTAGTTCCCCTTGCTCCTCCTTCATTCTTACCCATCCTTTCACTTTTGATGCTACTGGATATCATTTTTTCAGGTACCTTTTAGTGACTGCTTGTGACTAGCCTGCTTCCTCTTTCCTTAGCCCTTCAGTGGTCTGCCCCCCTGCTGTCTAGCCATGCTACCTCTACAGTTCCACAGCACTAGAATCCATGGCCTCTACCTGCTCCTTCCTTGATCCATCTCCCTGGCATCTCTGGGTATTGACCCTCTCTGGGGATCCAAATATCTGCTATTTGTTCCTTGTTCTAACCCACTGGGATGGAGTATGCCTCCCCAACCCTCAATTGTACACCAGCCTAGCCAGTGGACCATTGCAGCTTCTGGAAAAGTGATGTCTAGGTCACTGTGTTGCATTAGGCATTTGTTCCCCTCAGTCTGGTTACCTGCCCCCCCACACAACTTATGATCCCTCCTACCTGCACATCATGACCTAAGTTCTTGTAGTCTATTTTCCCTATCCCTCCTCCCAAGTCCTCCCTAGGAGGCTTACCCTACTTAAGGTGTTGTGATTGCTTCTGTTTGCCCCTTACCCTGGAACCACCAGTGAGACCTTTGCCAGATAGTGTGCTGTGGCAGTTTTTAAGTTACCCCATATACTAGTCCTGAAAACAGGCCCAGCCCAGATAGAGTATTGTGGCCATTTGTTACTTTTCCCTTTCCTTAGTTTTGTAATCAGGCCTACCCCCAAAATAGGGTGCTGTGGCCATTGGTAATTTCTCTCTTTTCCTTAGTCTTACTGTAGAATTGGGTCCACCCCCTGTAAGGGGTTGTGGCTATTTATTACTTCTCCCTTTCCCTAAACCTATAAACAAGACCACCCCAGATAGGGTATTGCAGCACTTTGTTGGTTCTATTTTCCATACTCCTGTCCACAGTACCTTGCACTTTCCCTTGTGTACTTCTTAGCCCACTGTATTCCCTACACTCACCTCCCCTTTTTTACTGGCTGAGTTCCCTGTAAAACTGTAGGGTCCTTTGTGGACTCTCCTGTAGGTGCTGTCGTCCTGCTTTGTGGTCCTTGCATGAGGGGTTGCTTGCCCTTATGGGAATTAAGTACAAGACAACAGCTATGTGGTTCACCAGCTGCAGCCACATACTCTGCCATCCAAGCAATAGTGCAGCAATTTGCTGATGAGGTCACAGCCCCTCAGAACCTGTTAGCCTCCACCTTCAAACTCAGCACTCCTCAACTTGGCGTCAAACAGGCATATTTTATTTACTTTATGTGTTGTTAGAGCCTATGGCTGATTGTGGTGTCTGCTTTTTTCAAAGTAAATAAAATATGCCTGTTTGACCCCAAGTTGAGGAGTGCTGAGTTTGCTGTTCTACTTATTATCCTTTATTCATGCACTCTCTCTGGCAGTAGAGTTGTTTTTGTTTCCCTTCTTAGCCTCTACCTTCCCCTTCCCTCTTACTAGAGACCACACTTCCAGAATTTGACTAGAACTGAAAATGAAGTAAAATAAAACCACAGTTAACAGAGCCAACAAAAATAAATGCCCTGATGTTTCACTCCCTACCCCACAGAATGACCCTCTTGAAAAAAAAATTACCCTCTTCTAGTTCACAACCAGCCCTCCTAACCAATGCTGAATTGCATCTTGGAGAACTTGGAGAACCCACCCTCCCTTACAGCTCATTGGCTGCTCTGTGTGATGATTCTTCACCTGTCAGGGAGTAAAGGAAGGCCTACTCCAGTAAATACTCCAAGACTGCAGCCACATGGTTCACCAGCTGCAGCAACATGGACAGAATAATGGGTCCAGCAACTGGAGAGCTATGTGCACCAGTGCCAGGAGCATGGAAAATAAGTTCCCAGACTTAGCAGCATCATGGCTGAGGCAGACCTGGACATCATGGGAATCACAGTGATGTGAGGTCATGAAGACCAGGACTGGGACATGGCAATACTTTATAGGAAAGACAGGGTGGGTAGGATGGGGGAGTTGCCCTATATGTGAAGGAACACATTAAGGCCATGGAATTGCAGGGTAGGTGGGGGGGCTGAGGCTTTATGGGTATCATTGCACATAGGGAAGGGAGAAGTCATACATATCAGGGTGATATATAGGCCATCAGCACAGCAGGATGAGGTGGATAAGGCAATGATGGAGGAGATCAAGAGGATGGCAAACAGAGGGGAGGTGCTGCTGATGGGGGACTTCAACTTGCTGGACATGGATTGGGGCACCCCGTTAGCAGCATCCGCCAGTAGCCTGGAAATCGTGGACTCCCTACAGTGAGCACTCATGAAGCAGCTAGTAAGAAAACTAATCAGGGAGGGGGTGATCCTAGATTTGATTCTTACAAATGGGGAACAGGTGGGAGAGGTATCCAAAGGACAGAACCTGGGTATGAATGACCACAGCACTGTCTGGTTCACGGTAAAACTGACTGCTGATGTGTATCAGCCCAGAATGAAGGTGCTATATTTTAGGCATAGAAGAAGTAGTAAGAACACCCACAATAATCACAGAGCACAGGACTTTGATGAAAAAAATGAAGTCCTTTTATTTAAATACAAAACTGCATGTTACATGTGCACAAAGTCCCCAAAATAAGCAGTAAAAGCTGTACCAGCACTAACGTTTCCCCTGACCACTGTCAGGCATCATCAGAGTAAATCTAAAACATCACAACAGTGCTTCCATATAACTAGTGGCTAAATTACATGTTACTAATTAATTCTAACCAATCATGAACTAAAAACAATTTAATTTTATTATTAAAAGCAGTTTTCAATAAACAACACCAGTAACCATTAATTCAGACTTGAAATAACAGCAAGGTTTGTGTGGAATTTTAAACTGCACATTTACCAGGGAGATCACGTGATGTAGAGTGCTGAGTAGAAGCTCCTCCGCTAAGCTCCTGCCTCCTGATCATTAAATCGTCTTTTTTAGACGTTTAAATTTCTCAAATTCCTCTGCTTTAGAATTTTCCTGCTAGCTAAACATCTTGTGTGCCTGTTTTGTGAGTTCGATCGGCAGATGGAGGCTTATATGAAGAAAGCCCCACAGAAACATACCCCCCGCTACTCCCGAAAAGGCCCCAAAGAAATCCCGGGCCTCGCATGGGCCAGATAGGCCTGATTCTTTGAGTCAAGTTGGGGAACAAGAAACTTTAATGCTTAATAGGTTCTTAGAAGAGTTTAAACCCTTTCGTGAAGAGACGAAAGAAATGGCGATCGACCTGAAGACTCTTTCTAAAAAGCTGGATGAAGTCTGATTAACTGTCTCTGATAACACAGCCTGAATAGTCTCGTTGGAGAAACGACTAGAGAAACTTGATCCTGAATTAGTGTCTACGCGGCAGAAGCTATCTCGTGTGGAGGCAAAACTCAAAGATCAGGAGGGCCATAGCAGCAGAAACAATGTTGTGATACTAGGGCTACCAGAGGGAGAAGAGGGCCAGCATGCTGTAGCTTTCATACAGAAGCTGGTGGAACGGGTCACTGGCCCTTCTCCCTTCGGCCCAGTATATATCATAGAGCAAGCTCACAGGTCATTGCGAACGAAGCTTTCTCCGGATGCTCCCCCCTGACCTATTATTTGCCACTTCTTAAATTTCCTAGAAAGGCAGCACTTCTTGCAGAAAGTGAGAGCTTTACAGGAGGTTCATTGGGAGAATACTAAATTGAGAATTGCACAAGATCTCCCAGGATCAGTTCGTTTGAAACGAAAAGCGTTTCATCCCATTGTATCTAAGATCATTGCTGCGGGCCTGAAATTCAGGATGGGATACCCAGCTAGGCTACAAGTTTATGTAAACGGATCCTGGTTAAATTCTGATTATCCTGAAGCTGCCCTTTTGAGTCTTAAAACCGTGCTACCGGACTTGTTCCGGGAGCCCTGAGAGGCTCTGTCTACATGTTGAGGAGTTGCCTGGAGTTGCCTCATTGGAACTGTTATTTCTCTTCTTGTCTGTGGAGATAATGTCGATGAGCTACATTTGGAAGTTCTTGTTTTCTCATCTGGACTGTGTTAATTAGTATATGGCCTATCTGTTAAGAGTCTCTCAGGCACTAATTCCATAAAGCTAACTGTTGCTTAGGCACAGACGTTTGGAGTATCTGGGTTGGCTTAATTGGAAAAAGAGCTTTGTGTCCCAGCACATTCAGTTTTGCAAATTGCATTAGAGAGGGGAAGTTTGTGCTATTTATTCTAGGACTAATGTTTCACTTTACAGTTTACTGGAAATGGGAGCGGTGTTGGGCTTTCTCAGTATCTCATATGATTATCTTGTCAGGATCGGGTTTTAGCCACAAGAGGGTGTATCATGCATATGAAATGTAACACCGTGCTGCTCTTAACTCGAGGAGGATCTCCCTCAGTTTTGCCACTTGTCTCGAGCTCAGGGCAGCAAATTACCCCAATGGGAGTTCTCATGCCTAAGGGCTGGTATATTTATGGGAAGAGTTGTTTTTCTCATCTCTCTTTCCCTCGAGCCCATGATCTCAGTGTTTTTTCTCAATTTCTGTTCTCATTTCGATGGGAAAGGGCTATTCCCCTCCATTAGTTTTCCGATTTGGTTCTGGTTTGTGTAAAGGTTTCTCATGGGGTAAGGTAACCCCTATTTTTCAGTCAGGTTCTTGAAGCTATTTGGCACATTTATGAGTTTGGCAATTTACTCTATCCCCTCTTTTATTATTATGTTAATGTATATGCATGTGCACGCATTGGAAGCCCAAGGCCGCTCTCTAGTTTTTGGGGATTGTTAATATCGTTCGCATTGTTAAGTATTTACTTGTGGATGTTGTTCTTATTGGCTATTAGCAGAGGGGCATTATCGGGAGGCGGGGGAAGGAGGAAAGGACCCAGTACTATGCTAAACGTTACTTATGGCAGTATGGGGGTTGGGTGGGAAATGTGGGGTTCTGTTAGGTGGAATGGGGGAAGTCAGGGGGAAGGGGATGGGTTATTTGTGGGTGGGTTGGGGAGGAGGGAGGGTTTTACAGCAGTAACTTCTGGAGTATGGTTGCATGTTTTATGTATCCTGTGCGCAGGGCTGAGTATACTAATTTCAATAACCACTATCAGATGGCCAACAAGGTGACTTTTGCTACTTGGAATGTAAAGGGGATCGGGAAAAAATCCAAACAATACCAGGTTCTCAAACATTTAAGCTTATTACGTTCTCAGATAACTTTCCTACAGGAATCCCATTTATTAGAAGCTGAAGCCTTACAGTTAAGGAGGCAACAGGTGGAACTGGTTTATGACACTCAGGGTTCCACTAATAGTTGTGGGGTCATGCTTATTGTCAATGGAGTCATTCCCGTTGTTTCTACACAGGTTATCAAAGATCCGGGGGGCAGATTTATTCTAGTTAAAGGAACTCTCTGGTCAGTTCCACTTTTACTTGGTAGTACATATGGCCCTAATATGGATGATCCAGGTTTTTTTATGAGACTCATAACCATTATTCTTCCAATGCTTCCCATCAGGATTATTCTGGGGGGGCGACTTCAATCAAGTCATAGATTCTAACCTTGACAGGTCGGGCAGTGGACCGGGAGGGGTGTCTCCAGGACAGAGGGCTTTTAGGGACCTAGTAGACCAGTGTGGGCTCTGTGATGTCTGGCGCATGTTATATCCTGACTCTAGGGAGTTTACTTTTAGGTCAATGGTGCATGGCTCGCAGTCCCACATTGACTACATATTTATCTCTCAGGTTCTCCTACCCGGGGTCAAGACCTCCTTGATTCAACCTGGCCCTGTCTCAGATCATTCACTTGTGTTTTGCAAATTGGCATTCCTTAATTTACCTAATAGGGAAATCAGATGGAAGCTCAATGAACAACTTCTTAAAGATGCCAAGTATTGCAAGCTCATAAGGGAGCAAATTGAGTTCTTTTTCTCATCTAACACTCTAGACAGTACAAAGCTGGATATCTTATGGGGGGCTTTCAAGGCATACATGAGAGGGATCCTTATTAGTATGGCAGTGAGTAGGAAAAGGGCACAGGAGAAAGAACTATTATGATTATTGTCCCAAATTCGGTCACTTGAAGTGAATACTTCGGTAAGTGCCCCAGATGAAGACAAGAGGAGGCTCCTAATGCTTAAGGACAGATATCTAGAGTTACTAAGGGAAAAAGCAGAATTAGCTATTATTCGAACTAGAGCTAGTTACATGGATCAGGGAGAGAAAGCAGGGCTCCTATTGGCATTGCATATAAAACAACAAGAATCTGAAAGATTCATCCCATCAATTCGGGCAGTGGCAGACGGGTCCCTGAAAGTATCTCCTACCGAGATAGTACAGGAATTTGCTCTATACTATGAAAGACTGTATAGTGATATGGAGTATCCTCCCTGTCCTGGGAATACGGAGAATTATTTGAGGGACTCCCATCTGCCCTTCCTTTCAGAGCAACACAAGGGTTTCTTGGTTACCCCTATATCACAGGAGGAGATTGCTGAGGTTATTAGTGGATTACCTGTAGACAAAGTCCCAGGCCCTGACGGGTTCTTCGCCCCTATTCTACAAAGTTTTTCGGGATCTTCTACTACCAGCACTTTATTGCCTATTCCAATATATTTTAACTGGGGCAGAGGCAGACCCTCACCTCTTTGAGGCCTTGATAGTTCTTCTCCCTAAACCAGATAAAGACCCTGAGTTTGTTCAAAGCTACAGACCTATATCACTTCTAAACCAAGATATTAAAATTCTTTCGAAGATACTAGCCAATAGGTTAACTGTAGTTCTCCCTGAGCTAATAGGTATGAACCAGGTAGGATTCATGAAGGGGCGCTCATCATCTGACCATTTGTGCACCCTTTCTCATGTCTTCTCAGCTTCCAGGGATGCTGAGTTTCCCGCAGGGTTGGTGTCCCTGGATGCCGAGAAGGCATTTGATCGTGTGAATTGGAATTTTTTTTTCGAGTTCTGGGAAGCTTTCCAATTCCCCACTGTATTTATATCCTGGATTGCTACATTATATAAAACCCCTACAGCAAGGATCTCTGGGAATGGGGCTTTTCCCAAACCTTTTTCACTCCATTCAAGGACCAGACAGGGTTGCCCCCTATCTCCTCTGTTGTTTAATTTGTATCTTGAACCTCTCATCCAAAATATTCTCAATAATGCCTCATTACAAGGTATTTGGGTTGGGCGCCATGAAATTAAGGTCACTGCATATGCGGATGACTTGCTGATACACTTATCCCATCTGGTATCCTCTGTACTGGCTTTGCTGGGTGAAATAGTAAAATTTAGTGCCTTGTCCAATTACAAGCTGAATGCTAACAAGTCCTCATTCTTTCCTTTAAACCATAAGGTATTCAAGAATGACATTAGTCCCTTAGGTCTATGTTGGGTTCCCTGGTCATTTAAGTACTTGGGCATTAAACTATCTCGTAATCCCTTAACACGGTTTAAGAAAAATTTCGAATCCCTCTCTCAGCTTATAACTCACAACCTTGATGGTTGGTCCAAACTTCCCATTTCACTATGGGGCCGGATCAACATAATTAAGATGACCATATTCCCTAGAATTTTTTACCCTTTATCTCTTCTCAATACTTTCATCCCATTACTCTGGTTTAAAAAAATGCATGGCATATTTACTAGGTTTATCTGGGCCGATAAGTATCCTCGATTGGCCTATTATAAATTGGCAGCTCCAAAATTTGAGGCAGGTTTATGGATTCCCTATTTATTATATATTATTATTAGCCATTTAGCAAAAATGTTGAGGATGGGTACGCCTGCCCGAAAAAGAACAGCCGGTTTGGCTTAGGATTGAATTGGATGTATTTAGGTCTAAGAACCTGGATCCCTTAACCTTATTCTATCTTAAAATGTCTCTGGTGCATATGGCCGAGGAATGCCCTATAGTAGTTACCTCATTAAAGGTATATGCACAATTATGTTCCTTTTTGCATTATACCCCTCAGTTGGATTTAGCCCAGTCTATGTGGAATTTCCCATCTTTCACTATTAACAAGAAGCAGATTCCCCGTAAATGGTTGTCCCAACTGGGGGATGGGAAAGTGCTCTCCTTTGTGGATGAAGAGGTGCAATGGTTGTCAGTAGGAGATATTATTAGGAAATTCAATATTCTGGCTCCCTCTCACTTCAAAGTTGTACAGTTAAGGCATCTACTTACAATAGTTCTTGGCAATACTCCTCCCTCTCAGATTGTCACAGCCCTGATACCTGAAGTTTCTTCACTTCTTGGATCTTCAGGTATCATATCTAAATTATACCAGGTGTTGTTTCATAAAAGATATGGGGACTCTTTTGGACCCACGAGATTCTGGAACTCCATTTTTCCTCAGTATCATCTGGATTGGCAATCTCTGTGGAGATCCTGCCGTAAATATGTTTCTCAAGACAGATTACATCTCATGCAATATCACATTTTACATAACATGTATTGCACCCCGGTAAAATTAAAGAAACGGGGTCTCTTGAACTCCAATATATGTACTAAGTGTTCGTGGGAAGAAGGAACACTTCTTCACATGTTCTGGTCCTGCTCCAAAAGTTCTCTTCTATGGGATTCAATCAAGATTTCCCTGGATCCTTTACTGGGCCTTCAGGAGTACTTTACACCTGATATTTGCCTTTTAGGGGACTTGTCTTCTATTAGAGTTAAAGTAAGAAGGTTTCATGTATCTATGATTGCCTTATCTGTCAAGAAGCTTATTCTACGTCACTGGAAAGACAAGTCCACCCCAACTTTTCAAGAATGGGTGAATGAAATTCTTGCTAATCTACGTACAGAAAAAGTGATTGCCAGTCTCCAGAACAGATTGGCAGCATATACAAAAATATGGGATCCCCTTCACTCTCTAAATCTAGTTGCTCAGTCTTAATCATGTCACAGTTCAAATTGCCCTGCAGGTTCTCAGGTAATGAGTTTATTATTTATGGGATATATGGATTTATTACTGCTGTATGGGGAGGGATGGGAGGGTCAGGCAGTTATGTCTTAATAAGTGGCTGTACTCTCGTCTCATTCTCATTGTAACTGCCTTTTATTGTGGAAAATGTACTAATAAAGTTTGAATTCTAAAAAAAACTGCACATTTACCATGGGGCCTTCGGATTTTACAGAAGCTGGCTCATGGCAGTGATGATTTAACATTAATGACTAAATGGTGTCTTAACATGGAGGAGGCATCTTTGAAAAACATAGAATAAAGTTTGAACTATGCTAAACCAGCTTAGGAACAGTTGACTTCAGAGATAGCTAAGGCAGAAGGTGTTTTGAAATCACAGACTACTATTGAAGAATTTGCCAAATACAATAAACTTTTATTTGATAAAGTAACATGATATGACATCCAATTGAAAAAGCATAAACAAAAAAAGTTTACAAGGGATGAAAATGATTACAAATTAAATCAGGTTTATGATTGGCATGTAAAAGAAAGAGCACAGAAAAACCCCAAATCTATACTGAACAAGCATTTATCAGTGCTGAATGTTGTCTCGCTGGCATTGGCTTTGGTAGTGCCAGAGATAGAGATGCATAATAGGAATGGCAGTAAAGTATTGAAGTGATGCCAACCCCTCCCTCACCCTGTAGAGAGTGACAGGCATTGGAGTGTGCCTTTGGGTTGTCAGCTATAACGCTCATGCCATTGTATGTCACCCTACCCTGTAGACACTGACAAGTGTCGTGGTGTGCTTTGGGGTCTTTGGGCATTATACTTACCCCATTCCATAAGAAAATATGCTCACGTGGGAGCAGTGTAGAAGAATGGGGTGAATTTTGTGAATGAACAGTGCAAGGCCTGTCAGTGACTGCAGGATGGGGTGGGGGTGCAATGGGACGAGCATTACATCTGGTGATCCCAAGTCACAGCCCTGGTGCCTGTCAGTCTGTACTGGGCGGAGTGCTACAGTTGGAAACCCTAACACCGTAGGGGTGTGGTGGTATTTTCACTTCAGATTTTCAGCATGGGCTTTTTGTGAGGCCACCTCATGAGAAGCGGCACAATCGGTTTGTGAGCTGAAAGGTGGTTTTGCACAGTGGCTCTGCCATTTGGCAACACATGGATGAAAACACATGAGGAAGCGCAAAAAGTGTCAATGTTGAAAATCTGGAGTGAAAATATGAAAAATTGGTGAAGTCATTAGCATGCATAGAAACTGTGCAACACACGGCCGTAACCCAATTATCTGTTGGAGCTTGTTAGCCACATTTTTAACATAGGCATTTTGGGACCTCCCCTCATGAACAGTGATGCTGTGATTTTGTTAATCAGTCCCAAAAGTTGATTTCCCACAGCGACCACGCCATTGTGGGCCACAGGTGTGGAAACACATTTTGGGCAGGATGTGAAAAATGACAGCTGTACTGTTGATAAGGAGGTGTGAAAAAATGCCAATGTTGAAAATCTGGCATGAAAATATTGCAAATTTGTGAAGTTTCAAGGGTGCATGGAAACTGCGCAATGCATGCTTGCAACACAGTCATTTTATGGACTTTCGGCAGCAAATTTTCAACATAGGCATGTTAGGACCTCTGCTCATGAACAGTGTCACCGTCATTTCCTCACACTGCCCTGAAAACTGATTTCGCTCAGCGATTGTGCACTTCTGCACCAGGCATGCAAAAATACATTTTGGCCAGGATATGTAAAATGACAGTGGTACTGTTCATAAGGAGGTGTGGAAAAATGGCAATTTTGAAAATCTGGAGTGAACATATTACAAATTCATAAAGTTATGAGCGCACATGCAAACTGCGCAACGCACACTCAGAAAACACTCATTTTATGGACTTTCATCACCAGATTTTCAACATAGGCATTTTAGGACCTCTGCTAATGAACAGTGTCACTGTCATTTTCATAATGTGTCTCGAACATGGATTTCCCACAGCGACTGCGCTATTCTGCGCTGGAAGTGCGAAAACACATTTTGGCCAAGAGGTGAAAAATGACAGATGTACTGTTGATAAGGAGGTGCTGAACAATGGCAATGTTGGAAATCTGGAGTGAAAATATTATAAATTTGTGACCTTTCGAGCGTGCATGCAAGCTGAGCAACGCACACTCGTAACACAGTAATTTTATGCAGTATCATCACCAAATTTTCAACATAGGCATTTTAGGACCTCTGCTCATGAATAGTGCCACTGTCTTTTTTGTAATCTATCCCAAACATTGAATTCCCACAGCGACCACGCTATTCTGCATTGGGAGTGCGAAAACACATTTTGGCCAGGATGTGAAAAATGACAGCTGTACTGTTCACAAGGAGGTGTGGAAAAATGCCAATGTTGAAAATCTGGTTCAAAATATTGCAAATTTGCGAGGTTATGCTGCGTTGGAAACTGCGCAAATGCACGCCAGGAAACAGTCATTTTTTGTCCCATCAAATTTGCAACATAAGCTTTCTGAGAGCCCACCCTCATGAATTCTGGTACTGTCATGGTGTTAATCAGTCCCAAAAGGTGATTCCATGCAGTGACCGTGAAATCACCTTTCGGGATGGATTAATGCCATGACCGTGAAAGAATTCATGAGGAGGAGCCCAAAAAATCCCATGTTGAAAATTTGGTGGCAAAATTCCAAAAAATATCCAAGATATGCATCAAAGTTGAAAAAAACATATTTATTCCATTATACAGCTTACCGCCATTTCCTCAGTTCGCGGTCGGCTTTGAAGAGTGCAGACATGTTCCTGGTCCACCGAAGATCATCGCGCCAGACTCCGGAGGTAAGTATGGAGTGGGGGTGGGTGTGGGGAGGCAGGGTGCACAGTGGGTGGGTGCAGGTTGTGGGGGGGCAGGGAGACGGCGAGGGACCGTTCTTGTTTTACAGGGTTTAAAAAAAAAAAAGACATTGTGGGACGGTTTTCATTTTTCAGGTGGGATTTCCCCATCTTGTCACCTCAGTGTTTGTGGGTGGGGTGCTTTGCAGATGGGGATTGAGCACCTCCATCGCACATAACAAATGAGGGGAGGGTGCATGATGCCGACTGGGAGTGGGTCCCCATCTGCAAAATGCAGGTGGTAAAAGCTGATGGGGATTAGCCCCCCATTGGCAAAGAAAAACTGTTGGGGGGGACGCATGATGCCGAGGGGGATTGGGAACCCCCCTCAGCAATCAACAAAGGGGGGGGACACAGTATGCTGATGGGAAGTGGGCTCCCCTGTCGGCATTGTGACAGGCAGCAGCAGCAGCAATCACTGCTGCCATGTTGCCTACATCACGGGAGGCGTGTAATGGTCATGCTGCATGACAGCTTCACTTTCATTGCAGCAGACCTTTTCTTTGTTGTGATGGCCACATTAGGCATACATGAGGTCAGTGCCTCCTGCTGCCTGACTGGGGAATGAGGGACACACCTTATGATGTGTGCCCTGCATTCACCCAATAGTGACCGCGCCTCCAAATCTGCTACTACCGCAATATGTTGGCTGCGCAAGCGTGAGCCAACATAAAAAGGGAGCTGGTATGAACAACAAGGAAGGGGACACTAACACTGTATTAGATTATACTACTGGGCCTTCAGACACTGATGGATCAGAAACAGATCCTGTAGCAGAGGAAGATCTGGGTGATACACAACAGAGCCCCCCATGGTTACAGAATTTGCAAAATACAAGAAGCAATAAACGAGTGACCCATTTTCAGGATTTTCAACTACCAAGGGGGGAAGAGGATGGGGGGGTGGCTGGCATGGAAGCAAAAGAAAAACAGACTATTAGTACATCAATACATGGAATCAGTTAGCCCCCCCCAGAAAAGAAACCTGTGATTAACATCTCAGATTATGAACTGTCAGCTGATGAAGAAAAGGTAGTCAGTAAAAGACTTTCATTCAGTCCAACTTCTGATGTCAATGGAACTTAACTCTCAAATGTCTGTACTCTAAAAAAGCTAATGAAGAGTTAGATGGTACAGATGTGATAACCAATGTTGTTCAGTACAGTTTCCAGGCTGGTTCTTTGTACTGCCCTGAAACAAACCCTATAGTTTTTATGTTCATTAAAAATGTGAGTTAGACTTTGGGACAGATTCGTAACATGGGAGCAGTGCAAAATTTCATACATTGTAGTCAGGAGGAGTTCTTGGCCATTAAATCCTTTTCAGAAAATACATTTATACCTATAAAATCAGCTGACAAGGGATGAGCTATTGTGGTCATGAACAACCCAGACTATGTCTGTGAAAATGAACGGCAGCTCTCTGATAATGATTTTTATCAGAGGGTGAACAGGGAATGCATTTCCACTTATAAGAATGACATTGGTAAAATATTAAACTCTGGGTTTCTGAAAGGTTACATTTCTGATACTGAATATAGAACTCTACCAGTCAGCCATCCCATTATTCCGACTATTTACATTTTGCCCCAAATCCATAAGAGTTTAACCAATCCACCGGGCAGGCCAATTATATCGGGTTGGGGGTAACTGACTGAGCCACTATCGATTTTTGTGGACCAACACTTACAGCCCCTAGTGCAAAATCCTCGGTCCTATATCCAGGACTCGACAGAGGTGGTACAAGTGATGGAGGACCTGGATATGGATGAAAATTGGTACTTTGCAACCTCTGATGTAAACTCCCTTTATACAGTAGTACCACATGGTGAAGGTTTGGCAGCTATGCAGTATTTTTTAAACACTAGCAGTGAAATACAACAAGTGGAAGTCCCTGCTGCTTTTCTGGTGTAATTAGTTGACAAAGTGTTAAAAAACAATGTGTTTTTGTTTCAGCAACAAGTTTACCACCAAATAAAAGGGACTGTGATGGGAGTCACAATGGCCCCATCATATGCCAATCTGTATGTGGGGCATGGGGAATGTTTGCATCTCTATGACGCCACCACAAATCCATTCTTAGATAAGGTGGCTTTGTGGTGGCACTTTATAGATGATATACTTGTAGTGTAGAGAGGGACAGTGGAAGAATTTCATGATTTTGTGCAGTGGATGGAAAATACAAGCAGTAGTTTACATTACAAGTATGAAATACATTCGTCTGAGATTACTTTCCTGGATTTGAAAATGTATAGGAATATGAATGATGATGTATGTACAACATTGTTTCAGACGGAAACGGATCAAAATAGTCTTTTAAAATTTTAAAGTTGCCATCCATACCATGTTAAGCACAACATTCCTAAGGGCCAATTAATACTTACTTTAAGAAATTGCACAGAGAACAGTGAATTTAAAATAAAATGTGCAACACAAGTAAAAAGATTTAAAGAAAGAGGGTACAGCATTCAGAGTATAGTAAATTCCATAGTAAGTGTAAATTCTATGAAACGCAAAGAGACTTTGCAGTATAGAGACAGGAGCACAAAGTTAAAAGCAGGTGCTCACTATCCTTTTGTGATTACATATTCCAAATGAAGTGACAAAATAAAGGAAATTATAACTAATAATTGTCCCATACTGCAATTAGAGCTGAGATTAAAGAATTGGTACAGGAGGGTCCTAAAATAATATTCAGGAAGAGTAAAACCCTAAAAGATTTACAGGTGACTAACTCAGTTCCAAGTCCAGAACTTTTACACAAGCAATTTAGTCTGCCCCCCGGCCACATATAGATGTGGGAGGTGCATTTACTGCAAATACATTCACACATGTCAGGGATTTGTTAATCCACGTACAGGACAGTATGTACAAATTAAAGACTATTAATTGTGACACCAAGGGCCTGATTCTCAAAGATGACCTCAGAGTGGTGCAAAGTGTGTGAGACGCACCATGCAAAAAGCCCCCCTGCGTCATCGGCAATGCACCCTATTCTATAAGGAACGCACCACGCACAAGACGCAGTACACATGCTGTAAGAATGCACAGTGTGTCAAATAAATAGTGTAGGCAACACGCAAGGTGCAGGCAGCATCTAAATGCAAGGGGCAGAGGAATGGCTGAACCAGGGAGGATGCAGCAAGAGGAGAGGGGGCAGCCAACCTAAGGGACACGGAGGAAGAAGACTGGGCACACCAGGAAGAAAAACTTCACAGACCAGGAGACAGACATCATCCTGGATGCAATAGAGGCCCAGGTAGGTGTGATGTGTGGCAGGAGGACAAGAGCATGTGGGGCAATGGTGCAAGGCCCTGACCAGTGTGTGCCACCCAACAGGTGGACCTGCTACTGTCCCGGGGAAGGGACCAAAAGATACGGGGAAAAGCGGCAGGAGGCATAGGATGAGGTAGCCAGACTAGTGAATGCAGTGGCACCCAGAAAGTGCAGTGTGAGGGAGCTGCAGAAGCAGCACTGTGACATCAAGTGCCATGCCAAGAAGAAGGCAGCCCACAACAGGCGCTGCACAACGGCAACGGGAGGAGGACCCATATAACCACGGCCCATCAGCAGACATGAGGAATGTGTAGTGGCACAGATCTGCATGCGCAGCATACAGGGTGACACAGAGCTAGACCTGTATCGGCAACAACATGCACAAAGTAAGCACTGGGCATGCATGTGGCAGGTGGCACCACTGTGCAGACAGCCAATGTGGCCCCACCAATGGAGACCAACACACTGCAGGGGTACCAGGGTCCCACAATGGACAGGGACCCGGGGGCCGGCATAGAGGGACATAGTGTAGCCTGGGCCCCCCATGCAGACACAGGGGATGCAGGAGGTGACCCTCCATTGGTCACCACAGGCTGGACATGCACCGTGGCACTGGACACATACCAGCACATGGGCAACCGAGGTAATGCACTGTGCACATCTGTCTGTATACCCAACAGGTGCCAGGACCACAGCGACCAGACAACAGGCCACAGCCAGTCAGGCAACACCACCACATTGCCATGCAGTGACCCACAGTGACAGTGAAGCATCAGAGCACAGTGGACACAGCAGCAGCGAAGAGGAACAGCAGCAGGCAACCACCGGTGACAGCACAGTGAGCCAGGCCCATGGGAGGGTGACAGAGAGTGAATCATAGGCCCAGTAGGAAAGTAACACTGACAGCACCAGCACGTCATCCAGCAGCAGCAGCAGCAGCACTGTTGGGAAGAACCCACTCATGGCCAGACCTGCTGAGCAGTGCCAGACTTTGGTGGACACACAGCAGCAGGGGGATGGAGGGGATGGCCCTGTGGCGGGACAGGTGGGCAATGCACCCACTACTGTAGGCCGCGGCAGCCAGGCACACCGCACCACCACACCGGACCATGGAGGTGCAGGTAGGACAGGTGAAGATGGTCCAACTCCACTGCCACAGGAGGATGACCTTGGGGAAGACCTGTCGCGATACTGCCAGGATGTCCTGCTCACCCAGGAGGCAGCACAGTGGGAGCTGGCAGGGATACAGGACAGCATCCGGGAACACACCACTGCCACAGTTGCACACATGGGTCAGCTGCAGCTGACAGTGGCAGATATCCACGTAGCCATCATACATGGGATCCAGGAAGGGGCATGCCTAACAACACGGCTACTCCAGGACATATGGCTGTGTATCACATGCCAAAAAAATGCCATAGAACAGCCGACCATGATCATGGAACACAGCATGGGGCAGCAGATCGCCCAGACAGAGGCAACAACGGCAATGGCAACTGCACTGCAGGAGATTGCAAGATGCATGCAGCAGCAGGCAGCCAGTGTTTCACTGGTCCCACAGGGATGCCCGGACTGCAATGTGTGGCAGCGAGACGGAGGGGCAGTGGACAACCACCATGGCAGCAGACAGGAAGCGAGACAGGGCAATGAGAGTGCACAGAGCATAGGGCAGCTGTTGATGCCCATGGGACAACAGCCAGACACAGTGCCGACACCGCCCATGTCAAGCCCATGGACAGGGCTGTGAGTGACATGGCAGGCACAGACACAGCCAATGGGGAACAGCAGCCAGATGCAGAGGCCACTGATGAGAGACACGTGGGATCAACAGACAGCAGGGATGGGCCAGAGCCATGCAGCGATGCTGGTGTGGAGGTTGTCCATGGCGTAGTGGGGCACACACTGCAGGGGGCCACAGCCACACAAGGTGTGGATGACAACTGTGGTGAAACACCCAGTAACACGGATGAGGGTGTGCACCCGCACACATGGGTACTGAACCATGACGGACACAGGGGGACGGACACCCACCCATGTGTCAGTGATGTGCAGCAGCCTGGACAGACATAAGACAGTACAGTGACAGCCAACAACATGGCCATGCCACCACCTGGTGCAGCACGGAGGCTGGGACAACACATGCTAGTCAGTTCCTGAGGCCACAAGAGGGCCCACCCCGAGGCAGGTGGTATGGCCTGTGAAGGGTGGATGGCCAGGCAAGGAGCACCAGCAGCAGCACCCATTGCACAGTTAGCAGCAGCCAGCAGCAGGACTGGAGGTAGGGGGGATGACAGCAGCAGGCTGCCAGGGACCTCTGCGGCACAACAGATACCCCTGGTGACACGACAGTGGTCACAGAGGCATAGGGTGCACACGGTGCCACCTGTGGCGGAGGTGCAGCCAGGGAGTGCCACACTGCCAGAGGCTACACAGGGCAACAGCATGGTGGTACAGCCACAACACACTGCACAGAGTGAGCCACCAGACACCATAGGCCGGAAGGGGAGGCCAGCACACAAACACCAGTAAGATGCACGCAGCATGCCAGGCATGCACATCAGAGGGGGGTCACCCTGTAGTGCTGCCCACCACATTGCAATGGTCCTGTGTGTCCACCCAACCATAGGCAGGGACCACATCACAACACACACCACACATGGATGTGCAGGTGTCTGTGCCATGCATACCCGTGCCGCATGTACCTGTAACCCATATCCCCTGTACACTGCCTATGGCCATAGCACTCCCCACAAGGCACTGCAGCATGGGACACACACACAAGCCTGCATCCCCTGACAGTGGCACCCCCCCACATGCTAGCGAGCAGCACACTGCCATCCCTGCAGGCACATACCAGACACCTGCATGGCACCCAATGCCAGCCCTGGGACCTGTTGCTTGTACCTGGGTGCATACACCATGGCATGCCACAGACTGCTCACACTGCACACCCACACCCATGCACCCTCATCCACTGCCAACCAAACAAGCCCCCCCATGTGGCCAGTGTGGGCGGTGGGTGCACACACCATGGCGGGGAGCACCAGCACAGGCGCGGCCCCTGGCACACACGGCACCATACCTGTCCATGATACCATGCATGCCCCCACACCCAGGTGCATGGCCGACACAGGACTGTCATATCTCCACCCCACAAAAGGGGCACCACAGACCACCCAGCACCAACCTGCACACACAGTTCCCACCGTGGGGCATTCCACCATGGCAGTCATACAGAGCTGTGCACAGCAGTCCACTGGGTGGGCCCTGTGGTATGCCACATACCATGCCACACCACCCGGCCCCAAACAGCTGGTACCAACACATGCACAACACATGCAGGCCCATACTGTGGGGTCCCACCTTGTCGACTGGTGGTTTGGCCTACCCACTGTGGCATGCCACTGTGGAACTAAGAGGACCCCTACACTGGGTGGCACAGGCCCACAAGGGTACAGTGTCCTGACACTGTGCCCAGCGTGTGGCAGCATCACACCCCGTGGCACACTGCGGTGCTGCCCACATGTTGCTGGATGGCAGTTCCTGTCAATCACATGACACCATGCAGAAGTCCAGTGGGCTGCTACCCACACAATGGCTGCCCCCGACCGGTGTACAGCATAGACAGGTATATAGCATGCACAGTACAGAAAGACACACAGACACAGCTTGCACATTGAACAACATTGTATTGGGGACACAAGAAACACAC
Organism: Neoceratodus forsteri; assembly: GCA_016271365.2. NCBI lineage: Eukaryota > Metazoa > Chordata > Ceratodontiformes > Ceratodontidae > Neoceratodus > Neoceratodus forsteri. The sequence goes on along the minus strand of CM028132.1, from coordinate 961,801,337 downwards.
AACAGCAACAGTCATGATGACCGAAGAGGTACACAGTGCAATGGGCACAGCCCCACATTCTGCAATAGGCTTACATCAGTGATGCACTTAACTGCAGTGCATGCACAGCTACATTATTCCTGATGTCCCGGTGACCTGTGTCCATACTACCCAGTGAGCCCTGTCCTGGGCATGTCTGCTATTGCATGGGGGGACCAAGTCTTTGATGCATGCACATGTCCGCCACTCATTGTCCACCAGTCCAGTCCAGGTAGTCCAGCAGGGCTTGCACTGCTACTTGTAGGTCGCTCAGCAGCTTTGCCATGGGCCTAATGTGCAGGCCGAGTCCCTGGGCAAAGTCACAGAGGGCATGCGTCTGGGGCTGCATGTCAATGGCACCCCTCTCATCCCAGTCCAATGACGTGTCCCTCTCACTCCCGGGCTGCCCTGGACCATGGTCGAGAATTGTATCACCACCGCCATGCATGGGGGCATCCTCATCCCTGGTCAGGTCAGTGACCGACTAGCCAGCTGTGCCACAGGCGTCCCCGCTTGTCACTGTGTCAGACATGTCGCCTGCCACACGCAGTTCCACAGCACTGTCGCCTGGCCCTGCATTCCGACAATGCTACTGTCAGGCATCCAGAATGTCCCCCTCCACCTCCTCCACATCCTCCTCATCCGTTGCATCCTCCGCACCCTGCTGTGGGGCCATCTGCTGCCCGTCCTGGGCCATCATCCAGAGCCTGGCTGTGTACGCCCGTGCATCGCTCTGCTTCAGGCATCGCATCACTCACTCCAGGGATTGCCACCGTGCATCCCGGCCCTGCTGCTCACTCCTCACGCCACCATGGATGCCTGGAACACAAAGTGACAGCCAGTGAGTGCACCACATGACCATGCACTGCCTCACTGCATGTTGCCCACACCACCAAAGCAGGCCCGGCAGGCCACCGCCATGCCTTGCCACGTGTTGCATGAGCTGTGACATGCACTGACCATGTGTGGGGCACATACCCACACATGTGTCCATGGTGCCTGTGCCCTACCAGCACCCCCCAGACATGGCAACCTGCGCCGGCCTGCTGGTGCGTGTGTGTGCATGTGTGTGTGTATGTGTGTAGCCTCCCTGCTTGCTGGTCCCCACACAGTAGCCTACACAGCTGCATACATGTCATGACCGCTGCACACCTACCTTGGCGATGTTGCTCTCTGTGGGGTCCTCTGCCATGTCCATCCTGTCCAGCTTCTCTGGGCCTGCCCTGGCCTTCGGCGCCACTGCCCTCACCTGCGGGGACATAATGGTGTGTGACATCATCAGTTCCCTTCTGTGCAGCTGAGGTCACTATAGTGTGCTGTGTGTTGGACATGTTACTACTGCCACATACCTGACCAGTGTGGGCATCCTTCACGCATCTGGACATCTGCCTCTTGTGCCATCCTCCTCAGGTGGGCAAGGAGCCTCCCCCCCTGGCCAGGTCATTCCAATGGTGCCTGGCCTGCCACGTGGTCCTCCTTATTTCAGACACTGCCTGGAGCCTGCTGCCTATAGTGGAACACACCCTTTCCCTGTCTGCTGGGTTGGACAGCTGTGCCCCCTGTGGGAACAGCACCCTGCTCCACTGCTCAGCCAGGCTGATAAGAAGCACTGTCTCATCATCTGTAAAGTTAGGTGCCCTGTTCCAGCATACCATTGCAACTGGGACTGTCACCTGCTGCTTGCCCTTGTGACTGCCGAAAACCCTTGCCTCCCTCTGCAGTGTAGATTGAGCTGTGCCTGTGCTACACTGTCCTGTGAGGTCTAGCATGTGCTACCGAGGCCCTACATGTGCTGGTGGCTTGATTCCACGTGTTCCCAGCTTCCTCCCAACAGGTCACACGCTGCGACATAGACGCTACTCAGCTTGCATCTGCACGCAATGTGCGACGGACCCTGTGTTGCTTACGAGATGACTGTGTACTCAAGTAGCATTGCTGTGGCTGACGCACGGTGTGACTCGTGTCCACCCACTGCCGCTGCACAGTACAACATGCGGTGCTGTGCTTGCCATCCCCCCATCACCGCACACTGCGCTTGTACAGGGTACTTCGGCCGTGTAGGGGGGCCTGCCTCCGGTGGCACTGTGCCAGTCCACATGACACATCCTATGGGTATGTCTTGACACACCCATGTCCTGCTGCCTGTGGTGCACTGCACCCACCCATGTGCATCATCTTCAGCAGTGCTGAATGGTGTGTGCAGTCTCCCACCTACACAGTCCTCTATGTCCCCGTTCCAACTACGTCTGGTGCCCACACTGCCACTACATGTTGGCACTGGCAACAATGTGCTGCGTGCCACTTGTCCGTGGATCCGGCCCCAGCACGTGCAGTCTCTGCTGCCTAGCGCCGTGGCTGCTGGGTGACCGACCCCACACAGTCCCCCATCCCTACATCACACTGCTCATGCATATGTCACCCCTGCTGCCATTGGGAACCCAGACGCCCATGCCGCTGTCCATGTCACTGTGCGCTGCACCGTCTCGGGTGGCACACAGGCAATGGGCACATCCATGTAACCTGTGCTGCCACTGCCTGTATGGTGGCCCAGGAGGTGACACCTCTGTCTCGCTGCAGCTGTTCCAGTCCACCTGCTGTGTTTGTTCTCCACGGTGGTCCCTTGGTTCCTGGCACTGCATTGTTGTTCCCTGTGATGGCATGGCACTGCTGCCCAGTATGTCTGTTGTGTGTGCCATTGCTGCATGCGTGTGGTCGTCCCATGATCCTGAGGCTGTGGTTCAGGGCCTGCACGTAGCATGGCGGTTTTGGCATACCTGTGGCCGTGCACACTGTGCATACTGTTGTGTGCTCAACTGAAGTGTGATGCAATGAGCTGCGCTCACATTCCATGTCCTGCTAGCATGTGTTGTGCCTGGCCTTGATGTCGCCAGTCATGGGCTGGCCTCACTGCCTCCTCCTCCTCCTCCTCCCCCCTCCCACAGTGTCACCATCCTCGCTGGGTGCCTCCTCATCCTCTGCCAGTGATGTGCCATGTTCCAGTGCTATTTTGTGCAGCACACAGCATGCTATGATCAGTTTGCATGCCATTACTGGTGTATACTGCAGTGCACCCCCTGATCTGTCTAGGCACTGGAACCTTATCTTAAGGATGCCAAATGTGCGCTCTATCACATTGCGTGTTGCTGTGTGGGCATCATTGTACCGTTGCTCTGCTGCACTCTGTGGATGCCTCACCAGTGTCATCAGCCAGGGCTGTTGTGGGTATCTGCTGTCACCTGTGGGGAGAAGGTGTAGGTTAGTGTCATGCCCACATTCATCCCATGCCCACCCATGCTGCATGTGTCCATGTGTGCCTTACCTAGCAGCCAGCCATCTGTGAGTGTCCCTCTCTAGAAGGCCTCACACACTCCACAGTTCCTGCAGATGTACGTATCATGTGTGGACCCTGGATACTGTGCCACAACATCAAGGATCCTGCACCTGCTGTCACTGATGACCTGTACATTCATGGAATGGAAGCTCTTCTGGTTGACATAGATCTCTGGTTCATCCAGTGGTGCCCTTATGGCAATGTGTGTGCAGTCTGCTGCACCAAGCACCTGTGGGAATCCTGCCATGCTGTAGAATCCCTGCTTGATTGCCAGTTGCTCCTGGGCATCTGTGGGTAGGTGGATGTATTGGTGTGACCTGTGTATGAGGGCATCCATGACTGCCCTCAGGCACTGTGATATGGAGGGCTGTGAGATGCCCACAGTATTGCCACTTAGAGTCTGGAATCTGCCAGTGGCCATTACTCATAGGGCTGCACATACCTTCCCCTCTATTGGTATGGCATGGCCTCTCCAGGTCCTGCTTCTGAGGTCGGCGTCAAGTTCCTGGCATAGCTCTGTTATGGCTGCCTTGCCAAGTCGATATCGTGTGATGCATTGCTCCTCGCTCAGGTCCGTGTGGGCAGTGCATGGCCGGTACACATGCATGGCATGCCTCCAGTGTCTGGGTTGCTGCTGTCTGTGCACCTGTTGTGCAGCACCACCCTGTTGTGCAGCCTGTCGGGCACGTCAGCTATGGCATTGCCTGGCCAACTATATGCCCAGTAGGGCCTGAGGTGCTAACATCCTCCAGGCAGTCATCTGTCTCTGTCCTGCTGCAGTCCTGTGTCTCAGTTCTGTATCAGTAGCCTGCCCCTTCACTTCCTTTTTTAAGTCCCCTTAGATCAGCTCCGTGTGGCATAGCAGGTGTTTGTAATCTGCTGTTGGTTGACCCTTTGTAAATAGCACTCCTGCATCCTACATGTCTTATCCAAGTCTCAACACACCATGCATCATGGTGCTAGCTGTCTTCTGGTACCGCACTGGCGCATGGGGTGCGTGATGCAGTGGGTCTTTGCCTTCATGCATGGTGCATTTGTGAATCCCATCTTGCTTGCGTCTTGGCACAGCTTGCTGCTTGTGTCCTGCTGCTTGGCGCACAAACCTTGCGTCTTGGTGCAGCGTTTGAGAATCGGGCCCCAAATGTGTAGTCTATTTACTTCAACGCAGTTGTGGGAGTTATTATGTGGGACAGACAATAAGACATTTTAAAATAAGGGTAGGAGAGCATGTTCGTGCCCTAGCTAAAAATGACATGACTTATGCCATAGTCCAGCACATAAAAGGTAATAGTAGAGTGAACTACAAGATTAACTTTGTTAGCATAGAAGTGGTTAGACTTGATTTGAGGGGGGGGGGCATCAAACAAATGATTGGCAGATGAGAACGTTTTTGGATTTATGAACTGGGGAGCACATATGGACAGGGTTTAAATTATGCCATTGATCTAGCATCATTTTTAAAGAAATTTAGGAAGAAATAATTTGTACCATGAAGTTGAGGTGAAATAGCTAACATGTAAAATGAGTTCCGATAATTCCAGAATGTTTTTAGGAAAATGTTTCATATATGTCCAGTTCTTTTGTGACTGAGGGTGCAACATGACATGTGATGGTGACCTATTTTGGTTTAAGGCACAAAGGTTAATAAATATTAAAAATATTTTGTGGATATTGCACATTAATTTTGTAAAGCATAGTTGCATCCTCAACACAGTAAGTGCAGTGCTTGTAATAGCAGCTTGTTTTTGTGTATTGTAACTGCAAAGGTTTCATGATTTATAAAATGGGGTTGTATTTGAGGGAAATAAAATAATTAATTAGTAACTCTGTTGAACATTATGGGCCAGATATTCAAAGGGTTGCGCCATAGCATAACAGGGTTCTTGCATGAACTCAAAAAATCGCCATTCTGCGATATTGAGAAGGGCCAGTTGCGCCACGAAAACACGCTGAGCCACAAGCGCAATGGAAATGAAAGGCATGCGCAGCAGCGAGAAGAAGCGGGTCCATGCATAAAGTCACGCATCGATATTTGAACACTGCGCCAATGCGCCAAGGTAGCTCAACGGAAGTTGCACAATGCGGTTGGGCCAAAATAAAACAGCTCAAGGGAGCGGGCGCAGAACTTGAGCAGGCCGCAAACCGGGGAGAGAGACAGAGAGAGAGAGAGAGACAGAGACAGAGACAGAGACAGGAGCAGGAAGGACAGAGAGGGACAGTGGGTCCTGGAGGACAGAGAGGCCAGTGGGGGTGCCGGTGCAGTGGAAGCAGCAGTGGGGCAGTGGGTAACACAGGAACAGCAGCTGGGGGGGGAAGCCAGGGAGATGGACAGTGTCAGCTTCCACATGGAAGCTGTAATGAGGGGTGAGACAGCATGCTGCAGGGGCGTGGCGGAGGGGCCCGTCGGTATCCCCCGACAGGCGGTATCGTGCCCGCATCAGCTACGAGCTGTACAGTGATGTTGAGATCGTGGCCCGGTACTGCCTGAACAGGGCAATACTGAGACGGCTCAGTGAGCTGTGCAGTGATGTGATGCAGGCACCCTCACGACGGAGTCACGCTCTGTCCGTGGAGACCAAGGTGACAGCCTGCATGTGCCTGCTCGCCACGGGCACCTTCCAGAGGCCGACAGGGGACACCACAGGCATCACGCAGTTGGCCACATCATGCATCCTCACCCAATTCCTCAGCGCACTGCTGCCTCATGCTGCGGAGTACATCCATTTCCCCAGCACCGCGGCAGAGCGTACAGCAAACATGCAGGAGTTCCACAGGGTAGCACAAATGCCTGGCGTGCTAGGTGCCATAGACTGCACCCATGTGGCCATTTGCACGCCACCTGGCCCCGACGGGCAAGCATATCGGAACCGAAAGGGCTACTCGAGTGTCAACTGCCAGGTGGTGTGTGATGCCACTGGGCGCATCATCAATGTCTGTGCCACACACCCTGGCGGAGCACATGATGCCTTCATATGGCACCAATCTGCACTGTGCCATCGATTCGAGAGTGGAACATCCCCACGGGTCATCTAGTGGGTGAGTACACATGTATGGAATGCAAACTCTGTGCAAGGGTGGAATGACACAGGTGCCATGGTAGTGGCACACAAGGATATGGGCAATATGGACCTGACCTAACACTGATCTCCACTATCTCCACACAGGTGACTGTGGATACCCACTCTGTCCCTGGCTGCTCACACCATACCGCGCCCACGACCCCAGCGCAGCACGGTTTCAATGAGGCACACCGCAACACGGAACATCATAGAGCGGGTGTTCGGGATACTCAAGGCACGCTTCCGATGCCTGGACACCTCCAGTGGAGCCCTACAGTACAGCCCCCAAAAGGCCTGTGGGATATTCCTGGCCTGTTGCATCCTGCACAACATGGCCAAAGACCATGGGATAGCCGTACAGGTCCAAGAGGGGGACAGCGATGGGGACGCCAGTGGCGCCGGTGATATGGGTAATGAACCGCCCCCCCTAGGACGGAGGGACCCCCGACTGACCCGGCAGGCCCAGCTGCACCGGGACACCATTGCAGAAGAGCACTACGCACAACACAGGTAAGTCAAGGGGACATGTGCAGGCAACACTGTCTATGCGCAAACCACAGGCACACAGGGGAACACACCGCATGAAGGTCAGGGGAGTTGAAGGGTCCACGACACCAACACATTAGCAGAGAGGGTGAGCACTTAAAAACACACACACACACACCAGGCAGCATACAGGGCAGCAGCACAGCAATGCGGAAATTACACGCCATCACACAGCACCACCAACCACCCTCACCACCTGGACTGTCCACGACGTGTGTCAGGACCTGGGCAACCTTGCACCTTGGTGTACAGTGCAATGCAGGCATCATCATCCACACGCACCTGTGGACAGCAGTTGGAGAGTGTGCAGGTGGTCCGGTGTCAGTTTGGTGAGCAGAGCACCCAGCAGTGCACTGCCCACCATGACACACATTGCACACAGGGCAGCACCAGACAGGGCCTGCATTGGGAGACAGCTCAGTCAGGAGCACTGTCCCACGGCCACCACGGATGCGTGGGCGGCCGCCGTGGCCTAGCAGCACTGGCAGGCCGCGCAGGGGCCACATCGGGTGGCACTACTGCACCACCAGGGGTCCCAGTGCGGACCGCGACCTGCTCCGCACAGGGTCTGCATCCCGCGAAAGAAACTTGCACCAGGGGTGCTCGGGATGCCACAGCAGAACCCGCGCCGACAGGCCTGGTGTCGCATGATGCCGGAACGGGAGGAGGCGCACTGTGTGGGTGCGTGGTACAGGGTCACCAGACAGGTGGTCAATGCGGTCACCAGAGACCACTGCCTGGGTCAGCCTGTCAATGGCAGCGGTCACATCCGTCCGCATATGGACCATCTCGGCCCGTCCCGAGCACACTCCCTGCTATGCCGCTCCACGGACACAGTCAGTGCCTCCACGGACCTTCAGCCAGCCCTGCAGCTGTACCGACTCCTGCAGCAGGCGGTGTGCACGTCCAAAGGGTACTGTGCCCCAATGGCATCGTGACCCCCAGGGTGTGGATGGTCCTGGTGCACAGCACCCTTGAGGGTGGCCGCTTGTCGCCAGGACCAGGTATGGGCTGATCCAAGGGCGTGGACAAGTGCCACTGCCTGACGCTGTCCCCCAGGCCTGGTGTGCAACTGCTGCTGCTGCCCCTCCAACTGCTGAGCCCCAGGTCCACCTGTTCCACCCTGTGTTGTCAACAGTGCCAGACACCTGCTCAGCCACCGGTGCTGCCCCACCGGTGCTGACAGGCCCAGCCTGTGACTGTGCCAGCATGCTGGTACACAGGTGTGGAGCTGGACGGCCCGGGGGCACGTGCTGGCCTGCCGTGTGTCCCTCGTGGGATACACACCTCTCACTGGCCATTGCAGGCCTGCCATCCTCAATAGTGCCGGTGCGTGCCACTGCCATAGGCACAGCATGCTGGCACACCTGCATGCCAGACTGCTGTGACACAGGCTGTGCACCCCTGCACCCGTATCACTGCCGGGCGGAGTTGTCAGCCCAGCCGGCCTGCTGCTGCAGTGCGTGCAGGCTGCTGGTGGAGGTGGAAGGTCCCTCTCCTGGTCCAGCAGGGTCTGCCTCACTGTCAGCACTCCACCACCACCGTCTCCTGCAGACGAACAGGATCTGAAACAGAAGAGAGTACATGGAGTGCATGGAACAACAGCGCCCCACAACATCACTATGACATACCGTGCAGTGATGGGCTTCCACCTGTCTGGAATCCTCCGCCAGGAACACCCGCAATGGCACTCGGCTGCATGGCGCGACCAGTGTCTCCTCGGTCGGGTCAGTTGCAACACCACTGGTGGTCCCCACCAGTGGCAGCATCGTGCCACCCTGAAGGCTGCCACCTTCTCCTTCAGCCTCCTGCAGTCGTCCCCTCATCTTCTGTGGGCACTCCTGCACGGAGCGCTGGTGGCTTCCGCAGGTTGGACGGCCAGAGCTACCCTCCCATGCAGCTGCACGCTGCTGAGGGTGCCCCTCCGCCCACTCAAAGCGGCTCATCCTCCAGGTAGGCCTGGAAGAGGGCCTCGGTCTCTGCTGTGGTGAAGTTCGGCCCTCCCACGCCCGCCGTCCACACCCTCGGCCTGGTTCTCGCCAGTCATGCTGATCTGTATGGGTGGAAGTGGACACCTGTCACTCTGCAGTCCACAGCATTTCCCCATGAGCATAGCTGCAGGTCGGGGGCAGAAGCCCCCCTTCTCGCTGCCTGGCAGATACTGATGGAAAGGGTGCCTCTGCCCCTTCTAAGTGCCCTCATCATGCTCAGCCCTCATCCCGTGACACCCTCCAGCACTCCTGCCCATGTGCATTGTCCTGAGCATCACACAGCATGTAACTCACCTCTCAGCTGCAACAACCAAATCTGGCCGCCACAACCCAGTGTCGTATTTTATAGCGCAACACATGCAAATGAGGTGTGCTTAACTTTAATGACATGCTAATCGCGCCACTGCGCTTTGAATGGCTGATCGCCTGCTTTGCCTATGTCGGCTGAATATCGCGTGAAATGTGCTTAGCAGCAATAGGGAAGGTCCGCTGAGCCGATGGCACATGTTTGTGGTTGTGTACTACACTGCATTGTGCATGCCCAGACGGGTTACGCGATAGCCGATCGCGCTGCAGAACTGCGTGAGCGTGATAGGTTATTCTGGACATGGCCACCATTGTGCCAGTGGCGCTGCAGCACTGGGCACTATATGGCGCTGTGGCACCTCTGCGCCGATAGTCCCTGGCACTGGTGCTGTGCTTCGCAGTCGCCAAGAGGATACCTATGCATCCTATGGTGCTGTGTGCGTAGCCTTAGCGCCATTGCCGTGACCTTTGTATGCCCTCTGACCCCTGGCGCTGAGTGCACTGCCATGTGTAGTCCCTATTGCGCTGCCTGGCTACAGCGCCATGTAAAGAAGTGATCGGCGCTGCAGCGAACAGCGCTGATAGGTGCCTGTGCTGGTCTATTGCGCAACAACTCATCGTGGGTCACAGGCAGAGCGGGCGCCATATTGCCTGCTGTAAAGTTGGTGCCATGGTACAGGGAGGGAGGGCGGTGCCGAGGAGCCAAGTTGAGGTGGCCAACCTGGTGGCCCTAGTGGAGCCCCACTATGACCAACTGTATGGTGAGGCCCCCCTCACCGGACCGAGGACCCATGTGTGGCAGCAAGTGGCCACTGACCTGGTGGGGGTCACTGGCCGGGGCCGGTCTGCGGAGCAGTGCCGGCACCGGGTCAGTGATCTCCGCCGGAGGGACCCGGAGCTGTTAGCGCGGCTGCGTTCCCGTGCCAGGCGGGGCCTGGTGCCTAGGCCACGTGAGTGTACCATCTATTCACCTATATTCTCTGTAGGGGTGTGTGTGCCTGGGTGGCTGTGCATCGGGTGTGTCAGTGTGTGCAGCTGTGCGATGGATGGTTATGGCTGTGTGGGCAGGCAGTCTTACTGGGGCAGGGGCACTCTGCTTTGAGTCACACTGATGTTTGTCTCACCATATGTCTCCCACAGGCCGGATGGTGACGGGCGCCGGACGCGCTGATGTGGGCCATGCCAGGGCCCCAGTCCCACAGGCCGCCGGCCCGCGAGTGGCAGCAGCAGCATCACACAGCAGCAGCAGCAGCGGCAGACTGAGTTGCTGGAGGAGTGTGAGTATCATTACGCCATGGATGCTATTGCATGCTGGGGGCAGGACCACCAACCATGATGGACACAACCAGATGGGTGGTAGTAGTTCCACTATACGTAACACTAGTGAGTCCCCACACTGGAGTACAGTGTACAGTTCCGGAACACATAGCTGCGTATGGACAGGGACTGGTGGAGAGTGTTCACAGGAGGGCGACATGGATGGTGCATGGATTGCATCACATGTCCTATGCAGACAGGTTGACGGAACTGAACATGTACTCCTGGAGGGAGGAGGGTGGGGATATGATGGGGTCATACGAATATTGTACAGGGGGAACAGTGTGCAGGAACCAATATTTGTCAGCGAGAGGATGTTCCAGGTGTAGAGGGCATGGGATGCAGTTGAGGGGGCTCGTTTAAGGAAACATGCGAATGTGTTTCCTCACATTATGGGTGGTGGACGAGTGGAACACCCTGCCAGAGGATTGTGGGGGCTGACTTGGTCACGGAGATCTGTATGTGTGGGCTCGCCATGAGGGACTTCTGGAGGTCAGGGTGAGGGGAATGGACTTATAGGACATGAGAGTGATCGTACAAGGCCAAATGGCCAGACTAGGTGTCCCATAGGCCCCTATCTGCCGACACTGTCTATGTATCCATGTATGTAGGTGTGACACAGGTGACCTGCATCACAGTGCAGCATCACGACACGCCTGTGTATGCATCACAGGTGGTCCAGGCATGCACTGGGCACATAGCTGTGTGACTGGCATCGCACCACGCTGTGCAACATCACATGACAGCCTAGTTTGTACTGTGATTGACGTGGGCGTGTGTGTGTGGGCGGTGGTGCGCATGGCTGGTGCCACCTGTTTGTGATGGCCATGTGCATGTTCACTGTGGGTGGGTGCATGCCATCACATGTGCAGCACATTGGGTTAGCTGGGTTGCAGGTTGGGTGGTGTTCAGGGTTGTGGTCAGTCTCAGCCATTGACTGTGTTCCCATTTTCCTAGGCCTCGGTGTGCTTTGGCGCATGGCGCACGATGTCCGGCGCCTGACACAGCTGGCCGGCGACAACAGAGAGCTCCTGCAAGCCCTACAGCAACAGGGGGAACGGCAGGCACAGACACAGGAGGGAAGACGCAGGGGAGGAGCAGGAGCCTGCTGGGCCGTAGCTCACTGCTTATTTGCCCTTCCCCATCCCTTTCACCCTGACTTCCTCTCGTTGTTTTCCTCCCTGCACACCCCTGCCTTTTACCCGCTCTCTCAACTTGTGACATAGTTTTAGCTGTTTTGTTACCTCTTTTGTTTGAATATAAAATACTATTTTGGTACAACTGCTGTGTTGGTGTCTGCTTTGCAACTGGCTCTGGGTGCCCCGTTGCAGGGTGTACATGCCATCTGGGCTACTATGGTCCTGATATATGTGTGTGTGTGTGTGTGTGTGTCCATGGGGAGGTATCACCAGCATAGCATTGCCTTCTGTTGCTCGCCATCTGCTGCCACCCACTGCTGGGTGCACAGGGTGGGTCTGGGTGGTCTGCTTCTCTGCAGCATGGGGTTGACGTGTGGCACGGGCGGTGCATGGTGTTTCCTGCAGTGCCTGTCACTGCACATGAGCGGTGTCTTGGGGGCACAGTGCACTGTGCTGTGCGTACAGGGGGACTGATGTACTGTGGTTGTCAACCCCTGGGTGTGGCACTCTGCCTGCCAGTGGTTGTGCTGGAGGCCATGGCTCTGCTATGCTTTAGTTGGCTTGTCCCCATGGGCACGTGATCATCCATCCCACCCCAGTGATGCTGTGCTTGGGGTGTGCCAGTGTGGTGTGGGTTCTGCAGTGAGTTCCTGTGCCCATGTGTGGCATGGCTGGCGGTGGGCCCCAGCCTGCCTCCCTGGATGTGCAGTTCCATTGCTCTGGGTGGGGCTGTGCTTGCACTATGGCAGCTCTGCACTTTCTCCAGCTGGGCTTCCATGGTTGCGCCATAGCGCAGCATTTTGGCTCAGCTTCTCCTTCCTGGTTGCGCGATGGCGCAGTATGTGCGATATTCAGACGTTGGTTGCTTGCGCAATTTGCTCTGCTCCATGTTTGAATATCGCACCTGTTGCGCATTTGCGCAACTGGTTTGTGCTTGCTCCTGCTGTTGCACCAGTTTTGAGCACAGTTTGAATATCTGGGCCTATATATTTTACAGATGGACTGGAGCCTAACATAGTTTTCTATTTAATCCTCGTAACAAATACAGTAAGTAGCTCAAGACATTTGCTGCAGTTGCACCCTCTTTGTTCCTCCAATTATGGATTTATTTGATTCTGTATATGGATCATAGGTCAGAAATATTTAAATAAAATATGAGGTAGCAAAATACAATATAATGAAGTGTTGCAACCAGCAATGAATGAGCATGGTAATCGTTTTAATTTTAAATGGCAATAGCGCGATTTAAACAGATGGGTTGGAGCCCAACATAGTTTTTTATCAGAACCTCACAACAAATAGTCAGCTCAAAACATTTGCTGTAGTTGCACCCTCTTTTTCCTCTATTCACAGTTCTAATAGATTCTTTATATGGATCGTAGTCTAGAAATATTTAAATGAAGTATGAGGTAACAATATGAAATAAAATGAGGTGCTGCAACTAGCAAAGCATGAGTGTGGTAACCCATGTAAAGGACACCAGTGTGATTTAAATGTGCAGTTTAAAGTTTCACACAAACCTTGCTGCTATTTCAAGTCTGAATTAATGGTTACTAGTGTTGTTTATTGAAAACTGCTTTTAATAATAAAATGTAATTGTTTTTAGTTCATGATTAGTTAGAATTAATTAGTAACATGTCATTTAGTCACTATTTATATGGAGGCACTGTTGTGATGTTTTAGATTCACTCTGATGATGCGTGACAGTGGTCAGGGAAAACGTTAGTGTTGGTACAGCTTTTATAGCTTATTTTGGGACTTAGTGCACATGTAACATGCAGTTTTGTATTTATTTTTAATTTTTTTCCTTAGTCATTTTTCTCCCTCTAGCCCTGGTCTGCCTACTTCTATCACATCCTGACATCCCCTTCAGGTCTTCCAGCTGCTGTCTCCAGGGATCCCCAGCTCCCATGTGGGTCCTGCAGCTAGTACCCCTGTGGCTTACCCTCTGTGGCAGGGCGGCGGAGGGCCCTCCTGCACCCTTCTGCTGAGACCGGATCCAGTGTGTTGCCGCGAACCCTCGGAGCCATTGCTCCCCATCGGAGATGACCATCATGCCACCACAACCAGTGCCAGTTTTCCCATTTTCTCCCCATGAAGTGTGAGGCATGCAGTGATGCCAAGGGACAGATGCGTGCATGCTACTATACGAACACCTTCCCGGCATTGGCCCCAGCACATCCCCCCTGACTGCCTGTGCTACTGCACCGCCCCCAGCCACCGCTACAGGCCACCATAGCACCGGTGACAGCATTCCCCCCTCCCCGGGGAAGGTGAGCAGTCTATCGGATGCTCCATCCTTCACCCTCCCCACCAACCCACGATGACCCTGGCTCATGCCCGAACCCGGGTCACCGACGCAGCGTGAGGTGTGGCATCCAGTGCCTCAACCTTCAGCACCACCGGGCTGGCTGCAGTTTTGTATTTAAATAAAAGGACTTCATTTTTTTCATCAAAGTCCTGTGCTTTCTGATTTTTGTGGGTGCTCTTACTACTTCTTCTGTTACTTTTGGTCAAAATGAGCACCACAGTAAATTGCCTGGTGCTCCACTTCATTATTTTTCTGCTAGATTTTAGGCATGCAGACTTTAAGAAAATGTGGGAAAGTGTTCAACAAACATTAGCAGGGGTGGGGGGAACTGGAGGTGGAGGAAATGTGGTGTCAAATAAAAGGGGCAATAGTGGAGGCCACTAGCCTCTGTATCAGGAGGGTAAATAAAAATAGGAAGAAGAGGAAGCCACTTTGGTTTAATAGAGAAGTGGCCAAGAAAGCCAGGGCAAAGAGAAAGGCGTTTTGGAGGTATAAAATGACACAGAGGGAGGAGGATAGGGCTATATTCCAAGAGAAGAAGGAAGCAGGTATGGAGGTCAGGAGGGTAAAGGAAAGAACAGGAGAGAGAGAGAGAGAGAGAGAGAGAGAATAGCCAAAACAGTCAAGGAGGGGGATAAAGCCATCTGTATGTGAGCAAGAGGAGAAAGTCAAAGGAGGGATTAGGCTGAAAAATGAAGAAGTGAAGTTGGTGGAAGATGACTGTGGGAAGGCGGAAATACTAAACAGCTATTTCTGCTCTGTGTTCACAGCAGAGAATGATAGGGAGGTTAGGAAAATCAGGGAAAACAAGGCTGTGGTGGGGGGGTTCACTCCAGTCCATTCCAGGTGGAGGAGGTCCTGAGAGAGCTAGAGGGGTTGAAGGTGATGGGGCCGAATGGGGTGCACCCCAGGGTACTGATGGAGCTTAGTAAAGTGCTAGCAGAACCTCTGACCAGCCTCTTCAATAAATCCTTGGAATCAGGGGAGATTCCTGATGACTGGAGAAGGGCAGATGTGGTCCCCCTTCATAAGGAGGGGGACAAGGAGGAGGCAGGCAATTTTAGGCCAGTGAACTTAATATCAGTTGTGGGCTAGCTCATGGAGAAACTACTAAAGAAGAGAATCACTAGCTACCTAGAAGCCAATGGCCTACAGGTTCAGTGGTAACACAGGTTCTCTGAGGGAAAGTCATGTCAAATGAACTTGATCGAGTTCTTTGACTGGGTCACCAGGGTACTGGATCGGGGGGGGTCTGTAGACATTGGGTACCTCAACTACAAGAAGGCGTTTGATTCTGTGCTGCACAGGAGACTACTGCACAAAATGAGATGCCTTGGGCTGGGGCTGGTAGTGGTGAGATATGTGCAGAACTGGCTGGAAGGCAGAAAGTAATTGTTAACAGGGTACCTTCAAAGAAGGGTATTGACACCAGTGGGGTACCTCAGGGATTGGTGCTGGGCCACTCCTTTTCAATATATTTATAGGGGATATAGAGGAGGGGCTAGAGGGAAGATCATGTCTAAGCTGGCCCGACCAGCTGCGTGATTTGGATTCCGCTTGACACGGTACCTGGACCTGGGAATGGAAATGGGTCATTTAGAGGGCCGCCAGGGGAGAAGGATAGAGGCATCCTTAGACTGCCTCTCTTCTCTGGGGGGGAGGTGGGTATATGTGTTCGGTGTCTAGAAACACCCAGCAGAGGCTGGGCATGCCACACGAACACCGACACCTCTGTCTCTCAGGGGCGGGGTGGACGCTGGCCATCATTGCACATCCCCACCCCTGCTACAGGGGAAGAAAACCTGGGCCTGGTCCGTCTCCATGATGTCCTCCCCCTGGGCCTTTATTAGCCTCCGATGCCAGACTCCCCAAACAGATACTGCATTTGTGGCATTTGGGCCAGCGCCGCAACCCCACCCTCTGGGGGGCAAGCCAGGGGTAACCAGGGAGCGCTGGCTAAGATTGGAGGTGGAAGTACAGGGGGGCCATGACCTGGGCAGATTCCCGATGGACCAGGTGCCACAAAAGCATAGTAAATAAAAAAAAAAAAAAAAAAAGAGAAAAGGAAGATCATGTCTATTTGTGGATGACACAAAGGTCTGCAATAGAGTGGATATGCCGGGGGGGGGGGTTGAGAGTATGCACAGGAATCTGGAGAAACTGGAGGAATGGTCCAAGGAGTGGCAGTTGTCCTTCAAAAAAATGCAAGATCATGCACTTAGGCAAGAATAACCGGGGTGTGGAATACCGAATTGGGAGGGAGGAATGCCCTAGAGGTTACTGAGCCAGAAAGGGACCTTGGCATAATCATTTTATGGGACCTGAAGGTGACAAGGTAATGTGAAAAGGTGGTGGCAAGGACCAGTAAGATGCTGGGTTGTATATGAAGGGGAATAACTAGCAGGCAGAGGGGAGTCATAATGCCCTTGTAGAGGCAGCTTGCCAGACCACACCTTGAGTGTGAGGCCCATTTCTGGAGGCCATACCTCAAGAAGGATGTGGATAGGGTGGAGCGAGTCCAGAGGAGGGAAACAAAAATGGTAAGTGGACTCAGTCAATTGTCGTACGAGGAACAGCTGAAGGACCTAAACATGTACTCCTTAGAACAAAGAAGGGAATGGGAGGATATGATTGAGACCTTCAAATATATCAAGGGTATTAACAGTGTGCCAGTAAGGAATATCTTCCAGCTAAAGAAGCAATCAAAAACAAGGGGCAAGATATGCAGATAGTAGGGTGGAGATTCAGGGGAAACATTAGAAAGTTTTACTTTATGGAGAGAGTGGAGGAAAACTGGAACAGACTCCGAGAGGAGTTGATGAGGGCAAGAACTGTGGGGGGATTCAAGAGAGCATGGGATAGACACAAGGGTATTTTAGATCTGAGGGGGGGGCAGGCGGAGGGCAATAGCAAAGTCCTATCAGCTTGCTAGGCAGACTGGGCAGGCCTGGCGGTCCTTTTCTGCCATTACGTTCTATGTTTCTATGACTATGTCTTCCCCGACCAATAACACAGTGATCCACAGCTGAGGCCTCCCATCCTCCCACCTTCCACTAGGCCCTACCTTCCCCTTGCCCCCTTCCCTTACCACAGTGCCCACCTTCCAGGATTTGGCTACAACTGAAAAAAAGTAAAATAAACCAACAATTAATAGAGCCAAAAGAAAAAAATGCCCTGCTGTTTCATTTCACTTGCTGCTCCTCAGTGTAGTAGCTGTGCTAAGGGAGAACACTGACCTATGGAAGGAAACAAACAATTTCACACTCTCTCAGTTCATAACAAGCCCTCCCAATCAATGATGAGTTGCCCTTTGGTGAACTCACCCCCATCTCCTTGCATCTTAGTGGCTGGTCTGTGTGACGACTCCTTTCTGGTATCCCTTGATAATAGCCACTGAATATGGGTGACCATCAAAACAGTGACTCATATTCTGCTGTATAATCATGAGTGACCAGCAAGGGTAGCAACTCACTGCTACCGCGAGGGTAGAGGAGGGCAAAAGGAAAGGGAGGATAGTGAGGGGAAGGGGAGGGATAGGGAAGAGGATTATTGGGCTGTAGTGTGCCTGCTGCCTTCGAGCCAACCGAGAGGTGTGGTGGTGAGGGAGGCTAGATCTGGTGCAGCAGGTACTGGGTTCAGGGCTGGGGACCAGGGGGAAGAATTTTGCTGCTGCCTACGGCTGCAAGACTTAATTTTTATTTTCATGCGGACTGTGCCCCCTCCCCGACATGCACCCACCCCCCCAGAGTTAACAATCAAAAATCAGAAGGGTGAGTGGAACAAAGCCCCCTGTGAGGGGTTTATTTTGCCACATGTCGGTTCACCAGCAAGTGTAAATCGCTGATTTGCTTTTCAGCTATATACATTCGCCATAATAGCGATCGCTGTTTCACATTCACTATTATGACAAAGAACCCTCCTTACCTGTAAGGGAGAAAAGGAAGGCACAGTACACAAAATACCCCAAGACTGCAGCCATGTGGTTTGCTGGCTGCAGTAACATGGTCTTCCACCAAACAATAGTTCAGTGATCCACCACTGAGGCCTCCCCTTCTCTCATCTCACACTAGCCCCTACCTCTCCCTCTCCCTCACCCCTTACCACAGAGTCCACATTCCCAGCACTTGATTACAGTTGAAAACAAAGTTAATTAGCCCACAATTAATGCAGTCAGCAGAAACAATGCCCTGATGTCTCACTTTCTGATACTCATTGCTATGGCTGTGCTAAGGGAGATCGCTGATTTGTGAAAGAAAACAAATAATTTCACATACACATAGTTCAGAACAAGGCCTCCCAAACAATGCAGAATAACCTCATAGTGAACTAATCCACCACCCCCTGCAGATCAGTGGCTGATTAGTGTGATGACTCCTCAGCTGTAAGGGAGGAAAGGAAAGCATAGTCCACTAAATACCCCTTGACTGCAGCCACATGGTTTGCCAGTTGCAGCAATGCAGTCTGGCACCAGTCAATGTTGTGGCTTTCCATTGCTAAGGTTGCCTGCCCCTCACCTCCTGCTGACTGTAGGAAGATTAGGCTAGGATACATAATATTTAATAATTGTTATTATCAATGAATCAATCAGAGCTAACCCTCTGAGATTATTTTATATTATTACTTATCATACCTTAGCAAAAGTATTTTCATTAAGGAAATCCTGAGCTAACAAGCTAAACAACTATATTAGCTTAGTGTGCCTTTCTTGGTAAAAGGATTAGAGATAAATTAATAAAAACAACTTGGACTAGTTTTCTGCAAGCTCACTATTGCAGATGGAGACTACAGAACTCAGAAAACAGTTAAAGACATGTGCAAATATGCCGGTGTGAGGAAGAAAGAGTTAAAACCACATCATGCAAATTGTCTTAAAAATACAGTGCAGATTCTTCCATCCATGGATGTGTGTTTTGCTTCAGTGATGTGCTTAAATCAGATAACAGCCATATATTTTGGAGGCCCACTGGCATTGGACTGTTTCTTCAAAGAGCAGGAAGACAACCTGTGACTGGAACAAAGTTATGTTAAAATCCTTCTATGGAAGACAGATAAAGCTTCAAGATTTTCTGGTGTTATAAGAAGGAATGCCAAATTCCACAAACATCTAACTCACAGGGCAGGATTTTCAAAGCATGATGCAAGGCTTGTAACAAGCCCTGTGCCATGGTATTTTGGTTCTGGGAGTGTGCCAAACACATTCGCCGCAACTGTACACAATTTTACAATCTCGGGCGCAGTTCTGACAGTTCCTACTATTTACAGAGGCTTGCACCAAATATCTGGCCCAAGCTTGATAAAAATGCCCTCAGAATTGCCTCAAGCTAGATCACAAGTTGGTCTAACAGGCGGCAATCAGCGCATGGGATAGGAAATCCCAATCGCTAGCCAGGAGAATGCCGCAAGCCCCGTGCGCCATATGTTTAGTGTACCTGGGGCTTGTGGCATTCTCACCATTTTGAAAATCCTGCCCACAGTATTTTAGAGGTATTAAGACTATCAAAATATATTTAAAAGTCCTGTGCAGAGATTTGAACTTTTTATAATAAGGACTGAAATCTCCGTTACTGGAAAACAAACAGCTACATCATGAATAATGCACAAGTGGACTTGGCTTAGCACTGGAAACCTACATGATTTCTGCACATCTTTGTCTTTGGGGACAGATGGACAAGGAACTCTCAAAGCACCTCCCTTGGGACTTTAATTTTATGATGGTGCAACACAGAGAGAAAGAAAAGATGCTTGGGCGCAACTTTCCAATAGTGTACTAACAGAAGCCTGTAGACCTGGAATTTTTAACTTTTGCTAAAGACCTGAAAGAATATGGACTAATAACTGATGCCAGCTAATGGACAATGCTTTCTGGAAGACCAAATCACAATTCTTCCTATGGACCAGAACATTACAAGACATAAAAGTCTTATGGGGTACATTGGGTAATGTTTTTGTTATAAGATTGCACGAGAGGCCAAATAGGTGAGAGTCGGGCATTGTTGTAATTGTTTGTTGGTATGTCTCTGGAACTTATGGGGCACATCGGTGCAAAGTTATCCAGATATGTTTTGTCATAAGCTTGCATGAGGAGCCCAATAGGCAATAGTTGGGTATTGTTGTAATTGTTTTTTAGAGTGTTTCTGAAAATGTATATGAACATATGAAGATGCCAGCAGAAGAAGGTCATTTAGTATATCAAGTCTGCTTATCTTGCAGGGTCCACAGCTTAAGCTAATGTCCCTGCCCTCCCTCCCCACTCCTCCCATCCTCCCTACCCATGATCCTTACCTCCCCATGCCTATCCCATCCCATCCTCTCTTAAAGCTGCCCACTGTCTTCAATGAGATGACCCCTTCTGGCAGCGCATTCCAAGTTTCCACCACCATCTCTGTGAAGAAGTGCTTTCTGACCTCCCTCCTAAACTTTCCACCCTCCAGCTTAAGACTGTGCCCCCTCATGTTATGATATGGCCACTCAGCTTAAAGAGACTCTCCTTATCAACCTTATTTATCCCTCTCAAGTACTTGAAAATCCCAATCATGTCCTCTCTCTCTCTCTCTCTCTCTCTCTCTCTCCCTGTCTTCCAGGGAGTACATGTACAGTGCCCTCAACCTCTCCTCATATTCCTTACTCTGCTGATTGACTATCATCTTTGCAGCCTCCTCTGTACCTACTCCAGCAGGTTAATGTCCTTTTTGAGGTGTGGGCACCAATACTGAACTCCATACTCTAGATGCAGCCTTACCAGTGACCTGTACAAAGGCAGTATAATCTCCTCTCTCCTACTACTGATCCCCCTAGAGATGCATCCCAGCATCTTGTTTGCCTTTGCTGCTGCTTTCTTGCACTGGGTGGAGTACTTCAGATCAATAGTAATCATCACCCCCAGGTCTTTCTCCTCCTCCTCTGCTGCATATACTCGGACTCCACCCAGGTAGTACTTATGGGGCACATTGGCATAACGTTATCTTATTAGAGTTTTCTGGTCTTGGAACTGGCAGACTCAATCAAGGCTCAGCCAACAGCTTGTGGTCGAGGGTTAATTTGACATTAGTTTCTGAAGAAGCTTGCGAGTGGGCCTGAATTAGCATTAGTTTGGGCAGGATTGAGGGATTCTACCTGATAAGTTTGTGACTGTGTGTTTGAAAGTGGTTGTGTCTGAAGTTTAAGTGCAAGCATCATATTACAGGGATTAGTGTAGTTTGAATGTAAGATTTTAACTGCCATTTCAGTTGATTCTTCGTTTAGTTGGAGCAAGAGGCAGCGACTCTAGCTGGTGAGTTTGTGACTGTGTTTGTAATTGTATTTGAGGTATTTTCTTAACTGCCATTTCTGTGTGCCTTTCCATTTAGTTTGGGCAGAATTGAAGGATTCTAACCGACAAGTTTGTGACTGCATGTTTGGAAGTGGCTGTGTCTGAACTTTAAGTGCATGCATCATATTACAGGGATTAGTGTAGTCTGAATGTGAGATTTTAACTGCCATTTCAGTTGAGTCTTCATTTAGTTGGAGCAGGAGGGAGGTACTCTAGCTGGTGAGTTTGTGATTGTGTTTGTAACTGCATTTGAGGTATTTTCTTAACTTCCATTTCTGTGTGCTTTTCCATTTTGTTTGGGCAGGATTGAGGGATTCTAGTTGACAGCTTTGTGACTGTGTGTTTGAAAGTCGCTATGTGTGGACCACAGTGAGTGGAGTGAGGTGTCACTGCCAGTGTACTCCTTGGATGATTGTTTTTGGACACAGCCTGTGGTGTAGTCCCACCATCCCACGCCACTAACCCCCCACCCCAGGGCTTGCCTTACATTTATTGGGTGGGTCCCATAGGGCCTTGCAACATCCTGCATCCATACAGGAAGCAGCACAGAGAGGAAGCATAACAAAACACAACAGAAATAAAACAAATATTCAGGAGATACCAAATAGCCATCCTAAGCAGACAGTTGATTGAGGAGGGAAACAGACATGATGGGAGTGGTGCAGTGCAGTGGTTAAGGAGCAGCTGTCTTCAGGGAGACATTATGGAAGCTGCGATGCTGCCCTATCTGCAGGCACTTCTCTGGGCTGAGGGAGGAGGATGCCTGTCTCCGAGCAGAGTTGGCCAAGCTGAAGGCAACATTCACCCCCACCCAGAGACCACCGGGTCTACAATCTGTACCTCAAAGGATGCCAGGGAAGAGGAGTGGTTGGACTACGGTGGGCTCAGGGAGGGTGAGGAGGGGGGTCAAAAGCACATCCCCCAAACAGTCCCACTTAGTAACTCCTACACTGTTTTGGAGGAATGGGAAAGCCCCACTTAGGAACCCAAGGCTGGGAACAGGGAGGATGGGAGGGTCCTCCAGTGAAGCCCCAGGGAATGGAGGCAGGGAACCCTAGAGGAGGTGACAGCATCTCCTAGTGGAGGACTCAATTGTCCAGGGAGTGGAGTAAGAGTCATCTAGCAGGGGAGAGAGGGAAGTAAAGTGCCTCCCAGGAAGTGCTGCAAGGAGGGATGGGAAATGGATCCATAGGATCACTACAGCAATAGCTAGGAGGGAAAAGCTGGCTGTCATTGTCCACCTGGGGACCAATGACCTGGCCAGGAGAAGGGTGGAGTTAGCCACAGTCCAGGAAGATTTCAGAAAGCTGGGAAGAAACCCGAAACAGATAACATGCTCCATCTCATTCTCAGAGGTGCTTCCTGTTCAGGGCAAAAGGAAGTTAGGGAACACCACATCCATACCTTCAACTCCTGGTTGAATGATTGGTGTGGAAGGGAGGGTTTTGGCTTCATAGGGGACTGGTGCCTGACCTGGGCAGATGCGAGCTTATATAAGGAGGATGGCCTGCATCTGTCAGAGAAGGGGACGTCAGTCCTTTGTGAGAAGTTTAAATGCTTGAAGCCAGAGTATTTACACTGGCCAAGGGAGAGAGCCAGGAGGGTCAGGAGGCTAGGACACCCCCATGGGAAATGCAGGAAACTAGTTGAACATGGAACAGCTAGTTAGGCATTGAGGAGCGGGTAGGTGAAGAATGTATAACGAAAGGATACGGTGGGGGGTAAGAGCACACAGTGAAGGAAACCGGGGTGTGGGGAAGATACTGGATAGGGAGAACAAGAGCAGTGGGAGGGCAGACTGTAAAACATGGAAGGTCATGCTGACAAATGCCCATAGCCCAGGAAATAAGGTTCCAGATCTGGAGGCCTTGTTTGCAGATACAAACCTTGACATAGCAGCAATGACAGAGACATGGTACTCTGTTAATCATGGCTAGGAAGTCAATGTACCAAGATATATGCTGTACAGGAGGGATAGGGAGGGTAAAAAGAGTGGGGGAGTGGCCCTGTACATCAGAGATGGTATAAAAGCTACAGAAGTTCAGGGAAGATGGGGGCGAGACTGAGGTAATGGAGGTCACCCTGGAGCCAGGGAATGGAACAGCAATACACACAGGGGTGATCTACAGACCTCTGGCACAGAGGGAGGAATTAGACAGGGAACTAGTGGAGAACATATATGACATGGCAGCTAAAGGCAAAATCCTGCTACTGAGGGATTTCAATATGCTGGACGTGAAATGGGCAACCCAGGTGACTGTTCCAGTCAGAAGCACAGCCATCCTTGAATCCCTGCAGGGGGTTGGACTCAGGCAGCTGGTACATGAGCCAGCCAGGGACAAGTCAATTCTGGACCTGATATGGACCAATGGGAACAGAGTCAAAGAAATACAGGTAGAAGGGCAACTGGGGTCCAGTGACCATCACATGGTGTGATTCAGCATGGAGACATGGACTCAAGCCACACAAGGGCAAGAGTATTAGATTTCAGGAGGCCAGATTTCACTGAAATAGGTAGATGTTTACAAGCAGTCCAGGTGAAGGGAGCGGTACTACAGGGGGTGAAAGAACAATGGGATAAATTGAAAGGAGCCATAGTGGATATAACAAATCAATGTGTTAGGATAGTGGCCAAAGGGAAAAGAAGAAGGAAACCACTATGGTTCTCCAAAGGGGTAAGGGACAAAGTCAAGGTTTAAAGGCTGAGTTTCAGGAAATATCAGGGAAGCCAAAAGGAGGAGGACAGGGAGGTGCACCTTGAATGTCAAAGGGAAGCAGGAAGGCTGTTAGGAAGGCAAAGGCTCAGACAGAAGAGAGCTTAGCACAGTCTGTAAACAAAGGAGATAAGGCATTTTATAGGTACATCAGTGAAAGAAGAAAAACTGGGGGATTGTGAGGCTCATAGGGGAGAAGGGAGAGTATAAGGAGGGGGATCTGGACAAGGCAGAAATAATGAACAAATACTTCTGCTCAGTATTCACTAAGGAGGGGAGGGTCAAGGACCACAACTGGGTTGCAGAGGCAATGGGGAGGGAGAGGTGGACACCAGTCCATTCACAGTGAAGAGATTTCTGGAACAACTCACAAAGTTGAAGGTGGATAAGGCCATGGGGCCAGATGTTATCCACCTGTGGATATTAAAGGAGCTGCAAAGGGAACTAGCAGCACCTCTGGTGGCCCTGTTCACAGAGTCACTCAACACGGGTGTCATTCCAGAGGACTGGATGAGAGCACATGTAGTCCCTCTGCACAAAAGCGGCAGTAGGGAGAAGGCGGGTAACTACAGGCCAGTCAGCCTCACCTCAGTGGTGGGAAAGATCATGGAGACACTGTGGAAAGAAAGGATAATGGCAGATATGGAATCCAGTGGTGCTCAGGATCTGAGGCAATACGGATTCACAGTAAGAACGTCATGTCAAACTAATTTAATAGATTTTTTGATTGGGTGACTAGGGAACTAAATCGGGGAAGGGCAGTAGACGTCGCCTACCTAGATTTCAGCCAAGCCTTTGACACTGTCCCACAAAGAAGGCTGATTAATAAGATGGGTAGTCTGGGCTTGGGAGACAAAGTGGTGAACTGGGTTAGGAACTGGTTAACAGACAGGAGACAGAGGGTGGTGGTAAATGAGGTGCAATCTGGGGAGAGTGGGGGTGACCAGTGGGGTACCACAGGGATCGGTACTGGGATCAGTCCTATTCAATGTTTTCATCAGTGACATTGCAGAGAAGCTGGAAGAAACAGTCTGCCTGTTTGCAGATGACACCAAGATCTGCAACAGGGTGGATACTCCAGAAGGGGTGCAGAAAATGAAGAGGGACCTGGAGAAGCTTGAAAGATGGTCAGAGATGTGGCAACTAAGGTTCAATGCAAAGAAGTGCAAAATAATGCACCTGGGTAGAGGGAACCCTTGGGAGAGCTACAGGTTGGAGGGGAGGAGCTGACTGTCACCAAAGAGGAAACTGGCCAAGGGATATCATCTCTGATAACCTTAAGGTATTAAAGCAGTATACAAAGGTGACAGACAGGGCCAGTGGCATGCTGGGGTGCATAGGCAGGGGTATCACTAGCAGGAGGTGGGAAGTGGTGATGCCATTGTATAAAACATTGGTAAGGCCTCACCTGGAGTACTGTGTGCAGGTCTGGAGGCCACACCTGCGCAAGGACATAGATAAGGTGAAGACTATCCAGAGAATGGTAACAAAGATGGTGCAGGGCTTGCACCACAAAACATATGAGGAGAGACTAAGGGACCTCAATATGTACTTTATGTACTTACTGGAGGAGAGGAGACAGCAGGGGGACATGATTGAAACTTTCAAGTACCTCAAGGGCATAAACAAGCTGCAGGTGGGGGACCTTTTCCAATGTACAAAAAGTACTAGAACAAGGGGGGCACAATATAAAATTGGAAGGGGGCAGATTAAGAGGTAATGTGATGAAGGTTTTCTACACAGAAAGGGTAGTCAATGCTTGGAATAGTCCGCCACAGGAGGTAGTGGGGGCAAGCACAGTAGAAGGGTTTAAACATGCCTGGGACAGGCACAAGGGAAGCCTGAGAGGGCAGGGAGTGATGAAAAGTCATTGATCACATAGGGTCAGTGGCCACATACAATGTATAGGGCCTATGGGCAGAATGGATGGGCCTAACAGTCCTTATCTGCTGACAATTTCTATGTTTCTATGTAGTTGGGCATTGTTGCTCAACTGTGACTGGAAGTGGCAGGATCGGGTAAAGGAAGGGAACAGGAGGGAGAATGGGGGAGAGGAGGAACTGGTTTTGAGGGCAAAGGGGGGGGTGGATGATGAGGAGATGTGGGTATGCTGGCCTGGGAAGGGATTGGGAACAGCATTCTGTGATGGAGCGAGGTGGAGGGGAGCAACAGTTTAGGGGTCAGAGGCAGTACCTCAGGATGGAGCAGGGTAGAGGAGAACGATAGGTTATGGAACAGTGGGGGAGGAGGTTGGCCAGTAGAAGGAGAACGATATGGGGCACATTGGTGTAAAGTTATCCAGATATGTTTCATCATAAGCTTGCATGAGGGGCTGAATAGACAATAGCTGGGCATTGTTGTAATTGTTTATTAGAGTGTTTCTGAAAATTTATGGGGCACACTGGTTTAAAGTTATCCTATTAGAGTTTTCTGGACTTGGAACTGGCAGACTCAGGCAAGGCTCAGCCAACAGCTTGTGGGGGAAGGTTAATTTGACACTAGTTTCTGAAGAAACTTGCGAGTGGGGCTAAATTGGGCATTAGTTGTTCAACTCTGACAGGAAGTGGCAAGATCAGGTAAAGGAAGGGACCAGGAGGGTGAATAGGAGAGAGGAGGAATTGGTTTTGTTGGCAAAGGGGGGGATGGATGACTGGAAGGTGTGGGTATGCTGGCCTGGGGAGGGATCGGGGAAAGCATCCTGGGATGGAGCGAGGTGGAGGGGAGCAATAGGTTAGGGGTCAGGAGCAGCACCTCAGGATGGAGCAGGTAGGAGGAGAATGACATGTTAGGGGACAGTGGGGGGGGGTGACCAGTGGAAGGAGGGGAAAAGGAGACACGCAGGAGGGCAGGTTGTGGGATGCAATAACTGTGGTACAGCAGTGTTCATAAGCACTCTGTTTAAACTGGAGAAATGCCCAGTTTGTTTAAGGCTGGAGAGGTGGGAGGCCGAGCTAGCATGGCTGAAACGAGAGCTATCCTGGACAAAGAGGGACATCATCAGGAAATCTACAGAGGGTAACCAAGCAGGAAGCAGGAGGCAGACCAACCAGGTGGACGGGGGGGAGAGACAGCAAGTCACTCAGGGGGTCACAGTAGGAATGACTAGGTCAGGGGATAGGGACAAGACAGGCAGGAACATCAAAATTCTTCAGCATAGGTACACAGCGAGCTCCAACAGATATTGGCCCTTAATGGGGTTAATGGAGCAGGAGGATCTGTATGGGGTTGAGGCAGGGAGGAAATGACCAGGAGGGCCAGAAAAGGCAGGGGAAGTCAAAGACAGGGAAGAATCAGGCTATGGTGGCCCAGGAAGAGATGGGGAACAGGGATACCAAAGGGAAAGGGAAGGTTAGTATGGGGGGACAAGAAGCAGCAGACAAGCATGAGAAGGGGAAGGAAGCAGGGGGAGAAGCAAGGGGGAGAGACCGGAGAAGGACAGGTATCCATGGTAAGGATGGGTTGGAAAGGGGCAGGGTTGGAGTAGGCTAGGGTGTGAAGGGGCTTGGGGGAGACGAGGCCAGGGACCCCCAGCAGGGCAGGGGGAATGAGGCACAGGGAAGGGAAAGGGTGTCAGTGGAAGGTGAATGGGGGGAGCAGGAAAGAAAGGGAGAAATAGCCATGTGGGGGAGGCAGTGACACCCATGGAGGCAGCATATGAAAAATCATGATAGTGTATGGGGTCTCCATAATTAAAGGGATCCACTGGTTGAGAAAGTGTGTAGCCTTCGAGGGGAGGTCGGTTTTCTGTGAACCATGAATGGAAGCAAGCAAGGCACTCCCAAGAATTAAGGAGTGCATTAGGCTGATTGGGGGTAAACCTAACCTAGTTGTACACTTTGGCACAAATGATCTGGCCAGACAGGAGGTACTGTACAAGAGGTACAGAGGAGATTTATGGAATCAGCGTAAGGGTGCATGGGGGACTGTAGACACCATAGCCTTCTCAGAAGTCCTGCCAGAACACTGTGCCAGTACAGCAAGACAATTGAGAATAAAAGTCTTTAACCATTGGCTGAGGCAGTGGTGCAGGAGGAAGGGCTACAAATGTATAGGTGATTGGGAAGACACTTGGAGTGACCAACATCTGTATGTGAGAGAAAGGTTACATATAAATGATGAGGGGGCCAGGATTTTGAGAGGGAAGCTACTGGGATATGTAGATAACATACTAGAGGGTGCTTTAAACTAGGAGCTGGGGAAGGCAAAGCTAGGTATAGCCCAGTTAGAGGGAGTTGAGGATCGGGTCTAACTAGCTCTCCCCCACAGACGGAGGCAAGAGAAGCTGGCAAAGGGGGAAGGGAAGGGGGGGCTTATGGAGGAGATTGCTGACAAATGCCAGGAGTCTGGGTAATAAGATGGGAGAACTTCAGGCAATAGTGGTGGAGGGAGACCTGGACCTGGTAGCAGTCACGGAGACCTGGTGGACTAAAAACCACAGCTGGGAAGTGGAAATGCCTGGATATATATACTGTACAGGAGAGACAGGATAGGAAGAAGGGAGGGGTAGCCCTTTATGTAAAAGAGGGGATAAAGGCGATGGAATGCGGAGGAATGGATGGGTCTGTGGAGACCCTATGGGTGTCATTAAGCAGAGCAGGGAACAAGGCAGTGAAGGTAGGGGTGGTCAGACCACCAAATCAAGAGGAGGAAGTTGACAGGCAGATGAGTAAAGAGATACAGGACATGGCCAGCAAGGGGAAATGGTGGTAGTGGGACACCTAAATCTACCTGATGTAGATTGGGACATCCAGGCAGCAGCAGCAGATAAGAGTAGAGGGGTGCTGGAAGCCCTGCAGGAAGTATTCATCAACCAACTGGTAAAGGAACCTACTAGAGGGAGGGCCATACTAGACCTGGTATTGACGAACAGGGACAGTGTCAAAGGTGTGGGGGTTGGGGAGAATTTGGGCGATAATGACCATAGGGTGGTAGAATTTAGGATCAGTAAGAGTCAAGTCAAGGATAACTCGAGCACTAGGGTGCTTGACTTTAGGAAGACAGATTTTAGGAGGATAAAAGCATTGGTCCAGGAGGAACTGGAGGAGACAGAAGACCTGGAAGATGTGGAAGAACTATGGGTGGAATTAAAGGAGGATTACTGAAGATGACAGAGCTTTGTGTTGGGACGGAGAGCAAGAATAAGAGGGGAAGAAAACTGCTTTGGTTCACTACTGAAGTGAAGAATGCAGTTAGGGAGAAGAGGAGGGCATTCGGTGTATATAAGGCATCGCAAAGGGAGGTAGACAAGGTGATGTATAAGGATAAACTGAGGGAAGCTGGGAAGGTGATCAGGAAGGCCAATGCTGAAACAGAAGAATATATAGCAAGGGGGGTGAAGAGGGGGGACAAGAGGTTTTTAGATATGTGATTGACAGAAAAAAGGGGAAGAGTGGGATCATAAGGCTCAAGGGGTGGCACTGGTAGAGGGAGACATGGAAAAAGCTGGTTTCTTAAATAGATACTTTGCCTCAGTCTTTATGGCAGAGGAGGGAGAGGGGCCAAAACTGGAAAATAGGGGAAGGAAGGGTAGGGAGATGGACTCTAGTCCCTTCACAGAAGCTAGGGTTCTAGAAGAACTGGGCAAGCTGAGGATGGATAGGGCAATGGGGACAGACGGGATTCACCCAAGGGTGCTCAAGGAATTAAAACTGGAATTGACAGCACCACTCATGAGGCTATTCAACCTGTCAATGCACAAGGGAAGGGTTCCTGGGGACTGGAAAAAAGCTGAGGTAGTACCACTGCATGGGGGGGGTGAGCAGGAGGAACCAGGAAATTACTGCTCGGTCAGCCTGACCTCTCTGGTCAGGAAGCTGATGGAGGTACTGATTAAGGAAAGGCTGATTAAATATCTAGAGGGGGAAGGCCTACTGAATGACAATCAGCATGGATTCACAGGTGGCAGGTCTTGTCAGACCAACCTGATTGAATTCTTTGACAGGGTGATGGAGATATAGTACCAGAGTGGGTCAGTGTATGTGGCCTACCTGGACTTCAGGAAGGCATATGACACCATCCCCTACAGGAAGCTAGTAGGCAAGGAGGACAGCTTAGGAGTAGGGAACAAGCTCATGAGATGGGTGGGACATTGGCTGGAGGGATAGACTCAGAAGGTCATAGTAAATGGGATGCACTCGAAGGAAGAGAGGGTGATGAGTGGGGTTCTCCAGGGTCTTTGTTGGGACCAATACTTTTCAACATTTACATTGGTCATTGGGGACATCACAGAGGGTCTAAAGGGAAGGTGTGTCTGTTTGTGGATGACATGAAAATATGTAATAACAGAGTTAATACAGCAGAAGGGGGAGTGGAGGATATAAGGGCAGATTTGGCCAAGCTGGAGGAGTGGTCAGAAAGGTGGCAATTACAGTTCAACACAAAAAAGTGCAGAATTATGCACATAGGGTGTAACAACCGGAAGGCAAAACACCAACTTAGGGGGAGGAGCTGGAGATGACAGAGCAGGAAAGAGACCTGGGGATAACCATCTCAGACAATCTGAAAGTCTGGAGTCAATGCAACAGAGCAGCAGGAAAGGCATTAGGAATGCTAGCATGCATAGGGAAAGGGTTCACAACCAAAAGGAGGGAGGTGCTACTGCCGTTATACAAAACCATGGTCAGGCCGCACATGGAATATGGGGTCCAGTTCTGGAGGCCATACCCGCAAGGAGACAAGGACAGGCTGGAAAGAGTCCAGAGAAGGGCGACCAAAATAATGTTGGGGATGCAGGGGAAGTCATATGAGGAGAGACTGGGGGAGTTGGGCCTTTACTCACTGTAAGAAAGGAGGGAGAGGGGGGGATATGGTGGAGACATTCAAGTACTTGAAGGGCATAAACAGGGTAAGAGTTGACAGCATATTCAAATTGAGCAGGAACAATTCCATGAAGTGACATACCCTCAAACTAGAGGGGAGCAGATTCAGAGGGGACATCAGGGGGAGGTTCTTTACTGAGAGGGTGGTACAGCCATGGAACAGGCTACCAGAATGGGTGGTGATGGTAGATACAGTGGGGTGTTTTAAGAGGGCCTGGGGCAAGCACATGGGACTGGCGGGCAGAGGGCAGGCTGGAAAGGGATGGAGGGAGTTTTCCTGGGGGGGGTATGGGAAGACTGGATGGGCCAAGGTGTCCTTTTCTGATGGCTGTATTCTATGATTCTATGATTACCAACAAAAGACCTGTAGGCTCTCATCCAAGACTGCAGATAAAGACATTTCACACCAGCTGGCAAATGTAAGTATTTACAGTACCTAATAATATTTTTGCTCAAAGGCATGTGCTGGGATTAGTACTGAGGATGGGGAACAGTCTGGTTTTCAGTGCAACCTATTGAGCATACACTATAGCCTAACATGTCTGATAATGTCTGCCAAGAGATAAACTCTGGTGTTACCTTGAAAGAAATGTTTTAGGTTGCAAACTGAACTTAATTACTCCTCCTGAAGCATCAAGTGGTCTATTAACTGCAATGCAATGTAATTTTGTGTCAACCCTAGTGAATTCTTACATCTTCTGTAGTAGGTAGCTTACTTAATAAATACTGTACATCATATGTGTAACAGAACGTGTTTTGATCCCTTTTGGGTGACAAATACATTACATCATACATATCAAATAATCTTTTTAAACATTGGTTGCGAACATATACAAACCACAATAAAAAAAATAATTTACTGTCGATCAAAGTAAAATATTTTGATTGAAGGCTCCACTCCAGAGTTGTGAAATAATCGCTACCTTCCCCTCACCCTCCCTTTACCACAGAGCCCAACTTCCCAGCATTTGACTATGACTGAAAACAAAGTAAAATAAAGCCACAGTTAGCACAGCCAACAGGAAAAATGCCGATGTCTCACAGTGGCCATGCTAAGGAAGGACACTGGCACAGTACGCTATGGAAGGAAAAAATAATTTAAGCCCCATCACTGATCACATCAAGCCCTCCCAAACAACACAGAATTGCTCCTTGGTAAACTCCCTCTCAGGCCCCCCCCCCAACCAAGCTCAGCGATTGCTCTGTGTGATGACGTCTCACCTATAAGGCAGAACATTGGGACACCAACCCCAAATGTCGTGCCCCCCAATGGAACAGAGAAGCCGGATAGGGGTGCAGGACAACAGGGTACCTTTAAGGTAATGATGGCACAAACCATGTGGGCCTTGAATGTTAAGGAGCAGATCTTGAAGGTGATTCACTGCCAAATCAGTAGCTCACTGAAGAGCATGTAGGACCAACATGATATGGTTACTTTGAGAAGTTCTCGCCTCCAGCTTAGCCACAGCATTCTGGACTAACTGCATGTGGTGCATCAAACCTCCAGATAACCCTAAGTATAGAGTGTTACAATAAATAGTCCAGTCTGGAGGTGACAAAGGTGTGGACTATCATTACAAAATCAGCAGAAGCAAGATTCAGCTTCATCCAGGTGATGTTACAAAGATGGTACAAGCCATTGTAGACTATTGCCAACACCTGTTGCTCTAAGGTCAGTTTGCTATCCACAAGGACCCCCCGATCCTTTATCGCATTGAAAACTTAAAATGTTTGGTCATTTAAAGAGGATAACAAGGTATCCATGCGTGTCACTGATGACCTCTGTTAAGTTAGTTTGACAATCTGTTACCTGAGTTCAAACAACTGGATGGAAGCCATCCAGTCACCTATTTCCCAAAAGCACTGCCCTAACACTGAGACTGCATTCTTCCCATCTACAGTGCAAGGCAGGTAGATTTGAGCATTGTCTACATAATGCTAAAACTCAACCCCATGCAGCCTAATGAATGATCTCACTCAGCAGCAACATGTAGACAGTGAAAAGCATGGGGGCTAGGATCAAGCCTTGGGGAACTCCACAGGTGAGTGTAGCTGCTCCAGAGATAAAACTGCCTAGAGAAGCCTAC
This sequence comes from Neoceratodus forsteri, assembly GCA_016271365.2. NCBI lineage: Eukaryota > Metazoa > Chordata > Ceratodontiformes > Ceratodontidae > Neoceratodus > Neoceratodus forsteri. The sequence goes on along the minus strand of CM028132.1, from coordinate 961,768,391 downwards.
TGCATCCTTCTGGCAATGTAGGACTCAGACCAGCACAAAACAGTGTTGGTGAGTCTCACATAGTTCCTCAGGTGATCCAGCAGCACACTAGTCCACCACATCAAATGTCAAGGAGATTTGGGAGAACCAAGACTGAACAAAGCTCTCAGTCTCTCACTGTGAGGAGATAATGAGAAACACTCTGTTGTGTGCAGTCTTAGTGCTGTGACTGGCCTAAATTCTAATTGGAGAGACATAAAGATGTACAGTGAAGCCCACCAGGATGAAGCGCAGCACTACAGAATTCTGCAGTAGAGTTACTGCAGCAAATAATGCATTTTAAATGGGAGTTAATTCCTTTTGTCATGCAGTAAATCTGTGACACTGTGCTTCATCATGGTGGGCTTCAGTTGTAAAATTGTTCAAAGTGAGCCTCAAACTGCGCCACAACTACCTTCTCAATTACCACCCCTAGAAAGGGAAGGTTCATGACAGGCTTTTAATTCAGCGGACTATAAGAGTGCAAGGATGATTTCTTCAAGAGGGAATTAACTACAGAGGAAAGACACCCTTTTTCAAGGAACATCTGACAATCTTGGTGTAGACTGACCCCAGGGATTCTAGGCTGCCAATTGGCAACCATTTAGGCCCCAGAGTCCAACAAACAGCAGGTAGAGCATAGACCCAAGATCACCCAAAACACCTCCTTTTCAACAATCAGATGGAACACAGATATTGTTAGCAGATCATCAGTGCTCCTCCTAGACCAGGTACTGTAGACCCATGATAGACCACTTGAGGAGATCCCATTCCAAATGGAGGGTACCTTGTCAAGAATAAATAACTAAACTCCTCATATTTTCAGTGGAAAAAACTCAATCGGACAACAGACTGGAGGATTAATTGATTTAGCGAAGATGTGAAAGAGCTGGGCTGGCCGATTCTTACTTGCAGCAATCATCTTTGACAGGAACACTGTCTTTCTCAAGGATATTGCCCACTTTCTGATACCCACTGTAGTGAGCCCGCAGCACCAATTTATCCTCCTAGAACCTCCACCAAGAATGCTCCAACTTCCATCCATTAGCATTAAACTTCCTCAGCTCATCGCAGTACCATGGTGAGTTGTAACAGGATGTCAAGGGGCAGACATGGAAGGGTGCTAGGTAGTCCAAGGCAGCCACAAAAACCCTGTTATAGTTTGCCATGGCTTTCTCAGCCCCCTGAGCACAAGCCGTCATCAAACCTGAGACATCCAGTACTCTCTGGAGTTTGTCAGGCTCCAGAGTATGTTTTGGTGGTGACAGATTATCTCCACAGGGAATGTATTTATTCGAGGAGCCCCACAGAGAAACAACACAGCATGATGATCTGACCAGATGACTGCTTGACCATACCAATGTCAAGACCCAATGAAAAGACCAGGTCCAGCATGGGGCCATGTAGGTGGGTAACAGTGGCAACTGCTTGTGTAAGGCTCAGTGGTGACATCAACTAGACGAGCTGTTGACCAATAAGTGTGGTTTCATCATTGACCCAGTCATTGAAATCCTCCAGCACCAGAAGCCTGGGAACATCCAGCACATGGTTGACCATGAAATCTGACAGTTCCTGCAGAAAATAACACTCAGATCCCAGAGTTCGGCATATAAGGATGATCCTGCAAGCTACACCTGCCCACCCTTAACAGATAAACACTTGGAAAACCTGGAAGTTCCCATGGAATATGCTGTGAGTCCCAAAACAGATCTAAAAACAAATGGCCCCCCATCCACCCCATGTTGCAATCTCACTTTGAGCAATACAACACAGAGTACCTAGCCAGAGTCGATGACTCCAGCACAGGACCATAGTCATTGCCTAACCAGGTCTCTGTGATGCAAACAAGGTCAACTGAGGAATCAGTAATGAAAACCTCCATCACTACCATTTTGTTCCTTAGTGAGCTTGTATTACGGAGAATTGCCTGAAGGAGAAAACCAGAGTTGGCCGGCCTAATTACTATTTGCCTGAGAGTACTTGGGGGGGGGCCTTTGGAGGGGAGTAAGAAAAGGGGCCTCTAGCCTGGTTCAACTTCTTCCGCAAGCATCACCATGCCCTCACAGTCCTAATCGTGTCCCCTTAGTCATCTGTTCTGGGACCCCCCTGCAGCTACTGTACCTTCCCTGAAGAATCCCTAGCCCCACAGAGTGGCTGATTACCACTGAAGGCAAGGCCAACAGGGACCCTTCAAACAGGTGGCACTGCTGCAGGTGGTGTGTAGAACAGACAAGTCTGTCAACAACCTGGCCTTTACATATCCTGCCTACTCAGATCCAAACCCACATTATATAACCCACTACTCCCTTAAACATAAACCATTTTTTTCCTCCCAGAAATTAACAATCACCACTCATGCCTCCCATTCGCTCCGCAAACGCACAGCCTAGCAAAGCACACACTCTAATTCATTCACAGAATCCCATTCACACATTGAAACTATAGTGCCCATTATGCAGAGTGCAAAATTTAAACAGGAATTACAATAACATGCAGAGTCCAAATGTTTGTAAAACAGTCAAAAATAGAAACACCCTCATTGCCACTGAGAGGGGAACTGTACCAATAATCCACAATGAACTATGAAACAAGGTTTCCAGAACTTGGTGATAGAATATCCTGGTCTTTCTGACTTTCTTTCACCAAGTGCAGCGTTCATACAGTAATTGAGTCAGAAGAGCAGGAAAGCCTGCTATGGGCTCGAAAAGTCAGCTACCGTGCTCTCACAGCACCCTTGTTCTCCTCACAGCAAGTAACTGAAAACACACAGATTGCCTCCAACACCCCAGAAGAGGAAGTCCACCCTCTCACCGTCTGCCTGTCTATCTTTGGTAGTGCATACATTGTTTTACCAGGTCAGTGGAAACTCAGACAGCATTTCTTGAAGGAGAATTTTTGAGGAAAACAGTGCAGGGGTGATGTTGTGAATTAGGTTATAAAGGCCTATTGAAGATAAAAAAAAATTAATCCCAGCACAATTGTATACCTATAAATAATATCACCAGAAGAAACAATGTCAGCATGGCTTATTCAGTGGCACATTCACTTCTGGGCCATGGGACTGGGAGACATCTTCACATGCCAGGACATGGGCTCAAATGCTGGCACTGTTGGGCATGTCTTGGAGTGCTGTAATGTCAAGTGGTTCAATAATTTGGATAAGACTGTTAACTGCTGTCTCTTTTACACATCTCTTGTGCTGCCCTGATGGGTGACCAAGTATGGTACTTTCCATAAGAGTAGGGAATCTTTTTTGGGTGTCCTGATTGACCTTCCTGCTCCTAGCAAAACTGATTCAGTTGAGAGGTGTAAGAATAATGAATATCAATTACTAGAAAATATGAATAACAAGTTATTCATTGTCAAGACCTAAATTTCAGTCATGATATCATTATTCTGATCACACCACTATATAAAAATGCCATAGAACAAATACCTTCCCTACTCACTTGGACCTCTTGGGCTAGTTTTATCTCTACTCCAACCCTCTAGTCATCTCCATCCCAACCCTTCGTATTCTCTGATGCCTTAAAAGAATTATATCTGATGTTTACCCAACCCTAAAAAATACCACCAACAGCTTAATCTGGTTCAAGGTCAGTTGGCATTCATCTGTATCCCCCTCCCCCGGGTCGTGCCTGAAAATAGGCAGGATTTGTCTAGTGCACTTACCCAGTCAACAAAAGCTAAATAAATAAATAAATAAACCCCATGCCCACAAGACACCTTTTTTCAGTGTCTCAGCTCCCTAACCTATCACCAAGCCTATATGACAGATGGGGTAAAAGGCTCCAGTAAATGTCTTCATCCTGATTCATGAACCATGATGGAATAGCAATGTGTCTGGTACTGGCCACACTTTTATATACCCCCAGAAACCAGAACAGTGGATAACATAAGCAACATAGCCAGAGTAACCCATTGCAATACTCAGAGAGTTAGCAAATGTGCCATCATTGTGCAACAGGACAAAGCAGGAGTTGAGCATGAAGAGGGAAGAGGCAAGGAAGAAAGATGAGGAAGGAGACCAAAACACAAATCCATAGTAAGTACCAGAACCAACAGGGGGAAAGGAATGAAGAAGATGTTAGCAGGGCCTGAACCAGACTAAGAGCAATTAACAGAAATAGAATGGAGCAGTAGGGTTAAAACAATGGTGCAAGAGATGGAGCAATAAAGGAGGTCCACCCCAGAATATGGTTGTGGGGAGGAGGGTATTAATGCTATACCAGTACCTGGCAGGATAGATGTGCAAGAAACATTATGCAGCAGCTTAGGAGAGAAGCAGGTTGTGAAGGTGCGGCAGTGTGGCCGCCAATGCCAGCACTACATTTGTAGGCTTGGCGGTGTGCACCCAATGCAGGCCCAGTGTCCTGATGGCACTGGTTCTACAGAACTGGCACCAACTTGAAATGATTTGGATGCTGCAGTGAGGGGCCGCCTCATCATTGCAGCATCAGAAATTCTGCTGCAATGAAGGAGCGACCCCACATTGCAGGGTGGTACTTTGCCTTGTGTACCATCCCCCCCCCAGCATTTCCCTAAACATGGTGGTGGCTTCCCAGAGCACCATAAAGCCAACTGACGGGTGCCAATCCTCTGTCGGCATGACCCGACCAGTTCATTTGCCAATGGAGTCACCGTAGGCATAATGTACCCCTTCCCATTTGTTGTGTGCCGAGGGGGTGTCCAATCCCCCTCGGCATCATGCCCCCCAAACAGTCTTTATTTGCTAACAGAGGGCCCAATCCCCATCGGCTTAAGTCCCCCCTTCCCCAAAATGCAGGCGGCACATTGGGAGCCCACCCCAGTGTGCACAAATAAATTCTGAAAATAAAAAACCTTCCTGCGACATCCTTTTTATTATTTTTTGTCCCTGAAATAAAGAAAATGGTCTCTGCGGTCTTTTGTGCACCCTCCCACAACCTGCACCCACCCACTGCGCACCCACCTCCCCACACCCCCACCCCATAACTTACCCACGGAGCCCAACTCAACGATCTTCAAAGCCAACTGCGAACTGAAGAAATGCCAGTAAACTGTGTAATGGCATAAACAGGGTGCCACCAAATTTTCAACATGGGGTTATTGGGACCCCTCTTCATTAATACAGTCACTGTCATGGTGTCATTTGGTCCCGAAAGGTAATTTTGCGGTCACTGCACGGAATCACCTTTCGGGACTGAGTAACGAAATGACAGTATGACTGTTCATGAGGTGGGCTCTCAAAAAGCCTATGTTGCAAACTTGGTGAAAAAATCCAAAAAAGGACTGCTTTACGAGCGTGCATTGCGCAGTTTCCATGTACGCTCGTAACTTCACAAATTTGTAATATTTTCACTCCAGATTTTCAAATGTGCCATTTTTCCACACTTCCTTATCAACAGTACAGCTGTCATTTTTCACATCCTGGACGAAATGTGTTTTCGCACCTCCAGCACAGAATAGTCCAGTCACTGTGGGAAGTAAGTATTTGGGACAGATTCAGAAAATCGCAGTGACTCTGTTCATGAGCAGAGGTCCTAAAATGCCTATGTTGAAAATTTTGTGATGATAGCCCATCAATTGACTGTGTTACAAGTGTGAGCTGCGCACTTTCCATGCACCCTTGTAACTTTGCAGATTTGTAATATTGTCACACCAGATTTTCAACAGTGGCATTTTTTCGGGACAGATTAAGAAAATCATAGTGACAGTGTTCATGAGCAGAGGTCACAAAATGCCTATGTTGAAAATTTGGTGAAATAATTCCACTAAATGATTGTTAAGCTGTAGCATTGCGCAGTCTCCACGACACGTCAGAATCTCGCTCAGAGTGAGCAAGCTCAATGGAGCAAGTTCAACGGAGCTCTGTTGGGACAGCTGCAGATTTCTTTGTGGGCAGAAAAATGTGCCAATGTAGGCAGGAGCCCAGTACAAAAGGGCAGCCTGCAGCACCTGGAGAAACAGAACGAGCAAGTGACAGAGGGGGAGTGAGTGAGCTCAATGCAGCTGTTGGGACTGCTACAGATTTCTTTGTGGGAAGAAAAAGGCACCAATGCAGGCAGAAGGAGGCAGTACAGTGCAGTGGTCTAAGGCTCTGCGCTGCAAATCTGGTGACATCCAGCAGACCAGACCTGGGTTTGAATCCCACAGCTTCCACTTGCATACTGTGTGACCCTGATCAAGTCACTTAACCTCCTTGGGCTCCCAGGTCGCTCCTGTAAAAAAGCTTTCAGCTTAGTGTGCTATACCTGGTTAAACAACTAAATAAGCCCAGTACAAAAGGACAGCCAGCAGCGCCAGGAGAAACAGAACAAGCGAGTGAGAGAGGGGGAGTGAGTGAGCTCAACTGAGCTCTGTCGGGACTGCTGCAGATTTCTTTGTGTGCAGAAAAAGGTGCCAATGTAGGCAGGAGCCCAGTACAAAAGGGCATCCTTCAGCACAGGGAGAAACAGAATGAGCGAAGTGACAGAGGGGGGAGTGAGTGAGTTCAATGCAGCTCTGTCAGGACTGTTGTGCATTTCTTTGTGGGCAGAAAAAGGCACCAACACAGGCAGGAGCCCAGTACAAAAGGGCAGCCTACAGCACCAGGAGAAATAGAATGAGTGAGTGAGAGAGGGGGAGTGAACGAGCTCAGTGGAGCTCTGTTGGGACTTTAGAGTTGCCCACCCTACCGCCCAGGGTCCTGTGTGGTCCTGTATTACAGCAGGGTCTCTGGGGTGGAAACAAAGCAATGTTTGGATACTTTTAAGACTGCTGTAATAATACAGATTTAGTTGTTCTTTTTATTTCTCTAACTGAGCTGAGTAATACTTGGAGTGCAATTTAATTTCTAACTGGGCTAAGTGAAACTATGAGGGCTGAGAACGAAAAGTATGGTAGCTGAGGGGTGAAAAATGGACAAGGAGGCTTTAGGATTGCTACAGTAATACAGTATCTAACAGATGAGAATTGAGACTGAATTAACCCGGTCCGCAAGGGGGCAGTAGGGGGACTAGTGTGGGGGGAACAGGAATTTGAGTAAATAGGGCCTAACAGTTGTAGCAGGGTACAGAAACCAGGAGTAACAGCCCGTAATATAAGATGGGGGCCGAAATGGGGCAGGTGCCGGATGTCAATAGGGCAGGCATCTTTGGAAGGGTGGTGGGGTGTACAGGGTGTGGGTCCACCATGATCCTGGACTGGGTTTGGGGGGATGGTCTATAGGCAACCAGCTAGTTTGAGGGAGAAACTGTGGAGGTTAAGGAGGAGTCTAAGTGGCAGGGCAGATGAATATGGTAGGCAATCTGGCTGGGAAGGTGGCAAAGGGAATGGCAAGAGGGGACAAGGAAGAACAATTAGGGACTGAAACTGACCCCAGTATCACAGGCACTAGCAGAAAAGAAAGGTGAAGGGAGGGGATGCCCAAGGTGAGGGGAGCCCTCCTGATGGAGGAGGAAGAAACCACGAGGAGTACTAGGGGAGAGAGCAGATGGCTGGGGTAGGGAGGGACCAGGGGTGGGACCAGGGGGGCACATAGGGGAACAAGTAGGAGGGGGAACCGATGGAGGAAGAGATGTAGGAGGGGTATCGACTAGGAATAGATTCAAGCCTCTGCTATGGGGGAGACAGGGAGAGCAGGAACATACTGAAGGGGGGGAGGACAAGCAGGGCAGGAGAGGCATGGTAACAGGTAGGGAAAGAGATAGCGAGGACAAAAAGGTAGAAGGGGGGCTAGTAAGGAAGGAGGCTGTGGCTGAAGGGGAGAAGGCTACGGGAAGGGGAAAGGATGGGAGGGGCACCACTATTGGGGTCGAAGGGAATGGGGGCTCAAAATGGACAACAACGGGATAGGAGAGGGGTTGGAAATCACAGGGAGGGGAGGTTGACATGGGGGTCAGAGGGTTTGGTTGGAAGGGGTTCAAGGGCTGGAGGAAGGCAGAGGGAGGTGAAGAGGGGGACAGAGAAGTTCAGGAGTAGCTGGGGGTAAGGGAGGAAACTATACTGGGTGGTGGAAGGTATTAGGCGGAAAGGTAAGGGAGGGTACGTCCTGGGGATGCTATACTGAAAGGGGTGAAATGAGGCAGAAGGGGGGAAAGGCACAGTCATATTTCATAGGTTGAAGCTATCCCTGGGTTGACTGCAAGAGGGGCAGGACAGGCACTGCTCAAATGTGCAGCGAGGAGGAGGAAGAAACCTCATTTGGTGTTGCATATGGGTACAAACAACTTGGCAGGGGAGACTGTGGAAGTGAGAGGGAGGTTCTAGGAGTTGGACAGGCAGTGTGAGGGGGTTGGGGAGTTGGTGGCATTCTCGGAGGTACTCCCAGTACCATGTCCAAGCATCGGGAGGAAGGGTAAGATCCAGGAGTCCAGCAAGTGGCTGAAGGATTGGTGCCACACCATAAATTATGGGTTAGTGACTAACTGGGGTAGGGTCTGGGGCAATAGTGACTTGTACGCGGGGGACAGGCTACACTTGAGCAGGGAGGGGAGTATTAGAGGCGGGATTAGAGGGGTATATCTCTACTAAGGTGGATTTAAACTAGTGGGGGGGGTGGCCAAAAGACTGAGGTTGGTAGAAAGGTCCAGACAGGGGAGCCTAATGAGCTCACCCCCCCTTAATGTAGGTAAAGGTTGAGGCATAGTAACCCTGGGAGGGGGCCGGCAGAGTGGTCTGAGTGTAATACAGAAGGCACCACCACCACCCAGTAACAATAATAAGGAGAAAGGGTGCGGACTACTGGGAGGAGGGGCACAGGCCAAGGAGAAGAATGAGGAAAAATAGGGGTATGGGTGGAAGGTGGTCTCTCTCAATGCAAGAAGCCTGGGGAACAAAACTGCAGAGCTTCAGGCACTCCTTTCAGAGGAGAAGGTGGACACTGCTGCAGTGACAGAGACTTGGGACACAGAGTACCATGATTGGGACTTGACAATCCTGGATACAGGATATACAGGAGGGACCAGGGGGGTTGGAAGTGGGGTGGTTGCATTCTATGTGAGTGATGGGATCAAATTCATAAGGGACGAGGGAGAAGAGGAGAGGAGAGGAAAGAGGCATTTTGGGTGCAGCTCCTGGACTCCAAGGGCAGAACGTTGAGGCTGGGAGTGGTGTACAGACCACCAGCCCAATCAGGGGAACTGGATGGGGAGTTGGCAGAGCAGATAAGGAGGGTGTGTAGAAGGGGAAGTGAGGTGATAGTGGAGGATTTTAACCTACCAGAGGTTGACCGGAGCACTCCGGCCACTAGCAGTACCAGGAAGTAGGTGCTCTTGATCCATTCCAGGATGGCCTTCTGACGCAATTGGTAAGTGGGTCTACAAGGCTTAGTAGCACTCGGGACCTAGTACTGGCAAATGGGGAGGTGGTGAGGGAGGTAAGGGTGGAGGACCCACTAGCAGGTAGCGACCACCAAACAGTGTGGCTCGTTCTCACGCTGGGCAGGAAGACAGGATGCACAGGCACTAAGGTGGTGGACTTTAGTAGGGTGGACTTTGGGAGGATTGGAGCAATACTAAGAGGGAGACTCCAGAATATAAGGCCAGCGATGGATGCAGAACAAAAGCGGGGAGTCATAAAGACTGAGCTAACAGAGGCCACAGTAGCCTGCACCAGGGCCAGGAGTAAGAAGAGCAGAGCCAAGAAACCAAGCTGGCTGAACAAGGAAGTGCTGCAAGGGGTGAGGGCAAAGAGGGTTGTATACCGGAAGTACAGGAGAACAGGGAAGGGAGAGGATAAGGAGGCTTACTGGAGCTGGTCAAGGGAGGTGGCCAGGAGGGTGAAAAAAGCTAAGGCCTCCAGGGAATGAATGTTAGCACAGGGCATAAAGGGAGGGGAAAAGGAAAATTTTAGGTATGTCAGGGAAAAGAGGAAGTGCAAGGAACATATTATGAGGATAAAGTGGGAAGCGGCTTGGGTGGAAAAGGGGGAGGAGCAAGTGGAAATTCTAAATGAGTACTTCTACTCCATTTTCACTAAGGAAAGGGGATGGTCCACCACCACCATGGGTTGGGGGGGTGGGGAAAGGGGGGAGCAGGTGACGGACAAAGTGATTACAGGTAGTAGGGTGCTAGAGGGGCTGAGGGCACTAAGGGTGGACAAGGCACCAGGTCCTGACAGCAGCCACCCCAGGGTGCTAAGGGAGATGGCGGAGCTGTTGGCAGAGCCACTAGCAGACTGTTCAACACCTCCCTGGAAACAGTGTGTCTGCCCCAGGACTGGAGGGTAGCCCAAATGGTGCCCTTACATGAGAGTGGGCCTAGGGAGGAGCCAGGAAATTATCAGATGGTCAGTCTCACGTCCATAGTGGGTAAGCTTATGGAGGCGATACTGAAGCAGAGGATGGTAGCATTCCTAGAGAGTAATGGCCTCCAAGATGGCCGGCAACACAGGTTTGTCTCAGGGAGGTCTTGTCAAACCAACCTAATAGAGTATTATGACTGGGTGACAATGGAGTTGGACAGGGGCTATGCGGTACGTGTCCTGTACTTGGACTTCAGTAAGGCCTTTGATACAGTGCCTCATGGGAGACTGGGGGGAGCTGACAGCAGTGGGGATGGGAAAAAAGCTGACTAAATGGATAGAGTACTGATTACATGGGAGGGTGCAGAGGGTGGTGGTGGTGGGGGGAGTTCTCGGCACCTAGAGCACTGACAAACAGGGTGCTGCAGGGGTCAGTGCTGGGCCCAGTGCTATTTGGGCTCTTTATCTCTGATATAGCACATGGAGTGGGGAGTAGGGTTAGTCTGTTCACAGATTATACCAAATTGGGTGCTGTGGTGGACAAAGAGGATGGATGGGAAAAACTGCAGGGGGACCTAACCAAACTAGAGACTTGGTCGGTGGAGTGGCAGCTAGGATTCAATACAAAGAAGTGTAAGGTGATGCAGTTTGGGCTGAGAACCAGTAGAGGGACTATTGGTTGGGAGAAGTGAGGTTGGGGATCACAGAGGAGGAGAAGGACCTGAGGTGTTGGTAACTGGGAGCATGAACAACTCAGTCCAGTGCAGGAGAGCAGCAGTGAAGAGAAACAGGATGCTAGGGTGCATTGCAAGGGGGTTCTCATCCAGACACAGGGATGTGATCCTATCTCTCTACAGATCATTGGTCAGACTGCACATAGAGTACTGTGGGCAATACTGGAGGCCATACCTGAGGAGAGGTATAAAGTTACTGGAGGGGGTGCAAAGAAGGGCAACAAAAATGTTAAAGAGGATGGAAGGAAAGGAATTTGAAGTTAGGCTGAAGGAGCTGAACATATACACACTGGAGGAGAGGAGGGATGGGAGGATATGATTGAAGCATTTAAATACCTGAGGGGGTAAATAAACCTAGCACCGAAGGGGTGTTTAAACTGAGGAGTGGAAGAGAGATGAAGGGGCACAGACTAAGGTTGGAAGGGGGACGTTTCAAGAGGGAAATGAGGAGGCACTACTTCACTGAGAGGGTGGTGTTCAGTTAGAATGCACTGCCAGAGGGGGTGGTAACATGTAGGACAGTCAATAGCTTTGAGAAGGAGTGAGATAAAGCAAGAGGAAGAGTCAGGGGGCAGGGGCTAGGACAAGCGGAGGAGGAACTGAAGGGGAGGAGGCTGAGGCAGCTGCAATCTAGGGTGCTGCACACTTGGGCAGACTTAGATAGACTGATTGGTCTGTTCTGCTGGCAGATTCGTATGTTCGTATGTATGTTCATATGTAAAATCACAGTGACTCTGTTCATGAGCAGAGGTCCTAAAATGTCTATGTTGAAAATTTGGTGACAAACGTCCATAAAATAACTGTGTTACAAGTGTGCACTGTGCAGTTTCCACGTAACCTCATAACATTACAAATTTGCAGTACTTTCACTCCAGATTTTCAACATTGCCATTTTTTCAGACCTCCTTATGAACAGTACAGCTGTCATTTTTCACATCCTGCCCGAAATATGCATTTACACATCTGGCACAGGGCAATGCGGTTGCTGTGCAAAATCAATGTTCGTGACACATTAAGAAAATCATAGTGAAAGTGTTCATGAGCAGAGGTCACAAAATGCCAGTGCTGAAAATTTGGTGAAATAATTCCACTAAATGATTGTGTTATGCGGATGCGCTGAGCAGTTTCCACGTACGCTCGGAAGTTTGAGCATTTTTAATATTTTCAATACAGATTTTCAACATTGCCATCTCTTCACACCTCCCTATGAATGGTGCAGCTGTCATTCTTCACATCCTGCGCGATCTGTTTTTTTCTTACATCTGGCGCACAAAGGCACGGTTGCTGTGGAACTCAAAGTTCGGGACACATTGACAAAATTTCAGTGCCACTGTTCATGAGAAGAGGTCCCAAATGCTTTCATGAGGTGGGGGTCACAAAAAGGCTATGTTGAAAATTTGTAGTGCAAATACCAACAAACGCCTGGGGCATTAGTTTTTCTAACCATAACGTCCCACCCTGTACAGACTGACAGGCATCAGGGGCGTGCCTTTGGATTGCCAACTGTAATGCTCATGCCGTTCTACCCCCGGCCCCTACCTTACAGCCAGTGACAGGCATCGAGGTGTGCTTTGGACTCTTCGGCCCCAGAGTTCACCCCATTCTCCTATATTGCACCCATTTCAGCGTATGTCATTATGGAGTGGGGTGATTGTAAAGCCAAACACCCAAGGGCACACCTCAACACTTGTCGGTGTCTGCAGGGCAGGGTGAGGTGAAATGGCATGAATGTTATTGGCAACAACCCAAACTTGTAACCCAGTGCCTGTCCATCTCTACAGGTTGGAGGTGGGGTTGGCGTGAAGTTCAATACTTCATTGCCATTCCTACTTCTGCATCTGTCTAACTCCTGCATTTCCAATGCTAATACCAGCAAGCAAATATTTGGCATTGACAAATGCTTGTTTTATGCTGTATGTGCTATCACTTTCCTTGTTGTTACACTTTTTGTAATTTGTCTGGGTCACCCCTCTAAAAGTGATCTATTCCAAGTAGGCTTATTCGTTTACCAGAAATCAAACAAATGTATCCAGCCTCTCTCCTCAGTCAGATTGAGGCAGGTTATCAGAAAGCAGTCAAAGGGTTAAGCTGGACCCTGAGAACTGTTCTCTGGAGGGGAAATTGCCCGGAGAAAGGATGTCTGGATGTTTATGCTGAAGTGGCCTAACTTAGCTAAGAGCAGGAAACTACGGCATGACTATGATTAAGTTTGCCCTTCTCCTATTACCTTATGTCATAGGGAGGCTTTATGGCATTTTGGATGTTTTCTGGGTGAACAGAATGAAAACAGGAGTAGTCCAAACTCTCTGGCTGTGACTGGATCTTTGTCGACCTCTGGTCCCAGGGATGCTGGCAGAGTCCCTGAGATAGAATGGCACTGGTCCCCTTTTGTCTGTTCTCCAGAGAAGAACATCAGGAGCAGCTGAAAGGATGGAGGCCCCAGGGACTCACCTTGAGAGGCATGAAGAACATCATCCCCAAAAGGCACATCAGGGAGAGTGGTGGACCACCAATCAAGGAAGATCACTGGAACCCTTGTGGGTCTTCTCCCAGTAGCACTAGTGAGAATGAGAGAAATTAGAGAAGCCTGTGTTTGGAGCAAACTGTAGATTCACTTTGCATAACAGAAATGCTCATTTTGGGCTGGCCCAGTGGTGCTGAGGGCAGAGGCGCTGGTCGCAGCACCTCGCACCATGCTGATGACCCGGGTTCAGGAGGAACACGGTTCGCCAGGGGCTGGCAGGGGAGGAGAGGGACTGAGCGTCCGAAGGACTGCTCTCCCTTTCCGGGGAGGGGGGTCCATGACAGTCAGTGCCCGACTGCCCCCTGGCAGAGGCTGGGGGGCGGAGATGCACGCCGAACTCAGGGTAGGAGTCAGGGTTAGATGCCTGGATGGCGGCGCATGTGGATGCGTGCGTGCTCAAGACCGCTGGCATCATTGCACACCCACCGACTCTGGGGAAGCTCGGAACAGGGGAAAAGTGGCGCCTCCTGTGGCTTGATGGCCGTCTGCGATTGTTCGTAGGGACGCTGGCACCCAAGCTGGATCCATTCTGGGTGGGAAGTTAGGGGGCTCCCTGCCACCCCACTGAGGGGGGGAAGCTGCAGGGGCTGTAGGGGTGCCAGCGGTCCAGGGCGAGGCGGACGATGGTCAGATCCCAGCTGACAGGGATGCGAGAGAACAGATAGGGTGCAGCGAAGCGGCCACAGGAGGATACATAATTAACCAAAATAAAAATGCTCATTTTGTAAAGTCCAAGGCAGTTCATATTGAAAACACTGGGAAGTTATCGAATGGATGGGTGTCACGTAGGAGGGGTCTGACAAGGGTTGGGGTTGGTAAGTCCCCATGTGAGGGGCCAGACATGGGAGTATACTTTTTTGTGCCACTAGGGCTATCAAGTTAGTGTCAAATGTAGGCACCCACAGTCTTACCAACCATGCTTTATATACTTAGTAGTGATATAATAATGCTGATATGCCTTCCATAATTGTTGTCCTGCTGGGCATATTGAGACATGTTAGCCATCCACTCCAAGAGAAATTAAACTCCCTCACCATATAACTTTTAGTTTTTACTGTTTTATTTTAAACCACACTGTATCAGTACTGTATTTAGAACCAGTGTTTCAAAGAAATAAACTCCTCTGCCTCAGGGCATTACAGTTACTAAAGAAGACAAACTATAGTGATTTGTCTCAGTATACTCTCATGTCTGTTATTCAGAAATCTTGCACTCTCAGGTGAGTGCTTGCCCTGTCTGAAGAGTGTACCATCTCACAAATGGTCTTGGGAGCACCAGAGCTCCGGGACCCCGCAAGGGAATTTAGGGTTTTGCAGGTTTGAAAGCGACCCAGTACATAATACAGAATGTAATTATGCCCCTTCAGTTCAGAGGGTAAACCTGGAACTAATGTAGTTATGAGGTTGACAAATAGGCCACATTAGCAGCTGGGTACCATCCGCCCAGCTTACAGAAGCAGCAGTGTTAATATATACACTAGAGGTGGGAAAACATATGCAAAAGCACCAGAAATATAGTGAATTAGTGTATGAATAAGGCGTGACCCAGGTAAAGAGTGTAATATAGTGTGTGCAAGTACCATAGTGAAAAAGACGTCTATGCCCAGGGAATGCCTGGAGAGCTCTGTATCATCTGGCAGTCTTGTAATAAAAAAAACTTACTTGATCCCAGCTCCAGCGTGGACAATCTAGTTTGTGTGCGGTCTTATACTGTGGTCTACTGAGTGACTTTAACCCCCTTAACTGGCTGAGTGCTCCACAGCCTGAATACACCAGCTTACCAAAAATGCATCATATGGAGCAAGTCATCTCCACCCCTACTAGATACAACTCCCGCTTACTAAATCACACCATCCTTGACTGGACTGCCACAAACTGGGTTGCCTTGGTTCTCCAGGTGGGCACAATGTCTGACTCAATTATCGACTACACCCCAACTTACATCATCCTGACCACCAGAACAAATCGACCTCCACCCAAACTTCTGTCTTTCAGAAAGTTTAACTGCCAGGACCATGAACCTGTCCTCAGGGATGCTAGGGCAATAAATTGGTCCGATCTCTACTGGCACAGCAACATCTCAGCCACAATTGCTTTCCTTACTGATGTCCTCTGAAATCTTCGGGACAAACATTTCCCTCTTACAACCAGAAGGGTTAGAGGGGGCTGCACCCACTGGCTATCTCAGGAACTTCTGGTACAAATGAAGGACAGGGATAGTAAATGGAAAGCCTACAATGCATCCCCCTTCCCCCAGCTCTGGATCACCTAGAAATGGCCGCGCAAATCCTCTAAACAGGTGGCCAAATCACTCAAGCACAAATATTACCTCAATCAACAAAATAACACCCTCGCTGGTCCTTTCAGTTTCTGGGCCTCCATAGGGTCCCTCCTTAGCACTAAGACTAACAAACAAATTATTCAGCTCTCATCCCCTTTGGGCCCTATCTCAGATCCTGTTGAGACTGTGGATACTTTTCACACAATGTTCGCTGACCTCTCCTCTTATCTCAGTAAACTCCCCTCTCAGCCTCCCCCAGACCTGAAAAATGTCCCTTCCTTCACAAGCGATGCCTTGACACCCCACCTTCCACTTTAGGGCTATTGGTCTGAAGGCCACTACCAAACTCTTAACGACTCTACCAGTCAGAGGAAGAACCAGCAGAGATGGACTTTACCCCACCTTTCTAAAAATCATCTCCCCAGCCATTGTTAAACCACTTATCTACTTATTCAGCCTTGCCCTCTCGCCATCCACTGTGCCTGACTCCTTGAAATTTGCACATGTAGTACCAATTTCCAAAGCAGGTGACCCCCCTTCTTCCCTGAAAACTACAAACCCATCTCCCTCCTCCCTCATCTAAGTAAATTCTGGAAAAAATTATACACTACCAGCTATCTGAACACCTAGATAAATATAACCTCCTATGTCCCCTCCAGCATGGTTTCCATAGGCATCACAGTACCTCCTCTGCCTTGACCCTCTTCTATGACCACGTTCTTAGGAATATGGACATGGGCAAGGCCACAGGTGTAGTATTCATGGACCTATCTAAGGCTTTCAACCTTGTCGACCACCACCTTCTCCACTCCACCCTACTTCACTTTGGCTGCTCCCCTCCAACTGCTGTGTGGTTCCGTAGTTACATAGATACATAGATACATAGACAGTGTCAGCAGATAAGGGCCTATGGCCCACCCAGTCTGCCCATTTAAGCTTGTAAGTTCAGTTTATGTTTTCCTAGAAGTCTGTTGCCCCTTACCCCTGACCTCCAGAATTCCTTTATGTCTATCCCATGCATTCTTAAATCCCGTGATTGTTTCAGCCCCCACCACTTCCTCTGGCAGGGTGTTCCACATGTCCACCACCCGCTCTGTGAAGAAATTCTTCCTCACGCTTCCTCTGAATCGTCCTCCCTCCAACTTCATCCCATGACCTCTAGTTCTGGAACATCTTTTCACTTAAAAATAGTGTATTCCTGCACCCTGTTCCTCCCTGTAAGATACTTGTATGTCTCTATCATATCCCCTCTCTCCCTCCTCTCCTCCAGGGAGCACATGTTCAGTTCCTTCAACCTGTCTTCATAGGACTTGTGATGCAATCCATGCACCATCTTTGTTGCCCTTCTCTGAACCTTCTCTACCCTGTCTATGTCCTTACATAGGTAAGGTCTCCAGAACTGTACACTGTACTCCAGGTGGGGCCTCACTAGTGTCTTGTATAGTGGAATTATGACCTTCCTTTTCCTGCTGGTGATGCCCCTGCCTATGCATCCCAGCATCCTATTTGCTTTACCTGCTACCTTGTCACACTGTTTCCTACCTTGAGGTCATCAGAGATGATAACCCCAAGATCCCTTTCCTGCTTGGTGCATGCTATACCTCACCCCCAACTGATATATTGTGCCAGGGTTTTTGTGCCCCATATGCATTATCTTGCACTCCTTTGCATTGAATTTCAACTGCCAAACCCCCGACCATTCTTCAAGTTTCTGCAGGTCCCTTCTCATTCTGTCTACACCCTCTGGTGTGTCTACTGTAAGCGTTGTGAGAAACTACAGGTTTTAAATTACTAATTACAGGTGCTTAGAAAGGAGACGAACGGAGGCGAGACTGATGGCGGAAGAATTTAATGATTATAATAATAACCACAGCGAGAAGTTGCAAGTTACAAATGGTACATTCTTCAAATAACAGGCTGTACAAGCTACTTATATAGTAAAAGCAATACATCTATTTTAGAACTACTTATGATTGGTCAAAAACAGCACACACATCAACTTATAAGGTTATAACATATTTTTCCTGGTATGAGTATGATCTCACCTCTAGTCAGTACAAAATATAAGCAGAATACGTTTATTTACTATATGGTGGGTGACATGTGTTGTTACCACCAGTCACCAAAGTTCAGAGGAAAGAGATGTTTCAGCTAAGACCTTGGACTGTCTATATAAGGGCAGTCAGTAAAGCTAATCATAAGAGGATTTTGGACACTAGTCTGTGTCTGTGCTTGTGTCCACGTAGGCCAGATTTGCTACTTCTGCTAAATTATAATGCTAAAAAGAAGCACATTAGTATTGCAACTGTAGCTTAGCTCCTTATAAGGGTTTATAAGCTTTTTAGCTCCATGAACCAGCATTTGCCATATACATAATGTTTTCAGACCAATATAAGGTTAGGCCGCAATATAGGGGCAGACTTCTTTACCCCTTATTACACTACTCTGTTACAGAGCTTTGTGTCATCAGCGAACAGTGAAATTCTGCCTTCTGCGCGCAGTTCTGGAGACCCAATCTCCACAAAGACATAGACAGGATGGAAGCTGTCCAGAGGAGGGCAACTAAAATGGTGCAGGGTCTGCACCGGAAGACATATGAAGTGAGACTTAAGGAGCTTAATATGTATAGCCTCGAGGAAAGGAGGGAGAGGGGGAACATGATAGAAACTTTCAAGTACCTCAGGGAATCAACAAAGTCCAAGAGGGTAGCATCTTTCAAAAAAGAGGTGTGCAAGAACAAGGGGCACAATTTGAAGATAGAAGAGGCGGCTCAGAGGTAATTGAGGAAGTATTTTTCAAAGAGAGGGTGTGGATGCATGGAACAGCCTTTCATGAGGAGGTTGTGGGTCTAAAACTGTGGGAGAATTCAAGAATGCATGGGACAGACATAAGGCAATTCTTGTGGGGGGTAGGAAGAAATAGGCTGTTGGTTAACTAAGATCTGCAGCTTATCCATCAGGTAGGGAAATGGGCAGACTGGGTGGGCCAAGCGGTCCTTATCTGCCGTCAAATTCTATGTTTCTACGTTTCTATGTTTCTAGGTCCTGTGCAATGTCACTGATGAAGATGTTGAATAGGACCGGTCTCAGCACTGATCCCTGTGGTACCCCACTGGTCACTCTTCCCTCTGTGGAGTGACAGCCATTTACCACCACCCTCTGTCTCCTGCCACCCAGCCAGTTACCTACCCACCACATTACTGTCCTACCCACACCCATATTCCCCAGTTTGTGTAATAGTCTTCTATGTGGCACAGTGTCAAAGGCCTTGCTGAAGTCCAGATAGGCCATGTCCACTGCCCTCCCCGGTCCACCTCCCTAGTCACCCAGTCAAAAAATTCAATGAGATTGGTCTGACATGACCTCCCCCTGGTGAAACCATGCTGCCTTGGGTCCTGTAGTCCATTGACAACCAGATGTTCCACCATCTCTCCTTCAGTAGTGCTTCCATGATCTTCCCACTACTGAGGTGAGGCTGACTGGTCTGTAGTTCCCCGCCTCTTTGTTCCCACTTTTCTATAAGGGGACTACATCTGCTGTCCTCCAGTCTTTGGGTACCTGCTGTTTCAGTGATCGGCTAAACAGGAGAGCCAGAGGTTCAGCCACCACCTCCTTAGTTCTTTAAGAACCCTGGGGTGCACCCCATCTGGCCCCATTGCTTTATCAACTCTTATTACTTCCATTTCCTTCAGGACCCTTTCTGTAAAGGACTTGTGTCCATTTCTGCACCATTCTCACCCCTTGTACTCCTTCAGACCCATTACCTCCTCTTCCTCAGTAAAGACTGAGCAGAAATCCTGTTCAATATGTCAGCTTTACTGTTGTCATCCTCCACGTGGCCCCATCCTCCCCTTCAGTCTCACTATCCCTCCTTTGCCTTTCTTTTTCCTTATGTACCTGTAAAGGTTTTGTCCCTCTCTACCCACCAGATTTTGCCATGTGTTCTTCTGTCTGAGCTTTGGCTTCCCTTACTGACCTCCCTGCCTCCTTTGCTTCTCCTGGTACTTCTCCTATCCCCTTCTGCCTGTGTCTTTTGTATTGCCTGTATGCAATCTTTTTGGCTTTCACTTTCTTTGCTACCTCTTTGGAAAACCATAATGGTCTCCTCTTCCTTTTCCTCTTGCTAATCTGCTTAATGCATACTCTGTTGTTCTTGTAATTCCCATTTTAAATACTGCCCACTGTTCCTCAACCCCTGATTCCTGCCCCCATCCCCTTAATGCCTCTTTCAAGTATCTCCCCATTTTCCCAAAGTCTGCCCCCCTAAAATCCAGGATATGTGTTTTTGTGTGGTTTGGTTCTGCTCTTTCTGTGATTTCAAACCACAATGACTGGTGGTCACTGTTCCCCAGGTGCTCCCCCACTGTTACCTCCATCACACTGTCCCTGTTTGTGAGCACAAGGTTATCTCTCTGACAGATCGCAGTCAGTTTTAATAGGTACAGTCTCCTCTACTACCCTTCCTATCCACACTGGAGTCCCCCAGGGTTCAATACTTGGCCCGCTACTCTTTTCTGTGTTTATTAATGCTCTCCCTGCAGATAGCCTCAACAGTAATGCCCTCCTCTACGCAGATAACCTTGTCCTGTACCACAGTAATAAATCACCTGAATCCATCTCATCCACCCTCACACTTAATTATGCCTCCGCACACACATAGTTCCTCTCCAGCAAACTCCTAGTCAACGAAAAGAAGATGAAAGCCATGCTCTATGGCTCCAGACCTTTCCTTGCCAAGGTCGCCAAATCCACCTCCTCCCTCCTGGTACTCACCCCAGCTGCCCCCCCGAAAAATGTCACCTCTTTCAAATATCTAGGTGTTACCCTCGATCCCTCCCTTACATTCTCTGAACCTATGAACAATACTGTGTGGAAAATCCACCAGAAACTAGGTGCTGCCTATCGTATCAAACAACTTCTGTCTCCTGATGGTCACCGTGCTATCACACAAGGTAACATACTGCCCCTCCCTGACTATTGCTCCCCGTCTACTCCTTCATGTCCTCTTCCCTACATTCTCGACTAAACACATCTTTCAACCCTATCTGTCTCTTTGTTCTTCAAGGCCCCTACTCCACCCACCACAGTGCACTCTATCAGTCCCTAGGATGACTCCCACTATAAGACCACTTTGACTATGCCATGGGCTGCTTAATAGACAATGTGCTCAGGAACAACCAGCTGTCCCCCTACTCCTCACTACTAACAGCCAAGGTGGCTTATAGGAGCCTCAGGGTATCCTCCATCCCTCTGCTGGAAGTACCATGCATCTCTACTGCCATGGGAAGTAAGGCCTTCTCTGTCTTTGCCCCCTCCCCATGGAACAGACTACCATCATCTATTCACTAGTCGCCTTCCCACCTTTCCTTTAAAATGAACCTTATGGCCTGGCTCATGACTGAATCTATTTGCAACTGTTTCCCTGGACAACAACTGGGCCCTCAAACTTCCCATGATCTAGGATGAACTGTCATTGCTTACCCTACCTCCTACTCTGCCTCTTATCTTTGCTCTCCTATCTTTCCTTTACCCCTAGTACAATAATGCACTTCTGAGTATGTGCTTTCCTGTCCTGTCCTGATCTTCTACCAATCCTTGAAGCTTATTTTCTCTGAACCTGTACAGTCTACATACTGAGATGAGACCGATGCATTTCTTAATGGGAAGACCCAGCAGGAGCCCAACAAACTGGTCCTGTGTGCTCACTATGGTGAGTACCAGGAGGCAATTTCCCATAAGAAGGCAGAATTCCTGTTCAGGGAAATTGCTGCAGGGAGAAACAGACCTTCTCAGCTTTTTCAGACTGTGGATAGGCTACTCCATCCTGCCTGTCTACAGCCGAGAAATACTTTTTCATCCATTGTATGTGAAGAGTTTGCTCTGTTTTTCTCTGAGAGTGTCATCTATCCAGGCAGGCATTCCTTATCAGGGAGGTTATTGCCTTGCAGTAGTTGGACTGGGAGGAACAGAGGCACTCTATTTGTCTGGGAGGAGTTTAGGCCAATGGAGGTGGCCGAGGTCACTGAGGTGATTTTAGAGCTGAAGCATACTTAGTGCGAACTGGAACCAGCCCCGACGCACCAGTGAGGTGCTGGTGAGTCCCCTCCTTAAGAAGCCTTCCCTCGACCTAGACGTCCTGGTGAATTACCGTCCGATCGCCAACCTGCCATTTTTGAGTAAGGTTGTTGAGAAACTTGTAGCTCAACAACTCAAGGATCATCTCATGTCCTTCGAAATCTATGAGCCATTTTAGTCAGGTTTTCCAGCCAGACACAGCACAGAAACAGCATTAGTGAGGGTACACAGGAATTTTCAGGTGGAGGTGGAAATCTTGAATGAGATATTTCCAATTTACTTAATACCTACCTGTGGTCGGCCAGCACCTGAAGATGGAGCAGCTTACTGCATGGGATGTATGAATTCTGATTGCTGGTACCTGTACACATTGGATATCTCAGAAAACCCCAAAATCAAGCACTCAGATCAAACTCTGGAAATCCTGATGAGTGAACTTGATCCAGCAGTTATGAACCAGTTCTACATGAAAGACAGTGTTACTGCAACAGATGTCACTTGTAAGAGTGGAATTCGTGACCTGATACCAGGTTCAATCATTGATGCAGCATTGTTCAGTCCATGCGGCTATTCAATGAATGGAATGAAATATGATGGGACTTACTGGACAATTACATCACTCCAGAACCAGAATTCTCCTATGTTAGTTTTGAAACCAACGTTGCTCAAACAGCCTATGATGAATTGATCAGGAAAGTTGTGGAAATTTTCAAGCCAGGAAAATTTATGACTACCCTCTTTGTTAATCAGAGCTCCAAATGTCGTACTGGATTTTCCTCCACCCAGAAGACTGAAGGATTCAAGCGTCTTGATAGTCAGTTTGCTCAGTTCAATGACTACAATTTTGTGTTTACTAGTTTTACAAAGAATTGGCAGCAGAGTTAAGTAATAAAAATGATAAAGAAGAAATGAAAAAAAAACATACAAAGAAGATGGTGGTGGCTACCTTGATAAATGTGTAGAGGGCCAAAACATCCAGAGCTGCCACTTTTTTAGATTCAGTAGACCCTAGGTGTTACTATGACATTTGCATGATATTCCGTTTGAATTGTATGCATCATTGTATAACTGAGTTAGAAATCTTGCATGAATGCTCCTTTCTCTGTTTAGCTATGCTAGGCCACTCTTGCAGTGAAACTGAAGTGCATGTAGAAAAATTATTTTTTACTGTGTGAGGTTCTACAATACTTGTAAAGTAGATCATACCTAATGTAGCGTTTCTACAAGTGTGCAAAAATTCCCCACAGACAAGGCTTTCATGCTCACTAGTTGTACACCCTGGCATGCTTAGCTGGACTTGCTGGTTGGACTTACCTTGCAGCTTACTAACTTTCCAAACATGTCTGTAATTAAAGCTCCCACCCTGGACCAAAAATGGGATCTTGGCATACATAATTCCTTGTTGCACACCCCTTCCCTCAACTGAATTTGTCAGGAAAGCAATAGGTCATCAAAGCATCAGTAAATCTATAAGGTCAGTTGGCATTCATCTGTATTCCCCTTCCCCAGGTCATGCCTGAAAATAGGCAGAATTTGTCTAGTGCACTTACCCGGTCAACAAAAACTAAATAAGTAAATAAACATAATGACCTGCTCAGGGCTAGAGA
The DNA here is from genome assembly GCA_016271365.2 of Neoceratodus forsteri. NCBI lineage: Eukaryota > Metazoa > Chordata > Ceratodontiformes > Ceratodontidae > Neoceratodus > Neoceratodus forsteri. The sequence goes on along the minus strand of CM028132.1, from coordinate 961,744,951 downwards.
TAGAGGAAACAAGTCAATTATCATATACCTTGATCTCTCTTCAGCTTTTGACATTGTCGATCACTTTGTGCTCCTTGATCGGCTCTGTGAGTTTTGTGGACTTGCCAGTGTGATCATCAGATGGTTTGAGTCCTATCTATCTGATAGGGTGCAGCGAGTGGTGATGGGGAGTTTCTTCTCCTCCCCAATGCCCCTGTCATGTGGAATACGACAGGGCTCGATCTGGTTGCCGATGTTGTTCACAGTGCACATGCTGCCTCTGGGTGAGATCATTCGACAGTACAGTGTGGAGTTTCACTGCTATGCAGATGACACCCAGCTGTATCTGTCATTTGTGCCTGGAACATCCAACGCTGTAAATGTGCTTATCATGTGTCTGGCTAAAATCAATGACTGGATGTCCTCCAGCTGGCTGCAACTTAACCCAGACAAGACGAAGGTGCTGGTGATTGAGCCAAATCATGGGTGTGATGGGTTGCCACCTGGAGTTAGCACAGGCCTTTTCCTGGGTCCTGCTCCATTGGTGGCTTCCCCGAGAGTGCATGATCTTGGTGTGATCCTGGACAGCAGACTGACCTTTGAAGATCAGGTATCATCTGTTGTCAAAAGTGTTTTTTACCACTTGCAGAACATTGCCAGGATCACGGCCAATGTTTCCACTGAATACCCGACTCTTGACATGCCTTTGTTACCTCTGGAAAAGACTACTGTAATGCTCTGTACTTTGGGGTTACAGGAGGGACCATCCACAGATTGCAGCTCATGAAGAGCGTGGTGGCCCAGTTACTGATGGGTCTGTCCAGGTCCAGTCATGCAACCCCAGTCCTGCGTGCTCTGCACTGGCTGCCTGTCAGGTGGAGGGTCCTTTTCGAGGTGGGCTTGCTCACCTTTAAGGCCCTATATGAGCTGGATCCAGGCTACCTGTCTGAGCTCCTGACGCCTGCAACCTCTATCCGCTCCCTCCACTCCTCTTTGAACGGCCTCCTGGACATTCCCAGGGTTCAGCTCAAAACATCAGGTGACCGTGCCTTTAGTGTCACTTGGCCAGCCCTGTGGAACTCGCTACCACCTGCAGTCTGGGAGTCCCCCTTGATTGGGGTATTTAAACTGAGGATGAAGGTCCGCCTCTTCAGCCTGGCCTTCATAGACTAGGTACTCCTACCCAATTTGGCCATCCCATGCTGAAAATATTTATTTAATCTTAGCCATTCTGAAAATATTTATTATAATACAGAAATTTTAATTGTACTATTTTGAATTTTATTTAATTTTATTTTTATTGCTTCTTAATTGTTTTATTGTTAGGCACTCAGAGCCCCTGGAAATGGGTGCCATATATATAAAAGTTGCCTTGCCTTGCCTATTGTTAAGTACATTAAGCTATTTCAGCTGCAACTACTGCATGCAATTAGCATGTAGCTACTGACTGTTACTTGTACCATTACCATTCTGTTTTGGAATTTTAACATGCTATCGCTACTTTCGTACTATTTGACTTTGTGTTTTTATGTTTCATCATGAATTGCACATAGTTGATCTTGTACTTTATTGACCTCATGTTGAGGTGTACTCAAATTTTGCACCTCTGTATTTTCTGTATGCTTACTGCTGTTTCTGTACTTTTACTGCTGTTGAACTTATGTTGTTGCCATTCCTGTGGCCTGGGTCGAGACTGAAAACGGTCCCTTGGATCAGCTCTCTTAACTGGTTACCAAAGACATAAATAAATGAATATATAAATACATAAAATAAAATCAATTATGTTAATGGTGCCCCACAGTATGGTTTTAAGGTGCCCCTGATCCACATCTCCCTGACCCACAATGGCAAGGTAACTGGTGTTGATGCAATTCTAGTATCATGGCATAAGGCAGGTACTCTTTTGGACAAGATGCCATCATATATCCCTAAACACAGAAGGATGGCCCAGCCCTTACATAAGTAAATAAACTTCCTGAGGGAAAGACAAACCCAGTGAAATCTCTGGTCTGGGATTTGTTTAAATTTTATAGTTTGAAATCTAATTAGTGCGTATTTTAGTAAAACAATTAATGGGTTTCATTTTTTCCCATAGGGAAACCCGTGCCATAATTTGCAGTAATAAATGATTATTAAGGCAAATGCTTGCTGGGTTACCCTTCTGCTGTGCATGTGCCACTGCCAGCCGCTGCTCCTCTGCATTGCCAGAAGCCAACCTAACGCTGAGAGACCAGACCGCCACTCTGACTCAGCGGTAAGTGTAATTTAAAACAAAAGAAACAAACAGCTCAACTAACAGTATTTAAACTGCCTCCTACAAAAAACAACTAAAAATGAAAAAAAACAAGCCTTTCTTCCAGCAGCCATGCCCAACTGCTGACCCTGCTGAAACCCAGTTGGACTGCAGCTGCATGGAGATTTCTTCTCTTTATTTTATATAATTGCTATGGTGAAATATTGAAACCCAGCAATTATATAAAATAAAGAGAAGATGTCTCCATGCAACTGCGGTCCAACCGGGTTTCAGCAGGGTCAGCGGTCATACATGAAGAAAATGAAACCCAGCAATTATATAAAATAAAATAACTCAAATTTTGCCCACACCCTTGGTGTTGGATGCCTAGATAAACCCCTCAAGTGTTTATGTGGCATCCAACATCTCAGGTGCGTGAAAAATGTTTGTTACACACACCACTGCATACTTTATTCTATTTATAATAATTTAAGATCACAAGGGACTCTAGAGCCATAATGTCCTTTCCTGTGTTTTATAAGTAGAGATGAATAAGTATGCTGCACAAAAATATATTAATTTAAAGGGGGTTGCTAACCACCCTACTATCCAGCATATCAACTGATTCCCCTAGTAAGCAGTGATTTGTCCAGGCTTACCATGAAGGCCTATTTTGTTTTCATGTCCACTGTCTCCACTGGTAAGTTGTTTCATAGGTTCATGGGCTCTGGAAAAAGAAGAGGTGTTTCCTAACATCTCCCTTGGACTTACCCGTTTTGAACAGTAGGTCATTACCTCATTTACTTCTGGGAACACCAGATCAAATAGCTCTGTCTTATCTTGTTGATACCCTTGAGTGCGTAGAGGACTGAAATCATGTTCCCTCTCAGCTTCTATTTTCCCTTTTGTCTTCCATACCCCTAATCATTGTGGGGGCCTGTGTTGCAACCTCTCAACTACCTCACTGTCCATTTTTTTATTTTCTGTGCAGCTCAGAGCGGCACACAGTACTCCAGTTGGGACCTGAGCAGGGTGTTGTAAATAAGCAGAATTATTTCCCATGCACTGCTGAACACCCCTCATTTGAGTCAATCCATCACTTTGCTAAGCATCTTATTGGAAGCCATGTACTGCTTGACATGCTTTATACCCTTACGTATTATGACCACTAGGTTCTTTTCATCCTCCTACAGTGCAGCAAGAGGAGCTCTGTACAGTGTGTAGGTCCTGCCACCTTTTTTCTCCATACATGTAGTACCTTGCTTTTGGCTATACTGAACCTGATTCCAATCTATCTGTCTGAATCTTGAGGTCCATTTGAAGCAGGCTGTAAGACCACAGACAGCATGGACTCATGGGGAAGGTCATGCCAAATGGATCTGATAGGTTTCTTTGACTGGGTGACCAGGGAAATAGATCAGGGAGGGCAGTGGACATGGCCTATCTGGATTTGAACGTGGCCTTCAACACAGTGCTGCACAGGAGGCTGACAAAGAAACTGTGCAGCCTGGGGGTGGGATCCAAAGTGGTGAATTGGGTTGGAGGGAGGGGGAAATTGTTTAACCAGGAAATGCACACTAAGCTGAAGCTTGTTTCCTGGTGCAACCTGGGAGCACAAGGAAGCTAAGTGACTTGCTCAGGGTCACACAGTATACAATTGGGGGCTGTGGGATTCCAACCCTGGTCTGGTCTGCTGGATGTCACCAGATTTACAGCTCAGAGCCTTAAACCACTGTGCTATACTGCCTCCTCCGGGTTAGGATCCAGTAAATGGACAGAAGATAGAGGATGGTGGTTAGTGCCAAATGGCACTCACTCTAATGATAGGAGAATGATCAGCAGAGGCCATAGGGATCAGTTCTAAGACCAGTCCTCTTCAATGTCTTTGTAAGTGAGATTGTAGAAGAACTGGATGGAAAGGTATGCCTTTTTGCCAATGATACCAAAATCTGCAATAGGATGGACACTCAAGAGGGGACAGAGAGAACATGCAGGGATCTTGGCAAACTTGAAGAGTGGTCAAGAGCATGGCAGTCAAGATTCAATGCCAAAAAGTACCTGCTCTCCATTTACTGGGAGTGGATCTATCTTGACTGGTGGCAGTTAGCAGGGTCCCACTCATAGGCCTAGAGAAAACTTTTTCCCTTGTAAATATGAACAGGTCTTTGACCACCAGTAGACAAGGCACTTGTTAGACTTCAGTATTTAATTTGGACATGCAGGTCTGTGGGAAAAAACAGTATGTAAATATTTAGATGGTCATGTTACATTTATAATGATATATGGTAACGTGAGTATAGATGTTCTTTACTATTCTGTATTAAATTTTACCTGTAATAGTTCAGAGTTGATTGTTCATGTTTGAACATTGATGTGACAACTTGTAATTTATTAGTCTGTATATTTAATAAAAATTTTATTGACAAAAATGTTTTAATTGGAGGAACTGGGGTTGGTATGGAATCGGTGTTAGGGTGGAGTTTTATTAGAGTTTGTATTCATTTATTTAGTGAGTGAGTGCGGTGTCTGAAGATGTAAAGTGGGTAAATGGGCTGGTTTGGGGTTAAAGGTTTTGTTTGATAGTTGGCTGGATTATTAGTGTTGGAGTGGATTTTCATGTTATTGTAGTGCTGTGGCATTTTTAATTCATTGAAGTTATGTGCTGTTTAACATCAGCCCCTCTGCACACCTACTCTTTGGGAATGCTCCATCCTTCCAGACTTCAGATGGACTCTGACACCATTTACTTCCTGATGTCCCCATTTTCCTCCACAGTGATTCCCTACCTTACAAAGAGAGACAGCCCCCATTTCCTATCCAATCTATTACTTTTCAGTAGTCTGTATCCCTGTTTCTTTGTATCCAAGCAATTTTCTTTCCACCACTAGGGCTCTGTAAGTGCCACTCCCACTAGGTCTCTATAAGTGCCACTAAGTCCTGTACTTTGTATATGGAGAAGTTGAAAGCACTCCCCATAATGACACATCAGCCATGATAATACATTTGAAAAACAGTCATGTACTGTTGCTAAGAATGTGGTCAAGTAGTGGCAGACTGTTCCGTCAACAGGTAGTGATGATTATACAAGGGATCCTCTTGATGAACCTCTGGAGTAGGTTAATGGTTACAGAAGTCTTCCTTTGTCTGGCAGCACAACAATGCCATCATCTGTTACACATTACATGATATGCATATTACCTCAACACCGAGAAGCCACACCACCCACCTTCACTCCAGGGTCCAACAACATACACAAGCCAACCAACTCTTGCATGCAGAAGACTCCATAAAGTAAGCTGATTTATCTTAACCAGGGTAGAGACAGAACAGACAAATACAATTGTAACTGACCTAATCTTCACCAGGTAGCTAGCTACCAGGGTGAGCGTGATATCTGCAGGTTGCAGTATGTTTACTCCTGATGCCATGAGCCCTCCCAAAGAGTACCCTCCCTACCTTTACCAGGGGCCCCCTCGATGAAAACCAAAGTGAGGTATTCATTCAGCATTTCAGTCATCACCCCAGGCTCTCTCACAGACTCAAACATCAATCAAAGCCGCCCAATGGCTGGATGTGTTCATAAAAAAAAAACACAAGCAGCAAAGAAATTACAGCACCATCCACTGTCCTGAAAGAAGCAGTCATACACCAAAACAAGGTGCATAAATCATTTATTGGAGTAGCCAAAAGCTGGAAAACCTCTCTACAGGAATGGCAACAAGAGCTCCTCACACTGAAACCTCCGACCGGCTTTGCTTAGTACGTCATCAAGGAGTGGTATGAACAAGTGAAGTGCCAGTTTAAAGGGACATACTACCAAATCACAAAAATGACATTAAAAATAAAAATGAAAATAAAATACATATCCAGACATCTAAGTCATATATACTGTATGAACATTAGAGATGCAGGGAATTTAAATTCCGCCAGCGAAGTGAATGCAAAGTGGGCACTTTGCATTGCCACTCCGCTACGAAGAGTGGGCAATGCAAAGTGCTCACTCCATCTTGTCATTACCACTTCGTGTTAAGGTGGAATGGCAATGCAAAGTAAGGCAAAGTCATTGTTTTTAATGGACTTCGCAGTCCTCATTATGATTCTAAGTGATCCACTTGGTGTTTCAGATTTGGCAGCCCCCCCCACACATCACATGGCTTACAGTACTGTAAGTCACATGCTCTTTAGCTAGGCAGAAAGAAAGTGAGTCATAGAAGCAGACACTTTTACTTTCTCCTGTGCAGACGGAGAGAGAGTAGTGTGTTTTGTGACTGCTGACACTTTGAGATCAGAGCGAGAGGAGATTTAAACTTTGATTTAGACCCAACAGCTTTTTCAAAAGCTACATTTTTTTGTCTTTTCTGTACTCTTTTTTACTTAATTTGTTATTTCTGTAAATTTTATTTTTCTTACCTTTACAAATAGTTGTTTGTCTGTATCTGTGTGACTGTGTGTGTGTGTGTTTGTGTTGTGTGACAGTGTGGGTAGTGATTGCTCGGACTGAGGGAGCTCAGTAAGACAGATGGACCAGGGTGAGGGAATGTCTGGGGTGGGTGCAGCTCTGGGAGAGCATGGTAGTGGCAAGCGTCATACCGTGTGCATGTGTGGAGAGCATGGGTGCCCATTCCTGTTGGACCACTCAAAACTTGTGAGTGTCCCCCCCAGAAGCAGGATGAGCACCGCCTCCTGTCCTGACTCTGAGGCAGTTGAACCACCACCACCAAGTCCAGCACCAGGTCCTCTGGAGCAGGATGTGCCTGTTCCCCCGGGCCCAGGTGTGGATCCCATCCCTGTTCAGCACCATGACCAGCCGGCTGCCAATTCATCTGGCCATCCCCTGCCTGTGCCTGGTCCTCCCCGCACCTCCGTTGTTTGGCAGTTTTTTGACTGTGTTGGGGGAGACAGTAGTGTGGTCAAGTGCCACCTATGTGAGGTGGAGATACGCCATGGCTCCCGGGGACTCACCTGGGGACTGGGGGCCAGCACACCCATATGCTCAATCACCAGCACTTGGAGTGGCAGGCTGCCACAGAACAGACCATGCCTGCACCTTCTGGCCATTCTGTGGCAGATGGTGCAGCTGCGAGAAGGTGAGTGCTGTGAAGCAGTGACTGGACCACATAGAGGGACATCAGTTGCAAATTATGTCCATGCTTGAACTGCTGCTGGATCACCATGGGATCCTACATTATTTTTTTTTTTTCCTCACACCATGTGCCCCCCCCACACCATCCTTGCTGTGTTATAAAATGTATTCCTCCACCATCCCCGACCCTTGTATGAAATTATGTCCTTTTTTTGTTGTCTTCCATATGCGTGACACTTTGTATTCTGAGCAGTGCAAGTATACTGTGCTAAACTGCATGTGTGCAATCAGTCTTCTTTCCAGTCTGTGTATGTACTGCAGTCACTGTTTAACTCCCTGACTTAAAAACAAACATTAATGAGTACAATGGTATGGTGGTGAAGCATGGAGAGATACTACAAAACAGGCTTACAATACATCCAAGTAACTATTAAAAAAAATTAATGTTGTGATTCGTGACATGATCGTAAATCATGATTTGTGACTGTATTTGTGACCGTGATGATGAAGAAACATGAATGCCTATGGCTGTACTTCCCCCCGGGCCCCAATGAGGTGTGGCACAAAACTCCCCGACTTAAAAACAAACATTAATGAGTACAATGGTGGGGTGGTGAAGCATGGAGAGATACTACAAAACAGGCTCACAACACATCCAAGTAACTAGAAAAAAAATTAATATTGTGATTCGTAATGTGAATGATCGTGAATCGTGATTTGTGACTGCATTTGTGACCGTGATGATGAAGAACGTTGATTTGTATCATGAGTGACTTGTGATGATGGTCCTGACTTGAAAATGCATATTAATGAGTACAATGTTCATGCAGAATTAAGCACCACACCTATCCAGTACTCTGAAGGGAAGCCAAATAAACAACTGTGACTTAAGTTACAGATGGAGATTGGGCCCTAAAGAGATGCAAATGCTCAGACAGATTAAGATTGAGCTGTGCACTGAAGAGATGCAGGCACAAAGACACAACATCTAACCAGTGCTCACCTTCAGAAATTCAAATCTGGAATAGAATACCTTTGCCAGTTGGGGCGGGCCGTGGGGGGGGCAGTGTACTGCACTGCACTGCTGCAGTAACAGTCACTAGTACTAGTACCAGTAAACATACCACAAAGAAGTATAAAAATCACACAGCTGCAGTGGATAGCAGCTTCACATTGCTGAAATTATTATGTGGCACAATAAAAGGTGTCTGAGTTGATGACACGCATTATATACATACTCACACACACACAGTAAGTAATGCATAGCAAATTGAAAACTTCAGTAATATAACCACATATTTTAAACAAACTAAAATTATGCACTGCGGCAGTAACAGTCACTGGTACTAGTACCAGTAAAGATACCAAAAAGAAGTACAAAAATCACACAGCTGCAGTGGACAGGAGCTTCATTTACATTGCTGAAATTATTATGTGGCACAATAAAAGGTGTCTGATTTGATGACACATGTCACAACATACTCACACACACACTAAGTAATGCATAGCAAATTGAAAACTTCAGTAATATAATCACATATTTTAAACAAACTAAAATTATGCACTGCTGCACCACAACAATCAGCAAAAAAATGGCAAGAAATATTGAAAATATTACTGTGCGTACATTAACACAGTTATACAAGAAAAATATCACCAGAACAGAAAGAACTGTCTTTTTCTCCAAGTTAATCTACCTACACCACCATTATGCCCCTCCCCCAAAGCACACTTCCACTGTCTCTCAGTACACAGACTGAATGTTGTACATTAACATTCAAAATCCATACACAAATAATAAATGCTCGTTGATATGAGAGCACAGCAGGGTTTCCTATAATCGATGTGCTAAAGTTTCAGCAAAAAAAATGACTCAAAAAGGCTTTTTTAACAGCTTTTTGAAGGTTTGAATCGCAGAAAGCTCTCAAAGCAGATTGTCTCCTACAGCTTCCTACACACGCTACCCCAAACTGAGGCTGTGCAGAACAATCTAGAGCCCATGTGACCTGAAATCCCATGAATCACTGCAAAATTAGCCTTTGGAGCTTAAAAACAAAGTGAAGTGGTAAGTGGAAGGTGGAAGTAACGCAAAGTCATTGTTTTCAATGGACGCCACATTACCATTATAATGTGAAGTACTCTGCTTGCTAGCAGAGCACTCTGCGAATTCGCCTTCACTCTACTTAATCACTTTATGGAGCTTAATTGGGCCACTTACCCACCACTAATGCATATAAAATAGATATGTAATCACTAATCCATTAACATCAGTAAGTGTAACAAATAAGAATATGTGTTATATACTGTATATATTATATATATATATATATATATATATATATATATCTGTAGTATAAGACATATACAGTATATGAATATATGTATATAAATGTCTAAACAGTTTATGTGATAAAGTGCCTTAAAAATATATGTGATCAACTCATCCATGCTGGCATACTATATATTCCAGAATCAATTCAAACTTTATGATTTCCTGTATTGATTCAGATCTAAATAAATAGCACACATAAAATTTACGTAGATAAATATATGAAGTTTCTGAAAATGATTTTAGAAGCAGCAGTAAAAAGTAATAAAAAATAACAGTTTCCGAAATGGGTGTGTGTGGTGTCTATTTTATGAGTTTGTAGTATGTCCCTTTAAATTGGTAGTATTCACGTGTTAATACCACTCCCTGGTGATCCACCAAGCGAAACCGGTTGGAGGCTTCAATGTGAAGAGCTCCTGCTGGTGTTCCTGTAAAGAGGTTTTCCAGCTTTTGGCTACCCCAATAAATGATTTATGCACCTTGTTTTGGTGTATAACTGCTTCTTTCAGGTCAGTGGATGATGCTGTAATTTCTTTGTTGCCTCTCAAAGACTCCCCACACTATACCTCGGTGTTCAGAGGGTCAGTCCCCTCTTTCACCTTACTCCTTCCATTTATTTACTAGACAAAGTCTTTGGTGTTGTCAGTAGCTCCTACTGTGCAGCTATCCTGACTTTCAGACCCTCCTTGTCTTTTTTAGTTCTAGCCTTGCAATCCTGCATTGTCTCTGTACTCCTCTCTGGCCTAGCTCATTCCAGTGATCATAGACTTTCTTTTTGCTCAGGATCCGTTACCTTACAGTTCTGTTGAGCCAGGCTGGTCACTTCATTGTCTTCTTTTCCTTATTGCATAAAGGGATGCAGACCTCTTTGGGTGCTTTGAAAATGCTCAATGAGGCCAGTCCGGTGGCGCAGAGGTTTGAGGCACTGGGCGCCTTACCTTGCGTTATGCCGGTGACCCAGGTTTGGGAATGACCTTGGGTCATTGGGGTGCCAGCGTGGGGGGGGGCAGAGCAAGGACTGAGCATGCCGGCAGGCAGCTCTCCTCTCCTGGGGGTGGTGAGGGTGGGTTGGTGCCCCCCAATTCCGCTCCCACTGGGTGGAGGTCCAGTGGGTTGTGTAGGTGGAGAGGGGGCGGCAAAGTATGGGGAGGTGGAAGAGGCTGAGCTGGCACCATGGTGTGCGAAGCGTGCCTCCGCACGTTCACAAAGGGCGTGTGCCAGGGCCTTGGGAGGGAGTCAAGGGAGAAAATCTGTAAAAATGCATATATGTCCCTATTGCCAGTTGCCAGAGAGGAGGTGAAGGGGACCAAAAAACTACATAAAAAAGGAAAGAAAAAGCTTAATGAGTCCTGCATTTGCTTTGCAGAACCAGACTCATAAGCAGCTCCAGACCCTTGGACACCAGGTCCATCATCTTGGCAAAGTCTGTATCTATGAAGTTTGGGGTCCTGGGAGCTGTGGAATGGCTGCTCTTCCCTACTACTAGGGAAAGGTCACTATTTCTTGTTGGTTCCTTGATGCTCACCCTAAAGATGACCTCATCCACACTGCTGATAACGAGGTTATTGGTAGCTTCAAAACTAGTCCTCTGTTGGACAGGCAGCTCAAGGAAACAGTCCTTCAATGTGAACAGATGTTTGGTCTCAGTCCTGCCATTAACCCTCTTAAAATGCCAGTCTATGCCTGGGAGGTGCTTCAGGATAAATGAGATGGGGATTGGAGATATGCACTATGGGAAAAAAAAACACTTATTTTAATGAAAAGTCACCAAAGCAATAAATTCCCTCAGGATCACCACTGCATCCAGTCTGGCTGCTCTCGTAATTTCAAAGGAATATTCTGGATCTTCCCTAGGTACAAATGAAACCCAAATCAGGGAGTACTCTGTTCCTAAAAAGGCCACTCTGAATAATGCAGAGAATAGCAACATGGGAACACTCACCCATGAAATTAATTTAAAATTTAAAAGATTTATTCATGTAAATATCAGAAAGAAACACCCTTGAACCCACCAATGTTTTAACACTCCTTTTAAACATGGAAGAAATGGAGCCAGGCATACTGAAAAACTAATAAAGCCTACTAAATTAACAGTGAAACTGAGAAAGAGAAATATAGCCCTAGCAATTAATTTCAAGGACAACAAAAAGTTGGTGTGTATTTACTTCTTTGAGAAATGCCTTCCACTCTGAGGAAGGGGTACATGGACATCCCGTAACGTTGGTGTGTTCAGTGGTGTTTCTTTCTAAAGTTTACATTAATAAATCTTCTAAATTTTAAAATAATTTCATATGTGAGTGGTCCTATGTTTCTATTCTCTGCATTGCTCTCATAATTTCCCCAACCAGCATCATATTCAGGGCCCCTAGTTCTCCCTGGTACTTCAGTCCTAATTTTTGTGGCAGGGCTTCTGTGCTTCTATATGGCACTATTTGCTCATTCCAGCAGCATAAATTATTAATTTCTGTGGCAGAATGCAGTCCTGCCATTGGCTAAACTAAGGTGTGATGTCACTGATGGCAACACATGCAGACCATGGATGAGGTGCTTCAGCATAAATGAGATGGGGATTGGGGATATGCACTATGGGGAAAAAAATATTTATTTTAATGAAAAGTCACCAAAGCAATAAATTCAGCAGCATTGTGTGTGGCATAACACGAGTTTTGTGGAGCATTCTATGGCCATAGAATTACAGAAATCCAGGATCCTTGATCATACTCTACTGAGATGTTTTGGGGCATGTAGCACATCCAAAGGGTTATTGTTTTATCTCCTTTCCCCCAGCTTAACCCAGGTGGACTCTGTTACACTATTTACTGCCTGATGTCCCCCTTGTCCTCCACAGTGTTGCCCTCACAGGGTGACCCCAGTTCTCTGCCCCACCCAGGCAAGGGACAGATGGGGGCGGAGTGCAAAACACTGGTCTATGTCTACCAGTGGTACGAACCATGACCTTCCAGTCCTCTTCCCCCTCCTGACAGGGGACTGGTAGGGTCATATTGCAAACCACCAATTGATTTGCCACCATCAGTGATTGCTCTGTATATCATTTTTTCCATTACATGTGGACACTGATTCCCCACTAACAGTGATTGGTCTCCAGTTCCTTTTTACCATTATAGGTGGACAGTGATTTTTGACTATTTAGTGATTGTTCTCTTTATCATTTTTTTCCATTATAGGTGAACACTGACTTCTTACTATCAGTGATTGCTCTTTAGCTCCTTCTTCCCAATACAGGTGAACATTGACTCCCCACTATCACTGATTGCTTTCTAGCACCTTTTTACCATTGCAATAAGGAAAGGTATTACCCCCTCCAGGGGAGGGTGCTTTCCAGACTGCTGTTGCTGCCCTCCCAAGGTCCCTCAAACTCTGGTGTTCTTGCTGCCTGCACTGTCCCCTTGACCATATGTGTGGCAGCAGGAGAGAGAGAATGCAATATTTTGGATGTTCTCAGTGCCTCCTGCACCTTTCTCTTCAGCAGCTGTGGCTGCACTTTTCTGTCCTGGTCTCCCGCTCCTGGCAGAGGGTGCTGGGAACCACCACTGCACCTCCTTATTCGGCACCTCCTGCACCACACAAAACTGACATGTTGCTTTGAGCATGAGCTTATATTGTAAAGGGACTACTGTTCAGTGCTTTGGACTCTTGTCCCTTCCTACATGCCCAGTTGAGGCACTCACACCCATGACCACTAAAAGATTGATAGGACAATACCTGCGGAGGGCTGCAACATAATTTTGGGGATAAGAACCCTAAAGGAGTACAAAATAAATAAAAGACTTTGGAGCCAAGGTTCCACCAGTAAAGGCCGCAGCCATGTTGGCAACCCCATATCTCACAGCTCAACCAATAAGGGGGCTAGAAAGTCCTAGCAATGAAGGCAGCACTGTAGGGCAGCAAAGACACAGGTACCCTCCCCACTATACTTAATGGCTCACTGACTCCATCCATCCTAGCTTGGACCAGTGGCTGGTTACCTCCACCATCTTTGTTGGCTGGCCAAAGCCTTCAGTAGTATTACCCACCCCACCTTCTGGGCAAGTTAAAAGTGCCTGGGCTCTCTTCCTCCTCTGTTGAGTGGTTTCACTTATACCTGGAGGATAGGATGCAAGCTGTTAGTATTGGTGATGCCATCGCCCCTTCTCTCCCTATCTGCTCTGGCATCCCCCAAGGATCTGTCTTTGGCCCCATCCTATTCTCCATTTTCCTAAACAATCTCTCCCTTTCCTGCTTCTCTCCTTCCATTCATATGTATGCAGATGACATGGTTCTTTATGCCTCTGGTTCCTCTGCCTCTGACCTCATGACCCATCTCTAACTGGATTTCAACAACATCCAGCACTGGTTTCAGTCCAACCAGCTGTCCCCTAGTGCCAAAAAATGGTCTAAAGACCTTTGGCACTAGGCAGAGACTTGCAAAGCTCTCCCCTCCCCCCATCCTTCCAGACTCTTGATGGTGTTGTGATTGAGAATGTCTCCATCTTTAAATACTTCAGAGTATGGTTGGATTGTCATCTGGACTTCTCTACTCATGTGGACACCATCCACAAGAGGCTACACCCTAAATGTGGGTACTTTACAGGAACAAAGCAAGTATTCTGCTTCCTGATTGTAGAGAGATGGTCACAAAGATGATTTTACCTATCTACGGTTACAACAACATTGTATATAACGCTGCTCCCAAGTCCACTGTTGCCAGGCTGGATCCCCTTTTTCACTCCTTCTGCTGCTTTGCCCTGGATTACCTCCCAAGAACCCACCACTGCTCCCTGTATTCCTCCTTCTCATTGCAATCCCTTGATGCCAGATGCCTAGCTCATTGTGCCACCTTTGTCAAATTCTGGCTGGGATACTTCCCCCCACCTTTCCTCCCTCCTCTCCTTCCCTTCTTCAACCTTCTACTCCCTTTACAGGTCTGACACCAGCTCATTCAATCTCTCCCTGTAAAATCCTCTGCTAGTTGAGCTGCTTTCTCCTTCTGCTTCCCCAAACTTTGGAGCAGTCTCTCTGTTGCTGTTCACAATGCTCCCTCTTCCCTATCACTAAAATCCCTCCTCTGTGACTTCACTACTCACTCATGCAGTTGCAGCTGATCCTAGGCAAACCTCACTGATCCTCCCTCCATACTACTCCCTTCTCCTACTGCCTGGTTTATTGGCCCACTTCTCACTCTGATTAGTCCACTGTTGTACTTGCAATCTCCCCCTCCCTCATGTTGCTGCCAGTTGCACTTTTCTAAATTGTTGTTATTGATATGCTGTTGATAAGCTATGCTTTGCATGACTTACTTTGTGCTTCCTCTCAATTGTCTCCTGCATAATTTTTACTTGTTATAATTACTATTATTGCTTTATAATTGTAACATTACTGATGTACAGTAACTTATTACTGCACTCTCCACCCCCCACCCTAAGACATCCAAAAATTACGGAGAGTTCCTGGTGAAACTCTTAAAATAAATATATAAATATACCTGTGAGCTGCATGAGCCATTTAAAGTGCAGGACAGGGCAGAAGGACTGATGGGCAGCCTTGCCTGTTCAATGGGACACTGAATTGAGGGAAGTAAGTTTCTGGGCTCTTGGAACTTGTAGCAGTCTGAGAGAGACACTGAGGTGTCCATCCCTGCTGCTAGTGAGATCAAGCAAGAGGCCGAGCTAGGCCAAAAATCCTGTGAGCCCTTACCAGGGTTCATCTTCCAAAATCACTGTGAGCCTTATCCTAGGCTTACACTGTTTGAGATTGTGCCAGAGACAGGCACCTGTTTAGTGAAAGCTATGAGATTTTGCCAGAGGGGCACCTGTTGAAAGAAACCACTGTGAGTCTGTGCCTGTGAGGTATTGCTGCAGACCAGGGCCAGGTCAGATCTTATAAGGATCTACTCAAGGCACTAAACATGTACTGGCTTGCAGCCAGGTGGGAGGTGGTGATATGATAGA
The DNA here is from genome assembly GCA_016271365.2 of Neoceratodus forsteri. Taxonomy (NCBI): domain Eukaryota; kingdom Metazoa; phylum Chordata; order Ceratodontiformes; family Ceratodontidae; genus Neoceratodus; species Neoceratodus forsteri. Next base: position 961,729,379 of record CM028132.1, on the reverse strand, counting down.
GACATTCAAATTTCTGAAAGTAATAAATAAGGTGAACTGTGAGAAGTTATTTAGCATAAGCACAAATTAGAGGTCACAGGGCATGAGTGGAAACTGAAAGGAGGAAGGTTTAAGAGGGATATAAAGAAATATTATTTTACAGAGAGGAAGGTGGAACCTTGGAACAGTCTGCCAGCTGAGGTGGTAGGTGTCAAAATCATAAACGATTTCAAGCACAGTTGAGACCGAGAGAAGGCTATTGTGGCTACTCAGGGTAATAGTAGCAGTGAGGAGAATTGGGGGAATGATAGTGAAGGATAGTACCCTGGATGACAGTTAGGTCCCAGGGATAGACAGGGAACCGTGGGCCGACTGGATGGACCATCAGTCTTTTTCTGCTGGCATTTTCTATGTTTCTATGTGACTGAAACTGCTGAGCTGTACAAAGTGGAAACAGACCTGCATCCTACCCAGGTTGCTTCAGAGCCAAGTAAGGGGCCTGCTAGCCCTTATCTAGTGGTGTGGCTCAGGAAACAGGGAGCCACCAGGTACACGCATTGAGTGCATGGATACTCTCGATCCTGAAAGGGGCTGAACCATGGGGGTCTCTTCTGGGGTCTGGGTTCCTTGGGAACATGGAAGCTGCTGAGTAGTACTCCAGTAACAGAGCTGAACTAGAAGAGGTGTCAGCTAGAAGGGATGTGCACTTGCAAAACAACTGAGAAAGTCTGAAGTGCTTCATTTCCAAGGCACAGGGGCCTGTACCTGACTGCTGTCCAATCTGCTGCTGTGTACTGTTCCCAGCCTTGACTGAGCTGCTGCATCTTTTGGTCATGTGAGCACTGGCACTGCTTGCTGGAGTCTTTTGTATTTTCCTGTTTGGATTAGAGTTACCTTAATTGGATTATAAATTGGTTTTCAAGCATTTTCCAGTTATATTTCAAGTTCTTTAAATTGTGCTAGCACACAATGGTCTGTTTGGGGTTTAAATTGCAAGTTTACTAAATTTCATCAAGTGCACCTCTGAAAGAACCTATGCAGCACAGCAACCAGGCCTGCACCAGTACTCTTCTGTAATTACTGGATCCCAGAGCCATTGGTTCTTGTGTCATACTTGAAATTATAGCTTTAGTACTGGTACCAGCTGAAAAGGATACTACACCCTATGAAGTATAATTCATCTTTTTGTGCCTCTTGATTGGGAGGGTGCTTTATAGTCTTTGTGGGATTTGAGAGGGTGGTAGTGTCCCACAGTGCAGTGGCTATTGGGGGCATTGTTACAGGGTGGGATTGTTCAAGGTGACTTGCAATTGTTTAACTTCCTGTTATCCTCCAGCTTCCAGGCCTGCATTCTTGAAAAATGCACTGTTAATTATTGATTTTCACTTCTATGTGTGTGCCCACTTTGTGTAATCTGATTGAAGTGTTTATTAGTGAAGGTACCAACTGTCCTAGTGGTCCACAGTGGGTGGTCATGTCCAATGTAGGGAGGTAAGTAGGTATTGCATCCTAAGGGGTGGTACTGCACACATCTGACCTGCTTATTCTCTCTGGATGGAAGCACTATGCTATTTCTTATCTGTTCTCGGACAAACCCCCTACCACGAGAGAGAGAGAGAGAAAGAGAGAGAGAGAGAATGAACCCAAACCCCTCAACCAGGAGGACCCTGTATAATCATCAGGGAAGGATGTGAACCCAGACTCGGCAACCTGGGGGTCACATAAGAAAAACAATTCCAAAATTGAGGTTCTTCTTAGCCTGATTAATCTTATTTTTATTAACTTTTGCTCTAATCATAATTCAACAAAGTAATATTTTGGAATATAACCAGTCTTCTTCCCAAAATGCATGATCTGAACCTTTGGAAGTCTACTCAAAGTTTTGATATACTCTTCTTCCCTAAAAATTACTTGAAAAAGACACTGGCTGTATTATTTAGGGTTACTCAAGGTTTCTGTACCTGCTACAAAAATGTCTAAACTTGGGAGACAGCCTAGTGGATTATATGCTTGTTAAATCCTACTTATCCTGCTCCATCTTATAGATATCTACTAAATGTATGAACTGAGAGCTGATATATGTTTTTCTGAAAAACAGGTCTTTAGCATTTTTAATGTTCATTTGCCTCCCCACTAGAATTAACAAATTATCAAATTAGATGAGAAGTAGAAAAAGCCCAATACAAGCGTACAAGTAACTGTTTTGTAGTGCCTGGTTACTCGAACACCAGGTTGCCTAGAGTTATGTTCTTAGATTTTTAACAGCAAATACCTGGAAAAAATTTGAAAAAAAAAAACAAACTTTAAGTTTAATTCATAAGTTTCCTTGTTGAAATTTAAAGAAAAACACCTGTTAGCAAAACAAGCCCACTATCCCCACCTCTGATGGATAAACCCCTGATTTGCGAGTTTGCAAGAAAAAAAAATGAGTGCCTTTTAGGTCCTGTATTTAACTTCTATAACTCCTCTGGGATAGTAACAATGGCTGCTGTGCAGCACCATTCTGAGTACGAAACATGCTTTTAGTGGTTCACTTGTACTGAATGCTTAGAAGTGAGTCACATGGAGGTGCATTCCATATTCAAAATGGCACCACACAACGCAACCATTGTTTACATACTAGAGATGTTACAGAATTTAAATACAGGACCGGAAAGATCCTACATTTTTTTTCATGTGAAACCCCAGATCAGGAATTTATCCATTGGGGGGGCCAAACTGGGGATTTATCCTTCAGGGGGGCTTGTTTTGCTAGCAGGTGTTTTCCTTTATCTAATTTATCCAACAATCTACATCCTTTGTGAAAGTTTTAGGCAAAGTTGTTTCATTTTGTGTTACATATAATGTTGTATTGCTATGTCTGTATTTCATTTAATATAACTGTGTTAATTTTTGCTGCAGCTGTATTGATACTTTTTTATATACTCATGTTTTTAACTTCGTATGTCTTAGGATACAATTGCAATTAACTCAGAGTATACAGTATGCAGCTGTTAACTTCTCTTAATATACCAGATAGATTGCTCAAAGATGGGATAAATAGAGTTGCAGGAGGCAAATTCCAAGGATTCCTAACAAAAGTAGACCTGATTTGCCTCAATGACTGTTGTAGTAAAGAACACTTTGGAAATTGTACACATTTGTCCAGTGCTAGGGCACTGGGTTCAGTAATCAGTCATATTTTAATTTGGTGCAGTTTTAGTTTCCATTTTTATGTTTGCTTGTATGCATGTGCAAGAAACATAGTACCATCATTCGAGTTTTCGGAGGTGTGGCACCCATCTTCCAATTCAGTCAGTGTGTTTGCAGGCATGGCCATAGTTCTCCAATGAATGCTGCTGCTGTCTATGACAGCAGTTGAAAATTCAGTGCCGTACAGTTGAAAGGGAGAGCACCACTTCAGTGAGCAGCGCTCCCCCCCCCTCCACAGGCATGCACGCATGCATATTGCATGCTCATGCGCTTCCTCCCCATGCACAGATTGTATGGCCGACGGGGGTGCCCAATCCCACATCAGCTCCACGCCCCCCCCAAAAAAAAGCTTTCCAGGTGCTACACTGGGAGCCCACCCCAGCGCGGACAAAATCTCAGCAGGCCGATGGGGATGCCCAATCCCCCGTCGGCTCCAGCCCCCCCAAACAGCCTTCCAGCTGCCACATTGGGAGCCCACCCCAGTGTGGCAAATGTCCCATGTCATCTTTCTACAAAAAACAGAACCTGTGAACAAAAAAAGTTCCCCCGGCGGTCTCCCTGCCCACCTGCGCCCACCCTCTCTGCACCCTACCTCCCCACACCCCCACCTCACTCCATACTTGCCTCCGGAGCTATGATCTTCAGTGGACCGGGAACACATCTCCACTCTTCAAAGCCGACCGCGAACTGAGGAAATGCCGGTAAGCTGTATAATGCAATATAGAGGATTGTGTATGAGCAAGTATGCACAACAAGGGTGTGCTTGAATTGAGAGGTTTCCTTGGTAACAGTGGACCTCGAGAGCACAGCTCGAGAGGTCTCCTGTTACCAAGGAACCCTCGAGATTCAAGCACACCCTTGTCTGTGCATATTTGCTCATACACAATCTTTTATAGTGAATGAGCAAGGATTGTCTCTTTTGCCCACATGAATACAAAAGTAAACCAGAACACAGCGACCTTCTAATTCAAAAAAATACGAGACGGACAACAAAAATCAGTTAACGCAAAGCAAGAGTGTATTGTATTTTTTTAACAACCTCTCAACAAGCGAGAAAAGACTTTCATTACATTTACACAATAAAACAGCATAACAGTCTCAATGTTAACTACTCAGAAAGGAAATTCTGTTTTCTTAGGTTTTGTTGCTTTCCAGGGCTTCATTTCAAACAGTTCTGCTTGCAGGCTGTGGGGGAAAAAAATACAGAGCAGCGTTTCAGTGTCGGGCAACAGGAAAAGGAAATGTTAGGTCAACTTGGGGAGGGGCTTACCTTAATCAACATCTGAGGTCTCGTCAGAACTATCATCGATAACGGCAGTCCTGTGTCTCCTTTGCACATACTGCTTTACTATTTTTACAGTGACTGCCTGTTGAAAGATGCAATTCTCTCCAAATTGACAGTAGTTTGTGCAGTCGTCCAGTGGCTTTGGGGCTTTCGATGGCAAGGACTGTGTTGTTTCCAATGCAGAGGACACAGCAGAAGCTGAGCAGGCAGAGGCTGTTGAATTTACTGTTGATTCACCTGCAAATATTTCAGAGTTTCTTTTCTGTTTGTGGTCAGACAGGGAACTATAGTTGTTAATTGATTGTAGGCAGCCATGTCCAGACACTTGTCGGACTTCTGTTGGTGGTACATCTGTATCGATAAGCCTTTGAACTGAGGTTTTACGTGTAGAGTGATTGGTGATTCGCTTATCTGGTGGCAATTCGGCTTTGGATTTTATTCGCTTCAACATGGATCGGATTTTATTCTCACCCACTGGCATTGAGCCAAACCATCGAGAGAGGCCTGGCTTGTAGTTCACATTTGGTGCAAGATAGAAAGGGGCATCATGCTGCAGCATTGAGCGGGGGTCTGTGGCTGGCATACAGTTTATAGGCAGCAGTGGGGTCCCTCTCGGGGGTGCTTATGTTTTTGTACATAAGAGGCTTTATTGCTCGAATATCTCGAGGGTTCTCTCCTGAGCGGGTTTTTGTTTGCTGCTCAACATATTGTAGATATTTATCCCCCTCTGTGTCCATAAGGAGCTGCAGATCCCCCCCATCGCAAGGAGTACTGCTCAGCTGTGCGCAGTACAAAGTAGATCCCATTGCTCACAAACAACATGTTAAGAAGGGATTCAGGACTTTGTAACCCCAGTGTACCAATTGTGTACAGTTTGCCTATGTCCTGCTGGGTCAGCGCTTCAGATTGCATGGGTTTACTGCCTTTGCCAAGCTTTTTAAGAAACTTTTGTTTTGCTGACAGGGTTGTCAATGTCTCTTTGAATGCATCCTGATTGCCATGGAAGATGGCATGCCCATATTTGTTTTTGATGAGGTATCTATCTAGGCTGCCAATTATTCCTCTAATTGTACTTGGCTCATATTGTGCCCCGTCTTGTCGCTCCATTTTGAATATGAAGTTTGCAATCAGTTCATCCAGCTCGGCCAGCGCTATGTCGCAAATATTTCTAGCCTCCCCTTGATCAACTAAATAACTTTTGAAAAAATGAACATCATTTTCAGTTTTTTTAATTGTTCTTTTATTCTCTTGGTCGGCGATGAATTTAGCCCTTTCAGTAGACGTGTCTTCATCTAATGTATTATCCATGGCTGTTTACTTGGACTTTTGCCCTGTTGGGAAGTACGCTGTCTCAGACTTTCAGGAGCGGCATGAAATGACAGCTGTGACAGTGCTGACAATGGTTGACATTTCCTCGAGGTGAATTCAGCACGAGAGCAGGTTCCATTCTGTTGTGCTTCAGTACTGATGTAGCTAGTGCAGCACAACAGATATTTGTCGTCACTAGTGAAGCACAACAAGCCTGTTGTGGTCATCGATTTCCATACACAACAACACTCACTCATATACTATAAATAGGGTTTTTTCGACGTTCATGCACATCTCAGGCATTTTGGGGAATTTTGGCACCAAATATTCAACATGGGGTTTTTGGGACCCCTCCTCATGAATTCTTGAACTGTCATGGCGTTAATCGGGCCTGAAGCGTGATTTCACAGTCACTTAGCAAAATCACCTTTTGGGACTGATTAATGAAATGATAGCATGAGTGTTAATAAGGTGGGCTCTCAAAAAGCCTATTTTGCTAATTTGGTGAAAAAATTTCTAAAAATTACTGTTTTACGAGCGTGCGTTGCGCAGTTCCTATGCACGCTCGTAAGTTCACAAATTTTTAATATTTGCACTCTGGATTTTCAACATTGCCATTTTACCACACTTCCTTATGAACAGTACAGCTGTCATTTTTCACATCTCGCCCAAAATGTGTTTACACGCATGTAGTGCGCAATGGCGCAGCTGGCGTGCAAAATCAAAGAATGGGGCACATTAAGAAGATCACAGTGACACTGCTCATGAGCAGAGGTCTTAAAATGGCTATGTTGAAAATTTGGTGAAACAATTCCTAAAAATGACTGTTTTACAAGAGTGGATTGCGCAGTTCCTACGCACACTCATAAGTTTGCAAATTTTTAATATTTGCACTCCAGATTTTCAACATTGCCATTTTACCACACCTCCTTATGAGCAGTACAACTGTAACTTTTCACATGTCACCCAAAATGTGTTTTCCTGCATGTAGCACACAATGGCACAGTCGGTGTGCGCAATCAATGTTTGGGACAGATTATGAAAATCACAGTGACACTGTTCATGAGCAGAAGTCTTAAAATGGCTATGTTGAAAATTTGGTGAAAAAATTCCCAAAAATGACTGTTTAGGAGAGCACGTTAGCAGTTCCTCTACTTTTCCATAAGTTTCGCAATTTTTAATATTATTTGTACACCAGATTTTCAACATTCCATTTATTATACTTCCTTATAGCACAATAGCTGCCATTTTTCACATCTTGCCCAAAATGTGTTTCTGCACACCGAAGTGCACAATGGTGCAGTTGGTGTGGGAAAGCAATGTTTGGGACAGATTAAGAAAATCACAGTGAGACTGTTCATGAGCAGAGGTCTTAAAATTGCTATGTTGAAAATTTGGTGACAAAAGTCCATAAAATGACTGTGTTACAAGTGAGCATTGCGCAGTTTCCACGCACCCTCATAAGTTCATGAATTTGTAATATTTTCAGTCCAGATTTTCACCAGGGGTATTTTTCCACACTTCCTTATGAACAGTACAGCTGTCATTTTTCACAACATGGCCGAAATGTGTTTTCACACTTTCAGTGCAGAAATGCGTGGTGTCTGTGGGAAATCATTGTTCAGGACAGATAAAGAAAATCAAAGTGACACTGTTCATGATCAGAGGTCCCAAAATGCCTGTGTTGACAATCTGCTGTAAAAAATTCCCAAACTAAATTACATTACGGGTGTGCGTTGCACAGTTTCTATGCACGTTCGTGACTTCACCAGTTTTTTTAATATTTTCACTGCAGATTTTCAACACTGTCATTTTTTACATCTCCCCATGTACAATACAGCTGTCATTCTTCACATCCTGTTCAGAATGTGTTTTTGTACCTGTGGTGCTAAATGCCATAGTCGCTGTGCAAAAGCAGCTTTCGGTTAACAAACTGATATTGCCACTGTTCATGAGATGAGGGACACAAAAAAAACATGTTGAACATTTGGAGTGAAAATACCAACGAATGCCTGCGGCATTAGGGTTTCCGACCATAACGCCCCACCCTGTAGAGAAAGACAGGCATCAGGGGTGTGACTTGGGATTCTGACCTATAATGCTCATAACATTCCACACCCTGCAGCCAGTGAGAAGCATCGAGGTGTGCCTTGGACTCTTCGGCTCCAAAGTTCACCCCATTCTCCTACACCACACCCATCTCACCGTATTTTCTGAAGGAATGGGGTGCGCATAAGGGCCAAAGACCCTAAGGCACACCATGACACTTTTCGGTGTCTGCAGGGGAAGGTGTGGTGAAATGGCATAGCTGTTATGCCTGACGACCCAAAGGCACACCCCAATGCCTGTCAGTCTCTGTAGGGTGGTGGTGGGGTTGGCTTCAGTTCAATACTTCACTGCCATTCCTATTATGCAGCTCTACAACTCCTACACTACCAATGCCAATGCCAGCAAGCAAACATTCGGCATTGACAAATGCTTGTTTTCTTAAGTTTGAAATGACTAATGTTAAGAGTGATCACGTTTCCTCAACACATGACTTAATCTTAATCTTCTCTGCTTCTTAGTTGTTGAATGAATAATCCATGACAGGGTATGGATTGGGTTGGGATTTAACTATCCCTGACGTGTTTCAGTCACAAGGCTGCAGATTGAGTGATCAACAACATCAGGCATGGGTAAATCCCAGCCCAATCCACACCCTGTCATGGCTTATTCTGATTATATAATTAGTAAACATGATGGCTACCCAGAACAAAGTGAAGGAAAACCTTTTTTTAAAAATTGTTACGCTGATTTTAATAAAGTATCCTTCTCCCTGCACAAAATAGTTTGTTGTTGCTGGGCAAAAGGCCCCCTGTGTCCCTGTAATTGTGAGCAGCTGACAGGAAAGAGATGGCCAGGTGCAGCTGAGAGCACATGGCTCTATAAACTACAGCAAGCGAGCTGGCCATGAATGAGCTGAGCAAGAGGGTGGTTATAACTGACAATGCAAGGGGATTGTATTTAGTGGTGTTGCTTAGCTCTCAGCTGTCTCCAAGTTCAAAACTGCAGCTTAGATCTGACTTTTTTTTTCATTTTTCACTTTTCCTGAATGGCTTTTGATTTTGCTGAATGACACAGTTAGCAGGAGAAAAAACAGTAGCTTTGCAAGTGTGTATTGGAATACCAGGGGTTCTGTGTGGAGAGATTTTTATTCATTTTTTTTTACATGTGTGGTTGGCTGGACTTCAGGTAGTAGTTATGCAAAAATACGCCATGGCATAAAGTAGCAGCCAACTGAGCAAAAAAGTGAATTTGTAGACCCCATTGTAAAATCTCCCATTTACTTCTCTCCCTAAAGGAAGCTCAAAGTTTGAAACAGTGAAATAATTACCTGTAGATGGTTTTTGTGAACTAGGGACAAACTCCAGGCTTATTTGACAGATGATTACTCTTTAAGTATCTTAAGGGATGCCTCTTGACTTGACTCTGAGACATCTGACTCATTTCAAGCCACATTGGACACTGAATAAAAGCCAGCATCAAACACATTTGGAATGCCAGTACACGGAGGAAAACTCTGTTCTAGTTGTTATGATGAATGGTGCGTGGAGTCAAAGAAAAGCCTACAGAAAATTGCCAAACAGCTGACAAGATAGTGTATATTATCATTCCATTGAAACAAGGCAACACTGCCAGCCATGAAAACTGATTATTAGAATCTTATTAAAAGAAAAAATCCTTATGGCTGGAAAGTTTGAGGGCTAGCTTTGACAAAGCTGCCCAAGACAAGGATGTAAGACCTTTTGTGACGTAAGTGGCTAAGGGGGTCAATAATAATAAATCAGTGCTTGATGCTGATATACCTGGGTTAATTATTTTCTGCAATATTTTCCTGTGAAGATGTTGCTGCAAAATGGTTTGTCAATAAATTTCTTCTGGGCTAGCCTATCTCCCCCACCCACCCCCCATGTGGGCAGTAATTTATGAAGATAGGTTCAACAAATGTTTCCTTTCTCAGGCTACCAACAAAGTGAATGGCAAGGATGGCATTTCTCTAAACTTTTATTTGTCTGATCTAAACTAGTGCATCCTTATAATTACTACTTTATTAAAATTCCAGTCTTGCCTATTAAACAGTTCCCAAAAGGAAGTCTCAGATAATCCAATTCCTTACACTGATAAAGAAAACAATATTTGTATGCATGCACTCTTCAAAAAGGTGAAATGTAAAGAAAAGAGGAATGAAGCCCACTCACCAAACTTCTAAAACATATTGGGCCAGATATTCAAACTGCGCCCAAAAAGTGCGCAACAGCAGGAGCAAGCGCAAGTTCATTGCGCACATGCGCAACACATGCTATATTCAAACATGGAGCAAGACAAATTGCGCAAGCAGCCAATGTCTGAATATCGCACAACCTGCGTCATAGCTCAACCAGGAAGGGGAAGCTGAGCAGTGATGAAGCACCATAGCGCAACCAGGAAGGGGAAGCTGAGCAGTGATGATGCGCCATAGCGCAACAAAGGCGGACCAGCTGAGCAGTCCAGAGGTGCCATAGCACAAGCAAAGAGGCCCCAGCAGCATAGCAATGGAATTGCACAACCAGGGAGGTAGGCAGGGGCCCACCACCCATGCCACAGATGGGCACAGGGACACACTGCCGAACCAACAATGTACCCCCACACCCCAAGCACAGCAGAACTGAGGGAGGGATGGAACAGTCACCGGACCATGGGGACAAGCAAACAAAGCACATCCCGGCCGTGTTAATGCAGCACACCCACTGTCAACCTGAGACTGGCACACAAAGGGGGCGGAGCACCCCAGTGTCCAGCGGCCCCCCCGTGTGCACAGCACTCCCAGCACTGTGACCCCAAGACACCACCCATGCGCAGTGACCAGCACTGCAGGAATCCCCAGGCCCCCCCGGCACACTGCAACCTCGAGAACTACAGAACCATACAAGCCACACTCCACCATGAGCACCCAGCAGTGGGTGGCAGCACCAACAATACTGACTGGAAGCCTCACTCACACAGAACACCGTCTACACACACACACACATATGTATGACCATACCACACCAGATGCCATGCACACCACTGCAACTGAGCACCTATAGCCAGCTGCAAATCAGAGACCACCACAGTATTCCTATCAAAATATAAATGTAATAATAAGATGCATAACAAGAACAACAAACAACAACATATTTACAAACAGGGGTGGGGTATGGGTAGGAGGTAGGGGTGGGTAAGGAGCAGGGGTGAACAACCGGGAGAGGGAAGGTGGGGTTTGCTGATGTTCAGCTACCGCCTGGCAGCCTGCTCTCCTCCTGCCTGGTGCTGTGCCCTTGGCCTCCTCCAGCACTGCATCCCATGCTGCTGCAAGTCCAGGAGAATGGTGTGTGTGTCGATGGCCACCTGAGTGAGCCTCCTTAGGCCCCGCTCCATCAGGCATAGGATCCGGATACCTAGGACAAGGGATCAGAGTCAATGGCTGTGACTGTCCACATCCCTGAATCCCAACCATCATGCATGGCAGACAGCCAAGTGCCCCGCTCCTGTGATGGACTGCACCCACCCACAGTGACCGTGCACAAGACAAGCCCAACCAGCCAGCAATGGCCATGTGTACCACTGCACACACACACCGCCCATGTCCAGCACAGCACAACCAAGGCTGCCCAGTGACGTGGCAACGTGGTGGGATGCTAGTGCCACAGCCATGTGCCCGGTGCATGCATGGACCACCAGTGATGCACACACACACACATACACATGCAGTGCCACTGGACAGTGATGACTGTCACATGTTGCATGCATGGTAGTGTCCCTGGAAGGTGTCTGTGCCCCCCCCAGCATGCAATAGCATCCATGATGTAATGACACTCACCCACATCAAGCCGCTGCAGCAGGTGCTGCTGCAGCTGCGGCTGCTGCTGTTGCTGCTGCTGTGGCTGTGGCTGTTGCACACCTCCTCCACCAGCCACCCTGGCACCGCCATCCCAGGCCTCAGCCTGTGCCTGCCTCCACTCCTCCATGCCTGTGGGAGACAAAGGAAGAGAAACTCATCAGTGAGATCCCAAAGCAGACAGTCCCTTGCCCCATTGAGTGTGCCTGCCCACACAACCAGACCCAAACAGCACACACCTGAAAACACCCTCACAGCAAACCACAGCCCAACCCACCCCCATGCACAGATTACATTACACAGTCACCCATGCAGACAATACCGGTGCATACACAGCACACTCACCTGGCCTGGGCACAATGCCCCTCCTGGCACGTAACCTGAGGTGTGCAAGCAGAACATGCTCCCTCCTCTGCAGATCACCATAGCGGTGCCTGCACTGCTCCGGGGTCCTCCTCCACCCAGTGGCCTGCTCCAGGGTAGCGGCAACCTGCTGCCACACATGGGTGCATGGCACCTGCAGGGGCACTCCCTCAAACAGTGAGCCATAGTGAGGTTCCACCACAGCCACCAGGTTAGCTATTTCCAATGCCCCCCATTGTGGTGCTCTCCTGCGTGCCATTTTCAAAAAGTACAGTGGCAATATGGTGCTCCACAGCGCGGCAACCCCAAGTGGAAATGTTGCGCAATACAACTCCATTACTACCTATCATGCTGTTCGGACAGCGCCGTCGGTCCACATCGCATTGTCACCGAACAGCGCGATAGAGCCGTACACATGCCAGACGTACAGTGCCGGGGGCAAAGGTCAGGCACAAGGTCATGGGTCAGTGGCGCAAGGCCACGCACAGTGCCATCAGACGTCCACATGTCCTGGGCGATCGGACACCTGCGTGCCAGTGCTACAGTGGACTATTGCGCAGTACTGCCACAGCGCCATATGGTGACCAGCGCTGTAGCGCCATTGGCACAATGGTGGCCGTGGCCTGAATTGCTGATCACGCACAGCACGTCATCAGTGCGGCAGACACCTGCATAAGCTACCTGGGCATGTGCAATGCAGTGTACCACACAGTCACAGAAATGCGCCATTGGCTCAGCCGGCTCAACCGTATTGTGCAAAGCGCAACGGTGCGATATTCAGCCGACACATGCAAATCATCTGATCGGCCATTCAAAGGTGCAGTGGTGCGATTTGCATCTCATTACAGTTGCTCCACTCCTAATTTGCATGCATTGCGCTATGAATGTGTGACATTGGGCTGCGCTGGCCAGATTCGGTTACTGCAGGTGAGAGGCGAGTTGCATGCTGTGTGATGTTCTGGCCAATGGTCATGGGATAACGCTGTAGACTGCACAGTGACAGGTGTCCACTTCCACCGATACAGACCAACATGACCGAGCAGAGCCAAGGTGAGGGTGAGGATGGTGGGCGGAGGAGGAGGCCCAACTTCACCATGGCAGAGACAGAGGCCCTCTTCCAGGCTTACCTGGAGGAGGAGCCACTACTGAGTGGACAGCGGGGCACCCCTCAGGCCCGTGTGGCTGCATGGGAGGGGGTAGCTCAGGCAGTGAACCTGCATGGAAACCACCAGCGCTCCGTGCAGGAATGCAAAAAGAAGATGGGGACAGACCGCAGGAGGGTGAAGGAGAAGGTGGCAGCCCTCAGGGTGGCACATGCTGGCACAGGCGGGGGCCAGCCAGCGGTGGCGGAGCTGACCCCGGCTGAGGACCGACTGGCTGCATCAATGCAGTGGAGTGCTATTGAGGGCGTACCAGGAGGTGGATTCCAGACAGGTGGAAGCCCATCACTGCATGGTATGACATGGTGGTGGCGGGGGGGAAGGTTGTTCACATGCACTCACATGTCCTCACTTTCTGTTACAGATCCTGTTCGTCTTCAGGGGATGGTGGTGGTGGGTCCAGCAGTGAGGAAGATCTGCCGGAGTTGGAGGAGGGTCCATCCACCTCTGTTGCCAGCCAGCATGCACTGCACCAGCATGCACGCCTGGCTGCCAACTCTGTTGTCGGTGAGTCAGGTGTGGGGGATGCACAGCCTGTGTCTCAGCAGTCTGGCATGCAAGCATGCCAGCACGCTGTGACTGTGGCTGTAGCATGTATGTGCACCATTGATGATGCAAGGACTGCAATGGGCAGTGACATGTGTGTGTCCCATGACGGACACACAGCAGGCCAACACGTGCCCCTTGGCCTAGCTGGTTCCAATGTGTGTGCCAGCATGTCAGCACAGTCCCAGGCTGTGCCTGTCAGCACTGGTGGGGCAGCACTGGTGGCTGTGCAGGTGTCTGGCACTGTTGCGGCCACAGCAGTGGAACGAGTGGTCCCTGGGGCACAGCGGTTGGAGGGGCAGCAGCAGCAGTCACCCACCAGGTCTGGGGGTACAGTGTCCAGCGGTGGCACATGCCTACTGCCCTTTAATATGCCCATTCCTGGTCTTGGTGAACAGCGCCCACCCTCAAGGGGTGTTGAGCATCAGGACCTTCCATACCCTGGGGGACAGAATGCCGTTGTGGCACAGTACCCATTTGAAGAGCACACCCGCCTGCTGTGGGAATCAGTACAGCAGCAAAGGTGGGTTGCAACATCCGTGGAGGCACTGTGCATGGCTGTGGAGCAGCACAGCAGGGACTGTGCTCTGATCCTTTCAGAGATGGTCCATATGCGGATGGATGTGACCGCCACCATTGACAGGCAGATCCAGGCATTGGTCGCTGTCGTGGCTGCATTGGGCACAGAAGCAGGTGCCCCTGTACCGCGCACCCCACACAGTACGCTCTCCACTCCCCATTCCTGGCATCATGCAACACCCAGCCTGTTGACGCCGGGTTCTGCTGTGGGCATCCCAAGCACCCCTGGTGCAGGTATGTTTGGCATACTACAGACCCCTGTGCGGACAAGGTCACGATCGCGCAGTGGGACCCCTGGTGGTCCATCAGTGCCACACCATGTGGCCCCTGCTCAGCCTGCCAGTGCTGTTGGGTCATGGCGGGGCCGCCCTATCATCCGCGGTGGCCATGGAACAGTGCAACATGACTGACCTGTCTCCCAGTGTGGGCCCTGTCTGGTGCTGCCCTGTGTGCAATGTGCGTCATGGTGGGCAGTGCACTGGTGGGTGCCCTGCCCATCATGGTGACAATCAGACCACCTGCACACCATCCCAACTGCTGTCCACAGGTGTGTGTGCATGATGATGCCTGCATTGTACTGTACATCAAGGTGCAAGGGTGCCCAGCATCTGATACACATACTTGGACAGTACAGGTGGTAGGTATGGTCTGTGGATCTGTGTGTTTGCCATGTCTGTTTCTGCTCTGCTGTGCGCCTGCCCATGTACGCTTTGTGCCTGGTGTGTGTGTGTGTGTGTGTGTGTCCATATGACTGTTCACCCCTCCCTGATGGTGTGTTTGTGTGCCTGGTCCCTTCCACTCCCCTTGCCATCATGCACCCCTGGTGTGTTACTCTGTGTGCCTGTGGGTTGCACCAGGACAGTGTTGGTTGCACATGGCCCCTTGACTTACCTGTGTTGTGCATAATGCTCCTCCATGATGGTGTCCTGCCGGATCATTCGGGGGTCCCGCCGTCCATGGGGGAGCTGCTCATCACCATCATCACCGGCGCTGCTGGCGTCCCCATCGCTGTCCCCGTCCTCAACCTGAATGGCTATCCCACAGTCTTTGGCCATGTTATACAGGATACGACAGGCCAGGAATATCCCACAGACCTTTGAGGGGCTGTACTGTAGGGCACCGCCGGAGGTGTCTAGGCATCGGAAGCGTGCCTTGAGCATCCCAAACACTCGCTCGATGATGTTGCATGTGGCGGCATGCGCCTCATTATAGCGCTGCTGCGATGGGGTCATGGGGTGCCGGTATGGTGTGAGCAGCCAGGAACGGAGTGGGTATCCGCTGTCACCTGTGTGGAGATGGTGGAGATGAGTATCATGTTCAGGTCCATATTGCCAATATCCCTGTGTGCCACTACAATAGCACCTGTGGCATTCCCACCCTTTCCCCACGTTTGCAATTCCTACATGCGTACTCACCCACTAGATGGCCTGTGGGGATGTCCCCACTCTCGAATCGATGGCACAGTGCGGACTGATACCATATGTGGGCATCATGTGCTCCACCAGGGTGTGTGGCACAGACATTGATTATGCACCCAGTGGCATCACACACCACCTGGCAGTTGACAGTGGAATAGCCCTTCCTGTTTCTATATGCAGCCCCATCAGGGCCAGGTGGTGTGCGAATGGCCACATGGGTGCAGTCTATGGCCCCTAGCATGCCAGGCATACGTGCTGCCCTGTGGAACTCCTGCATGTTTGCTGTACGCTCCGCCGCGGTGCTGGGGAAATGGATGTGCTCTGCAGCATGTGGCAGCAGTGCGCTGAGGAATTGGGTGAGAATGTGTGACGTGGCCAACTGTGTGATGCCTGTGGTGTCCCCTGTCAGCCTCTGGAAGGTGCCCATAGTGAGCAGGCACATGCAGGCTGTCATCTTGGTCTCCACTGACAGAAGCATGACTCCGTCGTGAGGGTGCCTGCATCACATCACTGCACAGCTCACAGAGCCGCCTCAGTATTGCCCTGTTCAGGAGGTACTGGCCCACGATCTGTACATCTGTGTACAGCTCAAAGCTGATGCGGGTACGGTACTGCCTGTTGGGGGCGTACCACTGATGGGCCCTTCCACGGCCACGTCCCCCTGCAGCATGCATTCTCACCCCCCTCATTACAGCTTCCATGTGGAAGCTGGCACTGTCCATCTCCCTGGCTTGTGACCCCCCTGGCTGATGTTGCTCTGTTACCCCCGCTGTCCTGACTGCTACCTCCACTGCACCGGGTACCCCCACTGGCCTCTGCAGCCTATGGCCCACACAACTTCCCTTGCCTGCTCTGTTCTGGACTGTCACTGTCTGTCTCTCTCTGCCTGTCTCGCTTGGCATCCCTGTAGCGTTCTTGCGCCTCTTCCTTGAGCCTTTTTTATTTTGGCTCATTTCCGCTGTGGCGCAACTTTCGGCTGTTCCACTATTGCGCATTGCACAACCCTTTGAATATCGCATTGAGCTCTTTATGCAGGGATCCACCCCCTTTGGTTGCACATGCCTTCATTTGCATTGCGCTGTTGCTCAGCCCGTTTTCGGTGGTGCAACTGCCTCCTACTGAATATCACAGAATGGGGCTATTTTGGGCTTGCGCATGCGCAACCCTTTTGAATATCCGGCCCATTATTTATTTCCACATTATTTCATCACATGGTTACTTTCACATTCCCAATGTTTTTCAGTTGAATTTTGTTGCTTATTCAAGGGAGTGATCCTTATTTTTCAGTTTTTAATTTTACAGTTTTTGGCCAGGACAAGCACACTAAGCCAAGGCGTGTTTCCAGACGCATCCTGAGAGCACAGGAAAGTTAAATGACTTGCTCACAGGGCTTGATTAACATATTGTGGTGCCCTGGGCAATTTCAAATTGTGGGGCCCCCTGTAACTTAACCAATAGGCCGGGGATTTGTGGGCCACCTAGGCCCCAAAAGCTGAACGATTTTCATTGCCTTAAAATGCATTTGGAGGGGTTCCCAGCTACTCTGAATGCCATTCTTGGGGTGGAAATAGAAGATTATTGTTTGATGTTGGATGGCTGGAGTACATTCGCTCTGAGTGTCAGCACCCAAGCAAAACCATGTGTTATTGGCCCCTCCACACCAACATCTCACTGCCGCAGCCTGAATAGATAGTAGCCTGCCTGTAAGTATGTGGTGGACAATCATGACTCCCAAAGTTTCCAACCTGTGGTGGGGGGCTCATACCTGACAGATAATCCACATTCCCAGGACCCTAGCACATATCAATGATTTAGGTCAAAGAAGTTATCAAATATTGCAGATGCATACTGTTCAGAGACAAACCTTGCTCCTCACTGCACCCAAAAATATCAGGTACGGGTCTTCTGATTAGGAAAAGGGAAAAGACTAAATACTTCACATACCGCATAAGAAGTAATGGGTCACTATTCTTGAAAGTTTCTGGCAGTATCAGATCTACTTCCCACCCAGGACCAGTTTGATGCCTCCAATACATCTGATTCTGCTTCCACCAGCTTTTCACTACTCCTGTCTACCAACTACCAAGGACTGCAGTTTGCTATTGAAATGTTGCTGAATAAGCCCCTACTGCTCTCCCTCTTGCCCGCTCTGGACAGCCTGCCAATGCCATTTAAATGTGTTAGCCATGCTTGGATCAGTGGGCTGGTGTACCTGGTGCTGTGTCAGGCAGCAGATAGTGGTGGGTGCTGTGCGGGACAAAGAAGGTAACCCAGCTACAAACTTGCTGCAGCTACTGTGAATGTTTGCTGGGGTCACACAACTAACCAGTGACCACAGCAATAAACCACCAGAGTAGCTTTGGCTGCCTACCTTACAAAACATCACTGACTGGTGGTATGATCACAAACAAAGCACTGGGGGAAGTGAGAGAAGCTGGCTGGAGCAATTAGAGAGCCTGAATTTCTCCCACTCCCTCTTACTGTTAGTATTTTAAATAAAATGAAGTGAGAAGAGGATCATACACTTGAGAAGAGGATACTGTATGTCATGTAGTATGATCTTCTTAGCCTCGCATCATTTTATTTAGAATGTTTTTAAGTAACTAGCACACTTGTGTTACTAACGCAAGCAGGAATAGTCACATTCACGTAATCACTTGCAGTCAGAGTTGTTCATCAGGAGCATTATTATTAATTTTTTACCTGACAGAACTAGGGAACTACTGCTTGTGCTCCCTGTCAGCAGCTCCTGCTGGTACTACTCAACAACCGGCGCTCTCAGTCTCTTTGTTCAGCACTACCTTGTGTCTGGCTGATGATAATTCAGCTACTGTGCCATTGCCACTTATGTTTATTATTTTTTTGGGGGGGTTATTAAATTAAATATTTTCAACAGGACCTCAAGACCCAAGTCACCACTGGACTAGACTGAGTCAACGAGATGATCACGGTCAGGCCAGACAGTGGGCCTTGTGACAGGCTGCAGGTGCACTCTCTCTCTAATATCGTTGCCAACAGCAGGATGGATTTGTGGCTGTCTGAGAGAATGAGTCTGTGGTGGCATGTGGCACCTTTTTCTATTATCCAGGTGGGACTTCAAGTGAATGGGACATGATGGTACTACCACACAGTGATGCACGGACCACCTTGGGGCAGGGGGTACAGAAAAGTTCTGGTCCGGGTGAGGGGAGGGGTGCAGATCATCAACAGACCTCATTTGGAGCCATTTCATTGGCTAGCATTTGCCCCAGAGCCATAGAGAAGTCTGTGGGAAACAAAAGTGCCCAAGCTCTTTGGATGGTCGAGGGAGGCAGTGGAGCAAACGGTTGGCAGTGTCAGCGGCCATGGACGATTGACACCCCCCCAGCGAGGTTTCAGTATAGCAGTTAGGGAAGAAGAAAAAATACAAGGAAAAAAGAAAATGAAATCAGTGGCCCCTCAAACTAGGGGGCCCAGGGCAATTGCCCCTTCTGCCCTATGGTTAATCCGGCCCTGCTTGCTCATGGTCACACAGTATTCAAGTGCTGGCTGTAAGATTCAAACCTGGTTCTCCAGGCATGCAGCTCAGTGTCCTTAACTACTATGCTGTACAAACACCTGAGGACTCAGCGTGAGGTGAGGAATTAAATCAGCTGCATGCTGTAATAAAAAACTACTCAGAGCCAACAACTAGGTTTGGTGAATTACATCATTTTTTCACCTCACCATGACCATAACACCCCAGTGCTTCACTCTTTCTAGCTTCATCAGGGGGTATGCAGCTGATTATATTCCTCATCTCATCCTGAATGCTCCGGTGTTTGAACTGTTGTTGTGCTGTACTATAAACAAGGTGGCTGCCCAACGTGGAGCACCACACCCATGCTCTGAGCAGCACGGTTGGTAACAGTGGAACCTTATTAGTACAAACATTGCTCCAGTTCATTATTATAAAAAAATAATGATAAGTTAAGCTGCTGTATGGCCTAGAGGTAGCATTTAGCACTATCTTGCAGGTGACCCATGTTTGCATTCTGTATTCACGTCTCTGCACTCTGCTGGCTGAAGCTGTACTGTTGCCCAAGATGATATGTGCAGCTCCTCGGGATAGGAATGATGCTCCACTGTGAAACTCAATACAAAAAAGTGCGAAATCATGTCCCTTCGGTGCAGAAATCCAGGAGCAGAGTACAGAATGGGGAAAGAGATATTGATGGTCACTAAACAGGAAAGGGACCTTTGTGCAATCATATCAAATTACCTAAAGGTGGTGAGGCAATGCAGCAAGGCAGTAGGTAGGGCAGTGGGATGCTGGAGTGCACAGGGAGGGGTATCATCAGCAGAAGAAGAGAAGTGGTGTTGCCACTGTATAGATTGTTGGTAATATTCACCTGAAGTACTATATCCAGTTTTGGAGACCACATCTCAGGAAGGACATAGACAGGGTAGAGGTTGTCCAGAGGAAGGCAACTGAAATGGTGCAGAGGCTGCATCAAAAGCCCTATGGGGAGAAACTAAGGTTCCTTAATATGTACACACCCTGGAAGACAGGATGGAGATGGGGGGCATGATAGAAATCTATGAATACCTAACTTGGTGAATAAAGCACAGAAGGAGCGTATTTTTGAGAAGGAGAAGATGCACAAGAACAAGGGGGCATGTAGTGAAGCTTAAAGGGGGAATTTAAGAGAGATGTAAGGAAATAATTATTCCATGAAAGAGTGGTAGATCTGTCAGAAATGCACTCTGCAGGTCAGGCCCTCTGCTCCCACAGTGCCAACCTCAGAGCACAATAGTGTGAACAGGTAACAGACAGGGTAACCCTCCTGTCTGCTTTTGGGTCCAAATCACCTTTAGCCTAAAGTTCTCAGGGGGATTCAAACTGTGAACCTTATGTTAGCATACCCAAATGTACAGGCTCGGATAATGTTCTCTTTGGGGGGATGCAATATACTGTATATTTCGCCTAAGGGCACCTAACCAGGTATCCAAAACAAACCCTTAAAACTCTATAAGAGACCTTAGGTATATTCTTACCTTTTTCCAACTTAGTAACACCATCAAGCCTTTTAAACAGTTGTCAGACTTAAAGTACAGGCACTTCACATGCAAAATGAACTGGGAAGACACAGATGGTATTTCAAGAAAATGTGATTTTACTAAACATATGAAAATAAGTAAGATAAAATGCAAAACAAATATCAAGAGCTTACAATCTCAAAAGAAAATGGGAAAAATTACAGAATAAAACTCCTACCACAATACATGTGATCTTTTCTATCTACTGTATTACCTCTGTAAGTGTGTTTAAAGTTAAATGTCAGAGAACTGTGTTTCTTAAGAGCCCAAGATGATATATCACATTTCAGATACTCTGATACATTTTCAGCTCTATTTCCACATACACTTGATGAGTCATCTAGAGCATCCTTTTAGAATACAAAATTACAAACATGATTTCCTACCAGGAGGTATCTTTAATTAATAGAACATCAGAAGAAAAAAAACACATTTCCTAAATATAACCTCCTTTAATTAAATATTTCTCTTTGATCTTAGTAATCCCAGCATTTGTCATTTAGGTGTTAAACTTGATAGGAACATCCAAATTAATCTTTCTTTCCTGACATAAACTTTAGATTTTGTTTCAACTTCCAAAGCCTGAGCATATCATAAAAAGGTAAAAAAATGCAATTTCATTAATGAAGTCTTAATTATAGGAATCTCATGGTCAGTGTGACACATCCTGTGATTTCAGCTGCTGACCTTGTAATTTAAAGGCCAAAACTCTCCACTGAAATGGTCATATACAGACCATGTATTATAATACCAATATCATGCAATAATCATAACAAGTTGGCCAAGCACCATAGATGCTTGGAATAGTCTTCCAGTAGAGATGGTGGGGGTGTGGGCTTCAAGCATGCATGGGATAGGAACAAAGGAATCTTGGTAGGAAAGCAGGCAGGGTGGGGGGAAGGTAGTCAAAGATCAGATGTAGTCTATGGTGACTGTATAGGTAGTGAAAAATGAGCAGACTTGGTGGGCCAAGCAGTCTTTATCTGCCAACAAATTCTAAATTTTAATGTTTCTGTGTTATGTTTCACTGCTGCTTGGTTGACCCCTGTAGCAGGGCTAGATTAAGGAATGATGTGTTATACATCGCACCCTCCAGCCACAGGATCATAGAAATGAAGGGATGTGTGTTTTAGGGAGGGGGTATGCCAAGCAGCCCATCATCACTGAACAGATTCTGGTGCATCAGTGCCAGGAGCCAGAGAGGAAAAAGAAAAAATGGAGAATGTCTTCTCTCCTTGCAGACATTCCCAGTATTGTCTTCCATCAAGCCTCAGACCCTGGTTGGCCCACTTCCACATGTATATGTCTAGGTACTGTAGGTGGTGCAGACATGGGGGTAATCCATGGAGTGCCTAAGTCAGCATCAGTTTAAGGACAGTTAAGAAGGAAGGCACTGTGGGTTGTTTGGGGGAAGGAGAACAAGTGGAGAAATGGAAATAAAAAATATTGATGACAATTATATTTTTCATGCTGAATGGAATAGGGTTATTGCCAAAAAAAAAGGTTTTTCCATATTCCAAAGTCTCTATGGCCCTGTACACACTGGCATTCCTTTTTTAAAATCAGTTTTGAAACTGTGTTAGTACTCAGCATGGTACTGAGTCCACATGGTTTAAATATGGTCAGACTGTATCCACACCAATATGTTTTCTTGAGCGCAGTGGCATATTACAAACATGCTAATCAACCAGGAATCTCAGCATGCCTTGTGGGATGTTGGCACATTACCCATGATGCCAGGGGCAGTTTCCATGTAAACAGTTGTTGAAACACGGTACTCCACCCACCCCCAGCACTGTATTGATGTTCTGTCTGATTGCAACTTAAGCAATGTGACTTAACAGGCAGATTCAAACAAGATTAGCCTGTTTGCATCAGAAAAGATAAATAAGAACATTGCTATTTGGGATTTTGAGGCTAAAATGAATCAAAACACATTGCCTGCTTGAAAACCTGATAGTATTTGCCTATGTTACTAGCACAGTTAACAGAACAGTCTGAGCACATGAAAGGATGACAACCTGGTGGACATACATTGTTCTGTGCAACTGGGATGGTGAGCAGTGGGTCACTAACTTCAGTATGTCAAAGCTGGCTTTTAAAATGTTGTGCTCTGAACTATCCCCATTCATATCAAGAATGGATACACAGCTCAGTGATGCTGCTCCTGTTGCCAAGCGTGTGGCCATCACAGTGTGGAGACTGGCTGCCAACACTGAGTATTGAACCATGAGGAACCTGTTTAGTGTGAACAGATCCACAGCAAGGGAGGCAGTGCATGAAGTCTGCAGGGCAATTGTACATATGCTTCTTCCAAGTGTAATTGCCTGTGGAATGTTGGCAAGATATTAAATGACTCTGAAAATGAGTGGGGATATCCCAGTTGGGGTGGTGCTATTGATGGCGTACATTTCCCCATAATTTCTCTTCCTTGTAATGCAAGTAAATATTATGACAGGAAATGTTATCACTCCATCATTATGCAGGCTCTTGTGAATCACAAATGTAGATTTCTGGACATAAACTTGTGCTGATCAAGCAAAGTGCATGATACCCATGTTTTTAAAAAATAGCAAACTATACACCAGAGGGCAAAGTGGTAACCTGCTCCCATCAATGAACAGTGATATTAATGGAGTAACTGTTCCTACTGTACTGTTATTTTGGAAAATCCCACCCATCCTCTCCTCCCATATCTGATGAAGCTGTATCCAGGCTATTCAGATCCTATGAAACTTTAACTGTAATCTGAGTGAATCATGTATGGTTTTGAATGTGCCTTTGGCTGACTAAAAGGGAGATAGTGGTCTGAGAATGTGACAGGAGAGGACATTTCTGTAGCTACACAAAACAGACAAGCTGCATCAGTGAGAGATGTGCTAGCTGCATATTTTTGTGCTAAGTTGTCATACAGGCAATAAATCCAGTTACAGCAAATATATGTGTGTTGAACACCACATTATCTCCTCCCCATCCCACTCTTTATCTGTATACCTTTTTACCTCACTGAGCTGTCAAGTCACAATCCTGACTTCCCCTCCCCAATCCACACAGCTAACAAAAGATAAAGTTGACAGTTTTATAATGTGCATGTGCTGTAACTTATATGAAAAACAACTGTGTAAGAAACACATACTTTTTCCCCATTTTATCATCACCAGGAAATTGGACACTGTCCACTTAAACTGTTTTGACAGAGATCCATAAAGCACTAGCTGTCCTGTGTTTATAATGCTAAAGTTGTTAAAGTTGCAAACAAATATAGTGAAACATTTGTCAAATTACAGTATTCATGTAATAATACACATGTATGGCATTTGCTGCTTAACAACTTAAATATTTTTGAATATCACAAAAATTGAGGTTATAAGCTTTATTTTTAGAAAACAATTTATATGCAACTTGTATCATTTTTAAGAGATTATAATAAAGTTTGATGTTTCTAAAGTGCAAATTGTAATGTATTAAAACATTTCAAATGAAATAGCAACACCAACACAAAGGATTCATAAGCAAGATGAAGTGTGCCATCACAAGAGAAGAAAATAGTGACACTTGTATGTTGCCCACTTTAATGTTTTAACAGTTCAGCATTTAGTAACTGACTGCACCAGCTCTTTGCATTTTTCAGTTGTAGGTATAAGGTACTGTATAGTGTTGCTTTCAAAGCTGGTGTGATAGTACAATAAAATTGTGTTGTATATCAGTGCTGTGACACATTGAGATCATTCATACCTTTCTGTTAAGTTTAATGTTAACATTTTGACTGAACAGTTAGAAGCTATTCATGTTCTGGGGTTGCTCAGGCAGTAAAGAAAAAAAGGTTGGCCTATAGAAAATTCAGGAAGACCAAGAGAAAGGTGGATAGGGAAAATTACCTAAGGTTGGCAAGTGAGGCAAGTAAGGAAGTTCATCGAGCAAAGGCACAGAAGGATCTGCAGATAGCTGAAGGAATTAAGAAGGGGAAAGGCTTTCTTTTGCTATAATTGAGAAAAGGGACGAGAGGGAAGGGATTGTTGAGCTTAAGAAAGGGGTGGAGTGGGTGGAGGATAATGGGGGAAACGGAGAGATACTAAATGAATACTTCTGTTCCGTCTTCACCAGGGAGAAGAACAGACCAGTACCTTCAGGAAGGAAAAGAGGAGCAGAGGAGGGGAGGGGAACACAGATGTAGTGATAGAGGAGGATAGAGTAAGGGAGGGGCTGTGGGAATTGAAGGTGGATAAATCGCCAGGCCCGGATAGAGTACATCCAAGGATACTAAGGGAACTGGCTGAGGAGCTGGCAGTGCCACTGGCAGACCTATTTAATAGTTCACTAGAGTCAGGCATGGTACCACAGAAATGGAGAACAACACATGCAGTGTCCCTCCACAAAAGCAGTCCAAAGGATGACCCAGAGAATTACAGACCAGTCAGTCTGACCTCCATTGTGGGTAAACTCATGAAGACCATACTAAAGGATAGGCTGGTGGAATATCTAGAGGAGCATGGTCTCCAGGATGCGAGGCAGCATGGGTTCATGGGGAGGAGATCATGTCAAACAAATCTTGATTGACTTCTTTAACTGTGTCACTAAGACAGTAGACAGGGGCCAAGTAGTAGACAACCTCTAGCTTGATTTCAGCAAGGCCTTTGCCTCTGTGCTCCATGAAAGGTTGATCAAGAAGTTGGTGAATCACAGAGTTAGGGGAAAAGATGGCCAGATGGATGGAAAACTGGCTGAAGGACAGAACTCAGAGGGACATTGTGGAGGGAGAGTTATCTGGCATGAGAGAGGTAACTAGTGGGGTCCCGCAGGGCTCAGTGTTGAAGCCGGTGTTGTTTAATGTCTTCATCAATGACATTGGAGATGGCATTAAGGGCAAAATGTGCCTATTTGTGGATGACACCAAGCTCTGTGGAAGAGTGGAGATTGCTGAAGGGATACAGGACGTACAGGAAGATCTGGAAAAGCTGTGGAGGTGGTCCAGAATCTGGCAGCTTGGCTTCAATGCCAAAAAATGCAATAATGCAATATTATGTATAGATCCCAGGACAGAGTACTACCTGGGTAGAGTCTGAGTACCTGCATCAGAGGAGGAGAAGAACCTGGGAGCAATGATCATTAGTGACCTGAAGCACTCCATGCAGTGCAAGAAAGCAGCAGCAAAGGCAAACAAGATGCTGGGATGCATATCTAGGGGGATCAGTAGTAGGAAAGAGGAGGTTATACTGCCCTTGTACAGGTCACTGGTAAGGCCACATATGGAGTATGGAGTTCAGTTCTGGTGCCCATACCTCAAAAAGGACATTCACCTGCTGGAGAAGGTCCAGAGTAGGGCTACAAAGATGATAGCAGGTCAGCAGGGTAAAGTATTTGAGGAGAGGTTGAGGGCACTGAACATGTACTCCCTGGAAGACAGGAGAGAGAGAGAGAGAGAGGGGACATGATTGGGACCTTCAAGTACTTGAAAGGGATAAATAAGGTTGATCAGGAGAGTCTCTTTAGGCTGAGTGGCTACAATAACATGAGGGGGCACAGTCTTAAGCTGGAAGGTGAGAGGTTTAGGAGGGAGGTCAAAAAGCACTTCTTCACAGAAAGGGTGGTGGACACTTGGAATGTGCTGCCGGAAGAGGTTATCTTGTTGAAGAAAGTGGGCAGCTTTAAGAGAGGCTGGGATAGGCATAGGGGAAGGTAAGGATCATGGGTAGGCAGGATGGGAGGAGTGGGGAGAGAGGGCAGGGACAGCAGCTCAAGCTGTGGACCCTGCAATACGAGCAGACTTGATAGACCAAATGGCCTTCTTCTGCTAGCTTCTTCATATGTTTGTATAAACATAACTACCCCCCCCACACACACACACACACTGTAAAATAGCAGTGTTTTTTAAAGACATATGACACATCAGTCACAGACTGGTCCAGGTTATATCTTTAGAAAGATGATCTTGTGAGAATGAGGTAAAGGAAGGTTGAGAAGTGAAGAAAGAGACACTGCTCACTTCATTCCCCATATGCTCATTGCTGGGTGGTTGCATGCTGGTGCATGTAGAAAGATGTCATTGTGATGTATGTATTATCAGATTCATGGAATGCACTTGGGGTTGCTGATGCTCTGTGGTTGAGAAGCAATGTTGCCTCCTCCCATTTGACATCCACCCATTGAACCCATCCCCATTTGACCACCACCAATTTGACATCTCCTATTTGACTCCCTCCCCCATTTGACCTCCCCCTATTTGACCTACTCCCTGAAAAGACATACTATTTTGAGCTAACAGGGGTGTGAACACTTTAATAAAATTCTGAAAAAAAAAAGCATTCTATTCCACGTCTTGCCTACACAGCCTTTCTTCTACCTCTCCTATCTGCTCTAGTTCTTTCATTTTCTTACTTCATTAACTGGTTGTGTTGCTTAATGAGAAGTATTCTTGTTGGCTTAACGAGAGATTCAACTATCTCCTGCATGTAATTTATTCACTTCTTCTTCCTTAGGTTAAATAGGGGCTCTTGGCTTGACGATCTTTTAGGGTCACTGTCTGAAGTAGTAGATATGGGGGATACATGATGGGCAGAACTGGATATGGAAAATATTCTCACTCCTGCAGAGTAAGCACTGGATACTCATGAGTGCTGAAGGCACAAGTGAGAGTTTCCAGAGCTCACTCTGCCAGAGCGAGAATATTTTCCAGATCTCATAATCTGCCCATCATGTGTGCCATTTATACAACAGGGGTGTGAGTGATTGTGCAGTTTGTATTCTACTTAGTTTCTGTGTTGTTTGCTGTTTCTAAGTGTATGTTTTTTGTTATTTTTAGTAGGTAGTTTCAATTTAGAAATCTGTTCTGCAGAATTGAAAAACATATTGCCGTGTTAGTTTGGCCCAAATGGTAACTGCTGTATTTTTCTGTGCTCTGTTTAGTGCTCTGCTCTTTTCTGTGTGAATGTGCCCTATGTAGGGCTGTGCTCTTTTCTGTGTGAATGTGCCCTATGTAGTGCTCTGCTCTTTTCTGTGTGAATGTGCCCTATGTAGGGCTGTGCTCTTTTTGTGTGAATGTGCCCTATGTAGTGCTGTGCTCTTTTCTGTGTGAATGTGCCCTATGTAGTGCTCTGCTCTTTTCTGTGTGAATGTGCCCTATGTAGTGCTCTGCTCTTTTCTGTGTGAATGTGCCCTATGTAGTGCTCTGCTCCTTTCTGTGTGAATGTGCCTTATGTAGTGCTGTGCTCTTTTTTGTGTGAAATGCAGTGCTGGAATGCAGCTTCAGGAAAAGGTAAAGAAGAGAGCAGTAGGTGCTTAGCAACAAAGCCAGAGTGGTTTAATTGGTGCTGGGAATGCAGCTCCTGGAAAAGGTGAACTAGAGAGCAGCAGGAGTCTAATGAGGCAGCCAGAGTGGTTTATTTCCTGATGAAGTAACCGCAGTGGTATTACTTTATGTTATCACACTCTGGTGATGTCAGCAGAGCGTGATATCTCTTGGTGGTGGTTTTATGCTGAAATAAAGAATGGCATGTCATCTCAGCCCATTGTTTAAAGCTCACTACTTGCAGCCACTTCAGCATTAACAGTAGGCACAGCAGTATTTGTGTTTGGAAAACCTGTATTGTTGATTGACGTATTCTTCAAGGAAATAGATGTTTTCAGTCTACAATAATAAAAGGAAGACTTGGTTAAACATTTACATGCAATTGCCCCCCTCCCTTGGCCACCAACCACTTTGTTACCCTCTACACACATGCTGCATATGAATTAATTAGCTCAGCCCCACATTAACACCTCCCACAACCACACCATCTTCCTCACAGCCACAAAACCACTTTTTTAACATCTACACAATTGCTGCATAGAAATAATCCAGCACTGCCACATACTAACCACTCCCATACAATGCCACACAGCTGCCAACCAGTTTTTTTGACCTGTATTCACATGTGTACGGGCTCCCTTTCTCCAAGTCCCTAACACACAACCACACTCACCGCCCAAATAACTGAAAAAATAAGGGAGAAAACCAATTGTAGTTAATCTTACAGATGGGATGGTCATATCACATTACAGTACACATTCTCAAACAACGCTCCCCAATCCCCCAAAAAAATGTAAATGTATGAATGCATTTAAATACAACTAGTTATTACTTTACTCTGTGGGATCTGGTTTAAACTATTCATCAGGCTTTTCATTCAGTGGTGGCTCCACAATTGACCCCTCAAGAAGAAAATCAGGGTTCGAGGTGGGATGCATCCCAATGATTCTGTCTAGTTAATCAAAAACAGGGTAAATTATGCTACCACCAAATATTCTATTTCCATCCTTTATATTGTAGCCTACATTGTTTAACAGAGCACTCCACACCATTGTCCATTAAAAAAACTGAAATCTCTTGGTTTACCTTGTGGCTCCTTCAATAATTTGACAGCTGTGCCAGTACAAATTCCTGAGACCAATAGTCATACGAACAAACAAAGAAGCCAGCAGAAGAAGGCCATTTGGTCTATCAAGTCTGCTCATATTGCAGGGTCCATAGCTTGAGCTAATGTACCTGCCTTCCCTCCCCACTCCTCCCATCCTCTCTATCCATGATCCTTACCTTTCCCCTATGCCTATCCCAGCTTCTCTTAAAGTTTCCCTCTGTCTTCAATGAGATTACCTCTTCCAGCAGCACATTCCATGTGTCCACTGCCCTCTCTGTGAAGAAGTGCTTCCTGACCTCCCTCCTAAACTGCCCACCCTCCAGCTTAAGACTGTGCCCTCTTGTGTTATGGTTGCAACTCAGCTTAAAGAGACTCTCCTTATCAACCTTATTTATCCCTTTCAAGTACTTGAAGATCCCAATCATGTCCCCTCTCTCTCTCCTGTCTTCCAGAGAGTACATGTTCAGTGCCCTCAATCTCTCCTGTTATGCCTTACCCTGCTGACCTGCTATCATCTTTGTAGCCCTCCTCTAGACCTTCTCCAGCTGGTGAATGTCCTTTTTGAGGTGTGGGCACCAGTACTGAGCTCCATACTCTAGATGTGGCCTTACCAGTGACCTGTACAAGGGCAGTATAACCTCCCCTTTCCTACTACTGATCCCCCTAGATATGCATCCCAGCATCTTATTTGCCTTTGCTGCTGCTTTCTTGCACTGCATGAAGTGCTTCAGGTCACTAGTGATCATCAGTCCCTGGTATACTCCTCCTCTGATGCAGCTACTCGGACTCCACTCAGGTAGTATTCTGTCCTGAGATCTATGCATAACTTGGCATTTCTTGGCATTGAAGCCAAGCTTCCAGATCCTGGACCACTTCCCCAACTTTTACAGATCTTTCTGTAGGTCCTGTATCCCTTCAGCTGTGCCACTCTCCCACAGAGCTTGGTATCATCCACGAATAGGCACATTTTGTCCTTCATGCCATCTCCAATGTCATTGATGAAGACATTGAACAACACCGGACCCAGAACTGAAACATAGAAACATAGACTTTGATGGCAGATAAGGAATGCTTGGCCCATCTAGTCTGCCCATTTCCATACCTACAGGATAGGCCGCAGATCCTAGTTAACCAAAAGCCTATTTCTTCCTACCCCCCACAAGAATTGCCTTTTGTCTGTCCCATGCATTCTTGAATTCTCCTACAGTTTTAGACCCCACAACCTCCTCAGGAAGGCTGTTCCATGCATCCACTACCCTCTCTGTGAAATAATACTTCCTCACATTGCCCCTGAACCACCCCCCTTCTATCTTTAAATTGTGTCCCCTTGTTCTTGAACATCTCTTTTTCTGAAAGATGCAACCCTCTTGGACTCTGTTGATTCCACTAAGGTACTTAAAAGTTTCTATCATGTCCCCCTCTCCCTTCTTTCCTCAAGGGTATACATATTAAGCTCCTTTAGCCTCTCCTCATATGGCTTCTCTTGCAGACCCTGCACAATTTTAGTTGCCCTCCTCTGAACTGCCTCTATCCTGTCTATGTCCTTGCGGAGATGGGGTCTCCAGAACTGGACGCAGTACTCAGATGGGGTCTCACCAACTGTCTGTACAGAGGGACAATAACTTCCTGTTTTCTGCTGCTGATGCCTCTACCTATGCATCCCAGTATACCCCAGCCCTCCCTACTGCCTTCTCACATTGCTTGCTAACCTTAAGGTTATCTGATATGATTACCCCAGGTCACTTTCCTTTTTGTTGTTACTACCTCCCCCATTGTGTATTCTTCCCTGGGCTCTTGTTTCCCAGGTGCATTATTTGCACTTCTTTGCATTGAATCCTAGCTGCCATACTTCTGAACATTCCTCCAGCCTTGCCAAGTCCCTTCTCATCCTTTTCCACTCCTTGTGTATCAACCCTGTTGCAGATCTTTGTGTCATCTGCAAAAGGCATGCTTTTCCTTCAAGTCCCTCTGCAATGTCACTGATGAAGACATTAAAAGCGACTGGACCCAATACTGAACCCTCCGGTACCCCACTAGTAACCCCTTTTCTTCAGAGTGGACTCCATTTACAATTACCTTCTGTGTTCTGTTGTGCAGCCAATGTTTTAGCCAGGCTACCACCCTGGGACCCACTCCCAGGCTGGTTAATTTGACTATTAATCTTTCGTGTGGGACTGTGTAAAATGCCTTGCTAAAGTCTAGGTAGGCCATGTCCACAGCCCCTCCCTGGTCTACTACTTTGGTCACCCAGTCAAAGAAATCTATTAGATTCATCTGACATGACCTTCCCGCTGTGAACCCATGCTGCCTTGGGTCCTGTGCCCCACTGGCCTCTAGGTACTCAACTATTCTTTACTTCAGAAGTGACTCATCACTTTCCCTTCCACAGAGGTCAGACTGACAGGTCTGTAGTTTTCTGCCTCTGTCTTGCTCCCACTTTTGTGAAGGGGAATCACATCTGCCTTCCTCCAGTCCTCGGGTACCACACCATCCTCCCATGATTTATTAGTTTCACTAGTTCCTCCCTTAATTCTTTTAGAATTCTTGGGTGAATTCCATCAGGACCCATTGCTTTGTCCACCTTCAGTTTTAGGAGTTCTTGCAGAACCCTTTCTTCTGTGAAAGGACTGGGATCAACCCCCCTATCAAGAGTGCTTCTGTTAATTAGATTAGACACTTCCCCCTCCTCTTTTGTGAATACTGAGCAGAAATATTCATTCAGTATCCTGCTTTTCACTGTCCCCTCTGCCCACCACCGTTCATTCTATTCAGCCTCACTATCCCTCCCTTTGTCTTTCTACACTCGCTGATGTACCTATAAAGGTTTTATCCCCTTCTTAACTGAGTTGGCTATCTTTCCTCAGTTTAGGCCTTTGCTGTTCTGACTTCCTCCTGCTACCTTCTGCCTTAACTGGTACAGCTCTCTGTCCTGCTCCTTCTGTGTTTCCTTATACTTCGAGATGCTATCTTTTCTTCCTGACTTTTACAGCCACCTCTTTTGAGAACCATAGTGGCTTTTTCTTTCATTTTGATTTGTTTATTTGCTTCACACAAAGGCTTGTTGCCTCTGTGATGGCAGTTTAGATGATTCCCCATTGTTGCTCCACACCTCCTTCTAGCCTGTTTGCTAGTGCTTTTCTGAGGCACTCTCCCATCTTGCCAAAGTCGGCCCTCCTAAAGTCCAGTACCCTCACTTTTGTATGGCTTGACTCTGTAGCTGAGTTTAACGTGAACCACACTGTTTGATGGTCACTTGTTCCCAGATGGCAACCCACTTCTAGATCTGAGATCCTCTCACTGCCCCCGTTTGAGAGTATGAGGTCTAAGATTGCTCCCTCATGAGTGGGTTCTGAAACTAGCTGTCTGAGGCCTGCCACCTGTAGGGCATCAAGAATAGCCCTACTCTTGGATGTGGCTGCAGCAAATGTGCTCCAGTTAACATCTGGCATATTCAGGTCTCCCATCAACAGTATCTCTCCTTTCTCTGCCATTCTAAGAATGCCTTCTATCATATCCTTGTCCATTCCCTCCCCCTGACATGGGGGTCTGTACACAACCCCTGTGCAAATTATGGTGCCCTTTCCAGTCTCCAAGGTGACCCACAGTGCCTCCTCTCCTCCCTGTTTACTCTTTTGTTCAGTTGCTTTTATCCCTTCCTTTACATAGAGAGCTACTCCTCCCCCTCTTCTCCCCTGCCTGTCTCTCCTGTAGGTTATGTACCCTGGTATGTTAACATCCCAGTCATGGTTCTCTGAGCCCTGCGGGACCCCATTGGTCACCTCTCTCATGCCAAAAAACTCTCCCACCACAACCACCCTCTGGGTTCTGTTCTTCAGCCAGTTTTCCATCCATCTGGCCATCTTTTCCCCAATTCTGAGATCCATCAACTTCCTGATCAACCTTTCATGGGACACAGAGTCAAATACCTTGCTGAAATCAAAAAAGAAGATGTCTACCACTTGGCCCCTGTCTACTATCTTAGTGACACAGTCAAAGAAGTCAATCAGATTTGTTTGACACAATCCCCCCCCCATGAACACATGCTGCCTCCCATCCTGAAGACCATGCTCCTCTAGATATTCCACCAACCTTTCCTTTAGTATATTCTCCATGAGCTTGCTCACAATGGAGGTCAGACTGACTGGTCTGTAATTCTCTGGGTCATCCTTGGACCACTTTTGTGTAGGGACACTACATGTGCTGTTCTCCAGTCCTTTGCTCTGCCAGCTCCTCAGTCAGTTCCTTTAGTACCCTTGGGTGTACTCTGTCCAGGCCCGGAGATTTGTCCAACTTCAATGCCAGCAGTCCTTCTCTCACTCTATCCTCATCTATCACTACATCTGTGTTCCCCTCTCCCTCTGCTCCTGTTTTCCCTCCTGAAGGCACTGATCCATACTTGTCCCTGGTGAAGACAGACGTATTCATTTAGTATCTCCGCGTTTCCCCCATTATCCTCCACCCACTCCACCTCTTTCTTAAGCCTAACAATCCCTTCCTTCTTGTCCCTTTTCTCACTTGTATAGCGAAAGAAAGCCTTCTCCCCCTTTTTAATTCCTTCAGCTATCTGTAGCTCCTTCTGTGCCTTTGCTCTCTGGACTGACTTACTTGAC
The DNA here is from genome assembly GCA_016271365.2 of Neoceratodus forsteri. Lineage (NCBI taxonomy): Eukaryota > Metazoa > Chordata > Ceratodontiformes > Ceratodontidae > Neoceratodus > Neoceratodus forsteri. Next base: position 961,695,589 of record CM028132.1, on the reverse strand, counting down.
ACACTAGCCAACCTTAGGTAATCTTCCCTATCCACCTCTCTTTTGGTCTTCCTGAATTTTCTGTAGGCCAACCTCTTTTCCCTTACTGCCTGGGCAACCCCAGAACTGAACCAGCTGGGCGCTTTGGCCCTCATGCTCTTCCCCCTGAGCCTAATGCACTCATCTGTGGCAACCAATATTCCTTCCTTAATAATGGACCATCTTTGATCCACCACCATATCTGCTCTGATGCCCGCCAGATGGCTCCTTAGCACTTTGTCCATTTTCCTGAAGTCCACCCTCCTGAAATCCAAGATTTTGGTCTTAGTCGGGATGCTTTTCCTGCCCATATCCAACTGGAACCACACTGTGCAATGGTTACTTCCACCTAGTGGCTCCCTGACCATTATTTCTCGTACATGCGCCCCATTTGTGAGCACAAGATCAAGAATTGCCTCAGCTTCTGTTTGTTCAGTGATGCCCTGAGTCAGGAAGCCACTCTGCAGTCCTTCCAGGATCAACTGACTCCTAGCACATGTTGTGGATGGTATACTCCAGTCCACCTTGGGCAGGTTGAAGTCCCCTACAATTACCATTTCTCCTTTCCTGCAGCTTCCAATATTTGTGAGTTCAGTTCCCTGTCCCTCTCCTCTGGGTGGTCTGTAAACTACCCCCAAGCTCACCTTTCACCCGCTATTGGACCTGAACTGAACCCATAATGCCTCCACTCAATTAAGAGTTTGGTGCCTCATCAGACAAAGTAGCTGAATGGTTACTCATTTTGGCTCAGAGAACAATGCACCACTGCAGGATTTATTGTTTAAGAACACTTAGTTGTTCCTATTGCTATACTTGTATTCATTTGCCTGTCAAACTGATTAGATGCAGTTGTTGTCACACAGACCACACTCACTTTTTCAAACAAGTGGCATCTATTATGACATCTACGGTCTAATAAAAGGGGTGTCCTGTCAAAACAGCAAGCTCAAAAAGGCAAAGACAAAAACAGCACTTGTCATTTGGGCAACACGGCACTAACAAAGCTTGCCATTTTGATGACCTATGCTCCCCAGGTTGCATCCCCCCGAGTTGGTGATATATATATTAAGGGGGTGCAGGGGCAAAGCCCTCCACAAAGGTGGGTGGAGAGGGGTGCAGCCCCCCATAGAAAGTTACTGCAGCACTATTTTCATCATTTCAGTGATTGCAGTTTTTGTGTGCATGCTATATGTGGCCCACTGTTTTTCCATCATGATTTTTGTCTTTACTGTTTTGCACTCGCTGTTTTGACATGGAACCAATAAAAGGATTATGGTATATAATATCAGACTGCATTGAGGGAAATGGAGGAGTCAGGGTGAAGCATGGATCAAATGCCCATTCAAATTGTAAGGTAAACTGTGCTTTACTCTAAAACATTTTTAAAACTAGGCTCAACATATTTTTAAAACTAGGCTCTAGCCTAGGTCTGTAGTAGGATTTAAACACAGTTACCATTGCCTTCTTATATCTGTTTTATCCTATGATCCTATGACCAAACACAGTTTAAACCATGTTTGGTGTGGACATGAGCTGGGCTACAGCTTTTTAAAATGTTTTAAGCAACTTATGCATTTTGAAAAGTCTAGTGTGTACAGTTTATGTATTTGTCACCTATTTAGTTACACGAGTAAGGAAGAGAGCACATCACTTGGGGGAGGGCACCCATAGGACTTATCTTGGCCACCAGAAGAGCGATAGAGGGACTTTTCTTTTTGTATTTTTGCAGGGGTTCAAAATTGTGTGATGAAAATTATGTATTCCACAGGATTCAAGTACAGACACTCTCCAGGTATTTTGCAGAATTCTCCCACACACCCCAGTTTAACAGTTTTTCTGTTTGAATTAAAAAGTGTTTAAAAGATTCACTGAAATAGTTTCTAGTTTCCTGATGATATGCTAACTATTGATTTTATGTTGCTTTTTTATTGCTTTCAAACATAAGAAAATTCCTGTCACAGTATAAGAGCATTTTTTGTGGCAGTTAGGGTACTCTTGTAGCAGGGCTCAAGTGTGCTACAGAGCTGTAAGTATGATAATCAGTTTACTCTGGCTGAAAATCAAATGTGTGACAGGCTGGCTAGTTCTGACCAGTAGACAGAAAAGTTAGCATCATTTGAAGACGCTGTATTAGCTTGAGAGATCTGTGTGGGACTGTGACTAAGGATTCCCCTGAACGGAATGGAGTGCTTATCAATACCAGGAGTTTATCGAATAAATTTGGAGAATTTAAAATTCTGTTACAATCACAAAATATCCATTTGGCCTTTATTACAGAAACCTGGTGGGATGATAAAGATACATGGGAAAAACATATTCAAAGCTATAACCTGTTTTTAAAATCTAGGACATACAGAAAGGGTGGAGGTATAGCCATTTACATACATGACTCTATTAAATGATTTTATGTGGCTTTTTTAGTGTTTTCAAACATAAGAAAATTCCTGTTACAGTATAAAAGCATTTTTTGTGGCAGTTAGGGTACTCTAGCCAAAAAAGTCCTCCTTGGGTTCATGCCTCCAGGCATTGAAAAACTCCTCTTTGGCCACCACAGCACTCAGCAAACTAGAAGCACACAACAACAAAACCTTCCTTGTCGTCAGATATCGGACTACCATGGGCCAGAGGGCTTTTTCCCACAGAGCTCCTCAGTGGTACAATGCTCTCAATAAAGAAACTCTTACTGCTGGTGCTCTTGGCCCTTTTAAAAGGCAAATCAGACTTCATCTCATTTCAGCTAGTCATTGTGACTACTTCGCCTAATCAGGGGCTCCATGCTCACTACCCCCTTCTTTAGACTGGACAGCTACCCCTCCCTGTCATACCCTCCCTCTCACTGACTCTCCCTCCCCCTCCCTTTCCTCACCCCCTCCCTGGCACTTACTATCATCTAACCTTCCCTCCCTCCCTTGAGTCCTCTTATCCTCACCCTTTACTCACTGACAATGGCCTTCCTGCCTGCATAAACCCCATCCCTATCCTCTCACCAGCTGCACTTTTCTAAGGTTGCCCTTGGATGGTATGTCATTCTAGTTAACTTTGGCACATTTTGAGGCACTGTAATTACCTAAGCCTCAGTATCTTGCTTCATTTTATTGTGTAAGTATGTATAATTTTGCCGACCTTTGTTTGTATGTTTACCCTCCATCTTCTTGACGTGGAACCTTTGTAAATGAGCAGTTTCTGCTCAAAGGTATTTGTAATCCTAGATTTCAATAAAATAAAAAAATAAAAATAAAAATGTGAAGAGATACACGGGGATGTAGGAGATCTGGAGTTACTGTGGGTAAAATTGCTTCCCCAAAATGTGACTAAAATTAAGTTAGGGTTACTTTACAGGTCACCTTCTTTAACAACAGAAAAGGATATGAACCTGCTAAATCTTATAAGCAAATTGGACCCATCAGATTGGACACTGTTAGTGGGAGATTTTAATTTGCCTGACATAGCCGGGACAATAATGAATGGAGTTAACAAAATGGACAGGAGGCATCTGGAAGCGTTTGAACAGGTGGGATTATTACAGCTAGTAAAATACTGTATGAGAGGATCATGTATTCTCAATCTCATGCTCACTAACATGGGTAATACAGTCAATGATGTCCAGATTAATAGCCCATTGGGCAATAGTGATCACCGTGTAGTCCATTTTTGTATCAAGGAGACTCTAACCTACAGTATTGGCAACAGGTAGTACAGCTAAGTTAAATTTTAGTGAGGCGGACATTTGGGGTCTCAGAAATGAACTTTCTCTTTAGGACTGGGAAAATGACTTCAAAAATCTTTCTGCCCAGGAAATGTGGAATATGCTGCTAATTAAACTGAGGTACTGGATTAAAAACTATATAACTAGTCTTCAAAAATATAACTAATGGAAAAAAACCCTGTTTGGCTGAATAGTACCATCAAAGGGCTGATAAATAAAAAGAACAGGATGTTCAAAAAATTTAAAAATGATAATACACACACACAAACCTTCAGGCATACAGAGAACTAGTTAAGCAAGATAAAACAAAAATCAGAAAAGCAGAGGCACAATATGAAGTTTTGTTAGCATCCAATGTGAAAGACAACAAAAAATCCTTTTACTGTTATATCAATAACATGAAAAAGGGTAACAGTACGGTAGGTCCCTTCAAGAACAGTCTTGGTCATACAGCTTCCCCCTCAGAGATGGCAGACATCCAAAACAGTTATTTTTGCTCAGTTTCAATAGCAGTAACTCAGTCTACCATATTACCAAGGGTTTGTCATATCCCGGTCAAATTAATATCGATCCTAAAGATGTGTTTGATAGGCTAGTAAAGTTAGATATTAGCAAATCACCAGGCCCTGACGATATTCACCTGAGAGTACTGAAAGAACTTGTGGATGTATTAACACTTCCCATTATACATATTTTCCAGGCATCCCTGGATACAGGAAAAGTACCCCAGGATTGGAAGGTGGCCATTGTGGTTCCGATATTAAAAAAGGGACTAAGACAAAACCAGTTAACCTTAGGCCTGTAAGTTTAACCTCACTTGTGGGAAAAGTTCTGGAAGGAATTATCAAAGAAACAATTCTTGCTTATTTAGAAGAACACTATCTGGCAGACCTATTACAACACAGGTTTACAAAATCTAGGTCCTGTCAGACTAACCTTCTGGCAGTCTATGAAAATGTCAGTAGGTAATTAGATGGGAGGCAGTATAGTGCAGTGGTTTAAGGCTCTGAGCTGCAAATCTTGAGACCTGGGTTTGAATCCTACACCCCTAACTTGCATACTGTGTGACCCTGAGCAAGTCACTTAACTTTCCTGTACTCCCAGGTTGCACCTGTAAACAAGCTTTCAGCTTAGTGTGTCTCACCTGGTTAAACAATTGGCAAAAAAAAAAAAGATCTTGGGAATTCGGTGAATGTCTTCTTCATGGATTTTGCGAAGGCTTTTGACAAGTTACCACACACAGAACTATTAAACCTACTAGAGGAACTTAAGCTAAATACAAACATCTGTAACTGGGTTTCAGCATGGTTACAGGGTAAAAAACAAAGAATAACCATTAATGGAATACTATCTGAATGGGCACTGATAACTAGTGGGGTTCCCCAGGGTTCAGTTCTGGGCCCTAGTCTCTTTAACATTTATATATCGTCGCTACAGATAAATAATCCTAATATCTGGCTCTCTAAATTTGCAGATGATTGCAGAGTGGGGGCAGTAGTAAATAACCCTTATGATGCTGCATCCCTGCAGAGGACAATTGATAAAATTCAAGCATGGACCAAAGCAAACAAACTGGGTTTGAATACTGCAAAGTGCAAGATTATGCACTTGGACAAAGAAAATGGTCTTGCCTCTTACACATTAGGGAAAAATGCACCTAGGGTTACAAATGAAGAAAAAGACTTGGGAGTTAAGATAAGTACTGACCTAAGACTTGGTCCCCATTGCAGACAGCAGGTGAAAAAAGCCAACCAGAATCTAAATAGTATCTTGAAGCATATATCTAGCAGGGATGAAAAGGTTCTGATTCCATTGTATGGAGCACTGGTTAGGCCCCACCTGGAGTACTGTGCCCAGGTATGGTCTCCCCATATAAGAGAACATATTATAAGAATAGAGGGAGTTCAGAGAAGATTCACCAGATCCATTAATGGACTAAACTCCAAACCTTATGCAGACAGATTAACAACACTTAATCTTTATTCCCTTAATTATAGGAGATTTAGAGGAGAAATTTGTTTACTACATAGGGCAGTGGGCAATGTAAAACTCCTAACAGATTTGGGAATCCAGCCTAAGACTGGTTGGTATAGTGGTAGAAGACACAACAATCAACTCTTCCAGCCAAAATGGAACCACCGAACAAGAAAGAGCTGGTTTAGCCAATGGGTAGTGAGTACATGGAATGAACGTCCAACCTCTGTTGTAGGTAGTCCCAGTATGAATAGTTTTAAACCTAATTTAGACAATCACTACAGGGATAGAGCTACTATGTTCTAATTATGCGAAATGGCAAGCTCCATGGTCATAAGTCTAATAAACTTGAGACTACCTATGAAACCTATGAAACTGTGAGGGAAGGAATTTACCTGGTAATCCATTTAGTCTTCAGTGTGAATTAGCAAAGTAACTATGTCTACATACTGTATGTCTGAAATAAAGTGGTCCTGATTTATGTTTTCTTGATTCAAAGACTGTTCTTTCTGCTTCAGTAATTGAAACATAAAGGGTCATCTGCTCTTCACATTACTGAATGATGTGTGTTATAAAGGTGAAAGGCAGTATATGACAAGAGAGCAAACCAGAGTTCACTCTTTACAAAAAGCTGTAGTATTGACTGTGATAATGTCTTACTGTACTAAACTGCGCATTTTTGTACAGTTGCTGTATATATATATATCAGTGTTCTATTTTAATGTCATATTATTTGTTACAAGGTCACAATTGTAAAAGAAAGTTCACTCTCAAATGTAAACTTGAACTAAATAAAGGAAGCGAACATTGAACCACAGAAGAACATTTTCACAAGTACTGTAAATACAGAGCTGGGAATATGATACTTTATAAGAAATAATAATATTAACAAACTGTACACCTTTAATTGTTGTTTTCATTATCTTCTGGTCTCATGATAATGCTCTATTTCCTCCTATGGCAGGCACATTCATTTATTGCACATTATTGATTGCTGTTTTACCTGTCTAACCTTTACTAATTTGTCAGCACTTGCCCTTTTGAGTTTCATTTAAAGCACTTAGTTAGCCCACCACCAATTTTACCTAAATCTGTTTTTGGTAACACTTTACATTACATGGAAATATTACACAAGATCACACATGCATTACCATGAGCTCATGAAGTACACAGGTTAGTTGCATGCAGTTAGGAAGAGAAAAGTGCCAATGCACACAAGACAGCGATCATTACAAATTACAGATGCCTGATTCCAAATTTACTGAAGTAAAAAAAAAAACAGCGATGGGCTGATAATGGGACAACACAACCCTGGCAGGAGAAATTCACAGTCAGATAAATTACCTCAATGTTTCAACCCACAGGGGTAGACATAGTCGGCAAGAACCCTCACTTTATATACAGTAGTTAATACAGTGTCAACAATGCACTTTATTTTCTTATCATTAAAATGCTGTATGCACATTAGAGGATGCATATACCACCTAGATGCTCATGTTGCAGACACATAAAAAATTTTTTAATAGAATGTGAGTGAAAAAATAAAGATGCAAAAACATTTAAAAGTGTATACCATCCAAACCATGCTAAAAATAAACTAGTAAAGAATGATAATAAAGAAGGGGGTGGTAGAGTTGTAATGAATTATAGAGGCTCAGCTTGTAAAACTCAAGTAATATCATTTGTAACACGGCGTAAAAAAGAAAAACGAAATGAAGCACTCAGATAGGTGCAAACACATCATGTGGTACAGTAGAAACCATGGTCTAATACCATAGTAGATCATGGTTTGTATTGTAATACCTTGGTAATCCACTACAGGTAAGAAGCAGTACACAAGTGAAAGAAATATGCAAATAGCTTGCAGTGTGTAGTTGTCCCAAGTTGTATTTACTAAGAATTTTCCTGGCACAGGATTTTTGACTTTTTCAAGACTGTTCTATATTGTAACTACAACAGAAGTTCATGAGTTACTAAAGATTGTACTTTTAAACTCCACATATACTGTTAATTATGCTGCAGCAATATTTCTGTAGAAGTGAACAGTTACATACTGTTACCATCCCTTCTGATCTACTGCTTTCTAAGCAACTGTGGGTGCAATGCATTGTGGATGACTGAATAACATTATCTGGCCTGGCCTTTTCTTGGTGAATACACAGTGGTAAAGATAAGCATGCAGCTTCTATAACCAAAAGCAAAAATAACAGACACTGAGATAAACAAAGCAAAATTAAAGAGAGAGATACTTCTGTGGGTGAAAAGAAAAATAAATTGAGAGAAGCAAAGGAAATCAAAGAAACAGACTAACAATAGTAGTCAAAACAAGTATTTGAAAGATGAAAGCAGTAAACATTATGTTGTTCTATGTCCTGCTGAGTTAGGTAGTTTAGAGGGAAAAAAAGTGAAAATAATATTCCGCAAAATAGTAGTTGTTCAATAAAGTGTTTTTCAGATTGGCTTAATTCAGTACATTTGGAGAAAAGGTGCTTGTGCTACTTGGATTGTGTGACAGCCACCTATTGGTCTGCAAAGCAACTGGAGAAAGAAAACTAAAATGTACCATAGCACACTCCCATCATGCAGTGCAGCCCATATCTTCTAATACATAGAGAGGAAAATCAAAGCACCTAGAATAGAAAGTGAATTGCAAGTTTTTGAAAAGTTGTAAAATATGTTTTGATGTTAAAAGCTAAAGCTTGTAATGAAAGTTATTTTAACAAAAGGGAAATAGTAGCCACGATATTTCCAATAGATGTGTTCCAATTGTTTTCAAGTATATGTACATTGTGTTTAATAGCTCAATTTATAGTATTCTGAAAGTAAATCAGTGTGATTGTACTCATTTATTCAAAGACTATTAGTCATACACTCATTGCCATGTTACAAGCGGATTAAGCCACTCGAAAGGATGGGTGTACAGTGGAATTAATCCATGGTTGGTTGGTTGGACCCACTCGGCCTTCGGCCTCATGGTCCAACCCCCCCAACCATGGATTAATACCACAGTAGACCCATGCTTTCTCATGGCTTAATCCTTACATAGTATACGGAATGAAAAATCCTCAATGTAAGTAGAAATGGGATGGGATAGTGGAGGATGAAGGAAAAGGAAGGGGAGAAAGCAATTAGGATGGATGGCATTATAAGAATGCAGAAAGTATCTTTAAATATAGGTTGGACAACTTCTAAAAAGAGGAAGGGTTTGGAGGTCTTTATCTTTAAGTAATTGCCATACAGGCTAGATTGGTATTAAGCTCCTTCCTGTCTGTTTTACATATGTTCCTATGAGATGCTGTACTATGGAGAAGACAAAGTATTAACAGCAAAGATCATCAAGGAGAAGAAGAATAGTGTACGGATGTATCCATATGACACCACCATGGAATAAATGATATATTAAAGCCTTTTCAAGCCTAAAAGAAAAAAAATACAAAAAAGTAATTTAGTAACAGTTATTAGTATAATACCAAATTTGTAAAATTATGTATACTCTACAGGGAACAAGAAAACTAGTGTTAAAGGTTTAGAACTATAATATGTAATATTGTATTCCCCAAAAGAGATATTAATATTACAAAAAGGGAACACCATTTAAAACATCATGGAGTCCCTCAGAGTGAAGAGTGTGCAATAGATAGACAGACAAACATAAAGATAGATAGATAGATAGATAGATAGATAGATAGATAGATAGATAGATAGATAGATAGATAGATAGACAGACAGACAGAGAGAGAGAGAGACAAAAGACAGAAACTAGAGACAGATATTAATATTTAGTCTCTTTCAGTAAAACTGACTGAAGCTGATCTCTACTTTGAGACTAGCTTCAATGTGCTCAATCCCTGAGTATTTTAAATAAAGAAAAATCTCCGGGACTGCATGTGATGCAGAAAAGCTCATGAAAATCTATTTAATGATCTCCAGTGATTTGGAAAATAACTTGCCAGATTACTGGATGCATGGAATAGCCTGCCCCAGGAGGTGGTGGCAGCCCATATAATGGCAGACTTCAAACATGCATGGGACAGAAACAAAGGAATAATAGAGATAGTAAGAAAAAGTTAAAGCCAATGACCAGATAGGGTCACCGGACAATATCCTATCAGGTTACCTCTGGCCAAATCTCTTTGTTGTGTGGAGTGCCTCAGAGTTCTGTGCTTTCACCCATGTTATTTGCAGTGTATATGCTGTCCCTCGGAGACATTATAAGATGGCATGGGCTGAGGTTTCACTGCTATGCAGATGATACCCAGCTATACCTGTCTTTTGCACCCAACCAGGATGGAGCTCTCTCGGTGTTTAACAACTGTCTGGGGGAAATCCAAGGTTGGATGGTTTCTAGTTGGCTAAAGTTGAACTCGGAGAAGACAGAGGTTTTGGTGGTGGACCCGGGTGGTCAGATCAAGAAGTCGCATATTGGCGCGCCTTCTGGAATTTTTCTTGGCGGCGTGTCACTCCCGACCTCTGAACAGGTGCATAGCCTTGGGGTTGTCCTAGACAACAGGCTGACTCTTTAATCTCAAGTGTCGGCCATCGTCAGGACTTCCTTTTACCATCTTAGGAATATTGCCAGGGTTAGGCACCTTGTTCCGTCTGACTCTTTGCCAACATTGGTCCACGCCTTTGTGTCCTTGTGCTTAGACTACTGCAACGCCATTTACTTTGGGCTTTCTGGGGTAGAAATCCATCACCTACAGCTGGTGCAGAACGCGGCAGCCCAGGTTTTGACTGGGACAAGTAGGTCCTGTCATATTACCCCGGTGCTGTGCGAACTGCACTGGCTTCCTATACAGCGGTGGATCACCTTTAAAGTCATTTTGTTGACTTTTAAAGCCCTTCACGATCAGGGTCCGACCTATCTGAAAGACCTTCTGGTGCCTTATTGCCCTGGCTGATCTCTCTGCTTGGCTGACATGGGGTTGTTAGAGATTCCAAGAGTGAGTCTAAAATCTTCAGGCAGCAGAGCATTTTCTCACGCTGCACCCACTCTTTGGAATTCTCTACCATGCCGGTTACTGGAGTGCACCTCCATGGAGATATTTACAAAAGATTTGAAAACACATTTATGGCAAATGGCCTTCTCGGATAACTAAACTAATTTCAGTATGAGTGTAATTTTATTATAATTTATTATGTTTTAATATCTGATGTTATTATGGTACATTTTTATATATGTTTTGAAGATTTGTATTTGAAATTTGAATTTATGATCTTAAAATGTTCAGCGCCTTGATACACTGAAAGGTGCTCTATAAATAAAATTATTATTACTATTATTGTTACCAAAGCTGAGGGTCCTGACATTCATAGACCCAGCTTCTGTGTCACAAAATGAGGGGGTGCCTGACATTTCTGCCTGAAAGCGAAATTGCAGTTCACTGGGCGAAACTGTATTTCACCCAGTGAATGTTAGATTACACCAGTGGAACATGGTTCTGCCTGGTGTAACGTTTTGAGTGCAGTGGAGCGAGGTGCTGGCTGAGCTGCTCCATGGTGTGGAGCACTAATGCTCCTGCAGCTCAGCCAGCAGGCTTTCAGGGATGGGGTTCAGTTCCTAGTAAGGGAACATTTTGCAAATTTTATTTTGCACCCCCCCCCAACTTTACTATCAACTCCGAGGTCCACTCCCCCTCGAAGTTGGTTGTTTTAGTTAGGGTGTGTGGGGGGCAAAGCCCCCCACATAACACAAGTCCCCATCGGGATTTCGAAATTCAGTCTCCCAACCTCAGTATAGTGTAGGTTGAGAGACCAAATTATGAGATATCATAATGTATCCCACTGGATGCTTTGTTAGGCAGCTTAAACGAGCAGACTGGATGGGCCTAGCGGTCCTTATCTGCCAACAGCATCTACGTATCTATGTAACTGCTACTACTGCACTGCATTTCTGTAATGTCATTGTGAATGGCTTTCGAGTGTTCTTGGATTCTTTACTTAAGTTTCCTGGTGGCGCATCCCATATAACATTTAGGGTAACAACACCATGCAGCACAAAACAAAAAAAGGGTGTTGCAACTGATAAACTGCCTCACTTCAAATTGTTTCTTGGGGCCAGGAGCTGACTATTCCATATTGTTTGTGTTATTTGCAGGTGTTCTGTTGGTGACACTTAGAAAAGCCTTTGATTTGGTGTGCCATCTATTATCTTCCAGTGCTTTCACCGGTAAAGCCTGCAAGAGTGAGGAAGATTTGATATTGCTTTGGGGGGGACTGAAATATTCATCATGTGATTGTAAGATGAATAAAAATGGAGTTTACAAACTACACAGTTACTAATTAAATATTGCGTAGGAATACCAAAATTAGGAAAAAAACTAATTATATTTTTTTAGCCGTCATGTAATTTTATGTATCGATACAAAATAATAAACAGTATCAATACAGTACATCATTACAAAAATATTGTATTGAGACTATGTATTGCTGATTTTTGGCTGTGGCACAGCTAAAACACATGTATTAATAATATGCTGTAAAAGCAGAGTCAGATAGTATTAATACATATAGGATAGTACTGACACATAAAACAGTATCATCTAAGAAAATTCTTAATGGCTGGACTCCAAGCTTTCATTTAAAAAAAAATTAAGTTTCTAGCCCAACAGTTCCAAAGTTAGCTCTTTCAAAAGATAATGTGCTGGATTTTCAGAGCCCCTGTCAGTTCCGCTGCTGAGAGAAAAAATTGGCGTAAGTGGGTCATCACTTGTGGAACAATAGTTTTTCCTGCAGCCATGGTATTCTCAAAGGTAGAGATGGTTTATGATCAGCTCCACAGTTTAAGGCTGATTGTTGCCATTGTTTCAGTGTAGCTGCAGGAAAATGTTACATCCAGTGGGAATAGGCATAACATCCCCCACAACTGCACAAGCTGAAAATGCAAAGCTCTGCAGGTGCAGATATTTCAGTTTGCATCAGCTGCTATGGAGTGGGACTTAGTCCCAGATGGGCTGAAAATCCAGTCCAATGTCTTTAAAATGTAATAACTTTGGAACCGTTAGCACATGGGACTTTTTTTTTCCATGTAGGTTCTTATCACTTCTAGGCAGGCTGGGCAGCTGTATTAGCCCTGTCCTATATCACTCGGCCATACCAAGACTCTGCCACTCCTCTGTGACCAGATGGACCATTGGTGCTTGCAGAGCATGCTTCATTAAGCCCTGACTTCCATTGTTTTCCTGATGATTTTCTTCCCAGGCATGGCTGGATGTGCAATGAGCATGGTGTGCATGCTCCACCTTTGCAGAGGTGCTCTCAACACTCCAGAAGCCTGCCCTTCCCCAAATTGTGAGACTACCCACACACTGCCATCTGGATTCCATCAGGTGGCAGTCGAGCAGTTAGTAGTGGGATCCCCCCTCCCTGAGAAAAGAGAGTTGTCCTACGGATACTCAGTCTTCCCTCCCCTGCTGAGCCCCCAAGTGATCTGAGTCCATTCCTGAACTCAGGTTACTGGTACGGCAGCAGGGAGGTATGGATGCCTCAATCCACTGTGCCACTGGGCTGGCCCTACACTAGAGACTTTTTTTAATGAAAGCTTGGAGTTAGCCAAGTAGATATATCAATAAGATAGTACTACAGTGAGCATACAGCGGGATCTACACTGTGCACAAATTTCACAAACTCGAAGCTCCCCCTCCCAGAATCCTACTTTCGAGATCCTACAAATCCCTGGACCTCCCCTCATTATTAAATGAGTTGGGCAACTACAATTGGTCATGCATCAGTCATTTCACCTCGACAGATGAGGCACTGTTGTTCTTTAAGTCCAACTTCATCGCCATCTGGGACCGCTACGCCCCCCTCAGACGGTCCAGAGTCCGAGGTGTTCATCTACCATGGATCTCTCCCGATATCCTAGCCCACCTCTGAATCCAAGACAAGGCCTGGAAAACCTATAAGACCTCCAAATCCCTGGCCGACCTCCAGACCTATAGAGCACTCCGCAATTCTAGTACTAAAATAATCCGCCAAGCAAAGGCCAACTACTTCTCATGCGCATTCAATTCCTCCTCCCATTTCCCATCTCATTTCTGGAAGGTGGTCAAATCACTTCTATGCCCACCATCACAACCACCAATCCCATCCCTGCAGGTTGGTGGTCACACCATCACTGACCCCTCAGCAGTTGCCACCTTGTTTAACACTGTCTTCACTACCAGCCATGCTACTCCCAGGGCCACCTTGCACCAGGCTCAGCATGCCCCCATCGTCACCCCATCTTGTGGCGCTGCAGCTCAGCCTTTCATCTTCCTGCAAGTCACCCCTGATGAGGTATACAATGCACTGGTTGCCCTTAACCCTGAAAATGGAAAATGTCCCACAGGGTTGGACTCCAAAATGCTCCACCTGTCGGCCCTTGCCATCGCTCAGCCCCTAGCTGCCCTATTTAACTTATCATTCATCCTAGCAGAAGTCCCCACTGAGTGGAAACATGCCACCATAATCCCACTTCCAAAGGGTGGTGATGCCTCAAACCCAAGCAACTACCGGCCCACCTCCCTCCTACCGACCCTTGCCAAGATACAAGAACACCTGGTTCTCTCTTACCTATCCACCTATCTGGACTCCTCTTCCTTATTTTCCCCCTACCAGTCTGGCTTTAAGAAATCCCACTCCACTACCACCTCCCTTCTTAGGATTACCAACTCCATCCTCTCAGGGATGGATGCTGGCCACATCACTGCTGCCATCTTTATCGACCTGGCAAAGGCTTTTGATACAGTGACTAACTCTCTTCTCCTGACAAAACTTGCTAAGGCTGGCCTATCTGGCTGGGCCACATCTTGATTCCACTCCTACCTCACTGGTAGATGCCAAGCTGTTCGTATCAGAGCGTCCATGTCGGACTCCTTCCCAATCATGTCAGGAGTGCCTCAAGGATCTGTCCTAGGCCCCCTCCTATTCTCAGTCTTTCTAAATGATCTGCCCTCCACCTGCATACACTCCACCATCCATATGTATGCAGACAACATGGTGCTATACACATCCGGCCCCTGGCCCTCTGAAGTTACGTCCAGACTTCAGCATGACTTTATCACAGTCCAGCACTGGCTCCACTCAAATAACCTCCTCCCAAATGCTAGCAAAACAGTCTCCTTAACCTTTGGGATGAGGCAGAAAATGTCTAGGCTCCCTTCACCATTAGTTTTTCACACCCTGGAAGGGTCTCCACTAGAGTCCTGCACTACCTTCAGATACCTCGGTGTCTGGCTTGACCAGCACCTCAACTTTTCTGCACATATTGACTCCTTACTTAAGAAGCTGCACCCAAGGCTTGGTGCACTTTACCAGAATTGTGACAACTTTCCCTTTCCAGCCAGGAAGGTCATTATAAATAAAATGATCCTCCCAGTCCTCAACTATGAGGACGTAGTCTACAGTGCCGGCCCAAAGACCACATTAGCTAGGCTGGACCAACTCTTCCACTCTTTTTGCCACTTCACCCTAAACAGACCCTACTCCACCCACCACAGTGCCCTATATCAAACTATGAACCTCACCTCACTTGACTATCGCAAGTTAATTCACTGCACAAAAATGACGGCCAAGTATTGGTTTCAGCGGCTCCCTTCCTACCTCTCCGACATCTTAACAAACCCTAGCGCACAATCATACACACTCAGAAACTCAGACTCCTGATCTCTAGCTGTCCCATACCGATCACCCTCCACTGGGCAATCAAGGTGCAGCTACCGCATTCCCCCACTATGGAACACCCTCCCAGCTAACATTCATTGCTTCACCTCCCTGTCACACCTAAACTCCATGCTCCAAGATCATTTTGTCCCTACCTGTGCTTGTGTCTAGGAGCCTACCAACTACTAGGCAACTCTCTGGGAATGTTGGCACTTAGCAAATTTGCAATTTATCAGTATCTAACTATTGTCCACTCACCTTATACTGTATCTCATATGGCTCAAAACTTAATTTTGTGGTACACTTGCTGTATGTAACTGTGCTACCAACTGCCACACTCGGTCCTGTATGTAGTGGTTTCTGAACCAAATGTTAGTGATCTTCCACAATGTATTCACTTGTGAATTCTGACTTCAAGTGCTTTCTCATACCATACGTACTGTGGTTACCAATTTGTTTCTCTCAAGCTACTACTGACATGTAACCAGATCCAAATGTTAATATTTCTCCCACTATGTATTTTCTTGTCTATACTGTGTAAACTGTTCTCCTGTGTTCTCCCCTCCCCCAGGATGCATCTGTAATTGAGCAGTACTCTGCTCAGTATGCCTTCCTGGTAAAACACTTAAATAAATAAATAAATAAATATAAAAAATGTAAATTGTTACATATCGATATAACAAACACAAAATGGTTCTTCAAATTTTTATAGTCCAGTCATTTTAAAAACCTATTATATAAACATGTATAGACATGGAGCAACACAGTAGAACTGCATCACTAGGATCTATACATGTTTATCAGATGCCAAGTTTTCATTAAAAAAAAATATTTTTCTATGATTACAGTTCAACAGTTACAGCTTTTAAAATGTAATTTCAAGCATTATAAAATATCATAAAAGATTACTTTTGGAAATGGTTAGAAGATACTAGTGGCTGTTCTTTCTAGGAATAAACACATTCATTTCTTGTTTCCAAGTGGCTTCTGGTAGCTGCTGTGGACAAGTAAATCTTTAAGGTTTTTGCTTCTAAAACACAACCTAGGTGTTTTACTAAACAGGCCCAGTAGAGAAGGATCATTGGCAAGAATCTTTCACTGTTCACTGGCATCCCTACTTCTGATCTTTGGAACCAAAGGGGTCACTCTAAGAGTTTCCTTGGCCTTCTTGTCAGCCCTACTGATGACTAAAGTTGCATACCCACCTTCATTAAACCTGGCACTTAGCACTGCTGCTTGGCTTATAAAGCTGTTGATCCCAGACAAAGTATGTCAAATTCTTGCTAGCTGTCCAGTCTGTATGCTGTCTATGAGATGCTGGGGATGAGCATGGCTGGCACAGAACAGAGTATTGCCAGTTGATGTTTTCTGATAAGTATTAGTGTAACCCTGTAGTAGATTCATATATTAAAAATTACAAAATGTAGGTAGGTTCATTAAGACCTACTGTACGTCATTTACAACAATGTCCCATACCACAATAATGTCTTGTAAGGTCACACTGTAAAACAAAATGCATTAATTTATTTACAGTACATTCACAGGATACAGTGTAAAAGGAGTGGCATGCCACTTAATGGCATCACCATACTCTGTAATGACTGGAACAGCCTGGAACACAATTTTGTGCAATTAGACATAGAAAGATAACATTTGAAGGAATGTAAATCTACCAAACCAACAGCAAACCTTTCCTGTAATGTCATTTATATGAGATTAAAAGAAAAAAAGCTCCAATATAAAACCCAGATATTTAAAAGATGAAATACAGTAGATGATCATGGAACCCCATTAGAAAAAAATTCTGAAGGAAGAAATAGTCAGACAAGAAAGAAGAAACTATTATTTTCATTTAGAACAAAAAGTTTCAGCAAACTAGAATTTTTTTTATCAAACTCCAGTTGTAATTGAGAAGTAAGAGACTTCACAGACAAGTATGAATAAGAAATGACAGTATCATTAGCACTGAGTTTCACTGAAGAAGGGTAAAGTCAAAGTCAAATTTCATTTATAAAAGGTGCTTTTCCAAAACCAAAGTGCCTGTACAATATAGTGCTAAAAACTCTTCAGATTAAAATCCCAAATCATAAAAACTCCAAAGTCATGTTAAAATCAAATCATCTCAGGAAATGCTAATTCAAATAAATAAGTCTTCAATGCAGACTTAAAGGACTCAGTGGACAGGCACTCTCTCACCTGACTAGATAGAGAATTCCACAAGGTCAGGCCGTAAAAGCAAATGCTCTGGCCCCCAAGGTCTTCAAATGGACCCTGGGAACCTCCAGCAATCCCTCATCAGTGGAACACAGCAGGCAGTAGGGACAAAGGAGGTCTTGTAAATAACATGGGTAAAGACAAGAAGGAAGAGGATTAATAGAAAAGTGAAAAAAGGATAGGACCCAAAATATAACCTTGAGAACGGAGAAGAAAGGATCACATTCCAATGGACAGATTGTGAATATGTAGATAAATAGGAAGGGAACCAGGAAATAACATATTAGAAAAAAACATAATTTTAAATGAGAATAAGGAATATCATGACTGATGAGACTGAAAACCTTGGACAGGTCAATAAAATGGAACCAACATGCTTACTCCTGTTCAAGGTCTGAGAAACGTCATCACAAACATCAACTAAGGTGGTAAGAGTAGAGTGAAAATGATGAAAACCAGATTGAAAGGCAGAGTGTATTGTGCTTAGACAGGTAATTTGTGATCTGATTTTGCACCATACTTTCTAAATGTTTTGATAGAACTAGAAGTAGATCATTTAGATGATAATTCTCTATGGACAAGGCAACCCTGCTTTTATGAAGAAAAATTACAAAGTATCTTATTCAAACTGCAGGGGAAATTTTGGATAAAAGAGAAAGGTTAGAGAGTTATAGTATGTAATACAAATGGCTGTTACCTCAGCACCCACTTTCAAAAGAATATTGTCCAGACTATCTTTTTTTTTTTGCAGAACTAGTTCTAGTACCCTAAGAAGGAGAACACTTCTTCAATTTCAACACTTTTAAAATAAAACTGAGGATTAACAGGCATGTCTGAGTTCAATACAGAAGAAAAAGGACTAGATGGTGATCCACTGTTGGCCAAAACTGAAGATGGTGCTTCTGTAAAATACCTATTAAATAGATTTGCAACACCTGTATCTACCATAAAGAGGAAGAAATGTCAATGTAAGATAAATGAACAACCAAGATGTTGGATTGTACCTTCCATAAGAAATTCATATAGCCCCAGCACTTCTTAGGGTTAATTGTGGTGGCATTTGACTGATCTTTCTAAAATAGAGGCTTGGCTTGTCTTACAGGCAAGTTGTACTGATTAAAAGCCTTTTTATAAGCAGCTCAGACTTAAAGACAGTTGGGCAGTTTAGCTCATCAATGCAATTTATCTCTGTGCTTCATCACTTTTATAATATGAAAAGAAACCTAGGGGGCATGACTCAAACAAACCCTCTTTAAAACTATGGGGGCATTAAATCACATTAATGCATGCACAAAAAAATTCCACCCCTGATTAACATTAGGCAATGTGAACAAGAAACCACTGTCCACATTACAGAGGTCCTAGAAAAAAGAATCCCTATTAAAATTGTAAAAGCTATGATGTTTCAGAAAATTTGAACTCATTTTTGGCAGTTGACTTCTAAGTCTGCAAAAATAAATTCATGATCACTTAACCAGTTGCAAAAACAGCTAAATGGCATAACTTTTAAACCTGGAAAGATAAAAATCAAATCTAAAACAGAGGCTGACTGATGAGTGATGTGCTTCCTAGTAGATTCTGTAATCAACTTAAATAATCCAACAGTAGCTAATGAAGATTTTAGACATAGGTCATGCAAAAAAAAACAAAAAAAAAAAAACAAGGAGCATTAAAGTTGGAGATAAGCTTTAACTCACTCTGTCAAAAGTTTCATTAAAATTATACAAAAAAAAACTGGACTGTTCAAGGCTGGGGGAGCAGTAAAATCAGCCCAAAGAAATGTTACCTTTGGTATCCCAATAGACAAAGCAACAATATTAACTGATGAAGCAATGATTTCAGATTTTTAACAAATGACTTTAAGTTCGGATTGAACATAGACAGTGTCATCACCATACTGATTCCAAATCATCAGCTACGAGTTGGATGTCAAACAAAATCTGTCTGCACTGGTTTTGAAGGTGAAAGATAAATAGGTGAAAGATAAATTCCATCATGTTTTTCTTTCCCTTCACTTTTTTCTTTAATTACTACATTAACTGTGTACCACTTAGAGAAAAGTGATGGGAAGAAAAAAAGTGATGAAAAATTTAAAAAGGAAAAAATTAATAATTTATTGAAAAAATATTAATCATGAAATAAGGTGAAGGTAGCACTATGCAGGGCACTTTTAAGAAGTTAATTATTTTTCTATGGTGATTTTAACAATGTTCTTTACGTATTTATAAATTATGTTAAAATGCCATGGCTGTGCATTAATTTAGAAGCTGTCCCTTTAATGTTATTAATTCCTATGGAAACTGGACTATATAAAAGGATGGTATTCCCACCTAGGACCAGCTCTGAGGATGGAGTCTTTTGGCTCTGAAACATCAGCACATCAGTATGCATGCTGACCACACATCTGTGGACAGGTTCAAGTAGCAAGAGCAAAGCCTGAAGATGCCCCTGGCCTGGGTATTGAGCAAGTGTGTTTAAACAGCGCATGTAGATTTCTGTCCTGTAAGTCATGGTCGGCTGTGATCTGTGGTGGTTTTGGCTTACATCAGGAGAGTGGACATTCTGGTTTGAGGTATCTAAAATGAAGTGGATTTAGGCAACTGAGCCATGAAAAACAACAAAATTCCACTGGATTAAGCAACAGAGCCTAGAAGAAAAACAGACACTATCTATGAACTGGTGCAGTGACTATTTTTGTATTGACTTTTCCTACTGACTTTATTATACAATTTTTGCCTGTTTTAAAACCTCATTTAGCATCTGCATCAGTATTTAAAGAAAGACGATTGCATTGTACTGCCTAAAATAAAAAGTCACACTTGGTTGGTAATAAATGGTTGTTTGCCATATGTGTACTGTGTGCTGATAGACCTTTCCACTACAGTAGATGCTTTTCTGTGCAATTTTCCCTGCTATCTAGCACCAAGTCCTTTCATCCCAGTGTTTAGGGAAGTGAGTACAACCAATTTGGTTCTTTCTTTTTATATATCTGTGAAGATAAGATAAATCCTGTCTATACAATATTACTGTACATGTGAAACTTTTCTTTAAAAATGTTGAAGAGCACAAGGAGTTCTTATTACTAAATGAATCATTACGCTGATACAGCATGCTTTTAATTGGTAAATATCCTGTAAACTACTGGAAATGGGACAGTAACATTTTATAAAAGGCTTTTAAATGGCTATTACATGCATTGACACAAAGGGTGGAATAATAATGTTACTAGGCAATGGGGAATACCAAAACATTCAGTTTAGTGAGTAACAGTGATTATTTCTAGTAGTTTCACAATTTTGCTCATGTTCCAATTAAAATTTGAACTAATTATCTCTCGGTGTACTGGTTCCTCCTAGATGGCTGGGGTGAGGAGTCATTTTTTACTTTGAGTTCTGGGAAATCCCTGCTCGAGTCTGGTTGAATATTTTGCATGGTAGATGTAAGGAACTGGTTTCAACTAACAATGGAGCAGCTCATACATTCAGTAGCCTTATGTTTAGAAGGCAATACTGCAGAGTACTGGAGAACTTGGATGTAAAGGTTTGAATTGTGCCTCATTGCCAGTGGGACTCCTTTCCATGAGGGTGACATGTGCCATATTGCTGGGGGTTGATGGAAATAGTGAAGTAAAGGTATTTATTAGTTTTGAATTTGAGAATACAGAAGATAGAAACAAACTAGGAAAGTTAAAAAGAGAATTTTCTGCAGTATTGTGAACCAATAAAAATATGGCAGATATGACACCTGTTCTTCACTATAGCACAGGGGCAAATGGAAATAATAGATGCATATATGATTGATCTAAAGAACAAGGTGAAAGATTGTGAGTCTTGGTCATTTACAAAATCACTGATCCACAATCCAGTAGTACTGTATGTATCATCAGGGATAATTATCTTCGAAGCAGACTTCTTAGAGAAGACTTTCTACTGAAAAAGCTATTGATATCTGTCATAAGCTGGGTAGGCTCAAGATGGGTCAGAAGTTGGTCAACTGGGTGGCAAACTGGTTGACAGGCAGAAAACAGAGAGTGGTGGTAAATGGTATACAGTCAGAAGAGATGCAAGTCACAAGTGGGGTACCTCAGGGATCAGTCCCGGGGCCAGTCCTTTTCAATATCTTCATCAGTGACATTGCAGATGGTCTGGAGGGTAAGGTTTATCTGTTTGCAGATGACACCAAGATCTGCAACAGAGTAGATGATCCAGATGGGGTGGGCAGAATGAGAAGAGATCTGGATAAACTAGCAAAATGGTTGGAAGAGTGGCAACTGGGGTTTAACTCAAAGAAGTGCAAGATCATGCACATAGCAAAGAGAAACCCTGAAGCCACATATAGCCTGGGAGGAGAGATGCTGGCAGTTACAAGGGAAGAAAGAAACTTGGGCATCATCTTCCCCGATGACCTGAAATCATCCAAGCAGACCTCTAAATCAGTAGGTAAGGCTGGGGGGATGTTGGGGTGTATTAGTAGGGGTATCACAAGTTGGAAGATGGTGCTGATAATCCCTCTTTACAAGACACTGATTAGGCCCCATCTGGAGTACTGCTTGCAGCACTGGAGGCCACACCTTCACAAGGGCATTGACCAAATTGAGGCAGTTCAGAGAAGGGTAACCAAAATGGTGCAATGACTGCATTAGAAAACATACGAGGACAGATTAATGGAGCTCAATATGTATACCCTAGAGCAAAGGAGGAAGAGAGGTGATATGATCGAAACATTCAAACACCTTAAGGGCATTAACAAGGTGAAAGAGTCTAACATGTTTCAATATAAGAAAAATAGCAGGACAAGAAGACACAGCATGAGATTAGAGGGAGACCAATTAAGGGGTATGTGAGGAAGTTCTTTTTCACAGAAAGGGTGGTGGTTGCATGAAACGGCATTCCTCAGGAAGTGGTGGATTTGAATACAGTGCAGGACTTCAAACAGGCATGGGATAGGCATAAGGGAGAAATGCAGATGAATTTGAATAGATAGACCATTGACAGAGCAAAGGCCGACAGCACATTCATAAGGTAGAAAAAGAAATGGGCAGACTGGATGGGCCTTGTGGTCCTTATTTGCTGTCAACTTCTATGTTTCTATGCATGTGAAGTTAGCTACAGCCCAGTAAAAGTACTAATTGATGCAACAGTGATGCAGGTTCACAAAGTAACATAGGAACATAGAAACATAGAAACATAGACTATGACAGCAGATAAGGACCGCTAGGCCCACCTAGTCTGCCCATTTCCCTACCTACAGGATAGGCCGCAGATCCTAGTTAACCAACAGCCTATTTCTTCCTACCCCACACAAGAATTGCCTTATGTCTGTCCCATGCATTCTTGAATTCTCCCACAGTTTTAGACCCCACAACTTCCTCAGGAAGGCTGTTCCATGCATCCACTACCCTCTCTGTGAAATAATACTTCCTGACATTGCCCCTGAACTGCCCCCCCATCTTTAAATTGTGTCCCCTTGTTCTTGCAAGTCTCTTTTTCTGAAAGATGCTACCCTCTTGGACTTTGTTGATTCCACTGAGGTACTTAAAGGTTTCTATCATGTCCCCCCTCTCCCTTCTTTCCTCAAGGGTATACATGTTAAGCTCCTTTAGTCTGTCCTCATATGGCTTCTCTTGCAGACCTTGCACCATTTTAGTTGCCCTCCTCTGGACTGCCTCTATCCTGTCTATGTCCTTGCAGAGATGGGGTCTCCAGAACTGGACACAGTACTCCAGATGGGGTCTCACCAACTGTCTGTACAGAGGGATAACAACTTCCTGTTTTCTGCTGATGATGCCTCTCCCTATACATCCCAGTATACCCCCAGCCCTCCCTACTGCCTTCTCACATTGCTTGCTAACCTTAAGGTTGTCTGATATGATTACCCCCAGGTCCCTTTCCTTTTTTGTTGTTGTTACTACCTCCCCACCCATTGTATATTCTTCCCTGGGTTCTTGTTTCCCAGGTGCATTATTTTGCACTTTTGCATTGAATCTAGCTGCCATACTTCTGACCGTTCCTCCAACCTTGCCAAGTCCCTTTTCATCCTTTCCACGCCTCCTTGTGTATCAACCCTGTTGCAGATCTTTGTGTCATCTGCAAAAGACATACTTTTCCTTCCAGTCCCTCTGCAATGTCACTGATGAAGACATTAAAAGGACTGGACCCAATACTGAACCCTGAGGTACCCCACTAATAACCTCCCTTTCTTCAGAGTGGACTCCATTTACAATTACCTTCTGTGTCCTGTTGTCCAGCCAATGTTTTACCCAGGCTACCACCCTGGGTCCCACTCCCAGGCTGGTTAATTTGACTATTAATCTTTTGTGTGGGACTGTGTCAAATGCCTTGTTAAAGTCTAGGTAGGCCATGTCCACAGCCCCTCCCTGGTCTAAACAAAGTATTACCAAGCTCAAGCAATGCAAAACAGAGTGCTAAAAAAAGTAATGGGCAAGAGAAAGGAACAATTTAAAGCTGGTAGTCATGGGTACCAGCATAAAAAAGTGCAAGTTACATTCATTTGGTCAGATATGTAAGGCCTGTCACGGAAATAATCACTTTACAAAGATGTACAAGTCAAGCCCCAGAAAACAGCACAGGGAGATACATGCAATAGAATAAAAACAGAAATTGTTTATATGAACTACTGAGATAAAAACCACAATAGAAGAAAGTAAAGTACTGGTTGAAGCTATTACAGCAACACAGATCAGTGACTGTGATAATACTAGAAAGAAATCTCAAAATAAACAATAGGGATGTTCAGTTTTAACTTGACACTGGAGCATAGTGTAGTGTGGCATGTGCGGTGTTACTAAGAAAAATGGTATCTGAAGCAAATTAATTTGAGTAGATCTAGTTACAAACTGGTTACATATTCTTGGCACCAGATGTCCAAAAGGAGCTTACATGTGCACACGAAGGCCAGAAGTATCATATATTGTTCCAATTCATTGAACAGAACTCACCTGCAATATTGGGTCACTCTGCATGGGCTCAATTAGGTATGCTTAAAAGGATCCTTTGTGTGAATCCACAAGATAAAGGTGAGAGAGACATTTTGAGTGAATATGCAATGTGTTTACAGGCTTGGGAAGTGTTCCAGGTCAGTACTATAGTCAGATGGGTCCTGATGTAAATCCTACAGTGCACCCACCAAGAAAAGTGCCTGTAGCCCCAAGTGATAACATCAAAACTGAACTTGATAGGATTGAAACAATAGATGTGATAGCCAGGTGACTGAACCTATCCATTGAGCGAACAATATGGTAACAGTGACAAAGCCCAACACAACTCAAATCTCATGTGACAAAAAGGACTTAAGCCATGCATCTAAAAGAGAATATTACCGATTGCGAACCACAGAGGACATTGTGGACAGAATGCCAAAGGCAAAAATATTTTCAGTGTTAAATTCTCACCAAGGGTTTTGGCAACTACAGCTTCATGCTCTTTGTCTTTTTAGTACAACTTAATGAGTACAGCGCTAAGCCATTTACGCGGAATACACCTTTTGGTAGGTTCCAATGCAAAAAACTTCTGTTTGGCACATTATCTCATCTGTACCCAAGGTCTTTCAGAAAAAAAATGTATAGATAATTGAAAGCCTAGTGGGAGTTGAGAATATTATTGATGTTATACTGGTACTAGGTGAAAATGTAGAGAAACGTGACCAGAAGCTCATTTCATTGATGGGCAGAGTACTAAGTAAAAATGTGAAATTGAACTGCAAAATCTGAATGACTGGAATAAACTACATAGGTCACATACTCAGCAAAGATGGCTTGAAGCCAGATCCTAGAAAGATGAGGGCCATTCAGATAGATGCTTCGTGAGCCTGAAGATAAGCCAGCACTGTTGAGGTTTATGGGTATCATTCAGTACTTAACAAAGATAATTCTCTGTCTCTCTGAATCAAGAACAGCACTGCAGAAAATGCTGGAGAACAAAATCCACTGGCACTGACAACAGCAACAGCACAGTAGCATTCAGCAGCTGAAAAACTTGGTTTCCCATTCACCAGTCATGACATTTTACAAAGTGCCGCACAGTGTAACCTTATCAGTAGATGCAGGCTCTGAGGTTATTGGCACAATGATTTTGCAAAGTGGTAAGTTAGTAGCTTACAGCTGAAGAGCACTCTGTGAATGCCAGAAAAGGTATGTACAGATCAAAAAAGAGTTGATAGCCATCGTCTATGTGTGTAAAAAAGTCATTAGTATGTACTGTATATGGGAGAACAGTACAGGCAGAAACTGACCATAACCACAGAGGCTATTTAAAAAGAGGATTAATCAAGCTCCACCAAGGCTTCAGAGGATTCTAATGTGAGTTCAAAGTTATGACTTGCAAGTTAAATACAAGCCAGGGAAGGAAACACATACTGGAGATGCACTGAGCAGAACATATTGTATTTGAAGGTAATGTTAGAAGAATCGATAGTGGAAGAGCTGGAGATAAACTTACTGATGTCACAGCTACCAGTAAGACCTGAGAAACTGCAAGAATTCTGAGTTGCTAATAAACAAGATGCTGAACTTCAAGACCTTAAAGAGGTTGTGCTAATTGGATGGCCTGCTGAGTGAAATCAGATGCCACTGAAATCAAACGCTATACAGAGAATAATGGATAGGTAATTGTGTGTTATGGATTTTTTTCACACACCCGAAGTGTGTGATGACCCATAAACCTCGAGAGCGAAGCTCAAGAGGTTTATGTAGTCATCATACACCGAGGGTGTATGAAAAAATCCATAACATCAAACTTACCTAGCCTTTATTTTTTATAATTGTTGCTGCGGAGGCTTAGATTGTATTTCTAGCAGCTTGAAAGAAACTGAACTGTACATGAATAAAACACAGTTGAAAATACTGTAGTTGAAATACTTTTTTGAAACAATGGAATGCAACAGTGTTAAAGTCTTTTATTTGAGAATGTCATATCAACTGGATTTCGGGTTATTATTGCCTTTGGAGCACAATAACCCTAAAATCTGGTTGGTATGCATTTTTAATGAAACAGTAATCCGGTTGATATTTATGGTCACCAGTAATTATTGGGTGTTTCATGATAAAATCACATACCTAGACTGACATAGAATTTTAGAAACATAGACAATGAGAGCAGAAAAAGACAAATGGTCCAACTAGTCTACCTGTGATAGTCTATCTAACCTTGGGACCTATTGTCTTCCAGGTTCCTAGCCCTCCCCATCCATCCCCCTATTCCCCTCCCAGTTTCTGTTATCCCAACAACCTGTATACGCTTAATTCTGTCCCAGCCATACCACCTTGGCAGGTCAACTTTTCCATTATTCCACTACCCTTTCTGTAAAATATTACTTCCGAATGCTTCTCCTGTACCTTCCTCCTGTCAGTTTCCACTTATGACCTTGTGACCTCAAATTCTTACTTATGCTAAATAATTCCCTATAGTCCACCCTGTTTATTCCTTTAAGGAACTTGAAGGTTTCTGTCCCATCCCCTTCTGGTTTCCAGCGAGTACATGTTCCATGCCTTGGGGAATTCCTTGTAATACCTATCTTGTTTGTCCTGAATCATCTAATTTACCCTTTGCTGTCCTTATCTTTCCTGAGAGGAGGACTCCAGAACTGGGCACAATGCAAACTTGTTGCTTGTGAAAATGGGCATTTTGCTCATCTTGCTAATAAGTATAAAAAATAAAAAATTAAAATAAATAAAACAATACTCCAGGTGATACCTCACCAAAGATTTATAAAGGGGTAGAATTACCTCTTTCCTTCTGCTGTCAGCACTCCTCCTGATGTACTGCAGCATCCTATTTGCCTTACTGTAGACTTCATTGCACTGGCCTGACTGAGCATGTCATTGCTGATAACTCCTAGGTCCCATTCTTCAGCCATAGTGCTGAGTCTTACCCCACCCATCCAGTACTCAGTCCTGAGGTTCTTGTTCCCTAAATTCCTCACCTTGCACTTTTTGGTATTCAGTTTTAACTGCCAAATCGTAGACCATGGGCCCAATTCCCAAAGCCCCCCTGAATGGTGCAAGGGGCTTGTACCATAAGGAATGGTGCAAGGCATGGCTTGCACCAAAGGATGCAGCAGGAACAATTTAAAAATGCAGCCTGTGGTGAACATGGGCTGCATGCACCAAACTGGGCTTGTGCCATCCTTGCAGCACAAAATGGGCTGCAATATGGTGCTGGGGGGCTCGCAGCAGGTGCAGGCTGCCATATCCCCTAATTCAGGATTTGCAAAACCCTCCCAGAGGGCAAATTTCTAAGTACCCTTAGTCAGGGCTGGTCTAAGGTACTAAGAAGTGTGTCCTCAGGGAGGGTTTTGAATCTTGAACCAATGCCACAGTTTCCCCCTTCCCAGCCCCAATCCACTTTTAGTAAAATAATCACATCCCTAGTGATCTAGTGGACCCAACAGCCCCAATCCCCTTTCATTAAAATAATGATCTCCCTGGTGGTCCAAGCTCCCCAATAGATATTTATTACACTGTATACATCTCTGATGGTCTAGCAGACCCTACTCACTCTTCCTGATAATTATTTATTATAGATATCCCTCTCTGTCCCAGATCTCCCTGATAAATATAGATAGATAGATAGATAGATAGATAGATAGATAGATAGATAGATAGATAGATAGATAGATAGATAGATAGATAGATAGATAGATAGATAGATATATCTATATATATATATATATATACACACACACCCCTGGTGGTGTAGTGAATCCCTCCATCCCTCATCATATATATAAATACACATATATATTATGGTAGGATGGTGGTGCTACCATAGTGAGGGTTGAGTAGCCCTTTTAAGGTTAAAGGGTTCAACTTTGTACCTTAATAACTTTGCTACTATTCAATGGATTTGCCTGAAATTTGGAATGCATGATCAAAAATCATACATCTTGGGATCTGTCAACTTTTATAGTGGTTGGATATACGGTTGTGGAGTTAATAAGTGAGATCTGCACGCACATTTATGTTTTTTGGTGAATTCTTTGCTCCCACCTACAGGTTGCATGGTTTGTGCGACTGGTCCAAAAACTACAGGGAACATGCGGCCAGGGTCCCCGATGTGTCTTTTGAAGATTTTGTGAAAAAATATTAAACGGTTCAAAAGTTATTCAACAAACAAGTTCCCATTATAAGTCAATGGGAAAGTTAACAAAACGTTCGACAGTGTTGCAAATACACTTTTTAGTGTTGCAAGTGACCCTAGTAGTGTCACAAATCTACCATTTTGTTTTCAGTTGGTGATCAGAAAAATGCTTGGCATTTAAAATTGGAACACTCTAGGAACACAATTCTTTTTGTGTTCACCTAGTTTGACCCTCAGTATGCTAGCCATGTCTTTATTTTGGGGTTAAACACCCCCAAAATATGTTTTTCAAATTTCTGGAAAAAGTAGTATCACAAAGTATTGTCGTACTCATGACACTTTTATGATTTTATTTGTGAAAGCGTCATGATTTGCGACACTATTTTGCTACACTGTGCCCAAAATAACAGGAATTCTTTGCCACCCTGCTGCAAAAGAATGGTTTGGTCTATTGGACTGAAATTTCGAGGGAAGACAGCCAACATGCCATAGATGTGCCTTTTGGTGGATTGGTGAAAAAATATTGGAGAGCTGCAAAGTTACGGCACTCCAAAGTTGACCTTTTTCCCATAAGATAATATTCGGCATCCGTCTACCTTTTGGGGCCCGTATCTGAGCTTGATCGAGTACGGACTTTCATCGGAAAAAGCTTAGCCCCCATGGAGCTAAGGACAAAACTAGCTAGGAATGTCAAAATTCATATGAAAGTTTCATTTTTTTTCTACGTCATGCGGTTCCTGAGATATAAGCAATTTAGTATTCCAAGTCCTCCTTTTCTGCTCCAAGGCTCATTATTATGCATACATTCTTTGTATTCACAGTCTTTTTCAATGCAGTTTTTGGAGAAAAGAAGGGTGTGCCCTTTTGTTACTGTGCCAGTTAGCATTTGCGTTTCCATTACCATTCGCGTCACCGTTCCCATGTACGCCACCATGTTCGTTACGGTTTACATTTTCTTTTGCGTTTCTGTTTGCATTGCTGTTACCATTTGCATTTCCATTACTGTTTATGTTTTTTTTTGTATCAGCCTGTGCATTGCCATTTGCATTTGCAGTTGACCTTCCGTTTGCACGTGTCTTTCGTTTTGCGTCATCGTCGCTGTTACTGTTACCATTGGCGTCTCCAATCGTGTTACCATGACCGTCCGCGTTATGGTTTGCATTTCCATACGCACTTGCATTTGCATTTCCATTTCTGTTTCCTTTGTCATTACTGTTGCTGTTACCGTTACCATTTACAAATCCAATTGTGGTACCGTGACCGTACGCGTAACGGTTTGCATTTATGTGCGCACTTGTGTTCGCGTTTCTGTTTCTGTTCCCTTTGGCGTTCTTTTTACTGTAACACTTAACATTTGTGTTTAAAATACTGGTGTCATCACTGTCCACATTATCAGTTGTGTTTTTGTACGTGCTTGCGTTTCCCTTTGCTTCACTGTTCGCTTTGGCATCACTTTGCGCTTGCGTTTCTATTAATGTTTGCTTTGCCATTTACGTTTGCGTTACCATGTGCATAACTGTTGCCACTTGCGTTTGCATTGCTGTTCCTCTTACTATGTGACAAGACATCACATGTGGGAGTGGGGCCCCGCGCTCACTCCACCGCAGTATATTCAATATTTATCGTCCTCATTCTCAAAAATAAGGGAAATTAGAGGCAAAAAACTCCATTTAATGCATCAGTTAGGGTTGCTCCACAGTGACAAAAGTGGGAAATTGTGTGTTATGGTTGAAAGCCCCTTGGACCCCCAGCCCACCCCACCAGCATCGGGTGTGCGCGTTGGGGTCATCAGTCTAACTCTCACCCCATTCTCCTATATCTCAACTTCTTTACACATGTGGTGTGAGAGTTAGGGCTGGCGACCCAATGTCGCGCGGTGCAGTTGAGGGGTGGGCTGAAAGTCAAGAGAGCTTTAACCCTAACACGAATTTCCTCACTTCACTAATAAACAACTGTAATGCAGTAAACAAATTTTGCCTCTAGTATATTATATATATATATATGTGGCAAAAACTCTGTTTAATACGTCAAGTTAGGGTTGTTTCACAGTGATAAAAGCAAGGAAATTCGGTGTAAGAGTTGCCACCACTTGCAACCCATGCCCACCCTGCCCCCACCAAAAGGCATCGGGGGGTGTGTGTTGGGGTCATTAGCCCTAACTCTCAGTAACACACGCAGTGACATAAACAGAAACATTAATGGAAACGGTAACGGAAAAGCAAGTGGATATGCTAACGGTAACGGTTACAGTAACGCAAACGCACATCCTTTTTTTCCCAAAAAGGTGCATTCAAAATCACTGTGAATACAAACAATGTAAGTATAATAATGGCCCTTGGAGCAGAAAATCAGCACTTGGAAAACTAAATTCCTTGTATCTCAGGAACTGTACGACGTAGAAAAAAATTTAAAATCTCATATTATTTATGACTTTCCAGGCTAGTTTTGCACTTAGCCCCCTAGTGGGGGACTAAGAATTCTTCCAACAAAAACTCCGTATCTTGAACCGTTTTCGAGATACGGGCCCCGAAAGGCATGGCGGACACAGTAATGTTAGCCTATGGGAAAAATCTGCAACTTTGGAGTGCCATAACTTTGCAGCCCTCTAATATTTTGTCACCAAATCTTGGCTTTCTTCCCTCCATATTTCAGCCCAAAAGACCAAACCGTTCTTTTACAGCAGGGTGGCAAAGATTCTCTATTGTTTTGGCCATAGTGTCGCACTTTCGCAAATGAAATCATGAAAGTGTCACATATGCGACATTACTTTGTGACACTGCTTTTTACAAAAATTAAAAAAACATATTTCTGGGGTGTTTTACCCCCAAAAAAAGACATGGCTAGCATCCTCAGGGCTCAACTGGGTGAACACAACAAGAATTGTGTCCCTAAAGGGTCCCAAATTTAAATGCCAAGCATTTCTTTGACCACCAACTGAAAACAAGATGGCTCATTTGCGACACTACAAGGGTCATTTGCGACACTAAAAACTGCATTTGCGACACTTTCACATATTTTGTTACCTTTTCCCATTGACTGTAATGGGAAACTTGTTGTTTGAATAACTTTTGAGCCATTTAATATTTTTTCACACAATCATTGAAAGATACATTGGGGAATCTGGCTGCATGTTCCCTGAAGGTTTTAGACTGGTCACACAAACCATGCGACCTGTAGCTGTGAGCAAAGAATGTGCAAAAATGCGTAATTTGTGCATTTTTTGGTGCTCTGTAGCTCCACAACTGTACATCTGACCATAACGTAACTTGGCAGGTCCAGAGATCTATGGTGCCAAACAGTGCATGCCAAATTTCAGGCAAATCTGTGGTGTGGTGGCAAAGTTATTAAGCTGCCAAATTTCAGATTTAACCTTAAATGGGGTACTCAGCCCTAACTATAGTGGCACTACTGTGCCACTATAATATACATATATATCCCTGGTGGTCTAGCAGACCCCACCCCACCCTGATCCCTGTTTTATTTAAAAAATCACCTCCCTGATGGTCTAGCAGACCCCCCCAGCCCCGGTCTGTCCGTATAATAAAATATCTTTCCCTGGTGGTCACACTGACCCCCCCATCCCCAATGTGCCCATGTGATATAAAGATATATTCCCTGGTGGTGTAGGGACCCAACCCAATAATGAATCAGGTGCCAGGTTCCTGGTGCACCAGCAATTGGTGCAAGCTACCATCTGCCTTTGTGAATAAGGCTCCATGTATCTAGCCTTTGCAGGTTACTCTGCATTTCCCTGATTCCTGTATCCACTGCTCAAAGGAGCTAAACCAATTAAACCAAAACAGTTAAGAAGCCAAATGCCACAAAAAATGCATGCACTTTACCTGGGAACTGTATAATGCAAACAGAGAGCATGAAATGTAGACAGGGAACTAGTGGAGAACATACACGACATGGCAGCTAAAGGCAAAATCCTGCTACTGGAGGATTTCAATATGCTGGATGTGGATTGGGCCACCCAGGTAGCTGCTTCAGACAGAAGCACAGCTATCCTAGAATCCCTGCAGGGGATTGGACTCAGAGAGCTGGTGCATGAGCCAACCAGGGACAAGTCAATTCTGGACCTGGTATGGACCAATGGGAACAGAGTCACCAAAATACAGGTGGAAGGGCAGCTGGGGTCCAGTGACCACCACATGGTGTGGTTCAACATGGAGACATGGACTCAGTTAAGCCACACAAGGGCAAGAGTATTAGATTTCAGGAGGGTGGATTTCACTGAAATGGATAGATGTATACAAGCAGTCCTAGGGAAAGGAGGGGTAATGGGGGGGGGTGGAACAATGGGAGAAATTATTTAGCCAATACAGCTTTATTCCTCCATTTGTATTGCATTTCGTTAGTGAAATAACTTTCAACACTTACTGTTTATTTTCTGCTGTTACTTCCTGGTCCTTCCAGTTGAGTCTGGCACTCATAGTGAGTTGTGGCTCACCAGGCCCATCCTCTTATACTCGTATGTAGCCATGTGGCAAATGCTTTATACATCAATTCCCCATGATGAAGGAGTAATAGCATTAGGAAAGCTGCTAGCCCAAAGACCAGATGGCATGAGACCAAAAACAGAGCTCTTTCAGGAAATGGCCAAGATTATTTTAAATAATAACTATTTCAAATGTAACAATGTTTATTATGGCCAAACGAAAAGAACAGCTATGAGCAGTAGCATGGCACTTGGCTACGCAAACGCATATATGGGCGATTTTGAAAACATGTAAATTCTAAATGAAGACAATAATGTTTATTATGACAAATAATTTTTTTGGAAATTTTTTATTGTTGATGTTCTTTTAATCTGGTAAGGAGATGACAATTCCCTTACAGAGCTTGAAATATACCTTAAAACTAGAAATTCAAACCTTAAGTTTACAAGCAACTCAGGTATCCAGGAAATAGATTTCCTAGATATTAACATAATGAAAAGGAGGTATCCAGTGAACACGGTGACTGTGATTGAGTGACTGCAAAAAGGGTGACTCAATCACGGCACCTGTGTTCTGGGCTACCTGGCAGGGTAGCAACAGGATAGGAGTGGGTGACTAGGACATCAGGATCTAGCTATATATACACATGCGGTGGGGGACCACATCGCATGACAGGCAGAAGGAGAGGGAGTGTATGTGGGGTGTAGTGTGGTGGTCGGCTGCCGAGCTGGCTGTGTGGCATGGTGGGTAGGGTGGGACACTGGAGTTGAGAGGGTGCCTGGTTCAGTTCAGGGCGTGATTACTTTTTGCATCAGGTCTAGTTGTTGTTTTTTTTAAGTTTTACACACACACACCTAACAAGCACCCCCCCCGGAACTGAGAATCCTTAAGTAGGGGGGTGCGGAGGGCACAGCCCCTGCATAACAGAAAACCATCACCAGTTTCATAGTCGCTGTAAGTGTACATCACCATTATTTATTTTAGGTGATGTACACTCGCCCAAAAGGTGATTGCTATTCCGTGATCACCGTTATCACATAGAAACTGAAAAGAACTAGAAACCAAGCTCTATAGAAAGAACATAAATCACAATACAACCTTATATGCACACAGTTTCCACTCCCAGAATCTGATTAACAGTATCCCACACTTCCAACTTCACAGGGCTAAGAGAAACTGCAGTCAAGAAACAGATTTTGAACCCGAGCAGGTTGAAATCATTAGTAGATTTACATTAAGAAAATACAAAAACTCCACTTTACAAACAGCAAAGGAGAAGGTCAAGCAAATTAATAGAGAACAGACCCTAATGCAAAAAGAAAAGACAAAAACAACAACAAGACAGAATAATTTTAGTACACAACATACAATACATATGCCTAAGACAAGGAAAATGATATTAGATAACTGGAAAATACTACTACAGAATCCAACATCTAGGGCTATCTTTTCGCAATGACAATATGTAGTGTCAAAAAAAGCCCCAGCTCTAAGGGACAGACTGAGGCATGCTGAATATGCACCAGAAAGAATACCAAAAGATGGACAGCTATTAACTTTGACCACTAAAAGAGGGGATGACATCATGTGGGAGTTGTGTGGCCTGTGCACACACCTCCAAGAAGGATATATTTAAGCATCCACAGACAGGCAAAGAATTTAAAATAAGGACGCACATAAACTGTAACTCTGAAGGAGTGCTGTATGTAATACAGTGCCCATGCGATTGTCTATATGTGGGGGAAACACTAAGACAGCTCAAGACTATAATTTCAGAACATAAGAGCAGGATTAGAAATTGAGATGAAAATTCATCCTTGGCCAGACATTACATGAGCAGAGGACATACAGCAGTTCAAATCAGGTTTTGGGGTATGGAAACGGTGCCTGAACCAGTAAGAGGTGGCGACCACAACAGACTAGTAAAAAAGCAAGAAATGTGGTGGATTTTTGAATTGGGAACATACACAGAAGAATGATGCCTTAACAAAGAGATAAACTGGCAGTCTGCTGGTAATAAAAGAGTAAATATGAGAACAAATGTGTCTATGTATAAGAAAAGAAACTAGAAACCAGGAGAAGAAAGGTTGCATTATAACATCCTAAGAACATAAGGAGGTGAAATATAGTGACTTCAGCTATCATTAGGATAGATAGAAGGATAAAAAAGGAAACTACAAATATAATAAAAAAGCATTACAGAAGATATTAGAAAAGGGTAACAAAACATACAGTCACACCAAAAATATGCAAGTGCAAATACATGAAAAGAAACAAGAACATAGGGAGGTCAAAAGAAGGTTGACCTCCATAAGGGTATCAACACAATAGATACACAGACACACTATAACAGTGCAGAAGTAAAGAAACATGATAAGGAACAAAAACAGAGGGAGGTCAAAGAAACATTGACCTCCATATAGATATTAATATAACAGAATATGAAGACACATTATTGTAATATGCAAGTGCAAAGGCACACTAAAACAGTGTGCAAGTAAAAAAATATAAGGAACAGAAACAGAGGGAGTTCAAAGGAACATTGACCTCCATGTAAGATATTAATATAAAAGAATATGAAGACACACTAAATGGTGTGCAAGTAAAAAAAAACATGATTAGGAACAAAAACAGAGGGAGGTTAAAGGAACGTTGACCTCCATGTAGCTATTAGTATATTAGAAAAGAAAGACACACTTTAGTAGTGTGCAAGTGCAAAACACACTATAATAGTGTGCAAGTAAAAAAAAAAACACGATAAGGAAAAGAAACAGAGGGAAGACAAAAGAACATTGACCTCCATGTAAAATATTAATATAACAGAATATGAAGTATGAAAACATCATAAAGAACAAAACCGGAGGGAGATCAAAGAAATCCTGACCTCCCTGTAAACATTAGCATAATATTAACTAACCATGAGCGATCCAAAAAATGACATAGGAGTCAAAAATATACAGACACACTATGCTATACTAATCCCCTTTCCATCCCCCCAAGGAGAAAACATGCAAGACAAGCTATCTATGAGAGATACACAAAATCAAATAATGTTATTTGTACACACATTTAGACAATGCAACACATAAAATGGATAAAAAAGAGAGCACTCCAAAACCAAGACACAAGCTGTGTATTAAGAACACAATAGGAAACCATGGCTTATACCCATATGAAAGCCATTTCTGCACCAAGCAGAAGCGTTACCTGGGTAACGAGTGGCATAATTTGTCACATGGCTACATACGGGTATAAGAGGCTGGGCCTGGTGAGCCACACCTTACTATGAGTGCCAGACTCAACTGGAAGGACCCAGAAGTAACAGCAGAAAATAAACAGTAAGTATTGAAAGTTATTTCACTAAAGAAATGCAACGCAAATGGTGGAATAAAGCTGTATTGGTTAAATAATGAAACAACTGGTGTAGCAAGGCAGGAAGTACACAAAAAAGAGACTACTATAAAACAAGTTATTTGAGTAGAAGTCTAAGCAAGTATACTGAGTTAAAAGGATAAAGGTGGCTAGAAATGAAAGAAAGCGGAGCACTTGATAAAGCTAGACTACACCAAGTTTGTGAATCATTGTGTTGAAAGGAGACATAAACTATTTTAATAATGAATCATATAACCATGAAAGATTTAAAGAATACATGCAATACTGTTTATTATTCATAGAGTAA
This sequence comes from Neoceratodus forsteri, assembly GCA_016271365.2. NCBI lineage: Eukaryota > Metazoa > Chordata > Ceratodontiformes > Ceratodontidae > Neoceratodus > Neoceratodus forsteri. Next base: position 961,658,818 of record CM028132.1, on the reverse strand, counting down.
AGAAAAAAAGAGTCCCTCTGGAAGAGTATGTATGCAACTTCTATTACATAAATTTAAAGTGCATTATACTGTATGTATATAACAAAACAGTGAAAAACTATGTAATCTGTGATTCTATCTAGGAAGACTATATTAAGAAGTGGAAATAAACCTGAGAGTTTAAATAAAAGTGATGATAAGCTAAGGTATGTGTAACCACCCCCTCGCTACTTTACACAGTTAGATACCCCTGGCACCCATAACTAGGCACAGACACTCAGAACATATTTAGAAATGGTACCATCCCTTGCTCTGGAAATGTATACCAGACTCATTACGCTAGAGATTAAGGGGTGGGGGTGTACAAAAGCAATATGACCTATTCTGTATTTACAAAACCAGATCCTGGGGAGAGAACCTTTTGTTAGGACTATGCTAGAGCTATACTTCTGGAGGGGTACCCAGTAAATCCACACACAGGAATCAATAACGTTAACTGTCCAAACCAAGTTGGGGTTCCAGAGTGTGGCTTTATTTCAAAAGATGGTTCTCTAAAGCAAGTGTAGAGCCCCAAGGTTTACACATCATGGCACTAGGAACTTGCAGAACAATCAAACGACTGTATCTGACAGAAAACTCGTTGTATTCCCACACTGTAGGACACTGAACATCTTGTATTGGTATTCCCATATAGTATAGGACATTTAACATCTCCTCCAGTGGCACTGGCCACAACTGAACACACATTTACTGACAGAACTCTTGTACCTTGCATTCCCATTTTTCATTGGAAATTTTACATTTCTTCAGTGGCACTGGCCACAACTGAACATTTCTTCTAGTGGCACTAGCCACAACTGAACATACATTTGGCTAATAACTAGCACATATAGAATAGTGTATGCTTGCCCATACACAACAAGGCTATGTTGCCATTGAGGAGATGTGATGACGTCATGCAGACCTCAAGAGTTAAGCTCGAGAGGTCCGTATGACGACATCACATCACTGAGATGGCAACATGCCTTATTGTGTTTGGGCAACCATACACTATTTTATATAGTATATGGTTCCACAAAACATAGACATTTTAATTTCACAAGGTCGATGTCATACCTTGTGTTCATGGTACTGCTCCTCGGTGCAATCCCACTCCGCACTCAATTCTGGTCCTCGCTGCAGTACCTCTCTAACCTCTATGCTACCGTGCCAGTAATTCCAGTAATTTAAAAAGAAAAAAAAAGATAATTTCCAAACTGGTAGTTTGGACACACAGAGCCAACTATGGCAGTCCATGCCCAAACTCGAAACGATCGCTCCCTAGTCTGCTCGCTAACCGGAACCGCCATTTTAACCTGCTTCTTCTGGGAACCAGTGCCATTTCTGACAATCAGGTACCAGTTCAAGGGGAAAAAATTGTTGTAATATCAGTATGACATCAGAACAATAGTGCAACAACTTTTTTGACCTTTGAGCTCTCCTACAACAACATTTGGAAAACCATCGTTTTCCATATACAATAAGCCCTAATCATATACTATAACCCACTTCAGGTGGTAGAATCCTCTTCAGACATTGGCCTTATGTCTAAAGTAACCAGGCACCCTTAATGGACCTGTAATCATGTACTGGTTACTTCAGATTGGGATCTGCCCACCCTTTGCTCCCAAATCCTTACCCAGCCAATCTTCAGAGTTACACCTTAAACATCTTGAACACACTTGGATAAATGCTTATTGAATGAAGCTTTCACATTCAGCATTTAAAACACTACACTGGTAGTGGAAGAACTACTGTAAAGTCCCAAACAATGTGATATAGTAATACCTCTGGGCATCACACATTTCAGCCAACTTTAAATGAGAACAGTCTCAAACTTCTGAATTCACAGAAGAGTTGTGCATTTCTCTTTTAGCCAGAGAACACAACAGCGCAGGTACTTGCTTTTTGCAGCAAAAAGTCAGATTCTACTCACTGTTAGACATTGCAGGCAGCTTCAAAACATCCTGAATCAAAAAGGGAATTGCCCCTAGGATCCATCCACTAGCACTCCTTTTCACCCTTCCAGGGATGAAAATCAGGAGACCCTGCTATAGGCAATGGTTTCCACCACTTCTCTTGGCAAACTGGAGAATCAGGGCTAGGGTGAGAAAGTAGGGCTCTCAAACTCAGAGCCCTCAGCTGAGCAGTTCTCACTCCTCACAACTTCAAACTGCAGCTCTACACTGACTACTGTCTCAAGATTCTAAGCTCCTTCCTCACAGCTGGCAAAGGCTTTTGCTGCTGACAGAGTTCCAAATGAGCTCATCACTTTCATCTCAGCTGAAAACAAGTAAACAAAAGAGTGGGCAGGTGAAAAACCCATTTACCTAGTTAATCACCAGCTGCCTCTCCCTGCCTAGCACTGATACTGAAAGGATTCTAGTAACCCCAGGGGACTGGGTGGTTACACTTACCATCACCAGACAAATGACTATCTGTAGTCATATCTCCATCCGGCACTAGGCCATCCTACCCTCGGTGTTACCTACAGGGAGGTCACGCTACTTCTCCTCTACCATATGCCAGGCACAGGCAGGTAACACTAAAGGAATAGAGGCCAGCTGATGAAACTTCAGCCCCTATCCTATGATCTATCTATGGATTTTAAGTGGCTCCAAGAAAATTGCCTGAAGCATGCCCTAACAGGCAGAATTGATGACCCCTATCATGAATCAGGACCACCAGCCTTCCTATTCCCCTAGTCCTCTATGGAAAATCTATCTGACTTATGCTGCCTAGTGGGGAAACCTATCCCCCAAACTTCCCAGGGTACCTGTGAACAACAAAAGGAAACATATACGACATTGCATTACATTTCCCAAAATTCACACCTGTGAAGAAAACATGTTAACACCCTGTTAACCATAAAAAATTCCTTTAAAAGATTCTCCCTAATATCAAGCCAAAGGAATGCTATTCATTCCATTTAAATGTGTGATTTTTTGAATAAGTTCTTTTAACCAATGAGAATTTTTTCTGTTTTTTTTTAATACCTGATCTGGGTTTAATAGATTGTGACTCTCTGAACAATTGCCATGAGTCTCTGAGGAAGGACTTGGTTGGTCCAAAAGTTTAGACATTGTTTTCTCTTTGTTACATCTATGCTGGTCCAATAAAAGGTATCAAACCATTTGCTTCTGGATCCATTGAGAACTGTATTATTTTGTTTTAGAATGCGATATCATGAACAAGAAGAACATAAGTAGATGGCCAGAACATACTGAGGTGCAATCAAATGACTTGTTTAAAGTGACAGTTGTAAATGAACATAAGAAAAGGAAGGTGGTTCCTTAAAGAAGCTATGAAATCAATGTAAGAATTTTTCTGCTGATAATTTCATTTATTATGTAAATAGATATTTAAAGAATGAAAGCAAGTGCAAGTGTAGCTCATATAAGAATACCAGATACAAAAATGGAACTTTGACATTACTAATAAAAAAGTTTACATTAAAAATTATAAAATACAAATAAGTACAAAAATGTAAAGATATTTAAAACATATTGTAAAAGTGATTTTTTTTTCATCTTTGATTGTAGTTCCCCAGATAAAGTCAATAGGTGAAATGTTGGAGCAAGTTGAATAAGGACTCAAAAGAAAATAAAAAACCTTTTACAAAATATTTTGAAGGTGTTGGATTGGGTTCTTTCAGAACCAGAGCGCCCACATCTTTGTTTGGTACTTTGATAGTTGTCCGGATCCAGGTACGCTCCACCCACAATTACAAGAAAAAAACAAAGAATAAGTGATTACCCACAAGACCCACCCCAAACCGTGTCTGTGTGGACTATTACTCGAAATCTCCAGAAATGACACTCTATGATACCTCTAGCAGAACCACCATCACTAACTTGAAATCCCTGTTTGTCAGGCATGGTATTCTAAATGAGGCTGTTACCAATAAAGGACCTCAGTTTTCTACTGCAGCATTCAAATGTTTGCAAAGGCTGGGAGTTTGTTCACAACACATTTAGTCCTGGATTTTTTTCAGTCTAAAGGACAAATGGAACAAATTGCTCAGACAGTAAAACACGAGTTAAAGAAAGTGCAAGACAGTGGTGGAGACCCCTATCTGGTACTGATGGAATATCTTACCACACTTCTAGAAGGCATTCAGTTCTAACCAGTACAGTTGCATATGGGATGCTGACTAAAAACAAAATTGCCAGTGTCTAAGAATTTATTACAACCAGAGCAGCCAATCAATGTCAAAGACACACTGAAGGAGAGACAGAAAACTTAGAAGTATTATATAACAGCACACCACCTGAAGTATTACATACAGAACCAAAATACAGGCCTTAGTAACTGGAATCCATTTTGTAGCAAGAAAAACAGGTCAAGGTCTGGACAAAATGGAAAATGAATATAGTGACACTACAGTACATGACTTTAAAAGCAAATGCATTTTATTTTTAAAGGCTTTTTTTAACCTTGTGGTTACCTAGTAGTCATACTTATACAGTGCTTCAAGTATGTACTTCATCTGAAATCAACCATGCGCTAAGACATATCCCTAGTTCATAGGTAGCTGAAGATATAATTATAAGTTTTAAATATAAGCTCTAGTTCAGTTTAGTCTTGTTTATTATTTGATTAAAAAATCATTACAGTCTACTTTGTCCAGACAATAGAATGCTCATGCATACACATGAGAAATAGAGAATAATGGATGGGGAAGTGTGTGATATGAGAATTTAATGCACACCCGAGGGGTGGGATGCTACATAAACCCCGAGGGCGAAGCCTGAGGGGTTCATGAAAGCATTCCACCCTGAGGGTGTGGATTAAATTCTCATTTCACACACTTTCCCATCTTTTATTTTTTATAGTAAACTGGCAAGGAATTTTTTTCCCACCCAAGTTCAGGCGTCTGTTGCATATAAATGTTTTAGAAAATAATAGACTTTTATGAATAATAACCAAAGCTTTATTAAGTGCAACATTACAACAGCAGGGAACATTTATATGAAAAAACAAGTACTACATTTATGCCTTTAGGAAAGTACATCTTACACATGTGCAGCCCCTTCCCATCCTGCTCTTCTACGAAACTGTGTCTGGATTCTGACAAGGAGGTGTCAAAGCAGCCACTCATTGTAAAATGCTTTTTTTTTTCTTTTTTTTTGTTTGGGTCAGAGAACATTTTTTTGACACTGCAAAGTCTGATGCTGGTGCCTGCTACCAGAACTGTTTGGCAAGTAAGCTAAATTTATCTCAGGAGGTTGCAGGGAAAGAGTTTTGTTTTTGACTATGGTGGTTGTTCAAGCAGCTGAGAGAAGAGTAGCTGTTAGGCTCGCATTGCACTCTGTTTTGCTGAGCGTGTGTTTGTCGTAACATCTGACAAATATCAACTTTCTCTGCCCATGAAAATAATTCCTTGCCAGTTATTATATATTCATAACTGTGAAAATTACAATAAGACCACTCTGACTAATATGTTAAGTTCTTAAATGTTTACAAAATCATAACCATAAGAAGATATAATGAAACAGGTATTTCTATACATTATAACATTTTCCAGCAGAAAAATCAAAAGCATCAGTAATTTAACTCTGGAAATCCAATGACATTTCATTGAAAAAAGATAACCAAACACATGAACAGATCTAGGTCCATTCTGAAAGGCAGTACAAGGATACAGAATAATTTTAATTCAAACATTGATCATTCAAATTCTAATTTGTGAGGTCATAAACAAGTCATTAACTAGTGACCACTTGGATCTTGCAACCAGATCAGGGAGTAAAGATTCAGGTCTGGTAATCCACATTCCTTCAGCATTCTGAAATGTGGAATCACCACATCCTGTTATTGGCGATTTCATTAGGCGTTTATTAGAACTATGCACTGCAGCCAGGTGAGTAAGGGTCACTGGTCTTGGGAATGTGCAATTGATACTTTAATGTGACACACAGCTAGCTATGTGAGCATGCACATAACTAGCTGTGTGTCATACTTAAGTAACACACTGCTAGCTACATGAGCATGCACAGGCCCTCTGTTGCAGCTGTGTGGATGTTTGCTCCCCACAGTGTACATCTGCTTGCTGCCCCCACCACACCAGAGTACAACCAAAATTGTTGTGCAGGGCAAGAGAATGGAGAAAGCAGACCATAGCAGGCAGTGTAACAAAGCAGATGACGACCGACTCGCAGATGGTTGACTGATGACAAAAAAGGTCAAACTCCATTCTGGATTTCTGTAAACATTATGTGTCGCCCACTGTCTCCCTCTGCAAGCCTCCCACTAGCCAACCCTCCATTAATGTTTCCAGATGCCTGTTCATTAAAACACCCTGCTCCCTCACTCTGAGACCTCTCCCTCCCATCAACCCTCCACTCCTGCTTCCCAGCACCAGTTGGCTAACACTACCCACTCCCACCTGTGTAAGCATTCCTACCCACCAACCCTCGTTTCCTGGCCCAGTCTGCCTTTTCCACTCAGCAGCTATGTGACAGGGCTCCTGATCTTAACTGTTGCCACCAGTGTGGCTATACTAGGAGGGCTTCCGAGGTTCCATAGTTCAAAATGGTGCATAAGAAATATGTCAATGAACCAGGCTGAGAGAAGTGGCTTATAAAGGCCACTGTTGAGCTACAGGATTGACTAGTACATCTTCTTTCCCAACCACACCCCAACATAAACAGACACTGCCCATTCAATGTTCCTCAAACCTGATGTGGAGAGACCACCTGGGTAACAGTATTTTTGGATTACATTCATGCCTTCGGTACTTGGCATCTCCTGTGAGACCATTAACATGAGTGCTGATTAATGCCAAAAGAGCTAGAGGCATTTTTTTGTGAGTGATGTGAAAATTTGTCTGCTATGCTATAACCACCACAAGTAATTACATACACAGCAGGCCACTGATAGGCCATCGTAAACTGGCTTGTGAAACATTAGAACCAATGCATTAAAAAATCCCTTCCCCAATTATGATGAAATCAACCTCTGCCATAAAATAAGCAATACCTGCATATGAGTTCAAGTTTGAAGCAAGTATATTATTTACCTTGCAGTTTCATACATTTACATCACTATGTAATACCAGCTACTGTAATACATAGTACACGGTACATATATTGAATGTATACTGAAAATGTAATGCATAACCCCAACGCCATTTTGGTTTCAGTACACAATATATCATTTAACACTTCACTTTGCAAAGTCTTTTGAAACAAAATATTGCCTTAAAACCATATACCACTCCTAAGTACTGCACTAAATATTAGGCATTTGCAGTACATAGACTGGAAGTCCAATAGCTTAGGTAATGTCCACTCTACCCTGGCTGACGTCAATCTAATAGAAACATAGAAGTTGACGGGAGATCAGGACCACAAGGCCCATCCAGTCTGACCATTTTTTCTACCTTATGAATATGCCATAGGCCTTTACTCTGTCAATGGCCTATCTATTCATACTCATCTGTATTGCTCCCTTATGCCATCCCACGCCTGTTTGAAGCCCTGCACTGTATTCATATCCACCACTTCCTGAGGTAGGCCGTTCCATGCATCCACCACCCTTTTTGTGAAAAAGAACTTCCTCACATTACCCCTTAATAGACCTCCTTCTAATCTCATGCTGTGTCCTCTTGTCCTTCTATTTTTCTTACGTTGAAACATGTCAGACTCTTTCACCTTGTTAATGCCCTTAAGATGTTTGAATGCTTCAATCTTATTACCTCTCTCCCTCCTTTGCTCTAGAGTATACATATTGAGCTCCGTTAATCTGTCCTCATATGTTTTCTGATGCAGTCCCTGCACCATTTTGGTTGCCCTTCTCTGGACTGCCTCCATTTTGTTAATGTCCTTGTGCAGGTGAGGCCTCCAGTACTGCATGCTGTACTCCAGATGGGGCCTAACTAGTGTCTTGTAAAGAGGAATTATTACCTTCCTCTTATGACTTGTGATACCCCTACTAATACACACCAACATCCCCCTAGCCTTACCTAGTGCTTTAGTTGTCTGCTTGGATGATTTCAGGTCATCGGTGAAGATGATACCCAAGTCTCTTTCTTCCCTTGTGATTGCCAGCAACCCCCCTCCCAACCTATAGGTGGATTCAGGGTTTCTCTTCCCTATGTGCATGATCTTGCACTTCTTTGCGTTAAACCCCAGTTGCCACTCTTACGACCATTTTGCGTTTATTCAGATCTCTTCTCATTCTGCCCACCCCATCTGGATCGTCTACTCTGTTGCAGATCTTGGTGTCATCTGCAAACAGACAAACCTTACCCTCCAGTCCATCTGCAATGTCACTGATGAAGATATTAAAGAGGTCTGGCCCCAGGACTGATTCCTGAGGTACCTCACTTGTGACTCGCATCTCTTCTAAGTGTATACCGTTTACCACTACTCTCTTTTCTGCCCACCAACCAGTTTGCCACCCAGTTGACCAACTTCTGACCCACCCCAAGCCCACCAGCTTATTAATCAATCTTCCATGTGGAACAGTATCGAAAGCTTTGCTGAAGTCTAGGTAGGTGACATAAACTGCACCCTCTTGGTCCATCACTCTGGTTACCCAGTCAAAGAAATATATGAGATTAGTTTGACAGGACCTTTCTTTTGTAAACCCATGCTGTCTTGGATCCTGTGCTCCTATGGATTCCAGGTGTTGCACTATCCTTTCCTTAAGGAGTGCCTCCATAATCTTGCCCACTACTGAGATAAGACTGATTGGTCTGTAGTTCCCTGCCTCCTCCCCGCTATCATTCTTGTAGAGTGGGATCACATGATCCCTTTTCCAGTCTTCTGGGACCTCTCCTGTGCTCAGAGACTCACTAAACAGTTCTGCTAATGGCTCTGCTAGTTCCACCCTTAGCTCCTTTAGTACCATGGGATGTATGCAGTCAGGTCCCATTGTCTTGTCCACCCTGAGCTTAGCAAGCTCTTGTAGGACCCTTTCTTTTGTGAAGGGACTAGTGCACAGCTCCCTCCCCCCTGTGTCCATGGTGCTGAGCTGTGGGCCTTGTCCTACCTTCTCCTCTGTAAATACAGCACATCACTGATCCAACCAGAATAAACCCTAGAACAGGTAATCCCTCCACCATCGATTGGGTCTTATCCAGCTGTCCATATAGACTTACAGGTGCAGGTGTCCTTCCAGATAGCATAATGTGACCATTCGCCAGTATACTGTGTCTACATAGCTACACTGATACATAGACAGTGTCGGCAGATAAGGGCCTATGGCCCACCCAGTCTGCCCATTTGAGCTTGTAAGTTCAGTTTGTTTTCCTAGAAGTCTGTTGCCCCTTACCCCTGACCTCCAGAATTCCTTTATGTCTATCCCATGCATTCTTAAATCCCGTGATTGTTTCAGCCCCCACCACTTCCTCTGGCAGGGTGTTCCACTTGTCCACCACCCGTTCTGTGAAGAAATTCTTCTTCACGTTTCCTCTGACTCATCCTCCCTCCAACTTCATCCCATGCCCTCTTGTCCTGGAACATCTTTCTCGCTTAAAAATAGTGTATTCCTGCACCCTCTTCCTCCCTGTAAGATAATTGTATGTCTCTATCATATCCCCTCTCTCCCTGCTCTCCTCCAGGGAGTACATGTTCAGTTCCTTCAACCTGTCCTCATAGGACTTGTGATGCAATCCATGTACCATCTTTGTTGCCCTCCTCTGAACCTTCTCTACCCTGTCTATGTCCTTACGTGGGTAAGGTCTCCAGAACTGTACACTGTACTCCAGGTGGGGCCTCACTAGTGTCTTGTATAGCGGAATTATGACCTCCCTTTTCCTGCTGGTGATGCCCCTGCCTATGCATCCCAGCATCCTATTTGCTTTACCTGCTGCCTTGTCACACTAATTCCCTACCTTGAGGTCATCAGAGATGATAACCCCAAGATCTCTTTCCTGCTTGGTGCATGCTATATCCTCACCCCCAAGCTGATATATTGTGCCAGGGTTTTTGTGCCCCATATGCATTATCTTGCACTTCTTTGCATTGAATTTCAACTGCCAAACCCCTGACCATTCTTCAAGTTTCTGCAGGTCCCTTCTCATTCTGTCTACACCCTCTGGTGTGTCTACTCTGTTACAGAGCTTTGTGTCATCAGCAAACAGTGAAATTCTGCCTTCTAGGTCCTGCGCAATGTCACTGATGAAGATGTTGAATAGGACGGTCCCAGCACTGATCCTGTGGTACCCACACTGGTCACTCTTCCCTCTGTGGGTGACAGCCATTTCTCACCACCCCTCTGTCCTGCTGCCCAGCCAGTTACCTACCACCACACTACAGTCCTGCCTGCACCCATATTCCCCAGTGTGTGTATAGTCTTCTATGTGGCACAGTGTCAAAGGCCTTGCTGAAGTCCAGATAGGCCATGTCCACTGCCCTCCCCTGATCCACCTTCCTAGTCACCCAGTCAAAAAATTCAACCAGGTTGGTCTGACATGACCTCCCCCTGGTGAAACCATGCTGCCTTGGGTCCTGTAGTCCATTGACAACCAGATGTTCCACCAATCTCTCCTTCACTAGTGCTTCCATGATCTTTCCCACTACCGAGGTGAGGCTGGCTGGTCTGTAATTCCCCGCTTCCTCTTTGTTCCCACTTTTGTATAAGGGGACTACATCTGCTGTCCTCCAGTCTTTGGGTACCTCCCCTGTTTCCAGTGATCAGCTAAACAGGATAGCCAGAGGTTCAGCCATCACCTCTCTTAGTTCTTTAAGGACCCTGGGGTGCACCCCATCTGGCCCCATCGCTTTATCAACTCTTATTACTTCCAGTTCCTTCAGGACCCTTTCTCGTGTAAAGGACTTGTGTCCATTTCTGCACCATTCTCACCCCTTGTACTCCTTCAGACCCATACCGCCTTTCTTCCTCGGTAAAGACTGAGCAGAAATACCTGTTCAATATGTCAGCTTTACTGATGTCATCCTCCAACGGCCCCCATCCTCCCCTTCAGTCTCACTATCCTTCCCTTTGCCTTTCTTTTTCACTTATGTACCTGTAAAGGTTTTGTCCCTCTACCCACTGATTTTGCAATGTGTTCTTCTGTCTGAGCTTGGCTTCCTTACTGACCTCCCTGCCTCCCTTTGCTTCTCCTGGTACTTTTCCCTATCCCTTCTGCCTGTGTCTTTTGTACTGCCTGAATGCAATCTTTTTGGCTTTCACTTTCTTTGCTACCTCTTTGGAAAACCATAATGGTCTCCTCTTCCTTTTCCTCTTCCTAACCTGCTTAATGCATAATTCTGTTGCTCTTGTAATCCCCATTTTAAATACTGCCCACTGTTCCTCAACCCCTGATTCATGCCCCATTCCCCTTAATGCCTCTTTCAAGTATCTCCCCATTTTCCCAAAGTCTGCCCCCCTAAAATCCAGGATACATGTTTTTGTGTGGTTTGGTTCTGCTCTTTCTGTGATTTCAAACCACAATGACTGGTGGTCACTGTTCCCCAGGTGCTCCCCCATCACACTGTCCCTGTTTATGAGCACAAGGTCCAGTATTGCCTTCTGCCGAGTAGGTTCCATGACCAGTTGCTTGAGGAAGACACCCTGAAGGGAGTCCAGGATAAATCTGCTCCTAGTTGATGCTGCTGCTGGGATGCTCCAGTCCACGTCTGGAATACTGAAGTCTCCAACCAGTACTACCTCACCCTTGTCTGCCATCCTTTGGATGGCTAGCATCAGCTCCCTATCTGTTTCTTCCTCCTGGGCTGGTGGTCTATAGACCACTCCTGTGTGGATGGCTGGCCCCATTTTCCTTTCCAGCTTAACCCACAGTATCTCTCCCCCATTTTGTTCCTCCTGGATCTCTGTGGCCCTTTTGTCATTTTTCACATACAGTGCCACTCCTCCTCCCTTCCTACCTGCCCTGTCTCTTCTGAATATGTTGTAGTCAGGTATGGCCATCTCCCAGTCATGGTTATCATTACACCAGGTTTCAGTGATGGCCACAATGTCCAGGTCTGACTGCACCAGGACAGCCTCCAGATCTTCCATCTTGTTGCTAAGGCTCCTGGCATTGGCACACATGGCTTTCCATGATTTGACCTCCCTAGACTGTTAAGCCATTCTACTCCAGCCCCTTCCTTGGTTGTCCTTTATCCCTGAAGGGACAAGACCTCTAACCCCCCACCCAAAATTGTAGAATCCAGTGATCTAACTACCTTTAATCACACCTTCCTTCTTGACTCCCTGTGCAATATCAACTGGAGCCCAATCCGTACCCTGCCCACCATTGACCTGGCACTGGATTACCTAATTGGCAGTCTCGACCATCTTAAACTGGAATGCCCCTCTCACCTGATGCAGGTCCAAAGGTAAGCCGGCCCCGTGGCTGAAGAAGAACATTAGGAAACTCATGGTTGAACATGATGCTGCCTGGAAAATATTCAAGAAAACTGGCCTACCCTCTGACTGGCACTCATACAGGCGACTTAGAAACACCTGTAAGTCTAAGAAACACCTGTAAGTCTACCTTGACCACTGCCAAAAGAAAGTACTGTCATTCTTTGCAAACTGAAAAACTCTGTAGCCCCAAAGAATATTGGTCTGAGATAAACTCCCTCCTAAAGGAAAAAACTTCCTCCTTTCCTGACTTGCTTCAGGCCAAGGATATAATACACTCTGACCCTTCCTCGATTGCCGAAGGTCTTAACAACTTCTTCACTGACCTCAGCACCTACACCTCCCAATTTACTATACCCTCCTAACACCACTACTGCACCTTTCCATGTCAAACTATCTGCCTACAAAGAGGAACTCAAGCTCCTGAGTAACTTGAGGGAACATGAATCACCTGGCCATGACTCGCTAGAGCCCCTCTACCTAAAATGGGGTGCCCCCGCTCTGGCCTACCTGATCGGGGATCTGAACAACAGATCCTTGCTAGAGGGAATAGTTCTCACTAAATGGAAGGCAGCCCTTGTCATCTCAATTCAAAAAGAAGGGTTGACTTCATCAGTGGAAAACTATCAGCCCATCTCCATACTTTGTCACCTCGCTAAGGTACAAGAATGAATTCTCTGTTACCAATTACAGGATTACCTAGAACAGCACCAACTTCTGTCCCCTTATCAACATGGTTTCCATAAAAACCACAGCACTATCTCAGCTCTTATTAAGGTTGCATCAGTCATTCAACTGGCTTTTGATCAGAGTCAAGTAACTGGGGCCATCTTCGTGGACCTCACCAAAGCCTTAGATTTGGTGAATCATGAACTGCTTCTGCAAAAGTTAACTTCACTGGGACTTGATATGCACTCCCTAACCTGGATCAATAGTTACCTCACTGGCCACTCCCAAAGTGTTACGTGGTCCACCTGTCACTCCTCCTTCAAACCTATTGCCCTTGGCGTGCCACAAGGTTCCATACTAGGGCCACCACTCTTCTCTCTATCAATGAATTACCCACCTTCTGCAATGGAGCAACAGTACAGCTTTATGCAGATGATACCATCATCTACAGGTCCTCTGCTGACATCCCATGGCTCAGTCAGCAATTGAACACAGACTTCTGTCAACTGGAAGCGTGGTTCCTAGTGAACAACCACCTTCTAAACACTAAAAAAAATAGAAGCAATGCTTTTTCTCTCCCATGCCCACAAACCTGACCACTGTCCTCAATTCTCCATTACCACTTGTAATGGAGATCCCTTAGAATTGGTGCATTCTTTTAAATATCTAGGTATCCTATTTAACTTGAGCCTGTCTTTTGAGGCACATATTAACAAAACCATCACAACTCTTCACCAAAAGCTGGGCCTGCTCTATCGACTCCACCCCCTTCTATCAGGAGATTCCTGCCAAAAAAATGCCACGGCCTCCCTCCCTCCTTCCTCTACTTTTCTATTGTGCCCCATTATCCTTGTCACTTAACTCCTCCCTCATAAAACAATTAAAGTAGTTGTATCATAGGATAGGACACTTTGCCTCAGGTGCCGCCCTTCCCCAACAACATCACTGCTCTGTACTAACATCTCCAAGTTGGCTGCAGCTGGAACATAACTTCCTCTATACCTCCCTCTGCCTTACTTTTAAGCTGACTCACCTATACACCCCACCGAGTCTTTCTGATATTGTGGTAAGAAAACTGACCTGCCGGACCCTACACTCCTCCTCTCTCCCTCTCCTATCTGTGCCATCCTATCGTCTAGCTGTAAGCAGAAGATGCTTTGCCTATGCTGCACCTTGGGCATGGAACCCCCTCCTCCAGTCTCTTCTGTCTTGCTATTCCTACCCCAGTTTTAAAAATGCCCTTCGAAACCATCTGATTGACTTAGAGACCTGCTCCTGCTTTAACTAATCAACCTGACAGTTTCTAGGTTTCATGCTCTGTGTCCTGTCTATCTGTATTATTAATGGGACAATCTGTCTCTGAAGGGTTGAATGTTACATTAGCTCTGTAAATTAAATATATGCTTAAATACTGAACATATGCTGTTACACCAATAAGTACAACTGCTGTTCTGGGTTCTATGTCATAACAGTGATCGCCGTTAGGGTGAGTGTACATCACCCAAAATTAATTTTGGCGATGCACACACTCGTGGCGAATACCAAGTGGGCACCAGAGATCTAGGAGATTTTTTCTTAATGCAGGGGGCCGCACCCCCCTGTGGGGAGTGTTGAGCCCCACACCCCCCAACTAATGGATTCTCAACTCCAGGGGAGGTGCATGTTGAGGTGGGTGAAATATTTGAAAAAATAAAAAGCCGGCTGCCATAAAAAAAAAAAAGCCTGTGCTGTGCTGGACCCAAACCCTGCACCCTGCTCCTTCCAACTGACCACCCTCCCCACCACGCTAGTGGTCCAGCTCGGCAGCTGCCAGCTACACCCTCTCCTGCATACCTTCCTCTCCTCCCCACACATGTGCACATGTACGCACGTAGCTTCCTGTAGCCCTGCCTTGCCCACCCCAGTATCTCGTTGCTACCCTGCCAGGCAGTCCTGAACACAGGTGACATAATTGAGTCACTGTTTTTGTAGGCGCTCAATTGCAGATGCCTTGTTCACAGTATACCACTGTTATGATCTGTAGCCATACTTGTCTGTATCTGCTTTGTTTTGCACTCCCCTCTCCCTGATATCTATGTTCTCCTCAAGCACTATGTGTATCTCTGTTTACTGTTGTAGCTAGGATCCTGGGTATCTTGGCATTCCTCATGTATGCATGTGCTTTTATTGTATGTAAAATACATTACCTACATTTCCCAACCCTCCCCTGCTTCATGTATTCAAATCATGTTCAATGTTTATGTTTCATTTTGTATTATTGAGCTATGTATTATATGAACATGACTATGTTATATTTTGTACTCCTTATCCTCTATACCTTCCCCCCGGGTCACCCCTGAAAAAGGGACTGCATGCTCTCAGCGGGCTTACCCAGTCACCAAAATTCAAATAATAATAAATAATAATACAATAGTTACACATTTGTACTGGTACCATAAGTAATCTTAGTACTCCAAAGTATATAATGGTCCCCCTGGTAAATGCGTGTCTCAAATACAAAATTAAACTAATAGCAAACCTTCTTTAGTACAATATGGTGCCATTATTTGTTATTTTTTTTTAATTGAATGATTATTTAAATTAGGAAACTGGCCACATATTCTGATGAATTGTTGCAAATGTTACAGACCACACAAGGTAAACATTTCGCTGCAGACAGGATGAGATAGCACAGTCACACATGCAGCTACTTGATTTGCTTTCAGTGATGAAGCATGGTTCTTCCATGCCTCTCCTATGCACCAGCATATACTGTACTTCTCAGTGACAATTGCCACAGGAAGCTAAAGCATTAAGTTGTGTGAGCATATGTACATGGCAACCTACATAATATACAGGCAGGACCACAGCGAGGGAAAGCAGTACCCAGATCTGAAAGTAGACATACAAGTAAAACTAGTGACTGGTATCCACTGAAAGGGTAAGTAACACTTACTTTGCTCTATTGTGTGAAACAGAGTCATGGGCTCCAGGAAAGGAAAAAGCACCATTAGCATGAAACATGTCAGGTGATGTCAGATTGAGGGCAGAGTAGGAGTCTGTGTGCCAGTCGGCATGCATAATTGAATGGACTTCATTTACTATAAGGGATACTGAATGCACTGAGCATTATTACTGGATATATGTGAAGCAACAGTATATTATTTTATCAGCACTTGTCAGTACTCTGTGTAACAAAGATTCAGACTCTACCAAATTCCCTGGAGTCCATGCCTGTCTTTCACACATTGGAGTGCAGCAAGTGTTACTTATCCTTTCAGCAGGTGCCGATTCCCAGTTTTACTTGTAATATACAGGCATAAGCAAAACATGCATTACTGTTGTGTATCAGTTCATACTCTTTGGATTCTTATACTTAGGTTTATTTTTTATATGCAGTTCTTTCTTTCTTGCTGTCTTCTCACAACAGTATTTCAGTTCTTATATACAGTAAATGTTTAATTTTTCTATACACAAGAAACTGAACTTTATTTTCTTTTTATTTTAGTTTTACTGGTTTGCAGGCATCATTCTTTGAGCAGTCCCCAGTTTTCTGGCACTGCAGTTAGTGGGATCTGTGATGATCCATTGTGATTTAAAGGACACAAGTTATCCCTGGATGTAGTGGTACAGATAGGACAGCTGGATATCTTATTTTCTTCCAGGCATCAAGAAGACATTGCCAGTTCCTACATGTAGGAGCCCTAAGGTGAAGAGTCGAAAGAACTGCGTTTACCTTGAACATCCTGAGGAAGGGGTCTCTCAAATTATCCAGCAACATATTACTGTGCATATAGTTAAGGTGCACAGTGTGTAAGATCAAGTGAGTCCTGATGCAAAATGAAAATAAAGTCCACTATCATGATGGTTCAGTCATGGTTGCAGATGTGCAATGTGCATTGGCTGTTCACACATACCCCAACACTGCAAAGTATCATGGGATGTGAATGCAAATCACCCAAAACAATTTAGGCTGATTTTGCTTTGAAGGAATGTGCGTTGTGCCAAATGGCATCTCACACAATCTGCAAAGGCTAAGAATAGAAGACATGGACATGTGTTTTGTCCTCCTCAGGCTCATCAGTGTGTCTCATCTGTACCTCAACCAAGGGGAAAGAGAATCAACCCTTTATGTGGTGTTAGGGTTTGGGTCGTGGTGGGCCCAAACTAAGAAATCAAGCTAAAATGACAAAGAACTTTACCACAAAAGCACTAAGGCAAGTGTTACCTAAAAGGGCATTGGCAGAAAAAGTCAATGCCATTTTCAGGTTACTTTTGCCTCAATGATGTTGCACTGAGGTTCTTTGTCTTTTTATCTGGGTTGTCCATCTGCCCTGACATCACAATAGATAGAATAACACAATATATATAATGCAACAATTTGCCATAATTGGGATAGTCAGTTGTGTCAAAAGAGGGTGGTTTGTTTACTTTCATAGAGATTGTTACATTTATTCTGTTTGCATACAATATACATTTAAATACTGTGTATACTGAGCGTATAGAGAGTATAAAATCACACATGCCCCACAATGCAAAGCATCAAGGGCTGCATATGCAAATCACCTCAGAATATTATGCTGGTTCAACTTTAAGCAGAAATGCATGGTGCTGAAAGGCATCTCACACAGTTTGCAAAGGGTGCCAACAGAAGACATAGACACGTGTTTCATCCTACCAGGACTCATCAGTATGCCTTGTCTGTTTGACACCTAGTGGAATGAACCAGCTACCCTAAGATGGTCTATCTGGGTTATGTTGTGGTGAACCCAATTAAAACAAAAAACAATTTAAAAGACAAAGAACCTCTGTGTGCAAGCACTGAGGCAATGGTTACCCCAAAGGGCATTTGGCTTGGAAGCCAAGTTTCAAAGAAATACAAAATCACACATGCCCCACAATGCAAAGCATCAAGGACTGCATATGCAAGTCACCACAGAGAGTATGTGGACTTGGAAAGATGCAGACAGACAGACAGAGAGAGATTTCAAACTTTTTGTATTTTTCTGATGTATACTTCCTTTCATAATAAAAGTCTATTATTGATTTTGGAAACCATAGGGTTAAGGGTTTCTTTTGCATCAGAACTGAATTTAGGGGGTCCAAGTTGGTACTATCAGTAGATGTTGAACAAAAAGGAATGAAGAAAAGACACTTCATATCTATAAGCTGTTTTGGTCCTTTATTTTTATTTTATTGAATTGCTTTATTATGCAACTGTAAAAAGTAGTTTCAATATTTAATTTAAAACTGCAATATTTTCTAGTCATGTTTCACTCAATATAATTCCAGGGTGCTCAGTGTTTTCTGTGAATCCACTGGAATCAGAAGCAGCTACAAGATCAAAGGTGGTATAATGGCAGGGGCTCATTGACTAACCCCCCCCATACACACATACACCCTGTAACTTCCGCTGCAATAACATAATGCTACACTATGCTAATGTCCTCAGTTCACATTCCCTAAATGTTTTTCCTTGTTAAAAGGATGACTTCTCTCTCCTTGCTGGGTGAGCAATTTTTCTTCCTGGTAAGAATTTGTTTACATTTTCAAGGTCTTATACAGAAAAAAAAATGATGCTGATGTCATCTTGATGTGATGTGACAGATGGGGGAGATGTGATTCCCCTTCACAAAAGTGGGAGCAAGGCAGAAGCAGGAAACTACAGACCTGCAAGTTTGACCTCAGTGGTAGGAAAAATGATGGAATCACTTCTGAAAGAAAGAATTGTTGAGTACCTAGAGGCCAGCGGGGCACAGGACCTAAAGCAGCATGGATTTACAGCAGGAAGGTCATGTCAGATGAATCTAATTGATTTCTTTGACTGGGTGACCAAAGTAATAGACCAGGGAGGGGCTGTGGATATGGCCTACCTAGACTTTAGCAAGGCATTTGACACAGTACCTCACAAAAGATTAATAATCAAGTTAGCCAGCCTGGGAGTGGTTCCCAGGGTGGTAGCCTGGGTAGCAAACTGGCTGCACAACAGGACACAGAAGGTAATAGTGAATGGACACATTCCAAGAAAGGGGGTTACTAGTGGAGTACCTCAGGGCTCAGTACTGGGTCCAGTCCTCTTTAACATCTTTATAGGTGACATTGCAGAGGGTCTGGAAGGAAAGGTATGCCTCTTTGCAGATGACACAAAGATCTATAACAGAGCTGATACACAAGAGGGGTAGAAAAGATGAGAAGGGACTTGGCAAGGTTGGAGGAATGGTCAGACATATGGCAACTTAGATTCAATGCAAAGAAGTGCAAAGTAAAGCACCTGGGAAACAAAAACCCAGGAGAAGAGTACACAATAGCAGGGGAGGTACTAACAACAACAAAAATGGAAAGGGACCTGGGGGTAGTCATATCAGATGGCCTAAAGGTGGGTAAGCAATGTGAGAAGTTGGTAAGGAGAGCCAGGGGGATACTGGAATGCATAGGAAGGGGCATCATAAGTAGAACAATGGAAGTAGTTATCCCTCTATACAGACAGTTGGTTAGACCCCATCTGGAGTACTGTGTGGAGTTTTGGAGACCTCATCTACGCAAGGACATAGACAGGATGGAAGTAGTCCAGAGGAGGGCAACTAAAATAGCGCAGGGTCTACATCAGAAACCATATGAAGAGAGACTGAGAGAGCTTAACATGTATACCCTTGATGAAAGGAGGGACAGGGGGGACATGATAGAAACTTTCAAGTACCTCAAGGGAATCAACAAAGTCCAGGAGGGTAGCATCTTTCAGAAAAAGAGATGTGTAAGAACAAGGGGGCACAATTTAAAGACAGAGGGGGGATGGCTTAGGGGTAATGTGAGGAAATGTTTTTTCACAGAGAGAGTGGTGGATACATGGAACAGACTTCCTGGGGAGGTTGTTGGGTCTAAAACAGTGGGGGAATTCAAACATGCATGGGACAGACATAAGGTAATTATAGTGGGGGGTTGCAGGAAGTAGGCTGTTGGTTAACTAGAATCTGCAGCTTATCCAGTAGGTAGGGAAATGGGCAGACTGGCTGGGCCAAGTGGTCCTTACCTGCCGTCAGAGTCTATGTTTCTATCTTTATTGGACTCCAGAATACTATTTTAGTAACAGATTTCCTTTCAAGAGTAATTATTTTCATCCTATTACATGATGAAATGAATAGAGCATCACTGTTAACATATTAATGTTGTTTAAAAAGAAGCTTTGTTAGACCAACAAAAGATATTGCCAATCACATTATATTGTTAACCCCCCAAAAAAACTTTGTAACCTGGTATACTAGTTTGCCACATTTTAAATCTTTATGTAAACTCTCTTACCCCGGCAAGAGGTACAATTGTTTGGAATTGTTTGCTCAAACCATGCCTTCAGGCCCTGATAGTAGGACCCTTACCCCAAAATAACATGGTGTGCAATTTGCACAGCAAATGTACAATGGCAAAATCCCTTACAGTGACAATTTCGACAGGTTTTGAGATTGTCGCTGTGAGGGACAAAGGGGTGAAACTCCTCGCTTATTTCACCATCTGACATTCTACCCACTCCCCACCCCCAATCAACTCTGACTCGGAGTTAGATATATTAAGAAGGGGGGGGTTCGAGGGCACAGCCTCCCGATAGAAAGCACACAATGTCTAACAGGTGAAATTTCGCCTGTCAACATTGGGGATCATGCCATGCTGAACTTCAACAACACTGTTGCCAAACACGGATCTCTGCAGGCAAGGAGTTCCATAGGTGGGGCATGAAGTAGCTGTATGAAAAGGTGGATCTTTGGTTCTGACTTTCAGAGTCTCTATCTCTAAAGGTGTTTCATTCCTCGGGGTTGTTTTTTGGATCTGAAGCTTAAGCATTCTCATACATAGTCTGTGATTAGTGCACAGGCACTTTTAACAACAAAGATATTTTATGTAGTTTTCTACAATCATTTATACAGCTTACAGTGGTGAGTTGTTTTGGGACAATCCAATGAAGAACCTTGTTAAACAGTTAACATCCAGTCTGTTCAGTCTTTCATGAGAAAAGTGATCATAGACTACATCTGCATAGGCAAATAGTGGCGTCAGCAGTGTTTGTATGATTTTTTGTTTCAGTTCAGTGAATAAACAGTTTTTACATCTATGAAACAACCCTAATCTGGTTCCTTTTTTATTTATTTTTTTAGTCAGTCAATATGGGTGTTTTCAGAGCCAGCTGGCTCCATCCAGAAGCCCAGGTATTTATATTTATTTGCCATCTCTAATGACTGGCCTTCTAAAACATGAACTACAAACTGAGTGTTTTAAGCATTTCTCAACATGGCTGGGGCTGCAAACAACTCTAGCTTTGTTTTACAAAACGGTAGGAAAAATCCTGGCTTCTGATTGGCTGAAGCAGGCTGGCACTCATACATTTACCTCAGCATAATGCCCTGGTGTGAAAAAGTACCAGTACCAGCCTGCCCCATTACCTAAGATATCTTTGTGTCAGTTTAGAATGTTAGTTTCAAACAGGTGCCATTTTATTTTCTTGCAGGCAAACCCAGCTTTCATCTCTACTGTTCACTTACCAGCTCATTCAGCTCCCTGCTTGTCCAATTCTATCCTTTTCCTCTTTCCTCACTTTCTATTTTTCCTTTTTACATCCATGCTCAGTGCCCCTCCCCCAAACTGCTCACCTTGTAGTGTGCCCGATAGGCCCATACACATTGATGCTTACTTTTGGACCATGAAGCAGGCAGCGAGGACTAGAAAACAGGCAGCGCTGTATTATGAAAACTAATTTCCGGTCCTCTGAGCAGGCACCGAGGACCAGGAAACATCAGTAGAGAATGGCCAGAAACCACAACGAGGGACAGTTGTTAAAAAAGTAATTTAATTGCAAACAGTGGTTACACTTTCTCCTTGTCTATAGAGCAGGCAGTGAGGACTAGGAAACAATAATGGAAAATGTTCAGAAGCCTCAACTAGGGACAAACAGTTTCAAATAATAAAACACTTTTAAAAAAGAAAAATAAACAAAGTCCTTCTCTCTCACTCCTAGTCCTCAGAGAAGGCAGCAAGGACTGGGGAACAGTAGGACACAGAACAGACAAATACATCACAGCTCCCCTAGTGACATGTAGCAGAGGAACTATTTTACATTGAACAGCAATCTTTTTTTTATCTTCTTGGGCTTTTTTTTGGTATGTTTTTGTTTTGTTTTCACTATTTTTTTTAACTACCTATTACCCATTGTATAAGCACAATAAGACACTCCAGGTTAGTCCTTATGCTAAAATAACTGCTCTTAAAGGGGCTGTAAGGCCCTCCACCTGCAGTGTTGGGCCTCACTACACCCCTGGGCAGGTGGTTATCTCAGCATAAGGACCACCCTGTAATGTCTTATTGCTTGCTTGTCTGAGTTTAGAATTAGTTTGGAATCTCTAAAGAAAGCTTGTTATGCAGAAAACTCATCATGAAGGTTCATCTGGACATCTGAGAGGGACTCCCAGAGGAAAAAAGAACTGCGTCATCTGCATAAAGGTGGTAGTTCAACTTGTAAATGTTTTCTCCTAGATACCTCACATATATTGTGAATAACAAAGGACTCAGTACAGAGCCCTAGGGATTCCCCCTCAATATGTCCGGATTTCCTGAAGAAAGACCATTTATGACAGTATATTGTTTTCTTTTGTGCAAATATGAAATGAACCAGTCAACAGTAGTACTTCCCAGTACAATCTCTTCCAATTTGTTAATTAGTATTCTATGAGAAACTATATCAAAGGCCTTGGAGAGGTCAACAAAAATAGCCATGGTATACTGTCTGGAGTCCATAGCTTTGCCATCATTGTCCAAGACCTTTGACTTGTAGAAGATGGTACTTTATTTTTTTTTCTAACACCCACTTGGCATGGGTCTTAAAGGACACATTTCTCAATATAATCCTGCAGCTGGTTTGCAACTAAACTCTAGCGATTTTGAAATTATCATGAATAAATATATTGGCCAGTAGTTAGCCATTTGGTCTGGGATGCTCTCCCCAAAAAAAAATAGGTACCACTTTTGCAAATTTCCAGCCTTCTGGGAAGTAACCAAATTTGAAGGACCAATTAAACAAACATGTTACAGGTTCTGCAATCTGACAATTTGAAATTTTTAAGAGTCTGGGTGAGAGATCATTCTGTCATCCACCCTTACATTCTTTCAGTTTTAGTGGTAATTCAATAACCTTGTAAACTGCAATTTCAGAAACTTTGAAGGTCTCTAGGTTGCAGGCTTGTTTCCTAGCACTTTCTTCACTTGTGGCTATGACACTTGGCCAGCTGGTTATGATTGTTCTATGATGTTTGCAATATAAAATTTGGTATGTGATTGTCTCACATAAGACATCATGTGCTATGGGTGCCCCCCTCCCCAGGTTTTAGTGGAAATAACAGGATATATTAACCTAAAACCAGGAGGTAATTAAAAAACTGGAAAGGCTTAATTAAGGGTCTCCTGTTTTTCTATCTTAATTACAACTGACCCAGCTGCCAAGATATAGGACTCATAAACTTTTATGACATCTTAGAGGAAAAACATGTATCCCACCAGGGTGCTAAAGTTGTAAAAAAAAACAACCTTTGATGCCTTGGGAACAGGAACCACACAAGATCAAAGGAAAGGCTTGATTAAAGACTGTCATACTTTGGGAAATTAATTTTGCTGAAGTCACAGTATTTAAAATATATCCTGACAGGAAGATCATTGTTTGTATATTTTTCATATTCTAAAAGGAAGAGCTAGATGACATCATAGAAGGGGTGTGTAAACACAGAGTTAAAATGTATTCTGTGCTTGAACTGAGTGACATATTTTTATGGACTGTTAAGAAACAAGATCTCTGATCTAACTTAAGCACTGTAAGAGGTAATGCATTAGATAGAAAAGGTCTAATTGTATTGTGGTAGGAGTTTATATTTTGTACTTTAACCTTGTTCTTTTAAGTGATTGTATGCTTTTTGATATAATGTTCTGTGTTTACATTTTACATATTTTTATCCAGTTTAGTAAAAATAGTATTTTGAAAGACTGCCTGGGTGTGTCTTCGAAGTTCTTTTTGCATGTGATGTTTAGAGGGTTAAGACTGACAAAAACTGTTCACAGCTTGATGATGTTACTAAACTGGGAAAAGGTAAGAATATGCTTAAGGTCTTTTATAGAGTTTTAAGGGTTCATTTTGAATGCCTGGTTAGGTGCCCATAGGTGAAAGATATCTGGCACCCCCCTCCCCAAAGAGCAGATTATCTGAGCCTGCGCATTTGGGTGTGTAAGCATAAGGATCACAGTTTGAACCCCCACCAGAACTTGAAACCAAAGGTGATTTGGACCCACAAGCAGACAGGATGGTTACTCTGTCTATTACCTGTTCACATTACTGCACTTGGAGGTTGGCACTGCGGAAGCAGAGGGCCTGACCTGCTGAATGCATTTGTAACAGTGACACTACCTGCAAAGGATTTCCAGAATTTATTAAAAACTTGTTTAGCTCATAAGTCAGTTCCTCCCCATCTATAGATTTCCCGTCAGTCCCATCCCCTAGAGTTTCAAAGAGGCACAGAATACTGTACTTAAAAGGGAACAGTCAGCAGAAAGGCCCCCACAGTCAAGTGTGGGGCTGGTCCATATGTGCACATTGTGGGCAAAAACATTTTGGTTTACTTATTGTTTATTGTAGTATAGTAGATTATATCAGACTAATTTTCTGTGGTTTGCTTTACTTAAATTTTTCTAAGATCCTATTAGATAACATCACTGTTACATGGGTGTTAATGTATACAATTTTTAATAAAGTATATTCAATTTATCAGATTAATCTTGCTTAATGTAGGCTGACATAATTTGTTACAAATCCAAGAATCCTCTGCAGCTGACATCAGAGCAGTAAGCAACAGTGGAAGATTCAATAGCCTACAGCGTATGTTAGAGCTTTTATAATCTCTGATCAGATGTTTTCCAGGATTATCTTTCTCCAGGTGTTAAGTACAGTCCTCTATGACTGTACATAGCCAATGAAGGAAAGTGGGACCAGAAAACAAAAGACCAAAGTTCATAGAAACTCTAACATACACTGCAGGCTATTGAATATTCTTATTGCTGCCTACAGCTCTGACATCATCTGCAGGGGATTTTAAGCTGTGTAGTAACAGATGTCAGCCTACAAGTAAACAAAAATAGTCTGATACAATGTACTATATTAAGTAAACAGTACATAAACTAAAATGTTTTGCACACAAAGTGCACATAGGGACCAGTCCCACACTTGAGTATGGGGGCCCTTGGTGGTGACTGTTACCCTTTAATTAAGATGACAAATGGTCAAGAGGCTGAGAACCAGTAGGGTCAACCAATCATACTTAACTTTTCTGAGAATATACTGTACCTAGAGATGTAAGACAATTGAACAGCATGTTAATATGTAGTTCATGTATAATTACAATCCTTTAATCAGGGATGTTATATCAGCAGAATAATAGGGTTACAAAACTCCTCTACCCACCACATTTTATATAAACAAGTGCAGATAAACTTTGTTTTAGGGGTTCCTAGGGGCTGCAAGAGACATCATAGCTGTTGGAAAGAAATCATAGTGGTCTTGACTGCCCTTAACTAATGCCCCTGTCCTTAATATAATGTGTGACTCTCTTCATAACTTTATGTGTGATAGGTACAGTATTCAAGTTGGGCCTCTACCCACATTACTATATCAGGTTTAAGCTTGTACAGTAGGTGGTACCGTTTACTTAATCCCCTTTTAGCTGCCTCTCCATATTGTGAGATAATGTTCCCAATAATTATTTTCTCGTCTCCATATTAAAGAGGTTTTATTTTATTGTTGATATCTCTTCCAGTTGACTATAACTGCAATTAAGCATTGAGGTACAACAGCAGGATGGTTATTGTCAGTTGATCACACATACACACACACACGCACTCGCCAGCATAGGATAAATTAAAGTGTCATTTGTTAAGGGTATGATTAGCAAAGCCAACCCATCTCCTGGAGTGCTTTAATGCACTGTAAGTCATTAAAGTTAAACAACATAGAAAATATAAACACAATAGCTTTTAAAGGCTTTTGCGTTCCTCCTCTACCTGTTGGGCTGTGTGCCACTGTTTCTTAAGCTTAACATCAATGATACATAGAAACATAGAAGTTGACAGCAGATAAGGACCACTTGGCCCATCCAGTCCACTCATTTCTCCATACCTACACTATTGCCACATACTGTGCCTGATCTATAGCTCTTTCTCCTCCCCTCCATCCTTTGCACTATGATTCCTTTGTGCGTATCCCATGCATTACTGAACCCCACCACTGTTTTTGCCACCTCCACTGGAAGGCTGTTACAGGACTCCATCACTTTTTCTGTGAAGAAATACTGTACTTCCTCACATCTCTCCTAACTCTACCCTCCTCCGGCTGTAAAGCCTTTCCCCTTGTTCTTGAACACCTTTTCTTCTGAAAAATACTCCCCGCCTGTACCTTATTTACCCTTGTGATGTATTTAAAGATCTCTATCATATCCCCCTCACCCTCCTCTGTTCCAGGGTGTACATATTAATGTCCTTTAGTCTCTCCTCATAGGGCTTTTCATGCAGATGCTGCACCATTTTAGTTGTCCTCCTCTGGATTGCCTCCATGTCCTTCCAGAGATGTGGTCCCCAGGATGGAACACAGTACTCTAGGTGGGGTCTCAGCAGAGATCTATACAGAGGCAACACAACCTCCCTCTTTCTGCTCATGATACTGCTCCCTATGCACACTAGCATCCCACTCACCCTCCCTACTGCCTTGTTGCACTGTCTGAGCACCTTCAGGTCACCCGACATGATTACCACCAGTAAGTGCAATTACACTCACTGTTGTGTAGTGTTCTGAGTAAAAAATGCTGGTTTCATTACAGACTAAGAACAAGGACATTGCAGGAGCAAAATTATCTTGTATACTCGGCTGCTAGCACTGTGGGAAGCAAAAATAAAACACACACTATAGACATTTTCAGGCTTAATATAGATTCTCTACAGTGTACTCTTTGTATTCACAACATTTCCTGATGCAGGTATCCAACACTCACATCATGTTGGTCCTACTCACCATGTCATGCTGGTAACCAGTACTGACACTTTAGGAGTGGTACACCACACCACAGCAAGTGTGAGCCTACCTGAAAAGGCATCCAGCTGGTGCAACACTCTCCAGGAGCTGAATCAGAAAGTTTTAATGCATCTAACATACATGCAGGTTATTGAAAATGACACTGTAACAAAATCCAGCTCCTCAAAAACCTCCACTGCAAACGCTAGGTATTTCATGTGATGTACTCCACTTATAACGGACAATCAGTTATAGCAGACAAAAATGTATTTCCCAAGCCAAATATATCAATTACAAAAAATGTTTTCTTTGGCCATAACAGACAGAAACTTTGCTTATAATGGACACTTTGAAGCTTTTATGGACATTTGCAGTGCTTTTTTTGGGGGGGAGGCAATGTAGAACTGGTACTGTAAGAACAGTTGGCAAGTGTAGAATTTAAACAGAGGAGACACAGAAATGTAATTTCTTACAAAATAATTCCCAGAAGCTGCATAAACTTTTATTAGTTATTAAATAATTAATTACACTAAAGGAAATAATTCTAGATTTCAATAAAATAGTCATAGTACATTGACACATGCCATTGTTCTTATTGCCCTTGAACTCCAACATAAAGTCACGAGAGTTATTATGTTTTTTTGTCGCTGTTGTCTTCAGCAGAAACATACTAGCTTCTCAGGTTTTTGAGTGATCTTTTAGGTTTTGTAATGGAGTCTTATTCACTCTAAGCCCCTGCTCACACACAGACACACCTAACCTGGTTGCTCCTGTAAAAAAGCTTTCAGCTTAGTGTGCTATACCTGGTTAAACAACTAAATAAAAAAAAAAAAACTATAAACTTCACCTCCTCTTGATATAAATTACATGAGATACAATGGAACAAAGTTGTGTGCATAGATGTATCCACTATAACAGGCTTGCACTGTATTATTTTGCTGCCACACAGGCTTCAGCTTTTCTTGTTCTGATTTCTGCTTACTTTTAAAGTGCAATAATACACTTCAGGGCACTGAATGCATTGTAGGATATAGGTGCTCCTCAGGTGTGTTTTGAGAAGCCTCAGCCCACATCTGAGAAGTGCTTACATCTCCCCATAAACACACACCCGTCATGTCTTAACTTATTGCCCAAGTAACCATTGCATCACTTAACCTGGACATTTACTCCACTCCCAACACAAATACTAAGGCACATAACACTTTCCTGTCCACTAATGCCAGTCAGTCTCCCCTCCCAAAAACACTTAATCAGCCTCTAACTCCCTGGGGTACAATAATTGACACCTATCAAGAGATCTGCAAGTCCCTAGACAGTCCTAAAGACTCTGACTCTCTCTCTCTCTCTCTCTCTCTCTCCCTCCCTCTCTCTCTCTCTCTCTTATCAAAGTGTAATGCCTTGATTATCCTTAATGGTACCAGCAACCTACGCAAACTCTTTACATCCATTAATTTCGCACTTCATTCACCCAACACAAGGTAAATTTGGAGGAACTATTTAGAAGGAATGGTGGGTCGAAAATAAGGGAACATGTATGTAAGCTAGTGTGGGAAAGATTCAGGAGGGATGAAAGAATTTTTTTTTTACTTTCTTCTCCCTGCACACTGGCTGGCCTTCACTCTGCTGATGGTTACCCCCAGTCCCATCACACACCATCTCTGGGATTTACCTCTGAGCTTGGCTCAGATCCCCACAGCTTTCCCTCCTATTATGGGGCTGGAGGGGGATATCCCAGTTCCCCCCCTCCAAAAGCCTCGCTAGTATGAGACCACCCTGAGTCAAGTAGGTGGTGACCTATGGTCACCTAGGTGGAGGTCTTGCAATGCAGCATGCTGCCCACCATCCCCAGAGGAGGAGAGCATCCTCTGAGAGGACTGAGTCTCTTCTACTAGTTGGCTCCCATTGACTCAGGCTCACTACCAAACCCAGGCTGCTGGCATTGCAAATGGTAGCATTACTGCTGTGTTGATGGGCTAGTGGGTTAGGAGAAAATGTTACTTTATGGAGAGATTGTCTGTGCCATGGAACAGCCTACTGGCAGAGGTGGTGAATGCAAAAAACATTAATGCACTACCAAGTGGGAGGTTGACTTTTCACCTCTGACCCATACCTACCACTGAGCTGAAGACATCATCTAATATGTGCTGCAGAGACACCTCACTTCCTCCCTTTAGTGAGATTAGGACAGGCATTGTCACTATCATGGCTGACAAATCAATGTTCTGCCATCCATCATGAAAACCTGGCATTGCAAGGCAGACTCCATCAAGGGGATAGGATTGGGCCTTACAGGGGGAAACAGCAGTGGAGGTATAATAGATGTACACCATTCAGAATATATCCAAGAGTCCATTCTATAGGATCAAGAGGAACTGCAATGAGGAGGCAGACCTCCAGAGAGAACTGGAAAATCAGGAATGTAATTTCAGGTTCAGGGGTTACACAGAAAGCACTATCCAAAAGGCAAGGGAGGTATGTGATAACATTACCAGAGAAACACCCATGGATGGTAAGCAAGAGCCTAAGGATGAAAGTAAATGTAACCAGATTAATTTTGTTACAACATACAATGTAAGATCGAGTGCAGTTAGAGAAATAATTTACAAGCACCAGAATGTGCTAGGGGCAGACCCAAAACTAAGAGAAAATGCAAAAGTGCCCCCAAGAATGGCATATAAGAAGGCCTGTATCTTAGGGACATCCTGGTTAGTTCAGCTGAAAAGATAAAAAAAAAAAACAAGCAACTGGTTGCCCCTTCCCCGATGTAGAAAATGTGGGACCTGTAAATTCTACCAAGATATTCATGAATATAGTATGTTTAAAAATCCCTATGACAATGAGATGTGTGATATAAAACAGTTTATAAACTGCAATACCACCTATGTGGTATATATGGCATTTTGTACATGTGAGGCCTACTACATAGGTAAAGCTATAAGGAAGTGGAAAGACAGAATAAGTGAACACTTAAGGGCCATCAAGAATGACAACATGGACTATGTATTGGCTGTGCACATGAATGGAGTAGAAAATAAAAGAGATCACACACTAATTTTTATAGGTTTGGAACAAGTGATACCAGGTCCACAAGGGGAGATAGAGATGACCTATTACGTATGAGGGAGAATTTTGGATCTATACCCTTGAATAATATAAAGACAAGGGTTTGAATGATCACATCAAACTAACTCACTCACACATGTGAGCTGTACACCCTGGCTACCCTACTCAACCTGGAAGAGCGACTCATGTATCAGACATGCTAGCTCACCTTTAAAGCCCTGCGTGGCCTATCCCCCATAGGCCTATCCAACTCCATTCGCCGTACTGCACCGACCCTGATCATGCGTAGCTCGTCAAGAGCTACCCTAGTTATTCCGAGAGCCAGGACCTCTCACGGTCAGAGGGCATTCCCCTACCGTGCACCCCACTGGTATAACTCCCTTCCTGCCAGTGTCTCAAACTCACTAACCTTAGCTTGCTTTAAGCCCAGGCTCAGAAACTTCCTGTTTAGTTCTCACAAATGCAACTGCCGCTAGCCTAGTGTAAAAAAAAAATATATATATACTCTGCTTGACAATGCTCACTGAGCGGCTCCCCCCTCCCTTCCCTACTAATTCCTCCTCCCCTATCTCCCTCCCTTCTACCCCCACCAGCTCTCCCCCGACCATAAGTTGTGCACCTTTTGTTATCTTTTGCTTCGTTGGAGATTGTATTCTATTGAAACAAAATTGTAATTTAACTGTAACATTTTTGTTTGTAAGTACTGTGTCCCTTGTACTACTGTTCTGATGTCCTCTTTGTGACGAGGTACCTTTGTAAATGAGCCTCTGGCTCAAAGGTTTCTAAACTGATGTTTAACTAAATAAATAACTAAATAAATAAATAAAACCTTTTCTTAAAAACAGGTGTGTAATGTGTACTCCTTTTTTGTTGTTCCTAGATACTTTTGGAAGAGATAGACTATATAAATGAAGTGACACCTTCATGCTTCTGGAATAAACTCTCTTTTCTTCCTATCTCCCCAGTCTGGAACGCTAACACACAAGATACAAAGTCACTTGGACATTCTACCCCTACCCTCCTGGTGGTCATGACCCTTGCACTTATAGTCCACCCTAAATGAACTCACTGTACAGCCCAAGGACAACATAGTAACTAAGTCTACTATATTTAGGTGTTCTTTTTAATAAATTATAATACATATACTGGCATAGCTCAAATGGTGATTTTACAGTACCCAGGCCCACAGACCAGTTTCTCCTTTGTTACTGCGCTATTTTGCTTGTATATAGTTCCATATACTATACAGATTAGGCTTTCCTATTTCCTCTACCTGCCCTTTATGAGATAATGGATTAGTCTTTAAAGGAGTGATAGAACTCCTAGAGCAGCCATAATAATTCTATAAAGTGGCATAAGAAAAGAATTTAAACTTATATGAGGACATTGTTCTTACATGTGTTCTGGGTGTGGACTTAATACACTATATGTATTTATTTATTTATGTATTTATTTATTTATATTGATGTATTTGAGCATTAACATTTTAAATAATTTGTACATGTGATGTTTGCACTTTGAATGAAGCTTGCTATATAAGACTGTCTACACCAGAGGACATTATCTTTGTAAAAGCCCACGACTGGGTGAAACGTAAGGAGCTCGTCTGTATTCCTGAACCCAGAAGGGACTGTATTTTTCTACTTACACCAAGTAAAGAGTGAATCTATTGTACGATACCAGGACTCTGGCCTCTTAATTACTTGAGTGTGTGGTGAGTGCCGTGATCCCCTTCTTTTCAGTTTGTTACATCAGTGAGCACCCGATACCTTTGTGCAGCTCTGCCTTTATCGCACATTAGATTTATACCTGCTGTTTCCCCATGCTGCAATGGCCTAGACACTACTTTGCAATGGATCCTGAAAGGGGGACCATAAAGTTCCCTGTTACAGTCTGGAAGCTGTGGAAGCACAAGGGGCAGTAGCTGGATGGATAACTGGTAGAACCAGCAGTGTCAGATCTGGAGATGGACATATGGCAGAGGTATACAATCCCAACAGCAAGAGAAAAATACCATAGAAAGTGCTCTTGTTTCACCCTGAAACTCTACTTGTCCACTCCAACCTCCCATTCTTTAGTGTGGGATTGAAAGAGTGTTCCTCCCTCAACTCTGCTGTAATATTTTCTGAAACAACCTTCTAATAAATGTCTTCTGCATGAAGCCTCTCTCATCTGTGTTGTTAATGACCTGTTTTTTACCAGTGACCACGGCTCTCTCTGCTTCTCCCTACTTGTTCCCTTTAGTCTCAGTATTGCCTTTCACAATAGCTTAGTTGATTATCTTGCTCACTTTATAGGTGTCACTGGTACCTGTCTATCATGACTCTAATTTTACCTCACCAATCATTCCTTCTTTACCACATGCAGCAGTTTCTCTTTTGTCATGAAGCTATTCTGCTATGGAGTACCCAAGGCTCTATCCTCTTTTCACCTAATCTTTGTAGTAGCAGCTAGAAATAAGACCCATTATATCAGTCTCTCAATTAATGTCTCCAGTTCCTTCAGCTCGGTGTCTCCACTTCTGAACTCCCTCTCGTAGTCAAGAAGTGCACCCTCAAGTATACCCATGCCTCCTTTGTAAACCTAGTAGACCACCTATTCACATTTGGAAACATAGCCTTATGGCCTCTGTTTTCTAATTTGCATCCCGTGTGAGAACCCTCAGGGTCTTTCTTGGCCCCGATCTCAACTTTGTTTCTGTCTTTCAGCTTTTACATCTAAAATATTGTCTGTATTTTCCACTGTCTTGATTTCACTGCTACCCAGGTCCCATACCTAATTTATATATTCATCTCCCCATACCTTGATAATTGCAGCTCCTTCCTGTATGGCCTAATAAAATACCTCCCCTCTGCCATACCAGGAGTACTGTGTGAAGTTAAGGAACCACTTTTGAAGATGGATTGGGCCAAACTATAGACAAACCAGAGATAGGCACTAAAAGCTGGTCCCAAGCCAGCAGAGTAAGACCAGTGAGGAGAGACTGAGGGGCCCACAACATGTATTCACTGTAAACCAGGAACGAGAGAAGGGATATGATAGTCACAGAAATATGTTCAGGGGTACAATAGGGTGGACTATACAGAACCTTTAAAAATGAAGAATACTTCAACGACCAGGGGTCTCAATTTCAGGCTGGTGGGGGATGTTTAGGAAGGACATCAGGAAACTTTTTTTTCTTTGAGAGGGTGGTGTACAATTGGAACTGCCTGTCCAGAAATCTGATTAATGTAGAAGCCATAAAAGGTTTCCAAATCACAATGGGACAGCTTTAAAGAACTCATCAGAAAGGGGAGAATATACACTTGAGGGATGATATTGGGGACAACAAGGATAGGGCTGAGAATTAGTGTAATTAGTGTAAGGTAGGCCCTCATAGCAGACTCAATAGACAAAGTATTTTTCTGTCCTTAATTTCTATGTTTCTAAAAGTTCCAAAATGTACAAATTTCTTCTGCACGCTTTCCCTTACAGAAATAACTTTATGAAATGTTTTCATGTTGCACACATAAAACTACTCAAGTGATATGCATGCTGCAAGTATGATTTAAATGTTAAATTGGAACTGATTGCATGTATATGGCATGCATGCAGCAAGCAAGTGTGGAAACCATGATTTTTATGTTAAATTGGGAAAGACTGCATACATGTGGCATGTGTTCAAAAAAGCAAGTGATCACTGATAACTGCACACGTAAAAGTTAAGTGACTTGTTCAGGATCACACCATACTCAAGTGGGAGCTGATGAGATTTAAACCCAGGTCTTCATGAATTCAAGTCTCCTGGCTTGCAGTTCAGTGCCTTTAACCACTAAGCCATATTGTCTGCACACATATGACTCGCTTGTACTTCAGTACATACAGTATCTGAATACATCTGCATGCATGCGGCATGCTTGTAGCCAGTGTATGCTTTTCAGTTTTCTTCTCTCCCTCATCTCATTTTCACAGTTGAACTGTAGCACACATACCAATGGAAACATGTTTTTCCCACCCCCAATACACAAACTTACCCACAAAACCACTTAATTACTTCTGTTTGGCCTGTACTCCTACAATTTTTTCTCCATAGTTTTGAATGCTTACAAACAAACAGACCTTAAGGTGCAAACACAAGCATAGCAATAGTTTCACACACACACACACACACACACACACACACACACACACACACACACATATGGACAGTCCCCCCCCCATGCACACACACTGTAGTGGGTATGGCCATGCTGCTACAGACAACCTACCAAGTATAGATATAAGTAAAAAGTCTCTTACTTGAGTACAAGGGAGCCAGAGGCAGGAGTCTTTATGAGATGATGTCCATAGGTCAGAGTGCTGGGGCATACCCACTTGAAGTGAATCAAGTTATTTTCTGTTACTATTTTATATATTATGACAGTGAGTTGGAAAATAATGAAGGCCACTGTTCCACTAACAAGGCCCTTGTTTGTCAAGCAGTGACCTTCATTAATCTCCAACTCTCTATCAATAATGTGTAAAATGGTAATAAAAAAATACCCACATTCATTTCAATGGTGCACACACCTGCAGTGTCCTTTGTTCTTTGTCATAATGTGCCTGAGCATGGGGATGTGGAGGTCAGCTTCACGGGGGGGGGCATAAGCCTAACTATAGTGGGCTCCAATAGTCTGTGCATACCATATCGTTTAACTGTCCATGAATCCAAGGGACAGTTCTACAATGTCTGTAACATCTTTAAAAGGTACAACTTATTTGGTTTGACTGAAATGTGATATGCAAATCAGGAAACAATTCATCTGTATATACCCCAGAGCAGTGCATCAGATCTGAGCTTAAACCCACCCAGTTACTAACCAATTTTTTTCCTGGCTGAAGTTCAGCTCCCCACTCCCAAAAAAATAACTTTGTCCTGACTTTTTTCCCTGACTCCATTCCATTCAATACTCATCCCCTATGGGTTGTGAAGCAACCCAAAGGTGAAAAAATGTGAAAAACACATCAATATTTCAATCCTTCCTCACTCCCCAATCCTCCTGTAAAAAAAATTTACTTTTACGTACCCGGCCATATGGCCAGAACCTTCTGGCTGGCATACTGTGCCACCAACCCAGTTTTTAGTCCACTCCCCCCTCTCTCCTTCACCAGAAGCTGGATGCTAGAACTGACCATCACAGGTCCCCAACGTGGTCCTCGACCAAGTCACCTCACCATATGAATCCACCCAAGATGAGTTTTTTCCTTCTTGTTTGTTTGCTGCTGTGGCTGCTGCCACACTACACTGATCAAGGCCTGTGAAGGCCACCCACACCACTGTCACCACTGCTGCTAAGCCTAGCTTGCTGCCATGGGGGTCTGTGCTGTTTTTTTTTTTTTGTAAGGCGAGCCAAGTAGAGTAAGTAGGTAGCCTAGTCTTGAGTTGGCTTCTAGCTCATCCTCTGCCCCTTCAGCCACCAGGGGAAATAGAGACTCACTAAGAGTAGAACAACAAAATATGCTGCCAAAAAACTGCTATTGAGAGTTCAGTGCTCACTGACTCCTCCAAGCTGTAGTGTTCAGCCTGTCTACTTGGTGGTTGGAAAGATAGTGTCACACTTGCAAGGCTCATGCACTCTTTCTTGTCTGGAGCTCATCCACATCACATGTGATTGTGGCACTTCTAAAAGGTGGAGACAGAGGACAACACAGTACAGATACAGTTAAGTCTAGAGAGTACCTGCAGTGTGAGCACACACAGGCCAGGTGGGTACTTACTGTGCAATAGATTAAATCCAAATTTAAAGCCATTACTGCCACACCATAAGAACAACCTAGGCACAAATATGGGGAGAGGGGGCAACTGCCCCCCTCTGTTCTACCTAAATGGCACCCCTACTTAATGGTGGAAATTCATTCTCGGGTGCTAATACAATGGTTTCCACTGTGTTCTGAGGTACCATATCTACATGTTTTATGATGTGTCCTGATCATAGTGTGGGTTAGTGTCCCTCATTTTGAGTGTCCATGTCCTTCATTTCAGTGACCAAATATGAAGTATGGTGCATACTTCCAAGACCCTACTCAGCACAAAGAGTGCTGAGCATGGCCATAGTGTATATGTTCAATACAGAATGACAAAGGGAAAGTAATTGACATAAAACAGTCATGGAGAAATACATTAGTAGCACTAAATATGCATAAGGGATTTGCATGGTCCAAAACAAAAATAATAAGCTTCACAGCACAGAGGCCCCTCTTCATACATCTGGAATGGGGGATGTTGACTGGCTATATCCTAGGCATTTAATGCAATAAGCAAACAATACTTTACAGATTAATGGTGATTCAATGACAAAAATCAAAAGCCACAAAAGGATCAGAATTAATGAGTTTACCTAATTTTATGGAAATTCAAATAAAATTTATTTTTATAACTATATATATATCTTCTGTTATTGCTTTATTTTTCTCCGTAGCAAAGTGTTTCTTACAGGGTATGTCTTCTGTGAAATTATTACAGGTGGTGCTTACGTTTTTGTGACTTTCTATCATTAGGCTAAGCAAAATTACTGTTTGTCCCTATTTTATTTATTTATTTTTTGCTGAAAAGGTTTTTTGTCTCAGAGGTGTTGCATTCTCCTCACACTAAAGGAGCTAATTGCTTTCCTCCCACAACTCTTCCAGGGGATTAGGTGTGTACCTGGGGGATGGAGCTGGCAAACTGCCAGCAACTTCCAACAGAAAGAAGGGTTACAAAGTCAGGTTAGTTGATATCTTGGAGGTGGAAGACTAAGTTTGCTGGCCAAGGCACCTAGCTTCAGCTGAGCTCTTTCCTTCTAGGTTGCTTGAAAGGACAGAGCAAAGAACCTTACCAGAGTAAGGCAAAGGATTAAGACTTCTTTGGGCTAGGCAGATTTACTGTGTGTTGTTGTTTTTATTTTGTACTCACAGGGATTGTTACTGTTTGTTGCTAACATTTTATTGCTTTATTTCTCTCTGATTCAAATTGATGTTGCTGGGTATACCTTCTGCTGCATTATTACAAGGTGTGACAACAGGTGAGTGCTAACAGATTACTGCTGTAATCTTCTGATTCAAATTGTCTTTTGAAAGGTATGTTTTCTGTTACTTTATTTTTCTCTGTAGCAAAGTGTTTCTTACAGGGTATATCTTCTGTGAAATTATTACAGTTGGTGCTTTACAGGTTTTATAATTTTATCTATCATTAGGATAAGCTTTCAGGGTTACTGCATGTGTTGCTGACTGATTGTTTCTTCTCTTACCTCCTTATTTCTTTCACCAGTGGTTCTTCTTTTTTGGCAGGGAAAGGGCCTAGCCACCCACCCCCATCCCCAACCACCCCACACTACACTCCTTTTATAGGGTTGCACAGTTGTGACATTTCCTGTGGCAAAGCAGGAAGGGGTGGATCAGTGGGGTATCCACACGGTGACCTCATTTACAGTGGCACTAGTAATTTAACTTGTTATAACAAGTTATACAAAAACAAAACACAAAATCAAATTTTACTTGCATTTTCTTCCTTTTAATTACTCTGACCAGGTTATAAACCCAGCAAATTATCTGGAATGGATATCATTAACTGCCGGTACTGTAGAACACTTTTCAGAAGGGCAGCTTTACAGGATTTAGGACACTGTCGTACATGCTGGGTCATTGGAGATCTTAGGGCTCAGCTCCAGGCAGCATGGGCAGAGACTGCACGCCTCAAATTTCATATTCAAGAGGAAACATATTATAAGAACCACCTGCCATTTCCCCAACATCCAACAGAAGCACCTCGACTGCAGAGGGTAGTTGGTCTGGGAGGTTGGCAGGTGGTTAGGAGGGGCAAATTGGGTGCCCCATCACTCAGTGCTCTCCAACATACTACCTTCACAAACCATATCAAAACTACAAACAGGTATCTGCCTCTATCTCTGAAATCAAACAAAGGGGCAGAGGACACTGCAGAGCAGGACACTGCAGCACAGGAGCTAGCACAACAACCCTCGCCCAAAACAGGAACCAAAATAAAAAAAGCAAAAAGGAAATCCAAAAAACTTCTGATCATAGGAGACTCCATGATTCAGGAGTTGATACCTATCTCCATCCAGGGTATTGGTCAGATGTCTCCCCAGTACATCAGCATGGAGAGACATTGACCGCATTGCTAAAATTGTTCAGGAAGCAGGGGAAAACACTGACATCCTGGTACACATAGGGACTAATGATCTCACCAGCCAGTCAGCTGTGGAGACCAAGGAACACCTGACCAGGCTGAGTGACAAACTATCATCCATTTCATCTGGCATCTCCTTCTCTGAGATCCTGCCAGTCTGGGAGAGAGGGGCAGATGGATGGAAGGTCAGAGAAGAGGAAACAGGGGAACTAAACATGTGGCTTAAGGGCTGGTGCCAGGAAAAAGGACACAAATTTGTAGGGAACTGGTAACTGTTTTGGAAGTAAAAGTTCTTTAAATTTGATGGGCTTCATCTGATTAAGGAGGGAGTCAGTGAATTGGGGCAGAAGGTTAACATCTTTGCAGAATATTTAAACTAGTAAATGGGGAGAGGGGTGCAGCAGCCCGTATGGCGAATGAGAAGAACACCCTTCCCCCCTCAGCTAGTGGTCAAACAGGAATTCAGCATGTTTGCAGTTCATTTGCATCACCAGGTAAGGAGAAAGGTCCAGCTCCCCATATGATGCACAAGGGAAATGCCAGACCTCACCCAACAACTAACACACTGAAATCTGGCCAATGGAAAATCATGTACACAGATGCTCGCAGTCTGGGAAACAAGATCCCAGACCTGCAGGCAATAATGACAGAGGCTAAATTGGACATAGTAGCAATTAGCGAGATGTGGTTTACCAGTTACCACACTCTTACCAGTAACCACACTTGGAAGACTTCAGTACCTGGCTATGTACTGTTTAGAAGAGAACGAGTTGCAAAAAGGGGGGGTGGAGTGGCCCTGTATGTCAATGAAAATATTAAAGCTACAGAAATTCAGAATACACATAAGGAGCCAGAAGAAGTGTGGGTCACCCTGGAAACAGGAAATGGGACAGCCATAAGAACTGGGGTTGTCTACAGGCCCCCAGAGCAGAGGGAGGACATAGACACAGTACTGTTAGAAGATATATAGAACATGACAGCTAAAGGGGAGGTTCTGACAATAGGAGACTTCAACATGCCAGATACAGATTGGTCAATACCAGCAGGAACATCAGCCAGAACGAGACACATAGTGGATTCCCTGCAGGGAGAGGGCCTCAAACAACTGGTACAATAACCCACAAGAGACAGAGCTATCCTAGATCTAGTACTGGCTAACAGGGAAAGAATCACAGTTCTCCAGGTAGAAGGTTACCTGGGGCCAGTGACCATCACATGGTATGATTCAGTTTGGCCACTACAACTAAATCATCCCATTCCAAGGCAAAAATATGGGACTTCAGAGGACCTGACCTTGATAAGATAGCCAACAGAGTTAAGCTAGCCTTGGCAAACAGAAATACAGGTGAGGGGGTACAGGCAAAGTGGGCAAGCATTAAGGATGCAATACTTGAAGCAACTTTCCATTGTGTTAGAGAGAAAAGGAAGTGCAAAAGAAGAAGGAAACCACTTTGGTTCTCAAAACCCAAGGCAGCATGGATTCACAGCAGGAAGGTCATGCCAGACGAATCTGATAGATTTCTTTGACTGGGTGCCCAAAGTAGTAGATCAGGGAGGGGCTGTGGACATGGCCTACCTAGACTTTAGCAAGGCATTTGACACAGTCCCACACAAAAGATTAATATACAAGTTAGCCAGCCTGGGAGTGGGTCCCAAGATGACAGCCTGGGTAAAGAACTGGCTGGAGAATAGGACACAGAGAGTAATAGTAAACTGAGTCCACTCTGAAGAAAGGGGGGTTACTAGTGGGGTACCGCAGGGTTCAGTATTAGGACCAGTCCTCTTCAATGTCTTTATAAATGACAGTGCAGAGGGACTGGAAGGAAAAGTATGTCTCTTTGCAGATGACACAAAAATCTGCAACAGACTTGATGCACAAGGTGGGGTGGAAAGGATGAGAAGGGACTTGGCAAGGTTAGAGGAATGGTCATATGTATGGCAGCTTAGATTCAATGCTAAGAAGTGCAAGGTAATGCACCTGGGAAACAAAAACCCAGGGGAAGAGTACACAATGGGGGTGAGATACTAACAACAACAAAAATGGAACGGGACCTGGGGTAGTCATATCAGATGACCTAAAAGTGGGCAAGCAATGTGAGAGGGCAGCAAGGAGGGTTGGGGGATACTGGGATGCATAGGGAGAGGCATCACCAGTAGAAAACAGGAAGTTATTATCCTCTGTACAGACAGCTGGTGAGACCCCATCTGGCACCAAGTGCGCAGTTCTGGAGACCCAATTCTGCAAAGACATAGACAGGATGGAAGCTGTCCAGAGGAGGGCACTAAAATGGTGCAGGTCTGTACCAGAAGACATATATGAAGAGAGACTTAAGGAGCTTAATATGTATAGCCTCGAGGAAAGGAGAGGAGAGGGGGACATGATAGAAACTTTAAGTACCTCAAGGAATCAACAAAGTACAAGAGGGTAGCATCTTTCAAAAAAAGAAGTGTGCAAGAACAAGGGGCACAATTTGAAGATAGAGGGCGGCGTGCCCAGAGGTAATTTAAGGAAGTATTTTTCACAGAGAAGGTTGTGGATGCATGGAACGGCTTGTCGGAGGAGGTTGTGAATCAAAACAGTGGTGGAATTCAAGCATGCATGGGACAGTCATAAGGCAATTCTAGGGGGTGGGTAGGAAGAAGTAGGCTGCTGGTTAACTAGGATCTGCAGCTTATCTATTAGGTAGGGAAATAGGCAGACTGGTGGGCCAAGCGGTCCTTATCTGCCATCAAATTCTATGTTTCGTTAAACAGTAGCAGAAAAGATCAGAGCCAAAAGGCTGGCCTTCAGGAAATATAAGGGAACGCAGCGGGATGAAGATAGAGAGGCGTACCAAACTTCCCTAAGGGAAGCAGGGAAGGCAGTAAGGCAGGCAAAGGCCCAAACCAAGAAAACACTAGCACAGGCAGTAAAAGAAGGTGACAAGACTTTCTATAGATACATTAGTGAAAAGAGAAAGTCCAGAGGGGGTAATTGCTAAGATCAAAGGGGATAAGGGTGTGTGTGAGGAGCACGACCATGTAAAAGCAGCTATCCTAAATAGATACTTCTGCTCAGTATTTACTGAAGAGAAGGTAGGGCAGGGCCCACAGCTCAGCACCATGGACACAGGGGGAGAGAGGTAAACACTAGTCCCTTCACAAAAGAAAGGGTCCTACAAGAGCTCGATAAGCTCAGGGTGGACAAGGCAATGGGACCTGATGGCATACATACCAGGGTACTAAAGGAGCTAAGGGTGGAACTAGCAGAGCCATTAGCTGAACTGTTTAGTGAATCTCTGAGCACAGAAGAGGTCCCAGAAGACTGGAGAAGGGCTCATGTGATCCCGCTCCACAACAGTGGCAGCAGGGAGAAAGCAGGGAACTACAGACCAGTCAGTCTTACCTCAGTAGTGGGCAAGATTATGGAGGCACTCCTTAAGGAAAGGATAGTGCAACACCTGGAATCCATAGGAGCACAGGATCCAATACATCATGGGTTTACAAAAGGAAGGTCCTGTCAAACTAATCTCATAGATTTCTTTGACTGGGTAACCAGTGTAGTGGACCAAGGGGAAGCAGTTGATGTCACCTACCTTGACTTCAGCAAAGCTTCCGATAGTGTTCCACATAGAAAATTGATTAATAAGTTGGGTAGGCTTGGAGTGGGTCAGAAGTTGGTCAACTGGGTGACAAACTGGTTGATGGGTAGAAAACAGAGAGTGGTGGTAAATGGTATACAGTCAGAAGAGATGCAAGTCACAAGTGGGGTACCTCAGGATCAGTTTTGGGGCCAGTCCTTCCAATATCTTCATCAGTGACATTGCAGATGGACTGAGGGTAGGTTTGTCTGTTTGCAGATGACACCAAGATCTGCAACAGAGTAGATGATCCAGATGGGGTGAGCAGAATGAGAAGAGATCTGGATAAACTAGCAAAATGGTCAGAAGATTGGCAACTGGGGTTTAATGCAAGTGCAAAATCATGCACATAGGGAAGAGAAACTCTGAAGCCACCTATAGGCTGGGAAGGGAGTTGCTGGCAGTCAAAAGGGAAGAAAGAGACTTGGGCATCATCATCACCAATGACCTGAAATCATCCAAGCAGACCACTAAAGCAGTAGATAAGGCTAGAGAGATGTTAGGGTGTATTCAGTGGTGTCATGTCCATAGGGCCCGAGGGGGCATGTGCCCCCCCAATATCGTGAAACAAACTGTAAAAAAATGCATATAATGTTTTTATTTTATTTTCCACAATCCCAAGGTCCAAAACAATATATGCTTTTTTTGAAGTTGTTGGTGGTAGGGGTTGGGGATGGGATCTGCTTACTCAACTGCAACTTCAAAAAAAGCATATATGCTAGCTGGCTGGGGTGTAAAATGTGCTTGGTAGTCTGTGATGACATTCAATATAGTTTCCAACAATCATGTCTCCTGTTTGTGCTCTCAGTTTAGTCTGCCTGTCTGTAAGGAGCTCATCAGCTCAGCTCCCCAATCCCACAGTGATGCCGACACGCTGCATGGCAAAGCATGCATTTTCTGGCACCATCTCAACTGCGCACATGAGAAAGACAGACACAGACTGAGCAGAAGACGGAGCTCTGCTGTTGCAACTGAGGAATTCAAACTTTCTTCAGTGTGTGCAGTGGTAATTATCCAACTCGCTGGTTACTCCAAGCAGGTTGAGCTTTTTTATGTGGCTGCTGTGAAAGAGAGAGAAAGAGGCCGATGGAAAGTCTCCCTCTCAGAGACAGAGTGAACAAGCTTGAAACCTGGGCTCCTGCACAGCAATTCTCCTTCCAATCACCCTCCATGAGAGAAGTAAAAAAATTAGCTGAAAAAAAAATGAGGAGGGCCGTCAGATTTTTAAGGGCAGTGTTGCTGGCTGCTTGCCTGGCTAAGGGAGACTGAGGGCTGGGACTGAAAGTGTGCCATCACCGCTTTGCAAACTCTGCAAACCCCAGGTCCAGGCATCGCACCAAATGAGTGCTGGGATCATGGAGAAGCAACAGGGCCTGCAGTCCTAAGGCAAGACAAGGTAGGAAGTTGAAGGAAATAAATATATTTTTTTTATTTGCTGCCTTCTCTAGCACCATGCTGCTGGCATTCCTAATGTATATTATTTTCCTCACCTGCATTTTTAGTTCAAGTAAATAAACAAGAAGGGTGAAGCTGAGTCACTGGATAGGCAAAGGGGAAGATAACAAAGTTATTTTTTGGAAAAGTATCTTCCTTGGCCTTAAATTGCTTGCTTAAGATCTCCCCATTTCCTATTTACTGGGGAAGCAGCATGTAGGGCAAGGCAGGGTCACAGCTGGAGTCAGTGCTGGCTAAAGGCAGATTATATCTGCTAGCACTGAGGTTCCGGGCCCCTCCCCAAAGTAGGAGTGGCCCACCAGGATACCTGGACATTTCTAGGTGGGCCACTCACTGTTAAGTACATGTCCACTTTTTAAATTCTTAAAGTCTGTAAGTTTATCATTTATTTTCTAATTAAATGGGGTATTTGGGTAGTGCGAGTAAATGTGAGATGCAAACATAGAGCTACTGTGTCGTATTGAAATTGAATAGCGGTATGAATGTGTCACCCTGGGGCTTCCCCTATTGATTTTCTATGTAGACCCCATTTATCTACATTGTAGGTGGGAACCCTGTAACCCCGAGTGACCCCCGACTACTCAGCCACCCCTCCCCAACCACTCCTGGGTTTTAGGGGATGGGGTTCATACAGATTAGAGAGAATGTATGGCTTGGTGTTGGCAGTTGCTTATGATAGCTCTATGGAGTATACAGTACAGTACAGATGTGGGTCTATTTACTCTGCATGTGCTCTTGAAGTCGTGCATTAAAAGGGGTAGGATGTTGCTGCCACAGTATAAAGTTACTTAGTTTATTTTTAATAAAACAACTGTACCACATACAGTATTGAAATTGTCAGCATTCAAAATTACTTCAGTAAATAGTATATGTGGTTCCAAAGAAATTAGTTTTTTGAATTGACCAGAAGCATTCTAAAATGACTTGACAAGTTTAAGCACTGTAAGGGAAGGAAAATGCAGAGATTTGGACAGGCTCAACAAATTCAGTGTAGTTGAGGTATGGATAAAGTGTATGTGTGAAGTACCTCATAAACTCTTTAACACAGTCTGATGTATACTATTTCATTCATTAAACAGATTGTTTCTAGGCTTAAAATTGAGATTGAGCACCTACTGTAC
The DNA here is from genome assembly GCA_016271365.2 of Neoceratodus forsteri. Classification (NCBI taxonomy): domain Eukaryota; kingdom Metazoa; phylum Chordata; order Ceratodontiformes; family Ceratodontidae; genus Neoceratodus; species Neoceratodus forsteri. The sequence continues at coordinate 961,614,355 of CM028132.1, read as the reverse complement.
GTGTGCATTGGTATTTTAATTTCATAAAATTTGAGTAAAATTTAGGCCATGTGTAAAAAAGATAACTGGGTGGGGACCCCATAATTCATTTTGTTCGGGGCCCCCAAAATCCTAAGACTGGCCCTGTTGGCAACAGAGAAAGAATCTATGTGAGCCACATTTGAAGCAGTGTTAGAAGGTGGGTAGGCCAAAAGAAACCACATTCACCACCATAGACCCCCCCCCCAGATTTACAAGTAATAAACCACCTGTATACCCATAAGGACAGTTCTTGGCGAAGCCCATTGCCCGTCACCTCCCAATGGTCATCATTGCCCATCACCTCCTGATGGTCATCAGCCAAAATAATAGAGGACTTAGAAGAGAGAGAGGCCAAGCCCTGTTTGAAGACAAATTCCTTTCTTAAACTGCAAAATAGCAACTGTCATTTATTTAGAGTATGGTGCTGCAGAAGACCTCCAGTCCAATGCAACATGAGTCATGAGAATAGGCCACATCTCTGACAAGTAGAAGCAACTGCCGCTGAAGAACAGAGGAGAAATTTCTTTGAAAATACAAAAGGTCACTCTCCACAGACTGAACAAAGACAGAAAAGAAATGTATCATTGCTCTATCATTATGATGTCATTTAGCATGCTGGGGAACAGCTTCCTGGCCTGCTGAAAGTCACCAAAATGCACAATTTGATATCAATTTTTCAAAAATGTTCTCGGGGGACTATGCCCCCAGACACCCCGAGAGAGGTTTAGATCTTGTGCCCCTCCAAAATTTTTGGTTGCATGGCGCCCCTGGCGCAGGGGGTGGTGTATGTGGAGGTGCCCCATTGGTGGACTCTGTGGTGTGCTGCATGGTGGTCACCACTGCCTGCCTCTGATGCCCAGCTGCCTGTTGGACAGTAACTGTGGCTCCTGTGTCTACGGCACTGACCCCTCCATGGCCGGTGTTGGCATCATTGCCACCCACCACCATGCAGCCATGGACAGGGAGTGGCTGTGCAGGTGCTGTACCGCCACCATTGGCAACTGCCCCCAGTGTGCAGGACTGTACTCTGGGAGGTGTATCCAGTCTCATGCCACCCAGGATCAGTGTCTGGTCATCATCTGTATCAGATGCCCCACACACCTGTGTACTCAGTACAAGTCTGGGTAGGTCCTTGGTGAGCAGTGGGTCTGACAGGGTGTCATCGTCACCAAGGCCTAAGATGTCCAGCAGCCCCACACCACTGCATCACTGACAGTCTGTGGCTCTGATGTCAGTGCACGTAGATGGCTCATCCTCGTTGGGTCCATCATCGTTGGTCACATTCTGCATCCCACCCCTGAGGCGTGATGGTGCTGGAAGAAACAACAGTGGTACACATGATGAGGGTGACAATGTACAAACTGAGCTGCAACCATTGGGTGGGGGGCATGCATGCCAATACAGTGCCATCATGGAACAGGGTATGCATGTGCTGCATGACACAGTATGCTGGACATGCCATGGACAGTGCACATGCTGGGCTGGCCATGTGCGGTGGCCGTAGCACAAGATGCAGCAGTACAGGATGGAAGGCATGCCCCAGCTACACACCACCAAGGGCAACACTGCCAGTGGTGTGCCATGTGGATGCCTGCACCCTGTGGGCCATGTAGTGCCCTGTGTCTGCCAGGTGTGCAGCTCTGTAGGGCTGCCCAGTGGTTCTTCACACCCTGGGGCCAGGGGCATGGTTGGAGTCTGGTGCCCCTGCTGCCACTGCCCTGCACACAGCTGGACACAGGCATGCATGGTGGCCCCATGTGTGACCTGTGCTGATGCATGCCACACATGCATGGGGCATATGGCATAGCTGCTCTCATGCCTGCACGTTGCCGGGCGGCGCACCCCCCCATGGCTCCCAGTGACTCACAGTGCCGTGAGGGGCTGCCACCCATCTGGAACTGCCTCCCAGTATGCCATCAATGGCAGCAAAGCTGATGGTCACTGCCACTATCTCCTCCCCCGCCATGAGTACAGGGGTGGCTCCTGGGCCCCCGCTCGTTCTGCTGTGGGACGTCCTGATGGTGGCCACCTTCTCCTTAATGTGCCACCTGTCAGAACCCATCTTCTTCTTCTTGCACTCTTGTGCACTCCTCTGATGTCGTCTGTGGGTGTTGACATATGTTGCCACCTCTTCCCACCCTGTGGCACATTCCTGTGGGGTGTCCATGGCCCCACTGAGCAGTTTCTCCCTGTTGAAGTAGGCCTTGAACAGGGCCTGCTGCCCATCTTTGGTGAAGTTGGGCAGGCCCCTGCTCCTCAGCTCCCTCTGTCTCTGACATGATGCTTCCTGTGGACAGTAACAAATGGCACCATTAGCAGCCTGGCAGGCCAGCCTGGAACACTGCAGCACAGATAATATATCCAGTAACATCACATTGTTTGTTGCTCCTTACTGAAATGGCTGCAGTACCTGTCAGTGCCCATTGCAATATTGTGGCGCTTTTAAGGCTCATCTCATGCAAATGAGCAGTAGCGCAATTGTAATGGGATGCAAATGTGCCTGACTGTGCTATGCATTGGCTCATTAGCCTATTTGCATACCGCGGCTGAATATTGCAGGGTTGCACTCTGCACAATCATAATGCACCAGGAAAAGGTTACTGGTGCACATGGGCGAAGCGAGGCAGTGAATCCACCATGTGCACCATGGGTGGCACCTCAGCATGTGTGGCCTATAGTGCACCTGTGCAAGGTGCATGACATGCCCTCATTGTGCATGCAGCCATGTGCACACACCACGCGTGCAGATGTCCTGTGCTGTCAGGCCATATTGCACAACAGTGCCATATGCACCATACCTCCTACCATGCATTGCTCACCAATGCATGCATGCATGCACTCACACACCGCTGTACAGGGTCATGCAGTGGGTATGGGGGATCATGGCCCTGACCCCATACTCCCACCCAACAGGGCTGCTCTGTGCATGTGTGGTGCTGTGCGATAGGTGTTGGCTGCACGGGTCAATCGTGCAAATCCATGCTGCTCTGCCATGGTACCGGACACCCAGTTGCACATCAGGCACTGCTGGCTGTGCAGGTACATGTAGTCGGGCACAGTGTGGCAGTCAGCAGTCATGGTGGTGTCGAGACAGTGTGTGCACCGGGCAGGGAACTGGTCGGATATCGAGGTGGCTAATCTGGCTGCCCTTGTCTTGCCAGTGGAGGACCGCATATTTGGTGTGGCAGAACTCCAGAAGCCCAGGTCTCAGGTGTGGGAGAGTGTGGCCACTGGCCTGAAGCAGTGGACTGGGGTGCCACACACTGCTGAGAAGTGCAGGCACAGATATGGTGACCTCTGCAGGAGGGATCCTGGCAGGCTCCGACAGCTGCAGTAGAGGACAAGCCGGGGGTCTGTGCCACAGCCAGGTAGATGTCTCATTGCAATGTGCATGCTGCCATTGTCCACATCCTGTGCTGTGCTGTGCTGCATGTGCAGCTGCAGGGGGGGGCCTACATCGGTGGTTGGTGCGAGTCCTTCATTGCTGCACTGCATTCCTGTGCTGTGCACATTGACGTTGGACCATGCACCACCCCCACTCACAGGCCTGTGCACCAGTACTGTGTGGTCCACTGCACAGGTGTGGGGGCGGAACTGTCACTGACATCCACGCAGTCAGCCCATGGGGTGCGGCGGTGTTGGCTGCTGCTGTCCACTGTGCACATGCCAGTTCAGGTTCTGTCCACCTGTGGATGTGGCTGCTGTCCTGTGCACACCTTTGGGTGGACTGGGGCTATTTGTGGTTCATCACTCATTGCCTGTCTTGTTTCCCCTCTTGTAGGTCAGGCCAGGCCTTGGGTCAGATGACAACAGCAGGCCTTGATCGGTGGACTCTGTGTGCTACATGGACTTGTGCAGCTGCTCATCACCCATATGAATGTCCTCATCCGTGTCAGCAGGCATCATCTTAGCATTACCTGAGTGCTGATTTGGGAGGTGCACCAGCTGAGAGAGTTGCAGCAGCTTCAGTGAAACTCAACCTGTCACCTCACACCACTGTGCTCTGGTTGACCTCTTCCCTCCTGATGTTTCCTGTTCTGTTTGTTCCTGTGTCCTTGCTTCCATTCCCATTCCTCTGGTTGGCAACCTAGCACCCCCTTCCCATTTCCTTGCTGATGTTATTGTTGTTTTGCCCTGTTGGCACATCACTTTTGTTTATTTTGTAGCAAAATTATTTGTTCATACACCTCTATGTCTGCATCTCCTTTGCCAGTGCAGTGCTGCACTGTGCCTGTGTTGTTCTGTGCTGCTCTTGGGCGTGCCCATTGTGTTCCACCACTATGCCCTTTGTGGTGTGCTCACATGTGCAGTTGCTGCTGTGTGCCATGTACCTCTGTGGCACGGGCCCTTGGGCTGTGGCTGCGCATCTGGCCTGTGTGCGGTCCACTGCCTTGTGTCCCTGTTTGCCTGTGCTGGCCTGCCCTCCACCTGCACCAATGCCCTTCCTGGTGCTGGTGTGCGGTGTGGTGCTGGGCCCTGTGTTGCTGCTTGGTGGCATGGCTTGTGTGCCCTGTTTCCCAGTGCCTGAGTGTCTCTTGTACCCCTGCACACTGTACAGGCCTGGTACCCTCCCAGTATACCTGTGGCTTTGTCCCATGCTGTGTTGCCTGTCAGGGTTGTGGTGGTACAGTGCCATGGGCCTGCCATATTCACTGTCATCTGGGTGGGTGGCTGGGTGAGCCAGACTGCCATCCCTGCCCCACAACACCCAGCCTGAAGCTCCAGGGCTTTGCTCTGCCAGTGGGCGGTCGGCGGAAACTAGCCGACCCAGGGAACCACGAGGCCGGGAGGGACAGCCAGGAAACTCTCGGGAAAGCCGCAGCCAATCGACTGCCATCCCTGCCCCACAACACCCAGCCTGAAGCGCCAAGGCTTCGCTCCACCAGCGGGTGGTCGGCGGAAACTAGCTGACCCAGGGAACCACGAGGCCAGGAGGGACAGCCAGGAAACTCTCGGGAAAGCCACAGCCAATCGGTAAGCGAGCGCTCCTCTAGGCACAGCAGACGATTGGCTCTCCTGCCCCATTGACTTATACTGACTGAGCCTGCATTACCAAAATCTGTCTGGGACTTGGGAATTTCTTCCCTGCATTCTTGTAAAAATCTCCCAAAAAAAGCTGTCTTCTTATTGCTGCAACTGTAAAGGGAATCTGTTGATTTGTTGTGTTTTTTGCTGTAATTCCAAATCCTTGGTAACCGAAGTGGGCCAGACGCTGAGGCACCACTTTTCCTTCCTTAAATTGTGTAAAATTCCTAAAAGTGCTGTTTTCTGCTAAGGTAATTGCAGAGGAAACTGTTGATTTACTGTTTTTGCTGTGATTACAAATCCTTTTGCATTTGTAAGGTGGGCTGACTGAGGCGCACAGCCCCCCACAGCCTTTTGTTGTGCAGATTTAGGCACTGTGACGAGCAGGAACACTTGTTCTGCCTCTATTTAATTTATTGCACCTTCCTCTGTCTCTCTCCAGACTGCCATCCCTGCCCCACAACACCCAGCCTGAAGCGCGGGCTTCCGCCCTGACCAGCGCTGGTCGAAGTGGAAACTAGTCGACCCAGGGAACCACAAGGCTGAGGGACAGCCAGGAAACTCTCAGGAAAGCCGCAAAATATTTCCCACCCGCCCTTCCCCTTTGTGTGTTACTTTTATTGGCATCTTCCCACCAATATCTCTTCCCCGCCCTCAGCATTACCCTAAACCAATAAACTGTTCCACCGTCTTGCTGATCCAACTAATCAGCAACTTCACTACTCTCCCAGTAGCCAACTAACAATATCTCTCTCACAATGGGGAGTTTACTTCTGATACTTCTTTCACTGTCAGCCATGGGGTTCCCCAAAGAAGATGTCCCTATCACACAAACTATGGTGATCCATCCACCCAGTCTCTCTGTCTCATCCCCATTGTTTGACGCTCAAACCCTTACATATGCCCTACCATTGCTGCATCGATTACAGTGGGGTGACCCCCAAAAAGACACGCAAACCACCATACATGTATTTCAATCAAGGCTCCATTACTGGATATACAGATCCCCCCTACGCCTGACCACCATACTGCTACTTGGTGTCTCGACACAATCCTATAACCCCACATGGAGCACCCCAAAAGAGTGGCAACAGAATAAGAGAAGGAGGACCAAAGACAGCCCCCTCTCCCTATCTCTGCCAGCCCTCATGAAACTCCTGCTCTTTCTATTGCTCTGTATTGGTAATGTGGAAATCAACTCAGGACCCCCTGAATGTATTACCTCTCCAGCAGACCTAACCTCAATTAAAGGCCTCAGTTTTTTGCATATTAATGTATGCAGTCTGTTGAAAAAACTTACACTGATACAAGCCTGGGTTGCCCATACCTTGCCAGACTTTCTCGTGGTATCTGAGACATGGCTCAAACCCACCACAGCAGACAGGGATGTTAACCTACCCAACTATCAGTTATTCAGAGCGGATCACCAAACAAGGGGGTGGTGGAGTAGCTATATATGCAAAATCCGGTATACCTGTATCCTGTATTGCTGCAACCTCTATGCCCAAGGAATTTGAATGCCTATCCCTAAAAGTCTCTCTCCCCAATACAGCAGCTTTTCAGCTAGTTGGATGCTACAGACCCCCCCCTCTGCTGACCTCAAGCTCTTATCCCACCTGGGGAATCTGCTCAAGCCCAGCACTGAAGAAGTCATTATTCTAGGTGACCTGAATTTCAACTGGCTTACCCAGGCAGCTGCACCTCTGGTATCATTCTGTGATACACATGGGTTCACACAACTAATTAATGAGCCAACAAGAATTAATGCAAGGAATAGTAATAACAGCACACTACTTGATATCATGCTAGTGAATAAACCCCATCTATTCACACATGCTGGAGTGCTTTTCAGCGATATAAGTGATCACTGCCCCATCGCAGGGGTAAGATCTTCCAGCAAAACAACAACCCCTGCAAAATTCCTAATGAGGAGATCCAAGAAAAACATCAATATTGAAGGATATTTGCATGATCTAGCTCACTCTCCAAGCCGGCAAGAGTTTTATCTTGCTCATTCTGTGGAAAAAGCACAGCAGGTGCTAAATAGCATTATAATAAGTACCCTTAACATCCATGCCCCAATCTCTAGTATTCGAATAAAAAACAAATCCTGTCGTTGGTTTTCAGCTGACCTCAAAGCTGCACTGCTGGAGAGAGACAAACTCTGGAAAATGGCAAGAAAAAACCAAGAATGCAAATGACTGGATGATCTTTAGGAAAGCCAGGAATAGATGCACCAAGAAAGTTAGGGATGCAAAGGCTACCTTCTACTTGGCTGAGCTTGATCCTCCTATCATAATCCTGCTAGATTTTGGGGTACCATCAAGGGTATGGTTGGACAGGATTCTAGCACCTCCCTACCAACTCAATTACACCACAGTAATGGCCCTATCTCTGGCAAAATGGAAATTCTGGACGCCTTCAATATCCACTTCACATTGGCTGGCCTTGCCTTTGACACCTCTCCAGCTAACCTGCTGCGTGCACAATTAAGCTCCCAGTACACTGGTGCTCAGAGAGCTGACTCTTCCTTCAGCTTCAAATCTGTACTGTTGAAGCAAGTAGAGGACCTACTATGGCAGCTGGATATCAAAAAAAGTGCAGGGGCAGACTCTCTGGACCCCTACTTTCTAAAGATTGCATCCCATGTACTTGCAATCCCCCTAACACATCTCTTTAACCTATCTCTAAACTCTGGTTCTATTCCCACACTGTGGAAGACAGACCAAGTGGTTCCCCTTATAAAATCAGGGGACCCTATGGACCTTAATAATTACAGGACCATTTCCATTCTACCAGTGCTATCCAAGATGCTGGAGAAATTAGTGAGCACCTAGTTAAGGGAATATCTTGACGATGCTAACCTCCTGAATCCAGCTCAATCTGGATTCAGGGCCAAGCATAGCACTATCACTGCACTAACCAAGGTCACAAATGACTGGCAAACCAAATTAGATAAAAAGAATAATGTCTGTGCAGTATTTCTTGACCTGAGCAAAGCAATCGACACTGTGGACCACGAGCTTCTACTATCATCCATGCACTCCATTGGCCTAGATCCACCCTCCCTTAAGTGGTTCAGGTGTTATCTTACTGGTAGGTCACAGCAGGTAAAAGCTGAAGGTGACCTATCCCCATTAAAACCACTGCTAAAAGGAGTCCCCCAAGGTTCTATCCTGGGTCCTATCCTTTTTGCCATCTATGTAAATAATATTGATTCAATCCTCACCAAATCCTCTGTATACCTCTTTGCTGATGACACTGTTTTGTATGTCAGCAACCCTTCTTCTGCAGCTGCCCGTGAAATCCTATAAAAAGAATTCTCCTTGTTACAATATCAGCTACTTGAGAAAAAGCTTGTTTTAAATGCAAAGAAAACTAAAGCAATGATGTTCACAAATCAAAGCTCCACCAGCACCTCCTCTTCAATCATTCTCCCCCAGCTATGCACTATACTTGGAGAAAATCTGGAGTATGTAGAAAAATTCAAATACCTAGGGGTGTGGATTGACAGTAGACTTGACTTCACTCATCATTTAGAAGAACTGCTAAAAACACTTTCTCCAAAGGCTTGGCCTTTTCTATAGATTAAAACCCTTCCTAAACAGAGATTCAAAGATGAGGTTAGTCCAGGCCATTTTTCTCTCAGTTGTTGACTATGCAGACTTCCTTTATAGCCACTGCCCCATCTCCTACCTACACAAGTTGGATACCTTATACCATAGAGCAATAAGATTCATAACAGATCTGCCATCTCATACCCATCATTGCTCTCTTTATGCTGCAGTTGGATGGGTTTCCCTACACCTCAGAAGGAACAGAAATGCAGCTCTATGGCCTTACAGAGCATTATCAAAAAAACTTCCAAACTATATTCTGGACTGCTTCACCCAGACCATTCCTAGTTCCTATGCCCTAAGAAGCAACAACATCATCCTGTTCAAATTGCCCAAATTCAACACCCGGCTAGGGAGGGCAGCCATCAGCTATTCTCTAGCTATAGCATGGAACACCCTACAAAAATCCCTAAAACTGTCCAATCTTATACCATTTGCATCCTTTAAACAGCGTTGTACAGTTTTCTTCACAGAGAAATGCAGTTGCTACCGCTAAAGCTAGCTTTGTCATCTCACAATCTCCCTCCCAAAAATTCACCATATATGGCATAATCTTTGTTCTTCAGTTCTCCCTCCCAGGCAGACACCCCATCTTATGGCACCCAGTAATACCTTCTACCATCCTAGTATTACATTATGCTGTGTGTTTGCCATGGCCCCTCCAATGGGATATGTATACTGTATATACTGTAAATATTAGCGTAACTTTCCTATAGCCCATTTTATCATGTGAATTTTACTACACATCACTGTGTTTATAAATGTTTTTTTCCCCTGTATGTATAACTGTTTATATAAGTGTATTGATGTATCTGTTGTGTATCAACTGTTGAACCTTGACCTTATCAGGTCCATCTTGTAAATGAGCCTTGTTCAATGATGCTCGCCTGAATAAATAAAGATTTGATTGATTGATTGATTGTTGTGCGGCCTACTGTCACTGTGGCCCTTTGACTGGGTGCCGGTGCTGTGCACCATGGTCATGCTCCTCATGTGGTCTGGGACTGCTGGGCTGGCCTGGCACTCTGCTCTTGTGCTGCCCTGCCTGTGTGCACCTTTGCCTGTAGTGCTTGCTCAGCATGCTTGTTGCTGCTTACTGTCATGCTCCTGTGCATTCTTGGTTGCTCTGGCGCATGTCTGGTTGTGCAGTGGCGCATCTTTGCTATATTCAGTGTGGTTTCCACCTGTGCATGTCTATGGAGCATGTTTTGAATATGGTGTCAGTTTTCTGTGGCGCACCTGCATTGTGCTGCGCATTCCATTGCGCATGTTCTGGGTGCACTTTTGAATATCTGGTCCATAGTTTATTACTTACACTTTTGAGCCTTATTGGATATATACTTTAAGTTCATAAAGCAGTTCAACTAGTAACATATTTACCAAGCTGTCTCTTTATATTTCTTAATATTCCCTGGTATCCACTGAGAATTTTGTGTACTCTGATATTTAATTGTAAACATAAAAAAAGATACACAAACCTTAGTGGCTCTTAATCAGTTAAATTCATTACATTGTGGTGTAGTATCACTATAAGCCACTCAGTATATTCCTTTAACACTATTTTGGTTTGTTTTGCTCATTATATTTTGTGGACTTCATACCTTCCGTGTATTTTTCAACAAATAGTATATTGAGTACTTGTTTCCGTTTTCCTTCCAATGTCAATATAATACCCTCAAAACACAAAATGCCATAACATACACTGCACTTTGGTTTTTTGCTTTAAATTTCATACATCTCCATTCAACTTTACATTCTTTGTTGAAGGTTAAGCCAACTTGTTTGAATTACCTCCTTGTGTAAGTTGTACTCTAAGTGGCATCTTTCTATGATATGCAAGCACAAGAAGTCTGGCTGCTCAGTAAGCTGAATAAAGCAATTTTAACTCCGATTTATAACATTTATTGTTAAAAAGATGAGCACAGCAGCAATGTTGCACCCATAGCACCAATGTTTCAAGTAATTCTCTACTCTTATCAAGGCATGGCTTCACTATCACCTGTATGTTATTTAAAGTGAGTATTTAAAGACACAGCACATCGCTCAGGTAGGAGCCACTATCACAGGTAAAATACATCCCCACCCCCAATTCAAACTCATCATAGACAATCGAACACACATGACTACTGAATAAGACCTAATTTTATACAAATTTACTAAATATATATATATAATAAATCCATATTTAAACTCTAATAGGAAATAAATATACATGAAATTAATATATCTGCAAATCACACCTACTGTTTCATATAATCACAGCATAGTATCAGCTATCCCTAAACCATTCAGTACTTTATGTATTTTCCTTAAGAGGGGTACAAGACTAAAGTTCTCATTTAATCCCCCATCCCCACTGGTCCGTAATAAATATTGCCACTTGCTCTCTTCCTTTAGGAGCTAATTATCTAAATCTCCCCCCATCCCCATGGTCCAAGTCTGACTTTTTGCAAGCCCTGAAACTTGAAATGGTGTCCTTGTCCCAGTACCAGTACATGTGTTGCCAGGGTATTTGTTCTGTCACCTCTTGTAATACTTGTCAAATGCTCAGCAATTTGAAGTTTAAAGTTTCTCTTAGTTTTTCCAACATAGAATTTTTTTTTGCAAATGCATTTGGACACATATACCGCATGTGTGGTGTTGTAATTCACAAAATCTCTATTTTCGTCTCCTTTGCCAGTTAATAGATGTAAAAAAAAGTACCTGTTGCTAGATGCTGACAGAAATTACATCCACCACATGTGAATGTATCTGGTGGCAAAGAATCCACAGTAGAAGAAGCAGACAGCTTGTAGTAGCTACTAGTCACATAGTCCAAAATGTTTTTGCCTTACCTGTAGACAATTTGGGGTGGTTTGGGAGTGATATCTCTCAGCTTGGGCTCGGTGAACAGGATGTGCCAGTGTTTTAATAGTATCTCCCTTATTTTAAAACTCTGTGGGGTAAAATCAGACACCAAATTAATACATGTAGAATAATTTTCTTTAATACATTTTTCCAACAAGTCACTTCTTTCCATGCCATTAACTGCATTAACAGCTTTATTTATGTACCCCTCATCATAGCCTCTGTCTCTAAAACATTCTCTCAGAGAATCTATACCTTCATTGTACAATTGTGCAATCAATTGATTACACATCTTATAAAGAGATTGGAGGGTAGATTGGGTGCGATATCTGGGCGTCATGCTTGATAGTGGACTGACACTTAAGACTCAGGTGTTGGCTGTTGTCAGATCCTCTCTTTATCATCTGAGGTATGTCACCCAGATAAAGCACATGGTACCACCTGTCTGATGACCTTCCAAAGTTGGTCCATGCCTTGGCGACCTCATGCCTTGATTACTGCAATGCCCTATACATAGGGCCACCAGGGGTAGACCTCCACCACCTGCAGCTAGTGCAGAATGCAGTTGCCAGATTGCTGACAGGTTTACGTAGATCTGACCATATCACTCCTGTGCTCTGTGCTTTGCACTGGCTGCCAGTACAGTGGAGGATCACCTTCAAGGTCAGATTATTGACCTATAAGGCCCTACATGGACAGGGACTGGTGTACCTGCAAGAGCGCCTTTGTCCCTACTGCCCCCTTCGCCCTCTCCACTCCACTGATGAGGGATTGCTGGAGATTCCTAGGGTCCATTTGACAGCATTGGGAGGTAGGTCATTTGCTTATGCTGCTCTAACCCAGTGGAATTCTCTACCTCATCGGATAAGGGATTGCCCGTCCATTGAAGCCTTTAAATCTGCCTTGAAAACTTATCTATTTGAGTTGGCATATGCTGATATTTAAATTCCTGCTACGTTTTTAGAAACTTGGCTGTGTGTTTTTAAAAGTGCTGATTATACTGTGTTTTAAATATACTGATTATACTGTGTAAAATACTATGATCTATGCTTGAGTAGTGATCTAGAAATAAAGTTTGGTTGGTTGGTTGATATGCAGAGTACAGGAGATAGATAACTGGTGCTTTACTGTTCAAGACATGGTAGGGTACAATAGTCCCCCCCCCCCATTAGTCACCACACCTTAGAAAGTCACAGGGAGAGGGAGGAGAGACACGACATAAGGGACTAATAATCAGAAGTAAGTTAGTGTGGTTATTAGGTTGCTGTGTGAGAGGGGAGGGGCTACCATGGTGGACAAGAGCAGCAGGCCATATCCATAAACCAGGTTTTGAAGAGAGATTTGAAGGCAGTATGGGTGTTAGATGAGTGGAGGGGTGCAGGGATCCTGTTCCATAGTGTAGGGGCTGCAAATGATAAGGCTTTCCCTCACAAGTTGATAGAGACCCTCGGTACCTTGAAGGAAGGGGCAATGGATGAACGTAGATTCTTGAGCAGGGTTCTGACCTTGAGTAAGGAAGAGAGAGGGACACATTACCACCCCTGATGGTACTATCGACTATGCAGCCAAGAGCAAAGTCAAAGCGGCCTAGGAGGGGTAGCCAGCCTAGGGCTCTATAGAGGTCGCAGTGATGGGTTGAGAATAGAGCCATGACTGCAAAGTGGCAAATGCTATTATAGATGGATAATAAGCCTGGTTCTGAGTGTGGAGGATGCATGAGAATAGATGGGGGAGCAGTAGTCAATGATAGGAAGCAGGTTACCCTGAACTTTAGCTATACGAGCCTCCGGGGTTAGTAAGTAGCATAGATGGTAGGCAGACCCTAGTTTTTGATTGACCCTGCAGACCACAGTGTTGACGTAGTCTGAGAAGGTTAGTGCTGGATCAAGTGTTACCCCCAGGTATTTGAAAGATGCAACATCTTCCAGGACAGTATCATCTGCGGATAGTAGTCGGAGGGAGGATCCTGAACTTTTAATTTTGGCGAGATGGGGTTTGGACGCAAATAGCATGGTTTTGTTTTTTTCCCCATTAACCAATAACAGGTCGGATGTGAATCAGCTATGGGCACTGCCATAGCTCTGGGTGAGGACAGAAGAGACCTGTGTAAGGGACTTATTGCTGTGGTAAATAACAAGATTGTTGGCATACAGGAGCGAATTACAGTTGTGGCCTTCAAAGGGGAGAGAATTAATGAAAATAGAAAAAAAAAAGGGGGGGGCCAAGGATGAACCTTGGGGGAATCCAGTTGAGACAGGGAAAGCAGGGGATATGGCAGAACCTATCCACACAGACTGAGAGCAACCCGAGAGGTAGCTTCTGAACCACTCAAAGGGGCTCAGTGGAGCAACCAAGTTGGTGCAGCTTGGAGAGGAAGAATGCATGGTTGATCATGTCGAAGGCCTTAGTAAGGTCCACAAAGATGGCCCCAGTAATGTGCCCTCAATCCATATTAATAAGGACATGGTCAGTAGAGAGTGTGAATGCAGAGGTGGTGCAACGATTTTTATTTAATCAAATACTGGAAGGATAATTTTGGATACCAAATCATGACAGGTAGGGAGGGTGAGGCTATCTTTATGTTGATATAGTAAAGCCAGTTTGGGGCGGAGTTTAGTGCAGATGGCATCGACATGGGTGGAGACATCAAGATGGCAGTTCAGCCATATCCACAAGTATTTGAAAGATGGGACATTCTCGAGAGGGGCATCATCCAGGGTGGAGAAGACAGGAGAAAACTGACTGGAGGGTGGCCAGTTTTTGTCTGGAACTAAACATTGTGGCCAATGTTCATTTAGCATTTAGCTTGAGTTGGTCATTCTGGAACCAAGTCTGAGCTCTATTGAAGTCCTCTTGGAGGGGGGACTATACACTGATGTCAGAGGGCCCGGAGATGAAAATGATAGTATCATCGGTGTACGTATTCATATTTGAAAACTTGCATACTGAGGGGAGGTTGTCAGCCAGGAGTGAGTAAGAGATTCTTGGAGATTAGCTAGACCGGGGAGGAGGGAGATAGGCCTATAGTTTTGGGGAGCAGAAGGGTCACCTTCCTTGTGGAAAGAAATGACCTCAGCAGATTTCCAGGCCTTTGAGACAGAGGAGAAGGAGAAAGAGGTTGAGTTTGTGGCTGAGTGGGGCAGCTATTGCTGGGGCAGAGATGTGGAGGAGCCTAGGGTGAAGACCATCACAGCTGGACTTGGAAGGGTTAAGGGCGAGAAGAGCAGTGAAGACTTCAGTGTGTGAGAAACAAGGAAGAGTAATTTGGTAGGTGGGCCCTAGGCAGCCGAGTGGGCTGAAAGGGGTTTAGGGTGTGAGGTGAGTGGTTTTCGGGGAGAGCGCAAGTGGTGAAGAATTTGTTGAAGGTTTCTGCTACTGAAACCGGGTCAGAGATAGGGGAGAAGACATTCAGTAGAAGATCTTCGAAGATCTTTTTCTAGCTCAAATAGATTGATCTGCTGTGTAGGTGAAAAGGACAAACCTAAACTTAGAACTGCAAGTTCTTGATCAGAAAAAATTATTTTACTTCAATTAAAGATTACAAAGGCCTCTGTTTTTAATATGTTCTCCCTCTCCCTCCTTGCTGTCTGGTGGTTTAACTTTAACAACCCTAGACACCAGTAAGGGTGTAGGCTACACAAGGAAAAGGAGAGGGAGGAGGAATATGGAGAGTGCCAAATAAAAAACTAGAAAAGCAAAGAGGACAGTAAGCGAGGCAAAGGCAGACACAGGGCTGTGTATTGCAGCTGGAGTTAAGGGTGGGAGAAAAACAATTCTTCTGATATATTAAGGAAAAAATAGGCAGGGAGGGGATATTGTTAGGCTACAAGGGGGGGTGCTAGAGGAATACTAACAAAAAAGCAGCCTTCATAAGGGAAGCTAATGGGCCCTGCCTAAAAGTGGCATCAAGACAGCTGTCAGGAGAATTCCTAAAATGAGAGTCAGTATTTATAAGAGAAGGTCCAGAAGGGGTTCAAAGCCCTAAAGGTAGGCAAAGCCCAGGAATAGTTGAGATACACCCAATGGTGCTCCAGGAATTGGATATAGAACTGGTTGAACCACAAGGCTATTCAATAGCTCAGTTTGGACAGCGGTAGTTCCAGAAGACTTGATGATGGCAGACATAGTTGCACTACCCAAGGGGAGTACAAAGAGCAACCAGCGAATTACAGATCTGTCAGACTTACCTCTATAGTGGGTAAATTGATGGATCAAAGAGGACCTTGTGGTCTACCTAGACAGCAACTGTCTACAGGACAGTACACAGCATGGGTCTGTGGCAGGTAGGTCTTGTCAGACCAACCTGAAGTTTTCTTTGACAGCACAACAAAGGAAGTAGATAACGGCCATGCTGTGGATTTATTCTATTTCCGTTTCAACAAGGCTTTCAACTTAGTGGCACACAGAAGACTGCTGAAGAAGCTGGAGGACGTGGGTGCAGCTAGGGACATCGTTAGATGCATAGGAAACTGGTTGAAGGAGAGAAAACAGAGAGTGGTGGTAAACAGGTCAAATCAGAAGAGAGGGAGGTCACAAGTGGCGTGGCACTGGGATCTGTTCTGGGTCCTGTCCTCTTTGATATACTAACATACTAAAATGCCAGCAGAATAGGCCTAACGGTCTTTCATGTCTGCTCGTTTGGTCAGCCCCCACCCTGGGTGCTGACCTTGCTGCCCCCCTCGCCTTCTCTGGCTTCTCCCTTCCCAGTTCCAGATATTCTCGCTGCATTGGATTTTGCTTCCAGAACCCTTCCCCTGTACCTGTCCCACCCCCTCTTGAACCCCTCCACCGTCTCTGCCGCCACCAGCCCCTTAGGCAGCACATTCCATGGCTCCACCACCCTCTCAGTGAAGTAGCACCTCCTCCTTTCTCCCCTGAATCTTCCCCCCTCCAGCTTCCACCCATGCCCTCTAGTGGCCCCCTCCTCCTTCCTTCGAAGCACCCTGACTGTTCCTCCCCTATTTACCCTCTTCATCTACCTGAAGACCTCTATCATGTCCCCCCGGTCCCTTCTCTCTTCCAATGTGTACATATTTAGCTCTTCAAGTCTCTCCTCATAGGTTCTGTCCCCCAAGCCCCAAATCATTTTGGTTGCCTTCCTCTGGACCCTCTCCAAGAGTTTAATGTCCCTCTTTAAGTGTGGCCTCCAAAACTGCACACAGTACTCGAGGTGTGGCCTCACCAAGCAGTTATACAGAAGGAGTATCACTTCCCTCCTTCTGGAGGTGATCCCCCTAGCGATGCATCTCAGCATCCTGTTGGCCTTGGCTGCTGCCCTCCTACAAGTCTCCGAGTTGTTCATCTTGACATCCACCACCACCCCTAGGTCCCTCTCAGCCATCGAGACTTGTAGCATTCCCCCCCCAGGGTGTACACTTGACCCGGGTTTCTGGCCCCCAGGTGCAGTACCTTGCATTTCCCTGCATTGAACCTCAGCTTCCACTTTCTTGACCATCTTTCCAGAGACTCCAGGCCCCCCTGTAGGGCCACCCTCCCCTCCTCCCCATCCACCACTGCCCCCAGTTTTGAGTCATCCGCAAAGAGACTCATCTCACTCCTGATTCCTGTCCTTATGTCAGAGACGTAGGCGTTGAACAGGAGGGGCCCAAGGACTGATCCCTGTGGAACCCCACTAATGACCCTCCTTGGGGATGAGACTATCCCGCCAACTATGACCCTCTGGGTCTGGTCCTGGAGCCAATTGCCTATCCATCTGATCATCTGGTTCCCCACCCCCATTTCTCCCAGCTTATCCAACAGGCTGACGTGAAGAACAGAGTCAAATGCCTTGCTGAAGTCTAGAAAGAGGACGTCCACTGGTCTACCCAGGTCCAAGGCACTCATCACCCAGTCATAGGACTCCCAAGGTTTGTCTGACACGATTTCCCCGGGATGAATCCATGCTGTCTATCGTCCAGGCACCCTGACTTTTCCAGGTCCCCCCCCAGCCTCTCCTTGACAATGCCCTCCATCACCTTGCCCACCACCGATGTCAGGCTGACAGGCCTGTAGTTCCCTGCCACCTCCCTTGATCCCCCTTGTGGATAGGCACTATATGCGCCACCTTCCAGTCCTGGGGCACCCATTCTGTCCTCAGAGAGATGGTGAAAAGCTCTGCCAGGGGTTTCGCCAGGACATCCGCAAGTTCCTTCAGCACTCTGGGATGTAATTTATCCAGCCCTGGTGCTTTCTCCATCTTAAGGGACCTGAGGGCTTCCCTCACTCTCTCTGCTGTGATTTCCACTTCCGCTACCTCTTCTCCCTGCTTAGCCCTCCCCCCTCCTGCCAGTGATGCCTCCCCCTCTCCCCTGACCCACCGATCAGTAACGGTCCCCCCTCCTCATTATCTCTGTCTCCTCCCATGTATGATGCAGCACCCCCATTTTCCTTGGTGAAACTGAAGTGAAGTACTCATTTAGTACCTCAGCCTGCTCCCCCGGGTCTTGTGCCCATCTCTTCCCTGTTTTAATCCTGCTAATCTGCCCTCACCCTTCGTTTTTCCCCAATGTATCTAAAGAACCCCTTGTTCCCTCTCCTAATTTCCCTGGCCAGGTTCTGCTCCTTCCTTGCCTTAGCCGCCCTCACCACCCTAGTGGCCCTTCTAGCCATCAGCTCATACTCCCCTCGATCCCTTTCACTCCTTGAGCACTTGAATTGCTTATAGGCTGCCTTCTTTCCCCGCACCACCTGTTGGACCTCCCTGGTCCACCAGCAGGGTTTTCGGGCCCTACCGCATTTTTGTCTTACTCTTGCACAGGTGCTGGTAGCATCCTGCACCCCTCTCCTGATGATTTTCCACCTACTATCAGCGTCCATGTCTGACCCAATCACATCCAAATGCTCCTTAAGGATCCTTTCCATTTCCTTAAAATCCGCCCCCCTGAAGTCAGTTACCCTATGTCTTTGTGCAGCCTTCTACCCCTCCTAAGTCCAGGCAGAACCAGACCATGGCATGGTCACTCCCCGCCAATGGGTCCCTTACCTCCAAGCCCGCAATCTGGTCACTGTCTGCCAGGACCACATCCAGTACCTGCACCTCCCTGGTCGGTTCCCCCACCTGCTGAGTTAGGAACGTATCTTGAAAGACATCCAACAACCTCTGTTCCCTGGTCACAGAGGATGTCATAGTCTCCCAGTCTGTTCCTGGCATGTTTAAGTCCCCCAACACCATCACCCTTCCTCTGTCCAGTCTGCAGTATCTCCCAACATCTGCCACCAGGCTCTCCTCCAGCTCCTCCGCCAGTGCAGGGGGTCTATACACCACTCCTATTTTTACTCTCTTGCCCCCCCCTTGTTATCAAGGTGACCCAAATCACCTCCACAGTTCCGTCCGCCTCCTCTACTCCCCCATGCCAATGCAGTTTTTGACTATCATTGCTACCCCTCCTCCCCTTTCCTCCCCCCTGTCCTTCCTGAACATAGTGTAACCATCCAGGTTCAGGTCCCAGTCGTGTCCTGCAGTGGCCCAGGTCTCAGTGACCGCTGTCACATCCACTGCTCCCTCAGTTAGCATCGCCTGGAGCTCAGGCATTTTATTGCCCAAGCTCCTGGCATTTAGCAGACTACCTTCCACCCTTTCCCTATGCTTCCATTTCCCCTGCCGATGTTCCCATGGGGATTCTGTTTCCCTTGTCTGCACTTTGCCAGTCGGCCTTTTCCCGCAATCCTCCAGCTCCCCAGGGGGGTGGAGACAGAGTCCCTCCTTTATCGGCACCCCCTTGACAGCCTTTTCTCCCATCTTTCCCCCCTTCACAAGTTTAAACCCCACTTTTCACCAATGAACCCCTCTATTTTCAACTTAAGGATTCCCCTCCCCTCCAAATTGAGATGGAGCCTATCTCTAGCATACAGCTCCTTATCCTCCCAGTGCCCCATCAACCCATACCCTCTGTCCTCACACCACTCCCTGAGCCACTGGTTTATCTCCCTAATCTTCCTTTTGTGTTCCCCACTAGCCCTTGGCACCGGCAGGATTTCTGAGAAGGAAACTGTGCATCCTATGTCATGACAGACCCTGGCAAGCTCCTGAATCTTGCCTGTATCTCTAGCTCGCTATTTCCTCAATGTCATTTGTACCCAGGTGGACCAGTATGTCCGGGAACCCCACAATCCTTTGCCAGCTGATATACCTCGTGCTTGGCCCTGTGCACCGTTAGTCCAGGAAAGCATTTTGTTCTAACTGGCCAGGCTTCTCCCGCCCTATCCCATTTGATACCCCTGATCATAGAATCCCCCAACAGGAGCACTCTGATCACTCCTTTTCCTCCATTTCCCCCCCTTCCATGTCCCTCATCCTTTCTACCGGCCCCTCCACCCAGCTGGCTCCTTGTTCCTCCCCCTATGTGGGTGCCACATGCCACCCCCTCCTTATTTACCCATGCCACCTCCTCCAATCCTATGCCCTCTCCTCCTCCTGAGTATCCTTCTGTACCTTGCTAACTCCCCCTCACTGCTCATGACTGGTCCTTCTCCCCCATCCACTAAACTAGCCTGGCTCGTCCTCCCTTCCTTCCTGTCTCCATTTAGTCCCTCCTTGCTTGTCGTGCTCCCCTGGCCTAAACCCTCAGCTCCCTTTACAGAATCCTCCTTGTACTTCTGGTCCTTCTCCTTTACCTTTCCTCCCAACTTGTCCTTCTCCTTGAGCTTTCCTCCCTCTTCCCCCCTACCCCTCCTGCTCTGATTCACTGCTCCCCATTTTCCTGCATTCCAGGTTCCCCTGTTCTTCCTGCTATCCAGCCCCACCTCCTGCCCCCACTCCCTTTCTGTCTCTAACCACCCCGTCGTGGCTACATCACCCCTCATCCTCGAGCAGAAGAAGAGAATTGCAGCGGTTACTGAGTGTAAGGTCCGATCCACCTCCCCGCCTTCCTTCCTTCTGTACAGCCCTGGCCATCTGCCTACTTCCCTGAGAATGTTGTCCCTCTGGCCCCTCTTTGTGAGGGTCCCCAGTTACCTTCCTACTTCCTTGGTAGTGTCCTTTTGGACCCCCTCTGCCAGGGTACCTATGTGACCCCTGAGTATTCTCCTGCACTCCTTTCCCTATGCCCCCGCCCCCAGTGATTGGTGCAACCCCGTGGGAGATCCCCTGCCCCCTTCCCCAACCATACCTCCCCCCTTCCCCCAGCTGTCTCCTAATCCCCGCAACCTCCTCCCTAAGCTGTGCCAGCTGGTAGCACACTGGGCAACCACTGAACTTCCAAGCCCAGTCCAGTATCATGGCTGCTTCACACCCTGTGCACCCCACCACCCTCCCAAAGATGACGGCCTAATGACGTGTGGTTCCATCCCCTTCCAAGTAGGTTTCCTTGGGTGAGCCACCAGTTTCCTCCCAGTCCAAGATACACCCCTACTGCCTAATCAGGTCACCCACTAATCCTAGATACAGTCCCACAGTACACCGGTAACCCTGTTACTAGGTGCAGTACAACACAGTAAACTTATAAGAGAAATGAACAACTCCCTAAGCTCCTCTCTCCCAGCCTTTAAATCCAGCCCCCAGTGGCTAAAACTATATGAGCTGTACCTGCAGCCTTTTCCTCCAATTGCAGGGCAGGTGTTCCCCTATAAATTAGCAGAACTCTGGGGAGGGTGGGTCTTGGGCCTACACCCGCCTCAAGAGACAGTGTATCAGCCCTGTATCTCCCCTCCAAGCCCAGCAGCCAAAGAACCAGGCCCAAGCAAATCCCACCAAATAGGTTTTAAATCAGAAGAAATAGGCCTCCACCAGTGCAGCCTGTTACACAGTGAACCATCCAACAAATGAGCCCACTTACAGCCACCAAATCAGTTTTCAAACTTCCAACATCCCCCAAAACAATACCCTGCTAGCCCCTTAGAAGTAAGAAAGAAAATAAATAACCTTCTACCAAGTAAAATCCACAAGAGACCCTGTGAAAACAACACGAAGCAGCTACTGTCCTGGAACACAACTGATCCTGTCCCCTTCCAGTTCCTTCTGAGAATACAAAGCGGCTAACACCACAAACCTGATTCAGCCCTGCCTCCAGTCAATTAGCTGAGTGAGACCTGGCCAGACCATTAACACCCTTCCCCCACTATGCACTAACCTTTGCAGCTACTGAAATCAGCAACAAGGAATCAAAATTCAACTCAAAGCCCCCAAAATATGTTTGTTGCCAAAGGAAACAGGTCTCCAATTTAATCAGGTTCACTAACAACACATCAAAATAGGCTTGAAATTAACAGATATAGGTCTCCAATTCAAATAACCAGGCCCAAGTAAATCCCACCAAATAGGTTTTAAATCAGAAGAAATAGGCCTCCACCAGTGCAGCCTGTTACACAGTGAAACATCCAACAAATGAGCCCACTTACAGCCACCAAACCAGTTTTCAAACTTCCAACATCCCACAAAACAATACCCTGCTAGCCCCTTAGAAGTAAGAAAGAAAAGAAATAACCTTTTACCAAGTAAAAGCCACAA
Organism: Neoceratodus forsteri; assembly: GCA_016271365.2. Taxonomy (NCBI): domain Eukaryota; kingdom Metazoa; phylum Chordata; order Ceratodontiformes; family Ceratodontidae; genus Neoceratodus; species Neoceratodus forsteri. The sequence goes on along the minus strand of CM028132.1, from coordinate 961,592,401 downwards.
GAGACCCTGTGAAAACAACAAGAGGCAGCTACTGTCCTGGAACACAACTGATCCTGTCCCCTTCCAGTTCCTTCTCTCATCAATGACATTGGAGTAGGCATCCAGGGCAAGTTATGCCTCTTCACAGATGACATGATGCTCTGCAGTAGGGTAAATAGCAAAGAAGGGATCACAGAGATGCAAAGGGTCCTGATCCTGCAGCAGCATCCTGGACAGTAGCCACAGCCCATAGCAGGAGGCAGCAACCAACATCAGCCAAAAAAAACATTGCAACAGCTGCCCTATAGGACAGTACAGTCACACAAGGAGGTTGTGGTTGCAGCCAGGGATGTGTAGTGCCCAGGTCAAAAAAAGGAAGAATACATAAATGTGGAGAACGGCACCTACACTAAAGGCACACTCTGTGTAGGCTTCAATAAAACAGAGAAATGGAATGTTTCAAATGTTCCACTTTTAATAAATATTAGTATAAATGACACTCACATATCAAGGAAGACACTCCTCTCTGTAATAGCAGTCCATACATTGCACAAATCCATTAAAAACACATGGGCTCAACGGAGCTGGAGAACCATGAAGCTGCTAGTAAGTTTGAGTCCCACCCCCAAATGTCATGTAACGTCACCTGACACAGTTCACATGTCACTCGTGCTTTGTCAAAGGCTGACATATACAAACATCTATCTCTATTTAAAGTGAATAATTAAAGTTACAGTGACATTCACCAACCTTCACATTATAAATCAACACTTAAATAGGTAAAAAAATCTGTGCCAAAACAAACAGGGCACCAGGTTAGGCACTAGTACATTGCAATGATAACAATTTATGATATGATAGGCAGCAACCAACATCAGCCAAAAAATATTGTAACAGCTGTCCTATAGGACAGTACAGGACTGTTTTGTAGTTCCCATCTTCTCAGTTGGCAGGGGGCTCGACGGCAAGCTGACAGTTGAGCATCATGATGGGGTGGGGCTTGCATACTACAAAAGCCCGTGACACCCCATTGAAGATTTCACCAGTCTCGTTCCTGAAGCAACATCCTGGACAGCAGCCACAGCCCATGGCAGAAGGCAGCAGTCAGCAGCAGCCAGCTAAAAATCTCAACAGCTGCCCTATAGGACAGTACAGGTCTGTTTTGTAGCTTCTGTCTTCTGAGCTGGCAGGGGGCTCAGCGGTAAGATGGTAGTTGAGCATCACAAAGGGAGCAGAGCTTGAATATTACAAAAACCCATGCTGCCCCACGGCGAGAGCACTGTAGCATGAACGTGTATGACACGAGCACTGCTTGGAGAAAAAATTGTTTAGACTGGACCTGCAACTGTTTATATTGGGTAAAGTATATTTATTATCATAATTTGGATGGCCTAAATGTTTTATATTAATATGTTAAATTTATGCTCCTAATTAGGAACATTGGTGTTAACTAAATTCTGCTGCAGTGGACAGAGTATAGGTTGTGCATATACCCTGTCTAATATATTGCTGTTGAGTCCAGCATACTGTGGACTGTGCCTTAAATTGTTTTTATTCTTTATAGTTAGGACAACAGGTATCAGGAATTGTAACTTTATGCATACCTAAACGGTGCCTAGGCTATAGTTAGACAGATTTATTTTATGTATTTATTTATTTAGTGAAGGAATGATTTTGTTTCTTTCTTATTCCTGAGTCCGGGTCAAGATCACTAAGTTTTCTGATTATAGTGTGGGGCAACTGGAGTTGTGGGATAAGCAATGAAAATGCTGGGACCATGGAGGGGCTAGAAATTTTGACCATATTTTATGTGAAACATTTAATTTAAGTTCCAAATGTGTTATGATACAATTATTAGATGTTACTTTCACCAGACTCAAGCACGGGCTCTAACACATTTTTTGTTTTTTCACATTTGGCTTGGCTAACTATAAAAGGAAAATTGTTATCACAATTGACAGAATGAGATTATATGAAACTAGCAACCCTAAGTATGCAGTCTTACCCAGTTATAAAAGGGAATGGAGTGAATTATAAAAAGCTAACAGCTTCTACAATAACTGATTTAATTTTCACAAATAAAACTAAAAAGTCTAAACCTTTTGGGGTACTTCCAGATAGTTTTAGCAATCACCAAACATTTTTGTGTATCCGGGCTAAAGAAAAAAGTTTCAATTTTAGTAGATACATTACTTATCACTTATATAACAACTTGGATTAGGTAGCCTGTCTGTTAGACATTGAAGCTACTAATTAGACTAGGCTTGAACTCATACTTACAGCTAGTGAGGCCTGGGGTTATTTTTTAACAAGAATTTATATCAGTTTGTAACATCCATGCCCCTGAGAAGCAAAAAAAGGTAAATATGACAAATGCTCCCTGGTATGACTTAAATTTAAAAAATCTAAAGAAAAAAACAGATAAATTATGGCATGTTGCAAAAAACTTGACTAACCCCATAGATTGCAATAAATTCAGAAAACACAAAATAAATATATAAGAGACATTACCCATTAACTAAATGAAATTATTAAAAAACAATGATTGGGAATACAAATAAAAATCAACCAAAGGAATTTTGGAGGACCATGAAGAAACTAAAAAATCAGACAATTGCTGTGTTCCCAAAACAATCTGTGGTTGTGGGACAAAATATTCCATTAGGACCAGAGGTGACTAAAAAATTTAATGATTATTAGGAAAGGGGTTAACTACCCTTCAAGTGGATAAAAACCCAAGTGTTTGTCCCTCAGATAGCTCTGTCTCTGTGAGAAGCACTGAAAACAATTTTAAATTTAACACAATAAAAGTTGATGAGGTAATAAAGGAACTGAATAGGGTGGATGCCCCAAAGGCAGTTGCTGGAACAATATCCCGCCACTGCTACTGAAGTATGCAGCTCCAGTAAATTCAGTACCCCCAACATATATATTCAATATGTATTTGAACCTTGGTGAGTTTCCATCAGCTTGGGGCCTCGTTAAGGTTATCCCAATCCACAAAGCGGGAGATAAAACAGATATAGGTAATTGCTGTCCAATTTCATTATAGCTTCCAGTGTCCAAGCTATTGAACTCTTAGTCCATTTTCAAATTAAGCATTTCTTGGACTATAACATTGTAAGTAATTACTAATTTGGGTTTCATGCAAAAGACAGTAGTAGTAGAAGATTTTATTTATTCAAGGTGCCCTTCAATGAAGGCTCAGAGTGTCCTTACAAGATATAGACATCACAAACATCATAGTATTACCACAGCTCTGATAAAGGTGTTGGGTGATATCCAGGAGGCTTTGGACAGAAGATTGTCATTAGGGGCAATTTTTATTGATCTTTCAAAGGTCTTTGATACTTTGAATCATGAAACTCTACTGTCCAAACTTGATGTTCTAGGTACAGCGCCCACCACGTTAAATTGGTTTACATACCTTAAAGACAGTCAACAAATAAGTTAAAATTACTGAAATTGTCTCACCTAAAGCACAGACTGTTACAGGAGTCCCAAAGTGTCAATATTGGGACCTTTATTGTTTAACATCTCTATGAATGATCTCATACTGTTTCACACAGCAGCTGAATTATACTTATATCCGGACAACACAGTCTTATATATGTCTGGAGACTCAATATCTCAAATTCAGTTGAAACTGCAAAATGCTTTTGACCAGATAGAAATCTTTTTGTTAAAAAACATTATGCCCTGCCACCCCGGTGGCACTGAGGGTTGAGATGTTGAATGCCACACCCCACACCACGTGGGTGACCCAAGTTCGGGAGTGAGCTCGAGCTGCCAGGGGTATGCCTGGAGGGGAGGATGCAGAGCTGGATCAAGTGGCTGCAAAGCAACTCTCCTCTCCTCTCCTCTCCAGGGAGGGATGCGTAGGTTTCCCAGCTCTTGACTGCCTCCTGGTGGAGGCTAGGTGGCAGCAAAGCCACAGAAACCCAGGATCTAGGCCAGGGGTTGGAGAAGGGGACTGTAACTGAGGCTGCAGAGCACATGTGCACTTCCACATGCATGAGCGACTGCAGTTTGGGGTCCTGGGATAAGCAGGGAGTAAACAAGAGCAAACAAGAAACTAATGTTTCCCCCGTTGCCAAGTAAGGTGGAGGTGGCAATGGTGGAGCAAAAAGCTATATATATAAAAAAACATTTAGCCCAAAATGCAAAAAAATCCCAAACAATGTTGTTCCAAGGAACTAGCAAGCCAGGACTGACTGGAGATCCTTTGATTATATCAACAAAGTCTAATACAGTGTTAGAACAGGTTAGGTCCTATAAATATAGGAATTTGGATAGATGACAGACATAATTGGGATGTTCATATAGACAAAACAGTGGCTAATCTGGGGCAGAAACCTGGGATGTTGTATAGGATAAAACACTGCTTCTCAAGAGAGCCACAAAAACTGATTATAAATACAATGATTGTATCAGTATTTGACAGTGGGGATCTACTTTTTATGGGGGTATCGGGGAGTTAGTTGGGCAAGCTGGATGTAATGTACAGTATAACAGATTTGCCCTCTTCATCCTCGTCACCCCCCTGGTGGACACACTACTGTGAACTCTATTTATATCTGAGCTGGCAAAGATTAAATGACAGAAGAAACCCACATCTTGTGAATTTTATGTATCAGTGTTACAAAGGTAGGGATCCAAATCATTTTTGGGATAGATTACAGCAAAGACAAGTAAAAGAAAGGTTAAGATCAGCACAAGGAATTTTTATTTATTTATTTATTGAAATGTTTCACCAGGAAGGCACACTGAGCAACAAGTCGTTCATCTCCCGGTGTGACCTGTGGGGAAAGGGTACAATAAGAGTGAGACATTAAACATTCAAGTTACAAGATAAGCACTAACATACAGTTGTAAGGCAGGTGTTACAAACAGTGTTACAACAGCGTTGCGCATAACATATAGAAAGAGTGGACAATAAACTGTACCATCTTGTAAAACAATTATAGGGAGATTGACATTTTATTATCTAGGCCCAATTACTTGAAATTCAATTCCATATAATTTGAGGACAATAGATAGAATAGTAAGCCTGAAAAAGATAAAAATGAGGGCTTTGGAGTTAGGGAAGGAACCCCTCCCATGCTGTCCCAGATATGGTGTGGGTTAATCCTCCCTTTTTTGTCTGTCTTTACTATGTAGTCTTTTTAGACTTAAATTTTCTTTTAGATATTTTAACTTACATTAATATTTAGATCAACAGTTCTTTTATACTCGCGAGCAGTGTATTTAAAAATGAATGAGGACGTTTTTCTAACTGTTAATATTATGGTGTTTGATAAGTATATGATATTTACATCACAAGACTGTTTAATCTGTCCCTTGCCTCCGGGTCTGTGCCTGCACTCTGGAAGACAGTTTGGGTCATTCCCGTACACAAAAAAAGTGACACCAGATGTATGGATAATTATCAGCCTATCGCAACTCTCTCCACCCTCAACAAACTTCTTGAGAAAATTGTCACCTCTCAGGTTATAGACTTCCTGCAACAAACCCAACAGATTACCCTGCACCAACACGGTTTCAGGAGTGTCCACAGCACAACTACAGCTCTCTTAAAACTGACTAATGGCATCAGAACAGCTATGAACAAGGGGATGCTCACGGGAGTGATATTCATAGACTTAACCAAGGCATTCAACCTGGTAGACCACACCCTGCTGCTAGAGAAACTGCTGACGTCTCGTCTCCCGCGCCGTCTTCGTTCAAAAGCTACCTGTCTGGTAGACAGTAATTTGTTGAAATAAGTGGTGCCAAATCAGGTCTTGCCTTCATCAAGGTTGGAGTTCCCCAGGGGTCCATCCTTGGGCCTCCACTATTCTCTCTGTTTGTCAACAACCTGCCCAAATCTCTTAGCTCCTGTGAAGCCCTTCTGTATGCAGATGAAATGGTCCTCTACACCAGTGCAACAAACTCAAACTGGATTTTGCCACCATCCAATCATGGATATCATGCAACAAGCTCCTCCTCCTCAATGTGAAAAAAACAGTTACCATGCTTACTATAAGGGGGCCTAGAGGCTCCTCTCTTGACGTGGTGGACTCTTTCAAGTATCTGGGCATCACTCTCAATCCATCTCTTGACTTCAACCTTCATATTTCAACTGTATGAAAATCTGTCCACATTAAGCTTGGCATTGCGTATAAGACTCGGCACAAACTTACCTCCGCTGTGAGACTTGCCATCGCTCAGGGTGTACTAAGGCCTAGTCTCACATACAGCCTCTTATCATACATGGATGCAAATAAAGCTGTTCTAAGCAAATGGGAGACCTGTTATAACAGTATCTGTTGTTTTACTCTATCTATGCCAAGGTGCACCCACCGCTGTGTGCTCTATGCTGACCTTGGCTGACTCTCCCCTCACTCATACTGGACATATGCCGCTGGTTGTGCCATAGACAAAATAATCATAGAAGGCCTTCCTGAGTCTATTGCTTGCTGGTTCAAACCTTCCTTACTGGCCCCCTCCCTGCACTCAATGGACAACTCTCTACTGGATATCCCCAAATGCAACACTAGGATGGATGAGTATGCCTTTGCGGTGTCTAGACCAAAACTCTGGAACTCTCTCCCTAAGGAATTTAAAAATACCACCAACAGCTTAGTCTGGTTCAAGGTCAGTTAGCATTCATCTGTGTGGGGGTAATTGGGGAGGGGAGAGGAACAGCTGCAGAAAGTGGGGGGCTAGCTGCACACTTGAGCAGACTTGATAGACTGTATGGCCTGTTTCTGCTGGCAAGTAGTAAGTAAGTCCCACCATATCTCTAAAACCCCCCAACCCCCCACCGCCTCCATCCACTCATCCCCCTTTTGCTTCAAAACTATCACCCAGCAGGAGGCTAGACCCTACCTGCTAAAATCTCAATTCAGCAATGACTCCCTGGACCTGAAATTAGTGCAGTTAACTCTTGATGAAGTGCTCCACCTCCTTACAAGTATACTAAATAACTCCCTCTGTCCAGGAAAATTCCCAACAAATTGGAAAACTGCTCTCATCAAACCCATTCTCAAAGGTGGTGACCATACCTCACCTGGGAATTAATGTCCCATCTCTATACTACCCCCACTCTCCAAAGTCCTAGAAAAAATCATCTCTACCCAGCTCACTGACCACCTAACCAAATATAATCTACTCTGTCATGAACAACATGGCTTTTGCAAAGGTCACAGTACCACCACTGCACTGCTGGAATTTACCACTGCCATTCATACGTCACTTGACAATGGACACCTAGCTGGGTCGGTGCTTGTTGATCTGTCAAAAGCTTTTGACATCGTACATCACTCCCTATTACTATCTACCCTCACCCTCCTGGGTCTCTTCCAAGATACCGTACGCTGGTTTTCTGACTATCTAACTGGCAGATCACAGCAGGTAAGGATAAACCACACCCTACCACCTCCCTCCCGGTCACCTCCGGGATCCCCCAGGAATCAATTCTGGGCCCCCTCCTCTTTAGCATATTTCTCAATTCCCTCCCCAAGGCCTGCAGTGGAAAGCTGCTACTCTACAAGGATGACGTGGTACTAGTCTCCACCCACTCTGATCCTATCATTCTACAACAGTCCCCCCAACAGTCCTTCACTGAGGCTGAGTCCTGGTTCGCCAATCATTGACTTGTCCTAAACTATAAAAAAACCAAAACTGTGTTGTTTGCACACTCCTGGAACAAACATAGTGGCCTCCCTCTACAAATTCATAACTCCCAACAAGTTTACCTGGAGCAGGTAAGCTCCTTCAAATACCTTAGGGTCACTGTAGACTTTGCTCTTAGCTATCATGAACACATCCACCTCTTTAGCACTGCTGTTAATACCCGCATTGGCCTACTGCACTGCTATAAGCACTGTCTCCCTACTGAAGCTCTGCAACTTGCGGTCTCCTCATCTATCCTGTCCCTTACTGATTATGGGATACTGATCTATGGGGCTGCCGACAACACTGCCCTCAATAGAATCTTGGTATACCTGAATAAAGCATGTCGCCTGGCTACTGGTTGTGACCGGTTGACCCACACCTGCTCTCTTTATACTCTTACTAGCTGGCTTAATCTTGACAGGCAACTGAAATTTCAGACCTGCCTTTTCACCAAGAAATATCTAATGGCCTTGCCCCCTCTGGTCTTTCTCCTTTACCGCATCCTGCGCAGGTGCTAAAATGTACCTGGAGTGCCAAGAAACCTCTCGCCCAGGTCCCACATTGAAAGACAGCATTGGGTCAAAGAACCTTTCACTACAGGGCTCCTCTCTGGATGAACACACTACCTAAAGCCATCCATACTGAAGCTAAACACGGCCACTTCAAATCTCTTCTCAGAGAACATATCCAAGGGGAAGGGGCCTGTGACAGCCTCTAGCCCCCCCCTTTTCTCTTTTGCCTCTTTCAGGGACCTTTCTACTTGCACCTTATTGCTCCTTATCCACCCCCCTCCCTGCTTACTCAACACTAGGCCTGTTATATCCCCTCAGCCTTCTCAGCTACAAATGGTAATCTTTATAACAAAGGACTAGTGTTCCTGGCACCAGCCCTGCTCTTCCACCCCCCCACCCCCACAGTAGTCTACCCTTCACTACCTATCTGAACTAAGGTTCCAATGTGTATGCTCTACTCCACTAATTTGTATATATGAGTATAAATTATCCTTCCTGGTCTGAAGATTACCTTGTTACTCATTATGAATCCTTGATGGCTATGTAATGATGCTGTTTGCCTCTATGTTCTGACATTGTAACACTATGTGCTTCATAGTTTCTTTTTGGATTGTCTATGATTGTATATTGTTTCAACTGATGTAGAGCCTTTGTAAAGGAGTATCTGACTCATAGGGTTGAAATTCTGATATGTTTAAATAAATAAATAAAAATGGCCTCAAAAGTCACTTACAAATCAGAGACAAATGCTCTTGCCCCTAAACTATATTTATTTATTTACTTATTGAACACAGAAGAATTACAAACCTTTGAGTCAGAGACTCCTTTGAAAAGGCTCCACATCAAGTTAAGACATAGTATTAAACAGTTGGAACAGAGGTGATAAAAACAGGGTACAGGATAATACTGAGGGTAGCCATAGTGCCCTGTGTAAAACAGGCACACAAATTTGGAAAAACAATATTATACAATGTTCTGGTGAGGACAATCAGAAGCAGACCAAGCAGAATATTAATTTATGTATAGAATGTTAGCAGCAGAAGAGGAGAAATGAGAATGAGGGTAAGGGTTGTCATCAGAAATGAACATTTTAGAAATAAAAGTAGTAGGAGGAGAGAGAAACAGAAGAGGTTAGGTGTAGTAACAGACAGAAGAGGTGAGGAGTAGCTCTCTAAGATTAGATTTGAAGGGGCCTAGTTTCAATTCCGAGGAGATAGCAGAGGGTAGGTCATTCATCTAAAGCGGGGCCCTGTTGAAAAAGGCTCATTGTCCCAGAGACGTCCTGCAGTGAGGGATTAGTAGAAAGGCTTTTGAAGTGCTCCTGGTAGATCTTGATAGAGGGACGGGCTGAACTAGGTTGCGAAGTCCTGGAGGGGAGAGGTAGGAGGTGATTTTGCTGGCAAGGAGGCACGAATGGTATTTTAGCCTGCCTTCAAAGTTAAGCCAGTTAGTAAGCCTGTAGAGATCACATGTGTGGGTCAACCTGTCACACCCTGTGACCAGACGGCAAGCTTTGTTCAGGACAACCTTTATGCGGTGGAGGGCAGTGCTATCAGCTGCACCATAGAAAATAATCTCATAATCAACCATGGATAGGACTGAGGAAGACATAGCCAGGTGGAGTGCTTTGGGTGGCAAGCACCGTTTATGCCAGTATGGGAGTCCAATACAAGAGTTGATGGCCTTGGAAAGAAAATGGATATGTTCATGGTAGGTGAGGGAGGAGTCAATGGTGACACCCAGATATTTAAAGGATTTTGCCACCTCAAGAGGGGCGCTTTGATAGTTAAGGATGTGCAGGGGAAAGTCCCTGTGTTTGTTTTGGTGATGGGCAAAGACCATTGCCTTTGTTTTGTTTTTATAGGTCAGCACAAGTTTGTGCTCTGTGACCCAGGCTTTAACTTCAGAGAAGAAACTCTGGAGGTCAATTTGGAGGGAGGAGGGGTTTGGGTGACTGCTAAAAATAACAGCGTCATCCGCATATAAAAGCAACTGACCAGAGCAGGCCGATGGTTCCGAGTTCAAGAAGAGACTAAAGAGAAGTGGTCCAAAAATGGATCCCTAGGGGACCCCAGATCGAACAGGCAGGCTACAGGATAGGGTAGACTTAATTTTGACCTGCTGGAATCTATCACTGAAGTAGTTCTTAAACCAGGAGGTTAATTCCAGTGTGAGCCCAGGAGTGTGTAAGGATTTGAGGAGGAGGGCATGACTGACAGTATCAAACGCCTTAGTTAGGTCTATGTAAACTGACCCAACTAAGTGTCCACAGTCGAGGGATTTGTGAATAAAGGACGTATAGTCTAAGAGGGCAGTGGTGGTACTGTGATCCTTTCTGAACCCATGCTGTTCATGGCAAAGTAGGTTATATGTTGACAGGTAATCAGTGAGTTGGACAGAAATGATTTTTCCTAGGGCTTTAGAGACGGGGAAAGGATGGAGATGGGGCGGTAGTTACTCGGGGAGGTGTGGTCACCACTTTTTAGGATGGGTGTAACTACTGCCTGTTTCCAGAGGGTTGGGAACTAGCCAAGACAGAGGGAGAGGTTGAGGAATGTGGTGAGGGAAGTGAGGACAGTATCTAGGACAAGGCGGAGGAGCTTTAGGTCTGGTGTGTCACCACTATGACGAGATTTGCCCAGGACTCTAGTTAAGTATGATCGAGCTTCACAGGTGGAAACAATCCTGAACCTGAAAGGTGGTATATTAGAAGGGTGATGGGGAAAGGGTGTGTGAGTTCTGAAGGAGGGTCGAAGAAGTTGGTGGGAAGCATGCTACTAAGGTCAGAGAATGCAGAGTTAAAGGCATTAGCTATGAGCTGGGGGTCCTGAATGAGGGTTCCATTGACTATGAGCTGGGAGGGATACAGTTTTACCATTGAGTTCCTTTATGTCATTCCAGAACCTCCACCCTGAGCCCCAGAAGGATGAGAGTACTTCCTAGTAATGTGCTGCCTTAGCTTTACGAAGTTCCCATGTGCATTTGTTTCTAGCTTCCCTGTAGCATTGTCTGTCAAGTGGTAGGCCAAATTCAAGGGCTTTGTGCCAAAGGTTGTCACGCTGGTACATGAGATCAAGAAGGGTTTGGGAGATCTACGGTGTAGTGTGGCCTTTGACTGTATGTTTAGTGACTGGGGCAAAGATATCACATGCAGTGTTGAAGGTGGAAATAAAGTGGGCTAGAGCACTGTCAATGGATTGTGCTGTGTCAATAGGGGAACAATCACAATTCAGGAGGTGGTTCCTAAAGCGGCTCAAGGAGCCCTTTTTAGGTGGTGTTGATAGATAAATTTGGGGGGTGGGTTAGAGGACTTAGTAGACCACAAGCAGAGTACATGAGAGCGGTCACTTAGGGCATCAGGGAGAACAGTGACCATAGAGAGCCGATGGTGCAGTTAGTAAGGATTAGGTCCAGTTGGGTGGATGAATCAGTTTTATGACTGAGCCTCGTGAGAGATGGGATGACTTTGGTAAGGTCCATGGCTGCTATAATATCCTTAAATGGGGTAGCAACGGATGATAGCCAGTTGACGTTGTAGTCACCTAGCGCAATGATTTCACAATTAGGTGGTAACTGAGAGATGCAGAAAGTAACCGCATTGAATGCCTGTTTTTGATTTTGGGGTGGAATGTAGACTGTCATAATGTGTAGTGATTTACCTGAGTTGCCCACCATCTATTTACCAGTGAGTGCCTGGGCACCATGAGAGAGAGGAGGGGTTGTGACTATCAGAGCTTGTAGAAGTTCCCATATGTAAAGAGCACAGCCACCACTCCTTTTGCCTAGTCTATCTATCCTGAACATATTGTAGCCTGTGAAGGCCACTGCAGAATCTAGGGTCTCTGGGGTGAGCCAGGTTTCAGTAACTGCCAGGATATAAGGCTGATGTTGGACCAACCAGCCTTGCAAAATGTCATGCTTTTTAAGCAAACTGCAATTATTTAAAGAGGCAATTAGAAGGCCATCCTTTCCACCATTGGCGATGGGGGTGGAATGGACCAGGGTTTTGGTGAATATTTCCAGATAGTAGTATGAGAAGGAGGGCATGCTAGAGGATGGCAGCTTTAAGTAATCTGAGTTTAAGTGAAGGGTAACAGGGAAGGAGTGAGGGTTTGGATCCCACCACTGGGGTAGGGAGAGAGAAGATATGGTGTGCTAGGAGACCAGATGGGTGCGAGTTGGGCAGGGCAGGGATGAGGGTTTTTCCAGGGAGGCTGAGTAGAGTTTGATAGCAGGGTACTAATGGCTTTGCCACGTAGGGTAAGTTGAACAAAAGGGACCAGTGGTACCAGCGGCTTCAGGGGAAGATCTGAACAAAGTGAGGAGGCAAGAAGGAGTAGTAGGCATTCAGGCAGCTGCAGGTGCCAAGAGAGTTCCATTATTTGAGGGCAACAAGGTATCCGGGGGGGGGGAGACTAATGACCATGAAACAGGTGGAATACCATCTATGTAGGATATGGACGGAAATCGGCAGAAACAAAGTAGGGCGGCCCATTGGCACAGAGTATATGGAGTATTGACCTGGTTCTTGCCTCTCCCCAAGGTCCCACTATCACTTCTGGGACTCCTCTATCCCAGCTCACTGCTCTTAGAACCAAGCTGCTGGCCACTTACCCTTGACTCTCCTATTAGTCCTCTGGGTAATTCTTTCCACCCTCTGTTTCATGGTGCCCTCTGTGCTTACATGTGTTATTTTTTTTCCTTACAGTGATGATTCTCTGTTGAATTCATTGCATTCTCTGTGTAAATTCATTGTATACCATGTGTTTATCATGTACTCCACTGTTTTCTGTGCTGTATGCTGTCTGGAACTCCCCTGTTGTAATATGCTGGTTTTGTCTGTAAGTCTCCCAGGTCACGCCTGAAAATAGACAATGTTGTTGTTTAGTGCGCCTACCCAGTCAACAAAAAACTAAAAAAATAAAATTGTTTTTCTAAGTAATTTAAGTTTTGTATTTTGTAACCCTTTGTAATTAGGACCCCATTGAAAATGAGAACTGCTCAACTGAGTAATCCTTTTTCATATTAAAATTATGAATAAAACTATTACTACTACTACTACAAAGGCTAGAGAGGTGGTTTAGGGTTTAGCAGTTGAAATTCAGTGCCATAAAATGCAAGGTTATGCATCTAGGGGTAAAAAAGCCATGACAGAGTAAGCTGCAAATGGAGCAGTATGGTAGAGGAAAGGGACCTGGGAGTCATCATTAGCGACTCCCTCAGATAATCACGACAGTGTTCCGAGACCTAGAGTAAGGCTAATAGGATGCTGGGGTGTACAGGAAGGGGTATCGACAGTAGAAAAAAGGAGGTACTACTACCTTTATATAGGTCACTGATGAGGCTGTATCTGGAATACTGTGCTCAGTTCTGGAGTTCTCATCTATGGAAGGATAGAGACAGGCTGAAGACGATGCAATGCAGGGTGACCAAGATGATTCAGGAGGGCTCAACAGTTAGAGAAACATGGGGCTCTCTATTTCTCGCTTAGCAAGAGTTCAAGGGAGCTGCTATGGTTTCAGAAGTTCTTTTAGTTAAATAATTTATGTGGTCAGCCCTACCTTTACAGTTCAGTACTGTGTTAGAGAGTTGGGAAGGAAATAACTTGGAGAAACTGCAACCACCCTGTGCATTACAGGGTTATGCATTTGCCCTGTTGAACATCTGGAGCGATGTGGAGAGAGTCGAAACAGTAAGACTTGTAGTGCTGCCAGCTGCCGGAGACAACACACATTAGTGAATTACAGTAACAAAGGTTGAAATGTAATGTGCTGTTTTATCAGCATTTCTAATGAAGAAGAAGAATAGTAGGAAGCAGAGCGGCAGACAGGAAAGGAAGGGGGCAGGTGTCAAGAAAAATGTGCACTGCACAGTTTAAATAAAAAAAGAAAAGAAGTATTGTTTTGCTTGGGGTTTAGTACTGTTTTTCCAACAAATAAGAGAATTTGGAAGGAACAGAGCAGGAAATTGAGACAAGTGCAGTGGAGGGGGGTGAACATGTAGCCTGTGGTTGAGGTTTTAAAATCAGATTTGCGCTGTTTTAGTTTCTGTATTAATTATTGTTTATAACAGGTGGATGCTGTAGTGTGAAGGAGTTGGAGTTTCTGTGAGGAGATGGGAGTAGTCCCAGAGGACTGGAGGAGGGCAGATGTAATCCCGCTTCACAAAAGTGGAAGCAGGGAGGAGGCTGGCAATTGCAGGCCAGTTGATCTGACGTCGGTGGTGGAGAAATTAATGGAATCACTTTGAAGGAAAGAATAGTGGAATATCTTCAATCCAGTGACTTACAAGATCCAATGCAACATGGATTCACTGGGGGGAGGTCATGTAAACAAATCTGATAGATTTCTTTGACTGGGTGACCAGGGAATTAGATCAGGGTGCTGCAGTTGATGTGGCCTACCTAGATTTCAATAAGGCCTTCAACATCATTCTACGTATGAGACTCATCAACAAGCTGGGCAGCCTGGGAGTGGGTCCAAAAGCGGTTAACTGGATTGGTTTGGGGACAGGCAACAGGGGGTGAAGGTAAATGAAGTGTACTCCGAGGAAGGAAGGGTGACCAGCAGAGTGCCTCAGGGATCGGTGCTGGAACCGGTCCTCTTTAATGTCTTTATTAGCAACATTGCGGAGGGGCTAGAAGGGAAGGTATGCCTTTTTGCAGATGACACTAAGATCTGCAATAGAGTAGATGCTCTGGGGGGAGTGGAAAACTGAATAGGGATCTAAGAAAGACTGAAGGGTGGTCAAGGGTGTGGCAACTAAGATTCAATGTGAAGAAGAGTAAGATCATGCATTTGGGGTGTAAAAACCCAGGAGCAGAGTACAAAATGAGGGTAGTGCTACTGGCAACCACCAAACAAGAGAGGGACCTGAAGTAATCATAGCTGATGAACTGAAGGTGGCCAAAACAATGTGACAAGGCAGTGGGGAAAGCCAGTGGGATGCTAGGCTGCATTGAAAGGGGTATCACCATCACGAAGAGCGAAGTGGTGATTTTGCTGTACAAATCAAAGGTGAGACCACACCTGGAATGCTGTATCAAGTTCTAGTTCAAGTTCCATCTCAGGAAGGATACAGACAGGGTAGAGGCAATCCAGAGGAGGGCAATTAAAATGGGGCAGTGTCTGCATCAAAAACCCTATGAGGAGAGACTGAAGGACCTCAATATGTACACCCTGAAGGAAAGAAAGGAAAGGGGGGATATGATAGACTTTCAAATGACTCATGGGTACAAATAAGGTTCAGGAGGAAAGTCTTTTTCTGAGAAAAAGATGCTCAAGAACAAGAGGTCATGCTATGAGGTTAAAGGGGGTAGGCTCAGGGGAGATGTGAGGAAGTATTTCTTCACAGAAAGAGTGGTGGCTGCCTACAACAGCTTCCCAGCAGAGGCAGTGGGGGCACAAACTGTAGTGGAATTCAAGAAGGCATTGGACAGGCATAAGATAACCTTAGTGGCAAAAAACAAATGTGGGGAAAAGCCAGAGATCAAGTAGGGTCTGAGGTGTTCAAGAAGATAGGGAAAATGGGCAGACTGGGTGGGCCAAGTGGTTCTTATCTGCTGTCATTTTCTAGGAGTGTATTTTCTGCAGGTCAGTGTGTGGTGGAAAGCTTGTGTTGGGGGGTTGCCATAAGATAGTGTGGTACTGTAGGATAAGTACTGTGGATAGTGAAAGTGGCAATGGCAAAGAAGTGCTGGTAGGAAGGGGAATGACTGACACTTGAGGTAGAATAAATGTTGATTCTAAAATTAATTTGACATGAATGAAAATAAATGGATTTATTTAACTGGTATTGTTCCCACACCTATTGCATAAATAGGGGATACATGATGGGCATCAGTGGCATATGTAAAATATTCTCACTGCTGCAGAGTGAGATATCCATGCCTCACGATGCAGGAATGAAAATATTTTACATATCCCACTGATGCCCATCATGTGTTCGATCTACGCAATAGGGTAAGAGTTTTGTTATGTTGGTTTTTTGGTTTAAAAGTGAGGAAACTGTGTTGAAATAAATGACTTATTTCCTGTCTGTGTGTTATTCTGCTGAGATAGGACAGTGTTGTGAATGGGGAGTATCATTTTCTATGAATGAGACTGGTTTCCATTGTTTGATTGGTTCTGTTTGCATGGTTGTGGTTTTCCATTGGTTGGTGGGTGGTAGTTGTGGGATAAAGGTGTTCTATTGGTTGTTATTTGTGTGGTATGATTGGTTGATTTGAGTGACTGTTAGTGGATACTGTGTCTTCATTGGTTGTTGACGTATAGTGGGCGTCATTTTGTTGTAAGACACAGTTCTGGGATGGTAGCGAGTGTTATGAGTGTTTTTATTTAATTTTTGTGCTTTTCATTTTTCTGTAACCTTTATACTTGGTGTAACTTTATTTGAAGTGTGGTGCTTTTGTGACTACAGTGCCATTTTCTCAATGGAGTTGATGATGGCTTTGAACGTCGAACTTCTACAACGCCAGCTGGTTCTAAGTTACTTCTTTTTATTCTGAATCGCTGTCACAGGGAATCGGCTTCGATTTCTTCTTTGGAGGGCTGTCTTTCTGTTGAGCTGGAAAGAAAATAAAAGGCACAGTAAATGGTATGTTTAGTTTATTTTGGTAATACAGGATATATTGTCTGGTATGTTGCTATTGTGCAAGAAAGTCTGTTAACTTACTTTGGTAAATGTTAAAGGTAATGTTTTGAGCAGTTATAGTCGGATTGCTGAAGTAAGTTGACATGGCTTTGGAGAATGTGAAACATTCATCTATTTGTATTGCAACTTGAGTGTCTTCGGAGTTTGAATTTGTGCCAGAAACAGGCATATAACTGTTGTATGACAGTAACATTTGGTTATGAAGTGCAGTTTGGCATGCTGCAGATGTGGGTGGCTGTGGGTCAGCGTGCAAACTTAGGAGATTCAAAATATTTTTTTGTTTTTCTGCACTCATTCTGGAGTAGTCATTCAGCAACTGCAGCTTCTTGTGTACTGATATTTGCATTATGTCTGTCGGAGGTACATTACAATCTACCAGTTTTTGGACAAGGTGCTTTCTGACAGAATGGTTCGTTGACCTCCTGTCACTTTGAATTCCAGCAGTTTCTATCATACATTTCAGAATGTTACCTATCGTATTGATACCCAGGGCTTGGTTTTTGAACCAGCAGTTGCCTTGTGGTAATTTGTATTGCTGGTTGATGGCTAAAAAAAGAAGCAGAGCCATAATTACTTTAATACAGCCTTTTCTCAGAATAGAACATAAAGTTAGCGACTGGGAACTTTTTCCAATTTGCTATGGGATAAGCACTGGGCTTTAATATTCTAGTGTCTTTGGGATCAGCCCCATTCCTGGTCTTCGTCTGTCTTTCTGTGCAGTACTCAATGAATTTGTCTCCTTTTTCATCTGTACACAACTTAATGTCACCCCACTTCAAGTTCCTGCATTCAGTGTTGCCTCTGATGCCAAAAACATCATAGCATTTAACCACATGGTGTTAATTAATGATTGCAGTGTTCTGAGTCCTAAAATATCTTTCTCAAACAGTTCATGAATGAGGCTATCAATGAGTTCATCTGCAGCAAAAGGTTTATTTCCTTTGCCATTTTCCTTTAATTTTTTTGCTTGGATTACAGAACTTCTCCACACTTTATAAATGTACATAATGATTACAGATTCTGGGTACTGATGTTGTTTCAAATGTCTCTCAAAACTCTGAAATTTAGTCCGTATGCTTAATGGCTCATATTCGGAGCCATCTTTTCTTACTGAATTAATGAAATAATGGCACAAAACTGAGTTTAAGTAATCTGGAGGCAGACTTTCCATACTGGTGGTAATGTTTAAATGTTCTCTCATGAACTGCTGTAAATCATTAACATCACACTGTGTTTAGAAACATAGACGTTGACGGCAGATAAGGACCGCAAGTCCCATCCAGTCTGCCCATTTCTTTTTCTACCTTATGAATGTGCCATTGGCCTTTGCTCTGTCAATGGCCTATCTATTCATACTCATCTGTATTGCTCCCTTATATCTATCCCATGCCTGTTTGAAGCCCTGCACTGTATTCATATCCCTCACTTCCTGAGGTAGGCCATTCCATGCATCCACCATCCTTTCTGTGAAAAAGAATTTCCTCACATTCCCCTTTAATCGGCCTCCCTCTAATCTCATGCTGTGTCCTCTTGTCCTGCTATTTTTCTTATATTGAAACATGTTAGACTCTTTCACCTTGTTAATGCCCTTAAGGTGTTTGAATGTTTCAATCATATCGCCTCTTTCCCTCCTTTGCTCTAGGGTATACGTATTGAGTTCAGTTAATCTGTCCTCATATGTTTTCTGATGCAGTCCCTGCACCATTTTGGTTGGCCTTTTCTGGACTGCCTCAGTTTGGTTAATGTCCTTGTGAAGGTGTGGCCTCCAGTACTGCATGCAGTACTCCAGATGGGGCCTAACCAGTGTCTTGTAAAGAGGGATTATTACCTCCCTTTTCCAACTTGTGATACCCCTACTAATACACCCCAATATCCCTCTAGCCTTACCTACTGCTTTAGTGGTCTGCTTGGATGATTTCAGGTCATCGCTGATAATGACGATGCCCAAGTCTCTTTCTTCCCTTGTGCAAGCAACTCCCCTCCCAGCCTATAGGTGGTTTCAGGGTTTCTCTTCCCTATGTGCATGATCCTGCACTTCTTTGCATTAAACCCCAGTTGCCACTCTTCTGACTATTTTTCCAGTTTATCCAGATCTCTTCTCATTCTGCACACCCTATCTGGATCATCTACTCTGTTGCAGATCTTGGTGTCATCTGCAAACAGACAAACCTTACCCTCCAGTCCATCTGCAATGTCACTGATGAAGATATTGAAGAGGACTGGCCCCAGGACTGATCCTTGAGGTACCCCACTTGTGACTTGCATCTCTTCTGACTGTATACCATTTACCACCACTCTGTTTTCTGCCCATCAACCAGTTTGCCACCCAGTTGACCCATGTCTGACCCCCCCAGAGCCTACCCAGCTTATTAATCAGTCTTCTATGTGGAACAGTATCAAAAGCTTTGTTGAAGTCAAGGTAGGCAACATCAACTGCTCCCCCTTGGTCCACCACTCTGGTTAACCAGTCAAAGAAATCCATGAGATTAGTTTGACAGGACCTTCCTTTTGTAAACCCATGCTGTCTTGGATCCTGTGCTCCTATTGATTCCAGGTGTTGCACTATCCTTTCCTTAAGGAGTGTCTCCATAATCTTGCCCACTACTGAGGTAAGACTGACTGGTCTGTAGTTCCCTGCCTCCTCCCTGAACCACTCTTGTGGAGCAGGATCACATGAGCCCTTCTCCAGTCTTCTGAAACCTCTCCTGTGCTCAGAGACTCACTAAACCGTTCTGAAAATGGCTCTGCTAGTTCCACCCTTAGCTCCTTTAGTACCCTGGGATGTATGCCATCAGGTCCCATTGCCTTGTCCACCCTGAGCTTATCGAGCTCTTGTAGGACCATTTATTTTGTGAAGGGACTAGTGCACACCTCCCTCCCTCCCCCCTGTGTCCATGATGCTGAGCTATGGGCCCTGCCCTTCCTTCTCTTCAGTAAATACTGAGCAGAAGTATCTATTTAGGATAGATGCTTTTTACAAGCGAGCAAATTCCTGCTGGGAACCAGATTTTGTTGCCATTTCATCGCCTTTGCAGCTGCTCCCTTGGCGTCTCTGTGTGTGGGAGCTTCGGGGAAATGAGCGAGTGAATTTCTGCTGGGAATCAGATTTTGTTACCAGTTTACTGCTTTGCAGCTGCTCCCTTGGCGTTTCTGTGTGTGGGAGTTTTCAGCTCAATTGAATGTTTTCTGGCCCTAGTCCCAGGGATTAATGGTCACCATTTGATACAGGATGTATTATTTTTTGATGCTGGATATACTGTGAAGGTTTCTACAGTGTCGTACTTGGTGAAGACCTGGATTAGTTGGCGTCATTTGCTGTGACTGCTATACGACTTTGGGCATGAAAGAATAATTTATTTGCCTTAGATGTATCGTGAGTACTAGGACTCGATTCATCATCGACGTCCTCTGTTTCTCTGGGACTCTAAATTTGACTTTAAGCTGTGTTTAACGTCTCTTGGGGTAATATTGCCACATTGTTGGTCTTGGTTTTGGGAGATTATACCCCTCTCCCTTTTTTCTCTTTGCCTGGGCATTTTGTGTTGTGCTGTCTGGGACCAGGCAGGAGCCTCTCCTGTTCCCTTCAAGGAGTTGGAGGTTATTGGGGGAGGCTTCTAAGTTACTCTAGGGCCGGCCTTATTAGTCTGGTCTGAGGGTATCTGAAGCTGTGGGTCTCAGTGGTATAACTGGGCCTGATTAGGCAGTTTGGGGGTGTTGTGGTGGGGGGGAAGCCGCCTGTGCCTTACAGTTAAGTCGATAGCTATCTTCAACTTTACAAGAAACATTTTTTCCTTCCATCCATGAATTTGCACTGAGTCTGCATACTGTTGTTTTTTGAATGCATATTTAGAATATTTTGGATTTTGTCGTAGTTTATCGCAACACTAATGATTTTTATTGGAAGGACATTGTGCACAGTGAGAGGGCCTCACTGTCCTTACATATTTGGACCTTTCAACATTATATTCATTGACAGTGAGAGTGCCTAAAAATAATTGCAATTTCATTTTTTGGATCCTGTTTCATCATATGAAGGACAGTGTGTGCAGTGAGAGGGCCTCCCTGTCCTTATATATTTGGATTCTTTAATAATTGCTTACAGATTATTTATGGTTGTGTAGTTTGGTAGGTTTTATTAGTTTTGCTTTGTTTATTTGGTTTTGGATTATGTTATTGGGTGGGCTTTTAGTCTAATTGTAATTGTGGGTATTTTATTTAAGAGGTATTCAGGATTTTTATTTACCTGTTTGCAGCTAGTTTGTTTCCCGCTTTTGTTATGTGTTGTTTAGTTACCCCGGTCATGCATTATTCGTCTTCCGACCTCCATGCCCTTCGCCCTTTTTGCCCTCCTCCCCTCCCATTTTCCACCTACCAGCGCTGTCGGGCACTTGGTATTGCTCGTAGAAGGAGGGGTGGGCATGGCGGGGGTCGTGGACTCGGTAGGGCGAATGAACGGACCTTTCGTATACGGGTGGTTAAGCCCAGAAGACGCCCTGGGGCAAAATGTAGCCTGGAACGTGGTCATCCATGTCTAGTCTCCATACCCAAGGGCTACACCTATTTGGATGGGCAAGTAGTCAGGACGGCTCCGGAGCCCTGTCCAACTCGGGCAGTGTTGTGCAATGCCAGATCTATCAAAAACAAATCAGCCGTTATTTCTGATTTTGTTGGGACAGCTGATCTGGCTTGCATCACCAAGACCTGGCTGGATGGAAATGTTGGCCCCATTTTGGAGGCAACTGTTCCAGCTGGGTATTCGGTGATTCACCGCCCGAGATTGGATTGTGGGGGGGGGGGAGTAGCGGTCTGTTTCAAGACCAGGTTGGGGCTCATGGGTGTACCAGTTGAGGAAGCTGAATCCTTTGAGTGTACCGTCGTGGCTGGTGTGGGTTGCAGGATAGCCCTCTTCTACCGTCCACCAGGAGACGAGAGACGATACCTGCAGGAAGTGGCAGACTTCGTCGCCGATATGGCATTGGAGTCGCCCAGACTGATGGTTCTGGGCGACTTCAATGCCTGGGTAGACGACGAACTTTCTGCTTTTGGTCAGCACTTCCTCCAGTTGATGACATCACTGGGTCTTACACAGATTGTTTCTTCAGCCACTCATAATCACGGTCACTCTTTGGATTTAGTTTTTCTCCTGATGATTGAGGCCTCTGATTTGGTGGTGGAACCTGTCAGCTGGTCTGATCACTACACCGTGGGCTTCAATTTTTGTGCTCCCCTTCGTAGGTCTGCCCCTGTAGAGATGGTTCAATACCACCCTTTACGGGATGTGTGCCCTGAAGACCTGATGGTGGTGTTGAACCTCTCAGAGTTTCCGATTGCCAGCTTGGGGCCAGAGGCCATGATTTTGGCTTATAATCAGGCCATTTCCTTGGCCCTGGACTCAATTGCTCCTGTCCGTGTTTGTCCCCTCTCTCTCCGCCCTCAGGCCCCATTGTTCGATGGGTCCTTGAGGGAGTTGCGATGTGTGGGATGATGGTTAGAGCGCCGTTGGAGGAAATATGCTCTAGATGCCGACCGCCTTAGTTTGGAGGAGCATTACCGGCTCTACCAATCAGAGATCTCCCATAAGAAGGCAGAATTCCTGTCCAGGGAGATCTCTGTTTCTCAGAATCGACCGGCTCAGCTCTTCAGAACTGTGGACAGGCTGTGCAACCCAGCCTGTCTCCAGCTCCGTCGAGCCTTTTCACAAAAGGAGTGTGACGAGATCGCTCAATTCTTTGCGAATAAGGTTGCCGACATCAGATCCGATATCCATCTGACACACTCTAAGGGGGAAGTTGTTGGTCGGCATTTGGTCACGGAATCCTCTGCCTCCTGGTGTTCCTTTGACCTGCCAACGTTCAGTGATATTATGCGGATCATCCAGGGGATGCACCCTATGTGCTGTAGTTTAGATCTGGGTCCTACCTCCCTGATTTTGGGTTGTGTTGAGATCGTTGGCCCGTTTCTGGTTCAAATAATCTGGTGCTCCCTAGAATTGGGTGAGTTTCCTAGCTCCCTAAAGGAAGCTGTGGTGACTCCCCTTTTGAAGACGGCTTCTCTGGACCCAGATATTTTTTCCAAATACAGACCGATCTCTAGCCTTCCCTTTATTGGGAAGGTTATTGAGAAGGTAGTGGCAAACCAGCTGGAGGACCATTTGACCATCCATAGTATCTATGAACCTCTCCAGTCTGGTTTTCGTAAGAGGCATAGTACCGAGACTGCTCTGGTTCGGGTGCTCAATGATCTCTTGATGGCGAGAGATCAGAGGAACCGCTCTATCTTGGTCCTCCTTGATCTCTCTTCAGCCTTTGACACTGTAGACCATGGGGTTCTGCTCGAGCATCTGGAGTCCATCCATGGACTGTCTTGTACAGTGCTCAGATGGTTTTCATCTTTTCTATCTGGGAGAACGCAGAGAGTTGTGTCGGGGAATTTTTCCTCTGCCCCTTTTCCTCTGCAGTGTGGTGTCCCCCAGGGCTCGGTGCTTTCCCCTATGTTGTTTGCAGTGTACATGCTGCCCCTCGGAGACATTGTAAGAAGGTATGGGCTGAGGTTTCACTGCTATGCTGATGATACCCAGCTCTACCTGTCTTTTGCCCCCGATCAGGTTAGTGCTCTCTCAGTATTTAATAGCTGCCTCACTGAAATCCAGGACTGGATGAATGCGAGCTGGTTAAAGTTGAATGCCAGTAAGACTGAGGTTATGGTTGTGGACTCGGGTCATGGGACGGGGGGTTAAGGGCTGGTCAGTCCTCTGGCTTATTACTGGGGGGGATCTGATCCTTACCTCTGAATGGGTGCGTAACCTGGGAGTGGTACTTGACGATGGGCTGACTCTTCATCATCAGGTGTCAGCAGTCGTTAAGTCCGCATTCTACCATCTTAGGAACATTGCCAGGGTGAAACACCTTGTTCCGTCCAGCGATTTACCCGTGTTGGTCTATGCTTTCGTGACATCTCACCTTGACTATTGCAACTCCCTTTACTTGGGGCTTCCTGGGGTTGATATCCGCTGCTTGCAGCTAGTGCAGAACGCTGCTGCAAGGTTAATGACAGGGGTGACTAGAAGGACACATATTACCCCTGTGCTGTGCGATCTGCACTGGCTGCCTATACAGTGGTGGATCACCTTTAAAGTAGGTCTTTTGACCTTCAAAGCCCTGCATGGACTCGGCCCCGACTACTTGAAAAAGCTTCTGATTCCTTACCACCCCTTGCGACAGCTCCGTTCAGCCGACGAGGGGTTGCTAGAGGTTCCGAGGGTTACACTGAAGTCTTCTGGGGCTAGGGCCTTTGTGTTTGCTGCCCCAACCCTCTGGAACTCTCTGCCTCGCCAGCTTAGGGAATGCACAACTGTGGAATCCTTTAAGCAGGATTTTAAGACTTTTTTGTGGAGCAAGGCTTTCGTGGATTGATGTTGTTGTGAATACCGATTTTATATGTATATTTTGATTTTATGACTCATCTGTACAGTGCCTTGGTGCTTGAAAGGCGCTAAATAAATAAAGTTTTATTATTTTTATTATTATTATTTATTACATGGTCCTTCTCCTTACATGTCCCCTTATCCCTTTGATCTTAGCAATACCCCCTCTGGACATTCTGCTTTCACTAATGTATCTATAGAAAGTCTTGTCACCTTCTTTTACTGTTCATGCTAGTGTTTCCTCGGTTTGGGCCTTTGTCTGCCTATCTGCCTTCCCTGCTTCCTTTAGGGAAGTTTAGTATGCCTCCCTATCTTCATCCTGCTGCGTTCCCTTATATTTCTTGAAGGCCAGCCTTTTGGCTCTGACCTTTTCTGCTACTGTGTTTGAGAACCAAAGCAGTTTCCTTCTTCTTTTGTACTTCCTTTTCTCACTAACACAATGGGATGTTGCTTCAAGTATTGCATCTTTAATGCTTGCCCACTTTGCCTGTACCCCCTCACCTGTATTTCTTTTTGCCAGGGCTAGCTTAATTCTGATGGCCATCTTATCAAAGCCAGTTCCTCTGAAGTCCCATATTTTTGCCTTGAAATGGAATGATTTTGTTCTAGTGGCCAAATTGAACCATACCATTTGATGGTCACTGGCACCCAGGTAACCTTCTACCTGAAGATCTGTGATCCTTTCCCTGTTAGTCAGTACTAGATCTAGAATAGCCCTGTCTCTTGTGGGTTGTTGTACAAGTTGTTTGAGGCCCTCCCCCTGCAGAGAATCCACCATGTGTCTAGTTCTGGCAGATGTCCCTGCTGGTATTGACCAATCTGTATCTGGCATGTTGAAGTCTCCCATTATCAGAACCTCACCTTTGGTTGTCATGTTTTGTATATCTTCTAACAGTAACGTGTCTATGTCCTCCCCCTGGTCTGGAGGCCTGTACACAACCCCAGTTCGTATGGCTGTCCCATTTCCTGTTTCCAGGGTGACCCACAGTTCTTCTGGCTCCTTATGTGTA
Organism: Neoceratodus forsteri; assembly: GCA_016271365.2. Taxonomy (NCBI): domain Eukaryota; kingdom Metazoa; phylum Chordata; order Ceratodontiformes; family Ceratodontidae; genus Neoceratodus; species Neoceratodus forsteri. The sequence continues at coordinate 961,567,166 of CM028132.1, read as the reverse complement.
TTCTGAATTTCTGTAGCTTTGATATTTTCATTGACATAAGGGGCCTCTCCACCCCCTTTGCACCTTGGTCTCTTCTAAACAGTACATAGCCAGGTACTAAAGTCTCCCAAATGTGGTTACTGATAAACCATGTCTCGCTAATGGCTACTATGTCCAGTTTAGCCTCCATCATTATTGCCTGCAGGTCTGGGATCTTGATTCCCAGACTGTGAGTATTTGTGTACATGATTTTCCATTGGCCAGATTTCAGTGTGTTAGTTGTTGGGCGAGGTCTGGCATTTCCCCTGTGCATCGTATGGGGAGCTGGACCTTTTTCTTTACCTGGTGATGCAAATGAACTAAAAGCATGCTGAACACCTGTCTGACCACTAGCTAAGGGGACAGGGGCATTCTTCCCATTCGACGTATGGGGTGCAGCACCCCTCTCCCCATTTGCTAGTTTAAATATTCTGCAAAGATGTCAAACTTCTGCCCCAATGCACTGACTCCCTCCTTAGTCAGATGCAGTCCATCAAATTTAAAGAACTTTCGCTCCCAAAACTGTTGCCAGTTCCCTACAAATGTGTGTCCATTTTCCTGGCACCAGCCCTTGAATCACATGTTTAAGTCCCCTATCTCCCCTTCTCTGACCATCCGTCCACCTGTCCCCCTCTACCAGACTGGCAGGATAGCAGAGAAGGAGATGCCAGATGAAATGGATGATAGTTTGTCACCCAGCCTGGTCAGGTGTTCCTTGGTCTCCGCAACTGACCAGCTGGTGAGATTGTTAGTCCCTATGTGTACCAGGACGTCAATGTTTTCTCCTGCTTCCTGAACAATTTTAGCAATGCGGTCAGTGTCTCTCCACGCTAATGTACCTGGGAGACATCTAATCATTACCCCTGGCTGGAGATACAAACCAACTCCCAGAATCATGGAGTCTCCTATGATCAAATGTTTTTTGGATTTCCTTTTTGCTTTTTTTGTTTTGGTTCCTGTTTTGGGTGAGTTTTGTTGTGCTAGCTCCTGTGCTGCAGTGTCCTACTCTGCAGTGTCCTTTTCCCTTTTGTTTTATTTCAGCGATAGAGGCAGATACCTGTTTGTAGTTTTTATATGGTTTGTGGAGGTGATATGTTGGAGAGCACCGAGTGATGGGGCACCCGATTTGCCCCTCTTAGCCACCTGCCAACCTCCTGGACCATCTACCCTCTGTGGTCGAGATGCTTCTGTTGGATGTTGGGGAAATGGGCGGTTCTTATAATACATTTCCTCTTGATTATGCAATTTTAGGCACGTAATCTCTGCCCATGCTGCCTGGAGCTGAGCCCTTAGATCTCCAATGGCCCAGCATGTAGGACAATGTCCTAAATCCTGTAAAACTGCCCTTCTGAAAAGCATTCTGAGGTACCTACAGTTAATGATATCCATTCCAGATAAGTTGCTGGGTTTATAACCTGGTCAGAGTAATAAGAAGGAAGAAAATGAAAGAAAAAGTTTGATTTTGTGTTTTGTTTGTTTGTTTTTGTATAACTTGTTATAACAAGTTAAAGTACTAGTGTCCCTGTAAATGAGGTCACTGTGTGGATACCCCTCTGATCCGCCCCTTCCTGCTTTGCTACAGGAAATGTCATGACTGTGCTACCCTATAAAAGGAGTGTAGTGTGGGGGTGGTTGGGGTTGGGGTTGTGGATTTTGATGGGGGTGGGTGGCTGGGCCCTTCCCCTGCCAAAAAAGAAGAACCACGGACGAAATAAATAAGGAGGTAAGAGCAGAAACAATCAGCCAGCAACAAATGCAGTAGTCCTGAAAGCTTATCCTAATGATAGATAAAAACTGTAAAGCACCACCTGTAATAATTTCACAGAAGATATACCCTATAAGAAACACTTTGCTACAGAGAAAAATAAAGCAGCAACAGAAGATATACCTTGCAAAAGACAAGTTGAATCAGAAGACTACAGCAGTAATCTGTAAGCACACACCTGTAGGCACACCCTGTGATAATGCAGCAGAAGGTACACCCAGCAACAATTCAAATCAGAGAAAATAAAGCAATAAAATGATAGCAACATATCATTTTTAGCAGAATCTTTGTATTGGTCAATGAAGTCTGTGTCACTTTTAAATGTACTTGTTGCTGTACATCCCATGTTCTGTTTGTCAGTATTCATGTTCGGTTTACCAGTTTCAGCTGCGTCCAGCAGCAGCTCTTTATCAAGTTCAAACTGCCAGCAGCTAAGAAAGATTTCTTCTTCCTCGTTTTTGATCATAGTACTTTTATCATGTTCAGACATCTTTTGGTTGTCCGGTTTAGTACTGCTGTGTGCCATACAGATTCCAATATCTTTTTCTATGTTCTGGATGTGCAATATAATGTTCTCTACTCCACATTACAGTTGAGAGATCGAGTACTACAGGATGTGCCTCTGTTTTTAATGTGTTTAATTAGGAAGAGCCATGTCATTATTAGCACGAGAAACTCGGGCTATTATGTGCTCGGTTTAGATGTTTTTACAGGTGATTTTTATTAGTAGTGACAGAGAGGAGAATGTAGTGCCTGCACTTCTTTTACTGGCAGCTTAGCTAGAGTGAGAATAATTGTTGCTGACATAACTACAGTGTGTGTAAATGTAAATATTTTTCCTAGTATGTACATCAGCATTTTTTTTTTTTTTTTAGTTTTTTAACCAGGAGTAGCACACTAAGTTGAAAGCTTTTTTACAGGAGCAACCTGGGAGCACAGGGAAGTTAAGTGACTTGCTCAGGGTCACACAGTATACAAGTAGAAGCTGTGGGATTCAAACCCAGGTCTGGTCTGCTGGATGTCACCAGATTTGCAGCTCAGAGCTTTAAACTACTGCGCTACACTGCCTCCTCATTTATCTCACTCCAGTGAGAATACCTGTTTTTATTTGTAGCGTTTATCACCCACCCCATTGTATGTGTATATATATATATATATATATATATATATATATTATAGAGGCAATATTTGCACCTTAATAACTTTGCCCCCATTCAACCACTTTATGTGAAATTTAGAAAGCTCAGAGATGGTGCCAGGATCTCTAGATCTTGAAAATTTTGTGGCAATCCATTCACTATGGGCAAAGTTACAGAGTGGCAAAACCCCCAAAAAATCATCAAAATTAATACTTTTTGTTCATCTATACTTAAAAAATAGGAGGATTTGAAATCTGAAACTTGCAGGTTTGATACAGTTTGATAAAAGGTGTGTGCTTCTGTTTTTTTTTTATTTGCCAATGTTAAGCAGTTTTTAAATCATTGAAGAAAAGCAGTTCTGTTTCTGAGCATGCGCAGTTCAAAAAAATAAATGTTCTAAAGATAACTGAATTTTTGCAACAACATGAAGTCAAGTTGCCTCATTATGAGACAGCTGTTATTGATCAGCTGACAGGACCAGATCCCTGTTGTCAAATGCCACCCCCGTTGTTTTCATTCATCAGGAATAGGGCTATGTGTCAGAATGCATCCTCACCCCTGCTGAGTGGTGTGTGTGTGTGTGTGTGTGTGTGTGTGTGTGTGTGTGTGTGTGTCTCTACTACCATTAGTTGCACAAGTTGCTTTATTCATTTCAAATGGATACTGGGGGGTCCAATCCCCAGTGCCAGTTTAAATATATAATTTAGTAGAATCTGGCACTAGGGTGCCCACCCTGGTGTTGGTTTGTTCCCCCTTCCCTCCATACGGTCCTTGCTCCACCAAACCCATAATATGAAGTTGCTGACACCAGGGTGCATAATCCCCAGTGTTGGTGTACACAACCTCCCTCCCCCGATCAGCAGTCTGAGATGCCGGGATGCCCTCCCTCAGTGCCCACAAGTAACATGCAGATATGGGGGTGCCCCGTCTTTAGTGTCAGAATTAGTGTTAGCCTGTTAGTGTTCCTATAATAAAGAAAACCATATTGCGATGTCCTTGTCTTTTTTTTTTAAACCCCGAAATAAAGAAAACGGTCCCTCGACATCTGCCACCATCCCCAATCCCCCATCTCGACCCTCCCACTCATCACCCACCACCCCACATCCCCCTTACCCTCTACTTACCAAGCTACGGTCCAACACCATACTCCTTTCTGGACTGGAGACATGTCTTCACTCTTCAATACTGAACCGTGAACTGAGGAAAACAGGCAAGTGCCGTATAATGTATTTCAGTGGTGTTCTGAACTTATGTTCATAACCTGGTCATTTTCAGGTGGTTTTTCACCAAATTTTCAACATGTACTTTCTGAACCCCACCTCATGAACACTGATGGTGAAATAAGGTTAATCAGTCCCAGAAGGTGATTTTGCAGTCACTGTGTGAAATCTAAAGACTAAAATCTCCTTTCATGCCTGATTAACATAATTTCACAACCAATGTTTATGAGGTGCAGTCCCAAAAAGACCATGTTAAAAATCTGGGCAAAAAATATATAAAAATGATCAAGTTATGTGCATACATTTAAATTTTTCTACTCAAGCACATAACTTCAATGATTTTCAATATTTTGACCCCGAATTTCAACATAGCCATTTTATTACAGCACCTCATGAACATTACAGCTGTCATTTTCACATCCTCAACAAAATGTGTTTTTGCACTTGTGGCACAAAATGGCGTTTCATGAGGATTTGAATATTTCACCTACCAGGTTCATGAGGTGGTTCATAAGAAGACTACGTTGAAAGTTTGGGATCAACAATATTACAACAAAGTTGTTGAGGTATGTTGTAATTTTTCTACAGCTGCTTGTAACTTTGGTCATTTTCAATATTTAAACCCCAAATTTTCAGCACAGCCATTTTGTCACACCACCTCATGAACATGACAACTGTTGTTTTTCAAATCCTGGCCAACATGTGATTTCGCACTGCTGGTGCAGAATTACGTTTTGTCCAGTATGATATAAAATGACACCTGTCATGCTTAGAAGAAGGGGTCATAGAAAGACCCTGTTGAAATTTTGAGGTCAGAATGTCACAACAAAAAATAAATTATGAAGTAACATTTGCAGGGACGTCCGTTGACCCACTGTGGACCACACTGCAATACTGTGCAAGTGACTTGAATTTGGTTGTGAACTCAGTGAGCTGGCTTAATGAGGCAAGGCTGGTGAGGAACATGCTGCAGCATATAGCACTAGCCCCAGCCTATGGAGGAATGGAGCAGTGTTTAGACACACACACAAGGCACCTTGTGGTGGGCCAGAGAGCCTTCCCTCACAAGTTAGTGATATGCATGTGTAACGCCCAGTGGCATGCTGTTTGTTTCTGATAGCAATACCAGGTGGGCTGGGTTCTGGGAGGAATAGGTCACTCGGCACAAAGGCTAGGTTTAGCTACTCTGCACAGGGACACCCAAGTAATTCCGAATACAGGAAGCAATAACTGTAATGTCCAATACCAGAAGTGGGGTTCTAAAGTGTGGCTTTATTCAGATCCAAACAGAACAAACAAAGCATAGATGGACCCCCACGGGGCTACACTCCTGGTAATGCAGATTAAAAAAATAAAGAACACTTCCTCAACACTTTAGCCCTCAGGCTCTGAACCCACCAGGCACACAGCCCAGACTTGCACACTACTTTGGGTACACAGCCCGAACTTGTGCACTGTTCTGGGATTTCCCAGGCTCGGGTCCCTTGCCAGCCACTTGAACACCTTCCATATGTCATGGAAACATTTTCTGGTGGCTCCCTTAGCCACGTAAGAGCACCTCAGCTCTATCGGGGAATTCTTCTTTTAATCCCACGTCTGGGTACTTTCCCTCAGGCACTGGCCAAGTACCCGAGAGAAAGTAAAGGTGCCTCAGAGCAAATCCGTAGAGGTGAATTTGGTTACTACTGATGGGGGGTTTCCCACCTCTCACTCCCACAATTCATACGCAGCCATTTCTCTGGACAATAAACACCTCATACTGTAAAGCTTGGCAATGTAGATTCTTGCTAAATGTATGTCACATTCCATCTACTTGTCTTGGTTCCCATTTGTGCTGGACTTGAACATACTTATATGTGGCTTTGTCCATTACTCTAGACCCGCCACAAAGTTAAGCAGTCCAATCCCCCACTTTCTTTCTTTCTCACTGTGCTGGCCTTGAACATACTTTTAAGTGGCATTGTCCATTACTCTAGACCCCCCACTGAGTTAGGCAGTCTAATCCCCACATCGTCCAACTGTACTTGGCTGTCTTTTCTTGACCCCACAGTAACAGTATCTTTAGTTTCCTTCTGTTCAGGTGAAAACACTTGGCCCTTTTTCAGAGCGAACTCACCCTTTGGTTGCAGGTGCCACACAGGTGTTTCCTCCACAAGGAATCTTCCTCTCAGAGCTTCTGGTGCCTCAGCACAACTTGAACAGGCAACTTCTTTCCCTTAGCCGTACCCAGGGGGTTGCCCCTGGAAAACAGGCACACACCTTCCCCATCCCCTCAGGGATGGGGCTACTGAACCATTGAAAGTGGTCTCCACCACTTCAATTACCAGATCCTGTGTTCCTCTTATGGTGGAAACACACACCTTCCTAATAAGTAGCTCTAAAACAGAGCTTAAAGCTCTGAGATCCTGCACACAGACAGCTGTACTACTGTCTCTCACCAAGACTGCACACAGACTGAATTCAAAATCCCCAACGTTCTATGCTAACCTCCAACTGCAACATTCCAGTGTGGCTTATGCTGCTGCGAAAGTTCTATGGTGATGTCATCCATCAGTCTCAGCTGAGACTGAGAACAGAGTGAGACAGTGTGAAATCCATTTAACTGGAGTTTCACAAGCTGCTTTCCTTGCCTACCACTAGGTCTTACTGGGATTCTAGTAACCCCGGGTAACAAGTGGGTTACACATGTCAAGGCCTGATGGGCCCATGCACTGCATCAGGACTGTCACCAGTATTGTATTTATTTCATTTTGACCCATGCAAATGATGATACGATTTCAGTATCAGAAAAAGAAGGGAAATTAATTGCAAAAAACTAAATTAATACAGACATTAGGGTAGAAGAACACAAAGTGCACAAAGTAGGGAAATGAAAAACATTATGGTTTTGAGTCTCCAGAGTATTAGCAAATCAGTGGTGGGGTCTTTCTTGGTGTTGTCAACCCTAATACTCATTCCCTCCTCTGAGCAAACAAGGTCAGAAGAGATCTCTGTTCTTCAGGAAGGGCCCATAGAACCATGCATGAAAAAAGCTGTGTCAGATTCTGTTGGCAACATGTGACCAGCCATACTTCTTTACCTTTGAAGAGTATATCACTATGAGACACTGACTTGGATCTGTAACTTGTGCTTCAACAGGGGGCTATTGGTTGGGGGAAGGGTGGGCATTAGGGTTGACAACCCCAAGGAAGATCTTAACACTCATTCACCAATATTCTGGAGACTCAGAACCCTGATGTTTTTCATTTCCCTACTTTGTGCGCTTTGCATTTTTCAACCCTAATGCCTGCATTAACTTAGTTTTTTGCAATTATGCATGTATATTATAGGAGCTTAGGGTTGAGTAGCCTGTTTAGCCCCTGACTTTGTACATTAATATCTTTGGCTCCATTTGACAAATGAGCTGAAATTGTGCTCAGTATGTGTTGTCTAGGAGGCAAGGTCTTGATCTGTGGAAATGTTTGTGATGGCAGCTTGTGCGGATTCTGAGATCTGTAGCTGAAATTTTTAGAAAAATCTAACTTTTTTCCCATACTTAACATTGTTTTTTTTTTTTTGCTCTCCCCTATAACCTTCATGGAATAGAAATTTTTCCCCAAACTTGTAGGGGACGTGTGTCATGTCCTCAGGTAGTGCCTTTGACAGGTCTGGTGAAAAATATTAAAAGGTTCCAGAGTTATAAGGGTTTAAAATGTATTGGTTTCCAACCTGTGCATGCACCGTAGAGTTTTGAGATAACGTTCTGCTGCAAAAATAAAAATTTGATGCCACAGGTGCGCATTTTTGTTTTCAGGCCACTTGCTTCTCAGGGTACCAAACATTTTTTGTGCTGTGCCAACCGCCATCTTGCTGATTTTTTCCATGAACTAACAAACATAGAAAATACATAAAAATGCTAGGATTTAAAAAAAAAACATCAGAACCTTGCTAAACGAGACCCATTTAGCTAGACTCTGATTTTTTTGTAATATAATGTCCACAAATATGTTTTCTGGGTGCGCAAAATTCCAGGTGCCCTGCTTAGTGAGAGACGTGCTTCCCCCATGTTCTCTGTATGAGAACAGTGGGAATTTTCCTGACTTTTGCAGCTGCAGCTGAACCCATGCTGCTGGCTACAATGTGAGCTGTGAGCTGCCATTTCTCTGGTGTTTGGTGGCACCCACCCCACACTCCATTGCTGTCTCTGGCAATGTGTGATATTGCGCTGGTGTCTAGTGGTACCCCCACCCTATTGATCACGGTCCTCTTATTAATAGAAACCTTCCCTTGTGCCTAGTGGTACCCCCCACCCACCAATCGCCATTTCTGATTTCCCTGGTGTCTAGTGGCCCCCCTGCCCACTGATCGCTGTCCCCATTATTAAATTTTCTATTCCCTGGTGTCACTTGACACTCCCCACTCGCTGATCACCGTTCCCAATTTCTCTGGTGTCTAGTTGCACCTCCCCCACCCAATGATCGCCATCCCCATTATTAAATGTTAGGGGTTCACTTAGATGCCTCCTTCTCAATGGAACATCATGCAACTCAGCTTACCAAAATGGTAAACCAGAAGCTTAGGTTATTATACCACCTCCGCCCTCTTTTATCCAATGCCGCCTGTAAAAAGATTGTGTCAACATCCCTTCTCCCTATTTTGTTCTATGGTGCCCCTCTACTACTCTCTGCCCAATCCTCTTCCCTTGCACAGATGTGTCAACTTTATCATAGGATTTGACATTTTGCTCTTGGAGTGGACTCCAGAAAACACCACTGTGAGGCTCTGTATTATCTTCAATGGCCTACCTATGACTCAAGGTTATAGATTCACACCTTATGCCTTGTATTCAAACTTACCAAGCTCTTTAGTCCCGCTTGCCTAAGGGGAATCATTTACAAAAAAGCACCCACACGCAAGCTTAGATCTACTTCCTTACCCTTATTAGCAAACCAGAAGATACAATGTATATCAGGTAAGCGCTCATTCACCTCCTCAGCCCCCTCTGCTTGGAATTTCCTCCCCCCAACTTACTCTCCTGCCCCACCCTATCCTCCTTCAAAAAAGAGCATACTTCTTGCATACTAACCCCCTCCTCTGAAATTGCTTTAAATAACCCTTATAGCATCATTAATGCCTAGTCTATGTTACTCTGATAGATGTATCTTGTAATCCACCTGCTCTCATGTTCCTGCTATGTATATATTATATAATATTAGTTGTTCTGTTTATTTATACAGTATATGCTTAATGCCTGATCTGTTTTAAGTTACTCACCTGGCTTTCCACTGTAATAATTTTTGCAGCATTGTTAAATCTCTCTGTATCCTGTATATTATTATTGTATTTATCTATTGTGCTGTGTTCATCATTGTCACCTGGGTCGTCACTGAAAAAGGGACTGCATGGTCTCAAAGGACTTACCCAGTTACCAAAATTCTAATAAATAAAAATTCCCTAGGGTCTAGTGGCACCCCCCAACTGCCGATTGCCATTCCCGATTTCTCTGGTGTCTAGTGGCAACCCCACCTGCCGATCACCTTCTCCATTATTAAATTTTATTTTCCCTGGTGTCTAGTGGCACCCACATCCTCCCATTGCAGCCAAAACCTTAAATAAAGAAAACGGTCCCTCAATTTTTTTTTCAAACCTCTAAAAATATAAAATGGTCCCTTGCCAATCAGCCCCCCCTGCCCCATCTCCCACTCAGCACCCGCCACCTCACACACACCCCGTACACCCCCACACAGCCTCACTCACCTGAACTGGTCCCAGGTTCAAGACCCACTCTCTGATTAAAAACACGTCTTGCTGCTGGAATTGATGACTGCAATATGAGAAACTAAGGAAAATGTGGTTCAATGTATTTCAATGGAAGTTTCAACTTTTATGCATAATAGCTAATTTTTGAGATTTTGAACCCAAATTTTCAACATGGCCTTTTGGGGACTCCACCTCATGAACAATGTGACTGTCATTACACAACTCCTGTCCGAAAGGTGATTTAAGAGTTGCTTGGTGAATTCACCTTTTAGGCAGGATTTGTAAAATTTTCCTGCCCTTGATCATGAGGTGGAGTCTCAAGAAGGCTATGTTGAAAATTTGAGGTAAAAATATGAAAAAATCACAGTTATGACCATTCATTGCAATTTCACTATGCACGCTCGTAATTTTGGAAATTTTAATTATTTTGACCCCAGATTTTTAACATAGCCTTCTTATTACCCCACCTCATGTATGTCACAGCTGTTATTTTTCAAATTCTGGCAAAAATGTATTTTCACACCTGTGGTGCGGAATGACATTGCAGTTGCACAGAATTATGTTTTACCAGGGATTCGAAAATTTTCTGTACCAGGTATAAGAGGTGGGGTAATAAGATGGGTATGCTGACAATTTCATCACTGTTGTCCGATAAATGGAAGTGCTTCCACAGCTACATACATATACACATCTATAGAGGGATGGGAGTGCAGGGCCCTGCGCTCCCACAGGCAAATGAGGATACAATTATACTATCTCAAAAAGTAATGAAATAATTTGCAAAAAAACTTCTGATGACCCCAAGGCAACCCCCCCCCATGATGCCTGTTGGTGCTGTTGGTGTGTGCAGGGTGTGGTAAGGCCTAACATCACATTTTCCTACCTTTGTGGCTTTATCCCTAACTAGAGCATTAATGAAGTTTTTTTGATATATATATATACATATATATATTCTTTGCAAAAACTTTATTAATGCACCAGTTAGGGTAACTTAACACCACAAAAGTAGGGAAATGTGGCATTAGGGTTTCCAACCATTTGGTTACAACAAAATCATAGTGCATAAATGAAATACTTAAGTGCTATGACTAGTTTTCTTATTTTTGTTGGAACTTGCCCTATCTGTTGGGGCAGATATATTTATAGGTTTGAAGACTGTTTAGAATACAGTGCTGGAATTACAGGGGGGCTTGCCAGGGCTTGACCTCCCTACCTCTGAAGTGAGCCCTGGTAGCTCACGCATCACTGCCATTGACTTATAATGGGAAGCGGGGCTCAATTTATTTCGATCCAAGCCAAGGCTGGTTAAGAGTAAGCCACCTGCAATTTGTGATAACTTTGGGGTTCAGCTTGAACAGGTCACCCAGTTTAAATATCTGGTGATCTTATTGGTCCCATGTCTTACTTACTCCCTTCACATAAAGCTGATTAGTAGGCAAATTAACCAGAGACTGGGTGTTCTGTTCAAGCTGCAGAATCTCCTGACTGCTCAAGTTAGACTTGTGGTTGCAAATAGTGTGTTATTATCAATGATGAATTACAACTCATTTTTATTTACTGAATTATCCAACTCTGATATGTCTTTGCTTACTATTACCTTTCATGTTATCTGTAGGTTTGCTCTAAAATTAACTTTTTGAGCACATCATTGCACTTTGTTTATTCATTCATTAAGATCTTGGATTAACACCTTTGAGCAAGAGCTCTTCTACATAGGTTCCAGATTAGAGGGATTTACAAAGGTATTAACACAAAACAAGGGATGTACAATAAATCATGTTATTACAAGAAAAACCAATGAGCAACATTATCTGGCATTGTGCAATGTATGCCAGGAAGCAGATTATGGTGTTAAAATAATAAGCACACACAGAAGAAGAAAACAAAATAAATCAGCCAGGAGGCCTTGTCAAGTGATAATATGAAAGATTGGTAGGTGATAAGGCAGGGAGGGTTGGAAATGAAGAGAAAGCAAGATAAATCAGCCAGGAGGCCTTGTCAAGTGGTAACAGGAAAGATTGGTAGGTGGTAAGGCAGGGAGGGTTGGAAATGAAGAGAAAGCAAGATAAATCAGTCAGGAGGCCCTGTCAAGTGGTAACAGGAAAGATTGGTAGGTGTTAAGGCAGGGATGGTTGGAAATGAGATGAGGTAGCTGGGAGGAATAGAGGGTAAGGAGGGTGGGAATGTACATATAAGGGGAGGGATAGTGGATGTGAGAGGGGATCGGAGGGAGTAGGAAGGAAGAGGTAGAAACAGAGTGAGTGGGGATGGTGCAACAAGTGCTAAAGAAGTGGGGCAGGAGTAATAAATGTGATGCTTGTTGGAAAATTGATGATATAAGTGTGCAGTGTTGATAGGCTGTGCTCAGTGGAAGCAGTCAGAGCTATTGTGTGAATTTAGATATTGTCAGAGTTTATGTTTAAATGGGCCTAGTTTGGAGACTGAAGGGATGTAGTAGTGGAGGGAATTTAGCCAGAGAAGGGCTCGGTAGGCAAAAGATCTTTGTCCCTGAGTAATTCAGCAGTGGGGTACCTGGAAGATCTGATTTATTGAGCCCCTAGTACAATGGGAAATTCAAGAGTGGTTTAGAATGTTTTGAACCCCTGGTGGCGGGAGTCTTAGACTGATCTTCCTAGCTACAGTGGTAGCCACAGACATTACCAACTATTTCCAGATATTTCGCGAAATTTCTGAAGAGTTTCTCTCTGCTGCCCCTACTGTTTAAATGCAAAAATCATCAGACATTTCTGGAAATATTGCTGAAATTTCAGGAAATAGCTGGCAGTGTCTGTGGTTTCTATTGTAAAGTAGTAGACATGTTAGGTACTTAATTCTGTATTTTAACTGGAGCCAGCTTTATATCAGTTGATATGTTGATTATCCCCAAATCTTTGTTGTTTATGTAATTTAAATTGTCTGGCAAATAATGTTTTAAGACTAGGGACTGATTCTCCCTTACTTACCATGTATGATTTTAAGAAAACTGATAGGACTTTACGCTCTAACAGAACACCTAAACTTGTTGTCCCACATAAAAACACAAGGATGGGTATGTGTGCTGTTTCAGTAAGTGCAGCAAAACGTTGGAACAACCTACCAGTATCTTTACAACTTCCTGTAGGCCTGGGACATGAAACTTTAAAAAGCATCTTAAGAAACATTATTTTAGTCATTGATATGTGAGCGTTTTCAATTAAAATTATATTGTATGTATGTAAATATCATTGTATTATGTTTTTCTTGTTATAGTTGGTTATTGTTTTCTGTAACATTGTGACTATTATTTATGGTCCGGGGTCATGCATGAAAAAGGGCCTTGGCTCATTGCGTTTACCTGGTCAACAAAAGTTTAAATGAAAAATAAAGATAAAAAATGTAAAGATATGAGCTTTATGCCTCCCCCCCCAGCTCCCAAAGTTCATAAAGTTTAATTCCAACCCTGCTGCCACCCATCCACAATTTTTCTCATTTAATGTGGAAAGAGAGCAATATGAACATTTTAAACAGTATAACAGCAGCAGCAGCGGCAGTGACAGAATTGGACAGATTTTGCAAATTTGCATGTCAGGTGCTGGCTACTTGTCCTCACTTACTTAAAGCAGTTTTAATTCGAGAGGGATTTCCATCTCATCTGTGTGAAGTCTGAGTCCGGTGCTCTTGGTAGCAATCTATGAGGTCTGCTATGTGGGTGTATGCCCTCCAGCTTTCTCTGGGACCCCAACATGGTGGCTGTCCACTGGATCTTAAGGTGTTTGGTGACTAGCCTGCCTGGTGGTGCTGAGGACTGAGGCATTGGACACCTTACTTCGTGCCACACCAGCAATCTGGGTTCGGGAACAGACTCGGGTCATTGGGGAGCTGGCATGGGTGGAGGGTCAGAGCAGGATTGAGTAGCCAGAAGGCAGCTCTCCTCTCCAGAGAGTGGTGCCACCCCCCTGTAGTCACTCTGCCACCCACTGGGTGGTGGCTCAGTGGTCAGTGTAAGCAGCAGGGGTGACACATAGTGGGTGGGTACCTTGAGACGTGGCATACATATGCCTCCATGTGCATACGCACGTCTGAGGTAGGGTGCTGGTTATGGGGAGAAAAATGGAAAAACACCATAAAACTACATATAGAAAGAAAAAAAGTGTTTGGCAACTGCAACTTGTGCCTAGGGGAGAGGCTCCTCCCTTGGGTGGTCTGACCCTTGTGGGATGTCACACCGTCCCAAACAACCAATCTACTGCAGGCATCTACGAGGTCTGTAGATGCACAGGGTTGTGTAATATGCAAGGGTGCCATGCCTATGTCATGCCTTATGTCAGTCTCAGTGGGTGCATTAGGAGGGTGAGGGCTATCTATATGGTGAGGGGGCCAGTAGGTAGGTGAGCCAGGTTCCCCCTGTCACTTTTAAGGGGGTATATCCTTTCTGCATACATTTTAAATCATCACTCTTAAACAATACCATTAACTATAACAACTTTAAAAATGCAAGAACATAACTTTTTGGGTAAAGGGTTGTAGCATATGCAAGGGAACATAGCCTTGATACCACCATCCCCACTCCCATTTGCATGCATGATCCATTCTGCCATTGGTTCAGAAACCCCTTGTTTAGTTCACCGAAAGGGTACCAGATCAGTCACCTCACATATCATTATGAGGGGTGGAGAGGAAAAGCAGAGGATCAGGGCCAGAGAGTGGCTTGGTTTGAAAGGATGTGAGAATGAAAGTGGGGTGTCACCGTCAGTCATGGAGCTGCTGTATCCTAAAGCCCTAAGTTTTGTGGGCTCTCTATGAAGTTCCATAATCAGGCAATTAACCATATATGTCTATGGCTAAGGTCCAGCTGCCCCTTAGCGCTGCTTCAAGAATCTCCAGTAGCCCTGATCAGATTTGAGAACACACACATACACACACACACACACACACACACACACACACACACACTCAACCTCTACTTCCCAGATAAATGATTCCCCCCACTGAAACAGCGGCCTTGCCATCATGTGAACACCCCCACTCTCTGCTACCTGACCCTCCAGGGCTGTGTAGCTCCCACTCCGCTCCATCGGCTGTGTTAAGTTGTTGTCTGTGTGTTAGAATGGGAGGTGGTCACCATTTCCTGGTCCTTCTCTTGCTGGCTAGTCTTCTCGAATGTGCAAGAGGCTGCGTGCCTGTGCAATGGCTCCTGTGTGGATGCTAACTCAGACCTAAAAGCATTCAGTAAGTGCCACAAATGGTTTGGGGAGGTACTCATGGTGGGTGGGGGGAGGAAGGGAGACCAATGCCCTGTGTGGGTCAGAAGATAAGAGAAGTCTCACAGGACTCTGCCATTGGTTCAGCTGTGCTATAAGCCATCCTGTCTCAAGTTACAGCAAGCTTTCGAGCTAAGGCAGTGTCATCTGCACAAATGTGTGAACGTTTCAATATTCCACCCTCTCACTCAGACCTTGTTTCTAGAGTGAATGGGAAGGCCTACCATCACAGACACTGTCTTCTGTCAGTTTCAAATTCATCTGCTGCTAAACGGTCTGACTTTTCCCCCAGTGCCCCAGTTCCCCGAAGGTATCCCCTCTGCCTTGGTAAAGTACTGTGTATTGTTAACAACAGTGCACATTTCCATTTCATATGCCCAGCTCAATCATTATGCATACTATAAGGAGCGGAGGGGTTACCAGCCTGAATAGTGGTCCAGGGAGAGCAAGCAAGGGGTGATGACAATGGCTAGCCAGCATCTGGGTAGGAAATAAGTTGTATGCCAAGTGTAAGGAAGAGATGTGCAGAGATCTCATAAAATTAACTAGAACTGTTAGGATTACCTAATTTAGGATTACCTCATTTACAGACTGACCTTAACAAAGTTCACATGTTCTAGTTCTGATTAGAGAGAAACATGACAGTAAGGCCTGGTAACACGCTTGACAGTTTCAGCCATGGGTCAAGCCCAGTCCAGTATTAATCTCAGTTCATCCCCTATGGCTCCCTGGGTAGCTGATACAGTGGTCCCTGTCACTTCAGCCCATGACTTATAGTTGTATTTTTATATTTATTTATTTCTCTAGGAAAAGGTTCAGTTGAGCAAGTTCATTTACAAGGAAGTCCTGGGTAGGACAGCATGCATGGGTTAGAAGCAATGATACAGGATACAATGTGTACAAGACAGACCAATATTCACATAAGGGAAATAAATTCACTGAGTTCATATAGTTGTCAGATATAAGTCTGCTGCAATCCCTATGGTGTGGGGCATGTGCCAAGCACTATGTTTTTAAAGTACAAACCATACATGTCCAGGAGGTCCCAAGTCTCTCCAGGAAACTTAGTATTGCTGTATCCACAGGAGAGTCACTGTTTCAGGATGAATCCTGATCCGAATAAGGATGCAACTCCAGCACTGTCAATTATTGCATGTCTTATTTCATCAAATAGTCAGCCAACATTTGACATTTTGCAGTTAAATGCTTATTCATAAATGGCACGAAACATACAAGTCTATCAAGGAAGATGACTCTAATGGGAAGGCCACCATTCACGAACAAGCATTTAACTACAAAACGTGGCATAATGGGAGGCCACTTGAAATAAAATTGATGCAATACTTGAAGATGATGCAGTCGCATCCTTATTGTTCTGAATCAGGATTTAATGAGTAAAGTGATAAGATTTTTGTTTTTAAATCCTAGCCCCTCATGAAAAACAAAGTTTAATTCCAACCCTTCTATCACCCATCCACGTTATTTCTCATTTAATGTGGAAAGAGAGCAATATGAACATTTTAAAATAAAAAAATGCCTGGAAATCGATTTGCCGTTTTTGTAGGCACTTGGTGCCCCTCGTTAAAGGTTAGACACATATAGTATGCAAGTTTGGAAAAGTTCATGTGATAGATTTTAGAATCTGACATACCACACAGCACCCTCTATGTAACATGAGCAATCTGATCATTTTAAAATGCTTTACCATATTGTGTCCCAATCCTAGGGCAGCCTAGGATTGGGACACAAGATAGTCAATTGTGTTGCAAGTTGATTGAGGCATAGAAAGCAAACAGTAGTAGTAAACAGAGCTAGTTTAGAGGAAGGGGGTAATCAGTGGGGTGCCACAAGGATCAGTTCTTGAGCCAGTTCTGTTTAATGTCTTCATTGGTGACATTGCAGAGGGACTAGAGGGGAAGGTATACCTCTTTACAGACAATACACAAATCTACAATAGGGTGGATAAACCAGAAGGGGTGGAAAAAATGAGAAAAGACCTGGATAAACTGGAGCAATGGTGCAAAGAGTGGCAGATAAGATTCAATGTGAAGAAGTGCAAAGTCATGCACTTGGGGCGTAGGAATCCAGGGGAGGAGTACATGATGGGTGGGGAATTGCTATTAGCCACAGAACAGGAAAGAGACCTGGGGGTTATCATATCTGATGACCTTAAGGTGGCCAATGTGCCAAGGCTGAGGGAAAAGCCAGCGGGATGTTGGAGTGCATAGAGAAAGGTATCACCAGCAGCAGAAAGGAGGTGGTGATGCCACTGTACAAGTCTTTGGTGAGACCACATTTGGAGTACTGTGCCCAGTTCTGGAGATCACATCTCCATAAGGACATAAACAGAGCAGAGGCAGTTCAAAGAAGGGCAACAAAGATGGTACAGGGCCTGGACCAAAGGTTCTGTGAAGAGAGGTTGGAGGTACTCAATATGTATACCCTGGATGAGTGGCAAGAGAGGAGGGAGATATGATAGAGACCTTCAAATTCCTAAAGGGAATAAACAAGGTTCTGGGGCGTAGCATCTTTCAAAAAAGGAGTTACCCAAGAACAAAAGGGCATGACATGAGATTGGTAGGGGTAGACTAAGGGGCAATGTGAGAAAGTATTTCTTCACAGAAAGGGTGGTGGAGGCATGGAACATCCTCCCAACAGAGGTGGTGGGGCAAAGTCTATAAGGGAGTTCAAAACAGCATGGGATAGCCATAAGGGAACCCTGTCAGTACAAAAGAGAAGATAAGGCCAGAAATAGTGCAAGGACAGGACATTTTGTGTAGTAAATAGGGGGTTAAAAAGAGGAGTGCAATGCTACATTTTATTTATAGCTGTTTTACCAGTGCATAGTGTGTAAATATCTATTAGACACTCTGTGTGTCTTTCAGCAGAACAGACTGTGTGCAAGTGGGAGATGATGGGGATTGTAGTCCATGCTCCAATAGAGGGACTACAGACCTGGACATCACAAGCTACATTAGGAAAGGAGGCAGTCAACTCAGGCTACATCTAAAATTATTAAAGCCCAGTGAGGGGAATTTTAGGCACTCTGGTGCCATATACTTTTAAAAGGGGACTTACTGCTGGGTGAGCGGAGTAGTGGTCACGTGATCTTACTTCCACATTCTTGCCCTATAAACCTCACCCCAGTGTAAGTGGGGTGAGCACAGGTGGGAGCGAGCGCACAGTGGCCACATGCAAAGACACGTGTTAAGATACGCACAGCACATCTGCATGTGTCTGCAGGTGTCTGCAGGGAAAGCAGATCAAGAAGGTACCAGTTTATTAAACATACTTAAAGTATCTAAGGCAGGTTGTGATATAGCACAGAAATATGCACAACTTAGTGGTGAAATTCATTGATGGGACTCTTGGGGCTAAATTTAGTAGCTATGGAAATGTATCTATGGATATGGGCGATGAATCAAGTGCATATATATGTAAACAATGTACAGAAATAAAATAACTAAAGTCTAAAATATGCAGTCTTGAACTACAGATTGCTGGTTTACAGTAATTTGTAGATGTTGACATTGGGGCTCTAACTGGGACATCTAGAGTTGATAACAGATGTAAACAAGTAAACAAATGCATGAGAGAGAATGAGGAAGATGACAATTGGTACCACGTATACAACATCCCTACTCATAAAAAGAAAAGAAAAGAAAGAAGGGAAAGAGAATATCCAATTGAATCAAAGAATAGATTTGAACCACCTATGACTCTAATGAATCAAATTGAAGAGCAGGCAGATGATTTAATACACCTGGTCTCTGAAGATAAACGAGGACCTGATGCTAGGATAAAAAACCCTATAAATACAACAAATAGTACCAAGGATCAGGATGGACAAAGTCACAGAGCTCAGGAGTACCAACAAAACCAACTGATCACATTCCCCCATGTAGTAATAGACCCTGGAAATCAAATAAACACGGGGACTAATAAGATAATAGAAGGGCCTAGTGACACATTATGGGAAGACAGAGGAAATCAGGAACAAACTACCCCATACCAAATGGAAAGGGATTTGCAAGGCTTACAAATACTAATAATCAAGTTGAGAATATGAATATTGTGCAAGGGGAAGTCCATAACCAAATAATACCCCCACCCTCACTACTTGGTCAGAGTAATATAATAAATGATGTAGAAATGCAAGGCAGAATTAAGAGGCAAATATATATCCTGGGGGATTCCATGATAAAATATATAGACTTTTATACAACTCAAGGTGACAAAGAGAACATAGCTAATTGAAGTTTTTCTGGAGCCACTATCAAATATATAGGACATATGTTACCCAGTATTTTAAAACCTGCAGAATCAAATCCCCTAGTGGTGTTGCATGCTGGAACTAATAACACCAAAAGACAGTCTGTAGACAGTCTGTATGAAATTCTTGAAGAATTTAAAGAAATTAAGAGATTAGTGGACATCAGAGAGGGTGAGCTAACCATATCTGAGATATTACCAGTACCCAAAGCCTCGTTGAGATGGACAAGGAAAATAAAGCATCTCAATAACAAACTAAGGTTATGGTGCCTGCAAAGCAAAGCACAATGTATTAAAACATGGGAACTATTCGATGGGCATTATGATCTATTTGTATATGATGGGCTACACCTTAACAAGAACGGTAGCAGGTATCTAGGGGATATTATCAAAAAATCTATCACAAGTAGAAATTTAAACTGATAAGTGAGGGCAGAGGGGATGAAACAATCAATTCTACTATGAAAAAACAAATGACTGATTCTATTATGAATAATCAGAGCAATTCCTTTATATCAGGTATAAGGAATAATAAATGTAATAAACTGATCAATCCCAATGAAATCAAGACTGTGTTAATAAATGCAAGAAGCCTGGTTAATAAAAAAGGCGAGCTTGAACTGCTATTATTAAATGATCAACTTGACCTATGTGCAGCCACTGAAACTTGGTGGCATGATAATGACTGGTGTTATCATATTACAGGCTATACATTATTTAATAAAAATCTGGTGGGTAGAAGAGGTGGGGGGGGGGTTGCACTTTATATTAAGGAAGTATACGATGCCCAAAAAATCACACCTCTATTGCTCAACAATAATGAAGAGGAACAGCTGAGGGTTAATGTCATGCAACCCCATAATAAACAAGCATTTGTCAATGCCAAATGTTGTTGCGCTGGCATTGGCAGTGGCGGAGGTGGAGAGGCATAGCGCTGTGAGTTTGTTAAAGTTTTCCCAAAAGGTGATTTTGCACAGCGGGTACGCCACTGTGTGGCAGAGCTGCAGAAACGTGTTTTGGGCAGGCTGTGGAAAATGGCAGCTGGACTGTTGATAATGAGGTGTGCACAAATGCCAGTGGTGAAAATGTGGCATGAAAATATTGTAGATTGACAAAGTTACAAGGGTGCATGAAAACTGTGTAATGTACGCTTGCAACACAGTCATTGTCTGGACTTTCCCCACCAAATTTTCAACATAGGCATTTTAGGACCTCTGCTGATGAATAGTGTCACTGTCATTTCCTGAAAGTGTCCCGAAAAGTGATTTTCGCACAGTGACCGTGCAATTCTGCACCGGACGTGCGAAAACACATTTCAGCCAGCTGTACTGTTCATAAGGAGGTATGGAAAAATGACAATGATTAACAGCTGGAGTGAAAGTATTACAAATTCACAAAGTCACGAGCGTGCGTGCAAACTGCACAATGTGCGTTTGTAAAACACTCATTTTATTGACTTTCGTCCCTAAATTTTTAACATAGGCATTTTAGGACATCTGCTAATGAACAGTGTCACTGCCATTTTCATAATGTGTCTCAAACATGGGCTTTCCACAGCGACCGCGCTATTGTGCACCAGAACTGCGAAACAGATTTTGGTTAGGATGTGAAAAATGACAGCTGCACTGTTCATTAGAAGGTGTAGAACAATTAAGTTTGCGAACTTATGAGCGTGCGTGCAAACTGCGCAACGCACGCTCGTAACACAGTCATTTTATTGAGTATTGTCACCAAATTTTCAACACAGGCATTTTAGGACCTCTGCTCATGAACAGTGTCACTGTCATTTTTGTAATATGCCCGAACTCTGATTTCACACAGCAAATGCGCTATTCTGCACCGGAAGAGCGAAAACACATTTTGGGCAGGATGTGAAAAATGACAGCTGTATGGTTCACAAGAAGGTGTGGTGAAATGTCAATGTTGAGAATCTGGCATGAAAATAGTGCAAATGTGCTAACTTACGAGCGTGCATTGTGCGGTTGCCTACGCACGCTCGTAAAACAGTCATTTTTTTGATTTTTCCCACTAAACTTGCAACATAGGCTTTTTGAGAGCCCCTCTCATGAACAGTGGCACTGGCATTTCATTACTCAGTCCTGTAAGGTGATTCCACACAGTGACTGTGAAATCACCTTTCGGGACTGAATAATGCCATGACAGTGCAAGAATTCATGAGACGGGGTTCCAAAAACCCCATGTTGAAAGTTTGGAGCCAAAAGTCGCAAAAATGCCTGAGATATGCATTAAAGTTGAAAAACCCCTATTCATTCCATTATACAGCTAACCGGCATTTCTTCAGTTCGTGGTCGGCTTTGAAGGGTGCAGATGTGTTTCGGTCCACAGAAGATCGTTGTGCCAGACTCCACTAGGTAAGTATGGGGTGGGGGTGGGGGGAGGCAGGGTGCGCAGTGAGTTGGTGCAGGTTGGGGTGGGGGCATCGAGACTACATGGGACAGTTTCATTTACAGGAGAAAAACAAATGGAAAAAACCCAAAGCGGGACAGTTTTTTTTGCAGGGGATTTGGCATGCTGGGGTGGGTCCCAGCATGCCACCTAACTGTTGGGGGGTGTCTGTAGCCGACGGGATTGGGCACCCTCAGCCGGCCACCACAACACAGGGGATGAAAGTAATGCCAACGGGAGTTGGGCACCCGTTGTACGCAAAAGCAGGGGCGCGCAAACCCGACTGGGCACCGCATTCAACAATTGGGGTTATGCCGACGGGAGTGGGCTCCCCCATCGGCACACAAAGAAAGCGGGGCAGGTTAACCGACAGAGGGATTGGGCATCCCGAAGTCGGCAGTAGTTAGGCGGCCACCCGCTCGCCGACCATGCAGAAATGGCAGCGAGCATGGCAAGAAAAAGACTGCTGCGTATGATGAGCTTTGTTTGGATTGCAGTGGACCTTTTCTTAGATGTGTTCACCACAGTATGTATGCATGGTGTGGCGCCAGCATGCAGGCTGATTGGGGAATGCGGGACGCACCTACTGGTGCAAGCCCTGCATTCACCCAACTGCGACCGCGCCTCCAAAGCTGCATTGTCCCACGATGTTGGCTGCGCAAGCGTGCCCACATCAAAAAAATTATTATTGGTGTATGTTATAGAGCCCCTGGGCTCAGCAATGAGGATAACAAAACCTTCCTGCAAGCTATTAATAAGAGAGATTTAAGTGGTAGAGTTTTAATTATGAGGGATTTTAACATGCTCAATATTAATTGGAGACAACCAGTGGGTGCTACAGAACTAGAGAAAACCTTTATTGACCTAATAATATCTAATGACCTAGAACAACATGTCCTAGAGGAAACCAGAGGAACTATTATATTAGACCTGGTCTTCTCCAATATAAAAAATGAAGTGCCAGAGTGTAAAGTAAGGGAACCACTTGGATCAAGTGACCACAACATGGTCGGATTTAAGCTAAGCAACTTAATACCCATACATAAGGGAGTAACAAAAGTTAAATGCTGGAATAAGGCAAATTATAGTGCAATTAGGAAATATTTGACTGAGTGAGATTGGAGTAATGAATTTAAAGACATCAATGTATATGAAATGTGGATAATTATAAACAATAGAATAAATCTATGTGTAAAATAGTTTGTACCAGAAAAAACAAATATAATAAGCAGGCAAAAATTCCTACTTGGTTTAATAATAATATCAACAAACTTATAAAAAAGAAAAGAGCATATGTTTGATACAAAAAAAGGCCCACTGCATACAACCTGCAAAAATTTTAAATAGTGGCAACAAAAACCAAAATGGCAATAAAACAAGCTAAATGTAGAGAGGAAGAGAGGACTGCAAACACAGCAGCAGATAATAAAAATATTTTTTTTCAACTGCATTAATAATCAGCGTAAAGGATCAAATGGAATTGGTCCACTAAACACAGAAGAAAAAACTATCTTGGATGAAATGGCTACTGTATGACCAAGGTGTTTAATGATTGCTTTCTAAGTACATATCAAGCAAAAACAAATAAACTAAGTACAGTACATTAAAACCCTCTGAAATTGTAAATGGAATTATAATGCACTTTGACAGAAATAGCATTGCTGATAGGTTAAAAAAAAAATCTTAAAACAAATAAATCACCAGGACCTGAGAGCTTACATCCTCGACTCCTCAGAGAAATATCCCATGAACTATCACATCCATTGACTATTCTCTTCGAGAAATCTCTTAAGATGGGGGTAGTCCCAGATGACTGGTGTAAGACGGATATTACACAAATATATAAACAAGCATTTGTCAATGCCGAATGTTGTCTTGAAGGCATTGGTATTGGTAGTGCAGGAGTTAGAGATGCATAATAGGAATGGCAGTGAAGTATTGAACTGACACCAACCCCAACCCCACCCTGCAGAGACTGACAGACATTGGGGTGTGCCTTTTGGGTGTCAGCTATAATGCTCATGCCATTTTACCTCACCCTACCCTGTAGACACTGACAAGTGTCGTGGTGTGCTTTGGGGTCTTTGGGCCTTATACTTACCCCATTCCATAAGGGAATACACTGAAGCGGGTGCTGTATAGGAGAATGTGGTCAACTTTAGGGCCGAACACTCCAAGGCACACCTCGATGTTTGTCACTGGCTGCAGGGTGGGGTGGGGTGGAATGGCATGAGCATTACAGCCAATGATCCCAAGTCACACCCCTGATGCCTGGCATTCTCTACAGGGTGGGGTGTTACAGTTGGAAACCCTAACATCATAAGTGTTTGTTGGTATTGTCACTCCAGATTTTCACCATGGGCTTTTTGTGACCCCAGCTCATGAAGAGCGGCACTATCAGTTTGTTAGCTGAAAGGTGGTGTTGCACAGCAGCTATGCCATTTGGCAACACAGGGACGAAAACACATTTTGGGCAGGATGCAAAAAATGACAACTGTATTGTTCATGAGGAGGTGTAAAAAAATGGCAATGTTGAAAATCTGGAGTGAAAATATGAAAAATTGGTGAAGTCATGAGCATGCATAGTAACTGCACAACACACGTCCGTAACCCATTTATATTTGGGATTTTTTTAGCCACATTTTCAACAGGCATGGAAAACCATTTTGGGCAGGCTGTGAAAAATGACAGCTGCACTGTTCATAAGGAGGTGTGGAAAGTTGCCAGTGTTGAAAATCTGGCATGAAAATATTGCAAATTTGCGAAGTTACAAAGGTGCATTGAAACTGCGAAACGCACACATGTAACACAGTCATTTTATGGATGTTCATCACCAAATTTTCAACATAGGCATGTGAGGACCTCTGTTCATGAACAGTGTCACCGTCATTTTCTCAAACTGTCCCAAAAAATGATTTCACACAGCTACCATGCAATTCTGCGCCGGATGTGTAAAAACACATTTTGGCCAGGAAATGTTACATGACAGCTGTACTGTTCATAAGGAGGTGTGGAAAAATGCCAATTTTGAAAATCTGGAGTGAAAATATTACAGATTCATGAAATTACAAGTGTGCGTGGAAACTGCGCAACGCACACTTGTAAAACATCCATTCTTTGGATTTTTTTCACCAAATTTGCAACATAGGCTTTTTGAGCGCCCTCCCCATGAACAGTGGCACTGTCATTTCCATTAATCAGTCCCAAAAGGTGATTCAGTGCAGTGACTGCAAAATCACCTTCAGGACCGAATAACACCATGACAGTGACTGAATTCATGAGGAGGGGTCCCAATAACCCCATGTTGAAAATTTGGTGCCAAAATTCCCCAAAATGCCCGAGATATGCACCAAAGTTGAAAAAACCCTATTTATGCCATTATACAGCTTACCAGCATTTTTTCAGTTCGCAGTTGACTTTGAAGAGTGCAGATGTGTTCCTGGTCCACCGAAGATCTTCTCGCCGTGCTCCGGAGGTCAGTAAGGAGTGAGGGTGTGTGTGGGGAGGCAGGGTGTGCAAAGGGTGGGTGTGGGCTAGGGATGGCCACCGGAGTCAATGAGGGACCGTTTTCTGCTTTGCAGGTTAAAAAAAAAAACATTGCCGGACAGTTTTTCTTTTACAGGGTCATTTGGCATGCTGAGGTGGGCTCCCAGCATGCCACCTGGATGTTGTTTTTGGGGGGTTCTGTAGCCAATGGAGTTGGGCACCCCATCAGCACACAACAAATGGGGGGACATTATGAGTAAGCTCCCCCATTGGCAAATGAAACTGGGAAGGGGGGACATGATGCAGAGGGGGATTGAGCACCCCCTAGGCACACACTTTAAATGGGAAGGGGTTGCATTATTCTGACAGGGAGTGGGCATCCTCATTGGCAAATGACTTGGGTTGGAGCATGCCGACAGGGGACTGGGCACCCCTGAAGTCGGCTCTCCGTGCGGTGGCAGTCAGCGCTGCCATGTTACTGGAAGGACTTCACCAGGAAAGGCAAGTAGGGAGGGCATGTTTTGGTGTTGCTGCATGACAAGCTTGGTTGTCATTGCAGCAGACCTTTTCTTAGATGTGCTTGCCACATTATGTATTCCTGGTGTGGCGCCTGCATGCTGGCTTATTGGAGATGAAGACGCCTGTTGGTCGTTATGCATTAGCCAACAGTGATTACGCCTCCAAATCTGCTACTAATGCAATATGTTGGCCATGCAAGCGTGAGCCAACATAAAAAGGGAGTAAATCAGACCCGCAAAATTATTGACCAATCAGCTTAATCAGTATCATCAGTAAGATTATGGAGTGCTACGTCAAGGACCACCTTGAAAAACATATTAGGATATCTGGTCAAACTGATGTAACACAACACAGTTTTACTAAAACAAGATCATGCTTGACAAACCTGTTGTACTTTTTTTGACCAGGTTAGTAAGGCTCTGGAGACCGGTTTTCTTGTGGATGCGCTGTATCTGGACTTTTCCAGAGCATTCAATTTGGTACCATACTAAGAATTAATAAAAAGTTCGGTAGGACTGAACATTGAATGTCCTATGGTCAGATGGGTAGAAGCTTGGTGCAATAACAGGTGGCAGTGTTTTAACACTAGGGGCTATGTGTCGGACTGGGGAGAGGTGACAAGTGGGGTGCCACAGAGCTCTGTGTTGGGTCCTGTTTTATTCAATATTTTTGTCTCATCTTTACAGCCTCCTGGAAACTCATGGATGGTGAAGTGTGCAGACAACACAAAGATTGGGGCAATAGTGAGGGACAAGAATGATATAACTGCATTCCAAAAAGATATAGATACACTAAGTGAATGGGCAACCAAACATAAAATGAAATTTAACATCAATAAATGTGCCATAATGCATTTTGGTAAACATAATATTAATGACAAATATACATTAAATGGGGAAAAATTGAAATCAGTTAGTAATGAGAAAGACCTAGGGATTTTGGTTACCAACAACCTAACCTTTAAAAATCATATAATTGAAGTCGCTAAAAAAGCCAACAGAATGGTCAACTGTATACTTCGGCATATTAAAAGCAAGGAAAATACAGTATTGATGACACTGTACAAAGCTTTGGTGAGGCACAATTTGGAGTACAGAGTGCAGTTTTGGAGTCCTAGGTTTAATAAAGATGTAATATTACTTGAGAAAACTCAGAAAAGATTAACTAAAAGAGTCCAATGTTGCCAAAATCTAGACTATACAGACAGAAATCAAAACTTATCATTATTTTCACTAGAGTGCTGTAGACTCAGGGGTGACCTATGTCTGGTCTATGCAGCATTCCAAAATAAAGATCTATGGGAGTGTGTAGGCCGTGAAAGGAAGGATACACGCATCTGTACTAGAGCACATGGTTTACAATTAAAGGGTGAGCACTGCAAAACCAACAGGAGAAAATCATGGATTAACCAACGGGTGGTAACACCTTGGAATAGCCTTCCATCAGATACAGTCAACAGCGACTCAGTTACTATATTTAAAAATAAATAATGCTCCTTCTATGCAGCTAGGAAATACTCATTTAAGACAGACCAGTCTTAAGTGATGAGACTGTCTTGGCAGAAGATATTGTCTTGTATATGAACTTATGAAACTTATGTAAAAGGGCAGGCTGGATGGGCCTATCAGTCCTTATCTGCCATCAAATTCTATGTTTCTATGAATCCCCCCCCCCCCATACACACACATGCACACATTTTCAGGACTGCAATGAGTTAAAAAACAAAAATGCAATAGGAAGGTTTTATTTAGTTGTTTGTTTATTTATTTATTTATGTCTTTGGCAACCAGGTAAGTGAGCTGATCCGAAGGACCATTTTCAGTCACGACCCAGGCCACAAGGTGGCAATAACATGAGTTAAGAGCAGTACATACAGGAACATGGGATAAACACACCTTAACATGAGGTGATGAAAACCAAAATATACAGTAATAGCTGGTTATACAAACAACAATAGCAAATAGTACAAAAGAAAGCAGTGGCTACATGTGATTTCAACAATAGTAATAATAGTACAAGTTCAATAATAGTAATGGTACAAGTAACAGGCAGTAGCTACATGTGATTGCATGAGGTATTTCAAGTTAACATCAGCCACCCAACGAAAAAGACTGTGCAGATTCAGACAATCAAGCTTCATGGACTGCTAGGAGATCAAGGCAGAACTGGAGAGCAAATGTGCAACAGTGCATTAAGATACTAGAGAGCTTAGGACATAAGAAAACAGAGGCAAGAAAGGCAGGAGCAGGGAGGTTGGAGCGAGCAGCGAACAGTTGCGTCATAGAGCATGGGCGGTTAGTAGGCCCTGGTGTTGTTATGGAGAGCAGTTACAAGTGGCTACAGTCAGGAGCCAGTCTTTTATGTTTTTTTTGAAGGACAGGTGGGAGGGGGATGAGTAGATGGATGATGGGAGTCTGTTCCTTAGGGAAGGGGCAGAGACAAAAAATGCTTTACCACCCATGGCAGTGGAGATGCATGGTACTTCCAGTGGCGGGATGAAGAATACCCTAAGGTTCCTTGAAGCCACCCTGCCTGTTAGAAGGGAAGAGTAGGGGAACAGGTGGTCGCTCCTGAGCGAATTGTCCACTAAGCAGCCCATGGTATAGTCGATACGACCTTGTAGTGGGAGCCACCCTAGGGACTGGTAGAGTATGCAGTGATGGGTGGAGATGGGAGCTTGAAGAACAAAGCGACAGATGGAATTACAGTATATGTTGTGTTTAGTCATGAGCATACAGGACACGGAGTAGACAGGGGAGCAGTAGTCAAGGAGGGGCAATAAGTTACCTTGTGTGATAGCAAGGTGTGCTTCGGCAGACAGAAGTTGTTTGAGTCAGTAGGCAGTGCCTAACTTCTGGTGGATTCTCTGTACAGTGTTGTTAATATGTTCAGAGAAAGTAAGGGAGGGATCAAGGGTAACACCTAAGTATTTGAAAGAGATGACATTTTCAAGAGGGAGGGCTCTGCTGGGGTGAGTACAAGGAGGGAGAAGTTAGTTTTGGCGACCTTGGCAAGGAAAGGTTTGGTGCCAAAAAGCATTGAATTTGTCTTCTTTTTGTTGACTAGGAGTTTGCTGGAGAGGAACCATTGATGTGCAGAGACATCATTTTGTGTGAGGGTGGAAGAGACAGATTCAAGTCATTTATCACTAGGGTAGAGGACTAGGTCATTCGCATCGAGGAGTGCCTTACAGTTGAGGCTTTCTGCAGGGAGTGCATTAGTAAACATGGAGAAAAGTAGGGGGCCGAGTATGGAACCCTGGGTACTCCAGTGTGTACAGGTAGGGCAGTAGAGGAATATTTACCTTTTATGACAGACTGAGACCTGTTAGAGAGATAGCTACAGAACCAAGCAGCAGTTCCCGGGGAGTAGCCAAACTGAAGTAGGGTGGAGTGGAGAATGTGGTGGTCAACAAGGTTGAAAGCCTTAGATAGATCCACGAATACAGCACCTGTGGCCTTGCCCATGTCCAAGTTTCTTAGAACATGGTCAGAGAAAAGGGTCAAAGCAGAGGAGGTACTGTGGTGCTTACGGAAACCATGCTGGAGGGGACATAGGCCGTTATATTTTTCTAGTTCAGATAGCTGGTAGTGTACAATTTTCTCCAGCAGTTTACTTAGGTGAGGGAGGAGGGAGATGGATCTGTAGTTTTCAGGGGAGAGGGGATCACCAGCTTTGAAAAATATTTTTTTTCTGCTCCCGCGGTCCCAACAGTATAACAGCAGTAGTGGCAGTAACAGAACTAGGGCAGATTTTATAAATTTGCATGTCAGGTGCTGGCTGCTTGTGCTTTGTTACCTAAAGAAGTTTTAATGTGGGAAAAATTACCAGCAATTAGGGGTCCGGCACAAGAAAAGAATGGCACTGCATACAGGGATGGCAATGGGGGGGGGCACCACTAGACACCTTCAGCATGAGTTCCAGCTGCCACTGCAGAAGTCAAGAAAGTTCAGCTGTTCTAATACAGAAAATGAGGGTGAATGGCTCCTCTTGCTAAGCTGGGCACCCTGGATTTTGGGTGCTCAGAAAATGTATTTCTGGCAGCTTTAAAAACAAACACCAGAATCTAGCTAAACAAGTCCCATTTAGATAGGTTCAGGTGTTTATTTTTCTTAAAAAATGCATAATTTCTATGTACTTTTATTGTTTGTAGGTTTAAACAGTAAAAAGAAAATGGTGGCCATCTTGACTGTTTTTCCCCCCCTTGACAAGTAAATCATGCAAATAACCACTTACAATATGTTTTTTACCTTTCATGATAGTTTTTTTTTTTCCACTTGCACCAGAACATTAAATGAAAAATAATTATAACTTTAAAAATGGTATAATATTTTTTCACCAAACCTTCCAAAGGCACATCCTTGACATGGGCCCCTTCAACCCTGAAAATTTCTTGAAAAAAATCCACATTGTCTAGGCTGTAGATGAGAGCAAAAAATACCCAATAGGGAAACCAAAAGTGCTTTTTTCATTTTTTTGGCACTCTGTGTCTCGAAAACTGTACAAGATTCCATTACAAATCTTTCCTTGTCTTGAGACTGCAGCCTGACAGTGCATGCCAAATTTTGATCTATTTTGTCAAATGACGCAAAAGTTATTAAGGTGCAGAAACGGGGTTTAACAGGCTACTCAACCCTAATTATAGGGGCACGACTGCACCCCATAAAATATATATTGTACAGGAGCAACTGTGCTTATATAGTAGGGTTGAGTAAGCACTTTAATATTAAACCCCAATTTCCTCACCTTTATATCTTGAACACTATTCAATTGATTTCTGTGAAATCTGGAAGGAATAAAGTTGCTGCTGGGATCTCTGAATCCTGTAAATCTTGTTCTGATCAGTCTGGGGACAAGAGAGGTGCAAAAATAGTAAATGTCTCTGGTCTTGATTCAAGAAGGGTGACGCAGGACTTGCAGATGCAACCCAATTCATGTAGGACTGGCACAGTTGCGACAGTTTCCCCAGTTCACAGCAGCTTGCACCAAAGCTTTGGCACAAGCCCCATGCTATAGGTCCCCAAATGGTGTAAAGTTAGACCTGGGGGGAGCTGGTCTAACTTGTTGCGGTTGGCACAAGGGACATGCGGGTGGGGGTTTGTGGCAAGCATCCTTGCTGAATCACACTTGCAGCAAAGCTTGATGCAAGTCATCACTTGAGTCAAACCATCTGCTGCAAGTCCCTTGCGCCAATCCACGCCGCTTTGTGAATTGGACCCTCTATTTTTAACTATACCTGGTCAAAATGTCAAATGCTTAATAGTGTACGACAAAACCCCAAAACTGCAACTGCACAGTATAGGATAGTGAGACTGTGCAATACCCCAAATGGTCCTGTGCGCGGTACTGCACCCTCTCACTGTCAGAGGCAGAGGACATCACTTCGGTTGGGATGGGCTTCCACCAAGCAGCTGCTGTTGCTCGAAGGTATGAGCCACTAGCAGGGACTGAAGCAGGAAAAGCGTTTGGGACCGGGTTCGATTCTCAGTCCAGAGGCATGAATCATTTTCCTTTTTTTGCATATTGCTTTCTGCAATATTTACTGAACCCTCCCCCCGAGTTAGATATGTTAGTTGGGGGGCTGAGCCCCCTGCATTAACAAAGACTTATGCTGCATACAATATATCTTGCTGATTTGGCAGCAAGATATATGCATGTGGCATAATGTGTTGAGACATTATCACCCCGTGCCGTTTTTAACACTTTTTTTCCTCACTTGTAACTTAAAAGTGGCTTTGGTTTGAAACATGAAACTTTTGGGTTTGATACAGTTTGGGCCAAAGTGCATTATTTGCTTTTTTTGGGCTCCAAAGCTGAGCTGTTTTTTAAAAATAGTGTTCCATTTTTCTGAGCATGTTCTGCAGTTTTTTTTCAGTTAACTGGATTTTGAAGAAAGCATGTTGTGTTGATTTTGTTTAGCAAGACCATCACGACATGTTTTCAAGCAGGTGAATGGTGAATGAAAGCTTCCATTTAGCCCACCATGCTGCTGTTCTCAGGGGTCAGGCTGCTTTAGCACATCTATACATGCTGACGTAGTTCAGCTTCCCTGTCTGTTGCTGCCTTAGCACATCTATACATGCTGACGCTGTTCAGCTTCCTTGTCTGTTGCTGACTTAGCACATCTATACATGCTGACGCGGTTCAGCTTCCTTGTCTGTTGCTGCCTTAGCACATCTATACATGCTGACGGGTTCAGCTTCCTGTCTGCTGCTGACTTAGCACATCTGTACATGCTGACGCTGGTTCAGCTTCCCCTGTCTGTTGCTGACTTAGCACATCTATACATGCTGACGCGGTTCAGCTTCCCTGTCTGTTGCTGACTTAGCACATCTATACATGCTGACGCGGTTCAGCTTCCCTGTCTGTTGCTGACTTAGCACATCTATACATGCTGACGCGGTTCAGCTTCCTGTCTGTTGCTGACTTAGCACATCTATACATGCTGACGCGGTTCAGCTTCCCTGTCTGTTGCTGACTTAGCACATCTATACATGCTGACGTGGTTCAGCTTCCCTGTCTGTTGCTGACTTAGCACATCTATACATGCTGACGCGGTTCAGCTTCCCTGTCTGTTGCTGACTTAGCACATCTATACATGCTGACGCGGTTCAGCTTCCCTGTCTGTTGCTGCCTTAGCACATCTATACATGCTGATGCTGTTCAGCTTCCCTGTCTGTTGCTGCCTTAGCACATCTATACATGCTGACGCTGTTCAGCTTACCTGTCTGTTGCTGCCTTAGCACATCTATACATGCTGACGCTGTTCAGCTTACCTGTCTGTTGCTGCCTTAGCACATCTATACATGCTGACGCTGTTCAGCTTCCCTGTCTGTTGCTGCCTTAGCACATCTATACATGCTGAAGTGGTTCAGCTTCCCTGTCTGTTGTTGCTTTAGCACATCTATACATGCTGATGCTGTTCAGCTTCCCTGTCTGTTGCTGCCTTAGCACATCTATACATGCTGAAGTGGCTCAGCTTCCCTGTCTGTTGCTGCTTTAGCACATCTATACACGCTGAAGTGGTTCAGCTTACCTGTCTGTTGCTGCTTTAGCACATCTATACACGCTGAAGTGGTTCAGCTTACCTGTCTGTTGCTGCTTTAACACATCTATACATGCTGACGCTGCTCAGCTTCCCTGTCTGTTGCTGCTTTAGCACATCTATACATGCTGACACTGTTCAGCTTCCCTGTCTGTTGCTGCTTTAGCACATCTATACATGCTGACGCTGTTCAGCTTCCCTGTCTGTTGCTGCTTTAGCACATCTATACATGCTGACGTGGTTCAGCTTCCCTGTCTGTTACTGCCTTAGCACATCTATACATGCTGATGCTGTTCAGCTTCCCTGTCTGTTGCTGTCTTAGCACATCTATACATGCTGACACTGTTCAGCTTCCCTGTCTGTTGCTGCTGCAAGGGCCATTGTGGTCCACTCACAGACAGCTGTTTCAGTTCAAAAACCAGCAGGTGGTTTTCACTCTATCCCACCCCCAAGATTCACTGCCCTCCACCCCTTCTGTATAACAGTTTGCAACCAGTTGCAGGTACCCAGTCCTGCCCCTGGTATCCCTCCACCCTGTACACACAGTACTTTTGTATCTGTAATACAATTACCAGACTCTGATACTTTATTCTGATGCTGGTATTTTATTATTTACCAACACTGGGGTGTCCAATCCCTGGTGCCAGTAATAGTAATTTCCATGATGTTTCCTTGTATTGGCAACACAGGGGTGCCCCCCAGTGCCACTCATTTTTTTTTCCTTGCTGTACCCCCCTACCACCCATAATGTATGACACTGGGGTGCCTAGTCCCCAGTGTCATCAGCTGCAAATAAAACACCAGTCACTCTATTTTTTTAATCTTCAACACGTGTAACAAAGAAAGCCATCCATCAATGTCTTTTAACTGCTGCACATGTTAATTGGGGTGTCAAACATAAATGCCTACCCCCTCCCATGAACAACTAAGGTTATACATGATTTCTTCCTTCATGCAGGGCCTGAAGAAAGTTATGTCTGATTCTGTTGGCCACATGTGGTGAGACATACAGTACTTCTCTACCTCCAAAGAATATATGACTATAAGGCACCGGCTTTGAGCTATACTTGGGCTTCAGACAGAAGGCTATAAGCTGGGAGATGGGGTGAACATTAGGGTTGACAATGACAAGTAAAACCACAGAACTGATTAGTCAAGACTCCCAAGACTCCAAATTCTAATGCTTTTAATTTCCTTACTTTGTCCGCTTTGTGTTCTTCAACCCTAATGTCTGCATTAATGTTGGTTTTTGCAATTAATTTATGAATATACAATGGTCCTTTGCTACAACAAACATGCTGGAAGCCATAACCTGCATTCATTATATTGGCATGTTTGCTATGTCGAGGGAAGCAGTACTGGTGATGCCGTTTACATTTAGCATGAGTTATGACAACACATACCTGTTAATTAATGCAGTTATAGTAGAACTTTATTATTTCAGGCTCACTTGCCTTAAAAAAGCTAAATTCAGTTTTGAGCTACAGCTTGTAGCAGTATACATACAGGAAGAGAATGAGGCTCAAATCAACACTCGGAGCCAAAAGTAAAATGGATTTCCTGGTCTTGGAAGAAATCCAAGCTACCCAATAAAACTGAAAGACATATCCAAAATGTTGGAATGGTTAAAAACAGCTTTATTTAGCATTCCATCTCGTAAATTGCCACCCTCACCCTCACCCAGACGTCAGCGTTTCACATCTTACTAACGCTTTTTCAAGACATGCTACTCATAAGATGGAATGCTAAATAAAGCTGTTTTTAACCATTCCAGGGTTTTGGATATGTTTTTCAGTTTTATCGGGTAGCCGAGATTTCTTTTGAAATTCAATATACTTTATTTCTTTTCACTCATCCCGAGGCCGTTTCTGTACGTAAGATACTGTAACAGCAGACAATACAGTATACAGCAAAATGCCCCCCTTCCCGACCCCCATGGTATCAGCAATACAAAAGATAGCATGTTAAAGAAAGAAAAAAAAATCAAGCAGAAGCATTAAGGTTGATGTGCACATACAATGCATAAGTATCGGCTAAAGGGAGTATAGTGTTTGTAGTTTAGTCCAGTATTTCTCAAACTTGGGCAGTCTATTGTTCACACGAGCTATGATTTTCTCTATAGAGAGGATGAGCAAGAGCTCCTGCAGCCATTCTGAATATGTAATGGTTTCTCTGTCCAACCAATGTCTAAGGACAAGCCGACATTGCCATCATGGCTAAATGGTACTTCCTCTCCTTGACCGGTATAAGGGAGAAGTCATCCAAAAGTCAAGCAGCCGGTTCTATATATTCTGCAACACCTAATAAGGGATCTGCTCTCTGTTTAATGATTTCCCGCAGTGGAGCCACTTTACGGCAATCCCAAAAAATGTGATATAATGACCCTGTTGCTTGCATACAGTGCTGGCATGTGGAGGAGATGGAGCTACTCATCTTAGCCATCTTGGCTGGGGTATAATAAATGTTATTAATAATTTGATACTGCATTAACCT
Source organism: Neoceratodus forsteri (assembly GCA_016271365.2). Lineage (NCBI taxonomy): Eukaryota > Metazoa > Chordata > Ceratodontiformes > Ceratodontidae > Neoceratodus > Neoceratodus forsteri. Next base: position 961,531,824 of record CM028132.1, on the reverse strand, counting down.
TAGTCTGTCTTGAGAGATGAACCTATAGGTATTTTGCCAGATCTTCCCCAATTAAATGCTTTCTCTGGAAATTGAGCATTCCAGTGTCTGGAAGATCCATCTTGTTGTGGAAAAGCTTTTTCTAATAAAGCGGAGTATATGCCAGAGACCGTGTGAGGTTTGTGGCTGTAAGACTAGGTGGCTGGAGGAACCTTCCCCCATCCCCTTCCTCTAAAGCTGGGAGTTGACCAACATATGTCTGAGCTGTAACACTTTGAAACCCACTTGGGGTCCAAGGCTACATCTATCAATGATATCTCCTTCTGATTATACAGTAAATAAATAAATAAATATCTCCTGAAGTCCTAACCTGCCCCTCATTCCATAAGTCAGCAAGAGAGATTGCTGCAAGTTGGGGAATCCAGGAGGCAGTAACCATTTTTCCCCCTATTTTTAAGTTCAGGTTACTGACTAAGGGCTGAATAAGGTCTTGTGTGTTCTTGTAGGACAGGGAGGCACACATCTGGTAATGGATCCTTACTGAGATTCCAATCGGTGTGTCAGCAAGTGGAGTTGGGAGCAGTTTAAAGGGTATATGCCAGAGGGAACAGGGTGAGACGCCTTGAGCTAGAATGAGTTCTGTCTCCAATTTGAGCCACAGGGGTCTATACTGAGTTAGGTCTAGGTCCCCGGATATATCTGCCCATTTCAAATACTTTGCAGCATGGCTAGCCCAATAATAAAGTTTAAAGTGGGGAAGCCTCAACCCTCCTTTAATCTTGGGGGCAGTTAATTTCTTGTAAGCCCTACAGGGTTGCTTATTCTTCCAAAAGAAGGTTGTTATCATGGAGTGTAGTTTAGAAAACCAGCCTGTGGCAGCCAGCAATTTAACATGTTAAGGGGATAAAAAATACAGGGTAACACATTCATTTTAACTAAGTTTATCCTGCCCCAAAGCGATAAGGGCAGTACTGTCCACCTGTCTAAATCTTGTTGGATTTTCTGCACCAGAGCATCCAGGTTACTTTCCTTGAGGGATTTGTGATCCCAAGTGAGGACCAAACCTAAGTATTTTAACTTTTTGTTTTTCCAGCATAGCTCTAGTCCATCCACTTCCCTCCTATAGGTGACTGAATTTAAGGGGAATACTATAGTCTTCTCCAGATTCAATTTGTAATTGGACAGTAGTACAAATTCTTGGATCAACTGCAGAGTCCTGCTAATCAAGGTCCTTGGATTTGTTAGGTGGAGAAGTATATTGTCAGCATAGCTGACAGTTTGAATTCTTGAAGACCCATAGTTATTTCCTGAATACCTGGGTCCCATTTGATCTGTGCCAATAGTGGTTCTAGATATAAGTTGGACAAGAGGGGGGATAAGGGATAACCCTGCTGGGTACCAGAGAGTAAGGGAAAGTATGAAGAGAAAGTTCTGTTGCAGTAGATATGAGCCCTTGGGTTCATATAGAGGGCCTTGATCCATTTCACAAAGAGGGGAGGGAAACCAAATCTGAGGAGTGTACAGAATAGAAAGCACCAATCCACCCGGTCAAATGCTTTTGCTGCATCCAGAGACATCAACACTGCCACCGAGGGGTTGTCTTTGGATGCAGAGAAGAGATGTTCTAGTTTTCTTATGTGGTCCAAGGACGACCTCTCCACCATAAAGCCTACCTGCTCTGCTGCGATCAGAGTGGGCATAATTTACTCAGTCTATTAGCTAGAATTTTTAGGTCATAATTCAGGAGGGAAATTGGCCTATAGTTAGACACCTGCTCTGGGTCCCTCCCCTCCTTGTGCAATACCACTAAAGGGCTTCAAAAAGGTGGGGGTCCTGGGAGTCCCCTGCCAGAATAGACTGAAACAGCCTGTGTAGCCTTGGAGCCAAGTCCTCCTCCAATGCTTTGCAAAAGTTTGGGGAGAAGCCATCTGGGCCTGGAGCCTTGTCCAACGTTAGACCTCGAATTGCTAAACTAATTTCAGCTTCCGATATTGGGGAAATCAAGAGGGATTGCTGTTCAGGAGAAAGCTAAGGTAATATCAGATTGCGCAGATATGCATCTACCCTCTCAACTGTTGGGGGAGTCTGCTTTTGTATTATATAGGTCCTTGTAAAACAACTGAAATTCTTCTGTAATGTCTTTGGGATTTGTCCTAAGAGACCCATCATCCCTCGACTGGACTGCGATAACCAGTCTTGAGGCCTCCTGTTGTTTCACTCTCAGTGCCAACAATCAGCCTGCCTTTTCCCCTGATCTATATAAGTGGAATTTGTTTTGAGGACAGCATACTCTGCCCTTTCCCCCAATAAATCATTATATCTAGCTCGTAAGTGAATCAACTCCTGAAGATGAATGTCTGTGGAAGAATGGGATAAATTCTTCTCCAGCTGCCTGATTTTATCTAATAACTCCTGGATTTAGTGCTCTCTCTTGCACTTCCATACCGAGGCAATCCTTATGAGTTCTCCCCGTAAAAAGCATTTCAAGCCTCCCCATTCCATCTCAGTACTGCCCATAGTGTTTAAATTGTCTGCTGTGTATTGTGTTACACAGGCTTTCAGTTTGTCCATGATCCATTTATCTTTTAATAATCTATTGTTAAGTTTCCAAGCAGTCTCTACATGTTGATTGGGGGATGCGGCCAATACACAGGATACCAAGGAATGATCTGAGATGACCTCTGGGGAGATCTGACAATCCATGAATCCAGGGAGAAGTTGTTTACTTATTAAAAAATAATCTATATGGGAAGAGGTCCTATGCACCGGATACCAGAAGGTGTATTCCCGCCGAGTAAGGTGCAGGGTCCTCCAGGGGTCACACAGACCCAGCCTATCCATCAGGTCCCTAATGGCTCTTTGGGGCAGTGACAATCCCACTTTCATATTGCCTGTCCTGTCTGCATCACGGGAAAATGGGAGGTTCCAGTCTCCTCCTAAAATAAGTGGTACAGACAGGAAGGGCAACAGGAGGGCAAGCAGTTCCATAAAGAAGGAAAGGGTATTAGTGTTAGGGCCATAGATGGACCCGAGGACAACATCAGATCTCTCCAATGTACCGATCATAAACACGTATCTGACCATCGGGTCTTTAAGGCATTGCCTACATGAGAAGTGAAAGTCCCTAGTAATCAGAACTGCCACTCCTTTGCTCTGTGTATCTGCACCTGCAGCGTAGACCTGCCCAATGTTTAATCTTCTTAGAAGGTTATCTTCCATTTCCCGGAGGTGGGTCTCCTGTAAGAAGGAAACTCACCCCGTACCACCTATAGATGTTGAGTATTTTATACCTTTTGGCCCAGATATTCAAAAAGGTTGCGCATGGTGCAACAGTGTTGCACCATGCACAACCCATGGATGCGCCCCGGTGTGATATTCAAAAGGGAAAAGTGCACCGCACAAATCCCGATGCACCAGAGCGCATCAGTAATGTATGCAGGCACAGGTTGGGGGGGCGTGCCCATGCATAACCTGCACAGCCCGACATTCAGCCCAGGATGTGCAGAGCCATGCATGCGCAACTCCTACTTGCGCCTGCACAAAGTTAAGCCAAAAAAAAAAGGAAAAAATGATGGCCACCCACAGGTGAGCTGCCGCATCGCAGGGTGCAACACAGCAGCTGCCACCTGTGGGTGGCCACCCGAGTTCCCGCCACACCTGGAGGTGCCCCCCCATGCCCCATCATGGGCATCTGTGTAAATAAACCCCCCTCCAATATCCCTGGTGGTCCAGTGGACCGAGTGCTGCCCGATCGCAGGCATCTGGTTAAATAAACCCCCCCGTCCTATATCCCTGGTGGTCCAGTGGACCGCTATGTGCCTGATCGTGGGCATCGGTATAATAACCCCCCTGTCCAATATCCCTGGTGGTCCAGAGGACTGATCGCTGCCCGATCACGGGCATCTGTGTAAATCACCCCCGCCAATATCCCTGGTGATCCAGTGGACTGCACTCTGCCCAATCGTGGGCATCTGTAAAACATAAAAATGACCTATTACCCTGGTGGTCTAGTGTACCCCCTCCCCACCCGCCCACTGAGGCCCCACCGCCCGCCTCCCCGGTCAGCTGGTGGGCAGCAGCACCCCACCCGCCCTGCCGCCCTGCTGCCCGCGACGACAGCTGGCTGCACGCCCATTGGTTCACAGAGTGAGCCAATGGGCGTGCAGCCCATACCATCTCCAAGGATACTGCCCACGCATCCATGTCTTTAATCTGTCGAGATACTTCTACCAGGTCCTTCTTCAGTGCTGCCACATCTGTCATAAGCAAGAGCAAGGTGTCCTGGAGCAGCTTCATTTCAACAAGAAACATTCTTCTGATAGTGGTGTGGCAGTATTTTTGCCCTTGGAGGCCAGATCTGTTTTAGTAGGATGCTGTCTGGCTTTTTTGGCAGCCTTCTCGGGTGTTTGCCGCTGAGTATGCCGTGGGAGTTCCTGCTGCATTGTCATGTCCATGGCTGAGTGAGACCCGTTTTTCTCCAACTGGCACCCAGATAATGAGGTCAGTCATTTTCCTGTTGCTGGAGAAAAGTTGTCCAGGCTGTTAAAATGGGTGAATTTTAACTGAATATGAAGTGGGAGAGCAGGAGAGAGCCCGGTGTGCTGCTATCTCTAGCCACACATCACATAACCTCTGGGTAGCCGAGATTTCTTCCATGATCTTGTAGCAGTCCATACAGTACTCACTCACTCATTCACTGCTACTCAGCTATAGCTTGAAGATCTCTGTTATTTTTGCTTGTTTACCTGATGTTGCTGCTAAATCCATAGTGTAAGACACCAGATGCCTAAGTTGAAGAACTTTCAGTTTCCTGTGACTGTAGCCAGTCTAGCCTGCACGGTAGCTCCTTGATTGCCTCACTGTATGTCAGCACTTCAGTCTCATCATCAGATTCCTTGGCTATGCCAGCTCATTGTTCTCCTTCCTCCCCTCCCACTCTGCATGTGTGATTGCTTCAATAATGTCAGCGTCAGTAAGCTGCTTGTTAGTGTCAATGCTTTCATACACTGTCAGTTAGTTTTCAGTTATGGTGCCTGTGTCATCAGTGTTCGATAGCAAATTAAAACTTTAGTGGCTAGCGTGGCTGTCTCCCTCATATTGTCCTCTTCCTCCTCAGCTGTCAGTGATTCACAGACTGGCCCCAGGATTATGATCCAGCAGTAGTGCAATTTGACTGTACTCATATTAGACCATGCCTCACCAACAAGGATAGCTTATTTTGTTATTATATGTCGAATTGTATTTATGTTGTTTAGTTATATTTAGTGTGAGTTGCACCTGTAAACAAAACATTTTTGTCTAGAGTGCTAACTCGTTAAGCAAATAAACAAACAAGTTCTTCAAGCTGAGGGATCATAGGAAGTCTGCTACCTGCATCTCAGCTGCAACCATATCACTGAGAAGCCTCTTCCAATCATGTTTTTTGAAAGTGGCAATTATGCCACCATCCAAGGGGTTAGATGCTTGAAGTTGTGTTTTGGGGTAGGAACATTCCTTTAATGCAGCCATATCTGGTTTGAGCTCATTCTTAGAAGGATTTTCTTTATTTTAGTTGTTTAACCAGGTATAGCACACTAAGCTGAAAGCTTTTTTACAGGAGTGACCTGGGAGCACAAGGAGGTTAAGTGTCTTGCTCAGGATCACACAGTATGCAAGTGGAAGCTGTGGGATTCAAACCCAGGTCTGGTCTGCTGGATGTCACCAGATTTGCAGCTTCAGAACCTTAGACCACTGCACTATGCTGCCTCATGTGGGAAGATTCTTTTGCCGACAAACTGTTCAACAAACCACTGCCTGTCCTTTGCAACCTTAAATCCTTTTGATGGAATTTCCCCACATCTGCTCGCCAGGGTCTGTTCAAGTAGGCACCACCAGAAGAAGCCAATATCATTGGCATGGTATACCTGCTTTGGCAGTCCCCCACCCCCCCCCACCCCCAGACAGAATCTCCTTCAATATGGGAAGAAACTCAGTGACAGCCTGATCATCACAGGACTTCTGCTCTCCAGTGATAGCAACATGGCATATGCCATGCCGGTGTTGAAATTACCAGAGCCAACCAGATGAAGAGCGGAACTTTAAATCAGCTCCATGAATGGCCTTTGAAAACTGGTCTGCTTTTTCTTCACAATTGCCCCAGAAACTGGCATGCTAATAGATCATTGCTGCTCAAACCACAGCTGTGTGGCAAGATCAATTTCACTCTCATTGGGCTTCCTTAACTTCTTTCTGGCCGTGCCCTGACAGTCTGAGCATTCACTGGCAAACTCGCGTAATGCACCTTCCTGTTTCTTCCATGTTGAAGGGTGGACCCGGTTTTCTCTGATATTTTAGCCAAACTATCTCCAGCTTTCAGTTTGTCTAAAATGGACAGCTTGATCTGCACACTGCAGCTGGATCACCTCATACTGGTACAGAGGTGAGAGAGGCGAGCTAGGAAAAAAAAGTAATGGGGGGGGGGGATTTAATGTACCATGGCCAGCTGATACAGGCACTATTAATTAAAAGTAATTAAATGACTTTAGTTTTAGTTTTAGTCAACAAAAAATTAAATAAATAAACTTTCACATTCTGTGATTGAAACTGACATAGGAGGCAGTATAGCACAGTGTTTCCAGGTTAACAATATAGTATAGTATAGTATAGCGTAGTGGTTAAGGGCACTGAGCTGCAAACTTGGAGATCTGGGTTTGAATCTTATCAGCCCCCTCATGCATACTGTGTGATCCTGAGCAAGTCACTTAACTTTCTTGTGCTCCCAGGTCACACCTGGAAACAAGTTCTGGCTTAATGTGCCTTTCCTGGTTAAACAATTTCCTCTTTCTCATACCATGCAAGCATCAACAACAGCTGATCTGTCAGTTTCAATCTACAATACTGGGAGCCACAACCCACATTCATTATATGTGGGAATTCGTCATAGCGAGGTTCGCTATATTGAGGGAGCAGTATATATAGATATATATAGATATATTTATGAAACTTTAATCAGTGGCATTTTTTACCTCTAGAGATCTCGAGTGAGAATATCACCATATTCCTTTTCTAGGTCCCCATGAGCAAACATACTCTCAGTACAGGTGCTGATTGGTTGGAGCCAGCAGTGTAAGCAGCCCACTTTCACTTTCTCACTGCCCAATTAACTCATGTGCTGGCTCCAACTCAGCCCCCTTTCAGTGTGAAGCCATCAGTCACACTGAAAGGTTATCTCCCAGATTTTCAACTGTTGAGACCAATTTATTCACTTTTTCATATCACAATGTAAATTCTCTACTGCAAGAAGTCAACCCCCATCCCCTCCCTTAGCAGCATCAGCAGTTTCCTCTAGTCTTGGTTAATCAGTGGTGGGGTCTTCCTTGGGGTTGTCAACACTAATGCTCACCTCTCCCCCAAGCCTGTAACCTCCTGGTCGAAGCACAAGGTACACCTCCAAGCCAGTGCCTCATAGTGATGCACTCTTCACAGGTACAGAAGCATGTCTCGATACATTTTGGCAACAAAATCTGTTGTAGCTTTTTTCAGGGCCTTGCACGAAGAAAAGAGATCACATCTGATCTTGTTTTCTCAAGGGAGGAGGTGAGCTTTAGAGTTGATAACCACAAGGAAGACCCCACCACTGATTCACCAAGACTCCAGAGACCCAAAGCCCTATGTTTTTTCCTTTTGTTGATTGGGAGGTGGGGGAGGGGGGGAGAAATCCTAATACCACATTTCCCTACTTTTGTTACATTAAGCTGAACCCTAACTGGTGCATTAACCCAGTTTTTGGGGGAAAGAATTTCCTTTCCTTTTGAGATAGTGGAATCATATCCTAATTCATGCAGGTTTCTTTGAGACCTGTGTGAATAAATGTAGACATGTTGGCCCCTCTGGGCCCTCCACCAAGGGAAGTTTCTGTCTGCCTATGGAAGTGCAGCGGTGGATGTCAAGAATTCATGGGGGCTATCTGGTGAGCTGTGGAAGCACAGGGCCCTCTTGGCCCTGTGCTTCCATGTGGCTGCAGATATAGATACAGATACAGATACAGATACAGATACACAAGGCAAAGCGTCCATCTCTCAGCCAATGCACAGGGCCCTCTGCTACCCATGGGTACAGAAGAGTTGTCATCCCTATTTGGTACCTGGGCCCACATGGGCAATCCTGCACCTTTTCTTCCCTGGCTGAGGGGTTGTGTTGCATAACAGCGGCCTACCTCAGCCTCACTCCATCTAGCTGGCTCATGGAGCTCATCCCCGTATGCAGCTCACCAGCACAAGATCACAAAACATTACCCGCTGAGGCAAAGGCTGGCACTACACACAACTTTTAATATATATATATATTTTTTTTTTTATTTTCACCCCAAATTTTCAAGATACCATTTTTCATCATTTAGAAGCCGTAGCTTCTATTATATTTTTTTATTTTGAGCAATGGCTTTTCCAAATGGGGGCAGCCTCAATTACTAAAATCTGATTTCCATGTATTACTAGAATATATTTTCAGAGTGTTCTTTGGCAAGATCAGAGTTGACATTTGACAGTTGAATTTTGGCTGGCATTATAATGCTGGCAGCCTGCATTTCACTTGAAAGGACCCACCAATGAACTGAAATAATCAATCTTTAATTTCTTCCCTATTTCCCCTCGTATCCCCCTCCCCCCCCCATAAATATAGTCATTTCCTGAGTCAGATCCACCTTGGTTTATGTGGTCAGCGCTAAAATCTGTGTGCAGCTGCCACTCCATTTTATGCACCTTGCTTGTTATTAATAGACCATTAGTTCTCAGATTTTGTTATAGTAAGCCTCCCCAAGCCATGGAAAAGACCTTGAGCCTCCCCTAAATACTGAATTGAAAGGCTATGCCTGCAGTTCAGTGGGTGGGAGCAACCAGGCACGCCCCCTGTCTGAGCTATTTAGGTCAGCTCCTTACAGCTTCACTCAGAAGCACTGTTGCTTTGCTGCAGCTGGAGGCTCTGCCCCCCCCCCCCTTTTTTTCTCCCAATATTTGTATCCCACTTTCCCTTTGTGCTGTTAGACTTCTGTTTGGTTTGTGCTGGACTTTCTACTCCATCTGTGCCTCTTCAGCTTTCCAGGTCAGTATGTTGCTTCTTCCTTCCTGGCTGCAGTTTGTGCTTCCCTTTGTCTCCTACTCCTGCTGCATTCCTTTTCTCATGTACCTTGTGTTTCTTTCAGTTTTGTTTCTTTTGGGCGTTCTAGTTTTCCCACCATCCTACATTCATCATTTGCTTTTGCCTTGTGCTATTCAGGCTCCATTTTGCTGTTTTGTTTTCCATACATTTAGCAACCTCTCAGTTCCCGGTTACAATCCCTAATCATTTACACCTAGTTCTTAGCTAGGAAGCCACTGCCTACTGTGTTCTGTTGTTGTTCACTCAGCCGCTTCTGCTCCCTAGTTTTCAGTTCCCATATACTCCTGCTTCCCTAGCAGTTTAATTTCTTTATACTGCCTCAGTCTACCTGACTTGCAATGCACCAGAAACTAACACTAACCTCCCTTATGGAACTGATTGGCATGCATTCATAATTCAGTCTAAGCTTGTATCACTCTACTTCATTCACTGTTCTAGTTCTCATTCGATGTCTCAGTTAGCATGGCCGTCAGGCTTCGCCACAGCCCACTATTTCTGCATTCAGATAAAAGCAATTTCAGCTTACCTATGTTTCTTCATGTGCTCATGACCATCAGGCTTTGCCATGGCCTCCCACTACTCCTGCATTCAGATAAAGAGCAGCCATTCAGCCTTACCTACATTTCATTTCTTCCACTTGTCCATGGTTGTCAGGCTTCACCATGGCCTTCCACTTTCCTGCAGTCAGAATCATGCCAACCACAACCATAGCATGGCTTCCAGGGCTGCCCTGTAGTGGATGGTCTCACTCTTCCTCTTGAATTACGCATCTTGAGGATGGGTCCCTCAACTATGCAGGGTCCTTCTCTTTCTGCCTTTTGGGTGATAATGTCCTTCACTCTGAGGGAAGCCTTAGCCATGCAGATTGACTCAGCAGCACCTCTTGGTGTAGCATTTAAGACTTCAGCTGCTGGAGGGAGGGGCCCTTAAATCCAAGGGGGCTCCTTTAGCTGTGCAGACCATGTAAGCAGCACATTTGAAAGCTGTTCTCCCTACAACTGCCCAAGGTTCACCTCATCTCCACATCCTACCCTTCCCTGCCCCTCAAATGTTATGCTTCCTCTATAAATATCACTTATGAAGGCTGGGTGAGCGCCTTCCAGCAGTTGTTGCTCTCCTCCTCCCACCTTTGGGTGAGGGCCTCCTTAGCTAGGATTCTCCTTTAGCTGCATAGTTTACTTGCAGACCCCTTATGGTGTTCCTGTTAGAGGGATACTGTAAGAGCCCTTCTTCTAAAATATTTCCCCTGAATTGAGTCTCTAAATTGCAGTAGCTGAATCATCACTAAATTATGCTAGGCCTGGAGGGAAGGTGATGGCCTTGGATCCTTAGAGGTTTCCTCCTCATAGGTTTTTTTCCCACTCCTCCTTGAGAAAGATCATAAAAGTTAGCTGGTTCACAATGTAGTGCATTTCTATTAGTTTACCCAGGTAGGTTTCTGCTGTTGGATGGTGGCCCTCCTTCTTTGCCATTCCCTCTCTCCTTCAGAAGTCATGCACCTCTGCTATCAGTTCCAATATATGTCAGCCATTGCTCATCTCAGTCTGTGTCTGTTTCCAGTCATCACTGGTTGCCATCAATCTGTCCTTAGGTTCTGTGGTCATTACTTGCTGCTCAGTACTTTTTTGAGGCTCCTTCCTAAAGCACCTTTAACTTAAGGGAATCCTTCCTGTGGCACCTCTAGGGTTAGAACTCTCCTTGAAGGTTCCTTGCCTTCATGGTACCCCGACAGGGTGATAGTTCCCCGTGGAATGGAGAGTGTGAATGGCCAGAATATTCACCTACAACAATTTACAACTCATCAACTTCCTCAGTCTATCAACAAAGTTGCACAAGCATAACTCCACATTAGGTTGCATAAACCTATTGAATTGAAAGGCTATGCCTACAGTTCAATGGGTGGGAGTAACCAGCCATGCCCACTGCCTGAGCTATTTAAGTCAGCTCCTTCCAGCCTCACTCAGAAGCAATGTTTCTTTACCCCACCATCCTCCCCACCTACTCCAGCAGCATGTCTCTCCTCAGGGGTCCTTCTTAAGATACCTTTAGCCTACGGGAATCCTTCCCATGACACCTCTAAGTGTGGAACCCTCCTTGAGGATTCCTTGCCATCACGGTACCTTGACAGGGTGGTAGTTCCACATGGAGCAGAGAGTGTGAATGGCCAAAGTATTCACCTACAACACTTTACAACCCATCAAATTCCTTAGTCTATTAACAAAGTTGCACAAGCATAACTCCACACTAGGTTGCGTAACCCGATTGAAATAATCTTAGGCCTCCCCAGAGAAAAATAGCACACTTTGCACTATATACAAGGAATAAAGGGAAACTCCTTTGAGTAGTTGGCTCGTATTTTATTCAGCTTATTGTAAACCCCCACACACACTTGTAACCCCCCCCAGGCCAGCCTACTTGCTCTGCTATTTTGACTCTTGAACCACTGTCACCCCGTATTTCAATAACTTCATGGGTCAGACTGCGTTCTCTGTTTCCCCTCTATCTGGAATAACCTTCTTAACCACCTCTGCCTCTCCCTCTCTTACCCTGCTGTTAAGCAACTTCTCAACCATCTTTGTGCTCCCTTCTGCTTTTGCTCCTAGTACACTCTGCTTAAAGGGGAACTGTGATCATTCCCCCGTCAAAAATATGAGACCAATAGGTCCTGATTATGTAAATGGCACTGGTGGTAATTTTTTTTAAATAACTTACAAAGCTTTTATTTGTAATTTATCAGTTGATCCTGTGATGCTCCACCCTCCATTACTATTCCAGAGTCCCCTGTGGCAAGCCCTGTGCTGACACAACTGACGGGCTGAGCCATGAGGGACTCCTATGTGACAGTATAGTTATCAGAAAATAGCAGAAGATATACAGTGCATGTTTGAGCTTCTAGCTCTGATACCGATTGACCAAGGAAAGTGCTTTCTTTGGTCGATCAGCACCAGAGCTAGAAGCGCAAACACACACTGTATATCTTTTGCTGTTTTCTAGTTATTGTACTGTCACATAGGATTCCCCCACAGCTCAGCCCATCAGTTGCATCATCAAAGGGCTTGCCACAGGGGACTCTGGAGTAGTAATGGCAGGTGGAGCACTGCAGGATCAATCAGATAATTTACAAATAAAAGCTTTGTAATTTATTTTAAAAAATTACTGCCTGTGTGATTTACCTAAAAAGGACCTAATGTATAGGCCCAGTGTTTTTGCTGGGGGAATGCTGACAGTTCCCCTTTAATCCTTGTATTTGGGCTGTTCTGCCACCAGTCTAATTGGTCAATTGTTATCATTCATTATTTGTTCTTTGTTCTTATTTGTTTGCACTAATGATCATTTTCTATTGCTTGATTGTTTTGCAGTTACCTTTTGCATTGTATTCACTGCCTACCTTTTCCCAGGTACACCTGAAATGAGCCTTGGCTCGGTGTGTCTTTAATGGTCACAGATTTGTAAATAAATACATAAATTCACCGACTATTATCCTCTTTCAGTTTGCTTCATTCCTTCACACAAAATATCTAAAAACTCAAAATTTATATATAGCACTTTTTTCAGACTTGCTTGAGTCTCCCCTGGAACAGGCTGAGGCCTCCCCACAGAGTCTGGTATCACCATTTGAGAAGCCCTGTAATAGACACACTCTCGGGATACTTTTTGCCGAGCTCTGACTTGGCAGTTTTGGCTGATGTTTTAGTGTTGACAGCCTGCCTTTCACTTGAAAGCAAATAAATGAATTTAAGGTTGGGGCTTTTTACATATCCAGTAATTTTCCATTTGTTACATATAGATCCTGGATGTCAATCACGGACAACGGCATCCCCATCCTGGACACCAATCATGGATGCCAACTTCCTGAAAAAGCTAAACTTAAATAAAAGAAGAAAGAAACTGATTTTACTTGGATTTTGCAGAGGGGTGAGGGTTCCAGATTACAGAGACCCTAGTTTCAATATGTGCAGTTTCTAGGGCAGTGTCTATGATACTCTAGATTGCCTGGATACCACGTGATACACAATGAACATTTACAATGCCACTATAGTTTTACCTGAGTTTCTTAGGTGTAAAGCTGTCTTTGCTAGTGAGTCACCTACTATGCCTTTCTGAATAAAAGGGACATCAAAAATACCAGTAAAAGTATCACTGGGCCAAATCTGAGCTTCCACATTTTTAAACTGTAATCTGATTGTAGTCACCTTTTACTCGATTTGTAGACATGCTTACAAAGTGGGGCAGCATATATTAACAATACTAGTTTAGAGCTGTGGCTAAAATTCGAGGGTGGCTACAATTCAGGGGTGGCTTCAAAACAGTGAAATACGGTAGGCATTTTATGACTCTCCTTATAAACATGGCATGTGGCATTCATAGTATATTGGTTGAAACATCATTTCGCACCACAAGTGTGAAAACACGTTTCATCCACGATTTAAAAAACTACACCTGTCACGTTTATCAAGTGGTGTAAAAAAAGGCTATGTTGAAAGTCTGGAGTTAAGGTTTTGAAAATTAGTGAAGTTATGAGCAAAGATTGAAATAGTTCAATATTCACTCATAACTTAATCATTTTACCATATTTTTATACCAGATTTTCAACATAGCCTTCTTATTACCCCACTTCATGAACCATATAATGAACATTTTCAAATGCTGCCCAAAAGGTGATTTTGTGTCACAAGTGTGAAAACACGTTTCGGCCAGGATTTGAAAAATGACAGCTGTCACGTTCATGAGGTGGTAGGAAAATGGTTATGTTAAAAATCTGTGGTCAAGATACTGACAGACATTTTTCATTTTTCAGATTTTACAAAATCACTATTACATACGAAGAGTGCCAGCAAATGCAGGCCTGATGGTCTATTTAGTCTGCTCGAGTGTGCAGCTAGTAGTCTGTTACACTACAGCTGCTCACCCTCTCCTACCCACATATCCAATTTCATGCCTGTACTAACTGTTACCCCTTCCTCCAGTGCCTCATTGGTGACCTTCCCCCTGACTTTGTCCCATCCCCTCTTAAAACTGTCCACTGTCTTCAAGGATACCGCCTCCTCAGTCAATGCATTCCACCATGTCACCACTCTCTGCATGAAATAGTGCTTTCTTATTTCCCTTCTGAATCTACCGCCCTTCAACTTTAGATTGTGCCCCTAGTGTCCCTCCCTCTCCTTAATCTTAAAATTCCCTCTGTATTATCTTTATTTATGCCATTCATATATTTGAAGGTTTCTATCATGTCCTCTCTATCCCTCCCTTCCTCCAGGGAATTAATGTTGAGCTCCCTCAGTCAATCTCTCCTCGTAGGATTTGTCCTCCATACCAAGGATCATCCTGGTTGCTTTGCATTGGATCCCCCCCAGCAGTTTAACATCTTTCTTTAAGTAAAGGCTCCAGAACTGCATGCAGTACTCCAGGTGTAGCCTCACCAATGACCTGTACAGTGGCAGAATGACCTTCCCTCTCCTGAATGTGATTCCTCTGGCAATAAATCTCAACATCTTATTAGCCTTAGCTGCCACTTTTCTGCACTGCACTGAATGGTTCATTTGTCATGTTATTATCACCCTAAGATTTTTTTCCCTACTCTGTAGGGGATAACTGTACCCACCCCAGTTGGTAATGATTCCTTGGATTTCTTGCTCCCAAGTGCATGACTTTGCACTTCTTTGTGTTGAACCCCAGCTGCCATGTTTCTAACCAGTGCACACGTCTAGCTAGATCATCCTGTAGCCCCTGCCACCCCTCTGTGTCATCCACCACTGCATCTATCTTTGTGTCATCTGCAAAAAGGCTGATCTTATTCATAATCCCATGCACGATATCAGCAATGAAAATGTGAAACAACACTGGACCCAGTACCATGCTCTGTGGTACCCCACTGGTTACGGCTCTTGGAGTTGACAGTTTCCCCCTTATGACTGCCCTCTGCTTCCTGTCATTCAGCCAGTTCCTGATCCACTCCACCATTTTCTGCCCTGCTCCCTGGGAACTCAACTTGCTAATCAGCTAACTATTGGATGGGACACTGGGTACTGGGCACCCCAGTGTTAGCTAAACTTCATTGTGGCACCAGGGGTGGGCATTCTGTTGTCACCGCCTATCCATGGGGAAATGACCTTGAGGGGAGTGGGTTGGGAAGCAATACAGGGGGTAGCCACCAGCTCCACTTTTGTAAATAACTAGCCCTGGGAAATACTACTGGCTAAGCTGATAGGGGATGGGATAATGGAATAAGACAGACAGACAGATAGATAGCTAGAGAGCGAGAGGAAGAGAGAGTGAGAGAGAGAGAGAGAGAGAGAGAGATGGATAGAGAGACAGACAGACAGACAGCGCAGGGGATCACTGGCTCATTATTCCAGCTGAAGCCAGCAGCATGACTCCAACTGAGGTTTCAAAATTCAAGAATGTCCTGCTGTTCTCATGCTGGTGTAACCCCCTTGCAAATAGGGGTTCCAAGAAATGCCTACTGGGCTTACCCTTGCCCGTTTTGTTCTGTCCTTCTCCCGCTGTCTCTCGGGCTTCTCCCGACTTGGCCCCTAATTCTTCTGGCTTCCCAGGTCCTATTTGCCCTTGTGTGTGCCCCAGCTTGCAGTCAAATGAAAATCTAGCCCCTCGGGGCTTGAAATGCTGACCGCGATCTCCTGTTGCAAAAGTGCTGCCTCCAGGGCAGCGGGATTCGCGTTGGGGCGCACAGCACCTTTGATGTGGAGCCGCTTGTTTTGCGGTCACCTCGGGGACAGTGCCATGGGTCCAAGGATCCCGTCACCTAGTTGAGACCCGGTGACCTTGGACAGCCTGCAGGGGGACTGCTCAGATGAAGGTTGGAGGAGTTTGACCGGGGCTCATTTAGGCATGCCTGGGAGGGGCCCCAGTCTTCTGAATAATGCATAACAGTGTGTCTGGCTGCCTCCAGGGTAGCTATGTTCAGCTCTAGCCAAAAAGTAAAGAATTGAAATGTTTTAAGTAATAAAACTGTTGCTGCTTGTTGGGGAATGACTGTACATGTGGGGAGAAATGTTTAAGGTTAAAATTAATACTATTTCCCTGGCAATTCCAGTATTGTGGGACTCTATGTGTCAGTCTGTCAGCTGCTGCATGGGGAGCTTGCATAAGTGCAGTAGCGACAAAAAAAGTAAAGGAGCCACATTCTTTATCTGTGCAGCAACTGCAAGTGCAGCCTTTAAGCTACAGAACTGTGGGCCATGTGGGGCAAATAATTACTTCTTTCTGGCTGCAACAGGACATTATTCAGGACTGTATCTAATCTGCTATAAGGGTCAGTGGGTTAAGCAGCCATTGCCAGTAGTACAGCCAACTAGAATTGCAGCAATAGAAAGCCAGGACTTGTGGGACATTCACTGCACCTCATGGGTAAGCACTCAAGTGCTTACGGGGGCTTACAGGGACATTATTTTGGGTGCTAAGTCCACAACCCAATTGTTCCTCGAGTGTTCTGATTGACAGGTCCCTCAACAACTTGGAGACATGTCACCCCATCCCTGCTACCAATCAGAAGTCGAGCTAGGAGCTCTATAAAGAGACAGTGTTGCCAGTTTGCCTGGACTTATTCAGAGAGAGACTTGGAGAGAGAGCAGCCAGGGCAGGCTCCAGCCTGCTGGGAGCCCCCATGGGGTGGGAGCTCAGGCTCCAGCCATGCCACCAGGCCTGGGCCACTTAATTCAAGCGCTTTTAGTCTTTAGGGAGCATTTATTATTTTCTTAAGTAAAAGTTAACTAGTTACAGTAATTGTACTTTCTGCAGTAGCTAGTCTGGAGGTTGCAAGTAGTGTCCTCCAGAGGCTAGCCCTCCCTCCCATGTTGGGGAAAGATGTGGACCAAAGAATCAGATGTCCAGCAGCAGTGAGAGTCCTGACCCGACCAGACCAGATGACATCATGCAGCGGTGAGACTGCTGACCAAGTACCTCAGCAGTGAGACAGCTGAAAAAGTCTTCAGGATGTCTTCGATTGTGGAAGAGACCCATGGAGGTCCTGAGTGAGTACCCTTGTACCCCCAGGTGCAAGGGAGAAGCTAAGCAAGTAATTCTGGGGCCACCATGCCCCATTAAGAAATGTGTGCTGTTAAGTGTGAAACATAGAAGTTATCAGTCTGGGCTACTAACCCCATAAGAGACTGCCTAGTTCAAGTAATGGATGCATCTTGTCTGTGGCCCAAATGGCTAAGTTGCAGGTGCAGCAAGATGCTGGGCATAGTGAATCATGTAAATGTGTTGCAAGTTGTGTAGCTGTGGGTAAGAGTCCTGCCATCGTGGAGCTGACTGCCAAGACATGTTTGCCACTTCATGAGACAGGATGCCCTAGAGCATATTAATGTCTAAGTTACCCTAAGGAGAATGTACCTGTGTCTGAATAGAATTTCATCTAAGAGTGCTTGGGATAAGTGTTCAATGTCTAGATGTGCTGGATAACACTCTGCTTGTGAATAATGTTCTTGGTATATAGAATGTACTGGATGTGACTGCCTGTGTCTAAAGTATGGGATGCTTGATAAAAGTGTAATTGTCAACTTACGCTGGATGGATGCCTTTTAGTATATAAAGTACTGGATGTGACCGTGTTTGAATTGCATATAGGATGCTTGACAAAAGTATCACCCTCATTGCTTTGGATGGGATTTCAAATATTGTGCTGAATGTTCTGGATGTAAGATCCACATAGCTTAACATGGAATGTTCGGAAGTCTGTGAGTGCAGGGCAATCCCTGATTTGTCTGCAAGTGCAGGGCAATCCCTGCCATGTCTGCTAAATGCAGGGCAATCCCTGTTGTGGTTGTAAATAGTAGTCTGTAACTTGGTAAGGATCCGTCTCCAAGTTGCCCCCCCCCCACAGATTAATAGCAGGCCACCTCAACCAGCTGCAACTCCATCAGGCCTGCAACATCTTGTACTGTGGTATCTGTTTAATCAGTATGGTATGAGATTGCAGGGTTTCTGCTGTATCTGGGACTGGTACCAGTGTGGGTATTAATAATAATTATGGTTAACATCTGATTTATTGGCAGCTAGATAGCCAGGGAGCTGGATGTCTGCAGTCGAATGGTAAAATGTGATTTATGTCTGCCTGTTAATATGTAGCCACCCAGCTGGTGGGTTCACCAACAAAAATCCAAATTATCACTGTATATTTTGTAGATACAATAAGATAAGCTCTACTCCTTCTTTTTCCCCTTCCCTGGCTCCTATACTACCCCCAAAATAAATATCTTGTTATTTGTTGTTTAAAAGCCTGGTGTGAGCATATTATTAGACAGAGTATTTAATTCAATTTGTTGAAATGTGCAGAGTTGTGTATTGGGGCATGTCTGGGGAAGGTAACTGGTCATCGTGGGTGGTGTAGCAGCTCAGGGGGCTACACCCTGCACCATCTCACCCACATAAAGCACCCTGATTGGAGGCACTGCACAAAAGTGTTCAGAAATGGTTATCAGATAGTGAACCTAAACCCCTTAGCTTATGTCCAGGGTAGTACGCAGGGGTGTAACACTGGGGGTAGCGCAGCCCAGGGGTTACACTGAGAACATGGGTAAATGGATCCTGTCACTAAGCCGGGCACCCAGGATTTTGGGATGCCCAGAAACATTATTTCCAGGGCAATTTTCCAAAATCAGTCATCGGAATCTAACTAAACAGGTCCCATTTACATAGTTTCAGTTGCTTGTTTTTGAAAATATATCATTTTCATGTATTTTCAATGTTTTTTAGTAAAAAAAAAAATTCAGCCGTCACAATCTTTTTTTCCCTCACAACCAGTAAATCATAAAAATAAGCACTCAATACTGGTGCTTTTTTACCAGTCGAGCTAGAGAGTAATCCAAAAAATTAACTTTAAATTCTTGCAACTCTGGAACTATATAATATTTCTTCATGAAACTTTTGAAAGGTACTTTCTCAGTATAGGTCGTTCCCACCCTGAAAGTTTCATGAAAAAATTCCATACTGTCTAGGCTGTGCGTGACAGAAAAAGAACATATAACATATAAGAAAACCCCAAAACTTTTTTTTGTTGCATTTTTTGGTGTTCCATATCTCGAAAATTGAACAAGTTGCTGTCACAAAACTTTTTATGTCTTGAGACTCTGGCAACCAGACTGTGTATGCCATATTCTGGGATATTTTGTCAAACACCACCAAAGTTAATGAGGTGCATAAATTGGGGTTTAACATTAAACAGTCTGTTCAATCTAACTATAGGCATGCTAGTGCCTGTATTATATATGTATTTTTGCTGCAGAAGCTGAGAGAGGGAGAGCAGCTACCCTAAAGAAAGGAGGTGATTTACTGAGTACATTGAATTGAATTCTTAATTTAGGGGCCTTTAATAATAAGTAGAAACCAGTGTTTTGGTTCTCTGTTTTTGGGGTTGTCTTTACTTAGTGTAACTTTAATTTGCCAGGGAAGTAATCTAGCTGGGAAAATATTTGCAGTCATTTCTGACTACAGCGGTTACTGAAACTCTGTGAAAGAGGTGTCTGATGAGGGAAGGAGCTGAAGAAGGCTTGAGGGACTGTGGATTACAAACAGGAGTTGACTGTTGACTCTGTTTGCTGCAGAAGCTGAGAGAGGGAGAGCAGCTACCAGTTACCTTAAACTAGAGCTGTGTTTTGCCCTGTAGGTTACAGAAGAAAGTCTTTATTTAGCAGATTGTTGATTGTTTCTTGTAGATACCGAGTACCAAAGGAACAATCCTCCCGCCCACCCCCATTCCCCAACCACCCCTGGGTGCTTTACCTTTATAGTAGAAGGCCAGGGCACACCTACTGAAAGACGCAGGAACAGTTAGGCAGCACAGCACAAGCAATAGCCTAGCTGGTATATAGGCAGAATTACAAAGGGTATAGCTAGCAACTAGGTCCACAAGGGCACATACAAGAGGAGGAGAGAGAAGCTGTAAGTCACTACACAAGGAGAGAAAGACAGGGAGAGAAGGAGAAGGAAAAAATGGGTTAGCTGCTGGAGTTCTGTCTCTGACTACTGAGGAATACAGGAACTTCCTGTCCCAGAACAGGAAGGGCAGGAGCTGTAAGGGCACAGAGGCAGTAGGAAAGTAAGGAGAAAAAACAAACATAAAAAGAAAAGAGAGAGGAAAGAGTAAGCTTATAGAACAACAGTTGAGGGGCCACAAATAAGACATGATGGGAGTGGTGCAGTGTAGTGGCTGTGGAGCGGTCTTCCAGGAGACATTCAGGAGGATGAGGTGTTGTCTCATCTGTAGGCACCTCTCTGGGCTGAGGGAGGAGGTTGCTTGTCTCCAGGCTCAGTCAGCCAGGATTCAGGGGCCCTCCTCTCCCACCCAGGGACCACCAGGCCTGCCGTCGCTTCCTCAGAGATTGCCAAGAAAGAGGAGTGGTTGGAACATGGTGGGCTCAGGGATGGTGAGGGTGGTGGAACAGAGGCACATCCCACCAGTTGTACCTCTCCACAATTTGTACACTGTTCTGGCAAAGCATAGTTCCTCTATGGATGCACCAGCAGTGGAGACCAAAGAGGATGCTGGTAACCTCCACAAAGGAGACTCACAGGAGGGTGGCATGGGACCCAACAGGGGAAGGAGAGAACTCCTGGTGGGGGACTCAGTTGTTAGGGGGGTAGAACTGAGAGAGGGGTAAAGGAGGTAGGGTGCCTGCCCGGCACCATGGCTTGGAGGGACAGGGAGCAAATCCTTAGGATCACGGGAGCAGCTGCATGGGTGAGGCAGCTGAACATCACTGTCCACCTAGGGAAAAATGACCTGGCTGAAAATGGAATTAGAGCAGTGCAGGGGGTGTTTGTGGTGTTGGGGAGGTGTCTTAAACAAGTAGCACGCACGGTAACCTTCTCGGAGGTGCTTCCTGTCTATGGCATGGGTGAGGCTAGGGTGCACCACACCATGGGATTCAATGAATGGTTGAAAAACTGGTACAGAGCTCAGGGTTTTGGCTTCACTGGGGACTGGGGGTCCACCTGGAGGGATGCAGGCATATACTAGTGTGATGGTCTGCATCTGTCCAGGAGGGGACCAGAATTCTAGGTGATAAGATTAAATGCTTCATTGACATGCATTTAAACCAGCCAAGGGGGAGGCACTGAAAAGGAGCAGGAGAATCCCATCCCCCCCAAAGCAGGGTAGTTAGCGAGGTAAACACCAAAATAGAGAAGCTGATAGGGAGAAGGGCAGGAGTAAATGGAGAAAAAGACAAAGGCAGTAAGGACAGGGATGGGGCTAAAAGGGGTAAGGCCATCAACAAACGGAGAGCAATGAGTACCAATGCCTGTAGTCTGGGTAACAAGCTTCCTGAACTAGTGGCCTTGATGGAAGAGGGAAGCCTGACTATCGTGGCAGTCACAGAAGCATGGTACACAGAGAACCATGACTGGGATATCAACATACCAGGGTACACAATCTACAGGAGGGGCAGGGAGGGTAGAAGAGAAGGAGGAGGAGTAGCTCTCTACATTAGGGAAGGGATCAAAGGAATGGAACTAAAGGGTAAATAGGGAGGAGAGGAGGTACTGTGGGTCACCCTGGAGACCTGAAATGGCACCACAATCTACATAGGGGTTGTATACAGACCCCTGTCTCAGGGGAGGAAATGGGCAAGAAAATTATAGAAGGCATCCTTAGGATGGTATGAAAAGGGGAGATATTGTTGATGGGGGACCTGAATATGCCAGATGTTAACTGGAGCACCTTTGCTGCAGCCACATCCAAGAGCAGGGTCATTCTTGATGCCCTACAGGGAGCATGCCTCAGACAGCTAGTGCTGGAACCCACTCAGGAGGGAGCAACCTTAGACCTGATACTCTCGAACGGGGATGGAGAGAGGATCTCAGATTTAGAAGTGGGTAGCCATCTGGGAACAAGTGACAACCAAACAGTGTGGTTCACAATAAACACAGCAATAGAGTCAAGCCATACAAATGTGAGGGTACTGGACTTTAGGAGGGCTGACTTTTGCAAAATGGGAGAGTGTCTCAGAAAAATCCTAGCAAACAGGCAAGAAGGAGGGGTGGAGGAACAATGGACAAACATCAAAACTGCCATCACAGAGGCAACAAGCCCTTGTGTGAAGCAAACACATGTGAAGCAAAGCCCATCTGCGGGCTTCCCAAGCTGCTGCTGTGGCCCTGGCGCTCTCTGAGCTGGCCGCAGCTAACAGACTGCCTGACTGACCCCCAGACAGCTTCAGACAATCCATCTGCAGGCTTCCCAAGCTGCTGCCATGGCCTCTACACTCTCTGAGCTGGCAGCAACTAACAGACTGCCCAACTGACCCCTGGCAAGATTCAGACAGACCATCTGCTAGCTTCCCATGCTGCTGCTATGGGCCCGGCACTCTCCGAGCCAGCTGCAGCTAACAGACCACCCAACTGACCCCCGGACAGATTCAGACAGCCCATCCATGGGCTCCCCATGCTGCAGCTGTGGCCTCGGCACTCTCTGAGCTGGCCACGGCTAACAGACCACCTTACTGACCCCCGGACAGATTCAGGTACACACTGGATCTCCGAAACTCATGGTTTTGAATGCCGCTGTTTTGACTGGATACCCAGTGGAGGAGACAGACACTGATTGGAAGTTTCTGCTCCTCGGCTGATTTTCCAACTCCTGGTGCTTCCTGATCTCGGGGAAATCTTTTTCTGTGCTGTGTTCTGGTCTGAATGTTTGTAAATGTAATTACTTATATTTTGCATCAATTGATCTTGTGTTACCTGCCAGTTTAGTTAGTCTATTACAAGCCTCTAGTCTAGCCTCTCAGTGTTACTTGCTGCTGTGAGACTAGTGCTGGACAAACTGTATTGCATAGTATCTGAAGTTTGACTGCTTAGACTTAGCGACTGAGTAAGACTGCTGCATTTTTCAATTTCTGCCTCTACTGCCAAACCCTGTCTCCTGTCCAGGAATGGTCTCTCTGCTAATTATTAATTTCTCCTCCCCACTTGCAATGCTGTCTCTCTCTAAATAGCTTAATTTCTTCTCTGCCTTACCTACAGACCCTCCTCTTACACCCCCCTCCTGCTGCTGTCATCCTCCTCAGATGCCCTGGTGCCAAAGCACAGACCCCCCCTCCCTGTTAACTCCTCTTCTATCTCTAAATAATTGCCCTGCATTTGCCACCTCTTTACCTCATGCTCTGTCTATCCCCATTGCCTGCCCCTCACTGAGTTTGTTATTGTACTCTAGCTGTATTTAATCCTCTGTCTTTCCCTTCTTGTTCCACAGACAGCCCATCTGCGGGCTTCCCAAGCTGCTGCTGTGGCCCTGGCACTCTCTGAGCCAGCCACAGCTAACAGACCACCTGACTGACCCCTGGACAGATTCAGGTATGCACCGGACTTCCAAAGCTCATGGTTTTGAATGCCGCTGTTTTGACTGAATGCCCAGTGGAAGAGCCAGGCACTGATTGGCAGTTTCTGCTCCTCGGCTGATTTTCCAACTCCTGGCGCTTCCTGATCTCAGGGAAATCTCTTTCTGTGCTGTTTTCTGGACGGAATTTTTTTTGCCCACCCCCTCCCCCACATCCTCCCAGTATTAAATAGACCCTTGCTCCGCCCCTTTCCTCAGCCTAGCAGCTGATTGGTCACTCCATTGCTGCACATTCTTATGGCTATTGGCCTCTCAGTCTTCAATACTTGACTTGATCCACTTTCTTACCACCCCTTTTTAAGGCAATCTCACCCACAGGGTTGCACATTTGCTCTCCAGTTTTTCTCCAGCCTCTCCAGTTAACTCCTCTCAATTACTTCTGTAACCTACCATATTGTTAGGGACCTCACCCTAATTTGACTATATACCCTTTCAATTCTTACACTTCCACTGCCTATGGTGACATACCCAGTCATAGCCAAACCATCCTAGTAGCTGGCACCTTTGCCTTAGCTGAATTTTCAGTGATATCACTAAATTAGTACTCATGTCATTGCCACCCCCATGCAGTAAAGCAATATTACAGTGACTCTTTCCAGGCATTTTATCAAAATTGCCCTGTGCTTCAGCTAATTTCACAGCTGGCACACCATTGCTGGCTCAGTTTTACCTCCAGATACCTACTACATAACAATGGGCACCATCGCTCTTCTACTAGGCATGCTTATGTTTACCCTTCTGGCTCAGACTGCCCACAGTCCTGTGCCCCCCACCCTCCACACTGAGCATTTCTCCCCTAAGCCACCCCCAAACAGCTCAGCCCCCTCCCACCTTGGACACCCCCCAACTCCTCTGCATCCACCACCTACCAACACCCCCACTCCCTCTGCCCTCTCAGGCCCATCCTGGATCCACTTCTTCCTTGCCATACCTAACTTCCATGCCTTACCCATCCCCTACACACCTACTATCAGGAACTCACATCAGCACCACACTAAGGGTCCTTGTCACCACCGTCCCTCATTAGATTAATCACTCTGCTCTTACTGCTCTCTGGGAATATGCACCCAAACCCCGGACCTATGCCAACTAGCCCTCCCATACCCCACTCTGGAGCCGGTCTCCGCATTGCATCACTGAACATATGCAGCCTTCTAAAGAAATCTGCCACACTCCTGTGCTGGGCTGTACAACACCAACCCAATATTATTGCATTAGTAGAGACCTGGCTCTCCAAATCAACCCCTGACTCCCGTTATTTCCCTCCCTGGTTACACCCTGTTCACAGAAGACCGAGTTGGTAAATGTGGCAGTGGGTGTGCAATCTACATGCGGGACACTCTTGTAAGCCATGCGCTCCCTGTCCCCAAGCTTAACTATGGTGCCCAAGCCCTCACTCTGAAAATTGCTCCTGACCCAGCCAGGGGCCCACTCTTCCTCACAGTCTCCTACATACCCCCAAGGAACAAGAACCCAGTGGTCCAGTCTCTCATCGGCTACCTCACCTCCCTACCACACATAGCCAAGCAACTCATCCTAGGTGACCTTAATGTCAATTGGCTTGGTACCACTGCCTCCCATACCAGGGACTCCTTCGCTGCCCTGGACATGTCCCGGTTAGTCACCCAGCCCACTAGAATCAACCCGACAAGTGGCTCCAGCACACTCCTAGACGTAATACTATCGAACCGCCCTCATAAATTCCTGGGATATCAATATCCTCCCCAACTCACTTGGTGATCACTCACCTGTCCTCTGTCTCTGGTCATCCTCCATACCGAAACCTGTGTCCCAGGCCACCTTGCGCCAGCGCCTGTGCCCCAGGGGTCTCAGAAAACTAAAATTGCATCTAGCACAGCTGGACTGGCCCCCCATCCATCATGACCCTGATACTGACTCTGTCCTAGACCTCTTCACCAATGCCTTCAGGAAGGCCAGTGACCTTTTTGGCCCCATACCAGAATCCTTTCTAAAAAACAAACAGCCGCATGGATCTCCCCATCCCTTATCCAAAACCTTAAGCATAAGGATAACCTCTGGCACATTGCTATCAAATCAGGCAAGTTGGCTGATAGACAAGCCTACAACGCAGTGCATAATCAGTGCACCTGGACCATTAGATGGGCCAAAGCAAAGCACTATCAGACCACCCTCGCATCCACCTAGGGCTCTGCCCAGACTTTCTGGGACAGCATGAAAGAGCTTAATGGGAAGACCCACTCCCCCCCACCATCCCAGCTCTCCATCAATGGCACTGTCACTACAGACCCAACTCACATAGCTGATTGCCTCAATACTACCTTCTCTGACCTAAGCTCTGTCCTCCCAAACAACTTTTTTGGCCCAATCCCTCCATCTATCCCCCTGCCTTGGATTGCCCTCCTTTCTACCTGCACACTATATCCCCCCACGTAGCCAGGCTACACCTGCTAAAAGCTCTTGGTAGCAACAACCCCAGCTGTGACCCCCTAGACTCCAGGATCCTCCGCCTGGTCTTGGATGTTGTCCTATTCCCCCTTACAGACCTACTAAACTGGTCTCTATGCCTCAGTCAGTTTCCCAGTGCTTGGAAATTAGCTGAAATCACTCCTATACATAAGAGAGGAGATCGGTCCACACCTAACAACTACTGGCCTATCTCTATCCTCCCCCCACTCTCTAAAGCCCTAGAAAAAATAGTGTCTATTCAACTCTCTGAGTACCTGGCTAAATATGGCATAATGTGCCCAGAACAACATGGTTTCTGCCCAGGAAACAGTACCACTACTGCTCTCCTGGAGTTCTCTCAATACCTGCAATCTGCTCTTGACTCCAGCAACCTTGCTGGCGCAGTGTTCATAGACATCTCCAAGGCTTTTGACACTGTTTGTCACCCCCTCCTGCTCGAGTCCATCCACCAACTTGGCTTTTCTGCTGATCCCCTTGCCTGGTTCTCCAGCTACCTCTCTGCTAGATCCCAGCATGTGAAGATAAACGGCACCCTGTCCTATACCTGGCCCATTCGTTCTGAGGTACCCCAGGACTCAATTCTGGGCCCTGTACTTTTCACCCTCTACCTCAAAACTCTCCCCAGTTCCTGCACAGGAAAAATGCTCCTCTATGCCGATGATGCGGTTCTCTTTGCATCCCACCCCAATCCCTCTTCTCTCCAGGTATCCCTCCAGCACACCTACAACCAAGGTGAAAAGTGGCTCCTTGCCCACTGACTTGTCATTAACATAACGAAGACTATGTCAATTCTCTTCTCCCATCACCAAAACAAGGCCAAGAATTCCCCCCTCTTCATTCTCCCCAGCACTCTGCACCCGCTGGAGCAACTGACCTCTTACAAGTATATAGACATCACTTTCGACTCAGCTGTCACCTTCCACACCCACATCAATGCCCTATCCTCTGCCATAAATTCTTGGATAGGCCTACTATACTGTCATAGAGATTGCCTCCCCCAAGTTGCCCTCTGGCTTGCCATCTCCTCTTCCGTCCTGTCGCTAGTGGACTATGGCTTACCCATTTACACTGCAGCAGACAATACTGCCTTGACTAAAATCCAGCTCTCAATCAATAAGGCCTGCAGGCTCCTGACCAGAGCCCCTAGCCACACTCACACTTGCCTGCTCTACTACACCGCCAACCTGCTCACCTTTGAGGAGTGTCTGCATTACCAGACCTGCCTACTCGCCAAAAAATCTCTTCTAGGGCTCTCCCCCCAAGGGTCTCTGCTTCCCTATGGTATGTGTTCTCATCTGTTGCCACCTGTAGCTCTGTCAAGGCCACCTTTCTGGTGCCCAGAACCAAGACCTCACTAGCCCAGAGGCCCTTCCATTACTGAGCCCCTGCTTGGTTCAACTCCCTTCCACCCTGCATCACAGACATTGCCAAAATTGGTTCCTTCAAAATCACCCTCCAGAACATCTCTTTGACGCTCGTTGCTGTAGATGCACCTAATTAATCCCACTGTGGGATCCTCCTGTTGGGCATCTCTGACTTGATAACATCCTCTGGACAGCCCATCCTCTCCCCCTCCCTCCCACTCCACTCCCCATTCCTACCCCACCCTCTCATGTATTAGCTAGATATGTCCAGAGCTGTACCCCTAATGTAACCCTTGGGTGCCTTGTATATGACTGTAACCTATTATAAGTAACATTATTATGTAACCTATGTGTACTCTATGTTTAATGTTCTGCACCTGTACTGTTCTCACTGTTGTAACCACACTATGTAACTCTGTCTACCCCCCCCGCAATGAGGTGCCTTTGTAAATGAATCCATGACTCAAAGGTTGTAAATCTGACTTTTCTAATAAATAAATAAATAATAAAAAAAAAATAAACAAAACAAAATGAAGGAAATTACCATTACGGTTCTCAAAATAGTGGTGGGGAAGGTTAGGGAGAAAAGCGATAGCATTCAGGAAGTATAAGGAAACACAGAAGGAGCAGAACAGAGAACTGTACCAGTTAAAGCAGAAGGAAGCGGGGAAGGCAGTTAGAACAGCAAAGGCCCAAACTGAGGAAAAGATAGCCAACTTGGTTAAGAAGGGAGATAAAACCTTTTATAGGTACATTAGGGAGCGAATAAAGACCAAGGGAGGGATAGTGAGGCTTCATAAAAAGGGGAAGGTGGGTGGGCAGAGGGTGACAGTGAAAAAGCAGTGATACTGAATGAATACTTCTGCTTAGTATTCACAAAAGAAGATGAGGGGGAGGTACCTAATCCAATCAATAGAAGCACTCTGAATAGGGGGGTCAATACCAGTCCAGTCACAGAAGAAAGTGTTCTGAAAGAACTCCTAAAACTGAAGGTGGACAAAGCAATGGGACCTGATGGAATTCACCCCAGTATTCCAAAAGAACTAAGGGAAGAACTAGTGATACCACTAACTACGCTTTTTAACAAACCATGGGAGGATGGTGTTGTTCCTGAGGACTGGAGAAGGATGGATGTGATTCACTTTCACAAAAGTGGGAACAAAGCAGAGGCAGGAAACTACAGACCTGTTAGTTTGATCTCAGTGGTAAGGAAAATGATGGAATCAATTCTGAAAGAAAGAATTGTTGAGCACCTAGAGGCCAGCGGGGCACAGGACCCAAGGCTGCATGGATTCACAGCGGGAATGTCATCTCAGATTAATCTAATAGATTTCTTTGATTGGGTGGCCAAAGTAGTAGACCAGGGAGGGGCTGTGGACTTGGCCTACTAGACTTTAGCAAGACATTTGACACAGTCCCCCACAAAAGATTAATAAACAAGTCAGTGGATCCTGGGGTGGCAGCCCGGGTAAACAATTGGCTGGACAACAGGACACAGAGGGTACTAGTAAACAGAGTCCACTCCAAAGAAAGGGGGGTTGCTAGTGGGGTACCACAGGGTTCAGTACTGGGATTGGTCCTTTTTAATGTCTTTCTAAGTGACATTGCAGAGGGACTGGAAGGAAAAGTATGCCTCTTTGCAGATGACACAAAGATCTGCAACAGGGTTGATACACAAGGGGGAGTGCAAAGGGTGAGAAGGGACTTGGCAAGGTTGGAGGAATGGTCAAAGGTATGGCAGCATAAATTCAATGCAAAGAAGTGCAAAGTAATGAACCTGGGAAACAAAACCCCAGGGAAAGAGTACACAATGGGTGGGGGGTACTAACAACAACAAAACGGGAAATGGATCTGGGGTAGTCATATCAGACAAACTAAAGGTAAGCAAGCAATGTGAGAAGGAAGTAAGGAGGGCTGGGGGAAAACTGGGATGTATAGGGAGAGGCATCACCAGTAGAAAGCAGGAAGATGTTATCCTTCTGTACAGACAGTTGGTGAGACCCCATCTGGAGTACTGCATGCAGTTCTGGAGACCTTATCTCCACAAGGACATAGACAGGATGGAGGAAGTCCAAAGGAGAGCAACCAAAATGGTGCAGGGTCTGCATCAGAAGCCATATGAAGAGAAACTAAAAGAGCTTAATGTGTATACCCTTGAGGAAAGGAGGGAAAGGTGGGTCATGATAGAAACTTTCAAGTACTGTACCTAAAGGGAATCAACAATGTCCAAGAGGGTAGCATCTTTCAGAAAAAGAGATGTGCAAGAACAAGGGGGCACAAGTTGAAGATAGAGAGGGATAGCTCAGGGGCAACGTGAGGAAGTATTTTTTCATGGAGAGGGTGGTGGACACATGGCACAGCCTTCCTGAGGAGGTTGTGGGGGTCAAACACAGTGGGGGAATTCAAGAATGCATGAAACAGACATAAGGCAACTCTGGTGGGGGTTAGGAAGAAGTAGGCTGTTGGTTAGCTAGGATCTGCAACTTATCCAAGAGGTAGGGAAATTTGCAGACTTGGTGGGCCAAGCAGTCCTTGTCTGCCATCAAGGTCTATGTTTCTATGTTTCAATGTTTGGGTTGCTGTGTGTGTGTTTATGTACATGTATATATTTTTGTCACATGCTGACACTGAAAAACACAGTAGATATACAGCACCCTCTTGTTTAGTTTTAGGGTTGCATTCAGCAAGAGACTGACAGAGATGATAGCACAATTTGACTCAGCAAGTGTGTATTTATCATAGTGAAAAATTCAGCAGCAAATTAGCAAATATGTGTGATGTAATTAAAGATTTGCACCCCAGTACTGAAATCAGGTGTACATGTTTATTCCCACATACGTTTTTAGCTAGAATTACTTGGGCCACTATTAGGCCATGTCATTGCTGTTTTCAAATTGTAAAATAATGAGCATTACAAAATATACTTGATTTGGTAATTATTTTGCAATCACCATGTCAGGAATTGCCAGCTTGCTGTAAATGAATTAAAAGGAAATGAAAACTTCAGCTGCATTGCTGGTGATTGTGTTCTCCAGGATCTGAACAATACTCTGCTTAGCACAAAGACTGAGTAAAAAAGTTGCATAGATTATACGTAATAGGGAACTATTCAATATAAAAAAAAATCATTAAGTGATAGTACAAAGCTGCTGAATTGATAGTGTGACTTGATTATCCACGCCTTTCACAAGCTGAATTTTCTTGTCATTGTGGTTTATTTTAGATATTTAATTTGTTGTCTGTTTGCTTGTTTGTTTGTTTGTTTGTTTGTTTCAAATACAGCATATATTGTATGTGCATAAAGCACGTTGACAATGGTGATGCATTAAATTACATGGTATGAGTCATATGTAGTATTGCTAAAACAACTATTACATTTTTACAAATTGTTCTTTGTGAAGAATCTCATTGTAAGTAACATAGAAACATAGACTCTGATGGCAGATAAGGACTGCTTGGCCCACCCAGTTTACCCATTTTCTTACCTATTTGATAAGCTGCAGATCCTAGTTAACCAACAGCCTACTTCTTCCTACCCTCCATTGCCTTATGTCTGTCCCATGCATTCTTGAATTTCTCCACTGTTTTTGACCCCATGACCTCCTCAGGAAGGCTGTTCCATGCATCCACCACCCTCTCCATGAAGAAATGCTTCCTCACGATGCCCCTGAGCCATTCTCCCATCTTCAGATTTTGCCCCCTTTTTCTTGCACATCTCTTTTTCTGAAAGATGCTACCTTCTTGGACTTCATTGATTCCCTTGAGGTACTTGAAAGTTTCTATCATGTCCCCCTTCTCCCTCCTTTCCTTGAGGGTATACATATTAAGCTCCTTTAGTCTCTCTTCGTATGGCTTCTGATGCAAACCCTGCACCATTTTAGTTACCCTCCTCTGGACTGCCTCCATCCTGTCTCTGTCCTTGTGGAGATGAAGTCTCCAAAACTGCATGCAGTACTCCAGATGGGGTCTCACCAACTGTTTGTACAGAGGGATAACAACTTCTTGTATTCTACTGGTGATGCCTCTCCCTTTGCATCTACCAGCGAAGATATTGAAGGCTACATCTATGCTCCATTAGACTTACTGTATGTATCATGCAGTCCTTTGCTATTTGTACCAAAAACAAGACTGCTACCTGCTGTCTGAAGCAACAGGTAATGCACAACACACAGAAGACAGACTGTT
Source organism: Neoceratodus forsteri (assembly GCA_016271365.2). Taxonomy (NCBI): domain Eukaryota; kingdom Metazoa; phylum Chordata; order Ceratodontiformes; family Ceratodontidae; genus Neoceratodus; species Neoceratodus forsteri. The sequence continues at coordinate 961,500,354 of CM028132.1, read as the reverse complement.
TGTCGTCAACACGGTACCAGCATTGTTCTTCCAAAACTTAGTTTATAAACAGAACTGTTTCTAAATGGCAATTTTAATGAACTACAATCTTTTTAGGATTAGAAATGAGTACTGCATTATTGAAAAATATATTTATTGATAAGAATCATTAGACTTGGTGTCACGTACCAGTTATTCCCCTGTAGTCCTTATACACTATATACAGATCAATGCCCACTTTGTGCTACAGGGCTTCACTGCAAAATTTATAGATCTTCTTTTGTCATCACAAGGCACAGACCCAGAAATACCAGAGTGCTTCAAGCACTCTGACTCTATTCCTTAGAGAAAATGGTCTATTAGTGCCATGTTTCCAAAGGTGGATACAGATAATTCAGTATTTAATACCTTCCCCCACACAAGTAGTCACAGATGGATTTCTAAAATATATGATTTCTATATTGCACAATGTAGATGTATCACCACAAAACATGAATGATGCTAGTTTTATACAACTTCAGTATATACCAGAACACGATGCTAGCTTTTTGCGCAAGAAAAGATAAATACAATAAAACTGTAAACAGATAGTAATTACGAAGAAAAGCACAAAGTAAAACAAATAACTACAGATAACTATTTCATGTCTTACCCTACAAGTGCAATCACGCAGATACACTTCCATCTAACACACTCTAGTTAGAAGGATGAGCTACTGTAGAAATGCGTGTTCTTCTGATTGTGTCACTGCTCATTTCTACGTAACAGACGCGATATTTTCATTTTTTAATTTTTTTTTATTTTTACTTGCTTAACTGGGTAAGGACACTGGAACAAGTCCTTTTTCAGGTCCAACCCAACATAAAATGCATATACACACAAATACAAAAGTTACACATTTACACACTAAACAAAACATATACAGGCAACCAATTCCTGTAAATAGCTTTTCAAATTGGCTTTAAAACTTTGCAAGGAGGAAGCAGATCTTACACTTTCTGGTAACATGTTCCAGAACTGGGGGGCAGCAGATGAAAAAAGAGTGAGATACAGCTTTCGATTTATGTTGAATGGTCTGCAGAAGAGTCCCTTTAAATAATCTCAGGTTTAATGAAGTGTCACGAATTGAAACCAACTTGCATAATGGAAATAAACTTTTAGAAAAAAGGGATTTATAAATTAAGCAACCATAAACATATGCAAATCTGGCCTTAGGGGATAACCAACCAAGTTGCGAGTACAACGAGCAATGATGTGTACATAAAGAAAGATCCAAAATGAATTGTCAGATGTTATTGTACACAAGTGATAAGACCTTACTTTCTTTCACAGCTAGTTTGAAGTACAGACCAGCCACATAATCTAAGTGAGGTAGCAAAATCCCTGTAGCTATTGATCTTCTAGTTGCAGCAGAAAAACATTTTTTAAACTTATATAATACATAGAAACATAGAAACATAGAAGTTGACGGCAGATAAGGACCGCAAGGCCCATCCAGTCTGCCCATTTCTTTTTCTACCTTATAAATGTGCCATCGGCCTTTGCTCTGTCAGTGGTCTATCTATTCATCCTCACCTGTATTGCTCCCTTATGCCTATCCCATGCCTGTTTGAAGCCCTGCACTGTATTCATAGCCACCACTTCCTGAGGTAGGCCGTTCCATGCATCCACCACCCTTTTTGTGAAAAAGAATTTCCTCACATTACCCCTTAATCGGCCTCCCTCTAATCTCATGCTGTGTCTTCTTGTCGTTATTTTTCTTACATTTAAACATGTTAGACTCTTTCACCTTGTTAATGCCCTTAAGGTGTTTGAATGTCTCAATCATATCACCTCTCTCCCTCTTTTGCTCAAGGGTGTATATATTGAGCTCCGTTAATCTGTCCTCATATGTCTTCTGATGCAGTCTCTGCACCATTTTGGTTGCCCTTGTCTGGACTGCCTCAATTTGTTTAATGTCCTTGTGAAGGTGTGGCCTCCAGTACTGCACACAGTACTCCAGATGGGGCCTAACCAGTGTCTTGTAAAGAGGGATTATTACCTCCCTCTTACGATTTGTGATACCCCTACTAATACACCTTAACATCCCCCTAGCCTTACCTACTGCTTTAGAGATCTGCTTGGATGATTTCAGGTAATCTGTGATAATGATTCCCAAGTCTCTTTCTTCCTTTGTGACTGCCAGCAACCTCCCTTCCCAGTCTATAGGTGGCTTCAGGGTTTCTCTTCCCTATGTGCATGATCTTGCACTTCTTTGCATTAAATCCCAGTTGCCACTCTTCTGACCATTTTGCTAGTTTATCCAGATCTCTTCTCATTCTGCCCACCCCATCTGAATCATCTACTCTGTTTCAGATCTTGGTGTCATCTGCAAACAGACAAGCCTTACCCTCTAGTCCATCCGCAAGGTCACTAATGAAGATATTGAAGAGGACTGGCCCCAGGACTGATCCCTGAGGTACATCACTTGTGACTTGTATCTCTTCTGACTGTATACCATTTACCACCACTCTCTGTTTTCTGCCCGACAACCAGTTTGCCACCCAGTTGACCAACTTATGACCCACCCCAAGCCTACCCAGCTTATTTATTAATCTTCTGTGTGGAACAGTGTCAAAAGCTTTGCTGAAGTCAAGGTAGATGACATCAACTTCTCCCCCTTGGTCCACCACTCTGGTTACCCAGTCAAAGAAATCTATGAGATTAGTTGACAGGATCTTTCTTTTGTAAACCCATGCTGTCTTGGATCCTGTGCCCCTATGGATTCCAGGTGTTGCACTATCCTTTCCTTAAGGAGTGCCTCCATAATCTTGCCCACTACTGAGGTAAGACTGACTGGTCTGCAGTTCCCTGCCTCCTCTCTGCTACCTCTCTTGTGGAGTGGGATCACATGAGCCTTTCTCCTGTCTTCTGGGACCTCTCATGTGCTCAGAGACTCACTAAACAGTTCTGCTAATGGCTCTGCTACTTCCACCCTTAGCTTCTTAAGTACCCTGGGATGTATGACATCAGGTCCCATTGCTTTGCCCACCCTGAGCTTAGTGAGCTCTTGTAGGACCCTTTCTTTTGTGAAGAGACTAGTGCTCACCTCCCTACCCCTATGTCCATGGTGCTGAGCTGTGGGCCCTGCCCTACCTTCTCTTCAGTAAATACTGAGCAAAAGTATCTATTTAGGATAGATGCTTTTACAGGGTCCTCCTCCTCACATGCCCCCTTTTCTCCTTTGAGCTTAGCAATACCCCTTCTGGACTTTCTCCTTTCACTAATGTATCTATAGAAAGTCTTGTCACCTTCTTTTACTGTTCGTGCTAGTGTTGCCTGCCTTACTGCCTTCCCTGCTTCCCTTAGGGCAGTTTGGTATGCCTCCCTATCTTCATCCCGCTGTGTTCCCTTATATTTCCTGAAGGCCAGCCTTTTGGCTCTGACCTTTTCTGCTACTGTATTTGAGAACCAAAGTGGTTTCCTTCTTCTTTTACACTTCCTTTTCTGTCTAACACAATGGGGTGTTGCTTCAAGTATTGCATCCTTAATGCTTTCCCACTTTACCTGTACCCCCTCACCTGTGTTTCTTTTTGCCAAGGCTAGCTTAACTCTGTTGGTCATCTTATCAAAGTCAGCTCCTCTTAAGTCCCATATCTTTGCCTTGGAATGGGATGATTTAGATGTAGTGGCCAAATTGAACCATACCATGTGATGGTCACTGGCCCCCAGGTGACCTTCTACCTGGAGATCTGTGATCCCTTCCCTGTTAGTCAGTACTAGATCTAGGATAGCCCTGTCTCTTGTGGGTTGTTGTACCAGTAGTTTGAGGCCCTCCCCCTGCAGGGAATCCACCATGTGTCTAGTTCTGGCATATGTTCCTGCTGGTATTGACCAATCTGTATCCAGCATGTTGAAGTCTCCCATATCAGAACCTCCCTTTAGCTGTCATGTTTTGTATGTCTTCTAACAGTAATGTGTCTATGTCCTCCTCGGTCTGGGGCCTATAGACAACCCCAGTTCTTATAGCTGTCCCATTTCCTGTTTCCAGGGTGACCCACAGTTCTTCTGGCTCCTTATGTGTATTCTGAATTTCTATAGCTTTGATATTTTCATTGACACACAGGCCACTCCACCCCCGCCTCCTTTTGCACCTCGGTCTCTTCTGAACAGTACATAGCCAGGTACCGAAGTCTTCCAAGTGTGGTTACTGGTAAACCACGTTTCACTAATTGCTACTATGTCCAGTTTAGCCTCTGACATTATTGCCTGGAGGTCTGGGGTCTTATTTCCCAGGCTGTAAGCATTTGTGTACATGATTTTTTATTGGCCAGATTTCAGTGTGTTAGTTGTTGGGTGAGGTTTGGCATTTCCCCTGTGCGTCGTATGGGGAGATGGACCTTTTTTCTTACCTGGTGACGCAAATGAACTGCAAACATGCTGAATCCCTGTTTGACCACTAGCTGAGGGGGGAGGGGTGTTCTTCCCATTCGACGTATGGGGTGCTGCACCCCCTCCTCATTTGCTAGTTTAAATATTCTGTAAAGACATCAAACTTCTGCCCCAATGGACTGACTCCCTCCTTAGTCAGATGCAGTCCATCAAATTTAAAGAACTTTCGCTCCCAGAACTGTTGCCAGTTCCCTACATATCTGGGTCCTTTTTCCTGGCACCAACCCTTGAGCCACATGTTTAGCTCCCCTATCTCCCCTTCTCTGACCTTCTGTCCATCTGCCCCCCTCTCCCAGACTGGCAGGATCTTAGAGAAGGAGAAGCCGGATGAAATGGATGATAGTTTGTCACCCAGCCTGGTTAGGTGTTCCTTGGTCTCCACAACTGACTGGCTGGCGAGATCATTAGTCCCTATGTGTACCAGCATGTCAATGCTTTCTCCTGCTTTGTGAACAATTTTAGCAATACGGTCAGTATCTCTCCGTGCTGATGTACCTGAGAGACATCTGACCATTACCCCTGGCTGGAGATGGGTATCAACTCCCTGAATCATGGAGTCTCCTATGATCAGAAATTTTTTGGATTTCCTTTTTGCTTTTTATCTTTTGGTTCCTGATTTGGGTGCATTTTGTTGTGCTAGCTCCTGTGCTGCAGTGTCCTGCTCTGCAGTGTACTCTGCCCCTTTGTTTGATTTCAGAGATAGAGGCAGACACCTGCTTGTAGTGTTTATATGGTTTTTGGAGGTAATTTGTTGGAGAGCACAGAGTGATGCGGTACCTGATTTGCCCCTCCTAACCACCTGCCAACCTCCTGGACCAACTACCCTCTGCGGTCGAGGTTCTTCTGTTGGATGTTGGGGAAATGGCAGGTAGTTCTTATAATGTATTTCCTCTTGAATATGAAATTTGAGGCATGCCATCTCCGCACATGCTGCCTGGAGCTGAGCCATAAGATCTCCAATGGCCCAGCATGTAGGACAGTGTCCTAAATCCTGTAAGACTGTCCTTCTGAAAAGTGTTCCACTGTACCTGCAGTTAATGATATCCATTCCAGATAAGTTTCTGGGTTTATAACCAGATCAGAGTAATTAGAAGGAAGAAAATGCAAGTAATTGTTTGCTTTTGTGTTTTGTTTTCGTATAACTTGTTATAACAAGTTAAATTACTAGTGCCCCTGTAAATGAGCTCACCTTGTGGATGCCCCACTGATCCACCCCTTCCTGCTTTGCCACAGGAAATGTCACAACTGTGGTACCCTATAAAAGGAGTGTAGTGTAGGGTGGTTGGGGATGGGGGTGGGTGGCTGAGCCCTTCCCCTGCTGAAAAAGAAGAACCACAGATGAAAGAACAAGGAGTTAAGAGCAGAAACAGTCAGTCAACAACAAATGCAGTAACACTGAAAGCTTATCCTAATGTTAGATAAAACTGTAAAACCTGTAAAGCACCACCTGTAATAATTTCAGAGAAGATAGAAGGGGGGTCCAAGTAACATAACTTTAAGAATTAAGGAATTAGCTACAAACCAGTTACAAATATCTACAAATTCATGTTCCAGTGAGAGAGTTAGTTGAGAAACTGTTTTTGAGAAAAAGAATCAAATCATCAGAATATAACAGGCAATTGCAGGATTGGCATAACAATGGTAATTGATTAACAAAAAGCAAAAATAACAATGGGCTCAAAATTGAGCCCTGTGGCACTCCTGTATCAATTGGGTAAATAGAAGAAACTGCAGTTTCAGCATTGACAAACTGAGTTCTATTCAGCAAATAATCTCTAAACTAAGGGACCACATTCCGGGAAAAACCTAAGGCACCCAATTTGGAGCAAAGCAAGGAATGATCAATAAGATCAAAAGCCTTGGTCCTGTCCATGAAAACTGACCCCAACATAAGTCCATCATCAAAGCCCTTGAGGGTGGCACTCATGAACCCAACCAAGACTGCCTCTGTCCCATGGTTTTTCAAAAATCCATGTTGCTGGAGACACGAGACATTGTATGTTTCAAGGTACGAAGAGATCTGATTTGCAACTATTTTTTCAAATACCTTTCTCAGTTGGTTCAAAACAGAGATTGGTCTAAAATCATCTGTACATTCCACTCCAGTTTCTTTGGCATTGGAACCACCCTGGGACATTTCCAGGATGAGGGGAAAGAGCCAGAAATCAAACACAAATTAAAGATTGAACACAAATGACCCGCTATAGATGTGGCAATCAGTCTTAAAAAATGCCCATCCAGTCCTTCTCCATAGTCACTATATCTGTTGGGGATTTTTGGTAATAGTTTCAATACCTCTTTTTGAGTGATGATATGAAAATAAAAGGTGGGCCTCCCTCATGATGATTGTGCAGAGTAGGGACACCTGCTGGCTGCTTCAAATTACCAGATTTATAACATGCAAGATCAGAAAATTTGGAACCCAGTAAATTCAAAATTCCCAACTGGATCTGTGACAACTCCATTTATTGTGATTAGCTTCTGTATAGTAGAATTTTCTTTAGGAGAAAGTAACTGATTGACAGAATTCCAAAAACATTTTGGTTCTGACCAATTTCTATCTAACTATTTTTATAAAATTCATTTTTAGCATTCTTAATTAAAGAAATCACCTTATTTTGTAAGTATCTATACCTAGCTAATGAAATTGTAGAGGAGAATTGTTTATAATTAACCCAAGCTAAGTTTCTAGCCTTGATCCAATCTTTAAGAATAGGAGAAAACCATCTATTAAAAGTCCCTCTGACTCTGATCTTGTGTAGGGGGGAAAAATAGTTTTGAATAAGTATCAATTGCTTACAGAAATAATCCAGTGCACTGTCAGGATCTGGGATGGAGTCTATAAAAGACTAATAAATTTGTGATAATTGCAACTGTAAGGCAATAGAATCGACTTTCTTAAAATTTCAATACTGAATAAATTGTGAAGGAACTTCAGATCACAAAATTCAGAACACTGTAAGTGGCTTGGTGATCACTAGTGGAATCGGGCAAAACTCCAACAGATGACACCATATGAGGTCTATTAGTAACAACCCAATCTATGACAGAATGATTTCCAGAGTGCGAATTCAATCTGGTGAGTTCTGAAATTAATTGAAACAAATTGTAGGAGTGTAAAAATGTTTCAAAACCAGAATTATCTGATACTAACCAATTTAAATTAACATCACCCATTAAAACAAAATCAGTTTCAGACACTTGTTCAGAATTCTTATCCAGAACCTCTCTCAAGCCATCTGGGCCACATTGGGTGGGGGAGGTTATAAAGACAGACAATTGTTAAATCTTTTCTACCCCCCATAATTACTTAAATAAACATCCAGTCTTTGGAACAATCAAAATCATTACTGCAACTCACCATGCTTAACTCAATATCCTCTTTATAATAAACAGCAATTCCCCCTCCTTTCTTTTTACTTGGTCTAATAGCTCTTAAAATGCTATATCCAGAGATTTTGCAAAGATTATCAGAAATTACAGATTTAAGCCAAGTTTCAGATAGGCCAATTAAATTGGGGACATAAGGATGTGAAATATATTAAACTTCAGCCAATTTAGGAGTTAAACTCCTAACATTCAAATGAATTATTTTTACTCCATGGAAAACATACCAGGGTTTATCTCCGGATCAATAGGAACAATTTGTATTCCAGGGACCAGTGTTTAACTCAATATCTCCCAATAGAAAAAGCAAATGACATAAGACCAATATCCTAGAAAAAAAAATACTTTCCCACCCCTCTCAAAACCAAGGATTTAGATGCTGGTATAAAATAACAACCACACTCTTTAACGGAATCTCTTTCAAGAAATAATAAATCTTGGGAGTCAATACCAGAAAAAATGCTCCCCAAAAGATTAGACATTGTAAAATCAGACAAAGTAAACTTCCCTCCCTTTTCAGAAGTCACTCTATATAAACTGGCAAAATTACAACTTAATAATAATAAAAAACAATTAAACCTTAAAACATTTCCAGAACAGACCATAATTAAAATATATAACACCAACTGTTTCTACAGAGAAATAAGCTGTAATTCACAAACACATTTCAATAATTCCTGGCTCAGCTCCACTACTCCCTCAGATTCCCTCAGACTCCAGCATTGCATGACCTGTGATAGGAAATACCTTCCTAAAATCATGGGCCCAATATTTAAAACTTTGCCCGGAAGCAAAAATTGCACTGCCTGGCATGCAAAGTTAGCCCACAGCCAAGAGCACGCAATATTCAAAGGAATATCCCAGGGGCAAACAGTGCTGAATATAGCAGGCAAACAAAGATGGGCAAACAGGGTTATGAGTGCAGTGCAAAATTAGCCCAGCAAGGAACACAGCTCTGAATATAACAACGGGCCAGTGCAAACTGCAACAGAAGCCCAGTGCACACAGAAGTGGAGTAAGGCAAAGGTGAACTACATAGCCAATGTGGGAGCTAGGAAAGAGGTGGTGCACAACAACTGCAAACAACATTTCAGGCCACATACTGCAGAACTATGCTATGGTTCCAACAGGTTTGCCCGGGACAAACATGCTTACCCAGCGCTAACATGTTTGCCCAGGGCAAAAACATCAGCCTTGGGCAAAATCTTGCAATATCCAAAACTGATATGCAAATGAGCCTACACAGGCAATCTGAGGGCAAACAGCACATTAGCATGTCATTATGGCCTGATTTGCATGCATTTCCATGTGTAGATTGCCTGGACTATTTCAGGGTGGGCACAGCACCACCTGTATGTCAGACTGGAACTACAGTATGATAGCTGCAGGCTGGAGTTGTACACGGCAGCACAAACTAATGTGCTCCTGGGGACTAGCACCACAGACATGGGTGGCTGTGCTGTATACCACAGACATATTGTTGTGTCTGCTACAGTGTGTATCAGATGCTACAGTACCATAGTAGCTGGTGTTGTGAGGGACATATCAATGCATACAGTGTGTCAGGCAACATTGACCACTGCTATTCACACAATGACAGGCCCAGCTGGCAGGTGTGTTCTGACAGTGTATAACACTGTCAGACTGTCCTGTGACCCACATACACTGTGCTAATGGCATGGGATTCTCACAGTAACATACACATGGCTGGCCTTGTGTGATGGGGTGTATGTACAGGTGTGCTGTATGTGCCTCAGGGGGGCAGATGCATACCATCATACAGGCACTATGCTGTCAGAGGCACTCCCATCACTGGAACATGTGCACTGTGTGGATGGACCCAGCCGTGTGGCAGCACCTACTCTGTGGTGCATCCTGGGCACATGTGCATCCTCCCCTCTGCACCCTCCATCCCCTCAGTGCTGCATGTGTGTGCTGGATTGTGTTGGTGTACCACTGTGGGGGTACTGGAGGTGTGTGCTGCATGTACACACTGACAAGGTGTCCACTGGGCACTGGTGCACCCTCAAATGCCTGGCAGGGTTGGGACTAGTACCAGATGACAGCAATGTGTGCAGTGCCATCTGTGTGCAGCATGTCTTTTCCATGGCATATGCAGTAGCCCAGAATGGCTGTCTGCCCTCTCTGCCTCCTCACTGGCTGCAGGCATCAGGTGCACCATACTGCTGTTGTTGCATACAGCCTTGCTGCCTATTGCTATTGTGTCCATACCCCCTATCCTTGTTTTGCCCAGAGTTAAAACTACCTTTTTCTGGGCTGTAATTTGCACTGTGCTATGTGTTGTGCAAAGCAACACAAACACACTTTGCGTGGCGCTAACATGCTGAATATAGCATAGCACCTCTATTCATGTACACACCCCTCTCTTTGCCCAGAGCATACATTATAATTTTGCCCGGTGCTATTCCAGTTTGCCCACACTATTTGGGCTTTTGAATATAGGGGACCTGCACAAACAGGGTGCAATCCCAGCACAAATGGTTTGCGCCCAGCACAAAGTTTTGAATATCTGGCCCCATATGTTATCCCAGTGCTTACTGATGGACTGTTACCTAGCCCATCGAGCCTATGGGAGCATTCACATAACATGCCCCTTGAATATTAATATTAGAAGTTTTATTTATTTGTTTGTCTGTTTTATTTATGTAGTTGATCATTTATTTATTTATTTATCAATTGTTTAACCAGGTAAACACACAGAGATAAAAAAAAACACTTACAGATGTGACCGGTTGGTGTGGAATCCAGAATTATACATGATACATACAAACATACATTTTTTCAGCAGAAAATGACCACTTGGCCAACCTAATTTGCCCAAATGTTCCCTGTCTGTTCTACCTCCACAAATCCTATCTGGTCTCCAGCAACTCTCCCCTCTCCCTGTCTGTTTTCTAATATACCCCTATGTTTATTTCATGCATGCTTGAAGCCCCTCTACCACTCTAGCCCCCACCACTTCTGGTGGCAGTCTGTTACAGGAGTCTACCACCCTTTCAGTGAGGAAATATTTTCTCACATCTCTCTTGAGCCTCCTCCAGCTTTATTGCATGCCCTCTGGTCCTGTGTGTGCATCCTCATTTGAAAGAGACTCTCCACCTTACCCTGTTTACTCCTGTGAGGTACTTCTAAGGCCCTGTACACACTTGTGAAAGCAGGTTGAAAACTGTTTTATTAACTGGTTTAAGTCTTACTGTGTTAGAGCATCCACACTGCGATGAAACTGTGTTAGAACATGGTTCTTCAACTCCATTTCTGTCCACACTGGGTACTTTTTGGGGTTAGGAGCCTTACTATGCCTACAACTGTGCTATGTCACAGATGGCTGTGTATCCTAGCAGGCCAAGCAGTTCCAATATTGTGCATATCACAACTAGAAGCCCAGTACCAAGCAACACGTCCACACTAGTAACTCAAGCCATGTTTAACTTAAACCATTTTTAAGACCAGGCTAAAGACTAGGTACCTAGCAGAGTTCTAGCATGGCTTTTAAAAACAGTTTAAATCATGCTGTAATGTGGCCACAAACCATGTTAGTGCTTCTTAAACCATTTTAACTTGCTTAAAATGGTTTAAAAAGTCTAGTGTGTACAGGGTCTAAGTCTCAACCATGTCATCTCTTTCTCTCCTCTTTTCCAGGGTGCACAAGTTGAGATCCATCAGCCTCTCCTCATAGGACTTCTTGTGCAACCTCTGCACCATTTTAGTTGCCCTCTTCTGGACAGCCTCTACCCTATGTACTTTCTGTGGTGCAGTCTCCAAAACTGGACACAATAGTTCAAGTGGGAGCATACTAGGAAGTGATATAATGGCAACACCACTTCATTCTTCCTGCTGGAGATACCCCTTTTTATGCACCCCCAGCAACCCACTGGCCCTGCCCATAGCCTTTCTCAATGCACTGCCACCCAAACTGCCATGTCTTTGACCACTCCTTGAGTTTCCCAAAATCCCTAGGCATTTTTTCAACCCCTTCCTGCAGGATCACCCTAGTACAGATTTTGGTCTTATCTGCTAAAAAGCATACCTTCCCCTCCATTTCTTCTGCAATGTCCCCTGTGAAGACACTGAAGAGGAGAGGAATTGGTTGCAGAACTGAACCCTGTGGTATCCTGCTGGTCACTCTCCCATCCTTAGAGTGAGTACTGTTAACCACTACCCCCTCTCTCCTACCCATTAACCACTTTCAAACTCAATTTACCACTCTGGACTCCGCGCCTAAGCTGGCCAACTTCTTAATCAGCCTCCTATGGGGCACTGTGTCAAAGACCTTGCTGAAGTCCAGATAGACCATTTCCACTGCCCTCCCCTAATCTATCTTCCTGGTCATCAAGTCAAAGAAATCTATCAGATTCATTTGTCATGACCTTCTCCAGTGAATCCATGCTGCCTGTGGTCCTGTAGCCAATTGGATTCTAGCTGCTCAACTAGTCTTTTTTCCAGAAGGGTTTCCAGTAATTTTCCCACCATGGAAGAAGGCACACATATAACAACAGGTATATGTGTACATAGTCACATACTTCAGAACTCATCCCTACTGTGGCTCTGTAATGTAAATTGAGCAGAGGTTTCTAGCACACTTCTCAAGCTAGCTTTCCTGTATGCACCATCAACATTGTAAGTATGCTGCAAAAAAATAATTGGAATTGCAATCAACATTTCTGTGCCTGGCTCCTTTTTTCACTGCCTTTGTGTTTTGGATCTGAATATAAATTATCCCAACCTTCCTTTTGTCTCACTTAACTATTGCTATTGAATATGGTCCCCAGGTTCACTGCTTGAAGTTACTCCTGGAAGATCAGGGGTAGTACTGAGATCCCCCTGAATCTGTGTTCTGCAAAACCCAGAAAGAAAGAAGGATGGATTAATAGATAGATAGATAGATAGATAGATAGATAGATAGATAGATAGATAGATAGATAGATAGATAGATGGACATATAGACAGACATACAGACAGACAGATCGACAGATAGACAAGCAGATTTATAAAAAGGGTTGGAAAATCCTTCACTGTGATTCTAATTTTTTTATACTTTATTTTTATTCAGAGAGAGATTAAAAATCAAACATCCTATACGTCTTACTTATAAGTCATCTCAAAACAAAAAAAAGGCAATAAATCATTATCTCGAAAAGTAGAATTTTTATTTTTTAATTTTGAAGGGGTAAAATATTATTAGTAACCCTTGATGTAACATCATTGTATACTAATATACCCCACATAGAGGACCTGGAGTCCCTCAAATTCTACTTGAATACAAGAGAGGCCTTAGACCCACCTACTGAGGTACTACTACAGCTAGCTAAGTTCATTATAGAATGTAACTAATTTTTTTTATAAAACAGAGTTCTACCTACAAAACAAAGGTACAGCAATGGGGAGCAAGCTTTGCCACAATTATGCAAATTTGTTTATAGCCAAGTAGTAGAATGCTGTTGTAAGGAGTGAACAGAAACCACACTTACACCACTTGAGCTTATGGAGGTGCTATACTGATGATATATTCATCATATGGAAAGGCACTTCTAATGAACTTACCAATTTTGTGACATATTTGGAGGACAGTAACCAAAACTTGAAACTTACTGTTACTAGCAACCTGAATAAAATTAACTTTTTGGATTTGGCCATAATGAAGGATAGGGAGGGGAGCTTACCTCAGATTTATTTTTTAAGCCAACAGATATGAACACATTACTACAGGCAAGTAGCAACCACCCATACCACACTATTAGGGCCATCTCTAAGGGTCAGTACACAAGAACTAAAAGAAATTGAGTTTTAAGATGGCGACCACTCTGGGCTAGCCTCTAGCAGCAAATCTAGTTTGTTTTCTTTATTTGTTTTTATTTGAGTTTTGTCTTCATTTTTATTGAGTTTATTTAAGTTTTTTGTCTTGTTTTATTTGATTTTGAATTTACGGAGGATTTATGGAGGATTATTGCTTCCCGTTGTGGCGAGGCGGACTTGGGGATTGTCGAGCTGCCGGTGAATTGAATTGGGAGTTGAGTTGTTTTTGAACCACTTCGGACCACTTTTGTCCATTTGGACTTGGGGATTGTCGAGCTGCCGTTGAGTCGAGCTGTGGGTCGAGCTGTTTTTGGACTGTTTTCGTCTGTTTGGATGGTCTTGTCGATTTCTCGGTGGCTTGCTGCTTGGGGACTCCGTTGGAATTTTCAAGTCTGGATTTTGTTTGAAGGATTTAATTGAATCATTGAGTGGGGCTGACTGAGTTTTCTTTTGCTCGCCCTGCTGTTATACGGAGGGATTTTTGGAATTGCAGACTTACGGCTCCGTTGGGCAGGCACTGGATCTAATCATTGACTGGGTGGAATTATACTCTGTTTCCTGCTGACTAACTTTTATCAAGGGATGGTACGGCTTCAAGCTAGTGTTGATGGCATGGACTTGTACTACCCCCTGAAATTGTGTTATTTGGAGTCATTTCTGGTCCACCATCAGTGGACCATTATCGTTTTTTGGTTGAATGCCAGTGGATTTTTACCATTTCTATGCTGACCTGATTTTATCGTTGGACGCTGGATTTGATTTAGTGAACTTCCTGAGTGATGGTTCGAGTGTGTGTCTGAACATAAAATTGGAGTAATTTTGAGATGTAGCTCTTTATTTGGGATTGGAGGGGAGGCCTTTATCCCAGGGGCAGACTGTTCGAGGTGTGCAGCGGTGCAGGGGTCCTGATCTTGTTCCACCAAGAAGTTGGTGGTAGAGTTCAGTTACCCTAGGATTTCTCCCCGGGGATCGCTGGAGAGTATTCCCAGAGGGAGAACCGTTAGCAAGAGCAGTAGATCCGAATTGGTCTACCTAGCAGGATCCACTGAGGCTTTCTCCTGGCCCTGAGAGCTACTGAACTACTGAGTTGGACTCCCTTTGTCTGGATTGTTCTCCATAAACCATGGTCAGATGTTATTTACTCTTAATTTAAATTGTAGCATTTAGAGTGCTTTATTAGGTGTGCACAGTGAGAGTGTGCTTTGTACCTTAAATTTGGCTATATATTAATTTTCTTATTGAAGTAGATTTTTATTTGGTTCTTTTTTGTTATTTTTAAAATCTGTGAGGCAGTGAGAGTGCCTCTTTAGGTCTGGGCACAGTGAAAGTGTGCCTAGTACCTTGAGCTTGGTCATTTATCATTTTAATATTTCTTTAATTTTGTTAAGTGTTTCTCCCTGTTATGTGAGAGGTGGGAGGGGGGTTGTTTTTAGGGTTTATTTCTTTTCTTTTTCCTTTTGGTTTAATTTAATTTAAAATAGTATTGCTGTTTTTTAAACTTTGGAGAATATGTGCTGGGACCGAGTCTCTGTGGACAGGCGCTACTCCCCCTCTAGGCTGAGGGACCTGCGCCCCTTTGACTGCCCCCCATTGAAACCCAAGGTATATACTCACTGTTGTGCCTTGCGAATTGTACGTGGGAGGAGGAGAAGGAGGGCAGTTTCTCGCCTGGGGGTTGGAGCGGGGCGGATGAATAAGGGTGGTGAGGTCTAGGAGACACCCTGGGGTGAAATGGGTCCAAGATAGGGGTTTACAATGCTTGGTTCCCATACCCAAGGGTTCCACTGATAGTGGGCAAGTGGCCCGTTCCTCCACAGCCTCTCATCCAACTTGAGCGGTGTTATGCAATGCCAGGTCTATAAAAAACAAGACAGCAATTATTGCTGATCTTGTTGAATGATCTGACCTGGCTTGCATTACTGAGACCTGGCTGGATGGGAATGCTGGTCCCATATTGGAGTCAGCTATTCCAGCCGGGTACTCGGTGATACATTGCCCGAGATTGGATTGAAGGGGGGGTTGCTATTTGTTTTAAATCGAAGTTGGGCCTTGTGGAAGTTCCAGTGGTGACCCCCAGATTCTTTGAGTGTATCATGGGTGCAGGTGTGGGCAGCAGAATTCTCCTTGTTTATCATCCACCCAGTGATGAGAAAGCTTTTCTGCAGGAAGTTGCAGACTTCTTTGTCGACCTGGTGTTGGAGCCCTCCAGGTGGTTGGTCCTGGGGGACTTCAATGCCTGGGTCGACGAACTCTCGCTTTTTGGCCAAAACTTCCTCCAACTGATGATTTCATTGGGCTTCACACAGGTTGTTACTGCTGCTACCCATATTCAGGGTCACTCTTTTGACCTGGTGTTCACCCTGGGGATGGAGATCTTTGGACAGGTGGTGGAACCAGTTGGGTGGTCTGACCATCACTCCATAAGGTTCAATTTCACGTCCCCCCCCTTGAGACAAACCCCTTTGGAGATGGTCCAGTACCTTCCTTTGAGGTGAGGGGAGTTACCCCTGTGGTTCTGGTGACGGTGCTGAACCTATCGAGTCGGCCTATGGAGTGCATGGATCCAGATGTCTTAGTAGTACACTATAATAATATGGTGTTGAGGGCTCTGGATTCCATAGCTCCTGTCCGTGATCGCCCCCTCTCCCTCCGCCCTCGGTCCCCTTGGTTTGATGGGATGTTGAGGGAGTTGAGGAGGGTTGGGCAAAGATTGGAACACTGCTGGTGGAATTCGGGTCTGGAAGATGACAGGCTTAGATTGATGGCCCATTATATGGATTATCAATCAGAAATCTCCCGTAAGAAGGCAGAGTTCCTGTCCAGGGAGATAGCTGCATCAAGGACTCGGCCAGCTCAGCTCTTCTGGACCGTGGACAGATTATGCAATCCAACCTGTCTGCAGGGTCGGTGAGCCTTTTCACAAATAAAGTGTGATGAATTTGCTCAGTTCTTTGACGATAAGGTGTCATCGATCAGGTCAGAGATCTGCAGTTTGCATTCAAATGAACATGGCAGTGGTCAATGTGAGGTTACAGGCCCTCGATCTATCTGGATGGATTTTGACCGGCCAGCGATCCTGGATATTAGGAAGATTGTCCAAGGCTTGTGACAGACTTACTGTAGTATGGATCCTGGTCCTACATGCCTCCTTGTGAGGTGTATGGATGTGATCGGACCAAACCTTGCTGAGATAGTCTGGTGCTCTTTGGACCAAGGGGTGTTTCCAGAGTCTCTAAAAGAGGCTACTGTGACACCACTTTTAAAGAAACCTTCCCTTGACCCAGACTATCTGCTAATTACAGACTGATCTCTAACCTGCCCTTTTTGGGCAAGGTTATTGAGAAAGTAGTCGTGTTGCAGCTCGAGGACTTTCTTACCACCCATGAAGTCTATGATCCTCTCCAGTCCGGTTTCAGAAAGAGGCATAGTACTGAGACGGCATTGGTTCGGGTACTTAATGGTCTCCTAATAGCAAGAGATCAGAGAAGCCGTTCGATCCTGGTTCTTCTCCATCTCTCTGCAGCATTTGATACCGTGGACCATGGGATGTTGTTATAATGCCTTTGGCTGTTCTGTGGACTGTCAGGGACAGTCCTCAGATGGTTCCAATCTTTTCTCATGGGCAGAACTCAGAGGGTAGTATCCGGAATTTTTTCCTCAGCTCCCTTTGCTTTGTCCTGTGGGGTGCCGCAGGGTTCTGTGCTTTCCCCCATGTTGTTCACGGTATATATGCTGCCATTGGGGGTCATTATAAGGCATTATGGGCTGAGTTTTCACTGCTATGCAGATGATACTCAGCTCTATATGTCCTTTGTACCCGAACAAAATGATGCTTTATCAGTCTTTAACAACTGCCTCGCTGAGATTCAGGGCTGGATGAGTGCTAACTGGTTAAGACTGAATCCGGATAAGACCGAGGTGCTGGTGGTGGACTTAGGTCACCGTGCAGAGAAGTTGTCTCCTGACTTCCTCCGCCTTGTGTTGGGGGATAAACAGTTGAGACCTTCTGAACAGGTGCGAAATCTGGGCATAATTTTTGACGGCGAGCTGACACTGAAGGCACAGGTGTCGGCCGTTGTCAAGTCTTCCTTTTACCATCTGAGGAATATTGCCCAGATAAAACACCTTGTTCCATGTGATAATCTTCCTGTATTAGTCCACACCTTTGTTTCCTCGCGTCTAGATTACTGCAATGCTCTATATCTAGGGTTGCCGGGGGTGGATCTCCATCGCCTGCAGCTGGTGCAGAATGCTGTGGCCAGGTTGTTGATGGGGCTGCCAAGAACTTGCCATGTCACAGCTGTGCTGCATGAACTGCACTGGCTGCCAGAGTGATGGAGAATCACCTTCAAGGTTGCATTGCTGACCTATAAGACCCTACATGGTCAGGGACTGGACTACTTGCAAGATCTCCTATGGCCTTACCGCCCTCTTCGCTTGCTCCGCTCTGCCGACGAGGGATTGCTAGAGGTTCCCAGAGTTCGTCTTCAATCATCTGGGGCCAGAGCCTTTTCTTTCATGGCCCCAACCCTGTGGAATTCTCTACCTCGTCAGATTCAAGAGTGCCAGTCCACAGAGCAATTCAAGGCTTCTTTAAAAAGCTATTTATTTGAAAAAGCCTTTGATTAGTCCAACCTATTGTTTTTTAA
This sequence comes from Neoceratodus forsteri, assembly GCA_016271365.2. Lineage (NCBI taxonomy): Eukaryota > Metazoa > Chordata > Ceratodontiformes > Ceratodontidae > Neoceratodus > Neoceratodus forsteri. Next base: position 961,482,094 of record CM028132.1, on the reverse strand, counting down.
TTGTTTTTAAATGTATATTTATTTGTTGGTTGTTTTATCTGTATTGTATTCGCGCTAAGACAATTTTGAAAAGCGCTTTATAAATAAAATTTGATTTGATTTGAAATTGTGGGAATGAGAAATTATATGAAGAAAGGGCAAAAGAACTTACAGGCAGGCTAAGAGAAAGGGGTTATGCAGAGAATGTGATTATGAATGCTAAGAAAATGGTCGGTGCCACACCCATAGATGAACTACTAATAGAACCCCCCTTCCCGAACAAAGAAATGAAACAGGATGCACAACTATGCTTTGTCAGGATTTATAATCCCCAGTCAAGACAGAGCTTGTAGATTATTAACAGACATTGGCATATAGCATTACAGGACCCAGGCCTGAAAGAACTAGAAAAGGAGAATCTTAGATGTGTATATAGAAAAGGACAAAGCATTAAATATGTTGTTGGGCAATCAGTACAACCAGTGGATGAGAGATCTACAATGTGGCTGCCCCACAGAGATAACTTAAGCAATAAATGTGGTCATTGCAAATATTGCCCAAAGGTGAAAAACACTAGAACCTTTGTTAACCCAGTGACAGGTAAAGAAAATAATGTCAGAGGGTTTATGACATGTAATACATGTGGCTTGATTTACTTAGCTGAATGTAAATGTGGTGCCTATTATATAGGCAAGACCAAAAGGGCCTTTAAAACATAAACAGAGGAGCATTCCAGGGCAAGTGAGAAACAGGACAAGAAAAAATGCTCTGGGCGTGCATGTTTTAAAAAGCAGAAACAAAACAGAGCATCAGTTTTCATTCACTGGGTTAGAAAAACCTGTTTTGTCCAGGAGAGGGGGAGATTATAATAATCTACTACTAAAAGGAGAACAGTTTTGTGTTTATTCACTGTAGGCCATGAATGGCAAAGGCCTGAACGGTAGAATAGAAATAACACCATTCCTGAAAAAGTGAATTAAAATAGTCTGCTTTACACTGTATTTCTGATAACTGTATACTGTATATGAAGATTATGTCTGGTACTGAATTTTTGGTTTTATTTATAGTAGCTTATTAACTGTTTCTATTTTCTAATTATTTCTATAATATTTTTATTCTTTACAGACATGCACCAGTCACATTATGTGGTGTTGTTTTCCTTGAAAACAATGCTATCTACTGGACCAGATGAATGAGAAAGTCGATACGCTGTTTGTGCTCACTTGTGTTTTATGGCATTTTTAACCTTTGGAAACTTCAAAAAAAAGAAATGTTACTGCTGCACATTGAACCAACAGCTGTGGGTGAGTCTTTCATTCATTTATAGCAGTAACTGTATCTTTGCTAAAAACCTTGTGCAGGTGCCGGCCCCCCCATGTTTCCACAGATCACATTGTTTACAATTTAATTTGACTGTGGCACTGCAGTCCCCTGGCGTGGTTGCACCCTACTGCATACACAGCATATATATGTAATCTGAATCGAGAGCACATTTCATTTAAAAAAAGAAGTAATTTTATCTTTTTCATGCTCCAAGCTTTAACCATCTCAACTAAAAAGAAATTATTTTGAAAAAGTTATCATTTCATGCAAAAGTTTTTCTTCTTAAAGTATTATTAAATGGAGTAATATCAAGCAGACATCAGTTTAATTATATCAGAAAGATCATGTCCAAGTTGAAAATTCAAGTAAACATTGGAATATATTGGGTGTTATCTGTTATTTTATCATCCTCTTATTCCTCTTGGTTGGATCCCAAATCTGTAGGCAGAGCAATATTTTTTTCATAGAAAGCCCGTGCTGTATCTACATCAACAAAAAAACAGTCTAGTCTGAAAGGTAACTTTCCAGTTGGCAGTGGATTGCAAGACAGCTATTATCCCTGCCTCAAGAAATTCAGTTCTTAAAGTGAGAAAGCACTTCCTGCATCTTCAAATAGCAAATCAAAAGTCAGGATACAAATAAATCTTGGAGTCCTCGTTAAAAAAACATTTTTTTTTTTGCTCTGGCAGCCTGGAGCATTTTATTGCTTTGATCTGTAAAAGCAAAAGTGCAAATCACATACCTTGCCCCAGGCTCAGATACAGATAATGTATCTTGTTTCTGTTGGTCTTTTCTCAACTGTGGTGTAAATACAAACTGCAGCATTATAGGTTACTCAGGCAAAAAAGCTAAGGTTAAAATCCTCTCCATTTCAAATGTGAGGTTCAGATCTGATCACATAACTATGGTATATTGGAGCACAACACACAGCCAAACACTTTTGTTTTGTAACTCAGAAACTATCTTCTGTAATCTATTAAGATTTTAATGTTTGAAACAAAAATGAGGGGGACAACCAATGGCCCAAGGGTAGCATGTTGCACTGATATGCCAGCAACCTGGGTTCAAGTGCAATTTCAAGAGTGGACACTCAAGCAGCCAAACCTGGACATGCACTGTCAATGGTAGTGCTCCTCAGCCTGGGCAAGATCAACACCACATTCCAACTCTGCAGAGACAGCCAGTGGAGAGACAGAGAGCTTGCTCACCCATTAGGGATCATGCTGTTTGCACCCAATGTTGCCATTTGGTGATTCTGTGGTGTTAAACAGTTGGCTTAGGGAACAAGAGAGAGGAATTGTGACACCATCTGAATGATATTAACTGCTACTCAGGGGTCTCTCTCCATGGTGACCCCTCCTTGGATGAACAGTGTATGTAGTGATTGATGCAGGTGGGAGGTTACTGGGAGATATGAAAGACCCAAAACATTAAGAATGGGGGATATCCAATGTCTACTGCACAACCACAGAGTTCCTGCCTGATGCATTCCCCTTCTGGGATTCTGGACAGTTCTGGGACCCTGATAGGGATAGGAGGGGGATTTATCATGGTCATCAAAGAAACACCAGCAATGGAAACTCTGCATAGTACTTGAGTTTTTTAATTTGTGTATGTGTGTAAAGAGGATCCCTTGAGTGAAAATAGCATGACATTATTTACTTACTTTATTTAATTTAATGGATTTTCATTTTTAGGGCCTAGTCGAAGTTTTTTTTATATATGAGTAAAGGTTGCAGCCATGGTTGTGATGGAAATTAAGAATTATACAATGAGCAAGAAAATACTGGCTCCTGATTGACTGGCTGGCATGATTTACAACATGTAAATTATACAATTATCCCAAGGGAAGAAGGGCCAGTCGCCAGCCGACCAAATCAGGAACCCCCAATGAAATCGCTCTGGCACCCCAAAATGATAAACCACCAAACTGACTCCCGCTAAACGGGCGATGTTGAAGTGGGACTTCCAAACAACCTTTGCTTACTCGACGCGCCACAAAACTCCCCGCATCTTCATTTATTTAGTTATTTATTTATTTTAGTCTTTGGTAACTGGGTAAGGCCCACTAGGCACAAGTGCCTGTTTTCAGAGGCAATCTGGGAGCACTGGGCAGTTAAGTGACTTGCTCAGAGTCATACAGTATGCAAGTGGAGGTTGTGAGAATCAAACTCAGGTCTAGTCTGCTTAATGTATCAAGCATGTTCACACCTCATTCTTCTAACCTCTGGGCTATACTGCTAGCCCATTTAAGACTCCTTAGCTATCGAAAAACCAAGCCATAAACTGACAATACCCCATTCAGGGCATAAGCCTCTTAAATGACAGTACAGTTGCTTCTGCCCACCTCCACAACACTGCACCTCCAGTGACCACTTGCTGCCTTTCTTATACAAAGCCTCTTCTCAGTTGAAAGAAAAAACAAGAAAACATTCCTTGTGCTTTCTGTTTCCCAGTCCTGCCATCACTGACACTTCATCGCGACATCTGCATATGAAGCCACATAATCGCAAAGCCACTAATTACCATCAACTCCATTCCCAGATCGAAAAAACTCAGATCCTTTTAAACCATGATTAGAAAAAGCTCTCCAGTGACTGCAATGTCAAGCCAGACTCTTAATGATCTCTCACTGGCAGCGCTTTCAGGCTATCAGTCTCTCACCTCCCAGAACAGTTCGCTTTCTTAGTCCAAACCGCCAAGAAAAAAAATCAAATGAAGCACTGCAAATGAACCAGCCAGAGGTACTTTGTGATTTGGAACTTATTTAAGCAGTATACTCTTTTGCAAAGTTTAACATAAATACCATACTCCATGTGTTCATTGTAGCAGTCCTGCAAGTGTCTGTAGTAGTAGGTAGGGATGGATGCCCCTAGCAACAAGGAACTATTTTTTGTCTGGCACAGGAACCAAGTCAATAAAAATAATTAAAAATACCAAAAAAAGGCCGTCCCAGTGGCACTGAGGGTTGAAAGCTTAGACGCCACTCGCAAACTCCATGCCGGCGACCTGGGTTTGGTAGCAGACTCGGATCGCCGTGGATCAGCCGGGAGAAAGGCTTGACCGTCCCATGACAGCTCACTGTCTCCAGGGGGTGGGGTGGAGGCCAATGCCCATCACGGTTGTGTGACTCTTGGTCAGAGGCTTGGGGGGCGCAAGCCCCAAATAGAAGGGACAGGTGGCTTTGACGTACAGTGGACATCGGCATCTTAATGCCATGACATCAGGGGTTCGCACTGTGCTGGGAGGAAAAATGGAAAAACACCTGTTGGCTCCAGGATGATGGGCTTCTCGGAGCATGCCTCCGATCGGCCCCTGCTCACCAACCACCTTCAGGCCCAATGAAATGAAGGATCATGGGGGTTCTCAACCCACATTGTCCCTGCTTGGGGGGGTAAACCAAAGCTACATGGGGGACTGGGAGGTAGGTACTGGTGAGCAGGTGGTAGGACAATGGCCCTTTGGATGCCCTAGAATGGTCGGAGTCGGCAGGTAGGAGGAAAGGTACAATTTAAAAAAAAAACTTTTTCTTTAGCACCAAAAAGGAGTGGGGGATATTGTATATTGCAATACACTACTAGAAGGTGTGGGTGATGGCAGTATTTACCATTGTACTTCTGGTGTGGTTCATTCACTCTTACAATGGCCTTGTGACTGAACCACACAAGGTGTGGGTAAATCCTGCCATCACCCACACTCTCTTGTGATATATTGCTTAAGTAAGTGGCTCATGAATTTTGTGAGTTGCCCTGGTTGGCAGGGTCTTGTTTTTAGCCATTGGTGGTGTTCTCTTACTGCCATGGCTAGAACCAAGTCTCAGCCAATCAGGACACAGGGATTTCCTTGCCCATTCCATACAGTGCAACCCTCCATGGAGGAGGAGAGTGTCCACTGGGATGCTCAGTCCTCCTTCCCCTGGCTGGTCTCAGATGGCGCAGGCTTGTTCCTCAACTCAGGTCACTGGTATCATGAACAGCAGCCCTGCAGCTGCATAGGTGGGCTGGCATATACACAAGCCAAACAGTATAAAAGATGAGTCTTTACTGAGGACAGAAGAAACACTTGGCATGTTCCCACATCTTTCTGGTTTTAGACAGAAGTGACAGCGCACTATACAGCTGGTCCCTGAGAGTGAGTAGCAGGCAGATTCTCCTGCAGCTGCCTTACCTCACTACTGCAGTGCTACCTGCTCTACTTCACTTTGCTGGGTAACAGTGTGGTCATAAGATGGGGGCGGTGCTAACATGATGACATCATTAACATCACACATCAGATGTCATCCACGAGACCATACCCACCCTCATACCAGCACTATATAAACTAGCTAGTTCAGATGCTCATAATGCTACCGAATGTCTGACAAATGCTCCCAGGGAGGAGACAGCAGCAATTTTGGTGAGTAGCAGTGGCTAACCCGAGATGTGTTTAAAACCTTGAACTTGAAAAACTGAATGACTAAAGTGAATTTTTTTTCTAAACTAGTGAGGAGGCTCAGAGGCACTTCAGAAAAAAGATTGCCCTACAGTCACTAGGTATGATAAACACTTGTAACACCCCTCCCAAGTTGGGAGCTTACCTGTGCTCCTGCTGCCACCTGTCAGCTTCTGTAGCTGCTGGCTCTTCTCTACCCCGACCTGATCCTGGACTGCCACCCACTTGCCCAACCAATTATAACCACAAACCCAGGCACCAACCTATATTCCCTGAGGCAGCACCACCTGTGGGGGGTGTGCAGGTAGAAGGCAAGGGGTGGTTATACATCACTTGAAATCCTTACTGGCTCTAAAAAGTAAACCACCACATTTTTGAATATAATGAACACTATAAATTTTGTATTTTTTTGCCACAGATGAAAATCTCTGGTTCGCATAAACCAGTAACGAACTGATCTGATAAGACAGCATGTATATTTCACATTTTCATTAAGGCACTGAAACTAAGATGAAACATTTTTATTTATTTTATGTTTTTATTTAAACTGTTACCAGGTTAGCAATATGAGCCAAGGCCCTTTTTCAAATGTGACCTGGGACCGTACATGACAGTCAAGATGTTAGATAGGACAGGAATACACACATACATTAACATATTACAACTTATTATAAACAGTCACATGTCAAAGACTCAACATAATGCTGTCTTAATAAAAATTTGAAAGTATCATGATTAAGATTTTGATGTAAATTTGTTGGTAAATTATTTCAATGAGTTGGAGAAGAACTGGAAAAAGTTGACATACCCATATTAGTGGTTCCCTTAGGAGCAGCTAATCTTGATGTGTTATTTGAGCTTATAAAATGGGCTCAAGAAATCCTGTAACCTGATTGGCTACAACATCTTCTGAGCCGTGACCTTATCAGAAGGTATTGTAGCCAACCGGCACTACCCTCCAGTCCTGAGCCCCACAACACTACGGAATCCGTGAGCTGTGCCACTGCAAAACAGAAACACAAGCTGGCACAGCTCACACATTAGAAACAGCACTTCCTCATTACCAGTGAGGCAGCAGCTGAAAAACCACAGCAATAGAAAAAAATTACTTCTATGGCTACCTTCCTGCACAACCACTGCACAAGACTCGTAATATTGAATGTAATTGATTTTTACTCACTCCCGGTCAAACAGTTCGCGGCAGTAGCAGTCCAACGGTCCCGTTCCTCAAACTGCTAGCCAATACACATGCCTCGGTGATCTTCAATCCTGATTCAAGAATTTACCTACAATCCAAAGACCACAGTAAACAATACAAAAATAAAATAACCGCATTTCAAACATCTTTATTTTTTTACCATGACCATTCCGGATTCAAATGCACAAAGCAGAAATCACAGCATATGGTGGCTCAGAAGGACATGCTCGCTTTCGCTTCTGCAACGGGACTAGAGCACAACCGCAGAAAAAGCAAGAAATACTCGCAAAGTAAAAAAAATTAAAATAAAGTAAACTAAACGTACTTTGCTTGATTTTCTGTGTGTGTGTGTGTGGGGGGGAGCAGACACTCGTGCCTACTAAAATTGTCCACATCAGTCAGCACAAACTGCCAGCTTGCTCTTACACCCCTTACAATGAAACCACCCTCTCCCTCTGTGTGAAATGGATCCTATGTTCCTCAAGCACTATATGACCTGTTATTTAAAACAAGTAGTTAACACTTTTAATCCAGTGTCATTTAACTGTTCAGTGATTGCTAATGAATCAACTTAGGAACTATTTTATCTTATTTTTAAGACTGTTCTCAAATAAATATGTTCAACTTAAAAACCGCACAACTCTGTTTCTACTTTTATTTACAAAAATACAGTGCCCATTTTACAAGTGGAATAAGACACTCCACGGTGTGGTTTATGGCTTGATAAGAGCACTTCCCAGGTGCTAAAGTCACTCTAAGTACCTGCCTATTACTAAGACCATGCCAGGTTTTACTGCTTCAAACCAATTTTGTCATGTCTTATTCTCTACATAAAACCCTATCAGAATTCTTTATTTCTATCAATGAGTAAAAAGGAGAATGGATCCTAATTTTAAGACATTGTGGGTTAAGCAAATTAAGCTGTAAAGACAGTATAAATTTGGGGGCAACCAACCCGATAACTGGTACAGCACACAGTGATGTGTCTGGAATGGTACTTTCAGAGCAAATCTACAAATTGTATGAAAAGTCTTTTCCATCTTGGCTAAACCCTGGAACAAACAGGAGTTGTAATTCATTATAGATAACAGTACATCTGTGAGAGAGTTCTGCAGTTTATACAGTACTCCCAATCTTTGATTAATTTGCCTACATGTAGATTTTATATGCGATGAGTAAGATAAACAGGGATCTAATAAGATCCCCAGATATTTAAACTGCAAAACCTGTTCCAAACCAACACCAGTGGAATCTTGCACTACAAGACGATTGCTATTAGCTAATCTTTGTCTAGACCTGAAGAGTATATTCTGTTTTGTTTTTTGTTTTTTTGCTTTTTAGCAACAAATGGTTAATTTTTAGTCATGTATTCATAATTCATAGAAGCTATTACCTCTTCTGAAGAAGAGCTACTATAAAGGATGATGTCATTCACGTACACTAAACTATTAGTTTGTACTAACAATGTTGGAAGGGAATCAACAAAGTCCAGGAGGGTAGCATCTTTCAGAAGAAGAGAGGTGTAAGAACAAGGGGACACAATTTAAAGATAGAGGGGGGATGGCTCAGGGGTAATGTGAGGAAATCTTTTTTCACGGAGAGAGTGGTGGATGCATGGAACTGCCTTCCTGGGGAGGTTGTTGGTTGCTAAAACAGTGGGGGAATTCAAACATGCATGGGACAGACATAAGGCAATTCTAGTGGGGGGTGGCAGGAAGTAGGCTGCTGGTTAACTAGGATCTGCAGCTTATCCAGTAGGTAGGGAAATGGGCAGACTGGGTGGGCCAAGTGGTCCTTATCTGCCGTCAAAGTCTATGTTTCTGTGTTTCTATGTTTCTATGTTTATCTACAAATACTGAAAATAAGAGGGGCCCCAGTATTAATCCCTGGGGCACCCCTACCTCCACAGTTCTCCTACCAGACATCACCCCCATGGTAGTTCACCATTAGAGGGTGACCAGTTATCTAGCTCCTGAACCAATTTAAAGGAGGGTCCCTGACTCCAATGCATCCCTGTCTCCTGAGTAGAACTTGGTGATTAGAAAAATGTGTAAGGGGATGCATGTTGCAAGCATCAGGAATTAAGGTGGCTCATGATTTTAAGAAGGTGTATTGTTCTGACCAGACAGCCCTCATACCAGCACTATATAAACTAGTTAGTTCAGATACTCGGAGCATTAGTGAATGCCTGACAAATGCTCTGAGAAAGGAGATAGCGGCAGTTTTAATGAGTGGCAGAGGCTATCTCTAGAGATGTTTAAAACTTTGAACATGAAAAATTGAATGGCTGAAGTGCTGTTATTTTTATAAACTAATGAGGAGGCTCAGAGGCATTTCAGGAGAAAGACTGCCTTACAGCCACTAGGTACGATAAATACCACTTGACATCATTGCTGGCTCTAAAACGCAAATCACAACACCTTTTGAATATATTAAACACAATGTAAAAAAATGTTTTTGGTACAGGTAGAAAACACTGACTCACATAAAGCAGTAATGGAATTGCTCTAAGACCATGTGTCTATTTCACGTATCTCTAAAGCTCTGAAACTGAGATGAAGCATTTGGTGTTTATTAAAATGTGTAACGAGATGCATGTTGCAAGCATCCTTAAGGTGGCTCATGATTTTAAGTAGGCTAATAATTGTTGGAGAACGTTGCCCTACTAACATGAACACTGCCACTTGTATGTAAAAAGGATATAGTTATTTGGACATCTCTTGATGCTGAATGTAACTGTGACTCTATAAACTTGCAGATCTTGATTTAAAATGCACATGATAAAGCGCTCTTTGAAGAGACCTCAGAAAACAGGTCCAGTGGTGTGGCCGGTATGGCTACCACCCACCATGCCAGCGACCTGGGATCAGAAGCAATCTCATGTTGCTGAGGGCTGTTCGGGGGGGCGGGGGGTAGCATTGAACATCCAGCAGACTGCTCTCCTTTCTCTGGGAAGGGGGAGATGTTGGCTTGAAGACTCTGTTGTATGACTGCCACCAGGTGAAGGCACTGCAGAATAGGAGTAACAATGAGGGGAGGGAGCTGCAGCACTGTGAGTGTGCCTCCATGCATGTGTGAGTCACTGAGCACCCCAGCACTGGAGGACAACTGCAGGAAAATGGTGGTGAGGTGGATGCGTATGAAGTCCTGCTTGCTGTCCCTCACCCACTCCACCATCAGGACCCAGAAGGAAGCTCTGTACCGAATGTAAGATCCTGCATGGGTGATAGACAGTGGGGGATGATGGGGACAGGTGGAAGGGAGCCAAGTCTGCCTCAGCTGTGGACAAACACCTGTATCAAAAAAAAAGAGAGACCTTAGAAAACAGCAGTGAATAGGAACAAGCAGGGAGATCAGTAGTTATATGATACAGACTGTTTAACATTCTGAAATTAAGTCAATTGATTTACCAAGATGTCTGAGTTGTTTAAGCAATCAGGCATGGCCAAGGGTTAGACTAACAGTCTGTTAATCATCCCCTCGGGATGTAATGCACCTCATGCTATATTGCCCAAGGGGGTGATTAATTGACTGTTAATCTAACTCCTGGGAGTGCCTTATTGCTATCATAAAAAAATTATTCCAAAAGAAAAATGCTAAAAGTATACTTTTTGAATGCTTTCCTCATTTAGAGGGACATTTTTAATAAAATAGTTCTTCCACCAACAGTTTAAGAATGCTGGTTCGAAATCAGAGTACATCATTCCAGTCATTCAGTAGTGCTAGAGTATGGAATGTATGTTTTTAAGGCACCACCACCATTTCCCTGATGAAGGCTTTATAGGAGAAATGTTGGGCCAGTGTATGTCTGACATGGCTACTAAATAAAAGAAAACATATAAGAAAAGATTTGAGTTGGTGTAGCTTTCATCTCATTTGGTGGACTTTGGGTTGGCATGTACCCATTTTGTGAATGCAGGAATATACTCAAGGGTTTGTGGGTTGTGCTGTATGACCCACTCGATGGGTGATTAAGCCTCCAACCCACCCCACCTCATGGATTACAACAACACAACCTTGTTGGGTTATATTGCTTACATAACATGCAAGAAAATATACATTTATTTATTTTTAAATGTTTTACCAGTAAATGCTTCACTGAGCAAGGCTCTGTAACCTGGGAACCATGTCCCAATAGGCTACTACCCCTGTCTGTCACCCACAATGCAGGCTGAGGAGTCTGGGTTCTTGTTTGGTTGATAAAAGGGGCTCAATACCAACAGCAGAACTTTTTGCGCAGTGACTCCACTCAGGGTAACTTTTAAGTGGGTCTGATGACAAGCTAGTACAACCCAGTGGAGTGTCATATCTACCCACTGCCCCAGCCAGTGGTCCCACACATAGATTAGCATAAAACACTTTTCTTTGCATTCAATGGTACAATTATTGGTGAGTGTGAATAATATGCTCACAGTAGCCACACTTACCAACAGGGTCTTGACTTCCGGAACACACACTGTGCACCTGTAAAAAATGGTTTTCAACAACAACAATGCATCTTTTAGCATCCAACCATAAACTAGCACTTGGTAATAATATGCTCATAGACAATGATAGCATTTAACAACAAACCTTATTTATTTGGGGACTTAACAATGGGATAAGGGATGCAAAGTAAGCTGATTAAATGGCATTGTTGATTTGACTCAACATTAAAACAATACATTCAGTCTCCCTGGACAGTTCCAGTTAATTGCAATGGGTACCTAGATTTCCACAGTTGTACCCCAGGCACATTAGAGCTGATTGGCTGTCGTTGGGGCCCTTAAACAAATGAATTCTAATTATTTATTTTAACATTTTCTGTGAACCACAGGCAGAAACTTTTAAACAGCAAACAATTGTGATTCCCAGGCCCGATGGCCTGCACAACAGTTAAACAGCAAGCTGGCAATTGAAGAACAAATGAGCTTGGCAAAACAACTTTTATTCTGGTTGCAGGGACAGGCCCTGAATTTACTCATGGTACTGTGGCTCCTTGAGCTGGCAGTGTTGTCAGGCTGATTCATACTGGAGCAGGATCTGATCCACTGACTCTCAGCTGCAGGCCGCAAATCTTCTGTCCTTCTGGAGCAGGACCAGCACACAAGGGCCAGGGCTAACACAACTCACCTCCACGTCTAGGATTCCCTCCCAGAGATGGCCGCAACCCAGGCTGAATGTTGCAGTGGTAGCTGACTCCCCCAATCTGGTCTTCAGACAGTGGCAACTCAGAGTCACAACACAACATGTCTTAGGAGCCTCTTAGGATGTGGGCTCTGCATGAGCAGTCTCTGACACAGTTTCAAATAGGACACACAGCTTACCCACTTTGTAGCTGGTAGACTCTGACAGTAAGTTGGCACAGTTTTCTCCCAGTCTCCTCCTCCAAACAGCTGAGCAGGAGGCAAACTCTGTAGCCACAGGTTTTAGCTTTAAACAGCAGTCCCTGTGGCAATATTCTCACCATAGAAACATAGACTTTGACGACAGATAAGGACTGCTTGGCCCCCCTAGTCTGCCCATTTCCCTACCTATTGGATAAGATGGAGATCCTAGTTAATCAACAGCCTACTTCTTCCAACCCCCCACCAGAATTGTTTTATGTCTGTCCCATGCATTCTTGAATTCTCCCACTGTTTTTCACCCCATGACCTCTGCAGGAAAGCCATTCCATGTGTCCGCCACCCTCTCTGTAAAAAAATACTTCCTCACATTGCCCCTGAGCCGTCTCCACTCTGTCTTCAAATTGTGTGCCCTTGTTCTTGCACATCTCTTTTTCTGAAATATGCTACCCTCTTGGACTTTGTTGATTCCCTTGAGGTACTTGAAAGTTTCTATCATGTCCCCCCACTACCTCCTTTCCTCAAGGGTATACATGTTATGCTCCTTTAGTCTCTCTTCATATGGCTTCTGGTACAGACCCTGCACCATTTTAGTTGACCTCCTCTGGACTGCTTCCATCCTGTCTATGTCCATACAGAAATGAGGTCTCCAGAACTGCACCAACTGTCTGTAAAGAAGGGATAACAACTTCCTGTTTTCTATTGGTGATGCCTCTCCCTATACATCCCAGTATCCCCCCAACCCTCCTTACTGCCTTTTCATGTTGCTTGCTTATCTTTAGGTCATCTGATATGACTACCCCCAGGTCCCCTTCCATTTTTGTTTCTGTTAACACCTCCTCCCACACCCCCATTGTGTACTCTTCCCTTGGGTTTTTGTTTCCCATGTGCATTACCTGCACTTCTTTGCATTGAATTCTTTGCGTTGAATCTAAGCTGCCATACATTTGACCATTCCTCCAACCTTACCAAGTCCCTTCTCGGCCTTTCCATTCCCCCTTGTGTATCAACCCTGTTGCAGATCTTTGTGTCATCTACAAAGAGGCATACTTTTCCTTCCAGTCCCTCTGCAATGTCACTTATAAAAACTTCAAAAAAGACCGGACCCAGTACTGAACCCTACAGTACTCCATTAGTAACCCCCCCCTTCTTCGGAGTGGACTCCATTTACTATTACCCTCTGTGTCCTGTTGTCCAGCCAATTTTTTTACCCAGGCTGCCACCCTGGGATCCACGCCCAGGCAGGATAATTTGTTTATTAATCTTTTGTGTGGGACTATGTCAAATGCCTTGCTAAAGTCTAGGTGGGCCATGTCCAAAACCCCTCCCTGGTCTACTACTTTGGTCACCCAGTCAAAGAAATCCCTTATATTCATCTGACGTAACTATCCCACTCTGAATCCATGCTGCCTTGGGTTCTGTGCCCCGCTGGCCTCTAGGTACTCAACAATTCTTTCTTTTAGAAGTGATTCCATCATTTTCCCTACGACTGAGGTCAAGCTAACAGGTCTGTAGTTTCCTGCCTCTGCTTTGCTCCCACTTTTGTGAAGGGGAATCACATCCTCCCTTCTCCAGTCCTTAGGTACCACACCATCCTCCCATGATTTGTTAAAAAGGGTAGTGAGTGGTGTCACTAGTTCTCCTCTTAGTTCTTTTAGAATTCTGGGGTAAATCCCATCAGGCCCCATTGCTTTCTCCACATTCAGTTTTAGGAGTTCTTTCAGAACCCTTTCTTCTGTGAAAGGAGTGGTATTGACCCACCTATTCAGAGTGCTTCTATTGATTGGATTGGTACCTCCCCCTCCTCTTCTTTTGAGAAATACTAAGCAGAAGTATTCACTCAGTATCCCTGCATTTTCACTGTCACTCTCTGCCCACCTATCCTCCCCTTTGTTAAGCCTCACTATCCCTCCATTGGTCTTTCTTCACTCCCTAATGTACCTATAAAAGGTTTTATCCCCCTTCTTAACCAGGTTGGCCATATTTTCTTTTGCTATTCTGACTGCCTTCCCCACTTCCTTCTGCTTTAACTGGTACAGTTTTCTGTCCTGCTCCCTCTGTGTTTCCTTATACTTTCTGAATGCTATCTTTTTCACTCTTACCTTCCCCGTTACCTCTTTTGAGAACCATAGCGTTTTTTTCTTTTGTTTTGATTTATTTGCTTCAGACAAAGGCTTGTTGCCTCTGTAATGGCAGTTTTGATGTTTCCCCATTGTTCCTCCACCCCTGCTTCTTGCCTGTTTGCTAGTGCTTTTCTGAGGCACTCTTTCATTTTGACAAAGTCAGCCCTTCTAAAGTCCAGTACCTTCACTTTCGCATGGCTTGATTCTGCTGTTGTGTTTATCATGAACCACACTGTTTGGTGGTCACTTATTCCTAGATGGCTACCCACTTCTAGATCTGAGATCCTCTCTCCATCCCTGTTTGAGAGTACCAGGTCTAAGATTACTCCCTCCCGAGTGGGTTCCAACACTAGCTGTCTGAGGCATTCCCCCTGTAGGGCATTGAGAATTACCCTGCTCTTGGATGTGGCTGCAGCAAAGGTGCTCCAGTTCGCATCTGGCATATTCAGGTCCCCCATCAACAATATCTCCCCTTTCTCTAACATCCTAAGGATGCCTTCTATCATTTCCTTGTCCATTTCCTTCCCATGAGATGGGGGCCTGTATACAACCCTTGCGTGGATTGGGGTTCCATTTCTGGTCTCCAGGATGACCCACAGTGCCTTCTCTCCTCCCTGTTTACCCTTTAGTTCTGTTGCTTTGATCCCTTCCCTTACATAGAGCACTTCTCCTCTTCTTCCCTCCCTGTCCCTCCTGTAGATTGTGTATCCTGGGATGTCGACATCCCAGTCATGATTCTCTTTGTACCATGTTTCTGTGACTGCCACGATATCCAGGCTTCCCTCTTCCATCAAGGCCACCAGTTCAGAGAGTGTGTTACCTAGACTACTGGCATTAGTACTCATCATCCTCCATTTTTTTTATGGCCTTACCCCTTTTTCCCCATCCTCATCCTTTCTGCATTTGCCTTTTTCTCCATTTACCCCTGCCCTTCTCCCAATCGACTTATCTATCTTTGTGTTAACCTCAGTAACTACCCTGATTGTTTTGGGGAGGCTAGGATTTCCCTGTTCCTTTTCAGTGCCTCCCCTCTTGGCTAGTTTAAATGCTTGCCAATGAAGCATTTAAAACTATCACCTAGGATCCTGGTTCCCCTCCTGGACAGATACAGACCATCACGCCAGTATAGGCCTGTATCCCTTCAGGTGGACCCGCAGTTCCCAATGAAGCTAAAACCCTGAGCTCTGCATCAGTTTTTCAACCATTGATTAAATCCCATGGTACAGAGCAACCTAGCCTCACCCATGCCATAGACAGGCAGCACCTCTGAGAAGGTTACTGTGCATGTTACATGTCTAAGGCCCCTCCCCAAACTCCACAAATTCCTCCTGCACTGCTCTGATCCCTTTCCCAGCCTGGACATTTGTTCCTAGGTGGATAATGAAATCCAGCTCCCTTCCCCATGCAGCTGCTCCCATGATCCTGAGGATTCGCTCCCTGTCCCTCCAAGCCATGGCACCATGCAGGCACCTTACCTCCCCCCCCCAGTTCTACCCTCCTAACAAAGGAGTCCCCCACCAGGAGTTGTTTTCTTTGCCTGTGGGGTCCCATGCCACCCTCCTGTGGGTCTCTTTGTGGAGGTTCCCTGCATTCTTCTTGGTCTCCACTGCTGGTGCCTCCATAGAGGAACCACACTCTTCCAGAATGGCATATGAATTGTGGAGCGGTGCAACTGCAGGAATGCACCTCTGTTCCACCACACTCACCCTCCCTGAGCCCACTGTGGTCCAACCATTCCTCTTTCTTGGCAATCTCCGAGGCAGTGGCAGCGGCCATGATGGTCCCTGGGTGGGAGAGGAGGTCCTCCAAATCCTGGCCAACTCAGCCTGGAGACGAGCAACCTACTCCTTCAGCCCAGAGAGGTGCCTGCACATGGGACAACACTGCATCCTCCAGAACATCTCCTGGAAGACTGCCACTCCACAGCCACTGCGCTGCATCACTCCCATCATGTCCTATTTGTGGTTCCACTACTGTTGTTGTGCATGCTTACTCTTTCCTCTCTCTGTTTATTTTTTTTATTTGTTTGTTTGTTTTTTTTCTCCCTACTTTTCTACTTCCTCCATGTCCTTAAAGCTTCTGCTCTTCCTGTTCTGGGACAAGAACTTCCCATATTCCTCAGAAGTTTCCTTCTTACTTGCTCAGAGTCAGACCTCCAGCAGCAGCTTGGGGGGGGGGTGGAAAACTACTCTTTTCCTTCTAGGATGGTGAGTCTTTTGTGCCTCTGTGATCACTCCCTTCCTGCTCCCAAACAGGAAGTTCCCATTGTCAGTAAAATCCGGTGCCTATAAAAGTGGAACTGGCTAAGGGCAGGGGGTGGAGGGGAGGGAGGGCTATATAGTCCCAATAGAGTAGTAAAGTTGCAACAGCACCTCCTTCTTCTTGCTGTTCTCTGCCAAAAGCTATGTAGGCCATTTTAAATCCAAACACCTGGCTTCCTGCTGCCTAAGCCACTCCCCCTAATTCACCGTTCCCTTCTTCACCTAGCTAACTGCACAGATAACAGTTCCCTTCACCCAACTCAGACAAACACACTAACTCTTGTTTTTTTTGTTTATTTGTTTGTTTTTATCCTAAATTGAAGGTCCCAGTAATAGAGTTCTAGTTCTTAAGTCCCAGTAGAGTAGTAAAGTTCTAACAGTAACTCCTTCCTCTTGCTGTTCTCCATGCAGCATTTCAACTTGGCTAGCACCACACAGGCTCTGATGCAGTTTAGTCAGAAGTCACAGTTTTGGACAGAAACCACACTCCCTCATGGCTTGGGAGCTGTAAGGAATTCAATCTGCAGTTTCAGCCGTATGAACAACTAGAATTCAAGTGGTTAGGTAGTGGGGAGGTAAGCAGGCCTCTCCACCTTCTCCTCAGAGCTGAACATAGAGCCTCCTTCCCTTTTGAAAGCCCTCTAGCAACTGTCCTGTTCAACTGACCCCCCTTAACTGAAGAAAACTGATTTCTGTAATCCGATTGGATGCTGAGGCTGTCCATCACAGTCCTAGCATTCTGATTGGCTGAAACGGGCACCAAGCATACAGTTCACAGTTTCTACCTGCAGCCATAGCAGAAGGACCCCACAAGGACCCTTTGAGTTCTGATTGGCCAAAGAGCAGGGTAAAATTAACATGGCTGCTGCAGTGAAGAAAGTAAACAGTCCAAACTTTAAAGTTCATTTTAAATTCAACAGTTTGGTTTTTGGAGTCATTCAGGAGGGAAATCAGGAGACACTTTTTCACTGAATGGGTGGTGGATAAGTGGAATGTCCTGCCTGAGGAGGTGGTAGCCTGTAGTATGGTGGGGGTTTTAGGATGGGGTGAGACAGAGTGAGGGAGGGATAATTAAGAGGAGAGGGAGGAGGGTGGGTCAGTTGCAAGTTGAGGGCTAAGGCACAATTGAGCTGACTTAATAGGCCATTAGGCTTGTTTCTGCTGGCAATTTTGTTTGTTAGTATGTTCATATGTCATGTCTTTGTGTGTCTAATTTATACCACACATTTTCATATGTTACTTTCAGGTTAGCCTTTTTTAGCTTTCCATTATATATTGCATCACTTTACATCATTCCTGATTCTTTTTGACCTGTGACATTTCCATCTGACAGGCTGAAGATGCACATGTGACCTTGGATCTTGTCATAGCCTGATCCTACCTTTTCTCCCTTCTTTCCCTTTCTTCTACAGTCCTTTTTCTGTTCATCATCAAGACTGAAAGCTTGAGTTTCTTTGCAAGGTAAGTAACAACATTTTAAACTTCCTTGTCACAATGAGGCTACAATATGCCAGAATGGACTAGGTGTTCAATAAATCTTGTATGACTATGGCTTTTAGAGACATTTTCAGCACTTCTAGGGTACAAAGGAATTTATTCTAGGCCCCTCCCATTTTGATGGTTAGAATCATATTTTCACCAGTAATGTCAGTAATCAATAATGCAACACTAGTTTAAGGTGAAATTCAGATGTTTTTCTACAGAATATTGGTTACCTACAAAAAAATATACATTGTAAGAGCCTCATCTGACTACTCCTGCACCACCTCATGAGCAGATGCAGGTAGGATATACTATAGCCAGCAGCTTCCCCTGTTACCATTCATGAGCAGTAACAGGAGCCAGGATACCCACAGGTATTTTTACCACTGATTTTTCTCATGACCAAAGCCAGGTTGGAGGGGCAAACTTTGCTCCCCAAGAAGGACTAGGCAGCCAGGATTACCCTAGGAATCCCCTTAGAACAGTTTCCAAGGCTGGTAGGATATAACAGTAACATAATGTTTGACTGCTGCAGAAAAGAGTGCTGTATCAGTTCATTTTGCCAATCCCTTCTAGTTGGCAGTGGTTCCAAAGGCTGCACTCTTCACTTCTGCCCCTATCTGGTTACTGTCCAGGTGGAAGTAGAAGATCTTATGGTACTTATCAAAGAAGTGTAGAGGAGGTAGTCCCTTGTCATGGGCAACACTCCTCTATCAACAAAACAGGACCATGCACCTAGAAATAAGCTATCATTGCTCAGTGTAGCTTTTCTGGTCAAAAAGAGAACTTGGCTCTGCTGAGAGGGCTGCACATCCACAGAGGCTCTCTCCCACCCCCCACCCCCGGTATTGGAGCCCCCGTGCTCATGCTGGTCAAGAGGGCTGCATCCCGCTCTGAGGATCTCCCACCCCTGGATCACTGCCCAGAACGTGCATTGGTCGAGAGGGCTGCACATCCACAGAGGCTCTCCCCCACCCCCACATTGGAGCTCTGTGCCTGCTGGTTGAGAGGGCTGCACACCGCTTCTGAGGCTCTCCCCACCCCTGGATCACTGCCCAGAACTTGGCGCTGGTCGAGAGGGCTACATCCACAGAGGATCTCCCCCACCCCCCGTATCAGAGTTCCGTGCTCAAGCTGGTCGAGAGGGCTGCACACCACTTCTGAGGCTCTACCCCACCCCCCCGGATCGCTGCCCAGGTACAGAGACAGATGCGCTCCTTTGAAACAAAGAGAACTACTTGAGAGAACTGAACTGCAGCCAGTTTGGCACCTTTTTGGATTTTCAAATTCTTTTTATTTACTGTTCCCCTAACAGTGTAGGTAGTTTATTAACTCTTGCTTCTGCACTGTTAGTAGGGCATTTTGCACTGTTCTGCTGAGTAACTTTAATTCATTTAGAGGTGAAAGCACTCGTTAAAGGCATCTTTAATTAAGTAGCCACTGTTTGTCATGCTATTCTGCTTAATTGCACATTAGCTCAAATACCGAAGTGAAATTCGGATTAGCATATCACACTCTTCACAACGCCATAATATAAAATCTCCTAGCTCTCCCTTCCTTAACAGAACTTGGCACTGGTCGAGAGGGCTGCACATCCACAGAGGCTCTCCCCCCCGTATCGGAGCTCCGTGCTCAAGCTGGTCGAGAGGGCTGCACACTCCCCCAACCCCCGGATCGCTGCCCAGTTACGGAGACGGACACGCTCCTTTGAAACAAAGAGAACTACTTGAGAGAACTACCCCGCAGTCACTGTGCGACTGCTCCCACCCTGCCCCTAATACCCTTCCACCCTTGGTTGGTGTTAGACTTATAGCACGTAATCCTCACGATATCTGTGACTGTCTTGCATTTTTTATAACACCCAAGTTTTCCATCTGCTCCTTATAGCTACTTGCCACAAGAGGTTGCCTAACCTTTAGGGGTTTCTCTACTAGCTATCTGTCCTGGTAAACCCAGTCTCTCTTCACTCTCCCATCTTAACACATTGCATTTCTCCTATTGACCTTATGGCTTCCTCAGCCCTGCTTACTGTCCTTTCTGGTGCTATTTTGCTACTGCTACTCTCTGCTCTCACCTGCTCAGTCACACTTACCTCACCCACTAACGTATGCTCTACTGACAACTTTTGCTTCTCCAACCTACTAGCTGATGCCTCTCCTACTCCTCTTCCCCCATCTGCGCTTATTGTCAAACGCCTGTGCTTGCTAGCTAGGTACATCCAGTTTAGGTGGAAATTCTCCCCCGGTGCTTCAGCAAGGTCTTACACTATTATCTCACTCTGGATATGAATCCTGTCCCTTACACTTGCGGGGGATGTCGAGGCTAATCCTGGTCCTCCTCAGGTATCAAACCTTTCACAGACTCCCCCGGTGCTATGCCTCCTGAAATCAAATGGTCTCACCTTTGCTCATATAAACTCTAGGAGCCTTCTTGCCGGTCTCCCAGACCTGCAGGCATGGATCAGTGTAAACTGCCCGGATATCGTAGCCATCACTGAAACATGGCTTAAGCCCGTAGTTACTGACTCCCAGTGCTCCTTTCTAAGCTATAATATGCTTCGGGCTGATCGCACTGGGGCATAAAGAGCTGGAGGCATGGCGCTCAACTACAAATCGCATCTGAATATCACCTTTATACAGGACCACCCACTGCCTAACTGTGAGGTTCTTCATTCCCTCCTTCTGCTTGGGGGAGTAAAGAAACTCTATATCTTCAGCATATATGTTCCTCCCAAAAACTCCAAGCAGAATTCATTAATTTTTGTTATCAGTTACAGGCAAAAGCGACATTATCTGCCTTGGTGACTTCAACCTAGACTGGGCAGGACATAGCTCCCCCCACCTATCCTCCCTGGTTAGTAAGGCCAACCTCTCTGAGCTTACTCAGGAACCCACCAGGGTCTCCTGTGGGGGTGACTGCCGGACTCTACTCGACTGGATCCTAACAAATAGGAAGGAATATATCACCTAGGCAGGAGTGCTCCCAGACACCATTAGTGATCACTATCCAGTTTATTGCATTTGGGACACCTCCACCCCCTCCTTCCCCTCTAAAGTTGTTACCTTCCCAAACCTCTCCCACCTAAGTGTGGATTCCGACAACCATGATCTTGGCCTTGTTGACTGGTCTCCTCTTTACTTAACAGAGGACATTAATTATGCAACTGGTTATTTCAGCTCCGTCCTACTTTCACTGCAAAACCAACATATCCGCGTCACCACACGTAGGGTGACAGGGAAGGTTACAAAATGGCTCACGCACCCACTGCTTCAACTGCTGAAATGCAGGGATAAACTGTGGTCTGCGTGGAAGGTCTCTCATCTACGCACTGACTTTGAAGCCTATAGAGCCTCACGGAACAACTGCAAAAAGGAAATATGCCTGGCTAAAAGCTCCTACTATAGGACCCTCCTTACATCCTCTACCTCCAACCCTCAAAGGTACTGGGCCCAAATCAAGGAAATTCTTGGCAATGACAAGCCACAGACACCTACAGACATGAATATACAGGGTGTATACTGTAATAATTTGTTAACCATTGCCAGTGCTTTTAATTCTCTCTTTTTCTCGCTACCTACTAAAGCACCCGCTAGGATCCAAGATGATTGGCCTGCTGCTTCCTCCAAGAACCCCACTCCACCCACCCTGGCGCTGGCTCTGACCACATACCAAGAAGTATGTAAACTTCTCAAAACCGTACCAGTCTGCGGGGGCCCAGGCCCAGATGGAATCCATCCTGGGATACTCAGGCAGTTTGCGACCTGGCTTGCCAAGCCTGTCACCAGGCTTTTCAACCTATCAGTCAGTACTTCCTCTGTCCCCTTTGCATGGAAAATGGCCAGAACTATCCCTATACTCAAAAAGGGAGATGTCAAGCTTATGTCCAACTACCGTCCCATCTCTCTTCTCCCCACTCTCAGCAAGCTTCTGGAGAAAGTAGTCAATCGTCAGCTCTCAGAACACCTCTTCAAGTTCAATCTTCAACCCCCCTGCCAACATGGCTTTAGGGCTGGGCACAGTACCACCACGGCTCTGACCCAACTCACCAGCGATGTCAAAAGTAATATGGATAATGGCCTACTCACAGGTGTTGTTTTCATAGACCTGTCCAAAGCATTCGACATGGTTCATCACCAACTTATGATGACGAAGCTCCAATCCGTTGGTGCTTCTGACTCCACTCTGTCCTGGTTCCATAGTTACCAGGACAACCACACTCAGGCTGTAGCTTTCCACAAGGCTCTATCCTCCCCCAAAACGGTCACCCATGGCTTCCCACAGGGGTCCATTCTCAGTTCTCTACTTTTTTCCCTTTTCCTAAACGATATTCCCAACCCTTCCCCCCACTGTTGCATTCTCATGTACGTCGAAGACCTGGTTCTTTATTCTGCACTAAATCGATTGATGATATCAACCTGAAACTCTCACGCGACTTTCAAGCACTTCAATTATGGCTCTCGAACAGCCATCAATGTCTAAACCTAGATAAAACACGTGCCATGCTATTTGGCTCCACAAAAAAACTGCCCTCCACAGCTCCTCAGCTCTTGGTTCACTGCAGGAATGGTTCCTCGGTCACCAACATGTCCTCTTTCAAATATCTAGGGGTCATACTTGATCCCTCCCTTGATTTTTCAACTCATGTCAATGCGGTTTGTCGTGCTGTTAACGCAAAAATTGGCGGTGCTTACCTAGTGCGCCGCTCCCTTACACCATCTGCCAGACTATCTGTAGCGAGAGGAGTGCTTCTCCCTCGGCTCCAATATGCTATACCAGTTCTTTACTCTGCCAACACCAGTGTGCTCAGCAAATGGGACACTTCCTACAATAATATCTGCAAATTCACCTTAACTGCCCCTCACCTTACTCATCATTGCCTCCCTTACTCTGGCTTAAACTGGCTGTCACTCAAGGATCTCCAGGCCTACTCCCTTGGGTGCTTTATCGACTCCCTAACCAGACCTCCTCGCCCAGACTCCCTGGCCAACTTGCTTGCTCCAGCTTCCCAATCCCACACCTCAGGTCCTCCTCAGTCCCTATGCTCTCTATTAGACCTTGTGCTACACAAATGGGTGAACAGGCATTCTCCAACATTGCCCCTAAGTTCTGAAACTCGCTCCCCCTCCAGGTTAAAAATTCTGCCTCCCACCGGGTCTTTAAAAACTCACTGTTCTCTCACCTTTACACCCTTGGCCACTGCAAATGCTCATAAACCTAACTCCACTAGACCGCTGGGCTGAGGCCTGGACCTATTGCTAGTTTGTTAAATTACTGCTTTTTCAATGTGTTCTTTCCTTGCACTTACTTGTTGGACTAGTACAGTTAGTGTGCCAGCATTCCCACTTCACCACACTACCTTGACTCTAACGGAATCCTGAATTACTAGTTTGTTGATCTTTCCTAGCTTGTATTCTGTTACTATATTGCTTGTAATCTTATGTTGTTCTTATTAATTAAGTTGTACTACTGTGATTATCTGTACCATTGTCCTGTGCTCACCCGGGTCATGCCTGAAAATAGGCAAGATTGTTGCCTAGCGCACTTACCCGGTCACCAAAAGCTAATAAATAAATAAATAAGATCGATAGATAGACAGACAGACAGACAGATAGATAGATAGATAGATAGATAGATAGATAGATAGATAGATAGATAGATAGATAGATAGATAGATAACTCATGCTCAGGACAATGGATTGAGCAACAATGCATGCACAATGCTGCTCGGGTGTGGCCACCTGATGCACATGCATAGTGTTTCAGCCTGCTGTGTTGTGCTCCAGGTCTTCAGTCAATACATCCACCATTTTAAGGATTAAGCATAGCATCTCATGCATGCACATGCTGCTGCAGCTATTTTGGACTGGTAGCAGCACACATTTGGGCACTTTGCAACAGAGGCAAATTGATCCTAGGGCCCAGCGATTGCTCGAATATTCTCATATTTCAGTGAAACCACCACCTTACATCATCTTCAGTGAAGGATTAGCTGTTGACTCCTGGTTCTGCCAGTCTTGTGCATGCATGCACACCCTGCCATGGCCATCTTGGTCACAGTGGTAGCACACCGTGCCTGTGCTAATGACTATGTGGCCATCCTCATAAAGGGGAACATTTCAGTATTGTATAACACACTGTCAAAAGTAGTTATGATTGCCCCATTTTGATCATGTTGGATCTTGGTTCATGAGACTATTTCTTTTTTTTTTCCATAGATGATTTTCTTCCCAGCCATGTCCATCTTTGTAAGGCTATACCCTGGTCTCAGAGATGTCCCTGGTTTGGTCCTATGTCTCTGATCAACATCTGCCCTTGGCAGCCTACTGGCTACCCCATGGTTCTGCCCTCTGTGGCAGGGGCTCTGGGGGAGAGCCATCACAGTCCACCATGATCCAGTGATGATAGCACTAGGACCTAGGAGAGTCAGGAACCTGGACTCTCAGTCTGACAGCTATGGGGGGGTTGTCCAATTTTTGCAGGCTCCTCCCACCTCCCTCCTCCAGAGCTCACTGTCAACCCCTCCTGGCTGAGGCACTGAAGGTAGCATCAGGTCTCCAATTATTTTAGTCACTCAATCTACCATTCTTCTGCATAAGTCCTTCCAATTACCAAGAAAGGTCCCTGAGCACACTCGAGGTCACCAGAATAATGGCAAGTAACCTAAGAAGGACACAGCATGTGACAAGAACAGACAAACTGTTCATCTTGCACAAAGGACAAAAGGCAGGGACAGGGGCATCAAAAGCAACTGTAGCAAATTGGCTGAAACAGCTACAGCAGAAGCCTAAAGGGCAGTGAACAGCACTCCCCCTAAAGATATCAGGGCTCATGCTACCAGGACAGTGGCCACCTCTTGTGTAGAACAAAATGATGTCTTGGCATCAGAAATGTGTGCAGCAGCTACTTGGAGCACTGATACACATTTTCACAAGACACTACTGCATCTATACTATGGACTCAGAAACAGCCACATTTGGAAGAAAAGTACTGAACTCTACACTGGAATAATTAACTTCCAGTATCAGCCCCTGCCTCTCTCTTCCCTCTCACTGACAAATCCACTGCTGCTGGGGGGTAATCCAGATCATAATGAATCAGAAATGCTGTAAAGGAATGCAATATATCATGTTAAGTTTACTCACCTGATGACAGTGATTGTATGAGCGTCCCATTACAGCATTCCTTGGCCCACCTAGGTGAGAGGCAGATGCTGAAATCATGCAATCTACAATGCCACATAATGGATCAGTAGCTACTGTAGATGCAGTAATTGAGTTCACTGGTGTACATTAAGTGTAAATGCAAATCTATTAAAAGCATTGTGTGAGATTCTCTTCCAATCTCAGCATTAATTCAATATAGGCAGGTCTTCATAGATATTATAGTACCATTTCTAGCAAGGTTTGTTTCACAGAATCTGCTAGCATCAGATAAAGCTTGGGATGATTTAAACTGAAGAACCAAGGGAAGGCAGGGAGAGAAGGTGGGATCAGGATATGAAAAGATCCAGTGTCACATGTGCACCTTCAGCCTATCAAGGGGAAATAACCCAGCTTGCAAGGAATTATTGATAGTGTATAAAGGAATCCTCATACAATCACCTTTATCGGGTGAGTAAAAGTGCATTTCTGCTCAGCATTTGGTAGGTACTGATTGATAACATGTCTAGCATGTTGTTTTTGTTTGATGACACAAGAATAAAGCTCTACTGCATTCTAAATATATATTCTAACCACAGCAGTAAAATGTAAACATTTGTTTCATCTGTTGTAATATGTTTATTGTTTTTTTTTTTTGGTTTTGTCTTTTTTTCTTGTTTGTGTTCAGATGACACTGAAGTTCAGTCATGAGTATAGGACCATGGATCTATAATCATCAGTAGAGGCTTTTGCCACATGGGGGCCCCAAGCAAAGCTCGATGCCAGGGCTCCTAACAGACTGTGTTACCAGTGGGTTGTGGAGGGGCTGCCCGGCCATTCTCGCCCAGCCATAAGGCTAAATCACCACCACTCTGCTCTTTTTCTCCTCTCCCTTGTCTTAGTTAGTTTGTTGTCTGACTTAACCACAGTGGTACATCCAGACAGGGGTTAAATTGGGCAGGAGCCCACAGGAACGCAGTTCCACCACCTCTTAAAAAACTGTATGACAGTTCCACCACCTTTGCCATCTTTCTCCATTGACTACTATAGGACAGTTCCAGCACCTAGAAATGATAATTCCACCACCACCCTAGAAATATGAAGGTGAAAGTTCCCCCACCTAAACACTTCCAATTTAACCACTGTAATCCAGATCAAAACAAGATTTGCCATAGAGAGGTTTCTGAAGATAACATACACACAGTACTCACTGTCATATCACCGCAGAAGAGACAAGGGGCCCCTCAGCTGGCTATCTTGATGGATGCAGGAAAAAACTTTAATAGGGTAATCAGCAATTTTGAAAACAAATGCTAGAGAACTTTAAAATCCCGAAATGTATACAGCAGGTATCATTATGGCCCTTTATGAATGACCAGAAGTGGTAGCTAGTGAGACTGAACTGTATTAATTCTGGCAGGCAGATTTGCTCTGTCATGGGGTATGAAACAGGATTGCATCTTTCTCTCATTCATATAAAAAACATGCTGAGCCTGCAATCGCTAGGAACTGTTCATGTTCTCTCTGCTACATGCCTTTCAAGTTATTTTGTGTTGTGATCATGCTACAGAGCTATCATTTTTATTCCATGACTTTTACAGCAAGGAAAATGTTATTTGTAAAAGTAGTTCAACTTCTATTTTCAGTTTGCATATCAGAAATATATATATACTTCCATTTTATTTATTTATTTAACATTGTGATGACATGTATATCAGAAGAATCAGAAATATTCATTAATTACTTGACTTAGCTGCCTCAACATCATCAGCACATCAGCAGAAGGAGCAATGTATTCTTAATGATAGGAGCACTTCATTAGGTTGATTAGCATGAACATTCTCATGAGAAATTCAAGAGGACATTAAGATAGTAAATCGTAGAGTCAGAACCCATTTTTTTCCCCTTTCTCAGTTATGTATATATATATATATATATATATATATATATATATATCTCTGAAGGGATAAGATATATGTATTGTTATATATATCATACTGGCCCAGTACGGCCAGTATAGTTAGGGCTGCATGGTCACTTCTATTTTAAACCCAAAATTTAGCACTTTAATAACTTTGCAACCGTTATTCCGATTTGCCTGAAATTTTGCATGGGTGGTATGGAACAAAATACATCTCTGTATCTGGAAAGTTTTCATTCCAGTCGGATTTGCAGTTGCAGAGCTGCAGAGCATCAAAAAGTGTGAAAAATCCTCAACTTTTTGAAATTCTTTGCTTGTCTCCACAGCCTGAATGGTTTGTCCGTCTGGTATATAGGAACTGGGTCAGGGAAGTGCCCTTTGAAGGTTTGGTGAAAAAATATTAATCTGTTCAAAAGTTATTAAACTTTTAGTTTCTCATTTTAGCCTATTGGGAAAATATATGTGGATCATGAAAGCTTTCGTGAACGTATCGTGGACTTTCGTGAAAGTCCTATTGGTTAACATGGGGGACTTTTGCTAAAGTACCATAGACATTCGTGACAGTCCCCCATGTTAACCAATGGGACTTTCGCAAAGGTCTACGGTACTTTTGTGAAAATCTGCAGGTAAATAGCCCCAAAAGACAGTTTCTTTCCCACTTCATAGCAAAAGAACGGTTAGGACTTTGGGGCTGAAATTTGCAGGGTGGCAAGCCCTGGTCCCACAGATGTGCCTTTTGCTGGTTTGGTGAAAAGACTTTACACCAGCTCCATAGTTATGGTACTCTGAACTTGTGAATGTGCCCATAGAATAACACTGTAGTGGCCGCGGTGCCTTTCGGTGCCTATATCTCAAAAACGGCTCAAAATATGGATTTTTCGCTAATCGCAGCTTATGGATACCATTGTGCAAACCTGGGAGCACATGGCCCTCCTGCTCTATGTTTCTATACTTATCGGTGAGTGGGCATGCAGGGCCAAGGGGGCCTGCACTCCCACATATGGATATCATCATGCAAAACTGGGAGCACAGTGTCCTACTGAGCTGTGTCTCTAACCTTATGGGTAAATGGGAGTGCAGGGCCCAGAGGGCATGTGCTCCCACCTATGGATACCATTTTGCAAACCTGGAAGCACAGGGCTCTCCTGCGCTATGTGTCTATATTTATTGGTGGGTGGGAGCACAGGGCCCAGAAAGCCTATGGATACCATCATGCAAAACTGGCAGCACAGGGCCCAAATGCACTATATCTCTTGCCTTATGGGTAGGTGGAAACACAGGACCTAGAGAGCCCACTCTTCCACCTATGAATACCATTTTGAAAAACTAACAGCACAGGATCCTCCTGCGCTATATCTCTATGCTTCTGGGTAGGTGGGAGTGCAGGGCCAAGAGGGCCTGTGCTCCCACAAACAGTATGGATGCAAGTAACATTACACTTTCTCAAAAAGAAGGGAAAATTCATTGAAGAAAATCCATTTAATGTAGCAGTTAGGCTGACTTAAAGTCTGAATGATGTTACTAACCCTACTAATTATTTTTCCACACACTAATAGTGTTAGTGTGTGCATTGTTTGTTAGGGTTAAACTCTCACCCCATTCTCCATAACTGTACCATTTCAGCTTGTTTACAGATGGAATGGGTGGGAGTTAGCCCAATGACCCCAACGCACACCCTTACACCTGTTGGTGTGTGAAGGGTGGGGTGGTAGGGTTGGTAACCCTAACATCAAATTTCCATACTTTTGCCAGTATGGCATCAACCCTAACTGCTGCATTAAAACAGAGTTTTTGCAATGAATATATATATATATATATATATATATATATATATATATATCTCCCCTGTTACCCTGGGTTACTAGAATCCCAGTAAGACCTAGTGGTAGGCAGGGAGGCAGCTTGTGAAACTCCAGTTAAATGGATTTCACACTGTTTCACTTCTGTTCTCAGTCTCAGCTGAGACTGAGGGATGACATCACCATAGAACTCTCGCAGCTGCATGAGCCACACTGGAGTGCTGCAGTTGGAAGTTAGGATAGAATGTTGGGGATTTTGAACACAGTCTGTGTGCAGTCTTGGAGAGAGACAGCAGCACAGCAGTCTGTCTGCAGGCTCTCGGAGCTTTAAGCTCTGTTTTAGAGCTACTGTTAAGAAGATGTGTGTTTCCACCATAAGAGGGACACAGAAACCGATTGCTGAAGTGGTGGAGACTGCTGTCACTGGTCCAAGTGCCCCCTCCCTGGGGTGGGGACCCTCCTGGTTCCGGCTAAGGGAAGAAGCTGCCTATTTCAAGTTGTGCTCCGGCACCAGAAGATCTGAGAGAGAAGTTCCTGTGGAGGAATCGCCTGTGGGGCACCTGCAACCAAATGGTGAGTTCGCTCTTACAGAGGGCCAATGTTTTTCACCTGAACTGTTGAAATGTGGGTATTGGACTACTTAATCTGTAGGAGGTCTAGTGTAATATACATTGCCGGTTAACTCAAGTAGGTTCAAGTCCAGTACAAAGAGTGAAGTAAAGTGGGGATTGGACTGCTTAATCAGTGGGGGGCCTAGAGCAATGGGCTAAGCCAAGTAAAAGTATGTTCAAGTCCAGCACAAAGGGAAAGCAAGAGAAGTAGAGGAAATGTGACATACATTTAGCCATAATCTACATTGCCAAGCTTTACAGTATGAGGTGTTTACTGTCCAGAGAAATGGCCGGGTATGAACTGTGGAAGCGAAAGGTGGGAAACCCCCCATCAGTAGTAACCAATTTCACCTCTATGGATTTGCTCTGTGGCACCTTTACTTTCTCTCAGGTACTTGGCCAGTGCCTGAGGAAAGTACCCAGATGTGGGATTAAAAGGAAGTTTCCCTGATAGAGCTGAGGTGCTCTTAGGTGGTTTAGGGAGCCACCAGCAAAATGTTTCCATGACATATGGAAGGTGTCCAAATGGCCGGCAAGGGAGCTGAGCCTGGAAATCCCAGATCAGTGTACAAGTTTGGGCTGTGTACCCAAAGCAGCATGTAAGTCCAGGCTGTGTGCCCGGTGGGTTCAGAGCCTGAGGGCTGAAGTGTTGAAGAAGTGTTCTTGATTCTTTTAATCTGCATTACCAGGAATGTAGCCCTGTGGGGGTCCATCTATGCTTTGTTTATTCTGTTTAGAGGTGAATAAAAGCCACACTTTAGAATCCCATTCCTGGAATTGGACATTACAGTTATTTCTTCATGTGTTCAGAGTTACTTGGGTGCCCCTGTGCAGAGTAGCCAAACCTAGCCCTTGTGCCGAGTAACCTATTCCTCCCCGAACCCAGTCCCCACCTGGTACTGCTGTCAGATTTAAACAGCATACCACCTGTCATTTGCAAAATTATGGGGGTTGGGGTTACAAAATGGAGGCACTGCGGGGATTTGAAATTTAGGGAGGAAAGATGCTCGGGCAAAGGGCTAGTGTTTTGGTTATCTGGCAGTGGGTAGCCCAAAAAAGCTGAAGCAAGGTTAACTAGTGTGTCGCTCTGTGCTGTTGTCCACATGCTGCTATTAAAATGCCAACAGTTTACCAAGGAGCAGTAAAGCCTGAGAGAGTATGCCCTTGTCCTGCATCAAGAATTACAGCATTTTGCCAGCTTTTAAAAATTGTTGTGACAAAGAAAAGTGTGGAAGACTAGGGGTAGCAAAAGGAAAATTGTGCCCTGGACATTGGAAATGCTTTCTACTGAATGGAGAGACTTGCTGTGTTAGTGGCCATGACAAATGGTTGAAATGGGCTCCCACTGTGGAGTCAGTTTGGGAAAAAAAAAGTGGTTTTGCAGTTTAAATTTGCCTGCTTGACGATCGCCGTGAGGAGAAGAGCACTCGTGAGGGAAAGAGGCTCATTTGCATGGCATTGTGTGATTGGTGAGACTGCAATCAGTCTCGCCCCCAAGCCAGCTCTACAGCGACTACCCAGCATTCGAGAGGGATTCTAAGTGGAGTGTGTGTACTGGCTTACCGGAGGAGCATTGTGGTGACTGAAAGTGCTGTAAAAGTTTAAAAAACAGACTTTTCCGTTTAAATTCGGGCTCAACCGCATCTCGATCGACTGGATTGTGAGTGTGGTGTTCAGAGGGACGATCGGCAGGACTGCCAACCCGCTTCTGTCCAAAGGCCTCCAAGACTGGCTGCAGGCCGTTTTCCATCACA
The DNA here is from genome assembly GCA_016271365.2 of Neoceratodus forsteri. NCBI lineage: Eukaryota > Metazoa > Chordata > Ceratodontiformes > Ceratodontidae > Neoceratodus > Neoceratodus forsteri. Next base: position 961,450,749 of record CM028132.1, on the reverse strand, counting down.
GCAAACAGCTACTGATAACAGTGAGTACCAACAGAAATAATTGCTCAAACCAGTGATTTTTGCCAAAAGCCAGCTGAACCTGTGTGCAGCAGTGTAGTCGTTCTGCAAACAAAGACTGTGTTAAGTTTTTACCAGCAAAAGCAAGCCTTTTAAGCCATCGACTGTAAGCATAGTTATGGAATTTAGCATCAGAGTAAAGTTTCAAAGCCATGAAAGAGACTGTGAGTTGTATCAAGTTATGCAGCAAGAGTTACAGGCAATCCTGTGCTTGAAATACTGAGACTTTAAGGGACTGTGAGCTAGATCAATGTCTTCAGCAAGTGAAAAGTCCATGGTAAATCATATAAATGTGCAAGGAAAAAGAATAGTGCAAGTTTGTGCAGGTTTGAGCAAAGTTATCAGTAGAGTGTGTAAATTGGATGTGCACTGGCTTGACCCAATTTCAGAATGTTGATGCACAGGAGTGCTGCTGCCGCCATTACAGGATGGGGTAGTAATGTAAACACAGCAGCAGAGGAGCCATTTTGAAAGAAAGAGAAAGTTTTCAGTGATATGGGACTTGAAATAACAGTGAGTGTTCGTTTGTTTTTCCCTGCAGTCATGGCCTCAGTACCAGCCTGCTACCCGGATCATGCCCAGGCTGTGTTAGCAGCAGAAGTAAACAAGTTAAGGGACATTGAGAGGTGTTTCTATGGAGGACAACTGCCTCCTCATGTGGCGATTCCTGGATATCCAGTGCAAGTGTGCTTAATATGCTTAAATGCTGGAAGGGACATCTTCATGGTACCTCACTTTTCGGGGTGCTTAGAGAAATATGACTTGTTTAAAGCACCCAAGATTTGTTTGGCTCTCACATGGACAAAAGTTCAAGAATCTGCAGTTGGCAGCACACGCACCAGGCGGAGCCTGTTGGAGAAGGCCCCTCAGGGGGAGTGTGGCACAAAGTTAGAGGGTGTAGATTTGCAGACAGAACAATGTGCTGATGTTTCGGATTCTGGATCACAGAGAGACAATTCAGGAAGAGCATTAGTAGACCCTTGGAGAGGGGGGCCCAGCCCAAGTCTCATAGGAGAAGATGAGATGGGGGGGGGCCTTTGAATGGGAGGCATCGACCTCCTTGCCCAGTGAAGAATGGATAGTCTCAGGAGTGAGGACGACAGCTCACTCCTGGGCACAGATTCTCAGTAAGAAAGAAGAAGAAGGGGAACCTATGTGGCCTTGTGAAAAAGGAACTGGTACACAGCCTCAAGCTCTTGCCTCAGAGGAATGCATGGAAGAGAGTGGTGATTCCACTGCCCTGGCAGTGCAAGAAGAAGTCAGTGATCCATTCTTTGTCTCTTTGAGAATGCGTAGCTGGCAGAACCAGGACTGGCTGCCCCCAAGTCAGGCCAGTGGTCTCAGGTTGACTAAAGCTAGTAAAGAGGAGAGACTGGTTCGTAGGAAGGTGAATGAAATCTATGGGATGTCCTTTCCTACCTTTCCTTGGAAAGTCTGGGAGGAGATTGAGAACAGCAGGAAATCCTGGATTTGGGCTGAAGCAATGAAATGTGTGCATCCTGGTGCAAACAAGCATGTCAGGAACAGAATGTTTCATGAAAAATATAGCCAGTGGAAAAGAGGCAGGACACTGTTAATGGACACTGTTCAAATAATGAATGGAGAGGGACGTGAAACCTTTCACAGTGTGAATTATGTGCACCCAGATGGGGTAATAATTCAAGCTTCTGACCTGTTGTGCTATTGGCCACAATGCAAAGACCTTCCTGCGAATGTGCCCATGCCTACCAACTGGAAAGCAGATCAGTGGTAGCCAGTGCTGCCACTCCAGCCATTGCAGTGCCTTTGTTGTTCCACCAGTATGGACGTCCAGGACTCAGGTGCCCCACATTCATCAGTTCTACAGTGTACTGACTTTCCAGAATCCATCGACTGGCCCACCAGATGACTTCAGATCCAGAGAGGACGCCAGTCCAGCTGTATCCTGATTCATCGCCTGGTAACCGGATGACATCAGACCAGCTGTTTTCCTTTTTGTTCCTGTTCCAAAGTTCCATCTCCAGAGATGACATCAGCCCAGAAGTTTCCAGATGTGCCCTCCTGTAGTTCTCAGAAGATGTTCGCCCAGCTGTATCGGAAGAATGCTGCCAGGGAGAGTCTTCGGCTGAGGACCAGATCACTGTTTTGTTCATTCTACAAGGGACTGGTAAGTCCAAACTTTTCTATTCTTATGACATTGCAGTACACACCCTACACTAGCAGACTCCAGATGTGTGACCTGTCCTCAAAGACTCTCCCCTTTGGGACTTTGGCCTGCTAGAACTGTGCTTCACCAGGCTCTGGCCCAGGAGAGACTCTTTAATGGACTTGCCTTCAGGCACTGTGGTCACTAGATGGGACTTTTAGGGCACTGCATCCCCCATATGCGTACTGTAAATAATGTCATTGTTTTACTACTGTTTTTTAATGTTTATACTGTTTTTCTACCTTTTCTAAAAAAAAAAAAGTATTTTTGGGATTCTCCAGTGTTTTGATGGTAGGGGTTTAGATAGACTGTGTATGCAGATTAGGAGTGTGTGTGTTGTCTTTCCTTTTCTTGCAGGTGTTCCTGAAGAAGATAGAAGAGAAGACAAGAAGAGGAGGAGGGACTCATCGGAGTTCCTCACTAGTACTTCAGTGTGTAGTATTTAAAGTACTGTTGTTGTTGTTGTTACTGTGTGTAACCTTTTTCTTCCACAGGTATGGTTGTGGGGAAATGTGGGAGTAATGCATATGGTTGGTATTAGCTCCTGGTGTGTGGTTGCATGGTGCCCAAGGTCGGGGAGGTCCCCTGTTTGTTTTGTTTTGCGATTTGAGTTAGAGGCAGACAGGTTTTCCCTAGAGGGCTGGGGGGATAGACAGGCTGTGGTCCTGAACGGCCATTGGGACTGCAGTGCTGATCTATTAGGGCTATGCTCTGGACAGTTGTACAAGAGCCACTAGGTACCCATAGTTAGTGGGTAGAGTAGAGGCTGATATGTCAGCCAAAGGCATCTACGCCCTTAGTGTTGCCTGCCTGTGCTAGCACATGGTAGGAGGGGGCCTGATCACCCCCTTCCGCAGGTAGCACATAGGGTGAGATGGCCTAAGCCGGGTAAATAATGACTGCAGACAGTCATTTTCCTGGCCCAGGGTGAGTGTAACCCCCCTGTTACCTGGGTTTACTAGAATCACAGTAAAACCTAGTGGTAGGCAGGGAAGGCAGCTTGTGAAACTCCAGTTAAATGGATTTCACACTGTCTCACTCTGTTCTCAGTCTCAGCTGAGACTGAGGGATGACATCACCATAGAACTCTCGCAGCTGCATGAGCCACACTGGAGTGCTGCAGTTGGAAGTTAGGATAGAATGTTGGGGATTTTGAACACAGTCTGTGTGCAGTCTTGGAGAGAGACAGCAGCACAGCAGTCTGTCTGCAGGCTCTCAGAGCTTTAAGCTCTGTTTTAGAGCTACTGTTAAGAAGGTCCGTGTTTCCACCATAAAAGGGACGCAGAAACCGATTGCTAAAGTGGTGGAGACCACTGTCACTGGTCCAAATGCCCCCTCCCTGGGGGGAAAGGTTTGCCTGTCTTCCAGGGGCAACCCTCCTGGTTCTGGCTAAGGGAAGAAGCTGCCTATTTCAAGTTGTGCTGCGGCACCAGAAGATCTGAGAGAGAAATTCCTGTGGAGGAATCGCCTGTAGGGCAACTGCAACCAAAGGGTGAGTACGCTTTTACAGAGGGCCAATGTTTTTCACCTGAACTGTCGAAATGTGGGGATTGGACTACTTAATCTGTAGGAGGTCTAGTGTAATAGACATTGCCCGGTTAACTTTCGAGTAGGTTCAAGTCCAGTACAAAGAGTGAAGAAGTAAAGGGGATTGACTGCTTAATCAGTGGGGAGCCCGTGAGCAATGGGCTAAGCCAAGTAAAAGTATGTTCAAGTCCAGCACAAAGGGAAACCAAGACAAGTAGAGGAAATGTGACATACATTTAGACATAATCTACATTGCCAAGCTTTACAGTATGAGGTGTTTACTCTCCAGAGAAATGGACGGGTATGAATTGTGGAAGTGAAAGGTGGGAGACCCCCCACCAGTAGTAACCAAATTCACCTCTACGGATTTGCTCTGTGGCACCTTTACTTTCTCTCAGGTACTTGGCCAGTGCCTGAGGAAAGTACCCAGATGTGGGATTAAAAGGAAGTTTCCCTGATAGAGCTGAGGTGCTATAAGGTGGTTTAGAAAGCCACCAGCAAAATGTTTCCATGACATATGGAAGGTGTCCAAATGGCCGGCAAGGGAGCTGAGCCTGGAAATCCCAGATCAGTGTTCAAGTTCGGGATATGTACCAAAGCAGGGTGCAAGTCCGGGCTGTGTGCCCAGTGGGTTCAGAGCCTGAGGGTTGAAGTGTTGAAGAAGTGTTCTTGATTCTTTTAATCTGCATTACCAGGAATGTAGTCCCATGGGGGTCCATCTATGCTTTGTTTATTCTGATTGGATGTGAATAAAAGCCACACTTTAGAATCCCATTCCTGGTATTGGACATTACAGTTATTGCTTCCTGTGTTCGGAGTTACTTGGGTGCCCCAGTGCAGAGTAGCCAAACCTAGCCCGTGTGCCGAGTAACCTATTCCTCCCCGAACCCAGTCCCCACCTGGTACTGCTGTCAGATTTAAACAGCATACCACCTGTCGTTTGCAAAATGATGGGGGTGGGGGTTACATATATATATTTGCTTTCCCTTTCATATTCATTTATATTCTTCAAGGAATCTATTGAGGAGTGCCAGATTTCATCAAAAAGGTTAATATTTTCCTTATAGGGACACTGTCAACCCCCGTAGGCCTCATAGTGTCCCTAGTTTAAAAAACACATTTTATGATTGCCAACATTCTGCAAAGATTGTTGATGTAGCTGGCAGTTTGATTCTGATTCTTTTTTTCTTTTAAAAAGTGAAAAACAGACTGCCCACCATACTGGTGTTACCACACAAAATCAGGTTTGTTTACATTCCCTGATCAACTCCCACTGCATCTTTCCTGGACTTGGGAACATCCCCACCATAGTCTAGCCTCTCATGATGCAGTGGGAGTTTAGGAGTCTATTGCACCATGAGTGACTGTACTGTATAGAGGTGATTCAAATGTTCAAGAAGTCTTCCATAAGTATAGTTACAGGATTTGAAACAAAACAAAGTTGGGAAATCATGTACACAAATGCTCACAGTCTGGGTAACAAGATCCCAGACCTGCAGGTAAAAATGACAGAGGCTAAACTGGACATAGTAGCCATTAGCAAGACAAGGTTTACCAGTAACCGCACTTGGGAGACTTCAGTACCTGGCTATGTACTGTTCAGAAGAGGCCGAGGTGCAAAAAGGGGGAGTGGAGTGGAGTGGTCCTTTATGTCAATGAAAATATCAAAGCTACAGAAGTTCAGAATACACATAAGAATACAGAAGAACTGTGGGTCACCCTGGAAACAGAAAATGGGACAGCCATATGAACTGGGGTTGTGTATAGGTCTCCAGACCAGCGGGAGGACATAGACACATTACTGTTAGAAGATACAGTATACAAAACATGACAGCTAAAGGGGAGGTTCTGATAATGGGAGACTTCAACATGCCAGATACAAATTGGTCAATACCAGCAGGGGCATCTGCCAGAACTAGACACATGCATACATGTATGTCTGCCCTTTGTGTAAAAGGAAAATAACTTTAATAAACTTTCAATTGGAAAAAAGAACTAGACACGTGGTGGATTCTTTGCAGGGGGAGGGCCTCAAACAACTGGTACAACAATTCATAAGAGACAGGACTATCCTAGATCTAGTACTGACTAACAGGGAACAGATCACAGATCTCCAGGTAGAAGGTCACTTGGGAGCCAGTGACCATCACATAGCATGGTTCAGTTTGGCCACTAGAACTAAATCATCCCATTCCAAGGCAAAAATATGGGACTTCAGATGAGGTGATTTTAATAAGATGGCCAACAGAGTTAAGCTAGCCCTGGCAAAAATGAATACAGGTGAGGGGGGTACAGTCAAAGTGGGCAAGCATTAAAGATGCAATACTTGAAGCAACATCCCATTGTGTTAGCGAGAAAAGGAAGTGCAAAAGAAGAAGGAAACCACTTTGGTTCTCAAAAACAGTAGCAGAAAAGGTCACAGCCAAAAGACTGGCCTTCAGGAAATACAAGGGAACGCAGCAGGTTGAAGATAGGGAGGCATACCAAACTTTTCTAAGGGAAGCTAGGAAGGCAATAAGGCAGGCAAAGGCCAAAACTGAGGAAACACTAGCATGAACAGTAAAAGAATGTGACAAGACTTTCTACAGATACATTAGTGAAAGCAGAAAGTCCAGAGGGAGTATTGCTAAGATCAAAGGGGATAAGGGGGCATGTGAGGAGGAGGAGGAGGACCATGTAAAAGCATCTATCCTAAATAGATACTTCTGCTCAGTATTTACTGAAGAGAAGGTAGGGCAGGGCCCACAGCTCAGCACCATGGAAACCAGGGGAGGGAGGTGTGCACTAGTCCCTTCACAAAAGAAAGGGTCCTACAAGAGCGCGATAAGCTCAGGGTGGACTAGGCAATAGAACCTGATGGCATACATGCCAGAATACTAAAGGAGCTAAGTGTGGAACTAGCAGAGCCATTATCAGAACTGTTTAGTGAGTCTCTGAGTACAGGAGAGGTCCCAAATGACTGGATAAGGGCTCATGTGATCCCACTCCAAAAGAGTGGTAGCAGGGAGGAGGCAGGAACTACAGGCCAGTCAGTCTTACCAAGGTAGTGGGCAAGATTATGGAGGCACTCATTAAGGAAAGGATAGTGCAACACCTGGAATCCATAGGAGCACAGGATCCCAGACAGCATGGGTTTACAAAAGGAAGGTCCTGTCAAACTAATTTCATAAATTTCTTTGACTGGGTAACCAGAGTGGTGGACCAAGGAGGAGCAGCAATTGATGTCACTACCTTCACTTCAGCAAAGCTTTCAATACTGTTCCGCATAGAAGATTGATTAATAAGCTGGGTAGACTCAGGGTGGGTCAGATGTTGGTCAACTGGGTGACAAACTGGTTGACAAGCAGAAAACAGAGAGTGGTGGTAAATAGTATACAGTCAGAAGAGATGCAAGTCACAAGTGGGGTACCTCAGGGATCAGTCCTGGGGCCAGTCCTCTTCAATATCTTCATCAGTGACATTGCAGATGGACTGGAGGGTAAGGTTTGTCTGTTTGCAGATGACACCAAGATCTGCAACAGAGTAGATGATTCAAATGGGGTGAGCAGAATGAGAAGATATCTGGATAAACTAGCAAAATGGTCAGAAGAGTGGCGACTGGGGTTTAACGCAAAGAAGTACAAGGTCATGCACATAGGGAAGAGAAAACCTGAAGACACCTATAGGCTAGGAGGGGAGGGGAGTTGCTGGCAGTCACAAGGGAAGAAAGAGACGTGGGTGTCATCATCACCGATGACCTGAAATCATCCAAGCAGGCCACTAAAGCAGTAGGTAAGGCTAGAGGGATGTTGGGGTATATTAGTAGGGGTAACACAAGTCAGAAGAGGGAGGTAATAATCCCTCTTTACAAGACACTGGTAAGGCCCCAATTGGAGTACTGCATACAGTACTGGAGGCCACACCTCCACAAGGACATTAACCAAATTGAGGCAGCCAAGAGAAGGGCAACCAAAATGGTGCAGGGACTGCATCAGAAAACATATGAGGACAGATGAACGAAGCTCAATATGTATACCCTAGAGCAAAGGAGGGAGAGCGGTGATATGATCGAAACATTCAAACATCTTAAGGGCATTAACAAGGTGAAAGAGTCTAACATGTTTCAATATAAGAAAAATAGAAGGACAAGAGGATACAGTATGAGATTAGAGGGAGGTCAATTAAGGGGTAATGTGAGGAAGTTTTTTTTTTCACAGAAAGAGTGGTGGCTGCATGGAAGGGCCTACTTCAGGAGGTGGTGGATATGAATACAGTGCAGAGCTTCAAACAGGCATGGGATAGGCATAAGGGAGCAATACAGATGAATATGAATAGATGGGCCATTGAGAGAGCAAAGGCCTATGGCACATTCATAAGGTAGAAAAAGAAATGAGCAGACTGGATGGGCCTTGCGGTCCTTATCTGCCATCAGCTTCTATGTTCCTATGTTTCTATGTTTATAAATATACATTAGCATGAATTTCAGCTCTACTAAACAAGCAGACAGACAAAACCAACAGCAACATCAATGAATTCTGGAGAAGGTACACAATTATAAACCGTGGAGTTTTAGCTAGAAAAAATATAATGCAAAATAAGTTGACAATGTCCCTTTGATACAGTAGTGAACTCTCTATTTTCAGTGTTTGGACTATCAAAGTGAGTCATATTGTACTTCAATATTAGGTGGATTACCATCTTTCCATTTCAGAAAGACACATTCTTTTTGCATCGATTTGACCAATCATGATTAATTTTTGTTCTAGTGTTGTCTCCAGTATGTTAAATGAATTTGGACAAATCAAAAGGTCTTGAATATGTGGTACAATATTCATGTTTGTGACTTGTTTTGTAATTGGCCAGGATTAATTTTTGGCCATGCGCATTTTCCTGAAATGTCCACACTTTTCTGTCCCTATTGGGACATCTGACCTGCTTCCTGATGCAATGTATTGAATGCCCAGATTGAAAGTCCCGACTTCGGGACCCTTCGTGCGTTTCTGATCACTTCCTCATTCGGCAGATGCAGAGATCATCATGCGCATGTTGCTGGAGTCAGCTACACAGAGGAGAATATTCGGGATTGGGCATGGACATTGAACTACAGTGGGAGGGCCGGGCATGCTGAAGGGATAGTGGCAGTGAGGTGACTGGGTGTCCATAGACTACCAGGTGGTGCAGCTTCACTTGCGAGCCAATGTCAGTGACGTCTACAGAAAGAGATGGGTCTTCTGGGATGGGCTGAGCCTATGAGTAATTTGAGTGGCTGGCACCTGGGCGGCAGGGATGGGGGTCAGGTGATGTTGTGAGGAGGACTACAGACTGCACAGTTTACTACATTTCCCATGCTTGCGAAGCACTTTCTGTACCATGTGTATCTTATTCTGTAAAACACATGGTACAGACTCTTGAATGAGCGCATGTTCAAGCTGACGCCATGCTCTTCAGTGTTAGCTTTCTGAGGAGGTAGTCGCTATGCTGCAGCTCTCAGTCGTCGATTGAATAGACAAAAAAAATGATCATTCACTAATTTAGCTCGAATAGGGGCTCATCTAACTGCAGGCTGCAATAGCAGGGATTGAGATTGTTTAATTACAGCCTGGCAGATTATCTGAAGTACTTTTTCTTGAAGGGGCCCAGTAGTTACTCGATCCCTTGTCACAGGATGGCAGTTTTGTTCTAGGGAGCACGCAGATGATTTTGCTCCACATCTAGTCAAGTCTACAAAGTTGGAGTAATTCTGTTCATGATATATTTATCAGGACTAAAAAAAAACCCTAGTCTGATTTCCTCCTAGTAGGCTAAAAAATGCTCTTCTTCTGATGTGAAAAAATGTAATTCAAACGTCAGAAACTACTGAAACAGGCTTCTTTCTGCTGTCTCATACATTTAATTGAGAGACTGAGACAAGACTTATGCTTGGCTTGGAAAAATGCAAAAATTAAACACATCAGAACATATGTAACAGTCTGAGCCATATTTCAGTGTGACAAAAAATAATTTAAGAGACAGGCAGAGCATTCTCATGTGAAATAACTTCACACACTGTGAGAAGAAACGTGGTTTTGGAAAGGGTATTTCTGGTCTTTTAAAATGGGAGGATTCAACTAGAGACAAATGGTCTGAAGCAGTTAATACAAGTTCTGGTCTTTGCCATTTTAAAAAAAATGTCAGTATATAGGTCAGGGGAACCAACAGTGACAGAAAAAAAATACTGCTAAGTGATGTACTAATTTTCCTAAAGTTAACGTACTGCGGATCTGCAATTTTGATTTCACAAAGTCAGTGCCAAGACTTTTGACTAGTGTGTTGAGGCGTACATCAGGCTCGCTCCTCCTGTTTTATATGAGTAAGAGACTGACCTGAAGTTCTGATTCTAGTAATATAAAAATATTACAAAAACCTGCGTCTCTCTGCAGTTAGTCCCAGCATCAGTGTCCTTCGTGTAATCATTATTACACAAAGTGAAGTGTCTGTGCCTGATGTGTTTTGTGTACACACTACATAGTTAGACCAAGGCATCAGAGAAAATAATTACACTTTCCTGTCAGGCTAATTAGTCCTTTCTGATCTAATTATTTAAACAAGTTAACAGTGAGTCAAGTGCTCTGTGTGCCCGGTGTGTTTTGTGTGCACTATAATCAGGCTCAGTTCTTGCTGTTTTATTGACTGTGTTACCTAAACCTGAATTCCTCTGACCTAAAAAAAACCTGTGTCTCTCTACATTGCTAGACCCTGGTATCAGAAAAAATAATTACCTCTTCTGTCTGTTAATTAGTCCTTTCTGATCTAATTTTTACACAAGTTAACATTGAGTCAAGTGTTCTGTGTGTCCCGTGTGTTGTGTGTGTAACCCCCCTGTTACCCGGGGTTACTAGAATCCCAGTAAGACCTAGTGGTAGGCAGGGAAGGCAGTTTGTGAAACTCCAGTTAAATGGATTTCACACTGTCTCACTCTGTTCTCAGTCTCAGATGAGACTGAGGGATGACATCACCATAGAACTCTCGCAGCTGCATGAGCCACACTGGAGTGCTGCAGTTGGAAGTTAGGATAGAATGTTAGGGATTTTTGAACAAAGTCTGTGTGCAGTCTTGGAGAGAGCAGCAGCATAGCAGTCTGTGGGCAGGCTACTATAAGGGAGGTGTGTGTTTCCACTGAAAAAGGAACACAGTGAGCTGATTGGGAAGTGGTGGAGACCACTGTTACTGGTCCATGTCCCCATCATTGAGGGGATGGGGGTGGAAAGGTTTGCCTGTCTTCCAGGGGCAACCCTCCTGGTTCCAGCTATGGAAGAAGCTACCTTATTTCAAGTTGTGCTGCAGCACCAGAAGCTGTGGAAGAGAAATTCCTGTGAGGACTCACCTGTGGGGCACCTGCAACCAAAGGGTGAGTTCGCTCTGGCATAGGGCCTATGCTTTCACCTGAACTGTTGGAACGTGGAGATTGGACTACATAATTTGTAGGAGGTCTAGTGTAATAGACATTGCCAGTTAATTCAAGTAGGTTCAAGTCCAGCACAAAGAGTAAAGTAAAGTGGGGATTGGACTGCTTAATCAGTGGGAGGCCTATAGCAATGGGCTAAGCCAAGTAAAAGTATGTTCAAGTCCAGCACAATGGGAAAGCAAGACAAGTAGAGGAAATGCGACATACATTTAGCCTTAATCTACATTGTCAAGTTTTACAGAATGAGATGTTTAATGTCCAGAGAAATGGCCAGGTATGAATTGTGGAAGCGAGAGGTGGGAGACCCCCCATCAGTAGTAACCAAATTCACCTCTACAGATTTGCTCTGTGGCACCTTTACTTTCTCTCAGGTACTTGGCCAGTGCCTGAGGAATGTACCCAGATGTGGGATTAAAAGGAGAACTCCCTGATAGAGCTGAGGTGCTCTTAGGTGGTTTAGGAAGCCACCAGAAAAGGTTTCCATGACATATGGAAGGTGTACGAGTGGCTGGCAAGGGAGCCAAGCCTGGGCAAACCCAGAACAGTGTACAAGTTTGGGCTGTGTACCCAAAGCAGCGTGCAAGTCTGGGCTGTGTGCCCGGTGGGTTCAGAGCCTGAGGGTTGAAGTGTTGAAGGAGGGTTCTTGTTTCTCTTAATCTGCATTACCAGAAGTGTAGCCCCGTGGGGGTCCATCTATGCCTTGTTTGTTCTGTTTGGATGTGAATAAAACCGCACTTTAGAATCCCATTCCTGGAATTGGACATTACAGTTATTGCTTCCTGTGTTCGGAGTTACTTGGGTGCCCCTGTGCAGAGTAGCCAAACCTAGCCCTTGTGCCGAGTAACCTATTCCTCCCTGAACCCAGTCCCCACCTGGTATTGCTGTCAGATTTAAACAGCATGCCATCTGTCATTTGCAAAATGATGGGGGTGGGGGTTACAAAATGGAGGCACTGATTTGGATTTTAAATTTAGGGAGGAAAGGTGCTCGGGCAAAGGGCTAGCGTTTTGGTTATCTGGCAGTGGGTAGCCCAAAAAAGCTGAAGCAAGGTTAACTAATGTGTCACTGTGTGCTGTTGTCCATGTGCTGCTGTTAAATGCCAACTGTTTACCAAGGAGCAGTAAAGCCTGAGAGAGTATGCCCTTGTCCTGCAGCAGAACTTTACAGCAGTTTGCCAGCTTTAAAAAAAAACTGTGTGACAAAGAAAAGTGTGGAAGACTAGAGTAGAAACAAGAAAATTGTGCCCTGGACGTTGGAAATGCTTTCTAGTGAATGGAGAGACTTGCTTTGTTAATGGCCATGACAAATGGTTAAAATGGGCTCCCGCCATGGAGTTAGTTCAAAAAAAAAAGTGGTTTTGCAGTTTAAATTTGCCTGCTCGACGATCGCCATGAGGAGAAGAGCACTCATCAGAGAAAGAGGCTCATTTGCATGGCATTGTGTGATTGGTGAGACTGCAGTCAGTCCCAACCTCAAGCCAGCTCTACAGCAACTGCCCAGCATTTGAGAGGGATTCTGAGTGGAGTGCGTGTACTGGCTTATCGGAGGAGCGTTGCGGTGACTGAAAGCGCTGTAAAAGTTTAGAAAACTGACTTTTCCGTCTAAATTCGGGCTCAATCCGCATCTCGATTGACTGGACTGTGAGTGTGGTGTTCAGAGGGACGATCGGCAGGACTGCCAACCCGCTTCTGTTCAGAGGCCTCCAAGACTTGCTGCAGGCCATTTTCCATTGCAGCAAACAGCTACTGATAACACTGAGTACCAACAGAAATAATTGCTCAAACAAGTGATTTTTGCCAAAAGCCAGCTGAATCTGCGTGCAGCAGTGTAATCGCACTGCAATCAAAGACTGTGTTAAGGTTTTACCAGCAAAAGCAAGCCTGTTAAGCCATCGACTGTGAGCATAGTTATGGGTTCAGCGTCAGAGTAAAGTTTCAAAGCCATGAGAGAGACTGTGAGTTGTATCAAGATATGCAGCAAGCTGTGCTTGAAATACTGAGGCTTTAACGGACTGTGAGCTAGAGCAATGTCTTCAGCAAGTGAAAAGTCTGTGGTAAATCTTATAAATGTGCAAGGAAAAAGAACAGTGCAAGTTTGTGCAGTTTGAGTAAAGTTATCAGTAGAGTGTGTAAATCGGGATGCGCAGTGGCTTGACCCAATTTCAGAATGTTGATGCACAGGAGTGCTGCTGCCGCCATTACAGGGTGGGGTAGTAATGTAAACACAGCAGCGCAGGAGCCATTTTGAAAGTGAAAGAAAGTGTTCAGAGATGTGGGACTTTCAATAACAGTGAGCGTTTGTCTTTCTCTGCAGTCATGGCCTCAGGACCAGCCCGCTACCTGGATCATGCCCGGGCTGTGGTAGCAGCAGAAGTAAACAAGTTAAGGGACATTGAGAGGTGTTTCTATGGAGGACAACTGCCTCCTCATGTGACAATTGCTGGATACCCAGTGCAAGTGTGCTTAATATGCTTAAATGCTGGAAGGGACGTCTTCATGGTACCTCACTGTTCGGGGTGCTTAGAGAAATACGGCTTGTTTAAAGTGCCCAAGATTCATTTGGCTCCCACATGGACAAAAGTTAAAGAATCTGCAGTTTGGATGTGAATAAAGCCACACTTTAGAATCCCATTCCTGGTATTCGACATTACAGTTATTGCTTCTTGTGTTTGGAGTTACTTAAGTGCCCCTGTGCAGAGTAGCCAAACCTAGCCCTTGTGCAGAGTAACCTATTCCTCCCCAAACCCAGTCCCCACCTGGTACTGCTGTCAGAATTAAACAGCATACCACCTGTCATTTGCAAAGTGATGGGGGTGGGGGTTACATGTGTACACTATAATCAGGCTCACTTCTGCTGTTTATTGGCTGTGTTACCTAAACCTGAGTTTCTCTGACCTAAAAAAACCTGCATCTCTACATTGCTAGACCCTGGTATCATAAAAAATAATTACCTTTCCTGTCAGGCTAATTAGCACATTCTGATCGAATTTTTACACAAGTTAACAATGAGTCAAGTGTTCTGTATGCCTGGTGTGTTGTGTGTACACTATAATCAGGCTCAGTTCTCAGTGTTTTATTGACTGTGTTACCTAAACCTGAACTTCTCTGACTTACAAAAAACTAAACCCTGCATCTCTCTGCATAGTTAAACCCAAGCATCGGGCTAATTAGTCCTTCGTGTCTGGGCTAATTAGTTCTCCCTGTGTGATAATCTAAGAAAGAATTACACAAGTGAGACAAGTCACTAGACCAGTGTTGTACCACCTAGTGTGGTGATCACACAGTATATTAATTACTGAAATCAGTCTTTGTTCTGGTGTTCTACAATTATTATCTGTAGGCTTAAAAAACCTTTGGGCTATGTTTGAAAAAACAAACCAAGGTAAGGGTTTCTTAGTCTCTAGTGACACCCCTTTAGAGCAAGACAAATATTTAACTGACGGCACTAGTCAAATTAATTATATTGTCTCATAAGCAGCCTCATCCGACCGTTTTTTTGGCAAACCCTGCCTGCTACTGAGAGTTAGCAAAAAGGCTTGTCAGCATCTCCCACCTGTGACCCTAGTCTGGTATTGCTTCAAGTACGCCAAGGCTTGTTCTACTACAGTTTGGGTTCAAACTAAACAAATGGATAATGTCTGCCGCTGGTAAAAAAAGGAAGGCAGCACTGTTATATGGACAGGTACTCCTGCCATGGGCCAAATAAATTGGAGAGTCCAGTACCACTGAAAAAAATGTCAGTGAAGAAGCAACATCCACCACAAGGGTGCCGGAAGATGGTAAAAGCTGAGGGGGCTGAGAATCAAAAGGGCACTTATAAGGGAACAAAGGGCACTTTTTCTATACTAGTTTTTGCCATACAGAAATAAAAAGTGGAGGGGCTACTGCCCCTTCCCCCGGTTCCGGCACCTATGAATTCCACCACCACTAATCCACCTAGCACTAGTTGTAGCGCATCTGAAACTGAGATAATTATAGACCAATAACTCTACTTCCTATTCTTTTGAAGGTGTTGGAGAAGCTGGTAAATAACCAACTTGGCCAGTACCTTGAACAAGAAGGGATTATAACAAAATTCCAGTATGGGTTTAGGGAGCGGAGGTCCACGAACACTGCCCTAATCGACTTTAATAACTAGGTAGTAACATCATTAAACCAGGGCAAAAGCACTGGGGCAGTGTTCATGGATCTCAGTAAGGCCTTTGATTTAGTACAGCATGAGGTTCTGCTAGAGAGGTTGTCTGACATAGGGGTACAACAAGAAGTCCTGATGTGATTTGAGTCTTATTTATCAGGATGTAAGTAATGTGTTCTGTGTGGAACCGCCGTCTCGGGTCTGGTGGATATAGATAGAGGTGTTCCACAGGGCTCAATCTTGGGCCCTGTATTATTTAACATCTATGTAAACAATCTTGCAACTCAGACGACAAGTACTGATATTAGGCTTTATGCAGATGACAAAATTCTGGTAGCATCTGCAAATAATCCCGAGAAACTGAGACAGCGGCTCCAGACAGACATCTCCTGCAAGGAGGCATGGATGAGGGACTCTAGCCTAATAATAATTATAAAAAAGATACAGTGTATGACATTCTCCATAGGTACCCAAATAAATAAGAACCCGTCAGAACTGCAGATAAGATTTTCTGATGGAACAATGGTCCAGAATGTGATCACCTAGAGATATTTAAGAGTCTTATAGACTCTCGGTTGACTTTTTCAGAACGTATTCAGTTACAAACTAAGAAAGTTAGTCAAAGGTTGGGAGCCCTCTGAAGAATATCTGGGTGTCTGTCTAGAGTTATTAGAACTAGACTGGTAAAGCAATTGTTATTACCCATATTGGAATATGGATCTTCACTCTACATGCATTAAAGCCAGATGTTTTTGGTCAAAATGGACCAATTATATTATAGGATGGTGAATTATATATTAAGAAAAGGATATGGGGTACATCATTGTTTAGTTTTTCAGGAACTTGATTGGCTGCAACCAATGGTACAGAGGGAATATTTGTGGTCCTTGGTGTGTCACGGACTTATCCATCCAAATAATAAAGTGCATCCATTGATACATTGGGTCCAATTGGAAATAGACTCATTATATACATCTAAGCAAGCAATAATACCCTCCAGGGTGGGGGTTATTGAGCAATACCGGACCACACAGGGGCGTAATGAGGCCTGACGCTGCAAGTGGAGGGCCTTATAGTCCCTGGAAAGTCAGGTACTGCCCATACCACCCACCCTGGAGGGTATTATTGCGCTTAGAAAATGGGAAATGTAAAAGAAAATAAGTTTAGCAAAATATTTTTTGCAAAAAAATTAGTTTAAGATGTGTTGTGACATAAAATAGTTCATCCACCTAAACTATCCTAGAGCCTCTGTATTTGAAGCCTTTGGTCCTGGTTGTCATGGTTATTTCTGCCCCCCCCTCCATAGGTAGAGATACTATCATTGCTCTTCAGAGCAAGTTTATGTGAGGTCATGATCATCAGGTGAATGGGAAAAAATGTCCTCTGTTGCTTGTGTTTTGTCTGCCCCTTTTAGAGTTTTGGTGGGAGCACCACTACTGCAGTGAGTCTGAAAAGGGAGCGGAACATTGGGAGCGCACCAGCGATTGTACTGCCTGACGCTTTTAAAGCTGTGGTGGTGCAGAGACTGTGAGTGACTCTGAACAAGGAATGGAAAATTGGGAGGTTGGCTGCAATTATCTAACGCACTCGTTCAGTGAGATACAAGTTGTGCTTATTTTTTAAAAAAATTTTTATCGTAAACATGTGGGTTTGCGAATTCACTGTAACACTGAACACAAGGAGTAGAACATCAGGAACTCAGCTGCAATTATCTGATACACTGGTTCAGTGAGGTGCAAGTTACACTTATATTTTTTACCGTAAACATATGGGTTTCTAAAAAGACAGACGAGGGAACAGTGTGGGAGAAGGCTGATAGGGCGGGTGGCTGTAGGATTTTTTTGTGTACCTCGGTGAGTCATGTGTAACGCATGTAATGGTTGTTAGCTATTGCCAGGAAACTGGGGATTTCATGGACTCTGTCACTGGCTCTGCAAAGAAGCGGAAAGTAGGAAAATGAACATTTTTAAGATATGTGCCTTTTGTTGTTGGCGAAATAAATAAGTAAATGACAAATACATTTGTTGAGGTATCTTGTGTATGGCCAACATGAAGGTCTCGCTAAGTGAAAAAAAAAAATGGCGGCAGTTTGAAATGATGTGCCCAGTGCATCAGCCAATGACAAAGCAGGTTGGGCACAAGGATGTTTAGCTGGGTGTGAGGCACATTTGGGCTGGGTCTTTTTACTTGGTGGGCATCTATTGAAAGTTAATGTACCCCTGTTGAAGGGGCACTAGCCAATCAGATGCCTCCAAATAAAGAGCCTATTTTCTAAGTTAAGAAAATCATCTGTGAAGGTACCAATGAATAGCATTTTGAATAGGCTGGGGGATATGCCACTCTAGAATAGTCTGGCTAAAAACTGGAATAAATTACCACCTGAATTAACTGAAATTGTTGATCTGCACAAGTTTAAATCCAACTTGCATAACGTTTTGAAGGTTCAATGTCATTGTTTTTAGATAATTTTGTATGGTGTATCAGATTTTATTTTACGTTTCATGTATGTATTAATTATGTAGTTTTGTGAAGTATGTTATGATTTCTTGTATTGTTTTGTTGTTAAATAACATGCAACCTTTTAAAAAAAAACACAGGAATTTGTTGTAAATGTGTTTTTTTCCCCAACAAAATTACCTGTATAAAAATAAACTTTTTATCAATCAATCAAATAATGACAATTGACAGTGATCAATCTTCTAGTGCCATGCGGGACGTAGAGGAAGAAAAAATTGTCATTAAAAGAAATTTCAGAAGACAGTGGCTGTGTCATTACAGCTGGCTTCAGTACAATGCCAAAGAAAATTAAATGACCTGTTCATTGTGTATTAAGCATGGTAAAAACAATTCATTTACTGACAATGGCACGGACAATTTCCAAACAAGCACTTTGCAAAGACACGTTGATTCAGGAGATCACAAAACTGTGGTTGTCGCAGAGGGCATGAAGGATGACTTTGTACAAGCAGTGAATAAATCACTATGCGAGAAAGAAAATGTGATAATTGTTAGACTAAAAACAGTCTACTGGTTGTGCAAAGAATCCCTTCCTATGCACAAGTTTGAATCCTTATTGGATTCTTGTCAGATCTGCAATGTCCGAATTTGGAGAAATCCACCATGCAGAGTGGACAGAAGACAACTTATAGCTCTGAAACTATGGCCAATGACCTGCTTGATTCATTAGTGTGTGTTATAAGAAAAGCACTGGATCTGAAAATGCAGTTCTCTCCATTCATTAGTATCTTTGCTGATGAGACCACTGACATTACCACGAATAAAAAACTGACCATCTACGTCCGTGTGCTTGATGTTGAGATATTTCAGCCAAGCACTCATTACATTGTTAATATTCAAATAACATCTGGAACGGGCAAACATATTGCAGAAAGTTTGCTAACCTTTTTAAATGAAAAAAACATACCAATGTCAAAAGTC
Organism: Neoceratodus forsteri; assembly: GCA_016271365.2. Taxonomy (NCBI): domain Eukaryota; kingdom Metazoa; phylum Chordata; order Ceratodontiformes; family Ceratodontidae; genus Neoceratodus; species Neoceratodus forsteri. The sequence continues at coordinate 961,431,985 of CM028132.1, read as the reverse complement.
ATGGCTCTAGGAAGTGATGGTGCTAAAGTCATGACCAGTACTGGGGAGGGAGTAACAGGGCATTTGTTGTGGCACAATGCAATGCTTCTGAACTATCACTGTATAGCCCACCGACTGGCACTTGTCAGTTCACAAGCTGCAGATGCTCTGCCTTACTTGAAGCAATATCAGGAGGTGCTGACAGGCCTTTTTTACTATTTTAAGGCATCCTCAAATAGATGTGACAAGTTAAAAGATATCCAGGATATGCTTAACGAGCCTTCACTCAAAGTAAAAGAGGTTCATGGTGTACGCTGGCTTGTGGTTTACAGTGCAGTGCAGATTGTGTACAGAACCCTAAATTCACTTATGACACATATGTCAAGCTGCATAGATGCAAAAGCAGCAGGGTTTGCCAAAACACCGTCTCAAACAGATTTCATGCAACTACCTACATGATGATGGATGTTTTGCCAGTGATCACTGAACTATGTTTAGTGTTTCGAAAAAAGGACCTTGACATAGCAGTTGTACAAGGGGCAGTAAAGCGTTGCATGTCGACCTTGGAAAAAAATAAAAAAATGAGGAAAATCACTTGAGAGCGGGCCAGCAAACTCGTCTGCAGAAGCTAAAGGAGGACCTAAAAACAAGGGATGATGGAAAAGTAACATTCAAAATGAATCATGTTATACAGGGGAGATTAAACACTGACACAATCAAAAGAAACTTTATTGAAAAACGTATTGAAAATTTGTATTCGAGGTTCCCAGAAAATGACAGAAACATTGTCTTTGCATTTGGTGTTTTAGCAATGAGACCATTGTCATTTCTATCGCCTTCTGATGTCACTGAATGGGGTAATAGAGAAATTGGCATAGTACTACAGCATTATGGCAATGAACAAGAGCACAAATTTGGGGATGACGTGTGTAAAATGCCAAAAGTTAAAACATTGGTTTTACAGGAGGGTTACCCTAGGGGGTGACATATCAGGATAATGGGGTCTCATCAGCAAATACCATAATGAAACCTTCTCAGACTTAATCAAGCTTACTAGCCTTGCTCTCCTAGCTCCAGTTCACTCTGCGGATTGTGAAACGGGATTTAGTTCCCAAAACCTGATAAAAACCAGTCTACGAAAAACAGACTTTCACCTACCAGGGTAGATGACCTGATCTTGATAAATTGTGAGGGGCCCCCACAAAAAGAGTTCAATTTTGTTACTGCATTGCAGCACTGGAGAACAAAAAAGGACAGAAGGCTGATTACAAGTTAAAAAGTTAGTTGTGCATGTGAGGCAGCAGGTCTCTTATGTCTCAGATTCAAAAGAAAAACATATTTATCATTTGTTTAAAGTACAATGATGGTACGAACAGCTCGCCCAGGACAATGACAGAGGGAAAAAAATCTTGGTAACTTTATTTAAAATACTAAGACAACTAACTCTGCTGGCATACAACAGCAATGACACCACTTACTTTGATGGCTAAACTTGTTTTGATTACCCAGACAATTGTCAGTCAGTGTAATCTCCTTACCTGTCAGTGTTTAATCTCTTCTAATACTATAACTAACAAACACCTAAAAACAAGAAAACAATAAAAAAATACACTCAAACAAAAAAAAATATTTTTACATCCTTTTTTATCAGTTTATACAACAGAGTCTGAATCAAATTATTCTTTATTTTTTTTGGGGGGGGGTTAATTGCAAATGTGAAGATATGGCCTTTTTACTGTCTCAGTGTCTCTCTTGCTATCTTCTCTTGAGTTCGTAAAGCATTGCTACTTTGTTTTCAGAGAAGCAATTATTTAACACAGAGATCGCATCAATCTGTCCGGGCACAAAGGACATATACAGCTGAGTGTCATCTGCATAGCAGTGAAAACTCAATCTGTATCGCCTGATGATATCTCCCAATGGCAGCATATACACTGTAAACAATATGGGTGCCAATATGGATCCCTGCGGCACCGCAGGTGTAGGGCATCAGAGGAATAAATTCCAGTGACCACCCTCTAAACTCTGCCTACAAGGAAAGTTCAAAACCATTCGAGGACCGTACCCGACAGTCCACAAAGAAACTGCAAGGTCTCCAAAAGCACCCCATGGTCCACAGTGTCAAAGGCTGTTGAGAGATCAAGAAGAACCAAGATGGTATGAGCCTGTACCCGGACAAGGGCAGTCTCCATGCTATGCCTCTTCCCAAAACCAGACAGAAGGGCTTCAAAGACATTGTGAGTTACAAGGTAATCATCCAGTTGCAGCGCAACCACTTTCTCAATAACCTTCCCCACAAAGGGAAGGTCAGAGACAGGTCGGTAGTTAGCTGAATCATCGGGATCTAAGGAGGGTTTTTTAAGGAGTGGTCAAATGATCGCCTCCTTGAGGGGGTCTGGAAAGACACCCCTCTCCAAGGATATCCATACAATTTCAGCTAGTATCGGGCAGATAACATCTACACACCCCACTAAAAGGGAGGTAGGGCCCGGATCCAAACTACAACAGGTTGGGCATAGAGTCTGGACAAGCTTCACAATTTCCATGAATTCCGGTCGGCTGAAATCCATCCAGACAGTTCGGGTGCTCACCACCTCCCGCTGACCTCCGCAACCCCTCATAGAAAGAGCTGGGCCAATTCCAGATCTGATGCTGGCAACCTTATCTGCGAAGAACTGAGCTAGCTCATCACACTTAATTTGTGAACAAGCTTTGCTGGACTGGAGACAGACTGGATTGCACAATCTGTCAACAGTTCAGAAAAGTTGAGCTGGTCGATTCTTTGCAGCAGAAATCTCCCTGGACAGAAACTCTGTCTTCTTATTGGTGATTTCTGATTGATAGCCTTTATAATGTTCTATCAATCTAAGCCTGTCAACATCCAGGCCGGACTTCTGCCATACTCTTTCCAGCCTTTGACCAGCACACCTCAACTCCTTCAAGGACCCATCATACCAAGGAGACCTTGAGTGAAGAGTGACTGGTTGAACTCAAATAGGAGCAATAAAATCCTGGGCATCTCCCACTGCCTTATTATGGGCTAGTATGAGATCCGCTAGACTGTGCCTTTCTGAAAGTGACTTCTGGTAGCAAGTCACAGGCAGACAGACTATCTTTCTGACAGGAGGATGTGGATGATGATGATGCCTTGCAGTAGCAGCTCACAGGCAGCAGCAATTTGAAGACCTAGACGGGAATATAAATAATTATCCAAAAGAAACATAGATCACACAGACAGACACACAGGATTTATATAAGCCACAAAATGTTACCGTAGTGTACTGTATCTTAGAAAAATTAGAAGGACTTGCAGCAGCAGATCTCATTCAGCACCACTTTTAAGACCTAAACACATAATTTTTAAATTAATACAACATCACCTCTTGAAAGACACACATCAGTCAACATGGGAATGAATAAATGCCACCTAGTTTTTTTTTTGGTTTTTTTTGTTCTTATTTTTATCTCCCCGGGCCACTGGTCTGCTTACCTGCACGTCCTGGCATCACCCATAGGTCTGTCTGGCCACCGACCCCCCCCTGGAACTTCCCCCAGCCACCTAATTAGGCCCCGCGACTACCCCCGAGGCTTACCCCCCACAGCAGGGGGGGTGGAGAGCACTCCCTCCGGAGCTCAACCCACCCAATCTGGATCCAGCATTGTCACGCGCCCAGGTACCGGGAGAGTCCAGTGCGGAGACGGCCATCATGCCGCCACAACCAGTGCCCTCCTTTTTCCACCTTTTTCACCCCCCCATGTCGGCAGGCATGCACTGACGCCCATGGCCCCGAGCGTGCATGCTTCCGCCTGAGCTCTTGGCCTGGCATCTGCCTCCGGCTATGTTTTTTGTGATCCCAGCAGTTGAGGTACCTCCGGTCTCCACCGGGGGTCCCTCCTGTGCCGGGATGCCCCTGGATCCCCCCCCAGGGAGAGGAGAGCTGTCCTACGGATGCTCGATCCTACTCCTTCCCCACTGACCCCAGCTCCCCAGGCTCATTCCCGAACCCGGGTCGCTGGCGTGACACGAGGTGTGGCGTCCAGCGCCTCAACCCTCAGCACCACCGGGCCGGCCAAATGCCACCTAGTTAGATATTTAAGCTCATCTGCCTCCTCCCCCCAGAGCCAACACATGAACTTCTGCTGGAGGCCACCAGGGTTAAGGTGATATTGACTGCCATATTTGGAGCCATATTTGGATCCAACTACCCTAAAAGTCAAGCACTTTCAGGCAGAGTTTCGTGGAAGTAGGGCCCTATTGTAGTGGCCCAGCTTGTCACCTACACTCCCCTGCACCCTTCTTATTACCATCCACCTGAAAACATACCTTTGTGCCAAACCATGGCAAGTATAAATGTTTACAGTGGCAGAACCCCATATGGTTGTCATGAAGGGCTCTGGGTAAACATAACGGGCTGTAGCAACACAACCTGCTGCCATTGTGGATGAGACAGAATTTTCAAGGACTGACACCAGGGCACTAGGGAACAAGTGTCCAGTCAGGGTTGGAGTCTTTATCCCTGCAAGTGCCTTTGCTATATCATTGTAATCTTCATTGATGGTGGAGCCTTGTCTTGGCAGCCTTATATGCCAGTAACACTCCAGTCATCAAATACTACCTTGAATAGCTATTGTTTCCCTCCAACCAGACCAATAAACCAAAGCAGACAACCCTGACCACAACCCTGACCAAGAAAATGAAGCAGACACGCACCAACTTATTTTGAGTGGAGCAGTGGCACAATCGGAGGACGTGATATGGTTAGTCTGTCTGAGGTTCAGGCATCAGTCAACAGGCCAGGGCTGTGTGGCAGCTGAACAGCAGTAAAGATCCATTGCAGTGCACATCCTTGAAAGTGCTGAGCAGTGACTTAAACTTCCAACTCCAGGCAAAATGGCATGAGTGGTCTTTCATCAATCCATTAAGTTAGACAGCAGTCAAGTCAGACAACAGTAGCACTGCATGCCATTCAGGTGCAATGGTGACAGTAGCAGCACTGTGGCCCCCAACCCACAGGTGTGGCAGCAGTAGCAGGTACATCACTGCAGCCTCCATCCCTCAGGTGTGGTGGCAGCAGCAGCCTCCACCTCTCAGGCACGATGGCAGCAGCAGGTGCAGCACTGCAGCCCCCACCCCTCAGGCGTGATGACAGCAAGTGCATCACTACAGCCCCCACCCCTCAGGCATGACGGCAGCAAGTGCAGCCCCCACCCCTCAGGGGTGACGGCAACAAGTGCAGCCCCCACCCCACACGCGTGATGGCAGCAAGTGCAGCTCCCACCCCTCAGGCGTGATGGCAGCAAATGCAGCCCCCACCCCTCAGGCATGACAGCAGCAAGTGCAGCCCCCACCCCTCAGGCGTGACGGCAACAAGTGCAGCTCCCACCCCTCAGGTGTGATGGCAGCAAGTGTAGCCCCCAACCCCCAGGCATGACAGCAGCAGGTGCAGCTCCCACCTCTCAGGCATGACAGCAGCAGGGGCATTATGACAGTACCGGCCCAGTGCCATGAACCAAAGCTTGTCTGTCAGAGCTCAGACGTGAATTAAGTCGAACCACCAGACGCCAAGGTGGACTCCATCAGTTCAGTCCCTAACAGTGTGCCTGAATTGATTTATTATTTGTAAACAAAGTATAGCCAGTTAAAAAATCCACAAGGTGATTAATGAGGATGCTAATGGAAAGATTCACAAATTCACAATCTCTCACAAACAATAAACGAATCTGAAATGCACCCACAGTAAACTGAGCACCTGCTGACATGGTCTTCATGAAAATGGAGCCTCTTAGTTTTCATGTCGGAGCTCAACCTCATGAAAGGAGTTCTACCAGCATAGGTGAAACCACGACCACTGTACGTATTAGGGCTTCATCTCTTATCCACCCTGCAGTGAACATAAGTAAATATTTGTGCCCTAATCACTAGTACAAACTTGCACATCATATGTGCCTGGCATTTGTATTATGGCTCTATTGTACATGATGCACTCTTGCTCATAACAATGCAAACTGATGACGCTGACTTTCCCCTTTCTCAATATGCAGGGCAACAGTGCCCTGGGCACGCTCATGGGATTTATAAAAGGGCATTGGAGATATAAGCTTCAATCTCTATGCAGAAGGCACTACTGAGGAAGGGGCAAGGTAGTGTCATCAGTCCATGAGCAAAAGCGTGTGATGTTCATGAGCGCCATAATTAAAATGTCGGGGGCACCAGAGAATTTACTAGTTTGAGTGATCAGGTACAAAGATTATTTATTATACAATGCAAGAAAATTTCCTGGTCTCTGATTGGTCACTGTGTCCCCGGCAATGAGGTTATTCCAGCACAACCTCACTGTATTGCTTTAGATCCCTTGGATGATGCTTTGGATGCCACACAGTACACTTAACAGAGATATATTGCCACAATAAAAATCTAATAAAAACATTTTTTATTTCAATTTTTTTATTTTGTATAACAGCGAGCCATTGTATAATAGCAATAATGCACTCCAGGGTGTGGGTTGTGCTGGGATAACCTCACTTCTCGGACATTGGATCCACTCGACCTGCAGCCTTGTGCCCAACCACCCAGGCTGAGGTTATCCTAGCACAACCCACACCCTGTTATGCATTATTGCCTAAATAGAGTGCCTGTAAGGGAGGAGGTAGAGAGGTGAAGCCCTGACCTGTACAGTGGTTGGGGCTTCACCTCTGCTGGTAGTTCTCCAAAAACTCAGTCATCTCTGTAGTTCTTCAACCCCATCCAAGCAAACATAAACTACTCTGGCACCAAGGCAGTCCCACCACACCACCCAAGAGAACAGACAGCACAGGAAGTTTGTGGGAACACTTCCAGATAGCCATGCACAGCCACACAGGATACACCAACTTATTTTTTAGTGAACTGGTAAGTTTTCCAGCAAACTTCCAGACAGGCTTCCAGCAATATTCCATTAGACATTCCATCAAAAGGTCCAACACAGAAATCTAACTTAATCAACTTGTCTTTGTTTACCCCTTAGGTAATCTGATGCCTACATCCTCCAAAACTGATGAAGGGAACCGAAGAGGAGGACTACCTGCGTTTCTAAATGCACTGATACCCTTTGGGTTTTGTCTACAGTATCCTTTCAGTTCAAATTAATCTATGGCCCCACCAACAATGGCAAAAGTTGTTTCATACGACAGTTTTGAAGGGCACAGATGAAACATTTGATTCAGTTTGATGTGGTTTAATAAATTTATTTTGTCTGAATGTGCATCTCTATTCTTATACACACACACCACAAAATTAATTTTTATTTTAAAACCATCTTTGCATTCGGGATAGACAGGGTGAAGATGGTGCCAGCAGTACAACACAGTAAATACATGTTGGAAAAATGGTTCAGCATGTATGTGTAGTGGTCTGCCCAACCAGTCCCTCTGCCAACCATCAAAAACCAACCACCGGAGCATGGCACGGACTTGGCAGCCTGGCATGCATGCTGGAAAAAATGGTTCTGTGCCGCTCTGCTAGTCTTCCCCTCCCTCAGAGGCCAGAAACAATTTTCCCAGCATATGAACCAGTCTTCCCAGCCTGTCCCTCTGCCGACTATCAAAAACTAACTACTGGAGCTTGGCATTGACCTGGTAGACTGGCATGCATGTTGGAAAAAATGGTTCTGTGCCGCTCTGCCAGTCCACCCACCCCTCAGAGGCCAGAATCATTTTTCCCAGCATGTGAACCAGTCCACCCAGCCTGTCCCTCTGAGGACCATCAACGAACAACCACCAGAGTGTGGCACAGACCTGGCAGACTGGCATACATGTTGGAAAAAATGGTTCTGTGCCTTTCTGCCAGTCCGCCCCCCCAAGGCCAGAACTATTTTTCCCCAGCATGTGAACCAGTCCACCCAGCCTGTCCCTCTGCTGACCATCAATGAACAACCACCAGAACATGGCACAGACCCAGCAGACTGGCATGCATGTGGGAAAAAATGATTCTGTGCCTCTCTGCCAGTCTGCCCCTCCCTCAGAGACCAGAACCATTTTTCCCAGCATGTGAACCAGTCCACCCAGCCTGTCCCTCTGCTGACCATCAATGAACAACCACCAGAACATGGCACAGACCCAACAGACTGGCACGCATGTTGGAAAAAATGGTTCTGTGCTCTCTGCTTCACCCACCCCTCCTAGGGTCCACAACCATTTTATTCAGCATATGAACCAGTCCGCCCAGCCCATCCCTCTGCCGACCATCAATGAACAACCGCCAAAGCATGGCACAGACCTGGCAGACTGGCATGCATGTTAGAAAAATTAGTTCTGTGCCACTCTGCCAGTCCACCCGTCCCTCAGAATCCAGAACCATTTTCCCCAGCATGTAAACCAGTCCGCCCAGCCCATCCCTCTGCTGACCATCAATGAACAACCACCAGAGCATTGCATCGACCTGGCAGACTGGCACACCTGCTAAGAAAATGGTTTTGTTGCACTCTGCCAGTCCACCCCTCCCTCCACTCCACCATGACTAGAGGCAAGTACAATTTCTTTCAGCATGTGTGTCATTTTCAAAAACATTATTCACTTGTTTGTTTACATTAAGCATACATTTCATGCATATACAACACCCTACACCCTCCATCTTGCCTCCCTTGCTTTCCTATGCAAATAAAAGCAGCATGGCCCCCCAACAGAAAAACAAAAAACAAAAAAACTTACCAGGCACATAGAAAGGTAGTAGTCCCATGGCAGCTAATGGCAAGGCAGGTCATGTGCAGCACAAGGAAGCAGAAAGGGCAGGTCAGCAGCACAAGGAAGGTAGTGGAGCAGGTTAGCAGCACAACGCTGACAAGAAATTCAGTGTGGACACTCTCCCCTCCTCCCGGACAGACCAGCACATCCACTCTCTCCACCCCAATGGACCTGCATGCTCTCTCACCCAACGACAGACCAACATGGCCCCTATCCCCACCCAGATGGACCTGAACAGCTACTCTCCACCACCCCCACAGAGAAGTATGGCCCCTCTCCCCACAGTGGCAGATTTTGAAACAGTTCACATTCCCTTTAGATATTGGTCTTGTAGGTACATCCCAAATGGACACAGAACATGATCCTACTGCAATATCTCCACCCCACCACCAGTGTTGCCACATCAGCACTGCCAGTATCCATACCCCACTCTACTAGCATCCTCACCCCACTCTGCCACTACCAGTGTCCCCATACCACCAGGACCGACCAGTATAGCCACCATGCACCAACATTACACTGCCATAACCCCCCCAACATTACATTGCCAGAGCCCCCCACCATGCCTCTCAACTGCTATGAATTTTGCAAAGCACTTTGATTTTTCACACTCACATTTATCCTGGTTTGGAGCCTGGGCATTCCCAGCCATGCTATATGGCCTATACCAGGACCAGGTATGGTTTAAGGCACACAGCCAGTTGTTAGCTGGTCTTGGTATGAGCAGCCAGCTAAGTCCCACAACACACACCAACAGCAGCCACCCCAAAGACAGTCCCCTGCCCCAAACATGACCAGCAACCTCCCCCAGCCCCACCAGACACAAGGCCACCAACTGCCCACACACACGCAGCCAGCAACCCCCACAGACAAACAGCCAGCGACCCCCGGCACATGGGCAGCAAACACCACTAGTGCCCCACACTACCCCACATGGCCAGTGTCTTCATCCCACTACAAACACAGCCTGTGTCCACACCGCAGCAGCCACCCCCAAAGACAGTCTCCTGTCTCACCAAACATGGTAGTCAACCTCCCCTCAGGCCCAACCAGGCACAATGCTACCATCTCCACACCCCCAGACACAAGGCTACCAACCACTAAACACACATGGTCAGCAAACCCACCACCCCAGACACATAGCCAGAATCCCCATGCCTCATACCCCCAGTCCCACCAAACAGACTGTTCCCCAAGCTACACTAAACAAAAAACAGCCCCCTCCTTGCCTCACCAACACATGTAGTCTCCTCCAGACATGAGGCCAGCAAACCACCCCAAGACAACCAAACAATGTCCCCTGCCCTATCCCCCTAGCCCTTAACACAGACCATTACCACTCAGACACCCAGCCAGAAAGTCCCCACCCACAGACATCCAACCAGCAGGACCCCACCCAGAGGCACCCAACCAGCAGGTCCCCCACCCAGAGTGTGGCTAAATCAATTTAAATCACACTGTCCCCTGCTATGTCTGTAGAGGGGATAATTCAGAACAACCCCTTCAGTGGCTGTGTCTCAGTCATTTAGGAAACAGGGACTGCAAGGAGTCGCTCCATCCCCATTCCCCCCACAACCACAAACCAAACAGAAGAATCACAAGGAGTAGGTTCAGTCTGCCCCCTGCTCCCTCCCCCCAGCAGCATCACAAATTCAAATCAGGACACAGATGGCGAGAAGAAAAGTACACAGCATATAATAATGTTAGAAGCGACTGAAAAATAAAGAATCTCACGGAGTAGGTCTGGTCCAGTCTGCCCCACCTAGCATCACAAAATGGATCAGGACCCAGAAAAATACACACCTTACTTTACAGCAGGGAGGATAGGTCAGAGAGCAATCACTCGGCAGCAGCACCACAATGGATCGGACCAGCATCTCGGCAATAAATAAATTGGAAGCTACTGCAATTCAGGCCAAAAATTAGTACAGCTTGGAGAACAGGTCAGAGAGCAATCCCTTGGCAGAAGCACCCACAATAGATTGTGGTATCAAGGCAGTCAATGTAAAATTAAAGTAATATTATGCTGAAAAATAAAATGTGTTCCAAGGTAACCTCTCACCCCCCCCCCCACCTGCCTCAACAAATGCATCACTCTGTAAGCATTTGAGGGGCACTGAGGAGAAATAAAATAAAAATAAACTTTTAAATAGTTATTTAAACATATAATTGCATAAACAATGCTAGCTGTGGACAACAGACAGAATCGGAAAGATCCATCTGGTGCATTTTGTACACGCTTTCCAAAGAGATCCACAGTTGCCATTGCTGAATTAAATAAAATTAAATATAAATGAAAGGCTTACTATAATGTGAAGACTATTGATTACGTTGATGAAGTGAATCCAATGATTAATTTTATTCTAGGCAGCAAAAAGAGTTGCAAGGAAACTCAGAACAGCAGCGAGCAGGAGCAAGAAAACAAAAGCACACTGCACTGCGCTTTTGAAGTCTGCAGTTCACGGACACTCCGTGAACAAATGCTTGTTTCGTTTTGGCGCCGAAATACCTTGAGCCAATCAGGATTCCATTTTCCACTCAGTTTTTCCACAAATGCAGAAAAACCAGTGTCCCTGACCATGATGGTATACTGTACTTTTTGAAAACCACATGAGAAATTATGATTATCAATCAGAGCAGCTCTATCCTCTTGTATCACCATCCTTACCTGTCAGTAAATTTAAACAGTTAGCACAAGCAGCAGGCTTCAAGCTATAAACAGTGAGTTGTCTGCATCATTGTCTGTCTCATAACTGCCTCAGCATGCCTGCAGCATGCAGTGTTGTACATGTTTTAACTCCAGCAGACATATAAATGAGCAGGAAATACTCTTTAAGATGTTTAAAAAAGCTTAAATAATTATGATCTGACACACACACACAAAAAAAATTTCACTGTTTGTCCCCATCATTTCGAGACACGTCCCCTGATTTTCTCAATTTGTCCCATTTTTTAGGACTTGTGGGACATTGACCTGCTTCAAAAATTTTCCAGAATGAACCCTGAATTAGCATAATCTTCTCCACAAGTTATTTAATTTGGAGCATGTAACTAGCATACAGTGTGTGTCAAGGAGTCTGTATACTTACATCTGGGGCATGAATCTGTTCTGTCCAGATTTATTGTATTCAATCTGTTAGCTGTGTAGTATGTTCAGTGCACAATGCTGAATTGAATTGGAAAATGTAAAGGAGGAGGCATAACCTTATATGTCAGGGAGGGTATAAAGGCAGTGGAGGATGGAAACATCTGGGGAAGTAAAGGGGAAACAGAATCACAGTGGGTTCAGCTTATGACATCCTTAGGCAAGAAACTACAAATGGGGGTGATCTATAGACCTCCAAGACAGGGAGAAGAGAGCAATAAGGAGCTAAGAGCAGAATTAAAATGGTGTGGCAAAGGGGAAGGTGGTGGTGGTGGGAGATCTAAACCTGCCAGATATTGACTGGGTCATTCCAGGGGCAAGGAGCTCCAGAAGACAGGCCTTACTGGACACATTGCAGGACTTCCTGCTGGTACTAGTTAAAGAACCCACTAGGCAGGCTGTCATTCTCGATGTGGTGCTCACCAACTCAGAAATGGTAGGAGGAGTGAGGGTAGGGGAGCCAGTAGGGTCCACAGACCATGACTCTATATGGTTCAACCTGGTCCTTGGAACAAGTAAACCATCATCAAAGGCATAAGTCCTAGATTTCAAAATGGCAGACTTCAACCGGATGAGGGTGCCAGTCTAGGGCAAATTAGTCAGAGTGGACAGCCTCTGGGATGTGGAGGAAAGATGGGGAGCAATCAAGGGGACCATTCTCAGGGAAATAACGTCTTGCATGAGAACAGTAATCAAAAGAAAAAGGTACAAGAGACCAACAGGGTTCTGTGGAATAGTCAGGGAAGCAGTGAGAGGCAAAAGTTTTAATGAATTGCTGCCAGTAGTTACAGAGGGAAGGGATTGTATTTTGGCTCCATGGCTCTATTCAGAGAAACGCCCCCCCCCCATAATAGCACGTTCTATGATGTAACCATAGGAAGAGCATAGGGGCATGCTCCATAGAGTACAATAGGGCCTTTCTTAAGTGCCTTTTAGTATACTTTAGTGTTCTGATCATGATAATAAAGGCCACCGCTCAGCTAGCAGGTCCTTATTAGCTAAGAGGTGGTCTTAATTTGTCATAATCAGAACTCTAAAGTATACTAAAAGGCACTTAAAAAATTCCTACTGCACACTATGGAGCGCATCCCTTCGCTCTCCCTATACTTACATCATAAAACATACTAGCGCAGTGGTGTATCTCGAAATAGGAAGGCGGAAGGGATTGAGCTCACAGCTCCATTGAGCCAAAATATGATCCCTTCCCTCCCTGAATACTGGCAGAAATTCATTAAAATTCATACCACACTAGATTTGGGGAGGGCTATGGCTACTTATATGTTTTGGAAGTAAGAACCAGAATAGGTGCTCTTTAAGGGCTTCATGCTATCTGGACATAAGGATGATTTACCTTGCTGTATGTCTAAGACCAAGTGAAACTCTTCTCCTGTTACAGAGTGTCCACTAAATGTGACCAGGTTAAGAGAAAATTCTGAAAAGAAAATTTGGGTTGTAGTCATTTGGAGTTTATATGTTTGCCTCTGTAGTATTTGCATTTTGTCCACTGACTGCTATGATTGTATAGCTTCCATTATTATCCAAGTAGGATTTTCCAAAACAGAGGCTGCCATCTTCTAAAAAAGATTGCAGTGCCATGGGGATTTGGCAGATACTGTGATGCATACCCTTTCTCTCTATTTTCCCCTCAGTACTTCAAATTTTTGATTAGTAAAGTGCGTCTTCTGCAATAGAATGGAAATATATGTTTCTTCTGTCTTCTTTGTCTCTATATTTAACCACTTTAATTGTTTTCATCTTGTCTTTTAGCCCTTTAATATTCCAAGATAATATATTAAACCAAAAAAACATATTCTTTAAATAAAATATAATTTAGTTTTCTAGCTCAGTATCCTGTACATCTTCTGCCAGTGGAGTTAACTATATTTTTGCTCTGTTTGTGTCCTATTGTCTGATTAGTGCTCATTTGAAGTTTATCTTGTTCCCCTTATTTCTGCCATCCTTGCTTTTAGCCTCTACAGCCCCAAACCGTTCTCCCCCCCCCCATCCCTCATCCCAACTACAGTACATCTACAAAGACAGCCATAATACAGGTACTACTTACCAGTGTGGTGGAGTGACAGAGTAAGACCTGTCAAGCATACTGTGCAGTTAATGAGTTGGACATCCTGCACAAAAAGTGAGCATTAGGGGCTAACGAGAGAAGAGTGGAGAGAAGTGATTACTTCTGAACATGCACATTTTTTTAGCAATTAAAAGATGGAGGTTCCTATCCTGAATGCTAATCTAAGTAGAAAGAATCATACTGCTTTCATCAGGAATCTTTATTATGTTTATTATTACTAATATTAACACTAAGTGTGATCCCTCATGAAAGTTATATCATGGAGAGAAAAAAAGGAAAAAAAAAATGTTATGCCGTCTTATGGTTTATTTTTTTTTTTTTTGAAATTCAACTTCTTTATTAAATTTTCACAGCAACCAAACTTGAGTTACAGTTACCGACCAGAACTATAACATACCGGAACAAAACAACAAGCTGTGATAAAAACTTGGTACAGAATGCCATATGCCCCTTCCCCCTCCCCCAACCCCTGGAAGGTGTCACCCCAAACTTTAGACTAACTAGAACAGAAAGGGACAAAGTGAAATGAACCTGAAAGCAAATCAGGCCCGGGACCAGAAACCAAAGCCAAATGTAGTACTATAGTCAGAGGTAGCATTTGTAAGGAAGTTAATGTAAATATAAAGCATACAATTTCCCCCACTTCTGATTAAAGGAAGGCATGGCATTACAGGAACTGGCAATCAATCTTTCCAGCTTAAAGCAAAAGGAGATTTCCCTGAGCCATTCATTGTATGAGATGTTTGCTTGGTCCAGCCAATGTCTCAGGACCAGCCTTTTAACTGCAACTGAAATTAAAGCTATGTGGTATTTCCGTTCTCTGATTTTGATATCCGAATACCAACCCAGTATACATATCTCAGCTGTAAATAAGTCCTCTAAACCCAAGGTTGGATCCATGTTAACCCGAATAGCATTCCATAAAGGGGCCACTTTACAGCAGGACCAAAATATATGCTATAAGTTACTCTTCTCCGCACCACATCTTGTACAGTCGTTTGACCCCAATTTACCCAGTTTAGTCAACCTAGATGGCGTATAGTACAAGTTATTCAGAATAACAAACTGAATAAGCCTATTTCTATCTAGTGTGTGATATTTATACGTATCACGCCAGATCTGGTTCCAAATCTCAAGTGAATTGGGTATGAGAGAAGTCCAAATTTTGGAGCCAGATAATGGGTCAGGATATTTAGTAACCAGAGATAAAGATATAGCGGAAATTCCATGAGGCCTAGAAACACATTCCTGAACTTGTTCCAAGAAAGGCTTGGTTTGGGAAGGTACCTCACATTTCCAAAACTCTTCATCAAAAGGTGTCTCAACTGGAAAACCTTGAATATATATTTTGTGAAATATTCAGTTCCTCTAGTAAACTAGTAGATGAGAGGAGGGAACCCGGGGTAAAATCGTCTACTAATCGATCATGGATTTGTGGAAGCCAATCTGGAGGAAGTGGTGATCCGCCTATTTTAATATTGGGGTTGAGAGTAAGTGGTTGTGCCATATCCTTAATGTACGGAATTTTAAGAAAACTCCAACACTGAGAGAGTATTTTAATGGAAAGTCCTATGGTCGAGTTACGAATGTCCTCCGGTAAGGAGGAATAACTATGATAAAAAATACGAGAGGGCGTAGATTATGTTTATCCAACAGCTTGAGTTCCAAGTCCAACCAGATGGGCCTATAACACTCATTTTGAGAGCTAAACCAACGTCCAAGTTTGGCTAGGTGGCTTGCCCAATAATAAAACCAAAAATTAGGGAGGTGAAGACCCCCTCTGTCTTTGGGTAGACTGAGCTTGGAAAAAGCCCTCCTGGGGTGTTTGCCTCCCCAGATAAATTTGGATAAAGCAGAGTGTATCTGTTGGAAATAAGTTCTAGGAAGCCAAATATTAAGAAGGTTCAGGGGATAAAAAATACGGGGTAGTATGTTCATTTTAATAATATTGACCCGTCCCCATACGGATAACGGCAGGCTGTCCCATCTACAAAGATCCTTCTGGATCCTATCCAGTAGATCATCCAGGTTGAGCCTTTTGGTAACCTCCCGATCCCGGGCCAAATGTATGCCCAGGTACTTGAGCGAGGTCGAAGCCCATTTCATGCCTAGCTGGAAGAAGTTGGCTTGAAACGTGAGGGAGTTAAGGGGGAAAATAACCGATCTGGACAGATTTAGTTTGTAATTGGATGCACTTCCATACTGGGTAATAATTTGTAGTGCCGCCGGTAGTGAAATCTCAGGATTCGAGAGATGCAAAAAGGATATCATCTGCGAAAACAGAGAGGGTCAGGTCTTTCTGGGAAATAACACAACCAGTAACCTGAGGCGAGGCTTTAATGCTAAGTATGAGAGGTTCCAGATATAAATTAAATAAATACGGAGACAAGGGGCAGCCCTGCCGGGTTCCGAATGCAAAAAAGCAGGATGAAAAAGCATCATTACAATAAACTCTGGCTGAGGCGAGCAGTGAGACTGATCTAATCCACTGAATGAAAATCTCTAAACCCATTCTTCCAAGTGTGGACCACAGGAAATCCCAATTGACTCGATCAAAGGCCTTCTCAGCATCTAAAGCAACTAGCGCCATGGGAGAATGGGATTCCTGTGCCTTAGAAGATGTGGAGAGGGTGTAGATGGTCTTCTGGATCTCCCTGAACAAACCCCACCTGCTCGGGACTCAACAAGGATTGCCAAACTTGTTTAATTCTCAAGGAAAGAATTTTAGTTAAGATTTTAATATCATAATTTAATAGAGAAATCAATCGATAACTGGCCGGGTCCAGCTGGGGTTTGTCTGGTTTTGGAACTAAAATTATTGTAGCCTCCAGCAGTGAGGGATCAAGAGAATCTGAAGAGAGAATGTAGTTAAACAACCTGAGAAGGAGAGGGGAAATCTCGCTACTAAAAGTTTTATAAAAATTAGGAGAGAACCCATCAGGGCCTGGAGATTTATCCAGAGGTAAACCCCTAATAACCTCTTCTATCTCACTCAGGGTAATAGGAGAGGATAGCAACTCACAATGGTGCTCCTGCAAGCAAGGGAGAGAGACACTATCCAGAAAATTTTCCACAGCAGAACGAGAAGTCCGAGCAGCTCGAACAGCATAGAAATCTTTGTAAAAGATTCAAAATTTGCAATGTCCCTTGGTGAGGTTTTAATTGACCCATCAGGTGCTCTCAAGGCAGGAATCAGCCTTGAGTTTCTACCTCCCTTAACCTAAGGGCAAGCAATCTGCTGGGTTTTTCCCCTGGTCCAGATAACGCTTTTAGTTTTAAGAATAACATATTCCGTTTTTCCTTAATCAAATCTTCATATTCATTCCTTAGCTTGCATAGTCTCTCCAGGTCTGCTTGAGAGTTAGAAAGAGAAAAGGTATTTTCAGCCCCTTAATTTGGTCAGATAATAAAATAATCTTAGCTTCTTTCATCCTTTTCCTCCTAGAGGCCAGCTTTATAAATTCCCCTAATAAAACATTTTAAAGAACACCAGATGAGATCGTCTCTGGTGATGGAGCCTTGATTGATTTCGAGAAAGGAGGAGATCAGGGATTTGAGATGTAAATTGTGCGGTCATCTTTCAGGAGTTGTGTATTGAGCTTCCAAGAGTATCTCTCTGACCAGGTGGACCCAGAGACAACTTAATCCAAACCAGGGAATGATCAGAGATAACAACTGGTTCTATACCTGAGTGGGAAACATTTCCCACCAAGGCTGTGCTAATTAAAATATAATCGATTCTGGACCAGGATCGATGTATTTGGGAATAAAAGGAGTAATTACGGCCCTGGGGGTTCAATAAACGTCAAGGGTCGCACAAACCCACTAGTTTCATAAAGTCCCTGAGAGCTAGTTGGGAAGGGGAAGGAGATTTAGTAGGTCTGTAAGTTCTATCTAGCTCTTGAGTTGGGGCGACATTCCAATCTCCTCCCAAAATGAATAGAGATGGCAGGAGGCGACTCAGTTTGGCCGCCAATTGCATGAAAAAGTTGGGATCCCCTCCCACTGGGCTGTAGATTGCCCCCAAAACTACCCTCACACTGTTGAGCAAACCTTTAACCAACACAAATCTGCCCTCCTGATCAGTAGAACATTCCTCAACCAGAAATGAGATATCCCTTTTAATCAAAATTGCCACACCTCTACTAGCAGTAGTTCCTTCAGAAGCAAAGATCTGAGAGAACCCCTGACGACTTAAACCTTTAACCTCTGAAGCTAGTATATGTGTTTCCTGTACAAATAAAATGTCAATATCAAGAAGTGAACAATTTAACAAGATTTGAGTTCTTTTAACAGCATCTCTGATACCTCTGACATTCCAAGTGGCCAATTTAATAGGCTTCATAGCCAGAAACCAACAGAAAAGGGAGAAAAGAGAAAAGCAGAAGCGCCCCTTCCAACCACTCCGTGAGTGACACCTTCAGGTTCCCCCCCCTCCCCCAAGTAGTGACACAATAATACCAGACCCCATTTGTCCAAAATCTAAGTATACTAAGTTAATGACAGCATTAGGTAACAGAAATAAGTAGAAACACTCTGCATATGACAAGTTGACTTTCACCCCCTCCCTGCCAACCCCCCATCCTAAACCCCTTAAACTATGTACATCAAGCCCCAAAACTATCGAGAAATTAGGTGCCAAAAGCCGAAACAGGACTAGAAACTCCCCCCCCAAAAGGTTACATGCCTATGAGTAGACTGGCCTAGACTGTAATTCAAACCATAGGGAACAAACTCCCCGAAGCTGTAAAACAAAATACAAAAGACCAAACATCCATCTAGTAGACTCCTACACATAGTAGCCCAGCTCCCCTTATCTAGGCCGTGAGGCAAATCCCCAGTGTTAATCCTCTCCTAAACCCCACCCTCACCACCCATATATTCGAGAGAACAGCAAACAAACTCCATTCCTTCCAACTCTAATCGCAGTAATCCTGGGAGAATAGGCACTCTCTCAAGAGCTGCCTAAACCCACCAGAGGAAAGGTGTCCCCAAGATGACACAAAATGAGACGAGATATAGCAGACAACATAGTCTGGGGGATACAAGGTATTTTCTTATTTTTTAAAAAATAGAATCTACCTTCATTCTCGAGGACCGACCCACAGAAACCGGGTCGAACACAGACCCTCCCTTGCAACCAGTATTCGGGCCGAAACTCGCAAAGTAAGGGAAGTGGTGAGCGGAAGAGCCAAGAAAAGGACCCCCTGGTCCGTCCCCAAAGGGTACCGGAGAAAACATAAGACCAGAAAGCTGGTTCCTTCCCCCCCCTAAACCACGGGCTTCTGAATCCTCCATCGGCCTACCAGGCCACGAGCCGACCTACACCCTTAGCCCACCTAGACCGGACCCCAGTGCACCATCAAACAGCCTCAACAGGTAAAAAAAGGAAAAAGAAAAAGAGTAACACAGTCATTTTATAGTCAGGAGAGACCAGTGAAGCAAACAATCTAGTCAGCTGAATCAGTCTCCTTTGAAGAAGATTAGGCAGTTTCAAAGTGAGATCAGCCTTAAGCAGTCCGAGGTTTTCATATGGATGCCAGACCCCTCCAGGAAAACCATCAGTCTAGCGGGATAGTTCATTCTGAATTTTATTCCGCCGCTATAAGCTTCTTCACAGTGGGATGAAATGCAGCCCTTTTTGATGGGTTTTCAAGGCAGGTCCTGGGTGATACGTAGTTTGGCCCCATCCCAATAGATCGAGGTCCAGCTCCTTAGATTTTACCAGCACATGCTGCTTCTCAATAAATCTAAGAAACTTAATTATGATGGGACGAGGTGGGGCACCAGGCTGGGGCTTAGGTTTAAGGCCATGAGCCCTCTCGATGTGATATCTTGGGTTAGGGTGAAGGACCAATTATTTTATTTAGTAGCTTCTGGATGAAAGATATCATGTCTCCTCCTTCTTCAGATTCGGGCAAGCCAAGGATCAAGATATTGTTTCTTCTACTTCTGCCCTCTAGGTCTTCTGTCTTAAAGCTGTAACTTATGTAGTTGTTGCCTGAGTTTCACTATTTCCGGATCTATTTTCCCCTTCCAGCTTTCTAGGGAGGCCGTTTTCACCTCCATATCTCCCACTCTGCACGTTAAAGCCCCAAGGTCACTCCTGATGGATTTCACCTCCGTAGCTATATCTTGGAGGGTTTCGCGAAACGGGAGCAACTCTTGTAGAAACCGATCCTCCGTGAGCAAATTCGCCGAAGTAGCAGAGGGATTCTGTTTGAGTGGTTGACCAGAGTTTTGGCTTTTAGCCTTTTTAGCATTCTTCTCGGGGGTAGTAAGCGGAGTGTGCTTCACTCCGGCCTGCTTCATCTCAGCGTCCATCATGCCTCTAACTCCCTCCTGGCGCTTGGAAGACCGCAAAAACTAGGAGGAATTAAACGCCACCAGACAGAACAATATGTTACAAAATGAGCTTCCGATAAACTCGAACTGAAAATAGAACAAATTTAGAAGTTAATAGGGTGGAGGGTGGGAGCTCCAGAAAAGGCTGTCACCAGTCGCTCTGCATCACGTGACTCCAGCCGTCTTATGGTTTATGTATTCATTGCCACCTTATCCCATCTTTATAAGGTCCTAAAAACCTTTGTGCTAATATCACTAAGCCATAATTATTTTTGACAAGATTAAGAGCTTTAGAGTAGCTCTCTGCTTAATGCATGTGAGTCAGGTCTGAGTTCAGCCCCCCACCGTGTCAATCAAAATGCTTTCTGTAGCCTCTTCTGTGTTGATCTTTACTGAGGTTGTTAGTCTTTCGGTATCCATGTTTTCTATTATCCAAGTATTTCCCACATCTGAGAGGGGAAGGGTGTCCTTCTGAGCTGCTGTATAATATTAGTTTGGTTAATTGTGCTTATAAGGGGATTTTGATGAGTTAGAAGCTTGAAATGATCTTTCTTTCTGGCATTAATGAGATCTGGAGCTCCTTGAGGATCTTTGCAGTATCTCATATGACCCTTGTAAAGTAATCTCAGCTTGGCCAGAGTGGTGCATATATAATACCTTTGGCCCTCGAGGAGCTTGTTAATCCTGCAGTGGTCTTCCTCTTATCCATAGTCTCCCTGAAGAAGTCTGGATAAACCTGT
Organism: Neoceratodus forsteri; assembly: GCA_016271365.2. Taxonomy (NCBI): domain Eukaryota; kingdom Metazoa; phylum Chordata; order Ceratodontiformes; family Ceratodontidae; genus Neoceratodus; species Neoceratodus forsteri. The sequence continues at coordinate 961,410,975 of CM028132.1, read as the reverse complement.
GTTTTATCACCTTGATCTGTGAGGCCACCCTCCATCCTGTCTTTCCTCAGGATCTTTTCCTTATCCAAAAAACTGTGGAAGTGGATGTACACAAATCTGGTTATTTGTTTAGACAGTGTCAAGTTTCTCTTACATGCAGCAAGGTAGGCTCAATTTTAAGGTATCCTATCATGTGGAAATTCTCCCCATTGCCTCGGTGATGAGTGTTTCAAAGAACAGATGTGATCTTCTGCTCTTTCTAGCCCCTCAGGAATTCTCTCCAGTTTCAGGTTTCCCCTCCAGGAACAATCTTCCTGATCAGTGACTTTCTTCATAGGGTATGAAGCTAGTTGAGATGTATGTTGTGCAACCATGTCAGAAAGTTGAGATAAAGTGCCTTTAACTGAATGGACCCTCTATTCTAACTCCTTTGTTCTGAGAGTTAGTCCTTGGTACTCGGTGATACACCACCTGAGATTGTATTACGGGGGGGAAGGGTTGCGGTCTGTTTTAAGACAGAACTGGGCCTCACGAGTGTAGTAGTTGAGGAGTTTGAGTCCTTCGAGTGTACTGTGGTAGCAGGTGTACGCGTTCGAATCGTTCTCATCTACCGTCCACCTGGGGATGAGAAGCAATTCCTTCAGGAAGTGGCGGACTTCATCATCGACATGGCGTTTGAATCACCCAGATTGATGGTTCTGGGCGATTTCAATGCCAGGGTCGACGACGAATTCTCACAATTTGGTCAGTACTTCCTCCAGTTAATGACATCTCTGGGCCTTACACAGGTGGTTTCCACTGCTACACATAAACTCGGACACTGCTTGGACTTAACCTTCTTGCTAGGGATCGAAGCCTCCAACATGGGGGTGGAAACAGTCACTTGGTCAGATCACTACACCTTAAGGTTTAGTTTTTGCACCCCCTTTAGAAGGCCTACCCCTGTGTAGATGGTTAGGTACCATCCTTTACAGGATATAAACTCCCAAGGCCTTGCGGCAGTGCTTGACCTATCATCCCCCACATTGGTGATCAGTGATCCAGAGACCCTTGTGTCAACTTATAATTTGGCTGTTACGGTGGCTCAGGATTCTATTGCTCCGGTCCGTGTGCGCCCCCTCTCCCTTTGCACCAAGTCCCCCTGGTTTGATGGGACACTGAGGGAGATGCGGAGACAGTGACGAAGGTTAGGACATTGCTGGCGTAAGTCCGCCCTTGATGCCGATTACCTTAGATTGATCGACCATTATTCAGTCTATCAATCTGCAATCACCCGTAAGAAGGCAGAATTCCTGTCCAGGGAGATTGTGGTTGCTTGGAATCAACCAGCTCAGCTATTTTGAACTGTAGACAGACTGTGCAACCCAGCCTGTCTGCAAGTTCGGAAAGCTTTTTCGCAATTAGAGTGCAAAGAAGTTGCTCGATTTTTTGCAAATAAGGTGGCTGACATCAGGGAGGATTTGCAACAAGTAACCTCTTGGAGGGTTGCGGCTGGACAGTGCCAGCTCGCTATACCTCAGTTTTCTTGGACTTCCTTCAGTCGACCAGACTTCATGGATGTCATGAGGATTATTCAGAGTGTGCTTCCTACATGCTGTAGTTTGGATCCTGGACCGACTTCCCTAATTTTGGGTTGTAGTGATATCATTGGTCCAGTCCTTGTGCAAATAGTCTGGTGCTCCTTGAAGTCAGGTGAGTTTCCCAGCACCCTGAAAGAGGCAGTGGTGACACCAATCATGAAGAAAGTTACTCTGGACCCAGACTGTTTCACTAACTACAGACCTATCTCTAACCTTCCCTTTGTTGGGAAGGTGATTGAGAAAGCAGTGGCAGCTCAACTGGAGAACCATTTAAGCATCCATAACATCAATGAACCCCTCCAGTCTGGTTTTCGTAAAAGACATAGTACTGAGCTGGCCCGGTGGCGCTGAGGGTTGAGGCACTGGAAGCCACCCTCGTGCCATGCCAGCGACCCAGGTTTGGGAATGAGCCTGGGCTGTCGGAGGTCAGCAGGGGAGGACTGGGATTGAGCATCCATAGACTGCTTTCCCAGTTCTGGGGTGGGTTGGGGAATCTCGCCGCACTGTAGTGGCTCCTGGGGACGCTTGAGGGCACTACAGGTGCTGGCGATCTGGAGGGGGAATGCGGCGGACATCGGCACACAGTGCCCCAACATCACTGCACATCCGCTTTCCAGGGGACCAATCGGAGGAAAAATGGCTGGGCGTGACCATGCAGCTTGATGGCCGCACTCCGAGCCACCTGGAGGACTTTGGTGGAATCCTGTCAGGGAGGGTCTGGGGTTGTCCTGGCTGGCTGAGGCGGAGGGGGAGCCCTCCAGCGGGATGGCAAGACAGCCATCCTGGATCCTCCTGGGTGCAGTCTGAGCTACCCAGTTCTCCGGGCGGGCAGAGCCGGTGGCTGGATGCCCCAAGTCGGTAGTGTGCCACAGCAAGTGGCAAAAAGCATTACATAAAAAAAAAAGACTTAGTACTGACACAGCACTGGTTCAGGTGCTCAATGATCTCCTGAGGGCAAGAGATCAGAAGAGATGTTCCATCTTGGTCCTCCTAGATCTCTCCTCAGCTTTTAACACCGTGGATCACATGGTGTTGATAGCACACCTGAAGCATATATGTGGAATATCGGGAAACGTCCTTCGATGGTTCACTTCATTCCTCATGGGGAGATCACAAAGAGTTGTGTCTGGGGTCTTTTCCTCGGACCCAACAACTTTGTTGTGTGGGGTACCTCAGGGATCAGTGCTGTCACCCATGCTATTCACGGTGTATATGCTACCCCTCGGAGACATTGTAAGAAGGTATGGGCTGAGGTTTCACTGTTATGCAGATGATACCCAGCTATATCTGTCTTTTGCACCCTACCAAGATGGAGCTCTCTCAGTCTTTAACAACAGTCTGAAAGAAATCCAGGAGTGGATGGATTCTAGCTGGCTGAAGTTGAATTCAGAAAACACAGAGGTATTGGTTGTGGACCCGGGTCGACAGATAGAGAGGTCGGGTGTTGCTGTGCCTTCAGGAATTTTTCTTGGCAGCATTTCTCTTCTGACCTCTGAATGGGTGTGTAACCTGGGTGAGGTCTTTGATGATAGACTGACACTGCAGTCGCAGGTGTCGGCTGTCGTCAAGACCCTCTTTTACCATCTTAGGAATATCGCCAGAGTTAGGCATCTGATTCCGTCTGACGACCTTCCAACATTGGTCTACGCCTTTGTGTCCTTGCGCTTGGACTACTGCTACTCCCTTTACTTTGGGCTTTCCGGGGTTGAAATTCACCGCCTGTAGCTGGTGCAGAATGCAGCAGCCCAGGTTTTAACAGGCTCTAGTAGATCCTGTCATATTGCCCTGGTGTTGCGCAAACTCCACTGGCTGCCTATATGGTGGCGGATCACCTTTAAAGTCAGCTTACTGACTTTCAAAGCCCTTCATGGTCAGGGTCTGGCCTATCTGAAAGAACTTCTGGTTCCCTACTCCCCTGGTCAATTGCTCCACTTGGCTGATGAGGGGTTGCTAGAGATTCCAAGGGTGAACCTTAAATCATCTGGCTCCAGAGCTTTTTCTTATGCTGCACCTACCCTTTGGAATTCTCTACCCCATCGGTTACAGGAGTGCACCTCCATGGAGGAATTTAAGAGAGGATTAAAAACTTTTCTTTGGCAAAAGGCCTTTGTAGAAAATTGAATCGAACTCTGAATATGATTTTTTATTTATGTTTGAGATTTTGGATTTTAATGTTTGTTTTAAATTGTTTTAAGCTGTAAAGCACCTTGGAAATAGAAAGGCATTGTACAAATAAAATTATTATTATTTTTTTTCTAGTTTTTGATTGGTGTCTGTAACTACCAAAGAGAATAGTGAGGACTGAATTTTCTGAAAATTATACATCATTCCCCCTTTCAGCAATTTTAGCAGAGCTTCTGTTTTTTTCTATTTTATCTGTTTTGTCTAGATTAATTTTACTTGTGCCTGTTGCTTTAATTATTGCTACAGCTTGTCTTCTCCAACACCTCCTCTGTGACCTCTGTTGCTACAGATACAGCACCATTTCTAACAACATGGATTCAGTTAACTATCCATGCTGTAGCAGTTCTGCTGGATATAGCTACATCACCGGACATTTTCAAGCAAAGCTCTTACCACCACCAGGGTTGTATATCCTCGGGCTCCACCCCATACCAGCAGATCTTTTTTTCCACTAGAAGGGACAAGTCCCCTGCTTCCCAGCCTGCACAGGCAGAAGGAATTCCACATTCAGTCTCATTACTTTGGTGAACTTTGACTTAGTGCAAGTTTTTGGCTAAATATTAGCGATAGTGTCTTCCAGTTTTGCTCCATTGTCAATCCTCAAGAACTGAATGGCAGAAACTCAGCTTTAAGTGCTTCATGTACTAATGATTCTGACTACAGACACCAACGATATGTGTCTACTGTCTGTCATCGAGGCACAGGTCAGGAAACCAAGGAAAACCAGGAGCAGTTTCAAAATTCACAAATAGCAGTTTATTTTTCTCAACAGCAAAATAAAAATAAACATGTGTTCAGTAGAACTATTTACAATGGTAGAACAAACATAGAAAACAGAGTCCTTCTGAGTTTTTTCTTCTCAATTTCAAATCTCAGTCTCTGTCTTTATCTTGTAGAAGCATAGCTGCTCATTTTATAAGTCTGTGCCTGGGGAACTCGTTAAGAAAACAGCATGCTTCTCACACAGTGTTCTTGTAAGTTTCCAATGTTCTTGCAGGTGCAGCAAAAAGAACATAATGACCCAGAACTGGCCTCTTGTTGACAGCTGTGCACAGTTTGCACACGGGCATCTCAGTTTAAGCCCTTGAGTTCCAAATAATTTTTTGCAATCATTTCAACAGTATAACTATATACATTTTTTAAACAAAGGGATCTCAGTATCAGTTACATTTCCACATAAAGATTCACATATATTTTTATACCTGCAGATATGCAAGGGGGAAGAAAATACAGAAATAGTAAGGGAAGGCACAGAGGTAGCGAGAGGTGGAGAATAGCAAAACTGTCAGAGTGATCAGTTCCTAGGTCTCACAAGAAAATGTGTTCGTGCAACCAGACAGAGAAGAGACAGAAAAGGAGAGGATAGAGCAGACCCTTGCACAAGCATAACAAATGTGACAGGGCCTTATTCAACCCTGTCACACTGTCTGGGAGATTGTTACAATATTTCCAAATGTTCTTGCTATCAAATAATGCTTCCATCTTCTTAGGAGGAATGGAAGGCTCATCTATTCCTAGTAGGCCTAGGGACCACAAACCACCCTTGTTTGTTGCCAGGTTGGCAGCCCAGCTTGTGACCTTGTGACCTTTGATGAAGAGGTGGTGTTGGCCAGGGTGGGTTTGTCTTCAGTCCCGGTATTTGTCCCAGCTGGCCCAAGCATCGGAGAACTGTTCATGGATGATTTCTGTGACTTGTTCTTTGCCTTCCAGACCTACAAAGAGAACCTGCCCTACCACAAGAGGCATAAGAAGCACCACCATTGATGATCATGGGATCAGGAAACATAACGGTCTTCTCTCTCTCTCAGTTCCTCCTTTATTGAGTTCTCTTCGGTCAAGTGGCAGGTCAAGGTTCCCATAGTAACCCCACTGGACCACTGGACCTCAACTACAGTCAGTCAACTGGTCAAGATCTTTCTCAAGCCTGTGAACCAGATGTCAGAAGAAGTCAACAAAGAGTTTGTGACTTTCCAGACACCATTTCTCCCGGTCCTCACTTAAAAGGACTAGACTTGGTCTGTGGCCCCAACCGAGACAGCTTAGGAGGTGCCTACCCTGATGGTTGTGCCTCTGGACACCTTGAGGCCCCTGGTGGTCTCACTGTCTAAAAATGTGATCTACACAGAGCCTCCAGGGGACACACACCACCGTCAGCCTTCAGGTGAATGTATAAGTTGAGGCTCCACTCGCAGCCCCCATCTCACTCAACCTGCAGGTGTATGTTCCCTATGTTCATTGGACTCATCATCCTATGGGGAGGATTGGCACCAGTGCCATATTTGTTAACAATATGAAGACTTGCTGTGGAAGCAATGGTCTCTGCAAGGGAGGGGTAGGGCTCTGCTCCAGTGATCAATGGTCCCATGGCCTCCTACAGTCATTCCTCTGCCAGTCATCCAGCAAACCACAGTGTCTGCTTCTCCTCCACTGGAGGTGGAGCTCTGTCCACTGCAGCCGCAGTTTGGAGCCCCACCAAGGAGTTTGGGGCCTCCATCAGGTAGTCTTGCCCTGCTACCAGCTTATCAGGCCATCTCTCGGGGGAAGTTGACCTGGGATCTACATTGGTCTACAGTCCTGAGAAGTGGACCAGGGCAGTGTTAAAAGAGTTATCAAACTCCGAGGGTGAGTCCTCAATGTCCTTAAACAGAACTCAGTTATTCAACCAAGATTCTTTGGATGATGGCTTGGGCTCATCAGGCTCAATTTCACTCAGAGCACTGTTCCAGACGATGTCAGATTCCATGGAGGTCCTTCTGGAGACAGTTCAGAAGTGAGCTAATTCCCATTCACTGACATCCTAGACAGGGAGGATTCCCCAGGGGTCACATTCCCACTGCCTGAGGCCATTTTAGGACCAGCTCTGGAGCTTTGGAAGCACACAGGATCCTGCCTGGGGCTCCTCACCTGGATAGTCCATAAGTATGCAGTCCCCATAGATATTGTTTTGGGGTTCTTGACCCACCACTTCACAGAAAGCTTGGTTTCCGACTCAGCCTTTTGCAAGTCAAAAGGTCAAGTGGACATGGATAAGCTGTCTGATAATTAAAGCAAGAAATTTGATTATGTGGCCAAGAAGATCTATGTGGTCTCCTCATTTTTTTTATTCTTTGTTATTTATTTATTGAAAATGTTTCACCAGGAAAGGCACTCTGAGCAAAAAGATGCTCGTCTCACGGTGCGACCTGGGGGGAAGGGTTACAGAGGAGGCAGGTATACATACAGTAGATGATTTTAGCAGTAATGCCATATAGACAATGTACATCGATTGGAGGTAATACAAATGAACTTGTTACATACGGAGAGAATACAGAGCAGTGAGCAATATTGACAGAGTATACATTACATAGGTATAAGGCAAGGTAAGAGCAATACAGTTCTTGCGCAACAGGGACAGGGTAAACATGTCATGGGTATACATATCAAGTGTACCAGGCATAGTAGGAGCAAAAAGAGCAAACACTACAGGGAAGGGGTGAACATACAAGGTTATTCTGGGGGAATACATTAGTTACGTGGTGCCAATGGCACTAGTGTGACAGGGCAGAACTTGAGTGCCAGTACCAGCCTTGAGCTGCAGTGGGATGCACAGGTGTCTGTTGGAGTTGAAGGGGACTAGTATGCTTAGGAGAGTGGGGGTAGGTTTAGGTGAGGTGAGAGGGAGGGAATGGTGTTGAGGGGAGAGAGGAGGTGTTAGGAGTGAGAGGGGGGAGTAAGCTTGAGTGTAAGTGCGTAGGGCAGTATATAAGCCAGCCAATTAGGCGATTGCCAGGCCACTGGTCAGGCTCTGGGGGGCAGCTGGGGGAGAGAGGTACCGAAGTGGAGGTGAGATTTCAGGGGCAGTTGCAATTTGTTGCAAGAAAGTTAGTGAGGGCAGAGGATAGGGAGTATTTGGACGATGAATGGCGGATCTGGGCTGGTAGGCGGTTCCAGAGTTTGGGGAAGAGGTAAGAGAAGGCCGATTGGCCGGTGGTGGTCCTTCGGTGGGGGATGGATAATAGCCTTGTGTCGGTGGACCTGAGTGCGTGAGTGGGGGCAGGTGGGGAAGACAGGGAGGATGCTAGGTAGGGTGGGAGGGAGCCAAGCCAGAAGTTGGAAGTGAATGTTACAGTGTGGATTAGGCGCCGGTTGCTCAAGGCTGGCAGGGCCAGTGAATGGTAGAGCTCGCAGTGATGTGAGCGAGGGGAGGCTTCGAGGGCAAAGCGGCAGAACGCATTAAGGATGGGGTCCAGTCTGGCTAGGGTGGTCTTTGAGGCGGAGCTATAGACTACGTCACAGTAGTCAAAGGTGGGTAGAATCATTTTCAGGACTAGATCACGTCTGACGGGTAGCGAGAGGGAGGACCGGTTCCTAATGTATATAGGGCCCCAAGTTTTGTGGGCAGTTTGGAAGTGAAAACATCTACATGTGTGATAAAGGAGAGGTGGCGATCGTGCCAAACCCCTAGATACTTAAAGGAGGATACTTCTTCAAGGATGGTGTTGTTGAGAGTATGGAAGATCAAAGGGTGGGTGAGTTTGGATAGACGCTGCCTTGTAGCGAAGGTCATAGAAACGGTTTTCTTGGGATTTAGGGAGAGTTGGTTGGTATTAAGCCAGTGTTGGATTTTGTTGAAATCCGTTTGTAGTTTGGAAGTGGTGGTTTAAATGAGTATTTTAAACCAATGAGAATTCTTTCTGTTCTTTTATGTATGATCTGGGTGTAAATAGTATGTGAGTTTCTGAATAACTATCATAAGCTTCCGAGGAAGGACTTTGTTAGTTTGAAAGCTAAAGCACTTTGTTCTTTTTGTAACATCTATGCTGGTCCAATAAAAGGTATCAAACCATTTGCTTCTATATCTGTTCTTACAAGGACCAATATAACAACAACTAAATCCAGAAGTTGGAGGAAGGAATCTCATTTGTCCACCTAGAGCATCCATCAATCTGATGACAGATGCGTCTTTGGTGAGGTGTGGAGCTCACCTGGGAGACCACAGGTTCTGGTCATCCCAGGAGTCCCAATGCCACATTAACCTGCTAGAGTGCTTGCTGGAGCTCCATGCAGTTCATCTGGCTCTGACAGAATTCTTTCCATTGATTTAGTGTCAGGTCCAGAAAGACAATATTACCACCATGTTCTACTGGAACAGGCAGAGCAAGACATGCTCCTTTCTTCTGTGTCAGGAGGGGTTATACACCTGGTCCCTCATGAGCAGCCAGCAAGCCAATCTCCAGACCACCTTGTTGCTGGAGAGAACAATCAGCTGGCGAAATTCCTCAGCCGGGTTTCAGATGTCACATGAGTGCTTCCTGTATCAGTAGGTGGTAGATCATCTGTTCTCTCAGTGGGCACCTCTGGGGTGCTTTTTTTTTGCCTTGTGGGGAAACAGAAAACTAAAGATGTTCTGTGTCTGCCTCCCCCTACACTGTGACAATGCAGTGGAATACCTGTTCTTGTCCCTGGACCGTAGGCCTTCTGTATGTCTTAATCTGTCAAATACAACTTCTCTCCAGAGTAATAGTGTAGTGGTAGACTTTGTTTGCTTCTGTATGCCTTCCATCTGTTCCCTTTGGTTCACAAGGTTGTGATCAAGGCCCAGAAGAACAAGGCATGGATGATCCTGATAGCTCCAGACTGGATTAGACAGTTCAGGTATACTGATCTCCTCAGCCTCAGCAGCAATCCTACATGGAGGCTGCCTCTCCAGCCCAAACTGCTGATGAAACAATAGGGGCAGTCCTGCAGTCAGAACTTTAGTGCCAGCACCTTTCAGCCTGGTACTCAAGTGGCTAGAGTGGCAGGCCTTATGTCTCTCCAAAGACATCCTCTACATTGTGGAGATGTCCCATGAGACATCAACTCACAGAATGTATGTGTTGAAGTGAAAAAGAGTCTTTCTCTGGTGGCAGTGAAGGAGCTTGATCCTCCTGCCTGCCCAGTAGCTACAATTCCCTACCGGGTCAATGTAGTGCACCCAGAAGGGGGCACGTAAGAAAGTGCATGCATCACGGCATGGACCCAAAACAGCATATGGCCCAGAGAGCAAACCACCAGAGCGCAGGAGTAGGGGCACATCAGCACGTATGGTCCCAGTACAGCACGTCTCTGAAACAGTGCATGTCAGAACAGTGCATGTCTGCACTGCGTAGGGAGAGTGGGCTCATGGCAATACAATGCCTGGCACCATGGAGCCAGGAAATGATGGGGTATTCTGCCCTGCAGGAACACAGCATAGTTCTTGTGTCTTCTTTCTGAGGAGCTCCCCCCGTGCGTGCTCCACATGCGAAATGCCCCAAAGAAAAGCCAGGCAAGAGTTGGGACCACAGCCCAGCAGCACCCATAGCACAGTGGGTGCATGCACACCAGGGAGCCATGAGGAACACCTGTGTTGGATGCTCGAATCTGACAACTGCGGACCGCCTCACATAGCACCGTCACCGTCCACTGCCTACAGAGCCGTCACCCACCACACCTCAACAGGACCACCCACCGCCGTGCAGAGAAGCCAGACGAATGGAGGATCAGCCAGCACAGCCCTGCCACTGCACCCTTGGGACCATGAGGTAGGTGTCTGGTTCGTTATTACAGGGGGCAATATCAGCAGGTACAGGCACTGCCACCAGCAGCATTAGATGGTGGGTACATGCAGCAAACTCCTTTCGTAGCTTTTGCACTTGTACCAGTAGCCGAGGCAGGCACAGGGGACAGGAAGGGAGGGGAGGACCACAAACATACAGACAGTGAAACGGACCATGGCAAGAGCGCTGCAATGCTACAGAAGGGGGTGCACCAGCAGGAGGGAGCTAGCCATGGCATAGTCCACAACCAGGGAGGCATAATGAACACTCAGAATGGCACTGTTGCAATGACTGCATGCTGACATAGCCTGCCTGCCATGCCAGAAGGCAGCCCAGATGCATGGTAGCCCCACAAAGGGGTGTCTGACCAGATGTACAGCAGGCAATATCCGCTACTACAGCACCACATGTGTGTGAAATGTCCCATCTGGGGTACACCCACATGGAACCCTGGCCTTGGTGGGGGCCTGCATGTGATGGATGAGGGGTTGCCTGTTGCAGCAAAAGGCCCAGCAGGGCATGGCAGGCATGGAGAATGGTGGTGTATGACCCCATATATGAGGGTCATATTGCAGGGGCAGTGGGATGCCTGTTGTCTTGTGCTGACACACCTGTCATGTGGACTCACTGCACAGGTCAGAGGGCCGGTAGCATGCATGCGTGCAATGCCCCACTGGACTGGGGGGGTGCCTGTGCAGGCCATAAATACCCTCTAATACCCCCCATGCACACTCAATGATGTGCACCTGTTCCCTGTTGTGGAGCAGTGCACTCTGTGCACACCACCAGGGTCAACAGGCAACAGGTGCTGCAGGGGTGTGTGCACACAGGTGAGACCACTCAGGCACACATTGGGGACCATAAAGGGAGCACATTGGGTGGCTAGATTCACATTCTGTGGAAACAGTCCATGTGGGAGGATTCCTCTGGTGTATGTCCACAGCCAGAAGGCAAGCCAGTACTGCACCACGCAAGGTATTAATACCGCTGGGAACATGTACACCTTGAGCGGACGTACTGGAAGTGCATGAAATATGAGATGGTGAAGTGTTCTGTGCAGCTGCATATGCAGTCCGAGGAGGTGGTGCACAGCTCAGGTGGCCACAACCATATCCCAGACGCCGCTGACATCGCAGCCATGGAGGTACTGGCATCGATGAAAGACCATGCACAATGCACCACTGAGACCTGCAGTGCATTGGGGCAGCATGCACATTGGGTGTGCCCACAGCCATCACGGGGAGACTGCTGGCATTGCCACTGCTCAAATGGACCTGTGCCAGGGCCAGGACTGCGGCACACAGGCCACCACCACAACCCATAAGCCTGTGACAGCTGTGATACCCCCAGAGTACAGTTCAAATGAGACAGGTGTGCCCTTCCTCCTGCATGACAGTGGCCCAGAGGATCACAGGCTGTTGGTCTTTGCAACACAGGCCACACTGTCACATCTGGAGGGGTGTGCCACCATATTTGCAGATGGGATAGTCAGCATAACCCTGCTCCTGTTCCAGCAGGTGTACACAATCCATGGCCTGCTGGATAGCACTACCTTTCCAGTGGTCTATCTGCTAATGAGCACCAAAACAACCGCGGCATACACAGCAGCATTCTAGCAGTTGAGGTCACATTACCCTGGCCTCACACCTACAGCTGTCCTGACAGACTTTGAACTTGCGGCCATGCGGGCCTTTCCCAGCGTCTTCCCCGGCATTCAACAGCAGGGCTGCCTCTTCCACCTGGCTAGGCCATGGGGTGCCATTGCCAGTGCATTGATGGCTTTGTGGCCTGCTACACAGAGGACCCAGACTTTGCCCTCTATGCCTGTATGGTTGTTGCACTTTCTTTTGTGCTGCCTGCTGATGTCGCTGATGCCTGCACCGCTCTGCATTTGATGGACTACATAAAGGCCAATGGTGAGCTGCTAAACCAGCTGCTGGACTACTTTGAGGACACGTGGGTTGGTAGGCCTGTGAGCCGCTCTGCACGGTGCAGGCCTCCATATGACATTGCCGTGTGGAATGTCCATGATGCCACCCATGACAGTACACCCCATATGACTAATGCCATGGAGGCCTGGCACAGGGAATTTGCCACACACCCGGGGGCGTGCCATCTGATTCTGTGGCATTTCATACAGGCTCTTGGGGCTGAGGAGCGGCTGATCTCTGTGAAGCTGTCCCAGTTGTCCGCTGGGAACACCATGCCCACTGCAAAGTGGTGCTATAAGGATGCTGGGAGGAGGATTTCTGCCATTGTTGGGTCCTACAGGCAGTGGTCCACTGTCAATCAATCAATCAATCAAAATTTTATTTGTAAAGTGCTTTTCAATAAATCAAAGCGCTGATACATAACAAGAATAAAACATCAACAATAATAAATAATAACATAAAACAATAAAATGACCATAAAATAATCTGTCCGAATGCTAGTGTAAATAAGCATTCGGATAGATTATTGTGGAATACCTCCGTGGCATAGCATTCAACCTGCCCCTCCAGGTGTAATGGAACTGTGCTGCTGGGTACGGGGGGAAGGTTGGGGTGTGCCTGTGTCCATTGTCACTGTTACACTGTGTGGATTGCCTTGCTTGAACTAGTAAACACTATTTGCACACATGTCTGTTGTCCTGCCTCTTGCTTCCTGCCCACGACATATGGGCCTGCTTGCACTGTTTCCCTGTGCAGCCATCTGTCTGTTAGCTGTTCTTGTGTTAGCTGTTTAGTTTGCACTGTTCTGCCATTAGCTGTTTTTGCATACAACATTATGACCCCATGCCCTACGATTGTTGACTACCTTTGCCATGATTCTGAAATATAGAGGAAACCAGGACAGTGTTGACAGACCAAGATGTTGGGAAGATCAGTTTTGGTGAGAAGGCTCCTAGCACTGAGATGGACAATGTTAAGTCCTTTGGGAGTAGATGAGGGGGAGGAAGCAGGAGGAGAGGTGCTTGGATTAGTTTCCAAATCAACAGGTAGGTGGAGAAGAAGCAGGATAAGGAGCTAGAGGATACAGTGAGACTTGTGTCTCCTAGGACAGACAGGGAGAAAGGCAGCAGGGGAAGAGGAAGGGAAAGGACAGCTTAGTGGAAGAACTCAAAGTTGAGGAGGAGAGGAGAGGAGAGGAGAGGAGGAGAGGAGGAGAGGAGGAGAGGACCAGGATTGATAGGAGGAAGGAGGAGAAGGGGTGGATGGGAAAAAGACAGGCAAAGTGGGCACCTGGAGAGAGTGGGGAGAGGGGTGGAAGGTGGCTAGAGAGAGTGGGGACAGGTGTAGAAGGGGTGAGGGAGAGAGGGGGGACAGTGTTGAAGGGGGAAGGAGAGAACTGTAACATGGGTAGAAAAGGAAGGAGAAGGTAGAGGATGGTAACAGGGTGCGTAATTGTCAGGCAGATGAAATAATTTTAACCAACAAAACTAGAAACAGAGACTAAACACAGCAGCAATGGCAGTGACCAGTAAGGAAATGCCAGCTATCTTAGGCACAAATTAAACAGACTGATCATGGTTAAGGCTGACTTAAAATATGTAGTGCAAATACTGTAAAATAGGGTAAGCCCAAATAGGGTGCACCAAACGGACAGGAATGCTATAACTTAAATAGATACCACTAACTGAGAAGTCTTAGCTGACAAGAACAATTGACTGGGCTATGAATCATTAAAATTAAGCTGTACAAATTAGAAAATAGGGTATACCCAGATAGGGTTTAGCTATCTGTAGGAAGGATAAAGGAACTTAAGGTATTTTAGACTTAAGCTAGGAGACTGATCATGTAAGCAAAAATTAGAGTACAGGGAGAAGCAACAGTCACAGTAACAGAAAAAGTCCACCCATAGGGGAGCAAATGCAGTAGAGTGGGTGCAGGTAGGGTAGTACAAGACTTACATTCCCAGAAGCAATCCGAAGGGAGGCATATTGTGGGAAGACCACTTAGATTGGAGGGAGGGCAGCATGACCAGCCAACAGCTGCCTCATGGATTACTCCAGGCAGACTCCTCTTAGTTGATGCCCTTTGCACTACATTTCTTAGCACTCTGGACTACAGCACAGATGATCGCTAGAGGAGTCTGCACTTTAGAGAGGTTTCAGGTATCCCAGGGCAAGCTGATGGCTTGATCAACTTGGCCAGCAAGAGGACAGGAGGCACAGCAAAGCAGCAGCAGTCACCTGACTGGAGAGCTTCTAGAGTTCCTTGAAGGGCACTAGATGCATTAGTTCTGCTCACTGATAAGGGACATTGGATGGAAAACATAATGGGCATCTCTGCCTGAAGTTTTTCCTAAATGACTTCAGTATGATCCTCAGTATAAAGATGCAGGGTTTCCCAGTTTCCAGGAGCAGCGGCATAGGAAGAATCAAAGGTTACAGTGTGATTCTCTTGACCCCATCCTGGCTCTTGCAGGTGGCTGCCTTCATTGGCAGGAGCGTGGTAGCTAAAACATTTATCCTCAGACAGAAGACTTCAGCCTTTCCATGGCAGGCTGGCAGCTTGATCAGATTGGTCAGCATGAGGAGAGGCGGTGCAGCTAAGCAGCAGCAGTCCCCCGACTGGAGCTCTTCCAGAGTCCTTTGAAGAGCACTAGGTGCAGAGGGACCCTAACTTTAAAAAACGAGAATGCTATGTCACAAAGCCTGGACATTTCATATACCCCAAAGGAGGTTGAGCGTGCCAACACTTTCAATCTCTTGCTAAATGATGTTGCCGTTATAAGTAGCCAACCATTACAAAATAACATCAGTAATTACTCACATTTCATGAATTGTAAAATCTGTGGAATTTTATTATACTTTCATGGAATCCATATTCATGACTTTTGTCCAGCCATACACCTGACCTGCTGTAGAGGGGAAAGGAAAAAGCTAAGTAAAGTAATAATACTGGATTCATCAGGGACAACATTATAAATGAAGCAGATTAGTTGGGGCAGCATTGCAGGACCACGCTAATGCATGTAAGGTTATGTGTCTGCCTGCTGGGCAGATCAAATGAGTGTTACGCATAGCCTGACACTGCAGCTAGATGACGATGCTCATTCTAGTCTGCATTGTAATAGGAAGTACAGCATATGTTCTGAGGATGTGAGGAAGTTATTTATTGAATTAGGGATGGTCCTACGAGAAATGATTAGCGATGCTCAGATAGTGCCTTTGTGGATCCAGTTGTGATCCATCGGATAGTGGCAGTATCTGACCTGAGATCTGATCTGGGATCTGACCTAAGGTGGAGGTTGAATCCCAGGTCGGATAACACATTATCTGAAGTTAAATCCAGGGATCCGCTGTTGGATCCAGGGATCTGCGGTTGGCTCCCAGGATCCATGATCAGATCCAGTGTCGGATCCAGAGATCCGACGTTGGATCTGGGATGGTCAGATCCATGGTTGCTTAGTGCTACTATCCAACCAGATCCACTATCTTGCCAAACGTCAGGTATCTGGTGGTAGCCCAGTTCATAGGATACTATCTGAGCAACACTAGCAATGACATCCAGTGAGATCTTCTCCAGGTCCTTATAGTCATTGGGCCTGTAAGGAATGACAGTGACAGAAACTAGACAAGCTAACTTCTGTTACGATTCTGTTCAAAGACGGAAAATCTTTTTCTGAACAGCTAGCAGATATATTGGTCAAAGGAATCTCTGCGTGTTCAGGATGGGCTGCAGTTGCGTCAAGAGGGAAGGGGTACCGATCATGACAAGGGACAAGACAATGAGCAAGATTTGAACTAAAAGGTAGGGATTGGAGAGGCAGCTCATGTAGGGGTCAACAGCAGCAGGAGATAGATGCATGGGTTCACCTAGGGAATGACAGCTGAGCTGAGTAGCATAAGAATAGTAGAACACCGGTTGTAAAAAGGAAGCAAAGAGGGACAATTCTGACTTGAAGGCAGGCTACAGAAGAATGCCACCCAGAAGAACTGACTGATCTAAAAGACTGATACACATGTAAGTCCAGCACTTCTAAGTACTTAGAGCTAGTGGAAGAACAAAATGACTGTGACACCAAGAATTAGGAATTCTGGCTAGTCCATTGGGAGGGGTCTGACAGGAAAAGAAGCAAGTGGCTTTATTTATAAGGGAGTGTGTCACTGTGAATAACAAGGAGGATATCAGGTACAAGCAGTTCCAGGAAGTATCTGGTCAAACTAAAAGAAACCTGTGTGTGTGTGTGTGTGTGTGTGTGTGTGTGTGGTGGGGGGTGGGGAGGGGGATAAACAGTCACCCAGAAAAAACTACAGGACTGCAAACAGCTCAGTTCATCAGATGCAGTGGTGAAGGTGATAAGTGCTTTGTTTAAGTCAAATTTCTCGGGTGGAATTCTGGTGGCATTACAATACCTGTCATGCTACTGTACCATAAATTTTAAAGAAACTGTGGCCAGTTAGCAACTTACAGTATTTCCTTTGTAAATATAAAACTACTGAACTAATTTCTTTCCAGTTTTGTGAGACTTCAAGATCCGTAGTCATTGGGTTTGTAAAAATGTATATAAAATTACATTGTAATGGTAGGGAAGTTGTAAACACTCACATGTTTAAACTATCTTTACAAAATTTCATAAATAAGTGAATGCTGAAATTAAGAACTAAAAGCATACAACAAAAGTTTGCTATAGTTAGTGGTTTCTATGGCTGTTTCAAGAAGGTTATACATACTATGTTGCAGGTACCTAGCTCCACAGGTGACTGAGTTATATGCAAACACTGTATATGTTTTCACAAAATAATAAAATGTCAGACTTTGATCCCCTATAGGTTTGAAACTGCTTGTCTAAATATCATGATATTCAGCATACCCTTAGGACACCAAAAAGCGAATACGCATGCTGATTCTCAGGTCTCTAGATTAATAGACAGCCGAGTTGTGGTGATGAAATAAACACATTTGTGGTATTCCGTGAAACCTTCGTGAAATGTTGCAAAAATTTCACAGACGTTCACCAAAATTCCACAAAATCAGACTATGCTAATACTGCACAGCCTTGCTATCTTCTACCCATCAACTTTGAAAGCTTCACGAACTCACTAAGCAGCTAATTTTAATAAAGATTGTCTGGTGAAGTCACATCAACTATAATCATTTCCAAAATAAAAGGTTCCATTTGCAGACAGAGTTAATATTATCAAATACTGCCTAGAAACACAAAGGTTTCTTTTCTAAAAACAAAACTATTCCAGAAGGTATGTAATGTTGCAAGTAGTTGTCTACAACACCAGTAACACTTTTGTGACAGCTTGCTATCAGCCTCTGTGCAGGTGCCATCTGTATGCTTGTAAACATACATTTCCAAGAAATAGTTCAAAGGGTGAGAGTGCTAAAGTGATGGTTGATAATTAACATTTGTTTAAAGCAGTGTGGTGCAGAGAGTTCTGCACTATAAAACTGAGTAGTGGCAGGCTTCATAGAAAAAGTTTTTTTTTTTTCAAAGTGTTTATCTCCGTTGTACCCACCTGCTGAGAGCTCCATCAGCTATTGCCAGTGCCTCTTACCCGCCCTCAAGATTTCTCCTTTGTGGACCTTCCCCTGGGCTGTAAAACTGAGTAGCAGCCAGGCACTACTGAAAAAGTGATGCTAATTCTCAGCTGGACAGCCCTTGGTAAATAAATAGTTAAGAAAACAAGCAGCAATGGGATTGTGTTACACTTCCTGCTCCATGGCATGGGGTTGGGGCTGCTTTCCATATATCAAAGGCTTCAATAGTCAAAAAGTTAGCCTGGTGCTAACCATCTTAGCACTGCACTAACCAGGAATAGCACAATTAGAGGGTGCAGAAACCAGATTCAAAGGCCCCCAGTAGCACAAATGCACAGAATATACTGCTGTGCCCATGCAAATGAAGGATCCCTCTTCCATGCAGGTTGCAGTGGTATATTCAATGGTTTTGATAGTACTAACAGCCTCTATTACAGTGCTCTTTTTATGCTTCCAAAACACTACTGTTATCACTGTACACAGAGGTACATAAACACCTGTGCCCCCCCACCATAATGTGTTGAATAGTTGACTGATAGCCCCGACCCCCCCATCGCCATCCTGTTGCATGTAACCTGGTGTACTGTGATCCCCCACCCCAATTGCTGTCTTATTAAATGTGCATTAATTTTCCCATTCCATTCATGAATGTAGTGCCCCCTCCCCCAATTGCTTATCTGACATCAGTTGTAATACTGAAAACCATCCCTGGCATCTAGTGGAGCGCACCAACCACATGGCTGCATCCTCCCTGTCATAGATTCATAGATGCTGTTGGCAGAGAAGGAATGCCTGGCCCACCCAGTCTGCCCTAAATTCCCCCCAGTAGTGCTACCTGAATCCCTACTGGGGCTCTGGCATCCACCTCCCTCTTTTACTCAATATGCCCCTGTGCCTGTCCTGTGCACTCTTAAATCCCATGATCGTTTTAGCCCCCACCACTTCTGCTGGGAAGCTGTTCCAGTCATCCAGCACCCTCTCCGTGAAGAAGTATTTCCTCACATTACCCCTGATCCTACCCCTTTCAACTACCTATTGTGACCCCTTGTCTTAGAGCACCTTTTTCTATGAAAAATACTCCCCTCTTGTACCTTGTTAATTCCTGTGCGGTATTTGAATGTCTCTATTATATCCCCCCGCTTCCTTCTGTCTTCCAGGGAGTACGAGTTCAGTTCCCTAAGCCTCTCATTGTAGGGCTTTTGATACAGGCCCTGCACCATTTTGGTTGCTTTCCTCTGCACCGTCTCTGTCCTGTCTATGTCCTTTCAAAGATGGGGCCTCCAGAACTGTGCACAGTACTCAAGGTGTGACCTCACCAACAAAGTATCCAGTGGAAATATTACCTCCCACCTTCTGCTGGTGAGATCTCTCCCTATGCATCCCAGTATTTCATTAGCCTTTCCCACTGCCTTCTCACACAGCTTTGCTACCTTCAGGTCATTGGTAATGATAACTCCCAGGTCCCTCCCAGGTCCCTCTCCTGCCTTGTGACAACTAATACTCCCCCCTCCAAGTTTGTATGTCACTTCTGGGTTCTTGTGTCCCACTCAGCCTCTCCACCATCTCCCTTGGTGGCCCCACTTGCCCATGCTGTCAACTCCACATCAGATGGCAACCAGTACAGTCCCTCTGCTCCCACCTTGGTTGGCCATTATATGATTTACAGGGAGTGAGCATGCACCCACTGCAGACATCTGATGTTGATGTTTTCCATATCTGGGGTCATGTACTTTTAACAACTGCTTTGTGATGACATAGAAACAAAGGTGCTATTTGCAGAAAAAGACCATGGGTCCATCTAGTCTGCCCATAAAAATTTCCTATCTGCCAGCCCGATGATGCAGTGGTATCACTACCACTCACAATGCCAATGATCTGGGTTCAGAAACAAGTTTTGGTCATCAGAGGGCTGGCCAGGAGAGGTGAGCTGAGCATCCCAGAAGATGCTCTTCACCTCAGGAAGGGCAGACAGTCAGTCCCCACTCTGCTACTGCCACCTGGGTGACCACAGATGGCAGTGCAAGCAGAGCCACAAACTTGAGGCAGATGTCAATGAGTTCTGCATGCAAAATGCATGCACATGTGTGCATGCATGCCAGAAGCCCTTCTCTGGGTCCATATGTAGAGAAAACTGGAAAAGGGAGCACCAGCTGCAGCAAGAGGATGTCCACCCCTTGCAACTAGCCCCAGACCACTAACTGTCATGCTGTCCCTCAGTCATCTACCCAGTCTCTGTCTGGAGGTAAAGTGGCTCTCTTGATTTCCTCACCCCTGGGTGGGTAAGCTAGGGGTGCAAGAGGAAGAGGTCAGTCCTAGAGATGGCAGACGATGGGGCTAGGTGAGTGGGGTAGGACCGATGTGAGCCATCTATCAAGGAGCAGAAAGCATACTAAATAAAAAAAAAGAAAGAAATTGCTACCTATCTTATTGATTTATTTACTATCTTGGAGGCCCTAATGCCTTCCCCAAACCACCTCCCCAACCACTGAAATCCCCTACCTCCCTAACTCTTTCCTGTGGTATTACTAGCCCCATACACTTACCCCACCTGCTTCTGACCCTGTTTATATTCCCTGCCAACACCACCTCTGTAGGTAACCTGCTGTTGTATGGTTCCACCGCCCTGTCACTGAAGTAGAATTTTCTTACATCGCTCTTAAAATTCCTGATGACAAGCCTCCATTTATGCCTTCTCATTACTGCACTTCTGTTCCCGGTGAATAGATCCTTACTGCTAACCTTGTTTATTCTCAAGAATTGTTGTACATCTATCATGTCGCCCCCTCTCCCTCTTGGCCTCCAGCATTTACCCTATTCGGCTCGTTCATTTCCAGTGTACAGCCAGTTTCTATGGGAATTGGCTGTATTACGTCCTGTCATTTGTCTATGTTTCAAGTAATGGTATGAACAGATAGTGAGAGTCCTGAGGGGCGTCACTTGTCTAAGTTTCAAGTAATGGTACGAATAGATAGTGCGTGCCCTGAGGGGTGATATGGGGTGAATGAAGTGATTAATTGTTCTGGTATTGTCATGTATGTAAAACTATTTTTATAGTTGTATATTTTATTGTATAGGCTACTAGTTGCGAACAGGACAGTCCTGTAAACTAGGCCTATTGGCCTAAAGATTTGTTTTCCTGTATAAAAATAAAGTTTTACTACTACTACTATACATGTTGAGGGCTGCCAACTTCCTCATAGATAATGCCCTGTTAGCCCTAAATCATCTTGGTGATGCTTCAATGTCTGGTCTCCAGCCTATTCCTGTTCTTCTTCAGGTGCGGGCTACAGAACAAATCCCAGCACTCCAGGTGGGGCTTCACCAGAGACCTGTATAGGGGTAATATAACCTCCTTCGCCTACCATCAACCCCTCTTCCAATGCACATTAACAGCTGTATTGTTTAGCTGCATGCTTTGTTGCACTGGCTAGATTCTTTGAGGTTGTCACTAAGATACTGTAACTCCCTCAGGTACCTTTCCTCAACAGTTGTTGCCAACCTAGACCCCCTCCCCCACACATTCAATACTCTGTTTGTTGATTCTTTTTCTTAATGTACGTCACACACTTTCTGTCATTGAATCTCAGCCATCATATTTTGAACCATCTCTCCAGCTTCTCCAGTTTCTTCTATAACTCCCTCATCCTTTCCTCACTATCCATTCTGCTGAATAGACTTGTGTTATACACAGGAAAACACAGCTTGCTCTAGATATCCTTCCCTATGTCACTATTGCTCATATTGAACAGGACTGGTACCAGGACTTACCCTTCTGCAAGGCCCCTGCAATTCTGCAACTCTACGGCCAAGGAATTTTTCACAGAATTTACATTATGCTGCAGAATATGTACAGTGCTACAGAATTCATTGTCCTTGTTGAATTTTCATTCAAATATACAGTTTTTCCATAGCGCCAAGTTCCGTTCCCATCTTGTTTATCCTGAAGCTCCTCCTCAGTGCTCAGCATGTGATGTCATTGATGACATCACATTATACTTTAGCCAATGGAAGGACTGGATTTTGCCCCCTTCCAGCCATCAGGGCACCCGTCTGAATGTATCCATCATTAGGTGTCCACAAGGGGAAATTTACCATCCCTTCCCCAAGGTCCACCCTCCCCCCCAGAGTTAGAATAATTAGAAAGGGGGGCAAGGGTGTGTGGAGTGAACATCCCCCCACAAAAAAGACAGGACGATGAAATCAGGACTTGGTGCCCTGACGACCAGGCATGTCCTGATAGGCTCCTTCCGGTAGTGGAACCAATTTTGCCACATAAATGAATAAATGATGCTGCAGAAATCAGAAATATTGTCACAGAAGCCTAGGAACCCTGTCACAGAAATCAGCACAAAATGTCAAAGAACATTAGGGGCAGTGCCCCTGCAGGACCTTACTTGTGACTCTTTTGTCTTCTGACTTGATCCCATTTACTACCACCCTTTGTTTTCTCTGAGATGTCAGTGTGGCTCAATTGGTAGCACATCTGCCTCTGGGCCAGAAGGTCGTGGTTCCTAGTTCTACACAGGGATTGGGCTCATACCTAAAAGGCTGGAACCCGAGTGCAATATTAGGGAAGTGCTGTACTGTCGAGGCTTGCTGTCCTTTGGATGAGATATTAAACCAAGGTCCCTTCTACCCATCCTGGTGCTGTCCTGGTGTCTGTCTAGATGAAAGTAAAAGAACCCAAGGCACCTCTCACAAAGAGCAGGGGAATTTCCCTGGTTCTTATCAAAAAATGTTCAGGAGCCCAATAAATTCACCTGATTCAACTTCCAAGGTTCAGTTAAAAGGTTTTTTTATTGCTCCCCTTATGTTTCACCCCAAAAGAGCTTGTTCATGGGGTTGTCTTTCTATTATAAAGCAGTAGAAATATATTAGTATTTTAAACACCTGCAATTTCATTATAATATCTTATTTTTTTATATAAATATCAAATACCTTCTAAATATAATTATAATGTTTTTCATAGTCCTTATTCTGTTTGTTTATATCCAAAATCAACCTATGGGTAGCAAAAAAATCCATCATTACTTCATTGTTCCCAATGGATACTCACATACAGAAAATAACAAATAATCATGTTCTCCTGCACTCTTAAATGCCAAACAGTACACAGTTCAGTTATCTCCTGCTACTAGGTAGCCTAAACCCAC
Organism: Neoceratodus forsteri; assembly: GCA_016271365.2. Lineage (NCBI taxonomy): Eukaryota > Metazoa > Chordata > Ceratodontiformes > Ceratodontidae > Neoceratodus > Neoceratodus forsteri. Next base: position 961,388,044 of record CM028132.1, on the reverse strand, counting down.
ATACCTGCTAGGCCCTTCAGTCAACAAAACGCCTGTTTTAACATTTATTTTCTCCCTCAGGTGTCTTTAGCCAGTAAAACAGTGAAGCCATTCAAAAAGGCCCTTAGACCTACCGGATTGCTTGAGGGTCTTCTGTAAAGAAAGGACCCCTAAGTATCAGCCGTTTATAACTGTGACCAAATTCACTTGTTTTTTTGCTAACAAATTCACCTTTCAGGTGCATAAAAAGTTTTACCTTGCGGTTTAGATCCTCGGTTGGAATGGCGTCAATGACTGCACCAGTTAGCAGTATTTGCTCAATACATACAAGGCTTTCCTCTTGGGCCTACTTGTGCAAATCCTGGAGCTGTGACGCATTACAGTTCTTGTGTTCCCATGGGAGCGAGTGGTTGCCAAGCAACCCACAATTCCAGTTCAAGGACTGGAACTGGGTTTGCACAAGCAGGCCCATCCATGTACTGTAGCGAGGTGTGTGTCTTTCTGCAGCCACATCTCAAGTAACACCATGCATTAGGCTGGTCGTTCCTTCTAATTGCCATGTTATTTTTTACATAATGGCCCAGCAAGTAATCTGGGTCCTCACAATATAATGTTCTTAAAGCCTTTCATAGCTATAAACTAAACTCCATGATATAGATAATGTGCAAAAAATATACAAAAAAATGTATACAGAAAATATACCAAAAGTGCAAACAAATAAGCACTGTATTCTAACTTTTTGGATAATCATAACAAAGGAGTGACTATTAGGAGATGGGGAAAGGAGGGGCGGAGAGGGTAAGAAGAGAAAGGAAAAGAGCAGGGGGGAAGGAGGGGCGTGCTAAAGACAATAAAGGGGAAGAGAGGACAAAGACAAAGGAGAAGGAAGAAAACAGGAACATGGAGGAGGTGAGGGGAAGGGGGTTTGGGGGGAAAGAAACGACTTTCTTTTCCGTAACAAGTTAGTTATATATATTTCAAAAGATTATACTGGATCAGTAAAAATCTTTCTCTGTTCCTCATTTTGTCCCATCTCCATCCATCCCACTACTAAAATCCTAGGTGCATGTTTGCCAGTTTGTTTCCTGGTTCATTCCAATGCCTGTTTGTAAGGTACTGAGATGGAAAATCCATCTCCTTTAGACCTTCTGCAATAATTTTTTATAATCACCACCTTTTCTAGGTGGACAAACTGCTTCCAGACCCCAAAATCTAAGTGCAGGACCATTATGCCCTGCCTGGTTAAAGTGCTGTGCAACTGGCAATCTCATCATTTCTTCTAATATCCCCTTTGTGTTCCAGTATACATATTTTAAAGCCCTCTTTGTTTGTTTGTCCAACATAAAGTTGGTCACAGGGGCATTGAATAACATAAATATCGCCCTTTTGTATATTTTTTGCACATTATCTATATCATGGAGTTTAGTTTAAGGCTATGAAAGGCTTTAAGAACATTATATTGTGAGGACCCAGATTCCTTACTGGGCCATTATGTAAAAATAACATGGCAATTAGAAGGAACGACCAGCCTAATGCATGGTGTTACTTGAGATGTGGCTGCAGAAAGACACACACCTCACTACAGTACATGGATGGGCCTGCTTGTGCAAACCCAGTTCCAGTCCTTGAACTGGAATTGTGGGGTTGCTTGAGCAACCACTGCCCTCATGGGAAATACAAGAGCTGTAATGCGTCACAGCTCCAGGATTTGTACAAAATAGGCCCAAGAGGAAAGCCTTGTATGTATTGAGCAAATACTGCTAACTGGTGCAGTCATTGACGCCATTCCAACCGAGGATCTAAAACGAAGTAAAACTTTTATGCACCTGAAAGGTGAATTTGTTAGCAAAAAAACAAGTGAATTTGGTCACAGTTATAAACGGCTAATACTTAGGGGTCCTTTCTTTACAGAAGACCCTCAAGCAATCCGGTAGGCCTAAGGGCCTTTTTGAATGGCTTTACTGTTTTACTGGCTAAAGACACCTGAGGGAGAAAATAAATGTTAAAACAGGCGTTTTGTTGACTGAAGGGCCTAGCAGGTATGTGGGTTCAGGCTACCTAGTAGCAGGAGATAACTGAACTGTGTACTGTTTGGCGTTTAAGAGTGCAGGAGAACATGATTATTTGTTATTTTCAGTATGTGAGAATCCATTGGGAACAATGAAGTAATTATGGATTTTTTTGTTATCCATAGGTTGATTTTGGATATGAACAAACAGAATAAGGACTATGAAAAACATTATAATTATATTTAGAAGGTATATTTTTTAAGTAGCAACATTAAATAATGACACAACACTTCCCGATGTTTATATAAAAAAATAAGATATTATAATGAAATTGCAGGTGTTTAAAATACTGATATAGTTCTATTTATTTATTTAGTTTTTGTTAACCGGGTAGGTGCACTAGCCAACAGGTGACTATTTTCAGGCACGACCCGGGAGACACAATTACAGTACAAAATAGGTCAGTTTAGTTAACATAATACAGGCAAAGGTACAAAGGTACAAGTACAGACATACAATTTTCAAAGGCAGGCATACGGTTTCAATAGGCAGAGGGTACTGGGAGATCACACAGGGGAGAGAGAGGAAAGGGAAGGTAAGGGATTTTAGGACGACAAGGGAGGGTATGAAACTGATGAGAGGTGGAGAGCAATGATCAAAGGACGGAAGATAGTAGCTAACTGCCTTGCTGTGCTAGGCAGGGATACACAACGACGGCTGGAATCAAGGGACAGCAGAGCGGGGATGAGACGGCAGGTAGGGGGAAGAGGTTGCAGAAAACAAGAGGATGAAACCAGAGGGTAAGGCAAGGAGGAGCTGAGGGACACAATTTCAAAGTATAGCATTTAGTGGAAGGCACAAAGGGATCCAAAGCAGCGGAGCTGGATCAGGAGAGGTGGCTAGGCTGAAAGCACGTGCGGCAGGAGCGGCCTTGATTACGGCTTTAGCGGGAAAATGCACTAAGAAGACCTGGGGCTGTGGAACTAAAACTCGTCTGGGCTCAGGGACTCATCGTAAGCACGGAAGCAGGTTACGGCTGGAGTGGGAAAAGGCGCTAAAAGGACCTGGAGCTATGGAGCTAGAAATTGGCTGGGCACAGAGACGCATACTGCAAAAGCAATGTTAGATAGCGGGCAGGTGGGGGGAAGAGTTTGCAGAAAAGCAAGAGGATGAAACCAGAGGGTAGGGGCAAGGAGGAGCTGAGGGGACACAATTTCAAGGTGCAGCATTTAGTGGGAAAGGCACAAAGGGATCCAATAGCAACGGAGCAGGATCAGGAGAGGCGGCTAGGCTGAAAGCACGTAAGGCAAGGAGCGGTGTGATTACGGCTTTAGCAGGAAAAGGCACTAAGAAGACCCGGGGCTGCGGAACTAAAACTCGGCTGGACTCAGGGACTCATGCGGCAAGGTATGGCTAATTCACGGCTTTTTGCGGAGAAAAGTCCTACAAAGGACCCGGCTATGGAACTAGAACTCGGCTGGGCATAAGGACGACTGGAAAAGTACAGCTAGATACGAGTTGGTGGGAAAGGCCAAAGGGGCCCAGGGTTATGGAACTGAGACCAGGTAGGACTGAGGGGACAGAGTGAGAGGGGCAGAGAGGAAAGCAAGAGGGACCAGTACCATTAACAATTAGATACATCTTATGGTTTAGTACTACACATAGAACTGACAAAGGATAAAACAAAAGAAAGGATTATGTCATAATTATACACAAAGTCAGAAGAGAATAAACAAAGTTGGATATGCAGTATAAAAGGTCAGGATAATATACATATTACAACATCAAGGCAATTAGGCAGCAATCGTGATTGGAATAGAGTGTCCATATGAGAAGTTTGTAAGCATTACATTGAAAATGCAGGGAGTCTTGTGGACAGTTCATTAAAGTGCAATCAGACAAACCAAGTGACAGAGCAATCAAGGGGAGGTAGGCTAGTGAGTATATGGCAAGGGAGGATTTATTTAGACAGGTTTACAAAGTTTAAGTGGGATCAAAACAAGTGCAATGGTCCATAGAGTGGAAGTACGAGCGAAGTCCCCGCTTGAAGGCTAGGTGTGTTGGAGCACTTTTCAGATCCATAGGCAGTAAGTTCCAGGTGAGAGGGCAGCGCACCTGAGGCACCAGCACCTTGGAGAATGCGGCAGTGGGGAACTGATAAAAAGACTTGTCTGACGCACCTCAGGTCTTGTGATGGTATTTCAGGTTGGAGTAGTTCAGACAGTGTGGCGTGGTTTTGACACTCTGATTATGGAGTCTGATAGGCTGCAAAGGTAGTATAGCCTCGTGGAGGAAGGGGATAGCCAGCCTAACCCTTTGTAAAGTTGGCAATGGTGCGTCAGACGTGGTGCTTTAGCTGCATATCTACAGACATTGTTGTAGGTGGTGTCCCATTTCTGTAGAACAGTTTTATTTGCCATGGTGAGAATAGGTGCACAATAAGACAGAGTGGGTAATAGGATACCCCTGGCAATAGCAAGTTTGGCGGTGGGTGTGAGCATAAAGTTCATTCTATAGGCAGCACCCAGCTTACAGTTGGCATTCTTACACGACTCCCGGATATGCTGCTTCGGGTCAAGATTTTGGTCAAGCTGTATCCCAAGATAGCGGAAATAACTTACAGTCTCAAGGGTGGATCCATTGATATCAGGAATTGTCAGTGGGGATGTGCAGGTTCTAAGCTTATGATTTGATCCAAAGAGCATGGCCTTGGTTTTGCTAGCATTGAGTATAGCGATGAGCTTCAAGCCAGTGCTGCGTAAGGTGGAAGGCTGATGACAGTGTGGAATTCAGGTGAGAGATGTTGTCAGAGTGAGCATATATAACAAGATCATCAGCATAGAGTAGTGAGCCGCCTGACGTTATTACGTTGAGCAGGTTGTTGACAAATAATGAGAAGAGGAGTGGACCGAGAATAGAGCCCTGTGGTATGCCAATATTGATCGTGGTACTGTCCGAGATGGCTGAGTTAAGCTTTACAGCTTGAGACCTGTTGGTGAGGTAGCTACTGAACCAGGATGTTACTAAAGGAGAAGCATAGGTTTTTGAGGGTAGCAAGCAGTAGTGGATGATCAACCAGGTCAAAGGCCTTTGTAAGGTCGATGAACACAGCACCTGTTAGGTGCCCTCTGTCCATATTTGAGAGAACGTCCGATGTGAATTTTGTCAGAGCAGTTGTAGTACTGTGGTGCTTCCTGAAGCTATGTTGCGCTTCACAGAGTGCATTTGTGGAGTCAATAAAATCAGTGACTGAGTGGCTACTATCTTTCGAGTATTTTACTCAGTACCGAGTATGGCAATGGGTCTGTAGTTTGACAAGTCATTTTGCTCCCCTTTTGAAAACTGTCGTGATTCTGGCAGCCTTCCAAATCTCGGGACAGTACCTGTAGAGAGAGATAAGGTGAAAATCCTGGCAAGTGGGCGGGATATGAGGCGGCAGCTATTTTCAGGAGTCGAGGTTCCACGGTGTCAGAGCCCGGCTAGTGTTCTCAGATATCCTCGACAGTAGTTTGCAGACTTGATTTCAGTAACCCTTTGAAGTAAAAACAATCTTTAGAGGCAAGTTGTGGATTGGAGTTTATCATGTTAGAGTATGGTTGAGAGTTGTCTGGCAGAGATTTAAAGAGGACGTGATAGCAGATAGGTCCGAGAATTGCTGGTTGAAGGCATTGGCAATGGTGAGGAGTCATTGCAGTGACCCCCTTGTAGTAGTACGCTGTCCGAGGGGTGAAGGATTGAGGATTTCGAGGAAGGCTTTTATATGATTCCAAAATCTTCGAGGATCATTAGCAGAGCTGGTTAAAAGGTCTTGGCAGTATCTGCTCTTCACAAGCCTGATATGTTCTGCATTCGCTTCTATGCTGTTTGTAAAGCCTGATGATCACAGGGCAGCCCGTGGATTTGTAATGTTTCCAGAGTTTGTCCCTGAGTTTGAGCTTGTGGAGAAGATCTTTGCTCAGCCACCTAGTTTGTTGCCCCGACCTTATTTTTTATCTTAGGTACATGCCTCCTTTGTACCTCCCAAACCTGCTAAGAAACACATCCAGGGCAGCCTCAGCACTTGTTGCACTGTAGATGTCGGACCAGTCCATATTAGATATGTCATTGAAAATGCTTGTACATCCAGGCTGCAAAGTTGGTAAGATTGATGAGGTGGGACCGAGGCAGGCACTGACAGGAACACCAGTGACAGAACCGTGGGAGAGTGGTCTGTCAGAGAGTCTGCAAGTACAGTGGTTTGGGATATATGGTCAGGCCTGTTGGTGAGAACCCAGTCTAATAGCTTTCCTGTCTGCGTGTTAGTCATTCTCGTGCATTCTGTTACAAGTTGGTAAAAGTTATATTTTTGGACCATAGATGCAAGGTTACCTTGATTCGGGCCTAGCCAGTTTAAGTTGACATCCCCCAACAGGATACATTCATTCAGTTTCACAGATTGAGACACATGTTGTAGTAAGATCTGGAGACTTTCCAAACCTCCAGTGGGTGGGTTGTACAAACACAGGATGTGCATGTGTTTGGCTCCTAGGGACAGTGTAGCATGTAGTGATTCACAGCACATGTGGGGGCCAGGATTTGGAACCGCTTTTCTTGAGAGGTGATTTTTGTAATAAATGGCAACTCCCCCACCCCTTTTTGAGCCACTTCGATCCTGCCGAATGATGGCATACCCAGGTAGGGCGCCGTGGGCATCTAGGATATTGGGTTTGAGCCATGTTTCAGTAAGGCACAGGATGTCAGAGATAATCAGTTTTGCCCAGGCTTCAAGCTCAGTCAGGTGCCCCACAAGACTCCTTATATTCATATGGGCTAGTAATTGGCCTTTATTAGCTTTGGCTGAGGTTGGTATAGGGATATTATGTGGAGGACCTGGGTTCGACTCAATGTCACCAGCTAGCAGGAGCAGCCTTTGGGCTAGGAACTTAAGTGGGTTTCTAGTGAGAGTGTCACGTTTTTTATGTCTAGCCCTATGCTGTAGGTAGTACAGGAATGACAGGTAGGTCCAGCCTTTCTTCAGGAGTGCATGATGTAGAGCGGGAAGGGGGTGACGGTAGGAAAGGAGAAGATTTGAGAAGAAAAAGTCTTTTATAGATTCTGCCTTGTGATTAGTGACAAGCGGCACAGATAGGGAGACACTATTTAGACCATACAGGAGACAAAGGCAGAAAAAAGAAGCCAAGCCGGAGCAATAGATAGTTACATAAGGAGTCATTTTAGTATGGGAAGAGAAGGTAGCAGGGGCACAGGAAAGGAGGAGTATCGGATAGAGCAGTGCCAAGTGTGGCAAGGCGATATAGAGAGAAAATACTGGTAAGCCTGGGCAAATACTTTGGAAGGAAAGAAAATAGGACGCTGTGATGCAGACCAGAAGGCGGGCTTGGTAAAATAAATAACAGAGCCGTTAGTTTGGAAGAAAAGTGAGCTGCCCCAAGTGGAGGCAGAGTATAAGGAGCCAATGGAAAAGTAGACACTTAGTCATATGACCCCCTGGTGTCTATAAAGCTAAAGGGTCGACCAGGGTGGGTGAGGTGGGGGGACGGTGCAAAGCGCCGGCGGGAAGAGAGCTCCAGGGAGCTGTATTACTCAGCCACAGTGGCAGCGCTCACAGTCCCTGGGGGTACAAAATAGTAGTCCAAATCCAAAAATATAGAGTGAGAATAGCCGCTTTCTGTGGAGAATGATACTTGGTAAAGTCTCAAACCCAGCAGGAAAGGGCCAGCAGGATGGAGGTCGAATTTAAATGTACCTTGCTGGTTTTTGCGCCTTTAGTGGCACAAGGTACCAGGGTGCGGCCGAGCTCCTGGTTCCCTTCCCCGGGTGGCTTGTGGTCAGTGTGGCCCCTGGCAACAGACTTTCTGGAGGGGCGCTTTTGTCTTCAGTGGGGCCTCTTGTTAAGCGAGGATCCCAGAGGCGTCTTTTCAGTCCAAGGCTGGTTCCTAGATCCTGGAGGAGGGTGTCCAGAGCCCCGGTGGTCTTGGAGGGATCCTGTGGGGCAGCAAGGAGAAGCAGATTAAGAAGGCAGCAGAAACAATGGTAGGGGGCGTAGGTGATAGAAAGGAGGAGATTAGCAGGCAGAGGAGTAGGGTTACAGGTTTCAGTTAAGGCAGGTGAAGAGGACAGCACTTAAAATAGCTTTTACTTGAACAAAGGGAGTTAGAGATTCAAACAAAGAAGGCGGAAGGCAGTACAAGGCAGCAGAGAAACAGAAAACTTAGCTACAGCACTATAGGCAGCAGAGGCAGAAAACTTAGCTACAGCACTATAGAATTAATAAGCTAGGATTACAGGAGAGAGTTTGTCTAGGCAGCAAAAATTAGCTTCAGGAGCTGTATTACTCAGCCACAGTGGCAGCGCCACAGTCCCTGGGGTACAAAATAGTAGTCCAAATCCAAAATATAGAGTGAGAACAGCCGCTTTCTGTGGAGAATGATACTTGGTAAGTCTCAAACCCAGCAGGAAAGGCCAGCAGGAAGGAGGTCGAGTTTAAGCATTGCCTTGCGGGCACACTGGCCTTTAGCGCACAAGGTACCAGGGTGCAGCTGAGCTCCTGGTTCCGTTCCCCGGGTTGCTTGCAGTCGGTGCGGCCCCTGGCAACAGACTTTCTGGAGGGGCGCTTTTGTCTTCAGTGGGGGCCGCTTGTTAAGCGGGGAACCCAGAGGCGTCTTTTCGGTCCAAGGCTGGTTCCTAGATCCTGGAGGAGGGTGTTCTACTGCATCATAATAGAAAGACAACCCCTTGAACCAGCTCTTTTGGAGCGAAATGTAACGGAACAATAAAAAGACCTTTTAAATGAACCTCGGAAGTTGAATCAAGCAAATTTATTGGGCTCCTGAACATTTTTTGATAAGATGCTACAAGTACGCTGTATGAGCCAAGCACAGCATGTGAATAGATTGTTGGCACTTTAAAATCCATTTCCCACTTAGTACTGTTTAATTTGATTGAATTTCCCTGGTGTCCTGATCAATAGTTCACTTCCCATAAAATTGATTCATGCAGTTGTTCAAAGCTGTGTGTGGATGTTGATGTGCGAAATGGCTGCCACTACACATTCAGTCACTTCACTATCAGTCTAGCATTGCTTGTAAAGCACTTTGGGATACAATGTGTGTATGAAAAGTGCTATATAAATGCTTCTTCTTCTTAGTTCCCTGTCCACCTTATTAATTTATTCCATGCCCCCAGATTCTCCAGTTTCTTCAGTAACCTCTTGTGTGGTACTGAATCAAGCATCTTACTGAACTTTAAGTAGAGTAAATTTACTTCCTGCCCTTTATCTACTGCCTTTGTGACCAAGTCAAAAATACTAATAGGTTGGTCTGGCCAGCTTAAGTATTGTCACATCACTTCTGTGCTGCGTCAACTGCACTGGCTGCCAGTTAGGTGGAGGGTCCTCTTCAAGATGGGTTTGCTCACCTTTAAGGCCCTACATGGCCTGGGCCCTGGTTACCTGACAGACCTTCTTACACCTACTGTCTCGGTCCGCGCCCTCTGCTCCTCCTCTAGGGGCTTCCTCGCGATTCCCAGTACAAGGTTAAAAACAGCTGGTGACAGATCATTTAGTGTTGCTGCCTCAGTCCTGTGGAATTTGCTTTCTTCAGCTGTTAGGGATGCTCCTTCTGTGGAGGTATTTAAAGCCCACCTCAAGGCCTTCCTGTAAAATCAGGCCTTTCCAGACTGTGTTTTATAGCCCTTACCTGTTTTCAGAACGTTATGCTTAAGTTAGCCTTTGGCTATTTTGAGTTTAGTTGCTGCTGTTGAGAGTAGTATTTATACAAAATCTTGTTTTAATTGCTGGAATATTGTATATTTATGTTCATAAGCATGTTGTTTATGTATTTATTATGATTTGTAGTATGAAATATTAATATGTTCGGTGCCCAGAGCCTCCAGGATGGGCGTTTTCCTAAATAAAATTTGCCTTGCCTTGCCACAATCTACCAGCCATGAAGCTATGCTACCTGTAGTTCAGCAACATGTTGTCTTCTAGGTAATCTACTATACTTTCCATAACCAAGGTCTCCCTTGGTCCCATGTGATAACGGCGCTCACGGAAAGGTGATTGCCATTTGAGCAAGTGTACAGCGATGAAAATCAATTTCGCCAGTGTACACTCATGGTGAACATCAAGAAGGCACCGGAGACTTAGGTTTTCATATTTTTATGGGGGGGGCGAAACTAAAGGATTCTCAGCTCCAGGGGGGTGCAAAAATAGAAAAAAAGAAGAAAAAAATAAAACGACCCAGTGCAAAACCACTAGCATGCCCAGAACCGAACTCGACACCCTCCCAACCTAAGCATGCCAGCAACCCACTATGCCACATGGCCAGCTTGGCAGTCCACTGCCGCACTGCATGCCACAAACCCTCCCTTCCCTTCAGCCCATCGCACAGCATGATCCCTCCCCACCCCACCTCACACGCGTGTATACATAGCGACATCCTGTTGCTATATTTGCTGAACCCCCTATCCAGTCGCCCTCCCTCTCAGGTAGCCCTGTGCATAGGTGCCGTAATTGAGTTACCCTTTTTGAAAGCACTCAGTCGCAGTAGCCATTATCACAGGCTACCATCTCCTTTAGCTTACCTACTGTATAATGTAAGTAAGACTGACAAGCCTGTAGTTTCCAAAGTCTCTCTTGCTCCCCCTCCCGTAGCAAAACCACATTTTCAGACTGCCAGTACCCCAGAACCACACCTGTCTCTAATGAGTCTCCTCCAGGGAGCTGAGCAGCAACATGGCTTTGGTGCTATTCCACTCCAAGCCACTCTGAACTTTTTGAAAGAAACTGTAATTTTCCCTGCCTAAGATTAGAATCTACATGGCTACTTCTTTTCTAAATCCTTTGTAAACAAAATATTTTAAAACTTGCTCACTCCTTGAGGCTGGTGAGTACCCAGTGGATAGCTTCCTACATTAGTCAGCCAGCAGCGTTTGTTCGCTTAGCCGGCATTATTGGATTTCAGTCAGCTCAATGCTGTTCTAACAGATGGTGTTGTGAACAGAATTATTGACTGCATCCTTTGGACGGTTTTGTTGGTCTTTTCTGATAGCTTGAGGCTAGACATATGGTGATCCTGAGACATGAGAGAATGGTTGAAGGCTGGAGAAAATATTGACCTTTCTGGTTAGGAGACCTCAGGAGGATCCATTGCTAAACACAAAAGAGAGATACAGACAGACATGGTGGAGAGATCTGGAGTGTTTTGGCTGCACTGTAAGTGCTGAAACATGCATTTTTATTGATTAAAGGTATGAGAACATTACCTGGGGCTGGGGGAGGGTGCGTGTATTTATCTAAATAGAAAAAAGTTATTACACTCAGTGGAGCATTCTCCTGTGGTATCTCCCCAGATAATTCTGCTCAGCATAGAGGATGGAGTTGTTGTAGTTTGAATCTTGGACCCTGAGAGAAACTAGAAACTCTCTGAGGACTCAGTGGGGCCGGTTGCTGAGGTCCTGTGGAGACATAAATATGTAGAAACTGCCAGTGAGAGAATGTTTATGTAGTATATTTGGAATTCTGTTTGTCTTACTGGCCCTCAAACACAACAACAATAATGGTGTTTTTATATCTTTCTCTAATGGTCTGAGGTGAATCTCCTCCAGGAGGTACTGTTTTCTTCATTACGTAGAAGATGGCTTACTCAGCAAATACATTAAAGGGATGTGGATTGTGGCTTGCAAAAAAAGAGATCATTAAACTGGCATTTTGTTACATAAAAAGTTTGCAAGGAACACAGATATAAGTTTAACTTCTACAGCAAACAAAATCCAATTTTATTTTGCATACGAACTTAAAGAGAAGTTATATCTCTATGCGAAAAGCTATATATACATATTGAATGCCTTCAATTAATTTATTGTAAAAGTGATGTTATCATGTAATCATTATAATCATGTTGTGAAATAGGTAGCAGTGGTTAGTAATCTTAAAGATTTGCAAGTCCCTTCTATATCACTAATAGCATTTTAAATTATTTTAAGAAACCCTTTCAGGTAATTGTAGTTAAGGGTTTTGTTCTTGGTCTCGTATGGCAGTCTTGGGTAAGTGTACTAATGCTCACATAAATGTCCAAGTACAGTAGGCTTGAGAAGGAATTTCAGAAAGCCCTTTGGAGCATGGTGTGGCATGGCCATTCTACATCTTAGAATGTGGATGTGTGCACATTACAGGGTAATCAGTAGGAACTGGTGTGTAGGCCTATTGTCATGAATAAAAGAAGTGGTGGGGGGACAAAATGCTCCATTAGGAGACAACATAACCAGTGTGTAGAGCTCATTATGTGAGACCCAGGGTGCAACTGGGAGAGAACGAGAGCCTGGGGTGGCCATTGAGCACACGGAGAAGTGTGCACTGTATGGTGCCCATTAGTGCCTCCATGGAATAGGTCTGTTCTTTCTAGGAGCTTAGTTGGACTCATTTAGGACCCAGTAGTGTGTTTTAGTTGACTCTGGCCAAGACAAATTAGTTTGTACATGGTGCTTTGGCTCCTGACTAAGTGGCTTTCGCTATGATTCTGCTTCACCTCTGCGTAAGGTCCATGGGTGGTCTGTTCACTGGGACGGAGATGCCTAATGCAGTGATCTGCACCTTAGGTGGTCCCAGTTAATTTTCCCTAACACAGCTGCACAGAGTGGGGTTCATTTGGGACTTGGAGCTGTCATCCTGTTTTCCTCTATAGGCAATTACTTTACCCTGGTGCTTCTGCTGGTACATATAATCAAAAGAAAGAAAATATAATTGCATTCTGAATATACACACAGCATGCTTTCATGCAAAGAAAATAAATTTGATACGGGATTAACTAATAAATATAGAGTTAAAGGGCTGCAGTATCAAAATCCTTATAGAATGTTTAATAATTTGCTCTGTTAATTGTGATTCTAAGCAATTTAAATGAATTCTGGTACTAAGAAGTACTTTTGAAGGGACTGTAATTTTAATTCATAACTTTAAAATTTGTCATGTACTCATCTAGTGACTTGTCTTGCATCTGACCTGTTTTTGTCCATTTGGTCCACTCCTCCCTCAGGAAGTGGAAGTAATGTCCCATGTATGTTATTAATGTTTTTATTAGAGTGTTGTAATGTTTGTAATGGTTTGAAACCAAACAAATGAATAAACTACTACTACCACTGTCTCTAATGAGCATCTGAAAAGCTCAGCCAAGTTTTCTTCTGGTTCTGATCCTAATTCTCTGAACACCCTCCAGCGTAACCTGTTTGTTCCAAGTGCCTTATCCACTTTAAGAGCAACAAGCCCCTTCCTTACTTTATCCACATAACTTCTGCCCCTCCCGTTTACTGTAACCACCTTATGGAAACCTTTATACATTTACCATTTGCCTATTATTCTCACTAATCTGCCCCTTGGATAACCTAACAATCCTGATTTTTGCCTATCTTTTTTCCTAATATACCTAAAAAAAACCTTGAGGCGTCAGTGGCTCTTTAACTTTCCCTTATATTTCTACTAGTCCACCTCCACTTCCCTTTCATTGTATTTCTTCAATGTCCTTTTTTTCTCCCTCACTACCTCTTACCAACTCCTTGCGAAAACTATGTTTATATCCTGTATTTGTTCTTCCTGGTGACTTTCCTCATACATGAGGAATTGCCTCAAATACAGCCACTTTTATTTTATTCCATCTATCCTCCACCCATTTGACACCACTCCATCCTCACCAGTTTTCCCCTAGCCCTTTTCCTCATTTCATCAAAGTCTGCCTTTCTAAAGTCCAGGATATAGAAACATACACAGTATCAGCAGAAATCCATTGTTCCATCCAGTCTATCCAGTTTAAATTATAAGCCTATTGACATAATGCAAAACATTTTTAAAAGTCAAAATTTCTAAGGACCCTAAAATATTGAAATTAGGAATAACATCAAGTTTTAGTAATTTGTCTCATATCCATTTTTATTGGGTGCTTGCTGCTGCCCTTTCTCTCAAAAGCATGATTTGCTCAAATTGGAATAATCCCAGCTTATTGTTTTTGAAACTCTATTTTCCAGTTTGGGTACCCTGCATTTTAATGAAACAAATTCTGGCCAGAGCCAATAGGGCTGCACGGGAAGAATTTGGGGTAAAAATACAAAGTTACAAGCCTGAGTTAGGAAAATGTAACATAGGCTCATACATTTGTTGTTTTGTAATATTTGTACACCAAATTTTCAACATAGCCTTGTTATGACCCTACCTCATGAAGAAAGGCAGAGCAAATGTTCAACTCCTACTCAAAAGGTGATTTCATGCAGGAACTGCGAAATCAACTTTGGGAGACAAAAACACATTTTGGCCAAGATTTGAAAAATGAAAGCTATTGCATTCATGAGGTGCTGTAAATATATGGCTATGTTGTAAATCTGGGGTCAAAATATTAAAAATTACCAATGTTATAAACCTGAGTGCTCAAAATTCAATGTGGGCTTAGAACTTTGTTTTTTAATATGTTTACACCACATTTTCAACATAGCCTTCTTATGACACCAACACATGAATAAGGGCAGAGAAAATTTTCAGCTCCTGCCCAAAAGATGATTTCACTCAGGGGCTGGGAAACCACCTTTCGGGGTGTGAATTTTTTTTTTTTGCCAGGATTTGAAAAATGACAGCTGTCACATTCATGAGATGCTGTAAAGATATGGCTATATTGTAAATTTGTGGAAAAAATATTAAAAATTACCAAAGGTTATGAGCCTGTGTTTGCAATATTCAAGTTAGGCTCAGAACTTTGTTGTAATTCAATATTTTTACACCAAATTTTCAACATAGCCCTTTTATGACCCCACCTCATGAACAAGGGCAGAGGAAATGTTCAACTCCTACCCAAAAAGTGATTTTGTGCAGGGACTGCAAACTCACCTTTGGAGACAGATTTGCCTAATGAGTGCAACTGTTCATGAGGTGGGGTCCCAAAAATATAGAAAAATGGCCAAGTTATGCCACTAGGTTCAAAATACCATTGAAATACACTGAACCACATACTTGTTTCTTCAGTTTGTGGTCCAGTTTTGAAAAGTAAAGATGTGTCTGTGATCCAGAGAGGGTTACAGCATTGGACCCCGATAGGTAAGTAAGGGCTTGGGGCGGTGCAGGGTGGTGGGTGCTGAGTGGAAGGGTCAGGTGGGGGGAGGAGTGCAAAGACTGCAAAAGACATTGCTGGACTTTTCTTTTTACAGGTTGAAAGACAAACAAACACACAAGGATTTCTGCACTGGGGGATTGGGCACACACCCCTAGTGCCACAGTTTCATTTCTGGAGGGGGGAGTAAGGTAGTGGGTTCTGATAGAGAGGGTCGGGTGGGGGGAGAACAAACAAATGAGGATTCCTGCACTGGAGGATTGGGCATCCCTCAATGCCATGGCTATGTTTCTGGGGGGGAGTGGGGTGGTGGATGCTGAGAGGTACAGCAGAAACAATAAATTAATTTTTAAAAATGCAGAAATAACCACACATACGTGGTAGTGGATGGGGGGGGTCAGTAACAGGATTTCATAATTGGGACACTGGGGGATTGGGCACCCCAGTGTTACTATTGGGTATGACTGCTGAGAGGGAGGGTTGGGTGGGGGAGGTATATATAATTAAAAAAAAAGAAATTGACCACCGACAGTAAAATAGTGCAGAGTGCTTCACAGATGCGGAGGCAAGTGTTTTGGAACTCCAACATGTTTGGCTAAAAGGAATAAGGGAGTCCTTTTCTCATAGCAAGAGGTATGCAGGGCTACACCCACTGCAGCCCTAAAAATCAGCTACTTAGCACTTAGGAAACTTCATCTCATTCATCAGACGTGGGAGCCTTACTTAAAAATATACACAAGGTAAACCTTACACCTTTTACTCAAAAATTTCCAGACTGCCCTCTCTTCTTATGAAGATATTCAAACCTTGATCTTGGGTCATCCACCTGACTAGTCCAAAGTGATACTGAAGAAAAACAGGGAGAATGCCCAACAATTCAGTCTAAGCTCTTTTTGTCTATTACATCACAAAACACTTCAAGTATAGGGCAGCATTCTGTGGCTACTTCATCTAGCCTGCTGTGTTATTACCTGCTAAAATAAAGTAGTTTATACAGATACTATATGTAGTCACTATATGCAAAGCAGTTTTTTACATCACCACCAGAGTGCCACCTGCACCAAGCATGTATGCCATCTCTACAGTGACAAAACTGCCCTGTAAACTTGAACTTGTGAATCTTTCTTAGTCTCTTATTCATGCCACCTTAAAGCCCCCTCAAGACTGAGTACTTCATTTCTACATACCATCAATTGCAAACATCATTATTAATGTCTTATTCTTTATGCAACTCAAATGCAGCAAACAATAGTACTAGAACTTTGTTATGTGTCATGATGTTACATAACCGTTAATACCCCATCAGTAGTACCCGAAGTATGGGTTGCGTTATTCATGCAGCAATTCTTTTGAGCAAATTTATTTAGAAAACCTTATAAGAAATCTGGATAAAAAGTACCTCTGTGTTTTTTTCTACAATATTAACATACTGTATTCATATCATATCCTGTTTCACTTTTGGCTGTAAGTGCATTTACAAAATGATTTATAGCCATCATATCGCTACTTATTATTTAAAAAAAATCTTAATCTATTGCCCATGTGATCACAATTCTGGCAATACCTTAAAAGGTCATGCTCCCTGCATGACTGAACAGCTGCATCCCTTAGAGGCTTTCTAGTAACTCCAGTCATAAATCTGTTTAATGTTAAGTATTACAGTCAGTGACTTTGTTATAATAGACTCTTTTCTTTATTTGTTAGCATGACATTCTAGAAAATGTTGCACTAACTTAATCTTCTCAGGGAGCTCACACAGTTACCCAGCCAGATCCTTTTGTGTAAAGGGAGTGGCTGGGGAAGCATACATGCAAAATTTTATTCTGCATCTAGGAGGGAGGATGTGATGGCTGATGTCACGTCATTCAATAGAATAACCCTCTACTGCTGCTACAGAAGCATTGACACCATTGGCTTCTACAGGCATGCTGTGGCAAAAAGGATTGGGGGAAGTGCTTGTGGTCCAACCCAGCCATAGAAAGCAACAAGTTACAGTGATTTGCCCCCTCCCAGAACTTCAAGTCCTGAATCAATTTTTTATTCCAAAATATTTTGTTTTTTATATCTTATTCATAAAGCAATGTATGCATGTTTTTTTTTAATTCAGCATGGTTAAATGTTTCTAAATTCAATGGTAGCTGGGGATAGAGGCAGACCCAAGACAATGATGTATTCATTAAATTGTTCCTGTGTTACTGAGTGCTATACACTGACAGCCACCACAATCCCAATTTAATTTTCTCAGGAAAATGTTGATGACTAGTGTGGTGATGCATCTAATAATTCTTACTGTGTTGCTCCCTACCAGGTTGTATGACTCCATCAACACTCTCTACAACTTTCCCATGTATATAACACCCATCTCCAAAAACGTATTGTATACCTTGGAGCTTACTGCTACCACCTGCTACTCTTTCTGAATTAGCTTTCATGTACTCTTCAAGTATTGCATATCGCCATCAGGGTGTGACCTCTGCATGAAGTTTGTTCTATAGAAATGCCCAGCACTCACATTACTGTATAAGAAACCTCACTGTTACTGGCTTCTGCTATCCAGCTGTGGGTTAGATATTTAAACCTCAGCCACCAAGTATGACAATCTGCACCATTTATATTGTCATTTTCAATCCTTAGCCATTCATACAGATTTTTCTAGTTTCCATTTTTCTGTAAACCAGCACTCAGTAGTATGTTCTCCTGTTAGTTTAAAATGCACAACATAAGCTGTATGACAGTGTCAGTAGACTGTAAGTATGGAATCATTAAGCACAATATTAAAGCACAGTAGCTCTGATGATCTGGTATATCTCATTTAAAACATATTGCAAATGAAACCAAGCAGTATATATATATATATCCATAGGCGCAGTAGTTCCCTTATAGTTAGGGTTAGTACAGCATTTCAATGTTAAATCTGTATTTTTGCACCTTAATAACTTTGGCATTTTTCAACAGAATTGCCCCAAAATTAGAATGTGCTGTCATGTTGCCAGTTGAAAGTTTCATGATGGCAGCTTTTATGGTTTTTGAGATATAAGTGTTCAAAAAGCCAAAAATGTATGTTTTTCCCCCATAGGATAACATAGAATTTCTGCCCTCTTCTACAACACACACAGAATAAAGTTTTTCTCTGACATTTTCAGGAATTATGGTGTGTGTGCCAAGGGTGTACCTTTAGATGGTTTGGTGAAAAAACGTATTACCAGTTTTGAATTATAATATTTGTGATAGATGCAGGACAGGCTGCTCAAACACTAAATAACATTTACCGTTCAAACAGTAAAACGCAAATGGTAAATGGCATTTACTGTTTGAATGATATATGTTAGAACGGTAAATACCATTTACTGTTTGAACTTTACTGTTTGAACAGTAACTAGCCATTTACCATTCGAACGTTACTGTTCGCTGTTTCACTTTTCAGTCCAGATTTTGACATCTTGTTTCCATTAGCGAGGGTTAAAAAATGAAATATTTTAAAAAATACTGCCCCTAGGTAAACACTAACAGTTGTGTTTACCTTATCTGGGCCCGAGGTGCATGATTCTGGCATTAGTTTGTCTGTATGGGGTCCTGAAATATGGTGGGGTGTTTTTGGGTGGTAGTGACTGCCAGATTGCAGAATCTGGATGCAGCTTTGCTGGTGACAGTATGGGGAAGGTGGATTTGCATAAATTACCCCTGCTCATTTCTGGGGCAAACAGACCCCAGAATCAGATTTCTCAGCCCCCCGATTAGGTAAACACCAAGTGTTTACCTGATCAATGCTTGATTTTCCCCTTTTACTTCTTCTAAGGGGAAGGGGGCCAAGGAATATTAATATTAATATTAAATATTGGAATGTACACACTCATTAATTTAGTTCAGTCGGTGGCCAGCCATAACAGTGAGTGGAGGGCTGTGCTGGCCACCCGCTCATTGTTGAGGTGTGTTGGGGGTGCGGGGTGGTGGGGATCTACCTGCTAGGGTGGGGGGGCCACTAGATATCAGGGATATCATAAAATGCACTGTACCATGGGACACAGATATGCAATCAGTGGCTGCAGTTTGGGGGGGCTGGCCATCACACTGGGGCTGGCTGCTGTTACTGTTCCTGGGGCCATTGTTCAGTGGGTGGGATTGGGACTCGGTGGTCACCAGGCCTATTCTACCATTGCACTGCCCATGGGGTTTGGGTCAGCGATGTGTTTACATGCTGACATTACAGGCAGCGATGGTTTGCCTGCTTTGATGTGTGCCACAATGTTTTTTCCACGACATTAGTGGCCAAATCTCCTGTACCATGGGACACTGAGGAACCCACCCCCAGTGTCCCAAAATGTTGCTTAAAGATGTTCCTGTTAAAAAAGAAAACAGTCCCCCAATGTATTTTTTAAGCCTGAAAAAAAGAAAATGGTCCCTCATCATCTCCCCATCCCCCTCCCCAATTCTGATCCTCCCTTCCTCTGCGCACCTACCTCCCTGCACCCCTCCTTACTAAACACTTACCTCCAGAGGTCCTAAAAAAGAAAATGGTTCCTCATCGTCTCTGAACTGGCACTGTACGATGCACCATCCTGCATCAAACTGCCATTCTTTACCAAACAGCATAGCAGTTCAAGGCAGGATTCTGCCTCTAACATGCTAGTTCAAGGCAAGATTCTGCATCAGTTGTATTTTTTCTGACACGGGGATGCCCACCCCCAATGTTAGATGCCCCCACTCACAAGTCACTTATTTATGATTGCCAACATCGGGGTGCCCAATCTCCATGTTGGCAGTAGCCCCCTCCCCTACAGTGTAGGACACTGGGTATCCCACTCCCAATGTCCCCAGGCCAGTGGTATCCCCAAATCCTATTGCCAGACACTGGGGAGTCCACCCCCAGTGTCCCATTGCTTACTCTGTGAAAAAAGAAAACAGTCCCCAGATGTCTTTTTTTTATTGTGAAAAAAGAAAAATAGTCCCTTGTTGTCTCTGAACTGGCACTGTTCAATGCACCATCCTGCATCAAACTGCCATTCTTTACTGAACAGCATGGCAGTTCGATGCAGGATTCTGCATTGTAACATGCCAGTTCGATGACGGATTCTTCATTACTGTATTTTTTTCTGACACCGGGATGCCCACCCCCGGTGTCAGATGCCCCCTGCACCTACAAGACAATTATTCAGTTTGCCATCATCAGGGTTCCAATCCATGTGTTGGCAGTAGCCCCACCTCATACTCCCTGTGATCCCAGTTATGTCCTATTCCCTTCACTGTGGGACACTGGGGAGCCCACTCCCAGTGTTCCCAAAATACAGTTTTATATGATTTTGGTGACATTGCAGTGTCCAATCCCCATGTTGGCACTACCCCCTTAGCCCCCCTCAGTGTGGAACACTGGGAAGCCCACTGTCAGTGTTCCCAAATGTTAAAATGTTCCTACAAAAAAGAAAACAGTCCCCCAACATCTTTTTTTGATCCTGAAAAAAAGAAAATGGCCCTCGTCATCTCCCCATCCCTCCCATCCCAACCCTCCCTCCTGCATACCACCTCCCTGCCCCCCTTACCCCATACTTACCTCCGAAGGTCAGTGGCTGTAATTTTCTCTGGACTGGGACACATCTGTACTCTTCAAAGCTGAACTGTGAGCTGAAGAATCAAGGTAAGCACCGTGTAATGGCTGTCAATGGTGTTTTGAACTTCTACCATTTTTTTGTATATTTGCACCAAATTTTCAACATGGGCTTTTTGGGACCCCACCTCATGAACACTGGCACTGTCATTTTGTTACTCGATCCAGAAAGATGATTTTGTGGTCACTGCATGGAATTACCTTTTGGGACCAATTAACGAAATGACAATGCCAGTGTTCATGAGGTGGGGTCCCAAAAAGCCCATGCTGAAAATGTGGTAACACCCAAGTTTTGTGCAGTCATTGAAATTTAGCCACAAACACATGTAACTTTGGCAATTTTTAGTATGTTCAATCCAAATTTTCAGCATAACCATTTTTTCACACCACCTCATGAACAGTATAGCTGTCATTTCAGACATCCTGCCCAAAATGTGTTTTAGCACCTGTAGTGTGGAATGTCACATTTGCTACATGAAATCACCTTTTGGGACCAAGTAACAAAATGACAGTACCAGTGTTCATGAGGTGGGGTCCAAAAAATAGCATGTTGAAAATGCTGGGTCAAAATTTCCTAAAACTGCTGTGTTATGGGCATTCTTGCAATCTCGTGATGTAAGCTTGTAACTTTGTTAATTTACAATATTTACACCCCATATTTTCAATATAGTCTTCTTAGTACTCCATGTCATTAATGCCACAGCTGTCAGTTTTGAAATCCTGGCCAAAATGTGGTTTCACACCTGTAGCATAGAATGGCGTTGTGGTTGTACAGAATTATATTTTGGCTGGGATTCAAAAATTTACTGTACTGGGTACATGAAGCTAGGTGATAAGAAGGTTATGACAGTCAAGATAGTCACGGCACTCACCAGGCACACAGTAATAAAGAGGCAGAGTCCATACGAAGGTTGCTAAAGACACTTGTCTTATTTACTTAAGCTGCAAAAACACCCGTGTGGGTGCAGAAACAAACTGATACAAACAACTTCCTATGTTTCACCCAATCATGGGTTTACGCTCATAACTTCAGCAATCAACATTGCCTTTTTTTCACACCACCTCATGAACAGTACAGCTGTCATTTTTGACATCCTGCCCAAAACATGTTTTCACTACTGTGGTGCAGAATGGCATGTATGCTGCACAAAATCACCTTTCAGGACTGATTAACAAAATGACAGTGCCAGTGTTCATGAGGTGAAGTCCCCAAAAGGCCATGTTGAAAATTTGGTGAACAAACTCCTAAAAATGCCTGAGTGATGTGCATCCGTTGAATTAATTCTATGTATGTGCATACTTTTGGAACTTTTCAATCTTTTGGAGTCACATTTTCAACATAGTCTTTTTTTCACACCACCTCATGAACAGTACAGCTTTCATTTTTCACATCCTGTCTGAAATGTGTTTTCACACCTGTGGCACAGAATGGCATTGCAGTTGTGTATAATATCATGTTGCCTTCCATTTCACAATTTCTCTGTACTGGGTACATGAGGTGGGGTAATAAATGGCTATGCTGACAATTTGGTCACTGCTGTTCACACCTCTCTACTATCACCACCTCAGCCTGCCACCACCCTCCCCCATATATACCCCTGACTCTCTCCCTAGCCCTGGTCCACCACCTTCCTCTCTTACCCTCCTTCAAACTCTCCCTTTTTTAATCTGCTCACCCCACCCACTGTTGCACTTGTTCCCCGATCCTTGCTTCCTACCCACCTCTCCTTCTACCTCCCTCCCTCCCAGTTACTCCTCTACACCCACTCTCTCTTCCACTTTCCTATGCTACCTGGTACAACTGGCAGCAACTTTGTTTTTGCACTCCACCTTTCCCTTTGACAATGCCCTTCTGGCAGCTTAAATTCATGTAAATATTGTTTGTGGTGACTCATCATTCTTAAATGTATGCTTGATTGTGTTGTTCTGTTATTTATATTATCTGTAGCTTTTAGACAATGTATACCCTGTACTGAATTTTGTATTCAAACTGCTTTCCTTCTAATCTCACACAAACTGTACTTCTATTCTTTGTACACTTATGTGGAACCTTTGTAAAAGAGTCATTGGCTCAAAGGTATTTAGCCAAAATTCTAATAAATAAAAAAAAAACATGCAAGCACAGGGCCCTCCACACCTACATACGTATGCACATCTACAGAGGGATTAGAGCGCAGGGTCCGAAGGACCCTCTGTTCCCATAGTAAAATAAGGAAACTATTATACTATCTCAAAAAGTAAGGACATTTATTGCAAAAAACTCGTTAAAGCATCAGTTAGGGTTCCTATTACAGCAACAAAAGTATGGAAATTCAGTGTTAAGGTTCTCAACCCTACCACCCCACCACATACCCCCACCATCCACATACCAACAGGCATTAGAATGTGCCTTGGGGTCATCGGGCCAACTCTCACTCCATTCTCCTATACTGTACCATCTCAGTTTCTTTACACGTGAAACAGGGTGAGAGTTAGGCCCGATGATCCCAAGGCACACCCCAATGCCTGTTGGTACGTGGAAGGTGGGGGTGTGGGTTGTGATGGTAGGTTTGGGAACCCTAACACTGAATTTCCATTCTTTTGTCGCAGTAATAGGAACCCTAACTGATGCCTTAATGGAGTTTTTGCAATAACTATACATATACATACACATACACATACTAGACAGACAGACAGACAGACAGACAGACAGACAGATCAACCTCCGATCTTACTCTATATAGAATGGCAGAAGTGCTGCCCTTACCATTAATATGAGCCTATCTCAACACATGAGACTATACAACAGAACATATAAATTAATATGTGATCATGAGATTCCCATTTTTATGTCTAAATCGTGTTACCAAAATAAGGAGCAATCACATTCTTCATTTAGTCTAATTTCTGATTTTAGATAGTCCATGTTGTAGTGTCCCACTGCCCTCCAAAGTAAGCTGCGGTACTCCCAGAGTATTGAGAGGAGCTCTGTAGATGCTAAGGGCTGCATAGAAGGAGCTAGTGATATGGAATTAGGTAGCTGGTTAGGTGGTTGGATCATCATAACATTAAATTCAGCACACACAGAGTGTCAAGATTAATGGCGCACTGTCCAACCCCAATCAAGTGTCAGTGGGAGTCCTGCAAGGGTCAATACTAGGCCCCTTCTCTATAGCCTCTGTATTAATAACCTACCTGAAGCCTGCCCAACAGCTATGATCCTACTCCATACGGATAATGTGATCATCTTTTCTAGTGGGAATTACCAAGATCCTCTCACCTAGGACCTACAATTAGAGATGTTGCAAAATGATATTTCGCTGGTGAAATTCCCACAAAATCAGCAATTTTGCTGCATGAAATATTTTGTGAAATTTGCCCTTTATGCAAAATATTTTGAGGGGTGCGAAATGCATAATTTCACTCACGAAATGTGAAATTTTGCCAGAAAAGTAACAAAAGTTCACTGGCAAAAGGTGAGTTTCACCATTTTGCAGGTAAAATTTCATCTTCCATGGGTGCAATTTTGCATTCCGCAGGTGAAATTCCAAATTTTGCTTAAAAAATTTCAAAATGGGTAATTTCATAAAATATTTTTATAAACAAAAATTTACCAATTTTGCACATCTTTTTATTTATTTATTTATTTATTTAGAGAATTGGAATTATAACCCTTTGAGTCATGGATTCCTTTGCAAAGGCTCCACATCAGAATACAACAACACTGTGTGAAACAACAATACAAAGATACAATAGTTGACATGGTAATGCATACAGGTGCAGAAACATTGAGTTAAGCAAGAAATACAATTGCATAATAATTATAAAGGAGGTAGAAATTATGATAATCATGGGCTGTGTAGACACACCCTGAGTCAGGCTAGGTTACAACATATAATGAACAGGAGTATAAGTGAGTAGAGAATGATGGTACACATAATGAGAATTAAGTGACGCTATGAATGAACAAAAAGGGCAAGGGGTCAGGGTCAGTCACAGGTACTCTGAGTAAGAAGTTCAGAGCGCATTGCTGATCTAAATGCACCAAGTCTCATTTCAGTGGCAACAGCAGGGGTAGCTCATTCATCCAACAGGGGGCTCTATAGTAGAAGGATCGCTGCCCCATGGAAGTCTGGCTATGGGGTACATGAAAGGGGGTCAGGGAAGCCCATCTGGTAGCCATAGAGTAGGAGGTAAGTTGGAGTAGGGTGCGGAGGCCAGGAGGAGAGAGAGCGAGAGAGAGTTTCCTGGCTGTGAGACAAGTGTGAAACCTAAGTCTGCAGTCAAAGTTTAGCCAACTGGTGCACCTGTAAAGCTCACAGGTGTGGGTGAGCCTGTTGACAAGGTGGCAGGCTTTGTTAAGGGAAATCTTGATGAGGTGGAGGGCAGTTTTGTCAGCGGAGCCATATACTGTACTACTATCCCATAGTCAATCAGGGAAAGGACCGAGGAGGTCATCGCCACTCTATGAGCTTCAGGGGGCATACACCTTCTATGCCTGTAGAATATCCTATCCTAGGATTAATTGCAGTGCTGAGCATATTGATATGGCTATGGTAGGTTAGATGGGAATCAAGGGTTACACACAGGTATTTAAAAAAGGTGACTAGTTCAAGAGGGGTGTGTTGAAAGTTACAAATAATGAAGGGGAAGTTAGAGTTTTTATTTTGGTGGTGAGAAAAATCATAGCCTTGGTCTTTTTGTAGTTCAGTACAAGCTTGTGCTCAGGGAACCAGCTTTCTGCATCAGAGAAGGATGGCTGTAGTGAGGGTTGCAGGGAAAGAGGGTCAGGATGACTAGTATAGAGCACATCATCAGCATAGATTAATATTGGACCCCGGCAGGCATTGGAGATGGAGTTCAAGAACATGCTAAACAGGAGGGGGCCCAGGATTGAACCCTGCAGAACCCCAGAGCATACTGATTTGCGAGAGGAAATGGCAGAATTGATTTTGACTTGTTGGGTTCTATCACAGAGGTAACTTTTAAACCAAGAGGTAGCTGCAGTCAATAGCCCCACGGCATGCAGGGATTGTATGAGGAGCGTATGACTGACAGTGTCAAACACCTTTGTTAAGTCGATAAAGGCCACACCAACAATGTGATCACTGTCGAGGAACCTATTGATAAAGGTTGTAAATTCCGGGAGAGCTGTGGTGGTGCTATGACCCTTCCTGAAGCCATGTTGAGCAGAGCATAATAGGTTGTAGGTATTCAGGTAGTCGGTAAGCTGGTTAGATACTACTTTTTCTAGAGCCTTAGAGATGGGGGAAAATAGAGATAGGGCAGTAGTTGCTGGAGGCGGTACGGTCACCACTTTTAAAGATCAGTGTGATGACAGCAGATTTCCAGAGGGTGGGGAACTGACCAAGGCAGAGAGATCTGTTAAGGAGATTGGTGAGGGGGAGTAGGTTAGAGTCAAGTGCAAGATGAAGGAGTTTTAAGTCAAGGGTGTCCTCACTGTGACACCACTTACCCAGAAATTTGGAGATGTAGCGTCTGACTTCAGGTAGGGAGATTGTCCTCAGTCTGAAAGGCGGAGTGGTGAGCGGTAAAGGGGGTGTTAGAGATGTTGCAGCGTCATTGTAGGTACATCTCTATCTACAATGCAATTTTAGCACAATGGAGGGATGAATCAAGAAAAACAAGCTACTCCTGAACTACTAAAAGACTAAAACCATGTTGTTTAAATGCTCAGGCTGGAAAAAAGATGTGCCCCTTCACAGTTTTCAATTAAAAGGTTATCTTACTGGAACAGGTTAGCCCTTAGTGGTGTCACAAGCACAATATGTATTTTTTGACATTAATGACGCCTTGTTTTTAGCCATTAATTTAAAATCAACTATTTGGCATGGTTATTTAAAATAAATTTGGCTATAATATATCTAGATATTTTGCTGCAATTTACTGTGCTTTTTTCACTGCTTTTGGTCTCTTTTTATTGTACACAACATGAATGTATTGGTGTATGGATTTATTTAAATGTGATGTTTAATAAGGGATTTTGATTTAAAATGTTTTCGCCTGTTCTTTTCACCACATGGTAGACATGTCACAGTTGTTTCTGTTATTTAATTGTGTATGATTCACCATGATGTCACCCCCGATGAAGAGGGTTTGATCCCTTGAAGCACCGGGGTATTTGCTGTTTGGAAGTACTGTTTGTATTTTGGAGCCTTTGTGCAGTACAGCACAGAAACTACCCTGGTCAAGGTGTTCAATGATCTTATCCTGGAAAGAGACAGCAGTCAGTGTTCCATTTTGGTACTACTGGAGCTCTCCTCAGCTTTTGACATGTTGGATCACGGGGTGCTGTTGGCCCACTTGAGGCACTATGTGGGTCTCACTGGCACAGTTCTGTGTTAGTTTGAGTTCTACTTGTTCAGCAGAATGCAGCAGGTGGCACTGGGTAATAACATCCCAAAGGCAGCTACTCTCTGCTGTGAAGTGCCTCAGGGGTAGATTCAAGCACGTATGTTATTCGTTGGGTATATGTTGCCATTGAGTGAGATCATTAGACGGTATGGTCCTGGTTTTAACTGCTGTGCAGATACCCAGATCTGCCTGTTGTGTGTACCTGATGGGGTCAGCGTGGTGGCTGTGCTGGACAAGAGTCTTGTGGAAATCCAGGACTAGGTGGCATCAAGCTGGCTCAGGTTGAAATCATCTAAGACAGAGGTCTTAATAGTGAGATCAAGTCATGTGGGAGCAATAAGTAAAGATGATAGTGCCTTGTTGCCATTATTAAATGGTACTACTATATGAGCTGTTGAGAAGGTAAGGAATCTGGGCCTCACTGTGGATGGCAATTTGACCTTAGAATATCAGGTGTCAGCTGTTGTCTGCAGTGCCTTTTACCATCTGTGTAATATCACATGGATCTGAACTTATCTTGCAACCATCAACCTGGAAAATCTGATGCATGCTTTTGTTGCCTCCAGTTTGGACTACTACAATGCTCTCTACCTAGGACTATCTGTGGGGCTGATGCTTCACTTGCAGCTCATGCAGAATGCCACAGCCTGGCTTATTGCTGGGACTTCTTGTTCCATGCATATCATGCCAGTTTTCTGGGAATTGCATTGCCTGCCAGTGAAGTGGTATATTGACTTCAAGACAGGTTTGCTGACATGCAAAGCCTTCCGTGATTTGAGCTCTGGTAACCTGAAAGATCTTCTGATCCTCTGCACATCTGTCCATCCCCTTAGTTCCTCAGATGCAGTACTCCTCGAGATTCCACGGTCCTACTTAAGATCCACAGGGGACAGAGAATCTTTTGTGGCTGCACCCTTACTTTGGAATTCTCTCCCTGCAGAAATCAGAGGGATTCCCACATTGGAACTTTTTAAGGGATTGTTAAAAACCCATTTATTTAACATGGCCTTTGGGAACTCAGTCTGCTGGAAATTTTAGAATGGTTTATTTGATCTGTATCACTTTTTTCCTGAAATGTTTTATTATGTTTTCTATATTAAATAATTGTTATATCTGTATGGTGCTCAGAGCCCTGGATGGGCACATTAACAAATAAATTTGCCTGGCCTTGCCTTGCCTAGCCAGGTACCCCAGAGTGGAAAAGGGAGGCAGTTACTGGCTTTGGGCATGCTGCCCACTGGAACCCCTCCCCAGTAGCATCCTGTCTCCTCCAGTAGCTTCCCCTGGTATCCAGACAAAACCCTGATAGCCAGCCCCCACTCCTTTAATTTACCTCCGTTCTACCCTCCTATTCAGACCCTGGATAGAGACCCCAAATGGGGCTGTTCTTATAAGAAGAAACACAGTTTATTTATTTTTTGTTGTTCTTCTTCTCAATCTCATTGCCTGCTCGCACACTTCTTCTTGTAGCAGGCAGCATGAGGGTACAGGATGCCACATGCTGAGGCCTTTGCCTCAGCCTGGCGCATGGACACACTCAAGCTACCAGGAGCAGCTCAAGTTCAGGGTTCGAGTATAGAACCCTAAGCCAGATTTGAAGGAGCGACAATCAGTAGCTTGGGCAGTCAAGAGTCTAAAAGCACAGGAGGTGGATGCCAAAGCGGCAGTGACCTCAGGCCTTATCATTCCGTATGAAGCGGTCCCATCAGCCCTCCTGTCATCCCTCCTTCAACAGCAGCTCCACTCAGGTTATGGCAGTGAGTCAGGTGACCAGCAACAGCAGCATTCACTATCTGCTGGTCCCCCACATCTCAGTGCATCTTCACTGTGAGGCAGTCAGGCATCCCGATCCCCTCTTCCCCTTCACGACTCAGCGGTGGTGAATGGGTGGCAGCACAGGTTCCACTATTGGGGAAGTGTTTATAATTTTTTTATCTCTTCTCCTCAGCAGGTAAATCATGTCAATTGGCACCTGAGAAGTGGTCAAGGCCATTCAGGTGAGAGAGGCACCCTGAAAATGACCGCCCATGTATGCAGCACAGGACTCCCTGGGAGTCAGTGTAGGCTGAACTGGGCCTGATTTGGTGACCATCCATGGGACACAGACATTATTCCGCTCTAAGGAAGCTAATGTTGGGGGGTAGGCCAGCTGATTGCTGAAACACCCATGAGACAGAGTTCTAATCACAGTTTCATGGAAGCTGATCGATACAGGAGCAGGCAGGGTTTCAATTAAATATGCCCTTAGGGCATGGCCAAACAAGCTCCATAGATGTGAAAGGGGCTTAAAAGGGGCACATTCACTTATAAATGGATGTCCATGAGACTGCTTACCATATTGAATTTAAAGTAACTTTTTTATTGTGTGAGCTATTGCCCCTGCACTACATTTAAAGTGATATTTCTCTCTGAGTGAACTACTCCCTGCAACTGAATTTGAAGTGACATCTCTGAGCTGTGTGAATCAGCCTACAGTTCAGTACTACTGAACAGGCAATGCCTTATTGTGAGAGTCACTGCAGTTACTTACTCCAGAAGCAACTGTGTTAATCTGTCCATGAAATACAGAGAGTATGTATCTCAAAACATTCTAGCATGCACAAGAAAGAGAAGACACCACTTTCTTCCTCCATCCCATGCACACTTCTATTCTGGGGCCAGTCATTGAGACAGAAGTTAGGGTGATAGTCAAGCAAGGTCTCCTCTTGCGTCATCATTGCCTTGGCCCATCCCTGTTAGGAAAAGTGAAGGCAGCTTAGGAGCCACACCAGCTCAATAGTTATGGATACCAACATACAGAGGGGTTGGGCTTTCTTTCCAAGAGTGACAAAAGTAGCCAGATCCAGGAGTGAAGAAAGTGGCCAGATCCAGGAGTGGCAAAAGTGGCCAGATCTGTAAAATATAATTGGAGTTTCTTATGACCCTGTCCAGCAGTCTATCATGACTTCTACACTGGTAAACAAAGGGGTTTGATGAAAGAGTTTCAAATTGCATCCAGTCTGGTGGTCTATCACAGCCTTTTTCAGGCACTTCACTTCTGCCCACCGAGGATTAGGTGAGTCCTCTGGGCCGCTTCTCCTTGCAGCATCACAAGTCCTTCTGGCCTCTCCTGCATGTAATTCTTGTGAGCTACAACCAAGTGCACCACCTTACCCACACCCTTCTTCTTAACCCCTCATTCTTGTTTCAGTCGATAGGATCTTGAGCGTTCCAACATCATTAAGGTTAACCAGACTAACAATCTCAGGGTTACCCAGGCCAGGGTCATTAGAGTTAGACACTTTTGTATCAGTAGAGCATAGGAATTGCTAAAAAGTAATTTCCACTGTTTAAATTTTATTTATTTATTTATTGAAATCGAGGATTACAATAACCTTTGAGCAGGAACTGCTCATTTACAAAGGTTCCACATCCAGGAAATGGAAGGTAAACATACATACAAAGGTCGACAGTATTATACATAGTTACACAGTAAAAAGAAGCAAGAGGCTGAGGCATAGTTAATTACAGTACCTCAAAATGTGCCAATGTTAAGTAGAAAAGACACACCATCCAAGGGCAAACTTAGAAATAAACTTATAAATTAGTGCTGCTGGCGAGAGGGTAAGGAGGGTGGGGGTACACAGGCAGGAAGGCCATTGTCATAGGGTAAGGGGTGATGGTAAGAGCACTCAAGGGGAGGGAGGGGAGAGATAATTGTCAGTAAGTGCCAGGGAGGGGGGGTGAGGAAGGGGAGTGAGGGTGTGTGTGTGCAGGGGGGAGACAGGCAAGGGAGGGCATGGCAAGGGGAGGTAGCTGACCTGTCTAAAGCAGAGGGCAGTGAGTGTGAGTCCCCAGATTAGGCGAAGCAGTCACAATGACTAGCTGAGCTGAGATGAAGTCAGAGTAGTCTTTTAAATGGGCCAAGAGCAGCAGCTGTAAGAATTTCTTTGTTGAGCGTATTGTACCACTGTGGAGCTCTGTGAGCAAAAGCCCTCTGTTCCATTGAAGTCCAGCATCTGGGGACAAGGAAGGTTTGTTGTTGTGAAATTCTAGTTTGCTGGGTGCTGCGGTGGTCTATGAGGAGCTTTTCAACACCTGGGAGCATGATCCCTAGGAGGACTTTTTTGGCTAAGAGGCAGGTTTGATAATGGATCTGGCTGATGAGAGGAAGCCATCCTGCCCGAACATACAGAGCATAAGTGTGTGTAAGTCAGTCGGCCCCCGTTAGAAGCCTGCATGCTTTGTTGAACGCGACCGTAATTCTGTGGAGGGCAGAGGCAGAGGTGGAGCCATAGATTGCTAGCCCGTAATCAATGATGGGGGTGACAGAGCTGTTAATGGCCAATCGGAGTGTGTTCAGAGTCATGCAGTGTTTGTGCCTGTAGAGCAGGCCTATATGGATATTATCGACTTTGGCAACAGAATCAATGTGCTGATGGTAGGAGACGGAACTGTCCAATGTGAAGCCTAGGTATTTAAATTCAGGAACATGTTCAAGTATGGCCTCTGTTTGGTTTTTGATGGTGAGGTCATGGGATTTGTACTTGTTCCTGGCATTGTAGAAAGTCATTACCTTTGTTTTGCTGTAGTTCAGGACCAGTTTGTGTGTCTTGAACCATTCTTCAATGTGCATGAAGTCAAGCTGTGATTGTTGCAGAAGGAGCTCCACATCTTGGTGGTTGATGAACAAGACTGCATCATCAGCGTAGAGCAATAACTTCTGATGGCAGACACTGGGGAGGTCATTCAGAAAGAGGCCAAAGAGTAGTGGTCCCAGGATGGACCCCTGTGGGACCCCCGAAAGAACCAGTTTATCTTCCAAGGTGACACCGGCGATCCTGACCCGCTGGACCCTCTCCCCAAGGTAACTTGAAAACCAGAGCAGCGCTACTTTGGAGAGCCCAACGCTTGATAGTTGCTTGAGTAGGAGTGGGTGGTTGACAGTATCAAAGGCTTTCGTAAGGTCAATGAATACTGCCCCCACAAAGTTTCCTTGATTGAGAGTGGCATGGATGAATCCCATGATTTCTAATAGTGCAGTGGTGGTGCTATGTCCTTTATGAGAGCCATGTTGCTTGGGACATTGGATGTTATATTTTTCCAGGTACTCGACTAGTTGATCTGAGGCAATGCATTCCAGGGCCTTAGACAAAGGAGGGAGGATGGAGATAGGTCTGTAGTTGGAGTGTAGTGATTTGTCTCCACTTTTGTGTACCAGTGTGATGGTCACCTGCTTCCAGCAAAATGGGAACTGGGACATTTTTAGTGACAGGTTGAAGATCGTTGTCAGAGGTACAAGGATTTCTTTAAGGATCAGTACTAACAACTTCAGGTCGAGGGAGTCACCACTGTAGCCTGTGTTGTGGATGGCCTGCTAAATATAGGTTCTGGCTAAGTGCACTGGGATCTCCTTGAAGTAGAATCATGGGGCAGGGTGTAGGAGAGAAGCAGAGTCCAGGGGGTTACTACCAGAGGGGGCATCGAAGAAGTCAGATGGGAGGATACTATCCAAGTGGAGAACGCATTGTTGAAGGTATTGGTGATTGTGTAAAGGTCAGATGTTGGTGTTTCATTTATGCTGAGCATAGTGGGTGGTGACTTAGGATCCTTGCCTGTAAGGTCTTTTAAGTTACTCCAGAATTTTTTTCCATCACCCCAGGAGTTGGAGAGAACCTCCTTGAAATATTTGCTTTTGGCGCTCTGAATTGCCCTCGTGCACTCATTTCTGGTAGTTTTATATTTGTTAATATCCCCAGGTGTGGATGTTGCTCGGGCATAGTGCCAGAGACGGTCCCTTTGTTTGAGTAAAGTGATTAGTTTGAGGGTTATCCAAGGGTTAGCTCTTCCCCTGACCTTCAGCTTTTTGAGAGGTGCAAAGATATTGCAGGCCACAGTGAAGTGCCTGATGGCTAACATCTTTGGAGGAGTCAATTGGCTACCAGTCTATGTGGCTTAAGTGTGTTTTTAGTAGCCCAAGGCACCCCTGCTTTAACACCCTGGTGTGGATTATTTTAAGAGGGGGCTTAATGAATTTGTTTGAAATTGTATATTACTGATCTCAGGGTATAGCATTATTACAGTTTTATTGCTGGTACCATGCTTCTAGTGGCATTGCTTCACCTATATTGACATGACACTTTCATTTTCCCTCCCTTCAATAAACATCTTTGGTTGCATTGGAAGTCATGCCTGCTTCTCCTTGTACATCCAGATGAGCTTCAGGTCTGAGAGACTTCAATACCTGGCTATGTACTCTTTGGAGGAGACCGAGGTGCAAAAAGGGGGGGGAGGGAGTGGCCCTGTATATCAATGAAAATATCAAAGCTACAGAAATTCAGAATACACATAAGGAGCCAGAAGAACTGTGGGTCACCTGGAAACAGGAAATGGGACAGACATAAGAACTGAGGTTGTCTACAGGCCCCCAGACCAGGGGGAAGGCATAGACACATTACTGTTAGAAAATACACAAAACATGACAGCTAAAGGGGAGGTTCTAATAATGGGAGACTTCAACATGCCAGATACAGATTGGTCAATACCAGCAGGAATATCTGCCAGAACTAGACACATGGTGGATTCCCTGCAGGGGAGGGCCTCAAACAACTGGTACAACAACACACAAGAGACAGGGCTATCCTAGATCCAGTACTGACTAACAGGGAAAGGATCACAGATCTCCAGGTAGAAGGTCACCTGCGGGCCAGTGACCATCACATGGCATGGTTCAATTTGGCCACTACAACTAAATCATCCCATTCCAAGAGAAAAATATGGACTTCAGAGGAGCTGACTTTGATAAGATGGCCAACAGAGTTAAGCTAGCCCTGGCAAAAAGAAATACAGGTAAGGTGGTACAGGCAAAGTGGGCAAGCATTAAGGATGCAATACTTGAAGCAATATCCCATTGTGTTAGAGAGAAAAGGAAGTACAAAAGAAGAAGGAAACCACTTTGGTTCTCAAAAACAGTAGCAGAAAAGGTCAGAGCCAAAAGGCTGGCCTTCAGGAAATATAAGAGAACACAGCTGGATGAAGATAGGGAGGCATACCAAACTTCCCTAAGGGAAGCAGGAAAGGCAGTAAGGCAGGCAAAGGCCCAAACCAAGGAAACATTAGCACAAACAGTAAAAGAAGGTGACAAGACTTTCTACAGATACATTAGTGAAAGGAGAAAGTCCAGAGGGGGTATTGCTAAGATCAAAGGAGATAAGGGGGCATGTGAGGAGGAGGACCATGTAGAAGCATCTATCCTAAATAGATACTTCTGTTCAGTATTTACTGAAGAGAAGGTAGGTCAGGGCCCGCAGCTCAGTACCATGGACACAGGGGGGAAGGAGGTGAGCACTAGTCCCTTCACAAAAGAAAGGGTCCTACAAGAGCTTGTAAGCTCAGGGTGGACAAGGCAATGGGACCTGATGGCATACATCCCAGGGTACTAAAGGAGCTATGGGTGGAACTAGCAGAGCCATTATCAGAACTGTTTAGTGAGGTCTCTGAGCACAGGAAGGTAGCAACACCTGGAATCCATAGGAGGACAGGATCCAAGACAGCATGGGTTTACAAAAGGAAGGTCCTGTCAAACTAATCTCATAGATTTCTTTGACTGGGTAACCAGAGTGGTGGACCAAGGGGGAGCAGTTGATGTCACCTACCTTGACTTCAGCAAAGCTTTTGATACTGTTCCACATAGAAGATTGATTAATAAGCTGGGTAGGCTCAGGGTGGGTCAGAAGTTGGTCAACTGGGTGGCAAACTGGTTGATGGGCAGAAAACAGAGAGTGGTGGTAAATGGTATACAGTCAGAAGAGATGCAAGTCACAAGTGTGGTACATCAGGGATCAGTCCTTGGGCCAGTCCTCTTCAATATCTTCATCAGTGACATTGCAGATGGACTGGAGGGTAAGGTTTGTCTGTTTGCAGATGACACCAAGATCTGCAACAGAGTAGATGATCCAGATGGGGTGGGCAGAATGAGAAGAGATCTGGATAAACTAGCAAAATGGTCAGAAGAGTGGCAACTGGGATTTAATGCAAAGTGCAAGATCATGCACATAGGGAAGAGAACCCTGAAGCCACCTATAGGCTGGGAGGGAGTTGCTGGCAGTCACAAGGGAAGAAAGAGACTTGGGCATCATCATCACCGATGACCTGAAATCATCCAAGCAGACCACTAAAGCAGTAGGTAAGGCTAGGGGATGTTAGGGTGTATTAGTAGGGGTATCACAAGTCGGAAGAGGGAGGTAATAATCCCTCTTTACAAGACACTGGTTAGGCCCCATCTGGAGTACTGTGTGCAGTACTGGAGGCCACACCTTCACAAGGACATTAACCAAATTGAGGCAGTCCAGAGAAGGGCAACCAAAATGTTGCAGGGACTGCATCAGAAAACATATGAGGACAGATTAACAGAGCTCAATATGTATACCCTAGAGCAAAGGAGGGAGAGAGGTGATATGATCGAAACATTCAAACACCTTAAGGGCATTAACAAAGTGAAAGAGTCTAAAATGTTTCAATATAAGAAAAACAGCAGAACAAGAGGACACAGCATGAGATTAGAAGGAGGCCGATTAAGGGGTAATGTGAGGATTTTCTTTTTCGCAGAAAGGGTGGTGGATGCATGGAACGGCCTACCTCAGGAAGTGCTGGATATGAATACAGTGCAGGGCTTCAAACAGGCATGGGATAGGCATAAGGAAGCAATACAGATGAGTATGAATATATAGGCCATTGACAGAGCAAAGGCTGATAGCACATTTATAAGGTAGAAAAAGAAATGGGCAGACTGGATGGGCCTTGCGGTCCTTATCTGCCATCAACTTCTATGTTTCTATGTTTCTACATAGGGAAAACAACAGAGCCAGTAGTCATCTGGTCTTGGTACAAAGGGTGTACCCACCACAATGGCTTGTATTCAGAAAGTGTCATGCTTCAATAAGATAGTGTCCCAGTTCATACCTTTCATTGGTTCTGTGATGTGTTCTAAGCCACAGAATTTGAGGGAGGCAACAGAATGTCCAATAGTGTCAAATTGTCTGGCTACCTCCACATTTTTTTTAATCTGATGTCTTTTTTCTGCTTGCTGAGGTGAATTTTAGGTTCCCTCCTGGTCTTTCCCATATATTGTATAATTTATCACACGGGTACTGTAGCAGGTAAACCACATGGTCAATGGTGCATTTAATATGTTGTCTGATGGGGGTGCTAGACAGCCAGCTACCTAACTGGACATTTTGTACAGCAGCTCTGTCAGAGCACAGTACAAAGTATTAAAAAACCTCTATTTTGCATCAGCTGCATACAGAACTTTCAATGGAAATGGATATCTTACAGAGGGAAGAGCAGACTGGTATCAAATTTGATACTGTATGTGGCGCCCAAAAGGAACAGCTGGTTAGCAAAGTCAAAAACAGCAGCAGATCCCTCCACAGGCCCAACAACAGACTGTGGAACATGCAGGTACCAGCACGGCTAGTGGAGCAGGGGAACAGCTTTCCTGGGATACCACACTGACAGCCATCCAAGACATGGACAAGAATATTGAGGACATGCTAGAACAGATGGGCTCTCAAGATACCAAAGTTGAAGGGGCTCTACAGACAACCAAAGAAGAGGAACTTCAGAAGGCAGATCCCTGCAGACCCAAGCAATAGTGGCAAAGATAACCATGGAGAATTCTGTCTTTGGTCCTGTTTGGAGACCTTAGAGAATGGGGCTAGAGCAATGAGTGTACAGGTTGTCAGCCTTCCAGAAAGTATCGAGGGGAAGAACTTGCTGTCCTTTTTGAGGATATGGATTGTGAATTTGACACCTGAAAGACTGGCGGTAGATCCAGTGGATTTAGATAAAGCCTACTGGGTAAACTTCTGCATGCAACAAATCAATAGAGATGCTTTCAGAATGTCCTCTTGGTATCTTCTGGTTTGGAGGTGAAAGACCAGCTTCTTCAATAGGCTAGATCTCATCATCCACTACAGCTTAATGAATGGGACATTAGACTCTTTCCGGACTTGTCATATGCGGCCCACTCTCACCGTAAACTCTTCAACCCACTGAGGCAATAGCTCAGAGTTCGGCAGGATCCACTCGCTTCTAGCCCCAGCTCATCTCAGAATTACATATGGGGAAAGACTTTCCAGTTTACAGATCCTAAGGTGGAGAGGGATCAGCTGGACAAAATTGTGGCAGAGTTTAGAAGAGCACAAAATTATAAGACTACAGAGGCGTCCAGACAAGACTCTGAAGACTAAGTGTCAAACTCTGTTTGGTGCTTATTTTTTCCATTTCTCCACTTCCATTTAGTGGTGTTCCATACATTAGACACTGAACTTGGTTTTGGATAAGTGCAGGGTTCTTTATCCTAAGTAGCCTATATGGGCAAAAACTGTATTTAGCAATACTACCCTGCCTCATAACAATCTGGCTTTTCTGAAATATGTGCTCAATTTGTTTTACTGCAAAGCATGAAGTTGCATACATTTTTTTTTCAGCATGCACCACTAAGATGAAGCCAACCAGGCGTAGACACTCTGTAGCTGGAGAATTCTGGGGTGAAGATTGTAATCTATCAGTGTTTTCAGAATAACAGTGTTGTACATTTATTCATTTATTTGGAATGTTTGGAGTAACTCCTTTGAGCAGAGCTCATTTTCAAAGGTCCCACGTCAATAGGAACAGGAGTATTACACTTACAGGGAAGACAAACAAAAAATACAGGATCATGCAGGATCCTTAAGTCTTTTCATCAAAGTAAATACATGAGATGTCATACAGTGAGTTACAATGGTTCCAAATACCTAATGACACTAGTGCAGCATCTGTACGTTGTTTCCTCCACAGAGGTAGCGATGCACCCCTTTTTGTCGACACCCCAATGGTGAAACAGGAAAAAAGACCATTATGGCGACATTCACTGTAATGGTCCTTTTTCTGTGTTTCGCCTTGCCCAATGTTCCACCCCTCCCGGACCAACTCTGACCTGGAGTTGGAATCCTGAGAAATCCGGCAGGTGCAGGGGCACAGCCCCCCACATGGGGGGTGTGAGGGGCATAGTCCCCCACAGAAAACACCCATAGATCAGGTGGCATAATACCTCCATCGGTATTGTGCCATCGCTGTGGGGGAAGGTCGACATTGTCACTGTCGACAAAACTTGGTGCTTCCCAGATGTAGATGCTATAGCACTTAATTTGTTGGCTGCTTTTGAGGTACTGTTAGTAATACACTGTTGAAAGACCATGTTTAATAGAAATTGCACCCGACTGATTAAAGTTAATGGTTTGTGAATGTTCAAACAGGTTGCTTGTAGAGAAAAAATTATTACTGTAAATACATCTAGGAGTGTGGAAATAGTGACTATTAGGGGTCATGTTTAATGATGGGGACGTTATGTTCTTTATGCAACTGTCTTTCTTTTTCCATATTTTTCCCAGGTTTTAGCTGGCAAACATATCCATTTATTCTATGGACTTTAAAATGAGAATTTGTTAACCCTATATGTAGTACCAAATGCAGCCCCTCCCCCTTCCCCAAACTGTCTAGGGGCATGAAAGGATTCACTGATGTACCGGGGGAAAGGGTCTACAGCATATGAAACATGTCGGAGCATTTGCACAGCGAAATTAACATAGGAAGACGTATCCTACCTCTCGATGGCTTCAGCTTTCCAGTGCACCCTGGATCTCTCTCTCTCTCTCTCTCTCTCTCTCTCTCTTTTTCTCTCTCTCTTTAGCTGACTTGGCCCCAAACCTCTGCCACCGGATTCAAGACCTCTCAACCTGCAACCCCCAGCTCCCCCTTGGCTTCTGAGTCCCTTGATCCTGGTGCAAACTGCTGGAACAATCTTCTGGAAATAAAACTCATGTCACAAATTAAGAGGCTTTTCATTTAATTTACTCCCTTTCAAACTTAAAAAAAAGGAAACAATCACTACTTAGTTTCTACCCGAAACTGCTCTTTATTGTCACCTGTGCCCCAAATGATTCCAAAGGACACAGGGGCACAATCTTACTCCCAAGAAAATAAAGTAGCTCCATGGGACCATTAAATGTTTTACAAGCTTACTATCTGGGAACCCTCGAGCAGACATAAGATGGCAACAGGCAGTTCATTCAAGGCTGCATTCACATTGGAAACTCAGCTGATTTACCCATGCAGATCCTTCGACTTGGAAGAATCAAGAGGGTCCTTTCTCTCTGGTGCTGGTTCTTATCTGGTTACCTTTTCCCCTTTCTCTTTCTCTTCCCTTGGCACTGGTTGACTTGCTCTGTCTCTGCTTGGAGAAGTGAGCTGCTTCTCCCACCTGGCCCCTGGACCCAGCCTGAATCTTACAGGGATACCAGGATTTTTTCCTTTACCCTTTTCTCTTTTCTCCCTGAGCCTGCACAAAGGCTTTGAGACTATCCCCACAGCTCTGAATCTCCTTCGTTCTCATGCCCCAGCCATCCTAGAGCTGCTCTGCCATGAGAAGAACCTGGGCACTGCCACCGCCCAGACCTTCCGAGGCAGCTCAAATACTTTTTGGTACCCCTGGCATCCTGTTCTCTTTTGCAGTGCTCCAGATGACCATCCGGGGATGGCCTTGACCTTTTTTCTGCATCCCAGCCAATCACATCCTGGGCTTGATATAAGCTCCTGGCCCAGAACTGCCCTACAAGGCCTGTCTATAGACCTATGTCCCGCCTGGCCCTTAATAATGCCAGTACCCCAGGATCTGCCCCTCCGAGCAAGTCCCATTAAAATGGATGACAGTTGCTCCCAGGCCCCCTCTACACTTGAGTAACCCTGCCACACTGGATATGGGACAGGACCTCTGCCACTGACCCCTACCCCGTGAGAACCCTGCCATGGTTCCCACAGCCCTGGCAGCCCAAGCCGCACCTGCACGGGATCCTATGAGGTTCCTACCCACCCTATCATCTAATCGCTATCCAGGCCTCCCACATCCCAACAACACAGTGATGGCTAGCTGGCCATCCTCCCTCGGAACTCACATTCCTGTTCCTTGATGCCACACCACTGCTCAAAAGCCATCCCCGACTACTGACTTATGGGTGGGGGTTCCCCACAGGTTCAAGTCGGTCTGTCGAGCTCCCTCCTTGCCTGCCTTGCTTACTCTTCCCAGCCATCCCTCCAGCCCCAGGCCTACTGCCTGGGCTGGAAAAGGCCCATAACTTCATTTTCCAATTCTATTTATACCCTATTGCAATGCGAAGGGACTTGGCAAGGTTGGTGGAATGGTCAAAAGTATGGCAACTTAGATTTAATGCAAAGAAGTGCAAAGTAATGCACCTGGGAAACAAAAACCCAGGGGAAGAGTACATAATGGGAGGGAGGTACTAACAACAACAATATTGGAAAGGGACCCGGGGTAGTCATATCAGATGACCTAAAGGTAGGCAAGCAATGTGAGAAGGCAGTAAGGAGGGCTGGGGGACACTGGAATGCACAGGAAGAGGCAACGCCAGTACAAAACAGGAAGTTGTTATCCCTCTGTACAGACAGTTGGTGAGACCCCATCTGGAATACTGCATACAGTTCTGGAGATGTTTCTATTTTCCTACTCTCTGCTGCCACCTTCAGGCATCCAGCAGGGATCAACCCCCAGGGCACTAATAAAACTCTAAGCCCTGCGGGAGGGGGGGATGTAGAAGGTGGAAGGGGGTCCCTAATGGGAGCATAAGCCCCTCTGCAAGAGAGGGGGCTTACACTCTTAGGGAAGAATTCCCTCTGGGGAATGATGGCACAGGGCCCAGTGATGGTCTCCTCCCAGCAAACCGGGTATGCACACTCCCCAACCTGCAAAAGATGACGCATCATATCTGGCCAAAAAGTACCTACCCAAACCAACCCTCTAAACCCAAGTTTACCCTATAAAATAAATCTTACTTGAGCCAGGAGACAATCATAAAATTTTAGAAAGACCCGAATTATTCTTCTGACAGGAAACAACCACAATCATTGATTTCTTATTTTTTAAACTTCACCAACAACATTTTAAGCATATTGAGGTAGTTCTAAAATTCTAACAAACCCCAGTATACTGTACCTCCTCCAAGTAGAAACAGGTTACTCCGTGTAC
The DNA here is from genome assembly GCA_016271365.2 of Neoceratodus forsteri. Lineage (NCBI taxonomy): Eukaryota > Metazoa > Chordata > Ceratodontiformes > Ceratodontidae > Neoceratodus > Neoceratodus forsteri. The sequence goes on along the minus strand of CM028132.1, from coordinate 961,346,953 downwards.
AATCCTCTTACACACTCACTCACACGCTCTCAACCAACATTTACACTATTATTTTGACCGTAATCTTGGCATTTTAATTAATAAAACATAATTTAGGTCACAGTTTGTTTTTTTCAGAAAAAACTATTTACAGTCACCATTGTCCTGAACCATAGAGCAACTGTACTGGCGCAGTCCATAAAGCTGTTTACAGGAGGCCTAAGTGGCAGGTCCCCCTCCGGGTGGAAAATAATATTCCAGATCTGGTTTGGTGATCAAGTCCCCAAAAGAATCCTGATCCATGAAGTAATATTTGGTCCATGTCCCAGATAAGTCCTGGACCAAAACAAAATGAAAAAAAAGGGTAAAACCAGACCAAATCCCCATCAGACACATTGTCCGAGCCTGATGAATTAGTTGCTGAGAGGGAACACTTCCACCTCTGGGACGGTTCTTTAATCAGTCCAACTGCTCCTTAAATATCCACTCTTCCCTCATTTCCTTAATAATGTCCCAAATCCTATCAGGCACATATGGGTAGTCCATGTGAGGATACTCCACGTGCAGCCTTCTGTCAACCCATCTATTAGCTTGGCTCCATTCTGGCAGGTTTCTCACACTGATCCTCCTTGCTTGCCCTGGTGGCAACCATATCCCAATTCTGTATTTGATGTTCAGTGGATCACTGGGGTTTAACCCACCAATACGGGTCTGGAGGGTTTTGGCACAGACTGGAAGCTGTGGGGTGCAGTCTGCTGTGGTAGCCACCAGATGATGAAAAGGCCTGGGGATGGCTCAATATGCCTGATAGTCCTGGAACTGGAACCATTTGCCAATGAATTTTTCTTCATCCAGCTCCTCCTGTTCCTCCCGAGCCTGAGCATCCTCCCTGATCTCTGTTGGTGCAGAAAATGGCTTGAAGCCAAGCCCACTGGGTTTTAAGATCTTTGAGCTGCAGGCTCTGATTTGACAGGGGCCGAGATGGGGATCCCTGGGCTCTAGGGAATCTCCCGCTGATTTCCTGAGACCCCTGCCCCTCCCTCTGCCACGGGGATAGTCAGTAGCCAGTGGCAGGAAGCTGGCAAGATGGCTATGCTCCCCATCACCTCCTAGTCTCTTCTTTACCCCTGCACCCTCTTCTTCCATGGCTTCAATGATAACATTGGGGGAAATGCTCCTGGCTTTTGTTGTCTGGCCCAGGGTGCTTTCCCCCAAGGAGAGTCTATCAAATGCTCCTGAATCCCCACTGGCCGGTGACCATAGCATGCAAGAGCCCTCTGTAGTACTGGAAGGGAGCCCCCAGTTGAAATTGAGTGGGACATGGTCCAAGCTTCCTCCCAGGGCCAAACCAAAGCAGACTCTACACACAAGCAATCTTACAACCCCCTCCCCCCCCATATCCACATCTCACACATTGGTCATTACTCCGTCCCTTTCCCCTGCCTTCCGCAGCCAGGAAAGCAATGATACAGGAACCATGGCCAGCAGCTCCTCCTGGGGGGACACCTCTTCTTCAACTTTCTGTCCTGAGCCTGCTATAATTCAGTACCAATCTATGTGGCCACCCATTCAAGTCTCTGCCCTGCTGCTCCACCCAGTACCCAGAATAAAGGAACACTCTTACTTTTGGTGGAGCGTTCTGCTTTCTTGCTCCTGGGTGGGTGTGTGCTATCTCAATCTTGCTCTTTTGACTGCTTTTTCTCTGCACTTCTGCCTTCCAACTGCTCCTGCCAAGATGGCACTCCCTCTGCAGCTGCTTTAGCTTCTTCTCCACCATCCACCAACTGGAAGTAGCCAGAGAGTCACATGACACAACCAGTCATGCATGTATGAATGCCACACCACACTAGACATGCTGAGGCCTACTACTCCTTCATGCCTGTCCCACCATTAATTTTAAATGCATCACAGGGCCTACTTAGGCTGGGGAGCATGCCAGCACCTCAGGAACTCAGGATCTGCTGGGGTTTTAGGGTACAGTGAACATCCCAGATGAGTTCCCATGTGTAGCCCCCCTTCCCCAAACTGTCTAGAGGCATGAAAGGATTTGCTGACGTACAGGGGGAAAGAGTCTACAGCATATGAAACATCTCCGAGCATTTGCACAGCAAAATTAAAGTAGGAAGCCTTACCCTAACTCCCAATGGCTTCAGCTGTGCAGTGCACCCTGGATCTCTTTCTTTAGCTGACTTGACCCCCAAACCTCCGCCGGCGGATCCAAGACCTCTCAATCTGCAGCCTCCAGCTCCCCCTTGGCTTCCGAGCCCCTCAACCCTGATGCAAACTGCTGGAACTACTTTCTGGAAATAAAACTCATGGCTCAAATTAATATGAGGCTTTTCATTTCATTTACCCCCTTTCTAACTAAAAAAAAAAAAGGAAACAATCACTACTTAGTTTCTTCCCAAAACAGCTCTTTATTGTCACCTGTGCCCCAAGTAATTCCAAAGGACACAGGGGCACCATGTTACTCCAAGAAAATAAAGCGGCTCCATGGGGCCATTAAACTCTTTACAAGCTTACTTGCTGGGAACCCTCAAGCAGACATAAGACGGCAACAGGCAGTTCATGCAAGGCTGTATTTACATTGGAAACTCAGCTGATTTACCCAAGCAGATCCTTCGACTTGGAAGAATCAAGAGGCTCCTTTCCCTCTGGTGCTGGTAAGCCCCTACTTTTATCTGGTTACCTTTTCCCCTGTCTCTTTCTCTTCCATTTGCACTGATCGGCTTGCCCTGTCTGAGCTCGGAGAAGCTAGCTGTTTCTCCCACCTAGCCCCTGGACCCGGCCTAAATCTTACTGGGGTACCAGGATTTTTTCCTTTCCCAGGCCTTGTAACCCTTTTCTCTTTTCTCCCTGAGCCTCCACACATGCTTCAAGACTATCCCCACAGCTTTGTTCTCATGCCCCTGCCATCCTAGAGCTGCCCTGCCATGAGAATAACCTGGGCACTGCCACCGCCCAGACCTTCTGAGCAGGTTGAATACTTTTTGGTACTTATGGCATCCTGTTCTCTTTTGCAGTGCACCAGATGACCATCCAGGGTTGGCCTTGACCTTTTCTCTGTATCTCAGCCAGTCACATCCTGGGGTTGAAATAAGCTCCTGGCCCGGATCTGCCCTACAAGGCCTGTCTATAGACCTATGGCCTGCCCAGCCCTTAACAATGCTGGCACTCCAGGACTTGCCCCTGCAAGTAAGCCCCTTTAAAATGGGTGAAGGATGCTCCCAGACCCCTCTACACTCAAGCCACCCTGCCACACCGAGTAGGGAAGAGGACCTCTGCCACTGGCCCCTCCCCCAAGAGAAACCTGCCATAGTTCCCACAGCCCAAGCCACACCTGCATGGGATCCTATGGGGTTCCTACTTGCCCTGTCATCTAACCACTATCCAGGCCTCCCCCATCCCAACAACATAGTAACAGCTAGTTGGCCATCCTCCCTTGAAGTTCCCACCCCTGTTCCTTGATGCCACACCACTGATCAAAAGCCATCCCTGACTACTAACTTATGGGGAGGGTCCACACAGGTCCAACCTGGACTGTCAAGCTCCCTCCTTGCCTACTCTTCCTAACTACCCCTCCAGCTCCAGGCCTACTGCCCGGGCTGCAAAAGGCTCAGAGCTTCCCGTTCCAACCCTATTTATACCCTAGTTCCCTACTCTCTGCTGCCACCTTCAGGCGTCCAGCAGGGATCAACCCCAGGGCACCCTAAGCCCTGGGGGGGGGGTTGAAGATGGAAGGGGTCCCTAATGGGAGCATAAGCTGCTCTGCAAGAGAAGGGGCTTACACAAATGTAATAGATTGACTCTGAAGTAACGACATCTCTGTGATCTATTTGTGTAATTGCTGTATGGCATGTTCATTTTAAAATTGAATAATATACAAGTTAAAAAAAATGTCTGATTTCAAATCTCCAGTTCATAAAAGGGTACTTGAAACAAGTTTTGTAGACTGTGTTCCGTTATTGAAAACATCTACCACATGGAAAATTTCCCTTTGCACATGGGCCCAGTAGTAGCTGCCTTGTCTGTTGTTGAGGTATTGTTCCATGTGTACTAATTTATCGCTTAAGGTATGATTCTTTTTTGTAGTGAAAAGAGCAGGATTCCTAAACTTCCTAATTACTGTGTTGCCAGCTTGCAACACCTTAGACTCTTTGCAAATTGTTCACTCTTATACGTTGCAGCACTTATCACGTATATTGAGCAAATCTTTAGATTAATATATTTTAATATTTAATGTGATTTTCTTATTAAGAGCTAGATTTTCTTCTTTTCCACCTTAAATTATTTCATATTGTATAGTGTTATTATATGGGGAGTTTCTTTTTCTTTTTGTTAACATTGGCTATATTTCATAGGGTCATCAGTCTCTTATAAGTAGGTTTAGAATTGACTGATTGACTGATTACTGATTAGTATGTGGTGCTTGTGCAACTGTGTACTTTGGCTTATGCTATCTCTGTCCCTGCTATAGGACTACCACCCTGTTAGGCTGTCATTGGGACACAAGAACTCAGATGAATGGGTTCCAACCCTTTCAGGTGTCACAGGAAGAAGGTCCCAGGGTCAAAGGCATCCTAGGGAAGATGACCCCAAAAACACAACAGAAGACAGACAAGCATGTTTTTCCCAAGGAGAGGAGAAACACAGCCAGACTGACACCAGACCTGGAGAGCCACAAACCAACTCCATCTCCTGCAGAAACTACCTACAATTTATGGCCTTTGCAGACGAGAGGGACAAAAACCTTTAAAGCAGGAAATCTCTGGGGAAGCAAGGCCTCAGCCACCTTCCCCCCAGGCAGGGGTTAGAATTAATGACAGCTCAGTTACTGCAACTTCAAGACCCCAGTCGGCATTTCTAGAGGAAAGGTTCTTACTCTACCCTTTTAACAGGAATGCCATGAGGGTGCTGTGAGCTGATCGCTGCAGCTAAATGAAGTTCCCTCTGAAGGAGGCTCACCCCACACGGTGGAAAGGAGGAGAGCAATGACTGCAGAAAGGCACTCACTTGTCCTCCAAATCTAGAAGGAGGCTTACAGAGGAAGCAAATCCCTTGAGGGGCAAGGTACAGGAGTTGACCCCATGGGAGTGGCAAAGCAGTTGAGCAGTTGCATGATCTTCACCCTTAAGGGACAGAGGAAAGAGTATTTGGAAGAGACCAGATAAACCTTAGGTGGACATAGGGAGAACAGCTTTCGAAGGTGCTGATGAAGTGGTCTGCACAGCTAAAAGAGCGCCAAGGACTTAGAGATCCCACCCTCTGGTAGCTGAAGTCTTAAATGCAACATCAAGAGGTGACACCAACTCAATATGCATGGTTTAAGTTTCCCCGGAATGCAGGGCATTCTCATCCGAAGGGCAGAAAGAGAAGGACCCCCCTGAAAACGAGGGGACCATCCTCAAGATGTAGACTTTCAGGGAGCAGAGTGAGACCATTGGTTTGCAAGAGAAGTCTTGGAAGCCTTGGTATGGTCAAGGCTGGCATGCATCCAAGTTGAAAAGAATATGAAGCATAGTAGGTGGCCAATGGCAGAGTGTGACAGTAGCAGGATACACACATGTAGAAATGAACAGGCAAGGCTGAATGACTGACTGAAGGAGTGGTAGGCAGACTGAAGGAGACTGAGGCTGAATGATAGGAAATAAGCACAAAATGGTGGACACACCCCATCCAAGATTCATATGGAGTAAATAGTGAGCCTGAGAGTAAAAGCAAAGCACTGTACTACAGAGGAAACATTGCTCAGTGACATCCTTCAATAAATGCAGAAGCACAGCAGCTGCTGAGTTGCTAAGATTGACTAAGGATATGCAAATGAGGCAAATGACTGGGCTCGAGAAGCTATGGAGCAGAGGATAACTGAGTGGCTGTACGTTAGACTGAGCAGGCATAGCACAGGCTAAGTGTAGCAGGGAGAAGGCCCCTGAGCTGAGGCTTATTAGGGAGTTTGAAACTAAGCAGGGGGCACTAGGACCCATGATGGAGCCCATAGAGAATGTGGGTCGTCAAGTGCAGCTCACAACCAGAAAGGAGTCTGAGCAAGGGAGGCATTAATGACAAGAAACTAGCAGGAGCCCCTGAACAGGAGGGCTGAAAGCAGGGGAGAAAGTAGCCTGAAGGGCTACTACCAGAGCAGCAGCTCCACATCAGAGCCCAGAAAACCAAAATGGAGGCAGCAGCACAGTGGAAGTTGTGAACAAACAAAGCAGGAAATGGACAAGGAGCAGGGATGCCCAGAGGCAGAAGCACAGCAGTTGGTAAGGGGGAACAGGAGCAGATTCAAACTGCCATGCAGCCAGCAACAACAGATTCTGAGCTTCCAGAGGATGCTTGGACATTTACAGTTGTATACTGAAAGGGCGGTGGCCTGGCGAGTGGCACACACTGCTACTCTGAACCACAGGCAAAACCTTTTAATTATGGTATGTTAGACACTAATGTAAGCCTTGTGTTCCTATGTTATTTATTTTTATTTATCATTTATGATTATTGCTTTTTACTTGCATTTATGAAATTTCAATAAAAATATATAATTAAAAAAAGATAGCAGTGTGCCTTGTATGCTTGGTGGTACCCCTCATCTGCATTTATACCTGGTTGCAGTTAGTGGTCTCCCACAAACAGATTAGTGCCACACTAACAGGTCAGTACTGTACCAACTGTGCTGTTTAAAACAGCAATAGCCAGATCCTTGTCTGACATTAGGGGAGTAGCTATTGGGGTCCCCCAGGTCTCCATTTTGGGCCCACCCCATTAGACCTCTTCATAAACTACTTGCCCCGTTCCTATCAGACAGCCAATGTGCTCCTATATGCTGATGATGCTGACAACCTCACCACCATTCCCCCGAGTAACTTCAGAACCTTAGAAAGCTGGTTCTCCCACAACAAACTGATCTTAAATTACAAAAAAAGAAAGATCATGCTCTTCCTTAGCCTCCCACAGAAGAGGAAAGTTCCACCCTTTGTCATCTGAAACAGCCTGGGATAAAATCTTGAACAGGTGGAAACCTTTAAATACCTCAGAGTAATTCTGGATGATACCTTATTTGCCCCTCATGTTGACAACCTGGTAGTCATAGTTAACAGAAGACTGCATGCTATGTACCATAACCAGAACAATGTCACTGCAGATGCTAGACACCTTATAGTGGCCAGCTTCATCCTGTCACTGTAGATTATGGTCTCTTTGTCTACACAGCTGCCTGTGGCAAGGTGCTAAACAGATTTAAAGCGATTTACCAAGTTTGGATATATGAACACATATACTGCAAGGTGACTGCATATAGAACTGATTTGCAACGTATTTTGATAGATGCATAGCCTATTTTAGCAAATTAAATCAGGTTTTCACCCCCATAAACCAGGAAGTGTCATTTTGTGTATTGGAGCCTGTATTTGGTGACCTTTGACACTCATTACCTTTGCAATGTCACCACAGGGAGATTTGTGCTCTGCAATTAAAATTAGTTCTTGGTCACAGCAATTCTGTCTTGATAACAGAGCTCTTGGTCACAGCATGCAGCATGACAATGGCAATGTCAAACAGTTCATTTTCAGGGTCCGATGATGAAAGCATTATGTTGTCCTGCACTAACAGTGATCTTTCGGACACTGACATAGTGCCACAGTTTGACAGCCACTGCATGGTAGATCCCCATAGGGATGACCCTATGACAAGCAATGAGAATGATGTGGGCAGTAGCTCAGGCAGTCACAGCAGTAGTCCCGATCCATTCCAGTACAGCAGCGAGAGCAGACTCAGCAACACAGACTGTTAATATTATATTTTGCTACTTAGTGCTATGGTTTGGTTCCTGTCATTGCTGTCATTTACTGTGCAAAATCGAGGTATGGTGTGTGCTCTGTTACTCCCAGCATCAATCTGCCCACACAAATGCTAGTGATAGTACCCTGGGTTTTTATATTTCTTTTTTCTTTTGCTGGGAGTTTGCTTTCCCTATGCGAATGAGTTGTTGGCCACTCCAGCTTGACACTGAGAGCACAGCTCAATCTGGTGGCATTGCTTGAGCAGGATAAATGGCTCACAATTTGTCCAAATCCAATTTGTCCAAATTCCTCACCTGGTACTAGTTAGTAGTGACCTCCCAGCAATTGATTTATCAGTCACTCACTCTGATGGAGCACAGGGTGGAAATTACAAGCAGGCACCTTGTACTCCAACCACTCCAAACCCCCCAGCTGCACACATACACTTAGAAAAATGCTGCAGCAAAGAACTTTAATTATCTGTAAATTATTTATATTGTTTGGGTCTGTCTTTGCCCTAGTGCCAAGTGGTCTACGCTATAGCTTTCTTCTCTTTGTATGTGTGTGTTTGGGGGTGGGGGGCCTGCTTGTACTTTCCTCTTTAGAGGTATCAGTGATTGAGTAACATGTTGAAGTCACCAGTTCCCCTGTTTATGGCATGTTATAAATTTAAAACTACAAATTATTGCACCAGCTTTGTGTTACCTCTAAATGCTCAGGAACTATACAGACTGCAGCTGTCATTAGTGTCTGCATAAGCAACTGTAATACCATCCTGACACTGACTTATTGCCGCTACATGTGTGCCTCCAGGTGCATTATGAATTGAGCAAACAATACACAGTACAGTCGGTGATCATCCCCCACCCCCCAAGGTTAAAAATGACACTGAAAATACCCTTCTCATGGAAAAAGAGACTGCATTTATGTTTAAATAGCCTAAGTACCGTTTGATTGGTCCACTACAAAAAGGGACATATCCTTGCAGTAGGTTCTCAAGTGTTAGACTGTATTTGAACCACCCTTCCTCACTTATGTCACCATACTTCATTACCACTTCGGTCTGTGTCAAGCCATTTCTGTTTTCCCATTTTTCCCATTACAGTGAATCTTTGATGCACTTGCATAAAGTGTACAGCAAATACAACAGATGCTGCACTATACTGTCTCCCATGCCTTACCGATGTCATGGTGCATTACGTAGACTCTCTGCATTCATTGATGTGTAGCCCATATTTTGGTTCAGACATAATTCCCTAAGTATGCCGAACTGACTAGCACACTTTGCAATATAACACCATAGAAGTCGTACATTGGTACCACAGTGTCAGGAGAGGATGGCAACTGCAGTCTCTTCTTTTGCTGATGCTCTGGAGCACATACAATGATGCTATAATCCTAATTATAAATAAAGACTGCATGTTAAAATGTTAAAAAACTAAGTGTTTAATTTTGAGATACACTGTAAACTATGTAAAGTATAACTATGTACAGTATATAATTGATTTTATTGCATTCATTTATAAACTTAGCGAGGAGCTGGCAAGCTGGAAAAACAATTCAGTGCACCATGTCCCTTTATTCATGCACAGCTATGCATACATTGGTGATCAGTGTTATGGTGCTTGTATGAGAATACCAAATGAGCCCAAGAAAACACAGGAGCACAGGAAAAAATATAAACTGTTTATAATGATGGTGACAATCAGAAATGCAATAGCAAAGGCAGTTTACTGAAGCAATCACACTGGAAGCAGCACTTGCCAAAAATACACAGTTTATTACACTGTTCTCCTGGGATAGGACTGTGCAGCTCAGTGCTTATACTCTTACTGCACATTACAATTCTGAACTGTTGAAAAAGTCATCCATTTAACACAGACCTCCATGTACCAATACTGAAAAGCTTACTGCAATTTATAGATCTGCCCAGTTCAAAAGTTGTCCTTTTGTGTCCCAATACGCTACAGATTACAGCTTCACTCAGTTAAAAAATGTTATTTTTTATACAGACTTGTTATAATTATGTACTTGCAGCACTTACTAAAACTGTAACACTGTACTCAAGCAATTTAGATTGTGATGTTCCTAGAACCAATGGCCCTGGGACACAGAGCTTAGTCAGACGAATAAAATTGAAAATCAGGAGAAATTACCACTTCTGCAATCCCAAAAGCAAGTATCCGCCTCAGCTGCCAATATAACAAACAGTTTCAGTCATCAGTGCTGTAATTTTTGCCAGTTCAGTTTTGGATCTGCACTCACTGAGGCTGGGTCCAGGGAAGATGAATGAACAAGCAGTGAGAAAGGTGCAGTGGGAACACCTTCCCTGTGCTGATGTCATTCATGCATGTGGATGCACTGCTCATGTGTGAACTTCAAACAAAGAAAAAAACATGCAGAGACAACTGTGGCACAAAAATATTTAAAAAACTAAGCAAATGAATATATTTAATACTTAACTTCAAGGCAGCTGAGCTTTGCATCACTCAATGAAGGGTAGGTGATCTGCAAACATGACATCAGGGGAAGTTGGTAAGTCACTTTAAGCTAATATGCAATAAGGAATGTCACTTTATACTTGGGGTAGATAATTGCACCCATAATTGCACCCTTTATGCCCTAACAAACTGGCTACCATTATCCAGCAGAATAAAGTTCCAGACCTGTTTGCTAGCCAAAAAGACATTCCTGGGCCTAACCCCTCCTACCCTAACAAATTGTTTCCATACAGATTCCAACCAATACAACACCAAGAGCATGACCAAAAATGCCCTTGAACTTCCTTTCTGGCATACTCAACTGGGCAAGTGGTCATTTGCTGTCAGGGCCGCCAATTGTTTAAACAAACTGCTTGGTACTCTGCTGAATCTACCCAACATTAATCAGTTTAAGAAATCTTTCTGGTGACCCTTGCAGTGTAATGCAACTCTGTTAAATTTATAGCATTTTTCTCTCTGTACATATCTTCTGACTGCTTTGCACAGCAATCTGCCAAGATTTGACAAATCTGCATGTAATCGCTGTTGTCTTGAATGTTTTGTGCTTGACTCAACTGCATTCCTCTGGTACTGCTTATGTACTTGTATTGTTTTCTTTGTGACTATGACACTGATGTGGAACCTTTGTAAACAAGCATTTGTGCCAAACGGTACTTTCCAAAGTTCTTAATAAATAAATAAATACTAACAGGCTGTCAGCCATGCTAATCACAGTAAGTGTGGTGCCAATCCAGCTAGCATGGCTCTGATTAAAAATTGTGGCCGATGTCTTGGACGCTGCAGAAGGGAAACAAAAAAGGGCTATCTTATCTCTGTTGATAGAGGGTTTCCCATCTTGTTTTGCTTGCACTACTTTAATCAAATTTCAAAACATTGTGATGTGTCAAACAAACTTTTACAACTAGTTGAAATATGGTTTCTATGGCTTCTTCTGTCATCTAAGAGCTGCCTTCCATTACTATTAAAAACATTGGTACATGAGGGTTTGGAAGCTCTCCCATTAGCCAGGAATTTAAATTCCCGTAAAGAGATCAAATGTGTTGAATACCTAGATAAGCAATATCTGTGCACACTTTACAAGAAAGATGTTCTCCTCTTTGTCTCAAATACTAAAGAATCCTTGAGCTTAATATTTGAGATCCTTTAAGAATTTTGTAAGCTGTCTGGATTTAAACTAAAGATAGAAAAACTAGTTGTTTGCCATTAAATACTAAATGTAACAAAAATGATGTTACAGGCATGGGTATTGAATGGGCTGAAGTGTTTATTAAATATCAAGGCTAGACAGTATTCAAAACTAACTCTGAAAAAAATTAAACCTCTAACTTTATTAATAATAAATAAGCAAATTCTAGACAGTTCACCTAGATGGAATAAACTTCCATTATGTTTACAGGGAAGATGGAAGACCAATAAAATGATGGTGCTTCCAAAACCAATTAATCTTTTTTACATGATCCCACCACCCATGGTCCATGGTTCCATCACCCTTTCTGTGAAGTAAACGTTTCTCACTTCTTTCTTGAGCTTAACCTCCAACAACTTCCAATCATGCCCCCTGGTGACTGGTTCCCTACTCCTTACAAAACAGTCTCGCTATTAACCGTGTTTATACCCCTCAGAAATGTATATGTTTCTGTAATTCACCCCTGTTGTACCTGGCCTCCAGTGAGTACATATTTAGGGCCATCAGCTGTTCCTCATAAGATCTGACTTGCTGGCCCTGGAACATCTTGGTGAACCCCTCTGCACTGACTCCAGTCAGTCTGTGTCCTTTCACAGGTGAGGACTACAGAACTGAGCACAGTACTCCAGATGAGGCCTCACCAGGGATCTGCATAGGGGCAGTATCACCTTGCTTCTCTTACTGTCAGTATACACCCCAGCATCCTTGACACCTTGCTATATGCTTTGTTACAGTGATTTGTTTGTGTAAGGGAGTCACTGTTATATCCCACAGATCCCTGTTCTCTGTTGAAGGGGCCAGCCTCTCACCTTCCATCCAATATTTAATGCAAAATCTTTTTAAATGACTTGCTCAAGGTTGCAGTGGATAAGTGGCAGTTGTGGGATTTAAACCTGGATCTCAGGTTTATAGCCCTGCACTCCAACCACTAGACCAAATTGCCTCCCATCTTCACAAAATCTGTGCTACTGGTACCCTGCTGGACTCCGTCAGTGATCACTGCACAGTCTACTGTGTCCACAAAATTCACTGCCCTAAATCCTTTCCCCCATATGTCTGGACCAGGTTGTTCAGTTTTCTTAAGGTAGATGACCTTTTGGCTAACTTGTGGTCTCCAGTTCAGAACCACTTGTCCTCTGCTCTGATAGCAATGTTGCTCTCTCACTTTGTACAGCGACCTTCACTTCTGTCTTGGACAAGCATGCTTCCCCAAAAATGTCACAAGTGCCTCGTGCCCATCTTCTATGGGTCACTTATGGACTTGCCTCCCTTTTTAAGGCTTGTGACTCAGCCTGATCTCTTTACAAGTCATCTGGTTCCCATGAGAATTGGTTGAGGCACAGATAATTATGTGATGCCAGCACAAATGTTCCAAGGAAGGCAAAAGTCAGCTACTGTACTTTGCCTACAATTTTCAGAATAATATTAATTCCCCAAACACATTCTGGAGAGTTGTTTATTCTATTTTTAATCCCACTCTCACATGTTCTTCCCTACCATTAAGCTCAGAAACCCCTCTGCTGTCATTGCCAGTCTCACTGAGATGACTGCTGATTTCAACATGCACTTTATCACTTGTGCCATCTGTACTTTACCATCATCTAATTCTTCATCTCCTCCAGCACCTATTCCTCATCCTCTTTTGCTTTTACATTTGTCACTGCCTCTGATGTCCAATCTGCCATGGTTTAATTGTGATAATGGTAAATCTTTGACTGTGACGATCACATACAGTGACCAAAAAGTGCCCGACGTCAAAACGGCAAACCAAATAACACCAACCGTCGCTAACAGTGATGGTCATTTCTAACATTAAATGCAGCAAAAGAACAAAGTATTTTTATGCAGAATGCAAGTCCCCCACACCCCCTAAAATAAATATTACTAACTCCAAGGGGAACAGACATTGAAAAAATTGAAAAGCCTAAGGAGGCAAAATATTGTCCTGCACCAGGACATGAACCTGGCATCATAGGCTTCAGGGGCAGTAGCTCGTGCAACCACACCAAATGTCCAGTTCGGCAGGGCTTGGCCAAACTAACCTTCATATACTCTTTCAGTGAGGGTAGCCAGTGTAGCAAGTGTACCTCTGTGCTACATTCGCTATAACTACTTCTCGGTATTTTCTGGAACTCGCTCTCATTGCAAGCGGTATTATGGAGCCGTTCATATTGAGCCACTCAATAATACTCACTCTTATCACTGTATACCATCTGCTATTGTCTCCTTTAACCCCTCCAAAGGCCATAGATCTGATTGTCATGATCCTAAACTCCTTCATCCCTCTGGTGTGCTGCTACACAGCCAGTTACATTAATTTAATCAATAAAGTTTTTTTGTTTGTTTTTTTTTGTGGAGATTTCTTACTTGAGCTGAAAATGGACTAGTGGCTGTTCATTCCTTCTCCATATTGCCTTACTTCTGAAGACATTATTTTAAAAGCACTCATTTGCATCTCCTCATGGCTAAAGATGCAGCGAAGTTTAATTTCATCATTGAAGTTCCAGTGAAGTCAGGAATTTCACCCTGCAGAATATTTCATGAAATTTGCACATTTTGTGAAATATTCTGCAGAGGCAAAATTTGAAATTTCCTCCGCAAAATGTGGAATTTCTTCCACGAGTGGCGAAATTCCGCCATTTGTGGGCAAAATTCTGCATTTCACAGCCAAAATTCTACATTTCGCTGGCAGAATTTCACACTTCGCACCCATGGAATATTTTGCAAAATGCAAAAATTTCATTATATAGACTGCGGAGCATAATTTGCAGACTTTGCCCATCTCTACTCATGACCTGACTAAACACCTAAAAAAATGGGTCACTAGCAGATATCATGGTGACCATTAGACAATTAACTGGCTGTGCTTGTCCTTGAAGTAGATTTTGTTACCATGATCACTATCTCCAAAAAATAGCACCATAAATGGTTATAGCAGGCTCAATGGCATAAACCACATAAAAAATGGTCACATCAATCCCAAAGAATGGAGTTGCCACAAGACAGGCAGTAGTTACAATTGTGTATACTGTCATGAGGAAAAAAGACTTTGACAAATAAATGTTGATGAAGCAAAGCCTCAATTCATCTGACATATACTCAACAGGGGGGAATAAAAACAATTGATGTATATGAGAGACGCTCATGTTATCTAGCCAATGCCAGGCATGCAATGACATACTACGAACCATACTAAGAACAGAAAGAAGCAAAAGTCTGCAAGGCTCATGGAGCTTCAAACCTTACATATAGTAATTAAGGGGCAATCCTGTTCTCATGTAACTGTCCAGTCTATTTTAAAGTTGTTCTTATTTTTGCTAACAATAATATTTAAGGGCAACATATTCCATGGCCTAACCACTCTCTGGGAGAAATTGTAGGCCCTTTTCTTTGTATTACATTTCTTTCTAGCAAGCTGTAATGGATGACCTGTAGTGTTAATCTGAACTTACTTGAAATCTAGGCCACACTCTGCTGATAGAAACAAATCTTGAATAATGTCCCATGTAAATAGGAGATCACCTCTGATTCTCCGATCCTCCAATGACATCAGGTGGCATTTAAATAATCTATCCTCATATAAAAGGGCTTTGTTAGAAACTACAGATTTGGTAACTCTTCTCTGTACCTTCTTAATTCTAACTATGTCCTTCCGTTTAAATGGGCTCCATAGTTGTGAAACAAAGTAAAAGTGGGGTCTTACATAAGCTCTGTACAGGGGCAACAGAATGTCAGGGTCTTTGGATGTACTGTTATGGTGAATAACCCACCATATCTTATTTGCCTTGCTAATAGTTTTAGTAATATGAATATCAAAATTTAGAGATAGGTCAAAAATAATAATTATAATTAATAATAACTTTATTTCGCATAAGCGCCTTTCGAATAATCAAGGCACTTTACAACAAGATAAGATAAGATAAAAGAAGATAAAAGAACAATAACAACATCAATGACCAACAATCTAAAAACAGTCTGAGGATCATGTTAATTAGAGTCTGTAAATTCTTGACACCAAAAATAGGTTTTCAGGCCATGTTTAAACCCTCCCACAGCCATGCACTCCTGAAGCTGACGGGGTAGAGAATTCCAAAGGGAAGGAGCCATGTGCATGAATGCACAGGCCCCTGAAGATTTCAATGACACCCTTGGAATCTCCAGCAACCCCTCATCAGCCAAATGGAGCTGTCACACAGGGTGATAGGGCACAAGAAGCTCTTTCAAGTAGTCAGGGCCAAGTCCATGTAGGGCTTTATAAGACAGTAAACCAACTTTAAAGGTGATCCGTTACCTAATTGGTAGCCAGTGCTGATCGCACAGCACAGGAGTAATATGGGAGGCTCAAGAAGCCCCCGTGAACGATCGTGCTGCCGCATTCTGTGCAAGCTGCAGGCGGCGGATATCAACCCCAGGAAGCCCTAGGTACAGAGAATTGCAGTAATCGAAGTGAGAGGTCACAAAGGCATGGACCAATATAGGAAGGTCCCCGGATGGAATAAGGTGCTTAATCCTGGAGATAGTCCTAAAATGATAAAAGGAAGACTTGAAGACTGCCGACACCTGAGCTCGTAATATCAGCCCATCGTCAAGCACTACCCCCAGGTTTCACACCCGTTTAGAGGAAGTGATTGGGGAGCTCCCTATAAAAAGTCCAGAGGGCTGTTCAGACCACAGCCCCTCTATCCAGTACCCCAGGTCCACCACCACCAACACCTCGGTCTTTCTGATGTTCAATTTTAGCCAGCTTGAATTCATCCAGTCCTGGATTTCAGTGAGACAGTTATTGAAGACAGAGACAGCGCTATCCTGGTCAAGCGCAAAAGACAGGCAGAGCTGGGTATCATCAGCATAGCAGTGAAACCTCAGCCCATACCATCTTACAATGTCTTCAAGGGGCAGCATATACACTGTGAATAACATGGGTGACAAAACTGAGCCCTGAGGTACCCCACATGGCAAAGAGAATGGGTCCGAGGAAAAAATCCTCGAAACTACTCTCTGACTTCTGCCAGAGAGGAAAGATGTAAACCATCTGAGGACCAAACCTGATAGGCCACAGATGGACCTCAGGTGGCCAAGTAGTACCTCATGGTCCACAGTGTGGAAAGCTGAGAAGAGATCAAGGAGCACCAAGACAGAGCGGCATCTTCAATCTCTCGCCATCAGGAGATCATTGAGCACCTGAACCAGCGTGGTCTCGGTACTATGCCTCTTTAAAAAAACAGACTGGAGATGTTCGTAGATGTTATGGATGATCAGGTGGTCCTCCAGCTGTACCGCCACTACTTTCTCAATCACCTTCCCTATAAAAGGAAAGTTAGAGATTGGTCTGTAGTTGGACAAGGATTCCAGGTCCAGAGACACTTTCTTTAGGAGGGGTGTCACCAACACTGTCTTCAGAGAGCTTGGAAACTCACCGGATTCCAAGGAGCACTGGACTATTTGTGCCAGAACCGGGACAATAATATCATGACAACCCATAACTAGGGTCGTTGGACCCAGGTCCAAACTACAGCATGTAGGGCGCATACACTGGACAATCAGCATGACATCCGCGAACTCCGGCAAGGCAAAGGTACTCCAGGAAGCACTAGGTGGGGCGACCAATCGCTGATCACTAGCAACCCCCATAGAGTGAATCGTAAGAATTTCGGATCTGATGTTGACCACCTTATCCGCAAAGAACCAAGCAAGTTCATCGCACTCCATTTGTAAAAAAAGGTCTTCGGGGCTGAAGACAGAATCTCCAAATCTCTTTCACTTTCTTTGCTAATTAGTATGTTATCATAAAAGTAGTATTATGTTTTTATTATTATTTTTTTTTCCAACGTGTAGAACACTGCATTTGGATGGATTAAAATGTAAATTCCATTTTATGGACCAGTCCTCTAGCTTACTCTGATCTTCCTAGATAATCATCTGGTCTTCAGAGCTCATACATATATTGCCGATTTTACAATCATCTGCATATTTAGTTATGTTACTTTGAATATTATTGGATAAATCTGATACAAATATCTGGAAAATTAGTGGAGCCAGAATGGAGCCCTGTGGGACCCTGCTCTTTACTTTTTTCCAGATAGACGTGTGACCATCGATTATCACTCTTTGCCTCCTGTCAGTCAACCAATTTGAAATCCACTGAATGTATACATCCTTAATGTTACACAGCTGTAGCTTCTGCATTAAAGCCCAGTGAGGTGCAGAATCAAAGGCTTTTTTTAAAGCAAGAAGAATAACATCACATGATTTGCCTTTGTCTAAGTTTTCACTTACGAAATTATAAAAGCTCACCAGGTTCGTTGTACATGATCTACCTTTAATAAACCCATGCTGTGATTGATCTAGACCTGACATATCTAAGGACAGTTCATCTTTGATAATACATTTAAACATTTTACAAAAAATAGGGGTTTAACTAATAGGACGATAATTATCCGGTACACTCTTAACTCCCTTTCTAAATAATGGAAACACATTTGCATGTTTCCATCCAAAAGGCATGGCACCTGTATTTAGACTTTTTTCAAATAGGATTTTAAGATATATGCAAAGATGGTTTCCAGAAATGCCATCAGGGCCTGCTGAGGAACCTTTTTTTATTTATTTTTATTTGGTTTTAATAATATCCAAGGAGATGTCTACATTGTGAGATAATTGACTGTCTGGAGCTATATAATTGACATCACTATTGTCAGTACTAAATGCTTTGCAGATGTGTGAGGAAGTTGAAGTGGGCTGTCCTAGCTATGGAAAAGTTTCCACAGAGGTCCTGCTGCTGTTGGCTTACAGTCCAATGTGTAGGTCTCTATAGAGGAGGTATCCTCAAAGAAGATATTTAATTGGCTCTTAAAAATGTAAAACAATAATGGTCAGAGATTTTGGGGGCAGGTTATAGATATGTTATTGAAGTTTTCAGAACAAAACAACCAGCACATACAAGTGTTCATACAATGTGGAAAGTGGTGATAATTATGAAAATAAGGAATGTGGTGATAATTATGAAAATAAGGAAGTAAAACTTATCACTCCTTAGAGGTCAAATACCCTAAATGTATCCATTGGAGCATTATCATTTCATTTGCTCTATTAGAGCAACCTGCAGGAGGAGGTCTTTGCTTTGACCCCATGTACTGCATAACACATAGTGAAACTATCTTCCTGTGATCTGTTTGGGAAAGTTTCCACTATAGGCTTCCTCCTTCTCTAAACTGAAACGGAAGGGGGGGAAGATTGGGGGGAGAGGGATGATTTCTCCCAACAAGTAGCCTTTATCAGTTGGTGGGCAATGTTATATATTCCTGGGGAAGGATATTCTTAGGCAGATGAGCACAAAAAGGTGGGGCTACAGGACGGCGATTGGCCTTCTGTGTTCAAAAGAGTTTTTGGATATATTCCATACATAGGCCCTAAATCTTACTTTATTGAGCTACAGTAGTTTTCTTCTTCCTGAGTAGGTATACATAAACAGTTCACCACTTTAGTGGCTTCAGCTTGTCATTGTGTATAAGGAGGGTATCTTCCATTACTTAGTAAAAAGACATTTCAAAAACACACAGGACAGAAGGACCTGGGAACTTAAATATATCAAACAATTTAATTAGAATTTTTAACGAACTGAGTCAGGGCACTGGATTTATGACACACTAAGGAAAACTTTAATTAAGCAATAAGGCATGACAGGGTATGTGTTACTGTGTAATAATGTAATGCCCTGGGTGGTTGAAGCATGAGTCCGCAGGCTGGGTGCATTCAATGCCCAAGAAGTGGTGGTGTTACACAATAACACACACCCTGGAGTACCTTATTGCTATTATACAATGACTCATTAGTTTTAGAATAAAAATAGAATTAATTCACTTTAAAACATTTTTTTTACTCATTTGGTGCTGTGGAAGAGTATTTAAACAAAAATAATTTACTTTTTGCACTTCTGCAGTAGGTGGCGCTGTTTACTGTCTGTCTAGCTGTTTGTTTCTCCCCTTCCCCCCACACTGTCTTTTGTTGTGTGTGGGGGGGTTTACTTTTTTTCTTTGTCCTTCTTCATTTCCTTGTGTAAGTTATGTTGATATGCTTTTTGTTTCTGTGAAAAACAAAGAATTTTTTATTTCAGTACGGCCTCCAAACCAATAGTTTGGCGCTCTTGAACTGCACAAGTGCTAGCATCTGTGCTGCCAGTCAAGTTTTACTACATTTTTTTAATTTATTTTTTTATCTTCTCTCAGTACAGTTTCTACCATTTCTGATTTGTACCAGGAGAAAAGACAGGACAACGGTGAGTTGAGGCAGGTCAGGGAGTAGAGGATGTGTGGGCACATGCTGCTCAGTGCAGTGGTCTGGATTTTAACACCTTTTTTATGTCATTTTGCCTGCTGGAGACAGAAGGTGATGGAGGCTATGTAAGCTAGTGGTTGGGAGGGGACTGTGAAGCCAACGCAGCCGGGATGACTTGAACAGGGAGGGAGGAGGGATTTCTTTTACTGAGCTGGGGCTGTGTAGCGGTTGTGGTTGCCAGGGGACTGTGAAGCCATATCAGCTGCGTGGGAGGGGAGGGTGGGATTTCCTTTAGTATTCTGTGATCACCTTTGTGCCTGCCCAAGATACAGTGGTGTTACTGTCAGATAACAACACTGTGTCTAGGGCAGTCTGACCAGTCAGAACACTAGAATTATCCTTGCCATTGTATAATACTGTATGTTACTTTTTAGAAATATGTTTTTTTCTTTCTGGACAATCCCCCCCTCCCCCCACATACACACACTTTGTGTATGCAGGTCTTTATTATTCTGTGTTCCTGTCAGCATACTTTTCAAATAAGCATCAATTCAGCCTCTCTTATGAATAGCTTAGCACTTTCTGCTAATCAGCCTCTCAAAGCTATAGACTTGCTTCTTTTCACTGCCCACCCACCCTTTCTGTTAAATTCTTCTCACCTATCCTATCATAATTATTTAGAAACAATGCATCACAGTGAATATAAATGGTGCATATTTTGCTCAGTTTGTTATTCACCTGAAGAAGGGACCTGTGGGGTCCCAAAGGTTTGTGTACTATACCATCTCTGTACAAGATATACGTTGATTCAATAAAAGCTATCAAATAATCCAGTAACTTTTCATAAGGAGGACAAATTGCCTCCAGTGCAGCAAGATCTGTCTTTTTGCTCCATTGCAAAAGTGTGAAATAGTTTCCCATGTGCCTGTTGGTGCCCTGGGGAAAGTGACACATGTCCTAGGACCCATAGGAGAAGGGGCTGCAGAATACCAGACTAAAATATCTGCCAATACATCCTTGAGACCTGTTTCCAAAAGAGTTGTATTGAGGGATAGGTCCACGGTACTTGTAGGGTATGGCTAGGGAGCGTGGTCACCACATATCCACCATTTGGCCCCAGTAATAATAGCCATACATAATAGCTTAGCTGAGGTTCTAGCCACCTGCTAAGAAGTTTCTTTAGTAAAGTTTATTATCTTATATCAGAATGTTCATACAATGTGGAAAGTGGTTATAACTATGAGAATAAGGAACTAAGACGTATCCCTCCTTAGAGGTAAAATACCTTTAATATATACATTTGAGCTTCATTGTTTCATTTGCTCTATTAGATCAACCTGTGGGATGAGGTCTTTGCTTCGACTCCTTGCTTCCTTTGCTGAGATTCAAGCCACCTACTGAGAATTTTCTTCAGAAAAGTCTGAGATCTTATATCAGGTGTCATGGCATGTGCAGCTGACCAGAACCTATCCCATGTCACTTGTGTAATATTTGTTTGTAACTCTTGTGCCCATTTCAGCCAATATTTTTCAAGTGCCGGTTCAGTGACAGACCTTATACTGTTAAACACTACAGTCCCTAGTCCCTTTGTTTCAGCTAGCCCTGGGCTGATGGTGTCAGACAAGTGGTTCCTGGGACTAATATAACCAGGGCCCAATCATTGTTTACGTATGTGTCTCAATTGAAAACATGTCCAGGTGTCATTGAAGGGTAGTGCAAATTCACCACTTAATTCCTAATATGACTTCAGTAATTTGGTGAATGGACAAATAAAATAGAATATTTTGCAATCCCCGAATCTTTCCAGTTGTGTCATATCAGGGGGTTGCTGTCTATGGTAAGTCAGGGATGATTCCACTAAGGTTCATTTTAACCTAATATGAGTCCAGTGACTGGCCTAGGTTAGCTAGCCCAGTCCATTCCTTCCTTGTATATTTCATCTGTGCCATTATGTGACTGGGAGAAGGAGAGGTGGCACCGAGAAGAAGTGGGAGGGATGCTGTCCAGTAATGATGACAGTGCTTTTAGTTTCTAATTTGCCTTGGATCACCTAAAAATTATAAATGTCCGTCTTATTTCACAAACTGACTTTGAGGTGCTAGCAGAGCACCTTTTGATTCCATGTGGCAACACATGTTCATGGCATGAGCTTAACTCACTTCTCTGGGCTTGTGGGGCATGTGAAGCACTGCAGAAGCAGTGCACCCAGGATCTAGGGGGAGGAAAGTAGCCACCACACTTCCTGTGGTGTGCTAGTGATGGCTCTGGATGTTATGGATAACCACAGTATGTTCTGCTTTCCTCAGGCTGATGTTACCATGGACTGGCCTAGAGAATATTAAGTGGATGAGACATACTAGGAAAATAGACATACAATTAGTGGATTATACAGCTGGGTCCTCCCATGTTACGCTTTCCTGTGTCTGTCCCTGCTTCTGACCAATGGGTTGCAAACTACATATACAGTGGAGCCCACTTTCCTGTTCATCCACTGTTAAATTTACCTCTTAGAGTGCACTACATGGAAGTTCACATTTCAGTTAAATGATCATTTTGGTTTTACTTTTCCTATTGATTTTCAGTCCAACTTTTTCCATATAGTTGTTTATGCTCCCCGAGCCTGACAGGTGGCTCCAGTCACCCCCCGAAGAGACTCAGTCTCTGGCCATACCATTT
The DNA here is from genome assembly GCA_016271365.2 of Neoceratodus forsteri. Lineage (NCBI taxonomy): Eukaryota > Metazoa > Chordata > Ceratodontiformes > Ceratodontidae > Neoceratodus > Neoceratodus forsteri. Next base: position 961,324,562 of record CM028132.1, on the reverse strand, counting down.
TCCATGGCCTGACACCCCTAGATCCCCCATGGGTTCTCCCCATGACAGGGCCAGGGTGAAGGGTGCCATCTTTATCCCCAGGTGAAATCCAGATTGGGGGGTGGCCTACTAGTGTGGCCATCATGGAGCCTACCGGCTCCAATTTTCTATTTTCTCCCCATCACGCCTCCCTACCAATGTGATGACATGGTGCATGCCTTCCCAACCTGTACTGCACTCCAGCCGCCAGAGGGCAGTCAATGTCAGAGAGAAGACCAACTCCCCGAGAGAGAGAGCAGTCCTCCAGACACTCGATCCTCCCTCACACCTGCTGACCTCGGTGGCCGGGCTCATTCCCAAACCTAGGTTGCCGGCATGGCATGAGGTGTAGTGACCAGCTACATAATCTCCAACACCACTGGACCAGCCCAACTCAGCTCTTAAGTGCTAATTTTATACAGTACATGTACCACCTTAAACAGTCCACCTTAACATCTTTATTGGCCATGGTACTGTACTTTATAATGAAGCTGGGTTCACATCATCACTGGTGTCAAGCGAGAGAACCATGGACCCGGAAGCAGAGACTAGCCATATGCCACCAATTCCCGCTCTGCCAGCTGGCATGCCCATGCAGGAGTTTATTAACTACACAGAGATGAATGCCACTTTGCCACAGGAAATATGTGGAGATATCTGTGGGGACTCAGATGAGAATGAACAGGAGGACGAGGATAAGAGGAGCCAGGAGGAGGAGCTAGTACAGTAACTGCAGACACGGTGCTGTCTAACATGGCTACAGTAAGAAAATGTGTTTTGTCAAAAGAAAAGACTGACTTTAGCCTTCTCTTTAATTTTGAATCCTACACTGAAACACACAAAGCAGAAGATTACTGATTTTTTTCAATTAGTACTTTGCCGTTGGACTGTGCAGTAATGTCATATTAACTTAAGCACTCAGTTTTTAATCAATTGCATTACAGAAACTGTGAAATGTGCCTAGAATTGATTTTCTGGATAAATGCACAGCCTGCTTAAGTGCACAAAAAAACTTTTATCCCGAGGGTGTGCACTTAAGAGGGCTCCACTGTACTTGTAAGTGCAGAGGCTAGTTCTTAGAAGCCCACCACGACAGAACCTTGTGCACAGGGTATGATTCCCCCCCTCCAGCATTCCCAGTGCCAAGAAAATATGTGCTAATACAGCGGTTACAATACGTTGGTTACAGAGATGGAATAAGACAGCTTGTCCATGCAAGTTCATCTCATAATTCACAGTAGGTAGGATTTATATATACTGTACCCCCATGCATCCAGGAGTCCACTCCTATTTTAAATGCTTTAAAACTACTACTGCTTATTATGTTTTGTGGTAGATTGTTCCAAAAATTCACTACCCTCTGAGTATAAAATACTGTATAAAATGGCTGTGAGGATAATGGGAAGAAGAACTCAGCTAGCCGGAGGAAGGCACGGACAACACAGGAGTACAATCAGATAAGCAGAGGTATAAACAGTACATTGGATGTGAAAATATTAAGTTATATGATATTGTATTATAATTTAAAAAACTTAAAAAAAAATATTGTCTGCTACTGCCAGAAAGGTTGCTGTACTATAATATTTAGGATGTAACATACTAATGCAACGTGCCAAATGTGCACATAAAACAGTAAATACAGACGTTTAACAATATAAAGGTATAATCACACCTAAATAATTGTCTGATCAGTGCTTTCTGTAAACTGAAACTTCATAAATCAAAGTTAACTGCTGCTGTAATGTTTTTGTTATTGTTCTAAGAAACAGATTCCAATGACTACTGTATCATAGGAGCTACATGAAGTCTTTTAAAATTAAGTGGAATTGATATTACAATGCAAAACAAATGTCTCACATCCACAACACAAAATTATCCAGGGACTTCAAAGTGATATAGTTCACACTTTTAGTAACAAGTTCAAGAAAGCAGTTTCAGAAAAGTCATTATCAGCTTGAAACCTCATATCCATGCTATTCCTACAGTATGTGTTTATTCATATTTAGACTAAATATTTAATGCTGAAAATCATACAACATTTTCTCAGCATGGAACTGAATAGCAGATGATTGCTACCAAAAAGTATCATAACAGTTATTATGATAATCGGAAAGTTTTCAAATGAGTAAGCCTCATCATGCAGTGGGTCTGAAAGGATAAGGAAAATTACTGTGTTCAGATATATGAATAGCAAATACAAAATATGAAAAATGACATGAATTATCTTGGATATGAGAGCTGCCATGGTAAGTGGTAAGTCTGTACTTTGGACAGCTCTTAAAAGTAGTAGAGAATCAGCAGATTTGATATTAGAGGGAAAGTTATTCCTGACTTAGACTGTTCTGCAAGTAAATGCATGCTTGTCACTATTAGGTTTTACTTTTGCATGTCACATGGTCTGCCAGTCTTAGAAGACTGGTGTTCCATGCTGGAGAGTAATAAATGCTAAGTACTAAGATGTTAACCACACACTGGAATCCAGCTGGACATCCAATTGAGCCCGTCCCGGCCTTGGATGAGTGCACTTCTCCCCCCTTCCCCCCCCCCACTTTAACCTCTCCTGCCCCTTGGCTCACTCCTAATGTCCCTATACACCCCACTACCCACCCAACCCCCTTCTACCCCACCTCCCCCATCATCCACCAGCCTTGATTAAAACCCCGTTGACTCTTGCACTCAACCTATTCTCTAGATGTTCATTGTGGCCTCTAATGTGATTGACAATGCCTCCAGCTGCTGAATCTGTACCTCCTACGGGAATTTGTATCATGGATTAATGTTGCAGTTGTGTCTGACTTACATGAAGTGAATCTTGAAATATTTTGCAAATTGAATCCTGAAATATGTTGATCTTCCTATATAATTTGGAATGCATAAGTTTCTGTTGCTAATGTGTAAAATTGTCTATTGTAAGCATGCTGCTGCAATTAAGTTTTTGTCTAAACTTTTGATGAGGATCCTTTGTAAATGAGTTCTTAGCTCAAAGATGGTAATAACAATCTCCCAATAAATAAAATAAATAAAGTAATGGACGCAAAGGAGGGGCTCAAAATCTGGATATCAGTAGGAGTTGCAGACAGCACCATAACTTTTTAAAGTACTTATATGGAATGAGGAAGGGAAAAGAGTGGGCAGATGGAATAAACCTGTGAGTGAGCCAGAGGTGATGGCAGAAATATTAAAATTTTGCTTTGTTGTTAACCAAAGGGCCCCTGGAGGTGGAAAGTACTCATTAGAAGGGCCTTTGGCATCAAGAGTAGCCATGATGTAGCCTGTGGACATCATTCTTACTCTGGTAGCTGATTACCTGGCAAAGTTCAAACCTAGTGAGCACCAAGGAGCAGACAGGATACACCACAGGAACACAATGGAATTAAGATTGTCAGTCCCACGTTCAATAATCTTTCATAAGCCTATATATGCAAATGGGGTGCCAGAGGATTGAAAAGTGGTAAATGATGTCTCCATTTTTAAGAAGGGGGCAAGATAAGACCAGGACAACTACAACATGATCGGGCTGTCATCAAGGCTGGGCAGGATCCCGGAATACAGTATCAAAGAAAGAATAATGAAGCACTTGTTTAAGGACAATGTTATTGTCCATCTTAGCATGACTCTATGAAGGTGCTATCATTCAAACCCCACCTGATCACCTTCCTCATGGAAATAACCAGAAAGATGGACAGGAGTCATCCTGTAGATACAGCCAATCTGAATTTTAGGAAGGTCTTTGACATTGTGTGGCACGAGAAGAATCTGCAAAGTACACCAGTGTTGTATACATGAGGCATAGACTAAGTGGATTGTTAACTGGCTTAGGGCAAGGGAACAGAGTTTTGCCACAGGCAGATGCTACAAGTGGAGAATGGGAAATCAGCAGTGGTCCTCTGGGATCAGTGCTTGGGCTGCTACTTCTCAACATTTTTGTCAATGATCTGGAAGCTGGGGTCTCCAGCAGAAACTTAAGTTTGCAGATAACACAGAGCAGCTCAGGGTGATAGACCACTTCTAGGTTGGGGGCAAATTTCAAGAGGACCAGAACAAGCTGAGTGATTGGTCAGACTCCTGAAGTCCCAGATTCAAATGTAGCCAAAAGAAAGGTTCTACACTTGGTAAGGAAACACAGAAATAAGACCTACACTCTATGTTGAGCTCTTCGTGCTGTAGTGGAGGAGGAAAATGACCTTAGGGTCAGAATACTCAAGGGACAGAAGTACGACAAGCAGTGTGTGTGGTTGCTGTCAAGAAAGACAGTAGAATGACAGAGGGTAGTTAAAGGTGGGCGACTGGCACCTAATGGCCCAGCACTGCCAGGCTGGCAACCCAGGTTTAAAAGCAGACCTGGGAGCTGGCCCAGTGGCCTATGGGGACTGGGAAGGGCTACCCCATAGCAGCATGTCCTGTTGGGGAATGTTGGCACCAGATTCTGTTGCAACGCTGACCCCTGTGGTGGACTGGGGAGTACGTTTTCTTCACAGAGGGATGCCACTTGTCTGCATGACCCATTGGGGTTCTGCCTGGTGCCATCTCTGTGGGTAGGAGGTAGACAGGATTAGGAGACAGTAAGGAGAAAAACAAAAAATGTATTGTGAACTCGAAGGGTGACAATTGCTTGTACCATCAGGCCTCACCTTCTGTGGGTCCCCACTAACCACTAAAGTGGGAGAAGTGGCAGATGAGGCTAGGAGGTTGCAGGCATGTGACCTAATGAGCAGGAATAGGTTTATGGTTCAGGGCCAAAAAGGAATACAAAATAGAGGGGTGATCACCAGATATGAGAAAGTAATCTTGCTACCTGACAAGGCCCTGGTAATGCCATACCAGTAGTACTGCATGCTTTCTTGTCTCTACAAAGTAAAATGAACACTGAGGTAGCAAGGAGGGTACAAGTTAACTCAGGTCTACCAAAATGATTACAGGTATGTGGCATAAAAGCTATGAGGAAAGATAGGGGGCCTTTAACATGTTCCCCTTAGAGGATGGGAGGCTGACAGTGAGCATGATGTCAATCTTCTGCATGCTCAAGGGAATCAGCAAGACTGAACAGATGGAGACATTTGATCTAGCATCATCCAGCAAGGCATACTGCCATGCCCTGAAGTTCAGAGGTGTTAAATTAAGGAGTAACATTAGGAGGCACTTCTTCCAGACAGCAGTCAAATGACAGTATGGAACAGACTGCCAAAAGAGAGAACATATGAAGGCAACATAAGCAATTAAGGTAAGCCTGCAAAAATGTGCATTTACCAAAATAATAACAAGGTTCTATGCCCTGTATAGTAAAGTTGGTATAGAATCCCTATAAATTAATACACATTTCATAGCATACTGTTTCATTCCTGCTTATGAAGTGAAGTCTGACCTTATGAACTAATAGTCCATCTGACCTTAAAGGAAAACTACACCCTCATATCTTGTAATTTTTTTTCCATGTCAACAGACAGCTCTTTTTCTATAGCTGATAGGGATAAACATGTTTACTTTAGTTTGTTTTCACTGTTCATGCTAGTCCTCTGTAACTAACCTGGGAGTCTCCATTTTATGGTTATTGAAATCTCATTGTCCATGACAGATGCATTACCATATGCGAACATGATGTTACATCACCCATTTATACCATGTATCTCTATGCTGAAAGTACAAATGTCCTGAAAAAAACCTCTCTGAAAACACACAAATCAAATGAAGACTATGTATTACAATTTAGACAGTTTGCAAAGCTAACTAAAGGTAAATGTGGTATAATAACCGGCTTCCACTTTTTCCCATAGGGAACCATGGCGTAATTTGCCATTATAAAGGAGTGTTTATAACAGCAAACACGAACAAGATTTCCCTTGCTGTGCTCATGTTCACGCAGCAGCGTGACTAGTCAAGACCACTCACTGCTTCCATGTCGCCCAAAACAGAACCACCAGAAGAAGGTGGCGGTAAGTTCTTTTCTTTTTTTCCCCCAAAGTGAAAACACACAAAAACCTGCCGAAAGGGGGAGAAAACATTTTAAAATATGGCAAATCTTGGCACCGGACTAAAACAAAAGCAAACCGAGAATACACTGGGAAGTCTTTATTTTATATGATTGCTGAGGCAAAAAAAGAGAAACCCAGCAATTATATCAAATAAAATATGTGGTAGTGTATTTAAACTCGAAGTTTACACACACCCTTGGGGTTAGATGCTAACATAAACCCCTCAAGCTTCGCTCTTGGGGTTTATGAGCATCTATCCCCTCGGGTGTGTGTAAACTTCTCATTACACACACCACTCCATATATTATTCTATATATTTCACACCCTACTGCAGCTTGTTTAGTTGAAATTTAATTAAGCAGACAGTCTTACTGCAGAGTCTAAAGGGTGCTGACACATCATGTTCTCATATGCTAATGCAGCTCTCAGGGACAATGATATTTCAACAACTAGAAAAGAAGACCCAGGATAGTTACAGGGACTAGTATGAACAGTGAAAATATACTAAAGCAATCATGTGTATCCATAACAGCTGCACAAAAAGAGTTGTCTGATGACATGGAAACAAATGAAATTTACAAGATATGATGGTGTAAGTTTCCTTTAAATTGCTATAATGCTATGTTAATGTGGGGTGGAGTCATTGATACTAAGGTTACTCAGAGGCTCAGGTGCAGTTTCTGTGGGATGATAAAAATTATGACATCATCAGATGAGATTTCAGCATCATAATGAATTCTTGGCTGATGACGTCTGTGATCTCGTAAACACTGCAACTAGTAGTAGTATTTGTAGTATTAGTACAATATTTGTAGGAGCAGAGGAAAGGGGGGTGTAGGGGTTTTGCCCACCCAAAACAAAACAATCCGCTGTCTGAGTGTGGGTAGGGTGCAGGGAGCACAGCCCCTGATCCTCTCCATTCCTGTCAGAGCCCAAGACATGAAATCTTCTCTGCCATTTTTATTCCATTCCTCTCAAACTGCACCCACTCCTTATTTGAAATCTGTTAAACTGAACTGAATTTGTCAGATTCTTTTTTTTAATATTTGTTTATATATTTTCATATGTACAGAGGTCTAAGGTAAACAATATTTTTACTTAATATAAAAACATTGTAACTTCAAGATTTAAATAAAAAAAATAGCAGTTCTTATGTCTGTGAACAATCAGTTCAAGTTCAGTCCATTTGAGGCTGAGACTAATAATATCATTTTTAAGGGAAATTATGTATAGATTCGCATTAAAGGTTAAAAATTAAAGAAACAAATTTGTGTACACATATCCTTATATATGTCATTGTATTTAAGGGCTAAAGATAATAAGTTCAAGGAGCAAACCACAAGCCTACATACCCTGACGACTATTTATTAAACAAAACAAAAATATCTGCTTTCAAAGTCAAGGGATTTATTCCCATACAGATTAGACTATAACAATGTAATGGTCTAATAAAAAAAACAACTCAAGTCATAGCAATTAGTTATCAAAGATAGTTAGATTTTATTAACTTTTCATTCATTTTTTTCAATTTTATTTAAAGCAAGAAAGTTCAGTTTAGTTTACTCCATCTCCTCCTCCCCTGTCAGTTCCTGAATCTCTCCTTTCTTTGTCTTTTTACTTTTCCTTTTTTTCAAACTGTTTTCCTGTAATAAATATGTTCAGTTGCTATGGATTAAAAAAGTTTTTTTGTCTGCTCCAATTAAAACCCAGCATTTTGCTGTAAAGAGAACTTTGAAATTTTGATTTGTCAGATTCCGACCCAATTTTCAAAAATAGGATTTTCGGAAGTGCAATCTGATTATTCAAATTCCTAAATTGAAGTGAACAACATAGGAATTTGGAATTTAAAATCCAAACCTGATTTTGATTTTGAGGTCCTTTAGGGACTTGAATAGGAAATGGAAACTATTAAAATTCTTACACAGTCCAACCGGCCAGTTAGTGGTATCCCTTATTGCTCTGAATTTGAAATGGACGTTTACTCACCTGGTAGAAGTGATTGTAGAAGCATTCTCTACAGCACTCCTTCCCAAAACCATTACATCATGGCTTATGTTCAACTGGTAGGGTTGAGACGCACATCTGACAAATTCAAAGTCTTACTCCCTAGCCCCTGGTCATCTAAGGTATCTTCAGCTTGATGTCTTCCAGAGCTGTAATTGGATTCTAAGACAACAAAGATACCCATGCAACATTCAGTGACCATAAAAAACTAGAAAGTGCAGGTGACGTAAGCCAGCTAGTCTACTTTATTGACTGATAATTTTGAGAGGAAGATATGCAGCTAGCAATTGTTGGACAAGATGTTACTGGTCCTGACTCTGGGAGTTGTCAGTCTCCTAATGAGCAGGCCCTGGAGTGCCATAAAGAATGCTCCTACAATTACTTTTACCAGGTGAGTAAATTTCCATTGTGGATTGCATTCTCTATGACACTCCCAATACCATTATATTATGGGTTTTCATAAGCAGTGCCCCAGACAGGGTGTGAGAGAGTGACCAGTTATGGAGCCAGGAACTTTTTCCTGTCAGTAGCACAGCCTGACCAAAGTTGACTCTAGGTGTGGTCCAAGTGTCCAGTCTGTAGTGTCTGATGAAGATATGGGCCAACGATCAAGTTGTGGCAGCACAAATGTCTTTCACTGAGGCTGAGTTTGTGTAATCTTATTCTCTGCTTCTTGCATCTCTGATACCGCTCTTTTTATTCACCCTGCTATTGTGGACTTAGAAGCAGCCATCCTAGTCTTGTGCCTCTTCATGATGATAAATAGCTTCTCAGAATGTCTTATGTCCTTTGTCCTGTGGAAGTATGTCCTTATCACCCTGGGCATGTCAAGTGTGGTGACGTTTGACTCCTTCAGGATAAGGGAGTCTAGATCAGTTGCCTGGAGTTATATGGTCTGGTTCTGATGGAAGTGTGACGCCACATTTGGAGTGAACAATGGTATGGTTCTGAGCATAACTCTGCTGGGGAAAGAGCAGTAGGAAGGGTTGCTTGGGGATAGTGCATTAAGTTCACTTCTTCTTAATAAGCAGATTAGCACCAGGAATACTGTCTATTGTCTTAAGTAAGACCCAACATAGTTCCACCTAATCCATAGGTTTGAAACGTGGCCATGAGAGGGCATTCAGGACCACACTGAGGTTGCATGGTGCAGCAATTGGATGGGCACATGACCTGATGTTGTTTGTTACTTTCAAGAACCTGATGACATCTAGGTACATGCCGTGGGGCATGCTGTTTAAGAGTGTCCTCTAGCAACTACAATTGCAGAGAGTTGAACCCTTATGGATGATGGTGAGAGGCCTTTTTCAAGACTATGTTGTAAAACTAGAAGAATTTGTGGTATGGATGCTTGTTCTGGTGCAAACGTCATTCAGGGCACACCATCTTGTGAAGACTCCCCAGTGCCTCTTGTAGATTCCTGTAATGGAAGCTCTTCTAGACTGGAGGATTCTATCAATGACTAAGAGGTGGTAGCCTTCCCTCAACAGTTTCTCACTTTCAGGAGCCAAGCCATTAATTTGAGGTTGTGTGAACTGGGGTGACATACTGGGCCCTGCATCAATATGTTATGTCTGTCTGGTAGGATGCAATGGTCCGTGGCCATCAATCACTGTGGTGAACTATGGGCATCTTAGCCAGTAGTGCATTATCAAGATGACAATGGATCTTGTCTGCCTTACATTGCATAGCATCTGTGGGATAAGTGGGCATGGAGGAAAAGGCATATGCTCTTTTAAAAGTCCATGTGAGGGACAGGGCATGTATTCCACTGGATTGTTTGTCCTTGAATTGGGAGAAGATTGTCGGCAATTGGGCATTAGTGAGGTGGCCATTTGGTCCAATTCAACTGGGTTCATCTTAGGTACTGCTTGTGGAACATTTTTTTATTGGATCATAATGTCATATGCTTAATAGCATAGGACATTAGCACTAACCTGGAATAGCACTGCACAAGACAGCGAGTGGTGCAATACAGTGAATACTGCTGTACGCGGTATTGCACCACTCGCACTATCCCAGGCAGAGAAAAAGACCTCTGCTGGGATGGGATTCCACCAAACAGCTGCCGTGGCTCAATGGACTGAGCCCCTGCAGCAGGAACCCGGCACTGCGTCTGGGACCAGGTTTGATTCCGGGCCAGAATTCTTTTTGTTCACACTTGTGCAATTTGGGTAACCCCCAGAGTTGAAAATCCTTATTAGGGTTTGAAACACAACCCCCATAACAGTAGGTAGGGGCAGAACCCCCCCCAAAAAAGAATTATGTCATATGCAAGAAATCGTGCTGTATTGGCAGCATGATTTTTGCATGCAGCATAATGTCTTGTGACATTATGACCCAGTGCCGAACATTTTATGGTATAGATGCCACTCCCCTTGGTGTATTTGATAGCAGTTTAGCCAATCTGCAATGGTATTTCCATGGTATAGTCCATGGACAGAATGGTGGGGCTGAGATGGTGGAGGAATTTAAGAGGGCATGAGACAGGCATATGGGACTGAGTATTGGGGGTGAAGGTGAGGGCAGGTGGGGAGGGGGTATGTGAAAGGGGAGGGTTGTTCAAACTAGATGGGCTGAAAAGTACCTTTTCTGCCATCAAATTTGTATGACTGTATGATTATATTTAGCTTTCCATTAGGTTGATAGCTGATACATGCAATAAATTCTTCTGTGCCCAACTGAGGACTATCAAGGCCTCCAACTGTATCCTCTTGCTTCTTGTGCCTCACTGTTTGGCAGTGTAGCGCACTGTAGGACACTAGGGACCTGTTGCCTGTCCTGATGGGCACTGACAACACTTTCACCAACCCCTTGAATTGTACTAGGGCATTGTAGACCTCCCTTATCTCCAGTACATTGACTAAGAATTTGCTTTCTTACATTGACCAGTTCCCCTGAGATGACTTGTTCATTGTACCCCAGTCTAGTAGGCTGACATCTATATTGATTATGAAGCTGAAGTCCTGTTCTAAAGGGTCCCCTTTGGACAGATTGTTCTCTTGTGTCCATCACTGTAGTGACTGAGGGCTCAAGGGACCATGACCCTGGCCATCAGGTCATTCTCCATGTCTGTTACTTTTGAATGGATGGGATCTGCAGTGGACTTATCTTCCAACTCAACCACGGTACTAAGTCAATGCCTGAGGTCATAGTGCTCATTAACCGGGGGAACTGGGCTAATGGGTTTGCCTGGTTGATGACGTTGTTGATTCTCTTTGTGAGCAGACTTTTTTCTCTTTTCAAAAGGGAAAAGGGGGGGTTGCAGGCAAAGTGGGGACAAGGTGTGGAAAACCATGTGTGCAAATTCAAGGAGCCTCTGAAATAAAATTCCAGACCTAGAGGCCATCATGGCAGAGGCAAACCTGGATATTATAGCCATTACTGAGTCATGGTGCACAGGTACCCATAACTGGGACCTGGCTATAATCAGTTCAGGAGCTAGGGTGGGAAGAAAGGAAGGAGAGGGTAGTACTGTATTTACGGGATGGTATCAAAGTGACTGAAATGTAGGAAAACCAGGGGGGAATGGAGGGGTTGGAGGTACTCTGGGTCATCCTGGAGACATGACCCGGAGCCACTTTTCACACTAGTGTGATCTACATGCCTCCAACACAGGGGAAGTAAGTAGATAAAGCACTGAGGGAAGCCTTTTGCACAATGGCAGAAAAGGGAGAGGTGCTGCTGGTTGGGGACTTCAACCTGCTGGACGTCGATTAGAGCCTCCCAGTTGCAGCATCAGCTAGAAGCAGGGACATCCTAGACTCCCTGCAGGGGGCATGTCTCAGGCAGCTTGTCAGGAAACCCACTCATGATGAGGCAATACTGGACCTGGTACTCATAAACAGGGACAGTATGGCAGATGCCAATGTAAAAGGCTACCTGAAGAACAGTGATCATCATACAGTGTGATCCAAGATAGGGATGGCAGCAGAAGCAAACCATGTAAAGACAATAATCCTGGACTTCGGGAGGACAGATTTTCAAAAAATGGGTGAATTCCTGAGAGACTTTAAAAAATTGGTAAATGCCTCAGAGACAGCCTAGCAGGGGGGCTGGCCTGGGTGGGGTGGAAGAACAGCAAGCTAAGTTAAAGGATATGTGATGGTCAGAGCATGCAGCATTCCCCAGTGAGCCTCTTTCTCTTTCTCTGTCTCTCAGACCTTTGTCATCGAAACCATCTGGACCACCATCTCCACTCTGAAGGTCCCCTCTTTAGGAATAGCTCAGATCCAGGTGCTCTCATGACCCTTTTTCACCACCTTCTATCCTTTCTGACTCCATGTAGTGAGGATCTCTTCTCTGGGGTGGTACATACTCTACTCTCTTGCAGACCTTTTACTATGCACCCCTTTTAACCAGGTACCTTGCCCTCAGAGATGAAGTCATAAGCAACCACTTACTCCAGTATTTAGGAAAAATAATTAATTTATTAATAAACACTGATTGTGCAAATACAACAGTAATAATCAGGTATAACACTATTTACATATAGTAAAACAATAGTACACATACAGGATTATTAAAGAAAGCTTGCACATTTGTGCGGTTATCTTTCCCACAAGTTACAAGCTACTGAGTCTTCTTACCTCATTATCAACTAGCCTTGTTACCTCAGCCACTTTCTACAGACACACTGTCTGGTTTCCTTCTTGGACACACAGAAACTCCAGCAAAAAGAGGCAGACTCTATCTGGGTTGAAGCCTTTATGCCTTCTCCCATCTCTCCCCTTCCCCCATGTGCCTTGGTCAAGAAAGGCTGATGTCACTTCCCTGTACCCAGGTTCATCTGATTGGCTTAAACTACTTCAGACCTGGAATTTTGGGTGATGCTTACCTTGCAATATTAGCTGTCCTTGGTGTCTCTGGAACCCAACTTCCTTTTGCAGATTATTTAGCACCTGAATGTATGTGGTCAGATGCCGTTGAGACAGACTGCCTCTGATTCTTTTGTGTACTAACAAACTCCCCCCCCCCTTCCAGGAAGCCAATACAATGAAACTCCACACTTACTTAAAAAAGCCTGCTGTGTTACTGAGAATCTCACAAACAGATCAGTTTTCTCACCTTTGAACACTACCTGCTGGTCCTCCACTTCTACAGAAGTTACTAGCATTTGACAAAACATTTCAGACTACCAGCAAAAGCTGTCTGGTTGTCACATACATCCCCCTTTATTTTTAAGAAGTTGCATATTTGTGAAGTCCACAAATGCCTGCTTTACGTGGTCCAGCTGACCAAATGTTTACTCATATTGGTAAGACAGTCTGCATTAGCATTTTGTACTCCACTGCAATGCTGTATTGTAAAATCATAGTCCTGGGAGGCTGATTCTTCAATGCAACACTTTGGCATTTCACCCACTCTTTCTGTTCAGCCATTGCAATGGATTGTGAACTTTGACCACTGTGAATGACCTTCTACACACATATAGACTGAGTTTCTTGATTGCCCAAACAATGGATAGACACTGCTCCTCAATGGTAGAGTAGTATATTTCCCTCAGTAGCAGCTTCTGGATGAGGAAAACTGCAATTCTAACCTGTCCCTGGATATTTGAGGGAGCACTGCCCTCAGGCCCCTGTCACTTGCATCTGTCTGAACAATAAACCCAAAATTGTAATCTGGGCTTGCCAGCAGTGGTGCTTGGCATAATCTAGTTTCAATTGGATGGCTGTTTCATAGCACTCTGTCCACTGAATCTTCTCTGGCAGTTGCTTAGATGTGCTGTCTATTAAAGGGCTGCAATGGTACTATAATTTTTAACAAATTTGCAAGAGTACACCACAGTTTCCAGAAATGCACTCAGTTGCTACTTAGTTTGTGGGGTGACCCAATTCCGAATTTCCTCAACCCTAGCTGGATCAGGCCTGATGTGCCCCCATCCCACATGATGCCCCAAGTATGGCACCTCTACCATCCCAATATGGCACATCTCTGGCTTAATAGATCATTCTTGTATCCTGTAGTTTGGTCAGGATGTCCCTACTCTGGTCAAGACTTCCCTCACATGGGGGAGATGCTTGTCCCATGCCCAGTTAAATATGCTTCTGTCATCCATGTAGGCTACAACAAAGTACCCAATCCCTTGTCAACTAGCCTCTGGAAAGTGGCAGGTAAATTCCTCATGCCGAAAGGCATAACAGTGAATTCAAACAAATCAAATTAAAGTGACAAATTCTGACTTCTCCTGAGCATCCACGGATAGCTGCACTTGCCAGCATCCCTTCATCAAATCCATTGTGGTCAGGCACCTAGCTCCTACTAACCTGTCCAGTACCTCATCTTTCATAGGCATGGGGTATGTTTCAGGTACTATGATCTCATTTAACCCCCTATAATGGACACAGAACCTGGTTGTTCCATCTTTTTTCAGAATTAGCACCATTTGGACTGCCCAGGGGCTGTTGGATGCCTGGATTACTCCAAGGCCCACCACTTCCGGTAGCTCTTTCTTCATTGTTTTATTTATTGTCTCCAGCATCTGATATTACATTTGCCTTGTGGGCTTCTCTGCAGTGGTTTTAACCTCATACACTGTGAGATCAGTGCACCCTGAAATGGTACTAAAAAACAGAGTAAAGCCTTTGAACACTTCCCTCATTTGGTTTGCTTCTCTGGGTGTGAGAGCCTCAAACATCGTCACAGTACTCCAGAAGTAAAGATGAGTGAATTTGTGGATTTTCCTCATTTCACAGAGTTAATCCGTGGTGTGAAACCAAAATTTCCCCTCTCAAAAAAAAAAAACTCTGCAAAATGTGGAGTTTGAACTCTGCATTTTGCAAAGTTATTTTTTCCAGTGTCTACTGCCCTCCCGATGATCACTGTCCCAAACTCCTAATGTCAGATTAAATTCCCTGAGTCAGTGGTCCCCAATCACCAGACTGATGCAAATTAAATTTCCTGCTGGTCCCACCCCGGTGATCGCCAGCTGATGTTGAATAAAATTATATTTCCATGGTGTCTAGTAGACCCCCTCCCTATCGCCCTATCCACAACTGTTGTCCATTCCTGGTGTATAGGGGCCCCCACCCCAACAGGTAGGTCCCCCACCCCTCCACCCTCCAACCCCGTGAGGTGACCAGCACAGCCCTCCTCTCCACCACAGTGACCCACCGTGCTGAGCTGGAATGAATGAGCAAGCTTGTACAAGTGCACGCTCATTCACTGACAGCTCAGTAGGATGGATAGCCATGGTGGAGAGTGAAGAACTGTGCTGGTCACCAGTCGAGGTCAGAGGTGAGAGCAGGGTCAGTGGGGCACTGGGTGGAGGTTCGCTACACCAGAAATGGACATAATTTGGGGATAGGGGATAGGGAGGGGGTCCACTAGACACCAGAGAAATATAATGTTACTCAACATCAGGCCAGCAATTGGTGGTGGGGGAACCACTAGACACCAAGGAATTTAATTTTACATTGGGCTGATGATTGGCAGGGAGGACCACTAGACACCAGGGAACTGAATTTTACAAAGGGAGTTCGGGACAGCAATCACTCGGAGGGGGGGAGACCATTAGACACCAGGGAATTTAACTTTATATGGGGCCGGCGATTGGCGGGGGGCACTAGACACCAGGGAATTTTAATCATCGGTGGGGGGGGGGGGTTACCATTTCTAACTTCTCCTTGCTTTTGGGTTTTTGCCATTTTCCCATAAAATAACCCCAAAGCAAGGCAAAGGTACAAATGATGAATTTTAATCAAACAGAAAAACTTCACGAAATTACCAATGGAGGCAGATGTGGTGACTTCACTGGAAATTCACCAGTGAAAGGTGAATTAAAACTTTGTTGCATCTCTACCATATCCGAGCAGGCTCCTCCTGATCTGCATCTGCTGCCCTGCAAACCATAAGGGCAATGTCAGCATGGTCATGATAGAGTTTCATCATATTTGCATGCAAGACCCACTGAGTGCACCTCTTATTAGGCAACTCTATGATATGATCCACATCATTCACCTGGCATATGACCTCATAGGGTCCCTCCCATGTTGCCTGCAGCTTGTTATGCTTCATGGGTGAGTAACATTACCTTCTGCCCTATGCTGCATGTTTAAGCTCTGGCCCCTGTAGCATACCAGATCTTTTGCTTCTGTTATGCTGCAGCTAAGTGGTCCTGAGGAAATCCATTAACTCCTTAAGCCAGTCCCAGAAACTCAGGACATTGTCCACAACAGACTCTCTCTGAGTGGCAGTAGAGCCTTCCCACTCCTCTCTAACTAAATTTAGGGTCCTCTGACCCATCTAGCATGCAGGAGCTGAAAAGGGCAAAATGTCCAATGACTTTGGTGGGACTTCCAAGTATGCGAACAGTAAGTGGGGTAGGAATTTGTCCCAGTACCGTTTGTGCTGTTCTGCGAATGTGCAAAGCATATTTTTTACTTGCATTAAATCGCTCAACTAAGCCATTCATTTGTGGGTGATATGGGGTCGTATGCAATGGCTATACCACTCATAGCTTCCACAACTCTATCATCACTTCAGTCATAAAGTTTGCACCCTGATCTGACAAAATCTCCCTGATAAATCCAACTCTACTGAAAATCCTTAGCAGCTTAGCCGCTACTTTCTCTGCCTCTATGTATGATATGGTTTCAGCTTCCGGATATGAAGTGGCATAATCCACTATGATCAGAATGTACTTCTTTCCCCTTGAGCTAGGCATAGCCAGTGGGCCCTTGATATCAACACCAACCTGATAAAATTGTTCCTGAGTAATAGGGAGTGAAACCAGGGGAGCCTTTGCTTGATCCCATTTCTTCCCTACACACTGATACTCTGGGCATGAATGACACTAAACCACATTGTTTGTACAGCATCAGCCAGTGAAATTTCTGGAGCAAATACCTCTTTGTCTGTTTAACCCTTTGATATCTGGACAGAAGGATTTGGTGTGCTAAATCCGGGAGGGCTGTTCGGTATTCCTGAGGAACCATAATCTGCTTACACACATTCCACTCCTCAGGTATGTCCTTAGGAACCCAATTTCTACATAAAATGTCTTTCCTAAAATATTTTCTGCAGCTCCTCCATTGCAGAATCATTGCTGCTGCCAGCAGGGTAACCTATGAATAAAGCCACTCAATATGAGCGATTGAATATGGGTAAAGTCAGAATAGCGAATGTGACTTCGGCGATGTGTGCTTAATAGCTATGGTTATTAAGAGCACATCATAATTTGATCTGCTACATTCTGTGGTTGTTTTGGAAGGTTAGTGTAGGTTTGGTTTTGGGGTTGGTTTCAAGCTGGCCATTTGGTGTGCTGGCTAACGTCACCGCCTTTGAGACAGGCAACCCGGGTTTGGGACTGGTTGTGCTGCAGAAAATATTTTGTTTGTTACCTGGTACTTGTGTTTTGTTTTTTTAGTTCCGTACCCCGCCGTTCTGACTTTGCCCCCGCCAATAGGTTGCCCCACCAATGTTCCTCCCCTTCCTCCATCTGTCATGATGTAGACTCCCCATCCAAGTTTGCCACTCTCCCCCATTGACATGCCCCCACTGGAATTGATGATTTTAAGCTTTGGGGGTGTGGGTGTAAAGCCCCCCACAATAAATGTAGAGAAGTATTGTTGTTTTTAGCGAGTGAGTGGTAGCCTCACTGTTTGTGATTGGCGTTATGGTACACATTGCCCATTGTTGTTGTAAGCGCCATTATGCTGTTGCTCTAGTCACATGGTACCATGGCTACAGCTTCCAGAGATCAAGTGGCACAATCCACTATGATCAGAATGTACTTCTTTCCCCTTGAGTTAGGCATAACAACATCCACAGCAACCCAATAAAATTGTTCCTTAATAATAGGGAGTGGAATCAGGGGAGTCATTGCTCGATCCCATTTCTTCCCCATACATTGATACTCTGGGCACTCTGATACTCTGGGCATGAATGACACTAAACCACGTCTTTTGTACAGCGTCAGCCAGAAAAAGTTCTGGAGCAAATACTCTGTCTGTTTCCCCCCTTGGTGTCTGGACTGGGGAATTTGATGTGCTAAATCCAGGAGGGCTGCTCAGTATTCCCGAGGAACCACAATTTGCTTGCACACTTTCCACTCCTCAGGTGTGATCTTAGAAACCCAATTTCTATATAAAATGTCTTTCCTAAAATATTTTCTGAAGCTCCTCCATTGCAGAATCACTGCTGCTGCTGGCTGCCAACAGCTTAAGTGCAGCTAGAGATGGGCCTGCTAGCTCAGCCTTCTGTAACTTCTCTCATGAAACCTCTCCCAGCTTTGTCTTCCTTGCAGATGGCTGCAGCTGCTGCCTATCGGTGAGGTCTCCCTCTACTGATTTCTGTGTCAGTGAACTGCAGAGCTTTCTGGCACAGCCTTTCCCTATGCCTCAGCAGTGGGAGGTGTTTTATCTGACTGCTGTGACCCCTTGGGCTTAGCGGCCACACTATCTGGTACAGGCCTGAGGTTACGAACATCTGTAGGTAACCAGGAAGCAACTACATCTTCCCTCTTCATTCCCTTCCCACTTTGGGAGTACTCTGGCCTTTGGAACTGTGATCTAGAGGTAAGGATCAAATTTAATGGAGGCACCCTTCCCAGGTAGGATCTTATCCAGTCGTACCAGCTCCTGCTGAAAAACTGTGACACTGGTCCTGGTGTTCTTCAGTCCTTCTGTTAAGGTATCGTTCACTCAGACAGGCTTCAGATATTTCTGAATATTCCTGAGAATAGCACTTGAGACACATTTTACCACGTGCTGCTCTTATTTTATTTTAGTTTTTGTTGACCGGGAAGGAGGTTTAGACAATGTTTTGCCTATTTTCAGCCTCGTCCCGGAGGAGGGGTATACAGATGGATGCCAACTGAAATTGAACCAGATATTTTTAAGCTGTTTGTGGTATTTTTAGTGAATGGGGGAAATTTGGCCAGGGCACTGGGGAAATTCCCCTACTCACCTGTAAGGGAA
The DNA here is from genome assembly GCA_016271365.2 of Neoceratodus forsteri. Lineage (NCBI taxonomy): Eukaryota > Metazoa > Chordata > Ceratodontiformes > Ceratodontidae > Neoceratodus > Neoceratodus forsteri. The sequence continues at coordinate 961,305,649 of CM028132.1, read as the reverse complement.
TTGCTGGCCATCAGCAAGATAGCCACTAGGAGTGGGAGCTGTGAAGAGATGGACATCCTGGAGTCAGGGGAAGCAGGCCTCCTCCCCTGCACCTTCTGTATCAGAGGCCAAAAATGTTGTTAATAATGAGGATACTTTCGAGGATATCTATGAAGAAGGTATAGAGGATATTTTCTTAGCGACGGAGGATTTGAGTGAAAAACCTATTTCCAGTAAGGAACAGTCCCAAAATGAACAAGTGTTGGTGATATTAATTACCGAGGAGGAAAATCAGCTTCAAAAGAAGAAATAAACTACAGGAGGATATAAACAAACTGCAAGCAGTGTGAGCGTGTGTCACTGGGTGTGGCACTGCTGTCAAACCACATTCCTCTATCTCTGACACAGTACAGATGAACGAAACACAAAAAACAACACACTAGGTAATCTCTAATTCAGACTGCAATTCAAAAGTCAAAATGGCTGGCAGTGGAAACACCAATGATGTTGTGTGCCAAGAGCCGAAAGAATTAGTTGGTGGTGCAAATGTAAAGATGTCTAATGCGGAAAGCACAGCTAAAATGGAGCATATCGCAGCACAGATAACTTCTGTAAATTCATGTAAGATTAAAAAAAAACAGCTTCCTCCAGAGTAAATGATCCAGGTCAAAGTCCTGTGTTTGACTTACCAGAAATGAGTGCTGCATGATCCTCGAACATTCTGAATCCCTTTCAGCCTGAAAACCCAAGCCAAAATGAAATGACTGTGTTCTCCTTCACGGCACGGGGCCTGGCGTGTAAAACTGCCATTAGGGAGGATTCAAAACAAAAAAGAAATGCTATAACTTTAGCAGAACATTACATTTCTTCTGAAATTACAGGTACTTCCAAATTTATCTCAGTAAAACCACAGTCCAAAAATTGTATTTATTTATTTAGTTTTTGCTGACTAGACAAATCCTGCCTATTTTCAGGCATGACCCGGGGGGAGTGGGATACAGATGAATGCCAACTGACCTTGAACCAGATTGTTAGTGGTATTTTTAGTGAATGAAGGAAATTTAGCCAGGACACTGGGGAAATTCCCTTACTCTTTTCGATAAGTGCCATGGGATCTTTAACATCCACCTGAACTACCACTAATCCAGGCAGATGGGACCTCGGTTTAACGTCTCATCCAAAAGATGACACCTCAGAAGTGCAGCACATTTCTCATGCTGCGCTACAGTGTCAGTACTGGGATATTAACCCAAGTGCCAGATGTGGGAACTGAACCCACAGCCCTCTGATCTCCCGGCCTCAGAGGCGAGTGTGCTACTTAACGAGCCACTGACACTTCTAACATCATCATCATCATCATGAAAAATACATAATCGAATCAGCCTCTGTCCACAACTTAGGCAATTCAAGCCATCTTTGCAGTCAGCCCTGCTCCTATGGACTCCTTTTCACAATGGTCCCCTGAAAAAGCCCTTGTGGAAGCTGGGTGGACCAGATTAGAAAATGGGCTGTGCCTGCCAGACCTGAGCTGGACTCCAAGCCTTCTAGTCTCCCCTGAATGGAATCCTCAATTTACCTACCCAGCCAGAAAACCAAAATGTGGAGAAAATACCTCCTCAGACAGACTTTAAAACTACACCAGAAAACAACCTATAGGGGCAAAAAAAAATGATGACACAGGGCTTAGAGACCTGCCTCCGCCCTTGGTTCCTGAAAAGGTGTACCCAACTATCAATACAAGCCAGGATTCAGATGAAAGGGCCCAAGAAGAATCCAACCACCAGAAACCTTTATTATCAGAACTGTTCCAAAAATTAAAAAAAAAGCTGCCCCTAGAAGGCATGCTGTAAGAATTAGATACAAAGTAGGGATAGAAAATAGGCCAGATAGGCATTATGTAGGGAGGACCCTTTTGAAAGAATCCTTGCACTTTACACCCAGAGAAGTATTTGCCTTCATTATTATACATCTGGTGAAGACAACTATGACATAAGCTTCCACTCTTCTTATGCTTTAGAATTGTTTTGGGAGAGGTACCATCAAGTAAAATTCTCCCCTCTGTGGACCCCCTTCTTTGTGATTCCCCTAACAAAGCCCTTAATTAAGTTTCTAACAGTTATGTTTAGGAATGAGGGGGTCCATGTGGAGGATATAACATATTGGTTAAATCAGAAATGCGAGGTCTTAAGTGTCCCTGAACCAATCCTAGATTAAGAACTGTTTTGGACTGGGAGCTGGAAATACAAATTAAGCTGCGCTAAACAGATTCTGGGATAGAACACATCCCAAATGTTTTCTTCTTAGGCATGGATGGGGGATTGCTTTTATGCAGGCCAGCCTAGGGGCTGCTACAAATGCGGATCCAAAGCTCACCTATCAAGTGTTTGCGATAAACCTAGGTTCGATAACTGTGGAGAGGTAGGTCACATCAGTTTGCAATGTGCCAACCTCACCAAATGTGAGCTTTGTAAGGAGATAGATCATGTCTTCAGAGAATATTCCTGGGCAGCCAAAAACAAGGCCTCATGTATGAGCCCCTATTTGCTCAATCAGCAGGCACAGGATGCAGCTTCCTCCACTGAAACTGGAGCACTCCAGGAAGCACCCACTCCCCCATCCAAGCCTCCACCACTTCCTCTCCCTTGGGAAGAGGCAAAACAATGGCAACAGTTTCCTTCCGTCCAAAGGAGAGAAAAAGGGAATTTCTAAAGACGAGGATTGGATCCCCTCAGCAACAACCTCAGACCTCTTTATCCCTGTCTGCTATTCCGATTCCACAAGGGCACCAGTAAAGGAAAAAACAGTGTTGGGACCCCCCCACCTGTCCCAAACCCTCCCCTGCTGAAAGAGTAACAAGACAAACCAAACATCCCCTTGAAACCCCAAGGAAAGACCAGAAAATCCTTATGTTCCACTCTCCACTAGTTGGGGAGACTCAGACATGGACATAGTAGAATCAGACTCCCAGGTTTTCTCACAGGAAAATGCTACCTGTACTATTGACCCAGTAAGGTACAGAGGGAAGAAAAATAAAAAAAGAAAGAAGAACCCTTTACCATGATCCCCTGATAACCGGACTCCCATCAGTCTAGGATCCCTGAATATCCACAGCATTATCAATCATACTAAAAGACAGAACACGTTTCAGTACATCCATGAATTACAGTAGGTATTGATTTATGTTTGTTGTAAGAAACATGAATGTATTCCATAGAGCAGGCCCATCTGTTTCAATCTGAATGAGCATGGGGACCCTCCTATTGGTCCTTTGGACCAGATAAAGCGAATGGCATAGCCGTTCTCTTTTCCTCTTATTCCTTTTCTCTTTCCAAACTCATACATGTAATCCCAGGAAGACTCCTAATTTTGGATGGTCTATGGTACACATCCCCTTACAGGATCATTGTGATATATGGGCTCCTAAAGAAAGCCGAGAGGGTAGACTTGCTTTCATCCCTACAACCCTATCTAGTGTACGTGGGGAGTATCCTATTAGGAAGGGATTTTAACTGTGATTTTCCTGACCCAGGTAAAAGTTCTAGAGGGAAAAAGATCTATTGTGATGAAAATGCTTTACAGAAAAATATATATTCTTGGCAGATTTAGTAAATTGCAAAAAATTCCAAGTTATAGGGTAGGTTTACCTACAAAAGGGGAAAATTCTCTCGACAATAGATCACATTTTTGTGTCCAAAGGGTTATTGCCACCCAGACTTGAAACAATCCCCATAAAACTATCTGTCTACCTCCTTTTAAAATTGTCCTTTTGGGATGAAAGGAACAGCAAACCTCCAAACAGGTGGAAATTAAATTCAGCCTGCCTCACTGACCAAAGGGTAAAAAAGGAAGTGCAACTGTTACTAAAAGCCAGATTATCAGTCAGATTTTTATATGACGATATAGGTGAATGGTAGAGGGATACCAAAGAAGACTTAAGAGTGTGGTTTATGAAATTAGGTAAACAAAAAACAAATGAAAAGGTTTTTTAAATATTTACAGCTTTGAAGCCATCTCCAATATTTGTACACCCTTTCTCATACTTCTAGGGCAGATTATTCTGCACAATTAGAGAAAGTAAAACTAAGGATGAAAGAATTTCAACACAACAGGGCCTTGACTATAACAGCCATGCTACAGTATGGTATGCAAAAATTCCCCACTGGAGATCCTATGGAAGCCTGCAAAACCAGAAGGTTAGCAACTGTTTGGGACAGTCTTATGGGTAGTAATGGTCAAATAGCTGAATCAATAGATGAACAGTTCTGTGTAATTAAAGAACATCTCCTAGCTCATGCTACAGAAACCCCTCCCACACTAGAGGAGATTGAATCATACTTCAGGATTTACCCACCCCAAATCTCCCAGATACTGGAAAGCACTTAGTGTTACCCATCACTATTCCCAAAACAGAACAAGTAATTAGGTTATTAAAACTAGGTACCTCACCAAGCCCTGATGAACTACCTTATGAGTTATATAAAGCATTCCCAGTAGAAATGGCATCCTGCCTAGAAGCAGTATGCTCATTTTTTTTTAATCCCCAGAAATATCTACTCACTTCACGGCGGGCATAGTAACATTCCTATTTAAATCTGGAGATAGACAACAAATAAAAAATTGGAGACCAATCACTGTTCTAAATTCTGATTTCAAAATCCTGTCTCAGATCCTGAACAACAGATTACACCAGAGGGCAAAATTATTAATATCTCTGACCCAGTTCAATGGCCTTCCGGACTGCAAGATCCAGGGTGCTCTAATGATTATTAGAGACATTAGAGAAAATGCCTTCATGCAAAAGAAGAAGGGTTGCATTCTATCTATAGACTTATGTAAAACCTTTGATAGGGTTTATAACTCCTTTCTCTTCGCATCTTTGGAACATTATGGTATATCCCTAGAATTCGTTAGATGGATAAGGCTTTTATATTCGACAGCTTCAGTCCAACCTATAATAAAAGGACATGTCACCTAAACCATAAAGTTATCAACAGGTATAAGGCAGGGCTGCTCCTTAAGTCCCCTTCTGTATATTTTCTCCCTCGGCCCCTTCTTAAGAAAATTAGAGTTATGCACAACATGGGATGGAATCAGGGGAAGGTATCCCAGGGACACTCTAAAGGCTCAGGTATATGCAGATGATATTTGCTTATTTTTCTCACTCAATCATTATTTAGTTATAAAATAGTGCTGTTCCAAAACCATAGCGCTAGTACAAATCATAAAATCCATAAACAATCACCTTATAAAAACAGCTGCAACAGATCAGATAAAATCAAGAAAATACCAAACCAAGATTGGATTTAAAGCTCTGAACCATCAGGCACTGTTGAATCCGGTGAGGTAGAGAATTCCACAGGGATGGGGCTGCAAATTCAAACTCACGGGCCCCATATGACTTTAAACGAACCCTGGGAATCTCTAGCAATCCCTCATCAGCGGAGCGAAGTGGCCAGGAGGAGCAATAGGGATGAAGAAGATCTTGCAGATAACTTGGACCCTGTCCGTGTAGGGCCTTATAGGTAAGAAGACTGACCTTAAAGGTGATCTGCCATTGAATAGGCAGCCAGTGCAGATTGCACAGCACCAGTGTGACATGACAGCTATGAGGCAGCCCAGTCAACAGTCTAGCTGCTGCATTCTGCACCAGCTGCAAGTGGCAGATATCAACCCCTGGTAGCCCTAGGTACAGGTCATTACAGTAATCAAGGCATGAGGTTACAAAGACATGAACTAAAGCTGGTAGGTCATCCAGCGGAACTAGGTGCTTGATCCAGGCTACATTTCTTAGATGGTAAAAAGCAGTCCTGACAACAGATGACAAGTGATGTTTAAGCATCAGCCCATCATTAAGAATCACACTCAGATCTCGCCCCCATTCAGAAGTCATCAACTGGTGACCACCGAGCCAGAGCCCTGAGGCTAACCGAGCTGATTGCCCCTCTACCCGATGGCCCGAGTCCACCACCAACACCTTGGTCTTGTCCGGGTTTAACCTCAGCCAACTGACACTCATCCAGCCCTCAATCTCAGAAAGGTAATCGTTAAAACTCATGACAGCCCCCGCCCCAATCAGACAGGACACAAAGGACAGGTAAAGCTGAGTATCATCTGCATAGCAGTGAAAACTCAGCCCATACCACCTTACAATGTCTCCCAATGGCAGCATATACACTACGAACAACATGGTGGACAGTATAGAGCCCTGTGGAACCCCACATGGCAGGGAGACCTTGTCAGAGGAATAAACCCCACATACAACTCTCTGAAATCTGCCAGTGAGGAAAGAGCGGAACTATCTGAGGACTGTAGCAGACAGTCCACAGATTGACCGCAGATGCCCAACCAACTCCCCATGGTACACCTTGTCAAATGCCACTGATAGATCAAGAAGAACCAAGATGGAATGGCTCCTCTGATCTCTAGCAATTAGAAGATCATTGAGTACCTGAACAAGGACCAGCTCGGTACTATGCCATTTCTGAAAACCAGACTGGAGAGGATCATAGATGTCGTGGATGGTCAAATGATCTTCGAGCTGCAGCGCAACCACCTTCTCAATAACCTTACCCAAAAAGGGAAGGTTAGAGATGGGTCTGTAGTTGGCAAGACAATCTGGCTCGAGAGATGGTTTCTTAAGAAGGGTTACCACTACTGCCTCCTTCAGGGTGTCTGGAAACACCCCAGAATCTAACAAACACCAGACTATCTCAGCAGGACTGGGCCAATAGTCTCAACACATCCCACAAGGAGACGTGTTGGGCCAGGGTCCAAACCACAACAGGTCGGCTGCAAAGACTGGATAATCTTCACGACATCCATGATCACTGGCCGGCTAAAGTCAAACCAGATGGACCAAGGAGCTGCAACCTCCCACTGATCACCAGCTGCCCCATTGGAGTGTCCGGAGCGAATCTCAGACCTGATGTTGGCAACCTTATTGGCAAAAAAGGAAATTAATTTGTCGCATTTCCCTTGCGACAAAGCACTTCAGGACTGCAGACAGACCGGATTGCATAGTCTGTCTACAGTTCAGAAAAGCTGGTTGGTTTTGTGCTACAGCAATCTCCCTGGACAGGAACTCTGCCTTCTTATGGGAGATAGCCAATTGATAGTCCTTATAATGGGCTAACAATCTAAGTCTGTCAGCATCAAGGCCTGATTTTCGCCAGCGACGCTCCAGCCTTCGTCCCACTTTCCTCAGCTCCCTCAAGGTCCCATCAAACCAAGGGGATCAAGGTCATTGGGTAAGGGGATGAACATGGACAGGAATGAGAGAATCCAAAGCCCCAGTCACAGCATCATTTTAACTCCGGACTAGGGCATCTGGAACACCGCTATCCCTCGACAGTCCTGATAGGTCCAGTACAGCCAACAGGCCATCAGGGGATAAACCCTTTAAAGGGCGGTACCGGACCATCTCCGTAGGGGTAGACCTATATGGGGGGGCCTGGAAATTGAACATTATGGTGTGATGGTCCAACCAACTGACTGGCTCCACCACCAGATCAGAGGTTTCCATATCCAGAAGGAAGACCAGGTCCAAGGAGTGACTGTGCTTATGGGTCGCAGAGGTAATCACCTGTGAAAAACCCAGTGAATTCATCAGCTGGAGGAAGTCTTGACCAAACTGTGAGAGTTCATCATTGACCCAAGTATTGAAGTCCCCCAGCACCATCCATCTGGGGGACTCCAACACCATGTCGATGATGAAGTTCACGACTTCCTGCAGGAATTGCTTCTCACCTCCAGGTGGATGGTAGATGAGAAGAATCCTGTACCCTACACTTTGCCAACGATACATTCAAAGGACCGTGTCTCCCCCACTGGCAACTCCACAAGGCTCAATTACAATCTAAAACCAATGGCTACTCCCCTGCCCCTGCGATCCAACCTCGGGTGGTGTATCACCGAGAACCCATCTGGAATTACTGACTCTAAAATAGGGCCATAATTTTCATCCAGCCAGGTCTCGGTGATGCAGGCCAGGTCTGATGATCCGACAAGATCAGCCATCACTGCCGTCTTGTTCTTAATAGACCTGGCATTGCATAGCATCACCTGGGTTGGATGAGACCCCGAGGTCGTCCAAGTCATCTGCCCACATACAGTGGATCCCTTGGGTGTGGGGACTAGAGAGGGAAAACCCCTATCAAGAACCCATTTCACCACAGGGTGCCCCCTAGTCCCCACTACTTCAATCTGGCCGCTTTGTTCCACTCTCCTGGGAGGTCTGCAGCCCCCACCCCATACCTTCTTCTAACAATCCCCAATGCACAGCAATGAGTATAAACTTTGGCCGGCAATTGAGGGCAGTCAAAGGGGCAGAGGCTATGGAGTTCCAGAGGAGAGTAATGCCTGATGAAGACAGCCCCCTGCCAACACATCATAAAACAAATAAACCAAACAGATTAAAATACAGAAAACAATCCACATACAATTGCAAATAGATACATAATCACACCAAAATAATCAATATATTTAACAAATCAAATCAAACAAAAATTAATAACTATATAAAAACATTTCACTCCCACCATCACGTGAAGTAAAATCAACTACCCATTTAACAAACAAAAATTAAAAAATAGTGAAGTCAAAGTTGCAGAAGTCCAAAAAGGCAGTCATCAAAATCTCTTTCCTTTCTAAAGTCCAGAGGGCAGAAACAGAATCAACTCTCACTTGATTCAGTTCATAAATCCCAAAAGGAAAATATTTTGGCCTCAGAGCCTCTCACACCCTAGGGCCATAATCAAGTTAATACTAATTATAAGAGTACTTTCCGCAACCACAGTTCAATAATGCAGGTTTGGATAAAATAATAAATGAAATTTAGGGTACTCTCACCACCCAGTCCAAATTGAAGTAGCGATCAAAACTTGAAAATCTGGATCGAAACTTGCCACAGTTCACGTTTTGCTGTAGAATTTCCCTGATACAGCCATTCCTGAGAGAATAAATCAAAAAGTCATTCTGCCAAACTCTGACCTACCCCGAAGGTGATAATAGTGTCAAGGAAACACCTCCACCAAAACTACCGGAGCCAACCGACCTTAGACAGGCAGCTCATGGTAGCTCAAAGGGGACTAGCCAGATGCACACCCTTTGGTCGGCACCCCCATCACCCACAGAAGAGTTCTCAGACCCACTACCAACCCCAGGGCAAGCCGGCCCAGCTTGCCAATCCACCACAGCCTTTACAGCTGTTTTTCTCAAATGTTGTAGGGCAGCAGACTAAATCCAGTAACAAATGTTATACATAGTTACTAAAATCTCATGGGTGGCTAGGCATGATTGACCCAGTAACCTTCTTTCATGCCTTATTCATATCTCAATCTGGAAAAATTGGTCTTGGCCCTACTGAAACCTAGCAATACAAATGGTTCCAAAACAACCTATCAGCCTGTATCCAGATTTGGGGCAATGACCCTCCGAAACGAAACCCCTCCCCCCACTTACAGATCCTGGAATACTCTAAACCAACAGCCTAGAAATTGTATAAATGGGGCCTAACAAAAACCCAGATATGTCAAAATTCCAGAAAAAAAACTGTACAATATAGTAATTTCTAAAATACACCCAAAAGAACCTGAGTTCAAGCATTGCCCTCCAGAACTAAGGGGGAGGGTCTTATAGTGCATAAAAACCCTAGAATCCCAGTCGACATGTGGAAAGTCTTATGGCTCACAATGCATGGTAGACTAAATATAAGAGGGAATTGTAAGCACAAAGTTGTGGAGGAAAGAAATGGCCCTTATGCAGCCTGTATAGCACAAGAGGAAACAATGGATCACTTCTTGTTTAATTGTCCATACAGTATGTGAAACCCCTATGGGAATATCTACCAAAAAACAGATTTTTTTTGGCTATTAAATTTGACCTATGAGAGCCTAGTGTCAGGGAACTATCCACACTCAAGCAAGAATTTTGATGATGACACACTAGCTGTTTTTTTTTTTTTTTTTGCTGTATAAAATTTTATATCCGTCAGGCAAGATGTCCGTGGACAATACACCAGAAAATTATGCCATATGAAACTGTCAGTATCCTAATTAATAAAGCAATGAACTCTGTGTATACAATAGAGAAGGGGAAAAAAATGACTCAAAAAAAGTATTTAGATGGTGAAATTGTTATTAAATACAGATAAAAAAAGAGGCCATCTAAGGAGAACATTAAAAAATAACAGAAATGTAAACAGGAAAAACAAATGAGTAGTTAAAGTACAGAGTGTCTTTAGGAGTGCTTAAAGATAAAAGTGATATTCTTTTAAATCTGTAAATATATGTCATATGTATATTGTATATAATTCCTTGATGTGATTTCAAATAAAAATACACCTACTCTTTTCGAGAAGTGCCATGGGATCTTTAACATCCACCTAAACTACCACCAAAACAGGCAGATGGGACCTTGGTTTAACGTCTCATCTGAAAGTCTTCTGTGGATGTATGGCTCTCACCCTCCTCAGCGACTGTGAGGTTGACTACCTTGGGTCCCATAGTGGGGTGATTGCCTCCCCCTTGCTGTAGCTTAGTCCTATCACCCAAGGGCAGTCACAAGACAAATGCCCAATATATTGGCACACATAACACTTCCAACTTTCTACTCCTTTACTTTTAGGCACTGTCGAGATATTCCTTCTAGATTCACAGGGCTGCTGGGTTTTAGGGCCCCAATGTGTCCCACTCATCCCTTTGTTAACAAAACCCCCTTCCCCATATGTCTTCTTGTATATATCAGATCAGCTGGCTGCATACTGATTGGCCCATTCAGCAGTTTCTGCCACAGTACTGGGATTCGTAAATGTTAACCATATTTTAAGATCAGCATGCACAAATTTTAAAAACTGTTCAATGGGCATTACTTCACAAATGTTTTCAGCAGTTACAGTTTTCTTCCCATTTAAACAACTCCCTAGCAAAGTATTCAACTGCACTCTCATTTCTTTATAATTCTCCCCTGGCTGCTTTCTTAACTGTCTAAATCCGAGTCTGTAAGCCTCTGGGGATAAATCATAATGTTTCAAAATAGCAGCTTTGATTTTCACATAGTCCCTGCCATCAGTAAGCTCCAAGCATGAAAATGCTTGTCATGCCTTCCCGGAAAGCAATGGAGTCAGACGGGTTGGCCAGTACTCTGGTGCCAATTCATATTGCAAACACAATTTCTCAAATTAATTAAGAAACTCATCAATATTCATATCCTCTGTTAATTTTGGAAACAATTTGGACCCAATTGTTGAGCCTTGACTGCCCCTATCTACTCCATTACTTACCTAGTCCAGTGTCTGATGCTACAAAAGTCCTACCATCTGGAGTTCATGGTCTCTCATCTTGAGTTCATGTCTGTGTTTTTTCTCCCTTTCTTCTTCTCAAGCTGCTTCTGCCTCTCTCTTGACTTTCTCTCAGGCTGCCTCTGCCTCTTGCTGCTTTTGCTTCTCCTCTGCATATGCCTTTTTTTCCTCTCTCCTCTGCATCTAGCTTAGCTGCTTCAGTTCTTAACTTGGCAAGTCCTGTCTCCCTGTTGTTCTGCTTTTCTGCAATATGAGCTAATTCCAGCTCAGCTTGCAAGGCTGCCTCAGACTTCTCACTGAAGGGCTCCTTGGTCATCTGCTTCCAAAGCCAGAATCAGTTTACTTCTGTTCAAACCTTTATGTGGTATTCATGCGTCTTTCCTCACACAGCTGCTGGAGCTCAGGCAACCTCGTCACATCATGCTTGCCTAGCATTTCTACTCTAACTTTGTAAACCCAGATAGAAAATAAAATAAAAAAGTTAGAAGTGAGAGAAGATAGAGAGAGTTGCATTACTTGCTGTTGTATACCTGTTAACACTGCTTAATTTTGTGACTGCACCCTTAGGTACTGGATAGCCAAACTAGTTTGTTGCAAGTAAATCTCACTTTTTCATCCTCGCTGCTGCCACCACATGTGGCAATCAGAGCACTCCACAGTCCCTAGAGAGCCTCTTTCTCTCTCTCTCTCGCTCAGGCTTTTTCCACTGAGACATCTGGACTAGTGTCCTTGCTGTCAATGTCCCCTCTTTAGCAAGAGCTCAGACCCAGGTGCTCTGATGGCCCTTTCTCACCACTTTCTACCTTTTAGAGTCCCTGTAGTGAGGGTCTCTGCTCTGGGTGAGACATAATCTGCTCTCTCTGAGACTTTTTCCTATACATCCCTTTTATTCAGGTACCCTTCCCTCAGAGGTGCAGTCATAAAAATAGTTACTCCAGTCTTTAGAAAAATGACTAATGTACTAATAAACACTAGTTGTGTAACTACAATAGTAATAATCTGGTATAGCACTGTTTACATATCATAAAACCACAGTAAACAGAGAGGATTATAAAAGAAGGCCTGCACACTTGTGCAGGTTAACTCATCTATCATTCCTACAAGTTACAGAGTCTTCTTACCTCACTATCCACTAGTCCTGTTACCTCAATCTCTCTCTGCAGACACACAGTCTGGTTCCATTCCTGGACACACAGAAACCCCAGCTAAAAGAGGCAGAAGCAATCTTGGTTTAATATATATATATCTCATGCCTTGGTCAAGCAAGGCTGAAGTCACTTCCCTGTACACAGATTCATCCAATTGTCTGAAACTGATTCAGGCCTGGAATTTTCGATGATACCTGCCTTGCAATATTATCTGTCCATGGTGTCTCTGGGATTCAACTTCGCTTTGCAGATTATTTAGTATCCGAATATATGTGGTCAGATGCTGTTAAGACAGACTGCCTCCAATTCCTTTGTGAACTTACCCCCTTCCAGGAAGCCAATATAATGAAAGTCCATACTTACTTAAGAAACCCTGCTGTGTAATTGAGAATCTCCAAAAGAGGTCAGTTTTTACACCTTTGAACACTGCCTCCTGCTTCTCCTCAGTGCTACAGAAGTTACTAGCATTTGACAAAACATTTCAGACTACCAGCAAAACCTGTCTGGTCATCACAGGATGGCACAGTTTTATTTATTTATTTATTTATTGAAATGTTTAACCAGGAAGGCACACTGAGGAACAAGTTGCTTGTCTCCTGGTGTGACCTGGGGGGGAAGGGGTACAATAGGAATGAGACATTAAACATTTCAAGTTACAAGATCACCATTAGCATACAGTTGTAAGGCAGGAGTTTCAAACAGTGTCACAACAGTGTTGTGCATAATAAGTAGAAAGAGTGGACAATAATAAGTGCCAGGTCAATAAGTAAACAAGTGCTTACATGAAAAAAAAGGGGGAAAGGAGAGGGAAGGGTGAGATGGGAGGAGGGGGAAGAGTCGTGTCCCTGGAGACCCCTTCAGGGGATAAGGCAGTGTCCCTGAGAAACCCTTTGAGGATATGGGGAACCCTGCAAGGGGGCTGTGCAGCTAGACAGAAAGGGGTATAAGGCTGTAGGGATTTAAAGATGGACGAAAGAGAAGGAGAAGGTGTGACTTAATGCTAGGAGGAGGAATAGGACCTAACCCAAGAGAAGACTCTTCAGGATGTGGGGTACTCTGCAAGGGGGTTGGGGAAGGTTAGTAGATAAGGATAAAGACAGTGATAGGAGAGGGAGGGAGTGAGAATTGAACCCTTGAGGGGAAGAGAATTCGCACCTTTGGAGGGGATGGGGCCTAATCAATAGTCCATCAGGATGCATTGGACCCTGCTAGTAGTCATGGAAAGCCAAGATAGTGACTAGATAGAATGGGGAGATACACTTAGGCTCAGTTTGACGCCTTCAGGATGCTGGGAACCTTGCAAGGGGACTGAGATGGCCAGGGAGAAAGGTACATGGGGGAGGGGAAGGACAGGAGACAAGACTAGGTGCAGCAGGCCCCCCTCAGGATGCTGATAACCCTGCAAGGGTTACTGTGAAGACTAGGGAGACAGGTAGATTAGGGAAGGGAAGGAGAGGAGACAAGCCTAGGCCCAGTAGGACCCCTTCAGGATGCTGAGAACCCTGCACGGGGACTGCGAAGGCTAAGGAAAAGAGGTAGAATGGGAGAGGGGAAGAAGGGGAAGGAGAGGAGACATGCCTAGGCACAGTAGGGCCCCTTCAGGATGCTGAGAACCCTGCAAGGGGACTGAAAAGGCTAGGGTGACAGGTAGATGGGGGAGGGGGAAGGAGAGGAGACAAGCCCTTTAGGATGCTAAGAACCCTGCAAGAGGACTGCAAGTCTAGGGAGATAGGAGGGATGGTGGTGGAAGGGAGTAGATGAGAGATATGAGCCTCTTGGGTGGGTAGGAGACGGACCCATGGAAAGCATTCAGGGTTCCTTACATTCTGTGAGAGCTCAAGGGAGGTCAGTAAGAGGAAGCAATTTGGGGGAAGGGGATGAGAGCTAGAAATTTGGGGGGTGGGGTGCACAGGGTAAAATGAAGGTGACGGTAGAGGGGTAGGGTTTGTCCAGGACTTAGAGGAGGGAATATGGGAGGGACATGGCAGGAGCAGCTAGGTGCAAGGTAATTATTGAGGGCAGAGCTGATGGAGTAGGCAGAGGATGAGTGCAGGATCTGAGGTGGGAGGGAATTCCAAATTTTTGGGAGGTGGTGAGAATAACTGGATTGGATGATATGTGTGGATCTGCAGGGATTACCAGGGTGCTGGAGTCAGTTGGTCTAAGGGAATGGGAGGATGGGGGGTTACAAAGGAGGAAGTGAGGTAGGAAGGGAGCTCACCCAACCAGTGCTTGGAGGTGAATTTAGCACAGCAGGAGAGTAGCGTATTTGTAAGAGAGGGAAAGGATAGGGCACGATAAAGATCAGTAGTGGTGGGTACGAGGGGGGGGGCATCCAGGGCAAAGCAGCAGAAGGAATTGAAGAGGGCGTCCAGTCACAGTGGTCAAAAATGGGCAGTATCATCTTCTAAGCAAGTTCACGACTAGCCATAGGAGGGATGCAACTATGGTTCCTGAACAGGGTACCAAGCTTGGGGCACAGTTTTTTTTCTGGATGGTGTCAATATGTCCAGAGAAGTTTAGGTGCTGGTACAACCAAACACCTAAGTAACTGAAGGAGGATGTGTCCTTAAGTAAAGTCTCGTCAAGGATGTGGAAAGTGGATAGGGAGGGAAGCCTAGAGAGTCTCTGTCTTGTGCCATAGGTCATGGAGACAGTTTTCTTGATGTTGAGGAAAAGCTGATGGTTAGCAAATCAGAGCAGAACCATGTCGAAGTCTTGCTGTAAGCTGGTCGTAACCTCAGCAGGACAGGAGCCAGATGCATACAGGACTGTATCATCGGCATACATATGTATAGTGGAGAAAGGGGAGCAAAGAGAGGCAAGGTCATTTAAGAAGATGGAGAATAGGAGGGGCCTAATACAGAGCCCTGGGGGATGCTAGTGCTAATCAGGAGGGGAGCGGAAGTGGTGTCCATCATTTTAACTGATTGTGTTCTGCCAATAAGGTAAGCCTTGAACCAGTTTGTGGCAAAGGGAAGTAGGCCAGCTGCAGGGAGTGAGTCGAGGAGAAGTGAGTAAGAGACAGTGTTGAAGGCCTTGGCCAGGTCAACAAAAATGGCCACGGTAACTTGGCCATTGTCCATCCCAGTTAGGATGGAGTCTGTGAACTGTAGGAGAGAGGTGGTGGTTGAGTGTTTTTTCTTGAAACCAGACTGGAAAGGGGTGAAAAAGGAGGTGTCAGATAGAAAAGAGGTGAGTTGGGAGAGGACAATGTGTTCTTGAAGTTTGGCAAGGGTAGGGAGGAGAGAAATGGGGCAATAGTTGCCAAGGGATGAGGGGGCACTGCTTTTGGGTAGAGGGAGGACCACTGCATGTTTCTATGAAGAGGGAACCAAGGCAGTAGAGAATGAAAGATTTAGGATTATTGAGAGGGGGTAGGCAATGGCCGAAGCAGAGAGGGAGAGGAGTTTTTGTCGAGGCCGTCAGGAGGTACCTTTAGAGGGTTGGCGGTGAGAAGGCACTTAGGCCATTGATTGGGGTTACAGTTGCAAAAGAGAAGGGGAGGTGGGAGGAGAGGAGGGGCACACCAGTAGAGGGTAGGGAGGGGGGAGGGGGATGGGTAGGAGGGGAGGGATTTCAGTAGCTCTGTGGCTCAGGTGGTATAGTAGGAGTTAAATTCCGGAGCTACGGCTGGTGGGTCGGACACTAGAGAGCTATTTACTTTAAGTACCGGGGGAGAGAGAGCTAGATGAGGGGGTAAATAGAACGTGGACCACCTTTCAGAACTTTGAAGAGGAGTTTATGTTGGTGATGAAGGCAGATTTGAAATATTTGGACTTGGCTAACCTTGTAGCCCTGGTGTAAGCGTTTTGGAGCATGCAGTAGTTTGCGAGGTCACTAGGATGCTGGGTAGCTTTATGATGCTTCCAGGCTCAATCTCTAGCCCCGAGGCAGGCCAGAAGTTCAGGGGTTATCCAAGGTAAGTGGTTACCTCTGACTCTGGTTTGTTTGAGTGGTGCAAAGGCGTTCCAGTTTACAAGAAAGATTTCTTTGAAGTAGGCAAGGGCCTTATCAACCGGGGGAGGGAGGGAGGTTGGGGGGACCAGTCAGAAGTGGCAAGATTACTCAGGAGAAGTTCAAGATCAAGAGACTTGAAAGAGCGTAGTTGTATGTTTTTTGTGGTGAATTAGTTCTGTGGGCTTTCCTAACTATAAATATTAGGTTATGGTCACTGAGAGCACTAGGAAGGGTGCCAGAGGTGATGATGTGGTGGGGGTGGGAGGTAAGGGCCCAGTCGAGTAGGAAGTGTTGTTGTGTCTTGCGGTTTGGGCAGGTGGGTTCAGAAATCAGTTGGGAGAGGTCTAGAGCTCCAATTTTGTTTTTAGTTTTGGTAGTTTTAGGTGACAACCAATTTATATTGAAGTCCCCTAGGATGAATCATTCTCCAGAACAAGCAAGGAAGTGATGGAGGTTAGGAGGTCTACTGCAACAGAAGGATGGACATTTGGGTGGCAGTATATGCTGGCTATGAAGATTGGGAAAGTGAAGGGGAGGGTCACATGGATAGCTAGGGCATCATGGATCTCAAGATTGGAGGATGAGTAGATGATGGAATATTGGATGGCGGCTAGGACATAAATGGCCACACCACCACCCCTGCCAGCACGGTCTTGCCTTAGCAGTGAGTAGCCAGGAATGGAGACCGAGTGGTCAGGGATAGTACTCTTTAGCCAAATTTCTGAGATGATTAGAATGTCTGGTTTTAGAGTGCACACCATGGTCTGAATCTGGTCTATTTTTTGCAATAAGCTGCAGGTGTTTAGATGTAGGATCTTTAAGCCCTTTGAGAGGGCTGAGAGAAGAGAGCGGGGGGAGGTAGTAGAGGAGCTAGGGGCTATAGGGCCTGGGTTGCGGTGGATATCCCTGGCAGAGAGCAAGAGGAGAGCAAGAATGAGAAAGTGGAGCTATGGGTATTTTGAAGGGGCTGGCAAGGAGGTTTGGAGTTTTGAGGAGAAGGGAGTGGATGAGTGAAGAAGAAGAAGGTGGAGAACCGCAGTGAAAGTGGACACCATTATCAAAGCCGCATGAGGAATAGTGCTAGAGTGAGAACATATTTGAAATGGGGGAAGGAGTGATAGCATGGATGTGGGTAGGGCATTGGAGATAATAACTGATGGGGGTGGGAGAGTTATTAGAAATAGATGAGTAGTGAGCAAGTAGAGGTGGTAAAGAGAGTGATAAGCACAGAACACGGGGGAGAGAGGAGAGTAGGGGATGCATTGTTCATAAAGGCAGAGAAATCAGTGAAAAATTGATTTATGAACAGGAAGAATTTGTGAGCAGAGAGGGCGGGGGGCTGGTCAGATGGAGGGGTAGCTGTAGTTTAGGAGGTATCTATATGAACAACAGGCAGGGATCACTTTAGATAAAGATTGTGTCCCTCTAGTGGCAGTGCAATATAACTTGCTAATGGGGAACTGGTGCTTGCAAGGACCAGTGTCCAAATGTTCTGCTTGAAGAAAACATGCT
Organism: Neoceratodus forsteri; assembly: GCA_016271365.2. NCBI lineage: Eukaryota > Metazoa > Chordata > Ceratodontiformes > Ceratodontidae > Neoceratodus > Neoceratodus forsteri. Next base: position 961,287,754 of record CM028132.1, on the reverse strand, counting down.
AACCAATGGCAGTCCAGGGGTTTTCCATGGGAAATAAGCCAGTGGGAAACAGAGGTTTGGATCTGAGTAGGCAAGAAGAGCAGCAGCGGGTATACCTGATTTTCTCTGCAGCAGGAGGCTGAGTACGGCTGATGGCTCCAAGGAGTGAGCCACAGCTGCAGGTCTGGAGGAGGGAGCCCAGTCAAGGGCAAGTTTCTGATTTTCTCTGCGGCAGAAGGCTGAGTACAGCCAATGGTTCCAAGGAGTGAGCCATGGCTGCATGTCTATAGGAGGGAGCCTGGTCAAGGACAAGTTTCTGATTTTCTCTGTGACTGGAGACTGAGTATGACTGATGGCTCCAAGGAGCAATCCATGGCCACTGGTCTAGAGGAGGGAGCCCAGTCAAGGGCAAGTTTCTGATTTTCTCTTCGGCGGGAGGTTCAGTATGGCCGATGGCTCCAAGGAATGAGCCATAGCTGCTGGTCTGCAGGAGGGAGCCTGGTCAAGGGCAAGTTTCTAATTTTCTCTGCGGCGGGAGGCTGAGTACAGCTGATGGCTCCAAGGAGCGAGCCACAGCCACAGGTCAGGAGGAAGGAGCCCAGTCAAGGGCAAGTTTCTGATTTTCTCTGTGGTGGGAGGCTGAATATGGCCAATGGCTCCAAGGAGCAAGCCACGGCTACAGATCTGGATGAGGGAGCCCAATCAAGGGCAAGTTTCTGTGGGAAAGCAACAGTGAAGGCAACAAACCACTGTGCAAAAGAAGTGAGCAAAACAGGAGAAAAAAAGACTGCTATGGTTCTCAAGAAAAGTGGCTGAAATGGGTAACACTAAAAAGGTAGCATTTAGGAGGTATAAAGAGACACAGAGGGAAGAGGATAGGATGTGTAGTATGAGAAGCAAAGGGAAACAGGAAAAGTAATGAGTGCAAAGGTGAAAATTGAGGAAAGAATAGCCAAAGGAGTAACTAAAGGTAACATGACTTTTTTTAAGTGCATAGGTGAAAAGAGGAAGACTAGGGAGGAACTCTGAGGTTATGACTGGCAGGGGGGACCATTCACAGGAGGGTCAAGAGAAAGCAGATATCCTAAACCGATACTTTTATTCAGTCTTCACATAGGAAGAGGAATGGGATGGACTGCATTAAAGTAGCAGGAACACTGGTGAGGGAGGGAGGTAGACCCAAGTCCATTTACAGAGGAGAGAGTCCTGAAAGGACTTGCAAATCTGAAAGTGAACAAAACTAAGGGGCCTGATGGGGTACACCCAAGGGTGTTGAGGGAGCACAGGAGGATACTGGTGGTACCTCTGACAGCCCAGTTCAACAACTCACTGGAAACAGGAGTGGATCCAGGGGACTGGAAGATGGTAGATGTAGTTCTACTTCATAAAAGCGGTAGCAGGGAGGAAGTTGGCAACTACAGGCCAATCAATCTGACATCAGCAGTGGGGAAGTTAATGAAGTTGCTGCTAAAGGAAAGGATTGTGGAGTATCTTGAATCCAGTGGCTTACAAGACCCGAGGCAGCATGGATTCATTTCAGATGAGCTGGAAGGGAAGGTATGCCTCTTTGCAAATTACACCAAAATCTGCAATAGGGTATACACTCCAGAGGGAGTGGAGAGAATGTGCAGAGACCTGAGAAAACTCAAGCAATGGTCAAGGGTATGGCAGCTGGGTTTCAATGTGACGAAGTGCAAAATCATGAACCTAGGGCATAGAAATCCAGAGACCAAGTATAAAATGGGGAGAGAGGTATTGGCAGTCACCAAACAAGAAAGGTGTATTGGAGTAATCATATCTTATGACCGCAAGGCGGTGAGGCAGTGTAACAAGGCAGTAGGAAGGGCCACTGTGATGCTGGGGTGCATAGGGAAGGTATCACCAGCAGAAGTAGGGAGGTGGTGTTGCCACTGTATAGGTTGATGTGAGACCCCACCTGGAGTACTGTGTCCAGTTCTGGAGACCACATCTCAGGAAGGACATAGACAAGCTGGAGGCTGTTCAGAGGAGGGCAACTCAAATGGTGCAGGGGCTGCATCAGAAGCCCTATAAGAAGAGAGTGTGAATGACCTCAGTATGTGCATAATAGAAGAAAGGAGGGAAAGGGGACATGATAGAAACCTATAAATACCTCACGGGGTGGAACAAGCTACAGGAGATGAGTATTTTTCAGAGAAAAAGATGCCCAAGAACAAGGGGACATGTGATGAAGCTGGAAGGGGGAAGTTAGGAAAGATGTGAGAAAGTACTTCTTCACTAAAAGAGTGGTGGATGCCTGGAACAATCTTCCAGCAGAGGTAGTGGGAGCAAAATCAATAGTGAGCTTCAAGCATGCACGGGATCAGTACAAAAAGAAGCATGGTTATGAGGAATGAAGCGAATACCTGATAAAGTTAAAAGAGGCCAAGAAGGCAGTCAGGAACTGAAAAGCAGACACAGAGTTGCATATTGCAGAAAGGGTCAAGGGAGGTGAAAAACAGTTCTGCAAGTACATAAGGGAAAAAAGAAGGACAAGAGGAGTATTGTTAGCCAGATGGAGGGGGCTGGATAGTAGAAAGGGGGAAGGGGAACTTGTTTAACCAGGAAAGGCACACTAAGCCAGAGCATGTTTCCAGGTGTGACCTGGGAGCACAAGAAAGTTAAGTGACTTGCTCAGGGTCACCCCCCTTTTTGCCACCCGCTCCTCCTTGCTCATGCTCTTTGACCCCTCTCTTCCCTGCCACTCTATTTCCCCTTCCCTCCTCCTCCTTCCCACTCCCTCAACTTAGCCTCACTCTCACACCTCTTAATGTGACAAAGCCATCCTTGGCTGCACCTAATCTGCTCCTCCACCCCAAGGATGCTGGGGCCATCATGCCTCTGGTCTCCCCTTAATACTTACTAAACACTGGACCACACTCTTGTAGTGCTGATTGAAGGTTATTCCGCAAGTGTTGACTGTTTCTCTTCCTTACTGCCCTAGCAACCCTATTTGTATTGAAACTGCACTTAGAAACCTGTTGTTATATAATGCTGTAACATGTATGTACCTGATAATGTTTTGTCATGTTTTGTGTCCTCTATGACTTGGAGCCTTTGTAAATGAGCCCATGGCTCAAAGCTATTAATCCTAATCTGAAATAAATATAAATATAAAAAGTGGAGGCTGGTGGGATTCAAACTCAGGTTTCCAGGTTTCCAACTCAGTAACCTTAACCACTTCGCTATACTGGCTCCTATAGAAGACAAGAAGAAGGCAGCCATTCTTAACATCTTCTGCTAAGAATTCACAGCAGAACATTGTGACCATCTGCCAGAAAGTGGCATAAAGGCTTCTGCAAATGGGATCCCAGAACTGGGACAGGTGGTACTTACAGGCAAAAGGGTTAGAAAAGGGCTTGCAGTTCTGAAAATAGGCAAGTTGGTGTGGCCAGATGAAATGCATCTAACGGTGCTCAGGAATTGGCATTGGAACTAAGTAAACCCCTAGTAGGGCTGTTCAGTCGCTCACTACAGTCTAGGGTGGATCAGAGAGGTAGGAGGATAGTGCACATGATGCCACTCCACAAGGGAAGGGACAAGAAGGAACCAGGGAATTAAAGGCCTGTCAATCTCACCTCCATTGTAAGTAAACTGATGAGTGCACTAGTCAAAAAGGACCTAGTGGACTACCTGGAGAAAAATGAGATCCAGGATAGTATGTAGCATGGGTTTATGGCAGGGAGATCTTGTCAGACCAACCTGGTAGTATTCTTTGAATGGGTAGCAAGGGCAGTGGGTAGTAGAAAAGTAGTAGACTTACTATACTTCGACTTCAGCGTAGTATTTGACTCAGTGCCACATAGATGGTCGCTGATGAAATTAGAGGTTATGGGAGTAACAAAGGATCTAGTTAGATGGACGGAATGTTGGTTAAGTGGGAGACAGCACAGGGTGGTGGTAAACAGGGTCAAATCAGTGGAAATGGAGGTCATGAGCGAGGCATCACAGGGATCAGTCCTGGGATCAGTCCTTTTTAATATGTTCATCAGTGACAGGAGAAAGAATACAGTGCAAGATGTGCCTCTTTGCAGATGGCACTAAGCTCTGAAAGAGGTAAGGGAGTTGCAGAGGGATCCAAGTGTCCTCGAAATAATCAAGGTATGGTGTTAGGACCTCCTCATGTTCCACATAAAATCCAGAGTTTCTCAGGCTTTCAAATGCTTCAAGCACACCATTTATGGAAACATATGTTAGGGCTGCTGTCATAGTTAAGTGCATAGTTCTCATCTACAGTGCAGTTCTTTAAAATGTCTGGACAGTCCTGCACCATTCGCCACAATGCCTGACAAAGATGAAAAAAACAATCCCTTGCTTGAGCTTCAGGAAACTGGGCTGCAAAAGCACGAACAGCTGCTTGCTCAAAGTCTGTCATCACCAACTGAGGTACACGATTGTAAGAGTTGATAAAGCAATGGGGCCAGATGGGGTGCACCCCAGGGTCCTTAAAGAACTAAGAGAGGTGGTGGCTGAACCTCTGGCTATCCTGTTTAGCCAATCACTGGAAACAGGGGAGGTACCCAAAGACTGGAGGACAGCAGATGTAGTCCCCTTATACAAAAGCGGGAACAAAGAGGAAGCAGGGAACTACAGACCAGTCAGTCTCACCTCGGTAGTGGGGAAGATCATGGAAGCACCACTGAAGGAGAGATTGGTGGAACATCTGGTTGTCAAAGGACTACAGGACCCATGGCAGCATGGTTTCACCAGGGGGAGGTCATGTCAGACTAACCTCGTTGGAGGTGGATCAGGGGAGGGCAGTGGACATGGCCTATCTGGACTTCAGCAAGGCCTTTGACACTGTGCCACATAGAAGACTACTACACAAACTGGGGAATATGGGTGTGGGCAGGACAGTACTGTGGTGGGTTGGTAACTGGCTGGGTGGCAGGACACAGAGGGTGGTGGTAAATGGCTGTCACTCCACAGAGGGAAGAGTGACCAGTGGGTACCACAGAGATCAGTGCTGGGACGGTCCTATTCAACATCTTCATCAGTGACATTGTGCAGGACCTAGAAGGCAGAATTTCACTGTTCGCTGATGACACAAAGCTCTGTAACAGAGTAGACACACCAGGGTGTAGACAGAATGAGAAGGGACCTGCAGAAACTTGAAGAATGGTCAGGGGTTTGGCAGTTGAAATTCAATGCAAGAAGTGCAAGATAATGCATATAGGGCACAAAAACCCTGGCACAATATATCAGTTGGGGGTGAGGATATAGCATGCACCAAACAGGAAAGGGATCTTGGGGTTATCATCTCTGATGACCTCAAGGTAGGGAAACAGTGTGACAAGGCAGCAGGTAAAGAAATAGGATGCTGGGATGTATAGGGCAGGGGCATCACCAGCAGGAAAAGGGAGGTCATAATTCCGTTATACAAGAACACTAGTGAGGCTCCACCTGGAGTACAGTGTACAGTTCTGGAGACCATACCTACATAAGGACATAGACAGGGTAGAGAAGGTTCAGAGGAGGGCAACAAAGATGGTGCATGGATTGCATCACAAGTCCTATGAAGACAGGTTGAAGGAACTGAACATGTACTCCCTGGAGGAGAGGAGGGAGAGAGAGGATATGATAGAGACATACAAGTATCTCACAGGGAGGAACAGGGTGCAGGAATACACTATTTTTAAGCGAAAAAGGTGTACCAGGACTAGAGGCATGGGATGAAGTTGGAGGAGGACGATTCAGAGGAAACATGAGGAAGAATTTCTTCACAGAACGGGTGGTGGACAAGTGGAACACCCTGCCAGAGGAAGTGGTGGGGGCTGAAACAATCACGGGATTTAAGAATGCATGGGATAGACATAAAGGAATTCTGGAGGTCAGGGGTATGGGGCAACAGACTTCTAGGAAAACATAAACTGAACTTACAAGCTCAAATGGGCAGACTGGGCGGGCCATAGGCCCTTATCTGCCGACACTGTCTATGTATCTATGTATCTATGTATCTATGTATTGTGTGAATTAATGTAACATACAATTTCATCGCCGATAGTATGGCATCTTGCAGTGCACTTGAGTTTATCATAGGCAGCACATTTCCAATAAGTTTTACCAGAGTGCACTCTCTCTTTACAGTAGAGATATTCATGGTTTGCAGGCTGCTGCTGCCCACGTTGGCTAAGCACGAATGACAAAGGCATCGTAGCAAACAAGGAAACAAGGGAGACTAAAATAATTAATTGATTTTAATGTACTGCTTGACGGATTAACTGACACCTGTGACTAATTAACTGTGCATGATTACATCGGTATTGTGGAGGACAATCAATCAGTGTGTGGCAGAATGAATGTCTAGCATTTGTATTCAATGAGATGACTATGCGGCTAATTAGTGTTTAGCTGGTTTTGCATGTGATGACATTGCCGTGCAGTAAATGTATGCACTGAAATAGTTTGCGCTGAGTTGAAATGGAACCTAGAGAGGATATCCAAGGTTTTTCAGTTGAAATTCAACAACAAAAACTAAAAGATGATATACATAGGTAACAAGAACCCCTGGATACTTGACGACAGGGGTTATAAGTTCAGAGGAAAGGGATCAGAGAGTCATTATAAACAACTCCTTAAAACAAAGTGACCAATGTAACAAGGCCTACAGTAAGGCAAACAGAACTTTGGGGTGTACTGGAAGAGATGTTTATAGCAGGAGAAAAGGGATAATACTACCTCTCTATAGATCACTGATCAGACCCCCTCTGGAATGATGTACCCAGTTCTGGATTCCCCACCTAAGGAATAACAGAGACAGGCTAGAGACAGTACAGCATAGAGTAGCCAAAATGATTTAGGGTCAACAGGGCAGATCCTATGAGGATCTGTTCAGCTCACTCGTCATGTACTCACTGGAGGCCACAAGGGAGAGGTGAGAACTAATAGAGGCCTATAAGTACCTGAATGGAATGACTAAGGTAATGTGAGGAACCATAAAGCAGGAATAGCATGTCGAAAACAAGGGGACAGAGTGAAAGCTGGTGGGGATAAGAGATTCAGAAGGGATGTGTGAAAGGTTTACTTTACAGGAAAGTGATTGAGCCATGGGACAGCATACAACAGGTGGTGGGTGCAAAAAACATTAGTGGGTTCAAGCACACATGGGACATAGTGAAGGGCTTAATAGTTACTCAAGAAGGTAGCTGTAAGGCAGAGAGCAAGGGGTGAGGTGAGGGTGAAAATCCCATCTAGACAATAGGCCATGGGGTATGGTAGGGTAAAACTGTGCTGACTGGATGGACCAATGGTCTTTTTCTGTTACCATTTTCTGTTTGTGTGTTTCTTTGCTAATAAGACACACTCACTGAATTTCCAAAACAAACTCGGGCAAGTTTCCTGTTTCAGAATCTCTTATTATCATAATATTGAGTAAGCAACTAATTTCTTGAGACTGATGCTTACAAATACCTCAGTATCACTTTTGATAGTTTTTTCCAACTTCAAGAAACATAGTGATGTGTTACGTAACTAATCTAATTCTTGGCTGGGAGATCCCCATAGGGCTACGAGATGCATAGGAAACACAAATTAACTAACAGCTCTTACTATCTGTAATAGGCTATGGTTGCAATGTACAAATTATTTATTTTTATTTATTTTAAAGTTGATAACCAGGTAAGGCACACTGAGCCGAAGCTCATTTCCAGGTGTGACCTGGGGTAGGGGGAAGGGAACAATACAAGCAAACATAATCAATTACAATTGAATAATACAGATGAGAAGAACAGCAGGTGATAAGCAGGCATACATGAGGAAAATCAGCAGTTACAGTAAATGCAGTTACAGCAGTTACAGGAAATATATGCAGTAGGGCCTATTAGTTTACCTAGTAATATTCAAATTAAATAAGAGAACCTAGTTGCACATTGGCTATAAGTTGAGATAAGGTGCTTTGTAGCAGACGGTGCACAAATAAGTGCAGTCTAGATGGAGGATACAGTAACAGGTAGTGCACAACCAGGATAGGAGAAAGAGCTGGAGTTGGCAGAATATTTGCGGGGAATGTCCTAATGTTGCTGGAGGTAGCTGGCATTAGGGAGGGTTGAAACATTGGCATGGAGGGGGTGGGAGGCACTTGAAATAGTTCCTGATGGATAGCACTGTAGGCAGGTTATGTATAGAGAGGGGAAGGGAGTTTCAGAGGGTAGGGAGACGATGGGCGAATGCTATTTTACCAGCGAGCATATAGGATGTGGCCAGGGCGAAGGAACAGGGGTCACATGAGCATAGGGAGTAACCAGTACTAGGAGCTGAGGTTAATAAGGAGGAGAGGTAGGAGGGAAGGGTGTTGAACCAGAACTTAATGATAACAGCTGTACAATGAGCCAGGCGGCAATTAGCGAGAGAAGGCAAAGAGACAGATTGGTAGAGGAGGCAGTGATGAAGGTGGTATGGGAGATTTGAAGCAAATCTGCAGAAAGCATGGAATAGAGGGTCTAGTCTGGCCAGGGAGGATTGTGGCGCTGAGCTATAGACCGTGTCTGCATAGTCAAACAAGGGAAGGATAAGCTTAGAAATATTTCCCTTCTGATAGGGAGGGATAGACTTTCCTTGTGCCTGTGAAGCATTCCTAATTTTGGACGCAGTTTGTTGTGGATGATGTCTAGGTGTCGACAGAAGTCCATCTTGGGATCTAGCCACACTCCCAGATACTTGCATGAGTCAACTGCTGTGATTTTGGAGCCATCTAGGGCATAAAGGGAGGGAGGAGATGTAATTTTAGCTAGATTCTGGGTGGAACCACAGACCATAACAACCGTTTTATTGGTGCTACATTTGAGCAATTTATCTTCAAGCCACCTTAGGGTGTTCACTTGGAGGATGGGTTCAACCTGGGCTAGAGAGGGACCCAAAGTGAAGATAACAGTATCATCTGCATACATTTGGATCTGGGATACTGAGCAGGCGGAAGGGAGGTTGTTTACAAAAATGGAGAAGAGAGTAGGTCCAAGGATTGACCCCCGGGGAACACCTGCCGGAATAGGGAGTAGGGCTGATTTAGATTCCCCAACCTGGATGAATTTAAATCTATCTGTGAGGTATGCCTTGACCCATTCAGTAGACAATGTGGATAGTCCTATGGCTGAGAGATCCTCACGGAGTAGATTATGGGCCACAGAATCAAAGGCCTTGTCCAAATCTATAAAGATGGCAAGTGTCAGATGACCCTTATCCATGGCCGAGTGGATGAAGTTGGTGAGGCAGAGGAGGGAGGATGAGGTGGAGTGTATGCAGCAGAAGCCAGACTGGTATGGTGTCAGAATGTCCTTGGAGGCAAGGAAGGAGTTTAGCCTTTTAGAGATGAGGGATTCCAGGATTTTGGAGAGCGAGGGAAGGAGAGAGCTAGGCCTTTAGTTTCCAGGGATGAATGGGTCACCCCTTTATGAAGTGGGATAACTTTGGTTAATTTCCAGGCCTTAGGCATGGAGCAGGTGGACAGGGAGAGGTTAAAGATATGTGTAATTGGAGGGACTATGGTGGGAGCTGAGATTTCCAAGAGAATGGGATTTATTTCATCTGGACTTTGTTTGAGGAGTTCAGAGATTTGAGGCATGAAGTACCTCTAAAGGGGTGATGGTGGGGAAGGTGTGGTTGGGAAGGTTAGAGAAGGGGTTTGCACCTGTGCTGGTGGAAAAGGGGGGGTTGGGAGATTTGCTAACCAACTGGTCCCGGGGGGGGATGTACAGGTGTCTACATGGAGGGGATAATGGAGTGGGGGTTGACCTTGGGGTAAGGCACAGGAAGTGAAGAAGTGGTTTATGGAAGAGGCTACTGCACCAGGGCCATCATTGGCGGGGTCAGAACATGGGGTAGAGCTTGTTGAGTGGAACCAAGCAGGGAGTGGAGAGTTTTCCAGAAGGCAGATAGAGTGGGATGGCAGTCATCAAGCTGTAACTTAAAGAATCAAGCTTTAGTAGAGTGCACAGTCCTTACTAAACATGCCCAAGGCAATATCTGTAATCTTGATTAAAAAACTGGATAACATTCAAATAGAACAGCTTGTTCTGTTTTGATTTGATCCTTTGAAATGCACTCTTGTAAGATATCTTGAAACCTAACTAGTCCACCTTAGCCAAGAGGATGGTCCAAAAATGGATTTCTTTACTTTTTAGAATAATTAAAATGTTGCCTATAAAAGAAATCTTTTAAGCCCAGTGCTCACAAACCAATAGCCTAAGCGGTGCCCTATATTTTAGATTTAAAGGGACACTGTCAACCTGTTTTTCATCATATTATTTCTGGTTGAAACCCCACATTTTATGATTGCTCTCTAGAATTCATTGATGTTGCTGTTCGTTTTGTCTGTAGCCATAATTAGTAGAACTGAAATGCATGGCAATGTATATTTATAAACAACCTTGTTTTTGTTAACAATTATGGTTCTGTTCTTACTGCATACGTTCTGAGCATTAGAAACACACACACAGACAGTCACTCATAAAACAGTAGCCTCATAATATCCCAATGCATCATGAGGGGCTAGAATGTTTTGTGGGTGTTTCCAAGTCCAGGAAAGATGCATTTGGAGTTGATCAAGGAATGTAAACAAACCTGTTTTGGTGTGATAACACCAGTATGTTAGGCAATCTGTTTTTTTACATTTTTAAAGAAAATAAGAGTCAGAATCAAACTACCACCTACATAAAAAATCTTTACAGAATTTTGGCAATCATAAAATATGTTTGTTAAACTAGGGACACTTTGAGACCTAAGGGGGTTGACAGTGTCCTTTTAAGCCATCCAAAATCAAAGTACCAGTGGTAGTGAGTGTCACAAACACACCCCACAGGTCAAGCCCTCTGCTTCCACAGTGCCAAACCTCGAAGTGCAATATGTGAACAGGATACAAACAGGGTAACCCTCCTTTCTGTTTTGGGTCCGAATCACCTACTAGCCTTGAGTTCTGGTGTCAAATATGAACCTTTTCTGCTAGCACATCCAGTTAACAGGCTCAGATATGTACTCTCTTCAGGGGATGCAGCACAATACTTCACCCTGTGGGCACCCATCAAGGTTCAAACATCTACCCTTATGACTCAGTTTGAGACCTAGGTATATTCTTTCCTTAGCAAGATAATAACAGTTCTTGACAGAATTACCCAATACTGTTTCAGCCTCTACATGCAAAAGAAAAGACTCAGGCAGGATTAAGGAAACCAAAAGGTTTACTGTAATTAAAAAAAAATATCAAATACATACAAAACATAGAACATATAACCTAGGTACTTACAGTCTGAAAATAAATTGGGATTTTACAGAAAACAACATGCCTGATTACTTAAAGTTCTAGTTTAGCTAAGTTCCAGTTCGGTGTTACCTATTTTTAACAGAAGTGTTTCTTTGGCGTTTCAGAGATGAAGTGTCATTTAAGAGTCTAGAGATAAAATGTTTCCCCTCAGATGCTTGGCAATCTTGAAAGACAATCTCTCCACCTCCTTGTGATGTCACAGCATATGAGGTCACTGTTTGTCCTGTCATTAATTTTGTAACCTGACCAAGTATATCCAAGGGTGTCATTTTACTGCTGTCTGGAAATCAGCAGTTAGCAATTTTAAAATATGACAGTCTCTTTGATTAAAGCAGTTCATTTGATCTCTCTATCAGCTTCCTGGCCCACAACATGATTTTAGGATTTACAAGTTAACAGGAATCTGTTAAATGTCCTGGTTCCTCATGGGTGATAAAATGCATACTTCTCCCAGCTCCTCTAAGCAGAAATATTTTATAAGGTGTTATAACTGTCACGTTGGAATACCAGCAACTATATGTTAAAACAGAGTAGGAAACCAGCTATCTGCTACAGTAGTGCTCTTCTGAGGTCAAAGGTCAAGGCTACTTACACTTGTTGGCTGCTATTGCCTAAGCAGACACTCACATAACACATTTTTTTATATCACAAATATTATACAATAATGGCAAGTAGATGGGCAGAGTGTCACACTCCTCCCCTCCTAGACTGAATTTGGGGGATCCAGTCCTGCATAGGGTGAGTTCCCCAAAGTCAGTTCACTGCTCAAATTGGCATGAAAGCCCATCTGCATTTTTGTTGGCTGCCCCTGCCCTGTATGAGACAGTCATGTCATAGTCCTGCAAGGCAAGGCTCCATCTTAACAGCCTACCATTTGTTTTACCTATTTGTGCCAGCCAAACCTGTGGCTTGTGGTTGGTTTGTACCTCAAAATACTGCTCATATAGGTATGGCTCTAACTTCTTTAGTGCCCACACCATGGCAAGACATTCTTTTTCCACTGTAGAGTAAGCCTGCTCCCTGGGAAGTAAATTCTTACTGAGGTATGCTACTGGGTGATCTTTCCCTTGGTTGGACATTTGACTAAGCACTGCCCCAATACCCACATCTGAGGTGTCAGTCTGGACTACAAAGGGTTTACTATAGTCTAGACTTGCTAATACAGGAGCACTGCACAGTGCCTCCTTTAGCCATGTAAAGGCTTGCTCGCAGGGTGGTTCCTAGATAGCTTTCTTAGGCATCCTTTTCTTTAATAGGCCAAATAGGGGAGCAGCCAGGGCACTGTAGTTTGGTACAAATTTCCTATAGTACCCTGCTGCCCCTAGAAAACTCTGAACCTGCTTCTGTGTTTCAGGTCTGGGCTATGCCTTGATTGCCTCTATTTTTGCTTGGTTAGGACAGAACTGTCCCCAGACTACTACGTGTCCGAGGTATGCCACCTCAGCCATGGCCACCTGGCACTTCTCAGCTTTTACAGTGAGCCTGGCCCTCTGTATCCTGCCCAGCACTTCAGTAAGGTGGGACAGGTGTTCCTCCCAGCAGGCACTAAAGATGGCAATGTCATCCAGGTATGCCACAGCGTACTCCTTAGCACCAGTTAACACCTGGTTCACCAACCTCTGGAAGGTGTCGGGGCATTCTTCATTCCAAAAGGCATTACCTTAAGCTCAAATAACCCTATTGGAGTGATGAAGGCTGATCTCTCCCTAGCTCTGGTAGTTAACTCTACCTGCCAATACCCTTTTATCAGGTCAGTAGTGGTAAGGTATGTGCCCCTCCCAACTTGTCCAGGAGTTCATCTGTCCATAGCATTGGGTGTGTGTCTGCTTCATGACTGCATTGAGTCCACGATAGTCCACACAAAAATGAGTAGAGTCATGTGGCTTGGGAACAAGGACTATGGGTGAGGCCCAGGGGCTGTGTGAGTTCTGGGTTACCCCTAAATCCAGCATTTCCTCCACCTCCCTCCTAATGTCCTTTTGGACAGCCTCTGACACCCAATATGCCATCCGCCATATGGGCGCTTGCTTCCCTGTCTCCACATCGTGTGTCACTAAGGGGGTTAGTCCAGGCTTGGCGCTAAACAATGGGGCAAAGTCTGCTACAACCTCCCTTATTTCTTGGATCTGGTACAGGGTCAACTGGGGTGACATTTTAATTGCCTCCACAGAGGGCTTCTGCTTGCTTTCTTCCAGCAAGTCCAGAAGGGAGTCTCCTTCATCCTTCCCCTCCCCAGGACTACACACTGCAAACACCACATTAGCCCTAATAACATATGGCTTCATCATGTTGACATGGTACATTCTTTAGGTATGTCTCCTGTCAGGCAGTTCTATAATGTAGTTACATCATTCACCTGTCTGACTACCTTGTACGGTCCTGCCCACTTGACCTGCAGCTTGTCTTTCCAGACCGGGATTAGGACTATTACCTCCTGGCCCACAGTGTACGAGCGAGCTTTGGCTCTGTGGTTGTACCATACCTTTTGTTTTTGTTGGCAGCTGCCAGGTTGCTCTGGGTGGTCCCCATAAGCTCCTTCAGCTTTTCCCTAAACTTAAGGACATAATCCACTATGGGAGTTCCCTGGGTGGTGTGCTTGCCTTCCCAGTCCTCCTGGATCAAGTCTAGGGGCCCATGTACCCTGCGTTCATATAAGAGCTTGAAGGGGGAAAGCCCTGTCAACTCTTGGGGCACCTCCCTGTATGCAAACAACAGGTGGGGAAGGTAGTTCTCCCAGTCCCTCCCATGCTGTTCGGCAAACGCTTGGAGCATCGATTTAAGGGTACCATTGACTCTTTCCACAAGGCCACTGGCATGTGGGTGATAAGGTGTTGTGCGTCTCTGCACCACCCCACACTTCGCCCACAAACATTTCATCAGGTCTGACATGAAGGAACTCCCTTGATCAGTGATAACCTCCTGTGGAAACCCAACACGGTAGAAAAACCCAATCAAGGCATCTGCCACTTTGTCTGTCCTCAGGGAGGATAGGGTGACTGCCTCTGGGTACCGGGTGGTATAATCCACCACAGTTAGGATAAACCTCTTCCCAGAGGAGCTGGGGGTATTCAAAGACCCCACAATATCCATTCCTACCCTCTGGAATGGCTCCTCCACTATGGGCAAGGGAATTAGGGCAGATTGGGTTTTCTTACCTGCCTTCCCTATTTCTTGGCACTGATGAGAAGACCTGCAATACTCCTTCACTGGACGGGTGAAGTTGGGCCAATAGAAATTCTGGGCCAGTCGCTGCATAGTGCATGCAATTCCCAGATGACCAGACATGGGAATATCATGAGCAATCTTGAGCAACCACTCACGGTACCCCTGGGGAACGACAACCTGCCTGCCCATCACCTCTCCCTCTTTCATTACATCCTGCGTATACATCAGTCCATTGTCCCAATAAACTTTATGTTTCCCATCAGCTCCCTGTGCTCCATCAGAGTCTGCCCAAGCCCTCAGCTTCTCTAAACTAGGGTCACTTTTCTGAGCAGCTGCAAAATCCTTACACATTCCCAAGGCATGGGACAGGTCCCCTCCAGTTTCTAAACTAGGGTCCCTAGCTCTAGCATCAGGGCATTCAGGATCACTGCCATCCCTAACCCTCTGACTATGGGTCACCCTTCCCTCCTCAGAGCAACCCTCTGTAGCTGTTCTGTTAACTGCTACCTGGGGACTTTCTAACCCCCTTTCAATATTCTCCATATCAGGAGACACAGGCTGGGGAACTAGCCTCCCAGTGATTTCCACAGGGGCTTCAATGGGGTCCAGGGAACTACTATTTACCTTTGCTGGTTGGCTGTGGGTAACTGCACACACCATCCCCTGTTTGAGATTGTTGCCAATAATTACATCAACAGCAAGGTTCTCTGCTACGGCAACCTTTTGCACAGTACCCCTTGTCTCACCCCAATCTAGGAGGACACTAGCAAATGGCAATGTTTTCTCCTCCCCAGTGAATCCCTGTACAGTAAAAAATTGATTGGGTATAAGTTGTTCAGGCTCTGCCAAATCCCCTTTCACCAAAGTCAGGGATGTCCCCATGTCCCTTAACCCATGGATCTGTGCCCCATTCACAGTGACTGGGTGTATGTGTTCCCTCATGTTTACTGACATGCTTTCAGGGACACACAAACAACTCACTTCTTTCCTAGCACCACTTTGTGTACTCTGCCCTCTTTGGACACTGCCTGGCAAGATATCCAGGTTCCCTGCATATCCAACATTCATTTTTTTTATCAGGCAAGTCTTTTCTTTGTAACCAGGGGCTGCCTGGTTTCAGAGGAGGCAGGGAGGGTTTTAGCTGCCCTGAAGGTGCACTTTTCCCTTTCTGCGCTGCTACGCCTGCCCCATTCCTCTCAGAGCAGGTCTGCTCCTGGCATAGTGGTCAGAGAGTTCAGCAGCCTCTTGCACTGTTTTTGAATCTCGGTCCTACAACCAGGTTTTCAGCTCTGCTGTGCACGCCCAAAATGACTGCTCTAATAGTGCAACATTTTCAATTTTCTCTACAGAGTTTGCTTCAATCCCTTCTCACCAACATTTTAAAAACTGACATTGTTTAGTGGCTAGCTCCTCATAGCTCATGTCAGGACTTCTCCTGGGCTTACTGAATTTAACTCTGTATGCTTCTGCTGTCAAACTGTATTTTTTTAAAAGTGCAGCTCTAAGTTTACTATAATCATTACTGTCCTCATTGTCCACTTGATCCAATGCATCCCAAGCTTTCCCAGTAAGTACCAGGGATAGCTGGAAGCTCCAGGAATCTCTAGGAATATTTGCCTGAATACATACTTTTTCAAAGGAATTTAAAAAGGCTTCAATATGTTCCCCCTTTTTAAATTCAGCTATCAATTTAGAATTTAATTTGTAACCCAGTCCTGGAGTCCCAGTTAACCCCAGGCCACTTACCTGCTCTGGTGCTGATCTTGGGAGTTGTAGCTTCTCCAGTTCAGATTTCCTCTAGTCTCTCTCTCCTCTCACTCAACTCCTCGCTGTTTCTCCTTTCGGACTCTCGCTGAAGCTGTCACTCTCTTTCCTCTGCCTCTCTCCTCCATTGGTTTTCCTTTTCCTCAGCCTCTCGTTGCTCTCGCTTCTCCTCTCTCTCTTTCTCTATCTCCTGCTTCCTCTGTTCAAGCTGCCTTCTCTACTGGGCTTCAAACCTTTCCTGTTCAAACTCCAACTCCATCCTCTGCAGCTCCATCTGCAGCCTTATCCCTTCTGGCTCTATAATGTTGGTGACCTTCCCCTGCTGCTGTGGCCCTTGACTTGCACTGATCCTGCTGTCCTCCTCCTCCTCCCTGGGTCTGAACACTGCACTGGACCCTGGACCCTCCACGCCCAAGGTTTGGTCCTTTCCAATCACAGACTGTGGCTCGAGGTCTTGGGCATTGGCTGCCACAAGAGCCTCCACGAGATGCTGCTGGTCCTTTAAATTTCTACATGTTGACGGCCATGCATGCCCAGAATGCGCAGGTCCACCATCTTTGTTTACATTTTATTAACCATTTATTTACATCCCCTGGAGCAGTCTCGAGCCCAGCCCACCACAAAACTGGACTCTAGACCACTCCTTCCACCCTGAAGACATGGCAATACCCTGCTGCTTGACATGACATATGAACATGCCAGCATATAAAGGCCTAGAGATCTATCAAGTCTGCTCAAATGTGCAGCTAGCACCCCTTATTCTGCAGCTGCCCCTTCCTTCCACCCTTCTCCTTCATTGATCCTCCGTCTTGTCCTATCCCATCCCCTTTTGAAGCAGTCCACTGTTCTACTGGATACCACTTCTGCAGGTAACGTGTTCCACCCAGCCACCACGGTCTCTGTAAAAAAGTGTCTCCTCATCCCCCTCCTAAACCTTCCTCCCTCCAGTCTCATATCATGGCCCCTGGTGTCCCTCCCCTCCCTAAAAGGCCAAGGCAGCAGGAAAACTGGCACAGCTGCAAGCCGCACCACCAGAGTTATTAGGCACAGCTGCCACAGGGCCATGGGCGACAGTGCCGTGGGGGCACTGGAGCCATGGGTTCCACAGGTGTTTCCTCCATTTGGGGCTTTACACCTCTAAGGTACTGCCTTGCACCCTTTTGGCATTGAATTTTAGTTGCTAGATGTCTGAACACTGTTCAAGTTTTACTGTGGCCCTCCTTATTCTTTCTACTTCCTCTGCTTAGTCCACTTTACTGTACAGTTTTGTGTCATTAGTAAATAGGCAAACCCTGCCATTAAGGCCCTTTTCTATATCACTAATAAATATGTTAACCAAAACCAGACCAAGCACCCACACCTGTGGGACACCACTAGATTCTTTACACATCTGAGGATTTGCCATCCTAGACTACCATTTGAATTCTACCCATAATCTAGCTGCTTATCCATTTTGAAATCTTCTCCCTAAGCTTCATTTGTTCTATTTACTGTATGAATTTTCTATGCAGAATTTAATTGAAGACTTTATAAAAATTCAGATAAAGGATGCTGCCTGTCTGGCCTTTATCAACCATTTGTGTTACTGTGTTAAAAAGTATACTATGTTAGGTTGACATGACCAGTCCTTTGTGAACCCATGTTGATTTGAGTCTGTAAGATTTTAGTTATCTAGAAATTCTACAATACAATTTTTCTTTGAATATTGATTCCATTAGTTTTCCAATGATGCACATTAGACTCACAGGCCAGTCCCCAGAAACCACTGCAGAACTGAGTGTTTAATTGAAAATGTCCGTCAGGGGAGCTGTCAATGACACAGTCATCTCTCAGTGTCCTTGAATGCATTTCATGTGGATCTGGTAAACAGGTCACCATAAATCCATGTAAGCCCTTCCTAACTGTATCAGCTGAAATTATCCCAATGTCTAGTTTGCCCTAATTCCTGCTTTCCTGGGTGCCTGTTGCTGCAGTCTGGAAGAAGCCATGGTGTCTCTACATTGCATACACTGCTGAAATATTCATTCAGCAATGGTAGCTTTATCCTTGTCTTCCTCTATGTATCCCATCCCTCTCAAGTCTCTTGATGCCTTCTGAAGTTGTCTTTTTTTCATGAGTATATCTAAAAAGGGTCTTATTTAACTCCCTCGGCTATCCCCTGATGCATGTCTAATTTCACCCTTTGTGATCACTTCTTTACTGCCCAACACCTTTATCTTGTATATGGTTCTGGTGATTACAAGATGCTGCCAAATTCTTTTACACCTATAAAGAACAGAAAGCCACTATGGTCACAAGACATCTGAATACGACAGGTAAAGGTAAGCATTGGGTATTTAGGGAGTATAAGGGAGAGCAGTTAGAAGCTAACTGGACAATATATATGATAAAGGTGTTGGACAGTAAAGAAGTGGTCACAAGGGTAAAATTGGAGATGGAATGAGAGCTAAGCAATCCGAAATCAACCAGGCAGGCCGAAAAGCATGATCTGTTTGTGTTCCTCAATGGTGGTTGCAAACACAGTATACTTTGTGTACTTGGTTGGTAGAATTATTCTTCTAAAAACTAACATTATCCAGTGCAACCCCTACCAATTTCTGCTCAAAGATCATGCAAATCATTTTAAAGTTATTATTTTGTCTTAATTACTTTCTTTCTTCATTCCATGATTCTTAAAAGGGGTTCATGAATCAGCTGAGTTGTGATGGAGCATGGTCACCAGTAATAAGCTGACCCCCTCAAAGGTCAGGATCCTACTCTTTTTGGCATGCCAAAATATGAGCCCTGATCCTACTGCTTTCTCTGTCTTTCCACTGTAAAGACCATTCTCCGGCTTCCTTTTCTAAATGGAGTGCTGGCCCATATGATGTCTCATACCTGCCTAGTGGGGAGCATGTTAATTAGGAGATGACCTCACCTCTCCTAATCATTTGGTAAATAAAGACATAGCAGGCTCAACCCTGGCTCAGCCACTGTGTTTTAATCACCTTGCTTCTACATTTTTATGTTTGCTTGCACGCATGTGCAAGAAACATAGTGCCATCACACAAGTTTTCTAGAGGTGTGTCAGCCTCTTCCAATTCAGTCAGTGTGTTTGCAGGCGCGGTCGCAGTGCACCAATCACTGCTGCAGCTGTCTATGACAGGAGGAAAATGCAGTGGCATACAGTTGAAAGGGAGAGCTCTGCTTCAGTGAGCAGAGCTCTCCCCAACACACACACATGCAAGCATGCATATTGCGTGCTGATGCGCCCCTCCCCCACACACACACTGTGGCTGACGGAGGTGCTCAATCCCTGTCAGCTCCACGCCCCCAACAACAGCTGTCCAGGTGCCATGCTGGGAGCCCACCCCAGCATGGCAAGAACTGTCATAGCCAGCAGGTGCAATCCCCATCAAGCTCCACGGCTGCCCCCCAAAAAAAGCTTTCCATGTGCACGCTGGGCCCACCCCAGCGTGACAAAGCATGTTATACGACGGGGTGCCCAATCCCCGCCGGCTCCAGCCCCCAAGCAGCCTTTTCTAGCTGCCACGCTGGGAGCCCACCCCAGCGTGGAAACGCCCCGGCTGCCTAAAACCAGTAAAGAAGAAACCTTCCTCACAGTCTCCCCGCCCCCACAACCCGCACTCCACCCACTGCGCATCCTGCCTCCCCACACCCCCAATTCTATACTTATCTCTGGAGCTTGGCGCGACGTATCATCGGTGGACAGGGAACATGTCTGCACTCTTCAAAGCAGACCGCAAACTGAGGAAATGCCGGTAAGCTGTATAATGGAATAAATCGTTTTTCAACTTTTTGCATATCTCAGGCATTTTTGGGAATTTTGGGCTAAATTTTCAACATGGGTTTTTTGGGACCCCTCCTCATGAAATCTTGCACTGTCATGGCATTATTCGGGCCCAAAGGGTGATTCCGCAGTCGCTGCACAAAATCACCTTTTGGGACCCATTAATGAAACAACACTGCCAGTGTTCATAAGGTGGGCTCTCAAAAAGCCTATGTTGAAAATTTGGTGAAAAAATTCCTAAAAATGACTGTTTTACGAGCGTGCGTTTTGCAGTTCCTATGCACGCTCATAAGTTCGTGAATTTTCAATATTTTCACTCCAGATTTTCAACATTGCCATTTTACCACACCTCCTTATGACCAATACAGCTGTCATTTTTCACATCTCACCCAAAATGTGTTTCCGCCCATGTAGCGCACAATGGCACAGTCGGTGCGTGAAATCAATGTACGGGACACATTAAGAAAATCACAGTGACACTGTTCATGAGCAGAGGTCTTAAAATGGCTATGTTGAAATTGACAAAAATTCCAAAATGACTGTTTTACGAGCGGCGTTGCAGAGTTCCACGCACGTCAGAAGTTCAAGAATTTTCAATATTTTCACTCCAGATTTTCAACATTGCCATTTTACCACACCTCCCTATGAGCAGTACAGCTGTCATTTTTTCACACCTGTCTACAATGTGTTTCCTACTATGTAGCACACAATGGCTAAGTATGGTGTAGCGAAATCAATGTATGGGACACATTAAGAAAATCACAGTGACACTGGTCATGAGCAGAGGTGTTAAAATGGCTATGTTGAAAATTTGGTGAAAAAATTCCCAAAAATGACTGTTTTAGGAGCGCACATTGTGCAGTTCCTACGCACACTGGCAAGTTTGCGAATTTGTAATATTTGCACACCAGATTTTCAACAGTGCCATTTTACCGCACTTCCTTATGAGCAGTACAGCTACCATTTTTCACATCTCGCCCAAAATGTGTTTCCGCATATGTAGCGACAATGGTACAGTCAGTGTGCAAAACAATGTTTGGGACAGATTAAGAAAATCACAGTGACACTGGTCATGAGCAGATCTTAAAATGGCTATGTTGAAAATTTGGTGACAAAACTCCATAAAATGACTGTGTTATGAGTGAGCATTGCGCAGTTTCCACGCACCCTCGTAAATTCATGAATTTGTAATATTTTCAGTCCAGATTTTCTCCAGTGGCATTTTTCCACACCTCCTTAGGAACAGTACAGCTGTCATTTTCCACAACATGGCCGAAATGTGTTTTTACACTTTCAGTGCAGAAATGCGTGGTCGCTGTGGGAAATCATTGTTCGGGACAGATAAAGAAAATCACACTGATACTTTCATGATTGGAGGTCCCACAATGCCTGTGTTAACAATCTGCTGTAAAAAAAATCCCCAAACTAGTTACATTACGGGTGTGCGTTGCACAGTTTCTACGCACACTCGTGACTTCACCAGTTTTTTTAAGATTTTACAGCAGATTTTCAACATTGCCATTTTACACTCTCCATGAACAGTACTGTTGTCATTTTTCACATCCTATTCGGAATGTGTTTTTGCACCTGTGGTGCCAAATGCGGTAGAGTCAACCGCCGTGCAAAAGCAGTTTCTGCCAACAAACTGATATTGCCACTGTTCATGAAGTGGGGTCACAAAAAAACAGTTGAAAATTTGGAGTGAAAATACCAGCGAATGACCTGAAGCGTTGGGGTTTCTGACCATGCGCCCCACCCTGTGAGAATGACAGGCATCGAGGGTGTGACTTCGATTCTTGCCTGTAATGCTCATACTATTCCACCCCAACCACACCCTGCAGCCAGTGAGAGGCATCAAGGTGTGCCTTGGACTCTTTGGCCCAAACTTCACCCCATTCTCCTATACCGCACCCATCTCACCATATTTCCTGATGGAATGGGGTGCGCATAAGGGCCAAAGACTCCAAGGCACAGTGACACTTGTCAGTGTCTGCAGGGTAGGGTGTGGTGAAATGGTGTGGTCGTTATGCCTGATGACCCAAAGGCACACTCCAATGCCTGTCACTCTCTGCAGGGTGGTGATGGGGTTGGCTTCAGTTCAATAATTCGCTGCCATTCCTGTTATGCAGCTCTGTAACTTCCACACTACCAATGCCAATGCCAGCAAGCAAACATTCGGCATTGACAAATGCTTGTTTTCTGTAGTGATGCTACTGATGGGTGGCTAATATCAGAAACAAACAGTATCCAGTGCACTCTTCAAATGCTGTTCAAAGACCTGATTAATTCTTCTGTCAAAACTGGAAACTACTTGAATTCTATCAGCTTTAATCTACCTGCTGATAAATAGAGAATAATGGATAGGTAAGTGTATGATATGGATTTTTTTCACACCCCTGAGGTGTGTGATAATGCATAAACCTCAAGAGCGTCTTTGAACAGCATTTGAAGGGTGCACTAGATACTGTTTGTTTCTGATATTACCCACCCACCCATCAGTTTCAGGAGTGCATGATTGTGGGGGGTTTTAAACAGGTGCCGAAAACATTTTTGTGGCATCAGGCTTATCCTAGCTTGATTGAAAGGATCCCTACAGACCATTTTATTGCTTGTTTTGTTGATTTTATTATTGTTTTTATCAATTTTATTATACAGTGCCTTGATACCTTGAAAGGCGCTTAATTTAAATAAAGATATTATTGTTAAAAATATATTATTATAATTACTGGTGAGCAATTTTTTTCAATGGGTTCAACCAGTTGATGTTTGTCATAATAACCAGTTGGTTATTACAGCATTCATGCACTCCATCACTCAAAAGTGAGTGCTCTTTCATTGGGTCACTGTCTGTGTGAGGGTGGTCTAAATAGTCCATAAAACATGGCAGCTCTGTTGCTAATGAGGAACCGCCACCATCGTCCCCTCACTTTCCGATAATTATTTTTTTACATCTGGTTGATTCCACATTTAATCATACTGTTATATATTTTTTAATTTTTTAAGAATCTGGTTGATCCTGCAATTCGACAGCCAGCTTCAAGTGCTACACACACACATATGCTGTCAGCACAAACAGGTTGAGTCCATGGCTAACTGCCTTCTGGAAAGATACGCATGATCGCAATTGTGATTGTGATTTGAACTGTAACTTGGGGGGGATGAATTAAAGTGGAAACAGAAGAAGCTGGAGGCTCCTGAGCTGTGTTCAGGCTGCTGTGGGTACGCGGGAGAGGGAATGGGGACTGCTGCACAGCTGGGGAATCTGGAGTGGGATGGGCTGCTACTGCTGCATTTAGTGGGGGCTGCTGCTGCTGCATTTAGTGGGTACTGCTACTGCATTTAAGATTGGTGGGTGGGGATTGCTGGAGTAGGTGCCAAGGTGGGGGAGTTATTGAGGGGAGAGAGAGAGAGAGAGAGAGAGAGAGTGTGTGTGTGTGTGTGTGTGTGTGTGTGTGTGTGAGACAGCACTCGGGCTGGAAAAAATTACTCTCCAGCAATTATAAAAAATAAAAGATGGAAAAGTATCCCTATGAGAATCTAATGCACAGCCTTGGTGTGGGATGCTTTGATAAACCCTTCGGGTTATGTAGCACCCCACACCTCAGGTGTGCATTACATTCTCATATTACACACTTCCCCATTCTTTATTCTCTATGTCATCTGGGGAGAAGGAGTTCATATTCCCATGAACACAGTCTGGAGTGCTACCTAGCAGCTTTCATTTCCAACATCCGTGTGGGGAAACTTTGTATGTTTCTTGCTAACCCTAACCCACCATGAGTAAGCTAGGCTTCAGCTGCTTGTTACAGGTAAGTATGCACTGAAAGCTTAACAAACAGATGCCTTCTCAGTTGTTTACAACATTCGGACATTATTACAGCAATCAGGGCTTTTTGGTTGTGAAATAAAGAAGCATAATAGTCTTGATTTGCTTGCTCTCCAGTTGGTGGTAGTACATCAACATTAAGTTTCAAGTTGATGGCATCTGCACAAAGGTATACAAAAAGCAATAAGTTTAAAGAAGCCATTTTGGTCTTTGACAGTACTCCTCTCATTTACATTAATAAAGAAGCCAAAATATATATTTTTTGACTACCTGTCTATCGCTGACTTTGCCTTTTAGACAAGCACTGTTTAATTAGGAAATGAAGATGTTTTTAAAGATGGTCCTGGCAGCAGAACTTTCCCAGAAACAGCATTTTTGCAAAGCTGTCATGTAACTGCATTTGAAAAACTTGTTATTTCAGAACCACATTACCATAGCACCGCTGTGAGTATTATTCAGTCGATATGTGCAGCAGTCGACTATGCATAGTAAGATGAACTTTTAAAGATTTAATAATCAATTCTGCTTTATATATAGGACTAGAATTTCCAGTGGGTGGTGAAGCACATAGTGACTATATGATTGTACTCCTGGCACAGACTGCAACTTAATTAAAATAATTCCAAATGAAGGCCTGCCCATTGGCATAGTGGTAGCAGCATGACTCATGATGTAGGTGACCCAAGTTTGGGAACAAGTTCAGGTCATCGGGGTCAGCCAGGGGAAGGAGGCTTGGGCATCCTAGAGGATGCTCTCCCCCTTTGGTGGGGGTGGCGCAACATGATCCCCGCAGTAAAACTGCTACCTCAGTTACTACAGCTGCAAGTGCAGCTAGGGACATCTGTGGGAGAGAGGGAAGTTGGCTGGGTTCTGCATGGCACTCTTGTGTGCTTTCACGCTTGGAGCTCCTAGCGAGCTGACATCCTGCAGGGATGGGACTGAACGTGAGAAAAACCCTGAAGCATGCAAGGTGATACCGGGTACACTCAGGCCTCACCTTCCACTACAAGCCAGCCTCTTTAGCCTGGTTCTCCAACCTCCATGCCCCCAACATAGGTGAGAGGTTTGAGTTCAGCATGGCTTGGTGCCAAAAGGAAGGGTAGGCATGTGGGGGTTGGAAGCAGAGGGGGTTAGTACCAGGTATGCATGGGGAGGGGACTGTGCCCTACCCAGGAAATGGCAGCTACAACAGTGAAGGAACATAAACAGTGAATAAAAAAAAATAATTTCAAATTCTGTGTCCAAAAGAGTAGTATTAAACTCTTTTTTTTTTTCTTGAAAGAAGCTATACTGTGGGAGTGCTGTCCCATCAAGCAATTGTTAGCTATGTAGGAAGCATGACTGCACCAGAAAGTGCATTTACACTTTGAAGTTTACCAGTAGCCTAGTCACACGCATGCACACACATGCACACACACACACACACACACACACGCACATTCACACACACACACATACCATCATACCTCAGAAGGCAGCTTTTGGCACTGTAGCAGTCCCTGGTGGGTTAGAGGAGCTGGTCTAGTCTCAAGTCATCCCCTAAAAAAGTTACAAAAGTACATATCCCAGCATTGAAGTCCACAACCTACTCTGGGCTGTTTTTGTCTCTGCCCATAAAGCATCCATTAGCTTTCTCAGCTCTTGCTGTAACCTGACTGGCCATGAAGTGTCTGCTGTAAGCTGCTGAGACACTGCAGCTGCTGGAACTTTTAGTGGTCTGGAAGTGGCAAACTGTTATCTTTTCAGCAAGATTTTTCATTTATGCTGTGCTACTCTGCACGTAAATGAAAAACCTGGATGTGGAAAAAATGCTTGCCAAAGATACAGAAGTATTCTCCTTCACTTTGTGTAGAATAGAAGGTAACATCTAGCAGTTCATCAGTGATTCAGTTCTGAAAATTTGCCAGCATTGATACTGGCTTATTATAAAAACATAAAAATTGAATTTCATCCCAAAAGTTTTAAGCCTTGAAGCCATGCTGATGGGGATACTAATCAATGAAATCTGATCTAAGACTTTCAGACTTCTTGTCAAATCATTGAAAATAATTACAGTTCCCCTTGAACATGTTTCACCTGAAATGAAAGTACCTGTCTCCGCAGATAAAAGAAACTGTTTATTCATTGAAATCTGAGAAAATGAGTATGTGGTGTGTTTGCTTTTTGGTTTTTCATTTCTTTCAATGCCTGTCAGTGATACTGTTCTGGTAAACCATTTTATATATAAAATAATGTACGGGGAGTTGTGCATTACATAGAGAAAAATGCATATGGAACTCTGAGTTACTGTATGAGGTGTTTTTATTTACACAACCTCAAGAGTGAAGCAAAGTTTAATTTTTATAAAAACTTTAAACAAAAACACAGCTTTCTCCTCTTTGACCACCTGATGCTGTCTTCCTCAATGTCAGTGTCAGTGAAAATAAGCTTTTAACCTAGTTTCCTTCATGCAGGGAACTTAAACATGTTTTTTGTCCTGAAATCAGGGAGTGGACTCCTAGCTAAGCATTGCAAACATGCTGAATTAAATACAATATGTGAGCAGGCATGGCACTATTGTAGCTGCCTACGCTGCTTGCAAAGGGCCGCTTTACTCTGGGCTATTTCTGTTCGTGTTTCACATGGAGTCCACGATCCAGTAAGGACATTTATTTTCATCCTCCTCTACAACACAGTGTCAGAAAGAAAAAAGCATGTGTCTATGCCGCATGTTTCCTTGCATGGTATATGTGGCAGGGGTGCATTGTGTTAGTTGAAGTAAAGGGAGAGAAGGAGTGACAATATTGGTAAATATCAGAATTAACTTATATTTCTTAGTAAGTATGGTGCGTTAAAAGTGGACTGATGAGGGCAGCATTACTGGGTAAGATGACTGGCAGGGCACGTACTATCCACAAACTCATAAAGCCACTTAATTGCCTGCTGGCCGGCTTTATGTAAATTAAAATACTGAAGCACTCTCTCTTTGGAGCGCTTCAGTTCTTTCAAGTACACAAAGTTTCTGCCCATGAAACTGTGACCACTGTCATATTCAGCTTGAGTGGGCACTGGTCTGTCAGGGGCGAGCTCAATGTAGCTTGCCCTCTATTGGGCTAGTAACTGACACCTCTGAAATGCCATTCTTTGTAACAAAACGTTTCTTGCGCAAGTGCAAGGAAACATAAAAATGGGCTGGGGGTGCAGAGCCCCCATGTAACAAAAGCCTAAACAGCTGGTTTTGTTAAAAGAATAGGGGGCCTTGACCCTGATTTTTTTTAAATTTAAAGTGTAGCATGTTGGTTTGTTTATGCTACATCACTGCTGCTGTAGTTCGGTATAACACAGTGCAGAGTGTGCAACTGTCCAATAGAACAGCTGTGAAGGTTGCATAGCATTATGCTTCATAACTAAGAGGCTCCTTAGTTCACCACTTATGCCCAGTGTGTCTTTGGTAGTGCAAGTGCAAGGTTTTCTTGCCCTGATTTTTGTAGTCCAGTCTGACGCATTGAGGTGACCCCTCTTTTGTTGGTTCAACAGAGAGTAGGCAATAAGGGTAGAGACACTTATAAGCTCGAGAAGGCAAACGCAGTAGACAGGAGGGGTGACTGCAGTTCAGGGTGCAGAATGGCTGTGGGAAGGGGTAAGGGTTTTGTCAGTTGTATGAGGTGTGGTGCAACTTGAAGGTTTGGTATATGTCCCATACCTTACATATTAAAGCTGGAAATGGAATGTTCATACATCATTGCAGCCTCAGGCACCAGAAGTGAAAGTAAACCAGCAATATAGCTGGCACAGGTAGACAAGTGGAAAAGAATTATAACAAATAACACACCATACATTTACACTATAAATAAGGCTATAATGGCATTTCAGGGTTCTGGTCACAAATATAATCTATTTGTGCTTTGCACTTGTGGTTTATAAATGGCACCAGCAACCCAATATGCCATTACCACCTTATATGTGTAGTTTATTAATTATATTATCGCTAAGGTAGGCAGACTACAAGAAGGGAGCACTTCCACCAAAATGACTTTAATCTGTTACACAGAGCAGTTCATTTTAACAGTTGCCTGGAGTCTGGCCTTCAATCTTTTTAAAAACATGTAATTTCTGGCTTGGAATAATCTGTATATTGTAGGTACCCACATACTTATTATATATTTGCTGTCCTACTTACAGATACTGTTGTTTCACCTCTGGAATATTTTCTTTTTCTTGCCTAATATTCTACTAATAAATGTATTCCCCAAGTTAAGCTTACTTGTTTTCTTTCTGCAATGTCTGACCAGCCAGTTTGCTGCCTGAATTTCACAATGGGGTGCATGAGCAAGTGCGCCTCCTTACCTTTCTGCTGCTTTTTCTCAGATCAGTCCCACATGCTCCATGTCACAGCGTTAGCCTTCTCAGTGATCTCGAGCTTTTAACTTTGCACTGTTACACACATAGAAATGTCAAACATACAGCACTGGCATGATTTGTAACATAATGTCTTGTACTTTCCCCACGACGTTAACTGTATGCCTCCCCACACATGTACATGCAGCTCGGAGAGGTCAGGGAAGGTCTCTCTCTCTCTCTCTCCCTCCCTCCCTCCCCCTCCTCTCTCTCCCTCTCTCTCTCTCTCTCTCTCTCAGTGCAACAGTCACACACCCAAATTCTCTGCCACTCTTCCCAAGACATACACAACATGAGTGTATCATTCTTATGATGCAGCTATGGGGCTGTTTGGGGATTTTGTTCAGTTATCTTGGGGGCAGTTTCGGCGTTAACAGTTGCACCCCTGCTTCCAGGGGTGTACATAGGAATTTTAAACTTGTACTCGAGAGTTGATTGCCTCCCCAATGTAGACTAAAAGGAAAATATATGCTGCCCCATCATACAAACATAGCCCCTCCTTTTCAGTCAACAATATGTAGTAAGCCAATGTACCTAACAGAGTCACAACAGTTTATCTAACACACACACACACTACCAGACGGCAGTTAGCTGACTTTTAGTTACAGTGTTCAGGACACATTGAGACAAGCCTCTGTACCACATCAAGGTAGTCAGCCTTACAGAGGTCCAGTCACACCAGCAATCATGTAGCAGCATACTCGATCAGGTCATTCATACAAACATGGCCTCTAACTTTAGTGCTATACATTAGTCACCACCATACATTCCCCAGAGATTATTGCATTTTGTTATGCATCACCAGCAGATGTTTCTGGAGACAAAGTAATATTCTGGGTCAGTGTTCAATGACCACTGCAACAATTATGCTAGCTCCTCACCATAATGTCCTTGATAAGTCAAAAAACAATAGCACACTACAGGACTAGTACAATCTTGCCAGTAACTCACATAAAAATAACAGGCAGACAGATACTTTCTAGTAGTTCTCTTGTATATCCAAAGTCAACTAGAGAGCAGACTATGTGCCCTACCACTAACAACATTTGGCATTCTGGTTCAATATTTAAAACAAAAAATAACACTTTTACTACCCAGATCTATCCTGTCTCACATTTTAAATCACAGAGGTGAGTCAGGCATCCCAAGTGAAAACACTGATTTCACTCACCCTACAATTTATTTTTAAGGAAATGGGTAACAGCAATGTTTTTCATAAGTGACAGTACTACCACATTCCATTTCCCATGCCCAGACACCTTTTCAGCAAGCACAAACCCTGCCCCTTCCACCCAGAAAGCAAATACCTCAAAAAGGCACAAAAGACACTAACATAAAAAGCACATTCTTTATTAATAAGCAAAATAAAGTGTCACGATGCATGAAAACATTACATCAGGCTTACTCACATACAAAACAATCTACAATGCTGTTTTATAGATATCTTAGAGGGGAAACATTTAAAACGGCAACATAATGTTCACCCATGAGCATATTAGAGAGCCCCTCAAATTCAACTGCAAATATATTGTTGCATTAAGTTAAAGCTCATGGTGAAACACTGCATTGCTGTTTTAAATAATTCCACTTGGGGTAAGCATGATTCTGTTTCTCATGCTTTAAGACATTTTGTTTTGCACATTAACAATGAACTTTTGTATCAGTGTATTTTTGCTTGCTTTCTGTACACCGTTTTACCTTGCACCAGTGTTCCCAGGTGTAGCTGTTTTCACTGATATCGGCTCCAGTCACCCCTCTCAGGCCAAAATAACATCCAAAAAAGGGTACAAGGAAAACAAGTAGCCAAGAAAAGTTGATAACCAGAGACTAGGAGCAGAACTGGGACATCAGGAACACAGCAAACCACTGCCACCCTGAATGTCCCAAGCACTCTAAAGGCAATGCAAGTGGCCAATTTGACAGATCAACAAATAACCTGATCATGCCATCATACCTCTCAACCTTTTGTCCCCCAAATGTGGAACATTGCCTGTCACAATGTGGAACAAATGGGCAAAATGTGGAACACTTAATCAAATCTTTACCTAAGAAGCTCAAAATACTATTAAAATGTTGCATTTATGTTGAGAATGTCTGTTATTAATTGAATATGTTATTTTTTCCATCATTTACTATGGATATTTGCTTTAAAATGTTGACTCTGAATGTGAACAAGTCCTCACAATGTGGAACAGGGACCTTTTCTGAAGTAAAATGAGGAATGTTCCTCGTAATGTGGTACAGTTGAGAGGTATGCATGCCATAAATAATTAAAAATCAGAATATATATATTAGAGATCAATTGCACTGGTGATAGCACTCCTCTCAAGGAAGGGGTGGATTTTGTTTAGTCTTTGGTAACCACATAATGCCCACTTGGTACAAATCTCTGTTTTCCTGGGTGACCTGGGAGCACTAAGGAGGTTAAGTGACTTGCTTAGAGTCACACAGTACATGAGTGGAGATTGTGCAAATCAAACCCATGTCTGCTGGATGTACCAAGCTCATTCACAGCTCGCTACTCTAGCCTCTAGGCTATATTACCAGCCCCAGGTTATTGGCCTGCCACCAAACGGTTGCATAGTAAGGATGGCTTCTGCAAGGGGACGACCACCCACAGATGCTCATACATACATGTGTAACCCCTAGGTGGCACTATCCCAAGGGCTACTACCCCTGCCTGCTTAACTACTAACAGGTTGAGGGGCCTAGGTCCAAAGGCGGGTGCCTCCACCCAGAGGTCAGGGTTTGCAGTAGTTAAACTATCTTGGTCACAGCCCTCTGGGACACTGTAACCCCCCCTTTCTTCCCACTAGTGGCTCACACAATGCATTAGGAATATCTTCACAATGTACACTTTCCCCCAGGACTGGCTCTGTCGACTGGACTCTGGGGACCCCCTGTAAAACAAGATGATACAGTTTAAAAATCACAGTACAATACTTTAACATAAACGAATACCTCAGCCAGTGTAACTTTGCTGAAACCAACAGATCTGATTTATTTAAGGAGCTGTAACAAGGAAGGGGGATATCAGGTTAATTAGGTTAAACACATTAATAATCACAGTACTGTGTGCATATTCAGAGTCCCAAATTGTCACTTTCACTGGGTACCCAGGATGGGGGAGGGGGGGCTAGCCAGGATTGGTGCAGCTGGTTGGGGCTCTGTGATGGAAAAACACTGGCACAATACCCAAATTGTAATCCGGAGCTGGTTGGCTCAGTTCGTGAAGAAATGAAAAAAAACAACAATTAGATGACACACTTGCAATTCGATAAACAGACGGCAGGGAGCTTCCCTGCTTTGTAGTCACAAACTCAATGCTGGGAACTGGATGGAAGGCAAATTGTCCTGGATTGCCAGGAGGAGCAGACCATGTGGACAAGGTCCTTGTGACTGGACCCCACTGCAGTTTAGAGCAAATGGATGTAGTCTAAATTAAGCTGGGGTTTACTTCCAACTTCATGCACTCAATTCACTGTACTGGGGATTTGAAACACGATTCCCCAGAAGCACTACACACATTTATATGTAAAAGGAAAGTACTATACCAGGCAGGCTGCTTCTCTATCCCGATCGCAATTACTGCACAATACCCGGGAGAACACACAGCAGATTCAGTTCCTGACAGACCGAGCGCGATTCAGCAATTTCTCCAGTCTTTTACAGGGCGAGCCTGGTTTCTACTCTTCAAATGTACTTGATTCTCCTCACAGGTTGGATTCAGTCCGAACGGGCGTTTACACAAGCTGCAGACCGAAACTTAGGGCATTACACGTGTTTCCCGCGCTAAAACTACACCACGAAGAAGCACCCAGCTCCTTGTCTCGTCACTGCCCAAACTGATCTGATCTTTCCAGTAGACAGAGCCAGGCATTTCCTTTGAGTTGCTCCCAGTTCAGTTGGCTGGTTTGGCTGTCACTTACAGTAAACTCTCCCTGTTGGTGGAAAAAGGCGCCAAAGTCAAAACTACATTTCCCAGCGTCACTGCCCTTACAATCCCCTTACAGCAGGCTCCAGAGGAGAGTCCAAGTTCTGATTCGCCCAGAGCAGGCTCCATTTTAAAGGATCCCCACCATGATTGGTCAATTCAGCAGTTCAGAACCAACATGAGGGAGCTACTCTGCGCTGTCCTTGCTACAAGAAAGTAGGTTAAAACAAACAGCATTTTCATTATTACTCTAATAGGTTACAAGCAAACAATTACATCTTTGAAGAGTGCTCCTTCTGCCCACTTAGTGATGGCAGAAATGGAGCAATTTGGCAGTAGCTCAAGCAGGGAAACACACAGACCCCCATTTCAAAGTAATTATATTGCAGTTTGGCAGCTCTTAAAGTGACAATCCATGGAGGCATTAGGCACTCTCACTCAATTATTTTTTAAATTGGCTGAGATACATGACACCAGCCTGGCAGAGAGCATTTAGGCTCACCCAAAGAAAGCTTTTTAGTGACCCCCATTTGTAGGGGGGTTACATATGCATGCAGAGGAAAACATATGCGTGCATGGTGCATCATCATATGCTGGCCTGCTCTGTGGAGACAATGCCAAACCCTGACTTGCTGCATGACTTCCTGCCCATCCACAGGCCCTGCACCACTGACTAGGCACTAATGCACTGTCTAACAGTTCATGAAGTAAAAGGTTATCCTCCATCTTGTAGTACTTCCTGCATTACATCTTGATTTAGTACCTCTGACTGTTCTACAGATTCTGTTCCAGTATATTACTACTGTTTCATTTTATTTTAGTTTTTATTTTAAATTTGTTGACCGGGTAAGGACACTGGGCAAAACCCTTCTTCCAGACCGACCTGGACGTATAAACAACACGATATAACAAAACATACACACAAAATTACATAATACAATTACATACATCTAAAGACAGTAAATAAGTTTTACATTTTGCTTTAAATTCAGGCAAGGAAATAATTGATTGTAGAGATAATGGCAAATTATTCCATACCCTTGAAGCTACTGATATCTATTTTTATCTATATTAGCTTCTAGAACAATTCCCACATTGGATCGCAAATTAATCAATGAGTCTCTAATCACCACTAAATTTGCTAGAGGAATATAACTCTTAGAATATATGGCTTGGTGAATCAGACAATCTATAAAATAAGTACAATTCATCTTCAGAGATAACCAACCTAAAGAACAATATAAAGTGCAATGGTGAGTCCTCAAAGGTACTGCATGTATAAAGCAATAGATGTTGTTGTATGCCACACCCAAGACCTGACTCTCCCTTACACCTAAATTAAGGTAAAGTGAAGAGACATAATCCAGGTGCGGCATCAAAGTTCCCAAAGCAATGGATTTTAGTGAGTCAAAGGACAACAATTGTTTAAATTTGTACAAAAAAACAGTTTTCTGATTTATAGACCTACTAACCTTTTAAATGTGGGCATGTAATGTGAGATTAGGGTCAAGTATGACCCCCAGATATTTATTTATTTATTTCAATTGCAGATTAATACCTTTGAGCCAGGAAGGCTCTTTTACAAAGGTTCCATGTCAAGTGGACGACAGACAAAATTTACATAAACAGGTTACAGAATATTCAGAGTACACAATTGGTTACAGGCTGTATGGGTAGCAAGCAAATATGCAGATAACAGAGTCAGTAGTGTTACAAGACGTTAGAGTGCAAATTGACATTCTAAATTGGTCACATTAAAAAACAGGAAAAGGAGTCAATCAGATAAGAACCACATAGCAAGGTGGGTGCAGCCTGAAACATAGAAACATAGAATTTGATGGCAGATAAGGACCGCTTGGCCCACCTAGTCTGCCCATTTCCCTACCTAACGGATAAGCTACAGATCCTAGTTAACCAACAGCCTACTTCCTCCTACTCCCCACTAGAATTGCATTATGTCTGTCCCATGCATCCTTGAATGCCACCACTGTTTTTGGCTCCACAACCTCCTCAGGAAGGCCGTTCCATGCATCTACAACCTTCTCTGTGAAGAAATATTTCCTCACATTACCTCTGAGCCGTCCTCCCTCTATCTTCAAATTGTGCCCCTTTGTTCTTGCACATCTCTTTTTCTGAAAGATGCTACCCTCTTGGACTTTGTTGATTCCCTTGAGGTATTTGAAAGTTTCTATCATGTCCCCCCTCTCCTCCTTTCCTCGAGGCTATACATCTTAAGCTTCTTTAGTCTTTCTTCATATGACTTCTGGTGCAGACCCTGCACCGTTTTGGTTGCCCTCCTCTGGACAGCCTCCATCCTGTCTATGTCTTTGCAGAGATGGGGTCTCCAGAACTGTACACAGTACTCCAGATGTGGTCTTACCAACTTGCTGTACAGAGGGACAACAACTTCCTGTTTTCTAGCCTGAGAGGGCTTTGTCACAGTATAAGGAAAGTGGGGGTGAGGGGAAGAGCAGGTGTAGGGGGCAGCCCCAAGAAGCTTTGATGGGGGGGTTGAGAGAGAGGTGGAGAGGAAGGAAGGGGGGGAGGTAAGCAGAGGGGTGATAAGTTATGATCATGATTAGTCACAGGTATATATTAATTGCATTCACATAGGTTCTTTTGGGCCAGAAGGGTTAGCAGTTCTCTTTTAAAGGGTCCAATTTTTGTGTGTTCAAGGGTGGTAGTAGGGAGTTCATTAAACCAGGTTAGCCCATGGTAGTAGCGAGAACGCTGTGCAAGGCTGGTTCT
The DNA here is from genome assembly GCA_016271365.2 of Neoceratodus forsteri. Taxonomy (NCBI): domain Eukaryota; kingdom Metazoa; phylum Chordata; order Ceratodontiformes; family Ceratodontidae; genus Neoceratodus; species Neoceratodus forsteri. Next base: position 961,252,902 of record CM028132.1, on the reverse strand, counting down.
TTTGAAAGGGACATGGTGCACACCCTTAGCCAAGCTCCAGGTGACTTTTGAGGAGTTGGAGTGCTGGAACAGAGCTGTGGTGGAGTTGGGACTGAGTCCAAGGAAGGCTTTTTTGCCTATTAGACAAGCCTGAAATTCACTCTTAGGTGTAAGGGGAGCCAACCAGTAGAGGAATAGAGTGCGCAGGTATGGGTTCAGTGTTTAGCCCCAAGGACCAGGCAGCAAGCCTTGCTGAGTAGTACTTTTACTCAATTTATGGCTGAGTCTGTGGCAGCACTGTAGGTGACGAGGGCATATTCAGTGTTCAACGGAATGGAGCTTCGATTGACTAGGCTTAGAGCCTCAGGGTTCATGGGTTGCCTCTGCCTATAGAGGACTCCTAACCTAATATTAGCTTATTTGACTACATGGTCTATATGGTGCACGAAGGAGAGGGTGTCATCAATATGTACACTGAGATATTTAAAGGTGGAGACTTGTTCAATGCCATCTCCTTTCTGGCTATAGATAGTCAGGTGTTCAGCATTCCTTTTGGCATATGGCAAAGTTAGGTGCATAATTTCTGTTTTTTTATAGTTTAGAAGGAGTCTGTTTTGGGTGAACCAGTTCTCAAGCATAGCAAAGCAATGCTGTAGGTTTTGTGCTATTTCTGATGTGTGGCTGCCAGGCACTGAGATAACTGCATTGTCTGCATACAGCAGCATTTTAGCAGGACAGGCTTTGGCAAGGGAGTTAAGAAAGAGGTCGAAGAGAAGTGGCCCTAAGATCGAGCCTTGGGGAACCCCAAGGGTTACCTTTTTAAGTTCAGAGTTACACCTCCTATCCTCACACACTGTGTCCTGTGTGAAAGGTAGCTGCTAAGCCAGGAGATGGAATCAACTGACAGTCCCAGGGTCCTCAGGTGCCTGAGCAGGATTTGGTGGTTAACTGTCTCAAATGCTTTGGTGAGGTCTATAAATATAAACCCCACTGTTTTTCCCGTGTCAAGGGCTTCATAGACGTGAGAGTTATAGTTGATTAAAGCTGTGATGGTGCTGTGTCTGATACAAAACCCATGCTGCTATGGGCAGAGCAGATTGTACTTGTTTAAGTATTCAGTTAACTGGTCTGAAACAACCCTTTCTAATGCTTTAGATAGAGGTGGTAGTATTGAGATTGGGTGGTAGTTTCCCAGTTTAGTTCTGTCCCCATTTTTAAACACTGGGGTGACCAAGGTGGTCTTCCACCTATCTGGGAAGATTCCAGTGCGCAAGAAGATGTTGAAAAGTATGGTTAGTGGAGAGGCAAGTTTGTCCAACGCTAGAGCTAGCAACTTCATATCTAGTGAGTCACTCCCGAGCCTGGTTTTGTTTAGGATTTTTTTGGCATATTTAATGGTCTGAGCCCCAGTTATTTGCATAAAGTAGAATGGTGGTTGGCCTGGTTTAGAGGTGAGAGGAGGGTTTGGGTTGATGGAATCCATTGCTGGTGGGGTATGGAGAAATTCAGGGGGGAGGACAGAGCTGAGGTCTATGAAGGCATTATTGAAGGCATTGGCTAGGTCAACAGGTTGTTGTAACGGGCCAGATGTGGTTACTATGAGATCCGGTGCAGCTCTGGATTCATTGCCAGTGAGTGACTTAATGCTATTCCAGAATTCTTTGCCATTGTAGTAGGTAGCTTTGGCATTTCTTACTTGCCTAGTGCACTTATTCCTAGCTTATTTGTAAGCAGCAATGTCAGATTGCCTGCCTGTCTCCCTGGCAATATGCCAGAGATTGTCCCATTGTTTCATCTGGGCAATTAGAGGGCCAGTGAGCCAGGGGTTAAAGGCTCCTTTTATTTTGACAGTTCTGACAGGAGCAAATATGTCACAAGCATTGTTAAAGGTTGATATGAGGTAGTCAAGGGCTTTATTAGCATTGCTGCAGCCAGCTAGGGGGACCAGTCTGCTTCCTTCAAATACCTCTTAAAATTGCCCTCAAGCCCCTTTTGAGGTAGCGGTTTTTGGAGACCTGGGGGGGTCTTTAGGGTCCTTATTAGTCCAGGAGTATAGTACTGCTGAGTGGTCGCTTAAGGTGTCGGGCAGGACAGTAACATTTTTCATATGCTCAGGTTGGTGGCAAGAAGCCAGTCTATGAGCGTGCATGTGCCAGTGTGGTAGTTCAGCCTTGTTGCCTGCAATACCATCTGAATGAGATATAGCCCATGGATTCGGTCCCTCATGGTAACAGAATCCTGGGCAAGCCAATTTGTGTTAAAGTCCCCTAGGATGACCTGCTCGCATTCTTTATTGAACTTGCTAAGGTGGTTGAAGAATAGGTCAAGTCCACAGGCTTGCTTGCCGGGATGGGGTTATGTAGACAGTAGTCAGAGACATTGCTTCACCTTGTCGTCCTATAGATAGCTTGATGGAGAGAAGCTGGGCTTCAATAGTGTTTACACGGAGTGGCATAACCTGGCCACTTATTTTGTTACTCAGATAGACCAAACACCCACCTCCATGCTTGGCTTGTCTATCAAGCCGGAAGGAGATGTATCCATCAAGTGAGATGGAGGAATCAGGTATTTTCTGAGACAGACACATTTTAGTGAGTGAAATAATGTCCTGTTTGTGGACAGCAACACATACCTTGAATTGGGGTAGTTTGGGTAGGAGACTCCCGATATTAATTGATGCAATTTTTAGGTATCTGTTGGTTGTGGGGTACCCAGTGCCAGGAGGTCCAGGGTTGGGGTGAATATTCCCGGAAATCAGTAACAGTATAACAATCACCCCAGAAAGGTAGCGCTTCCACCAAGTTTTAATAATCTGGGACTTTCTGTGCCTTGTAATGTCCTGGTTTGGTATCTGCTGTTTAGTGGTATATGTGCATGTCGGGGCCAAGGCAACCTCCAGAGTTAAGGGGGGTGACTGGTTCATTCTTTCTTGGAAAGTGAACCTCCAGGGGTTGCTGGATGTGAGATCCTGGTGCTCCAATGTACCATATTTGTTAGCTACAGTGCTAATTAGTGAATGCATGGAGCTAGGCTGGGGTTTGGTATGTTTGCCATTAGTAATTCTGGCCGGGGCAGAAGGATGAGTAAGGCCTGAAGATAAGTGTGAAATAATATTCTATAAGCACAATTTTCAACATGGTGTCAGTATTTGGAAGACTCTTAGGAGAGGGGGAGAGATTCTGAAGGGATATCAGCAAGGGAACACTGAGACAGTAGTTATTGCTTAAACAAAGGAATAAGTCTCAGGGAGGCAGGGTGGAAGGGCAGATTAAATTAACACACAGGAATGAGGGAGGAAAAGCTTATGTTTAGCAGTATGGTGTGAGCAGAGACCTGAGGTTCTTGCTCATAACAGTTCTATCTGTATGTGGCAGGGAGCTGAGCAGCCTCTAGTGGCAAACTTCTATAGGCTGCAAATGGAGAAATGGACTGATTGGTTCAGCCAGCAGCCGAGTCCCTATAAAAGGGCGTGTTCACCAAGGGTGGTGGCGGGGCCACACTTTGCCCTCAATAGGTCTGCGTATGTTTCTCTGCTCAGGGCTGTGCAAGCTGCATACCTTTGCTCCTGATTTTGTTCCAGGAGGTGAGGGAGGGCGAGATCACTGTAGCCCTCTCGATCTCTGCGTATAGGACCCTCCGTCGGTCGGTCCCTATGAGCTGTGGAGAACAGGAGAGGAGGTAAGAATATAAGTAGGCAAATGCCAGACAATGAGGGGGGGTGGTAAGCATAGGCTAGGTGAGGCGAGCAGGGATGGGGAGCCCAGGCTCTCAAATTACAGCCGAGAAACAAACTGGGCTGGGATGCTACACTACAAGTAAAGGTGAGCTTACAAATCTAAATAACTCTGGCATCAGAACAACACTGAGAGCCTATAGAATTAATTAAACAGGGCAATCTGGTCAGGGCTAAATAACAGTTTACTGCAAGTAAATATTCGGCTAGAGAGCAATTAAAGTATCAGCAGTTGGTAGCTAAACCCATCTCTTTACATGACATTGGGAGTGCCAGTAGGAATAAAGTAAAAAGAGGCAAACAATCACTATGCTGTAAGAAAATCTTCGGCTTAAATTCCAATCAAGTAACAGCAGGTTGTAGCTAAACACAGTTTCTTACAGGAACAATTAAAGTACCAGTCAGAATATATTAAAATTTAAGGCAAGCAGTCACAATGTTGTAAATGTAGAGACTATCTCCACATGGTGTAAATTTGCATTTAGAAAATGGTGCCACTTTGCCCTCAACAGGTCCACGGATGTTTCTTTGCTTGGGGCTGTTCAAGCTGTACATCTTTGCTCCTGATTTTGTTCTGGGGGTGGGGGAAGGTGAGATCACTGTAGCCTTCTTGACCTCTGCATCTGGGACCCTCCATCGGTCAGTCCCTATGAGCTTTGCTCCTGATTTTGTTCTGGGTGGTGGGGGAGGGTGAGATCACCGTAGCTTGATAAGTACAACCTTCAATGCCAGGAACAGCATGGTTTTTGGAAGGCACATAATACTTCAACAGCATTGGTTGAGTTTGCTGGTCATATTCATGAAGCACTTGAGCAAGGTTTCTTGACGGGGGCCTCTTTCATCGACCTCACTAAGGCCTTCGACGCGGTCAACCATGACTTGCTTCTCACACAACTCTCTAACATTGTTATATCCTCTGTCTCTCTAGGCTGGTCCCAGAGTTATCTCTCTAACAGGACCCAGCAGGCCAAGATTCTTGACATTCTATTCAACCATCGGCAAGTCAACACGGGGGTGCCCAATGTTCCATTTTGGGCCCCCTGCTGTTCAGCCTGTTTTTAAATGAACTCCCCAAAGTCTGCCAGAATAAGATCCTTCTATATGCAGATGATGCTGTTCTCTACACGTGTCACTCCACTCCAGAAGAGTTGGAAAAAGGAATGCAAGACGACTTTACTCCTGTGGAAAAATGGTTCCTTCAGTCTAAGGTTTTGCTCAGCTACACTAAGACTAAAACAATTTTGTTTGCCTCCCATCAAAACCATCGTAAATCCCATCACCTCAGTATCTACAATAACAAGTTTGATACACTCGAAATGGTCACCACCTTTGAGTACCTTGGTGTCTACCTTGACAGCTCTCTCTCCTACAGCCAGCACATAGACCATGTTGCCAAGGCAGCTAGTACCAGACTAGGTCAGCTCTACCGGCATAGGCAGTGCCTCACCGAAAGTGCCATCAAGCTTGCAGTTAACAGTTCTATGCTCTCTATCATAGATTATGGACTAGTAGTCTATGGAGCCAGTACCGATACAGCACTTAGGCAAATCAAGATTGTCTTAAACAAAGTCTGCAGACTAGTCCTGGGTGTGGACCGTTTAACTCACACTTGTGAACTATACTTAAGTACTGGTTGGTTTAACCTGAATAGGCAGAATTCAGTACCAAGTCTGTCTATTAGAGAAAAACTCCACCCTAGGTCTTTCTCCTCCTGGAGTGAGGCAAGTGCTAAGGAACTCCACTTCCTCCAGACTAACTAGGGGATCGAGTAAAGCTGCCTTCATTATCCAATTCCGCCAGACCTCACTAGGGCAACGGTCCTTCGAATACAGGGCCTTCTGCTGGCTAAGTTCCCTTAACTCTGAGCTGATTGAGGAAACAAAACTATGCCCATTTAAGGCCAAGCTGCTGCAGTACCTAGCCACTCTTAGTAACTATGACTGCATCACCTGTGCATAAGCCTACTGTTACTGTTAGCTTATCTGTCCTGCATAGTACCCATCTCCCCCCCACTTCCTCCCCTGCCTGGTGTGACCCCATTGAGCACTTACCCCCACGTCCCCTCTTTATCCCCCCCAAGCTTCCTACTTTCTCTTCACAAATATTAATTCCCCCTAATTTTCATCCCCCGGTTCCCTCTCACCTCACCCCCACTTCAAAACCCTACCCCTTATCCCTCTCTCCCCACATCACCCAGCCCTGCCCTATCACCTACATATATTACCCTGGGTATATTCCTGTTCAATCCCACCCTCTGACTACTCAACCCTCTTAATCTGTCACCCCCTTTGTCTCTGCCCCCACCCTCACCCTGCTCTCATCTATTCTGTCCTCCCCTCCTTTGGTCATCACCACTTCTGACCCTCCATAACTCTACTTGCATGCTGTAAAGCTCAGCTACCACTATAAATTGCTTGTCCACCTTAGTTATGCTTTTAGTACTGTTGCAATAAAGTTGACCTCTCCTACCTGATGTATTTTAACTGTACTTGCTTGAATCTGTATCTGTATGTACCATAATGTACTTGCCTGCTGTATATACCCCTATCTGTTTTGTAATGTCTACATACCTTGTCTATTGCCTTACAACGTGGAACCTTTGTAAAAGAGCTTTTAGCTCAAAGGTGTTATTCGAGATTCCAACAAATAAATAAATAAATAAAGCCCTGTCGACCTCTGTGTCTGGGACCCTCCATTGATTGGTCCCTACAAGCTTTGGTCCTGATTTTGTTCCAGGGGGTGGGGGGTGAGATCACCATAGCCCTCTCGACCTCTGCGTCTGGGACCCTCCGTCAGTCGGTCCCTACAAGCTTTGCTCCTGTTTTTGTTCTGGGGTGGGGGAGGGTGATATCACCATAGCCTTCTTGACCTCTGCATCTGGGATCCTCTGTCAGTCAGTCAGTCCCTATGAGCTTTGCTCTTGATTTTGTTCTGGGGTAGGGGAGGGAGAGATCAATGTAGCCCTCTTGACCTCTGCGTCTGGGACCCTCCGTCGGTGGGTCCCTATGAACTTTGCTCCTGATTTTGTTCCGGGGATTGGGAAGGGTGAGATCACCATAGCCCTGTCAACCTCTGTGTCTGGGACCCTCCATCAGTCGGTCCCTATGAGCTTTGCTCCTGATTTTGTTCCAGGGTTGGGGGAAGGTGAGATCACTGTAGCCCTCTCGACCTCTGCATCTGGGACCCTTGGTCGGTCCCTACGAGCTGAGCTATTTAAAGTCATTAACCTTCTACAGTTCAGTACCAGAGCAATCATGTATCTGCAACCTATGATTCTCTTTCAAACTAAATGTACTGCCAAATACCATTGTTTTCATTTTTTTCACATTCATAACCATTAAGTTTTTTGGCACTCAAGAACAAAGCAACTGAAAATCCTTCTCTAACTCAGAATTAACCAGATCAATTGTGTGACCCTGAGAAAAATACAGTATATCAGGTCATCTGCATAAAGAAAACAGCTGCTAGAACTAAATATAGAAGGAATATTATTTATGAATAGTGAAAACAACAGGGGTCCAAGTATGGACCCCTGTGGTACCCCACATAAAACAGGTCAAGATTCTGAAAACACAGAACTTGTAGAGACCCTCTTGAGTCCAGCCCTCCAAATAATTTTTAATCCAAACAACAAGATTTTGTCTGAGATGCCAAAACTATATAGCGTCTGACAAAGCAAAGAATGATTGATTTAATCAAAAGCCCTGGTCAGGTCCATGAACATTGCCCCTGTCAGGACACCTCTATTACAACCCCTGAGGATGGCATTTGTGAACCTGACGAGGATGGTGCCAGTCCCTTGACCATGTCTAAAGCTGTCCTGCTCTGTGCAGAGGACACCATTAGGTTCCAAAAAGCTAATAATTTGATTGGATACCAACTTCTCTAAGATTTTACTTAACAGATTTAAAAAAGGTATTGGATGGTAATCCTCTGTACCAACAGCCCCACACTTTTTAGGGACCAGCACAACCCAGGCCTCCTTCCAAACTGAGGGGAAGACACCCATTGTAAGGCATAAGCTATATGTCAAGCCAAATGGGCCAGCTACATATGGTGCAGCTAGTTTAACAAACCACCCATCAAGGCCACCCCCACAGTCAATAAACTTGTTTGGTAACAGGTGAAGTAACTTCAAAACCTGAGAGGTGGTAACCCAATGGAAATAAAAAGTGGAAGCACCATAATTCACATCAAGACTTTCCTGATAAGCATCAAGCTTTCCCCTACCCTTAGAACAGTTATCCAAACCAGAAAGACTGGTCACAAAACTAGATACATCCACAAATCTATCATTAAGTAAATTGACCATTTTGGACAAATCTGTTACCTCCGTACCTAACGACAATAAAGAAGTAATATCCCCCCTTTCTTTTGGGGACACCAGCATATTAATTGTGTCCCAAAATCCTTTGGGGTCTTAGGACCCTGCCTCAAGTTTATTTCTAAAATAGTCAATTTTGGCCTGCTTTATCTTATTACTTGCCAAATTCCAAGAGTATCTATATGCATCTAACAAATTGGGAGACGGGGACTGTTTATATGCCATCCATGTAGCATTTCTCTAATCAATCAAATACTTAAGGTCCTTGCTAAACCACCTGTTTTTGGTCCCTCTTACATGTAAAGTACAAAGTAGGAACAATTTATCCTGAACTGCTAGTAATTGCTGACAAAAAAAGTTGACTGCACAGTCAGGGTCAGGAATGGCTTCTACAAATGACCAATCAACATTCATTAGTTCACTCCTCAGAATATCATACCAAATCTTTTTAAAATTTCTAAACTGAATTATCCAAGAAGGGACCCTGGGACATCTAAAATTAAGAATACCATAGGTTGCTTGATGGTCACTTACCGAGTCACTCAAAACGCCTGAATGTGACACAATATTAACTTTGTTGATAACTACCCAATCCAAAACAGTGTGATGCCCAGATGCTAGGTTAAGTCAGGTAGGTTCCTTTATGAGTTGATATAAATTAAAAAATGCAAAAGATTCTCATATCCTTGTGTATTACTCTTGAATCAATCTAACTTAATGTCACCCAGCAAAACCAAATCTCTATTAGAAAAAATAGGAGGCAGCTTCCAGAAAATCCCTTAACCCAGATACACCACACTGTGGTGGATTGTATAAGCAAACAACAACCACATGTTTGAAGCCACCCAGTAGGAAACTTAACAAAATCCACTCATTATTCAACTCAGAATTCTGGCTAGAAGATAAAACTGAGACCTCTAAATGTTCTAAATAATACACCACCACCTCTCCATTCTTCTTTTTACCCTTTCGATCAGCACACATTATTGTGTATCCAGGAAGCTGACATGAAGCATCCAGAATAGAGGGCCTTAACCATGATTCAGTTATTACAACCAAGTCAGGTTTATATGATGACATTAGGAACTCTATATTAGCAAGCTTAGGGAGCAAGCTTCTGACATTCACTTGAATAATTTTAAAGTCATGGGCATGAAACCAATTCGGTGCATGAATAGAATTTAGTGGGTGGTTGGAGCTAGATGGGCCTGGATTCAATTCAACATCACCTAAAAGAGCAAGCAATAAAAGGACAAAAATGATTTTACTGCAAGACCTAATACGTACTAAAGCTATTAAACATAATGGTATGGAAAACCAAACAAGAATAAAGTCAATAACACACAGGGTAGTTTTCTCAGCATATAACAGACAAAACACATCAATTCTGCCTTCATCCCAAACAAACAAAGCAGCCATACTAAAATCAGATGGATTAGGTTCAGTATAGGGACAATTAAAGCCTCCATCTGCAAAACCCAGATCATATAAAAACACTAAACTGTATAACATGACAACCATTACTTCATTCTGCACATGTTCCACAATCATTGCCTGCTCATTAAGCATGCAGACCATCTCCCTTTGTTCTCCCTAGAAACAAGTTGTTTAAACAACATTGATTCTTTGTCTGAAATTCAAAAGGGACTTCCAATTCAAATTGCCAAGGAGGATCTCCTGCCTCCTCCTCCCAACTGCCTGTCACTCATTTCAGTTAGCAGCTTCGTTTTTTAGCTTATATGTTGACATATTATTCTTTCTCTCTCTTCTCCTTCAGATTCTTTGTTTGTTTAGCAAAGTTCATTCTTTTCTGATTTGAGTTGCATTTACCAGACCTGGTGAAAGCCATGAAGCTCCTTTGGAATTTCGGACCCAGCCCAGTGAGTCCACTTGCAGTAAAGCCATTTCTGTGAACCACTCTTCATTTTTTTCTTTCCACACCAGCATTTTTCTTTTTTTGTTCCATTTTCCTCTGTTGTAAATTTGGGATAAAAATATTGAAAATTACCAAAGTTATGAGCCTGCGTTTGTAAAACTCAATGTATCCTCACAATTTTGTTGTTTTTTAATATTTTACACCAAATTTAGAACACAACCTTCTTATGACCACACCTCATGAACAATGACAGAGAACATTTTCCACTCCTGCCCGAAAAGTGATTTCACGCAGGGACCATGAAATCACCTTTCAGGATGTAAAAAAACATTTTGCTCAGGATGTGAAAAATGGCAGGTGTCACATTCATTTGCAAAATTCAACGTAGGCTCATAATTTTATATATATATATATATATTTTTACACCAAATTTAGAAAATAGCCTTCTTATGACCCCACCTCTTGAACAGTGGCAGAGAAACATAGAAACATAGATTTTGATGGCAGATAAGGACCGCTTGGCCCACCCAGTCTGCCCATTTCCCTACCTATTGGATAAGCTGCAGATCCTAGTTAACCAGCAGCCTACTTCTTCCTACCCCCAACCCCTAGAATTGCCTTATGACTGTCCCATGCATGCTTGAATTCCACCACTGTTTTTGACTCACAACCTTTCCTCCGGAAGGCCATTCCATGCATCCACAACCTCTCTGTGAAAAAATACTTCCTTAAATTACCTCTGAGTCAGCCTCTTCTATCTTCAAATTGTGCCCCTTGTTCTTGCACACCTCTTTTTGAAAGATGCTACCCTCTTGACTTTGTTGATTCCCTTGAGATACTTGAAAGTTTCTATCATGTCCCCCCTCTCTCCTTCCTCAAGGCTATACATATTCAGCTCCTTAAGACTCTCTTCATATGTCTTCCGTGCAGGCCCTGCACCATTTGAAGTTGCCCTCCTCTGACAGCTCCATCCTGTCTATATCCTGCGGAGATTGGGTCTCCAGAACTGCACACAGTACTCCAGATGGGGTCTCACCAACTGTCTGTACAGAGGGATAATAACTTCCTGTTTTCTGCTGGTGATGCCTCTCCCTATGCATCCCAGTATCCCCCAGCCCTCCTTGCTGCCCTCTCACATTGTTTGCCCACCTTTAGGTCATCTGATATGACTACCCCCAGGTCCCTTTCTATTTTTGTTGTTGTTAGTATCTCACCCCCCATTGTGTACTCTTCCCCTGGGTTTTTGTTTCCCAGGTGCATTACCTTGCACTTCTTAGCATTGAATCTAAGCTCCCTTCTCATCCTTTCCACCCCACCTTGTGCATCAACTCTGTTGCAGATCTTTGTGTCATCTGCAAAGAGACATACTTTTCCTTCCAGTCCCTCTGCAATATTGCTTATAAAGACATTGAAGAGGACAGGTCCTAATACTGAATCCTGTGGTACCCCACTAGTAACCCCCCTTTCTTCAGAGTGGACTCCATTTACTATTACTCTCTGTGTCCTATTCTCCAGCCAATTCTTTACCCAGGCTGTCATCTTGGGACCCACCCCAGGCTGGCTAACTTGTATATTAATCTTTGTGTGGGACTGTGTCAGATGCCTTGCTAAAGTCTAGGTAGGCCATGTCCACAGCCCCTCCCTGATCTACTACTTTGGGCACCCAGTCAAAGAAATCTATCAGATTTGTCTGGCATGACCTTCCCGCTGTGAATCCATGCTGCCTTGGGTCCTGAGCCCTCTGGCCTCTAGATACTGGACAATTCTTTCCTTGAAGTGATTCCATCATTTTCCCTACCACTGAGGTTAAACTAACAGGTCTGTAGTTTTCTGCTTCTGCCTTGCTCCCACTTTTGTGAAGGGAATCACATCTGCCCTTCTCCAGTCCTCGGGTACCACCCATCCTCCCATGATTTGTTAAAGAGGGTAGTCAGTGGTGTCACTAGTTCTACCCTTAGTTCTTTTAGAATTCTGGGATGAATCCCATCAGGCCCCATTGCTTTGTCCACCTTCAGTTTTAAGAGTTCTTTCAGAACCCTTTCTTCTGTAAATGGGCTGGTATCAACTTCTGTATCCAGAGTGTTTCTACTGTTTGTTTTAGGTACCTCCCCACTTCCTTTGTAAATACTGAGCAAAAATATTTGTTTAGTATCTCTGCCTTTCACAGTCACCCTCTGCCCACCCTCCTCCTCTTTATTAAGCCTCACTAGCCTCCCTTGGTCTTCCTTCGCTCCCTGATGTACCTATAAAGGTTTATCCTCTCTTAACAGAGTTGGCTATCTTTTCCTCGGTTTGGGCCTTTGCTGTTCTGACTGCCTTCCCAGCTTCCTTTGCTTTAACTGATACAGTTCCCTGTCCTGCTCCTTCTGTGATTCATTGTACTTCCTGAATGCTTTCTTTTCTCTTGAACCTTCACTGCCACTTCCTTTGAGAACCATAGTGGTTTCTTACATCGCTTCGCTTTGTTAATTTGCTTCACACAAAGCTTGTTACCTCTGTGATGGCAGTTTTTATTATTCCCCATTGTTCTTCCAACCCTCCTTCCTGCCCATTTGCTAGTGCATTCCTTAGGCACTCACCCATTTTGGCAAAGTCAGCCCTCCTAAAGTCCAGTGCTTTTGCCTTTGTATGGCTTGACTCTATTGCTGTGTTTATTGTGAACCATACTGTTCGATGGTCGCTAGTTCCCAGATGGCTACCCACTTCTACATCTGTGATCCTCTCTTCATCTCCATTTGAGAGAACCAGGTCTAAGATTGCTCTCCTCGAGTGGGCTCCAATACTAGTTGTTTAAGGCATGCCCCTTGTAGGGCATCTAGAATAACCCCACTCTTTGAAGTGGCTGCTGTAACTGCATTCCAGTTAACATCTGGCATATTCAGATCACCCATCAGCAATATCTCCCCCTTTTCTGCCATTCTAAGTATTCTTTCTATCATTTCCTTGTCCATTTCCTCCCCCTGAGAAGGAGGTCTGTATACAACCCCTGTGCGGATTGTGGTGCCATTGCCGGTCTCCAAATTTACCCACAGTGCTTCTTCTCCTCCCTGTTTTCCCTTTTGTTCTGTTGCCTTGATTACTTCCTTTATGTAAAGAGCTACTCCTCCTCCTCTTTTACCCTCCCTGTCCCTCCTGTAGATAGTGTATCCTGGTATGTTTATGTCCCAGTCATGGTTTTGTGTTTACCATGTTTCTGTGACTGCCACAATATCCAGATGTTCCTCCTCCATCAAGGCCACTAATTCAGGAAGCTTGTTACCTGACTACAGGCATTGGTACTCATTGCTCTCCATTTTTTGATGGCTTTACCTTCTTTTGCAGCATCCCCCACTGACCTGTCTACCTCGGTCTTTTTCTCATTTAGTACCCTGTTTTGTAGGGAGAGGCTGGGATTTTCCTGCTGTTTATCAGTGCCTCCCCCCTTGACTAGTTTAAAAGCTTGCCAATGAAGCATTTAAACCGATTGTTCAAAAGACTTGTTCCCTTCCTGGACAGATGCAGACCATCCTGCCAGTATAGGCTGGTGTCCCTCCAGGTGGAACCCCAGTCCCCAATGAAGCCAAACCCCTGTGCCCCACACCATTTTTTCAACCATTCATTAAACTGCATGGTGCAAAGTACCCTCGCCTCACTCATGCCATTGACAGGCAGCACCTCAGAGAAGGAGATTGTGTGTGCTACTTGTCTTAGGCCCCTCCCCAATTCTACAAAGTCCTTCTGCACTGCTCTAATCTCATGATTAGCCAAGTCATTTGTCCCTAGGTGGACAATGATGTCCAGCTCAGATTCCCGTGCAGCTGTTCTCGTGATCCTGAGGATGAGCTACTTGTCTCTCCAAGCCATGGCACCAGGCAAGCACCTTACTTCAGTTTTCCCTGCTCCCCCCAGTTCTATCCCCCTAATAATTGAGTCCCCCACCAGGAGCTGCTTCCTTTCCTTGTGGTGTTCTGCCTCCTTCCTGTGGGCCTCCCTTGTGACAGTTGTCCTCAGCCTCCTTAATCTCCTCTGCAGGTGCATCCATAGGGGAGCTATGCTCCCCCAGAATGGTGTATGGATTGTGGTGTGGAACAACTGACTGGGTGTGCCTCTGTTCCACCATCCTCACCTCCTGGAGCCCACTGTGGTCCAACTGCTGTGCTTTCTTTGCAACCTCTGGGGTAGTGGTGGTGGTGGTTGGTGCTCCTGGATGGGGAGGTTCCTTCTACCGTCCAGTGTGGCCTGGGGAAGGTCCCTTACTACTGTCCAGTGTGGCCTGAAGATGGGCAACTTCCTTCCTCAGGGCAGAGAGTTGTCTGCAAATAGGGCAGCATCTCAGCCTCCAGAAAGACTCCCGGAAGACTGCTGCCCCACAGCCATTACATTGCACTACTCCCCACATTTTTTTTTGTGTGTGTGTGTGATTGGTTTGTAATATAGAAATATATATATATTTATTATACAATGTGTATGCTTATATTGTCAGTGCAGTGTGCTAGAGAGGATATGACAGTGATATGCACCTTGCACTCTTGAGGAATGATGTCAGAACCCCAGGTATAAAGGAACTATTTCCAGGGGTGGGAGGGAAGGTTGGCCTAAACTGTGCCCTCACAAAACAATCAGCTAAAAGCTCTGACCCACTGCTGCAATGAGTGCCTTCCTGTCAGCAAGATGCCCTACACAACAATTTGACAGAGAAAATACCCTGCTAATCAAACAGAGAAAAATCCACACATCCAAGTCAGACACAGGTAAACCTCCCCAGGTTTGTGCTCTGAAAGCTGTCAGCCCCAAAATAAGTCAGCTGTGCTTTAAACAAAATTTAAGAAAATTTTCAACTCCTACCCGAAAGATGATCTTGTGTAGGGACCATGAAATCACCTTTCGGGATGTTAAAAAAGAAACATTTTGGCCAGGATTTGAAAATGATAGCTGTGACATTCATGAGGTGCTGTAAAGATATGGTTATGTTGTAAATGTGGGGTTAAAATAAGAACTGGAGAGCTATGGAAAAGTCTCCGGCTACAAAATTAATATGGAAAAGTTGGAGGTGGTGAGGCATGGGGGCTCCCTCCCTGTGGGGATCCAAAGAAATTTCCACTTTAAATGGGCCCCCAATAATATAGTATGGTATCTAGGAGTGAAGGTGTTACTGCACCTCTCAACACTGTTTAAGGCAAACTACGAGAAGCTTTGGTCAGAGATAGAATCAGACTTAAATGGGGGACCTGCTCCTCCTCTCACTTGCAGGGTGGGTAGACACCATAAAAAGAACATCTTGCCCAGGTTCCTCTTTCTCTTCCAGACCCTCCCAATTTCTATTCCCAAAACCTTCTGGAAAAAAATATCTACATCAACAAGGAAATTTGTTTGGGGAAAAAGTAAGCCCAGAGTTCAATGGCACACATTGACTTAGACACAACAGCGCGGGGTGTTGGCGATACCTGACCTCAGACTCTACTATCTGTCAGCCCAATTGACACCAGTGGTCACTTGGGTCAAACAAAGATGGGACATGGGATGGAGAGAGATTTAAGTGAGCCAGTCCTGGCTGGTCCTATTATTTGCCCTCCCCCACGCTCCCATCACCCCCGAAGTTTGGAAAAGCTTAACTAACCTCTGGACTAGGCATACCCTCAAAATGCTAATAAAGGCATGGAAGCTCACATAAACCCCAGAGGGCATTGGGCCACTCACATCAATATCAGAGACCAACATTTAATTCACACTCATATGAATCCAGCCTTTACTAGATGAAAACGTGCAGCATTGGCCCGCTACCAGTCTCTATTCCAAAATAACATCTTAATCCCATTTAGAGATCTTCAAACAAAACACTCCCTCCCCAATGAAGATTTCCACCAGTTCCTCCAAATACGTCACTACCTACATACTGAACAAAGAAATCAGAACGTGACCAGGAATCTGACACCCTTGGAGAATTTTCTGTATTGGGCTGTTTAACTGACTGGTAGAGGCAGGCTGATAGCAGGAGCATACAAGATGTTACAGCGCTCAGATGAACAGGGCCTGGAGAAAATCAGAGCAGCCTGGGAGAATGACTCAAGGGTCCCAATCCCATGGGAGGAGTGGAGGTGGGCCTGGGAGTTTGGATGGTGGACCACATCCTCCTCAGGATGGAGGGAATTTAAATGGAAGTGTCTATCCAGATACTTTCACACCCCTTCAATTACAAATCACCTCCAGGAGGGTAGCTCAGACCTATGCTGGAGGAGAGGTAGGTTAGCAGGGACACACCACCACATATTCTGGACCTGCCCCAAGCTGACACAATATTGGACCACCATACACGCTCATCTAGGCAGCCTCTGGCCAATCAGAATACCATTTGAATTCAACTTTCTGGTACTGGGGCTCCAGGTCACTGACCTAGGCACTCATAAACAACAAGCACACTTGAGAACCCTGTGCCTAGTGGCCCTGAAAGAAATCACAGCAAACTGGTTGAAGGAGGCCCCTTCCTCATTTGAAAGCTGGGTGACCAGAGTAAATAACCTGGAAAGGATGGAGCAGTTGACAGAAAGCCTACGACTAGCCACCGATAAACACCAAGAGATCTGGACCAGCTGGGGGAGGGAGGACGCTGCTCAGTAGGGCAGAAAGGCTGGTGGACAGATGAAGAGGAACAAATCCTACCCTGGGAGCAGGGGAGGAGCACAGGGCTACCCCTCACACCGAGACAGTGTGAGGCAAATTCTACACAATATGAGTCTGCCACGAATGTTAATACGAGTCCTCACCACAAGTAACAGAGGTTTTGAAGGTTTAGTTTAAAATCTTCCTAGGCCTAATTCCTGCTGTTATGTTTTACAGGCCTAGACATGAGTAGGTAGGCAACAAAAGGTCAATCATTTGAAGTACTTGAAGACAGAAGAATCTTGGAGGGTGGAGGGACTTAAGCTTGATTTTAGAATATACCAAAGATTCAATGTTGTTGTCACCACCTGTAATGTATGGCAATTATAAATGCCCGGGCTCTCTGTCTGAAACACACCCTGGAAATGTATGTTCTTCTCTCTACTGACTCGATGCTTACAATAAAACTGAGTTTAAAAAAAAATATTGAAAATTGCAAAAATTACAAGCCTGCATTCTCAAAATTTGGGTCTATGTCAACTAGTTCCCAACAATTCATGCCCGCTAACTCTGCTCCCGACAACCTGCTCCTGTGTGAATTCATTACCGCTACATTTGCACCAGTCAATACACTCCTGTTCATGCTCCTGCTGGCAAAAATAATAGTGCTGCAACTTGTACTTCAGTGGTCCATAACTGCTGTCTGGTAACAGGTCCCAAACTTCTGATTTGCTCTCCTGATCTCCATGTTACCACTGACTATTTTAAAATAACTGAAAAAATAAGTTGAAATGAAGTTTAAATATTTCGTCTCTAAAACCAGCATATTGCAATGACTAGAGTGCTGACTGCCAGAATGACAAAACCATGTGATACAGTCCTCTGATCTCTCACCTGAACCCACTAACGGCCAGCTCATAGCCACCTCCATCTCTTAAACAGTAATACAAATAAAAATCAATACTGTCTATGTTTAAATAACTATGGTTCCCCCTTTGAAATTCCTACAAACCAGCATGCTGCAATGATGAGAATGCCACCCACCAGAACACCAAAAATCATACAGTGCCAGCCACTTGCAAAGAATCACCAAACATGGTTCACGCTTTCCTTCTAAGTATTTCTGAGACAAGAATCACACCTTGATGACAAATAACCTCTCGGGCATGTAGTTGCTCTTGCCTCTCCCTTTAGTAGGTGCCAATAGCATGGGGTACAACAGTTAATTTCTGACCCAAGGACCCCAAATCGTAATGAAATACATGGCTAGTTACTGTGATGATTGCCAAATCACAGCACCCATGTATAATGGGTAACCTTCTACTGGTCCCCTCACTTTTGCCCTTTTGAAAATAGTGGGACTTGCAGCGGCTCCCTGTGTCTCTGCCACTTAGTAGGCATCTTCAACACAAGCAAAGCTCTGCTCTCAGGCTGCAGCTTCTGTGAATCTGCGCATAAATAGGGGTTGCATATAACCCTAAATATTCTTTAAAGTATATTTGCACTTAAAGAGCACCTTTCCCAGTCATTTTGAATTTCATGCATAAATTACCTCTTCTTGCATTAATTCTGGAACTGTGCTTCATTACTGTCCTCTGTAGTTAGTTTTTGCATTCTGAGCTGCTAAAAACTGCAGGGTGTACCGGAGCTTCTATAGCAAGCCAGGTGTTACTGTGGACCCAGGGCAGTACTGCTGACATTACTGTAGGGCGCAGGAGTGACTCACACTGTGCAGTACAGTGCAATCACAGCAGTTTTGCTAGGGAAAACTACCAGTACTCAATGTACATACTGAGTTCCCCCTTCCCCAAGACACCCTGTTAGCAATGCATTATGCCAAAATCCAAATGCCTTGTCAGTATGTTTTTTGTAAAACTGACTTGTGTTTGAGTCACTCCTCTGCCATATAATAATGTGAGTGGTACAGCCCTATGTCCACAGAAACACTAAACTTGCTACAGAAGCTCTGGTACACTCCGCAGTTTTTAGTAGCTCAGATTGCAAAAACTAACTGCAGAGGACAGTACTACAATTCCAGAATCAATACAAGAAGGTGTAATTTATGCATGAAAGTCAAAAGGACTGGAAAAGGTGCTCTTTAAATCTCAGTCTCTATAGCATCTCTATCTCTCAACAAAATATTGCTCTCTTTTGTAAGATATTTTTTCCTAGCAGTTGAAACTCTGCCCCCGTTCTTATAAGTTTCATATCCTGTCTTTCACAAAATGGGGTATTTTATGTATGAAAGTCAAAAGGACTGAGAAAGGTGCTGCATGCCAGCAACTTTATCTTCTATCAGTCCCCATGCTTTGTTACAGAGGCAGAAGTAAGTCAATTTTACAAAAAGATACTGACAAGGCAATTGGATTTTGGCATAATGTATTGCTAACAGGGTGTCTTGGGGAAGGGGGGACACAGTATCTACATTAAGTACTGGTAGTTTTCCTTTGCAAAACTGCTGTGACCGCATTGTGATGCACAGTGTGAGTCACTCCGCTGCCCTATAGTGATGTCATCGGGAGCCAGCAGTCCAGCAGCTGAACAGCAAAGGCAAGTGCAGCAGGACCACAGCAGGGCTAAAAAACAAATCCAAATTATGGAAGGCAGAGTAAACCTTGGCCAAAAATAACAAATGCACACACCCTTTCAGGTCTAGTACTGCATATAATGACTACAAGATGTAACTTTCTGGACCAACATGAAAGGTGCGCTTTAAGAGGTTAATTTAGCCGTTTGTTTTCTGAAATGTCCTTGAAAGATTGATAAGGTATTTCCAATTTTTTTCTGTGTGAATGCAGGAGCAAATTGATGGGGGAAGGACAAGGCATGGAGCGAGTTTGCAAGGAGCAGGTTGTCGGGAGCGGGTTTTCATGGAGCCAATTGTCAGGATCGAATTGATGTTCTCCAGCAAAATTCAACATAGGCTCATAACTTTGTTGTTTTTTAATATTTTTACACCAAATTTTCAACATAGCCATTTTATGACCCCATCTCATTAACAATGGTGAAGAAAATTTTCAACTCCTGCCTAAAAGGTGATTTTGCACAGCAACCATGAAATCACCTTTCGGGACAGATTTACCTGTTACTTGTATTGTTCATGAGGTGGTGTTCCAAGAAAGGTATGTTGAAAATTTGGGGAAAAAATAATGAAAAACCGCCAAGTTATGCCACTAAATTCAAAACCCCATTGAAATACATTGAATCACATACCTGTTTTTTCAGTTCGCGGTCCAGCATTGATGAGTGAAGACGTGTCTGTGGTCCAGAAAGAGTTATGGCATTGGACCTCCAATCAGTAAGTAAGGGTTTGGGGGGTTGGTGGGTGCTGAGTGTGAGGGTCAGCTGGAGGGAGTCTTGGCCGCAAACGACATCGACAGATGGTTTTCTTTTTACAGGTACAAGAACAACAACAAAAAAAGACAGAGGATTTCGGCACTGGGGAATTGGGCACCTCCAAGTGTCACAGACTGAGGATTTTGGCACTGGGGGATTGAGCATCCCCAGTGTCATATTACGTTTCTTGGTGGGAGAGGGGTGCTGGGTGCTGACAGGGAGGGTCAGATGGGGGGACATGGAAGAAAAATGCAAGGGGATCAGAGTTCAGAAAAACTAAACAAGTGAGCAACTTCACGTCGGATGCCATCCGATGAGGTATGTGAATGGATTGGTTAGGGGTGAACCCTGTGCTGGGTAGGAAGAGTAGAGAGGCTGACAGGAATTGATTGTGAGAAAAGCCTGACAAGAGGGTGAATGAGCCAAGCAGCCACACTATTACAGCTAGTTGCAAGCATGCTCCTCCATCCAATCTTAACATTTTCACAGATTACTTTCAAATCCTCCTTTAGATCTTAATACTAACTTACTAAAATGCCAGCAGAATATGCTTAACGGTCTTTCATGTCTGCTTGTTTGGTCAGCCCCCACCCTGGGAGCTGACCTTGCTGCCAGCTTCACCTTCTCTGGCTTCTCCCTTCCCAGTTCTGGATATTCTTACTGCACTGGATTTTGCTTCCAGAACCCTTCCCCTGTACCTGTCCCACCCCCTCTTGAACCCCTCCACCACCTCTGCCTCCACCAGCCCCCTGGGCAGAGCATTCCATGGCTCCACCACCCTCTCAGTGAAGTAGTACCTCCTCCTTTCTCCCCTGAATCGTCCCCCCTCCAGTTTCCACCCATGCCCTCTAGTTGACTCTTCCTTCTTCCTTCGAAGCACCCTGACTGCTCCTCCCCTATTTACCCCCTTCATGTACCTGAAGACTTCTATCATGTCCCCCTGGTCCCTTCTCTCTTCCAATGTGTACATATTTAGTTCTTCAAGCCTCTCCCCATAGGTCCTGTCCCCCAAGCCCCAAATCATTTTGGTTACCCTCCTCTGGACACTCTCCAGGAGTTTAATGTCCCTCTTTAAGTGTGGCCTCCAAAATACACGCAGTACTCAAGGTGCAGCCTCACCAAGCAGTTATACAGAGGGAGTATCACTTGCCTCCTTCTGGAGGTGATCCCCCTAGCAGTGCATCCCAGCATCCTGTTGGCCTTGGCTGCTGCCCTCCTACAAGTCTCCGAGTTGTTCATCTTGACATCCACCACCACCCCCAGGTTCCTCTCAGCCATCGAGACTTGTAGCATCCCCCCCAGGGTGTACACTTGACCCTGGTTTCTGGCCCCCAGGTACAGTACTTTGCATTTCCCTGCATTGATCCTCAGCTTCCACTTTCTAGACCATCTTTCCAGAGCCTCCAGGTCCCCCTGTAGGGCCACCCTCCCCTCCTCTCCTTCCACCACCACCCCAGTTTTGAGTCATCCACAAAGAGACTCATCTCGCTCCTGATACAGGCTAGAAAAGTACCACGAAGGGAGGAGATTATGATTACAGGCACAGACCAGTGATAGCAACTGTTGACAAAATAGCATTGCTGTGTCTGTTGCTGACATTATGAAAAATAGGGCTTTTGATTTTCTGCTCAACTCTTCCAGGAATCACGGAATCACTCATCAGTTGAGCAGAACAACAGTGATAGAGGACTTGGGACCACCAAAAAGCATCTCTGGTTGCAAATAGCTGCTGCTGTTGCTATAAACATCATCCCATCCATGTTCAGAAGAGAGCAATCAGTCACTGATCCTACTGCCATAACATATGAGAATGACAGGATTGTCTGGTTTTCCCTGTATTTATTTTTGAAAAAAACATTTCAGCACTGGAGGCTTGGCTTGCAGCATCATTTAGTATCATAGTATGGTACGAGATGTTAGACAATATGGCCATATACTCACCTTTCAACTAAAGATATGAACATTTTTTACATGAGGGCAGTATTATTGGGTAAGACGACTGGCAGGGCACGTACTATTCACTAACTCATAAAGTCATTGAACTGCTTGCCGGCTGGCTTTATGCAAATGAAACTACTGAAGTGGTCTGTCATTGGAGCATTCAGTCCTTTCAAGTACACAAAATATCCACCCGTGAAACTGTGACCTCCATCATACTCAACTTTGGTGGTCATTGGTCTGTCAGGGATGAGCCCAGTGTGGCTTGCCTTTATTGGGCTAGTCAGTGACACACATCTTAAATGCCATTCAAGTACAAGGAAACATAAAAATGATCTCTCAGTGCTGGTTTCTATGACAGACAGACAGTTGAAAATGTTGTGTTTTGCACTACAGCAGGAAAGCATGAGTGTAGAAACACCTTACGAACTGGGTGTGATGTTATACCCAGTGACTACGATGTTTGATCACACTAATAATTAATGGGGATCAGCAGTTATTACAAGTTTTTTTTCATGCACCCAAAGTATGTGATGCCTCTTAAACCCCAAAAGCCAAGCTCAAGTAATTTAAACTGGCATCACACACCAATGGAATGTGAAAATTACTCATAATGCATAGCTCTCCATATTTTATTTTATATAATGCTAGTTCAAATTACTAATTACAGTTACAAAAATGAAAATGGCATAAAATGTGTGACTTAAAAAATGTAAAAACAAAAACAAGGTACTGCGTCAGGATGTGGTCTGAAAGCAAAACAAAATAGTTATATTAAATGCATGCTGAAAATAGAAAACAAAGTTAAAAATCTATGTTTCGAACTTAGGTCTTCTTCAGGAAATATCTAAAATAGAAAAAAACAAAGTTAGTGCCACACTTAGAAACATAGAAACATAGACTTTGATGGCAGATAAGGACCACTTGGCCCACCTAGTCTGCCCATTTCCCTAACTAGAGGATAAGCTGCAGATCCTATTTAACCAACAGCCTATTTCTTCCTACCCCACACAAAAATTGCATATGTCTGTCCCATGCATTCTTGAATTCTCCCACAGTTTTTGACCCCACAACCTCCTCAGGAAGGCTGTTCCATGCGTCCACCACCCTGTCTGTGAAAAAATGCTTCTTCACATTGCCCCTGAGCCGTCCCCCCTCTATATTCAAATTGTGTCCCCTTGTTCTTGCACATCCCTTTCTGAAAGATGCTACCCTCTTGGACTTTGCTGATTCCACTGAGGTACTTAAATGTTTCTATCATGTCCACCCTCTCCCTCCTTTCCTCAGGGGTATACATATTAAGCTCCTTTAGCCTCTCCTCGTATGGCTTTTCTTGCAGACCCTGCAACATTTTAGTTGCCCTCCTCTGAACTGCCTTCATCCTGTTGATGTCCTTGCAGAGATGGGGTCTCCAGAACTGGATGCAGTACTCCAGATGGGGTCTCACTGTCTGTACAGGGGATAACTACTTCCTGTTTTCTGCTGGTGATGCCTCTCCCTATACATCCCAGTATCCCCCCAGCCCTTCCTACCACCTTCTCACATTGCTTGCCAACCTTAAGGTCATCTGATATAATTACCCCCAGGTCCCTTTCCATTTGTGTTGTTGTTACTACCTCCCCATCATTGTGTAATCTTCCCCTGGGTTTTTGTTTCCCAGGTGCATTACTTTGCATTTCATTGCATTGAATCCAAGCTGCCATACTTCTGACCATTCCTCCAACCTTGCCAAGTCCCTTCTCATCCTTTCCATGCCTCCTTGTGTGTCAACCCTGTTACAGATCTTTGTGTAATCTGCAAAGAGGCATACTTTTCCTTCCAGTCCCTTTGCAATGTCACTTATAAAGACATTAAAAAGGACTGGACCCAGTACTGAACCCTGCGGTACCTCACTAGTAACCCCTCTTTCTTCGACGTGGACTCCATTTACAATTACCTTCTGTGTCCTGTTGTTCAGCCAGTGTTTTTCCCAGGCTACCACCATGGGACCCACTCCAAGGCTGGTTAATTTGACCACTAATCTTTTGTGTGGGACTGTGTCAAATGTCTTGCTAAAGTCTAGGTAGGCCATGTCCACAGCCCCTCCCTGGTCTACTACTTTGGTCACCCAGTCAAAGAAATCAATTAGATTCATCTGACATGGCCTTCCGACTGTGAACCCATGCTGCCTTGGGTCCTGTGCCCCCCTGGCCTCTAGGTACGCAACAATTCTTTCCTTCAGAAGTGATTCCATCACTTTCCCTACCACAGAGGTCAAACTGACAGGACTCTAGTTTCCTGCCTCTGTCTTGCTCCCACTTTTGTGAAGGGGAATCACATCAGCCTTCTTCCAGTCCTCAGGTACCACACCATCCTCCCATGATTTGTTATAAAGGGTAGTCAGTGGTGTCACTAGTTCTCTGCTTAATTCTTTTAGAATTCTGGGGTGAATTCCATCTGGCCCCATTGCTTTGTCCACCTTCAGTTTTAGGAGTTCTTTCAGAACCCTTTCTTCTGTGAAAGGACTGGGATCGACCCCCCCCCCCATCCAGAGTGCTTCTGTTAATTGGATTAGGTACCTACCCCACTTCCTGTTTTGTGTATACTGAACAGAAGTATTCATTCAGTATCCCTGCTTTTTCACTGTCACTCTCTGCCCAACCACCTTCCTCTTTATTCAGCCTCACTATCCCTCCCTTTGTCTTTCTACACTCCCTGACATACCTATAAAAGGTTTTATCCCCCTTCTTAACCAAGTTGGCTATCTTTTCCTCAGTTTGTGCCTTTGCTATTCTGACTATCCTCCCTGCTTCCTTCTGCCTTAACTGGTACAGTTCTTTGTCCTGCTCCTTCTGTGTTTCCTTATACTTCTTAAATGCTATGTTTTTCTCCCTAACCTTCACCGACACTTCTTTTGAGAACCATAGTAGCTTTTTCTTTCATTTTGATTTGTTTATTTGCTTCACACAAAGGCTTGCTGCCTCTGTGATGGCAGTTTTGATATGTCCCCATTGTTGCTCCACCCCTCCTTCTAGCCTGTTTGCTAGTGCTTTTCTAAGGTACTCTTCCATCTTGCCAAAGTCAGCCCTCCTGAAGTTCAGAACCCTCACTTTTGTGTGGTTTGACTCTGTAGCTGAGTTTATCATGAACCACACTGTTTGGTGGTCACTTGTTCCCAAATGGCTACCCACTTCTAGATCTGAGATCCTCTCACTGTCCTCATTTGAGAGTATGAGGTCTAAGATTGCTCCCTCACAAATAGGTTCCAAAACTAGCTGTCTGAGGCATGCCACCTGAAGGGCATCAAGAATGGCTGTGCTTTTGGATGTGGCTGCAGCAAAGGTGCTCCAGCTAACATCTGACATATTAAGGTCCCCCATCAATAGTATCTCCCCTTTCTCTGCCATCCTATGTATGTCTTCTATCATATCCTTGTCCATTCTCTCCCTATGACATGGTGGTCTGTATACAAACCCTGTGTGGATTGTGGTGCCATTTCCAGTCTCTAAGGTGACCCACAGTGCCTCCTCTCCTGCCTGTTTACTGTTTTGTTCAGTTGCTTTTATCCCTTCCCTTACATAGAGAGCTACTCTCCCCTTCTGCCCTCCCTGTCTCTCCTGTAGGTTGTGTACCCTGGTATGTTAACATCCCAGTCATGGTTCTCTGAGTACCATGTTTCTGTGACTGCTACGATATCCAGGCATCCCTCTTCCATCAAAGCCACCAGTTCAGGGAGCTTGTTGCGAAGACTATGGGCATTGGTACTCCTTACCCTCCATTTCCTGATGGTCTTACCCCTTTTTGCTCCATCCCTGTCCTTATTGTGTTTGTCACTTTCTCCATTTACCCCTGTGCTTCTCCCTATTGACATCTCTATGTTGGTGTCTACCTCACTTAGTACCTTGATTTTTTGGGGGGGCTAGGATTTCCCTGCTCCTTTCCAGTGCCTTCCCCATGGCTGGTTTAAATGCTTGCCAATGAAGTATTTAAACCTATCACCTAGGATCCTGGTTCCCCTCCTGGACAGATGCAGGCCATCATGCTAGTATAGGCCTGCATCTGTCCAGGTGGACCCCCAGTCCCCAATGAAGCCAAATCCCTGAGCTCTGCACCAGTTTTTCAACCACTGATTGAATCCCATGGTGTGGAGCACCCTAGCCTCATCCATGCCATAGACAAGTAGCACCTCCAAGAATGTTACCATGTGTGCTATTTGTCTAAGGCCCCTCCCCATCTCCACAAACACTTCTTGCACTGCTCTGATCCCTTTCTTAGCCAGGTCATTTATCCCTAGGTGGACAATGACATCCAGCTCCCTCCCCTGTGCAGCTGCTCCTGTGATCCTGAAGATTTGCTCCCTCCAAGCCATGGTGCCAGGCAGGCAGGCAGGCACCTTACCTCCCTCTCCCCTTCCTCACCCAGTTCTACCTTCCTAACAATGGAGTCCCCCATCAGGAGTTGTTTCCTTCCCCTGTGGGGTCCCATGCCACCCTCCTGTGGGTCTCCTTTGTGGAGGTTCCCAGCATCCTCCTTGGCCTCCACTGTGGGTACCTTCATAAAGGAACCACACTTTTCCAGAATGGCATAGAAATTGTGGAGAGGTACAACTGGAGGGATGCTCCTCTGTTTCACCACCCTCACCCTCCCTGAGCCCACTGTGGTCCAACTGCTCCTCTTTCTTGGCAATCTCTGAAGCAACGGCAGTGACCCTGGTGTCCCTGGGTGGGAGAGGAGGTCCCACAAATCCTGGCCAACTCAGCCTGGAGATGAGCAACCTCCTCCCTCAGCCCAGAGAGGCTCCTACAGATGGGACAACACTGCATCCTCCAGAATGTCTCCTGGAAGACTGCTACTCCACAGCCACTGCACTACACCACTCCCATCATGTATTTTTTCTGGCCCCCTAACTGTTGTTTGGAATACTTACTCTTTCCTCTGTTTCTTTATTTTCTTTTTTTTCTTCCCCTACTTACTTACTGCCTCTGTCCCCTTTTAGCTCCTGATCTTCCTGTTCTAAGACAAGAAGTTCCTATACTTCTTAGTAGTCTCCTTACTTGCTCAGTCAAACCTCCAGCAGATGGGGAGGATGGAGAGCTACTCTTGCCCTTCTAGGATGGTGAGTCTTTGGTGGCTGTGATCACTCACTTTCTGCTCCCAAACAGGAAGTTTCTGTTGTCAGTTAAATCCTGTGCCTATTAAAGTAGAACTGGTTTAGGGTGGGGGGTGGAGGGGAGGGAAAAAGGGCAATATAGTCTCATTAGAGAAGTTTTAGTTATACCAGTAGCTCCTTCCTCCTGGTGTTCTATCTGTTCTCTGGCAGAAGCTATCTAGGGCAGTGCTTAAATCTGGTTTTAACCTGGCTCCTTCTAGCTAAGCCGCTCTCCTACTTTGCAAATATTTCTACACTTAGTTAATTTCACAGATAACAATTCCCTTCTGACACCTGTGACAAGCACCTAGATAAATACACAGATAACAGATAACAATTTACTTCAACTACCTCCGAGAAACACACTAACTCTTTTTTTTTACCCTAAATTGAAGGTCCCAGTACAAGATTTCTAGTTCTTAATCCCAGTAGAGAAGTTTTAGTTATACCAGTGGCTCCTTCCTCCTGGTGTTCTGTCTGTTCTCTTTGTTTTTTTCTCTTTTAGAAATTTCCTGAAGAGACCTAAGGTCGAAACATAGATTTTTAACTCTATTTTCTATTTTCAGTGAGGACTTAAGAATGCTCTTTTTAAATTGAATATACTTCTGATAAAATGTACAACAATGGAAAGTACTGTAGTAGGAAATTTGGGTGGCCCTCTTTTGCCTGACACCCCCCAACGGCAAAACACAGACAATTACCACTACAGCGACAGTCACTGTAATGGTCCGTTTCCGTGTTTCGTAATCCCCCAGTGTCCTGCCCCCTCCCTGGACCAACTCTGACCTGGAGTTGAGAATCTTAAAGTCTGAGGGGTACAGGGGGCAGAGCCCCCCACATGGGGGGTGTGGGGGCACAGCCCCCCACAGAAAACACTGGGGGCTTGGGCAGCACAATACCTGCAACGGTACTGTGCCATCGCTGTGTGGGTGGTCGACAGGTTTACTGTCAACCAAACTTGGTGCTTCCGGAAATTCACTGAAGCAAATAAATCTTTTTAACAGGTCAGTTTCATTTAATTGAAAATCAGCTCAAAACTGCTCTAGCTGAAACACAAATAACTTGTAACATGTGCAATTGTGTGGAATAAACAGTCTTACTTGGTCACTTTGGTTTTGTTAGGTATGGAGTTCAACAGCAACATTTATTTTAAAAAAGGAACACCAAACAGTAACTTATTTTATTATAGTTTTTTCAGTCATCTGCAGTGTGACAACATCTCTCATGTGTCTGAGTTACTATGGACCACAGTTTAATGTTGGTACCTTTTGGTCATGAGTAGCTCATGACTACAGTCTGAAAAATGACTTGAGCTTAGTCAAAGATGTAAACATTGCAAAATAAACTCTGAAAAAAGTAAGTGGACAAAATGGTGGAATCAGTAAAAAATTAATTTCATTCTCAATTTTACAAAGACAAATGTAGTTTTCAATCAACGGTCATAACACACATCCTCCCTCAGCTCTCAGTCCTATGTTGCCCACCCCACCTGACTATGAGCCCCTCTTGCCATGTCCCAGCCATGATAAAATTCATTTAAGGTAGCTGCCCCACCACTTCTGCCAGCAGTCTGTTCCATGGTTCTACCACCCTTTCTGTGCAGTAAAATTTCCTCATGTCTCTCTTGAATTTGCCCTCCATCAACCTTCAATCATGCCCCCTGGTGACAGCATCCCTATTCCTTACAAACAGGTCATCGCTATTCACCCTGTTTATACCTCTCAGAAATGTATATGTTTGTATAGCTATCATGTGAAGATGGCGAGGAAAAAATGGTGAACATCAAAGGGGAGAATTATTGCCAAATGGAAAATTTGGCGATGTCGCTGTACCCCCTTCCCAAGGTCCGCTCCTCCCAGAGTAAGTATATTTAGAAAGGGGTGTATGGGGGAAGTGGGGGCACAGCTCCCTGAAAAAACAGACATGGACAAATTTATTCGGCATTATCTATGTGCCCTTTTGACAGTCACTGTTTTTTAGTCGCTGTCATGATATGGAACCATTTCTATCATGTACTCCTCTTATGCCTGGCCTTCAGTGAGTATATATTTTAGGGCCACTGCTGTTCCTCATAGGATCTGCCCTGCTGGTCCTGAATCATCTTAGTGACCCTCCTCTGCACCAACTATAATCTGTCCTTGTCCTTCCTCAGGTGAGGACTCCAGAACTGAGCACAGTTCTTCAGCTGAGACAACACCAGGGATCTGTATAGGGGCAGTATCACCTTGCTTCTTCTAGTATCAAAACACCACCCTATACACCACAACATACTCGACACCCTGCCATATAATTTGTTATATTGACTAGTTTGCATTTGAGAAATACCGATTATGGTCTTCAGATCCCCTCCTCTGTTGAAGTGCTCAGCCTCACTCATCTCATCCAGTATTTCATGTGTGGGTGCCATCTACCTAAGCACATCATTATTGCAGTTCTTGGGGTTTAATCTCAACTGCCAGGTCTCTGAACCTCTCTTCAGCTTCTGTAGATCCACCTGGAGCTCCTGCACCATTTTGTCATGATCTACTCTGCTGTGGAGCTATGTGTCATCAGCAAAGAGACACAACTTGTCCCAGCTACTTTCCCCCATGTCACTGATGAGCATAACATAATTATATATATATATAATAATGCATGGGGAGGCATGCACAATGAGAATTTTATGCACACCCAAGGTGTGGGATGCTACATAAACCCTAAGGGCAAAGCCTGAGGAGGTTTATCAAAGCATCTCACATCAAGGGTGTGCATAAAATTCAAGTTTACACTCTTCCCTAAGTGTAACCCCTCACCCCTGCCTTTTTGCCAAAACGACAGGTGGCATGCTGTTGAAGCTGACAGCAGTACCTGGTGGGGACCTGAGTTCGGGGAGGATGAGGTTACTCAGCACAGGGGGACCTAGGTTTGGCTACTCTGCACGGGGCACCCAAGTAAATCCGAACACAGGAAGCAATAACTGTAATGTCCAGAACCAGGAATGGGATTCTTCAGTGTGGCTTTTATTCACAAACTAGCTGAACAAAACAAAGCATAGACGGACCCCCATGGGGCTACATACAGTATCCTGGTAATGCAGATTAGAGACTACAACACGGTCCACTGGAAGAATGAACCAATTATACTGTTTTCAGGCTCTGAACCCACCAGGCACAGCCTGGACTTGCTTAACGCTTTGGGTGCACAGTCCGACTGCTGAGCTCCCCCTGACCACTTGATCCCAGATCCACTGGAAGAATGAACCAATTATCCTGTCTTGGCTCACACCACTTACAGTCTGTGACTCCTAGAGAGATTTCTTCCTTACTTCTTATGACTCCCTATCTCACAAAGAGAATTCTTCTTTACACTTGTTGTGACTCCCCACACCACTTTGAGTCCGCGACTCCTAGAGAGATTTTCCCTTTTGCAACCCCATGTCTGGGTACTTCCCCCATCACTGGCCAAGTGCATGAGGCAAAGTAGCAACCACAGCAGAAATCCACAGAGGTGGACCTAGTTACTAAAGATGGGGGGTTTGCCCACCTCCAGCTCCCACAGCCCATACCCGGCCATTTCTCTGGAAAACTGAAACTTCTGAATGTAGATTAAATGGTAGATGAACTGGCGCATCTCCTCTACATATTGCTTGAATCACATAGCACTCTAGCATTTGACACTACTCCACTTGTTTGGCCTAGTCCTATAGGCTTCCCAAAATGTAGCTCAATTCCTAGATTCCCACATATGTCCCAGGGTAAAGAAAACATGTTTTGCCCTCTCATGTTAGAGCAAACACTCACCCTTTAGTTGCAGGTGCCCCGCAGGCGAATCACAAATCTTCCAACTTTCCAAAACAAAGGCTGAACTGAAATGGCAGCTTTTCTTCCTATTGGCAGAATTAAGGGGATTACCCCAGGAATCTGCATGGGGATCTTTACATCCCCCCCAGAGGGAAGGGCACTGAGACCTGAACAGCGGTCTCCACCACTTGAGCACACTTTCACTTACTCAAGACAAACTGGACACTGCCTCCTTCTTACTTAAAGGCAAACTGGAACTTAACTCCTTCTTACTCGAAGGCAAACTGGAGACTGAACACTTCCCTTTGAAAACTCCCAACGTTCTATCTAACTCTCTCTGCTGTAGATTCCAATGTGGCATATGCAGCTGTGAAAGGTCTATTGGTGATGTCTTCCCTCAGTCTCAGCTGAGACTGAGAACAGAGTGGGACAGTGTGAAACCCATTTAACTGGAGCTTCACAAGCTGCCTTCCCTGCCTACCACTAGGTCTTACTGGGATTCTAGTAATCCCGGGTAACAAGGGGTTACATAAGCATTGTTTTATATAACCGCTGGAGACTGTTTTTTCTTTTGCAACCACAGTGTGACTATTCTGGGGACATCCGTATGGCAGAGTGAGCACAAGCTGTTAATTTTTTTCCATAGGGAAAACTGTCACGTGTTCACTGTTATAACCTGCAGGATGGAAAACAGTCCCCAATTATTATGTACATATAGAATAACATATGGAGAGCAGTGTGTAACATGTTTCTTTACTCATGCAAAGTGAGAGATGCCACTTAAATGGTGAAAGTGAAGTTCGATTGGGTTAACCATGTATCACACACGATGGGTGTGTAAAAATAAAATACCATCCACCCCAAAATTTTATTTTTTATAGTTGCTACTGGTTTAAGTCTTAAAACAGACAAGACCAAGTCACATTTTGCCTCTCTTCTCCCCACCTACCAAATTCACAACACAGTCATCTGTTTTTGTCAAACTGAAACTCCCAGCTCAAAATCAGGGTGTTAAATTCTCAGCCAGAAATGTAATTCTCAACCTGAAAACAGAGTACTGAATTCTCTGTTATGCATGATAGGGCTGTGTGAACCTCCAAAAGTTCAACCACATGAACTTTGACCATCAAACCACGGTTCTTCTGACGGTGGACTAGTTCACACTTGTTTGACCATTAAAAGGCATTTGGAAATGGGATAAGATGAAATAACATAATGCACTAGGCTGATGAAGCACCCAAAACAGCAAGATGATGCAGTAGGTCACATTGAGGGGTACTGGTTCCAAAAATTGTGCCCATACAGTCAATGCCAATCATGGAAAATGCTAGTAGTAAACAAGAGTATGTGGCTAACAATGCTCAAATAAACTGGTTGCAATTGTAAGGCTATAGTATGCCCACTAAATATCAGTGCAGAATCCCACAGCATGGGCTACTATGTCCCCACGGGGACCATGCCACACATAGACAAAGCTTCCCATTATACCATAGATAAGGGTTGTACACACTAATTTCATGGCTGACATTACCCCCAAAATTATTTATTCGTCCCACATAGATCTGCCAAAAATTCACAAAACATTAATCTGAAGAAGGTTGAGTGAAGTTGACAGTGCAGCATCCTACAGTGTGGGCTGCTGGTTTCCAAAATTGTGTGCCCATTGGAACAGTGCCACACATGGACAAGGCTTCCTTTTATGCTATACACTGGTTTCAAGGGCACCGTTGCCACAAAAGTTATTTATTCAGCCTGTGTAGAGGTAGACCTGCCAAAAATTCATAAAACATTAATCTGAGAAGACTGGGTGACTACAACAGTGCAGCTTCCCACAGTGTGTGTGTAGGGTACTGGTTCCTAATAAAAACACTAATGGACACAGAAGCCCTCTCTATACACCTCATCATCATCATCATCTTCTGTTTTTTGCCCAGTTATAAGTGTAGGACATTCATCATCCATAAACCAAGGCAAAAATGGCTTTGAAAAAAGATTAATTTAAAAAAAAGTGAGCATCTCTACATTTCAGGTTGAAAGGCAGGTTCTCCTGGTGGTGACAATATTGCCAGTAGAACTGAAAATTCTTTCTGAGTATGTACTTGCAGGTGGGCAACTGAGGTGTTCAACAGCTACCTGTGTCAAAGAGGGATATATGCTATTTTTTTGATAGATAGATAGATAGATAGATAATTTTATTTACATAGCGCCCATTTCCAAAGACTCTGGGTGCTGTACAATATAGGCACACGTATCATACAAAAACATTTTAAAATACAAAAAAATTTTAAAACAGCAACATACATAGTACAACTGAAATCAGTAGCTTAATTAACCTTTATAAAACACCTTCAATTAAAGGCTTGATTAAATAGATATGTCTTGAGGCCCTTCTTAAAGGCTTCCACCGAGGGGGCCTCCCTAAGATCACTAGGCAGGGCGTTCCACAGGGTAGGTGAGGCCACCACAAATGCTCTGTCACCTGAATGCCGCAACCTGACCCTGGAAACTCCAAGGAGACCACCCCCAGCACAATGGAGAGCCTGGGTTGGGCAGTAAGGCACAAGGAGCTCTTGCAGATAGACTGGGCCCCTCTTGTGCAGGGTCTTATAGGTCAACAGCTCTATCTTGAAGACAATCCTCCACCAGCCCGACAGCTAGTGCAGTTCATGGAGCGCAGGAGTGATATGTTCACATCTTTTCACCCCCATTAACAATCTCGCTGCAGTCTGCAGAGGCTGCCTCCAGATATCCCTAGGTACAGGGCATTGCAGTAGTCCAACCTGGAAGTAATGAAAGCATGTACCAGTGAAGGCAGGTCATCAGGCGGGATCAGAGCATGAATTCAGGCAATATTTCTGAGATGGTAAAACCCACTTCTCACCACGGCCGACACCTGTGCATCAAGTGTCAGACCGCCATCCAGGATTACTCCCAAATTCCTCACCTGCCTAGAGGGGGCTAAAGGCACAACCCCCAGCACAAGGTCATGGGGTAATGTCACCCCCCGCCCTGATGACCCGGCTCTACCACCAGTACCTCAGTCTTGTCTGGGTTGAGTCTAAGCCAATTGTGAGTCATCTGTATCTGGATTTCCTCAAGGCAGCTGTTAAATACAGAGTCTGACACCTGGCTATTGGGAGCACAGGACAGGTACAGCTGGGTATCATCTGCATAGCAGTGAAAACCCAGCCCGTACCACCTGATAATGTCCTCCAGTGGCAGCATATACAATGTGAACAACAGAGGTGACAAGACCGATCCCTGCAGAACACCACAGCACAGAAGCTTTGGATTTGATGATAAAATTCCCATGGTCACCCTCTGCACTCTGTCTGTCAGGTATGATCTGAACCAGTTGATGACATTTCCGGACAGGCCACACCAAAACCGCAGTCGGTCAAGCAGTACCTCATGGTCCATGGTGTCAAATGCCATAGAGAGGTCTAGAAGGACCAAGATGGTACAGTCCCTTATGCCATAGAGATGTCTAGAAGGACCAAGATGGTACAGTCCCTTCTATCCCTCACCATCAGGAGGTAATTAAGCACCCTCACCAGGGCCGTCTCTGTACT
Organism: Neoceratodus forsteri; assembly: GCA_016271365.2. Taxonomy (NCBI): domain Eukaryota; kingdom Metazoa; phylum Chordata; order Ceratodontiformes; family Ceratodontidae; genus Neoceratodus; species Neoceratodus forsteri. Next base: position 961,218,661 of record CM028132.1, on the reverse strand, counting down.
ATGCCACACTCAGAACCCAGACTGGAAGGCTCATAGGTGGAGGAAGTAGCAAGATATCTCTCCAGCTGAATGGCCACCACCTTTTCTACAACCTTCCCTAAAAATGGGAGGTTCGAAACGGGTCTGTAGTTTCTGAGGCAATCCGGGTCCAAAGATGGTATTTTCAAAAGAGGTCTAACCAAAGCCTCTTTCAAGGCCAGAGGAAAGATCCCACTCCTTAATGAACTCCAGACTGCCCTAGCAATCACAGGGCCAATCAGAACCAAACATCCCACCAAAAGGCGAGTTGGACCTGGGTCCAAATCACAATAGGTCGGCCGCATCTTAGAGATAATCTCTACCATCTCCCCAACCCCAATCAGCTCAAACTCATCCCACACCGGAGGAGTGCTCTGACTCAACTCAGGCCAGACCCTGCAGCCCTTTTTGAGAGACATATGACGAGACCTCAGCCCTGATGGAAGACACCTTGTCAGAGAAAAACAGGGCCAGCTCCTCGCACCTTGTGCTCGAACCTACCCCTCCAACACACAGACAGGCAGGATGTAAAAGCCTGTCCACTGTGCGGAAGAGCTGAGCTGGTCTGTTTCTTACTGTAGCAATCTCCCTAGAAATTAAATCCGCCTTTTTATGGGAAATTGCCCCCTGATAGTCCATATAATGTGATCTCAGGGCCAATTTGTCCCCCACCAGACCAGATCTCCAACGCCTCTCTAACCTCCGGCCCCTAGTCTTTAAACCTCAGAGATTGGTCCCCTCCTGTTAGTGACACATTCTCATCCAGATAACTCTGCACCATTTTGTTTGCTGACATCTCAGCACCACTCTCAGGCAGTGACTTGCCATGCCTTTTCATCAAGCCATAGTCAGACAGTTGTTCCCACAGTGGTTTGTTATCTATGACTGTCTTTCTAGGGGGTGCAGTAGCAACAGCAGCAGTAGTAGCAGGTTGACTTGGAAACACAAATGAGTGACTCCTGTGGCATTCAGTAGTAGCAGTGGAAACACATTGGGATCCTCGAACCCTAGAGAGGTTGGTAGTGGGATACCGCAGGGCTCGGTCCTGGGTCCCATCCTGTTTAATGCATACATATCGGACATTAGGGAGGGTATAGGGTGTGAAATGAGTCTCTTTGCTGATGACTCCAAGATGGGAGCAGTAGTTGAGGGAGAAGAGGGGAGGTTGGCACTGCAAGGGGACCTGGACACCCTGGAAAGCTGGGCTCACACATGGAAATTAAATGTCAATATCACCAAGTGCAAGGTGTTACATCTTGGGCGGGAAACCCTAAACAGAGGTACACCCTGGGAAGGGAGGAGCTGGAGGCCTCAATAGGTGAAAAAGACCTAGGGGTCATGGTGGATGCATATATGAATAACTCTGAGCAGTGCAGGAGAGCGGCTAGCAAGGCAAACAGGATGTTGGGATGCATCGTAAGGGGGATCACCTCTAGGAGCAGGGAAGTGATTCTGCCGCTGTGCAACAGACTGGTTAGACCACACCTTGAGTACTATGTACAGTACTGGAGACCACACTTGAAGAGGGACATACAGCTCCTGGAGAGGGTACAGAGGAGGGCAACTAAGATGATATGAGGACTAGGGGATTTGACGTATGAGGATAGACTTGAAGAGCTCTGCCTGTTTTCATTGGAGGAGAGGAGAGACAGGGGGGACATGATTTAGGTCTTCAAGTACCTCAAGGGAATAAATAGGGTAAACATGGAGGGGATCTTTAGACTAAAGCAGGGAGGTATCACCAGAGGGCATGGTTTGAAGTTGGAAGGTGGAAGGGTGATGGGGGAAAAAGGAAGAGGTTTTTCATTGAGAGGGTGGTGGACCCTTGGAATGCACTGCCTGGCGAGCTGGTTCAGAGATCCACAGTGGAGGGCTTCAAGAGAAGGTGGGACAGACACAGAAAGTGGATGTGTCAGATGATGGCCTGGCCCAGTGGGGTGGGGATGGATGATAGGGGTTTCTGGAACACAAGGGGGGCGGGGCCTCGGCACCCAACTAGGGATCTGAGGTTCGAGCAGAATTGATAGACCGTAAGGCCTAATCTGCTGGCAATTAGTATGCTAGTATCCTCTTTCTTCCCTGTCCTCCACCTGGTCTGTCAGTGTGATTACAAGAGATGATGCTAAATGTTGTTCTGCTCTGTTTGTGTTCTTGGTCTTGTTTGGTGCCATATGTACAGAGACCAGATGGAATAGCCAGGCTTTATAGCACTACTGATCCTTACCACATTCTTGTGCATCAAAGAATGTCTCAAATGTGTCTTTGAACCAAGGTCCAAGAGAGTAGCCATGATGTAGTGGTCATCTATACACATTTTTGAAATGCAGGTGTCATTCCAAAAATGTGATCTTATACTTTCTATTACATTGAGGGGGAGTAGTTACCTTTTCCTGATATGGAGTTTTCATACAAAGAATTTGCAGGTTAATGAGGGCAATGAGGGGGAATACCTGGCTTATACCGGCTGACCTAACTTAGACCAGCTACATCAGCACTTAACACTCTAGTGGCCTTCTCAATGGGCTTCAGCACACTGCAGATGGTCTCCATTAGGCATCTCTAATTTGGGCTGATGTTTACCTCTCCCTTGCCAATACCATCCTCAATGGCATACTTGTGGATTGCCTTCTTTTGTTCTAGCAGTTGTTGCATCTCATAATTGTGGATTTCCATCTTGTTTCAGGTAGTGGAGGGGAAGGAGGTTCCACTGCTGAAAGTTTTGTAACAGCTTCCATGCCTTTACAGAATGGCTAAAAAGGTTTTTTGGTCTTTTTTTAGTTTTTTTGTTTGTTTGTTTATTTTGCCATCAGTGTTGGTCTTTTTTGATCTCTTCTATGCACCTGCTCTAACTCGAACTCCTGCCTGTTCCACCTCCTCATCCCCAGAACTGCTGCTGCTGCTGCTATCACTTTTATTGGCTATATTTTCATAGTCTGTATCTCCGTCACCAAGCTCCACCAAATCACTTTGCTCCACCTGCCCCTCTGCCTCTGTCACTACCTGCTGCATTCCTTTCTTATTCCTGTTTTCTGCAATTACTGCTCATGTTGCAGTCCTTGAAGTATCACAGCAAATGGCTCCTACAACGTATGATACTTTATGGACTGTTTGACTACACTGTCATCTTCCTCTGTGCTTGTAGTTCCCACTGAGGCAGAGGGTCTATGACCAAGCCCACTCCAATCTGTTTTTTCTTTGATGTGACTGTATGATCCCATGCCTCTATCTCTTCGGTTTTTCTGTTGCTCCATTCCCTAATGCTTGCTACAGAATTCAGTCATTTGGGTGCTGATGATGTTTGTTAACTTTTTTAATTTTTATTTTTTTTATTTTTAATATTTTAGTTTTCTATTTTCATTTATTTATTATTTTTATTTTATACATGTGATACCATCAAGAACTACCAGGCACCAGCTCGCTACCAGCTAACATACTCTTGCTGCCCACTGCCCAGATCTAACTGCAACAACACAGCTCAGGATGACAAAGAGAGGCTGCTTCAAGACTCAGGAGGAGGACGAGAAGAAGGAAGGAACTTCGGCAACTTTAGGACATGTGGAGAATTTTTTGTTTTACTTTTTTTGTGGAATGTCACTAAGGTGACAGCTACCAGGGACCAAGCACAGGCATGCCACCAGCTGGCACACTCTTGCTGCCCTGCTCACTGCTCAGATCACACTTCAACAGCACAGCTCAGGACAACACACACACACACTCACACACACACACACACACACACACACACTGCTTCAGGACTAAGGAAAAGGAGGAGGAGGAGGAAGGAACTTCAGCAAGGTGAAGGAATGTGGAGAATGTTTAAAATTTTTTTATTTTTGGAGGGGATACCACCAAGGTGCCAACTACCAGGGGCCAGGCACCAGCACGCTGCCAGCTGGCACACTCTTGCTGCCCTGCCCACTTGCACTGCAACAGTACAGCTCAGGACAGTACATACACAGGCTGCTTCAGGACTCAGAATGAAGTGTAGCAGGAGGAGGAGAAGGAAGGAACTTCAGCAGCTTGAAGGAATGTGGGGAATTTTACTTTTTTTTATGGGACACCACCATGGTGGCACCTACCAAGGGCTGGGCACGCGCATGCAGCCAGCTGGCACACACTTGCTGCCCTTCCCACTGCCCAGATCACACTGCACCAGCAAAGCTCAGGACAACACACACACACACACACACACAGGCTACTTCAGGCCTCAAGAGAAAGAAACCGCAGCAACTTGGGGGAACATCAAGGCTAAGGATTTTAATTTGAAAAGTGCCATAAAAAGAAACAATGAATTAAAAAATATATATTTATGGGATGCCACCAAAGTGCCAACTACCAGGGGCTGAGAATCAGCACACTGCCAACTGGTACACACTTTCCACCCTGCCCAGTGCTCAGATCGCACTGCAAAAGGCTGCTTCAGGAGTCAGGAGGAAGGAACTGCAGCAACTAGGGAGAACGTCAAGACTAAGAGTTTCAAGTTGAAAAGTGCCACAAGAAGAAAAAATTATTTTTTTATATATATATAAATATTTTTTTATAGAATGCCACCAAGGTGCCAATAACCACTGGCCATGCACAGTCCTGCTGCCAGTTGGCAACACTTACTGCCCAGTGAAAATTAGTAAACAAAAGTAACTCCCCAAAAAATTACATCTCAGGCTTCTACCAGGGATTTCAGTCAAAATCTGCTTGCGTTTGCAATGCCCTGCTAAAAGGCTAGTTCTGAGCTTGCCCAATGGTGTAGAGGGCTTACCCCCTACGACACTGGCAACCCATGTTCAGGAACAAACATGGTGGGAGAGAATCGAGCATCCCAGGGACTGTGCTTCTCTCTCGGGGGGGGGTGGCCAGCCGACTCAGCCCTTGACAGCCATCGGGTGGAGGCCTGATGGTGGTGCAGGCATGAGCAACTCAAAAGGAAGGGCCGCAATCTGACAGAGGCTACGTGCCTCCATGTGCACCTCCTGACATGCTGTCACAGCAGGGGTACTAGGGAGAAAAACAGAAAAAGGGTTGGTGTGGGCTAAATGAAGCCCTGCCTGCCTACCTCTTCCCTGCACCATTGGCTAATTGCCCTGCCCTATCTGGATGTGTGTCACTGGGTGGGGGAGGACAGCCCTCCCCTTTCTGGCCCCGACATTGCTGGGCAATCCATGGGGAATCTTGGGCATGGTGGTCTGGAATGGTGGGTGCTGGGTGAGAGGAGGCAGGGACAGAGCAGAGAGCCTGCCCCACACTGCCACAGAGAAGAACTTGCATGGAAATAAAATACAAGTTCTGCAATAAAAAAATGTGTGCTGCACTGCTCAGACAAGGCAACATGTGGGCACTGGCAGACTGTCACCTCATGACCTATCTGCCCACAGCCCAGCCCCAAGAACACACCTCCTCCAGAGTCCAGTCTCTCCCCTCTCAGACAAGCTCCTGGTCCCAGAAGCCTGCTGCAACACTGCTACTCAGCCTGCATTTTCTTTCTTTTTTTCCCTCTTTTTCTCCTAAAATATACCCTTTCAGCAGCCCTGCTATTGCAGGACTAGTGCAGGTTGATCTTTTGAAGATTCTTAGCTTTTTGAAGAGAAATACCCAACTAATCTACCTAGAAGAATCACCACCCTGCCTGAGCTACCTACCAGCCTGACAACAAGCGTACAAGTGAGCTTTCACACTGGCTCGCATCTTTGAGCTGTGTCTAGCTCCACCTCCAAACTATGACTCAGACTCACATTGTGCCCTAGTTATCTGTTTCAGGTACAAACCATGGTTCACAGTTCAACTGGTTCGCCTGGTTCACACCATTCAGACCAGGGTGAACCAGTCGAACAAAAAGTTTGTCTACTTCCCCTAAATGTTTGCCATAGTATGAAAGAGTAGAACACCCGAAGTTTGAAGTGTTTGGTTTTTTGTAGAACTGAACTTGTAGTCCTAACACACAAATGTGATGTCACACTCATGAATAATGTAGATCATACTTTCGCTCTCACAAACACCTGATTCCTGACTCCTGACTAGCTATTTTAGCAAATGTCCTTTTTCCCCAAACTGACTCCCCCACCAAACATTCAAATTTCCCTCTGCTACTGGAACACAATTTCCCTGTATTGTGACTGTATGCATGTAGCCGCTCTTTATATTACAGTGGGAATTTTTCAGATGAGTGTTTGTGGCATAAGGGAGCCAGGGATCTGGTATTTGTGAGAGTGTGAGAGCTAGCTCTGATATACACAAATGTGACATCACACTTATTTATAACAGACAATTTAGTACTCAGATTTCAGGTTGATATAAAGTGTAACCAGATCATATCAGAGCCCTGCCTGAGTTACCCGTTTTAGGAGTTTTAGTTCAGTGACCATGTGGACCAGGAAGGTAGTAGTGTGGCTGACAGCAAAACGGATTCAGGATTACAACACTGAAGTGCTCTAAGTTGATATTTATAGAAACTGGCAACGTTGGCACCAGAACTTTTTTCTACTCATTGGTTCTACTATTTCAATCCAATGGGTACGAACAGGTTTCAGTCAAACAAGATGCAGAATTCTTAGTCTCCATTTTATAAAGGCATGGAAAATCACTGGCTGCTCTATTTCACAATATCTGATGATACTATATTGATGACTTGTGCAGAATTGCTCCTGAAAACTGCTGCTCCTCTTGTAGCCTCCCCCCTAACAAAAGTATTCAACCTATCACTATGCCATGGTACAGTACCAAACATCTGGAAAACAGCTAAAATCACACCCATTCCTAAAAAAGTGATCCCAAAGATATCACAAATTATCGGCCCATAGCTATCCTCTCAGTGCTTAGCAAAATTTTGGAAAACTTAGTGGCAACTCAATCCATTGACTATCTTCAGAAGCACAATCTTCTCTCCCATTCCCAGCATGGTTTTCGCAAAGGCCATAGCACTTCCACCACAATCCTAAAATTCACAAATGATATCTATACATCTATTGACTCTGGCCTCCTCACAGGTGCAGTTTTCATTGACCTGACCAAGGCATTTGACCTGGCAAACCATCCCCTTCTCCTTGAGAAGCTACGTTTCCTAAGTTTCTCTGCTGATGTAGTTGCCTGGTTTAAAAGCTATTTGTCTGATAGACAACAGGCTGTTGTTTTCAACTCGGCAGCATCAGACCTCTTATCTACACACGTTGGCATTCCTCAGGGCTCCATACTTGGCCTGTTGCTTTTCTCAATCTTTATCAATGATCTCCCGCTGCTAGCACCAACCTGTTCATCCCTGCTCTATGCTGATGATCTGGTCATTTACCATAGTGCAAGTACTATCTCGATAATTAACCAATCTCTTGCTTTGGATTCCTTAAGTATTCAGTCCTGGCTAACAGAAAACAACCTTGTTTTCAACTCAAGCAAGACACAATCCATGCTCTTTGGCTCACCTGCCAGACTTAAAGCTAACCACAGCTCCTTCAAAAACTATGTGCTGATGGGTCCCCACTGGTTAGTACCAGTTCCTTTAAATATCTTGGCATTCTTCTCAACAAATCTCTAGATTTTGATCTGCACATCACCACCACCTGTAAATCTGTCAATGCTAAGATAGGAGGTGCCGATCGCACTAGCTATGCCCTCACCCCATTGGCTAGACTAGCTGTGGCATAAGGCTTTCTGCTCCCAGCCCTTACCTATGGCTCAGCCACCTACCTCTCTGCCACAAAGACCTCGCTCCATAAATGGGACACTACCTATAATTCCATTTGTTGCTATGCTTCTGCATCTCCATGATACAAGTACCACTGCCAGCTCTATGTGGAGCTTAACTGGCCCAGCCCTTCTGCCCAACGTCTCCAGTCCTATGGCTCTCTAATTGACAGTATTACTAGATCAGGCCTCCCCCGATCACTTGCCTCTCTGCTTCACTCACAACCCCTCTCCTATGGGCTTTGATCTACTGACCAAGCACCTCTTCATATCCCCAGATGTAATACCAACATGGGTGGTTGTGCTTTCTCATCCTCCACTCCTAAGTACTGGAACTCCATGCTCCAAACTATTCGTCAAGCTTCCACTCATGCTAGTTTCAAGAAACTTCACTGTGAACATCTGCGTGCTACAAGTCCCTGTATGTGCTTTCATCCACCATAGTCCACTCTATTGCATTCTATGTCTCCAGGTAACTACCCCTCTGACTCCTTGCTCCTTCTCTCTCTCATTAACATCCTTAAATCCTCTCTATCAGCTCTCACCCTTTTCCTATGCCTTACCTCCACTCTCCTCTCACCCCCTTTTTCTTTTCTTCTCTCCCTAATGACTACTGACTACATAACGGCACTTATTGTATTTTGTAGTTGCTTAAAATGTCAGTTTTTTCTCACAGGTTTTGCACTTCTTACTTCTCTTTTGACTGTCAATACTGTACTGTTTGTAATCATACTGAGAATGTGTAGTAGATTATTTCCCCATACAAATAATTGATTGTATGTTATTCCTCCTCCTCACTGTGTTACATATCTCATGTGCTGCGTCACATATCTACTAATGTGTTTACACATGTATCCTCCCGGATCGTGCCTGAAAATAGGCATTTTATGCCTAGTGCACTCACCTGGTTACCAAAAGCAAATAAGTAAATTGGATTCTTCCTAGCCTGCTATGTAATGGGATATATCTGACAACTCAGAAATTTGATCATTATAACTAACACATCCAAAACTAACAGAGACCCTAGTGCTGCTTCATAACTTTACAATATGTTTACAGTGATCTGTATTCTTTTCCAAAGTATTCAAAATATTTTTGCAGTATAGGGCTTTAACTGAAGGCCCATTGGCTTGTTCAGACAATTTCATTGACCTCCCTTTCTTCAGGTCTTGTTGCAAAACTTGTTCCATTTTGGAAAACTACAGTTGAATTTGTTTTCTTGAAATCTCCTGCTCAGATTGCACATTTGTAATTCGCACTGTGGATTGGTAGTTTGGGATATGACTTGGGTGTTGAGCAAATTTCATGGACTGTCTAGTCTGATTTAAAGCAGCAGTGTATCGGAAGTGTAGTCAGAAATTTCAGTTTTGTGTATACACTGTCAACCTTCTGACAACCCCCTACACACACACACACACACACACACACACACACACACACACACCACGTGTGGTCATGCATCATTTTGTACATTCAAAAGAAATATTGTATACTGATAATTAGGGCTATGCAAACCTCCCAAAGTTTGACTATGTGAACTTTGAAAGTCAAACCAGGTAACATTCACCAAAATTCTCTTATTGGCAAGCTATTTCAAACTGATTAAACCATTAAAAAGCACTATAAAATGGGAGTTAAATTAAATCATATATGGTACTGGGTTGACAAAGTACCCAAAATAGGAGGAGGATGCAGTGGCCCTCATTGAAGGCTACTGGTTCAAAAGATTGTGTCCACTCAGTCAGTGACAAACATGGACAAGGCTAGTACAAAAGAATATGTGACCAACAGTGTTCCAAATAAAATGGTTTGTACATTGTAAGGTGTATGTATACCCCCAAAATATCAGTGCAACATTCCCCAGGGTAGGCTACTTGTTCAAATAAATTGTGTCTATTGAGACTAAGTGTTGTACACATTGATTACATGGCCAATGTGGCTCAAACAAATCCACAAATTCACAAAACATTGTATTCTGAAAAAAAATGAGTGAAAAAAGCAGTGCAGCATTCCACAGTGTACAGTAGGTGTGCATTCCCAAACATTTTGTCCAATGGGACAGTGCCATACATGATCAATGCTTCCCATTATGCCATTATGTAATCTGAAGAAGACTAAGTGAAATGTATGCATGCTACTGGTTCCAAAAACACTAATATACACAGAAGTTCTCCCCAGTTACCTCATCATCCTGTCTTTAGGCATCAGGCCTTGCTGGACACATTCCAAGACTGTCTACTGATAGAGCTAGTTAAGGAACACATGAGGCAGACCACAATTCTCTATATGGTGCTCATCAGCTCGGAGATGGTAGGAGCGGTGGGAGTAGGGGAGCCACTGGAGAACAGTGATCATAACTCTGATTGATTCAAGCTGGCACTCGGGTCCAGTAAATCACAATCACGAGCTGAAGTCCCTGATAGACTGAGGAAGCTGAACAGGGATAAGGTATTAGCAGCTGATAACATAGATGGTGTGGAAGAGAGATGGGGGTAATTAAGAGGGTCATTCTCAAGTCATCTGAGGTATGTATGAGAATGGTAACCAAAAGGAATAGGTTCAAGAGACTGTTATGGTTCATGGCAAGGGTTAGGAAAGTGATGCGAGCCAAGAAAAAGGCCTCCTAAAAGTAAAAGAAAAACAGGGGAAGAAAGAATGGGGAGAATATTTACTGGAAAATAGTTAGGCAAAGATGGTGGTTAGGGAAGCAAAAGCAGACACAGAGCTGTATATTGCAGACAGGATCAAGAACACAGAAAAACAGTTCTTCAGATAAGTTAGGGTAAAAAGGAAGAATGGAGGGGGAATCTTAAGGCTAGCTGAGGAGGTAAGGGTGATAGAGAAGGATGGTCAAAAAGCTGCATTTCTTAACAATTAGTTTTGCTCACTTTTCATTAAACAGAATGGTGGGCCTTTGCAAGAAGGTGGCATCAAAGCAGTCACTAAGGTGGTCCCAGAAATGAAGAAGCCAAAATAAGTAAAAGGGTCCTGAAAGGGCTGGCAGCCCTAAAGATTGATAAGGTCCTGGGACTTGTTGGGTTGTATCCAAGGATACTCAAGGAATTGTCAGCACAACTGACTGATCCCATGGTAGGTCTATTTAACAGTTCACTAAGGACAGGGTTCTGCCAAAGGACTGGAGGGTGGTAGACATAGTTCTGCTCCATAAGAGAAAGGGAAACTTGTTTAACCTGGAAAGGCACACTAAGTTGAAACTTGTTTCCAAGTGTGACCTGGAAGCACAAGGAAATTAAGTGACTTGCTTAGGGTCACACGGTATGCAAGTGGGGGCTGTGGGATTCAAATCCAGGTCTCCAGGTTTGCAGCTCACAGCCCTAAACCACAGTGCTATACTACTTCCCCATAAGGCAGAAGGAAAAGGAACAAGCAAGGAACCATAGACCTGTCAGTCTTAGGGGAGCTGATGGAACTACTGGTCAAAGAGGACATCTTGGACTACTTGGGGAGCAACAGTCTCCAGGATAGTAAACAGCATGAATCTGTGGTAGGGAGGTCTTGTCCAGCTATCTTGATAGTTTTCTTTGACTGAGTAATGAGGGAATTACACAGGAGTCATGCTGTGGATTTACTCTACTTCAACATCAACAAGGCTTTTGACTTGGTGCCTCACAGATGCTTGCTGAAGAAGATGGAGGATCTGTGTGCGGCTAAGGTCATAGTAAACTTTTATTTATTTATTTATTTGAAGTCTAAGATAACACCACTTGAGCTCAAGCTCTTTACATTGGTTCCACGTCATGATAAGAAAACAAAACTAGGTTGTACAAAATTGCATAGGTTAGGATACAGCAGAATGCACAGGATATTGTACATTTATTTATTTATTTATTTAGTTTTTGTTGACCGGGTAAGTGCACTAGACAAATCCTGCCTATTTTCAGGCACGACCCGGGGGAAGGGGCTACAGATGAATGCCAACTGACCTTGAACCAGATTAAGCTGTTGGTGGTATTTTTTTTAGTGAATGAGGGAAATTTGGCCAGGACACCGGGGAAATTCCCCTACTCTTTTCGATAAGTGCCATGGGATCTTTAACATCCACCTGAACTACCACCAATCCAGGCAGATGGGACCTCGGTTTAACGTCTCATCTGAAAGACGGTTGGGTTGTATCCAAGGATACAAGATACAAGATACAAGAAGACATGTTACAGAGGAAGTCAGAGAATTGGAAGCGGGGTTAACAAAAGACATTTAGAGTTAGAAGAATGCCTAAAAGGAAACCGATCAATTGTCAAAGGGGACATAGAGTTAGCTGAAGAATAATTACTAAAAGAGGTGAGGAGGAACCTCAAGTGCAGGATAGTATGGGGCATGCGGGGGGGTGGAAGGAGGGTATGAGTAAATCAGGGAAAAAGGTAGGTAAAAAAGGAGGGAGGGAAGGAGACAAGGGGAGAGGAAAGGAGGGATGGGTGGAGGGAGAAGCTGGGAAGACCAGAGAGAGGAGAAGGTGCAAAGCTAATAATGGTAATAGTCACAGTGGGCGATTTTAGCAGGAGTTGCTTGAGGTGAACTTTGAAAGCACACAATGTAGGCAAATGAGCCAGTTCTACCTGGAGGGAGTTGAACTAGAGTGGGGCATGGTATGCAAATGATCTTTGGCCTAGGGAGGTTCAACATTTTGGTACTGTGAAGGTCTGAAGTTCAGAGTTACGTGTGTGTTGCTGGTTGATGTTAGGCACCAGGAGTTGACAGACCCTAGCCGGAAGCGTTTCTAGGCTAATCTTATTTGCCAGAAGGTAAGTTTGGTACTTAAGTCGAACATTGAGTGGGAGCCAATTTGCATTGGTGTACAGGTCACAGGTGTGAGTCATCCTTGTTGCTGCTAGAGTTAGCTGGCATGCTTTGTTTAAGGCTGTTTTCAAACTCCTGAGAGTAGTGTCAGTGGCTGTGCCATAGATAGGCAGGCCGTAGTCAACAAGTGATCCCACAGAGCTGTGGACAGCTAATCTGAGGGCTTCAGGGGTCAGACTGTGCCTGTGCCGATAGAGCATCCCAATACGCTTATTAATTGCCTTGACTGTGCTGTCAACGCGGCGAGTGTAGGACAACGAGTTGTCAGTAATGATCTCCAGATATTTAAAGTGTTGGACCAGTTCCAGGGGGGTCCCAGCCACACTTTGAATAGATAATGGGTAGCCACGATGCTTGTTTTGGGAGCTGGAGAGCAGCATAGTTTTAGTTTTTTTATAGTTCAAGATTAATTTATGATCTGTGAACCACTTCTCAAGATTGGTAAAGTCACTTTGTAGTTGTTGTTCAAGCTCAATTGGATTTGAGCCATGTGCAAATACAATGGCGTCATCGGCATAAAGAAGAATGCGGCTCTGACTAGCTTGAGGGAGACCATTCAGGAATAAGCTGAATAGAAGGGGACCCAGTATTGACCCTTGAGGGATACCCGAGCAGACTGGATTGCTATCCGACAGGGTTGTGCCAATTCTGACTTGTTGGGATCAGCAGCCCAGGTAGCTGCAAAAACCATAAGACCACTTCAGGGGCCAGGCCAGTTGCGGTAAGTTGCTTAGTAAGGAGGGCATGATTAACAGTATCGAATGCTTTGGACAGATTGATAAACATTGCCCCCGGAGAGTTGTCCTTTGTCAAGAGATTTGTGTATGTGCCCAGTGAACTCTAGAAGAGCTGTGGTGGTTCTATGCCCTGATCTAAAGCCATGCTGCTCTGGGCAGAGGAGTTTGTAGGTGTCAAGGTATTCGACCAGTTGGTCTGCAACTATTCATTCAAGGGCCTTCAAGAGAGGTGGTAACAGGGAGATGGGTCAATAGTTCTCTGTGAGGGCACGGTCCCCATTTTTATGCACAGGAATGGCTATAATGGCCTTCCATTTTTGTGGGAATATTGCCTGTCGCAGTGACAATCTGAGGATGTGGGTTGTGGGGGTAGTACTTCTTCCAAGGAGAGAGAGATTAATTTAAGGTCTAGTGTTTCCCCACTGAATCTCCTCTTACCGAGTACCTTCAAGAGGTATTTCCTTGCCTCACCCATAGAGATGGCCTTGAAATGAAAGAAGGGGTTTGCAGGGGGCTGTGGGACTGTGGTTGGGAGGTCTGGATGGAAGAAATCAGGTGGGAGGACATGACTGAGGTCCATGAAGGCTAGATTAAAAGTGTCAGCTATAGTTTTTGGGTCAAGGATGGTGTTACCATTGACACAGATCATGTCGGGGTAGATTTGGGTACCTTGCCAGTAACCTCTTTAAGGTTTGGCGAGGGCAGCCTTGTAGTAGTGGTTCTTGGCTATACGGATGGCTCTGGTGCAGCTATTTCTGGCCTGCTTGTACTTTAGGATGTCTGTCTGCTTCCCTGTGGCTCTGTCTATATGCCAGAGGTGATCATGGGTTTTCATCTGACTCAAGATGTCAGGGCTTATCCAAGGGTTGAAAAGACCCTTAACTATCCTCTTTTTTATGGGGGCATAGATATCACAGATAGAATTGAAGAGGAGGATGAAGTGGCCTAGTGCACTATCCACATCAGGGGCCCCATACGCAACTGACCAGTTAGCATGTCAGAGGTCAGCTCTTAGTAGGTCGGCTTGACCGGACCTGAGGACTCTGTTAGTGACTGTTCTGGGAGGGGGTTTGGTGAAGTTATTGGTCCAGTTGAACATGACAGGGGAGTGGGTAGGTAACTGGATGGGGGGCAGCAGAGGATTGTGGTCACTAGGGTTAAATCAGAAGAAAGGGAGATCATGAACATGGTAACTCAGGGATCTGTCCTGGGCTTGGTCCTCTTCAATATGTTCATCAGCAACATTGGTTAGGGAATCCAGGGCAGACTGTGTCTCTTTGCAGATGATACTAAGCTCTGTGGGAGGGTGATTACGATGAGCAAATAGAGAAAATGAAGAGAGACGTACAAAAGGTAGGGTGTGGTCTAAGATTTGGCAGTTGAAACTGAACACCAAAAAGTGCAAGGTAATGCACCTAGGGAAAAAGAACACCAGGTGGAGTATTGGATGAGTGAGGTGAGATTTAGCACTGTGGCTGAGGAATGAGACATTTTAGTTATCAACAGTGACTCCTTAAAGCAATTGAGTCAATACAACAAGGCATATATTAAGGCAAATAGGATGTTGGGACATATCGGGAAGGGTATTGATAGCAGACAGGAAGAAGTAATACTTCCATTAGGTAGAACCTTAGTGAGACCACCCCTAGAGTACTGCACCCAGTTCTGGAGTCCTTGCCTCAAGAAGGATAGAGATAGGCTGGAGACAATGTAGTGCAGGGTAACAAAATGATTCAGTGCCAACAGGGCAGGTCCTATGAGGAGTGCCTCAAGGCACTGAACTTGTACTTGCTGGGTGCTAGAAGGGAGAGTGGCGATATGATAGAAACCTTCAAGTTCCTAAAAGGAATTAACAAGGTGAATTGCAGAGAACTATTTAGCTTGAATACTAGCTCACAATCATGTGGGCATGAGTAAAAATTAACAGAAGGGAGGTTCAGGAGGGACATGAGGAAGCATTATTTTGCAGAAAGGATGGTGGAGCTGTGGGATAGTCTGTGAGCTGAGGTGGTGAATGCAAAAGCCATTGGTGGTTTCAAGGATTGTTGGGACAGAATGAAGGGTATAGTGGTTGGTCAGGGCAGCAGAATCAGACAGGAGAATGGGGGGAGGATGGAGAGGGCTAGGATCCTGGAGGGACAGTAGGTCCCCGGGCTAAATAGGGAACTTGGGCAGACTGAATGTACCAGTGGTCTTTTTCTGCCATCATTGTCTATGCTTCTATATTTATTCTAACTGGAAGTGTAGGAGATTCATTATCCATAAACCATGGCAAACAGGGCTTTTGGAAAGGGGGCAGGTTATTTTTTTAAAAGTGAGCATTTCTACTTTTTGGATAAAAAGGCACATTCTTCTGCTGTTGACAGTATTGTCTGCAGCACTGAAAATGCTGTCTGAGTATATACTTGCAGGTAGGCAACTGAGGTGTTCAATAGCAACAGTAAATGTGTTAGGGGTAGATGTTCTTTTATCGGTACCAGTACAATAGAGCCTCATCTCTGTCTGCTAATGGCACATTCTCATCCAGGTAGTCCTGCACAATTTTGTTTACTAGCATCTCAGGCACTGCTATTACAGATAGTGACACATTGTGATTTTTCATCAAGCAATAGACTGATCGTCATTCCCAGCGTTGTTTGCCATCAATGAATATCTTTCTGGAAGTTGCAACAGCATCACTAGATCTCAGTTGATTTGGAGACAAGAATGAGTGTCTCCCATAAAGTTCAACAGCAGCAGAAGCAACATCTAGGAATCGTCCTTCTTCCCTCTCCTCCATCTCTCCTGTCACTGTGATAGCAAGAAGTGCAAGTGTTCTTGTGCTATATTTGTGCTCCTGACCATGTTTTTTGCCATACTGTATGAAGAGACCAGATGGATGAGCCAGGCTTTATAGGACTGCTGATCCTCTCTGCATTCTTGTGCATCAAAGAATGTCTCAAATTTGTCTTTTAACTGAGGGTCCAAGAGAGTGGCCAGAATGTAGTGGTCAACTCTATGCATTTTAGAAATGAATGTGTCATTCCAGAAATGTGTTCTTATTCTTTCTATTGGTGATGGGATCCTCCTTGTCTTCATATTGAGCTTTCATGTGGACAAGACAGAGGTTAATCAGAGCAATGAGGGCGAGCACCTGGCTTACACCATCTGTATCAGCACTTACCATTAATGTGCTCTCCTCATAGGACTTCAGCGCAGTGCTGTCAGGCACCAGTGAGTCAGGCTGATGTTTACCTCTCCTTTGCCAATGTTCTGCTCAGTGGCATATGGGTGGATTGCCTTCTGTTGTTCTAGCAGCCATTGCATTATGTAATAGTTGGAATTCCACCTTGCTGCCATATCTTGTTTCAGGTGTTGAAGGGGGTGGCTTCACTGCTGAATGTTTCATAACTGCTTATGTGCCTTAACAAATTGGCTAAAATGCCCACATCCCAATTTGGCCAGACCTACACAGGTCTGCACAGTGGTGCCTACTTTATTTAGGAATCCCTAAACTAAACTTCCTTTTCAATGTTCTTTATATTTACTGATAGTATAACACTTGGTGTTAATGAGTGTGGTGTCAGTCACTCATCAAACTTCTGCTGAAGGAAGTGTAACAAGTTTTCTGACAACGATCATTGTCAAAGCGAGTAATACATAAAGCTGCCTGAATGCTGAAGTTGTAGGGCCCCAGTGGTTTGCAGCTACAGCTACTGCTGCCACTGGTGCTTAACCCAGAGGAAGAGTAGGAGGAGAAAAAGGAGAAGGAAGAGGGGAAACTGGCCCAGTGGACAGTTACTGCCATGTAATCAGTAGCCTGGCCACTGGCCCACATGTCAATGGTGATGTGAATGACTGCTGGTGGGGGAAGGGGAAGGAAGGGGGAAGGTACTGCAAGAGGATCTGGCAACACTTGAGTGCTGATCAGCCGCATGGCAGCTGGGATTCAGTGCCAAAAAATGGAAGATCTAGTACTTATGGGCTAAAAACCCAAAGAACAGCTACTGGTTGGGAGGAGTGCAGTTGGCCACTTCAGAGGAGGAGAAAGATCTGGGAGTGCTGGTGATGGGGGACATGAAACACTCGGCACAGTGTAGGAAGGCAGCTGCAAAGGTGAAAAGAATGCTGGGATGCATCGCCAGGAGAATCACCTCTAGGAGGGAGGGAGTCATTTTACCCCTGTACAGGTCCCTGGTGAGGCCACACTTGAAGTACAGTGTGCAGTTTTCTGCCCCTATCTGAAAAGAACATCAACTATTGGATGAGGTCCAGTGTAGGGCGATGAAGATGATACTGGGGATGGGGGACAAGACATATGAGGAGAGACTGAGGAAGCTCAACATGTACACCCTAGAAGAAAGAAGGGGGAGAGAGGGGATATGATTGAGACATTCAAGTACCTGAAGGGCATAAACAGAGTTTAGTCAGATGGCTTGTTTAAGTTAAAAAGGGGGAGGGACACCAGGGGACACAGCCTGAAGTTGAAGGAAGGTTCAAGAGAGAGATGAGGAGGCACTATTTCATGGAGAGGGTGGTGGGTGGTTGGATTGCGCCCAGAGGAAGTAGTATCACTGTGGACAGTGGGTAGCTTCAAGGAAGGGTGGGATAGGACCAAACGGAGGATCAAAACTGTGAAGAGGGTGGGGGATGAGAAGTCAGAAGTGAGGGAGCACTAAGTTAGTAGGTGGAACAAGGGGTTGGAGGGCAGCTGCAGTCTGACAAGACAGCATGCTGCACACTCGAGCAGACTTAATCGACCAAATGGCCTGTATATGCTGGCAGTTTCGTATGTTCATATGTACTTCAATCTGCAGGATGTAGACTGAAGCCTCGCAGATGCAGTCTCAGCTGGAAGCAGAGACACCCTGGACTCCTTGTAGGGGGTGTTTCTTGGGTAACTAGTCAGGGAGCCCACTTGTGATAGGGCAATACTGAACCTGGGGCTCAATAACAAGGCCAGTATTGTAGACATCAAGGTGGGTCACCACCTGAGGATCTGTGACCACCGTACAGTGTGGTTCAACATAAGGAGGGCAGTGGAAGAAACCACACAAATGATGAGGGTCCTGGACTTTAGAAGGGCAGATTTAATTTTTTTTTTAATGGGTTAATGCCTCAGAGATGACCTAGTTGGTGGGGGGGGGGGATAGGCTAGGTAGGGTGGAGGAACAGTGGGCCAAATTAAGGGACGGCAAAGTGAAGGCAACAAAACTCTGCACAAAAATAAGTGGGCAAAAACAGGAAAAAAAGAGACCACTGTGGTTCTCAAAGGAAGCAGCTGAAAAGGTTAAGGCTAAAAGGGTAGCATTCAGGAGCTACAAAGAAATGCAAAGGGACGAGGATAGGGAGGTGTACCAGGATAAACACAGGGAAGCAGGGTAAGCAGTAGGGAGCACAAAGGTGCAAACTGAGGAAAGGATGACAACAGGAGAGATTGTTAGTTTAAGAAAGGCAGAGAGGACTGTGCAGAGGAGGATCAGGAAAAAGCAGATATCCTGAACAGATACTTCTGTTCAGTCTTCACAGCGGAAGGGGAAGGGGAAAGGGATGGGCCACATAAAAGCAGCAGGAATATTGGGGGTAGGAAGGTAGACACAAGTTCATTTACAAAAGACAGTCTTGAAAGGACTTGCAGATCTGAAAGTAGACATAGTTATGGGGTCATACGGTGAACACCCAAGGGTGTTGGGGGACCTCAGGGAGGTACTGGCTGCAACTCTGATAACTCTATCTCAACAACTCATTGGAAACAGGGGTGGCTCCAGAGGACTGGATGTGGGCAGATGTAGTCCCACTCATAAAAGCAGTAGCAGGGAGGAGGCTGCCAACTATAGGTCAGTCAGTCTGACATCGGTGGTGGGGAAGTTAATGGAGTCACTTTAAAAGAAAAGGATTATGAAGTATCTTGAATTCAATGGGTTACATAAACCCAGGGAAGCATGGATTCACAGTGGGAGAGTGGTCCAGATGAACCTGATAGATTTCTCTGACTAGGTGACCAGGGAAATAGATCAGGGTGTGGTGGTAGATGTGGCTTACTTAGACTTCAGCAAGGCCTTCGACACCGTACCACATAAGAAGCTCATAAGGAAACTAGGCAGTTTGGTGGTGGGTGCCAACATGGCAAACTCAGTGTGAAATTTGTTGAAGGACAGTCGGCAGAGAGGGTGGTAAATGGTATTCACTCAGGGGAAGGGGACTGACGAGCAAGGTATTTCAGGGCTCAGTACTGAGACCAGTCCTCTTTAATATCTTTATAAGTGGCGTTGTAGAAGAGATGGAAGGGAAGGGATATCTCTGTGTAGATGACACCAAAATCTGTAATAGGGTAGACACTACAGAAGGGGTGGAGAGAATGTACAAAGACCTGAGAAAACTTAGGAAGTCATCAAGGGTATGTCAGATGGGTTTTAATGAGAAAAAGTTCAAAATCATGCAGTAGGGCACAGGAAACCAGAGGCAGAGTATAAAATGAAGGAAGAGGTATTGATGGTCACCAAACTGGAAAGGGACCTTGGAATAATCATATCTAATGACCTCAAGGTGGTAAGGCAATGCGGCAAGGTACTAGGTATGGCAAGAGGGATGCTGAGTTGCATAGGGAGGGGTGTTACCAGCAGAAGGAGGGAGGTGGTGGTGCCACTGTATAGATAGTTAATGAGACCCCACCTGGTGTACCGAGTCCAGTTCTTTTGATCACATCTTAAGAAGGACATAGACAGGGTGGAGGCTGTCCAGAGGAGAACAACTAAAATGGTGAAGGGGCTGCATCAGAAGCCCTATGAGGGGAGACTAAGGGATCTCAACATGTACACCCTGATAGAGAGGAGGGAGAGGGGGGGACAAGATTGAGACCTATAAATACTTCAGGGGATTGAACAAGGTACAGGAGGGGATTATTTTTCAGAGGAGAGTGTTCACAAGAACAAGGGAACGTGCAATGAAGCTGGAAGGGAGGAACTTTAGGATGGATGCAGAAAGTACTTCTTCACTGAAAGAGTGGTGAATTCCTGGAATGTTCTTCCTGAGAAGGTAGGTGGGGGCGAAAACAGTGGTGAGCTTCAAGCATGGATGGGACAGGCAGAAGGAGATCAGCTGGGAAGCGTGGGGGAGGTAACTAGAGATCATTTAGGGCCTGCGGTGACAGTAAACACAGGGGAAAATGGGCAGACTGGGTGGGCCAAATGGTCCTTATGTGCTGACATATTTTATGTTTCCATGGCACAAACAATGCTTTCAAAGCATCCGACACAGTCTAGTAGACAATCTGATAGAAATCAGGAAAGAGCCGTTGAGGAAAACTAGGTATGGTTTTGCAGTTGACACCTTGATGCTGCAACTTGCATTAGTGATAGAAAACCTGCACTGTTCACAAAGGAGAGTGGCAGCAAGTTACTGGCTAGTATTTACACAATTGCTATGGTTAACTTTTTTGCCCTGGGTCTGTTGGTTTATATTTTTAGTCCATTTCCAGGGACGTAACTAGTGACAGTTGAGTGTTTTTTTTCCCCTGAACTTCACTGCTGGCTCCTACTTTTGCCACCCCTAGGGATGTAAGTGACAGGGGACTGGCAGCTCCATGGAGGCGTGGGAGTCAATGGGCTAAAGAACTAATGAATGGGAAATGTTGAAGTTGGTTTTTTGGCTACCACTTGAAGAACTCTTCCTGTCTACATGGTCCCTTAATGTTGTCCTCCCCTGCCCATCAGCAGCAGCTGCAGCTTCACTGTCAGCTAGTGTGGGTGCTGCAGATGCCATGTGCTGGCATGTCTTCTTGTACTGAAATCTGTGGGACTTCAGCAAACGACTGTTTGTAGTAGATGTCCCCAGCCTCATTCCCTCTTTCTCCAACTCAGATTCAGCTAACATAGAAGGAACACTACATGTGTCCATGTGTCCATGATTCTTTGCCCACTCAAAAAAAAATAACATACCACTGATGTCATCCGTGTGGTCTATCCTGCTGGCATTCTCTACTACTGCCTACAGATGGGCTACCATGACCTTCTCTCATATCATCCTCCTCTTCCTGCTCCTCCACCAGTTCTTCAGGGTCAGGGAATGGTTCTTCTTCTGAAACTCTGTAAATCAGTGACTTTATGTTTGTAACTAAAAATGATGACTGTTGCACACACTGACGTGGAACCTTTGTAAAAGAGCCTCGGCTCAAAGGTATTGTAATCCTAGATTGAAATAAATGAAAAAATAAAATAAAAACAAACATTTGGTGCTGCACTCAAGGACCCAGGCAGGGTGCAAGTGAGAGTTCCAACCCTGAGACAGTCCTGATGGAAAGCACTCGCACACCAGACCAAGGAGTTTGCTTACCTCCAGTGAAGTATGTACAGGAATGTAAAAATAATGCAGAAGTAGTCGCAGATTTGAAGGTTAAATCAAAGCTTTTAATTAAGCAAATCCTTCAATATGGTAGCTTGGCAGAACAGAGTGATGTTCCATGAATGCAGGTGTCTCGACGCTTCACCAATTAAGGCTTCGTCAGGAGGCTCAGAAAAAGCTGATGATCACTCTGCAACTAACACCAATTTAACCACGTTCGGTCTAAGCTGCAATTCAACCATTTCTTCTTGGGCTGAAATTGTGGCCAGTTCACCTTTGAAAGGTATGAAACCACCCAAAAAGAAGTGCAAAGGTAAAATAAAAAACAAAGCTGTAGCAACACCACTAGACACTCACAGGAACAAGCCTTCTTGATCCCCAGTAACTGTATCTTGCTACTGTGCTCTGCTGAGTTAAACTTTATTACTTAACCCATATATTGACACTGGAGTGGGTCCATATATGGATAAACATCCTTTCTTTTACACCCATTGGTACAACCTCCTGCAGTAACTATCGTTTCCCGCATGTACTGAACTGACAAAGCTGTACATAGTTTACAGAGACACAACCTGTTTCAAACTGTTTATTTTGTGCGATGCTATTACGTGCTAGTGTTTCCCTTCAGACACAGATTAAAATATTGATTCTCTCTAAAATAGGATAATCTAGTAATATCAGATCTATTCTGCATGATGATTACTATAAGCCTTTTAAAATAACCAGCAATAAAACATCTAAAGAGCTCTTGCAGCAGCTGATACAGCTGCCTCTATCTGTGGGCATAATTCATTCATCTTTGAAGCCCCATAAACTTGTTCCTGTATATGATTGTTTCTCCCTACTTCATCTCTCTTTTTCTTTCTAACACTATTGGACACCTCTAAATATTTTCTTTGTTTTTTTATACTAATTTGGTGATGTTTCTTAGGTCATCACAAATGATCAAACCACATTTATAATTACTTTCTATACAGGCCATTTTTGAACACTTTGGTGCATCCCGTTATGTACAATCTAGTCAAATTCAAAAATTATCCCTCCCTGTAACTGAGGTGCTGCTCGAAGCCTATGTACCACACTGTAAACAACCTAAAGTTGTTATAGCTGAGGTCTTCGAGGTCTATTATCATGGATTCCATAACCCAGTTTCTACGTATGGCAATGTTCGAGCAAAACACCACCTATACTCTGCTCCCCCCCCCACACACACACTTTCTCTGTAATGCACTTATAAGTAGTGTCAGTGACTCAGTGTAGGTAGCACACTCGCCTCTGAGGCCGGGAGATCAGAGGGCTGTGGGTTCAGTTCCCACATCTGGCACTTGGGTTAATATCCCAGTACTGACACTGTAGTGCAGCATGAGAGGGGTGCTACACTTCTGAGGTGCCGTCTTTCAGAATGAGACGTTAAACCGAGGTCCCATCTGCCTGGATTGGTGATAGTTCAGGTGGATGTTAAAGATCCCATGGCACTTATCGAAAAGAGTAGGGGAATTTTTTATTATAATAACATCAAAAAAATAATTATAAACAGTGTTAAGTCACACAAAATAAAATACAAATCAGATGACAAACAAAATCAAATAAGTATTACAGTCATACAGTACCAGATCAGTATATAAAAGAACTAATATCAGTCTCCCTCCCTACTTAAAGAGTAGGGGAATATTTTATTATCATAACCTCAAAACAAATGAAGTCCAAAACAGTATTAAATCACGTAAACAAGTAGAAACCACCTAAAATCATAAAGGAAAAAAGGAACCAAACAATAATAAAAGAAAACCAATTAAATCAGCATTTTTAGTCACACACACCTAGTAATCACTAATACCTTAAGTTATCCCTCTCCCCTAGCTGAACAAAACCTAGTATGCATTCTAATAAACCCTCAAATTATGTCCCATGATATACAGTAATGCAAAAAATGATTCTAAAACTGTCAATCTGAATCCAAAGGAATATGAAAGAACGAACAACAGTACATATTGCAACATACATACATTCTTTGGAAAAACATTTCAATAGCCTAGGCTGTTTTCCCAATCCCTAGTGACCCTTGTATAACAATCATTTATATTTAATAAAGTAAGTCATCCCTTTCCACCAATTATCAACTTGTCTGGTAGATGCAAAGGCAATATCTGCCAAATACACCCTTTTTAAGGCCCTACATATCAGGCAACAGACTATTTCAACAGGCAGCAGTTTCTGATACAGTACCCATTGGCACCTAGCCTGCCAGAGGTAATATATCAGTGTACAGCACAATATATTCAGAGTCCCACTATCATATCTTGACTGCAAATGAGCACAATTACCCAACACCAAAATATTATAATCCAGTGTACTCTAACCATTTCATGTTCCACTGGACCATGAGAAATTTCCATAGAGACTGAGCATAAGAACAGTCAAATAAAAATGTTCCATCATTTCTTCCACATTAATATACTGTAAATAAGGACAATTACGTTCAGAATGAGCTTTATATTTAACATTTCCTCTTACCCAATTCGACCATATGCCGATAACCATATATGTTCCCACATGTAATGAGGTAATTGAATTATTTAACCTCTGAAGCACTACTTTAATACTTCTCATGGCGGACAATTTTAAAAGCAGGTTCACTGGGGTATAATAGTAACATCACCTTACTATATAACAATTTCCAACAACTCGTAGACAATCCACTGTTAATTTCCATTTAAATAATTTTTAACAATAGGTAAAAAAGAACGGAATACATAAAGTGGGAATAGGTTTAGGGAATCATGTGACCAAGCATGAAAGTACTTATACAGTATAGCAGAGAGTAGTGTCACCTCATTCCTTGGGTGCAAATCCCATACCTCCCTAAAATTTGAGGAGATAAATAAGGTAGAAAAGAAAATAATTGGATCGATCATACCCAAACCCCCACTTTGTTTTGATAAATAGGTATAATGATGCTTAATTGGATTGAGCCGATTGCCCCATACCATTTGAAAAAATAAACTGCAAAGTTTAGTTTCCAATAAAAGTGGAATCGGAAAGACCTGAGCAATATACAACAATAGTGGTACAAGAAATTTTTTTATAACTACTACCCTCTGTACTTTTGGCAGTCTCCAATGTTTCCATATATTAACCTTATATTCAACAGCCTGCAATCCCTTTTCCCAATTCAGGGAAGGTAAATTCTGAGGCCCATACCACAGCCCAAGTATCCTTAAAGGGTCAGGAGAGATATAAATACCTTGAACAAATAAAGACTCAGGAAGTTGCACCCCTATAAACAATCCTCTACTTTTAGAGGGGTTCAGTTGTGAATTGGAAACAGCAGAATACTGCAGCATTAAATCTGAAAAAACATTATTTGATCATCACACTGAAAAAATAAACACAGATCATCAGCATAAGCCAGAACCCTCACATTCTGATGTAACGGAGGTGCCGAAATCCCCTCCCACAATGCCGATTGCGAAACATACTGAATCAAGATATCTATGACATATACATATAACAATGGGCTCATCGGGCATCCCTGCTGCACTCCAGTAGGAATATGAAATCCAGTCCCTATCATGGTGTGCAACATAGGGTGAGTCATATTGGTGCCATATATCACCTTAAGCCAATGCACAAATTGCCAAGGCACCCCATAATGGGACAAAACTAAAAATAAAAATGGGTGATATACCCTGTCAAAAGCCTTCCTCTGATCCACCGATACAACACAACCAGTTAATTTACACATGTTAACATATTCTATCCAATCTCTAATGTATCAATGTGCTTGAAAGATTGATTTTTCTGGCATACCACAAAATTGGTTAGGGGATATAACATGGAGTGCTGCTTTTTTTAATCTGGTGTTTAATATACTCATCAATATCTTATAATCCGAGTTCAATAAAGTGATAGGTCTCCAATTGTCTAGTGAATGTCTATCCCCGGATTTAAATAAAAAAATTAAGAGACCCTCAGAAAACCATAGCGAAAACTAACAGAAACAAGAAAAAAATTATACACTAACTCCAAACCTATAGCAAAGGAATCAGGGAATGCCTTATATAATTCCATCGTCATACCATCTATCCCAGGTGATGTTCCAGATTTCAACTGCTTAATCGCTGTAACAATTTCCTGCTTTGAAATAGGCAACACTAAAGCCCCCCATATCCATGGAACATCCTGGCTTCTCTAATTGTGCCAAGAATTGTTCCATCAGTGAAATGCTAGGTGCAGTCTCAGGTTTATGAGCATCAAAAAAGGTTTCAATCATTTGTTGCAGTACACATTGTTCTGTAACAATGTTACCATCAACATCCTTCAGGGCATCAATGGTAGTATTCAATCTATATTTTTTAAAGGCCTCATAAGGGTCCCCTTCCGGACATTTTTTCCTCCCAAATTTAAACAAAGCTTGCAGAGTTTCCACCCTATCATACTGCCATTCCTTAAGCTGTTGTTTAAGAAGTGCAATTCGGCCAGAATTATCAATTTTAGAAGTATTTGCCAAAGAAATCTGATCATACAGATGTTGCCTCAATTTTAGATAATGCAAAAACTTCACATTACCCCTAGTCTTACCAATATTTTTGAGTAACGATGCAAAATCCTTTTTCGAATCCACCCACCATTCCCCCCAAGTCATCATACAAAAAAGCCACTGATAATCTGGCCTGTAATAATAATTCAAATTTATTCCTAACGTCCGGGCACTGCAATAATGTAGCATTCAGTTTCCATCTTGCCCTCGGCCGTGCCGGCAACCGCACAGGTCCAATTTTACACAACAAAAGCATATGATCCGAAAAAGAAACAGGTACCATAAAAAAATCAAACAATACAGACTCTGAAAGAAACATATAATCAATAGTGGAAGTAAATGTATTCTTTTTATAAGTAAAATCTATCCCCCGTTGCCTACTTCTACCGTCTCACAAGGCCGATCCCTTTATCAATTGTTCCAACGCCTTGAATCACAATATACCTTTTTTTGGTCATTTTTCCTTATCCTGATCCCCAAGCTTAATTACCCCGTCCTGCCACTTGAGCTCACAATTAAAGTCACCACACAAAAAATTTTATGCCAGGTAAACAAGTATGGCTTAATCAAATGAAACAAAGCTATCCTTTCAGATTTTATTTGAGAACAGTAAACATTAATGAATCTGCAAGTCAAAGACCTCCACATCCCATCTAGAATCAATAAGTGGCCTGGCACTATATCCATTAACTTAATTAAAGAAAAATGAAAGGAATTAAACATAACCCCTATACCATCTGCAGAGTCTTGTCCAAATGACCAGTAGAAAGGCCCCCAGCACCATTCACGCTGAAAAAGCCTACTTTGATCCAGAGAATACAACCAAGTTTCTTGCAATAGGCAAATCTGTAAAACTTGGGAATGAATATACTCAAACACTATCCTCCTTCTTTTATAATTCAAAAGGCTATGAACATTCATCGAACCCAGGGTAACAGCCATTCAACAAGAAAAAAGAAGAAGAACCCATCAGCCATCCTTTTTTTTCCTCTTTTTCTTTTTACCTTTGTATCCTTCAGAAACTCTCAAAGGAGAAGGCGGGCTATCCTGCATTGGTTGGGAATCTAACTCCTGACTATTCAATTCTACATCACCCCAAGAGGAAGCTAACACAGAAAAGGGATTGTTCGATTCCACTTCTACCGGGCAAGGCCCTAAATTAGTCTTAGTGTTCCTAGAGGATCGTCGTACTGGAACCAACACCAAAGGATGCGAAACCACCTTTTCCTCCGTCTCCTTCTGTAACACCATAACTCCCGGATTCTCCGCTAAGGGTAACCGCGGCTGCTCCTCTGCCACCACATTTTGACTTTTTTCCCTGACACTTGCAGCATTTGGATCCACCTGGGACCTTGTCCCATCCCCCACCAGTAGAATGACCTTATCCTGTGCTTCCTGAATCAATAATTTAGGACAACCAAGTGCTGTTTTATTCCTTGCGGCCCACTCACACTCAGCGAAAACATGCCCAACCCCTTCACATAAGTCACACTTCATTGAATTCTCACACTGGAAAACCCAATGTCCAATCTCTCCACAATTTTCACAGCGGGGTTTGTCACAAGAATTTGACAAATGGGTACGAGCACCACACCTGTAACAAGATCTGGGCTGTCCTGCATAGAAGCACACCCCCCTATCTCATCCCAAAAGAAACGAGTTAGGGATGTGTTCGATGCCTTTGTCCGTTTGCCAAAGTTTCACTTTGAATTTCCATCCCCCCGTCCAAAACTGCTCAGAGTCAAGAATGGCCTCTGGGGAACTTAAGACTTCACATTTCTGACCCAACCAGTATGAAATATCATCCACGTGCACACACTCATTCCTAACCATAATGGTGACAAACTTAATTAACGGTTTTGTCAGGGGAATCACAAAAAAGGGTGCCCACAGGGGTGAGAACTTCACCTGGCCATATCTCTCCCAAAACAGGTCCAATGCCTGGGCAGATCTAAAACTAACATCAAAATTATCCTCACCAGATATGTTTATGAATGCAAAACTTCCCTAGGTGAAAAATGCAGGAGTCTTTAATAAACATTTCCCCACATACACCGATCTGGCCTAATCTCCAAATCACCTTATACCTAATCTGCACTGCATTCCCTCCATGGGGCTGCCTCCTGCTTGGACCCAGAGAATAACTCAGACATTAAAGGTTTCTTAACTGGTAATGCCTGTTCTAAATCAGACCCTTGGTGTAATCAGTCACTAATGGTGCTGAGCTAACATTAGGTAAAACTAACTCCTTTGGAACAGGCTGTACCCCATCACCCCCATGTGCAGGAACCACAGGTAAAGTATTAGGTTTCCAAACAGGTGTAGTTTGAGAAAATTCAGAGTAGGATCCCAGTCAGGTGTTGGGTGCCAAGACCCCTTGTTCAACGTCCAACCTGCCTCCTGTAATGCCCATTCAGGGGACCAAGATCACCTGTGGGGCCTGTGCCACCGACCTCATCTCAGAGAAAGTGCATCTTAGATTTTACCTGCTGTAGCAACTGATCCATCTCAGGTTCACGAGCTTCAATCGAACTTCTATATGCTGTTTTGCAAATAAAACCGCTATTCTTTTACCTTTTCCATCCTCACCAACTCTGTCCGTACCAGACTCAAGACGTTGGTTTAAAAAAAATTCTGAAACCCCATCCTGCTGGACTGGATCTTTCTGATAAACACAGGATCGATCACCCTGCACAACAAAATCTTCCCCTTTAAACTCAGAACCAGCCACCTTCAGACTCGCCACAGTAGACTTTCGTAGCACATCCGGGTCACCGACCGCAGCCACATCAACCGCCGAAACTCTCTCAGTCAAATCCAAGACATGTAAACTCTCCTCACCAGTTCGACACTTGTCTTCCAACTCACCATGACTCAAAACCTTGGTGTTCACAACACCGTCTGATGCACCCTCAATCCTATCGCTGCACGAATCACTCTCTCCTCGCTCCATCATATCCACCGTCAGACCCTCCGGTGTTTCTGCCACAACTCCATTTGGGTCCTCTCTTTCCTTCTGTTCCGACTCCAGAGAAGTCGCAAAATCAGTAGTCAGCTCCACCTCCAAGACACTCACCCGCTTCTGCATCGTAACCTGTCTTGGCGGTGCACTCTCCATATAGCCAGACTCAACAGAAACTCCGTCTCCTGTAACAACTAATCCCGAAGTTCGCACTTCTGCGTCTCCCATTAAACACACCCGTGCCAACTGCACCTTCTTCATCCTTCCATCCAAACAATCCTCTCTCAGAGGACTGCCACCAGCCACCTCCGTTGTAGTGGCCATCTGCTCCCAAGTCCAGCCTCAACTGACTGAACTCGTTGTTTCGCCGCTAGCCCCCTACTGCCAGGACTGCAGTAGAGGAATTTCCCCGGTGTCCTGGCTAAATTTCCCTCATTCAGTAAGAATACCACCAACAGCTTAATCTGGTTCAAGGTCAGTTGGCATTCATCTGTATCCCCCCGGTCGTGCATGAAAATAGGCAGGATTTGTGTAGTGCACTTACCCGGTCAACAAAAGCTATATAAATAAAAATAAATAAATAAGTTTGAAGACTGACTCCATTAACTCTGTTATTGTGTATGACTTCTTAGGGAGACACATATTCAGGAAACTGTTTCTTATTATCAACAGCTAGGGCTGCTGTTCAGAAACTATTTAGATCTGTTCAGCCTTTGATTTAATCCGGTATACCTCTAATAAATAATAGCATTGCCAGCAGACTGTTTCTTGCTGTCCCTAATGAACACAGTCTATAAGTGAATATTTAATTTATTAATAACACTAGCAATGAGCTTTTTTTGTTACTACTCCAACTACCCTCTACCTTTACAAATGATCTATAACCCCACTTATGCCATATACAGGAGTATGAATGATATAAGCAATCATATCATATCAATACTAAGTATCCAGTCATTTATTAACATTATAACTGCAACTATCAGAAACCTTTAAATGCTATTTTGATTTCTTATACGGATGATATTAGTATGATATAAGGTATTAGACAATCTACTAGGATCTTATTTGTTTTGAATTTTATTCTGCCTCTATCCATCATAATATTATACTACAGTAATATACTGTGAGATATAAGGAGTAGTGGATTTATATCCACACTTATCAATTGCTTTCTTTTACTACTCACGCCCTGATGTGTTGCAAGAGGGTCTTGGTACACTTGACCGACCCATATCGCCCCACGCATATCGCCCCACGCATCTAAGATGACTATGTTTTGGTATTTTATAATACCCTGGTTGTTAAAGTTGTTAATGTTATTACTAAATAGTTATAAGACAGACAGATACACATTTTGGTACTTTTGAACACTCTTATCCACTATCATTCTTATGTCCTGTGTACCTTCAAGTTGTTATTTTAACCTTATCTACAGATTAATAACCTGTATTTGGTCTGTAGTTGTGTTCTGCTATGTGTTACTTATTCTCTCCTTTTTGCTCAGTGCTTTGGTCCCTGATAATTCCATAAACTCTAATATAACTGGACTTTATGCAAGTCATTATGACTGACTTACTACTTTACACATGGAATGTAAAGGGACTCAATGCGCCTAGCAAGCGTAAACACGTTTTAAATCATCTTAAAAAACACAAAGCACAAATTGCATTTTTACAAGAAACTAAGCTATTAGCAAAGGACAACAACAGACAAGCGTGAATGGGTCAGTCACGTATATGTATCATCATCTTCTAAAAAACATGGGGTTGCAATATGGATTCATAAGAATTTAAAATGGTCCCTTTTAAGCACTGTCAGTGACACTGAAGATAGATGGGTGATTGCTTCCTTTGATGCTCCCTCTGGACCATTGACTTTAGTTAATGTCTATGCTCCAAACTCTAATACCCCTAAATTCTTTCATAATTTAGCCCAACAAATGACTTTGAATAATTTAAACAACTCCCCTATCCTAATGGGTGGAGACCTAAATCTTACACTAGATGCATGCTTAAATAGAATTAATTCATCTTCCGATGCACATCCCAGAAGCATAGATGCCCTTTCATTGTTAATGAAGGACTTTGGGTTATCAGATATTTGAAGACTCCTTCATCCCAGAGACAGAGAATTTACATTTTATTCCTCTCTTCTGAAATATTACAGTAGGATTGATTACTGGCTCACTTCACCTAATATCACTGTAAATATGATTGAGTCTACTATTTTGCCTTTACTCGCATCAGACCACTCACCTGTTAAATTGCATCTTATTTGGGGTTCCCCTCCACTTAAATTCCTCTTCTGGTGTCTAGATCCATTATTACTTAAAGACCCAGAATTCTTACCCTGGATCAAAACCCAAATACAAGATTTTTTACTTCATAACAAACCCTCAGATACTTCCATGGGTATAACTTGGGAAGCACTCAAGGCCACAATTTGTGGAAAAATTATAAACTATGCTGCCCACTAGAAGAAATTAAGAGAACAACAACTCAATACTATGGAAAAACAACTTAAAACTAAAGAAGCACAATATTTTGCTACTCCACACCCCAATTCCAATTCTTCTCTCCATTCAGAGATATTACAATTATGTATGCAAATTAATGAACTTATTTCTCATAAAACAGAAATAGCTTTGTTTAAGCTAAAACACAAATATTGGGAAAGGGGTGACAGAGGTGGTAAAATATTACCTTACCATCTAAAATCCCAACAAATGGAACGACATGTAACTGGCTTAAAATATAACTTTGGTCAAATACACACAGACAACTCCTCTATAAATAATATCATGATGTCATTTTATAAAAAATTATATTTACCCACACCCTCTTCACAACCTATTTAAATTCAAAATTTATTGGGAAACATAACACTTCCCCATCTTTCCAAACATGAAACAGAACTATTAGATAAGCCCTTCACAGTACAAGAGATCCAAAATGCACTATCATCTCTTAAAACTGGCAAGACTCCTGGAGGAGATGGTTTCCCTGTAGATTTTTAATAAATCTCTTGCTGATTTACTTTGCCCTCTACTTTGTAAAGTGTTTCAAGAATCCACCTGTCTCGGTAAGTTACCTTCAACTATGACTGAGGCAATTATTACAGTGCTTCCAAAGAAAGATAATGACGCTGCTTTACCATCCAATTACCACTCCATAGTCCTACTTAATACTGACGGTAACATTTTTGCTAAATTCTTAACACTGTGTCTGAAACCCCTCATTCCAAAATTAGTTCATCGATCTCAGACAGGTTTTGCCAAAGATAGGGTCAGTTTAGACCACCTACGTTCTTTATTTAATTTCATGTATAAAGCCAAAACCCACAAAACCCCTGCAGCAGCTATTGCCATTGATTTTGAAAAAGGTTTTGATTCTATAAATTGGAATTTTCTATATCAGGTTTTATTACATTTGGGTATCAGTATAGCTGTATAGCTTGGCAGAAGACATCAGGAGAAAGGACTGCTGTGTGACTGAACTTCTCTACTGGGACTATATTGCCCTCCACCCCCCCCACCCAAAGCTAGTTCTATTTTTATAGGCACAAGATTTGACCGACAACAGGAACTTCCTGTTTAGGGGCAGGAAGTTAGTGATCACAGAACCACCAAGGATCCACCATCCTAGAAGGGCAAGAGTAGCTCTCCGGCCCCCTCTAGCTGCTGGAGGTCTGCCTCTGAACAAGTAAGTGATCTACTGAGAAATATAGGATATTCTTGTCTCAGAACAGGACAATCAGGAGCTTAAAGGGCACACAGGCAGAAAGTAAGGAGAGAAGAAAACAGAGGAAAGAGTATGATTGCAAACAGTTAAGGGGCCAGAAATAAGACATGATTGAGTGGTGGTGCAGTGGCTGTGGAGCAGCAGTCTTCCGGGAGATGTTCTGAGGATGTGGTGTTGTCCCATCTGCAGCACTCTCTGACTGAGGGAGGAGGTTGCTCATCTCCAGGCTGAGTTGGCCAGGATTTGTGGGACCTCCTCTTCCATCCAGGGACCACCAGTGCCACTGCCGTTGCCTCAGAGGTTGCCAAGAAAGAGGAGCAGTTGGACCACAGTGGGCTCAGGGAAGGTGAGGGTGGTGGAACAGAGGCACATCCCTCCAGTTGTACCTCTCCACAATTCCTATGCCATTCTGACAAAGTGTGGTTCCTCTATGGAGGCACCTACAGTGGAGACCAAGGAGGATGCTGGGAACCTCCACAAAGGAGACCCACAGGAGGGTGGCAGGGGACCCTGCAGGGGAAGGAAACAACTCCTGGTGGGGGACTTCATTGTTAGGAAGGTAGAACTGGGCAAGGAAGGGGAGAGGGAGGTAAGGTGCCTGCCTGGCACCATGGCTTGGAAGGACAGGGAGCGAATCCTCAGGATTGCCAGAGCAGCTGCACAGGGGAAGGAGCTGGATGTCATTGTCCACTTAGGGACAAATGACCTGGCTAAGAAAGGGATTAGAGAAGTGCAGGAAGAGTTTGTGGAATTGGGGAGGGCTTAGTCAAGTAGCACGACGGTAACCTTCTCGGAGGTGCTACCCATCTATGGTATAGGAGAGGTTAGTGTCCGCATATGGGATCCAATCAGTGGCTAGAAAACTGTGGAGCCTAGGATTTGGCTTCATTGGGGACTGGGGTCCACCTGGAGTGATGCAAGCCTATACTGGCATAATGGGCTGCATCTGTCCGGGAGGGAACCAGGATCCTAGGTGATAAGTTTAAATGCTTCATTGGCAAGCTTTTTAAACTAGCCAAGGGGAGGCACTGAAAGGAGCAGGAAAATCCTAGCCCCCAAACAATCACGGTAGTAAGTGTGGCAAACACCAACATGGAGGTGTCGATAGGGAGAAGGGCAGGAGTAAATGGAGAAAGTGACAAAGGCAAGAAGGACAGGATGGGGCAAAGGGGTAAGGCCATCAGGAAATGGAGGGTAATGAGTACCAATGCTCAAGTCTGGGCAACAAGCCCTGAGCTGGTGGCCTTAATGGAAGAGGGATGCCTGGATATCGTAGCAGTCACAGAAACATGGTACACAGAGAACCATGACTGGGATGTTATATACCAGGGTACATAACCTACAGGAAAGACAGGCAGGGAGAAGAGGGGAGGAGTAGCTCTCATGTAAAGGAAGGGATAAAAGCAACTGAACAAAAGAGTAAACAGGGAGGAGAGGAGGCACTGTGGGTCACCTTGAGACTGGAAGGGCACCACAATCCGCACAGGGTTAGGTACAGACCCCCATGTCAGGGGAAGGAATGGACAAGGATATGATGGAAGGCATTCTTAGAATGGCAGAGAAAGGGGAGATACTGTTGATGGGAGACCTGAATATGCCAGATGTTAACTGAGCACATTTGCTGCCACATCCAAGAGCAGGGCCATTCTTGATGCCCTACAGGTGGCAGGCATTAGACAGATAGTTTCAGAACCCACTCGTGAGGGAGCAATCTTAGACCTTGTACTCAAACGGGGCAGTGAGAGGATCTCAGATCTAGAAGTGGGTCATTATCTGGGACAAGTGACCATCAAACAGTGTGGTTCACGTTAAACTCAGCTACAGAGTCAAGCCATACAAAAGTGAGGGTACTGGACTTTAGGAGGCTGACTTTGGCAAGATGGGAGAGTGCCTCAGAAAAGCACTAGCAAACAGGCTAGAAGGAGGTGGAGCAGCAATGGGAATTATCAAAACTGCCATCACAGAGGCAACAAGCCTTGTGTGAAGCAAATAAACAAATCAAAACAAAAGAAAAAGCCACTATGATTCTCAAGAGAGGTGGCTGTGAAAGTCAGGAAGAAAAAGATAGCATTCCGGAAGTATAAGGAAACACAGAAGGAGCAGGACAGACAGCTGTACCAGTTAAGGCAGAACGAAGCAGGGAGGGAAGTCAGAATAGCAAAGGCCCAAACTGAGGAAAAGATAGCCAACTCAGTTAAGAAGGGGGATGAAACCTTTTATAGGTACATCAGCGAGCGTAGAAAGACAAAGGGAGGGATAGTGAGGCTGAATAGAATGAACAGTGGGTGGGCAGAGGGGGACAGTGAAAAAGCAGGAATACTGAATGAATATTTCTGCTCAGTATTCACAAAAGAGGAGGGGGAAGTGCCTAATCCAATTAACAGAAGCACTCTTGATAGGGGAGTCGATCCCAGTCCTTTCACAGAAGAAAAGGTTCTGCAAGAACCCTAAACTGAAAGGTGGACAAAGCAATGGGTCCTGATGGAATTCACCCAGAATTCTAAAAGAATTAAGGAAGGAACTAGTGAAACCACTGGCTACTCTTTTAATAAATCATGGAGGATGTGTGGCACCCGAGGACTTGAGGAAGGCGGATGTGATTCCCTTCACAAAAGTGGGACCAAGACAGAGGAGAAACTACAGACCTGTCAGTCTGACCTCTGTGGTAGGAAAGTGATGGAGTCACTTGAAGGAAAGAATAGTTGAGTACCTAGAGATCAGTGAGCACAGGATGCAAGGCAGCATGGGTTCACAGCGGAAGGTCATGTCAGACGAATCTAATAGATTTCTTTGACTGCGACCAAAGTAGTAGACCAGGAGGGGCTGTGGACATGGCCTACCTAGACTTTAGCAAGGCATTTGACACAGTCCCACACAAAAGATTATTAGTCAAATTAACCAGCCTGGGAGTGGGTCCCAGGGTGGTAGCCTGGGTAAAATATTGGCTGGACAACAGGACACAGAAGGTAATTGTAAATGGAGTCTACTCTGAAGAAAGGGCGGTTACTAGTGGGGTGCCCGCAGGGTTCAGTATTGGGTCCAGTCCTTTTTAATGTCTTCATCAGGGGCATTGCAGAGGGACTGGAAGGAAAAGTATGCCTTTTTGCAGATGACACAAAGATCTGCAACAGGGTTGATACACAAGGAGGCGTGGAAAGGATGAAAAGGGACTTGGCAAGGTTGGAGGAATGGTCAGACGTATGGCAGCTAGGATTCAATGCAAAAAAGTGCAAAATAATGCACCTGGGAAACAAGAACCCAGGGAAGAATACACAATGGGTGGGAGGTAGTAACAACAACAAAACAGGAAAGGAACCTGGGGTAATCATATCAGATGACCTTAAGGTTAGCAAGCAATGTGAGAAGGCAGTAGGGAGGGCCGGGGTATACTGGGATGTATAGGGAGAGGCATCAGCAGCAGAAAACAGGAAGTTGTTATCCCTCTGTACAGACAGTTGGTGAGACCCCATCGGGAATACTGTGTCCAGTTCTGGAGACCCCATCTCCGCAAGGACATAGACAGGATAGAGGCAGTCCAGAGGAGGGCAACTAAAATGGTGCAGGGTCTGCAAGAGAAGCCGTATGAGGAGAGACTAAAGGAGCTTAATATGTATACCCTTGAGGAAAGAAGGGAGAGGGGGGACATGATAGAAACTTTCAAGTACCTCAAGGGAATCAACAAAGTCCAAGAGGGTAGCATCTTTCAGAAAAGAGACTTGCAAGAACAAGGGGACACAATTTAAAGATAGAAGGAGGGCGGTTCAGGGGCAATGTGAGGAAATATTATTTCACAGAGAGGGTAGTGGATGCATGGAACAGCCTTCCTGAGGAAGTTGTGGGTCTAAAACTGTGGAAGAATTCAAGAATGCATGGGACAGACATAAGGCAATTCTTGTTGGGGGCAGGAAGATATAGGCTGTTGGTTAACTAGGATCTGCGGTCTATCCTGTAGGTAGGGAAATGGGCAGACTAGATGGGCCTAGCGGTCCTTATCTGCCGTCAAAGTCTATGTTTCTATGTTTCTAAGTAACCGATTTTGTTCTTGGATTAAATTACTTTATGCCCTTCCCTTTACAAAGGTCCTTACCAATTCTATATTATCCCCATCATCCCACCTTGCCAAAGGTACTAGACAAGGCTGTCCCCTATCCCTGTCCCTATTTATTCAAGCCCTTGAACCCTTGATGGCTACCCTTGACAAACCAGCAACATAAGAGGCATTTTTATTGGTGGTTTTCAATATACCTCATTGTCTTATGCTGATGATCTTCTAATCCTTTTAGAAAATTTAGATTCTGCCACCAAACCCCTTGCTAATTTACTTAATAATTTTACTGAACTTTCTGGGTTAGCACTAAACTACAAAAAATCTGAAGTGTTACCCTTGAATACCTTCTGTAAACCTAACATGAATGACCCCCTAGGATTTCGTTGGGCCCCTCAAGGCATTGCATATTTAAGCATTAAGATTTTACCAAATTTAAGAAACATAGACACATAGAAACATAGAATTTGATGGCAGATAAGGACCACTTGGCCCACCTAGTCTGCCCATTTCCCTACTTGATGGATAAGCTGCAGATTCTAGTTAATCAACAGCCTACTTCCTCCTACCCCCCACTAGAATTGCCTTATGTCTCTCCCATGCATTCTTGAATTCTCCTACTGTTCCTGACTCTACAGCCTCCTCAGGAAGGCTGTTCCATGCATCCACAATCCTCTCTGTGAAAAAATACTTTCTAACATTACCTCTGAGCCATCCACCCTCTATCTTCAAATTGTGCCCCCTTGTTCTTGCACATCTCTTTTTCTGAAAGATGCTACCCTCTTGTACTTTGTTAATTCCTTTGAGATACTTGAAAGTTTCTATCATGTTCCTCCTCTCCCTCCTTTCCTCAAGGGCATACATATTAAGCTGCTTTAGTCTCTCCTCGTATGTCTTCTGGTGCAGACCTTGCACCATTTTGGTTGCCTTCCTCTGAACAGCCGCCACTCTGTCTATGTCTTTGTGGAGAGAGGGTCTCCAGAATTGCACACAGTACTCCAGATGTGGTCTCACCAACTGTCTGTACAGAGGGATAACAACTTCCTGTTTTCTACTGTTGATGCCTCTCCCTATGCATCCCAGTATCCCCCCATCCCTTCTTACTACCTTCTCACATTGCTTGCCCACCTTTAGGTCTTCTGATATAATTACTCCTACAGTAGGTCTCTCTTGATTTTTGTCATTGTTATTTTCTCACTCCCCCCATTGTGTACTCTTCCCTTGGGTTTTGGTTTCCCAGGTGCATTACCTTGCACTTCTTTGCATTGAATCTGAGCTGCCATATATTTGACCATTCCTCCAACCTTGCCAAGTCCCTTTTCATCATTTCCACCCCACCGTGTATATCAACCTTGTTGCAGATCTTTGTGTTGTCTGCAAAGAGACATACTTTTCCTTCCATGTTCTCTCCAATGTCACTTATAAAGACATTAAAGAGGACCATTCCCAGTACAGAACCCTGCGGTGCCCCACTAGTTATCCTCCTTTCTTCACTGTGGACTCTGTTTACTATTACCCTTTACGTCCTGTTGTCCAGACAGTTTTTTATCCTGGCAACCTCCTTGGGACCCACTCCAAGGCTTGCTAACTTGTATATTAATCTTTTGTATGAGACTGTGTCAAATGCCTTGCTAAATTCTAGAAAGGCCATATCCACAGCCCCTCCCTGGTCTACTATTTGGTCACCCAGTCAAAGAAATCTATTAGGTTCATCTGACATGACCTTCCTGTTGTGAAACCATGCTGCTTTGGGTCCTGTGACCCACTGGCCTCTAGGTACTCAACAATTCTTTCCTACAAAAGTGATTCCATCACTTTCCCTACCACTGAGGTCAAACTAACTGGTCTGTAGTTTTCTGCTTCTGCCCTGCTCCCACCTTTGTGAAGTGGAATCACATCCACCCTTCTCCAGTCCTCAGATACCATCCCATCCTCCCATGATTTGTTAAAGAGAGTAGTCAGTGGTGTTACTAGTTCTACCCTTAGTTCTTTTAGAATTCTGGGGTGAATCCCATCAGGCCCCATTGCTTTGTCCACCCTCAGTTTCAAGAGATTTTTCAAAACCCTTTTTTCTGTGAATGGACTGGTATCGACCCCCCTATCCAGAGTGTTTGTCTTGTTTGGTTTTGGTGCCTCCCCCTCCTCTTCTGTTGTGAATAGTGAGAAGAAATAGTCATTCAGTATCCCTGCTTTTTCACTGTCACCCTCTGCCCTCATTCTCTCCCCTTAATTAAGTCTCAGTATCCCTCCCTTGGTCTTTCTTTGCTCCCTAATGTACCTATAAAATGTTTTATCCCCCTTCTTAACAGATTTGGCTATCTTTTCCTCAGTTTGTGCCTTTGCTATTCTGACTGTCTTCTCTGCCTCCTTCTGCTTTAACTGATAACGTTCTCAGCCCTGCTCATTCTGTTTGTCCTTATATTTCCTGAATGCTATCCTTTTCTCCTTAACCTTCCCTTCCACCTCTTTTGAGAACCATGGTGTTTTTTTTCCTTTGTTTTGTTGATTTGCTTCACACAAGGGCTTGTTGCCTCTGTGATGACTGTTTTGATTATTCCCCATTGTTTCTCCACCACTCCTTCTTGCCCATTTGCTAGTGCTTTTCTGAAGCACTCTCTCATTTTCCCAAAGTAAGCCCTTCTAAAGTCTGATACTCTTGTTTTTGTATGGCTTGACTCTATGGCTGTGTTTATTGTGAACCACACTGTTTGGTGGTCACTTGCTCCCAGATGGCTACCCACTTCTAAATCTGAGATCCTTTCTCCATCCCCATTTGAGAGTACCAGGTCTAAGATTGCTCCCTCCTGAGTGGGTTCCAACACTAGCTGTCTGAGGCATGCCCCCTGCAGGGCATCAAGAATGACCCTGCTCTTGGATGTGCCTGCAGCAAAGGTGCTCCAGTTAACATCTGGCATATTCTGGTCCTCCATCAACAATATCTCCCCTTTTTCTGCCATTTTAAGGATGCCTTCTATCATTTCCTTGTCCATTCCCTCCCCCTTGGATGAGGGTCTGCACACAACCCCTATGCAGATTGTGGTGCCATTTCCTGTCTCCAGGGTGACCCATAGAGTGACGCATCAACTTCCTGTTTACTCTTTAGTTCTGTTGCTTTTATCCCTTCCCTTACATAGAGAGCTACCCCTCCTCCTCATTTACCCACCCTGTCCCTCCAGTATACTGTGTATCCTGGTATGTTGACATCCCAGTCATGGTTCTCTGTGTACCATGTTTCAGTGACTACCACAATATCCAGGCATATCTCTGTCATCAAGGCCACTAGTTCAGGAAGCTTGTTACACAGACTGCGGGCATTGGTACTCATCACCCTCCATTTTTTTGATGGCCTTACTCTTCTAGCCCCATCCCTCTCCATACTGCCTTTTTCTGCATTTACCCCTGTCCTGCTCCCTACTGACTTCTCTACTTTGGTGTTTACCTCTCTAACTACTGTGTTTTGTGGGGGGAGGCTGGGGTTTCCCTGCTCCTTTTCAGTACCTCCCCCCTCGGCTAGTTTAAATGCTTGCCAATGAAGCATTTAAACCTATCACCTAGGATCCTGGTTCCCCCCCTTGACAAATGCAGACAATTGTGCCAGTATAGGCCTGCATCCCTCCAGGTAGCTCCCCAGTCCCCAGTGAAGCCAAAACCCTGAGCTCTACACCAGTTTTTCAACCATTCATTCACTGACCTATGCAGCCGGTATAGTGTTATGCTTGTGCAACTGTGTTAGTTTGGTTTTGTCCATTCGCACTCTCTATTGCAGAGGAATTACCACCCTGTAGGAGTACGATGGCAAGGAACTCTCAGAGAGGGTTTTACCCCTAGAGGTGCCATGGGACAGTTCCCGTGGCTAAAGGTACCTTAGGAATCCCCCTAAGGAGAGTGCTGCTGCTGGAGGAGGAGGGGAGGATGGTGGGGCAAAGATAAAATGCTTCACAGCTATGAGGCTTAGAGGAACTGCTTATATAGCCTGTGAAGTTGAGGGTTGGCCGTCATTACTGAACTCCAGGCATAGCCTTACATTTCACTGACCTACACAGCCAATGTAGTGTTATGCTTGTGCAACTGTGTTAGTTTGGTTTTGGCTGTTTGCACTCTCTATTCCAGAGGAATTACCACCCTGTAGGGGTACAACAGCAAGGAACTCTCGGAGAGGGTTCCACCCCTAGAGGTGCCATGGGATGGTTCCCATGGATAAAGATACCTTAGGAATCCCCTAAGGTATCATCCCCAAAAAGGAGGCAACACGAAGCATAATGCAAGCAGTAACAGTGATGTAGAAGCAGTAACTGTAACATAGTAGTAGGGAAGCATAGGCAGTTTGATAATGCAATGATATGCTCAGTTGTTGTAGTAACAGCCCAGGTTTGCATAGCATGATTCTGATGGCTTGCTTTGAAAGAAGGGGATCCCCTAAGGAGAGAGGGAATGGCAGGACATCCTCCACCTCCACTCAACAATGGAACCTACCTAAAGAAACTAGGGAAAACAACTATGCTAACTAAGTGTTATGACGTGAGGCAACGGAGGAGAGAAAAAAACCCTATGAGGAGGAAATCTCTGGGGATCTAAGGCCTAGGTCGCCTTCCCTCCAGGCTTGGAAAAATGTATTTAGTGACGGCTCTGCAGCTACAATTTGGAAAACCCAATTAAAGGGAGGTGGAAAATATTCCAATTTGGAGGGAAGCTCTCTAGCGGGAACGTCTTGGAAGGTTGTGAGAAAACTCTGCAGCAATACATGCATCCAAGGTACAGGAGGAGAGCAACAACTGCTGAAGCACTCACCTGGTCTACCCACCCTAAATCAAAACAGGTGAACCAGAGGCAGTCGTAGGGAGAATGCAGTGAAGGTGCCTTGCTAGGGAAACCACTAAAGTCAATAGCCAACCATTGTAGTGGAACACTAGAGCCAAAGGAGATCATCGTAACCACCCCACACTGCTAATCTTAAATTCTACACCAGGAGCTGCTGTTGTGTAGCAGGCAGCTAAAGCCAAGCCTGGGGCGAGGACATTCCCAGCTATGGACCTGGTGAGAAGGATCCTGCCCCAAGTTGGACACGCTGGATGATGCAGACTAAATGCAGAGCGAGACCGTAGGCTGCAGGAACCCTGCACCAGATTAGAATGGCTGGCATGCCCCAGAAATTGATTGAGAGCTGAAGCTGGTGAGCTGAATTAGCACGGCATGCTGAGATGATAATGAGCATGGAGTGCTGAGACCTTGCAAGGTCGAATGCAGATCGAGTGCAGCAGAATCCCAGGCCAAAGCCGAAGGGATGGCAGTATGCATGAAGCAATGGATTGCGTAAGCAAGGAGTAACAGTTGCGTAAGCAAGTGTAGACCTGCACTTAGGTCAGTAAGCAGTAGTCATGATAGGTAAACCAGCATATCAAACTTGTATAGCAATTAAACAACTGAATTGGGAGCAAGCCAGCCAGACAGTACAAAGTCAAATCAAGGTGACAGACTCTGAGGATTTTCAGTGGCAAAGACAGATTTTTTAATATTAAGCTACATTAACAGCCTCAGCAGGAGCTAGTTGGCTGACCTCAGAGTTATAAGTGCAATAAAACAGGGAGACAATGCTTGAAAGCAGGTGTAGCCAGGCAGTGCAGGGAGCTGTGTGTAAAATGAGAAGCACAGGTAGGGTCAGAGTAAACTGTGTCAGGTGAAAAGAAATGAGTAAGCAACGTGAAGCAGCTATGGCTGAGCTGAAACACACAGGTAATGAATACAGTTGCATTGCAGTAGTTTGAGTGTGGTGAGCACAGTGTTAAAACAAAGGCACTGGGTACAATAGTAATTAAAGTAAACAGTCAGCAGCAGTGGCTGTAGTTGTAGGTAACTGAAAGCAGTAGCATGAGCTCTGAGTAGCAGAATGCTAGGAGTTGCTATGCAAGTAGCTTGAGTTGTGAGTAAGTAAAAGCTTTCAGTATGAGCTCAGGAGTAGCAGCATGCTAGGAGCTGAGAAACAAAGCCCCCCCAAGGACGGAAGCACACACAGCTGAAGGTAAAATACAAACCAGAAGTAGAAAAATAAGCACAGAAGCCCAGCAGAGACAAGCGGGGGGGGCAGGCCTCAGCCAGCCAGGGAGGCCTAACCAGCTCCGAGGACAAACCGGCAGAGCCTTCGGCTGCAAAGAAAAAATGCTGCACAGTGAGGCTTACAGAAACTGCTTATATAGCTCCGGAAGTGGGAGTGGCTGGCTACTAGGCCACTGAACTCCTGGCATAGCCTTCCATTTGAATCCCATGGTGTGGAGTACCCTAGCATCAACAATTTGGACAGGATTTGGGAAGCAAACCTCAACCCTCTACTATCTGACATTAAAATGACTTTAGACAGATGGAAGCTTCTGAATTTATCTTTCTCTGGTAAGATAGCTGCCATTAAAATGTCTATAACGTCAAAAATACTTTATCTGTTTGCCACTATTCTGCTAATCTTACCTCCCCCCTTTTCTGGATAAAATAAACAAATTAATAGGTGACTTTATCTGGGAAGGTTGTATTCCAAGGTTCAGTCATAATAAACTCCGATCCCATTGGTCCAGAGGCGATTTCAGTTTGCCCTGATTTTTATCTTATTTATGTGCCTTTCGAGCCTCTCAAACTATTAGATGGTTCACTAAACCAAATTAAAAAAAAAACTTATGGGAGGATATGGAATCCTTGCTGACCCCGGGTAATATCCCTACTACTTTTATTTATAATACCCTTACCTCTAAACTAAGGAAACACTCCACTATTGCCTTATCAGTTTATTATTGGTTCAAATTACATAAATGGCTAAAATCCAATCCTACCCCTGCTTTCTATCCCCCCATTTCGGGAAACCATAATATCAACCTTGATAGCCACCCACTGTTCTGCCTCTCTTGGAAGAATAGAGGAATATATTTTCTGGGAGATATCTTAATTGATAACTCTCTAACCTTGAACTCATTTACTGAATTACAAAGTAAATGGGCATACCTAGACATGAGCTTTGGAAGTTTTTACAACTTCACTGTGCATTGTCAACTTCACTACAAAAACTGTCTAGACAACCCCCTATTGATAATTATGTTCCCCCGTGGGCTGGCATTTCGTCTGGTCTAATTAATAGAATACATAAAACTATCAGAGACAACTTACCAGACCAATCATATGTAGCTAAAACTAAATGGAGTGCAACCTTACAATATGCTATAACTGACACCCAATGGAACAGATGTTGGACTTTGTGTCACAATACTTTTAAGGATGTATGCAGTATGCTTATCCAATTCAAAATTCTTCACCTTTAGTATAGAACCCCATCTATGCTGTATCGTTTTGGACTAATACCGAATGATCACTGTTGGCACTGCAATACCCCAGGTGGTGATTTATTACACATTTTATGGTTATGCAAACCTATTTATAAATTATGCAATCCATCTATCATCTTGCATCTAGGATTGCAGGCCACAATATTTCTTTTGA
This sequence comes from Neoceratodus forsteri, assembly GCA_016271365.2. Lineage (NCBI taxonomy): Eukaryota > Metazoa > Chordata > Ceratodontiformes > Ceratodontidae > Neoceratodus > Neoceratodus forsteri. Next base: position 961,174,341 of record CM028132.1, on the reverse strand, counting down.
TCCTCAATACTTCTAACTGGGAATTGTGAATCAGAATGACAATACACTTTCTAAATTCCAACATAAATGGTTAAACATATTTTTTATGCAAGTGAAGCGCCATCTCTTAATATACTGGAAATCCCCTACAATACCTGACGTTGCAGACATCCGTAAAAACTTAACCCAAACTGCCTCTCTGGAATGTCTTTCTTACCTTGCCTTAGACCGACTAAACGAATACAATTTGTGTTGGCAGAATTATTTAATTTATTTGAAATCTGTGTGATTTAGTGGATTAATGCACTCTATAAACCATCAGTCCACCATTCTACTATTTATTATTGTTGCTTAATATTTTCTTTATATGGTATCTCCCTGTTATTTAAAATGTATTAAAATTGTTACTGTAAGTTCTAATTTTTTCTTCTCCTAGTATTACACAACATGGGGTTATGTTTTGCTCTGTGTATAACCACTGTATGTGATGCTTCTTTTCTTTACTCTTTCTTGACAATAAGCACAACTACAACTTATACCTTACCTTTACCCCCTTACTTTACTGCTACCAGGCACAGATCGCATTTTTCACTGTTTACCTAATGTGTATTTTACTAGTCACTATGCTGTAATACTATGTTTGTTTTCTGTTTACTTCAAAAAATAATAAACAAATTAACTGCGCAAAGAAAAAGCTTTGGATTTAACCTTCAAATCTGTGACTACTTCTGCATTATTTTTACATACATGTATTTACTTCACTGGAGGTTAGCGAACTCCTTGCTCTGGTGTGCAAGTGCTTTCTGTCAGGAATGGTTCTTTTTCTGTCTCTACCATGCAGCCTTCTGGCCCTAGTGTACTACTTGTCTCGTCTATGGCTTTCTCTGCTGTTTTTTCAGATACTTGCTTTTCCCTTGTCATTTCAGAACCTGTTTCTTTTTTTACCACCAGTTTCAGTCTTTTTTGTTCTCTTACATGCACCTTCCCCAAGTCTGATTCCCACCTGTTCTACCTCCTCCTCCTCCTCCCCAGAACTGCTGTTGCTGCCACAGCTATCAGTTTTATTACATTTATAACCATGCTCTGTGTCTGTCTCCCCAAATACTACCAAATCATGTTTCTCCTTCACCTTCACTGCCTCTATCATTACCTGTTGCACCCTTTTATTCCCTTTCTACAACAATTGCTTGTGTTGCAACCCTCGCAATGCCACTGTGAATGGTTCCTATAGTGTGTGATGCTTCACATACTGTTTGACTATTGTCTTCTATACTTTCAGATCTCACTGAGGCAGAGGACCTCTGCACAACCCCACTCTGCTTTGTTTTTTCTTTGATGTGACAGGTTGATGCTATGCTGCCATCTGCTTACCCTCTCTGTTGCTCCATTTCCTACAGCTTTGTACCTACAAACTACGTGTTCTTAATTTTGATAATTGTACACACGGACTCCTTCAGGACTTAGAAGGAGGAACTTTAGCAACTTGGGTAAACATGAAGACTTTTTAATTTTATTTTTTACTTTTTTTATGGGATGCCACAAAGGGGCCAGCTACCGGTTGGTGGGCACCAGCAGGCTTCCAACTGGTATACACTTGCTACCCCTGCCTAGATCAAACTGCAACAGCACATCTCAGAACAAAACAAAGACAGACTACTTCAGGACTCAAGAGGAAAAACTTTAGCAACATAGGGGAATGAATGAAGCTGGCACACGAAAACATTTTATTTTTTTATTTAAATTTTTTTATGGGATGCCACAAAACTGCAGAGTTCCCAACTACCAGTGGCCTGGCACAGGCAGGCTCCCAGATGGTGCACACTTACTTCCCACTGCCTGAATCACACTGTAACAGCACTGCCCAGTACCTCCCTAATCACAGGCTTCAGGGCCCTCAACCACTCTTTGTATGGTATCCAGTCTGAAAAAAAATTGTGTGCTGATTAGGCAATTGAGCACTAGCAGACTGTCTACTCACTACCCAATTGCCCATTACTCAAACATACTCCATAGTCCTTCACTTCCCAGTTCCTTCTAGGTAAGCCCCTGCTCCCAGAGGCTTGTTGCTTTGCAACTCACTGCTTAGTCTGAGGTTTAACTTCTTTTTTTTCTACTTTTTCCTTCTAAAAAAGTATCCCCATTCAGCAACCCTACAGTTTCTCATTTTAGTGTAGGTTGGACTTCAAACATATGACTCTTTTTGAAGACTTTCCTTGCTATTCATTCTAACTAGAATCCATCACAGCCCTGCCTGAGCTAACTTACCACTCAACAATGACAGCACAAGTGAGATCTCATGTTGGCGCTCATCACTGAGCTGAGTCTAGCACCAAAACGAGGCTCTGTTTCAGGTGTTGACTATAGTTTTGACTGGCTCATCTGGTGTGCATCTTTTAGACCAAGGCAAACCAATTGAACCAAAAGTCTTTCTGTTTGCCACAAATGTTCTCCACCATCCAAAAGAATCAAATACCTGATGCTCAAGATGTTAAGATTCTTTGGTAGATCTGACCTTGCAGCCCTGTTCCAAAGCTATATATACAGTACATCAAGGAAAAGTGGAGGTGGTCAAAACCTATGACTATCTTTGAATAAGACTTCCCCAAATTTTATATTGGGATAATTACATTAATTTTATTCTCAACAAAGGAACTCAGTCTTTTGCTGCTTTTAAAAAATTATTCAGTAAATTAGGTGGCATGTCAGTCACATGCCTCGTGAAAGTACAACATTTCAAGTTGATTTTAGCCATTTTATATGACTCAGAAATATGGAGACGTGGAAGCCAGGTCTTTCTGGAAAGATTGATTAACAAAATATCCAGGTATATTTTGAGTCTTCCCCATCCATGAATGCCCCTGCTTTGTGGACTGAATTAGGCCAGTTCTCTATGTAAATTCTAATTAAAGAAAGGACTACCCTTATTTTCCCAAACTCTTTCTCCTCCCTGATTTTAGATTTCCCCAAATATGTTTGGAGGAACAAATAAAACATGATGCCATGGGTTATATATTTCATTCTCTTCAGTTTATGAAAATTACACTTTTTCCTGCTGGCTTGGCACATGTTATAACAGGCATATTTTGGAAACAGTGGTCTGAAATTAAGCTTTTTATCAAAACAAGATTTAGAGATCAGTGTAAAATGATGTAGAAATATAAACAATGATGGCAGAAAAAGATCAATGGTCCCTCCAGTCTGCCTGTAGTTCCCTGTCAAACCCCAGGACCTACTGTCCATATAGGGTACTAGACCCTCATCATCTATTTCCCCTATTCCATTCCCTACTACTACCACCCTGAGTAACCACTATACCCATCACTCTGTCCCAGCTGTGCTTGAAAACATTTATGGTTTGGTGCCCACCACCTCAGCCAGCAGACTATTCCATGGATCCACTACCCTTTCTGTAAAATAAAACTTTCTCATAGACCTCTTGAACCTTCCTCCTATCAGTTTCCACACACGCGCCCATGTCCATGAACTGTTACTTATGTTAAATAGTTCCTTGCAGTTCACCTTGTTTATTCCTTTCAAGAGCTTGGAAGTCTCTATCATATCTCCCCTCTCTCATCTGGTCTCCAGTGAGTGCATATTCAGTGCCTTGAGCTGATCCTCATACGAGTTGTCCTGCTGGCCCCGAATTATTCTCATCACCCTTCATTGCACTTTCTCTAGTCTGCCCTTATCATTCCTGAGATGAAGACCCCAGAACTGGGCACAGTACTCCAGGTGCAGCCTCATCAATGATCTATAAGAGGTAGTAACACCTCTTTTCTTCTACTGACAGTACCCCTTCTGATACATCCCAGCATCCTATTTGCCTTAATATAGACCTTGTCACACTGGCTTGATTGTTTAAGGGAGCTATTAATAATGACTCTTAGGCTCTTTTCCTCAGACATAGTGCTCAGCTTTACCCTTGCCATCCAGTACACTGTCCTGGGGTTATTGTATCCTATGTGCTTTATCTTGCACTTTTTGGCACTGAATTTGTAGTCAAAGTTTAGAACACCTCTATAGTCTTTACAGGTCACTCTGTAGCTTCCCTAATTCCCTCACCATCATCTACCCTCCCACAGTACTTAGTGTTGTCCATGAAGAGACACAACTTCCCATGGATTCCTTCTAAAGTGTTGCTGATGAACATATTGATGATGACAGGACCCAGAATGGATCCCTGTAGCACTCCACTCATTACCTTCTTCTCTTCTGATTTGACACCTTTAATCACAGCCCTCTGCTGCATCTCTTTCATCCAATTTCCTATCCATAATCTGCTTAATCTGGTTCAAGGTCAGTTGGCATTCATCTGTATCCCCCTCCCCTGGGTCGTGCCTGAAAATAGGCAAGATTTGTCTAGTGCACTTACCTGGTCAACAAAAGCTAAATAAATAAATATCCCTTGCCACATCTAGATCCTCTATCTTCTTCATCAACCATCTGGGAAACACCAAATCAAAAGCCTTGCTGAAGTTAAAATAGAGTAAATCCACAGTGCGGCCCCTATCCAACACCCTCATCACCCAGTCAAAGAAACTATCAGGTTGATCTGACAAGACATCTGTGCCATAAACCCATGCTGTTTACTACCCATGACAGAGGTAAGACTGACAGGTCTGTAGCTCCCAGTTTACTCCTTGTCCCCTCCAGAGAGAGGAACTTCATCTGCTTCCCTCTAGTCTTTTGGAACTACTTCCATCTGTATGAGTTATTGAATAGCCCTAACAGGGGTTTAGCCAGTTCAGCTGCCAGTTCCTTCAGTACCCTCAGATGCATCCCATCAGGCCCTGAGGCCTTATCTATCTTTAGGGATGCTAGCCTTTTTCAGACCCTTCTGCTGGTAAGTACTGGCTGTCTCATCTCTGGGACCCTACTTATGGCTGTTTTCATGCCACTTTTCAGGCTGGGGCTTGCTTTCTTCCTTTGTAAAGACAGAGCAAAACTAATCATTAATTACGGTTGCCTTTTGCATGTCCTCTTCCATTATCCTTCCTCCCTCAGATAGCCAAGCAATTCCCCCTCCTTTCTTTCTTTTTTTCTCTAATATACCGGAAGAACTTCTTTTCACCACCCTTGACTCTGTCTGCAATACACAATTCAGTGTCTGCTTTTGCCTTCCTAACAGATTTTTTTGCTTCCTTGGTTCTCAGTTGGTATTCTCCCCATTCTTCTACCCCCTGCATTTTCTTATACCTGATGAAGGCCATTTTTGGACCCTCCTTGCTTCCCTGACCCTTGCTGAGAACTAAACTGGCCTGTTGTACCTGTTTCTTTGGGTTACTATTCTCATGCATAGCTTAGATGCCTCAAGAATGGCCCCCTAAATTGCCCCATCTCTCCTCCACACCTCAGATGTAGTCTACCCTGACTAACTTGACCCAGACAAACTCCTTTATCCTATTGAAATCTGCACTTCTGAAATTAAGGACCTTAGTCCTTAATAGGAGCGCTCCGGTCCCAGGGGCCTGCTCAAACCACATCCATCTTCCACAATCTCAATGCCTTCCGTGTCATACAGGGCTACACCCCCTTCCCCTTTACCTTTTCCTCTATCCTTTCTAAACATTGTGTAACCAGGGACTGTCAGATCCTAGTCATTATTTCATGAGGCCCAAGTTTCTGTAATGGCTACAATGTCCAACTCAGTGTCTGCCATCACTGCCTGGAGCGTGCTGATTTTATTACCCAGGCTCCTAATGTTAAGACAGACCCCCTTCCATCTAACTCCTGATTCCCTTTAAAGCATGTCATTCTGATTTTGACCTTTGTTACATGATTACAGAAAGAGATATCTTGTTTCAATTTTGGAGAATCTCTCCATATTCACATATGAAATACTATAAAAACTATTTTCTTCTTCCTTGCTATTAATTTTAAAGGCTATTTTTTTAAAGATGAAGCTATGGTGAGTGAGTCTTGATATAGTTTACTGGTGGGTATTTTTACTGATATTTTTAATAGTTTTGATGTAATGTATTTTATGATGATGTATAGCATGCTTGGGTTCTCTGTGATGCATTTTATGTCTTCAGTGATATCTCACTGGAAAGTAATGAGATTATAGTTATGCAGGTTAGACTTGGATGTAGGTAACCAGTCCTCAACTGTCTATAATCCACTCCATTTACATTCCAGGTCACCAGGCATTAGCTAATAGAAACATAGAAGCTGGCGCAGATAAGGGACACATGGCCCATCTAGTAAACACACCTCCCACTAGTACCTTATTCATCCCTGTGAGGTATTTTCAGATCTCAATTATATCCCCCCTCCCCCTCCTCTCCTCCAGGGTGTACATGTTTAATTATTTTAGCCTCTCCTCATAGGCATTTGATGTAGACCCTGTACCATCTTGGTAGCCCTCCTTTGGATGTCCTCCATCTTATCTATGTGCTTCCTGAGATTTGGCTTCCAAAACTGCACACAGTACTCCAGGTTTGGTCTTACTAAAGACCTATATAGTGGCAACACCACTTTCCTCTTCCTGCTGGTAATACTCCTACTTATACATCCCAGCATCCCATTAGCTCTCCCAATTACTTAGTCGCATTGTCTGGCCAACTTCAGGTCACCCAATATGATTACCCCCATGTCTCCTTCCTGCTTAGTAGCTGCTAGTATCTCTCTCCCATTTTGACTGCATCTCCAGGTTTCTGTGACCCAGGTGAATTATTTTGCACTTTTTTGCATTAAACCTTAGCTGCCAAACTTTTGACCACTCCTCCAGTCATTTTAAGTCTCATTCCATCCTTTGCACCCCCTCTGGATTTTCCACCCTCTGGTAGATCTTGGTGTCATCTGCAAAGAGGCAGACCTTCCCTTCCAGTTCCTTTGCTATGTCACTAATGAAGACACTAAAGAGGACTGGTCCACATACTGACCCACTGTGGTACCCCGCTGGTCACTCTGTCCTCCTCAGAGAGAACTCCAGTTATCACCATCCTCTGCCTCCTATCCTCTAACCTGTTTCTTACCCAGATTACCACCTTATTACCTACCCCCATGCTACCCAACTTGTTTATCAGCCTCCTGTGTGGAACAGTGTCAAAGGCCTTGCTGAAGTCCAAGTTGGCCACATCCACTGCCCCCCCCCCAATCCAGCACCCTGGTTATCCAGTCAAAAAAATCTATCAGATTTGTTTGGCATGACCTCCCCTCCATAAAGCCATGCTGCCTCGAATCCTGTAGTCCACTGGATTCCAGGTGTTCCAATATTCTTTCCTTTAACTCATTCTATCATATTGTCACTTAGAATGTTCAGGTACCCTCTGCCTGCTGCTAGAACACCTGTGTGCCTGAAGGGGTTTTAGATCTGCAGCATTCATTCAAACGCACTGTGCTTAAACCTACACATCTTAGAAATCATACATCCAATTTTAAAACTGTAAAAAGAAAAGTTTTTCAGGACAAAAAGTTTTTGAAAATGAGTGAGGTTTGGTAATGTCTATTTAACTGGATTTAATGTTGTGTAAGGTTGTTTTCATATTTTAATAAATTCTGATGATTTTATCTAAATATAACTATGCTCTGTTTACTTAGTCATGCACAAATATTAAATTTCTGTAAAATTGTTGATTAAAATAGTTAAAAATATACAATAAACATCTGTTATTGTCTAAACATAAATTTTGCAAGTTTTTTTACCATTTTGTTAGTCAGAAATCAATATCTGAATCTCTTGTTATTACAGTTTGAGTTTTTTGTTCCACTCCACTGGTTGGAATTTTTGCAGTGTTCAATTCTTCCTACCCACTGATTTAAGTTTATGAATCTGATTATCAATTTTTTTGTTTTTCCCCTAGTTTAGTAAGAACATATTTACACATTACCTTAGAAGGACATATTAGGAAGTGATGAAGGAAGGAAGTGCTTTGTGAGGTCAAGTGATATAAACAGGAAGAACACTTCCAGTGTAGGTCAGTGAGCTGACACAGGAAATGGATACATTTGTTAGTGCTGGAGGGCTCTCTATGATTAATTGCATATGTGCTGTAGTTAAAATGTATAATTTCATTGAAATAAACTATTTTATTTTATTTTTGCAATAAAATCCCCTGATAAGTATAGGAAACTGTATTTTATTTGTGCTGTTTGCTTTATCATACTGTAAATGAAGCATGATGTTGTTCATGTAAAGGTTCACACTCTTTCAGTAAACATCATGTTACATAAATCTGTGTATTATTTAATTTCCTGGCATAGTTTATCTTTGGGGGTTGTATTATGGGATGGTTTAAGGTGAGGGAATGACTGTATGAGGAAGCACTGTGTGTTAATGGTAGTGAGGGGGTCCTGCATTCATAATACAGGCTCAGATGCACTTCATATGTTCTGGGGAAATGAGAGGGCTGTACATCTAATAAGGTGCTAACAGACACTGTAGATACATTATGGGTATACGTATAGGATGATGAAATTGCTGAAAAGGCACTGGTAATTTGGGTATACTGTGTCATGGGGAAGGTGGTGGTGCCTGTACCAAGGAATGATGCTCATAGGCACTGCAGTCATTTTGTGTCATGAATTGGCACCTGTCCTTGGGGTATACTCAGTTGTAGGGAAGCAGGTGGGGCTGCCTGCACCTGGTAATGGTGTTCATATGCCATGCAGAAACATTGTGGGTACACATACAGGGTGATGACATGTACACCTGTAAAGGTTGTGTACTATGTGCTGTGTCACCTGGTTTGCCTGCATACACATGTAATATGTTGCAACATTCAGTATGGCGACTGTGTGGGTGGGAAGGAGTGTGGTGTGCCTGCACCATGGAGTGATGCTCATTGGTGCACATGTGTACTGTGTGCTATGTTTCATTTGAATGGACTGTATACATCATACACTGGCGCTGATCACATCACAGTGCATCAGAGGTAAGGGATGGTATGAAGCATTATGAGCTCAAGGGACTAAAGTGGTTGTGGAGTGATTCGAACTTGAATAGAACATTACAGTGCATCTGAGGGTAGCGTTGGAATGAATCTTGATGTGCACAATGGACTACACCATGGTGACTGAGGAGGGATTCATATCAGTAATGCACATCACAGAGTGTCAGAGATAAAGGTTGGACTGAAGACTGATGAACAGATGGACTAAATCAGTGACTCTGGTGGGATTTGAACCTGAACAGCACTTTACAGTGCAGTAGAGGTTGAGGCTGGACTGACACCAGATCAGTCAATGGACAACACCATTGGCTGTGGAGGGATCTGAACCTGAAATGCACTTCACTGTTCACTACAGTTTGGGGCTCGATGGATGCATGATAAGGAAATAGATTTTACAAGTGGCTGTGGAGGGATTTGAGCCTGAAGAATACTTTACAGTGCATCAGAGATTTGGGCTGAACTGATGCCATATGAATTGATGGGCTACACCAGTGGCTGTAGAGGGTTTTGAACATCAAATGCACTTCACAGTGCATTATGGGATTGGTCTGGACTGATACATGGTAAGTCGATGGACAACACCATCAGCTGTGGAGGGATCTGATCCTGAAATGCACTTCAGTGTCCACTACAGTTTGGGGCTCGAATGACACATGATAAGGAGACAGATCTTACAAGTGGCTGTGGAGGGATTTGAACCTGAAGAATACTTTACAGTGCATCACAGATTGGGGCTGAACTGATGGACTACACCAGTGGATGTGGAGGGTTTTGAACATGAAATGCACTTCACAGTGCATTATGGGATTGGTCTGGACTGATGCATGGTAAGTCGATGGACAACACCATCAGTTCAGGAGGATCTGAACCTGAAATGCACTTCACTGTTCACTACAGTTTGGGGCTCGACTGATGCATGGTAGGAGCTAGATCTTACAAGTGGCTGTGGAGGGATTTTAACCTGAAGAACACTTACAGTGCATCAGAGGTTGAGTCTGGACTGACGCCATACGAGTCGATGGACAACACCAGTGACTGTGGAGGATTCAAACTGATTTGGCCTTTACAATGCATCAGAGATTGGGCTGACTGATGCCAGATAAGTTGAAGGCAACACCATTATTTTTTTCATTTTAAACAATCAGCAACTGCGTATTAGGGAGAAAACTCAAGTGTAGAGCATGAGACAAACATGCTACTGACCCTAACCCACTTATCATCCATAACGCAGGGAGCAACATGCCACATAGATTTTAATATAGCCATAATCCAAACATAAACTCTTTAAAAAGTAACAAAAGGTGCTGAATTCATGTGACTTCATCTAGTACATGCACAAGAAACACTCTCTCCCATCAGGAATGCCAGCCGGATCCATAAGATGTGATCACACAGGATGACCAGAAATTATCCCAAAATGAACAAAGTAACAACTATGAAAACTTTTATCATAAATAAAATAAAACAAATAAAGTAAATACAGATTACAAATCGAGGTTTTGGCACGAAATGAAGTGAGTATTTTAGGATAAGAGCAGCACCTCCATCTCGAATTAAGTTTCTAGTCACCATGTCTTCCTGCACCAGTGTGCGCCTGACTGGTTAATGGAAATAGTGACATGTACAATAAGCATAGAGCAAGCATGGCAACAGTGAGGATCAATATGACCAAATGGTGACGCACTACAGAGCTAGGGCGGTGCAGGTGAGGGCTGCCACCCTAACTGAAACATAAAAATCACTGTACACCCAGAGCCCAGAGAGCCACTTTCCTCCAGTGACAGTTGTAAAAAATACGAGTCCTTGCTTGAATGCTAAATAAGGATTTAGTCTAACGTTTCAGGCACACATTGAATAGAATAGTGGAAGACACAACAAAGATCTGCGTGCAGGTTCCTGGCCGACAACCAAGGCTTCATCAGTGGATGGTGCTGCATCTAAGACAACCTTTATACCAGTTAAATTCAGAATTGATGATGTCAGAAAATCCGACCAATCACAGAGCTCGATTTTTAAATACAGAAATATTCAGCTCACTTAGTGATATAAATGGACTAATAGTTATAACAATCATGATATCAGTGACAACATGTTATTGTAGAAAAATACCCCAAAAGACAAAAAAATACACCAAAGTGGTGACGGCCAATCGGATTGGTCTAATAAAAAAAAAAATTATGAAATTAATTATAGTGTAAACCTGATCAGCTTAACATGTTACACTAAAACAAGATGATTTGTTGTTATGATACAAACTAATGGCAGAATGAACATAATACATTTTCACAGCACATGCAAAAATAGTAAATTTATTTATTTATGTATTAAGGCTTGTTTTCTCAAAAATAGCCAATGGGAACACATATTATATTAGGTAAATCAGTAAGGGTAACGATGTCCCTATTAGCTGGTACAACTCAATTCATCAAATGTAAACAAATGCTTGAGCTGCACCAAGAGAAAGATATGGACGCCAATTGGCATCATCAGGCACTACAGCAAATGATTTAGGACACCATATGGCGTCATCAGGAAAAAGAGGTATGGTTTTTTATGACGCCATATGGCGTCATCAGGAAGGAATAAGTTTAGTGTTTCCATCAATTTCCCTACTACAGATGTCATGCTGACAGGCCAATAATTTCCTGCCTCCTCCTTGCTACCACTTTTGTGAAATGGGACTACATCCACTCTTCTCCAGTCCTCCGGGACCATGCCAGTCTCCAATGAACTATTAAACAAGTCTGTTAGGGGTGCAGCTAGCACCTGCCTAAGTTCCTTTAACACTCTTGGATGCACCCCGTCGGCCGCCATGGCGTTGTCCACCCTCAGATTAACAAGTGCTTTCCTGACACTCTCTTCAGAAAAGGGACTGGTGCCCATTTCACCCTCCAATCTCTTGGTGCTTATTTTCTGTTCCCTCCTCTTCCCCCTCATTTGTGAATACTGAGCAGAAATATTGCCTTTTCTTGGTCCTCCCTAATATAGCCCCCGCCTGCTTTATTTACCGTGCAGTCCCTCCATTGATCTTCCTTTTCTCACTGATATATCTGAAAAATGTCTTGTCCCCCTTTGATACTGTCTAGGCTATTCTTTCCCCAGCTTGCGCTTTTGCCTTCCTTACTGCCTTGCCTGTTTTATTAATGTCTCCTAGAATTCCTTAGAATTTATATTGTTTCATAAAATGCGGCTAAGCTGTTGACTGGTGTTTTGAGATTTGACCATGTCACGCCCGCCCTCCTTGAACTGCACTGGCTGCCAGTGAGGTGGAGGACTGTCTTCAAGATCAGATTATTGACCTACAAAGCCCTGCATGGGGGACCAACCTACCTACAAGACCTGATTCCTCATTGCCCATCTCAGGCTCTCTATTCATCCAAGAGTTGCCTTCTCGTGGTTCCCACTCTAGGTTGTAACATTCTGGGGAGTGTGCCTTCTCAGCTGCCACACCAACCCTATGGAACTCTTTACCAAGACAGTTAAGGGAGGGACCCTCAGTGGAAACCTTTAAAAGAGGACTAAAAATGCTTTTGTTTAATCAGGCATTTCAGTAAGATAATATTAGAATATTCTGACTGCTGATCTATTTTAATGCTTTACTGTTTTTCTTAGTGAGCTGTTTTAATATATGGAAGATAGAATTTTATGTAGATCTCTGCACTATGTCAAGGAAAATGTTTAGGAATGCACCTCCCTCAGGGGATTTAAAAAGGGACTCAAGGTACACCTGTCTGAGCTTAACCAATGCACTTGCTACCATTGATACTACTAGTTAGTCTTCATTTGCCCCTGATGTTCTTACTCTGATTATCTGTAACCAAAGCTGTCTTTTATGGATTAACAAATGTTGAGTATAGATGATTGTTGAATTGTGAACAGTTATTGTAAGCGTATGTTGAAAAGTGAGCAACTCACTGAATGTGTCTCTGTAAAATTTCTACTATCTGTAATTAATTCTGGGTTACCCCTGAAAAAGGGACTGTCATGATCCCAGTGGGCCTACCCGGTTACCAAAATTAAATAAATAAATAAATAAAAAGTGTATAGTGTATGGTAGAATGCTGTTATGGATAGAAATCCATAACTAGAATGGAGTTGTTATGCTGCAGTAGCTATGTCATCACAGCTGTTATGCTGCACTAGCTATGTCACTACTGCAGCATAACAACTTGGAATGCTGCCACATAGTTGCTTTCCTCAATCCAGTTAAGCTGGAAGTTGCTGTTTTTTTTAAACTTGAACTTGCAGAAACATCTGCAGCACACTGTGTCAGTTAAAAAAAATGTTAAAATTTATATTTTCTGTTGTCTTCCAGCTGGTTTGTGTAATTTTCTATGCTGTGACTGCCCACTCGCTCTAAAGATTATGTATGAGCAGTCATACAAACAAGAATTCTTATCTTGAGGTTCCCTTGGTAACAAAGTACCTCTCGAGCTGCGCTCTCGAGGTCATCTGTTACCAAGGCAACCTCTCGATACAAGAATATCCTTGTTATGTATGACTGCTCATATATAATCCTCTATGTTATGTATCATGTTTATGGATTATTTTTAAAATTTTGTTCAGCACTCCGAGCCTCCGGGAAGGAGCACTAGATAAATAAAGTTCTATCTATCTATCTGTCTATCTGTCTATCTATCTACATAGAAACATAGAAACATAGAAGTTGACAGCAGACAAGGACCGCAAGGCCCATCCAGTCTGCCCATTTCTTTTTCTACCTTATAAATGTGCCATCAGCCTTTGCTTTGTCAGTGGCCTATCTATTCATAGTCATTTGTATTGCTCCCTTATGCCTATCCCATGCCTGTTTGAAGCCCTGCACTGTATTCATAGCCACCACTTCTTGTGGTAAGTCTTTCCATGCATCCATCACCCTTTCTGTGAAAAAGAATTTCCTCACATTCCCCCTTAATCGGCCCCCCTCTAATCTCATGCTGTGTCCTCTTGTCCTGCTATTTTTCTTATATTTAAACATGTTAGACTCTTTCACCTTGTTTATGCCCTTAGGTGTTTGAATGTCTCGATCATATCACCTCTCTCCTTTGCTCAAGGGAATACATATTGAGCTCTGTTAATCTGTCCTCATATGTCTTCTGATGCAGTCCTTGCACCATTTTGGTTTGCCTTCTCTGGACTGCCTCAATTTAGTTAATGTCCTTGTGAAGGTGTGGCCTCCAATACTGCACGCAGTACTCCAGATGGGGCCTAACCAGTGTCTTGTAAAGAGGATTATAACCTCCCTCTTACGACTTGTGATACCCCTACTAATACACCCTAACACCCCCCTAGCCTTACCTACTGCTCTAGAGGTCTGCTTGGATGATTTCAGGACATTAGTGATGATGATGCCCAAGTGTCTTTCTTCCTTTCTGACCGCTAGCAACTCCCCTCCCAGCCTATAGGTGGCTTCAGGGTTTCTCTTCCCTATGTGCATGATTTTGCACTTCTTTGCATTAAATCCCAGTTGCCACTCTTCTGACCATTTTGCTAGTTTATCCAGATCTCTTCTCATTCTGCCCACCCCATCTGGATCATCTACTCTGTTGCAGATCTTGGTGTCATCTGCAAACAGACAAGCCCTCCCTCTAGTCCATCTGCAAGGTCACTAATGAAGATGTTGAAGAGACTGGCCCAGGACTGATCCCTGAGGTACCCCACTTGTGACTTGCATCTTCTGACTGTATGCCATTTACCACCACTCTCTGTTTTCTGCCCGCCAACCAGTTTGCCACCCAGTTGACCAACTTCTGATCCACCCCAGCCTACCCAGCTTATTTATCAATCTTCTATGTGGAACAGTGTCAAAAGCTTTGCTGAAGTCAAGGTAGGTGACATCAACTGCTCCCCTTGGTCCACCACTCTGGTTACCCAGTCAAAGAAATCTATGAGGTTAGTTTGACAGGACCTTCCTTTTGTAAACCCACGCTGTCTTGGATCCTGTGCCCCTATGGATTCTAGGTGTTGCACTATCCTTTCCTTAAGGAGTGCCTCCATAATCTTGCCCACTACTGAGGTAAGATTGACTGGTCTGTAGTTTTCTGCCTCCTCCCTGCTACCACTCTTGTGGAGCGGGATCACATGAGCCCTTCTCCAGTCTTCTGGGACCTCTCCTGTGCTCAGAGACTCACTAAACAGTCCTGCTAATGGCTCTGCTAGTTCCACCTTTAGCTCCTTAAGTACCCTGGGATGTATGCCATCAGGTCCCATTGCCTTATCCACCCTGAGCTTAGCAAGCTCTTGTAGGACCCTTTCTTTGTGAAGGGAGTAAGTGCTCACCTCCCTCCCCTGTGTCCACGATGTTGAGCTGTGGGCCCTGCCCATCTTCTCTTCAGCAAATACTGAGCAAAAGTATCTATTTAGGATAGATGCCTTTACAGGGTCCTCCTCCTCACATGCTCCGTTTTCTCCATTAAGCTTAGCAATACCCGGTCTGGACTTCTCCTTTCACTAATGTATCTATAGAAAGTCCTGTCACCTTCTTTTACTGTTCGTGCTAGTGTTTCCTCAGTTTGGGACTTTGCCTGCCTTACTGCCTTCCTGCTTCCCTTAGGCAGTTTGGTATGCCTCTATCTTCATCCTGCTGTGTTCCTTATATTTCCTGAAGGCCAGCCTTTGGCTCTGACCTTTTCTGCTACTGTGTTTGAGAACCAAAGTGGTTTCCTTCTTCTTTTGCACTTCCTTTCTGTCTAACACAATGGGATGTTGCTTCAAGTATTGCATCCTTATGCTTGCCCACTGCCTGTACCCCTCACCTGTGTTTCTTTTGCCAGGGCTAGCTTAACCTGTTGGCCATCTTATCAAAGTCAGTCCTCTGAAGTCCCATATTTTGCCTTGGAATGGATGATTTAGATGTAGTAGCCAAATTGAACCATACCATGTGATGGTCACTGGCCCCAGGTGACCTTTCTACCTGGAGATCTGTGATCCCTTCCTTGTTAGTCAGTACTAGATCTAGGATAGCCCTGTCTCTTGTGGGTTGCTGTACCAGTTGTTTGAGGCCCTCCTGCAGGGAATCCACTATGTGTCTAGTTCTGGCAGATGTTCCTGCTGGTATTGATCAATCTGTATCTGGCATGTTGAAGTCTCCCATTATCAGAACCCCCTTTAGCTGTCATGTTTGTATGTCTTCTAACAGTAATGTGTCTATGTCCTCCCCTGGTCTGGGGCCTGTAGATAACCCCAGTTCTTATGGCTCTCCCATTTCCTGTTTCCAGGGTGACCCACAGTTCTTCTGGCCTTATGTGTATTCTGAATTTCTGTAGCTTTGATATTTTCATTGACATACAGGGCCACTCCTCCCCCCTTTGCATCGGGTCTTCTGAACAATACATAGCCAGGTACTGAAGTCTCCTAAGTGTGGTTGCTGGTAAACCATGTCTCACTAATTGCTACTATGTCCAGTTTAGCCTCTGACATTATTGCCTGCAGGTCTGGGATCTTATTTCCCAGTCTGTGAGCATTTGTGTACATGATTTTCCATTGGCCAGATTTTGGTGTGTTAGTGGTTGGGTGAGGTTTGGCATTACCCCTATGCGTCGTATGGGGAGACAAACCTTTTTTCTTACCTGGTGATGCAAATGAACTGTAAGCATGCTGAATCCCTGTTTGACCACTAGCTGAGGGGGGAGGGGTGTTCTTCCCATTCGACGTATGGGGTGCTGCACCCCTCTTCCCATTTGCTAGTTTAAATATTCTGCAAAGACGTTAAACTGCTGCCCCAATGCACTGATGCCCTCCTTAGTCAGATGCAGTCCATCAAATTTAAAGAACTTTCGCTCCCAGAACTGTTGCCAGTTCCCTACAAATCTGTGTCCTTTTTCCTGGCACCAGCCCTTGAGCCACGTGTTTAGCTCTCCTATCTCCCCTTCTCTGACCTTTCATCCATCTGCTCCCCTCTCCCAGACTGGCAGGATCTCAGAGAAGGAGATGCTGGACAAAATAGATGATAGTTTGTCACCCAGCCTGGTCAGGTGTTCCTTGGTCTCCACAACTGACCGGTTGGCAGATCATTAGTCCCTATGTGTACTAGGACATCAATGTTTTCTCCTGCTTTGTGAACAATTTTAGTAATGCAGTCGTGTCTCCATGCTGATGTACCTGGGAGACATCTGACCATTACCCTGGCTGGAGATGGTATCAACTCCCGAATCATGGAGTCTCCTATGATCAGAAGTTTTTGGATTCCTTTTGCTTGTTTTGTTTTGGTTCCTGATTTGGGTGAGTTTTGTTGTGCTAGCTCTGTGCTGCAGTGTCCTGCTCTGCAGTGTCTTCTGCCTCTTTGTTTGATTTCAGAGATAGAGGCAGATACCTGTTTGTAGTGTTTATATGGTTTTTGGAGGTAATATGTTGGAGAGCAGAGAGTGATGGGGCACCCGATTCCCCTCCTAACCACCTACCAACCTCCTGGACCAACTACCCTCTGCGTTCAAGGTTTTTCTGTTGGATGCTGGGGAAATGGCGGGTGGTTCTTATAATGTATTTCCTCTTGAATATGAAATTTAAGGCGTGCAATCTCTGCCCATGCTGCCCGGAGCTGAGCCCTAAGATCTTCAAAGGCCCAACATGTAGGACAGTGTCCTAAATCCTGTAAGACTGTCCTTCTGAAAATTGTTCCACAATACCTGCAGTTATCTAACTATCAAGCATCAACGGTTTTGCTGTTCCAAAACTTACACAGTTTGTATCTTGATTTATTGTTAAACTTGATTTTGACCTTGTATTTGTTGTTCATATTTTTATTTTTGTTAAACTTTTAATACCATATGTAATAGTACAGTATATTATTAAATTTGCCTTTTGGCAGATTTATAAACTTAAAAGAACGGAACTGAAGCCTGATTCAGCTCTTAAAGTGATCAAATACTTGTTTCACAGCCTCAGGTAGTAACCACTCAGCCCACGGTAGGATGTAATATTCTACCCAGCTAGTTTTTCCACACTGGCTACTGAAAGATAAATCATAGGAATGAAAGGAATTTACACAGTCTTCCCACATGGTCAGTTGAAACAACTCAAATCCCACCACTCGACTGGTCTCCTATATTCAACGCTTCTGATGTCAACTCAGCCTTGGATTTTTTCTTCATCTCCTTCAATGCTGCCTGTGACACCTATGCCCCTTTCAAAAGGCATAAAATCAAAGGCCTTTGCTATCCTTGGCTCTCCACTGAACTACTTACAGATCTGAAAGCAAGGGACGTCCTCTGGCTTTGGGCACGGGCCACTGGCAATCAAGCCGATATTCAGAACTACAAATGGGCATGCAATGATTGCACTAAATCAATCCACCAGAAGAAAAATGCATACTACAGAGATACCCTCATGAACACCTGGGGTAAGGGAAAATCCTTCTGGGACAGTCTTAAAGAAGTAAGTGGGAAGCAGCCAAAAACCTCACCTACTATGTTGGTCATTGATGGTGGCATAACTCTCGACCCTACCACAATTGCAAATACTTTCAATACTGCGTTCTCTGACTTCAGTAGTGTTCTCCCTTTGGACTTCTTCAATGATGACCACCCTCCTTCTCCTACCCCCAGCCCACAACTCCCTCCCTCCAACTGCCCACCATTCTACTTTAAGGAAGTCAGGGCGCACGAGGTCTGTAAATAAGTCTCTAATGCAATTGCCAAATCTAGAACTTGTGGGGACTCACTCACCCTCAAGCTGGTGTCCCTCACCCTTGATGAAGTGCTACTTCCACTAACAAAAATTTTCAACCTCTCCCTCACCCTCAGCCAGTTCCCCGACTGATGGAAATCAGCCACAGTAACCCCCGTCCACAAAAGTGGGGACAAGGATCTGCATGTGAACTACCAGCCTATCTCCATAATTCCCCCCATCTCTAAGGCCATTGAACGTATGGTATCTGACCAGCTAATGGAATACCTAGACAAACACAACATCCTCTGCCCCCAACAACATGGTTTCCATACAGTTCACAGTACTACATCGGCCCTCCTTGAATTCATCGGTGCTAGCCACAGCTTGTTGGATAACAGCCTCCTAATCGGGTCAGTCTTCATTGACTTGACCAAGGCTTTTGACACTGTGCATCATAATCTATTAATTACACAGCTACATTCTGCTGGGATCTCACTTGAGTCCATTACCTGGTTCAAGAGCTACTTGGAGAACTGCTCCCAAAGAGTGAAAATAGCTGATGTTCTCTCAGATGCACGTCCTGTTCACTCAGGAGTTCCTCAAGGCTCCATTCTTGGACCACTTCTTTTTAACCTCCTTCTGAATAATGTTCCACAATCATGTCCAGCACAAATCCTCCTCTATGCTGATGATGCCATCATCCTCTCCACTCACAAGGATCTGGGCCACCTTCAAAAGAATCTACAGCTTGCCTTCACCTCGACTGAAACTTAGTTTAGTACACATAAATTGGTTCTCAACTACAAAAAAAACAAGTCCATGCTCTTCTGCAGCCTGCACAACAAACACAGACTCAGTCCCATCATGATCAAAAACTGCCTTGGTGCAACCCTCAAACAGGTTCAATGCTTTAAATATCTAGGTATTACCATTGATTGTAACCTATCATATGCTACGCACATTGACAACATTGCCAAGGCTGCCAACACTCGCATTGGCCTACTCTTCAGGCACAGGTAATGCCTTACCTCAGATGCCTTAAGGATTGCAGTACAGAGCTCAGTAATCTCAATAATTGACTACGGCTCTGCCTCTACCATTGTCCTCAGGTGCATAACTCCATTGCACTAAACAAAGCCTGCCGTCTCATAACCGGTACCCGTTGTCTCCCCACACATGTGATCTCTACGCACAAGCTGGGTGGCTTCAACTTTCAAACCAGATCAAGTACAAAACCTGCCTTATGACAAAGAAAATAACACTAGGCCTTGCTCCCCCAGGTGTCCAAGCTCTCCTCTGCCCAGCGCGGACTACTCCCATCACCAGGGGCTCTGAATCCCAGCTTCTGCATATCCTGTGTTTCTGTATCACTCAAGGGAAAAGATTGTTTGCTCACAGAGCTCCCAGTTGGCTCAGTAGTCTCAACATTGACATAGCCTGAATGCCAAAGCTTGGCCTGTTCAAATCCAGTCTCCATCACATCTTGTCCACATCTAGCTCCTGTGACTGTCCTTCCTAATTATTCTCCCCCTCTTCTTTGCTCTTTCCACCTAGCACTTAACCCTCTCCCCCTCAACTCCCTGTCCCATACACCCATTCATCCTCCCCTCCCCTCCTCCCACCCTCCTTTCCTACCCCCCTGTAGCACTTTATTTGATATTTGACAAGTGCCTATGGCCACACCCCACTAGTTTGTCTCTCCTCCATATCGTGTCAACCCTGTTATCAGACCTCCTTCTGGCATTTTTGCCACTGTATTAAATGTATAAAACTGTATGTAGCTGCCTGTAACCCACTGTTATACTGTTATTCAATGTCTTGTTTGAATTGTACCTCAACTGACGTGGAACCTTTGTAAAAGAGCCTTGGCTCAAAGGTACTTATAATCCTAGAGTCAAATAAATAAAATAAATAAATAATATTTGAACAGTGTTTGTTAAAGCTCATGTCATTTGAAATATGGACACCCGAATCTCTCTCATCTTCAGTCACAGAAACCTTCTGTCCTTCTATGTAATACTTAAATTGCTGGTGGGTTTTTTCCCCAAGATGCATGATTTTACATTTACTTAGATTAAATTTCAATTTCTTGGTCTTGGCTCTGTCTGCTATCTTGTTTATATTTCCCTGGAGGGTGGCTGCCTCCTTTCCGTTTGTTACTGTTACCCAATTTTCATGTTGTCTGCAAGTTTGACTAGCCATGACTTATTGTCACAGATGATGGATGCAAAACAATATTAAAGTGAACTGGGCCCAACATGGACCCCTGGGGCACTCCGCTAGTTACCCTTGTCCAATTAGAGTAATGTCCCTTTATGCTCACCCTTTGTTTTCTGTCACCTAACCAGTTTTTTATCCAAACTATTATGTTGTTATTTAGTTCTATTTCTTTTAATGATTTTATAAGTTCACTATGTAACACACTGTCAAAGGCCTTTCCAAAGTCCATCAACAATACGTCTATGGATATATCTTGTTCCAAAGCCATATTAATGATTTCAAAGAAATACAATAAGTTGGTGAGACATGCCTTTCCCTTGGTGAAACCGTGCTGGGTTGGATCTACCATTCCTTGAGACACAAGATGGGTTTCTATCTCTTCCTTTATAATGGTCTCTAACACCATACCAAGGATAGAAGTGAGGCTTATGGGCCTGTAATTCCTGTGATCAGCTCTTATTCCCTTCTTGTGGATTGGTATCATAGTGGCCACGGTCCAGTCCTCAGGTACTATCCCCTCATCCAAAGATCTTTGCTATATCTCTTTCATAGGTTCACTAATCTCTAAAGACAATGCTTTTAACAATTTTGGATGTAAACTGTCTGGCCTCAGGGACTTATTTGGATCACATTTTACAGTCTATTCTTTATATCTTCAACTGATATTAGAAGATTACTTGGTCTGTCAACTTTTGTTGTCCTCTCTAGGTTGCCCTCCTTCAGGAAGATACTTTCAAAATAGCAACTGAGTGTTTCTGCCATATCCTTACAGTCTGTAATCTCCCCATTTTTGGTATTAATTGGCCCGATTTGTTTAGTGTTTTTTTTTTAATGAGGCCACATAATTAACAAGCATTTGTCAATGCCGAATGTTGTTTTGCTGGTGTTGGCATTAGTAGTGCAGGAGTTAGAGAGACGCATAATAGGAATAGCAGTGAAGTATAGAACTGACATCAACACCACCCCATCCTGTAGAGAGTGATAGGCATTGGGGTGTGCATTTAGGTCACTGGCCATAACGCTCATGCTATTTCACCTCACCCTACCCTGCAGAGTCTGACAAGTGTCGCGCTGTGCCTCTGGATCATCTGGCATTATGCTTACCCCATTTCATAAGGAAGTACATTGAGATGGGTGCAGCATAGCAGAATGGGTTGAACGTTTGGGCTGAAGAGTCCAAGGCACACTTTGATGCCTGTCAGTGGCTGCAGACTGGAGGTGGAGGACTAATGACGTGAGCAGTACAGCAGACAATCCAAAGACACACCCCTGATGCCTGTTAGTCTGTACAGGGTGGTAAGTAATGGTTAGAAACCCTAACGCCCTGGGCATGTGTTGGTATTTGCACTCCAAATTTTAAAACATGACCTTTTTGTGACCCCACCTCATGAAAGCATTTGGGACCTCTGCTCGTGAACAGTGTCCCTGTGATTTTGGTAATCTGTCTCGAACAATGATTTCTCACAGTGACCACACCATTCTGCACCACATTAAAATGTCAGCTGCACCATTGATAAGGAGGTGTGAAGAGATGGCAATGTTGAAAATCTAGATTGAAAATATTAAACATTCTCGAAGTTACGAGCATGTGTGAAAGCTGCGCATCGCACACTCGTAACACAGTCATTTAGTGGAATTATTTCACCAAATTTTGAACATAGCCATTTTGGGACCTCTGCTCATGAACAGTGGCACTATGATTATCTTAATCTGCCCCAAACATTGATTTCCCCACAGCGACCGCGTGATTGTGCACCAGATGTGCGAAACTACATTTCGGGCAGGATGTGACTAATAATGGCTGTACTGTTCATAAGAAGGTGTGCAAAAATGACAATGTTGAAAATCTGGAGTGAAAATATTCCAAATTCTCGAAGTTATGACTGTGCACGGACATTGTGCAAAGCACACTTGTAACATAGTCATTTTATGGAATTTTTTCACCAAATTTTCAACATAGGCATTTTTGGACCTCTGCTCATGAACAGTGTTACTGTGAATTTCTTACTCTGTTCTGAACATTGTTTTCCTACAGCGACTGTGCCAATGCATTCCAGATGTGTGAAAACACAGTTCGGTTAGGATGTAGAAAGTGAAAACTGTACTGTTCATAAGGAGGAGTGAAAAAATAGCAATGATGAAAATCTGGAGTAAAAAAATTAAAAATTTTCGAAGGTACGAGCATGCGTGGAAACTGCACAATGCACGCTTGTAACACAGTCATTTTATGGATGTTTGTCACCTAATTTTCAACATATGCATTTTAGGACCTCTGCTCATGAACAGCGTCACTGTAATTTTCTTAATCTGTCCTGAACACTGATTTCCCACAGCGACCACGCTATTCTGTGCCAGAAGTGCGAAAACACATTTCAGACAGGATGTGAAAAATGACAGCTGTATTGCTCGTAAGGAGGTGTGGAAAATGCCAATGTTGAAAATCTGGAAGGAAAATATTACAGATTCGCAAAGTTACGAGCGTGCGTGGAAACTGCACAACATATGCTCATAAAACAGTCATTTTTTTAATCTCTTTCACCAAATTTGCAACATAGGCTTTTTGAGAGCTCACTTCATGAACAGTGGCACTGTCATTTCATTAATCGGTCCCAAAAGGTGATTTCATGTAGTGACCGCGAAATCACCTTCCGGGACAGAATAACACCATGACAGTGACTGAATTCATGAGGAGGGGTCCCAATAACCCCATGTTGAAAATTTGGTGCCAAAATTCCCCAAAATGCCCAAGATATGTACCAAAGTTGAAAAAAAACTATTTATGCCATTATACAGCTTACCAGCATTTCTTCAGTTCGCAGTCGGCTTGAAGAGTGCAGACATGTTCCCGCTCCACCGAAGATTGTCATGCCAGGCTCCGGAGGTAAGTATGGGGTGAAGGGTGGGTGTGGGGAGGTGGGGTATGCAGTGGGTGAGCATGGGTTGGGGGAGGGGAATGCAGACAGGAAGGGACCATTTCCTACTTTACAGGGTTAAAAAAAATCAAACATCGCAGGAAGGTTGTTTTTTTTTTTTACAAGGACATTTGACATGCTGGGGTGGGCTCCCAGCATGTCACCTGCATGTTTTGGGGTGGGGGATTGGAGCCGATGGGATTGGGCACCCCGTCGGCAAATAAAAGGTGTTTGGTGGGGGGGATGATGCTGAGGGGGATTGGGCACCTCCCTCAGTGAACAACTGGCACGGGACATGATGCCAATTGGGATTGGGCTCCCCTGTTGGCAAATGAACTCAGGAGGAGGGCATGATGATGCCGAAAGGGGGATTGGGCACCACCATCATTGGCTTTTCTGGGGACTGTGCGAGGCGGACGGCACAGCCACCGCCATGTCTGATTGAAATGTTACATCAGGAAAGGTACGGCCCTGCAATAAGGTGGAGCTCCCTCACTGCAGTGGATAAAACATTTCAAGTGGTGGCACACTTTTGCACTGCTGTCATAGACAGCGTGCAATCTAATTTGTGCCACGGAGCCCAGCCCCAAAAAGCAGTGGCGCCACTGGCCACAACACAACCACGCCTCCAAAACCTGCTATTCCAAAGTTACTGCAACATGTTTCTGACAGCATAAAAAATGATTTCCTATTATCCCCCACCTTCTTTGCAAGTTTTATCTCAGAGTTCTTCTTTGCCTGTTTTATTTGTTTTTTAAGTTTTCTTAACTTGGTTTTATAGTTTCTTGCTGCTAAAGTAGTGTTTTCTTTTTTTCTTTTTGATGTGCTTTATTCTTTCTTTTAATGGCTTTATTTATTTTACTTGAATACCATAATGGGATTTTCCCTTTTAAGTTGTATTTCCTTTTTATAGGTACTGTATATGGTCCCTTATAATTGAATGAAAACAGTCTTTAAATAAATCCCACATTTCCTGTACTCCCTTTCCTCTGAAGTCCTCTTTCCAGTTCCACCTATTGAAAGCTTGCCTGATGTCATAATTTGCCATATTATAGTTCTGAATTTCTGTAATTCCAGTCTGTCTAACTATAGTATTTTCTATACAGAACTCAGCTATTTCATGGTCACTTCCACCAAGTGGTTCTCTAGTGGTACAGCAGACTATTTCTTCCTCTAGGTCGGCGAGCACAAGATCAAGAATGTGGTTCTTTCTAGTACCCTCAAAACACCCTAAATTGCTTACCTCTACCTACCTTCACTGCCACTTTAAGTAGTAAATAAAATACTTTTTCCTTTTAGGCTAGGTGCTTTATTATCTACTCTGTTTTACTTCTCTCAGCATTTGAGACCTGTCTAACCAGAGACCTAAATATCTGAATGTATTTACAGGGACTGAGAAGAGCATCTAATGTGGAGGTACTTGAGATACTGTATCAGCATTATTCTTTCATTTTATACTTTCTTTTTTACAGTTGATTTATGTAGGATAGCCCAACAGAGATGTACAGCATTTTAAACATCTTGGGCTGGATTCTCAAAGAGAGTCAAAAACTTCATAGTTGTGGAAAAATGGCTTGCAGCACTGTGGAAATTTAGTTGCGGCATATTCACAGAGAAAATTTCCGCAATTGTGGAAAATTGCAAAATCTGGTGAGCTGCGAAATTTCGCAAGTGCTGAAAATCTGCAACAGTTTTTCCACAGCTACTGAAAATGCACAGGTGCTGATCTGCAGCTGAGGAAAAGGCTCATTAGACACAACAACAGGTGATCTATATTAACTGGAGCAGCATACTTTGACAGTCTTGCCATAGATGCAGCAGTAAGCACTCACAGAGGCCCTGTCCACACTGCATTGAAAATCTGTAATGTTTTGAAACCATTACAGATTGAAAGGCCCTGTCTACACTACCCTTGAAATCCCCTCTGTAATGTTACTGAGGGTCCAAACCATTACCGTAACAGTTTGCGTTTACACTGGTAACAGAAAGCATTTTCGTAACCATTACAGAAACCTGTTGTGAGGTGGTTTCAACAATGGTTTCTGTAATGGTTACAAAGCTCTGTTTAACCCTGTCCACACTACACAAGTAAAATCTTGTAATATCTTCAAAACGTTTTCAGTGGTAGTGTGGATGCATTGTAACGTTTTCAGTCTGTACCAGTTTCAAAACGTTACAGATTTTCGCTGCAGTGTAGACAGGTCCAAAACGTTAAAGTGCATCCGCCCTACCACTGATAATGTTAGAGGATTTTACTTCTGTAGTGTAGACAGGCCCAGAATATCAGTTTTCAACAACGGTTTTGAAAACGCTTTCTGTGACGTTACCAATGTAAATGAAAACCATTACAGTAACGGTTTGGACCCTCTGTAATGTTACAGAGGGATTTTTCTGGTGTAGTGTGGACAGCGCCAGAGAGACCAGCAGCCAGTCCCTCAACTGAGACCCCTGCAGCGCCACTAGTACCAGTAGGACCATGCAGCACAGTGGCTGTCTGTAACTGATGGTGGAACTGATGGTTGTGTCTCTCTCTGGAGTGTTTATATTGTCTGCTTCAGTAGTACTCACTGCAGGCTGTTATCAGCTCTGCCTCTACTGTCTGTGAGGCTCCTTTATGAGCTGCACTGGGTCTAGTGATTGTGGTTTGTTGCCTTTCAATAAAAATGTGTGCCATTTTTGTTGTAACCACTGGCACTGCTATACACCCACAGGTTTGCTGTTGCTTGGTGCCTGAACTTCCACTATAATTGAATCTGTGTTAGTACATTGCATTTTGCTCAGGAAGAGTTATGCCTCACTCTCTGTGGTGAAGCATGTGTGCAACATTTTTCCACAACTGCAGAAACACACTTGCCATACTTTTCAATGGCCTTTTTTGCTCAGAACTTCCACAGCTGCACTTTTTTCTGCAGTCTGCAGTGTATTTTTCCTGCAGCTGCAGAGGTTTTGTGTATACCACTTAGCTCAATTACCCCCTTTTCTTTCTGCAATTGCACAACTTTTGGGGACTTGCACATTTTTTTGCACCTTCCAAGTGTTTTGAGAATCCAGCCCCTTATGTTTAGCAGAACTACTTGTTTTTACCCAAATTTACAGCTAGGAGCTCTGTAGCACACTGTAAAGTTAAGGGACTTGCTTGAGGTCACTCCCTGAGTAGGTCACTCTGGTAGGATTTGAGCTTGGGTCTTCTGGTTCCCAGGTCTGTACTCTAACCATTGGACTACACTGCTCTTTTTCCGGCAGCTAAATTGCATTGTTTGTTATTCAGGAGTTTATGGTCTGGTTATTAGGTGTCATCAATTTTTATACACTATTAAAGTCAGACTGGAGGTTATTCATGATCTCAGAGGTGTTGATTACAGATGCATGACTATGTCATCTGCATTGACTACATAACGATGTATACGCAAGTTGTCACGGTTGAAACAGTGGTGACTGAAAAAATTAAGAAAAGTAATAGTCCAAGAGTATAGCCTTGAGGACCCCAGGACTGACATGTAGCATACCTGATTTGACTGACATGGCATTTCCAAGTTGGTTTTACGTTAGTAAGGTAGCATACAGCCCAATTCAGTCCATAACTGGATATACCAAGATTGTCTGTTTTTTATGTAACAGAGAGTAGAAAACATTCCTGCATGCCTTGCCTAATGTTTTTCAGGTCATTGAGAACATCGCTTTGCAAAATGCAATCCCTGTTAAACCAGTTTTTAGTGTGCAATGATCTGTTTACAGGGCACATGCTGTTGTGATCTAATTGAACATTATTTAATGGACTGTCTCAGAGGCTGCCTGTGTGTATAAGGTTTTTTAGTATTGTCATTTAGAATTTAACTTTGGAAATGAAACTAGCTTGCGGGTGTGTAGTTAACTCTGAGCTTATTGTCCGCACCATCCCAGAATTGTGTGGAGTTGTTCATCTATGCAAGGAAATTCTGAAGTCAAGTAATAGTCTGACTGAATCTTTCTAGTCTTAGCCATAGTATAGTTCCATAACTATCTGTGATGTATCATGTCAGAGGAAGATTTGGTTTCTTGGGTTTGTTCCAGAATTCCTCCCTTCACTAGAAGAGCTCTAGTAATTTGTGCCTCATTCAGAGGTTGTGCAACCCTTTCCTCATCCCCCATATTATATTTAAAGGTGTTGCTGGCTTTAAGAATGTAGTGGAGCAATCAGCCTTTAAAAAGGTGCACATATGATCCAGCATCCCTGTGCAGTGGCAAGGTGACCGCTTGCGATGCCGATGTCCCGGGTTCAGGAAGGGGCCCGGGAGTTGGAGGGCTGGCTGGGTGGAGAAGGACAGAGTGCCAGAGGGACAGCTCTCCTTCTCTGGGGTGGAGGGGGGGCTAAGTGTCTGGCCTGTTGGTGACCTCTTCTGGCAGCCAGGGGAATCGCGGGGAAAGGCCAGCGCCTGATTGCATAGGAGGCAGGACATCATAGCATTACAAAAAAACTCCTGTCCCCCAGTATGACAGCCTGCTCTGCCGCCGCTCCTGCTGCCACCAGTATCTACTGGGGGGGCCCACTCCCATGGCTCCACCCAGGGGTGTGCTTGGGCAGGTGGGTCGATGGGCGGCAGGGCTGAGGTCCACTGGGGAATTGGGCCACAGACCAAAGCAGTGTTGCACATATAGTATAATAAAAATTTTAGGCTGGGGTTGCCTAGGCTCCCAGAAAATGGGAGAGGGTGCATTCATTCTGATACATTTTGGGATCATTTGTAATAAAAGTTATTAACCTGCTACCCCAGTTTTCTATGCTATGACTGGCTCACTTTGCTGCCCTCTAATGATTTACCACAGGCTGCCCTGTTGGCTCTTGATGGCTAGCTTTGCTGCCCTGGTAGTTATCATGGGTGTCAAGAAAACACAATACTCAAGGTTAAAATGCAGAGGGATGTGATACTGTTTGTTCTCTATACATTCGTCTCCCCTTCCTCATTTATATTTAATTTTTAGACGGGTTTAACTGGGATATTTATTTAAGTCCAAAGACCATTACATTTTCATTAAGTTAAATAGTCAAGTAAACACTGTCATCACAATAAAGTAGTTTTGCATTTACCTTACTTACAATGCACATTTATTTATAATGTCATAATATTGTATCCCAAACAGTAGTTCATATATCTAGCAATGTCAAATTGAAGTAGCAGAATTAGTTTTTACCTTTCAGCAGACGTCGCTAGAGGCTTGAGAGTTATGGCAAACATATAGGAGCACGTAACATGATGGTTTCATCTACTTGTGAGCATGGTTAATGCTATTTATTGAAATTTATTGGACTAGTTGTTATTTTAAGTGGATTTTATGAATATTAATGCTGTATTTATACATGGTCATTTTATATTCTGTACAACGCCTTGGTTTTGAAAAGTGCTTTATGAATAAAGTTATTATTATTATTATTATTATTATTATTATTATTATTAAAGGAAAATAGTCAGCACTAAAAGCCCCACACCCAACTGTGGCACTGATCCCAATTTGCACTCTGTGTGCAAAAAATAATTGCTGTTTATAGCAGTAGAGTAGATCACATCTGCCTGTTCTTGCTGACTCCAAAATTGACATTTGCTGTAACCAGAAATCCCAGAATCCCCTGCAGCTGATGTCAGCAGGGCCAGCCTTAAGGTTAGG
Source organism: Neoceratodus forsteri (assembly GCA_016271365.2). Classification (NCBI taxonomy): domain Eukaryota; kingdom Metazoa; phylum Chordata; order Ceratodontiformes; family Ceratodontidae; genus Neoceratodus; species Neoceratodus forsteri. The sequence goes on along the minus strand of CM028132.1, from coordinate 961,145,090 downwards.
CGAACTAGGCGGCCACCTAGGGCACCATTCAATAGGGGGCACCGTGAAACAGAGTTCATTTCAAAGTTGGCCAAATCTGGTGTTTTTTGTGAAGGGTGTCTGCCAGATACGTCTCCAAGTGCCTGCCTGCCCATAAACAGCCATTTCACTTTTGCTGCTTTCTGTTCAATATTGTGTAGCTAATGAAATAACAGGCAGCAGCATGTGTCAGTTCCTTTGCTATTCACACCCCCACCACCCAACACACCTAACTGTTCTCCCTTTGGTGCTAAAGAAGGACTAGTGCATGTGCAGAGTAGTGGGGAATGGTTACAATAGCAGTTTTAGTGGCAGCAACTTGGGATTGAGATGATCGGCTCTTTAGTGAGTACAAAGTGGCAGAGAAGAATAAGGAGTCAGAAGACTCAGCCACAGAGTTTAACCAGACTGGAGTGGAGCAGGTCAGTGTGCAGGCAGTGGAGGCTACAAGGAGGAGGGTGCAGGAGCACCGTGTGCTATTGAGTGGCGCTGGAGCTGACATGGGAGGGACATCACGGGAGCCAGCAGCAGCCAGGTCCGGTGGAGTCAGAGAGGACTGCAGGGGAGAGGAGGAGGTCAGGAGGATGGCAACTAGGTCTGACCGGGCCAGTTGGAGAGGATTTAAATTCTCATCACCATTGGGGGCCTGTGGGGCTGTTGGGCTGTGCAGGCTTGCAGCGGCAGCACTGCCAGTGAGAGGCCTCAGGTCTGGAAGTCAGGTCAGTGGAATAACACAGTCATGCGGGTTGCAAAGGTCGAGATCCCTTGGGGAACACTGGAGAGGGAATAAAAAAAATAGTAAAAGTGCACTCAGCAGCAGCACCCAGGGCCAGGCCAGGCCATTTGAATAGAGCCTGCGGTGGGCCAGTGAAGTGACTGCTGACTAGTCTGCAGAGTCAACCAGTCTAGTCAGCCAGAGAGAGTGAGCAGCAGCCAGCAAGCTTGGGAGAAGGAGTAGTCATAGACACAGCTGAGCAGAGCAGGCTCAGGCAGTAGCAAGAAAAGACAGATAAGGCCATGCCAAGGAGACCAGCTGTAGCAGTCTGCCTCCTCAGTGTCCCAGAGGAGGAGATATGTGTCCCAGTGGGCTCAAGCCAGAGAAACCTGGGGGTCCTGGACTTGGACGTGTGGCAGTCTCTGTTCTGCTGATCCAGAGGAGCAGCCAGACCAGCAGCAGAGAGCAGGAGCAAGTTGGCAAGAGGACACAGGAAGACTAGGAGGACCACCAGAATGGACTACTACTAAGGTGAGTGGCTGTGTCCAAGGGAGTGAAGAATAAAATGATGAAGAAATTCAGACTTGATAGTTTAAACTGTTAAATTGTAATATAAAAAGTTAACCTTTTAGAGCTAAAATTAGTTGGTGAGGTGACCTGCTTGCTGGCTTAAAGGGATCTTGTTAAACTTAACTTGCTACTCAGTTTCACAGTGCTTGGGCCTTGTGGCTTCACTCAACAAATATTTGTTAAATATGTGCATAATTTAAAATGCACTGTTTGCCAAGTAAGATTTATTTGAGTGCTATGTCTCCTACCACCACCCTTTGCAAATTTTGTCATGAAAATATCACAAGATTTACATATGAACATACGAAGAAGCCAGCAGAAGAAGGCAATTTGATCTACCAAGTCTGCTAGTATTGCAGGGTCCACAGCTAGAGCTACTGTCCTTGCTCCCCCCAACTCCTCCCATCCTTCCTATCCATGATCCTTACCTTCCTGCTATGCCTATCTCAGTCTCTCTTAAAGTTGCCCACTGTCTTCAACAAGATGACCTCTTCTGGCAGCACATTCCAAGTGTCCACCACCCTCTTTGTGAAGAAGTACTTCCTGACTACCCTCCTAAATCTCCTATGCTCCAGCTTAAGACTGTGCCCCCTTGTGTTATGGTTGCCACTCAGCCTAAAGAGACTCTCCTTATTCACATTATTTATCCCTTTCAAGTACTTGAAGGTCCCAATCATGTCCCCCCCCCTCTCCTGTTCTCTAGGGAGAAAATGTTCAGTGCCCTCAACTTCTCCTCATGTACCTTACCCTGCTGACCCACTGTCATCTTTGTAGCCCTGCTCTGGACCTTCTCCAGCAGGTTAATGTCCTTTTTGAGATGTAGGCAGTAGTACTGAACTCCATACTATAGATGTGGCCTTACCAGTGACCTGTACAAGGGCAGTATAACCTCCTCTCTCCTATTACTGATCCCCCTAGCTATGCATCCCAGCATTTTGTTTGCCCTTGCTGTTGCTTTTTTTGCACTGCGTTGAGGGCTTCAAGTTACTAGTGATCATCACTACCAGGTCCTTCTCCTCCTCTGATACAGATACTTGGACTTTACCCAAGTAATACTCTGTTCTGGGATTCTTGGCTCCAATATGCATAACTTTGTATTTCTTGGCATTAAAGCCAAGCTGCCAAATACTGGACCACCTCCCAGCTTTTCCAAATCATCCTGTAGGGCCTGTATCCCTTCAGCTGTGTCCACTCTCCCTCAGAGCTTGCTGCCATCCATGAATAGGCACATTTTGCCCTTAATGCCATTCCTAATGTCATTGATGAAGATATTGAACAACACCGGCCCCAGCACCGAGCCCTGTGGGATCCACTGGTCACCTCTCTGGTGACAGATAACTCTCCCCCCACAACCACCCTCTGGGTTCTGTCCCTCAGCCAGTTTTCCACCCATCTGGCCATCTTATCCTCAGCCCTGAGATCCACCAACTTCCTGATCAACCTTTTATGGGGCACAGAGTCAAAGGCCTTGCTGAAATCAAGATAGAGAATGTCTACCACTTAGCCCCTCTCTACTGTCTTAGTGACAGAATCAAAGAAGTCAATCAGAATTGAGATTTGTAAGAACTTGCAGTGGGTGAATAGAAGTATCCTTATGTGGCATTGTAAGAGGGGTGTTATTTTGTGGTGTGTGTAAGACTTGGTTGATAAACATTTTCTCCCTTCATTTGCTCCCTTCGCTCTGTCCTGTGGGGTGCCGCAAGGCTCTGTGCTTTCCCCAATGTTGTTCACGGTGTATATGCTGCTGTTGGGAGACATTATAAGGCGTTATGGGCTGATATTTCACTGCTATGCAGATGATACTATATATATATATATATATATATATATATATATGTCCTTTGTACCCGAATAGAATGACACATTATCGGTCTTTAACAACTGCCACGCTGAGATTCAGGACTGGATGAGTGCGAACTGGTTGAAGTTAAATCTGGATAAGTCTGAGGTGTTGTTTGTGTACCCAGGTCATCATGTAGAGAAGTTGACTCCTGAGTTCCCCTCTCATCTTTTATTTGGGGGTAACCAGTTGAGACCTTCTGAACAGGTGCGAAATTTGGGCGTAATTTTTGACAGTGAGCTGACGCTGAAGACACAGGTATCGGCCACTGTCAAGTCTTCCTTTTACCAACTGAGGAATATCGCCCAGATAAAACACCTTGTTCCGCATGATGACCTTCCTGTGTTGGTCCACGCTTTTGTTTCCTCTCGCCTTGATTACTATAATGCTCTATATCTAGGGTTGCCAGGGGTGGATCTCCTTCGCCTGCAGCTGGTGCAGAACGCAGCAGCCAGGTTGTTGACTGGGTTACCAAGAACTTGTCATATCACACTTGTGCTGTGCGAAATGCACTGGCTGCCAGTGTGGTGGAGAATCACCTTCAAGGTCACGTTGCTGACCTGTAAGACCCTACGTGGTCAGGGACCGAGCTACCTGCAAGATCTCCTTTGTCCCTACCGCCCTCTCCGCCCACTCCGCTCCACTGGCAAGGGATTGCTAGAGATTCCCAGGGTTTGTCTTCAATCATCTGGAGCCAGGGCTTTTTCTTTTATGACCCCGACCCTGTGGAATTCTCTACCACGTCAGATTAGAGAGTGCCTGTCTGTGGAATCATTTAGGAGGTCTCTGAAAAGCCACTTATTTGCACTAGCTTTTGGATAGATTATCTTATGGTTGTTTTTACTGTTTTATGTCATTATTTATAATAGTTGATGTTTTATTCTTGTTATGTACTAACGCTTTGATTTATTGAAAAGCGCTCTACAAATAAATTTTGATTTGATTCGATTTGATTTGCATGACTGATTTGGTTATTGCTACCACTGTGCTGCAATTTATTAGTCAGTAGTAATGCATATCATCAAGTAAGCAATAACCCATGTCAGGGTATGGGATTACTGGGGATTAATCAACACCCCGGGTGTGCTGTGAGGCACGAAGCCACAGGCTGAGTGTCCTCACAGCACCCAGGGTGTTTGTTAATCCCCAATAACCCAATACCGTGGAGTGGGTTATTGCACTTATAACATGGGTTATGTGGGGAAGAAGGAAAAACCCACGAAAAGACTAGGAAAGGTGATATATCTTACCACCTTGCAAAATAGTCCCTAACAAATAATGCATATAGGATTGCTGTTACACACATAGAAATGTCAAATATACAGCACTGGCATGATTTGTAACATAATGTCTTGTACTTTCCCCACAACGTTAACTGTATGCCTCCCCCCACACATGTACATGCAGCTCAGGGATGTCAGGGAAGGCTTCTCTCTCTCTCTCTCTCTCCCCCCCTCCCTGCAGAGAGCTGTGACAAAAGTAGTATAGATTCCATTTGTACCACTTCTGCTGCAGGACAGAGATACATGATGCAAGGCCCGATCACAGACACAGTGACAGACAGAACAATATCGAGCCACTCATACTGTGTGTGTGTCTCTCTCTCTCTCTCTCTTTCTTTCTCCCTTTCTCTGTCACTGTTTGCTGCCATGAAGAACAAGCATTTGTCAATGCCAAATGTTGTCTTACTGACACCGGCATCGATAGCGCAGGAGTTGAACAGATGCATAATAAGAATGGCAGTGAAGTATGATGTCAACCCCACACCACCCTACAGAGACTGGCAATGCACTGAGGTGTGCCTTTGGGCATCGGCCATAAGGTTCATGACATTTCAGCTCACCCTACCCTGCAGTGCAACAAATATTGCATTGTGCCTTGGGGTCCTCGGGCCTTATGCTCACCCCAATTGGCCATTACGCTCATAGTATTTTACCTCACCCTATCCTGCAGACACCACCAAGTGTTGAGGAATGCCTTGGGGTGTTTGGCTTTACAGTCACCCCATTTCATAAGGACATATGCTGAAATGTGTGCAGCACAAGAGAATGGGGTGAACTGTAGGGCCAAAGAGTCCAAGGCGCACCTCAATGCTTGTCAGTGGCTTGAGGGTGGAGGGGGGATGGTGTGGCATGAGCATGATAGCCGGCAATGCAAAGGCATATCCCTGACACCTGTCAGTCTGTACAGGGTGGGACGTTATGGTTAGAAACCCTAATGCCCTAGCTGTTTGTTGGTATTTGCACTGCAAATTTGCAACATGGCATTTTTGTGGCCCCCACCTCATGAAAATGTTTGGGACCTCTGCTCATGAATAGTCGCACTGTGATTTTGTTAATCTGTGCCGAATGTTGATTTCTCACAGCGACTGCGCCATTCTGCGCCAGATGTGGGAAAAGACCATTCGGGCAGGATGTGAAAAATGACAGCTGTATCATTCATAGGTAGGTGTGAAGAGATGGCAGTGTTGAAAATCTTGAGTGAAAATATTAAAAATGCTTGAATTTACGAACATACGTAGAAACTGCTCAACTCGTAACACAGTCATTTAGTGGAATTATTTCACCAAATTTTCAACATAGACATTTTGGGACCTCTGCTCATGAACACTGTCACTATGACTTTCTTCATCTGTCCTGTTCAATGATTTCCCACAGCAACCGCGCCATTGTGCGCAAGTTGTATGAAAGCACATTTCGGGCAGGATGTGGAAAATGACAGCTGTACAGTTCCTAAGGAGGTGTGTAAAACTGACAATGTTGTAAATGTTGAGTGAAAATATTAAAAAATCTTGAAGAGAATCTTACGAGTGCACGTGGAAACTGCACAATGCACACTTGTAACATACTCATTTTGTGGACTTTTGTCACCAGATTCTCCATGGACACTCTTAACACAGTCATTTAATGGAAACTGCACAATGCACGCAGAAACTGCATGACGCACGCTTGTAACATACTCATTTTGTGGACTTTTGTCACCAAATTTTCAACATAGGCATTTTAGGACCTCTGCGCATGAACAGTGTCACTGTGATTTTCTTAATCTGTCCCGAACACTGATTTCCCGCAGCAACCGCGCTATTCTGCACCAGTAGGTGAAAACACATTTCAGACAGGATGTGAAAAATGACATCTCTACTGTTCATAAGGAGGTGTGGAAAAATGCCAATGTTGAAAATCCGGAGTGAAAATATTTAGTAAAAGTTAAATATAAGCACCCACACAGCTCAGTAACAGCATCCAAAAGATGTAAAATCCAAGTCTATTTATTGCAAACCAAAGTGCACACCGAAAAAAAGGACTGACGTTTCACTTGGCCGGCTGCCAAGCTTCCTCAGAGTAAAAGACACAATAAAATTACTTCACTTGAATATTCTATCAACTATGTCATGTGATTTAACACCACCAATATGAACACAATTCAAATTAAGTTGAATTGGGTACTACTACCTTAAAGGTACACATGATATATCCACTTGCCCCATACTAATACTAGGTAACACACAAAATGTGAGCAATTACTGTTCTTAGTAAAAATTATTACAATTATCAAATATACATATTGTTAGAAACAAGCAACATGTTTAACTTATGTCAACTTATATATTTGACCACTTCTTTATTGTAGAAAACATTCACAAGTTGCTAATAATTCATTACTGTTAGAACAAATCTATACGTGCAGTAAACCTGCTAAAACTCATTCGTAAGTAAGGCTTTTTTTCTTCTCAGAAATATATAGATCATTGTTTCTTTTAAAATACTACTGATTCAAAACTTTCATTAAGGCCCCTATCCGAGCCGATTTATTTATATTTCTTTAAGAATGCAGCTAACTCAATGTTCTCATTGAGCCCCCTATCTAAACAAGCATTCAATGTATAAATCCAAAAACTCTCTCTTTGCCCTATTTTTTTATTCAGGTCACCACCCCTAGAGCCCAAGGAAACCAATTCAAGTCCCAAAAATTTGTAGTTATGTCTACCCTGGCCGCATTTCAAAATGTGCTTGACTATGACATACGAAGTATCAGATCTTTCAACTGCCCTGACATGTTCACCAATTCTTATCTTTAATTTGCGGACAGTTCATCCCACATAATAGACACCACATTCGCAAGTAAGCAAATATATCACCCCCATGCTGTTACATGTAACAAAATCTTGCAGTTCAATACTATCACCTGTCACTGGATGTCTAAAAGATTTACAACAATTAATGTATTTACAATACATGCAATTGCCACATTTATAAGTTCCCTTTGGTCTAGGTGTTAACAATGTTTGTTTATCTTTCATATTAGACTCCACCATATTGGACACAACATAGTCTTTCACACTTTTGCATTTGCGGTACACTACATTGGGACCACTTCTAGTTAATCCATTCAATTTGGGCTCTAGTTCCAAAATAGACCAATTATTGACTACAATTTGTTTGATCTCACATGCTTGTTTTGAAAAACTGGTGATGAAAGGACAGTCAACGCCTGACGTGACCTTTTGTTTATATACCAAGGTGTCCTGTCTGTCCATCTCGTCCACCCTTTTAATAGCTGTTGCTATGCTGTTGTTACTATACCCCCTATTTTTGAAACGTAATATTTGTTCACTACGTTTCTTTACAAATTCTGAATGTTCAGAACAATTACGCAAAGTTCTTATCAACTGACTCTTGGGTATATTAAATTTAGTGTGGAAGGGATAACAGCTATCAAATCTTAAGATGGTATTTCTATCAGTGTCCTTCTGGTATAAAGTAGTACATGCTCCTCTTTTATTGTCCTTATAAATTTTTAAGTCCAAAAAAGTTACAGTGGACTGACTGATCTCATATTTATAAGACTACTATTAGTTTGTTCCATCCATTGTATGAAAGAACCAAACTCATCAACTGTTCCCTTCCAGACTATCAATATATCATCTATAAAGCGTCGCCACAAATCCACCAAAAAGTAAAACAGATTAGTGGTGGCATCATACAGATGGTCAATTTCCCATTTACCCACAAAGGTTAGCATAACTTGGTTCCATTGTGGTACCCATAGCTGTACCTCGTACCTGATGATGCAATATTCCATCAAATACAAATACATTCATTGTCAAAACCATTTCTGCCAACTGTAATAAAAAATGTGTGGGGGTTTTTACTAAGTCTTCTTCAGTTCTGGTATTTAAAAAATACCCTAAAGTTTCTAATCCACTATCATGGGATATAACTGTATACAAAGAGTTAACATCAGCCACTGAAAAATACCACGATTGTTCCAGGTATAAATCCTCCACAATCTGAACTACTTGTGTCGAATCTCTTAAATAAGATCTCAAATTTTGTACCAATGGTTGTAAAAACCCATCAAGGTACATAGAGATTGGTTCAGTTAACCATCCATTACCAGATACTATCGGTCTTCTAGGAGGATGCTCAATATTTTTATGAATTTTAGGAAGTGCATAGATAGTTGGAATAATAGGATGTGTTACAGTTAATGTTCTATACTCAATTTCAGAAATGTATCCTTTAAGAAAACCCACATTCAAGCATTTATCTATTCTTTGTTTAAATGAATCTATAATCTGATGTGTAGTTTTAACATAAAAAGTTTCATCACTGACTAGCCTTTTAACCTCATTTATATAATCTGAAGTATTAAGTACCACAATGGCACCCCCTTTGTCAGCTGGTTTAATTGTAATGGATTTGTTAGCCCGTAGATTTTTGAGGGCTTCCATTTCATTTTTGCTACAGTTATGTAAAGATGCATGCAACAGATGTATCAAGGTCACAAGTATTCCATTTGTACCACTTCTGCTGCAGGACAGAGGTGATGATTTAGTGAATTCACGAGGTGCAGAAAATACTTGTGACCTTGATACATCTGTTGAATGCATCTTTGATCCTAAAACTCATGGCAATTTTACTGAGCAGGGTACATCTGTTAATAGTATTTGTGGTAATTTAGTGAATTCCAGTTCTGTATTGGTGGCTGAAAGCGATAATCACAATCTAACCAAAGTAGAACAGCTCATGGAGATTCCAATTAACCAGTCTTTGGACAACCCAATACCGGTGATCAATTTATCCAATTACTCTTTAAAGCAAAATGAGCTGTTGGTTCTCAGTAAAGGTTTGTCCTTCTGTCCAGATAGAGGTGCTGATTTTTTCAACACATTTGTTGATTTACATAAATTTGGTAGGAATTTAACTCTTAAATGTATTGCTTGCGATAGGGAAGATAGCCCTTGTGCTAATACTACCAGATTACAACCAAGATCAGAATACTGTCCACCCGTAAATCCAACCGTAGCAGTTTTTGTTAAAAAATGTGAATTGGATTTAAGAAATTTACAAATGAAAATCAAACCAGTGAGTTTTAATAACTGTAGCAAAAATGAAATGGAAGCCCTCAAAAATCTACGGGCTAACAAATCCATTACAATTAAACCAGCTGACAAAGGGGGTGCCATTGTTGTACCTAATACTTCAGATTATATAAATGAGGTTAAAAGGCTAGTCAGTGATGAAACTTCTTATGTTAAAACTACACATCAGATTATAGATTCATTTAAACAAAGAATAGATAAATGTTTGAATGTGGGTTTTCTTAAAGAATACATTTCTGAAATTGAGTATAGAACATTAACTGTAACACATCGTATTATTCCTACTATCTATGCACTTCCTAAAATTCATAAAAATATTGAGCATCCTCCTGAAAGACCAATAGTATCTGGTAATGGATGGTTAACTGAACCAATCTCTATGTACCTTGATGGGTTTTTACAACCATTGGTACAAAATTTGAGATCTTATTTAAGAGATTCGACACAAGTAGTTCAGATTGTGGAGGATTTATACCTGGAACAATCGTGGTATTTTTCAGTGGTTGATGTTAACTCTTTGAATACAGTTATACCCCATGATAGTGGATTAGAAGCTTTAGGGTATTTTTTAAATACCAGAACTGAAGAAGACTTAGTAAAACCCCCCACACATTTTTTATTACAGTTGGCAGAAATGGTTTTGACAATGAATGTATTTGTATTTGATGGAATATTGTATCATCAGGTATGAGGTACAGCTATGGGTACCACAATGGCACCAAGTTATGCTAACCTTTTTGTGGGTAAATGGGAAATTGACCATCTGTATGATGCCACCACTAATCCGTTTTACTTTTTGGTGGATTTGTGGTGACGCTTTATAGATGATATATTGATAGTCTGGAAGGGGACAGTTGATGAGTTTGGTTCTTTCATACAATGGATGGAACAAACTAATAGTAGTCTTACTTATAAATATGAGATCAATCAGTCCACTGTAACTTTTTGGACTTAAAAATTTATAAGGACAATAAAGGAGGAGCATGTACTACTTTATACCAGAAGGACACTGATAGAAATACCATCTTAAGATTTGATAGCTGTCATCCCTTCCACACTAAATTTAATATACCCAAGAGTCAGTTGATAAGAACTTTGCATAATTGTTCTGAACATTCAGAATTTGTAAAGAAACGTAGTGAACAAATATTACATTTCAAAAATAGGGGGTATAGTAACAACAGCATAGCAACGGCTATTAAAAGGGTGGACGAGATGGACAGACAGGACACCTTGGTATATAAACAAAAGGTCACGTCAGGCGTTGACTGTCCTTTCGTCACCAGTTTTTCAAAACAAGCATGTGAGATCAAACAAATTGTAGTCAATAATTGATCTATTTGGAACTAGAGCCCAAATTGAATGGATTAACTAGAAGTGGTCCCAATGTAGTGTACCGCAAATGCGAAAGTGTGAAAGACTATGTTGTGTCCAATATGATGGAGTCTAATATGAAAGATAAACAAACATTGTTAACACCTAGACCAAAGGGAACTTATAAATGTGGCAACTGCATGTATTGTAAATACATTAATTGTTGTAAATCTTTTAGATATCCAGTGACAGGTGATAGTATTGAACTGCAAGATTTTGTTACATGTAACAGCATGGGGGTGATATATTTGCTTACTTGAGAATGTGGTGTCTATTATGTGGGATGAACTGTCCGCAAATTAAAGATTAGAATTGGTGAACATTTCAGGGCAGTTGAAAGATCTGATACTTCGTATGTCATAGTCAAGCACATTTTGAAATGCGGCCAGGGTAGACATAACTACAACTTTTTGGAACTTGAATTGGTTTCCTTGGGCTCTAGGGGTGGTGACCTGAATAAAAATAGGGCAAAGAGAGAGTTTTGGATTTATACATTGAATGCTTGTTTAGATAGGGGCTCAATGAGAACATTGAGTTAGCTGCATTCTTAAAGAAATATAAATAAATCTCGATAGGGCCTTAATGAAAGTTTTGAATCAGTAGTATTTTAAAAGAAACAATGATCTACATATTTCTGAGAAGAAAAAAAGCCTTACTTACGAATGAGTTTTAGCAGGTTTACTGCACGTATAGATTTGTTCTAACAGTAATGAATTATTAGCAACTTGTGAATGTTTTCTACAATAAAGAAGTGGTCAAATATATAAGTTGACATAAGTTAAACATGTTGCTTGTTTCTAACAATATGTATATTTGATAATTGTAATAATTTTTACTAAGAACAGTAATTGCTCACATTTTGTGTGTTACCTAGTATTAGTATGGGGCAAGTGGATATATCATGTGTACCTTTAAGGTAGTAGTACCCAATTCAACTTAATTTGAATTGTGTTCACATTGGTGGTGTTAAATCACATGACATAGTTGATAGAATATTTAAGTGAAGTAATTTTATTGTGTCTTTTACTCTGAGGAAGCTTGGCAGCCGGCCAAGTGAAACGTCAGTCCTTTTTTTCGGCGTGCACTTTGGTTTGCAATAAATAGACTTGGATTTTACATCTTTTGGATGCTGTTACTGAGCTGTGTGGGTGCATATATTTAACTTTTACTGGTCGATTTGTATACAGCACCACACGTATCCTGGTGCTCTTTGCTTTTTTCTGTTCGGAGTGAAAATATTACAGATTTGCGAAGCTATGAGCATGCATGAAAACTGCGCAACGCACACTCATAACACAGTCATTTTTTTGATTTTTTTTCACCAAATTTGCAACATAGGCTTTTTGAGAGCTTACCTCATGAACAGTGGCACTGTCATTTAGTTAATCGGTTCTGAAAGGTGATTTCGCACAGTGATGACGAAATCACCTTTCAGGACCGAATAATGCCACCACAGTGACTGAATTCATGAAGAGGGGTCCCAGTAACCCCATGTTGAAAATTTGGTGCAAAATTCCCAAAAATGACTGAGATATGCACCAAAGTTGAAAAACCCTATTTATGCCATTATACAGCATTTCTTCAGTTCGCGGTCGGCTTTGAAGACTGCAGATGTGTTCCAGGTCAACCGAAGATCATCGTGCTGGGCTCTGGAGGTAAGTATGGGGTGAGGGGGTATGGGTAGGCAGGGGGCACAGAGGGTGGGTGCGGGTTGGGCACCACAGAGCCCAGCCTCAAAAAGCAGTGGCGCCATTGGCTGCCCCAGGACCACACCTCCAAAACCTGCTTCTCAACTGAAGCAACCACAATATGTTGTCTGTGCTGCACTGAAGACAACATAAAAAGGAAGGAGGATAGTTGTGCCATGAGCAGAGTACAACTTGTTTCAACCTCCCAGGGGGCCACAGCTATGTGGATCATACTGTCCCATGGGTGTGGACTGGACACCTACCAGGAGAATGACCCAGTCTCTGAACCCCGCCACACACACACAGCCAATACTTCAGAGGCAAACACAGAGCAAAACAGAGAGAGGAGATGACACAGCTTCTGAGTTACACCTTGCCATTCATATCAATAAGATATCTATGCTACGCTAACTCCTTCTGTCTCACTCAGTTTTGCAGGACCTTGCTCTCCCTGTGTCTGTCTCTCTCTCTCTCGTTCTCTCTCTCGCTCTCTCTCTCGCTCTCTCTCACCCTGTAGACTGACAGTGTGTTAAACTGTCTAGCCCACCTACATTCGCCTGCACCACCGACCCGCTGACTTGCTGTCTCTTGCTGTCTTTGCAGCATCAGAGGCATTGCTACCACATCATGGGGAGAGGGAATCAGGGGGTGTTGGGGGATTTCTCTGAAGACACGGCATGGATTTGAATGTACAAGTTATGGACTTGTGCAATGTAGCTGATGCGTTCCTGCAACTGTTCACAGAGAGAGAGAGAGAGAGAGAGAGAGAGACGGCGAACAGCCCACCACACTGCTGCAAAACCCATTCGGGCACTCCAAGGACATTCTTTTGTATGCTTGGGACAGAAACTGCTCTCTCACACTGAAAATAGATGTCACTCTCTCTGCCTGGGAACATGGCAGGACAGCTAACTGTGGACCACTCTCGGCTCGCTGTCTTCCACTTCAGCAATTGTTAATGGCTGCCTCTTACTTTCCATTCCTGCAGCAAGGGTATTTAATCCATGGGAAGTAGAGCTACTCCACCAATTGGGTTGCATGTTTTTGCTAACCCATGTCATAAGGAGCAATAATTAATGGAAGTATTTGAGGGTATTTAACAGATATATGGTATGGATTTCAGGATTTGTCTATTACTGTGTAGGTGCTTGAACAGAACTATAGTAAGAAGTTAAGTATCTGAAACTCTCAACTCAAATGAAGAAAATAGGGAAGGAAATAATATGAAAAAATGCATCTGCTCAGTGCTGCCTCTGTACAATTTAATGACTGTTGACTTGCAGTGGCAGCTCAGTTCACCCAACCCTCTCACATGGTACCACTATCGTCTAGAAGATCACCCTAATAAATATATATCCAGTCAGTTGATTGCCTGGGGTGGGGTGGAGGGGCTAGGTTTATTCGGCACTGTAGCTGAATTGTTCATCCTGGCCTGAATTTAATATCCAATATATACACCTGCTAGCCCCCCACTTCCATTTTCCCATCCACAAATCATCCTGAGGGCTAGAACACAGGATTGAGAATAGGTGCCAGGGCTAGACAGGGAACTCAGGTGTGCTGGTCTAACCATTGGTCATTTTCTGCCATCATTGTCTATGTTTCTTTTTTTTCTGTGATTATTTTTGTCTTTGATTGTGATATTTTGGGGTTCCTTTTTCCTTTTTACCATTACTATGTGTGGATGGTTCTATCTTAATCACTTATTTTTCTTTTTAAGAAGTCTTCTATTTGCTGATCATGCAAACACTAACTGTACTGTATGGAGTCAGGCATTCCGGATGGTAATACTGTTGGTGTAGGACCACTGACCGCAGCAACTTATGTCAGCTTGATTTCAATTTAATTGGGCAGCTGTGTCTGTTAAAAGTGAGCACCCTCTGCTTTATAAATGACACTATCAGTTATTCAGCCTGTCAATGCCGAAAACAGAAATGAGCACCAACTAACCTGCTGAATCTAGTTGTAATTAAAGAATGTAGGGTCAGATATTCAAAACATGGCCTCGGGGCAAAATTAGCACTTCACGGCGTGCTAAATTAGCCCTGAACCACACTGTAGCAAACTATAGTTGAAGGAATAGTCCCAGGGCTAAACCTGCTGAGTATAGCATGCAAAGGAAGCAGTGCAAACAGGGCTGGGAGTGCAGTGCTAAAACAACCTGGGAAATAAGACAGCTCTGAATATAGCAACAGGGAAGTGCAACAGCAGTACAGTGGGCACAGAGGTAAAGTAACCCAGAGCTGAAGTTGATGGACAATGTGTGTGATAGCAAAGAAATGTTGCACAACTGCAAACAATAATGCAGGCCACACACTGCAGAACTGTACTATGCTTTTGAGAGGATTGCCTGGGGCTAACCCGACTGCACAGGGCTAACACATTAGCCCAGTGCAAAAGTTTGCTATATTCAAAGCTCCTATGCAAATAAGCCTACTTAGGCAATCCGTGTGCAAACAGCCACATTAGCATCTCATTAAGGCCTGCTTAGCATACATTAGCATGAAGATTGCCCAGTGCTATTCCATGGTGCACACAGCTCCACCTGTAGGTCAGACTGGAACTACAGGTCAAAAACCACAGGCTGGAAGATGCCCACTGCTCCACGTGTAAGTCAGACTGGATGCACAGGCTAAAAGCCGCAGGCCGGGGTGTGCACACAGTTCCTCCTGTATGCCAACCTTCAACAAACAGTTTGTTAGCTGCAGGCCATGGGTGTCGGAAGGCATACGCAGTGCATACCTCACACCCAGCAGCACTGGAATGAGGAACACAGACACTCTGAATGGGGAACAAAGAGAGACACTGATCCCCATAATAAGAGACACATCCGCAAACATAGAGACACAAACCAGGACACAATGGAAACCATGACCTTCACATGTACCCAGGGTAAGAATAGCACCATAGAATAATATAAATCGCTGCTTGAAAGTCTTGATGTACAGTACAGTCTCTGTGGGTGCACCACTGTTCCCAGGGGGAACGAATGTAGGTCAGGGCTATAGTGAGAGGAACACAGAAGGATTTCCCCTGTACTGAGGGACACTGTAGAGGACTGTATAACTGTGGGTATGTGTCTATCTATCTATACATATAATATACTATGTGTGTGTGTGTGTATATATAGATATATATATATACATATATATTCATTGCAAAAAATCCATTAATGCATCAGTTAGGATGAATAATATAGCAACAAAAGCAGGGAAATGACTCACCCCAAGGGTTCCCACCCCTACCACTCCACCTCCACCCCTCCACCCTCCACCAGCAGGTGTCTGGGTGTGCATTGGGGTCGATGGCCTAACTCTCACCCCATTCCATGTGTAAAGAAGCTGAGGTGGTGCAATACAGGAGAATGGGGTGAAAGTTAGGCCGATTACTCCAATGCACACCCAGACACCTGTTGTTGTGTGGAGGGTGGAGGGGTGGAGCAATGGGGGTGGGAAACCTGGGGGCAGGGCATTAGGTTTGGAAACCCTGACGCCTCAGTCCCCTACTTTTGTTGCTATAGTATTCACCCTAACCGATGCATTAATGGAGTTTTTTGCAATGAATTCCCTTCTTTTTCAGATAGTATAATTGTATCCTCATTTTGCTTTGGACCCTGCGCTCCTATCCCTCCATCCAGATAGTACAACAGTATCCATATGTTACAGTGGGAGTGCAGGGTCTGAATGCTCCCATCCCTCCACAGATGCCCATATGTATCTAGCTGTAGAAACACAGGAGTCTCTGGCCCCTTCGCTTCCACACATAAAGTTATGAGCAGGCATAGCGAAATCACAACAAACAGTCATAACTGTGCCATCTTAAATAATTTTCACCCCAAATGTTCAACATAACCTTCTTATCACTTCACCACATGTACCCGGTACAGAACACTTTCAGATCCCTGTGAAAATATAATTCTGCGTAACTGTAACTGCATTTTGCACCACAGGTGCACAAAAACATTTCTAGCAGAATTTTAAAAAATAACAGCTGTACTATTCATGAGGTGGTGTGATAAATGATAATGTTGAAAATCTGAAGTGAAAACAAGAAAAATTGGCAAAGTGACAAGTGTGCACAGCAACTGCGCAATGCACACTCGTAACTCTGTCATTTTATGGAATTTTTCCACCAAACTGTCAACATGAGTTTTTTGGGACCTCCCCTCATGAATAGTTGCACTGTGATTTTGTTAATCCATCCCAAAAGCTGATTTTGCACAGCGATTGCATCATTCTGCACCACAGGAGCAAAAACACATTTTAGGCAGGATGTGAAACATGACAGCCATACTGTTCATGAGGAGATGTGACAAAATGGCAATGTTGAAACTCTGGGGTAAAAATATTAAAAATCGGTGAAGTTATGAGCGTGTGTAGAAACTGAGCAATGCACACTCATAACACAGTCACTTTTTGGAATTATTTCTCCAAATATGCAACATGGGCTTTTTGGGACCAAAGATCCAAGATGGTGGCCACGCTGGGCTGGTCTCTGGCAGTAGCTTAGTTTTTGTTTTAATTTTATTTTATTTAAGCACATTTTATGCCTTACGTTTTTTCTTGTGGCGACCCCTCGAAGTGTCTCCTACTACCCCTGACTTTGATGTTGTGGAATTATAGACTGCCGGCTTGCGGTTGAGGTCTTCGGTTCCCGGGATCTATGGACAGCTTGTTTGTGGGACAGAACTGCTGGACAAATGTTCGTATTTGTCTGGAGACTGTTTGGGCTGCTGTTTTTACGTCAGTTCTCGGGGTGGTCTTTGCTACACTTGGTCCCGGGGAGTTTACTGCTCAAGTGCTGGTCGAGTCCTGCCAGTAGTTTTTGGGAGCTGGTAGCATATGTATCCTGGGGATTTATAGCGCTAAGAAGAGTACGAAGATTGAGTTCTTAGTGATCCCAGAATTTGTATGAATTTGTATGACTTTCATTATTTATTAATCTTCTTTTTGCTCGCTGGGAAATTTGTTATGATTATATGGATTGTTCTGGACTGGGACTGAAGGGTGGGTGGCCAGCCACTGGAGTAGGCGTCTACCCAGGAGGCTGGGCTCAGTCAAGCTGGGGAGTCGGCGGTAGGGACCCAGGTTTCTCCCAGGCCCCTTGCTGACTAGCCAGAGGGCGGACATAGATAAGGGGTTGAGGTGGTGGAGCTGACTCTTCTGGTGGTTGGGCTGCTACAAAGGGTCCTTAAAGTATCCAGCGTTTAGACTCAGACTGCTACTGAGGCCTTACATCTTTTTAAGAAGAACTTTAGGTTGTTTTCCCCATTGGAACCTGTTTTCCGGGACAAAATTTGCTATTTTGTACTCCAAGCAGTGAGAGTGCCCGGTTTTGAGGGCATCAAGGGAGTGAGAGTTCCTGGCTGCTCACAAATCTGTACTGTTTATTTAGTTTATGTTGGAAATTTTATTTTTATTTTTCGTGCAGTGAGAGTGCTCAGTGGGTTAGGCATTCAGGTAGTGTGAGGACCTGTGTGCCTAGCTAATTTATATTGTTTGATTATTTTATGTTGGATGTTTTTGTATTGTTATTTATCTGTTTTATATTTCTTATTTCAAATTGTGATTTTTATTTTATTTTCTGTTTTATGAATGAGAATACCTTGTGAGAGGAGGGATACCTATTTTATTATGTGGATGTAGTTTTGTTCCTTCTTCTTTCCTGAAAGCAAGTTCAAATGGTGACCTAATTTGAGTTAATTTGATTCGAGTTAATTTATTTTTGTTTAGTTTTTTAGCTTTAGTTATTTTAATTATTTGGATTTGGATTTAGTTTTTTATATTAGTGACTACAAGCTAGAGTAGAAGTGCATTGACTCTTCTTCTGCCATGTTGGAGGATTGGGATATGTATCACTGTCCCACCCCCCAGGTCATGCGCTATTTATCCCTCGCTCTTCATGCCCTCTGCCCCTTTTTTCCCCCACTGTTGCTTTTTTTCATCTATCAACGCTTTTGGGCTTTGGGCATTGTCCTCAGGAGGGTGGGGTGGGGCGGGGGGTGTGAACAGCGGAGGGTGGAAGGAGGGGCATTCTCGATTGGGGTGGTCAGCCCAGAAGACGCCCTGGGGTGAAATGGAGTCTAGAACATGGGCCTCCTTGTCTGGTCTCCATACCCAAGGGCACCACCATAAATGGTGGGCAGGTGGCCTGGGCATCCCTGGAGTTCTGTCCAACTTGGGCTGTGTTATGCAATGCCAGATCCATTGTGAACAAGAATGCTATTGTTGCAGACTTGGTGGGTACAGCGGATCTTGCTTGCATCACTGAAACCTGGCTGGATGGCAATGCTGGCCCCATACTTGAGGCGGCAGTTCCAGATGGGTATTTGGTGATACACTGACCGAGACTGGATCACAGGGGAAGGGGGTTGCAGTCTGTTTCAAGACCAAATTGGATCTCACTAGTGTCCCAGTTGAGGAGACCAGATCATTCGAATGTGTCGTTGTGGCAGGTGGGGGCTATAGGCTGGCTCTCGTCTATCATCCACCCAGAGACGAGAAGCTATTCCTTAAGGAAGTGCCGGACTTCGTGGTCGACCTGGTGTTTGAGTCACCCAGGCTGATGGTCCTGGGTGACTTCAATGCCTGGATCGACGACGAACTCTCGCAATTTGGACAGCACTTCCTCCAATTGATGAATTCACTGGGCCTCTCACAGGTGGTTACCTCTGCCACTCATAAACATGGCCATTCCCTTGACCTGGTCTTCCTCCTGGGGATGGAGGCCTCCGACGTGGGGGTGGAACCTGTCAGATGGTCAGACCATTACACCGTGAGATTCAATTTTTTGCACCCCTCTTCGTGGGCCAACCCCTGTGGAGATGGTCAAGTACCGCCCTTTACAGGATGTGACTCCCGATGGTCTAACTGCAGTGCTTGATCTATCAGGATTTCCAGTGGCAAGCTTGGATCCAGAGGTTTTGGTCCTGCCTTATAATAAGGCCATTACCTCTGCTCTGGATTCCATTGCTCCAGTCCGTGTGCGTCCTCTCTCCCTTCGCCCTCGGTCGCCATGGTTTGAAAGGGACTTGAGGGAGCGACTAGGACGCAGGTTAGAGCGGTGCTGGTGGAAATCTGGCTTAGAAGCCTACCATCTTAGACTGCTAGAGCATTATCGACTCTATCGGTCAGCAATTTCCCATAAGAAGGCAGTATCCCTGTCCGGGGAAATTGCTGCCACTCAGAACCAACTGACCCAGCTCTTTCGAACCGTAGACAGGCTGTGTAACCCAGCCTGTCTACAGGTTCGTAGAGCCTTTTCACAATCACAGTGTGATGAGCTTGCTTGGTTCTTTGTGGATAAGGTGGACAACATCAGGGTGGAGACCCACGCAGTGCTCTCTATGGGAGTTGCCATGGACCAGCCCCTGGTCACTATCCCTCTTTTTTCCTGGAGTTCCTTCGAAAGGCCGGAAATTGTGGATGTTATGAGGATTGTCCAGGGTATATGCACTACATGCTGTAGTTTAGACCCTAGTCCTGCAGTCCTGATAATGGGCTGTGGGGATGTTATCATCCCGGTTCTGGTGCAGATAGTCTGGTGCTCACTTGACTCTGGTGAGTACCCCTGCTCCCTGAAGGAGGCAGTGGTGACACCAGTGTTGAAGAAGGCGTCTCTGGACCAACACTCTCGCTAACTACAGGCCAATTTCTAACCTTCCCTTTGTGGGGAAGGTAATTGAGAAAGTAGTGGCTGCTCAGTTGAACAACCATCTGACCATCCATAGCATCTACGACCCTCTTCAAACTGGTTTTTGAAAGAGGCACAGCACCGAGACTGTGCTGGTTTGGGTGCTCAATGATCTCTTGATGGCGAGAGACCAGAAAAAATGGTCCATTTTGGTTCTGCTTGATCTGTCATTAGCATTTGACACCGTTGACCATGGGGTGCTGCTTGAGCACCTGAGATGCATCTGTGGGCTTTCTGGTTTGGTCCACAGATGGTTTATTTCTTTCCTCACTGGTAGAACTCAGATGGTGATGTTGAGGGTGTTTTCCTCCGACCCTATCTCTCTGTCCTGTGGGGTGTCTCAGGGCTCAGTGCTGTCTCCCATGTTGTTTGAGGTGTACATGCTTCCCCTCAGAGACATTGTAAGACAGTATAGGCTGGAGTTTCACTGTTATGCCGATGATACCCAGCTCTACCTGTCTTTTGCACCAGACCAGGATGGAGCACTCTCGGTGTTTAATAACTGCCTTGGCAAGATCCAAGGTTGGATGAGGTCCAGCTGCCTGAAGTTGAATTCTGGGAAGATGGAGGTGATGGTTGTGGATCCTGGTCACCGGATAGGGGGGCAGGGAGCAAATCTCTGAACAGGTGCGTGACCTAGGGGTGATTCTTGATGATAGGCTGACATTACATTCACAGGTGTCAGCTGTCATTAAGTTATCCTTTCACCATCTGAGGAACATCACTAGGATCAAGCACCTTGTTCCGTCCGGGGACCTGCCTACATTGATCCATGCCTTTATGACCTCGCATTTGGATTACTGCAACTCCCTTCACTTTGGGCTTCCAGGGGTTGATATCTGCTGCTTGCAGCTGGTGCGGAACTCCGCAGCCTGGTTGCTGATGGGGAGTCCTCGTTCTTCCCACATTACACCGGTGCTGCAGGAACTGCACTGGCTGCCGGTTCAGTGATGGATCACCTTTAAAGTTGGATTATTGACTTATAAAGCCCTACACAGACTGGGCATTGACTACCTGAAATAGCCTCTGGTCCCTTACCTCCCGGAGTGACCGCTCCGCTTGGCTAACGAGGGGTTGCCAGAGATTCCGAGGATGGTTTTAAAATCTTATGGGGCCTGGGCTTTCATGTTCGTGGCACTGACCCTCTGGAATTCTCTACCCCATTGGAGCAGGGAGTGCATGACTGTGGGGGGGTTTAAACAAGCATTGAAAACATATCTATGGAATAAGGCATATGGGGATGGTGTTGAAGTGGATTGACTGTAATTGTCTGGCTGTTTTATAATGATGTTTTATTGTGAAATTATTTTAACTATGTACTGCGCCTTGACTTTGAAAGGTGCATTATAAATAAAGCTTATTATTATTATTATTACTTCATGGACAGTGGCACTGTTGTTTCATTAATCGGTCCCGAAAGGTGATTCCGTGCAGTAACAGCGAAATCGCCTTTTGGGACTGAGTAACAAAATGACAGTGATAGTGTTCAGGAGGTGGTGTCCCAAGAACCCCATGTTGAAAATTTTGGGTCAAAATTCCTAAAAATGGCTGAGATATCATCATAAGTTGACCCTCCCCCCCACTGACAGCCATTATACTGCACTTACCTTTGATTCTTCATTCTGCGGTTCGGCTTTGAAGAGCGCAGATGTATACCGGTCCTCAGAAGATGACAGTGCCAACCTCTGGAGGTTAGCGTGGGGTAAGAGGGGTGTGGGGAGGTATGTGCTCAATGGGAGGGTGGGGTGTGGGGAAGAGACTGGGAAGACAACGACAGACCTCTTCTTTTTCAAGTTAAAAAAAATGACACGTTGAGGGACGATTTTAGTTATTTACAGGAACAAACAATAAATAAGTAAATGTGGACAAACTGGGGTGGGCTTCCAGTGTGCCACATGAGTTGGGGGGATACATGCTGCCGACGGGGGAACTGGGCACCCTTGTCAGCAAGGCAATAAATAAATAAATAATAAAATAACTTTTGGGCACACTGCAGTGGGCTCCCAGTGTGCCACATGAGTTGGGGGTGTGAGAACATGATGCTGCCATGAGAATTGGGCACCCCAATGTCAGTAGATTTGTTGAGCCAGACTACAGAAGTATTGAAGCAGAATTCTGCATCAAAGTAGAAAGTCATTGGGGGATGGTTTTCTTTATTTACAGGTATAGATATTAAATAATACATTTGGGCACACTGGGGTGGGCTCCTAGTGTGCCACATGAGTTGGGTGGGAAATCATGATGCCAACAGGGGGATTAGGCACCCTCAACGGCAATAAAAGTGGGCTGGTGGGGGGACACTGGACTACCAGGATTGGACCTGGTGGTAAATAGAAGTTACACTTTGAATTACTATGGTAGTAATTCAAAGTGTCACATTGAATTACTTCAGATTCCACCATGACTTACCGCATGCTTTTTGCAGGCAGCATTTAGTGCCACGCTACCGGTGACACAATAGCCTGTAGTGCGGTGCTACTATTTTGAATAAGCCGGTGTGCCAGCATTCATGGCCACTCTCCTACCTCAGGGGCCAGATAGTCAAAACTTTGCCCTGAGGTTGAATTATCACTGCCCGGCATGCTAAATTAGCCCAGAACCAATAGCCTGCTATATTCAAAAGGGATAGCCCCGGTGCTAAACCTGCTGAATATAGCATGCTAATGAAGCTGGCAAACTGGGCTGGGAGTGCAGTGCAAAAATAGCCCAGGAAAAAGACAGCTCTGAATATAGCACCCGGAGAAGTGCAAACCACAACAGCAGCCCAGTGCACAATGACATGAAGGAAGGTAAAGGTAAACTATGTAGCCAATGTGTGTGCTAGCAAAGGAGTGGATTCATTAAAGCTACAAGCACCAGTGCATGTGAAGTACTGCAGAAATGTATCATGTTTCTGAATCATTTACATGATTCAGACACACTTACGCAAACTTTGCATGGAGCTAAGACATTTACCTAGCGCTATCATGTTTGCCCGGGACAAAATCTTGCTATATTCAAAAGTGACATGCAAATGAGCCTACTTAGGCAGTCTGTGGGCAAACATCCAAATTAGCATCTCATTATCTCCTGATTTGCATGCAGTTTGCCCAGCACTATTGCAGGGTCCCACAGCTCCACCTGCAGGTCAGTCTGGAAGTACAAGGTCTGGCTGGGTCAGCCCACAGCTCCACCTGTAGGTCGGTCTCGAAGTGCATGGTGGTGGCTGCAGGCTACATTTGTACAGAACTGCATAGAATATTGTGCCCCAGGGGACTACACAGCACAGGCACAGGTGGTGGTGCTGCATGCAATAGTCACACTGTAGTCCCTGCTATAGTGCACAGAAGACACTACAGTAACAAAGAGGCCAGTAGTGTGAGGGACACAGCAAAGCATATGGTATGTAAGGCATCAATGACTGCTGCACTTTGCACAGTGATAGGCCCACCTTGCAGGTGTGTACTGACAGTGGACATTACTGTTATGCTGTTGTGCCACCCACAGATGCTGCACCACTAGCATGGGATACTCAAAGTGACATATACATGGCTGGCTGCATGTGCTGTGGTGTCTGTACTGATGTGTAGTATGTGGCTGGAGCGGCACATACCATCAGACAGGCACACTAGTGTTGGAGTATTTACCTACACTGGACCATTTGCACTGCGTGGATTGTCCCAGCCTTGTTGCAGCACCCAGTATGTAGTGCAGCCTGGACACATATATACCCTTCCCTCAACACCCTCCACACCACCAGTGCTGCATGTCTGTGTTGGATTCTGTTGGTGTCCACCGGAGTGTGGTCTGCAGATGTGTGCTGTATGGACACACTGCCATGGTGTCCACTGGGTGCCAAGTCACCATTTAATGTCTGGCATGGCTGGGACTGATGGCAGATGATGGCAACATAGGAGGTGTCATCCATGTGCAGCATGTTTCTTCTATGGTTTCTTTCTATGTTTAATATTTACTGGTTAGAGTCAATAAACCACTGCTGGCAGACCCTCTCAAACTCCAAAATTCACACTTATGAATTACAGAGTTCCATAAACCATGGTTTTATGTCACGCAAAGTCATGCAAAGCCACAAAGTTGTGCAAAGCTGGTTTGTCCAGAGTTAAGACTACCTTTTTCTGGGTGGTAATTTGCACCATGCAAAGCATTGCGCAAAGTCGCGCAAAAACACTTTGCGCGGAATTAATGCACTGAATGTAGCACTACACCTGTATTCATGCAAACGCTCCCTCTTTTTGGCCCTTGCATACATCTTACTTTTACCTGGTGCTAATGCAGTTTGCCTGTGCTAGTTGGCCTTTTGAATATAGCGGACCTGCGCAAACCCGGTGCAAACTAAGTGCAAACAGTTTGCGTCCAGCACAAAATTTTGAATATCTGTCCCCAGAGCTTATAAAAACTCTAACAAGCACTGCAGCCTATTAAATCTCTTACTGCCGCAGACCTACTCTGACATCAGATGCAGGTATTATGGGATTTCTGGTAACAGCAAATGTCTGCTTGAGAGTCAGCAAGATCAGTCAGATACAACCTAATATATAGCAGTAAACAGTAGGTAAAAAAAAAGTTTTTCCACGCAAACACAGCACAGCCCAGAATCATGGATGACAAACCCATGTTATTCCCACTTTGGCAATGATTGTAAAATGCAACATGCGGATAATAACAATGAAGTGACTAGTCCAGGAGTTCTGCTGTCAATGTTTGCGATAACCTCAATATCATGGTAGCAGATAGAGACATGCTAAGGAATCAGAATTACACAGAGTCTTCAATGATAGATTTGGTCAGATCGAGTATAACTGTAGTTTTATGTGAATGTGGTGTGATGATGTACTTCATTACTCCAAGACTGCTGTTAAACATGATGTGCTGTGAAACATAATGAGTTTAATGCATCATATGCAAGCTGCTGTAAAGAGGTCATTATTCCTGCAACTCCCCAGCAATTTGCTCATTAGAATGTACTGTACAAATGGGTTCCTGTAGTGTTGTGTATATTTGGAGTTTGAAATAGTGCATTCATCTAGCCATGGTTCAGGCAAGGACCTTGCAAAAATATTTTTAGCAAGGATCGAAAGGCCGCTTTTTTGTCTGAAAATTAAACTGGAACAATAAATGTGACTCTAACAATATTGCTTCACATTGGTTATAAGAAAAGCAGTCTATGGTTAATTGAGTTTAAATCTTGGTGTGGTGACAGCACCTGAAACAGAATTAAGAGGCAAAGTCTAAGTTTAATTGTGTTGTTGGCAAGAAAATAAATCTTTATTATTAATATTTTTCCATTGTTATGTACTTTTGCCACTGAAGATAGCACTATAGTAGGTTTATGTTTATAGAGAACTAGAGTGACCAGCCCCGCACTGGAACCCAGGCAGCTGGTGCCTCATAGGTGGCTAACCTCAAAGGGACAATGGGTGAGGATAAGGCAGTCAAAAGAAAAATAACAATGGATTACAACTAAATAAACCTAATGCTCCATTTATTGTGAGACAGAAGGACAATGTCGACTGCGCACCCCAGCTCTTTGACCAGAATGTCCTCCTCTGGGGGAAGATATTCTGGTAGAAGAGCTGGGGCCGGTAGTCAGTGTTCTCCTTGTGTCTCACAACAAATGGACCACTAGCTTTATTTAATTGTAATCAATTTGCTATTTTTCGTTTGAGTGCCTTATCCTCACCAATAGTTTTCTTTTTTATATAAACCCCTTTCAAGGCTCAGGTGCATGCTTTAAAGTAATGATTGCAGTGAAATATCAACAACATAATATCTAGCAAACTAATACAGATGATAGGAGAGCAACATAAGTATAATAACAAGAAAACTAAACATAAAATAATTACCATCTAAAAGACAACAGTCACAGCAGCACAATACTAAGAAAACAATATCATTGATTTAAGACAATATGGAAAATGCCTAATAAAATAAATAGATTTTTGTTTAGGTCTCAAAAATGACAAGCAACTTGTACCAGTGGATGTCAAATAGGAGAGGATTCCAGAGGACAGGTGCAGCCACTGCAAAAGATCATTCACCAGCCAACTTTAACATAGAAGGTGGCACCTTCACTAGCACCTGCCCCATGAACTTCATCACCCATCATCTTCACCATGAACTAATGAAAAACTAGCAGACATTTTCAATAGCTCAACAGCCATGGGGGTGGTCCCTAGGGACTGAAGGACAGCAGATGTGGTTCTTCTACACAAGGATGAGAAGAGAGATGAGGCAGAGAACTACAGGCCAGTCAGCTGAGGGAGGACTTGGTGGATTTCCGTAAAGAGAATGGGCTGCAGGACTCCAGACAGCATGGATTCATGAGGGGAAGGTCTCACCAAACAAATCTGGTTTAGTCACTCAATGGGCTCCCGTAGCAGCAGACAAAGGGCAAGCAACTGATATAGTGCATCTTGACTTCAGCAAAGCCTTTTACTCAGTCTCCCACAGGAGGTTAGTAGAGAATTTGGAGAAGAAGAAAAGATAGTGAATTGTGAGAGCTTGCTGAGGGGAAGAACACAGAGGATGGTAGCCAATTGGGAGTTTTCAGAGGTGAGAGAAGTGACCAGTCGTGGGGCCCCTTGTGAGGCAAAAAGCACATTGTAATACTTGAATGATGTGTCATTGACTTCAAGAATGCATGGGATAGACATAAGGGAACCCTAACAATAGGAAATAGAGGGTAAGCCACAGATCAATTAGGATTTCGGGCATATTTAATAGGCAGGGAAAATGAGCAGACTAGGTGGGCCAAGCGGTCCTCATCTGCCATCCGATTCTGTGTTTCTGTGTTTCACTGGGAAGGGAGAAGGTGTGCACTGGGATCTCTGCATTAACTGACTGCCACAACAAGCTGCACCCTCACTGAGAAAAGTGATTAAAAGTTTGTGAGTGAGCAAGAGTTGAGCTGCTAATTTTGGAGTTGTTTGATTTTTAGGAGATATATGGTTGTCTTCATTAGCAAGCTCCCCCCCAATCACCGACACATTGACTGGGAATTGCACCTTATTTAAAGTAAGCCAATGTAGACAATCAATCTTATTTAAAAGGAGGCAACTCAGGCACTTACATTTTAGATTAGGGACCCAGCCAATGGGTGGTCCACTGTGACATTTGGTGACTGTTTGAAAAATCCGTGTCAGAGCTCTGAAGTGAACACTAAGAGATCCCAGCCCCACTCCCTTTTGGGCTAAAATATGTAAGTAGCCTTTGAGGCAGAAAGCAAAGTGTAATATTTGAATGATTTGCCATGAGGGTGGGGGGGGGAGAGAGAGAGAGGGAGGGAGGGGGAGCTAGAGAGAGAGAGAGAGACACAAAGAGAGAGAGAGAGAGAGAGACAGAGAGAGAGAGAGAGTCCACTGGGTTATCTGCTTTAATTACTCTGTAACACCCCCTGGATTAAAAGCCTTACAAAGTTTCACACTAGATAGGATTGTTATACATTTTCTCACTTAACAAGGAACAGATCTGAATGTAATACAGCCCATAGCATTACATATACCACAGTCAGTGTAGAGATATATTACACATGACTCAGCTCGAGTACACTCAGTGGGATAACCAAATATTTCCTACAGTACCTCAGACCTGATAAAGAAATAGTGCCCTGCAGACGTGTGAACTACCCTGTAGACAGCCAGCAGATGTGGTACCCGTACTCCATGGTCCTCATGCACATGAGTCTCTCAAACTCTGAGATTGCTTGGTGGTAATGGGTTTTTATAGCACGGGAAACCTCTAGTTTCAGCTGGAACTTAATTCCTAACTATTTTACACCCACTCGACCCAATTTTCCTCAAATGTATTGGAACCTTAAATTTATAAAGAATCACCTGGCCACTTTAATTAAAGTAGACCCCGTTTTACCCCTAAATTATATCACTTTATCTGAGCTCCTCGGGAATATTAGCCCTCACTCCTACCCCCCCCCCTTTTACTGGACCAAGTTAAACTGACCCATTCACAAATTAAAAATCTGTTCCTCCACAAATTCTACATCTCTCACTTCCCTTGCAGTAGGGTGCATTAATTGAAAGCTTTCCCTTTTAGAAATCCTACAGCATGTGCCCTGGCTACCATCACAGTTCTCCCATGTGATGCTGGGTAAACAAACAGTAAATGAGGAAAATATCATGAAGGGAAAGGGGGAACTTCTGGTGATGTCGGCAGTTGAATGACAGCTTAACTCAGAGATCCACTTCGCCCTACGATTAATCCTTAGGCATCCACACTCTTCAAAAATGCAATCTCCAGTTAAAGTAACCTGCTCCAGAGGGCTACTCCTGAAAACTCCACAGATCCCAGTACCGAAGCTGAATTCTATCCTACAGCATGAAAAAAGAGGCTTGTTGCTGGAGACCGGAGGAGAGGAGCCAGATACAGAAATGGCGGGAACAGAAGAAGATGAATGCTCCCAACTTGGTACGTCCATTCTGCAGACGGCTAAAACAGTTAAAAAAATTGACAGCACCCTTGAAGAACTCATGGAGGATATAAATAAAACTGAGCATCACGCTGACCAGCTCGAAATTGGCCTCACCAACGTTATAGAGCAGGCTGATCGCCATGACCACCTCCTCCTATTCCTACTAGCAAGAGAAAGAGAATTAATTACTAAGCTAGATGATCCTGAGGGAAGGAGCTGAAGAAAAAATAACTGGGTGTATAGCACTCTGGAGGGTGTGGAGGATGGAACTCAAGATACAGTCACCTTCCTGCAAGGAGTACTCCGAGAAGCCTTGAATCTACCACCGAGCTACGATCTGGCTATTGACTGGGCGCACCGCTCACTGGTGCATTGGCCTACAAACCCAGAGGCTAGACCTCATTCATTTGTAGCCAAACTAACATCCTATACCACCAAAGATGACATACTAAGGCAAGCCTGGAGGAAAACATTGCTTACTTATGAAGACCACCGCATACAAATCAACAATGACTATACCACCCTGGTGCAGGGCAGTTGGAAAACCTTAAGGCCAATCCTGAAACAATTACATGCTAAAATTATCAGAGCTCAGATCCTTTACCCAGCGTGCCTTAAAATTGAGACGGAGGGGGCCTGAAAACTTTTGAAAACCTGGTAGCAGCAACTCCTTACCTTGAGAGCATCATAATTCTTGTCCTCCACCTAGCTAAGGAGTGGCTTGAAAAGGAATTGATACGATCGGCCTGGACGGTAGCCAGAAGATCACTGGTGGCAGGCTCAAACAGAAGCATCCTCCTCGATCCTACGCACAGACATCTGCGCCACGCTAAAGCATTACAGCTCACCAATACAGATAGACACTATTCTAGCACGGGAGAGAAGGAGACGATCAAACAACTCACCAGAAGCTTGGGCCTCCACATCAAAAATGAAATCCTGAAGAATCGATGCAGAACTCAGGACATTCTAATTTAAAAGATACCCCCCCCCCAAGGCACACCAGACCCACTCAAACCAACTATAAGGTACTGTACCTAGTGGGATTGAAATTGAGTATTAGAAGATGGCAAAGTGGTGGGGAGTCATCTCGAGAAGCTGTGAAAAGCCAAAACAAAAAAATGTGGAGTACTTTGAAAAACAAAAACAGGGTGTACATAATCTGATGTTCTCACTACATCAGGAGGACAACTTGGATTTTCTCAGCACTTTGGGGGAACTGTCCTATACACTAAGACTGATTCTCATACTTGTGCCCTTTACACTTGATCGGGCCCTGCGGCAGGACGAACATTGGCAGAGACATGCTATTACTGACTCATTACTTGGGCAAGGAAGAATAAGTAAATGGGAAGGACTCGACTTATTTTGTATTTAATGTACTCTGAGACATGCAAAGGGGCACAAAAGTTTGAATCAGGTAGTAGTGGATACACAAATAAAGAAGGGAGGGTGATTAAAATTAAAGCAGGAGATGGAAGTCATAATGAAAGCCCCCACTTCTCTTCCACTTTCCAATTATTAGGGCATAGAGGAGCACTGAGTCATCCGAAAAGCAAAACATGATTTGGCCGCTAATTCTTTGTTGACGCTGACCGCTTACCACGGGGAGGGGTTAAGACCCATGTTGTGCCCCTTACAGTGGCGATACTCCATACCACACTGGGGAAGACAACTTTGTCTGAGTATTACACCTCACGAGGAGCTTTTTCTCCTTACTGACCTAGGAAGTCACACATTAAGAATTTGGGAGTTTTCCCAACCGAACTGTAACCATTTACACAAAGAAGGGATTTAAGTACTTGTTTTAACACCTTGTATCTACCCTTGTAGGGAGCAGATCCTGATTCCCTTTTCAAGTTATTATTACCTGGGAAAGGAAAGAGGAACCCAGAGAGGGTTTCCCACCCATATCCCATTTGGTTTAGTTCAGTCTAAACTTCCAGTGGAGAAACTTAGAGCTGGAGAACAGTTAAATAAATTTCTACAGGTTCTACTCCCACCTTGTGGAGAAAGCTGGAGTTTTTCTTATAAGATAATGTTTTGAAAATGTAGGTTAAGTATTGGGTTAAATTTTCAAACACTTGAGAAAAAGGAAAGGCATAACGCTGTGGGAAATCAACAGTATTATATTTCTCAGGATGTCATAGAAGGTAAACTAATTCTCTTGAAGAACATCAGAAAATGTAGTCAAAAGGATGAGAGAGAGAGAGAGAGAGAGAAACTGATTATTGATAAAAGGCTGGGGAGGACAGAGACCTTCAAATGGTATATAGACCCTCATAGATGATAACAATGGCCACAATTAATACGAACATTTTATCCTATAACATTAATGAGGTTAATCACCCCATTAAACGAAAGCAAATTCAGAAATTTATTTGAACCCAGAAATGTGCAATTAATTTCCTACAAGAAACGCATTTAACTCTGAAAGAAGTATTAAAGCTTAAAAGTAAGGGTTTCCTGATTGTCTACCAGGCTTCACTGTAAAAGGGGAGAAAGAGCGGAGTAACTGTATTGTTGTCTGAGAATCTTCCATTCGAAGAGGTGAAGGTGATAACTGATACAGGGACACGATATTTAATCCTGGTGGGGAAAATGCAGGACTTGTGGGTAACACTGGTTAACGTACATGCTCCCCCCCCAACCCCAGGTATCCAACTACTTTTTATGCAGATCTGCTGCAGCTGGTGATGCAGAAAGCAAAAGGAGTAGTGATAGCTGGGGGAGATTGGAATCTAATCTTAAGCAGGAGTTGGGACTCTACTTCTGGTATCCCCACTATACAGAGACAAGTTGCAACCCAAGTTTGCAGACTTCTGAAGGATTCAGGAACAATAGATGTATGGAGAGAAAAATACCCCATGGCCAAAGACTTCACTTACTATTCACTGAGACATATACTCCAGATTGAATAGTTTTTTTGGTTTCGATAGGGATATTTCCCTCTGTCAGGATATGTGGGTGGGCACAGCCACACTTTTGGACCACCAGCCTATCTTTTTGGAAATGGACCTCCAGCTCCTTAAAAAACTACGCATTGGCAGATAAATATAACCTTACTAAGAGGCGAAGACATTAAAAAAGAAATACAGCAGATAATTAAACAGACAGTTGAAATTAATGACAAACCGGGCACTATAGCTCAAATACTATGGGATACAGTTAAGACCATGGTGAGAGGGAAATTCATTTCCCTTGCCTCTTTTAAAAAAAAAGAAAGGCTTAAGTGAATAGTCTTATAATACAGTTAAGATTTTTAGAAACACAACAAAAACAACATTGGACTGAGGAGAGGGACGCTGAAATTAAAACAAATAAAAATAAAATAAAATACAGGAGCTGAATAAAATAGAAATGAAATGGGCTCCACATTATCTAAAGCAGACATACTATGAAGGGGGGTCCTAAGTGGCAAAACAACTAGCCTACCGCTTATGGCAGAGGGCAGCCAAGGTCATCATAACTGGGATATGAGATCCAACCTCTGGAGCATTAAGACATAAATGGGAGCATATAACAGACTCCTTTGTATCATATTAGAGAACTCTGTATAGGGCTGAGAAGGTGACCTTGGTAGAAGATACAGCCAACTTCCTGAGAGGTTTGGGATTACCCAAACTAAGTGAGACCCAGGCACGGACCTTGATGGCCCCAGAGATTGCTGCCATAATCAAAACTCTGAAGTCAGGTAAATGGCCAGGACCGGATGTTTACAGCAGTGAGTTTTACAAGGTCTTTGCCTCAGAGGTCACAACCTTTTTGAACAGGGTCTATAACCTAATTTGGCTGGAGGGAGAAACAGTCCCACCATCCTGGAATTACACCACCATCATAGTAATTCCCAAAGAGGGAAAATATCTTAAAGAATGTAGCTCTTATAGGCCAGTCTCCCTCTTAAATGTAGACTATAAAATATTCACAGCCATTTTGGTAAAAAGAATAAATCCACTCCTGACATAAATTATAAAACCTGATCAGACTGGGTTTACTGAAGGGAGACAAACCCAAGAGGGGGTCAGGAGAATAATAAATGTTGTAGACCTGATAAACAAACAATGTACCCCTGCTTGCCTTCTCGGCCTAGATGCTGAAAAGGCTTTCGACCGAGTAGACTGGAACTTTCTATTTGCGGTCTTGGAGAGGTTGGGCCTCCGGGACCTTTCTTGGCCGCAGTAAAGTCCCTCTACGCTGCCCCACAGGCCTGTGTAAGGGTCAATGGGGGTATTTTGCAGAGATTTGCGCTGGGTAGAGGTACCCATCAGGGTTGCCCCATGTCCCTACTACTGTTCACCATACACATTGAACCTCTGGTACAAGCAATTAGGGAGGACCCTAATATAGGAGGATTTCTAGTGGGGGATAAGGAACATAAAATCTCCTTATATGCGGACGATGTGCTACTCTACATAACGAACCTAGAAAAGTCCCTCCCTAAGGTTTGGGACTTATTGAATAAGTTTGGTACACTTTCAGGATATGCCCTAAATAAAAATAAAATTAAAATTGAAATCTTAAAATGTTATTACACTCATTCCCCTGAAATGAACACTCTCCTCCCCCTCTGGTGGAATTCCCTCAAAATTAAATATTTGAGTACCTATATCACTAAGAACTTAAGTCAACTTTTTAGTACTAACTTTGACCCCCTCTTCATACAGATCAAACAAGACATTAAAAAATGGGAATTCCTGAACTTACCCTTACATTCGCGAATTGAAACAATATCTATGAATGTCTTACCTAAGTTTCTATACCTCTTTCAATGTCTCCCGGTCAAGATTTCTCCAGCACAATTTAAGATCTGGCAAATAATAATTATGGCATTCATCTAGGCTAACAAAAAACCTAGAATTATACCCAACTACTTCAATCTAATAAGAAAGATGGGGAAGGGCAGTCCCCAACTTGGAGGATTACTTTCTAGCCACCCACCTCTGATGTGCCCTTCTCTGGTCAACACCATGTTACCAGGCACTCCGGAAGCTTATGGAGATGGAGGTTATGGAGGGTACCCTTCTAGAAGTGAGAATATTCACTCCCAATTTATTAATACAAGACACAGACCTCTCATTGTACTCAGTTAGAAACACCTCGGCAGCTGTGCACAGACTTTGGGTAAAACATAAATGCCTTGGGGAGATGTGGCCACTGAGAAGATTTGCGTGGGATGGAGTCTTTAAGCTGGTGAGACAAGACCTTACTTTTAGGAAATGGAGCAGCCTGGGTCTGAACTCACTTGGACAATTTCTGGATGGTAATACAATTAGGGAATTTACAGGTATTAAAACACAATTTCAGCTGAGGAATTCAGACCATTACAGGTACCTTCAGCTAAGAACTCACATTCAGAACCCTGGAAAGCAATATGGCCCTATAGTAGAACAACAGGGACTGCAGGTCATTATGCAGGAAATTATGACCTCACGAACAAGTAGAGATCACATCTCTGCTATCTCTGGGGCACTTAGAAATAGAGGAGGGGGTGCTCGGCCCATCTCAAGAGCAGGTGGGAAAGTGAGCTAGGGGAGCACCTACTAGAGAAGGAGTGGGACACTGTTTTCACTCAGGCTCACTACACAACTTACTCCCAGAGATGGAAAGAGTTTGCCGGAAAATCAGATCACATTTCTTTATCACTCTGGCGGTGAAGAACAGATGGGACAGGGGGACACAACCCAGCCTGCTGGAGAAATTGTGGGGCAGAGACAGCTAAACACCTGCACATTCTGGGGCATTGCCTGAATCTGACCCAATTCTGGAGAGAATTTACTAGGGCCCTAGAAAACATATTCCCTTTAGAAGAGCCTCTCAACACCAAACATCTGGTGCTGGGGCTGGTCCCCAGAAGAGTGAAAAGTAAGGACCAGATATATTTGTGGAATATTCTAGTGACTGCTGCCCACAAAGCCATCACAAGAAATTGGATACAGACAGCCCCACCCTCACTAAAACACTGGAACAAGGTGGTCGAGGAGATTCAAGATATGAAGGAACTGACCCACAAAATTAACTCTAGATCCTCAGTCTTTCTAAATAGATGGACAAGATGGATAACGTAGTGTAAGGCTCTGAAGGAGACACTATTAGAAAGGGGGGCCCACTTGGATAAGTGAGGGATGGAGATAGTCTGACTGGAGAAATTTCCTATTGCAGGAAATAATAAACTGTCTGTACTGACATGTACCTAAATGAAGTTAGAAGGGAAGAGAGGGGACTGTGCTTGAGGACTCCTCACAATTACTAAAGAATCTATATGAAGTTATATCAAAGTCTAACCTAAGTAAAAAGCTATGAATTACTTGAAATGAGCCTGTTAATTGGAAATAAATGTATTGTACAAGCATCTGAGAATACAAATTTTATATGTCTGCCTGTAACCTTAATAAACTTGAATTTAAAAAAAGGGAAAGAGGGAACATGGTCAGTTAATGGTACTGCTGCCTGGAATCAAAAGGCTATCAGCACAAACCAAACAAACATTTGTCAATGCCGAATGTTTGCTTTCTGGCATTAGCAGTGGAAGTGCAGGAGTTAGACAGATGCAGTATGGGAATGGCATTGAAGTATTGAACTGACGCTAACTCCACCCTCACCCTGCAGAGATGGACAGGCATTGGGGTGTGCCTCTGGGCCATCGCCCATGACGGTCACGACATTTCACCTCACCCTACCCCTCAGACAATGACAAGTGTTGAGGTGTGTCTTGGAGTGTTTGGGCTTTATATTCACCTCATTCCATAAGGAAATACTCTGAAATGGGTGCAGTATAGGAGAATGGGGTAAACTGTGGCAGCAAAGGGTCCCAGGCGCACCTCGATGCCTATCACTGGCTGCATGGTGGGGGTGGGAGTGGAATGGCATGAACATTACTGTCGACAACCCCAAGTCACACCCCTGATGCCTGTCAGTCCCTACAGGGTAGGGTGTTATGGTCAAAAATCCTAATGCCCTGGGCATTTCTTGGTATTTTTACTCCAAGTTTTCCACATGAGCTTTTTGTGACCCATTGCATGAACAGTGACACTATCAGATCTTTAGGCGAAAGGTGATTTTGCACAGCAACTGCGCCATTTGCTCACAGGCAAAGACAGATTTCAACAGGATGTGAAAAGTGACAGGTGTACTGTTCATGAGGAGGTGTAAAATGGCATTATTGAAAATCTGGGTGAAAATATACAAAAACTGGTGAAGTCACGAGCGTGCGTAGAAAATGCTCAATGTACACCAGTAATGTAGTTAGTTTGGGTTTTACAGCAGATTTTCAACATAGGCATTTTGGGACCTCTGTTCATGAACAATGTCATTGTGATTTTCTTAATCTGTCCTGAACACTAATTTCCCACAGCAAATGTGCTATTCTGCGCCAGGAGTGTGAAAACACATTTTGTCCAGCTGTGAAAAATGACTGCTGTACTGTTCATAAGGAGGTGTGGAAAAATGTCAATATTGAAAATCTGGACTGAAAATATTACAAATTCATGAACTTATGAGGGTGTGTGGAAATTATGCAATGCATGCCCATAACAGAGTCATTTTATGGACTTTTGTCATCAAATTTTAAACATAGCCATGTTAACACTTCAGCTCATGAACAGTGTCACTGTGATTTTCTTAATCTGTCCCAAAAATTGATTTCACACACCAACCACACCATTGTACGCTACGGTCAGGATATTCAAAAGGGATGCGCATGGCGCAACAGGGTTGCACCATGCACAACCCACTAATGCCGTCCAGCGTGATATTGAAAAGGGCAAGCTGAGCTGCCCAAATCCCGATGCACTGGGGTGCAACCCTAATGTATGCAG
The DNA here is from genome assembly GCA_016271365.2 of Neoceratodus forsteri. Classification (NCBI taxonomy): domain Eukaryota; kingdom Metazoa; phylum Chordata; order Ceratodontiformes; family Ceratodontidae; genus Neoceratodus; species Neoceratodus forsteri. The sequence continues at coordinate 961,108,569 of CM028132.1, read as the reverse complement.
CACAATGGCAGGGGGTGTGCCCATGCATATGCAGCACATCCCAATATTTAGCCCGGGACGTGTGGCATATATGCCAGCATCCCCCCGCATTGTGCCACACAGGGAGGGGCAGAAAGATGTTCCTGAAAAACAGGGAACAAGTTGGGGACACCCACAGGTGGGCTGCCGTATTGCACAGAACAACACAGCAGCCGCCTGCCATGGGTGGCCACCCGACCTCCCCAGACACAATATCAGGGCACACAGCCCCCCTGGTGGTCCAGTGGCCCCATCTCACCCAATCACGGGCAGAAGTAAAAGACAGATCCCTGGTGGTCCAGTAGACCCCCCTCACCCAATCGCAGGCAGAACTAAGAGACAGATCCCTGGTGGTCCAGTGGACCTCCCCCCTCTTGCCCGATTGCAGGCAGTAGTATAAAATGATTTCATGGTGGTCCTGTGGACCCCCCATCGCCCGATCGTGGGCACAAACATATGGAAATACCCTGGTGGTCAGTGGTACCCCCTCCCCACCACCCTGCAGTACCCGCCACCCTGACCCCCCAGTTAGCGGCGAGGCGGCAGCACTCCGCCTGCCAACTGACAGCATACAGTTTGGCTGTATGCCTATAGTTCCTGCGTGGGCCCAATGAGCATACAGTCAAACTGTACTACCTGATCCCAAATTGTGTTCATTCACGGTTTTGGACTGTAGTAGGACGCCCTGCATGGCCACCACACAGTCAGATCATACATACAGCCAAATCTGATATGTCAGCCAGCAGGTGGCTGGGTGGCCTGCGGGCCAGGTGCTACTGCTCACTACTGACTAGGGGGGTGCAGGGTGGTGGGGTACCGCAGTGGGCAGATGGGGAGGGGTACCACTGGACCACCAGGGTATTTCCATATGTTTGTGCCCATGATCAGGCAATGGGGGGGTTTCCACTGGACCACCATGGAATCATTTTATACTACTGCCCATGAACAGATGAGGGGGGGGAGGTTCACTGGACCACTAGGGATTTTTATTTTACTTATCCCTGTGATCAAATGGGAGGAGTCCACCGGACTCTAAGGATTTTTGTTTTACTTCTGCCCGTGATCGGGCGAGGGGGGGGTCCACTGGACCACCAGGGATTTGTCTTATACTTCTACTCATGATCAGGTGAGGGGGGTCCACTGGACCACCAGGGATATATTGTTCATGTATGCCTGCGATCAGGTGGACAGGCAGGGGAACTGCAGGGCATCAGTCCCCGATGGCTGCAGCCTGGCAGGGTGGCAGGCACAACTCGCTGGAAATAGGCGCACCACATGCAAATGGGGTCATAATGAAATGCAAATGGCCCCATTTGTGCCTTACATGCATAATGGACTCATTTGCATATGAAGTTCTGAATATCGCTTTGGTGCGCCTAGCTCAAGTGCACTTGTGCTGGCGCATTCCCCTTTCCCATTCTGCCACCTGTGCCTGGCGCAGAGCCACTGCACCATGCGCAATGCTTGCACCCTCAGTGCCATATTCAACGGTGCTGAGCCATGGTGCAAAACTTTCTGTGGATGGCATTGATAAGGGTAACAAGGTCATGCCTTCCATCCAGCCACACATCTTCAAGTGGGGAATGACTTCAAGTGGGGTACCATCCAGGGTAGAGAAGACAAGGGAAGAGGGGAGCCTTGCAAGCTTATTGCTTGTGCCAGAGGTCATGAACACCATCTTCCTGACATTAGCCCAGAGTAGGTGGGACTGGAACCAGCGCTGAACATTACTGAAGTTGCACAGAAGCAGTGTTTCCGGGGAAGAAACTGAGGCTTTTGAAGCAAAATGTACAATATCATCTGTATAAATGTGAATATGCAAGGCAACACAAGCTGAGGGGAGGTCATTAAGGAAGATCAAGAACAAGGTGGGCCTCAGGATGGAGCCTTGGGGAACCCCAGACTGTATAAAGGGACAAGACATTGCCAATGTGGACTGACTGGAGGCAGCCAGGGAGGTAGAATCTGAACCATTTGAGGACTGAAGAAGAGAGACCTGCACATTTCAACTTATCCAGAAGGAGGGAATGTGCTACCATGTCAAAGGCCTTTGCAAGGTCAACAAAGATGGCATGGCAGCAGTGCTATGCACCTAGTCCATACTCCCAAGGATACAATCAGTGACAAGTAGTGGTAAAGAAGCAGTGGAGTTTTTTTATATACAGAAACCATACTGGAACAAAGAAAGGAAGTTGGTGTAGTACAGGAAGTCTGAAAGCTGAGTGGAGACAAGCTTTTCTTGCAGCTTGGCAAGAGTAGGGAGAAGGGAGATAGGTCAGAAATTGCCAGGGAGGCAGGGCCGCCACATTTGTGAAGAGGGAGAACACTGGCAAACTTCCATGACTAAGGAACAGAGCTGAATGAAAAACAGAGGTGAAGTAGGCGGGTGAGCAGGACAATAGCAGGAATAGAAAGGTGGAGTAGATTAGGGTTCAGCCCATCCAAACTAAGACCTTTGGAGAGGCTTTGGGATGAAACACCATATAGGGTCTCTAGGGGAGAAATAAGAGAGAAGTTAAAGCAGGAGATGGGGCTGAGGCAGAAAAACAGTGGACTGCAGAAAAGGAGGAAGAACACAGGTTCTGAAGAATTTGGTAAAGTAAGATGCAACCTGGGAGGGACTACAGATAGGGAAACTGTCCTCAAGAAGTATAGGAGAGAAGAATTTAGGAGAAGGATCAAAGAGAAAATGAATCACCTTTCAGAATTTGGCTGAGGACATAAGGCTTTTCTGGAGGTTGGAGGCAAAGTCATTTTCCTTAGTTGCCCTGATAGCCTCCGTGCAGAAGTTTCTATGTATTCTCCAGCTAAGGAGTTTCACTGGGGATTGTGACAATTTGAAGCATGACCTGGCGGCATCACAAGTCCTGAAGAGATCAATTACTGTAGGTCGGCTAAAATTCAGGGGAGGTTTGGCCCTCTTACACAGGACTTTTGATGGGGCATGTTTATCCCACATGTAGAGGAATTTAGAATGGAATAGGGAAAAGGCCTTATCAACGTCCATGGCAGTAAGGATGGGGGACCAGTCATTGGAAGAAAAGTCACGGAGGAGGGAGGAAAGATCAAACAACTGCAATGGCCTTGACCAGACAGATTTTGGGGGGCAGAGTGGAGACACATTTTTTCTGATGCAGTGGGTCTTGAAAAGACTAAGCAAGGAGCAACATCTCACAGTCTGCCTGTACCTCACTGTTTTCCCTTGCATTTTTATTTTATGCAACACAGTTGGTTTTTTAATTTTGACTTAGTGGGCATAGTTCACTGATTGTTTCTATCCACTGCCAGGAGGCTATATATTACCCACCCTCCCCCAAAATCCCACAACCCCCCCAGGGCATTGACATTTATAGCCTCATAGCACCTCCCATGTCCTAAAGAGTTATAGCAGGAAATAAACACAACTACCTTTACTTCTTTTTAGCTCAAGTCCTCACACATTATTAGAGGGTGCTGTACATAAAAAAAAAAAAACTTCTTTGAGACAGAACTTCTATTTCCATCCACACATCATCTCTATTGCTATTTCCACAGGCACTTCTATTTTTGTCCAAGCTCCTTCTCTACTCCCTTTCTAGTAACCTTCTTCAAAAAAAACCTTTTAGTTTTTTTTTTTCTGTTAAGCAGGATTTAGATTTCCATCCACACATCCTCCCTATTTCTGCTACAGTCAACTTTCACAGGTGCATTTTATTTCCGTGCACACTTCCACTTTGCCTTCCTGTTAATTCAGTCCAAGGAAAGCTCAGGTAGTTGTATCCCACAAAGGGTTTCACCTTGTGTACCATCCATCCTTAGATTTGCAGCAACTTTGTTTTTCATCTGTTACCCACACAACAATATGGACATTATCAACTGCAGATATTGTGGGACTCTCGTCATCATAGCTTACGTGAGGCAGGTGGGGCATTGTCGTACTTGCTCTGCACTAAATGATCTATACACTCAACTACACACCACTCATGCTGAAATATACTTTCTCAGGGTGCAACTCAATTATGCTGTGCAGCACTCAGACTTAAGGCACCAACCACCAACGCCACTCCCCCAGAGAGCTAGCAGACCAGGGGGCTGGCAGTTGGTAGAAAAAATAGAAAGCACAGAGAAATAACTCTCGTGAAACAACTCCAACACCAATCAAACTGAAAAATAGGTTATTTCCACTTTCTTCTAAGCCTACTGCCAGGGCAGGCATGACAGTGGAGAGGACCTTAACACAATGTGTGGACAAACAAACCACAACAAAAACCTCCAAGCAAAACAAAAAGCGCATCTTAATAATAAGTGACTCTATGATCCGTGGAGTAGAGTCACACATCCACCAAAGTGGCCAAACAGAAATTGAGGTTGGATGCCTCCCAGGAACATCAGCATGGAGGGACATAAATAGGATTGAAGGAATTTTGCGTAACACCGAGCGAGACACACACATTCTCATCCATATACATACAAACGACGTGGCCAGATGGTCAGTTGGAGACACTAAGCAGCATCTAACAACTCTAGGAGAAAAATTCACTTCCCTTTCATCCAAAGTCTCCTTCTCAGAAATTCTGCCTGTGTGGGGCAAGGGGGGGCTACCAAGCAGAAGATCAGAGAAAGGGACATTGTCAAACTTAATACCTGACTTAAAAACTGGCATTAGGAAAAAGGTTATGGCTATGTAGGAAACTGGCAGAACTTCTGGGAGAGGGAGTTCTTTAGATTTGATGGCCTACACCTTACAAAAGAGGGAACGAATGCTCTCATCCAAAAATGTGATGTCTTCATCAACCATTTAAACTAGAGGGAGGGGAAGGGGCATCAGCAACAGTTGCACTATATGAGCTTATGAATGCCTCTCCCCCATCTAAGGGAAATTGATCAGAACCAAAACAGGGCATCACAAGCACTACATGCGTCACAACTCCACACGGCATTCCAAACGTGATAGGGATGTTCAAAACATTAGGGACACAAACCACAAGTGGAGAAATCATGCAGCAAGCAGGACAAACCAAGACTGGAAGGCAATGTGTGTCAATACCCATAGCCTTCCAAACAAAATCACAGATCTCACAGCAATGACGACTGAGGCCAGCCTCGACTGGGTTGCTGTCATGGAGACTTGGTTCACAGAGAACCATACCTGGGACTCCACCATCCCTGGTTACACTCTCTTCAGGAGAGACTACATATGTAGGAAAGGAGGGGGGGTCGTTATTTATATCAGGGAATGGATGAATGCTACTGAGACCCAGGGAACACAAGGCAAGATAGAGTCCCTATGGATCACTCTGGGAGCTGGAAACAGGAAACCTATCAGGGTTGGAGTTATCTATAGACTCCTAAACCAGGAGATTGAAAAGGACAAGGTTCTCCTGGAAGACATAATCAGGATGGCTGACAAAGGCAAGCTATTGCTAGTCGGGGACTTCAGTCTACCAGATGTAGAATGATACACCTTCACAGCCTCCTCAGAGAGGAGTAGAGACTTCCTCATTGCTTTGAGAGGGGCAGGACTGAATCAAATGGTGGTTTCTTCCACCAGAGAATTAGCTATCCTGGACCTGGTACTCACTAACAGTGCCAGAGTATCAGACGTACAAGTGGCGATCAATCTGGATACCAGTGACTACAGGTCAATCTAGTTCTCCATTAGTAAGACTGAGGACCCCTACCATTCCAGAATCAGGGTGCTCCATTTCAGGAAAGCAGATTTCCTGAAAATGAGGGAAAGGATCAAGCCCCTGCTGGCAACAGATACCACATGGAATGTGGAGGACAAATGGACAAAGCTGAAAGATGCTATTGCGTCAGTCGCAGTGCTATGCACTAAACAAACCAGCAAGTCCAAAAGGGCAAGGACCCCCCCTCTGGTTTTCCAAAGAGGTAGCTACTATAGTTAGGGAAAAGAGAAAAGCTTTTCGGAAGTACAAGGAGACCTAATCTGAAAAGGATAGAGAAGCCTACAGAGAGGAAACTCAAGGAGGCCAGGAAAGCTATTAGGGTGGCAAAGGCCCAGACAGAAGAAAAATTGGCTAAAAAAGTGAAAAGGGGGACAAAACATTTTATCAATACATTTGAGAAAAAAGAAAGCACAAAGGAGAAATAACACAGCTGGCAAGCAAGGAAGGACACCTGGTGGAAAACGACAAAGACAAAGCAGAAGTTCTCAGCAAATTTGTCTTCACAGTCTTCACACAGGAAGACATTGGTAATGGTCCAGCACCAGCCAGGACACTTCCCCATGCCAGGGGAGCTGACATATCCCCCTTTACAAAAGAAAGGGTCCTTGAGGAGTTGTCCAAAATAAGGGTGGACAAGGCACTGGGCCCTGATGGAATATACCAGAGTTCTAGAAGAACTTAGGGATGAACTTGCCACCCCACTTGCGGACCACACAGAAGGCTAGCTAACAAACTGGAGCAAACTGGCATCAGTCACAAAGTAGTTAAATGGATCACAAGCCAGCTGCAAGGCAGGACACAGAGGGTTATGGTAAATGACACCTTGTCCCAAGAGGGGAAGGTGTCAAATGGTATGCCACAGAGGTAAGTACTAGGCCACATAATTTTCAACATATTCATCAGTGACATCGCTGAAGAACTGAAAGAGAAAGTCTGCCTCTCTACAGATGACAGGAAGCTCTGCAACAGGGTGGATACACAGGAAGGGATAGCAGTAATGGAGGCAGATCTCAGGATGCTAGAGGAATGGTCCAGGAACTGGCAGTTGAGATTCAACACCAAAAAATGTAAAATCATGTACTTGAGTAGAAGGAACCTACACATGAACCATATCCTGGAGGGACAGCTACTAGAAGCAACATCCTTGGATGTATTGGTAGGGGTATTACCAGTATGAAGCGTGATGTAATCCTCCCGCTGTACAGGTCCCTGGTGAGACTTCACTTGGAGTACTGTGTGCAGTTCTGGAGACCTCGCCTAAAAAGGGACATAGATTGTCTGGAAACTGTGCAGAGACGTGCCACCAAAATGTTGCAGGGTCTGCACCATGAAACGTACAAAGCTAGGCTCAGCCAGCTAAATGTATTCTCCTTTGAGCAGAGGAGGAACAGAGGAGACATGATTGAGACATTTAAATTTGTTAAAGGGATCAACACAGTACAAACCAGGAACCTCTTCCGGGAAAACAGGGCTGCACATATTAGAGGATACAACAAGCGCCTAGTGGGAGGTAAATTCAAAACAAATGTTAGGACGTATATTTTCACGGAAAGGGTGGTGGACCCCTAGAACAGCCTGCCAGTGGAAGTAGTGGAAGCCAAGACAGTCAATGAATTCAAACAGGCATGGGATTGACAGTATAGTCACCTTAGGAAGACAAATTGATAATGGGGGGTAAAAAACCCGGGCAGACTAGATGGACCACACGGTCTCCTTCTTCTGGCAAATTCTTATGTTCTTATGTCATACTGTGGTCACTAAGTGCATCTGATAGCATTCCAGTAGCAACAATCCAGTGAGGCTGAGAGGAGAGGACCAAGTCAAGAAGAGAATAGTTAGTAAAGTAGGGATTAAGTCAAGGAAAAAGTAGGGTTGTTCTGTTTATACATAGCATTAGCTGAATATTGTGGTAACTATATGTGTGGGACTATTTACTGTGGTGGCAATAGTTTTTAATTCTCGTTATCTGTTGTGTTTCTTCTTTTTTAGGGAGAATGAATTTATTCCTTGGTACCTTAAACACCAGGATGAAGAAAACTGAAAAATGACACACTCAAACTTTGAGTTTGCAATTCTCTGATTTATATACACAGCGATTTTGACTTTCAGTGGCTTATGTATGTACATGCTGGTATTATTAATTAATTTGATTACTTTCCCCTGCATTAGAACAGAAATTATGATGCAAATGTTTTTAATTCAATTATTCAGTTTATTTACATACTGTAGATATGGGTGCTGATTTATTTATTCACTTTTGCACTTCAGCACAATGCACTTTATAGTATTTAAATATTCAGCGCTTTCTTGCTTTTGCACTGTTTGATTATGTACCTTTAAGAAACTGTGTATTTAAATCCTGTACCTTCATTGGTCTTCACCTCCAGATGGCACACATGTACGTGCAAAACTGGTAGAGGACTACATAATCCATGTTGCATTCATGGCATCCATATTTTATTTAATAAAGTATTGATTTATTCAAGTTCCCTGAGGAGTGCTGGTATTTGTCTTTATCCATCCATTAAGTTAAGTTGGCTCTTTTATGAGTTGAGATAGATTAAGGGACTTGAGCCTTTCGATAGCTGGTTTGGCAGCATGGGAGAGCCAGTTGATGTCAAAGTCCCTCAGAAGAATCAGTTCCCCTGAGGAGGAGTGAGAGGCTAAGGAGGTAATAGTCTCAAAAAGAACAAAGAGAGAGGCTTTACGGGAGGCATAGGCTCCACCTGCAAAGATAGGAATGGAAGAGGGAAAGGTTAGCTTAGCCAGAAGAAATTTCTGTGAGGAGGGAACAACACCAATTAAGAGAACAGAGCAGGTGAGTCGATGACGGACGTAGTGGGCAAACCCGCCACCATGTCTGCCACAGCCCTAGTTAGTTAGTTAGCTAGCTAATTAGTTAGTTGAAATTACTCCAACCAGGATAACACCATGAGATGTAGCATCTTGTTTTGATGGGAGTCCCAGCAGTCAGCAGGTTAACATAGTCCAGCAGAAATAATTACATACAGGTTGAAGTGTACACAGGAAAAACAAACACGCTGTAAAGGTAATAAGTACGCACAAACAGTAATAAAAACAAGCTAACAAACTGGGTTCATTGCAAATAAAGAGCATGAACATTGTTATGCAACATAATCATGGTCAGTTAGATGTGGATTCAGGACCCAGACAAATACAAGGAGTTCTAAGGTGATTGAAAAGACTGAACTTGTAAGCTGGAAGCATCCCTCAGCTGGAAAGGGAGTTTGTGTGGTGTCTGGTGCTGCAAATACAAAAACCTTTCTACCAAATCCATGCTTCATTCTGGGATTTGAGATGGTAAGTGTTGCTGTAGAATGGCGTGAGCAGGCACTGCTTGCCTATGTGAGGAGGGCTAAGAGTTACTCAGGGGCAGTTCTTTGCGCACAGTTGTACAACAAAGAAAGTCAGTGGTAGTCAGGTCTGCTTGAGAGACTTGTCCATTTAAACTGGTTATACAGCAGGCAAGGATGGGTAGACCAGTCACAGGAGAAAATGAACCTGCACATTTTGTTGTGCAAATAATCCAGGGGCAGCAGAGTGGTTTTGTTTCCACAGCTGTATATAATATCTCCCTAGCCAATGGAAGGGACAAGGACGTGGGAGAATACCTGCTTCCTTACATCAGCACAGAGGCAGCATTTAGACCTGTAGAAAAAGGTTACGTTTGGGCCCAGTAGTTGATAAGATGTGATCAACATGCCTACTGTATGTAAATGATACATCAAGTCAGATTCCTAGATATTTGAATATGTTGACTTTGCTCAATAATGTTGACGTCTGATGTTATGATTGCGACTGGATCAGCTGAATGAGTTAGCAAGTTCCGAGATCCAAACACAATACACTTAGTTTTTGGTTCCATTAACAATCAGGCGGTTGTTGATTTAGCAGGAGGAGACTGCATACAAAATCAGATTGGAGTACTGAATGAACCTCAGATATTTTCATTGCACTGTAGTAGAGCATGGTGTCATCAGCATATATATGTAGATGACCAATCCTGCTGTGCCTTGGAAGGTCATTAACAAAAATTAGGAACAGCAGAAAGCCATGTATTGAGCCTTGAGGAACCCCAAGATTTAAGACAGCAAGATCTGAAGTTACTATATGCCTTGTATGGCCACTAGCTGGGTACAGTTATTCAGGTAGTTTTCAAATCATTTGATGGCTGGTTGGCTAAGACCAAGGGTCTTGAGTTTGAGAAGGAGCACTGCATGATCCACCAAGTTGAAAGCCTTGGAGAGGTCCACAAAGATGGCCCAATGAGGAGACAATTATCCATAGCTATGTGGAGATCATTGGTGACCTTGAGCAACACAGACATAGTAGACTGCCACTTCCTGAAGCCAGATTGCATGGGAGACAGCAGACTGTGCAGACTGAGATTCTCAGTTAGCTGTGAATGAATGCAGTTTTGAAGAAATTTGGAGAGGTGAGGAAGGACTGAAATGGGTCTGTATTGATTCAGATCCTTTTTAGCCCCTTCTTTGCGGAGGTGCACAATTCTAGCACATTTCAGACAATAGGTATCTCACCAGAGGCAAGGGAGATGTTTAACAGCATGGTACTGGGGCACATACATGATATTCTGCAAGGAAGAGAAGCTTCAGGTCAAGGGAGTCAGCACCAGCACTTATGTTTGGGTTGAGGTCCTTTAGTGCTTTGAGGATCTCTGTTGTAGGAATTTGTTGGAAGTTAAAGTTTGGCAGATCATGTGGGTCAGGCTCTGAGCTGCTTGATGAGAGACCACCCATGGATGGCACCAAGTGATCCTGGAGCTTTGCAGAGATGTTGAGGTTAGTGACATGGGCGTAAAGGCATTCACAATGTGTGGAAGAGAGGTGACAAGGTCTCCAGAGAGTTTTGGATTTGATCAATTTGTTCTTGGTGATTCATTTCAAAAAGGCTTTTAACCCCTGACCAGAATCTTCCTTGAATGATATTTTGTTTTCCTCCCAGTAGTTGTGGTAGCAGTCCACTTTTGCTTCAGATATTGCTGATTGACACAGATTCCAAAGTTTTATGTAATACTGTCTGTCATTCAGAGACCCTTTTTTTTAGTGTGTTCCATACAGCATCTCTTAGTAAGAACAAGCCAATAATTTTCTTCAACACCCAGGGATAATGGTGTTTGTATGATCTAATTGGTGCATATTTTTTGCAGACATTAAGAAATTCATTGGAAAAAAATTCCCAAGCATCAGCTACTGAGGGAATAAGGTTGATATAATCCCATTTTATGACAGACAAGTCTGTGTAGAAGTCCTCCAGTATAAAATGCCTGTACAAATGAGCTGTGAACAATTGTGGAAGGCATTTTTTTGCTATGCATTTCCCAGACACAGAAGGAGGTGTAATGATCAATAACACAATCTGAAAGTACATCAGCAGTTGAGATTCTCTCAGGGTGGTTAACAAGAATCTAATCTAGAAGGCTGTTGTTGTTTGTGGCATAGTTGAGTCTCAAGGGCAGTGTGATAGTTCAGGAAAGGTTTAAATTTGAAAGAGCATATTTTTTTGAGTCCTTTTCCAACCAGCTGAGGTTAAGTTCACAGAGCACGAACATCTCAAGGTGATACCGACCAATAGTAGAGCCAAATACAGTGCACCTATGAAGGTGATAATGTCACTGTCAGTGACTCTACAAGTGATCCAGGATTCAGTGACACAGAGGATTTCAGGAGTCTGCTGCGAGATCCACAATTGAAAAAGATCAACCTTAGACAGAAGACTTTTAGCATTAAAGATGGAAAATGCTAAGGCCTTTAGGGAAGGAGGGAAGGGTTTCTTTTGACATCAAAACACAACAGAAGAAGCAAGATATGGAGAAGCAGAGTAGAGTAAGACTTGCATTGACAAAGAAGGAGGGGGTAGGAGAAGTGAGATAGAAGGCCCCGTGGAGGAATTCAAGTTTTAAAGATGGGGTGGAAAGGAGACCCAGCTGGATGGGAAGAGGTGAGGGGACTAGAAAAGAAAAAGTGTAGAAGAGGTGGGAAGGAAGAGGGCATGTCAGGGGAGAAGAGAGGAGAACATGAAGGAGAAGGTTAAAGGGAGGTAAACAAAAACTAAATAGATACATATTAGGCAGTAACGAAATAAGGGCACTGTGGATGGTTAGGTATACTATATGGGGCTCAGCACAAAAATTGGGAAATAAATTACCATCTCTAAGTCAGGTAAGCCCCTTTTGTAAAGGAGGATAAAAAGGGTTGCTAGTTAATGGGATTGTACCTAGCAGAATTATGAACCCAGTGAAAGTCAAAGGCAGTGCACAATAAGTGGTATTCAACTACAATTACCTGTAATACTGCATTTACAATAACTAGAGTGCAGCTACAACAGTTCATTTCCACAAGCATCCTGCAGGAGGGGAACATAGGGAAAACTAATGCTACAGGGGAAACATAAGAGCAGTTTGATGTGTTGAAGCTTGCTGTGGATCAACATTTGTGCACTGTATCATTCTTTGTCAACAATAAGGCTGTCTTTCAGCTCTCTAATTACATGATCAGTGAAAGGATAAAAAAGGTTCCTTTTGCAATGTTACTTTGGTGTGTCTGCTGGTGCATTACTATGATGGGTTTGGCATCCACACATGGGGTAGTAATAGCTCAAGGAAAATTTAGTTATCAAAATTACTTGTGTTGGTGGATATACAAAATTACTTGAGTCAGTGAATGCAGTAGTTTTGTTTCAATAATCTTTTCTGCAGTCAGAAGGTTGCTTAATAACAGTTTTTGCTTCTTCAGCCATCTGAATTAGAGCACATGTTCATTTCTGCACAATCAAAAGGTGGTACGAACTGATGAAAGATTTCAACATCCTGCAGCACAACTTGCTTAAACAAAAATTGCTGTTAAATGCTAAAAAAACTAAGGCAATGCTTCTGACCCCGAACAACTCTGCTCCATTGCCGCCCATAGCAGGCTTTGTGCAACCACTTACCATGATGCTTGGCGAACCTCTCGACTATGTTGTTAAATTTAAATACCTTGGAATGTGGATTGACTGCCATCTGTCCTTCTTCGATCATGTAGATGAGATCACACAGAAACTGAAACAGAGGCTCAGTGTATTCTACAGAATCAAGCACCTTCTCACCTATGAGGCCAAGAGGAGGCTGGTCCAAGCTACCTTTTTTCATTATTGGATTATGCTGACTTCATCTACACTCAAGCTCATGGGACAGCCCTAGCCAAACTTAATGTTCTTTACCACAGAGTCCTTTGCTTCGTTTCCGGGGCACCTTATTCTACCCATCACTGCGACTTGTACTCGGTAGTGGGTTGTCTGTCTCTCTCTTGCTTTCAGGGGATAAAGGAATGCTGTCCTTTGGACTTACAGAACGATTGCCAAGATGTTGCCCCAGTATATCTCTGACTGTCTGCCCCTATGTGCCTCAGGTAACTATGCCCTGAGAAGCCACTCTTATATCTCCCTAATGATACCGAAGGTAAAAACCCATTTTGGCAAATCATCCTTTAGCTTTGCCTTACCCCAGCTATCAAACAAGCTTCAAAAAACTCTAAAATTAGCAATTCTCAAAAGTCCCCGAATTCAAATTCCTTTATGCAAGACTTTTCTCTGAATGCTGTAAGTGCTACTCTTGATGTCCTTTGTCAGGTTCTCACACCCTGATATCAACCTCTACCTCCTATATGTGCTGCCTAAAGCATTCCATTCCACTCCAGGCTTCTTCTTTCTGTTTTATCTTAGGTTATACTTTGCTTTGGCTGTTCTTCACTCTCCCAGGGTATATAACATACTGTCAACACTAACATTACAGGGCATAGAAACGTATTATTCATTACTAATGTTACATGGGCACATTTTCCACTGTCTGCCTGATTATCTATCCTATGTATAGGTTTGTATACTTTTATGCTGCTACATTTGTATCTTGCTTAATTATTTATTTTATGTATAGCCTTGTATTTTTATTTGCTGTTACATTTGTGCTGCTCCTTATTAGGAGTAGTAGTGCTGTACCTGTGTTTGCATATGTATCTCTTTTATTTTTTCCTGTGTCATTTCTGTATGCCCAGGCCCACCTTGCAAATGAGCTTGCTCAATGGTGCTTCACCTGGTAAAATAAAGATGAATTGATTGATTGATTGATTGATGCAGAATTGCACCTACAGTGACCACAATTTAATGACTTATACAGATTCTGTCAACATATACACAGTTATATCAGTATCATTCTTAAATGTTGAAATTGTTTCCAGTAATGAATTTAAACCTGGATTTTCTCTAGGAGTTTGTATGATTAAGCCAACTAGAATAATCAGGTCTTTGTATTTCAATTTTGCCATCTTTGTGTACAGTAGATCACTGAATTTTTCAAGCCCCTCAAGATAAATGTTGCACCATTTTGCACTACTGCTAGTTATTACAGTGGCTTTATTTGTTGGTCCTATCATATTTTTTACAAGTGGGTTTACACAAGCATTAAATGTAACAACGTTTATCCCATGATCTTTGTATATGCAATGAACAAGAGAAGGAACAGTTCTGCAGATGATTTGTTATGTTTCCTGAAACTAACCAGACTTGTTGCTTCCAGAGTCATACCCCTTAACTCTCGGTTTATTAACATCCAATGACCAGCCATTGAAAATTGCTAGAAACATAAATTTGCAAGGTCCTTGCTTGTTGTGCAACAAACTTGAGTGAACTTAATGATGTCTTCATGGAGGATAACTCCAGTGTCATACCTTTCAATGAAATGCATACAAAATGTGTCTTGCTTCTTTTCTCTGCAATCACTTTCTTCATGAGCCATGGATGGACAGCCCACTCTTCTGATCATGCTGAAATTATTCCCCTTATATCTGTAGTGCATTTAGACCAATAACTTGTTCTAAACTAATTTAGATGAAGTAGAATTTTTAAGATCAAGCTCCTTTAGATATTTCAGTAAAACAGGATCATTTTCACTCTCTGCAAAATAATACATTATACACTACAGGAATGCAAGAGGTACAGAAATGTCACTTGTTGAAAACAAAAAAGGTAAGAAATCTGGTATAAGGCTAGTGCTTCATTTATTTGGCTGATAGGAGAGGACAGAACTATATCCCCAACATTTGAATCTCTGTGGGTTCTTTGTCAGGAACCCAAAGAGGCTTGAAGGGCTGAGATCTGTTTTTGCCCTGCCGTATTAGTCAAATTAATGTAGAACTAGCCTTGTACTGAATTTCTTATCTTTTTTGGTTTTATCAAGGGAGCACACAATACCTCCTCTGTTTCTGTATTGAAGTGCTTATAAGGTACTGCCAGTCTTAATGTGAACATGCCCTTCTCATAGTGTTTGTCCTGCATTATAGATATATGTGCTATGCATATATGTGAGAAGGCAGTAAGGAAGGCTGGGGGGATACTGGGATGCATAGGGAGAGGCATCAATAGTAGAAAACAGGAAGTTGTTGGCCCTCTGTACAGACAGTTGGTGAGACCACATCTGGAGTACTGTGTACAGTTCTGGAGACCCCATCTCTGCAAAGACATAGACAGGGTGGAGGCTGTCCAGAGGAGGGCAACCAAAATGATGCAGGGTCTGCATCAGAAGACATATGCAGAAAGACTACAGGAACTAAAGATGTATAGCCTCGAGGAAAGAAGGAGAGGGGGGACATGATAGAAACTTTCAAATACCTCAAGGGAATCAACAAAGTCCAAGAGGGTAGCATCTTTCAGAAAAAGAGATGTGCAAGAACAAGGGGGCACAATTTGAAGATAGAGGGACAGCTCAGAGGTAATGTGAGGAAGTATTTTTCACGGAGAGGTTGTGGATGCATGGAACAGCCTCCCTGAGGAGGTTGTGGAGTCAAGAACAGTGGGGGAATTGAAGAATGCATGGGACAGACATAAGGCAGTCCTAGTGGGGGGGGTAGGAGGAAGTAAGCTGTTGGTTGACTAGGATCTGCAGCTTATCTGTTAGGTAGGAAAATGGGCAGACTAGGTGGGCCAAGCGGTCCTTATCTGCTGTCAAATTCTATATAATGTATGGTAGAATGCTGTTACAAATAAAAATCCATACCAGCTGAAAAGTTGTTATGCTGCAGTAGCTTGTTGTTATGCTGCACCACGTACGTAGCTACTGCAGCATAACAGATTAGAATCTTTTAAGAAACGCTGGTGGCGCGAGCTGCTCACTCTTCAAACACTGAACAGTTAAGCAAGTGGTGTTTAAAGCATCCACACAATGTCGGCCGCCATTTTCTCCCATGAGCTAAGCGATCGTGAAAAATTCATTGAAGAGCAAGCTAACCAGCGAACCATTAGAAAAACACAAAGTGACTTAAGGCTATTTAAAAGCTTCCTGGCTGATGCTGGTGAGATACGTAGAATAAGTGAAATACCTGTATTGGAGCTCAATAATCACATAGCGGATTTCATCTTCAGGGTAGAAAGAAGTGACGGCAGCCAGTATGAGCCAAGTACCATCCGTGGCATAATCGGAAGCATAGACAGGCACCTAATAAAAGAAAATTACAGTCACTCAATTTTTCACGGCAACACCACTGATTTTAAACAAACCCTAGCAACCTTATCTGCCAAACAAAAATATCGGAAGAAACTTGGGAAGGGTAACAAGCCAAACAGGGCTGAAGCACTGACCCCTTCAGACATTGACAAGTTATATCAAAGTGGCACCCTGGGGCATCAAAATGCAACAGCTCTCCTGAACACAGTATTCTTCAATAATGGGCTATATTTTGCCCTTCGTACCGCAGAGCAATATGCACTGCGTTGGGGCAATTTGCTGTTACTGGCAGACTCAGATGGGCATCAGTATTTAGAGTATTTTGAGAGGCAAACCAAGACAAGGAGTGGTGAGAACCCCAGGGAAATTCATGCGATCAGGCCCAGAATGTATGAGAGCAAGGATGAACCACAGCGATGCCCTGTTGCCACCTACATCGAGTACAAAAGTCAAAGGCCAACACTAATGTCACAGGATGATGCACCCTTCTATCTAGCCCCAAATCTAAATTTCAAGGCAGGAGTATCGAAGTGGTATCACACTATGGCAGTGGGGGAGAATAAAATAAGAGCAATGATGTGGCAAATGAAACTTCAGACAGGACTACCATCAACCAAGCACATAACAAACCACTCCACTCGAAAAATGGCAATTCAGATGCTGGTAGACAGTAACATCCCACCTAATGAGGTACAGCAGGTCTCTGGGCATAAATCACTACAGTCAATAAACAACTATAGTGTCCTATCTTCAGAGAAACAGAAACGAAACAGCATAATATTTGTCTGCAGAAATCAACAATTACCACAGACGTCTACATCTCCATCCCCCAGCTGCAATGAAGCACAGTCCCAGAAGAGAGTGAAAATCAGCACCGCCAACCCACTGTCCGACCTGTTCAACTTTAAGCTGTTCAGCGATAACTGCATTTTTCAAGAAGGGGCTGTAAATGTAAAAATTATTAATTACCTCACAGGCGGTCATCAGCAAAACTGCAATGTGGACCCCGATGAATTGTAAGGTAAGTAGAAAACTCCCGTGACCCCTGCCCTAACAAAATTACTTCCTTTGAACTTTGACTCCAACTTCCCCTCTTATTTGTCTCCTCGCAGGTCACGTCTTTGGCTCTGGAGGTCATGGCAGCACATCGGCGTGGATCATCCGTACCACAATAGACTCATTGACAAATAGATTAAATGTCTAAGGTAAAAAAGAGTTTAAATACTGTTTTTTTTTTTGCAATGTGACACTAGCGATGGTGATTTCTGTTGTACACATCAAACGTGAGTAAATATTACAGTAACCAACTGTACCGACTGATCATTTCTTTCAAAAGCATGAGGGTAACTGCACATGGAATGTGATTTCAAACTTGAAATGCAATAGATAGGTGACCATACACTATAAAAGATAATGTATGGTCCTCTATCCGTTACAAGTTTGAAAACTCTTCTTGAGGTCGTCATGGCGACTGAACCTCTCGAGCTTCGTTCTCGAGGTTCCAAACATCGCCATGATGACCTCTTCAAGAGTTTACAAACTTGTTATGGATAGAGGACCATACATTATCCTCTATGTTTCTATGTTTCTATAGACATAAAATTACTCCTTTTAAGTATGTGACCTTGTATTGGAATGTTCTAATGACCACACAATATAGAGAATTCTGGTTGGGCAACCATGCACAACCAGCAAATACTGCTAAAGAGGGGTTCTGATTACATCAGACCTCAAGGGCAAAGCTCAAGAGATCTAGTGTAATCAGAAACCCGAGGTGGAAGCACCGGTTGGTTGGGCACAAGGTTGCCCAGCCAGGATTTTTTATAGTATATAGTTTTTTTTTGTTTTAGTTTTTTTTTTTTTTACTTTCTCCTGGTCTTGGCCCAATGGAACCTTTCCTCCAGTCTTGTCAGCTGGGCCCTGATGTAGCAGGAACCCAGCATCATGATGCTTGCTATCGGGAGATATTTTTGCCTTTGTTTTTTTTCTCCTGGTTCATCCCTTCCCCTGAGGATGCTGACATAGAGGACTTACATCCAGACATATGGCGTGCTTGTGCACACCGCCATTAAGCATCCACAGCACCCTCCCCACCCTGACTCTCTTGAGGAGCCATTGCGCCTTGCCACCCGTGGTTCCACAGGCAGCAATGCTGTCCAGTAACCCCCGAGTAGGACAGCATCCATTGGGATGCTCAATCCTTTCTCCCCCAGCTGACCCCTGGTGACCTGGGTCCGTTCCTGAACCTGGGTCACCAGCGTAGGGCAAGGTGTGGCATCTAGTGTCTCAACCCTCAGCACCACCAGGCCGGACTTTTGTTTTAGTTTTTATTTTATTTTTTTAACAAAAATGTTTTCACAGTGCTCTGCGGAAGCAGCAAACATGCAGGTGGTTTCAGTTCAGAACTTAAACTGGTTCCTGTGTGCATAGCAGGGCTGTGAAAAGCACCAGCTGCCTCGAGGATTTCTGATCAGCTGGAACATTGTTGTACCATAGAAGGGTACAGCTGTGTTCCATGGCCTTTGAACTGTGGTACAACACGATTTCAGATGGTATGTAAATCCATGAGAACAAACCCTCACTGTACACTATATAACAGTTTCAATTATCTATGACAAAATATTTTGTTACTGTTGAGCTTTTCTCAGTATGCTTTGGACAACTGTTGGCATATATTCTATTTTCCATGTGTGCTGTTGTAATAAAACTCTTTTGGAGTGACGTGATGTGGCACCAAGCATAGACATGTTTTTGAACTGCTCCAGCCCCGCTCCAGATATAGCTTTATTTTATTCACTTTAACCATGATACAACCCTGATATCTCAGATTTCTTAACTATTGGTGAACTCTCTGCAGCTGACTTTCTGATTATTCTAGTGAATTTATGGAGGCAGAATGAACCCTGTGGGACTCTGTCACACCCCACCAGAAAATTACAGCCCAATCTCTTTGCTGAATACAGATTATAACATTTTTTGTGAATGCCCTGGCTATTCAACTTCAAGTCAAGTCAAGGACACATTAGTGAGATGGGAGCAAGTTGGTTTTATGTCAGGTAGACTTTCTTCAGATCATCTTCGTAAACTTCATCATCTAATGGCCACATCCAGGAAGAGTAGGGCTTCAGTGGCCCTTGTCTCTCTGGACACAGAAAAGGCCTTTGATAGGGTTTCCTGACCTTATCTTTTTGCTGTCCTGCAGAGGTTTGGGATACCAGAGGATTTTATTGGTTGGGTTCAAGCCCTTTGCCAAAATCCCACAACTTGTATACAGGGTAATGGGGTCCTTTCGGATTCTATTAGTTTGGAGCGTGTGACCAGACAAGGTTTTTCTCTATCACCCCCCTGCTTTTTAGTCTGTATTTAGAACCGTTACTTCATAGTTTTCAACTTAATTCTGTGATTAAAGGTATTCCTCTCGGTGGTGCAGGATACTAATTTTCTGCCTATGCCAATGATATTTTATTACATGTTATTGACCCACACATTTCCATTCTGGAAGCCCTGAATGAGAGTACCCATTTTTCTAAAATCTGGGGCTACAAATTAAATATTGGAAAATCCATAGTTTTAGCTTTAAATGACAATGCTAAAACTCCCCAGCTCTTTGTAGAGTTGGGGAGGGGCCTAAGACAAGTAGCACACACAGTATCCTTCTCAGAGGTGCTGCCTGTTAGTGGCAAGGGTCAGGCGAGAGTACTTTGCACCATGCAGTTTAATGAATGGTTGAAAAAATGGTGTGGAGCACAGGGGTTTGGCTTCATTGGGGACTGGGGTTCCACCTGGAGGGACACCAGCCTATACTGGCAGGATGGTCTGCATCTGTCCAGGAAGGGAACAAGTCTTTTGGGCAGTCGGTTTAAATTCTTAATTGGCAGGCTTTTAAACTAGTCAAGGGGGGAGGCACTGATAAGCAGCATAAAAATCCCAGCCTCCCCCTACAAAACAGGGTACTAAATGAAAAAAAGACCAAGGTAGAAAGGTCAGTGGGGGATGCTGCTACAGAAGGTAAAGCCATCAAAAAATGGAGAGCAATGAGTACCAATGCCCATAGTCTGGGTAACAAGCTTCCTGAATTAGTGGCCTTGATGGAGGAGGAACATCTGGATATCATGGCAGTCACAGAAACATGGTACACACAGAACCATGACTGGGACGTAAACGTGCCAGGATACACTATCTACAGGAGGGACAGGGAGGGTAAAAGAGGAGGAGGAGTAGCTCTCTATATAAGGGAAGGAATCAAAGCAACAGAACAAAAGGGTTAACAGGGAGGAGAAGAAGCACTGTGGGTTAATTTGGAGGCTGGCAATGGCAACACAATCCGCACCGGGGTTGTATACAGACCCCCCCCGGGAGAGGAAATGGACAAGGAAATGATAGAAAGTATACTTAGAATGGCAGATAAAGGGGAGATACTACTGATGGGTGATCTGAATATGCCAGATGTTAACTGGAGTGCAGTTGCAGCAGCCACTTCTAAGAGTGGGGTTATTCTAGATGCCCTACAGGGGGCATGCCTTAGACAACTAGTATTGGAACCCACTCGAGAAGAAGAAGTCTTAGACCTGGTTCTCTCAAATGGAGATGGAGAGAGGATTACAGATGTAGAAGTGGGTAGCCATCTGGGAGCTAGCGACCATCGAACAGTATGGTTCACAATAAACACAGCAATAGAGTCAAGCCATACAAAGGCAAAAGTACTGGACTTCAGGAGGGCTGACTTTGTCAAAATGGGTGAGTGCCTAAGGAATGCACTAGCAAATGGGCAGGAAGGAGGGGTGGAAGAACAATGGGGAATAATAAAAACTGCCATCACAGAGGTAACAAGCCTTTGTGTGAAGCAAATAAACAAAACAAATGATGTAAGAAACCACTATGGTTCTCAAAGGAGGTAGCAGTGAAGGTTCAATAGAAAAAGAAAGCATTCAGAAAGTACAAGGAATCACAGAAGGAGCAGGACAGAGAATTGTATCAGTTAAAACAAAAGGAAGCTGGGAAGGCAGTCAGAACAGCAAAGGCCCGAACCGAGGAAAAGATAGCCAACTCAGTTAAGAAGGGGGATAAAACCTTTTTTAGCTACATCAGGGAGCAAAGGAAGACTAAGGGAGGGATAGTGAGGCTTAATAAAGGGGTGGGGAGGTGGGCAGAGGGTGACGGTGAAAAGGCAGAGATGCTAAACAAATATTTTTGCTCAGTATTTACAAATGAAGAGGGGGCGGTACCTAAAACAAACAATAGAAACACTCTGGATACTGAAGTTGATACCAGCCCATTTACAGAAGAAAGGGTTCCGAAAGAACTCTTAAAACTGAAGGTGGCAAAGCAATGGGGCCTGATGGGATTCATCCCAGAATTCTAAAAGAACTAAGGGAAGAACAAGTGACACCACTGACTACCCTCTTTAACAAATCATGGGAGGATGGGGTGGTACCTGAGGACTGAAGGAGGGCAGATGTGATTCCCCTTCACAAAAGTGGGAGCAGGGCAGAAGCAGGAAACTACAGACCTGTTAGTTTAACCTCAGTGATAGGGAAAATGATGGAATCGCTTCTGAAGGAAAAAATTGTCAAGTACCTCGAGGCCAGAGGGGCACAGGACCCAAGGCAGCATGGATTCACAGCAGGAAGGTCATGCCAGACAAATCTAATACATTTATTTGACTGGGTGACCAAAGTAGTAGATCAGGGAGGGGCTGTGGACATGGCCTTCCTAGACTTTATCAAGGCATTTGACTCAGTCCCACACTAAAGATTAATATACAAGTTAGCCAGCCTGGGAATGTGTCCCAAGATGATAGCCTGGGTAAAGAATTGGCTGGAGAATAGGACACAGAGGGTAATAGTAAATGGAGTCCACTCTGAAGAAAGGGAGGTTACTAATGGGGTACTGCAGGGTTCAGTATTAGGACTGGTCCTCTTCAATGTCTTTATAAGCGACATTGCAGAGGAACTGGAAGGAAAAGTATGTCTCTTTACAGATGACACAAAGATCGGCAACAGAGTTGATGCACAAGGTGGGCTGGAAAGGATGAGAAGGGACTTGGCAAGGTTAGAGAAATGGTCAAATGTATAGCAGCTTAGATTCAATGCTAAGAAGTGCAAGGCAATGCACCTGGGAAACAAAAAACCCAGGGGAAGAGTGCACAATGGGGGGTGAGATACTAACAACAACAAAAATGGAAAGGGACCTGGGGGTAGTCATATCAGAAGACTTAAAGGTGGGCAAGCAATGTGAGAGTGCAGTAAGGAGGGCTGGAGGGATACTGGGATACATAGGGAGAGGCATCACCAGTAGAAAACAGGGAAGTTGTTATCCCTCTGTACAGACAGCTGGTGAGACCCCATCTGCAGTACTGTGTGCAGTTCTGGAGACCCAATCTCTGCAAGGACATAGACAAGATGGAAGCTGTCCAGAGGAGGGCAACTAAAATGGTATAGGGTCTGCACCAGAAGACATATGGAGAGAGACTAAAGGAGCTTAATATGTATAGCCTCAAGGAAAGGAGGGAGAGGGGGGACATGATAGAAACTTTCAAGTACCTCAAGGGAATCAACAAAGTCCAAGAGGATAGCATCTTTCAAAAAAAGAGGTGTGCAAGAACAAGGGAGCACAATTTGAAGATAGAGGGGGGTGGCTCAGAGGTAATGTAAAGAAGTATTTCTTCACAGAGAGGGTTGTGGATGCATGGAATGGCCTTCTGGAGGAGGTTGTGGAGTCAAAAACAGTGGTTGAATTCAAGCATGCATGGGACAGTCATAAGGCAATTCTAGGGGGTGGGAGTAGAAAGAAGTAGGCTGCTGGTTAACTAGGATCTGCAGCTTATCCATTAGGTAGGGAAATGGGCAGACTGGGTGGGCCAAGCGGTCCTTATCTGCCATCAAATTCTATGTTTCTATGTTTCTAATACATTTTGGACATGGAGCTGGCCTGGGAACCGTACCATATTACTTATTTGGGTATCAAGATTTCTAGGGACCAGCAAATTTAATAAAGCTTAATTTAGATCCCCTGCTTTGATCTCTTAAGCTGCATTTACAGAGATGGGCCGCCTTACCCATGATGCTTCTGGGCCATATTAACACTATTTAAATTACTGTGGTTCCTCGGTTGCTTTATCCGTTATGGATGTTGAACCCCCCCCCCCCCACCAAGGAATTGGTTTGTTAAGTTACAAATGATCTTGAATGATTTTTTTTTTGGAGGGTATCAGACACTCCTATTTTAAACTGATGGCACCTAGGTGATTGGGGGGACTGCACCTCCCAAATTTGTTTTTATATTATGGGGCTCTTCACACCAGTAAATATTTATGGTTGTGTCTCCCAGATGCTCAGCTATATGATGCGAAGTATATCTCTTTGTGACTCAAAACTCAGCGAGACTTAAGCCAGGCAGAGGGTATTGTTCATAGGAGTTTGTTATATATCACTCCTTCTTAATTGCCGTGGGTTTGTGTGGTACCCCAGTACATTGGTCCCTCTGCACCCATGTTCTGCTGGCCAAATATTTGGGTCTCCACTTGATAAGAGATACCTCACAACCCTTTATAGGCAACCACAAGATGCATATTGGCCAGTCCCTGATCTTATTGTCTTTTTGGCCCTTCTCTGTTCCTCCTTTGATAGATTCTCTTCTGAATGCACAGGTTTTTCTTTCCTTTCCTAAATTACTGTACATAAAAATATTGAATTCCTTCTTCTTATTGTTTTAAATACTGATTATTAACATATGCTATCAAAACTCATTTAGGTCAAGGACCTTGGACTCGTCAAGTGGGATCTACGTTAAACAACCTTGTTCACATTGTGGAGAAGCCTCACTCCTTTACTGGCCTCTAAAAAGCTTTTCAAATTTTAGATCTTTGTATGCCTTTTGGGCTTTGTTATTATTGACAATAGACCTTGGGGTCCTCTTGGGGTCCTCTTGGACCCCAGAAATGTGGCAAATAGTATGGCAACATCTTTATACATACATTAAACAAGACAAATATAGATTGGTACAGTATCAGATTCTTCATAATTTGTATTATACCCCTCAGAAGTTACATAAGATGGGAACATTGCCCTCCCCTTCATGCACTAGATACAGATTGGTTGAAGGTTCTCTAAAACATATTGTGTGGTATTGTGTTAAGGTCGCCCCCATCTGAAATAAGATTAAGATTTTTTTAACTCGTCACTTGGGCTATATGACCTGCTTATGCCAGAAGTGTGTTTGGTAGGTTTGTATCCCTCACAGGTCACTGACCGAAGGAGAGGTTACATAGCTCTGGAGGCTCTTACAGCTAAGTTAGTAATACTATGTCATTGAAGTGATGAGGCAATTCCTACTATACAGGAATGGCATCTAGAGATACTACAGGTATTGAATGTAGAGCAACAGATTGCAGCTATGAATGATCAGCTGCATATACAGGCCCAGATATTCTAAAGGGTTGCGCCATGCGCAACAGAGATGTGCCAGTGCAAGTCCGAAAATGTGCCATTTTGCGATATTCAGTGGGAGGCAGATGCGCCCCCACCCAAATCACAATGTGCAAGAGCACAATGGTAATGAATGCATGTGCAACTGAAGGGGGAGGAACCATGCATAAATGGCGCAGTGCGATATTCAACAACATGCACCCTGCGCAATAGGGGAGCAAACGGAAGTTGCACAATAGTGGAAATGATCCAAAATAAAAAGGAACAAGTGAGAGGTGCAAGAACACTACAGGGAAGCCACATGTTGGTGAACTGCAGGCAGCCACACAGGCACACAGAAACTGGGACCAGGACAGGGCAGGAGCAGGACAGAGCACCTGGAACCACCAGGAACAGAGAAGGTGTGGGGAGCCTGTGCCACAGTGCAGGACAAAAGGGGGAAGTGCCACACAGCAGTGAGGGCACAGATAGTGGGCAGTACGGCCACTACAGGGAGGTGTTCCAGGTGCAGGGGGAGTAGCAGCAAGGACAGCAGGGGGAACAGTAAAACAGCTACCGGGGGGGTTACACAAACCAGGGACATGGCCAGTGCCACCATCCAGATGGAGGCAGTTATGAGGGGGGTGAGAAGGCAGGCAGCAGGGGGGCACGGCTGTGGAAGGGCCCATCGGCAGTATGCCCCCTACAGGCAGTACTGAGCCCACACCAGCTTCGAGCTGTACACTGATACTGAGATCGTGGGCTGGTACCGCCTGAACCAGGTGATCCTGAAGTGGCAGTGTGAGCTGTGCAGTGATGTGATGCAGGCACCCACATGACCGAACCATGCTATGTCAGTAGAGACACAAGTGTCAGCTGTCACGTGCCTGCTCACCACAGGTACCTTCCAGAGACCAACAGGGGACATGACAGACATAACCCATAACCCAGTCAGTCGCATCAGGCCTCCTCACCCAATTCCTCAGCGCATTGCTGCCACATGCTGCAGAGTACATCCGTTTCCCCAGCACACCGGCAGAGCGCACAGCAAACATACAAGAGTTCCACAGGGTAGCACGTATGCCTGGCATGCTCGGGGCAATAGACTGCACCCATGTGGCCATCCGCATGCCATCTGGCCCCAAAGGGGCCACATACATGAATCAGAAGGGGGATGCAAGCATCAACTGCCAGATGGTGTGCGATGCCAGGGGGCGCTTAATCAATGTCTGTGCCACGCACCCTGTGGGAGCACATGATGCCTTCATCTGGCAGCAGTCCACACTGTGCTACGGGTTTGAGACTGGGGACATCCCCAGTGGCCACCTAGTGGGTGAGTATGCACATCACGCAGGAAGACATGGAGCTTGGGAGGGGCATAGTCAGAGGTGACATGGGTACTGGCCTAGATGGCCCATGGCAGGGCGATGCTGATCACCAAACTAATGTCCACCCTCTACACACAGGTGACAGTGGATACCCACTCCGTTCCTGGCTGCTGACACCATACCAGCGGCCCGCGACCCCATCGCAGCAATGCTACAATGAGGCACATGCCACCACACGCAATGCCATTGAGCGGGTGTTCAGGATGCTGAAGGCACGTTTCCGTTGCCTGGACACATCTGGCAGTGCCCTACAGTACAGCCCCTCAAAGGCCTGCAGGCTATTCCTGGCCTGTTGCATCCTGCACAACATGGCCAACAACTGTGGGATAACCGTACAGGTCGAAGAGGGGGACAGCGATGGGGACAATGAGGACGCTGGTGAAGATGCTGATGGGCAGCCTTCCCTTGGTCGAAGGGAACCCCGACTGATCCGGATGGCACAGCTGCACTGGGACACCATCACAAAGGAGCACTTCAACCAACCCAGGTAAGTCATGGTGATATGTGCAACCACCAGTGGCAAGGGCACAACCCACAAACACGCATGGACAAACCCCAGGGGTGCATGTCATTGAGGGAGTTGGCCAAACATGGAACCGCACACACCATCAGGGATGGGCAAGGTCTAACATGGCGCGCGGTCACACACACACACACCCCCCCCACAAGACATGCACAAAGGGTAGGGGGCACGCCGACCACAACTGCCACCCCTAGCCACACACGTGTCCACAGACCACCACACCCAGTGCCTGTCATTGTGCATGTGTCAGACACTGGGCACCATTGCACAGTGGCGGACAGCGCAACGCAGGCATCATCATGCACACACCACAGCGGACAGCATCCAGGAAGGTGTGCGATGGAACGTGTGTGTGTATGTGTGTGTGTGTATATGTGCAGGGCCGGGTACCCCACCCGTGCATTGCACGTTGAACAACACAATGCACACAGGGCAGCATCAGACAGTAGCCGTGGTGGGAGACAGGTCAGTCATGTGCCACAGTGCCACGGCCACCACGGATGCATGGGCAGCCCTGCTGGGACCCACCAGCAGTGACAGGCTGACAAATGGCCTCATAGGGTGGCACCGACGGTCCCCCAGGGGTTCCACTGTGTGAACTCAACCATGCTCGCGCAGGGGTCTGCAGCACACCGAACATGTCTGTGCCAGGCATGCTCAGGATGCCCACAGCTGAACCCAGTGTTGACAAGGAGGGTGTCGCACGACACCGGGAATGGGGGGTGGACATTGCATACCGCGGTTTCTGCGATGCATAGGCAAATAACTGTGTGCCCACTGTGGCTATGGCAGCTGTGATTGTCTGTGAGCCTGTCAATAGCAGCAGTCACATCCTCCCACATCCGGGCCATCCCTGCCAGGAGCAGAGCGGTGTCCCTGCTGCGCTGCTCCTCTGCCTGGCATAGAGCCGCACTGAGTGGATCCACCGCCGTCACAAACCGCAACTGCTGATTGACTGATTCTTGGAGTACGCAGGTGTGCTCTTCTAAGAGGCCATCTGCCTGATCAGCATGCTGTCCCTCACGGTGTTCACAGCCCTGATGGGCAACACCCCTTGAGGGTGGGCACTGCACACCAGGGCCAGGCCTGGGCATGTCCACAGGTGGTGCACTAATGCCGCCCCCTGACACTGTACCCCCATGGCCATTGGCCGACTGCTAACACTGACCCTCTGGCTGCTGCTCTCCAGGGCTCAACGGTGCCACCGCAGCAGCCACAACAGCCCCACTGTCCTGGACACACACCAGTGCTGTCCCACTGGTGCAGACAGGCACAGGCTGGGACTGTGATGTCACACAGGCCTCCACGGTGGCACCACCCACGGCCATGCCCATGATGTCACCTGCTGTGTGGCCATCCTGCGGCCCACACGTATCACTGTCCATGAAGTGAGCTCCATCATCATCAGTGATGGATCCGGCACCAGTCTGAGTCTCAGCATGCTGGCATCCATGGACGCTGGTACGCTGGGACACAGGCAGGGCCTCCTCCACTCCTGCTCCACCAACATCAGTCCGGACAGCCAGGCGGGACCACTGTCGCCCTGACACTCAGACACCTGTGGAGGTAGATGGGCCCGCCTCTATCTCCATGGTATTGCCCTCAGTGGACAAGCCCACCACCGCTGACCCATGTAGATGCTCAGGAGCTGTAAGGGAACACAGTAGCATTAATGTATCTGCCCTACCCTGTCTCCCCCATTGACAGACCAGGACCTACCATGCAGTGACGGGCTACCATCCATCTGGAATCCACCACCTGGAACACCCTCGATGGCACAATGCTGCATGCTGCCAGCAACCCGCTCTTCTCGTGGGGTCAGGTGTTGCACGGCCGGCTGTCCCCCACCAGTTGCAGCCCATGCTGCCCTGATGGCAGCCACCTTGTCCTTAATCCTCCACCTGTCCATGCCCACCTTCTTTTTGCACTCCTGCACGGACCGCTGGTGGCTGCCATGTAGGTTGATGGCACGTGCCACCTCTTCCCATGCAGCAGCATGGGCCTGTGGTGTTCCCCACTGTCCGCTGAGCAGTGGCTCCTGGTCAAGGTAGGCCTCAAACAGGGCATCTGTTTCTGCCTTTGTGAAGTTAGACCTCCTCTTTCCCCCATGTCTCTGTTCCTCTTCCTCCACCTCACGATCACTCATTGTTCATCCTGTGGGAATGACAGGTGTTACCTGTGACTGTGCAGTCCCATGCATGTCCCACACACCACAGTCCACACTCCCAAATAGCATGCAACTGACCACAATAGACTGCAATAACAGACTATGGTCACTGCAGCCCAATGTCACATTTTTATAGCGTAATGCATGCAAGTGAGGTGAGGCGCAATTATAAGTGGATGCAAATGCAGTATCTGTGCCATTGAATGGCTGATTAGCTGATTTGCATATGCCGGCTGAATATCACGCTGTTGCACTATCACGCTGTTGCACTTTGCACAGTTGTGTTGAACGTGCTCAGGCAAGGGCACATTTCTGTGACATGTGCAGTGGACACCAAACTGCACATGCCTGGGGTGATGACGCCGATGCCTGCTGCGCTGCTGACATGCTGTACACGGGATGCAATGCAGGGCACGGCCACCATTGTAACAGTGGCACTACTGCGCTGCTCACATGTATGGCGCTCTGGCACTGGGGTGCCGTAGGAGCACTGGGGCCACAGCGTGGTAAGCCGCTACAGGAAGTGGCACACAGGCGCACTACTGTGCTACACGCGGTGAGTACCAATCTCACTGTGGCGGTCCGAGCACAAGAGACCCCTGACCCTGTGCTGACCTTTGCTCATAGGCACCATGCGTCCACATGGGTGCATCTCCATGGCACTGTTCATTGACAGCGTAGTACCGCGCAGTATCTGCACGTGGTGAACATGCGCTACAGAGCGCCATTTTGATACCAAAACTGTACAGGATGGCAAGGAGAAGGGCACCCGTCTGGAGCCAACTTGAACTGGCCAATCTGGTCCAGTTGGTGGAGCCCCATGCCGCTGCCCTATTTGGGGAGGCACACCTGGACAGGGCCAGGAGTGCAGTGTGGGAGGAGGTGGCGGTGGCCCTGGAGGAGGCCAAAGGCATGGAGAGGATGGTGGAGCAATGTAGGCACCACTTTGGTGACCTGCAGCAGCGCGACCCAGACAGGCTTGCCCGCCTGCGTGCACATGCCAGGAAGGGCACGGTGCCATGGCCAGGTAGGTGCCCCATCCATACGCTGTTAATGTCCATACAGGTATCACAGTGGCATGTGTGCAGCATGGGGGGGGGCTGTCCAGTGTTGGCCATGATGGTGATATCGGGGTTGGGAGAGGATGGGTATAACTGTGTGGAATTGCACATACACAGGGGAGGGGGGCTTTGCTACCGGATTGTACTGATGTTCCTCTCTCCATGTTTGCACCCTAGGCCCAGAGGAGAGCTGGCGGGTGAGGGAGGGGAGGCTGCACCAGGATGAACAGCAGACCGGGAGGGCTGCTGGACAAGACAGGCGCAGGGACCAGCCTGATGATGTTGAGTGCCTTACATCCATGATTACTATTGTATGCTGTGTAACAGGGTGGGCAGCGGGGCATGGCCACCATCCATTGACACCACTGCCATGCACGTAACTTGTTACAGTCAACACTGTCCAGTGGCACTGCATGTCTGGGAGTGCATCAATGGTGGTCCATGTGTGCACCAGGTATATGGCTGTGCCACTGCCTTCGCACCACATAGCCATGTCACTGAACAGCCACAGTGGTGCTGTGCAGAACTTGACCGGTGGGTGTGTGCAGTGGTCCGCATGGCTGTGTGCACCTGGGTGGGCAGATCTTGTGGACGTGATCACTGTGGGTGGTCACACACCATCAATGAGGCATGTCCCACAGCCGTATGCCATGCACAGTGGGTGGGCTGCATGGGGCTGTGCATTCACACCTATTGACTCTGCTTCCTTGTCCTAGATGGGCGGCAGCTGCAGGAGATCAGGGTGGCACTGTGGGAGATTCTCCAGGTAGCCAGGGCATCACCAGAGATACTTAAATGCATGGACAGGCTCCGTGTCCAAAGATGTCAATGCGGGAGGAGCAGCCAGAGTGGGGAGCGGGACTCCCACTGAGCTTGGAAATGCCCCTGATTTTCTCTACCCCCTGGACACACCCTCACACCCCTCCTTCCTTCTACCATTTGTTCACCCCTGCCCCTTACCCACCCCCACCTTGTTGGTGGCCCTTCCCCCAAACCTTTGTAAATACTTGTACATAGTTTTGTTTGCTGTTTTTAAGTACATTTCCTTTGATACGCCTACTGTGGTGGTCTATGATTTGCAGCGGGCTTTTGGTGCTCAGCTGCAGTGGTGTGCATGGCGTCAGGGGTGGTGCAATCATGTGCATGTGTGTGTCCATGGGGAAGTGAGTATGGTGTGAGAGTGGCTATCAGTCACTGTTTGTGGTGTGTGTGTGTTGTTCCCTGTGCACTGGATGACTGTGTGCAGTGGTCCATGGTGCATGCTCTGTGTCCATGGTGCACCTGTCAGACCATCCATGGCCTGTGCAGCTGACACCCTTGCATGTCTGTGACATGCATGGTCCACTGGCATGTCAGTGGTGGCTGTCCATGCAGGACAGCCACTGTACCCCGTACGATGCCGGGTTACCTCCTGTCACTGGTGTGGTGCATGTCTGCCTCGGGTGACACTGTGGCCTCCGCTGTTGTTGTCCCACCTCCATGCTGTCACTTGTGTGTGTCGCAGGGGATGTGCATGACTGTCTGTCACTTGTGCTCTGGGCAAATGCTGGTGGCGTACAGCTCCACGGTACCCCGCTACTGTGTCCCTGTGTTGGTGTGCCCTTGGGTATGGGTGGGTGTTTGTCCATGCACTGTGTTGCATCCTGTGTGGTGCATGCTTCCATATACCACTGTAGGTGTCTGCGCTGGCTGTTGTGGCCAGTGCTGGGTCAGGGTGTGTACTTCAGAGGGTGTGCAGGGTGCTGTACCACTGCTGGTGGGGTCCGGGGCATGCCCTGTCACATGTGGGGTACCTCATGTGCCGATGCATGGTTGGTCACTCAGCTATACCTCGGGGGGGACGTGCATGGTGGCACTGTGTATGAAGTCATTGCATCGCTGTGTGCTGCCACCCACTGACAGGTGCTCATGGTGGGGCTGCCTGGCATGGTTCTGTGGTGCACAGGGTTGCACTGTCACAGTGTGGGTGGTGGCACGCATGGGGTATCCTGCACTGGTGGACGCTGCTCCTGGGCAGGGTGTCTGGGGGTCACAGTGCAGGGTGTGCTCTGCATTGGTGGGATGGTGTGGTATGGGGTGGCCGGCCCTCCTTGTGTGCCAGTCACAGCTTGCCAGGGGGTGTTCTGGGGCACCATGCCCTGGTTGTGGGTTTGTTGCTGGTATCCATGGGCTGGGGGTTATTCTGGCTCTCCACCTGTTGTGCAGTGCATGGGTGTGGGGGTGATGTTTGTTCTGCTGTGTGCTCCTCTGCCCATCTGTGGCATGGGTGGTGCCCATCTGTGGCATGGGTGGTGGGCCCCTGCATCCTGTCCCTGCGCATCCCTGGTTGTGCTGTTGCACTGCTGCCCTGCTCCATGGGGCATCCCTGGTTGCGCTATGGCACATCTGAACTGCACAACTGCACATTCCTAGTTGCGCTATGGCACAGGTGGCACGATATTCAGTCATGTGCCGCGAGGTGCATCTTGACCTGCGCAGTTTTTGAATATCGCGCTTCTTGTACATGGGCGCAGTGGACTTGTGCTTGCTCCTGCTGTTGCGCACTTTTTGGGCGCAGTTTGAATATCTGAGCCACAGTGTATACCAACATAATTGGCAAGCATTATATACTTTGCTTGACTTGATTTTCCCTGATAATTAAAGATGCCTTCCTTTATTACCAGCATCATAAGCTTCCTCTTTTGTGGGCCCTGTCTAAGTTCCTAAGCTTTTTAGGTGTATATTGTATCAATGGCAATATATATCTTGTTTTTAATTCTTATGTGGTTCTCCTAATAATAGATTGTGCTCCAGGTTGGGATGGGGGTTTGGTAAGGTTTTTTGGTCTTGCTGTTGTTATTAAGTAATGTTATCTCTGATTTTTGTATATAATACTGTCAATCTTCTCTATGTGTTGAGTTATGTTAAACTTAATAAAGTATATTCAATAAAAAAAACTCTGATTAACACAGCTGTCTGATGTTCTTTCACTTTCTTATGCCTGTCTATAGTCTTTGCTGCACTGGAGCAAACATAGAAACATAGAAGCTGACGTCAGATAAGGACTGCATGGCCCATCCAGTCTGCCCATTTCTTTTTCTACCTTATGACTGTGCCATCGGCCTTTGCTCTGTCAAGGCCCTATCTATTCATACTCATCTGTATTGCTTCCTTATGCCTATCCCATGCCTGTTTGAAGCCCTGCACTGTATTCATATCCACCACTTCCTGAGGTAGGCAGTTCCATGCATCCGCCACCCTTTATGTGAAAAAGAACTTTCTCACATTACCCCTTAATCGGCCTCCCTCTAATCTCATGCTGTGTCCTCTTGTCCTGCTATTTTTCTTATATTGAAACATGTTAGACTCTTTCACCTTGTAAATGCCCTTAAGGTGTTTGAATGTTTTGATCATATCACCTTTCTCCCTCCTTTGCTCTAGGATATACTTATTGAGCTCCATTAATCTGTCCTTATATGTTTTCTGATCCAGTCCCTACACCATTTTGGTTGCCTTTCTCTGGAATGCCTCGATTTGGTTAATGTCCTTGTGAAGTTGTGGCCTCCAGTACTGCACGTAGTACTCTAGATGGGGCCTAACCAGTGTCTTGTAAAGAGGGATTATTATCTCCCTCTTACGACTTGTGATACCCCTACTAATATACCCCAACATCCCCCTAGCATTACCTACTGCTTTAGTGGTCTGCTTGGATGATTTCAGGTCATCTGTGATGATGATGCCCAAGTCTCTTTCTTCCCTTGTGACTGCCTGCAACTCCCCTCCCAGCCTATAGGTGGCTTCAGGGTTTCTCTTCCCTATGTGCATGATCTTGCACTTCTTTGCATTAAACCCAAGTTACCACTCTTCTGACCATTTTGCCAGTTTATCCAGATCTCTTCTCATTTCTGCCCACCCCATCTGGATCATCTACTCTGTTGTAGATCTTGGTGTCATCTACAAACAGACAAACCTTACCCACCAGTCCATCTGCAATGTCACTGATGAAGATATTGAAGAGGACTGACCCCAGGACTGATCCCTGAGGTACCCCACTTGTGACTTGTGTCTCTTCTGACTGTATACCATTTAGTACCACTCTATGTTTTCTGCCTGTCAACCAGTTTACCACCCAGTTGACCAACTTTCGACCCACCCTGCGCCTACCCAGCTTATTAATCAATCTTCTATGTGGAACAGTATTGAAAGCTTTGCTCAAGTCAAGATAGGTGACATCAACTGCCCCCCCCCCCCCGATCCACCACTCTGGTTACCCAGTCAAAGAAATCTATGAGATTAGTTTGACAGGACCTTCCTGTTGTAAACCCATGCTGTCTTGGATCCTGTGCTCCTATGAATTCCAGGTGTTGCACTATCCTTTCCTTAAGGAGTGCCTCCATAATCTTGTCCACTACTGAGGTAAGACTGACTGATCTGTAGTTCCCTGCCTCCTCCCTGCTACCCATCTTGTGGAGCGGGATCACATGAGCCCTTCTCCAGTCTTCTGGGACCTCTCCTGTGCTCAGAGGCTCATTAAACAGTTCTGATAATGGCTCTGCTAGTTCCATCCTTAGCTCCTTTAGTACCCTGGGATGTATGCCATCAAGTCCCATTACCATGTACACCCTGAGCTTATTGAGCTCTTTTAGGACCCTTTCTTTTGTGAAGGGACTAGTGCACACCTCCCTCCCTCCCCCTGTGTCCATGGTGCTGAGCCATGGGCCCTGCCCTACCTTCTCTTCATTCAATATGTTTGCTACAGATGAGCTTTTCATGGTATGCTTTGGGCAGCTCCTGGCATATGTTTTGTTTTCTATGTTGTGCTAGTATAATAAAACTCTGCTTGACACAGAGCTGTCTAATGTTCTTTCATTTTCTTTTACCTGTCTATGGGCTTTACTGCATTTGAGCAATCATTCAGTGGTTTTGGGACAACTGTAGTATCTTTTCTTTGACAAAAAATGAAACATGGTTTATTGTAAAGGCCACTTTGATGTCTTGAATAATGAATAAAGGATTAGTTCTGCAGATTAAGTAATCTACTGATTTTCTACATTTCTTCGCATGCCTTTTTGGACTGGAAACATGTTGTTTTGTGGTGTAACATTGTAGCAAGTTAGTGTATCAATTTTCTCAGTGTCAGTCAGTGAACCTTTAAGGAGGTAATGAATCCTATAGACTTGCATTTGTAGCAGTCCCCTTTTCTTCCAATGGATCTCTTTGTTGACAAACTAGAGGTGATTGATGACAAACAGCTGGTTCTTGAAAAGTGAGCAAGGGACAATCAACTGTGGGTTCCATGCTATCTTCAGCATTTTAACCTGGGATTGAAAACTTCCTCAGGACTAACACTTTCCTTTCCTTGTTGCTGTATTTCACTGATGAAGTGTTATCTGTGTTTTTATTTCCTTCTTTTTGCCTGATTTTGAAACCTAGCATCTCTAGAGTTGTTCTAGCCTAAACAATCTTCCTCCACCAGAATTATTCTAATACAAGTCACAAATCAATAAAGCACTGTACTTGTATAACTGGTTTGGGGAATACTACAGAGTGCTGAAATAATGAAACAATATAGGCAGCTCAATTACTTTGTTGTCAAATGTTCCTTTTTTATTGGCAGCCAAATTATAAAGGTAAATGGCATCACTATATTTTTTCAAATATTTCATATCAGTAACATAAAACTGGAGAAAAAAAGCCATTAATGTACCCCTGACAGGTCAACTGAGGGATATCATCTTGTATGAGAACTAGGAGACCTCCTCAACTAAGTTCCAGGACTTCCTTAGAACAATGCATAAGTGCAATTGATGAGCCATGGAATTAATTTACATAACTGTATTAATCTACTACAGATTAATCTACTACATGTCTACAGTGCTCAGGACATATAATGATGCAGTAGCACTACTATAGTTAGGGCAGGCAGTGTACTGTTAAATTACGATTTTCAGTCACATATATCTGGGCTTTTCTATGACAGAATTTCACAATATTTTCAAAAGATTGTATTCTGGTACAGGAGATCTTGATCTGCCTACTTTGGTGAAATTTTGTTCAGTGATTGTTTAGTTAGGAAGTGACAAATTGTAAAAAATATGAAAACTAGCTCTAATAAGGCTAAAACATATGCCACTCTCTTTGACATGTGCAGCACAACTGGTGGCAGGAGAAGGAACAAAGAGTGAAACCTCCATTGCTTCTCTGAACAGCAGCTGGGACCCCATCCCTACCACCGGTAGTGTAATCTCTGCTGCATCTCTCTCCCTCACACACTAAATACACTCCCCCAAGGTGCATTACTGCCAGTTTATGTACAAAGACTGGCAGTCATGAGCCCATCCCCAACACTAGTAGTATCCCTGCTGTTGTGTCTCTCTCTCCCTCCCCACAAGATGGACCACAGTGGATTTCTTTATTCACGATAAAATGACCTGTGCTCAGGATCCCTTGCCCACCACCAGTAGTATTGTGCCATCTCTCTCTCTTCCCTATGACCCATTAAAACAAATTACACCTCCTGCCCCACCACCCTTTTCTACCACTTATGCCAAAACAAGGATATTTCACATCCATCAGCAGATGACAAACACAGCTTTCTCTCTGTCTTGGTCAACTGCCATCCAAGAAGTGAAAACATAGCTTCATGGTTTCATTCATTAGATTGTGGACCCACTGAGAGACATGAAATATCCTTTTTGTGGGGTAAGGTAGGATAAAGATGGTGGGAGCCAGAGTGTGGTGGGTGGAGTATAATTTATTTTAGTGGGTCAAGCAGAGGAGGAGGGTGGGTTTCATAATCTTTGAGGCAGTATACTGTAGGGGTTAGAGCACTGTTTTGAAAACCAAAAGACTGCAGGTTCAGATCTCTTCTAGAATCAATTTACTCACTGTGTGACCTTTGTCATAGAGGCACAGGTCAGGAAGCATAGAAAACCCAGGAGCAGTTTCAAATTTCACAAATAGTATTTTATTTTTCTCAATGACAGCAAAATAAAAAATACAAATTTGTTCGGTATAACCTTTTACAAAGGCAGTACAGAGAAAATAGTCCTCCTTCTGAGTGTTTCTTTTCAGTTTCAAATCTTAGTCAGTCTCTCTCTCGCAAAACAGTGCTGCTCTTTTTATAACAGGTCTTTGCAGGGAGCTCATTAAGGAGATAGTGTTCTTTCACAGACTGTTCTTGTCAGTTTCCAATGTTCTTGCAGGTGCAGCAAAAAGAACATAATGACCCAGAACTGACCCCTTGTTTACATCTCTGCAAAAGGCTTAAAAACTGCATCTCAGGTTTACCCCTTGAGTTCCAAATAGCTTTTGCAATCATTTCAACAGTATAACTATATACAGTTTTAAACAAAGGGATCCCAGTAGCAGTGACATTTCCACATAATGATTCATATAAATTTTATACCTGCAGATATGAAAGGGGGATAAAGAAAGAACTAGCAAGGGAAGGCAGAGAGAAAGTAAGAGGATCAGAGTAATCAGTTCCTAGATCTCTCAAGAAAAGTTGCTTGTGCAGCCAGACAGACAAGAGACAGAAAAGGAGAGGATAGAACAGATCCTTGCATTTAACTCTTTCTGCATAATAAATAAGACAGGGCCTTATTCAACCCCTGTCACAGCCTTGGCCAAGGCACTTAACTGCTCAGTGCTCAAGTTCAATAAGTTATGAAAATGAGTACCAGAAGGACCCCACTAAAAAGATGTTGCATCTCAGCTGAACTATCCCAGGGAAATACATTGTAACAAAAATGTTTTTTGTGTGTTTGTGTTACGGACACTGGCTGGCTGGAGTGAATTCTACTGAACTTTTCTGAGGAAAAGAGGATATGTATGGCTGCTTCAGCTCTCTCTCACACTTTGAAGCAAGAAGAAGAATCAGCAAGATCAGACTGGACATTAACAGAAGGACTCAGAAGACTGGAGGCAGCACATATGAGAGGAGTACCATAGAAGTCAGTTAAGGAATAAATGTATTTTAGGTGCATTTTTTAATTAGGGCAATTGGAGTCTTTTGTGGAGGGCTGGCCAGAAGGATAGATGACAGTGACTGTGTGGTAGTTATATAGTAGTAGTAGTAGTAAAATAGAGCCCAATTGAGCCAAGGGTCATTTACATTAGGGTTCCAAGTGCAAAAAATGAACAGTTTATGGGGGTGACTGTAAGTGTGTCCGGTGTGAGGGTAGTTCCTGGAGGGGTGAAGGTGTATTGTTTTTCAGGGTTGGGGAGGGTTCTGTGTGGGAAGGGTCTGGAAGTTCTAGGAAGTAGCACTGGGGAAAGCACCTTCAGTCTGTGGCAGAAAGGGATGTGAAGTTCCAATGTGAGGTGTCCCTTGTATAACCCCTAGGTGGCACTATCCTATGGACTACTATCCCTGCCTGCATGACTAGGCACAGGTTGAGGGGCCTGAGCTCAGTGAACGAGTGCCTCTACCCAGAGAAATGGTTTGGGGGTAGTATAACTGCTGTTGGTATAGCCTTCTGGGATGCTAAAGCCACCCACTAACCCTTATAGTGGCCTAAACAATTCAGTAGTAGAACATTCACATTTACCATATGACAGTAAAGATATGCTCACACCCCTTGCACTTACCACCAGAGCTGGATCTTCTGCAGTTTCCCTGGAGCCCTCCTGTGAAATAAAACCAGTGATGCAACAATACAACAGTGGTACTGTATCCCCACCAAGGAGGTACACACTAGCCAGTTTAAACATGAAAAGCCATACTCTGATTTATTCAGGGGGATATGAACAAGGGTGGTGCTTAACTCTAGTAAGTGATTAGCAATTCTGATTATATTCAGGTGGATAAGTCCCTCTGACACAGTCCCACAACCCTGGGAACCCAGTTGGTGAACAGGCTAGCCTGAAGCATTGCCCTTGATAGGTCGGTATTTCAGCTGTTGTTGGGGCCCTTAGGAAGGAGAAACACAGTTAACATGCACTCAACCCAGATATTTGTAATCCAGAGCCAGATGGTTCAGTCCGTTGCAATAAACCCAAAAAGAAGAAAATCAGATGAACACACAAATGATTGCAGCTTTGTTGCAGGGAGCTGTCCTGTTTTGTTCTCACACTACCCAGACCAGGATGCAGGACAGGTGAGATGAAGACCTCTTGGATATTGTACTGGATTGCCAGGGGAAGCAGGGCCTACATGACTCACTGCAGTGGTCGCTACTTGTTTGGTGGTGTTGAGCAGGGGGCCGAATCCCCGAGTGGGTCTTTCACTGGAAATGTCTCTGAATCAGGAGCAGCAGCCTGGATTAAGGTGGCAGGTCCCAAGCAGAGCGAGCAGTTCAGGTGAAGTCTGTGATAAATGTTGGAACAGCCTCCAGCTGGCATAACAAAACTTGGTGTGGGGAACCAAATTGTGACCCTCACAACATATTTAGCACATCTATAAAATGTAAAGTAACTTGGCACAGTTCAGATAAAGTTTTTTTGCAAATCGCAGCTTCTTCTGCACAAACCTTTTGATCTAAGGCTCACTTTGGTACCGGGTGGGCTGATAGCTTCTGGAATAAGTCTTCAGTCCACTCTCAAGCAGCAGCTACACACTTTCTCTCTTCAGACACAGGTCTCGATCAGGTAATTGGATAAATCCAACTTTCACTCTCAAGGCAGCTCTTCACATTGGAAGATGTGACAGGTAGGGCAGCCTTCCCGCTGATTCTCCTGCGCTCCAACACAGGAGCAGCTGCTCAATGACTCAAGCTGTTCACTCTTCAAACTCCAACTCACAACTGACTCACTGCTGCAGGCAGTTCTAGGCTTTTCCAGTGATCCAAAAGGTTTGGTTGGCTGAGAGAGCTGTCTGTCACAGAAAGGGCTCCCCCTCTAGGTCTATTTAGGTACCAAACCTTAAAAACTACAATACCTACAGATTTCAATCCAGCAACACCTCTGGGGACAGTCTCCATCTTAGGTCCCCTGAGGTCCTGATTGGTCCAACACTGGCAGTTCCAGAACCAAAATGGTGGCTCCAATCCAAATGTTCATGCTGCAAATGGAAGCAGGTTAGACAAACTCCTACAGCATTACTATTATAACAAATAAACAGTAAATAAGTACTTCTCCTAACAGAGCTCCATCTGCTCAAGTAGCGACTGCAGAATGGAGCAGAAATATGGACTGTCTGGCTGGTCATGAGCCTTGAATCACTCTGACCCAGCCCAGACTAATTTTCTAACACAGCATAATGGTTCTCTTAGAGAGACAGGCATGGAGGCTTACTATAGCAATCTTATGCAGACAATTTTAAATGGCTGGACATAGAACACCATCCTAACAGTGGGCATTAGGCAAGCCCAGGAAGACATTATAGAAATCCCTATTTGTAGAGATGGTACACTTGCACAAAGCATGCTAAAGGCCTAAGCCATGGTGACGGGCCTCAGGCCTTTACAAATAATGTTATAGGGCCAAGCCAGTGCAAGGGTCTCCATGTTTTGTGGATGGCTTGCAGAACCATTCACAAAGTGCACTCTAGCCCAAAGTCAGCCACTATCTTCATCCAGCATTGTCAATACAAAGATGTGAACAGTGGTTGTTTATTATTTTTTTCAAAATGTGAAGAAATTCATTACAAAATAAGTTAAAGCATCAGTTAGGGCTGCAGCACAAGGCATCAAAAGAAAGGAAATACAGCGTCAGAGTAAAAAGCCCACTCTTCCTTGTTGCTGAGAGAGAGAGAGAGAGAGAGAGAGAGAGAAAGCAGCCAAAGCTTCCTTAAATCAAGGAGGTTATTTAATAGACTACATTGAATTGAATTATTACTTTTTGGACCTGTGTAAGTAACTAGTATTGATTCTCAGTTTTTGGGGTTGACTTTTCTTAGTTTAACTTTTGTTTGCCAGGGAGGAACTGTAGCTGGGAGATATTTGCAGTCATTTGTGACTAGACCTGCTACTTAACCTAGGAAGGCACTCCCCAGGGTGGAGGGTCAGAGTTGTAGTTGATTGTTTCTGAAGTGCACAGGTTTACTCCCACCACCTGCCTTCACCCCACCCACCCCAAGCGCATAACTTCCTTTGTAGCAGGGGTTCTGACATCACTTCCCCAAAACTGCTAACAACATACATCTGTTCATATCCTTAAAGACACAGCACACTGAATAGGGGGTAGAGATACTCACAAGCTTGCACACACTAAAACAAGAACAAAAAAGAGAAAAGAAAAGCATCTGTAAAAGAAAGGGGCATAGACATGTGGAGAGAGGTGCAATGCACTTGTTGTGGAGCAGCAGTCTTCTGGGAGACATTCTGGAGACTGCGTTGCTGCCCTATTTGCAAGCATCTCTCTGGTCTGAGGGAGGAGGTTGTTCATCTCCATGCTGACCTGGCAAGGATTCAGAAAACCTGCTCCCTCACCCAGGGACCACCCTGGCCACTGCCACTACCTCAGAGGTTGCCAAGAAAGAGGAGTGGTTGGACCATGGTGGGCTCAGGGAGGGTGAGGGTGATGGAACAGAGGCACACCCCTGCAGTTGTGCCTCTCCACAATTCATTTGCCACTCAGGCGGAGTATGGCTCCTCTATGGAGGTACCCACAGTGGAGACCAAGGAGGATGCTGGGAACCTCCACAATGAACACCCACAGGAGGGTGGCACAGGACCCCACAGGGGAAGGAAACAACTCCTGGTGGGGGACTCAATTGTTAGGGGGGTAGAACTGGGGGAGGGAGGGGAAAAGGAGGTACAGTGCCTGCCCAGTGCCTAGGCTTGGAGGGACAGGGAAACAAATCCTCAGGATTGTGGAAGTAGCTGCAAGGGGGAGTGAGCTGGATGTTATTATCCACCTAGGGACAAATTACCTTGCTGAGAATAGGATCAGAGCAGTGCAACAGGAGTTTGTGGAGTTGGGGAGGGGCCTTAGAAAAGTAGCACACATGGTAACTTTCTCAGAAGTGCTACCTGTCTATGGCACAGATGAGGCTAGGGTACTTCACACCATGGAATTCAATGACTGGTTGAAAAACTGGTACAGAGCTCAGGTACTTGGCTTCATTGGGGACTGGGGCTCTACCTGGAGGGATGCAGGCCTATACTGGCACAATGCTCTGCATATATCCAGGAGGGGAACCAGGATCCTAGGTGATAGGTTTAAATGCTTCATTGCCAGCATTTAAACTAGCTGGGGGGAGGCACTGAAAAGGAGAAGGGAAATCCTAGCCCTCCCAAATCAGGGCAGTTAGTGAGATAAACATCAAGACAGAGCAGTCGATAGGGAGAAGGGCAGGGGTAAATGGAGAAAAAGGAAAAGACAAAGGCAGTAAGGACAGGGATGGGGCAAAAAGAAATAAAGCCATAAAAAAAAGGAGGGTAATGAGTACCAATGCCCATAGTCTAGGTAAAAAGCTCCCCAAAATGGTGGCCTTGATAGAAGAGGAATGCCTGGATATTGTGGCAGTCACAGAAACATGGTACACAGAGAACCATGACTGGGATGTCAACATACCAGGGTACACAATCTACAGGAGAGACAAGGAGTAAAGAAGAGGAAGAGGAGGAGCTATCTATGTAAGGGAAGAGATCAAATCAACAGAACTAAAGGATAAACAGGGAGGAGAGGAGGCACTGTGGGTCACCCTGGAGACTGGAAATGGCACCACAATCCACACAGGGGTTGTATACAGACCCTGGTCTCAGGGGGAGGAAATGGATAAGGAAATGATAGAAGACATCCTTAGGATGGCAGAGAAAGGGGAGATAATGTTGATGGGGGACCTGAATATGCCAGATGTTAACTGGAGCACCTTTGCTGCAGCCACATCCAAGAGCAGGGTCATTCTTGATGCTCTACAGGGGGCATGTCTCAGACAGAAAGTTTTGGAACCCACTCGGGAGGGAGTAGTCTTAGACCTGGTACTCTGATGGACAGAGAGAGGATCTCCAATCTTGAAGTGGGTAGCCATCTGGGAACAAGCGACCACCAAACAGTGTGGTTCATGATAAGCTTAGCTGTAGAGTCAAGCCATACAAAAGTGAAGGTACTGGACTTCAGGGAAGGCTGATTTTGTCAAAATGGGAGAGTGCCTCAGAAAAGCAGTAGCAAACAGGCAAGAAGGTGGGGTAGAGCAACAATGGGGAAACATCAAAACCACCATCACAGAGGCAACAAGCCTTTGTGTGATGCAAATAAACAAATCAAAATGAAAGAAAAAAACACTATGGTTCTCAAAAGAAGTGGCGGGGAAGGTTAGCGAGAAATAGATAGCATTCAGGAAATATAAGGAAACACAGAAGGAGCAGGACAGAGAACTGTACCAGTTAAAGCAGCAGGAAGCGGGGAAGGCAGTCAGAATAGAAAAGGCCCAAACCAAGGAAAAGATAATCAACTCAGTTAAGAAGGGAATAAAACCTTTTATAGGTACATTAGGGAGCAAAGAAAGACTAAGGTAAGGATACTGAGGCTGAATAAAGAGGAAGGTGGTTGGGCAGAGAGTGACAGTGAAAAAGCAGGGATACTGAATGAATACTTCTGCTCAGTATTCACAATGGAAGAGCAGGGGGAGATACCTAATCCAGTCAATAGAAGCACTCTGGATATAGGTGTCGATATTTGTCCTTTCACAGAAGAAAGGGTTCTGAAAGAACTCTTAAAACTGAACATGGATAAAGCAATGGGGCCTGAGGGGATTCACTCCAGAACTCTAAAAGAACTAAGGGAAGAAGCAGTAACACCACTGACTACCCTTTTAATAAATCATGGGAGGATGGTGTGGTATCTGAGGACTGGAGGAGAGCAGATGTGATTCCTCTTAACAAACGTGGTAGCAAGACAGAGGCAGGAAACTACAGACCTGTCAGTTTGACCTCAGTGGTAGGGAAAAATGATGCAATCATTTCTGAAGGAAAGAACTGTTGAGTACCTAGAGGCCAATGGGGCAAAAGACCCAAGGCAGCATGGAATCACAGCAGGAAGGTTATGTCAGACAAATCTAATTTATTTCTTTGATTGGGTGACCAAAGTAGTAGACCAGGGAGGGGCTGTGGACATGGCCTACCTAGACTTTAGCAAGGCATTTGACACAGTCCCACACAAAAGATTAATAAGCAAATTAGCCAGCCTGGGAGTGGATCCCAGGGTGGTAGACTGGGTAAAACACTGGCTGGACAACAGGACACAGAGCATAATAGTAAATGGAGTCCACAGTGAAGAAAGGAGGGTTACTAGTGGGGTACCACAGGGTTCAGTACTGGGTCCAGTCCTTTTTAATGTCTTTATAAGTGACATTGCAGAAGGACTGGAAGGAAAAGTATGTCTCTTTGCAGATGACACAAAGATCTGCAACAGGGTTGATATGCAAGAGGGGTGGAAAGGATGAAAAGGGACTTGGCAAGGTTGGAGGAATGGTGAAATGTATGGCAGCTTAGTTTCAATGCAAAGAAGTGCAAAGTAATGCACCTGGGAAACAAAAACCCAGGGAAGAATACACAATGGGGGTGAGATACTGACAACAACAAAAATGGAAAGGGA
The DNA here is from genome assembly GCA_016271365.2 of Neoceratodus forsteri. NCBI lineage: Eukaryota > Metazoa > Chordata > Ceratodontiformes > Ceratodontidae > Neoceratodus > Neoceratodus forsteri. The sequence goes on along the minus strand of CM028132.1, from coordinate 961,064,365 downwards.
CCTAGGGGTAGTCATATCAGATGACCTAAAGGTGGGCCAGCAATGTGAGAAGGCAGTAAGGAGGGCTGGGGGGATACTGGGATGCATAGAGAGAGGCATCACCAGTAGAAAACAGGATTTTGTTGGCCCTCTGTACAGACAGTTGGTAAGACCACATCTGGAGTACTGTGTACGGTTCTGGAGAGCCCATCTCTGCAAAGACATAGACAGGGTGGAGGCTGTCCAGAGGAGGGAAACCAAAATGGTGCAGAGTCTGCACCAGAAGACATATGAAGAAAGACTAATGGAGCTTAAGATGTATAGCCTTGAGGAAAGGAGGGAGAGGGGGGACATGATAGAAACTTTCAAATACCTCAAGGGAGTCAACAAAGTCCAAGAGGGTAGCATCTTTCAGAAAAAGAGATGTGCAAGAACAAGGGGGCACAATTTGAAGATGGGGGGTGGTTTAGAGGTAGTGTGAGAAGTATTTCTTCACTGAGATGGTTGTGGATGCATGAAACAGCCTTCCTGAGGAGGTCATAGAGTCAAAAATAGTGGGGGAATTCAAGAATGCATGGGACAGACATAGGGCAATTTTAGTGGGGGGGTAGGAGGAAGTAGGCTGTTGGTTAACTAGGATCTGCAGCTTATCCGTTAGATAGGAAGATGGTCAGACTGGGTGGGCCAAGCGGTCCTTGTCTGCCATCAGATTCTATGTTTCTATAAATCTATGGCATGACATTCCTTTGGATTTTAAACCCCAAGGAACACCACACCACAGATTCAACAAGACTGACTGGGCTTCGTACCCTAACATTGAATTTCCCTACTTTTCACCCTTTGTACTGCAACCCTAACTGATGCTTTAACACAGTTTTTGCAGTTAACTTAGTCAATAAATAAAACTGCATAATTTTGCATTGGTTCTATCTGGATTACCTACATAAACTGTATTACCTTTACATGCACATCATCCACCTGTGTCATCTTGGTACTGGTGACTTCTATCACTCCTGTTTTTAAACTCTGTGCCAGTCTTCTCCTCTATGTTATTATCTCATGAACTCATTTCATTTCTTTAAAGGAAAGCTGTCATAAACGGAATCTTCTCCACCCCCCCGCCCCAAAGCCTTACCTCTGATTTGGCTTTTCGCAAGCCCAAATATTTTTTTACCTCTTTTAACTTAGATTAATTTCTCTTTGTAAAGTCTAGCATGAGGGAACATGACAGATGCTGCACAGTGCCCTTTCATGTGAAAGTGCGGTGCTGCACTGCTCACCTGTATTGAAAAGTATTAAATCGAGCAGTATGGCATCGCACTTTCACATGAAATGGCACTGCACAGTATCCACCATGTTCCCTCATGCCAGACTTTAGAATGAGAAATTAAACTAAATTAAAAGGAGTAAAAAATGTTTGGGCTTGCAAAAAATCAAGTTGTGGGATAATGCTTTGGTGGAGGTGGGGACAGGGAGATTCAATTTGTGATGCATTTCCTTTAATTCATTTCACCATGAAGTGGACTAGATCCAATAATCTATTTTTAGCCATGTCAGGACATGAAATACAGATGGACAAAATATTGTTCAGAATTATTATTACATTATTACATGATGAGCATCTGCTGCTCTACTCTGCTCTTTATCACCTCTATCTTCTGTATTGAGGAAATTCAAAACATCACAGTCAATTGGTTTTACAGTAGACTTTATTCAGAGGCCATAATTTATGAAGGTTAGTGAGCATATTGTTAAATCACTGAAATACAACAGAGCAGGAAATATATTACAGGTTTTCTATTCTTTTTTCCCCTTTCTTTCTAAACAAGTCCACCATGCAGGCATAATTGAAGGAATGCAATATTGCATCAGGGTGTGTTTTGTACCGGACATTACACATTGCCACCATTTACTGAGCAGTCTAAAGCATTAATCTTTTTCACATGCCACATCAGCTAAGGATTTAACAATCTCTTATAATGACAGATAACCTGGAATTAATTTTTGCTTAGTCAGCAGACGTTCTGTTTCAGAAGGGCTACGGCAAAGTGAAAATTGGTTTGTGAATAAGCGATGAAACCTCCCCCATGCTGTGTGAATCATGAAATAGGTTAGTAAACTTGATATACTGTATAGCTGATTGTTATCTTCCATGTATTTGTTTTCAATACAATGTTATAGTAGGAGTTACTCGGATGCTTTAGAATGTCAGTATTTATATATTTTATGTGTTTGTATTGAACATATATAACAGCCATGACAAGCCATTTTATTTCTATATAGTGCCTCATCCAAATGGCTGAGAGCCCTCTGCATGTCAATTACATACAGTACTGAACACACATTCAAATCCACTGATCAAAAATATTAAATACAATAAACAAACTCATTTAAAACACGGAGGCAGCATTGCATTTAAAAATCCAAATTATAGGCCAAGGCAAACAGATGGGTTTTCAGCCCTTTCTTAAAACCCTCCACAAATGTGACACTCCTCAGTTGATAAGGGAGACAGTCCCATAAAAGCAGAGCAGCTATAGAACAGGTCTTCTCCCCAGAAAGTTTTAATCATGTCCTGGGAACCATTAAAAATGTGCTCTCAGTAGAGCAGAACTGTCACTCAGGAGCATACCAGCCTAAGAGGTCTTTTAGATAGGCTCCAATCCATGTAGGGCTTTATATGTTAATAAAAAGATCTTGAAAGTGGTCCACAACCTGAGAGGGAACAAGTGGAACCACTGCAGTACAGGCGTAATATGTTCCAAGTGTATTGATCCAGATATATGCCTGACTGTGGCATTCTGCACCAGTTGCAGGCTACATTCCAACTTACCTTACAGCCCTAAGTATAAAGCATTACAGTAGTCAAGTCTTGAGGTCATGAACCCATAAAAATGAACTCCAGCTCAGTGGGTTAGAAACACAGACACATAGAAAATTGTTTGCAGGAAAGAACCACTAGGCGAACCTAGTCTTCCCAAGGTTTCCCTGCCTATTGTACCTCCACAGACCCTAACTGGTCTCCAGAAACCCTCCGCCTTCTCTGTTTCTGTAATATGCCCCTGTGTCCATTCCATGCATGCTTGAAACCTTCCACCATGCTGGCCTCCAAAACCTCAAATGGCAGTCAGTTCCATGCTTCTACCATCCTTTCTGTGAAGACGTATTTCCTCAAATCCTTCCTGAAATTTTTCCCTTCCAATTTCATTGCATGCCCTCTAGTCCTGGAGATCATCCTCTTTTGAAAGAGGCTGTCTCCATGTACATTGTTAAACCCTTTGAGGTACTTGAAGATCTCTATCTTAGCATCCCTCACTCTGTACCAGGGTGATAATGTCGCATGACATTATGCGCATGTAAATCGGGCTGTAATCATTGCAGTGTGCCACTAGAGTAACTCTTTTGCACCCTCCAGACCCCACCCACTAAAGATTCTGAACTCTGAAGGGTCCAACCTGGGGAGCACACAATTTGTGTAAAAAAATAAAATGTCTGGGACCGGGAATCAAACCCTGTCCCAGATGCAGCGCCTAGGTTCCTGCTGCTGTGGCTCAGTCCAGTGAGCCATGGCAGCAGCTCAGCAGAACCCACTCCTAGCAAAGGTCTTATCCTCTGCCTGGGAGTGTGTGAATGGTGCAATACCATGTATAGCAGTATATGCAGTATTGCACCATTCGCTGTCATGGACAGCGCTGTTTCAGGTTAGCTATAATGTCGTATGCTGCTAAGCGTATGACATTATGACCCAGTAGGCCTCGCTCTCCTGTCCTCCAGAGTGTATATATTGAGATACCTCAGTCTTTCCTCAAAGGACTTCCCTTGCAACCCCTGCACTATCTTGGTTGCCCATCTCTGGACCACCTTCACCCTGTCTATGTCTTTCCTGAGGTGTGATCTCTAGAACTGGACAAAGTATTCTAGGTGGGGGTGTACAAGAGAGTGGTACTGTGGCAGCACCACCTCCCCACTCCTGCTGTTGATGCCCTTCCCTATGCCTCCCAGCATCCCACTGGCCCTGCCCATAGCTTTGTCACACTACACCACCTTGAGATCTTCTGAAACAATAACCATGAAGTTCCATCCCTGCCTAGTGTCTGTCAACATCCCCCACACACACATCCTGTACTCAGCACCAGAGTTCCTGTGCTCTAGGTGTATGATTTTGCACTTTTGGGCACTGAACTCCAATTGCCATTCCTTCAGCTACTCCTCTAGTTTCCCTAGATCCCTGTACATTGTCTCCACTCCTTCCTGGGTGTCTACCCTATTGCAGATCTTTGGTGTCATCTGCAAAACAACAGACCTTCCCCTTCAGTTCTTCTGCAATGTTTCCTATGAAGATATTGAAGAGGACTGGTCCCAGCAGTAAACCCTGTGGTACCCCACTGGTCACCTCCTCACGTCCTTACAGTGTGCCATTTAGCACTACCCTCTTCCTCCTATCTATTATCCAGTTGTGAACCCAATTTACCATGTTGGCCCTTACCCCCAGACTGGTCAACTTCCTAATCAGTTTTCTGTGCCGCACATTGCTGAAGGACTTGCTGAAGACTAGTAAGGCTAGGCCCACTGCCCTCTAGTCTATTTCTCTGGTCAACCAGTCAAAGAAATCTGTCAGACTTGGTTCGGTGTGATCATCCCCACATGAACCTGTGCAACCTGTGACCCTGCAACCCATTGGCTTCAAGGTAATCAGTCTCTCCTGTAGTAGGGTTTCTATTCGTTTCCCCATCACTGAAGTTAAGCTGACTAGCCTGTAACTGCTAGATTCTTCCCTGCTGCTACCCTTATTCAGACAGACCATGTCAGCATTAATCCAGTCGTCTAGAACCGCACTTGTTTACAATGAACTGTTGAATAAGGCTGTCCATGGAGTAGCTAGCACTTCCATGAGCTCCCTCAGTACCCTAGGATGTATCCCATGCAGTCCCGTAGACTTATCCACTTTCAGGGCTGAAAGTGCTTTTAGTACTCTTTCCTCTGAAAATGGTCTTGTGTCCACTCCTCCCCACCTCTGTTCTTACTTATCTTTGGTGACCTGTTCTCACTTATCTGTACTGTGAAGACTAAGCAAAAGTACCTGTTCATTATATCAGCTTTTCTTGGTCTCTTTCCACACAGTCTCCCCCTTCCACCCTTTTTATCCTCACTATCCCACTGCTAGCTTTTCTTTTCTCACTGACATAATGGGAAAAAAGTCTTATTCCCTATCCTTACTTCCCATGCAATCCATTCTTCTGCTTGTGCCGTAGCTCTACTAAGTGCCTTTCCTCCTTACTTCTGCCTGGCCTGGTACACTTTCCTGTTCTCTTGCCTTTGAGTTTTTTGTACCATTTTAATGCTGCCCTTTTTTCCTATCATTGCCTTTGCCACCTCCTTAAAGAACCATAAAGGTCTCCTTTTCCTCCTGCCTTTTCTTACCTCTGTTGAGAGAGATTATTTTCCTTTTCATGGTTTAGGAATAAATTTACTATTACTACTACTAAGGCCTAATGAGTGAGATAATGATATCCTTAAGTCTGTATACACTGATAAAGAAATCACACATCACGCTGACTATTAGAGTAGTACTGAATGGAACATTCAGTACATTAATGAGATTTAGTATAAAAAAATGAATTGAGCATTCTCATTGGCTCAGGGAACTATAAAAGGTTAAGTTATTCTTTAGCAACCCTCATGTACAGTACAATTACATTTTTTATTATAAAAAATTCATTTTGAAAAAATTAAAGCATTTTGGTCTAATAATAGCAAGAATGCATGACCAGGATTTGGATTCGCTCAATTATTCTAATCATAGAGGCTTAAGATACTTGGTTGTACCTCATGATGGACGGATTGTGGTTGTGGGGACTAGAAGACACCCTGGGGGGAAATGGGTTCTGGATAGGGTGGTTCCCTGTCTAGTTCTCATACCCAAGGCTCCACTGCAGATGGGCAGATGACACGGCCGGCCTGGGGGTTCCATCCTACTCAGGCGGTGTTGTGCAATGCCAGGTCCATTAAAAACAAGACAGTAGTAATTGCTAACCTTGTTGGGTCATCGGACCTGGCTTGCATTACAAAGACCTGGCTGGATGAAAATTCTGGCCCAGTTTTTGAGTCAGCTATTCCGGCCAGGTTCTCAGTGATACATCATCCGAGGATGGATTGTAGGGGCAGGGGTGTAGCCATCTGTTTTAGAATGGAGATGAACCTTGTAGATATGCCAGCTGGGGAGACCTGGTCCTTCAAATGTATTGTGGGCACAGGTGTGGGGTGCAGGATTCTTCTCATCTACCGTCCACCCGAGGGGCGAGAAGCAATTCCCGCAGCAAGTCACGAACTTCATTGTCGACTTGGTGTTGGAGTCCCCAGATGGATAGTTCGGGGGGACTTCAATGCCTGGAGCAATGATGAACTCTCACAGTTTGATCAGGACTTCCTCCAACTAATGAATTAGTTGGGCTTCACACAGGTGATTACCTCTGCGACCCATAATCACGGTCATTCGTTGGATCTGGTCTTTCTACTGAGTATGGAGACCTCTGACTTGGTGGTGGAGCCAGTTGGATGGTCTGACCATCACACTATAAGGTTCAATTTCCAGGCTCCCCCTATAGGCCTGCCCCTATGGAGATGATCTGGTACTACCTTTTAAGGGGTTTGACCTCAGATGGCCTGGTAGCAGCACTGGACCTATCAGGTCTACCGAGTACAAGCATGGATCCAGATAACCTGATAATAGCCTATAATAGGGCCATGACTGAGGCTCTGGATTCCATTGCTCCTGTTCGGGTTTGTCCCTTCACTTTGCGGCCTTGGTCCCCTTGGTTTGATTGGACTCTAAGGGAGCTGAGGAGAGTGGGATGAAGGATGGAGCGGTGTTGGTGGAAATCAGGCCTTGATGCTGACAGACTTAGACTGATGCCCCATTATAAGGACTGTCAATCGGCACTCTCCCATAAGAAGGCAGAGTTCCTGTCCAGAGAGATTGCTACTGCACAGGACCAACCAGCCCAGCTCTTTCAAACTGTGGACAGACTGTGCAGTCCAGCCTGTCTGCAGTCTCAGAGAGTGTGGTCACAAGAGAAATGTGATGAGTTTGCTTGATTCTTTGCAGATAAGGTTGCCGACATCAGGTCCGAGATCTGTGCAGCTCGCTCCAATGGGAGTGGCAGTGATCAGTGAGAGGTTGCAGTTCCTCGGTATATCTGGTATGGCTTCTTTTTTTTTCAATTATTTAACCAGGTGTGACACACTAAGCTGAAAGCTTGTTTACAGGCACAACCTGGGAGCACAAGGAAGTTAAGTGACTTGCTCAGGCTCACACAGCATGCAAGTGGGGGCTGTGGGATTCAAACCCAGGTCTCCAGATTTGCAGCTCAGAGCCTTAAACCACTGCACCATAATGCTTCCAACCAGCTTCAACCTGCTGGTGATCAAAGATATCACTAGGATCACCCAGAGTATGCAGCCGACTTGCTGTGGTTTGGACCCGGGCCCAACTCGCCTCCTTGTGGGGTGCTTTGAGGTCATTGCCCCTGTCCTAGCTGAGTTAGTCTGGTGTTCATTAGAGTCAGGTGTGTTCCCAGACACCCAGAAGGAGGCGATGGTGACACCTGTCCTTAAGAAGTCCTCTCTCGACCCAGACTGTCTTGCTAACTACAGACCCGTGTCTAACCTCCCCTTTGTGGATAAGGTTATTGAGAAGGTGGTTGCACTGCAGCTGGAGGATCATCATACCATACATGACATCTATGATCCTCTCCAATCTGGATTTTGGAAGATGCATAGCACCTAGACGGCCTTTGTTCGGGTTCTCAGTGATCTTCTGATAGCGAGAGATTAGAAGAGCCATTCCATCTTGGTTCTCCTTGATATATTTGCAGCATTTGACACCGTGGACCATGGTGTGTTACTACAGTGCCTGCAGCTGATTTATGGACTGTTGGGTACAGTCCTTAGATGGTTTCAGTCTTTCCACACCAGCAGGTTTCAGAGAGTTGTATCGGGATTTATTCCTCTGACAAGTTCTCCCTGTCGTGTGGGGTGCCGCAGGGCTCTGTGTTGTCACCCATGTTGTTTGCAGTGTATATGCTGCCATTGGGAGACATTGTAAGGCAGTATGGGCTGAGTTTTCACTGTTATGCAGATGATACTCAGCTATACATGTCCTTTGTGCCTGACCAGGTGGGAGCTGTCTCAAGCATTAATAACTGCCTTTCTGAGATTCAAGATTCAATGAGTGCTAACTGGTTGAGATTGAACCCTGACAAGACAGAGGTTTTGGTAGTGGACCTGGGTCATTGGGTAGAGGGGCTGTCAGCTGGACGGCCATCTGGGCTTTGGCTTGGAGGCTGTCAGCTGATGACCTCCAAATGGGTGCGAAATCTGGGCGTTATTCTTGATGAGGGGCTGACGTTGAGATCTAAGGTTTCGTCCATCGTCAAGACTTCCTTTTACCATCTGAGGAACATCACCCAGATTAAGCACCTTTTTCCACCTGACGACCTTCCAACCTTAGTCCAGCCTTTGTGACCTCCTGCATTGACTATTGTAACTCCCTTTACCTAGGGCTACCAGAGGTTCATATCTGCCATTTTCAGCTGGTGCAGAATGCTGCAGCCAGGCTACTGACTGGGCTGCCTCATAATTGCCATGTCATGCCTGTGCTGTGTGGCCTGCACTGGCTGCTATTCAGTGGTGAATCACCTTCAAAGTTGGCTTGCTGACCTATATAGCCCTACACAGATGGAGTCCATGCTATCTGCAAGAGCTTCTTTGCCCCTACTTCCCCCTCCACCCACGCTGCTCCACTGACAAGGGATTGCTAGAGATTCCCAGGGTTCAGTTGAAGGCCTCTGGGGCCAAGGCATTTCTGTTTGTGGACCCTAACCTGTGGAATCCTCTACCTCATCGGTTAAGAGAGTGCTTGACATTGAGAGCTTCAAATTGGCATTGAAAGTATATCTGTTTACTCTTGCTATTCCTGTTTTTGGATAATTGGTAGTGGTAGATATTTTTAATTATTATAAGGATTTTTAACTGCTGTTTTACGATCAATTGTGCTAGCGCTATGGTCTCTTTGGAATAGCGCTATTTTATAAATAAACATTGATCTGATTTGATGATTGCCTCTAGGTAGGATTACATTAACTGATGGACTGTGCACTATGAATTGATTACCCATATATTTCTGGCAATTTACACGACCCTTGTCATGCCCCACCTAAAGAACTGTGTGCACTTCTGGTCTCCCAATACAACAAGCACTGGTCAATGCCTTAATGTTTGCTTGCAAGTTTTATTAATGAAATTGTTATTATTTCTACTGAATGGTGACATTGGAGTAAGGCTGCTCAATGAACAATTGAACACCTTCATCACCCTAATCAATACAGAAGTTCTCCACTAAATAAAAAAAATTATCTTGATTAAATAGTATTATATTATTTACCTAATTAGGTGCTGCTTAGCAATAAAATAACATCCCAATAATACTGTGTTCAAAGAGTGGTTACAGAAGCAAAGTTCAACTAACTGGCTTAAAACAAGGATGTCCACAAGTGCAGGGAAAAAACTGTTCTTATGAAATTATTTGCCTTGTAAGATCCTGAGATGTAAAGAAAGTCAGAAATCTGGAATCACTTACAGCATATTCTTTGAATATATGAATAGTACTTTTCAAAGCCTTGGTTACCATCTATTTCAGATCAAATAATGTTACTCTCCAGAGTGAGGTAGCTCTGCAGTCTGAATATCATTCTGTGGTTCAGATGGTTTTCTGGGTCTAATACACAGGTATGTCTGCCACTAGGGAGAAATCCGAAGAGTAATTCTCCTGTACTGAGCAGCATTCCTTAATGAAAAGAGACATTTGCTCCGGCAGAAAAAAAACTGAGGCACTGCAATGATGGTATTGAAGAAAACCTGCTCGGCAGGCATTTGAAGAGCTTCCACTCAGTGGGCTAGTGAGGAGCTGCCGATGGCAGCTCTGAAAGAAGTCTATTAGGTGGGCAGTTCATGAGCCGCCAACAGTGGCATTGAAGAAAGCCCACACAGGGGGCAATTAAGGAGCTGCTGATGCTGCACTGAAGAAAGTCCACTCAGTAGGCAATTCAGGAGTGGTTGATGTTTGCACTGATAAAAGCTCACTTACCGGTGACATGGCAGCAAAGCCCACTTGGCAGCATTGGGTGGTGGGAGCACAAAACACAGAGTGGCACAGCTCTATGTAACAGCCACATATGGGACACATATTTCCTTCACATGCAGATTGATACCTCAATGGCTAAATCACAGCCTCACAGGTAGAATGACACCTTAATTGATGAATCATAACAAACTAACAGCAAAAAAAATGGCAGGAAGTGACATAAAATAATTTTGCCATGAAATAGGCTACAGCCATCTGCAGAAGTGTTCACATGTAGGTATTCAAATGAAACCTGAGCACCACAACACCACTGGCTAGCAAGAGGGACAGGTTGCCTTCTCCATTGTTCACTGGCTTAACAGCCTTATGCACCTACATACACCAAACACTATCCCACTACGGTTGCTTTGCAATTTGCTAACAACCGTAAAAAGGACAGAGAGGCAATCAACAGGTGTGGGACACAGCAACACCAAAATTATTAGCAGTATGGGGAACAAGAGCTTTAAGAGGAAGATGGAGGCCATTAACATGTTCACCCTGAAGAAAAGGAAGCATAATCTTAGCCTTTCATGCACTCAAGTGTATCAACAAGCTCAAACAGCAGAAATTTTGGAACTGGTGTCATGCAGCAAGACACAGGGATATGCCCTGAAACTCAGGGACAGTAAATTCAGGGGGGAATAATAGGCTGATCCTTTTCTTTTAGATGGTGGTAAACCTATGGAACAGTTTACCAGGCTGAGACAGTGAACATGGACTGCACAGACATATAAGGCAAGTCTGGACAAATTTCCGCTTACCAAGAGAATCAATGGGTACCAAGAGTATTACAATTAGTAGGGAGTCCCTATAAATTGGTACATGTTTACATGGTATATTTATTTCATCCCTGCTTGTGAAGCAGTGGAGGCAAACATGATGGACCTCTAGTTCTTCCAACATTAAACTGCTGTTACTATGTTACATTCATTGCAAGCATGCTAAAGTTTGCTTACACAGCCACAGTACCTATGTACAGACAGATGTGTAAAAAAACATCTGTATCTTACTAATAATAAAAAGAAGTTATTTGAAAGTATTGCATGGGAAAATAGTGTACTCAGGAAAAAACATCTGCAACATATCTTAATTTGAGTGCTTATTATGATCCATTCATGGCAAATGCTAGAGGTTTCTGTTAACAAAGAGCATCATCTCCTGCTGTCTGTGTGGACAGAACCTCTCAGCCTCACTTTATGGTCCTGTCACCCAAGCAGCATGAGATGACACTATCATCCTCTTATTCAGTAAGAGACAGCTATCTCTAACATGCCCCATATTCATATCAAATTAACCTGAACATCATTTACTTACATATGACAAAAGAAACATAAATAAAAATGCCTTAGCCACACAACCACACACAAATGTATATTTGCTTTAAGTCTTTTGAAAAAGTGGTAGTCTTTTTCTTACATTTTTTAGACACGGGACAGTGTCGATCACCAATAGCAGATGCCCTTCCTGTCCTGCACACCAACTCTTATCAATAAATAATGATCTACACAATGGTCCATTCTCTCATTCCTTACATGCTCCACATCTGACCAACAACATACTATGCCCCCCATATATCATGATGGCAAGAGCACACAGAACCGAGGCTTATTTCTAGATGTGACCTGAGAGATATGTTCACATCTTACACATTCTATGAGGCTGTCCTGTAAAGCTTCCATGCCCTTCAGAGGCAATCAATTTTACTTTTTTGGGAGGAGTGGGAGTCAAATCTTTTACATTCTATGGTGCTGTCCTGTAAAGAGTCTCTGAATGTTAGAGGCAGTAAGATTTATTTGAGATGGGGTGAGTTCACACCTTATACATTCTATGAAGCTCTCCTGTAAAGAGTCCCTGGTATATTATTTATTTATTTAGCTTTTGTTTACCAGGTAAGCACGCTAGACAGTCAAGTGCCTATTTTCAGGTGTGACCCAGAAGAATTACAAAGGCACAGGCAATAACAATTTAAAGACAGAGTAATAACAATCAACAAGATACAGTCAGGTACAGGCAGAGAACTCAGGCAATTTACAGATACTGAGATAAGGCAGCGGCAATCAACAAGGAACAGACAGGTATGGGCAGAGAGCTATAGTCAGGTACAGACAGAGAATGAATATAATGCAAGTATGATGCAAATATAGAGTTAAGGCATGGCAACCACATGGGGCAGTCAAGGAAGTGAGCCAAAGAATCAGCAGGGCATTTCTGAAGTGGGCACTAGAGGCATATGCACACACTTAATCATAGATGGGCCCTGGCACTCCATGGAGGGTGGGGCAGCTAAGAGCAAAGACAGGCAGAAGCTTGTTTTAAGTAGCCCCAGAGGGAGGACCTGAAACAGCTGTGGGAGGGGGCAGCTCTTACATGAGCAGGGAGGAGGTTCCAGGATCTGGGGGCAAGGGCCACGAAGGCGCGATCCCCTGTGAGGGAATGAGTTGTAGGGAACATGAGAGCCTGGGAGTCACAAGACTTCAGCTGATAGCCGGGGGGGGGGGCAGGCTAGAGCAGTATGGCAAGTACCAGGGGAGTTGATGATCAGATGATGTTGCAAGTAAAGTTACCCATAACAAAGGATCGATGATTGCTAGGGGAGAGCCACCCCAGATTGGAGTAGAGCTGGCAGTGAAGGGTAAGACGGGGGGGCTGATAGGGTGAAGCGACACACATTGTTATACACTGTGTCCCATTTCGAGAGCCAGGATTTTGGGGCGTTCACAAAAGAGGTGAGCCCATAGCAGAGCATGGGGAGAAAAAACCTTTTGCTAGGGCAAGTCGGGCAGCTGGAGTGAGGCAACCTTTGTCCCTGTACACCAGACCCAGTTTACAATTTGTGGCCTTGCAGGAGTTACATACGTGCAGGGTGAGGTCCAGCTGAGGATCAAGGGTTACCCCCAGGTACTTGAAGGAGTCGACAACCAACACAGGGATGCCATTGCTACCAGTGACTTCGAGATTAGTTTGACGTGCTCTAACCTTGGCAGAGGAGCCGAATAACATGGCCTGCATCTTCTGGAGGTTGATGCGAGGGCAGTGGAGGTGCTGTGCCTTTTGCAGAACCCATAGTTCAGCCAGGTTTCAGAGATCCCCAGGATGTCTGGATTGTAGTGGAAACACCCCAAAATCATTCAGATGAGTGACTATTCAAAATCTGACTACAACTTCTAACTGATCTCAGCAGGACAGACTGGTCTCCGGTCTATGCTGACTGTGACCCCTGTACTGCCCTGGACTGTTTCCTAGCCATATTTGCCCCATTGCAAGACAGACATTCCCCACTCATAAAAAGGAGAGTGAGGGGCACTGTCACCAAATGGTTGCAAGGGGACTTGTTTGCCTTGATGAAGCTTAAGGACAAAAGCTGGCAAAATTCAAGGACTCTGGGGACAGAACTGACCTTGAGGCTTACAGGCAGCTCAGGATCTCATGTAAGCAGGTGATCCGCTTGGCTAAGAGTGGCTTCTGCAAATCCTACCTTGAAATGACTGCCAAAAGCCCTAGGAGCTTCTGGCACACCACCAAACATCTAGGGGAACTCAATTTTATTTGTTCATATGTTGTGTCTAGAGAAGGACAAGATTTATATCCAAGCATGGAAGACAAGAAAATTTGCCTTTGACAGATACTTCTAGTAATCTAAGGCTTTGGATTTACCTAGGAGGAACCTACCTGTTCCTCCCAGGTGTGCATTGTGTGCTGCTTATGTAATCTGTGGGGGATTCTGGAGTGTGAGGGTTAAACTTTATTTTTGTTTCAACACAACAACACAAATGCTTTCTACACTTGCTGCAGTCATCAATCCTCCTCTCCTTACTCATTATTGCTCATTATACTCTGCATTTTCAGTCCTTCCTCTCCCCCTCCACCGTCAACAGCATAGTGCATCCTTCATTGCTAAATACTGGTTTAATTCTCTCTCTCTCTCTTTCCCTTTTTACCTTTCTGCCCTCCTCTCACCCACCTGCACCTCTGATTACCCCCTCCACTCAAGAGACTCTTGCACCTTTTCAATCCCTCAGGCTCACTCCTGTGCCAGGCAATCTGCCTTCTCTTATCACCGCCCCCTTATCTATAATGGACTCCCCTTCCCCAACAGTTCTCCCCCTCCCTTTCCTCCTCCAGCTAAAACTCTCCTCCCAGCCCTCCTGCCCCTGTTTCCCCTCCCAGGCCTTCTGTTGATACTGTTTTGGAATGTATATACCTGTTTTCCCTTTGCTCCATGCTTTGCTGATGAACCTTGATTTTGTTTTTGTTCCATGTTACAATTTTTGGAAAGTAAATATTTGCATATTGTCCCTCACCCCTATCCCCCGGGTCATACCTGGAAATGAGTCTTGGCTCAGTGTGCCTTTCCCTGTTACCAACTTTTAAATAAATAAATATAGTATGATATTTACTGTACATAGCATTACATAAGTATACAATATTTACTGTACATAGCATTACATAAGTATACAATATTTACACTGAATCTGAATTACATTGCACTCACTCCCTTGGCAATAACAACAGGCAACACTTTCTGTAATTGTTCAAAATATCATCAGTACTCTTCCAACACTGTTTGATCCCATCGATCAGTACCTGTTTTATTCTTGGTTTCACCTTTTGACAAATGTGAGTCTTTATGGCATGCCAAAGAAACTCAATTGCATTCATGTCCAGGGACCTACAGAATTAAATGAGAACATTTGTAACCTACCGATGCAACACAATGTGTGAGGAAGACAGTACTGTATATAAGCACTGTACATGAACTAGACCAATTAAGTCCTTGCTCTCTAATAGTGATGTAGAGGCAGTGAGATATGAGTCATTCTCCCGATTAAAGCGGTGGACATATGGAAATTTCTTTTTCTCAAACTTCACACCAGCCTTCTTTATTATTTCCGTTCAGAAAAACATGCTGTGCATGGCTGCTGTGGTACAGTAGCAACAATAAGTATTTCCTCATCTTAAACCAAATGTTATAACACGTTACATGCAATTTATTTCTACCTTCAAAAAGGCAGGCTGTGTCTCAACGCATTTTCAATCTTGCCCTATCCACTTCCACAATGCTCCTCCCCGGACGTCTGCCAAAGTTCTTCCTATTTTTAAAGCTGGTAACCCCTTCTTATCTGACAACTATCAGCTGATATCTATTCTCCCCCACCTAAGTAAGCTACCTGAAAAGATTGTGCATCACCAACTATCTGAATATCTCATTAAACACAACATCATATGCAGCCAGCAACATGGATTCCACAAGCATCATAGCACCACTACAGCCCTAGCTGTATTTACTGATCACATCCTCACCAATATGGATCATGGGCAGGCCACTGGTGCTGTCTTTGTGGACCTATCCAAAGCTTTTCAGCTGGTAAGTCACTCTCTCCTCCTCCTCCTCTCCAAACTGTGCTCAGTCAGCTCAGCTGTCCTGTGGAGACCACTAACTGGTTTTCGAGCTACCTCTCCAACTGCTTCCAATCTGTGTGCATTGGCTCTGCCATTTCCCCTGCCCTGCCCTGCCCACTGGAGTACCACAAGGCTCCATCCTGGGTCCTCTGTTAACACTGTCCCATCAAATTGCCTAAATTGCAACTCACTCCTTTACGTGGATACGAACATACGAAATTTGCCAGCAGATAAAGGCCTAGAGGTCTATCAAGTCTGCTCGAATGTGCAGCTAGCACCCCTTATTCTGCAGCTGCTCCTCCCTTCCACCCTTCCCCTTCATTAACCCTCCCCCTTGTCCTGTCCCATCCCCTTTTGAAGCAGTCCACTGTTCTACTGGATACCACTTCTGCAGGTAACGCATTCCACCCAGCCACCACCCTCTCTGTAAAAAAGTGTTTCCTCATCTCCCTCCTGAACCTTCCTCCCTCCAGTCTCATATCATGGCCCCTGGTGTCCCTCCCCTCCCTTACTTTGAACAGCCCCTCTGTACCTGTCTTGTTTATTCCTTTCATGTATTTAAAGGTTTCAATCATGTCCCCCATCCCTCCTCTCCTCCAGTGAGTACATGTTCAACTCCCTCAACCTCCTCTCATATGATAAGTCCCCCAGCCCCTTGATCATCTTTGTCACCCTGCGCTGCACCCCCTCCAGTAACTTAATGTCCCTCTTCAGATATGGGTGCCAGTACTGCACGCAGTACTCCAGGTGCGGTCTAACTAATGACCTATACAGTGGCAGAATCACCTCCTCCCTCCTTGAGGATATACCCCTTGCAATACAACCCAGCATTTTGTTGGCCTTTGCAGCTGCCTTCCTACATTGTGCCGAGTTGTTCATTGACCCTGTAATGAGCAACCCCAGATCCTTCTCCTCCTCTGTCTGGGCTAGCTGCACTCCTCCAGCTGGTAACTCCTCCTTGGGTTCTTCATCCCAAAATGCAGCACCTTGCACTTTTTGGCATTAAACCCCAGTTGCCAGGTGTCTGACCAGGTTTCAGCTTTGCCAGATCATCCTGCAACCCCTGCCATCCCCCTAGGTCATCCACCACCGCTCCTACCTTGGTATCATCAGCAAACAGAGTGATCTTGCTCTTGATGTCCCATGATATGCCTGCAATGAATATCTCAAACAACACTGGTCCCAACACCAAGCCCTGTGAAACACCTCTCGTCACTACCCTTGGGTGTGGGAGCTCCCCACCACCACCACCACCCTCTGTTGCTTTCCCTGAAGCCAGTTTCCTACCCATCTCACCAGCTTTGCACCCACCCCTGTGCCTACTAACTTACTTCCCAGCCTTCCATGCGGCACCGAGTCAAATGCCTTACTGAAGTCCAGACACAGGACATCTACTGCATGGCCCCTGTCCAGTTGCCTAGTTACCCAGTCATAGAACTCCACCAGGTTGGTTTGGCAGGATCTGCCCTGTATGAAGCCATGCTGTCTGCTGTCCTGTAGTCCTTAGGCCTCTAGGAGGGCCACCAGCCTCTCCTTCAGGATAGTCTCCATTAGCTTACCCATGATGAATGTGAGGCTCACTGGTCTGTAGTTTTCCGGTTCATCCTTGGGGCCACTCCTGTGGAGGGGCACCACATGAGCCATCCTCCAGTCCTGAGGTACACACCCCAAATGTAGTGAGGCATTAACTAGGTCTGCCAAAGGTCCTGCAAGGACCTCTGCCAGCTCCTTCAGTACCCTGGGGTGGATGCCATCTAGGCCTGGCACCTTGTCCACCCTCAGTGCCTTCAAACCCTCCCGAACTCTGCCCTCCTTGATTTCCCCATCTGTCACCCCTCCCCCACTGTTTCTGCCATTTCTCACCCCTTGGGTGTCACTCCCCTCTTCCCTTTAGTAAATACTGAACAGAAATACCCATTTAGTGCTTCTGCCTTATCGCAACCTGCTTCCACCCAACCCCCCTCCTTCCTAATCCTTACTATGTGGTCCTTACAGCTCCTTTTCTCCCTAATGTACCTAAAGAAGTCTTTCTCCCCCTTCTTAATGCCTTGTGCCAGCCTGAGTTCCATAGATGCTTTGGCTCCCCTTACTGCCCTTGTCACGTCCTTCGATTCTGTCAAGTACTCCTCCTTGTTCTTCCCCCTCCCTGGTTTCTTGTACTTCCTAAAGGCAGCTGTTTTCCTCCTTACCTTTTCCATTACCTCCTTGCTCAACCAGCTCCGTTTCTTAGCCCTAGCCTTCTTGCTCTGGGCCTTGCAGCAAGTTTTGGTTGCCTCCACTATCCCCAGCTTTATGAGCTCCCACCTCTGGTTAGTGTCCATACTAGACTGAATTCTGGCATCCTCTGAAATTCTGAAATCCTCGAAAAGCCAGCCCTCCTGAAGTCCAGCACTCTTGTGCCAGATTCCACTCCTTCCTTGCCCATATCCAATGTGAGCCATACTGAGTGGTGATCACTCCCTGACAGCGGTTCCTCCACTGTAAGTTCACTCACAAAGTCCCCATTTGCCAGCACAAGGTCAAGAGTATTCCCTAACCTGGTTTGTTCACTGACCATTTGCAGCAAGAAGCTGTCCTGAAGGCATCCAGCAGTACCTGCTCCCTTCTGTTCCTAGTTGTTGGGGTACTCAGTCCACTCCTGGCATGTGAAGTCCCCACAATCACCACACTACCCTTCCTGAGGTTCTCCTGATCTGTCCCGCCAGTTCCTGTCTAACTCCTCTGTCTGAGATGGTGGCCTGTACACCACTCCCATTCTAAGAATCCTATTCCTGGAATCCTGGATTTGCATCCAAAGTGACTCTGTACTACCCTCCTCCCCTTCCTCCCTTACACACTTCAGTCCTTCCTTCACATATAGTGCCACACTCCCTCCTTTCCCAAACACCCTGTCCCTATGAAATAACCTGTACCCTGGTACAGACAGGTCCCAGTCATTGTAGTGGGTGGTCCATGTTTCTGTGATGTCTGCAATGTCCACCTCTCCCTCTGCCATGAGCACCTGTAACTCTGCAGTTTTCCTCCCAAGGCTCCTAGCATTAAGGGTAACCACCTTCCACCCTTCCCCCCCATCCTGCCGTCCTTTACTAGCATCACCAATAGTACTTGCCATTTGTCCCTTGTCACTGTTATGGGGGGTAAGCTCATATGGTTTCCCAACCTACGGTGTCTGCATATCTCTTGCTCAATTGCCACACCCCACTCCTAGTTTAAATTCCCAACTTCCTCTATGTACTCCTCCATCCTCTGTTTCAACACTTTCTTTCCCTCCTCACTTAAGTGTAGTCTGTCCTTGGCATAGAGACTACTGTCCTCCCAGGTCCCTCCTCACCCCCCCAACAGTCCATACCCTTTAGCACAACACCAGGTTCTTAGCCATCCGTTAAATTCCTCCATTCTCAGCTTTCTTGTTGTGCTTGCCTTGGGCACTGGAAGTATCTCTGAAAAAGTTACTGATCTTCCTGCCCCCTCACATAATTGTGCTAGTTCCTCAAACCTCCTCTGGACTATATCTACTGTTTTGTCAGCCAGGTCATTTGTCCCAAGATGTATAATTAAATGAGCCTTGTCCCTACCCCTTCTAGCATATTTCAGAACAGATTGTCCCACTCTTTCTGCTGCCATTCCTGGCATGGCCTGTCCCCCTTGCTACCCCACCTGACTCCTATTAGTTTTGAGTCCCCCAGCACTAAGATTCCACCACTCTTACTCCCTTCTTGCTTCCATTCATCTCCCTCTCTCATTTCCAGCTCTTCTTCCTCCTGCACATTATTTCCCCCTTTTGCCCCGTTGCAATTCTCCCAGCAGAACTTGCCTCAGCTCCAGTTTGGTCCAGGCATTTATCAATTACTCCTCTAATTTCATCATTTCCCTCCTTCACCTTCTTCCTTTCTAGCAGTGCACAACTATTTTCTGAAGACCCTTCACAAATGCCCGCTCCCTCTCTCCATGACTTTTGCCACTTCTTCGCCTCCCCTCACAAGTCCCTATCTCCTCCTTCCATTTGTCTTTTGTCTCCTGACCTGGTTTCCCCAGCAATCGTTCTTCCTGGCCTGGGCCTCTTTGTCTCTGCTTCCCCTTCTTCTGACCCTCTCCTCACCACTGCTGGCTTAAATCACTCTCCCTCATCTCCCCTTCTTCCTCCTTCCTGTATTGGGCTAAACCCATGCCCAATCTGCCTTGCCTGTTTTAGTTCCTCCTGCAGACCCTCGATCTCCTTTCTAAGTTTCTCTATGTGATTGCACACTAAACATCCTCCCACACTCAGGCATATTTTAGAAAGATCAGTGCACCGGTGTGTTGCAGCTCACCACCCTACCATTGCTGTCATACCACCAGCGCCCCCACCCTTCCAGATGCAGATACCAAACACCCCCCAAGTCTCCTCTTCCCCCTATTAGTGCAAAACATGTTTTTCTTTATTTCCTTACCCCTTTGTTTTAACATTTAGATAGACTGAGCAACTGCTTTTTATATTCCTATCCACACTCAAAAAGAGACTTTAAGTAGCTATTGCACAACCTTCTTCAAACTCCTACTCCTCCTTTCCCCAATGTAATAGCAATGCAAAGAAGTAACAATGAAAGCTCCTAGATTTGCAGTTACTTCCCTTCCACTGAGATAGCAGTCATCTCTTCACTTGCTGCTGTTCCTTTCCTGGATGTCTGCATCTGCTATGGCAGGTCATGCCCTTTGCCTGTTTGAGGAAGTGATGTCAGAACCCCTAGTATAAAGGAAATAGTGGACCGGGGCGGGTGGGACCAGCCCAAGTCTTCTGGAAACAATCAGGTAGCTGAGGCCCCTGGTCAGACCATTAGCACCCTTCCCCCACTCTGCACTAAACTTTGCACCTAGTGAAGTCTGCAACAATGAATCACAGTTCTACTCAAAGCCCCCAAAATAGGTTTGCTACCCAAAGAAACAGGACTCCAATTCAATCATCTTCACCAACAACACATCAAAATAGGCTTGAAATTAGAAGATATATGTCTCCAGTTCAAAGAAACAGACCCAGTTAAATCACACCAAATAGGTTTTAAATCAGAAGAAATAGGCCTCTACAAATGCAGCCTGCTACACAGTGAAATATCAAACAAATGAGCCCACTTATAGCTACCAAAACAGGTTTCAAAATTCCAGCAGCCCCAAACAATACCCTGCTAGCCCCTTAGAAGTAGTAAGAAAGAAAAGAAACAACATTCTACCAAGTAGAATCCACAAGAAACAATGTAAAAACAACAAGAAGAAACCACTTTACTGTAACAGATCTGATCCTGTCCCCCTTCTAGTTCCTTCTGAGAAGCCAAAGCAACTGTTCATGACCTGTTCATCTTCCATAGTGACAAATCTCTTCCTTGTATATCCTTTGTCCTTACCCAGAACAATCATGCTGCCCATAACTGGTTCACATCCAGCTTGTTGCTGGTTAATGCTAAAAAAACCAAGGCAATGCTTTTTGGCTCTATACCGTACCTTGTCAGGAAACACTGATGCCAACTCTTCTCTCCTAATTTACCCTCCTGCTGGCCCTGCTCTTGAAACCGTCCCCTCCATCAAATACTCAGGGGTAACACTGGACCCCTCTTTCTCCTTCACAGAACACACTAACCTTATAGTCCATAGGATTAATCAGAAACTCGGTGCTGCTTATTGTAGCAAACCCTTCCTGTCTTCTGAGGCTCGCCTGGCAATAGTCAGAGGAAATCTTCTTCCTATCCTAGATTACTGTTCCTCCATTTACTCTTGAGTCTCTGCCATGCTCCAGGCTAGGCTCTTATCTGCCTACAATAGAGCTTGCCGCTTTGTCCTGTCCGCCCCTTACTCCACTCACCACTGTGACCTATACTGATCTCTCAGTTGGCTCTCTCTGCAAGATCACTTTGATTTTACCCTTGGATGCTTCATAGAAACTTTCCTTAGATGTGGCCCCATTTCCCCTCTCTCCCCCTCTGTAAGCACTGTACCACGTCAAGCTGTCTCTGCTCCTCTGCTGTCCCTCCCCTGGAGATTCCACAAACCTCAACCAAAATGGGTGGGAGAGCCCTTTCGGTAGTGGCCCCCACACTATGAAATGGACTACCTTCACCCCTCAGATCTTTCAACACCCATCATAGCTTCAAACTTAACCTCAAGTCCTTCCTTCTCGACAGAGACTCTTTCACTTGCTCACCTAGATAGTACCTGCCCAAAAAAAAAACCTTGTTCATCCCTCCCTCCTAATTATCTCACCCATCTCTTCCTTCTTGCTCATGGTTGGTTGTTGCTCGTTGAGATTGCTCATGTGAGGGGGTTAGTTTTGTTCTGCTCTACAGCATGTTTGTACCACTGTTGCCTGCCTATTATTTGTGTTATCTACTGTTTTTACTACAGTTACTGTTTCCACCCTAACTGCACTTTCTATAGTTCCCAATGCTTTTTTTTTGTATGAACCTTGTATATTTTGTATGTGTATTTTGTATATTTGTATGAACCTATGTATATTTCTGTATTCACTACTCATGCCTTTTGGCCTGGGTCATGCCTGTAAACAGTCCTTTGGATCAGAGCACTTACCTGGTTATCAAGGACATAAATAAATAAAATAAATAAATAAACCCACTTTGAAACAGCCATTTGACAAGAATCTTAAGCAGGTGTTTTGGCTTCAGTTTCTTCAAATCCCTTCCCTTTTTACAAAATGTCAAGTATGCAAACTGTTTCAGTAATGCTATTGTTTCTTCCACAGAGATGATGTGCTAAAATGCTTCTCCTGTTGCAGTTCATTACTTGGCTTGCTGCACTTGCTTCATATTGTTGACATCATGTATCATTGGGCAATGGCTGGCAACATTAGTAAAGCCACTTAGACTGTGCATTAGTTAGAGATACCAGAGGCACAAATACTGCAAAATTATTGAACCTACCATGCTTTTGCATACTTCAAGCTCAGGCTTTGATGCATTCTTTTTACAGATGTTTCTGATGCTGAAATTCATAGAAACATAGAAACATAGACAATGACAATAGAAAAAGAACAAAAGTGTATCCAGTCTGCCCAAGTTCCCTATTTAGCCCTGGGGCCTACTGTTCCTCCAGGATCCTAGCCCTCCCCACCTCCCTCCATTCTCCTCTCTGATTTTGACACCCTGAGCAACCACTATACCTTTCATTCCATCCCAACCATTCTTAAAACCATCAATGATTTTTGCACCCACTACCTCGGCTGGCAGCCTGGCAGCCTGTTCCATGGCTCCACCACCCTTTCTGAAAAATTATATTTTCCTCACATCCCTCCTGAAACTCCCTCCTGATAGCTTTCACTCATGACCGTGTGACTACAAGCTGGCATTCAAGTTAAAAAGTTCCCCTCAGTTCACCATGTTAATTCCTCTCGCTATCATATCTCAACTCTCCCTGCTAGTCTCCAGTGAGTACATGTTCAGTGCCTTGAGGAGCTCCTCATTGGACAGGCCCTGCTGGCCCTGAATCATTTTTGTTACCCTGTGCTGCACCTTCTCCAGCCTATCCCTGTCCTTCCTGAGGTGAGGACCCCAGAACTGGGCGCAGTACTCTAGGTGTGGCCTCAGCAAGGAGCTACAGTATACAGAGGAAGTATTACCTCCCTTTTTCTGCTATCAGTATCCCTCCTGATACATCCAAGAACCCTATTTGCCTTGCTATAAGCATCGTAAATGATAACTCCAAGATCTCATTCCTCAACCATAGTACTGAGTCTCACCCCTCCTATCCAGTACTCCGCCCTGGGCTTCTTGTTCCCTAGATGCATCACCTTGCACTTTTTGACACTGAATTTCAAATATCAAACCCTTGACCACCCCTCCAGCTTTTGCAAGTCGTTTTGCATTTCCTTTATTCCCTCATCACTATCCACCCTCCCACAGAGCTTAGTGACATCTGCAAAGGGACACATCCTGTCCCACATCCCTTCAGCAATGTCACTGATGAACATGTTGAAGAGGACCTTACCCAGGACAAGATCCCTATGGAACCCTGCTCATGACCTCCCTGTCTTCAGATTTAACCCCATTGACCATTACCTACTGATGCCTCACCTTTAGCCAGTTACCTACCCAGCTTAATATGACCTTAGATGCACCCAGATCCTCCATCTTCTTCAGCAAGTGTCTGTGGGGTATCGAGTTGAAAGTCTTGCTGAAGCCAAAGTACAGCAAATACACAGTGTGGCCCTTAACCAATTCCCTTGTCACCCAGTCAAAGAAAACTATCAGGTTAGTCTGACAAGACCTCCCTGCCAAAATCCATGATGTTTACTGTCCTGAAGACCATTGCTCCCCAAGTAGTCTATGAGATCCTCTTTGACCTTTGACTCCATCAGTTTTCCTACTATAGAGGTAAGACTCACAGGTTGGTAGTTCCCTGTGTGCTCCATGCCCCCCCCCTTATGTAATGGAAGTACATCCACCACTTTCCAATCCTTTGGAACCACTCCTGACTTAGAGAGCTGTTGAATAGACCTACCGGGGAGCAGCCCAGTTCCACTGCCAATTCCCTGAGTATCCTTGGATGCAACCAATCTGGTCCTGGGGCCTTATCAATCTTTAGGACTGCCAGCCCTTTCTGTACCCTTTCACTAATAAATGCTGACTGCCTCATCCTCAGGACCCCGTTAATGACCACTTTGATGCCACTCTTTGGCAAGGGCCCACCATCCTCCCTAGTGAAAACTGAGTAAAACTAATCGTTAAGGATACCAGCCTTTTGCCCATCCATCTCAATCACCCTTTGTTAGCCTCACAATTCCCCATCCTTTATTTCTTTTTTCTCTAATACACCAGAAGAACTGTTTTTCTCTGCTCTTGACCCCCCCTGTAATGCACAGATCTGTGTCTGTTTTTGCCTCCCTAACCATCCTCTTTGCCTCCCTATTTTTCAGCAAATATTCTTCCCATTCTTCCTCCTCCTGGTTTTCTTTTAATTTGCAGAAGGCCTTTCTCTTGGTCCTCACCTCTTCTCTGACCCTAACTGAGAACCAAAGTGGTCTCTTGAACCCGTTCTTTTTGGTTGCCATTTTTATGCATACCTTAGATGCCCCAAGAATGGTTCACTTAATTGGCCCCATTTCTCTTCCACCCCATCCATGTTGTCCACCCCTGCTAACTTTTCCCTGACCAGCTCCTTTAGCCTATTAAAGTTTGCCCTTCTAAATTCAAGGATTTCAGCTCTTGATCGCAGTATATCAGACCCGACGGCCAGTTCAAACCAAACTAAGTTATGGTCACTATTCCCTAATGGCTCCACTACTCCCACAGTTTCTACCACTTCCAAGTTGTTGAGCACCACATTAACAATTGCAGTCTGCCTGGTGGGCTCCCTGACTACCTGTACTAGAAGACAGTCCTGGAATACATCCAACAAGACCTGGCTTCTGGTGCTCCTGGCCACCGTAACATCTCAGTCAATGTCCGGCATGTTCAGATCACACCAATACATCCATCTTAGCTATCTCTCTTTCCAGTTCTCTCTCTCTCTCTCTCTCTCTCTCTGTCCCTCTCCTCCCCTTGCCCTGGCTGTCTATAAATCACCCCCAGGTGCAGTTTCTTGCCTGATGCTGCTATGAGTTTGTGATAGGGTTGAAAAAGGCCCTGTCCCATTTGTTATGCAGAAAGAATTAAAAGCAAGGATCTGTTCTGTTCTCTCCTTCTCTGTTTCTTGTCTATCTGATTGTGCAATCAAATTTCTTGTGAGACAATTCTCCGCCTCCCACTATCTCTCTACCTTGACTTGCTGTTTCTGTCTTTTCTTCCTCCTTGTTTTTCTGTGGATGTAAAAGTGCATGTGAAACTGTTTGTGTGAACCTGCAATCTTTTGGTTTGAAAATATTTATACTTGCACTGTTGAAATGAATGCAAAAAGTTTTTTGGAACTTAGCGGGTTAACACTGAAATGCAGTTTGACCTCTACGAACTCTTTTGCAGCGCTGTCAACAAGAGATGAGTTCTCAGTCACCGTGTACTATTTTTTTGCACCTGCAAGGAAAGAAACTGAGGAAGTTCTAATGCATTTTGAGAAAAACAGGATGTCTGTTAACAAGCTCAGGATGTAGCAGTTAATTGCCAGGCAAAGACTTATTATAAAAGAGCAGTAATCTTTTTTTAGAGAGAGAGAGAGACTAAAACTTAGAATTAGAGATTCCCTCAGATGAAGGACACTTCATTTTTTTGTTTGTTCTGCCTTTGTAAATAGCAATCCTGAACAATTGTAATTTTTTATTTTACTGTTATTGGAAATAATAAAATGCTACTTAAGAATTTTATAATTGCTACTGGTTTTCCTATGCTTCCTGACCTATGCCTTGATGACAGAGTTGTACTCACAGCAAATCAGTCTCTCCATTACTACCCCAATGCACCCATCTTCCATTACCTCTGTGCCCTCCTTGACATAAAAGACTACTCCTCCCCCTCTACCTGTTCCTCTACCCTCCTGAACGTCAAGTACCCAAGGACCATCAGTTCTCAATCATTATTTTCCAAAGTCCATGTTTCTGTTATGGCCACAGTGTCCCCCTCAGTGTCTGCCATCATGGTCTGCAATGCCTCATGGCCCGCAACTAACAAATTTCTCAGGCAATATGCTCATCATCCTCATGAAAGGTCAAATCCACTAGAAGCCTGCTTTCCCTGTGAACAAAATCACAAACAAATAATAAGTGGCACTGTCAATACAAAAGTAAAAAAAAAAACTGTTCATAAAAGTGAAGCAGATATAGTACATCAAGTTCTGTAGTTCCGTACCTGATACAAACAATGGATCACACAGCTAAGTCAGTGGGAGAGGAGTAGCCATTTCAAGTGTTTGCAGACATCACTTTTAGAGATGGATACCCCCACTCTCCGGAAATGCATGGATTTTTCTAATGCTTGTACCACTTTGCATCATTTTTCATATTGTTAGGCTCATCCCCACAGATATCTTTTGACCACTGTTGCTGCCAAAAATATGATAAAGGATTACTGTATATTACTGTATCAATTCAGGCAAAACACAGACAAAGATACTAGTACAGCTATGCACTGTTATGGCATAAGATTTGAATGCCTGTTCCAAAAAGAGGGTCGGCAAAAATCTTAACACAGTACTGTAAGTGGGGTAATGTCATCAGAACACTGTAATAATCAATTAACTTGAAAGAATCTTTTATCTTTGCTGTAGTTGGCCATTCCTATTAGAACCCTTACCTGAGTTTGGTGTCATTCACACCTATGTCGTCATTCACATGTCCTCAGCACTTGTTAAAATGCCTGTTTTATGTTGACAAAAAAACAATAGTCAGGAGAACTCAGTGTGTAAGAGTTGGAAAGGAGAATCTAGGCCCAGCCGTACGAAGATGTCTTATCTCACCAGCAACCAATCCTTAAAGAGCAATCAGAAAAGAGCTCCAAAACTAGAGGTAATTAATTTCTAAATTGGGCACTCTGTTTAATATTTTTTGTGGGTTACAAAAAGTCAGGGGGGGCAAAGAAAGCTGAGGTATTCAAAGTGAGCACTGGCTTTAATATTCATGATAGCTAGAAAAGATGGAGGGGACAAAGGAAACAGCTACTGTACTTACAATGGCTGTAATAGTTTCCTTCTTTAATTTCTTGTTAATATAAGATGTTCAAAATCAATGAGAGCTATTTGGATGAGGAAGAGGATATAGAGGCTGTAAATAATCATACAACAGACATCATCACACCTCACATCCCCTCTGAATTTCCCCCACTAACAATCTCCACCTGTGTCCTCTAGTAATCGTGCCCTTATGCATCGTGAACAAGTTTTTAACTCCACCCTGTTCATTCCTCTCAAGAACTTGGATGTCTCAATCATATCTCCTCTTTCTCTGCTGGCCTCCAGTGTATGCATGCTCAGGTCTGCCAGCCTTTCCTCATGACTCCCCTTGCTGCCACTGAATCATCTTTGTGGCCATCTTTTGAATTGTCTCTGTGTGAGCCCTGTCTTTCCTGAGCTGTGGACTCCAGAACTGCATGTATATTCCAGGTACAACCTCACCAGGGACCTGTACAGGGGTAGTATCACTGTCTTCCTCCAACTATCAGATCTCATTCCTATACATCCCAGCATCCTGTTTGCCTTCCCACGTGCTTTGTTGCACTGTGCAGTGGATTTGTGACTATCCCCAGGTCTGTCATCAGTTTTCTGCACCACCTTACTCCCCCCCATCCAGTAGTTTGTTTTAACATAGAAACATAGAAGTTGATGGCAGATAAGGACCGCAAGGCCCATCCAGTCTGCCCATTTCTTTTTCTGCCTTATAAATGTGCCATCAGCCTTTGCTCTGTCAGTGGTCTATCTATTCATACTCATTTGTATTGCTCCCTTATGCCTATCCCATGCCTGTTTGAAGCCCTGCACTGTATTCATATCCACCACTTCTTGGGGTAGGCCATTCCATGCATCCACCACCCTTTCTGTGAAAAAGAATTTCCTCACATTCCCCCTTAATCGGCCCCCCTCTAATCTCATGCTGTGTCCTCTTGTCCTGCTATTTTTCTTATATTTAAACATGTTAGACTATTTCACCTTGTTAATGCCCTTAAGGTGTTTGAATGCCTCGATCATAACACCTCTCTCCCTCCTTTGCTCTAGGGTATACATATTGAGCTCTGTTAATCTGTCCTCATAAGTCTTCTGATGCAGTCCCTGCACCATTTTGTTGCCCTTCTCTGGACTGCCTCAATTTGGTTAATGTCCTTGTGAAGGTGTGGCCTCCAATACTGCATGCAGTACTCCAGATGGGGCCTAACCAGTGTCTTGTAAAGAGGGATTATTACCTCCCTCTTATGACTTGTGATACCTCTACTAATACACCCTAACATCCCCCTAGCCTGACCTACTGCTTTAGAGGTCTGCTTGGATGATTTCAGGTCATCAGTGATGATGATGCCCAAGTCTCTTTCTTCCTTTGTGACTGCTAGCAACTCCCCTCCCAGCCTATAGGTGGCTTCAGGGTTTCTCTTCCCTATGTGCATGATCTTGCACTTCTTTGCATTAAATCCCAGTTGCCACTCTTCTGACCATTTTGCTG
Organism: Neoceratodus forsteri; assembly: GCA_016271365.2. Taxonomy (NCBI): domain Eukaryota; kingdom Metazoa; phylum Chordata; order Ceratodontiformes; family Ceratodontidae; genus Neoceratodus; species Neoceratodus forsteri. Next base: position 961,035,752 of record CM028132.1, on the reverse strand, counting down.
GTTTGTCCAGATCTCTTCTCATTCTGCCCACCCCATCTGGATCATCTACTCTGTTGCAGATCTTGGTGTCAACTGCAAACAGACAAGCCTTACCCTCTAGTCCATCTGCAAGGTCACTAATGAAGATGTTGAAGAGGACTGGCCCTGGGACTGATCCCTAAGGTACCCCACTTGTGACTTGCATCTCTTCTGACTGTATACCATTTACCACCACTCTCTGTTTTCTGCCTGTCAACCAGTTTGCCACCCGGTTGACCAACTTCTGACCCACCCCGAGCCTACCCAGCTTATTTATCAATCTTCTATGTGGAACAGTGTCAAAAGCTTGCTGAAGTCAAGGTAGGCGACATCAACTGCTCCCCCTTGGTCCACCACTCTGGTTACCCAGTCAAAGAAATCTATGAGATTAGTTTGACAGGACCTTCCTATTGTAAACCCATGCTGTCTTGGATCCTGTGCCCCTATGGATTCCAGGTGTTGCACTATCCTTTCCTTAAGGAGTGCCTCCATAATCCTCCCACTACTGAGGTAAGACTGACTGGTCTGTAGTTCCCTGCCTCCTCCCTGCTACCACTCTTGTGGAGCGGGACCACATGATCCCTTCTCCAGTCTTCTGGGACCTCTCCTGTGCTCAGAGACTCACTAAACAGTTCTGCTAATGGCTCTGCTAGTTCCACCTTTAGCTCCTTAAGTACCCTGGGATGTATGCCATCAGGTCCCATTGCCTTATCTGCCCTGAGCTTAGCAAGCTCTTGTAGGACCCTTTCTTTTGTGAAGGGAGTAGTGCTCACCTCCCTCCCCTTGTGTCCATGGTGCTGAGCTGTGGGCCCTGCCCTACCTTCTCTTCAGTAAATACTGAGCAAAAGTATCTATTTAGGATAGATGCTTTTACATGGTCCTCCTCCTCACATGCTCCCTTTTCTCCATTAAGCTTAGCAATACCCCCTCTGGATGTTCTCCTTTCACTAATGCATCTATAGAAAGTCTTGTCACCTTCTTTTACTGTTCTTGCTAGTGTTTCCTCAGTTTGGGACTTTGCCTGCCTTACTGCCTTCCCTGCTTCCCTTAGGGCAGTTTGGTATGCCTCTCTATCTTCATCCCGCTGTGTTCCCTTATATTTCCTGAAGGCCAGCCTTTTGGCTCTGCTACTGTATTTGAGAACCAAAGTGGTTTCCTTCTTCTTTTGCACTTCCTTTTCTGTCTAACACAATGGGATGTTGCTTCAAGTATTGCATCCTTAATGCTTGCCCACTTTGCCTGTACCCCCTCACCTGTGTTTCTTTTTGTCAGGGCTAGCTTAACTCTGTTGGCCATCTTATCAAAGACAGCTCCTCTGAAGTCCCATATTTTTGCCTTGGAATGGGATGATTTAGATGTAGTAGACAAATTGAACCATACCATGTGATGGTCACTGGCCCTGGTGACCTTCTACCTGGAGATCTATGATCCCTTCCCTGTTAGTCAGTACTAGATCTAGGATAGCCCTGTCTCTTGTGGGTTGCTGTACCAGTTGTTTGAGGCCCTCCCCCTGCAGGGAATCCACTATGTGTCTAGTTCTGACAGATGTTCCTGCTGGTATTGACCAATCTGTATCCGGCATGTTGAAGTCTCCCATTATCAGAACCTCCCCTTTAGCTGTCATGTTTTGTATATCCTCTAACACACTAGTTCTCACACTCTGTGATAGTGAGCCTCCCCCAAGCCATGAAAAGGATTTCGAGCCTCCCTGAAATTTGGAAAACATCTTGGCCCTCCCCACAGAAAAAAATAACTCCTACTTTGCACAGTACACCAGGAATAAAGTGAAACTAATAAAGTTGACTGAGTATATTTTCTTTTTATTCAACTTATTGCTCCCCACCCCTGACCCGGCACCCCAGGTTATACTTGTCACTCCACTTTTCTGACTCCTTGGGCCCTTGTTACTCTGTTTCCTCTCTGTCTGGAACAACTAACCTGGCCACTGTATCTCCCTCTCTTACCCTACAGTTAGGTAACTTCCTGCACCCTTACCTCAGGACACACCTGAAAACATGCATCAGATCACTGTGCCTTTCCCAGTCACTAATATACATATAAATACCTACTATAGAAATGAACCTTGACTCAGTGTGCCTTTCCAAGTCACTAATTTGCATATAAATACCTATTATAGAAACAAGCCTTGACTCAGCATGCCTCCCCCAGGCATTAATTTACATATAAATACATACCTATAAAAAAGCTTTGGCTCAATGGGGACTTCCTGGTCACAAATTTTTGCATAAATAAAGAATCTCACCTGCAATTATCCATATTTAATTTATTTTATCCTTGCACACAAAACAGCCAAAACTTAAAATGTAAATACTGTACATTCTCAGACTTGACTGGGCCTCCCCTGGAACAAGCTGGAGCCTCCCTTGGGAGGCTGGCCTCACCATTTGAGAACCACTGCTCTAACAGTAATGTGTCTATGTCCTCCCCCTGGTCTAGGGGCCTGTAGACAACCCCAATTCTTGTGGCTGTCCCATTTCCTGTTTCCAGGGTGACCCACAGTTCTTCTGGCTCCTTATGTGTATTCTGAATTTCTGTAGCTTTGATATTTACATTAACATACAGGGCCACTCCTCCCCCCTTTTTTGCACCTCAGTCTCTTCTGAACAATACATAGCCAGGTACTGAAGTCTCCCAAGTCTGGTTACTGGTAAACCACGTCTCATTAATTGCTACTATGTCCAGTTTAGCCTCTGACATTATTGTCTGCAGGTCTGGGATCTTATTTCCCAGGCTGTGAGCATTTGTGTACATGATTTTCCATTGGGCAGATTTTGGTGTGTTAGTTGTTGGGTGAGGTTTGGCATTACCCCTGTGCGTCGTATGGGGAGACAAACCTTTTTTCTTACCTGGTAATGCAAATGAACTGCAAACATGCTGAATCCCTGTTTGACCACTAGCTGAGGGGGGAAGGGTGTTCTTCCCATTTGACTTATGTGTATTCTGAATTTAGGATTCTTTCTACCAATGTGCATAACTTTACAGTTTGTTTGTTTTTTGCATTGAACTTTAGCTGCCTTCATGTTGACCACTTTTACAATTGTTGCAGGTCTCATGTTATTTCTCTTAGTCCCTCCTCAATGTTCACTCTGCCACAGATCTTAGTGCCTTATCAGCAAAGAGACACAGCTTATTCTTGATTCCCTCTCCTATATTCCATATCACAAATGAGATTTCATTTGACTTACTTGTGACCAGGATGTACACATTTAGCATTAGCTTGTTTACAATGTGGCCCTGTGGGTGTACAGAAATTACAAACAAAAATACAAAAAAAATGATTATAATAACTGATGTTCGAAATAAGAATTAACTCAGTCAAGAACTGTATCTAAAAGCTTGCTTATCTTATGTACAAAATACATAAAGTAAGCAAAAGTGAATTCAACTAATGAAGATAGCTAAGAGTACTGGTCCCGGAAACTATTCCTGCAGTATCCTAATCATGTCTCTCCAGGCTCTAAGCATACCCCATTCATGACTATGCTCTGTGTCCTGCCCTCTATTCAGTTCCCTTTCCTTTTGGTCAGTTTGTACCCTAGCCCCAGGTCATCCAGCTTTTTTATTAGCCTTCTCTGTGCAATGGAATTGAAGACCTTGTTAGAAAGGGAAAAGGTACAGGAAGTACAACACATTCATTGCTTTGCCGCTGTCTACCAACTTTGTGACTCAATCAAAGAAGTTGATCAGGCTAGTTTCACAAGATTTCCCTGCTTCAAATCCATGCTGCCTCCTGTCCTGTAACACATTTGTTTCCATGAATTCAACAGTTTGTTCCTTAATGATGGTTTCTAGCAACTTGCTTTCAATCGAGGTTAAACTAACCAGGCTGTAATTTCTTGAGTCACCCCTCTCCCTGCTCTTGTAAAGCCATTCCACATTAGCTTCCCTTCAGTCTGCTGGAACCACCCCAGCTCCAGGGAACAATTAAACAGCTTTGTCAGTAGCACTGCCGGTGTGTCTTCCCCACTTCCTTCTGCATTCAACCCATCAAGACCAGTTGCTTTGTCTACCTTCAGGGTTTCGGAGCCTGTGAGCACTCTTTCTTCCAAGATTAGTCCTACCTTCAGCCCTTTTACCCACCTCTCTTTCACCTGCACTGTGCACTCTAATAGTAGCCCTCCTCCTTCATGGTGAATACAGAACAAAACTAATCACTTAGCATATCAGCCTGTTTCCCATCCTCATCCACCCATCTTTTCTCCTTTAATCTGATAATACTTAGGAAAAAAGAAACTAAATGTACCTAATGGTTATTTACTCTCCCTTGAAACCCTCTGATCTTATCAGCTCCATTTACATTGCATTTTCTTGCTTAATTTTAGCCTCTTTCAGCTTTATCAGTTAATCCTCCCGGTTGGATCCACTCTGTTCCCTCTTGTATTTTCAGAATGTTACCCTTTGTGTCCTTACTGCCTCTTCCTCGCCTCTGGGAAACCAGATAGGCTTTTTGTGTTTTTTATTTCTTCCCAACGTGTCTCATGCATATTGTAGTCATCATTATTACACTCCTCTTTTTGATATTCCATTTGGCCACTGCCCTTTTGCTTCCTCTACCCCTACCAGTTAATCATTCAGTACTTCCCTCTTTGGCCAAAATTTACCCTTCTTCAGTCTAGGACTACAGTTTTTCAACCTGAATGATGTGTTTCTGTGGTCATGAGGAACCACACTGCACTGTGATCACTGGTTCCTGGTAGTTCAGTCACCTCTGCTTCTCTCATTATCTTAGCATCTGACAGAACCTGATCTGGGGGGGACCCCCTATCTAGTTTGTTTCCTGACCTAGATACATAGATACATTTTATTGCTTGACAAAATCTTTGCAATTGATAAAAACAGAATAAATATAGACATTCAGTGTGTATTTAAAACAATTACTTTACAGTGATATATATTACAATAAATGTAAATATTGCACAACAAACGTTTACAGTTACAGCAAGGTTACAAACACTTGTTTAAGATTACTCAGGGAAGTACATTTAATTATTGCATGATATAGAGGATAATGAACAGGCAACCATGCACAACATTGTGTTCACAAAATCTTGGGAGCAAAGCTCAGAGGTTTTGATAACATGGCAACTTCACAATGCCAGCTCAGGCCTGTCTGCACATGGTTGCCCATACACTATCTTTTATAGTATATGGGCACTATAAAACAATAATGAATTGATTTCAAGGATCACAAATCTATTTATTTAGATATTAAAATCTGAATGAATTAATGGTTAGTAAGCGGTGACACCAGTATGAGAAATGCTGCACATTAAAATATTGACACAAAACATGATCTCTTTTTTCTACTCTTTTGGTAGCAGATCTGTGCACTGACAGGATTACTCACAAAGTGCTAAGGCCAGCAGCATGGCTCAAGAAGAGCTTCCTGGCACCATCATTCCAAGTTGTTATGCTGCAGTAGTGAAGTCAGTACTACATAACATTTACACATCACTACTTCAGCCCAACAACCCTATTCTAGGCATGGGTTTCCATGCCTAATAACATTTCACCATACACTACATAAGGAATAAAGTGTGGGCACTAATATACAATGAGTCTATGTTTCCATCGAGGGGTTTGGATACCAGCATATGGACCTCGAGACTGAAGCTCGAGACATCAATGTTGGTATCTAAACCCCAAGATGGAAACACAAGGTGAACTGTGTATTGGCACCCATACTTTATTTTTTATAGTATATGGTTCTGCCAGATTTAAAAAAAAAGTTATTTTTCTGACTGTTTAATGGAATTCTGGGTAACAAGTGAAGGCAGCTGCATGCTGTCACTCTGAGGAGGAGATTGAGAGACAGGAGACTGAGAAGGCATTTTTACTTTTATAACAGGTATGCCACCATTGCCATATTTATATTTTTAAACTTAGTCTCTTTCCAGATCAGCTTATGCTGCCAGTAAGTGGTGTCCTGTTCTTGCACCCTTCTTTTTTGTCCCTATGGCCTAGGGAGTAGCAGCAGTGGGGAAGTCCTCCCCTGGAGACAGGAAGGCAATGAGTCCCCCAGGGGACCAAAGGATGATTGAGGAATGGTGCACTGCATCTACTGGGAGAAGATACTGGAGGAAAAAGGATTTTAAGAACCCAGACAGCTAAGAATGATAATTTTGCCAAGGATCTGCCAAATATATGAAAGATAAAGATACAGATTTAAGGACAGTGGTTTTGTGCAAAAGCTGTAACTATTTTTATTTCTATCCATATTTGTATCTATTGAATAGCATTCTAAAAGTATCAGAGCCTTATACAAGTGTCACGCAGAGCACTTGGAGTACTGAAAGTGCTGGAGTCTAAAGAGTTAAAAACTGGGGCAAAAGAGCTTAATGTAAAATCCAAGAAAGATAAAAGCCTGGAAGCTGTGTGTAAAAAGCTAAAGTACTAAAGTGCTTATAGTGTGTCAGAACATCAAGGCATAGGCGTGATAAAGTACTCATGAAAAAATAAGGTACAAAAGGTACTAAAGGTATGAAAGGTACTGAAGAGCAAGGGTTAAAACTAGTTTCCAACTGATAGCCGATAGCACGGACCAGTGTTCTTCACTCCCTAAGTGATGACAAATTAGGGAAAGAGGCAAATAGTTAATCATTATTTAATCAATGAAAGACCTGAGTCACCCCTCTCTAGCCCACAGAAATACTTAAGCTTTAAACTGGTACAACATTATCCGCTTTGATCCTTCAATTGTTGTAACTATACAGTGGTTAGATCCCTTTTAGATTTTTGTATTACATTATCCAGATAGCTTTACATAGCTATAGTCTCTTTTTTGTGCTACTGTCTTGAAATCACTGAAGCGTAAAGCTCTTTATTAACTAGATTTTAAAGTTCCCATTTATTACAGGTTTTAAGGTTGGGGTAAGCAGGCACTCACATGCTCATGTGCTTCTCTGGCTTGCATTGAAAACACACATGCATGGCTTTTCTCACTGAGCCAGTGCCATCTTCTCCTTAACCAGCAGTGAGCGGTCATGTTGCAGCTCAGTGAATTTTTAGCTATTTTAGCTATTTAGTAAAATTAATTATACTTTTAAAATGGCTCTGTTCAACAGAAGTCATTTAACGCTTCCGTAATATCTCCACAAGGGAGGACAAGCAGCTTGGAGATCTCTGAGAATTCAGAGATTCTTTTGAAAGTGTGTAGAAGGCCACCGGGGGAAAGATTTTTTGGAGTACAGCATAAAAAAGTCTTAACGGAGACATCTTTCCCTAGTGCTGTTACAAGAACGCTAAGTAAATGGAGCAAAAGTAAGTGTCCGAAAACTAATATTGGCCTGTTTTGGTTGATTTTACCTAATATATAAAAAAAAAATAATCTTAAAGTTCTCTGGTCTACCCCCAATCTTGCTTTTTGGTTACAGGGTAGGAAGGGAAAGAAAAATAGATAGATATAATAGAGTAAGATACTTAATGGTGTGTGTATATTAGAACATATTTTGGAATATATTCTTTTATGATTTTTTATGTTTTTTGATATTTTTAGCTTATGGAGAAAACCTGCCCTTTGGGGCTGTAAAAGCATGCCAGCAAACATAATACAAGAAAATACAAAGAAACTATCTTCAACAGACTTTTATATCATTGGACTGCCAACAACATTGGATGTCCGATCATGGAAACTTCAAAATTTTTGCAGATTTAAGGAAATTCTATTAAGAATACAGTGGGAAATTACTCTGAATCTTTCAAAGAGCCCCTGTAGAGGTGGTGAATGAAAAAGGGCTAGAAGGAAGCATCAAGTTAAGTAAAGGAATAGTCACCAAACGTACACAAAGATTTGTCTAAAGACTGATAGTTACGTGGTACCTCATAATTATTGCTATTTTATTGGCTATTGATAATTTTTATAAAAAATGTATATTTTCTTCCCTTTTCACTCATACATTTCATCTGCTGTGCTTTTTTTTGTATTTTGAGCTAAGCCATATATTGACTAGAACCAGTTTTGAATCAGAGCGAATTCACTAATTTCAGGATGGGAGTTACAACCAGAGGCTAGGCATGTAAGGGTAACACCAATGCAAGCCTGAAATCTGTTATAGATATGGAAACTCTAAAAAAAGACTAAAGAGGGCAGGTGGAGGGGTAAAATGAGTGTGGGAGGAAAACAAAAACTTTCTAAAAGTTTAGACTTAAAAGGACAAAAACAAAAGGAATGATGTGACTCGGGGGGGAAGGGTACAAGGCTTGAATTCCAAAGATAAATAGTCAAAAATAGATAAGTCTGTATGCACTTCCAACCCACAACTAAATAAACAGGGGGATGGGTTTGATCAAGTTGTAATAACAAAGGAACCCTGACTAACATATTAGTTTGATTAAAGTGGTAGCATAAAGAATTCAAGTATAAATACTCCTAAAATACATATTGCCAATACTAACCAAGAAGGCAGCATTTCTATACATAATTCCATGAAGTTTGAGTGGGAACCCTTCCCTAAATCTGTAACTAAATTAAATTATTCAGTCTTCTCCCTTGAAAGGCCCCCATCATTGGGACAAAAGTCCAAGACAAGCACTGCTCCCACTATAAGTGATTCTCCTAAGAAACAATCAGACAGGCACTTTGATAAAGTGTCTGATTTAGTAGCAAATTATCCCACACCTTTACTTCATGATTAATCAAAGCTTTACAAGACCCACAAATGGCTAATGTAATATTGTTTGGACAATTATTTATTTTGAGAGATGAAGTTACTATTATTAAATCAACACTAGCCACCATGAAGCCTTAATTTGAAATCTGTTTAAGGAATTAATTAAAACAGAACCAGGATCTGAGGGTTATTCAATGATCCAGGGGCCTTTAAATGATTCAAAGAGACAAAATAACTCCCTTTTACCTGAATGGGGCTCAGTAGTTCACATAAGAAAAATAAAAAAGGGTAAGGGAGAGGGGAATAAGAAGAAGCTGAAGGAAAAAAGGGCAAATATAAACACAGTGAAGGAGCCTACAGACAGGAAAGGAAAAACATTATCCCCAAGAGAAAGGGGATGAAACAATGTACTTAAAAAAAAGGCAAGCTTAAAACAAAAGCCAAAAGAACAGACAAAAATCAAATTCAGTTACTAAGCCTCTGATTGAAAATGAGAAATCTCAAACTAAAAACAGCCCCAATAAGGGAGGAAACAAATCACATTTCAAAGGTCAAACAGAAGGACGGTGGTTCACGGGGAATGAAGCTGTAATTCATATTCATGGCATCCACCATAGGGAAGAGACATCTGAACTGTAGCTGATAGTTTTACTAGCTCAAATACTGGAGGCAGAACTCGTAATTCCAAATGGGAAACATAATATAGTTTATACACATAGAAACTTACAGTTAAGGGGGAAACCAGTTCAGATTGTTTTATCAGATAAACTCATAGTTGACTGGGTTTGGAAACAAAGTAAAGCACTAAAGAGCAAGGGAATTAGTATAGATAAACCAGTAAACATTGAAAGTGTTCTGAACCTAGAAAAAGCTGATTTTGCGCAGGGGAACTATTTAACTATAAATGAATTACAGACATTTCTTCAAAAACTGACACCAGAAACAATAGCAAGTGAAAATGACACCTTTGCCTTTACTCTCTAAGGATTAGTAAGGCAAAGGGGTGAAATGGATCGAGAATTAATGAAAACAATATGTTACATACTGTACTTACTGAAGTAATGGGTATAAGACTGGAAAATAAGGGCGTACTATGGGTCAAGAGAGAAGATGGACTTAATAACCAAGGCCAAGTAACATTTGCCATAAGGGATCAAATATTATATTATTTGATTAATACTTGTGCTCAGAAATTGGATAAACTTAACATTTTACTTTGTAATCAGGATGAATCAGTTTTCATCTATAAGAATAGTTTTCAAAAGAGTAGTTGTCATACGTTGGGGAATGAAGGAGCCAGAAGTTCACAATTTTACAAAGAGTCTTTTAACATCCCTGTGCAGAATTGATTTCATGTTCTAGAATGTGAAAGCCAAGACTGACTCTCTGTAAAGGAAAATATTTTGAATCTGAATTCCCTGAGGGGAGATGAGACAGGTGATTCAGTAATGACATAGTAAAGGAAAGCAAATATTTATACAGCGCCTTTTCAGAACCATGGTGCTTCACAATTAAAATACAACATACAAATATAAAATTTACACTAAATAATAAATACAACAATAAATTAAAATTCATCTGGGAAGGCTTAATTAAAAAGATATGTTTCCAGTTTGGTTTTAAATTCTTCAACGGTCAGGCATTCTCTTAACCGATGAGGTAGAGAATTCCACAGGGTAGGGACCACAAAAGAAAAAGCACTGGCACAAGATGTTTTTAAATGAACCCTGGGAATCTCCAGCAATACCTTGTCAGCAGATTGGAGAGGATGGAGGGGACAGTAGGGAGTCAGGATATCTTGCAGGTAGCTTGGTCCCTGTTCATGTAGGGCTTTAAAGGTTAGCAAGCCAGCCTTAAAGGTGATCTGCCACTGAACAGCAGCCAGTGCAGTCTGCGCAGCACAAGTGTAATATGACTGGCCCTAGATGTGCCAATCAAAGGCCTGGCTGCAGCTTTCTGCACTAGCTGCAAGCAGTGGATATGGACCCCAGGAAGCCCCAGGTAGAGGGCATTGCAGTAGTCAAAGACAGGTGGTGATGAAGGCAAGGACCAATGTTGGCAGGCCAAAAGATGAAAGTAATCAAAGCCAAAGTAGAGGAAGATCACAGAATAGAAAATTAGGTTGGTACTCTAGGAGCCACAGTAAAAGTAAATCACCTTGTGTTATATCATTTCAGTTAAATCAGGAAAATAGAGAAAACATTGAAAACATTGCTACTGATAATCAAGAAGTTATCCAAACTACCAGAGGACCTTTTTTACAATAAGGGGATCAGAACAACATCAGTGGCAGAGGAAAACGAGGAAGGGGATGAGGGGGAAGAGGAAGAACCATTACATGAGGCAGTCAGGCAGGAATCTACAAGCAAGACATTGAATGTTGTTAATTTGTCCAATCATAGGTTGACCGAAATGCAGTATACAGTTTTGGAGAAGGGTTTAACATTTATACCCACACCAACTATTAATGAGTTTGAAATTAACCTTGATTTGTTCAAGTTTTTTAGGAAAATTAGGTTGAAAGATTATTTTGGACTTGAAAATGATGCAGAAAGTGATCTAGGAGATGAACTAGTTCCTGAAGATTTTCATCAAATTAATGGGAATAATGATACTCAGGAAAGTGTTTGACAACTTTAATCAATCAATCAATCAATAAAAATCTTTATTTATTCAGGCGAACATCATTGAGCGTAGCTCATTTACAAGATGGACCTGAGTGGTCATACAAATAAGGGTACAAGTTTTTTTACAAAGACATGAGAATAGCGTAACATTAGTACAATCAAATAAATAAGAGATATATACAAAATTTACAGATATACAAGGCACAGTAAAATAACTTAACCTGTAAAATGAAGAGGATAATAGATATAGCAGGGATAATAATCAAATAATAGGGCTTTGTAGGCTTTTATATGAAATGTGATAACTGACTGGTTAGAAGAAGGAAACTAACATAGTGAGATTACAAAGGGAGGGTGTAGGTTGGATGGGAGACTAGGCCTTATGGAAGCAGTTGCACAACTCTGGAAATAGGGTGGTGTATAATCTTTGAAGGATGATAAGGGTAAGAGGGTATTCAGATTCATAGATTTTTGGAGTGAGTTCCAGACAAATGCTAGGAATAGCTGATAGCAGCCTCCCAAACCGGGTGCAGGTAATGAATCTTTAGCATAATGAGTTTATTGATCCATGTGTATGGCCTAGATGTGATTCGGTGAAACAGTCTGAGATATAGGAGGAGTTTGCCTGATAAAGCTTTTAAAGATCCAGATTGCAGCATTCCTTTTCTTCTGTGCTGTAGGGATGTCCAATTGACTACATGTAAAGAGAGCAATGATGGGTGCTGGAGGGAAGGTCTGTAATAAATCTGATGGCTCTATGATACAGGGTGTCCAGCTTATTTAAGAGGGAGAGTGAGCAATGGCCATAGAGAAAGTCAGCATAGTCAATAAGGGATAGGAATGATGCCTGGATTAATCTTTGTTTGGGTCTCTGGTAAGGTAGTGTTTTATTCTGTAAAATAGGCCAAGCCTTTGTCTTCAACTTTTAATAGCTCTTCAATGTGGACAGAGTAGTCAAGCTTATTGTCAATCCAGACTCCAAGATATTTGAATTTATCCACAAATTCCAGCTTTTCTCCAAATAAGGTGGATAATTGTGGGGTGATGAATGATGGGGTAGTGGCAGAGCAATTCTTTGTTGCAAAGAACATAGCTTTTGTTTTTTTGGCATTTAGAAGTAATTTTTTTTCCAATAGGTTGTGTTGAGCTCTATTTGGAGAACAATGCCAATTTGGTAGAATTTAATGCTGATGTTATTGATAATGTGGATGATATGGGCCAGGAAAGAAGTAATAGTGTAATGTGGGGTGAAAGAAAATGGTTGTTTAGAAAAAAAATCTAATTTCTGTCTTCAGACTTGTAATCCCAATATAGTGGTTTTTGAGAAATTGGTAAATAATGAAGTAGGTAAAATAATTGCTCAGCAAAGAGATCAAAACAAAAGAGGGTGGAGCAATTTAACAAGGAGAGAATGTGTAGCACTAAAGCAACTAGAAGGTTTAGAAAATGTAGTCATAAAAAGTGCTGACAAAGGGGGAAACACTGTGCTGTTGTCAAATGAAAAATACAATGTAATGATAAAGAATATTTTGAATGATGAATCCAGATATAAGAAATTGTCAGGAAACTCCATTTTTAAGTTTAGGGCAGAATTGAGAGACTTTTTAGAGGATGCTAAAACAGCAGGAGAAATCACATTTGCTGAATTTGAATTTCTTTGGCCTGACAATCCCATAACACCAGTGATGTACGCACTACCAAAAATACACAAGAGCTCAGAAGACCCCCCCCCCAGGCTGCCCCATTGTCTATGGGATAGCATCTCTTACTGATAAGTTATCAGTTTTTGTGGGTTTTTTTCTAAAAATGGAAGTTTGCAAATTGAGATCCTATCTCAGAGACACTGGGGACCTGCTAACAAAATTGACAGGTTTTATATGGGAGGAGGGTTATTGCTGGATTTCCATAGATGTGAAACAACTGTATTTCTCAATTAAACATTCTGATGGAGTCACAGCCTGTAAATATTTTTTGGAAAGAACATCAGCATCCAATCGGACTACTTTTTTGATTGAAGGGATAACATTTATTCTTACATGTATTTCTTTTGAGTATAACAAGAATTTTTATTTACAGATATTGGGAACTGCTATGGGGACCTGCATGGCCCCATCGTATGCTAATTTGACATTGGAACTCTCGGAATTGAACACGGTACTCTCGGACACTTTTCCATTCACAGATGATGTCATCATATGGTACAGTTTTATTGATGACATCATCTGCATGTGGAGGGGTCCAAAGGAACAAAAATCAGAAATGAATATGTGGTTGAATACCAATGATTTAGGGTTAACGTTGACATGCAATGAACAGAGAGAGAATTTCGTTCTTGGACTTGGAGCTTGTGGGTACAGTGGGGGAGCAAGTTACAACCAAAACTTATAAAAAAGAGACTGCTTGTAATGCTTATTTGCATTACAAGAGTGCACATCCAGTAAAATTAAAACAATCACTACCTTACAGTCAGATGTTACGTGTAAGGCAGAACTGCAGCAGAGATAGTGATTTTGATACTGAAGCTGACAATATGAATCAAGATTTTGTAAATAGAGGCTATAACTTTGAATTTTTGCAGGGAGTTAAGCAGAAAGTTGCTTGTAAGGATCGAGTGAGTTGTTTGGATAAGACAAAAGTGGGTAAAAAGGAAGACCCAGTAATGTTTTGTACAGAATTTAATTTTATTCCAGGCAAGATAGGAAGTGTCATTTTTCGATATTGGCCAGTCCTGACAAGTGATGTTAAATTGTCTGAGACCATAGGTGATAATTTGAGGATCTTGTTTAAATGAGCTAAAAATATCAAAGACAAGATTGTGCACAGTCGGTTTGAATTACAGGAGACAGTGGTTGCACCTTGGATACCCCAACCCTCAAAAGGTTTCAAGAAATGTAGAAACTGCAGCATTTGTCAGTTTATTTCAGAAGGGTTGGAGTGTGTACATCCAGTTACAACACAAAAGTTTACAGCAAATGAATGTATTACATGTAACACTACTCATGTAGTATATGTTTTAACAAGTCCTTATGTTATATTATACGTGGGCACGACAGAAAGAAAATTAAAAGCACGAATACAGGAACATATTGCCAATATCAGAAATCGGAGTCCGAACAGTCCAGTAGCAGTACATTTTAGTTTGGAGCATGCTGCTAATCCAAAGGATATAAAAATCATGGGGTTCAAATGTGTAAAAAGAAAGATAAATAATACTAAAACATCATTGAAAGTAAAGCTTCAACAACGAGAGTTTTTGGATATGAAGGCTGAATAGTTTAAAACTTCAGGGTTTAAATAACATATTAGACTTTAAACCATATTTATAACTTGGCTTTTGTTTTGATTCTTTGGACCGCTGTCTGTAAACTATATGTTTAGATGTTTGGAAATTCATGGGTTTGAGGCTCAATGTCGATGTTTGTTTCCTGTTCCTTAGAATGAAATAATCACAGATCTGAGATATGGATCTTTTTTGAAAAAGAACATTATGAATACAAAGCAAGAAGAATTAATTTTCAGATGGAGTCCTTGCTTGAATATTCCTGTGGAAATGGACGTGTTAATATGTGCTGTTGTTTATGTTTTTTGCATATGAATATTTTTGTAGATTGGGACATCTTTTTAGGTGTATATGAAAGCAGACATAGAATGTGTGCAAAAGGTAAAAGGAAAAATTAACGAATAGAATTTGAACAAGTTAAAAATACTTTGATGTTGACTTGTAGTTTTTCTTTCCATATATAAAGACAGTTGCACATTTATATACTTTCTGTAGACTAAAGTGATAAGCAATTGCTATTTTTGAAATTGGCTGACATACATGTAAGTGAAGTGTGTGCTATACTGATTTTGTTCATTGTCTCTTGGTCTCCACCAGATAGATTATTTATTATTTATGTAAACTTTAGTCTTGAGTATTATACTAATTTGTATTTGGAGACAAGTATTAATATTAGAATTACATTTTTTTTGTATTTGGTGGATACCAATATACCATTTTTTTGAAAATTGCATTTGGGTTAATTGTATGTTATTAAAGCAGGGTTGATAGATTTTTTTAGTATGTCAAAAATATTTTTTCAAGCAGGATAGTCCTTATGTGTTTAAATTTTTAAGTTGTTAATATGATGCATGTAAAACAGTGAATTATTCAGTACACAATGGAATTTATAAAGTGAAATGTTAATCTAGAATATTGTTTGATTAAAGAAAGCTGTTGGTGTATTTAATTAATCATGAATGAGTAGCATGTGCACTTTGGGTATTTAAAGATGGAAGGGTCTTTGAGACTGCACCCCCTAAGGAAGCCATTCTGGTGAAGGGCAGGGGTTTATTGGTGGCTGGCGCATTGGACTGATATAGGTTTTGCTAGAATACATCTGTTAAAGTCCACTTTGACTTGTTTATATTGTCTTGAATGTTAGAGATGACAAGTCTATATTTATATGGAGCACTTTATTGCAAATGTTCAATTGTGAAATAAAATATTATTATATATTTTTGCATATCTGAAGTGCTTCAGTGGATTTTTTCTCATTAACACCCAATTTTTGCTCACAGTATTTCTTTAGAATTAAGGCCATCCAGAAGAACCAGGTGTTTCACCTGGGCAATATACCTCAGATGGTAGAATGAGGATTTAACAATGGCTGACACCTGAGTTTTCAGGGTCAAGCCATCACCAAAACTAATGCCCAAGTTATGTACCCAGTCTCACGTCATGAGCTGAATGCCATCAAGCCATAAGCCTGATGCCTGTCCAGCCTCCAAACCTGCCTCTGGATGATCCAGCTCTACTACCAACACTTCGGTCTTCTCCAGATTCAGTCTCAGCCATCTAGTGCTCATCCAATCCCTGATCTCGGTGAGACAGTTGTTTAGTAAAGAGACTGCATCAGCCTGCCCAGGTAGAAAGGACATATAAGATTGAGTATCATCTGCATAGCCGTGAAATCTCAAACCGTATCGCCTGATGATATCTCCTAATGACAGCATATACACCTCAAACAACATGGGTGCCGATATGGAGCCCTGTGGCACCCTGCAGGACAGGGGATGGGGTCAGAGAAATAAATTCCAGTGACCACCCTCTCAGACCTGTCTACAAGAAAGGATCAAAATCATTCGAGGACTATACCTGACAGTCCAAAAAGAAGCCACAAGCACTCCAGAAGCACACCATGGTCCACAGTGTCAAACACTGCAGAAAGATCAAGAAGGACCAAGATGGTACAAGCCTTTCAATCTCTTGTTATGAGGAGGTCATTCAATACTCAGACAAGTGCAGTCTCGGTGCTGTGTCTCTTCCTAAATCCAGACTGGAGAGCATCATAGACATTGTGGGTCACAAGCTGATCATCCAGTTGCAACGCAACCACCTTCTCAGTAACCTTACCCACAAAAGGCAGATTGGAGATAGGCCAGCAGTTTGCTAGAAGGTCTGGATCCAAGGATTTTTTTTTTTAGGAGTGGTTGTATGACCTCCTCCTTAAGGGGATCAGGAAAGAACCCCCCTCTTCAAGAAACTCCAGACAGTTTCAGCTAGGATCAGGCAGATAACTGCTACACAATCCACTAATAGGGATGTAGGGCCTGGATCCAAACTACAGCTGGTTGATGATCTTTACAATATCTATGAATTCTGGCCAGCTAAAGTCGTCCAGACAGACAGAGTGCTCACCACCTCCTGCCAACCTCCACAGTCCCTCATAGGGGAGAGCCAGGCTGATGCCAGACCTGATGCTAGCACTCTTATCTGCAAAGAATCAAACAAACTCCTCACATTTAACCTAAGAAAAGGTTGCTCTGGGTTGGAGACAGATTGGATTGCACAATCTGTCAACAGTCCAGAACAGCTGAGCCGATCAATTCTGCACAGCAAAAAATCCCCCTGGACAGGAATTCTGCCTTCTTATGGGCGATTTCTGATTGATAGTCCTTATAGTGTTCCATCAATCTAAGCCTGTCAGTATCCAGGCTGGACCTCTGCCATGCTCGTTCCATCCTTCAACCAACTCGCCTCAATTCCTTCAAGGAACCGTCAAACCAAGGGGTACTTGGGTGAAGAGTGAGTGGTCAAACACAAACAGGAGCAATCATGTCCAGGACATCTCCCACTGCCTTATTAGAGGCCAATACAAGATCTGATGGACTCATGCATTCACCCAACAATCCTGATAGGTCCAGCACTGCTGATAGACCTTCTGGGGTAATCCCCCTTAAAGGGCAGTACTGGACCATCTCCATAGGGGCAGAATCATTGGGTGGAGCCCAGAAACTGAACTTTATGGTGTGATGGTCAGACCAGCTGGCTGGTTCCACCCCCAAATCTGTGATCTCCATCCCCAGGAGGAACACCGGATCCAACAAGTGACTCTCTATATGGATAGCAGAGGTAACCACTTGTGTGAGGCTCAGCACCATCATTAGATGGAAGAGATT
The DNA here is from genome assembly GCA_016271365.2 of Neoceratodus forsteri. NCBI lineage: Eukaryota > Metazoa > Chordata > Ceratodontiformes > Ceratodontidae > Neoceratodus > Neoceratodus forsteri. The sequence goes on along the minus strand of CM028132.1, from coordinate 961,018,036 downwards.
TTGACTAAATTGTGAGAGTTCATCGTTGACCCAGGCATTGAAGTCCCCCAGATTTAACCATCTGAGGGTCTCCAACGCCACTGTGATGATGATGTCCACTATCTCCTTTAGGAATTCTCCACCATCACCAGATGGATGGTAGAGGAGGACTATCCCACAACCTACACCCCCTCCCAGGATACACTCGAAGGATCTGGTGAGCCCCACTGGCACATCCACAAGGCCCAGTTCTATCTTAAATATAATTTCTACACCCCACTCATACGATCAAACCTCGGGCGGTATTTCACCGAGAACCCGGCCGGAATAGCAGAGACCAATACAGGGCCTGCATTTTCATCCAGCCAGGTCTCAGTGATGCATGCCAGATCTTCTGTTCCAATAAGATCAGCTATAATAGCTGTCTTGTTCTTAATAGAGCTGGCATTATGTAACACCACCTGAGTAGGATGGGTTGTTGAGGAAGACCTAAGCTCCTGCCCATTTACTGTGGAGCCCTTGGGTATGGGGACAAGACAGGGGATACCTCTGTCCTGGTTCCATTTCACCCCAGGTTGTGTCCTGGTCCCCACTACCTAGATCCACCTTCCCCTTTCCCTACCCCCACCAGGCCCAACATGGAATGTTTCAGGCATTTCAAAAAGGTTGGTGGACTCTGATTTCCTTAAATTTTTTTCCAAAAATGTAATACTATGTTTGCAGGAGACAATGGGCAATGGGCAATGGAGTGTTTAAATCTTGAAGGTTTTACTTCTTTCTTTTCTAAAGCCAAAAATTCAGTCTTGGGTAGTCCCTGTGAGGGGCCTAGTAACTTTTATCAAAGTACAAGAAAATCTAGAAATAAAGTCACCTTTTTTGATATCTGAAAACATAATCACTATCCGTCTGGAATGGAATAAAGAGCTTCTATTAGTAATCAATATGTATTTTCCACCTTTAAATTCTAAACAGTACACCCCCATTTTATGGGATATTTTGGAAAGACATTTGGTAGCAAGACTTTAATTCTAGAAAAGGGAACTTGGCACCAAATATCCTGAAGGGAACATCCTTTGGAAAATACAAGACTATGGATAAAAAAGTAAACAAAAATTGGAAAAAGTTGTATCAGATACTTAGCAGCCTAGGTTTGATCATGATAATTGGTTTTCCTAAGGGAGAGAATACTGATTATTTTACATTTATTAATAAGAGGGGTGCACGTGTCATTGACTATATTTGCATGTTTCCATGGCAGATTTTTCAGATACAGTACTTTCGAGTTGTGCTCTGCTCAGAGAGTGACCACTACCCTTTATTAATGAATATAGAAATGCATGCATTGACTAATAACATACAATCAGAATTTATTCCACAATTGCAAATAAGAAATCAAAAAATAGTTTATTTCTCAGCAGATGTAGAAGACAACATAATAAATATTTTAAGATATCCATATATGCAGAATCTATACAATAGCATTAAAAAAAATAATGTAGCTGAAATAAATAAAAACTTAGAAAGAATAACTAATTTAATTTTACCTAGTTTGTATCAAAATATTAAAAAAAAGGAAAGACCCACGGTGTAACAAGAGCTGTCAGAATTTCAAAAAGAAAATGTATTACTTAATAAGGAAGGTCAAAAATAATCGGACAAAGGAAAACATAAAACGACGAAATAAAGTAAGAAAGGAGTACAAAATCTTTCTAACTTAAAAACAGGTTTTATATCAAAAGTTCTGATGGCAATCTATGCTTAACACAATTAAAAATAAAAATACAAAGGACTTCTAGCTTAAAGTAACAAAAGGTACTGGGAAACATGCAGGGAATATTTCAGCCCATATCTCGCCCTTGAATTGGATTACTTATTATGAAAAAATATTCTTTCGAAAAACTGATCATAATACCTTACAATATTTTTCTCCAAAATTTAATAAACCATTTGAACTATTAAATATTACTCTCCAGGAGATATCGGAAGCTAGTTCTTTAACAAAACCTAATAAAACTCCTGGCCCAGATCGTGTACCACCTTATCTATATAAAATTGGACAGGACTGGTGGTGTCACTTACTTGCATTATTTCTCAAGTAAAATAGGAGTACATACTCCTCATCAGAGTGTAACACTGGTCTAGGGAGTGACAGTTGGGAGTTTAATGCTATGAAGTGCAAGGTTATGCACCTTGGAGACAGAAATTCCAAGAACAGCTACTGGCTCGGGGGACTTCAGGTAATGGTTTCAGAGGAGGACACATACCTCTCAACTGTACCACATTACGACGAACGTTCCTCATTTTACTTCGCAAAAGCTCCCTGTTCCTCATTGTGAGGACTTGTCCCACATTCAGAATTAACATTTTAAAGCAAAAGTCTACAGTAAATGATGCAAAAAATATATTTTTCAATTAATAACAGACTTTCTGAACATACATGCAAACATTTTAATAGTGTTCTGAGCTTCCTATGTAAAGATTTGATTAAGCATTCCACATTGTGCTCATTTGTCCCACATTTTGAGAGGCAATGTTCCACATTTGGGGGGAAAAGGTTGAGAGGTATGGGAGGACAGGGACCTGGGAGTAATAGTCACAAGAGTCATGAAGGTATCTGCACAGTGTAGGAGGGCAGCAGCAAGGGCAAATAGGATGCTGGGGTGCATTGCCAGAATGATCACCTCTCAAAAGGGGGAGGTCATCCTGCCATTGTATAGATTACTGGTAAAGCCACCCTTGGAGTACTATGTACAATACTTGTGCCATTACCTCAAAAAGGATATGAGATTACTGTAGGGGGTGCAGCGTAAGGCTAAAAAAATTATCATGGGACTAGAGGAGCTGCCATACAAGGAAAGGTTGAAGGAGCTCAACATGTACTCGCTGGAAGACAGAAGGGTAAGAGGGGACATGATAGAGACCTTTAAGTACTTGAAAGGCATAAACAAAGTCAGGGAGGGAGGATTGTTCTGCTTAAAGGGGGAAGGGTCACTGGGGGTACAATCTGAAGTTGGAAGGGGAAGTTTTAGGAGCGAGATGAGGAGACACTATTTCGCAGAGAGAGTGGTGGTAGGTTGGAATGGGCTGCCGGAGGAGTTAATAGCTCAAAGGACAGTAGATATCTTTAAGTGGGGTTGGGATAGAGTCAAGGACAGGGTTAGTACAGGCAAAAACACAAAGGAGGGAAGGATCGAAAAGAAGAGGAAGGGAGGGAGGGATTTGGGTGGGTGGGGCAACTGTAGTGATATGAAACTAAGAGCTGCACAATCAGGCAGACTTGATAGACTTGTGGGCCTTTTTCTGCTGGCAATTTCATGTGTTTGTATATCACAATCATGGAAAGATAACATTATTATCCCAATATTCAAAAAAGGGAACCCAAATTTACCAGATAACTCAGGGTTATCAGTCTCTTAGACAGCCTGGGTAAATTTTTTTCAAGAGTAATCCTTGCAAGATTAAATACTTGGAGAAAGCAAAATAATATAATAAATATCTATTAGGCTTGATTTTGATCAGAATATTCAACAGTTGTTCAGTGTTTTATATTAAATCATATCATGGAAAAATATCACCTAAAAAAACCCATATAACAGTCCAGATCACGTTTGTTGTCTTTCAGAGTGATTTTGATAGAACTGACAGGTATATTTTATGGAGTAAATTAATGGATCTCGGCATAAATAAAACAATTTTGAGATTAATAATTAGTTCGTATTCTGATAATAGGACTGCAATTAGATATGCTCTAGATAGTAACTTAACAAGACCTTTTTATTCAAATCAGGGATTAAAACAGGGCTGTTTACTTGCTCCTTTATTATTAATCTTTATATAAATGACCTTCCAGCTTATTTAATTTCAGAGTCTACTCATTCTCCTTCTGTAAATGGAATTTTAGTTCCAGTACTTATATATGCTGATGATTTGGCCTTGATTTCTCTATCACCTATAGGTTTGGGCAGGCAGTTGAAGGTCGCACCACCAGCCTACCACTCGCGGAACAAACTTACAGTTAATACAAATAAAACTCAAATATCAGTTATGGGTAAGCACAAAATAAAATATACATGGAATATAAATAATATTCCTTTGAAATTGGTACAAAAAAAGCATCAAACAGTGTCTATACATACAAGGAAAACTTAACCAAAGTAAATCAGCTCTTTTAAGATTCAGTGCAAGGTCTGGGGGAAATATTATCTCAGCAGTGCTATGTGCTGCTGAAGTGAAAATAAATCCAATCGCATTATATGTGGTGGAAATATGGTGTGACAAATTCTTTGGAAAACTTGAAAGACCCTTTATAGTACTATATAAGGCCATTTTACATCTGCCCAGCTCTACCCCAGCCCAAGTAGCCCAAGCGGAACTGGGTAGAATTCAGATTAAATATCTAGCAATACTGACTAAGATAAGATACTGGATAAGGGTCTCCAGGTTGGATAAAACCAGAATAGTTCACAAATGACTAATTGAAAAGACCTGATGGCTGGAGAGCGGCTCTTCTTCTCCATGGCTGGCTCAGGTTGTAGACTTTTTGGGAAACATAAGGTTAACTCACCTTTGGAAAGATCAAAAAAAAGGTATCACTATGTCACATAATTATAATAGGGTCATTAAAAATAAATTAATTCAACTTTCATTTGATGATGATATGTCCAGAATTAAGCAATTGAAATTGCATCATTGTTATTCTCAAAATAACAAAAATTATGTGTTCGAACCATATCTTGAATTTATAGCAGAAAAAAATGATAGAATACTTTTTACAAAATTCAGGTTAGAATTCTAGCCATCTAAATTTCTAAAATATTTATATGCAAAAGATAGGACCATAATTAGGAATATATTGCAGATTCTAGAACAGTTATGCCTGGTGTAACAGCACTTGTGCCAAGTAGAATAGCGCAAGTAGCAACTTATGCCAGCAGTTGTGACTTGGCCTATTTTACAAAGTGGCCTGTGACATGTCACAGGCCACTTGTGCTGAACAGCTGTTGCGCTGGCAGTTGCACCATAAACCCCCTGTGACAAGGTGCTAGGGGGTTTATGGCAGCATTTGCACCCCATTCAAGAAGGGCAGCAACAAAGGCCCCACCATCTGGATTCTACAAGAACCCCCGAGGAGAACCGGCAATGTAAGTTACACCTACATTTAGCTGGTGTAACTTACACCATACTCCAAGGGTCCTGTAGACCCAGTCCATGTGCCCTCCCCCATGCCCAGACCTCCTCCAATGTTGCCCCACTGGGCATCACACACCCCAGCCCCATCCCCCATTGCGTACATGCCTCCCATACCCCCACACAGTAACAGTCCTCCAAGGGATGCCCACCCCCTCCTCCATCTCCCTGTGATCCACCCACAGGGCTGTCCACACCCCCAGCCCCTTGAATCCCCATTGTAAATACCCCATAGGGCAGTGCTATCATCCCCCCACCCATACCCTGACCCCTGAGTCACAGCTGCAAATGCGGTGAAACACCCAACAAGCCCTGGTAGTCAAGTGGCCCCCTGCCCAGCCGTGCCAGCCAACTCAGCACCCCCCCACCAATCCCCAGCTGGGGACTGGTACAGCCCACCTCTCACCTCCACTGCCAGCCAACAACTGAGTTATGCAGAAGAGCTACTGGAAAAACACACTCAGAAATTAATATCTGAGCGTGTCTTTCCAGTAGTGCTCCTACATAACTCAGTCAGCAGCTGGCTGTGGAGGTGAGAGGTGGGCTGTGCCAGTCACTGGCTGGGGATGGGTGGGGGGTGCTGGGTGGCTGGCATGGCTGAGTGGGGGGCCACTAGACTACCAGGGCATGTCAGGGTAATTGCCACATTTGTGGCGGGTGACTCTGGGTGAGGTACGGGTGGGGGGCTTGACTGCACCACCCTGCAGGGCATTTCTATGGATGTTTTGGGGGCCAGTTGGCATGGCCAGCCCTGAGGAGCACTTAGAGGATGTTTTTGGGGACAGTTGGTGTGGCCAGCCCTGCGGGGCACTTAGAGGATGTTTTTGGGGACAGTTGGTGTGGCCAGCCCTGCAAGGCACTGACAGGTGGTTTCAGGGGCAGGGGGTGTGGGCAGCCCTGTGGGGCAATTGCTGGGGGTTTCAGGGGCCAGTTGGTGTGGCCAGCCCTGTGGGGCAATTGCTGAAGGTGTGGGATGGGCAGAGGGTGTGGGCAACCTTGTGGGGTGGCTGTTGGGGCTTGCTGGGTGGGGGGGTGCACTTGTGACCTGCAGCTGCAGGTTGCGACATGCTGGCCAGGTAACCCTTCTGTGCGGCATACCTAGCCGTATGTTGCAAGTTGCAGAACTTTGCTGCGGAGACTCTGCCCCTTCTAGAATAGGGCGCTGGGTCATTGTTGCAGTTGTGGGTGGCACAAGTTGTGTTTGGCGGCAACTTGCACCACCCTTCTAGAATCAGGCCCATATAATGTGATTGTGGTCTAAATGAACCTGAAACCTTAATACAAATTCTATATCACTGTCCTAAATATAATAAGATGAGCATTCCAATTTTCACACAATATTTTTAAACCAATTCACTCTCTGAAACAGAGATTATAAGAATATTAATGAACCACTCTATGGCATTCATAGCAAAATAAATGACGGATTACATTAAATGGATCTAAAAAAAATGCACAATAAGGATGCGGTTCAAAGCGTTAAAAGGATTTCACTTTAGTAAGAAAGGAAACATATCTGCCCAATCTGTAATGGTTATGGAAAATCCAATAATCTATGTAAAGATGACACAATTGGAAACACTGACTATATTCCTATGTAACTTTAGTTCTTAGATTTCTGTTGTATGTACTGTATCAAACACTTCTTTAATCTAGTCAATACTTATAAGACTGATGTCATTTTTAAACACTTTTTAATTTTTGTAATGGCTGAAAAGTCGAACAACTAAAGACTACTTGAATTTGAATTTGACTGTTTTAACTGTAGCAAGGTTTCATACTTTGTTTACACAGTACCCATAGTTGTGGGCAGCTCTGTGTGCTGCAAAGTCTGTTGGGGCAGTGTGGTCCCATTCCAGTCCTGATGGCATAAAGATTCAGGTCAGCATTTCACAAAAAAGAATAAAGTTCAATCATTACAGTTTGGCAACATGGAGCTGACTACAGCAGTCCATGTCCAAACCATCCCCATAAACCGCTTGCTAAGCAGCACCACCATGTTTGTTTTTATTTTTGCTTCAACAGAGCTGATTCGACCAATCAGCTGGTGAATAGCACATAGCATCATTAATATTTATTAGGGGCTCATGGATATTGATTACAGAGCATGCACAATAACTTATAGAATGTGCACAACAACTTTTAGATTGTGCAAAACAATACAGGAGCAGCCACCAAATTACATACACAATAAGCCCAAATCATATACTATATAAAGAATAATGTATGTGCAACCATTTGCAACAAGACCGTGTTTCCATTGAGAGGTGGGGTGACATCATAGATCTTGTGGATGGGGCTGGAAAGTCTGTATGATGTCACCTAATCCTGAGAAAGAAAAAATAGCTTTGTTTTGTATGGTTGCCCATACATTATTTTGTATAGTACATGTTTGTTTTAGTTCATTTACTTTCTTTCTTACTCTGTTTTGAACTAAATAAACAGAAAATGGCAAACAACAGGATAAGATTAAAGGATTTAATGTGATTTAAGTAATAGCTACATGAGCTGGTAACACTTCAGTAGATAATTTTTCAACAAACAATTTACTTTGGGTGTTTTCACTTTGTTGATATCATGGTTATGAGGAATCTGCAGTGGAGGCAAGCATGAGGAATCTTAATAGACAGGAGATTCCATATTTGTTGTACCACAGTAGTGACATACATTCTGTGGTACAACAGCATTCTGACATTACTACTGTTGTACAAAAGCATAAAACACTTAACCGTATACTATAAATATTTGCAGCATCAGCAAGATTAAATATTCCAATTTGAGGCTGGCAAAAAGAAGAATCCTTAGCTAATTCAGAAAGTACAAAAAGCAAGAGTTGCTCCTGTGTCCTAAGTGCCATGTCCCCAACAGTTAAATCAGCATGTACAAGGAGGCAGTATTTAGGGTCCAGTTGTAAAGCCAGGAAGAACGTACTCACCCACTCGAGATATTGAAGGTGCCTCTTATTATGTGCAAACTGAATGGTGATACAAAACATGATACATTAAAATATGTTATGTAGCATGGCTGCCAACACCCCAATGCCCGACCTTATGTTTCACTAAGAGCTTCGTCTGATGAACCTTCAGTATCTCAGGTGGGTAAATACATTTCTTCATGGTTTTACAGTTAGAGGCTGAGTGCTGTCTCCTTGTATTTGTTGGTCTAATTCAGAAAGTATCAGAATATAAATGGGAGATGTTCCCATGTCAAGTGATTCAGGTCTGGTTACCTTCCTTTTTCACAAGGGCTCTAATCCATTATATAGAGAATAAAGTATGGTTCAGGGTGTGTAACGAGATTTTACACACACCCGAGTTGTGAGATGTGAAAAGCATCCCACAATGAGGGTGTGTGTAAAATCAAGTTTGACACACATCCCGACCCATATTTTATTTTATATAATTGCTGGGCTTCCCTTTTTCACCTCAGCAATTATATAAAATAAAGAGCTTCCGGTGCATCTGCTGTGTGGCTTTGTTTTTGTCAGGTGCCGATTTGAATCAGCATATTTTAAAACATTCTTTTTTTGGTCCTAGTTTGTGAGGTTTTCACTGTGTAGGGAGGAAAATATTAAAAGAACTTACCGCGCAGTTCTTCTTGCAGTGGTGATGCTGTTTCGGGAGAGATGGAAGCGGTGAGCGGTCTTGAGTGGTAGCACTGTTGCGTGATCATGAGCACAGCAAGAGAAATTGTGCACATGTTTGCCATTATAAACACTGCTTTATAATAACAAATTACACCACAGTTTCCCTATGAGAAAAGGGGAAGTCGGTTATTATTGTGTAAAATGGCTAGAGCCATAAAAGGATTATTACCACCACCACCTTCAAAGTAATATCTTTATATAGTTTAACTCAATGAGGTAGAAAGTGTGGATAATTAAATAGAATGAGAAAATACAGTATTATGGATCTGCTACTCTGTCTCTCTGAGGAAGAGCTGGTCTAACTCAAACTGATTAAAAAAGCATACAAGGCAATCTACCAGCTATAGATATATAAATGCCTATGACTTACAGCCTCTAGAACAATATAGTGATTATCTAATGCTATGTGGGTTTCTGCCCAGTTGTTAGTATGTACACCCCTAACATACAAACCTTTTTTATTGTTCTGTGCCTCTTCTATCTCTATCAATAGCAGACTAGCCCCTCAACAACCCCCTCCTCACTGTGTCAGGGTTAAGCATAAGCCCTGTCCACACTACACCAGTAGAACAGTTCAGTAACATTACAGAGGGCTTAAACCATTACCGCAATGGTTTGCATTTACACTGGTAACGTTACAGAAGGTGTTTTCAGAACCATTATAGAAACCTGTTGTGAGGTGGTTTCAACAACGGTCCCTGTAATGGTTGCAGTTCTGTAACGTTACCGGTGTGTGTCTAAATGCTCCACCGTGTTGCCTCCAGTCCCCCACCATACCTGCATGCATTGCAGCACTGGTGTAATGCATGGGGGGGCGGAGGCTACCAGGGCGTACCAATGGCAATGTGAGCCATGAGCGTAGGATGCAATACTGGGCAGTCTTCATAGCAGGATAACCCAACCTACAGCGGTATGCCCACCCCTGGAGTTACCCATGTGTCCCCCACTTGACCTACCCCACTGTCCCCACATGCCTCCCTGAGAGCCGTCTCCTTAAGTACCCATTTACTGTCCGTGATGACGCCTCTCACTGTGATGGGTGCTAGGAGTACCCCGCCTGCCCATCAGAGCTGTGGCATCAATACTACCTGTGGAACGGTGCCACTAGTGCACACATACAGCGGTTGAGCTCCTGAGTTCATCGTGTAACACCACTGCGGTGGCCAATAGATGTGTGGCACTGTGCTGCAGGGAGTGGTGGGGTACATCAATGGCGATAAGTGGAGGGCTGCCATCAGCAATTTGGCAGCAGTACCTGACCGGCTCTCATGCCCTGGTGCCCTACTCCGTTGGACATGTTGCCATGTCACACACTTTCCCTCCCTCTCACAGCAGTACCTCCCTGAATCCACCATGCAGCCTCCCCCTGCACCTTCTCCCTGTCACCTCCTCAACATAGGTGTGTAAAAGATCATTGCCATACTGTATGTTGCACATTATGGCTTGTACAGATGCATACTACCCCATATGTATTGAGGGTAAGTGCCTCTCATCAAAGCTGTCCTTACCAGGTGCACCATGGGATATGCTCTGCTTCAATGGGGTTGGGACCACACATACTATCACACACAATGTGGACAGGTTGTACCGTTTTCAATCCTTTATCAAACTGTTCACTGGCAGTGTGGACACACTGTACCGTTTACAGTCTGTAACGATTTGGAACCGTTACAGATTTCAAGTGGTGTAGTGTGGATGGGGTCTTAGTAGCATGAAGAAACTTACTTCTGTGCAGTTAAGCAAGTGAATAATTATACTACTGCTATTGTACTCTGGCTCTGTTGAGCTGAACCCCGGTACCCCCCCCCAAAACATTTACTCCTTCTGAGTCCAAAAAATCAAGTGTGCTGAGATTTGTGACAATCAGCATCTGTAGTATGCTAAACAAAGTGGATGCCTTGAAAACATGGGTTTTTCACACAGATCAAAATATTTTACTACTTAACCAAACCTAGTTCCACTGTCATCTCCTTGCCTAATTTTGATACATTTCAGGTGGATAAACCTACCCGAGGATGAGGCATTGTTTTATACGTAATGAATAAATTCACCTCCTCACTAACCTCTTCCCTCTCAAAGCTGGCTGAGTTTGAATGACTAGTTGTATCAACTGTTCTTTTTAAATCTGAATCCCTCAGCATGGTTGGTTGCTACAGGCCCCCCTCCAGGAAAACTTAGATTCTAATCCACCTCTCTAAGTTCATTTATGCCAATGTTAATGAAACTATAGTTCTCAGCTATCTAAATTTCAACTGGCTAACCTAAACATCAGCAGACCTAAAACTATTATAGGATGAACGTGGCCTTACTCACCTGATTTTGGAACCCACTAGACCCATACCTAATAATTCTGTGAATTCTTCCATCCTGGATGTTGTCATTACTAACAGACCACAGAAAATCTCTGTCAATACTACTTTTGACAATGAACTCAGTGACCACTGTGCTGTAGCCTATATTAGGGGACGCAGAACAAACCTCTCAATAAGCCAGCCTTTATTTACAAAACGCACTTCACTAACTTTAGTAAAGGTAATTACATCAGCCACCTTGCATTCATTAGATGGCAGAACTTCCATCTTGCCACTTCAGTTAATGAAGCAGCTGTAACCTTTATTATTTATTTATTTGAAAATTGGTAACAAGGAAAGGCACACTGAGCCAAGGTTCATTTCCTGGTGTGACCCAGGGGAAGGGAAGGGAACAGAAGAGGCAAATACATAGTACACATACAGTACACAGTTAATGTCAATTGTGTAGCACTGACACAGTCCACGGTTACAATAAAGTGCAAATAGAGTACATGATTTAAAGCAGAGTAAGTGCAATAAGAGAAGCAGCAAAAGTCAGGCATTTCAGTCACACTTATACTGGCATAGGAGGCAAAAGGAAAGGGAGCCGTCAAGTAGGAGGAAAACAGGAGCAGGTAGGGGATGGAAGGAGTTTCAGCTAGTACCTGAGTGAAGCAGAGAAGTAGTGAAATGGAGGGAGGATGGCAGTAGTATCCAGAGTGAAGTGAGATGATAGGAAAAGGCTGATTGCCCAGCAGATGAGCAAGGATGAGGAATGGCAAAAGTGTGAGGATCCCTGCAACAGAGATAGGGTATCCCGTTATATGAGCAAAGCAAATTGAGCAACTCAAGTATGATCAACTCAATTTGCATGCCCGATGGAGTAGCAAGCATGATAGTACAGTGAGGGAAGGGAATAGAGAGTGTGGGGGGACAGAATAGGAAGGGCAAATGACAGGGGTATGGTACTGAGATGTGGGCTAAATGGAGGAGTGCAGCCTGCTGCTGCCGAGCTGGCCACCTGGAGTGGTGGATACGGTCACTGCCTGGAATGCCAATTGTCCCGGATTCAGATCTGCCCACAGGTAAATGTTTTTGTAAATTGTTTTGGCTGGTAGTATTTTTTTTTTTGTTTTCTAACCTCTGGTTCCCCGAACTATGTTGCCCCATCCACAGTATCCCCCCTGCATACTGTAGCCCCCTCCCATGTATTCCTCTTTCCCTCAGTGTCTGCCTCCCCTCTAGTTGATTATATTAATATAGTAGGGGCTTGCCCTCAAATGGTGTGAAAGTAGGCATAGCCCCCGCATAAATAATATTACTTTGTTATTGTCCCACTATTGCACTTTATAGTGCCGCCCCTGTCTTGGCAATTGCTGTGGTGGCTGTGTAATGTATTTTGTTTTTGGTGAAATATACTCGCTGTTATGCGAGTCGCCATTACAAATTTGCTATTATGACATAGAACCCAGAGGGAGCAGGAGGCAGAGGGGATGGAGAAGAAGAGTGAAGAGAGGGGAGAGGGAAGGGACTCAAATCAGTATTTGGATATGAATGAGGCACAGTCGTTCTGCTGACATGAGGACAGGGAAAGAATGGAAAAGAAGAATAGAGTGAGCAATGCAGGGTGCTAGAGGGGGAGTTGGCAGCAAAATGGCAGAAAGAGTTGCAGAGGGTGTCCATTCTGACTAGGAAGGTGGCCGGAGTGGTGCCACACCACATCTGCATAGTCAAAGACCGGGAGTACCATTTTGATTACAAGCTCATGATGTTCCTGTGGAGACAGGCAGTCTATTGTGTTACAAGGCTCCAGGCTTGGGGCAGAGTTTGGTGTGGATGGTGCCAGTGTGGGCAGAGAAGTCAAGTTTACTGTCTATTCAAACACTGAGGTATTTGAATGATTGAACCACTTCTAGAGGGATGCCATCCAAGGTGAAAAAGACTGGCAGAGTAGGGAGTCCAGTCAGTTTTAATGAGCTACTTCTGAATGTGGTTAACCAGCATGCACCTCTGGTAAAGCAAAGAACCAAAAAGAAATATGCACCCTGCTTCACCCATGAACTAAATAAGTCTTAAAGGACAGAGATGCTCTCTGGGCTAGGACAAGAATGACCAAAACATTTCTGATTGGTCACTGTTTAGACAAAGAAGAAATCATGCCACCAAACTAATCCAAACCTCAAATGTCTCATAATACTTTGCACTACTAGAGTCAAACAAAAATAATCCCACAAAACTTTGGAAGGCCATAAAAACTTCAGAAGGCTATACTACCTATTGCTCTAGGGTATACATATTGAGCTCTGTTAATTTGTCCTCATATGTTTTCTGATGCAGTCCCTGCACCATTTTGGTTGCCCTTCTCTGGACTGCCTCAATTTGGTTACTGTCTTTGTGAAGGTGTAGCCTCCAGTACTGCATGCAGTACTCCAGATGGGGCCTAACCAGTGTCTTGTTAAGAGTGATTATTACCTCCCTCTTCTGACTTGTAATACTCCTATTAATACACCCCAACATCCCCCTAGCCTTACCTACTGCTTTAGTGGTCTTCTTGGATGATTTCAGGTAATCGGTGATGATGATGCCTAAGTCTCTTTCTTCCCTCATGACTGCCAGCAACTCCTCTCCTTGCCTATAGGTGATGTCAGGGTTTCTCTTCCCTATGTGCATGATTTTGCACTTCTTTGCATTAAACTCCAGTTACCACTCTTCCGACCATTTTGCTAGTTTATCTAGATCTCTTCTCATTCTGCCCACCCCATCTGGATCATCTACTCTGTTGCAGATCTTGGTGTCATCTGCAAACAGACAAGCCTCACCCTCCAGTCCATCTGTAATGTCACTAATGAACATATCAAAGAGGACTGGACTCAGGACTGATCCCTGAGGTACCCCACTTGTGACTTGCATCTCTTCTGACTGTATACCGTTTACCACCACTCTCTGTTTTCTGCCCATCAACCAGTTTTCCACCCAGTTGACCAACTTCTGACCTACCCTTTACCTACCCAGCTTATTAATCAATCTTCTATGTGGAACAGTATCAAAAGCTTTGCTGAAGTCAAGGTAGGCAACATCAACTGCTCTCCCTTGGTCTACCACTCTGGTTACCCAGTCAAGTAAATCATTGAGATTAATTTGACAGGACCTTCCTTTTGTAAACCCATGCTGTCTTGGATCCTGGGCTCCTATAGATTCCAGGTGTTGCACTATCCTTTCCTTAAGGGGTGCCTCCATAATCTTGCCCACTACTGAGGTAAGATTGTCTGGTCTGTAGTTCCCTGCTTCCTCCTTGCTACCACTCTTGTGCAGCGGGATCACATGAGCCCTTGTCCAGTCTTCTGGGACCTCTACTGTGCTCAGAGACTCACTCAACAATTCTGATAATAACTCTTCTAGTTCCACCCTTAGCTCTTTTAGTACACTGGGATGTATACCATCAGGTCCCATTGCCTTGTCCACCCTGAGCTTATCGAGCTCTTGTAGGACCTTTCTTTTGTGAAGGGACTAGTGCACACCTCTCTCCCCCCTGTGTCCATGGTACTGAGCAGTGAGCCCTGCCCTACCCTACCTTCTCTTCAGTAAATACTGAGCAGAAGTATCTATTTAGGATAGATGCTTTTACATGGACTCCTCCTCACACACACCCTTATGCCCTTTGATCTTAGCAATACCCTCTCTGGACTTTCTCTTTTCACTAATGTATCTATAGAAAGTCTTGTCACCTTCTTTTACTGTTTGTGCTAGTGTTTCCTTGGTTTGGGTCTTTGCCTGCCTTACCGCCTTCTCTGCTTCCCTTAGGGAAGTTTGGTATGCCTCCCTATCTTCATCCCGCTGTGTTCTCTTATATTTCCTGAAGGCCAGCTTTTTGGCTCTGATCTTTTCTTCTACTGTTTAGAGAATCAAAGTGGTTTCCTTTCTTCTTTTGCATTTCCTTTTCTCTCTAACACAATGGGATGTTGCTTCAAGTATTGCATCCTTAATGCTTTCCCACTTTGCCTGTACTCTCTCACCTGTATTTCTTTTTGATAAACTTCAACATAAACCTCAACTCTGCTAGACTACTGCTCAATGTGTCAAAAACTAAATGTATGGTCCTCTCATCCACTGTAAATGCAATAGTGAGTTGCCCCATACCATTTATCACCACTCTGACAGAAGAGCAACTGGAAATGGTGGATAATTTTAAATACCTTGACCTGTGGTTTGAAAATAGACTGTTCTTTTCTACTCGCATAGATTCCCTGTATAAAAAGTTTTGTATGAGGCTAGGTACTGAAAAGACACCTAGTGAAAATCAAAACAACTATGGAGGTGACCAAAATGGTCTAATATTAAGGAAGGATTACAGGCTGCAACAGAGGAGTGTGCTAGATACAAGGGGAATAACTCAAAAATCAAGGCACTTACCTGGTTCAGCTCTGAGGTAGCCCAGGCAGTGATGAACAAGAGGTTGGCCTATAGGAAATTCAGGACCAAGAGTGAGAATGACAGAAAAAATAGCTGGGGCTGGTGAGGGAGGCAGTAAGGGTGGTTAGGAGAGAAAAATTGCAGAAAGAATTACAACTAGTGGAGGGTATTAGGAGGGGGAAGATGGTTTTCTTCCAATACATAAGCGAGAAGAGAGACAAGAAAGATGGGATAGTTAGACTAAGACAAGGAGACAGGTGGGTGAAGGAAAGAGGGAGAAGGTGAAGTTAATGAACGAATACTTCTGCTCGGTCTTCACGAAGTAAAAACAGACTAGTGCCAATAGGGGGAAAAGGGACCAGAAGGTGGAGGACAGATGGGGCAATAGAAGGAGATAGAGTGAAAAAAGAGTTGCTAGCTTTGAGGATAGACAAATCACTGAGCCCAGATGGAGTACACCCTAGGGTGTTGAAGGAACTGGCAGGGGAGCTTGAGTAGCAACTGGTGGGCCTGTTCAATTGTTTACTGGAGCCGGTCATGGTACCATGGGACTGGAGGATGGCACATGTGGTGCACCTCCACAAGAGCAATCCCAGAGATAACCTGGGGAACTACAGACTGGTAAGTCTCAGTTCAATAACGTGCAAGCTTATGGAGACCATACTGAAGGAAAGATTGATATAGCATCTACAGGAACATGGTCTCCAGAATGCAAGGCATCATGGATTTATGGGAGACAGGTCTTGTCAAACAAATCTGATCAACTTCTTTGACAGGGTAACAAATACAGTCAACAGGGGCCAAGCAGTGGACATCCTCTACCTGGATTTCAGGAAGACCTTTGACTCTGTAACCCACAGGAGGCTGATCAGGAAGTTGGTGGACCTTGGGGTCAAAGAGAAGATGTTTAGATGGGTGGAAGACTGGCTAGGGTACAGGCCCCAAAAGGTGATTGTGGGAGGAAAGTTGCCGAATACCAGGGTAGTCATAAGTAGCATCCCACAGGGCTTGGTGTTGGGGTTAATGCTATTTAACATTTTCATTAATGATACTGTGGACGGCATCAAGGGCAGGATGTGTCTGTTCACAGACAACACCAAGTTCTGTGGGAGGGTGGATTCAGCAGAGGGAATACAGGACCTTAAAGAGGACCTAAGAAGAAGAAGACTTGAAATGTGGTCTGAGATCTGGCAACTGGGCTTCAATGCCAAGTTAAGTGCAAGGCGATGCATACTGGAGCCAGAAACCCCAGGACAGAATAGTACCTGGGAGAGGTATCTCCCACAGAGGAGAAGAAAGATCTGGATGTGATGATATCTAATGACCGGAAGCACTTCATACAGTGCAAGAAGGCAGTGGCAAGACCAAACAGGAGGTTGGGGTGCATAGCCAGGAAGATCAGCAGTAGGAAACAGGAGGTAGTATTGCCCTTGTGCAGGTCACTGGTGAGGTCGCATCTGGAGTATGCAATGTTGTTCTGGTGCCCTCACCTTAAAAAGGATATCAACCTGATGGAGACAGTCCAGAGGAGGGCGACGAAGATGATTGCTTGGCAGCAGGGTAAAATGTATGAGGAGAGACTGAGGGCCCTGAACACGTACTCCCTGGAGGACAGGATGGAGAGGGAAGACATGATTGAGACAAAGTGTTTAAAAGGGATTAATAGGGTGAACAAAGGAGGGTCTCTCCAGGCAAAGCTGCAGCAACAATATGAGGGGACACAGCTTTAAGTTGGAGGGGGGGGTTTAAGGGGGAGGTTAGAAGACATTTTTTCACAGAAAGGGAGGTGACCAAGTGAAATGCGCTACCAGAAGAGGTGATCTCAGCAAGGATGGTGGGCAGCTTCAAGAGGGGCTGGGATAGATACAGGGGAGGATAAAGGTCTTGGAAGGGGAGCAGGAGAGGGAGGTGGGGAGCAGGGACAACAGCCTGAACAGTGAAACCTGCACAACAAGCAGACTAGGTAGACCAGAGGGACTAATTCTGCTGGCTAATTCATATGTTTGTATGTTCGTATGTTTCTGTTTCAGAAATAAGTTTTGTTTTTCTCCAGATTCTAAAACAAGACTAGTGCAGGCCACATTCCTTCTTCTAGGGAGTTGGCAGATCAGATACAATGGGTATGTAGTAAGGGGAGCGTGGTGATTGTGGAGGATCTCAATCTACCTGGGGTGAATTGGAGAACCCAAGCCACCTCTAGTGCCAGGGAACAGGTACTTCTGGATGCATTCCAGGATAGCCATCTGGTGCAGATGGGTGGTGAACCAACCAGGCTAGGTAATACATTGGACCTGGTATTATCAAATTGGGAGACAGTGTAGGAGCTATGGGTGGAGGATTCTCTAGCTGGGAATTACCACCTTTCAGTGTGGTTCACACTCAGCATGAGCAGGAAGGCTGTGGGGTCAGCAACAAGGGTAGTGGACTTCAGATGGGCAGACTTTGGAAGGATGAGGGAAATACTGAGGGGGCGCTTTGAAGGGATTAGGTCGGAGATAGATGCACAACAGAAGTGGGATATCATAACATCTGGGTTGAGGGAGGCTACTGAAGCATGCACCAGGACTCGGAGCAAGAAGGCCAGGGATAAGGTGCCATGCTGGATGACCAGGAATGTGTTGGAGGGGGTGAGGACCAAG
Source organism: Neoceratodus forsteri (assembly GCA_016271365.2). Lineage (NCBI taxonomy): Eukaryota > Metazoa > Chordata > Ceratodontiformes > Ceratodontidae > Neoceratodus > Neoceratodus forsteri. The sequence continues at coordinate 960,999,884 of CM028132.1, read as the reverse complement.
ACAGCAGCTTTCAGGAGACTGAAATGGGCAGACTGGGTGGGCCATAGGCCCTTATCTGCCGACACTGTCTATGTATCTATGTATGTATCTATGAAAAGAACCGAGAGGGAGGAAGACAGGGAGATGTATGCAAGGATGTCCAAAGAGGTAACCAAGTTAGTAAGAGAGGCCAAGGCTTCTAATCAGCTGAGGCTAGCTTATGGCATCAGGGAGGAGGAGAAGGAATTCTATAGATATGTAAAGGAGAAAAGAAACTGCAGGGACTGGATAGTCCATATCAAGAAGGATGGGGGTGGGTGGGTGGAGAAGGAGGAGGAACAGGCAGAAGTACTAAATGAATACTTCTGCTCTGTGTTCACAAGGAAGGTAGGAAGTCTGCTACCCCCGTTGACTGGGAGGGTGGAGACGAGTGGTGAGGAGGTGACTGTAAAGCAAGGTATTGGAAGGTCTGAAGGCACTTAGGGTGGATAAGGTACCAGGTCCAGATGGCATTCACCCTAGGGTGTTGAGGGAGATGGTGGAGGTGTTGGCTGGGCCGCTGGCTGACCTGTTCAACACCTCCTTGGACACGGGGTGCAAGCCACAGGACTGGATGTTGGCTCATGTGGTGCCTATCCACAAGAGTGGCCCAAAGGATGAGCTGAGTAATTACAGACTCATCAGTCTCACTTCCATAGTGGGTAAACTTATGGAAGCAATCTTGAAGGAGAGACTGATAGCCTTGCTGGAGGTCAATGAGCTCCAGGATGGGCCGCAGCATGGGTTCTTCTGCTGGAGATCATGCCAGACCAACCTAATAGAATACCACGACTGGGTTACAGGGGAGTTGTACAAGGGCCATGCAGTGGATGTTCTATATTTGGATTTTGGCAAAGGCCTTTGATTCAGTCCCTCATGGGTGACTGGGGGCGAAGCTGAAATACATAGGGGTGGGGGCTAAGATGGCTAACTGGATCAAGAATTGGCTGGAAGATAGACTGTAACGGGTGGTTGTGGGTGGGAATTCTCATCTCCTAGGCCAGTGACCAGCAGTGTGCCACAGGGCTCTGTGCTGGGGTCAGTGTTGTTTGGTCTGTTCATACTGGATATTGCAAACGGGGTTGGGAGCAAGATCAGTTTGTTTGCCGATGGCACCAAGATGGAGGCTGTTATGGATGACATAGAGGGGTGGCAGAATCTACAGGATGACCTAACGAGACGTGAGGAGTGGTTGGCAAGGTGGCAGTTGGGTTTTATGCAAAGAAGTGCAAAGTTATGCACTTTGGGGCAAAGAACCTGAGGAGGGAATATTGGTTGGGTGGGGTGCAATTCGGTCTCATCGAGGAGGAGAAGGATCTAGGGGCCATAGTAATGGGGAGCAGGAACAACTCTACTGTGTGCAGGAAGGCTGCAGCTAAGGCAAATAGGATGCTGGGGTGCATTGCTCAGTGGTTCTAGTCCAGACACAAGGATGTGATCCTGCCCCTGTACAGGTCCTTGGTCAGGCTGCATTTGGAGTACTGCATGCAGTACTGGCATCCAAGGATATCAGGCTGCTCGAGGTGGTGCAGTGTAAGGCGACAAAAATAATACAGAGGATGGAAGGCAGAACCTACAAAGAAAGGCTGAGACACTTGAGTTTGTACACCCTGGAGTAGAGAAGGGATCAGGGGATATGATTAAAACTTTCAAATACTTGAGGGGGGGTCAGAAATCTGGCACAGAGGGGTTGTTTAAGCTGAGGAAGTGAAGGGACATGAGGGGGCATGGGCTAAGACTGGAGAGTTGCAGTTTCAGGATGGAGATGAAGAGGCATTATTTCACTGAGGGTGGTGTCGAAATGGAACACTCTACCAGAGGAGGTGGTGGCATGCAGGACAGTGGGCAGCTTCAAAAGAGCTGGGTAAACAACACTGAGCAGTTTCCAAGGGTGAGGGGGGGATGGGAGGTAGGGCAGCTGCAGTATAGGGGTTCTAGCTGCACATTCGAGCAGACTTGATAGACCGTGAGGACTGTTTCTGCTGGCAAGTTTTATATGTTCATATGTTCTAACTGACTACAAAAACATAGTACATAGTTGTGCCTCTGTTACCCAGTTATCCGGACTTGATGTTTTATATAACCAGGCATTACAATTCATCACCAACCTTCCTAACAGAATTCATCACTGCACATTATCCTCGGCTGCTGGTTGGATAATGCTTGCTATGAAGAGGCTAAGGCACCATCACACCTGGTCTTGGACTTGGTACAACTCTGAGAGAAGCCAAATTTTAATCTGTGCAACCTGTTCTGACTCTGCATCCTTCCTTGGTCAAAGTCTGTGGTAGACGTTTATTTGAACTTGGATGATTGAACAGAGTGACTCTTATGGCAGAGGAGTGTGCCATTATTGACTAAATTGATTTGGGCTCCTTCAGTTGCTATCTGGCGTAGGAGAAAAACTTTTGTGTTTCAGAAAGAACACACTGCTGGGAATGGAGTGACTTCTCTGATGGTGTATGGATTGGTTTTATGTTATTTCGATTTTTCTGTGTTTATATGTGTGGATGGTGGTATAAAATGTGTTTCATTTTATGTAGGTGGATATGTGTGTATGTTGTTTGGTGTTGGAAGTGGTAATGGTGTGTGGCATTTATGAGACAGATATGTGCAAAGGGCAGCTGGTGAGGACATATTCATCAGGTGAGTTTAGAAGGCGTTGTCCCTTTTGGGACTGGCTTTCTTGGCTTATGGACAGAGTGGTCCGTAAATGTAGATCTCTCATGATTTTATATGGGGTGACAAGAAGGATAGCAAGGGTCTTGTCAGTTGACCGGTGCCACGTTTTATCACCAACTGCCCATTATAATATAAAAAAAGATACAAAAGGTACCCCCCTATAGACTGTAATGGCACTCATCCCCACGCTCTCCCTAGCATCATGTCACAATTTTAGTGAGTGCATAGGCGGAGTGTGGGAGGTTCCAGAAACCAGGAAGTCCAAGGAACCTGGTGGGGCAAATTTTACAAGGGCTGGCATTTTTTAAAGACTACATTATTTTACATATGGACTGCATCAATAGCAGCTCAAGGATTTATGTCATAGCAGCAATCGCAGAATATTGATCGCCGTTACGGCACATGGAAATTGCTGAAAAAATATTTCCGTGATGCAGTCTCTGGTGCATAGCAAAAGGGTGCCAGGGACTTAGATTTTACATGTAAATATGAGTGACTGCACCCCTGGCACTTCCCCACAGGGGACTTTAACCCCTGCACCCTCTTACTTAAGGATTCTCAACTTCAAGGGGGTGCAAGTTGGGGGAAGGGTGCAAAACACACAAAACAAAATTCGTGCCAGACGCAACAAAAGGCACCTGCACCTGGTCCCGAACCCAGCACCATTCATGCCCCAGCCCTGAACCCACCCACTACACCGTGAGAGCAGCTTGGCAGCTCACCGTGGTACCACACCTCACAATCTCTCCCTCCCTTCCCCACGCTCAGCATGCTCTCTGCCCCCTCCCCACACGTGTATAAATGTAGCAACAGGATGTCGCTACATTCGCGCATCCCCCCATCTAGTCATCTGCCCTCCCTCATCACTGTGGTGTATGACACTACAGTTGAGTCACCATTTCAGTAGGCACCCAATCACGGTCACCAAACTCACAGGATACCACAGCTCAAGGGGGTAAGGCACCAATCCAGCCGGTGCAAAATCAATTTACTTTTACTTGGTGAATCTCTTTAAAATTACTATGACACTTTGTTACAGTGTCAGACAGCCCTCACCAAATAAGGATTGTTTTACAGCAAAATGAAAAGAAGTTGGGCAAGCATGCTGCCTATGCAAGCAATAATACCCAACAGAGTGGGTGTTATTGGGCCATACCGCACTTCCCAGGGGCATAATGATGCCCAACACCACAGGCGGAGGGCCTCATAACCTCTGGAAGTTTCAGTATTGTGCAATAACACTCACCCTGGAGGGTATTATTGCACTTAGAAAATGATCACTGTGGCATTTTTATATTGGATTTAAATAATGCAAAAAAATGCATTAAGAATGAAGTTCATGTATTTTTGTTGTAAAGTAGTCCCTGTCTTTCTGTGGTGTTCCTTCTGCTGTACCCCCGAGCAATTCTGTTGTACTTACCCCCACACACACACACATATACCCTCACCAACTGCACAAGAAGACATGGAGTTTCTACTAAATGTCCCTGCAACAGTTTGCTGGCATCTTTTTTTCTTATGTTTAAAAAAACAAGTTCTGCCTTTCCTTGAAGACTCTTCATAAGGTAGATGCAGCGGTTACTTCGCAGGTTGCACGTGCCCACATGACGTCAAACTTGAAAGTATTAAGGAGAGACCAGAGATGTCAGAACTCTAATTTAATTTCTTTTCTTTAGTTTTACATGCAGTTGTGGCTTTCAGTTCCTTTTTTATGCCACGTTTTTATTTCCTTTTAATTTGATCGGGAGCAGTCGGTGGTGAATGCGTGTGGGACTGGGAATGAGCGAGAAATCAGAAGCCATGACAGCAGTCAGATGAGAGAGTGGACGGTACTGTGCCTGCTGTTAGGGACTGTTTCAATCAAATATTTAAAAAAACATAGGAGTTCTCTTTTTTGATTTTTTTTTTTTTTTGGAACTTGAGTTTTTATTGAAATACTTTTTTTACAAGGTTCATGTGAGCAAGTATAATTGTACAGTAACTTAAGTTCATTGTGACAATAAAAAATCATATCTTCATACGCATTTATCCATCTGTATTCTTATATTGGGTGGTCTTTAAAGTATCAATGCCTCTGTCATAGTGAATTTTAAAACCTTTAGGGAGGGGGGATATCCAGAATGAGGTCAAAGATAAGGAGAGGAGGGAAGGCGGTAGTCTGGCACCCCTGTTTCATTCTCTGCATCATAATGTATACCTCTAGGTAGCTACCTTCTTCTGGTGTCATCCTGGCTTAAGGCCCAACAGACGTCCTGGTCTTCTCTCTCCAGTCTTTTTTTAGATCTATGGGTTAAAGTCTTTTCTACGCTCCGCAATGTACAACAGCCAGGTCATCCATCTGTTCATAAGGGATCGAGTCCCTTTTCTAATTTTGGCGTTCATAGTTTCCATTTTGTATGTGTCATATATTAAATCATCCCACTGGGAGAGTGTGCGAGGTTTGGGCTGTAGCCACATCTGGGTTATTGCCCTTTTAGCAGCAGTTAAGATGATATTAGTAAAGCAAATGTGATGTTTTATTTTAAAATGTTTCAGGTAATTTAATAGTAGGGCAATTTCTGGTGAAATATCTCCCAGATCTGGAAACAAGTCCTACAAGGTTGCTATGATCCCTCCCCAGACCTGAAGTAATATAGGGCAAGACAAAAAATTGTAGGCATGTGTAGCTACTTCTACCCCACATCTCCTCCAGCACTTGGCATCTCCTGTATTATGAAATTTAGCTGTGATCTGTGGGGTTCTGAAAAATTGAGCCACTACTTTCCAACCAAATTCTCTCCAAGAGTATGAGCTGGGGATACGGTGTTGGTTTCACCATATCCCTTCCTAATCCTCTTGGGGTATAGTAGTCACCAAATCCCCTTCCCAGTTCTCATATGTTCTATCCCAGTCCTGCTTTGGGATATCTCTTAGGGATTTATACAATCTAGAAATTAAATGTCTGGGTTGGGTTTCCTCTTGGAACTGTCTGAGCAAGGTCAAAGCAGGCCATATTTGAACTGTCTTAGTGTCTGGTCCTATCACTTTCAGTAGAAAGTGATGAATCTGAAGGTATCTATATAAGTCTTGGTGGCACAGCCCAAACTCCTGTTGTAGTTGCTGGAAGGATTTAAAATTCCCTCCTTATAAAAATGAAAAATGTGGATCAGTCCTAGTCTACGCCATTGATGAAAATATGATCTAGTCTGGCTGGCAGGAACAATGGGTCTAATGAGGGGATTCCCACCCATGTGGCCCTCCGGATGTTCATGGGTCTTTTAAGATATGTTTTCCATGCCTGTAGTAAATTTAAGGTATGGAAAAAAAGTGTTTCACAGTAAGAGTAGATGGGGTGGTTGGTAAATTGTCATTTGATCTAAGGGTATAGTAGCAGATGCTCTCTCTATTTCCACCCATGGTGGCATAAATGTAGGGTAGGCCTGGGCAATATATTCATTTGAATAGTTTGAATCCAATTTATCAAGGATATAGGGAGGTGTGGCCAACATTTAAGATCTTCCTTCATTGTTTGAAATAGAGGATCGTAGTTCAGGGATAAAACCTTAGTAGGATCCACCGCCAGCTGGATTCCAAGGTAGCGTAATGAGGGCCTGTCCCATTTAAATGGGTATGCTTGTCTCACAGCATATGAAAGGTTGCACCACACCAGAAGAACCTCTGTCTTACTTGCATTTAATTTGTATCCTGAAAACTCCTCGATATCCATAAGGCCCTGAGTGAGAGCAGGGACTGAGGTGTCTGGATCTGTGATATATAAAAGAAGGTCGTCTGCATAGTAAGCATCCTTCTGCTCCTCCTCTCCCACAGTGAATCCCCTTATATTCATTTGATGTCGGAGGTACTGGGCGAGAGGTTTTGCATAAAGGACAAAGAGGTAGGGGGACAGAGGACACCCCTGTCTCATCCCCCTATAAAGGGGGACGCGTGAGGAGTGGGATCCATTTATTTTAATGATGGTAACTGGCTAGAATAAATTCCTCTTATAATTTTGAGGAATGTCTCGGGGAAGCCAAATCTCTGGAGTGTAAAATAGAAAAAGGGCCATGAGACTCTATCAAAGGCTTTTTGTGCATCAAGGCAATATTACCAAAGGGGTGTTAGAGGCGGTGGCTTGGGTCATTATATATAGGGTTCTTTTAATATTATCTGTAGTTTGGCATGTCCGAATAAATCCTGCCTGATCAGGGTGTATCAGAGATGAGATGATATCATCCAGGCGATGAACCAGGATACTTGTATAAATTTTATAGTCCTGATTTAGGACAGAAATAGGATAATATGACTAGCAGAGATGGGAGGCTTTGTCTGGTTTTAATATGGCTGAGATATTTGCCTGTGACCATGAGATAGGGTGTTCACCTGTGGTATGGCTTTTATTTATGGCTGATGTGAATGTGTTTTTCAGAATATGCCAGTCAGACTTATAAAACTCTGCTCCATATCCATCTGGCCCTGGTGCTTTTCCATTTTTAAGGTTTTGGATTGTTATGTAAATTTTGGATGCCATAAAAGGGCTGGATAGTGTAGTGATTTGTTCCTGGTTCAGGGTTGGTAAATTTAGATTAGAGAAAAAGCTTTCCATTTTAATTTGTGGGGAAGGGGTGGGATCAGAGTGTAGCTCCATATAATAGCATTGGAACACTTGGCGTATCCTCGTGGTCCGAAACTCTGATTGTCCTGTGAGAGGGTTCTTAATTTTAGAGACATGGGTTGACTGAATCTGACTCCGCAAGAGATAAGCCAGTATTCGTGTTGCCATGGCCCCTCCCTGATAATATTTTTGCCTGAGCCAGAGTAATGTCTGTTCTGTCTTTTGATTCAGTATTTTCTGAATTTCTTGTTGTGTTTGTTTGACCTGTGTCTCTAATGAGGTATCTCCTTGCATATGTGCTAATTGTAAGAATTGTAGTTTGTCTTGTAATTTCCTTAACTTCTCCTCCGTTTGTTTTTTCTTTTGGGTGGCATAGGCTGTGATATGTCCTCTGAGAACCACTTCAATTGTGTCCCAGAGGGTTTGGGGTAAAATCTGTGGGGAAATGTTGTCTCTAATAATTTCTAGGATTTTCTCCTTCAGTAATTCCTTAAAGATGGAGTCCTACAATAAAGAGTTATTTAACCTCCAGTAGGTTGTCTTTGGTTCCCTTGAAGTTTTTAATTCCATAGTTATTGGGCCATGATCTGATTGATATATATTTTGAATGGTGGAATGTTGCACTTCATCTATATGTTCTTTGCTTATACAAAAATAGTCCAGAATGGAATAGTGTCTGTGGGCATGAGAATAAAATGTAAATTTCCGTGTTGAGGGATTTAGATGTCTCCATGCATCAATCAGGCCTACTTCTTTGAGCAGTTTCCTAAGGTGTTTTTGTTCCGATGTTGCTGAGGAGAGATTAGCTGCTGATGTGTCTATGGTGGGGTTTAACAGGCAATTCAAATCACCTACCAGTATGAACGTTCCCTGTGTATGTGTGAGGACCATGTCTATTAGCTGTTGGATCAATGATGCGTCACTCCCCAGAGGGATGTAGATGCTACCTATCAGCAAAATTCAGTAATTGTTATTTATAAACATCTGATCCAGAAGTGTCATGTTTCTACCATTCCTTACAAGATTTTTTCCAATTCTTAATGCCTTCCTCCCCTTCCCTCAAGAACAATCAGCAAATATATGAGTGCTCTCCCATCCCCTGATCTTTCACTCCCAGTCACTGCCATGTCATGCCCCCCCCCCCAGTCCTCAGACCATGGACCCCAGAGTGGAGGAGACAGGAGACCTACCCCTGAATGAAAGGCCTGACAGCCCCTCCTGTGTCCCCTTCAGGTGAGGGGCAGAAGCCCCAGCCCCAAGCCAAGGGGCAGACCATCCTGCCAGAACACAGCCCATTTCTGAGGAATATCTCCCCAGAGGGGACCCACCGACAACACTGAAGATTTACTCTCCTGTCCCAAAATCATCTTACGAGGCCTGCTCTGTACTTCCCACCACGTGGAGGCTTTCCTTTCGATTGATCGGGTAGTGCCTTATCTATTGGGATACCCTGTGTTTAACTGATTACTGCCTCTGCACAGAGGGGTGAGCCCAGCATATTCAGAACTGAAGCAATTTCTTTGGATAATGGGAAGAGAGTCTCTATTTAACAGTGACCCAATCCCTTTCTTGTTCCTGGGTCTCGGGGCCACCACCATGACTCCTCACCAGTGCTAGCCACCTCTGCCCAGGTAAACAGGTGTGCAGTTTCATTAATTTTCCTTCAAGACTTTCAGGATGGAGAGTCTAATGGATCGGGAAGATGAACTCTATTTAGCAAGCCTCGTCCCCATTCTTCCTCATTCCCCTTTAGCGATTGCATGACTGTTAGGCCCCCCACATGTGCCGTCCCCCAACTGAGCACCCCGCTCCCCACCTGAGACCAGAACGGCAACCCCCTCAGAGAGCCAGCGTACAAGAGCCATCTGTGCCCCCCCAAGGGCACATCCCCCACCCCGGGAGCTTCAAGGCCAGACAGGTAGACCAAAAACACCAAGCAGCGACTTGCTGTGTATTTAGGGAGTTGTAGAGAGAGTATAGTCTAAAATTCATGAGTCCAGTGAGTAAGCTGGGCCAGCAAATTCTTCACCAAGGTCATGGTCTGCTGTTGCACCTATTGTTCCATAATGAAGGAGCCCTCTGATCTTCTATGAGTGTTTAAATTCTGCCTGGGAGCCACATGATCTGGTATGGTGCAGCCTCTCTTCTTGAGATCTGCGAGTGCCAGGGCTGTATCATCATAACTTTGTTGTCCTGTGGGATACTGGACAGTCAGTTTTGTGAGGCAGGGTGTTCTAAATTTTAACTTGTTCTATCTTAAGATGGGGAAGAGTGGAATGTATTCTCTATGGTGTTTCATCATAAGGGGGTCATAATCACTGCCCAGAAATATTCAATCAGCTCCATAGTACACTTTACCTTGTGTCCACGCCTTTTTAAGGACAGTCTCTTTGGTTTTGTAAAGGAGGAACCGGATGATAATAGACCTCGGTTTTGCCTTTGGGTCTACTGGTTTCAGGCCGAGGGCCCGGTGTACACGCTGAAGTTCCGGGAGATAATCCTCTCCCATTTCCAGCGAGGTGCACAGTAAAGACTCCACAAAGTCCATAATATGTAGGCCTCACTGTTCTCTGGTATGGAGTAAATTCTTATATTTTGTCTGCGCTGCCTGTTCTCAGCATCCTCCTGTCATTCTATGGTGAGTTGGCAGACTTTGGAAAGCAGCTCAACCAAGGCCTGTAGTTTTTCTAATTTAGTCCCGTGCTCTTCATGCACTGTGTCTAGTGAGTCTACTCTGTTCCCCAGTACTGCAAAGTCCGATTGGAAAGCTGCTAGGGTGCCCTGAAAGGACTGAAACTCTGTTTTTCATTCCAGACAGTTCATCTAGGATTTTGTCCAGTTTTGCTTCCATGGAGTTAATTTTGGGGGGGGCTTGTTTCTGCTGTGGGTTGCGGTATTCGGAGCTCTTTGACCACGTGAATGTATGAGAAGCTTCAGAAGTTTTGCCAGCCTATAAGTCCCCTTCTTGATCAAGTATTAGGAATCTGTTGCCACCTTATTTTCCTTTGATTTTTGCCATTCCTCTTACTTTAACAAGGACCCAGTGCAAAAACGGGGAGGCACAGTTTATAGCCAGCATTTAACCTTAAAGTCTGTTAAAATCATCTAAGCATCTAATCTTAAAGCCTGTTTAAGTTTGCATATTTCAGACACAGTTTATAGCCAGCATTTAAACTTAAAGTCTGTTAAAACCTGCATTTCAGGCACAGTTTAAAGCCAGCATTTAATGTTAAAGTCTGTTGCAGTCTGCAGTGAAAGGCAGCTGAAAAAAAAAAAGAAGAAGAAGCGGAAGCCACGGCGCACTTACAGCTTCCATCTTGTAACCCTCTCCCCCTTTTTCAAGCCACTCCTCCACCTACCTCCAGAAATATCTTCCCTTTCTTCCTCCTCAGCTATCCAGTGGTCATGAAGGCAAGGCAGGATACAGGAGCCCTCCCCAGTCGGAACCCTCACCAGCTGAGCAGAGAGACAGAATGCAGGTACGCATCCCCACGGAGCTACAAACAGCTCCAATGGCTGACTCTGCCCACCACCCCCACCACCACCACCCTTGGTCAACATCTGTCTTTATAGTGAGTGTCACATGCGTGAAAAAACAAATCAGCTCACTTTCCCATCTGCATGCTATACTAAACCACCACCAGTGGCGCTGTGCTTCTCTCTCCCAAGTCCCTTCATACTTCCTCCTAAAACTGCATAACACACCCCAGAAACATGGCTTTTAGGTCTGCACCTTTACTCAGATCACCAACTAACAATAAGGGTATCTACTCATCACTGCCGAAATGGAACATAAGGCTTGTATTATTGGTTATTTCTTCCCTGACCAGGTGGTTATTAGCTGCAGATCTCTTGGCAGAGATCCTAGCCACTGAACAAACATGTTCCCATCGATGCACCCCTATGCACCTTCCACCTTCTCCCCGTAGCATGCCTCCCAGGGCTGTTACTTGGGCCACACTCCTAGAGTCCACACCTCTAGCATCCTTAACAAAATATGAACAAAGGCAGCTAGGTTTACTGATTCACTCCATCACTATCAGAAAACAACACTGGCATTCCCTGACCTGCCCCTTTCTGCCCCTCTTTCTCCTCTCCCTGCTAGCAGGAGATGTTGAAATAAACCCTGGACCTGCAAACACACACATTGATCACACCAATGCCACTTGGGCAGAACGAAATGGGATAAAAATTGCCCACCTAAATGTATGCAGCCTCCCTTCTAAATTTGCTGAGATCGATGCCTGGATGACTTTATATAATCCCCAAGTACGGGGTCTCTTTGAGACCTGGCTGAAGCCATACCATGACAATGCCTCTTACCTACTCCAAGGCTATTCCCTACTCCAGCAGGATAGACCAGGTAGAAAAAGAGGAGGTGGCATTGCACTGTATGTCCAAGACCATATAACAGCCATCATTGTTGCTCACTCCACCGCCCTCTCCATGAGTGAATGGATGATTTCTGAGCTTACCATCAGAGCAACAAAAAAACTTTATGTTGGCTGTTGCTACAACCCCACTCCAGCTAGTACCCAGGGACTGTCTAGCTTTCTCTCAGGCCTGGCCTCCACCACCCCAACTAGGGATGTTTTTCTACTCAGGGACTTTAGCCTAAACTGGGCAGCATGCCCAAATCCTGACTATACAGCCCTACTGAAATCACAAAACCTGGAGAAAGTAATCTCTACCACGACAAAATTTAACCAGCACTCACCTAACCACTCTGTCCTTGATAGGATCATAACAAATTGCTCTGACTTACTTCTCCAAACAGGGACAATGTCAGATGCAATAAGCAATCTCACCCCAACCTACATCATTGTCAACACAAAGCCAGCTCGCCCTCCCCCCAAAACACTGTCCTTTAGAAATTTCACCAGCTTGAATCACGACCTGATAACTGGGGAAACTATGTCCATAGACTGGTCCTCCCTTTACCAGTGCGATAACATCTCCTCTGCTGTCACTCTCCTTACCAGTACCATGCAAAAGCTTCAGGACCAGTATTTCCCCATTAAAACCAGAAGAATTAGAGGTGGCTGCATGCACTGGATAACAAAAGAACTACTATCTCAAATGAAGGTCAGGGATTCCAAATGGCGAGCATTCAAAGACTCAGCTATGGAATGCCTACAGGCAACTGCAAAATGCCAGCAAGCAGCAGGCAAAGTCATTGAAAAATAAATATTTTACTGAGCTCCAAACAAACACCCTGGGGAACCCTCACAAATTCTGGGTCTCAATAGGATCCATACTAAATCCTAAGACCAACAAGCAGATAATTGAACTCACATCCCCATCAGGCACCATAAATGACCCTGCTGACATCGCTAACCTCCTAAACACTATGTTTACTGACCTGACCCCCTACCTAAACAAGCTCCCTCCTCACCCCCCCAGCCTTGACAGAACAGAAAGCCCCACCACCACCCCTAACCCCACAGCTACCACCCCTCCTTTCTATTTCAGGGCAATTGGCACCAAGGCCATCTCAAAACTCCTGAAAACCCTTCCCTCTAGTGGTAGCCCAGGAAGTGATGGGCTATACCCTGCATTCCTGAAGATCATCTTCCCAGCCCTTGTCAGAACTCTAACTCACATTTTTAACCTCGCACTGTCTACCTCAACAGTGCCCAATGCCTGGAAACATGCATATGTAGTTCCCATCCTCAAGGCGGGAGACCCCTCCCCCCGAGTCCCAGAAAACTACAGATCCATCTCCTTGCTACCACATCTCAGCAAACTCCTTGAGAAGGTCATCCATTCCCAACTATCTGTACACATAAACAAACATAACCTCCTAAGTCCCCTTCAGCATGGTTTCTGCAATTACCATAGCACCTCCTCTGCCCTGGCAACCTCCTCAAACCACATCCTCAGATAGATGGACATGGGAAATGCCACGGGTGCAGTTTTTGTCAGTCTGTCAAAGGCATTTGACCTAGTTGATCATCATCTCCTCCTCACCACTCTTATCAAATTGGGCTGTACCCCTGGACCTGTAGCCTGGTTTCACAGCTACCTTACAAACAGGTCGCAATCTGTGCTCATAGGCAAAGTTGCCTCAGCCTCCCTTCACACCTGCACTGGAGTTCCTCAGGGATAAATCCTTGGCCCCCTTCTCTTCTCCATGTTTATCAATAATCTACCAGGGGATTACCTAAACTTCAATGCATTCCTCTACGCGGATGACCTAGTCCAGTACCACAGCCACAAGTCCCTGGAGTCCATCTCCTCCACACTCATTAGCGACTTTGTGGCAGCTGAGGGCTGGTTCATGTCCAGAAAGCTCCTCGTTAATGGGAAAAAGACAAAAGCCATGCTCTTTGGATCCAAACATTTCCTAAATAAAGCTGCCAAAACAAATTCCACACTCATAGTATATGCTCCTGCAGGCCTCCCCCACTAGTGCAGGTCACCTCTTTCAAATATCTCGGTGTCACTCTTGACCCATCGCTCACCTTCTGTGATCACACAACACAGACCATAACTAAGATCCATCAGAAGCTAGGTGCGGCCTACCAGGCTTTCCCCTTGCTATCTCCTGAAGCCCACCTTACCATTGCACAAGGCAATCTTCTCCCCCTCCTGGATTATTGCTCCCCCACCTACTCACACCTGTCCAAAAAGGAACTTTCCCATCTCACCACGACTTATAATTCCATTGGTCGCTTCATTCTTAAAGCCCCTTCATTAACCTATCACTGCTCACTCTACCAACCCTTTGGGTGGCTCTCCCTCCAGGCACACTTTGACTACACCACAGGCTGTCTGATAGACAGCTCCCTCAGAAATTATAAACTATCCCCCATGCTCCCCTTCTTATACATAAAACAACAACCAGACCTACTAGGGTATCCTCCTTTCCAACCCTTGAGGTTCCACATGTCTCCACAGTCATGGGCAGTAATGCTTTCTCTGTCTCTGCCCCCTCCCTCTGGAACAGTTTTCCAGCACCTGTTCGTACATCATCATCCCATGAGTCTTTCAAATCTAATCTGAAGGCCTGGCTACTGGAAGCATCCTCCTGCAAATGCTCACCAAGTAAAGCAGACACCCAAAAGCCACCATAATCTTCTGCCATGAACTTGAGGCAGTATAGCGCAGTGGTCTAAGGCTCTGAGCTGCAAATTTGGTGATATCCAGCAGACCAGACCTGGGTTTGAATCCCACAGCTTCCACTTGCATACTGTGTGACCCTCAGCAAGTCACTTAACCTCCATGTGCTCCCAGGTCGCTCCTGTAAAAAAGCTTTCAGCTTAGTGTGCTATACCTGGTTAAACAACTAAATAAAAAAAAAATAAAAAAAACTAGGTCAGCACAAACACCCTCCATTTCTCCCCACCCCTGCCCCTCCCTCTATAGAGCCAAAATTCACATGGTGCCCACCACAATGCCCCGTTTCAACCCTCTCTTTTAGATCATCTGGCTTGGCACCTTAGTCAAATGCTAGTTGTCCATCTTTGAACCAACCTTTGTACTGCTGCATGTATGTCTCATAGTACCTTAATTTTCCAAGATTGTATACCACAGGTAATCAACAGATGTCTCAACACCCATCTTGGTGTTGTGCAGTTTAACTTCAAATGTTTGTAAAATGTAACCATATGTGTATACTGTGTATACTGCTATGTCTCATGCCACCACGTTATGGCCCAGGTTGTGACTGAAAATGGTCCTCTGGATCAGTGCACCTACCTGGTTACAAAAAAACATAAATAAATAAATAAATATTTTTTTAAACTTCAGTAGAAGCTGTACGCTTTTAGAAATTTATGAGGAATTAGCCTGCTGGGTGAAGAGCAAGAAAATCAAGTGCACATTAGTTAGATGACATCACTGAAGTCCTTTTTTGATGGTTTTAATATCATATATTTAGTTGGTTGCCAAGTCGTCGAGACCGGCTGGGGAGGCTCCACCACCAGTTGGGTAGCTTGCTCACTATTTGAGGGAAAAAAATGGCAGTTTTTCATTTTGAATTTGGAAATGGAAAATAGATTATACTGGTTTTTCCATCCCCTTGATGTGATATCCATTTATATGTCATCATCCTTATCCAGTGGATTATGCACCAACCCCCACTCTCTAACCTAACCTATTCTACCTAAACTAACTAATCCCTATGGCCCTAATAAATTTATTTACAGATACATTAAATTTGCAAGGTATTGCTCAAATTTAATACTGGAGCCCATGTTTGTTGAAATTGATGTAGATAATTTATATTAATATAATAAAATCTTTCAAGTTCAATACAGTCTAGGAAGAGATTCCTCCACAGACTATATTCTGGCACTTTCTCATCTTTCCAAAGTCTGTTTATACAATGCCTAGCATTCAGGAGACCCATATCTAGGATTTTTTTTCTTATTCCCACCTGGGAGAGACTGATAGTTTGAAAAATCAAGAAAGCAGATTTCTGATTTAACTTTTAAATTGATCTCCAGAATTTAATTTAAGGTGTTCAGTAGTTTGTTCCAGAAAAGCCTAATATTACTACAAGAAGATATAACATGCTTTAGGGTTCCCCTCTGTTTTTTACATCTATTACACCAAGGTGGGATATCATTATTCATCTTTTTGAGCAGGTATGGAGTATAGTAAATTCTGTGTATGATATTGAACTGTATTTGATTGAGTCTGTTACTTATAGTGTTTTTTTTGTTGATTTCACAATCCTACACCATTTATTTTCTGGGATTCCTTACTGTAACTCTTTTTCCCAGCTTGATTTTAATTTAGCTAAGGGAACTTGATGAGGGGCTTGTAAACTTTTATACATTTTTAAAATGAATTTATTATTTTGATCATTAGAAGAAATCCAATTTTGAAGAGTATTATTTTTTTTTGGTAATTGTAAGTTTCTCGCCACTAGCTCAAGGATATTTGCCCTTATTTTAAAGTAATTAAATCTCTCCATTTCAGGTAAATTGAACAACTACTGAAGTGTTTCGAAAGAGCTACATTTCTTATTTTGATATAGGTCTCCAATGTCAAATAGACTGAACCTGATACAGGGGATGTAATCCCTCCTATCACCCCATGTACAACATCCTCATTCATTTTAATAGGGTTGTGTATATTGATTCGGATATGTTTCTTCATTTCTTTATGAAACAACCCCCAAGACTGGAGGTTAGATATAATACATCAGTTTTTTTAATTTCCTAAGTTCAGAGGTACTATATTATGTATATAAATAATGATACTTTTTTTTGTTCTTATAGAAATTTTTTCATATTCTACCCATAAAGATAAGTTTTGAGTATAATACTCTGATGTGTGTGAAAGAATGGCTGCATGCTGGTAGTTTCTAAAATTTGGGAGGTTTAGACCTCTTGATTCCTCCCTCAATCAACCAATCAATAAAAATCTTTAACCAGGCGAACATCGTTGAGCAAGCTCATTTTCAAGATAGACCTGGAAAGGAGAGGTTAACAATACATACAAAGGAATACTCATTTACCTCATAATTTGGTAAATAATATAAACAAAATGAATTCACACTGACATAGTATTTACATAGAGCAGTAATTATACACAGGGGCCCAGATATTCAAACTGCACCCAAAAAGTGCGCAATAGCAGGAGCAAGCGCAAGTCCATTGCGCCTATGTGCAAGAGGCGTGATATTCAAAAACTGAGCTGGCCAAGATGCGCCTACAGCCAACGACTGAATATCACACCGCCTGTGCCATAGCGCAACTAGGGAGGGGAAGCTGAGCAGATCTGATGCACCATAGTGCAACAAGGGATTTTCAGCTGAGCAGTCCAGAGGTGCCATAGCACAACCAGGGACACCCCCCAGCAGCAGTGCAGCAATGCAACTGCACAACCAGGGAGGTAGGGGCCCACCACCCATGCCACAGATGGGCAGAGGAACACACAGCAGAACAGACATCATCCCCCCACACCCCGTGCACTGCACAACTGGGGGAGGGCTGGAATAACCACTGGCCCATGGAGACAAGCAACCAACCCACAGCCAGGCCATGGTGCCCCATCACACCTCCTGGCAAGCTGTGACTGGCACACAAGGAGGGCTGACCACCCCATGCCACACCATCCCCCAATGCAGAGCACACCCTGCACTGTGACCCACAGACACCCTGCCCAGGAGCAGCATCCACCACTGCAGGAAACCCCATGCATGCCACCACCCCCACTGTGACAATGCAACCCTGTGCAGCACAGAACCATGCAAGGCAGCCCCACCACGAGCACCCATCAGAAGGTGGCAGCACACAGTGATGCAACAATGGCATACACAGTGCCACCATGCACAGCCCCCCTGAGGTACAGCTGAGAGACCGACCATGTGTCGGCACATGAGGTACCTCACACGGGACAGGGCATGCCCCTGACACCACCGCCAGTGGTACAGCACCCTGCACACCCTCCCAAGGACACACCTGACCCAGCACTGGCCACAACAGCCAGCGCAGACACCCACAGTGGTGCATGGAAGCATGCACCACACCGGGATGCCACACAGTGCATGGACAACACCCACCCGCACTCCAAGGGCACAACACAGGGGATGCAGTAGCAGGGCAACCAAGCCCCCAGTGTGGGCCCATGGAACCATGTACACACAGCCTGCAGTCCTCCATGGCACAGGAGTGCCAGCCACCCTGCGCAGGCACTGTGGACCTGTACGCCACCATCATTTGCCCAGATCACAAGTCACAGACAGTGGTACACATCCCCTGCAACACACACAAGCCACAGCATGGAGGTGGGACAATAACTGCGGAGGCCACAGTGTCACCTGAGGCAGACATGCACCACACCAGTGACAGGAGGCAACCGAGCATTGTGATGGGTACAGTGGCTACCCTGCATGGACAGCCACCACTGACATGCCAGCAGACCATGCAGGTCACAGACATGCAAGGGTGTCAGCTGCACAGGCCATGGACGGGCTGACAGGGGTGCCATGGACACAGAGCATGCACCATGGACCACTGCACACAGTCATCCAGTGCACAGGGCACAACACACACACCACAGACACTGACTGATAGCTACCCCCACACCATAATCACCTCCCCACGGACACACACACATACCCATGACTGCATCACCCCTGACGCCATGCACTCCACTGCAGCTGAGCACCTATAGCCCTCTGCAAATCAGAGACCAGCACAGTATTCATATCAAAAGATCTGTATTCAAAAAACATATCAAAAGGAACTATTTACCAAAACTATGTACAAATGTGGGGGGAGGGCCACAAACAAGGTGGGGGTGGGTAAGGGACAGGGGTGAACAAATGGAACAGGAAAGGAGGAGTGTAAGGGTGGGTCCAGGGGGGTAGGGGAAATCAGGGGCATATATATGTTCACTGGGAGCCCTGCTCCCCGCTCCGGCTGCTCCGCCTGCTGTGTCTCCGCCGGACACTCAGCTCCTCAAACCCTCGCAGTATGTCCAGCGATGCCCTCACCACTGCTAAGATCTCCCGCAGTGCCTCATGGATGGCCTGCAGCTAGCGGACACCTAGGACAAGGGAGCACAATCAATAGGTGTGAATGCACAGCCCCATACAGCCCACACACTGTGCATGGCATACGGCCGTGGGACATGCCTCTGTGATGATGTGTGACCACCCACAGTGGTCACGTCCACAAGACCTGCCCACCCAGGTGCATACAGTCATGTGGACCACTGCACACACCCACCAGCCAAGTCATGCACAGCACCACCGTGGCTGTTTAGTGACATGGCTATGTGGTGCAAAGGCAGTGGCACAGCCATGTACCTGGTGCACGCATGGACCACCATCGATGCACTCCCAGACATGCAGTGCCACTGGACAGTGCTGACAGTAACAAGTTGCGTGCATGGAAGTGGTGTCAATGGATGGTGGCCATGCCCAGCTGCCCACCCTGTTACACAGAATGCAGTAGTAATCATGGAGGTATGGCACTCACCGTCATCAGGCCAGTCCCTCGGGCACTGTTGACCGTCGCCCCTCCTAGTGGCCCTGTCGTCCTGCTGGCACCGCATCTCCCTGGCCAGACACCTCTCCTCCGGCCCTGTGGTGCAAACATGGAGAGAGGAACATCAGTACAATCCTGCAGCAAAGTCCCCCTGCCCCCATGTGTGTGCACTCCCACCCAGCCAGACCCACCCACCCCACATCCTGATGTCACCACCACAGCCAACACCAGATGGTCCCTCCCCCATGTTCCGGACACATACAACCAAGATACCCATATGGAAGGTAAAGGTGTGTGGACATAACACCTACCTGGCCGTGGCACAGTGACCCTCCTGGCACATCCCTGCAGGTGGGAAAGCAGGTCTGGTTCCCTCCTCTGCAGGTCGCCATACCTGTGGCGGCACTGCTCTGCTGTCCGACCCCTTCTTGTGGCATCTTCCAGGGTATTGGCCACCTCCTCCCACACCTGGCTCCTGGACCGGTCCAGGGGTGCCTCCCCAAACAGTGAGCCATAAAGTGGCTTTACAATGGCCACCAGGTTGGCCAGTTCAACTTAGGTCCACTGTGCAGCCTTCCTCCGCGCCATTCCACTTGCTCAGTCGGTTCAGCATGGCTCCAACATGTGCAGATGCTGCGCAGTACAGCGCTGCCATTCCCTCTCATGCTGTCACTGAACAGTGCGATAGTGGTGCACCCATGCCTGATGCATGGCACCTAGGGGGCAAAGGTCGGGCACAGGGTCAAGGATCTCTGGCGCACGGCCAGGCACAGCGCCATTGGAACCCAATGCATGTAGCG
This sequence comes from Neoceratodus forsteri, assembly GCA_016271365.2. Lineage (NCBI taxonomy): Eukaryota > Metazoa > Chordata > Ceratodontiformes > Ceratodontidae > Neoceratodus > Neoceratodus forsteri. The sequence continues at coordinate 960,979,845 of CM028132.1, read as the reverse complement.
TGATTGGATGCCTGTGTGCTACCTCCAGTAGTGGCCTACTGCACTGTTGCCCCGGTGCACCTATGATGGCCCAGGGCCACAGCGCCATATAGGTGAACATGGCTGTAGCACCACTGGCACAATGGTGGCGTGCCCTGCATTGCTTCCCGCGCACAGCATGTCAGCAGTGTGGCAGACGCCTGCGTCAGCAACCCGGGCATGTGCAGTGAGGTGTGTACTGCGCATGTCACAGAACTGCACCCTTGGCTCAGCACATTCAACACAATTGCGCAAAGCGCAACAGCGCAATATTCAGTCGTCCTATGCAAATCAGTTAATCAGCCATTCAATGGTGCAGCACTGCAATTTGCATCCACTTAAAGTTGAGCCTCACCTCATTTGCATGGGTTGCGCTATAAAAGTGCGACATTGGGCTGCACTGGCCATAGTCGGTTACTGCAGTCTATTGGTGAGTTGCGTGCTGTTTGGGAGTGTTGACTGTGGATTTTGGGACATGCATGGGACTGCACAGTCACAGGTAACAACTTTCATTCTTACAGGCTAAATAATGACTGAGTGAGTTGTGGGAGAGGAGGAACACAGTGGTGGGAAGAGGAGGAGGCCTAATTTCACCAAGGCCAAGACCGATGCCCTGTGTGATGCCTATCTGGATCAGGAGCCGCTTCTCAGTGGATGGCAGGGAACACCACAGGCCCATGCTGCTGCATGGGAGGAGGTGGCGCGTGCAGTGAACCTGCATGGCAACCACCAGAGCTCCATGCAGGAGTGCAAGAAGAAGATGGGCACAGACAGAAGGATGATAAAGGAGAAGGTGGCTGCCATCAGGGCAGCACAAGCTGCGACAGGTGGGGGACTGCCAAAGGTGGTACACCTGACCCCACAGGAGGAGAGGGTTGCTGGAAGCATGCAGCGTAGTGCCATTGAGGATGTTCCGGGTGGTGGCTTCCAGACGGGTGGTAGCCCGTCACTGCATGATAGGTCATGGTCTGTCTATTGGGGGTGGCAGGGTAGGTAACACGCAGTAACGTGACTTTGTTTTCTCTTACAGATCCTGAGCGTCTGCATGGGTCAGCGGTGGTGGGCCTGTCCACTGAGGACAGTCAGATGGAGACGGAGGAGGGCTCTTCCACCTCCACAGGTATACATGTCTCAGTGCGACAGTGGGCCCGCCTGGCTGTCCAGACTGATGTTGTTGGAACAGGTGCGGAGGAGGCCCTGCCCGTGTCCCAACATGCCAGCGTCCACAGTTGCCAGCATGCTGTGACTCGGGCTGGTGCCGGGTCCATCACCGATGATGATGTCGCTAACGGCATGGGCAGTGACATGTGTGTGCCATGGGATGGCAACACAGCAGGTAACATCACGGTCATGGCTGTGGGTAGTGCTGCCGTGGAGTCCTGCATGTCATCACAGTCCCAGCCTGTGCTGTCAGCACCAGTGGGGCAGCACTGGTGTGTGTACAGGACAGTGGGACTGTTGTGGACACTGCAATGGCACCAGTGAGCCCTGGTGAGTGGCAGCTGGAGGGGCAGCATCAGCAGTCGGCCAATGGGCTTGGGGGTACAGGGTCAGGGGGCGGCATCAGTGCACTGCCTGTGGACATGACCAGACCTGGTCCTGGTGTGCAGCACCCACCCTCAAGGGGTGCTGGGCATCAGGGCCACGCACACCCTGAGGGACAGGATGCCGAGGAGGCAGATGACCTCTTGGATGAGCACACCCGCATACTGCAAGCATCAGTCAACCAGCAGACGTGGCTTGTGATGTCGGTGGATGCACTGCGTGCTGCTCTGGAGTGGCCAGAGGAGCATTGCAGCAGAGACACCGCTCTGATCCTGGAAGGGATGGACTGGTTGTGGGAGGATGTGACCGCTGCCATTGACAGGCAGACATAGGCATTCACTGCTGTCATGGCCACAATGGGCACACAGTCACATGCCCATGCGTCGCAGACACCACGCAATGTACTGTCCACCCCCCATTCCTGGTGTCATGCAACACCCTCCTTGTTGACACCAGGTTCAGCTGTAGGCATCCCGAGCACGCCTGGTGCAGGCATGTTTGGTGTGCTGCAGACCCCTGCGCGAGCACGGTTGCGTTCACGCAGTGGAACCCCTGGCGGACCATCGGTGCCACCCCATGAGGCCAGTGGTCAGCCTGTCAGTGCTGGCGGGTCTCGGTTGGGCTGCCCATGCATCCATGGCAGCCAGGGCACTGTGGCGCATGACTGACCTGTCTCCCACGTGGCTACTGTCTGGTGCTGCCCTGTGTGCATTGTGTCATTCAGCAGGCATTGCGGGTGGGTACCGGCCCTGCGCGGACACACAGTCCATCTGCACACCTCTCAGCTGCTGTCCACAGTTGCATGTGCATGATGATGCCTGCATTGCGCTGTACACCAATGTGCAATGGTGCTCAGCATCTGACACACGCACAATGACAGGCAGTGGGCGTGGTGGTCTGTGGACATGTGTGTGGCTAGGGGTGGCATTCTGGGTCAGTGTGCATCCTACCCTTTGTGCATGTCTGGTGCGTTGTGTGTGTGTGTGTGTGTGTGTGTGTGTCCATCTGCATGGCATGTTAGACCTTACCCATCCCTGGTTGTGTGTGTGGTTCCATGCCCGGCCACTTCCCTTGATGGAATGCACCCCGGTGTGTGTCCATGCATGTTTGTGGGTTGTGCCTTAGCCACTGTTGGTTGCACATGGCCCCATGACTTACCTGGGTTGGCTGAAGTGCTCATCCATGATGGTGTCCCAGTGCAGCTGTGCCAGCCAGAGCAGTTGGGGTCCCATCACCCAAGGGGGGGCTGCCCATCACCATTGTCACCGGCGTCCTCATTGTCCCCATTGCTGTCCCCCTCTTCGACCTGTATGGCTATCCCACATTCGTTGGCCATGTTGTGCAGGATGCAACAGGCCAGGAATAGCCCACAGGCCTTTGAGGGGCTGTACTTTAGGGCACCGCTGGAGGTGTCCAGGCAATGGAAACATGTCTTCAGCATCCTGAACACCCGTTTGATGACATTACGTGTGGTGGCATTTGCCTTATTGTAGCGTTGCTGCGATGGGGTCACGGGCCGCCGGTAGGGTGTGAGCAGCCAGGGACGGAGTGGATATCCACTGTCACCTGTGTGTAGAGGGTGGAGGTTAGTTTGGTGATCAGCATCGCCCTGCCCCGGGCCATGTAGGCCACTACCCATGTCACCTCTGACCATGCCCCCCGGCCCTATTATTATCCATATGGTTTGCATACTCACCCACTAGGTGGCCAGTGGGGATATCCCCAATCTTGAATCTGTGGCACAGTGCTGACTGGTGCCAGATGAAGGCATCATGTGCTCCCCCAAGGTGCGTGGCACAGACGTTGATTATGCCCCCCCCGACATCGCACACCACCTGGCAGTTGATGCTGGCATAGCCCTTGCAATTTATATATGTGGCTCCCTTAGGGCTAGGTGGTGTGCGGATGGCCACATGGGTGCAGTCTATTGCCCCTAGCACACCAAGCATACGTGCTACCCTGTGGAACTCCTGTATGTTTGCTGTGCACTCCGCCAGTGTGCTGGGGAAATGGATGTACTCTACAGCATGTGGCAGCAGTACGCTGATGAATTGGGTGAGGTGGTGTGACGTGGCCGACTGGGTTATGCCTGTGGTGTCCCCAGTTGGTCTCTGGAAGGTACCCGTGGTGATCAAGCACATGCAAGCTGTCACTTTCATCTCCACTGACAGGGCATGGCTCCTTCATGTGGGTGCCTGCATCACATCACTGCACAGCTCACAGAGCCACCTCAGAATTGCCAGATTCAGGCAGTACTGGCCCACAATCTCGGTATCACTGTACAGCTCGAAGCTGGTGTGGGCTCGGTACTGCCTGTTGGGGGCATACCACCGATGGGCCCTTCCACGGCCAAACCCCCTGCTGCCTGCTTTCTCACCCCCCTCATTACAGCCTCCATCTGGATGGTGGCACTGGCCATGTCCCTGGCTTGTGTTAACCCCCCTCCGGTAGCTGTTTCTGTATTCCCCCTCTGTTCTGGCTGATACTTCCCCTGCACCAGGAACACCTACCTGTGCTGGCCTCACTGCTGTGTGGTGTACTTCCCCCTTCTGCACTGTGGCTCCCCACACCTTCCCCTGTGCATGTTGCTTCCAGGTGCCCTTTCCTGCCTGGCCCTGTGTGTCCCTGCTTCCCAGTGTTTCCTGCTGATTTGGCTCTCATGTGGCTTCCCTGTAGTATTCCTGTGCCTCTCCCTTGATCCCTTTTATTTTGGCTCATTTCCTCTATGGTGCAACATCCGCTGGCTCCCATTTTGCGCATGGCATATGTTGTTGAATATTGCACTGCGCCATTTATGCATGGTTTCGCCCCCTTCAGTTGCACATGCATTCATTATCATTGTGCTGTTGCTCAGCGTGATTTGGGGGGCGCAACTGCCTCCTGCTGAATATCGCAGAATGGCTCATTTTCGGACTTGCGCAGGCGCAACCCTATTGTGCATGGCTCAACTCTTTTGAATATCTGGGCCAGGAAGTTTATAATACACACAAAATAGAGTATTAAGAAGAGCATTAAGCTAAGACCATGAAGGGTATGCAACTAAAAAGTGTAGAAACTGCAGTACAGTATACACAGGTTAAATGTATGCAACTATAATTACAGTGTGTATTTGATGCATCCTTGAACATAATTATTGCTTGAAGGAGCTTGGTGGGGCATGGGAGGGGTGGGAGGGGGAACAAAAGGGTGAGTAAGGAGAGGTACAGGGTACATGCTCCCCAAGGGCATGTAGTGGTTGCAGGAGTGAGGGTGGCAACATTTAGGGAGTTGAAAGCAAAAACACATGATGGTGTCAAGGGGGGTAAGCAAGGAGTGAAGGTGGGAGCTAGGGTGATATGGAAAAGGAGCTAACAGTAAGGAAAAAAACACAGGGTCAGGAAAGAAGAAGCAGACAGGTAAGTTCTTATAGGCTGTAACAAGAGGGGTGGGAAAGAAGCACCAGTAAAGGGATGCACTGGAGCAGATGGAGCTGAGGTTAGGGGAAGGCAACATCGGGGAAGCAGTTACAGGATCCCTTGATAGAGTGAGAATAAAGTGCTTTGAAGGATGATAGTTTGATTGGGTAAGCCAACTTCAGGGGTTTTTGCAAGTTGTGCCACACAGAGAGAGTAAAGTCTGAGATATGGCAGACCTGCCGAAGGGTGACTTGAACTTCAGTACTACAAGGGAGATAATGGAGGAGCTCCTTAAGGTGTATTTACCCATCACACCTAGAGGAAGACAATCCGAGATGTACTGAGGCAACATCTTCATGATGGCCCTAAATTTCCAGAGAGCTACATTCTTCTGTCTTCTGTAGTTAAGGGATGACCAACCTACTGCGACATAAAGGGAGCAATGATGTGTGGAGTATGGAAGACCAGTTATGAACTTCCAGGCCCGATGGTACTGTAGAGTGTGTTTAATTTAGCCAGGGCAGACATGGGGACTTGGCTGTAAAGGAAATCTGCGTAGTCCAATAAGGTGAGGAATGTGGTTTGGACCAGTCTCTTCCTGGCATCCAGTGTTAGTAAATTTTTGATCCTATAGAAGAGGCCAAGCCTCTGCCTAAGCTTCTTTAAGAGATCCTCAATGTGATTGTGGCAGCGCTGCCTTGTGCTGTCAGCTAGGGAGAATCTTGAGGCATGTTCTTTTCCTTCTTTAAATAAATCTACTCTGCTGCAGCAGTCTTTTCTAACCTTTTCTAACTTATCTTACATTTCCCTTTTTCACATTATGATAGAGTGGCCACCTATCATAATTCCTCTCTATATCTTCTCAGCTGTTTTCTTTTTTTTCTTTGCCTCAAGATCCGGGGGGGGGGAAGAGTTATTTCCTCTGCAAGTGTTCAAAACTTGAGAGTAGTATAATAACCCCTTTTCAAACAGATTGCATAGCTCTAAGTAATGCTGAAATTTCAGCAAGTAGCCTGCTTTCCCTAAAATAATTATTATTATTAGACAAATGCAGGAGTCTAAAACATTTTTTCCCTGCCCTGAACTATCCTTAAAGGTTTTCCAAGACTAAGGCAGATTCAAGACTAGCTCTGCTGTTTTACTTTACTGTCCTAGCAACACATTGTACTCTGTTTCAAGGAGTTCTTACCTAGAGTCCAGTGTTAAGCTTTGAGATAGGTTGACCTTAGGAGGGCAGCAGCCCAATGCAAAGCTTATTTATAGGGTACAACCTTGAGTTGGCTTCTCCTTGTGGGTGGCTCCCTTATTAGAATAATGAGCCCTTGTGTATTTATGCTGCATTTTAGGCTCCAACAGTCATAATAAAAGAATATGTGAAGGTTTTGGTTTTATTAAACTTTAGTATGCCAGATATAGCTATATTTGATCCCCCAACTTATTGTATTAGAGTAGATTATGTGAGTAATTTCAGAATAAGGGAGGATCAAACTAGTCAACTGATCAATTATACCTGGTCAGAGGAATATTTAAAGAGCTTCAGTGCTCATTTTCCACAGAGACATTGGGGAGAGAGTATCTCTCTTTCTTTGGTGAATTTACATAGATGCTGGTGGGAACTTGACCTAAGCTTTTTCCACCCTATGTGAGAAATGTTTCCTAAAAGCTCTTGGTGAGCTAGGATTTCTTTTGTATTTTTATACCAAAGTGTTTTCTTTTCATTTTTTTTTTTTTTTTTTTTGAAGTTTATGGTTATCAAATAAACAGTCCTCAAGAACTTTTGAGGTCAGAACTTGAATTGCTGTCTCTGGTCTCTGCTTATTTGGAGTTATCAAAACCCACACCTTGTGTCAAAGTGGTGTCAAAAGTGGGATTAATTGATTGTCTAAGGTACAGAGGGAGAGACCAGTTGGGAACCTGAACAGGTACCCTGATAACTCATGTGCAGAGATGGCATCCGGAACAGAGGAGAAGAAAACTAGGATGATAACCAGAACACAGACGGCCATTACAGGAGAACCCTTGCACCCAGGCCTAGACCCAGTTGTCCAGAAGAAGGAGCCCATGGCTAAAATGGAGTTACAAAGTGAGGAAGAGACAGAGGAGGAGTTGTACCAGAAAGCTCCTAGAGAAGAACCCCCAGAGGATCTAACAAGTTTGGTACATTGGTTGGCTATATGGCAGATGGAAATGGAGAAGCAACATGATCGAGAAGCACAAGAGAGGCGGAAGGAACTGAGACAACAGGAAATAAGGTGGGTAGAAACTGTTAAATTGTTACAACAAATGGGGACAACTACAGGGGCTAGTGGAGATGGTAATACCTCCAACCCTAGAGACATTAAGTTAACAAAAATGACTAATGCAGACGATATTGAGGCTTATTTAACAACTTTTGAATGGGTGGCTCAAGCTTGTAAGTGGCCCCAGAATCAATGGGTAATGTGTTTAGCCCCCTATCTTACTGGAAGAGCCCAATTAGCATATAGCCACATGGATGCAAGAAATGCAGACAAATATGATCTAGTAAAGACTGAGATTCTAAAACGGTACGATATTAGCACAGAAACTTACTGACAAAGATTCCGTACCTGAAAATACCACCCCCAAGAAAATCCAAGAGAAACTTTTGCCTGGTTAAGGGAGCTCTGTTGGAAATGGATCCAACCAGAGGGAAAATCAAATACAGCCATCATGGAAACCTTTGTGGTGGAACAGTTTTTACAGATCCTACCCCATGAGGTACAAATATGGGTGAAAGAACACAAGCCTGAGACTGCAGAGAAAGCTATCTCTTTGGCTGAAGACTTTTTTAACTGCACATCAGCCATACCGGAAGGTGAATCCTCGGTCCCAGGAGGGACCAACAGGATGAGCTGTAACTGGGGTAAGGCCCGGTGTGGTTACTACATCAGACTTTAAAAAAAGACATTAATAGTGACTTTAAAAAGAAAACTTTTACTTCAGATATTGTGTGTAGGAATTGCCAAGGTAAAGGTCATATAGCCAGGTACTGTACTAGGAAACGTTTGGACAACACCCATTTAGCATTATTAAATGCAGGTTATTTTATGACCATCGTGGAACAAGGGAAGCAAAAGGTGATGGGACTGATTGATTCAGGCTGCAAGAATACACTAATAAGACCTAAAGTATTACCCACTAGAGATAATTTATGATCAAGGCCTGATAGGGAATGTGGTATGTGTACATGGGGATGCCCATCAATACCCTAGAGTAAAAATTGATGTAACAGTAGATGGGAATTGTGCAGAGGTAACTGCAGGCCTTGTACCTCAATTACCAGTACCGATTTTAATTGGTCACGACTATCCTGAATTTGAACGGTTACTGGACAATAGGGAGTGCATGGCTGCAGTCACCACTAGATCACAACAACAAATGTTACAATCATTAGGAGAAGTGTTTCCTTTTCAGGATGAAATGTATGAACAACCTGGTAAAGACAGAAAACCAAAAAATGATAAAAGGAAACTAAAACAGAAATGGAAAGAGGAACAATGTAATCTAGTTGACCCAGTATCTTCCATTTTTGAAGAGTGTGATATGGCTAAAGAACAAATTAAGGATACCTCTCTACTACCATTATTTCAGCAGGTAGGGAAGGATTCCATGCCAGGTAACCCTAAATTGATGATACAAAATGGAATATTATACAGGGTATGCAAAAAGGAAGATACAGGGAACAGGTGGAGCAGTTGGTAGTCCCTTTAACACACAGAAACAATTTAATTCATCTAGCCCATGACATCCCCTTAGCAGGACATGCAGGGTGGGACCGAACTCTTAATAGACTGTTACAAAGATTTTATTGGCCAGAAATTCACAGCGAGGTGGCTAATTACTGCCAAAATTGTGTTGAGTGTCAACATGTCAGTCAGGTGGGGCGAAAGGAAATAGTACCTATGATACCCATACCCTTAGTAGACACTCCCTTTGAAAGAATTGGAATAGACATTATGGGACCCTTAATAAAGAGTACAAGTTGGAATCGCTTCATATTGGTAATTTGTGACTATGCAACAAAATACCCTGAAGCCATTCCATTACGTACTGTCACCACAAAATGAATAGCTGAAGAACTAATTAAGGTGTTCAGCAGGGTAGGGATCCCTAAATAAATATTATCTGACCAAGGGAGTAATTTTAATGTGGCTCTATTAAATGAACTCTATCAGTTATTGGGAATGGTAGCAGTATGAACATCCCCCTATCACCCCCAAACTGACGGACTCATGGAGCGCTTCAATCAAACCCTTAAATGCATGATAATGAACTTTGTACAAGAAGAAGGGACTAACTGGGACAAACTCTTACCATTTTTATTATTTGCCTATCAGGAGGTACCACAGGCCTCCACAGGGCATTCCCCTTTTTCCCTGTTATATGGAAGAAATCCAAGAGGACCCTTAGATGTGGTAAAAGAACTATGGTAGGGGAAAAGGGAAATGAAACATACTAGCATAGCTGAGTATATGACATCATTACGCTGCAGGTTAGTTCGGTATGTACAAAAGGCCCATGAGAACAGTGTGCATGCACAACAGACTCAGAAAAAAAAGGTATGATCAGGGGGTGAAGGGTGAAAAACAGTTCCAAATAGGAGACAAAGTACTATTATTATTACCCTCTTCCAGTACTAAATTACTGATGAAATGGCAAGGACCATATCAGGTTTTACAACAAACTGGTCTGGTAAATTATGAAATTACCACCCCTGACATTAGACCTGGAAAGAAAATATATCATATGAATTTACTAAAGAAATGGTATGAAAGACCAAAGGAAGAGAATAGTCTGATGGTGCTCCCTGAAACTAAGGAAACTGATTTTGAGCTAGCCTATGGACGTCTGGAGAGTTCAAAAGGGACCCAGGATATAGCTATTAATCCTGCTTTAAATCAGGCACAGCAGAAGGAGATACATAGACTAATACAGTCATATGATAATATCTTTACCAGTACTCCAGGTAAAGCCAAAGATGTAGAACATCACATTCATACCCATTCCAGTCCAATAAGAAAGAGACTGTATAGACTCCCAGAACGAGTTAGGGAGGAGGTACACAGTGAAGTACAGAAATTGCCTTCCCTTGGTATAATAGAACCCTCTAACAGTGCATGGGGATCCCCAGTGGTGGTGGTACCAAAGAAGGAGGGGGGCATTCGACTATGTCTTGATTTCAGGGGTCTTAATCAAGTTGCCCAGTTCGATGCCTACCCTATGCCAATGGTTGACGATATCATTGATAAAATAGGAAATGCAAAGTATATATCAACTTTAGATTTAAGAAAAGGTTATTGGCAGATTCCCTTGGCAAAGACAGATAGAGAAAAACTGCCTTTAGTACCCCTAGGATTCTACCAATTCCAAACAATGCCTTTTGGTCTACATGGGGCTCCTGCCACCTTCCAGTGCTACATGGATCAGATTTTGGCCCCATACACCACCTTTTGTGCAGCCTATTTAGATGATGTAGTTATTTTCAGTAAGGATCGGGAGTCTCATGTGAAACATCTTCGGTCTGTTATTGATGCAATCAAAACTGCAGGGATGACAATAAATCCAGTAAAATGTGCCCTGGCCATGTATGAAACCAAATATCTGGGATTTTTACTGGGTAACGGACTCATTAGACCTCAGATAGACAAAGTAGAGGCAGTAGTCTGCAGTCCTAGGCCAACCACAAAAAAGCAGGTTAGAGTGTTTCTAGGATTGGCTGGGTACTATAGGCGCTTCATTCCTAACTTTTCTACAATAGCAACACCACTAACAGACCTAATGAAAAAGAAAAGTGGGAATTGTGTCAAATGGTCCAAGGAATGTGAGCAAGCCTTTATAGCCATCAAAGCTGCCCTATGTTTATCTCCAGTCCTTAATAGCCCCAACTTCGAGTATCCTTTTGAGGTACATATCAATGCCTCAGGTACTGGCTTAGGGGCTGTGTTGAGTCAAACAATTAATGGTGAGGAACATCATGTAGTTTACATATTGAGGAAATTACATCCTAGAGAGCAAAAATATAGTACAGTGGAACTTGAATGTTTAGTAGCCAAATGTGTAATTGAATCCCTACATTTTTATCTATGGGGTGCCCCCTTCGTCCTTATCACAGACCATAATCCTTTGTGCTTTCTGTCTCAAATAAAAAATAAAAACAATAGAATAACGTGATAGTACTTGGCACTTCAACCATTTGATTTCACTGTACAACACAGAGCAGGTAATGCTCATGCAAATGCAGATTATCTCACCAGACATTAAAATATTATAGACGATGCATGGGAATAATATGACACCCCAGGGTATTAAGAAGTAACATTGTATAAAAAATATGTATGCTTTTTGTGTTGCTATAATGGGACCCTGGGGTGGAGTTCTATGGTGAGGGTGGGCCGGAACTCCATCCTACCTATTGGATTAAGGTAGGTTGTCATAGAAACCTGAGACAGGTTTCTGCTTAACTGTGGGGGTATGTGGCAGCGCTGGCTTGTGCTGTCAGCTAGGGAGAATCTTGAGGCATGTTCTTTTCCTTCTTTAAATAAATCTACTCTGCTGCAGCAGTCTTTTCTAACCTTTTCTAACTTATCTTACATTTCCCTTTTTCACATTATGATAGAGTGGCCACTTATCATAATTCCTCTCTATATCTTCTCAGCTGTTTTCTTTTTTTCTTTGCCTCAAGATCCGGGGAGTTATTTCTCTGTGAGTGTTCAAAACTTGAGAATAGTATAAAAACCCCTTTTCAAACAGATTGCATAGCTCTAAGTAATGCTGAAATTTCAGCAAATAGCCTGCTTTCCCTAAAATAATTATTAATGTTAGACAAATGCAGGAGTCTAAAACATTTTTTCCCTGCCCTGAAATATCATCAGAGGAGAAGTTCACCCAGAATATGCAAACACATATGCTATCTAGAGTGTTTTGATATGTATGTTAAGTCCTACTGTGACCTTCCCTCTGTCTGCTATTAGGAGTTTTTCCTAAATTAATCTGCTAGCTGTATGGTAGTTTTACGACCCCTGGGGATCTCCATCACATATAGGTTTATTGGCTTTCTTTCTCCTATGATGCACCTTGGTTCATGTGACAGTGATGTAGCTATGCCCCTAGATTTAGCAGGGTTTGTCACAGCTCAGCTACAAAGATAATACTTCTTTCAGAGAAGAAGTCACATTGCTACATTTTGGGTGAGTGTAATCATTATTATTTTTTGATATTAGTACCTTGTCCTGCTATGTTACAACCTATAAGGTGATGTTTAATTTTTGCTACTTAGTACTGGTGCAAAAACTGAAAGTGACTGAGAGGAATAGAGTAAACAGTGACATGATTCTACACACACACACACACACACACACACACAGCAGAGTATAGCAGGACAAGGTACTGATATCAAAAAGTAATAATGATTACACCCACACAAAATCTAGCAGTTTGTCTTCTCTGGAAGAAGTATTTTCTCTGTGGCTGAGCTGTGACAGACCCTGTAACAAGACACTGGCTTCCTGCAGGGGCAATTAGACATCACACCAAAGGGCACTCTGGGAAGACTATGGGCCATAAAAGAAACCAGAATGGCAACCTCCAAGGGCAATAAAACAGTTAGAGAAAGTTAGAAAAAACATCTCTCACAGCCAGAGGAAAAGAAAATGCTGTGAACTGGTTAGGACACAGAAAAAAAGACTACTACATATCTTTTTCTGATTTTAACATGGAGTTTTCCTTTAAAGGTTTTCCAAGACTAAGGCAGATTCAACACTGGCTCTGCTGTTTTACTTTACTGTCCTAGCAAAACATTGTACTCTGTTTCAAGGAGTTCTTACCTAGGGTCCAGTGTTAAGCTTTGATACAGGTTGACCTTAGGAGGGCAGCAGCCCAATGTAAAGCTTATTTATAGGGTACAACCTTGAGTTGGCTCCTCCTTGTGGGTGGCTCCCTTATTAGAATAATGAGCCCTTGTGTATTTATGCTGCATTTTAGGCTCCAACAGTCATAATAAAAGAATATGTGAAGGTTTTGGTTTTATTAAACTTTAGTATGCCAGATATAGCTATGTTTGATCCCCCAACTTATTGTATTAGAGTAGATTATGTTAATAATTTCAGAATGGGGAGGATCAAACTAGTCAACTGATCAATTATACTTGGTCAGAGGAATATTTAAAGAGCTTCAGTGCTCATTTTCCGCAGAGACATTGGGGAGAGAGTATCTCTCTTTCTTTGGTGAATTTACATAGATGTTGGTGGGAACTTGACCTAAGCTTTTTCCACCCTATGTGAGAAGTGTTTCCTAAAAGCTCTTGGTGAGCTAGGATTTCTTTTGTATTTTTATACCAAAGTGTTTTCTTTTCATTTTTTTTTCTTTTTATTTTGAAGTTTATGGTTATCAAATAAACAGTCCTCAAGAACTTTTGAGGTCAGAACTTGAATTGCTGTCTCTGGTCTCTGCTTATTTGGAGTTATCAAAACCCACACCTTGTGTCAGTGATCACAAAAGGAAAGCTTTTGGTCAATCCACACCCCCAGGTATTTCAATTTAGTAACATATTCCAGCGATTCATTAAGAAAAGAGTGGATCTGTGGTATATTACCTTGAGTTGTGGGGTCATTGACATATGTAAAGGGAGAAAAAAGCATTGCCTTTGTTTTTTTGGCAATCAGTAGCAGTTTCTGGTGCAGTAGTGTATGTTGTAGAAGATTAAATTCCCGTTGTAGATCCCTACATGCTGCTTCCAGAGAGGGTCTTCCGATATGAAGTACCATGTCATCGGCAAATAGTTGGATGTTAACAGATTTGATGTTGGCATTAATATTGTTAATGTAAATTGCAAAAAGCAATGGACCCAGTATAGAGCCTTGTTGTACACCCCTCAGTAGAGGTTTCAGGGATGAGAATTCCTCTTCAACCATGACCTGCTGCTGTCACCCTGTTAGATAGTTCGAGAACCACCTCAGTGATGGGGGGGGGGTCACAGCCAATGTTTCTGAGGGAAGCAAGGAGCAGCTCATGGTCAACCATATCGAATGCCTTGCTTAAGTCTAGAAATACTGCACAAAGTTCTTCCAATCCAAGGCATACTGCCAGTATTTGGTGACCTTTGCAAGGGCTGAAATAGTACTGTGATGAGGCCTAAATCCCGCCTGATAAGGATTGAGCAGGTTCCTACTTTCTAGGTAGTTCCTGAGCTGCAAACTCACTATTTTTTCCAACAGTTTGGAAAGGGTGGGAAATAAGAAGATTGGTCTATAATTATTCAGGTAGCTGGAGTCTCCAGAGTTAAAAAGGGGAATTACGTGAGCCATTTTCCATATGGGAGGAATATCGCCCTGTGAAAGGGAGAGGTTAGAAAGGTGCATTAGGGGCACAGCCAGGACATGAAGACTAAGCTTCAGGAAAAATGGGTCCAATTGGTCTGCCCCTGCACACTTCCTGGTATCCAGTTGTAGGAGGAGATCCTCAACTTCTCTTAGGGAGGTAGGCTGGAAGGAGAAGGCCGCGCTTGTAATTGTATCTGGTAAGTCCGGTGCTCCAAGACTAGAGTGGAGGTTATTGGCAGGGGAAGCATAGAAAGCGAGACCTGCAGTAGCACGATGGTTATTAAAAGCATCAAGCATAATTGATTTATCTGATACTGAAGTTGCGCCAGTAGCGATTTTTGTGAGTAAGTTGCTCATAGCTGTGTGCCCTTGAATATCCTTGATGGTTTTCCAGAAGTTTGCCAAGCAATTGGTGGAAGCGTCCAGTTCTTTGCAAAAATAGCTAGGCTTAGCCTGCCTAACCAGATTGGCACAGTGGTTTCTAGCCTTCCCAAATGATGTCCAGTCATCTGGAAGTTTTGATTTCTGAGCTTTTTTCCAAAGCCAGTTTCTGTCCAACAGGGAGGCCTTTAGCTGGGCCATAAACCAAGGACATGATTTATTTTTGAACGAATCTGGACCAATAGTGCATGTTTATCCAGAGCCCCTAACATGATTTCCTGGAAGATATCATAGGCTGCAGATACTGAGTTGGCCAAGTAAAGCATCTGCCATCTCAAGGAATCTCGCAAGTTGTGAGAAATGCGTAAATGTCAAAATTATGCCGTTTCCTCTTGAGTGAGAATTTGGAAAGGGATGGTAGTTTTGGGGTGGATCTTATACCTGCTATAATACAGTGGTCGCTGAAATCTGAGAAGAACACTCCTGCATGTGAAAACAGATGGGGTTTGCTTACTAAAATTAGATCTAGAAGTGTGCTATTTTTAAGGCACTTTTTGTTTGGATGTATTGCTTCAGAAATTAGTTGGGAAAGACCAAAGGAGTCGCAAATAGTCTTTAGGGGTAAGGAACTATTGGAGTACCAGTCCATATTGAGGTCCCCTAGTATAATAATCTCCAATTGAAGGGATCCCATTGTATTAATTATATGGTCCAGAAATGTTAGCCCCATGGATGGAGGTCTATAGCTTCCTAGGACACATATTGAGACAGAGGAAGATAGCTTGACATTGAGAGTCATGCTCTCAAATTCCTTTGGGAGTGAGGACGAATCTATAACTGATGTAGACAATTTCTCCTTGACATAGACTTCCCATCAATTTTATTAGAGTCATCCTGGGTCTCTTATGTTTCCATAAAAACTTCTGTATCGTTTCTTCCAGAGATTTAATCTGAGGTGTAGCCATTAAAATTGGTATTGTCTGAAGAACATATAGTACTTTTGGCAATAAGTTCATTTTAATGACTTGTGTTCTCCCCATCAAAGTTAAAGGTAGGTGAACCTATTTATCTAAGTTATGTTTAATAATAGATAACAATCTATTCATACTAAATTCTAAGAGCTGGTTTAAATTCCTTGTAAGGTAAATTCCTAGGTATTTAATTAGATCTCAGTGCCACAGCCATGGTTCTCTGATGAATTCGACCTGCCAGATTGTTATCCACGGTCTGGGTCTGAAGCCACCAGCCCCTCATAGAAGCGCAGGTGGTCCAAGTGTCACAGCAGTGATTCTCTGACGAACCCAACCTACCAGATTGCCATCTGTGGTCCGGGTTTGAAGCCACCCACCCCTCACAGAAGCCCATGTACAGTATGAACTCTCCCTTGGGGACTGATTACCTCCAGGAAGGTAGCTATCACCAGGTAGGGAGCCCTAGAAGCTTGATTTTTCTTTTTTACATGAGGACAGTTGTTTCTGGGTTTAAGTCCGGCATCTATTCCTGCTGTGTTTGCATTGGTTGAAGTTAGCCCCAGGAGCACTCTGATAGGCTTCTTATAGCTCTGCACTGTTAATGC
The DNA here is from genome assembly GCA_016271365.2 of Neoceratodus forsteri. NCBI lineage: Eukaryota > Metazoa > Chordata > Ceratodontiformes > Ceratodontidae > Neoceratodus > Neoceratodus forsteri. Next base: position 960,963,592 of record CM028132.1, on the reverse strand, counting down.
TTGAATTGTATTTTACTGGATTTTGATTTCTGTTAATACTGTCTTACTAGTATTTTAGAGTTCAGGTGTTGCTGATTTAATCTAAGTGCCTGTAGCGTGTTCCCTCTTAAGACCCAGCAGTGATCTCAGCTCAGGTCTTAAACTCACACCCCTCTTTTTCACCTTTTTACTTTGGTATTGTGTTTTAGTTAGCCCCTGCTCTTGCTCTCTCAGACCTTGTGGCACCTTGCCTAACATTTTGGTCTGCAACCCACCCTCCCACCCCATTTAAACCATTTTGCATTTCTTTTAGCTCCACAAACAGCCCCCACCCCCTGTCTTTCTTATTTAATTTCCCCTGTCCTTCTCTTTTCAGATGGCTCGAGCGCCATAGCCATGGTTCTCTGATGAACCCAACCCACCAGATTGCCATCCGCAGTCCAGGTTTTAAGCCACCAGCCCTTCACAGAAGCCCAGGTATGGACTCTCTCTCTCTCAGGGATTGATTACCTCCAGGATTACCTTTGCACCATTGTCCACCGTAATTGTAATCTTATGAAGTGTACTGTATTGTATTTATGCCCAGGAGCACCTTGAAAATGAGCTTGCTCAATGGTGTTTATGCCTGGTTAAATAAAGTGATTGATTGATTGATTGAAGGGAGATATCTCCAGGATGGGAGCCCTAGGAGCTTGATTTTTCGGCCCACCCACCTACCCACTCCGATCCCTGGCACTGTTTAAATACACTTAAACCCCACTCTGGTTTACTAGCTCACTCTCTCAGGCTACTGCTGTCCAGCTCCTCAAGCTGAAAGTGACAGCAACACTGTTTCCTGACAAGCACATTCCCTATATAGTGTAACTCCTCCTTCTAGCTCTCTCATCTCTTCACACTGTTTCTCTGCCTCTCTGCTTCTCTATTTCAAAGTGACTACAACCCCATCACCTGCCAAGTGCATTCCTATCTCATATTGCTCCCCCGACTTGATCTGCCCACACCTTTCTCACTGCCTGTCTGCTGCCCAAACTCAAAGTTTCCAGCTCCTCTATTTCCTGACAAGCATATTCTCTCAGCTAGGATTCCTCCTCCATCTAGCTCATTTCTCTTGCCTCCATTTTCTCCCTAACTAGTGTCAAGCAGATGCTTAATTTCTAAAATACCATTAATATACCTGCATAATGTGCCAGTTAGTCACATTTAATGCATTCATAATGGTGGTAATAAACCTCGCCCCTCACTTTGAACACCCCACCTCACAGAATAGCCTCCACACATATTCAAACACAACTCATTGTGAATCCCTATTCTATCGGCATAGCCAAAAAACCACATCTGCCCCTGCTCATCCATCCAACTGGAGTGTGCTAACATCATATGGCCTGGCACCTGCATTTCCACAAGGTACCTACCCCCCACTACCATCAATACTCTGCTTCATACCCTATGCAATAAATAACAAGAATAAACAATACAAAATCTATAACCACACACAAGCAATAAGGTATCTGAAGTGGCAGGGTATAAGATTGTCTTGGCTACTATTGCTGCTTTTGAGTAATATCCACCCAAACACTGGCCCAGTGCAGCATACTCCAGCTCAATATAAAAACCATACGGGTTTATGAATTGCCTCCATGAACATATGCATCCTCCTGGAAAAGTTCGACACTGCAAGTGTGGGTAACCCAGCATCAACCTGACTTTCTCTCAGTAGTCAAGACATGGCTTACACCACGGGTATCTGACACAGTCATCCAGATTCAAGGGTACACATCCTCAGACTCGACAGGGTAGGTAAATGTAGAGGTGGATGTGTAATTTACATAAAAGACCACATCCAGGGGGTAATGCTTCCTCCAATCAAAGCCAGCAGCAACACCCAAATACTGGCACTAAAAATACTCCTAGGCACACAAGGGAAAAGCCTAACAGTACTGTCAGTATATATCCCTCCTAAGGATCAATCTTGCGGACGGTGGTGATTTCAAGGTGGTCCTTGACTACTTCACTGATCTCCACCACAATACCGAGCTTCTCATAGTGGTAGATTTCAACATTAACTGGAACTCCCCGGATGCGGTGCAATACAGAGATGCTCTATCCTCCATTAACATGACCCAGCTAGTTAACTACCCCACTCACCAAAATTATCAAACAGGGACTAGTACATTAATTGACTGGTTAATCACCAACCAGACAGAGAGAATTTCCTGTACTGAGGTCCTCTCAGATTCCATCAGTGACCACTCTCCCATGCTCTGTACCTGGTCCAACAAATCCCCCTAGATCCCTACCAAGATAGTCACAAAAAGGGTATTAAAAAGCGGGAAACTGGGTGCACTAAAAGCTCACCTAGAATGCCAAGATGGGGATGTTATCCACACTGCTACGGATGTAGACATAGCTCTTAAGAGCTTTATTAAAAAATTCAATGAGTCCTGTGATATATTTTCCCCTTACTCAAAACGCAATATTCACAGCCTCAGCTTTCTTAACAGCACTGGAGCTGGGAGCATGAGTATGCTGTGAGAACCTACAGATGATAGTAGGGTCTGTATCGCTAATTGTATGTACCCAAGCACTACAGTCTTTTGGATTTCTGACCGCTCATTTGCACTGCCATATTGCCTTTCCCGCATGTCCATTCTTCTTCATTGTGTAGGATAAAGTTTTCTTCATCTACAAGCTTTCGCCAACTTCTTTCTGACATTATAAATCATACAGTCATTGTGACAGCTTTGTGTAGCAACTCACAACAGTAGCAGCAAGTGACAGCTTTGTGTAGCAACTCACAACAGTAGCAGTAAGTGAAAGCTTTGTGCAGCAACTCGCAACAGTAGCAGCAATGAGGAATGCACAATGAAATTGAGGCTATATGCAGTGTAGTTAGATGTGATTGGGAGCTAGTTGTGCATTAAGCAGCCAGTACCTAAACAGCGTATTTTTTTTTTTTTGGTTGTCCAGGGAGCAAATTGGTCCGGAGTGAATTGTTACGGGGGTGAATTGACGCAGGAGCGTGCACGTGGGAGCGAGTTTGTAGGGGAGCGAGTAGTCAGTAGTGAATTGTCATGCTTCCATAGTGGGGGGGTTGGACATCCCTCTCACCACCTTTCATCTGCATCGCAGTTTGAGTAACCAAACTTGTTCTTTTTCCAGTGATTTTTGTAACCAAATCAGTTGGAAGGTCTTTGTCGGGGCAGTGGTTTCACCATTGTTTTTAACCTGTTCACCTGATCCCATAGGTAACCCTTCATTAACTCTCAATTCAGAGGGAGAGATAGTATTCTCACTCAGGGTACTTTCCTGCTTGTCTGAGGGAGTATTTAGTATTGTGCAGTCAAAGGGTCTAATGTTCTCATCCTCCTGTATTTCTTCTATGCTACCATCTTCTATCCTACTTGGATTAATCATCAGCATGCCAAAACTATTTGCAAGTTTAAGAGGTGTTCCTGATAAATCATCCCAGTTTCCCTGAGATTCAGAGCCTTTAGATGTACTTGTACTGAGCACCATTTGACATTTGCTGGCCAAATTCCCCTCCATCTCTGATTCTTTTTCAAATGATGAAGTCCCTCATCTTTCATGGATATCACGGTGGCTTGGGTTTCACAATCTGTATAAAATAGTTCAGCTCTAGTTGGGAGGGTCAATTTGTTCATGCTTTCTACTACCAAGTCTTGTGTATAAATTGTAATATTTAATGATCTTTTTAGCATCTAATGGCCATTCTCAGCCTCTAGCTTGTGGTTTTGTAGGTGGAGCAATTACACCCAATGCTGATTCCACTAATAACCTATTGGGAGAATTAGGAGCACTGTATGTGCTCCAAGCATTCTTTTTTTTTCCTATTTGCTTTCTTACCAGGATTCTCCATAAAATAAGCTTTAATTTTTCTCTAGTTCCTGGGTTTATTTGCCATAACCAAAACACCTCCATTAGCCCTTTTTACCAAGAGAAAAATAAATTGTCATTCACTTGTTTCATCTTAAAATAACAAAGAGCCTGGATGAACTTTACCAAAAAAAAAATATGGGAATGGTTTAGATACCGTAAGTAAAAATGCGAGCAACACTATTAAAGGGTACCTAAACAAGCAGTTTTTTAAAACTGCAAACACCAGAATCTGTCTTCATAGGAAGGTAAAATAAAGGCTGCTATTTACATTTATGATAAAACTGCATTTATGTAAATAACATAAATGCAGTTTCATAGCTTCTGAAAAATGTAAACATCAGCCTTTCACTTTCAAAAAACAGCATTGGTTTCTCCCTAAGATGTCTGCCAAGTGTGTTAAGTGATGAGTCATAATGACATCATCAGAGCCAGAGCCAGAGACCCACATATATTTCTATAGTGCTAACTAGTTTTTCTTTCTCTCTTTATTTTGAATTGTTGTACCAGAATGATCAACACCATGTATTAACTTGTGGATTATTTTGATCAGTACACATGTTAAGCTATGATTTTGTTCATTTTGTTTACCCTTAGAAGACTGTGGACATATATATACGTCCAGAATCTATATACGTTCACACATGTTCAGTTCTCCTTGCGGAAAATGTTTTGCTATACAGCAGACTTTTTCTTTGGAAAACTGCATTACAATACAACACTTCAAATACCTGATGATCTAGTGGTTATATGATGCACTGAATTTTGTTTTTTGTTAACCAGGAGAGACACACTAAGCTGAAAACTTGTTTACAGTGTGGCCTGGGAGCACAAGGGAAGTTTAGTGACTTGCTCAAGGTCACACAGCAAAGTACCAGTCTTGTTCAGTTAGAAAGCTCATGCTCTCTTGTTAATCCACAAATAAGGCTTTCTTTTTCCATGTGAACTCCCTGCACCTAGCCTGCCTTCTGTTGAACACCCCACCATCCATACCCTGTCCTTAGTACTGCCTGGGGCCACATATGAGCTTGTGGTTTCATGAAGAGAATTATCACACCTCAGATTGTAATCTTGTACCTCAGAGAGTTGTGCACACCTATACTGATACGCATCATCGGCTGGCACTATTAAAAAATGCCTCTCAAATCACTCTCCAGTCCACATTCTCAATGTTTGACTTCTGCTCCCACAGTAGACATCGAGTGGGTCACCACCCTTTTGCACAGTGAAGGTAGTATATACAGTTCCCTGTTGTGTTTTTTTCACACCTCATTAACCAACAACTAGGTCTGCCTGGAGGGCCAAGCAATAAGTATCATGACCCATCAGAAAAACTGCTGTTCATGCCCTCATAAAGGCTGCACTTACAATGGATAACAATATTATTAGCAGGAGAGGCATGCTACTACCATGAACAAATCCACCTGACTTCCAGTGTTAGTCTACTCCTTTACCTGTGATCTGCAGAACCCCGCAGGACAGTTCCCAGAAATTCTTCTCCAGTACTTTTCTGTGCTCTACTCCACAATGTGAGTTGGCTGGCTACCACCCTTCCAAATCTTGAATAACCTATACACAACTCCCTCAATACTGTCCTAACAAACGTCAACATCCCCCCCACCCAAGGGGATTCTCCCTACAGTGAATTCAAGTAACAGTTTAGATGCAGCCCTACCACTCTGAGTATTTGCCATCACTGGCTACTCTCATCCGCAGTCAGGTAGTGTTCACGATGCTGGCAGCCCCACATTTAAGATCTCACAGTGATCTGCTCAGCATCCTCTTTCATGTCTTCAACTAAACTGAATATAGCTGTACCCTGCTGGAATGGCCTCTTCAGTCCTTCTCTGGCATTCATTCTTCTCACCTGCTTCCCACACCAAAAACAGATGAGTTCACTACCCTTCCGCATCATGAATGTGTTTAGTACAGTCTCCCGTGTTACATTTACATATTAATAATAAACATGATCTTCTGGTAAGCCAGTCTGATAGCAACATGGCACAAGCAGAAAAACAGGCTTTCCTACTCATAGAAGATCTAAGCCTCCTATGATTAGGCACTATTAAATGACGTGCATAATGATGTGCACACCCATCATTTAAATATAGGATAAAGTATGGGGAGAAGTGTGTTACGAGAATTTAACACACACCCGAGTTGTTGGATGGCACATAAACCCGAGGCGGCCAGTTTTATAATGCCATCAACAACGAGGGTGTGTGTTAATTGGAGTTTGACACACTTCTCACCATATTTTATTTTATATAATTCAAGGGTTCCGTTTTTTGTCTTTCGGTTTCGTCCGCTGTTTGGAATCTGTTTAACATTTGTTTTAAACTTCTAGTTGATGTGGGGCTGCTGGAGGGTATTTCCGATGGAGGTAACGCCGGAGAAGTAAGTGTTTTTTCAGCTAGTGCTGCTTGAGGTGACAGGAACAGTTAGAAGCTTGCGCTATGTTTAGTTATTTGTTTCAAGCGCTTTGGTGTTGAAAGGGAGCGCGTGAATGCTGTAACACCTACTCAGGTGTTACGGCATTTATCACATGGTTTTGTCAATGGCAAAAAACGGAGACCATTAATTATTAGTGCATAATCAAAGGTAGCCTAGATCTTTTAAGGATAGGAAAGCCTATCCTTCCTCTTGTTCCCTGCTGCTATGAGCCTGACTTACTGGAAAGATATGTTTATATTTGATATGTCAAAATGAAACAGGGACTGTGCTACTTGCATTCATGATGCATCAGGGTGATGATCTCACCAGTTTTCAGTGTGAGGAGGAATAGAGAAGAATGAATACCAGAGGGGGACTGAGAAGGCCACTCTTGCAAGGTGCTACTGTATTCAGGGAAGGGGGGAAGACGGAAGGAGAGAAATATGAGCAGATTACTGTGAGAAATAAGATGTGGGGCTGCCAGCACCTTGATCACTACAGGACCCCGTTGTTCTGGTCAATATTCCCCTTCCCATAAAACCAGTTCATGCAATTGTCCAAGGCTATGTGTGGATATTAATGTATGAAATGGCTGCCACTACATGTTCAGTCACTTCACTACCAGTCTAGTATTGCTTGTAAAGCACTTTGGGATACAATGTGTATGAAAACCACCATATAAATGCTGATTCTTCTTATTATTATTATTATTTCCCATGGAAAAAGAAGACGAGATAAGCATATATCTGAGCTTTGGGAAAGCATGAACTCTAACATTGGACTGCACAAGAACTCTGCTACAAAAAAGTGGTGGCTCTAGGGGGTGGTGAAGGGGGTGGCTGCAACCCCCCCCCCCCCACATAGTAACATACTTGCTTGCTGCTGCTGCATTTCACTTTGTTGAAGAAGCCTGATTTATTGACTGTACAAATGTTTACATTCAAACTATGGATTACATTTGTAGGTTCTGTCAAAACCATACTAGAAAAGAATAATAGCAGAAAATATAAAGGTTTAATAAAAATATTAAAAAGTGCATATTAAGCATGCACACCACCCCAGCACTGTAGAATCCTGGATCCACCATAACCACTAGACCACCAAGTTATTCAAGATTTGTATTGCACTGTGGTTTGCCACAGAGAAAGTCAGTTGAATTAAAACACAATTTCAGCATGTTAAAATAAACAAAATGAACAGAACCATAGCCTAACATGTGTATTATATAAAATAATGCACATGGTTTTGACCATTTAGGTAAAACAATTCTATACAAAGGGAAAAAAGAACGAGTTAGCACTATAGAGAACCATATAACTCTCTGACTTTGGCTCCAATGATGTCATCACATAACACATTTGGAGGCCATTTTAAGAAGCAGGCAAGACAGTTTTTTTGAAATTGGAAGGCTGATTTTACAATTTTCAAAAGCTCTGGAACCACATTTAGGTAAACTATGTAAATGTAGTTTTAGCATTAATGAATACAGCAGTCTTTCCTTTAATCACCCACGGAGTCAGATTTTTGAATAGTGTGTTGTCAAAATGTTGTTTAGGTATCCTTTAAGAAGTAGCTCCTATCCCTTTTAAACAGTTTATGCAGCTGTAATTTCCCCAAAAAGAAACAAGCAATCAAAAGGGAGACTTATCTACCATAATGTTCAGTGTTCAGCGTTCTCCACTGCTAGCCATGTGTTGCTCACTCAGTAAACTTAACGCAAAAAGCAGGTTTGTTTCCAGAAGTCAGATAAAGCAACGCGCAAATAAATTTTAGCCCCAAACCTCTATTTTATAGGTCTCCACTTCACTGTCTATCTCCACTTGCCTTTTAGCTGTATATAATGATGTTACCTGTTACAGCTTGACACTTTGCAGGTCTGATTACCATTCATGCAAAAATGAGTTTGCTTACCATGTCTGGCATTTTCTGTCTTGCAATTTTTAGTTTCTTACTCACTTGTTTACCCTCTCTAGTCATGGCTGTATACCTTCACATCATTCAAGAGTGCACAGCATTCTTTTTCAGTTTAGCATTTAAATTCATCCTTTTAGCAGCCAAGCAAACTTTTCCACTACGGAGCTCTGAGCAACAGACTGGCAACAGCTTTAGCAAGCCGACACCATCTAGATCTGGACCCCTTTTCACTCCATTTACTATATCAACTGTAAAAAAAGAAAAGTGGTAAAGCAGATTCAAAATGGAGACAGAAGGTCACCATCTAAGACAGGAGGTAAGAGGCGATCTAAAAAATAACAAAGAAGTGTAGGTCAAAATGTTCACCACTATCATGCACTGCTGCTTTAAAGAGCACCTTTCTCCAATATTGTTAAATATAGAAAACATTAAACAGGGAGCACCCTTATCTTATTGGGAAATCCTCCAGGCTAGTCTTTTTTTTATACAGCTCCAAAAGGAAGGGAAGGGACTATAATTTGTCACACAACTTCAAAAGGAAGGGGAGGAATTGCAATTTGCCCATGGGGGGCTGTCCGCATGATCCCTCTCCACTTCCTGAATCTCCGATCTGCCCACGCTCCGATGTTTGTCACATCTTTATAGGTCCAGAAGTGTGGGGGAAGTGCTCCATTTACTTGAATGGGGGTCTTTTCAAATGTAATCTCCCAATTGTAAATCGGGCTTTGGTACCTATTGATGCCAGGGTTCAACTAACAAGAGCCTTATTAGTTGAACCTGGCATCAACAAATAAAACGATTACAATCAGAAAATACATTTGAAAAAGAATACTCCATTCAGAGTAGTACGTCCCCCACTACACTCAGCTATAAAAATGTCACAGTAGGTCAGAGTGGGGATCGATCGGAGATTCAGAAAATGGAGAGGGATTGTGCTCCGAGCCCCTCAAGGGCAAATTACAATTCCTTCTCTTCCTTTTGCAGCTTTATTAAATAAAGGGAGACTAGCCTGGAGGAGCTCCAGATGAGGTAAGGGAGCTCCCTGTTTAATGTTTTTTTATAGGAAAAAAGATGTCCTATAAGTTGGTTTAGAAACCTATTTTTTAAATTAAAGCTTGGAGATCATCTGACATAGCTTAGTTTTATCAATACAGATTTTATGGATAAGTATTATAGTATAACTGATGAAAGAAATGTGTTTAATGCAATTAAAAAATGCCATTGCCAATGCTGGAATTATTAAATCAGTACACCCCCGAGATGGCATTATGTTTTAAGTATGCTGAAATATTCTGTTGTTTCTTTTATATAATACATTTAGGTAGTTTAGATAGAAAAATAAATTATTTATTTTAAATCTTTAAGAGTCTTTAGAAACTGCCCAGCACTGTAGGAGTTAACCTCCTTAGTTGTCAGGTGTGTGTGGTGTCTGCAATTTTCACTGCAGGACATTAGGTAGAGTGCAGAAAAGGATTGCTCCATGCCTATTCCAATACTATGAGAGAGACTTTTTGATTCATTTCTTGTCTCAATAAATTGACTTTTTTGTTTAAAGATCTTGGGTCTCTATGCATGAACAGGACCAGTACGCATGGGAAAGTCATGTAAGGCACATGCATAACTGCATCTAAGGCACAATAATATCCCACCACTTGATGCACAAAAATGTGGGGGACTCCCACCAAGATGCATAACAGGTGTGCAGTTACACACAATGCAGTGCACAGGGAGGGAGGGGTTGACTGTGATGGCGAGGGAATGCCCCTTGACTCTATCAGAAAAGGATATGTGCAAGCTGGAGCACTCGTGTAGAAACATAGAAAATGCTGGCAGAAAAAGACCATTAGTCCATCCAGTCTGCCTTGTTTTAACCTGTCTTTCTCTAGGACCTAATGTCTAGTAGGGGGCATCTCCCTCACCTCCACCACTTGCCCCCTGCCGTACTGCTTTCCCCCTGTGTAATTAGTAAGCCTTTTACTCAGTCCCAGATGTGTTCGAAACCATTAATGGTTCTTGCACCAACCACCTCTGCTAGTTGGATCTTCCATGGCTCAGCCACGCTCTCTGTAAAATAAAACTTAACTTACATTCCTCCTTTATCTCCCCACAGCCAGTTTCCACTCATGTCTCCATGTTCTTGATTCACCAGTCCTGTTAAATATTTCCTCCTCACAATCTGCCTTGCTTATTCATTTCAGGAACTTGAAGGTCTGTATTATATCCTCCTCTCTTTCTGATCCATAGCAAGGATGAGGACATGTTCAAGGCCTTAAGTCAATCCTTGTAGGAGCTGCCCTGCTGGCCCGGAATCATTTTAGGTTACCCTGTGCTGCACTGTCTCTAGCCTGTCTTTATCTTTTCTTAGATGGGAGCTCCAGAACTGGGCACAGTGTTCCAGATGCAGACTCACAAGTGATCTACAGAGAGACAGTATCACCTCCTTCCTCCTGCTGTCAACTCCCCCAATACACCCTAATATCCTGATTGCCTTGCTGTAAATCTTGTTACATTGACCAGATTGTTCTGGGGATTCACTTATGATGATTCATAGGTCCTTTTCCACAGTGATAGTGTCCACCTTAACCCCTCCCATCCAACATTCCTTCTAGCTCCCTATGTGCATTACCTTGCATTTTTGGCATTGAATTATAAATGCCAAACTTTGGACCACCTCTCTAATCTTTGCAGGTCCTTCTGAAGCAACATAACCCCATCTGCATTGTCTAACCTGGCACAGAGCCTAGTGTCATCTGCAAAGAGAATAGCTTGCCTTGTATTCATTATCCTATTTCTCTAATAAACATATTGAAGAGGACTGGACCCATGGCTTAACCATGTGGCACCCCACTAATGACTACCCTCTCCCATGACTTGACCTTATTTACTACCACCCCAAGCCATCTCCCTCCATCCAGCTTCCCACCCATCTAGCTAGATCCTTTGCTGTTCCCAAATTCTCTAACTTCTTCAGCAATCTTCTATGCATCACAGAGTCGAATGCCTTGCTGAGGTCATAGTAGAGTAAATCCACTGCTTGTTCCTTGTTCACTGCACTAGTTACCCAGTCAAAAAACACTATCACATTGATCTGAAAATATCTCCCTATCATGACCCTCTGTTGCTTACTATCTTGGAGCCCATTACTCTCCACATAGTCCACTAAGTCCTGTTTGATTAGTTTTCCTGCTATAGAGGTAAGACTAATGAGTCTGTGGTTTTCCGGATGCTCCTTAACTCCTCCCTTGCAGAGCAGGACTATGTCTGCTACCCTCCAGTCTTTCTGAACCACTCCTGACTCTAGGAGCTATTGAGTAGCCCTGCCAGGGATTCAGCCAGTTCTGATGCTAGTTCCCTGAGTACCCTTGACTCTTAACTATTTTTAAGGCTGCTAGCCCTTTTCTGACTCTTTATCCCATAAACGCCACCTGCCCCAGTTCTAGAATCCCTTTTGCAGCAGCCTTTATGCCAGTTTCAAGCAAGGGGCTGCTATCCTCCACTGTGAACACAGAACAAAAGTAGTCATTTAGAGCAGCTGCTTTCTGCTTATCCTCTTCTATTACCCTTCCACCTCCATAAGCCTAATAATTCCTTCTCATCTTTCTTTCTTCGTGATACATCTAAAGAACTGTTCCTCACCCTTCATCCCCTCTGCAATAAGCAGTTCCATGGCTACGTTAGCATCCATGACTGCCTTCTTGGCTGCCCTAATCCTTAACTGGAATTCACTCCATTGCTCAACTCCCTGTTGCTCTCTGTGTCTAATGAAGGTGCTTTTTCAGCCCTCACTGCCTCCTTGACCTTCTTCAACAACCAGATTGTTCTCTTGTGCCTATTACTATTGGTAACCATTCTCAGCCTTGATTTAGTTACCTCTAGAATGGCCTTTTAAACTACTACCCACCTCTCCTTCACCCTCTGATTTTATCCACTCCCTCAGCTTACTATGGACTAGTTCTCTCATAAATCTGTTCTTCTGAAATCCAGAACCATAGCCTTTAACAAGGGTATATTGGTACCCAGGGCTAATTCAAACCATACAGTGTTGTGGTTACTGTACCCTAGAGGCTCCCCAGTACTAACCCCACCTACTATTTCCTTTTTTTTATTTAGTATGCTTTATGCCCCTTTGCACCAACTGGTCTTACATCAGCCCTACCACTCCACCCAGCTCCATCACCCCCCATCCCTGGGACTTAACCAGCTCCATGTTCTCCACCTGGATGACCCTCCATACGAAGGGCCACCAGAGGCTGGTCCAACTCCTATGGTAGAGATGACGTTTTGGTTCTGGAGTGGTAGCCTGGTCAGTGATGTGGGACCTGCGGTGGGTAGTGGGCAGCATCCTGCTCAGTCACAGTGTTTTTCCTGTTCTTCTCACCCTCAGACATCACATGGGCCCTGGACTAGCATATGGATGCACACATGCATGCTGCACGCATCAATGCAGCAACATTTCTTTCTCTCATTCTGTTGGATCAGCTTGCACCACCACCTGTGGTCACCCAGGTGGCAGTAGTGCAGCAGAAGCCAGCCACCCTCCCTCTCTGAGGAGGTGAGTGACTGTTGGGATGCTCCACCATCCTCTCCCAGTCAGACCTCCACTGAAATGGGCTCGTTCCCAAACCCAAGTTACCAGTGTTGTGTGCAGCAGTGCTACTGCTGCACCAGTGGGATGGCAATCCCACCTACCATTTCTGATTTGATGAGCACCATATCAAGAATGGCAGTTTGTCTTGTGGGGTCTCTGATCAGCTGCACCATTAGGCAGTCTGCAACATACTTAACAGGGCCTGACTCCTGGTGCTCTTAGCTGCTGGAATTTCCCCATCTAGATCTGGTAGATTGAGACATTCTCCACCACTACCTCCAACTTTGCTGCCCCTTCTGAATTTCTGCCCTGAGTACTCCCTCTTCCCTGTGCTGCAGTGGTCTGTGGACCACCCCCTCATGCACTGCTTCTTACCCGATGAGGTAGTAAGCTACAACCACAGTGATTCTGTATCCAACTTCCCTTCCCTGAGGGTCCACTCCTCAGCTGCCTCTATGCCTTCTTTGACATAAAAGGCTATCCCATCCCCTTTTCCAGTAGCCCATCTTGTCTATACATGCCTGTATCCTGGTACTGCTACTGTATGTCCTAGTAATTTTTCCCAGGGGACAATGTTTCTTTGATGGCTACAAGGTCTACTCCCACATCTGCCACCATCACCTGGAATTAACTGATTTTGTTTCCAGGTTCCTGGCATTTAGGCATACCCCCTTCCAGAATGTGCCAATAACACTAACTTTCTTGTTAGCAACTCTCCCTTTGCCCTCTCCTTCCCTTGTTAATTTCCTGCCCTTTGTTTGTTCTGTGTGCCCCTGCCCTCTGACTCCTTGTCTTTCTTTATTAGGATTCCTGTCCAGATACCTACATCCTCAGAGTTTTTGTCCCTATTTCTGGGGGTTTGCTACCTGTGTTCCCCTTTTGTTCTCCCACCACTGTGGTTCCCCCAGCCTTAGACTCTAACCTGCTTAGTTTAAGTGTCCACCAACAACAAACATCAAACCTTTGCCCCAATGCGCTAGCCCCTCTCTTGTCAGGTGAAGATCTTCACCCTTGAAGAACTTCCTATCCCAGAAGCCTCTCCAGTCTCTGACAAAATAGTACCTCTCTCCCAACACTATCCCTTCAGCCACCTGTTAAACTCCTGTCTCCTTCCTAGCTCTTCCTTTCTCATCCCCCTCCTCCACATAGGGAGGGTCTCAGAAAAGGCCAGGGAAACTGAGTGTGCCTTCAATTTGGCCACCACCCTTGGAAGGTTGTGCTTCGCCATCTCAGATGGCTGGTTTGTCAGATGATTGGTAAACAAGTGTACCAGCACTCCAAGCCCCCCCCAACATCCTCCCAAGCCCATCCTTGACCCAGATAGAGATGTAGTGACATTTTAATTCACCAGTGAAAAAGGCATGAGTTCATGAAAATTTGCACATCACAGATTTCATGAATTCTCCAGTAGCTGTACCAACTTAATTTCCAGTATATTTTCTTTTCTTTGTAAAAAAAAAACTGCTACATTGTATTAAATACCTCCCTCATCCACTGTGCTCTCCCAGACAATTTACTGTATAAACCCCCCTCCCATTCCCCTGCTATCACCCTCATCCCTCAAAAACTGCTACATTGTATTAAATACCTCCCTCATCCACTGTGCTCTCCCAGACAATTTACTGTATAAACCCCCCTCCCATTCCCCTGCTATCACCCTCATCCCTCATCCCCCTCCCTGCCCTGGTGAATTTATAAGTTCACATGGGACTGCGAAGACGATGGAGCAAAGACATCAATGTTCATTCATGCACCAGCACTATTACCAACTGGACACTGAACAGAGCAGATGCTCTACACTGGAGGATCATTTTCTTTATGATACAGGTCATCAGGGAAACAATTTTTACTGGGTGAAGATGGCCTGGGGCTAGGTGGGAGGTCAGGCCAGGTCATCTTGTGAAACAGGATCTGGTCAGGTGGAGGGAGTGCATTTACCACCAGGTGTAGAAAAGGATATAAACTATGCTGTTGTGTGCATTGCAGACCCACGTGGACTGATAAATTCACCCGGGCAAGGGAATAGGAGGGTTTCAGCAGGGAATGGGAGGGAAGGTTGAAACATTAAAGTGTTTGGGAGGCCAGAGAAGGTAGAATTAGAGCAGTGAGTGGAGTAATGTGTTGTGTTCAATTAAGGACAGCAATTCCAGTATTTTTCATCAGCGAATTGCAAAAATGCTGTGATGGAACTACGCAAACTATCTAATTTGCATACTTTTTTTTTGCAAATTTGGGCAATTCACTGGGTGAATAAATACACAAACTGAAGTCATCAAAGTGAATTTGCTGAAATTCACAATTGTTTTTCATGCATTGAATTTCAGCAGCGTCACACACCTCTAGCCCCAGATGGCTGATGCTCCTGAAAGGCATCTGACCACCCCTTCCCATGTCCCACTTTTCCTAGCAACTTGTCCACCCATCTAATTATCGAGACCCCTCACCACTAAGATATTGCTTGCTACCTTGCTCCTGATATTACCACTGGGTGCCACTAAATCATCCTGTTCACCCTTTCCAACTAGCTCTGAGCACCCACTGAAGGAGCATGGCACCCTGTCCTCTTCAAAGTGGTGCAAATAAATTTGCTGTTGGGATGCAATGAGCCTGGATGACTTCCTTGTGGTTGCCCCTCCCACTCTTTTCCTTCCCTGCTACATTCCAGCCTCCCTGGCCAGTGGGCCTCTAGGGGTCTCAGCTCAGCTGGTGATGTTGCCAGGATATCTCCTCCCTTGCTGCTGCCAACTGTGTCTGAAGCTCAGCAAACATCCTACTTATTGAGCAGTGTCCTCTCCTCCAAGGCATAACCCATGAGATGAGTATCTCATGGTCCCTATAGCTGACTAGATCCCCAGTGTATCTGGGCTCAAATAGTCTAACCCACTAGCCCTACTAATATTAAGATTTAAAAGATATTTTAGAACCTCCTCTACCTCAGGTTCCTTGAACAAAAACACACAATCCCCAAGGATTACACAACTATCATTTGGTATAATATTCATTAGGTGGGGTACATTCTGACAACATTTTCCTGCAGCTAAAAATTAATATTTATTAAAAGTATTACTAATTTGACTAGCACTATTAGTTATAGTGTTGTTAACCATAAAGGGAAACATTCATGTACAAAGAAAGGTGACAACATTGTTGCCAAGGGAAATCTATTCCAAATAAACTATTGGCCAAACCTGCAACTCTTTTAGGGCCAGAAACATAATGCATTTAGTTCCCCCTCCCTTTACAGATCAGGGATTCATTTTCTACATCAACAGCAAGGTAAATTATATCAGAGAAAGGGAATAAAGAGTGAGACAAAAAGGACCAGCACTCAGGAACTACCATTTACTACAATTTTATTAATCCATAAAAAGTGCATAAAATGCACAGACCCTACATACCAAGGTATTTACACAGATCCTTCTTCAAGGAAATAAAGAGGTAAACTACAATGCAGCCAGTAATTCCTAGTGAGGATTTTATCTGACCCACACAACTCTCAGTGTCATTTTTATGGCTGTGTGTGTGGAGCTCCACAGACATTATGCCGGCATAGTATCTTTAGAAGTGCACTGTGAAAACACATGACTGGACCGCTGTCCCGTGTGCTTGCACAGTGCTCTGTCAAATGTCCAGTGGTGCTGTTTATGCAGTCATTTCCCTCCGCGTGCTGCATAAACACCCCCCTCTTCGCGGGGCATTACATTTTCATCCGCAATTGTGAAAATGACGGCCGCCATGCCCAGGAAGGTGGTGCAGACTCAAACTACACATGCATAAGTATCATGCATGCACAGTCCTGTCAGTGCCACCATCTTGAAAATGGCTGACTCCAGTGCAGCAAGAGAATGGGGAGAGCATCGAGCATTCTTTTACTCACTCTTGCTGCACTGAGCAGCCATATTGGCTCTGACCAAAGTATGTTAATAACTTGTGTTGACAGCATTTTCAGGCAACAGTACTCCTATGAACTTGGAGATTTGTAAAGCACTGATTCATGGAAATGAAATGTTGCACTTTTTGAGAAGTGTTTCATTGTGCCAGTGCCACCAGCTTCCAAAACATTTGTGGTTCAATTACTCTGCATAATGTTTTATAACATCCCCATTTAGTAAACAGCTTTTTTACCTGTGAGGTTTGCAAAAGGTAGTTCTGCTAGTACTGTTCTAAATCATTTTTGTGCCAATGCCATTTTGCAAATGTGTTTGCAATGATGCAGTTTTGTGTCATTTGTTGTACTGGCATCATGTTGCCTAATGTAAGTTAGTGTGGTCTAGTGGTTAGATCCCAGACTTGAGAACTAGGAGATCCCAGGTTCAAACTGCAGCAGTGCCAAATAGTCACTGTGTGACCTTGAGAAAGTCATATAACGTATCAGAGCTCCAGTCACTCCAGCTGTAGAAATGGGTATATACAGGATAACAGGAAATTAGGTTATATCTCAACCGGGCAAGCTTGGTTAAGTAGGTTGTAAAATACAAATAACTGTCTTTTGATGATATATGACTGGATGCCTGACTGATATACAGTACCTAAGCAAGTCTTGCAGAGCTTACAACAGAAACACAGCTCATCAGCATTATCAACCCTATCAGGGAGGCCCTCTGCAAATAGTATGAGCCAGTATAGCAGGTATCTCACAGACAGGACAGGTAAAAGAAAACTCTTTCATTACTGCTCCCTTGTCGCTAGCGATATCAACTGTGGGATAATCTATAATGGGCTGGGACAATTACTATGCTGATCAGGAACAGCCAGCCACCTAATAATTTAACGATTGTGCCTGGGGGGGCAGGGAACTAAAAATATCATGTCTCAGGGAGAAGGGGCTGCTGTAGATTTCATAGAAACATAGAAACATAGAATTTGATGGCAGATAAGGACCGCTTGGCCCACCTAGTCTGCCCATTTTCCTACCTAACAGATAAACTGCAGATCCTAGTTAACCAACAGCTTACTTCCTACTACCCCCCACTAGGACTGCCTTATGCCTGTCCCATGCATTCTTGAAGTCCCCCACTGTTCTTGACTCCACAACCTCCTCAGGGAGGCTGTTCCATGCATCCACAACCCTCTCAGTGAAAAAATACTTCCTCACATTACCTCTGAGCCATCCCCCCTCTATCTTCAAATTGTGCCCCTTTGTTCTTGCACATCTCTTTTTCTGGAAGATGCTAGCCTCTTGGACTTTGTTAATTTCCTTGAGGTACTTGAAAGTTTCTATCATGCCCCTCTCTCCCCCTTCTTTCCTCAAGGGTATACATATTAAGCTCCTTTAGTCTTTCTTCGTATGTCTTCTGGTGCAGACCCTGCACCATTTTGGTTGCCCTCCTCTGGACAGCCTCCACTCTGTCTATGTCTTTGCAGAGATGGGGCCTCCAGAACTGCACACAGTACTCCAGATGGGGTGTCACCAACTGTCTGTACAGAGGGATAAAAACTTCCTGTTTTCTACTATTGATGCCTCTTCCTATGCATCCCAGTATCCCCCCAGCCTTCCTTACTGCCTTCTCACATTGCTTGCCCACCTTTAGGTCATCTGATATAATTACCCCCAGGTCCCTTTCTATTTTTACTGTTGTCAATATCTCACCCCCATTGTGTATGCTTCCCCTGGGTTTTTGTTTCCCATGTGCATTACCTTGCACTTCTTTGCATTGAATCTGAGCTGCCATGCATTTGACCATTCCTCCAACCTTGCCAAGTCCCTTCGCATCCTTTCCACTCCATCTTGTGTATCAACCCTGTTGCAGATCTTTGTGTCATCTGCAAAGAGACATACTTTTCTTTCCAGTTCCTCTGCAATGTCACTTATAAAGACATTAAAAAGGACCGGTCCCAGTACTGAACCCTGCGGTACCCCGCTAGTAACCCTCCTTTCTTCACTGTGTACTCCATTTACTACTACCCTTTGCGTCCTGTTGTCTAGCCAATTTTTTATCCAGGCTACCACCTTGGGACCCACTCCAAGGCTGACTATCTTGTGTATTAATCTTTGTGTGGGACTGTATCAAATGCCTTACTAAAATCTAGGTAGGCCATGTCCACAGCCCTCCATGGTCTATTACTTTGGTCACCCAGCCAAAGAAATCTATTAGATTAGTGCTGACACGACCTTCCCATCATGAATCCATGCTGCCTTGGGTCCTGTGCCCCACTGGCCTCTAGGTACTCAACAATTCTTTCCTTCAAGTGATTCCATCATTTTCCCTACCACTGAGGTCAAACTAACTGGTCTGTAGTTTTCTGCCTCTGTCCTGCTCCCACTTTGTGAAGAGGAATCACATCTGCCCTCCTCCAGTCCTCGGTACCACCCCATCCTCCCATGATTTGTTAAAGAGAGTAGTCAGCGGTGTCACTAGTTCTACCCTTAGTTCTTTTAGAATTCTTGGGTGAATCCCATCAGGCCCCATTGCTTTGTCCACCTTCAATTTTATTAGTTCTTTCAGAACCCTTTCTTCTGTAAATGGACTGGTATCGACCCCGTCTTCAGAGTGTTTCTCTTGTTTGGTTTAGGTAACTCCCCCTCCTCTTCCTTTGTGAATACTGAGCAGAAATATTCATTCAGTATCCCTGCTTTTTCACTGTCACCCTCTACCCACATTCCCTCCCTTTATTAAGCTTCAGTATCCCTCCTTTTGGTCTTTCTTTCTCTCTAATGTACCTATTAAAGGTCTTATCCCCCTTCTTAACAGAATTGGCTATCCTTTCCTCGGTTTGGGCCTTTGCTATTCTGACTGCCTTCCCAGCCTCTTTCTGCTTTAACTGATAAAGTTCTCTGTCCTGCTCCTTCTGTGTTTCCTTATATTTCCTGAATGCTGTCCTTTTCTCCTTCACCTTCCCTGCCACCTCTTTTGAGAACCATAGCGGTTTTTCCTTCGTTGTGTTTTATTGATTTGCTTTACACAAAGGCTTGTTGCCTCTGTGATGGCTGTTTTGATCACTCCCCATTGTTCCTCCACCCCTCCTTCTTGCCTGTTTGCTAGTGCTTTTCTAAGGCACTCTCTCATTTTCCAAAGTCAGCCGCCTAAAGTCCAGTACTCTTGCTTTTGTATGGCTTGATTGTATGGCTGTGTTTATCATGAACCACACTGTTTGGTGGTCGCTTGTTCCCAGATGGCTACCACTTCTAAATCTGAGATTCTTTCTCCATCCCCATTTGAGAGTACCAGGTCTAAGATTGCTCCCTCCCAGTGGGTTCCAATACTAGCTGTCTGAGGCATGCCCGCTGTAGGGCATCAGAATGACCCTGCTCTTGGATGTGCCTGCAGCAAAGGTGCTTCAATTAACATCTGGCATATTCAGGTCTCCATTAACAATATCTCCCTTTTTTCTGCCATTCTAAGAAGCCTTCTATCATTTCCTTGTCCATACCCTCCCCTGAGATGGGGTCTGTATACAACCCCATGCGTTATTGGTGCCATTTCCTGTCTCCAGGGTGACCCAAA
This sequence comes from Neoceratodus forsteri, assembly GCA_016271365.2. Classification (NCBI taxonomy): domain Eukaryota; kingdom Metazoa; phylum Chordata; order Ceratodontiformes; family Ceratodontidae; genus Neoceratodus; species Neoceratodus forsteri. The sequence continues at coordinate 960,943,339 of CM028132.1, read as the reverse complement.
GTGCCTCATCTGATCCCTGTTTACTCTTTAGTTTTGTTGCTTTGATCCCTTCCTTTATATAGAGAGCTACTCCTCCTCCTCTTTTACCCTCCCTGTCCCTCCTGTAGATTATGTATCCTGGTATGTTGACATCCCAGTCATGGTTCTCTGTGTACCATGTTTCTGTGACTGCCACAATATCCAGGCAACCCTCTTCCATCAAGGCCACTAGTTCAGGGAGCTTGTTACACAGACTACGGGCATTGGTACTCATCACCCTCCACTTTTTGATAGCCTTACCCCTTTTAGCTCCATTTCTGTCCTTACTACCTTTGCCTTTTTTAACATTTAAATCTGTTCTGCTCCCTAATAACTTCTGTACCTTGGTGTTTACTTCACTAATCACCATGTTTTGTGGGGGGAGGCTGGGATTTCCCTGCTCCTTTTCAGTGCCTCCCCCCTTGGCTAGTTTAAATGCTTGCCAATGAAGCATTTAAACCTCTCACCTAGGATCCTGGTTCCCCCCTGGACAGATGCAGACCATCGCACCAGTATAGGTCTGCATCCCTCCAGGTGGCTCCCCAGTCCCCAATGAAGCCAAAACCCTGAGCTCCACACCAGTTTTTCAACCACTCATTGAATTCCCTGGTGAGAAGTGCCCTAGCATCTCCTTGCCATAGACAGGCAGCACCTCGAGAAGGATTACCGTGTCCTACTTGTCTAAGGCCCCTTCCAACTCTACAAACTCCTCTTGCACTGCTCTGATCCCATTCCTAGCCAGGTCATTTTGTCCCTAGAGTGGACAATGACATCCAGCTCCTCCCTTTTGCAGCTCCTTTCATGATCCTGAGGATTAGCTTCCCTGTCCCTCAAGCCGTGGCGCCAGAAGGCACCTTACCTCCCTCTCCCTTCCTCCCCATGTCTACCCCCTAATGATTGAGTCCCCACCAGGAGTTGTTTCCTTCCTGTGGGGTCCCATGCCACCCTCCTGTGGGTCTCCTTTGTGAAGGTTCCCAGCATCCTCCTTGGTCTCCACTGCAGATGCCTCCATAGAGGAACCACTATCCACCAGAAGGCGAATGATTGTGGAGAGGTACAGCTGGAGGGATGCAACTCTGTTCCACCACTCTCCTCCTTGAGCCCACCTGGTCCAGCCTCTCCTCTTTCTTGGCAACCTCTGAGGTAGTGGCATTGGCCTGGTGGTCCCTGGTGGGGAGGAGGTTCCTGAATCCTAGCCAGGTCAGCCTGGAGATGGGCAACCTCCTCTCTCAGACCAGAGAGGTGCCTGCAAATAGGGCAGCATCGCAGCCTCCAGAATGTCTCCCGGAACACTGCCGCCCCACAGCCATTTCACTGCACCACTCCTATCATGTCTTATTTTGTGTCCACTCTACTGTTTCGCTGGATGCTTATTCTCTCCTCTCCTTACCACTCTCACCCTTCCTGTTCTGGGACAGCAACTTCCTATCTTCTTCAGTAGCCTCCTTCTTCCTTGCTCAATATCAGACCACCAGCAGCTGGGGGGGATAGTGAGCTACTTTTTTCCTTTAGGGTTGACAAAACCAATGTTTCTCTATGATCCTTTCCTTCCTACTGCCAAACAGGAAGTTCCTGTTGACAGTCAAATCCAGTGGCTATAAAAGTAGAACTGGCTTTGGGTGGGTGGGATGGAGGGCAATTAGTAAGAAAAAAGGCTAGCAACAGGAAGTTATAATTTGACTCACCTGCTTTTATAGTGTCTAAACCACACCCCCAGGTAAGCTCTCTTTCCTCCTACTGGTTTAGCAAAGTCAGCTGATACAGTACCCTTCCCTGCACAGAACACACACTGACTTTCTTTCTTTTCTTTCTCTTTTTTTAACCCTAAATAAGATCCCTTCTACTTCTAATAAAGTTATCTGTCTACTTAATCTTAACAGACACTGACTCCTGCTGAGATATAAGTTTTAAATTAATAAGAAAATGTAGCTTCTTTTAGTTAGCTGCTTTCTGCTCTACAAGCAAGGCTAGCAACAGGAAGTTGTAATTTGACTCACCTGCTTTTATAGTGTCTAAACCACACCCCCAGGTAAGCTCTCTTTCCTCCTACTGGTTTAGCAAAGTCAGTCTGAAAAATAGACTGAAAAGGTCTGTGAGAGAAAATAATGCAACAAAACCTGCTGCTTTATTTGATTTTACTGAAGAAAACTTATTTATTTTACCTTAAAGTGACAGTGTTCAAATAAATTCTTTAAATTTTGAACCTTGAGAAGGGTGCTCGATTGAGTGTTTCCAGAATTGCTTATACAAGCCAGGTACCCTATCACACATCATCCCAAAACAGTTGGGCCCCCATATTTAAAAGGTTAGTATGGCACTAACCTGGTTAGCACTGCACTAACCTGAATTAGTGCAGGCACTCCAGGTGATGCCATATTCAGAAGCACCAGAGTACCACCCAAACCAGGCAGCATGATCATGCTAACCATACCACTGCCAATACAAATGAGGTATTCCACCATGCATAACAGCACAGTGGTATATTCAAAAGGTTTCAACAATGCTAAACAGCCCCAGCACAGTGCTATTCATCACTGCCCAAAAACTTGTCCTAACGCAGTGCTTAGGCAGTGCTCCCACCACCGAAGGCAGGGAGGCTGTACTGCACCCAACCACCCCTGTGTCTAGTAGACCCCCTCCCCTGATTGGCCCTGTCATAACTGAATGTCTGGTCCTTGTTAGTATAGCGGATCCCCAAGATGGCATGTCAGCACAGTGGTTGGATTTCTGCTTGCGATGCCGGTGACCCGGGTTCAGGAACAGACCTGGGTCATCAGAGGGATGGCCAGGGGAGAAGGATTGAGCATTACCAGGACTGCTCTACTTCTCTGGGAGGAGGATGTGGGGCATCACCAGCACTTGGTGACCCCTGGCAGAGGCTGGGGGTCACCATTACAGCCAACAACAGCAAGGAACCTGGGGAGCGGACAGATGCTGGCATCATTGCACATTCCCGTCCCCAACTAATGGGGGAAAAAACTAGCCTGTCCACTGCCTCCATGATACCCACCCCTTGGCTGTGACTGGCTCCCCAGGCTGACTCCCACTCTGTTCCATTGACTGTGGCACCCTTCGAGGCAAGGTCGGGTGCCATGGCCCCATCCTGGGGGGTAAGCCAAGGGGTCCCAGGAGGGTGGCCAATATGGGGAAGCTGCAGCAAGAAGGGATCTGTGATGGGGCTGATAACTGGCAGTGAGGAGAGGTGCAAAAATAATGAATTAAAAAAAAAGTATAGTGGACCCCACCTTCCAATCGCCCCTGTCATAAATGTATGTCTAAGTCCCTGGTAGTCTAGTGGACCCCCTTCCCCCAATCGGCCCTGTCATACCTGCATTTCTAATACTCTGGTAGTGTAATGGACCCCTCCCCCCACCATATGTTCATTTCTAATATCCTGGTAGTGTAGTGGACTCCCTTCCCAGCTGTTTCTACATTAATCGCAGTTGAGCTCTGTGCAGGTTAGATGGCAGCCAGCTAAGGAGGTGTGCACAGGGCTGTGTCAGTTGCTGTTGTTGATTACACAACTGGTTACTGGGGTGAGGTGGGGGTGGAGGGTGGGGTGGAGGATGGGTGGGTGAAAGGTGTCACTCAGATGAGGGGGCAGTGGCACTCGATGTGGGGGTGCCAGCCCACCAAGGCACATTGTGTAACATATAAGGGAACCGAGGCCATGATAACCATGGATAAACCAAATTATTTGAATGGATAGTGACTTGGATATTTCAAAATCTGACATTGAAAAAAAATTATCACTATCCAGGGAATCCAGTGGACTCCACATATTATCCAAGCATCTTTAGAGATACAAAATGGGTTGTAAGTTCCTGCTTACCAAATGGCTAAATAATCACAAGGTCCATATGTTAATCCCTAACATCTGTGCAGGCTGGAATAAGTTCAAACAACGGTATATGGAATTTGGGAAAATCAAATACAGAATTCATAATGAACCACTTTACTAATCCCTGATTGCGATCACAGACATGGCTGCCTCCTTTACTCACTAGAAACATTCAGCTAGGCCCTAAAAGGCAAAATTGTATTACAAAAATAAATAAATGTCCTTTCCGCTCATGATCCTCACCTTACAAATATATACAAATTTTAAAACAATTAAGTACTATTCTCAGTTTTAATTTCTGGTGATTCTTTGATTACATGAAAAATGTTGCCTTCTGTCCCTGCCAGCTTGCCAGGAAAATCTCAGCAGTTTACCTTGCCAAATATAAAATTGAGGACGTGGATCCAAATGGGATCTTCTGTTCTACGCTTCTGTATGCTCATGAGGCGAACATTCCACCAATGAAAACTGAGCAGATTTGTGAATTTTTGCATGACACAGCATCTATATATTCTGGGTGAATTTTACATAACAGAATGTTAGAGTTGCTATTGTCTCTGTGGTGTAAGGATATGCTTGGAAATAAACTGAAAAAAAGTCTTAACCCCAAAGTTGTCATTTAGTTATTGTTGGACCCATTTTATAATCACAATCCGGCCCTCCAGGATGTGTATTGTTGTGAACTAACAGCACTTCTCAGGTGGTTGACAGTACTTAGTTATGCTTCATGCCTCACAATGTACCCAAGGTGTGTCATTGTCCCACAGCAAGACACTCCCTGGAGTGTCTTATTGCTTTAAGGAAAGCAGTCATTATTGGAAGCTCCCCAACCCCCAAAGCTTTACACCCAAGTAGGCTTTTCTTAGAGAAATTTTTTTTGTTGTTGTTTTTACTTCCTGTATTTCACTTTTGAAAAGTCCGGTATTCCAAAACATGGTGGACGCTGAGCCGTACCATTTCATCTGAAAGTGTGGCGTCACGTTGATCGCTTCAATACAAATGTATTGAGGCGAGCAGTACAGCGCCGCACTTTCAGATGAAATGGTGCTGCACAGCGTCGGCCATGTTTAGGAATACTGGTCTTTTCAAAAATAAAATACAGTAAGTAAAAACACTGAAAAATAAATGTTCTCTACGAAAAGTCTAATTCGGGATAAAGCTTTATGGGGTGGAGAGCTCCCAATAATGACAGCTTTCCTTTAAATAAAGCCACGTGCAACAAAGCTTTAGAAAGTTACAGTATGTGCTGTATAAGTACTAGTAATAAAATACTTCCAAAGAAAAACAGGTTTCTTGTTCTTATTTACCCTAGGGTGTGTTAATGTGCCTATTTCAATATTGTCACTCTCTCTTTCTTGATCTCACAGGCCCACAACATTCTAATGATGACATTGTAGATATTAGTATTTCATTTTTCTACACTCAAGCATTTTGTTTTAGTTGTTAGAGTAGAGTGCTGTGAACTTGGAGAGCCAGGACTGAATTCAACACCTGCCACTTACATGGCGACCCTGGGCTTAACCTCTCTGATGCCTCTCTAAGCTATCACTATGTTTCTTGTACCTTGCCTTACTAAAAAAAACTCTCCTTGGGTTCTCTCCTCCTGGTTTGACTGCTGTTATCCACTGTGTTAACTCCCTAGCTACAACACGGTCCTCCTGTAAAACCAAGTTGAAGATACCTAGGGCAAGGACCTCTCATGGACAACGGGCTTTCCACTACCGTGCCCCTTCTTGGTACAATTCCCTCCCTGCCAGTATCTCAGACACCCCCACAATCTCTTGCTTTAAAACTACCCTCCGGAACCACTTTTTCACCACTCGCAGCTGTTGCTGTTTCTAAGCTATCTTGCTCACTCTCTGACAAAGCCCCCGTTGGCTGCTCAAATCCTCTACCCTCTCTGCCCTTGGTTCCTGTTACCTCCCTGTTGACTCCACTAAAACACACTGTATTGTTATCCTAAGTTTTCTGATGTTCTAGTTATTTCCCTGAACAATGTTAACTTCACCAACCCTGTATGTGGTTAACTGTTGATCTCATTTGTCCTCCTGTATCCTCAAAAAAAACAAAAAAAAAAACTGTATACTGTTTCTCTGTACTAAGTTGTTATCACTGTATTGTCTTCTCTGCGACAAGGTACCTTTGTAAACGAGCCTCTGGCTCAAAGGTTGTAAACTGATGCTTAATAAATAAATAAATAAATACATACATACATACATACATACATACCTTCATGTGTATCTAATATGGCAGTATCATGTTCCCTCCTCACTCTCTCCTAAACTGTAAAGCATTTTGGGCTACAGTTTGTATGAAAGGTGCCATACAAAACCAAATGCCTTTCCTGTCCTTTCATCATTTTATGAAAATGAATAGTTTAAAATAAAGGAAAGAAATATAAGCCATAGTGGCATATTTCATTTCCTTTCTACTGAAACATTTAATTTAAATAACAGGAAGAAAGCTGTGCTGTGACTAAAATGATATCAAGCTGCTTTCCATAGCTTCAAGAACTGAAGGAAGATACACCAATGAAAAACATCCTACAGTGGTATTTTTACATAATTATGGGTACCTCATTGTAAAAGGCACTTTAAAAGTGAAAATAAAACAGAAATGTTTTATGCTGTCATTGGGCCCTATGCACTGTGCCTACGTGCCACAGAAACTGGGCGCATAGGCATAGCTACGCATGAATGCCATGCAGCAGGGTCTGGAGGACCCCCCTGCAGCATTCACCAATGGTGCAGATGTCAGTTACATGCCCGATCCTCCTGCCACATGGACAGCAATGTGCCAGGGGTGGGAGAGGTGTGCCAGCACTATGCACCATTCACTAAGGCACACACTGCTGTGCACCAGTGGGCATAGGAGGGTGCTGGTTATACTGGGGGGACCCTGCCATAACCAATGTATGTGCCCAGCCCTGCACACACTGGACCCCCACACGGCCCCAGCAACGGCATGGCAGCCCTCCCCACACACCCCGATCATCCGCACAGGCCCTAGCAGTAGCAGCACACACCCCCAACAGGTCTGCCCCATCCCCATATGAGTGATACATATCCCCAACACATAACTGCCCCAACCCTATTTGGTATAAGCACCCCCCCACCACATGAATGCCCTGACCCTGTTAGGCATAAGCACCCCCCCACCACATGAATGCCCCTGACCCCATTTGACATAAGCACCCCCCAACACATGAATGCCCAGATCCTGTTTGGCATAAGCACCCCCCACCATATGAATGCCCTGACCCTGTTAGGCATAAGCACCCCTCCAACACATGAATGCCCTGATCCCATATGGCATAAACACCTCCCAACACATGAATGCCCTGACCCCATGTGAGCAATACATAACCCCCTAACACATGTATGCCCCCATCCCTGTAACAAGTCATGGTTACCGCCATGCATGTAAAGCAGAGTAAAATACCCCCCCCCACACATGCACAGTGATACCCCAGTGCACATGTCCCCCAACCACCAACCCAGTAACCCAGCATTACCATTTGGTGTTTGGCATACCCCCACCTACTACCTGACACCAGCAACCCCCCCAACCCGCTACCTGCCAGTCAGTGCCGACAGGACTGGACAGCCAGTAGCATCCCCCACACACCTCCTCAGCTGCCAGTTGTCCAACTGATGCTGGGAGCGCACTGCTATAAATAGGCAGCACACTCCTAGCATCAGTTGGATGGCCGGCAGCTGAGGAGGTGTGCAGAGGGATGTATTTCTGGCTGTCCAGACCCATGGTGGCAGGTAGCAGGTTGGGGGTGTCGGTGCCATGGGTGGGTGGGGGTCCACTGGCCACCAATGGAAATGCTGGGATACCGGGTCGGAGATCGGGGATACGTGCACCAGGGCACCTCTGTGTGTGCAGGGAGGGGATATTTTATTCTGATATAGTTGCATGGTGATAACCATGACTTGTTACAGGGACAGGGCATACATATGTCGGGGGTGGGTTATGTATTGTTCACACAGGTTTGGGGCTTTCATGTGTTGGGGGATGCATATGCTCATACGGGGATGGGGCTTACATGTGTTGGGGGGATTGCTTGTGCCACACTGGGGACGGGGCATGGCCATGCGGGTACAAGTACCTGCATTTGCTATTTACACACCTGAGCCCGCACCTGCATGGGAATCCAATTGGATGCTTGCCTGGGTTTACCACTCCACCTTGGCCACCCTGCACAGTCCTGTACACCACCAGGGTGGGGCCATGGACAGTCACCCCACAGGTGCATGGGATAGTGAATACTGCTCATCCTGCACCTGTCCGGGGCCATGGAGCTATGTGGGTGGGATACACATCTCCAGCGCATGTTTCTCCACCCTTTCGTGCATAGGCACCATTGATCTTTAAATTGATTTTACAACTCTGATGGTAAGTAGTCACTACAAATTGCAAAGAAAATGCTTACCATATTTCAATCAAAGATTAATAACATTTAAAAAAACTTTTAAATTTGGATGCAGATGGAGCTGCACAATGGCACCGTTTGGCTATTAATAATTTTGACACACTGAGGGAGCACTGGTGGTAGGGAGCTATCTGACAAAGCAGTGTATATCAGTTAGTGAACTGATTGTCTGCTTTCTTCTCTCCATGTGGCAGCCTAAGGCTCACATTTTCAAAGAAGATGCGCTGCCCAAAATAGAGACATGCCGGGCATCTCAGAAAATGCGTAGAATCATGATATTTAAAAGGGAGAGATGCATCATACCTTTCTGAATGAGTGATCATGCAGAAATAATGTATGCAGTGCAAATGAAGGGGCAGATCCATGAATATGCCATGCATCTCTATATTCAGACAAAATGTGTGGCGCATCTGCCGCACATCTCACTAATGAGCCACCCAAAGTTAGGCAAACAAAAGGATGGCCTAAAATTGGCCAGCCACCCACAGGCAGGCCGCAGAACTGCAGGCAGGCCATCCAGAGACAGCCCTCGGAGGTGCACCAGAACATGCCAGTGGAGCAGACAGCCACAAAGCAGCACATGTACCAGGGGCCATGGCCTGCACCCATGCAGCCTGCAGGGTGTCACCCATTGTGCCATGCACACAGGGTGCAGCTATGGCAATGGTGCCCAGGTAGCCTGGTGTTACTAGTGGCAGCATGGCATGGGCCAGGGACCAACCTGTGGCACACACCCATGGTGGTACAACATAGGTGCCCACAGGTGGGACCCACCCACCGGGTACCTGGTCACCTTCTGCACACTGCCATCCCTTGCAGTCCCCACCAGGTTCCTCTCATATGGGAGTGTGGGGGGTACTGCAGATGACTGTGCACAGCATACAGAGCTGGTGTATCCCATGCACGTGGTATCCTGATCAGCCTGTGTCACCCTGTTCTCTCCCCTGTTGCATGTCCTGGTGGCCCCTGTTGCCACTGTCCAAGTGGGCCCCCTGTGCCCCTGTCCAAACCTGTACATGACTATGAGTTATAGCACTGTACCCAGGCCAATGCAGTCCACCAACCCACACACAAACATCCCTGCACACCTGCCTGCTAGGCTGCAATGCTTCCCTTTCACCTTTGTGGGGTGGTGGGACAGCCCTGCAAGGCTGGAACTGAGCATGGCTGGGGTATGCAAATGGACTGAATACATTCCAGTAATGAGATGCAAATGTGGAGTTTGGGTTCGGAGGGTGGGATATTCAGACTGCGCCAGGCTGTGGCACAAGCATGCATGCAGCACAACTGGGATGTGCCAGGGCGCTGACCGGGTGATATTCAATGGTGCTGTGCCGTGGCTCAGCACCATTGAATATCACTGTATGGCCACTCGCATTGTGCATGGCAGATGGCACTGCACCAGCGCCGAAGTGGCCAGAGGGTAGGGGATGCGCTGCACAAGTGCCATTGCACTAGAGCGCATCAACCACGATATTCAAAGGTGCACATGCAAATGGGGCCATAATGCATGTTAGGTGCAAATGGGACCATTTGCATGTCATTATGACCCCATTTGCATGCAGATGTGCCCATCCCCGGCGACTTGCGCCTGGCGCCCTGCCAGGCTACAGCCGTCGGGGACCGACGCCCCCTGCACAAGCAGCAAAGTGCACCATTGCCTGATTGTGGGCATAAGTATAAAAATAAGGAACTACTATATCCCTGGTGGTCCAGTGGACTGCTCGCAGCCCGATCGCGAGCATAAGTATAAAAATAAGAAAATCCTATATCCCTGGTGGTCCAGTGGACCACTCCCAGCCCAATTGCGGGCATAAGTATAGAACTAAAATATCCTATATCCCTGGTGGTCCAGTGGACCACTCACAGCCCGATCAAGGGTGAAGTCTAAAAAAATAATAGATCCCATCCCTGGTGGTCCAGCGGTACCACCCTCCCCACCCTCACACTGAGCCCCCACCCCCCCCCCCAGTCAGCGGCCAGCGGCAGCTCCCACCATAAGCCGCCTGGCACGCCAGCCAACTGACTGCGTACAGTACAGCTGTATGCCCATTGGTCTACAGTGTGGGCCAATGGTGAGACTGTCTACCGTACTACATAGTCAAGATATGTGAATGAATCCATTCACATATCTGGACTGTATAGTACAGTAAAATCTGCAGCCCATTGTGCGCTATGAACCAATGGGCGGCTCAACAACCTTATCGCCAATCGGCGAGCAGCTAGCGGTGGAGACTGCCGGCCGCGCCGCGGCGGGGGAGAGTGGGGTGGTGGAAAACTCAGTGGAAGGCCAGGAAATGGTACCGCTGGACCAACAGGGATGGATCTTATTATTTTTAGACTTCTGGCCTGTATCGGGCTGCAAGTGGTCCACTGGACCACCAGGGATATAGGACATTTTATTCTATACTAATGCCCACGATTACTGGGAGTGGTCCATTGGACCACCAGAGATAAGGAGCTCTATAATTATACTTATGCCACGAGTGGCTACTGGACCACCAGGGATATAGGGCCTTCTATATTTATACTTTTGCCATGATCGAACTCCGTGCGAGCATCCACTGGATCACCAGGGATATAGGGGTTTCTTATATTTATACTTATGCCCGCGATCGGGCATGGGGGGGGCGCTACCCGACGGAGGGTGCCGCCGGAGCTCAGGTGGCCACCCACAGTTGGCAACTGCTATGTTGTGCCCTACAATACGGCATCTCACCTGTGGGTGGACGGCTGTTGCTCCTTTATTTTTTGGAACAACTGTATGTGGTGCATGTAGGGGTTGCGCCTACATGGCTCACATCCTGGCTGAATATCGGGATGTGCGGGGCTGCATGAGCACAGTCCCCTACTTTGTACTGCATACATTACTGATGCCCCGCGCGCGCCGAATTTGTGCTGCCACGCCCTTTGAATATCATGCCAGAGCGATCTGTGGCTTGTGCATGGTCAACTGTGTTACGCCATGCGCAACCCTTCTGAATATCCCACCCGGAATGTACAATGAGACTATTTGCATATCTTGGTTGAATATTACAAAGTTGTGCCATGCCCATCTCACCTGTTCTAGCCCATTTCAGTATGTCCCTGCCTGTGGTGCGTGGTTCCCCCTGCCTGAGTTGCACCACACATCTTCAGTTGGGCAATTGCACAAGATAACAATATTCAGATGGACTTGCGCAAGTGCATCTTCAGGCACATTTTCTGAATATACCGTATATTTTGTGCTGCCGTGGTCCAGGCATTTGCACCATTCTGCCTGCCACTTTTGAATATGAGGGCCTAAGTGTCCATCTGCTGCTAGTGGTGGCAGGAGGTACTATCATCAAAAGGCATCAAATGCTAGGTCCTGAGTAAGCCCCTGACCACCCAACCCCACACACACACACTTCCTGCAGCCACAGTGTTTACCTGTTTTGATGCACAGTAGGGAAGAGGGAACTGCCAAAGCAAAAACTGGCTGATGAGGCATCCATAATTGAAAGTATTTAAAAGTAAAGAATATGTATTTTAAATGCCCCCATAAAGATTGCTTGAAGGCAGGGAAAGTTAAATCATTCCCTGGGGTACCCCATAGTTACCTGAGGTGCCCCAACTTAATAATTCTCTTGATGACTGTTAAAGATGTATTATTGAGTTTCACCTTATATTTTAAAGAGCACGAGACTTACCATTGTCGAAAATATGTAATTTGTGGTAGTTGATTTGCAATCTATTTCTTTAGATCTTTGTGTATACAGCAGAAGTGGTTGTAAAACTGACAAGATAAAAAATATATCTTGGCAAGTAACATCAGTAACAGCAACATATCAAAAATGTTAAGGTTACTGTCATCACAGTGGAATACTGAATCAATTGGACAGCAGCTTTCATAGTGCTGATGACATCACAAATGTCTAGTGCAGCACTGAAGCCTGCCAATAAAATCAAAGACAAACAGCAAAATCTTCAACTACCACTGTATATATTGAATATATAATAGCCCGACTCAAAATAGGCAATCTATTACTCACTTGTGAGTGGGCAGGACTTTCAAAACTCACTCATGGCTCTGCTACTCATTATTTTTGTGCTGCCCCTTCGCACTTGAAGATAAATTGCATATTTTGGGTCAGTCCATTGCATATCCCATATATCTGCTGGGTATAACTACTTGTGGATGAATCAGGTTCCAAGCTTTTTTTCAGAATTTGGACATTCAGTATTAAAGGACAAAATTCCAAATCCAAAAAAACCCACCCAGATGTGGAATCAGAATCTGATTCTCTGTCCACATCCAAGTTTAGTAGAAAGCCCTGCTTCTCCTTACCTGCTGCTGCTGGGGTCCTGGAGGAGGCTGTGGTTGTGTAGATCATTGATGAGGTGGCAGCCCGTAGCTTCAGTCTGACCCATCACTCAGCGTTTCTGATCCTCTCAGAAACAGAGAAACATACAGTAGATAATGACAGCAGAAAAAGACCAGAGGTCCATTTAGTCTCCCGGAGTTCTGCATCTTCCCCAGGACCTATTGTCCATTTGGGGTTTTATCCATTCTGGTCCACCACCACCACCACCCCTGCTCCCCTCCCTACTGCTACTGTCCTGAGCAACCACCAGACTCTTCACTCTGTCCCAGCCATAGTTGAAACTATTTATGGTCTTGGCACCCACCACCTCTGCTGGCAGACTGTTCCACGGCTCCACCACCTTTTCTGTAAAATAGAACTTTCTCTCATTCCTCTTAAACCTTCCCCTTCCCCATTTTCAAGTCATGACCTCAGGTTTTTGACTTTGTACTCCTGCTAAATAGTTGCACAGTTCACCTTGTTTATTCTCTTCAGGAACTTGATAGCCTCCATCATATCCCCCCTTTCTCACCTGGTCTCAGTGAATACATGTTCAGTGCCTTTAGACGATCTTCGTAAGATCTGGCCTAGCCTTCATAAAAGTTGGCCCTAAATTTTCTTGGTCACCTTGCACTGCACAGTCTTCAGCCTGTCCTTCTCCTAGCTTAGGTGAGGACTCCACAGCTGAGCACAGTATTTCAGATGCAGCCTCACCAGTGACATATTTAGAGATAATAGTGCCTCCTTTTTCCTGCTTTCAATAGCCCTTCCAATAAAACCCAGCATCCTATTAGCCTTACTATAACCTTGTTACACTGGCATGATTGTTTAAGTGTCACTAGCAATGACTCCCAGGTCCCTTTCCTCTGCCATAGTGCTCAGTTTAGCCGCTCCTACCCAGTACTCTGTCCTGGTTTTTTTCCCTAGGTGCATAACCTTGCATTTTTAGGTGTTGAATTTCAACTGTCAAACCTTAGACCACCTCTCTAGCCTTTGTAGATCCCTCTGCATCTCCCTGATCCCTTTGCTACTGTAAACCCCTTGTTCCCAGGGTTACTAAAATCCCACTTAGAATCAGTGGCAGGCAAGGAGAGGCAGCTTGTGAAATGCCAGTTAAATGGATTTCACACTCACACTCTGTTTTCAGTCTCAGCTGAGCTGGAGTGATGATGTCAGTTTAGAACTGTTGCAGCAGCATAAGCCACATTGGAATGCTAGCTGGGGGGTTAGCTGTAAAATGTTCAGTTAGAGAGAGTAGTCTATAGAGTGGAGCGTGAGAAGGAGGCTGCTGCCTGGGCAGCTCCTCAGATTTAGCTCTGACAGAGAGCTACCTCTGTAGTTTGGGTAGTTTGTTCTCACCCTAGAAGAAGAATATAGGAGACCTGAGAGTGAAGTGGTAGAGACCATTCCTAGAGGGTTTTTCAGTGCTCCATCCCCGGAGGGATGGGAGGGGGATTCCAGGATTATAGTGCAATCCCCTGGTCCAGCCTGGACTGTGTTGAAGCTGCCTGAGATTCCTCTGCTCTGAGTACCCGAGACTTTTGTGTGGAAAAAGCTCTGGGGCACCTGCATTCCTGTGGTGATTTTTTTCTCTGACAAAGGGACTCTGTCACCAAGTCTGTTTCTGTTTAAAAATGTCTACCTACTATGGGATACGGAGAGAGACTTGCCAAGTACAGAACTTTTACCTTGTGTCTGATTTAAAAGTGGCTGCTAAAGTGGGGGTCTAGAGAAGAGACATTGCCAATTACAGAACTTTTAACTTCATGACACCTCAGAGGTCTGAGAGGTAGTATGCTAAATGTGAAAGACATTTCAAGATAGCATCTACAAGTTTTCTGAGATGGGTGTTACTAACCAGATGAATGGCTGAGTATAAATTTGGAAGCAAAAGGTCGGAGACCCCCCCATCTGGAGTAACCATGTTTACCTCTCCCGGTTCAGTTTGGGCACCTTTGTTTTCTCTCAGTGCATTTGGCCAGTGCCTGAGGAAAATAGTTTACCCAGACGTGGGTTTGGATTTCTGTGAGCCTGAGTGTGCTCATTGGGGGTCGAGGGTGCCACCAGTAATTCCTCATGAAATATGGGAAAGTCTCCTAGTACTGGCCGAGGGTGCCTAGTCAAGAGAAGTGTACCTGATCTGGCCATGTGTGCCAATTTCTATTCAGAACCAGATATTGTTCACTGTTTCCATTCTGAACCAGAGGGTTTGCTGTGTGTGCTCTGTACCTCAGTAATCTGCATTACCAGTGGGAGTAGCCCTGTGGGGGTCCATCTTCGCTTTGTGATTATTCTCTGTGTATGTGAATAAAAGCCACACTCTAGAATCCCAACCTGGTTTGGACAGTACTGTTATTGCTTCCACTGTGTCTGGATTTACTTGGGTGCCCTGACCAGAAGTACAAATTTAGCATAATGCTGAGCAAACGTTTTCTCCCAGGGACCCAGGTTGATGGCCATGATAAATGGTCCCCCCAGGTGTGAGCCAGGTAGTTGCCACACTTGGTTTGCCTGTCTGAGGATGGCAGGCTCTAAAGTAGGAGTATTGATAAACAGAACTGTGGTAGGGACAACCCCCATCCCTCTCATTGGCATCATGAGTGAGAGGAGCAGCCCTGTTAGTTAAACAAGGGGGGCCAATGGGGGGAGGTTACACTACTATTTACCAGTTTTACTACAGCGAGGCAACATCCACCTCACTGACATCTCTGAGAGCTGCAATGTTGAGTGTTAGCATTGCGCTGTCGGGAATGTCTCGATGTTTCTGTCGGGGGGCCGTGCCCCTGAACTTCCCATGTAGGGGGCACCACCCCCCACACTCCCTGATCTCTAAGGATACAACTCTGAGTCAGAGTTGTCTTGGGGGAGGGGGAAAAACACTAGGTGATACAGTCCCCATGCCAGCAGAGACCATCACAGCAACCCAAGGTATTTTCTGAAATCCTGTTTCTGTGATGGTCTTCACACTTGTGGTTTCACTGTGCGGTCAGCATACCTATTTACCCTACCACAGAGCTTCCTGTCATCTGTGAAGAAAAGCAGTTTGCCCCAGATGCCCTCTCCAATGTCAACGATGAACATGTTAAAGAGGACTGGATCTAGGACAGATCCCTGCGCAGCACCCAACATGTGACCTCCCTCTCTTCTGATTGGATCCCGTTAACCGCCACCCTCTGCTGTCTCTCCTTTTTCTTTTTTTTCCCATATCTGTGATTGTTGCTTCTTCAGTGGGCCACAGCTGCCATCTGTCAACCTACCTAGTCCAAGGTCTTTCGGGATCTTATGATGCTGTGCGTGTCCTAGCAGACCCCTGGAGCCAGCCCAGAGGCATCATCCTGATGCAGCTCCAGACCTTTATTCTGGGTTACTCCCACATTACCCCAGAGTAACAGACAGAGAGGTGCATGTGCGTGGAGGTGCACATGTGCCCTCTTGCTCTGGTAATGGCCCTATCCTCCTACCCAATTGGCCTAGCACCCCTAGCTCCCTTGGCAGCACTGCCCCCTAGCCTCCACAGTGAGGCAGCCAAGAACCGAGGGAGGCTCAGGTCCATGCCTAGAGAGGAGATCTGCCTGTCAGCAGCTCATCCTGTATCACACCCTGCCCCCCCGTGCCAACCTCTGGTGACCCGCGCTCGCTCCCGAACATGGGTTGTTGGCGTGGCAAGAGGTAAGGAGTCCAGCACCTCAGCCCTCTGCACTACTGGGCCCTGCTGTCTCTCCTTTAACCAGTTTCCACCCATCTATGTCCCTAGCCATGCCCACATCCTCTAGCTTCTTCAGCAATCTTCTGTGTGGTACTAGGTTGAAAGCCTTGTTGAAATCTAAGTAGAGTAAATCCACAGCATGCCCTTACCTGAAACCTTTGTTACCCCATCAAAGAAAACTATAAGGTTAATCTGACCAGACAAGACCTCCCTGCCACAAACCAGTGCTGTTTACTACCCTGTAGACCACTGCTCTCTAGGTAGTCCACAAGGTCCTCTTTGATCAGTGACTCCATCAGTTTATCCACAACAAAAGTAAGGCTGACCAGTCTGTAGTTCCTTGGTTGTTCTTTGCCTCCCCCCCCCCAATGTGGCAGGACTACATCTGCTACCCTTCAGTCTTTTGGAGCTACCCCTGCCTGAACTGAGCTATTGAATAGCCTACTAGGGGTTCAGCCAGTTCCCCAGCCAGTTGCTTGAGCACCCTTGGATGTATCCCATCCAGCCTTGGGGCTTTATCTACCTTTAGGGCTTCAAGCCCCTTTTGTACACTCTCTCTGGAAAAAACAGGCTGCCTTATTTCAGGAATGCTTCTGACAGATGTATAACACCCGCCTGCATACTGCTTTCACCTACCTGGGACATGGAATATGGCTAGCTGCAAGCAAGGTTAGTCACAGGGCTGGAAGATATTAATTTGGGGTATGACTCTCTTACTATAACAACAGTGCTACAGGAATTACTACAGAGGCAGAAAATCTCTTTAACTTTTTACTTACGAAGCGATAAGCTTCATATGAAGTCCAAAACCATCCATTGCTTACCTGAGACAAAATGGCAGCTCAGGACACAATGAGTTACATTAGAGCCAATTGATTTAGCAGTCTATGAATAACTAATACTTTTTTACTTCAGCAATGGCTCTATCAGTAACTAGAAAAATTGCTGTGCAGCCTAAACAGTAAAAAAAGCATTTTCACAAAATGAATTTTAGTATTTTCTTCCCCTGACAAAAAATCAAATCTAGAATTTGTTCAAATACACATTTTTCACCCCACCCCCAAGATAAACAGTAAAATGTCCCAAAATCATTTCAAGTCTCTTTTAAAAGTCACAGCCTCTTATACCTCATCCCCAAATGGGTGTCATCCATTAGACGATGAAATCCTTTGTAGTGCTGCCCTGGCCAGGGATTGATGAAGCAGCATCTGCTTGATGTCCAGTAGCTCCTTTGGTCCTCCCAGGTTCTGGTTTCACTAAGCTGCACCTCTTGTCCTCTTTGATCCTTCATCGAACAGGTGAACCCTACCTACAAACTTTATCTAGAAAATAAACTCTACAGGTCTTGTCTGTTATCTTGCAAACTTTGTTTCTGCTTCACCTTCTTTGGTTGGTCTATCATGGCCCAAAAACTTCTGGAACTCAATTACTCTAACTGGCTTTCCTAGCTAGAAAACTTTTCTTTTACCTTGGCAGTGATAACCGCTTAGCTAACTAGCCTATACTTTAAAACTTAGTTTTTCCCTTATTTCCTTTCTTTCTTTTCTTGCAGTCTGGGTGACTGAGCCCATCACTGCACTTCACTTTTCCAACTCAGAGAGCGAGAGAGAGAGAGAAAACAAAGGCTTGAACTACACTCCTTCAGCACTCCAGCTCATCCTACTCACACCGGATTGGAGCATTTGGTGCTGAAGTCACTGGCAGCCAATCAGAAAAGAGCTTGATCCCCTTTCAAAGTTAGGAACTTTTTTTGAACAAGCTTCTTCCCACTGCTGTTGTGCCCCTTCCCTGAACACCACTCC
This sequence comes from Neoceratodus forsteri, assembly GCA_016271365.2. Classification (NCBI taxonomy): domain Eukaryota; kingdom Metazoa; phylum Chordata; order Ceratodontiformes; family Ceratodontidae; genus Neoceratodus; species Neoceratodus forsteri. The sequence continues at coordinate 960,925,209 of CM028132.1, read as the reverse complement.
CTTCTTTTCATAGAAACATAGACTTTGATGGCAGATAAGGACCACTAGGCCCATCTAGTCTGCTCATTTCCCTACCTACAGGATAGGCCGCAGATCCTAGTTAACCAACAGCCTATTTCTTCCTACCCCCACAAGAATTGCCTTATGTCTGTCCCATGCATTCTTGAAATCTCCCACAGTTTTAGACCCCACAACCTCCTCAGGAAGGCTGTTCCATGCATCCACTACCCTCTCTGTGAAATAATACTTTCCCTCACATTGCCCCCAACCCCCTCCTTCTATCTTTAAATTGTGTCCCCTTGTTCTTGTAAGTCTCTTTTTCTGAAAGATGCTACCCTCTTGGACTTTGTTGATTCCACTGAGGTACTTAAAAGTTTCCTATCATGTCCCCCTCTCCTTCTTTGCTCAAGGGTATACATATTAAGCTCCTTTAGTCTCTCCTCATACGGCTTCTCTTGCAGACCCTGCACCATTTAGTTGCCCTCCTCTGGACTACCTCTATCCTGTCTATGTCCTTGCGGATGAGGTCTCAGAACTGGACACAGTACTCCAGATGGGGTCTCACCAACTGTCTGTACAGAGGATAACAACTTCCTGTTTCTGCTGCTGATGCCTCTCCTATACATCCCAGTATACCCCCAGCCCTACCTACTGCCTTCTCACATTGATTGCTAACCTTAAGGTCATCTGATATGATTACCCCAGGTCCCTTTCCTTTTGTTGTTATTACTACCTCCCCACCCATTGTGTATTCTTCCCTGGGTTCTTGTTTCCCAGGTGCATTATTTGCACTTCTTTGCATTGAATCCTAGCTGCCATACTTCTGACCATTCCTCCAACCTTGCCAAGTCCTTTTCATCCTTTCCACGCCTCCTTGTGTATCAACCCTGTTGCAGATCTTTGTGTCATCTGCAAAAGAGCATCTTTCCTTCCAGTCCCTCTGATGTCACTGATGAAGACATTAAAAGGACTGGACCCAATCTGAACCCTGCGGTATCCACTAGTAACCCCTCTTTCTTCAGAGTGGACTCCATTTACAATTACCTTCTGTGTCCTGTTGTGCAGCCAATGTTTTACCCAGGCTACCACCCTGGGATCCACTCCCAGGCTGGTTAATTTGACTATTAATCTTTTGTGTGGGACTGTGTCAAATGCCTTGCTAAAGTCTAGGTAGGCCATGTCCACAGCCCCTCCCTGGTCTACTACTTTGGTCACCCAGTCAAAGAATTCTATTAGATTCGTCTGACATGACCTTCCTGCTGTGAACCCATGCTGCCTTGGGTCCTGTGCCCCACTGGCCTCTAGGTACTCAACTATTCTTTCCTTCAGAAGTGACTCCATCACTTTCCCTACCACAGAGGTCAGACTGACAGGTCTGTAGTTTCCTGCCTCTGTCTTGGTCCCACTTTTGTGAAGGGGAATCACATCCTCCTTCCTCCAGTCCTTGGGTACCACACCATCCTCCCATGATTTATTAAAAAGAGTAGCCAGTGGTTTCACTAGTTCCTCCCTTAATTCTTTTAGAATTCTGGGGTGAATTCCATCAGGACCCATTGCTTTGTCCACCTTCAGTTTTAGGAGTTCTTGCAGAGACCCTTTCTTCTGTGAAAGGACTGGGATCACCACCCCTATCAAGAGTGCTTCTGTTAATTGGATTAGGCACTTCCCCTCCTCTTTTGTGAATACTGAGCAGAAATATTCGTTCCAGTATCCCTGCTTTTCACTGTCCCCTCTGCCCACCCACCGTTCATTCTATTCAGCCTCACTATCCCTCCCTTGTCTTTCTACGCGCTGATGTACCTATAAAGGTTTTATCCCCTTCTTAACTGAGGTTGGCGATCTTTTCCTCAGTTTGAGCCTTTGCTATTCTGACTTCTCTCCTGCTTCCTTCTGCCTTAACTGGTACAGCTCTCTGTCCTGCTCCTTCTGTGTTTCCTTATACTTCGGAATGCTATCTTTTTCTTCCTGACTTTCACAGCCACCTCTTTTGAGAACCATAGTGGCTTTTTCTTTCATTTTGATTTGTTTATTTGCTTCACACAAGACTTGTTGCCTCTGTGATGGCAGTTTTGATGATTCCCCATTGTTGCTCCACACTTCCTTCTAGCCTGTTTGCTAGTGCTTTTCTGAGCACTCTCCCATCTTGCCAAGTCAGCCCTCCTAAAGTCCAGTACCCTCACTTTTTGTGTGGCTTGACTCTGTAGCTGAGTTTAATGTGAACCACACTGTTTGATGGTCACTTGTCCTCAGATGGCAGCCCACTTCTAGATCAGAGATCCTCTCACTGCCCCCGTTTGAGAGTATGAGGTCTAAGATTGCTCCCTCATGAGTGGGTTCTGAAACTAGCTGTCTAATGCCTGCCACCTGTAGGGCATCAAGAATGGCCCTGCTCTTGGATGTGGCTGCAGCAAATGTGCTCCAGTTGACATCTGGCATATTCAGGTCTCCCATCAACAGTATCTCCCCTTTCTCTGCCATTCTAAGAATGCCTTCTATCATATCCTTGTCCATTCCCTCCCCCTGACATGGAGGGTCTGTACACATCCCCTGTGTGGATTGTGGTGCCCTTTCCAGTCTCCAAGGTGACCCACAATGCCTCCTCTCCTCCCTGTTTAACTCTTTTGTTCAGTTGCCTTTATCCCTTTCCTTTCATCTTTTGTTTCTTCTAGCTGGCCCCACCTCCTGCTGACATTGTTCTAGTGACATCAGATCCAGCCAACAGACCTTACACAACATGGTCTGCTTGTAGCTTGCTATGAGGACTGCCTGCCCCCGTAACCATTTTATTTTTATAGATATATTTTATTTATTGATTTATATATGTATACTCCTCTGGGCTTGTGCTGCTGTCTGCTTACATCCTCTCTTTGTATGTTTCTGTCCCCCCCAGTTCACATAACAAAAGGGCACACTCCACCCACTAGCCTTCACTAGCCACTTGGCTACTAAATAAAATATTGGCCACCATTGTGGGCAAAGGGGTTTTAGCTGAGTCCCCTCACCTAAACCACTTCCTTTTCTTTACAGGTGTGGCAGACGATCTCGCCCCAAGACTACCCCTTGGCACCCTGCACTCAGGTAGGTCCCTTTATTTTGCATTTATTTGGTGGGTTGGCTGTAACAGGGTGGCTGTGCCGGTTACATTCTCCCCCAGCATCAACAAAGCTGACAAGACTGCCAACTGGCAGGCTTAAACACAGAAGTAGCAGCTCATTACTATACACAGTTAGCATTTCACTATTTACAGTACAAACTAACATTCAGTTTTCATGACATGACAGTTTTAGCACAATGATTAGAGCTGCTATTTCCCCACCATGGTTCCCCAGTTGTGCAGAGCTCAATAGTCCACTGGTACTCTTGGTCTAATCCTAGTCTTCCCTGAGTCCCTACAGTTTTGGTTCTCCTCCTCGCAAGTTGAAGAAGCATGAGACAAACTGGTTTCTCTCCCAAATTCAATGTTAGGGTGCATGTATCCTATCCTATCCCTGAACTTCCTAAGGTTTCAGATGTGGTGTGCACCCCCCCCCACTCCATCCAGTGGCAGCTTCCACCAGTCTGTATGTAATGTCTGAACACTTCTTGGAAATGATGTAGGGTCCTTCTCATGGTCAAGCTAGCTTTGCACAGAAACCATCTTCCTTGCTCGATTGCACGTGTCATTTTAAGAGCACCAAGTTCCCCATTTCAAAAGTGACAAACCTTCTTTTTTGATTATAGTAATTTTTTTGGTGGTGGTGGGCAGTGTGTAGGTTTTGCTTGGCAATTTTTTGACAGGTGCGCTTTTGGTCTAGCAATTGCTGAGAGATTCTGATCATGCACAGGATCTCCTGATAATTCTCTGTCAATAGGCATACTGAGCTCTCTGCCAGTTGTTAGCTGAGCTGGGCTATTGCCGGTAGACTCATGGACTGCACTTCGCAATGTCATTGTCATCCATGGTAGATATCTGTCCCACTGAGACTGGTTTTAGTTTACATGAATTTGCAAGTAGGCTTTGATGCTGCTGTTCTTCCTTTCAGTCCAATTAATCTGGGGATGACATGGGGTAGTATGGATGTGAGTTATTCCCCATGCATTACAGAACTCTTTCCATTGTTCAGAGCAAAACTAAGGACCATTGTCTGAGAACAAGCACTTTGGAGCACCTTATCAGCTGCAGACATCCCTCTCCAACTTGATGAAGAAGATGTCTGTCATTGCACGTCTTAGCGGAAATACTTCCACCCATTTCATAAACTGATTCACCACAGCCAATATATATAAATGACCCCTAGATGTTCATGGCAGGGGTCCCATCTGATCCAGTGTGAGGGTAACCCATGGTCCTTTTGGTTCATTACCAAGCATCTTCCCTGTCACTTTCCGATTATCGACTTTGGTCTGCTGACAGACTGGACATGTTTGAACATATTCTATAACATCTTTTTGCAATTTTGGCCAGTAAAAGAGATCTCATACCCTATCTAGGGTTTTCTTTTGTCCCAGGTGGCCAGCAATGGTGCAGTCATGCATAGCTTTCATCACTTTTGGCACAAAAGTTGAGGGCACAACAACTCTCCACCCAGATGAGTCATGGTCTTGCAGCACCAAGAGATCATCCACTACAGTAAGGTCGTACTGCTGAGCTTGGAGCTTCCAAGATCCCTGCAACTTATCCAGCCTGCCACCCCAAACCAAGATGTCTTTAATCAGTTTGATTTACAAATCTTTATTTTGCTCCATTACCAGTTTGGCTGTGGAGAATGGTATAAATTGGTTGTCATCCATTTTGGTGGCTCTTGTGATAACTGCATTGCATCTCACGGGAGGAATTTTATTTATTTATTTATTTAGCTTTTGTTAACCGGGTAGGTACACTAGACAAGTAGTATGCCTATTTTCAGGAACGACCCGGGAGAGTACAGAACATACAAGATACATACAGGGCAACTTAGGAAATACAGCTTATTACAGGAGGTACTAACAATTGTAGTAAAACATATACACAGGCAGTATTTACATCATATAACAGTAATTGCGTAGATTGACATTGGTGACAACTGAGATTCATCAGGAAAGAAGCATTACCCTACGGAGGCTTGAAACAGTTACACACTGATGATAATTTTAGTGCGACCACAGGGTGGAGCAAAGTCCCATGGGAGGGCCAAGCGGACATGATCAGGTAGGAGTTCAGGAGTCTGGGCAAGCGTGAGCAGCAAAGTCTCGACCCCCATGAGAGTCTGAGTGGGAGGAATTTTGAGCAGTCCAGCAGACTGTGATCTAAGCTTGTAGGACAGAGCATCCATATTTGGGAGGAGATCCGCCAGTCCCTAAGGGAGCAGCAGTGATCACCTTTGGAGAAGCATCCAACCCCAAAGTCCAGGTATTCAGCTGGGGCAACCAGTGAAGTCTATCATAGAGATCGCATCGATGGGTGAGTTTGGGGACAAAAGTCAAACCAGACATATATTGTTATATGCCGTGTTCCACCGGGCAAGGTGGATTTGAGGGACCGGGCAAATAAGGTGGAGTCCGTAGCTGAGGGAGGGAAGAAGCACACCTCTGGCAAGCGCGAGTCTCACCCTGGGGTCAGGATATATTTGGCCCTATAGGCCATACCCAACTTACAGGTGTGTACTTCTACAGATATTAAGGATATGACTCCCCATGTCAAGTTGGGGTCGAGAGTAACTCCAAGATATTTGATGGAGTTCACCGATGGCAGCAGGGATCCCCATCACAGGTGATGTGAGCGAGGAAGATGAGGCTTTTATCTTGGCTGCTGGAGCAAAAAGCATAGCCGCGTTTTATTGGTGTTCAACACCAGCCTGTGGTGATAACCCAGGCCAGGACTCTTCTGAAATCATCAGTCAGGCCCTGGTTTAGCGCAACAACATGGGGAATGGGCTACTAGTACCAGATCATCTGTGTATAAAGTGGCTTGGTAGTGAGAGGTCACCAGTGGCAGTTTATTGATAAAGAGCGAAGAGGAGGGACCCAGCACTGATCCTGGGGACTCCCAAAGTCATCACCCTGGGCTCCGAGAGGACCTTGTTGAAGCCAGATGCGCTGCTGCCTATCCTTCAGATAGTCCATGAACCAGTTCTGGGCATGGGAGGAGAGAGACCAACGGCCCTTAGTTGTTCTCCAAGGGTCATGATTAACAAGGTCAACGCCGGAGCAGGTTCTATAATATTGCACCAGACAGTTTATCTGGTCCATATGCAGATCATATGCTGGAGGTAACTGTGATCAGTGCAGAAGTGGTGCTGTGACCCTTTCAAAAGCTGTGCTGTGCTCTGGAAAGCAGTTCATGGGAGTACAGATACTCCGAGAGTTGCTCAGCCACCACCTTTTCCAGAAGTTTGCTAAGGGATGGAAGGATTGCAATAGGGCGGTAGTTGTCAGGAAGCTTAGGATTGCCCTGCTTCAGAACTGGAACTATCCTTACTTCCTTCCATATGACGGGAATAGTCCCCGAGCTAAGGATAGATTAAAGATGTGGGCAACGGAGAGGCAATGATGGGCGCCTTAGTTTGAGAAGTTGCAGTTCAATAAATTGAGACCAGGGCTGGAATATCAGCCAGGGCAGCAAGAAGCTCTGGACTTGGAGAACTGTCAAGGCCCTGAGATTAAACACACCCCGGTGTTGATCCGCCTCGGACCCGATAGGGATGGGGATCATGGGCAAGCCTCCCTGCTCGCTGAGACGGGAGGTAAGGGCAGAGAGGTCCGAGATGACGGTTAAGGGAGTCAGCTATGGTCTGGGGATTATTGCAAGAGATGCCATTTAGGACCATATCCGTGACACCCATACTGGAGGATCCACTAACTAAGGATTTAATGTTACTCCAGAACCTCCGCAGTCTCTGGAGCTGAGTAGCAGACTTGCGAAGTCACTTTTGCTACCCTCTAATAGCCTCTTACACTGATTCCTGAGGTGCGATATCTCTGGAATTTAGAGAGATCACTGATCCTGGCCTGAGCTCAGCATTGGTCTCTTTCACTAACTTGGTTAGCAGATTTCCATTCAGCCAGTAGGTGGTTGCTCCTCTCACCCTCCGGGTGATCATGGGTGCGTGCTTGTTCTGGATGTCACCAAAGGGTAATCGAAGCAGGAGGTTGCTACTTGTGGTGTCAGTGGCCTCCAACACCCTGGTCCAGTCAGTAGATCTTAACTCGTCCATGAACCTCTCCGGTCAAACCTGGAATAGTTTCTAACTCGAATAATTTTGTGAGGGATTTTAGAGAGGGAATTTTCCAAACACAAAACACTGGGGAGTGATCAGAGATGGAGTCCGATAGGGTACCTGAGGATATTCTCTCCGGCAGTTGGTAAGAATCCAATCCAACAGGGTACTCGAGGAACCACTAGCGGACTGCCTGGTCGGGTCCTAATAAGTTGGGTGAGGATAGGGTGGCGAAGAGATTCACATTTTTCAATATTGCCACTCTCCCAATTATGTTTGATGGTCACCCATTATAATAGTTCATTATCTCCCTATACTGCTGGACCTGGACTGTGTCTAGGAGATAGGTAAGCCCTTCTAGGCCTCTGGGAGGGATATAGTACATACCAAGTGCAGCTTTGTATCCCCTAGCAACAGAAGCCCATGAGATCTCACGGAGGGTGAACGGTGGTATCATGCGTCACCAGGAGATTTTCAGGTGGACTCTAAGTAGATCAGGATGCCCCCCCGCCCCTGGCCTGTCAAGGTGGATAAACTCGCACTCTGTTAAGGAACAGGTGAGTCAGGATAGAGGATTTAAGCCAGGTCTCAGTAATCCCAGAACATCGGGTTTCATAGGCCAACCCACGCCTCAGTTCGTCACGACTGGGTAGCAAGCTCCTGATATTCAGGTGAGCTATTCTAAGCCCTCACTCACACTCCAGGTGGGGAGGGTTGTTGGCCATTATAGCAGGTCCAGGGTTGCTGATGTCCCCGCCCTGAGCAAGACAAGGAGGGAGAGCCAGGGAGGTACCACCTGTGGGGTGGATGCCCTCGGCCCTTTACAGGTCTGATTCTCTTGACCCTAGCCACATACATAATGCATTTGATGTCAAGACTGAGGTGGTACTGTAGTGCATGACAAAGGAGGAGAGCAGGTTAGAAAAGAAGAAGTCAGTGTCGCCCAAGGGGAGGACAGCTTCCAGGTCACCTCCAGGGATGGGGGGGAGAGGTAGCCCAGAGTAGGAGGACCTAACCCTAGTGCCACCACTACAAGTGAGGTGGCCTATACTGACAGCGGACAGCAAGTCTCTGGGTACTAGAAGTAGACCGTGCTGACCTCCACTGCACCCAGCTGATGTCAAGAGGGCCAGGCAAGGCACGACAGGCCAGGTAGCCCACTCCCCAGTGGGACGGGAGACGTCACTTGGTCACTGCAGGCAGCCCCAGGCACTGTAGACAGCACGGGTCAGGGCACCCAAGGTAAAAGAAATAGCCCAAAACCAGTACTCCTCTCAGGTGGCATGGGCAGAGGATACCAACAGAAAATAGGCTATCACAATATCTCTAGAATTGAATCTGTACGGAGTCTATGAAGATCAACAATTCAGCAGTACTGTAAAATGCAAATCATCCCCTAGAAAGTACTAAGCAGCACACACAATGGTTTGTGATTAATAGCATGAAGATGTAGCAGCAGCAGTCTAAGGGGCACAACAAAGAGATGGGATGGCTCAGTACACCAGAGTTAAAGTAGCACTCAAAATGGGAACAGTTCACTTAAGGGGTAGTTAGAAGCATAGACATATGAGATCGGGATCGGTTACCATGGGGGATCAATACATGAAGGGCCTTAACACAAATCAGCGAAATACAGTTGGTTGGCTGGAATAAAAGGGAAAAAAATTAAAGAAACCACCCAGAGCACAAGTAGTCCACAGGGAATAATCTGGTCCTGGTCCGAATTAGTCAGGCACAACAGCAACAGATGCTCCAGGGGTAGTCTTATTCTTATCATGCACACAGTCCTATTTAAGTGGAGAGGAACGCCCCTGAGGCACACGCCATGCCCCTTCCAGAATCAAGTAAGGGAGATTAGGACAGGAGTAACACCCTTCTTAACATGGGGAAGGACCTCCCCTTACAGTTGATAGGATATGATGAAGTAAGCGAGGCCAGAGGCACGATAAAAGTTCCCCTCACAACAGGGAGGGTGGGTGAGCCATAAAAAACAGATTGACTGTGCCCTTCTCTCCTGCACTGGGGCAGGGACCACGTCTTCTTCCCCGCTGACTTATCCTTGAGGCCCGCGGAGCTCTCAGTAGCCCACGGCACCTCCACTGTCGAGGTGGACCTTCCAGGTGGCACGGGGCACCTCTTCAACCCTTTCCTCGGTGAAGCAGTCTCTGGTGAAATCGAGAGTCCTATTTAGGAGCCAGGGAGAGCGCCACTGCAGGCAGGGACTAATGAGGAGCCACAGCTCGCCAGCAAGTTCAAGACAAAGCCCAGGTAGAAGAAACAGAGGGAGTCCCGGAATAAGCAGAACAAATGAATGGGGGTGGCAGTCCAGGAAAAAGCAGCTCTTCGGAACGCTGCAGTGCGGCCAAAAAACAGATTGACTGTGCCCTTTCTCTCCTGCACTAGGGCAGGGACCACGCGCTTCTTCTGTCCATGTCACTAACATCTATTACTTTATGTTGGCTTTCCAGGCACTCTGGATCCCTTGACAGCAAGTCTGACACCACATTCTTTGCTTCTTTGCAGTGCTTGATTGTGAAGGCAAATTCTTGGAGAAAACGTGTCTACCTTCCCAACTTCCCAGTAGTGTTCTTCATAAAGAAAAGCCAAGTTAGTGCACTGTGGTCAGTGTATAAGGTGAATGGCTGTCCTCCAGATAACAATGATAACATTTGATCACCCACATAATTGCCAGACATTCTTTCTCAGAGGTGTGGTATTTTCGTTCTGCAGGCTGCAAGGTGCAACTACAATAGGAGACCACTTTTTTAACACCATTTTCAACCTGAAAGAGTACAGCGCCAACTACCACTTTACTTGCATCTGTGGCTAGGTGGAAGGGAAGGGTATAGTCAGGGAAGTGCACCTTTGATGCTTCGGTCAGGCTATCTTTGATTCTCTTGAAGGGTGTCTCTTGGGTGAGGCCCCAGAATCACTTTTGTTTTTTCCTCAACACATTTATTGGTTCTGCCAACTTTGCTAGATTAGGGAGGAATGGTCCATACCAGTTGCAAAGACCCACAAAACACTGAATATATTTTACTTTTCTAGGGGTTGAAAAGTGTTGGATAGATTCTGGTGTTGTAGACTCAGGACTGATTCCTCCATCTGAAATTATGTGCCCCAAAAACTTTATCTGGCACAGCAAAAAAGAACATTTTTGTGTTTTAACAGTCAGCCCATGTAGATTCAGCCTCTGCAGCATCTCTGTTAATTGGATGAGATGATTCTCTAATGTAGCTGAGTAGACTATTACGTCATCCATGTAAGCCAAACAGAACTTGCACTGTATGCCTCTCAGAACTTCATCCATGAGACGCTAGAAGATAGTTGGGGCATTCTTTAGCCCAAATGGCAGGACCATAAATTCAAACATACCATCATGTGTTGTGAAAGCCGTCTTGCACATGTCTGATGGTTTCACCGGTATTTGCCAGTAGCCACTCAGGAGGTCAAGAGTGGAGAACATTTTAGCACTAATCAATCCGTCAAATGTTTCTCTTAGGTTCTTCATTGGGTAGGCATCTCCATCAGTCATGGAACTGAGCTCACGATAGTCAACGCAAAATCTGGTAGTGTCATCCTTTGGCACAAGAACAACTGGGGATGACAAGGCTGAGGTTGAAGGCCGAATAATGCCCGCCTCTAGCATCTCTGCAAGCTGCTTGTGGATGACCTCTTTCTTTTGTGGGAAGTAGAGGTAAGGGTGACTTCTCAAAGGCTGGGCATCTCACATGTGGATGGCATGGCTAAGCATCTTAGTATGTCCCACTTACTCTGTCACCACCTCAGGGAATTATTGTAGAACTTCTTGGAACTGAGTCTTTGCCATAGTTGTGGCATTCTCCCCTCTCTCCTCGGTAGCACTGCAGATCAGTGAGGCAGCATCACATAAGATTTGCTCTGGTTCTAGCTGCAGGATTGTGATAACCTGTTCTGTGGTCCCGCCTTATATTATTGACATGAGGGTGGGCTCAGAAACTGGGGTTTTCTCTGAGATTAGGGCTACAGAACCCTGTGGTGTGGTCATCCTCTTGCTGAAGACATCAATTGTTAGTTCTAAGTCTCTGATAATGTCTATACCCAGTATCATGCCTGTCACTGAATGATCAAAGATGAGGGCATGGCCCTGCCATTTTTGTCCTAGTGCTCCAATTTTGACCTCACAATGTCCCCATGGATGATAGGCTTCTTCTGAAGCAAGCCTGACTTCCACCTCTGTGCCTTTTTGGTATCAGGCCCACACCTCTGGATAACTTCTCCATGCTGCATGTGAGATAATGGTGGAGGTTGCACCTGTGTCAACCAGACCTTGTACTGGAGTCCCTGCCAGCATGACCTTGTGATACAATAACTGTATCTTTCCTTCTTCCCTTGAATCTGCTGCTTCCCTGGTGACTGTTACAGTTTTCTGTGGACTTGCACTGGTAGCCAAGCTGGGTCCCTCCATTGGCCTGATAGCATTTGTAATGTTAGCTGCTGATCCTGCTGGTGGTTGCTGAGTACAGTTGTAACTGAGATGATTAGGGCTGTCACACTTGAAACACTTTTTTTTCCTGATGATGGTGCCACTCACTGGCCTTGGTTAGGCTGTGGCTGCCCAGTCTGATCACTTCTCCTGTCCTCTGGTGACCAGTGTGGAGGTCCCATTGGTGGGGCCCAATTGTTGAAAAGCTCAGCCCTGGATAGGTTTTGGTACTGGTTCAGGTGGTCTGCAAATTCTTGGGCCTTTAGGACAAGGTCCTCAATAGTAAGGGATTTGGTGCACACAAAATGGTTTTGCAATTCGGGTTCCAAGGTTCTTGTGATGAACTCCACTCCTTCCTCTTCTCATGCTCCAGGGTACAGACATCAGTACACCTCCCATTTGTCCAGGATAAAGTCATTAAGTTTATCTCTTGTCTGTTGGAGCCAATCTAGCTCTCTTCTGAGATGCTGCCTGTTATGGATTCTGTTGAAATATTCTAAGAAGTACAGCTTGCACTGCCTCCAATTCTGAATCTGAGTGCTCTTGTACTGCCACCACTTGCTGGTATGTCTTTGCAAGGCACCCTCCCAGTGCTGTAGCCAGTGCTCTTCAGGGATATTAGCTTGCCTGAGTACTCGCTCAAACCCTCTCAAAAAGTCTCTGAGGTCCTCTTTTGAGTCACCGGCAAAAGCAGGAAGATTATTTCCCATTTATGGTGTGAAAAGAGGGACAATAGGTGGTGCAGTATTATCTCACCGCTGTCTATATTCAAACAGGCAAGTAAATCTAGTGAGCACCAGGACCTGTGGCTATGGTGCTAAAGACCTACATAATGTAGAAACAAAATTTGTGCAGCACCCATAGCAGTCCAAAGACACACCAAACAGTTAAAAAAAGTGAAAGGTTGAATTTATTCAGACACAAGCAGCATATAGTAGACATGCACTATATCTCCCAGAGGAGAACATGCCAAAAAAAAAAACTCACTAACATTTCCCCTAGCTGCTGGTAGGCTTCATCAGAGTGATCTAAAGGATGACCTCTAGTGTTCACCTTATATATATCAACATTAATTAGACAAGCAAGTAATAGTGACATCATGATTACAAATCATTAAACCAAACAAGTGCATTATGTAAAAAAACAGGGACTGGCAATAGTCAAATTATTTTAAATCATTTGCATTATGATGACTCTTTTAAAAGTATTTCAGTATATATTAGCACCAATGGATCAAATGTATAAATAATAAAAACATCATTTAATTCTAAATATTTCTTTACAACACCTGAGTAAAAAAAGAACAACGTATGTGCTATACTTATTTAGGGACTTAAGAGCCATAATCCAGGCACATACTTAAGGTCATAGATCAATATATTAACTCATTTCACATGTCAAGATGGACCAAACAGATGCAAAAAATCACCATAATCAACATCTGAATTTCCAGGGCCTGCTACAAGAGCTTCTTTTGAAGATCTACTGTTATAGTAAGTTCTTACATAACTGCACTATCTCACTTTGAGGAAGGCTTTTGCAGGAGGCCAACACTGATAGAACTGAGTCCCAAGCAGTTCTGGGCATGACCAGGAGAAACACACCAGAAGGAGGACAGGTGAGCATCCGCAAGGAGTCCTGCTGCCTAGACTGAACTATTCCAGTTCCAAGATGGCTGCTGCACGCTATGCCTACTGAGGAGGAGAAGGTAGAAGCAGGTGTTCTAAAGGCTTTTCCTCATTTTCACCCAGCTGTAGATTGTCAGAGAGTCCTGATGGTGGAGGAGCTGGCAGCAACCTAGCAGGGTGAAGCGGCCCTTCGGGGGGATCTGAAGAAGGTAGCAGAAGGAGAGAAGTGATACATGAATGAGTACCAAGTGTGATGGTGAATTAGGTAAACCAGTGAGACCAGAGTGTAACCCAGTGCTATGGTGTATAATAAAAGAGAGTGCTCAGAAAGTGGGAGCCCTGACTATTTGATCGATGAGGAGAGTACTAAGAGTATACGAAGGAGAGACTAGGAAGAATTGAGTACTGAGGTTAGCAATTAAGAAGACAGTAAGTGGAAAGCATTGACTAGAAAATTGGAAGTAAGAAGCAATATTGCTCAAACTATATGGACAGATCTCTTAGGAGCAAACATCAAAAAGGGTGACACACCTAACTGAAAAACGAAGGTTATTGTTAATAGTAATAGTACTTTCATCCCATTTTCTCTCATTTTTATGTGTATAGAACTTTTGTGTTAAGGGAGTAGTTTACCACTTTAAAAACTATTTTCTGAGTATACCTGTACCCAACCCTTGTGGTAGTACATCACAGTGTTGTGCTACGAACCCCGCCCCAATAGATTTAAATTTCAGCTACCTGACCCTAGATACCTGTCCCCTTCTGCACATGAGTGGCATTCAGTCAGACATTTTTCACTTTTTGACTCTTGAATTATAACTTGATCGAGATGCACAGACTTGAAAAAAGAAAAGATCTAGCTGCTGCTTCACTGAAAAAGCCATGGATTATAAGGTAGCAGACATAGAACTGAAGCAGGTTCCCTAGTTAAGGAAAGGTAAAATAAGATATATATAGTGAAAATAATAACACTGTGACTCCTGTGTCTCCTGATAGATGTTGTGTGCATGTAGAAGGGAAGAACTTACATGCAGAAGAAAATGGAGACTTGAAAGGACATACAAAAGCTGTATGAACTGCACAAGTTTTATGACCTGCACAAGAGCAGTAAGAGGAAGATATTAGGTAGCTTTATTTATATTTATAAGCACTTAAACAAAACATGCCAATACACATAGAGTGATTGTTTTTTTAAAAAAAAAAAGGGAAAGAAATTTTCTACGGATAGTTTTATCTTTTTTAGGTGCCTGCAAGAGACTATGGAAAAATAGGTGGGCAGAAGCCAAATTATTTTCCTGCATCACTGGAGCAACTTAACAGAAATAAAACTGTGAAGCCAACTAAGATAACTAAGACACTCAGGAAGAGATTCCAAAGGGAATTGAGGCCTGGACTTGATAAATTCTTATATAGTCCTTTATTTAAAATTAGTATTAGTCTCATTTATTTGACCTGTGATTTGATTTTACGTGGATATTTCTGTACAGGTTTTTTTAAGTACGGTGAATCTACGTGGAATAAATAGTTGTTTGTTTACTAGCGTAATAAAGGGGTAAAAAGGAATAATGATGACTAGACTATTGAAAATGTATTTAGTTCACCCCTGCTGCAAGCGGGCGAGTAAAGGACATTGTGCAGACGTACAATAGTGCATAAGCACCTGCTTGAGGGGAGCTGTAGCCATTATTGCTGTGGCTCTAGTGAATTGGGGTATTTTGACCAGCTGTTTTAACGTGAGCCCTGCCTCCAGTCCACCACAGGAAACAGAAAGACAGCTGGTAGTTCTCAGGGATTCTCCCTGAACTACAAACACCAGCTAGTAATTTTAAATACTTATTTGGCTCTGAAATGCTTGTGCCTAGGCTACGCATGAGTAGCACATGCACAGAGGGAGCTGTTTATACCTTTTAAAATGCAACTTTTGTTGCGAGTCACTGTGATCCCAGCCTACCTCTTCCAGGTCGGGTGCTGTATTTAGTTCACCCCTGCTGTGAGCATGGTGAGCGCATGCAGATTGCGCAGTGTCATGCACAGAGATGTGTGCAGAGACATGCACATCAGCGTGTGTTTGCTGTGTCCACTGTGGACATCTGGGACCAGGCTACATACCATAAAAATTAGGTAACAGTAATATAGTTGTACAGCTGACATAAACATGGAGAAGGAGGGGATGTATTGCTGTTCTGTGTGTAAAATGTTTATAGCTGGTGAACAGGTGACACAATTTGTTTGCAATAACTGTGTGCTGATAGATGTCCTAAGGAATGAAATCAGTATCCTTCAACATAGGTTGAAGGCAAAAGATGAAATCAGTGTGCTAGAAAAATTTATTGATTCCGTTGTTAATTTGCCAGAGCAAGACTGGCCATCCCCACAAAAAATAGTACCAGACGTAGCTATTAATAGCACATATAGGGAGGATGTAGTAGAAGAATGGAGCACAATTCAAAAAGCACCAAAAAAAGGGAGAAGGAATATTGGTGGCTCAGGAAGCATACCCCTGTGTAATAGCTTCAAATACTAACAGAGCCTAGTACAGCCTCTAATCCTAATTACCTAAGTGAGCTAAAGCCATTAAATTAAATTAGCATACCATCAGCTATTACACCTAAACAGCAGGATATGGATACATTGAGGGGAAGGGGAGGTTCATGCCATGTCACATGTGATGTCCTAGTGGTGGGTGACTCAATTTTAAGAGCTACAGATCAGATCCTGTGCAGGAAACAAAATGAGCATACTACAGTGAATGTCCTCCCAGGGGCTGGCATAGGGGATATCAGGCAACTCCTTCCACGATTACTAGATAACACAAAAAAAAATTAACTGTACTACATGTAGGAGTAAATGATGTAGGGAAAAGAAGTATGGTAGATATACCGCAAGATTTTGAATTTGTGGGGGCAGCAATTCAGGATAAGGGATGTGATATATTGATATCTGAAATTTTCCCAGTCCCTAGGGTTAGTACTGGCAGAAATAATGTCATAAGTCAGCCAAATTGTTGGCTGAGAAGGCGGTGCTATAGGGAGAGACACACCTTCATCAAACACAAGGAACAGTTTCAATACAATGAAGTATTTTCTCCAGATGGCCTACACCTAAGTAAAATGGGGAAAAGAATACTGGCACACAAATTAAGGGCATCAATTGACCACCATTTAAACCAGTAATGAGGGAGGGTGAAGGGCAGGCATCCACATATAACAGAGAAAATCCATTCACAATTACAAACCTACAACATCTTAACTGTTTGCTACTGAATGCCAGAAGCTTAACAAATGCATTTGATGAATCAAGATACACCCTGGATAAGAACAAAATTCATATCTGTGCCATTACAGAAACCTGGTTGGATAGGGGAGATGTCTGGGACAAACAGATCCCTGGATATATACTATACTCCAGGGACAGGGCTCAAGCTAGGGGAGGAGGAGTAGCATTGTATATATCCAATAAATTAACATCCGAGCAAGTGGATACCAGCCATTGGGACACCCTTGAATTAATCTGGACCAGGCTCACCCCTACAAAAGGGCCTAAGATAGACATAGGAGTGGTATATAGACCCCCTCATACCTACTCCCTGATGATATGATACTCTTAGGTAACCTAAACCTATTATAGCAGGGACAAATTGTATACTTCTGGGGGATCTAAATTTGCCAGGTATTGACTGGACTAACCTTACAACTAGTTCTGCTACAGAGTATCATTACATGGAACTCTTTAGCCTAGCAGGGCTACAACAATATGTGACTCAAGGAACCAGAGGAGATCACACTCTGGATTTAGTCCTCTGCAATATGAACAAAGCTGTACAGAGTTGTACAGTCACCTCTCCACTAGGTTCAAGTGACCATAATATGGTCAACTTTACCCTATTAAATGATACAGGTAACATCAAGGGGGACGCTACC
Organism: Neoceratodus forsteri; assembly: GCA_016271365.2. Lineage (NCBI taxonomy): Eukaryota > Metazoa > Chordata > Ceratodontiformes > Ceratodontidae > Neoceratodus > Neoceratodus forsteri. The sequence goes on along the minus strand of CM028132.1, from coordinate 960,908,021 downwards.
ATTTACAATTACAGTAAGGCTGACTGAAGTAGCATGCGTAGAGACTTGACAACATGGGCATGGGAAAATGAGTTTAAAGACCTCACACTGAACCAGATATGGGAAACCTTTGAAAGTAAAATCAGCATATTAGTTAATTGATATGTACATTGTAGCAAGAAATATAACAAAATAAAAACAACACCTGCATGGATGACAGCAACAGTAAAAAGGTGTATCAAATGAAAAAATAAGGCGTATATAAAGGCCAAAAAAAGAGGTCATGCATCTTGCTGGGGTACATACCATGAATACCTTAAACAAGTGAAGAAAGTGATTGCACAGGCCAGAAAGAAGCACGAGCCACATTTAACTAGTAAAGTCAAGGATAACCACAAATCATTTTATTCCTATATAAATAATAAAATGGAAGTGTGTCAAAAGCATCAGCCCACTAAAGAGTGATGATGGCTCAACTGTTACTGAAAATGACCAAATGGCCACATGTTTTACTAAATGTTTCATATCAGTTTACAATGACAACTCCAGTAATACTAAAAATCACTTATCAGGAAAGGGTCAGCCCTGTCCAGTTATTGACCATAGTAATGTCAGGGAGAGATCACTCAAATTAGATCCTAAGAAAGCTCAAAGATTGGATGGGTTGCACCCCAGATTTATTAGGGAGACAGTGAATGAGCTGACTGGCCCAATTATAGCAATCTTTCAGACTTCTTTGGCACTGGGTGAGGTGCTAGATGTATGGAGACTGGCAGATGTAGTCCCCATACATAAAAAGGGGCCAAAACATGAAGTGAGTAACTATCGGCCCATCAGCCTGACAGCTGCTTTGGAGAGGGCTATGGAGGGGATTATAAAGGACTTCATGGTCCAATACATGCAGGATAGGGGGAACATCGACCACTCTCAGCACGGCTTTGTCAAAGGACGCTCTTGTCAGACAAACCTTTTAGAGTTTTGTGGGAAGGTCAGTAAACTACTGGAAGAGGGAGGGTCATCTTCTTGGATCTCTCAAAAGCACTTGATAAAGTTCCACATGGGCAACTAATTAACTCTCTCTAATGCAGCATGATATCCCAGGCAATATTACTAAATGGATTGCTTCTTGGTTGAATGATAGGAAGCAGAGAGTCTGTATTAGAGGCACTTACTCAGATTGGTCCTGGGTCACCAGTGGGGTGCCCCAGGGTTCTGTCCTGGGGCCAGCCTTGTTTAATATTTACATATCATCTATGCAACCTGAGGAGGAGATTTGGGTGTCCAAATTTGCTGATGACACCAGTCTAGGACTACCAGTAAACAGTAACAAGGATGCCAATACACTACAAAAGGCTTTGGGTGATCTGGAGGAGTGGGCAAGAATGCATAAACTTACTTTTAACGCTGACAAGTGTACTGTTATGCACCTGGGTTCCAAAAATCTTAAGTATAAGTATAGACTAAATGAAATTACACTATGGGAAGTTATGGATGAAAGAGACCAGGGAGTCAGAATATCAAATGATCTTAGTAGTAAGATACAGTGCAACCAAGTGGTTAAAAAGGCAAGTGGTATCCTAAACTGCATTAGATAACACATAAAGAGCAGGGATAAAGAGATTCTTGTACCTCTCTATTCTTCCCTGGTTAGACCACATATGGAGTACTGTGCACAGCTGTGGGCACCAGGATGTTAAACTGAAATAAGAGCACTGTAGAGGGTACAGAGAAGGGCAACTAAATTAATTAGAGGGGTACAAAGTTTGGAATATGAGGATAGACTGGAGAAATTGGAAATGTACAGTCTGGAGTATCATAGGCTCAAAGGGGGTATATGTTTGGTGTATAAAGCCTTTTCAAACCCTGATCTCTGGGACATGTTAGACCTGGATACCAGGGACCAAAGCTATAACACAAGGGCACATCCCCTACAAACCACAGGCAAAAGATACCATAACAATAGAAAGAGATGCTGGTTCTTGGTAAGAATACAAAAGGTTTGGAACAGAGGTGGTGGCCAGTAAAACCTGTGACAAATTTAAACATAAGCTGGATAAACACTTAAACAGTAATAAAATAAGGGGGTGCTGATAAGTGGCTAGCAGTATGGACTATATGTCTTCTTTGCTCTGAACTACCTATGAAACCTATGAAAAGGAAAATGACAGCAAATCCTATATGCTATAAAAATAAGAAAAAGAGTACAAGAAAAATTGCAGAAAAAAAGGACAAAGAAAACTGAACAGAAGATAACTAGTTATATCTTGGCTCCAGGAAGCCAAATCAATTTGGTTGGGAAAAGGGAAGATTTAAGGAGACAAAGTTTGTCCCTACCCCTTTAAGCTCATCACCCATAAAAAATTGTTTAGAAAATCAGCAGCAGCCCATTGTTAATGACCAATCCCTAATGAAATCTATTAGAGTACTAGAATCAGGAACAGATAAAATACTGAGTGGGGAAGAGAAAGATTGTGGGAACCAGCAGAAACATATAGAAGTAGAGGTACATAATAAGAAACAACCTGGTATCCAAACAGTAAAAGAAAACAAGATAGGTGAAGATAAATCAGATGGTAGTGAGCTAGCTGAGATGGAGGACCAATATATTAATTTAAATATTAAACAAAGGGATAAATGCATCAGAGATGTTTCATGTCAATGCCCCAGCTCTTCATTCCTGGGGACTTTGAGGCTTTTCTCATACCATATATGCGGAGACCTAAATTAGATCCACCTACCTGTTTTCCCCCAGACATTCCACATATACTGCAGGACAGCTCAGAAGGGAATAAAAAAGAAAGACAAGAGATGGTTGAAAATGAAAGTATCGTAGTAAAAGAAAGCACTCATAATGACAAATCAACCACTGAAATACTAAAGGAAATAAGGAATGGGATCCTTTTAAATAATAAGTTGCTAATTAATTGTACTACATTACTTAGTGCACAGGTGACTAAAGTAGGAGGAAATGAAATCATAAATCTTGAAATGATGAAGGAAATAAAAGGAAAGGACAAAGTTAAGGAAAATAAGGATAGAATAAGGACAGCAACAGAAACAGTTGGGAATAAAGAAGTAAAAGAAATAGAACAATTAGTTCAAAACCTACAGAAGAAATGGTGAAGTAGAAACACTGAAAACAATAAATGTATAATGAAAACAATGACAGACAGAGAAGGAAAGAGAATTAATAAAGACCAAATTGGGGAAAAAAAGACAAAGAAAAAGCAAATGAAAATATAAATGAGAAAAATTTAGAAATGGAGGAAGGAGGTATAATTAAAAAATGCAAAATCATAGAAGAAGATACAGTGGCAAGGCAAAAACAGATTGAGAAGGAAATAATGATAGATAAGAGCAATACTGAACAAGGGACTGAGACACAAGGTAAATAAAGTCAAATAGAAAAGGGAGAGAGATTGCCAACAGTTTTCTTGAAAGGTTTGCCCAGAGTAAAAAATTAAAATCAGGTAACATCAAAACTGGAAGTATATAATGTGTGTAACGGTATCACGGGAAATATATTTGCATGGAATGATATAGGGTCAACCTATAGATATCATGGAGGAAAAGAAAATGGATGGATCTGTTTGGTACTAAAAAATAAAATTATTAGGAAAAAACTTCTTGAAGCTAGAGATCAGCTTTGAGAGTTAGGGATAAAAGCAGATTCAACAATACCAACTGAGAAATCAAATGAAAGGGATGGAAAAGTTAATAATTGTACAGGTGAAAATGGTAAAACACCAAAACCAAGTGAAAAAATCCAGCAAAGAATATCCAACTATATGAAACCGGTAATGAGTAAACATCCATTGTCAACAGAGCCAGAATATAGAAAAACAACAAGAGGCCGGCAACAAAAAGGACTCAAAATAAATAACCAGTGTGATTTTGAAAGAAATGCAAATTGCTGAAACATCTTTTGAAAAAGAAAGTACTTTTGGAAGCAATGATGTGAATAAGAGGGAAGAGGAAAGTGTACTCTATGTGATAGATGACACTTTATATAAAGAATGACTGGAATACCGGAAAAGTGTTCCTATAGAGCAAAATATGTCTGTCATGAGCTGGAATATAGCCAGGGCTATGGGAAAGTTTAAATACAATGGTTTGTTAAAGTTTTTGAATGAAATGCATATAATTATGTTACAGGAGACCTGGGCAAACATACTAGATGATTGTTATCTGGAAGGTTATCAAGGGTGGCACATCCCAGCAAAAAAGCTGAGTAAATATGGGAGACCAGTGGGCAGGATAAGCACATTTATAAAAATGCTTCCTGGAATGGTATGTAAATGTATATGGAATGATGATAACTTCTATATCTTGGTTATAGAAGTAACATGGGAAAACAGGGAAAATGGTTGCTGATGAATGTGTGCTTCCCCCCAGATACTGCTGAATCACCCATTATATGATGCATTTAAAAATATACAAGGGTAACTGAACAGCTGCAGACACAATTCCCAGGAATTATGATAATTGCTGGTGGAGATTATAATTTAAGATTAGGTAAAGAACAAGAAGATAGAAAAAAAATGGAATTTGGATGATGCATTTTCAATCCCTATTAGAAATTTGTGTGATATAAAAAAGTAGAGCAGGAGATTGTTTCCTGACAGAACTATGTAAACAATTTACGCATCCTAAATGGGAGATGCAGTGGTGACAAAACTGGAATGTGTACATATGCTTACCAAAGTAGAATGAGTTTATTGGACTATGTAATAGTGGATGTATATTCATATAAAAAAATGCAAAAAATTGAAATTATTAATAATTGGGATAATGATCATAGACCAATTCAAATTTATTTGAAAAGTACACTTGAAATATCAAAGGAACATACATATAAAAGATTTTGGGCAGATCAGAATATGGAAATAAGAAGGAACAAAAGAATACAATGGAATAAAGTCAATATGGAACAACTCAAAGACTATATTAACTCAGAAGAAATAAATAGATTAAAACAGAAGTGTATGATAACATTAACAAATAGCTTAAACGCCAATGTTTCAGAAAGACAAACAAAGAAAGTGTTTATAGGTTACCAGCTATTAGAAGAAACAATATATAAGGAGCTAGAAAAACAGCAAAAAAAAGGGAGGAATAAGAAAGCTTGCTATGGGGCTAATTGGTTTGATGATGAATGTATTAAAATGAAAAAATTAATACAACAAATCGGTAGAAGAATAACTAAAATAAGTAATATGGAAGACCAAAACTCCCTAAGAATTGTGAAGGCAGAATATAGAATTCTGTTAAAAAAAGAAAAAAATATAATTATGACTTATGGTGTAAGTTACAAACTGCCATACAAGCAAAATGTGGTAGTGATTTCTGGAAATTAGTGGCACATGGAATGGATGACATAAGGTATAATGTATTGGCGGTCATACCACAAGAAACCTGGAGACAATATTACATGACAATTTTTGATAATAAATACCTGTACTAAAAAGATGAAATTGTATCAATATATAAATAGGAAACTCTAACTGGCTAGAAATTACAAAAGAGGAAATGATGTTTGCAATACAAAGTCAAATGAAAAATAAAGCAGCAGGAACAGATAATATGGGTGCAGAATTATACCAAGTGGATATTGACTGGTGGGTAGAACTGCTGCTAAAACTACATAAAAATATAGTAAAATATATGATACTCCCTAAAGGTTGGAACAGTGTGGTAATATTGCCAGTGCATAAAAAAGGCCCAGTCTCATTACTAGAAAATTACAGGCCAATAACTCTATTAAATATTAATCAAAAGATTTTGTCAAGAATAATACTAAATAGAATCTTAATATGGATGGAAAATAATAGTATATTATCACAATTTCAAGCTGGAGTTTGCAAAGGACATTCTACCACTGATCAGATATTCACATTAAGATATATTCTTGATAAGCATGTTGGTGCAAAAAAAAGAAAAATCTATACTGCATTTATTGATATTAAATCAGCATTTAATACGGTTAACAGATTAACACTCTGGAGAATGCTAAATGATTTAGGAATGGATAGTAAATTATTAAATATTATTAAGTTACTACACAAAGATAACAATCTGGTGATACAATACAATAAAGAAGGAGAAACGAGTGAAAAAATAGATGTAAAGTGTGGAGTAAAACAAAGTTGTATTCTTGCTCCAACCCTTTTTAATTTGTACATCGATAAGATAGTAAAATATCTGAAAGAAGTGGATACTTTTGCACCAGAAATAGATGATCTAGATGTACAGATATTACTATATGCAGATAATGTGGTATTAATATCTCAGACACCTCTGGGTTTGAGAAGAGCAGTTACAGCCACAGTAGAAACTTTAAATAAACTAGATATGAAATTAAATCAAGCAAAAACAAAAATAGTGGTATTTGGAATTAAAAACAATAAACATAAATGGAAAATTATGAATTTATAGATAAAAGAAGTTAATGAGTTTTGCTACTTAGGTGTTATATTCTGTGAAAATTTAAAATGAAAAAGACAAATAGAAAAAATAATGTGAATGGCATAAAAACATTAAATGGCATTAGGCACTTCACAAATAGAATGGGAGGAAACTCATTTATCGCTCAATGCAGATGTCTAAAAGCTAAAGTGAATGCTCAAGTCCAATATGGAGCACAAGTGTGGGGTGTCACAGGTAACACTGGAATATTGGAAATAATTCAAAATAAATACCTCAAAAACCTGTTGGGACTCCCAAAAAGTGCTTCAGGTGCTGGAGCCAGAATAGAAACAGGAAAATGTTCAATTCATGCCACAACTGTAAAAAAATATATAGCATATTAGAAAAAAATCATAACTGCACCCAGAGAAAGTCTTATTTACAAATGTTGGGTAAATACAGTAAAAATAGATAATACAACTGAAATAAATTGGTTTAATAAATTAAACCAAGAACTAAACAAAGCAGGGATGGATTACAACTATATCCTGGGACACTCGGGAGGTATGAGAAATCTATTTGTTTTTATCCAAGAGGCGATACAAAGAATAGAGGATATGTCAAAACAGGCTGATTTCACAAAAATAAGGGATTCATGGAATAACTACCAGCTGAAAAGGATAAAAAAAAACTTTGAAGTGGAGACTTATCTGTTAAAATGCAAAAATCAAGGTCATCGAAAAGCATTAACCAGACTAAGATTTGGCATATTTGAAAGATGGAGAAAGGGAACATGGGACATTACACAACAGAAGTGTGCCCAGTTTGCAATAAGACATTGTTATCCAGTATACATTTGATTTTTGAGTGTGAAATATTTAACTCCATAAGAAAAATATATATTGCCCAGTGCTTCCAAAATGATGAAGCATTGAGCAATATAGAACAACTTGAAAAGGTACCGAACTACAGTAGACCAAATAAGATTTTTGCATTTGCAAGCTTTACACATAAAATAGCATGTAAACTGAAATGGAATATTTGAATAAAATAAGAGATGACCCTGTTGTAAGCAGAACATAATAAATCAGTATATACATGTCTACCCACATATCCTGTACTTTAATATTAGATATCTACAATGATGTTTTGATGTCTTTTAATCTTTTTAATTTTTGACATTGTATAAAATGTATTGATTTTAATTGTCTATGTATGTAACAAAATCTCTTGTTTTTTTATAAATATTTACAAATAAAAAAGTTGATTGATTGTTTGAAGGGGAACCAAATCTGACATGGCCAGAAGGGAGTTATGAGAATCATCTCTGCCCCTTCCAACTGGAGCTTGAGTACAACCCTCTGGAGGAGTGAGAAAGGAGGAAAGGCATACAGAAACCTCCCCTTCCAGGAGAGGGACAATGTGTCTCACCAGAAAATGACAGGCCCAGGATAGAGCAAGCAGAAAAGCTGCAGTTTTGCATTGGGTGGGGCAAAAAGATCTAACTCTGGACAACCCCACCTGTCAACAAGATCTTTGACCACCATGGTCAGAAGGTCCCACTTATGAGCCCGTGACTGGGAGTGGCGGAGACTGTGTGCTAATACATTTTGAACACCTGGAACATATATGGGCAAGAGCACCAGACCATGCTCAATGGCCCATTACCAGACTCTCATCACATCCTGACACAGGGGTAAGAGTGAGTCCCCCCTCCCTTGTTGATGTTGGACACTCAAGAAAAATGAAAATAAAAAAGCATGGCAAGCATGAGTAATGGTGGTTAACTGTAGCTGCAGCATCTGCTAAGGTACGACATGCATAGGTTGACTGCAGGAAAGCAACTAAGGCAGGTGTGGGGGACCCCCTGCCTTTATAGGCTAGGCTGACATCAGTGGCTGATGTCAGAGGTGGGTGGTCCCCCATGGTAGACTGCTAGCTAGAAAGTTTTCCATGTGGTCCTGGTGTCTGGCAGCTCAGTCCTACTGGTGCTGGCCTGCTGCAAGAGCCTTCCTTGAAGTAAGGTCAATGGAGTCCCGGTGTGGAAAAAGACATTACACTGGAGGCTTGACTAGTGTGCCTCTGATGGAATTGGGAGGGATCTAAGTGGCCAAAAGGGGTGTCAGACAAGGAGCAGCTGAGTGCAGGGCTAGTCTCTAAAGGGACTGGTGTGGTTGATTAAGGAATAAGAATTAAAATGAACACGGCGTTAAACAAAAAGTTTTAAAAATTGTTTTTAAATTCTGTGTACAAAATATGCAAACTAGCTGCATGAACACATAAGTCAGTGTCCTGCATAAATCCTTCTACTTATCCTTGTGGAGGACAATGACTGTCTTGCATAACTTTATAGATGTATTACTGTTTAATCCCACAACTTTTTCATAAAACATCAGTGTTAAACAATAAATTCATACACATTGAAATTGCTAAAGTGAACACTGAGTTAAATACGTAAAAAAAAAGTTTTAAAACATTTACAAAAAAAGTGTGCATATACTGTGCATGTTAGCTGCATGAACACATAAGTCACTGTCCTACATAAATTATGTCAATTATCTGTGTAGAGGCCAATGAATGGTTTACACATCTACTGTATATAGATACATTACTATTTAATCCAACAGGTTTCTCATGAAAAAGGCAGTCTTACCCAATAAGTTCATACACAATGAAAATATTAAAGTGAACTCTGAGTTAACTACATAAAAAGAAAGTTGTAAAACATTTCTAAAATATTGTGTATAGATTATGTAAATTAGCTTTATGAACACATAAATCGCTGTCCTGCATAAATTATGTTAATTATCCTTGCAGAAGCCAATGGATGGCTTACATACTAGTATCTACATATACTTGTAGATATACTGTTACTTTATCCCACAAGTTTATCAGAAAATGGCAGTGTTACCCATTAAATTCATGCACAATTAAAGTACTGAAGTGAATGCTGAGTTATTGCCTAAGGCCAGCAAACATACTGCAGTCAGTCTGAGCTCTGAGAGGGCTACTGGGGGCTTGGCCATTCTCCACCTATCACAGTTTCAGAATACCCCATCACCACCCCAGTTCTACACATTCTCCCCCTTTCTGCTGCTTTTGGCTTTGGAACACTTGACTAATCAGAAGGCTGAAAAATGCAAGGTGGAAGTGAGTTTTCTTGGGCAGCTTGTAATTTCTCTTAGCAGTTTCCTGTGCTGTTGGTTCCACTTGTGTGATGCTGTTCAGTGCTTTGTTTCTCTGCCTGAAGGGGCTGGTAGAGATGTTTCACAACACTCACAACTTGTTCCTGTATGTGGCCAGCCATGACAGTATAACATAATCAGGTAGATAGTAAAGGGAGTAACAACAAATGAGGTAAACAGTCGAAAGTGAAGAACTATAAAAAAAACAATGTGCTCAACATTAAAATAGTTACATAAATATCATAAGAAAGTAAGAGGAAACAATGTTAATTAGGACTTAGAAACTGAGGACAAATTAGAAGTGCAAAAAAAAAACAATACTGAGGAAAAAGCAGGGCGACTAAGGAGGTTCTGACAGAGAAAGGTTATATACTGCCCTCATTATACGTTTGGGCCAACATTTTCAAAGGAGATGCATGGCGCATCCCTGAAACTGCATGGAACCACAATATTTGAAAGGGAGAGATGCATCATGCATTTCTGAATGTGCGATCGTGCAGAATATAATGTATGTAGTGCAAAAAAAGGGGGCATGTACATGAATATGCCATGCATTCGTATATTCAGCCAAAATGTGCGGCGCATCCACTGTGCATCTCAGACATGCTTTGCATGAAGTTAGGCATGTCAAGGGATGGCCTAAATCAGCTGGCCACCCACAGGCAGGCTGCAAAACAGCAGACAGAAGACCCTGAGACAGCACTCAGAGGTGCACCAGGATGTGCTCCAGGCAGCCATACACAGCAGTCATGCCAGGACAGATGTACGCAAAGCCACAGGTGCCAGCACACCATTGGCACCTCCCAGAGAGCAATCCCCCACACCATTCCCAGGATGTGGACACCCAGCTGTCATATGCCAGTGCTGTCAGGTGCCCACCAGCAGAACAGATGGCCACACTGCACCACAAGTACCAGGGGCCATGGCCTGCACCCATGTGGCCTGCAGGGTGCCACCCAGTGGTGGCATGTACCCAGGGTGACATCTGGGGTAGGGGTTCCCAGGTAGCCTGGTGGTACTAGTGGCAGCATGGCACAGGCCAGGGACTGGCCTGTGGCAAACACCCACAGTGGTGCACCATAGGTGCACACCAGTGAGACCCACCCACTCGGGTACCAGGCCACCTTCTGCACAATGCCATTCCTTACAGTTATCACCATGTTCCTGTCATATGGGGGGAGGGGCATTGCAGGTGACTGTATGCTGCATATGAAGCTGGTGTTTCACATACATGTGGTATACCAATCAGACTGTGTCACCCTATGCCATCCCCTGTTGCTTGTCCAGGTGGGTCCCTGTAGCCACTGTCCAGGTGGGCTCCCTGTACTGCAGTCCAAACCTGTACATGGCTATAGGTAATAGCACTGTACCCAGGCCAATTCGGTCCACCCACCCACACACACACAAACATTCCATCACACCTGCCTGCTAGGCTGCAATATCTCCTGTTCACCTTTGTGGAATGGTGGGGAAGCCCTACAAAGCTGAAACTGTGCATGCCTTGGGCATGCAAATGGCCTGCATACATTCCAATAATGAGTTGCGCATGTGGGAAATGGGCTCGGAATGTGCAGTGAGGACATTTGCATATCCAAGCTGAATATTGCAATTTTGCACAAGTGGCTTTGCATCGCACATTTCCCTATGCTCTGCACAGGTCCTGGGTCACCTGCCATGCCATGCATCTCCCACTGCGCAATCATGCATGTTCGAGATATTCAGCCAGACATGTGTGATCACATCTCATGGCACGAGTTTTGAATATACCATTATTTTGTGCTGGCACATCTCAGTTGCACGGTGCAGGCACTTGTGTGTTTCAGCCTGAGACTTTTGAATATGAGGTTTATCAAAAACAAGGAACTAAACCACAGCTTCACTAAAATCATTGTGCATGATTTTCTAAAGGGAACAAAGGGAAATAAACATAGGTGACCAGATATTAAATCTGTATACCAATATCATGGTGGGATTTTCAAAGGATGAATTTGTATCGCGTTTAAGAATAATGCAATGTGATTATATACAACTACACATAAAGAGGAAATGCAAGAAACTGAGGTGGTTCTTGATTCTACACTATGGTGAAAGAAGAGACCACAAAGAAACAGCACAGAAATAAGGAAGGTGAGGATTATAATAAATATGTAAACACAAATAAAATAAACATAAGGAAGGTAAACACATAGGAACAAGACAACAATGCATCATCAAATATATTAAAACATTAGAAACTGTTCGCTCAGGGGCATGGTGTGGCCACCAACAAGATGGCAGCTTAATCTCTGCACTCTCTCCGTGGCTGATTGTAATCCATGGTTGGCCGCCCTAATCCTGGGGTATCGTTCTTTGAGAAGCTACAAGTTATTGGGTAACCCCCTCCCAACCATCCAGTGTGATTATTTCATGATTACACCATTTATTTTCTGCTACAGAAGCGCCAGTTGTCCGTGAGTTGTTCTGGATACTAGGCCGTGCAGGCCTCCTGTCTAAGTTCTGTCCGTTGTGAGTGGTTTGCAGGTTGAGCACCTGGGAAGCCCTACAGTATACGCTGCAGGTTCAGGGACGTGATCCTACTCCTCATTACCCGAAATGGCTTTCTCGGCTCCACCTATGCCCGCTGTACCACGGCTCAAGAATGTGGCCCCACCTGAGTCTGCTTCAGTGGGGGACTCCTTGCAGTATATCACCCACATGCTAGAGGCCCTTCTGTCCAGGGTAGGTGGTATAAATGCAGCACTTTCTGGAACAGCGGCTGATATCAGGAAACTGGAGGATCACATGAACATTGAAGAACAAAGGACAGAAAGCCTTGGGTTACAGTATAATAAAGTGTGGCAGCATTTGCAAGACTATCATCACTTTGGGAGTGCACTGAAGATCAGGAAAATTGGGGGTGCTGGAACAACATTCGAATCATTGGTGTCCTTGAAGGCTCCGAAGGCCAAAATATGGAGAGATTTTTGAATGACACTGTCCCACTCATGTTAGGCGAGCAATGGGGGGGGCCCAGTGGAGGCTGAAAGGGCTCACAGGCTGGCCTCGAGGCGGGAGTGGTCTGGGCAGTCACTGAGGCCCATCATAGCCTACTTACTCTGTTACTCAACTAAAGAAAGGATACTAAGAGTCACTGGGGACCTGGGAAAGATCCATTGGCAAGGAGCGCACATCTCTTTCTACAGGAATTTTTCCCAAGGGACTGCTAGTCGCCGCAAAGCTTTCCTCCCTATTAAAAAATATCTTCAAAGCCACAGTTTTCATACAGATATAAAAACCTTACCATGCTGCAGGTTTCAAGGGAGGGAAGAGAACTTGTGGCTACTCACCCTGGTGAGATTGAGAGATGAGTCTCCAAGTTTTGGCCTACTTTTCCTCCCCCAACTACATCTCCCAGAAGGTTGTGGGAACCCAGCAAGACATCACCTCCCACAACGAACCAAAGTTCAGGGATGTTGGCTCCTGGAGAACATAATTCTGGATAAACTGGTCCTGCCTATAATGATTTCCCCAGCCCTAAAGGCTCCACCTCAGCTGTCTCTCCTATTACCCCTTCAGCAGCTTCACCCCTTCCCTCAGGAAACCTGCCGCTGCCTTCTCGTAGCCTGGGCTCCACTCATCACCACAGACAGCGCTCCAGGAGTGGCCAACATCTTTCTCTTGACCAACAACTTGCTGCACTGCCAGCTAAGGTCCTGAGGGATGACCCTCTGCGATGACGACCATCCCTGCTTTTCAACGATGCCATGGACAACATGGACACTGGGCAATCCCAGGATTGGGCAGACATCCCAGAATCGTCCCTTGTTGAGGCTATAGAACTGTCTGTTCCAGTAAAACCTGGCCTTAAATCTTATACCGCTGCTTTAGTGTCAACTCCTTGCAGCCCAACAGAGGTCTCACCAGTGGCCCTTCCTTCCACAAATGGTCCTTCAGATTGAACTTGAACTTATTGTTATGACTATACCCTTTGGGGATAATATTAAGCCCTTGTCTAAGATAACTGGGTCTAAGCAATGTGTTCCAGTTGCTTGTGTAGGGTGGGTGGTTGGGGCTGATAAATCATGTATTTTGGCATGTTTTCCTAACCTGTCTCTTTGCAACCCATCCCCCTCCCTTGGACCCCCCATTAGTTCAGGCCTGGAGATCCTGTCTCCCCTGCCTTGACCCACTTTTCCCTACTATTAATCGTGTCATCCGGGGTCTGACCTCAGACTTCCTAGTAGACATTTCTTTAGTGTCAGGTCAACCTGGTTACAGGACTACTCCCTGGGGATGTGGCATTTAGACTTTAATTAACACTTGTCAGTTGCACACAGTTCCATCCCAGGTAGGGTCATCCAGGCAGCATCTTTTTTTGATCTATTCTTAGCGCCTCCACTGCATGCCACCATATATTCTGCAGCACGATTTCCTTCAGGCCGACTGCTACTAGTATCCTCATATAACCTGCATCGGCAATGTAGCCAAATTTGTATTTCAGCTGGGGGGTTTGGCCCCCCTCACCTCCCACCTTGCCCATTTCCCCAGGTCCCATCTACCTTGTCCACCTTCCTCCCCCCCTCTCCTTTTTTTACTTCCCCCTCCTCCCCTGGTATCATGGAACCTGACCCTGGGGAGTATATTAGCCAGGGAAGAGTTCAGTTCCCTTGGACTGCTATTTAACCTTCCCCCTGTGGATGCTGGAGTCGGCGTAGCTGAGGATTTCCATAACTTTTGGAATCCTCTTTCGCTCTGAGCTCTCCACCCTCAGCGTGTTTACGCTTATGTTGTTTACCTGTTATTAGCTTTACGTTAATCCTGGTTCTGCATGACTGTAGTGAACAAGGCTTGTTGTTGCTATACTGTTTACACTTGGAAACTGTATTCATTGTTCTCTCTTCTCTACAGGTTGAAGTTTGTTTTTCTATCTTAACCAAAAAAAGATGATTGCTCTGGTTTGTTCTGAATCAACAGCTCATTGTGTTTATACTTTCCCATGCATGAGCGTGGAATCTCACCCATAGCACATTCAGGCCTTAACCTTCTCTGGTGTGGACACCCCCCATCACCTGACTGTACATCTGGTGGGTAAGTACCTCTCACCTGTTATTTTGCTTGAGCACCATGGCTACCTCCTTGACTCAAGGGGTACAGCTAATCTCCTGAAATGTTAAGGGACTTAACCACTCCGTTAAGCATACTAAGGTACTGCAATATCTACGTTCCCTACATGCAGATGTAGCGCTCCTCCAGGAGACGCTCCTTACTAGCAAGTCTGTTCAGTGGCTCAAGAAATCATGGGTTGGTAAAGTTCTGGCGAGTTCAGCCATCACCAAGTCCAGAGGGGTTTCCATATTAATATGCTGCTCTTGCCCATGGGAGGAGGAGGACATCCGAACTGACTCTCAAGGTCATTGGGTAGTCACCAGACTTTCCTTCCCTGGAGGCCAGCTGCTCTTGAGTAATGTGTATGCCCCCAATGTGGACAGTGCTGGCTTTCTTCCCAACCTAGTCAGGCTATAACTTCTTTGTCATCATCCTTTGCCATACCCATACTGATTGGAGGAGACTTTAATCTAGTCTATGATATTTTCCTGGACAAATACAAACCCACCCCATCCCAAAGCTAGGTTGGCACTGCAAGAGGCGATGTAGGAATGGGGTCTTGTCAATGTGTGGAGACAAAATCACCCCACAGGGCATGATTATACTTATTTTTCTTCAGCCCATGCTACCCACAGTTGCATAGACTTCTGGCTAGTGAATGGGGCAGCGGCCAGCAGGATGTCAGAATCTCAGATAAGTAGTATTTTGATTTCTGATCATGCCCCCGTTATGGGTACATATACTCCTTCAACACCCCAGACCAATGGTACTCGTTGGAGAAGTAACCCATTACTACTCTGCGATCCCCAGTTTCATCAAACTGTAACCCAGGCAGCCAAAGATTACTTCTCCCTTAACTCTAGCAATGAGGTATCATCCAGTACAGTATGGGAGGCCTTTAAGGCAGTTCTCCAAGGATGCATAATTTCTTACACGCCGGCCAAGAATAAGGCACGTAAGGTGACTCTCGACCAATTACACTCAGAGCTCATCAGACTTGAGTCCCATTTTAAGGTGTCCCCTGCCGCTGCTAGGGAGAGATCCCTCATCTGTAGAATAGTTGGGCTAAAGTACCAGATCAACTCCATCCTGCAGCAAAAGGCAGAGAAGCTCCTATTGAGGTCCAAACACACCTACTGGGAGGGAGGAGAAAAAGGCGAAAGCTTTTAGCCTATCAGCTGAGGAAACAGCAGGTTTCCTCCCATATCCACACCCTCAGGACTACCACAGGGCAGGTCACATCCGATCCTGGAGGAATTAACACCACAATGAAGCAGTATCATAAGTCATAGGTCATAGATATTCAGAGTACTGATAAGACCAAGATCCATTTTGCTCGCCAATTGAGCTTAATAATACCCTGTTATATTATTTGTACGAACATATCTGTCCAGAGAATGTTTAAAGTCCGTCATTGTCTTGCTTCCCACCACTTCAATTGGCAACACATTCCAAATGCCCACCACCCTTTCAGAGAACCAATGTTTTCTAGCTCAGGTATTACAACGTGCTCCTTTTAGCTGTAACGGATGAGCCCGTTTGTTATATTTCTGATCTCTATATTCCAAGCCAAGTAATTCCCATAGCCCGTCATCTGAAAGAGCCCTGTAAACCAGGCACACATCACCTCTCAACCTTCTATATTCCAGGGAAAATAGGTCTAGTTTTTTGAACCTTTCATCATATGTCATACCCTGAACTTCCCTCGTTCTTCTAGTTGCTCTTCTCTGTATCCTCTCCAGGGCTCCTATGTCCTCTTTATTTGCAGGTGCCCAGAACTGCGCACAATACTCAGTATGTGGTCTCACCAAGGAAATATAGAGAGGGAGCAGAACCTTACTACTCCTACTCTTAATGTGTCTGTGAATACAGCTCAAAATGCCTCCAGTCTTTTTAACCACTTGATTACAGTGAAAATTAAATTTCAGAATATTATTTACACCAATTCCCAAATCACGTTCTTCCTGAACTTCCCTAAGCACCTGTCCAGCCAGTGAATACTCCACGCCCAAGTTGTTCCTACCCAAGTGCATTACTGTACACTTTTCAGTATTAAATGTTGCCCCATTATACTGCGCCCAGGTCGCCAGCTTATCTAATGCTTCCTGTAACATTACTGCTTCAGATAGATTATCCACTGGAAAACCAATACGCGTATCATTCACAAATTTCAAAAGCCAAATTTGTGACTGTGTTTTCACAGTTGAAATATATAGATTAAACAAACAGAGCCCCAACACGGAACCCTGTGGCACCCCACTAGTAACTCCCGTCCATTCTGAGAGTTCACCCAAAACATTCACCCCCTGTCTTCTAACGGCCAGCCAGTCCTTAATCCAATATACTAAATTTGGTTGTATCCCTAACTTAAGGAATGTATAAAGCAGTTGTTTAAGAGGAACTTTATCAAATGCCTTGGCATAATCCAAGAACACCACATCAACAGATCTTCCCTTGTCCAATGCACTACTGACTTTCCCATAAAACTCCAATAGGGTAGTCTGGCATGATCTTCCCTGTGTAAACCCATGTTGCGTCACATCTATAATGTCCTCTGAAGTGGCCGTATTCATGATTAAATCCTTGACAATGCCCTCAAGTATTTTTCCTAGGACCGAGGTCAGGCTAATAGGTCTATAGTTAGCCATGTCTTGTTTTGAACCCTTCTTGTGTATCGGGATCACTATAGCCTGCTTCCATTCCTCAATTACCTGCCCTGCTTTCAGGGATTTCTGGAACAGCAATGTTACCGGCCCTGCCAAACAATTTGCCAGCTCCTTTAGTATTCTAGGGTGCATTCCGTCATGTCCCTGGGCTTTCTTCTTATTTAGGTTACTTAACCTCCTCCTTACATCATCAACTTCAATTTTATGGCTTTCTGTTCCTTGAACAGTACTTTCTGGAAGGATAATCTTATGGCCTACATTGTATACAGTAGCAAAATATGTGTTGAACCTGTCTGCTATTTCCTTATTTTCTAATATTAGGTTGTCACTACTATCTTTAAGGGGGCTGACCTTACTACTTGTACCCTTCTTGTTATTTATATAGGCATAAAAGGATTTGTAATTGTCCTGTACTTTAGTAACCAGCTCGTATTCAAATTTCTTCTTAGCCTTAGAGATGGTTAACTTAACCTTTTTTAACCAATATTTATAAGTAAACCATGCACCATTTTCTTCACTGCGCTTTGCTCAAGTATATGCCCTGTTTTTTCTTTTAATCATTTTTGTAATTGCAGATGTCAGCCACGGGAGGGGAGGGGGTAGTCTTCTTAGAGTTATAATATTTAGTTTTGGTAGGAACATATTTATAGGTCAATTGCTTTATTTTGGTACTAAGTACGTCCCCCATTTCGCCCACATTTTTATTCCTAAATTCCTCCTCCCAGTTCCATTTAGACAGTTCTCTCCTTATAACACTATAATCTGCTCTATTGTAGTCGAAAACTACTGTACTTCCCACAAACTTTTCGCTATTTACTTTATACTTAAAGCCGACCATGGAATGATCGCTGGTACCCAGGGGAATTTCCACTGCACAATCGTAAATATTATCCAGTATATTGCTCAGTACCAGGTCTAAAATATGCTTCTCCCTTGTATTTTCCAGAACTAACTGTTCGGTTCCAGCCACCAAGAAGGTCTCTAGGAAACTAGCCTCAATCCTGGAGGTCGTTTGAGCCAGATTCCAATTTATACCTGGCAAATTAAAATCACCCATCATGATAACCCTATCCTCCTGTGTAATATTTTTAATAAAATCCAGTAACAGGTTGTCCTTCAATATAGGGTTTGTTGGGGGTCTATAGACCACTGCTATATTTATTTTAGGTGGTCTTGCAGGGTAACATTTATCCATAGTATCTCTGATGTGTCCCAGGTTGATCAATCTATGTTCTCAGATGTTATATCGTTTGAGACATACAATGCCACAGTATTACCAATCTCTTTACCAGTCCCACTCTTCATTGTCCCCTTCCCAACTAGCTCAGGGTCTCAACCAGTTTTGCCACTCAGTTCCAATACCCCATCTTACACCAGCTCAAATAGACACCTTAGATGCACCACTCACCATTGATGAACTGCGCTTGGCTCTCTCTCTCAGATGGCCAAGGGTAAAGCCCCAGGCCCTGATGGGATGACGGTGGAGCTCTACCAGGTTCTTAGCCAGGAAATTGCTCACCTGCTACTTCTTGCTCTACAAGAGGTGCATTCATCTGGTGTTCTCCCTCCTACTATGAGAGAAGCCCTGATAACCCTACTCCCTTAAAAATCAAATGACCCTCTAGACTGCATCAACTTCCAACCCATTTCCCTTCTGTCAGTTGACACCAAAATCCTGGCTAAGATTCTGGCCACTAGGATGCTGAATATCCTGCCATCCATAATCCATCCTGCTCAAGTGGGTTTATGTGAGGGAAGTCCAGGGTAGATAATATCAGATTGCTACTCAATCTTAAGTGGCTGGTGTCCCGCTCTAAAACTCCCATGGCTGCACTAGCCATGGACTTTACCAAAGCTTTTGACTCCATAGAGTGGGGTTACCTACATGAAGTCCTCCGGGTATAGGGCTTCGGCTCCCAGTTTCATCAGTGGATTGCCATACTATACAACTCCCCTGTGGCCAAAATCTTAACTAACTTGAATATTTCCCCTCCATTTTCCCTGCACAGAGGCACCCATCAAGGCTGTTCTCTTTCTCTGCTCCTGTTCCTAGTGGCTCTGGACCCCCTTGTGAGGAAGCTGTATGCCTCTAAGGACATCTCAGGTATAATGGTCTCAGGAATCACCTATCTGGTAGCTGCATATATGGATGATCTCCTGCGCACCTTGTCTTACCCACAACACTCCCTGCCCACGATCCTATTGATCCTGCAAGACTTTCCCTCCCTCTCTGGGTTACAGACCAACCAGAAGAAAACCACTCTAGCCCCTTTTAACCTAACTTGTACTAGTGAATGCCTCCAGGGTACAGACCTGGCCTGGCCCCACAGGGCTTTACCTACCTAGGGGTGAGAATCCCATTCTGATGGATAGAGCTTGAAGCAGCAAATTTTTCCCTGCTACTAGCCCAATTGTCAGCTGAAGTCAAGCAGTGGTGCAAGTAACAACTCTCTCTCTATCTACCCGGTAAGGTGGCGGCCATCTGTATGCTTCTCCTCCCTAGAGTTGCCTACTTGCTTAATAAACTCCCTCTGTGTCTCTCTCCCAAGTTATTTAGCTCCCTTGAAAGACATATCCCACTTCATGTGGGAAGGGAAACCACCCCGGTGGAGTCAAAACAAACTACGAGCTCACTGGACGTAAGCTGGGATGGACCTACCGTGGCTCCAAGGCTATCATCTTGCTTATATGGCTACTTAGGCCACTAAATGGTTTATCCCTTCACACTCTTCTCCTCCTGTATGGGTTGAGCTGGAAGCCAGCACCCTGGGGACCCGCCCTCTCAGAACTCCACTGGAGTTTGACAGTGTCTCCACTATAGACCTCACTCCTGTTATGAGCAAAATTAGACGTGCTTGGCACTGTCTCATGACCCTGACACGTACCTCTCATGTGAATTGGGCCCTTCCCTTATGCTATGCTGTCCTGTGGAGTAACAAATTTATAACCATGGGCAGGGAACCCATACACTGCCCCTCTTGGGCTGCACAAGGAATACATCACATACAGGACTTGTACATGCCAAACTCCATTGAACTAATGTCCCTCGAATAGATTAGAGTGAAATATAACCTTTCAGCCAAGGATTTTTGGAGGTACCTCCAGCTCCGCAGTGCCATCTGTGCCCTCCAGGCACAACATAGTCTAGATACTAAATGGAAATGGCTTGATTCATTGCACAAGCTACTCTCTGCCCATGGACTAGTGGGGTGCTTCTATAGAGTCTGGCACAACTTGCAGCCAGAGTTCATGGACTCCTGCAGACTTATACAGTCATCTCTGTGGAGTGCTGGTCCCCCTACCTCAAAGCAGTCCACCTCATCTACAGAGACACCAGAAGTCATTTCCTACAGCAGTAAAACCTGCTTAGGTGGTACAGAACTCCTGATGCCCTCCAATTGGCCGGGATTCTTTCACACTCTGACTGTTGGTGATGCCAACAATCCCCTGCCCATCTTCTACATGTGTTGTGGCAATGCCCGCAGCTTACTATATTCTGGACCTCCATTACAGAGGACTGTTCCAATGTGCAGGGGCACCCAATCACACTCTCAGATCCCAGGTTACTCTTAGGGATACCTCCATGCTAACCTTTTTGTCCAAGGAACACCGTGACTGGCTGATGCTAGCCTTGCTTGAAGCCAAATGGCTGTTACTGATGCATTGGTGACAACTGTTGCCTCAAGCCCTACCAGCCTGGCATGCCACCCTTGCTCAGCTGGCAACTCTAGAGCAGTTATCCAACTCCCACCATAGTCAACTAGCTCAGTATTATCACAAGTTTAATGCCTACCTTCACTCCCCGTAAGACCCCAGCTCCTCCTGGCAATCCCACTATTTGATGCATATACTTATAAGTGTTTGCCTGTGTTAATGGGTGGGAAAGTGTACACTAGGCTTCTATGCTTGTCTCTGCTTGCTGTGTACTACCTTGAACTGTGTAAGGTTGCTCTCCTAATTTTAAATTTTTGTATCAAGATGTGATTTGTAGTAAGGCTTTCTGGAATGCCTAGCCTAATAATGTTTATTTTTCTGAGTACTCAACCGATATGTAGTAGGTTTTATTTGTTCTGCCAAATGAGCTGTTCTCGCGTGTGAAATTCAATAAAAAATCTTCTATGTTAAAAAAAGAAACTATTCACTCACAAGATCCTGGTCCACAGGATATTAGTATATCAAAAAAATAATAATTCTCTGTCAGCTGTGGAGGAAGAACAAATTACTCAGGAGGATCAAACCATTGAATCAATGAACTCCACTGTAATTAAGTTTGATGACACAAAGTGACATCCAATGGAAAATATTAACCCTCATACAGATAAGATTGTGTCTGTATTAAACTGGAGTGTGGCTGGTTTGAAAAGCAAATTAACAGATAATGTGTAACTAGAAATGTCCAAAAAGCATGACATCCTTATGTTCTGAGAAACCTGGGTTAGTAATAAAGATATCATTAGTATGCCAAGGTTTGAGGTTTGATATAGACCAGCGGTGAAGGGATGAAAATATGGATGTCCTAGTGGTGAATTAGCTACATATGTTTTTATCTCATTACGTTACTTCAAAATTACTAGAATGCAGCACTGATTATTGTCTATGTGTTTCTATCATGGATAAAAAAATCCATCTTAGTAGTAGCTCTTAACACCTATATTCCCCTTAAATTACACAAGATGCAAGAGGATACTATCCTAGCTATCATTATGAATGTCCTGGACTATGTAGTGCAAGAGTTTAAAAATGCTCCCAGCATTCTTGTAGGAGATCTAAATGCTACATTATGGAGTGAAATAGAATACAAATCCAATAAATGGAGTTTGGATGATGAATTAAACATCCCCCTAAGATCATCTGTGGGCATGAATGTTAATGACCGAAGGAGAAACGTTATGTTGCTAGCTAAGGAATATTTATTGCACATCTTAAATGGAAGAGTGCAAGGAGACCTTTTGGGAGGAATCACGTATCCCATAGTTGCAAGGCGTACAACACTTGGTATATGTATGGTGGATGTTTTCCATTTCCGTCAAGTGGCATCTATGGATGTTTTACAAAAAAAAAATCTGCAAGCTAGTTATACCCTAGATGGAAAAAAAACAAAGAAATTCCACTAGTGAATTAGATCTGGGAATTCTGGTCACAAATGATTTAACTTTTACTGAACATACTGCAATCACTGTTCAAAAAGCCAGCAAAATCTCAAATTGCAAACTGAGACATATAAAGAGTAGAGAGGATACAGTGATTATGCCATTGTATCTGTCATTGGTGAGGCCCTTAGTGGAGTATGGAGGCCATTTCTGGAGTCCATACCATGTTAGGGATAAAAGAAATTGGAAGGCATACAGAGAAAAATGATCAAAAAGATAAGTGCCTGTACAAATATGGTGTATAAGGAAAGCAGAAACAAATTAGGATTGTTTAGCATGGAATATAGAAGAGTGAGAGGGGATTTATGCATGGTTTATGCTGCATTTAAGAACAAGGATTTATGAGAGTGTGTGGGTTTAACAAAAAAAGAGATAATAAACAACACAAGAGCACATCCATTCCAAATAAAAGGGGAACACTTTAAAACAAATAGACGTACTTCATGGTTAAGTCAAAGAGCCGTGGCACTGTGGAACAAACTGCCTACCAATATAGTAAAGGGGGAAAACATAGACAGCTTTAAACGTTTGCTGGATAACTACATGGGAGATTAAGATATAATTCTTATCTAAGTCTATTATTGGCGAAAGCTATGCACTCATGTACTTTCTTAAGATGCTTATTTATGGGAAAGTGACCACTTCCCATTAATTTGTAAAATTAAAATAATAATAATAAATGTATTTATATAGCGCAATATCAATAAATATCAAAGTGCTGTACAATTACACAACTCAACTAAACACAACAGTTAAACAACACAAAAAAATTAAAACAGTTAAAAACTAAATATGTAATTATACATTTTAAAACTCAGGGAAAGCATGTAAAAACAGGTATGTTTTTAGAGCAGTTTTAAAGCTCTCCACTGTCTGGCACTCTTGAACCTGACGATGTAGAGAATTCCACAGAGAGGGAGCTGCAAAGGCCAAAGCATGCACTCCTGAGGTCTTCAATCGCACCCTGGGAATCTCCAGCAATCTCTCTTTGGTTGAGCGGAGCGGTCTGAGGGGGCAGTAGGGACTCAGAAGCACTTGTATGTAATTGGGACCCAAACCATGTAGGGTTTCAAAAGTCAGCAAGCCAACTTTAAAGGTGATCTGCCACTGAACAGTCAGCCAGTGCAGAGTGCACAGCACAGGAGATATATGACTGGATCGCATTGACCCAGACAGTAACCTGGCCACAGCATTCTGCACTAGCTGCAAGCAGCGGATATCAACCCCCGAAAGCCCTAGGTATAGGGAGTTACAGTAGTCAAGGTGCGAGGTCACAAAAGCATGGACCAAGGTTGAAAGGTCACCGGACGAAACAAGGTGCTTAATCCGGGCGATATTTCTCGGATGGAAAAAAGAGGACTTGACCACATCTGACACCTGTGAGCAAAGTGTCAGCCATCGTCAAATATCACGCCAAGATTCTGCACCCATTCAGAGGTCAGGAGCTGGGAAACACTGAGCCAAAGCCGGGGTGGCCACCCTGCCACTGACCCCCCTATCCAGAGGCCCAGATCCACCACTAACACCTCCGTTTTGTCAGGGTTCAATCTCCACCAACTGGAATTCATCCAGTCTTGGATTTTGGTGAGACAGTTAGAAAAGACTGAGAGTGCACTATCCCGGTCGGGCACAAAAGACAGGTACAGCTGAGTATCATCTGCACAACAGTGAAAACTCAGTCTCTACCATCTTATAATGTCTCCTAATGGAAACATATACACCACGAATAACATGGGGGACAACACCGAACCCTGCGGGACCTCACAATGCAGGGAGTAGGCGTCAGAGGAAAAAATCCCTGAGACCACCCTCTGCGACCTGCCCATGAGGAAAGAATGGAACCATCTGAGGACTGTACCAAACAGGCAACAGATGAACCGCAGGTGATCAAGAAGTACCCCATGGTCCACGGTGTCCAAAGGCTGAAGAGAGATCCAGAAGGACCAGAATGGAGCGTCGCTTCTGGTCTCTAGCCATCAGAAGATCATTGAGTACCTGAACCACAGCAGTCTCAGTACTATGTCTCTTACAGAAACCAGACTGGAGAGGACTGTAGATAGCATGGATGGTAAGATGGTCCTCCAGCTGTTGGGCAACAACTTTCTCAATAACCTTCCCTATAAAGGGAAGGTTAGAGATAGGTCTGTAATTTGCAGGAGAATCTGGGTCAAGAGATGGTTTCTTGAGAAGGGGGGTAACCACAGCTTCTTTCAGGGAGCTGGGAAACTCCCCCGACTCCAGTGAATACCAGATTAACTCTGCTAGAAATGGGCCGATCACATTAACACACCCCACTAAGAGGCGGGTAAGGCCTAAATCTAAAATGCAGTGAGTTGGGTGCACACTCTTGAGAAGCCGCATGATATCATTAATTGCTAGTTGGTCAAAATCAACCCAACAAAATGGAGGAGTTGTGGCCTCACTCCAACCACCAGTATCCCCCATAGGGTGTGATAAGCGAATCTCCAACCTGATGTCGGCAACCTTATCAGCAAAGAAGTGAGCAAACTCATCTCACTCCACTTGTGACAAGGCTTTCCAAACTGAAAGACAGACTGGATTGCACAGTCTGTCCACGGTTTGGAATAGCTGAGCTGGTCAGTTCTGTGTAGTAGCAAGCTCCCTGGACAGGAATTCTGCCTTCTTATGGGAGATTGATAACTGATAGAGTCTATAATGTTCCATCAATCTAAGCTTGTCGGCATCTAAGCTGGATCTATACCAAGCACGCTCTAGCCTTCACCCTACCCTCTTCATCCCCCTCAAAGTCCCATTAAACCATAGCGACCTGGGTCGGAGAGTGAGCGGGTGAACACGGAAGGGAGCGAGGGTATCCAGAGCTCCCGCCACTGCTTGGTTAAAAGCCTGGAGTAGATTCTCTGGAGCCCTGCTTGCATCCAGAATTCCCAATAGATCTAACACTGTCGAAAGGCCATCGGGGTCAACCCCCCGTAAAGGGTGATATTGGACCATTTCCACAGGGGCAGGCCTATAAAGGGGAGCCAAGAGATTGAACTTGATGGTGTAGTGGCAGGACCATCCGACAGGTTCCACCACCAAATCAGACGCCTCTAACCCCAGGAGAAAAACCAGGTCCAATGAGTGACCATGATTATGAGTCCCAGAGGAAACAACCTGTGTGAAGCCCAAAGAACTCATAAGTTGGAGGAAATCTTGTCCAAACTGTGAGAGTTCATCGTCGAACCAGGCATTGAAGTCCCACAGTACCATCAGCCTGGGGGACTCCAACACCATGTCGACAATGAAGTCCGCGACTTCCTGCAAAAACTGATTCTCGCTACCTGGTGGACAGTAGACGAGAACAATTTTACACCCCACAACTGTGGCTACAGTACGCTCAAAGGATCTGGTGCCCTCAACTGACACATCAGCAAGACCTGACTCTGATTTAAAACAAATTGCTACACCACTGCACCTGCGACTCGATCTCGCATGGTGTATCACCGAGAAATTGGCTGGAATCGCTGACTCCAAACTGGGACCAGCATTTTCATCCAGCCAGGTCTCGGCGATGCATGCCAGATCAGATGGACCAACAAGGTCAACTAAAATAGCTGACTTGTTTCTAATAGATCTGACATTGCACAACACCATGCGGGTCGGGTGAGAAACCAGAGCAGTTCGAGATACCAACCCATTTAACATGGAGCCCTTGGGTATGGGCACTAAATAAGGAGGCACTTGTTCTGTGCACCATTTCACCCCAGGGCATCTTCTGTTCCCCGCTACCCCAATTGGACTGCTCAGCTCAGCCCCCCTCCCCTCCTCCTCCTCCTCCCCACTATTCCACTAGCCTGACAGTGGCCATAAACCGCTGCAGACAAGGGGAAGGGCAGGAGAAGGGGCAGAGGTCCTGAAGCTCAGACGGGGAGTAATGCCTGACAGGGAGAGCTCTCATGAAACACATCCTGTCTAATTAAAGCGGCACTAATTAGGCCAAACCAGACAATTAAGAAACCTTATAGCTCACAGTAATAAACGAAATAACACAACCAAATCAAAAAGAGAATAGACTGGGCCTCTCACTCCCAATCTCTAAAAAAGGAAAATAAATACACAATTCACAAATTAAACCTAAAACTAACAAAATAAAAATCAAAATTAGGGAGGGTCTCTCACAACCTCCCTTCTAACATAAACAGATGAATTAAAAAAAGAGACTAGGACTCTCACTCCCAGACAAGCATAAAAATCTGTCCAAACAAATCTAAAAACAAAGTATAATCCAGAATGTCTGGGGAGATTCTCTCACAACCTCCCTTCAACAAGCTGCCCGTCCGCCCGAAGGATCGGAGCTCCCTCCTGGAGCCAAAAGTCGTGGTGGTGCGTTAGAGGTAATTTAAACAACCTCTATCCAGCACCTGTGAAGGGGGGTTAGCCCGTCGACGCGCCACACACGTCGACTGCCCCACCCACCCCAGCCACCCTCCCAGGGTCGTCCCTTTGTTTATAGTCCCTACCTGATGACATCACTTCCTGTGGCTTGTAATACTAAGTCCCCTGTTTTCCCTTTGCAGGTTATACCTGCTAACCACTAGAGGGACCCTCTATTATTGCCTCAAGCTTTTCTAGTTTCCTTGGACCCTCTTTCTACCTGTCCTCTTCCCTTCTCCCTCAGCCCTCTCTACCTTTTCACCTGATCCAATAATCGCCTATTCCCGGACCCCCTTCCTTCCACCCCCAAACCCATCCTGGTTTAACCACCTATCCTGGATTTTCTCCAACCTCCTATCTCTCATCCTATCTTCCTGACCACAGAGGCTCTGTCTGTTTCCACACCTGATGCTGTACTACTTTTAGCCTAGATCTCCTGCTATTTGGCTTTACACCTTTTCTCAAGTGGCCACTATGAGTCGCTATTAAGCACCCCTTTTTGGTCCCAAACCTACCCTGTGTCCTGGCCCCAGAATGTGGAGCACGGCTCTTACCTAGGTCCCGTGTCCAACTGCCCTGAGTTGGTCTTGAACCTGGTACCCTGGCCACCAGAGTCCATGTCACTACCACTATTCCAAAGTGGCATCCACACTTGCTGAGTGACGCAAAAACAACTTCAACCTACCACCCAGCTGCAACCACAAGCAATATGTTAGCCCTCCTATTACAATGCCTCCCATTCTTCCTCACCCTGGCACCATTGTCTCTCCAACCTAATACCCCCCTATCACAATGGCACCTGATCCTACTATTTTTCTGGAGCTAGCACTGCACACACCTACTCTCATCATCTGCCCCAGTCATCAACACCCTCCCCCAGCCCTCTCCCTATTACCACCTCCCCAGGCGCCCACTTGAGACTTATCCCTCACTTTCACAGCCTGAAATCCCTGCCCACCAGTATGCCCTAAGCACCCTCCCCTCCTCACGACTTACATATCCAGCTCACCCTCTACCGTCCCTGGCCAGGGCTGTGGTTTTACTATTACTTCTGACAGGCAACATTCATCCGAACCCTGGCCCAGCTCCCTCAAACCCTCCTACAGGGTCACCCAGGCTCTGCATTGCATCTATGAATACACGCAGCCTGATGAAAAAATTAGACTCCTCCAATGTTGGATCACCTCACATAGGCCTGATGTCCAGCGGTGGTGGAAACCTGGCTATCAAAATCCGCAGACTAGTTTGTCACTATTCCTGGTACTCCCTCCACCCGGGAGGATCGTGTAGTCAGAAGGGGTTGTGTGATATACACCAGGGATTCTCTCATTGGACTGACACTCCTGCCCTGTTCTCACCCATGGCGCCAGGCCCTAACCCTCAAGCTGACTCCCGACCCCTCTAGGGGTCCCCTCTATCTCACTGCTGCTTACATTCCCCCTAAAAACCAAACTGTGGCACTGGCTTCGCTAACTGACTATCTTTCAACCCTACCTCACACAGCTGACCAAGTCCTTGTAGGTGACCTGAATGTTAACTGGCTCAGCTCATCCATCAACTCCACCCGTGACTCTTTTGCAGCGATTGACATGTCCCAACTGGTCTCCCAACCCACCAGAATTAACACAAAGAAGGGTACCAGCACACTGCTAGACGTGGTCATCACAAACCGCCCTCAACAAATCCATGATACCCAGGTCCTTGGCTCCGAGCATCTACGCCGGACAGCGAGGTTAATTTCCCAAATTACCTACTTTTCAGAGCAGACAGAAAGGCTGGGGGGGGTAGCAATTTATGTTAAAAATAAATTCACAGTATCCATATTAGACGCTACATCCGTGGCTGGAGGATTTGAATGCCTGTCTCTCAGAATTGAAGCATCTCACTCAGTGGCCTTCCGCATAATTGGCTGCTACAGACCTCCTGCAGCAGGACCACAGCTCTTGACTCACCTGTCATCACAAATGGATGCAACACCCATGGAGACAGTCCTACTAGGTGACCTAAACTATGACTGGCTAACCAATGGATCCCTACCCCTAAAGCGATTCTGTGACTCACATGGGTTCACCCAACTTATAACTGAACCAACCCGTATCAACAAAAAAAATCCTATGAGGAGCACCCTCCTGGATGTGCTTCTTGTTAACAAGCCTCAATATTTCTCACACGCCGGTATCCTGCCAGCTGACGTTAGCGACCACTGTATAACAGCTGGCATCAGAACCATCACCAAGCCACTATCCACTTCAAAATTCTCTATCAAAAGATCCAAACGGAACTTCGACCCCACGGCTTATTTTAATGATCTAAAAAACTCTCAGCTTTGGCAGAGCTTCTACCTAGCCAAATCAGTGAGTGAGGCTTATGATATTCTGCACGAAATCATAGCCAGTGCCCTCAATACCCATGCTCCCTTGATCAAAACTCGGATAAAAACAAGGACCTGCCGTTGGTTCACACCAGAACTAAAAAACGCCTTGCTCAAAAGAGACCAGCTATGGAAAAATGCCCGAAAATCACATGCTGATGCTGATTGGTGTCTCTTTAGGTCAGCTAGGAATGCCTGTACAAATGATCATCAGGAAACTAAGGCTATTTATTACCAAAAGGAATTATGCTCTGCATCCACCAACCCTACCAAATTCTGGTACACTATAAAAGATCTATCTGGACACTCACCAAGTAGTATGCTACCATCTAAAATTATGATTGACAATGTCACTGTCACTGACAGATCTGAAATTCTCCAAGCTTTTAATAACCATTTTGCCACAGCAGGCATGGCTTTTGATAATGCACCAGTAAGCAGTCTTCATCCGCTTTCCAAAGCCCAGCCATATGAACCAATTAACATTAGTATGACTTTTTCCTTTTCCACAATCAACATAAAAGAAGTTGAAGACCTGCTGCTACGGTTGGACACTAGGAAAAGCACAGGAGCTGACTTATTAGACCCATACTTTCTGAAAATAGCTTATCACATACTTGCCGCACCCATTTCGCACTTATTCAACCTATCCCTAACTCAAGGCTCTCTCCCCACAGAATGGAAAACTGCCCATGTTATTCCGCTTTTCAAAGCAGGGGACCCAAGTGACCTGAACAACTATAGGCCAATCTCCCTACTACCTATACTTTCGAAAATGCTGGAAAAAGTTGTGGATACACAGTTGAGATCATTCCTAGACAACTCTGCATTTTTTAACCCCATGCAGTCCGGATTTAGAGCTAAGCACAGTACTACTACGGCACTGGCCAACATTACTAATGACTGGCAGCGGGAACTCGATGCAAAAAAATTTGTTTGTGCAGTGTTTCTAGACCTCAGCAAGGTGTTCGACACCATCGACCACTGCCTACTTCTTTCCACGCTAAACACCGTAGATCTGGACTCTATCTCACTGAAATGGTTCCAGGACTACCTGTCTGGTAGGCAGCAACAAATCAAAGCTGAAGGAGAACTTTCTCCGCTCAAACCGCTAAAAAGAGGAGTCCCTCAGGGTTCCATATTGGGCCCCCTACTGTTCAATATCTACATTAATAATCTGGACTTAGGAATCAAGAAAGCCAATATCCACCTGTTTGCTGACGATACAGTGCTCTACCTAAGTCGTGACTCTCCTGGAGCCGCATGCTCAGAACTCCAAGTCGAATTCAATACGCTACAAAACCAGCTTATCAACAAAAAACTATTGCTAAATGCAAAAAAAACAAAGGCCATGCTGTTCTCTCCATCCAGCACTGGGGCCAAATCCACACTAGCTGGTACAATTCCTCCTATAACCACCCTACTAGGTGAAAATCTTGAGTTAAGTAACTAAATTCAAATACCTGGGTCTATGGCTGGATAACAAACTCTCCTTTATGGAGCACATTGAAGAACTGATGAAAAAACTAAGGCAGAGGCTTGGACTACTTTATAGAATCAGACATCTCCTGACAGTAACCGCAAAAAGACAGCTAGTTCACTCTACCTTCCTTTCCTTAATCGATTACGCTGACATCATATATGGACAATGCTCTGCCTCACACCTTGCAAAATTGGATGTACTGTATCATAGAGCATTAAGATTCATTACTGGCCTCCTGTCCTCCACACATCACTGCTTGTTATACACTGCAGTAGGGTGGCCGTCTCTACAATACAGGCGACATAGAA
Organism: Neoceratodus forsteri; assembly: GCA_016271365.2. Taxonomy (NCBI): domain Eukaryota; kingdom Metazoa; phylum Chordata; order Ceratodontiformes; family Ceratodontidae; genus Neoceratodus; species Neoceratodus forsteri. Next base: position 960,876,994 of record CM028132.1, on the reverse strand, counting down.
ATGCAGCTCTCTGGATACTCCGTGCACTTACCAACAAACTCCCTAACTACATTGTTGATTGCCTCCCGTTGTGTCCGTCAAGTACCTATGCCATAAGAAGCCTCTCACTAACTTCACTAAAAATCCCCAGAATCAATAACCACTTTGGTAGGGCAGCTATAAGCCATGCCTTGCCTACACTCTGGAGAAGGATACAAGGCTCACTGAAACTTAGCTCTCCTATCAGTATCTCCGTGTTTAGGAACCTGTATGACAGAACATTTGCCGAAATCTGCAAATGTTTCCATAGTACATAGTAGTCCTGTTGATAGCTCATGCTCTAGCCTCACCATATGCAGCTATAACTGAACCCCTCCCCGCCATACATAAACCTATTCAGCACTCAGCTGCCATGCTGACCACTAGAACCATAAACATTTTCTTTTCTTTTCTTTTTCTCCCTCTGCCACCCAAATACGTGAACAACATGGGCTCCTCGAAGCCCTGGTCACCCCCCATGCACTGAACTGCCCTCCGGGGCCTGTAATGCTATTAAACTTGTACCATCCTGTAAAGTCATAGACAAATATGCAACTCTAAATCCTATGTCATTAAAGGCTGTATTTAATGTCATGTAATCCTATGTGAATACTTGGAATTGTATTTATTGCACCCACCTCATGTTTGTAAGTTTGTTCTTTTGCCTTCCGTATATTGTTTAACTCATCTTTAAGTTATGTGTGTATAACTGTCTTTTTACAAACACAGGTCCACCTTGTAAATGAGCTTGCTCAACGGTGTCCGCCTGGATAAATAAAGATTTGATTGATTGACACTATTAGTGACCACTCTCCTATCATTTTCCACTGGGCCACCCCCACTCCCAAACCCACGGCTCATCCCACTCTTCGTCGGCGCCTCAGACCAGGTGGGCTTAAAGACCTTAAGCTACATCTTGCCCAAATTAACTGGTCTCCTATACACCAGGCCTCTGATGTTGATGACGCCCTTACCTTCTTCACCCAAACCTTCAACAAAGCCTGTGACGTTTTCGCTCCCATGACAGCAGTCCGGACCAAAGTCCGCAATGCCCCTTGGATTACCCCGTCCTTGCTGCAACTCCTAAAACACAGGGATAACCTGTGGCACCTGGCTAATGAAACAGGCCATGCTGCGGACAGACAGGCCTACAATGCCGCTAGAAACAAATGCACATGGGCCATCAGGAAAGCAAAAGCCGATCACTATCAGGCGGCGCTTACCTCCTCCTGGGGGCACGGCAGTAAGTTTGGGACAACATTAAGCAACTAAATGGAGCTCGCGCCTCCTCCCTCCCAGATCACCATCGAAGGTACTGTCTCCATTGACCCTGCCCACATAGCCAACTTCCTCAACTCATCATTTACAGACCTCAGCTCGGTCCTCCCCAGAGACTTCTTTGACCTCCTTCAACCCCTAACCGCCCTGACTTCCAATATCCCTAGCTTCCCACTTGCGCGAGGTGACCCCCAGGAGCTAGGCCACACCTGCTTCAAGCTCTTAAGAGCAATTATATTGGCAGCGACTCCCTGGACCCTAGTATCCTCTGCTGGGTCCCGGATCAGGTCCTTGCCCCCCTAACTACCCTGCTCAACAAGTCCCTTTGCCTGGGTCAATTCCCCTCTGGCTGGAAAACAGCCACAGTCTTGCCCATTCACAAAGGAGGTGACAGGTCCTCAGCCGGGAACTACCGACCTATCTCCATCCTTCCACCCCGCTCCGAAGCCCTTGAAAAACTGGTGGCAACCCAAATCACAGATTATCTGACCAAATACAACATCCTCTGCCATGAACAGCATGGTTTCCGTGCAGGTCACAGCACCAGCACTGCCCTTATTGAGTTCTCAAATTTTCTGCATTCCTCCCTTGACTCGGGCTCACTAGCAGGGGCAGTGTTTATTGACCTCTCAAAGGCATTCGACACTGTCTCCCACCCCCTACTGTTGGATGCCCTCTATCGCATTGGCTTTGCCGCCGGCCCAGTCTCCTGGTGTTCCAGCTACTTGTCGGACCGCTCTCAGCGTGTTAGAATTAATGGGACCCTCTCCAATACATGTCCTATCCGATCCGGAGTCCCCCAAGGTTCCATTCTAGGCCCACTTCTCTTCTCTCTATACCTCAATACCTTGCCCAGTGCTTGCACGGGAAAAATCCTGCTGTACGCAGATGATGCCGTTATCTTCGCCACCCACCGAAACCCCATCTCTCTTCAAGATTCCTTGCAACTAGCTTTCAATGATGCTGAAGCCTGGTTCAAAAAGCACAGACTTGTAGTTAATCTAAAAAAAAACAAATCCATGCTCTTTGCACATCCCCAAAACAAACTCAGTAATTTCCCACTCCGTATCCTCCCTGGCTTCCTCTCGAGCAAGTCTGCCTGTACAAGTACCTTGGGGTCTCCTTTGACTCTGCACTCACTTTCCACGACCACATTGATACTCTAGCCTCCACTGCAAATACACAGCTAGGTATTCTTTATCGCTACAAGCACTGCCTCCCCCCCGAGGCCCTCCGACTAGCAATCACCTCCTCAGTCCTGTCCCTTGTTGATTATGGCCTGCCTGTCTATGGTGCCGCGGATACGACTGCCCTCAATAAACTTCAACACACCTTGAACAAGGCCTGTAGGTTAATCACAGGAGCCACCAGATTAACCCATACCTGCCAGCTATATGACTTACAAGCTGCTCAACCTGGATGAACGGCTCAGATATCAAACTTGCCTCCTAACGAAAAAAACACTCCTTGGTCTATCCCCTCCCGGTCTGACAGCCTCTATTCACCTAGCTCAACCCTTAGTCCAAACTCGTAACTCCTCCAAGGCCACCCTGTCCATCCCTAGAACCAGGACTACACATGGTCAATGGTCCTTCTACTACAGAGCCCCTACCTGGTACAATATTCTCCCCAGTTCCATCACCGATATCCGTTCAATCTCCAGTTTTAAAACTGCACTTAGAAGTCAGCTATTTAACATGCGTAGCTGTTGCCTGTCCCGGCCGTAGGTGTTTCAAGCTCATTGTACCCGACAAAACTCTCTGAGTAGCTTCTCAATCAACAACTGACAAAACTCCTAGAGTGGCTTGTCCCCCCCCCAATTTATCACCTGCCCTGTCCCAAAGCCACCTGTTCTTACTAACCTAGCAGTCCCAGCTCAAGACTAATTTGTCTGCTCAACCAAAGCTTGCTTTCCTCTCAATCTTATCCGAATAACTGTTATACCTGTCAACACCTAACCTGTTACACTGTTACTGTAAACAAAGTCATTTACAGTATATATCTGCCATACTGTTGCCTGCTAAGATGTAAAAAAAAAAAAAAAAAAGTTGTTACCTACAATGATGTAATGAAATGTTGTGCTTTGTATTGTCCTCTTTGTGACGAGGTACCTTTGGAAACGAGCCTCTGGCTCAAAGGTTGTAAACTGATGTATAAATAAATAAATATAAAAGCCAGAGTCAGGTCGATGGAGGGTTCTCATATAACCCCCACTGCAAAGTCAAGATAAACAGAGTACAGAAAAAAGGGTCTCAAAATAACCACTAGTTCAAAGTTCAGCCTTCCGCCCCAAAAAGAATTCCTGTACAATCCAAACAGAGTAATCTTCCTAGAACATCCAGGCATGAGGTAGGGGAAGAAATATCAGCTGACACAGCCCAGTCTTCGACCGCAGTCAGTGAGCAAAAACTGAAAATTGAGAAGTGGAGGGGGGGGGAGGACAAGCCAAATGGTCCCCAGAGCGCCCCAGACAACACAGATAGCCGAGTCATCCTCCAACCACCAGGCCGTCTATGCCCCTTACCACCCGGCCCCAGTCCTTTGACAGTGGCCCAGGAGCAGGGTCCAGGAAACCCCCAGGACTGAGGAGCAAACCCCCTATCCAACTCCAGCACAACCCCTGCAAAGATTCAGTTCAGCAGAAGAATTCAAGCTCAATAACTCACAACCTCGATATTCCAAGCACTCCTTGGACTGTAATAGTCAGTGGGCCACAGGTTGGAAAAGTCCAGATCCACACTAATCCAAAAGTCTGGGAAGTCAAACCCAGCTATCCTGGCAACTCCTGGCAACTCCAAGCAATCCACAGCCCTCGGTTCAGCAACCGCTGTCAGATGACCTCAAAACCAGCATCCAGCATCCAGGTATTAATGTGCTGGACACCGGAGACAGCACGATGCCATAGGCGGCAAATGAAATGGCCACAGAGGCAGTGGCATCATGCCCATAGGACCCGAGGGGGCATGTGTCCACCCACCAATATTGTTGTGCAGTCTATTTTTTTTCAGTCTATTTTTCCTCCTTGGCCACCTGACCTGCTCCCATTCTTGGGGACATCCAGCCACCGACCACCTCTACCACGGGCACCCAGACTCCTGCATCCCCCCATGCAGTGGGGCTGCAGGGAAAACCCAACTCCATGTGGAACATGGATCCAGGCAGGTGCTGTGGCGAAACTGCGGACGGCCATCAAGCCGCTCACATCAGGCGCCATTTTCCCTGGTTTTCGGTGTCCCATTAGTGCATGCTCAGGTAGTGCCTCTAGTCTCCACTGGGTGCCGCTGCTGAGCGATGCATCCCCTGATCCCATCCCTGGAGAGGAGAATCATCCTCCAGACACTCAATCCTCCCCTTCCCCTGCTGACCCTGGTGCCCCGAGTCTGTTCCCGAACCCAGTCGCCAGCGTGAGTTGAGGGAAGGTGCCAGAGCCTCAATTCTCTACACCACTGGGCCTGCCATGTTGTGCAGTCTATTAAAAAAATAATTGATTTAGTATTTTATTTTAGAAAATGGCTTCAAAAAATCCATTAATGTGATTGGTTGATAAGGCACTGAACCTGGGCAATTATTTTTCCATAATGCCCACTAAAAATCAAGCCCCACAGCATGGCAACAGAAGTGCCACTTCACCCAATCATATCAATGAGAGAAATAAAACATGCCTTCAGTCACACACTGTAATCAGTGCGAAGCGCTGATTTTCCAACTCGCCTCACAAGAGCACAGGTAGCGACGTAAATGTCAATGCCAACTGACAACATACCTCCTATTAACATCAACATGCTGTCACAGGAAGATGTCGACGACTTATTTAATCCACCATCTGAGGGAGATGAGTCCCAAAATGACGAAAACCTATAAAAAAGAACAGAAATGTCAGTCAGCAGTACAAAACGTCACATATCACTGACTACCACTCAGCTGACAGAAATCGAAGCGAACCGAGAAGAAATGAATACTCGTAAAACGACAACTTGGGTAGTATCAGTAATTCATGACTGGGCAAAAGAAAGTGGCATAACCATTAATTGGGAAACAGATAGCCCCACTACACTGAATGAGACGTTACGAAAATGCTATGCAGAAGTGAGAAAAGCAACCGGAGACCAATATTCCGTTGCCGGATACTGCGCTCTTCGAGCAGAGCTCAACAGATACTTAAACAGCCCATCAATATGCCGAAACATCAACCTCGTCACAGACCCTCAATTCAAAATGAGCAACAATGTCTTCAAAAGCATACTAAAGCAGTTCAGAAAAGAAAAAAAAGACCAAGCAGCACACCACCCACCGATCTCCGATATGGACCTGGCAAAGCTCAGAAAATCACCAGCACTCTCCATAGACACTGCACGCAGCTTGCTGAACCGCGTTTGGTTCGAAATTCAACTACACCTAGCCCGGCGTGGTAGAGAAGGCCTACGAGAGCTTACCCCCTCCTCCTTTCAACTTCAAAAAGACCAAAGACCAACACAACCAAGAGTTCCTTACCCTGGCTTACAACCCTGACAGCAAAAACCATAAAGACCCCCTCGAAACAAACAAAGAATTCCAGAGAGGCTGCATGTACTCAGATCCAGATAACCCCGAATGCCCAGTTGCAGCATTTAAAAAATACATAAGTAAACTCCCTCCCAACCCCAAAGCACTGTACCTCCACCCGCGACGAGCTCCACAAGAGTTCTTAAACACACAAATGATCTGGTACACGCAGGAACTGCTAGGAAAAACTACCTCGGCGACATGATGAAAAAAATCAGCAAAGCAGCAAATCTGACTCACATGTATACCAACCACAGCATTCGTAGCTCTGCCGTCCAAATCCTATCAAATGCAGGTCAACATTCGCGCGAAATTATGACCATCACTGGTCACAGGTGTGAGCAAAGTCTGAAATCTTACTGGAGGCCAAAGGAAGAAGACAGGAAGAACTGGAGTGCCCTCCTGTCCGTAAAAACTGCAACCAGCACCACAAGCAATCAAGAGAGCACCAGCAAAGAACAAGCAAATGAACCAACGCCATCTACTGGAATAACGGCAATACATAGCTCCTTCAATGTAATGAACTGCACCTTCTCAGGTCCAGTAAATTTTATGGAAAACAAATATTAAATATAAAAAAAGAGAGCTGCAGTTCACTCTAAAAGTTTAAATGTTTAAAAAGTTGTAAAAGTTTCATTATTAAAAAGTAAAAAAAAAACAGTTTCAAACAGTTCCACTGTTAAATGAAAGCACTTTTCTTGTGCACCACTTTTCCTCTCACAATATTTATTCATACAAAATAAAAGTTAACATTTTAAAAGCAATCATTTCTTTGTCTGACTATTTTTTAAAATACAGTGAAGCCATTTTCTAAGCGCAATAATACCCTCCAGGGTGGGCATTATTGGGAAATACCGGACCTTCCAGGGGCTATAAGGCCTTCCACCTATGGTGTCGGGCCTTATTACGTCCCTGGGCGGTCCGGTATTTCCCAATAATGCCCACCCTGTCGGGTATTATTGCTTACTTATTCTCCGGTGGGCCCCCCAAAAAATTCTGTTTTTCAAAGTCTTTTTGGTGGATGGTAGGGGTTCCCAATTCGATTGGTGTGGTCAGTGTGTGTGTACTGTGGGACTGGACTGGGCACTGTGTAGAGCCACCGCTGGCAGTTTTAAAAAAATGTACTTGCTCCCACTGGTGACTGGCTTTGGGGCTGAGCCTGTAAGTCAGGTAAAAAAACAACAGAGACAGTTGATTGGTACTCGTCCAATATCAGCCCCAAGCCCCCAATCACAACTTCTCCTTTTTGCTTGCCTTGAGCCACTGCCAGCCAGCCGATCACAGCCGAGGCACGAAGAAATAGCTTACATGGCAAAGTGGTTCATTAGTCGTTCATTTAAGTGCCATCTCAGTTGTCGGTCGATTCCTAGTCGGATCATTCGGATGAGAGAGCGTGGTGTTCCAGACCAGAAGACAAGTTAGTTCCTGCCTGGCTTAAGAAAAAGGAAAAGTTTACCACCAAGCAGCTGGCAGCAGCAGGGGAAGGAAGTCTAGGAACTTTAAGCAGTGCCCAACAGCTGGTGAGATGACCTGAGTAAACAGCCAGTAAAGGAAAATTGGCTGTTGAATTCAATTGCCACAGTGAGTCACAATGTGAGTGTGTGTGTGTAAGGATCGGGGCTGGCGGCTAGGAGTCGGGGTCTGGGAAAAACAGTGCTGTGGGCCGGCAGCAGGCTGATTACTTACTGTAGTGATGTGCAGTGGGCCTTGTTTGCCATTTGTTTTATTATCTGACTGGCCTGGGTTTGTTCACTTATGGGGGGGGGTGGTTGTTGAAGTGCTGATGAGACTTCAGCCACATTAGTTTGTCAGATCCCTGTCATCAGCTGAACAAGTAACTAGGCGAAGCTGTGTCCTATAGTTACCCTGAGAGGAAGGAACCATTTGAGCAGTGTTCTGAGACGGTGGGAACATGCCAGTGTCATGATTCAGCAGCAGACTGACCCACCTATTATCTTCTTAGTGGGTCAAAAAGCTACACCTGTTTGTGGCTGGAGTGACTGGAAGATGCGGTAGTGTTCCAGGCAAGGAAGCTGCAAAGTCATTTAAAGGACGTCTTCAGAGGGAAATTGCGGCACTTCAAGCACACTCAAAACACCCCTGAAGCCTTCAGGGGTGTTTTGAGTGTGCCTGAAGTGTACAGTTTCTCTCTGACACTGGATGCCAAATGGAGGATTTCCTGACTGTACCAGGTGGTGACCACTGAGTAACGAGAGAGACCACATGGTACAGTCAGCTTACTACATGTGAGAGTGGAGATACGGAGCGCTGGCAGTGAGAGGTTGTGGTGATCGTTGTTGATCTGATCCATTACCTGAAGGAAATTAAGCTCCACCAGGCAAGGGAACTAAGCAGCACAGAAAAAGCCCAAATAAAATCTATACTACAGGCTCTGAGGGGAAAAATAAAATGTGCAAGCTGTTCCAGTACATAAAATAAGTGCCAGGTATGGATTAAGCAGCACTGAGAGTTCAGAGGGGCCAAAAAATATCATGCTGTCATTTTTTAGGGCAGAGCCAGACTAAGTTGGCAGGAGGACTGACAAAAAATGAACAACTTAAGTCACAGTACAGTGTAACTGGCTCTGTCTAAAATTTGTTGTAGTTTATTGGTGATTAAAAAAGACAGATGCCAGAGAGGTATTTGGGGGTTCTTCCCAGTATTCTCCCCAGCCAGTTAGGTTAGCATAAAAAGACAAAACAGGCAGAATAAAAAAAATGAGTCTAAAGGGCATTGTGGATAGTGTAAACAACTACTTATTTAAAAAAACAGCTGAGACAAGACAGGCTGAAAATGTTTTTATTTGACAAAAGACATGACTGCGGACTGAATGAAACAGGTGTTTATTTCATGTTCATTCCTCATCAGGTGCCCTTCTCTTCAGATGAGAATTATCCACAAGTGGCCCACTCTTTTCTTAAAATGACCCACCTTGCTTAACCTCAATGGGCCAACTGACCCCATAGACTGTATTTCTGGAATTGCGACTGTTTGAGATAGTTTGAGATATTAATTGTGCTAGCTGTGTATTCCTAGCCATTGGTATGATGGCAATCCTGAAATAAGTATTCCCCCTAAAGGTTCTTTCATTTTAAGAACTTGAGAGCTTCCTCATTCTGTCCCATAGTGTTGACAGAATGCCGTCCTCGCTGCTTGGGATTGAGGAGCAGGGTGTACAAGAGTGGGAATGAGACCATTTGTTTTCTCTGAATCTGCTCAAGTGACAATAATATGATGTTTTGTAGGACAAAGAAAATAACTCTGCTAACTTATACTGAGAAGAGTAGTTCATTTATGTTGCTGTTCCTGCATAGAATGCCTCTCATCATCGGTAGAGTAGTAGTAATGAGCTTTGTTTTTCCCTTCGAGGCTCCTAATATTATGGATTGAGGTTTTTTTTTTGCTAATCTTTTTTACGCAAAGCTGATGACAGAATGGTTAATTGCTGTTTGGGGGGGGCGACGAGAAGCAGCATGACAGGGAAGGAGAGACCATTTGCCTCTTTTATTTGTGGCGCTGCTCTAGAGAGGAGAGCAGAAAGTTTGTCTTTAACTGCTAACCCGTATTACAACAGTTTTTCTCTGCAGTCTTCCCCTAATCTCCACAGATATGTCTCCCCCTCCTATTCTGCCACTTTCCCTGAAGTGATAATGTCTGACTGGCTGACTGATATTAAATTGCACAGAAATTTTGACACCAGCTACTGCCATCCTAGCTTACAATGATCGGAATACATGCTTGGGGAATTGGTCATACCGACCTTGTTTTTCACCTTTGGCATGCTACACAAACTGAAAAGGAAGCTGTGTCCCATATTCCCCTTTGGTTTGGGGTTACTACCACAGCCATTTGGTAGTGTGATTGTTGATAGTAAAGGTACTCATTTATTTTTATTAGGCTTATTTTTTTGTGACAGACAGCATGGTGTGTGCTCTTAAATGGAGTGTAATTTAACAAGTTCAGTTCTTTAAAAATTTATTTGAAATACAAAAGGTCACTGTACACAGACTGAACAAAGAACAAGAATAATGTATCATTGCTCTGTCATTACTATGGCATTTAGCTTGCTGGGGAAAAGCTTTCTGGCCTGCTAAAAGTCACCAAAATGCACCATTTGACTTCAATTTTTCAAAATGTTTCTGGGGGAGCATGCCCCCGGACCCCCCTAGAGAAGTTTGGATTTTGTGCCCCTCCAAAAATTCTAACTGCATGATGCCCCTGCAAAGAGGGGTGTAGAAACTATCACTACACTCCCAATGTAATAAAAATAAACAATGCCCGAAGAAGCACAACTCAATGCAGAGCTGCACAACGGCCAACTAACTCACTTCTTCGACATTATCTAGCTAAAAAACATACGGCAAAAATTACAGAGGACAGAAAAAATAAAATGAGTAAACAAACGAACAAAATGAATAAAAAAAATAAAACTTAGGTAAACCTAAACTAAAACTTAAACAGAGCTAAAACACTGGCAGGCTCATAGCAGCCACCATCTTCCATAAAATGGAGAACGGTTTTATACTGTGTTCATCTAATAATAAGGACAATAATGTAAATGATGTTATTGTACTTAATAACAGAAGATTAAAACTGAGTCCTTACATGTATGAGTCAGTTACTACAATTTTAAATAATAATACTCTGTTTAATTTGAAGGTGGTGTTTTGTAATTGTAGTGTGTCAGTAGATGATGGCACTGTTGCAGTAACAAGGGAAACTTATTCTGTTATTATAGATGTTATGTTAAATGCTTTAATGGAAGGAGGAAGGATGATAGCACATCATGAATATATGATAAAAAAACTCATGGTTTGACAGGGAATGTGCCCAGTTGGGGAAAAAAAATGTTTATGTGATTGGCAAATTATGTATTTTCATGCTGCACATTAATGACTGGGGGCATTAGTGAAGCCAGTTTGCATTTCTGTGTAGATAATACTGTTCTGTACATATCAAGACCTAACATTGAAGCTGCCTGCTCTGACCTTCAAATTGCCTTCAATAAACTACAGAGTAACCTTTTTTAATCTAAATTACTTCTGTCAGTAAGATCAAGGTTATGTTCTTCACCTCAGACAATGCTCCCTTAGCCCCAGTCATCATTACACTGCTGGTAGATACCCTTGAGGTAGTAGACAGATATAAGTACCTAGGTGTCTGGCTTGATAGCAGATTGTCCTTCTATGCTCATATCATGGTCCTATGTAAAACTCTGTGGGCCAGGTTTGGCTTCTATTACGGGAGCAAGCATTGCTTTCCACCAGATGACTGGAAGCACTTGGTCCAATTTACTTTTCTACCTATTCTGCATTGTGCAGATTTAATTTACAGCCACTGTTCTACTATATTTCCATCAAACCTGGACATGCTGTACAACAGTGCACTTATATTAATTACTGATTTAGCACCTAGGACCATCACTGAGCATTGTATGCATCAGTTGGCTGGCATTCATAGGCTATGAGGACATGAATTAACTTGTACACATAGGCTTACAAGGTACTACTACACGAACTCCCATGCTACATCACTGTTCCATACATAGCAGCTACTCCCTAAGAAAAAATAATTATATTCTTCTGGACACCCCGAGACATGCCACACAGTACGTAACATCAGCAATCAGACATTCTGTTCCTACAGTGTGGAGCTCACCATCTCCCTGGTCAGTCTTAGAACTTTTACAGCCCTCGTTGGAAAACTATGCACCGAGTCCTGCTCCTGTGGTTGAACTGTGTTTACTTCACTATTGCCCTCTGCATATTTCGGTCTCTGTTCATATGGTGTTTCTCATACAAGAAAATTGGCAAACCATTGTTTCTTGTTGTATATTACTTATTTTAAATTGTATTTTACTATTCTTTTTATTTTTATTGTAGTATAGTTTTCTTATGCGTGCATGTTTGCATGCTAATTGTTCTACATTCATATATTACTTTTTACCAATATCACCGTTTCCTGGTTTATCTGTGATGTACTACCTGTACCACCCAGGACCTCTTTGTAAATGAGCTTGCTCAATGGAGCCTTTTCCTCATGAAATAAATAAAGACAGATACAAAATATTCGCAGAGGCCTAATAGAGGAGCTTTAAGAGAAATTTAAAAAGAATACCAACAGCTAATTAAAACTAAGAAAGAGCAGTACAAAAAAATAACTCTGGGGAGAATTTCCAGTTAGCTACAATAAAGGAAGATAAACTCTTTTGGGAGTTGGTAGCCTGTGGCACCAAGAATAGACAAAATGATATTGACTCAACAATTACATAGATTACATAGAAACTGCCAGCAGAAGAGCACCACTTGGCCCACACAGTTTACCCATTTTCCCTACCTACTGTAATACCACAGACCCTACTTGACCTGATTGAGGATGTGTTGGAGAAGAGCTGGATCAGTCAGACAGTACTCCTCCTCCTCTAGAATCTGGGACCTCCGCCCCTTTGACTGTCCTCTGCTTTCCCTTGAGGTTTATGGAAGGTGTCGAGCTCTGGGAATAGTGAGGAAAACAGAAATATAGAATTTGATGGCAGATAAGGACCGCTTGGTCCACCTAGTCTGCCCATTTCCCCTACCTAATGGATAAGCTGCAGATCCTAGTTAACCAACTGCCTACTTCCTCCTACCCCCCACTAGAACTGCTTTATATCTATCCCATGCATTCTTGAATTTCCCCACTGTTTTTGACTCCACAACCTCCTCAGGAAGGCTGTTCCATGCATCCACAACCCTCTCCATGAAAAATGCTTCCTACATTACTTCTGAGCCATCCCCTCTATCTTCAAATTGTGCCCCTTGTTCTTGCACATCTCTTTTCTGAAAGATGCTACCCTCTTGGACTTTGTTGATTCCCTTGAGGTACTTGAAAGTTTCTATCATGTCCCCCCTCTCCCTCCTTTCCTCAAGGGTATACATGTTAAGCTTCTTTAATCTCTCTCTTCATATGTCTTCTGGTGCAGACCCTGCACCATTTTGGTTGCCCTCCTCTGGACAGCCTCCACCCTGTCTATGTCTTTGCAGAGATGGGGCCTCCAGAACTGCACTCAGTACTCCAGATGGGGTCTCACCAACTGTCTGTACAGAGGGATAGCAACTTTCGGTTTTCTACTGGTGATGCCTCTCCCTATGCATCCCAGTATGCCCCCAGCCCTCCTTACTGCCTTCTCACATTGCTTGCCCACCTTTAGGTTATCTGATATAACTACCCCCAGGTCCCTTTCCATTTTTGTTGTTGTCAGTATCTCACCCCCATTCTGTACTCTTCCTGGGATTTTGTTTCCCAGGTGCATTACTTTGCACTTCTTTGCGTTGAATCTAAGCTGCCATACATTTGACCATTCCTCCAACCTTGCCAAGTCCCTTCTCATCCTTTCCACCCCACCTTGTGTATCAACCCTGTTGCAGATCTTTGTGTCGTCTGCAAAGAGACATGCTTTTCCTTCCAGTCCCTCTGCAATGTCACTTATAAAGACATTAAAAGGAACCGGACCCAGTACTGAACCCTGCGGTACCCCACTAGTAACCCCCTTTTCTTCACTGTGGACTCCGTTGACTATTACCCTCTGTGTCCTGTTGTCCAGCCAGTGTTTTATCCAGACTACCACCCTGGGACCCACTCCCAGGCTGGCTAATTTGTTTATTAATCTTTCGTGCGGGACTGTGTCAAATGCCTTGCTAAACTCTAAGTAGGCCATGTCCACAGCCCCACCCTGGTCTACTACTTTGGTCACCTAGTCAAAGAAATCGATTAGATTAATCTGACATGACCTTCCTGCTATGAATCCATGCTGCCTTGGGTCCTGTGCCCCACTGGCCTCTAGGTTCTCAACAATTATTTCCTTCAGAAGTGATTCCTATAATTTTCCCTACCACTGAAGTCAAACTGACAGGTCTGTAGTTTCCTGCCTCTATCTTGCTCCCACTTTTGTGAAGGGGAATCACATCCAGTTTCCTCCAGTCCTCAGGTACCACACCATCCTCCCATGATTTGTTCTTTCATTTTGATTTGTTTATTTGCTTCACACAAAGACTTGTTGCCTTTCTGATGGCAGTTTTGATGTTTCCCCATTGTTGCTCCACCCATCCTTCTTGCCTGTTTGCTAATGCTTTTCTGAGGCACTCTCCCATTTTGACAAAATCAGCCCTCCAGAAGTCCAGTACCTTCACTTCTGTATGGCTTGACTCTACACCTGAGTTTATCATGAATCATACTGTTTGTTGGTCACTTGTTCCCAGATGGCTACCCACTTCTAGATCTGAAATCCTCTCTCCATCCCCATTTGAGAGCACCAGGTCAATGATTGCTCCCTCCCGAGTGGGTTCCAACACTACCTGTCTGAGGCATGCCCCCTGTAGTGCATTGAGAATGGCCCTGCTCTTGGATGTGGCTGCAGCAAAGGTGCTCCAGTTAACATCTGGCATATTCAGGTCCCCCATCAGCAATATCTTCCTTTCTCTGCCATCCTAAGGATGCCTTCTATCATTTCCTTGTCCATTCCCCTCCCCGAGATGGGGGTCTGTATACAAACCCTGTGCGGCTTGTGGTGCCATTTCCAGTCTCCATGGTGACCCACAGTGCCTCCTCTTCTCCCTCCTTTAGTTCTGTTGCTTTGATCCCTTCCCTTACATACAGAGCTACTCCTCCTCCTCTTCTTCCCTTCCTGTCCCTCCTGTAGATTGCGTACCTTGGTACGTTGACATCCCAGTCATGGTTCTCTGTGTACTATGTTTCTGTGACTGCCACGATATCCAGGTATCCCTCTTCCATCAAGGTCACCAGTTCAGGGAGCTTGTTACCTAGACTACAGGCATTAGTACTCATTACCCTCCATTTTTTGATGGCCTTACCCCTTTTGTCTCATCCCTGATTTTTTTTGGGGGGGCAAGGATTTCCCTTCTCTTTTTCAGTGCCTCCCCCTTGGCTAGTTTAAATGCTTGCCAATGAAGCATTAAAGCTATCACCTAGAATTCTGGTTCCCCTCCTGGACAGATGCAGTCCATCACGCCAGTATAGGCCTGCATCTCTCCAGGTGGATCCCCAGTCCTAATGAAGCCAAATTCCTGAGCTCTTCACCAGTTTTTCAACCACTGATTGAATCCCATGGTGTGGAGCACCCTCACCTCACCCATACCATAAACAGGCAGCACCTCTGAGAAGGTTACCATGTGTGCTACTTGTCTAAGGCCCCTCCCCAACCCCACAAACTCCTGCACTGCTCTGATCCCTTTCCCAGCCAGGTCATTTGTCCCTAGGTGGACAATGATATCCAGCTCCCTCCCCTGTGCAGCTGCTCCTGCGATCCCAAAGATTCACTCCCTGTCCCTCCAAGCCATAGCGCCAGCTAAGCACCTTACCTCCATCTCCCCTCCCTCCCCCAGTTCTACCCTCCTAACAATGGAGTCCCCACCAGGAGTTGCTTCCTTCCTCTATGGGGTCCCATGCCACCCTCCTGTGGGTCTCCTTTGTGGAGGTTCCCAGAATCCTCCTTGGTCTCCACTGCAGGTGCCTCCATAGAGGAACCACACTCTGCCAGAACAACATGTGAACTGTGGAGAGGTACAACTGGAGGGATGCAACTCTGTTCCACCACCCTCACCCTCTCTGAGCCCACTGTGGTCCAACTGCACCTCTTTCTTGGCAACTTCTGAGGCAGCAGCGGTGGCCCTGGTGGTCCCTGGGTGGGATAGAAGGTCTCCCAAATCCTGGCCAACTCAGCCTGGAGACAGGGGGGTGGGGGGGTCCTGGAGATTTGAAGGGGGAAGGAAGAAGAGTGGGCAGATAGGGACAGTGAGATCAAGGAGATGCCCTGGGGCAAAATGGGGACTGGACAGGGGTCCTCCCTGTCCGGTACCCTTACCGAAGGCATTGGGGTAATCCTCGGATTCTCATCATTCTTGTGTGGTGTTACGCAAGGCCAGATCTATTAGGAGCAAGACCACTGTAGTGGTGGATCTTGTAACCTCTGTGGATCTGGCATGCATCACCGAGACCTGGCTGGATAATAATGTGGGACCTATTTTGGCATCCACAATTCCTGTCAGGTTCTCGGTGATACACCATCCGAGGGAAGATCGGGGGGAGGTGGGTCTCTATCTGTTTTAGATCAGAACTGGGCCTTAGGGAGGTGCAAGTGAGAGCTACCAACTCCTTTGAGTGCACTGTGGGTGCGGGTGCAGGCTACAGCATCCTTCTCATATACCGTCCACCCAATGATGAGAGGATTTTCCTGCATGAGGTGGCAGACTTCGTCACTGAGATGGTGTTGGAGTCCCCCAGATGGTTGAATCTGGGGGACTTCAATGCCTGGGTCAACGATGAACTCTCGCCTTTTGGACAAAACCTCCTCCAACAGATGGAGTCGTTGGGTCTGACACGGGTAGTTATCACCGCAACCCACATAGGAGGGCACTCATTAGACTTGGTGTTCCTCCTGGGGATGGAAATCTCCGATATGGAGGTGGATCCTATCGGGTGGTCTGACCATCACACCCGGAGATTCAGTTTTGTGACCCCTCCCCCAAATTAGGCCTGCTCCCAAGGAAATGGTACAGTACCGTTCTTTTTAGAGATGTGACCTCAGAAGGCCTAATGACGGTGCTGGACATTTTGGGAATTCCGACTGATAGCGATGATCCAAGGAATCTTTTCTTGCTTATAATAAGGCGGTAGTGGAAGCTCTGGATTCCATTGCACCTGTGTGTGTTCACCCACTAACTCTTCACCTGGGTTCCTGTGGTTTGACGGGGACCTGAAGGATTTGACGAGGTTGGGGCAGAGGTTAGAGAGACACTGGCGGAAAACTCGCCTGGAGGATGACAGGCTTAGATTGATGGATCATTATAATGTCTATTAATCTGCAATTTCCCATAAGAAGGCAGAGTTTCTGTCCAGGAAAATTGCAGCAGTGGGTAATCGACTGGCTCAGCTCTTCTGGACAGTGGACAGACTGTGCAATCCAGCCTGTCAGCAATCCGGTCAAGCTTTGTCACAAGAAAAGTGTGAGGAGTTTGCGCTGTACTTTGCTGATAAGGTTGTCATCATCAGGACAGAGATCAGCCAATGCCTTCCTATTGGCCTTGCAGGGATCAGTCGAGTGGTACGGTCACCCAGATTGTCTGGTCTGTCTTCAGTCAGCTGGTAATCATGGATATAGTGAGGATCATCCAGACTTTGCAACCAACTTGCTGTAGTATGGACCCAGGCCCAACTCGCCTTCTTGTAGGGTGTGTTGAGACCATTGCCCCAGTCCTGGCTGGAATAGTTAGGGTGTCATTGGAGAGAGGGATATTTCCTGATCCCTTAAAGGAAGCAGTAGTATGGCCCTTTTTGAAGAAGCCCTCCCTTGACTTGAACTGCCCAGTGGACTACAGGCCAGTCTCAAACTTGCCCTTTGTGGGTAAAGTTATTGAGAAAGTGGTCGCTCTGCAGCTGGAGAATCATTTATCCAGCCATAATAGCTATGATCCTCTCCAGTCGGGTTTCAGAAAATGGCACAGCACTGAGACTGCACTGGTTCAGGTACTAAATGATCTCCAAATAGCAAGAGATCGGAGAGCTTGTACCATCTTGGTTCTCCTTGATCTTCCGGCAGCATGTTACACTGTAGACCATGAGGTGTTGCTCAAATGCCTGCGATTTTTCTGTGGACTGTGGAGGGGGGCAGTCCTCAATTGGTTTTGATCATTTCTCGGTGGCAGGTTGCAGAGAGTGATGTTGGGGATTAATTCCTCTGCCCCTCACTCCCTACCCTGTAGAGTGCCGCAGGGCTCTGTGCTATCACCCATGATGTTTGCAGTGTATATGCTGCCATTAGGAGACATTATAAGATGGTATAGCTTGAGCTTTCATTGTTATGCAGATGACTCTCAGCTGTACATGTCTTTTGTGCCTTAGCAGGAAGGAGAGATCATCTCGGTGTTTAACAACTGCCTCACTGAAATACAGGACTGGATGAGTGCTAGCTGGCTGAGGCTAAACCCTAACAAAACTGAGGTGTTGGTCATGGATTTTGATCATGGGAGGACCGGAGCAGTGGCGGGACAGACCTTGGGGCTTAGACTGGGTGGAGTCCTGCTGACTGCATCAGGTCAGGTGCGTAACCTTGGCATGATTTTTGATGAAGGCTTGACCTTGAAGTCTCAAGTGTCGGCTGTAGTCAAATCTTCTTTTAACCACCTGTGGAACATCGTGAGGGTGAAGCACCTGATTCCCTCTGAGGATCTGCCCATGCTAGTTCATGCCTTTGTCACCACTCATCTTGACTACTGCAACATCTTCTACCTAGGGCTACCAGGGGTGGATATCCGTCACTTGCAGTTGGTGCAGAATGCGGTGGCCAAGTTGTTGACTGGGACCCCTAGATCCAGTCATATAACACCTGTGCTGCACGAACTGCACTGGCTGCCAGTACAGTGGCAGATCACTTTCAAGGTCACGTTGTTGACCTATAAAGCCCTACATGACCAGGGACCTCAATATCTGCAAGATCTCCTGTGCCCTTACTGTCCCCTCCGCCCGCTCCGATCCTCCAACAAGAGATTGCTAGAGATTCCCAGGGTATGCTTAAAAACATTGGGAGCCCATTCTTTTGCCTTTATGGCACCTACCCTGTGGAATTCTCTACCTCATCGGATACGAGATAGCCTGACTGTCCAGGGTTTTAAAGTAGCCCTAAAAATGCATCTGTTTCTCCAGGCTTTCTACGAGGCTTGTTGAATCTATTGAAATAAGGTGAACTTGGCATGTGCTGTATTTTTATGATGATGATTTTAAGTATTTGCTGTTATTGGTTTTACTGTATGTAATTGTACAGGTGCCCTGAGCATTAGAAGGGCGCCTAATATAAATAAAACTGATGATGATGATGGTCTCCAGCTTTACCAGCCCCCATTCTAAATGAAAAAATTCCCTTATGCCTATCCATGCATTCTGGAAACCCGTTACAGTTTTTACTTCTACTGCCTCCGTTGGGAGGCTATTCCAGGCATCCACCACTCTTTCCATGAAGAAGTACTTTTGAACATTTCCCCTGAATCTACCCCTCCCAGCTTCAGAGCATGACCCCTTGTTCTTGAGCATCTTTTTTTCTGAAAAATGCTTTCTTCTTGTGCCCTATTTACACCAGTGAGGTATTTGAAAGTCTCTAACATATCTCCTCTCTCCCTCCTTTCCTCTAGGGTATACTTATTGAGGTCCATTAGCCTCTCCTCATAGGGCTTTTGATGCTGTTCCAGCACTATATTAGTTTCTCACCTCTGGACCACTTCTATTCTGTCTATGACCTTTCGGAGATGCGGTCTCCAGAACTGAACACAGTATTCCAGATGAGGTCTCACCAATGTTTTATACAACGGTATGATTACCTCCCTATTTCTGCTGCTGATGCCCCTCCCTATCAGAAACTGTGGATCTGCTACCGTCTAATCAATTACCTCTCCCCTGAAGCCTGTCTTGCCATTGCCCAGTCTAACTTCCTCCCTCTAATGGATTGCTGCTCCCCCATATACTCCCAAACCTCCTCCACTAACCTGTCAAGATTAAATTCCACCCATAACAACATCTGACGATTTGCCCGTCTGGCTCTGTTTTCCTCCCACCACCGCAGCCTCTATCAGGTCCTTGACTGGCTCCTTCCTCAAGCTAGATGCACTACCTCCTGGCTTGTATCATTAATAAGGCCCTCCATAACTCTGTGGCATCCTTCCTTCCCCCCTCCTTAGGTCTAAGACATTTAGCCGTGACCTTTGCTTCTCCGGCAGCCCTATGGTGGAGTGCCCACATGTCTCCACTTGCATGGGCCAGAGGGCTTTTTCATCTAAAGGCCCTGCCCTATAGAATAGCCTGCCTTCCTCCTTTAGAGCCTTTGACTCCCCATGACATTTCTACTATCTCCTTAGATCACACCTACTATCCACTGTCACCTGCTCCTGCTCCTGCTCCCTTGGGTGAACTTTGCTGTGTAATTCATGTTCCCTCTCCCACATCCCCCCCTGGGCCTAATCTCACTGTTACCTTATGCAACCCTGTTTGCTGCCTTGTTAGGAAATGGTCACAAAACTGGTCTATTAGTATGATGCTGTTTTCTATTTTTTGTTTTATGATGTATACTCTTTTACCCCTCCCCCTTTTTTATCTTACTACCATTTGTATAATTTTCCCCTGTAGTTACTGTAATTACCCAGTACTTTGTTTTGTCTCTTGATGCTCTGTGTTTACTGTATCCAGTGCCATCTTCATGGTCCGAGTCATGCCTGAAAATGGTTCATGGACCAGTCCACCTACCCGGTCAGCAAATAAATAAATACATACATACTGTACATACAAAAATAAATATACACCATAGCATCCCACTAGCTCTCCCCACTGCCCTGTCACACTCCTTGGCCATCTTTAGGTCATCATAAATTATTATTCCCAGATCCTTTGCTGCTTGGTGGTCATCAGTACCACTCCCCCATCATGTACTCTGCTCCTGGGTTTCTGTGCCCTAAGTGCATGACCTTGCACTTCTTTGCATTAGATCTCAGCTGCCACATTTTTGACCACTCCTCAAGCCATCCTAGATCACTATTCATTCACTCCACCCCCACTAGAATGCCTACCCTATTGCAGATCTTTGTGTCATCTGCAAAACAGCATACCTTCCCTTCTAGCCCCTCTGCAGTGTCACTAATGAAGACATTAAAGAGGACCAGACCCAGCATCAATCTTTGTGGCACCCCATTCATTACTGTCTCTTCCTCAGAATGACCTCTGTTTACCACCACCATCTGTCTCCTATCCACCAACTAATTTCTTACCCAATTTACCACCTTTGGGCTCACTCCCAGACTACTCAGTTTGTTATGAGTCTCCTATGTGGAATGGTGCCAAAGGCCTTACTGAAACCCAGGTAGGCCACTTCCATGGCTCCACCCTGATCCACTTCCCTGGTCACCCAGCCAAAGAAATCTAACGGATTTGTCCAGCATGGCCTCCCTGTTTTGAAGCCATGTTGCCTCAGATCTTGTGAGCTCCTGGTTTCAAGATAATCCACAATCCTTTACTTTAGCAGGGATTCCATTAATTTCCCCACTACCAATGTCAGGCTTTCTAGTCTGTAATCTCCAGCCTCCTCCTTGCTACCACTTTAGTGAAGTGAGATTACATCAGCCCTACTCCAGTCCTCTGGAACCACTCCTGTCTCCAGTGACTAGAAGAACAGGATAGTCAGAAGTGCAGCTATCACCTACCTGAGCTTCTTCAATATCCTGGCATGTATCCCATCTGGCCCCATTGCCTTGTCCACTTTCAGGTTTGCAAGTTCCTTCATGACTCTTTTCACTGTAAATGGACTTGTGTCCACTTCCCTTACCTCGATACTCTGGCCTCTAATCTGTGGTCCCTTGCCTTCCCCTTCCACTGTGAACACTGAACAAAAGTATTTGTTCAGGATGTCTGCTTTTTCCTGGTCCCCTTCCACACACTCCTGCCCCGCACCACCAATCTTACTATCCCTCCCCTGGTCTTTCTCCTTTCGCTTACATACCTTAAAAATGTATTGTCTCCTTTCTTTACTGCCTGGGCTATATTCTCTGTTTGTGCTTTTGTGCACCTGACTACCTTCCCTGCCTCACTCTGCTTCTCCTGAAATACCTCCTTGGCTTCCTCCTTCTGTGACTCCTTTTATCTTCCGAATGCTAACTTTTTTGCCATAACTTTTCTATCCATCTCTTTTGAGAACCATGGTGGCCTTTTTGTCCTCTTACTTTTGCTAACCTGCCTGACACAGAGGTTTGTTGCCCTCACTATGGCCTCTTTTATTTTTGCCCACTGTTCCTCCACTCCACTCACATCCTCACCCCTTCCAGGGCACCACTGAGGCATTCCTCCATCTTTGTAAAATCAGCCATCTTGAAGTCTAAGACCCTTGCCTTTTTGTGGGTCAGTTCCGCCACTGTTCTTATATTGAACCACACTGTATGATGATCACTGGTCCCCAGGTGACCACCTACCATGGAATCTGCAGCACTGTCCCCATTGGTGAGTACAAGATCCAATATTGCTCCCTCATGAGTAGGTTCTCCTACTAGTTGCTTGAGAAATGCCCCCTGCAGGGAGTGCAGGATGTCCCTGCTCCTAGCCATAGCTACAGCAGGAATATTATAATCTATATCTGGCAAATTGAAGTCCCCTACCAGCAGCATCTCCCCCCTTTTTTGCCATCTTTTGGATGATTTCCATCAGAACTTTATTCATCTCCTCCCCTGTGCTGAAGATCTGTAGATCACTCCAATGTGAATAGCCACTCCATTCCCTGTCTACAGAGTGACCCACAGTACCTCCACCTCTCCCTGTAGTCCATGTATTTCGGTTGCCTTATTGTTATCCTTCACATAAAGAGCCACTCCTCCCCTTTCTTACCCACTCTGTCCTTCCTGAACAGAGTATAGCTTGGTATAGCTATATGCCAGTTATGGTTCATATTGCACCATGACTCAGTAATGGCGACAATGTCTAGTTCAGCCTCTACCATCATGTCCACCAGGTCCAGGAACTTACTACCCAGACTTCTAGCATTTGTACACATGGCCTTCCAAATACTGTTGCTACCCCTCATGCCAGCCCCCCTTTTTCCATTTTGTCTACTCTCCACATCCCTTTGTCTTCATTCCCATTCCTCTTTATTTCTACCATTTTGTTCTTCTTGTTAATAGGTACCCATGGGTATTTCCCTCCCTTGGGGTTCTCTCTATTGACTACTATAGCTTGGGGGGGGAGACAGTTAATGTCACCAAGATTTCTTCCGCCACCCCTCTTGGTCAGTTTAAATGCTCCTCAATGAAGCATTTAAACCATTTACTGAGGACTGCGGTACCCCTCTCGGTTGGATGCAGGCCATCTGACACACATCTCTGGGCACAATTATCCCCTGGTATGGACACCCCACTTTTGTATGAAGGTATATGTAACAATAAACCTGCCCTTGAGAGATTATGTAAGAAAAGGGCAGT
Organism: Neoceratodus forsteri; assembly: GCA_016271365.2. Taxonomy (NCBI): domain Eukaryota; kingdom Metazoa; phylum Chordata; order Ceratodontiformes; family Ceratodontidae; genus Neoceratodus; species Neoceratodus forsteri. The sequence continues at coordinate 960,854,162 of CM028132.1, read as the reverse complement.
TTTTAAATTATTTGGAATTGTTGCCTCACATATCTAAGAATGCAGTTATTCCATTGATTCTAGCCACAAAATATAATAAGGTACCAGAAGTGGATAAAATTATGGCTGAGGCATTTCATGCCAGTCCTGATTGGTGGGCAGAATGTTTTGTTTCCCTGTTTACATGTATTAATAATTCATTAACTCTCTCAAAAAATTGGAATCTGGGTTGTATTGTTCCATTATTTTAAAAGGAGCCTGATCAAGTCCATTATGCTATCGTCCTATCTCCTTGCTGAGCATTGGTGTAAAAATTTATTCTAGGCTTATACTTCATATTTTATTGGATGGGGGAGAATGATTTATTATCGAGTTTTCAGGCTGGATTTAGAAAATCATATAGCGTTATAGATCATATTTTTACATTAAATCATATTACTGTATTAACAAATATGTTGGGGGAAAAACAAGGAGGACAGTATATATCTGGCCTCTGTGGCTATCAAAGCAGTCTTTGACAATGTTGCTAGAGATATTTTCTTGGACATTTTGATTGATCACAATATTCTGAAAAGACTGCTTGCAGTTCTGATAATGTTATATACTGAAACAAATGCTATGGTTGTAAATGGACGCTATGGTGAAGGTTGCAAAGAATGTCACTATGTCTGAAGAGTTCATTACAAGTAAAGGGGTAAAACAGGGTTGCCTGTTGGTGCCCATGCCTTTCAATTTGTATATTGAATCCCTTGTTAAAGCTTTAGAAACTTTAGATACTTCCCCCTCCCTGATTAACAACCTGGCAGTAAGACAACTCAATTATGCTGAGGATACAGCATTGATATCTAGAATGCTGTTAGGAATATGTACAGCTTTTACTACTGCTGTGGAACACTTTAAAAACATAATCAATTTAGAAATCAATGCTGAGAAAGCTAAAATAACGGTATTCAATAATCAATTTAAACCTAATAAATGGATAATTAATGGAGTACAGTTTCAAGAAGCTTTAAGCTACTGCTCTTTGGGAGTTTCAATAGGTACAAAAATAACATAAAAAAAACATTTTGATCATATTAAGCAAAATGCAACTACATCATTAAATGCAGTTTTATGTTTCATGAATACATTTGTGGACAACTCATACACCGCCTAGTAAAAGACTTTTGATTCAAGTGTCAATGCACAAATGTTTTGTGGCAGGGAGGTCTGGGGACTTGGGCCATCAGTAATAGATCTAGAGAAAACACAGAATAATTTCCTGAGGACCATCCTGGGACTGCCCAGAGATACTCCCTCAGCAGTCCTCAGGTAAGAAACTAATTCTAAATGTTTGGAATTCCAAGCTCGTAAATGGGTGATTGTGTTTTGGTGTAAATATTTTAAATAGCTATCATATTCCTAGTCAATGTTGGGAAGAAGCCCTTGTAGATATTCTAACTAATACATGGTTTACCAGTTTAAATGAACTACTTAAAAGAACTGGACTACCAAACATTTGGTCTTTTTATGTACAAGAATTGCCTGAGAGTTTTGTTAGTGATGCTATACTTAAATGATTTCTATAAGGCTAAAGATATAAACAGAATTTCTGAATATGAAGGTCTGAAGCAATACAGTTTAATGCTAGACTGGCAGTATTCTGAAGCTTATCTTGAGTTCTGTGAAAATGCAGAAGATAGAAAAGCATTGTGTAAACTGAACTTATCAGTTATATGTAAATCTGGTAACTGGAGGAGCTTTGGTGCATTGATGCTCGTAATTAATAGCTGTGTCTGCTCTGAAGATATTAGACTAACCATTAAACATGTATTATTGGAATGTGATATGTTTAAGCAGGAAAGAGAAAGATGGCTTTTACCCATAATGGATAAACTACTCTTAAAGGACAGTAATGAGAGTATCATGGAGAAAATATATTCATCAGACAAATCTGTTGTGTATGCAACAGCAAGATTTGTATGTTTTTCATATGTTTTTATCTCAGTCCTTGTATATTAAATAGAAGATTATGGCATGTGTAATGATATATGTAATGTGTTATTGGGATATTTGCTTCTTTTATATTTATTAATGTTTGGCATGTAATAATCTGTGTGATTTAAGTTATGCCTGTTTTATGCTCAATAAATTGAACTGTTCCTGTTTGTGGCCAGCCATGACAGCTTAATAGAAAGCATTCGCTTTGTACTGCACTTTTACTAATGAATGCTGCTAAGATCAGTGGCAGTTCCTCCAGCATCCTCCCCAAGCCACAGTCAGCTGCAACACCTCAGGTCCCCCTCCATAATGCCACACTCGTTGGCACTGGCAGACCATCCCCCCAAAGCCACCATTGGTGGCAGCTTCTAAGGTTCCCCTCTGGACAGCAAGAAATGCTAAACAACGCCATGATCAGGGTCCCCCAACATCAAAACAACCCAACATAAACCCAAAATACTTAAAATTCCCCCCACAAACTCCAGTATCAGGCTGCTTGGCTCCCAGTGCTGGCTAACAACATCCATCCAACAGTCTGTGACATTGAAGTGCCAACTCCCTGGTGCCATCAAAGAACAATCCCTCAAACACACACTGACACTGTAGTGACCAAACCCCTCCCCCGGCTGGCTAATAACACCCCTCACCACAGTATGCAGCATTGAGGTGCCCAACTCTGTTACATCCCAACAACTCATTGACATGGGATGCCCAAAGTGTCAGATCCCTGAAAAGAAAAAACATCCTCATCATTTCCTGTTTTTATCTTTGCTTGCACGCATGTGCAAGAAACATAGTGCCATTATCTGAGTTTTCGGAGCTGTTGCACCCGTCTTCCAATTCAGTCAGTGTGTTTGCAGGAGCAGCCACAGTTCTCCAATGAATGCTGCAGCTGTCTATGACAGTAGTTGAAAATGCAATGCCATACAGTTGAAAGGGAGAGCTCTGCTTCAGTGAGCAGCGCACCCCCCACACGCATGCATGCACACATATTGCTTGTTTCTTTGTACACTTTGCATTTCAACCATGATAGATGCATTCACATAGTTCTTTGCAATAATTATAGTCTATTAATACAGTTTTTATGTCCTGATACATTAAAATTATGTTTCTGCAGTCTGAAAGTGAGAATTCCCTAAATATCTAGTGTCAAATATACAGACAATATTAGCATTATTCCATAAAGCAAAATCACAAGCCTTTTCCAATATTTTTATTAGATTTACACAAATACAACAGCAGGAATATATTATGGCTGACAGGGGTGCCCAATATCCCATTGGCTCCAGGTCCCCCCCAAACAGTCTTCCAGCTGCCACACTGGGAGCCCACCCCAGCGTGGCAAACGTCCCACATCGTCTTCTAAAAAAAACAAAACCTGTAAACAAAAAAAAGTTCCCTTGGCAGTCTCCCTGCCCATCCGTGCCCACCCTCTGCCCATCCTACCTCCCTACACCCCCCCACCCCATACTTACCTCTGGAGGCTGGCGAGACAATCTTTGGTGGACTGGGAACACATCTGCACTATTCAAAGCCAACCACAAACTGAGGAAATGGCAGTAAGCTCTATAATGCAATAAATAGGCTTCTTTTCAACTTTAATGCATATCTCAGGCATTTTTGGGGAATTTTGTCACCAAATTTTCAACATGGGGTTTTTGGGACCCCTCCTCATGAATTCTGGAACTGTCATGGTGTTAATCAAGCCTAAAGGGTGATTTTGCAGTCACTGTGTGAAATCACCTTGTGGGACTGATTAACAAAATGACAGTGCCAGTGTTCATAAGGTGGGCTCTCAAAAAGCCTATGTTGCAAATTTGGTGAAAACATTCCTAAAAATGACTGTTTCACAAGCGTGCATTGCGCAGTTCCTACACATGCTCATAAATTCATGGATTTTTAATATTTGCACTCTGGATTTTCAACATTGCCATTTTACCACACCTCCTTATGAGCAGTACAGCTGTCATTTTTCACATCTCGACCAAAATGTGTTTCTGCATATGTAGCGCACGATGGAACAGTTGGTGTGCGAAATCAATGTATGGGACATATTAGGAAAATCACAGTAACACTGTTCATGAGCAGAGGTCTTAAAATGGCTATGTTGAAATTTGGTGAAAAATTCCAAAAAATGACTGTTTTACAAGCATGCCTTGTACAGTTCCTACGCACGCAGTTCCCAAATTTTTTATATTTTCACTCCATATTTTCAACATTGCCATTTTACCACACCTCTTTATGAGCAGTACAGCTGTCATTTTTCACATCTTGCCCAAAATGTGTTTACCTGCATGTAGTGCACAATGGTGCAGTCAGTGTGTGCAATCAATGTTCAGGACAGATTAAGAAAATCAGTGACACTGTTCATGAGCAGAGGTCTTAAAATGGCTATGTTGAAAATTTGGTGAAAAAATTCCCCAAAATGATTGTTTTAGGAGCACATGTTGCGCAGTTCCTACGCACGCTTGCAAGTTTGCGAATTTTTTTGTATTTGCATGCCTGATTTTCAACATTGCCATTTTATTACACTTCCTTATGAGCAGTACAGCTGCCATTTTTCACATCCTGCCCAAAATGTGTTTCCGCATATGTAGCACACAATGGTGCAGTCGGTGTGCGAAAGCAATGTTTGGGACAGTTTAAGAAAATCACAGTAACACTGTTCATGAGCAGAGGTCTTAAAATGGCTATGTTGAAAATTTGGCGACAAAAGTCCATAAAATGAGTGTGTTACGAGTGAGCATTGCGCAGTTTCCATGCACCTTCGTAAGTTCATGAATTTGTAATATTTTCAGTCCAGATTTTCACCAGTGGCATTTTTCCACACTTCATTATGAACAGTACAGCTGTCATTTTTCACAACATGGCCGAAATGTGTTTTCACACTTTCAGCACAGAAATGCATGGTCGCTGTGGGAAATCATTGTTCGGGACAGATAAAGAAAATTACAGTGACATTGTTCATGATCGGAGGTCCCAAAATGCCTGTGTTGACAATCTGCTGTAAAAAATCCCCAAACTAATTACATTATGGGTGTGCGCTGCACAGTTTCATGCACGCCGGACTTCAACACCAGTTTTTATTATTTTCACCAGATTTTCAACATTGCCATTTTTACACCTCCCATGAACAGTACAGCTGTCATTTTTCACATCCTGTCCATAATGTGTTTTTGCACCTGTGGTGCTAAATGCCGTAGTCACTGTGCAAAAGCAGCTTTCAGCTAACAAGCTGATATTGCCACTGTTCATGAGGTGAGGGTCACAAAAAAATAAACATGTTGAAAATTTGAAGTGAAAATACCAAGTGCCTGAGGCGTTAGGGTTTCCGACCATAACACCCCATCCTGTAGAGAACGTCAGGCATCAGGGGTGTGACTTGGTATTCTCGTCTGTAATGCTCATACCATTCCACTCCCTGCAGCCAGTGAGAGGCATCAAGGTGTACCTTGGACTCTTTGGCTCCAAAGTTCACCCCATTCTCCTATACCGCACCCATCTCACCATATTTCCTGATGGAATGGGGTGCACATAAGGGCCAGAGACCCCAAGGCACACCATGACACTTGTCGGTGTCTGCAAGGTAGGATGTGGTGAAATGGCATGGCCATTATGCCTGATGACCCAAAGGCACACCCCAATGCCTGTCGGTCTCTGAAGGGTGGTGGTGGGGTTGGCTTCAGTTCAATACTTTACTGCCATTCCTATTATGCAACTCTGTAACTACTATACTACCAATGCCAGCAAGCAAACATTTGGCATTGACAAATGCTTGTTTTAAACCTGAAATAAAGAAAACCCTCTGGTGATGTTTTCTAGCCCCCCTGAACCTCCACTCACACCACCTACCTGGATCTACCTCTCTGCAACCACCACCCTACACCCTAATCCCTTATTTACTTAGCTAGTGTCCCATGAAGTAATTCTGTTCATAACCAGTGAAGAGCCTTTCCCTACCATGCCCAACTACAACTAACTGAAAACAAGGTAAATCCAGTCAATGATTTTTTAATATATTTTGAACTTTTGCTCACAACTTTGTTATTTTTTTAACATTTTTGTCACAAAGTTTCAACACTGCCATTGCTTTAGCTCTCTTCATAAACAAGATAGGCATAATGTTTCATAATCCCACTAATACATGTTTTTGCATTTGATCTACAAAATCACTTTTTGACCAAGATTTAAAACATTTCACAGGTCTTGTTTATAAGATGTGGTAATAAAAAGACTGTGTTGAAAGTTTAGGGTCTAAATCTCAAACAATGACAACGTCTTGAAAAAGCATTAATGTTATTCAGTGTTTTCTCACAATTTTGCTATATTTTGAGATTTTGACCCTGCATTTTCAGCTTAGCCATTTGTAACCCCACCTCATGACCATGACAGGTGTCATTTTTCAAATCCATCCCAAAAGGTGTTTTCAGGGTCATGCCGCAAAATGATATTTTGAGCAGGATTTCATAAATGACACCTGCATGTTCATATAATGGAGTAATAAAAAGACCATTTTGAAAATGTTGGGTCAAAATCATAAAAAACAACAAAGTTAGGAATAAACTTTTTAATGCTTACTTATAATGTTACAATGTGTTTACACCGAGAAGACACAATTTCAGCATTGTCTGTTTTTTTTTACCCTACCTGATGAACACGGCATGTGTCATTTTCAAATCCCTCTCCTAAAGCTGTTTTCGCGGTCATTCCACAAAATCAAGTTTTGGGTGGGATTTCAAACATAACACCTGTCATGCTTATATGCTGAGGAAATAAAAATGCTATCTTGAAAATTGGGGGCACAGTCTAAGAAAACAACAATGTCATGTGTGAAACTCTCATTTCCTAGTCATGACAATTTTACTTTTAAAACGTGGGTCATTGATTTGTTAATTTTGTAACTGCTCTGCTATCTACATCCAAAAACTACACAGCAAATACAAGGAAGCACACATGATTGACATTGGCCAATGATTGTAAAAACTGTGTTGGCTATGTGTCAGTTCCATAGGGCCTGGAAAGAAATCTTATTAGCATCATTATTTTCCAAAAAGGTGATTGTTAGCAACCCATAATCTATTGCCCTATTAGCTTAATTGACTCGATGGCTAAAATATTTGTGAAATTTGTACTGAGCAAACTGCAAGATTGTATTGTATCCAGTAATAAACTGGAAGAAGAACAAGCAGGTTTCAGACAAGAATACTGCACATTGCATAATAATTGTACATTGAGGTATTGCATCAATAAATATGTCAGAATCAAACAGGCTAGACAATAGCTGTTTTTTTGTCAGTTTCCATGCTGCATTTTACAAAATTTATAGACAGACCCTGTGGGACAAACTTGGAGAATTGGCAATTAATCCCTTTGTGTTAAATCTGATTTAGGAATACCACTGTACTGTAATATTTGCTTGAGGGTCAAAGTCAGCAATAAAGGAGCATTAACAGATTAAATTTGCTCCATTACAGGAGTCAGGCAGGCTTATGTTTTAAGACTGACTATTTTTACATTTTTTTAATGTGCAACCTTCCTTCAGTTTTGAGCAAGAAAACTTTCACCCCTCAGGATTATGGGGCAAAGAGTCTTGATGCTTTTGTTTGCAGATAGCCTGGTAATTGCCTCTCCATCTGCTGTAGGATTATAATATAAACATATACTGTAAAAACATAGAAATTTTGTAGGCAGAGGAGTTGGAGTCCATTGAATCTGCACTACAACCCGAACCCACTGCAGCCTATTGCTAAGTGCCATTACTTGACATATTCATCTAGGGAAATGTGTAAAATATTAAGCACATATCCTTCATTCCTGAAATCTCCAAGAACAGGCCAAGACACAGTGAAGGACATGTGTAGATGAATCACTTTGGCAGAACAGTGCATTTTGTCTTCCGTTACAATGGTGAGTATAAAAATAATAAAAATTGCCGCAACTCTCATTGCCGGACCACTGGCTAGAATTTTTATACTCTACTTATGTCATAGCAGAGTCCTGGACAGTTGGAAAACAGTGAGAATCACCCATGTCCTCAAAAAAGGTGACCCTAAAGACCACTCTAATTACAGGCCTATAGCCATCCTGTCAGTTCTAAGCAAAATATTGAAAAAGCTAGCTGCCATGCAAACCATTGAATTCCTCTGAGACAATGACCTCCTAACTGCTGCACAACACGGCTTTCAAAAAGGTCACAGCACCACAACCACCCTACTCAAATTTACTACAGACAACCTCACTGCCACGGGCTCAGGGCTTCTCACGGAAGTGGTTTTCATCGATATGTCAAAAAGCCTTTGACTTGGTAGACCACCCACTTCTCCTCGACACACTCCACTCTATGGGCTTTGCTCCTAGTGTTGTCAGTTGGTTTAACAGTTACCTGTCAAATAGGGTCCAAACCATTAAATTCAGTTCTACATGCTCCGACCAAAAGACAGTGAACATTGGAGTTACCCGAGGCTCAATCCTTGAGCCACTTCTCTTCTCAATTTTTATCAACAGCATCACCAGTAATCTCCTTGACCCCTCATCTCTAGTTTATGTGGATGACATAGTCATGTATGCCAGTGCAAAAGATGTGTCCAATATCAACCTATGTCTTGCCTCCGATTTCCAATGCACACAAGCCTGGCTACGAGACCACAAACTTGTTCTAAATGAGGCAAAAACAAGTCCATGCTAAACGGGACCCTCCCTAAACTCAAGACATTCCAAGATAAGTTCAGGGTCTCCTGCTTAGATGGTTCACTCATAACCCCTGTAACGTTGCTTAAATACCTTGGGGTCACCCTTGACCAATCTCTAAATTTTGAACTCCACATCAGCAACGTATGCAAACAAGTCAAATCCAAACTAGGCATGTCATACCAGACCAGTCACATGCTACCCCTTCTTCTAGAGTGGCTATATATCTTGGGGCATACTCCTACATACTCTGACCTATGGAGTGGCAACTTATGCTCCTTTATCAAACTCAAATCTTCAAGGATGGGATGTCACCTATAACAACATCTGCAGGTTTGCCTCAGCCTCCCACAGACTAAAACACCATTGTCTACTATACTCAGATCTAAACTGGTTGTCCCCCAACAATACTAGACTTTACTCCCTCAGCTTCACTGTCGACAGCATCATGAGATCTCGTACCCCAACAACTCTAGCTGAGCTACTCACCTACCAGACCTCCAACTACGACCTACGTTCGACTGACAAATCCCTACTATGCAACCCTAAATGCAGTACCACCAAAGGCTCTAGATCTTTTGCCCACCATGCACCTCAATTATAGAGCTCACTCCCTCTGGACATCCAGCTAGCTCCTACACACAATGCTTTTAAAAAAGCACTCCACCAGCATCTCAGCTCCACCGACCAATACTCCTGTTTCAAATCTTCTTAGTCCTCTGGGTATCCTGCCTATCCCAAAGCTCTTATCTTTTCTCCACAATACTACCCTTGCGGTACAGCCTATCCCAGCTCTCTTTTCCTGACACTAGCCCCCTGCAGCCATCCCTCTCTCTCTTTGCCAGCTCCTATCCTATACCCTACCTTTCCTTATCCTGACCTGCTATTATCCCTACTGTTCACAATCGTGCCATTTCCCTGCCCATTATCCCCTGCACTTGTCAGTATTTGACCACATTTTTATTTATCTATTTTTGTTGTACATTCTAAATCGTATTTTCAGGACTACTACTGTAACACTTTTGCTACTGTATGTTTTTCATCATGCTATGACTGTAAAAATCTCAATGATCCTACCAGGACCACCCTGTGTGCTACCTGTAATGCTTAGCTTATTGTTAAATGTTTTTCCAAATACCCTGTATACTACCTGTGCTGCTTAGCCTATTGTTTAATGTTTCATAACACCTTGTTTATGTATCTCGATGTAATCTACTGTTTGTTATACCTGCAATGTCTGCCCTGTAACCTCCCAGGTCATGCGTGAAAACAGTCATCTTTATGGCTAGCGTACCCACCCAGTAAACAAAAACTAAATAAATAAACATAATAAAAATAAACACATTGCATTTGTTAATAGTAATGGTTTAATCAACTGGCTAAATCTCAGTTCTCCTTGTCCCTCCTTGTCATTCAGGTGTAACCATTGACAGTGGTGACCAGTAGCAATAAGCCTCCTTCTCATTCTCTTCAACATGCGGTGTTATATACTTGTCTAGCTTGCATATACTGTGACTGTTATGAGAGTGTAGCATCCAGCAAAAGCCATCCAGACTGAACAACAAACATCACCTTTCAGCAACATCCTTGGACCAGCATAGCATCTGTCGGTAGCCAGCCCACTGGTGATCAAACCACCAGGCTCCTCCAGCAACCTGGACTCTTGGAGCAGTGTAGCATCTGGCAAAAGTTAGCCTCCTCCAGCAGTTTGGACTCGTGTCACCATGGTAGCTGGCAAGTGTCAGCCAGTCCAACTAACACCAAACTGCTTCCAACAACCCAGATTCATGTGCCATCATAGTGGCTGGCATAAGCTGGTGACCAAATACCAACAACCTCCTCCTCCTCCAGAAACTCAGACTTAAGTACCACCATAGTGGCTGGCAAAAGCCTGTCAGCCAGAACAACACCACACTGCCTCCAGCAACCAGATTCTTATGCCAGTGTAGTGGCCAGCAAAAGCAAATAACCAAATACCAACAACATCCTTCTCCAGAAACCTGGTGCCAGCATAGTAGTCGGCAAAAGCCATCTAGCCAGAACAACACCAAACTCCCTCCAGAAACATGGACTCTTGTGCCAGTGTAGTGGCAAACAAAAGCCAGCTGGCCAGAACATTGCTAAACTGCCTCCAGCAACCCAGATCCTTGTAGAATGAAGTGGAGAGATTCAGTGCTCATCACTACCCATAAAGGTAGCATGAAATATTAGCACTGGCGATTGGGCACCTACAATAACGGCGACCCAATCCACAGCACATATCTGCAGGGCTACTGTACAGTAGGGCAGCTGGATAGGAGGGTCGCAAATATAGTAATGGGATGTCGCTATACGTACGTGTGCGGGAGGTAATGAGCATGCACAGCAAGGGGTAGGAGGGAATGTGAGGGGTGGTTCACAGTGGGTTGCCGAGCCAACCCCATGGCATGGTGGGCGAGTTGGTGGGGTGGTGGGCAGGGTACTGGGTTTGAGTCCAGGCTGGTGCATTTTATTCCTGACCCGAACCCTTTGTTTTAATGTTTTCACCCCGACATGACACCCCTGGGTTGAGAATCCTTAAGTAGGGGGCTGGGTGCTGCTGCCCCATGGGAGGTGCAGAAGGTGCAACCGCCACATAAAACATTAAAAACTAAGTCCCTGGTGCTGTTTTGCTGTGTGCTGGGGTGTCAGAATGGCAAAATTTATTTTTGGCACTCTGACTTTGCGATAATGGCTATCGCCTTTAGGCTTTTGCTGTTATCACATAAACCCCCCATAAACATGCTGCCAAACCCATAAACTGCTCAAAGGAAAAAAAGAAAAGGTGGCATACACACCAATGGAAATTTGCAAACAATTTATTAACCAAAATTAAATATGGCAAGACAAGGCAAGGCAAGGCAAATTTCATTTAAAGAGACGCCCATCCCGGAAGCTCTGGGCACTGTACATCAATCAAATAAATACAGCACAGCACAATAATAATCAATTATATACACTGCTCCAAACAAGTTAAAATAAAATTTACTACACAATTTGCTACCCTCAATATGGAGCTAACTCCCCCAAGTATTGCCTCTAAAGGTGGAGGCTTCCTCAAGGAGTGGAGTTAGTCTGTGATACTCCTTCTTTAAATTTCTAACATATTTGCAGACTTAATTAATGTGAATGTTATTAAATATATGTGCTTTCAAACAGACAGTGTCATCACATAAAAACGTGAATTAAAGTGCTGGTGTCATAATGATCATACCTATCATCTAAGGCATCCAGTAAAATAATTTTTTAACAAAACAAACTAGTAAAGCATCACACCATCGGTGATGCAAACCACTTGATCACTTTGTTTTGAACACCAGATAATTTAATTTCTTCCAGTAAATATTTGAATTTAATTAATTAATATAGTAACAGTGGTTTCTAGGCATATCACGTTAGAACAGTGACAGCTGAACAGCAAAACTCATTACAGCAACACTTTCAAACAGATTCGAAGTTGTCACTGTAAGGGTCCCACTGCACACCGATGGCATTTTCACCAGTATTTCCTCCTTTCAAAATCAATTCTGACTCAGAGTTGATTATATTACTAATGGGGGGTGCGGGGCCAGAGCCCCCTGCATAGGGGGTGCAGGGCATTGCTCCCCCCTTCACAAAAAACACTGGCACATATCGATGGGAAAAATTTCACCTGTCGGTAGCGGAGATTTTGCCATGCCACATGTCGACAACATTGTTGTCAATGTGGCTCAGTGGAATCGTTTACAGGTCACCCATGGGATCCCAGGAAAACAGGGAAAAAAGGGGAAGGGGGAGACAGAAAAAACTCCATTTCAACTCTTACAGTAAACATAGCACAACTTTTATAATATCTAATTTATATGGCTGGAGAAGGAGACAGTCAGTCAACTCAAACAACACCACACTGCCTCCAGCAACCCAGACTCCTGTGCCAGCTTAGTGGCAAAAGCCTGTGACCAACAACCTCCTTCTCTAGGAACCCAGACTTTTATATCAGCATAGTGTTCTGTAGAAGACAGCAAACCAACCACCCAGCCCAAAAAGCCTCCTCCTCCTCTTCCTCCAGCAAGGCCTAAGTCTGTCTGCTGTGATGGTAAGTGCCTCTCACTGCTCTTTGTCTTCTACATTTGTGACTCATCAGGACAGCAGTAGGGGCTTCCTCCAAATTGCTTGCAAGACATTAAAATGTGCTCCTTTCTCTCCTTTTGTCTTCCTTCCACTGGAGGCATAATCATTGCCAGTAATTACTGACTACTCAGCTGCACAGCCAGCCTTACAGCCAATCCTGCAGATAGCCAGGCAGCCCTCCAGCCAGCGAGCACAGCAAAGACACCTCCTCCTCCAGCAAGGCCCAACTTTTTCTGCTGACTTGGTGAGTGTCACTCACCGTTCTTAACCCTCTACACTGGTGACTCATCAGAAGAGCAGCAGGAACTTACAGCAAATGGACTGTAAGACACTAAAATGTATTCCTTTCTTCCCTTTTCTCTCCTGTTAACTACAGGTATAACCATTGCCAGCGGCAACCAAACAGCCAGTCACACAGTCAGCCAGTCAGCCAGCCTTCCAGGAGCCCTCCAGTCACTGAGCAAGCCCATAAAGCTTCCTCCTCCAGCAAGGCCTAACTTCATCTGGTGTGATGGTAAGTGTCACTCACTGTTCATCACCCTCAGTACTGATGACTCATCAAGACAGCAGCAGAGGCTTCCTCAAAACTGCTTGCAAGACACTTCAACACACTCCTTTATTCTGTTTTGTCTCTCTTTCACTGCAGCTACAACCATTGACAGCAACAACCATCCAGCCCAACAAGTCTCCTCCTCTAGCAAGGCCTTAATTCATCTTCTGCTATGGTAAGTGTCCCTCACTGTTCATCCCCCTCCACACTGGGGCCCCATCAGGACAGCGGTAGGGGCTTCCTCCACATTGCGTGCAAGACATAGAAACCCATTTTATTCTTCCTTTTTTTTCTCTCTCCCTTTCACTGCAGGCATAGCAATTGCCAGTGATGACCAGCCTGCCAGGTGCACAACCAGCCAGCCAGTCTCTCATGTGCGGAAGAAACCCTGTGTACCCCAGTTTTTTAAGGGTTGTGGCTCTTGTTCTCCTTCAAATTATTGCCCAATATAGGTTCTTTCCCCCCGTCCAAGGCCTTAGAGAGGATTGTGATTGATCGACTAATAGATTATGTGGATAAATATAATCTTTAAGTTACTGAACAACATGGAGTTCGAAAAAAATATATAGTGCATGTACTGCATTACTGGAGTATTTGGAATTCTTTCATAAAGCTGGACAGAAGGGTATATGTTGGAGATATTTAGAGTATATTGATCTTACAAAACCTTTTGACCTCATAAATCATGAGATTTCATGTTGTAAATTGCAGTCTCTGGGGTTGTCTGTTGAAACAGTACACTTAATTGGTTTTGAGATTATTTAAGTATTAGGTCCCAAGTAGTTAGGTGTAGAAATGTCTTATCTGAGACAAGAGAAAAAAATGTTGGGCATACCACAGGAGTCCATTCTTGGACCTCTGTTATTTGGTCTCTTTATAAACCAATTGCTCTTTGCTTGTCATATGACAACAATTATTCTTTACTCAAACAATGCAGTAGTATTTGCTAGCAATAAAAATCATGTGTTCTTGGGGAAAGTATTATGTCTCAATTAATGAAAAATGTGTTGCTTATGAATATTAAAAAAAACTAAAAATATGATTTTTGTTACACATAATAAATTGAATAGGACACCTGCACTGAATATTGATACTTGCTTTGATGGTACTCTTGAACAGATTGCTAAAATTAAGTACCTGGATAGCACACTGTAATTAGCTGACCCTGTGGAGTATTTTTAAACCTGCCAATATTATAATTGGTTTATTACATAGAAATAAAATACAATGTTTGCCTATAATTAAAAGTTTACTAATCCAAATGTTGTACTCTTTATTATGGAGTACAGCATTATGATCTATGGGTTGATGAAAGACAGTGTACTTGTGAGAGAAAATAAAACAAAATGAACAAGGCCTACTGATTTGCTTTGAATCTTAGTCAGGCTACACATACCTGTCTGTTATATGCTAATACTGGGTAGCTATTTTTTGCAATATGTACACAATACTATACTTGATTAAAGCAGCAGTCCAATGAAAATGGACTAAAATTTGACCCTACCTTCTTTTCTTCCTAATTATGCCAGATGTCTTCCAGTTTATGCTGGCGGTAACATTTTCAGTTTTCAATATCATTTAAGAATTTTATGAAAGTTTTAAAATATTTTTTTTCTCAAGAAAAAAGATGGCCACCTCATTTTTGCATAGAAATAATACTGAAGACCTAAGGAGGGTAAGAATCCAGACAAAAATGCAAATGTACAGTACACAGCGTAGGACACATCCAGATATCCCAAATCAACAGTTCTGACGATATTTTTCATAACCATAGCAGAAAATATGCTTTTTGGAATAACTTATTTTATTGCACTGCTGCTTTAAAAGGGACTAAGGTTACTGCTGGGCTCTTACCCGTGGTTTATGGTCTAAATTTCATTTCACTGAGAACAAATATACCACTAGGAACACAAGTCATAGAATGTTGCAACAACCATTTAAGAAGGACCTCTCTTAGTCTAAATTCATTTTCAATTATGTTTGCCAGATATTGGAATAACTTGTCTGAACCATTGTTCAAGTGTGAATCTGTGCAATGTTTAATGGAAAAGTTAAATTCCTAAATATCCTTATTGATGACTTGCATATATTTTTAAATGTTGTGCTTTTGTACACAGTATGATTTTTTTTATCCCTGTCTCCATTGTTTGATTTCTTGATGCTGAAACCTTTGTACCTAAAGGATCTTTCACTGAATGAAAATGAAAAATGACATTGTGAGAGAACTGCAGATACATCGTAGTTAAGTGCCAAAAACATTTAATAAGATTTGTTCTTGAGCTGGTCAAGAGTTGAAAAGCAACACAGTGTGTTATCAGTCCACTGCCAACTTTAAAAAACAATGCAAACCAACTCATTGGCATGACAATTTCAAATGAATTGTACTGTACACTATCTGTGAATCTATGTACAGTATCTACTTAAGATATAGTCCTGTGATCTGTTGCTGTTACCAAAATGTTTAACTTCCCATTGTTCTGCACTGAATTGCATCTCAATCAGCCAGTCGCTCACTAAGTTTATACAATGAAGTGAAAAGGAAAGACCATTGAGCAGAGCTCATTTACAATGGTATCCCTATATACCATCTTCTACTTGTCTGTCCAGTTACCTAGTCTGTTTATGTCCTCTTGCAGTCTATAATATGCTTCTTGGCAGTTTGACACTCTTCCTACCGTAGTTTGGTATCACCAGCAGATTTTAAGCTCTACCTCTTTGTGCCTCTGTTCAAATCCTTTATGTGTATAGAGAAAATGAGGGGTCCAACACTGACCGTGAGGTGCCCCACTTGTCTGTGCCTACCAGTCTAAGAAATATCCAATCACTATATTGGTTCAGCCAACCAATTAGGGTGTGGGTTGCAGGGACAACAGACTGCATGGGCTCATTAAACAATGGAGCCCTTTTCCTCAACTGTGCACCAGCAATCAGGAACTGATCAGCTCCATAGCAGAGTTCCATACAGCCATGGACCAGCCTGCAAGGAGTCATGAGGTGGGACAGTGGCCAACCCCCCTCACCCCACCAGCTGCTGCAACATGATCTTCAGCAGCTGTTCCCCCCATCCAGCCAATCAATCAGGGCACAGGCTGCAGGGACAATAGACTGCATGGGTTCTTTAACCAATGGAGCCCTTTTCTTTAACTGTGCACCAGCAGCTGGGAATTGATCAGCTCCATAGTGGAGCTCCCTGCAGCTGTGGACCAGCCTGAAAGGCGCCGTGAGGTGGGACACTGACCTCCCTCCTCCCCTCACTGATTACCACAACAGGATCTTCGGCAACCACTCCCCCCCTTCTAACCAACCAATCAGGGTGCAGGCTGCTCTTTTCCCTCTTATAAATTATGACGTGTTACCTCAAGCAGGCCTCTGTTTAACAGGTCAATGTGCTAAGGGCAACGGAATAAGGGCATCTTCCATGGGCATCAGCTGTGGCGATGGTCATCAGCCAGAGACTCTGCCCGAAAGCCTGTAGATCAACTCCCAAAAATCTGTTCTGAGGTAACCCACTATACTGAACTATGCACTTCACCAGGTGGGTGCTGGGCTTATTCAAGTAAGGCGACTCACATGAGTAACACACTCTTAATTAAACTGTGATATTCCCAGCTAAGACTTGAGCATACCCTACTCTATTCCTGCATAATTGGAAATGTTAATCTCTGTTAATAATATTGCTTCCTGTGAACAGCTGTCTACATCACTTGCATTAACCTACTGGGGATCTTAACTGTATTTACAAGTGCATGCACTCTTTGTGCCCTTAGGGAGAAACCACCCAAGGCCTTTGATTAGAGCCCTCCTACTAATTTTTTTGTTTACTATTGCTGTAATTATTGTACCTCCTGCTAACCTTATTGTTGTATAGTCATTACTTGATCAGTGCTTTACAATTTGTTATTGTAAGCTAAGCTTTCTCCACTTTTCTACTATTGTTACTATATCTACTACACCCTACTATAGCTCCTTAACTCCAATCTGCTCAAGGTCCCCATAACCCCTGGAATTACAGCATAACTCTGCTGGTCGTTAGATTCCTTTTTAGTCCTCACAGTCCCCCTCTATATTGTAGACACTATGCCTGCCTCAAAGCCTCCTACTAGTAATCCCACCAGCACTTCAGACTTTGCTTTGTCTAACACCCTAGTCTGCATATGGTGGACTATAAACTGTCTTAGTTTCTGTGCCCCAAGATATTGGAACCTCATATCACGTTATCTTAGCAAATGTAGTTGGTATGTCCCACCATCAAGTGTTCACCCAAAAGCCACAATCCTTACCCTCCTGACGCATTTTCTGTTACTGGCTGCTGGAGATATTGACCCCAATCCTGGGCCATCTATACCTTTGTCTCCTACTTTCTCCCCATCCCCCGGCAAGGGGTAAAAGCACTCAGATTAGCTCACCTTAAATGTCAGAAGTTTCCTACATAACCTAGATGAGCTGACCACCTGTGCTTGCCACTATCAGCCTGATATACTATGTGTCTCTGAAACCTGGCTTAAGCCCACAACACTTAACAGCCTCTGTGATATTGCAGGTTGTAGCTTTATCAGGCATGGCAGTGCCTCCCCAAAATGAGGTGAGGCACACTAATATACTATACGTCCTATCTTAATCTCTCTGCCCTTAACTTTCCCCATCCCCTTCTGCAATGTCCCTAGAACTATGTCACGGTATCCTAACCCTAGGCAACACTAAGGAACTCCACATCTTTTGTGTTTACATACCACCTGCTACCACCCAGCAAGGCCTCCCCACCCTAATTAATGCCATTGGTCCTATTGTGAATAATAATGAATTCATAATACTTGGTGATTTCAACATAGACTGGCTAAAATGAAATAGACACACAGTAGAACTATCCCTAAATATGCTGCTCTTCACCCAATTAATCTCCCATCCTACCAGGCTTTCCAGCAATGGACAATATGCCACCCTTATTGATTGGATATTAGTCCCTAATGCCAACAAATAATTTGCTCTGGCATCCTCCCTGACTCAATTAGCGACCATTCCCCTGTCTTCTGTGTGGGGTGTGTTAAGCCCCTATAGTCCCGCCTTGCCTGATTCATTTTCAAGACTTTTCTTGTTTGGACCCCTCACAGTTCAAAACTGATGTGGCCTGCCTTGATTGGTCCTACCTGTGGGCAACCTCTGACATTGATCAGGCTGTCTCTCATTTTCATAACACCTTCACTAGCCTCCAGGACAAACATGTCCCTCTCACCACCAGAAGAGTCTGTGGATCAAACAACCAAATGGCTGACTCTGCCTCTCCTGTCCCTTCTAAAAGAGAGGTACAGAAGCTGGGTTGCTTTCAAGGCTACCAACTCAGGTCCACCCATAGAACTCTCCGAAATAAATGCAAACATGCCATCTTACAGAGTAAGTCAATTCTATAGAAGTCAGTTTGCTTCCTCTTGCAAAAATGCCCATCAGTTTTGGAACTGCCTCAAAAAATCCTTGGGCCATGATAGAACCCCTACCCCTCCTGACTCTGAGATAGAGAGTGTAAACTGTAACAACCCCTCTACAATCTTCAATGCATTCAACAAGCTATTTTCACACCTCTCAGCATACATTGAAGCTTCCCCCCCAAAATAATCTGACCTTCCCCTCAACTACTCCATCAGGGCAAAATCCCCCTTTCACTCCAAACAAGTTAGTATCTCTGTGGTGTACAAACTCTTGAGGCTGATTCCTGAATCCAAATCCACTGGCTTGAATGGTATAGAGCCCAAACTCTTCAGACTTGCTGCTTATGAACTGGCACCTCTGTTTGCTAGAATTTGTAATCTTTCCCCTACCTCAAACTCTGTTCCAACAATCTGGAAAATGGCTTATATAGTACCCATATTTAAAAAAAGGAACACCAAAATAATTAGTAACTACAGATCCATTGCCATCCTACCAATTCTGGGTAAGGTACTGGAAAAAATTGCCTCCATCCAATTTACCTTCTACCACATTATCCACAATCTTCTCCTGCCAGCTCAGCATGGCTTCTGCCAGAACCACAGCACCACAACTGTGCTGCTCACTCTAACCAACAGTATCTCCACCTCTCTAGACAAAGGCGAATTTACTGGAGCCATATTCATTGACCTCATGAAGGTCTTTGATATGATTAGTCACTCTCTATGCTGCAGCAAGCTAAGTGCCCTGGGGATCTCTGAGCATACCCTACCTTATTTCAGGAGTTACCTTACCAATAGACAGCAACTTGTCAGGTTCAGGTCCTCTCTGTCTGACAACTTACATACCACTATTGGTGTCCTTTAGGGCTCCATACTTAGGCCTCTCCTTTTCTCACTTTATGTCAACTCAGTTCACCAGTGGTTTGCTAATAGTACCCCTCTCCTCTATGCTGATGACTTGGTCTTCTTCACCAGTGCACAGAACATAGTTGACCTCAATAGTACCCCTAGAACAAACCTGAAGGCAGTTCAGACTTGGTTCTATGAGAATAGGTTACTAATGAACCCCACTAAGTCACAAGTTATGCCATTCTGAACCACACACTGGTTAAAAAAAACAATCCTACTCTGCTTAGTGTGATCTGTGATAACGGCTTCCCCCTGGACTCTGTAAACTCTTTCAAATACCTGGGTGTGACATTCAATCCCTCTCTTCACTTCTCTCTACATATAACATCCATCTGTAAGTCTGTTAACATCGGACGTGGACTTGCCTATCACCCTCTGATCACAGTGCTGCTAAATTCTCTGTCATGTATAGAATTCTACTCCAATGGATTATTCCACTAATCTAGTGTTGTGCACAGAAAAGTATCCTCCATTCTTATGTTGCTTCTATGTGTTTATACTGTCTGCACTGTAATGGTCTAAACTGGTCGTACTCTTCCAGGTCATGCCTGAAAATAGGCAAATGTTTGCCTAGTGCACCCTACCTGGTAAACAAAATAAATAACTGTCTTCTGTATTTTGATTATCTCTCTAGCCATATTGGCACATAACCATTGATGCAATTAACTTTAATTTTTGAGATGACACTTAACCAAATGTTTTTGAAACTGCACACAATCTATGCCATATCATGTCCCTTTTGTCTAGTCTTACTGTTATTCCCTCAATGAAGTCTGTGATGTTAGACAAACATGACCTTCCTTTGACCAAACCAGGATCACTGTCGCTGATCTGTCAATTTACTTGCAAATTATAATTTGTTTTGTTTTATACTAATATCTCAAGTAATTTACTTACTACAGATATAAGGGTAATTGGTCTATAATTATACACATCTCTAATTTTTCTACTTTTTTAAAATCACTACTTCTATGGTCACCTACTACCCCTATCCGCTAGTTTATTTCTGCAGCCCAGCCCAGCCATGTTAGTCACACTCAAACCCTAGGGACCTACTCACCCCTGTCTCCATGGTTTACCTCTTCAGAGTCTAAATTTAGGGTGGGGCAGGTCATTCATGCTGAACAGATAGTCACTATAGAACCTGGATGCCCCATTGGGGAGCTCCATTCTTCTGTTGACACTGGAATTTTCTGTGCTCTCCTACCCACAGAGACATCAGCTCAACATACTACACATACACACAATGAGCATGTGAATAGCTGTGATCTGAGTGACTCCTCAACCTTCGGCTGCCCCACTTAACTTTGTTAGTTCCCTGTGGGCCTCCAGGATGCACTGGCACAATAGGAGATGGATGACCTCCCACCTCTTTGGAGGTGAGTGTCCTATGAGATGTTCAGCTCTGCCCTCCCCAACAGCCCTCCGGTAATCTGGGCTTGTTCCCAAGCTCGACTCTCCAGCATCACAAGTGGTCATGCTTAAGCTGTGCTGATGGGCTGGTCATATACCCACTTTTATAAAAAAGATTTCATCTTTCCCACCCTGCAGTCCATTTATATATTCCCATCATCACGGAACTTTCAACATTTGTGGTTAGGTCTCAGCTATTTTTTTACTGACCTCCATCAGCATTATAAAGGTGCATATAATCTACCCCCAGAGAACTGTCAGTTTTGCAATTTCCCTAACCTCTTCAGCACCACTACTGTATTAATGTATATATCTACTAGTTGTCTTCTATTAATTCTTTCACAAAGCCTGGGAAATGCAAAGTCTACTCTCCTCTTGGGCAATTAAAACATATTATAAAAAGGGGCTGAGAAATGGAGCTTTCTGATTGGCTGTAAACACTCTAAAAGCCTTATGTTAATCTTTAATTAATGTATTTGTACAGCCGCTTCACATGAGTAGTGGTTTCAAATATCAAGTACTGACCTTTATAAAATTATTTTTTCAGAATCTTTTTCTGCCATAACTATTTCTGCCTCAACTGTCCCAGGATGCAGGTTAAATCCACTGCAGAGCAACATAATCATTCAAAAAAGACAACAGTCTAGACAAATGAACATATACCCACAAGCACTATACAACTGCCTGGTTAAGTAGTTTTACGTTGCTTTCAGTACTGTACGTATAGAGTGCTACTAGCACTAAGGACTCTATACAACTAAGTCTTCAAAGCCACAAAGCACAATATTTTAGCTGTTGTCATGGCAACAACAGTAACACAAATGCAAGCATCCTCATCTTCCCGTTTTAAAAAATAAAGAAAATCTGAATAGCCCAGCGCTACATCTTAAACTACTATATACTGTACCTCTTAGGCGATTACCTCCTCTAGAATTCATAAGAGTAAGTGGGGAGCTGGGGACTGAATGAGGGAGAGCGCAATAGCAGTGGACTACTCAGTAAAGGCTCCAGGAAAAATGGAAACCCTTCTGCAGAGCCCACATGAGTTACCTGAGATCATCTAACTAGCTGTAAAGGGGAGGGGCACAACCCTTTCAAAATGTGGTCAGCTTTGTTATGACTAAAAATGTGCTTGATGTTTGTTGCATCATTATTTACATCAAGCAGCTTCATCGTGGTTAGCATGAACATTCTCCCTAACTCTGCTGCAATGTCTCTCCATGTTTGCCAACAAGATCCTCACACATGTAAATTACTTCGGGGGGGACATTGGTGACAGCAGTTTCGTGTCCCTCAGCTGTCTGCAGTAACCTCTGTTTTCCCTTATTTAAAACAAAAAAATGCTAGGTTACTGTGGGCTTAAAATCAGCTGCAAGCTTTCATGTTTAAAAGTACCAGCAGTGCTGCGCACAGTGAATTGCCACGGCAATGATCAACACACCCAGGTAACATAGACACATAGAAGCATAGAAGCTGATGGCAGATAAGGACCACAAGGCCCATCCAGTCTGCCCATTTCTTTTTTTACTTTATTAATGTGCAATAGGCCTTTGCTCTGTTAATGGCCTATCTATTCATACTCATCTGTATTGCTCCCTTATTCCTATCCCATGCCTTTTTGAAGCCCTGCACTGTATTCATATCCACCACTTCCTGAGGTAGGCCGTTCCATGCATCCACCACCCTTTCTATGAAAAAGAACTTCCTCACATTACCCCTTACTCGACCTCCCTCTAACCTCATACTGTGTCCTCTTGTCCTGCTATTTTTCTTATATTGAAACATGTTAGACTCTTTCACCTTGTTAATGCCCTTAAGGTATTCGAATGTTTCAATCATATCACCTCTCTCTCTCCTTTGCTCTAGGGTATACATATTGAGTTCAGTTAATCTGTCCTCATATGTTTTCTGATGCAGCCCCTGCACCATTTTGGTTGCCCTTCTCTGGACTGCCTCAATTTGGTTAATGTCCTTGTCAAGGTGTGGCCTCCAGTACTGCACGCAGTACTCCAGATGGGACCTAACCAGTGTCCCGTAAAGAGGGATTATTACCGCCCTCTTCCAACTTGTGATACCCCTACTAATACACCCAAACATCCCTCTAGCCTTACCTACTGCTTTAGCGGTCTGCTTGGATGATTTCAGGTCATCGGTGATGATGACGCCCAAGTCTCTTTCTTCCCTTGTGACTGCCAACAACTCCCCTCCCAGCCTATAGGTGGCTTCAGGGTTTCTCTTCCCTAAGTGCATGATCGTGTACTTCTTTGCGTTAATCCCCAGTTGCCACTCTTCTGACCATTTTGCTAGTTTATCCAGGTCTCTTCTTATTCTGCCCATCCCATCTGGATCATCTACTCTGTTGCAGATCTTGATGTCATCTGCAAACAGACAAACTTTACCCTCCAGTCCATCTGTAATGTCACTGATGAAAATATTTAAGAGGACTGGCCCCAGGACTGATCCCTGAGGTACTCCACTTGTGACTTGCATCTCTTCTGACTGTATACCGTTTACCACCACTCTCTGTTTTCTGTCTTTCAACCAGTTTGCCACCCAGTTGACCAATGTCTGACCCACCCCAAGCCAACCCAGCTTATTAATCAATCTTCTATGTAGAACAGTATCAAAATCTTTGCTGAAGTCAAGGTAGGCAACATCAACTGCTCCCCCTTGGTCCACCACTCTAGTTACCCAGTCAAAGAAATCTATGAGATTAGTTTGACAGGACCTTCCTTTTGTAAACCCATGCTGTCTTGGATCCTGTGCTCCTATGGATTCCTGGTGTTGCACTATCCTTTCCTTAAGGAGTGTCTCCATAATCTTGCTCACTACTGAGGTAAGACTAACTGGTCTGTAGTTCTCTGCCTCCTCCCTGCTACCACTCTTGTGGAGTGGGATCACATGGGCCCTTCTACAGTCTTCTGGTACATCTCCTGTGCTCAGAGACTCACTAAACAGTTCTGATAATGGCTCTGCTAGTTCTACGCTTAGCTCCTTTAGTACCCTGGGATGTATGCCATCAGATCTTATTGCCTTGTCCACCCTGAGCTAATCAAGCATTTGTAGGACCCTTTCTTTTGTGAAGGGACTAGTGCACACCTCCCTCCGACCTGCATCCATGGTGCAGAGCTGTGGACCCTGCCCTACCTTCTCTTCAGTAAATACTGAGCAGAAGTATCTATTTAGGACAGATGCTTTTACATGGTTCTCCTCCTCACACGCCCCCTTATCCCCTTTGATCTTAGCAATACCCCCTCTGCACTTTCTCCTTTCACTAATGTATCTATAGAAAGACTTGTCACCTTCTTTTACTGTTTATGCTAGTGTTTCCTCAGTTTGGGCCTTTGCCTGCCTTACTGCCTTCCCTGCTTCCCTTAGGGCAGTTTGGTATGCCTTCTTATTTTCATCCTGCTGCGTTCCCTTATATTTCCTGAAGGCCAGCCTTTTGGCTCTGACCTTTTCTGCTACTGTGTTTAAGAACCAAAGTGGTTTCCTTCTTCTTTTGCACTACCTTTTCTCACTGACACAATGGGATGTTGCTTCAAGTACTGCATCTTTAATGCTTGCCCACTTTGCCTGAACCCCCTCACCTGTATTTCTTTCTGCCAGGGCTAGCTTAACTCTGTTGGCCATCCTATCAAAGTCAGCTCCTCTGAAGTCCCATATTTTTACCTTGGAATGGGATGATTTTGTTCTAATGCCCAAATTAGACCATACCATGTGATGGTCACTGGCACCCAGTTGACCTTCTACCTGGAGATCTGTGATCATTTCCCTATTAGTCAGTACTAGATCTAGGATAGCCCTGACTCTTGTGGGTTGTTGTACCAGTTGTTTGAGCCCCTCTCCCCACAGGGAATCCACCATGTGTCTAGTTCTGGCAGATGTCCCTGCTGGTATTGACCAATCTGTATCTGACATGTTGAAGTCTCCCATTATCAGAACCTCCCCTTTAGCTGTCATGTTTTGTATTTTGTAACATGGGCATTTGGTACTTCTGCCAGAAAGCCACAAAGTTAAGTTTAACAATAATGTTTAACTTATTAGGTATTCTATTATTCTTCAGCCCTGTACTACAAATGTCAAGACTGAGAGGTTTTGATGCTCCCAGGAGGCAGTCAGTATATGACTGTTATAAAATCTGTCAGCAGCTCAGGGCAGGTTAGTTCATTTCACAAAACACAAAACAAAACAGAGGCATAATATGATTTTTAAAAAAGAGTGTGACACCATGGAAACTATCCCATATTTAACCCATATTTAAGCAGGCTGAGCAATATTTATGAACATGATCCCCCATCAGCAGTAGAGCACACCTAAAAGTTCTAAAGAGCATTCTAAAGATGATGGATGGACTATTTTACCAAATGTCTTGCTTTTGATTTAAAAAAGTAAGAACAAACACCCTTTTAACACATTTTTTTATGTTTTATTTTTAAAATAGCAATAAGCCACTCCCAGGGGTTATGTTAATGTTCTTGTTAATTACACCCTCAAGGGGTGATTAACTAGAACATTAACATAACCCCTGGTCATACCTTATTGCTTAATTAAGTAGCTCTAGCATTCACTTACTTTTCACAAAAATCTCATTATCCACATTTTTGAGAGGCCCAACCCTTTAATATTTCAATTTTTTTGATAATGTGCTTAAAAGGGAATGTTTGCAGCTATGTTAGTCCTTAGAATACTGGATTTGTTGCAGATTGTGATACTTTTTATTGGACAAACAAAGAAATTGTGCATAGATGTTACAATGCAAAAGCATTTGTACAACACTGCTCCCTTTTCAGGTGTGTTAGCAGACAGATCAGCGGAAGCAGTAAAGTGCCTAAAAATTACCTTTGTATTTTCTTTTATGTTGGCCGCCATGGCCTATCTCATACTCCTTTTTAGCTTTCCTTATTTCCTCTTTCTATTTGTTAATTATGGTATGCCTCTCAACTTCCTTCTATTGTACTACAGTAGCCTTAGTTTTGTCTTATGTCTTTTTTAGACTTTGTTTTTAGTGTAATTTCATTTTTCATCTAAAAGCAGCAGTATTTGTTAGCAGAAAATGTCATCATATAGTTTTTAAGTATTAGTTCATTTCTTGCATAATTAGATGAATCATTGGTTATGTTTTTATTTCTCTCAGATATTTTTAAAATAGTTTTTACTACTGATTTTATAATTAATGACTCAAGTCTTTAAAGATGGCCATCACTAACAATACTGAAAAATCACTTCCTTCAAGGTTACCTTTTGACTTTACGTACTGGATTCATGCTGTGGCTGTATGAGGAGCTTTTTGTTATACTGCTTTTTGCTCCCCTGCCTCTGTCCTATGCCTGTTTTCATCAATGACCCATAAACCTCCTAGCCCTGACTGCCACTACCCCCTCTGTCAAGCCGGTGGAGATCCACATGGTGCAGATCCTGAGTGTACCAATAGCCATTATTCTCAGCAGCAGGTAGACATGGGATTTCTCAAGGTTTTCTGCCTCCCCATCTCCTGGTGTCAGGTGAAGCATATGCATCTCTATGCAGGCACCCTTGCAGGTATGTAGTAACACCCTGCAAGGCAGACAAGCTCTCTTGGCCTTCCACAGAGGTCACTATGGCTAAGGAGCTGGGATGCCTCCTCCCCTGACTGGGAACACTGCCATGCAGCAGCACCATTCCAGACCCCTGGCCACACAACCTGACTCCCGAATCCCCTCTTGGGTCTCTGGCACAGAGGCACATAGCACTTCCACTGGGCCATCAGCCACTACTGACACACATTTTTTTTTGGTAAAACCACAGCACCACACCAAAATGTTTAATTTATTCATAGTGGCTATGTGAAGGAGTCTATATAACCTTCTCTTGGAACCTCCTTTCCAGTAAGATACTAACAGAACAGGGTGAATTGAGACCCAACCCTGCTGATTTCTGGTCTGGCCCATTAAAGACCATATGCACTGGCTGCATACAAGCTTGGAAATCCCTGCGGGAAAGAGTTCTAATGAACCTCACCTGGGAGAAATAAAAGGGAAACCAAACAGAGTGTGAAGAAGGATTTGGAGGCTTGAGAGAGAGAGAGAGAGAGAGAGAGAGAGAGTGGGGCTGCTGTGAACTGGAGTGCTGAATCAAGCTAAAACGTATTTTATTTGTGTTTGCTCTGCAAGTAAGCTGTTTTGAACACTTATTTGGTGCTGAAATATAGCGGCTTTTTGTTTCATTGAACATTGCCTGCAGTTGTTTTTTTCTGAGGGTTCCCCCAAGAATCTTGGCTCACTACAGCACTGTTATATGTGATTGGCTTATGCAGTGGGATCAAACTTCCCCTTGACTAAATAGGGAAAAGATGAACTCAGACAAAGTACTGAAATGACTAGTAAAACAGCAAGCGCAACAGACCCAGATGCAGAGGGACATTGGTTAAAGAATCTGTGGTAGGATCGAGTTTAGGCAACTGGGAATGACCAATAAACATTGCCTGTGTGCATGGTGATATCCACACATATCCTACAGCCCCAGTGTGGTTACAAGTGGCAACTCAGTAGGAATAATAATGGTATGAATTGCAATAACCCTATCTTGGCCAGTAGTCCTGGGCTGAGATTGGGAAGGTTTTCATGCCCTCCTACAAAATCATTTTGAAAGTGTATGTTCACTGGAGGAGAAATACTTGGAGGGATTACAACAAATATTTCCCTTCACTGATGCTGAACTATTTGGCCCAGAAGGAAAGCCCAAGAAGTCCCTGGGACAGAAACAGAGGGACAAAAACAAGGGAACCCCTCTGTTCATGGTTGTGGTGGTTGAGGACTGCAAGGACCTTTAGTTTAACATGGATGGGAGGTCACGAGGCACTTCTGGAGGCCAAGCCAAACATGTTACAAAATTCAGTCAGTATCATTTCTGAACAAAGAAATGAGAAGGTTCTTAAAAAATGCTGCTCAGAACCTAGCTGTGATAAATGGCAATGTGGTTGATAAACAAAAAGCACAAATATTTCCAAGGTTTGAACTGAAAAATTACATATCGTACAAGGTGGAACAGAAAGAACAAACATGAGCTGTACACAATCAGCTTTTGATTGCCTGGTCTGCAAGAAGGGAGATATTAAGACTTATTCATACTATACCTATTGCAGGTCACTTGGGCTGAGAGAAAACTGAGAAGTGCATAGTTGTCCAGCTTTTCTGGCCATGTACATGTAAGGAAGTGGCAGATGTTTGTGCTTCCTGCCAAGAATGTCAGTTGGTTGCCCCAGAAGTATAAAGCAGGGCCCCTTAAACCCTATACCCATAATAGATCTTCTTTTTGAAATAACTGGGGTTGATATGGTGAGACCCCTGGTAAAAAGTTCAGTATGCCATCAGTATATTATAGTGGTAATGGAATATTCCACCTGATACCCCATGGGTATTCCCATGCACTCCACTACAGCCCAGTCAGTAGCCAAAGAATTACTTAAGGTATTCTTGATTTACTTATTTATTGAAAACTTTGGAGAATGACTTTTGAGTACAAGTGCTCATTTACAAAGGTCCCATGTCAAAAAACATTGCAAGTACAATAAGTAGTTCCAGGGGAAATGCAGTTGAGTCAAGCTCAAAACACTTAAGGCAGAACAATTGCATACAGTTTTGAACAAACAAAATCAACAAAACATGAACACAAAAACCAATGGATTTATTTTCCTGAGTTGGGCTGCTAAAGGAGGTCTTAACCAATCAGGAAACCAGCTTGATTCTGATATCCTCTGTATTACTGAATCGTGACTCTCCTCCAGACTCCCTGATTCTGGCTTGGCCCTACCTACCACCTGCTCAGGCAGGACAGGGGCAACTGTGGAGGAGGAGTTGTCCTCTGTGTACACAAGAGCCTTCCCTGTACCATCACTCTCAGGGAGGCTTTACCCTTCTATCACAAGTATCTACTTACTAACATCTCCTTCCCCTCCTCTCTGTCCATATTGATATATTTTTTTAAACTCCTCCTAAACCCCTAAAGTCTGTTAAAATCACTCCCTCCTCTCTTGTTGACTCACTGTCTGTCATTATCACTCATTTCACTTCCAGTGAACTAATTCTCCTAAGGAACTTTAATATCAATTGGCTTTCCCCTGCCTCTAAGTCTACCTCCCTCAAAATCTGGGTTTGTATTCTCTTAAATATAGAAGACTATGGGGATATCTGTGTCTAGTTCTTGGGGTATTTACAAATCATGAGTTAAGGGACTATTTGGGTTTGAGGATGATGGAGTCAAACTATGACACTAGATCACAAACTTAGCAGTTAAGAGGTGATACTTGTCATACTAAGAAGAGAGACACTTAGTTCAGTCAAAGGATGGTATCACTTTGAAACTCTCTGCCACTTGACATCATAGGAAGTATAAACATAACTGATTTTAAAAGGAAACTAGACACCTTTTGTCTGGCCAATGATATATCGAGGTACCCCACTTAAATTTCATTGAGCTGGCATGGGTTAACACCTTACTCAACTCATAGTCACCTATGTTACCTATGTAATTGCATCCCTAAATCTATCACAACTCATCACTGAACCCACCCAGCTCAATCCACATTCTTTAACAGTTAGACTGGAGTCTCTCCTTCCACTCATGCTGTAACATTGCTTCAGGTATATTGCTTGATGCTTTTAGTGACTATTGTATGACTTATTGTGTTAGAAAAGTCCAGCATCCTCCATCCCCATCAAGTACATCTAGTCTCAGTCTGTATGGTCTCTAAACACAGATGCTTTACTATGTGACCTATATGCAGCAGATTAGTTACCCATGCTAACTACCCCTGATATAGACATTGCCCTTTCCTTCTTCCATTCAATCTTAAAGGTGACAGGTAACAGTTTCTACACCTCTAGATGCTTTCCACTTGTACTTTCATTGGCTACCCAGTATTCTGATATGGTTTTGACTATTTGTGTTAAATGAATAATCTAATTTTCTTGCCTTTGAAACTGCCCTGAATCCCTCTCTCCTCAGCAGTTGCTGCTCCCTCTTTTCATCCTGCCTGAACATTCTATGACATCAATAACACCCATTCCAGGCCAGTCAGATTAATAGCATGAAATAAGAGTTACTGATATCATAGAATGTCTTAGAAATCTGAAAATAAATTGCAGTAGCTGATGAGGAGAGTGAAACTCTATATAGAGTTGAGGGCACCCCAAAGCTATATAATTTATTTATCAAAAAATCATCAAAGCATATCAGATAAGTTTATTTTTCCTTTTTGTGGTTTGGTTGCAATACATCATAATCAACCGGCCCCACTTTTCTTAGGACCTCGTACGGTCCTTGCCATTTAGCCAGGAGTTTACTTTCAGAGCTAGGGAGCAGAAGAAGTACTTTGTCACCATGTTTGGACTCCCATAACCTGGCACCTTGGTTACAGTGTCTTGCTTCAGTTTGCTGTGCTCTGAATATATTTTCTCTGACAAATCTGCCAATAGTGTTCAAGCTTTCTGTCATTTGCATTACATTGAAGCATGTTAGGGGGACTATGTGCCTGCTCTTCCCATATCTCCTTTATGAGATCCTGCATCCCTTGGGGATGTCACCAGCACTCTAATTCAAATGGTGAGCAACCTGTGGATGAAATTGGCACCTCCCAAACTGCAAACATTTAATAGCATAACAGTTCATCCAAGTTGTTTGCCTTGGCTGAAACAAATTTAGACAGCTTCCCCTTTAAGGATTTGTTAAACCTTTCAGTTAAGCCATCGGTCTGAGGGTGGTACACTGATGTCTTGATGGACTTTACCTTCAGTAAAGCATGCAACTCCCTCATAAGCTTTGACATAAAGTTTATTTATTTAAAAATTGGTAACTGAGAAAGGCACACTGAGCCAAGGCACATTTCAAGGTATGGCTTGAGAGAGTGGAGAGGAAAACAACAACCCAAATACAATAGAAAGATGATTACAAACAAATAAGGTGCAAATAGCAATAGTGCAAACTGATAATAATGCAGTATTATCAAGATATGTGTATTAGGAGCAATAACACACTCTAAACCTCAAATAAAATCAAGCAACTGGTGGAAAATCACAGTGCAGAGAAATGTGAGGCATACAACTGTCCCAATGGAGTGGGCATGAAATGGGGAAGGAGGAGGGAAAGGCAGGTCAGAAGGGGAGCTGACAGGTATAGGAGGGGGATGGAAGGAGTTTAAGCTGGTGCTTAAGGGAGGTTGGGGAGGGTGAGAGACAAAGTGCAGAAGGGAGGAGGTTCCAGAGGGAAGGAAGATGACAGGAGAAAGCTGACTGCCCAGCAGAGGAGCAAAAATAGGGAAGAAGAAATTGCAGGGATCCCTGGAATGATGGGGGCATGAGGCGGATGGGATGGGAGAGATAAGAGTGGAGAAGTACAAAGGAAGTTCCTCAAATAAGTATTTAGAAATGAAAGAAGGACAGTGATGCAGGCGATGGGAGGGAAGAGTGAGGATGGATAGGGAAGAGTAGAGTGCACACAGTGAGTGATAGATACAAGGGGGGAGTTTGTGGCAAAATGAATGAAGGCATTACAGAGAGTGTCCAATCTGGCAATGGAAGAGGAGTGAGCAGTACAGTAAACCACATCAGCATAGTCAAAGACTGGCAGCACCATTTTGATAACCAGTTTCCAGCAGACATGCGTGGACAGGCAGTCTTTATTACAGTACAAGACTCCACATTTTGGGTGGAATTTAGTGTGAATGGCATCAGTGTGAGCAGAGAAGTTGAGCCCGCTATCAAGCCACACACCTAGATACTTAAAGGAATGGACCACTTCAAGGGGAGAACCATCCAGAGTGGTGAACAAGGGAGGGATGCATGCCTGGACAGTTTCTGGTGGGAGCCAATGGTCATGGACACTGTTTTCTTTGTGTTGACTCAAAGTTAATTTGCCTGAAATCATCACTGGCTATTGTGGAAATCATGCTGGAGCATGACTTCAACAGCCTTAGTTGATGGGCCTGAAGTGTAGAGAACAGTGTAGTCTGCATACATGTAAATATGTGAGCTAACACAGGCCAAAGGGAGGTCATTGAGAAAAATGGACAAAAGGATGAGATCCAGGATGGAACTTCTGGGATACCAGCCTGGATTGGAAGTGGAGGGTACAGGATACTACCTACCTGCACTGACTGCTGATGGTCCAAAAAGTAGGTATGAAGCCACCCAACAGTATAGTCAGATAGGCTGGCAGAACGCTGCTTATCCAGGAGAGGTGTTTGGGCCACTGAATTAATCGTGTTGGCTAGGTCGATGAAAATGGATGCAGTAATATGCTGCAAATCCATCCCAGTGACATGAAGGAGGGAGTATACAGTGGAATAATGTTTCCAAAAACTGGACTGGAACAGAGAGAAGTTGAAGGAGTGGAGGAAGTTACACAGTCATGAGTTGACCAATTTCTCTTGCAACTTTGCAAGAGAGGGGAGGAGGGAGATGGGATGGTAGTTTCCAAGGGAAGAAGGATCACTACCTTTATGAGGGGGAGAAATTTGGCTAGTTTCCAAGCATGCAGGACAGCACTTAGGGTAAAGGAACAATTAAGGAGATGAGTGAGGGTGAAGGTGATGGCTGGAGCTGAGAGATGGAGGAGTCTGAGGTTCAGACCATCAGAACTAGATTTGGATGGACTGAGTGAAAGATGAGCACACAGGGTTTCCTACACAGCTACAGAAAGGAAATGAAACCCCACAGAGGAGTAAGCCCAAGTGGAGTGTGGATTCAAGGGGGTGAGAGATGAATTAGAAGAGGACAAAGAGGGAAGAGTGCAAGTGCAAGAAAGAGGTGAGTAGCAACAAAGGAAGGGTCAGAGACTGGTATGCCATTTACAGCATAGAGAGGAGGAGCAGATTGGGTTGAGGGATCGAACAGAAAGTGGATTACCTTCCAAAACTTGTTGGGGCAGTTGAGATTGTTCTGGAGGTTGACTTTGAAGTACAGGGATTTAGCAGTTCAAATGGCCTTTGTGCATTGGTTCCTAAGTGGTCTGCATGAGTGAAGATCAGACAGTGAGCAGAAGAGTTTGAACTGAGACCAGGCTTGATCTTGGGTCCGGCACAAATCGATGAGGTCAGGGGTGATCTAAGGATAGTGGGAAGACTTAACCTTAACCTTCTGCACTAGAACATATTTATCCCAGACAGAAGTTAAAGGAGATAGGAAATTATTTTTACATGGTTAACTGCCCTTCCATCTTCCTTTCCATGCCAGTTATATATTTTGATATTTTACTTTAAATATATGCAACTTTGCATTGTTTTATTGAATCACTCCTGTAGAGAAAATGTTTTGAGTCAACAATTCACTGCTTACATACTTCTTTGACCTCCTAGACAGAGTGTTGGGTCAATTAAGCAGCATTAATATAACCTGACTATGTTATATTAGTGATTGGTTACCAGGTCAAATGCAGATGATGGTATGCATTGTTTTTAATCACAAATGTGTTTTTTTAGTTTTTCACATTGGTGTGTGTATGAGCAATTACTTATTAAGAGCAGCAGTTGCTAATTTATTTTTACTATTTAATGGGTGTTCGCACACATGACCAGCCTCCCTGAGGAAGCTAAATGCGAAACCGCTCGGTGCTGTTTGGTGGTGTATCAAATCTCCTGTCTGAAGTTTGAAGTATTAGACTTGAACTCTGAGCAAGTATAAAATAAATTCTTTTTGTTATTACAACAGTGTTGGTGCTGATCTTTTCTGGATATCTGGACTGTTGTTTTGAGCAGACACAACCAAGTAGTGGAGCTGCTTTTCTCTGTGTTGATTAACCCTTTAAAGGCCATGTGCACTGGCTGAATACAAGCTTGGAAATCCCTAGGGGTGGGAGGGCAGGTGGTGAGCTAGGTATCTAACTAGTTGAAAGATAGCAGGTAGAGGGTGGTGGTAAATGGCTGGCACTCGGATGACAAGAGAGTGACCAGTGGTATACCACAGTGATTGATACTGTGCACTCTCCTCTTTAATGTCTTCATTAGTGACACTGCTGAGGAACTACAGGAAAGGTGTATCTCTTTGCAGATGCCACAACAATCTGCAACAGGTTGGACACCCAGGAGGGAGTGCAAATTTTGTAAAGAGATGTGGGGAAAGTAGAGGAGTGGCCTAGGAAGTGGCAACTGGTTTTCAATGCCAAGAAGTGCAAAGTTATGCACCTTGGGTGGGGAAACCCAGGGGCTGGTATGTGATGGGAGGAGGTACTTACAGTTACCAAGCAAGAGAGTGACCTTGGGGTGATCATATCTGATGACCTCAAGGTGGTAGGGCAGTGCGACAAGGCTATAGGCAAGGTGATGCACATGCTGGGGTGCAAAGGGAGGGAGAATTCTAGCAGGAGAAAGGAGATGGTGTTGTCTCTGTATCACTCACTTGTGAGACCCCACCTGGAGTACTGTGCCCTGTCTTGGAA
The DNA here is from genome assembly GCA_016271365.2 of Neoceratodus forsteri. Lineage (NCBI taxonomy): Eukaryota > Metazoa > Chordata > Ceratodontiformes > Ceratodontidae > Neoceratodus > Neoceratodus forsteri. The sequence continues at coordinate 960,819,686 of CM028132.1, read as the reverse complement.
GCTGCACCTCTGCAAGAACACCAACATGGTGGAAGCAGTCCAGAGGAGAGCTACTAAAATGCTGCGGGGGTTGCACTAGAAACCATATGAGGAGAGGCTACCAGAGCTCTACATGTATTCCCTGGAGGAGAGAAGAGTGAGAGGGGACATGATTAAGACCTATAAGTACCTCAAGGGATACAAAAGGTGCAGGAGGGGAGTCTCTTTCACAGGAGGAAAAGCACCAGCATACAAGGGCATGCTATGATGCTTCGGGCGGGGGGTGATAAGAGGGATTTGAGGAAAAACTTCTTCACAAAAAGGGTGGCGGATGCCTGGAACAGCCTGCCAGAAGAGGTGGTAGGGGAGAAGACATCAGGGCATTTGAAACATGCATAGAATAGGCACATGGGTATAATAAGTAGAGGTGAGGGAGAAGGGAGAGACACTTGTGACCAAATAGGGCCCAGGTTGTAGCAATAGGCAGGTAAAATAGGGCAGACTAGAGGGGCCTACCGGTCCATTTCTGCCAACATATTCTATGTTTCCCTGCAGGGGAAGGGCACAATGAGCCTCACCTTGAAGGCATAAAAAGGAAACCAGACAGAGCAAGAAGGAGGATTTCAGGGTCTGAGAGAAAGAGTGGGGATGCTATGAAGTGGAGAGCTGAATCAAACTAAAAGGTATTTTGTTCTTTTATTTGCTCAGCCAGAGAAAGTTGCTTTGAACCCTTACTAGGTGCTGAAGTAAAGCAAGTTTTTGTTTCACTGAACTTTGCCTGGAGTTTTTTTTTCCCCTAAAGGGTTCCCCCAAAAGTCTTGGCTCGCTATAGCACTGTTACAGGGTGTGACCAGAGAACAGCGACTTGTGAAAACTTTGAACCCCATGTCTCAGTTCAGGGGGGAAATGCAATGAAAAGAAAAATGAATGCATTGATGTTTTTGCCAGAAATATGACTAAGAAACTGTATGATGCCATTTTTCTGCTAACAAATATTGCTGCTTTGACCGAGGCTGCACCATTTCTTTTCCTTATGGGTCTTTTCTTAGTCTTTGCTCTACCTATCTCATACAGGCATATTTTTTTCATTTCTCCACTGTTATTTCAGCACACCTCCCCATTCAATATATGTGTGGGGGGGTACATTCTCTTTTATCCTTCTGTAGTTTGCCAATGTGAATACATAAATCCAATTATTTGTGTCAGAAAAAATACCTGTCAGATGCTAATGCTCCTTGTCTGAGCCCTTCTCAACACCTACTATAGTCAGATAAATCAGATGAAGATAGCTTGCTTTCTACTGTGCATTTCAGTTACTCAGAAAGAACATGTATTGGCCTGTTACTCAGTAAACACACGTAAAAGTTGCTGTTAATATATTTCTTGGAAAGTACCTCTTATAAATCCACAGAACAATGACAAAGTATGATTTAATTTTTAAAGTGTAGTAAATATATTGTGGTCATTTATAATCAAGATAAATAAGTCTCATTATTGCATAAGCATTAGTAAGCTGCAGATTTTTCTGCCTCAGAGTGAAAATAGCTAACATGCTAGCAGTGCTTTATATATAGCACAACCCCACTATTTGTCTTCTGAAATCATTGACAAAATGTACTATGAGTATTTATTTGTTGCATTACTGTTCAGTTTTGCCAGAAGCCTTTGGAGGAAAGTGTTGTTTCTCTTTATCTAGTTTGGAAAACCATAGTGTGTGTGTGTGTGTATATATATATATATATATATATATAGTGTATATATATATAGTATATATATATATATATATATATATATATATATATATATATATATATATATATATATATATATATATATATATATATATATATATATATATATATATATATATATATATACCATTCCCACTACTAGCCAGCCCGGTGGTGTGGAGGGCTGAGGCATCATGCCTTACCTCCTGCCATGCCAGTGACCCATCTTCACGGTGTGATCAGGTCGCTGGGGGTCGGCTAGGGTTGGAGAGGATTGAATATCTGTGATATTTCTCCAGAGTGTAGTTTGATCTTATAACATCACATGTGGCATTGCCATGAGTGATGTCAAAGGTCAATGTACATAAGGGAGAAATACACAGATATTTCTGTAGGGGGCGTTGCATATTTTATTTATCCAATGCTTTTTAGCATTTTGGGGGGTGTTTTTCCTTTAATTTTGCTGTATTTTTCAGAGCGTTTGGATGACTAGGCTTTTCTTTCTTTCAGAATGACTGCATGGTTGTTTTGGAGTACTGATGCACATGGTCCTCTTGTGTATGTCAGTGCATCACCGTGCAAGTTCCTTCTGTGTGGTTATGCTGAGTGAGTAGTCGTCTGAAATGTAAAAACAATCAGGTGGGGTCTATGAAGATGCTGTCTTCAGGAAAGTCCTTGATAGCAGGGAGTAAAACAAAGCAGAAGTGTGTGAGACAGAGGTTCCTGGTCAGGACATGGAGGGAAGTATTCTGCAAGGGAAATTATTTCTTGGGGAATGTTTTCATCTTGGCTAAGTTGTGGGTGCTGTAATGGGGAGAAAATGTTTTCTGGTGAAAAAGACAAAAGTTTTAAATAGTTTTTGGAACTTTCAGTGACGTCACAGGCAACGTGGCAAGTGAATTCATCTGCTCCAGCTTGACCTGTGAAAAAAAGCCCAGCTGAAACAGTGAACTTGAAAACAATTGAACTGCACAGGCATAAAGGTGGGGATCTATTGATATTGTAAGACTTTTTGAAATCCTACTCTGCTGAAAACACTGTGGATGTGGCTGGATACAGTACCGACATGTCAGAGTCTGAATTCTCCCAGGCATCTGAACTAGCGGCCTCCTCTAACGAGCCTGACTATCCAAAATCAAGCCGTACTCTGAGAACAAAAAGCTGAGACTGGGCACAATTTTTCAGGAAATAGTGGCTTTCCGAGCAGAGGTTGGTGTAGGGCCTGCATCAAAAGCCCTATGAGGGAAGGCTTAAAGAATTAAATATGTACTCTCTAGAGGAAAGGAAGGGAAGGGGGATATGATAGAGACACTCAAATATCTCACAAGTATAAACAAGGTACAAGAAGGTAGCATTTTTACAAAGAAAAAAATGCTGGAGGACAAGGGATCACACTATGAAGCTGTGGGAGCTCAAAGGAAATGTGAGGAAGTACTTCTTCATGGGGAGGGTGGTGGGACACTTGCAACAGCCTCCCAGCGGAGGTGGTGGGGGCTAAAATAGTTACAGGATTCAAGAATGCATGGGATAGACACAAGAGAATATTAGAAAGGCAAGGGGGGGGGTTGAAACCAGGAGACCGAGTAGGGTCTGTGATGGCACTGTAGGTAAGGAAAATAGGGCAGTCTGGGTGGGCCATGAGGTCCTTATTTACCGACAACTTCTGTATGTTTCTGTGTGTTGAGCTAGACTCTTTCGGTAAAGTGTACAAGCTGCTTATTACAGATTTTCTTGCTAAAGTTCACAAATAAAATTAAGCTTAAATTATACAATATGGGAATCCTTCCTACCAGCAATCTGGGGGGGGAGCAGATGGCTGAATAAGGTCGGGCCACCCTCCCTCCCTGGCACTGACACCCATTTAAGCTACAAATATATTTAAGCGAGTTACCACCACCAGCTTTTAGAGCTCCCTTCAGTCATTCATTTGGTGCCTTACAATACAATAGTTCTATATGAATTTACATTAGGCACTATGGAAATCCATTTTGCACGTAGTCTAGGGGGCAGATGACTGAACAAAGTCGGGCTTCCTTCCCCAATGCTGTAACCCATTTTAGCTGCACAAACATGTAAGCTCATTGACCTTACCACCATTTAAAGCTTCCTTTCAGTCACTTTTTTGGTGTCTTCAGATATTGCTGTTTTCTATTATAACATAGCAGCACTATTAATAAGTGATTTCCCATGATGGGATCCATACCCTAGCCTGCTTATACCCCAGTCCTATAAGTCACTGACCCTAGTTAGCACTCCCGCCACATAAGGGGGCAAGTAGAGAGGTATGGGATGGCAGGGAGGAAGGGAATATATGGTGGAAAGGATTTTCTGCAAATGCCTGGAGTTTGTGGAACAAAATGGTGGACTTGGAGATCATAATGGTGGATGAGGGCCTAGACATTGTGGCTATAATGGAGACCTGGTGGACAAAGCATCAAACTTGGAAGGTAGGGATCCCAGGATACAGAATTTTTAGGAAGGAGAGGGCTGGAAGAAAAAGAGGATGGGTAGCACTGTACATCAAGGATGACATTAGGTCAATGGAAGGGCAGGAGGAGCAAGAGAAGGTGGAGGTCCTGTGGGTCACACTGGAAAAATGCTCTGGAGCATCATTAAGACTGGGTGTGATTTACAGACCTCCTACACAGTGGGAGGAAGGGGATAGGTAGCTGTTGCAGATGCTTCAATGGATGGCACTCAAGGAGGAGCTCCTGACAGTGGGGGGCCTAAACCTCCCTGACGTGGACTGTGAAATCCCGTCAGCTGCATCAGCCAGGAGCAGAGACATCCTTGATTCACTTCAAGATGCTTTCCTGCAACAACTGGTTAGGGAGCCCACTAAGGGTGATAACATACTGGACATGGTCCTCACCAGTGGAGAAAGTGTGGAAGAAGTTGTAGTGGGAGGCAGCCTAGGTACAATTGACCACAATACAGTGAGTTTCAGGGTAAGGAAGGGAAAGGAAACAAATTGGACCAGCACGAAAGCTCTGGATGTCAAACAGACAGACTACCAGAATGATAGTGCTATTCAGGGAAGAAATGGAGAGGAAGGAGAAAATAAGGAACATGGAGGAATTATGGAATTCTATTGGGGGGTTACTGAAAGCCACTGAAGGTAGGGAAGAAAAAAAAAAGAAGGAGGACACTCCGGTTTACCAGAGATGTGATAGGGGCAATTAGGGAAAGAAAAAGGGCATTCAGAACATATAAGAAAACCCAGAAGAAGGAGGACATGGAGACTTACAGAAAGAAGCTGAGGGTGGCAGGGTAGAAGATTAGGAGGGAAAAGCAGATACAGAAGACAGAATAGCTAGGCAGGCCAAATAGGGAGATAAAACATTTTTTAAGTATGTAGGAGAGAAGAGGAAGGTGAGGCAGGGGATAGTATGAGTAAGAGGGAGGGGGAGTACAACTGGAGGGGGACTTAGAGGAGGCAAAGGTACTTAACAGCTAGTTCTGCTTGGTCTTCACAGAAGAGGGAAGGGGACCCAAGTTAAGGGGCAGGGGAGGGGTAGACAAAAGGGTGGATCCTAGCATGTTCAGTGAGGACAGGATAAGAGAGGAACTAGGAAGGTTGAAGGTGAACAAGGCAATGGGGCCAGACAGCTTACATCCTAGGGTACTCTGGGAACTAAAGAAGGAGCTGGTTGCACCTCTGACTAGGCTGTTTAACTTGTCCCTGGATACAGAGTGGGTGCCAGGAGACTGGAAGAAGGCTGATGTGGTGCCACTACATAAGGGGGGTAGCAATGAGGAGGAGGCGGAAAATTATCACCCAGTCAGCCTCACCTCAGTGGTGGGTAGGGTGATGGGGTACTAATAAAGGAAAGGGTGGTAAACTACCTTGTAGACAGTGGACTGCAGGATGACAGACAGCATGGCTTCACAAACAGGAGGTCATGCCAAACAAACCTAATAGAGTTTTTTGATTGGGTGACAAAGGTGGTCAATCAGGGGGAGCCAGTGGATATGGCCTATCTGGACTTCAGAAAGGCCTTTGACACTGTCCTTCACAGAAGGCTGATAAATAAGCTGGAAAGTTTAGGGGTGGGACAGAAAATAACTAGGTGGGTAGAAAACTGATTGAAGGACAGAAGCCAGAGGGTGGTGGGTAATGGGGTGCATTCCAGGGAGAAAAGGGTGTCAAGCAGGGTGCACCAGGGGTCAGTACTGGAACCGATCCTTTTTAATATCTATATCAGTGATATAGCTAATGGACTGGTGGGGAAGGTGTGCCTATTTGCAGATGATACAAACATCTGCAATAGGGTAGACACCCCAGGGGTGGTGGAGGCCATGAGGGAGGACCTGAAGATTCTGGAAGGGTGGTCAGAAACATGGCAGCTGAAATTCAATGCCAAAAAGTATACAGTAATGCACATTTGACGTAAAAACCCACAAGTTGTTTACACTGGGGGGGAAGGATTAAGCCAACTAAGCAGAAGAAGGATCTGGGGATTGTAATTTCAAATAACCTTAAGGTGGGTAACCAATGCAGCAAGGCAGTGGGCAAGGCAAATAGAATGCTGGCGTGCATAGGGAGGGGCATAACAAGCAGAAGGAGGGAGGTGCTGATACCTCTTTATAAAACCATGGTGAGACCACACCTGGAGTATGGGGGCTTAGTTTTGGAGACCTCACCAATGCAAAGACATAGATGGGATTGAAAGAGTTCAGAGAAGGGCAACCAAGATGGTGCACGGTATACAAGGGAAGTCATTGAGGTGAGGTGGAGGGAATAGGATCTGTACCCATTGGAGACTGTAAGAGAGCAGGGAGACATAATAGAAACATTTAAATACTGCACATGAAGGGGATTAGCAAGTCTAATTTCAACTAATGTACCCTTCGAATTACAGCAGGAATACACTGACCCTTATGGACGATATGTTTCTGATACCACTGTGTTTAAAACATTTGGGGGAAAATTATTAGACTTTCTCCAAGGTCAGCTATTACTTGGAGGAGATTTCAATATAACAATGTCCCCTGACTTAGACACCGCACAGCCTACTAGGTACCATCACTCTGCAGTTTAGAAATACTGTATTTGAAATGGCAGCTTCCCCAGCTGGGCATGATTGATGTTTGGAGACAGTTTTATCCTACAGCCAAAGCGTATACATACTATTCTGCGAGACATGGGAGTTATTCTAGACTAGACTATTTTTACATCACATGTGAACATTTTGCTAATGTTCAGGATTTAACATATGACACTACTATTTCATCTGATCATACCCCTTTAATACTAAAAGTTAATTTAGGTAAAAGCTATAAATCCTTCTTTTGGAGATTCAATACATTATTGTTGAAAAATGAACAGCTTTGTTCACATGTGAAGGAAAAACTAAACCAAATACTAGCTGACAATGTCTCCCCAGAGATAACTGCCTCCATATTATGGGATACTATAAAAACTGTCATTGGGGAGAAATCATAGCATACTCCTTGATGTGAAAAAGAAAGCGTGAGTGCCGATATACCCAATTAACACAGGAACTTTGGACCCTGCAACAGTTGTATATATTTAAAAACAGGGAGATTATACAAAAAGTTAACTTAATTAAAACTGAGCTACAGATGATTATAGATTCAAAAATACAACAAAATGTGCTTTCTCTCAAACACATACAGTATACTATAAAGGAGGCACTAGAGGGACTAGACATTTAGCTTACCATTTAAGAGCCAATAAAAGAGCTATGTGTGTTCTCCAAATTAGAGATTCAACCTCAGGCCAGATGTTTCATCATCTCTCTGGTTTTCTGAATTCCTTTGAAAAATACTATCAGAATCTTTATGGAACCCACTCCCCAAATCCACTTCAGATTGTTGAATATTTATGCTGACTGTTCCTACTAAAACTGACATTATCTCAACAGGAGCAGTTGTTGACCCCTATTACTCTTGATGAGACACATGCCGCACTGCAGTTCCCGAAAACCAAAAAATGCCCTGACCCAGATGGATTTCCTGTCAAATGGTATAAGGCTTTTTCAGATATCTTAATGCCTTTGCCTTTAGACACTTTTTGAGTGCTACAAGAAGGACAGGCTCCTTCTCCATCATGGGCCTATGCAACTATCTCAGCAATTTTGAATCCTAAAAAACACCACACACTCCCTACCTCTTATCAACCTATATCTGTTTTAAATATGGACTACAAACTAATTATATCTATTTGGGTGGCTTGCCTAGAGGGCCTTCTTCCAGAATTAATACATTCCGATCCATCAGGCTTTATTTGCCAGAGGCAAACCCGTGACAATTTCTGTCAGGTCTTATTATTAATGGAATATGCCCAAACTCATTCAATCCCCATGACAAGTCTCAATCTTGATGCTGAGAAAGCTTTTGATAAAGTTTCATGGAAGTTTTTATGCAGTACTCTAACAGAGTTTGGCTTTCCCTCAGACCTTTTGGCTTCATAGTTTATATTTAATGCCTCGTGCATATAATAAAATTAATGTCTCTTTCACAACACCAATAATTCTGCACAGGGGCACCTGTCATGGATGTCCATTATCCCCTTTGTTATTGGCCCTTTATATCGAACCCCTGGCCTCTGCTATTCATCAAAATGAGTTGCTCAAAAGCATTCCAACAGGGGGCATTACTTTTAAAATATCCCTTTATGTGGACAATATTTTATTTACTCTTTTCTTTCCAGAACTTCAGCAATTTGGTCAACTCTTAGGGCTTATACTGAACACACATAAAACTGAAGTTTTATTATATAATTACAACCCCTCTCTATAGCTGAAAGAAAACTTTTCTTTTAAATGGCAGAGCACCAAATTGAAATATTGGGAATACAGATTCCCTTCCATTTATCTGGCTCTGTTGAATTATGAAGCTATTACACGGGTCTTAACACAGGATGTCTACCATTGGATTCAACTGATCCTCTCTTTTTTGTCCAGAGTGGAGTGGTCCGCATGAATATTTTACCCAGAATACTATACCTATTACACAAGCTCCCAGTATTCACTGAACAATATTATATTACACATTGGAATAAGTAAATTTCATTATTTATTTTGGGGGGGCATCATCCCCACATTTGCTTATCAATATTATATCTTTCTACCAAACTGGGAGGGGTAAATCTACCTAATTTATTAAATTATGATAGGGCAGCACATCTTAGTATGGTAGTCAAATGGTTAAATCCTAATACTACACCACTTTGCAGCCATATTGAATTCATACTTAATGACATGTTTGAAACTGGCAAACTTTTGTTCGCAGGACCAAAAGACACTATCCATTAGCAGGATTATACTGCAATTACTGCACAAACCTTGAGACAATGGTTTCAGCTCCGCAACCTATCTCCCATCAGCTCTATATTTTATTATTGTAGATTAATTTCTCCTGAATCTGATTTCCTTCCAGCACAACTGGATCATACCTTTGGTAGATGGCATCAACTAGGTTTAATGTATATATTTCAATTTTTTGGATCAATGTGGAGTTGTTCCTTTTGATCTTCTCCAAAAAAATTATGGATTGATTGGAAGGAAACACTTCTGGTATTTACAGATTTGAACGTTCCTCCTCCACAAAGAAAAATCTAAGACATGTCTCCCAGAAACCATTCCAATGTTATTATAATTATTGATCAATGCTATCCAATGACAACCTGAGCAGCATTTACTTAGTAACCTCTTCAAAGGCCTCCAAGAGTATCTTGGAGATACCACACAATCAGTTTTAGCTTAATGGAATAAAGAATTAAACATACAGATTACATATACTTCTTGGATTAAATATACCCTCCCCTCACTAAAAATCTTCCCTGCTCCTTATTGGAGGGACTATGCCTGGAAATGTTGAATTTGCTACTTCCAGACTTCAGCTATAGTGACCAAATTCCTACCTGCCTCTTGTGGTCAATGCTAGAGACATTGTGGACAGTACCGGGCCTATCACACCCATGTGTTGTGGTCATGTCCTGCGTTGACATCATTCTGGAAAGACATGTCTAAACAGATGGATACACTTTCCATAGATTGGAGGCTGATATCTCCTACTATGGTTCTCCTTTCTATCCCACCCAAGGCATAAAGGTAGCCTCACGCTTCATAGTGTATTTATACTTATTAACAGCCAAAAAGGCTATTACTCATTTGTCGAGAAAATGGGAACCTCCCATGATGGAGGCCTGGCATCAAATTATGAAATAAATTTACATCATGGAGCATATAACATTTGTTTTTCAAGGACATACTACTCAATTTGAGCTTAAATGGTGTAGTTGGGTATTCTACATGACTTTAGAAGATGATTTGTTTGTTACATAGAAAGCCTGGACTATAGTAATTACTGGGGTTTTGTGATTTACAGTTTTTCTTGCAACTAGCAGAGCACCCTACCTCAAAGGGTACTCAGGTCATAAATGATAGAAGTTTATTTTTTATTGTGGTACAAGTAGACCTCTTGTTAAATTAATATGTACATATCTAAGTGCTTCTGAATATTGTACTTTGTAACTGCCTATTGTGAAATATTTTTCATGGCTCTGTCTCAATAAAACATGTGAATATAAAAATGTTTTTTTTAAATAGTTTGGAGTAAGGCTGGGAGGAGTTCAAAAGTGAAAGTATTCCTCTGGAGCCAGCCATAAACTGAAACTAAACATTCTAATTTTGGAACTGTGGTGATCATGCTGCTGGCAGGGATCAATCAAGACTTACAATATAAGAATATTTTTGTTCCTGGGAACTACAGTAGGAATATTTTGATATTCTCACTGTAGACCTGGAGCAAGCAAAACTATCACTGATAAAGTACAAAAAAATATCCTCAAAAGCATTGGATAAATACACATTGCAGCTGCAGAATAAGGGGTGCTAGCTGCACATTCGAGCAGACTTGATAGACCTCTAGGCCTTTTTCTGCTGGCAAATTTTGTATGTTTGTATGTTCATACATATATACAGAAAGAGAGAGAGAGAGGCAGAATAAATGATGAGTAAGTGTGGTATACAAGGATATATACCCACTGGTGGGCTAACAAGCTCATAAAAGCCACGAGCCCAAAGGGCAAGTGGCTGTATGAGCTCAGTATCCTCCCACTGGCTTCATATTCTTGTATGCCACACTTAGCCATCATTTATGTTGTATAAAATACATGGGAGTATGGGGGAATCTGCGGAGAAGAGAGTATGGTGCTTATACCTTTAATAGAAAATTATGCACATACATATATACTGGCCACAGTTAATTCACTGTAGGCACACTTGTTAGCCATTATGGTACTCTTGAGGTGGACCATTACTTTGGAGATACTGTAAATGGCAGTGCTGGTGCCTCCATTGCGATGATATTCACTGTTATAGGGTCATGTATGGTGCAGGTATGGACAAATAGTGAAATGTTTGGTGCTGCTGTATCTGTTGCTGCTTGAATGGTGATGGTCTGGTTCTGTCTGGAGGGCAACTGCTGGCTGCTGGGATGGAAAGATTGGTGAGAGTTCCAGGAGGTTGTTGCTCCACTGTGGAGTGCTGGATCCTGCTATTGCTGACATGTGTTTTTTGAGAGGCAGGTGATGAACAGGTGTCCTGCTGCTGTTATCATCATCATGCTGTTGTAACATCACAGAACATATCAGATATCAGGCAGATGGTATGGGAGGGGGTACCTGATTGGTCAAGGACCCACCTGGTGTAGCACAGCTGTGTTGCAACCTTTGATTGCCCATGCCATTTGTCCAATTGTGTGAAGAGGTGTTGGAATGTGTCAGCCAATCAGGTGATGTGCTGCACACCGGCATCAGGGTTTGAGGCGTTCAGCAGTGCAGCATCTCCAAAACTGCACTGGCTGGGCTTTTCTGTTTAAATTGCTGTTGTGATGGATAAAAGGATATTTTTAGTGCCACGCATTTGCTTGGAGGGTGGGGCTGGGGAGCTTCAGCCATGGTGCTGGGTCAGCAGTTTGCACACAGTGATTCTGGTGTAGGCTGGAGCCTGAAAGCTGGGTATTGAAGTCCTGGAGCCTGAACTCTGTATGGAATTGAAAATGGAATTTGGACAATATGCTTCTGCTTTATTTTGTCTTGTGGTGGCAAAATATGTGTTTTAATGTCTTCCTGAGGAGTTTGCTTAGGTGCCGTGCTTGTGCATGAGGAAATGGCTGGTCTTGCTGGTGCTGTTAGTCCTGCTGCAGTGGAGATGACCTGTCCATCTGGTTGCTGCTGCTGGTCCTGTTGATGGTGGTAAGTAAGATTATCAATTTCTTCAATTGGCCAGTGTCAACTTCTGTTCCACAGGTCATCCCATGTGTAATTGTCCTCCTGTACTGTAGTTGTAGATGTTTGTGGCTGCTGGACTGTATCCATCAGGCTGTTGTTGCTGTCCAATAGGAGTTTTAACATTAGCTTTTGTTTGTCATGGGAGATGGTGGAGCAGTTGCTGATTGATTGTAGGTTTTGGTGTCCTGAGATTTGTGCTATTTCAGTGGCGCGAGACGGATGTTGTGGTTTACCAGTTTCCATATGAATGATTTTTGGGCACTGTGGTTGTTGATTCTTTTGTCCTGCTGTAGTCCTCCAGATTGTTTTAGTGAAATCATGATAGTTTTTAGTTTACTTTCTACAATTTTCATTTGTCTATAGCATGAGGATGCTGGTTTGTGTTGGAAGATTGGTGTGAGATAGAATGGTCAGTCATCTGTGAGCATCCGGTCCAGTCTGTGTGCTTTGTATTTTCATAAGCTACAAATTGTGGTCTCTTGTAGGATTGATTCTGTTTTGGTACATTTTTGGACTGATGAGTCATGTTCTTGGGGTATCCTCCGCTCCATGTTGTTGTTTGCCCTTTTGTATATTCTAGGTATTCATTTCCTTCTGCAGCTGTGTGTATTTGTAAATCCCCCTATTTCATGTTGTACTATTTGCATGTGTATAGTGCAAAATGAAGTCCAAGGTTGAAAAAAAGCATGTGTGGTAAAGCTGTGAGGTTGTGGAGTCCAATGGTGTCCGTGGTCTTGTGTAGTAGGTTGATCTCTGTGTCCATGAGTGGTTCTGCTTGGTGTCATCGGTTCACTTTTCCTTCTTTTTTAAGATATTCTTGTTTGACTGCCATGGTATGGATGGTTTCTTTAAATATTGTGGATTTGTGGTGGTATATGAAGTGGGGATCATTCTCTGTTTTGAAATGTCTGTCAAGGCTGTCAAGTATACTTCTGAGTGTTCTGGGTTCGTATTCTGTCCCATCCTGTTTCTGTTGTAAATATAAAGTTGGCTAGGTGTTTTTTCCAGTTCTGGGGTGGATGCTAAGTAGTTCTCTTTGTTCTCCAATGTTTGTTAGGTACTGCTGTATTAGTTTGATATCAGACCTGGTTTTCCTTGCTGTGTTTTTATTCTGCTGCAGGTTTATCATAGTGAGTCTTTGGTACATTGGAGTTTGATGTGCCATGTTGCAATTTGTCTGTTACCTGATTGGTGTAGTGAGACCTGATACTTTTATTTGTATTGGTAGACTGGTATTTTGTGGGTGGTTAATTAGTACTTGTTAGGGTTTGTTACTGTTTTACAGTGGTACAGAGCCAGGATTTCAGAGGTAAATAGTTAAGCAATATACCATGACAGTGGGTATATTGGTGGATTTACCACGCCTGATGTGGTTCAGTCACGAGGTGCAGCCGAGTGACTTAACCACAGCAGAAGTGGTAAATCCACCAATATACCCACTTTCTGTCATGGTATGTTGCTATTATACAATGTTCAACTTGTTTTTGTTTTTGTTTTGTTTTTATAGTGATATAAAACTTTTACAGTGGCTATATTGGAGGATTTATCATGGTCATGTGATGTGTTTTGACCAATGAGGTTACAGGATTTTTATACCCCATTGTATAATTATGGTTTTAGGGGTATGCAGCAATGTGTTTAGAGTTATAGAGCTGATTTGGGGAGGTATACAGCTTTAAGGGGTGTATACTTTTAATTGGGAGGTATATATCTTTAACTAGGAGTTACACCTTTAATTGGTAAGGTTCACAGGAAAAAAATATGATAATGATTCCTATGGTGAAAAGAGCCAACCATGTATTATATAAATGCTATATTAAACTGGTGCAGTAGTGCCAGTACAGTTAGGGTTCACCAACAGGTTTCGTGTTAAACCCCTAATTTTGCACCTTAACAGCTTTGGCAGCGTTTGACAAAATTAGCTGAAATTTTGCATGCATTGTCTAGTAGACAAGGTTTAAATATGTGGAAAGTTTCATGACACTGCTTGTGCAGTTTTAAAGATCTGCATATGTCATTTTCCTGTAGACATCTAATTTTTTCTTATAGTTAACATGGGCTTTTGGTTTTGCTGTCAGGTACAGCCTACATGGAATAAAATATTTCCGAAACTTTCAGAGTAGATGTATGCTGTACCTTTTAAAGGTTTTGTGAAAAAAATGTAATGGTTACAGAGTTACAAGGATTGATTTTTTTTCCTGTTCTAAGTATGCTCAGTAGGGTTTTTGGATAATGCTCTGATATGACACAAAAAAATACCATGCTGCAGACCAATTTTGTTTTCTCACCCCCTTACATCTCACAGCACACAAAAAAAATTGTGTCATGACAGCCACCTTCTTGTTTTCTTCCTGAACTAAAAAACATGGAAAGTACATAAAAATTGTGTAGTTTTAAAAAACGAACACCTGAACCTAGCTAAACGAGACCCATTTAGCTAGATTCTGGTGTTTGGTTTTTAAAATAATGGCCAGAAATACCTTTTCTAGCTACCCCAAAATACAGCATGCCCAGCATAGCAAGAGAAGCCATTCACCCATGTTCTTTGTATGAGAATAGTGGGACGTTCTTGAATGCTGAAGCCACAGCTGGAGTCGTACTGCCAGCATCAGCTGAAGCAGTGAGCCGGTGATCCCCTTTTCTCTTTGTCTCTCTGTCAGTCTCGCTGTGTCTGTCTGTCTATCTATCTATTGAATAAAAAAAAAGTTGAAAACCATAGTCCCAAAAGCAATGATCCTGAATCCCACTTCATTTGTGACAGACTACACCAGCTATGACTTAAAGGAAAACTACACCTTCACATCTTGTAAATGTTGTTTGTTTCCATGTCAACAGACAGTTCTTTTCCTGTAGCTGTTAGGGATATATGTGATTGTATTAGTTTATTTTCAGTGTTCATACTAGTCCCTGTAACTATCCTAGGCATCTCCATTTTATGGCTGTTGAAATCTCACTGTCCCTGATAGTTTCACTAGCATATGAGAACATGATGTGAAATCACCCTTTAGACTCTACAGAATGCCTGTCTGCTTAATTAAATTTCAACAAAACTAGTCACAGCAAGGTGTGAAATTCCACGTTTACCTTCAGTTAGTTTTGCAAACAATCTGAGTTGTAATACAGGGTTTTCCCCATTAAATTGCTTTCAATTTGTGTGTTTCCAGACAGCTTTTTCAGGATACTTTTACTTTCAGCATATAGAGACATGGTATAAATGGTGTATTTGACATCATGTTCTCATATGCTTATGCAGCTTTCATGGACAATGAGATTTTAACAACCATAAAATTGAACCCCCTGGGATAGTTACAGAGAACTAGTATGAACAGTGAAGACAAACTAAAGCTAACACATATGTCCCCATCAGCTACTGGAAAAGAGCTGTCTGTTGACATGGAATCAAATATAATTTACATGATATGAGGGTGTAGTTTTCCTTTAATTACACCACCCCAAGATTCAGGCTTCCCTGTTTAAAAACAGTGTCATCAGGTTTCTACACTTGGTGACAGGCTCACATGCATGTTCGCCTATTTTACAAACAAAACAAAAAAGGAAATACAAATGTCAGCTCAAATGAAACTCGCATGTTATGTGCACCAAGTAATAAAGGCAAAATTATCAAAGGGGAGATGGAGCTATGCCTAAATATTATTTCATTAGGATTCAAGCTGAAGAAATTTGAAAGCAAGTTAAATCTATCAAACTGGAGTTGACCACCTTTGCATAGGAGTTATTTACTGGAATACATGAAGTACCATGCTTCAGAATAGGAAGGCAGGACTTAGTCAATTAAATTCAGTTTTAATGCAGGAAGTTCTCAATTGAGCAAGCTCATTCACATGGAGGTCCTGAAGGCATTATGAAGCAGCTGATGGGAGGTAAGGGGGGGTGCTTTAGAATATAACAAAACCTCGCAGATCCAAAGACCTGATATTAAAATCTGCACATGGCTAGAAGTTTCCTGCAAAACATTAACACCTTGTTGATCCATGTGTGGGGTTGATCTGATTTCTGGGAGCTAGTAGGCACACTTGCTAACTTTCAGAAAAATGAAACTTCCACTTGGAATGTAATCAGATAAAGACGTGTTGTTATTAGCAAGTATTGGTGCTGCTGTGGGGCCCACCTTCCAGCTGGGGAGGGGAATCTTGAAAAACATGCAGACCACACACCACACCATTTGCAAACCAATGCTGCAAGAAATTGGGGCAAATTGCAGCTGTGCCACATAACCACTGCTGAGAGCATAACCCAAGAGTGTCTTGGCATGCTGTTAAGATATATATATTTAAAAATATGTCTACTTTGTTTGTTTTTTTATGGGGATGAGGTTTTGGGGGTTTTTTTTACAATGTTTCTAGTGACCAGCTTTAAATTTGTTGTCCCCAAAAACCTCAAAATGTTTCACATCATCCTAGTAGTTTTGTATTTGCAGATTACTAACACTGACTCACTCCACTCCATCCCTTCATTAACATTTGAGCAATATCTTTTGGGAATTTAATTTCATATATGCAAAGGTATCAATCTAATAAACATTAAATGTAAAAACAAAACACAACACACCCCACAGCCCACACACACACCTTCACACACTTGAACATGTCCCCCAACGTAATCTACTCTCACATCGAAGACACATCATCCTGCTGGAAACAGTGACTGCAATATAGATTGAGTAATGAGCTGCCAATTGTGATCTCCTGTCTGTCTGTCTGTCTGTCTGCATGCCTGCCTTCCTGTCTGTCTCTCTGTCTGTCTGTCTGTCTATCTATCTAATTAGAATTTTTCTTAAATGGATTGGAGTGCCCACTCCTCCCATACCACTTCTTTCTCCCCCTTCACCTCTAGGTCGTCCACCCCCCCTTCCCAATGTTTATATATTTAATATATAATATAAGCAGACTGAGATGCCCACCCTCAATACCACTTCTCTTGACCCTCCTCCCCTCCAGGTCACCTGCCCCACATTCCCAATATCTACATGGTGGCACCAGGGTGCTGTACATGGCAAAACCCAGGTGCCCACTCCCGGTGCTGCCGAACAGTAGCCCAACACTGAGGTGCCCAATCCCCAGTGTCTAGTCCCCTAAAATAAAGAAAACTATCCCACATTGTTCTTTTCAAACTTTTAAACTATAAAAAAGAAAATGGTCCCTCACAGATCTGACCCCTCCACACACACACACACACATACCCCTCAACCCACCTCAGCCTGACATCCTGCTCAGCAGCCATCACCCCATGCCCTCCCTCACTTGAACATGCCCCAAGAGATAGATCCACTCTTCGATCAAAGGCATGTCTAGCTGCTAGAAGCAGTGACTGCAATATGAGAAAATTAGGTTAATCCAGTTTAATGTAGTTCAATGGGGTTTGAACTTTAATTCATAACTTTGTAATTTTTATATATATTTACACCAAATTTGCAACGTGCCTTTTTAGGACCATGCCTTGTGACCAAGGTGGTGGAATTATGCAAACCTGGCCCAAAAGGTGATTTCGGTGTTGCTTTGTGAATTCATCTTTTAGGAGGGATTTGAACATTTTCACCACCCTTGTTCATGAGGTGGGGTCATAAGAAGGCTATGTTGAAAATTTGGGGTCAAAATAAATAAAAATAACAAACTTATGAGCATAAATTGAAATTATTCTACACTTGCTGAAACATTGGTAATTTTAAATATTTTGACCCCAGATTTTCAACATAGCCATTTTTTCACACCAGCTCATGAATGCAACAGCTGTAATTTTTCAAATCCTGACCAAAATGTGTTTCCACACCTGTGGCACAGAATGACATTTTGGCAGGGATTTAAAAATGCTCATCTACTGGGTTCATGAGGTGGGGTAACAAGAGCACTATGCTGAAAATGTGGTGTACAAATATAGTAAAATGCCCAGATTATGACTGAATGTTGCAATATTTCAACATTCAGTCATAACTTTTGCTAATGTTCAGTTTTTTAACTCCAAACTTTCTACATAGCCATTTTTCCACACCACCTCATAAACGTGACAGGTGTCATTTTTAAAATGCTGGGTGAGATGTGTTTTCACCCTCATGGTGCAAAATGATGTTTTGAACAATATACTATAAACACCACTTGTCACATTTATAAGGGGAGTCCTAAAACAACTGTCTTTAAAATGTTGTGTCAAAATAAAAATATGTATATATATATATAATTATTAATAAACTTTGTGTGTAGTGCCAGTTTTCACCCCAGTGGGTATGCTTTGTGATACCATGCCTGTGAGGTGAATTTGGGGGTAAGCTCAGTGAACCAGCTACATGGGATGACGGTGATAGGATGGCGCTGTTATACGACACCCACCCCCCCAAGCCAGGGAATGAAAGTTACAGGGTTGTCCACACAGGCCCAGGTACCACATAGTGAAGACAACTGTCCTCTTGGCATAGGGCCCTGCACCTCTGCACCCATGGATGACAGAGGGCCCTGTGCATTGGCTGACAGATGAACTCTTTTCCTTGTGCATCTCTGTCTGTTGCCATATGGAAGCACAGGGACCAGAGGGCCCTACACTTCCACAGCCAAACAGATAGCCTCATGAATTCTTGTCTTAGGTAGGCAGACAGAGTCTTGTGTCTGCATCTGTTCACACAGGTACCAAAAGGATCTGCATGAATGAGGATACGATTCCACTATCTCAAAAAGAAAGGAAATTCATTGCAAAAAACTTTGTTAATCCACCACTTGGGGTTTGAGTTAAGGCAACCAAAATGGGGAAATGTGGCATTAGGGTTTCCAACCCTAACTCTGCATCTCCACCCCCCTTCCCCCAAGCAGCGCAGCAAAAGGACAATGCTCAGTAGAGTTTTAGGATAACCCTCTGATACAAAAGATAAATTTACCTTTTGCAAGCATTTACCTTTCATAAAATTAGTGCATTTCAGGTCATGAGAAAAAACACAGGTTGTGATGGCTGCCATCTTTTTTTTAATTAAAAACACGGAAAACACATAAAAATGATGTAACGGATGCAGAAAAACAGTGCACACATACTGAGGTTCTTGTGGACTGTTTATTCAAATAAATAGAGTTGCAAAAGGTGCAGGCAAAACATCAACCAACTACCTACTAGGAGTATTTGTTTTTTGGTTTTTTCATTACACCTACAAATCTGTTTTCTGGGCACCCCAAAATCTTGAGTGTCCAGCTTAGCAAGAGCAGCCATTTTACACTTCATGAGCTGAGAATTCCCCTGTCACAGACAAAATGGTGTGACAGGGGAGTTTGTTTTTCTGCTTGAAGTGAAAAACCTCTGTTACCTCCTCCTCCTAGCTCAGCCAGCCCTCTCTCATCATTCCCATCCTCTACAAATTGTTCTAAAATGAGTACCTTTAAATCATTCTATGGTGGTTTCCCTGGTAAAACTTATCCACACAATAGTTATCATCTCAGTGGGCACACCTATTAACCACTGATAGAAATTCATCTTTTTCTTTCTTTCTAAGTAGAGCATAATAAGGTGTATCCGTTTATACCAGTATAAGCCAGGTTAGTTTCGGGATACTGTATGTGTGGGGACTAAACTTTTTCATGCCAAACAGGCTATCGGTGGAAAATAATTTAAGTGGACTGGCTGTCCACCTCTGGTACTGCTTTATACCTCCCCCTCCATTCCAGATTGCCTGTACCCACCAATCCATAGTTAGTGACACTGGAGTGAGCACCCCCAGTGCCACCAAAGACTATTCTGACACTGAGGTACCCAATCCCCAATGCTGGCTATGGTCCATCTATAAAAGAAAAAAATGGTCCCTCACTGATTTTTTTTAAACCTGCAAAGAAGAAAACAATCCCTAACTAATTTGAACTCCCCACACCCCCCACACCTCCTCACTCACCTAAGCATCAACCCACAACATAGATCTACTCTATAATCAGAAAGACGTCCTTCTGCTGGAACTATTTATTTTATTTATTTATTTATTTAGATCTAGGATTACAAATACCTTTGAGCCAAGGCTCTTTTACAATGGTTCCACGTCAGTAAAACTATGACTGCAATATGTAAAAACAGGGTAAGCCCAATTAATGTATTTCAATGCATTTTAAATTTTTACTCATAACTTTGTCATTTTTAAATATTTTTACACCAAATTTGCAACATGGCCTTTTGGGGACCCCACCTCAGGAAAAAGGTAGGTGAAATCTTTCAAATCTGCCCTAAAAGGTGATTTCTCAATTGTTCCACCAAATCACCTTTTAGGTGGGATTTAAAAAGTTTCACCTACCAGGTTCATGAGGTGGAGTCATAAGATGACTATGTAAAGTTTGATGGAAATATAAGTGAACATTGAAATAGTTCACTTATAACTTTGCTAATTTTCAACATTTTTCCACCAAACCTTCAACATGGCCTTTTTGGGGCCCTACTTCATGAACAAGACAGGTGGAATTTTTCAAATCCAGATCAAAAGGTGACTTTGTAGCCATTCTGTGAAATCACCTGTTGGGTGGGATTTGAACATTTTCACCTGCTGGGCTCATGACATGGGGTCAAGTTCTGAATGTACAATTGAAATGTCTTCATGCAAGCACATAACTTTGCTAATTATCAATATTTTGACTCCAGACTTTCAACATAGCAATTTTTTCACACCACCTCATAAATGTGACATGTCATTTTTCAAATCCTGGACAAGAAGTGTTTTTGCACTTGTGATGCAAAATGACATTTTGGCCACTATTCTATAAAGGCCATATGTGGGGGGAAATTTGGGGTCAAAATATACAAAAGTAAATAAATAATTAAATAATTAAGAAACATGTGCAGTTCCAGCCTTTACCTCAATGACTAGTGCTTTGTGATCTTTTTCCAGTGAGCTACATTCAGTCCCTAGCTCAGTGAGCCAGCTGGATGGGCCGAAGCTTGGTGGATAGCACTGTCATGAGACACGACCACCCAGCCTGGGAAGGGAAGATGCAAGGTTGTCCACAGGGGGCCCAAGTACCATATAGTGAAGAGAAATCTGTTGGCATAGGGCCCTGCACCTCTGCACTCATGGCTGCCAGAGGGCACTGTGCTGCAGCTGACAGATGAACTTTTTGCCCTGCATATCTGTAGCTGCATCTGTAGCCACAGTGCAGTCCACCAGACATACTCACAAATGTTTGACATCCAATGCCACATAGAAGTGCAGGGTCTGGATGGCCCTGCATTTCTGCAGGCAGATGGATTCTTCCCTTGACACAGGGCCCAGAGAACCCTGCACATCTGCATCTGCATCCTTTATGTCTGGCGTGAATGAGAATATGATACCATTATCTCAAGAAGAAAGGAAATTCTTTGCAAAAAAGCTGAGTTAATATACCAGATAGGATTCAGCTTAACACCACAAAAGTAGGGAAATGTGGTGTTTGGGTTCCCAATCCTAACTCTCCCCAAGCAGAAAAATGACAAGACCACACAAGCAACCACAGACAGCCATCATCGGGTAAGGCAAACAACATACAACTGTTTCCAGATGACACACATGCAGTAGCACTGACGTTCTGCATTTGTGGATTTGTATCTCAGCTGCAGAAGCACAGTCCCCACAGGAGCCTGCACTTCTGCAGACAGAACTGTGGGCTGGATTCACAAAGCTTTCTGAAGGTGCAAAACCTTCCCTAAGTCCCCAAAACTGCTGTAGCTATGGAAACAAAGGGGAATTTGCACTGAGTGCTATTCACAAAACCCTCCGCAGCTGCAGGAAAAAAACACTAAGGAATGTGGAAAAAAGTGCAGCTGCGGAAGTCTCTGAGGAAAAAAAGGTGTGAGATAAGTAAGGCACATCCCCTGAAAGGCTATTCACAAACAGTTTTTTTTCCGCAGTTGCAGAAAAAATGTTACACACAGTGGAATGAGGTGTAACTCTCCCTCAGCAAACTGCAGTAGTGCCCCAACAATTGGAATCAATTAAGGTGGAGGTGAGGTACAGGTAATAGCATCCCAGTGAGTATAGCAGTGGCTGATGTTACAGCAACAACAGCATACATTGCCATGATATGGCAACAAGCAACAACCACCAGACCCAGTGCAGCCCATGACCGAGCCCCACAGGCAGTAGGACCTGACCAGCCTGCAGTGAATGCTACCCCTGCAGGCAACAGGAACACCCCAGGGAGGGAGGGAGGACCAGCAGTGGCAGTCAGCCACTGTGGTGCCATGGTATTGCTGGTACCTGTGGTGCTGCAGTGGTCCCAGTTGAGGGACTGGTTGCTGGCCTCTTTGTGGGTGCTTTCAGCTTCATGCTATGGCAGCAATGTTAAAGTCTGCTGCTCCAGCTAATTAGGTTCACTGTTGCTGTGTCTCCTAAGCTATTTCTGTAGCTGCGGATCTGCAGTTGCAGATTTTCAGCACTTGCTCAATTTCTGCACATGCTGAATTTCTGCAGCTGCAGGGATTTTACGGAATTCCGCACCTGCTCAAAATGTCTTTATGAATATCACGCACATGTGTTTCCACAGTGCTGCAGGCCTTTTCTCACAGCTGTGGGATTTTTGGCTTTCTTTGTGAATCCCGCCCTCTGTGTATGCCTTACAATGTGGATGAGTACCTGTGGCTACAGAAGCAGTGACTCCATAGAAGCCTGTGCTTCTGCAGACAAAAGAACTCTTGTCATTTTGGTATTGTAGATTTGTATCTGTGGCTGCAAGGGCCTGTACTTCTGAAGCAGTGTTGTGATTTTAGTATCTTGGATTTATATCAGCAGGTAGAAGTGAGCGTGTATGCCTTGTGGTTGTGCGTACCACAGATACAAATCCACGAAGGCAGCACATCAGTGCTACTGCATTTGTGTCATCTGGAAACAGCTGTATGTACGTTATTTATTCAGAATTTTTTTTATATGCCAGAATACAGCAAGAACTAGGCAGATCCAACATGCTGCTGGCCTTATCTCTGTGTGTGTGTGGGTGTGTGTGTGTGCAGTTGTAGCAGTTAACATGGTCCGATATTTCCTAAAATTTCTGTGATATCACTAGAGAAATTCCTTAATTCCCTACCTGACTGCAGAACAGCTGTAGGGCCACAAGAGTGACTTTCTTCAGCTTCAGGAGTACTGCAAAATTCTGTATCTGGAAATATCTGACCATGGCAATTCCCGCAACAGTAAATATGTATATATATTCTTTGCAAAAAACTATGTTAATGCAATATTTATGGTTCGGGTTAAATTGACAAAAGTAGGGAAATGGGGTTTTAGTGTGTCCAACCCTAAAACCCCATGCCCATCCCTGAAGCACATCAGCGGTGTAGCCTTCCTTGGGGTTATCAACCCTAAAGCTCTCCCCATTCTATACACTCCTGAAACATACACACCTGTCTTCATCACACCTGAGCTTTCATGCTACTGCAATGGGGTGAGCTTTAGGGTTGGCAACCCCAAGGAAGACTGCATCCCAATTTGCTTTAGGGGTGGGCATGGGGTTTTAGGGTTGGAAACCCTAAAACCAAATTTCCCTGCTTTTGTCACTTTAAGCTGAACCCTAAATATTGCATTAATGCAGATTTTTGCAAAGAATGTCCTTACATTTTTGAGATAGTATAATTGTATCCTCATTTGTAAGGTACTGGGGCACTTCAGAGCTGGATTCCTGGAAAGCTCCCCTGTAATTTCAACACTGCCTATACACATCTGTAGTTCAGCATTTTAATCATCCTGGGTATCATACACTAGAGGATGTTAAACTCACAGCCATTCAGAATATCAAAGATTTAGCTGAACTTTTAAATGCAGCAAAATATTTGATACTTCAGCTCCATTCCAACAGAATGAAGGTGTTAGAATAACAATGGACCTAAGAGACTGGCCTGTATTTCCTCTCCTCCCCACCCCATACACACTTCTACCCCCCTTTCTTTTAACACTCAAGTTTACTGCATGCACATGAAACTTACAGCATAGCAGGACCTACATAATGATATTAGCCATCATAATAAATAACCTGTATTTTGTACAGACTTCACAGCTTCAGCTGTGCTGATTAATTACACTCATTATGGAAAGCGTCCACATTGATTCTTTCTGAAAGATTTGTTCTCATCTTCATTGTCCCTTCCAAAAGACCACTGCCAATATAGTCCTCTACCTGTTTAGGTAACTTTATATCTGAATAACTGTTTATCACTTTGAATAAAAAAATGCATTTCTCATTTTACTGTCTACATACTGTTTTGACAGAATCTCACTGAGATCCAGAATTTTAGTGAGGTGTGGTTAGGAGCTGAACATCAACAAGAAATATAAGTATTATTTTGTTTCTTATTCTTGTCTGATTTTGCTCTCTGTTCTCTTTTTATTGGCACATTTTTAATAATTGCATACTTTCTTTATGTCTCTGCATCATACTCAGTTGTCAGGAATCCTAGGATACTTTTAAAAACACTTTAAGAAAGAATATTTTATTATAATATAAAATAAAGTGAATATTTAATAGCATAATAATAAATAGCATGTGAAGGATGCCATGGCTATGATAATATGATGGAAACAGAAAAAAAAAATTTAAGTATATTATTGCTCCAAGTTAGCTAATATGATTCAAACAGTGTGAGGCAGTATCTGTGGTTTAATGTTAAGAGCAGGGGTTGGGAATTAGGAGTTTGTAGATTCCAGTCCACTGGATCTTGGGCAAGACATTCCTTGGGGAGGCACTTAACCTCTAAGTTTTCCAGTTCACTCTGCTATGGCAAATGGGCGGAACAAACAGGACTACTCTAGAAATGAAATGTTTCATGTCAGCTGAGCTATCCAGTGTAAACAAATTGTAACCAGCCAAAAAAAAATAATCCTGTCAGTCCCCGGATGTGACTGTGTATGCAGTATACATACCTATGACAGGCTGATACATTCTTGCTCCTTCCTTCTCTGAGAGGTTGCTCCTAGAATATTTCACTACACGTGTGATACTTATTTTATTATTTAGCCCTGTGGATGGGTAAACAGGGAGACAAGGACTGCAATTTCTTATTCAGATTTTTAAGACCTCCCCTTTAGCTATTTAATTGGGTTTATACTGTATCTGTAGATAGCAAAAGATTGCACTGCTGTAAAATGGTACATCTTGTTGTTTATCTGAGCATGCGGCCCATGTGAGGAGCATTTTTGTTGGATCTAAATCTAAGCAAAAATCATTATTTCAGTGTCTGACAATAGCTTCTTCATCCACAGGTTGGCCCTCACCCATGCTCTTATATTACTCAAGAACTCACACCTGTTTTTCTGTGACTATATCCCAAGTATCAATTATATTTATAGTCCATGTGAGTTACTGTTACTTCTGTAAGCTGAGAGGAAATGTTTATTATAAAAGAGAAGTTTTGGCAAGAGGGTGCACGGCACACTTACGCGTACAGTTTGAATTGACAAAAATTGCTGTTTAGTAGAATAGTTTCTTCCATTTTGGTTGGCTACAAAAGGAAAGAGAGCAAAAGTAAGGTTTTTTTCTGTTTATACACTACTATTTTCTGGTTCAGCAGCTGAATTGTAAGTTTGCACTAGGTGTTGGCAAGATAAGAAGCAGTACTTAAGCAGAAAAGGAAAAGACCAGCACAGGGCAGGCTCATCGATAGTCTTTGAGTTGGGTGGGGAGGGGTGGAGTGGAGTGGAGGTGGTGTTGCATTAACAAACTGGGGTCTTCAACTGGGGTTTAAAATGATTTATAGCTTGTTTTTATCATTGTCTGATATTTCTAGCAACATAACGTTCGCAGATTAATTATTCAGGCTTTCTCTGTTTTTCAGTTAAGGCACTGTTAACTTCATAATAAACTAAAAAGTAAGAGCATTTTGAACTTTAAAAAGATAAAGTAGAGTCCAGGTCTCCAAGAATAAATTTATCATTAATGAAGCTTCCTACTTTTACTTTTTAACTGAACAGGATTTTTTTTCTAAAAAGTTTGTTTTGTACATGCACATATATACTTTTAGGGTAGATTTTGCCAGGTTGTTTAAAATATGAAGATCGAAAGAAGAATATGTGAATCAATACAAAGCTAAAACTAAAACAAAATGCAATGAATTATACATTGAACTATGCCATCATTATTCCATCAGTGGAAAGGCTGGGATCACTACATTGCTACTGACTGGCTGATATATAATATTTTAACAAAATGCCAGGATGACTCATATTTAAGAAAAAAAGTGGAATAACAAACTTAGACTACTCAGTAAAAATAAAAACCCACACAGATCCCCATATTTGCAATAAATAAAAAAATTCAAAACAGTATACTATCTGTCACAAACTCAGTATAGCCACGGTGCCACCACCAAAACAAATAACAGGTTCCCCATGGGGGATTCTTTCTATTTATTTTAGATTTTATACCTGCTCACTTGATTCCTTTACTGCTAAGCACTCTGTTATACACATTCATGTTTTTGTGAGCGTCTTATTCCTTCTTCAATGCTGCCTAATGACCTCTTGTAAATGTCAGATCTGCACTCTACATTGCTGTTTAACCCTCCTATACAATTCGTGGACAAATTTATATGCACAACAAGCATTTATTAATGCTGAACATTCACTTGCAGGTATTTGCAGTGATGTGTGGTACTGGTACTGGTTTTAGAGGAGTGAGGAGGCAGCAGTGAGAGTGGCGGGTGCTGCATGGTAGAAGTTGCACCATAAATGCAGCAAGGAGCTGGTAGTCAGAGAAGCTGGCCCCACTGGCCTTAGTGGACCAGAGTGCACCAGGCAGCCATAGCTGCCAATAGATAAAGCCACACCACCTCTAATGTATAAGTCTAGGGGGTTCAGAGAAGTGAGGACAGTGGAGAGAGAGAGTGCACCGAGTGGCATGAGCTGCCAATAAGTGAAACTGCACCATGGCTAATGAAGAAGCTGGGGAAGCAGAGGAGCAAGGACCGGGGGAAGAGAAAGTGCAGTGGGTGGCAGAAGCTGACAATAACTGTAACTCCGGCCATGTGCATTAGTGTCAACTGTAATGTGCATGGCCAGAGTTACGACTACAGAAAGAAATGAAGCACTGTCTCATTGGAGTGGTTCATTTCTTTCAACAACAGAAAATGTCACATCAGCAAGCAGAGCTACTGTCATGACCAGAGTGCCTGGTCATTGGTCTACACTGCCAAGCCCATAGGAGTTTCAGCTGTGATTGGTTTAGTAGTGACACACCTCTAAAATGCCATTAGTTCATTCAGGCCCTGAGCTCCCATGCTCCATCATGTTCCTTACTTCATGTGGCAGAGCAGGGTGAGGACCTGTGCATCTGTCCCTCCATAGATGCATCACCAAATTATCAGCATAGCCATCTTATTACCTCAGCACATGTAGGAAGTAGACAAAATTTTCAAATCCAAGCCAAAACATAATTCTGTGTAAGTAGAATGCCATTCCATGCCACAGATGGAAACACACATTTTGTACAGGATTTGAAAAATGACAGCTGTGACATACAGAAGCTTGTGTAATAAGAAGGCTAAGTTGAAAATCTGGGGTGAAGATATGTAAGATTTCCACAGTTATGAGGGTGCATAGTGAAATTGCAATGAATGGACATCACTTTGTAATTTTTTAATATTTTGACCCCAAATTTTAAACATAGTCTTCTTATCACCCCATTTCATGAACCCCATAGGTGAATTTTGTTTTTTTACAATTTTTCAGATTTTGACACCATTTTCTCCCTGACTCCCAGGACCCTGGCAGACACGTATGTGCATGCTCGTGGAGGCGCATATGCTCAACCCCTTCTGCCCCACCCCTTGAAATCTTCTGCCACCCACTCTGCCTACACTACTCATTGGACCTCCAGCTGATGGGAGTGGAACTATGAAGGGGGCACGCAACCTCCCCAGGAGAGGAGAGCTGCCTATCGGCTGCTCGGTCCTGCTCTCTCCCTCCCCTGTGCCATCCCCTAATGACTCAACATCATCCCTAAACCTGGGTCACTGGTGTGACATGAGGTAAGGTGTCCAACGCCTCAGCCCTCAGCACCACTGGGCCGGCCCATAGGTGAAAATTTGTAAATCCATGGGAAAATGTCATTCAAGGCAGGATGTGAACAATGACTGCTATATTGTTCATGAAGTGGTGTGATATGGTAGCCTGTGATGTGGGCGACTGTATGTCAGTGACTAGTCATAAAGACGATGGCACAACGGCGGCGAAAATGTGAGCTACCTTGGATATCCCCTCTTTTGCCAAGTTTTGTCCCCCCCAGAGTAGGAATCCTAAGTAAGGGAGGTGTGGTGGGTGAAGCCCTCCATGGGGGGTGCAGAGAGTGAAGCCTCCCACATTAAATAACTTACTGTTTTTCAGTCAGCCTGGTGGTTTTAACATAGAAACATAGAAACATAGATTTTGACGGCAGATAAGGACCGCTTGGCCCACCCAGTCTGCCCATTTCCCTACCTATTGGATAAGCTGCAGATCCTAGTTAACCAGCAGCCTACTTCTTCCTACCCCCAACCCCTAGAATTGCCTTATGACTGTCCCATGCATGCTTGAATTCCACC
Organism: Neoceratodus forsteri; assembly: GCA_016271365.2. NCBI lineage: Eukaryota > Metazoa > Chordata > Ceratodontiformes > Ceratodontidae > Neoceratodus > Neoceratodus forsteri. Next base: position 960,791,213 of record CM028132.1, on the reverse strand, counting down.
ACTGTTTTTGACTCCACAACCTCCTCCGGAAGGCCGTTTCATGCATCCACAACCCTCTTTGTGAAAAAATACTTCCTTAAATTACCTCTGAGCGCCCTCATCTTCAAATTGTGCCCTCTTGTTCTTGCACACCTCTTTTTGAAAGATGCTACCCTCTTGGACTTTGTTGATTCCCTTGAGGTACTTGAAAGTCTCTATCATGTCCCCCTCTCCCTCCTTTCTTGAGGCTATATATTCAGCTCCTTAAGTCTCTCTTCATATATCTTCCAGTGCAGACCCTGCACCATTTTAGTTGCCCTCCTCTGGACAGCCTCCATCCTGTCTATGTCCTTGCGGAGATTGGGTCTCCAGAACTGCACGAGTACTCAGATGGGGTCTCACCAACTGTCTATACAGAGGGATAATAAATTCCTGTTTTCTACTGGTGATGCCTCTCCTATGCATCCCAGTATCCCCCAGCCCTCCTTGCTGCCTCTCTCATTGCTTGCCCACCTTTAAGTCATCTGATATGACTACCCCAGGTCCCTTTCCATTTTGTTGTTGTTAGTATCTCATCCCCCATTGTGTACTCTTCCCCTGGGTTTTTGTTTCCCAGGTGCATTACCTTGCACTTCTTAGCATTGAATCTAAGCTGCCATACATTTGACCATTCCTCTAACCTTGCCAAGTCCCTTCTCATCCTTTCCATCCCACCTTGTGCATCAACTCTGTTGCAGATCTTAGTGTCATCTGCAAAGAGACATACTTTTCCTTCCAGTCCCTCTGCAATGTTGCTTATAAAGACATAGAAGAGGACCGGTCCTAATACTGAACCCTGTGGTACCCCACTAGTAACCCCCCTTTCTTCAGAGTGGACTCCATTTACTATTACTCTCTGTGTCCTATTCTCCAGCCAATTCTTTACCTAGGCTGTCATCTTGGGACCCACTCCCAGGCTGGCTAACTTGTATATTAATCTTTTGTGTGGGACTGTGTCAAATGCTTGCTAAAGTCTAGGTAGGCCATGTCCACAGCCCCTCCCTGATCTACTACTTTGGTTACCCAGTCAAAGAAATCTATCAGATTTGTCTGGCATGACCTTCCCACTGTGAATCCATGCTGCCTTGGGTCCTGAGCCCCTCTGGCCTCTAGATACTCAACAATTCTTTCCTTCAGAAGTGATTCCATCATTTTCTCTACCACTGAGGTTAAACTAACAGGTCTGTAGTTTTCTGCTTCTGCCTTGCTCCCACTTTTGTGAAGGGGAATCACATCTGCCCTCCTCCAGTCCTTAGGTACCACGGGTTTTGTGCCCTTCTCGGGTCACCATCCTGCAGTCGCCCTTGTTACATAGCATCGTGTGATATAATGGCTATACTGAAAAATTGGAGTAGAAATTTTGAAAATGATCAAAGATACATGTGTGCATAGAAAATTTTCAATGACCAATATAACGCTGCCATTTTTAGGAGTTTTTTCACCAGATTTTCAAAATGGACTTTTTGGAACCCCACCTCATGAACATTGCCACCGTCATTTTGTTCATTGGTCTCAAAAGGTGATTTTGCACAGCAACCATGCAATTCTGTGCCACAGGTGTGAAAACATGTTTTGGGCAGGATGTAAAGAATGACAGCTATACTGTTCATGAGGTGGTGTGAAAAAATGATAATGTTGAAAATTTGGAGTGAAAGTATTAAAAACCACTGAAGTTATGAGTGTGCATAGAAAAATGTCAATGACTGTGTGCAACTCAGGCATTTTTTAGTATCATGTACCAGATTTTTCAACATAGGCTTTTTGGGACCCCACCACATGAACAGTGGTGCTGTCATTTTGTTACTTGGTCCTGAAAGGTGATTCCACACAGCAACCATGAAATCACCTTTGAGGACCAAGTAACAAAATGACAGTGCCAGTGTTCATGAGGCGAGGTCCCAAAAAGTCCATACTGAAAATTTTGTGCAAAAATTCCTAAAAATGGCCAAGATATCAACATAAGTTCAAAACACCATTGACAGCAATTATACAACACTTACCATCATTCTTCAGTTCACAGTTCAGCTTTGAAGAGTGCAGATGTGTCCCTGTCCACAGAAGATCACAGCAGCTGACCTCCAGAGGTAAGTATGGGGTAAGGTGGATAAGGGGAGGTGGGTCCTCAGTGGGAGGGTGGGGATGGGGGAGGGAGATGATGGGGACAACAAGGCTAATGTGGAAGCTGGGGGATCAGAGGAGTGAGAATGGACCAGAGAGGGAGAGTGCAGCAGGCAGCAGGAGCAGCCAACAAGTAAAGCCGATAAAGGACAATTTTCTTTTTTACAGATTAAAAAAAGATGTCAGGGAACTGTTTTCTTCTTTTCAGGTTTTTTATTGAAGATGTCAGGACACTGGGAGTGGGCTCCCTGGTGTCCTAGTGTTTTGGGGGTGCACCTCAGGGGGCAATGGGAGTGGGTTCCCCAGTGTCTCACACTTCTGGCTGCAGGGAACATGACTGGGGACACTGGGAGTGGACTTCCCAGTGTCCCACACTGAAGGGTAAGCCACACCATGGCTAATGTGGAAGCCAGGGGGGTCAGAGGAGTGAGGACTGACTGGGAAGAAGAGAGAGAGCATGGCAGGTGGCAGGAGCCTCCAACAAGTAAAGCTGCATCACAGCAAATGTGGAAGCCGGGGGGGAGTTTGAAAAGTGAGGATGGACGGGGGACAGAGAGTGCAGCAGGGGGCAGGAGGCACCAATAACTGTAACTCAGCCATGCACATTAGGGTTAACTCTAATGCTCATTCTCAGAGTTACGTCTACAGAAAGAAATGAAGTGCTCTCTTATTGGAGCAGTTAATTTCTTTCAATAAGAGGACATGCTATGTCAGCAAGAAAAACTATTGTCATGACCAGCATGCCTTGTCATTGGTGTACACTGCCAAGCCCATGGATTGGCAGTAACACACCTCTAAAATGCCATATAGTAGCAAGACGTTCCTTGCAGAAGCGCAAGTGAACACAATAAAAAACAGCAGCTGTTTCTTTCTATAGTGGTACACCCATTCAGGAGGGTTTTATGTGAGCTCAAGAGACTGCAGATTAAAATTGCTGATCCCAGCTGCAGCATGGCTCATAAGTATTAGTAGACAATCCAAGTAGATGGTACACAGCATACAAACGATAGCCCTCAATTTCAATAGGCTGAAACTAATGCCATTCTGCAAGGCAGCAAATTCATACTTTCAAAATTTAAAAAAAAATTAACACCGTGACCCTTCCCTAATCCTATGCATACTAAATACCCGGTTGTTCTAACGAGATTAAAGTTTGCATATATCAGTAACAGAGGTAGCAAGGGAAGACTCATACTGGATAGGTTGTGGAACCTGAATTAGCCTGCACTACCCAAATTATAAACATTCAACAATTCAGGATTTCTAAAAAAATCACCATAAAATCTAAATGATTAATGACAGTACTTAGATGCAGAAAACAAGCTTTTCATGGGGTACCATCAGATACAGTACATGGAGAAACAGACTGTAAGGATAAGGTCCATGTGCCCAGATCAGAATTGGAGGGGGGGGGTCATGGAGCAACATATTTTATGTATAAAGAGGATTCCATACAAGGCTAGTATTAGCCATTCTAACATACTAGGACAGTGAACAGAAGGTGGGGGTGCCACTAGACACCAGGGAAAGAGTGGCTCACTGCAGTCAGAGCAGCTCACAGCATGAGCTCCAGCTGCAGCTGCAGAACTCAAGAAAGTTCCACTGTTCTCATACAGAGAATGGGGGTAAAGGGCTCCTCTCACTAAGCTGGGCACCCTGGAATTTCTGTGCCTAGAAAAGTATTTCTGGCAACTTTAGAAAAAAACAAACACCAGAATCCAGCAAAAACATATCCCTTTTAGCTAGATTCAGGTGTTTGTTTTAAATAGTCATTATTTCTGTGTACTTCAAATGTTTGTAAGTTTAAACAGTAAAAAGAAAATGGTGCCAATACAGAAAAAGGATTTTTCCTGTTATGAAAAAGGATTGGCGCCATACAAAAAAGGATTCTTTTTTTCATTTCATACAGCTATTTTGAAGTACTTACTGAGCATGCTCAGAACCTGCAATTTTAAAATTAAAAACATTGGAACAGATTAATATTTTTCACCAAACCAGCCAAAAGCACATCTGCGGACCAGGCCCTTTCCAACCTGAAAATTCCAGACCAAAATTCCAAACCATCTGGGTGCTAGGGGTCCTGACAAAACAGCAAAAAACCCTGAAAATTCACTTTTTTCACTATCTGGATCTTAGAATCCGCATAGCCAACCAGAGTGAGTCTTGGCAAGTCATGAGATCTACCCATGAGACTGTGAATGCAACATTTTGTGCAGATTCATTGAATGGTTGAGAAGTTATTAAAGTTCAAAAATTGGGATTTAACATTAAAGTGCCTACTCAACCCTAAATATAGTGGTGCGACCATGTCACTATATTATATATATATATAAATTGCATGGCTGAGCCCTCGTCTCCACAGAAAATGGCATCTTATATTTCTGCATATATGATGGTAGCCAATTAGCATATTATGATGACAATTAGCTAATTACACTGTATTAATGTGTTATTAACACCTTAATAACACATTACTACCTCGCAAGCACCAATATCAGTGTCAGTTGCTCAGTAGGTTGCACAGTCACCTCTGAGATCAGAGGATCAGTTGGCTATGGGTCCCACCCCCACACCAAGAATTTGGGTTAAATCCCAATACTGACACTGTAGCACAGCATCACAGAGGTGCTGCACTCTTGAAGTGCTGTCTTTTGGATGAGACGTTAAACAAAGGTCTCATCTGCCTGTTCTGGTGATTGTTCAGGTGGACATTAAAGATTCCATGGCACTTCTCAAAAAGAGTAGGGAAATTTTATTGTTAGAAAAGAAAGTCAATAAATATAAAAGAACATCAAGCAATCATGTAAACAAATCATATAACAAAGTAAAGTTATGTACACCAAAATCATGCAGACTCAGGCAGTTACTAAAAAGAAAATATCAGTACCAGTCTATAACAGGATCTAAAAAAATACTACAAATGAAAATTCAAGCACTCAGTCATACATTCACCTTATACTGTACAGTGCATCAGTCAGTAAATATCCTAAAACCTTTCCATAACAACAAAACCTGTTGAATGTTGTTTTTATCACTATCATAAACCTCGATAAAAGCTGTATCACACAGTTTCTTAAAGGAGACACATGACAGTCTTTGTTGCTGCAAAACCTGACCACACCTGACCTGCCACAAATAATACTTAAGGCAGGCAAAGTATGCCATCAGAATGCTAGGATGATGCTTTTTCAAAAGCTGTGAAAAATCCCTTAAAACAATCTATTCATAGGTTAACCACATTAACCAGAAGAGGTGCCACCTAGTGGCTAAAAAGGATCATAAACACTTTGTATAGGTACACATTTTTAAAAGAAAATGTCCCATTGATGGCATGAAGAGTATGCTAGGATAGGAGGTGGAGTTTCACATTGCTCCACAGATGCCGAGCGTTAGCCCTCTATGGCAGTCATGAAGCTGCTCAGCTCTCTAAGCTGTTTTGTTTTGCATCGCGGTACCGGTTTTTGTTGAAACAAGGGCAAGCATTAAGTAAAACACATGCTGAGAAGTAGAAAATGAAGCACTGAAGATGTTAAATGGATGGCTGTTTTGAACTGCCATTTGTTTCCCTTTTTATCCCAACGCCGCTTATGTTTTTGTAAAATCGTCAGTCATTATGTGCTTTATTTTGTATAAAAGCTTCCGAATATGCGGTTGATATCCTGATTAATGCGATAAAAGAGTAACTGATAAGGGAGACCGAGGAAGAGCAAAGTGTGACTTTTTCACTGACTGCACCTTTCAGCTAATTTCTGTGCTTAACCTTCGTGGCAGCTTTGCGATGCTGTTCCCATAATGTGCAAACATTTGCTTTCCTGTATGATAAGGTTGATGTCCCGGTTTTCAAATGAGAATTAAGAAGAGATATGGGAGACCTCAGTGGATGGAAAAAAAGGAAAAAGGAAATATAAAGGTAAAATGCTGAAACGGTGAAGTGTATCAATGAAGATTCTATATGTGCAAACTGCGAGGAAGGATTGGCGTTGACCTGTGACGGTGCTCACTTACTATAGAGGGGTAATATTGTAGTACTCTAATTAAAACTTTTTGGTTTTCCTCCTACTATGCAAAGAAATATCATGCAGACACATATGTTTTGAATAGACTTATTTATAATAGAAGACCTTGTGTTTCTGATATTTAAGAGACTGAAGCAATTTTTTTGAATTAATGAACTGATATTTGATGAAGACTTAGACACTCGTGTTTAGCGGTTGAAAGGACAAAGGATGGAGAGGAAGATAACAGTACTGTCTTACATTTTATAGGTGGTTTAACTTTTTTTTTAATCAAGCAAAAATATCACCAAATGTTTACCAGAAGTAAAAACACAGAAGAAAAAGAATATGAAGACAGGATAGAAGAAACAGATACTGTTAAACATAAAGCTAAATGAAATATAAATCTTAAAAGCAATACAAAGGTTAAAAAAGTGGGTTGCAGTTTGACCCCATTGGACAAATAGACAAAGAGGGCTCTGATAAAAAAAATGAATCTCACCAATCTCACATTAATTTTTTCTTCCAACACCCTTTCTCTGAGCCCCCAAAAAAAATCTTGTCACCTATTGTTTCCTCGATGCCTACTGGAGTGAAGGAAAACTTTATGACAAACACAATGGCAGCACAAGATACAGTGGCTTCAGATTCTGAACTACTTTTAGAGACCGAATCAAATACGATGTGACAGGCAGAAATACAGAAGGATGACTTGTTAAAAAATAGAAAAGATGCATCTAGAGAAATGGGTAAAACAGTCTTTGTGGCATCACAGGAAAATGATTCAGGGACTGAACCGGAACCTCCCTCCTGGGCTAAAACCATACTGGCTGAAATTCTACAAATCAAGAGCAAAATTATGCCATTAGACACTTTAATAACAGTTGTTGAAAATATTAAAACCACTTTAAAGAGCATCGAACCTTCAAATAAGGCACAGTTTGATAAAATACAGAACATAGAAGAGTGAATTAGTAATACTGAGGATACTTTGCCAGATATGAAAAAATAACTTGCTCAACAAAAGGTAGACATTAAACAACTTCAATCCAAGGTCACTGATGTGGAGACAAGAGCCAGAGGAAGAACTTCTTTCTGGGAATACCTGAGAAATGGGATCAGCAATTTTCTCATGCGCAATTATTAAACAAAGTGTTTGCCAATCTGTTGGAGGTTCCAGAAGCAGAACTGAATATTGAATATGACAGGATCCATCATGCTCTCAGACAGGTTCCACAAGATGATGCCCCCCCCCCCAGGTGCAATAATTGTGAAACTACAAAAATCAGATGATTGAGACAGAATAATGAAACAAGTTTTTCAAAAAAAATCACTTCTTTTTCAGGGGACAAAAATAAACATCTTTTATTTAGTTTTTTTTATTTAGTTTTTGTTTACTGGGTAAGTACACTAGCCAACACAACGACTATTTTCAGGTACAACCCAGGAGAGTACAACATAAGGTAAGACAGGTACAAAGAAACATTTCCATTTTTAACATGGGGAGAAGTGAACAGAAATTTTAGGCAAAGGTACATAATGTAAAAACCTTTTAACATAACAGAGGTAATAGGTAGCATTTAGGTTTTCACGTGGTGAGAAACAGATACCAAGGCTTAAATAGGAGGGAAACAAACATCCGTAGGCCACGTGGGCAAGGCAAGTAGCAATTGTTGGGGGTAAACAAGGATAGGTCAAAGCAAATTACAGTTTTACAGAAATTTTGTGTAAAAGGTCAAACTAAGAGGTATTTTGAAATTACAGTAGAGGAGGAGGGCAGGGGAGGAAAAGAAGTGAGAAGAGGCAAAGGGAAAGAAGAGTGGCCGGGGAAAATGAGAAAGGTGGGTGATAGGGCAGGAGAGAGATAGGACAGAGGAGTCGTGGGATGGAGCAGGGGTAGGGAGGGAACATGTATTAGAGGGAGGTAGAAAAGTAGAGGTCAGGCAAGAGTGTGCCAGGGCAGTGGGATCATTGCATGAGGAATCTAGAGCTGGGATACAGGATGAGGGAGAAACAAGAGCAGGGATACAGGAGGAGGGAGATAGAGGATTGAGAGATTGGAAAACAACAAGGGAGGGCAAGTCTTTAGGACTAAGGGAAAAGTATGGGGAACCAGACATAATCTGAGAGGAAAAAGAAAGGAAAGAGAGAGAAATCAGGGGCAATGCATCTTAAACAAGACCAAAGCAAGTGCAGGGGCCAGTGCGCAATAGATAGTGGTTTACTTGGTTTACTTGGTTTACTTGGTTTCAAAGGACAAAAGAAGGCTACTGCCCATCGAGATTGTCCCCCACCACATTGGTGAGATAATTATACCTTGAAGTTGTAGGACTTGAGCCAGCGATCCAGCCCCTTTTTGAAGACTGTATTAGAGCTACTGTTTACTAAGTTTTGTGGAAGGAGATTCCACAGTTTGGGGGTTCTTACTGTAAAGTAGTTTAACCTTTTCGTTGTTTTAGCTTTAGATACAAATATCTGGTTGTTGTGATACCGTGGGGAAGTCCAGCTGGAAGAGAAATGTAAGCCACAGTTGCGCATTAACTCCTGAGAATTCTTGATTTTGTACAATAGGAGAAGGTCACCTCTAGTACGTCTTGTGCGTAGTGAGTGTAACCCTGTAACTCTTAATCTCTCTTCATAATCAAGTTTGGATAAATAGGGGACCATTCTTGTGGCTCTTCTCTGCACCCTCTCAACCCCATCGATGTCCCGCACCAGGTAGGGGCTCCAGTAGGGGGATCCATAGTCCAGATGGGGCCTGACATAAGCTCTATACAAGGGGATTATGCATTCCTGTGTCCTAGACACAAATGAACGTTGGATTCGAGTGAGCAAGGTGTTAGACTTCCTAGCTATCATCCTGCAATGATCACTAGAGGAGAGTTTATTATTAATGGTTACCCCAAGATCACGTTCTAATGGTGACACATGGAGGGCCACGCTGTTCGGAAAATAAGTCTGCCTAGGGTTATTTTTACCAAAGTGTACAACATGGCACTTATCTGAGTTGAGTGTCATTTTGTTTGAAACTGCCCATTCTTCGATGGATTTTAGGTTATTCCTCATAGTTTTCCTGTTTGTCAATGTGTAAGAACAGAGCCACACAGCTTGGTGTCTTCAGCAAATTTTGAGAGAACATTTTCAGGGCTAGTCTGCAAATCGCTAATAAAGATGTTAAACAGGGTGGGTCCCAACACAGACCCCTGAGGGACCCCGCTGGTCACACTCAGTGGGTGGGAAAGTGAGCCATTAATTCTGACTTGCTGATATCTTCCATTCAACCAACCTGACACCCAGTTGATTATGTAGTAAGAGAATCCCATATCATTCATTTTGTCAAGTAGGATATCATGAGGGACTTTGTTGAATGCTCTACTATAGTCGAGAAGTATCACATCCATAGGAATGCCATTATCCATTGCCGTACTGACATGATTATAAAAGGAAACTAAGTTAGTAGTACAGGAGTATCCCTGTCTAAAGCCATGTTGTGTAGTGTCAGTCAAGTTACCCCTAATAGATTCGTGCTCTAGTAGATTCTTAATAACTTTCTCCATGATCTTACTTACAACAGAAGTCAGACTTATTGGGCGGTAATTTTCTGGTCTAGAATGGTTACCCTTCTTAAAGATAGGGACTACAGTAGCCATTGTCCAGTCCTGAGGGATAATTCCCTCATATAAGGATTTGTTGAATATAATTGAGAGTGGTTTTGTAATAGCAGCTGCTGTCTCTATTAGAAATCGGGGGCTGATGTTATCAGGACCTGGACTGGAATTAGGTTTTAGGGATAAAATTGCCTTTAGTGTGTCATCCTCGGTGATGATGTAGGAGGGGGTAACATTGTTTGCAGGTTTGAATCGTTTAGGAATCTCTTTATTGGTAAATACTGAGCAGAATTGTTCGTTAAAAGTGTCTGTCATATCTTTGTTGATATAATTGTGTCATGTATGCATAGGGGCCCCATGTGTCTATTATTTATCTTTTTATTATTAAGATGGGAAAATAGTGACTTATGGTTATTTTTGGTATGGGCCAGACGAAACTCAAGTTTCTTTTTAGATTGCAGAATAGCTTGTTTTAGTGATTTTAGAGTTTCCTTATATTGGGTGAACAATAATTTTCTGGTGTTACCCTTACTGTTTTTAACTCGTGCAAATAACCTTTGCTTCTTCTTTATTAGAGCTTTGATAGTTTTGTTAAACCACAGGGGTATTTTCCCCTTTTGATATTTTTTGTTGTAGGAACATATAATTTTTCTGAGTTATAAATGGAAGTTTTAAAAAGTCCCAAGATTTTTCCATGGTGAGAGAGGATAGTGCTGTATCCCAGGAGAATTGAGTTTAATTGGATATTAATAGCATTGAAATTAGCTTTTATAGTTTTTCAATTCAGTACAGTTGGTGGTATGATGACAAAATGACAGTGTCAGGGAAATGGAGTAGTGATCACTTGATCCTAGTGGGGCACCAATTGTAACCTTGGATATTAGGTTCCCTATATTAGTAATAACCAAGTCCAGTATATTGTCACCTCGTGTTGGTTCTGTAACGATTTGTTCAAGGCCCATATCGACCATGAGTGTGATTAAGTATTTCTCAGCCTCGCGCATTTCCAGATAAAGAATACCAGTTTATAGTGGGTAGGTTGAAATCACCCAGTATTGATTTTTCCTTTAGAGGTCATGTCTAATATTTCATTATTTAAGCAAGTAGAATATTCTTTGTTTGATGTCGGGGGCCTGTAGCATGTCCCTACCATCAGCTGTGGGTAACCCTTGAACTGGATGTTAACCCAAATTGATTCAGTATCACTTGTTGAGGGGATTTGAAATGAGGATATGTCATCTCTAACATATAGACATACCCCCCCCCATTTGTCCCTGGTGGTCCTTATGATACAGTTTATACCCTGGGATGTGCTGGATCCAGGAAGTATCAGGGTCCCACCAAGTTTCTGTAATAGAGATGAGTCCATATTTATTCAGTTGACACATAGCTTCTAGTTCAGCCATTTTAACCTGATTTAAAGATCTAGCATTTAAACTGAGTACCTCACACTCAGAAGTGTCCGTAGTAGGTTTCTTTAGAGAACAGGATCTTCTGTCACTGATCTCTCCCCCGTGTTTTAGTTTAAAAGTTTGTTAATGGCTGTTGTAAAGCTTTTCCCAAGAGTGAACTTCCCCGACTGAGGTGGAGTCCATCCCAGCAATACAGTGAGTCCCTTAGATAGAAGGTTTCCAATGTGTTAGACAGAGAATGTTCTGTCGGAGACATCATCTGAGCCAGTCGTTAAAGGCCTTAATCTTTGTATTTATAATATCAGGCACTCTCGGTATGGGTAGAATCTCTGAGAAGCAAGCTATGCTATTTTTTTCCGCTAGTACATTATTAAGAGCTATGATGTCCTGTTTGAGTTTGTCAATACTACCTCTATTTATATCATTTGTACCTGCATGCACTATGAACATTTGATTTTCACCTGTCCCTTTCAGTATATTTTTAGCAGTAGTAGTGATGTCGGAGACACGAGCACCTCTCAGGCTAGTGCAGGTACGGTTGAATTTGTCCACGTTACATATAGGGCAATCCAAGTGTTTAATAATTGAATCACCAAGAACAAAGATTTTTTTGGTTAGTGGGTGAGATTCTGTGTTGTTAGAGTTCAGTGGTAAACTAACTGAGTCGTGATTTTGGTCTTTTGTTCGGGATTTATTTTGTTTGGGTGAGGGGAATGCTGTACAGTTATTCTCTCTCCTACGGGGAGGACTACTGACTAGGGGGGCATTGCAGGTAGAATTGATAGTGACATCATGGGGTGAAACATTTATATCCTGGTTGAGTGGATCATATTTATTAAATAAGGGCAGGGGTAACATATTGCATCCAATCTGCCCCCCCTACGTGAAGGTGAAGTTCTTTTTTAAAACTCTGATGAGTCTCAGCCGATTTGAGCTCAGGGGGAAGTGTATTCCAGAACATGGGAGCCGCACATTTGAAAGCCCCAGTGCCTTTTGTGGTACAGCATCTAGGAACTTGGAGTAGAGAGTTTTCCGCAGACCTCAGACCGCGAGGGATGGAGTGGGGAATTAAAAGTTCTGCCAGAGATTTAGGGGATTTGAACCATACAACAGAGTCAGTAAGGGACCCAAGATATTTTCTCGTGGCCATGGGGGACAGCCATCCTAAATCATCATAAAGCTGACAGCGGTGCTTTTGTCTAGAGGAGGAGGATGCATATTGACATATGTTATTGTAAGTGACATCCCATTTCTGGAGGGCAGTTTTGTGAGCACTAGAGAGGATGGGGGCACTGTAGGTTAGGGAAGGTAGGAGTACACCCCTGGCAATGGCTTTTTTAGTAGATGGCGTAAGCAAGTATCCTGATTTGTAAGCAGCACCGAGTTTACAGTTTACAGCCTTGCAGATGGATTGAATGTGCAAGCTCAGATCGAGGAATTGGTCGAGCATGACACCAAGATAGTTAAATGATGAGACAGTTTCTAGTGTTGTATCACCTGAGTCATAGACTGTAAGGGAAACAGGGCTCCTATGGAGTTTAGGGGCAGAGCCAAAAAGCATGGCCTTGGTTTTCTTTATGTTTAGGACCAGCTTGTGCTCATACAGCCAGTTTTGTATATTTGTGAAATCAGTTTGAAGTGCTGAGTTTAGATTCTCCACCTTTTTATCACTGGCATAAATGACAAGATCATCAGCATACAAGAGAGATGAGCAACTCTGTAGGGCACAGGGGACATTATTTATAAAGAGTGAGAAAAGGAGAGGACCAAGGATGGAGCCTTGAGGAACCCCCACATTTACTGAGGCTGAGTCAGAAATGGCTGAGTTAAATTTAACTGCTTGAGACCTATCGGATAGATAGCTACTAAACCAGCGTACAACTGGAGAGGAGAATCCTAGGCTATGCAAGCAGGATAGGAGTAAGGAGTGGTCCACAAGGTTGAAAGCCTTTGTAAGGTCTATGAATACAGCACCAGTGAGTCTACCTCCGTCCATGTTAGAGATTATGTCAGAGGTAAGTTTCGATAGTGCAGTGGATGTACTATGGTTTTTACGGAAACCATGTTGGGCATCAGATAGGATACCCCACTTGTTTAGAAAGTCATGTGTTTGGATGGCAACAGTCTTTTTGAGTAGTTTGGACAAAACAGAGAGAATAGCAATAGGTCTGTAGTTGTTTATGTCCTTCTTATCACCTTTTTTGAATACAGGAGTTATTCGAGCAAACTTCCACAGTACTGGGACAGTGCTAGTGATCAGGGATAGTGAAAATATTTTCGCCAGTGGTGAGGCTATGTGGGCAGCAGCAAGTCTTAGTAGACGGGGTTCAAGGAGGTCAGACCCCACACTAGTGTTTCCAGATATGGATAAGAGAAGTTTAAAGACATCTAGTGTGGTAATCTCTTTAAAGTAAAAAGGAGGTGTATGCTGAGATATTTGGAGAGTAGTAGAGGAGCCAGTTAGTCTTTGAGGCTCACTACCCCGGGGGGAGAGGTCTGTGGCATGAAAGCAGAGGTATACAAAGACAGGTCTGAGAATTTCTGGTTAAGAGCATCTGCAATGGTCTTAGGATCATTGCAGTGCACCCCATTTAATATCATATCCTTGGGGGTATGGGTCTGGGAGGATCCCAGAAAGGTTTTGATATGGGCCCAAAATTTCCTTGAGTCAGATGCTGCACTCACGAGCAGGTCCTGGCAGTATTTACTTTTTGCTAATCTTATTTTCTTTTTGCAGAGATTTCTACTAGCCCTATAGGAGTTAAAATCATCCATACGCCTGGTTTGTTTGAAACACTTCCATAGTTTATCTCTGCGGCATAGATCAGAAAGGAGGTCCTTGTGTAGCCACTTGGTTTGTTTACCTGTAACTCTCCTGGTGATCTTGGGGACATGCCTTGATTGGATAGCAGTGAACTTATTGAGAAAGATGTGCAGGGCCTCATCAACACTGTTTGTGCGGTAGATGTCAGACCAATCTACACAAGAAATGTCCTGGGAGGAATGCCTTTTCATCAAGCTGTGCAAAGTTTGAAAAGGTGACATAACACGGTGGGGGAGGTGGTGGGGCACCTGAGGCCCACATGCAGAAAATTGGAGAATGGTCTGTGATAGCATCCGCAAGGATCCCTGTGGAGATCAAATGCTCAGGCCGTGTTGTAAGTAACCAGTCTATGAGGGTGCCAGTTTTGGTAGGATTTGGGGCCCTCGTTGGTTCAGTAATCATCTGATGTAGGTTAAAGGTGCTGGCAACTGATACCAGGGAACTATGAGCAGGACCCAGCCAGTTTAGGTTAAGATCACCAAGAATTATTGCCTCATTTTGGTTTATATTTGAAAAGGTCTTTTCGAGTAGGTCTTGTAATCCTGTAAGGCCACCAGAGGGAGGATTATAGGCACATATGTTATGGAGCTTTTTTGCCCCTAATGTAACTGTGACGTGTAGATGTTCACATACCTCAGCAGAGGTTGGGTTAAGGACAGTATTTAGGTTGAGGTGAGATCTGTAATAGATGGCTACACCACCCTGGTGCTTTGTTTTTAACCTATCACTTCGTATCAGGGAGTAGTTGGCAATCTTGCAGAGGGTGTCAGGTATGCTAGGTTTTAGCCATGTTTCAGAGAGGCAGAGAATGTCAGGGTTGTAACCTTTTGACCATACCTCCAGCTCATCCTTATGGCATGTTAGACTCCTGATGTTCATGTGGGCAATAAGGAGCACTTTCCTTGGAAAGCCAGATAAGGTATGAGCAGTGGAGTGAGAGAGAGGGCCAGGATTGACCTCAATGTCTCCTGCTAGGAGGAGTAATAACAGTGCCAGGAGGCAGGACCTTTCCTGGAGAAAGATCTGAATCTGATCAAACCTTCTGCACCACTTACGACGGCCAAGAAGCATATAATAGGTACAGCCTTTAGGGTAAAGAATAAAGAGCCAAGCAGGTGCCGGCCTATGTTTGGTAACAAGTGAGTTAGAGAAACTAAAATCCCGGGTATCAGATCCTAGACCAAGATGGTCACTGGGAATTAGGAGTGACACTATGTTCATACTGAAAAGAGCAAGTATGACAAGGAGAATAACCCTCGGACGGAGAATATCCATATTTCTTTGTGTAAGGTACTCTATGGGACTAGGGACAGTATTTTCATCTAGTATAGTATGTGACATTTTGGAGTAGTTTGGGTACATCGTAGCTTTGAAAACAAGAGATTAGGGTAAAATTTTTTTTTTTTTGCTAAGCTGTGGTAGGCAGCAGTCGAGGGAGGACTATGACTGATCAATAGCAGTATAAAAGGATACTAAGGGAGCAGACAAGAGTAAAAATTCCACAAAGTGAGCAGCAATCCTCTTTGTAAGGCACAATTTGGAGGAAATACAGTGAATCTAGTAAGTGAGGGATCAGCAGTGGATTTATAGCCAGCACAAGCTTTTTAGGAAGCCTAGTTATTTTCTGCAATTTACCATTTAAGACAAGCCTAGTTATTTTCTGCAATTTACCATTTAAGACAACCCCTAGTGGTAGTGCAGTATAAGGAACAAATGGGATTTTAGGGACTTAGTCATAGGACAGGCCGAGAACTATATAAGTAAGTGCCCACCCAGGGTGGGTGAGGTAGGGGGCAGGTGGGGAGCCGGTGTGAAGCACTGGCGGGAAGTGTCTCCTGTACGCTTTAGCAAAGTCTGGGCCCCGAGGGGAGCGCACACCAGGATATTAAGTAAGAACAGCTATTTCAGTGGAACTATTCAGCAGGCAGAAAGTTCAGAAAACTTTTACGGCTCCTCGACCACGGCAAGTACCCTATGGGCACTCCAGACCTTTGGGAAGAGCTGAGATTGAAAATGCACCAATCGGCAGGCAGTATGAAGGAGGCGCACCAATCAGCAGTCCAACTGCAAGTGCAACAGACAATCGGCTAAGCTGCACCTTTTTCGAAGCAAACTCAACAGCCCTCAGAGGAACGTACCTCGGAGTCAGTTACGGCTTTACTGCCCGCCACAGCAAGTTGCAGCTGGGCTCATGGTTCCAGTAGCGGGGATGATTCTGGTGGTCGTCGCGCTCCTGCCTGCAAGAAGGGGAGGCTTTAGTGTGGCGAGGATGGGTGTAGGCGGCCCGGTCCTGGTACTGCTGCTCCCAGAGCGGGCTCGGAACTCCGAAGCCCCAGTGGGCTTTGAGGTCACAGCTGGAAAATAGAGTAGGGAGACTGGTTAAGTAGTGAAAGGTAGTGGGAAGGAGTTTTCAGGAGAGAAAGGAAAGGGGCATAATTGAAGAGAGACAAAGGGGCATGCAGTACACAGAAGGGGGAAGCAAGGATACAGTTTTTAGTGGAGGGGAGAAGTAGGAGAGAGACAGAGAGAAGAGCGGGAAAAATATTTGACTGACTACAGTGCACTATGGCAGCAGTAGGCAACAGTTTTCAGGATAGTACATTCAATCTTAGACAATGCATATGAATCAACATTCACCAAAAGATCTGTATATCAAGTCTCCTGTACGCTTTAGCAAAGTCTGGGCCCCGAGGGGAGCGCACACCAGGATATTAAGTAAGAACAGCTATTTCAGTGAAACTATTCAGCAGACAGAAAGTTCAGAAAACTTTTATGGCTCCTCGACCACGGCAAGTACCCTAGGGGCACTCCAGACCTTCGGGAAGAGCTGAGATTGAAAGCGCACCAATCAGCAGGCAGTATGAAGGAGGCGCACCAATCAACAGTCCAACCACAAGTGCAACAGCCAATCGGCTAAGCTGCACCTTTTTCGAAGCAAACTCAACAGTCCTCGGAGGAACGTACCTTGGAGTCAGTTACGGCTTTACCGCCCGCCACAGCAAGTTGCAGCCAGGCTCATGGTTCCAGTAGTGGGGATAATTCCGGCGGTCGTCACGCTCCTGCCCTGCGAAAAGGGGAAGCTTTAGTGTGGCGAGGATGGGTGTAGGCGGCCGGTCCTGGTACCGCCACTCCCAGGGTGGGCTCGAAACTTCGAAGCCCCGGTGGGCTTTGAGGTCACAGCTTGGAGTCAGTTACGGCTTTACCGCCTGCCACAGCAAGTTGCAGCCGGGCTCGTGGTTGCAGTAGCGGGGATGATTCCGGCAGTCGTCACGCTCCTGCCCTGCAAGAAGGGGAAGCTTTAGTGTGGCGAGGATGGGTGTAGGCAGCCGGTCCTGGTACTGCTGCTCCCGGGGTGGGCTCGAAACTCCGAAGCCCCAGTGGGCTTTGAGGTCACAGCTTGGAGTCAGTTACGGCTTTACTGCCCACCACAGCAAGTTGCAGCCGGGCTCGTGGTTCCAGTAGCGGGGATGATTTCGGCGGTCGTCGCGCTCCTGCCTTGCGAGAAGGGGAAGCTTTAGTGTGGCGAGGATGGGTGTAGGTGGCCGGTACTGGTACCGCCACTCCCGGGGTGGGCTCAAAACTCTGAAGCCCCGGTGGGCTTTGAGGTCAGGATCTGCTGAATGAAGTCATCGTAGAAAGAAAGAAATATGCCCATATAAGAACAGCAATATGGAAATTTGGGGCAAGGTCTCTTTTCTTTCCCCTCTATAAGCTTAAAGTGTTTATAAAAGGGTATCATGCATTATATGAAATGGTAGAAGAGGCAGAAATGGATTTAAAGCCGAAATATACAGAAATGTTTTGAGAAATGACCTGAGGTAGATCTTTATAGCTAAGAAATTGACATGGATTTTGGATGGGGGGGCATGGCAGAGGAAATAAGATTGTCTGATTGATAGAAGATTTTTTTTTCTTTTTTTTTTCCTCTCCCCTACTGTTTGAAAGGAGGAAATATAGATTATCTGCAAAACAATCTAAGGACACAGTCTGAACTGGCTATAAGGTTCAGCTTACATTAATATAGATAGAGGGGACCAGATTTCCCAGGAGCACAGTAAGAGCCCAGCAGTTCGAGGAGAGCAGACTATGCGCACTTGCATTTGAGGAGTAAGCTCAAGCAGCAGGGCTGCACAGCTTGTTTTATCTTTTAAAAGGTATGATATATGTTGCCTAGAAGTGCAGCCTTTCCAGTACATCTCATTGCCCGCTCTGCCTTTCAGTTCAGTCTTATTTTCTTGTCCCTTCTCTTCCTGCAGTATGAAGAAAGTAATTTAAACTAAGGCAACTTAAAATAACAAGGACTAGGAGTGAGAAAAAAAGCCAGTCGGATGACTGGGGCAAGTGCAGTTTGTCAGTTGCTGGGATTGTGGTGACAGGCCGATTATAAACGTAAGAAAATGATTGCCTGGGAATGCTACGAGTGGAGCTGAAAACTTTGGATAAAAGAGAAGTTCTGTGTCAATAAAGGATAGTGTTTCTCTTTTTTTGAATTTTATTTTTCATCACCAAACCTAAATCTGTTTACTCACTACTCTCCAGAGTTAACGCTGTGCTGAACAGTATGCCTTGTTTTGTTTTCTTTTTCCTACTGGAAATTGCGTGAACATTTTTAGATATTGGTTTAGATATTGAAATAGATGCGTTGTTATATTTTTTTTATACTTGATAGTGATTAAAATTTTTGTGCCAAGCAAGTCATTTGGGGTCACATGACCAGGCTCTACTTAATGTGCAGGCTCTTACTTGGCATTCAGATCTGCTAGAAATGCCATTATAGGAGGGCAACGAGTTACTGAGTTGGCTAATTGTTCAGCCCAAAGGAGTCTTGACTGTGCTTTTCATTTGTTTTATCTGCTTCATTACTTTAATGCAGCAGTATACAGCCTTTTAAAATTGCCAAAAGCAAGTTTCAGCTTTCTTTTTAACTTTTTAGCAGTACACTGTGAGTTTTAAGCTATTAGTACTGCTTTTGGCCTCCAGCTTTTTGTGTAGAAACTATTATTTTATTTTTGTTTCCCCTAAACAGTTTAAAAAATGAGCTATTACTAGTTTTTAATAACTCTGAGCTCTTCCTGTGATTTCTGATGTAACTTAAATGCGTTTAGCATTAGTGAAGCCTTTTTAATTGAACTTGCTTTAGAGTTATTGGAGAAGGACTATTTATATGCTTTTCCTTTTCCTTTTAAATTATCCTTAGTGTGGAAGTCTCAGGAAATTCGGGGGATTTTGGATGAAGGTGGTGCTTTTGCTAAAGAGGCCCTGTTAAACAGCTTTCCTGATTCAACTGTCTGTGTCCTAATACAGAGCATCTGAAGCTTTTGGAGCTTCTGGAACTATAAGAATTACATAACTGATTCTATCTTGAATCTTGAACAGCTGAAACATAGAAACATAGAATTTGATGGCAGATAAGGACTGCTTGGCCCACCCAGTCTGCCCATTTCCCTACCTAATGGATAAGCTGCAGATCTTAGTTAACCAGCAGCCTACTTTCTACCCCCAACCCCTAGAATTGCCTTATGACTGTCCCATGCATGTGTGAATTCCACCACTGTTTTTGACTCCACAACCTCCTCCGGAAGGCCATTCCAAACATCCACAACACTCTCTGAGAAAAAATACTTCCTTACATTACCTCTGAGCTGTCCCCTATCTTCAAATTGTGCCCCCTTGTTCTTGCACACCTCTCTTTTTGAAAGATGCTACCCTCTGCAGGGATTATTGATTCTATCCAATTATCTATGGGTCATATGCAGGTTATACTAGTATCCACAGTATCTTCAGAATTATATTTAAACTGTATTGAACTGCATTTTTATAACTGACTCTACATCGAAGCTGCATTTGTACAGAAGGGAATTGGATTTATTTGTGCAGGAAGGAGCTGGTCTTTTGATGGACTTTTGAATTTTACTTCCTCTTTTTTTTCCTTTTTTGGAATATTGTAATTTGACACAGCCTGATTTTTGTTTTAAATTGTAATGGTTACTACTAGGAAACAAGCTGCCAAGGCAGATGAACTCATTACTATTTCGGATAATCACAATCATAGTTTGGATGGGCATTCAGTAAATAGCCAGACAATTGATAAAGTCCAGGTTACTATTTCAGACTCTAGTGATTTAGATCAGCATTCTATTAAACAAATTACAATGAAAGTTAATAAAGCAAATAAGGTAAAATCAGTTAAAAATATAAATAAATCAGTAAAAAGGGGAAAAAGAAATGGGAATACAGTTAAAAAATGTAAACCATCTAATCAAACAAAAATGTGTGATTTATTCACTAAAAAAAATTCTAACAAATTTTCTGACATTTCCAGTCAATCTACTAGACTAATCCCTGCTGAAATAGACTATAGGAAAAAAACAGCAGGATAGTCTAGTTGTAGATTTAAATCAAGACGTTTCAAGACTCTCTTCTACTCCTAAACTTTTCGGTATAAATAATTTTTCCTTTCAATCAGAAAATCAAGGGAATCTTTCAAATTTTTCCCTACAGACAGTGAAAAAGGCTAATGGAACTATTGGCCCTAGGGAAATAAGTGAATCTTTTCATCCTCAAAAAGAAGCTTCAATTGGCTTATATTATGACTCTTTTTCAGAGACTCCATACTCTTTAACTTTTTCACCAGAAGTACCGAATACCAACAAGATTGATAACAATTGGAATCCCAAACTAAGGGATATTAGTGGGGGAATCCAGATAGCTATAGATGGGTTAAAAATTTTGGATACAATGGGCTGTAAAGAGAACCAAAAAGTAAATCATAACCAGCAGACTAAAATTCCACATCATAGTATAATTAAAGATCCTGTTGAGACATATGCATTCAACGTAGGCCAAGGATTAAAAGAATTTATGAAAAATCCATATGCAGCACATTTGGTGCTAATGGATCAGTTAATAGGGGTCTGTAATGAGTTAGAAATCCTGAAAGGTTATATACCAATTAATGGTTCTAGATTGGATGATGTCGTAAATAAATTGGACAAAATTGTTCCAACAATTGGTTCTCCATCTTTACCTTTATCTACAGGAAAGTCTGCTCATGTTAGACCTGACTTCTCTACTATTATTATACCTAACTCGCCAGCAATTAGAAGAAGGAAAAAACAGAGAAAAAATAAACAGAGAAAATCAAGAGTGTAGCTGAAACAAAGTTTATGATAGATGAAAAACCAAAAATGAGTTGATTAGAGGAAGGATCCCAATTATTGGGAAGTGAAGATGTAAGTGTTACCAAAGTTAGTAAAGATAGTAGTGTCTATCAGGTTGAAGAAGCAATACAAGACAAAATGCAGGAAACCGCTCAATTGCTGGATCAAACTGATATTCAGGAACATAGGGATCTTTTGCAAAACATCAATTAGGAACTAAATTAATTTAAAGATGACTTAGCAGCTTTTAAACAGTATTGGCAAAACTGAAAGTATGAAATACAGCAAACCATGTCAGTATCAATGAAAACTCCAATGAAAATATCCAGGAGGTTGCTTCTCAAAATTCACATGACCATAGGATGTTAGTGGAAGTGCTAGATTCTGCTATTCTATGCATATATGGATATCAATTGAATTGGTCTAATTCTATGGGTGAAAACAAAAAACAGATTGTGAACCTTTTAAGGGCAGCTATGGGTGCTGATATTACTGAGTTGGATGTTTTACAGATTTGGAAGGATAGAGACAGTGAGGGCTATGATTGTATTTTCATATTTTATTCCAGTGCTAGAATAGCCAATCAAATCTGGTTTAATGATAGCTTGTTAAAAGGACTTGGTTATTCAATTGATTTTGTGAATAGAAGGCAATTCAACAAGTCACATCCAGAGGCATGTAAAAATGCATTAGTATTTTTGGGCTGAAACCATTGTTCAAAGAAAATTCTGGCAAATTAAGGAAAGCGGTGATAAACTTGTTCACTTATACCCTTAAGATTCCAGCTTCTGAAATAATAATAGATATGATACAGAGAAGGAAAACATCTAATAATAATAATAATACATTTTATTAAATATAACACCTTTCACAAGTCAAGGCACTGCACAATCAGATAAAATCAAAGATACAATAAATACCAATAAAATCACAGAATCACAGAAGTTCGGGGTGAGCTTTACCCCACAAAAAGGTCTTCAGTGCCTGCTTAAAGAACCCCACTGTTCTGCACTCACGTAGCTGATGGGGCAGAGAATTCCAGAGGGTAGGGGCAACAAACCCAAAGGCACAAGCACCAGATGACTTTAAACTAACCCTCAGAATCTTCAGCAACCCCTCGTCAGCCGAGCGGAGCTGTCACAAAGGAGTGTAAGGAACCAGGAACTCTTTCAGATAATCAGGACCCTGTCCATGTAGGGCTTTGTAAGTTAATAAACCTACCTTAAAGGTTATCAGCCACTGAATAGGCAGCCAGTGCAGATCGCACAGCACAGGGGTAATATGGGTTCTCCTGGACACCCCAGTCAATAAACGTGCCGCAGCATTCTGCACTAGCTGCAAGCAGCAGATATCAACCCCAGGAAGCCCTAGGTAAAGGGAGTTGCAGTAGTCAAGATGCGATGTCACAAAAGCATGGACCAAAACAGGCAGGTCACTGGATGGAACAAGGTGCTTGATCCTAGCAATGTTCCTAAGATGGTAAAAGGCCAGCTTGATGACTGCCAACACCTGATGTCAAAAGGACAGACCTTTGTCAAGCACCACTCCCAGGTCACGCACCCACTCAGAGGTAAGAATCTGAGCCTTCCCAGGACTAAACCAGAGGGGAGATCAGTCCTTAACCCCTCTGTCCTATGACCTAGGTCCACCACCAAAACCTCAGTCTTTCCTGGGTTCAACTTTAAACCACTGGAGCTCATCCAGTCTTGGATTTCTACAAGGCAGCTGTTCAATACTGAGATAACACTAACCTGGTTGGGGGCGAAAGACAGGCAGAGCTGGGTATCATCAGCATAGCAGTGAAACCTCAGCCCATACCATCTTGCAATAATATGGGGCAGGTGGACATTGTAATTAGAAATGAGGACACTGTAGAAAGGATACTTCAGAGATCCTCAATGTTGGACCCTGTAGGAGTTCACATAATGGACAGTGATATATTTAGTCTTGTTGATTCAAACAAAAATATTAACACTAGAGTAAATGTCCCAAATAAGGAAATTCCATCTCCCACCATTGTTTTTCTTTATGGATTGAGTAGAACTACAAATGAAAATCCTAACAAACTTAAACAAATAGTATCTGACCTAATTGAACAACTTTTGGATATTTCAATCGAAGACCCTTGGGCACTCAAAGTAGATAAGTGCAGTAAGGAGATGGATATTGATCAAATCCAAATTACAATAAAATACAAGAACCTATATAATAAAATAGTGCATAATATGTCAATTTTAGATTCTATGGGGTTATATATTGTTCCACTTACTCCCCTCTCCATAATTAGAACTGTGGAGAAACAATGTATCAATAATAACATTGGTTCTATCGTGGAAAATGAAAAAGTAAGACCTGTAGAAGGAAAAGATGTTTATAATGTTACGATCTCAAACTGCTTTGATTTGCTCCATCTGCAAGATGAATGACTTATGGATTTCAGGATAAGTGACACTGAACTGAGTCTCAAAACAGTGGTCATATCTTGGAATATAGCTGGTGTGGGACCTAAATTTGCAGATAAAGAATGCTTAAAATTTTTAAAACAAGCTACTATCATTTGTTTACAGGAAACATGGCATTTGGCAGATAATGGTATTACACTTAATGGATACTGCACCATTCAGTCCC
The DNA here is from genome assembly GCA_016271365.2 of Neoceratodus forsteri. Taxonomy (NCBI): domain Eukaryota; kingdom Metazoa; phylum Chordata; order Ceratodontiformes; family Ceratodontidae; genus Neoceratodus; species Neoceratodus forsteri. Next base: position 960,767,450 of record CM028132.1, on the reverse strand, counting down.
CTGGAAAAAAAATGCTTTAAAGCTGGATGGCCTGCTGAGGGGTTAGTTACATGGGTTAAGATCAGGAAGGATGTCAAGGCTGAAATATTATATTCTAGTTCCTTTTGCCAAGCTTTTTATATATGATTAAGTGGGTTGAAATTTTCCCTTATTAATGTTTATATTCCACCTTATAACTCGGGACATTTTTATCCTAAGATTTGGGAAGACCTTGAAGAAGTTATACATAAAACATGGGCAATTACTGCCTGTGATGAACTACTGATGTGTAATGATTTTAACCAAAACTTGTTGGCTATGATGGCTTTTCAGATTCAGACATACAAAACTGTAGATTTGAAAATGCTTACAAATTTACCAGAAACTCAAAAGACTTAAAAGTAATCGGGGGTCTTAGTTTAACTGATGTCTTAATTCCACATAATCTTGTTCTTCTTAATGGAAGGATAATGGGTGACACAGAGGGTAATTATACCCACTATAATTCAGTTGGATCTTCTGTAATAGATTATTTTTTCTGGACTAGTACTATGGATGTATGGGAGACTTGTCTGATAATTCCAAGGTGCAATAGCGACCATTTTCCATTGACTCTGGTTTGTAAAAACATGGATTTTGAAATTCCAGATATATGCTAACATGAGGTAGAAATTTGCAACAAGACAAACATTAAATGGAAACAGGAATTAAGTGAGGAATTACTTTCTATTATTAAAACATATTTTAATCCTTCTCGTGATAATCAAGATGGTTTGCATTTAGCAAATCGGTTGGATAAATGCTTTGAAGCCATTAGAAAATCTCTTACAATAACTTATAGACCTAATGATAGAAACAATACTTGGTATGATAGTGAATTTCAACAAGCAAAAAAAGCTCTGAATCAAAGAATTAGGAAAATGTGATGTAGTGAACATAGAGAGTGATTTAAACTCTTGAATAAAGAGAGAGAACGCTATAAGCTATTACTTAAGAAAAAACAATTAGAATTTCAACAAAGCCAATGGAAAAGAATGCTATAAGCCATAGAAAATAAGGATAATCAAGCCTACTTGCAGATGGTAGCAAAAGGAATGAACAATCAAAACACTTGCTTAGATTCCTATATTCCCATGAATCTGTGGATTGAGCATTATACAGATATATTTTTTTGATTCAACAATTCAAAATGATGATTTTATACAGTGTAGAGAACTGCAGCAATCCTCTTTCTGCACAAATAAAGAGGTCTATTTTGCTATAGTAACCATGAAAAAAGGAAAAACTCCAGGACCTGATCTTATTCCTATAGAAGTTTTTTGCTTTCACCTTTTCTTTGGGCTTCTATTCTTACTCTAATCTTCAATTATTAAGTAACCAAATTAATATTCCCCAAATCTGGAAAATGGGCAACAATAATATCTATTTATAAAAAAAGTAACAAATCTGATCCTCGTATGTATCGCCCAATCACACTTTTGAATAATTTGTGTAAAATATTTACAAAAGTGGTACTGGGGAAACTTTTGGATCAAATAAAACAATTGGGTGAGTTTTCAGAATGCCAAGCAGGTTTTCATTTTGGTTATTCTACAATGGACAACTGTTTCACACTAATATATTTTTATGAGAAATATGTTAATCTTCGTAAACAAAAATTATACTTTGTATGTATAGACTTTAGTTCAGCCTTCGATTCAATTTCACGTAATTTACTTTGGGTATTAATGAGGGACTGGGGTATAACTGGGGATTTGATTACAGTTATTAAAGAAATATACACAGATACTTAGGCACAGATAAGAATAGGTACTCCAGAACAATTATCAGGCACTTTCAAAACAAATCAAGGTGTGAGACAGGGCTGCGTCCTGGCTGCTACACTATTTTCTATATAAGTAAACAAGTTATTGTTGGAACTTGAGTATTCAGATACTGACTCACCTAAGATTAAGAATAAAATGTGCCCTGCTTTAGCATTTGCTGATGAGCTTGTCCTGCTCTCCCTGTCCCAAAGGGGATTACAGGAGAAGTTGGACATTCTGAATGAATATGCTATTAAATACAAACTTTCAGTAAATGAGACAAAAAGTCAGGTCATGCTTTTTGGTTCTAATAAAACAAAACAATTATGGAAGGTGACAGAGAAAAATCTCAAAGTTACCAAGTCTTACACCTACTTGGGACTCTATCAAATGACGGATGTTGGTCCAAACATGTTAAAAAGATATTGCCTAAACTCAAATCAACAGCTAATTCACTAAAGGCATTTAATCACTAATTTGGGGGGAATGCTATAAAGCCACTTGTGGAGGCAATTAAAGCTAAGTATTGTTCCCAGATGTTATATCAAACAGAAGTGTGGGATTTTGTGAATTGCCAGGTCCTAGACACTCCAATGAATAAATTGCTTAAAAATTCTTTTGGACTCAATAATTCAGTTCCAGCTGCTTTTAAATGTGCATAAATTGATTTAAATTCTCCAAAAGCTTATGCATGTGCTAGGATGATCAATTATTGGATAAAGATACTATCTATGGATAGCATAAGACTACCTGCACTTTTACTACAGAAAAAGCACTATTGGGAAAAGATAGGTTGCTTTAGGTCTAAATGGTTAACAAAAGTAAAAAAAAAAAATTGGGGGGAACTGATCTTCTCTACCTGAAGAAATATCTTATTAATAACATTACAATAAGTCTTAAGTATAAACCATATGTGACTAATAAGATTATTAAATATTATAAAACATTGGATCTGGAGCTTGTAACAAAAAGTAGAATATCTTCTTAGCAAAGGGTTAATGATCCTATATTCTGTTACAGAGAATACCTAGATATTTTACAGAATCTCAAACATAGGCAACTTTTTACAAGGTACAAGTCTGAGAGGTTTCCAAGAAATGTTCTATTAGCTATATATAATAAAACTGCAAGTGAATCTGCTGCCTTTTGTTCTTGTATATATCAAGTCAAAGAGGATCTGTTCCAGGTAATCATGAAGTGCCTCTGGTATAATATTCCAAGAAAACATTGGCTTATTCCAATTTGGGAAAAAATTGATACAGGTGATAATCAATTATTAGTAAACATTTTATTTACAACTAAAGATGAACTAATAATTAATAAAACTGTAGGTTACCTACTGGAAATGTCTAAAATAAAACTGCAACAAAAGTAATATGATTAAAATTTCTATTTGCACAGCGTAATGGATAATAAACTACTTTGGCTGAATGTAAATTAAGATTTTTTTTTTAGTTTTTAAATCCAAAAAATGTTGTACGGTACTTTATATAATATATGTATTTATGTGTATTCTAATTTGAATGTGATCAAACTTCAGTGCAATGTAACTGTGCAGTGTATTTTATTATTGTCAAGGTCATCGACCAATCAATAAACTTTCACTTACCCTATAGTTAGAGGGTGCTTGGGAGATCTGTGGAGGTATGTGAAGCATAAAGTTACTAGCATCAGGCAGATGTTTAATCTGCCTTGTTTTTTGTATTTTAAAAGATTTGGTAGAGTCAGAAGATTTGGTTGTATATTTTTAATATACAATAGGAAAAATGGGAAAAGGGGGTGAGGGTATATTGTTAAAATATGTTGTTATTGAAATTAGAGTAAGAAGAAATATCATGAGAATTAGTGGAGTTTTTTAAAGGAAAGAAAATAAAAATATGATTAGATATGTCAGCTGAACAAGTTAAAAATATCGAGCTTTGCTTTGCCACATTAAACATAAACTGCTTAAATAATAATAATAAAAAGAAAAATATATTTCTGCAATATTTACAAGATAAACAAGTCCAAATAGCTTCAATACAAGAAACACATTTGAATGAACCAAATCATTTAAAACTAAAAAAAAATGGTGGGTCAGACAGATTTACAGTTCACAAGGAACTATGAACAGAAGAGGGGTGGCAATCCTAATATCAAAAAACATAGATTTTAAATATATAGATCACTGGAAAGATACAGAAGGAAGAGTTATATTGGTAAAAGGAAAATTATATGGTAAGAATATTTTAGTGGGATCGATATATGCCCCTTTTTTGGGCTATGAAACTTTTATTAATCAAGTTTCACAGGCTATTATTAAATTAGAAGCAGACAATATCTTAATTGGAGGTGACTTTAATTGGTTATTAAATCTCAAATTAGATAAATTATCACCTCCAATTGCATCAGATAAAAAAACTACAAATATCCTTAATACTTTTCTTAAGGAGCATGATCTGTGTGATCCCTGGAGAAATAGAAATCCTATAACAGTTAAATATACATTTAAAGCAAAACACATTAGTGTACATTCCAGATTTGACTACATTTTTGTAAACAAAAATTTTATTAAGGATACACTTAAAGCTGAAATACATGACATTTCCATTTCTGATCATGTGTTAGTTTCTATTATTTGTATTCCCACTCAAAAAAGACAAAGAATACTACAATGGCATTTTCCAAATACACTACTGTCTGATATTAACGTTGTGACATATCTTAAAAATCATATAAAGGAATTTTGGGAAATAAATTATAAAAATCAGAAGGTATTGGAAATTTGGAATGCATTTAAACCTACAATGTGGGGATATGTGATATCTTACTTAATACAGATAAAGCAGAAGCAACAAAGAGATATGAGAAAACTAGATAAAGAAATATTAGATTTACAAGAAAATGATAGGTTGGAACCAATAAAATATCAAACTCAACTACAAAATAAAGTAATGGGAAAAATTGCTTTTAAAAGGAAACTTAAAAATAAGCTATATTTGTTTTCTGATAAATTTGGTAAAATGCTATCCCATGCTTAAAAATAACAAAGGGAAAGAAATATCATAACACACATCTATACAGATAAACAGGAGATAGTTACTACAGATCGTGATATTGCTCAAGTTTTTCAATCATACTATGAAGGGATATATAATTACACTGGTGTAAAAAATAAACCAAAAAAAATGAATTAGAATGTAAACAATATCTTGAGAGTAGTAATTTGAAGGAAGAACTGATATGTACAGAAGGATTTTCTAAAACTGAAGTAATGGAAGCTCTTAAATCTATGAAGAAAAATTCTTCCCCTAGGCCGAATGGATTTACATCCAAATTCTATCAGATATTTATTCTGGAATTAGTAGATTGGCTTCAAAGACTGGCAGAGGAGATGTTAACTTTGGGGGAAGTTCCAAAACCATGTTATGAGGCAGATATAATATTGATTTTAAGGAAAATAAAGATCCATTGTTCCCTGAAAATTATCATCCAATTGCTTTACTCAATGCGGACTATAAGATATTAGCCAAACTCATTACTTTGAAAATCAAAAATCAGATTGCAAAAATTATACATAATGATCAAAAGGGTTTAATAGAGGGAAGAAATATATTTGAGGGATTAGGGGAAGTACAAGCTGCTTTTTCTTTAGTCACCGAATTAGATCTGGAAACTATTGAAAAAGCATTAGATGCTGCCAAAGCATTCAATTTAATTAATTGGAAATTTATGTTTCTGACTTTACAAACATATGAATTTCCAAAATGTCCAAAATAATGACAACTATTCAAGCATTATATAAATCTCCTACAGCAATTCTTAAAATCAATCAATTTAAATCTGGCCCTATCTCAATGTTTAATGGAGTAAGACAGGGATGTCCCCTTTCTCCCCTGATATTTGTATTATCACTCAAACTTTTATTGAACCATATTAAAAGTTCATGCCTCACTTGATATATTTATACCAAGTAGTGCAAAAAGAAATATCCATCACATGGCTATAACAAATAAGACGGCTATTTGTAACATTTTTATGGTGTGGAGGAGCTCCAAGAATTGCATTGAAAAAACTGATGATATTGAGAAAGGAAGGTGGAATGAGATGTCCAGATCCTATTAGTTATTATTGGGCGGTAAAAATGAAACAGACAATTGTCTGTTTCATTTTTACCACCCAATAATAACTAATAAGTTTGGTAATCCAAAAAAATATCTGTTTGGCAACAGTCTCCGTAGACTGCCTGGATTAATAAAGCGAAAGCTGATTGGCAGTCTACGGATATTCATCAATCAATTATAGATAAAATGCTATACCCACCACAACCCAAACTAAAATTCCAGGATATCCTTGCATCCCCGTCCTTGTTTGAGACGTGCCAAAACCCTATTATAAAAGCATTACAAAAAGCAGTTCATTTTTGTAATAAAACCTTCCCCAATAACAATTTTTTATTATTTGCCAGCATAAATGGGAATTCAAAGATTTGGAATATATATAATGAAAATGCACTTACGCATTTGGATTTAAATAAATTAAAAATATACAATTGGAGAGACTGTTGCCAAACAGATATTTTTTTGGATTACCAAACTTTAAAAATGAAATGTTTGGAGAAGGATATTAAACAGCAATGTCATGAAGTATAATTTACTTAGAGGTAAATTTATATCCCATATAGAGGAAAAAAATTAAAAGGACAAAAAAACTAGATTTGGACCTTATTCAATTTATGAAGTATAGGACAAAGACTACTAAAGTAAAGATTGGTGTTATTGGGTTTGTTTATACAAACCTAATTAACAACATTATTAGTAATGCAGATAAAACATTGTATCATAGTAAATCAAAATGGGAGGAGGAATTGTTAATAAAATGGGATAATGTTCAATAGAAAAAATCATGTATTAATGCAAATTCACTATATATTAATGCTAAAAATAAATCCATACAACATAAAATAATGGATAAAGCCTATATTATTCCAAATAAGCTACATCATAAAGATCTAAATTATAGTGATAGGTGCTGGCATAAATGCAAAGAAAGGGAAAAGAAAATTGATGACTTTCACTTGTTCTGGGAATGTGATGATATCCAGGAATGGTGGAAAGAAACTATAACACAATTAGAGAAAATTATGAATAAGAAATTCCCCCTTTCACCGAATATCTTTATTCATAATGATTTTGATTCCTTGAAACTTGAATGGAAAGAAAAGAAAATCTTAACTTTATGTAAGGACCCCACCCCTGCCTTTTTTACTAAAACGACAGGTGGCATGCTGTTGGCGTTGGCAGCAATACCTGGTGGGGGACCTGGGTTCGGGGAGGATGAGGTTACCTGGCACAAGGGACCTAGGTTTGGCTACTCTGCACAGGGGCACCCAAGTAAATCCAACTACAGGAAGCAATAACTGTAATGTCCAGAACCAGAACTGGGATTTTTCAGTGTGGCTTTATTTATTAACTAACTGAACATAAACAAAGCATTGCATGGTCCCCCAAAGGGCTACGTTACTGTATGTGCAGATTAGAGGTTAACCAAGTGGTCCATTTGAAGAATGAACACATTACTACAGTTGTCTGGCTTTGGACCCACCAGGCACTCAGCCCGGACTTTGCATGCGCTTTGGATACATAGTTCACCTGGCCCGCCTCTACGCTGCCACTTGACTGACGGTCCACTTGAAGAATGAACCAAACTTTACTTGGAAAGACATCCCATCAAACAAGGAGACTCCCAAACTGTGGCTCCCCACACCACTTAGAGTCTATGACTCCTAGAGAGATTTGTTTTCTTACTTCCAATCGAAACTGCCATCAAACAAGGAGACTCCCATCCAACAAGGAGTAATTTTCCCATCCTGTGGCTTCCCACACCACTTAGAGTCTGTGACTCCTAGAGAGATTTTCAAGTTGTGACCCACGTCTGGGTACCCACCCCATCACTGGCCAAGTGCATGAGGTAAGTAGCAAAACACAGAAGAAATCCGTAGAGGTGGACCTGGTTACTAAAGATGGGGGGTTTTCCCACCTCCAGCTCCCACAGCCCATACCCGGCCATTTCTCTGGACACACACAGAAAACTTTAGAACTTTAAAATGTAGATTGAACGGTGGATGACCTGAAGCACCCCCTCTACAGCATTACTTGAAATCCAATAAAACTTTAGACTGTTGGACTGCTCCATTTGTTCGTCCTAGTAATCATAGTCCTCCCAAATAGCAGTCCACATTCATTTCCCAATTGAAGAAAACAATTTGTTTGCCCCTTCAAATGGAGCCAAACACTCACCCATTCGTTGCAGGTGCCCCACAGGCGAAGTAACACTTTCTTTGCGGTTATACAAGAACAGACTAAATAAAACCAGGCAGCTTCCTTCCATGGTGGGAGAAGGGAATTGCCCCTGGAACCCACAGAGAAGTTTTCCTCCCCCCCCGGAGGAAGGGGGGCACTGAGACCGGGGGAGCGGTCTCCACCACTTTAAAAAAGGTAAACACGGGAACACTTCCTTCTTTGAAACAAACTGAGGACTGACTGACTTCCTTCCTGTTTGCTTTAGGACAAACTGAAGAAGAATGCCTTTGAATTTCCCAAAGTTCTAAACTCACTCCCTGAGCTGTAGATTCCAATGTGGCTCATGCAGCTGTGACAATTCTATAGTGATGTCATCTCTCAAGTCTCAACTGTGACTGAGGACAGAGTGAGACAGTGTGAAACCCATTTAACTGGAGTTTCACAAGCTGCCTTCCCTGCCTACCACTAGGTCTTACTGGGATTCTAGTAACCCCGGGTAACAAAGGGGTTACACTCGCCCTTGACCAGGAAAATGACTGTCCAAAGTCATTATGCACCCGGCCTTAGGCCATCCCACCCTATGTGTTACCTGCGGAGGGGGGTGATCAGGCCCCCTCCTACCATGTGTAAGCACAGGTAGGCAACACTAAGGGCCTAGAGGCCTATAGCTGACATGTCAGCCTCTACTCTATCCACTTACTATGGACACCTAGTGGCTCTGGTAGAACTGTCCAGAGCATAGCCCTGATAGATCAGCACTGCAATCCCTATGGCCATTCAGGACCACAGCCTGTCTATCCCCACTAACCCTCTAGGGAAAACCTATCTGCCTCTAACATAATATTCCCAAACAAAACAAAACCCAGGGACCTCCCTGACCTTGGGCAGCCTGCAACTACAACCATTAGCAATAATAACACAGTACATTTAAATTCTACACCATAACACTGACGAGGAACTCCGATGAGCCCCTCCTCCTCTCCTTGTCTTCTCTTCTGTCTTCCAGGAACACCTGTAAGAAAAGACAAAAACAAAAAAAAAACACATCCTAATCTGCATGCACAGTCTATCTAAACAACAACAACGACAACAACAACCCTTACCATACAGAAAAAAAACAAAACACTGAACAATCCCAAAAAAGAAAAACATTTTTTTTAGAAAAGGTAGAAAAACACAGTATTTACATTAAAGTACAGTAATAACATTGGCTACAATACACCTTTGGGGGAGATGGAGTGCCCTAAAAGTCCCAACTAGTGACCACAAGGCCCGAAGGCCAGTCCATTAAAGAGTCTCTCCTGGGCCAGAGCCCCGTGAAACATAGTTCTTTAAGGCCATAATCCTGAAGGGGGAGAGTCTTTGCGGACAGTTCACACATCTTTGAAGTCTGTAGTGTAGGGTGTGTACTGCAATGTCATAAAGATAGAAAAGAAGGGTTTTTTCGGACTTACCAGCCTCTTGAAGTATTCAAACATCACAAACCTGGTCCCTGCCGAAGACTCTCCCTGGCAGCATTTCTTCTGATACAGCTGGGCGGACATCTTCCGGGAACCCACAGGAGTGCACATCTGGAAACACCTGGGTTGATGTCATCTCTGGAGAAGGAACCTTAGAACAGGAACAAAAAGAAAAAATAGCTGGTCCGACGTCATCCGATTACCAGGCGATGAACAGGAAAACAGCTGCGCTGGTTGTCTTCTCTGGATCTGAAGTCATCTGGTGGGCTAGTAGATGGTCGCTGAACAAGACAGTACACTGTGGACTGATGAATGTGGAGCACCTGAGTCCTTGGTTATTCATATTGGTGGATCAATAAGGGCACTTCACAGTCTAGTGTGGCAGTATTGACTACCACTGCTCGGCTCTCCATTTTGTAGGCACGGGCTTAATTACTGGGAGGTCCTTGCACTGAGGCCAATAGTAGAGGGGGTCAGGGGCTTGAATTATTACTCCATCTGGACACACATAATTTACACAGTGGGAGACTTCACGTCCCTCTCCGTCCACTATTCTCACTCTGTCCATAAATAGTGTCCTGCCTCTCTTCCACTGTGTATACTTTTCATGGAACAGTCTATTCTTTACATGCTGGTTAGCCCCAGGGTGCACATGTTTCATTGCTTCATCCCAGACCCAGGATTTCCTGCAGTTCTCAATCTCCTCCCAGACTCTCTGAGGAAAGGTAGGAAAGGTCATACCAAAGATTTCATTGGCCTTTCTACGAACCAGTCTCTACTCTTTACTTGCTTTGGTCAATCTGAGATCGCTGGCCTGGCTTGGGGGTGGTCAGTCCTGGTTCTGCCAGCTTCGCATCCTCAATGAAATTAAAAAAGGATCCCTGACTTCTTCTTCTTCTTGTGAAGCCAGGGCAGTGGCATCACCACCTTCTTGAATACATTCCTCCGAGGCAAGATCTTGAGGCTGTGTACCCATTCCTTTCTCACAAGGCCACATAGGTTCCCCCTCATCTTCCTCTTCACTGAGGATCTGAGCCCAGGAGTGAGCAGTAGTTCTCACCCCCAAGACTATCCATTCATCACTGGGAGCAGAGGTCGACACCTCCCATTCAAAGGCCTCCCGCATCTCATCTTCACCTTCGAGACTTGGGCTAGGCACCCCCACCCAGGAGTCTATTGATGCTTTATCTGGACTTGCTTTCTGAGATCCAGCATCCAATGCTTCAATTTCAGATTCAGTCTCTAATTCTGCACTCTCTAACTTTGTACCACACTCCTCCCAGGGACCTTCCTCCACAGGCTCCGCCTGATGCTGTGTGCTGCCAACTGCAAATTCTTGAACTTTTGTCCATGTGGTAGCCAAATGAATTGGAGGCGCTTTATACAAGCCATATTTTTGTAGACATCCAGCACAGTGAGGAATCATGAAGACATCCCTTCCAGTACTCAAGCACATCTGGCATACACGCACTGGATAATTAGGAATTGCCACGTCAGGAGGGAGTTGCCCTCTATAGCACCATTTTTCAATATCTCTCAATCTATTTACTGCTGCTGTTACTGCAACCCAGGCATGATCCGGGTAATGAGCTGGTCCTGAGGCCATAACTGCAGAAAAATAAACAAAAGTTCACTGTAACTGAAAGTCCCACTTTAATGAACACACTCTGTAGCTTTAAAATGGCTCCTCTGCTGCTGTGTTTACTTTACCACCCCACCCTGTAATGGCGGCAGCAGCACTCCTGTGCGTCAACAAACAGACTCTGGGTCAAGCCACTGCGCACCCAATTTACACCAGCTACTAATAACTTTTACTCAAACTGCACAACTTGCTCTGTTCTGGCTGTTCACACATTTACAGGATTTTCCTTGGACTTTTCACATGCTGGCAACATTCATTTAATTACAGTCTCTTTAAAGCTTCACATTTCAGCACAGGATTGCCTGCTTCTACTAGTGTTGCACTTTTTACAACCCACAGTCTCTCTCTGGCTGCAAACTTTAAACTGAGGCTACTTTCATTGCTATGCACACATTTAATGGCTTTACAGACTTGCACTTGCCAGCAGGACATCACACAATCGCTACTTGTAAAGCGACTATACAGCTGCACACACATTTTATATGGCATTACTGAAAATCACTGATTGAGCAGTTTTAATTATTTACTCACTGTTATTGTAGCAGATTGCTGCGATGGGGAAAAACGGCCTGCAGCCAGATTGTTGAAGGCCTCAGAATGCAAACGGGCGGGCAGTCTCCGCGATCGTCATTTTAACCACAAAATTCACTAATCCCACAATCGATATGCGGGTTGAGCCCAATTTTTAACTAGAAAGTCACTTTTTTACTGTTTACAGCGCTTTGATTACTTCGAGAACGCTCCTCCACTGCCAGTACCACCTTTTCTCTCTGTCTAGCTCTCAAATGCTGAAGCAGACTCTGAAGAGCTAGGCTGAGGCGGGACAAAGGCAAACTGACCAACCACATGGCGCCATGCAAATGAGCCTCTTCTTCCTCTGAGGCTCCTCTCCTCACGCGATCATCGAGCAAGCAAATTTAAACTGAAAATGCACTTTTTTTTCAACTGACTCTACCTAAGGAGCCCATTCCAACCATGTAACATTGCCATTAATTTCGGTAGTCTCTAGCATTGCACAGAAAGCATTTCCAACGTCCAGGGCATAATTTCTCTGTTGCTACCCCTAGTTTTCCACACTTTCCTTCACAGAAATTCATTTTAAAACTGACATAAACGCTGTAAACAATTTTTGATGCAGGACAAGGACACACTCTTTGGCTTTACAGCTCCTTGGTAAACAGTTGGCATTTTTTAAACAGCAGCACAGGATTCACAGCACACAGCAATACACTAGGGAAATTGCTTCAACTTTTTTGGGCTACTGATTGCCAGATAGCAAAAACGCTAGCCTACTTGCCCAAGCACCTTCCTTCCCGAACAAATCCAAAGCGGTGCCTCCATTTTTGTAAGGACCCCACCCCTGCCTTTTTTACTAAAATGACAGGTGGCATGCTGTTGGCTTTGGCAGCAATACCTGAGTGGGGACCTGGGTTTGGGGAGGATGAGGTTACCTAGCACAAGGGACCTAGGTTTGGCTACTCTGCACAGGGCACCAAGTAAATCCAACTACAGGAAGCAATAACTGTAATGTCAGAACCAGAATTGGGATTTTTCAGTGTGGCTTTATTTATTAGCTAACTGAACATAAACAAAGCATTGCATGGTCCCCAAAGGGCTACGTTACTGTATGTGCAGATTAGAGGTTAACCAAGTGGTCCATTTGAAGAATGAACACATTACTACAGTTGTCTGGCTTTGGACCCACCAGACACTCAGCCCGGACTTTGCATGCGCTTTGGATACATAGCCAACTGGCCTGCTCCTGCCGCCACTTGACTGACAGTCCACTTGAAGAATGAACCCAAACTTTACTTGGAAGACATCCCATCAAACAAGGAGACTCCCAAACTGTGGCTCCCACACCACTTAGAGTCTGTGACTCCTAGAGAGATTTGTCTTTCTTCCAATTGAAACTCCCATCAAACAAGGAGACTCCCATCCAACAAGGAATAATTTTTCCCATCCTGTGGCTCCCCACACCCATAGAGTCTGTGACTCCTAGAGATTTTCAAGTTCGACCCACGTCTGGTACCCACCCCATCACTGGCCAAGTGCATGAGGCAAGTAGCAAAACACAGAAGAAATCCGTAGAGGTGGACCTGGTTACTAAAGATGGGGGTTTTCCACCTCCAGCTCCCACAGCCCATACCCGGCCATTTCTCTGGACACACACAGAAAACTTTAGAACTTTAAAATGTAGATTGAACGGTGGATGACCTGAAGCACCCCCTCTACAGCATTACTTGAAATCCAATAAAACTTTAGACTGTTTGACTGCTCCATTTGTTCATCCTAGTAAACATAGTCCTCCCAAATAGCAGTCCACATTCATTTCCCAACTGAAGAAAATAATTTGTTTGCCCCTTCAAATGGAGCCAAACACTCACCCATTCGTTGCAGGTGCCCCACAGGTGAAGTAACACTTTCTTTGCGGTTATACAAGAACAGACTAAATAAAACCAGGCAGCTTCCTTCCATGGTGGTAGAAGGGGATTGCCCCTGGAACCCACAGAGAACTTTTCCTCCCCCCCGGAGGGAGGGGGACACTGAGACCAGGGGAGCGGTCTCCACCACTTTAAAAAAGGTAAACACAGGAACACTTCCTTCTTTGAAACAAACTGAGGACTGACTGACTTCCTTCTTGTTTGCTTTAGGACAAACTGAAGAAGAATGTCTTTGAATTTCCTAAAGTTCTAAACTCAGTCCCTGAGCTGTAGATTCCAATGTGGCTCATGCAGCTGTGACAGTTCTATAGTGATGTCATCTCTCAAGTCTCAGCTGTGACTGAGGACAGAGTGAGACAGTGTGAAACCCATTTAACTGGAGTTTCACAAGCTGCCTTCCCTGCCTACCACTAGGTCTTATTGGGATTCTAGTAACCCCGGGTAACAAAGAGGTTACATTTAGCTTCTATGGCAACCAAACGATTGCTATTAGCTAATTGGAATACCTCCAAAATTGAGGCATTTAACTTAAATAAATGGTGTTATATACTTAACAGCACTTTATACTATGAAAAACTGATGAATGAAGCATATGAAGGAGAGGGTGGGGAAAAACTTGCTTCGCAAGAATTAATTAACCTTTTGCCTCCACTATTACAAGTTTAATTCTGTGATATACCAACATACTACGACATTAACTGTAAACAATAAATTATAATTTATCTCCACTATATTGTGGTAGATGGGGGGGATTTGGGTAGAAAAGGAAAATGAGATATGGCATATTTATTTATAAACAGATTATACATTTTTAATAACTTTTGTATATAGATTTGTGTAGCAAAAGTAATATTTGATTATATGCTATAAACACTATGGGTGGGATATTCAAAGGAGTTGTGCATGTGCAACAGGGTTGCACCATGCGCAACCCACCAATGCACCCCGGCACGATATTCAAAGGGAAGGGTTACGCTGCGCATATGTGGCACATCCCGATATTCAGCCAGGGAGGTGCAGTGCAGATGCAGGCACAACCCCACCTTGCATGGCTCGGGGTCACAGAGTTGTGCCCGTTAAAACAGGGAACAAGTTGGGGACACACACAGGTGGGCTGCCGTAGTGCAGGGTGCAACACAGTAGCTGCATGCCATGGCTGGCCACCCGACCTCCCAAAACACTGTCCCAAGCCCCCTGCCCAGGGAGCATTGTGCCCCCCGGCCCGTAACCTGATCACAGGCATAAGTAAATGATCTCCCTGGTGGTCCAGCTGATCATGGGCATATGTGTTCCCTTCGAGTCCCAGTGACCGCCCAACACCCGTTGAGGGCTTAGTGGCGTTTATCTTTCGGTGGTCCAGTGGCCCCAGCACCACCGCGGGCGGAATCTAGCAGAGTCCCTGGTGGTCCGTGGTCCCCCTCACTCACCACTGAGGCCTCACCACCTTGCCTCCGTCAGCAGTGGGTGGCAGCACCCAGCCACTAGCCACCTGGCCACTCACCTAGTGACAGCATACAGTAGGGCTGTGTGCCTATTGGTCCACTAAATGGGCCAATGGGCATGCAGATCATACTGTACTACACAGTCCCACATTGTGAATGACCATTCATTCACAATTTGGGACTGTGTAGTACAGTATGGTCTGCACACCCATTGGCCCATGCAGTGAACCAATACGCATACAGCCCTACTGTATGCTATCAGTCAGCAGGTGGCCGGGGGGCTCACGGGTGGGGTGCTACCACCCACCACTGACAGGTGGGGTGCAGGGTGGTGGGGACCTCAGTGGGCAGGTGGGGAGGGGTTACCACTGGACCACCAGGGATATTTCAACACATGCCCATGATCGGGTGATAGAGAGCAGTCCACTGGACCACCTGGGATTTTGACATCATACGCCCATGATTGGGTGATGGGGATCGGTCCACTTGACCACCAGGGACTGATTGTACACATGCCCATGATCGGGCGGAGTGGAGCAGAGCCCACTGAGGGGCAGTAGGGCATCAGTCCCCGATGGCTGCAGCCTGGCAGGGCGCCAGGTGCAAGTCACCGAGGATCAGTTCACCACATGCAAATGGGGCCATAATGACATGCAAATGGCCCCATTTGTGCCTTGCATGCATAATGGCCTCATTTGCATGTCCAGTGCTGAACAGAATGGTTGATGCACCTAGTGCATCCACACTTGCACTGGCACATCCCCAGCTCCCCTCCTGCTACTTGCACTGGCACAATGCCACTTCACCGTGTGCAGTGCCTGCACCCTCAGTGCCATATTCAATGGTGCTGAGCCATGGCGCAGCACCGTTGAATATCACTTGCTCCCTGCCCTGGTGCAGCCCAGATGTGCTTTGTCCAGGCTTGCACCCCTGCCTGGTGCAGTCTGAATATCCCATCCTATGTATTGAATACTTTATATATCATAAATAAAAAAGGAAATGTCCCATTGATTCAATTGTGTCAATACATTCCAGGTATGGGAAATTTCTTTCCTCCAGAGCTTTATGTTTATGATTTCCCCATATGTCCAATTTCCCATTGGGACACAACCATAATATATCCCACATTCTGATAGGTATTCTAGCCCTCATTAACTGTGCAGTGACTAAATATTTCCTCAGGTCTACGACATTTGAAATCTGGCACTATGGGATAAACATTCTTCATAACTATATCATACAATCATTCCTGCAATAAGGTAATAATCTTCATTATGTAGCCTCCATTTATTTAGTTTTAGGACCATTGGTTTGTTATGGCTAGGTAACCGTAATCTATTTGTAATCCTCAAGGGTCATTCCACACCTCCAGAAAATATTTTAAGTTCACAAAGATCCATAATTTAGCCATAGTAATTCCAGGTTGAAGTGCAATTTTGAGTGCCTCGGACCAGAATAGCATGTGTACAAAAACAGCTGGATTCAGTATAATGACACCCCCCTGAGTCTTTGGGAGATAAGTCATGTCTTTTCTAATTGGGTTCAATCTGCTTCCCCAAAACATCTGAAAAAAAGATGCTGTGAAGTCTAGTCTCAAAATTGGCCAGTAAAGGATATACATAACTAACATATAGTAAAATGGGAACAATAAAGGACTTCAAAATATGTACCCTTTTTTGTGTAGACAGTTTCCTACCCTTCCATTTATTAACTGTCAATTCACACTTACTCAGTGCAACTGCCCAATTGTTATCAGCCATATCATCTTGGCTGAACTGTATTCCTAAAATGTTGATAGGTTCCTGTGAAATTGGAAATCCTCCAATCAGCTGCATCCTATGTGACTGTATTCCCAGTTGGAGGCCTTTACTTTTCTTCCAATTCAAACCAGTGCCAAACATAACAGAATAAGCTCTCAAGACTTCTACTACCACCCTTACACTTGTTATAGTATGGAGAAATACACAGACATCATCTGCATAAGCAATCACTTTCAGATCCCCCTGGTGCCATGGAACCATCAGTCCTTCAATATGTGAATGATGTATAAGATGTCTAATAAAATGATTCAGTGAAAATGTATACAGCAGAGGACTTAAGGGACATCCCTGACGTACTCCAGCCATCACCTGTATTACTTTTCCTATTGTCCCCAAAACATATGGTGTAACTGTTGCTGCTTTATATATATTTCATATCCACCCCACAAAGATCTCAGGAGTACCATATGAGGTTAAAACCTGAAAAAGGAAATCAAGGTTAACCTTATTGAAGGATTTGCCCTGGTCTAGAGATAGAAGTAGCCCAGGCAGTTTATTCCTGTCATGGTAATCCAACTCCTCCCATAAAATATAAAGGTTTTCCTGGATTGACCTGTTTGGCAAAGAGCACGTTTGTACAGGATGGATTGCATATTATGCTATGTTCCTTAATCTGTTATGTAGTAATTTTGATAAAATCTTAAAATCCCATTTTAGAAGACAAATCAGCCTCCAGTTCTTAAGCAGAGTCCTGTCACCTGATTTAAATAAAACTATTATTAAACCTCTTGTAAACATTGCAGGAATTTGTGAGATAGACAAAAAATAAGAAAAAACTATAGTAAGAAACTCCACCATCTCTACTTCAAATGTTTTATAAAATTTATTGGGAATCACATCTCATTCAGGTGAAGATCGTAACTTCAAATTGCTGATAACCTGGTCTATTTCTTGAGCAGTTAAAGGAGATATTAAAGCATCAGTGTCATGCTACTGCACCAAGCCCTTTATGGTCTCCAGGAAAGTGTGAATCTCATCAAGATTCCCTTCCTGACACTCTTGATCTTTCTCTAAATATTGTTCTGCTAAAGTCAGAAAAACCTTTTAACCTTGATTAAATTTCCTGCATTGTCTTTTAGCACAGTGAAATGAAAAGTCGCTAGCTGGTCCTTACACACAAGACAGGGGTCACTAAATGGTGTCTTCTGTGTGCCATAGGTTAATTCTGCATGTAAAATATGTGCTATCATACTGGTATGCCTGCAAGTCATGCTTCAATTGCTTTATGTGATCTGAGAAATCCAGTCCAGTAGAAACTGCTAATGAAATTACTTTTTGCAAATGATTATGTGAATTTAAATATTTAAGAAAAGTTTGTCTCTGCTGCTTCTTGCTGTAATTCTGCAGCCAGGTTCTGATTTGAAATTTTGTGTCTTACCACCAGTCTCCAATATTGTCATAGAGGCATAGTACAGACAGCCTGGCCACTAAACCTTGTCTTATCCCTATTTCAACTGCAGCTACTTTAAACAGGTTGACATTCATCTTCCATGTATCATTCTTTGAGATATCCATCATGTCAGTACCAAAATGCACCACAAGCATTAAATGGTCTAAAAATTCTGCAGGTACTGTGCGGGCCTTATGCGCAACCACATAACTAGAAAGAAGACATAATCTATTCTTGTGGCAAAAGAGCTCACAAAGTATGTGTTGCCAGATCCTGAACCTGTCAATCTGTGGCAATCTACTAAACCTGCAATGTCAACACACTTCTTTAAAGCTACTGAGTCACAATATACTTTTTGTCCTTTAGCTAATTTGGATTCAAAGTCTAAAGAACAATTACAATCTTCCCCTTAAAAGACCTGTTTTGATGTAGCTAAGAAGGGCTGTACTTTCTCAAACAAGGTCACTCATTTCACCCAATTTTACTTGGGGTGCATAAACATTAATGAAGATGCCAGGCTTCCCTTTCCAGATACCATCCAAAAGCAGTAATCTACCAAGTATCAGATCAACTAATTTGTTAAGGGTGAAATCTGTACCATTAAATAGAATGCCAATACCATCAGCCCTGTCCTCACCAAGGCACCAAAAGGATGGGTCCCACACCAAATTACTTCTGGATTGATTTAGTATGTATACTGAGGACATCCAGGTTTCCTGTAAAAAAAAAATAATGTCCAGGTTAGAATCTTTTAAATATGAAAAAATAGCTTTCCTCTTTTTCACAGTTCTAATGCTGCACACTTTGAAAGTGGCAAGCTTAAACTGCTCCATTATCACATTAAACCAATAGTCCAATAAACTAAGCCTCAGGTAGCATCCCTTGGGTCATCATGCCTAGCTTTGTTTTTCTTCCTTTTTTCCTTGACCAGTGCCAGTTTGGGAGTTGAGTGCGAAGACTTGGTCGAGCAAGCATCAGAGTCTGAGTCCCCCCAATTGGCCTTGTCAGACAATATGGTAAATTTATTGTCCATGGAAAGATCCACTATTTTCAGCACTCCCACCATCCTTGTAGAACTCCATTGTCATGGCATCAGCACTGACCAAGACTGTAGTGGAGGCATATTGGAAGGGCCCTCCAAACTATTCTCCATGTGGTTCTCAGGTATTTCTGTAGTTAGAGGCATAACAGTTGTATCCTTCTCCAGAAGTCTTTCAGGACCCAATTGAACTTGGGATGGAATGTCTGTAGTCATGTCAGGTGGAGGAGTCTGGTCATCATTAATAACTGTTTTTATTTTGTTTTATTCAAGTTCAAATATACAAAGTACATATGAAGATTTCCTGGTTCAAAGAATAGTATAAGTAACATTTGATTACATTTTATATGGAGGATAACATTTTCTTATCTTCTGTAGTCACTACATATCAGGGTCTCTTAGCCATTTTACATTACAATACTAAATTGATGCTAAATGGGCCAATACAGCAATGACCATAGACTGAAGTTCATTTTGATAATTGGAAAGTTCTGATAGTGCTATCCTGCACTAAACTCATCATAGTCCAGCGATGTTAAGTCTATGTCAATCCTCGAGGTTCCTGAAAAGTGAAACCTGTGCACTTTATGAGGAAACACTCATAAACCAGAGCCCCCCCAATCAAAGCATAAATGTTAAAGCTGAACAGTTCAATTTTATATCAGAATATGCAGTGCAATAATCACTTCTTATACACAAATGACCTTTAATAACTTTCACTACTTATACATAAATACACCTTAATAACTTTTTTAAAACTGTGATAATGTTGGGAACTTGTCAAACTTGTCAACTGCGTCCAACGGGTATGCCTCCTAAGCAAAACATGAACAAACTTCAAAAAGGCTGCTTCAAAAGGGGATGGGACAGGGTAAGAGGGAGAGTCAGGGGAAGGGAGGGAGGGGCAGCTGCAGTATAAGGGTGTTAGCTGCACACTCGAGTAGACTCAATAGACCATAAGGCCTCTTATCTGCTGGCAAATTCATATGTTTGTATGTTCGAAAACAAAGAAGAGTTGCCACTTTGTCAAATTTCACTGATTGAGCTGCATTCTGCACACATTGGAGTTGAAAAACCTTCATCTTGGGCAACCAATTTACCCCCCGTGGGCTAGACCCCTCACTGAGTGCAGCAACATTTTTTTTAATTCAATATACTTTATTGTTTTCCATCATATAACATCATGATAACAACAATACAAGAATACAATAAGAGGAAGTCAAGCAAAATCTACCCAGTGTTCCAGCCGTATATATTATTAAGTGGTCCAACATAAACCCATTCTCCCCTCTAACAAATCACCCCCACCATCCCTTCTATACTCCCACTACCCCTCACCCCCCCAGACCCCATTCTGCACAATGGGGGAAAAGACTACATATGGAAAGTAAGCCATAGGAAGGAAAAGGGAGAGGGTAAGCCTCAAAGAAAATTTAGTGGGTGGAGACTGCCTAATTCCCACACATCACAGAAGTGTAATTGGATATTATGAAAATCCATCATGATTTCCATAGGGAAAGTAAGGTCATGAGGGGCTCCCAGGTAGTCTGGTAATATTGCACTCTCTGTCTTACGGTGGCGATATGTTTTTCTACTTGAATGGCAAGCAGGACCTCATGATACCACTCCAACATTGTAGGAAGAGTGTCCTCCTTCCAGTGCCTCAACATTGTTAATTTAGCTATGGTCACAATTAGTGTTATATGGGCCTGGCGTATTACCGGAGTTCCTGGTGGAAATATCACCAGGATACAGGATTCGGGAGTGAATAAGGTATCCAAGCCTAAAATGGAATCCAACACTTGTTGGATAGATTTCCAGAAAGTCTGCATATGGGGGCATTCCCATAATATATGATACAGGGAACCCTGAATTAACTTGCATCTGAAACAATCAGGGGAGACTGCAAGACCTGCATTATATAATTTTAGTGGCATAAAGTACATATCATACAGTGTACATAATTTGAAATTGCACAAGACGCAATCTGTCTTGTTTGATATATTTATAATTCGTGCACCATATTTTCCTCCAAAATTCTACCTCAGTTGGCAAAGAAAGCTCATGCACCCAGTAGTAACAGACTCCAGTTGGAAGATTATGATCCAAGACCTGGAGTTGCTTATATATCCTTGAGACTGCATGAGCAGCTTCTGTACCTTGAAGAATTTGTTGAAGCCCCTGAGTCGATTGATCAGACCAGCTTTCCTTATTATTGAAAGCTGCTAACGCAATTTTGACTTGCAGATACTTAAAAAAGTCCCTGGAACTTAAGTGGAAACGTGTCTGCCAAGTTTGAAAGGAGGCCACCACATTATTTTGCAAAAGATTAGCCAATGTGCAGTGTTTGAGATGTGGAAGGAAAGAGGGTGGGATGGGGCGCCTGTCAATTAAAACCTGTGGATTACAAACTAGAGGTTGGTCGGGGGACGCATGCCAATTTATTGAATAATACCGCAGAACTTGATGCAATATCTTAAGTGACCAGGCTATGGGAGTGGACCTAAGTGACCTATCAAGCTTGGAAAATTTAATATACACAAGAGTGGCCAGAGAATTATTAACACTCTGCGCTGCCTTACTTTCAATATGTAACCATACCGGGGAATACCTGCCATTATTGATCAATGAGTCTGCTTTGCACCACAGAGCTCTTTTACTGAGGTGTTGTGCCCCATAATAAGTGAACAGAGAAGGAAGAGCTAGTCCTCCCTGTAACTTAGGGGCAGTTAATTTGTGAAACTCTCACTTGGGAGGTTTATTCTTCCACAGAAAGTTGCTAAACATTCTCTGTAGTTTCATAAACCAGTCCCTGGGAATATAAAGACCCATCATCCCTAGCAGATATAAAAGCCTTGGCAGAACATTCATTTTCAAAATATTGCTACGTCCCCACAACGTCATTGGGAGCATACTCCACCTATTTAGGTCTGCTTGCAGAATTTGTACTAGTGCAGCCAAATTATCCTTAAACATAGAGGGGATCCCTTGGGAAATCTTTATCCCCAAACAGGTGAGGGTTTGATACTCCCAGGAGAGGCCTAAATCAGTGATACTGTTTTTAATGACCCTATAATTTAATGGAAACACTTTGGTTTTAGATAAATTAAGCTTGTAAGCTGAGACTTTAGAGAATCTATGAATTTCCCCTAAAAGAGCCAGCAAAGAGGTTTCTGGTTCCTCCAAATGTAGTAAAATATCGTCTGCATATGCCGATAAAACAAATCTCTCACCATATAATTGGATTCCTTTTAATGATGTAGATGATACCAGCATCCGAATTAGTTGCTCCAGGTAGCAGTTAAGCAAAAGAGGGGATAAGGGGCATCCTTGCAGAGTACCTTTCTCAAGCAGAAAAGCTTGGGATAGGTGTCCGTTGCACCACACCCACGCTGTGGGGGCAGTATATAGGATTTTAACCCAGGTGAGAAAGGAGGTGGGCATACCAAACTGTTTAAGAGTGGCAAACAAAAAGCACCAGGAGACCCTGTCGAATGCTTTTTCAGCATCAAGAGAAATAAGTATCGATGGGATCCCTGACTCTTTCGACCTCTCCATCAGGTGCATGAGTTTACGCATGTGATCTCCAGCTAAGCGCCCCGCCATAAATCCAACTTGGTCATTACCAATAATACTCCCTCACATAGGGGCTAGACGGTTGGCAAGGATTTTTGGCAGTATTTTAACATCCGAATTTAATAACGAAATTGGTCTATAGCTCCCAGGGCACAATAGATCTTTGTTTGGTTTAGGAATGACTCTAATTATTGCCTCTAGGAAGCTAGGATCTTTTAACCCTTGATGAAACCACAAATTATGCACGTCTGTTAGCAATGTGGAAAGTTGCAGGAGACAGGTCTTGTACAAATTATTGGACAGGCCATCTGGGCCAGGGGCTTTATTCTGGGGAAGCTGGGCAATGGCGGTTTTTACCTCCGTTAGTGTGACTAAAGCACCAAGCTGGTCTGCCATTGCTGATGATAAAGAGGGAAGGTTGGCTAAGTGGAGATAGTCAGTGATTTCTTTATCGGCTACTTGCAGGGAGTCATCGGCTGAGTAGAGATCTTTATAGAAATTCCCAAATACTGATGCAATCTCTTGGGGATGGGAAATGATACGACCATCCTGGGGAGATGTCAAACTTGAGATGAATTTAGCCATTTCAATTTGCTTTAATCTAAGTGCCAGAAGCTTCCCTGCTCATTCCCCTGACTCCAAATATCTCAATTTAGTATTATGAATGGCCAATTCTGACTTCTGTGCCATCATATCATAATAGGACGCTTGAAGACGATGTAACCTGGCCCATTCTTCTGGTGGTGATGTCTTACTAATGTTATGTTCCAGCTGCTGTACTCCTTTTAATATGGAGTCAAGCTTCAATCTATTTTTCTGAACTCGTGTAGATACCATTCGTATAAAGTTACCCCTGATGGCACACCTGAGAGCGGCCCACATTACATCGATCCTCTCCACCGACTCCAGATTCGCATCCAGAAACTTCTTGATAAAGACTTGTGTGGAAATTAGGGTCTCGGAATGCTTGAGGAATTGTGTGTTAAGGCACCAAAGGGGGCATCTCCTTGACCTAGGCCCTAAAATAAAGGATATACCAACTGGGGAGTGGTCAGAAAGTACCCTAGGGTAAATGGATGCGTCAATAATACTAAACAGGGGAAAAAGAGCTTACCAACCAATAATCTATTCTAGAAAAGGTGCCATGCGGTGGGGAGTAATATGTGAATTGTTTTTCGTCTGGGTTCAGAACTCGCCATACATCCACTACCCCCGCTCCCACCAGGAGATCTCTAAAAGCACGCTGGGCTGGTGAGAGCCCACAGTTTCTATTGTCTGAGCGGTCAATGTCAGCTCTCAAAACCAGATTCCAGTCTCCACCCAGAAAAGTCAGGATAGGTGGGTTAGATACCATTCTTGTTAACAACTTGAGTGAAAAAAGAAGGCAAGTCCATGTTCGGTCTGTAGATTGAACCGATTAGCACTGGGGTTAATGCCAACGTACCTTGTATAATGCTGTAGCGCCCTTCTGGATCATGCCATTCTTGTGATTTACTAAATGGCACATGTTTGGCTATCAGGATAATAGTACCAGCCCACTTGGTGGAATTGCCAGAGCCATACACTTGCCCCACCCATCCTCGTTTGAAAAGTGATATATCATCTCTGGGCATGTGTGTCTCTTGCAAGCAGACAATTTTTTGCTCCTACATGAGCGAGATGCTTGATAATCATACCCCTCTTTTGTTTACTCTGAGCCCCTTTTATATTCCAACTCACAAATTTGTAAGGCCCCCCCATTATCTTCAACTAGACAGTGGGTAAACTGAGGAAGTCCAAAATTTAAATGATGTACTGCGAAATACCTCCCTACTGGTCTTAGTGTGCAGAATTTCCTTAATTCCCCCCCACCCCATTGCCATATTTATGTTACAGTGAAAAGGAAGACATTGCCATCCCTTCAAAAAAAAAATGAAAACAACCCCCACAAATGAACATAGTGGTAAACTACCCAGCTCTAAAAAAGCTGACCTGCTATTACACAACGCAACATCACGATTATAAAGTCTTGCTACCTAACCCCAAGTAACTCCCCTCCTCCCTCCTTCCCCTGACCCACAATACATATACCTCTGGTGGGGGAAAACTAAACCCACGCATTTATTTACAATACTCCCTAACAGTTCACCTAATGCCCTTCATGCCCTGCAAAGAACCCTTATTAAATGCTTCCCTTCATCAGACAAGGAACATCAGGCTATTAAATGGAAGAAGTACATGACATTAAGGAAAGAAACGACAACAAGCAACACATGTTCCAGCTGTGTGGAAAAGGATTTCCAACTTCAAAACACTTTATCCAATCAACTTTAACGTCCTTAATTATTATAATAATGTGGCAAATGAGTTCTCAAGCCGTCAGACCTCGTCCCCTCCACATTCCAGGCATTATTTTCACTCAACTAAACCAGAATGCCCTTCTTTGTAGCCGGCAAATTAACAGGGTGTCCCCCCAGGAATCGACAGCTAAAACTTCTCATACATCGGATGATACAGACTAATTCGATCCTCCTTCAATCGACGAAGCTTGCTTCACTTAAAAAGGTCTGGGAAGAGTGTACAAAGCTCCTCTGTGACTTGTTTGAGTGTGTCAAATGCTACCCATCTTTACACTTAACTTGCAGGATTGTGGGGTACTTTTTCCGAAAGGGCACTCCAGCAGCAATCAAGCGAGATACCAGACGATGGAAGTCCTGCCTTTTAAGCCGAACTGAATGGGGTAGGTCTTGGGACACTCTTAATTTACTCCCCTCCCATTGAATTTCCTGTACTTCCTTGACTTTATTCATGATGTGTGCCTTATCCAAATAGTTCAGTAATTTAAAAACAAGCGGCCTAGGTGGTGCTCCTGGTAATGGAGGGGGCACAGGGAGCCGTGTGCTCTCTCGACTATATAGACACCATTATTCGGGGAGGGACCCACTATTTTTTCACAAAATTTTTGCACGAACAACACAGGGTTGGCACCTTCTTGTTTCTCTGGAAGACCGAAGATAATTAAATTATTGCACCGACTGTGCCCTTCGAGATCCTCCAACTTGTCTTCCACTTTCCGTAACTTCTGTCTTAACATGAAGGAGTCCAGTTCTGACTTGTCCCTCCACTTCTCTACTGACACCAAATGTGCATCAACATCCCCGACTTGACTGGTGAGTGAATCAAGGTTAGCCCAGATTTGCTGCACATCACTAGAAATTGCCGCAATGGACTCCTTCAAAGGCAGTATTATCTCCATAAACTTGTCTTCCGACAATGCCGTAGGAACCGCGGTGGGTAGTGCAGCTGTGGAAGCATGCACTTTAGGCCTCTTTGCAGCCTTATCTTTCTCGGGGGAAGGTGGAGGCATGTGCCGTGGAGGAGCTCTCCGCATCTCTGCATCCATTTGTATCCTCCTCCTATCACCTTCAGGGTACTTCTTCTTCACAATATTTTCAAGATCACTGGCTGGAACTTGAGATAAAAAGATGATATTGCAGGTTCTATCGGGGAGCGAGAAGAGGATGCGACCTACAGTCAAGCAGCCATCAGGTGACTCCTCCGAGTACAGCAACATGTAGGAGACATCAGGCATCGCTGACATGAAACTTACATTACTGGCACCACGAGGCAGTGGCCATCTTTGTAAGCTTGGGGTTCCTTGCCTACCTGTCTGGTTGCCATGAGGTGGTTAAAAAAATGTGACTACCACACTGTCTCTTAACTTAATCAGTGCCATGTCCCCCACAAACCCAAAAGTACCCAATGGATAGCAACATTACACATTCATTATAATATCATTTATCTGACAGTACAAAAAGTGACAGTCCATTTTAAGTGTTCAATTAGAGTTCCTGCACTTTGTTACAGTCACTCCTCATCATTCTCTTCTCCCTCCAAGGATTCTTCCTGTGAGCGTTGGACAAGGTATAATTTAATTGCCTCCAATCACTTGCCAGCCTCCAACAGGTCAGTGTATGAATAAGTTTTGCCAGCATAAGTTATTCTTTGTCATGCAGGGAATTGTAATGCATGACTTATCCAGTGTTTTAAGACCCATCTGGACAGCCTCAAAGCTCTTCCTCCACTGTCTTGTTGCATAGCTGACATCTGGGAATAGAAAAATATTGGCACCATCATGCATTTGTAACTGTCCTTGTTTTCATGATACATTTAGGAGAAGGTCTCTTACATGCTGGCCTGCTGAAACAATTGGTATAATCCTTGGTTGGTCCGAGTTTGTCAGCCACCTTCTTGGTTTAATCAGGTAGGTTTTTATAAGGAGTCCTGTTAATGAGATTCCCAAACAGTGTTCTAAGAGCTGGGTTGTGTAGGTCATTAAATCTTCTCCCTCTGCTTCTTCTTGGACTCCCAAATATCTTAGATGAGCCAATCATCCTGCATTTTCAAGCTGTTCAATTCGTAGGTGCATTAACTTAATTTCGATGATTACCCCAGTAACCACTGTTGCAAAGTTATTCGCGACCTCAGTAGCATGATTAGCTTCCTCCAAAACCTGAGCAAGTTAAGTATCCACAGCTGAGAACCAGGTATAGAGGCCATCCACTTTCTTGACAAGATTTTTTATTGCTTATAAAAGAGCAGCGTTTGATGGTTCTGCTCCCGTCGTCACCACTTGGCTCGAGTCACTCACCTCAGCCTTTTCTGACGGCTTCCCTTGGTTGCCCCTGCCAGCCTCCTGTTGTGCAGTTTGTTTCAATTTTCCCATCTTCTAAATGGACAGATTTGGCATTGCTCAAATCAGGGTACTGAGCTCTTTCAAATATCATATGTTTCACAAGTCTCCATTATCTTTTTCCCATTTAGTTTGCTAATGATCGCAGGAAGTAACAGCGCTCCTGTTTAGAACATCCTTCTCCATTAGCTGTTAGCCACTCCCCCCCACACCCATTAACAATAGATTGTGACCCAGCTGTGCCATTTTCTGAGGCCATCAGGTTCATGTATTCTTGTAGTCCATCCTAGTTGTCCAGTGCAGGAGGAATTAGATCCCCCTGAGCAGCAGAAACCATCCTGGGAAGACCAACACTGCACCGCCTCCTCTGTGTTGTCTTTATTAAAACATCCTGGTCTATTCCATCAGATCAGCTGTGAGCAGTTCAAGGGCAGTTTTAAAAAACATGTCCCTGCCCTTCACAGAGGTTACACATGTTATAGTTTCCACATTGTGTACTGATGTGGTCAAATTCCCCACACAGGACACAGCGCAATTTATTGCAGACACTGGACAAATGGGTAGGGGCTCCACATTTATAACAGGCCTTAGTTTGGCTGGCATAAAAACATACTCTTCTGTCCCTCCCCCCAAAAAAGGTATTGGGTAAATGGAGTGTTCCATTCTCAGTCTTTTTTAATTTCACATGAAATCTCCACCTACCAGTCCAGAAACCTTCAGAATCAATCAGAGCCTCTGGGGAACTCAGTACTTCACTCCATTGCTGTAGCCAATGTAAGACATCCCCAACATGCACACTCTCATTGTGGAACATGATGATGACATGCTTCACCAAAGGTTTAGTCAGCGGAATGACTGTGAAAGACACCCAGAGGAGTGAAAATTTGGATTGATTGTATTTAAACCAAAATCTCTCAAGATGTTGGGGACGGTTAAAACTAATATCAAAATTATCCTCTCCAGACACATGAATCAGTGCATAGACATCTGCTGGCCCAAAATTCATGTAGTCCTTTAAAAGGTTTCTGCCTACATACAACCTATCTGGCCTTGATTACAATCCACCTCTATATCTGATCCACACAGTATTTCTATGTGGTACAGATTCCATTCTATTTTTAAATAAATTGGCAAAACTTTTATTTGACAGAGAGGGGTGAAGGGTCCTTACAGAATCATTCCTTTCATCCTCCGATCCTGCTTGTGAAGCCTCTTACCCAGTAACAGTGTTGATATTCAGAGGGTTTGTGGAATGAAAAATGTTACCATCAGCATTACATGTGTCTGTAATATCAGTGGCTACAGGAGGTTCCCTGTTTCCCATTCAAACAAGCAGTCAATTGAGCCATAATTCCCCCAGTAGTCATAGCATCATGCTCCAAAACCCCTCCAACAATCATTTCTCCTGATAGATAACTTAAACCAATACCTGGTTTACCGTCATTGTGTCCTTTAGAGTTATTGCAGGCATCATCGACACACTGTCACAGTGTAACCTCAAAACTGCGGACAAATCCTTTGATGTCCCAGCCTCATTGCTTGAAGACACTGCAGTGCATAAGACAGCTGCATCTTGATCCACCTCTAGGATCCATTGACCATTTTCCAATTGTCACCATCCTGCATTTCTTAGCACGTATTCCGGAGACCATTTTGTGACTCAATATTGGTGCACAGTTAATCCAAAAGCTGTTTCCACCCTGTCCCTTGCTGTTGGTGGCTTCCTTTGATCTGCATCACTCAGCTGCTGATCAAGTACAACAGGGTTCATCTTTCCAATCATCTCCGGTACCCTCCTTGTGATGTGAGGCTGTCCCGGAACCGCAACCTTTTTAACTACTGATGAGAAAACCTAGGAGAATGTCTTCCTGCATAGCCTCTTTCTGCAACTGGAATCTCTCTTTATCCTGGGCAAGGAGTTCATCAAACATTTGGCACTGAGACAACCGCTCCATCTCCAAACTGTCTTCTGCAGTCACAAGAACCAAACCAGTAATTTCCAAAACCTCAGGAAAAGGTAATGAGCTCTGAGCAGGAAGTATACCTTCCAAGTTCCGTTGTCCCATTTCTTCATCCTCCTGAGTAACACCTGCTAGGTGGGAGGGTGACTCCACAGCCTGCCACAGCTTTTTCACTTCTGCAGCCACTGTCTCCTCCATCCTGAGAATGAGCCAACAGTGCCCCCTTTCAAGAGTAGGGGTAATTTTTTATTATAACTTCAAATCAAGATCAAATGAAAATACAGACATATTGAATTTATATCAAATTAATATACAAAATTAAAATAAAAGGAAATTTAATAAGTATTTTAATCATATCCATTTCCCATACTCTTACATATTCAAAGAAGAGAAATTGTTCTTGTTTATACTTTCCAAAAAGAACAAAAATAATAATATACAAACAGGTTAACCACCATAGCTTAATCCAGAAAGTAAAAGGGAAATTTTACCCAAATGTTGTTTTAACCACACTGAAATGCTGTCTACCATTTATTATACATTTCTATTGAATAAACTGTCTTTTCTTGTTCCTGTATTTCCTAAATACCATACAAGGTGGTTTGCACAAGTTGGTCTGGGGTCATCTCTAGCTGTTGTAACATATATCTACATCTGGCCTGCCTTATCCAGCACTTTAGACAAGCCAAAATTACCCATATTGAACTGGGATCATATGCCGAAATTCTTGTATTTAAAATGTCTAGAAGCAATGTATCAGGAGAGATGTTTTGAATAAAGGATGTGTTCCACCTTTGTCATAAAATTGTCCAAAATGTTTGAATAAAGGGGCAATCAAAGTAAAAGTGTTCCATTGTTTCTAATAAGCTATGACAAGTGGGTCTAGGGCACTAAAGTTCTTCAATTGTTTTGTGTCTTAAATTATTTTTCAATTCAATGTACAGTACCATGTGAAACAAGCCAAACAACATCCCACATCTTAGCAGGGGTCCAGATGTTAGTAAGCATATGGCTGGTAAATTCTCTGTCTCAAAGAGAGGTCTTTACAATAATAAAGAAGATTCTTGGTAATATTGTGTCATAATAGTATTATAATACTGTTTCTTATTAGTTGTCAAAATAAGTGATTTAGGGATCTGTCATTGTTTTAATTTACCAAAGATGTCTTGAAAATATGATGGTATTCTAGATAGTCATTTTTGTTTGGGTATTGGGGCATTCAATGTCCAATTTTCAGTGACACAATGAATTTGATCTAGTACCCAAGGGGTCTAGATGTTATTATATTGCAACAGTATAGGTTTAATGTTGCTATAAATAAATATACTAAAAAAGAAAACTAAAGGATTTACCATGTTCAGTCTGCCTTTAGCTATTTCTCAATATGCTTTGCATCTTTTGACCAGATTTAGCCAGTTCCCCCGATACAGGTTAAAAAAAAAAAAGGAGTCTAGTCTCCAATGCCTTTGGCAGTGGGAAGACATAACTGATGTGTAAGATCATGGATATTAAATATGTCTTTACCATGAATATCTGTCTTTTGTTGGGTTTTTTTGTTTTGTTTTTTTGCTCATTTGCCATCTATTCCATGGAGCAATATGGTCTAAGGCAATTTTTATTAAATGGTCCCAGTTAAATTGTACCAAGTCTCCAGATCCAAAGACCCTCCCCCCCAAAATTTTTACTTTTCCTATGTGATAAGGATACCTATTATTTTTTCCCCAGTTTGGTGTAAAGCTCCTATGTTTATACAATTACTTTTTGAAAGTTTATGGATGGTCCTGTCAAATGGGAAAAGGTTTGGAGCATGCTAAATGCATGTGTTCCTCATTGACCATCCCCTAAGACTAAACAAAGTTGCATTGGCAAGAGTCTTTTAATTTCCATATCAAGGCTATCCAAGGAAAGACCCATGATCAGGGGAGACAAATTCAATGCTCTAATTAGTGGATCAAAGGTAATAGTGTAAAGGAGGTGACTCAGTGGACAACCTTGTCTCACTCCATTAAGAACTGGGCACTTATGGTCTATCCAGCCATTGATATAAGGAGAGACTAAGGCATGTTTATAACATAAATGAATTCATGCAACGAAAGTATCAGGAATACCATATGCTTTTAAACACTGCCATAAATATCCATGTGATATGTTATCAAAGGCCTTAGTTTGATCCAGGCTAAGAAGAAGCCCTGATATTTCTTCATTTTCTCCTTTTTCTAGTATTTCTCGAACTATTATTAGTGCCTCAGTAATTTTCCTCCCTGTTATGGAACATACTTGAGAGGGATGTATAATAGTCTCCAAAATTCCTGCCAGCCTGTTACTTAGAATTTTTGTCAGGATTTTAAAATCTACATTTAAAAGGATTATTGGTCTCCAATTCTGTAACATTTCTGTGTCTTCCTGTTTGTGTAATAAAACCAATAATCCCTCATACAGTACATATCCTCTGGAATACTCGCTACCTATAAAAAAATGGTTATAAAGTTGTGTTAATTCTTGCCGTAAAAAAGGAAAAAGAAATTTATAAAACTCACTAGATAATCCATCTAAGCCTGGAGCAGTCTCTGTTTTAAGATTTTTAATTACTGTATCTACTGTATTTCTAATGGGATAACAGGTGTAGTTAAAAGCCGGGCTTGGTGTGATGATAACATGAGTAAGTTCCGGTCTTTAAGCCGTTGAGATACTTCCAGATTTTCCACAAAGTGTTTCCCAAAAATGTATCACTATAATTTTCTATTTCTGTTAAAATTTGTTGTTTTCCTTTAACCATAATCCCTTGATTTGTCTGTAAGCTGTTAATAGTTTTTATTTTCCTACGAGTGGCACAGTTTTCTTAAGGATTTGTTCGGTAAAATTTCCCTTGTGTTTTGAATCTTTGTTTAGTTTCTAAAGACAAAGACTTTAATCTGTTATATTGCAGTCGTGCCATTTCTTGTTTCATGGCTGCAATTTGGCTTGAGAAATCACATGATGAATTCTCTTGAAGGGAAAAGAGACAATAAAGATGGGAATGCAATGAATTATATTTGTGTGTTTTTCTGATCCATTTAATTTTCCTGTTAGTTTTAAGTATGTTATAAAATCAAATTTACTACCTGTCCACAATTGTAAGGGGGAATCATACAAACAAAAACACTGATTTTCAGGCCTCTATAACATGTTGCAAACCTTTTTTTATTTCACTATGCTCCAAGAGGATAGCGTTAAATTTCCAATATCCTTTACCTGGTGTGAAGTTTGGTGGATTAGCCAGAGTGGCACTTAATAAACCATGATCTGCAGTAGCTATGGGCATTACCCATGTACAGTGGTGGTCATACAAAAGTTTAGCAGTACTGAGATATACTTTGAGGTACCACTGAGGTACTCAAGTTCAATTTGCATTAACTGTAATGTGATGCTGCCTCAGTACCACCGAGGTATACCTCATGGTATACCTCAGTACTAATAAACTTTTGTATGATCACCACTGTATTTTGTACCAGTAAGTATGGAGAAATAAACCAATAATCTATATTTGTGGACAATGAAGCACAAAAATATGTACGGGGTTGGGTTGGAGAAATAGAATGAAATGTATCTACTAGTCCTGTATGTGTAAGTAAATTTTTTAAAAAGGTTGCATCACAAAATGTTTTTTTTTAAGTTGTTGTTTTAACCCTTGCTGTGCCATGGACTGGTATAGCAGTCCAGAATTCCTATGCGTTCTGATTCTGTTGGCAGCCTGAGGGTTAAGACCCATATCCTTGTGGAGATGGCTACAATTAAAATCTCCACCCCAGAGAATATGTTTTGATGTAAAAAGATAGGGTTAAATAAGTTTTAATAAATTTATTCTGCTAGCCTTAGTCTGAGGTGCATACAAATTAATTAATCTGTAACCTTGTTATCTAATGTAATATCCAACAGTAGCACTCTACCTGGGCTGATGTCTACTATATGAATTCTTTTTATCATTGGGTTGTTTATACGAATACCTATTCCACAAAAAAGATCAGTCCTTATGGACCAGTAGGTCGATCCCCATATCCGGTCTGTGTTAGTTTTCTGTATATCTGCTACAGAATGTAACCTAGTATTCTGAAAGAATACAATATCATAAATACAATTAGAAAATAGAGTAAAGGTACTTTTTCTCTTCCATTCAGATTTTAAAGTATTCACAATTAGAGAGGCTATCTTAATTTCATACTGTAGTTGTCCATGGACATATGTAGTTACAGGGAAAGAAAAAAGGGAGGAATAGATATATCATGTCACTTTCTTTGTTCTCAATCTAGTCCCATAGCGTCGTCTTTTGGGTTTTTCCTTTTCAACAGGTTTGTGTTTTTCAGTATCTGAAGGGATTTCCTTTGACATGGAGTACGTGCAGGCAGTATCTGATTCATCATCCACGTCCATCTTACTCCATTGTAATGTTCCAAATTTGTTTTGTAAAAGTATCTGGTCTGACTGTGATGTTTTAGTAGCTTTAGCTGCACTTTTCCCTTTTTGTACTGGTTGGAAATCATCCTGTTGTGGTGGAGGGGGCGGCATGCCAGTGTTCTCAGAAGTGACTTCCATAGCCACAGCTGAAATGCCAGGTACATTCTGTTGTAAGTCGGTTGAGACAGAAACCTGTGTAGTATTCCAATGTTTTGTTTCTTCCTGGTCTGTAAAGTCAGGTATTTTCTGTATAATGTTTGACGTGGGAATTATTACCTGTGTATGCGAGGTAGGATATGTGGAAATATACAGTAGACTTTGACTTTGACATCAGATAAGGATGCTTGGCCCACCTAGTCTACCCATATGTATTGTATCAGGTGTTTCAGGCCTAGCTTGGGGGAGGATGGGGCATGCTGTAGATTCTGTGTAATCTGCACTGGAGGTACTGTGCACCACCCATGGGCATGTTGAAATTGTGACCTGATTCTTCACATAGGTTACACATTCATGTCTCAATAAAATTAAATCCTGAATGTCCTGTGGCTCCACATTGTAAACATTTTTGAACTTCACAATTGTTGCTAATATGTCTACGTGAGCCACATTTGTAACATGACCTAGGCTGGCCCTGGTAGAAAAGGATCCCTTTATCCCTTCTGATATAAAAGCAGTTGGGGAGGTGAGAAATACTAGCATTTGTCTCTTTTAATTTTATTCTCAATTTCCAATCCCTTGTCCAGAACCCTTCTCAATCTATGAGGGGGTCTGGAGTGCCTTGGATTTCACAGCATTTCTCCAACCAAAATAAGACACCTGAAATGTTCACTACTTCATTTCTAAACAAAATAGTGATGTTCTTAAAGGTTAATTTTGTCAAAGGGATCACTTAAAAGGATGACCATAAATGGGGTATTCTTTTGGGCTGAAAATTGGGTCCAAAATCTATCCAAAAGACTCTCTGTCCAAAGACTGATATCATAGGTAGCCTCCACAGATGTGTGAATAAGGGCGTATACATCTTTAGGGACAAAGCCCAGAGCTTCCTTCATCAGTGTTTTACCTACATAAAACCGGTCAGCTGGGACCTCTAAGCCTCCCAAATATCTCAATGGTATAGCATGTCTCCTTTTTGCCATTTCAATTGTTTTTTTTTAATAGGCTTGCATATGTGGGGGTCGATCTAGGAAGTTCTGTATTCAAATTATTATTGTTTTCCCCACTTCCCTGTGTTTTTTCAGTGTTAATCTGCTCCTGACAGTTACCCTATCCAGTTCTGACTTCTGTTTCAACAAACAATTCTCCTGTATTAGTAATCAGGGAAAAGAGGGTGTACTTGCTTGTTGTGAGCTGTGCTAGTGGCTGGTGGCATGCTTTGCTCTTGAGTCGTTTTGTCCTCTAATCTGTCCCACTCTTCTGTAGCTTTTGGGGAACCTGGAATGGGTATTTGTGAATCAGGAATCCAGTTCTCTGCCAAGTTCTGTATCCATCCTATTCCTTCCTGTGCAGCTTCAGGTGTCCATCTTGTATCAAGTGTTGTTTCTTTTCTGGATGAAACCAAGTTCAAATCTGGGTGCTGGAGAGAAGTCCTTAACTGAAAGACTTTGTTATGTTTTTGTCCCACTGTTTCTGGTGAGTGGCTAGTTAGTCTTTTCCATTTTTTCTCTTCTTCTAGCTTTGTTTTATCCATAAGATATTGTGCTTCCAGTTCTTGCATTTTTTCAAGCAGTTGTTGTTTTTTCTTTTGCATATTCTCCTATAGAATTCTTTCTTTATTCTGTGCATCTCCTGTGTCTATCCTGGCATCATTAATATCCTCATATACATTCTTATTCTGTGAGTTTGTAGTATTATGTTGTATATTTTGTTTTTCCATTGTTGAGTTCCATGAAGATGGCATGTGCATTGCACCTACGATGCCTTCAGCACCTTGTGGTTGGATGCTTACTCCCAGTTACAACTGAATAGGATCCTCCATCATTCTGCAGAGAGACAGCGCTCCCTGTAGAAAGAGTAGGAGAATTTCCCCGGTGTCCTGGCCAGATTTCCCCCATTCACTAAAAATAGCACCAGCAGCTTAATCTGGTTCTATGTCAGTTGGTTTACATCTGTATCCCTCCCTTCCCGGGAGAAGGCTGAAAAGAGGTAGAATTGCCTAGTCCTCCTTTCCCAGCTAACAAAAACTTAAAATAGATAGATAGATAGATAGATAGATAGATAGATAGATAGATGATAATGGATTTTGAAAATAACAATGTAGTAAAGCATACAAAAATTCCCTGTGGTAATACCATCACTTTTAAGTGACAATACTATCGCTCGGAGCCTGTAACACTACTGTTTGGAGCACTGGACGACAGTATTAGCAGAAAAACTGAAGAACACAAGCGCAGGATTCTCATACACAGACCTGCCAGTTTCTGTGAATGTCATGACGTTTTTCAAACTGCACTTCCTGATTTGCCCATTTTTGTCTGTGGGTGGGCAGAACACTGATGGAAACATAGCGGTGGTTTCTAGCTTACCATGACAAATTCGTCCATTTTGCTCCTTTGCTGATACTGTTTTTTTGTTGTTGTTGTATGTTTAAAGAAACCTCTCCATTCACTGAGCCCTACAAACAACAAAATGATAGGACTGCCTACCAAACATGCTCACTGGAGGCACTAGCACAACTTGAGAGAAACTGGGGGAGATGTGGAGACCGAGTGTTGAGGGGAGTGGAGACAGACTGAACGAGACTTCAGTGCAGCAGCCAGCCAGCCTCAAAACATGCCACAAACAAGCAGCTGCAGAATTTCAAACTCAGATCCATATATTACAAAAAATTAAAAATAGGCGAGTGTGTATCACTCAGTAGTAAAACCATCTCAAGGTTCTGAGGACAAGAGAACCTCTCAAGCTTCACTCTTGAGGTTCCTATGTCCCCAGAACCTCTTGATGGTTTTATTACCTTGTAATCCACACTCACCTATTCATTATTCTATATACTGTATATATATATGTGTAGGAGTGCAGTAGCACCACTATAGTTAGGGGCTGAGCAGGAGTTTCTATGTTAAACCTCAAATTCTGGACTTTAATCTCTGCATCTGTTCAATTGAGTTGCACAAAAGTTTGCATGTGTGGTCTTTTGAGGTAGATCTCTTGACCTGGCAAGTTGTGTTCAAGTCAAATGTGCAAATTCCGAGATTTGGATAATGAAAAATCACTGTTTTTTACTGTTTTTTTTCTCATCACCTTGTGCACAAATGAACTGGAATTTTGGTCTGCAATTTTTCAGGGTGGAAAGGGCTTGCCCTACAGATGTGCCTTTCACTGGTTTGATGAAAAAATATTAATCAATTTGAAAGTTATTCAGTTTTTAAATTTTGGGTTCTGAGCATGCTCAGTATGGTCTTTTTGATAGAAGTCTGGATCGAAAAAAGAATTTGATCTGAACAAAAAAGGATCCTTTTTCATTTTGGGCCAATCTTTTTTCATGAGGGAAAACCTCCTTTTTCATTTGCTGCCATCTTGTTTTCTGTTTTTTAACAACAACAAAAATTCAACCCTTCCCGCCTTCTGAAAATGGCAAACCACAGAGAGACCAAAACATATATCTTGCCCTTCCTAGATTCTGCATTTTACTGTTGGAGAAATTACCCAAAAATGTTATTATTTTAACATTTAAAATCCTTTTTCCTCACTCACTTCCTCTTTTTTCATTGGGGCTTTTTCATTCAAATGAAAAGGGTCTTGTGTGAGAAAAAGGATGCTGAGCTGCAGTTGACAACTTTTACCCCACTTATTCAGTATGGATGTTTTAGCCAGCTCCAGGTCAGTCATCATAGGATTTATTATTTATTGGTTTCTGTGTATGGTAAACTGGGCTGCGTGCATTTTCTGCACTCACCAGGGAACACTTATTGATGCAGAAAGTTTGCCAGTCAACTAAACATGTCCACAAACCAGATTAATTACCAGATGTGATAAAAACTGATTTACAGTCTTTGAAAGGCTATATATGTTTTGAGTTAATAGTTTCATAATAAAGTTCACCAAGTACTTATTCGTGAATGATGTAGCCAAATCCCAAAGTTTTACATTTGAACAAAGCAGTTCATGTGCTTCCCATAGCTTGATGGTGTTAATAATGCCATTGCATAAGTAGAAAGTTTTAAACTCAGCATATATGCTCTGTAAATGACTTACAAATTACATTTACAGTGAAGGAAATTACAAGAAACAAATGCTCCAGCCAGCTGACTGTAGAAATCAGAGCACGGTGATTTCTATAGGGATATATATGTTTGCAAAACCACCAGTTGCTTTCTGCTTCAGTCTTTAGGTTTGCCATTCCTGCAAAGCAAGTTCAATCCAAGAAATCACTCTTATGCCCCACCCATCCAAAAGGCACATTAACCAGGGTGCTGTTATTTCTACAGTGAAACCTTTTTGGGTTATTTCTGTTTCATACAGCATGTACTTATCATGGTGCCGCCACTCTACAAGTAGTATATTGCTTCACACATGTTCCCCTTGATTTTTTCTCCTTTGCTCAATGCATATATTAATACATAGATAATGACAGCAGAAAAAGACCAAAGGTCCATCTAGTCTGCCTAGGCTTCCCTATCTGCCCCAGGACCTACTGTCCATACAGAGCACCATCTGCTCCCCTCCTTAATGCTACTGACCTGAGCAACAACCAAGCCCTTCACTCCATCCCAGCCATGCCTGAAACCATTTATGGTATTGGTGCCCACCACCTCCACTGGCAGATTGTTTTACAGCTTCACCACCCTTTCCATAAAATAGAGTTTCCTCAAATCCATGTTAAACCTTAATCACTGCAGTTTCAACTCATTACCTCGGGTTCTTGCTTGTCAAAACATGTGTGTCTACAGTCCTTGATCAGCTCCCACTGCATCTTTACCGGATTTGGGATCCCCTCCCAAATAAAACATCATTATACAGTGGGAAGGGAGCTGCATTGTTTGGGGGTGTTTCTAAAGTTCAGGGAGTATACTGTAAGAGTAGGTCAAGGATTTGAAACAAAACAACTGTGGGTATAGTAACACCATTAGCATGTATTTCAGTTTTACTAAGAAAGGAGCAGATAAAACAACCAGCAACATTAATGAATTTTAGAAAATGTAAGCAATTAGAAAATATGGGTTTTCAACTAGAAATAATATAATGCAAAAAGGGCTGACAGTGACCCCTTTAAAATAAAAATTAAGGGAAAAAATAGAGTCCCTGTTCTTTATCCATCTTGATCATTAATAAGGGTCAATTTTTATTCTTCCTGGCACTGGGTGTGCAAAAAGGATTGTCACCATTATCAATGGCTACTGTAAAATCAATGTGGCTAACATTTCTAGGCTCCCTTTCACCACTGTGGCTAAGATATGATGATGAATGTAACTGAATGTGGCTGTCAGTTGCGCCACACCACAGCAGGCCAACACTGTCACATCCATCAGTATGTTTGGCCAGTTGGTGCAATGCAGCAGAGCAATTTTTTTTTCTTCACAAAAATCATGAGCAAAGCCTATTAGAGAGTGTAAGTTCACTCACTGCCCCTTGAGAACATATCTGTCAGTTCAGTTCTGGCACCAAATGTGAAGGATGTTTGGGTCACAGAGACAGGAAAGCAGCATCAGACCATGTTTGTAGAGTGGCTAATTCAGTTCACAGCTGGTTAAAATACTGGGTGCATTTTAGCCACTGGCTAATTTTTAGCCCCTAGCATTTAAAATGCAATAAAATGCCTGATCTCCAGGCGATGCTAACTGAGGGAGCAGTGGATGTGGCAGCGGTCACTGAGACTTGGGCCACTGCAGGACATGACTGGGACCTGAACCTGGAGGGTTACACTATGTTCAGGAACGACAGGGGGGAGGGAAGGGGAAGAGGGGTAGCAATGATAGTCAAAAACTGCATTGGCACAGGGGGAGTAGAGGAGGCAGAGGGAACCATGGAGGTGATTTGGGTCACCTTGATAACAAGGGGGGCAAGAGAGTAAAAATATGAGTGGTGTATAGACCCCCTGCCCTGGCGGAGGAGCTGGAGGACAGTCTGGTGGCAGATGTTGGGAGACACTACAGACTGGG
The DNA here is from genome assembly GCA_016271365.2 of Neoceratodus forsteri. Lineage (NCBI taxonomy): Eukaryota > Metazoa > Chordata > Ceratodontiformes > Ceratodontidae > Neoceratodus > Neoceratodus forsteri. Next base: position 960,727,410 of record CM028132.1, on the reverse strand, counting down.
CAGAGGAACGGTGGTGGTGTTGGGGACTAAACATGCCAGGAACAGACTAGGAGACTATGACATCCTCTGTGACCAAGGAACAGAGGTTGTTGGATGTCTTTCAAGATGCTCCTAACTCAGCAGGTGAGGGAACCACCAGGAGGCGTGGTACTGGATGTGGTCCTGGCAGACAGTGACCAGATTGGGGCCTGGAGGTAAGGGACCCATTGGCGGGAGTGACCATGCTATGGTCTGGTTCTGCCTGGACCTAGAGGGCAGAAGGCTGCACAAAGACGGAAGTAACCAACTTCAGGGGGCGGATTTTAAGGAAATGGGAAGGATCCTTAAGGAGCATTTGGATGGGATTGGGTCAGACATGGACACTGATAGTAGGTGGGAAATCTCAGGAGAGGGGTGCAGGATGCTACCAGCACCTGTGCAAGAGTAAGACGAAAATGCGGTAGGGCCCAAAAACCCTGCTGGTGGACCAGGGAGGTCCAGGAGGTGGTGCGGGGAAAGAAGGCAGCCTAGAAGCAATTCAAGTGCTCAAGGAGTGAAAGGGATCGAGGGGAGTACGAGCTGATGGCTAGAAGGGCCACTAGGGTGATGAGGGCGACTAAGGCAAGGAAGGAGCAGAACCTGGCCAGGGAAATTAGGAGAGGGAACAAGGGGTTCTTTAGATACATTGGGGAAAAATTAAGGGTGAAGGGGCAGATTAGCAGGATTAAATCAGGGGAGAGATGGGCACAAGACCTGGGGGAGCAGGCTGAGGTACTAAATGAGTACTTCACCTCAGTTTTCACCAAGGAAAATGGGGTGCTGCATCACACATGGGAGGAGACAGAGATATTGAGGGGGGGACCTCACTGATCGGCGGGTCTGGGAGAGGGGAGGCATCACTGGCGGGAGGGGGAGGGCTACAGGAGAAGAGGCACGGAAGTGGAATCACAGCAGAGAGAGTGGGAGGAAGCCCTCAGTCTCTTTAAGATGGAGAAAGCACGGGGCCAGATAAATTACATCCCAGAGTGCTGAAGGAACTTGAGGATGTCCTGGCAACCCATGGAGCTTTTCACCATCTCTCTGAGGACAGGATGGGTGCCCCAGGACTGGAAGGTGGTATATAGTGCCTATCCACAAGGGGGAACATGGGGAGGTGGCAGGGAACTACAGGCCTGTCAGCCTGACATCGGTGGTGGGCAAGGTGATGGAGGGCATTGTCAAGGAGACGCTGGGGGGACCTGGATAAGTCAGGGTGCCTGGATGATAGACAGCATGGATTCATCCCGGGAAATCTGTGTCAGACAAACCTGGTGGAGTTCCATGACTGGGTGACGAAAAGCCTGGACCTGGTAGACCAGTGGACGCCTCTTTCTAGACTTCAGCAAGACATTTGACTCTGTTCCTCATGCGGGCCTGTTGGATAAGCTGGGAGAAATAGGGGTGGGGAACCAGATGATCGTATGGATAGGCAATTGGCTCCAGGACTGGACCCAGAGGGTCATAGTTGGCGGGATAGTCTCATCCCCAAGGAGGGTCATTAGTGGGGTCCCACAGGGATCAGTCCTTGGGCTCCTTCTGTTCAACACCTACATCTCTGACTTAAGAACAGGAATCAGGAGTGAGATGAGTCTCTTTGCGGATGACTTGAAACTGGGGGCGGTGATGGATGGGGAGGAGGGGAGGGTGGCCCTACAGGGGGACCTGGAGGCTCTGGAAAGATGGTCTAGAAAGTGGAAGCTGAGGTTCAATGCAGGGAAATGCAAGGTACTCCACCTTGGGGCCAGAAACCCGGGCCAAGTGTACACCCTGGGGAATGCTACAAGTCTCGATGGCTGAAAGGGACCTGGGGGTGGTAGTGGATGTCAAGATGAACAACCTGAGACTTGTAGGAGGACAGCAGCCAAGGCCAACAGGATGCTGGGATGCATCGCTAGGGATCACCTCCAGAAGGAGGGAAGTGATACTCCCTCTGTATAACTGCTCGGTGAGGCCGCACCTTGAGTACTGCGTGCAGTTTTGGAGGCCACACTTAAAGAGGGACATTAACCTCCTGAAGAGAGTCCAGAGGAGGGCAACCAAAATGATTTGGGGCTTGGGGGACAGGACCTATGAGGAGAGCCTCGAAGAGTTAAATATGTACACATTGGAAGAGAGAAGAGACCGGGGGGACATGATAGAGGTCTTCAGGTACATGAAGAGGGTAAATAGGGGAGGAACAGTCAGGGTGCTTCGAAGGAAGGAGGAGGGGGCCACTAGAGGGCATGGGTGGAAGCTGGAGGGGGGAAGATTCAGGGGAGAAAGAAGGAGGTGCTACTTACTGAGAGGGTGGTGGAGCCATGGAATGTACTGCCTAGGGGCTGGTGGAGGCAGAGAGTGGAGGGGTTCAAGAGGGGGTGAGACAGGTACAGGGGAAGGGTTCTGGAAGCAAAATCCAATGCAGCAAGAATATCCAGAACCGGGAATGAAGAAGCCAGAGGAGGCGAGGGGGGCAGCAAGGTCAGCACCCAGGGTGGGGGCTGACCAAACGAGCAGACACGAAAGACCGTTAGGCCTATTCTGCTGGCATTTTAGTATGTTAGTATTTACTCAGCTGGCATGAAGCAGCACTGAACTATTTGCTGGATGTGTAAGGGAAATATTTTGTACCCCTTCCCACATCATATTCTTTTATGCTTTAGACCTGGACAATAGCAATTTATATTGGTTCTTACTCCTTATCACTGCCCTTTGTAGGAATAAGGGCCCTAGAGAAAATTAGATACATATATGCATGGAGGATAACTAAATGACCATTTTACATTATTATGAGACAACTATATATGGATGTATAATGTATCCTGTTGTTTCAGAATGCCTAGTAATAACTTCCAAGTATTAGAGAAAATAGCTTTGGAAACAGGAAAATAATAAGCTCTTATCAGTTTTTTATACCTACAGTGTTGTGTAGAGGCATGACATCAGACTGTACATGGCTGACAGGTATCCAGGCTTCCCTCTGCACTCTGTCCTCAAGAAAATACATGTGACCAGCTGTCACTGAGCTTGCAACACCTAGCTGTCTCAACTCCTCTATTCTGTATTTCCCATTTGATTATTGTGTCTGTGGAGCATAGTACAACATGAATTATGTGTGACACACAGTTTACAGTATCAGTGTTGTTCATATTAATAATTTTACACTGTAGCCATTTGAATCACATGACCAGTCATACATAGAAACATAGAAACTGACGGCAGATAATGACTGCTGAACCCATCTAGTCTGCCCATATTTAATTATGTTCACTTTTACTGCAGATCCAACTTGATCTACAGCACTGTCTCTTCCACCTCCTTCCATCCTCCAAACCAGAAGTTAATTGTTTGAACAGAATTGCAGTCACATTACAAGTGATTTTCCCAAAATGAATTAACAAAAAAACAAGGTCGCAAATTGTAAAGAGCATCCTTGGCTATCTGTCATTACCATGTAGACAATGTCTGGATTGTCAAAAATAAAATAAAACAAAAATAAATCAAATCCCATATTGTAACTTACTCAACATTGGTATACAGCTGGGTACCATCATAATACAGTAACTTCATACAGTATGTACCTGTCATGGTGTCACAACTCTATGAGTAGTATGTATATTCTTCACACATGTTCCCCTTGATTTTTTCTGTCTTGCTCAATGCATATGTTATTACTGATTTGATTATCATGTCTGTGTAGAATAGTACAACATGAGTTATTTGTAACACACAGTTTACAGTATTGGCAATGTGCATGTTAATAATTTTGCACTGTATCCATTTGAATCACATAACCTGTCATACATAGAAACAAATGGCAGATAATGACCGCTGGGCTCATCTAGTCTGCCCCTTTTAATTATGATCAGTTTTGCTGGAGATCAAACTTGATCTACATCACTTTCTCTTCCATTCCCTTCTTTCCTCCAAGGGTTCCTTTGTGCCAATCCAAGACATTTTTTAAACCCACCACTGGTTTCACCCCACTGCCTCCCATGGAAGACTATTCTAGGAATCCACCACCCTTTCTGTGAAGAAGTACTTCCTTACATCTCTCCTGAGTCTACCTCCTTCCAGCTTCATATCATGACCCCTTGTTCTACAGCACCTTTTTCTCTTAAACATACCTTCCTTCTGTACCTTATTGACCCCCATGAGGTATTTAAAGGGCTCCATCATATCCCAACTTTCCCTCCTCTCCTCACATAGGGCTTCTGATGCAGACATTGCACCATTCTGACATCCCTCAGCTTTCTTCAGTTCCATGTCATAATGGTGATTGAAAAAAAGCGATCATCATTAGAGCAAGTGTACATCACTGAAAAGCACAGCAGTGATGTACACTTGGGGAAACATCACATTCAGCAACTGAAAATAGGATTTATGTGAGGGGGCTGAACCCCCCTGCATTCCCCCATGGGGGATTTGCCACCCGCATCCACCCTGATTTAATATAACCAACTCCAGTGGGGTGCATGTCGGGGAAGGGGAGACAATCTGAAAAAAAAAATCACAGCACAAGCAACAAAATGTTTCACATTCCCTAGGCCCAAACCCAGCACCTGTTGCACTGAAGCTAGCCACCCTCACCATCACACCATATGGCTAGCTCAGCGGCAGCAGGCCACACTACCCCAGACAAACCAAACTCCCTATACCTGCCCTTCCAGTCTCCCTCATAACCCTCTCTCATTCATCTCTACCTTCGCCTTTACATTCCGTCACTTCCCTTACACAGTAGCACTGTAAATGAGTTGCTCTTTTGACAGTCATTATTCTCACTGGATACCACTTTTTCCTTTTCCATTTATTCCTCCTTCCTCACCTTTCTTCTTTGACTGCTCCTTTTCCTCCCTTCCTCCTTTGCTAACCCCCTGCTTGAGATCTCCCTATTCTCTGTCTCAACCTGTGGTGGCCCACTTTCTGCCTCCACCATTTCTTCCATCACCCTCCTCAGCTACTTTAAATGTCCATCAAAGTAACATTTAAACCATGCACTGAGGACTATGGTTCCCTCCTTAAAGAAAGCTGGCCATCACCTCAGTAAAGGCTGTTATCCCTTCAAGGTTGGCCCTCAGTCCCCACTGTAGCCATACATCTCCTCTCCTCTCCTCTCTGCACCACTTCTTCTACCATAACTTGAGAGCCTTGACATGGAGCTCCCTCTCCTTCCAAACATAGTACAAGACACACTCACCACTCACATTTTAAACACATGGGAAACATAGAATCAACCAGATAAATGATCTAACATTACTGAAAATGAAATTTACATACAAAACTGACTACAGCAATTCATCTTTACATTTAAGCCCATGAAAGACCCTTATCAAGTTACTGTATTATCAGCCATAGTGGCTCTGACCAGAGTTTGTTTCAATGGAGATGGTTGTTATTATTTGCTGTAATAACTGGCTGGTTATTATGGCAAACATGTGCTCAAAAAACAGCAACTGCTCTCTCGAGAGCATTCAATGACAGCACTCTGACTTGAACAACTAGCAAATTCAATGAAAGCCACTGCAGTGCCTATTTTCTTCAGTTAATTATTGAAAAAAAATAAATTTACTTCTCACAGCAAACACTTCCTGTTTATCTAAACTTGTTATCAGACATCTACAATTTGACCTGAATCTTAGTAAAAAAAAAATTGCTATGCTACCCAACAGGCCTCGTGTAATAATAATTTTAAAAAAAGCACCATGGATACTGAGACTGTTTTTGTGTGAGCATTTGAAATTCAATTATTTGGGCTAAAGTCTTTTACAGGATGTGCTAGAGTCTTATTGATTGAATCCTACAGACCAGAGCTCCTGCATTGACCTTCACTGCCTTCACATTCTCTCACATGCACACTCTAGCACCTCACTTCCTCATTCATTAACCCTTTCAGCTCCCCCAGCACTGTCTGACCATAGATTCAGAAACTGTCTCCAATGTCAAGCATTTGCTGAAACATCTGTGTGAAAGATGTAGAATAATATGAACTTGTGTCATAATTAGGTACCAGTAGATATTAATCACTTCTATGTGAGGGGAAGAAAAAAATTGATGGCCAAAAATTATATAAAATGAAGCATGGGGTGGTGTAATTACTCAAATTTAATACACACCCACAGTGTGTGATGCTTGAGTAAACACCTTGAGCTTTGCTCATGGGAACTATATAGCATCCCACACCATAATGCACACCACCCCATGTATTATTCTCCATATAATTGTTATTATAATAACTGTCCCAGCTAGAATACCATGTTGAAAAGATCTGGGAGTTGGATTTTAGGAGGCTGCAGCAAGAGACATAAGCAAGTGTAACAGCACCCTCCTAGCTGTATGGGGAGGAGGTTGATTACTAGAAATTCCAATTCTGAGACTGGCACTTGAGCTGCAGTCTAACAAGGGTTAAAGTAGGGGGCAGAGCTTAGATAGGAGATTGTGGGGATGAGGTAGCAGAGGTGGAAATCATGGCAGAGAGAGTGAGGGAAGCCCTCAGGTCCTTTAAGATGGAGAAAGCACCAGGGCCGGATAAATTACATCCCAGAGTGCTGAAGGAACTGGCGGATGTCCTGGTGAAACCCCTGGCAGAGCTATTGAGCATCTCTCTGAGGACAGGGTGGGTGCCTCAGGACTGGAAGGTGGTGCGTATAGTGCCTATCCACAAGGGGGATCAAGGGAGGTGACAGGGAACTACAGGCCCATCAGCCTGACATTGGTGGTGGGCAAGGTGATGGAGGGCATTGTCAAGGAGAGACTGGGGGGGACCTGCAAAAGTTGGAGTGCCTGGACGATAGACAGCATGGATTCGTCCTGAGGAAATCATGTCAGACAAACCTTATGGAGTTCTATGAGTGGGTGGGAGTGCCTTGGACCTGGGTAGACCAGTGTATGTCCTCTTCTTGACTTCAGCAAGGCAACTGACTCTGTTCCTCATGGGGTAAGCTGGGAGAAATGGGGTGGGGAACCAGATGATCAGATGGATAGGCAATTGGCTCCAGGATCAGACCCAGAGGGTCATGGTTGGTGGGATAGTCTCATCCCCAAGGAGGGTCATTAGTGGAGTCCCTCAGGGATTGGTCCTTGGGCCCCCCCATTCAACGCCTATGTCTCTGACATAAGGAAGAGTATCAGGAGTGAGATGAGTCTCTTTGTAGATGACTCAAAACTGGGAGCAGTGGTGAATTGGGAGGAGGGGAGGGTGGCCCTGCAGGGGACCTACAGGCTCTGGAAAGGTGGTCTAGAAAGTGGAAGCTGAGGTTCAATGCAGGGAAATGCAAGGTACTGCACCTGGGTGCCAGAAACCTGGGCCAAGTGTACACCCTGGGGGTGGAATGCTACAAGTCTTGATGGCAGAGATGGACCTGGGGGTGGTAGTGGATGTCAAGATGAACAACTCAGGAACTTGTAGGAGGGCAGCAGCCAAGGCCAACAGGATGCTGGGATGCATCACTAGGGGGATCACCTCCAGAAGGAGGAAAGTGATACCCCCACTGTATAACTGCTTGGTGAGGCCGCACCTCGAGTATTGCATGCAGTTTTGGAGGCCACATTTAAAGAGGAACATTGAACTCCTGGAGAGGGTCCAGAGGAGGGCAACCAAAATGATTTGGGGCTTGGGGGATAGGACCTATGGGGAGAGGCTTGAAAAGCTAAATATGTACACATTGGAAGAGAGAGGGGACTGAGGGGACATGATAGAGGTCTTCAGGTACATGAAGGAGGTAAATAGGGGAGGAGCAGTCAGGGTGCTCAGAAGGAAGGTGGGGGCAACTAGAGGGCATGGATGGAAGCTGAAGGGGAGATTCAGGGGAGAAAGGAGGAGGTGCTACTTCACTGAGAGGGTGGTGGAGCCATGGAATGTGCTTCCCAGGGGGCTGGTGGAGGCAGAGATGGTGAAGGGGTTCAAGAGGGGATGGGACAGGTACAGGGGAAAGGTTCTGGAAGCAAAAACCAGTGCAGTGAGAATATCCAGGACTGGGAAGGAGAAGCCAGAGAGGGAGAGGGGGCAGTAAGGTCAGTTCCCAGGGTGGGGGCTGACCAATCGAGCAGACACGAAAGACCATTAGGCCTATTCTGCTGGCATTTTAGTATGTTACTATGTTAGTATATTAGAAGGGAGACAGCCTGTGCTATTCTGTGGGAGGACTGGCTGTGGCTGAGTAAAGGGGTTTTAGAGACAGGAACCACAAGAGAAAAGGAGAAAGGGAGACAAGAAGGGAGCAGCTTTTAGGGGCTGCAGCACTCAGGTCCATGCAATGGTCTGGCAAACCCAGTTTGAGACAGAGAGAGTGAAACTTCTGAAGGCCATGTGATGATGTGCAGCTGTCAGTTATCAGTAGAAGCAAACCAGTTTCCAGATCAAAGGGCCCTTAGTGTGAGTTGTACTGTGTGGGCATTATGGAATGGCTTAGTAGTAATTATCTAAATAACCTCTTTGGCTGTAAATCATTTCTTGTATAAATAAAGTATGCAATATTTCAAAGTCCTTCAATGCTTGGGGGAAGGGTGCTGTTGTGACTGAAGATGTAGCACCCACAAGCAGTGTTTGTATCTGGCTTGCATATGAGGATGTCACAGAGACATTGCAGACCTATATAAACTATTGTAAAATGAGTTATTTTCACACAAAGTAATTTTAGTGCAAACACAACCGCAGTCATAATTGTGTAAATTTAAATTACCGCTAAGTCATTAGGACGATATGCACTAAAATGGGAAAAGTGCTAAAAACACTAATTAGCACAAATTAATGCTTCAGCGAATAAAGCAAAAATGATGTCACAGTGAAAATTTCAAGTTTTACAGTAAATTCCCAGCATAGAAATAGAGAGAGACTGGGAGTCACTGGTCAAGTGACAATGTGAACAAACTCTGGCCAGAGCCAATAGGGCTGCAGGAGAGGAATCTGGGTTAAAAATATTGAAAATTATTATTTTTTTAATATTTTTACACCAAATTTTCAACACAGCCTTGTGATGACCCTGCCTCATAAAGAAGGGCAAAGAAAATGTTCAGCTCCTGGCCTGAAGGTGATGTCATGCTGGGACTGCAAAATCAACTTTTGGGCTGCAAACACACATTTTGGGCAGGAGTTAAAAAATGACAGCTGTCACATTCATGAGTTGCTGTACCAAAATGGCTATGTTGAACATTTGTGGTAAAAATATTGAATATCACCAAAGTTATGAGCCTGCATTTGCAAAATTCATCATAGCCTCATAACATAATAGGCGAACATATTAGAATCATAGAATACAAGACTGTGCAAAGTATAATACTACCCCATATTAAATTTAGTCAAGGACAGAGAACGCATTGCTAGTCTTTTTTTGGCATTGAAAAAGTTTCACTTAGTTCACGAGGAGGAAATTTGGATACATCTTTACTTAATCAAGCCCTAAATATCATGACATCAGGGCAGAAAGGGAGTTAGGGTGCATTCAGATGAAAGTGAGGATAAGGTCAGGAAAATTTATTGTTGTACTGTACTCTGTAAAGACCCTGCTGAAAGAATTTAACTCATATGTCAAGAAGAGAAACACCAGCTTTAATTATTTGGTGCAGACTTATACTTCAGTAAGATAAATTGTGCTGGTATACATTTTTGAGTGGGGGATTGTGAAAAATGTCAGACGGTTGTCAATTCAGACCCACCTTTTTTTCTTCCATAATGACAAAACTGCTGCTTTAAGAAAAAGGGCTCTGTAGATCATTATGATCCATCATATTTTGAATAACCTCAACTTTTTACATCCTATGGGTCACTGCCCCACATAGGAAAACTGACCTTCTCACTCCTCTCTGAGTGCAGACCAAGTCCCCTTTTTGTGTTGAAAAATCCCCTCCCCCCATCTGCCACTTGCTTTGTGGTAGTAAATTTACGTAGCATTTTTTAATTCTGCATATCTATGCAGTCGCACAAAATGCCTACTGACATCCTTTGTAACCTTCCCTCTATCAGTTTCTTCATATTTCCTCTAGTGTTTACATTTACTGCAGCAGTAAACAGAATGTGTTCAGCACTATAAAAAAAAAATTTTCTGGTGGGCTTCCTGTTTAGATATCACTGTTAATGAGAAGCCACATTTTCAAAACAGGAATACCTGAAAAGAACTAACAGATAATATCCACATTTATGTTTACTAGTAGTTGTTACCATCTTCTCCCTGTAGAACAGCAGGCTTAGATGGGACATGAGCTCAGTCTTCCCATTCTCAGGGGTATTGACAGGATTGAACATATGACTATGTTCTCCAGCAGGACACAGGGACATGCTCTGAAGGTCACAGATGGCAAGTTTAGGGGTAACATTAGGAAGCATATTTTGTCCCAGAAGGTGGTGGCCTTTTAAAATGACCTGCCAACAGGGCATGAAGACAGTAGAGTGGTCTACAGTGTTGCCCATCCATTAGCTTTTGCCAGCACTGAAACCATCAATGTGAGAACCCTGCACTGTCCCTGCCCACGCTGCACCTATCCATATGGATAAACAGAGAGCTTCAGCTTCTAGTGCTGTCAGTCTGCCACCTTTCATCAGCACAATGTCTAACACAGTGTGGAAACCCTGGACTGTCTGTTCTACACTGCATCTGCCCTGTGGATTTACAGAAGGCTTCAGTCTCCAGTGGTGCGAGTCCCTCACTGTTCACCAGTCACACACTGTACCTCTCACTGTAGATAAACAAAAGGCTTTAGTCCCCAGTTCTGGTAGTTCCTCACCATTCACCAGAACTAAATACAGACAGTGTGGAAACCAAGCACTGTCCCTTCCCCCACACTGTAGCTGTCTCTGTGCATTAGTCAGTCCCTCATGTCTTAGCAGCACTAAATCCATCACAGTGTGGGTATGTTTGCACTAAGCCTGCCCCACATGGTACCTGTGGATCAACTGAGGGCTTTATCCACTTTTTACCAGCACTAAAGTCATCACAGTGGGTGAAAGGTTGGGGAAGCCTGCACTGTACCTATCCCTGTGGATAAACAAAGAGCTTTAGTTTACTGTCCAGTGCTGTCTGAGTTGTACCTTTTATGAGCATTAAATACATCAAAGTGGAAAAGTCAGCAGTGAACCCGATTCTGTGGATAAAAAGAGTTGTTGTAAGCCCCTACCTTTCACTAACAGTAGATAGAAAATTTATAAAGAATGAATAGAAAAAATATAAAAACAGAAGGAAATGGTCTCAGATCCCTGCTGGACTGTCTGTAATTTGACACTGCAGTCTGTTTAACAAGACCCTGACTCCTTCAGTGCTTCAATAAGGGGAATTCCAGTATGCTTCCAGATAATGAGTTAATCCCTAGGCTGCTGAAAGAACTAGAATGAATATATTTGATTGAGCTGAACATATGCTCAGTCTGCAGCCCTACAAGAGTTAAATTGGTACATAACAACTTCAAAAGGTTTTTTTTGTTTATATCCTGAGAAGTTGGGAGGCACAGTGGCATCCCCCTCGGCACCCCCCTTCAGATGCCTTTAACACAGAGCAGCAAATAGCAAAAATCAGAGGGGGAGCACACTATTTTGCAGTTATGGATGGATACTTCCAAAAGTCCAAAAAGAAAGTTCTATGGTAAGCTGTTTTTAGAGCTAATGCAAGAGGTCTGTAGGCTCCATCTACCTGCAGCCCTAAAAATGGGTGAGGTATGGGTGCAGATGGGATAGGGTCATCACATATTTGCGTACATGGGTCTCATTTTACCCACAAGATCCTTACATATTACATGTGTGTACATGGGTTTAGAACTATTATATAGTTGCCCTCACATTTTGTATCCAAGGGAGTCAAGATGTTATAGTCACCCTTGCATACTGTGATGAAGGAGTAGAGTTGTTAAATAGTTGCCCTCATACTTCATAGGCAAAGGAGCTGAACTATAGTCGAATTCATGTACTAATAATAAACTTATTACTGATGAAATTCCATGTCCATATGGAGAATGGCAAGACCAGGTACTGGGTCATTGGACCTGCAACTATGATATGAACTTGAACAAATTAAGTAAAGTCAGATGTCTGGTGCATGACTGTCTTCAATTTTATTTATCTGGGTCTCCAGATGGCAACATTCATCCTCAAAATGTAAAGCCAGGATCACAAACTACTGTAAATATAAATATTTGCTGTAAGGCATGCCTACCACCAATAGAAAGGGATAATCCTGGGGCATCATCTAAGAATGAATGGGGGGTGGCCACCCACCTGTGAGTGCTTTCATCAGGGCAGCCAGATCACAGGGGAAGAAATTACAGTATGGGGAAACGTTATCCAGAATTGAAAATTTATGTCGTGTGGTGGACTACAAAACTCTTTAACTGGTCCAAAAGTGACTACTGTTGCGCTGGAGAAATGGACACAATGCAAAACACTTGTCTAGGCATTGATTTTCTTTAAAAGTGATGGCTTTTGTGCCCTTAGCTGGAAAAGGCATGAAAATGTTCAAGACATGTGCCCACATAACAATGAGACAGTCTAATTAGCAAACCACTATCTGAGTGGTCAAGTTTTTGGCAGGACAGTAGCCTTCCTGAAAAGCACACAGCCACAGTTGTTTATGTACCCGACATGTGTGGAGCCAGAAGGAAGAAGAGTAAGTGGCCTTTGCTGATATTTGTTTGGACAGTTGTTATCAAGTTAGCACAGCTGCTACTGTTGCCATCGGGTAGCTAAGCTATCATTCGCAGGAAAGGCCTTGCATACTAGGAGTAACTTGGTCCCCCATTGCAGTGCTATAGGCAGAAGTTTGCTGAGAATCCTTGCAGCATCCCAATCAGTATTTGTGTGACTCAGTGCCTCTGTAAGTAGCATGTCCCACTACACTCCACAATAAAAGTAATGCGGGCTATCCAGGCAAGGTGTCAACATATGCATAGACCCCTTGTTGTGAGAAGTCAGAAAGGATGGACCAACCATCTAAGCTGCCATATTGTATTGGTTTTATTGCATACAGAGACTGACTTTTCAGTTTGATGTGGGGTGAGCCCACACCAAGGCTGCAACTGTAGAAGAGCTCACAGAGAATGAACTAGGGGAGATGCAGACAGAGATATCAGAGCCACTGGGAGCAAAGGATGGAGAGATGGACCAGTCTGCAGACTGTAATAGTGAATCCTGAGGTACAATGTGACATTGACAATCATGGCAATGAGGAACTGTCTGAAGAGAGTGGGGGTGATGACTCAGTCTTGTTAAGTTCCTCTTGTGTTTCTCTGCCACCATTTTGCACAGACATCCCCGAACAACCTGTGCAGACAGCAGAGTCTAAATCAGCTGAGGAAGAAGGCAGTAAGCGGTTCACCATGATCAGGCTGCTCCTGTTAGCCCTGTCATGACTCAGAGGTACACTTTTTCTCACTGTGCTAGCTATAGCAGATAAAACCAAGTCACCATCCAGTCCAAGTCTGGAGGACATTTTTGACTTGAACTACACAGTGATGAAAAGGCAGGATCCACTTTTGTGTCCAGTCCTGAACCTAAACCCCCCACAAGTGGTGAGACTGATGCATCACTAGCATATGGCTCATGGGGACAATCCATCTCCCCCTTCTCCAATGAGACAGCCATTCAGGTCACCAGAGGTTAGACCTGCTGAGCACAGCATTTTGGCCATTCACCTCCATCACAGCTGTATTTGAGGCAACTGTACCCAACAGTGAGGAGCACTCCGAGTATCGGTAGCTCCAAGTAACAGCAAGGGATATCTGCTCAAGCTTTGCCAGGCAGACCACAAGACTGTTGAGTAAGAGATAGGTGGGTGTATGAGATTACATATTTTCCAGTCTGGCTTTGGTGCACTGTGGAGACATGGCAAGGGTCATGGCTGAGACAGGAGGTTGAGGAGAAAAGAACAGTTACTCACCATAACAGCAAACCTTTTAAATAATCTCCTCTATTGGGCCATATCTTTGGAACTGTAAGCCATCAGTGTCAGACCATTTGGAAACTTTTGTTAGCCAGGAGCCACCCTTGATGATGTAGCCCTTGTGCCGTATGCCAATGGGCTACTCCCCCTTGCCAACTGTCCCTGATAGCAGGCAAGGGGCCTGGGCCCTGCTATGGTGACAATTGCAGGTTTGTTGCCAGAAATATTGAAAATAGCGCGGTGCCTCCACCCAGGGTAAACTATCAGTGGGCCAGATATCTGATTGGCACTGCCCCTGGGATACTCTGCCTACCCACTTCCCCAACCAACCACTCTGCACACTGTGTCCCCCAATACCTTGTTCCAACATAAACCATATATCTCAGTAATGAGCACATGCAATACATTTCAATAACACAGCAAGTTCAAACAACAAATTCAGAGCTTTATTCATGGGGTAAGGAGTAGGGAAGGGGATACCAGGACGTAGGGTAGCTGTGAAGGCAAAAGAAAGGTTAGTGAATTAAGCAATTTTAACATGTGGGCCCACAGGTCAAGCCATCCCCTACTGGTACCAGTGTCCCTATACTGTCCCTATGGGTACCCACTAGGTGCAGGCTTGATTGGTGCCATGGATTGGCCGGCTTTTGAGGCCCTGAAATGTTGTTAGAAACTTGTAGAATGAATAACAGAACAATTTTCCCTTTTCTGTCCCTTGAGCCAGGTCCTGGGTGCTCATGGTTTATCGATTTTAGCACCAGGGGAGATGGAGCTCCTTGAATCAGTAAAGCAAAGCAGAAGCAGGCCAGTCAGGATCCCTCCATCTGGATGGAACTTGCTCAAGGATATTGCAGCTGGTCACCTTGATTGTAGTTCTGGCCACTTGTCACCTTCAGCCACTTCTGGCCCATTGCAGAGCACTGTGGCAGGACAACACCAGCCTCAAAAGGCCCAGACTTGGGACTGACTCCATAGCCTGGCTCCCACTATGGGTCGCAGGTGACCCTGCACCCCAGCAAGCACTGATGACCTCCTGAGACAGTGAGTCCCACTTGGAAGGGGTTAGCAAGTTCCCGCCCTGACTCTGGGTGAGGACTCCCAAATGGTGGTGGGTATCCTGCAGTCCCTGCACTGAGTTCTCAAAGGGCAAGGCTTTACAGGCAATCGCTCCAATAAGTCCAGTGTCAATTTGAGTGGGTTCTAGCCTCTATTTCGATAAGTGCAAGTGCAATTTAGCAGGGGGAACTCAGTAACAACAACCCCCTGCACAGCAGTCCACACTTTCCAGTTTAGCAGTGTCCACACTCTTTTCTTCAGTTGCAGCAAGACTTCAGCTCTCAGCCACTTGAACCAGTTCACTCAGGACACACACAGCTCTTGGCTAGCACCCCGATGACCAAACACGCTCTGCCTCTTCAGAAATTCCAGTTATAGTCCCACTCAAGCAAACAACCTCTCAGCAATAACTGTAGCACAACTGATAACCCGCACAGTCTTCTCAGCTAATCCAGCTTCCCAGTACAGGGTTTCTGCAATACTTGTTTTCTCCCAACCTTAGCAAAGAAGTCCTCATTACCTGGAGAAAACAGAATCACAGTTAGTTTCTTTCTTTCTTTCTTTCTTTCTTTCTTTCTTTCTTTCTTTCTTTCTTTCTTTCTTTCTTTCTCCTTCACAACTCAGTCCTGCAGCAAACACCTGGTAAATCAGAATCACAATTCAGTCTCTTATCTCTCTCGATCCAATTCTCACAACAGCAGTCCTCAAATGAGGGCCTGGGTAAGCCTCTGAAGCTCAAGGTCCACTTTCACAGCAAAGTCCTGACTTGTACAGAGCCCAGGAACAGACTGACTTAATCCCAGAAAGTCCACACTGTTTCAGTCAACAATCCAGCATTCTGATTGGCTGTTGAAGCCTTTCAATAATCAATAACCATAGTGATCAATATTCCCTGTTCATTTATTGGGGCATGCTCTAGGTACCAGAATTAGTCCCCTCTTTTTCCCAGGAATCCCTTTGTGTTCAGGTTGGGTGCCTAGATCAGTGATTGGCTGCAGCACTGAGGTTAAGTGTCACAAATATCTATGTCAGTTCCCTTTCGTTTTCTGGGAGTCCATTTAGTTCAACACAGTTTTTCCCCTTTCCAATTCTGCTGCAGCCCAACATATTACTGGATCCACATGAACACCCCACCAGATCATAGACTAGACTTCCCCCTATTAAACGAGCCTACTTTTGCCAAATTTCCCCCCAGCAGTTCAGCTGTTGCTGCTGCTGCAACACCATACACCTAGGTGACAGGCAGCACTCATTAATATATCTAGGGGCCGCTCATTAATATTCATGAGCCCCCAAGTGGCCCCGCTGCCCAAACTCCCTTTATGCACCAGCTATGTGCTTCTGCCCAATCCCCTTCTGGTCTCCGGTCCCCATAGAGCATAGGAAGGTCAATCTCCCTTTTCCAGGACCGCAACTGTGGTCACTAACATCACAGCACTCCAATGTGCTTACACATGTTCTGCCCAAATTTGCATGCTGGCAGCTCGCATTCAAGGAGTTACACCCCGAAGGGGCATAAAACAGCAGGCTGCCACGGGAAAATGGGGGGAAAGTACACAGGAGCCACATAAACACCAGGGACAACGGGGCAACTACAGATAAGCCCCCAGAGTGGGTTAAACTCTCCCCCTCAAAACACTTGTCTTTCACGACAAGCATAAGGGAAAATCTCCAAAGTAAGCATCAAACATTAATAACATATCTATCTATACACCTGGTTCCTATCTAACAGGTAATTACCATAAGGACATTCAAACACAGAACACTATATACATCTTAAGCAAAGTCTTTTCCCCTGTTGAGCCCTTTTGCCACATAGAAAGTGGCACCCATAAGACTGACCCATCAGACATGGGATACTAAAGTTCCATAGAGTACATTTCCTTTCCTCAGCCCTGCTAGATACCCTGTTCACTTCCTCTTCTTCTTCTTCTGGTCTCCTGCTTCTCTGACCTAGAGGGTTTTGCATCAGCAGGCACATAACCACCTTTTGTAGGGACCTAGGAGTAATGTACACTCCCTTATGTACTACAAACAAAGGCAAGTCCGTAGGAACCCCAAGGGCATCATAAATCAATTTAAGGACAGGCCTTGTCATCCTCCCTGTCCTACAAGAGGTCTCATGAATACCTGCATCCCCACCGGCCCCTGGGTCATTGGCAAGTTCCTCTTCCTCTTCACCCTCCTCCTGTTCCTCAGCTAGTGGGGTGAAATACTCCAATACTTTGCCACTATCAGGCATAGCTCTAGGGGGACAAACCTGGGCTCCTTCAAAAGGCACAGTCAGATCAGTGTTCAGCTCCGATGTGGGCCCTCCAAAAGATGCATCTTCCTCTTCACCTTCCTGCTCCTCAGAGCCACCCTGTAACCATTCCCTAGAGGCATCTGCTTGAATGCTACACCGGTACCACTCATGTGGCTCAGCTGGACTAGTATTCAAGTCCAGAGTGGTCCCCCCGAGAGGCACGGCCAGAACAGACTCCCCATCCCTACCCTGTCTTCTAGGCATAATCCTGGTCAGAGGCGATCCCTGAAATAACCTGGCCATCTCCTGGGTAGGGTAATGACTTTGTGGGGTCTCTCCATTCTCCCCCTCAGATTCATCTTCAGTGTCTCCTTCACCTGAGACCTCCCCACCCCGGACAGGCCCGGCTCCCATGGCATCACTGTCTCTCTGCCCCTGTCTTCTGCATGCAGCAGCTCGAGTGGTGGGGGGTGATGAAGGATCTTCTGCAACATCTTCGGCATTCACTACTTTGTTACCAATGGACAGCAGGTGATAACAATGAATAACCTTGTGCCCTCGAGTCTCTTCTTCGGGCCGAATCTTATACACCAGTAGGTCTGCAAGCTTCTCCACTACAACATATGGGGTGTCTCCCCATCTGTCGGCTATCTTGTGCTTTCCTGGTATGCCCAGCTGGCATAGCAGCACTCTGTCACCTACCTCCAAGTCCTGAGCTCACACTTTTTTATCACAACATTCCTTATTCACCTAGTTCCTCTTAGTGGCCATTTCTGAAGTGAGACGGTGTGCATCATCTAGTTGTTGTTTCAAGTTTCCCATGTACTGCAGATAGTCCCCTGCTCTGAGTCCATCTGAGGAAACCACATAACACAGGTCCACCGGCAGATGGGCCTCCATCCCAAATAGCTGGCAGGGAGAGAATCCCGTAGCATCATTTCGTGTGCAGTTGTAGGTGTGGACCAGAGTGCTCACCCATTGACTCCATGTATGCTTGTCCCAGGAATCCAAGGTCCCCAGCATATCTAATAGGGTCCTGTTGGGTCTTTCAGGTTGATGGTCACCTTAGGAAAGGTAAGGCATGGTCCGGGATTTCCTGATGCCCCACAATGACAGTAACTTTTTAATGAGCTAACTCAAAATCTCGACCCTGGTCTGAGTGGATCCTCTGGGGGTGTGCCATAATGTACGTAAAACTTCTCCACCAAGATTTTGGCCACAGTGGAAGCTCACTGATCCTTGCATATCAGGTGAAATGGTCAGTAACAACTAGGATGTTGGAGATATTGCATGAGTCAGGCTCCAACATAAGGAATTCTATGCATACCAGCTCCATAGGGCCACTAGTTTGGATGTTCACTAATGCAGCAGCCCTCTAGGGGAGCACCTTCGACTTTATACTGCTGGAAGCTTTCCAGGACAGCTTCCTGCTGCAAATGGTCAGTGAACCAACCAGGTTAGGGAATACCGTTGACCTTGTGTTGGCAAATGGGGACTTTGTGAGAGAGAACTTACAGTGGAGGAACCGCTGTCAGGGAGTGACCACCGCTCAGAATGGCTCACATTGGATATGGGCAAGAAAGGAGTGGAATCTGGCACAATAGTGCTGGACTTCAGGAGGGCTGACTTTGGGAGGATGGGGGAAGTGGTAAAAGGGTACCTGGCCAGAATTCAATCTAGTATGGACACTAACCAGAGGTGGGAGCTCATAAAGCTGGGGATAGTGGAGGCAACCAAAACCTGCTGCAAAGCCCAGAGCAAGAAGGCTAGGGCCAAGAAACCAATCTGGTTGAGCAAGGAGGTCATGGAAAAGGTAAGGAGGAAAATAGCTGCCTTTAGGAAGTACAAGAAAACAGGGAGGGGAGGACAGGGAGGAGTACTTGACAGAATCGAAGGAGGTGACAAGGGCAGTAAGGGAGCCAAAGCATCTACGGAACTCAGGCTGGCACAAGGCATTAGAAGGGAGAAGGACTTCTTTAAGTACATCAGGAGAAAAGGGCTGTAAGAACCACATAGTAAGGATTAGGAAGGAGGGGTTGGGTGGAAGCAGGGTGCGATAAGGCGGAAGCACTAAATGAGTAATTCTGCTCAGTATTTACTAAAGGAAGAGGGGTGACACCCAAGGTGGGAGAAATGGCAGAAGCAGGAAGTGGTGACAGATGGGAAATCATGGAGAGCAGAGTTTGAGAGGGTTTGAAGGCACTGAGGGTGGACAAGGCGCCAGGCCCAGATGGCATCCACCCAGGGTACTGAAGGAGCTGGCAGAGGTCCTTGCAGGACCTTTGGCAGACCTATTTAATGCCTCACTACATTCGGGGTGTGTACCTCAGGACTGGGGAATGGCTCATGTGGTGCCCCTCCACAAGAGTGGACCCAAGGATGAACCAGAAAACTACAGACCAGTGAGCCTCACATCCATCGTGGGTAAGCTAATGGAGACTATCCTGAAGGAAAGGTTGGTGGCCCTCCTAGAGGCCAAAGGA
The DNA here is from genome assembly GCA_016271365.2 of Neoceratodus forsteri. NCBI lineage: Eukaryota > Metazoa > Chordata > Ceratodontiformes > Ceratodontidae > Neoceratodus > Neoceratodus forsteri. Next base: position 960,707,776 of record CM028132.1, on the reverse strand, counting down.
CTACAGGACAGCATACAGCATGGCTTCATATGTGGCAGATCCTGCCAAACCAACCTGGTCGAGTTCTATGACTGGGTAACTAGGCAACTGGACAGGGGCCATGCAGTGGATGTCCTGTATCTGGACTTCAGTAAGGCATTCGACTCAGTGCCCCATGGAGAGCTGGGAAGGAAGTTAGTAGGCACAGGGGCAGGTGCAAAGCTGGTGAGATGGGTAGGAAACTGGCTGCAGGGAAGGCAACAGAGGGTGGTGGTGGGTGGGAGCTCTCACACCCAAGGGCAGTGACGAGCGGTGTTCCACAGGGCTCAGTGTTGGGACCAGTGTTGTTTGGGATATTCATTGCAGACATATCATGAGACATCAAGAGCAAGATCAGTCTGTTTGCTGATGATACCAAGGTAGGCGTGGTGGTGGCTGGCCTAGGGGGATGGCAGGGGTTGCAGGATATCTGGCAAAGCTTGAAACCTGGTCAGACACCTGGCAACTGGGTTTTAATGCCAAAAAGTGCAAGGTGCTGCATTTTGGGATGAAGAACCCAAGGAGGAGTTACCAGCTAGGTGGAGTGCAGCTAGCCCAGACAGGGGAGGAGAAGGATCTGGGTGTGCTCATTACAGGGTCAATGAACAACTCTGCACAATGTAGGAAGGCAGCTGCAAGGCCAACAAAATGCTGGGTTGTATTGCAAGGGTATATCCTCGAGAGGAGGGAGGTGATTCTGCCACTGTATAGGTCATTAGTTAGACCACACCTGGGTATTGCGTGCAGTACTGGCGTCCGTATCTGAAGAGGGATATTAAGTTACTGGAGGGTGCAGCGCAGAGTGACAAAGATGATCAAGGGGCTGGGGACTTATCATATGAGAGGAGGTTGAAGGAGTTGAACATGTACTCACTGGAGAGAGGAGAGACAGGGGTGACATGATTGAAACCTTTAAATACATGAAAGGAATAAACAAGACAGGTACAGAGGGCTGTTCAAAGTAAGGAGGGAGGGCCACCAGGGCCATAATATGAGACTGGAGTGAGGAAGGTTCAGGAGGAGATGAGGAGACACTTTTTACAGAGGCGGTGGTGGCTGGGTGGAATCGTTACCTGCTGAAGTGGTATGCAGTAGAACAGTGGACTGCTTCAAACGAGGATGGGACAGGACAAGGGGGAGGGTTAATGAAGGGGAAGGGTGGAAGGGAGGGGCAGCTGCAGAATAAGGGGTGCTAGCTGCACATTCGAGCAGACTTGATAGACCTCTAGGCCTTTATCTGCTGGCAAATTTCGTATGTTCGTATACACCTCATGCAGCTTTTGCAATACCTCCTACATCTGTCCGCATCTTTGGACAATAAAACCGACTCTTGACCAGGTCCAAAGTGCATTCAGAGCCCAAGTGCCCCATATCATCATGCAGAGCCTTTAGCACAGTCTTAACATGCTTCTCTGGGAGTACCAATCACTCTCGAGTGGCCCCCTGCTGGTCCTGGGTTTCTCGGTACAGTAACCCCTTCTTTAACCATAGCTTAGACCAATGATGGAGCAGGAGCCATGCTGGGGGATAAATGGTGTCCACTTGCTCCTGGCTTCCCTGTCATCTCAGCACTTGCATGATCTTCCCAATGACAGGACTAGCCCTCTGATCCCATTGCAGGTCTTGAATAGTTAATTGCAGGTGGGATCTAACATCTAGGGTGGCCAACCAGCATTAGGCAATCCCCTGAGGCCCACAGACAGTCCGCCAAACAGTGGGTGTCTTTGGTGGGAAGAATCTCTTTGTCATCATGCTTCTTGCACAAGGCCTTTTTGGCTTGTTCCAAAATGCATACCCAATTAGAGGTTTCATCATTGCTGGCTGGAGGCCACCATGGCAAAGCATCTGCATCTATGTGGTTCAACACTGGGCAGTATTCCACACAGTAGCCATAGGTGGACAAGGCTGACAGCCATCTGTGACCAGCTTCATCCAGCCTGGCTGTGGTTTGCACATAAGTAAGGGGATCATTATCCATCTTTACAGTGATCTTGGCTTCATACAGATAATCATGGAACTTATCGACTGTGACCCACTTCAATGCCGGGAACTCTAACTTATGGACTGGATACCTCCGCTCTGAAGGGTTTAAGCTCTGACTGGTGAATGCAACTGGACATAAACCTTCAGGGTGTTCTTGATATAACACAGCCCCCAATCCACTAAAACTGGCATCGGTATGGAGCACATAGGGTTTCTGTGGGTCTGCATAAACCAGCACCAGGGCATGAGTCAAACAATAAATTATGTCCTCAACAGCTCTATCACAGTCCCCATTCCACCTCTTGCCGAATGATTCAGATGGACAAAAATAGCCGATGGATCTTGAAGAGTCCCCAAGCATGGCGGTTTTCATACTTTTATTGGTGGGCAAGTAGCCCTGTAACAGGTTCAGAAGGGGCCGCACCACCCGGTTGTAGTTCTTTTTGAATCTTCTGTAATAGCCACAGAAACCCAGTAACTGTTGTAATTCCTTCAGAGTGCGTGGCTTAGGCCAGGTGGTAAAGGCCTCAAGCTTGCTGGGGTCAGTCTGTATACCTTTCTCTGAGACGATGTGCCCCACATACTTGACCGAGGTCCAGAAGAACTGGCATTTGTTAATGGACAGCTTCAGTACAAACTCTTCTAGGTGGTCCAACACCTTCATCAACCAGGCCTCATGCTCCTCCAAGGTTTTCCTGAACACAATGATGTCATCTAGGGTTACCACCTGTCCTGATTTTTGCAGGACAGTCCTGATTTGGGCAACTGTGTCCTGCAAAAAAACATGAAAAATACTACATGTCCTGACTTTACAGAAGAAAAAATATTTTTTTAACGTTCCACTAAATGTTGCAGAAAACTATAATACCTTAACTAAAATAGCTTAAAATGATAAGAAACAATAGAAGCAACTAAGAAACTACAATACTTAGCCATTATTCTGATTATATAGTGCAAACAAGGCTGTTGCATTGGTTGAGGTTACATACTGTCCTGCAAAAACTCATGCTTCATTAAGAAATGTCCCATTTTGGGCTTCTTAAAAGGTGGTAACCCTAATGTCATCCAGGTAGACCAAACATTCCAGTAAATTCATATCTCCAACAGCTTTTTCCATCAGGCACTGAAAGGGGGAGGATGAGCCTGAGATCCCTTGGGGCATCCTCATGAACTCGTGAAATCTGAGGGGACAGATAAAAGCCTTCTTCTCCCTGAGAGGCCATTGGAATCTGGTAATAGCCACTCTGAAGATTTAAAACTGAAAACCATTGGCTTCCATTTAAACAGTCCAGTGCATCCTGCACCCTGGGCATAGTATACAGATCAGGCACCGTCTGCTTACTCAGGGTGCAGTAGTTCACACACATTCGTATGGCCCCACTCTTTTTTCTCACCACCACAATGGGTGATGTATAGGAGCTCCTGGACTCCTGGATAATCCCTGCAGCCAGCATCTCCTGCAAAATGCTGCTGGGCATCATCAATATCCACTGGGGCTAACCACCTGGTCCTCTCAAGAAAAGGCTTGTCATCCGTGAGTTGTAGCTGATGCTGTTCTCCACTCACACACCCTATATCCCATTCGTGCAGGGAGAAAACATTCCTCTGAACAACCAGTTTCTCCCTCACTCTCTTTTTCCATTCCTCTTGAATGCGGGAGTCACTCAGATCGAACAATTCTGGATCAAGTCCCACAGGGGTGCTTCTGCTCACTGCAGCAGTGTGCACTGCCATGTTGGTGCAGTATATTTGAGCCAATGTCTGTCCTTTTTGCACCACCACCTCTTTATCCATGATGTACTTCACTTGCACATTCACCCTCTGAACATATGCATGCGCTCTGGCTGGCAGAACACTGGGCTTGACTAACAGTCCCACTGGCAATCCATGTTCATCCAAGGCATCAAACATCAATATCTGATTCTTGACATCCTTCTTTAGTCTCACACCTGCAATATTGCATTCTGCATTTGGTGGGAGCACAATTTCATCTCCATCCCTTCTCCACATTGTTCCCACCAAATCTTCAGACTCCTCAACAGGGTACTGATCCTTCCTTCAGTAAGCCTCCTAGACCAGGGGGTTGTAACGGGTACTTCTCTCCTCTTTGTTCAGTTACTCGAGCATGACATAGCTGGGCCAGACATCCAAACATATGGGCATTTGTGCCCACCAATACCGGCATTCCATCGAAGATATTAGCTTCAGGGCAAATCAAAGCTAAGGTCTCTACAACTTTACTCACTCCAGTCACTTTAGCAGGGAATGCCATCCATACCTTGACATAGCCGAGATAGGGGTACAGTGGTAGCCACAGGCATTTCCAGCTATTTCCAGATATTTTGCGAAATGTTTGAAGAGTTTCTCTCTGCTGCCCCTACTGTTTAAATGCAAAAAGTATCAGATATTTTTGGAAATATCACAGACATTTCGGGAAATAGCTGGCAGTGTCTGTGGCTACTACTGTATGCCTTTTCACTGAGGCCCCACACATGCAGTCCCTCAAGTGACTGTATTTCCATGTCAGATAAATGCTGATCATACCAGGATTTAAAGATGATGGTAACCTGGGAGACACTATCCAGAACACCCCGGGTGGGGACTCCATTGATGGTGATCTTAGCCTCAGTTGTAGGCCCCACTAACTTTCGCATATCTACTGGTGTTGTCGTGTTGGTTCTGCCAGATGAGACTCTTGTGTGGGCCAGGGAGCTGGACCTGCCAGGGGTCCCAGTGTGCTTCTTTATCAGGCCCCTCAGTAGTTTCCCTGCTCGTGGGCTGTGTTAGTGGGTGCCCTATCTCTATTAGACAAACGGTCTAAAGGTGCTCTTCACCCCCTCTGTATATGGCCCTTGCCCCCACACCTATAACAAATAACAGGTTCTGGGAGCTGCGGCTGGTCTGGTGGCACCGGACAAGCCCCAGGCATTCCCACTGGGGCATTCTGAGCTGCGTGATTCCATTCTACAACCCGCTCATTTCCCTGGGCAGCAACTGGCACCCCACCCTCTCCAACTCAGCCACCCTCCGTACTAATTCCTCCACTTGAGCCATAACTCCTGTGTTGGAGAGGGGTGCCTGGACAGGGTGCACAGTGCCAAATGTGGTCGGGCCTACATTAGGGACTATACCACTCATCCCGGGAGCTTCAGTGGAACCTGAACCCACAACTAACTTAGATGAAGTGACTACATCCTTGTATTCCCTTAATAAAGTCATTAATTACTGTACCTCACCAGGAGGCACCTCTCATTCCACCTGCATTACGGCCCCTCTTCAGCCTCCTGGATCTTCCGGACCAAAACCCAATATGGAGGGAGGGTATTTTTCCTGTCTGCTAAATGTAACTGTAACACTAGTAATGCAGAATAACAAGCAGTCTTCACTACATGCTCCAACCTGACCCGATTTAGATTTAGCTACCCCCCCTTTCTTTAACACCCTCTGCAATGCCCTTTCTACTCGGGCCAAGAAAGCAGACAATGGCTCCCACTCTCACTGCCTAGTGGTCTTAAACATCTATATGAGGTCCTCACAGAATTCAGGACTCCCAGATACACTTTTCAGGGCCGTACGGTACACCTGGGATGGGGCTTCGGGATCTGTGGCTCGTAAGGAACGTATAACCTCCAAAGCAGGACTCTATAAACTTTCCACTAATCATTTCCACTTCTCAACTTCAGAACACTGCCAGTCTTGAATTAATGGAGTGGCACCATCCATCCAGGCCTCCAAATCATCCTCACTATTCAGGGTAGGTTTTATCCTGGAAAATATCCTCAACTTACAATATGACTTGAAGGCCATAGGCATGGTACCAGGTTGGGAATTCTGACTTTGGCGCCTTAAGACCAGATCCAGCCCCTCAACCACCTCCCCCAGAGGAGGTCACACTAAATGAAGTTACCACTGGTAGAGCCTCAGTCAATCCCTCCACCACCAAGGCCTCAGGCATCCAGTTGGCCTCTGTCAAATGAGTACTCTCTATTAGCATAGTCAATGTACCCCTAGCAGAGTCAGACATTTTCCCTTGCACTTTTACCTTTCCCAGTCTCTTTATGGTGGATACACACTTTTCAGTATCCCCTCCTCCATCTCTAGGGGTATCCCCAGCAAAAGAAAAGATTTCCAGGGATTCATTTTCATTTCTCCACTCCATTTCACCAGCCTCATCTTATCCTCCTCAGTAGGCCTGGCTGGAGCAGAGTGGGTTTGGGGCCTGAGGGCCCCTCAAGGGCCTTGACACTCTGATCTCCCAGTGCAGACATGGCTGGTCAACAGAAGATCCCAGAGGTGCTTCTAAGATGTAGCCCCACTGCCGTATGTCAATGGGCTACTCCCCTTGCCAACTGTCCCTGATACTGGGCAAGGGACCTGGGTCCTGCTACGGTGACAATTGGGGATTTGTTGCCAGAAATATTGAAAATAGCGCAGTGCCTCCACCCAGAGTATAGTATCAGTGGGCCAGATATCTGATTGGAACAGCCCCCTGGGATACTGTGCCTACCCACCTCCCCAACCAACCACTCTGCACACTGTGTCCCACAATACTTAGTTCCACCATAAACCATATATTTCAGTAATGAGCACATGCAATGCATTTCACTAACACAGCAAGTTCAAACAACAAATTCAGAGCTTTAGTCATGGGGTAAGGAGTAGGGAAGGGGATACCAGGACATAAGGTAGCTGTGAAGGCAAAATAAAGGTTAGTGAATTAATCAATTTCAACATGTGGACCCACAGGCCAAGCCTTCCCCCACTGGTATCAGTGTCCCTATACTGTCCCTAGGGGTACCAACTAGGTGCAGGCCTGATCAGTGCAGTGTGTTGGCCAGCTGTTAGGGCCCTGAAATGTTAGAAACTTGTAGAATGAATAACAGAACAATTTCCCCTTTTCCCTCCCAGGAGCCAGGTCCTGGGTACTCACGGTTTATCAATCTCAGCACCGGGGAGATGCAGCTCCTTGAATCAGTGCAGCAAAGCAGAAGCAGGCCAGCCAGGATCCCTCCATCTTGATGGAGCTTGCTCGAGGATCTTGCAGCTGGTCACCTTGATTGTAGTTCTGGCCACTTGTCACCTTCACTTCTGGCCATTGCAGAGCACTGTGGCAGGACAACACCAGTCCAAGAAGGCCCAGACCCAGAAGTGACTCCATAGCCCAGCTCCGACAATGGGTCACAGGTGCCCTAGCACCCCAACAAGTGCCGGTGACCACCTCAGACAATGAGTCCCACTTGGAAGGGGTTAGCAGGTTCCCTTCCTGGCTCAGGTCGAGGACTCCTAAATAGTGGGGGTCATCCTGCAGTCCCTGCACTGAGTTCTCAAACAGCAAGGCTTTACAGGCAATCACTCCAATAAGTCCAGTACCAATTTGAGTGGATGCTATCCTCTATTTCGATAAGTGCAAGTGCAGTTCAGCAGGGGGAAACTCAGTAACAACAACCACCTGCACACCAGTTCACACTTTAGAGTTTAGCAGGGTGCACACTCTTTTCTTTGGCTGCAGCAAGACCTCAGCTCTCAGCCACTTGAACCAGTTCACTCAGGACACATACAGCTTCTGGCTAGCACCGCAAAAACCAAAGACACTCTGCCTCTTCAGAAATTGCAATTACAGTTTCACTCAAGCAAACAACCTCTCAGCAATAACTGTAGCACGACTGATAATCTGCACAGTCTTCTCAGCTAATCCACTTCTCAGTGCAGGGTTTCTGCAATATTTTGTTTTCTCCCAACACAGCAGAGCAACTTCTCATTAACTGGAGAAAACAGAATCCCAGTTCAGTGTCTCAGTCTCACTCTGTCTCTCTCTCTCTTTCCTCTCTCTCTCTCCCCCCCCCCTCCCTTTTACAACTCAGTCCTGCAGCAAGCACCTGGGGAATCAGAATCACAATTCAGTCTCTTTCTTCTCTCGATCCAATTCTGGCAACAGCAGTCCTCAGCTGAGGGCCTGGGTAAGCCTCTGAAGCTCAAGGTCAACTTTCACAACAGAGTCCTGACTCATACAGAGCCCATGAAAAAAAACTGACTTAATCCCAGAAAGTCCACACTGTTTCAGTCAACAATCCAGCGTTCTGATTGGCTGTTGAAGCCTTTCAATAATCAGTAACCATAGTGATAAATACTCCCTGCTCGTTTATGGGGGCATGATCTAGGCACCAGAATTAATCCCCTCCTTTTCCCAGGAGTCCCTTTTGTGTCCAGTTTGGGTGCCTAGATCAGTGATTGGCTGCAGCACTGAGGTTAAGTGTCACAAATATGTCAGCTTCCATTTGTTTACTGAGAGTCCATTTAGTTCAAAACAGTTTCTCCCCTTCCCAATTCTGCTGCAGCCCAAAGTATTACTGGATCCACACCAACACCCCACCAGATCACAGCCCAGACTGTCCCCTGTTAAACAAGCCCACTTTTGTCAGATTGCCCCCAGCAGTTCAGCTGTCACTGCCATTGCAACACCATGCCCCTAGGCAGCAGGCAGCACTCATTAATATACCTGGGGCCGCTCATTCGTATTCATGAGCACCTGAGTGGCTCTGCTGCTCAAACTCCCCTTATGCATCAGCTACGGCCTTCTACATGATCTCCTGGTCCCCACAGAGCATTGGAAGGGCACCAGAACCACAGACAATTTTCCCGTTCCAGGATCACAACAGCGATTGGTAACATCAAAGTGCTCCAATTTGCTTACATGAGTTCCACCGAATTTGCATGCTGGCAGTTAGCATTCAAGGAGTTACTCCCTGAAGGTTCAGAAAGCAGAAGGTGGCCAGGGAAAACAGGGGGAAAGGACCCAGGAGCCCCAGAAACACTGGGGACAATGGGACAACTACAGTTAAGCCCCCAGAGGGGGTTACACTGACATGCAACATTGGCACTTATATGATCGTGGGACGCCCCTTGCTCCTCAGTTTCTTGCTGGAGATAAGCTCTGAGTGCCACATACTGTGAGAAACCAGGAGGCCAAAGCAGTGTCAGGCACACAAGGAGAGGCATGGGGCTGACATATACCACCCTAAACCATACATGGACATCCCTAATCCAGGCAGTAGATAATGAACAGCTGGTCAGCAGCACAAAAAGGGGAAAGGAGGGTGACTGCACTGTAGCCCAGTGGAGGAGATTCTCAAAGATCTACTGTTATGCTAAGTAACTGTTCTATCTTTATTGAGGACATCTTCTCTATTGGGCCATACCTTTTGAAGAATTTCCAAGCAGTATCCAAGTGCCCTGGGAGGATGATGAAGGCTGATATGAAAATTCTCAAAGGTCCAGTTAGACCAAATCAAATTATTCCATGGGCCTGATTCTCAGAACGGGTAGACCGATGCAAGGAACTTGAATGACAAGAGTTTGACGCAAGAGGTGACTTGTGTCACAACTTGCATCAAAGGCAATTCTGCAAGGCAGCCTGTGTGTCAAATGTAATGCAGCTTCACTAAAGTCCCCTTGCACCAAGGTTGAAGAAAACAGCCAAGTGCACCAGGCCACAAGGGGTCTTGCACCACAGCGGTGCTGCAACATCTCCTTTTTGGGATTTCACAAGACCAGCCATGGATCCAGCAAAGGGCACCACTTAGACCAACCAGGAGATATTTTAAGTGGCTTGCATCAGTGGGAGAGAGTGTGACAGTGGGCTGTGAGGTGGGGAAGAAGCACGGGAAGTGTCATAAAGGGAGCTGGGGGACAGATGGGCATCACCAAGACTGATGCTGGCACCCAGTGGAGTGTGTTTGGATGTCACTGTATCTTAGTACAGTATACCTTGCACCTCTGGTGGTATGGCAGCACCCCGATCCCCAATGTCCCCCTGAAATAATAAAAGATCCACCCTGTTAGTGTAAGGGCCCCCCAATCCACGATGTCCCCAAGTAATAGGATAATATATTCCCTGGTAGTCTAGTGGACCCCCAATCCCTGATTACCCCAAGAAATATGTTAATATATACCCTGATAGTCTAGTGGACACCCTGATTCCTGATGTCCTGAGCACTAGCACAATATTTTCCCTGTTAGTGTAGTGGACCTCCCCTCCTGATCGACGATGTCCCCACAAACCATCTTTGTAATGTTCCTTGGTGATGTACTGGACCTCCCACCCCTGCAGGCAGTGCTCCACCACCTCACTCCCATCCCTATCCTGTCACTGAGCCAATGACCAGCACAGCCCTCCTTACTCCGCCACAGCAGGAAAAGACCGAGCTATCACGAGTTACGCTGGTGACAGTATGTGCTCCTTGACCTGATTGACAGCTCAGAGTGAGCTGTCATTCAGTGAGAACATACTGTATACATGCTCATTGATAGCTCAGTTGGTGGCCAGCCATGGTGGAGTGAGGAGGGCTGTGCTGGTTGCCAGCTCAATGAGGGGGACGGGGGGAGTGGGGTGGTGGGGCACTGTCTGCAGGGGTGCGGGGGCCCACTACACCCCCACCACGGAGCATTACAAAGATGGTTTTGGGGGACATCAGGGATGGGAGGAGGAGTTCCACTACACTACCAGGGTAAATATTGAACTAGTGTTCAGGGACATCAGGGATTGGGGGGGTCCAGTAGACTACCAGGGGATATATTATTCTATTACTCAAGGCATCAGAGGTTGGGGGGACTCTACACAAACAGGTGGTTCTTTTATTATGTTAGGGGGACATCAGGGATCAGGATGACCACTGGACTACTAGGGATGCAAGGTATATTGTACTAAGATACAATGGTATCCTAACACACCCCACCGGGGGGACAGCATCAGTCCCAGTGATGCCCAGCTGTCCCCTGACTCCCTCTATGGCACTTTCCATGCCCCTTCAGCTCCTGGCCCCCTCCTGTCCAGCAGATTCACACTCCCACACACACCATCCCCACCCTGCTAGCATTGCACTGGGTGGGGGGATCCCTGCAGCAATTTCCACAGGTGCACCAATTATTTGGTATAGCTAAAGCTGGGGAGTGTGGTGCCAGGACCTTCTTTTTTGTAGAATTGGGTGCAGGGTCCCTAGTGCACCTGGAGTTTGCCCAGCCCTAGACTGCCACAAATTGCAGCGATCTAAGGGTTCTTTGAGAATCAGGCCCCATATGTCTACAAGAAAGAGTGGCTGATGGGGGAAACATGAAAAGCAACCTATGGATGCCTGAAGGGCAGTGTTGTAGAAAACCACCAATGCACAGAAGTAGCCCTGTACCATAAGATACATGCCACAGAATGTAGAGGGAAGCACCACCCTACCCCCTGACAGTGGAAAGAAATCAAATGAGTCCAAATACCTTGGACAGGCAGGAGGCATAGAAGGACAGGACACCCAGTTCCTTATGGACCAATGAAAAGTGGCTGAGCAGAATGCTAAACTGCACTGGAGAGCAGAGACTGGAGGAAAACTCCAGATCTCATACGAAGCCAACAACTTGGTCACAGACATTGCCAATGATAACAGAAGAAGAAAGAGGCAGTGCTGGAAGCCTGCTCCACTAGATATCAAATCAGTAAAAGGTAGTGGGGAGTACTAGAAGCTTTAAATTTGCAAACAACAGAGGTCCAGAGAGTAGAGTGCCCAAGTAAACCAACAATATCAGCCACACTAGGCTGAAACTAAGGCATTCACAGTTAAAACCATGCAGTAAAAATAAAAAAGGATCCCTCTTGTACAAACTGAAAAAGGGCATAACATTGTTAGGTTACTGAAGTAGCAGAAACCATGAGGATTCAATTATTAACTAGCTACATTCATGCACCAGGCATTCGGAAGTGTACGTGATGTCCTGAGGAGGGATCCCTGTAGCCTGTCAGTTATGAAGAAAGTACACTAGGGCCAGAGATAAAATACTAGTGGACAGAAATCAGTCGCCATATAAAGGGCTGACATTTTTGAAAGAAAAATAAATGATGGAAAAATACTCAGGGAACCGCAAGCACAGTGGCATGACAAAGGAGTAACCACCTGAGTACAGTATACTCAGGACAAAATCCTGACAGTCAGCACCAGGAAAGTGTTCCAACTTCAGAAGCCAGGCATGCAGATGCAGGGATCATAAGCCTGATGTGCTTAGTACCCCCAGCTTGTGTCAGAAGGGTTTTACAAAGGGGAAGCTGAACTGGAGGCTCCACTGCCATATGTAGCAGAAGTGGGAACCAAATCTGGCATTGCCAAAAAGAAACCACTAGTATGAGGGTTGCATGCTCTGTCTGTAGTTGGAGTAGAACTTTCTGAATCAAAGGTATAGGAGAAAATTCGAAAAAAAACCTCCCTGTCCAGGATATGGACAGTGCATCATGCAGGAAAACTTCCAGGGTGGGAGGGCAGCTTTGTGTTGTGTGGAGATGCAAACAGGTCCACCTCTGGACAACTCCATCTTCTCAAGAGATCATTCACTCATGCTGTCCTGAAAGGGATTGGCTTGGACAGTCTATGAGGTCATATGGGGTACCACTCCCCCAGGATGAAGGTGTGCAATCATCTGAAGCACATACAGCTGCCAGTATCAGAACACCATATCAGACATAACTGAATACCAGGATGGTGCACCCTGTGCTCCTGGGAAGTGTCTGGGGCCCATTCCAGAGATGTATAGGTAATAGGATTATGGCCTCTAATATCTAGTTCATCCAGTACTGTAACATAAGGCCAGGTCTCCATGATAGTGGCTGCATCGAACAAGTTCTGAACAGCCAGGTGCTCAGGGGTAATATGCCGAACAGCCACCAAAGGCACAATGGAGGTGGCCTGTGTATCCAGAGTTTATGTCCCTCCAGGGGCTAGAAAAAAACTCGAGTTTTTTTTTCCAGGTATAAATCTGCCAGTGTGATATCAATACAGTAGAGCATTAAGAGGGTGCTACAGGAAATGAAAGTAACATATATTTTAGTTAATTAAGCAGGAGCTACCCACCAGATGCTACACTAGCATGTACACGGTGGGGGGGGGGTTGTTCACTACAAATATTTTCAAAAAATGAATCCTGTTCACTTGCTGCTTGTGATGATCAAGTTTATTTTATTTGCTTTTGTCCCATTTCACCATCCTTGCATGGCTTCTTCAGGGGAAGGTATTAAATAATCATCACCTTAAATATAACATTTTACATCATTAGCTCTCAGTACTATTCAAATTGCAGGTGAATAAATATGACAATGGACCTTAGGTATATGCTTGGATATATGTCTCTGATACCTCCAGCTCTCCCCAGTTTTAATTATTTTTCATAGTATTAATTTTTTGTATTGTTTCCCTGTAAAAAATGAATTTTAATTTACATAATCATAATATCATAGGCATATATAATTCCTTCTCCATGTGGTCACACAGTGCCATCACAAACACCCTTGCCTTCTCCCCTTTTAACTTTGTATGCCATTACACTTTGCGTGCCAGCTCTTAGATATCAGTATAATTTATTTTCCACATATCACAAGCACTCATCAGATCTTCTCTTTCTAGAAGGCAAAATTTAAATAAGTGTGCTAATAAGTATTGTTTTTCTACTGATATTTGAATTTAGTTGTGTCCTGTTAAAAACTAGGGAAACAGTTCTTACCCGTTCACAGTAGTACCTTTTCTGTGGGCTGCTAAGGAGTGAGTGGCTATGCATTCGCTTCTCTTGAACCCGAGAGGTGCAGTGATGTCAGATGATATAGTGACATCAACCAAGGTATGTACACTTCTCTGCATGCCAGGTTGCTAGGCAACCTGCTAACAGGCAAGGAACACCTGTCAGCATTCCTCCCAGGCTCATTCACAGAGTGAATGGAGCTTAACAACCAGGAATAGGTTTTTGCTTTTAGAAAACTCTTTACTTTATGACCATTTTCAGAACTATCTAAGTATTTCATGTCAGAGCTTCTAAACAATTAAATTTGTATACCCAACAAAATTATACATCATTCCCTTGATTTTAGGATATGACTAATATTTTGTTACATACTGTAAAGTATTAAAATTAAATAGCGTTTTGTATATCATAATGTCTTAAACCCTCTTTTTGCATGCAAAGCTCATTATACTCAAGCAACCATCACAGCACAGCCTTAATAGAACTAAAATCTGAACAAATATAGTAATCAAACAGGCAGATAAAGGGGGAGGGATAGTAATTATAGATTACCCCCACTACAAAAGAATGTGTTACAAGCTTTTGGATGATAACAGAAACTATGTCAAGCTGACAGGTGACCCCATAAACAACATCAGTGCGGAGATAAAAATCCTACTTGAAGAGAAGATGAACATAGACACATAGATGCTTTCAGCAGATAAGGATCACTTGGCCCACCTAGTCTGCTTAAAATTTCCTACCTGTAGTGCCTCCAGACTCCCTGTTTGGACTCTGGCTGACACCCTCCACCCCTTGCTTCTAAGATTCTCTTGTGTCTATCCCATGCATTCTTAAATCCTGTGACTGTTTTAGCCACTACCACTTCCTCCAGAAGGCTGTTCCAAGGGTCCACCACCCTCTCCATGAAGAAGTACTTCCTTACATTTCCCCTAAATGTCCCCCGCCTGCCCCAACTTCATATTGTGTCCCCTTATCCTCGCGCCCATCTTTTGCTTTTTGAAAATGCTCCCTTCCTGAACCATGTTTATCCCTGTCAGGTACTTGAATGTCTCTATTATATCCCCCCTTTCCCTCCTGTCTTTCAGTGTGGACATGTTTAGATTCCCGAGCCTCTCCTCTCCCTGAGCAATAGATGTTTGAAACTATAGAAGACGGGATACCTTAAAAAAGGTACCTAACAATCCTGACATTTTACACTATCCCCAAAATTCATAAGAACAGCCAGGAGCTCATCCGGAAAGGCATTGTTTCATGCATTGATTCGATATTTGAACCAATAACACCCTACTTAAAACTACATTTGCAATGCTTGCAACACTGGCAAGCTGGGTTCAGAAATGGACCCGGGTCGTCGGAAGGCAGGCCGGGGGGAGAAGGATGGAGCGTTCTATGGACTGCTCTCCTTCTCCGGGGGGAGGGTGGGGGAAGCACTTGGAGCACTGAGGACTCCTGGCAGAGGCCAGGAGATCTCATGCTGCCAATGCTAATCTCTCTGGGAGGCAGGGTGGACACTAGCATCATTGCACGTCCCTGCCTCCATGAGGAAAAAAGACAGGAAAACATAGGCGGGCGAGGGCCACTGTCTAAATGAAGCCCTCCCGGTAGACTTCGCATAACCACTATCGCTGCGGGTCCCCTGACCAGATACTAGTTCCGTGATCACGGAAGACATGACCATGGCCCCGCCCTCTGGGGGGTAAATCAGGGGTGACTGAGGGACCCCGGCAGCCATAGATAGTGGCAGAGGTTTCCAAGGGCCGTGACCAGGGCTGACAAAAGTGACAGGGTCCTGCCGGGGAGAAAAAAAAATCTACATTTGCAACCATTAACTGAAAACATGGAAGCATTTGTAAGGGATTCCTCCCACATGATTCAAATATTACAGAATTTGAATCAGACAATGACAGATGGATTACAGGATCATCTACTGGCAAGCTTAGACATTGTAGATTTATATACATCTATTCACCATGATGTGAGAGTAAGAACAATGGTCATCATGCTGCACCAGAGGCCACAGTGGTGCTCCAGGAATTGGCCATGTTAATCAAAAAAAGGAATTACTTTTGCTTTGAGACAGAATGTCTTGAGCAATGCAGGGTTACAGCAATGGGGTAAAAATGTCCCCAGCCCATAAAAATTCATTTATGTACATTTTTGAGAAGCAGTTCATTTTTTATGGAACTCAAAATCCTTTCTGAGACAAATTAGTTACCTACTATAGGTTTATAGATGACATATTTATCATATGGAAAGACACACATACAGAACTTAAAGAATTTCACCAATACATCAACATGTGTTCAGAAGATCTCACCAGTACACCCCCCTACACCATGTCAGTTACCATGAAAGATATTTAAAAGACAGTATTCCATACTCTAAGTTTTTAAAAGTTAGATGCAACTGTACAGGGAAGCAGGAATACCGTGGACAACTAGAAATGATTGGTAAAAGATTATGGCAGAGAGGATATCTGAAAAAGCATACTGATAAGGCAAAACAAAGAATCAGTACAGTCAGTCAGAGCCAAGCTTTGGCTGACAGAAATGTAAGAAAGGCTATGGAAGGACCAAACGATAATAGAGTGATACTTGAAGTGGCCAACAATGACAAATTGGGTGAAACTTAAAAAAAAATTAAAGACATTTTTGCAAGAGTACTAGTTTCAAGACAGGACACTCGCAGCTAGATCAATTGTGGCAGCTGAAAAGGTTGCCAAAATTAAAAATATACAGAGTACATCTAATGTCAGAAAGAGTCAGGGCCCCTTACAACCAGGAATGGTACCATGTGGTAGGTGTATGGTTTGCAAGCATACCAGTAACAAACACACTTATAAATACCCACATAATAAAAAAAAGTTCCAGATATGACAACATATCTCATAAGAGACATCAGGAGTCATTTATTTATTACAGTATCCCTATGAGAACATTTATATAAGGGAAAACCTAAGACCCTTGAAAGTCTGTATACTAGAACATAAAAGTACTATAAGGAACAGAGTAAGACTCGCCAGTAGCCAGGCACTATGGGGAATAAAGCCATAGCGGGGCATCTTTAAGGTTCTGAGGATTAGAAAAACTAGAGAAAACAAAATAGAGGGGATTTTAATAAAATGTTCAAAAAAGCTAAAATGCATTTGATTTTTGAAATGAATTCCCTTAATAAGAATACTGTGTATGAATGGGGATTCAATTTGTGGTGCATGCTGATAAAGGTCAGTTTTATGCAGTACAAGGCTGTGAGTAGGATGTTGCTCTAAGATTTAAGTCCAGCATGAATGCACTCTGCATAATATAGAGCGCAGTCCTTAGTTTGCAACCTGGTATGTACTTGTAACCAGTCATTCATAAGGAAAAAGATTTAGGACTGTTCAAGTTAATTTAAAATAAGAGATAACCTGCAATGGTATGGCTGTGGTGTTGTGTACAGCACTAAATAGGTGATTTTTGTAGATTACATAAACATAATAAGGATAATTAATGTGTTACAAATTGTGTGTACAGTATGTGCTAGGTTGATTAGAGATAACTGTGAAATCCTATCTCTTGTACATATATTTAGGACTAAAAGATATATGTCAAAACTGTGTTTAAGGCTGATGTAAAATGTTGATGCTGTAATGGCTGCAATGGTTGCTTGAGCATAAAGAGCTTTGTATACAAAAAGAGGGTATAAGACATTATGATATACAGAAAGGTAATGACTTTAATATTTTACAGGATGCAACAAAATATTGGTCTTATTCTAAAATCAAGGGAATGATGTATCATTTTGTTAGGTATAACAAATGTAATTGTTAAGAAGCTCTTTCATGAAATGTTAGTTTTTACCAGGACACACCTAAATTCAAATATCAGTAGGAAAACAATATTTATTAGAACACTTAGTTAAATTTTGCCTTGCTGAAAGAGAAGCTCTGATGAGCGTGTGTGATTCATGAAAAAGAAATCATACTAAGATTTTTAAACAGAACAGCTGCCAGGTAAAGTATAGTGGCATGCAGTGTTGGAAGGGGAGAAAGCTCATACTACAGCTGCTGCACATCTTATGCACAGGGTGCTGGTGTAGACACTGTGTGACCACATGGAGAAAGAATTATATAATGCCTGTAATATTATGATTACGCAAATTAAAATCAAATTTGTTTTACAGGCAAATGACAAAAATCAATAATATGAAAGAGACTTAAAACTGTATGGGGACAGACCAATGTATCGGAGACTTATATTCAGGTTCCATTATCATATATATTTATCTGTAATTTGTGTAGTGCTGATAATTAATTATGTCAATGTTTTAAATTTTAAGGTGTTGATTATTGAATGCCTTCCCCTGAAGAAGCCATACAAGGATGGTGAAATGTTGGAGCAGAGGTAAATACAATAAATGTGATCATCACAAGCAACAAGTGAACAAGATTCATTTTATGGGAAATATTTATAGTGAGCACCTCTCACCCTTGTCCCTTGTGTAGCACAAATGTCTTCTCCTGCCAAAGTTGGTACACAGGAGGCAGTTACATGAGAGATGGAGGTTCAGCCTCCAAAAACTCCAAAAGATTACTGCTGCCCTCTCTTTTCCCCTTGATACCCAAAGTGTGTCTGATGTGCCTGAGCAGTCTTTGATAGAAAGATAGTTATAAGGAAACCGTGGGCCCATGATCATCTTATGTGGTTCCCTACAGCTGGAGAGGGCATGGTCAGAGGGTAGATCTATAGTACAGAAATCACCATCTCCATCTTAATCCTCCGGGACCTTTTCTATAGCCAGGGATTCCTTAGAAAAACAAACCACATCGGCATCTTGAGTGATGATGGAGATAGGAGCTAATAATGGATGCATTGGGTGTAGTGGATGAACATGAGGTATGCTGTCATGACTCGTCAACAACACAAGACTGAAATGGGAAGGCCTAGTCAATGAGCAGTTTACCGTCAGTGGAGTAAGCTGTGACAATAAGTGGTGACATACTCTGTAGGAGAATGAGGCCAGCACATCCTTACAATCAATGACACCCTCTAAGGGATTTGTAACTGTAGATGTCGATGTGTCACAACCCATCAACAATGGTGGTATACCAACCATAATAGGTCTAGAAGTGCAAGATCCAAGCCCCAACCTTGGTGTCTTGTGGGCAGTTGGGATATTAAATCAACACTTCAAAAGCATACAACAACAAGGGCCTACCAAGTTGTTAGTAAAATCTTGATGTCTTGCCAATTGCATCAGCAATAGCATGTCCAGCCACTGGGGTGGATTCTTACTGGTGGCAGGTGGACCAGTTTGAGAAGCCAGCCTGGGATCTGCATCATAGGCCAGGAATGTCATCACTGTTACAAGTAGTTGTGTCCGGAAAATTCCAGCATTGTCCCCATGGCCTGTGAAAATACTGGCAGGTCTAGCAGGACCAAACATCAAGTAACTCAAAACGGAGTATTTCTGAATGTTAAATCTGGAAAGTCCAGACAATCGAAAGTGTAAAACATTACCTTGACTAAGGTGTAATAAGACTGTAAACTAACAAGTCATAGAAAATGATGACGTTTCTCTACAGGTCCAGTGTGAGTTCAATGACTGGGGTCTCTGGAGTCTTGGTGAATCAGTGGTGGTGTCTTCTTTGGAGTTCTCAACCTTAATGCCTATACCTTTCCTTGACCAAATGAGATCATGCATGATTTTCTGTCTTCACACAAGTCCCATAGGGTCCTGCAGGAAGAAGTTTACAACAAATTGTGTTTGCAACATGTGGCAAGACATACTTCTGTACCTTTGAAGAGCATATCACTATGAGGTACTAGCTTGAAGCTGCACCTTGTGCTTTGGACAGGAGGCTGTGGGCTAGGGGAGGGTGAGCATTAGGGTTGACAACCTCAAGGAAGACCCCACCACTGATTCACCAAGACTCCAGAGACCTAAAACACTAATGCGTTTTCCTTTTGCTGCTTTGGAGGTGGCAGTGGGGAGTTAGGGGTTGGAAACCCTAATGCCACATTTCTCTACTTTTATGGTGTTGATTTACACTAACTGGTGCATTAATTAAGTTTTTTTGCAAATAATATATGTATATACTTTATATATAGCAGCTGTTTGAGGATCCTAACACATTATGAAATGGATGTGTTTTTTTCTCGATACACTGCATTTTCATTTTTTAGAGTGTATTGACATATCATTATCATTCAACTACTGTATGTTGACCAGTACATAATAATGCTTACCAGTGTGAACTGTCACAATGTTATTGTTTAAAATAATGTTTTTGATTATAGTCTGATGACAATCCTTTTATAGAAATTTGAGTTTATAAGGTTTAATCAGGAATGAATACAGTAATATCTTGCTTTATGACCTTTCTTGTAGTCACAATAATAGATTATTGAGAACGTTGTTATAATTTACAGCTTGTGAATTTGCTGTTTAGAACAGATGCCATACAAAAGTCCCATACAGCTGAGAGGTAATGTGAGATTGCTTAGTAATGTATGCATTTAATTTAGAATTATTATAATTTAGTGGTCTAGTTACTTTATTTGATACAGAATAGGGTTCATTATTTGAAAAAACAGTCAAATCATTTATTGTAAATAGTTGTAAATATTGGATTCATTATTATTTTTATCTTTAATATATTTCTAATAGTTGCACTGCTTAGCCCTGAGGAAGAGGGGTGTCCTCAAAATGTTGGCTACTATGAAGCAGACTTCTTTCCAAGTGTATGGCATTTAATAAAATAATTAAAGATTAAACTGTATTAGTATTGAGTGGGTCATTATTTCCTACCTGGGGATTCCTTGTGCTGGCTTGTTAGGGACAGACTCCTCCTGCACATTTTTCTATTTTTTTCACAGGGGTGGCCTTCTGGAATCACCTTTTCAGTTGTACCTTGGTGCTCAGCAAAATGAGTCAATCATAAAATATACGGTAGTTTAGTACAGAAGAAAAAGGGGCCATTCTCCAGCACACAGCATATCTTCACAAAACATAGATCCTGCCAAACCAACCTGTGGTGGATGTAGTTTATCTGGACTTAAGCAAGGCCTTCAACAATTTACCACGTGTAAAACTAATGGACTAAGAAGTGAAATGTGGGGTAAACAAAATGCACAGGAGATAGCAAATTGCTTCATAGTTAGGAAATAAAGCATGGTAGTGGATAATCACCATTCACAGTGGACAGATGCAGTGAGTGGAGTACCCAGGGATTGATATTGGGTTTGCAGCTCTTTAATGTACTCATTGATGACCTTATGGAGGGAGTTGGTAGCAGGCTATTAAAATGTATTTGCTGATTAAACTAAACTGGCTCAAACAGTGGGTACAGCAGAGTAAGGGGATGTACTACACGGCAACAGGCACACATTTGGCATGGACTGAAAATGAGGGCTTTGGTTTGTTGTGGTGAATTACAAACTACTTCACATGGGGCAGTGGTGTCATGCCCACAGGGTCCAGGGGTGCATGTGCCCCCCAATATCGTTACACAAATTAGTAAAAAAAAAATATATATATATATAAATGTCTTTTATTTTCAAGAAATCCCACGGTTCAAAACAATATATGCTTTTTTTGAAGTCAGTGGTGGGGGTCAGTGGTGGGGATCTGCTAGCTGGCTGTCTAAGCCTTCACAATCCCGAGCCATTCACCACCATGGTGAAACATGTGAAGAAAAATATTTTCAGTTTCAGTTTTTTTACATCTAGTTGGCTGTGTGTGGTGGTCTGACAGTGTCATCTGTCATGACTGACTCGGCTGTGCTGCTTTCTTTCCTACTCACACACCACTGCTGTTATATTCCACAGCCTGAACATGGTAGAGCAGTGGCATGCACACACACAGCAAGCAAGCAAGACCGCAGACTGGTCGGCCAACCAAGTGCATGGGAAAGACTTTAGCAGCAGCAACCTGGTGGCAGCAGATACAGCTGCTAGCAGGGGGGCCAGGGAGGCCTGGGCCAGGACCCCAGGAGATGAAGAAGTCTAAGAGAGGAGATACAGTGAGTCTGCACAGCACAGCAGGCACTGTCTTAGTCTGAGCCAGCAGGCCGGGCCAAGTGAAAGAGAGGAGACATGAGGCAAAAGTGAGTCAGATGGGTCAGTCAGGGTGACCAAGAAAAAAGAAGTCCATCACTGCAGTCTGCAGGCCCAGGTGGAAGGACGCGAAGCTTACAATCACACATGGTTGGTCCTCACTCTTTGTCCACACAGCACATTTCCACAGCAGCACAGCAGCCAGCTAGCCCCTGTCCAGAGGTGTGGGCTCTCAGCTCAGGCCTGACCAGACCAATCGATCAAGAAGGCCACACCAGTCGAGGAAGGAAACAGGGGAAAAGAGTGACTTGTCTTGACTGACCAGCCTAAGCAAGAACCACCAGGCTGCGTTGCCCAGGTGCTCAGACAGAGGCATTCCTCCAAGCCCAACAGCAGGCCCCAGGTCTGCCATAGTTAGTAGTCTGAGTCTCTATACTAAGAGAGGAGAGAAGCACAGGCTCAGAGTAGGGAAGTTGAGTGATAGACTTGAAGCCAAAGGAGGAGGAAGCTGGCAAGCCACCCCAGGATTCTGGGAAGGAGGAGAGAAGACAAATGTCATGATCCTCCAGTCCAGAGCCAGGGAGGGCTTGACAACAGGATGAAGTACATCACCATGATCCATGATCACAACACCAGGGAGAGCATGAGATGGCTCAGGACAGCACAACACCCCAGAGTTCAGCTGCAAGCCAACAGCTAGCAGACAGCAGCTACCTATCTCCACACACAGGTAAAACATTTAATTTTAAATATAGAAAGTGATTTTGGAGGTGACGTGGTTGATATATATGGGCCTGCTGGGCTAACAATGTAATTTGATCTTCAGTGTGTGTGGCAGAGTGGCTTGGTGAATGGCAAATGCCACCAGTGATGTTGGGAGGGGGGGGCTTTGGAAATTGACTAAGCCCAAGACTAAATTACATGAGTCATGTCAGCCAAAATGTAATCTTGAGGTGGGTGAGTCCTGACCCAGTGTGTGGCTTGATTTCTGTTTCGGAGATGAATGATGAAGTGATGTTGGGGGGCTTGACATTGGAAATGGCAGTGGGCATGGGCATGCCACTGCAGGTAAAATGTTATTGTTTCAACCCGCTGTGTGTCATGTCTTGATCTTGGAGGTGAATGATATTCACTTCTAAAATCTGTACATCAGAATTATGTGACCCTACAATGCCAGAAATGTTATTTTGACCCTCTGTTTAGCTTGTGGCTTGATTTTGCAGGTGATGGTGCTGTTGTCCATTTGAAATGTATTTTGATGTATAGATTTTGGCAGTGAATGGTGATGTTGGGGCGGGAGGGGGGTGTTGTACATTAAAAGTGGTTGTGGGTGTGTGCCTGCCAGGCCATAAATGTTGTTTTGACCCTCTGTGTGGCTTGATTTTGCAGATGAATGGTAATGTTGTCCACTCAAAATGTATTTGATGTATTTTGAGTCTTTCACCCTTTGTGTGGCTCAAGGCATAATGCCTCAGCTGACGGTGGATCACTCTGGCAAGTGTCAACAGTACAAAATAAAGAATATAAACCCTGAGAAAAGTAATAATGTTTGACCTCCCTGGTTAAAAGAAATGTTACAGGGTTTTATTTAACTCTAAAAATTGTTTAGTGTTTTGCTCATTAAGGTGCTAAAACATTGTGAAAATGCATGGTACTTGCCTCACTGTATTTAAGAAACATAACACTCCTAGAAAACCTATATGAATACTTTCTGTACAGTTAGTATTGTCCCAAGAAAAAAACTGCTAATCAATTACTTAAAACCCTGTGTTAATGAATGTTTTAGCTATGGTGGGCCTGGCATGATGAAATCCCCCCCATTCACTCGATAGCACAGCTAGTGGTATTGTGTATGGTATACCAGTTGGGTGATGGAAGGGGAGTTATGAATTGGAGGAGTTGAACTCAGAGTTCCATCATGCCATGACATTTCTTAGGCTTGCAGTTGGTGGTGAGGTTGAGGGGGATATCTGTGTTGGAAATGTTGGGCTAGTCTTGATGCGCTGTAATAGGTGTCATCTGGATTCATGATTTGAATTCTTATAGCTTTCTACATGTCATCTTATATGATTCCCCCCCACCAAAAAAGTTCCATTACAAACCACTATAGTAGTACAATCACTGATTGTAATACTGTAGCGGTTTGTTATGGAACTTTTTGGGGAGCACAGCTATAAGTAAACGTAACTAGCGTGTAACATGCTGCCATTAGTACAGTCACTGGCATACCTTTTATTTGGGTAAGAACTAATTAAACAAAATATGATTGCAGTGACTGTAATATGCCAGCACTTTATTTGCCATTATTTGTTTACATGACCTCAATACTGCTGAGGTACTGAGAAGTTTGTGTACACCAGCCTGGTGGTGCTGAGGGTAGAGGTGCTAGATGCCACACCTCATGTGATGCCAATGACCCAGATTCGTGAATGAGCCTGAATTGTCTGGGGGGAGGCCAGGAGCAGGACTGAGCAGCCATAACGTAGTGCGCCTCTCCTGGGGAAGGGATCCAGTCACTCCTGCTGCAGGGCTGCCCCCAAGTGCAGGCTCGTGGGTAGTGCAGATGGTGAGCAGCTAGAATAAGGAGAATTCTGCAGATCACTGCATGCATGTGCCTCCACATGTGCCCAAGTGACCACGGCAAGGGGAGGGGAGAAAATGTAAAAATGAAGCTGGCAGGCTCCATGATGGCCCAGCTGCACCACACACCAGCCTCCTCCAGATTCTAGATTTCTGTTCTAGGGGGAGAAAGTCAAAGTTCCTCACTCCAGCCCCACCATGGGAGGAAATCTATGGGGAAACTCCCAGGGCATGATTGGGCAGGGGATGCAGTGACCAGAGAACAGTAGCTGCCTGCCAGCTCCACCGGAGAAGAAAAATACAATAATAAAAAAAAAAAAAAAAAGGGTTCATGTCGCATGATAATGCATTTGGTATGCATGACTTTGGTTCTCAGTACCACATGGGATACACTATGTGCACATAATAATTCAGTAAGGTTTTACACATGTCACAATGTGCAGATCACAACTAGCTCAGTGGGGTAGGTGTGATCTGTGCACGGTGAGATGTGTTGTTAAGTACATGCATACCTGCAATTGTATAGCAGCAGACACTACTACAGGACCAACAAGTACATTGATTTCGCTCTTTTTGGTGCTCTTCAACTGTAGGTAACTGTAATATTTTCTTTTTCTGCTGGGTGGTCAGAATGATGGCAGAGTGAAATCGAACAGCAAGTAGTTAGACTGGAGAAAAAGACAGTAAGAACAATCAGCACCTTATTCATGAGTAGGCTACATGCAAACAAACAGATGTTATTTGCAGGACTACAGACTACAAAAATTATTACGACCACACTTTGAATATTAAGTGCTATATTGCCTTTATCTGAGAAAGTGTTTTTTTATAAATGAGTCACCTGTTACCTGTTTCATCTTGTGATGTGCTTCCTCCATACCCACCGGAACACACCAGTCAACAACTGCACGTTAACAAGAGCTGTGTTTTGCCACCATTGTGTTACACAGTAAGTGTAAGGTTGAACATTGACTGAAACCTGAACCACATTCAAAAAATATATTTTACGCAGCAGGAGGCTGCATATTTTCTTGTCTGAAATAAGAAAATGTGCAGCCTCCTGCTGCTTAAAATAGGGTTTTTAATTTGCCACTGGCTGGCTTTCCTACACTGTACTGTGCCAATTATATCATATTATAGCTGGCTCACAAGTGAGCTGCTCACTTGTCAGGCAGTTGTATTACTGTATAATTGCCACCTTGTCTGCAATGTGTGACCACCTGCTGCCTACCTAGTGCCTTAATGCCTTATTGTTGCCTTTACTGTACTACTTATTAGGGTCTTAATTTAATTAAATCATTCAGCTTAGAATTCCACTTCTGTTATCTGCAACATGAGATAATATGGCAGGCAGTATGCAAGCAGCACAGACTGTGTTGCAGCTGCTTTTTGCATACTGCCAATATTATTGCATATTGCTTGGTTGTCCTGGTTAATGATTTCAAATAATTCAGCTTAGACATGCAGGTTGCTGCCTTATGAACTGTGCTGCCCCTTGCCAGAGTAATGCTTTTATGTAGAAGTGGTCATGTTTTTTTCTTTTAATCCTGTGAAATCAATCATCTTAAACATGTCTGCACTAGTGTGCAACATGAATGATGCTACCTCCATAATACCTACTGTATATGGTACTACTGTCTTAGGCTTTAAATTGCTTACATTATTATTTATTATTCCCATTAGATCTGCTATGCTGCCGCATTATGATCTGTGCCACCTGATGGCAACCTAATAATTTGTACTAATGGCCATCATCAGGCCTCTTATTTTTGGCTTGTACATTCATTCATGTGAAACATCATGTCTGCACTATTCAACATGAAGGAATGCTGCTATCTCCATAATGCCTATACTGTGTTAGGCTTTAAATAGTTAACATTTTTATTTATTATTCCCATTACATAGGCTATGATGCCGCATTATGATCTGTGCCACCTTCCTGCAGCCTAATAATTTGTACAAGTGGTACAGCAGGCCTTTTATTTTTGACTGGTACACTCATTCATCTGAAACATCATGTCTGCATGATGAAATATGAACGATGCCTGCAACCTCCATAATACCTATAACTGCATTACTTCATCAGTGCATTTTAGCTAGGCAACTGTGAATGTTACAGAGATCCTCAGTAGTGCTTACTAAGAATGCTACAGGGTCCAAACAGCCATCATCAAGCACATGCTGTCTGACTGGACTCGGTAAACTCACCAGTCAACACTTGTTTTTGTCTTTTTCTATTCCAAATTTTCTCATGGATCAACCTGCATTTCTGGCACTTGGTCATGCAATGAAGGTATTATGTTTCCATAGTATTTTATTTGTATGCCTTGCAGTCCTCATATCCTTGCCACTTGCCTGCTAATTCAATTTCTCTACACTGCTGTTTTCGGGCCTCTGCTAATGTATGCAAAAGCCACTAACGCATTGTACAGTATGTGTGGTCATCATGGCATTTGTAAATGCCTCATGTCATCAGCACTACTATGCTCGATCAATGGCCCTCCCTACTATATTGTTATAATCAAATATAATGTATGCAACTGTGTTACTGGGTATGTTTTGTCTTCCACACTCTTCTTCCACATAATGATGCCACTGATACTTGTTTCATTCAAGGAAGGTATTAATTGTGTGGTCATGTTATTTGTACAGTAAATCTAATCTTCCAGTCTTGGCCACGGTCTCCCCATAAATCAAGTCATCTGTGCTTACTTGCCTGCTTGGAGCCCTTAAACAGTATGCAACCACAGTCATCTGTCTTCACCTTTTATACCATAAACAGGGTAATGCCATTTTCAACCTTTTAATGTATGTCTGATTTCTCTATGTATGGTCAGGTGGTGGAGTGGGCCATATACAAACTGATAAGGAACTACTACATATTCTTGCCACTTTGTATATGGTCTACTCACTGTAACTCCAGTCCTCAGTCAGCCAGCGTAGCAGTAATAATGATATTGTCAGCTAGCATCAGTCACAGAGTAGTTAAATGGTTCACAAGCTGGCTGCAAGGCAGGACTCAGAGGGTTATGGTAAATGGCACCTTATGCCAAGAGAGGAAGGTATCAAGTGGCATGCTGCAGGGGTCAGTACTAGGCCTCATCCTTTTCAACATGTTCATTAACAACATTGCTGAAGAATTGAAAGGGAAAGTCTGTCTTTTTGCAGATGATACAAAGCTCTGCAACAGGGCGGACACACATGAAGGGACTGCAGAAATAGAGGCAGATCTCAGGATGTTAGAGGAATGGTCCAGGAACTGGCAATTGAGATTAAATGCTAAAAAATGTAAAGTCATGCACTTGGGTAGAAGGAACTCATGCATGAAGTATGTCCTGGAGGGACAGCTACTAGAAGAAACAAAGCTGGAATGGGAGCTTGGTGTCATGATCTCAAATGATTTAAAGGTAGTGAAGCAATGTGAATAAATGGTACTAATGGCAAGTAGCATCCTCAGATGTATTGGTAGGGGTATTACCAGTAGGAAGCGTGATGTAGTCCTCTCGCAGTACAGGTCCCTGGTGAGACCTCACTTGGAGTACTGTGTGCAGTTCTAGAGACCTCACCTAAAAAAGGACATAGACCATCTGGAAACCGTGCAGAGACGTGCCACCAAAATGGTGCTGGGTCTGCATCACAAAACATATGAAGCTAGGCTCAGTCAGCTACATTTATTCTCCCCTGAGCAGCGGAGGAACAGAGGAGACATGATTGAGACATTTAAATTTATTAAAGGGATTAACACAGTACAAACCAGGAACCTCTTCTGGGAAAATAGGGCTGCGCATACAGTACTAGGGGACACAACATGCGCTTGGTGGGAGGTAAATTCAAAACAAATCTTAGGAAGTACTTTTTCATGAGAGGGTGGTGGATCCTTGGAACAGCCTGCCACCGGAGGTAGTGGAGGCCAAGATGGTCAGTGAATTCAAACAGGCATGGGATAGACAGTAAAAATATCCCAGTTCTTCAAATGTCAAACAATACAAACAATCAGTTAATATTTTAAAGAAAGCAATAAAGAATGCTAAATATAGATTAGAGTTCAAATTAGCACATACAAAAGATAATACAAAAGCCTTATATTCATATTTGAAAGGCAAAAATCAGACAGTTAAAGTGATAGGTCCTATTAATAAAAATGTGTCACTAATTGTAAATGATCAGGAGATAGCTAACACTTTAAACAATTACTTTTGTTCAGTATTTAACAAAATGTCATGCACATATGTAAATTATACTTCTGAATTAGGCACTAAACCAGCATATACAATAACAAACGATGACATCTTATCAGCTCTGCTTACTATAAGACAAAATAGAAATTGAGTTCTGGACCAGATCACATCTATCCAAGATTTCTTAGAAATACTGCTGCAGCCATTTCTGTACCTCTAACTATTTTATTTAATAAATCATTATCCAATAAGTGAATACCATCTGACTGGCATAAAGCTATGGTCGTTCCCATATTTAAGAAGGGAAATAGGTCAGAGATCAGAAATTATCGGCCTATTAGCCTGACCTCAGTGGTTTGTAAATTAGTGGAGAAAATCATAAACTTTTTGAAAATGAAATTAATCAGCTTGGTATTGCCAATAAATCTCAACATGGATTTAAAAAAGGATACTCTTGTATCACTAACTTGATCTCCTTTTACAATCACATAAATAAAGAAATTAATTTGGGGACGCTTATGGATGTGATATTATTGGACTATAGCAAGGCCTATGATCTTGTACCCCATCAGAAACTGCTTAACAAACTTAAAAAATGTGGCTTTTCATTATGGTTAATTGATTGAGTGAAAGAATATTTAGCTGATAGAACACAGCAAGATAGAATAAATGACCATGTGTCTAGTCTTGGTAGGGTGACCAGTGGGGTACCTTAGGGGTTGGTCTTGGGTCCAGTTCTATCTAATATTTTCATTTCAGATATGACAATAAGTAAAAATAATTTCCTCTCCAAGTTTGCTGATGACACAAAATTGGGTGGTAAAATAGATAATGAAGAAAATGCATTATCAATCAAGAATGATTTATTACAGATTGAGAAATGGGCTAAAGAGAACAATATGTCATTTAGTATTGAAAAATGCAAGATAATTCATTTTGGCAAAAATAAAACATGTATAAACTATTATCTTAATGATCAGCTAATTTTCAAATCAACTTATGAGAGAGATTCAGGTATTATGATTAACAACAAACTAACACCCTCTGACCACTGTATAAAAATCTGTAAACAGGCAAACAGGAGAACTTTTGTGCCTATAAATGAACAATGCCTCATCCCACTCTACAGGAGCTATATTCAGCCTCAGTTAGACTATGGTACCCCCTTCTGGAATCCATTCCAAAAGGGTGACATAGCAATGTTGGAGAGGGTTCAGTGAAGGGCCACCAAAATGGTGACAAAACTAAAACATATGGATTATGATAGTAGACTAAAAGAAACATGCCTATTCCCACTCCAGTTAAGAAGACATAGAGGTGACTTACTTCTAATGCATACAATTGTGAAAGATAAGGATATGATGAGGAATTTAGATATAAAAATAACTGGAAGATGAGTCATAGGCAGATCGCACAACAAAATCTTGGATGTCCAAAGGACCAGCACATCTAAAAGAGATAATTTCTACAATATCAGAGTAGCTAAACTCTAGAATACTTTCCCTCAGTACCGAATTGATGTGGACAATTAAGATTCTTAAAAAAAAATTAGATAAATGGCTCACATAAACCATTTACAGGTAATAAATGGCCCAGGTGGGGGACAATCACGATGGGCCCATAGCCATCTTTTGTCCTACTCAACCTAAGTAAACCTAAGTCACCATAGCAAGACAAATTGATAGTGGGGGTAGAAAACCCAAGCAAACTAGATGGACTACACTGCCTTCTTCTACCAGCAAATTCTTATGTTCTTATGTCATTTTCTCATATTTATCTGTCAACAGTGTCAGGTACACCACCCTATTTTCTTAACAGGATGCAGTTATTTATAATGTTCTGTTGCCCTGCTACACTGGTAAAAACATCGAACGGTGTTTTGAATCTACTGTGTATTCATTACACAAACCACTAGTTTAATATTTAATCAAAACTCAGACACACAATTTCATTATCTATAGTTTTAGTTCATTGTTGATCGGTTATAAACCATTACAATTTCATTAGACAAATAAAGGATTTTATTTCTTTACCAAGAAGAAGGAAGGCAATTTATGACACGTTAAACAATGCAGCAAAGTACAATATTTACATTTTTCAAAGCTACTTCCACCAATTCACAGAGACAAAGGCAAGATAATAACAACAACATCTCCCAACAACACATTAGTCAAGATAATAGTAATGCAACTGTTAGTCATGTTGAAGATAACATAGAACCACAAAGAACAGAGTATGTCAGTGTTAACAGTTAAATAATCGATATTGCAATAAAACATTTGCCACTCTCATCATTAGGTGGTGTGGTTCCTGAAGAAATATACATAGTTAAGACTATGTTTACCTTCAACAGAGGCATCTACTGACACACAGTTGGTGACAGAGTTTACAGTGCCTAAGGATCACCTAACTTGGGAGGGGTACATTCAGAAAGGACCTATTCAGAAATGTTTAGAAAAGTACCCTCAAACAAACTTTGGAAACAGGAGAAGATCTTTTAACAAAGGATGGTTTCCTAAATACGAACATACGAACATACGAAATTTGCCAGCAGATAAAGGCCTAGAGGTCTATCAAGTCTGCTCGAATGTGCAGCTAGCACCCCTTATTCTGCAGCTGCCCCTCCCTTCCACCCTTCCCCTTCATTGACCCTCCCCCTTGTCCTGTCCCATCCCCTTTTGAAGCAGTCCACTGTTCTACTGGATACCACTTCTGCAGGTAATGCATTCCACCCAGCCACCACCGTCTCTGTAAAAAAGTGTCTCCTCATCTCCCTCCTGAACCTTCCTCACTCCAGTCTCATATCATGGCCCCTGGTGTCCCTCCTCTCCCTTACTTTGAACAACCCCTCTGTACCTGTCTTGTTTATTCCTTTCATGTACTTAAAGGTTTCAATCATGTTCCCCCTGTCCCTCCTCTCCTCCAGTGAGTACATGTTCAACTCCCTCAGCCTCCTCTCATATGATAAGTCCCCCAGCCCTTTGATCATCTTTGTCACCCTGCGCTGCACCTCCTCCAGTAACTTAATGTCCCTCTTCAGATACGGGCGCCAGTATTGCATGCAGTACTACAGGTGCGGTCTAACTAAGGATCTATACAGTGGCAGAATCACCTCCTCCCTCCTCGAGGATATACCCCTTGCAATACAACCCAGCATTTTGTTGGCCTTTGCTGCTGCCTTCCTACATTGTGCCGAGTTGTTCATTGACCCTGTAATGAGCACCCCCAGATCCTTCTCCTCCTCTGTCTGGGCTAGCTGCACTCCCCCAGCTGGTAACTCCTCCTTGACTTCTTCATCCCAAAATGCAGCACCTTGCACTTTTTGGCATTAAACCCCAGTTGCCAGGTGTCTGACCAGGTTTCAAGCTTTGTCATATATAACTGGTTAGAATATAATAGTGCATTAGATGCAGCTTTCTGCTTCCCATGTCAAGTTTTTGGTATTGATACAGCAAACTATGGCGTGACATTATGGGGTTTAGAGACTGCAAAATAGCTTTGGAGTCTGGCAGAGGTTTAAGTAGACATAGTAATAGCAAAAAACATCTTGAAAAAGTTGAAAAATTGAAGCTCCATCTGATTACTAGACCTCTAGATGTGCAGTTATACAAAGAGAGGGCAAAACAATTACAGCTTAAATCAAAACAGCAAGAGAATAGATACAATGCTGTCACCCAACTTGTTGACATTACTGCCATGCTGGCTTGCTTGAGACTACCATTTAGAGACCATGATGAGACCAAGGATTCAAAGAACAGGGATGTATTCAGAGAAATTGCATCTTTACTTGCACAATATGACCCAGTGCTTAAACAACACCTAGAATTGGCTTCTAAAAATCCAAAGGGCTACCCAAGTTACCTATCAGCTCTAAGATAGAATTACTTAATCATGTGCATTGGATGACATGTAAGTAATACAATAATTGAGGAAGTAAAACAGTCTGTTTATTTCTTAGTTTGCCTTGATACAACTCCAGATGATTCGAAACAAGACCAGTTATCTGTTGTTTTACATTAAGTTTGCAGAGATGCCACAATTCATGAATCATTAATTCATGTTATTCATGCAGAAATGGGAACAGGTGCCAGCTTAGCAGATTATCTTTGTCAACACTGAAGCAATGTGACCTTAGTATTTCAAATCTGAGGGGGCAATGATATGATTGCTATGCAGTAATGTCTGTGGCTTACAGAGGAGTTCAGGCTATAATTTGATATTATGTTCATTGCTATGCACATCATTTAAATGTGGTTGTTGTTGAAACATGCAGCAAGATTGCCCAGAATCATCATTTTTTTGGTGTCCTTGAGCAGTTGTACACTTTCATTGAAAATTCAACTAAAAGACACAGTCTGTTTCTTGTTGTACAAGAACAGTTCTTGAATGACAGTGCTTTACAAAGTTCACATAGAACTCAAACTTTTAAGTTAGTTTCTGGGACTCACTGGTCTAGTAGAATTGACAACTGTTGAGCACTGCTTCCAACTATTGATTCTGTAATGCAAACCCTTGCAAAAATTCAGGAAGCTGGCTCTTTTGATAGAGAGACTGCTAGCACAGCCATGGCCCTGAGCAGAGCAATAGACTTTCACTTCTGTTTCTATTTGATATCATTTGACAAGATTTTGTCTGTTACAAATGTAGCCTCAAAATATCTTCAGTCCATTGAGTTAGACTTATCTGTTGCAGCTGAAATGATTGATGACTGTAAAGCTGAGCTACTGGCATTGAGGTTGGATGAGAATTTTGAGGAAATATGGCTTGAAACTGAGATGCTAGCTTCCAAAATAGATGTAGAATATGTTGGACCACA
Source organism: Neoceratodus forsteri (assembly GCA_016271365.2). Classification (NCBI taxonomy): domain Eukaryota; kingdom Metazoa; phylum Chordata; order Ceratodontiformes; family Ceratodontidae; genus Neoceratodus; species Neoceratodus forsteri. Next base: position 960,674,621 of record CM028132.1, on the reverse strand, counting down.
TATTAGAAACGTGTTCAGACGAATTGATCACATGTGGCAAAATGAATCCAGTACAATGGTAAAGATAAAGTCTGCAGTGAGTTCTACTTTGCAACCCTAGATCTTTGTATACAGGGAATAACTGACAGATTTAGCTCTGAAACACTTCCACTGCTAAAACATGTTAGTTGCCTAACGTATCTTTCTCTTGAAAAACTTGACAATTTCAAACAGCTAATAACATACTACACAGGAGACACAGATGCACATTTGGTGGAACAAGAGTATAAACTCCTGATCCATACATAGACTATCCAGAGAACCAACAACACCACCAGTCACAATTGGTGACGTTTTTCACTTTATCTGTAATACTAACCCACACGATGTATACTGTCAAATAGAAGCACTCTACAGACTGGTTCTCACACTCCCTGTAACATCATGCAGTAATGAAAGAAGCTTCTCAGCTTTGAAATTCATTAACAATCACTTAAGGACAACAATGGGCCAAGAATGTCTTGATGACCTTATGGTTATTGCTGTGGAGGCAGAGAGAACTCAATCTGTGGAACTTGACAAAATCAGAGATTATTTCTGGAACTTAATTGACTGACGGTAGATAACACAGCAGAGCACAACTTCAGAGCATGATGTATGTTCAAGAATGGTTCTTTAACACTGACTGGAGGAACTAACAGTAGGGCAGATGGCAGAACAATATGAGAAGACAGGCCAGACAGCAGTAACAGCAGTATTGCAAAAAACAGTACACCTAAACATGAAGTTATAATTTGTGATCCATGTGGAAACAGAGAGAAACATTAACAGAACAAATGCATTACTGTTACTGTTTTCCTCCTATAACATATAGTTACAACATAATGCTGTTGCTTGCATCATTTAGGTGTACACCTAAACAATAATCTAATTGTGGACTCGTATTGCTTGAGGAAGCACACCTTCCTCCACGTTGAGGAGGTAGGAGCCCCTCCTCAAACAACACACATTATATTTTTCAGAGTAAGACTGTACTTGCATACTAATATTCATGCCAGCAGTGGAGTCCACTGGCATCAATAGGTGGAGCCAACAGGCCCTCCACAACTGGGATTTGATTCATTCCAATAATTTCTTAACTAAATGGAGTGGAAAATATTGAACTTTAGAACTCCATCGAGATGACTAAATGTAGATATGATCCATCACATTTAAGACAGTTTCTATGTTGAAAGTTCATTTTTTACTCTTCTGTAACATATCATATCATATCATGTTTAGCTTGCCCCCAAAAAATAATGACAACTGGTTACTACAGCACTTATTTTACATGATATTATCTCAGTTAGATAAATAGTACAGAAATTTGCAAGCAGGGGCCAGGTAACATATATGATACATGGTTAATGCTGTTCATCAGGCAACTTGGTTTTTAGCCTAACTTTCAAATACAGAAACTGAGAACTATACTGTTTAACAAGGAGAAATTGGCTGGTTCACCAACTTAAGCAGTATGTTTTAATGGTTTAATATCAGTGGGCCCATCAAGCTGGTTGTAACACTACAGCATTGCAGAGAAATTAGGTGTGCTGTATACCTTCAATGCAGTGGTTCTCAACATTAATTGAACAGCTGTTCACTAGAAGTAGAAAAGTATGGTGCTTCATAAATGGCACATCAAAGTACTCAGCTGAGTTGCACTGCAGCCTGATACAGTGCCTGGGGCTGTTACACTACAGAAACATATTGTTTGACTAGTGGACATGGGGTGGTTCTCCTAAACATTATGCTTTTTGTGGTATAATGGTCCCTATCAGGTTATGATGCAGCTCATCTCAGCAGTTTAGGTCTTCCTTACAGTGTGCACAATTGTGAGAACTACTGTAGTAATTCATGCTGCAAGCCTAACATTACAGCTGCTATTATAACACCACATAAACATACTGTTTTACTAGGGAACATGAGGTGGTTCACCTACTTGAACAGTATGTTTTTCATTTGGGGTGTAATTGCCCCTATCAGGCTGCACAGTACAACTCATCTAAGTAGTTAGGTGTTCCACATAGGGTGTGCACATAAGACTTACTTGTTCAAATTACTGTAGAACTACAGTCTAGCCACCGCATTAACTTACTATCATTATATACTGATCATATGGTGGGGATGGGGTACCATACCGGGAGTTCCCTGACCTGGCCTGGGACTGGGTATTGTTGTGGTAATACATTTACTGCACGACTAGTATGAACAACTTATGTCTATGGCTCACTCAACAGCCTGTATATATTGCATTGCCATGCATGCCTCACCTGCAATTCAATTATAAATTGATGACAATTTTAACTAATGTAAGTAATACACAGAAAAGATTACACAATAAGGTATCACCAAGAACAGATGACTTGTGTCATTATTTTTCATGCATCACATTTATAGTAGATGACTGTTACTATATGACTATTCAAATGGTGCATTTCTGGCTTTTAGCAAGTAGTAAATCAGCTAGGAATGGACTATAACTAGCTAGCTGATTCACTGTACGGTAAAAGCCACCAAAATGCACCATTTCAGTTCAATTTGCACAACATTTCTTTGAAAATACAAAAGGTCACTGTCTACAGACTTAACAAAGACAGAAAAAATGTATCATTGCTCTATTATTATGATGGCATTTAGCATGTTGGGGAACAGCTTCCTGACCTGCTAAAAGTCATGAAAATGCACCATTCAACTTTAATTTTTCGAAGTTTTCCTGGGGGAGCATGCCCCTACAGACATTTGGATTTTGTGCCCCTCCACAATTTTGAGTTGCATGACAACCCTGATGTGGGGCAATGAATCCAGGTCATACATATACATTATGCAAGCTCAACAGAAGAAACACATTTAGAGGTAATTTTAGACAGTAAGATGAAGCAAGACAGCCAATGTGCTGCCACAGTCAAGAGGGACAACACAATTCTGTGATGCATTGCAAGCAGGGTGAGAAAGAATTACATTGAGGGTTACAGAGGTTTCATTGGTGTAATGTTCCGGCAGTTAAGCTTAGATGTGTTTGTCAGTACTCAAACTGAGTTATAGTCCCTGCTATATAGCAGGAGGGGATGACAAGATGAACACATAGTCCTCTCCACCATCACAATACTACTGGAATGTTACTCTTATCTTTGATAGCCTATAAATGGATATTCAACCAGCCTCCAGTGAAAGTTAATTTCAAAAAATCTCTGCACCAGAGCTGACTTGCAGGGGCTGAGGAGGCTTAATCCTGATATTGGGACCCCCTCTTCCCTTCCCTGGAGCACCACCAGTGATTGCGGCATTTTCCAGTCCCCTCCTGCCAACATTCACCCTCGGGGATACTGGAGTTGCAGACCGACAACCAGCAGCCAATCACAGCACAGAGCTGAGTTGGCACCAACATTTGACACTTGGACTGATCCGTTCTCTTGCTGGAGGGCTTTAAAAAGAATGTCTGAGCACTGAAACAACTCAGTTGCAGATCTTTGCACTGGAGCTGACTTGCATGGACTAAGGAGGCTTAGACCTGATATTGAGGCCGCCCTCTCCCCTTCCATGGAGCACCACCAATGGTCACGGCATTTTCTAGTCCTCTGCTGCTGACCTTCACCCTCAGGGATACTGGAGCCACAGACCGACGATCAGCAGCCAATCACAGCACGGAGTTGTGTTGGCACCAAAACTTTGAACTTGGACTGCTCCTCTCTCTTGCTGTGGGGCTGTAAAAAGTGCAGCTGAGTGCTGAAACAACTCAGTCTCAGATATTTGCACCGGAACTAACTTGCAGAGGCAGAGGAGGCTTAGTCCTGATATTGGGACTCCATCTCCTCTTCCATGGAGTACCACCAATTGCCACATTTTCTGGTCCCCTGTTGTCAGCCTTCACCCTCAGGGATACTGGAGCTGCAGCCAATGATCAGCAGCTAGTCACAGCACTCTGCTGCCTCTTAGGTCTGCACATGACCAAGTGGTCCTCCACACTAGTGGTCCAGAGCACTAAGGGCTGGAGAGACAAAGATATCAGCTGTGGGAATCGGCCATTGGCCAGCCACACTGCCCCAAGTGCAACCCATACACACACAGAAAGTAAACAATCTCCTGTGTCTATCTATGAAAATACCCTAAATAGTGGACTTTAGCATGGTGCTGCTGTAAGAAGCATGGAACTGTGTATGTAAGTGAACTCTATACTGTAATAGCAACCAATACATCGGCCATGGTACATCTTGAAACTAGTACAATATGAGTTAGGAGTCATTTATGTCTAATGCATGAATATGCTCCCCTTATGACCCAACCTCCTATTCCACGTAGAACAGTTACAATGCAAAGAAAATACCATTTAGTGTGCTGTTGAACAGATTATAGCTTTACAGATATATTTTTGTGCTGCCAGCTAGGCTAATTTGTCAGGGAAAGTGCGAGTTTAGAGCCTCGGCTCAATGGTGCTTGTGTACTCTGGATGCTTAGCCTTCTGTTTTCCAATTACAGAGATAGTTTACACTAACCTGCTGCTTAGTTTTCACTAAGTTGTTGTCTGCTCCACTTTGCTACTTCTTGAACCAGTTTCTGTCCATAAGGCTGCTGCAATGTATCTGTTAGCCTGCATCATGCTTACCCTAATGGTGATGCAACTTACATCAGTTTATCTTCCCATATATGTTGTTCCTATGGGGTCACAGTCAAGATGCCCTCAGGCTGACTATATCTTGTCAGATCACATTGCCTCTAAGCAGTTATGCATTTGCCCCATCTGGTGCTTGAAATATAAATCTGTCATTTTTATTACCCACCTGGTAAAGTGCTACCCCTGCCACCCAAAAATTCTTATGAGAAGAGCTGTCCTGCCACGTCTTCTCTGGCTCTCATTCCTACTTATAGTCCTGGCTGGTAATATCAAACCTAATCTAGGGCCTCCTACCCCACAATTTACTGGCTCCCCCACCTGGCTATCTACAAAGAGCTTTAAACTAGCCTACCTCAGTGTGTGCCGTCTCCTATCTAATCATAAAGAGCTTACTGCCTGGGTTACTCATTATAATCCTAACATCCTGGGCATTACAGAAACGTGGCTAAAACCCTCAATTTCAGACTCTTCATGTGCCCTCCCTGGATTTAGTCTTATTAGACTGATCGTGTTGGTAATAAGTGTAGTGGTGGTCTGTTGTTATTTTACAAAAAACACCTAAATGTCTCTCTTATGCCCCACACACACCCATCTCCCCATCTGTGAATTCCTTCATGTGCAACTCCTACTGTGAAATACAAAAAAGATTCATCTAGTCTGTGTCTATAATTCTCCTAACGGTGGTGTGCAAGGGCTAACCTAGCTTCTTGATAGCAGTAGTTCCAAGGTGTGCTCAAGTGAATTATTGCTTGGTGACTTTAACCTAAACTGGATGGGAAATAATGTCAAACAATATGAACCCTTGTTGGCTGACCTTTGCCTTAGTCAGGTTATAAATGAATCAGCTAGGCTCTCCACATCTGGGAGTCAAAACTCCCTCCTTAACTGGGTCTTGACAAACAAGCTGGAAAGGATTATAACATCTGGTACTTTCTCTGACTCGATCTCTGACCGTACTCCCACTTACTGCATCTGGAAAGTGTCCTCCCCAAAAACTCTCCATAGGGTTATTCATATGACAGACTTCTCAAAATGTCAACTTGAATCATTTCATGAAGACCTTGCACTCACAGACTGGACCACTGCAGTATCTGCTGACAATGATACTGTCACCCTACAAAACTTCCTTAATATCTTCTCCATACAAGACAAACATGCCCCACTCATAAAGAGGAGAGTGAGGGGTACTTTCACATAATGGCTGCAAGACAGTCTGTTCTCACTTATAAAGTCTAGGGATAAATGTTGGGTGAGGTTCAAGGTCTCTCAGGACTTGTCTGACTTATATGAATATAGGCATCTCTGAAATTCCTGTAAATAAGCCATACATGCAGCCAGGAATGAATTCTGTAATTCTGCATTGCTGACCTCTGCTAGGGGCCCTAGGAGTTTCTGGCAAACTATTAAAAATATTGCTTGTGGTGCCTTCAGATGCTACGCTGCTGACATGCTCGTCAGTGCTATTAACTGCATTAATGCTTTAACAATTACAAATGCCTTCCATGCCCAGTTCTCTGATCTGTCTGCTATTTACTTTCTCTGTCGCCCAGGATCCAGCTGAGAGCCCCCATTCTGAATCTGCTTATCGCTCACCTTTTTACCTCAAAGCTGTTTCTGTAAGTGAAACTCTCAGACCTCTTGCCAGTCTTTCCCCCTTTACCAGCACTGAGCATGACAATATGGAAACTAAACTTATCTGCCTGGGTGCCCCTTTCCTTTCCTTGCCCTGCTAATTACCCATATCTTTACCACATCCCTTATTACAGAGGCCATCCCTGATGTATGGAAAGTTGCTAGAGTTGTGCTGGGTTTATGTTACAATGGTAAAAGCCTAAAGATGATCACCATTATTGAGAAGTCAAGAGTGCCGAAAAAATTTTTTGCCACTCTGACACCCCGGCGCACAGCAAAACAGCACATGGGACTTACTTTTTTAATGTTTTTATGTGGGAGATGCCCCTCACTTCCCACCCCACATAGGATTCTCAGCTGTAGGGGTGCATGTTGGGAGGGGTGAAAACATAAAAAAGGTTCGGCTGGGTGCAACAAAAACGCACCAGCACCGGACCCAAACCCAGTACCCTGCTGACCAGCACTGCCAACCCACCCACCATGCTATGGGGTTGGCTTGGCAATACCATGGCACCACCTCTCACATTCCCTCCACCCTCGCTGTGCCTTCTCGCTTACTCCCCCCCCACGCACATAAGTATAGCGACATCCTGTCGCTATACTCACCAATCCCCCAATCCAGTCACCCTACCCTACGGTAGACCTGGACACATGCGCCAGGGATTGGGTCGCCATTATTGTAGGTGCCCAATCCCTAACGCTCATATGTCAAGCTACCGTTGTGCCAGTACTTAAGCAAGATAATCCAAAAAGCCTTGACAATTACCCACCCATGACTATCTTATCTGCTATTAGCAAGTTGTTAGAGAAAGTGGTAGTATCCCAAATTATATACCATATCCAGAGCTATGAGCTACTTTCCTTGGAACATCATGGTTTTCATAAGGAACACAGCACCTCCACTGCTCTTGCCAAGGTTACTTCTGAGGTTAGGGTCACCACGGACCAAGGCAAGTTGACAGGAGCATTCTTTATATATCTCTCCAAGGCTTTTGATTTGGTTGACCACACTTTCCTTTGCACAAAGCTTAATTCTTTTGGCCTGTCAGTCCCTGCTCTAACCTGGATTACTAACTACTTGCAGGGCAGGTGGCAACTCATGAAATATCTTTGAACTCACCCCTGTCAAAACTGGAGTCCCACAAGGGTCCATCCTAGGACCCATACTTTGCTCCCTATTTGTGAATGACTTACCTCAGGTGCCATCCCATAGTAGTTCTACTCTATATGCTGATGATCTGGTGCTCCTAACTCACTCGCAGGACTTCAGCGTCATTAACTCCTACCCAAGGAAATTATTTTGTAAGATACAGTCCTGGATACTGACCAATAAGCTAGTCCTGAATATTAGGAAAACACAGGCTATGCTCTTTGGACCCATGTCCAAAATCAAATCAAATCCAGAGCCTCTAAAAGTCACTAGTTCTAATGGGTCCCTTGTGAGAGTTGTTGACTCCTTTAAATACCTGGGAGTCACCCTTGATCCTCAGCTAGACATCTCCCTACATATCTGCAATGTTACTAAAGCAGCAAACAGTAAGCCAGGCCTGGCCTACAGGACAAAAGGCACGATCACATCAGCTGCCTGCCTTGCCTTGACCAAAGAAATATTTCTCCCTATGCTCTGTTATGGACTGATAACCTTTACCCATTCCACTGAAGCCAGCCTGCCCAAATGGGATGTTGCCTATAATAATGTGTGTTGTTTTGCCCTCTCTGTCCCCCATCCTCACTCATCATTGTGAACTATATAATAAAGTTGACTGGCTATCTCCCGGAAGCTACCGGAGTTTTGTGCTGGTGTCTTTCATTGATAAAGTGGTCAGAACTGCTAAACCCCCCCCCAGAACTATTTAAGCCTGTTAACTCAACATACCCACTTAGGTCCAATGGCTCACCTGTGTTTAATGTTCCACAAACCCATACACTGATGGGTGACCAGGCTTTTGCTGTCTGTGCACCTTGGCTATGCTTGCTGCGTCTCCTCCCACCATAGTTTTAGAAGATCCCTCTGGGATCACCTGAAGTTAGCCTTGGCCTGCAACTGTACCTAATTACCTGGTGCCACCCCTCACCCCCTACAAAAAGTTGCACTTTACCGTTTTGCTCTGGTCTCTGTCTAGAGCGCACTTTGAATATAGTCTTAAGCTAACTGTTAAATTATTAACCTCGTTATGTGCTGCTACCTTGTCCTCTCATTCTCAAATCTTGGATTGTCTGTATATTCTGAAATTTTGTACAATTTTGAAATCCTGTTACATCTTTGCACTGTCTGTTTAATTATTTGTATACTCCCGGGTCGTACCTGAAAATGGGCTTGTACTTGTCTAGTGTGCTTACCTGGTAAACAAAAGCTAAATAAATAAATAAAAACATGCTGCATTTAGCTATTACAGTTTATTAAGGGGACACCTTTTAAAATTTAATTTGCCCGTGATTTGGGAGAATGTTTTTGCCAATGTACCTGTAATGTCAATAAAAAGCTTTCATCAAGATTTGCTGACTTTATAGTACAATGCTCACATGACTACAGACTGTGATGTCACCAACACAGCAATTATTATGCTTTCTTTATCTTACAGTACTCCTTTTGACACCCCCAGGCCAGCTATAGGTCCTCCTTCCAGCTACCCAAGCACATTTGTCTACGTAAGGAGCCCTCCAAAGATCCAACCCCTGACCCAGCCATCACATTGTTACCTGTCCCCAGCCGTGAAATAACCAGTGACTTATCCCCCGTGAGTGTGACATCAGTGGGGACCAATTTCCCAGAACATTATGTAACTTGACCAGCAGAGCAGACAGAACAAGTGGAAGATCAATTGGGGATTGTCAGGGTTTTTTTTATTAAACAACAGTGGAATAAGTACTTCTTATGGTTATTTGGAACAAAGTTAGCATAAAGCTAAATGCTATGGCAACAAATATAATAATTTTACACACTTTAAGTAGATACCCACCAGCTAAATGAAATGCATTCATACATTCTCTTACAGAGAACTGCATGCTTGATTATCGTCTGGCGTTTTACGAAATCTGGTGCCCACCAATGAGACCTAAAACTGAATCTGGATGCTATTTACAGCACAGTCAGAGAGGATGCAATGCACTGTGATAAGCTGTTAGGTTCAACTGTGATGTACTAACATAGTAACACAGTAATTGACTGCAGATAAGGAACACTAGGCCCACCTACTCTGCCCATATTCCCTGCCTGCATCAGCAGCCGTTGACCCTACATGGTCATTGGCTTTTGCCTCTGTTCCCCACATCTAGGGTTCCCTTATGTCTATGCCATGCATATTTGAATCCCCATTATGTTAGGACCCACCACTTCCTGGGGTAAGCTATTCCAAGCATCCTCCACCCTCTCTGTGAAGAAAAGCGTGATTAGTGCTTGTTGTTACCATTCTTATGATTGAAAAAGAAAGTGCTGTATTGAATTACTGTACACTTGTATAAAGAAAGTGTAGGTGTAAACATCAGAAAATACAAAGATTACATAAAACAAAATAACTACAGCAATACCTACTATTCTCATGGTGTTTATGAGTTAAAACTCGTTACTTCCAGTAGCTTCATATGAAGTCCAAACTATCCATTGCTTAACCTGACACAAAATGGCCACCCAGGAAAGAATGACTTGTTAAGTCACACTGTGTGCAAGCCAAAAAAAGTTCATAGACTACTGATAAACATTAGAGTCAGAGACCAAGGTATTTCTGTGCTATGAAAGAAGTTTTAGATGAGTACATGCTGTACTATGACGTACTTTCAGTGTTATCCAAGAAGTTTAGATTTCTTCAGAAATGAAGCTGGAACGTAACCTTTTAAAAAAAACTTCAGAAGGTGTTTACTGTTTTGAAATAGTGAGGCTGACGGCTACATTTAGACAACTGTCTTGATGATCATTGTGTGGAGTAGATTTATGAGTCGGCAAGTAGAACACAGGATTTCTGCACTGCCCATTTATCAGCTTAGAGAAATAGATTTATGAACTGATAACATACTGTTATGCAGGTCATACTGCCAAAGACTGCTTATCTTTTAGCAACTGCAGATGATTGCATTAGGACTGCATGAGACAACTGCAGCTACACTGATCAACATACTGTAGAGAACCTACTTTCAAAAGTTCCCCTCTGCTGGTATGTTCACTTATTTATATAGTACATGTTCATTTCAAGGACAGGAAAAAATAAATTTTAAAAAAGAAGTGAGCAACCAGTTGTGTGTGATTCTTAATGGCTGGTTGCAAGCCTGCATAAAGTAGGGAACACCCTCTCCTTCATCAAGATACATACAGTACTGTTTGTGTGAATGCACATCTGAATAAGCCCTGTACTTATAAAAGGGATACTGTTTTGTTGCTTTTTTCATCTTTTTACTCCATGTCTTGGCTTCTGAGTCTGAGCCTCCCCAGTGGCTATTAGAATTTGAGCGTTACAACAAGGTTTTTCACACTAGACCTTAATTTGTAAAGTTTTTCTCCATGTACTTGTTCTTTTTATAACATACTTTATCCTCCTTTGGCCTGTCAACACAAAACCTTCTTTTACTTCTACCCTATGCCCTCATCCTGGCTGTAGAGTTCTGCCCCTGGTATGCCTCCTCTACTTGGACTACACACCAGCAGCCTAGTACCTGCCAGGATTTAGCCCTCCAAGGTGGGCCCTCACTATTTCTGCCACTTTAGTGATTGTTGAGCTCCTCCATATATGGTCTGCAGCTGCTGAAGGGGGTGCATCTAAGGCTACTGGGGAAACTCAAGAACCAGACCCCATGAGGGCCAGGGTGGAAGGGCAATATTTCATCTTTCCAAGGGTCAGCCAATCCTCACATGAGTTTGTGCTACATAACATCGCATGGTGCCAGCATGCCAGACATGGCAACGTCTGCACATTCTCATCACCCATGTGTGCTTATGTCTTCAGTCGAACCATTATGTGCAGTCACCCAGGTGAGGGTAGTGCAGCAAGACACAATGCCCTCCCTCCCAGAGGAGGAGAGCTTTTCATAGGATGCTCAATCCTCTTCCCCCACCAGTCCTTTGATGAACCAAGCCCAAGGAATAAACCCAGGTCATAGGTGTCACAAGCCAGGCACATAGCTCTGCAGCTGATGGTGTTACTCCTTGCTTGGTGAGTGGATGATGCATCCTATAGATCAAGTGGGCCTCCTTGTGATGAGCCCAACCTCCTGACAGCCCAGTGCAGAAGCTGTCAGTGGACACCAAAGTTTAAGTCTCCCAGAGGGAAGACTGGCACACTGCTACTGACCTGTCAGGCTGGCACTACTGATTTCTTTAATGTTTCCCATTATACTCAGGGAATACGTTTTTAGCTCCTGTTACTGAACTAGGTGAAACATTCAACTACAAACAAGCAATTCCTGTGGCTCAGTAAGGTGGCATACATGCCACACTGGAGACAGACAATCAGAAGACCATGGGTTCTAGCCCCACACCAGGTACTTGGGATAATGCCTGTAAGAGACAGTGTAGTAGAGCATGAGTATGATATTGTTGAAGTGTTGTCATTCAGATGAGACAGTAAACCAAAGTTCCTTTTGACCATTTCTTGTCACTATCTGGATAGCAGTTCCCAATGCACTTATCAAAGAAGAGTAGGGGAGTTTCCCCAATGTAATGTCCAACAGTCCCCTGTCAATAATACAGGTCCACAGGGGCACCAACAGCGCAGGTGCTTGAGTTCTTGAGCACCCATAAATTTTAAATAGGCACCCTCAACAGTTTCAAAATAACTTTGTTCCCCCACCACTCCTCCTTGTAAGCCCCCACCACCCGCCCGTTCTGTTCTCCAACTTGCACACACACACCCGCCACCCACACTTGTCAGCAATGTGTACTGTACCAACACTTTAAACCCCCCTCCGGACACTGAGCAACTTGCCTAAACAGTCTGCCGCCGAGTCTGTCTGAGACGAGTCCTGGTCTGGCCATCACCAGGCTCCTCCTACTGAGTGGGCCCCTCCAATGAATGCCCACTGGCACCACACATCCAGGATCGAAGAAGACTGAACTGAGCAGAGAGCAAGAAGAGACACATGATCTGTACAGGCTGTAAGTAGATGGTCATGTGATCTCTTCACACTCACTCATCAGATATTGCTGAGAGTTCAGTCGGGGCTGAGTGGATGTTTTGGTCATGGAGCAGGGCTGCTTCGAGGCTTTAGGAGTGGACTAGCACTGCCAAGGAGCCTAGAGATTTATAGTTTATAATTATTTAAAGAGAGGCAGTGACAGACAGGTGAGAGATGAGTGGAGTACTAGTAACAGCAGCCAACAGCAGTACAGTGGTGAAGAGAGAGGCAACTAGTGAAGTCCTCTGTACTGTCTGTCTGAGGGAGGTAGAGCTGCAGGGAGGGAGGGAGGGAGGGAGCGAGCATTAGCAAAATAACATCCATCCATCTGTTGTTGTTTGATGTTTGGAGGAGCCACGGAGAGTACTCAAGACAGGAGAAAACTAATTCAGTCTGAGACGGAATGCCAATTGAATTGCTGGCTGGTGGGCTGGCATTTGAGATGAGTAATGCTAGCTAGCGCTGGCAGTAGCTACTAGCAGCTCCTTGCTGCTGTTCTTAAATTTTTTTAAGAATACTCTCTCCTATTCTCCCCCCTCAAAAAAAACTTGCTGAGGAGGAGGACAAGGAGACTGGAGAACAGAAGCAAGTGAGTGAGAGAGAGAGAGAAAGAGAACACAAAAGAACAGACACAGCAACAGACACTCAGACAGTGTTTAGTCAATTAGTCTCTACTCTCTCTGAAACTTTCTCCTCCCCATCCTACAGTCCTCCTGTCCTGTTTGTGTTAACTTTCTGAATCCTCGTCCTCCTCCTGAGGCTGAGCAGAGCATCCCACCCCATTCCATTTGAACTTCTTTAGTTCTTATAATAGTTTTTGTGATTTGTGAGGTCACCGTCTGGAGAGTGGTACTAGACAGACTCTGCATGGTCAAAGTAAGATCTTCTGCCAGTGTCAGGCCAGCATATCATTTTTTTTACATTTACTAAAAATAAATAATTTAAAATCTCAATCTGAGAGAAGAGAGTGTGGTGTTAACACTCAGAGTTAGATGACATACTAGAGTCTGACTCAACATGGTTTAAGTTCCTCTGGCAGTGCCAGGCCAGCATATCATTTTTTTTATATTTACTAAAATAATTTAAAATCTTAATCTGAGAGACTAGAGTGTGGTGTTAACACTCTGAGTCACACGACACTAGACTCGAGTCAGCATGGACTAAGTTCTTTGCTGTGCCATAAAAGTGAATAGGCAGTGTTCTGTCTGCGTGTGCCTGTGAATTCTGTGTGAGTGTGAACAGCTGAGACTTATTTAGCCTGTCCCAGTCCTCCTGTCCTGTCCGTACCACCAGTGTCTGACCGTCCAAAAGCCAACAAAATACAAATAAAATATTAAAGTCAGAGTGTTGATTGCACAGAGGTGTCTGCTATGCTATAAAAGTGAATAGACAGTGCTCTGTCTGTGTGTGCCTGTGAACTCTGTGTGAGGGTGAGCAGCTGAGACTTATCTAGCCTGTCACAGTCCTCCTCATGTCCTGTCCCTACAGTCCCTACCAGTGTCTGACTGTCCAAAAACCAAGCAAAAAATAAAAATATAGTCAGACTGTTAGGATTTAAGAGGGATCGTTGTGTCAAAAACAAAGTACTGTGAACGGGTGGCCTAGTGCTATTCTGACCTCCACTGACTCTCTGTAATATTTTAATTACATTCTGTCCAAACCAGCAACTAACAGTGTAACCTATTCTGAATCAACACAAGAAAAACACACATTGTAAGTTAAAATGGACAAGTTTATTAAAAAATGGGCTAAACAAAGTGAGGCAAGCAGTGCTACAGCAGCACTGATTGTCCACAGTTGCAGCAGTGATTGCTAAGGGATAGCTACAGGTGGTTGTCTCATGACATAACGAACGAAATGCTGGACATTATGGAACAAGATGTGCAAAACACGATTGTTTCCAAAATCAAAACAGCTCAGTATTTTGCTGTAATGATGGATGAGACAATGGACACTACTGTTTATGAGCAAGTCTCAATATGTTTTCGATTTGTCAGCGAGGATTTCGGAATTGAAGAAGCATTTTTAGGATTTCATGAAACACCAGCTGTAGATGCTGCTACACTATTCAGTATCCTGAAAGATGTTCTGTTATATTTTGACTTAGATATACAAAATGCCAGGGTCAATGTTATGATGGGGCTGCTAATATGGCAGGGATTTATTCTGGCGTGCAGGCTAGGCTAAATTCTGTTGAGCCTAGGCCCCTTTTCATACATTGTTTGGCACATTCTTTGAACCTTGTAGTACAGGACTGCAACAGCAAAATACAAGAATGTCGAGACATGCTGAATCAGTTAAGGGAACTCATAACATTCCTTAGAGACTCTACAAAACGGCTAACTTTTTTTGAAAACATACAAAGCGGTATGGAAGACACTAGGCCTGGATCTTTACGACCATTTGCTCCAACAAGGGGGACAGTCAGGGCAAATAGTTTAAATTTGATTCTAGAAAACTGTTTAGTGTTACTGGAATTTCTGGACAGTGTGTCCTCAGAGAATACTCGGGAGTGTGGGGCAAAAGCAGGAGGGTTCTTGACATAGCTATGATCATTTAAAGGATTTTTCTTCTTGAGTCTTCTCTTAATTTTCTCTCAGTGTGACAGCATAAACACAGCCCTTCAAGCAACCTCTCTTCAATTTCTAAAAGCTAATGATATGATTCAAACTCTTCTTGATACTATGCAACAATACAGAGGGAAGTTTGGCAACCTCTGGAGTATGGTGGAAGGAAGAGCTGAGGAACTACAGTTAGATGAACCAGTTCTTCCCACGTCATTGAAAGTTCCTCGATGTATAGATGATGGCTCTCAATCAGTTACTGATGCATCCCCAAAAGACCACTTCAGGAGAATATTTTTCCAAGTGATTGATCAGGTTGTTGTTTCACTAAAAGATAAATTTCAGTCTCCAGCACAGAAGCTCATGTTAGATGCAGAAAAATTTGCACTAGGACAAGGGCCATTAGATCCCATATCTGATTTTTATGGCAATGACTTAGATGAAGGGCATCTGCAACTACGCCATGACATATCCATTGACATTGTAAAAAATATTGAGAAAACTGTTGATTCACTGCAAGATGTGTACTGTGTCATCACAGAAAAACATTCCATTCATGATTTACTGCCAGAGTTTCTAAATTTTATTCAGATCTTATTGACAGTGCCAGTATCAACTTGCACAGCTGAGCGTTCTTTTTCAGGACTAAGGAGACAGAAAACATATCATAGATCAACAATGTTAAAGAGATGCTTAAATAGTGTGGCTCTGCTTCACATTCATCAGGAACACACTCAGAGCCAGATTAAGGCATAGGCAATATAAGCACTAGGCTAGGGCCCCCACCTGCCAGGGGGCCCCCAACAATCCCCAAAATATATTTACTACATACCCATTTCTTTCTGTTGAAGTTTTTTTGTAATTGACTTGGCTACTGAATAAGATGAACAAGGCAAGCGCTCAACTGTGATGGGAATCTCACCTCCTTGATTAGGTGTTAAGTACAACTGATAGCTTCAGGGGGCTGCAACCAGACTAACCTTTAAGGTGTAAATAGGCCCTTTTCCTTTGCTTTGTCCGCTTGAATGTGAAACTCACCTCCCTGATTAGGTGTTTAATACAGTTGATAGCTCTGTGGGGCTCCAGCCAGACTGACCTTTAAGGTGAAAACATGCCCCTTTCCTTTGCTTTGACTCCCACCCCCCCGGTATCCCAAGTAAAAAGAAGTAGCTAGAAAGATCCCTGCCCCCCAACAGGAACAGTGACTGGTGCAAATTTTAAATGGGGGCCCCTGCAATAGTTTGTCCACTACTTGCCTCATCTGGTGAATTGAGGGGGCCCTATCATTCATACTGGAAGGATCAGAGAGCCAGCAAAGACTATTGGAGAGCATTTTCCAAGTTCCAGATGCCTCTCATTAGCACATGGATGTTCTTTGATATGCCATGGCCTTGGGTCACGTAGTATGCAGATAGAGGTTGTGGTTCACAAATCCAGGTATTATGAGTCTACATGTTTATCAGGTTCTTGACTTGGGGCTGTAATCACTAGGTTACACTGCCTAATGTTTTAATTCATTTTTACACTCCTTGACTGGAATTGGATTATCATTGTTAAATGCAATTCTCCTCTCAGGCAAAATTAGTAAGAGGGTTCATGGTTGAGTTTGGGCTGAGGCAATGAGTGTCATGAAAATGATCATCAAAGTTATGAAAAAAGAAAAACTAAGGCTGAATTTTCTAAGTCCATTAGCAGCAGGGTGCAAGAGTGCCCTAGAGGGCTCTTTTATGCCTCCAGGTGCTGCAAGAAGACATGGAAGAGTGCTCTGGTGGGCTCTTTTATGCCCCCAGGTGCTCTAAGGATGTCCTTTATGATTTTAGGTTGCAGACAGTGTCACCACTCCACAGGGTGCAAGAGCACCCTGGAGGGCTCTTTGATGTCTCCAGGTGCTAAAATGATGCCCTTTGAGATTTTAGTTTGCCTCCACCAGGTGTGCAAAAAGACAAGGAACTTCCATGTCTTCTTGCACCATCCTGGAGGCATCAAAGAGCCCTCCAGGGTACTCTTCCATGTCTTCTTGCAACACATGGCTGGAGACATCAAAGAGCCATTCAATGCACTCTTCCATGTCTTCTTGGAGCACATTGAGGCATCAAAGAGCCTTCCAGGGTACTGTTGCACCCTGTGAAGTGGTGGCACTGTAACCATCACTAAGGGCATCTTTAAAGCACATGAAGGCATCAAAGAGCCCACCAGGGCACTCTTCCATGGGTCCTTAACTGGAGGCATCTGAGAGCCCTTCAGGGCACTCTTGCACTTGCACACTGTTGAATGGTGGCACTGCAACCTAAAATCAGTATTCTGGCATGCTTGCAAAATTTAGAGCATGAAAGATCCCTCCAGGGCACCTTCCTATTGATCTTAGCACCTGCTCAGGCATCAAATAGCCCCCACTGGCACCCTGACATCCTCTACAGTGGAGTAGTTGTGATGGTTGCATTCTCATTCCAAAATGTATTCAAATATCCACCCCAAATGCACCAGAAAGCATGAAAAACCCTATAGTTTATTAGGACCCTGAGCACCCACAAACATTTTCAGAACCTGGAGCCTCTGCAGGTCCATGTAACCCCCCCCCCAATGCATCTATAAACAATATATCACTGCTCAGTGTGCTTTCCTGGTCAAAATTACGAACAAACCAAAGCAAAGTCAAACTTTTTTTCTTTCATAAAACAAACCACATTTAAAAGCTTAACAACAGAATAATGGGAAGGGGAAGTGCCAGCACTGCCTCCACAGTACCTTTCCTTAGAATGGCAGCTAATCTTTTTCATAAACTACAATAACATTTATAACATATATGGTTAATTTTAATGTTATATTAGACCTGTAAGCAGGGTTACTGCCTATGTACATGTAGCTCATCCTGATTTACGTAATGTGTATAACTTTTAGAAAAATAAAATTTTCAAAAGTAATTTACAGAAACACATTGATTGACTAGGTGCATGTCCAGATACATGCAATATTAACTGCCAAGATGGCAGGTGCCTTGTTGTCTTTCTTGTTTTCTGGGCTAACTTCATGCACTGCTGTGCATTACTATACACAGATACTTCATACTGCAAAAAAGTAAGGGTACACCAGTTACAGTACAGAGCTAGTAACTATTTTGTTGTCAACAAAACAGGAAAAACAGAAGGGGCTGTTTCACAAGAAATAATTTCACCAATGTTGCTGAAGAAGCCATTTGGGCGGGACATCTACTTTTTTTTTTTTGCCCTTTGCTTTTCTTCACAATAAATAAGTATGTTTGATATATGCATGTCCTGTAATTCTCTGGGCAGACAAAATGTTTCTGGACAATAAGCACACAAAAAATTGCTAGTATAACAAATACTGAAGACAGGTGGTAACCCTAACGGTTTGTGCAATTAGAGACCTATTTTATGAGGAATACAGAGCTTCAGTGAAACTGAACTTCTGTACTAAAGTAAGGACTTGCCTCACTTGAAGTCATTGTATCCAAGCATATAGGAATTGTACCTATCAATGTACTGGGGCATCAAATCCTGGATAACTCACTCACAGTTTCTAACGAGTCAATTATTTCTATGAAGTCGAACAGTGTTAAATGGCTGACTGACAGCAGTGCCAAAGAAATACTACAAATGCTACTCCTGGCCATGTTCAATTTTAGTTTATATGCAGCCTTTCAGGAATAAAGTCTCACTTTTCAGCTTTTGAAAATGTCGTACATGGAAATTTCTATGCCATGCAAACCCAATCAAAATTATACACCACTATCCTTTTAAAAAATTTGCCTTCAAATCCCACACAAGAATGCAGAAAAGTTCTGCACATTGAAATAATTTTTGATAATGGTAATGAATGAGAATGTACACACCAGAGCTAAGATATACTAAGTCACATATTTCTGCTTTCTGTATATTTGGTTATATATATATCACAACATAACCCAGACAGACCGTCTTAGGGTAGCTGGTTCATTCTACTGGGGTGTCAAACAGACAAGGCATACTGATGAGTCCTGGTAGGATGAAACACGTGTCTATGTCATCTGTTAGCACCCTTTGCAAACTGTGTGAGAGGCCTTTCGGCACCATACAATTCTGCTTAAAGTTGAACCAGCATAACATTCTGTGGTGATTTGCATATGCAACCCATGAAGCTTTGCATTGTGTGGGCATGTGTGATTTTGTATTTTCTTGAAACTTGGCTTCCCAGCCAAATGCCCTTTGGGGTAGCCCTTGCCTCAGTGTTTGCGCACAGAGTTTCTTTGCCTTATATATATGTATCTCTATATAGCTATAGTCTGTACTGATGTTTCCAGAAGACGACTCATTGAAGAAATATTTTGACCTCTATTTATTCAGAAAGTAGAGATACAAAATAATAAATTGATAACATACTTTTCCAGATGTTTAAATGAAGGCTATGTAATTAACAAGATGAAAAAGGAAAAAAATGGTTCTGCCGTCTGAGTTACAGCGGGAAAGAACTTGATGGGCCAAAGGACTCTTTCCTATTTTTCTCAGATGCACAAAATAGGTGATTTAATACCTTTTGTTGGACCAACAGAATTTTGCAGAAAAAAAACTTTTAACTTTCGAACTACACATAGTTCTTCAGCAAGAATACAGCAGATTTCATAACAATTGTTTTAAATACCCATAGCTTAAGAATTTTTTTTTTTATTTAGTTGTTTAACCAGGTATAGCATACTAAGCTAAAGGCCTTTTTACAGGAGCGACCTGGGAGCACAAGTGACTTGCTCAGGGTCACACATTATGCAAGTGGAAGCTGTGGGATTCAAACCCAGGTGAGGTCTGCTGGATGTCACCAAATTTGCAGTTCAGAGCCTTAGACCACTGTGCTATACTGCCTCCGCCTTTTACATGTGAATGTGAGTGATTAATGAAATACTTCGATAGGAACACAACCAGAGATGAGAAAACATTCCTTAAAACTTTAGTTCTAGGTAGGTCAAAAGTCACAGAAGAAATGTTATTTAAAAGGAAGCCATAAATTATTTATTGTTTAATGTCTTATCAGAGCCAAACTAAAGTGTGTGTGTATATATATATACGCACGTGTGTGTGTGTGTGTGTGTGTGTGTATGTGTGCCCTAGATGGAATTAGCGACACATTACAATTACATTTTCAATACTGGCACTGGGTAAACATGTTTTTGTCTATAACTAGGTGTTCATTTGTCAATATCATTAGTGAATAGTAATGTGCACTGTATAAATATGTACCGTCCATAAACTTGTGTTCATTTGTCAATATTATTTGTGAACATTAAAGCTGTAACCTGAAATGAGACCAGCTACTAAATAGGACCCAGTAGCCCTAATGGTGTCAGTGTACCAACAAATGCCTGTATAAAAACAACATTTTCTACTACTAAATAACAAATTTGCATGTGTAAATTTCAAACCCATGAGATCCCCGCCCGCAAGTTAAAAGCAAAACTCAGAGACATATTAATATATTTGTTTTGCCCATTCACTATTACATAATTAACAATTGTTTTCACTAAGAAATTTTACACCGAGTGTTATTTTTCAAGTGGATCCCTTTGGGAGCCTTGTCAAAGGTTCCAGTATGATACTTCTGAACTGCCCCACATTACGAGGGGCAGCCCTTCTTTTTATCACTCAGTAGCCCTCTTTATATGAAGTAGGTGCTGTCCCTCATTTATACTAATATTTTAAAGTAAAAATTCAAAGGGATCTATGTTTCTCACAGAACGACAAACCCTATGAGCATGAATGCATACAATCCAACAGTGTTCAGCACTTCAGTCAATCTGATTTAATGGTTTATCCCACATTTTGCCTCTTTTCCCCACATTTTACGAGACAGCGCCCCACAGTTGCGTAATAAGAGGTTGCTATTTATTATATGCCCTTATGGAGAGTCTGTATTTGTATTGCAATTAAAATACAATGCTTATGATTAGTGCTACACAGTGCACACTCAAATTTAAAACAGTTCAGGGTTCTTATCGAAAGGATATCATGCTGTTTTATGCAACATCGGTTGCAAATTAAATAGTGGGCCTCAAACACGTTAGCCTTTCCATGTAATTCCAAACAAATGTTTCTGCCTAACCAAACACTGTACAGTATGTACCAGGTAAAATAAACCCAAAGAAATTCATATAGCAGTCGCTTGTTTCTTAGTATATTAGCTCAACAAAAAATATCAGTGTTGGAAAAAAATGTATAGATTTTTATTGCTTCATATATTTTTTTCTCAAGACATACCTTGCAAATGCATGTGTGAAATGTACTGTAGATATTTTAAAACTAAGCAGCAGCTTATCATGAAGACTAAGAATTGTTAAGAGTAGTGGACCATAAGGCACAGGGTTGAATTGCCACCTGTCACTGAGTTTCACACAGGGTCTACTAAATGTACATTGACAGCTTAACAGGTTGTCATCATACATTTGCTGAGCAGGGGTATTTAAATAACAGTGGAAAATTTGGCAGACAGCATAAGCAAAAAATTTACATTTGCGTCAAAAGCCAGTCTTACAAAAACAATTAATCATAACAGAGTTTTTCAGAAGTGATAAGGGGCAGACACCTGTCAGCTGAAACTGGTTTTGCTATCCCCTCTCTACAAATTGTAAATAGTGCAGAGCTTCAGGTAACTTTCTGCATTGTATTTATAATAACTCCATTGGTCAAAATGTGAAACCACTGCCATTTTTTAAAAGCTAAATAGTCTAGCCAGCTCCGGGATACTGAGCAGTAGGGGACTGCTGGTGATCTAGTTTCCCATCCAAGCCAAGTACATCAGGAATAGTGACTAGTAGGGGAAGGAGCAAACATCCACACAGAAGACTTCCTCACCAAGGTGAAAATAACTTCATTGTGTTAAGCATAAATAAATTAGCCTTAAATTGGACAGTGGAGCCACAAGGAGGAAACAGCACTGAAGGTGTCCATCATTCAGAGAAGAGCACAGACATAAATTCTTGTTGCCACTAGGATATATAAACCAGGTAAAATGGTCAGCTCTTGGGATCAGATGACAACCTTCTACACCATAGGGTCCTTACTTATCATGGGCCCTCTTCAAATGTCCTGATTCCCTAGGAAGTGAAGTATTTTTTCACTGCTCCCCAGAGAAACAGAACCTGGGGAGTGCACAGACTATGTAGAGATCTGGAGAGGACACACCTCTGGATACATACTATTAAAAGGGTCTCAGAAATGCTGCAGTCTCATTGGTTGTCTGCATTCTGAGACTGCATTAATTTCTATTAAATTGTCATGTAGATGATTATTACCACTGTGCTTGAATTCTTTTGAGAAAGTAGCAGCAACCCATCCACTGGAACTGATGAATGATTGTAAAGATATATTCTGATGGCTGGCCTCATGGCTCAGTGGTATAGCTGCCGCTTGCAACACTGGCAATCTGAGCTCTGAAGAAAACTCAGATTGTTGAGAGTTAGACAGAGGGAAGGCTGGAACATCTGGCAGGCTAATCTCCTCTCCGGGAGAGGGAGGGCTTGCCATTTACACTGATAACTGCTGCCTAATAGAGGTCACACGGCAGTGCAGGTTGGAACAGCATTAAGGGAGCATGCTGTGGGAATCTCATGGCATGTTGCATGCCTCTACACGTATGCACTGATGTGCACACCCCAGCAAGGGGTTCAGGGAAAAAAACAGGAGCAAAATGGCAGAGCAGGCATGGATGATGCCCTGTTCACCTGCCCTCTACCCATGCCACATCTAGAACCATGTGCCCGACTCTGGATTAGTGTCACAGAAGGAGTAGACCTCCCCCTCCTTTCTTGTCGTGCCTTATTGCTTAAATAAACTGGTACCAGAGGCAACTTTTAAAAAACAAACACTCTAAAAGTTTTCAAACCCACACAAATTATAATTAAATGTTGCTAAATAATGTAAAATAGTCCCTCCACAGATGTTTTTCACCTGTCAGTCATCTGTCTTTCTTCATATTCAGTACACTGTGTGATTGTTTACCATGGAATAGAAGAATTCAAAGCTCTGCATTATTCCAGTGATAGAATGACCCCCCCCACACACACACACAAACGGAATGATAACATGGAATACTGTACATGAATTCAAAATTCTTCAGAGTTCCACTGGCATACACACACAAACACAGACACACACATAGACACACACGCACACAGGCCTCAAAAGGACCAGTAATGGAAACTCTGAATAGCACTTGATTTTCTAAATTTGTGTATGTGTGTAAGGAGGGGCTCTTGAGTGAAAATAACATTCAATTATTTACTTACTTTAGTTAATTTAATGAACTTTCATTTTTAGGGCCTAGTTAAAGATTTTTATATATGAGTAAAGGTTGCAGCCATGTTTGTGATGAAAATTAGGAAGCAAGTGGCTTTTGAATTTTGTGAGTTGCCCCAGTTGCCAGGGACTTGTTTTTAGCCATTGGTAGTGATCTCTTAAGGCAATGGCTAGAACCAAGTCTCGGCCAATCAGGACACAGAGATTTCCTTGCCATTTTATATTTTTGTTTGGTGTTCAAGGAGAAATGGGAAGGGGAGGACCACAAAAAGTAACAGGAGGTTAGGAGGGAAGGAGGTGGACACTAGTCCTTTTTTGGAGGAAGTTTTCTGAAGGGACTCACAAATCTGAAACTGAGCAAAGCTATGGGGCCTGATGGAGTGCATCTAAGAGCATTAATTGAGCTCAGGGAGGTACTGGTTGTGCCTCTGACAGTCTTATTTAACAATTTTCTGGAAACAGGAGTGGTTTTGGAGAATTGGAGGAGTGCAGATGTGTGTCCCACTCCCACTTCACAACAGTGGTAGCAGGGAGGAGGCTGGCAACTATAAGCCAGTCAGCCAGACATCAGTGGTGGGAAGGTTAATGGAATCACTGCTGAAGGAAAGAATTATGCAATATCTTGAATCCAACAGGTTACAAGACCAAGGCAGTATGGATTCATGAAGGGAGGCCATGTCAAATGAGTCTAATAGATTTCATTGACTAGGTGACCAGGGGATTAGAGCAGGGTGGAGCAATGTATGTGGCCTACATAGATTTCAGTAAGGTTTTCAACACTGTTTGACATAGGAGACTCATAAAGGAAGCTAGGCAGCTTAGGGGCTGGTCCAAAGGTGGTAAACTGGGTAAGAAACTGGTTTGGGGATTGGCAACATAGGGCGATGGTAAATGGAGTTCACTCTGGAGGAGGTAGGGTGACCAGTGAGGTGGCTCAGGGATCAGTGCTGTAACCAGTTCTCTTTAATGCCTTTATAAGTGACATTGCAGAACAGCTAGAAAGGAAGATCTGTCTCTTTGTGGATGACACCGAATTCTGCAATAGGGTGGACACTCCAGGGGGAAGTGGAAAGAAAGAGCAGAGACCTAAGAAAACTCGAGGAGTGGTCAAGGGTGTGGCAGCTGGGTTTCAATGCAAAAAAGTGCAAAATCATGCCCTTAGAGCATGGAAACCCAGGGGTGGAGTACAAAATGGGTGGTGAGGTAGTGACAACAACCAAACAGGAAATAAACCCGTGGGTAATCACGTCTGATGACCTAAAAGTGGCCAGTCAGTGTGACAAGGCAGTTGGGAGGGCTAGTGGGATGCATAGGGAGGGGTATCACAAGCAGAAAGAGGGAGGTGGAGTTGCTTCTGTATAGATTGCAGGTGAGACCCCAACTGGAGTACTGTGTCCAGTTCTGGAGACCACAGCTCTGGAATGGCATAGACAGAGTGGAGACTGCCCAGAGGAAGGCAACTAAAGTGGTGTAGGGTCTGCATCAGAAGTCCTATGAGGAGAGACTAAAGGACTTCAATATGTACACCATGGAAAAGTGGAAGGAGAGGGAGAGGGAGAGTGTGATAGAGACTTTTAAATACCTCACAGGAGTGAATAAGGTACAGGGGGAGCATTGAAATGAAGCTGGAGGGGGATAGATTCAGGAGAGATGTGAGGAAGTACTTTGTCACAGAAACATAGAAACAGAATTTGATGGTAGATAAGAACCACTTGGCCCACCTAGTCTGCCTATTTTCCTTGTTTTATATACCACATATCCTAAATGATCTGCAGTTTACCCTCTCTTTCCTATTGCTAGAGTTGCTTTATGTCTGTCTCATGTGTTTTTGAATTCCCCTACTGTTTTTGCCCTTACAACCTCTACCAGGAAGCTGTTCCATGGATCCACCACTCTTTCTGTGAAAAAATACTTTTTCACGTTACTCCAAGTCTACCCCCCTCTATTTTCATATCATGGCCCCTTGTTCTTGAACACCTTTTTTTTTTTTTGAAAATGCTGCCCTCTTGTACCTTATTTTACATCCTTGAGGTATTTGAAAGACTCTATCACATCTCCCCTCTCTCTCCTCTCCTCCAGGGAATACCTATTGAGATCTTTACAGCATTCCCTCATATGACTTTTGGTGCAGCCCCTGCACCATTTTTCTCAACCTTCTCTGAACCACTTCTACTGTGTCTATGTTTTTGTGGAGATATGGCCTCCAGAACTGGACACAGTACTCTAGATGAGGTCTCACCCAATGTTCTATACAGTGGAATCACCACATGCTTCCTTCTGCTGGAGATACCTCTCCATATGCACCCCAGCATTCCACTGACTCTCCTCACAGGCTTCTCACATTGTTTGGTAACCTTTAAATAATCAGATATGATTACTCCCAGGTCCCTTTCCTGTTTGGTGGCCATCAGTATCCCCCTCCCCATCATGTACTCCTTCCCAGAACTTCTGTGTCCCAAGTGCATGATCTTGCATTGAATCATAGCTGCCACATCCATGACCACTCCTCAAGCTTGCTTAGGTCCCTCTCATTTTTCTCTACCCCCCCCCCAGAGTGTCAACCCTGTTGCAGATTTTAGTGTCATCTGCAAAGAAACACACCTCCCTTCTGGCCCCTCTGCAATGTTGCTTAAGACATTAAAGAGGATTGGTCCAAGCCTTGATCCCTGCGGTCATCCCCCCTCTTCAGATTGAACTCCGTTCACCACCACCTTTTGTGCCCTATCGTTCTGCCAATTTTTGACCCAGTTTACCACCCTGGGACCCACTCCCAGGCTGCCCAGCTTGTTTACCAGCCTCCTATGTGGAAGAGTTTCAAAGGCCTTGCTGAAATCCAGGTAGAACACATCCACTGCCCCTCCCTGATCCACTTCCTTAGTCATCCAGTCAAAGAAATATATCAGATTTTTTGGGCAAGATATTCCCGCTGTGAATCCATGCTGCCTCAGATCCTGTGCTCCACTGGATTTGAGATATATCACAAATCTTTCTTTTGGTTTTCCCCACCACCGATATCAGGCTGATTGGCCTGTAATTGCCAGCCTCCTCCCTGCACCCACTTTTGTGGAGAGGGACTACATTTGCCCTCCTCCAGTCGTTTGGTACCACACCTGTTTACAGCGAACTGTTGAACAGGTCTGTCAGTGGTGTAGACAGCACCTCCCTGAGTTCTCTTAATATTCTGGGATATATCCCAGCCAGCCCCATTGTCTTGTCCACTTTCAAATTAGCAAGTTCCTTAAAGACTCTCTCCTTCTTAAATGGAATAGTGTCCACCTCCCTCCCAGTGGTGCTTCCATTGCCTAACTTTGGTCCCTCCCCTTCCCCTTCTTCTGTGAATACAGAACAAAAATACTTGTTCAGAATTTCTGCCTTTTCTTGGTTCCCCCTCTGCACACTTCTCTCCTTCCCTTTTTAGTCTCACAATCCCAACATACCAGAAAAAGTTCTTGTCCCCTTTTGTTATTGTCTGGCCTAATTTGTCTTCTGTTTGTGCCTTTGCACTCCTGATTTGCTTTCCTCTCCTCCCTCTACTTTTCCAGATACAGTTCCCTGTCTTCTTCCCTCTGTGTTTCCTTGTACCTCCTGAATGCTACCCATTTTTCCCTTACCTTCTCAGCCACCTCTTTTGAGAACCATAGTGTTTTTTTTTTCTTTCTCTTTGTTTTGGTTACTTGCCTAATGCAATGGCTTAAGATTCTTCCATTGTTCCTCCACCCCCTCATTTCTTCTTCCCTGCCAGTAATTTTCTAAGACATTTCCCCATATTTGCAAAGTCGGCCTGCTTGAAATTCAGGACCCTTGCTTTTGTGTGGTTTGACTCTTCTGCTGTTCTTATAGAAAGAGTGGTGGATGCCTGGGATAGTCTTCCACTGGAGGTGGTTGGGGAGAAAATAGTAACTGGGTTCAAGAATGCATGGGATATGCATAACGGAATCTTAGTGGAAAGGAAGGGGGGGGGGGAGAAAGAGCCAGCGATCAAGTAAGGTCTGCAGTGACACTGTAGATAGGGAAAAATGGGCAGACTGGGTGGGTCAAGACATCCTTATTTGTCATCAAATTCTATGTTCCTATGTTCTTACGTCTTTTCTGATCTGAGAATGAATCTGATTACTCATGTATCCAAATAAGTTTTCCAAATGAGCATTTGTATGCATGTAACTTCATATTCATTTTCAAATCCAAAATTAGAAAGCTGTTTACATGCAACTGGAGCTCTTACGAGGACTGCACTTTGTGCATTTGTGGTTTGTATGTATAGACAGCACATGACAGCCATTTGCCATGGATATGATAGAAGTGTGAGCTAGCTCTAGGTAGAGGACTGGAGACTCAGTAGAGTCCATGAATGAAGTACATGTGAGAGAAATAAGTGAAAACAAAATCTGTATCATACCAGTGTGCTGTGTGCCCTTTCTATTATACTGGCTAATATCTATTTTTAAATAATATAATTCTTGTTTGTGAAGTAAGGGAAGCATTCAAATATATTATTTATATTGTTTTTTTCATCTTCTAATAGAGATGATGTAAGAAAATGTTTCATCACATAGGTATAAGTAATGAGGATGCATGTAATACTGAACATAGACACTGTGATGATGCACTGGTCTTTGAGGGAAGCATACTGTGAAAGCTAATTTGACTCTACTCTAGAAAGCTGAACTACAGTATTATAGTGTCTGAAATTGTAGTGTCTGAAACAGCTAATATAAAATAAGCAACTGCTGAGAGATAGGGATATTTGTGCAAATGGTTCTATATGCCAGTCCCATTTTGAGTGATTAGTGTATGACACATTTTAAATAATGAAAAAAAAAAAACTTCTCGTTGGTGCAGCTGCCTGCCAACCCCAAATATTGCAATTTCACCACAATTAAGTTGATATGTCCAGTTGGACAGATTCTGGAAATAAGCTTCACTGCTACATGCACGCATGAATAATTACTGCAACATATACATTCAATTGTGCCTTGCAAACCCCCACCCATAACACTACATATGGTAAAACAAATATCTGCACTATTTTGATCAAGCTGTATTGCATACTTACAAGTTATGTGTCTTGTTTCAGGGCAAAGTGCTCAACTCTATTACTTAGTTGTCATCCATGAATAATTTTAAATATAATAATTGAAAATGTATGCTATTTGTAATATAAAAATATAGTATGTGATTGTCTCACATAAGACAGCCTGTGCTCCATGGGTGCCACCACCCCCAAGTTTCAGTGAAGCTACATATATTACACTGACAGGAGATCTATGTAATGTAATTAACTACCTTGAGAAATTGCATTTTATGGCCGTTTTATGACCTGTTGCTGCTCTGAAGCTGGGAAACTAAAATATACATTTTATGACTTCAGAAACAGGACATCATTAAGCTGATTCCTGCCAGATATCTTGCACCTAGGTGAGAGAATTGCAGGATTGTAAACTTAAAAGGAACTGGTGGATCAAAAGACTCATAATTTGGGAAATGAGTTTTTGCTGATGTCACCTTACTTAATATACCTCCTCATAGGACATCCTGTTTGTATTTTTTATATTCTAAAAGGAGGAGCTAGATGACTCACAGAAGGGGTGTGACTAGACACAGTTTAAACTATACTGTGTCTGAACTGTTAGTGATATATTCCATCTTGGGACTCTAGAAAAACACACAGTTCTGATAAGCACTGAAAGAGGTAATACATTAGAGAGAAAAGATCTAAACTGTATGTTGGTAGGAGTTTGTCTGTAGTTTTCTATGCTTTTCTTTTGAGTGATTGTATGCTCTTCGATATACTGTTCTGTGTTTTACATTTTTCCTACTTTTATCATCTTTTAGTAAAGTACATATTATTTGAAAGACTACCTGGGTGTCTCTCAGTTCTTTTTGCATGTAACACATAGAAGATTGAGACTGACAAAAACTGTTCGAAAGCTTGATGGCGTTACTAAACTGGGAAAAGTAAGAATATACCTAAGGTCTTAGGGGTTCATTTTGGAAGCCTGGCTTGGTGCCCCTGGTGAAAGATTGTACCGCAATTCCCGAAGAAGGCATGTATCTGAGCCTGTACATTGGGTACACTAGCATAAGGTTCACAGTTTGAATCCCCCCAGAACTTAAGACTAAAGGTGATTCAGACCTAAAAGCAGACAGGAGGATTACCCTGTCTGTTACCTGTTCACATTACTGTGCTCAGAGGTTGACACTGTGGGAGCAGAGGGCCTGACCTGCTGAGTGCATTTGTGACAATCACAACCCATTCAGATAAGTAGTTCATTATGATGTTTCCTTCCTCTCTTTAGTGATATGTAGTGTTCCTTGTTTTTCATCAGTGTGCATATAGAAGAACTGCACTTGGTCTGATTGCACCATTCATTTTAGATATTTGAATACTGTAATAATGTATTGCAGAGGGGGCAAAAGGAGAGGAAAACAACTTTTCAAATACATTAGGAAAAAAAATAATATTATGAGGGGGAATAGCAAGTCTGTTGGAGGTAGAAGTGTAATAGTGTATGTTCAGTAGAAGACATCTGTTCCTTTTTTTTCTATGAAGTGTTTATCTCTTATGTGGCCGGAGCTAGCAGCATCAGTCCCCCTCCCCCCCTTTGAAAAAAAGTCAGGCCATACTGATTGGGACACTGGGGGACTGGGCACCCCCAGTGTCACTGTTATGTTTCTGGAAGGGTGTGGGATGGTGGGTGCTGAGAGGGAGGATCGGGTGGGGGGCATGTTCCTAATTTTATAGAAAAAAACAAACAGCACTCATGGTGGAACATGGAACACTACGCTGTGTCCAAGATGGCCACTGCACTCTACTGCGCATGCGCTAACACTAGCGCATGCACATTGCAGTGCAGCATCCATCTTCATCATGGCAGAGTGTCCTGTGCTGTGCCATGACCATTTGGTTATTTGTCTTTAAAATGATGCATATCCCCCACCCAAACTTCCTTCTCAGCACCCACCACCCCAGCCCACCCCAGAAAAATAACAGTGACACTGGGGGTGCCCAATCCCCCAGTGTTGCAATTGTGTTCTGTGACTCCCTTCATTTTCATGCTTTTGTTTATCCCCCAACCTGACCCTCCCTCTCACTGCTCACTGCCCCACTCCCATGAAATATGAGAGTACCACTGGGAGATGCCCAATCCCCCAGTGTTGTGATCTGGAACCTTGGGTCTTTATTTTTAAACCCTGAAAAAAGGAAAACAACCATTGATGTGTTTTGTGGCCATTTTTGTCCCCCCATCTGACCCTCCCACTCAGCACCCACCACCCCGCACCACCCCAAGCCCTTACTTACCCATCAGGGGTCCAATGCCATAATCCTTTCTGGACTGCAGGCATGTCTTCACTCTTCAATGCCAGACCATAAACTGAGGAAACCAGGTATGCTGTTCAATGTATTTCAGTGGGGTTTTGAACTTAGCAGCATTACCTGTGCATTTTTCAATGTTTCTCCCCCAAATTTTCAACATACCTTTTTTGTGACACCACCTCATGAACAATTCAAGTGACATTAGGTAAATCTGTTCCAAAAGATGATTTCACGATCACTGTGCAAAATCACCTTTCAGGCAGGAGTTGAACATTTTCTCCACCATTGTTCATGAGGTGGGGTCATAATATTGAGATTCATACTAAGATCAAGGGGCATAAGAAAGACTTTTGACCCATACATGCCCCTAAGTCTATGTAAAGTATGTTAAAGCATTTCCATTTAATAAATATTAATCTAGCTTACTTTTAAATTGATTTTTATCTTTGCTAATTACCACATCCTCAGGAAGGCTATTCCAAGGATTGACTATACGTTGTATATAGAAAGCCCTCCTTTTTTCTGTATGAAATTTAGCATGTACCAATTGCATTTTGTGTCCTCTTATACCCTTATTGTGAGTTTTAAATCTTAAGTTTAATTCTTTCATTAAAGTTGCATCCTGGGTTAGTGTATAGCACAGTATCATATCATCTCTAATCCTTCTTGTATGGAGAGTCATCAAATTTAACCTTTCCAACCTATCCTCATATGATAGAGCCCTGCAGTCATAAATTAGCTTTGTTTCTTGCCTTTGTACCTTTTCTATAAGGTCCTTATTAGCTCCTTTAATTAGTCCCCATAGTGGACTGCCAGTATACCATGAGGATAGTGACCACATATGGGAAACTGTCAAAACAGCAACCCATATGATGGCACTGTCATCATGGGTGGTGGTAGGGGGACAGTGAGTGTTGCGACAGTGAGGGTAGGGTGGGCGACAGGAAGTGGAGGGATGGGGAACAGGGTTGTAACCCTGTAGTGTGCCCGCTTCTGCTGAGCCAACTGTGTGGTGGGTAGGGTGGTTGGCTCTGATGGAGCAGGTCCTGGGTTCGGGACTGGGGGCGGGTACAATTTTGCTGTACCCCATAATTGCAGGGACTTAATTTTTTTAAACCAGGCTGCCCCCATCCCGACATGCACCCCCAGGAGTTGAGAATCTTTAGTTAGAGGGTGCGGGCATAACCCCCACACTGCTCTACAGTTTCCAGTTGCCTTTTACTGCATATCACCAAAATGTTTTCAGTGATAATACAGATTGCGATAATAGGGATCACCTTTCGGCGGCTGCTATTATCACATAGAGCCAGACTGCCATAGTTTAAATGTGGTCTTATATAGCCTCTGTATAGGGGCATGATTATATTAGCCTCTCTACTATAAGAGTTTCTTTTAATGGTCCATAGGACCCTTTTTGCTTTCATAGCCTGTGTTGCACAATGTTTTTCATAGGTCAGCTTGTTAGTGATAATTATTCCTAAGTCCTTCTATTCCTTAACCTTTTTTAAGGGGTTGCTATTCATAAAGTAGGTTGCTTTGATGTTATGTTTACCCATATGCATTACACTACACTTGTCTTGATTGAACGACATACCTGATGCCTCAGCTCAATATACCATTTTATCCAGAGCAACTTGAAGTTTCAATTGATCAGAAACTGTAGTGACAACACATGCTAGTTTTGTATCACCAGCATACTTCAGGGTTTTATTTAACTCTAAAAATTGATTAGCATTTTGCTCATAAAGGTTCTAAAACATTGTGAAAATGCATAGCACTTGCCTCACTGTGTTTAACAAACATAACACTTCTAGAAAACCCATATAAAAGCTTTCTGTACAGTTAGTATTGTCCCAAGAAAAAACTGCTAATCAATTATTTAAAACCCCGTACTTGCTGACCCAAACCCTGCTGCTGTGTCCTAATTTTGTTATAAATAACTGAAATAAAAGTTTTCCCAATACAGACCCCTGCGGCACACCGCTTGCAACTGGACAGTAGTGGAACTATAACCATGTATACTGACCTGCTGTGTTCTACCCTTTAACCAATTTTGAATCCAACCAACTATCCTAAAATCAACTTTCAAGTCTATTAAAGTTCTAATTATCTCTTTATGAGGAATTTTATCAAACGTTTCAGACAGATCTAAAAAGATACCATCAACAGGATGTCCTTGGTCCAAGGCATATGAGATTTTCTCATAAAAACATAACTGGTTAGTAACACAGGATCTTCCCAGCCTAAAGCCATGTTGTGTTGAATCTATTAGGCCTCTGTCACTAATATCCTTGTACAGCTTATCCTTAATGATTGATTATAATACTTTACCGATTACAGAGGTTAAGCTAATCAGTCTGTAATTGATATAATCAGTTCTGGAATCCTTTTTGTGAATAGGTACCATTGTGGCCATTAGCCAATCAGATGGAATTACTTGCTCCAGTACAAATTTCTTAAACAACATGACTAAAGGTGTTGCAATGCTAGGAGACAATAGTTTAAGTAGTGTGGCCAAGATATTATCAGCGCCAACAGATGTATTTTTTAAATCTTTGATCTTATCTGTAATCAGACTCAGGGTAATCTCTATCTGTAAAGAATTTCTTATAGGAAATCCCCCCCCCCATGCTCTATAGAAGCAGTAAAGACTGAACCAAACTATGTGTTGAATGTTTCTACGATATCTGTTGGCACCTCTATTTGTTTATTATGTAGTATAGATGAAATGCCCTCAGCGTTCCCACGTAATGAGTTAACGTAACTATAAAGTTGCTTAACATTATCTTTCTTTGCATTACATGCTAGTTTATGTTCCATTCTGGCCTTGCTTCTCCAGACCTCTCATTTACAGGTTTTTTAACATGTTTTAAATGTTGCCCAATTTACCTCAGAGTTACAATGTATATATACATAAGATGGCTAAGTTGAAAATTTAGTGCAAAAATATTAAAAAGCAATAAAGTTATGAGCCTACATTGAATTATGAGAAAGCAGGCTCATAACTTTGGTAATTTTCAATATTTTTACCCCAAATTTACAACACAGCCATATCTTTATAGCATCTCATGAATGTGACAGCTGTCATTTTTCAAATCCTGGCCTAAATGTTTTTTTGCATCCCGAAAGGTGATTTCACAGTCCTTGTGCAAAATAAACTTTTGGACAGGAGTTAAACATTTTCTCTGCCATTTTTTCATGAGGTGGGGTCATAAGAAAGCTATATTCTAAATTTGGTGTAAAAATATTAAAAAATAAAGTTATAAGCCTACGTTGAATTTTATGAATGCAAGCTCATAACTTTGGTAATTTTCAATATTTTTACCCCTAATTTACAACATAGCCAATCTTTATAGCATCTCATGAATGTGATAGCTGTAATTTTTCAAATCCTGGCCAAAATGTTTTTTATACCCTGGAAGGTAATTTTGCAGTCCCTGCATGAAATTGCCTTTCAGGCAGGATTTGAACATTTGCTCTGCCCTTCTTCTGCAGGGTCACAGCAAGGCTATGTTGACAATTCAGTGTACACATATTATAAAACAACAGATTAAGGAGCCTATGTTACATTTTGCTCATGAAGGCTCATAACGTTCGTAGTTTTCAATATTTTTACACCAAATTCCTCACCTGCAGCCTTTTTGGTCCTGGCCAGAGTTTGTTTCATAGAGGGCCAATTTTGTGGAATTCTTTGCCAATTTATCTTACAGCAAAGCAAAACCATTACATTTTAACAACATAAGAATTTGCCTAGTGTGAGAATGCCCCAAACCACAAATCTGCTGCCCTGACTATGATGATGGTTAAACATTACATGTGTGTCAACTTTCAACCTTAAACTTAGTTCTTAGTTATTGAATATTTTGAATAATTTTGTAACAGTGACTTTGTATCATATTAATGTTGTTTTTACTTTTATGTGTTGCAAGTGTTAATATTTTTGTATGTGTCAATGGTACCCATGGAAAATTAGCTATTTGCTCAACTGGGGTTGACCATGTTCATGGTATTTTGAAAATCATGAATAAAACTTGTTTACTACTACTGCATAGATTCATTGTGGATAAACTTATGAAGACATAAGTCAATGATGATCTAGTAGACTACATAGTGAGAAATGACATTCAGGATAGT
Source organism: Neoceratodus forsteri (assembly GCA_016271365.2). Classification (NCBI taxonomy): domain Eukaryota; kingdom Metazoa; phylum Chordata; order Ceratodontiformes; family Ceratodontidae; genus Neoceratodus; species Neoceratodus forsteri. Next base: position 960,639,971 of record CM028132.1, on the reverse strand, counting down.
AAACAGGATGAGTTCATCAACCAGCACAATATGAGCTCCATGCTGTCTGCTGCAATCTATTTTACACAGTGTGATATACTCAATGCACACTGATGACCTCATTTCACATTGGCCATATGTTCACTGCAGTTGTTTTTCATAATGCTGTGGCTACTAGTTTTCTTTCTTTGTGCACTATGGCCAGGATGTTCATAGGTCCAGATTAGGGCCCACTAAATATTTGCTACATGAGATAATTAGTACGTGGAGCAAACCAGAGGTCTACTTTAACATGCTATGGCACTTTGAGAGTGCTAAAGGCATTTTCCAATATACTAGCCAGGCACTAACCTGACTATGATTGCAAACCCCAGCCCTTCCTGGCCATAGGAGGTATGTAGCCAATAGAGTGCGATGGGTATTGCTATCACAGGTAGTCTGTTAGGGCCCACTAACTGCAATTGCTCATCTGGAGCAAGCTGCCATATTGGTATCTTAAGATGCAAGTGACCCCATAGCAATAGCTAGGTGCTATGGGGTCACCTGCATCTCAGTATGGCCTCACCATAGTACCTGACTGGACTGGTGGACTGGTGCCCCCAACACTCATTGCCTGGTAGCCAGCAGTCCCCCTGCCACCCAAACATCCCTAAATGTCTAGTTATTAATTTCACTGGCTTACAATGGTCCCCACACCCCCACTCACCCCAGCAATATTGGTATCTCAATCTCCCTCATGTCCATTGATCCCCCTGCTCCTATATATCCAATGCCTCCTACCTTCTCCCCTCAACTACCTCTACCTCTCCCTGGCCCCCTTACCATCATAAACATGCTGCTTCCCCACCCTGTCTAGTGACTGGCACTGACTCTCCACTCATCTCCTCAGCTGGCCATCAACTCAATGGTTGTTCACAATCTTGCACCTACTGTAGAAACAGCTGTTTACGGTAGACAGGTGATTTTGAGCAGCCATTTAGTCAGTGGCCAGCTGTTGGGGATCTCTGTCAGTCATCGTGTGGGGGAGATGTTTACTGTCATTAGGGGGCCAGTGGGGTTGTGGTAGTTGAGAGGAGTGAGGGCACTGGATGTGAGGGGGTTGGTGGGGGCCATTGTACACCAGGGAGATTAAGATACTGATTCCGCCAGTGTGATTGAGGGTGGGGAGACCACTGGACACTGGGGACATTAAGACACTGATAACAGGGACTGGCCCAGTGGTGCAGAGGGCTGAGGCATTCCGCCTCACCTCACATCACACCAGCAACCTCAGGTTTAGGAATGACCTCAGGTTGTGGGGGTCCGGCACAGTAGGGAAGGAGCAGGATTGAGCAGCCTAACAGCAGCTCTCCTCTCCTGGGGAGGTTGTCACCCCCCCGTAGTTCTGCTGTCACCAGGTGGAGGTCTGGTGGTGACATATGCTGGAGGGGGTGGCACATAGATGGGGGCAGGTGAAAACAGGTGTAAAAACCTATAAAATATAAATTAAAAAAATTACCACTGGGGTGATCATGGGGCAGGGGGCCACTGGATACTAGGGAGATTAAGAGATTGATACTGCTGGGGTGATCAGGGGCAGCTGGGAACCACTGGACACTAGGGAAATGCATTATATATTATGGGCCATCATCAGGGCAGGAGGCTGAGTGAGGATTCGCTACCCTTAAGATCTGATTTGGGAAGGTGGTAAATAGTGGGGCATTAACAGCTACTTACAGCTTCTCCAAACCTAACAATATGCCTATATGTAAGGCACTGTCAGCTGCTTTGCATATGCACACCAGCATATTTTAGGACAAATGTGTGTTAGCGACTCACTAACCATGTCATCCAATATGGCATTTTGTGGTCCCTCCCTTCTTAGGGCCCACAAAGCGGTGTTAGCAAGTCACTAACTTAGACTGCGATTGCTAACCACATTAGAAAATCCCAGCCCATGAGGCCAGATATACAACTTCTGCTGCCTGCCACACATTGAATCAGTCATTTGAATGCACCATTAGTCCTCAAATACCCCCCTCATCCAACAGCCAGATCAACTAATGGAAGTGGTCTGTCTGAAACTGTCATGGCTGCAAGCATGTGTATTCATCTCTCATTTAATATGACATCCAGAGAACCCTCAAGTTTCTCAATCAAGAGTCATGCTTGGCACAGAAACCTCTTGATCCTGACACATGCCTATTTTGTATTGCTGCCTGTATGTTATTCTGTTTATTTCATATTTTGTTATCTTCATTCTCAAAACTGAATCATATTACAGGTAATGCTTATATTTTTAATATTATTAAAACAGCATCTGTTTTACTCATTTTAGAACAAAATTTAAATGACATTTTATAAAATGAATACCCTGCTCCATTTCTTTTCTCTAGATCAGTACAAACAAACCAGCAACCAAGATGTTACTATTTAGTCTTACAATTATAAACAACTTAATTACTTTGTTTGTGATGTTGATTCAAATGAAAAAATAAATATGAATTATTAGCCCTCATGCATTTGCTAACTATTAAGAATAATGAGGAACAACAACTAGACCAATACTTCATGTTTTGCAAGAATATTGGTCTTTTAACATCTGCCTGTGTTTCTCAGAGTAATAATAGAAAAATCTGCGAATCAAGAGTAAAGACTGGTGGGACAGAATAGTTCTGTGTGATTATGGTTGGAGAAGAAATTTTCCAATGTCAAAATCATCTTTTCTAAAGTAACAGAGATGTGCAGAGAATTTATATCTCCAGAAGAAGAAGAATACTTTAGTAGGCCAGTAGCATTTTCCAATTGTTTAACTAGGTGAGACATACTAAGCTGAAAGCTTGTTTACAGGTGCAACCTGGGAGCACAGGGAAGTTAAGTGACTTGCTCAGGGTCACACAGTATGCAAGTGGGGGCTGTGGGATTCAAACCCAGGTCTCTAGATTTGCAGCTCAGAGCCTTAAACCACTGCGCTATACTGCCTACTGCATTAAGGATTTATTTGGTGATTGTCCTTTACAATTGAGGAAGTTGTGGTGAATATAGAGTTATTACAAATTAGTATAGAATGCACAGATCAAGTGTTTATAAATACTTTTTGGAAGGGTTCACAAATGTTATTCTACTGGACTTGATAAGAATACCACATGAAGGGGAGGCACTAAAAATTGCAGATAATTTTGAGAAGAAACAGTTTGCCACAAGTTATTGGCTGTGTCAATGAATACATATCCCAATTTTAGCATCGTTACCATGACTTTGTTAAATAAAAGGGTTGGACATCATATTTTCTTCATGCGGTGGTACAGTACCAGTATTGGTAACACAAATTGTAACAATAATAATATAAAATATCTGTTAGTATACTAGTATTATTACATTTCATAACAATGAACTGTTTCAATAATAGCATTTATGTACTCCTCAGGATTGGTTTACTAGTAATGAATCCAACCCTTGTGTGCACGATGAGGCTTTAGGCATAGCCAAGGGCATCATGCATCTGGAGGTTGGATTAGCAACTGGTAAACAAACTCCAAGGAGTACAAATAAAAAATAAACAGATTGTGACAATCTATTTAATGTTATTTTACCCATATGATATATGCAATATTTTCGTTACTGTTTTACATTTTATAGCTTCTGTAACATAAATGTGGGAATGCCTGGTAACATGCATGATGCTCACATCTAGAGAAATTCATTCTTTAATGCATTATCACATGCATTACCGAAAGTAAGTATTGATTACATGTCCTATGTAATCTGAAAATATAAACTTTGACTTTACTGTTGTAACTACATTCATTTAGCGTGAATATATCATATTCAGATTTGAATCATTTGTAAATGTTACACTCCTTATTTATATTCAGTGTAATAGTATATTCACAGTTTTCTGTGTTAGGAAACATCTTAAGCAGAACCCTAGCATTAACTGTGCACTTCAGTCACATAGAATCCATAATTCGAGTCATTCAGCAGTGCTGTATGATGTAATGCAGACATGAAAAATTCCAGTGACACGGAGATCAGACGTTTGGCTCTGAGTTGGCACAGCCCAAAATTTTATTTTCAGTGAGTGTGTTCAGCTTTCCTCGCAGTCTTCTTGCCCAAACTTCATGCTTGCAGTCTCTTATATATTTATATGTCCCACAGAGCCACTCATTGCTGGATAAGAGTGATTTCACATGTGTTTTACTTGTGAGAGAACAGTGAAGTAAAGCTGAGCTGTTCTGACATGAGCAGGACTAGAGTGAAACCATTCTTATCTAGCAACAAGTGATGATGTGGGACATATAACTATATCATTGGTCATGAATTATGTATAGGAAGTCCCTGATTCCCATTGTAAAATACACAAAGATGAAAACCAAATGTATTTCTTTTCAAATGTTGGTAGAGCACCCACTGTCTGAAGTGGAAGTGCTCTTGACCAATGTAGCCTGCTGTGTTTTCGGGGAGGGGGGGGGAGCAGACGATGGTGTCAGTTCATGTTATTCCTTTTTTTAGGTGTGCTCCAGTACGAGTGCTCTGTATTTCTTGTACAGTGGTCTTCTTGTAGTTTTGTTGTACAATATTCCCCTTAGAAATGCCCCATATTGCTGCCGTGTATGAAACTGTGGGGTTTAAAGGTCATTGCTGGGGACGTCGCCTTGACAATGTAAAAAAAACAAACTGGCTAGCATGGCAGAGTTATAGCTCGGGAAGCGATTTAGTAAGTGCAGTACTTTCATTTAAAAAGACTAGGAGATTTGTACTGCTGCATACCTCAGCTTTCCTGTATGGCTCAAGTAAACTGATGTGATCGGGGTAACGCATGCAAAGTAATGAGCTACGAATACTGCCTATCAACCTTGATACTTTTTTTATAACTGGTTGATTTCTATGCGAATTGTTAATTTTCTCGGTTAGTGTGTCTTATAGGATATGACTGTCTTGTAAAATGTGTTTTTACCTTTACAGTTTAAAAGTACATTGACAATAATGGGCTTATGGAATTTTGATGTGAGACTGTACTGACATATTTTTTACATAGCTTGTGAAACACTAATCACTCTACAAGAGTGCTTCACGAGCTATGTAAAAAAATACACTGATTGCCTAAACAAGTATACAAGACCTATAATACCATAAGAGATGCCAATCGGAGGCCCTATTAACCTATATTAGGATCACGAAGATTGGATTAACCAATTGCAAACCAAACTCCTGTCATAACTTGATGCTGAATTCATCATCAATAATTATGATAATAAGTTAAGACAAGTGATATAAGAATTGCATATATTTATGTACTAACTCTATTTTCATGTTTACAATTTTTTAGGCTCCAACAATGACAAATGAACAGGAAAGAGAGCTTTATGTTATAGGAGATCCAGCATTTCCATTACCAAAATGACTTTATAAAGGATACACTTCTGGTCCTAATCTAACACATGAACAGGACTCGTTCAATGTTTATCTAAGTTCTATTTGAATAGCAGTGGAAATTGCATTTGGGCAACTAAAGACCAGATGGTACATTCTACAGAAAAGATGTGATTTTCATTTCAGTTTCTCGCCTTATGTCACTGCCACATGTTGTGGGTTACATAATGCCTGTAAACATGAAAAGGAGAGAGTACAGGTGGGCTGGATTGAGGAAGCTAGAGAACATGATTCCTTCCAGTCACAGCCTGTCAGTTTATTTTCTTCTGAGGGTTCCTCACAGCAAAGAATAAATTAACTCTGTTGACTCAGTATATGGCATATAACTTCTCAATCTGGATGCAGGGTTCCGTGTGGAAACATCACTGCACAAAATAATAGGGGAAATAATAACTAGACATGCAGCAAATTTAAAATCCACTGGCGAAGTGAATGCGAAGTGGCCACTTCGTGTTGGCACTTCGCTACGCTGAGTGCCCCATAGGAAAGGCTCACTTCACCTTGTTATTATTACTTCTCATTGTAATTCCACCTTAAACGCAAAGTATGGTGGAGTGACAACAATATTGGCAGCATCCCACCCACACAGTCACCAGAATGAATGTGCATCCCTAAAGTGCTACTATCTTGTGTCCGGAAAACTCTGCAGTACTGATGAAGTGAAATGAGAGTGTAACAAGAAATGCAAAGTCTCCCAGAATTAATGGCACATTCAGTCATGCGTGCAGTGGTCAGGTCACACACAGAGTCACCAGAACTAATGTGCATCCCCAAAATGCTACTATCTTCTGTCCAGAAATTCTCCAGTGCTGACAAAGTGAAATGAGAGCATAACAAGAAATGCAGTCTCCCAGAATTAATGGTGCCATGCAAATGCCTAGATAGATTAAGATTGAGCTGCACACTCAAGGGATGCATACGAAAGGCACACCACCACCTAACCAGGGCTCACAAGTCACAAATCCAAATATGGAAAGGAATAAATTTTGCCATTTGGGGGATTAGTGCATGGCAGTAACAATCCACTACCAGTAAAGATACCACAAAGCAGTATAACAATGTCATGCAGGTGCAGTGGATAGCAGGTTCACACTGCTGCAATTACTCTGTAACACAATAAAAGGTGTCTGATTTAATGGCATGCATCGCACACACACTCACACGTACACTCATGTAATACATAACAAATTGAAAACCTTTAGTAATATAACCAAATGTTTTAAACAAATTGTACACTGCTGCACCACAACAATCAAGAAAAAAATGACAAGAATTACTAAAAATATTACTGGGTGTACTTAACACAGTTATACAAGAAAACTATAACCAAAACAGAAAGACTGCCTTTTTCCTCCCAGTTAATCTACCTACACCATGAATACGCCCCTCCCCCAAAGCACACTTCACAGTACACAGACTGACTGTTCTAAATTAACATTCAAAATCCACACACAACAAAAAACACTCGATGATATGAGCACAGAAGGGTTTCCTACAATCGATGTACTAAATTTTGAATAAGAAATATTATCAAAAAGGCATTTTAAATAGCAGGTAGAGGTTTTGAATTGCGGAGCTCTAAGAGCAAACTGTCTCCAGCTTCCACTGCACACACACTACCCAGGCCAGAACTGAGGCTGTGCCGAACAGTCTAGAGCCAATGTGACCTGCAATCCCATGAATAACTGCAGAATTTCATTTGGAGCTCAATTACAGGGTGAAGTGAGGTGAAGTACATTGATTTCAGTGTACTTCACCTTAAAATTGGTGGAGAAGTGGTTTGGGGAAGGCGGAATAACACAAAGTCATTGGTTTCAATGGACTTCGCGGTCCTCATTATGAAGCGAAGTACTCCGCTTCACATTGTGGAGTTCTCCACGGATTCCACATTACTCAGTGAATCACTTCACAGAGCAAATTGGGGCCACTTTGCCCACCACTACTTACAGTACTGTAACTCACATGCTGTACGGGAAGGAACGCAAATGCCTATGGCTGTACTTCCCTGATGAGCTGTAGCACAAAACTTCCCGACTTAAAAAAAAATGCTTATTAATGAGTACAACGGTGGAGCGGTGAAGCCTGGAGAGAGAGACTACAAAACATGCTTACAATACATCCAAGTAACTAGTAAAAAAATTAATATTGTGATTCATGAAGTGATCATGAATCGTGATTTGCGACTGCATTTGTGACTGTGATTATGAAGAATGTGATCTGGTGTCGATGGTGTGAGATAACCAATATGGAACTGTATTAGGAACGTGAATGCCTATGGCTGTACTTCCCTGATGAACTGTAGCACAAACTCCCTGACTTAAAAATGCTCATTAACGAGTACTTTGCCTTACGGATTGGTGTAGTGGTTTGGGAAGGCGGAGTAACGCGAAGCCATTGTTTTCAATGGACTTCTTGTTACCCATTATAATGCAAAGTGCTCCGCTTCACGTTGAGGAGCACTCCATGAATTCACCTTCACTCTGCAAATTACTTCGCGGAGCGAATTGGGGCCACTTCGCCCATGTCTAATAACAATACAGTCACAAGATCGCAGAATGAAATAAAGGGAGGAGAGAACATTGCGGGGCATGCCTGTGCAGACATTGATCAGGCTGCAGGGTGATCAGCCTGGCTGCACATGGGGTAGGTGTCTACCTTGAGCCAGGGGTACCATGGGCATGGGTAGTGCAGTCCGTGGCTAGGGTAGGCAGGCTGTCTGTTGGGCCAGTTCGGGGGCTGTGGTTGGGCCTGCATTCCTGGGGTACATGAGGCTGTGAAGGGGGGGCTCTGGAGGCACATCCATCCACGGGGCATAGGCACCAGTATCCATGGCTATGGTATCCATGTGGAGTCCATACTGTGCCCAGTCCCTGCATAGCTCCAGGGTACCTGGCCACTGTTGGCCGTCGGTGGCTATTGGTACAGCAGTGCAGTGGTATTGTGCCACTTCTCAACTAGTCGGTGCGGCACTGCAGTCCCTCTCCCTATGTCCTGGTGCCAGGCTGCCTGAATGTCACACCATGTCTCCTGCTGTAGCTGTCCTGGGTCCCATTGGGTTTGGTAGCATAGTGTGCACACTGCAGGCTGGTGGCATGCAGTATTGTTGCCTGTGATGTTTTTTACTTGCAGTGTTCTCAACCGCGATGTGCTGCCGACGATGTTATACCCCACTTTATTTAGCAGGTGATGTTTACACACAGAACCAGATGCAGTTCAGAAATTAATGACAATGATTAGTGCCATTCTGCATGTTGCTTTTGGAAGTTCAGATATTGTAAATGGCAATATGTCTGTCATATAGCTTCCAGCATCCAATGAATATAGCAACCATCCATATTCCATTATGTTTGCTAGTACTGGAATCTAGTATGTGTTGGTAGGGGATGGTGGTGAGTCCACTAGACCCTGCATATAAGGACCAATTTGTTAAAAGTTAAGATAATAAATTAATTACTTTTGCATAAAAAAAAAAATCATAAATTAGTTAAACCATCCTTTTTTTATTGTTCTTAGTAGATAACATTTCTTGTTCAGTGTGTGACTTCATCAATTTTCTAAGGCATTTGTTTACTGACAATTTCATTACCAGTGTCTCATTTCTATTAAGAATATATATATAAACATACAACAATAATAATTTAATAACACAAATCTGTGAAATGTATTATATAGTTTAACTAGTAACAGTTATAATTTGCAAACTGATGAGCTTGATTCAGCATCAACTTGAAGTCTTTGTAACATGAAGCGCTCACCATCTTCATTATAGATCTGATGATCAATGAAATTATTTGATTGTGAAGCTTGCTCTGCATATTGAGTCACATACTGATGTGGACCACAATGAGTCAGTATAAAATGTCAATCTGGCACTATATGAGGAGTGATTATGACCCACTGGCTCATACCTAAAACAAGTTGGTTCTGACTTTCCAGTCTACTGTTGAAACAAACAATTCTTTAAAAAAAATTCATACTGATAGAATACATAGTAAGTTTGCAAATCTTCATTACTATATACTGAATGTTGATATCACAGTGTATGCCATAAGTACAATTATCATACTAGTCTCACTACAATTCTTTTGAAAGGAGAATAATAACTGGATGAGAGAGTTTATATTATCCTCGGTAATGTCCTCAGCAGTGTCCCATGTCATACCTCTCAAACTTTTTTATTTAAATTAGGGACATTGACATTCAAAATTTGAGACACAATCTCAGATATGAAGATACAGATGGTCAATGCCAATACTGCTTTTGCAGACTCTAACTAGTCTCAAGTAGCTCTCCCTATTCATTAATACTTCCATATGTTTATCCTAAACATGTTTTATGCTCCCTACTGTTTTCGCATCCAGTATTTCTTCTGTTAATCTGTTCCAGATGTATACAACTCTTTAAGTGAAGTACTACTTCATCACAACCATCTTATCCCCCCCCCCATTCAGCTTTACCATATGCTCTCTTGTGATGGTACTCTTTCTCTTGTGAAAGAGATTCTTCTCCTGCACCTTGCTCACCACTATGTGGTAGTTGTAGATCTCTAACAATGTCTCCTATTGCTCTCTTCTCTTCTAGGGTGTTCATGTTGAGATCCCTCAGTCTCTCCTCAAATGGCTTTTGGTGCAACCCCTGCAACATTTAGCATGCCATCATCTGGACATCTTTCACCATGTACATGTCCTTTCTGAAGCATGGCCTCCACAACTGGACATAATACTCATGGTGGAGCCTCACCAGACAGTAATATTATGACATGTGAATATGTTGCACTACAAAGCAACATATTGTAATACATATAATTAAACCAACTTAATACTATGTTTATACTTTCCACAGTATTTAGTCAAGTCCAAATTCATGTCCATATTTAATAAAAAAAATTGTGCTTTTAGAAACATAGAAACATACAAATTGTCTGCAGACAAGGACTGCTAGGCCCATCTAGTCTGCCAGTAAATCCTGTACTTGATTACAGCTTCTGACCCTCCCTCTGCTTTACCTCTATGGTTCCCCTATGCCTGTCCTATGCATGTTTAAATGCATCCACAGTGCTCACTCCCACCACCTACTGTGGCAAACTTTTCCATGTGAAACTGCTGTCTTTGTGAAGAAAACATCCTCATATTTCCTCTTAACCTGCCACCCTCCAATTTCATGTTATGCCCCCTCATTCTCGTACTTCTCCTATACTGGAAGAGGTCACCCCCTGCACCTTGTTTATGCCCTTGAGGTACTCGAATGTTTCTATCATGTACCCTCTCTCCTTCCTCTCCTCCAGTGAGTACATATTAAGGTATCTTAATTTCTTCTCGTAAGTTTTGTGGTGCAAGCCCTATACCATCTTTGTCACCCTTCTCTGGACTGTCTCCAGCCTGTTAATGTCCTTTTAAATGTGAGGCCTCCAGAATTGAACACAGAACTCCATGTGAGGCCCGACCAGGGTTTTATATAACAGCATCACTACCTCCTGCCTCCTACTGGTGATGCCCCTGTCTGTGCACCCTAGCATGCCACTGGCCTTCCCTGCTGCCTTTATTCTCTGCTTTGACATTTTCGGATTGTCTGAAATAATAACCCCCAGAGCACATTCTTCCTTGGTGACTGCCAGCACCCCACCCCCCCATCCTGTAGCTTTCCCCGGGGTTTCTATTGCCAGGTGCATAATTTTGCACTTCTTTGGCTTAAACCTCAGTTGCCACCCTCAGACCATTTCTCGAGCTTCCTCAGGTCTTCCTCATTTTCTCCACCTCTTCTGGAGTATCCACCATTAGAATTATACCCCTACCTTAAAAAACGCTAAAGGAATCAAATAATGTTTTTTGTCCTACATTTATAATGTTACTAATCTTATGGTGCTTAGAACCTAGTCTTTAACTATTATGATTATTATGAGAATGATGCTATGGTAAGATAATGTCATTATTGTTTTAACTTGAAGCTATATCCGCTGTGATTGGTTAAAATCTGATTGATGCAATGATTCTGTGTTTTCTGTTCTGATTCAATGATTAGTAACTTTAAATCTTTTTAAATTGTATCACCTGCGATCAAGTTTGTATTTAAATAGACTGTTAAAGATGTCTTTTAGCCTTTGAGAAAGGATTGCGTTCAGTCCGAAACATGTCAGGCTGACGTTTTTAGTTTGTCATGGTTTAAATAAATTAAATAATCTCCACTTGCATGCTGTGTGACTCTAAGCAAGTCACTTAACCGCCCAGTGCTCCCAGGTCACCCCTGAAAACAGGCATGTGTGCCTAGTGAGCCTTACCCGGTTACCAAAGACTAAAATAAATAAATAAAAATAAATTATTTTATTTATGCATCCCTCTATTGAATTTCTTGCGTGTGCCAGGACCTTTTTGCTGAATAGTATCCACCATTACAGATCTTGGTGTCATTTGCAAACAAGCAGACCTTTCCTTCTAGCCCTTCTGCAATGTCACTAATGAAGACATTGAACACGACTGACCCAAGGACTGATCCCTGAGATACCCTGCTGGCCACCTCCCTCTTCTCACATTGTACCCCATTTACCACTTACCACCACCCTCTACCTCCTGTCCATCTGCCAGTTCCTAACTCAGTTTACCACCTTGTCACCCATGCTCAGACAACCCATCTTGTTAACCAGCCTCTTATATGGGACAGTATCAGAGGCTTTACTGAAATCAAGGTAGGCGATGTCCACTGCCACATCCCCCATTTACTTCCTTCATCACCAAGTCAAAGAAATCTTTCAGATTTGTCTGACATGACCCACTGGCTGTGAATCCATGCTGCCTAGGGTCCTGGGCACTGATGGCTTCGAGATGTCCCACTATCCTTTCTTTAAGCAGTGCCTGCATGGTCTTCCCCACTGCTGAGGTGAGGCTAACTGGCCTATAGTTCTCTGCATCCTCCCTACTGCCAGATTTGTGTAGAGGGACTACATGTGCCCTCCTCCAATCCTCTGGCACCACACCTGTGTTGCGTGACTCGGTGGACAAGGCTGCCAGAGGTTCTGCCAGCTCTCTTCACAGCTCCCTTAATATCCTCTGGTGTATGCCATCTGGCCCCATCTCTTTGTCCACCTTCAGTTTAGTGAGCTCCTGCAGGACTCTTCCCCCTGTGAATGAACTGTTGTCCACCTCTCCCTCCCACCCTTGGAAACTCATTATCAGCTGTGGTCCCTGTCCCTCCTCCTCTTCCATGAATACTGAACAGAAGTATTTATTCAGTATTTCTGCCATATCCATATCTCCCTCTTTATGCTCCCCTTCCTCCCCTTTGAGCCTAACAATCCCCCCATGGTTTTCCTTCTTTCACTGACTTACCTGTATAAAGTCTTGTCCTCTTTCTTTATTGTCTGCACTAATCCTTCCTCAGTCCGAGCCTTTGCTCTCCTTACTGCCCTCCCTGCTTCCCTTAGACACTCTAGGTACACCTCCCTGTCCTCCTCACTTTGGGTCTCCTTATATTTCCTAAACCCTGCCCCCCTTTTAGCCCTTACTTTGTCTGCCACCTCTTTTGAGAACCATAGTGGTCTTCTCCTTCTCTTGCCTTTGGATACCAATCTGATGCATTGGTTTGCCACATGTACTGTGGCTCCTTTTAGGTGGTTCCACTACTCTTCCACCCCCACCCTGTCCTATCCCCCTTTTCTCCAGTGCTATTTTGATCTCTCTCTCCCCATTTTAGCAAAGTCAGCCTTTTTGAAATCCAAAATCTTTGCCCTAGTGTGACTTGACTGAGTCCCTGTCCCCATCCTGAACCACACTATGTGGTGGTCACTAGATTCCAGTTGCCTTTCCACCCAGACATCTGTGATTCTATCCCCATTGGTCATCACTAGATCCATAATTGCCCTGTCCCTGGTGGGATCAAGCACAAGTTGCCTGAGTCCTGCCTCCTATAGAGAGTCTAGGATGCCTCTGCTTCTGGCTCAAGCAGCTGCCTGGGTGATACAATCCATGTCCAGCATATTGAAATTCCCCATCTGCAGAAGTTCACCTTTCATTGCCTTCTCATGTATTTCATCCACTAGCTGCCTGTACACTTCCTCCCCCTGTTCTGGAGGCCTATATATCACCCCTGTGCATATTGATGTGCCATTTCCAGGTTCAAGGGTGACCAGCAGTGCCTCGGCCTCCCCTTGCCTACCCTGTACCTGCGTTGCCTTTATTCCCTCTCTGACATATAAAGTGACTCTTGCCCCCTTTTTTTAACCCACTATAATTCCTGAACAGAGCATAACCTGGTACATTGATTTCCCACCCATGATTTACAATGCAGCAGGTTTCAGTTATTGCTACTATGTCCAGGTCTGCCTCTACTATCAAGGCGTCCAAGTATGGGAGTTTATTGCCCAGGCTATGGGCATTAGTTACTATGGCCTTCCGTGTTGTGCATCTTAGATTACTCCCTCTGGCCCTGTTACTGCTCTCCTGCTTCCCTCCCTGACCCCAGTTACCTTTCTTGTGTGGATCCAGAGTAGAAAGCCAGGAGAGAGATCACAATAAAGTTGGGTGCTGGAAAATAATGCCATAGAAATAAATAAAAAAACGCACTCCGGGCCAAGTGAGAAATTGAACCACTTTACTGGTTTGTAAATATTTATTTATACAGCTTCACAGTAATGCAACAAATACATATAAGATCCACATACCTAAGACAAAACAGCCCAGCGCTTCGAGGCCTCAAGGATCTCTTCAGCAGGGGTGTGGCTACAAGTGCATCATGATCATTTATAGTGCAAATACCATGTGAAGAAAATAAATCTGTTAAACGTAATTAGTGTCTTATTTAAGTGTGGATAGCTTCCTGGGGGATACCACCTGCTCAGTTGGCTCACAACACCCGTGTCATGCTCTAAATCAATTCCAGGGATAATTTCCCTAATAAGTATACACACGAGTTGTAATCGGGCTAGAGGATGCCTAAGTGGCTACCCAACATAAGTGCATTATTTATATTTCAACACATGGTGTACTGTGTACATATTATTCAGAACCTATCATTTATTATATTTAATTTCTTTTAAATACTTTTTTATAAAATAACTCAAAAAGTTGAACTAGACTCTGAATTGAAACTGCCTTTACCTATAAATTTCTTTTTAAATATTTATCTTTAATAATTCATCCAAGTGGTCCTGATTCCGCCATTTTGCTCCCTCACCCCAACAACTTCTGTTGTACTTGCCGTCATTTTTTTTTCCTGCATATGCCCATGGGGGAGGGTGATACTAAGCCTTATAACCCTCCTGGCTCCCCCCCTTGGCCAGTTTAAATGCTTGCTGCTGAAACTTTTAAACTTATCACTGAGGACTGTGGTCCCCTTCCTAAATGGATGAAGGCCATCATCCTTACACAGGCTTGCATCCCTCCAGGTGGGGCCCCAGTCCCCTATGAAGCCAGACCCCTTCCTTCCACACCATTCCTTCAACCAGGATTTTAATTCTTGGATGTGGAGTGTCCTAGCCTCCCCCCTGCCATGGACGGGTAGAACCTCCGAGAAGGAGATCAAGTGCATTACCTGCTTCAGGCTCCCCCTCCCAGCTTCCTGAAATCTTCTTATATTTTGACTAACTCCACTCTGTCTCCCACCACGTCATTCATTCCCAGGTGGATGATGACATCCAGTTCCTCCCTCCTTGCAATTGCCCTTGCAATCCTATTGATCCGCTTCCCATCCCTCCATGCCATGCTTCCTGAGATGTACTCCCTGTCCTTCCTGCTAGGTTCCCCTAATATAACTCCCCAGACAGTTGAGTTACCCACCAGTAGAAACGTCCTCCTCCTCCTCCTCCTCTGGGGCTCATCACCACCCTTCCATTAGTCTTTATCATGGAGGGCCCACTCATCCTCCCTGATCTCAGCTGCGGGTGCACCTGTGGGGCTATCTCACTCCTCCAAAACAGCATAGAAGTTAGTTAGCTTGACCAGGTGGGGAATGTGCCTCAAACCCCCCTCCTCATCCTCCCCGCGCCCACCATGATCCAACCACTCTTCCTCCTAGGCATCCTTTGAGGTTCCGGTTGTGGAACTGGTGGCCTCTGGGTGGGGATGAAAGACCACTGTAAACTGGCCAGCTCAGCTTGGGGACAGGTGACCTCATCCCTCAACACAGAGAGGTGCCTGCAGATAGGGCAGCATCACAGTCTCCAGAATGTCTCCCTGAAGGCAGCTGCTCCACAACCACTGCACTTCACAACTCCCATCATGTTTGTTGTGGTCTTTCCTTGTTAAGCCCTAAACTACTAACTCCTCCCCCTCCTGGGTAGGTACTACCTGTTTGGTAGTAAGATGGTGTAGCCTACTATGGACTCATGCCCTATATAAGGAGCAAGAGCCCTGGGGTGGGCAGGATACCTCCTGGCAGCATCCTGAAACAATCAGCTCCCTTTCCTGCTTCCCAAGGCTTGTGCCTCTTTACCTTTACCTCACTTGTTGTGTAACTGGCACAGTCATTGGCTGTATTAAACTTTGCATGCCAGAAAAAAAATAATAAATTAACTCTTCTGTTGATTTTGATGCCACTTCTCTGAAAGTGGTTGTCACTGGGTTGGGATAAGACCCTGTCCCATGTCACAGTGGGTGGAAGACTAGGTTTTCTGGCCAAGGCACCTAGCTTCACCTGAGCTCTTTCCTTCTAGGTCTCTTGTAAGGACAGAGCTAAGAATCTTACCAGAGCAAGGGAAAGGATTAAGGCTTCTTTTGGCTAGGAAGATTTACTACGTGTTGTTATTTTTATTTTGTACTCACAGGGATTGTTCCTGTTCGTTGCTAACATTTTATTACTTTTTTTTTCTTTGATTCAAATTGTTGTTGCTGGGTATACCTTCTGTTGCATTATCACAGGGTGTGCCTACAGGTGTGTGCTAACAGATTACTGCTGTAATCTTCTGATTCAAATTGTCTTTTGCAAGGTATATCTTCTGTTACTGCTTTATTTTTCTGTGTAGCAACGTGTTTCTTACAGGGTATATCTCCTGTGAAATTATTATAGGTGGTGCTTTACAGGTTTTACAGTTTTAACTATCATTAGGATAAGCTTTCAGGGTTACTGCATTTGTTGCTGGCTGATTGTTTCTGCTCTTACCTCCTTGTTTCTTTCATCCGTGGTTCTTCTTTTTCGGAAGGGGAAGGGCTCAGCCACCCACCCCATCCCCAACCACCCCACACTGCACTCCTTTTATAGGGTACCACAGTTGTGACATTTCCTGTGGCAAAGCACGAAGGGGCGGATCAGTGGGGTATCCACAAGGTGACCTCATTTACAGGGGCACTAGTAATTTAACTTGTTATAACAAGTTATACAAAAACAAACAAAATACAAAATCAAACTTTTGCGATCATTTTTTTCCTTCTAATTACTCTGAACAGGTTGTAAACCCAGCAACATATTTGGAATGGATATCATTAACTGCAGGTACTGTGGAACACTTTTCAGAAGGGCAGTTTTACAGGATTTAGGACACTGTCCTACATGCTGAGCCATTGGAGATCTAAGGGGTCAGCTCCAGGCAGCATGGGCAGCAATTGTGCACCTCAAATTGCATATTCAAGAGGAAATATATTATAAGAACCACCCACTATTTCCCCAACATCCAACAGAAGCACTTCAACTGCAGAGGGTAGTTGGTCCAGGAGGTTGGCAGGTGGTTAGGAAGGGTAAATCGGGTGCCCCATCACTCGGTGTTCTCCAACATATTACCTCCACAAACCATCTCAAAAGTACAAGCAGGTATTTGACTCTATCTCTGAAATCAAACAAAGTGGCAAAGGACTCTGCAAAGCAGGACACTGCAGCACAGGAGCTAGCACAACGGAACTTGCCCAAAACAGAAACCAAAACAAAAAAAGCAAAAAGGAAATCCCAAAAACTTCTGATCATACAAGACTCCATGATTCGGGGAGTTGATACCTATCTCCAGCCAGGGGTAATGGTCAGATGTCTCCCAGGGTACATTAGTGTGGAGAGGCACTGCTAAAATTGTTCAGGAAGCAGAAGAAAACATTAACATCCTGGTAAACATAGGGGCTAATGATTTTGCCAGCCGGTTAGTTGCGGAGACCAAGGAACACCTGACCAGGTTGGGTGACAAACTATCATCCATTTCATCCGGCATCTCCTTCTCTGAGATCCTGTCAGTCTTGGAGAGGGAGGAAGATGGACAGAAGTTCAGAGAAGGGGAGATAGGGGAGCTAAACATGTGGCAAAAGGGCTGGTGCCAGGAAAAAGGACACAAATTTGTAGGGAACTGGCAACAGTTTTAGGAGAGAAAGTTCTTTAAATTTGATGGACTGCATCTGACTAAGGAGGGAATCAGTGCATTGGGGTAGAAGTTTGATGTATTTACAGAATATTTAAACTAGCAAATAGGGGAGAGGGGTGCAGCACCCCATACGTTGAATGGGAAGAACACCCCTCCCCCCTCAGTTTGTGGTCAAACAGGAGTTCAGCATGTTTGCAGTTCATTTGCATCACCAGGTAAAGGAAAAAGGTCTGACTCCCCATACAATGCACAGGGGAAATGCCAGACCTCACCCAACAACTAACACACTGAAATCTGGCCAATGGAAAATCAAGTACACAAATGCTGCTGTCTGGGAAACAAGATCCCAGACCTGCAGGCAATAATGATAGAGGCTAAACTGGACATAGTAGCAGTTAGCGAGATGTGGTTTACCAGTAACCATACTTGGAAGACTTCAGTACCTGGCTATGTACTGTTCAGAAGAGACCAAGGTGCAAAAAGGGGGGGGGTGGAGTGGCCCTGTGTGTCAATGAAAATATCAAAACTACAGAAATTCAGAATACACATAAGGAGCCAGAAGAACTGTGGTTCACCCTGCAAACAGGAAATGGGACAGCCATACGAACTGGGGCTGTCTTCATGCCCCCAGACCAGGGGGAGAACATAGACACATTATTGTTAGAAGATATACAAAACATGACAGATAAAGGAGAGGTTCTGATAATGAGAGACTTCAACATGCCAGATACAGATTGGTCAATACCAGCAAGAACACCTGCCAGAACTAGACACATGGTGGATTCCTTGCAAGTGGAGGGCCTCAAACAACTAGTACAACAACCCACAAGAGACAGGGCTGTCCTAGATCTAGTACTAACAGGGAAAGGATCACAGATCTCCAGGTAGAAGGTCACCTGGGGGCTAGTGACCATTACACGGTATGGTTTAATTTGGCCACTAGAACTAAATCATCCAATTCCAAGGCAAAAATATGGGACTTCAAAGGAGCTGACTTTGATAAGATGGCCAACAGAGTTAAGCTAGCCCTGGCAAAAAGAAGTACAGGTGAGGGGGTACAGGTAAAATGGGCAAGCATTGAGGAGGCCATACTTGAAGCAACACCCCATTGTGTTAGAGAGAAAAGGAAGTGCAAAAGAAGAAGGAAACCACTTTGGTTCTCAAAAACAGTAGCAGAAAATGTCAGAGCCAAAAGGTTGTCTTTCAGGAAATATAAGTGAACACAGTGGGATGAAGATAGGGAAGCATACCAAACTTCCCTAAGGGAAGCAGGGAAGGCAGTAAGGCAGGCAAAGGCCCAAACTGAGGAAACACTAACACAAACAGTAAAAGAAGGTGACAAGTCTTTCTATAGATATATTAGTGAAAGGAGAAAGTCCAGAGGAGGGAATATTGCCAAGCTCAAAGGAGATAAGGGGGAGGAGGAGGAGGACCATGTAAAAGCATCTATCTTAAATAGATACTTCTGCTCAGTATTTACTGAAGAGAAGGTAAGGCAGGGCCTATAGCTCAGCATCATGAAAATGGGCAGAGGGAGGTGTGCACTAGTTACTTCACAAAAGAAAGAGTCAAACAACAGCTTGATAAGCTCAGGGTGGGTAAGGCAATGGGACCTGATGGCATACATCCCAGGTTACAAAAGGAGCTAACCAGGAGGTAGAACTAACAGAGCCATTATCAGAATTGTTTAGTGAGTCTCTGAGCACAGGAGAGGTCCCAGAAGACTGTAGAATGGCTCATGTGATCCCGCTCCACAAGAATGGTAGCAGGGAGGAAGCGGGGAACTACAGACCAGTCAGTCTTACCTCAGTAGTAGGCAAGATTATGGAGGCACTCTTTAAGAAAAGGATAGTGCAACACCTGGAATCCATAGGGGCACAGGATCCAAGACAGCATGGGTTTACAAAAGGAAGGTCTTGTCAAACTGATTTCATAGATTTCTTTGACTGGGTAACCAGAGTAGTGGACCAAGGGGGAGCAGCTGATGTCACCTACCTTGACTTCAGCCAAGCTTTTGATACTGTTCCACATAGAAGATTGATTAATAAGATGGGCAGGCTCTGGCTGGGTCAGAAGTTGGTCAACTGGGTGGCAAACTGGTTGACGGGCAGAAAACAGAAGTGGTGGTAAATGGTATATAGTCAGAAGAGATGCAAGTCACAAGTGGGGTACCTCAGGGATCAGTCCTGAGACCAGTCCTCTTCAATATCTTCATCAGTGACATTGCAGATATACTGGAGGATAAGGTTTGTCTGTTTGCAGATGACATCAAAATCTGCAACAGAGTAGATGATCCCAGATGGGGTGGGCAGAATAAGAAGAGATCTGGATAAACTGGCAAAATGGTCAGAAGAGTGGCAACTGGGGTTTAAGCAAAGAAGTGCAAGATCATGCATATTGGGAAGAGAAACCCCGAAGCCACCTATAGGCTGGGAGGGGAGTTGCAGGCAGTCAAATGGGAAGAAACAGACTTGGACATCATCATCACCGATGACCTGAAATCATCCAAGCAGACTACTAAAGCAGTAGGTAAGGCTAGGGGGATGTTGGGGTGTATTAGTAGGGGTATCACAAGTCAGAAGAGGGGGGGGGTAATAATCCCTCTTTACAAGACACTGGTTAGGCCCCATCTGGAGTGCTGCATGCAGTACTGGAGGCCACACCTTCACAAGAACATTAACCAAATTAAGGCAGTCTAGAGAAGGGCAACCAAAATGGTGCAGGGACTGCATCAGAAAACATATGAGGACAGATTAACAGAGCTCATTGTGTATACCCTATAGCAAAGGAGGGAGAGAGGTGATATGATCGAAACATTCAAGCACCTTAAGGGCATTAACAAGGTGAAAGAGTCTAACATGTTTAAATATAAGAAAAATAGCAGGACAAGAGGACACAGCATGAGATTAGAGGAAGGCCGATTAAGGGGTAATGTGAGGAAGTTCTTTTTCACAGAAAGGGTGGTGGATGCATGGAGTGGCCTACCACAGGAAGTGGTAGATATGAATACAGTGCAGGGCTTCAAGCAGGCATGGGATAGGCATAAGGGAGCAATACAGATGAGCATGAATAGATAGGCCATGGACAGAGCAAAGACTGATGGCACATTTATAAGGTAGAAAAAAAATGGACAAACTAGATGAGCCTTGCGGTCCTTATCGGCTGCCAACTTCTGTATTTCTATGTTTCTATTTGTTAAGCAGACAGAGTTAAAAGCAAGGATCTAATCTGTACTTTCCTATTCTGTCACTTGTCTATCTTTTGCCCACCTGATTCTGCAATCCAGTTTTTCTTATGGCACCTAGGAACTGGCCACTCTGATAGTCCCTTCCTTCCTTCACTTGTTGTTTCTATTTTTTCTTTCTCCCCTTGCTTCTCTGTGGTTAAAAAAATACATGTGAATCTTTATGTGAAACTGGGATCCCTTGGTTTGCAGATAGATAGATAAATAATTATATTACGGAAATGAATGCAGACTACTTGAGTTTGTTAGAAAAGTTAGAAATTTGGAATAAGGGGCTTGACCCAAATAAATCTTTTGACCTTCATAAGCATGTTGGCTGATTGTTAGCAGCAAGCCAGTTCTGGACAGAATGTATTAACTGGTGGCACCTGTTAAGAAGTCTAGATGCACTTTCAGGATGGTCACAGGAAGGGCAACGACAAAGTTTTGTTTCATTGTGTGAAAACTGGAGATATAGCTTAATGAGAACAGGATGCAGAATTTAATTGCCAGGAAAAACATCTTATAAAAAGAAAGCACAGTTTTGTTTGGTTAGTTAGAGAGAGAAAGATTGATATTTAAATTGAAAAAGTGACTCTCAGATGAAGGACATTTTTCTGTTTGTACTGCCATTGTTGACCACTATCCTGTGTAACTTTATTTATTACTTTATTGTTATTAATAATAATAATAATAATAATAAAAAAATGCTACTTGCAAATTTGACACCTTCTCCTGTTTGTTTCCTGACCTATGCCTCGACCATAGTGGTTAGCAGTTTATCTTCCCACTCTTGTCTCATGCTCCTCTGTGCTTCTCTGTAGTCAAAATAAGAATTATGCTGCTCTGACCAAAAGTTTAACAATTGCTCCATTTTAGTTATCTTTTTAGTCTGTATTCCTGTTAAATAAATCAAAGTTTATGATCTAGACACAAAACTATGAAATACAATTCACTTCTTTATCCTACAAACATTGAAGTCTGATGACTATGTACACACATTCTGCCATTGATTTCCACCACACATAACTTTATTTATTTGTGTAGGTAGATATGTAGGTAGGAAGGTATTTATTGATTGCTTGATTGATTGATTTGAAAATTGGTGACCGGGAAAGGCACACTGAGCCAAGGCTCATATCCAGGTATGACCCAGGGAAAAGGGGTACAGGAGAGAACAGGGACACAATACAGTTACAATTCTTGGTACAGAATAAAGTGCAGTCACAGTACAAAATAGAACACTAAACAATAACATAACTTGGTACAAATATAGATTGCAGTCACAGTACAATATGGCATACCTATACAAGTGCAGTAAAAGCTGCAGCAACACACACAAAAATACTGCCAAAAGCTCCTGTAAATAATTGAATCCTATTTTTATGTTGACACACTTGTGCAGTCAACATCTTGCTGTAATGCAAATTTGGAGGCGTGTTCACTGTTGGGTGAATGCAGGGCATGCATCAGTAGGTGCGTCCCTCATTCCCCAATCAGCTTGCATGCCAGCACCACACCACCTGGTCAAGCACATCTAAGGAAAGGTATGCTGCAATCTGAGCAAAGCTTGTCACATGCAGCAGACCTCCTGAAGTGCTTACCTGGAAACACAAGCATGGCAGCACATTGCCCTCCAAACTGCCGACTTCGGGGGTGCCAAATCCCCCATCTACTTACCCTGCCCCCAATGCATGTGCCAGCGGGGAGCACTCCCCATTGGCATAAAGAACCCACCATTTGTTATATGTTGAGGGTGCCCAATCCCCTTGGCACTTGTCCCCCCGCTTTCCTTGTGTGCCGATGGGGGTTCCCAGTCCCCATCAGCATAAAGTACCCCCCTTTTGTTGTGTGCCAATGGGGTGCCCAATCCCCAGTCAGCTACAGCTGCCCCCCATAAAAACAAGGCTCCATTGGCATGCTGGGAGCCCACCCCAGTGTGCCACATGCCCCTGTAAGCAGAAAAACGGCCCTGCAATGTTTTCTTTTGTACCTGTGGAAAAAGGAAACAGTCCCTCAGTAGTCTCCCTGCCCCCTCCCACAACCCATACCCACCCACTGCACACCCTGCTTCTCCACACCCCCCTCATTCCATACTTACCTGTGGAATCTGGCATGATGATCTTCGGTAGAATGGGATAACATCTGCACTCTTCAAAGTCAACCGCGAACTCAGGAAATGCCGGTAAGCTGTATAATGGAATAAACAGGGTTTTTTCAACTTTGATGCATGTCTCAGACATTTTTTGGAATTTTGGTACAACATTTTCGACATGAGGTTTTTGGAACCCCTCCTCATGAATTCTGGCACTGTCATGGCGCAATTCAGTCCTGAAAGGTGATTTCACAGTCACTGCGAGGAATCACCTTTTGGGACTGAGAAATGAAATGACAGTGCCACTGTTCATGAAGGGAGCTCTCAAAAAGCCTATGTTGCAAATTTGGTGACAAAACTCCCAAAAATGGCTGTTTTACCAGCGTGCGTTGCGCTGTTTCTACACACACTCATAATGTCATGAATATATAATATTTTCACTCCAGATTTTCAAACTTGGCATTTTTCCACACCTCCTGATGAGCAGTATAGCTGTCATTATACATATCCTGCTCGAAATGTGTTTTCACATGTCCATTGCAGAATAGCGCAATCGCTGTGCGAAATCACTTTTCGGGACAGTTTGAGGAAATGACAGTGACACTGTTCATGAACAGAGGTCCTGAAATGCCTATGTTGAAAAATTGGTGCCGAAAGTCCATAAAATGACTGTGTTGCAAGCGTGTGTTGCGCAGTTTCCACGCACCCTTGTAACTTCGCAACTTTACAATATTTCCATGCCAGATTTTCAATGCTGGCATTTTTTCATACCTCCTTATGAACAGTACAGCTGTCATTTTTCACATCCTGCCCAAAATGTGTTTCCTTAGCTGTGGTGCACAATGGCGTGGTCGCTGTGGGAAATCAACTTTTGGAACAGATTAACAAAATCGCATCGCCACTGTTCATAAGGGGAGGTCCCAAAATGCCTATGTTAAAAATGTGGCTACCAAACTCCCAAAAATAATTGGGTTAGGGACATGTGTTGCACAGTTTGTATGCATGCTCATTGCTTCACCAATATTTCATATTGTCACTCCAGATTTTCAACGTTGTGATTTTTTACGCCTCCTCATGAACAATACAGTTGTCATTCTCCGAATCCTGCCCAAAAATGTGTTTTTGTCCCTATGTCGCCAAATGGCACAACCACTGTGCAAAACCACCTTTCAGCTAACAAAGTGATTGTGCCACTTTTCATGAGGTGGTCTGACAAGCAGCCCATGTTGAAAATGTGGCATGAAACTACCACCACATGACTACGATGTTAGGGTTTCCAACTTTAGCACCCCACCCGGTACAGACTGACAGGCATCAGGGGTGTGACTTGGGATTATGCATGTAATGCTCATGCCATTCCACCCCCCCATCCCCACCCTGCAGCCACTGACAGGCATCATGGTGTGCCTTGCACTGTTCAGCCACAAAGTTCACCCCACGCTCCTATACTGCACCCCCGTCAGCATATTTCCTTATGGAATGGGATAAGTATAATGCCCAAAGACCTCAAAGCACACCCCAACACTTGTCAGTGTCTACATGATAGGGTGAGGTACAATGGCATGAGTGTTATAGCTGATGACCCAAAGGCACACCCCAATGCCTGTCACTCTCTACAGGGTGGGGGTGGGGTTAGCATCACTTCAATACTTCACTGCCATTCCTATTATGCATCTCTAGCTCCGGCACTGCCAATGCCAGTGCCAGTGCGACAACATCCGGCATTGACAAATGCTTGTTTCTATTCTCTTTACTGTTTTATCTCACTTTAGTTTATAAAGGGAGTACTTAGTAGCATACAGTACTTCAGTTTGATATGTGAGCAAGCTTGGCTACTGTACCTCTCCAAGATGTCTCATCAGCTAAGTTTCTGCACTATATGAATATACTGTATGAATTTAGGAAAGACAACCACTAGCTCATCAAGTTGTTTCCCCTGCCAATTCAGTTGGAATACCCTGGCACCCCTTTTTATGGCTGCAGTGGGTGGAGCCTGCAGCCATCCTGTGGTAGCTCTAAAAACGAGTCACCAGACTGACACCAAAGAGCAGTTCCATTTTGGAATTGCAGTATGATCATTCTGCAACTCCAAAACAGTCTGCACGCTCCCCGCTCCCCCCATAGGTGCACTATTTCATTTGTCAGTCCCCCACCCTGTTCAAGATGGCCACTGATGTGTAGTGCGCATGCACGAGTAGTTGCTTATGTGTGACTGCACCACGGCAATTTTGTTATTGTATGGGTCACCAGTCCTGATTTCTGGGGTAACTGATGATTGCTTCCAGCTTTTAACCTTCACCAACATGATTTTGTTACTTTGTTAAATAAAAGTTTTTCACATTTGCAATTGTGTGGCGTGTGCCTGATCCTTGAGTGAGTGCAGGGCTTTTGCAGCATTGCCTTTGGTTGCTGGTCTGACTGACCTGCCCCAGCACCCTATATTCATTTACACCTCTGTGCAAGCTGCTTATTGTTTCTACTGATTTCTGGTACAGCAGCCGGCCCTCCCCTTTAAGAGGGGCGAGGCATCGCTATGACGGTCAGTGTAGCGGGTAAACTGAAATCTACAACAATTGTATCACGTGTGGGGTTGCAGCTGCTGGCTTTTACCATGGAATTAAAGATTCATGATTTTTACTGAGACCAAGTCTGATCATTTGCTAATTGCCGAAGTAGCCCTGCCCTTGCTGCTTTGTTTCATGATATTTATGTGGTGGCACTGACTTTTTTGTTTCATGTACAGTAGCCACCTCTCCTTTGCAAATCTACAATAGTTGTTGGTTATGTTGTTGGTGCAGGAGGAATGAAACTGGGCTGTAGTCTTTCTCTGGGTCTGCACACATCGGGACTATAAAATGACATTGCAAACTGAGCACAGAATCCAGTGCTGCACAGCTGTCTGACCTCTCTTGAATAACTTTACAATTCTGGTTTTATTTATTAGATCTGTAGTTTTCCAGAAGAACAGCAATATGGCGTTCATGCAGCTGAGTAGAAATCAGCAGTATCATTAGAAAGTACAGTATAGCCAGGCGTCATTTGTCGTGAATGTTGCTTCTTTGTTAGATCTGTAAAATGGTCTGCGATTGTACCCAAGAGATGTGCTAACAGCGTTGGGAACTAAACTGCTGGTTTCCCTTTATGCAGCATGCTGCACATAAGGGAGTGGATTACACATGCACGTTAGACAGTCAGCAGCAGCAGTACTACTGAGCACGAGTTGCAGAAATGAGTGCAGGAAATCTTCTCTCCACTGACTGCGTGTAATGGGGCTTTTAAATCCGTCGGGCCTGCTGGTTCCCAGTTTGCCTGATCAGCTGCAGCAATGGGTGTCGATTAGTAGCTGATCTAGTGCTGGGAGCTCTGGGCACAGCCATGTACCTCAGTGGGGGCCTTCTTGGGACTGATAGGCAGCCTCCATGTCTGGAAACTCAAGGAAAAGTGTTTCTTACAGTATGCAGTTCATGGAGTACTGTGTCCTCCCCCTTCCCCGCCCCCAATTACAGGCAGTTTTTCAGGCTGTTTTTTTTTTTCATGGTCCTCAGTCAGGTGGTAAAAGGGCCTTGACATTGAGGCAGTACCTGCTAGCTGCAGGTTGCAAACCCTGACCTGGGCCACTCACTGCCAGTATTAGGCAACCGCAGTCCCTGATCCTGTGTTGTCATATTTAGAAAGATCACATCACCTGGCATTGCTGTTCCCTGGGTCTTGCTGATCCACTAAGTGAATCAAGTCACTGGCACAATATCCAGAATCCCCCTCCACCACTATCCCTAGACTGCTCAGTTACATTACTCTGTGCCGTCCCTCTCGCTAGCTCCATTTAAGTAAGAATGTGATTCATCATGGTCTGTCTGCCCCTTTCCTTCTTGCACAAACTCAAATAAATAAATCAAGAGGAATTTGAACTGTGAAGTGTAAATGCTTTTCTCAGGACTGCAGCTGGTTTAGAAGCTGGTTTCAAACAGTCTAGAAGGGTATAGGTCCCATGACTAAATTACCAGTAAGATTCTGATTTAATGCAACTTTCAAAGAAAGGGGCCTTTTTAGCTTTAAATGATAGCTTTTTTAAATGTATTTACTTATTTATTTTTTTACATGGACACTTGACAGACCATGGCTAACCAGACATGATTAAATCTGCTGCTGCTACTGTTACTAGAGGAAACAAGCATTTGTCAATGCCAAATGTTCGTGGCTTGCATTGCTGTTGCACCAGCTCTTGCTTGTACTTTTTATGATGCTTGCACGTATGTGCAAGAAACATAGTGCCATCATCGGAGATTTCGGAGGTGTGTCACATCCTCCTCCAATTCAGTCAGTGTGCTGGCAGGCGTGGCCCCTGTAAGCCAATGCATTTTGGAGCTGTCTTTGACACGCTCCAAAATGCAGTGGCATACAGTTGAAAGGGGGAGCTACGCTTCAGTGAGCACCGATAAGAGGCTGCTCATGCCCAGCCCCCCCCACCCACAGGCGTGAGTGCCCCGCGCACTGTATATAGCAGGGGTGCCCAATCCCGTCGGCTGAGCTGTGTCCCAGTAGTCGGTGCCACGCTGGGACCCCCTCCCAGCGTGGCAAGCATCTATGGCCGACAGGGTGCCCAATCCGTTGGCTGAACCCCCCCAACGTCCTTGTGCCATGCTGGGAGCCCACCCCAGCATGGCAAACGTCCACGACGCCTTTTTTTTTTTGAAACCTGAAAAGCAAAAACGGTCCGTGGCACGTCTCCCAGCCCCCTCCACAACCCGCACCCACCCACTGTGCACCAGCCTCCCTACACCCCCACCCCATACTTACCTCCGGACTGTGGCGGACGATCTTGGTGGACCAGGAACACGTCTGCACTCTTCAAAGCCAACCGCGAACTGAGGAAATGCCGGTAAGCTGTATAATGGGCTAGATGGGGGTTCAACTTTGTCGCATATCTCAGGCATTTTTGGGAATTTTTGCACCAAATTTTCAACATGGGGTTTTTGGGACCCTTTTCATGAATGATGTCACTGTCATGGCGTTATTCGGGCTCGAAGGGTGATTTCGTGCAGTGACTGCGAAATCACCCTTTGGGCCAGAATACTGCCATGACAGTGACACCATTCATGAGAAGGGGTTCCAAAAACCCCATGTTGAAAATTTGGTGCCAAAATTCCAAAAAATGACTGTTTTACGAGCGTGTGTTGCGCAGTTCCTATGCAGGCTCGTAAGTTCGCAAAATTTCAATATTTTCACTCCAGATTTTCAACATTGCCATTTTACCACACCTTCTTGTGAATAGTACAGCTGTCATTTTTCACATCTCACCCAAAATGTGTTTCCGCCCATGTAGCACAGAATGGCACAGTCGGTGTGCGAAATCAATGTACGGGACAAATTAAGAAAATCACAGTGATGCTGTTCATAAGCAGAGGTCTTAAAATAGCTATGTTGAAAATTTGGTGAAAAAATTCCTAAAAATGACTGTTTTACGAGCATGCGTTGCGCAGTTTCTACGCACGCTCGTAAGTTTGCGAATTTTCAATATTTTCACTCCAGATTTTCAACATTGGCATTTTATCACACCTCATCATGAGCAGTACAGCTGACATTTTTCATATCCTGCCCAAAAACATGTTTCCGTCCATGTAGCGCACAATGGCGCAGTCAGTGTGCGAACTCAGTGTATGGGACACATTAAGAAAATCACAGTGTCACTGTTCATGAGCAGAGATCTTAAAATGGCAATGTTGAAAATTTGGTGAAAGAATTCCTAAAAATGACTGTTTTACGAGTGTGCGTTGCATACTTTCCATGCACCTTAGTAGGTTTGCGAATTTTCAGTATTTCATTCCAGATTTTCAACATTGCCATTTTACCACACCTCCTTATAGAGCAGTACAGCTGTCATTTTCATATCTTGCCCAAACGTGTTTCTCCATGTGGCAGCGCACTAATGGCGCAGTCGTGGTGTGCAAACTCAATGTATGGGACACATTAACAAAATCACAGTGACACTGTTCATGAGCAGAGGTCTTAAAATGGCTATGTTGAAAATTTGGTGAAAAATTTAAAATGATTGTTTTATTGAAGTGCATTGCGCAGTTCCTACGCACGCTCGTAAGTTCGCAAATTATCAATATTTGCACTCCAATGACTTCCAAATACCTAAACAGCACATAGAAGCAAGCAACATTTGGCATTGACAAATGCTTGTTTACTATATATTTACCCAGGATAGATCAGAAAAGATGTGAGATATCATTTTCAGTGGTGTCCTGCTTTTATGCATTTTTACGCTGTATTTCCAGGATAAGCCAGCTGGGATGCAATATCTAATTTTCAGTGGTCTCCTTCCTTGTGACCCTAAATTTCTAACAGTCTTTTTATGACCCAATGTTATGATCAAGCGGGCTGGAAGTTGTTTAAATCCCATCAGAGAGGTGATTTCGTAGTGCAGCTGCAAAAACAAGTTTCAGAAGGGATTCGAAAAATGACACCTGTCGTGTTCTGGAGGTAGGGCAACACAAGGGAGTTGTTGCATATTAGGGGACAAAATCTGCAAAAATAAAGTTATGAGTAAAGGGTGGAACAATTCAATATTTCTTCATTTATTTTGACATTTTGACCCAAAGTTCAATATAGTATTTTTATGACCATCCCTTGTGAACATGACAGATGTAATTTTTATGGCTGCAATGAGCGGAGCCTGCAGCTGTCCTGCATAACTCTAAAAACGAGTCACCGGATTCACACTGCACAACAATTCCATTTTGGAGTCGATCGTATGATCATTTCACAAATCGAAACAACCCTCTCCCCAATAACCCCACCGCGGGTGCTCACTATTTAGTTGCCAGTGGCCCACTGTGCTCAAGATGGCTACCAATGTGTACTTCACATGCGTGAGTAGTTGCACATACATGACTGCACTGTGGACATCTTGTTTTCTGCATGTGGCACTACTGTCAGCCAGCGTGAGTATCCAGGAAATATGTATTGCTTTACTTTAGTAGACAGTAGAAAAATATGACCAGTCCCTTCCACAGAGATAAACTATATGACAGGAATCCAGTACATCTAGGATCGTCTGAGCTAAGGTATGAGACATTCTGGGTCACTAAAACTGCGCTCATACTCAGGTTTTGTGTGTCACAGAGGGAGCAAGTTTCAAGCATCACTGGCACCCATGTTGGGCTATGTTACCTACTGTAACTGTGTTTGACACTGATTTTGATTTTGGTTTGTAGTTTAAGTTCCTTTTAAGTCCATTTCAATCGATTTAATGCTGCTAGTTCATTTTGTATTTTACTTCTCATCTGACCGTGTGTTTGCTCCATTTGACTTCACCGTCTGTGTGGCTATGTTCCATATTGGTGATGGAGTTTGCAGAGTTGTATTGAGTCCCGAGTTCCATGAGTTTTGTGGAGTTGTGCAGTACTGAATTTGCAGGGTTCATACAGCCCTATACAGTTTATACAGCTTCGTTGTGGGACTGAGCTAATTCTGCATATCGAGTTTTTTGTTTGTCCTGTTTTCTTCAGGTATGCTGTATTGACTTTCTCCTGGCAGATTCCCTGCTGAGTTTCAGCTGATAAAACTGGGCTTGTTTCTATGCTATTTTATTACATCTGGTTGAAACTTTTGCACGGATAGCCAGTCAACTCAACACCAACCTTAATACCATCTGATCTGGATTCTGGATTTTACTTTTGGTCTCTGTATTTATTTGCATCTGTATAGTTTGTTACTCATTTATTGGTGCTGCAGTTTAGCCCGACAAAAGTTTTCTAATGGACTGGTCCTGTTCCCAGTTGACCCTCCTATGAGGGTGTTTCTGTGGTTGCATTTGTCTTGGTTGCAGGATCCGCTACTTGCAGAGCACCTCCCATAGTTTATACTGGCAGGATCTCTGCTGAGTTGCAGTTTCAAAACCATTTTCAAAGCTGCAGGTTTTGGACACTACCTATTTTGAATGGTGTGAAATGATGGTGAGACAATCCTTTCCCTCCATAGTCGTATTTTACTTGGTTATTGGGTTGCTCAGTGGCAGTGAGTAAACCTAAGGATTGTCTTAGAACTTGTCAGCATTTAAGGGTCCATTGTGAGAGAATGGCCTCCCTTTCTTCTGTAAACTATGGTATACTTTTTTGGTTATTTCAATTAACTTTTGTTGGACAGATTTTGATTAACTTCGGTTGATATTGGTGTCTGTTTTATCATTATTCTGGAACTGCATATAATCTTCAGACTTGGACTTGGACCTTTTATTGATCTTATTTAGACAAACTGTTCGTCTTCCTCATAAGGGCTGTGAGAGGGCTCTCTTTGAGGACATGTGTGTATGTGCAGTAAGACTGCTGACCGCCTGTTACTGCATAGATCGCTGTGTTAGCATTTTGCTTATACTGTAAATATTATGTAACTACTATAAATACTGTTCTGCATATTCTCTGCTATTATACATACTGACCTGTAATACCCTGTTATTGTCTCCATTTTCCCCTTAAAATAAATGACTAAGACTGTCTGACTTTTCT
This sequence comes from Neoceratodus forsteri, assembly GCA_016271365.2. NCBI lineage: Eukaryota > Metazoa > Chordata > Ceratodontiformes > Ceratodontidae > Neoceratodus > Neoceratodus forsteri. Next base: position 960,608,490 of record CM028132.1, on the reverse strand, counting down.
GTCTGGTGAGAGCGAGGGAATTGTTATCTCAGTTACCATTTTTCTTTCAAGTATATGGTTGAGATTTAGTAGCTGTACTTTGAATACTGTCCTGTCCTATTTGTATTTTATTTAATATACTAGGGTTCTGAATATTTTAGGTGTTTTTGTATACTGTTTTAAGGGCGTTGTTTATTGTTTTATCTGTGGGGCATTTTTTCTTTGGTTTAAGGTTAATAGAATTTGGTGTGGGGTGGGGGGGAGGTTCTTTTATTGTATTTGTTTTATGTCATTTATTTTGTTGTGTGTTTAGCCATGCCTGCTCTCATCTACTCAGTGGAGCAACTACAAGAGTGTTGCCCTTTTGGGGGATACTCCTGTACCCTGCCAGATATTGTACGTGAGCACTGCAGAAGGTTTGAGGATCCTCTGAGGTTGCTGCTCATACTGTGGACCTGCTTCATAGGTGGACTTTGAGGGTAGGATCAGGAGTGTGGTATCTAGGAGGTGCCTGGGGGGTAGAAGATATTTGGAAAGGGGCCTTCCCTGCCTTATCCCTATTCCTCAGGCTCCTGAGCTTTTGTCTCAACAGATGGAAGAGATGGCCAACAGACCAGCCAACTTGGCTTCTCCCCTTAGGGTAGTTCTTTGAAATGCCAGATGTCTCAGGACTAAATCAGCCATGATTTAGGCCTTTATTTTGGATTCCTCTGCAGACCTGGTGTATATCACAGAGACCTTGTTGGGGGAATGACCTGGTCTTGTGCTCAAGTCGTCTGTTCCACCAGGGTTTTCTGTGTGCATTGCCCTAGGTGGAAGTGAGGGGGGGGTAGCTATCTGCTTTAGATTCACCTTGCAGTTGTCTGCATACCCTTGGGGATAGAACAGATCATTAGAATGCGTGGCTATAAAAAGTGTCTAGGCACAAGCTGCAGGATCATGCTCATTTACCATCCTCCTGGGTGTGGGCATGATTTCCTGCAGGAACTGGAGGTTCTCATGGATGATCTAGTGTTGGAGTTCCCCAGAGCTGTTGGTTTTGGTGGATTACAACACCTAGATTGACAATGACACATCTCCTTTTGGCAGACAGTTCCTCCAGGTGATGTCATCCCTGGGCTTTGTGCAGGCAGTTGCCACTGGGACCCATCAATGTGGCCATGCCTTAGATCTGGCCTTCAAATCTTTCTTGACATTAGTAATGTCAGGGTTGATCTGGTCTTTTGGTTGGATCATCATGTCTTTCAGTTTCTCTGTGGGGCTCCCCATTTACTCCACCACCACCACCACCATGGAGATTGTCAGGTATTGTTCTTTTAAACATCTGGAGCCTCAGGCCTTCCTAGCGGTCCTTGACATCTCAAGCATGCAGACAGCTTGAGTGATGGGTTGAGGTGACTGTGGAGAGTTATAGTATGACCCTCTCCTCTGCTTTCAAATCTCTAGTACCAGTCCATGTACACCCCTTGACTTCACACCTCAGATAGAAACATAGACTTTGATGGCAGATAAGTACCACTTGGCCCACTGAGTCTGCCCATTTCTCTATCTATTCGATAAGCTGCAGAACCTAGTTAACCAACAGCCTACTTCTTCCTAACCCTCACCAGAATTGCCTTATGTCTGTCCCATGCATTCTTGAATTCCTCCACTGTTTTTGGCCCCACAACCTCCTCAGAAGGCCGTTCCATGCATCCACTACCCTCTCCATGAAACAATACTTCCTCACATTGCCGTTGAACCGTCCCCCCCTCTATCTTCAAATTGTGCCCCCTTGCACATCTCTTTTTCTGAAAGATGCTACCCTCTTGAACTTTGTTGATTCCTTTGAGGTATTTGAAAGTTTCTATCATGTCTCCCCTCTCCCTCCTTTTCTTGAGGGTATACATATTACGCTCCTTTAGTCTCTCTTCGTATGGCTTCTGGTGCAGACTCTGCACCATTTTAGTTGCTCTCCTCTGGACTGCCTCCATCTTATCTATGTTCTTGTGAAGATGGGGTCTCACCAACTATCTGTACAGATGGTTAACAATTTCCTGTTTTCTACTGGTAATGCCTCTCCCTATATATCCCAATATCCCCCCAGCCCTCCTTACTGCCTTCTCACATTGCCTGCTTACCTTTAGGGCATCTGATATGACTGCCCCCCCAGGACCCTTTCCATTTTTGTTGTTGTTAGTCCCTCCCCCCACTGTGTACTCTTCCCCTGGGTTTTTATTTCCCAGGTGCATTACTTTGCACTTCTTTGCATTGAATCTAAGCTGCCATACTTTTGACCATTCCTCCAACCTTGCCAAGTCCCTTCTCATCCTTTCCACCCCCCTGTATATCAACCCTTTTGCTAATCTTAGTGTCATCTGCTAAGAGGCATACTTTACCTTCCAGTCCCTCTGCAATGTCACTTATAAAGTCATTAAAAAGGACCGGTTCCAGTACTGAACCCTGCGGTAGCCCGCTAGTAACCCCCCTTTCTTTGGAGTGTACTCTGTTTATAATTACCTTCTGTGTCCTGTTGTCCAGGTAATGTTTTACCCAGGCTACCACCCTGGGACCCACTCCCAGGCTGGCTAACTTGGTAATTAATATTTTGTGTGGGACTGTGTCCAATGCCTTGCTAAAGTCTAGGTAGGCCATGTCCACAGCCTCTCCCTGGTCTACTACTTTGGTCACCCAGTCAAATAAATCTATTAGATTAGTCTGACATGACCTTCCCACTGTGAATCCATGCTATCTTGTATCCTGCACCCCACTGGTCTCTAGGTACTAAATAATTCTTTCTTTCAGAAGTGATTCCATCATTTTCCCTACCTCTGAGGTCAAACTAACAGGTCTGTAGTTTTCTGCCTCTGCTTTACTCCCACTTTTGTGAAGGGGAATCCCATCCACCCTCCTCCAGTCCTCAGGTACCACACCATCCTCCCATGATTTGTTAAAAAGGGTAGTCCATGGTGTCACTAGTTCTCTCCTTAGTTCTTTTAGAATTCTGTGGTGAATCCCTTCAGGGGCCATTGCTTTGTCCACCTTCAGTTTTAGTTCTTTCAGAACCTTTTCTTCTGTGAATGGACAGGTATCGACCCCCCTATCCAGAGTGCACTTTTATTGATTGGATTAGGTACCTCCTCCTCCTCCTCTTCTTTTGTGAATATTGAGCAGAAATATCCATTCAGTATCCCTGCTTTTTCACTGTCACTCTGCCCTTCCACCCACCCTCTCTACTTTATTAAGCCTCACTATCCCTCCTTGGTCTTTTTTCACACCCAAATGTACCTATAAAAGGTTTTATCCCCCTTCTTAACCGAGTTGACTATCTTTTCCTCGATTTTGGCCTTTGCTATTCTGACTGCCTTCCCCACTTCCTTCTGCTTTAACTAGTACAGTTCTCTGTTTTGCTCCTTCTGTGTTTTCTTATACTTCTGGAATGATATATTTTTTTCCCTAACCTTCCCCACCACCTCTTTTGAGAACCATAGTGTTTTTTTCCATCATTTTGATTTGTTTATTTACTTCACACAAAGGCTTGTTGCCTCTGTGATGGCAGTTCTGATGTTTCTCTATTGTTACTCCCAACCTCCTTTCCTGTTTGTCAGTGCTTTTCTAGAGGCATTCCCCATTTTGCCAAAGTCAGCGCTCCTAAAGTCCAGTACCCTCACTTTTGTATGGCTTGACTCTACAACTGTGTTTATCATAAACTACACTGTTTGGTGGTCACTTGTTGCCAGATGGCTACCCACTTCTAAATCTGAGATCGCTATGGTCTGATGCTAAACTGAGGAAGATGAAAACTAACTGGCGATGGTTGGAACATCATTTGTAGAGATCACATTTGGAAATGGACAAATTGGCACTGAGAACTCACTACTGTAAGTATCAGCAAGTAATCCCCCTGAAAAAGATGGTATTATTGTCATGGGTGATTGCTGCTTGAAAAAAACTGCCAGCTCAGCTTTTCAACACTGTTGACAGACTATTGGTCATCTGGTCAGCCTCCAGTCTTGTAAAGCCTTTTCTTGTGAGAAATTTGAGGAGTTTAGCCAGTCTTTCTACAGAAGATGTCCTCCATTCCAGCTGGGATCTCTCCAAGCATTCTACCATCAGCTGAGTCTATCCCATGTAGGCCATAAGCATGTCGCCTTTGCGGAGTAAGTTTCTCTCAATGACATTTCTCGGGTTGTGTCTGGCTTATTTTTTTATTTAATGCTTTATCCACCCCAACATCTGCATGCCAACTCCTTTGGGAGTTGCCAATGCATCCAGTCTGCCGTCATCCCCTCCTACTTGCTACCCGGTGCTGCCAGCCTTCTGCCATGGAGCTGTGGTTTACCCCCAGCCAGGGATGGTTAGACCCCCCTCCTTGAACTTCCAAAATGTTTGTCAGGAAGCCAAGGCAGCAGGACAGGCAGGGGAGACCTGAGACAGTGCAGTTGCTCCATCATCCCAGCATGCAGGGGCCATTTTCCACCATTTTCTCCTACTTATGGACATTGGCACATGACTGGACCCAAGGGGGCATCCCACACAGAGATATGGTGATGCACCTAGATCTAGATAATGTTCAACCCTGCCCTGACATCCCCGAGTCTGCACTACCACCTGGTGGCACCCAGGTGGTAGCATAGCAGTGGGGACAGCAACCTTCTCACCCAGGAGGAGAAGCGCGTCCAGTCAGACATTCACTCCTTCCTCCCCCCAGCTGGCCCCCATGATCAGAGCTCACTCTTGAACCCCAATTGCCAGCATTGTAAGTGGTAGCACTACCATTGCCCCAATGGACCAGCTAGGTTGCATCTGGTTTACAGCCCACTTACTGTGTACTGGACCCTGGGCCGACCAGACTTCTTTTAGAATGTTGGGATTCACTCAGTCCAGTTGTGGTGGAGATTGTCAGGAGTTCTTTTTTTCAGGGTGTCTTTCCCTCCACCCTTAAAAGGGAAGTGATGATTCCTTTTCTTAAGAATGCTTATCTGGACCCTGATGATCTTGCCAACGACAGACCTGTCTCGAACTTTCCTTTCTTGGGAAGTTGACGATAAGGTGGTGGCATTGTAGCTAGAACAGCACCTGGACAAATACAACATCTAATGAGCCTTTCCAGTGTGACTTTCAGCCACATCACTTTATGGGGACCACTCTAGTCAGGATATTCCATGACCTCCTCTTAACTAGTGATAGTGGACGATGTTTATCCTCAACCTTCTGGACCATTCATCAGCTTTTGACATGGTGGATCATGCTGTGCTATTGACTTGTCTTAGGTACTGTGTGGGGCTCATGGGCACTGTTCTACAGTGGTTTGAGCCCTACATAACCAGCAGACCACAACAAGTGGTGCTTGGCTCCTATACATCGAGCAGTGCTGCGCTCTGCTCTGGGGTTCCTCAAGGGGCAGTCTTGGCTCCCATGTCACAGGGGTCAAAATTGGCACCAATCAACTAATCAAATGCTGGCATATTTTATATCGGGCTAGTAAGATTTTCCTTTAACTAACCCTGTTGGTTTGTACTGGAGAAGATAACATTTCAATACGTACACCCGCTGGGCCAGTAGAAAAGTCTATGGGGCTAGTGAATTTTCCCAGTCACTTGACTTGCTGGTTAGTGGCTGCAAAACTTAATTTTGAACCCTGATGTTATTCACCATGTATATGTTGCCCCTAGGGGAGCTCATCAGATGCTGCGGCCTGGAGTATCACTGATATGCTGATGACATTCAGCTGTATGTGTCTTGTGCTCCTGATGATCGGGTGGTTATCTCGGAGCTGGGCAAGTGCCTTAAATATATTCAGGACTGGATGGTGGCCAGCAGACTCAGGCTGAACCCATATAAGATGGAGATATTATTGGTGTAGCTGGGTCAGCTCATCAGTTCTGTGATCTCTGGGAGCACTGTCCTTCTATCTTTGGGGGGAGTGCCACTCTGTCCGATAGGTAGGGTCATGAACCTGGGGGTCATTGTGGACTCCGGTCTGACTCTGGAATCCCAGGTGTTGGCTGTTGTCCACAATGGCTTAAACTGTCTCCATAACATCACTGGGATTAGATCCTATCTTGAGCTAGTTGACCTCGTAACACTGGTGCACCCCTTGTCTCACCTGGGCTGGACTATTGTAATTATTTTTATCTGGGGCTATCCATGAGACTGATGCATTGCCTGCAACTAGTTCAAAATGTGGCAACCCGGTTGATTGCCAGGACATCTCCTTCTGAGTACATTACACCTATTCTCCATACTCTCCACTAACTTCCCATAAGGCATCAGGTGGCAGCTCTAAATCTAGGATCGCCTGAGCTAGGGTATGAACACTTCTGAATCACTAATACTGAGCTCATACACACTGCCCACTATTATATCCAGCCCCTTTAAATGGCCTGGTACTTACACTCCCTACCACCAAAATCTGTCATTGTTACATGGTAAAATTCAAGTGTGCTCTGCAAAGGATCCCAATCCCTCTTTGTTTTTAATTAAAGGAACTATCGAACACTTACTCTGCTCACATCCTGCAAAGTTTGTGCCTCTGCCTTTTTCATGTGTGCTTCCTGAACTAGTTGCTATATCGCAGCCTAAAGCTTTATGGCATGCTAGCACTTCCAGCTAATTACTTTTTAGTCCTCATGTCACCATGAAATCTGCTGATGATAAGCCTGCCTCCTGAAGCTCTGAGATGCACAGCTGTAAACAAAAACATGAACTTTTATCTTTAAACTTATTAACATTAAACAATTCAAGCGTAATTTCAGAAAAAGTTCTCAGAGCAAATTCCATGATGCCCACAGCCTTAGAGTGGCCAAAATAGAAACATAGAAACATAAACTTTGATGGCAGATAAGGACCGTTTGGCCTTCCTAGTCTGCCCAGTTTCTTACCTACAGGATAAGCTGCAGATCCTAGTTAACCAACAGCCTATTTCTTCCAACCCCCCACAAGAATTGCCTTATGTCTGTCCTACGCATTCTTGAATTCTCCCACAGTTTTAGACCCCACAACCTCCTCAGGGAGATTGTTCCATGCGTCCACCTCCCTGTCAGTGAAAAAATATTTCCTCACATTGCTCCTGAGCCATCCTCCCTGTATCTTCAAATTGTGTCCCCTTGTTCTTGTACATCTCTTTTCCTGAAAGATGTAAAGCAATGTTGAGAGGCGTACTTTCAGTAACATTCACTGACCTCGCTGGGACAACTCTATCCCCTGTATCACCAGCGCTACATTATTTTAATAATGCTGGGCCAGTAGCCCAAAAGAGTCCCACCTATCCCACCAGGGCTACTACTTTTAATCACAGACTATTAGGCCATCTAGGGGGCAATAAGTAGTTTTGCTGAGCAGTCCCTGACAACACTTTCTCTTCTCTTTTCCTGTTTATTAATTTTCTTTCTTTATATCTCTATCTTCCTACTTTTCCCTAACTAAAAAACTAAATAAACAAATAATATTTTCTCGAAAGCTCCTGTTTATGTTGTCTTGCACAAGCACAAGCAACATTCTGTGGCAATAGGAGATGGTAGTAGGAGAAATGCAGAGATGTGTCAATTTTGGTGAATGCAAGGCATACTTTAGAAGGTGCGTCCCTCATTCACCAATTAGCAAGCATGCTAGAGGTGACACAAGTTTTATGCAGTGCCACCAACTTGAAATAAATGTGCTGCTGCAATCATAGATAAGTTCATCATGCAGCAGCATAGACGACATTCCTCCCCTATGTGCCTTGCCTGGTGAAACATTTCAATAAACATGGCAGCGGCTTGCACCATATGCCTCTCACAATCCCTAGAAAGCCAACTTCGGGGGTGCCCAGTCCCCCTGTCGGCATGTTTAACACCCCCCAAGACTGTGTGGTACACTGGGAGCCCACCCCAGTGTGCCTCCGTAGTGATCGGAAGCTGACTGCATCGACATGTTCCTGCCCTCGCCCCACCCCCATTCTGTGCCACACTGGGAGCACACCCCAGTGAAGCTAACATCACCCCCTCAAAGTCATGGGACACACTGGGAGCCCACCCCAGTGTGCACAACATTTGTTTTCTTACACCTGTTAAGAGAGAAAACTGTCCGTAGTGTTCCTTTTTTTAAAGTTACCTGAAACAAAGAAAATGGCCTCTTGCTGTTGGCGGCGCCCCTTCCCCCAACCCGCACCCACCCTACATGCACCCCACCTCCCCACACACACCCTCACCCCATACTTACCTCTGGAGGTTGGCCCCGCAATCTTCAGTGGAGCGGGAACACGTCTGCACTCTTCAAAGCTGACCGCAAACTGAGGAAATGCTGGTTAGCTGTATAATGGCATCAATGAGGGAGGTTACAACTTAGGTGGATATCTCGGCCATTTTTTTGACTTTTGGCTCCAAATTTACAACATGGGGTTCTTGGGACCCCATCTCATGAAATCAGTCACTGTCATTTCATTATTCAATCCCAAAAGGTGATTCTGCAGTCGCTGTGCAGAATCACCTTTTGAGACTGATTAATGAAATAATAGTGCCATTGTTCATGAGGTGGGCTCTCAAAAAGCCTATGTTGCAAATTTTGTGACCAAATTCCAGAAATAACTGTGTTACAAGCATGCAATGCGCAGTTTCCATGCGCGCTTGTAACTTCAAGAATTTTAATATTTTCACTCCTGATTTCCACCATTGCCATTTTTATGTTGCTTGTACGCATGTGCAAGAAACATAGTGCCATCATCCGAGTTTTCGGAGGTGTGTCAGCCCATCTTCCAATGCAGTCAGTGTGTTTGCAGGCACGGCCCCAGTTCCCCAATCACTGCTGCAGCTGTCTATGACAAGCTGAAAATGCAGTGGCATACAGTTCAAAGGGAGAGCTCCACTTCAGTGAGCAGAGCTCTCCCCCACACACACATGCGAAAGCATGCATATTGCATGCTGATGTGCTCCCCTCCACGCACACACGCCTATGGCGGCCGGGGTGCCCAATCCCTGTCGGCTCCGCTCCCAAACAGCTGTCCAGGTGCCCGCTGGAAGCCCACCCCAGCGTGGCAAAACCTGTTATAGCCGACGGGGTGCCCAATCCCCCATCTGCTCCAAGGCTGCATGCCCCCCCACCTCAAAAAGCTTTCCCGGTGCCACGCTGGGAGCCCACCCCAGCATGGCAAATCTTGTTTTGGCCGATGAGGGTGCCCAATCCCCCATCGGCTCCGCGTCCCCCCGGACAGCTTTCCTGCTGCCACACTGGGAGCCCACCCCAGTGTGGCAAATGTCCCGTGTTGTCTTCATAAAAAATAAATAAATAAATAACTGTGAATAAAAAAAGGTCCCTCGTAGTCTCACTGACCCGCTCCCACAACCCGCACCCACCCACTGCGCACCCTGCCTCCCCACACCCCCCTCACTCCATACTTACCTCTGGAGCTTGGCGCGACGATCATCGGTGGACCGGGAACACGTCTGCACTCTTCAAAGCCAACCGCGAACTGGGGAAATGAGGGTAAGCTGTACAATGGGATAGATAGGGTTTTTTTCAACTTTATTGCATATCTCAGGCATTTTTTGGAATTTTTGCACCAAATTTTCAACATGGGGTTTTTGGGACCCCTTCTCATGAATGCTGTCACTGTCATGGCATTATTCCAGCCCGAAGGGTGATTTCGCAGTCACTGCGTGAAATCATCTTTTCAGAATGATTAATGAAATGACACTGCCAGTGTTCATAAGGTGGGCTCTCAAAAAGCCTATTTTGAAAATTTGGTTGAAAAATTCCTAAAAATGACTGTTTTACGAGTGTGCGTTGCGCAGTTCCTACGCACGTTCGTAAGTTTGCGAATTTTCAATATTTTCACTCCAGATTTTCAACATTGCCATTTTACCACACCTCCTTATGAGCAGTGCAGCTGTCATTTTTCACATCTTTCCCAAAACGTGTTTCCGCCCATGTAGTGCACAATGATGCAGTCGGTGTGCAAACTCAATGTATGGGACACATTAAGAAAATCACAGTGACACTGTTCATGAGAAGAGGTCTTAAAATGGCTATGCTGAAAATTTGGTGAAAAAATTCATAAAAATGACTGCTTTACGAGCATGCGTTGCACAGTTCCTACGCACGCTCGTAAGTTCGTGAATTTTCAATATTTGCACTCCAATCACTTCCAGATACCTAAACAGCACATAGAAGCAAGCAACATTTGGTATTGACAAATGCTTGTTTCACACCTCCTTATGAACAGTACAGCTGTCATTTTTCATATCCTGCCCGAAATGTTTTTTCACCCACCTGGCACACAATGGCACAGTCGCTGTGGGAAATCAATGTTCAGGACAAATTAAGAAAATCACAGTGACACTGTTCATGAGCAGAAGTTTCAAAATGCCTATGTTGAACATTTGGTGAAAAAATTCCAAAAAATAACTGTGTTACGGGTGTGCATTGTGCAGTTTCCACACATACTCCACACACACTCATAACTTCAAGAATTTTTAATATTTTTTAACTCCAGATTTTCAACATTGTCATTTCTTCAAACCTCCTAATGAATGGAAAATCTGTCATTTTTCACATCCTGCCCAAAATGTATTTTTTCACATCTGGCACAGAATGGCGTGGTCGCTATGGGAAATCAACATTCGGGACAGATTAACAAAATCACAGTGCCACCATTCATGAGTGGAGGTCCTAAAATGCCTTTGTTGAAAATGTGGTTAAAACAATACCCAAAATAATTGTGTTATGGGCGTATTTTGCACAGTTTCTACGCACACTCATGACTTTACCAATTTTTCATATTTTCACTCCAGATTTTCAACATTACCATTTTTTTACAACTCTTCATGAACAGTATAGCTGTCATTTTTCACATCCTGCCCAAAATGTGTTTTTGCCCTTGTGGCATCAAACGGCTTAATCTCTGTGCAAAATCACCTTTCAGCTAATGAACTGATAGTACCACTGTTCATGAGGTGGGGTCACGAAAAGCCCATGTTGAAAATCTGGAGTGAAAATACCAACAAACTCCTGGGGCGTTAGGGTTTCCAACTGTAACGCCCCACCCTGTAGAGACTGACAGGCATCAGGGGTGTGACCTGGGATTTTCAGCTGCAATGCTCACACCATTCCACCCCTACTCCCAGCCTGCAATCCACTGACAGGCACTGAGGTGTGCCTTGGGCTCTTCGGCCCCAAAGTTCACCCCATTCTCCTATACTGCACGCATCTCAGCATATTTCCTCATTGAATGGGGTGAGCTTAAGGCCCGAAGACCACAAGGCACACCGCAAAACTTATTAGTGTCTGCAGGGTAGGGTAGGGTGAGGTGAACTGGCATGAGCATTATGGCTGACGACCCAAAGGCACAACCCAATGCCTGTCAGTCTCTGCAGGGTAGGGGTGGGGTTGGTGTCAGTTCAATACTTCACTGCCATTCCTCTTATGCATCTCTCTAACTTCTGCACTACCAATGCCAATGCCAGCAACACAACATTTGGCATTGACAAATGCTTGATTTTCTCATGCTGTCCTATACCTCTTTTGTATCGCTCCTCTCTGTCTCTGTTCTTGCTACTGTATTCACTCCATATTAAGCTATTTTTCTCTCTACTTTAACAGATCTGACAGGATGCTGCCTCCTTCCCCATCAGATAAGTATTACTCTACAGCCCCAATATTCAGAATTGTACCTGGCAATGGCGCAAGTGGTGGCGCAGTTCAACTGAGTTGAGCTGGAGCAACTAAGGGATATATTCAGAAGAAATGTGCCATGGCACATCCCTTCTGAATAGATCAAAGAATGGACACTGTGCAGATACAATAGGCCAGTGCATCCCCCAGACAGGTCTGAATACCAGGAATGGGAAATGTGCTGGCGCATCAGACATATGCCATGCGCAAATTCCTGATATTCAGACACCAGTATACAAATGGAGCCATAATGTATGTAAGGCTCAAATGGGGCCATTTGCATGTCATTATGGCTCCATTTGCATGAGTTGTGCAGGGCTGGTCAGCGAAATGTACATGGCACCCTGCACAGCATGGGTCCCAGGATCAGGCACTGCAATGCAGCTCTTACCCCATCCCGTGCCACCACTCACCAGTAGAACAGAATGTTATAATCCCTGGTGGTCCAGTGGTACCCCCCCTCCCCATAGCCCCAATCGTAGTAAAATCCTTGTGTGAAATACCATGGTGGTCCAGTAGTACCTCCCTCCCTCCCTGCCCATAACCCTGATTACCTGACATAAAAGTGTAAATGCCCTGGTAGTCTAGTGGCACCCCCACCTGTCCCAAAGCTCTGATCTCCAAAAATAATATTTTACTAATTTCCTGGTGATCGTGGCACCCCCACCCACAACTCACACAGGACCCCAGCCCACCCAGACCCCCCATCATCGGCAAGCAGCAGCAAACCCACCTGCATAACCTCTACAGCTGCCCGACAAATGACGGCTTACAGTATCAGCTGCAAGCCCATTGGCCACACTGTGGACCAATGGGCTTCAATACTCACTGTAATAATCATTCTCAAATATGTGAATGAATGACTTCATTCACATATTTGTGAATGACTATTACAGTATGCACTGCAAGCCCATTGGTCCACAGTGTGCCAATGGCCATGGCACGCTGATACTGTAAGCTGTCGTTCGCAAGCAGTCAGGAGTTATGCAGCTGGATTTGCTGCTGCCCACTGATGACGGGGAGCTGGGTGAGCTGGGGTCCTGTGTAGGTGGGGGTGGGGTGCAACTGGACCACCAAGGAATTACTAACATTTTATTTTCGGTAATCAGAGTTAAAGGGAAGGGTATGGGGTACCACTAGACTACCAGGGAAGTACCAATATATTATTTTCGATGAGCTGAACTATGGGAGGGGTGGGGTACCACTAGACTACCAGGGCATTTACACTTTAATGTCGGGCGATCACTGGACCACCAGGGACTTTGGGGGTGCTTCTGAACAGTGTTCGGGAGGTGTCACCCACGGCTGGCGGCTGCTGTGATGCGCCTTGTATTATGGCAGCTCACCTGTGGGTGGCTACCTTTTGAGTCATATTTTTCGAGCTCATCTGTGTGCCCCAGTATGCGGTGCATCTCAGGGCTGTGTTTGCATATGCACCACACATCCCGGGCTGAATATCAGGATGTGCCACATATGCATGGGCATGCCCCCTACAGATGTGCCACATACATTATCTTTGAGCCCTGGGGCACATTTCTGGGGTTGCGCTACTGCAACTCAGTTACACCAGGCATAACCCCTTTGAATATCTCGGCGCACATCTAAACAGGGTTGTATCCGGGGGGGGGCACAATGACTGCAATTGCAGTGGGGCCCACAGTAGCAGGGGACCCATGGCAGGCCTGGCAGGCTGTATTAGAAGTTACCTTTTTTTTTTGTGTTGCTGTTCTTAACTTCTTCTGGTCCACTCTTTGCCTCCATGTCTGATTTTCTGTGACAGACAGTCCCACCCAGTCCCCTTTCATGATGACTCCCTCAAGTCCGGTCCCTGCCCCACGTCCCACTACAGCACTGAGAGCTACTGAGCCCAGCCAGTCACCCCATCCCATCCCGCTACTCAAACCAAACAAACAACACCCTGGTGGACTGTGTGTGAAGCAACGGGGCAGGTGGGGAATGATTTGCAGAGGGACAAATCAGGAGGTCATGTGACAGGCCGTAACATCCCCAAAGGGGTGGGTTTGCCAAATGCCAGTTGCTTTCCAATCCCATCCTTTGCTTTAAAAATATATTTTGCACCATTTGTGGAGTGTGTGTCCCCCCTGAGGTCCGATAAAGGCCTTTAAATATGGTGGTTTCGAGGTGGGGACAGGTACATTCACCTTGACTTGAGATGACTGAGAGCTGGAGAGAGAGAAAACATTGAGAACTGTTGCCAGTGCCAGACTGAGACCCATGGAATGAGCAGTAACCGAACCATCTCACCAGCAGAGAGAGCAATCTGAACGAGCCACCAGCCAGTGGCACTGCGGTAGCCAGGGAGGGCCAGCGCCAAGGAGCCAGAGGAGTGGAGCCTGGAGGAGGAAGGGACACTTCAGAGTCTGAGACCAGCAAGTGATGAGCCCCAGAGCCAGGCCCAAGAGAGAGGAACATAAGCACTCTGCAGTTAGAGTGAGTAACTGAGTTCATCAGTTTCTACGCTAACTCCGAAGGTCAGTCTACGTTGCAACCGCCGGCCAAAACAAGACAGAGGACTCAGTTTCTTCGGCCAACATATTCTTCCCAGATAGTTCTGACAGTGGCAGTCATACAGTAGTTGAGCTCCTTGCTTGCTCTGACTGAGCTTGACTGGAGGAGGACAGCGGGTGCTGCTTCTGGCCTTCTCTTCTGGGACTAGTTAGTGCTGCCTGCTTCAGTCTAGTCTGGGGCTGTAAAATTCATTTCTGTCTTTCTTTTATGAAGAACAGAGGACTGGAGAAAACTAAAAGGCTTTAAATTCATTAGGCTTGCTGTCCTGGCTGCTTGCTTAGCTAGCAGCTCAGCTTACCCCACTGCCCAGTGCCACCCTGCTCAGTCAGTGTAATGTTTGCCATTTCCTCAGCTCAGCCAGCCTGTTTGCTGCCTTCTCAGTGTGCTGCCTGGATCATCCAGCCATCTGCTGTGTACCCTGCCTACTTGCTTGCTGCCTTCTGTATGCTGGATCCTGCCTACCATCTGCGGCCAGAGGAGGACGACTGAAGGACTACCCTGAGTGCCTGCCGAAGTCTGCTAAGACTATCTATTTTGCTGGCTACTCAGATTGGATGTTGTTTTATTTGGGATGGGGAAAGCCAGGGAGGAGGGAACACGAAGGGTCAGAGGGACAGCAGGAGCTGGTACAGTAATAATAAAAAAAAAGGATATGGTTGATAGACAAGTTTTTTTTTCCCCCACCAAGTATATCAGTTGGATGTCTGGCTCATTCTGTCCTGCCCCGTGTTGCTGTGGTCTGTCATTGATGGTGGGCGGACAGGCCAAGCAGACTGTCATAAAACAATTTATTTTTATTTACTTGTTTTAATTTTTTTTTACACATATATACCAGTTTGTTGGGCTCTGCCCTCACTCCTGTGGTTTGGTATTAATGGAGGGTGTAGGGATGGGCAAAACAGACTGGCACACATGTTGCAAAAAGTTATTCTGGCCTCTGGTGATGGAGGAGGAGGAAGGGACAGCCAGGCCAAGTGGCACAGAACAACTTTTTTACAAATGCATACCAGTCCACTATGTCCATCCCTCACTCCTGTGGTTTGATGTTAATGGAGGATGGAGTGATGGGCCATGCAGACTGTTACACATGTGGAAAAAAGATTGTTCTGGCCTTCTTTAGTTTGTGGCTGACAGAGGGGCGGCCAACCAGACTGGCACCAAACAATTTCTTTACTTGTGTATAGTAGTCTGCTATATCCATCCCTTGCTGGTATGGTTTGATCTTGATGAAGGGTGGAGGGATGGGCCATGCAGACTGGTACACATGTGGAAAAAAGATTGTTCTGGCCTTCTTTGGTTTGTAGTGGACTGAGGGGAAGCCGAGAAGACTGGCACCGCACAATTTCTTTACAAGTGTATATCAGTCCACTATGTGTGTCCCTCTCTCCTGTGGTTTGGTGTTGATGAGGGGTGGAGTGATGGGTCATGCAGACTGGTACACATGTGGACAAAAGATTGTTCTGGCCTTCTTTGGTTTGTGGTGGACAGCGGGCAGCTGTGCAGACTGGCACCGCACAATTTCTTTACACTTGTATAGTAGTCTACTATATCCATCCCTTGCTGCTGTGGTTTGATATTGATGGAGGGTGGAGTGATGGGCCATGCAGACTGGTACTGATGTGGAAAAAGATTGTTCTGGCCTTCTTTGGTTTGTGGTGGATGGAGAGGCAGCTGAGCAGACTGGCATAGAACAATTTCTTTACATGTGTATACCTGTCCACTGTGTCCATCCCTCGCTCTTGTGGTTTGATGTAGATGGAGGGTGGAGTGATGGGCCATGCAGACTGGTACATTTGTGGACAAAAGATTGCTCTGGCCTTCTTTGGTTTGTGGTGGACAGGGGGTGGCCAAGCAGACTGGCACCAAACAATTTCTTTATACATGTATAGTAGTCTGCCATATCCGTCCCTCACTCCTGTGGTTTGGCCTTCCCTTCATTGTCCATGCCAAGTGTGGAAAAAGGATTGTGAGACTTACAAAAACTGGTCCGTTCCTTGCTCCTGAGGTTTGGCCCTCTCTTCATTGTCCATGCCAAGTTGGAAAGAGGATTTTAAGACTTACAAAAACTGTATTTCTGGAGTCTTTGGTTTCATGAATTCTAGTAGAATCCATGGCCAAGCTCAGTGCCATGACAAGGCAACTCCAGAAGCTGAGGTTATGAAACACCATGGTTTGTGTTTATATACTGTATTTTGTCACATCATCTTAGTGGGAAGAATAATAGTAAAGAATAGCTTGTAGAAGCCTGAAACTTAGTGTGTGGGTGTGTGTGTGTGCATGTGCAGCATGATTCCTGTGCTGTATTCACTTAGATAGTAATGTAACCCCTAGGTGGCGCTATCCCAAGGGCTACTACCCCTGCCTGTTTGACTACGGACAGGTTGAGGGGCCTAGGTCCTATGACAGGTGCCACCACCCAGAGATCAGGGTTTGTAGTGGTTAGACTAGCTTGGTCACAGCCCTCTGGGACACTGAGACTCCCTTTTATTCCCTCTAGTGGCTCACACAGTACACCAGAGTAACAGCCCCAATACCCCACGTATACACACTGTTCACTCATATAGATACCACTTACCTCAAGAATGATTCTGCAGCATGTTTCTGAGGACCCCCTGTAAAATATGGTTAAACAACATAAACAGCAAAACACAATACTGTTTCCATAAGTACCAACACCACAGACAGTATATAGTATAACAACAACAAATCTGATTTATTTAGGGGGCAGTAACACGGGAGGGGGAAATCAGGTTAGTTGGTGGCATTAAATCACAGTACTCTGCACACATACAGGGGCTGAAAAGTCACACTCTGGGTACCCAGGTTGGGGGGGGGGACTAGCCAGGTCCGTTGCCCGGGGTTGGTCGGCAGGTTAGGATGGATAGGGCACCGTAGAAGAAAATACATGCACAATACCCAGCTGTAATCCGGAGCGGGATGGCTCAGTCCATGAAGCAGTGAAACAACAAGAATTAGATGACACACTTGTGATTGAAAACAGGCTGCAGGGGAATACCCTGACTTGTACTCGCAATATCCAAGCTGAAAACTGGATGGTGGATGTTCTTCTGGATTGCCAGAACAACAAAGCATGGAGACAAAGTTCTTGTGACTGGACCCCACTGCAGTTGATAGCAAACGGATTTAGTCCAAGACAAGCTGGGGTTTGCTTCCAGCTTCAATACACAGCACACAGCACTGGGGATTGAAAATAGCGATTCCCCACAAGCACTACGCACATTCATATGTAAAAGGAAAGTACTATACCAGGCAGACTGCTCCTCGATCCCGATCACAATTACTGCAAAATACCTGGGAGCACATACAGCAGCTTCAGTTCCTGACGGACTGAGCGCGATTCAGCAATTTCTCCAGTCTTCTACAGGGTGAGCCTGGTTTCCACACTTCTAGTACTTCTTTCTCCTCACAACTCGGATTCAGTCCAAACTGGCACTCACAAAGGCTGCAGACCGAAACTCAGGGCCTCACACTCGCTTCCCGTGCGAAACTATACACCGCAGAAGCACAGAGCTCCTTCTCTCTTCACAGTCACAACTGATCTAATCTTTCCAGTCACAGAGCAGGTCATTTCCTTTAGCTCCACACCACTCTGTTGGCTGGTTTGGCTGTCACTCACAATAAGACTCCCTCTGTTAGTGGAAAAAGGCTCCAAGGTTAAAACTGCATTTCCCAGAGTCACTGCCCAAACAATCCCTTGTGGCTGGCTCAAAATTGAGAGTCCAAGTTCCGATTCATCCACAGGCTCCATTTTAGGGTCTCCCTATCATCCATGATTGGTCCAAGTCAGCTATTCAGAACCAAAATGAAAGAGCTACACTGAAACAGTTCACGCTGAAATGAAGACAGGTTAGACAAACTACATTTTCTCAGTCACTCTAAATGATTTCTGGCAAACAGTTATATCTTTCAACAAGGCTCCCTCTGCACATGTAGTAACAGCAGAAACAGAACAAATTGACAGCAGCCTGGGTGGGATTTGAGCATTAAATACACAGTCCCCCCATACAAACGAATTAAGTCTGCAAGCAGACAGCTCTTAAAGAGACAGTACATGGAGGCTGAAATACCACTCACTTGGAACCACATTTAAGCAGCTCAGACACCGAACACCACCCAGACTTGGAGCATTCAGGTAAGCTCCTGGAAGACTTTTGGGAACCCCCATTTGCAGGGGGGGGGTTACAGTAACATAGTATTTGATGGCAGATAAGGACCGCTAGGGCTGCCCAGTATGTCCATAGTCCCTGCCTGCATCAGTGATCGCTGACCCCACTTGGTCATTGGCTTTAGCCTTTCATACCCATCTCTAGGAGTCCCTTGTGCCTGTACCATGCATATTTGAATCCCCCCACTGTGCTGGCTCCCACTATTTCCTGGGATCAGCTATTCCATGCATCTATGGGAGGGCTTAAGCCCAAGGTTCAATGTGGGGAATAGCTTCTCCCACAACCTTTACTTAAACCCAGCTCTAACACACCTCCCTTGCTTAGGGAGTGTTTTTTGTTCCCTGAGCTCCCTGCATGGCTCATGTGGCTGAGCTGTCTCTGCTCCTGCTGCTCTGTTTTGTTAATTTCCCTGCTTTCTGTCCCCCCCCAACCCTTCTGTTGTTTGCTTTCTGTTTTGTCCTTTGCTTTTCTCACCTGTCCATTCCCTGGCTGGTTTCTCCTCTCCTGGTGGCCTGTTTTGCCTCCCCGCTCCCTTCCTCCACTGGTCTCCCTTCCTCTGTTCCTGGGTTTTCCCCCTGTGTTGTTTCCCTTTGGGTTTTTCTTCCACATTCCATCCCCTTGACCTCCAATGCTTGTGGGCATCCCCGGCTCCTCCCTTGTTCACTGCTTCCTCCTTCCCCCCTCCCGATGCACGCCCGCTTCCTGCCTGTCCCCTGCGGGTGTCCCATTCTCCTCCTCGACTGCCCTGCTCTGTTGCATGCTGTCTCTCCACAGCATTCCTTTTGGATTCCCTGTCACCTTTTCCCCATAGCTCTCCCTCTACTACTGTAAGTACCTATTTGTACAGCGCTCCACAAAGCTACATAAATGAATACTTTGCTCTAACTAGGACTTCCATAGGGCCAGTAGCATCAGAAACTGTACCTCCCAGTCTATTACATTAATAACCTGAACAAAGTCTCACTATATTTCTGTACGCATGACTGCACTGCTAAAATGCAAAATACTACCTGTGTTTGTACAAGGCCTGGGGCAGCTTGATTGTTCCCACATACGCCAGTTGCCCTTTACTGCTCCATTACTATGTTGGACTTGGCACTCTATGACTACTTTTCATGATATCTCCTGCAGTCCCTGATGGGCTTACTGGATGTTACCGTGCAACTCTGCTTGTGACCCTCATAGTATATAATACTGCAACCTCTGTGCACTTCATACCCCGATCCATTTCGAAGTCACTCCCCTACGCAGAAGATGTATTCAGTTCCTCATCTGACCTTGCCATGGCAGCTGTAATCCCAGTGGATGTCCAATGCCACCCTACAGCTCCTTCCTTCGTTCAGCTGTACGCTCCCCTGATTGTTTATGCCATTCTGACGATTACCATCTGCATCCCCTTTTCTCCTCCCTCCCTCTCCTGGTAATGTTTTGCCTATTTTAACTCAGTCTACTTCTGCATCACAGTGTTTGCCCTCCATCCACGGACCCAGTACACTGAGCTGCACCTACCACCCACCTACCCATCCGCAGCTTTTGTTTGTTGTTTCCCACCACAGGTCCCAGTCAGCAGCTTCAGGTGGGTACTTTTGCAACTGCTGCTCCACTGTGTGTAGTACTTGTGGTGGGGGGGTTGTGTCTCAGGCTGCCCTTAGACAGCCTCCAGGTATCTGGGAGTAGCACAGGGGGTATGAGGGTTGGCGTGGGGGGGGTGCTCCCATTCTTCTGATCCTAGTCATCCTGACCTTCTCGCTACTACGACCTCTGTCCTCAATCGCCTGTACCCTCTTACTTCTCTCCTCAGGTTGCTGCTTCACTTATAGTGGGGCCTTTCTTCCCATGCATTGTTACTGATTCCTCAGCTGGACCTTCTCTGTGGCACTGCCTGTTGCTCTACCTACCATTCCCATCATACAATGTCTGTCTTACCCTACCTGTATTTCTGTCTTCATGTTTATACCATTTCAGTTCCTTAATCTACTCTCCTTCTACGACAGCATTCTGAGCTTCAGCCAGTCCATACCAGCAGTACTCCAGACTCTGTCCCTAACTCGCGCTTTCTGAGGTGCTGAGCATAGGTAGGCTTCCCCTGTCTACCAGGGATTGGATTCCGTTACAATTACTACCTCCTGCTTCCTTTCAGCTTGACATCCTCTGTCCCTAACTCTGCTGGACAGCATCGAGTGCAGGTTAGCTCTCCCCAACTACTGGGGATAGGAGCCATGACTATAATCTACTGAGTCATATTATCCTTCTCTACCTCATACCAGTTGCCGCTTCCCTTCAGGAACAGAACTTGTTCACCCCTTATGCCCTCATCATCCTACCTATGCCTAGCTGCCTCAAGTCTAGATCATCCCACCTCAGCTGTCACTGATGTGTGTCTGAATCACCATTCCACTGCTTCATCTGTATGCATTCTCAGCCTGATGCCCGGATGCTGCTCCCCTTCAGGAATGTGACTTTGCCAGCTTACCTTCTCCATACTACCTGGTCTGCAGCCTCAATTCATGGGCCAAGCACACTTACTTACATGGATGGGAGCCTGCATCTACTTTCATCTGTTTCCACCTTCTACATCCTATACCTAATAAGGGTTGTCACTTCCCTTCGGGAATGGGGCATTTATACCTCATTTTCCTTCCACCTCCCAACTTTCCTGCAAGCTTCGTATGTTGGTCTTCATGCTCTGTCTACCTGGTTTGGTTGCCCATTTTCTGTGAATCCACTGGTTCCATACTGTTTCTGGCTCATATCCAGTTGCCACTCCCGTTTGGATTGAGATCTCATCCTCTCAGCCGCCTTCACCCTCCTACCTCTGCCTGGTGATATCATTATTGGTTATTCTCCTCACTTACCAGGACTGGAAGCTCATTTCTGCAATCATCTGTTCAGCATCTTTGCTCTCTACAGGACCAACGCTTGCTGCTCCCTCCTGGACCTGAACCACTTACTGATTTGCCTCTGCCATCATACCTTATCTGGCATGTCATGTCCAGCTTGTCTCATCTCAAATCCTTCGCTTAAGAGCCTGCTTGTGCACCTGACAATTCATCCTTCTGCATATTCTACCTCCTACACAACTACAGCTTCCCTCCAGAAACAGGATCCCTCTGCTTCCAATGACTTCCTTCCTTCCTCACCAGTCTCCATCCTGCACTTCCATGGATCATGGGTGGCAATTGGGCAAGAGATATGCAGAGACCACAGGTTGGGAAACCATATGAGCTTCCCCCCATAACAGTGACAAAGGACAAATGGCAAGTACTATTGGTGATGCTAGTAAAGGAGGGCAGGATGGGAGGGGGGAAGGGTGGAAGGTGGTTACCCTTAATGCTAGGAGCCTTGGGAGGAAAATTGCAGAGTTACAGGTGCTCATGGCAGAGGGAGAGATGGACATTGCAGCCATCACGGAAACATGGGCCACCCAATACAATGACTGGGACCTGTCTGTACCAGGGTACAGGTTATTTCGTAGGGACAGGGTGATTGGGAATGGAGGCGGTGTAGCACTATATGTGAAGGAAGGACTGAAGTATGTAAGGGAGGAAGGGGAGGAGGGGAGTATAGAGTCACTTTGGATGCAAATCCAGGATTCCAAGAATAGGATTCTTAGAATGGGAGTGGTGTACAGGCCACCATCTCAGATGGAGAAGTAAGATAGGGAACTAGCGGGACAAATCAGGAGGACCTGCGAGAAGGGTAGTGTGGTGATTGTGGGAGACTTCAACCTGCCAGGAGTGGACTGGAGTACCCCAACAACCAGGAACAGAAGGAGCAGGTACTGCTGGTTGCCTTCCAGGACAGCTTCCTGCTGCAAATGGTCAATGAACCAACCAGGTTAGGGAATACCCTTGACCTTGTGCTGGCAAATGGGGACTTTGTGAGAGAACTTACAGCAGAGGAACCGCTGTCAGGGAGTGACCACCACTCAGTAAAGCTCACATTGGATATGGGCAATGAAGGAGTGGAATCTGGCACAAGAGTGCTGGACTTCAGAAGGGCTGACTTTGGGAGGATGGGGGAAGTGGTACTTGGCCAGAATTCAAACTAGTATGGACACTAATCAGAGGTGGGAGCTCATAAAGCTGGGGATAGTGGAGGCAACCAAAACCTGCTGCAAGGCCCAGAGCAAGAAGGCTAAGAAACTGAGCTGGTTGAGCAAGGAGGTCATGGAAAAAGTAAGGAGGAAAAGAGCTGCCTTTAGTAAGTACAAGGAAACAGGGAGGGGGAAGAACAGGGAGGAGTACTTGACAGAATCAAAGGAGGTGACAAGGGCAGTAAGGGAGCCAAAGCATCTATGGAACTCAGGCTGGCACAAGGCATTAAGAAGGGGAGAAGGACTTCTTTAAGTACATCAGGAGAAAAGGAGCTGTAAGGACCATATAGTAAGGATTAGGAAGGAGGGTGGTTGGGTGGAAGCAGGGTGCGATAAGGCAGAAGCACTAAATGAGTACTTCTGCTCAGTATTTACTAAAGAGAGGGTGACACCCAACGGGGGAGAAATGGCAGAAACGGGGGGGAAGGGGTGACAGATGGGGAAATCATGGAGGGCAGAGTTCGGGAGGGTTTGAAGGCACTGAGGGTGGAGAAGGTGCCAGGCCCAGATGGCATCCACCCCAGGGCACTGAAGGAGCTGGCAGAGGTCCTTGCAGGACCTTTAGCAGACCTATTTAATGCCTCACTACATTTGGGGTGTGCACCTCAGGACTTGAGGATGGCTCATGTGGTGCCCCTTCACAAGAGTGGCCCCAAGGATGAACCGGGAAACTACAGACCAGTGAGCCTCACATTCATTGTGGGTAAGCTAATGAAGACTATCCTGAAGGAGAGGCTGGTGGTCCTCCTAGAGGTCAAAGGACTACAGGACAACAGACAGCATGGCTTCATACAGGGCAGATCCTTCCAAACCAACCTGGTGGAGTTCTATGACTGGATAACTAGGCAACTGGACAGGGGCCATGCAGCGGATGTCTTGTATCTGGACTTCAGTAAGGCATTCAACTCGGTGCCGCATGGAAGGTTGGGAAGTAAGTTAGTAGGCACAGGGGCGGGTGCAAAGCTTGTGACATGGGTAGGAAACTGGCTTCAGGGAAGGCAACAGAGGGTGGTGGTGGGTGGGGAGCTCTCAAACCCAAGGGTAGTTATGAGTGGTGTTTCACAGGGCTCCATGTTGGGACCAGTGTTGTTTGGGATATTTATTGCAGACATATCATGGGACATCAAGAGCAAGATCAGTCTGTTTGCTGATGATACCAAGGTAGGAGCAGTGGTGGATGACCTAGGGGGATGGCAGGGGTTGCAGGATGATCTGGCAAAACTTGAAACCTGGTCAGACACCTGGCAACTGGGGTTTAATGCCAAAAAGTGCAAGGTGCTGCATTTTGGGATGAAGAACCCAAGGAGGATTACCAGCTGGGGAGTGCAGCTAGCCAGACAGAGGAAGAGAAGGATCTGGGGGTGCTCATTACAGGGTCAATGAACAACTCGGCACAGTGTAGGAAGGCAGCTGCAAAAGCCAACAAAATGCTGGGTTGTATTGCAAGGGGTTTATCCTTGAGGAGGGAAAAGGTGATTCTGCCACTGTATAGGTCATTAGTTAGACCGCACCTGGAGTACTGCATGCAGTACTGGCGCCCGTATCTGAAGAAGGACATTAAGTTACTTGAGGGGGTGCAGCACAGGGTGACAAAGATGATAAAGGGGCTGGGGGACTTATCATACGAGAGGAGGTTAAGGGAGCTGAACTTGTACTCTCTGGAGGAGAGGAGGGATGGGGGGACATGATTGAAACCTTTAAGTACATGAAAGGAATAAACAAGACAGGTACAGAGGGTCTGTTCAAAGTAAGGGAGGGGAGGGACACCAGGGGCCATGATATGAGACTGGAGGAGGAAGGTTCAGGAGGGAGATAAGGAGACACTTTTTTACAGAGAGGGTGGTGGATGGGTAGAATGCATTACCTGCAGAAGTGGTATCCAATAGGACAGTGGACTGCTTCAAAAGGGGATGGGACAGGACAAGGGGGAGGGTTAATGAAGGGGAAGGGTGGAAGGGAGGAGCAGCTGCAGAGCAAGGGGTGCTAGCTGCACATTCGAGTAGACTTGATAGACCCCTAGGCCTTTACCTGCAGGCGGATTTCATATGTTTGTATGTTCGTATCATCGTACTCGGCCTCCTTTCCCTCAGAAGTTGGATCTTGCCAGCTTGTTCAGTCTCTATCTCACTCCAGTTTGACTGTCTTATGGACTTCCTTGATGCAGGGTACACCTGCCAGCTGCTATACAAGTCTGTTTTCTCCTTCAGATGTGGGGACCTCATCCTTCTTTGCTCCAGCACCTTCCGTCCTTTCCACTCATCACTTGAAGCCTTCATCAAATGTGGAACTCATGTATCTTAACTCAGTTGCCCTTGGTGCTTGGCTTCACTCCTTGGCTTTCCATGGATCATCCTCTGGTACCTTGCTACAGCCTTCCTGCATTCCGCTGCTGTTCACTGAAGAGCTGACCCGGTCCTGTTCCTTTTTGCACTGTATGTCCTCCGGTTTCGCCTAACCTATCACCTTCCTGGATCATTCCTTCAGTCCATCAGAATTCATTCCGTACTTCCTTCCATCTTTGGATAACTGCCTTATGTCTTCACCTTTCAGGCTTGGGGCTTCGTCCTGTTTGCTCTAGCTCTTTTGGACATACTACCATATCTCTTGCCAGCATTCCTACCTAGTCAATTACTCCTCCCATTTATCCATCTCATACCCCTACTCTGGCCATTCTAACAGCTCCCATCCACTATTCGATGGATCACAGTTCATTTCCCCTGAGGAAACTACTTCTAGCACACATCCCTTGGATAACATGCCTCATAGACTCTTACGTCAACACAGAGTTTTCTATACTGCCCAATCAGCTCCTCATGATCATTCCTGGAATCCCATCCAACTGGACAATAAAATGATCCCATCTCTCTCTAATGGATACGCCCTATGAATCTTGTCTATTCAAACACTGTGGACTCCCTATCTACTATGTCTCACAAGCTATCCTCATACACAGAAAGGTCTTAACTCCTTCAGTTATGCTCCGACTCCGTAACCATTATTGTTACTATGGATACCGGGAATCGCAAGCTACCTCATGCCACTATGGACATCATCCACTTACCTTCTGCAGCCTCTCCTACCAACACCATCTCTGTTGACCATGTTACTCAACTCCTGCTTTCTCAACAGATATTACTTGTCCTAAGATCTTTTCAGCTGCCTTACCAGAACTTTCATCATTGGATCTCCAGTGCCTAACTGTTTACTAACATCATGCTATCTAAACTACTGTTGTCTAGCTCCTAGACATCACGGTACCTCATACAATCATCTGCATTTTTCATCTTATTACCATCCAGTGGTGCTTCTAGTCTATCCATCACAAATTATCTCCATTACTTATTTCTGTGAAGACTTTCACCAAGAACAGGCTCCTTTGATTCTCAGTTCAGAAATCCCTAACTGTTAAAGGATACCTAAACAACATTTTGACAACAAACTATTCAAAAATCTGACTCCATAGGTGATTTAAGGAAAGGCTGCTGTATTGATTAATGATAAAACTACATTTACATAATTTACCTAAAAGTGGTTCCAGAGCATTTATAAAATCAGCCTTCCAATTTACAAAAAAAGTCTTACCTGCTTCCTAAAATGGCCGTATGTGATGACATCATCGGAGCTAAAGTCAGAGAGATATATGACTCTCTATAGTGCTCAGTAGTTCTTTTTTCCCTTTGTATAGAATTGTTTCACCCAAATGGTCACAACCATGTGCATTATTTTGTATAATACACATGTTAGGCTATGGTTGTGTTCATTTTGTTTACTTTAACATGCTGAAATTGTGTTTTAATCCAACCAACTTTCTCTGTGGCAAATCACAGTGCAATACACGTCTTGGATAACCTGGTGGTCTAGTGGTTAAAGTAGGTCCAGGATGCTACAATTGGGGTGCTGGGGTGGTGTGTATGCTTTATATGCACTTTTTAACATTTTTATTAAACCTTAATATTTTCTGCTATTATTCTTTTCTAGTACGTTTCTGACAGGACCTACAAATGTAATCCACAGTTTGAATCAATAAATCAGACTTCTTCAACAAAGTGAAATGCTGCTGCAGCAGCAAGCAAGTAGGTTACTATGTGTGTGGAGGGGGGGTTGCAGCCACGCCCTTCACCACCCCCTAGATCCACCACTTTTTTGTAGCAAAGTTCTTGTGCAGTCCAATGTTAGAGTTCAAACCTTCTCGAAAATCAAATATATGCTTGTCTTGTTTTCTTTTTCCATGGGAAGCAATAATAATAATAATAAGAAAAATCAGCATTTATATAGTGCTTTTCATACACATTGTATCCCAAAGTGCTTTACAAGCAATGCTAGACTGGTAGTGAAGTGACTGAATGTGTAGTGGCAGCCATGTCATACATTAATATCCACACACATGCTTTGGACAATTGCATGAGCTGGTTTTATGGGAAGGGGAATATTGACCAGGACAATGGGGTCAAGTAGTGATCAAGGTGCTGGCAGACCCACATCTTCTTTCTCACAGTAATCTGCTCACATTTCTCATATTTCTCTCATTCTGCTCCCCCCTTCCCTGATTATAGCAGTACCTTGCAAGAGTGGCCTTCTCAGTCCCCCTCTGGTACTCATTCTTCACTATTCCTCCTCACACTGAAAACTGGTGAGCTCATCACCCTTCTGCATCATGAATGCAAGTAGTACAGTCCCCATTTCTTTTTTTGACATATCAAATATAAACATATATTTCCAGTACGTCAGGCTGACAGCAGCAGGAAACAAGGGGAGTGATGGGTTTTCCTATCCTTAAAAGATCTAGGCTACCTTTGATTAGGCCTGTTAAATGATGGGTATGCACATCATTATGCACGTCATTTAATAGTGCCTAATCATAGGTGGCTTAGATTTTATATAGGTAGGAAAGCCTATTGTTTCACTTGTGCCATGCTGCTATCAGCCTGACTTGCCAGAAGATAAAGTTTATTATTATTATGTAAAAATAGCATGGGAGTCTGTACTAACCACATTCATGATGCGGAAGGATAGTGAACTCACCAGTTTTTGGTGTGGGGAGCAGGTGAGAAAAATGAATGCCAGAGAAGAACTGAAGAGGCTATTCTAGCAGGATACAGCTATATTCAGGTAAGTTGACAACATGGAGGACATCAGGCAGATCACTGTGAGATCTGAAATGTGGGACTGCCAGCATCATGATCACTACTTGACTAAGGATGAGAGTAGACAGCAATGACAAATACTCAGAGTGGAAGGGATGCACCTAAACTGTTACTTCAATTCAGTGTGGGGAGATTACCATCGGGTTGGAGGGGATATTGATGTTTGTTAGGACAATATTGAGGGAGTTGTATATAGCTAATTCAAGATTTGGAAGGGTGGTAGCCAGTCCACTCACATTGTGGAGTAGATCACAGAAAAGTACTAGAAAAGAATTGCTAGGAACTGTCCTGCAGGGTTCTGCAGATCACAGGTAAAGGGGTAGACTGACACTGGATGTTGGGTAGATTCACTCATGGCATTAGCAGGCCTCTTGTACTAATAATGTTGTTATCCATTATAAGTGCAGCCCTTATCAGTGCATGAACAGTAGTTTTTCTGGTGGATCATGAAGACTTAGTTGTTGGTTAACGAGGCGGGAAAAAAACACAACAGGGGAACTGTAGTGTACATACTACCTTCACTGTGCAGAAGGGTGGTGATCCACTCAATGTTTAGTGTAGGAGCAGAAATCAAACATTGAGAAAGTAGACTGGAGAGTGATTTGTGAGGCATTTTTTTAACAGTGCCAGCTGATGATGCGTATCGGTATAGGTGTGCACAACTCAAGATACAAGATTACAATCTGAGGTGTGATAATTATCTTCATGAGACCGTGAGCACATATGCAGCCCAAAGCAGTACTAAGGACAGGGTATGGATGGTGGGCTGTTCAACAGAAGACAGGCTAGGTGCAGGGGGTTCATGTGGAAAAAGAAAGACTTATTTGTGGGTTAACAAGAGATCATGAGCTTTGGAACTGAACCAGACCAGTACTTTACTGTATGACACTGAGCAAGTCATTAAACTTCCTTGTGCTCCCAGGCCACATCTGTAAACAACTTTTCAGCTTAGTGTGTCTCTTGTGGTTAACACAAAACAAAATTCAGTGCATCACATAACCACTAGATCATCAGGTATTTGAAGTGTTGTACTGTACTGCGGTTTTCCAAAGAAAAGGTCAGCTGGATTGCAAAATATTTTCCACAAGTTAAAGTAAACAAAATTAACAAACTCATAGCTTAACATGTGTACTGATCAAAATAGTCCATGAGTTAATTCATGATGTTGATCATTTTGGTACAACAATTCAAAGCAAAGAGGGAAAGAAGAACTAGTTAGCACTATATAGGAATATATTTGGGTCTCTGGCTCTGGCTCTGGCTCTGATGATGTCATCATGACTCATCACTTAACACACTTAGCAGACATCTTAGGGAGAAGGCAAGGCTGTTTTTTGAAAGTGAAAGACTGATGTTTAAATTTTTCGAAAGCTATAAAACTGCATTTATGTTATTTACATAAATGCAGTTTCAGCATAAATGTAAACAGCAGCCTTACTTTATCTTGCTATGAAGCCAGATTTTGGAGTTTGTAGTTTTAAAAAGCAGCTTGTTTAGGTACCCTTTAAGGCAAATTCAATATTCCAGTTTTGCCTCCCAACAGGTTTTACTTAACCATAGCACTAGGATCCTCCAGCATCCCACACTACTCAACCTCATTTTCAACCCAGGCTACAGACTCTTCCAGATATCTGCCTCCAAGCTTCTCTCAAGTATTTCAGCATCAGATTACCTTTAAACCTAACTAGCCATAGCCACCTCAATGCTTCTCATGGACAATTACGCCACAGAAATATCCATATCTACTTCAGCCAGTGGACCAGCAGAGCATGCACAAGTATAGTTACAACATCATGCCGAAATAAGCTATCCAATTCCTTATACTGAATTTCCTATTATTCTCTCTCTATATATATATATTCGGTTACCATCTGAACTGCATCTGCAACTCTTCCTCTATTTGTCTACAAATCACTTATGGCATTTCTCCTATCAGGCACTCAAAGACTCTGTTCAACTCCTTCTTCCGTTTCACGGATGCTTATTTAGCACATATCGACCACTACTGAATTCCTTACCTCCAGACTTTACCGTGAATGTCAAACCTTACACAAGCTGAATCATTCACCTATGACTTCACAAATCATCGCATTCCCACCGTTCACTGTCTGGTAGCTAATCCTTTTGGATAAGCATCCTTCATTATCTTGGAAATTTGGACTTCATTTGTCCTTCTTTGACTGGATCTGCTTCACATTCAGGATTCTACCGCTTCTTCAGGAAAGACCTACTTCTTCAACCTCAGAATCGTCATCCAAACTACATCATCCATGGATTGAGGATGGACCATTATCTCACCAAGAAGCTCACCTTCCTCAAAATTAGCTATGGTTACTAGAACTGAGGCCCTTCTCTTCCTAATATGCCCAGAGGACAGGCAGACTAATGGCCATGGGTCCTCAGAGGTTTCTTCCACCTGCAAGTTTTTCTGTCATGAGTACCAGTGGTCATACTCTCTGTGAGTTGGAGGAGGTATCTTTTTGGGCCTTCTATTCTCTACAAATTCCTACCTACATTCCTACTATTCAAGGGTGGGAATAGACTAAAGCCACAAAAAAAATACTACAAGTTACACAAGCTTTAATACCCCATCGCTATTCCCCAAACATTGAATGGGGGAGCTTAAACCCAAGGTTCAATGTGGGGAATAGCTCCTCCCACAGCCTCTACTTAAACCCAGCTCTAACACACCTCCCTTGCTTAGGGAGTGTGTTTTGTCTACCACTTTCCCCTCCTCTTCCTTCTGCGGCGCTCTTCTTACTCTTGTTCATGGGCCTTCTTTCCCTACAGTTCCTACCTATATACCTACTATTCAAGGCTGGGAATAGAGTAAAGCCACAAAAAGTACTACAAGTTACACAAGCACTAATACCCCATCGCTATTCCCCAAACATTGAACCACTATTTTTGTGAAGAAAAATTTCTTCACATTACCCTTTATCCTGCCTCCCTCCAATCTCATATCATGCCCACTGTTCATCACCTTTTCCTCAGATTGGATTTATTAACCACCACTCTCTGTTTTCTGTCCCCCAACCAATTTCTAAACCAGTTCTTCACTTTGTGGCCC
The DNA here is from genome assembly GCA_016271365.2 of Neoceratodus forsteri. Lineage (NCBI taxonomy): Eukaryota > Metazoa > Chordata > Ceratodontiformes > Ceratodontidae > Neoceratodus > Neoceratodus forsteri. Next base: position 960,577,857 of record CM028132.1, on the reverse strand, counting down.
ACCCCCAGGTTACGCAACTTGTTAGTGTGGCATGGTGTTGAAGGCCTTGCTGAAATAGAAGTAGGCAATATCCACCACTCCCACTGATCAACCTCCTTTGTCACCCAGTCAAAAAAGTCTATCAGATTTGTTTGACATGACCTTCCTGCTGCGAATCCATGCCCCTCAGATCCTGTGCTCCACAGGATTCCAAGTGTTCCACAATCCTTTCCGTAAGCAGCGTCTCAATCTTGTCCACTACTGAGGCAGCTGACCGGCTTATAGTTTCCTGCCTCCTCCTTGTTTCCACTCTTGTGAAGAGGGACTACACATGCCCTCTACTAGTCCTGTGGAAACACTTTTGTATAGAGTGACTCACTAAACAGGGCTGGTGGCAGTGCCACCAGCACCATCTGTAGCTCCTTTAATATCCTAGGGTGTATACCATCTGGTCCCATTTCTTTGTTCACCCTCAGTTTTGTGAGTTCTTCTTAGACTCTCCCTTTTGTAAATGGACTGGTGTTCAGCTCCCTCCCTATGATGTTTCTGATGCCCAGCTGTGGTCCCTGTCCCTCCCCCTCTTCAGTGAATACTGAACAGAAGTATTTATTCCATATTGATGCTTTTTCTAGGATACTTGAATGTGTTTTGCATTTTTTGTCCACGTACCATAATGCGATTTGATTTATAGAGACCCGTGTTTTTCTTTTCTTCAATAAGAAATGTCAGCAAATTAAAAGTATAAAAAGAAATAAAACTAAAACAAGCACATGAAAAAAAAGTTAAGAATTGCTTGTTTTTTTGGCAAAAACGAAATAAATGCTTGCAGCCATTGTTGTTTAGGCTCCATTGTTACCACAGAGATGGTCTGCAAGGATGCTGCAGTGGAATTGTCCAATTCACAAAACCTTTCAAGACCATGGCATAATGCTGCTTAATACAATGTAGTATACTAGGAATGTGATTTCTAGTGTGTAAGGTCATTTTGAGGTATTTTATGAATGTAAATGTGATAAGAAATAAAACTACATTTCCAGTGACTAAAACGTTAGTAATGCTATGCAAGGTTTGTGGTGAGTGGGGGACAGAAATTGTGTCCCTGTCATAGAAGGTGGGTGTGGGCAGCAAGATCTGTAGTGCTGAGTTGGGGGGAGGGGTTTGTTTAACAAAAAAAAATTTAGTGTATGGTGGAACCTTTTTGAGGATGGAAATCCATCCCTTGAACAGCTTTGGTGCTGCACTAGCTATGTAGCTACTGCAGCATAACTTTTACAACTAACTCTGCTTTTACTAACTCCGCTTTCAATGCAACGGCCAGAGGTGAGAGCTGGACCCAGAAGAACAGTGATGAAAAAAAAAAGTTAAAGATGTGTTTGTTGCTCCACACCGGCAACCCAGGTTTGGGAGCGAACTCGGGTTGCTGGTGGGTTGGCCTGGGGGAGACAGGCTTAAGCGTCCAATGACAGCTCACCTTCTCCAGGGAGGGTTGCAGCTAATGCCCGAGCACTTGTCTGACTCCGGGCGGAGGCTTGGAGTACTACAAACCCTGACTGTAGGAGAATAGATGGCTGCTTTACAGTGCAGACGTCGGCACTTGTCGCCTTGATGTCAGGGGGGCTGTGCACTGAACGGGAGGGAAGGAAAGGAGAAAATGCCTGCCAGCGCTGGGAAGACGGGCTGCCTGGAGCTTGCCTCTGATGTGCCCTCGTTCACTCTGCCACCTCCGGACTGACGAGATAAGTAGCTGGGGGTGCTGCCGGCCCACCTCATCCCCACTCTGGGGGTAAACCAAAGCTCCATGGGGTCCGGTGGTGGATGTGGGTAGAGTGGGAGACAGGAGGATGACTCCTTGGCAGCCCCGAAGGATCAGGGCTGGCAGGACAAGGAGGAGTACTAACTACAATTTCAAAAAAAAAAAAAGATGAGTTTGTCTGGTACATCTGCCACAGCTGCTGCCCACAAAAGGAGCCCACTATGTTAAGGGGCAGAAGAATTTGTTCTCCAGAAATGGATATATCCAAAACTCTTTTGACACTAAACATAACAGTCCTGCAAGATGATGACTGATGTGGTTCTGAGCTGTTGTAGTCATGAGTGGGGTAGCACTGTCTTAGTGCATAGAAAATGCAAGAGTCCTGCAAGACGATTATGTCTGGAAACTTGCTCTGTGGAAGTATTACAGTGTCATTCTTGACTGTACTCCTGACAGTTCCTACACTGAACAGTTAACATTCCTTCTGAGGTATGTAAAAACAGAGCAAATTGGAGTTTCTGTAAAAGAACTTTTCATTGGCTATTCACACGTATGCAACACACCAGGTGAGGCCCTTACTGAGCAACTACTGGAAATCTTGCAATTTCATGGACTAAATCTGGAACATTATAGAGGCCAAGGATATGACAATTGGTCTAAAATGTCAGGACAGCATCATGGGGTGCAGGCATGTATGAAACTACTAAACCCAAAAGCCATCTATATACTTTAAATAGTTTTTTATTTTAATGGGTTCACCACAACATATCCAAGACACACTGTCTTAGGGTAGCTGGTCCATTCCACTGGGGTGTCAAACAGACAAGGCATACTGATGAGTTCTGGTAGTACGAAACACGTGTCTATGTCTTCTGTTAGCACCCTTTGCAAACTGTGTGAGAGGCCTTTCGGCACCATGCAATTTTGCTTAAAGTTGGACCAGCATAACATTCTGTGGTGATTTGCATATGCAGCCCATGATGCTTTGCATTGTGTGGGCACGTGTGATTTTGTATTTTCTTGAAACTTGGCTTATCAGCCAAGTGCCCTTTGGGGTAACCCTTGCCTCAGTGTTTGTGCACAGAGGTTCTTTGTCTTTTAAATAGTTTTTTATTTTAATGGGTTCACCACAACATATCCAAGACACACTGTCTTAGGGTAGCTGGTCCATTCCACTGGGGTGTCAAACAGATGAGGCATACTGATGAGTTCTGGTAGGACGAAACACGTGTCTATGTCTTCTGTTAGCACCCTTTGCAAACTGTTAAGAGGCCTTTCGGCACCATGCAATTTTGCTTAAAGTTGGACCAGCATAACATTCTGTGGTGATTTGCATATGCAGCCCATGATGCTTTGCATTGTGTGGGCACGTGTGATTTTGTATTTTCTTGAAACTTGGCTTACCAGCCAAGTACCCTTTTGGGTAACCCTTGCCTCAGTGTTTGCGCACAGAGGTTCTTTGTCTTTATGTTTTTATTTTAATGGGTTCACCACAACATATCCAAGACACACTGTCTTAGGGTAGCTGGTCCATTCTACTGGGGTGTCAAACAGATGAGGCATACTGATGAGTCCTGGTAGGATGAAACACGTGTCTATGTCTTCTGTTAGCACCCTTTGCAAACTGTGGGAGAGGCCTTTCGGCACCATGCAATTTTGCTTAAAGTTGGACCAGTATAACATTCTGTGGTGATTTGCATATGCAGCCCATGATGCTTTGCATTGTGTGGGCATGTGTGATTTTGTATTTTCTTGAAACTTGGCTTACCAACCAAGTGCCCTTTGGGGTAACCCTTGCCTCAGTGTTTGCGCACAGAGGTTCTTTGTCTTTTATATACTTTGTTGCAACCATAACCTTAACTTGATTATTGCAGATGATGCAAACCGCAACAAGGAAGCAAAGAATTTCTTTGGACATGTGCCCCCCAGAGGCTTTATACTATGTTTGCTGCCAGCACCAAGCAATGAGATTTGTTTTGCCAACATGTGAAGGGACTCACCTTAAAGCCTTTAACTGACACAAGATTGGAGGCTCAAACAAATGCTGTCAAAGCTATATATTGTGGTCTTGGTGATATAATGTCTGCACTTACTGAACTGTATGAGTGGCCAGATTAGAACTCTGTCACAAGCAGTGAATGTAAGTCATTGCTGGATAACATAAACTTTCAGTTTATTTTTTATCTTACTGTTTGGCATGATATTCTGACAGAAATAAACAGAGTAAGCAAGTCACTACGAGGCCCCGGAATTGATTTATCAAATGCAATTGTACTTCTGGGAGCACTGAATGTTCACATAAATGACATGCGTGTCACTGGATTTGAAAGATGCAGGAAGCAAAGAACTTGGCTAAGTCAGTGGACATTGAAATAAGACTTTCAGAAGTAAGAGTGCACCAGAAAAAGAGCATGCCTGGAGAACTTGCAAAAGATGAGCCGGTGACTGACCCAGTCGAACAAATAAAAGTGTTTTTTTTTAATACAGTGTTAGACATTGTGGCAACCAGCACAAATGAACACTTCACAAAACTGAGGAAACTGCAAGAACTGTGTGGCTTTTTCTAGACATTAGACAGGCAAGTCAGCTACCCAACACAGCACTTCACTGTCAGTGTTTTGCCAACTTCATGGGTGATGTTGATCAGTACAACATGAAAACTGACATTGTGACTCTTGCAACAGTTCTTCCAGCAGATGTGGAGAGCAGTCCTTATGAAACTGTGCAAAATGTGTGCCATAGTCACTGACTCAAGCTTTCCCAAACATTGACCTTGCACTGAAGCTACTTTTGACTCTACCAGTCTGTTTTGCTTCTGCGGAAAGAAGCTTTAGTAAACTCAAAAATATTAAAACCTACCTAAGGTCAACAATGGGTCAAGAGCGACTGTCAGCCCTTGCAGTACTGCAAATAAAAAATGATCTGGCACGTCAGGTGGGCTTTTCAAATTTTATTAAAAAGTTTGGCACCTTGAAAGAAAAACGTATTAACCTGTGAAAATACAATTCTCAGGTGATTTTTTTTGTGTCCTGCCCAACTCATTGTCTTCTACAGTGGTACAACTGAGAAAGTAATGTTCTACAGTATCTGAAAACAAAATATAACTAAAAAAGTATTTGAAAAGTTTAATGCAGCTGTTGTTGTGTCTTTGTTGTTTAAGGTATTGCTAATATCAATAAATGTGATTTACAATATCAGTTGTGTAACTGGTTATTTACACTGAATTTTTGGTCATCAGGTATGGCCATGCAGTATGTTTGCGGGGGGTCTTAAAGTCCTGGGCACAGCCCTGCATCTAAACTGTCCTATCCTTCCTATTTACTCCCTAAGAACTTCCAATCCTTTGTGACCCCTTTTCTATATTTTATTTTACTGGTTCCACAGATCCCATCACTTTAAGACTCCTACCGCTGGCTTCCTCATACCCAGGTAAGAGACACTCTACATATTACCTAATCTTGGTGGGTTTACTGTAACAGTGTGTCACTGTGACTGTTGGGGGTTGGGGTCAGTGCTGTGACTGCTGGAGGATGGCGATCAATGATGTGACTGTCGGGGGCTGGTGGCCAATGCTGTGACTGACAGTGGAGGGTGCCAGTCTTGTGACTATCAAATTCAGAGGGGTGGTACAGTTCTGTGACTGTCGGGGGTGTGTGGGTCAGTCCTGTGACTGTTGGGAGTAAGAGATCAGTGCTGTGGCTGTTGTGGGAGGGTGGTAAGTGCTGTGATCACTGGTAGAAGGGGGGATCAGTGCTGTTATTGTCAGGGGATGGGTATCATTCTTGTATTCTGTTTAAATGTATGCAAATTCTGTTTGCTTTCCAATCATGTACCTTTCATGAGCCAATCAAGGTTTGTCTGTGGGAGAAAGTCATGTGAACGTTGATGTCAGAGCACAGCCATTACAGTTCTTGTAATTCTGTGCCCTGCCCTACATGTATCTTGCACACACATACGAACACACACACAACACATCCCCACAAGTATCTGAAAGCATAGGGGCTCTATACTAGTTGAAGGCAGTGTATTCCAGTGGACTTCAGCTGTTACTTAGTTTCCTGCTTTGAGTATAGATCTTGGGACCACCGATAATCCTCCCTCAGCTGAATGTAGTAGTAAATGTGAGATGTGGGGGGGAATGATGCTACAGAAATAGTAGGTTCCATTCAGGGTTTGTATCTCAAAATCAAGACCTCAGCCATTCAGGCAGCCAATCAGTTCATTGGGCAAAGGAGTCATGTGCCCTGACATCCCAGTGGATGTCTGGAGCCTAACTGCTGCATTGTGTACCATCTTCACATGGTGGACGTGATGTGCTCATGAGCCCACATTGAGTGTGTTACAGTAATCACGTGCATGTGACAGATGCATGAAATACCAGCAAGGTGGTGGGTGCTAAAACCATTAATGGTTTCAAGCATGGCTGGGAGAGACTGAAGGGTATAGTGGTTGCTCAGGTAACAGAAACTGGGAGGAATAGGGGTGGTTGGGAGGGCTAGGACCCTGGATGAACAGTAGGTCCTGGGGTTAGGTTGGGTATCATGGGAAGATTGGATGGACCACTGGTCTTTTTCTGCTGTCATTGTCTATGTTTCTATGTTTAGTGTGGTCCGATCATGCAATGTTGCTAGGCCACAAACTGGGGCATGTACTTTGTGACAAGGCTGGCTGGGGGGGACAGACTGTCTTCACTGCTGCCCAGCCAATTGTGTATCAAAGGTTAGACAGATTTTATTTATTTGAAAATTGGTGACTGGGAAAGGCATACTGAGCCAAAGCTCATTTCCAGGTGCGACCCAGGGAAAAGGCAAGGGGAGAGTAATGTTACAAAGAAATGCAAACCAGGCTAATTATAATGAAATTACAAGAACAATAACATAAAGTACATGAGTGCAGTACAGACAGTAATGCCAAACATTGCAACTGGGTGCCAAAGAAATAGAATGCAAAATCAAAAGCAGTAGTACAAATATGGCAAATTTGAAAAGTTCAGGGAAAACCCAACCTTGGATAATGAGATGCAGACTGAAGCCAGGGTTGAGAGGTGGTACTATGAGAGGTAAGGATGGTTTTAGGAAGAGGATTGACAGGAACAAGGGAGAGGAGATTTAGAGAGCAATTTTGCACTTCAGCATGTGATTTCATAAATAAGATGTTTCAGCTGTTACAATTTACTAGACAAAACATTTGGTTTCACTTTCAGTGTTTCTTTCTGTGATTTACAGCACATCTTGGCAGTCCATCTAAAAAGCCTGTATAGAAAACATTTGAAAACATTTGCTTCTCCCATGTTAACCTCACAGTGTCTTTGCTCATAGCATCATAGTGCTCACCATAACAACAGACTGGGATGCCACAAACAGCAACTGTGTGGTTAGAAGGAGAGAGCTAGATACATTTTGAAAGACTTTGTGAAGTAATTGTTGCATTATCTACAATACTGAGGTGACCAACAGCAGGAGACAGTAACAAAAATAATGAAGAACTAGAAAACAATAAAGTTAAAACATAATTGGTGTAAATATAGTGTTCATAAATTTTTTGTTATAATAGAGTTGCTCTTTAAAGCAAGACCTTTGCTTGTTGGATTCCACAACGTAGTAGTAAGCAGGAGCTGTGTGAAGAAGTCACTCGGCAGGATGGAGTTCTGGAAGCTGGTGTATGGCACTGTGCAGACAGCATATTGCTCATTACCCTGTGGCAGGCAAGCTAAAGGGGGTGCTTCCACCAGCCTGTCAGTGCAGTAGTAAAGCTACTACCTGTAACATGAGCTAGGTCACCAGAAGCCAGCTAGGGGAGGAAAGTAGTGTCCCAACAGATGATCCTTTCCTTCAGGAGGAAGGGTGCCAGATTCCCATTGCTACACTACCTCCTGGGTGACAGCAGGGGCAATACAGTGGGGACTACAAGGGAGCGGATTACGTCACTGACATCATCAGTTTTGTGTGTGTGTGTGTGTGTGTGTGTGTGTGCAACCTGATGCCCCAGCATTAGAAGTTCTCAGGTAAGAATGAAAAAAAAAACTGGACAGAAAAACCATAGAGAATGACAGCCATGCCACACCCACAGACCCTGCACTTGCTGACCTGGGCACTTCCTGAAGACCATGTACAAGTTCTAAAGGACCTAACCCAGCCTGAGGGTCCCATAATGGGGGAGGGCAAGCCACGGGAGCAGTGTGGGAAATGGTAAATCCTGAGAGAAGACAAGGTGATGTGGCTGGGATGTGACAAAGGCTTGAGGGGGCTAAAGGGCTAGTTGGGTGCAGGAGCGCAAAACAATAGTAAAAAAGGTATTGCTTCCTTGAACAGTTGAGGTGGTGAGGCTGGGGTATTGTCTGTGGATGGCAGCAGTCTGGTTTTCTGTGAAGCAGAGCATTCCAGATCAAACTGGAATTATTTAGAAATGGACACGAAGGAAGAGATGAGATGAAAAATAATGGATGGCAGATGGAAGCAGAAGGAAGGAGATATAAAAATAAGAGGACAGAGGTTTAACCAGAGAGAAGGAAATGAGGAGATGTAGAGAGTTGGAACTGAAGGTTTTCATAATCTTGGAAGTTGGTTAGTCCCCTCCTTTGGAACAACATCCGCACCACACTCTGCTTCTCTCCTTCAGAATTTTCATTCAAAGCTCCACTTTGGGTCCTCTCCACACACACCACTTCTCAAACTAGCCCCCACTCCACTCCCTTCATCTCCTCCTCTCTCAACCTCCCCCCCCCCGCTCATATGATCCTAAGATTGTCTCCTTCTCAACAACACGGAATCGAAGGAGGTGACAAGGGCAGTAAGGGGAGCCAAAGCATCTATGGAACTCAGGCTGGTACAAGGCATTAAGAAGAGGGAGAAGGACTTCTTTAAGTACATCAGGGAGAAAAGGAGCTGTAAGGACCACATAGTAAGGATTAGGAAGGAGGGGGGTTGGGTGGAAGCAGGGTGCGATAAGGCAGAAGCACTAAATGAGTACTTCTGCTGAGTATTTACTAAAGAGAAGAGGGGGGTGACACCCAAGGTGGGAGAAATGGCAGAAACAGGGGGGAAAGGTGACAGATGGGGAAATCATGGAGGGCAGAGTTTGGGAGGGTTTGAAGGCACTGAGGGTGGAGAAGGTGCCAGGCCCAGATGGCATCCACCCCAGGCTACTGAAGGAGCTAGCAGGGGTCCTTACAGGACCTTTGGCAGACTTATTTAATGCCTCACTACATTCCGGGTGTGTACCTCAGGACTGGAGGATGGCTCATGTGGTGCCCCTCCACAAGAGTGGCCCCAAGGATGAACCGGGAAACTACAGACCAGTGAGCCTCACATCCATCATGGGTAAGCTAATGGAGACTATCCTGAAGGAGGCTGGTGGCTCTCTAGAGGCCAAAGGACTACAGGACAGCAGACAGCATGGCTTCATACATGGCAGATCCTGCCAAACCAACCTGGTGGAGTTCTACGACTGGGTAACTAAGGCAACTGGACAGGGGCCATGCAGTAAGATGTCCTGTATCTGGACTTCAATAAGGCATTCGACTCGGTGCCGCATGGAAGGCTGGGAAGGAAGTTAGTAGGCACAGAGGAGGGTGCAAAGCTGGTGAGATGGGTAGAAACTGGCTTCAGGGAAGGCAACAGAGGGTGGTGGTGGGTGGGAGCTCTCACCCAAGGGCAGTGACAGCCAGGTGTTCCACAGGAGCTCGTGTTGGGACCAGTGTTGTTTGGGATATTCATTGCAGACATATCATGGGACATCAAGAGCAAGATCACTCTGTTTGCTGATGATACCAAGGTAGACACGGTGGTAGATGACCTAGTGGGGTGGCAGGGGTTGCAGAATGATCTGGCAAAGCTTGAAACCTGGTCAGACACCTGGCAACTGGGGTTTAATGCTAAAAAGTGCAAGGTGCTGCATTTTGGGATGAAGAACCCAAGGAGGAGTTACCAGCTGGGGGGGTGCAGCTAGCCCAGACAGAGGAGGAGTAGGATCTGGGTGTGCTCATTACAGGGTCAATGAACAACTCGGCACAATGTAGGAAGGCAGCTGCAAAGGCCAACAAAATGCTGGGTTGTATTGCAAGGGGTATATCCTCGAGGATGGAGGAGGTGATTCTGCCACTGTATAGGTCATTAGTTAGACCACGCCTGGAGTACTGCGTGCAGTACTGGCGCCCGTATCTGAAGAGGGACATTAAGATACTGGAGGGGTTGCAGCGCAGGGCGACAAAGATGATCAAGGGGCTGGGGGACTTATCATACGAGAGGAGATTGAAGGAGTTGAACATGTACAGTACTCACTGGAGGAGAGGAGGGGCAGGGGTGACATGATTGAAACCTTTAAATACATGAAAGGAATAAACAAGACGGTACAGATGGGCTGTTCAAAGTAAGGAGGGAGGGCCACCAGGGGCTATGATATGAGACTGGAGGGAGGAAGGTTCAGGAGGAGAGAGAGACACTTTTTACAGAGAGGGTGGTGGCTGGGTGGAATGCATTACCTGCAGAAGTGGTATCCAGTAGACACTGGACTGCTTCAAAGAGGATGGGACAAGACAAGGGGTTAATAAGGGAAGGGTGGAAGGGAGGAGCAACTGCAGAATAAGGGGTGCTAGCTGTTCATCTGAAGCAGACTTGATAGTAGACCTCTAGGCCTTTATCTGCACAATCACACAGTTTTGCACGTCCCCCATGTTTTCATTCCTCCATTCTGATGCTATTATTTGGAGATTTCCACTTCCCTAGACTTTTTCAGTCTACCCTACTTGAGATCACACCCTCTTTGTCATTTGTACTGTTTTCCTGAAATTGTAGGTACTTTTGCTCCCCATCAATATGTATCTGTGTACTTTAACCTGTATTGCATTATTTTGTGTATTGTTTTGTGCACTGTTAATGTCATATTTATTGTATTTTTTGTATATGTACCTTTACTTTTTATTGGCTTTACCCGCTAAGGTGATATCTTTGTATCATACAGTAGTTGCATTGATAGCAATGTACTACATTTGTATAATCTTCCCCAAATCTACACCCCCCCTTCCATCACTCCTGGAAATAAAGCATGACTCTGTATGACTTTCTCGATCAACATATTTGAAATAGATAAAATAAAAAAAAGGGATATAACTTTAAAGGACAGAGGAAAGAGGAAACCAAATAGTAAATGTCGCTATGAAGGCATAACCCGTTAAGTTAAAATTGTCCTTTCTTGTCTGCTTTATAGTCTGGTGTGTTCCACTTCCAAAATGCACCAAAACAGACATAGAGTTTCAATTTTTTTTCCACAGAGACATTTAGTTTTCTGGACTTGCTCCCCCCATCTACTCTATTCTTGTTAAGTGGGGTCTCTCTGACTAGTGGGCCTGTCCACGCAAGTTCACAGTCTGATTGATACACTTGGTCCCATAACCCTTGGTCAAAATATTTTCATATCATAGGGTAAAAGCTGCTCCTAGTGGCCTGCCACCAAGGAATTCAGGAAGGAATAATAACAACGATACCATCTAGTGATGAGAGGCTGATAGGAATTAAAGGAAAAAAGCTCAACTAACCTCCCAGCTAATGGGATTGTCCTTCTAGCCGAGTGCTTACAGTTGCTGCCTTTGGAAGGCAGAATCACAGGTTTGATTTCTGGCAAGGGCTGTTGGTACATCTGCCCAAAGAAAGTGACAGATATAGCACAAATGTAATGAATTGGTAAAATCTTTTGTCCCATTTGGGAAGTATGATCACTGACTCTGACCAGTGCAAGTAGGAGAGTAAAACTGTGGGAGTGCCGACACTGCCAACTGGGAGACCAGAGTTTTTATGCAGCCTCCAGAATCCCATGTGGAGGCCGGCTAGTGGCCGAGTGGGTCACCAAAGTGAGGCCCTTGGCACCAGAGGAAGCTGAGCATTGGCTGGCCAGTGCAGCCAAGAGGCTACAGCACTAAGCTGTGAATCCAGATAACCAGCAGTCTTGGGACTGAATCCCACAATTGCCACTTGCATACTGTGTGACCCTGAACAAGTAAGTGTGCTCCTGAGTCACACTTGGGAATAAGCTTTTGCTTAGTATGCCTCTCCTGGAGAAAAATTGTAACAATAAAAACTCATTCACCCCCCCCAACTGGCCAAGAAGTGGCACTGTCTTTGAGTTGTGAAAAACACCGCTTGTCCTGCCTCCCAGGTGAAGAAAGGGAGCAGAGTTAGATGTTTTAATATGAAATTAAGAAACAAAAGAGACCAACAGAACATACAAAATACTAAACATCATGAACAGCTTACCTCCCTATACTTGCATCTTGATGGGACTCTCTCCTCTTGGGATCTCCCTACTCTCTGTCTTAACTTGTGGTGGCCTGCTTTCTGCTTCCCCTATTTCTTCTGTCACTCCCCGCTACTTTAAATGTCCATCGAAGTAACACTTGAATCATTCACCGAGGACTATGGTTTTCTCCTGGAGGAAAGCATGCCATCACCTCGATATAGGTTCTTACCTTTCCAGGTTGGTCCCCAGTGTAGCTGTACCTCTCCTCTCTGCACCACTCCTTCTACCATTACTTGAAGGCCTTGGTGCGGAGCTTCCTCTCCTTCCTCATTTAGTACAACATTCACTCGCCACTCACATTTCAAGCACTTGGGAAATACTGGATCAACCAGATAAATGATCTACCTTTGCCAAAATGAAATTTACACACAGAGCTGACTACAGCAATTCAGCTTTACGTTTAAGCCCATGAAATGCCCTTATCAAGGTAATGCATTAGCAGCCGTAGTGGCTCTGACTGGAGTTTGTTCTTTAAGGTGCTTACCTAGTTTAGGCTTAAAGTTAGAAAAAGTGTTGACTGACACCACTTTTTCTAGAAGTCTGTTCCAGATGTCCACCACTAGTTCTGTGAAGTTCTAACACTTCTTGATATTTCCCTTAAATTTTCCTCCTTTCAAATACATTTAGTAATCCTTTGTCCTCTTTGCCTTGCTCAGTACATCCTGAAATGCTGCATTTGCACTGATGGTGTAATCATGTCACTACTGAGTCCTCTCTTTGCCATGGAGAACAACCCCAGTTCTGCCAGTCTGACATAATAACACTTTTTCATGCTTTCAGCCACCTAGAATTTATATATTTATGCATGTATGTGTGTATTTATTTATTTCAAACTTTATGTGAGAAAAGACATGCTGAGTTGGTAGCAGTTTCTTTCCAGATGGGCCCTGGTAGAAGGGGAAGTGGAGTACTGTACAGCTTGACAACAATATGCAATAAATAAAATACAATAATATAAAATAAATAGCAAGTTACAGTTGTTGTGAAGAGGCAAACATAAACATAGGATAAACATACAGTAGCTGTGACCAATGAACAAGGTGAACTGAATAGCAGATTCAGCACAGACCATGAGCAAAATCCCAGGTTAAGCTGTTGTCTAAGATGTATGATAGTTGGGCGAGATGAAAACCAGGTCATAATGCAGCTCAGAGCTATTACGGAAGTGAGTAGAGAAGTCACAAACAAAGGATTTGAGGAAGAAAAGGGATAAGGCAGAACAGATAGCAGGGAAAGAGAAGACCAGAGCTCAGAAACCAGAAGGAGAAAGTAGCTTGGCCTACAGAAGATTTCATGCACAGAAGGGTAAGGAGTTGAGGGTCAGAGTTATGGAGTGGGTAAGTGGGAGCAGAGGGGAATGAAAGGATGAAGGGAGGTATGGTGGAGGGAACCAAGCCTAAGTTTGGAAATAAAGGAAGCACAGTGAGAGAAATGCCTGGCTTCTAGGAAGGGGAAGGAGAGAGAGAGGAATAGAGGGAACAATGGTGGTTGGCAAGGGGGACAGTCCTTGGCAAAGCAGCAAAAAGAGTGAGAGAGGGGTCCAGTCTGGACAGAATGGACTTGGTAACAGTACTATAGACAATATCACCATGGTCAAAATTTGAGAGGATCTTTTTCAGTAGGATTTCTCTTTGTGCAGGTAGCACATAGCTAGTAGTTCTCTTCCACATCTTCTCAATCCTGTCAGTATTTTTCCTCAGACAGACCATAACTGTATCCCATACTCAAGATGAGGTCTGACCAGTGATCTGCACAGGGCATTGATATATCCATTGACCTGCTTACAAAAGGTATTTGGCTGCATGCCACAAATTGATTTGCTTTGTTAGTTGTTGACCTACACTGCTGCCCTATTGAAGGTTGTTGCTGATCATTACCCCCGCCACCTGCTTTGTTCTTTTGTTGCAAGTTTTACTACTGGTCCCAAAGTCAAATTTATTTTGCCTTCAACAGCATGCTTTTTCTTTAGTCAGACTAATTTTTTGTAATTTTCTGCCCCTCCCTGTTCAGAAATCTTCCTGTTTTCAGCTTTCACTGTGTTCTCAAAACTAATTTATTTAATTGCTATTAATTTGCATTGATTTTATTCTTATTTTTGAAATTTCTTAATTGTATTGATGCTTTTGTATTTTTGGTATGAATAGCATGTTGATACTTTGGTGAACTGCACTTAATAAATAAAAACAATAATAAGGATTACTCCTCAGGTAATTTTCTACTGAATTTCGACAGTCTCTGTGTTATTTAAAGAGCTGCTAACCCCCTTGAGAAAAATTTTGAGAAACATATCATTTGAACACAAAGCAACTTATATTTCTCACCAGTTCTGTATTTCTTATCCCCATTATTTATTACTGAGGTCATATACACGAAAACAGTATAGTTGTTCCTTGAGAGTTTATCAGCTCCTATTATTTTTCCCAACCTGGGGCCTAACATGCAAAAATGGGCAAAGTAGAGTGCAAAGTTTTGCGTTGCACTTGCCCATTACCCACAGCCCCCAGGATACTGTATTCAGTCGGGTAGTACACCAGCAGTATCTGATGGAATATAAAGACATGTCAGCGCAGCACCAAGTCAAATAGCACTGCCCCAAAATGGATTTCAGCAATAGTGCCTCCAGATCCAAAAGCACCAGGAGCCCCCAGCGCAATATTCAGACATCACCATGCTAATGAGTTCATTGGGCATGCAAGAGACTAAGAGTCCATCTGCAAGCCGGCCCAGTGGCACTGAGGGTTGAGGCACTGGACGCCACACCTCATGCCATGCTGGTGACCCAGTTTCAGGAATGAGCCCAAATTGTCAGGGGTCAGCAGGGGATGGAAGGGATCCAGCATCCGATGGACTGCTCTCTCTGCTCAGGGAGGGTTCAGGGGTGCATCTGCTCACTGCGTGACCTCTGGTGGTTGCTGGAGGGCACCAACATAGCGATGCAGCATATGCCTGGGGGGCGGAGCTATGGCACTATGTTGCCTTGCTGGCTATAGCTCCACAGGGGAAACAGCACACAAAAAGGAAAAAATCCCCTACCTTCAGAGAGGGCGATGAAACCACCAGTGTCCTAGGTCCACATGCCCTATGTCAGCCGCAGAAACCAGGCAGCACCCTTGGGAACTCTGGGCCTCTCAAGGGGTCCAGAGAGACTGGAGTCCTGAACCCGATATAGTAGTCAGGCAGATGCAGTTCAGATGGGTGGTTAGGTACTTAGTGTCGAGTGTGGATTCCCAAGAGATGCCCCAATAGGTGGGAGTATAAAATAGAGTCAAAAAAAAAAGAGCCCATCTGCATGCCCATTAAGGGCCCCCTTGCGTGGGAAGTGGAGGAAGGTTTGTGCCTCTGGGACGGGTCCCACACCCTCTCCGAGCATCTGTCCCTGGAAAGAAAAATGCTTCCCCAGTGTCTAGTGGTCCCCACTACCCTCTGATCGCTGTCCTCTTTATTGCATTAATAATCTCTGGTGGTCTGAGGTTCCCACCCCCCCCATCCTCTGATCACTGTCCTGTTTATTAAATTAATAATCCCTAGTGGTCCGTTGTTCCCCTGACCTCTGATCACCATCCTGTTATGAGACATTCTTCTCCCTGGTGCCTAGTGTTCCTCTCAGTCTCTAAGCTATGGCCTGTTATGATACATTCATATCCCTGGTGTCCAGTAGTCCCCCCAGTCACCAAACACCAGCCCTGCAAAAAAACACAATATTCCTTGGTGACCAGTGGCCCCCCGTCCTCCATGCCTAGCAGCAGTGAAAGTAAAATACCCTAGTGCCTAGTGGTCCCTCCCCCCTGCCAGTCGCTGGCCCATATACTTGAAATTCTGTCCCTGGAGCCCAGTGGACCCCTGTCCCCCAATTGTCAACCCTGTATGAAATCACTGAAGATAACTAAAGGTACTCTCAGAAGTGTTCAAAGAATAAATAAAAACTACCAAAATAACCCATATTCCATGGCGTCTAGTGGTACCACCCCACCCACTGATCCCTGTCCCCATACCACTGTAAGCAGTCCGTGGTATCTAGCTGCCCCCCCCACACTGCAGGTGCTGACCGCCTTCCTTGCCATCCCCCTTGCCTGAAGCACCAGTGTCACAGGAGCACACACAGAAACTAGTGCAGCCCTCCTCTCACCTCTTCGGCCAGCCACCATATGGAAAGTCACAGAGCATGCATCTGACATATTATACAGGGTGCAGGTCACCTGTACTGTAAAGAGAGCATGCAGCCCGAGTATTGTACAAGGAGCAGGCTGTACACTCCCTGTATAGTACAGAGGCTGCATGCCCTGTACAACATGTAGGACGTGGGCTCTTTGACTTTCCATATGGCAACCAACTGAGGAGGTGAGAGGAGGGTGGTGTGGGTCACTGTATGTGCTCCCACAACACTGATGTTTCAGGTGAGGGGGTGGCAGGGTGGGTGGTTGGTTCTCACAGTGTAGGAGTGGTTGCTAGATGCCAGGGACTACTTACGGTGGTACAGGGATGGGGATCCGAGGATTGGGGGTACCACTAGACACCAAGGAATGCAGGTTATTTTGATAGTTTTTATTTCTTTCTTTAACACTTCTGAGAGTACTTTCAGATATCTTCAGTGGTTTCACACAGGTCTGGTGATTGGGTGGTGGGGCACAGTACTGGATGCCAGGGACACAATTTTGAATATACTAACCAGCGATCAGAGGATGAGAGGAACCACTAGGCACCAGGGTACTTTTACTTTTACTGGTGCCAGGCATGGAGCACGGGGAGGACCACTGGCCACAAAGCAATATGGGTCTTTTTGCAGGGCAGGGGTTCAGTGACCGGGGGACCACTGGACACCTGGGGCATGAATGTCTCATAACAGGATGGCAATTAGAGGGTGGGTGGACCACAGACCACCAGGGATTACTAATTTAATAAACGGGATGGCAATTGGAGGACAGGGGAGCCACGGACCACCAGGGATTATTACTGTAATAAATGGGACAGTGATTGGAGGTTGGGGGGGACCATGGACCAACAGTGGGCAGGTGTGCTCACCTGACCACCAATTTTGTTGGTGGCTGAAGCTGCTCCTGTAGCCACTAGAGTTACCCAGAGTAAGTCAGGATTTTCATCGGCAGTATCTGGACTGCGCAAAGTGGTGTGAGTGAGCACCTTTGCGCAGTGCAAATGTGCCAAATATTACGCTGCTCCAGTATTCCTGTCCCCACCCCTTCCTTTACCCAGTACATATATTATTTTCTGTTGTGTGTGCTAACTCTGTTAGTGCATGCAAAAGTCCACCTTTGAATATTACGCTCCAGCACAAATCCTGGGCAAACAGGATGCAATCACTTTACCCACCAGGTAAAGTTTTTAATATCTGGCCCCTGATGTCATATTACTCTGGTCGTGGCATCATAGTTATTCCCTTGACAACAGACTGTGAAGTCACAACATAGTATTATACTTCCAAGTTGCAAATAAATTATAGAGGCAGATGAACTTTAAGGGATGAAGATCTTGGCCTGGATTCTCAAAGGAGCCCCTAGATCGACGAAAGCTGCGACACACAGTAGCTTGCATTTATTGCCAGTGTGCCAGGGACCCTGCATCTGATTTACTAACAGAAGTGGTCCTGGTGCCATACTCCCGTAGTTTGCATCAACCACTCTCATGCATCAAAGTTAACGCACACATGAGGGGAATGCCGCAAGCTGCGGGACAGCCCTGTGGTAAATCTTGTGCCTTGACAGACAAGAGACTACAATACCTGACCGATTTCTCTGAACCCATACTGTGCAGTGTTGGGTAGTTAATCAGGATTCACCCATTCTCCTAGACAGTGGAGGAAAACTGGCTGATAGAGAAACTAGCAAGGCAGATATGAACCCGTGAGATACAGCAAGACATGTCAATGTCACATTGGTCTTGTAAATGTAAACAAAGGCAGCATGTCAAGCCCCTACAGTCACTGGCAAAGTGATTAAATACAATTATGTAGAAATGAAGTGACTGTTGGGTGCCATGGGTGTAATGTGAGAGATGGGGGGGCGCTGGAGCAGGAGCATGGCAGCGTTGCACAGCTCCTGCAGAAAGAAGAGCCATGCTCTGCTGGTTGCCATATCTAGTTTACAGTGAAAGGATATAATGCCAAAAGTCATATTACAAGGAGTAAGCATTGCTAAGTCTTGGTCGTACGGTAGTAGCCTGCCTACCAAACTCCATGAGCAATCTGAGTGACCATGCCCTCCCCCTGAAAATATGCTACACAGCCCTGCCAGTGTAAGACACATGCAGAGTGAGCAGTTGCAGGCTAATCCCAGAGTGTCCTTGCAGACAACCTTAATGTACAGTACACCCAGTACCGACACGAGGAATATGTTGTTAGGTGATGGTGGTAGTGGACACACCAGGCACGTCACTCTGATGGAGCTTCAAGAGGATTCAGAGTAAGGATGGCAAAGTGGGCATATGTATGCCACTGGGGTGGATCTGACATCAATACATGTATAGGTCTCTGCATGGACATTCACTGTGTTGCATAGCTAATACAGTGTATGGATCACCATACCACAGGTTTCAGGTCTGTCCACTGCACATCTGTCTCTATGCATTCTTGCTTCAAATTCCTTCCTGTAAGTGTTTCACAATGGCAACCAGTGCCAGCAACCCATCCCATGTGTCAGGGGTGGCTATCCTGTGCCACTCAACATCAAAAGTGGTCCAGGGGTTAGGGGCAGTGACTGCGCACAGGGTCGTTAGACCAGCTTTGTACTGATCTAACTTTTGTGGCCCATGCAGTCCTGGGGGGGGGCATGAATCCTGAGGTAGAAGATGTTTCAGCCCCGTTGCAGCACCCACTCTCATCCACCAGGGCATAGCCATGCATCACCACAAGAGTGGTACAAGCCTGGCTTGTGCAGACAGCTCCCCTGTGGCGAAGGCCACATTTATGAATTGGGACTGGCGCACTGTGTGGCGCAAGTTGCCCCTTGCCTCATTCCTGGTTGGTGTACACATTGTGTATCAGTCCCAATCGTTTGTGAATCAGGACCCTTGTTTTTGTGGGAATTTCTTTAGTAATAAATAATGGAGGAGAAATCTACAGAAGACATATGAAATACAAGCTGAGCTGTGTCTAAATATTATGTTTTCCCTAAGGCGTCAGCTGTTCCATAAGTAATTTTTGCTTTTATATTCTTCCTACCTAAATGCATCACTTGCTTTTCTCAGTGTTGAAATTCATCTGCAATTTTCTGCCCACTTCACAAACCTGATCAGGTCCCTCAATACATTATTAACCTTATTATTACTTTTTTTTTTTTAGTTGATACTTTTTTCCCTTGGAGTTCTCTGCCTTCCTTCTAACATCCCCCTGTGCCTAGCACAGGGTATTATAACCCCTTCCCTAAACCCCCATGACTTACCCTTTATGGTAGGGGGTGGGGAGACCTCTCGACCCACCAGACCGGATCCAGTTATTCAGGGAGGCACCTTCCAGGGGCTGCACTGGGGTGGGGACAATCATCATCCGGGCAGAGGACTCCTGTTTTCCCTGTTCTTCTTTCCCTCGGGGGGGGGGGCAGCATGCCATGACACCAGCAGTGGCAGCTCTCATGCTCCTGTGCATGCTCCTCCAGGCATCTACCACATCCCCCACCCACATCTTTCAGCATCGGCGTGCCAGCACCCAGCCTCCGCTGGGGGCAAGCGAATGCCAAGTGCTGGCATCCCCCCTTCCCGAAGAAGGAGAGCAGTCCTTGGGACGCTCAATCCTTCTCCACCCCTGCCGACCCCCAGTGGCCTGTGCTTATTCCCAAACATGGGTCATTGGCATGGTACACAGTAAGGCATCCAGCACCTCAGCCCTCGGCACCACCGGGCCGGCTTATTAACCTTCTTGTGAGATGCAACTACCTTTCCTATTTCTGTGTTTTCAGCAAACATGGCAACCCAATTACAGATACCCAAATCCAGATCACTTACAAACATATTGAACAATATTGGTCCCAGAACATAATCTTGCTGTTCTCCACTCATCACTCATTTCCATGTGGATAGATTGTAATTTTATTATAGCATTTTGTTTTCTGTGCTGCGACCAGCATTGCATTACATGATCATCTTTTCTTAAGTTCTCCATTTTATGAACTCTGTCACCTGACTGACAGTGTCAAAGGCTTTGCTGAAGTCAAGGTAAACAGCATATATAGGTTTCCTCTCACCAAGTTCCTTGGTGACAGTCATGACCACCTCCCAGAATGCCTTAGTCAGTCATTGCGAACTGGCTTGCCCGCTCAAACATGCTGCTGCTGCCAGCCCGGCCACAACTCACTCAGGACTGTTTCCTTTGAGTCTCATCACAGGTTCCTGCTCACACAGCTCAAGGCCATGCTCTTGCTCTCACAGAATAAGGCATATTGGAGATAATAATCTCTCTAGTCACTCCAGGTACCATTTACCTCTGCTGGGTCTCAGGTGCAGGTTTACTTTTATCTTGGCAGTGCTCTTTGGATGGCAGATCATGCAACTGCCCAGAATATAGATTACCTGGACCTAGCACACCGTAGTCACAGACATATTAACTATTTAATATTTACACCAAATTTTAAAGATATGCAGTGTTACAGTAATGGAGAATACACACACACTAAGAAATCTACAATTTACAAGATGTGCAGCGCTATAATAATGGGGGCTACACACACACACACACACACACACACACACACACACACACATACACACACTAGCAAATGTAAAATAACAGATCTGAATACAGAAGCACAGAACTGGAAAACTCTAGCTAACTAAAACTCTAAGTCATACCATAAGATCTTGGAAGTTACTGCACACAGTAAACAATTCACACAGACTTGGCTCTTTTCTCTCCTATGACATACGGTTAGTCTTAGTTTTATGTCTCGGTGCCAGGATGAGTATCAGTGGCACAGCAGGTGGTGCATTCATCTGTGGGACTGGAAGACTAGAAGATCATGGGTTGTAGACCCACATAAGGTACTAGGGTTAATACCTATAACTGACACTGCAGTGCAGTGTGAGGGGTGTACTGCATTTTAAAGTGGTGTCCTTCAGATGAGACCTTAAACCAAGGTCCCTTCTGCCCATCTCTGGTCACTGTCCAAGTGTTAGTTAAAGATCTCATGGCACTTATCAAAGAGTGTAGGGAAGTATCCCCAGTATCCCTATCAATAAAATTGGTCTATTTAACTTACACACCCCGGCGCACCTGGAAACAAGCTAGTACAGATTACTATGCTTTTCCTGGTCAAAAATTACTAATAACTAAATAAATGAGTTGCCAGAGAGTTTGAATTCTCTTCACTCATTCCCCCAAGCTCCCACAATGCAGTTCTCTTCCCTCTGAGAAGAACTTTCTCAGAGAAGCCAGTGCCCTAGGTTCCTGGCCCTAGGTTCCAGTCTTGCATGCACTACACTGGCTGCTTATGCAGTGGCATATCACCTTCAAGATCTGCTTGTTAACCTACAAGGCCCTATGCAGTCTGGGTCCTGACTATTTAAAAGCGCACCTGTTTCCCTACCATCCAGTATGCCATCTCCGCTCCACTGATGTGGGTCTGCTCATTGTCTCTCCTTCCAGGTTGAAATTGTCTGGGGACAGAGTTTTAGTTCTGCTGCTATGGAATTTGCTCCCTGTGTATATCCATATGACCAACACACTGGAGGCCTATAAAGCCCCTTTGAAGACTTATCTATTTCAACAGGCATTTACTGATTATTGATTGTTTTTGCATCTACTTGTTTTAAAGTGAGTCAAAATAACATTATTTTATTCTGTGTTTAACTCTGTACAGAGCTCAGAGTCTTTTTTGGATTGAGACCTTTATAAATAAACTTTGCCTTGCCTTGCCTAAAACAGGATTTCAAAGAAGCTGTTCTTAGTCTGAATTGCATAATGTCTCACCAATCCAAAGAAACCTGTAATCGTTTATTCTTTGGAGGGCCATGGCTTATCTCAGAAAGGGCTCAAGACAAAAACAATCATTTAGACCATTCGTTAAAAGTCCATACATCCAAAATGGTTCTTAATAGTTTGTTTTCCCATGCTCCTAATCTCAGAAAAGACTTGAGCACTTTGCCATTTAAAGCCTCACCCAGGGCAGCAGTCAGAAGCCTTGAGAAAGCACAGACACATACATGAAATGCTGGAATTTGCCTGAGGTTAGTGCTACTGTTGGTATGTCTGTTTCCCTCACTTAAACTGAAGTATATCAAACAAATGTAAGTGTTTTGCACAGGATATCTGTGAATACTCTATTTTTTAACTGTGTCGTGAAACCCAGTTTCTTTGGATTGGTGAAATAAGTTACTACTGGTTCTCCACTGTACTTTAGGTGACCATTTCTGCAGTTTCTCCATTAAGTTCTGGAGGTTATACTTGCAAGGGGATAAGAACAGGCTGGAAAGAGTCCAGAGAAGGGCAACCAAAATGGTGAAAGGGCTGCAGGGGAAGTCGTATGAAGAGAGACTGGGGCAGTTGGGCCTGTACAAACTGGAGGAGAGGAGGGATGGGGGGGATATGGTTGAAACATTCAAGTACTTGAAAGGCATAAACAGGGTGAGGATTGACCTCATCTTCAGAATGAGTGAGAACAAATCCACTAGGGGGCATGCATTCAAACTAGAGGGGGGAAGATTCAGAGGTAACATCAGGGGGAAATTCTTCACATAGAGGGTGGTGGGGCAATGGAACAGACTGACAGAATGGGTGGTGGGGTAGATATGGTGGATACATTTAAAAGAGCTTGAGATACACACATGGGCCTAACCAACAGGGGGCAGGCAGAGTAAAAAGGATACTACTGAGGAATACAGGAACTTCCTGTCCCAGAACAGGAACGGTAGGAGCTGTAAAGGCACAGAGGCTGTAGGAAAGTGGGGAGAAAAAACAAACAAATAAAGTAAATGGAGAGATGAAAGAGTAAGCATACAAAACAACAGTCATGGGGCCACAAATAAGACATAATGGGAGTGGTGCAGTGCAGAAACTGGGAAGCGGCAGTCTTCTGGGAAATGTTCTGGAGGATGTGGTGTTGTCCCATCTGCAGGTACCTCTCTGGGCTGAGGGAGGAGGTTGCTCATCTCCGAGCTGAGTTGACCAGGATTTAGGGGACCTCCTCTCCCACCCAGGATCCACCAGGTCCGACGCCACTGCGTCAGAGGTTTCCAAGAAAGAGGATACTGTTCCACATAGAAGACTGATTAATAAGCTGAGTAGGCTTGGAGTGGGTCAGAAGCTGGTCACCTGGGTGGCAAACTGGTTGATGGGCAGAAAACAGAGAGTGGTGGAGGTAAACGGTATACAGTCAGAAGAGATGCAAATCACAAGTGGGGTACCTCAGGAATCAGTCCTGGGGCCAGTCCTCTTCAATATCTTCATCAGTGACACAGCAGATGGACTGGAGTGTAAGGTTTGTCTGTTTGCAGATGACACCAAGATCTGCAACAGAGTAGATGATCCAGATGGGGTGGGCAGAATGAGAAGAGATCTGAATAAACTGGCAAAATGGTCGGAAGAGTAGCAACTGGGGTTTAATGCAAAGAAGTGCAAGATCATGCACATAGGGAAGAGAAACTCGAAGCCACCTACAGGCTGGGAGGGGAGTTGCTGGCAGTCACAAGGGAAGAAAGAGACTCGGCCATCATCATCACAGATGACCTGAAATCATCCAGGTAGGCTACTAAAGCAGTAGGTAAGGCTAGGGAGATGTTGGGGTATATTAGTAGGGGTATCACAAGTAGCAAGAGGGAGGTAATAATCCCTCTTTACAAGACATTGGTTAGGCCCTATCTGGAGTACTGCATGCAGTACTGGAGACCACACCTTGATGAGGACATTAACCAAATTGAGGCAGTCCAGAGAACAGTAACCAAAATGGTGCAGGGACTGCATCAGAAAACATATGAGGACAGATTAACGAAGCTCAATGTGTATACCCTGGAGCAAACGAGGGAGAGAGGTGATATGATCGAAACATTCAAACACCTTAAGGGCATTGACAAGGTGAAAGATTCTAACATGTTTCAATATAAGAAAAATAGCAGGACAGGAGGACACAGCATGAGATCAGATGGAGGCCGATTAAGGGGTAATGTGAGGAAGTTCTTTTTCACAGAAAGGGTGGTGGATGCATGAAATGGCCCACGTCAGGAAGTGATGGATATGAATACAGTGCAGGGCTTCAAACAGGCATGGGATAGGTATAAGGGAACAATAAAGATGAGTATGAATAGATAGGCCATTGACAGAGCAAAGGCTGATGGCACATTCATAAGGCAGAAAAAGAAATGGGCAGACTGGATGGGCCTTGCGGTCCATACCTGCCATCGACGTCTATGTTTCTACGACCACAGTGGGCTCAGGTAAGGTGGGGGTGGAGGAACAGAGACACATCCCTCCAGCTGTATCTCACCACAATTCGTACACCATTCTGGCAGAGTGTGATTCCTCTATGGAGGCACCCGCAGTGAAGACCAAGGAGGATGCTGGGAACCTCCACAAAGGAGACTCACAGGAGGATGGCAAAGGACCCCACAGGGGAAGGAAACAACTCCTGGTGTGGGACTCAATTGTTAGGGTGGTAGAACTGTGGGAGGTAGGGGAGAGAGAGAGAGAGATAAGGTGCCTGCCCGGCACCATGGCTTGGAGGGACAGGGAATGAATCCTCAGGATCGTAGTAGCAGCTGAATGGGGGAGGGAGATGGATGTCATTGTCCACCTAAGGACAAATTACCTGACTTGGAATGGGATCAGAGAAGTGCAGGAGAAGTTTGTGGAGTTGGGGAGGAGCCTAGGACAAGTAGCCCACACGGTAACCTTCTTGGAGGAGCTGCCTGTCTATGGCATGGGTGAAGCTAGGGTGCTCCACACCATGGGATTCAATCAATGGTTGAAAAACTGGTGCAGAGCTCAGAGTTTTGGCTTCATTGGGGACTGAAGGTCCACCTGGAAGGATACAGGCCTCTACTGGCGCAATGGTCTGCTTCTGTCCAGGAGGGGAACCAGGATACTAGGTGATAGGTTTAAATGCTTCATTGGCAAGCATTTAAACTAGCCAAGGGGGAGGCACTGAAAAGAAGCAGAGAAATCCCAGCCCCCCCCAAAAAAAAACAGGGTAGTTAGTGAGGTAAAGACCAAGACAGAGAAGCCAATAGGGAGAACGGCAGGGGGAAATGGAGAAATAAGTAAAGGCAGTAAGGATAGGGATGGGGCTAAAAGGGGTTGAGCCATAAAAAAATGGAGGACAATGAGCACCAATGCCTGTAGTCTTGGTAACAAGCTCCCTGAACTAGTGGCCTTGGGGACAACTGGATATCATGGCAGTCACATAAACATGGTACACAGAGAATCATGACTGGGATGTCAACATACCAGGTTACACAGTCTACAAGATGGACAGGGAGGGTAACAAAAAGGAGGAGGAGTAGCTCTCTATGGAAGGGAAAGGATCAAAGCAATGGAATTAAAGGGTAAGCAAGGAGGAGAGGAGGCACTGTGGGTCCACATGGGTGTTGTATACAGACTTCCATCTCAGGGGGAGGAAATGGACAAGGAAATGATAGAAGGCATCCTTAGGATGGCAGAAAAAGGGGAGATATTGTTGATGGTGGACCTGAATATGCCTGATGTTAACTTGAGCACCTTTGCTGCAGCCACATCCAAGAGCAGGGTCATTCTCGATGCCTACAGGGGGAATGCCTCATACAGCTAGTGGTGGAACCCACTCAGGACGGAGCAATCTTAGACCTAGTACTCTCAAATGGGGACATAAAGAGGATCTCAAATTTAGAAGTGGGTAGCCATCTGGAAACAAGTGACCACCAAACAGTGTTGTTCACGATAAACACCACTATAGAGTCAAGCCATACAAAAGTGAGGGTACTGGACTTTATGAGGGCTGACTTTGTTGAAATGGGAGAGTGTCTCAGAAAATCACTAGCAAATGGGCAAGGAGGAGGGGTGGAGGAACAATAGGGAAACATCAAAACTGCCATCACAGACGCAAAAAGCCTTTGTGTGAAGCAAATAAACAAATCAAAACAAAAGGAAAAAACACTATGGTTCTCAAAAGAGGTGGCGGGGAAGGTTAGGGAGAAAAAGATAGCATTCAGGAAGTATAAAGAAACACAGAAGGGGCAGTACAGAGAATTGTACCAGTTAAAGCAGAAGGAAGCAGGGAAGGCAGTCAGAATAGTAAAGGCCCAAACCGAGGAAAAGATAGTCAACTCAATTAAGAAGGGGGATAAAACCTTTTATAGGTACATTAGGGAATGAAGAAAGACCAAGGGAGGGACAGAAGGCTTAATAAAGGGAGGGTGGGTGGTGTTCTGAAAGAACTCCTAAAACTGAAGGTGGACAAAGGAATGGGCCCTGATGGATTCACCCCAGAATTCTAAAAGAACTAAGGGAAGAACTAGTGACACCACTAACTACCCTTTTTAACAAATCATGGGAGGATGCGTGGTACCTAAGGACTGGAGAAGGGCAGATGTGATTCCCCTTCACAAAAGTCGGAGCAAAGCAGAGGCAGAAAACTACAGACCTGTTAGTTTGACCTCAGTGGTAGGGAAAATGATGGAATTACTTCTGAAAGAAAGAATTGTTGAGTACCTAGAGGCCAGCGGGACACAGGACCCAAGGCAGCAAGGATTCACAGTGGGAAGACCATGTCAGACTAATCTAATAGAGTTCTTTGACTGGGTGGCCAAAGTAGTAGACCAGGGAGGGGCTGTGGACATGGCCTACCTAGACTTTAGCAAGGCATTTGACACAGCCCCATACAAAAGATTAATAAACAAATTAGCCAGCTTGGGAATGGGTCCCAGGGTGGTAGCCTGGGTAAAATATTGGCTGTACAACAGGACACAGAGGGTAATAGTAAACGGAGCCCACTCCAAAGAAAGGGGGGTTGCTAGCGGGGTACCACAGGGTTCAGTACTGGGTCTGGTCCTTTTTAATGTCTTTATAAGTAACATTGCAGAGGGACTGGAAGGAAAAGTATACCTCTTTGCAGATGACACAAAGATCTGCAACAGGGTTGATACACAAGGTGGGGTGGAAAGGATGAGAAGGGACTTGGCAAGGTTGGAGGAATGGTCAAAAGTATGGCAGCTTAGATTCAATGCAAAGAAATGCAAAGTAATGCACCTGGGAAACAAAAACCCAGGGGAAGAGTACACAATGGGGGGGGGGGTACTAAAACAAAAATGGAAAGGGACCTGGGTGTAGTCATATCAGATGACCTAAAGATAAGCAAGCAATGTGAGAAGGCAGTAAGGAGGGCTGGAGGATACTGGGATGTATAGGAAGAGGCACCACCAGTAGAAAACAGGAAGTTGTTATCCCTCTGTACAGACAGTTGGTGAGACCCCATCTGGAGTACTGCGTGCAGTTCTGGAGATCTCATCTCTGCAAGGACATAGACAAGATGGAAGCAGTCCAGAGAAGGGTAACAAAAATGGTGCAGGGACTGCACCTGAAGCCATACGAAGAGAGACTAAAGGAGCTTAATATGCATACCCTCAAGAAAGGGGGGGCATGAAGGGAACTTTCAAGTACCTCAAGGGAGTCAGCAAAGTCCAGAAGGGTAGCATATTTCAGAAAAAGAGATGTGCAAGAACAAGGGGGCAGAATTTGAAGATAGAGGGGGGACAGCTCAAGGGCAACGTGAGGAAGCATTTTTTTCACAGAGAGGGAGGTGGATGCATGGAACGGCCTTCCTGAGGAGGTTGTGAGGTCTAAAACAGTGGGGGAATTCAAGAATACATGTAATAGACAGAAGGCAATGCTGGTGGGGGGTAGGAAGACGTAGGCTGTTGGTTAACTAGGATCTGCAGCTTATCCAATAGGTAGGGAAATTAGCAGACTGGGTGGGCCAAGTGGTCCTTATCTGCCATCAAAGTCTATGTTTCTATGAGTATGGAGGCTGGAGGTCTTCCGGGGGGGGGGGAGATTCAGGCAGACTGGATGGGCCATGGGATCCTTTTCTGCCAACTGATTTCTATGATTCTATGAAATAATGTCTGCAGTCCATTACCTTAATTGTCCTCTACATGTAAGAATAACTCCAGCCACAGTAGGAAGCCCTTTGTTCCCTGTAGCTCGCACAGAGTTCACATCTCCATCTTTTAAACATTCTACAATGCCTAAAGGTCTCTTTCAGCTGAAAGGATTATTTATTTATTTATTCAATTGGAAATACTCCTTTGAGTTCAAGAGCTCATTTACAAAGGTTCCTCATCCAACATGGTAGCTACATAGCTTAAACAGGCAGAGTACAGAGAGCAGACCCAATTATGCTTAGTCATAGTAACTTACATGGAATACAACAGACAAAACATCAGGGCGTAAAGTTACATCAGAATTACATAATGCGTATGTATTCTGTACCCAGTAGCATTGAGCGGACATTCCATATCTGAGAGCAGTCGCATCTGGAGCCTGATAAGAAAACCTTTCTCAGCCTTGTCTTTAACTGGGCTATGTTAGGGAGATTCAGCAGGGATTCGGGCAGCTAATTTAACCAGAGTGGTGCTCTGTAGGCAAAGGAGCACTGGGCCTGGCTAGTTTTATGGAAAGGTATAGATAGCACTTTCCTGGCCATACTCCTAGGTGAGAACTGTTTTTTTGACAGGGTGTGGGAGGTTTTGGATAGCAAGGGAGTGAGATACCCATGAGCACCTTCATACCTAGCAGGCATACCTGGTAGTTGAGTTTATCTTGCAGTGGAAGCCAGTCAGATTGGGAGTACAGGGTACAGGTATGTGTGAGCCTATCAGCTCCTAGAACAAACCAACAGGCCTTGTTTAGCACCAGTCTGACCCTATTAAGGAACATGCCCATAGCCACATCATACACTGTCAGGCCATAGTCCAACACTGGGAGGACAGAGCTGGATACTACAATTTCCTTAGCTGCAGGTGTGAGGTAGTGCCTATGTCTGTAAAGTGCCCCTAATTTTATATGGGTTAGCTTTAAAATGGAGTCAACATGGGGGGCAAATGAGAGTGTCTCATCCAGGGTTACCCCTAGGTACTTAAATGAGACTGCTTGTTCTAAAATATTGCCTTTCTCATTCGTGATGGTGAGAGGAGGGGCTTTTTTTCCTTGCTTGGGGTACAGTGAATATCATGGTCTTTGTTTTCTTATACTGTAGTTCAGTAAAAGTTTATTCTAACTGAAACACATTTCATTCCATTGATCCTTATACGTTGGGAATGGATGAATAGGTAGCTATGAAACCAGGACACAGTGTCCACTGAGTGACCATGGGTGCAGAGTTTGGAAAGCAGGAGTAAGTGGTTGACTAGATCAAAGGCTTTCATTAAGTCAATGTAAATGGAACCAGTCAGGTGGCCACTGTCAAGTGCCCCATGCAGGAAGCTAGTGTACTCTACCAAAGCAGTGCTAGTACTGTGTTGCTTCCTGAACCCACATTGTTGTGGGCATTGGATATTGTATTTCCAGAGATAATCTGAACAGTATTGTTTCCAATCTTGTAAATTATGTATCATAGTACTAGTTTATATATTGTTGTGATAATGTTAAATCATGATTTTATGTACATTCTAGTATTTTACTCTGCCATCTGTATTTAGGAATCCCACTAGCTGTTATTCTGCATTTGTTCCTTTTGTGTGCCTTCCCCTGTACTTCCCCCCCCAGGTCACACCTGGAAACAAGTCTCGGTTCAGTGTGCCTTTCCCTGTTATCAACTTTTAAATAAATAAATAATCAATGGGTTGATCAGATACAATTCGCTCCAGTGCCTTGGATAAAGGGGAGAGGATAGATATTGGTCTGTAGTTGCTCACTAGTGTGCAGTCACCACTTTTGTGGACAGGGGTGACCAGTGCCGTTTTTCTTATCACTGGGAATTGTTAGTACCAGAGAGAGAAATTAAATATTTTGGTTAGTGGGAGGGCCAGTTCACTTGGAGTGAGGGCTACCAGTTTCATTTCCAGCATATCATTACCCATCCTTTTTTTCCCCCAGTACCCATTTTATATTTTATTGTATCAGATACAGTGAAGGGCCTGAAATTGAACTGTGGTTTGCCACGGTTTCTTAAGGTGGGTGTAGTTAGAGATTCTCCCAGGGCATCAATGGAGTCTGCCCCATGGAATGCATGCATGGAGAGAATGGCACTGGGATCAATAAATACATTATTGAAGGTATTTGCTATCTCCCCTGGGCCCAAGGTGACTGCTCCATTGTTACTAAGCATCACATTCTGAGATTTGTCAGCCTTCCCCATGAGATCTTTTAGTCCTCCCAAAATTGTTTCCCATTGCCCCAGTTTGCCTATTTATCCTTGAAGTAGGTCACCTTGGCCAGTCATAGGTCTCTAGTGCATTTATTATGGGCTGCTTTATACTTTTGCATGTCCTCCTGTGATCTGGATGCTCTAGCTCGATGCCACAAGTTGTCTCTGTGCTGCATTTGAGCTAGGAGAGCCGGGGTAACCCATTCAGCACAATTGCCTTGGATTATGCATTTTTTGTAGGGGGCAAATATGTTGCAGGCCATATTGAACTGATTAATGAAATAGTCCAGGGCTGTATCAATGTAGGGGATGGAGAATAAAAAGGTCCAATCCACCTGGGCAAGATATATCTTAAATGGATCTAATTGTCCTATGCTGAGCACCCTACTCGTTATAGTTTTCATGAGTGACCTAGGGAGTTTATTTGATCACGTACATAGCACTGGGAAGTGGTCACTGATTATCACAACTCGTGTAAACAGTGTTCTTGCATGCTGCAGATGCTTTAAAAAGATTACCATAATTCATGAAAACAGGATATTCTCACACAGTAGTTCTTGTAAAAATTCACAAGCTCAAGAAATCAATAGAAATTAAGAGACTCTGCTTTATAACTGTCACATATCCTGTCCCCCAAAATATTATGGAGCATCTCTTTGAGCCCACCCCAAAAGACGCTATTTACAGGGCACCCAGTTACTGCCAAAGGACACCATTTATTTTGTTTTTATTCTTATTTTTCTATTGTACAAAACATTTCATTTGCATGCTCTCATGCTAGTAGGCTACATAGTCCATGTCTCCTTTCCCTTTTGTTTGCTTGGGGATACAAGATTCCAATCTGCTGGTCTCTGGCATCATGCTCACACCCCAAAACTGCTTTCAGAACACCTGACTATTTCACTTACATTGGGTTTGTATACCTTGGCTGCCTCAGGGTGTCTGTGTCCCCAAACCTTTGTCACACCTCTGTCCATGTGGTGCTGACCCAGTATGGCACAACCTAGTTCCTGGTTTCTCTGAACAGGTTTTTTTACAAGAGTGCAGCATCGCACTCATTTCTGCTGCTTAGAGTAATGTCAGCACCTCAGAAAGGACAACAGCATCAACAGAGGGTCTCAAATCTCAGCAATTAGCATTACTTCTGGATCCCTCTTGCTGCCCTCCTCTGGGTGACTACGCCCTGCTAGAATCATTTCTTTCTTGTCATGGGAAGACTCATTGTGATCCTTTTGCCTGTGCAACTCAGGGTGCCCCAGGCCCCCGAATGCCCACAGCAGCACTCGAATATGGCTCCTTGGGTTTAGATAGGGACATCAAAGCCACTTGAGCCTTGTTCCCCACCTTTCCTACTCTCTGGCACTGCAAACAAGTCTGAAAGTAGTCTGCCATAGCTTTAAAAAAATCAGACCAAAAGTAGTTTTATATAAGCCACTTTTTTGTTCAGCAAATTCCCAGCTATCCAGAGAAAGGTGTGTCATGGCCTAGAGCCAGAAGTCATTTTCTGTACTCCTTAGGGGCAACTATCTACAATAGTGCCCTTTTATCTGGTCCTTCCTTAAACACCCACTCTGTACAATAATATACTTTCCCAGTTTGCCCTGTTTGCCTTTTCTTGTAAAGCCACAGTTAACCCTATCTGCCAGTTCTGTAAATTTGTAGATAGTATGAGATGTAGCCAACTGCACCATAAGGAAAGTGGAAATTGCTGGGATGAGACAGGTCTCTCATCAAGAGACTGTTTGGAGAATGGTTTTGCCAAGACCAGTTTGCTATTGGGATTGGGAGTTAGCCTGTCCTCAGAGTATGGAACTTTACTTAGTTCTGAAAGAGGGGCTGAACACCACTTAATTCTGAAAAAGGGTCTGGGACCTAAGGACCTGATCATTCTTCTGAAAGAGGGACAGAATGTTTACTGCAATTCTGAAAGAGGAGTGGGACCTGAAAGACTCAGAAAGAGGGATTGCCTGTAAAAATACAGATGAATTACTTGTAATCTTTGGATCTCATGTATAAACTTGCAGTCTGTTATTCAGCAAAGGATGGGTATACTCAGAGACATTTGTTGTGTGTGGTCCTTTGCAAGCAGCAAGTCCTGGAGTGCCACAACATACCATAGCCTGGCAGGAGCAAAGTAACAGCATTTTAAGAGGAATTCCTTGTGAATCAGAAATACTCCTAGACATGGGAAGTTCCCTAGGCCATGCACACACCCATTCTGAGAGCTACATCTGTGGGGGTTAGATGGTGATTGCACTCTTTGAGTTTGTCTCTGTAGTGCTATTTCCTTTCATTGGTGTCTTGCAATTTTCTCCCCTTGTATGATTTCTTTAATCCTAATTATGTCAATTACCTTCTCCACCATCCACACTGGTTTTAATCTTTTACATTTGTACTTTTTTGTAGGATACATAGACAATACTGAATGGGCAACTATGCACAACCAGCATGTTCTTCCGCA
The DNA here is from genome assembly GCA_016271365.2 of Neoceratodus forsteri. Lineage (NCBI taxonomy): Eukaryota > Metazoa > Chordata > Ceratodontiformes > Ceratodontidae > Neoceratodus > Neoceratodus forsteri. The sequence goes on along the minus strand of CM028132.1, from coordinate 960,545,102 downwards.
GAGGGGTTCTGATTCCATCTGACCTCGAGAGCGAAGCTTGAGAGGTCCGTGTGAATCAGAACCCTGATTTTTATAATGTATAGTTAAAAGAAACTGCAAACAGCTGCATCGTCAAGTCACTGAAGTCCCTGCCACTCCATCATGGTTACCTCTCTCACTGTCTGTTGTCCACTGTGTTAAATATGCGTGTAGTGGTTCTTTCACTTTCAAAACAAAACAGACCCATGCAGGGTTTTTTGTATTATACATTTATTGATTTTGCAAGTTGCAAAAAACTCACAATGCAGAGAGTACACAGGAGGATCACAAGCATACATCTAACATTTAGGTACATGCACTTAAAGAGGATTCACTTAGAACACCTCCTCATGAGTTACATCATTGGGAGAATACCCCTTAAAAGAACATCAGTCAAATACTAACATTTCCCAATGCATGCAGTCGAGGAAGGACAAAAGGGAACTGAAAATTGAATAAGACTTTCAAAACTATCAGTGACCAGTGCTCTAGCTTGATCAAAAACATTCTCCCAAAGCTTTACAATAAAGGATAGATAAAACTGCGAAGTTACACCAACCTCCTGGGAATAAGCTACATTCAAACATGTGCAAGGAAAGAGGCAGTAAAGGCATTCAGTAAATACAGTAAGTAATGGCAAAGAAACAATTACAGCTCCCCAAGAAACAAGCATGCTAAGCCCAACAACCATCCCTCCAAACGGCTTATACTAAATTCCAATATTATTCTAAACAAGGCAGTCTGGACCTGGAGGAGGTCCATCACAGCTTTGAAAATAAAAATTAATTGCAGTTAACAACAGACTATATGCCACTCTCATTTAGCTGAGGTAGCCGACCAGGACCTTAACACAATTCAGTCTACTATTGTCCATACAAGGCCATCCACATAGCTTCAACTAGGGAATGAATCAGAAGTCCAAGTCCCAGAATTACAGAGTAGTCTTACACAAGACGTCAACCCTCCTCCTCGGAATTTCCATCTGCTGTACCCTGATACTAATTCTTGCTCAGTACAACGCACCATTTCTTCAGCATCCTTGGAATTGGTGAACTGATACTGGTGGCCCTTCCATGTCACCCGGAGCTTGGCTGGGAGCAGTAACTGGTGCTCGACTTTTCATATTCAAAGATGGCTCCTGATCCCATCAAATTCTCTGCATCTCTGTCTGGTGCTATAAGAGAGGTCGAGGAAGAGCATTATGGTGTCCTCCCCATATTTCAGAGCACTCCTCCTCCAGGTTTCAGAATTCTACTGTACCACAGAAGCGTACAGTCACATTCCAAAACCTCTGAGCTGTGGAACAACAGCATTTTGAAAAGATGGAATTCTATATAGAACAATGCTTTACTATACACTATATGATTAAAGTGTATGGTGGAATGTTGTTCTGCTTGGAAATCCATACATAGAACAGGATTGTTGTGCTGCAGTAATTTCAGCAATATGTTGTTGTTCTTTAGTACTGATGTCACTACTGCAGCATAAAAACAAAGAATGCTGCCATACAGCTGCTTTTCTTTAGTCAATTGAGCTGGAAGCAAGTTTTTTATATTGAATTTACAGAAACATCTGCAGCTGCAGTTCATAGCTGCACTTTGAATAAGTAATTTGAGCTTGTCACCAGCCCTCATGTGACCTCCCAACCACCAGTTCACTAAAAGGAAGTGGAGTATCTGAAATGGGCATGGATGCCCATGCTGTATGAAAGATAATGTATGGGCATCCATACACAGACAAGCCTGTATCTTCATCCCCAGTTATGTTACATATATATATATATATATATATACTGTATATATATATATATATATATACAGTATATATTACAGTATATATATCGCTTTTTTCCCGATTGGTGCTCCAGGCAGGCAGGCTGTGGTCCTCTCTCAGAGGATCTCAAGCTGCCTTGTATTGGCTTCAGGGTTTCATTAAACCTGCTACCATGCCCCATTTTCTGTTTTGTCCCCATATTCCCGGAGCAGTGGTGAACACAGGCAAGCGTGCATACATTGAGGTGTGTGCGTACTCCTGGAATCCATGCTCCTTCCACACTCCCAGTGTAAGTCCTCAGATCTCCCTTGATCTGGCATCCAGCCTCCACTGGGTGTCAGTCAAGAGCAAGGTGTCTGGCCTCCCCTATCCAGGAGAGGAAAGCAGCCCAGCAGCCACTACAGTCCGCTCCCAGCCCCCCCCCCCCACACCAACCCCCGGCAGCCCAAGCTCGCCTCTGAACACGGGTCACCAGTGTGGCATGAGGTGTAGCATACAGTGCCTTAACCCTCAGCACCACCAAGCTAGCATTCATCTCCAGTTTTCAATGGTAACAGGGAAATGCTTCAGCTTCACTCTCAAGGTTCTTGGCAGCCATCAAAAAACTCTTAATGCAGAAACAGGACCATTGTTTATGGCTCTGAACATATTATCTTTTATGTAGAAAGCTGTCTAAAAGGAGATTTAGGATGCTACTGATGTTCACTGTGTAGAGGTTCCCTTGATATACTGCACCAGACAACAGTGTTTTGTAATATCCAACAACTGCCTACTTCACCTGGTCATACTAATTCTTTTCTCCAAGTCTATGCCTGGTTAATTGGGATTTGCCATGAAAAACATGCTTCTTTTGGACATTGCCTTTTAGGTTACTGTAACAGGGCGATCCTTGTCATGGGTGAGGTGCCCCGGTAGGGAGAAGAGGGTCCTTCTTTGGCCCCTGTAAAATTGCCTTATACTTATGTTAAAGTGCGGAGCAGGAATAAGAGAAAGCACTTTAGCAATTAACAATTAAAAATACAGAGATACAAAGTAAAAGTTAAGAAAAGATAAAGTGCATCTGTGCAGTAATAAATAAATAAAAAGAGACAGTAAAGTGCTATGGAGTATTTCAGAGATATATTGTATACAATCCATAGTGCTCTAGCGTTATATAAGATATTGGTATAAATTGCAGCATACCTAATGTGAGGAGTTTTACAAAACAAGCTGCTGTATGGCCCCAGGGAATGCCCAGATTAAGTTACAGCAAAACAACATTTCATTTTCCTTTGCTCACCACTCTGACAATGTATAATTAACCTGCTTATGATCAGGAATGTCCATAGCTGAACAGCATTTGCTCTTGGAGTGCTGCTGCTCAGAACCCACACACCCCCAAGTGTGTTACAGGTATCCTGGTTGCTGACTCTATGCTGTAGTAAAATAGCCAGCCAGCTGTAGGGAGTCAAGACATGCTCAGCCCTTGGGAAAAACTAAAAAAAAAGGTATAACCCCTCGGTGGCGCTATCCCTAGGGCTACTACCCCTGCCTGCGTGGCTAGTAGCAGATTAAGGGGCCTGAGTTCTGAAACAGGTGCCTCCACCCGGAGGTCAGGGTTGGTAGTGGTCTTGCTAACTTGAGCACAGCCCTCTGGGACACTGTATCCCCTCCTCTTTCCTTACTAGCAGATGGAACAATACACAATAATCACTTTCACAATACCTCTGATTCACCACAAAAGTACCCACACTGTTTGCACTTACCACCAGGGCTTTCCTCTGGCCCAGCCCTGGGGACCCCATGTAAAACAAGGTTATACACAGCAAATAACAGCAGTATGGTACTCTTGCACAAACTGGAATCACAGTCAGGGTAAATGCAAAAAAAGAGTTAGATCTGATTTATTTAAGGGGCTTGAACAAGGGAGGGGCGTAAGCAGGTTAATTTGCTTAAAGGCTCTATCAATCAACCAGATATGCATGCACTTCAGGGTCCATAAACAGTCACACACTCTGGGTACCCAGATGGAAAATGGTGGGCTAGCCAGGAACGTTGCATCTGGTTGGGGCCCTGTGATGGAAGAAAACAACATGCACAACACACACTATTTGTAATCTGGAGCTGGAGGGCTCAGTTTCTGAAAAGAAAACAACTAGACAATCGGATGACACACTTTTAGATTAGGCTGTTGTTGCAGGGAGCTACCCTGATAATTACTCACCATACCCAAGACTGGACACAGGCTGGATGAAAATCGAGACAGCAGGTGGTTAATTTGGAGTGCCAGGAGAAACAGGGCCCACACAATTCGCCGAGGCGTTGTTCCTGTTCAAGCGTAGAGCAAGGGGCTGATCCCCAGGCAGGTCTCTCGTCGGTGGCTTTCTCTGTGCAGTGGGGTAGTCTGGCAGGGCCAGTGTGGCATAGCCCAGGCTGATTGGAGATGATCGCAGATTCAGTCCAATTAGGCTGGATAAAGCTTCCAGCCGGCACAACACAGTTCACAGAGTGGGGAACCAAATCATGACCCACTTTCAATACACAGCACATCTACATGTAAGAAAATTCTACTGTACCAGGCAAACCACTCTCCGGTCATGATCACAAAGTCTCTGTACAAACCGGGGATTCTAAAGCAGCTGGAAATCCTGACAGGCCGATCGCATTCAGCAAATCTTTGGTCCTCTTCAGGTTAAAGCCTGGCCACAGTCCAGTGGCTTAAATAGTCGTCTCAACTCAGATTCAGTCCGAATAAACTCTATGTTCCCTCTCAGGGACAGCAGGCAGACAGGCAGGCCAAACCTCAGCCCTTTCACAGTTCTCTCATGCAAAACTACACAGAACTGCTGCTCAAAAATCAATTGAGCTGTTACTTCTTCACTTCTCAGTTCAAAACTGAAACTAGCTGCAGCAACCTAAGAAATTCCCCAAGATCCAAAAGGTTCGATGGGCTGATCCCCCTGTCAGTCACAACAAAGGCTCCCCCTTCAGGTGCAAAAAGGTGCAAAAAGCCCAAAACTACAATTCCTACAGATTTTGACTCCAAACAGCTCCTGTAGTCTGGTTCCATTTTAGGTCCCACCAGTACTGATTGGTCCAATTCGCAGTCCAGGACCAGGATAGTGGAGATAAACAAAACAGTCCTTGCTGCAAAGAAGGCAGGTTAGACAAACTACATTATTATTATCACTCTAAATGATTTTCAGCAAATAGTTACATCTTTCAACAGAGCTCCCTCTCAGATTACTTGTGACTGCAATCCAGGCAGCTCTTAAAGAGACAGTACACAGAGGCTGTACAGGCACTCTCTAGCAATCACATTTAAACTGCTAAAACGCAGGACACCAGCCTGGCAGTGAGCGTTTAGGCAAGCTCGAGGAAGACTTTTATGGAACCCCCATTTGTAAGGGGGTTACACCGGCATGTTTATATTAAGGGCCCCTTGTTTCTATTTTGTCTCTAAAAGCAACTATTTTAACTCATTCGCTCCTGGTGGCCATTTTGGATCCATTCCAGCAAGAAAAAGGATTGTACTGTAAAGTCAGAAAACAAGGGCTTTACATAAAGAGTTAACAAATTGAACAAACAAAAGGGAAGTAAACCGAGCAGGCAGCCTGTTGCTCTGCTGAAAAGCTCTGCATTTAAAAGAGACAGAAGCATCCCTGTACAATAATGTATAATGTGACAGCCCTAAAGGTGAATAAAGGGTTGCAAGGTAAATAAAATAAACCTGTTGCTGTTGTCCCCACACCAAACAGTTGAAACAAAGTGGGAAGAATGAAACATGAAATGAATCAGTCTACTTTGATAAAAGAGTCTGAGGACATTGTATTTGTTCAGAAGGTATGTCTCTTTCTGTATAAAACCCTGTAAGGAATAAAAATACAGGGTTATTCATTACTGTTAAAAATGCCTAACCTTCTACTGTGGACTGACCTGTTTGCAGGAAGGCTCAAATGGTGTGACTGAAGGTGGTAGCCTGTGACATCGGTGCGTGACCTAAGGCGCCAATCCGAAATGACGACGCAAGGTGGGTGAAAGCCCAAATGGCGATGGGGGCTGTGTGACTGGATGTGGTGGGGTGGGCGACTGCAGCGACACGATGTCACTATATGTACATGGGAGGGAAGTGAGCACAGCAAGTGTGGCCTGGGAGTGGGGCAGAGGAGATGTAGGGGCTGGCGCTGCGGTCAACTGCTGAGCTACACAGTGGCATCGGGGGTTGGCCTCTGCTTGTGGCATGTGGGGTATCGGGTTCGGGTCTGGGTCCAGGCGCTACTGCATTTTTGTTGTGCCCAGCCCGAAACTTATTTTTTTATTTGTTTTTGTTTTTTGCTTTTGCCCCCCAACATGCAGTGCTCTGGAGTTGAGAATCCTTTAGTAGGAGGGTGTGGGGGGCAAAGCGCCCCACATGGGGGGTGTGGGGAGTACAGCCCCCCACAGAAAGCAATAGAACCAAGTCCCTGGCACCATTGTTCCATGCACCAAGGATGTTAGGGTGGCAAAATTGTTTTCGCCGCCCTGACGTTGCGATAATGTGGGTCGCCATTCAGCACTCCCCATTTTCACATAGAACCGTGAAGACTATAGGGAAGCAATGGTCCCTAGTGGCCTTTGTTTATAGCAGACTGTGTGCTAGTTATTTTTCCCCAGAGGGAGAAGCCTATAGTAATTACAGCCAATTATGTATATAAGGGCATTTTTCTAACCTGGAATATGGGAAAGGATGCTACTGTTAAATCAGAATGCATACTTCTAACAACAAGGCTTAGAAGCAACCTTTTTGCTGGCTCGGTGGTGCTAGGGGCCGAGGTGCTGGACGCCATACCTCATGCCATGCCAGTGACCCATGTTCGTAAATGAGCATCGGTCATCGGGGGTCAGCAAGGGAGGAGAAGGATTGAGCGTCCGAGGACTGCTCTCCTTCTCCAAGGTAGGGGGGACACCAGCTCTCGGTGTATGACTGGCCCCTAGCAGAGGCTGGGGACTAGCGCACCGAAGCTCAAGAAGAGCATTAGATGCAGCAGATGCTTGGAGAAGCATGTACAGTATCGTGCATGCTCACTCCTTGGCATCATTGCACACTGCATCTCAGGGGGAAAAAACGGAGGAAAAACATAAGGCACTGACAGGCAGAATGACCAGATCCCTGCAGGTGCCACCTTAGCGATGGGCAGTAAGCCTCGGTTCTGGATTCATGAAAAAGGGCGGAGGGGGTCCCACCACCCTGCCATGGGGGGCATAGCCATGGGGACACACCAAGAGGTAAGCTGCAAGCTGGGGACGAGGCTGGGTGGATCAGAGAGGCTAGTCAACAGTGCCTGGGGAGAAAAATAAGAGTAGCTACAGAAAAAAAAAGCAACCTTTTTTTTTGTATAGGTGCAGGTTGTGGGCCTTGGAACCTATGAATATATTATGTATGAAATAAATTGATGTCACACGACAGTGAGGTCATCAGTAAAATCATATAAAAGCCTGCCACTAGAGGCAGAGAGTTAGATAGGGTGTCAGTGGAGAGATGACTGTGCGAGGTGTAAGACCTCTGATTCAAGAGCGTGTGTTTGCACTTAATGGAGCTATATGTGTGTCAGTGGGCACAACAGTGACTTCTGACTTGAAAACTGCTGAACTAATTAATACATTTCTTGAATTCTGTTCAACTACTGATCATTTTATGAAAGGAAAATAAAATGATAAATGCCACCTGGCATTTTTTATGCACTTGAGCTGTGGTCTGCCTGAAGTTATTATCCTGAAATCCCTACCCCGCTACAGTTACCTTGTGAAGATTAATGTCCTGGTTCTCCTTCTGGTTTTGTGGTATATAGCATAAGCTGATGTTTAACTGCTGCTAAGGTGGCATCAGTCAGTTTAAGAGTCATCTGTTACGGGGAAGAATTCAGAGGAAAGCTGCCTGTGCCAGACCTGTGAGGGAGGTCCTCTTGTCTAAGTCCTCTCATGCTGCCCTTGATCCACTCTATGTTTCTGTGAAGTGGCAGTGGTCATTGGAATGTATCCAGCTTTCTAGTGTCTGCTCAGCTGTGCTTGCGATTAGTTTGGACCTTGTTCTTTTGGAGTCTGCCAGGACTGCTGCTTCAACTATGGACTGTCTATTTACCATGAGATTGTAATTTGCTGTTCTCTTATGTCATCATGTATCACCGGTGATGTACAGCATATTTCTTGACTCGAGTTATGTAATGCTAAAGTTCTTCCTAACTTTTCTGCTTTAGTTATGGGGGAACATCTGCCATTTTGCTGCTTTGGAACACTGCTCTAGTAGAATGGGAACAAAGTTCTAACTTTGATATTGACACTATTTGAAACCGTCATTGCACTGTCCTTTGCCAAGAACTATAATGTACATACAAACATATGAACATATGAAACTGCCAGCAAAAAAGGCCATTTGGTCTATTAAGTCTGCTTGATTTTGCAGCTAGCACCCCTACCTGCAGCTGCCCTCCCGCCCTACCCTCCCATGACCCTCCTTTGCCCCTATCCCAGCCCCACTTGAAGCATCCCACTGTTTTACAGGCCACCACCTCTGCTGGTAGTGTGTTCCCACTCTGCTACCACCCTTTCATAAAGAAATGCCTCCTTGTTTCCCCTTGAACCTTCCACCCACCAATCCCATGTCATGACCCAAGTGTCTCCCACCCACCCCTTGAACAGTCCCTCTATGCCTGTCCTGTTTATTCCTCTCATGTACTTAAAGGTCTCAGTCTTATCCCCCCGTCCCACCTCTCCTCCAGAGAGTACATATTCAACTCCCTCAATTTAACCTCATATGGTAACTCCCCCAGACCCAGGATCATCTTTTTTGTTCTGTGTTGCACCCCTTCCAGCAATCTAATGTCCCTCTTTAGGTAAGGGCACCAAAACTGAATGCAGTACTCCAGGTGGGGTCTGACCAGTGACCTGTATAACGGAGGAATCACCTCCCTGCTCCTAGAGGTTATACCCCTTGCAATACAACCCAGCATCTTCTTGGTCACTGCTGCTGCTTTCCTATCTTGTGCTGAGTTATTCATTGCTCCCATAATGAGCACCCCTAGATCTTTCTCCTCCTCAGTCACAGCTAGCTGCACCCCCCACCCCTAGATGGCAGCTCCTCTTTGGATTCTTTTCCCCAAAATGCAGCACCTTGCATTTTTTGGCATTGAAACCAAGTTGCCAAGTGTCAGACCAAGTCTCCAGCCTTGTAGATCTTCCTGCAATCCCTGCCACCCCCCTTGGTCATCCACCACTGCTCCCATCTTGGTGGCATCTGCAGATAGACTGATCTTGTTAATTATGCCTACCGAGACATCTGCAATAAATACCCCAAATAACACCGGCCCCAGCAATGACCCCTGTGGGACCCCGCTCATCACTGCCCCTGGGGATGATAATTCTCCTCCCACCACTACACTCTGCTGCCATCCCTGCAGCCAGTTCTCCACCCATCCCACCAATTTTGGCCCTGTGCCCCTTAGCTTGCATGCTAGTCTTCCATGTGGCAATGAGTCGAATGCCTTACTGAAGTCCAGGTATGGGACATCCACTGCATGCCCTTTGTCCATTTCCCTAGTTACCCAGTCATAGTAGTCCACTAGGTTGGTCTGGCAGGATCTGCCCTTGACAAAGCCATGCTGCCAACTGTCCTGCACCCCACTGACATCCAGCAGGGTCTCCAGCCTCACCTTCTGGATTGTTTCCATTAGTTTCCCCACTATGGATGTGAGACTTACTGGTCTACAGTTCTCTGGTTCATCTTTGGGACCATTCTTATGGAGTGGAACCACATGAGCCATCCTCCAGTCCTGAGGTACACATCCTGAGTCCAGAGAGGCATTAAATAGGCCTGCCAATGGGTCTGCCTGGACCTCTGCCAACTCATTCAGTACCCTGGGGTGTATGCCATCTAGTCCCAGTGTCTTGTCCACCGTCAGTGCCCTTAAAATCCCTATCACTCTAACTTCTGTGATTTCCCCATCCATCACCCCCTCCCCCTCTGACCCTATCCTCCCCCCAACCTTAGGTATTCTCCCCCTTTTCTCTTTAGTAAAAACCAAGCAGAATTAGTTGTTAAGTGCTTCTGCCTTTTTGGCCCGTTTTTCCACCCATTCCCCCTCCTTCTTAATCCTTACTAGTTGGTCCTTACAACCCCTTTTCTCCCTGATGTACCTGAAAAAGTCTTTTCCCCCTCTTTAATTCCGTTCGCCAGCCTGAGCTCCCTTGACGCCTTTGCTGCCCTTACTTCCCTGGTCACCTCCTTTGTTTCCTTCAGGTACTCCTTCCTGTGCTCCCCTCCCAGTTCTCCTGTATCTCCTATAGGTGACTCTTTCCCTTCTCACCCTGTCTATGACACCCTTGCTCATCCAGCTAGGTTTGTTTGCCCTAGCCTTTTTACTTTGGGCCTTGCTGCAGGAATTTGTTGCCTCCACTATCCCTAGCTTAATGAGGTTCCACCTCTGATTCGTGTCCATATTAGGTTGAATTCTGTCCAGGAACCCTTGCACCATTTCACCCATCTTTTTGAAGTCAGCCTTTCTAAAGTCAAGCACCTTTGTGCCAGATGCCCCCCCTCTCCCTGCCCAGCTGCAACTGGAAACCATACTGTCCGGTGGTTGCTCCCTCCCAGTGGTTCCTCCACTCTCAGATCCCTTGTCCACTCCCCGTTAGACAGTACAAGGTCAAGGGGATTCCCTTCCCTAGTTGGTTCGCTGACCAACTACATCAGGAAGTTATTCTGGAAGGCGTCTAGCATTATCTGTTCCATTCTACCCTTGGTGGCAGGTGTCCCCCACTCCTGGCAGGTTGAAGTCACCTACAAGCACCACCTCATCCTTCTCACAGTTCCTCTGGATCTGTTCCACCAATACTTTATCTGTCTTTCCTGATTGGGAGGGCAGCCTGTACACCACCCTCTACCGTAGTGTCCTATTTTTTATATCTTGGATTTGCATCCAAAGAGCCTCTGTATCTCCCTCCTCCCCCTCTTACCTAATGCACTTTAGCCCCCTCCCTCACATAGAGCACTACCCCCCTCTTTTCCCCTTAACTCTATCCTTACAGAATATTCTGTAACCTGGAAATGCCAGGTCCCAGTCATGGTTTTGGGTGGCCCATGTCTCGGTGATGGCTGCCATGTCCACCCCTCCCTCCACCATAAGATCCTGTAGTTCTGCACTGTTATTCCCCAGGCTTCTAGCCTTTAAAGACACCACCCTCAATCCCCTTTCTTTCTTTCTTCCTCCCTCCTTTCTCCTCTCCCTTTATGGGCCTCCCTGTATTGTTTGCTCCTCGCCTTATCTCACTGTTATGGAGGGTAAGCTCATATGGTTTCCCATCCCTAGGCCTCCAATCACCTCGATGCCTTCTGCCACCCCCCTCTTAGTTTTAATTCTCCTCAATATACTCCTCAAGCTTTTGCTTCAGTACTTTCTTCCCCTCTTCATTTAAGTGCAGTCTATTTTTAGTGTATAGACTGCTGTCCTCCCAGGTCACCCCCCCCCCCATCCTTCTACCAGCCCATACCCTTTTTCCAAGCACCAGGTTACCAACCATTCATTAAACTCCTGAATCCTCAGTTTTCTTGCTGTACTTGCCCTTGGGACTGGAAGTACCTCCAAGAAGGTAACTGATCTTCCTGCCCCCTCACAAACTGGACCTAAATCCTCAAACATTTTCTTCACCTCATCTACCATCCAATCAGCCAGGTCATTCGTCCCCATGTGCAGAATTAGATGTGATTTTTCCCTGCCTTTTGTGGCATATTTTAGTACTTGATTGCCCCACCCTTTCCACCTTCACTCCTAGCATGGCTTCCACCCAGACCCAACTATGCCTCTCTATTGCTACCCTACCTGATCCCTCTCAGTATTGAGTCCCCTAACACTAAGATTCCACCCCTTTCTCCCTTGTCACCCCCCCATCCTCCCTTCCCCTCCCTGTCCTAACTCCTTCTTCCTCCTGAACACTGTTCTCCCCTTTTGTTGCTGTTATACTACTCTCATCAGTACTCCCTCCTGTGCTCATTCTATCTTGACACACATTAGATTATTTTCCCTTCTCACCCCCCCTTTTTCATGACTCGACAATGCTTTTCGTGACTCCATTTTCATTCAAATGAAAAAGAATCTCTTGATATGATCTATTTCTCTCTATTACCTGGACTGTTCTTCCGCAGCACCTTCTCCCCCATCCATCATTCCCATCAATGGCCAATACCTGTTTGAGCCTATTGTATGCCTATGTGCAGTAACTCTGGCCCCATTCCTTTTGGTCCCCTATCTCCTGTACTTGAATCTCCCCCTTTTGTCCCCACTGTGGATTGTTCTCTCCAGCTCCAGTCCCTACCCCTGTCCCTTCTTCTGTTTACCTGGTTACAGTCTGTGCTTCCCATTTCCTCTTCTCTTTCTGTCCAAGACATTTCCATCTTTAACATTAAAATCTCATCCTCCAGCCTCCCTAGCCTTTGACAAACTGGGCACTCCCCCAGCCTCCATAGGGAGCCAATGAATATGGCTGCTCCACAATTATTACACCCCACGGTCCTCCCTCTTCCGTATCCACTACTCCCCTCCTGCCACCAATCCCCCCTCCCTTATGCTGCCACTGTCCCTCCCACTGGTGCATCACCCTTCCCTGTCCTTTCCACCAACTTCCACAAACATTTTCCCCATCCATTCTCTCCCTCTCCTCTGTGTCCCCCCTTCCCCACTCTCTGCCCACAGCTATTCTACCTATGTTGGCCCTCCAGGTGACCTGCTGCCCCCTGGCCCACCTACATTTCCACTCTCCCCAACCACGCCACAAGTTGCCATACCCCCTCTAGTTCATCCTTCCCTGTCCTGCTCCATTTTCTGTCTGTGATGCTGCCCTAGTCCTCTTTATTATTACAATGGTATAAGAGTCACAGTTATTACTCTGACTTGTCCCCACCTCCAGAGTAGCAGTAGTTCTGCCATGGCCCCAAACAATTAGCACCCTTCCCCTCAAGCGACAGGGCTAGGGAAAAAAAAAACAGCCCCTGCACTCTAAAGTTAATGACTTAAAAAAAACCTCAAGATAAGCAGAACTGTAGTTCAAGTGAAATCATCAGTATAAAATAAATAAAACAAGTAATGATCATGTTCTGCACTGAAATGAATCTGATTTCTACCTTCAGAGATAATCAGCTACACCAGCAAAACTCTCTAGAAACACTCAACTGCACCACAAAATCCCCCAGACAGGTACCTTTCCAAATGAAGCCAGGAAAGCAACCTGGTACAAATTGAAATCTACATTAAGCTGGAAAAGAAACAACAGTAATAAAATCACATTCACTTTCCTGAAATGAGACTGATTCCATGCCCCTTCTAACACTTTATGAGACTCCAATGGTAGATAGCTGCAGCAGTGGTGTTCTAGTTCTTTAGTCCCAGTAACAGAGTAGTAAAGTTCTAGCAGCACTTCCTTCCTTTTACTGCTGTCTGCCAAAAGCTATCTAGGGAAGTTTTAAATGCAGACACCTGGCTTCCTGCTGCCTAAGCCACACGCCCTAATTTATAGCTGTCCTCTACACCTAGCTAACAGCACAAATAACAGTTCCCTTCCCCCAACTCAGACAAGCACACTAACTCTTGTTTTTTGTTTCTTTCTTACCCTAATTGAAGGTCCCAGTAGTAGAGTTCTAGTTCTTTAGTCCCAGTAGTAGAGCAGTATCACTCTAGCAGCACCTCCTTCCTCTTGCTGCTTTCTGCCAAAAGCTAACTAGCATGTATATGTTTAATTACTTATCGCCAGTCTATACTGCTGTTTAGATGGGTTGTTTTGATGCGGTTCCAGTTGCCCCGTAAAGATCCTTGGCTTTGTCTCACCCTTTGGCAGGGCCTGAAGCTCACTCTACATTCAGGCAGCACCAATAGGTTCTGTTCCTTGTGTGTGGTACAGAGGATTTAGGTGTTAAATGGTCTGTGCCCAGGTGGGACTGACCTATCCTTTTGCATGCAAGTGGGCATGGTGAAGTCATACTAATCCGATTCCTGTTTTATAGTGGCACGGTAGCACCACTATAGTTTGGGTTGAGTAGGTTGTTTAATGTTAAACCCCAAATTTTTCACTTTAATAACTTCACAACCATTCACAGGATTTGCAGGAAATTTTGCATGTGCGGTCTCGTGGGGTAGATCTCTTACCATTCCTACTTTTGTTGCAGTCAGATTGCGGATTTCAAGATGCATATAGCGAAGAAACATAACAAAATTGCCTTTTGTTTGTCATCATGCTGCGCCAAAACTGGAATTTTGATCTGAAACTTTTAGGGTAGAAAGGGCTTGCCCCACAAATGTGCCTTTTGCTGTTTTAGTGAAAAAAATATTAATCCATTCCAAAATTATTAAATTTTTAAATTTAAGTTTCTGTCAATGGGAAATACAATCTTTTGGATAGCGTCCTGGAACAAAAAAATAATTTGCTCAAACAAAAAGGGTCCTTTTTTATTTGGAGCCAATTCTTTTTCATGAGGAAAAAATCCTTTTTCGTTTGCTGCCATCTTGTTTTCCGTTTAAAAAAAATGTGAAAACCCACAAAAATGGCATTCTGGTGAGACACCAATACATGTATCAACCTCTTCCAGGCTTCATTAGCTGGATTTTGCAGTTATTGGGTGTCAAAATGACCGGGGTGTATTTTTTTTTTTATCATTTTAAATCCTTTTTCATGACTCGCCAATGCTTTTCGTGACTCCTTTATCATTCAAATGAAAAAAAATCTCTTGATATGACGAAGGATTTGGGATTTGGTTTTTTTTCAGGGTTTTTTCATTCATCTTTTTTTGTTCAAATGAAAAAGGATCTTTTGTCATGAAAAAGGATTTTAGACTTAGGTTTATTTTTTTTTCCAATCCTTTTTAAGTAACAAGGGATCCTTTTTCATTTGATATTTTTGCTTAAACAAAACAGATTCGCTTGACATGAAAAATGATTTCAGATTTAGTTTTTTTGCTGCTTCTTTTTCATGACAGGGTCTTTTTTTTTGTTGTTGTTCAAATGGAAAATGATTCTTTCTCACTGAAAAGGATTTTGGACTTAGTTTTTTGCTGATTCTTTTTTCATTTTAAGATATCCTTTTTCCCTTTCCTTTTTTCATAAGGAAAAGGATTTCTTCAAATAAAAAAAGCTTTTTCCATACCATCCCTATTATTCTGTTCATTTTTACTGGTGTCTAGTAGCACACCAACCACCATTGCAGTCCCCCTAATTTTATACATTTTCTGTGGTGTCTAGTGGCACCTCCCATCTTTTGATTGCCTTCCCCATATATTTATATAGTTAATATTTTATATATTTAGATTTTTCCCTGGTGTCTAGTGGCACCCCCCACTTTCCAACTGCCATCCCCATAGTTCTCTTATTTACCCTGGTGTCCAGTGGTGCCGCTCACTGCCCTATTGCCACCCACATAATTTTTTTTTGTTTTCCCCTGGTGTCCAGTGGCACCCCACCCTCCGATTGCCATCCCCTATTTTTATACATTTTCCCAGAGTTCAGTGGCACCCCCAGCCCCAATCCCCTATCCTGTATTGTACTACCTTTCATAAAGAAAACCTTCCTTCGAAGTCTTTTTTCATGGAAAAAATAGTCCCTCACCAATCTGCCCCCTACCCTAACCTCCCACTTAGCACCCATCACCCTTCACTCCACCCCACCCTGCCACACACCCTCAGTTACCTGTACAGATCCCAGAGTGAAGGTCCACTGTCCCACTGAAGACATGTCTTGCTGCTGGAACTGCCACCTGCTATATGAGAAACTAAGGTAAGTGCAGTTTAATGTATTTCAATTGGGTTTTCAACTTTGGTGCACAACTTCATCATTTATGCATACTCTGACCCTAAATTTTCAACTTTGCCTTTTTGAGACCCCACCTATTATTGTTAGTATTGGTCAAGGATTGTAAAAAATCTATTAGGGTTACAAAAAGAAGCTATGAGGAAAATCTCGCATCTAGTATATCAGGAAATCATAGAGCATTTTACAAACATATTAATAATAAAAAAAGGTAAACAGATACTATGACTGATCACTGAGGGAGGAATAGTCACTAAGGAGGGTAAGCAGTTAGTAGAAGCATTTAATAGTTATTTCAAGAGCATGTACCAACCTTAATGTGATGTCAATGTACACATACAAGCAGGGTGTACCTTACAAATGAAAATTTCAAAGGAGGAAGTAAAAAAGAAGCTATTGAAACCCCTCAGCCAGGGTGAGAATAAATGGGGCAATATCTTAATCATTCCAGATCAGGAGAGGCACAAGACAGGGTTGTCCACTTTCCCCTTTATTATTTGCCCTTAGTATGGAACCATTAGCAGAGGCATTCCGTTCCCATAAAAATATTTTGGGTATTGAAGTCGGGGGGTTGATAACCGTATATCCTTATATGCGGATGACACCTTACTATATTTAAAAAAGCCAGATTCCTCACTCCCAACGGCCATGGATCTACTCAAAGAATTTGGGGCCATTTCGGGTTTCAAAATTAACTAATCTAAATCTGAAATATTGGCGTTGGGCACAGAAATCTCAGGATGGGTGAAAACTCTGACTAATTTAAAGTGGTGCACTTGCAAGTTTAGATACCTGAGGGTATAAATCCCAAGGAATCTAAACAAGTTATTTCAAAGTAATTATTTGCCACTTTTGAATGAGGTGAAAAAAGACTGTGAACGATGGACAGCTCTTCCTCTTTCAATCACTCGAAGGGTGGAATCAGTCAGAATGAATATTCTTCCGAGGCTGATTTTTCTATTCGAGGCTTTATATCTGACCCCTCCAAAGAGCTTCTGGCAGGAGTCCCAAAAGGTGATAAGCAGATTTATCTGGGCGGGAAGGAAACCCAGACTCAGCTGGGCTCTTATGAAACTTCCGAAAGGACAAGGGGCCTGGAGTCCCAGATTTTAAGTGGTACCATAGGGCAGTTCAATTGCAACATTTAGGGACATATATCACACCTAAGGAAGGGCAGAGCTGGGTCAAAATGGATACACAGCTGCTAAAGCTGTTCACGGTCACTTCCATCTTATTTAATAGGATTACCCCCAGGACAATACAAGCACTGAGAAACCCGGGATTTAAGACTACAGTGGCCCTATGGCCTCAGACCATTAGGGCATTGAAAATTCAGCCTTGGGTCCTAAAACAAGGGAGAATTGTGGAGAGTGTAGATTTTCTTCCGGGAAGAGAGAACCCACTCTTCAGGTGCTAGCAGAGGTCCGGATTAGGGAGGTTTTCACAGCTTTTCGAGGGAGAGACGGTTAAGGGTTTTGCCCAATTGTGGCAGGAGTTTGGCCTTCCCTCCTCAGATTTCTATGGGTACTTACAGGTGCGACATTATATACTGGGGGTAGAGAAGGATGCAGGGGGTTGAAGACAACTTGGCCTACTCTTCTACTGGAACAGCTGGGTGGCCTTTTCGCTGGGTTGGCACCCCAAAGTCACCTAATTTCCAAACTATACAAGGCTGGAGTTCCGAAGGGTCTGGAACCTAGATTGCGATTACAAATAAAGTGGGAAAAGGGTCTTGGATTGGAGAGAGGGGCTGATGCTCCGAGATGGGATATGATATGGACGATGGTGTACAGAACCACTGTCTCACCCTCGTGGAGAGAGTTCCGATGGCAAGTGTTGGTGAGATTCTTCAGAACACCGGAGATAACTATGCATTTTGCCCAGACCTTCTCTGATAGGTGCTGGAGGGAGTGTGGGCAACTGGGCACATATGAACATACCTTCTGGAGTTGTCCTAAAATTAAAAGTTTTTGGAGTCAGGTGGCTCGAGATATGGGGCAAATATTCCAAATAGACATTCCAGAGAAGGCCTGGTATCTGGTGCTGGGGGAGCCTCCTCCTGGTCTCAAGGGTCCTAAGGCACAATATTTGTTCCCCATCCTCGTGGCAGTGGCCCAAAAAGCAATCATGAGGTTATGGTTAAATGGGGTCCCTCCAGGAGACCAATGGCTGGAAAGCTGTTACCAGATTAAGAGAATGGAGAGGCTTACTGCTAGCCTAAATTCAAGGACTGAGCAATTTAAATCTCGCTGGTTTCCCTTTTTTGAGTTCTGGGGAGCAAGAGAAGGGATAGACACTATGGAGGTCCTGGCTAATGAAATGCTAGATTGACCTGAGAGAATCTAGAGAGGGTAGTGTCAGGGTCAAAAGGACATAAATCATGATGAAGAGGTGGGGACACAGCCCTGGAAGATAATACATAACCACCACCATGGGCAGGGAGAGGGGGGAGGGAGGGAGGATAGAATTAGATTAGTAGTAGTGGTTTATTCTTTCAAAGAGGGAGGGGGAGGAGGGGAAGGGGGTGGGGGTGTGGGGGAGGGTTTTTTCCCCCCTTTCTTCTAGGGTGCTATCTCTTTGAGCTGGTTCTTTATTCTGTGAGTTGGCAGTACAAGGATGGATGGATGGATTAAGGGAGTGTATAGTTGGAGAGGGTAAATGGGTGTTAAATTAACTAGGATTCCTACCCCCAATGATGAAAGGAGATAGTCAGATGATATTCAAGGTTAATAACATAATTAAGTACAAGACCTTTATAAGGAGAGGGATACGAGTGAAAGGTTGTGTTCTGTATGACTGTACTATCTATTCTTTTTATTGTTTAGATAACTCTTTATTTTGTAATTTTATTTGGGCTTTTTAATGTAAAAATGGAATAACAATAAAAATTGCAATTTCAAAAAAAAAAAAGAAGTTATTGAATATCAACACAACAAAATTGCCAGAACTGGATGGGCTCCATCCATTAATGCTCTATTACTCGGCTGATGACTTATCAGGACCCTTAGCTGACATATTTACTACATCAGTATGGAAGTGGAAGTAATTACTGCATGGAGAGAGGTGACAGTAATACCAATATACAAAAAAGGTTCTAAGTCTGAAGTAAAAAAATACAGGCTTATTAGCCTTACCTCCTTTGGGGGTGAAATAATGAAGGAGTTTGTCTTGGATGAAATAAACATATTATGATAAAGATTTGGAAGACTTAAACTAACATTGCTTTACAAGTGGAAGGTCATGTAATACTAGTATTTTACACTTTTTCAAACCTGTGAGCAATGGCCTGGATGAAGGCCTACTGTTGATGTGCTATTCTTTGACTTCTCCAAGGTGTTTAACAGTGTATCCCATGATATTTTAATTGAAGAACTTCAGAGTATGAATCTACCAAGTAATACAATAAGCTGGGTGAATTCTCAGCTTTCTGACAGAATACAGAGGGTCAGTGTAGCGGATCACTTGTCCTCATAGTCTCAGGTGATGAGTTGAGTTCCTCAGGAATCAGTACTGGGACCTACACTCTTCAGGTTATTTATTTCTACACTACAAACTTCAACTAACTGTTGGCATACTAAGTTTGTGAATGACATGAAAACTGGAGCAATTGTGGGGGGTGAGGAGGTGGTAGGGTTGCTGCAAGATGAGATAGACAAAATCACACAATGGAGGAAGAAGCACAAACTGAACTTTAATCTAGACAAGTGCAAAATTATGCATCTTGGTTCTCGTAATAAGGAGGCAGAATATTATATGTATGAGCAGGAAATTAAAAAAACAATAGTAAAAGGATCAGGGTGTGATCACGTCAAACAAAATAACATCTGATAGCAATTGCAAAGAAGTGGTCAGAAAGGTGAACAGGATAATGGGCACTATTTTTCATAACATTGTCAGCAGAGATACTAAGGTGATATGCCCCTTTATGGTTCAATGGTATGTCTGCACCTTGAGTACTGTGTTCAGTACTGGGCACCATGGACTATTAAGAATATTAAACTATTAGAGGGAGAAGGGCAACTAAGAGGGTCAAAAAGCTTACTACAAAATCATATGGGCAAAGGCTTGTTCATTTAAACCTATTCTCACTGGAGTATAGGCAGCTAAGGGAGGACCTCTGCAGGTTCACAGAGCCACTAAAAACAAGGTACTATTTGAATATCTTGGATTAGAATTAAAAACTACAGAAAGAGACAGCAATGGTCACAGTTTACAACTAAAGGATTCCTCTGTACAGACCCACAATGAGAGGAAATTGGTTTTCTCAGAGAGTGGTGAAAGTTTGGAATCAATTGCCAAACAACATTGTGACTAGCAACACAATGGAATCCTTCAAGAATGCACTGGATGCTTATATGAGGGATAGAAAGTTTTATTATCCCGACTGAATTGTGAGTCACATGGCCCATGGCTACAGACTTGTACACTACTATAAAACTATGAAACCTCATAAAAAAATGTTGGTTGAATTACAAAAATCAGAGTCGAAAGGTGATTTTGCGGTTGGTTAGCAAAATCACATTTTGGCTGGGGTTTAAACATTTTCACCACCCTTGTTCAGGACCATCTTGAAAATGAGCCTGCTCAATGATGTAACTGCCTGGTTAAATAAAGTTTGATTGATTGATTGTTCATGACTGGGGTCATAAGAAGGGTAAGTAGTAGACCAGGGAGGGGCCTGTGGACATGGTCTACCTACTTTAGCAAGGCATTTGACACAGTTCCACACAAAAGATTAATAAACAAATTAGAAAGCCTTGAAGTGGGTCCCAGGGTGGTAGCCTGGGTAAAAAAATTGGTTGGACAACAGGACATAGAGGATAATAGTAAACGGAGTCCACTCTGAAGAAAGGGGGTTACTAGCAGAGTACTGCAAGGTTCAGTACTGGGTCCGGTCCTTTATAATGTCTTTATAGGTGACATTGCAGAGGGACTGGAAGGAAAAGTATGCCTCTTTGCAGACAACACAAAGATCTGCAACAGGGTTGATACACAAGGTGGGGTGAAAAGGATGAGAAGGGATTTAGCAATGTTGGAGGAATTATCAAACGTATGGCAGCTTAGATTCAATGAAAACAACTGCAAAGTAATGCACCTGGGAAACAAAACCCCAGGGAAAGAGTACAGAATGGGGGGAGGTATTAACAACAACACAAATTAAAAGGGACCTGAGGATCGTCATATCAGATGATCTAAAGGTAAGCAAGCAATGTGAGAAGGCAGTAAGGAGAGTGGGGGGGGGATACTAGGATGTATAGGGAGAGTCATCACCAGTAGAAAACAAGAAGCTGTTATCCCTCTGTACAATCAGTTGGTGAGATCCCATCTGGAGTTCTGGAGACCCCATCTGCGCAAGGACATATACAGGATGGAGGCAGTCTAGAGGAGGGCAACTAAAATGGTGCAGGGTCAGCAACAGAAGCTATATGAAGAGAGACTAAAGGAGCTTAATATGTATAACCTTAAGGAAAGGAGGGAGAGGGGAGACATTATAGAAACTTTCAAGTACCTCAAGGGAAGCAACAAAGTCCAAGAGGATAGCATCTTTCAGAAAAAGAGATGTGCATGAACAAAGGGACACAATTTGAAGATAGAGGGGGGACGACTCAGGGGCAATGTGAGGAAGTATTTTTTCACAGACAGAGTAGACAACGATGGGATGGCCTTCCTGAGGAGGTCATGGGGTCAACAACAGTGGGGGAATTCAAGACTGCATAGGACAGACATAAGGCAATTCTGGTGGGGGATAGGAAGAAGTAGGCTGTTGTTTAACTAGGATTGGCAGCTTATCCATTAGATAGGGAAATGGGCAGACTCTGTGTGCCAAGCGGTCCTTGTCTGCTGTCAAAATCTATGTTTCTATGTTGAAAATTTGGGGTAAAAATATGTAAAAATGCCAAAGTTATGCACATCTGTTGACATTTTGCTACGCTCGAGCATAACTTGGGCAGTTTTAAATATGTTGACACCAGATTTGCAACATATTGTAGCAATTTTTTTACACCACCTTATGAACATGACCACTGCCATTTTTCAAATCCTGGCCAAGCTGTCTTTTCATGTGTGTGGCATGGAATGATGATGCAGTGGCGCACAGTCACATTTTAGTGGGGATTTGGAAAGTTTCAGTATAGCATACTGTACATGTGGTGGGGTAATAAAGAATGCTTTACTGACCGTTTGGTTGCTGTCATCCTACCAATGGAAGCACAAGGCACATAGAGTCTTACATTTCCACACCAACATACATATATGGATTTCTGGAAGGATGGCAGTGCAGGGCCCAGAGGGCCGTGTGCTCCCACAAGCAAATAAGGACACAATTACATTATCTCAAAAATTATGGATGGGCCCTGCACTCCCTCAGAAAAAGTAAGGTATGAGTATGCTGTCTGAAAAAGTAAAGAAATTCATTGCAAAAATCTTTGTTAATGCACTTGTTAGGGTCAAAGCAAAAAAAGTAGGGAAATGTGGCATTAGGGTTTCCAACCCTAATGCCCCACCCCCACCCTGCAGGTAGCAAATAAGCCGTAGGGTGTGCCTTGGGATTGTCAAGCTTAACACTTACCCCATTCTCTTATATTGTACACACCGACTCTACTGATGGAATGGACTGGAGCTGCTAGGCCCGACAAACCCAAGGCGTATGCTATAGCTGATTTGCTGCCTGCAGGGGGGTGGGGTGTTAGAATTTGAAACCCTAATGCCACATTTCCCTACTTTTTTTGCTTTATCTCTAACTAGTGCATTAATGAAGTTTTTTGCAATGAATATTATGCTATACACAACTACCTTGGTTACTGTTAACCCTCGGGTACCCATAGACCCAAGGTGAATACCATGTCATCAGTTATCCTGTGAGATGTTTTGAGAGAGAGAGAAAGAGAGACAAACTGTTTGTTAAAATGCCTTTATACAGCCATAACAGCAGTACAGTGGTTGCGCTATTGCTCACTGTGCTGGTGGCCGACGTTCAAAAGCGGACTCAAGTCATTGGGTCAGCTACGGGAGAAGAACTGAACATCCAATGGACAGCTCTCTTCCTTCAGAAAGTGGGGGGCAGTGATCTCCACTGCTTGATGGCCACCTGGCAGAAGTTGGGTGGCAGTGCAGCAGAGACCCTCACGCTGTGGGGAGGGCCAACATCAGACTTCATGCATATTCGTGTATGATGCCAATCCTTAGAGATAAAAGGCAGGAAAAACAATACTGGACAAGCAGAATGATGCCTGACCTCCTGCAGGCCCTATACTGATGATTTCAATTCTCCACCTCCACACTCATGGATTTTGACCTTAGAGGGGGTGTGCCCTGAAATACAAATCCCTTATGGGGGGCATAGTAGTACTAAGGCAGATGGAGGGAAGTCCAGAGAAAAAGCAGGTGGCACTACTGGGTAAGCCGGTCTAATAGGGCAAGTTGATAGATGCAGGAGTAGAAACACAGGATGACAAAAATGCCTTTCCACAGCATGATACATCCCTAGAGTGGTGCCTTAACTGTAACTGTAAAGACCTTTGCAATCTAAAGCTCCTAATTTGGATCTAGGAGTCAGGTGTCCACCATGCTTTACATTAACTAATATTTGTTTGTGTGTGAAGAAAGGAACACCTAGACTTTGCAAAAGTTGTGAAAATTGACATCTGTAACAGTTATTGCATCTAATGGCATCCACTGGTTCGAGACCCTGAGATCCAGGATTCCATCTTAAATGGGAATAGTCAACACTAAGAACCCCCCATCCAAGTGTGGGGCTGGTCCCAGTTTGCATTTTTTGTGCAAAAAATATCATTTTTTTATTTACAGTTTACTGCACTACTGAAGACAGTATCAGACTGATTCTGCTGCCTCCCAAGTTATTTGCTGTAACCAGAAATCTCAGAATCCCCTGCAGCTGATGTCAGAGCTGAGCTGTAACAGTGGGAGATTCAACAGCCTGCAGTACATGTAGAGTTTAATAAGCTTCAATCTTTTGTTTGCTGGGCCTGCTGTCCTCCCAAGGCTAAGCATGGTTAAAGAGGACGGTACTTCAGGAGAACAGCAGGACCAGCAAACTTCTGATCTGAACTTATAAAAACTCTAACATACACTGCAGGCTAAGGAATTTCCCACTGCTGCAGCCCAGCTCTGATATCTGCTTCAGAGGTATCTGGGATTTCTGCTTACAATAAATATTAGTTTGAAAGTCAGCAGAATCAACTTGATATAATCATTTGTACTGAAGTAAATGGTAAGTAAAGACGTTTTATTGCATATAAAGTGCAAATTGGGACCAGCCCCAAAGTTGGGTGTGGGGTTCTCAGTACTGGCTGTTCCCCTTTAAGAAAATGTAAATACATTCCTGGCATGCAGCTGCTCCTCCTGACCAGGCAAGGGAGCTTACACATGCTGGGTCATTTGCCAGGGTTTGGAGGACTAGGAAATGTGCACCATTAAATTTAGTAAAAAGTGAATCATGAATGTTACTTCACTGTTAGACTGTATGCAAAAGTTAAAAATGTGTGCAGTTTGCTTGGAACCATTTGCTGAAATTGGCCCAGAGATTGAGCCACGTGGGGAGCAAGTCAAATGAGCGTGGTAAATTGGACAAAGTAATTTGAGCAATTCCGAATGAGCGAAACACAAATGGACGACTGCACAAATACAACAAACAGTACATTTGAGTGAACTGACATTTGGGTGAACAAATATATAACCTACCACCTGTGTCCATGTGCGCAGTGGTGTTGTTATCATACAGATGGGGGGTATGGGGCATAGTCCCTCTTAGGGGGGTGCAGGGGGGCATATCCCCCCTGTGTAACAAGGGTGCACCTGTGGCTCATAGGGGATAAAGGTAGGTGGGTATGTTGTGGCTGCCAATGCATCCAGGAGGAGGAGCATATGGCAGAGGTTAGAATGGAGCAAATTGTGTCTGGTGCTGTGAATGGAAGTTGCAGGAGGAGGTACAGGGATCTCACAGAATGCATAGTACAGGTGGTAGGGGAGTATGGAGCTCATACACAGCTTGAGTGTTTACATGGGGTAGTGTATAATATACATGTGCAGTAGTGTCAAATATTCGCTTAAATTGCATTTGCAGTACTGAACAGTCATGGTACTTATGTTCTAGCATTACTATTCGCTCAAATTGAAGTTGCCCAGTAATCCTCACTCAAATGACATGGAACCAGTCACGTGGACACGTGTTGCAGTTGGCGTGAGGCATGTGTGCTATGTCCACAGACTGGAACGTCATGTACTTGCAGGGCACATAAATATCCTGCCTTGCACCTGTGAGGCTGGACATTAAAGTCTTCTGCTCACCTGAGGAATCTAATTATTCAGGGAATAGTGACAAGGGGCATTAAAACCATGATGTGGGTTTTTTATTTGAGTGATGCAATAGAGGGAGTCACTGCAACAGAACTTGGCTTGCCTTCACCTACCTGTGCCAGCTGTCTTGCTGATCATTGGAGGGATTTTGCCCATGAGTCTGCAATAGCCTGAACCATCCCGTCACATGATCGTAGGCATGGTGAAGTCACACACACCCATATTCCCAAAAAACTGAAAAATGACAGTAAGAGGTGCCCATCTTCCTTTGGTTCACCCTGATCTCATCAAATTGTTTCATCTTAGGAATGCAGCCTGGTCAGCCCATACACTTTCTGGTGATCACACTAACAGGCCCTTAAAAAATTCCACTTGAAATTCCTCAGTAAATCCTCATCTCCCTCCAGATTCCAAAAAACAGTAAATAACTTTCTCCAGCCCACTCATCTCTCACCTACCATTCCCAGCTCTTGCTGAACTTAGCTTTAACTGCCAACCCTAATGTTGTTGTTACCATTGCTTTAAACACCCACCCTGTAGAAGGCCCTAAATTGCTTTTCCTTCTCTCAACTTGTTGACATAAAATTCAGGCCCCAGGCCAGGAACCTCTTTGTTTAACAAGTCAAATGTTTATTTCTCCTACATTACCTTATAAGGACCAAGCACCCCCATGTCTAAGGGTATATGGTGGCATCGCTTGTCAGGAGAGCACCCAACTTACGTCATAGAAACCAGTACCTATGCCATTACCTTGCCATCTTGGATCTGGGGCAATGGTGCTAGGGACCCCTTAACCATGCACTAGAGCACCATTAAACATGAGACCATACACAAACAGAGTTTCAAACATGGAGTAGAGATCAAGCTAGATATATTTATTAAGCTGCAGATGGTACAAAGAATTAAGGGCATTCCCTTTGCCACTTCAGGTCTTCATTTCAGTTCACCAACCACCAATGCCATTACGCTGCACCAAATCATTTTCACTGGGATCCAGATCTCTAATCCCCCCCCCCCCCATAGCCTTCCCAGGGCCTTTCTGCCATGAGCTAGTTACCACATAATTGCTGTCAGATTACCTCCCTTGATCTATTGCGCACTGCCATGAAATTTATTTATTTATTGAGATGTTTCACCAGGAAGGCACACTGAACAATAAGTTGCTCATCTCATGGTGCGACCTGGGAGGGGGAACAATGAGGATAAGAAAAACAGAGATCATACATATAATAGATAGCATAAACAGTTACAAATTATGTAGGAAGCAGGTACACAATATAATACAACAATTAGGGTGCAGTACAGACATTACAGTTTGTAAAATTGATACAACAATTATGGAGTACACAGAGCTAAGATACAGTAATACAGATGGGCAATAATGTGACAGTACTGTCATAGTGCAATAATGTTCTGAGTGCTAGGCTCAAAGGCAGTAAAAAAGTGCAATTGAAGGAATAGGGAGGGAAGTAGCTAAGAAGTGCTGAAAAGGAGGTGTGATGGAAAATGAGGAGGGTGTGGGGGGAGGGAGACAGCTAACTCATATTTCTCCTTCAGGATGATGAGAGCCCTGCAAGGGGGCAGGGAGCTGGCAAACAGGTGTAACCCCGTTGCAAATGGGGTTCCCAAAAGTCTTCCAGGAGCTTGCCTGAATGCTCCAAGTCTGGGCTGTGTTCGGCATCTGAGCTGTTTAAATGTGGTTCCAAGTGAGCGCTATCTGAGCCTCCATGCACTGTCTCTTTAAGAGCTGTCTGCTTGCAGACTTAATTAGTTTGTATGGGGGGGACTGTGTATTTAATTCTCAAAACCCACCCAAGCTGCTGTCAATTCACTCCATCTCTGCCGTTGCTACATGTGCAGAGGGAG
The DNA here is from genome assembly GCA_016271365.2 of Neoceratodus forsteri. Taxonomy (NCBI): domain Eukaryota; kingdom Metazoa; phylum Chordata; order Ceratodontiformes; family Ceratodontidae; genus Neoceratodus; species Neoceratodus forsteri. The sequence continues at coordinate 960,518,331 of CM028132.1, read as the reverse complement.
CCTTGTTGAAAGATATAACTGTTTGTCAGAAATCATTTAGAGTGACTGAGAAAATGTAGTTTGTCTAATCTGTCTTCATTTCAGCACAAACTGTTTCAGTGTAGCTCTTTCATTTTGGTCCTGAATTGCTGACTTAGACCAATCAGGATGATAGGGTGACCTTAAAATGGAGCCTGTGGACGAATCGGAACTTGGACTCTCAATTTTGAGCCAGCCACAAGGGGATTGTATAGGCAGTGACTCTGGGAAATTTAGGTTTGACCTTGGCGCCTTTTTTCACCAACAGAGGGAGTCTTATTGTGAGTGACAGCCGAACCAGCCAACAGAATGGTGTGGAGCTAAAGAAAATGCCCTGCTCTGTTACTGGAAAGCTGAGATCAGTTGTGACAGTGAAGAGAGAAGGAGTTCTGTGCTTCTGAGGTGTATAGTTTCACGCGGGAAATGCGTGTGAGGCCCTGAGGTTCGGCCTGCAGCCGTTGTGAGTGTCAGTTTGGTCTGAATCCGAGTTGTGAGGAGAAAGAAGCACCAGAAGTGTGGAAACCAGGCTCACCCTGTAGAAGACTAGAGAAATTGTTAAATTATGCTCGGTCTGTCTGGAACTGAAGCTGCTGTGTGTGCTCCTGGGTATTTTGCAGTAAGTGCGATCGGGATCGAGAAGCAGCCTACCTGGTATAGTACTTTCCTTTTACATATAAATGTGCATAGTGCTTGTGGGGAATTACTATTTCAAATCCCATGTACTGTGTGCTGTGTGTTGGAGCTGGAAGCAAACCCCAGCTTGTCTCGGACTGAATCCATTTGCTATCAACTGCAGTGTTGTCCAGTCACAAGGACCTTGTCTCCATGCCCTGTTGTTCTGGCAATCCAGAAGAACATCTACCATCCGGTCCTCAGCTTGGGTATTGTGAGTACAAATCAGGTTATTCCCCTGCAGTCCGTTTTCAATCACAAGTGTTTTATCTAATTCTTGTTGTTTCACTGCTTCATGAACTGAGCCATCCGGCTCCAGAATACAACTGTGTGTTGTGCATATATTTTCTTCTACAGGGCCCTATCCATCTGCACCTGCCGGCCAACCCCGGGCAGTGGACCTGGCTTGCTCCCCCTGACCTGGGTACCCAGAGTGTGACTTTTCAGACCCTGCATGTTTGCACAGTACTGTGATTTAATGCCACCAATTAACTTGATTTCCCCCTCCCGTGTTACTGTCCCCTAAATAAATCAGATTTGTTGTTGTTATACTATATACTGTCTGTGGTGTTGGTACTTATGGAAACAATATTGTGTTTCGCTGTGTATGTTGTTTAACCTTATTTTACAGGGGGTCCTCAGAGACGTGCTGCAGAATCAGTCTCGAGGGTAAGTGGTACCTTATGAGTGAACAGTGCATATATGTGGGGTAGTGGGACTGTAATTCCTGTGTACTGTGTGAGCCACTTGAGGGAATAAAAGGGTTTCTCAGTGCCCCAGGAGGATGTGACCATGCTAGTCTAACCACTACAAACCCTGACCTCTGGGTGGAGGCACCCGCCATTGGACCTAGGACCTTCAACCTATCCATAGTCAAACAGGCAGGGGTAGTAGCCCTTGGGATAGTGCCACCTAGGGGTTACATCTTGGAGGCACTGCTGGGATTAGCATTCCCTAGTGGCCACATTTACGAATCACTATTAAAAATAAATGGATACCCGAAGAAGTGGCTGTGCACCGGTTGGTGGAGTGGTGTACTGGGCAGGGACCGACCCCCAAAATGCTATACTTATCTTGGATATCCAACTGGGCACCGGTAAGGACACTGTAGAGGGAGTACTTTCTAAGGTGGAAGGTTTACAAAACCCTGTGGTGGTTGGTTGACATGCTAGTCTGCTCACCCACACTTTCATGGCCCTAGTAGAGTATAAGGATCCCATAGATAGCTCCAAAGTACCACATACTATTACCCCAGAGTGAGCCCTCACTGCCTGGAGAGTGATAACTAAGGACAGTAAAGACCCGGGGGGGAATGAGCCCCCCCACTATCTGAAAATTTTCAGGAGAAATTTGCTAAATGGTTGCTGGAGGAAGGGAAAACTGTGGAGAACCTGAAGAAACTGTTCTTGCCACCTAGGGGCATACCACCCCCAACATCCACACCCACTCCAACTCCTGTCCTTTTGCCAACTTCTATACTTGCCTCTGAGCCAGAAAGTAGTCATGGACCTTACCACAAGCTCAAGGTATTCTCTGGTATTCGCCCTACTCCAAATGGGGAAGTTGATCTGGAGACCTGGATAGATTCTGCTGCTCTTGCAGTACAAGACTGGCAATGCTCAGAGACCAAAAAAAGGGCCCGCCTGGGGGAAAGCCTCCAGGGACCCACCCAATGTACCTTTCACTCCATGAGGTCCTCTAACCCTGATGCCAAAGCCCAAGGGTACATAGTCACCCTTGAGAATGTGTTTGGGGGTACCACTAGTGCTGAGGCCTTGAAATGGAGGCTTACAGAAGTTAGACAACAGCTGGAGCAATTGTTATCTGCCTATATCGATCGATTAGAGGAGATCTTACAGACCATTTTTTGCAAGGGGGACTGGACCTCTAGTGAAGTGGACCGGGTAAGGCTGGATCATATACTCTGCTCTGCCCAGCACTCCAGCCGGGTATTACTCAAATTGCAACTGCATCAAAGGAAATCCAGTCCCTTGCCTTTCCATGTGTTGATGAGGGAGGTACGGGAAGTTGAGGAGGAGGAAGGTTTGTCAGAGCCCTGTGCAGTTGTAGCTGCTACATCCCCTGCTCAAGGTGCAGGGTCAGAAGCTGATGGTCTGGAATCATCGAAATCTCATGACTCACTCCGAGATCCCCATGTTAGCCTAGGAGAGCCCAGTCAGAGAGAGACCGTTACAGATGTCCCGCACTGGGAGGAGCTGCTGAGGGAGATTAGGAAAGCAACAGACAGTCTCATTATGAAGGCCGCTTCTATGAGTATGGGCACTGACACTTGCCCAACTGCTTCTGCTATGGGAGTGGGAGTGCCTGCCCTGGCACCTCATGTTGACAACAGTTCAAAACTTGATGTCTTGGCTATGGAGGTGAGGGAACTGAAGATATGTCTCCAAATGTCCAACCCACCACTGGCTGAGGTGGCACCCAGGTTTTTTATTGATAGTACCAATGCCACAGCCCCCAATGTGCTACCTCAGTCACCCCAAACTTCAGCGGACATATTTTGCCATAACTGCAGGAAGGATGGGCACATGAAAAGGGAATGCTGGTCTCGGAAAGACTTAGAGAGAGAGAGTGGTGAGCCGGCAACAAGGAGAGCTTTGGAGTACAAAGCAGTGGTTAAGAGGTGCACAAAATGACCACAGTGAAGGTCCCAGAAATGATAACTCACGTCCCTTTGTGGCTAGATCATCTGCCCAGGCCCTTGCTACTGCCTCTCCAGACTGGTCCAGAATAATGGGTCCCTCCATGGAGACCACTGTGAAGGTGAATGGAGTGTCTACAAGAGCTGTATTGGACAGTGGCTCCCAAGTGACCATTATGTTTCAGGACTGGCATTAGAAGCACCTGTCTGATGTACCCTTACAACCGTTGGAAGGACTGCATGTCTGGGGATTAAGTGAGAAGGCCTACCCCTATTCCAGGTATATCTGAATTTGGCTGTGTTTTCCCACCTCCGTGGATTAAGTGGCCGAACAAGTAGAGACCCTGGCATTAGGGATTAGCTTTCTCCATATCAATGTCTGTAGTTTGCTAAAGAAGATTGACTCTATACAGACCTGGGCACACCCTCGACCCTGGACAAATCTATCAACGTACCCAGATATATCATCTACCGCTGTGATAGACCGACTAGAGGGGGAGGAGTTGCAATATATGTCAAAAGCAAATTCACAGTCACAGTCTTTGACTGTACCTCAGAGGCTAAGGAATTTGAATGCCTTGCTCTAAAATTATCACTTTCCAGCAAGAAATCACTCCTTATGGCAGCATGCTACCGACCACCGTCTGGTGGCTGGGCACTTCTGCCACACCTTCAAAACCTTCCTGACTCTGCTGATACTGAGTGTATTCTAATGGGGGATTTCAATCTAAATTGGAATGATGACAGCTCTAAGAAACTGAAGGATCTATGCGATGTTAATAGTCTGTTACAAATGGTGACTGCTATAACCAAACCTAACAGAAAAAACCCTGAGCGCAGCACCCTCCTGGACCTTATCCTAGTAAACAAACCTCACACTATCTCGCATACTGGAGTATTCATCAACTATATAAGCAATCATTGCACTACTGCCTGCACCAGACATCCTTCCCAAATAAAAACAGCCTCCAAATTCAAACTGAAAAGATGCCTGAAAAAGTTCTGCCAGTACACTTTCCTGAAAGATCTAAGCAACATTCTTTGGCAGGATTTCTATCTAGCCCCCACCTTTAACGATGCATTTAACATCTTTCACAGCCTCTTACTGGCGCTAATAGACAAACACGCCCCACTAAGACTGATCAAATCAAAAAATAAAACTCATGGCTGGTTCTCTCCCATCCTGAAGAAAGCACTTAGGGATAGGGACTACCAGTGGAAAAAAGCGAGGAAATCCCACCTGGAGGCTGATCGGTTAGCATTCCGTACCACTAGGAATGCTTGTACCAAGTTAATAGGTCAGAAAAAGCTAGGTACTTCCAAAAAGAACTAGAAGACAATAAAAACAACTCTGCCAAATTTTGGAACATCCTCAAAGAAGTCGAAGGTCAGGCCACTGCAACACCCCTTCCAAACTAAATTGTGTCTGATGGTACCATCTATACGGACAAAGCTGATATACTAGAAAAGCTAAATGATCACTTTGCCACTGCAGGGCTTGCCTTTGACACCTCACCTATCAGCAGACTTAGCCCGGCAAGAGACTACACTGTTGGCTTCACTGATAATCACAACCATAACCAACTGCATCCCACCCTCTTCAGCTTCCTCACAATTACGTTCAAGCAAGTGGAGGACCTCCTCCTTTCTCTGGATACAAAAAAGAGTGTTGGTGCAGATAATATTGAACCTTACTTCCTAAAACTTGGCCATACCTATCTGACCGCCCCATTACACACTTATTCCACACCTCTGATTCAAGGTGAGCTACCTGTCTCGTGGAAAACTGCCCACATCCTACCATTATTCAAGACTGGGGATCTGAGTGATCTGAACAATTACCGGCCTATTTCTATACTATCTGTCCTCTCTAAATTACTTGAAAAAATTGTGAACATCCAACTTAGAGAACATTTGGATTCACAAAAGTTGCTGAACCCGGCTCAGTCCAGCTTCAGAGCCAAACACAGTACAATATTGACTCTTGCCAAAGTAACTACAGACTGGCAAATGGCCTTGGACTCTAAGAAGCATGTATTTGCTCTCTTCCTTGATCTAAGTAAGGCCTTCAATACTGTAGATCATACCATCATGCTTACTGCACTGAGTAACATCAGACTTGATAGTTCTGCCATTAAATGGTTCACCAGCTACCTAACCAAAAGGTTACAACAAGTCAAAGCCATAGGAGATCTGTCCCCACAAAAATCTTTGTTACGAGGAGTCCCACAAGGCTTCATCCTGGGCCCTATCCTCTTTGCAATATACATCAATAATCTGGACTCACAGCTAGGCACAGCAAATGTGCACTTATTTGCAGATGATACTGTACTCTACACCACAAATTCATCCTTGGATCTGGCACATGAGTACTTACAGAAAGACTTTGTCACCCTCCAATACAACCTTCTCACTCATAAGCTCCTCCTCAATGCCAAAAAAGACTAAAGCAATGATTCTCTCACCAAAGTCTACTTCTGGATGTCCACATATCACACAGATCTGAACACTCTTAGATGAACCCCTTGAAGTAGTTGATACCTTTCAGTACCTAGGGTTCTGGCTGGATAACAATCTAAACTTTCTGTGCCACTTAAATGAAACCTTGAAGAAACTAAGACAGCGATTAGTTTATTCTATCGCATTAAACACCTACTCACGTTAGAAGCCAGAATGAGACTAGTACAAACTACATTCCTACCTATACTGGACTACGCTGACTTCCTTTACAGTCATTGCCCATATACGATGCTAAACAAACTGGACACCCTTTACCACCGGGCTTCAAGATTTATCTTAAATCTACCCCGTAATACACATCACTGTCGATCTATACCAGGTTTTGGGATGAATGTCACTCTCAACTAGAAGAAAAAGGAATGCTCTCCTCTGGTTTTTTAGAGCATTATCTGATAACCTCCTTGCATACATCTCGAACATCTTCAAATGGGCTAAAGGTTCCTATGGCCTGAGACGCTTCTCCTTAATCTGCTTCCAGATTCCTAGAGTGAAAACTACCATTGGCTCAGCAGCAATCAACTTCTCACTTCCATCACTTTGGAACACTATGCAAGACTCATTAAAATTATCCTCACTTCCAAGCATTTTCACATTCAAAGATCTATTAATGGATTATCTGAAGGAATCATGAAACCGTTTCAGATGCCGATGACCCCAAAGCCTCGGGTGCCACTCTCAAATCCTACGCCTAAGTATTTCATCCACCCCACTTTCCTTACAACAGAAACCTAGGACCTACAAGCCTAGTTCTCTAATCCAAGATGACCCTGCCTATTCTCTACCTTTTACCTATTCCGGCCTCCCTTTTGGCTGCCTACTCTTTCACCCCAGTTTCTACCCTATTTCTTAATACCTCCTTATTTTTTATCATTTAGGTATGAGCTCTTACTCAGCGGAGTCTATATGGGATTGTTGTCTCTTCTCATTTCAGTAAAGCTTTTCATTATGTACCTTTGCATGTTAATTATGTTGACCGGTATGTATAGGCCCATATTGACCGGCACCTTCACAAGGTTTTTTGTTTTCTTTTTTTTTTTTGCACTGTTGTCCACCGTAATTGTAATCTTATGAAGTGTACTGTATTGTATTTATGCCCAGGACCACCTTGAAAATGAGCTTGCTCAATGGTGTTTATGCCTGGTTAAATAAAGTGATTGACTGATTGATTAGTGTGTCCCCTTACTGGACTGTATGATGGGATTCCTCTACTAATTGGGATGAATGCGCATATGTTTGGACGGTTGGTGCAGTTGTGTTATGAGAAACAAGGGTCAAGGACTGGTAGAGCTTTGAAAATTCTGGCCTTGATCAAGAAGACCTATGAGGCACAGAGAAATGCTGAAAAAGTGGACCTAGAGGAACCGGTTGGAATTGTCTGAAAGGAAGGATCCTGAGTCTCTGATCCTGGTGCCAAATACCCAGTGTACCTTACAGGGAGAGGTCCGTATCAGAAAGGATGTCAGGAATAAAATACTCATGCTGGATGCACCAGGCAATGGGAAATTGACAGAAAGTCTGCTGGTCAAGCCAAGTATTTTGCCTGCCAGAGCCCACACTTATGCCAGAAGGGTAATGGTTCAAGTTCATAATGTGTCTGATAGAGAGATTCGAGTAAATAGAGGTTGCACCCTGGCTCATGTACATTTTGCAGATACTGCAGTGTTACCCAGTAACAAGTGTTCGGGGAAGAGTGACAGAGTGATGCCCGACTTGTTCGATTTCGGTGACTCTTCATTGCCAGCTGAATAGAAAATGAGGATCAGTGAGAAGCTTGCCCAGAGAGACCAGGTGTTTTCTTGTAAAGAATGGGACACAGGATGTGTGCAAGGAGCTGAGCACCATATCTGGCTGCATGGTGAAAGGTCATTTTGTGAGATGTCTCAACATCTGGCACCTGCTGACATAGATGATGTGAGATGGCAACTGCAAGAGATGCTTGCTGCTGGTGTAATACAAGAATCCAGAAGCCCATATGCTTCACCTACTGTGGTAGTGAGAAAAAAGAATGGGACAGTAAGGATGTGCGTGGATTATCGCACCTTGAACCGGCGGACTATCCCTGATCAGTATACAATGCCCCGCATACAGGATGCTTTAGACTACCTGAATGGTAGCAAGTGGATCTCCGTGCTGGATCTTCACAGTGGGTACTACCAGATGCCGATGGCTCCAGAAGACCTTGAGGAGACAGCCTTTATCTGTCCACTTGGCTTCTATGAATTCATGAGGATGCCTCAAGGGATTTCAGGCACCCCAGCCACTTTTCAACAACTGATGGAGCGTGCAGTGGGGGACATGAACTTATTAGAGGACCTGGTATACCCAGATGATGTTATTGTGTTTGGTAGCTCACTAGAGGAACATGAGAGCAGATTATTCAAGGTGTTGGACCAACTGGAAGACTTTGGCCTGAAACTGTCCATCGATAAATGTCAGTTCTTCCAAACCTCTGTAAAATATATGGGGCATATAGTCTCCACTGAGGGAGCAGAGACCGACCCAAGTAAAGCTGAGGCCTTGACCACGTGGCCACAGCCCCACAATCTAAAAGAACTGCAAAGATTCCTGAGATTCTATGGCTACTATCGCCACTTCATCAAGGACTATTCAAGAGTGATCCGTCCTTTACTTAATCTTACTCAAGGTTACCCTCCTACCAACAAAAAATACAAGCGGTCAACCCCCCCAAGACTGAGAGAGTATATTTCTGTCCTAATGAAGTTTTTGGGGCAAGATGGACACCTGAGTGTGAAGTTGCTTTTCATGAGATTATATATCAAGCTTACCCACGCTCCTGTTCTTGCCTATCCAGATCCAACAAAACTCTATGCCCTACACACTGATGCTAGCCTGCAAGGTTTGGGGGCTGTGTTGTACCAGGAGCACGAGAATGGACTGAGACCAGTGGCCTTTGCCAGTAGAAGCCTGACCCCATCTGAAAATAATTATCCTGTACATAAGTTAGAGTTTCTAGCTTTGAAGTTGGCTATTGTTGACCAATTCTACGAGTACTTGTATGGGGCTAAGATACTAATAAAAACTGACAATAATCCTTTGACCTATGTGCAGACTTCAGCTAAACTGGATGCCACTGGTCATAGGTGGCTTTCTGCATTATCTACATACGACTACACTGTTGAATACAGAACAGGCCTGAACCACATAGATGCTGATGCTCTCTCCCAGAGGCCTGTTCCCTGGAATGACTGGGTCAGACTGTCAGAACCTGATACTCGAGCACTCTGCCAGAAGTTTGACAGGGAGGAACAAATGTCCACGGTTGCAGTGGACTCTATGGTGGATTGTTTGGGACCCTCTGAGAATTGCATACCTGCTGCTTATTGCCACTTTTCTGCAATAGACATTGGTGTACTGCCTCAACTGGACAATGACAGTATTCAGCGGGCTCAATCCCAAGATCCCATGATCAAATCAGCTCTAGAAGCCCTCTACGCAAGGAAAGATGTATCCAAGTTACGCTCCACTGATTTGAGAACTGCATTGTTATACAAGGAAAGTCCTAAGTTGAAAATGATTATAATAAACTGCTGTACAGAGAAACAGTAGACAGAGGATGTCAAATAGATAAACAACAGCTAGTTTTGCCCACTGCCTTTCAAGACTTGGTGCTGAGGTCCCTACGCAACCACATGGGGTACCCTGGAATAGACAGAACACTTGACTTGGTGAGATCCAGATTCTATTGGCTTAAGATGGGGGCTGATGTTGAACAACACATTAGAACTTGTAGTCGCTGCTTACAGAGGAAAGCTTTGCTCCAGAGGGCTGCCCCCCTTGTTAACATCACCACCAGTGCCCCCATGGAGCTGGTCTGTATTGACTTTCTGAGTTTGGAGCCAGATCAAAGAAATATCAGTAATGTGCCAGTAGTCACTGACCATTTTACAAGGTATGCCCAAGCTTTCCCCACCAAGGACCAGAAGGCATCCACTGTGGACAAAGTACTTACAGAAAACTTTTTTGTTCACTATGGTGCACCACAAAGAATCCATTCTGATCAAGGGAGGGACTTTGAGAGTCGTCTGATCAAAGAGATGCTTTCTCTGTGGGAGTGCGAAAGTCCAGCACCACCCTTTATCACCACCAGGGGGACCCACAGCCTGAACATTTCAACCGCACTTTGCTAGAAATGCTAGGCACCCTCCACCCAAAGGACAACCCTAGATGGAGCCAACAAATTAGCACCCTGGCACATGCCTACAACTGCACCTAAAGTGATGCCACTGGGTTCTCCCCCTATCGCCTAACATTTGGAAGAGAAGCCCGACTACCAGTAGATGTTTGTTTTGGAGTTTCTCCTGATGAGGTTTGAGCTGATAACCATTTACAGTATGTGCAAAAGTTAAAGGCCCAGATAAATCATGCGTACCAACTGGCTCAAACCACGGCTGCCAAAAGAAATCTGCCCAACAAAGAAAGGTATGATAAAAAGGTGAAAGCACAGGAACTCCAGGAGGGAGATTGGGTATTGCTAAGAAATCTGGGACTGCATGGCAAACACAAGATTGCTGATAAGTGGCACCATCTCCCTCACATTGTAGTGGGCAAACTAGATGATCTGCCTGTGTACAAAGTAAGGCCTGAGAATAATTCAAAAGATGTTAAAACAATGCATAGAAAACATTTACTGCCCACTGGACAAATCTTGATCGAATCTGAGCCCCCAGAAAGTGCTCCCTCTGTACCAGTGACCTGAACTGCTGCTAAGAGAAAACAAAGAAAGTCTGCACCTACAGATGCTGAGTTAAAGTGTTCCCCACAACAAGTCCCAGTTGAACATGACTGTCAGTCCATGTCAGAGGAAAGTGAGCGTGACTTTGAATACTACCCTTCTTACAAACTGAGTCAATTGTTTCGGGGCAATCCCCTACTCAGTCCTGGAGATGAAGCTGGGCCTTCTGGACTGCCTAAGCCCCTAGCTTCATCTGTGGAGCCAATGCTCCCAGAAAGTGAAGTGCAAAGTATCAAGTCAGATAACATGGAATCACTGTGCATGGTGGAACTATATGAGCTCTCAGAGAAGGAAAATGATGAACTGGAACAGACTGGTGATATACCAGAACAAGAAGAGTATTTTGAATGCCCTGATGGTTCGCTGCCAGTGCCAGACAGCGCTCCCTGTGAAACAAGTGTTGTGACCCCTGAAATTGCAACTACTGGAGCTGACAGTGCCCCAAGTTCTAACCTTGCTACCCCGAAAGAAAACCACCTGGCAAGTAAAGACAGTACTGAAAGTGAGGCTAAAAGTGCAGAGACTGTAACAGTTCCCCCTAGAAAGACTGGTCAAGCTGTAAAGCCTGTGGTGCACCTCAGTTATGATTCTCCTGGGAGGTCTGTAGACTTGTCTCTCAATGTTGGCCATAAAGGAGTGTATGTGTCCCCAAGCTCATTGCCCAAACTGAGCATATGTGCCAACTCCAGATTACTTGTCTTGCCTTCTAAGTATGATGCCCCTGACCCATCCAGCCCCCAGGTAGCTGATAGGGAAGGACCCCCTCTCTTCAGGTTTCATGTACAGGAGGTAATAACCTGAGTTATGGTACAATGTGTGTATAATACTCTGTAAAAAATGATGTACTGAAAAGTTTCAGAAATGGGTTTCTGGTAAGGCGATATGTTGGCTGATGATTACATGTATAAGTCTAATGTGATACTGATGTAAATGTATGGTTGTATTGAAATTTATGGAGGTACTTACTTGACATGGGTGCCAAGTTTTTCCAGTCCAGGAAGGGTGTAACCTCCCTGCAAATGTGGGTTCCCAAAAGTCTTCCGGGAGCTTGCCTGAATGCTCCAAGTCTGGGCGGTGTTCGGCATCTGAGCTGTTTAAATGTGGTTCCAAGTGAGTGCTATTTGAGCCTCCATGTATTGTCTCTTTAAGAGCTGTCTGCTTGCAGACTTAATTAGTTTGTATGGGGGGGCTGTGTATTTAATGCTCGAATCCTGCCTGAGCTGCTGTCAATTCGCTCCATCTCTGCCATCACTACATGTGCAGAGGGAGCCTTGTTGAAAGATATAACTGTTTGTCAGAAATCATTTAGAGTGACTGAGAAAATGTAGTTTGTCTAACCTGTCTTCATTTCAGCACGAACTGTTTCAGTGTAGCTCTTTCATTTTGGTCCTGAATTGCTCTCTTGGACCAATCAGGATGGTAGGGAGACCTTAAAATGGAGCCTGTGGACGAATCGGAACTTGGACACTCAATTTTGAGCCAGCCACAAGGGGATTGTATGGGCAGTGTCTCTGGCAAATGTAGTTTTGACATTGGTGCCTTTTTTCACCAACAGAGGGAGTCTTATTGTGAGTGACAGCCGAACCAGCCAACAGAATGGTGTGGAGCTAAAAGAAACTCCCTGCTCTCTTACTGGAAAGCTAAGATCAGTTGTGACAGAAAAGAGAGAAGGAGCTCTGTGCGTCTGCGGTGTATAGTTTTGTATGGGAAGTGCGTGTGAGGTCCTGAGGTTTGGCCTGCAGCCGTTGTGAGTGCCAGCTTGGTCTGAATCTGAGATGTGAGGAGAAGAAAGCACCAGAAGTGTGGAAACCAGGCTCACCCTGTAGAAGACTGGAAAAATTGCTGAATCGCGCTCAGTCTATCAGGAACTGAAGCTGCTGTGTGTGCTCCTGGATATTTTGCAGTAAGTGCGATCGGGATCAAGGAGCAGCCTGCCTGGTATAGTATTTTCCTTTTACATATGAATGTTCATAGTGCTTGTGGGGAATCGGTATTTCAAATTCCCTGTACTGTGTGCTATGTGTTGGAGCTGGAAGCAAACCCCAGCTTGTCTTGGACTGAATCCGTTTGCTATCAACTGCAGTGGGGTCCAATCACAAGAACCTTGTCTCCATGCCCTGTTGTTCTGGCAATCCAGAAGAACATCTACCATCTGGTCCTCAGCTTGGGTATTGTGAGAACAAATCAGGGTATTCTCCTGCAGCCTGTTTTCAATCACAAGTGTGTTATCTAATTCTTGTTGTTTCACTGCTTCATGGACTGAGCCATCCGGCTCCGGATTACAATTGGGTGCTGTGCATATATTTTCTTCTACAGGGCCCTATCCATCTGCACCTGCCGGCCAACCCCAGGCAATGGACCTGGCTTGCACCCCCCCAACCTGGGTTCCCAGAGTGTGACTTTTCAGACCCTGCATGTGTGCACAGTACTGTGATTTAATGCCACCAATTAACCTGGTTCCCCCTCCCATGTTATTGTCCCCTAAATAAATCAGATATGTTGTTGTTATACTATATACTGTCTGTGGTGTTGGTACTTATGGAAACAGTATTGTGTTTCGCTGTGTATGTGGTTTAACCTTATTTTACAGGGGATCCTCAGAGACGTGCAGCAGAATCAGTCTCGAGGGTAAGTGGTACCTTATGAGTGAACAGTGTGTATATGTGGGGTACTGGGACTGTAACTCCTGTGTACTGTGTGAGCCACTTGAGGGAATAAAAGAATGTCTCAGTGTCCCAGAGGGCTGTGACCAAGCTAGTCTAACCACTACAAACCCTGACCTCTGGGTGAAGGCACCCACCATTGGACCTAAGCCCCTCAACCTGTTAGTAGCCAAGCAGGCAGGGGTAGTAGCCCTTGGGATAGCACTACCTAGGGGTCACACAGGAACAAGGTATAGAGGTAGTGAAATGTCCCTGGGTCCATGTCCAAACCTCAGTGTTTCAATAAAATCCCTAATTACCCAGTTGGGGTCCCTGAAGCCCTGGCCCTCCCAAGACCATTTGTGCAGCAGCACTCTACCAAGCAGGGCAAGCACTTCCCTTGGGGAAAATCTGTACCAGCACATGTCTCACTGTGCTCACAATGGCAGTATTAAAGAAAACAAGTCAGACTATGTCATGCTACTAAATTTCAATTGATTAGTGGTCCAGCTGTGCCTGCCTCCCTCTGCCAGTTATACTGATAGCTCTAGTGGCCCAAACAGCAGGCTCCCATGCCTGGCCCCATGTAGGGGACTTACTAACCACAGCTCTTGCTAGGTCACCTCCTCCTGAGGACTCATTCATTTGCCTTCTATGCCAAAGGGATGTACATTACTGTACCTAGGATTTTAATTCACAACAGGACATCTTTAACGCAAGGACTACTTACCAGTGTGACCTCTTTCAGACTATGCTCTCTTTCATGCAATTCCATTGCAGAAGTTTATCCTCACAGATCCTGGCAACCTCCCTTGAGGGATGGCTCTCCACAACTCCCATGCTAGTCTTAGTCTTTCAGGTCCTTGAGGCAAACTCCTAGGTTACTCCACCCTCCTGGCTGTGCCTTGCTGGTGTTTCCCCAGAGACCTCATCAGGTGCCAGTACTAACCAGATCCAGGGATCCTGCCACCATTCCTGGCTCCACAGACCCACTCAGTTACAGCCAGAGACCTGGGCTCTCACTACTTATCTTCCATTTGCTGGGGCCTTAGTGACTCTCTGTTCCTGTGTGCTTGTCTACCCTTGCCATAGACAATTGGGGAAGGGCAGGACCTTGTATAGTCATGACAGTTTCCAGCTTCTAGCTGAGCCAAAATTCTGTACACAAACATCCAGACATCCTGTCTGCAACTCAGATCCCCCTGGGAACAGCTTTCAGGGCTAGGCTTAATCCCTCAAGTGCACTGTAGTAAACGGCCTTGAGTTGAATAAAGAGAGAGAGGCTGGTTACACTCCTAATGAGGTTCTATGTGAGATAGCCCACACCAATCCCAGCTCTCACCCAAGGCTGGATGGCATCCCTCCTAAATTTTTAAAACTGAGTGCATTTACCATAGCTACTCACCTGACCTAGCCCATGTTTTCAGCTTCTCCCTCTCCTCTGAAATAGTTCCCCTTACTTTGGAAGCATGTTGTTGCTATCCCGCTCCACAAAGGTGGCTCCACAACCTCTCCTAGTAACTGCGTACCAATCTTCCTCTTCTCAGTGCTCCCCAAAACGATTGAGAGACTGGTTGCTAATTAGCCATCCAGTTTCTATATCTGGACTTGCTTTTTCCAGCTACCAGTCTGGTTTCTGCTCTGCCCACTCCATTACTACCTCTCTTAAGACTAACTGACTATGTCCACACTAACACAGATAACAGCTTACTTATTGGTGTTATCTTCTTCAACCTAGCAAAGGTATTTGATGCCATTGATCATTCATTTCAATCTGGTGAACTATCTGACTATGGCATCTCCAGCCCTTCTCTGTGCTGGGTTTTCTCATATATTTCAAGGCAGTCCCAATTGGTCTCTGTGGGTCCTGCCCTCTCTGTTCCCTTCCAGGTGTGCATGGGTATACCTCAAGGTTCTGTAATTGTACACCTATTAAATATCTTTGTAAATGACTTCCCCATGGTGTCCAGTCCTGTAATATTCACATACTGTATATACTGATGATGCCATTCCACTTACTACTGGCCACAACTCAACTGCTATCTCTGCCACTCTTCAACTGAACTACAATAATCTCTCCACCTGGTTTTCAACAGACCGTCTAGTGCTCAACCCAGCTAAAACTGTCTCTATGCTGTTTGCCTCCAGGAAATGTTTTATCATCTGACTGGGTATTACATCTGAAGATGGGAGCTCTTTAAATGCAGCATCAGAGCACAGGCATCAAGGAATAATAATTTACCAGTCATTTGATATTTTCTCCCATGCTTAGTCTCTAGTCTCTGACTACTATAAAAACCTTGCAGCCCTTTACAGAGCAACTGACTGCCTCTCCCAAGTTATGAGGAAATGTCTACTTGAATGGATGATTGTACCTATAATTACCTATCCCTATAATTAAATATGGTAATACCATGTATGCCACCACTTCTAAATGTCATCTATCCAAACTGGATACTGTGTTAAACTTCATCTGCCATTTTATTCTCCGCTGCCTTCATCAGACACACCATTGGCCCTTGCTTAACTGCAAGCATTCACTGCATATTGGCCTCTATGGGTTTAAATACTGGTTCAACAAATGCCCCATCTATCTATGCAACTTACTTACCCCTGCCCCTAACTCGGGTCACAATCTTTGTTTCCTCTCCAGAAACAGGTTCCTTGTTCCCAGGTACAAACTGAAGTCTGGTCAGTTGTCCTTCCATTGTACAAGTTTAATGCCACTTTCCTTGCTCTTGCCCATACTCTTCATGCTCGCTGGCCATCCCTGCTCTGCACTATGTTGCCAGCCCTCCACACCATTGGGCACACCTCCAGCTATGCCTACTCCACCATCACTTTGGTGCTTGACTCTGACCTGCCTCCCACCTGCAAGCCTCATGATACTATTTGGCATAACAGGGTCTGGACCCTACGGACCTGGCCGTGGCCTCCTCCACCTTTGCTACCAATCAATCTGGCCCTGATCTCTGACACAAACCCTATCAGAATATGCCCCAGGAGGCATCACAAAGTCAGCACTAAACACTTCAAAAGTTACCTGTAAAACTAGTCTTCCTGCTGCTTCTCCTCTCAGGTAACATACACCCCAACCCAGGCCCACCACACAAGTCAGGCATGCTCACAATTGTCTCTCTAAATATCCGCAGTCTAGTTGCTAACTTTACTAACCTCCAGGCCTGGGTAGCCTTCCATAATCCTGATGTGCTGTCAATTGTAGAAACATGGCTCTCTCTCCAAGGATTCCTGATGCGGACGTCAGCCTCCTGGCAATAGGATCTTTAGGCAAGACTGCCTATCTAAGAGAGGCAGAGGCTGTGCATTCTACGTCATGGATGGCCTTCGGTGCTTATCACATAATCTTCCCAGTCTTGGGACCTCTGCACAAACTCTCGCCATTAAGGTCCTCCTTGGGGCACAAAGCAAGTCTCTTACACTGCTGTCCATCTACATCCCCCCAAAGGACTCACCCCAGGGTCTCCAAGCTGTCATTGACTGCCTAGGTAGCCAAACCCTAAGCTCCAAGGTTATACTTACTCGGTGACTTTAATGTTAACTGGCTTGCCCCAGAGGCAAACCAGTTCAAGGACACTATCCAGGCAATCTACTTCACACAGATCATAGAAGCCCCCACCTGGACTAACTACTGGATCGGCACTAGCACCCTGCTTGATTGGGTACTCACCAACCATCCAGAGCACACCTCTAATGCCTCTGTCCTCCCAGACAATATCAGTGGCCACACCCCTGTCATGTTCAACTGGACCAATAAATTCACCAAACACCCTCCCAGAACAGTCACTAACAGAGTCCTCAAGACCAGTCAAGCCAACCGTCCAAGAGATGATCTCCAGAATGCCAACTGGTCAGCTGTGTATGGGGCTCCTGACGTGGATAGTGCATTGGACCACTTCATCCTCCTTTTCAATACTATCTGTGATACCTATGCCCCATTAAAAAGCAGACACTCAAGGGCCATTACAGTCCCTGGATGAGCCCTGACATCTTGAGTCTTATGAAAAACTGAGATCATCTCTGGCATATAGCCAGAGCCACAGGGAAGCAGTCTGACATCCTAAAGTACAAACAAGCCAGAAATAGATATACCAGGGCCATCTGTATAGCCAAGAACCTCAACTACAAGATGGCCCTGTCCAAACACTGGATTGATGGCCGAAAATTCTGGGCAAACCTTAAAGAGGTTACTGGCAAGGAGCCCAAAACTGCTCCTGACATGATCAGTGTAGATGGTTCCCCCAGTCTTGACCCAAAAACTATAGCCGACACCTTCAACCTAGCTTTCAAGGACCTCAGTCATGTCCTCCCCCCAACTTCTTCCATCTGGGCAACCCATTCATAGGCCCACAGTCCTCTGCATATCCCCCTCTTTCGGTTCAAGGCCATCTCTATTGGAGAAGCAAGGAAATACCTTTCGAAGGTGCTCAGTAAGGGGAGATTCAGTGGGGACACCCTTGATCTAAAATTAATCTCACTGTCCTTGGAAGAAGTCCTGTCTCCACTCATCCACATCCTCAACTTGTCACTTTGACTGGTGGTATTCCCTCAAAAATGGAAAGCTGCAAATAGTCACTCTGATACACATGAGTGGAGACCGTGTCCTTACAGAGAACTATAGACCCATCTCCTTGCTACCACCACTGTTGAAGGCCCTTGAATGAATAGTTGTGGACCAACTGGTTGAATACCTTGACAAGTGCAAACTCCTCTGCATGGCTTTAGAACTAGACATAGCACCACCACAGCTGTTTTAGAGTTCACAGGTCACATCCACAAATCTCTTGATCGTGGACAGCTTTCCAGGACAATCTTTATCGACCTGACTAAAGCATTTAATACTGTTAATCATGCCCTCCTAACTGAGCAACTTGCCATAACGGGCCTGACTGCCGAGGTAGTTTCGTGGTTCTGCAGCTACCTAGACTGCAGATCCCAGCAAGTTAGAATCGTCTCAACCCTCTTGGATAGCAAGCCTGTCTGCTCAGGTGTCCCTCAGGGATCTATACTGAGTCCCCTCCTATTCAGCTTATTCCTGAATAATCTCCCTCAAGCCAGCCAGTGCCGCATTCTACTTTATGCTGATGATGCAGTTGTCTTCACGCATGGCTCAAATCCTGTTGAACTTGAGCAGCAACTTCAAAGTGACTACTAATCTTGAGAAGTGGTTCATAGATCATAAATTAACCATGAACTATAAAAAAATTAAAACCATGCTGTTCTCCAGCCCCCTAAACAAGCATTGTGACTACCCATTATCAATACATAATGTTGCTGGGACCTCCCTGGATCTGGTCCAACATTTTAAATACTTTGGGATCACCATTGACAACTTGTTATCCTACACTCTCCACATTGACAATACGGCCAAAGCAATCAATAAATGTATTGGGCTGCTCTATCATCATAGGCACAGTCTGACCCCTGACCCCTTAAAATAGCCATCTACAGCTCTGTGGGCTCACTCGTTGACTATGGCTTGCCTGTCTATGGCTCCACCACTGACACTGCCCTCAGGCACTTAAAAAATGCCTTAAACAAAGCCTGCCGTCTAACCATAGGGGTACCTAGGCTGATTCATACCTGTGACCTGTATACTAATGCACAATGGCTCCTGCGCAATGTTCGGCTTAAATTCCAAATCTGCCTTCTGGCAAAAAAGGTCAGCCTGGGAACACTCCCGACTGGGGTTAGTCAACTCCTGGTGCCTTACATTAACCCATGGCACACACGTAACTCTGAACGTCGGACCTTCATTATGCCAAAATGTCACACTTCCCAAGGCCAAAGGTCATTTGTGCTGCATGCCCCCGCTTTGGTTCAACTCCCTTCAGGAGGATCTTGTGCATATGCCTACATTGGGTGCTTTCAAAGTCCACCTCAATCAACTCCTGCTAAATGTAGCCCATTGCGACTGCCACCTATAGCTTTGCCTCCCTTTCTCCTCACTGTTATTCCCTGCTCTTCCCCCAGCCCTTCCCCCCTCCCTCCTCTGGCCTTCCCCTCTTTCACATCCCCTCCCCCCACCCTATCCCTAATCTTCCCTTGAGCTGGCACGGTGGCGCTGAGGGTTGAGGTGCTGGACGCCACACCTCATGCTGCGCTAGCGACCAGGGTTCAAGAGTGAGCTCGGGCGCCGGGGGTCAGCAGGGGCAGGCAAGGATTGAGCACCTGATGGGCTGCTCTCCTCCCTGGGGGGGAGGTCGGGGATTGCCTGGCATGCCAGCAGCTCCTCATGGAGACCGGGGACACTGCAGCATGCTTGGCAGCACGTAATCAGCGTGCCCTGATGCAGGCAGGGGTTGCCATGTGTGCCTTGCGTTGGGGATGCGCACACACATGGCAGGGGGGAAGAGATCTCTCCAGAACAAGGAAAAGCCCCATCTGAGGGGTAGGCGACGGCACCTGCCACCATGCCCAAGGCTGAGTCCATCCTGCCTGGCCTTCCAGGTTCTTCCACCCGGCTCCACTCCTACGTCGGAGTCTGTCTATAGAAGGTGCGCTCAAAGAGGAGAGGTGGCCCCACCCCAGAGAGGTTAAGCCAGGGGTGCTGATCATGGATAGAGGAGGAGGGAGAGAGGAGGCACAGGTAGGTGGACTTCAGGCAGGGCAGGATCAGGCTGGATGCCTAAGAGAGGCCCCCCAGACCATGACTGGAGGGGAAAAAAACTGAGAAAAAAAATCTCCCCTTGAGCCCCTCTCCACTCCTACCCTTTCACGTCTTACCCCCACCTCTGTTCCTCTCCTGAGTCTGCTCCTCCCCTCTCCTCCTCACCTGCTATCCTCATACCCCCTCTCCCCACCAGTTTAATTACTCGCAATATCACTTGCTCATTTTGGCACTTGGGGCGTCTCTTCTTGTACTTATCTACCCTCTGCTAACCTAGTTCCCTGCAGACAATTGACTGGTTTTCTCCATTCAAGCATCTTATACCCATAAGTGTTTTGTTAACCCTTGCTTCCCCTATCCGAACTTCCTCTGTAACATGTACTACTCTGTTGTATCTGCTGTATCCACTACCACTATAATTTGTACTACTCGGTTTGTATTGTGATCATGATGTGGAACCTATGCAAAGAGCTCTAAGCTCAAGTGGTGTTATCCTAGACTGCAATAAATAAATAAATAAATAAATAAAAATTGTACAGTCCCACAGTTATGAAACAACCTAGCCTTGAATGGCTGCCCAGCTAGCAGAGTTCCTGCTGCTAAACAGTACTTAAGATTCTGCTCATATTGTATCTCACTATGATTGCACCTGACTCTTCTTTGTGAATATCCTTGCATTGCTAATATTCATTGTTGTTTACATCTCACCATGCTGTGGTTTTGTATCTCTTATTGTACATATTGTATGAATTCTGTAAAGTACAGACTGTATCTTACTGTATAATTTTTTATAGGATGTATTGTAATGAACTGTCTGCTACTCGGCTGCTCCTATGTTCCTGCCTTGTAATCCCTCCACATCCCATTTCCCCCATATCACACCTGAAAATGAGAGTCTTGCTGTATGTATGTATGTGTATATGGTTAAAGGAGAACTGCACTGAATCTTTAAGTCATTTTTCCCTGTAGAAGCTGGTTTTAAATATTGGTTCAGATTCTGTTGCTGGTCTACATATCTTGGCTTTTTAGTTATCCTAGCGGCTGTTTCTGATTTACATGCTGCTGGTAAGTGCCATGTTAGAACTGTATGATGTTGTTTATACCCATGTTCTGCTCTTCTACTGTTGGCACAATACATTTGTGTTATACTATAGAACCCTGTGGCTGAGAAGGGCATAAACGACATCATGCAATTCTAAAGTGATACGTACCATCAGACTGCAAAGCAGAAACACTTACTGATGTTACTAAAATGTCAGTATGGATGGAAGAATAACAGAATTTTAACCAGTGCATTAAAAACCACTTCTATTGGAAAATATGATTTACAGATTCAGGGGAAAGAAAGAATCAGATTCAGGGGAAAGAAAGAAAGAAAGAAAGAAAGGAAGGAAGGAAGGAAGGAAGGAAGCAAGGAAGGAAGGAAGGAAGGAAGCAAGCAAGGAAGGAAGGAAGGAAGGAAGGAAGGAAGGAAGGAAGGAAGGAAGGAAGGAGGGAAAGAAAGACATTGTATTTGCTATAGGTTACTACCTTAGTTACTAGCTGTGATTGTTGGACTCTGTTCCATAACTGTCGGGTGCCAGAAGACCCCAAGGGTCATGCCATGTCATCAGTTATCCTGTGGGATGTAATGAGAGGGATCAGAATTGTTTGTTAAAATGCCTTTCCTCTGCACTAATTGTCTCATTGAGGCCATGACCAACATGCCAGCTACACAGTCATTCATACCTCCCTAGAATGGTGACTTAACTGTAACTGTAAATTACTTTGTCATTTAAGCTCCTAACTAGGACTCAAGAATCCACCATGCTTTACATCAGTAGGCATCTGTCAGTGTGTGAATAAAGGAACATATAGACTCTGCAGATGGTGTGAACATTCACATTTATAACTGCTATTGCAACTTGTGGTGCTCAGATCACTGCTGGCTCCAGTCCCCCAGACCCTGGATTCCATCTCAATAAAATATTAATGTATTCCTAATGTGCCACCCTTGAGAATCAAGTGTCACTGGTCAAAAATCCCATTGACTGGGAGGAGAACTTAGATCTGTCTCCATTCCACTCAGATCACTGTCATCCCGCCATTATACTATAGTCATTTCTTCCATAGTGACCAGTGCCTCAATTTTTTCTAGCTTGTTTCTCAGGCTTCTGGTCTTATTGATCTTTTATTTTAAATAGTTTATATGAGCAGGTCATTTTGCTGCTTTCTGTCTTTTCTGCAGTCAGCTCTAAACTTCTTTTGCCTCATATTTACACATGGAGGCTCATAAAGAGCACCTGGGCTGCTGATCCTGAATCACACTAGACAGAGTTGACCACTCCCCATCATTTAAACAATTAAGGATTTAATATGATACACCCTGACTGACTCACTTTGTTGGAATTAGATCTCATACATGGTTACATATTAGAGGGATACTACTGATGGGTGACCAATAAAGTCCATTTCCCCCAACACACACGCACACACACACACACACACTGCCCAAAGAGTCCTTTAAATCATCTAACATTTTCCTTTACTTGTTCCTTCTTACTTTAGTTGAAAAAGGCATTCTTTGTGCCATAATGTAATCTGAAATATGGGCAAGTTTGGCTACTATACCTCATCAAGCAGACTTCTCATCAGCCATGTTACTGCACTATAACTTTTAAGTGCTTATAAAAGCTGGAGTCTCACTGCTTCCTCTCTTTTCTGCAAAATACAACTCTCAAGCTGTACTATTAATTAAATTAAGCACACATGCCTTTGGGAAGTGTATTCCCAGTAGCACTCACCTTGGTGTGCTGAAGCGGCAGCACATCAGACTGCAATGTAGTTGGAGCAGTAGCAGCTGTAACAACAATAATGGGAAGGACAATGCACAGCAACTTAATTTAATTCATGACTTACTGGTGGATCTCTTCTGGTGGGTTACAAACAGTTGAATGGGGGTGTTAAGGACCTTTGTATGAAATATATTTAACTCCTGGGTCACTATTGGAGAGCCCAGCAGCTGAATGGTGGAGGTAGGAGGGTTATATTTCATAATTAAGGAAGGATTATTCTGGTTACTGGAGAGATCTTTGGGCAGACACTACACCTCATGAACATATATGTCCCTAATGAAGGCACCCCACCTTTTTTAAGCCAGAATTTTCCATAGCATCAAAGCCCTCACAGGAGACATGATTCTCATAGAAGGGGATTTTAACTGCATCATAGATCCAAGGTAGACAGGTCCTGAGCCAACACCATGACGAACAAACAAATGAGGAGAATTGTCAGGTTAGGAATGGCTGAAACTACAATGATGATCATTTGGAGAGAACATCACCTAAATGTTAAAGATTTCTCATTCTGTTCCAATGTGCATAACTCATACTTGAGGACAGATCTTTCTTAGTGAACAAGGTGGACTTACATACATTTTCAGAATATAATATGCATCCAATGGTGAACTTGGACCATGGTCCAATAACAGTAAAACTCACCCTAGGGGACTGGTCCAAGTCTACTTTTTGAAGGATTAATTTCTCCATGTTAAATACGGACAACCTTCAGAGACAAATTATTGAAACTAATAAGGACCATAAGAGAATACATGCCGGGTCAGACTCTAAAAAGAAATGTAAAAACCAACCTGGGTATCCACTTAAGATCACGCAGCAGTACTCGTGCCGTCGAAACCCATGTGGTCAAAACAGCATGTGCAGTTTGGAGTTGGTTTATTTTATTTTAGCGTGGTTTTTATGATTGTGCACTTCTGGGTGGTCCATGCAGCGCTCTTTTTCACCAAGGCAGTTTCAACTTCAAACTGAGGAGAAACCTAGGTACTTAAAATTAGCAGTACTGAAAAACAGGGCAACATGGCTGGGTGCCTACCAGCCTTTAGATTCCGGAAGGCACAGGCTGTTCAATATGTGAAAAAAGTAGGCTCATTCCAGGAAGTAGGGAGAATGGGATATTCCCAGAAACACATTGCAAAGAATTTCAGTGACTTTTATTGGCAGTTATACCACACAAATGATACAGGGCAACATACCTGAGAACAGATACAGGCACTCCTAAAAAGAGTGGAATTGGCTGCCTTGCATAAAAAGGAACAACCAATGATAGTCTAATCACAGGAGAAGAGGTAGATCAGATAATAAAAAGTACAACAGCAGGCAGGTCACTGAGCCCAGATAGGTTCAACAGAGAATTTTTACAAACTTTTGCCACTACACTCATCCAATTCAGATACAATTATTTAATGTAGGAGAGGAAAAGGGGAGACATGCCAGAATCCTAGCAGGAGGCCTTCTTAATGGTAATATGAAAAATGGGGAAACTGGCACACCAATGCAAGTCCTATCACCCTATTTCTCTTTCAAATGTAGGCACAAAAACATTAACTAAGATTCTAGTGAATAGAATAAACCGTGTTTTATAAAGACTAGTACATCTGGACCAATTAGGTTTTATTCCTAATAGACATCTATTGAACAACATAAGAAGGTGTCTTAATACCCTTCATGGCAGCAAAGAGAGCCCAGAATAGCAAATTGCCATCACAATCGATGCAAAAAAGCATTCAGTTGGCTCAACTGGGATTTCTTCTTCGTAACTCTTAAAAAATTTGGATTTGGTGACAAATTTTGTTATTGGTTAAAGGAATTATATGACCACCCCAAGTCAGAATTAAAGTTAATGTTACTGCCTTAGAAGCATTCAACATTAAGAGAGGGACAAAGCAAGGTTGCCCACTGTCTCCAATCTTATTTGCTTTGAGTATAGAGCCACTAAGCTAAGCTGCTGGTGCAGCAGTATTACTGTCTTCTTACACTGCCAACAACCCAGGTTGGGGACCAAACTCAGGCTGTCAGAAGGTCAGCCAGGGGAAGGGGACTAAGTGTACTGTGGACTGCTGTCCTCCTCTGGGGAGGAGCTGGTGTAGAGCCCAGCATTTTTCTGGCCCCTGGTGGTGGCTGGAGGTTAGCACATAGGGTCTGCTAGGCAGGAGATGGAGACTCAGGAGTCCAACTTGCCACACACTGGTGTGTGCTTGGTGCTGTCACTGACACCACTGCATGCCACTTCAATGGGGAGGGACAGAACAAATGAAAATCTCTAACCATTAGGACAACTTCTGACCATCCACAGGCCCCACACCCAATGACCAGGCAACCGGATCCATTATGCAGTGGTGGTTGGGGAACCCCCACAAGGGGGGTAAGCCCTGGAGGAACATGCTAGCAAGGTAAGTCCTGGAGCTGTCAGGGTAACAGGACTGGATTGGTTGGCAGGAAAGGGACCATCCAGTCCTCAGGGGTAAAGCACACTAGCTACATACAAAAAAAGTATAGAGCCACTGGCACTATTTATCAGGAAATATGAGGATTTAGAGGGAGCTGTGGCAGGTGCAGAGGATAACAGAATTTCCCTTTATGCTGATTACACCATATTATACCTTTGAAACCCAATCAGAACATTCCTGATCCTAGAATAAATCCTGAAAGATTATAACCTAGCTTTGCGATTTAAAGTTAACAGAGGAAAAAACAGGCAAGCCTAATTAGTAGGGCAATGGCACCAGTGTTAAAGGCTTGCATTCCATATTTTTTTTTATTTTATTTATTTATTGTAAAGATCAGTTTTACAACCTTTGAGTCAAAGACTCGATTACAAAGGTACCTCGTCAAGAAAGGTGGGGGAGACGACAAATGGAATGGGGTTAGGACAGGGATGACAGACAGGTTAGATACATAAAATATACATTTGGAGAGTGCAGACAGCGAAGCTGTACTGGAGCAAACTCGTAAGGAAGCAACATTGGTAAAACAACAGGAGATACATTATTCAATTAACAACATGTCACAACTAATATGTAGAGTTAAAAGGACCGACAGCGAGGGGCTTGAAAGGTTAGAAAGGACCGCACAGGGCAGCGCCACAAACATTTACAGCATCGGGGTTGTCAATAATATGCTGGTGAGGGCGATTTTGAAGCCGCCAATGCCTGGATCTTGGAGATGGTTTCAGGAAGGGAGTTAAACCAGGATGGGGCTAGTGATGGAAAGATCTTTGGCAACCGGAGGTCCTTGCTCTGGGAACGTTGAAGGTGGCTGCGCGGGCGCACTCGGTAGGCAGAGATCTAGCAGCCCGCTGCAAAGGTCCAGAGACCCCAGGAGGGCAGAGACCTGACATGGATTTTGGCCAGTAGGCAGGTTTGATATTTCAGTCTTTCCTCAAGAGTGAGTATTTTTGTGGCGGAGTATAGCAGACAGGTGTGGATTCTGCTGTGGGCACTGTGAGGAGCCTACAGGCTTTGTTGATGGAGGTCTGGACTTTGGATAAGGCAGAGGCATCAGCAGCTGCGAAACCGGGAGTCCGTGAGTCAGCCAGAGATATATACCGTGAGGGTGATGTTTTAAGGCGGTCTGGGAGACAGTCTTTGTGGCGTAGAGAAGACCGACCCTGGAGTTCATTGCAGATGCCAAAGCTTTTAAGGTGGGCGGAAAGTAAGGGCGGAGTCAAAGGTGATGCCCAGGTACTTGTAGGATGAGACCTGCTCCAGAGGGAGGGGCATGCTGGTGGTGATGTGGAGGGAAAGTCCCTGGCATTGTTTTGCCGATGAGAGAATAGCATGGACTTAGTTTTCTTTAGGTTCAGGACTAGGCGGTGATTATTGAACCACTTTTCGTTTGGAGGAAGGCTTTGCAGCATGACTTGGAGTGGAGTGGGCAGGGTGTGATGCAAGGATAACAGCGTCATCAGCATAGAGTAATATTTTACTGGAACAGGAGCTGGGGAGGGTATTCAGGAATAGGCTGAAAAGGGTCGGCCAAGGATGGAGCCTTGGGGACCTAGTGTACAGGAAGGTAGGGGGGAGGGTCCCATTTAGCTTGACTCTTTGGGACCTGTTGTGTAGGTAGCTTAAGAACCACTTCAGGGGGCTGGCTTGCCGAGACCCAGTACGCTAAGGAGTTTAGTAGCAGGGTGGCACACCGTGTCAGGCCTTGGACAGGTCTATAAAGACGCCCTGTGAGATGACCTTGTCAAGTGCTGAGTGAATGTGGTGGGAGAATTCCAGAAGGGCAGTGGACGTGCTATGGCCAGGGCGGAAACCATGTTGCTCTGGACAAAGAAGGTTGTAGTTAGTAAGATATTCCGAGAGCTGTGTGTTCACTATTTTTTCTAAGGCTTTGGATAGGGGGGGAAGGATGGAGATGGGCCTGTAGTTATTAGGCAGAGTGCGGTCCCCAGACTTGTGGATGGGGGTTACTTCAGCTTGCTTCCAGGCCTTAGGGAATTGGCCGAGGCATAGGGATTTGTTAATGATAAGCGTCAGCGGGGTAAGCATGACATCCAGCACGAGGCGAAGTATCCTGGAGTCAAGAGGGTCATTGATAGGGTTCTGAGAGGCAAGGGATTTTATTAAGAAGGTTTGCATCGTGGGGTGAGATTACGGAAGTGGAATTGTGGCCTTGAAATGGGAGGCGTGGGTGGGTTTTGCAACCGGGTCTGAAAGGAAGTGGGCGGGAGGACGGCACTTAAGTCAGTGAAGGTTTTGTTAAGGCAGTCAGTGATACAGGTGGGGTCCAGTCGAGACAGTCTCATTTATGACAATCTGGGATGGAGGGGAGGCGGGTCTTACCATTTAAATCTTTAATGTTGTCCCAGAAGGCTCTGGACGAGCCCCAGGAGGATGTCAACGCAGCCTGGTAGAATTTAGCTTTAGCCTGCTTGATTGACCAGGTGCATTGATTATGGGGCTGTCCTGAGGCTTGTCTGTCAAAGCAAGCCTACCGGAGTCATTAGCTAGTGCCAGAGGTTATCTCTCTTTTTAGTTGTTGGATCAGTGCAGGAGTTATCCATGCAGCAGTCCATTTTTTTATCCTAGGAGAGTTGAGGGTGCATACAGGTCACAGGCGTGGTTGAAGGCCATGGAGAGGTAGGTTAGGGCAGAGTTAACGCCAGGAGCGCTTGGCCAATGGGGACCAGCCGATATGGGCGCAGGTGGACGCTTGAGGTTGGCGAGACCTCCGGGAGAAAAACAGCGGCGAGGGGTCCCGCTGTACCCAGGGCAGAGGGTGGGGAGGACCAGAAGCAGATGACAGGGAGTGGTCACTGAGTGAGTCCGCAAGGACTCAACGGAGACTATTTTATGAGGCCGGTGAGAGGATGACATCCAGGAGGGAGCTAGTTCCTGTGACTTTGTTAAGTCTAGTGGGCTGAGTGACCATTTGGGACAGGTCAAGGGCTGCAAGCTCATTCTTCAAATTATCAGCCAACGGGTGAGCCAATTGGAATTTAAGTCACCCATAATTAACTGTCTGCTTTCGGGGTAAGGTAGCCAGGTAGTCAAGGAGAGGGGTGGTCGTGAGAGTCTTTGTTAGACCTCGGGGTAGATAAGCCGCAGAAATAGATAGAGCGGGACTCGGCCCAGGGTAGGGTGTGACTTTAAGGTGATGGCTTGCGCCATGGTTTAGCTCAGGATTGGGAGAGGCAGCCCGAGGACCAAGTTGCGCAAGTAGATAGCACCTCCCCACTAAGCCTGCCCATCCCATCGGCCCTGAAAATGGTAAAGCCAGGAAGGAGATGGCAGAGTCAGGTGTGCGGGAGGAGAGCCAGGTTTCAGCAAGCAGGAGAATATCCGGGAGTGTTGGGTGACCCAACATAGAAGGGCTGCAGTTTTTAGGGAGACTGCATATATTAATGAAGGCGATTCAAGGCCTTTGCCATCTGTGGGCAGAGGCGTGGCTGAGACGACTGCCAGGGTTTGGGTTCACGCTGCGGAGAGCAGGAGCAGCAGGAGAATTAGGCGCCGCATGATGTTTGTAGCTGGTGGTGGGGTGCATATGTGGCTGACGGGACCCCGCCTGGGAGAAAGCAGGAGCAGGAAGGAGAGAACAACTGAGGGCGCCGCTGGAGGTCCACTGTGAAAGGGAAACACACATTGAGAGTACCACATATGGTTGGTGGTGGGGGTGGCATGGTAGTCCAGGGCACGGGAGGGATTTGGGGGATGGATAGAGGGTAGATGTGGGGTAATCCGGTGGTGAAGCAGGGGATTGCGAGTGGGGGCAGTGTGCTTTGGATGGGGGCTGGTTAATGGGGGATGTAGAGGGGCAGAGAGAGAGCATAGGGTGCTGTAGCAGGAGGAGGGCCAGCATGGCAAGGACTATGCTTGGGTGAGACATTTCCCAATATATAGCAAGAAGTGAGGGCAGGCTCCCTCTAGTGCTGGAACGATATAAATAGGTCATGACACAGATTAGATACCTAGGAATACAGACTGCAATTCATTTAAATCATCTATACCAAGCAAACTATGCAAAGTTAATCACAGAGGTCCTAATGGATCTCAAGAGATGGGAGTTACAACCGCTGTCACTGTTGGGAAAGTTAGAATCCAGTCACCTGAATGTGCTGCCCAGGATTTTATTTCTCTTTCAGATGATACCACTGCCATATTAACTCAGACTGGACTAAAATATCTAAGGTACTGCACAAATGTATCTGGCAGAAGATGAAACCAAGGGTTTAATGGCAAAAACTACAGAAACCACAGTGGGGGGATGCTTACCAAATCTAAAAGTATACTATCAAATGGTTCAACTACTCCCTTGAATAGCTTACACACAAGAAGATCCAGAGAATGTTTGGTTGCAAATGGAGAAGAATAGCAACAGGGGCCCCATCCCACTATTAATGTTTGATTCACCTAACACAGGATCACAAATATACCCCTTCACAAAACCGTGGATGAAACAAATGGCAGGTGAATTGGAAAACAGTAAGGAAAGATTTAGGAATTACAGGTTCAGTTGCTAAATTTTTGGGAACTGAGAACTGTGCAGAATTTGTCCCATCCAGAAGGGATAAGTCTTCAATAGATGGAAGGGGATGAGCCTCATGCATTTCTCTCAGTCCTTGCAGGGAGGGCAACTACAACAATTTGCCACAATGCAAGGAGAATATATGCTTAGACAGTCAGATCTTTCCAGCACCTGCAGGTAGTGTCATTTCTTAGAAGGGGGAACAGGTTGCAGGAATTACAGAAAGAGCCACACCCCATTATAATATTTCTAACTAATGCTGCTGGCAAGGGAGCAGTTACAAAGCAACATATTTCTAGTCTGCTGTCATAAAGTAATAAGACAGGAACAATCCACATCCACTCAGAGAGCTTGGGAAGGGGAAGGGCAGATCACACTTGACAATAAGGACTGGCAAAATATTTGGGCAGGGGTTTTCCCACACTTCTGCCTCAAATAATTGGAGAGAATTCATTGGAAAGTAGTCTGGAAGTACTTTCTAACTCTGTCATGCACAAAACATTGCACAGCTGGAGCAATGGACAGATGCTGGAGAAACTGTAGAGGAGGAGGGGCACACCTTATCATATTTTTTGGGAGCTGCCCACAACCCAGGCCTTTCTGGGAAGCCATAAGCAGTAGATATAAAAGGATGATAAACATGGCTACAGATTCAAAATACATACATTTGATACTAGGAAAATTGCCCAAGGGAAGAGGAGTAACCAGCATAAGGCTTTTGCTAAGATACTCCTAGCAGCTGCCAGCAAAACCATCACATGCAAATGGAAAACACCGGACTATCCTACAACACAAGATTGGGTAAACATAATTAAATCCATATATCAATGGAGAAAATCTTAGCAGAAAGCAAACTACTTACAGAGAAATTTCAAGGGTGTGGCTACCCTTCATGAATTTTAGAGAGGGATACTAGGGCACAAAAGCAAACATACCCCCAAACGTAAAAGTGAGGAATCAACGTAACACTGACTGAACCCACAGAATACATACCATTCTGTGTTCAAGATAGCCTCTTGGTTTCCACTAGGGACACACAAGTTGTCATTTGTATTTGTTTAAGTTGGTTATAAATATTTAGTAGTCGATACACAACTGATTTATGTATTTTAGATTTAATGGCACAAAATAAAGGCTGTGGGTGAAGAACAAAACACTCTGACATGAAGGAAAGCAGTTACAAATGTTGTTCTTTATTCACAGGCATGGACTGATAGCATTTACAGTATATTGGACTCTAACACTTGATTTGATTTGTTTATTTACAGTCTGGTAGACTATGAGCAAAACCTGCCTGTTTTCATGGTTGACCAGATTCAAAACAACAATAATAAAGTACAAAATTTCAATCAGTTCATACAAAGAAACGTAACTAGACATAGACACTCAAGACATAATAGTACAATATATAAAAGAGATGAATGAATTGACTAATGCATCATTGGTTATTAATAACTATCACATACTGTAGATTTTATGATGAAATACTGCACAGAACAGGAATGTAAAAGTGTTACAATGTCTATACTCTCTGCATTGTTTAATATGGCTATGTATTCACCATGACAACTTGATGCAATAAAACAAGTTTCAGAGAAGAGAAAAAGCAAGCAATCCGGCAAGACTGACTGGATTCTACACCCCTGGTAGGAAAAAGAATATAACATTTTGAAACAAGCGTGAGGACTGGGGGACAGAGAGGAAATGTAATGTAGTTGGAAGGCAAATTGAAAGTACTTAAAGAGCTACTGACGCCTTAAGAAGAACTCTGAAAAACATAATATTTGGACATAAAGCAGCTTATATTTCTGATGAGCTCTATATTTCTTATTCCCATCATGTATTACTGAGGTCATATGCATGAAAACATGATCGTTGTCCCTTGAGGGTTAATCAGCTCCTGTTACTTCTTCCCAAGCTAATGTCATACTACTCTGCTTGTTACATATAGGATAAAGTATGGGGTGCAGTGTGTTACGAGAATTTAACAAACACCGGAGTTGTTGGATGGCACATAAACCCCGAGGGGTTTATGATAGCCATCCAACAACGAGTGTGTGTGTTAAATTCAAGTGAAACACACTGCACCCCATATTTTGTTTTATATAATTAAAGGGTGACTTTTTTTCTGTTGAGATTTGACTTTCAAAAAAGAACTGGAATCTTACTTTGTGGAGATGAAATGGTTTAATATATCTGAGAAACAGAGAACTGTGCTTGAACATTAACATTTTATTATTGAACTGGTAATAAACAATAAAGAGTCTATAACTGTGTAGATGGTTGCGGTAGAGTTTCACGTTGCAACGTCTTATTTTGCAGTGATGTCATCATTTGACCTGCAGAGGAAAGGTTAGGGTTGAAAAGGAGAGCAATTAGGGACTGTGGCAAAAGTCTGAACTGTAGAAGTCTGGTTTGATAGAGCAAAACATTATACGTGTTACTTAAATGAAAGTGCCATTGTTTTGAATTAGGAAAAATACCTTAATCGGGGTGTATGAGTCCTCGATGACTCGGATTCTTTTTTTTCTTCATGGTTTCTGGTTGGAGTTATATATGTTTACTGTGACAGGGCTGTGAAAAATGCAGGCACTCCCAAACATAGCCTGCATGTTACCGGATGCTATTTCGTCTTGCTGGTTAGTGAACTGTGGAGATCTGTGTTGCTGTTGGTGAGGAGCGCTGGAAGAAAATGGAAGCTGGTGATCAGAGTAAGTTAGGAGATTGATTATTTTATGCAGCTAACATTCAGAAGGACTAGAATAGTTGTTAATATGTGAAACGGAGATAACGCCAGTAAGTAGGTGAGTTTTTCTAGCCAGTGGTGTGTGAATTGAAATGGGCAGTTTAAAGCTCACGCTGTGTTTCTTTAGTTTGTGTCTCGAGCACATTGGTAGGGGAAGGGAGCACGTGAATGCCGTAACACCCCTAGTCATGTGTTACGGTATTTAATTCCCATATTTTTCTATGCAAAAAAAAATGGAGCCCATTAATTACATAGAGAATAAAGTATGGGGTGGAGTGTGTAATCAGAAGTTTACACGCATCCGAGGGGTTAGATGCTCATAAACCCAGAGAGCAAAGCTTGAGGGGTTTATGTTAGCATCTGACCCCGAGGGTGTGTGTAAACTTTAAGTTGGGGGTAGGAAGAAATAGGCTGCTGGTTAACTAGAATCTGCATCTTATCCATCAGGTAGGGAAATGGGCAGACTGGGTGGGCCAAGCGGTCTCTATCTGCCATCAAATTCTATGTTTCTATGTTTCTACCACCCCATATTTTTATTTTATATAATTGCTGGGTTTGACATTTTTGCCACAGCAATTATAAAATGAATGTAGGTTCTGCAGTGCTCTGCAGCTTGGTTTCATTTCAGGATACGGTCTGTGGTGTTGTTTTTTCTTTATTTTAAAACATTTTTTTTTCCTCAGCAGTAAAAAGATAACTTCCCCAACCCACCCCCCTTGCCATAGGTTTTCTATTTCAGTTTTACTTACCGCCAAGTCTGAGTGCGGTTTAGTCTCCTGGGAAGAAAAAAAAACATGCAGCCAGCAGTCTGAAGAGAAGAGCTGCAGCGAGGCATGCGCAGAGTAAGGGAAACCGTGTGCATGTTTGGCGTTATAAACGCTCCTTTATAACGGCAAATTATGCCATGGTTTCCCTATAGGAAAAAGGTGAACCCAGTTATTATATCACTGTTATTCCCATGGCAACAGACTGTGATGTCACAACTGAGCATTATAATTTCAAGTAGGGAATAAGTTACAGAGGCAGGTGAACTCTAAATAATAAAGATCTTGTTTTTGTGGGAATTTCTTCAGTAATAAATAATGGATATGAAAAATGCATAGAAGATATATGAAATACAGCCTGAACTGTATCGAAATATTATGTTTTCTAATGTTTCAAATATGGTGTCAGCTACTTTTTAAAAATATAGAGGATGAGGATAACAAGTAAAGTGTTACTTTTCTAGAGGGCGGGGATTACAAATATAGCCCATGGCCTGGTGGGTAGATTGTTAGCAGCCATCTTATTGGTGCTATATCTTTTTTGTACGGATAGGGTAATGTTATGTTAAAGGAGATGACCCGACTGGGAAAATGAGACTGGAACCACGGTTGAACTGAAAAGCCTACATGATTCATGAATCTCATTAGGCAATAAGGGCACCAATGTTTTTCAACCTGTATTTAATAATGTTAATTACTGAGTGTCTAAGAAGCCACTTTGAAGTGTAAACAACTGGAAGGCTCCCAGGAGCCACTGCTTTAGCAGTTAATAGCTGGAGGAAAATAGATGAGGGTTTCTATTTGAGCAGAAGGATTTGATACCCTTGGAGACATTACAAGATAACTTTGATCTGACTGCTTTTGCTAATGTTTGCTCAGATTTTGGGATGCAGCAACTCAATTCTACCATAAAATCTTTTTCAAAGTATCAATTCATCTGCCTTTTGCCTGATATTTGACAGTGTTGTGTAGAAATGTATCAAAACGTTTACCCTGCAATCACAGTGTGAGATATGAACCCCATAGCAAACCAGGGTATAGGTTGCATTCTGTACTAACTTGGAAAAGATTGCTCCTTGTACTTTAATAAACATTTATAAGTGCTTTTTTTTCTTATATGTGTAATCAGGCTCTCAACCAAGTCTGCTTGAGCCTGGTTACTAAAACATTTATGTGTACAAAGGCTCTGAGTCCTGGAATATTCCAGACTCCCTCCTTCCAGCAGTGGTTAGCTGTGTTGAGTCATGGTGCATGCCCTGTGACTGTACTCAGTTGCTGGGCTGCTGTTGGATGCTGCCTGCCCCACCACCCCTAATAGATGGGGAGGGTTTATGCACCAGCTCAGCCTTGCTTAAGCTAAGCATTGAGACTCAGCTCAATGACTGCAGGATACTGGCCTAGAGGACAGAAAAAGAAGTAGGGAGATAAGCAAGTTCTCCCCACAGAGGGAGTGTGCTTTGGTCAAAGGCAGCAAGGAAAAAGAGACAGAGATCTAGAGACCTGGTATAAAATATTAGAAGACCAGAGATGACAGAAGGGTTTAGAGTGCAGAGAACTGAGAGCCTAGAAGCCCCCAAAATCTCATCAGAAGGAGAGTGTGAGTGAGGATGTGTGGGCCTCCCATCAAGAGATTCATTGGGGATCCAGGTTGGCCCAGTCCAATGTCTAGGTGGTGGATGATGGCAGCCTCAGATCATATCTGTTGGAGCCATGACGAACTAAGAAACATAGAAACATTGACTTTGATAGCAGATAAGGACCACTTGGCCCACCTAGTCTGCCCATTTCCCTACCTATTGGATAAGCTGCAGATCCTAGTTAACCAACAGCCTACTTTCTCCTACATCCCACTATAATTGCCTTATGTCTGTCCCATGCATTTTTGAATTCCCCCACTGTTTTTGACCCCACGATCTCCTCAGGAAGGTTGTTCCATGCGTCCACCACCCTCTAAGTGAAAGAATACTTCCTCATGCTCTCCTGAGCCATCAATCCCCATCTTCAAATTGTGCCCCCTTGTTCTTACACATCTCTTTTTCTGAATGATGCTACCCTCTTGGACTTTATTGATTCCCTTGAGGTACTTGAAAGTTTCTATCATGCCCCCCCCCTTTCCTCGAGGGTATACATATTAAGCTCCTTTAGTCTCATCATATGATTTCTGGTGCATACCCTGCACCATTTTAGTTACCCTCCTCTAGACTACTTCCATCCTGTCTATGTCCTTGCAGAGATGGGGTCTTCAGAACTGCACACAGTACACCAGATGGGGTCTCACCAACTGTCTGTACAGAAGGATGACAACTTCCTGTTTTCTACTGGTGATGCCTCTCCCTGTGCATCCCATTACCCCCCAAGCCTTCCTTACTGCCCTTTCACATTGCTTGCCTACCTTTAAGTCATCTGATATGACTACCCCCAGGTCCCTTTCCATCTTTGTTGTTGTTAGTATCTACCCCTCACTCCACTGTATACTCCTTCGCTGGGTTTTTGTTTCCTAGGTGCATTACTTTGCACTACTTTGCATTGAATCTAAGCTGCCATACTTTTGACCATTCCTCCAACCTTGCCAATTCCCATTTCTCATGTAGAGATCCTTCCATGGCAATCATCAAGATTACTGTGACTGCAGGGGTCCACATGTCTACCAAATGTGGGCCTCCAAGGTATGTGTCTGTGCCCAAGTATGTCTCAAGAACATTTGCCCTACAGTGAGCTGGAGATGAGGGTAGGTTGCAGGGAAGCCTAGGAATAGTTACCCATCTAACATTAGATTTCCCAAGAAGATGAGTAAGAGCATACCCAACAGCACTAGAGGGTGGGTCACTGTTATGCTATAGTACAATGTCTGCCTCTGGGTGCTGCAGTCATAATATCTTTAGGATTATTTGTATATAGTGAAGGGTAATGGATATGTGTAGATGGCTCCTATACCAGAGACCCTATGTACTGTAAGAGCCCATGTAAATGTTGTACATATTGTAGAGAGCGATAGATTATGTGGATGGCTCCCTGAAACTTATGGACCAAAAGAGAAGTGCCCTATATATTGTGTGCTCCTATAAATATATACATCCCCTTGAGGTATCAAATGCCATTGTTGTGGCTAATAAATGTTAAATGTGTTTGATTCTACTTCCCCGAGTGGACAATGGTCTTTTTATTGTATATGGTTTAAATATTATTCAGCAGCTCCCAGGTACCACATGCTAGCCCCAGTGGCCAGACACATCTCGAACCCTAGCTAGCTCCCTGACTCATGTAGGTGGGGCCAACAGTAACCAGCATCTAGGGTTCAGCAACATATGCAATGTGCATCCACAGCATAAAATAGTTCAACAAAATCAATTTCCCACATTATTATTGTCTTCTATACAGGGTCACACATTACACATGTAACATGAATTGCAAATTATGAAATGCACATTGCATATAACAGGAGACCATTAATAAATATTCAGGTACAAGAAGCAATCTTTCTGATACCTAGTTTAGTATCAAGAATGCCATGAACTCCTGGTAGCTATGAGTGTTCAGAACTCCCACTGTGACTGCATTTACTTTGCCTCCAGGAGGCTTGACACATTAAATTTGATTTGTGCTAGTAGATATCTCTGTACCACTTTAACAAATTTACCTTGTTAGGTTTCCAGCCCAAGTCCTACCATCCCATCCCACCCAAAAACACGTTTTTTATTCTATTTTTATCTCCAGGGTGGCCTCATTTACCTTTGTCTCCAGTACTCCAGCATCATCTCCAACACCTCTTATTACCTTGTGTTCTCCTTCTGTTCTCCTTCTGCTGTTGCCCCTGTATCTCTGACTTCACCCCAAAGCAGATGTTAATTCTCTTTTCAGGATCTTGTGTAGGGATAAGGGGTCTCTGATATTGACTGTTGGCCTTTGGTGCATGTGGGAGAACTGGGCATCATCACTCTGGCACTGGGACTTCTCTTGCTGCAGTGCAGGACAATGAGGACCTGGCAGTCATAGTAGACAAGGGGTTAAAGCATGACAAGCAGTGAGCAGCTGCTACCATGGAGGCTGGAAGAAACCAGCCCAGTGGCACAGCTGTAGCACTACTACCTGATATGCCAGAGACTCAGGTTCAGGAATGCACTCGTTACTTGAAAGATGACCATGGGAAGGAGGATCGAGCATCCCATGCACTGCTGTTCTCCTTTGGGGAGGGGTAACAACATGTCTAGGTGCATCACTATCACCTAGCCAAGGCTAAGTGATATGGCAGAGAGTACCCAGTAGAAGGGCACCAATGAGGATACCTGCAATGTGCACGTGCATCAGTACACACATGAGCATCATTGCACAGGGCTCAGCCCTCGAGGAAATGAGACAAAAAACTCAACAGGAAAAATCCCCCAACCAGTAAGAGGATGGTGCAATCTCTCAGGCCCCACACTACAAACTAAGGCACCCCCATTCACATAGCGGTTCTGGGCAAGTGGTGGGCAAGTCTTGGACAAGGTAGGTGAAGGGATTGAGGTTGCTACCAATAGGGGCCAGCAGGGGAGCAAGGCCCATAAACAATAAAAAAAAGAAGGCTCAAAGAATACTGAAGTACATTGGAGGGGGGGTGACAAGCACAGCAGGGCAAGTAATCTAACCACTTTTCAAGGCCCTGGTCAGGACACATCTGGAGTACTGTGTGCAGTTCTGGGTTCCCCATTACAAAAACAGATATTGATGCAGTAGACATGGTGCAAAGCAGGACCACCAAAATGATTAGAAGTATGGAGGATAACAGATAAGAGGAGAGATGGAGGCCCTTAATACAGTATGTTTCCCCCTAAAGGAAAGGAGGCTGTGTGGGACATTATCTCAGTCTTCCACATAATAAATCTTATACCAAGGTCAAACAGATGGAAATGTAATGTATGGAGGCATATCATCTCCAATCTTCTTCCAGTGTGCTAGTGAACCTGTGAAACAATCTGCCAACACAGACAGTAAGTGTAAAGACAGTACATGCCTTTAAGGTAAGCCTGGGAAAATTTCTGCTTACCAAGGCAATCACAGGGTACCCTGGGTAATAGGGTTGGTGAGAAATCTCTATAAATCAGTACATATTTTCACAGCATGAAGCTTATGAAGCAGGGGGTGGGCTTGATTAAGGGTGATCGGATTTGGCAAAATCTGTTCTATGCAGATCTGCTGGATTTTTGGAAAGTCTGATTCTGACTATGACTCCGATTTCAATAAGAGTCAGGAATTGGAATCATTAGAATAAATGTAAGAACTGGAATTTCTGATTCTGAATCCAGCTTCTACACAGAAACCTCCCCTGTTTGACATTCTTCATATAAAATAAAAAAGTCCTCCCTCTTACCCCACCTTTGTTTCTTCTACTCCTTGTCGACTCCCTTACCTGCTGGTGCATTAGCTGTTGGGTCCATCCTGGCCAACCTGTGTGGTGGGGCAAAGCACATTTAAAAATGTTATCTTGCCCCCAACTCAGTCAAGTCCTCTCTGACTGTACATCCTGACCAGTGGCAGCCTGCCAGTATGCTCCCTGCCCCCCATATTGGCACCCGGCATCTGGCATCTCTTACATCATCCCAGTGCTACCACACTACTCCGGATCAGTTCAGTAGTCCACTGTAGCCAGTAGCCACCAGTGGCCATGCCACATGTCCTACCCATCCTTAGCCAGCCTGCTGGTCCCCTCCCTGTGAGGCACTGATTTAATCTGAGGCATTCCAGTTCTGCCCCCCCACCCATGACCCTGTCCCAGACCAGAGCTGTGAGTGTGCCCTCCACAAGTGATGACCCAACATATGGCATCTTTCACATAATCTCAGGGCAACCACACCACTTCACTTCAGTCAGAAACCCTAGCCAATAACCACTAGTGGCCATGCAAGACATGCCCTCCCCTGGCCAGCCCACTGGTCCCCTTCCTTGTGAGGTATTGACTTGAATT
Source organism: Neoceratodus forsteri (assembly GCA_016271365.2). NCBI lineage: Eukaryota > Metazoa > Chordata > Ceratodontiformes > Ceratodontidae > Neoceratodus > Neoceratodus forsteri. The sequence continues at coordinate 960,479,179 of CM028132.1, read as the reverse complement.
TGTGGCATCCCGGTTCCTTCCCCCGACCCTGGCCCTGGCCCTTACCCCGGAGCCAGACAAAATGGGCTTGTCGAGCTGCAGCAAGAACTGTAGTTTCTCCTTGATCTCTAACTCATCTGCTGCAGTCATCACCCATCATTGTCCCTGAGGGGCTGGGTAGGTGCTAGTCAATCAGACAAACCCCCTGCGTAACACATCCAGACACTGTACTCGAACAGCATCTGGCTTAGTGGGTTCACCCAGGGTTTTGCTGGACTCGACTTCCTGGCTAGCACCTGTTTACCCTGCACTTCCACAGGAACGATGATGGCAAAATTGGGAGAGTCAGGAGAACACTGCTTATGAATGCCAGGGGTGTAACTGGGGAAGGGTTCCTGAGTGCATGGATCCTCCCCCCCACCGCCTTGCCTTAATGTTTAAAAACTCACTGGCGGCATCCACTGGGTTGGGAAATTCTAAGAGCCTGGGCTGAGATGGCAAGCAGGCACATCATTAAAGGCTCATGAATATGCAGCTTCACAAGCCGTGCCCCTGCAAGAGACAGGACAGCTGCTCAGAGTCTCAGAATATCGCTGGTAGTCACATGATCTGTGGAGGAGCACGGTCACATACTGGACGAGCAAGAGCATGTCTGTCACGTGACAGACAATCTCTTCCTGCCAGCCCACAGTCAGCGAACAGTCTGAACTCTCCCCCTCTCAGCTCTTGCCCAAACATTGCACCTTCAGTGTGGCAATATTTGAAAAAAAAAAAAAAGAATTTTAATTTTCAGACCCAGAACCATCTCTCAGGTCAGCCTCAGTGGGTGGTTCACCCATGGATGCAAGTAGCTCAGTGAGTGCTTATCCCAGTTAATCATGGCTGTGTTGCTACCGCACAAATAAAAACCCTAGAATGCCAGTAATTTGTATTCCTGAAACTTCCTGTGTTGCATCCAGTGTTGAAGCTGGCCCTATATGAATGCTTCTACTCTTTTCTGAGTTTATTCTAGCTCCTGTGATTTTTAAGATAGCTTCTAACATGCAGAGGGGCTGGAGGACTGAAGGTATGCCTCTTTGCAGATGACATGAAGATCTGCAATAGGGTCGATACTCCGGAAGGGGTGGAAAAAATGAGGAAGGACCTTGCCAAACTGGAGCAATGGTCCTGAGTGTGGCAGCTAGGATTCAATGTGGAGAAGTGCAAAATCATGCACTTGGGGCACAGAAACCCAAGGGAGGATTACATGTTGGGCGAGGAGTTGTTACCAGCCACCAAGCAGGAAAGAGATCTGGGGGTAATCATAATGACCTAAAAGTGGCCAAACAATGTACCAAGGCTGTGGGGAAAACCAGCAGGATGCTGGGGGTTCATATGGAGAGGTATCACTAGCAGAAGAAAAGAGACAGTGATGCCACTGTACAGGTCATTAGTGAGACCTCATTTAGAGTACTGTGTCCAGTTCTAGAGACCACATCTTCAAAAGGACATAGACAGGGTAGAGGCAGTTCAGAGAAGGGCAACAAAAATTGTGCAGGGCCTGCACCATAGATCATACGATGAGAGACTTGAGGCACTCAATATGTACACCCTGGTGGAGCAGAGAGAGCGGGGAAATGTGATAGAGACCTTCAAATACCTGAAGGGAATAAATAAGGTACAGGATGGTAGTATCTTTCCAAAAAGGAGTTACTCTAGAATGAGAAGGCATGATATGAGATTAGAAGGGATAGACTGAGGGGCAATGTGAGAAAATACTTCTTCACGGAAAGGGTGGTGGAGGTATGGAACAGCCTCCCTGCAGAGGTAATAGGAGCAAAGATGGTGGGAGAATTCAAAACTGCATGGGATAGCCATAGGGGAACCCTATTGGTACAAATGGGGAGGTAAAGCTGGAGATAAAGTAAGATCTGCGGCTTGTTACTAGGTAGCTAAGGGGTAGACTGGATGGGCCTATCAGGCCTTGAGAAAGCGTGAGAGTTAGCATGAAAATGTTTGGCTGTTTTTAAGGGGAGGGACACGTTTGAATATGTGGTCTGGTGTCTCTGTGCAATAAACATTTGCTTTTATCCTTTACATCTGTTTTGATTGTTTGTGAGACCTCCCATGATATGAAGCTATGCTGCTGTTGCTGAAGTTCCTGTTTGTGAGTATTTTGCATGGTTCTGTCGTGCTGTTTTTAGCCGCCTGCTTGTGCCTTTCATATCAGTTCTTATCTGCCGTCAAATTCTATGTTTCTGTCTTCATGGCTGACTTCCCAGATTCAGCATTTTGAACCAAAAGACAGGCATTATTTGCATATGCTAATATTTGTTATGCTGAGGATGCCAAAGCCTCACTGAATACCTGCAATATTAGGAGCTGCTTCTATTTTCCTGAGATTGGGGTCCAAGGCAAAGATGTACAACAGCGGGCTTTGAGGACACCCCTGTCATACTCTCCTAATGCCTGGGCTGCTTTTCTCAGCCACCCATCCATTAATGTACTGTATGCTCTAACTACAGCATTGTCACATAAAGTTGTTATCCGTGAAACAAATTGTTCAGGGATGCCATACGATATTAGTACTTTAAACATGTAATCAAGAATAACCTTACTGTAGCCATTCTCTGATCAACTATGCTTCTTTCCATCACTTCCTCTTCGACACATAGGTTGTCAAATATGAATCTTTGAGCTATGCCACAGTCTGCTTTCGGGCAATCACTACTACTACGTTTGCTAGCTGGCTACCAATATTCAGGATAATGCATTTTGATTACAGTTTAGCAATATAATTGGTTTCCAATTCACCAAATCATCTTGAGTCCCTTTTTTATGAAACAAAATTATTATAGCCTGTGACATTGACTCTGGCATCAGCTTGGTGTCTAATACATGGTTGAACAGTGTTACCAGATCTAGGCCTAATTGAGAACCAAATGTTTTATAATATTCTGACACTAGCCCATCAGTGTTAAACACTGTATTGGTGCTCATTTTCTAAGTAGCTACCTCTACTTCACCCATTGTAATCGGTGCAGTCAGTTCAGAAAGAAGGGCAGCTAGTACCGGAGGAATTGACAGATACCGAAAGTACTCTGGAGCCCAGTTTTATTATTGTTTTGCTATGAATGTTTGAGTGATATGTGTATGAACCACCTCTGTAATTTATTCTGGCTCAGTGTAATGCTTATTAATAGTTCTGTAGGTTAGGTCATAATTATATGCCTGTTAACCTGGTCTGACAACCTTTAAACATGTCAAATGGTTGCCTGCATTTCTGAGTACTGAACTGGAGTTCATGCTTTGAAGAAATGCTATAGCATATTGAAATTTGATGGTTTCATAGTTACAGATTCCACCTGCTAATGTAGGTTAACTTTCTTACTGTACATAGTGGAACGTATTCTGTACAGTTGAGCTCTCAGGGACAGATACAGTATCGATGATACTTGTCTCAACAGTGCTGCTTAGCCACCATTTGAAAAAAAGAAGAGAGAGAAGTTTTTTGTTTTTGTTTTTTAATTTCTCCCACCATTAAAATATAGTTTCATAAGCACACTGCACTGACAAGCATGCCTTGTACAAAGCAGCCCGCTTGTTCTGTATGTCATTCAACAAGTTATTATTCAATCTCCAGTACATTTGGGCTGGAGGGGTTGGGCCTCCTGCGCTGCAGTTACATGAGTGTGCCAAATTATTTGAAGTTTCTACAGCAGCAGTGTTTGCTCCATGTCCAGTGATGTTTGAGGAGAAAAAACAAACATTAATTCTAGATGATAATGTACCTCCAAAGTAATCCCCCCTTCCCCCACTGCTGATGCACAGTTTGATAGCCATCTATTGGCCCAGTTGTTTAAGCATGGAGTTTAAGAAATTGGTATCACTATGGAATTTTCTTGTTTTGAAACCGCTATCATCAGTTGCAATCCCACAACTAAAATCCCCCCAGCTGTGATATGCAAGTAAGGGTAGGTCTTCAAGAATAACTTCACTGTGTATTGTTGAGTAAGGTTATTTGTATTGTTTTGATTTTACATTTTATTCTTACCCTCTGATGAAACCCAGTTTTATCCAGTCAAATAATTCAATCTACAGGCTGTATCTGCACTAGTTTGATCATTTTAATCACATCTTTGGTAAAAGCTGTGTAATCTCTGCAGACAAATGATGGTCAGACAGTTTATATATTTGTAAGTATTTTTAATGTAATAGTGTTTAATGTGTGAGCCTGACACAAACAGTATTGCATTAAAAATATTTAAAAATATATAAACTGCCTGACCATCATTTGTTTGCAGAAAAGGGGATCATTTCTATGATTATGTATGTAATGTAGGTAGAGGAGAAAGGGAGGGAGACTAATGCAAAGAGAAGAAATAGAAAGTTCACAATTAAAGTGGGACTACATGCAATGAGAAAGGTGGAACATAAAAGGCAAGGTGATAGGTGAAAACAGAAATGAAAATGAGGAAGTGAAAATAGAAAAAAACTTAAAAGGAAGAGCTGGAAAAACAGCGAAGGTGGTGTACAGATGGTAACAGAATCAGAAGAGATCTAAAGAAGCTAATGATGGAAATATAAAATGGGAGAAAAGAATCCTGAGTTGTACTCAAAGACCTGGGACTGGGGAGGGATGAGACTGACAACTTGAATTTTGATGCATGTAACTCAACAGTTTTTGCCTAAAAATGCACTGCACTGCATCATTTAACTCCTAAATTTAAAAAAAAGATTTCAAACTGAATGCTTCCCATTTTACATAAAGTCACCAGTTCTATTTTGCAGGAGGGAGATCCTATCCATCTTGGAAATGAGCCCAAATCATGGTTTTACCAAAACCTGGCAAGGACCTCACACAGTGCAGCACCTACCACCCTATTTCTTTGTTAAATATGGATTTACAAATCTTTACAGGTATCCTTGCTAACAGGCTACAAAACGTTATCTGGACCCGCATCCATCATAATCAAACTGGTTTTATTAAAGGCCAATTGTTACAGGATAACATTCGACATTTTCTCAATATAATATCTACCCAGAGATCCCAGAACATTTTTCAACTGGCCATCAGTGTCGATGCTGAAAAACTGTTCAACAGGGTGGACTGGTATTTTCTGCAGCAAGCTCTCAATAAATTTAACTTATGGGACAAATTTATAGTGGCCATTGATGCTCTCTACACTGGGAGAGAGGCAATGGCAAAAGTTAATAGGTACCTGTCCAAAAGATTTCAATTAGAAAGTGGCACATGCCAGGAGTATCCTCTCCCCTTTTGTTCACTCTTAGTCTTGACCTCTTGCAACCCAAATCAGACAGCCTCCTGGCATCAAGGGAGTCATGGTAGGGTCACAGGAGCAGAAAATTGCTCTTTATGCAGATGATACCCTGCTATTTTTAGGTGATCCACTTGGCTCTCTTCCTCACCTCATAGAGGCTCTTGACCAGTTTAAATTACTGTCAAGTTACAAGACTGACTTATCTAAATCTGAGGCCATGGTTTTGAGTGACTCTCCCATGGCAGATTTTTGAGACACGTTTCCTTTTGCCTGGGCTTCCTGGAACAACTTCCATTACCTAGGCATTCGGGCTTCCACGGACTTAACTAAACTGTTTCCTGACAACCATCATACTCTGCTGCACTCAGTTAAACAGGATGTAGCCAGATGGCATCTTCTCCCTTTGACATTATATAGCAGAGTCCACTCAATTTAAATGAATGTACTCCCATGATTTCTGTTTCTTTTCCAGATACTCCCTATTCAAATTCCCCGGGCCTACTGGAATGAATTGCATGCCACCTTTTTAGGATTCATTTGATAAGGTAAAAAAACAGGATCTCTCACTCCCTGCTTGTCTCCATGAAGATAGTTGGGCTTTGGATTCCCAGACTTCCAAAAATATTATTTGGCTGCTCAGGGACCTTGGCTGTACTTCTGGCTCAAACAGAGATGAGGTGGGGTGGTAAGCCATGGAGCTTCACCAGTTCCCCTTATACCCTCTGTGAACTTTACCCATGGGCCCTATCTCACCCCAGATGCTTCAAAAGGTAATGAACCCCTGGACTAGATATGCGATTACAATACCACTTAAGCTATGAAAGCTAACCAATAATCCCAATGGGCTAAGACCTTTAACTCTCATCAAGCACCATGAAGTCTTTACCCCTCCCAGACTTGATATGGGTTTTAGGTTTTGGGAGATACAGGGATTAACCAGGTGTACACATTTTGTTCATAATGGTACATGTTCAACTTTCCAACACCTATAACAGAAACATAAACTATGGAAAGAAGATTATTTTTATTTTTTACAAGTTAGGCATTTTATATTAGTCTTCACCAATTGCAAAGACCCCAAACAGAGCTTAAAGAATTGTTCTAAGGGTGGACAATTTTAAATGCTAAGATGAGGCCACTTTCTCAATTATAACAGCTTCTCTTGGACAGGACGTCATCCCAGAAAGAGTCTGTTCATTTAAAATGGATTCAAGAATCCAACCGTGTGGTTGATGAGTCCAAGTGGACCCATGCACTTAGACAAGGCTGGGTGACAACTGCCTCACCTGGTTGGCGCGAGTTTCATTGGAAGATTCTGGTGAGATTCTTTTGTACCCCCACAATTACAAAACACTTTCAAACCACCCAGTCGGATCTATGCTGGTGGGCCTGTGATTTGGCCAGTTCCCACTGGATCATTTTTGGGGTTTCCCAGTGTTGGTACCATTTTGGCAACAGGTACATGCCCACATACAGGCCCTTTTGAGTGTCCTTTTTCTGTTTACTTTCTACAGTCTTATTTTGGGACTGATAGGGAGATCTGGTAGAACTGGTACTAAACAAATTGTTTCATATTTTAAGAGTGGCAGCCTTGAAGAGCATTACTTTGAAATGGTTGTCCCCCGAGCCCCCTACTTTCTACCAATGGAAAAGTAAAGTATGGGAAATAGAGTCTATGGAAAGGATCACAGCTACTCTACATGTGAACATAGATACATTTATTTCAGTCTGACATCCATGGCATCTAATGGAGGGAGCAGAAAGTGGGGAGGAACCATTGTCATTACAGCTTTAAGTATTTCTTCATTTGTACTCTCTCCTCTGCTCCTCTTTTCCCAATATCACAAGCCTCCTGACCAACTCCCTCATGTAACTGATAACAATATACATGAGGCTCTATTAGGTACAAACACACTGGTTTGGTTATTTTTTTTTTTATTTGTTAATGGCTTTTTATTGTGATAATTATGTTTGCTGGTAGTTCAGCAATGCAACTTGGCAATTACATCTTTTGCCTTTTTGCCCTCCAAGCCTATTTATATCTTTTGACTTTGTATCATCACTTTTTGAAGAATCTTCCAGAAGCTGACATGAATGTTTGCTGTCTTCTTGTCTAGCTATATTCTTAATTTCCTGGAAAAAGAGAACAGCAATTAATATTTACCTTACTGTAATGGTTGCATGATAACAATTGTAACAATTCTAATATTTTACTATGTTATATACATTATGGCATACAAAATAAAAACTAAGTTTCAAAACAAAAAATAAATTTCTAATTTTTCCAAGGAAGTATGCCCCCAGACCCCCCCCCAGAAATATTTGTTGGAACCCCACCACCAAATCCTGTCTATACCTTTGAATGCTGCCAGACAAGCATGTTGTATGGATCAGAACAGGAGTCGGGGTATGTAGGCTAGAACTGTGTGTGGGTCAGGAGGACTAAGGATTGGCTGGCTGCTTTAGTATAGTTGGAGACCTGGAGTGAGGGACTCAGTGTAATGGAGTCAGTCAGCGTTTTATCTCAATTGTGGTGGGGCACAAGTCATTGCTCTGGAGGCTGAGTAGAAGAGAAGCCCCAATCTTAGAGCATTCTGTCAGAGCTTATGGGCTACTACTAGTGCGGCAGGACTCAGAACAACAGTGGGAGTGTGACAATTGCTGATTGGGGGAGTTTAGTACCTGCCACCCTGCAATATCATTACCATCAGTAAAGTACTGGAAGTGGACCAGAACAGAACCAACATGGCCATAGTGGACCTAGGGGGAAAAGGCTGGATGGATTCAGAACCTGCCCTATTGCCAAGGAAGGAGGCATAGTGGGATGAAAGGGAAGGGGAAAGGAAGGGTTTTGTTTTTCTTATTTGTTTCACTGTTTTACCAAGTGAGGAGTGATTGAAACAAATAGATGCAAAATTGGAACTGGATTCTGATTTCAATTCAGAAATCTGACTCTGGAAATCCATTTTAGGAATTAGGAAAACAATTTTCAGAATTAGGATTTTCTGAATTTTAAAGTCCTAATTCTAAATTTCGAACTTGAATGTAATTAAAATCCAATTCCAGATTCTGAAATCCAAAATCCAATCATCCCAAGACTTGCCAGACCTAGGGGGTGAATTTTCAAAAGGCATGATGCAAATGTATGTTGTGGTTTTATCGGCTTCCACTGACTATATCCAGGCAGTCCTGCTGCTGTTTTCAAAAGTTGCATCTGTTTATGACAAAAAGCCACTGTGTCACTATGTCTGGCAACAAATGGATTGGATTGTGATTTGCATGTAATTTGGATGTACTTGTGTCCTTTTCTGGATGTGACTTTCATACAGTGGTAAAGCATCAAATAGTCTAACAGACTGGATACACTTCTGTTTTTAAAATAGTGGCAGAGCAGACACATCTTGGAAAGAACCTTTTGAAAATCCCACCCACAGAGTCCCATCTGACCTTAAATTGTTGTTACTATGTTACAGTGCTGTTTTTTTTCCTGTCTTTGCCCTCCCTACCTCCGAATCTAATGCTGCTCTCTCTATTCATGTGTTTTATGTAAGAGCTGAAGCTGCATGGTCTCCCCAGACATCCATTCTGTTCTAGCTTCCCACCAAAGGAAGTCTTCAGACAGCTGGATGAGCAATCCCCTTCCCTTGGAGTCGGAGTCCTCAGCCTCCACAGTGTACTCTAGGCAACACTTGTTTATTGTAAGGAGTCAGGCTCAAGCTACAGTATATTCCACAGTTCTGTTAGGAACTGAAGAACTGATTCACTCTTGATAGAACTTTAACCTTCTTCAAAGACCACAGACCTAAGATAATGATGTCTCCCTTAAGTTACCAGTAGCATGGTCCTATTCCATTATCAGCAGACTTCTCATGGGCTAGTAAGTTCTCCAAGAGTGTGAAGTTCATTATTCCAGTCTCAGTAATTAAATATGCATTCCAGCTGTTCCTTTATCTTATTAGCTTTAGTTTTTCTTTAATTTCTTTTAAATAGGAATTATTGGCATGATGATATGTATTCCAATCAGTCTATACAATTTTTTTTTTTTAAGATATGAACTAAGGCTACAAACACAAATTTATTGACTGATCGGGATGCATTTTGTCACGTCAGAAAATCTTATTTAAAGAAAATTAGAAATGAGAAATTAACATATTTTAAAGATGCTCTTGGTGGGAGTCAAGTCTCAACTCTAGGTTTTTTAGAGGCTGATGAGATCCCACAAAGATTCCAGTTACAGTAATTTTGACTTGCTTACTTCTTTTATGGTGAATAGTAAATTAATGCCACTAAATACAGCATTACTGTGTCTGAGCAGTTTGAAAATATGTTTTATTTGAATGACTACAGAGGCAATAAATTCAAATGTAACTCAGTTATCATGCTGTATCAGGCCCCCAACAGATATTACTCATGTTGTTCCTCTCTTTACTTTCACCAACATTTCGATAGGGGATGTATTAAAGAAATTATTAACTCTCAACTCTCACAAATCAGGAGTGGTTATATCTAAATGATAATACAGTCAACAATGCTGATAGTTTGTACATTTCTATGCAGACAATACAGTTTTACATGCTTCACTGAATTTGTTTTTTATTATTATTTATTGGTAGCTGCGTAAGGTCCACTAGGTGCAATGCCTGTTTGCAGGGGCAACCCAGCAGCACTGAGGAGGTGAAGGGACTTGCTCAGGGTCATACAGTAAACTGGAGGTTGTAAGACTCAAACCCAGGTCTGCTGACTGTATCAAGAGCATTCTTAGCTTATTACTCTAACTGCTAGGCTATTGTGCCAGCCCCAAAGGCTATACTGCCAGCCCCAGTTAATCAGTTATACACAATTAGTGTTGCAGAGTGCCCTCAACTGTACAGTATTTTTAAAACAAAGATTAGTTCTAAATGCTACTATGTCCCTAGTAATGTTGTTCAGCCTAGATAAAAAGACCAAGCAAGATTAAGATTTCTTAAATAATGTTAAAAAATTAGCTCTAAGAAAAACTTGACAATTGCTCTGACTCTAATTGCTTTTAATGTTTGACTATACTAATATGTAATAGTCTTTAAAGAGATTCTGACACTGCTGGGACAGCTTTGAAAACATGGAATATTTACACACAATTTAGCTTATATTTAATCATTTTTCTGTAATTCTCACCATTACTTTTTTATTACTAAGGACATTTGCATGTAAACAGAATTGATTAGTATAGGGTGTGACATGGATTTACAGCAGGAAGGTCATGTCAGATGAATCTAATAGATTTCTTTGACTGGGTGACCATAGTAATAGGTTGTGAATATGGCCTACCTAGACTTTAGCAAGGCATTTGACATAGTCCCACACAAAAGATTAATAATCAAGTTAGCCAGCCTGGGAGTGTGCCCCATGGCGGTAGCCTGGGTAGCAAACTGGCTGCAAAATAGGACACAGAAGGTAATAGTGAATGGAACACATTCCGAAGAAAGGGGGGTCACTAGTGGAGTACCTCAAGGCTCTGTACTGGGTCCAGTCCTCTTTAACATCTTTATAAGTGACATTGCAGAGGGTCTGGAGGGAAAGGTATGCCTCTTTGCAGATGACACAAAGATCTGTAACAGAGTTGATACACAAGGGGGGTAGAAAGGATGAGAAGGGACTTGGCATGGTTGGAGGAATGGTCAGACATATAGCAACTTAGATTCAATGCAAAGAAGTGCAAAGTAACGCACCTGGGAAACAAAAACCCAGGAGAAGAGTACACAATAGCAGGGGAGGTACTAACAACAGCAAAAATGGAAAGGGACCTGGGGGTAGTCATATCAGATGATCTAAAGGTTGGTAAGCAATGTGAGAAGTCAGTAAGGAGAGCAAGGGGGGTACTGGGATGCATAGGAAGGGGCATCACAAGTAGAAAAAGGGAAGTGGTTATCCCTGTGTACAGACAGCTGGTGAGACCCCATCTGGAGTACTGTGTGCAGTTTTGGAGACCTCACCTACGCAAGTACATAGACAGGATGGAAGCAGTCCAGAGGAGGACAACTAAAATGATGCAGGGTCTGCATCAGAAACCATATGAAAAGAGACTGAGAGAGCTTAATATGTATGCCCTTGATGAAAGGAGGGATGGGGGGACATGACAGAAATGTTCAGGTACCTGAAGGGAATCAACAAAGTCCAGGAAAGTAGCATCTTTCAGAAAAAGAGATGTATAAGAACAAGGGGGCACAATTTAAAGATAGAGGGGGATGGCTCAGGGGTAATGTGAGAAATTTTTTTTCACGGAGAGAGTGGTGGATGCATGGAACCGCCTTCCTGGGGAGGTTGTTGGGTCTAAAACAGTGGGGAATTCAAACATGCATGGGACAGACATAAGGCAATTGTAGTAGGGGGTGGCAGAAAGTAGGCTGTTGGTTAACTAGAATCTGCAGCTTATCCAGTAGGTAGGGAAATGGGCAGACTGGGTGGGCCAAGTGGTCCTTATCTGCCGTCAAAGTCTATGTTTCTATGTTTCTTAGCATGCAAACTATGCTTATGTCATCATAACCCTATTTTTTTTTTTGCTTTGTCCACACCTACACCCTCGCCACCACCAGTTATGTAACTTATATTTGCTTTTGAGAATCGTTCAAAAAAGTAATAAAGGGTAGCCACATTTGAATATAACATGCAATTCTGTTTTCAGATACATAATGAAGTTTATAAAATGGGTAGGGAAAATCCTGGCTTCTGATTGGCTGATACAGACTGGCACCCATACATTTACCTGAGCCTAATGTCCAGGTATGGAAAAGTTCCAGTACCAGCCTTCCAATGTGACAACAATATCCTTGAGCTATCTCGGAATGTTCAGTTTTAAACAGCAGCCATTTTTTTTTCACACTTCATTCTAACAGCCTAAGAAGAAAATGTCTGATTTCCAACCAGTTTCTTTTGAAATGTCTGAAGACCTAAACATAATGGTGTACTTCCAACAAGAAAACAGCAATGAAACAGAGCAAGTACCAGACAAAAAAGCCAAGAAAGATGAAACTGTGAGTAAAATACATTTAAATTAACCCTTGTCAAATTTCTCTTTCTCCTTATGTATTAGTGCTTACTGTGTTTCTTTGACAGTTTATTCATCTGTTATGAAACATTACTCTAATTGTATACTTGTCATTAATTCTGGTTCGCCTCTGAAAAAGGACCTTGGTCTCAGTGAAATCAATCAATTAATCAATAAATACGTACATACATACATACATACATATATGCATTTAACTGCCTCTGAAGTAGACAACATTGAAGTACTAAAAGATGAAAAAAAAACACTCAGAAGACCGCCATCTGATCAGTGAGTATCTGCAATGACTGGCTTTTAGACAAAAATAAGCTTTGACTGAAAAACTACATCTGTAACTGAAGTAAATCATAATTTGAGACTTTTTTTAATTCAGAAGTTCAAAACAAAGGTGCAGAATACTCAATTGCCAGTTACACATCACTCAGAGCAGGCTTAAATCATTTTGTGAATAGTCCAGCCATATACAGAAACATCAAGTTTAATTACAGAACCAGCTCTGCAGATCCAGCAAACAATGTCTTTATTTCAGTTATTAAAAGTTATGGGAGATGAAACAAAGATACAGCAACCCATCACTCTGCCATATCCAAAGCAAACCTGCAAAAACTGAAAATATCAGAGGCCTGATATTCAAAACTTTGCCTAGGCGCAAATCCCAGTTTGCCTGCGCAAACCGGGCTTTGCACAGATTTCCCTTATTCAAAGGCCTGGTTAGCTCAGGCAAACAGAGTTTGCACCCAGGCAATATTCGGGGGGAGAGGGGTGCAATGCAAATGAAGGGGCGGGGAACCTGAATATTGGCACAGTCCAATATTCAGGGTATGTGCACCGCACAAGACCATTTTGCTTGGTCTCCTTTTGTGGTGCACATACCACTGATCACAACCTCGACTTACTCCTGTGCAACACTAGCAGTTGGCAGAGGAAGTGCGGCACCCCTGACCCCCAACACAGTAGTTCCTGGTGTCTAGTGGTCCCCCCCACTGATCACCAGCCCAATGTTAAATAGTACACTATCGCTGGTGCTGAGTGCCCCCCACTGATTGCCCGGCCCAATGTTTAACATTAAATGTATGCCCTGGTACTAGTGGTCCCCCAACTCCACGATCACTGGCCCGATGGTAAAATAAATCCTTCCCTGGTGTACAGTGGTCCCTCCCCACCCAATCACCTGCCCAACATACATATATAGTTTCCCTGGTGCCTATTGGATCAGACTCCCTATCCCAGTCCACTGTAAAATAAAGATACACTATTCCCTGGTGTCTAGTTGACCACCCTCCATATCTCCAAACTCCTGTAAAATAAAGGTACACCATTCCCTGGTGTCTAGCAGACCCCCATCCTGACAGGTAGTGCCCCACCACACCAACCCCCCCATCCTGACCCTGAAGTGGCGACTGCACAGCCCTCAGCTCTCCATCACAGCCAGCTGCTGACTGAGCTGTCAGTGAGCTCATACTGTATACAGTACATGCTGACTGACAGCTCAGTCAGAACAACTGTGGTGAACAGAGGGCGGTGTCGGTTACCAATTCGGGGTCAGGATGGGGGGAGCAGGGTTGTGGGCACTACCTGCTGGGATGGGGGGTCTGCTAGACACCAGGGAATGGTGTGTGTGTATTTTACAGGGCATCAGGATGAAAGGGGACCACTGGACACCAGAGAAACTATATATGTATGTCAGGTGGGTGATTGGGTGGGGGAGGGACCACTGGACACTGGGAAATGATTTATTTTTACCATCAGGCCGGTGATTGGAGGGAGGGGCCACTAGCACCAGAGATAGTATACTATTTAACATCAGGCCGGTGATTGGAGGGGTGGGGAACCACTAGCGCCAGGGATAGCTCTCTGGGACTGGGCAAGTTGGGTGTGGCACCACGCTATATTTATTTTTTTATACTTATTTTTCCCTCCAGTCACGGTCAGCATGGGCCTCTTTCAGGCATCCTGCTAGTTCCTGCTCAGCCTGAAGTCCTCCTTGCCTGTACCTTCTCTTTCCTCCTCCTCCTCGACACCACACTTGGCACCCCCTGCTTAACCCCTCTGGGGTGGGGCCACCCCTCCCTTGGGCACTCTTCTTAGTCAGTCTCCAGTGTGGGTGAGGACCCAGGTGGAGGAACCTGGGAGGTCAGGCAGGCCAGACCCAGCTGCGAACATGGGAACAGATGCCATTGCCTACCCCTGCTGACTGGGCTTTTCCTTGTTCTAGTGCTTGTATCCCCCCCATGTGGGCATACCCCTGACACAATGGCACACAGCAACCCTGCCTTGCATCAGGCCATGCTACTTTACGTGTTACACAGCATGCTGCAGCACTCCTGGTCTCCACCAGAAGCCGCTGGCATGCCGGGACTCCCCCGATCTTCCCCCCCTGGGGAGGAGAGCAGCCCAGCGGGTGCTCAATCCTCATCCACCACCTGAAAAAAAAACTGCACTTTTTTGACTGTTTATTCCCTGTGCCCTGCTGATCATATACCTGGTACTCTTTCTCGCTGGCATTGTACTGTACTATCGTCAAGTAATTTGCTCGGTTATTCTCCACTTTTGTTTGCATTTCTGCCAGTAAGCATGTTGCACTGGAATCCCCTCTGCTGCCAACTGCACATATGAATGACTTGCAGGGACATCTGGAATGATCAGCAGAGGGATCCTCTGCTGTTTTCAAAAGACATGATGTGACCTGTAGAAGAAGCACATGGAAAATTAGTTAGCCGCCATATTTGTTGTATCACTACAACCATTCAAATAAATTGCAAATATCTAAAAAACTAAAAATGACTGGAAAAAAACATTTACAGGTATGGAAACTGGAACTTTGGCCCCACGCTTACAGCCAAAAAACAGAATTTTGATAACTCACTTACTGATTTCATAGTACTGCTGCTTTAAGGAGACCAGATGGATAGGTGCATACTGTTCTAGAGTAAATTTGTGAATATTAGGAGTTGAGGTTATTCAAGGTTATTTAAGGTTAAAAGCACTGATTGAACCACCTAATCTAAATCAGCTATTTATAAATGTATTCACTCATCTCACCTCTTCTCTGTTTGTTTGAAGGGGGAGATCTAGATGCGTCTGTATTTACTGCACATAAATTTATCCTGGAATTTCTTTTCATATACAAATGGAACTCACAGCCTTGGTGCGTATGTGACCAGTGGGTAAAGAAAAGAAAAGAGAAGAAAAGAAAAGGGAAGGCCTTCCTGTGGATAGAGTTCTCCCCACCTGAAGTGAGGAGGCCTGGACTTTTTGGAAAATCAAAAAGCTTGGAAGCCTGGAAGCTGAGTAGTGTACATAAGTGACTATATTGCTAAACTGATTCAAAACAAGAGAAACATCATATTTCCAAAGCCAAGGTCAAGGTTTTGCAGTTCCATCTTATCTTTTCTTAAGACTGAATGAACAGACTTATTAAGACGATACAATTTCTTTAAAGCTTTAAATATACTGAAGTTCTGCTCAGTGGAGTCCTCCCTGAAAATTTAACTGGAAAAGACTAACAAAGATCTTATGGACCTCAGTCGAGACTGCAATATTTATTTATTTATTTATTTATTTTAGAACCTGAGAATTATAATTTGATACTTTCTGGGAATTTTTGGGGATTAGAGTCTTTTGATGTCTTCTGCTAATCTCAAATAGTTTGTCCCCTTATCAGTTTTTAGAGGCACATTACAAATAGGGTATAACTGTCAAATTTGATCAAATAAGTGGAACAGGTGATACAGTTCATTGAATTATCCTAAGCCTTCCTCTTTTTGCTTCTTTCCCATAGTGAAAGATAATGTAGAACAAAATGATGACTAGAAGTGGGAACGAATTAAGAAAAAAACATTGTAAGAAAAAGAACTGTGTGACTTCAGAGGAATTAACAATAACAACATCTAATCCACTGGAAACCTCAAAATCATTTACTTACGCTGAAGTTTTATCAAAAGGGAATATGGTAGTAGCTAACACCATAGCCCCACGCTGTATGGGAAATATCTAAGACAAATCATGGGATAAAACTGAGGAAGACTCAATTATGGTTATAGAAACATCTTTCACCAGGGAGGAAGTTATCTCCCCTTCCTTTAAAGAAAAGATAGAATTGATCTTAGATGTAACTCTACTCCATTAAAATAAAAAGAAAGGCCAAAGAAAGCTGAAATCTGGAATTGGGACCTCCAGGGTTCCCAAGAAAAATCTAAATAAGTGCAAGGGGAATAATCAGAAGGGTAAAAAGGGGTAAAAAAGGCAGACTTGGAGTTTACTAAAAAAGAGTATCACAAGCTATTTCTCTTCAGTAATAAACACAACTACACAAGATTCAGCTGAGTTGGCAGTTGGAAAGGAAGGGCTAGAGCAAGATAGAGAAGGGTTGGTACATGAGAAGGTTGATACATGAGAAAGAAAGAACAGATACCCAACTAGCAATATGTTGTACTCCTTAAAAGATAGAAACACATGTGACAACGTTTGATTTTGTTTAGCCCACAAGAAATAGATTCATATGTGGATATGCAGGAAGATGAGGAATCTCAAATGTCAATTTTGGCTGGTTCTTCTAATACAGTTTTTGGAAGGCTAGACATGGAGGTGGAAAATATTAAGTTGGATGAAAAATGCTTAGCTCAGTGTCCTGACTATTTATCCAAATACACAATAAAAGCATTAGCTCACCATGTAATGGCAAACATTGTGCTCTTGGAAGCATATAATGAATTAAAACTTAGGCTGGAAGATCTCTCTAACCTAGTAAAAGAACAAGCTGAATGCATTACAAAGCTCACTGAGCATCAAAATATTCATGCAACACGTAAAACTAGGAAACTATTCTTTTTCACCATTTTAATTCTAGATACACCTAAGGGTAAACATAAAGCCAAGAGTGGCAGTCATCATAGGAAAAGAAAGACAAAAACAATAAAATAGGATAAAGGAAAAGATCTGGTTCTGGGAATAGAGACTATAAATCCACCTCCTCAAAGGTGATATCTAATATCCCTCTATCACCAAAGATAAGTATACAAAAAAGGGACTTAATTTACAAAACCAGAAAACAAGTGAGCCTGTCCAACAATTGGAACAGGAAGAAAGGGGCCCAGAAAAGGATATAATAAGAATCACTACAACAAGTGATGGAAATGAGAAAGAAAACAGTCCCCAAAACCCATTAGTTAAGGGTTTGGAGGAACTAATTAACACCGTTTTACCTCTGAGACTCTAACTGGGACCTCAGGAAATGAGGCTGCTGTGAGAATTATGGGAGTTTTTGAGAAAGCTTATGAGACACCAGTTTCATTGACTGACATTATCTATCACCTTTTAGAGGCTGAGTGTGAGATACCCCTAAGTAGTGTGGTGGGTAGGTAACTGGCTGGGTGGCAGGACACAGAGGGTGGTGGTAAATGGCTGTCACTCCACAGAGGGAAGAGTGACCAGTGGGGTACCACAGGGATCAGTGCTGGGACCGGTCCTATTCAACATCTTCATCAGTGACATTGCGCAGGACCTAGAAGGCAGAATTTCACTGTTTGCTGATGACACAAAGCTCTGTAACAGAGTAGACACACCAGAGGGTGTAGACAGAATGAGAAGTGACCTGCAGAAACTTGAAGAATGGTCAGGGGTTTGGCAGTTGAAATTCAATGCAAAGAGGTGCAAGATAATGCATATGGGGCACAAAAACCTGGCACAATATATCAGTTGGGGGGTGAGGATATAGCATGCACCAAGCAGGAAAGGGATCTTGGGGTTGTCATCTCTGATGACCTCAAGGTAGGGAAACAGTGTGACAAGGCAGCAGGTAAAGCAAATAGGATGTGGGATGTATAGGCAGGGCATCACCAGCAGGAAAAGGGAGGTCATAATTCTGCTATACAAGACACTAGTGAGGCCCCACCTGGGTACAGTGTACAGTTCTGGAGACCATACCTACGTAAGGACATAGACAGGGTAGAGAAGGTTCAGAGGAGGGCAACAAAGATAGTGCATGGATTGCATCACAAGTCCTATGAAGACAGGTTGAAGGAACTGAACATGTACTCCTGGAGGAGAGGAGGGAGAGAGGGATATGATAGAGACATACAAGTATCTTACAGGGAGGAACAGGGGTGCAGGAAACACTATTTTAAGTGAAAAGATGTTCCAGGACTAGAGGGCATGGGATGAAGTTGGAGGGAGGACGATTCAGAGGAAACATGAGAAAGAATTTCTTCACAGAACGGGTGGTGGACAAGTGGAACACCCTGCCAGAGGAAGTGGTGGGGGCTGAAACAATCACGGGATTAAGAATGCATGGGATAGACATAAAGGAATTCTGGAGGTCAGGGGTAAGGGGCAACAGACTTCTAGGAAAACAAACTGAACTTGCAAGCTCAAATGGGCAGACTGGGTGGGCCATAGGCCCTTATCTGCTGACACTGTCTATGTATCTATGTATCTATGTATGTACCCAATGCGAAAGACTTTGTAAGATCAATATTTAGGGATAGTTGGATCCAGTTCTTCCAGTGTATATCTTAACTAAAGATATGGAGGCAGCTAAAGCAATTTGGTCAAAACAGAATAGAATGCATTATTTGGGGTTTGAAATTGATTCACCAGTTTTATGGTTAACAATTGACAGTTTTCTAGGGGAGAATTTATGCAATGGGGGCTTTTAAATCTTAATGATTTAAAACTGGCGTTAGAGAAATTACAATGGAATTTTGCAACAGATAAGGTACAAAGTATGAATTCTGCAAAGACACTTTCTATTTTTGGGGTGGAACATTTCCCCAATGTACAAAGTACAGGTGATATAGATACTACAAATATTTTGATTTGTAATGTGGCTGGTCTTGCTTCAAAACTTTCTGACCCAGATTGGAGATCATTTCTTTGCAATCATGTTCTTTTAATGTTTCAGGAAACTTGGATTGTGGATACAGTAACATAAATAGGTATGAAACTCTACACTCCTCAGCAATCAAAACAAGTAAGTATGGCAGACCCAAAGGGGGCTTGCTATTTATGCAAAGATAGGGAAAGAACTGAGTATTTTAGAGCTCAAAATCATAAAACAAAACCATATTTTGGCAGTAATACAATGGAACACCTCAATTCTTATAGTCTCTAATGTTATATTCCCCTTCTGTCCAACCAGAAGTAAATAAAGACCTTGGGCAACCTAATTTTAAGTGTAGAGCATGCACAGTTAAAATACCCAATGGGCATAGTTCTGATTGCTAGAGATTTTAATTCTAGAATAGCTGAATATGATAACATAGAAGTTATTCAATAATATACATATTTATATAATAGGGGTGAGTAGTAAATGAGTGAGATAAAACAGTGTATCATCCACTGCAGTGTGATATTTTTACCCTCTGCTCTACAGTGATATCAGCCATTTACACACACAGTGCACACAAAGGTCACTTGTATCATCTCTCTATGCAGCTGTTCCTCAGCATACAAGAAAAACCTGTGCTGTTACCATAGAAACAAATACAGAAGTACAATGCTTTCACCTGAAACACAGCTGCTGCTCCTAAGAAAGTATGTTTTGCCATCAAGGACTCCTTCACAAAATAGGCACAAATTAACAAGTTACAATGGAAAAGATAACTCTGTACTGTGTTGTTTCTCTTCCTCCAGGTCCCCACTGCAAACAGATACACAGAAAGTGGGCCAAAGTACTTGAATTAGACTGAAGCATAGAGTAAAATGAAGCACATCAAACAGGTAACATATTATGAAGAGCAAAATTTATAACAATTTAACTTGTAAAACCACTAAAAAATAACTTTAGTTACCTTATATTATAGGTTCCGATACGCAATAAGCAGCAGAAGTCAACCACTTCTATAAACTTGAAAGTGAAACATCCACAGTTTGGCTGAACAGAACTGACACAAGCAGGACAAAAATAAGTTAAAACAGTCATACAAGCAGTACACTAAAGCTACAAGAAACAAATTAAATAAAAATGCTCACAAACACAGAAATCCAAGAAAAGAAAGTTTTGATGAAACTCCATTCCCCGACACCAACCTAAGTCCCACCTACCAAGGCACAACATCCAATGAAACACATAGACAACATGTAGCCAAGCACACATCAGCAACACACACATCAACCAGTCAGAAAAGTATAAAATGTACACACAGACCCAATAACAAAAGAACACTGCACAGCCCAAAAACCCATCCACAAACTAAATACAAAAGACCCTCTCACTCATTTACCATTCACCCCATTGTATAAATTGCACACATGATGTGCAGGCCGTGTGCTATGGAAAGTATTCTTACTCCTGCATCATGAGCTTTGGATATCTCACTCGTGCCTTTGGCACTCGTGAGCTATCCAGAGCTCACTCTGCAGAAGTGAGAATATTTTCCATATCACACTCCTGCCCGTCATGTATCTGATATAGATATAGATATAGATATATATGGAATTTGGAAAGGAGGGCAAGTAAAAATAAACATACCAATGAGCAAGGGAAAAGAATAATTCAATATACTGAAGATAACAACTTTCTTATTTTGAATGGTAGGTTACTGGGGAGGAGGTAAATACTACTTATTTCACCTCAAATGGACAAAGTATAATAGATTATGTACTCTGTGCTCCAGAACACTGTTTTATTAAGTCACTACTGATTATTATGCACCCAGAAAGTGACCTTGTGCCATCATGACTCCAATTTGTTGCTATGGAAAACAATAGAAAAAGATGAGGATATACACTGTCCTTCTCTAGTATTAAATCCTCAAGGAAAGAATCCATCAGTACTGTCTGGAAGAACATGGGATACAATAGAGGAACTTATTGCAGAAATAGATCTGAATGGTATAATCAATGCTAACAACAACTTAGTCACTGCACAATATAAGGAAAAAATAATAACTCAAATTCAGGAGGATATCAGGGAAGGAATATATATTAATGATTCCAGGGTGCCATCAAAACAAACTTGGTTTGACTTATGTGAAAAAGCTAAGAATTGTTTGAGAAAACAAATTAAGGAAGTTAAAAGTAATCCAACAAGAATGGCTTTTAACACCCTCACTCATTCCAGAAAGCAATATAAAAAGCTATTAGAAAGAAAGAAATAAGAGTACAGATAGAAATCATGGATCAACATGTATAATATTATTTTAAATAATGACATAAAAAAATGTTGGCAGCTAGTAACAAAGGGAACCAGTGACTCCAAAACATCCCTAGCTACCTACATCCTGAAGGACACATGGGTTCAACATTTTGAAACAATTTTTAATAAGGAAGCATCATTAAAACTTCATGACACTGTAGCAGATAAACTATTAAATTCAGATTACTCCCCCATTAATTTATCATCATTACTGGAAGTATAAGATGCCATATTAAATCTGGCAAACAACAAAGCCCTGGTCCGGATCAGATACCTGGGGAAATATATAAAAAACATCTGACATTTTGTGTTCCATTACTTATATCCTTTCTCAATAGCTGTTTAGCACAAAGTTTGTTCCTACATCTTGGACAAAAAAATATTATTGTTCTCCTTCATAAGAAGGGCAGTCTATTTGATCCAAGTAACTTCAGACCCATTAGTCTATTAGATAGGAGCTCTAAAATATTGACAAAAAATGTATTATATTTTATTATATAGATTAAATCACTGGTTACAAATTCTCCCTTTCGATCTTTCAAGCAGGGTTTAGAACAAAGTTTTCTACTACTGATAACATATTTTGCTTTGCTTATCTGCTAGAAAAAGATACACAAATTAGGAAATCAAAAATGTTTGCTCTTTTTATTGATTTTTCATTTGCATTTGATTCAGTGAATAGAATAATGCTTTGGAACATATCACTTAATAGAAAACTTCCTACTGAACTACTCATACCCATATATTTGCTATATACTAATACAACTATGGCCATCGGGTATAATAGTCAGGGAAACATTACAAATTATTTTGATTCATTACGTGGTGTAAAGCAAGATTATCTCTTGGCCCCCATTCTATTTAAGATAGACAGACAGACAGACAGACTCATTATTACAGCCTGATGTGCTGGAATCCCTTGATCCCCCTAAAATTGTTAATATTCCTTGCCCTATTGCAGCTTATGCAGATGACCTTCTCATTAACTAGTAAAGGGCTTCAGAGACACCTAGACCAACTAGTGGTAAAATGTGAAACTTTGGACCGGAAGATAAATCTTAAGAAAATAATAGTTATGATTTTTGGAAAGAATAGAACTAAATTTAGGTCTCAGCTACATAAGGAAAAGATATAAACAGTGAATTATATGTATTTCAGAATCAAGTTTACAGAGAATGGAACATGAAACTCTCACTCAAGGCAACAATGTGCAATGACAAAGCATATTGCCAAAGCTTTGATTAATTTTAATTACAAGTATGGAGGTAACACCATCCTTCCTGCCCTCTGAGCTGGGGAGGTGAAATTAAATCCTCTTTTACTTTAAGGAGCTGAAGTTTGGGGTACACAAAAAAATGTGAAATTAGAGAACCCTCTTCTTTATTTTTATAAATCTGTATTACAAGTACAAGTACCTATATCCACAGCATCAGTGATGGTAACATCTGAATTAGGTAGAATTAAAGTCTCCTATATGGTGAAACTTTTAATTGCATCTTATTGGTTGCATATAATAAATAACACAACCAACTTGTTACTAAAATACTGTTTAATAGAGAAAACTAACTGGAAAAATAAAGGATTCTCTTCAACTTGGTTAAAGAGGCTTATGAATATATTCCAAGAGATTAATTTGCTTCACCTCTGGAATGACTTTAATAGGGGTATATTCATTGCCACACAATTTAAAAACAATTTTTAAAAGAAAATTGTTTTGGCTGGCTCAGAAGGAAGATATTGAGGCAGTTAAACTTCAAAAACAAACAATTTGGTATAGTTCTAACAAACTGGTACATGGAATTGAAGAGTATTTACTGATCCCTTGAAACCCCCATCTGAAGAAACTAGAGACTGTGGCTAGATTAGGAATTATAACATCAAGTTACAGTTATTTTATTAGAAAAAAGAATGATATAATTTTGGCAAAATATTGCCCTTGCTTAAATGGTTTTCAAGAAATGATTACGCATATCATTTTACAATGTCCTCTATATAACAAAAGTAGAAATGACCTTCTAAAGAATTTTCTAGTAAAATATGCAAACTTACAATATGACCCAGTTTTCATCCTTTTACACCCAAAAACTGAAAAGGAATTGGAACTCATAACAAAATTAATTTCTGTGGTAATTACCTGTAAAAAGAAATTGAATTCTTAATTTATCTATATACAAGATTTGTAATGTATTTGCAGAATTTGCAAGTTGTATTGACATATGAATATTTATTGCTGAAAAGTGTTCTCTTGATGTGTTTTTAAATGTACTTTTATTTTTATTTTGTAATGTGATTGTAATGTCCTCTTACATTTGGATGAACAATAAAAATCTTGATTGATTGATTTAGTTCAGGGATCCCCTATGCCCAGTCTTAAATTTGAAAAAATTCCCCGAGTTAAAGCCCTGCAGATGCAACCTCTTTTGACCTGCACCCGAGGAAACTACCACAAACTTTTCTTGACAGTCAAGCTGTATGGTACACCTGTGAGCCTGTGGGTAAGAATTTTCTGGGAACATCAATGCCAAAGCTGTCTATGCAAGCAGAGTTATCATGCAGGTACACCAATCACTCAATTTGTGCTGCTGCTATACAAATGTTAGCAGATGCTGGCTTGCAGGCCAGGGAATTCATGTCCATAACTGGACATAAAGCAGAGTCATTGCTAAGATCTTACTGGGCACCAATTGAAGATGACATATGTAGCTGGGCACACATTCTGTCAACTTCTGGTTTATGCTGCATCAAATGCACACACCAGCACTAACAGCAAAACTTCTGTTGCCATACTGAAACCTTCCCCAAATACTGCTGCTGCCAATACAATCTCTACTCACCCTTCCAAAAATATTATTTCATCCCTCCACAGTCTGGACAGCACAGCAATAGAATTGGAAAAGCAGACTTCATCGATCACACAGGAGCCACCAAAAGCAACAGCCGATCCACCACTCAACATCCCTGCAACCCTCACCTTTCAAAAAGTGACCCAATGACTGTCGATAATATAACTGACCCAGCTGAAGCCATTGACAGCAACCACTGCTTCACCAGTGAATCTGAAGTCAACACTGACTTCCTGATCTCTGTAAGGCACACCACAGAGCTCCACAGGACAAGGGCACATTCTATTTCAATGACATCTTCTTCCTGGGCTTCACATGCTGACATCACACTGGATGATGACACTTTGAAACTGCTGATGACTTCTGCCACAAATAGCAGTCAAGATCAGACCACCCAGGAAGACAAAAACAGAAACATGCAATGTATACCATCTTTCCTGCAGCCATTCAACCTAATGCAGGCACTCTTTAACACTCCTGTACAGTTTATAAATTTTGGCATGCCCTAAACAGGCCTTTGCCTTCAAACCTGTAGCAACAAGCTTTTGATTGAGGTACCGTCATTGTTGGTAAAGTTTCAAAAAAGTCTCAAAAAAGAAGAAAAAAACAGTATCAACACTTCAAAAGATGCTAGGGAAAAAAGTCAATCTCTGCGGTTAGTTTACTTGTTTTGCCTGCCCCCCTCCCAGCAAAAGTGCACCATGAGTAAAACTTAGCTTTTTTGTCTCCCCCCCCACACACACGCACAGTTTGGGACCTTTTTTCTTTTCAGTACTTTAAACAAATTAATTCTAAAATATTAGAAATATGTTGAGTTATTTTTTTTCCTCAGGTAAAGAAAGATAAACATTTACCCATTTTATAAGTGCATTAGGACACTCCAGGGCGGGCCTTATGCTGAGATAACTGCCCTTCCAGGAGCTGTAAGGCCCTCCATCTTCAGCTTCAGGCCTCATTATGCTCCTGGGTGGGCAGTTATCTTAGCAAAAGACCCCCCTGTCATGTCTTATTGCTTGCTTCTCTATCCTTGAACATTCAATTAACAGACTTAACTATTTATGGCCAGTCTGCTGGCACAATGGTAGCTTTACTGCTTGCGATGCCAATGACCCGGGATCAGAAGCAATCTTGAGAGTCAGAGGGCTGACTGGAGGAAAGAGGATAGAGCATCCCAAGGACTGCTCTCCTCCTCTGGGGGAGGGTGGTGATGTCACTGGCATGGTACTGACCCCTTGCAGAGGCCAGTGGTATGACTGCTGGGACTGTCTCAGGCTGGGAGGTACACCAAGCATAAGGCATGTGTGACACCTACATCATCACATGCCATGCCTCCCTGGAGAGAAAAATGGAAAATCCTCAGTCTGTAGGATGATGCCTCTGTCCTCACAGGCCCTGCACCCACCAACTGGGCTATCCAGTTGCATCTGAGCTAAACTCCTCCTGGGTTAGAGGTGTCCACCTGGGAGGCTCCACCATGGGAAGGGGTAAACCATGAGGAAATGTGGACCGGTCAAGTAAGTCCCAGAGATGGCAGGGTGATGGGGTTGAAGAGGAGGCAGATTGGGGCAGGCTGGGCACTGGAGATAAAGGATGCTAAATAAAAAAAAGACAACTATTTAGAATATGGGGAGAGTATGTCCTTGCAATGCTATAACAGTATTCTTTCTGCAGCAATAATTGCTAAATCGATAAAGCCTCTAGTGTATAAATCATATTGTGACTGTGGCAAAAAACTAGAGCCTAGTAACAACACTGTGTGGTCATATGGAATGTCGACTCCCAATACACTGCCAATTAGAGAGGTTATCCTATTCCAGTATATAGTCAAGGGCAGATATTCTACCAACATGTGTGATAAGGTCCCCTTCGCATTTTGACATCTTTGACATTTATCTGAAATAAGTGAGGAAAACGTATGCTATTTAGTTGGAGTATGGTGAACCTTATGTATTATGTTATACTGGTTTTGCCTATATTAATTACATTTCCTGACCTACGTTGCCAATACCTGTAATGATTTCCATTGAGTATCCATCATCTGCTTATTCAGTTCCTTTTCCCAGGGTCCCCTCACATCAGAGAGACTGTCTAACTCTGAAAAGGCTAGTAGCCCATGTAGCTTACCTATCTTTTTATCAGAGGATACATTTTCAGCAAGCATATGTTCTACCCCAGAGAGAGCCAGTAATATTAATTGACCTACTATAGTTTACAGTATTTTTAATCTGTAAATAAGCTAAAAATTACTATCAGGTAACACAAATGTATTTAAGTTGTTCAAAACAAGCAAAGTTTCTATCAACAAAGATGTCTAAACAGAGTTATACCCTTATTCTTCTAGACCTTGAAATATTGATTATTACAATTGCCAGGTAAATATACATTATTCAAAATTGGAGAAAATTGTGATATTTTCCCCTTATATGTTAATATATTATGGGCTTCATACCATACCATAGTTTTCAAGCAAAATGAAGCCTTATCGCAGTTATGATTTTTATGTAGCGTGACCTGTATAGTACTCTTAGTATCCACCCATGGTGCAGAAGTGATTTCTGAATGAAATCAATCAGAAACGCCCTCTTCCAAAAGAAAACTATGATGTAAAGGTTCCAACTGAGCAACCAAATAGTATAAATAAAAATTAGGAAGTGTGAGCCCCACTCTGTCAATAAGATAATACAATTTTTTTTTGCTATTCTGTTGTTGGGTTTTTGTTTTTTTATTATTCCAAATAAATTTAACTACTCACCTACTCTCCTGATCAGCTTCTCAAATATTGCTTTCGGAAGATCAAAGGAGATTGCTTGAAAAAAAAAAATTGTGGAAGACTATTCATTTTACTAGATTTACCCTACCCCACAATGTGAGCAGAAGTGATTGCCATCTATCTATCTATATCATCAAAAATCTCTTTACAAAATTTAACATAATTTAATTTGATATGCTCACCAACTGATCTGGAGAGCTGAATTCCTTGATATTTATAGAGTTGAGAGAGTTCAATATCCATGTTATGGGTTAATGACAGAAATTGAATATCTGGGTCCAAAATCATAACCTGTTTTTTTCCCCAGTTAATCTTATATCCAGAGATTCTTGAGAACCCGAACAGGAATTGCAAAAGAACTGGAAAGTATAACTATGAAAACCCAACATTAAAAATTCTGACACCACCATCTTAGGACCAACGTGACGCAACAAAGGTAACATCCGATGATGGAGGCCCAACAGTGGTTTGCCAGGACTCAGAGTTTGGTTATAATAATTTTGGGTGGTGTGGGAGGTGAAGCCCCCCATGACAGGAGGGTGTGGGGGGCATAGACCCCACCAGACCACAAACCTGGCATAAGTCCAGTGTCAGGCTTTCCATCATGGAGATGTTACTCTGCCAGGTAAGTGCCACATCAGGATGTCAGTCTTGGGCCGCTGGGTGTCAGGATTTTAAATTTCAGGTTTTCATAGTAGATCCAACTGGAAGATGTATTTTTAGATTATCCAGAAAAATCAACATATCATCTGCATAAAGTGAGATTCTTTCTTCTACTCTATTACAGTAAATATTTTAATTTCTGAATCTTGATGCAATAGTTCTGCCATAGGTTCTACAAATAAAGCAAAGAGTAGAGGGGACAGTGGGCATCCTTGATGTGACCCTTGTTTTAATTTAACTTTTTTAGAAAGAGCCTGATTTGTTTTTACTTGTGCTACTGCAGCAGAATAAATAACAACCACCCAGCTGACAAAGAAGGCCTGATTCCAAACTTAATAAGCACTTTTTATGTTGCTTGCATGCATGTGTAAGAAACATAGTGCCATCATCGGAGATTTCGGAGGTGTGTCACCTCCTCCTCCAATTCAGTCAGTGAGCTGGCAGGCGCGGCCCCTGTAAGCCAATGCATTTTGGAGCTGTCTATGACACGCTCCAAAATGCAGTGGCATACAGTTGAAAGGGGGAGCTATGCTTCAGTGAGCAGAGATAAGAAGCCCACTGAAGCATAGCTCCCCCCCCACATGCAGGCATGCGCACCCCCACACCTACTGCATAGCCGACGGGTGTCCAATCCCATCGGCTGAGCTGCGCTCCCCCCAGTTAGTAGGTGCACGCTGGCCCACCCCAGCGTGGCAATGAGTCCTTGGCCGACGGGATGCCCAATCCCATCGGCTGAATGCCTCCCACACTTGTGCCATGCTGGGAGCCCACCCCAGCGTGGCAAACGGTCCCACGACGCCTTTTTTTGTTTTAACCTGAAAACGAAAACGGTCCCAAGGAGCGCCTCCCGACCTCCCACAACCCGCACCACCCACTGCCACCCAGCCTCCCACACCCCCTCACCCATACTTACCTCGGACTCGCGCGACGTATCTTCGTGGACTGGGAACACGCCTGCACTCTTCAAAGCCGACCGCGAACTGAGGAAATGCTGGTAAGCTGTATAATGGGCTAGATGGGGGTTTCAACTGTTGCATATCTCAGGCATTTTTGAATTTTTCACCAAATTTTCAACATGGGGTTTTGGGACCCTTCTCATGAATGATGTCACTGTCATGGTGTTATTTGGGCCCAAAGGGTGATTTAGCACAGTGACTACGCGTGACTGTGAAATCACCCTTTGGGCCTGAATACTGCCATGACAGTGACATCATTCAGCGAGAAGGGTCCCAAAACCCCATGTTGAAAATTTGGTGAAAAATTCCAAAATGACTGTTTCTGATGGGTTGCGTGTTCCTACGCAGGCTCGTAAGTTCGCGAAATTTCAATATTTTCACTCCAGATTTTCAACATTGCCATTTTACCACCACCTCCTTATGAGCAGTATAGCTGTCATTTTTCACATCCTGCCCAAAACATATATTTCCGCCTCATGTAGCGCATAATGGCTTAGTCGGGTGTGCAAACTCAATGTATGGGACACATTAACAAAATCACAGTGACACTGTTCATGAGCAGAGGTCTTAAAATGGCTATGTTGAAAATTTGGTGAAAAAATTCCTAAAAATGACTGTTTTACGAGCGCGCGGTGTGCAGTTCCTACGCACGCTCTTAAGTTCGCAAATTTTCAATATTTGCACTCCAATGACTCCCAAATACCTAAACAGCACATAGAAGCAAGCAACATTCGGCATTGACAAATATTTGTTTTAGATACATCCAATAAACCAGTCAAATGCTTTTCCTGCATCCACTGCCAGGAGGCCTGCTATAGATTATCTTATGTCAAAAATAACATTTAGCACCCTTCTGACATTGTGCACTAGTCTTCTTCCTCTGATGAAGCCAGTCTGATCTATCTTAATATTTTTATTAATAACTGTATTTATCCTATTTGCTAATACCATAGCAAATGTTTTATAATCTGAATTTTGTAGTAAAAGTAGTCTATACGAACAATGTCTCACTGGATTTTTATCCTTTTTAAGAACCAGACTAATAATGGTTGTATTGAAGGAAGGAGGCTTACTATCAGGTGACACCACATTACTGAATAACATATCTAGATATGGTAACAAATATCCGATAAAGTAATGATAAAAATCACAACCAAACCCATCTAGGCCTGGGGATTTCCCAGTCTGTAATTCCTGAACCACCAACTTAATTTCCTCCAATGAGATTCGTTTATCTAAAAGTTGACTTTTCAATATATCCAGACAATTCAGATCAATATTCTTCAGAAAATCCTCTACTTCTGCTTCAGAGGCAATATATTCTGCTGTATAAAAACCCTCATAAAATTTTGCAAAAGTATTATTAATCTCCCTTTTATCAAATATTAATGGAGAATTATTATTTTCAACAGACCTGATTGCATCACTATTTCTTTCTGTTAGAATTTGTAATAATAACTTATCTATCCTATCTGTATAAAGTTAATACTGTGATTTAGCATTCAGAGTCATCCTGTCAATCTGTCTTTGGGCAGACTGATTATATTTTTCTCTTGAAAGTAAAATTTCTTTAAAGTCCTGATCATTTTCTGTCATGATAACTTTCTTCTCTGCATCCCAAGTAAAAACTGAAGAAGATATACTAAACCTCAAGAATGTTATAAAACAACTTGAGGAATGGGCACTACAGAACAACATAGTTTACAAAAACAGTAAGTGTGTTATAATGCACCCAGTAGTTGCAAATAAACACAACCAGTACACTCTGAATGGGTATGCCCTAAAACCAGTACCAGAGGAAAAAGACTTGGGAATTATCATAAGATCTGACTTATCTCAAAGCAATTGTAACCATTTTATTAATAGGGTTAACAGACTAATAGGCAACATAAAGAGATCATTCACCTGTAGAGATTGGGTATGAATCTTGCCACTCTACAAGGCCTACATATGGCCTCACATGGACTATTGCTCACCTTTGTGGAGTCCATACCTCAGGAGGGACATAAATAGGTTGGAGGAGGTGCAGCAGAGAGAAACCAAGATTATAAATAACATGCATAAAAAGAACTATGATGTAAGACTTGAGGAACTGAATTTACAGTCTTTGGAGCAGCAGAGAATAAGGGGTGACCTCTTACTAATGCACAAACTGCCAGAAGATCCTGATCTTATGATTGAATTAGGCATGTCTTACAGCCAACGGGATTGCAATCTAAGAAGTCAAATACCAACTGGCATTAACCTACCCCAAAACAGACAACAGACATTTTTTCTTTACTCAAAGAATAAACCAACTATGGAACTCGCTCCCTACATCAGTAGTTGTCTCCACCAGCCCAGAGAATTTTAAACTCAGTTTAGACAATTATCTACTGAACCAAGGGTGAATTATCAGCTTGTTGGAGATATACTCATATGGACCAAGGCCTTCTGTATATCTATCAGTTCTTGGTATGAATCTTAGTACGAATCTATTAATTTATCCTCCAAGAATTTCATTAATTTGATATGGCCTTTTTTTTATTTGCCATAAATGCTATGCATATGACTCTCAAATATACCTTCATGGCCTCCCATGTAACACACAGTTGAATCTCTTAGTCATATTATTTATGAAATAATTTTTAATTTCTTAATTTTAACTATAAATTCATGATCCTTAAGTAGAACTGGATCTAATTTCTATATCATACAGCAGTGCCAGTCAGTATGCAACAGAGTAATGCTGCAGTGTATCACAAAATGCTGCAGTGTGCTGCAGGTAACAGTGTAATTTATTGTCAAATAAACCCTTTTTTACTGCAGTATTTTTTGACATGTCATTTACTGCAAATTATTGCATTGCATCATGGCTGGCTCTGCTATATCTTTACTCTACAGAGGTATAACTTAAGTGTTAAATAAAGTGGAGCATTATTTGACAGTGTAAATGGTCCAAAAGAAGTTTTGATCATCTCATGAAGTAAAAATTTTAACAATAGGATAAAGTAAATTCTGAAAAATTAATTATGTTCATTAAAGAAGAATGAATATTCTTCTTGACTAGGTGATGAATAACAAAATGGATCCTTTAAATTTCAATCAGTTATGAAATACTTAATAGTTGAGACTGAATAGTTTTTGTTTCATTAGACCCCAAAGAATGGTCAAGTGAGGTTAACATTAGAGTAAAATCACCAGAAATAAAATAAGGTGAGGGTAACTGTTGCAGTTCTTAAAAAAAAAAAAAATACTAAAGAACATTGAATCATCCACATTTGGAGCATACATGTTGATCAACATCTGCCTCTTAATTAAATCTACCATTTTTATGTATAAAATGTTTGTGTAGTTGAATAGTAAGATCTGATTTTCAGAAAAATCAGGACCCCTCTAGAGTTGGCATTACACTAGGAGTGGAACCCCATTCTCCTAAAAAGATTTCTAAAAAAAAAAAAAAAATCAATTACAAGAAAATTAGTCTCCTGTAGATCTACACAATTTATTTTTTCCTTTCAATTTTTACCATTATTCTCATAATTTTATTTCTGTCTTCCCCCTTTTATATTCTCAGGAGATATCAGGAGCTTCAAATTCAATCAGGTACATAGCCACATCTGCGGTGCCACTAGCACAGCGCTGCCTCATACTTCCCACCAACCCACCCTGCCTCCCACCCATCTGGAGTGTGGCTGAATTTATAACTTCCTGTGTCTGTCAGAATCAATCAACTCACTTTCATCCCCCCTCCTAGTCCCTTGTATGGTATGCCCTGGAGGTTCTTCCTCCTCCCCCAGTCCCACTTGAATCCTCCAGTACTCTATTCATCTTATTTCATCCTCTGCACAAGTCACTACCACCCCTTCACTCATGACTACTAATCTGCTCCCCCAACTGGTAATTTCCCTTTGTCTAGTGTAGTACTTCAAGCTAGTAGTACCCCCTTTCCATATTTTTCAGGCACAAGACAACTTGGCTTCAACATCCTGTTGCAAGACTTGCTATCAAGCTCATGCCCTACTGACTCCTAACTTCTGTGAGAGCAACTGGCCCCCGGATGGTCCACGACAGGTAAATCTCCCTCTACTATCACTGCCTCCCCATCATGTTGTACTGTCTTTTCTGTCTCCTCCCCCTCTTCTTTACCATCACCCTTTCTCTCTCCTCCTACCCCTCCCTCCCAGTCTACCTCTCCCTTGCTCCTGCCCCATACTCCTTACTCTACCCCCTTCTCCTACTCAACCACCCCTCTTTGCACCATCACTCTGTTCCACTACCCTTGGCCCCAGAGGCTTCCATTCTCCATTCCAACTAGACTTTTCACTGCCCTTCTCAAGCCCTCAGCTACTGCTTTCCCCTACCCTCTAGCCTCTGCCTCCACCATTCCCATCACCCTGATGCCTAGGAAATGATATATCGCCCTTGCATCACACCTTTTCATCGTATTGCTACTGCTCACTGGTGACATTGAATCCAACCCCCAGTACACCCCACACCTTTTCCTCTCACCTCCTTTGAGGTCTGTGAGTTGCCCATCTAAATATCAGGAGCCTCCTCCCCAAAAATCAGTCAACTGCAACCTCTCACCCTAACCCTCAAACCAGACATACAAATCTTGTCAGAATCCTGTCTAACCCCAAATATCCCTGATGAGAGCATCTCTATCCCTGGCTTCTCCCTTAGTTAAGAAGACTATGCTAGTGGGAGAAGAGGTGCGGCCATGTACCTCACATCCTCCTTGCAGTTCACACCTACCCTGGCTTCCGCTATTCCTTCTACACACGAGTTGCTCCTGATAAAGCTCTCACCCCCTTCTCCCAGTGTGTGCTGTTGCCCTGGCCTCTCCCCAACTTCCATCATTGGCCTACTGACCACTGTCTTGACACATGCCTCTTCAGGTGAGCTTATTATTCTGGGTGATTTAAATGTGAACTGGCTCACCTCATCCCACTCCGAAGTCCGCAGTGAAGTCGCCTCCCTAAATCTAACTCAACTAGTCAATGAACCCACACATCTCAATCACAAATCCCACAAACATTCGCTCATTGACTGGGCCCTAGCCTTCCATCCACACTGTAATATCAATGCTGGCATCCCACCCAATGCCCCAAGTGATCACCATCTAACCTATTGCATTCGTAAACTATACCATCCCATAATTCCCCCAAAACTCCTACTCATCCACTCTTTTAAAGCCCTAGACCTCTTGTTCCACTTCTCAATGACTAGTCCACACCAACTGGTCTCCCATAGACTCTGTAACTTCAATAGTCACTGCCCTAAACTATTTTAAAACTAAAATTGCTCAGTATCTGGAATCTCCATGCCCTTCTCCAATGCACCAGGGTAAGAGGATCACACCTCCCCTGGATTACAGCTGAACTCCTAGTAGGTTTTCACCTTCAGGATCATGCATTAAAAGGAACACAAATGCTCACACTCCCCTACAGCCTTTCAAAGATACTGCAACCTCCATAATGCCTGCACCACGGCAGTT
Source organism: Neoceratodus forsteri (assembly GCA_016271365.2). Taxonomy (NCBI): domain Eukaryota; kingdom Metazoa; phylum Chordata; order Ceratodontiformes; family Ceratodontidae; genus Neoceratodus; species Neoceratodus forsteri. The sequence goes on along the minus strand of CM028132.1, from coordinate 960,445,050 downwards.
AGACAAACTAAGGCAGATTACTTCTCAAACACCTGCGTAACAAACATTAATCACCCATCAAAATTCTGGAAGGTGATCAATGTTCTTTTCTCCCCCCAAATCAACTACCAGCCCCTGTCCTCAGAGTGGGTGATACCTCCCTATTGGATCCCCTCATGGTAGCCTCTGAGTTTAACTCCTTCTTTACTTCATGCACATCCTCACTCCTCTCCTCCCTTCTCCTCACCCCTTCCAGCTCCTGTCCCCCTTTGACCCCACTGCATTCCTCACATTCTACACCACCCTTCTCCTTCTCCACAATATCCCCCTCTGCCACTCTTCATGCTCTCCTTACCCTGAACCCTTCAAAAGGACAAGAGTCCTGATGATCTTGACTCTAAACCCTCTATCTGCCCACCCCTGCCATTTCCTATTTCTGCTCTACCGAACCTCTCCTTCTCTCTCTCTTGCCTTTGCCCCATCAGCCTGGAAGCATGCTACCATCATCCCCCACTCTAAAGAGAGTGACCCCTTTGTCCCTGGAAATTATCACCAATCTCCCTCCTTCCAATCCTTGCCAAACTGCAAGAGTGGATTGTATTCTCCCAGTTCTCTACCTACTTTGAGTCCTCCTCCTCCTTTTTCACTCCTTTCCAATCAGGTTTCTGGAAGCACCACTCCACTGCTACCTCCCTCCTCAGACTCACCAATTTCATCCACTCTGGAATGGACCAGGGTCAAATCACCTCTGCCATTTTTGTCGACCTGGCCAAGGCTTTCAACACTGTCTCCCACCCCCTCCTCAGCCACAGCCACCAACTAGTTCAGATCTTACCTCAAGGGTAAGTCAGAGTCAGTTAGAATCAGGGGCACCCCCCCACTCCCTATCAACACTGGGATCCCACAAGTCTCTGTCCTTGGTCCTCTATTATTCCCTATTTTTCTTAATGAACTCCTCTCAGTCTGCCCATCCACATCCATTTACATGTATATGAATGACACCATCCTGTACACTTCTGGTCCCTCCTCCTCTGATGTGGCATCCAGGCTTCAGACCTACTTCAACAAAGTTCAGCTCTGACTATGCTCAAACCAGTTGTTGCTGAACACCAAGAAGACTGTCTCCATGTCTTTGGCACAAGGCAAGGACTCTCTAGGCTTCCCTCCCTCCCCTCTTTCCATGCCCTAGATGGGACTACATTGGAGGATGTTACCTCTTTCAAGTACCTCGGGGTGTGGCTCAACATGCACCTCAACTTCTCTGGCCACATGGATGCTGTCCATAAAAAACTGCTTCCCAAACTTGATGCCTTTTTTTTTCTCCTGGCTCCTTCTTTCAGGCATGGGAGGCTCCAGACACCCGCTCTGCTCACCACCCCCTACATTCCCAGGCATAGCCCCCTGGGTGGGGCTGCTGGGCAGGTTCCCCCTTCCCAAGGTACTTGGTCATCTGCCCCTGACTTACTCCCCTGGGGGGGTCAAGGGAGTGGGATCCCCTGGCAGACTTTGGTCTGTAGCGGGAGCCGCGGTGGAGATGGGTGCTCTCATTAGCGGCTGGCAATTTTTTTATTTTGGGGGGCATTCCTTTGGTGGAAGGGATGTGCAATGATGCTAGCATCCACCCTGCCCCCCACTGTGCAGTGCCAGCTGCAACAGTACCCCCAGCCTCTGCCAGAGGTCTGCACTGCACCGGACACTCTTCCCCCTTCCCCAGAAAAGGAGACCAGTCCCTGGGACTCTCAAACCTTCTCCTTCCTGACTGGCCCTCTGACTCCTGAATCTGTCCCTAAACCTGGGATGTCAGCACCACAAGTGGACACCTTGCCGCTGTGCCAGTGGGCCGGCAACTTGGTGCCTTATATAGGAACCATGGATGCATCCCTGTGCCAGCCCACCATGCAATTCTCCAGAGAATGATCCTTCCAATTATAGACTATTGTGATGTGGTCTATAGTGCTGCCCCCAAAATGTCTTTAGCCAGATTGGACACCCTTTTCCACTCTCTGTCATTTTGTTCTTGCCTGTCCTCCTCGTACTCACCACTGTTCTTTATATCAATCTCTAGACCTCCCTTCCCTTGAGGATAGACACCTAGCTCACTACATCAGCTTCCTTGGTAAAGTCTGGTTCCACTCTCTTCCCTTTTACAGCTCCTCCTCTCTCTCCCCACCACACACTTCACTCCTCTGTCTCTCTCAGGAGTATAGATGCTCACACCCTTGCTATTCCCACCAGATCTACATTTGCTGGCCAGTCAGCTTTCTCCCATCACTTCCCCAAACTCTGGAACACCCTTCCCTCCTCCATCAGAAATGCTCCTTCCTCTTGTGCCCTCTCTTCTCCACAACTTCATCTCCCCTACCTGTTCCTGCTCCTAATACACCTCTCACTATTCCACTTCTTATTTTACTCTACTTATACTCTATTTCATTTATGCACTATGCCTTGAAATTTACTATAACTTAATTTCCTAGTACTGAGAGTCAAGTTTGTATCTGTTACTTGAAAGCACTGTATTTCTGTAACTGCTGTTCAGTTTGCACTGGCATGCACTGCATTATCATAGTACCTCCTAACTGTATTGTGTCATCCCTATCCCCTTCCCCCAGGACGCATCTGAAAACAAGCATTTCCCTGCTCAGTACATCTTCCTGGCGAAACTTAAGTAAATACATAAACAAATAAATAAATATTCCAAGCTAGTAATCTCAACATCTTAACTGACATTACTTAAAGCAAAAGACTACTAAAAAAAAGACCCACAAAAACTGATAACAGAAAAAAAGAAATACATATACCATATATCTTCAAATAGAAGCCACAGCTTCTATTAACATATTGTATTTTGGCCTGAGGCATATATTTAAGGGCAACTTGCAACAGAGGGTGGCTTGTATTGAAAAATACAACTTTTAACACATCCAGAATGTGACCAAGTATATTGTACATGGTCTATTTCATAGTAAAATAAACCTAAGCAGCAACTAAGCGCATATGAAATATATTCATGATAAATATTTAAAGATTAAAATTACAGAGAGATGAACAGCAAATGGTAAGAAACTGTCAGTGCACTGCACAAGTCCCATTTGAAGTGTTTCATCTTACATGACTAGAGACTGCAGCTTATATTTGAGGGTGACTTTTATTAAAATGTTTCACTATGGCCTGCAACTTACATACAAGTGCAGCCTTTATTCAACAGTGACTTCAAATCAAAGATTTACAGTATACTATATATGCAGTATACTAACATACTAACATACTAAAATGCCAGCAGAATAGGCCTAATGGTCTTTCGTGTCTGCTCGTTTGGTCAGCCCCCACCCTGGGTGCTGACCTTGCTGTCCCCCTCGCCTTCTCTGGCTTCTCCTTCCCAGTTCGGATATTCTTGCTGCATTGGATTTTGCTTCCAGAACCCTTCCCCTGTCCCGCACCCTCTTGAACCCCTCCACTGTCTCTGCCTCCACCAGCCCCCTAGGCAGTGCATTCCATGGCTCCACCACCCTCTCAGTGAAGTAGCACCTCCTCCTTTCTCCCCTGAATCTTCCCCCCTCCAGCTTCCACCCATGCCCTCTAGTGGCCCTCCTCCTTCCTTCGAAGCACCCTGACTGTTCCTCCCCTATTTACCCTCTTCATGTACCTGAAGACCTCTATCATGTCCCCCCGGTCCCTTCTCTCTTCCAATGTGTACATATTTAGCTCTTCGAGCCTCTCCTCATAGGTCCTGTCCCCCAAGCCCCAAATCAATTTGGTTGCCCTCCTCTGGACCCTCTCCAGGAGGTTAATGTCCCTCTTTAAGTGTGGCCTCCAAAACTGCACGCAGTACTCAAGGTGCGGCCTCACCAAGCAGTTATACAGAGGGAGTATCACTTCCCTCCTTCTGGAGGTGATCCCCCTAGCGATGCATCCCAGCATCCTGTTGGCCTTGGCTGCTGCCCTCCTACAAGTCTCAGAGTTGTTCATCTTGACATCCACCACCACCCCCAGGTCCCTCTCAGCCATCGAGACTTGTAGCATTTCCCCCCCCCACACAGTATACAGACATGATATTTCAGAGGTAGAGATAGAGATTGATTATATATATATATATATATATATTTATATATATGAAATGGTAGCACGGTAGTACTACCATAGTTAGGGTTGAGGAGCCATTTACATGTTAAACCCAAAATCTTGCACCTTAATTACTTTGCAACAGTTTGACAGATTTGCCTGAAATTTGGAATACACCATCAAGACCCATACGCCTTGGGGTCTGCCAAGTTTTGTACCAGTCAGATACACAGCTGTGGAGTTATTAAGCGTGATCTGCGCGTGCATTCACGCTTTCTGGAATTCTCTGTTGCGCCTACAGGTCGCATACGGTTTGCAATGACTGGCCCAAAATCTTCAGAGGAATGTGGTGGGGTCCTGATATGTCTTTCAAAGATTTCATGAAAAAATATTAAACTGTTCAAAAGTTATGGCAGTCCGAACTTCTGTTTTTCCCATAGGATAACATTACGGCGTTAGCTGCGCTTTGAGGGCGATATCTCAAAAGCAGTTGCGGATATGGAGTTTTTGTCAAAAATATAGCCCCAGGCTATGTATAAACTAGCCAGGAAAGTGATAATACATATGACTTTTACATTTTTTTTTCTATGTCGTACGGTCACTGAGATATAAGCAATTTACTATTACAACTACTGATTTTTGTGTTCCGAGAGTCATTATTTTGCATACATTCTTTTTACTCACTGTCTTTCTCTATACAGCTTTTGGGGAAAACCAGCCTGAGCACTTACATTACTCTTACCATTACCGTTTCTACTTGTGGTTCCGTACCTGTTTCACTTACTGTTCACGTTTACTCCACCATGTGCGTTACCCTTTGCATTTTCATTTGCGGTTGCGTTTCCATTGTTTTTAACATTTCTGTCTACAGTACTGTTTCTCTTTCTGTTTCACTTTGCGTCACCATGCGCATTACGATTTGCGTTTGCGGACACAATGTTACAATGCGACAAGACATCACCCCTGCGCTCCCTCCGCTGAATTACAGTCACTATTTCTCATTATCATTCTCAAAAAGAAGGGAAATTAGAGGCAAAAAACTCCATTTAATGCATCAGTTAGGGTTGTTCCACAGCGACAAAAGTGAAGAAATTCGATGTTAGGGTTGAAACCCCCCCTTTGCACCCCTCCAGCCCAACCCCAACTGGAATCGGGGTGTGCATTGGGTCATCGGTCCTGTTACCCCATTCTCCTATTCCTCAGCTTCTTTCCACATGTGATGGGGTGACACTTGAGATGATGACCCCAATGCACACCCTGATTCCAGTTGGGGGTGAGGCTGAGGGGGCAAAGGGGTTTCAACCTAATATCGAATTTCCTCGCTTTTGTCGCTGTGGAACAACCCTAACTGATGCATTAAATGGAGTTTTATATATATATATATATATATATATAGCCAACTCCCACCCAATCTTCAAAAAAGAACTATATCACCACCTAGCTGCCACTTAGCCCAGTTTCAGTTATTTGCATGTACTAATGTCACTTTTGTCATCTCTGCATAGCTATATGTATTATCTCGAGTACTGTCTGACTTGGTCTGTAGTCTAACCTACCTGTATTATATACTATGTATTGTATAATCTCATCTCATTTTATGTATATTCTCCCAGGTCGTGCCTGAAAATAGTCAACTTTGGCTAGTGCACCTAACCCAGTTAACAAAAACTAAATAAATACATAAATAAGGATTACATTGGGGTTTCTTTAAAAAAAAAAAAAGACATTTACAAAAGTTTTTTACTCAGCCATCTTAAATGTTAGGACTGTAAGATGTGGCTGCATCATCTCAGTCCTAGTGTCTACTAATGTGGAAAATTATATAGAACTTCTTTTGGTCCATTTTGGATTTATAAAGTGTTGAATTTATGTTTTTCTGTGCATTTATGAACCAAAATCTTTGCCCAAGCATAGAAAAAAAAAACTACGATCAGTTAAATTATGAAATGTAGAGGTTTGTTAGATGTTATGGAGGAATATATTTTTTTTGTGGTTTGGTGAAAAAATGTTAATTTATTTTATAGTTAATAATATTTGTTTGCACATGCTCAGTTTGCTGGTTTGCTGAAAAAAATTGCTAAACAAATCTACAAAAGCTGATCTGGTGGCACTGAGAGTGGAGGTGCTGAATGCCACATCTTGCTCCATGCCAGCGACCTGTGTTCGGGAGCGAATGTGGGTTGCCAGGGGTCAGCTGGGGGGGGTGATTGAGGTCTGAGGGACTGCTCTCCTCACCCGGGTGGGAGGGTTGCCAATCCCCGCTGAACGACTGTGCTCCATGGGGGAAGAACGTCAATGCTCCTCACTCTGGACTCACTATGGAGGTAATCCATGGGGGAACTACCGGGCAGGACTTTGGTGGCTGAGTTCAAAGGACAAGTCCTCCTAGGGAGGGCCAGAGCTGCCTGCCATCTCTGCAGAAGGCAGGGAAAATACAATAATAATAAAAATTAAAAATCTACAAAAAGATAAGTTTTGAAACTTAACAGATTTGTTAGATGCTACTGAGCAATGGGTCCTTTTGGTGGTTTGGTGAAAAATTTAGTAATTTTTAAGTATTTAAAGATTTATTGTTCAGACATGCCCTGGTCACTGAAAAAAACTGAAAGCTAAATACCATATTTCATCAAATAGAAGCCAGCCTTGAATAAAAGCCACCCTCAAAAACAAGCTGGAGGTCATGAAAGCCACCCTCAAACACAAGTCACAGCTTCTAGTCAGGGTTGAAGAGGCTAAAGCTGATGACCAGATAGGGACATCGACTGCCAACTGAGGTCTGAAAATTGGGCAGACTGGATGGACCTGGCAGTCCTTATCTGCCAACAATCTCTGTGTTTCTATGTCCTGTCAGATTAAACTCTGTGGGTGGGACTTTGTAATTTGTATCTCTGTAAACAAGATCATTATTGTAATTTTTTTTTTTAAACTGATTTTCTTAGTTGATGTTTCTTTTACTTATTTTATTATAAAGTAGACCAATAACAATTAACTTAGTAAAATCCAGGATGTGTAATATTTTATTTTTAACCCTTAAAAATTTAAGTTTGCAAAACAAGCCACCCTCAAACACAACTGCCCTTAAATACAAGCAACAAAGCCATTCCGATGGTGCAGAGGGCTCAGGCATTCTGCCTTACCCCGCATCACACCGGTGACCCATGTTCAGGAACACCCTCAGGTCTTTGGGGAGCTGGCATGGGTGGAGGGGGAGCAGAATTGAGTAGTCTAATGGCAGCTCTCCTCTCCCAGGGAGCATGTCGCTCCCCTGTAGTTCTGCGACCACTGGGTGGAGGTCCAGTGGCTGCATAGGTGGGAGGGGAGGCATGTAGGGAGGGTGTCTTGGAGTGTGGCATGTGCATGCCTCCATATGCATGCATGTGAGCCCAAGACGAGGGGACAGGCAAAAACAGGGGTAAAAAAAACCTATAAAATATAAATGAAAAAAAAAATACAAGCCACAGATAGAAATACTAAATTTTAATAAAAGCTAGACAAAGCAGTGTTTAGAAATCTATTTTTCTATAAAAAGGTGTTAATTTTCCTTGTCCAGGGCAGGTTGGCTCAATTTGGATCAGTCCCAACAGCCCCCTCATTGGTAATCACCTCCGCAGGACTCCGCAGTCAGTCATGTTCCCTAATGGATTTTCTCCCCTGGCAGGGCCAGAAGGGAAAGAGCCATCTTCCCCCCAAAGACTCTCATTCAGTTGCTGCTGACAAGGGTCCTGGCAGTGACATGTGTGAGGGGCAGTGTGCTGAGCGTATGTATGCCAGACCCACCATCCATTTTCCTTGGCTTTTTTCTCCCTTCCCCATACCTGGGACATGCATGTCAGTGTGTGTGTAGGCATGCACATGCATCAGAGTCCCACAGCTCCCTCTCTTCATGCCACTACAGACCCGAACTACCATCAGGTCTCCATATGGTGGTAGTCTTGCAGCAGAGCTAGCAAGCCCTCCCTCACCAGGAGATGAAAGTAGTCTATCAGACACTCAGTCCTCTCCCCCTGTCTGACCCCTACAATCCAACACTGCTTCTGATCTAGGATCGTCAGCATGGAAGGTAATAGCTCTCCCGCTGTGCCACTGGGATGGCCTGTATTTAGATACAAGTTAACAAACAAAATGTTTGCACAGGAATCCCTCACATTGTTTTTGAAAATCTACCTGCTGTGCAAATTGAACATCTACACAACGGTTTTCAAAATATTTATACTGCAGTACAGTTTTCAAAATCTACAGGCAGCATGAAGGTTTTCAAAATCTGTGTGCTGCAGAACAGTTTCCAAAATCTTCATGCTGCATTATAGTTTTAAAAATCTACTAGTTGCACAATGGTTTTTCACAAAACAGAAATCCTACACAAAGGTTTTGAAAATTCACCAGCAATGTGACTTTTTTTTTAAATCTGCATGCTGCACAATGGTTTTCAAAACCTACCTGCTGAGTGAACATGAGTGGCTAAAACTTTAAAGTAAGATGACTTATTAAATACTTCAATGGTAAGGATGATACTTTGGTGTTTGTGAGGGAGAGGTAGAGCAAAATGCACAGTGACCCCCATAATATGAAGAGTAGTACAGTGTTAATAAGCTTACCACTGAGCTAACCAGACTCAGTGCATTTGGACTGGGTAGGGATCATTTCCAAATGTACCTGGCACTGCACACATTGGATGGCACTGATACACAGACTACACCGTAGCCTTGCAAATTAGGCTGCCCTCTTGCATATAGAATGCAATGGTACAGTGTATTTAAAGACTTTTGCAAGCAGTAACAAGCAGCCAGGGCAACCCTAAATAATGCTAATGAAACCCTGCTTTATAAATGTGCACAGTGGTGTATGACCCTTGCCCCCCCTCCAGCAGCAATGGTGCTGGTGACCCCCATTTTCACCTGCCACATCCCTCCAAGTACAGAGCTATACTGCAGACTACAACCCTCACAGTCCAGTGGTTCCCCCATCCCAATTGCTGTCAGTACTGTGCAATATTAAAGATCAGAATCCAGGCAGTCTGGGGGGGCTTGGCTTGGCAGCCTAACAGAGCAGACCTTTCTTAAGTGAACTCCACTGGATTTGGACTCAATATTCTATTTAATCCTTATTTAGGCTGTATATTTGAAGCTTCTCTGCTTGGTTTTTATGTTTGCTTGCACGCATGTGCAAGAAACATAGTGCCACCATCCGAGTTTTCGGAGGTGTGTCACCCCCTCTTCCAATTCAGTCAGTGTGTTGGCAGGCATGGCCCCTGTCTGCCAATGCATGCTAGAGCAGTCTATGACAGCTCCAAAATGCAGTAGCGTACAGTTGAAAGGGGGATCTACGCCTGTGAGCAGCGATCAGATATCGCCTGCTCATGCACAGCTCACCCTACACACACACACACACACACACACACACACACACATACGCACGCATACTGCGTGCTCCATCTCACGCACACTCTATAGCCGACGGGGTGCCCAATCCCCCATCAGCTGTGCTGCGCTCCCAAAGCCTTCAGATGCCACGCTGGGTGCCCACCCCAGCGTGGCAACCTCAATATTATAACGCGGGGTGCCCGATCCCCGTCGGCTACACTGTCCTCCCCCAGTACAGGGTGCCACGCTGGGGAGCCCACCCCAGCGTGGCAACCGGATGATGGGCTGATGGGGCGCCCAATCCCATCAGCCCACGCCCCAACCAGCTATATCCTGTGCCATGCTGGAGCCCACCCCAGCGTGGCAAATGTCCCGGCCATGTTAAAAAAACGTCCCACGCAGTCTTCCTGCCCTCCCTCACAACCCGCACCCACCCACTGCGCACCCTGCCTCCTCATTACCCCACCACATACTTACCTCCAGAGCTCGGGCGCGACGATCTTCAGTGGACCGGGAAACGTCTGCACTCTTCAAAGCGACTACGAACTGAGGAAATGCCGGTAAGCTGTATAATGGGATAGATAGGGTTTTTTCAACTTTGTTGCATATCTCAGGCATTTTTGAATTTTTGCACCAAATTTTCAACATGGGGTTTTTGGGACCCCTTCTCATGAATGATGTCACTGTCATGGCATTATTCGGGCCCGAAGGGTGATTTCGCAGTCACTGCGTGAAATCACCTTTCGGGACCGATTAACGAAACGACACTGCCAGTGTTCATAAGGTGGGCTCTCAAGAAGCCTATTTTGAAAATTCAGTGAAAAAATTCCAATAAATGACTGTTTTACGAGCGCAAGTGCTATAGGCTCCTACGCAGAGGCTCGTAGTTTGTTAATTTTCAATATTTTCACTCCAGATTTTCAACATTGCCATTTTACCACACCTTCTTATGAGTAGTATAGCTGTCATTTTCACATCTCACCCAAAATGTGTTTCTGCCATGTAGCGCACAATGGCGCCAGTTGGTGTCTTGAAATTAATGTATGGGACAAATTAAAGAAAATCACAGTGACACTGTTCATGAGCAGAGGTCCTAAAATGACTATGTTGAAAATTTGGTGAAAATTCCAAAAATTACTGTTTATGCTGCGTTGTATAGTTCTCGCACACTCATAAGTTTGCAATTTTCAATATTTTCACTCCAGATTTTCAACATTTCCATTTTACCACACCTCCTTATGAGCAGTATAGCTGTCATTTTCACATCTTTCCCAAAATGTGTTTCCCCATGTAGCACACAATGGCGCGGTCGATGTCTTGAAATCAATGTATGGGACACATTAAGAAAATCACAGTGACACTGTTCATGAACAGAGGTCTTAAAATGGCTATGTTGAAAATTTGGTGAAAAATTCTAAAATGACTGTTTTACGGACAATGCGTGCTTAGTTCCTATGCATGCTCGTAAGTTTGCAAATTTAATATTTTCACTCCAGATTTTCAACATTGCCATTTTATTACACTTCCTTATGAACAGTACAGTGCCATTTTCATATATGCGCCCGAATGTGTTTTTCGCACATGTGCGCACAATGGTGCTGTTGTGTCATAAGCAATGTTTGGGACAGATTAAGAAATCACAGTTACACTGTTCATGAGCAGAGGTCTTAAAATGGCTATGTTGAAAATTTGGTGACAAAAGTTCATAAAATGACTGTGTTACGAGTGAGCATTGGCAGTTTCACGCACCTCGTAAGTTCATGACTTTGTAATATTTTCAGTCCAGATTTTCACCAGTGGCATTTTCCACACTTCCTTATGAACAGTACAGCTGTCATTTTCACAACATGGCTGAGGTGTTTTCACATTCAGCACAGAGATTTGGTCACTGTGGGAAATCATTGTTCGGGACAGATAAAGAAAATCACAGTGACACTGTTCATGATCGGAGGCACCAAAATGCCTGAGTTGACAATCTGCTGTAAAAATCCCCAACCTAATTATATTATGGGTGTCGTTGCACAGTTTCTATGTACGCCGTGACTTCACCATTTTTTTATATTTTTACTGCAGATTTACAACATTGCCATTTTACACCTCCATGAACAGTACAGCTGTCATTTTTACATCCTGTTCGGAATGTTTTGCACCTGTGGTGCTAAATACTGCGTGGTCGCTGTGCATAAGCAACTCGCGTAACAAACTGATATTCCCCCTGTTCATGAGGTGGGATCACAAAAAAAAAATGTTGAAAATTTGGAGTGAAAATACCAACGAATGCCTGAGGTATTAGGGTTTCCAACCATAACTCCCAACCCTGTAGAGAATGACAGGCATCGGGGGGGTGACTTGGGATTCTTGCCTGTAATGCTCATACCATTCCACACCCTGCAGTCAGTGAGAGGCATCGAGGTAGCCTTGGACTCTTCAGCCCCAAAGTTCACCCCATTCTCCTATATCGCACCCACATCTCACCATATTTCTAATGGAATGGGAGTGCATACGGGCCAAAGACCCCAAGGAACACCGTGACACTTGTCAGTGTCTGCAGGGTGAGGTGTGGTGAAATGGTGCGGCCGTTATGCCTGACGACCCAAAGGCACACCCCAATGCCTGTCACTCTCTGCAGGGTGGTGGTGGGGATGGCTTCAGTTCAATACTTCACTGCCATTCCTATTACGCAGCTCTGTAACTAAACATTCGGCATTGACAAATGCTTGTTATACTGTGTGTGACTCTACAAGCTATATGATGTATAAAATCAAAACACTGAGTGGCTTCCACTGACTTTTTTAAATCTAAGCCACTTCACCAGCATGATGGCTGGCCTGTACAGAGTGATGGAGCCTCAGGTACTAGTGGCTCCAGTAGCACCGAGGTCTTGCCAGCGATGGTCAACTCGACTTTAACTCCATTGGTCAAAACTGTCCAAGATATGGACAGGAAGTTAGATGCTTTGGCCCCCAGAGTAAGCTCATTGGAAAACAGAATGGACAGTGTGGAACAATCTATGCAGCGTGCTGAAGGAGCGGTGCTTAAATCAACTGAGGCAACAGCTAAATTAAAGAAAACTCCCTCCTAAGAATTAGTTTGGAGAACATGGAAAATCTAGTTAGGGAGAGAAATATTCAGATCACTGGACTTCCAGAGAATGTGGAGGGAGAGGACCCTTTGGACTTCGCAATGACATTTATACCACAATTGTTGGGGATGTCAGAGAAAGATCATGCATTTGCCTGGAGAAGGCTTATAGGGTTACCCCTCATAGGACTGCTCAAGATGTTACTGATCCTTGGACCTTTTTAGCAGTCTGTATCGGAGTAAGTGTTCAGGACCGCATATTGGGCATGGCGAGAAGCAGGAGGCAACTCAGATATGGGGAAGCGGTTATTTCGATGTTTCCAGATCCTTCCTATTCAACGCACCAAAGGAGGAAGGCTTTTGACCGAGTGCTGAGTGCGATCCATGTTCAGACGACTGAAAATCCAACACCAGCTCCTCATACCTGCCAAGCTCAAGGTTCACTGGTGAGATTACACCTATTTATTTAATGAGCCAACCGAGGTGGATAAACTCACCAATCTAATCAAAAAGGAGATGGCTGAGGGAACAAGATCATCATCTGAGGAGGAGATCAAGGGAGCAGATTGACTCTTGTTCTTGATCGAAGGACTCAACTCTTAGTGCGTAAGTGCACAGTCACTCTGCCTTGGTGGAAACAGTTGGACTTTTGTTGTTGATTTTTATGGACATCTTCTACTAGTAAACTGAAGTTCCACCTGTTTGTTTATGTCCTCCTTCTGGCCCTTTAGTTGAGAAATGCCAGGCTTTGGCTAAGATATATATGAACACTGGACATTAATTTTAAACCGTACATTTTTGTACCTAATTTTTCACTTACTTAAAGGAAGCATGTTAATGTTGAATGTCTGAGTTATGACTACAAGTTGGGGTCCAAATGATTTCAATGACTTCTATTTCATTAGGTAAACGGCAGCCTAATTGTTTAACTATGGTATTTGATATGGCTAATAATACTTATTGGTTGTAATCTAAGCTTTGTTACATCTTGGGTTCACATGTGGGGCCATCCTTTGCTACAGTGTTATGTTTTAGTATAATTTAATTAGGGACACTACTGGGAGATAAGCCAGTTTGATAATATTTACCTCTTATGTAGCATTACTTATGCAATTTTTTCCCTGTAATGCTCTGTGCTGCATTAAGCCTTGGGATAGGTGAGGTTTTTTTTGTACTCATGTAAGTATGATTGTATTTTGGTACTTCCCCCATGTTGTAACTAATGTTTAGGGTGTATTGCTTTATCCTATGCTAGTGCTGTAATGTGGTATATAACCTATGTATCCCTCCATGTTTGACTTCTATTGTATGTTTTCTGTCTGAAACTTACAAATAAATCATGCAAAAAAAAAAAAGAATCCTGGCAGTCTAATGGACATCCCTCCCTAACTCCCTCCCCCCCCAATCCCTGACAGCATTGTGGAACTGTACTGAAGCCATTGCCTGGCAGTCTAGAGGATCCCCTCCCTTAATTGAGCCCTGTCAGTATTGTGGAACTATATTAAAGCCCTTGTCTTGCAGTCTGGTGAACTCCTTTTCCTTACCTGATCCCTTGTCAGTATTTTGGAACTGTACAAAAGCCTTTCCTTGCCAATCTAGTGGACTACCCTCCCTCTGCCAATCTGGTATTGTGGAACTGCACTGAAGCCCATCTCTGACAGTCAAGCGTTATCCTCTGATGGAGTAGTCAAAGCTCCCCCCAGCTCACCATCTGAGCACCCACTACCCACATTCCCTGTTGGCTTCCTACTCACCCCCCTGTCCATAGGTCAGCTGCCATCTGGTGCTCAGATACCGACTAGGACAGACCCTCCTCTCACCACCCCAGAAAGCCACAGTCTGACTAATAAGGAGTGAATGCATGTATTCTGTAGACAGAACTGTTCTACAGTATTTGCATGCTCACTACTTATTAATCAGATGGCCAAGGTGGTGAGCAGGGGGTCATAGCCAGTCAGTGTTTGAGAACATAATAGCTGCTCACCTACAGATGGGTGAGTGAGTGAGTTAGAGACTGAAAGAGGGTGGAGCTGGTGGTTGCTCAGTGGGTAGATTGAGGAGGGAGGCTTTTGACAGCAATTGGTTGGGGAAGTAACACTAAAATGCCAAGAATGAGCATCAGTACATTTCCACAGTGCCAGATCAGGTGAAGGGGGGGCACTACATCACCAAGGAAGGGATTTAGTACAGCTCCACAATATCACCAGGGAATGGGTGAGGTAATGGGTTCCACTAGACAGCCAGGGAAGGGCTTCAGTACAGTTTCACAATGCTGACAGGAACTGAGTGAAGGAGGGAGGGAGGAGGGAGGGAGGGAGAGAGTTCTGCTAGACTGCCAGGGATGGTAGCAGTGGTTAAGGCTCCTCTGTGAGGGGTGGCTGAGGCTCTGTACAATGCTTCTCACATTTGTTCATGGAGGCATTGTTCCAAGCTGCTAATGGCCACATAATGACATGCAAAAGGTCCCTTAACACAGTGCATGCCATAAGTATGTGATCTTTAGTATACCAGCCACAGAATATGGTGCTCTCAGAAGTGATGACACTATTCTATTTCAGACAGGTGATCTTCCTTTCCTTCTGGGAGCCTGTTGCCAACAGGAACTGTGGTAATGATTCACATAAATGTAACAAAAAACAAGTGGCAGCTCCCAAGAATGTGGTGCAGTCCAGAAACCAAATCCAATTCACATTGAATACTGTAGCACTCACTACTCCATAATTTTCAAACAGAACCACATATCTCAAGTCATGCTTTATTAGTGTGATACAACAGTTTCAAAAACTAGACCTTTCCCAACTTAATGAGTCAACAGTTTCATGCCTCATGTGCTTTTTTCAATACTCACATATGCATCACGTGTGGCTCCTGTAACAGTTGGGCCCTCACTACATTGAAAAACTTTTGCTTCCATAAACTCCTGTTAGGCTGCTCATTTCAATAGGGGAGAATCTGCTGTTGGTTTCCTATGTTCTTTGGAAATCGATGGCGAAAGGGCCTTTTCTTTGTCCACCCTGCACATGTGGAATGCCTTACTAAATCAGCTTTGTCAGATCTCCTATGTTGAAGTTTTTAAAGGTTCTTATAACATGCGCTATAAAAAGAAGTTAAATGATTGGTTATGAGCAGTCATGTGTCAATACATTAATGTCTGTTAAACGCCACACTGACTGTTAGAAGTCTGTCACAGAGATCATTACTCCTACCTCATAGTTGCTACGTATGGCATTTCTGTATTAGTCGGAACTTGTTAACAGGAGCGGTGAGGACTTGTCTCTCAAATGGTCATTCTTGTGCACTATTGTTACCCAATCGAATCAGACACAATATTTGTTGTTTCCAACCCACCCACGCAGTTGAACTCTGAGTTACTCATCACAAAGTTTTGGATCTACTGAAGTTCCACCATGTAATATAGTATGTCTCACTTCAGACACAATATTTGTGGTTTCCCACCTACCCAGTCGAACTTAGAGTTACTCGTTGCAAAATTTTGGATCCACTGAAGTTCCACCATGTAATATAGCATGTCTCACTTCACTATAATTGTTGATTATTACTGTAGAGTGAAGTGGAACTTTGTGATACAGTAGTGTTGTCCATCAACCATTATCAGTGTTGCACATGTCAGTACGCTAAAGACGTTTGTCCTGCAATTTGCATATTACTCTGTAGTTGTTTTTGAAAGTTTTATGCAGATTTTTGCCACAAAGGATTAATTTCCCAGTGTTAGATATGATATAGAAATGTAAGCTGTACAAATTCTTGCTGGTCTGTAAGCCGCTTTAAATGTGATCGCAAACATCACGCAATACTGATACACAGCGTTTGAGAAATTCTTACCGATAAAATGTTGTGAAATGCAAAACCATGAGTGTTTGATTTTTCACAAGTAACTGAAACAGGTAACAAGTAAGAAGTATGACACTGTAATACTGAACTAAACAGTGAAACAGTCTTCAACACTGCACTACTTTATTAAGTGGAAGGATACATGTTGAAACTCATCTATTTATACAATTTTAATACATTTGACTTACAGTTTGAAACTATCTTTTAAGCCCGTGTTGTAAGTGCAGTAACGCACTCCAAAGTGTGTAGTTACTGGGTATTAATCAACACCCTTGGTACTGTGAGGGCACTCTATTTCACCTCGTGCCTCGCAACTCACCCAAGGTGTTGATTAATCCCCAGTAACCACACATCCCGTCATGGGTTATTGCTTACTTAACACCCATCTTTTTCCTTGCATTGGAGGACTCATTTTAAATATGTTATACAATCAAATACACTTGTCTGTAGCTATTTGCAGTTCCATTCCTTTCCATTCACTGCTTAATGAGCTTTGCTCAGTGCCTCTTTGGTTACATTAGAAATAAGAGAAAGGAAAAGGGGAAATTATTTAACCAGGAAAGGCAAACTAAGTCAGAGCTTGTTTCCAGGTGCGATCTGGGAGCACAAGGAAGTTAAGTGACTTGTTCACGGTCACACAGTCTGAAAGTGGTGGCTGATGGGATTCAAACCCAGGTCTCCAGGTTTGCATCTCAGTGCCCTTAACCACTACATTATACTGCCTCCTAAAAATCACTCTGCTATATGATGGGTTGTTGTCATATTTACTAACATATTTACAGTTACACTACCCAGTCCCAAAAATTGCTATCCTTGCCAATACTGCAAGACTGGCTCTATCTGGACCCTGGTCATAACTCAAAACTTTAGGGTACCTTAAAAGAGGTTTTACCCTTTACACATCTCTTTCAAGGGTAGAGAATGAGGTGGAGATTAGGGTTGCCATTTACAAATTTTGAATTTGTTGGCCCTGTGTGAAGTACCACACCATTGATGCATGGTCCCATACTTGTAGCTTGGTCTTAGGTAAAAAGAGGAAGTGAGGAGGAGGGGTAGAAGTTAGGCTTGACTACCCTAATAGCACATTTCCAAACTTTGAGGGTTTGAGTTTTATGTGGTAGACACCCCAATCTGCATTAATGTCATTTTTTTGCAATGAATATATATATATCCTGGAGGTGTAGCAGAATGCAGAAAGACAAAAGCTTCATTTTTTAATATCATAGCTCATAAGACATTTTACCTTAGATATCCCTTTATTGAGTAAACAAGTATTGCCTTCAGATCTGCACCCCCAAAATTTTTCTCTCAAACTATCCCCACCCTAACTTATACCCAGGAATGTCAGAGGAAAAAAACAGTCTCCTGCGGTCCATCACTAATCCCTCTACCACCTCCCAGCCCTCCCTCTTTATCTCTGTAGCAACTAGATGGTTGTGGGTTGCCAATTGGCACCCACCAAGTGTAGTTAGGTTGTGGTGCTTGTATAACCCCTGCTTTTGCCCATCCTTTAGATATTTATAACCAAACTCTGTAGCTGAGAGTATCACTATAGCACCAACTATTGATACACCTCCCCCTTCCCATTTCCTTTACATCCCCACCTTTCCCCATTTTTCTCTTCTTTTCCTTTTTTCTTTTCTCTCTTGCTCACTCTCCCCCAACCCTTCCCAGCTTTGTTTTTCTTTCTTACTTTCTTTCTCGTACCCCTTTTTCTGTTTTAATTGACACCTGTGTGAAATAATTAATGTTATCTTCAATGAATTTCTTTTTATAAAGATAAAATCTGTTTTTGTTTTTCTTTCAATATTTATGCTCCCCAGGCATGCTGAGGGCAGGAACTCTATCCCACACCACCAGTCCACAAGCCTGACCACCCGGACCATCCCCAAGAACCCTATGGATTCCCCACCATGGCAGGGCCAGGAAGGAAGCTACCTTCCTCCCTGGAGCACAATCCAAATCTGGAGATGCCATGACAGCGGACCAGTGCTACAGAGACAGGACCTCATGGAGCCCCTAGCCACCATTTTCCACTTTTCTGTGCCCCTCCTAACACAAAGCATAGCACGCGCATGTGGGGGCGGCGCACACACACGCCATGCATGCTGGCTGCTGGTATCCCTGCTTGCATCCCCCCTAGCCCCCACTAGAGGGTGATGGAAGAGCAGGATGACAATCCCTCACTCCCCGAGAAAGGAGAGCAGTCCACCGGATGCTCAATACTCTCTCGCCCCTGCCGACCCTCAATGGCCCAGGTTCATTCCTGAACCTGGGTTGCCAGGGTAAGATCTGCTTTTTAATTGAACCATCATTATGAACATTTTCTAAGATTCAACATTGAAGTTTTTTTTATGCTGCTGACTGTATCATTTGAGTTTTATGAAATATTAGAGTTTTTATCAGGATCCAAATCCATAAGGCTTTCTTCTACAGTCTGTGACGCATCAGCTGTGGAAGATGAGGGAGCTGAAGGAAGATGGGGACTGGGGTGCAACTTGGGAGGACAAGGGACAGTATGCTAGGGACAGGTTTCACCTCAATTTGGTGAGGAGGAAGGTCTTAAAATGAAAGCCGAGTGAATTCACTAAAGTTAGGTGGGGTTTAAGCTTGTGAAGGGGAGGGCTGGGGCTTGAGGCTGCTGTTGGCAGGGCAGCAAGGTAGGACTTGGCCTTCTCCTCCCAGCAGAGGAATGAGGTATTTAACTGGGGCATCTGACAGTGCTTGAGGCAGCAGGAGCTTGCAATTAACTGGTGGATATAGGGCTGGGGTGTTGGGCATGGGCAAGGGGCAGGGAAGGAGGGTGGTCCTAATTAATGCCAGGCGCATGGGTAAAAAGATGCCTGAGCTTCAGGTGTCACTGACTGAGGGAGATGTGGATGTGGCAGCAGTCACTGAAACTTGGGACTTTGTTGAGGATTTAGGAGCATTTTTTGTTTGTCCCGAGTCCCTACCTTTCTCACAGCAGTAAGTTTAAGTTATTATTGCTCTTTCAGTATCCACTGGTGAAACAGAAATACGGACTCTATCTTGAAAAAAGACCTTAACAGGAGGTATCATGGCAAAAATAATCCCCTTATCCACAGAGAGGTTCTTAACCTTGGTAAATGCACTCCCCCTTCTGATAACCCTGGCAGGTAACTCAGGATATACCTAAATAGTAACATTTTCAATGTGCAGACCTTTCTCGAATCAGGCTTTCCTCATAATAGCTTCTCTTGCTTGATATCATAGAGGCTTAATGTAGGCCAAACATGGGAACATGCCTAGATAGATGAGGTTAAATGCTGCTCTATGAGTATGATGCAGCTCAATCTTATTATCAGGGAAGCTTCTGCCCAAAGCTTCAGTAATCAGTCTTTAAAAAAACAAAAGTGGGTCTGGACCCTCGACTCCTTCTCGTATCCCATCAAGCTTTACATTCACCCATCTAGACCTAATTTCAAGGTCTTGTATTTTCTGTGTCAGTGCCTGTAGCTCCTCAGTTTGAGAACTAACAGTGAGTGTTGGTGAATTTAGCTTATCCTCAGTATTACTCACTCTCTGTTCCAGTTCTGTAGTTGCCTACTACACCTGTGATTTTATCCTCCAAAGAAGTGATAAAAGTCTTCATTTGCAGAAACCTCTGCCTCACCTCCTGCATCAGTTGTTCATGGTGTGCCTTGTGAAATGAAGAAGCAGACATCTCATTAACTGACTTTTTTGTTGTTGTTGTTGTTTTTTTCTTATCTTTCTCCTTTGAGCAATGAGCACGGGGAGGGCACCAGGTCCAAAGGGAGAGACATGGGCATAACGGGACAGAGTGAGCAGGAAGGCTTTTTGATGTGGGTGATGCAGGGAGGGAAAAGACAATGGGGGCCTGGAGGAGAGGGTCAAGTACATTGATGGGGAGGGGGCAGATGGGAGTGCTGCTGGGGCAGTTCAGAATGGTGAGGCGGGGGGAGGAGCTGAGTGGTGAATGGTCGGACAGAGAGGATAGTTGGTCCAGGAGGGTAGGGGCATCTGTTGACAATCTGGTTGATGATACCATCAGTGAGAACAGAGAGGTAGTGGGAGTGAGGGTGTGTGTGACAGAAGAGAGAGAGTTAGGTTCAAGGGTAAGGAGGAGGTTAGAGAGTGCCCTTGTTGGGGGACTCCATAATCAGGGGCACAAATTGTGGGGGTGGAAAGAGAGGGGATAGGCTGTGCTGTTATGGTCAAGTATATATCTGGCTTGACTGTGTACAAGGCCAAGCACTTGGTGTATGCTTTGGTGAGGGACTGTGGAGGGTTCCACCACATCTTAGTGCACCTAGGCACAAATGGCAGAGTGAAAAGTGTGGAGGAGACACAGGTGACGTTCTGGGAGCTAGCCAGTGTGTGTCATGCTGTGGGGTGCACAGTCTCTTTCTCAGAGGTCCTCCTGCACTGGTCAGCATGGAGAATAAGCAGAAAATCATGGAGGTCAATGAATGACTCAGAGCGTGGTGTATAGCTAGGGGGTATGGGTTGATGGGGGACTGGGGTGCAACTTGGGAGGACAAGAGGCAGTATGCTAGGGACAGGCTTCACCTCAATTTGGTGGGGAGGAAGGTCTTAAAATGAAAGCTGAGTGAATACATTAAAGTTAGGTGGGGTTTAAACTTGTGAAGGGGAGGGCTGGGTCTTGAGGCTGCTGTTGGCAGGCGCAACAAGGGAGGACTTGGCCTTCTCCTCCCAACAGAGGAATGAGGTGTTTAACTGGGACACCTGACAGTGCATTAGGGAGCAGGAGCTTGCAATTAACTAGTGGATCTAGGGCTGGGGGGTTAGGCATGGGCAAGGGGCAGGGAAGTAGGATGGTCCTAATTAATGCCAGGAGCATGGGTAAAAAGATGCCTGAGCTTCAGGCGTCACTGACTGAGGGAGATGTGGATGTGGCAGCAGTCACTGAAACTTGGGCCACACATCATCATGATTGGGACCCAAACTTGCTGGGGTACACAGTGTTCAGGAACGACAGGGCTGTGGGCAAGGGGGGTGGTGCTCATCATTAGGAATGGCATTGACATATGCAGGGTGGAGGGGGCTGAGGGTAATGTAGAGGCGTTATGGGCTACCTTGCAGGATCCCAGGAGCAGGATGGTCAACCTGGGGGTGGTTTACAGACCGCCCTCGCAGGCAGAAGAACTCAAGGAGGGCCTGGTGATGAACCTAAGAGCTCACTATGGTCAGGGTGGGGGTAGAACTGTGGTGCTGGGTGACCTCAACATACCGGGAGTGGATTGGGGCACCATGGCAACTTCATCAACTAGGGAGCAGCGTTTGCTGGACTTCTTCCAAGATACAGTCTTATCTCAGCTGGTGGCAGACCTGACAAGAGATGGTCGCATCCTGGATGTGGTGCTGTCTGATGGCGACCTGATTGTAGGGGACCCATTGGCAGGGAGCAACCATGCCACAATTTGGTTTTCCTTAGACCCGAGTGGGGTGGAAAATAGCACAAAAAAGGCAGAGGTGAACTTCAGGGGAGCAGACTTTGAAGGTATGGTGGGTGTTCTCAGGAGGCATTTGGAGGGGATCAGACAGGACATGGACACAGAGTGCAGGTGGGAAATTATTAAAAGAGGGCTTCTAGAAGCCACTAAGGCCTGCATGAAGGTCCGGCACAAGTTTGGTAGGGCCAGAAAGCCCAGCTGGTGGACCGGGGAGGTTCAGGAGGTGGAGAGGGAGAAAAGAGCAGCTTATAGAAAATATAAGAGCTCGTGAGGGGACACAGACAGAGAGAAGTACAATGGGATATCCAAAAAGGTAAGTAGGGTGGTGAGATCAGCCAAGGCGAACACAGAGCTGAGGTTGGCACAGGGGATCAGGAATGGGGAAAAAGGGTTCTCTAGGTATATCAGGGAAAGGAGAAAAGTGATGGGGCAGATTAACAGACTAAGGTCAGAGAGTGGCTGGGCTGAGGAGGCTAAAGAGCAGGCAGAGGTACTCAACAAATACTTTGCCTCAGTCTTCACAAGGGACAATGGTGAATCAACACCACATGGGGGGGCAGTCTGGAACTAAGGAAGGGGGCAGCTCTCTGACATTGAAATTTCTGTAGGTAGTGTAAGGAAGGCTCTTAAGTCCATGAGAACAGATAAGACTCTGGGTCTGGATGGGATTCATCCCAGGTTGCTGAAGGAGATGGTGGATGTCCTTGCTGTACCATTGGCAGACCTTTTTAATTCTTCCCTTCAGATGGGTTGGGTGCCTCAGCATTGGAGGATGGCTCAAGTCATTCCTATCCATAAAAGCTGCTCACGGGAGGAGTCAGGTAACTACAGGCCTGTCAGCCTGACATCGGTGGTGGGCAAGGTGATGGAGGCCATCCTGAAAGAGAGACTAGAAGTGTTCCTGGGGACATGGGGCCTTCTGGATGACCACCAACATGGTTTCGTCCAGGACAGATCATGATCATGATGAACCCTGTGGAATTCAACGATTGGGTGACAAGGGCACTGGACCAGGGAAGGCCAGTGGATGTCCTCTATCTGGACTTCAGCAAGGTGTTTGACTCAGTGCCACACTCAGGGTTGTTGGACAAGCTGGGGGGAATGGGGGTTGGGGAAAAGATGGTAGGGTGGATAGGGAGCTGGCTAACTGGGCAGTTTCAGAGGGTGGTTGTTAGGGGAGAAGTATCATCTCCTAGAAGGATCATTAGTGGCGTCCCACAGGGGTCAGTGTTGGGCCCACTCCTGTTTAATACTTACATCTCAGACATTAGGGACAGTATCAGGAGTAAAATGAGCCTCTTCACCAATGACTCTAAGCTGGGGGCAGTGGTGGATGGGGAGGAGGGTAGATGGGCCCTAGAGGGGGAGCAGGAGACTCTTGAGAGGTGGTCACACACTCAGAGGCTGAAGTTTAATACTAAGAAATGCAGTGTTCTCCACTTGGGACTTATGAACCCTGATCATGAGTACTTTCTGGATGGGGAGAAATTGCAGGTTTCGGCTGGGGGAGGATCTTGGGGTGTTCATGGACACCAGAATGAATAACACCGAGCAGTGCAGGATGGCTGCAGCAAAAGTGAATAAAATGCTTAGGGTGCATTGCCAGGGGGATAACCTCGAGGAGAGGGGAGGTACTTCTTCCTCTGTATAACTGCTTGGTCAGACCACACCTGGAGTACTGCATGCAGTTTTGGTGCCTGTACTTGAAAAAGGACATTGCCCTCCTGAAAAGGGTCCAGAGAAGGGTGACCAGGATGATACAGGGTCTGGGGAAAGATCCTATGAGGAGAGACTTGAAGTGCTGAACACGTACTCCCTGAAGGAGAGGAGAGATGGAGGGCTATGATTGAGGTCTTTAAATATCTAAAGGGAGTGAACAGGATCAGCATTGATAGTCTGTTCCAGCTAAGGAAGGAAGGTACCACCAGGGGGCATTCCATGAAGCTGGTTGGCAGGAGGCTCAGGGGGTGAGACTAGGAGACGTTACTTTGCCAAGATGGTGGTGGCCCCATGGAATGCACTGTCTGCGGAACTGGTGGCTGTTGATACAGTGGAGAGGTTCAAGAGGGGTTGGGACAGATATATGGGAAAGATAAAATTGGGGAATAGCAGAAACAGAGGTGTAACTCTGGTGGGGGCTGGGGTGGGGGATTACGGGTGAGGCGGGAGGCAGCAACGGTGTCTGGACCATGTACTGCAAATTCAAGTAGACCTGACAGACCTTTTGACCGACTCTGCTGGCATCTTAGTATGTTTTTTTTGTTTTGTTTTGTCTATCCATTTTTGTTAATTTTGGTTTAGCTCCTGTTACTGTAATAACCTGTGAGCAATGACCAGTTCAGGAGTAATCACACCTTCTGCAGCTTTGCCAGTATTAGAATCAGAGCTGTGAGTACTTTGAGCTTTCTTTTCTGAACTGTTTTTGACTTCAGTGCAGTTGATTTGATAGCAGAACTACCAGGATTATTAGCAGATTCACTAGAGGAATTAATGTCCACAGAAACTTCTGCCATGACATTCTCTGAAAAGTCCAATGCTGAAGCATTATCAGACTTTATCTGACAAGACCACACCTCTGCCCTTCCATGAAAAACAAATTTGTATTTCAGGTGTTGCTCCACTTGCAATGATTTTTTTCATCTTTTTTTACCTTCTCGTAGGACAGAGGAGCTCTCTTAAGCAGATCTAAAGTTTTTGACAATACCTTGTCAGAAAGGTTGAGGCATCTCAAACAATTCAACTTTTGCTAAGATCTGTAGATTTGCCTCTCAGCTTTGAGTCCCAGCTTTGGTACAGCTCCATGCAGCACACTATAATAAGTTATAAAACAGACAGTCCACCCAACTCTCCAACTACAGCTTTACTTCGAAATCAGTGAAGTGAAACATGCTCCTAAATATAAAAACTTAGGTAGAAGAAAAGTAACAGTATCTTTTTTACTTGTTTTTTACTTTTTATTTGCATACTTGCTGTTTACTTGCTAAGCAGATCTCTCAGCTGCAACTTAATCTGGTTTTGATACAACTCCATGCAGAATAGTAGGATACTCACACCAACAATCTAACTGCCAGACTGTCCAACTGCGGCACTACTTTAAAGTCAGTGAAGTCCATAAAGTAGGCTCCTGAACCTGAAAACTTCAATGCAAAAAAGAAAGGAACAGATGACAGCACGTTATTTGTTTTGTTTGCCTTGCACTGCTTTCTTGAGCTACTCTATTCAATATGTTCAAGTTCAAGTTTATTGCAGGAAAACTCCATTGAGCAAGCTCATTCACAAGGCAGTCCCGAGGACCGTATGCAGACAAAGGAAATTACATACATAAAATCTTGGTACATAAAAATGTATTGTACATGTTGTATGTAGTGCTCAAAATAAGACATAAAAAGGTAATATTTATAAACGTAACCTGGAGAAAGCATTAAAAGTAGAGAAACAACAGCCCAAAAAGTTGGAACAAGAGCAATAGGATGCATAAGGTGAAGAGAGAGTATAAGATAGGTGCAAAGGGGAGTGGAGAGGGAGAAGAGAAGGAGGACCTTGTAAGGGAGGAGGGGGAGGGAAAAGGAGGAAAAGTGCAGAGGAATATCGAAAGTAAGGATGACTGAAATAAAGAGCAAAGGGAGGGTGGGGAAGAAAGAGGAGAGGTAAGTAGAATTAGAGAGTAGAAGAATTAGGGAAGGGAACTGAGTTGTTGATATAAAAGTCAACGGTCAAGTAAGGACTAGAAACAGCCACAGGCATGGTTTAATATGGTTGCAGCAAAGGTTTTAAAGAGATTGACAGAAACAATGCTAGAGAGTTTCAGTATAGACTGGAGCTGGTTCTAGATAGTTGGAAGTGCGTATGAGATGGCACCTTTACCAAAGGAGGTACTAGTCCTAGACACATCTAGAAGGATAAAGTCAGACTTTCTAAGGGAATACGAAGTGTGGGAGCTGCAAATAAGGGATGTTATATAGCTCGGTAGTTTGTTCAGGAGGATTAGGAGAGTCCAAGTGCCAGAGTGAATCAAACATCTGGTAGTAAACAACATCCAGCTGACAGCTGGATGATATTCAATTCATTGCGCCCAAAAGCAAACTCCCAGAATTAACAATTTAAAGCCAATTTCCAGAAAGACAAAAAACTCATATAACAAATCTCTTGAATAAAAATATAATGTTAGACAGAATGCATAATATATACTGTAGAACTAAAATATTTCAGTTGCCAAAATTTTTGTGCTCTGGACACTTGCCAGGTATTAGCATTTAGTAATATTTGCGCTTCAGCCACTGGACAAGTCCCGCTTATTCGCGTTTCCTGACATGGCCCATAACTGTACTACATTTATGTAACAAAACAAACATGCTGTACTTGCCATTGTAATCAGTTTATTATTTGTCATTTCAGAGTGGTTGACTGATGGCACAACATGGGGGGGGGGGAAGCACACACCAAAACAAGCTGAAGTTCTTAACAGGGCAGACACAAGTTTTAGCTTTACAAAGGATGGAGCAACGAGTTTGAATCTGGTGAGTGGAGGATGGTGTCAGCAGCACAAACAGGGGGTTTATTCAGTAATCATTTTGGCTAATGGTATGTTTGAATTCAGAGAGGGTGACGACAGCAGCAGAAATTAGGCTTTAATTCAGTGATCAGTTTGCTGATTTGCTCTGCAGATGCACATAGCAACTGCTATGCACTTTTAGGTAAGGGAATGAGTATAGTGAGAAGAGTAGAGTGATCAGAATATTTTTACCAAATTTGCTAAGTGCAGTCATTTTTGCCATGTTTTAAATATTTTCTATTCTGTCTTGACGCTACTGATAGCGTAGCTGAACCAGAGTAGATAGATTGTACATGTAATAGCAAGTAAACAAGTGCGATTATAGCGAGCAGAGTGAGCACAATTTTTTAATGAATTTGCAAAGTAACAGTATTTCTGCCATGTTTTTGATCTTTTTACTAACTCTAACCATTGTTTGACTAATTCAGTTTAGTGCACCTGTCTTATAAAGATAAGCAGTAGTTTTGCTCCTTCAATATACATGCCTTGTACAAATGATAGCACAGTAAACCAAACGTAATGTTATTTACGCGTCTGCAATATTTCACTTTCATCTTATTTTCGTGTTTATGCATCATTCAGCGAATATAGTGAAAATAAGATGAAAGTGAAATAAATTAGTTCTAGAGTAATAATGTTATACATAGACAGAACCACACCAGCATGGCTTTTTTAATTCAACACAGTTAGCACTTTAAACACGAACTTCTCCATTGCTTCAGCCCTTAGCCATCCCTCGTCTTTTGGAACATCAGCAGGGACCCTGGTTTTCTATTTTTACCAGTAACACCGGTAACAATCACGGAATCCTGCTTGGTTTGCTGATTTTGAATTCTTGTACCGGTGCCTCACAGAAATTGCATGTCACTGCACAGAATCTCTAAGATTTCAGCATCTTTTTAAATTGTTTTTATTTTCTCTTTCTATGCCCCTTTCTCACAGCATCAGTCTCCACTTTTCAGAGATCCCTAGGCTGGGTATCCCTAGCTTCACCTCAGGAAATGCTCAGAGCTCCTGTGGGCCTGCCCTATCCTGCCTGGGTTGTACCCCCAGGTGGGAGAGGGACCCAGGTCACCCCTCCACGCCTCCCTTAGTGTGTGTTGGGCATCCCAGTGGGTCCCTCATGGAGCCTGGTTATGAAGTCTGGGGCACCTGGGTCCCTTCTGTCAGTGGCTGATGTGGGGTGATTGTTCCTGGTTTTCTGGTCTCTGTCCCTGAGGGCACCAGCACTAGAGGAGATCCAAGGAGGTAGGTCACATAGAGACATGCCACTGCTCCAGATCCTGGCTAGCGTCCTCCCCTCCTGATCACTCTGCAGCACCATTGCACCACCACCCATGGTCACACAGGTGGTGGTAAAGCAGCAGAACCTGCAGCCCACCCTCCCTGGAGGAGAAGAGCAGTCCCCTGGGTGCTTGATCCTACTTCCTGGCCAGACCTCCAGCAACCCGAGTTCGCTTCCGACCCTAGGTCACTGGCATTGCAAGCAGTAGTGCTACCACAGCACCAGCGGGCTGACCCAGATTTCAGCATCTTAAAATGGATGCTGCTGTGCTTCACATTCTTTCTGCTTTGTTGTGTATAGAGTCAGTAAGGAAATCACCCACACTGCTTTATTGTAACCATCCATTCAGTTTAACCACCCATGCTTCCCACCAACATCTCAATCGCCTGAGGACTGCTTTCCTTCCTGAAAAACCACAGCTTTCATGTAGTATGTGCCTAAGTGTCTTTTACTATTTATATTACACTGTATGATACAAAAAAAATACAAGTATCAGCACACATGGGCAGGGCCACTGGAAAATTCCAGGAAAAGAAACCTGAAATTGCAGAGATTTTTTGCAAAACTTGCTGGGAAATTGCGGGAGTTCTACTATAGATCCGGAGTGCTTCACAATAAATCCTTTACTGTTTTCTACAGCATATATTAGTCAGCATAAACTACTAAATGAATACACTGACACTTGAATATGTTTTAAATATGAAGAAAAATTTCTGTTTCTAACGTGAATCCTAAACGGATAAGATGTGTCGCCTCTTCCAAAATGTAAAAACATCTGCCTTATACAGTGCTAGATTCTATTTAGTGAGCCACAGAAAATCAATATTAAATAAATCCAGAATAGACAAATTTTATCTGTTTCTGGATGTAGAATAATGAAGCCTGATTAAAAGCTATTTACAGTGCTCTGTCAACTATTCACCAACTTTTTGTAAGAAAAAATAAGCAGATGGAGTGGCAAATAGTTTAGTTTTAGTAAAATGTAAAGTGTTTCATGTTCATAATTTGCAGTGTGGGTACTGTGTACTATTATTAAAATCATATATTAAAACATTATATATGGGTGTTATTATGGCTGGCAATATAGCCTAGTGGTTAGAGTAACAAACAGTGATTGAACTGGGTACATCCAGCAGACTTGGATTTGATTCCCACAACCTCCACTTGCATATTGTGTGACTCCAAGCAAGTCACTTAACCTCCCCAGTGCTTCTAGGTCACTCTTGAAAACAGGCAGTTCTGCCTAGTGGGCCTTACCTGATTTACAAAGAATATAAAAAAAAATACCTATATGTGTTTACTACATCATAGAACAGTAGTCAGGGTACCATGTAATTTACCTGAGTTTTACTTGGGCTGCAGTGATTTTGTATAGGTAACGATAAATGTTCAGATACATTTTATGTGTTTTGTAAGCTTGCTTTTAGATTTTAGTCAGGTTTTTATTGTATTCTTTGCATATGGGCATCTAGGTTGTAGATTGCTAAACACAGGATCACTGTTACCAACTAGCTTATTCAAGTTTATAATCAGCAGGGCCATCCAAAATTCTCAGTTGTTTGAATGAAAACTAGTCTGAATGGAAGTATGTTCTCAAGGAAAAAAGCTGCCTTACTTCTTATGAAAAGACTTCACAGTTAGCACCCCATTTAGGTCAATTGTATCATTTGCACCTTTTCTCCCACTTGCTGTTTCAGTCTCTGTGACAACAAAAAGTTTTCTGATAGATTGCTTCAACATAAAGCAAATGTTAAGTTTTTAAGTGTACTTATGTTTGGTCAATGAATTTTGAAAGCACATTCGAAGACATACAGAAGATAAGACACCAGGGGCTGTATGATGCTGGTGGGCGGAGTGATGCTCAATTCACATCTGAGCTCAGACATGAAAACTGGAAGGCACCCTTCTCATGGACACCAAGTGAAAAAAAAGGATTCACATGTCTGGAAGATGCATGAATCCATTTGAAGGTCCACTTGTGGATTTTTTAGGTGAAGATACTTAATTTGAAACAAGCAAATTCAAGCATTTTTTTTGCTCCTCCTACCCCTGGCCATCCACTCCTTCAGGCCTGCCAAGACCCCCTAGCACTGCTGCTGAGCTCCAACCACCATCCACTGCCCCCTCACCACTGTGCTACCAGGTAACCCAAAGTAACCCTTCATTGAGTGGGCCCTACCCCTGTGGGAGGCTACATGGGGAGGAGAATTGCCCCAAAGAGCTTCCTGTGCATCCTGGGCATGGCAGGGGCCAGAATGGACACATGTCTAGAGATTTCAGCTTATGGAGAGACCAGCAGCCATCCTTCAGTTGGCCAGTGGGTGTTCTTCCATTTTCTTGGGAATGTGACAGCCCACATGATGTCAAGGCACAAGCCGTCATCTGTCATGCTCCCTACCGCAGTGAGGGCCAATGTGTTGTCGTACCTCTGGCCTCCTCCAGGGGCCAGCAAATGTTGAGCCATGAACCCACCCCTCCTCCCAGGAGAAGGTGAGTGGTCGTTGGACACTCAATCCTTCACCCACCAGCTGGCTCTCCAACACTCAAGTCAAGTCTGTTCCTTACCCTGGTCAGCAGTGTCACAGGCAGAAATCCAATTCAGGCAGTTAAATTATAGCTAGGAAAAAACAAAGGCAGTCCACCTTAGTGGTGATGGTTCAGATTAATTCACATCTGAGTTTTAACAAGGAAAGAGAGTAAGTCATTTGTAACTTGTGCATGTGGGGTGTGGGTGTTGAAGAAAGGGGATCATAGTACTGTCACTACTGCCATCACCCCAGAGGGATGTGGACTGCATTGTTGCTACTGCCATTGCACCGAAGGGGTGGGGGCTGTAGTGCTTCTGCCATCACCACTGGTGGATGGGGAATGTAGTACTGCTGCCATCACACCAAAGGGATGGGGGCCACAGTGCTGCTGCTTCTGTCACACCTGAGGGAGGGAGGTCATAGTGCTGTTGCTGCTGTCATCACACCAGAGGGATGGGGGCGTAGTGCTGCTTCCATCACACCTTAGGGACGTGGGCTGTAGTGATGCTGCTGCCATCACATCTTGTACGTAAAATAACTTTAAATTGGTAAAAGGATGGATGAATGTGCAATATTGGAGGTAAAAATTGCTAAAATGCATGTTAGCAGAGTTGAAAATTGTTAAATAAAGTACACAGAACCAAATACCAGTAAAACCAGATTTTGGCTTAGCAGACACCGGTGACAATACCGTTTTTTACAATGTGCAAAACGGAATATGCCCTTTCTCAATCCCAGTAAACCAGTGTCCCTGAACATCAGGGATACCCACTTCCCTGGTGTTAAACCTGACTCTGCTGATTGGTGGCAGAGGTCAGTACTGGGTTCTGTTCCCGGTGAGTGGTGATGACAGTAAAGAGTGGCTCTGCTGCTTAAAAAATAACGAAAAAGACTGTTTGTATTCCTCTATTTTTTTTAAATTGTTTGTATTTCAGTACCTCTGTCCATTATGTCTAATTAAATACTGGTCATGTTTTTTGTCTTTGTACAATTTTTCATCAGTTTGAAAATGATAAGGTAAATCATTTCTCAAGCTGGGCAGAGGAGAATGATGTTGGATCTGGAACTAGTTCCTAAGATGCCTTCAAAGGCCACTGTAATGTTGATCCTGGCCTATATTTGGTGGTAGAAGGTAAGTGCAAAAACCTTTATTCAGGCAGTTTACATTGCTAGTGGGTTGCAATGTGTTTTGCTCATGGAATATGGTGGAAAAGGGTCATTATTTGAAGATATCAGTGTTGTCAAAAAACAAAGAATACACAAGGACATTTATGCTCAGACGTTTGGTCCTATTTTTAATCATGTAGGCAACAATTCATCCCCCATCCTGGTCCACCCAATTCTTTGGGAAATCCCCATGCCATATATTCTAATATATCTGCAGGTAAAGACTTTTCTTAGTCCACATTATAAATAGCTTATATTAACATCCAAAGTTTGCCAGCCAAATGGTTGTCTTTTGATGCCTGCATTATCCATAGCCATTTTGATATTTTAGTGCTTACAGAAACTTAGCTATCTGAGATTGCTTTGGATGGCTATTCCATATTTGGAAGGATAGATATGTGAAGAGAGGTGGGGGCTCCCTTATTTATAGCTAATCTTATTTTAAAAGCTTAGAATTCCAATCCCCCCCTTAATTCTGACAGTTGTGTGTTTGTCTCAGTTGAATTAGATTTGCATTTCTAGAAACACATTGTAATAGTTCTGTTTGTATTCCATCGGGGCTACAAGATATTTGTTTTTGATTAATTTCGTTCCTCAAAAAGAGTCTACCCACAAAAAGAGAATGGATATTGTTATGAGACTTTAATTTGAATTGGAGTAAGGAATAGACTAGTGAGGCCAGAGACATTTTTCAGGAATTGGGAGTCCAGTAATTGATCACTGAAACTACCAGATACAATCATAAATTTGGAACTCAGTCCACAATTGACTGGATATTGGTCACTCACCCTGCTAAGGTTGCTGCCTCTGGAGCATTGACGGACACTGTGTGCAACCACTGTCTGATCTTCTGTGAATGGTCTACAAGGGGCCTAGAAGCCCACCAGTATATATCCACTCAAGAAGCTTAAAGAGCTTCAGTGTTGGAGCCCTAGTGACACCATAATTGATATTGATTTTGCATTAGAGAAATTTAGCCAGAAGTCTGGAGAAATCTGTGACACAGTTTCCCTTAAATGAAGGATGAGAATCAGGGCTCATAAGGAAAATGGATTATCTCAGAGCTCTTGCTTCTCATGACACTTAGCAGTGTCAGTGGCTCAGGAGGTAGCACACTCACTTCTGAGTCCGGGACATCAGAAGGCTGTGGGTTCTATCCCCACACCAGGCACTTGGGTTAATATCCCCAATACTGACACTGTAATGCAGCATGAGAGAGGTGCTGCACTCCTGAGGTGCTGTCTTTTGGATGAGACATTAAACCGAGGTTCTATCTGTCTGTTCTGGTGGTAGTTCAAGTAGATGTTAAAGATCCTATGGCACTTCTCGAAAAGAGCAGGGGAAGTTTCCCCGGTGTCCTGGACAAATTTCCCTCATTCACTAAAGATACCACCAACAGCTTAATCTGTTTCAAGGTCAGCTGACATTCATCTGTACCCCGGGTCATGCCTGAAAATAGGCAGAATCTGCCTAGTGCATTTACCTGGTCAACAAAAACTAAATAAAATAAATAAATAAAAAATGAATACTACATATAAGATTTGGAAGAAATCTAAGAGTCTGAAGGACAAACAAACATTGAAGGAGCATAAAAGTCCCTGCAATTAATTTAAAACAGCAGTCAGACCAGCATAAATAGATTTTTTAGGTCAAAACAATTTAATGACCGGAAACAAAAAAAAAAAGAAGGACACATTCTCAATGATCTTTTGGACAGGGAGAGAAAAAGTGGTCCTATCATTCTTCAGAATGATACAGATCTTATTACTGATCCAATAGTGGTAGCTAAAGCTTTTTTTTTTTTTGTATAATAATACTTGTATTAGAGTTTTCAGATATTCCATTTATATGTAAAAAAATCATATTCATCCTCTTGTTTACCAAACACATTGGCACATTCAATACAACTCCACAAGTTTAAAATTGGCATACCTGTTCAGCATAAAAAGAAGCTGAAATTCAAGATAACAAGAAAGTCCTTCTAGGACTAGAAACAACAGTCATTAACAAGTTGTACCAAGACCACATGAACTAAAAGCTTAATAATAAAAATACTTTGTTCAGATTATAGCTATAGCTAAAGCCTTTAATGACTATTTTAGAGAGTTAGATTGGCTTTGGATGAACAAAGATTCCTCTTGGAATTGAAAAATACAAGATGTCTCAAATGATAATTTGTTTTAAAAATTTTACTTTTGTTGTGTGCCTCCTGATCAAGTTAAGGACTACATACTAAGGTATAATTTACTCACCAGTTTTGGACCCGACAAGATTGATTACAGAATTCTAAAAAAAAAGGTCATTAATGTTCTTGCCCAACCTCTTGCCATTATTTTTATTTTATTTTTTCTCCTTTTCCATAGGCTATTTACCCAGTCCTGGAAGTTAGCTACAGTTAGACCTATCCACAAAGCTGGCAGTAAATCGGTTGTCTCAAATTACTAACAAATTTCTCTTTTCACACTCCTTTCTAAAATATAGGAAAAATAGTCTGATCAGCTTGCATCATTTCTCACACAGCACAAAATATTAATGGTAAGGGAACCAGAGCCACAAAAGATCTCAAAAATTGGTTGGACCCAGCACTCTTGTAGTATTTTGCAGGCCATCATTTTTGGACAGACAAGATCCCCCCCCCCCATACCATAATCAAGAGGCCTACTCTTTCATAACTCTTGTTCAAGTTGTGAAATGCACTGAAATAAGTACAATGTGGACAAAAAATATGAGAAAAATCTGGAAAAGTGGTAATTTTACCAACTATTATCTAGAACCTTCAATATTGCTCAGATCAGTCTAAAATGTGTACCAGTTATGCACATTGAGGCTTTTCATAGACAACAAGGCTCACTGGCATTATGTCTTTACATAGATACATAGACAGTGTCGGCAGATAAGGGCCTATGGCCCACCCAGTCTGCCCATTTGAGCTTGTAAGTTCAGTTTGTTTTCCTAGAAGTCTGTTGCCCCATACCCCTGACCTCCAGAATTCCTTTATGTCTATTACATGCATTCTTAAATCCCGTGATTGTTTCAGCCCCCACCACTTCCTCTGGCAGGGTGTTCCACTTGTCCACCACCCGTTCTGTGAAGAAATTCTTTCTCATGTTTCCTCTGAATCGTCCTCCCTCCAACTTCATCCCATGCCCTCTAGTCCTGGAACATCTTTTTCGCTTAAAAATAGTGTTTTCCTGCACCCTTTACAGTACAGACCAGTATATGCAATTATTGTAGGAACATATTTCCAAAATTGCTGACTGTTTGGCTACAGTAAATGTTTGAATAGACTTCATGGTGCTTCCTCTGACAAAATAATCATTGCAGTTATATTACATTATACCATATCTCTATCTTCTACAATGTTTCTGCTTTCATTTAAAAGAAACCTGACTCAAATATCATAATTTATGACAGAGATATTCCATTTTATGTACCCATACCCCCAAATGGACACAGTCACCATCCTACCGAGCATTTGTCAGTTTGGGCCATATGTGCATTTGTAGTTTGATTTTGATATAGTTTGAAATACTATAAGGAGTTTTATGATATTAGTAATCTGCCTACTTAGGGAATGCTCTTAAAGTAATCAGTTTGATGCTTTGTGCCAAGTATTTATAGCATCTATTTTGGTATTTTGCACAGGGGTTTTATGATATTAGGTATCTGCCTATTTAGGGAATGCTCTTAATGTAATCAATTTGATGCTTTGTGCCAAGTATTTATAATGTGTATTTTTTTATTTCAGATTTATGACTGATCAACCAAGGAGCCAGCATTCCAAGTCTGCACTAAAAGGTGGGGACCAAGCACAAATTACTTCCACTGCCTCATTTGTCAGCAAGATTCAAAATGTGTCTCTTTACAAAGACTGACAGAACTTGAATATCCCACCATCTTGTATGCAATTCAGAACCATGATGATGATGTTGCTTTCCAACTGGAAAAGGACATGTCATGTAAAGATGAATTCCTAGCAAATACCCCAGTAATGCATGTAAGTTGTTGCAATGCATACATCAACAAAAATAAAAACACTGAACAAAAACACCGCAGAATTTCAGAACTGGACAGTAAGCAACCAGGTCCATCTCACATGGTCACACAATCTTCAATCAACAGCCTATCTGATTACAAGTGTAAATGTTTTATATGTGAAAAGGAGTGGCATAAGAGGGGTAACAGGAAACTGTTAATGATTGCAGCTGTTCATCATCAAAAATCTATGTGGCAAAAAGCCAAAGAATTCAATGACAGTACCATGTTACATAATTTGCAAGGGTTTGGTGATGAATGCTAGAGCTAATAGCACATGATTGTTGATACCATAAATCATGTCTTAATAACTATTTAAATAGAAGAACAGTCATGGAAGGCGATGACATCTATGACATAGGGTTTTGTTGGCTAATTTCTCAAATTGATAGGCCAATATTTGACAATGGAAGTGTCTTCTATATTGTTAAACTTTGTAACAGATATTGCCAGTGATTAGAAGATCATTGTGTAGATGATGCAGCATCCTACAGGTCAGCAAGTCTGAAAAGACACCTACTGACATACTATACTAATATCAGTGGCTGTAGGGTAACCATAGTTCCTCAGAAAGATACATGAAGTCTCTTGTGTTCAGCACAGTTGAATGTTGGACAGCTGCTTTCTGAAGTCACCAAGTTAAAGCAAACTATGAAAGTATCAGAATATGCAGAAGAAAGTGAAGATGAACCCGATGATACTCAGACTAAGATGGATGCAAATATATTGTTACAATGCAGCAAACTTAATAAGGTTTGAACTGAAAGATTGACAGAGAAGAACATCAAAGGATTACATCCACTAAAGAGTGCACATTACAAGACCAAGACCCATGTAAAACAAACCTGGATGTGTTTTATGAAGCAGCTTCAAAACGTGTGGGTACTACTCTCTACAATCACGTGGCTTGGATGCTTACCAATGCTGCTCTAGAAGTAGGCAATGCTAGGAGAGTTCAGCTAAACCCAAAACAACACAAGTGGATACTAAATCTTGGACAAGACATATGCGCAGCCATTGCTGGTGTTTCAACACCAAAACATGTTGGTACTGCCTTATACATACTAAAGGCCACTCAATGCAAGGAGACTGTAACCATGCTAGATAGATTTGGAAATAGCATTAGCTACCAAGATGCCCAATGTTATATTTCATGGCTCTGTCCCCTTTTGAAATCTGCAGTCATTCACTTGTTGACAACCTCCTCTGGAGCTCATTCCACCCTGTCACCACTCTCTCTTTGAAGAAGTGTCTCCTGACCTCCTTACTTAACCTTCCACCTTCCAGTTTGTAGATGTGCCCCCTCATATTCTTAGTCTGACTGAGTCTAAAGAGATTCTCAAGTTTGACTTTGTTTATACACTTGAAGTGCTGTACTTGAAAGTTTCTATCATGTTATGCTGCTCCCTTCTCTCCGTGAGTGAGTACATGTTTAGATTCTTCGGCAGTTCCTCATATGGGGGATCATGTGGACCCTGGACCATTTTCTAACCCTTCTCTGTACTGCTTCCAACTGGTTTATGCATGTTGTTCTTTGTTCCCATTTTTTTTCTTAGTTTCCTTCTTTGCCTGCCATCCCTGATCCCAATGGAATCTCCCAGCCATGTCACCGATCCATCTTATGGACTTATGGGTTAACCACCATTTATACAGAGCTGTTTAGGTGGGTAGTCTGACACACAGAGTTGTGCGGTGCCTGTGAGAGATGTCAAGTGAGCCAGGCATTATTCTCTATTAAACAATAGCAAGAAATGTTCCTGGACTCTGATGTTATCACTGTATCAAGTCCAGACACACAAATGACCATATCACATTAAAGATATCACTCCCCAGGGTGCCCTCACAAGCTCTCATCATCCCATAGAGTCCCCCTTGTGATCAACTGTCTTGAAAGACTGCAGCTCTCCAGAGAAATCAGCCACCAAACCAAACAGTAAATCTGTTTTTTACAGTCTACCATTGTATGAGGGACTTCACAGATGCAGCTCAACTGAGAACATCGAGTCCCTCACACTTCAGCATACAGTTTAAATGTAATTTTTGCGGTAACTTCTTTTCCCTGAGCAGAGCAGCTTCAGTGAACCGCGCTGCGGTATCGTGCCCAGTCTCATGCTCATTTGCTCCGTCCTGTATTTCTACTACAGGAGACTTAACATCGCACACCAAATCAAAAAAAAAACCAAAAACTTAAGTTGTCACTGTGATCACAGTACCCCCGCTTGGCATCCAGCTTCATGGTGACCCTGCTCCTTCAGGTACACAGAAGTTTGCAAGACTATTGACAAATAAATACTGAGGGGAAGCTGCAGTTCACTGATGCAGCTCTATTCATGACAAAAAAAGTGGCAGTGTGCTCACAAGAAACGCATGAATTAGCTGGCTGTTTAATCGCTGACGGCAACACGAATAACATTTTTTCAAAACGCTGCTGCTAATGGATTCCAACATTAACACTGTCTTCCATGGAGCCCTGCACATAACACAGGCACGCTCTCCACTTTAGCCACACAGTCCGCTACCTCTTTCATCATTCAAAAAAAACCAACAAACTCAAACACATTTTACCTGTCCCAGCATAAGCAGCGGGACTGAAGTAACAACATATTTCTTGGGTTATGCCGATGCGTGATCGGCATACCAAAGACAGGACAGATGAGATGGCTCACCCAGTAGTCTTCAGTAGACCACGTTTCTCCCGCTCCAGGTCTCCTTATAACTGCCACCCTTGAAACTTCAGGAAAGCATGGGTCACAAACTAGAACACACATCCTGCAAGCAGGAAAAGCAAAGTGTATCTGGTGGGGGGAGGGGGGACACTTGCACGGACACAGCCATTCATATACCAGCAGCACCACATACTGGCCAAAACAGAACTACTTTTTTCCTTGGTATGCCTCCACCCTACCAGGTCAATATGTTACAGACAGAACTGCCCATGGAATACTGCATGGAACATATAGCGTGGTGTACTAGAGTCTCTTCTCATTTCTATGCCCTCTGGCGCCCCTCCCACTTTAATTTTAATTATCTGCTGTCTTTTACTCATTAATCTCCCTGTAGAGGTCTATCCCCTATCTTTTTAGTCTATCCTGGGTGTTCGTCAGTTTTCAGCACAACCACAGGTTATTGTATCTGTTACCAGGTCTGGGACATTCATCGCCCTATTCTGTGGCATATAGGAAGACCTTATCATGGGAGGGAACAGCTGGCTCCTCTGTATGTCCCTTGTCTTGCTAACACCCTGCTGTCTCTATCAGAACCCACATTCCTCCCAGGGTGGGGATGAGGTTTGCACCTCTCCCTGTTATGTGCTCAACTGACCCTCTCATGAATTTCTATACGATTACTGGATCATACAGCTGTATTTGCCTGGAAGTGGGATATCTCCCGAATTGCTATTGAGTGGTACTCCTCCCTCCCATCTTGATACTTTCTTCTCCTGGCATGTTTCTTTCAGGATTCTAGTGGCTGCAACCCTAGGTCAGTATAGCACCAGGAGTGAAGATAACCATGTTTAACTTCACACGCCCTCCCAGATGCTCAAAGAACAAAGACTACAAATTCACTTTTGCTGCCTTAAAAGATTTTGCTGCTATTGCTATTGTGCTTAGGCAATGTCGAGCTCAACCTGGGGCCTCTAGATACCCTTGCTTCTCCTCTGACCTTGCTGGAATTAAAGGAATGTCATTCCTGCATGTTAATGTCTGCAGCCTTTTGAAAAGATCACCATGATCCAGGCTTGGATTAGCCACACCCTACCTGATGTTCCTGGTGATTACTGAGACCTGGCCAGGACCAGCCACTCCTGACAAGGAAGTCAATATCCCAGGTTATTTGCTCTTCCGAGCTGATAGGCAACCAGAGGCGGCAGGGTGAGATTTATGTCAGGGACAAATTCTCTGTATCATGTCTAGAATCATCCTCCTCACCTAATGAATTTGAATGCTTGTCCCTAAAGGTTGAACTATCACCTTCTTGTGCACTCTGTGTAATAGGCTGTTACAGGCCCCCATCTGCAGGGTCACATCTCTTGTCACATCTAAGCTCTGCCCTGGGGCTTAGTAAGCTGGAAACTATTGTTTTTGGTGATCTGAACTACGACTGGTTATCAAAAGCCTCGGCTCCCTTGAAATCCTTTTGTGACACCTTGGGGCTGGTGCAACTCATTGGTGAACCCACTCACCCAAATAAAAAGAATCCTAGTAACAGCACCCTCTTAGATGTAATTTTGGTTAACAAACCACACTTGTTCTCCCATGTCGGAACATTTTTCTCTGATGTCAGTGATCACTGTTTCTTCGCCAGCATCAGATCTGTGCATAATCCACAGTTTGTAGCAAAGTTATCTATCAAGAGGTGTAAATGCCATTTCTGACTTGTTTGCCTACCTCAACAATTGAAACATTCCCTGCGATGGGAGGATTTCTACTTAGCCAAAATGGTTAATGAGGCATATACTATCTTTCATGAAATACTAACTGCAGCCTTAAACAGGCATGCCCCCATGGCAAAGGTACATGTAAGAAGCAACACTTGCCGCTGGTTTTCACCAGAACTCAAAGTTTCCATGCTAGATAGAGATACGCTTTGGAAAAAAAGCATGCAGAAGCAAGAATGACTTGGATTAGTGTCAGTTTAGAGGGGCACGCAATAAGTGCACCAAGTTGGTCAGAGCAGCCAAGACCGCTTTCTATCACACTGAGCTAGTCTCTGCATCAAGGAACCCTTCAAAATTTTGGAAAATAATAAAGGACATGTCTGGTCATTCACCTGGAAATTCCCTCCCATCAAAAATTATATCCGGTAGTAACACCATTTCAGACCGATCGGAGATACTGGAAGCCCTCAATAATCATTTTGCAACCGCTGGGCTAGCATTTGACACATCCCCTGCTAACACCATCCACACTCAGCAGGGATTATTGTTTCACAAGTCTCCTGCTACCAAAGAGGCCTTCTCCTTCCTGCCTGCCTCTCTAAAAAGAGGTTGAAGATCTATTGCTGCAGTTGGATATCAAGAAGGGTGCAGGTTCGGACTCTATAGAGCCTTACTGTCTGAAATGAGCATACCATGTGTTGGCAGTGCCAATCACGCACCTCTTCAACTTGTCACTATCCCAGGGGAGCCTCCCCTTGCAATGGAAAGTAGCCCATGTCATCCCTCTGCTCAAATCAGGTGACCCTTCCTACCTTAATAATCATAGACTGATCTCCCTCCTCCCCATTCTGTCTAAATTATTGGAAAAGATAGTGAGTGGTCAGCTAAGGGCATACCTTGAATCTAGGAGTCTGTTAAACCCAATGCAGTCTGGATTCAGAGCAAAGCACAATGCCGTAACTGCCCTAGCAAAAGTGACTAATGATTGGCTCCTTGACCTTGACATTAGGAATTTTGTCTGTGCCATTTTTTGGATCTAAGTAAGGCCTTCGACACAGTCAACCACAGCCTGCTTCTTTCCTCCCTATGTAACCTAGGTCTGGATCCTAACTGTATGTGCTGATTGCCGACTACCTGCTGAATCAGAAACAGCAGGTTAAAGCTGATGGTGATCTTTAAGCCATTTAAACCCCTACAGAAGGTGTGCCTCAGGGTCTATCCTTGGTCCCCTGTTGTTTGTGGTTTACATTAACAACATCGATGACAACACCAATAAGGCCAATATCCACTTGTTCGCTGATGACACAGTACTTTATTTGAGTTGTCCTATGCCAGAAGCAGCCTGTGAAGACCGCCAAACCGAATTTAACCTATTGCAATACCAGCTCATAAGCAAAAAGCTTCTGCTTAATGTGAAAAAAACAAAAGCGATGCTCTTTTCCCCTTCTTCCTATGCGATGAACCCCACTTACATTGGGGCTATCCCTCAGATTACCACAGTACTTGGAGAAAATCTAGAGTATGTGCCAAAATTCAAATATCTGGGTGTATGGCTTGATCACAAACTCTCCTTCTCTGAACATCTCGAAGAACTACAGAAGAAACTAAGACAAAGACTAGGACTATTCTACAGAACTAACTACTTCCTTACTAGGGATGCGAAGCAGCAGTTGGTTCAAGCCATGTTTCTTTCATTAGTAGATTACATGGACCTTCTCTATAGCCATTGTACTGCCTCTGCCCTGGCTAAGTTGGACACCCTATACCACAGAGCAATCAGGTTCATAACGGGCCTTCCACTTTCCACACACCATTGCTCCTTGTACACTACGGTGGGCTGGACTTCCTTTCATTATAGGAGAAATAGAAATGCCGCTCTATGGGCTTTCAGAGTGGTTACTAACAAGCTCCCCCATACTTCTCTGATTGTATTCCCCTGAGTGTGATAGGTGCCTATGGTCTAAGAAGCTATTCCCTAATTGTCTTGCAATTACCTAAGGTCAAATCTTGTTTGACAGAGCTGCCATAAGTTTCTGTTGCCTTCCTTGTGGAACAATATGCAAAAAACTTGAAGCTGAGCTGTCCTGTTAGCCTGAATATTTTCAAAGTCAGCTCTATCACACGCTCCGTGAAGGAATCCTGCAAATGTTTCCCACATTGCTAGCTCACCTATTTCCAGTTTCCTCCTGCCCATCCTGCCTCCCACCCTGCCTCTGCCCCTGCCTCTCTCTCCCTACAAAATAATGGCTTCTCTGCCTCTTTCAGCTATGGCCAAGTTCCACCCCCTTTCCTGAAGTATGCCAGTTAACTATTCCAACCCTGTCATTTCTTCCTAAGCTGGTATCCCTCTTATTGCCTTTCTCTCTCCTTTTAAGTGAACATTCTGGCTGTACCCAGTTATGAGCCTATCTGTTGTAAAGGCCCTCTCACTCAAATGTTGATGTACATATGTATATTTTTCTTCTTTGTATAATATTGCATTATGTTTTACCATGTTACTGTACTATGATTTTTGTATGACCAGGTCCATCTTGCAAATGAGCCCTGCTCAATGGTGCCCACCTGGATAAATAAAGATTTTGATTGACTGATTGATAGCGCTACAGGGTTCAACCCCCCACAAGGCACATATGTTGCAAGCGGTTTTATACCCTGTCGCGCATGGGTGGGGAGGAGGAGTGACATGGAGGTCAAAACCTCTACTGGTGAGGTGGTCCTCCGAGCTACTGTTGTGGCTCAGTGGGGTGTACCGCAGCCGTGCAAGGGCGCTATGCGTCTGTGGACCGGAGCTCGGATCCCAGACCCAGACTTTTGCGAAACGGCATTGTGCTGTTTCTTTTTTTTCTCACCCATTGGTGTTTCTCGCCATCCCCATGTTGAACCCCCCAGAGTTGATTATATTAATGGGGGAGTTTGGGGGGCACAACTCCCCATAACAGGGTGTGCCGGGGCAGAGCCCCCTGCAGAAAACAAAGAAGCCACTAGCTTCTTTAGCTG
The DNA here is from genome assembly GCA_016271365.2 of Neoceratodus forsteri. Classification (NCBI taxonomy): domain Eukaryota; kingdom Metazoa; phylum Chordata; order Ceratodontiformes; family Ceratodontidae; genus Neoceratodus; species Neoceratodus forsteri. The sequence goes on along the minus strand of CM028132.1, from coordinate 960,402,321 downwards.
AAATGTGTTTTGGCAGTTTGCCTGAGTGGCAGCAATGTATCCGCTGTATTTACAGCGTGGTGCACTACTGCGCTGTTATGTCGTATGACATAATGATCCTGTGCCAATGACCCATTGTATAATAGGGCTCTATGATGCGGTTTGACAACCCTTTTGTCAACGGCATTCATCGACAGGGAATCATGTCGACCATGTTATGGTTAACATGATTCCTGTGTGTCTCTTGGTCCATTTTTTACTTGGGTGTTGAATGCACTTGGCCTGTAGCCTCATGCCCAACCACCCCAGGCGTGATTTATCCCAGCATGAAGCACACCCTGTTGTGCATTATTGCTTAATTTTCTCCCAGGAGCATCTGCATGTGATGGATGCATGCAAGTGTTTGTTGACACATGTGCATTCTGCATCAGCCCATGTCCACACCCCACATCTTTTCGTCCCATTGTTGCTGCCACCTGGCTTCCACCAGGGGGCAGACAAGTGGTGGCACTCTGAATCCCCCACTCCCTGAGGTAGGAGAGCCTTCTTGGGATGCAGAATCCTCCCTCACCCAGCTGGCCCCTTGAGTGACCCTGGTCCATTCCTGAACCCAGGTCACTGGCATGACATGAATTAAGGCACCAGCACCTCAGCCCTCTGGCTGCCACTGGACTGGACTCTTGTTCCCATTTTTTAAAAGCTAGTATCTCACATGTATAGTAGTTAACAAAAAACTGACCGGTACTGGTAAAATGTTATAAAATACTGTATATGAAGAGGCACAACAAGGGAAAATATTTGGGGAACTATGCAGAAAGCATTATTTGCTGCTGTACAAGTTTATCAGGCAGCCCCCCTACAACAGTAGCAATCTTCAACTTTTGCAATGCTCTTTTAAGACCGTGTATTAATGCCATTCAACTGGATTCAAAAGCTGCCATGAATTTTGGAAGGTAAGACGAGAAAGGGATTTGGTTTTGGATAGCATCTGTCTGTACACTGCATTCCAAAGTGACCACTCTTGATGAGGTCATTACATGTAAGTATTTAGGGGTCACCTTAGATCCCTCACTTGGTTTTGTTCCCCATTGCCAAGGTCTGCAGGTCTATAAATTTAAAGCTATGTTTGGCAAACAGAGACAGAAATAACCTACCTCTAAAGCTCCTCCTGTCATTGTGCCGGTGTATTTATGACCCAGGTTGATGAATGGAACCCTGACCTTATTTAACACCACCAAATGTAACTTATCTAGATGGGCTTGGGTCTGTATTATGAAACAAATATTTACGTTAAGCAAGCACAGCTGTATCAGTTCACCTGGACTCACTTACTTGTATGCCAAAATATTGAGAATCTGGCATCTGCTGGTCAAACAGCAAAATTACAGTGGCTCGATGGTACTACTTTTTTCTTTTTCTCCTTTTTTTACCTTTTCTGTCATTTGCACTTATTTAAATTAATAAATAAAAAAAAAGATTTCTTAGCTAATCTTAATGGACCCATTTCATTGCCTCAATAAGGCACTCCAGGATGTGCTTTTGCTGGGATTAAATTTGTAGGGTGGTGGAAGCACCTGCTCTTTGGACTCATGTATCAACCATCAGGTATGGTGCTATGCCAGCACATAGCACACCCTGTCATGCCTAAATGTTTTTTAACTTGAAGTGTTTTGTCCTCTCTTCTTACACTGTCAGTACCTGTCTCCATCAGGAACCCCGAGGCACACCGAGACCCCCGTGCCCCTCAGCTGCACTCACTTGTCTCCATCATGCCATGGGTCCATATTCAGAGGATTTATCCCCAATAGTGTCTGTCCTTGTGTGGTGGGGGTGGAGATGAAGCATATGGATTTATTGGGGTATATCATCTACAGGCAGCAGAACCATTTTCACAGTCTTTTTCTCCTCCCTCTAGGATGTGTAGTCTTCGGCTGTGTGGTGTTGGCCAGCATTCCCTTACCTTGCCTTATTGCTTTTTTTAAAATTTATGTTTTATCGCTCCTCCGCAGAGCCAACGGGTAACTCCAGCCCTTTCTTGGAGGGACTCATTCTCCAGCCCGAACATGTTGGGTCATCATGAACCCTGTCGGCTCCTGGCCTTTTTCTTCTTTTCTCACTTGAGCACCCGAACCATGCAATGGGTAAAGCAGCTATTCCCACCTCTGTGGAAGCAGTCATATGCCCTGGATGTGTACTCTTCCCCCCTTATGGGCAACGAGCCTGTGCCGACACCCAGCCATCACTGGGTGTCAGTCTACAGTGCACCACACTGTACCCCCTTCCCGAGGAAGGAGATCTGTCTACAGATGCTCAATCCTTCCCCCCCGCCGACCCCCATGTGACCCGAGTCCATTCCCAAACCCGGATCACTGGTGTGGTGCGATGTGCGGCATCCAGGGCCTCAACCCTCAGTGCTGCTGGGCCGGCCCATGCCTTATTGGTTAAATAACATATGTTATTTTCCCCTGGGTACTGACCACCTTACCCACCACTGTTTACTTTATTCTGAACTGAATTGGTTAGTGTCTCTGCAAAATGTTCCTTTCTAATTGGCTGCATTGTTGACAAGGCAATCAGATCTAATGTTTCCCTCCCACAGTATGAACTGCTCCACCATCCCCTCAGTACTTGCCAACCAAATTCTAATAATATGTCATTCTGCACATTCCAATATGTTCCACCACGATGGAGCAGCTCTGTTTTATTATTTATTTATTTATTTGAAAATTAGTAACTGGGAGAGGCACACTGAGCCAAGGATAATTTCCAGGTATGACCGAGGGGAAACAAGGGATACAAAATTACAGAAACACATACACAGCTTGCAGTTACAATAGGTACAATCAGAGACCATGATTAATACATGAGCAAGTGTAGACTGAGTAAGAAAGCAAAAAGCAACAGCTAAGCAGCTCTGTCTCACTTATACACAGAAACATAGAAGTTGATGGCAGACAAGGACTGCAAAGCCCATCCAGTCTGCCCATTTTTTCTACCTTTCGAATTTGCCATAGGCCTTGTCCATGTTTAGGGGGATTTATACCAGGCTAGGGTGGCAATTACATGGGAAAATCAATCAGAGGGAGGGAAAGCAGGAGCAGTGTGAGAAGGGAAGGAGTTTCAGCTGATACCTGAGGGAGCTAGCAGAGGCAGTGAAGCAGAGAGATGAGGGAAGTTGGTTCCAAAGTGTGAGACGATGATAGGAAAAGACTGACTGCTCAGTGGAGGAGTGGGGATGAGGAATGGAGAAGGTGTGAGAGTTCCTGGAACAGGGGGGAGCAGGAGACAGAGAGAATGATGGAGGGAGTGATGCAAGATATGAGGGAAGGGATCCCAACTAGTAGTTGGATATGAAGGAGGCACAGTGAATCTAGTGACATGAGGGTAAAGGGAGAATGGCCATGAAGGAGTGGAGAGAACAGTGGTGAGTATGAGATGGGGAATCGGTAGCATAGTGGCAGAAGGCATTGCAGAGAATGTCCAGTCTGGCCAGGGAAGTGGAGGGATTGTCCCATAGACCACATCCACATAGTCAAAGACTGGGAGCACTATTTTGGTAACAAGCTCATGGTGGCTTGAGGAACAGTCTTTGTTGCAGTACAAGACACCAAGTTTAGGGCAGTGCTTGGCATGGATGGCTTCAATGTGGGCAGAGAAGTTGAGCTTGTTGTTTAGCCACACACTGAGATACAGTACTTGAAGGATTTAATTGCTTTAAGAGGGGTGTCATCTGGGAGCATGCACTAGCCACCTGGAAGAGGGCTGCTTAAATCTGTTTGTCCACTACACCTCAACAGAACACGTGGCTTTAACCCGACTAGTTCGTCATGACAACTCGATTAAAAATAGAATAATAACTGGCCAGCAATTTTTTCCCATTGCTTAATCCAGTTATAATATGCCATTATAACCCGCGGGTTATAACGACAAACATGCGCCACCTCAACCACGTAAGAGCCGCATCCTGATTGGCTCTGCATTCCTTAGAGGTGGGCAAAACAACTCAAAAACATGGCGAGTTCTCTTCCCACGGAGCGATGAGCCATCGGACTGGGATGCCTACTTGTTTTGTTGTGTTTTTTTAAAAAAAGAAAAACGCATTTCATTTATTTAAGAAATATCTGGTTGATCCCACGATTCCAAAATTGCACCACACAACTCTCAAGAACAACGGCAAAAAAGTCTCAATTGCTACTGCTACGGAGAACAACTCTGACCTTCCTCCTTGAGGTAAGAACATCGTGATCCCCATCGCAACACGGAAATCTGCCCAAAGTAAAAAATAAAATAAAAAAGTAACTGTAGAAATTAAAAGTACAAGAAAAAAAAATCGAGGAGGCACACAGCGTGTGTGTGTGTGTGTGTGTGTGTGTGTGAATCAGCCGTGTTCAGTGTCAGAGTCAGACATAGGGCTGGAAAAAATTGCTGCCCAGCAATTATAATATCAATGTATGGGGAAGTGTGCTTTAATTTGAAATTAATGTTTGCCCTTGGGGTGTGGTGCTTTAATAAATCCCTCGGGTTTATGTAGCATCCCACCCTCGAGCAAACATTAATTCTCATTAAATACACTTCCCCACATTATTACACAATGTATAGTTCAGTGTGTATTACCAGTCAGTAATACCATTGAGAGGTTCCTGCATGTCCAGAACTGTGAGGATGGTATTGCTGACTAGTAACACACTGAACCATACATTGTTTTTTAATATATGGATCCAAGTGTGTTTTGGGCTCTACTGAGATGGGCAGTTTGCCAGTTCAGTTAAGGACTGTCTGGGTGATGGCAAACTGCTGCACTGTCTCGCGCTGTCATTCCCGTCTCACTCATTCCGTCACTCGACTCCTCCCCCACCTTCCGTTAAGCACAAGCACGGCATTATATTATTACTATGCATTCCTACCTTTTCCTGCTGTTTGGAAATGGGGAACACAGGATTACATAGATAAATCCTTTTGGGGCACAGTCTAAAAACAATGGCAAAATACGGAGGACTCCCTAGTGTCTCGCTAAGCGAGGGATGGCTGCCATGTTTTGAGATTTCTTCTGCCCGCTCACTAAGGAAATGTAGCCAATCGAAAAGCACACTTCAGAAGACGTAGGTAGGGCATACTAGCGCATGCGCTGATGTCTTTTGGTGATAATACTATCGTTCATGAGGGAACTATAGTATTATCACTTTAGAACAATGCTATTATCAGTGAGCAACTGTACTATTATCACTTTCTGTGCAACGCTATTACCAGGATTTTTTTGTATGCTTTTGTATGCTATTAAATCGCATATCCATATATTAAAATACATCAATTGATAGTCCTCCTATTACGCTTTCATACCCTGAAGTCCATTTTTTAATTCAAGCAGATATTTTTTATTTTACAGTTGTTAGAAAAAAGTGACAGTTTTGCCATCTAAAATGCTGACCGCAAACTTGAACAAATTGCAGCCAACATGGTGCCAGTGTAAAAGGAAGAGTGTCTGTCAGCCCAGTGCTCTCAAATTAGAAAAATGACTCTGCTACTATTAAAAACCTCCTGGCTATGATAAATACTGATATAGCTGCTCTATAATTTACAGATGGAAATTTAAATTCAAATATGAATAAAGTTTCAGATCGAGTGATGGGCTGAAAGTAGAATAGCTATCCTAGAAGACTCCAGCACTTATAGGGAGCCGTCACTTGCTCATCAAATTACGAGAACAGACTGAAAAAAACTGATAACCTGGCAAACAGAGGCAGAATGAACAAATTTCATATTGAGGGGGTTCCTGAAAATGTTGAGGGGCACGACATGATTAATTTTCTACAGAATTTTATTCCAAATATTCTTGGATTTCAGTGGCCATGGCCACTGAAAATTGAATGAGCTCACCATTCCTTAACATCTGAGCCCCAAAAGGGTGAGGGCCAAGAGCCATAGTGGTGTGCTTTTTAAGGTTTTCCACTAAAGAAGAGGTTATTGAACTCACTAGAGAGAGAAAGGGACGCTCAACTGGGTAGGCCATAGAATTCACTTTCCTCAGGATTATTCTACAGATCTGGTAGAAAAACGGATGGCATTTTCTGATATTAGAGTTTCTCTTCGAAAGCATGGAGTGCCGTAGCAAATTAAGTATTCAGCTGTGCTTCAGGTACAGAGAAATGGCAAGTTTCATAATTTTGATAATGTGGAGGAGGCTTGGGATTTTGTTTGTACACACTGGCATGATCAGCAGAGATATGCCCTTAATGTACAGTAAATTTGAATGAGGCTAAGAGTTCTGACAAGGATTCTGTTGTTGCCCAGAGATGACTCACAAAGTAACTCCTCTATTTCTGATGGCACCAAAATAAAGACAACAACATTTCTTGCCAACAGACCACCAATTAACCCAATAAATCCCCTGCTTATAAAAACTGGTCAAACATAGTAAGGAAAAGCAAGCCATTCTACAGAAATATTTTGCATCCAAAAATGTACTTTGTAGTCAATCAGTCCTCCAAGAGAAACTGGGGGGGGGGGGGAGTAGTAAAGTCTCTTCGGACTCAGCACCGAGCTCTCCTGAACATCATAAGACAAGTCATACCCAGTCAATGAACAACCCCAACAAGTCGAAATGGAAAATGAAGAGGCTAACTGGGATACAGAAGGCCCAACTGAAAATGACCCTGGCACTAACTGATGGCAAAACTGTATTTAAAAGTTCAGCAGCAGTTAATAATACAATCTCATTACTTTATGTATTTTTCTAAACCAGGAGGAAATTTATGGTCCATTCTTACTCAGATCTAAGGTTTAAGAATAATTTATTTCTTCCTGTTGCATTAGAGCCACTGTGGTCTATAATAAAATGTGGCTGTAACATCATCCATCTTGATATCAAACACAAAGAAAACCAATTCTAACTGGTCAATGGAAGATTATTATGAATATTCAATAGACAATTTGTTTATTCATTAGGATCGTCACTGCATTCAAATAGCTAGTTAAAGAGACAGTGTCCTGATATTCTGTGCTCCACTGTTATAGATAGTTGTAACACCTATTCGTTAGACAGACTCCCTTGATGCAGTTAGCAAAGGATAAGCTTATTGTATTTTACTGCACAAATAGCCCTCTTTTTTTCTCCCCATCAATAGCAGTTGGTGTTGTTTTTGATTTTAGCAGAACGACTCTTGGATACAGCTTAGGTAGTGGCTGTCATTACGAGATACTGTACAGCACAGATGATTCATAAGCAATGTCTTTTCTATAATTTAAGTTGTGCTCTTAGGGGAAGCTAGAGTAGTCAGTCTGTCCTCCTTAGACCACACTAAATAAAATTTCTTACTGCGTGACACGCATAACATACTGAACTAGGAGCCATCTGTCAAGGTCTTGGAAAAGGGTAGTTGACTGGTACTTCTCCCCCATGATGTCATTTCACCTTTTAATTTGTCAGTTTTATTTGAGTGAATGTATTTCAACATACATTATATAAGCTGTCTTGATACCTGAAAGCTACAACCATAATAACAGTCAATAAAATCTGAGATGAAGGAAGTGTAGATTGTGCTGTGATATTAACTAATACTTTATTAAAGCAATAGTCAAATGTCTGAGCTAGGGTTACATTAGCCTTAAACAAATTATGAAGAAGCAGTCCAGTGGTGAAGAGGGATAAGGCACCTAGTGCACCTTACCTGTTCCTATGCCAATGACCTGAGTTTGGGAATTATCTTGGGGCACCAGGTTATGGCCAGGAGGGAAGAGTATTGAGCATCCGAATGACTGCTCTCCTCTCCTGGGGTGGGAGTTAGTAAGGTCATTATAGCATTAATCAGCAATGATCAAGTGGGCTTTGTCCCAGGTCAACATAGTACAGGTCATCTGAAGAAATTATTCCATACTATCCATACCTCAGGAAAACGTATAGATAAATCTAGTTTACTGTCCTTGGATGCTAATGAGGCATTCGATTGAATAGACTGGAATTACCTTACAGCCTTCCTAAAGATGTAACATTTTGGGCCTACGTTTTGTAAATGGATTAAGATTCTATGCTCTAATATTTCAGCTAAGGTAATGGTAAATGGGGTAACCTCTAAGAATTTTAATGTTTACTAAGGCACTGGGCAAGGTTGCCCTCTTTCACCATTACTTTTTATTCTATGCCTAGAACAACTTCTAATTAAAATACATTCCTCATCTAATATACATGAAATCAAGATGGTGGCAACCATAAGTTAATAGAGCTATGCTGATGATGTAATGCTAACCATTAGCAACCTATGTCTATCTCCACTTCCCCTTATCAATACGATTAACACATTTTCTAAATGTTCTGGTTTCAAAGTTAATTTAAGTAAATCTGAACTAACGTCATTCAGTGATAAACTAGACTTTAAGAAGGTCAAAGTGGCTCTGGCATAACATTTCTTGATATTCTACTAGATAAAGATTAAAAAAAATGTTCCAAAGAAAAACATCCTTCCTGTAATTGAAAGGATTATAACAGGTATTCAAAGATGGCTACCTATGAATTTATCATTATGGGGAAGATCCAATCAATTAACATGATGACTGCCCCAATAATCTATTACTTTTGCATCATCTTCATATGCATAGCTCTTCTCATGTGTTCAAAATCATTAATCAGTCTTTGTAAACTGGACAAAAGATTCTGAGCAATCTGATTGGTTGTTAGTCATGTGTTAGAAGTGCCCAACACACAGCTAAAACTAGTCCTGCTAGATAGGATGCAGTACATGTAAATCCTTGTGCCATCAGAACTTTCAAACCTGACCAGCTGCCATTTTCCCCAGTACAATAAACACATGCTACTGTAAATAAAGGAAATAAAATGTTCAGCATTAGGCATTTTAAACAATTCCTCATAATCAAAAGAGACTCCATGTTTTTGTTTTGTTTTGCATAATCTTTTATTCAGAAATTAATAAATACATAGAAAAAACATGTAACCAGCCATCAAGAATAAACACATATTAAAACAAACAGGTAAGTCATCAGAATTATGTACTTGGTGTGAGTGTGTGGGGATTTTAATATGTGTAGAAGGCCTACCACCACGGTTGTACGCTATTAGGTCCTCTGCTCTAGCCCTCCGCCCTTTCTCCCCCTTGCCACTACAGTTGTCAACATACCAGCACTGTAGAGTGCTGGGTATTGTGCGGAGGGGGAGGAGGGGTTTTGGGGGTGGAACAGTGGAGGCCGAATGAGTGGGGACAACGTATTGGGGGTAGTGGAAACCAGAAGACACCCCTGGGCTAAATGGATTCTGGAGCGAGGTCACTCTTGTCTGGTTTCCATGCCCAAAGCACCACTAATGATATTGGGCAAGGGGTCTGTGCAGCACAGAGCCCGTCAACCCAAGCGGTGTTGTGCAATGCCAGATCCATAAGAAACAAGACTGCAGTTATTGCAGACCTTGTTGAGTCTGTGGATCTGGCTTCCATTACCCAGACCTGGCTGGCTGAAATGCTGGTCCAGTTTGGAGACAGCAGTTCCAGCTGGGTACTCGGTGTTACACCGCCGAGGTTGGACCACGGGGGTGCGGTCTGTTTCAAGACTGAACTGGGCCTCACAAGTGTACCAGTTGAGGGAGCTGAGTCCTTTGAGTGTACTGTAGTGGCAGGTGTGGGTTGCAGAATTGCTCTCATCTAACATCCACCAGGTGATGAGAAGCGTTTTCTGCAGGAAGTAGCAGACTTCGTCATCGACATGGAATTTGAGTCACCCAGGCTGATGGTCCTGGGTGACTTCAATGCCTGGGTCAATGATGAACTCTCGCAGTTTGGACAACACTTCCTCCAATTAATGACATCTTTGGGCCTTACACAAGTGGTTACTTCTGCCACTCATAACAGTGGTCACTCTTTGGACTTAGTTTTCCTCCCAGGGTTGGAGGCCTTCGACTTGGGGGTGGAACCTGTCGGTTGGTCCGATCACTACACTGTAGGATTCAGTTTTTGTTCCCCCCCTTTGTAGGCCTACCCCTGTGGAGATGGTCAGGTACTGCTCTTTGTGAGATGTTAGCTCTACAGGCCTGGCAGCGGTACTTGACTTATCGGAGTTCTCTGGAGTGAGCAATGATCCTGATGCCTTGCTGCTGACCTATAATAGGGTCATCTCCTCGGCTCTGGATCAAATTGCTCCTGTCTGTGTTCGTCCTCTCCCCCTTTGATCTTGGTCCCCATGGTTCAATGGGACTTTGAGGGAGATGCAGCAACAAGGATGAAGATTAGAGCGTTGTTGGCAGAGAACTGCCCTTGATGCTGACCATCTCAGACTGCTGAAACATTATCAACTCTATTATTCCACTACTCAGAATTGACCAGCTCAGCTTTTTTGAACTGTTGACAGACTTTGCAACCCAGCCTGTCTGCAGGTTTGGAAAGCTTTTTCACAAGTGGAGTGTGACGAGCTTGCTCGCTTCTTTGCGGATAAGGTGGCCGACATCAGGGCAGCACTCTAGCCTACTTCCTCTATGGGAGATGCTATGGATTGACATTTGGTCACAGCCTCTAGTCTCTCCTGGAGTTGCTTTGACTGGCCTGAGTTCATTGATGTCATGAAGATTGTCCAAGTATGCACCCTACATGCTGTAGTCTGAACACGGGCCTGACTTCCCTGATAAAGGGTTGTTATGACACTATCAGCCCAGTCCTGGCACAGAGAGTCTGGTGCTCCTTGGACACGGGTGAGTTTCCTAGCTCCCTGAAAGAGAACAGTGGTGACCCTCCTGAAGAAAGCTTCCTTGGACCCTGACTGCCATGTCAACTACAGGCCGATCTCTAATCTTCCCTTTGTAGGAAAATGATTGAGAAAGTAGTAGCCACATAGTTGGAAAACCATTTAACCATCCATGACATCTATTAACCACTCCAGTCTGTGTTTCAAAGAGGCACAGTACTGAGACAGTGCTAGTTCGGGTGCTCAATGATCTCCTGATGGCTACAGGTCAGAAGAGCCATTCCATCTTGGTTCTTCTTGAACTCTCATCAGCTTTTGACACTGTGGACAATGGGGTACTTCTTGAGCATCTGAGTTCATCTGTGGCCTGTCAGGTACAGTCCTCAGTTGGTTTAGATCTTTCCTCACTGACAGAACTCAGAGGAGGTGTGGGATAAATTCTTCCATGATCTCTCTGTCATGTGGGGTTACCTAAGGCTTGTTGTAGTCCCCCATGTTGTTTGCAGTGTATAGGCTGCCCCTCGGAGACATTGTAAGAAGATATGGGCTGAGGTTTCTTTGCTATGCCGATGATACCCAGCTGTACCTATCTTTTGCACCTGACCAGGATAGAGCTCTCTCAGTCTTTAATAGCTGCCTCACTGAAATCCAGTGCTGGATGAATTCAAGCTGGCTGAAGCTGAATTCGGAAAAGACTGAGGTAATGGTTGTGGACTCGGGTCACAGGGTAGAGGGGACAGGAGCTGGTTTACCTGCAGGTTTATTTCTGGGGGGTGTCCAGCTCCCTACCTCTGAACAGGTGCGGAACTTGGGGGTGATTTTTAACAATGAGCTGACACTACGTTTGCAGGTGTCAGCAGTTGTCAAACTTTCCTTTTATCATCTTTGGAACATTGCCAAGATTAAGCACCTTGTTCCACCCTCCGATCTGCCTACATTGGTCCACACTTTTGTGACCTCACGCCTTGATTATTGCAACTCCCTTTATCTAGGGCTTCCTGGGGTTGATATCTGCTGCTTGCAGCTGGTGCAGAACGCTGTGGCCTGGTTATTGATGGGTACATTTTGTGCCTGTCATATTTCACCAGTTCTGCGTGATCTGCACTGGCTGCCTATTCAGTGGCGGATCACCTTTAAAGTCAGTCTTTTGACTTGCAAAGCCCTACACGGACAGGGCCCGGACTACTTGAAAGAGCTTCTGGTTCCCTACTGGCCTAAGCAATCTCTTCACTCAGTGGACGAGGGGTTGCTAGAGATTCCGAGGGTTTCTTTGAAATCTTCAGGCACTCGTGCTTTTATGTATGCTGCTTCTACCCTCTGAAATTCTCTACCCCGTCCGCTTTGTCAGTGTGCATCCGTGGAGGAATTTAAAAAGGCCTAGAAGACCTACTTATGGTCTAAGATTTGTTTTAATTAATTAATATAATTTCATGAGTTCAGATTATTGTTAGATTAATGTCTTATCTGTTATATTTGCAAGTATTGTATGTGTCAAACTTGTGAAAGGTGCGTATAAATAAAGTTTTATTATTATTATTATTATTACACGGGTCCAATTCATTCCATCCTACCTAATATGACAATACATAAAATATACCTATATTAGCGCAAATGCAAAATGTCATACTATAGTTCACTTTAAAGACACAGTGATCCAAGTAACTAAATAAGAACGAATTAGAGTCCACAAAATTACACAAACCCAAGCCCATGAGGGATTGATCCTCCCACTTTCATGACCTCCACCACCTATTTATTGTAACCCCTCCCTTAGAAGCTGAGCCTCTCCTGGGGACAAGGAGGAGGATATGAAAGGGTCCCATGCCTGAAAGAATCTCTCACCTTTACCCTTAATCACAAAGAACAGACACTCAAGAGTGAGCATTTGAGTAGTCAGGTTGTACTACTGCTGCACTGTAGGTAAAACCCCTGAGACCCATGTGTTTAAAATACAGTGCTGTGCCAGTACTAACATGATGCGTGTCCACCTTGGTAAAAACCCTCAACATTCTGACCCAAAATTCTCGATACCGAAAAGAAGTAAAAGAGGCTTCACTGACATCTGCCACCCCATTAAGGTACCTACTTCAACTACAATGTCTGCCCAAAAAGTCTGCAGGATAGGGCAGGACCAAAAATTGGAAAATAGGAGCCCAATTCTACTTTACATCTCCAGCATACCGGAGACACAGCAGAATTGAATTTATAAACTATCAGTGGTGGGCAGTAAAGTCTGTGTACAAATTTATAAAAGGATTCCTTATATTTATTGCAAATTAAAATGCCCCATGTAGGTTTAAAATCATCAACCAATTATCTTCTTGTATGGGTATCCCAAGATCCCATTCCCAGAGGAGTCTAATTTTATACATAGGATCTGGAAGAAACTGTCTCCCCTGATGTGCAGTCTTCCTAATCAGGACCTTCTCATCCTTCCTGGCCATATACACAGTGGCCCAAATATTCAAAAGGATGTGCCAGCACAAGTACGAAAATGCTGCATTGTGCGATATTCAGCAGGAGGCAGCTCATAGCTAGGTTGCAAAGCACAAGGCGCAATAAGTAATGAATGCATGCGCAACTGGGAGACCATGAATACATTGCATGATGCGATATTCAACAGCATCGCCATAGTAATAGGGGAGCTAGTGGAAGTTGCACGACAGCGAAATCATCCAGAAAAAAGGAACAAGAGAGAGTGCAAGAATGCTATAGGGAAGCCAGAGATGGGAGCGCGGTGACAGGAACAAGGCAGAAGGTAGCAGTGAGCAGGACTGGGCAGGAGCAGGACAGAGCATACCTGGAATCAACTAGGAACAGGAAAGGAGTGGGGAGCCTGTGCCACTGTGCAGGAGTGATAGGGAAGTGTCACAGTGGACTGAGGGCAGTGGCAGTAGGCAGGACAGTCAAAGGCCGGAGGTGTACCCAGTGCAGGGGGAGCATCACAAAAGGACAGCGGGGGGAATGGGATAACAGCTGCCAGAGGGGGGGACACCAGCCAGGGACATGGCCAGTGCCACCTTCCAGATGGAGGTGTGAGAAGGCAGGCAGTGGGGGGGTGCGGCCGTGGAAGGGCCCGTCGGTGGTACGCCCCCAACAGGCGGTACTGAGCCCACACCACCTTCGAACACTACTCTGACACAGAGATCGTGGGCTGGTACCACCTGAATCGGGTGATCCTGAGGTGGCTCTGTGAGCTGTGCAGTGATGAGATGCAGGCACCCACACAACGGAGCCATGCTCTGTCAGTGGAGACAAAGGTGACAGCTATCAAGTACCTACTCACCACAGGCACCTTCCAGAGACCAACAGGGGACACAACAGGCACAACCCAGTCGGCCGTGGTCACGCCTACTCACACACCCTCAGCGCACTGCTGCCACATGCTGTGGAGTACATCCATTTCCCCAGCACACAGGCAGAGTGCACAACACTATACAAGAGTTCCACAGGGTAGCCGTATCCTGATGTGCTCCAGGGCCATTGACTGCACCCATGTGGCCATCCGCACACCACCTGGCCCGGACAGTGTGTCCTACATAAACCGGAAGGGGTATGCCAGCATCAACTGCCAGGTGGTGTGCAATGCCAGGGGGCGCATAACCAATTTCTGTGCCACGCACCCTGGGGGAGCACATGATGCCTTCATCTGGCACCAGTCTGCACTGTGCCACAGGTTTTAGAGTGGGGACATCCCCACTGGCCACCTAGTGGGTGAGTATGCACATCATGCAGGATGACATGAGCAGATGTGGGGGGGTGCAAAGTCAGAGGTGCCATGGGTACAGGCCTTGATGGCCCATGGCAAAATGACACAGACCACCATACTAATGTCCACCCTCTACACACAGGTGACAGTGGCTACCCACTCCGTCCCTGGCTGCTCACACCATACTGGTGCCCTGTGACCCCATCACAGCTACAGTACAATGAGGCACACGCCACAACATGGAATGTCATCAAGTGGGTGTTTGGGTTGCTGAAGGCACGTTTCCGGTGCCTGGACACGTCTGGCGGTGCCCTACAGTACAGCCCCTCGAAGGCCTGTGGGCTATTCCTGGCCTGCTGCATCCTGCACAATATGGCCAATGATGGTGAGATAGCCATAGAGGTCATCTCCAGGCTGAGTTGGCCAGGATTTGTGGGACCTCCTCTTCCATCCAGGGACCACCAGTGCCACTGCCGTTGCCTCAGAGGTTGCCAAGAAAGAGGAGCGGTTGGACCACAGTGGGCTCAGGGAGGGTGAGGGTGGTGGAACAGAGGCACATCTCTCCCATTGTACCTCTCCACAATTCCTATGCCATTCTGGCAAAGTGTGGTTCCTCTATGGAGGCACTCACAGTGGAGACCAAGGAGGATGCTGGGAACCTCCACAAAGGAGACCCACAGGAGGGTGGCAGGGGACCCTGCAGGGGAAGGAAACAACTCCTGGTGGGGGACTCCATTGTTAGGAAGGTAGAACTGGGGGAGGAAGGGGAGAGGGAGGTAAGGTGCCTGCCTGGCGCCATGGCTTGGAGGGACAGGGAGCGAATCCTCAGGATTGCCAGAGCAGCTGCACAGGGGAGGGAGCTGGATGTCATTGTCCACCTAGGGACAAATGACCTGGCTAAGAAAGGGATTAGAGAAGTGCAGGAAGAGTTTGTGGAATTGGGGAGGGGCCTTAGTCAAGTAGCACGCACGGTAACCTTCTCGGAGGTGCTACCCATCTATGGCATAGGAGAGCTAGGGTGTTCTGCACCATGGGATTCAATCAGTGGTTGAAAAACTGGTGTAGAGCTCAGGATTTGGCTTCATTGGGGACTGGGGTCCACCTGGAGTGATGCAAGCCTATACTGGCATGATGGGCTGCATCTGTCCGGGAGGGGAACCAGGATCCTAGGTGATAGGTTTAAATGCTTCATTGGCAAGCTTTTAAACTAGCCAAGGGGGGAGGCACTGGAAAGGAGCAGGAAAATCCTAGCCCCCAAATAATCACGGTAGTAAGTGCGGCAAACACCAACATAGAGGTGTTGATAGGGAGAAGGGCAGGGGTAAATGGAGAAAGTGACAAAGGCAAGAAAGACAGGGATGGGGCAAAAGGGAGTAAGGCCATCAGGAAATGGAGGGTAATGAGTACCAATGCCCGTAGTCTGGGCAACAAGCCCCTGAGCTGATGGCCTTAATGGAAGAGGGATGCCTGGATATATGTAGCAGTCACAGAAACATGGTACACAGAGAACCATGACTGGGATGTTAACATGACAAAAGGTAAACAGGGAGAGAGAGGAGGCACTGTGGGTCACCTTGGAGACTGGAAAGGGCACCACAATCTGCACAGGGTTATGTACAGACCCCATGTCAGGGGAAGGAATGGACAAGGATATGATAGAAGGCATTCTTAGAATGGCAGAGAAAGGGAGATACTGTTGATGGGAGACCTGAATATGCCAGATGTTAACTGGAGCACATTTGCTGCAGCCACATCCAAAGCAGGGCCATTCTTGATGCCCTACAGGTGGCAGGCATTAGACAGCTAGTTTCGGAACCCACTCGTGAGGGAGCAATCTTAGACCTCGTACTCTCAAACGGGGGCAGTGAGAGGATCTCAGATCTAGAAGTGGGTTGCCATCTGGGGACAAGTGACCATCAAACAGTGTGGTTCACGTTAAACTCAGCTACAGAGTCAAGCCATACAAAAGTGAGGGTACTGGACTTTAGGATGGCTGACTTTAGCAAGATGGGAGAGTGCCTCAGAAAAGCACTAGCAAACAGGCTAGAAGGAGGTGTGGAGCAACAATGGGAATTATCAAAACTGCCATCACAGAGGCAACAAGCCTTTGTGGAAGCAAATGAACAAATCAAATGAAAGAAAAAGCCACTATGGTTCTCAAAAGAGGTGGCTGTGAAAGTCAGGAAGAAAAAGATAGCATTCGAAGTATAAGGAAACACAGAAGGAGCAGGACAGACAGCTGTACCAGTTAAGGCAGAAGGAAGCAGGGGGAGAGTCAGAATAGCAAAGGCCCAAACTGAGGAAAGATAGCCAACTCAGTTAAGAAGGGGATAAAACCTTTTATAGGTACATCAGGAGGAGAAGACAAAGGGAGGGATAGTGAGGCTGAATAGAATGAACAGTGGGTGGGCAGAGGGGACAGTGAAAAGCAGGAATACTGAATGAATATTTCTGCTCAGTATTCACAAAAGAGGAGGAGAAGTGCCTAATCCAATTAACAGAAGCACTCTTGATAGGGGTCGATCCCAGTCCTTTCACAGAAGAAAGGGTTCTGCAAGAACTCCTAAAACTGAGTGGACAAAGCAATGGGTCCTGATGGAATTCACCCAGAATTCTAAAAGAATTAAGGAGGAACTAGTGAAACCACTGGCTACTCTTTTAATAAATCATGGGAGGATGGTGTGGTACCGAGGACTGGAGGAAGGCGGATGTGATTCCCTTCACAAAAGTGGGACCAAGACAGAGGCAGGAAACTACAGACCTGTCAGTCTGACCTCTGTGGTAGGGAAAGTGATGGAGTCACTTCTGAAGGAAAAGAATAGTGAGTACCTAGAGGCCAGTGGAGCACAGGACCCAAGGCAGCATGGGTTCACAGGGAAGGTCATGTCAGACAGAATCTAATAGATTTCTTTGACTGGGTGACCAAAGTAGTAGACCAGGGAGGGGCTGTGGACATGGCCTACCTAGACTTTAGCAAGGCATTTGACACAGTCCACACAAAAGATTAATAGTCAAATTAACCAGCCTGGGAGTGGGTCCCAGGGTGGTAGCCTGGTAAAACATTGGCTGGACAACAGGACACAGAAGGTAATTGTAAATGGAGTCCACTCTGAAGAAAGGGGTTACTAGTGGGGTACCGCAGGGTTCAGTATTGGGTCCAGTCCTTTTAATGTCTTCATCAGTGACATTGCAGAGGACTGAAGGAAAAGTATGCCTTTTGCAGATGACACAAAATCTGCAACAGGGTTGATACACAGGAGGCGTGGAAAGGATGAAAAGGGACTTGGCAAGGTTGGAGGAATGGTCAGAAGTATGGCAGCTAGGATTCAATGCAAAAAGTGCAAAATAATGCACCTGGGAAACAAGAACCCAGGGGAAGAATACACAATGGGTGGGAGGTAGTAACAACAACAAAAAAGGAAAGGGACCTGGGGGTAATCATATCAGATGACCTTAAGGTTAGCAAGCAATGTGAGAAGGCAGTAGGGAGGGCTGGGAGTATACTGGGATGTATAGGGAGAGGCATCAGCAGCAGAAAACAGGAAGTTGTTATCCCTCTGTACAGACAGTTGGTGAGACCCCATCTGGAGTACTGTGTCCAGTTCTGGAGACCCCATCTCCGCAAGGACATAGACAGGATAGAGGCAGTCAGAGGAGGGCAACTAAAATGGTGCAGGGTCTAGAGAGAAGCCGTATGAGGAGAGACTAAAGGAGCTTAATATGTATACCCTTGAGGAAAGAAGGAGAGGGGACATGATAGAAACTTTTAAGTACCTCAGTGGAATCAACAAAGTCCAAGAGGGTAGCATTTTTCAGAAAAGAGACTTGCAAGAACAAGGGACACAATTTAAAGATAGAAGGAGGGCGGTTCAAGGGCAATGTGAGGAAGTATTATTTCACAGAGAGGGTAGTGGATGCATGGAACAGCCTTCCTGAGGAGGTTGTGGGGTCTAAAACTGTGGGAGAATTCAAGAATGCATGGGACAGACATAAGGCAATTCTTGTGGAGAGTAGGAAGAAATAGGCTGTTGGTTAACTAGGATCTGCGGCCTATCCTGTAGGTAGGGAAATGGGCAGACTAGATGGGCCTAGCGGTCCTTATCTGCCGTCAAAGTCTATGTTTCTATGTTTCTATGTAAAGAGGGGACAGCGGTGGGGGACGATGAGGACGCCGGTTCAGGCGGTGATGGGCAGCCACCCCTGGAGGCGAGGACCCCCGCCTGATCCGGATGTCACAGCTGCACTGGGACACCATCACAGAGGAGCACTTCAGCCAAGACAGGTAGGTCATGGGGCCATGTGCAAGCCACCAATGGCAAGGAACAACCCACAGACAGGCAAGGACGAACCCCAGGGGTGGATGGCGGCAAGGGTGTGGCCTGAGCTGCGGGCGACACTCGCCAGGGATGGGCAGGGCCAAACATGACACGGCTCTCACACACACACACACACACACACACACACACACACACACACACCACAAGACATGCATAAGGGTAGAAGCACGCCAACCCGAATGCAACCAACCACACACAGGTCCACAAATGGCCGCCCAGTGGCCATTACTGTATGCGTCTCGGACGCTGGGCACCATTGCACACTGGTGGACAGCGCCAGCGCGGGCATCATCATGCACACACCACAGTGGCCAGCAGCCGGAGGCAGTGCACAGGGACCGTGGTGTGCAGGGCCAGGTCCCCACCCATGCATCGCATGATACACAACACACTGCACACAGGGCAGCAGCAGACAGTGGCCATGGTGGGAGACAGGCCAGTCACGCGGCACAGTGCCACGCAGGCACCACAGATGCATGGGTGGCCGCCAGAGACCTGCTAGCCTGCCAGGCTGACCATTGACCTCATGGGGTGGCACCGATGGTTCCCCAGGGTGATGCTGCGGGAACACAACCCTGTCTCGCGGGGGTCTGCAGCTCACTGAACATGCCGCCAGGTGTGCTGTATGCCCAGCCGAACCTGGTGTCGACATGGAAGGTGTCGCATGACACTGGGAATGGGGTGGACATGACACAGTGCGGTGTCTGGAGCATGGGCAATGAACTGGGTGCCCAATGTGGCCATGACAGCTGTGAATGCACATGTCTGCCTGTCGTTGGCAGCGGTCACATCCTCCGCTGCTGGGCCATCTCTGCCAGGATCAGACCATGGTCTCTGCTCGCGCTCCTCTGCCTGGTGCAGAACCGCACTGAGTGCATCCACCGCGATCACAAGCCACAACTGCTGATCCACTGAAGCCTGGAGTAGGCAGCTGTGCTCATCAAAGAGGTCATCCATCGGTTCGGCATGCTGTCCCTCGTGGTGTTCCTGGCCCTGCTGGGCAGCACCCCTTGATGATGGGCACTGCACACCAGAGTCATGACGGGGCACATCCACACACGGTGCACTGCCACCACCCCCGACACTGTCCCCCCATCGCCATTAACTGACTGCTGGCACTGCCCCTCTGGCCACCCATCGCCAGGGCTCACCGGTGCTGCTGCAGCGGCTGCAACAGCCCCACCGACCTGGATGCACATCAGTGCTGCCCCACTGGGGTGTAGAGGCACAGGCTGGGACTGTGATGTCATGCAAGCCTCCACGGCGGCACCACCCACGGCTACGCCTGTGCTGTTTCCTGCTGTGGGACCATCCTGCGTCCCACATGTATCACTGTCCAGGACGTGTGATCCATCATCATCAGGTGCCAGATCCAGCACCAGTCCATGTCCGAGCATGCTGGAGTCCATGGGCGCTGTCACACTGGGACACAGGCAGGGCCTCGTCCGCACCAGCACCACCATCTTCAGTCCGGACAAACAGGCAGGTATGCGGTGGTCCTGTCCCTCGGACACCTGTGGAGGTGGATGGGCGCTCCTCCGTGTCCAGGGCATCGCCCTCAGTGGACACACCCACCACCGCTGACCCATGTAGACACTCAGGAGCTGTAAGGGAACACAGTAGCATTAATGTCTCCGCCCTACCCTGTGGCATTCCCCCCACCTCCCACACAGTGACAGCACAGGACCTACCATGCAGTGATGGGCTGCCACCCATCTGGAAGCCACCATCTGGAACGCCCTCTATGGCACAACGCTGCATGCTGCCGGCCTACCACTCCTCCTGTGGCATCAGGCATGGCACATCCGGCTGTCTACCACTGGTTGCAGCATGTACTGCCCTGATGACAGCCACCTTGTCCTTTATCCTCCTCTTGTCCGTGCCAACCTTCTTTTTACACTCCTGCATGGACCGCTGGTGGCTGCCATGCTGGCTCACGGCGCTCGCAACCTCACCCTATGCCACAGCACGGGCCTGTGGTGTTCCACGCTGTCTGCTGAGCAGCAGTTCCCTGTCGAGATAGGCTTGAACAGGGCACCTGATTCTGCCCAGGTGAAGTTGGGCCTCCTCCTTCTCCCACATACCTGTTCCTCCACTTCCTCAGGTTCAGTCATTATAGAGTCTGTGGAATGACAGGTGTTACCTTTGACTGTACAGTCCCATGCATCTCTCACACCACAGTTCACACTTCCAAACAGCATGCAACCCACCACAATAGACTGCAATACCAAACTATGTCCTCTGCAGCCCATGTCGCATTTATATAGCGCAAGGCATGCAAATGAGGTGAGTCGCAACTTTAAGTAGATGCTAATGCAGTGGCTGCCCCATGGAATTGCTGAGGAGCTGATTTGCATATGCTGGCTGAATATTGCACTGTTGCACCTTGCGCAATGGTGTTGAGCATCCTCAGGCAATGGTGCAGCTCTGTGGACGTGTGCAGCAGGCACCGTATGGCACATGCCGGGGTGCTGATGCCGACGCCTGCTGTGCTGATGACGTGCTGAGCATGAGAGGCAGTGCAGGGCATGGCCACCACTGTGCCAGTAGCACTAGTGCGCTGTTCGCATGGGCGCTTGTGCCTGGGCGTCATAGGTGCTATGGTGCCACAGTGCGTGTAGGCCACTGTAGGGCACCACACACGGCACCCTACGCGCTACATGGAACGAGTCTCAGTAGCACTGTGGTGGTCCGTGCGCGACAGACTCTTGATCCTGTGGTTGACCTTTGCCCCTAGGCACCATAGCCTGCATGGTGCACACCTATCACACTGTTTGGTGACAGCGTGATGGGGTATGGCAGCGCCTGTACTGCGCAGCATCTGCACATGGGGACGTGCACTACAGAGCGCCATTTTGTTATCTGGCCTGCATGGATAATGGTACTCAGGAGAGCCCCACAGTGGAGCGCACTAGAGCTGGCCAACCTTGTGGTTATTGTTGATCCCATGCTGGGGCCCTGTTTGGAGAGGACCCACTGGATAGGCCTAGAAGCGCCATGTGGGAGGAGGAGCAGAGGCCATGGAGGAGCCACTGGGATTGCCCGCAGCACTAAGCAGTGTCGCCACCAGTATGGGGACCTCCGGGAGGGACCCAGATAGGCTGGGTGACTACGGCATGCGCCAGGCTAGGCGCCATGCCACCGTGCCAGGTAGGTGCTCCATCCATACACTGGTAACGCCCGTCCGCCTGGGTATCATGGTGTACATGTGTCCACCACTCGGGGCCATCCAATGTGGGCGGTGGTGGTGGTGGTGGGGTTGCAGCATGGCTGGGCTGTGCGGGATCGCACACACCGGGGGGGGGCTTTGCTACTGGTTTGTGCTGATGTTCCCCTCTCCATGGTGGGGGCTTTGCTACTGGTTTGTACTGATGTTCCCCTCTCCGTGTTTGCACACTAGGCCCTGAGGAGCGACATCGAGCTAGGGAGATCAGAGCTCAGCATGAGAGGGATGATGCACAGCGGCAGGGACGTGGTGGAGGGGCCATGGGTCAGCAGCACCCGGCTGTTCTGGATGCAGGTGAGTGCCTTTATTTCCAATAACATCTGTGCATGCTGTGTTGCAGCGTTGACGGCGGGGCATGGCCACCAGCACTTGGCCCCACCACCGTACACACCACATGGTACACTCAGCACTGTCATGTGGCACTGCATGTGTGGGTGGGCATCGCTGGTGGTCCGTGCGTGCACCGGGTACATGGCTGTGCCACTGCCTTCACACCACATAGCCATGTCACTGTACAGACATGGTGGTGCTGTGCGGGACATGGGTGGTGGGTGTGTGCAGCAGTCTGCATGGCTGTGGGTGCCTGGGTAGGCAGGTCTTCTGGACGCGGTCACTGTGGGTGGTCGCACACCATCACAGGGGTGTGGCTCATAGCTGTATGCCATGCACAATGGGTGGGCTGCAGGGGGATGGACAGTTACACGTATTGACTCTGCTCCCTTGTCCTAGGTGGACATCACTGGATGGTGATGGAACGCTGCATGCAGGACCTGCTGCAGCTAGGGTGAGCGTCTCTGGCAATTCTACAGTGGATGAGGCGGGATGGGGTCCGTCGCCGCGGTCGTCAGGAGGCTGGGAGGTGGAAGCAGGGCAGGCAATAGGCCCCCATGCCCCTGAGTGACCTAACCCCCTGGGCCCACTCTCACACCCCTTATTCCCTCTCCCATTTGTTCACCGCTGCCCCATGCCCCCCCACCTGGTTTGTGGCCCTTTCCCCCCACCCTTGTATATAATTGTATATGTGTTTTATTGTTTATACTCTTCAATACACACATTTTGTTATGACAACTGTGGTGGTCTCTGATTTGCAGCGGTGTGCATGGCATCAGGGGTGGTGCAGGCATGGGCGTGTGTGTGTGTGTGTCTGGCAGGGAACCGCCTATGGTGTCAGCGGGGGACTCGGTCACTGTCTGTGGTATGTGTGTTGTTCTCTGTGCACTGGACGCCTGTGTGCAGTGGTCAACAGTGCATGCACTTTATCCATGGTGCCCCTGTCAGACTGTCCATGGCCTGTGCAGCTGACACCCTTGCATGTCTGTGCTATGCACGGTCTGCCGGCATGTCAGTGGTGGCTGTCCATGCTGGCCACCCCCTGTACCCGGAGCCATGCCGGATTGCCTCCTGTTACCGGTATGGTGCACATCTGCCTCAGGTGGCACTGTGGCCTCCGCTGTTGTTGTCCCCCCTCCATGCTGTCACTTGTGTCTGTTGCAGGGAATGTGCTCCAGTGTCTGTCACTTGTGCTCCAGCCGCATGCTGGTGGGGGACAGATTCATGGTGCATGCACAGGGTGGCTGGTACACCTGTGCCATGGAGGGGTGCTGGCAATGGGTACACAGCTGCTGTGGCCACACACCAGCAGGTTTGTTGCCCTGCTATTGTGTCCCTGTGTTGGTGTGCTCTTGGGTATGGGTGGGTGTTTGTCCGTGCACTGTGTTACATCCTGTGTGGCGCATGCTTCTGTGCACCACTGTGGGTGTCTGTGCTGGCTGTTGGGGCTAGTGCTGGGACAGGGTGTGTGCTTGAGTGGGTGTGTGAGGTGCTGTACCACTGGTGGTAGGGTCCCGGGAAGGCCCTGTCACATGCGGGGTACCTCGTGTGCCGACGCAGGGTCGATCTCTCAGCTGTGCCTCGGGAAGGCTGTGCAGGGCAGCACTGTGTCTGCAGTTGTTGTGTCAATGGCTGCTGCCGCCCACTGCAGGGTGCTCATGGTGGGGCTGCCTTGCCTGGCTCCATGGTGCACAGGGTTGCATTGTCACAGTGGGGGTGGTGGCATGCATAGGGTGACATGCACTGTTGGGCGCTGCTCCTGGCCAGGGTGTCTGGGGATCACTGTGCAGGGTGTGCTCTGCATTGGTGGGATGGTGTAGCATGGAGTCGCCAGACCTCCTTGTGTTCTGGTCACAGCTTGCCAGGGGATGTGCTGGGGCACCATGCCCTGGCTGTGGAATTGCTGCCGGTGTCCATGGGCTGGTGGTTCTTCCAGCTCACCTCAGGTTGTGCGGTTCATGGGGTGTGGGGGTTGCTGTCTGTTCTGCTGCGTGCTCCTATGCCCATGTCTCCATGGGTGGTGAACCCCTTCATCCTGTCCCTGCGCATCCCTGGCTGTGCTGATGCACTGCTACCCTGCTCCACTGCGAATCCCTGGTTGTGCTACTGCGCATGAGATCTGCATCACTGCACATCCCTGGTTATGCCATGGTGTGGTTGGTGCGATATTCTGTTGTGTGGCACAAGCGCATCTTGGCCTGCACTGTGTTTGAATATCACGCATGTTGCACATAAGCGCACTGCACTTGCGCCTGCTCCTGCTATTGCGCTACTTTGTGGCGCAGTTTGAATATCTGGGCCAATATGTTTCATCTGCTTCAAAAGTGAATCAGAAACTGATTGTCTGTCCAGTCCCCTAACAAATGCCCTTACCTGCAAGAAGCGAAAGAAATCTGTGCACGACAAAACAGTGTTCCTCTGTAGCTCTTCAAAAGAGCACAAACCTTCCTTAGTATGGAGATCTCCTACACAAGTATAGCCTTTTGCCTCCCATTCCTGAAACCCCACATCCTCTAGGGTGGGGACACAAAAGGGTTCCCTGCCACCGGAAGCAGCAGAGTTTCTTCCTCCTGAACTCCCAAGAGATGACGTATCTGATCCCAGCTCTCCAACACTGATGTGACCAGAGGGTTAGCCCACTCCAGCTCAGCATAAGCTCTGTGGCCCTGTCTTGCAAGGTAAGCAGATAATCTCCCAGGGCAGTCCCACTCCTCCAAGCCCAGTCATCCCGCCTCCACTTGTCTATGACCTAAGCTTGTATATAACGATATTGTATAGCTTAATAATAATTTTTAAGATCCAGGACATTTAATTCCCCCTTATTTGCATCCACTTTCAGGTGCTGGAAGCTGGTATGGGGCCCCTTACCTTACCAAATAAATTCAGAGAAGGCTTTCTCCACCCTCCTGACTTCCACCTTAGTGAGACCTACATAGATCATTTGCATGGCATAAAGGATTTTGGGCAAAATATTCATCTTTATGAGGTTAATTTGACCTAACCAAGATATGGGAGAGCCCCATCTCCAAAGCTCCTCTTTCATGGTTTTAATAGGGGGTAAAGTTAAGGCAGTACAGGGAACCCATATCTTTGCCCACATGTATACCAAGTATTTGAAAAATGACAACTTCCTTCAAACCCCATGTATTCCCCAGCCAAACCCCAATGCCCCCAAGGAAAGCATTTCTGACTTTCTCAGATTTATCTTTTACCCAGAAAATTCAGCAAACTGAGCAATTAGAGTGAGGGCAGAGACATAGATCTCTGCAGGCCTGTGACATACAGAAGCATGTCATCTGCATTTAGCGTTACTTTGTGTGAATAGCCAGATTTCTCCAATACCCCTGAACATTTGGATTATCTTGAATATTCTGCTCCACGGCTCTGTAGCCAAGGCAAATAAGGGGAGAGGGGGCACCCCTGCCATGTACCCCTATACAGAGAGAACCTGTCTGAGAGAGATCCATTTACCAGCACACGGGCTTCAGGGACTTTTAGAGCACCTGGACCAGCCCCACAAAGCCGTCCCCAGACCAAACCAGCTCAAGATCTCAAATAGATATTCCCATTCTATGCGGTCGAATGCCTTCTCAGCATCCATGGACAGCACAACAATTCCTCATAACAAAAAAGAGGTTCCATGTTTTGCTATTGGCAATTTGTTTACTGTCTTGATTTTTTAAAAGTGATATTTGTTTTGTGTGGCAACTTTCTGGCCCACCCGCTTACCCACTGCCTTGGTTCTTGATATTCGCACTCACTCGCTCCTGCCCACCATTCATTCCCTCGATTACAGGTCTGCTGTTTAATGATAATGTTTCAGTTTCTTAAGCCAGTTCTTTACACCCCACAATGTATTTCAATTTCTCATTTTTTATAAGGCCAACTGTCCGACCGCTGCTTGTCTACCTCTCCCGCCCTCATGGCTTCATTGCCAGAGCTGTTTGCTCTCCCTGCCCAATATACTGGCTCACTCTGAATCTCTCCCCAGCCACTCTCATGTCCAGCCAAGCATTTCACCATCTTGCTACCTCCTCACTTTTCATTTTCCTTTCTCAGCCGTGATTTCTATTCAAAGACATTTACCTGCCTGTGTGCTTTAGTCCTTGGCATACAGTAACCCTCTTCCTGATGATTGATTGTTCTGGTAACATTGCCGTTCAATATTGCACACAGTGTCATGTTATGGGCTGCTGCTCAGTTGCTCCCTGGTTGACTTGCCAGCACCAGTGCCACAACCATTCCTCACTTATGATGATCCAAATCAATTGGCACACATGCTCTGTAGATTAGAACATTTTGGGCCAGATATTTAAGCAATTTATCCCTCCAGGGTGTGGGTACACTGGAGGATTTACCATGGCTGGTGTGATTTGCACCTCGTGGCTGAACCACAGCAGTCATGTTAAGTCCTCCAGTGTACCCACGGAGGGATAAATTTATATTATACAATGGCAAATGTTGTTTCTTTAATGTTTTTTAACTATTTTCTAACTCACTGAGGTCCCTACAGGTGTCATTTTGTAAACAATTTACCGTGGTGTTTAGCTGAAGCGGGCGACAGGACAAATCAAGGGCAGTTTCGTTTGAAGTGAAAGCGAACGGATTAGCACGATATAAGGTTGGCTGCCACTTTTTCCAGTGGGTACACTGGAGGATTTATCATGGTGGTAAATGTGCCAGCCAACCAATCAGGATGCAGTATTTGGGACATTGGATTTACCACATTGTATAATCAAAACTTTGCCCTGGGACAAAATTAGCACTATTCAGTGTGCTAAATTAGCCCGGAACCAATAGCCCGCTATATTCAAAAGAGATATCCCTGGTGCTAAACCTGCTGAATATAATGTGCTAAGGAAGCTGGGCAAACTGGGCTGGGAGTGCAGTGTAAAAATAGCCCAGGAAATAAGACAGCTCTGAATACAGCAACAAGGAAGTGCAAACCAACAGCAGCCCAGTGCACAGCGATGTGAAGGAAGGTAAAGGTGAACTATGTGGCCAGTGTGTGTGCTAGTAAGGAGCGGATTCATTAAAGCTGTAAGCACCAGCGCATGTGAAATTCTGCAGAAATATACCATGTTTCTGAAACATTTGTGCGGCGTAGTCACATTTGCACAGGTTTTGAGTGGAGCTAAGATGTTCGCCTGGCGCTATCATGTTTGCCTGGGGCAAAAATTTGTTATATTTAAAAATGACATGCAAATGAGCCTACTTAGGCAGTCTGTGGGCAAACATCCAGATTAGCATCTCATTATGCCCTGATTTGCATGCAGTTTGCCCAGCGCTATTGCAGAGTCCCACAGCTCCACCTGTAGGTCAGTCTGGAAGCACAGGGACTGGCTGGGCCACCCACAGCTCCACTTGCAGGTCATTCTGGAAGTGCATGATGGTAGCAGCAGGCTACATTAGTACAGAATTGCATAGAATATTGTGCCCCACGGGACTACACAGCACAGGCACAGGTGGTGGTGCTGCATGCAATAGTCACACTGCAGTTCCTGCTACAGTACTCAGCAGACACTACAGTAACAAGGGGGGGCAGTAGTGTGAGGGACACAGCAATGCCTATGGTGTGTGGGGCATCAATAACTGCTGCACTTTACACAGTGATGGGCCCATCTTGCAGGTGTTTACTGATGTGGAAATTACTTTTTTGCTGTTGTCCGACCCACAGATGCTGCACAATTGCTATGGAATGCTCACAGTGACATATACATGGCTGGCTGTGTGTGCTGTGGTGTCTGTACAGATGTGCAGTATGTGGCTGGGGAGGCACATACCATCAGACAGGCACACTAGTGTTGGGGTATTACCTACACTGGACCATTTGCACTGCATAGATTGTCCCAGCCTTGAGGCAGCACCCAGTATGTGGTGCAGCCTGGCTACCAGTACACCCTTCCCTCAACACCCTCCATGCCCCCAGTGCTGCATGTGTGTGTGTGCTGGATTCTGTTGGTGTCCACCAAAGGGTGGTCTGCAGTGTGTGTGCTGTATGGACACACTGCCATGGTGTCCACTGGGTGTTGGGTCACCAATTAATGCCTGGCATGGTTGGGATCAGTGGCAGATGATGGCAACATAGGAGGTGCCATCCATGTGCAGCATGTTTATACCCTGTCTGGTGCCTGTCTATGTTTATTTATACAATAGGGGTGATAAATGAGTGTGATAAATCCTTTTAATTTCAAAGGAGTGTGATAAATGTAAGAAATTACATTTATCACATCCGTGCAAATCCACATAAACCACATAGACCCATGCAGACTCATGCAAATGGTAACTTTTGCAACAATAGGTGCCCCTATTGTATAAATCAGATACATGATTGCACTCGTGTGATATGGAAAATATTTTAACTCCTGCACAGTGACCTCTGGATACTCACAAGTGGCTTCACCACCCATGAATATCCAGAAGTCACTCTAAAGGAGTGAAAATATTTCCATATCACATGAGGGCCCATCATGCATCCCCTATTTATCACCTTGTTGTCCAGGTAAGTAAACTGGGATGAGGCACAGTGCCTGACACCTCCCAGATCCACAATGTATGCAGCTGGGATGATACAGTGTACACTAAACACAGACCATTAACACAACACACAATTCACACGGTGCAATATATTGTCACATTGCAAACCAATTCTGCTGCGGGTGCTGTTTCAGCATAGTTCTATCGCTGACTGGCTGGTTGGCTTCTAATCAATATAACTGCATTGTATTCCACAGTTTGGTTGCCTGTGCATATGGAGTGGCCTAGGGAGGCAATCCACCCACACTGCCTCCTCATTGACTATAGACAGGCTTGTTCCCTGTTGCTGCTGTGTCCATGCCCCAACTTTGGTTTTCCCAGAGTTAAGGCTACCTTTTCCTGGGTGGTAATTTGCACTGTGCAAAGTGTTGCACTAAGTCATGCAAAAGCACTTTGCATGGCACTAATGCACTGATTATAGCATTGTGCCTGTATTCATGTCCACGCCCCCTCTTTTTGGCCCTTGCATACATCATACTTTTGCCCGGCATTAATGCAGTTTGCCCATGCTATTTGACCTTTTGAATATAGGCAATTGGAAACCTGGCGCAAACCAAGTACAAATGGTTTGTGCCCAGCACAACGTTTGAATATCTGGCCCTTAATGTTTTTCTTTTAATCACTTACAGCTCGTGTGTCACCAGAAAACCTCCATGGCTTTTTCTCCTGGCCACCTCCTGCTTGCTCATTTGTTGATGGGCAGGCCTGGCTGTCACCTTGCATGACTACACCTAGCTAAATACAAAAGAAGCATTTTTGTTAAAACCAAATGCTTGCCAGCACACATTTGAACTGGCCACACTAAATATATCACTTTTTTGTGTGTGTTTGAGTGGGGGGAAGGGTTGAGAAGCCCCAGCAACAAGCTAGGGTGACCATGTTAAGTCAAAACTCCTCACCTCCAAAAAGCAAAACTGGAAAACTAATGCAGGTGGAGGAACTATTTAACATTAAAATACATAAAGGATTTCATTTTTTACCAGTCAACCTTGTTGATTTTAGTTTATTATATTAATAAATCTTTGAGCTAAAATAGCCATTTTCAAAGGTGTCCACATCATTCACAAACATGCAATACAAACAGTACAAAACCATGGAATAAAATAATTTCAACTACAATTATAAACCATCTTATTTGTAAACAGGCTTAGTACATGATTTTTTAAACCATTAAAAGTATTTAAACCACATATTCCTAGTGGAAGCAAATTCCAGACCTTTGTTGCATAATATAAATGGACCTTTGTTCTAAACTTGTTTTCCTATAGGGATTTTGAAGTCTTTGACATTCCATGATACTAGTATGAAATCTGTTCAAATCTTGATCAAAAAGTGACTGAACTCCAATTGGGGTATGACCAGGAGTGCTTTTTACACATAATAGCAAGGTCATAGTTGATTCGAAGATAAAGTGGTAAACCAATTTAATGCAGTACATAAACAACACATATGACTATCCCTTTTACAATTTAAGGCAAATCTATGCATCATTTACAGCCACATTAATTTTCTCCAAGATAGTATTACAAGCTGCTGAATAGATAACTAATCCATAGTCAAAAACTGAAAGAATCAGGCTGCTCAGCAGTCACTTTTTGACTTCACCAGTGAAGTTATTCTTGTTTCGATAAAGAAGACCAATTCATTTGTTGATATTCTTTACAACATAATCGACATGGCATGTAAATGACAACAAGGGTTCTAAAAAGACCCCTGAATATTTAAACAATTGAACTTGCTCAATAATGGTCAGGACTGAGTATTTACCAAGACTTTGCCTGCTTCCAAATAACGTTGTCTTTTTTTTTTAATTAATAACCAAACCATTTTGCTCAAACCAACCCCAAATTGATTTAAAATCAGATTGCAAACACTTCTGCATCTCATCAAAATTTACCCCAGATCTAAAAAGAACAGTATCATCTGCATATAAAATAGTCTGGGAATGTTTAGCAACAACAGCTACTGCATTAATAAAGAGACTGACCAATAGGTGGTCCCAAAAGGGACCCCTGTGGAACCCCTGTTTCCAATGGCAATATAGAGGATAACAATTGATTACATTTCACTCTTTGGGTTTTGATTAGTAAGATAATCAGAGAACCATGCCACTGCATCAACTGACAGACCCATCTCCCTAAGTTCGGTTATCAATAACTTGAAATCAATGAGATCAAAAGCCTTCACTTAATCCAGGAAGACTGCTCCAATATATTCACCCCTGTCCAAGACTCCATGGAGCTCCTCTGTTAACTCACTTAAAGCAGTCATTGTATTTTGCACCTTCCAAAATGCATGTTGCTCTTTAATAAGTAAATCATACTTAGAAATATATTCCTGCAATTGGTCACTGACAATCTTCTCCAGGGTCTAGGACAAGGGGGATAAAATGGAGATAGGCTTGTAATTTGAAACAATGGCATGATCCCCAGTCTTAAAAACTGGCATAACACTAGCTTGTTTCCAGATATCAGGCAATAAGCCAAATCGTAATGTAAAGTTAAACAATTTATATATGGGTAAGACTAATTCATCAATAGCCAATTAAAAAAAACTTCATATTCAATTGATCTGGTCCCAATCTAGTTTTTGAAGATGACTTTACTAAATATTTCTTAACAACTTGGGGTGTCAAATATTTAAAATAAAACTCTGTCCTATTAGGGCAAAAATCACCCGTATTATCCAAGTCAAGCTGGGTCTTTCTCCAAAGCAGGTTTTCACCAACATTAACAAAAAAACTGGTTGAAATAATTAACTGTTGCTTCCAAATCAGATTTATTCTGACCATCAATGTTCAAATAAAAGGAATAAAGTTATTATTTCTCCCCAAAATTTCATTTCAATTGGCCCACAATTTCTTTAAATCATTGTGTATATCCCTTTGCTGTGCCTTAAAACAGTCATTTTTAGCTTTCTTTACCAATCTCTTACATTTGTTTCTCAATTCTTTATACACCTTAAGATGTAATTTCAATCCACTATTTTATATCTAGCCCATGCTGTATCTCCTTTTATTAAAACGATCAAATAACGCTTCAGTCAACCACTTATTATTTTACCCTCTAACTATCTTTTTTCTCAATGGTGCAAATAGATCACAGGCTGCCCTAAACTGTACATAAAAATAATCAAAAGCCAAGTTGATGTCTGGGATATAATTCAAATAACTCCAATCAACCTATGCTAAATAGTCTTTAAAAGCAAGTTCTTTAACCTTATTAAGACTCTGGGTGTAGACAAACTTAGGACAGAGCCTTTTCTTCTTAAGTGACCAAATACAATGAACAGGTGAATGGTCGCTTATTGAATCAGGCACTATCTCAACCTTATTAAACCTATCCTTATTGGTCACTAGTGCCCAGTCAATCAACGATGCAGTACCACCCTTGTAATTAATTCAGGTAGGGGAACTAACAATTTGGTTCAAAAGGAGGCCAGCTACACTCTTCCTATATAATAAGGATTTTTCTGACAATTTATATAAAATCCCCAAGTATGATTTTCTCATGATTCCTAGTTAAAAGTTGGACCTGATTGGCCAGACCAGTGGCATGAAGGACTGAGACATCAGTGCTTTACCTCCTGCCACACCAGCAACCTGTGTTCATGGTACGAGCAGGTCATCGGGGATTGGCTAAGGAGGGAGAGGATTAAGCATCCAGAGGACAGCTCTCCTCTCTTGGGGAGGGAGAGTGGCTTAGCAGCCCAGTGACTGCCTCCAGGTTTTAGCCTGAGGGTAGAATGGGATGGGGGCACCAATGGAAGGGTGGGTGCTGTGGGACTCTGCAGTGTGTGTACACCTCCACGTATGCACACTAATATGTTGTGCCCCAGCAATGGGAGGGTTCAGGAGAAATGGTGAAAAATGCCCCGAGTAGTGGATAATAATGACCCCTTGCAGGGTCTGTACTGGTGGCTGGGCAGCCGATCCTGTGGCCAGGATGGCTAAACAAAGGTAAGATCCCAAAGGAACCAGGTGACAGGGCTGGGGGTTGAGCAGATGGGGCCACCAGGGTAGAGAAGGAGAATTAAGTAGGGAGGGGTGGCCCTACAGGGGACCTGGAGGTTCTGGAAAGGTGGTCTAGAAAGTGGAAGCTGAGGTTCAATGCAGGGAAATGCAAGGTACTGCACCTGAGAACCAGAAACCCAGGCCAAGTGTACACCTGGGGGGGGGAATGCTACAAGTCTCGATGGCTGCGAGAGACCTGGGGGTGGTGGTGGATGTCAAGATGAACAACTCGGAGACTTGTAGGAGGGCAGTGGCAAAGGCCAACATGATACTTGGATGCATCACTAGGGGGCTCACCTCCAGAAGGAGGGAAGTGATACTCCCACTGTATAACTGCTTGGTGAGGCTGCACCTCGAGTACTGCATGCAGTTTTGGAGGCCACATTTAAAGAGGGACATTGAACTCCTGGAGAGGGTCCAGAGGAGGGCAACCAAAATGATTTGGGGCTTGGGGGATAGAATCTATGGGGAGAGGCTTGAAGAGCTAAATATGTACACATTGGAAGAGAAAAGGGACCAGGGGGACATGATAGAGGTCTTCAGGTACATGAAGGGAGTAAATAGGGGAGGAGCAGTCAGGGTGCTCCGAAGGAAGGGGGGGACAACTAGAGGGCATGGGTGGAAGCTGGAAGGGTGGAGATTCAGGGGAGAAAGGAGGAGGTGCTACTTCACTGAGGGGGTGGTGGAGCCATGGAATGCACTGCCCAGGGGGCTGGTGGAGGCAGAAATGGTGGAGGGGTTCAAGAGGGGGTTGGACAGGTACAGGGGAAGGGTTCTGGAAGCAAAACCAGTGCAGCGAGAATATCCAGGACTGGGAAGAGAGAAGACAGAGAGGAAGAGGGGGCAGAAAGGTCAGCTCCCAGGGTGGGAACTGATCAAATGAGCAGACACGAAGACCATTAAGCCTATTCTGCTGGCACTTTAGTATGTAAGTATGTTAGTACATATAGAAAAAAAAGTTGGACCTGACTGAGAAACATATTAAATTCTAGACCAACTAGTCCAGATGGGATATAAAGAAAGGCAACTATAAGTTTCTTTTTCCCCATCCCTAAACTAATGTTAACTGGCCAAAACTCATAGGGTTGTTGACTATCACCATAGCGATGCATAAAACCTGTAGGTATTTTTAACCTAAAGGAAACATCTACCACTCCTTTTACCCCATCTCTCTGAAAAGGTTATATAAAGCAAACCTAATCACAGATTCTATCATTCAACCAGGATTCAGTGACTGCCACCACATCAGGGTCCCTCATGTGAACCAGTGCAACAAATTCATCAAACTTATGCATTAAGCTCCCCATATTGATGTGTAGACAGTAAATGAATCCTTTAAAAGTGTCAGTAGCAGCATTTGGTGGACCAGGATTAGGGTGAATTAAACCCAGCTACAGAGACATATAAACTGCATAATGTGTCATCATATGTGACCAGAGGGTTAGTCCACTCCAGCTCAGCATATGGAAAGATAATTTATGGTTGTATGTACTCAGCTGATATTTTTTAGAACTCATGTTTTTCAAAATTTAAAATTTTAAATGCATATAAAATACACATATCCATTTTATAAGTGCAATAAGACACTCTGGGGATGTATTTTAGACAGTTTGAATGCATGGCCAGAGGCTGAAGGCACTTAGCCTGTGGCCTTGTACCTTACTAATCCCTCGCTGTGCGTTACAACTGTCTAGTACACACCCCATTGTGTCTTATTGCTTACTTAAGAAAATGCATTTATAATAATAATAATAAAACTGCTTAAATATATTTTTCCAAACTGCAACAACCTGGAAATAAGAGTGGTTTTACTTTGCTAACTTCTCCAATCCAGCATGACACAGAATATTTGAGTTCTATGGGATCATAATATAAGAGAATTACGGATGGTTTGAAATAGAAAAGTCTCTGCTTAATGGGAGATCTAAAGGTATTACTATTTAATGGTCTGCCAAATTCCTTAAAAAAGAACCCACTATTGAAGACTTCAGTCAAATCTTGGAGCAATGTTTCAAAGGCACTGAAATGGAACCCCTGAACCTCTCCTCATTGTCCATTATGGAGGAAATAAGTTAATCCAATTTGAGGGGAAAACTCTCAATTCGGAGTAATAGAAAAAAAATGATATCAACAATTTAGGTGATATAATGGACCCTACATTAGAGACCATTGACTCCTTTGACCTAACTGGTATACCATGATGATAGTGACCGCATGTGGGAGACTGTCAAAATGGCGACCCATATGATGGTGCTATAATCGTGGGCGACTGTAGAGGGACAGCAAACGTTGTGACTGTGAGGTAGGGTGGGCGTCAGGAAGGGAGGGTGGCCGATAGGATGCGGAATAATGGGGAACAGGGATGTGACCCTGTGGTGAGCCTGCTTGTGCCGAGCCAACTGTGTGGTGAGTGGGTAGGGTGGTTGGCTCTGACAGAGCAGGTCCTGGGTTCGGGACTGGGGACAGGTGTAACTTTTGCACTTCCCGAAGCTGCGGGACTTAAATTTTTTTTTTAACTGGGCTGTGCCCCCCTCCCCGATATGCACCCCACTGGAGTTGAGAATCTTCAGTTATAGGGGTGTGGGAGGGGGGCACAGCCCCCCCACATGCAAAGTTTCCTGGTTGCCTTTTTCTGCATATCGCTGAAAACGTCTTTGGCGATAATGCTGGTCTTGATAATAGTGATCACCTTTGTGCAGTCACTATTATCACATAGAACCGCTTTGACCATTGCCTCCGTTTTTGAATTGGCAAAAAGATACTCTTTACCTGGACTGAATTTCATAGATATTGAGAATTAAGGGACATTTTGAAGGTCTGTTTCAGTAGAGATCTGTGTTTCCCTCCTTTAAACACTTCAGATAACATTTTAAAAACAATCCAAAGTCAAAAAAATCTATGTAATTTAATGATAGACTCCATCCTTAACCCTGTGGAAAACCTCAAAGAAAAATGGGAAGGAGAATTACTGGTTAGCATTACACCGCAGGAATGGAAGGAAAACTGGGAAAATACTCTCAGAGCTTGCAAAGAAACAAAAGGGTAGGTTAGTGCAGTTCAAGACTGACCACCGGTGTAGTTACTCTCCACATAAACTTGTTGCACTGGGCATTGATAATGATGAGTAATGTTGGTGATGCAACTCACAACAGGGTACTATAATGCATAGAGTTTGGACATGTTCAAAATTAGCAAAGTTCTGGGAAGATGTATGGTTAGCATGTATAGCAATTCTATCCTGTAACATTAAATGTTCCCCTAAATTAGTAATGTTGGGGATATTTTTAGATGTGACAGGTTTGACTACAAACAAAAGACTATGGCTTCACATAGTTCTTACAACAGTTGAAAATATAATATCACGATACTAGAAACAACCATCATCTCCTCTTAATGAATGGTTAAAAGAGATGGTTATTAGAGCAAATTACGAAGGAATTGCTCACTTAAGCCACAGTTGAACTGATAAATTTCACGCTCGATGGAACCCATTTTTGAACTCAAAATTCTGTTCAAAAATATATTTTGTAAGTTCATTTTGTTAGTATCAATGTGATAAACCAATGTTTTACTTTGAAATGTAGTTACTAGGAAGAAGCCTTAAATCTGTTAGTTTTTAGAAAAAACTGCTCATAAACAACGTAAGTAACATTTGTTTATTAATTATTGACATTGTATTGATTGGATATATTGAACTTGAATGTTTGCTAATTTGTAATTGTTTAAAACTAAAGAAAATATTAATTATAAAAAAGAGGGGTGCCATCCAAGCTGGAGAAAACTGGCAGAGCACGAGTCTGTCCAGTTTGTGACATACTATGCTCTAAGTACTGGAACTCATTGCCATTAAGTGTCCAAAACTGTGCTACCCATGTATAAATCAAGGCCTCGCGTGTTAAAAGCTGATAGATGTTCCTGTTTCTAATTATATCATTTTGTATTCTGTCTGCACCATTTTCTGCATTGTAGCATTGCCTCTGCTTGCTCTATGTTGTAAATGTATTCAGGTCATAACCATTCAACTATCTAGTCCACTTACCTGCTCACCAAAAGCTAAATTAATAAATATTTACAAGCCACAATGGGTGGCAACATTCATAAGGCATGCACAGGAG
The DNA here is from genome assembly GCA_016271365.2 of Neoceratodus forsteri. Lineage (NCBI taxonomy): Eukaryota > Metazoa > Chordata > Ceratodontiformes > Ceratodontidae > Neoceratodus > Neoceratodus forsteri. Next base: position 960,365,402 of record CM028132.1, on the reverse strand, counting down.
ACAGTGAGATTGAAGGAGGATAAAGAGAGTTTAAGAAAGTTAAGCACAGAGAGAGAGAGAGTGGAGGTCAAGAACAGGGAGGTGAAAACACTTGTGCAATATCATACAATGGCGCACTAGCATGTGGCACAGTGGTAGCACTACTGCTTGCAAAGCCAATGATCCAGGTTCAGGAACGAGCCCAGAGGATCGGAGGGCCAGCCACAGGGAGGAGGTTTGAGCATCCAACACACAGCTCACCTCTTCTAGAGTGGGGTGGTTCAAGACTCTGACAATAGAGTGCCTCCTGGTGGTGGTAGGGGGGAATCAGTCTGGGGTCCAAGCGAGTGCAGGGATTGCTGTGATACAGCAGACATTGGCGCATTATGCACAGGGCGTGCATGATGCTCCCATGAGGTCATTACGCAGCTGCTGCTCCTCCAGGGGCAACAAATAAGCAGATAATGCAGCTGTCTGAATAGGTGATGCCACTCTCTGCCACCATGCCTACAATTAGACCCTGCTTTTCTGGGCCTCACATTCCCCCAGCCTTCACCTCCACCTACTTGGGAACTGGAGTTCATGTACAGAAGTTGCCATGGAGCGGAAGGCACCCCTGCCTTGGGGTTAAGCCAAGGGGACCTACCAAGCAGGTGAGATGCAGGTGGATCAGGGAACCAGGGTTACAGATCACGGAGGCACTTGATGGTGTGGGATCTGCCACTGGAGTCGGCTGATGGCGGTTTCAGCCAGTGGACAGGGAAGATAAAAAGAGTTGAAAAACAAGAAAAGATCACGCAGTGAGAAAGGTGTCGAAAGTGCAGTTCAACCTGGGTCCCTAGGTTCATGGATCTATAATCTGTAAGCTGCTGTACACTGCCTTTGAATTTATGTCTTTTACTTGCAGTACTATTTTTTTAACTTTATGTTTATTATATCTGATAAACTTTGAAGATCAATATACAAGCAGAGATATTACACTTATTTTACATATACTCCACTGAGGTCACCACCCTCTTAATATAACAGATCTACTGCTTAAAGATATGTCCATAGGGGGTAGTCCAACATCTAGAAATAATCACAATGTCCAACAAGGAAAAGCTGTAAATTGAAGACCATGAGTTGCGTGGTAAAGTCCCGCAAGGTCCAGCCTTCTAATTTCTTGAATCTCTCTTTCTCAAAGGAGAATAGAGATAATCCTCATGCATTAATCTTTAATGTGGGCACCCATTGTGCCATATCCCAATAAAGATAGTTTTAGTCTGAAGCAGGCTAACTTGGCTAGATGAGGCTTAAAATTAAACAGTCACTTCACCTCTAACAACACATCTACCACTATTTTACCTTGTGGTAGTACAATTGCAGTGCTGTAAACTGGTATGCAATAAAGCAATGACATTATAAACTTGAAACATTTTGTAACTCAGATTAACAAGGAAAATGGAAGGTCAAAGAAAGTGTTAAAGCTAATATGGGTGACAGTGCCTCGGTTCATCAAATAGGAGGAACGAAAAGTACTTCAATTAATGCCATTTTCCAGCCCTCTATATATAGAGGAACCATTTTAATTTTTAAATCCAGATTTTTTCATGACTCGTCATCATCTTGGAAGAGCCTCCCTTGTCTGCACTCCTCCTTCTCCAAGGGACCCATCACTGGGCCCATTTCAAGGCATGCTTGGAATCAGAAAAGATGTAAACCTCACCTTGGTAGGCAATTCAAAGTCACACAGGAAAAATAATACCATGCGGCAAACCTGCTTCAAAAAGCAAAGCTCTTGTGCCATCAAACTGCTTTCTTTTCTGCCGGGTGGTATAACTCACATTGGGGAAAAGTCTCACTGTTTGTCCCTCACAAAGGAGGGTTTTTTCCTGTTGGCTAGTGCCAATAACAAGTCCTCCGTGCCCACTCCATCTACCACCACAACAACTGTACGAGGGGCTTCCGGATTGTCAGGCCTACCTCGAAGAAAGATTCTATAGGCCTTCTGAATCTTCTAAGCATAAGCAGTGGCTCCATTGCCTAGCTGCTGCCGTAGCTAGTCCTGAAGAAACAGGAGGAGGAGGTGATCCTCCTCGCAACCCCCCGGTAGCCCCAACAGCCTTATATTAGAGACCCTTGCCTAGTTTTTCAAGGTCTCTAGATGCAACCTGAGATCGCCATTTTCTTGCCTGTTTTGTAGCCTCTGTGGTCGCAGAAGTAACTGCCTCCAGTGAGGACTCCACACTGGCCACATAGTTGGTGAGACTATCAAATTTATTAGCGAGCCCTGCCACTGTAGAGATCAATTTGGAAATTTTGTGGCCAAGGGATTGCAGGGTTTCTTCACCAGGAGTTTCTGCTGCATCTTGTTGAGTCTGAGGTGTAGACCTTGTGGACGAGGTGCTGCCAGGAGTTCTTCCTTTGGTGCCCTCAGCTTGGTTCCTTTCTTTACGAGGGTTGCCCATCTTAGCAAATTTTACTCACTGCATTCATTACTGCTGTTTAGATAAGTTACAATTCCTGAAATAGTGATTTTCTTGCTTCGGTAAACTCTGTATTTTACAGACCACTAACTTCAGGCTGCCATCTTGCTCAGGCTCCACAGCTCTCTTACTTGTAGTATTAAAATATATATATTTCTTTTAGTTGCATACATCAGGTAATTTCAAAGCAAACATATTTTAGCATCAGTTTTTTTTATTTGAACAGCATGATCTTAGACATGGAAAGTCAAGACCCAGCATGGGAGCTGCCTTGATATGGCATCAGCCTTAACCACTGGATTCAATTGAACCTGCGCTCCACTGTAGAACCTTCTTGGATGTTGTGCTGGGCTTAATTATTTCAAGTTCATGTTTATTTTACCAGGAAAAGACTCCATTGAGCAAGCTCATTTTCAAGAAGGTCCTGGGCAGGGCAGCATACAAGATAGGTAGATACAATTGAAAATACTTAAGAGCTATAGAACATGAAGATACGGTTGCAGTGCAATAGTTGATATGGCGCAGTGGATGTGGTGGCAGTCACTGAGACTTGGGCCACTGCAGGACACGACTGGGACCTGAACCTGGAGGGTTACACTATGTTCAGGAAGGACAGGGGGGAGGGAAGGGGAGGAGGGGTAGCAATGATAGTCAAAAACGACATTGGCATAGGGGAGTAGAGGAGGCAGAGGAACCGTGGAGGCGATTTGGTCACCTTGATAACAAGGGGGGCAAGAGAGTAAAATAGGGTGGTGTATAGACCCCCTACCCTGGCGGAGGAGCTGGAGGACAGTCTGGTGGCAGATGTTGGGAGACACTGCAGACTGGGCAAAGGAACGGTGGTGGTGTTGGGGGACTTAAACATGCCAGGAACAGACTGGGAGACTATGACATCCTCTGTGACCAGGGAACAGAGGTTGTTGGATGTCTTTCAAGACACGTTCCTAACTCAGCAGGTGAGGGAACCGACCAGGGAGGTGTGGGTACTGGATGTGGTCCTGGCAGACAGTGACCAGATTGGGGGCCTGGAGGTAAGGGACCCATTGGCGGGGAGTGACCATGCCACGGTCTGGTTCTGCCTGGACCTAGAAGGAGTAGAATGCTGTACAAAGACGGAAGTAACCGACTTCAGGGGGGCGGATTTAAGGAAAATGGGAAGGATCCTTAAGGAGCATTTGGATGGGATTGGGTCAGACATGGACGCTGATAGTAGGTGGAAATCATCAGGGGAGGGGTGCAGGATGCTACCAGCACCTGTGCAAGAGTAAGACAAAATTGGTGGGGCCCAAAAACCCTGCTGGTGGACCAGGGAGGTCAGGAGGTGGTGGGGAAAGAAGGCAGCCTATAAGCAATCTAAGTGCTCAAGGAGTGAAAGGATCGAGGGGAGGACGAGGCTGATGGCTAGGAGGGCTACTAGGGTGGTGAGGTGGCTAAGGCAAGGAAGGAGCAGAACCTGGCCAGGGAAATTAGGAGAGGGAACAAGGTGTTCTTTAGATACATTGGGGAAAAACGAAGGGTGAAGGGGCAGATTAGCAGGATTAAATCAGGGGAGAGATGGGCACAAGACCTGGGGGAGCAGGCTGAGGTACTAAATAAGTACTTCACCTCCCAGTTTTCCTGGGAAAATAGGTGCTGCATCATACATGGGGAGACAGAGATACTGAGGAGGGGGGACCCTTACCGATCGGGTGGGTCTGGGGAGAGGGGAGGCATCACTGGCAGGAGGGGGAGGGCTAAGCAGGGAGAAGAGGCACTGAAGTGGAAATCACAGCAGAGAGAGTGAGGGAAGCCCTCAGCTCCCTTAAGACGGAGAAAGCACCGGGGCCAGATAAATTACATCCCAGAGTGCTGAAGGAACTTGCGGATGTCCTGGCGAAACCCCTGGCGGAGCTTTTCACCATCTCTCTGAAGACAGGGTGGGTGCCCCAGGACTGGAAGGTGGTACATATAGTGCCTATCCACAAGAGGGGATGAAGGGAGGTGGCAGGGAACTACAGGCCTGTCAGCCTGACATCGGTGGTGGGCAAGGTGATGGAGGGCATTGTCAAGGAGGCTAGGGGGGACCTGGATAAGTCACGGTGCCTGGACGATAGACAGCATGGATTCATCCAAGGCAAATTGTGTCAGACAAACCTGGTGGAGTTCTATGACTGGGTGACGAGTGCCTTGGACCTGGGTAGACCAGTGGATGTCCTCTTTCTAGACTTCAGCAAGGCATTTGACTCTGTTCCTCACGTGGGCCTGTTGGATAAGCTGGGAGAAATGGGGGTGGGGAACCAGATGATCATGATGGATGAGCAATTGGCTCCAGGACTGGACTCAGAGGGTCGAGTTGGTGGGATAGTCTCATCCCCAAGGAGGGTCATTAGTGGGGTCCCACAGGATCAGTCCATGGGCCCCTTCTGTTCAACGCCACGTCTCTGACATAAGGACAGGAATCAGGAGTGAGATGAGTCTCTACGGATGACTTGAAACTGGGGGCGGTGGTGGATGGGGAGAGGGAGAGTGGCCTACAGGGGGACCTGGAGGCTCTGGAAGATGGTCTAGAAAGTGGAAGCTGGGGTTCAATGCAGGAAATGCAAGGTACTCCACCTGGGGCCAGAAACCCGACCAGTGTACACCCGGGGAATGCTGCAAGTCTCATGGCTGAGAGGGACCTGGGGGTGGTGGTGGATGTCAAGATGAACAACTCTGAGACTTGTAGGAGGGCAGCAGCCAAGGCCAACAGGATGCTGGGATGCATCGCTAGGGATCACCTCAGAGGAGGAGAAGTGATACCTCTGTATAACTGCTTGGTGAGGCCACGACCTTGAGTACTGCGTGCAGTTTTGGAGGCCACACTTAAAGAGGGACATTAACCTCCTGGAGAGGGTCCAGAGGAGGGCAACCAAAATGATTTGGGCTTGGGGGGACAGGACCTATGAGGAGAGGCTCAAAGAGCCAAATATGTACACATTGGAAGAGAGAAGGGACCTGGGGGACATGATAGAGGTCTTCAGGTACATGAAGAGGGTAAATAGGGGAGGAACAGTCCGGTGCTTGAAGGAAGGAGGAGGGGCCACTAGAGGGCATGGGTGGAAGCTGGAGGGGAAGATTCAGGGAGAAAGGAGGAGGTGCTACTTCACTGAGAGGGTGGTGGAGCCATGGAATGCGCTGCCTAGGGGCTGGTGGAGGCAGAGACAGTGAGGGGTTCAAGAGGGGTGGACAGGTACAGGGAAGGTTCTGGAAGCAAAATCCAATGCAGCAAGAATATCCGAACTGGGAAGGGAGAAGCCAGAGAAGGCGATGGGGGCAGCAAGGTCAGCAACCAGGGTGGGGGCTGACCAAACGAGCAGACACGAAAGACCGTTAGGCCTATTCTGCTGGCATTTTAGTATGTTAGTATGTTAGTAATACATACCATGTCAATGTAATCAGAGTATAATAAATACAACTAGTGATTATAAAAATGCAGTATAGTGCTGAATAAAAAAAACAAAGAAGAATTTCAACATAGGACAGGTGAGTATTTATTTATTTATTTATTTTATTTATTGAAAATATTTCACCAGGAAAGGTACACTGAGCAAAAAGATGCTCGTCTCATGGTGCGACCTGGGGGTAGGGGTTACACTGGAGGCAGGTATATGTACAAATATTGAATTTAGAAGTAGAGCAATACAGATAATGTACATAGTTGGTGGGACTACATTTGAAATTGTTACATAAGGAGAACAGTACAGAACATGATCTTCAAGGGACAGGGTATACATATCAGGGTACACACGAGGGCAATACATGATTACATATGCCAGTAACAGAACTGAGTGCCAGTAACAGAACTTGAGCTGAAGCAAGATCACCAAGTTGACAGTAGGAGTTGAAGCGAAGATAAGGGGTGGAGGAGGAGGTGGACTAGTAAACACTAGGTGTGTAGGGGGTGGTTTAGGTGCGGTGGGGGGGAAGGAGGAGGGAGTAGTAGGCTGAGTAAGGCTGAAGAGTGTAGGTTATTTAGAAGGAGGGGGAAGGGAAGGGAAGGGAAGGGAGATATTAGGAGTGAATAAGAGTAAGTAAGAGTGAGAGTATTCAAGAATCTCATAACAGACACAATCTAGTTTACGTGTTATTATGATTACATTATGATTACATGAACATCTCACGTCGCATTCAGTTTCCAGCAATGAATTAAAGACACCTATACTTACTAAGCTAACAAGTTTGAGTGTATTTTGAAGTTTAGTCCAAGCTCTAGGAATGATACTACTGATGGCTAACTTTCCATAACACATAACAATTCCTTCTCAAAGAATAACTACTATGTGAGCAAGAGAATAATTTTGTGGTGTATTGTGGCAGTTTATCTGCAGGTGGCTGAGAAAGTTTACAGATCAAATAATGTAACATACAGTGCAGAGCAGTGAGCAGCAGCTGCTAATCATCCAATTCACTAAAATGAGTAGTATTCAGCTGTTTCACTTGCATAGGGTGCTCTTACTCTGTCCTTTTCTCTCTTTTCTGACTATACAGTTTAAACAGAGTGCTCCCCGCAAGGTTTCACAGAACTACTATTAACAGGTATGTACATACCTCTCAAACTTTTGTCACTGAAATGTGGGACATGGACATTTTTGGGCACTCAAAATGAGGGACAATGAGGGACACAGACCCTCAGAATGGGGGACACATCCTCAAACAAGGAGATACAAGCTCAGAACACTGTGAAAACCACAAGTGTTTACTTGTACAAAGTTTATTTGTGTTTTAATATTTTAAGAATTTATTTATTTTTATTTAGATTTTGTTTACCGGTAAGCCCACTGGAGACCAATGGTCCCTTTTTCAGGGGCGACCTGGAATTAGTTACAGAAAGGACACAACAAAACGATAGATACAATTAGTTAGATTTGTAACACCATAGAACAGTGGTAATATTTATACAAGGGTAACAGAAGGGTTCACATAGGTAACACCATAGTACAGTGATAATATTTATATAAGGGTAGCAGAGGGGTTCTCATATAGGCTCCATGTATAGACAGAGTGTTTAGACCTCACATATTATATTAAGAATGTCTGCTTTAAAGTCTGAATTACAGCACATTCTCTATGTGAACAGCACTTTTACTATGAGGGATGGATGAGGGACAGAGCAGTTTTAAGGGGTAAAATAAGGGCTGTCCCTTGTAATGAGGAATAGTTGAGAGGTATGGGTATGTAACACACCCTCCCACAGCTCACAGGTTGCTGCTCTTAATAGCTGTTTTTTTTTCTCTTGCTCGTTAGTTAATTATTCTATGCATAGTGGCTCACTATGCAATTATATGCTACTTCCACCCTGACATAATCATGGAGTTCAGCACTAATCTCCAGACTATACTGCTGCAGCTGGACTCCCTATGATGATTCAGTCAGACAATATACTGCACACCACAACACTGAGGTTTGCTGATTGCCAGAAACCATCAGCTCAAAATTCAAAGCATGGCTTCTGGCTGAAGTGTTGAAGATACCTGGCCTGAACTCCGGGGGTGATCCGATGGCAGTGGAGGGGTGGGGGAAGGCATCCTCAATCGGCCCTCTCGACCTTTAGCTGCTCCGTGGGCTTCTCGGATGGAATACTGGCCTGAACTCCCTGGGTGCGATCTGGTGGTATTTAATTCAGTTTGAATCTCTGCTCCGCTATAGGAGCTGCCTTGATGTTGTACTGGGCTTAACCGTTTAATTCAGTTTGAAACCATGGCACACAAGACCACTGAAATAACTTGGTGACATTATTTTGTTTTTTTTTTAATTTTGTAGCATCTTCCACAGGCTCCATGGGGCTATGACCCTCTCCATCAGAGGAGGTGCATCCTCTAGCCCAACCCCCAGCTTGTCCACCCCCCAAGGTTCCCCCGTGGATTCCCCCTCCGCCGCAGGGCCAGGTGGGGGGACTCTGCAGTCCCACCACCCGGTATGGCAAATCTGGTGGCAGGGAGCAGACTTCACTGCAGCAGTCAGGCCATTATGGGTTCGTGGTGCCCCAGCCTTTTTCCATTTTCTTCCTCCCTCCTTTCAGATGTAAGCACATCAGCTTCTGAGCCTCCCGACCCATACTGCCCTCCAGCCACCGCTAGAGGGCAGTCAGTGGGCAGGATGACGAGTCCCTTTTTCAGAGAGAGGAGAGCAGTCCCCTGGATGCTCAATCCTCTCCCCCCTGGCCCCAGCAGCCAAGGCTCATTCCCAAACCTGGGTCGCTGGCATGGTGTGAGATGTGGTGTCCAGTGCCTCAACCTCAGTGCCACCAGGCCAGCTGTGACATTCTTTTATGGGTAAGTGGGATGCAATATTTATCTTGCATTTTACTCTGTATCTATTATTACTGCTTTGGAGTTATGGGCTGACCTGACTTAATGTTGAACCCTTGTTTTAAAAGTCATGTAATTGGTATCCTGGATATATTATTATTATTTCTTAGTCTTGTTAGTGAAAGGATACACTTTTGTCATTTAGTGCACATAGATGCTGGAAATGGGGGCCACTATGGCCATGACCCCCGATACCGTGGGAAGGATGGGATGGGTGGTGCCCCTGCACTGGCGCATGAAGTCTCCGAGGGTGCAATTTTCATCTCTGAAGCTTTTTTTTAATTCACTTTGTGGAGGCACTACCACTTTAAATGTTTTTCTTTTTGGCTCTGAGTTGACTTGTCTGTGTGATTATAACTACCTGTTAGCAGGGGGGCACATGCTGAAGACCAGCAAAGGGGGTCACATGAGATGAGCTGCTGCTAACATTCCAAGAAATTCAGCAATCGGAGCAGAACATGTCTTGTGGGGAGTCAGAACTCCTGTGGTGGCACCAGACATAATAAATGATGTACCCGTGGTGTTCAAAAGTGAGGGTCCTAGAGCGCGCTTTTCAAAGAGATGGTAGGCACTACTCGGAGTACTCTGCTTTCTTGGAGAGACCAAGTATTCTGGGCAAGGATTATTAGATTATTGCTGCAGTGCCACCTCTGACCCACAGTGTTCTTCCGGCGGAGATCAAACTCGGCATCAATGTTGTCTTTCCAGTGCTCCATGGAGATTAAGCAGACCCTTGTCCTTTGCTGTTTGCTGCCTGGAGGTCCCCAGTGAAGATCGAAGTGCTTTAAACTCCTGCATAAGTTCCTTCATTTTGATTTCATTCTTGAAGGGACAAACTCAGCCAGAAAATGGTCCTTCAATAAGGGGGCAGCCTGGTGTAGAGTAAGTTTTCCAATTCTCGAATTCCCGGAACTGGTGGCCTGGTGCATTGGCCTTTAGTACTTTTCTCCAGGGTTGAAGGTGGGGTGTAACGGCGGTGGGGGGGCAGCGTCAGTGTTCTTCTCCATCACTGCCTCCTTTGTAGAACTCCGTTTCAACACTGTACACCACCAATGCACAAGGTGAACAGGTACTCCAGGCACACGTAAAAAAAATAAACGATCTAAAGAGAGAATTTTATGCAGTTTTACAGGGCTACATCATGCTGTGCTGTAGCCTGTAAACCTGCATAAAATTCTCTCCTTTGATCATTTATTTTCTTTACGTGTGCCTGGAGTACCTGTTCATATTGTTGGTGTTGAAACGGAGTTCTACAAAGGAGGAGCACAGGGAGCGGGAGCAGGGGGGTTAACAAGAGGGAGGTAAAATGTTTGTTTGACCCTGCTACTATGAATACCCCTACCCATCCTACCAACTGCTGATGCCCATCCTGTCCCAGTATGAATACAACTAAACTCTCTTCACATCTACTGATGCCCATCCTGTCCTAATACAAATACCCCTACCCCATTTTCCATCTGCTGATACCCACCCTGTCCCACTACAAATACCCCATCCTTCCTCTCATCAGCTGATACTCATTACCCACCCTGTCACAGAATGAATAACCCTACCCTACTCTATCCCAAATTAATAACCCACTCCCTCTGCTGCTGATACCCCTACTGTTGACTATAAATATGACTATGTTTCTATTTAATATTTTATTTCCTCATCATGTTTTATGTCATAATTCGTGAAGCTGCCGACCAGAGTCGAGCTGAGAACTGTGCTGTTACTGAAAAGAAAGCCATATCTGGCAGTGGCAGCTCCCATTGCACTGTTCACTCTCCACTCTCAGCCCTTCCCTCTTCAGTTGGCCACCCTGACAGCTGATGTTTGTGGTTCTGAGGGCATGGTCATCAAGGAGTTTACCAAGTGGGACATTCAAAAGGGCTACAGGTAATCTATTTTCAAACAACAACCTGAAGTCTGCTAATTTATGACTGGCCACCTGCCCTGTTAATTTTCTGGGGTGCGGTCAGACCTCACAGTAAGCAGAAACAGAAAGTTGCAAGGAAAACAAAGGGCAGGAGAGAGAGATGAAATTGCTCTCTCTCATTCTAGCCAGAAGTGACTTTGAGATTTTTGTCTGACTGCACTTGGGGAAGAGTGCCACCACAGACAGCAAATTAAGGCCCCCCTGCGGGCATGGGAAGATTGCCAGCCACTGTGGGCAGGCAATTAAGGAGCATGAGAAGAGTGCTGTCACAGTCAGCCAATCAAGGAGTCCACTCAGTGAGGGTTGATTGACTCATTTCCAGCCTTCCAGGGACCATGCCGCAGACCTCAAAAATATTGCTGCTGCTGCAATACCATGCCCCCTCCAGTACGCTAAAAAAAAAAAAAAAAGTTTGCCTATCTAAATGTGCTACCTGAGTGTAATGAAAAGAAGCTGAGATAGTCTGGGCCTAGTCAGTTCAGTTGTGGTCTCTAGGGGGCAGGGATTTCTTGCTTTGGTGATGTTGCCAGCCTGGACCCTGTCTCCTACTACCAGTACTTGGTACCAGACCACTCACTACTTAATAAGGAGTCAGCTGCAGCACTCAGTACAGTCAGGCACTGGGCAACAGCAGCATGGGCACTGCAATGTCAACTGGTTGAGTTTAAGCCTATAAAGATATATATATATGTATTACAATCGTGAATATATATATATATATATATATATCACAGTACCCAATTCATACACAGATACGATACAATTAAAGAGCTGCTGATGTCAAAGAAAACTTAGAAAAAACAATATTTAGGTACAGTTCGGCTAGCATTCCATTTCATAGATTTCTCTTTCCCATTACTTATTACTGTGAAATTTGCATGGAAACTCCCTTAGAGTTCATCTGCCTCTTTAACTTACTCCCTACTTCATGTCATAGTTCTCTGTTGTGACATCACAGTCTGTTGCCATGGAGTAATTGGGATGTCACGAGCAGTGCATTATGACATCAGGTAGGGAGAAAGCAACAGGAATGGATGAACTCTTCGGGATCAAAGATCCTATTTTATGCAAATTACTTCAGTAACAAATAATGGGGAGAAATACAGAACTCATGTGAAATACAAGCTGAACTGTGTTTAAATATTATGTTTTGTTATAGTTGGCCTAATTGTGTAAGCTGTGCTCTAAAGAGCAGGTGCGCACTGTATTGTTTCCAGCCCCTCACAAACAGACATGGTTGCTGACCTGCTCCAGTGTTGAGGGGTATTAAAAATACAATGCACTTCAGATCAGCAAAACAGTTACAGGACCCCTAATGTGTACCCCAGGAAAAACGGAGCTGCTTCCTGGACCTGCTAAGGCACCCACAGCCCCTTTTGTGTGTTCCAGTGACTGCCTGGGGGCATGTTAGCAGGTTCAGGAAGCAGGTCTGTTTTTCCTGGGGTACACATTAGGGGTCCTGTCATTTTTTTACTGGACTGAAGCGCATAGTATTTTTAATACCCCTCAACACTGGTGCAGGTCAGCTGATGTATATGTTTGTATGGAGCTGGGAACATTACAGTGAACACCTGCTCTTTAATCAAGATTTTTTTTTCCCTTGCCCAATTATCCTCCTCTGTTCTACACTTCCCTCTTGCCACATTGCCAGCTAAGATGGCAGAAGCCTCTGACATCTTAGCTGGCAATGGCATCAAGGAAGATAGGGAAGTGTAGACTAGAAGTAATGTTATTTGTTGGAACTCGATTAGCAAAAGAGAGCTTTGTTTTGCTTTTCCAGCCAGAGTCTCCCACATCTCATATTCCAGGGGAGCAAAATATTCCCTGAAAACAGGGGTAGGGAATATGTAACAAAAGTATGTTTTCTTCAAAAAAGCCACTAAACTCACCTCAGTGTATATAAATCCCTCAGAGCTTCTAGGGGCACATCCCCAGCTCTTTTCTGGGAGGGGCAAAATTAGTCTCTTGCCCAGGGCACCAAAATGCCTTCCTATGGCTCTGCATGAGCCTACCACTATCAGTTTTGCAGTCTTGTTAATTTATAACTAGGGAGAACTATGCCTTTAAAATGCAGCATGTGCAGTAAGCAGTGCTACTTTCTAATCACTCCTTTGTGGCTTGCAGGGTGTCAAAATATTGACAAGTAAAGGCCTGAGTAGTGTTGATAGATGTGGGCTGGGTTCATGGCCTACTGAGTGAAGGCACAGTGGTTAAACTTTAAAAATGAAACAGAAGTGCCAGGTTTTCAGGTGGACATCAAGGAACTAGGCACTGGAAGTTGCTGTCATTTGGTGAGGACATGGGGTTGGGGGTGTTACTCCACAGATTACAAATTTGTATGAGAAAAAAAAAACTAAGGCTGTGAGTGAACCCACTCAAAGGGTGCGTGGAAGATATAACCTTTATATCCTTGGTCCTACCACTTTTTAGACTGTTCCACCTCCAGTGTTAGTGTATATGTTCAGCACTCCATTAAACTATGTTTGGAAGAATTTTCAGACCCTGGTAGGCATCCTTGAACTGCATGGGCATATTTCTTTGTCACTCATTCTTATCTGTGAAACCACAAGATAATCTTTATGACTGCATAGCAGAGCTGTGCTGATATAGTGAGATTATGTCACCAGAGAAAGGGGACTCTGGAATGTCTGGCATGTTTCCTAACGCAGCACAGCCTGTCGTCTTCCACGGACTGGAGTTGAATAACATCTCACCGTGTCCTGTCCATTCAGTACAGGGCAGGTCCCCCCCCACTTCACTATTTTCTTCATGAGGAAAATAAAGTATAACCCTTAGGCTGCTGTCACTGACAGAATGAGAAGGTACTGGAATTCTGGACTGTTATATCAGTCCATGGTACAGCAAGGGTTACTAGATCTTCAAGTTTCACAGTGCTAGAGGAATGTGCAGGGCCATCAGATAAAGACTTCAGTTTTAACTCCTTGAGACATGTGAGGAATGTGGTTGGGATCAGATAAAGGCTTCAGCTTTTCTCCTTGAGACATTTTTAAACTAAAGCCTTTGGGTCAGATATCCAGAAATGCGCCAAAGGCCAGCACAAGTCCGGTGCAGTGCAACTCCGATGCTCCATGGTGCAATGAGTGTGATATTCAAAGAATGCGCATGGCAAAATGTGCCAGTGCAACACAGCTGAATATGGTAAAGAAGTGCCATGGTGCAATCAGAGATGCACCAGTGCGCACCCAGACCTGTGCCATAGCGCAACCAGAGATGTGCCACAGTGCAACAGGACAAGCGCCAAGGCACATATGGACTAGCTCCAGTCAATGGTGGGAGCACAGCAGCAGAGGCAAAGTGTGGAGCAGGGTAGAGGAACACGCCCAGGAACAGTGCCAGGCATGCACAGTGGCAGACCACAGGTAGTCACCATCAGCAGAGCACACACAGGCATCCAGCCCCCCCCGGACACAACTGTGGCACAGGAAGCAGGCAACAGGTGGCACCAATGGCCAATGGAACCTCCCCACCTCTGCATTCCGTGCTCCCACCCACCCAGACCCCGACTAGCCACACCCTGGACCATGCTGCCACATTCACACATGCCACACATCCCAGACAGATGCTCCATGGCCACCCCAAGGCACAGCCACCAACCAAAGGGCAGGACACCACCATGCATGACCCGCACACTGACACATGTACACCACACAGACACCCACCATGCCACTGCAGCATGGCTCAACATGCCAGCTGCAAAGCAGACACCGACACAGGCAGATAAGCAACATAACTGTATTGAAAATTATGTGCAATGGCAATGGGTGGGAAAGGGTAGGAAAGTGAGGGAAGGGGACAGGGAACAGGGACTGTACAGTGGGAAGGGGGACGGAAGGGGAAAGGATGGCAGGGGTAACAGGGACATGGTGGGGATGATCTACCGGTGGCCATGGCCCGCCACCTGAAGCCTCCACTTCTGCCGGTCATTCAGCACCATGCGCCTTGTCTGCTGGGCCACCTCCAGGGTTGTCGAGGTGACCAGGATAATCTGACTCAGCAGCCTACAATACAGGGGCAGCTGTGACCTCCACCGGATGCCTATGACAAAGGAATGGACAGGTGATCAGTGTATGGTCCCAAGGAACCATGCCCACCCACTATGCGAAATGGGCAGTGGGAACACCCCCCCCAGAGTGGTGCCCTGGCCACCCACAGGGGGTGGGCCAATGCCTGCCAGCACCCCAGCATGCCACAACAGTGCACAGCTGTGGACGATGCCGCCCAATGGCCACTGACTGCACAGTGACAGTCAGATGGCACAGGTGTGCCCATCCTGGTGCTCCTGCTGCCCCCACCCAGTGTTGTTCTTCAGGCCCTAGGAATGGAATAAAGATAGGCACACATCAGAGAACACCCACAGCATGTGCCAACCACACCCACTCCTGTGCACAGCAGGCTCCCTTGCCCGATACATCCTGCAAGGCTGTAGAGTAGCACACCTGCAGCCAGCAATGGCACTCTGCAGTGCACATGCTGACAGTGAACCCCTCTGCAGGGCATGGCAGGCTGCCAAGCCACCTCCACAGTACAGCACTAGGGCACACATGCAGCATGGGATGACTTACCTGGCCGTGGCATGGCCCCCCTGTGGACGCATGCCTGCAGCAGCCTCAGTGACTCAGGGTTCCACCTCATTAGGTCCCCATACCGGTAGCGGCATTGATGACCAGTCCTTGCCACCCCGGTGTCCTGCACCAGCCTGGTGGTGATGGCCTGCCAGACCTCCGTCCTGGCCTGCTGTAAGGGCACCTGGCCAAACAGCCCTGGTGCATGTGGCTGCACATGAGCCACCAGATTGACCAGCTCCAGGTCTGACCAATTTCTGGCCCTACAGAACACCTCACTGCACCATTGCAACCACGACAATCAGTGGAGACAAGATGGTGGCCAGAGGTGCACGTGTGCACAATGTGCGCGGGGTGTGCACCTCGAATAGACATGCGCTGTGTCCACCAATCACGCATTGCTATGGATGTGTGAAATGGGTATGGCCCACCTGGCACGTGGTGGTGGTGTAGACCCTAATGGGTCAAGGGTGACAACAGGGGCAGGGGTCGCATGAAGCACAGTGCGCCACTGCACGATAGGGGCTATGGTGCACTGTGCGCCATGGCCCCTATTTTGCAGTGGGTGCACAGTGCGCAATAGGCGGTGGCACACCGTCTACCACATGCGCACTGCAGTCTTGAGTACTGTGCATATCCGGACATTGTGCCACGACTTGCTCCAGAGCAATTCCATTGCGCATGGAGCAAGTATGTGATATTCAGCCACCACATGCAAAGTAGCTCATCAGCCAATGCACGGTGCACTGGGGACATTAGCATGTCATTACCATTGCGCCAATGCAATTTGCATGCAATGCACTATAAAGGTGCCTCAGAACTGCACAGGCTATGGACCGGTATTGCAACTGACTAAGGTAAGTTGCGCTTGCTGCTGAGTCCAGCCAGCACAGCAGGGTGAATAGGGCAGACACCTGCAGTTACTGACACACATGTCTCTGTCCACAGGTAGCACTATGTCCGAGCGTGAGGACAGTGTGGAGTGGGCCTGCATACAAGCGCAGTTCCAACTTTCATGCTGCAGAGGCCGATGCCCTGTTCGAGGCCTACTCAACAGGGGAGCCACTGCTGAGTGGTGCCAAAGGCACACCACAGGTCAGGGCTGCGGCCTGGGTGGAGGTGGCAGTGTGTGTGAACCAGCAGGGCAGCCACCAGTGGTCTGTGCAGGAAGAAGGTGGGCACAGACAAGTGTCACATAAAGGAGAAGGTGGCGGCCATATGTGCAGCCCGGACTGCCACTGCAGGGGACCTGTGGACGTGCCACAGCTCACAGTACAGGAGAAGCTGGTTGCGGCCACCATGCATCGCAGCACTGTTGAGGGAATGCCAGGTGGTGGATTTCAGACAGGAAGGAGCCCATCACTGCATGTTACATATGTTGGGCCCACACTGCAGGCAGGGGCTGGGGTGGGTGGGGCCATGCATCACTAACACATCTGTTTTCTCTACAGCACCTCTTGCCAGCATGCAGTGGATGGAGCACCAGTAGCAGCTGTGGAAGTAGGCCCAGCCCGGAGGACCAGCCGTCCACTTCCATGGGCATCCAGGGGCCTGATCAGCTGCAGCACACCACCGCTGTCCAGCCGGATGACCTGGGCATGGGGTCAGACGAGGCCCTGGCTGTGTTTCAGTGGGATGCCAGCCATGGTGTCCTCTGCATGGAGACACAGATCAGGCGGGTCCGACACTGATGACGACCTGACCATTATCCTGAACAGCATGGGTGGTGATGTGGGGGAGATGCCTATACCTAGCACCAACTCAGGTAGCATGCCCAGTGGCCTGTCAGTGGTGGGACAGCTGCCTCTGCCACTGCCGGTACTGCCATGTGCACCACCATGGCAGTGCCATGTGGTGGTGGTGGAACGTCTGTGCAGGCGCTGGCCAGCATACAGGGGCTGGAGGGGCAGTATCGGCAGATAGCAGGGGACGTTGGGTGGCCAGATGCAGTGTCCACTGCCAGGGCACCTGACAGGGACCTACCCCATAGGGACCCCATAGTGCAGCGTCCACCTGAGCGGGGGGCTGTGCAGCATGGTCGTACACCACCGGTGGGTCGGCGGCCTGCCCAGGCCCCTGGGCGCTGATCCATTGGCAGAGCACACCTGGTTGCTACGGGCCTCCGTGGAGCAACAGGTGCTGCTCATAGCTGGGGTGCATGCAATGCACACGGAGGTGTGCCAGGTGGCCAAGCAGCATGAGAGAGGCACTGTGCAGGTCCTTGAGGCTATTCAACACATATGGGAGGACGTGACCGCAGCCCTAGATCGCATTGCCAATGCAATCACGGTTGGTCTTGCACCGCTGGCCACCACAGGGCATGGCCGGCAGCCTCATACACCATGCAGTGCTATGTCCACCCCATGAACCTGGCATCAAGTGACACCCACCCTGTCGACACTGGGCTCTGCTGTTGGAATCTCAGGTACACCTGGGGCGAGCCTGTTTGAGTGCCTACACACCCCTGCGAGGGCACAGTGGCGGTTCCACAGTACGACCCCTGGGGCAGTTGCATACACCCCTGTGGCCAATGTGCAGCCTGTGGCAGCCAACTGGCCCTGGCGTGGCCACTCCATGTCTGCAGTGGCCATGGTACGCGTGGCAGACCTGATGTCCGTGCTGCCCTGGCTGCAGTCTGCTGCCACTCCCTGTGCGCATGGGTGGCGTGGAGTGCATACCAATGTAGTGGCACCTGTGTCGCACTGCTTGCTACCTGTGTGTGTGCCTGCGCTGCTGGCCCATGTGGCATGGGCATGATGAGAGTGGAACTGCCCCAGTTGCGCCTGAGCACCAGCGCCCTGCATCTGATCCATGGCACATGCTGGCACCTGGGTGCGTGTGTGTGTGTGTTGCTGACCACTACTGTGTGCTGTTGTGTGTGGCTGTGTGGCACTGATACCCCCGCCCCTGCACCATACCTCTGTGTGCACTTGCCCATTGCCATGCATGCCCCTGCCCATGTGCCATATCATTGAGTGTGGCCTATGAATGGGTGGTGCTCACTCACCGCGAAAGCACCATAGTGCTCCCAAATGGACAGTGTCTCGGTGCAGGTGTGCCATCCGCTGGAGCCGGGGATCCCTCTGCCCAGGGGGCCTGTCCACCACCCTCTGGCCCATTGCCCTCATCATCTCCACTACTGTCCCCATCATCAGCCTCGACAGCTATCCCATGGTCTATGGCCATGTTGTGCAGTATGCAGCAGGCCAGGAATAGGCCACAGACTTTCTAGAGGCTGTACTGTAGGGCACCACCAGACCTGTCAAGGCAATGGAACCATGCCTTCAACATCCTGAATACACACTCAATGATGTTCCACGTGCTGGCATGTGCCTCATTATACAGGTCCTCTGCTGGGGACGATGGGCGCTGGTAGGGGGTGAGCAGCCAGGGCCTGAGTGGGTAGCCACTGTCTCCTGTGTGGACAAGTACATGGTTAGCTGTGTGTCCTCTGTTGCTGTGCCCCATGCCTATCCCTGGAACCCTCACCAGTGCACCCACCCTGCCTACCCCATCCTATGCCCTGCTCTGCCCAGCACCCCTTGGCGGTCCCATACTCACCCACTAGGTGGTCCATGGGGATGTCCCCATGCTTGAACCTGTGGCACAGCGCAGAGCTGTGACAGATGAATGTATCATGTGTGCTCCCAGGGTGTGTAGCAGAGACATTGGTTATGCGCCCCTTGGCATCGTACACCACCTGGCAGTTGATGCTGGGGTAGCCCTTCCAGTTGATGTACGCTATGCCCGCAGAGCCAGATGGCATGCGGATGCCCACATAGGTGCAGTCAATGGCCCCAAGCACACCAGTAATTAGTGCTACCCTGTGGAAGTCCTGCATGGTTGTTGTACACTCTGCCCGTGTGCTGGGGAAATGGATGTATTCCAAAGCATGTGGCAGTAGGGCGTTGAGGAATTATGTGAGGAGGCATGACGTGGCCGACTGGGTTATGCCTGTGGTGTCCCCTGTTGGTCACTGGAAGGTGCCCGTGGCAAGCAGGCACATGATGGCTGTTATCTTCATCTCCACTGACATGGCATGGCTCCGTCTAGTGGATGCCTGCATCTCCTCACTACACAGCTCACAGAGCTGCCTCAGAATAGCCCTGTTCAGGTGATACCGGCCCACAAACTCCGTATTGGTGTAGTTCTCAAAGGTGGTGCAGGCACAGTACCACCTGTTCTGGGCATACCGCCGACGGGCCCTTCCACGGCCACGTCACTGTTCCTCCTACCTCCTCATTCTCCTAATTACAGCCTCCATCTAGAATGCTGCACTGGCCATGGCCCCTTCTGTCCTGTGTTCCCCAGGGCGGTTGACTGCTATGGGCTGTTTGCCACCCTTGTGCAGTGCTTTGTGCTTTGCCTGCCTCTCCCTGTCACTCCCTCTGCCCCTGGCACACCCTCCTCTGTCACCTCTGTCCCTTGCCCCTGTGACAGCCTGTTCCAGTTCCTTGTCTCTCACAGGCTCTCCTCCCTTGCCCTTCTGTATCCTCCCTCCACTGTCTGGTTCCTCTCTCTTTCACTCTCTCTCTCTGTCTCTATCTCTCATTCTCTCCGCCCTGGTGCAAGTGTTGTCTGTGTCCTTGCACCCTATCTTTATAGGCTCAAGTCTGTTTGGCACATCTGGGTGTTGTTCTGCACTTCTGCCATGGGTCAGCGGTTGAATATCGCACTGTGCCAAATATTCATGGTACACCCCGGCCCTTTGCATGCATTCATTAGGGTTGCGCATTAGTGCACTGTGACTTGCACTGTGTGATGACTCCTCTGAATATTGCTCTTGCGCATTTCGCAGTTGTGCCAGTGCAACTCTTGGATATCCCACCTTTATGTCTTGCAATGCTAAAGTACTGTATTAATGTAACAAAATTATAAACAGGAATTTGACTTTCACAATAATTGATTTATTTTTGTATTGTGGTTGTACAGTATTTGTGGTCAGTGTGTTGGCATTAAACCAACACTGTTACTGACTGTGCTCCAGAGTTTAGCATCAGGGGCTACTGTACTTCACACTGCAAGTAGATGCAGGATTCCACTAAAAATTAGAAGTTGCAGCCCATCTGAGCTGTCCTGGGTAAAGAAATTGTAAACAACATTAGGATGCTCTCTATGATGTAAGCACCTCACCAGCTCCATATTCCCATGCTGACATCATGAATCCCCATCTTCTTCTGAAATGACAAATTGTGTAAATAACTACCTGCACTTGCCATAAGCAAGAGCCACCTGAAAACAAGATACTGCATGTCAGCTCATCAGTTTTGGGAAAATACATTGTAACAATAGGTAGAACCAGGACCTCACTGAAAATGAGATACTGCATGTTAACTGACCTATCCTGGTAACTACATTGTAGAAATGCATAAAAGCAGGACCCAGTAAAAAGTAGATTTTGCATTTTAGCTGTGCTAACTCCACTAAACGCACTGTAAAAATGTGTAAAAGCAGAATCCAACAGAAAATGAAATATTGCAGCTCAACTGCCCCATCCTGATAATCACACTCACACACTTTGTGTGTGCACAACTGTTGTAACGGCTACGCGCACACTCATGTGTGTGTGTGTTTGTTGAGTGTACTTTCAAGGGGGTGTGTATGTCCAGAATCAAAAACACTGTTCGCTGCATTACCTTGATGTTTATGGTTTTCGTTTTTTCTACTACTGTGGTGTAAATGTGGGACTTTCGCATCACAATAATACAACTAAGTCGCACTTTAATTCTGTATCTCTTCCCCAGTATCAGTCCTTCCCCTAGTTTTTATTTTGTTAAATTGATAACTATTTAGTAGTTCTTTGGTCAGTTCCACAACTTATTGCTTCGTAACTTATTTTTGTCAATTTACTCCTAGGCATAACCGTCCTGTTTATTTTCGTTATACTTATTCCTTTTCTATGTATTTTATATTCTGTATTTTGTATCTATTATCTTTCCCTCCCCTTCCCCAGGACACATCAAAATGATCTGTTACTAGGTCAGTTTGTCTTTTTGGTAAAACCTTTGAAATAGATAGATATATAATGGAATCAATCAATCAGTCTCTTCACATTAATCCATTAGCAGTGGTTGTGGCTCTGACCAGAACTTGTAGTTTCTAGGAGGAGCCTGGGAGCCTAATGCTGCAGCAGCGTGTCAATAGCTTTGTTTTTATCTGAACAGCATATTCTTAGACAGGGAAAACTTGGACTCGGCTTGGGAGCTGCTTTTGCATGGCACTGAGTTTAACCACTGGATTCAGTTTTAACTCATACTCAGCTGTAAGAGTTTCCTGTACATGGTAGCTGTGCTTAACCTTTTGAAATCATTTGAATCCATAGGACAAGAAAAGACTCTTGACGTGACTTACATATTTAAGAAAGCAAAACCGTGGACCTTTCTGCATCTTTTACAAAGGTGAGTCAAAATGTTTGCGCCACCACCTGTAAATAGAAGAGCGCTGGATCTTTAAAAGCCCTCTTGATGCACATGCTAACTTACATTACAACTTCGGTGCCTTAGCACAAATATTAGACAACATAAAATGTGAATAATGATGCATGCATCAAATTAATGACTCGTGCTTTTTATGTAAAGTGGCTAGTGCTACAAATGTCCTACTGTGTTTGAACAAAAAGTGCTGCAAGACTGGTCACAATGTGGCTGCAATTCCTGTGATGCAAGTTTTGAAAATCCAGCTGTGTATATTTAAATGTTAGTGGCCGAGCAAGTAAGACAGAGAGCCTAATAGGCCTTAAAGGGCAAGAACCTCAATTCAAAACACTGAGGCAAGAGTTATACTAGAAGCACAATGGCTATGCAGCCAAGTATTAAAGAAACACAAAAGTACACCTAGCCCCTTCACAAAAGGCATCATGGACAATACTGTATGTGCAAAGACACCGTGAAGAATTTAGGCAGACTAGGCTTTCAGCAGGATCATAATCTGCCAAAAGGGCTCACAACTAGTCTGCAAACGCTGAAAACAGCAAACCATAGGTGCGCATTTCATCTCTGTTAGGACTTATCAGTGTGCTGTACCTGTTGCTTCAACTGACCAGAGAGTATCGACCAGCCTAATAATGGCAATGTGTGGGCCATGGTAAGCCCAAAAGTGGAAAGTAATTGGATGGTTCTTAGAAGGCCCTTGTCAGCACTGTTGCTTGTGCTCATTTTTTCACTGCTACATAATAGCAGGTGAGTGTTACGGAGACAGTGTGATTAAGTGTTTAAAACACCAGACTATGCTGTGTTTAGAGATCCCAGGTTTAAATTCAGCCACAGTTACTGGCTCACTGTGTGGCTTTGAGCAGGTCATTTGTCATTTTATTTCAGTCCTGCAAGCTATAAAATGGGTTATAGTTCTAATTAATCATGAGCCAATGCATGCTCCGAATGGCTGCTATACCAGGTGTTAATCCCTTAGCAATGCGACACGTTTGTAAACTTTATTTATTTATTTTTTTAAATGCTCTTTTTCCCCTTATGTGATTTGACTTATAATCACAATAATGCACTAACAATTTGGCATTTCCATGTGCTTAACACTCTTGAATAGGGTTAATGGCCCTCAGCTACACCTTGGGCCCTCAGTGTTCCCCAGCTGAGTATTAATCTCTTAGAAATCCCCTCTTGTTTCGGCATTATTGTTGGGCAGTGCTAGGTAAATAATAATGCAAAAGAGATATTCCATATGCAGTAGTCTTTGATTATGTTTAATCTTTCATGCCATAATTTAAGCAATCACAGATCTGCTGAGATTGTAAAAGTTCAAATGTAGATACTACTGGACAGCCTGAACCAGTCTATTAAGGCCACAGTGTGTACTGTATTCTAATCTTTTGTTTGCTCTGTAGAAATGTATACTGTACATCATGTCAGTGTTTAAAATGAACCCGAAAAACCTAGTGTCACCTGAGATTTGCCTTCCCCAGTCATTACTGCTTAATTTTTCATGCATTGCTCACTGTGTTCTCATGAGAAATTCTTGTTTAACCAGTAGAACGCTTGTAAAATAGCAGCAATCATTCACTTAATTATTATCATACTCTTACTGACCTTTACAAATGAAACACCCTGTGTAACATTTTATACAAATCTGAGCACGTATGTTTCAAATTGGAAATAGTTCCATGAAAGCTGATATGTCATTTGAGATATGTTTTCTCTGTTTTAATTAAACACCTCACAATCTATCTCTTCAGTATACACACCATTAGGCATCACCCTTTCTAGATGGTTAACACTGAAAAACCAGTACAGCACATGATCTCATACTGAGGTAAAAGACAAATTGTATGATAAAGAAATAATATGACCTACTGGGAATTAACCCCCCCGAATACGATCCCAGTGCTCTAACCACTGAACTCTCCACCTTCCTCCTACATCTGTTCACTAATATGCTCTAAAGATACCTTGTTCCATGCCTGCTTCATTCCCTGGCAGGGTTCTCAGCATCCTGATGGGGCTGACCTGGTCAAGCCTCCCTTCTCCCCAATCCTCCTCTCATCCACCCCTCTACCGCCTCCCTCCTACCCCCTTGTCCTGATGTGCTCTACCTCTGCCTTGTGCAGACAGGGTACTCAACATCCTGGAGGGGTCAGACCCTGGAAGTCTTCTCTCCGCCTTCATCTCACTTCCCCTTCTCCTCCATTTGCCTGATGGGGTTCTTGGGGTGCCCCCCAGGGTATCTAGCTCTTAGCAATCCCTCTCTTTCCCCCTCCTTCTCTACTACCCTCTCCACCTACCTCCTCCATCTCTTCACTAATATATTCTAAAGCCACCTTCTCCCATGCCTGCTTCATCCCCTGGCAGGGTCTTCAGCACCCTGAAGGGGTCTGGATTGGCCAAGCCTCCCTCCTCCCTAATCCTCCTCTCTTCCACCCCTCTACCGCCTCCCTCCTACCCCATCTCCACACTATGCACTCATCAATTCCTCTTCCCTTGCCCTGACTTGACCCCTGATTGGGTGCTTGCATCCTGATAGGGTTGGAAATTGCAACCCTCCTTCCCTCCACCTCCTCCCTCTTTTCTCCACCCCCCCTTCTCCACCACCATTCCTCAGCCCTAGGCTGCCCCAATCTCTGTTGCACTTGCTGACCATTTGCACTTCGGATATACCTTGCAACTAGTACTATCTGAATCACTCCTCATGTACCTGCCCTAGATCATACTACTAGATAGTCCTTTCAGTCACTTCCTATACAGTTAGGAGTTATTTAACACTTGCATTCTACTGTAAATGATGTGTTACTGTATCTGAGTTTTTTTTTTCCATCCAGCTCCTTAGCCCAAAACTATTAACTTTCTGCTATTTTATTACTCACTGTGCAGTCTACTTACATTTATTTGTATGGACTGGTATGTATATTTTATGCTACCTATGTTTTGTACCAAATCTCTGTATTCAATCCTCATGTTCCCCTACCCCCAGGTAGCACAGGTAGATTAGCAATTTGTTGTTCAGCATGCCTTCCTGGTGAAACATTTCAATTAATAAATAAACTACAGGCTAACATGGTTGGACCTGGGATTCCTGGACACACTTTCTTTCTCTAGTATTGCATATCCAGCAACTAGGAAAAATCAAGATGGCAATTAGATGTTGTTTTTGGTGCAATATTAGCCACTGCTAAGCAATTTAAATCACAAATTCTAGTGAGAAGGAAATAATGTAACCTACTGGTAACTGAACCCAGGCCCCCAGAATACTCTCCCGGTGCTCTAACCACTGAACTACAGGCTCGCATGGTTGGACCTGGTGTTTGTGGACACTTTCTTTCCTTCCTTGAACCCCAGGTCCAACCATGTGAGCTGCAGCCCAGTGGTTAGGGCACTGGGATAATATTCTGGGAGCTTGGATTCAGTTCCAAGTAGGGAATTCTTTCCCACTACAATTTGTTATTTTATATTGCTTAACAGTGGCTAATACTGGACCAAAAAAAACATCCAATTGTCATATTGTGGGTAAAAGGGAATTCTTATGAAGGCAAATTACACAGAATTTAATAAAGCCGTGTTATACGAACATACAGAATTTGCCAGCTGAAAAAGGTCACTTTGGTCTATCGAGTCTGCTCGATTTTGCAGCTAGTAACCCTATTCTACAGCTGCCCTTCCCTCCTCACCCCCCTTATCCTCCCTCTCACCCTGTCCCAGCCCCTTTTGAAGTAGCCCACTGTTTTACAGGCCATCATCTCTACTGGTAACACGTTCCACCCTGCCACCACTGTGTGTGTGTGTTTAAAAAAAAAAAAAAAAAAAAAAAAAAAGTCTCCTCCTCTCCCTCCTGAACATTGCCCCCCAGTCTCATGTCATGTCCTCGAGTGACCCTCCCCCACCCTTACTCTGAATAGCCCTCTGTACCAGTCTTATTTATCCCTCTCATGTTCTTCAATGTCACGATCATATCCCCTTGTCCCTCCTCTCTTCCAGTGAGAAGATGTTCAACTCTTTAGCCTACTCTCTCATCGGTAAGTCCCCAGCTCCTGGATCATCTTGGTTGCTCTTGCTGCACCCTCCAGTAACTTAATGTCCCTTTTCAGATACTGGCACCAGAACTGCATGCAATACTTGAGATGAGGTCTAACCCGTGCTTTATACAGCAGCAGAATCACCTTCCCCCTCCTCCTCGATGTTATCCCCTTGTGATGCAACCCAACATTTTGCTGACCCTTGCCACTGCTTTCCTACACTGTGCCCAGTTGTTCGTTGATTCCGTGATGACCACCCCCAGATCCTTCTCTTCCTCAGTCTCTGCCAGCTGCACCCCTCCCAGTTGGTAGTTTCTCTATGGATTTTTTGCTCCAAAATGCAGTACCTTACACTTTTTGGCATTGAACCCCAGCTGCCAAGTGTACAACCAAGACTCCGACTTATTCAGATCTTCCTGCAGACCTTGCCACCCCCCATGTCATCTACCACTGCTCCAATCTTGGTGTCATCGGCAAACAGGCTGATCTTGCCCTTGGACATGTCTGCAATAAATATCCCAAATGACACTGGTCCCAGCACCGAGCCCTGTGGAACCCCACTCCTTACTGCCCTTGGGGATGAGAGTTCCCCTTCTACCACCACCCTCTGCTGCCTCCCCTGCAGCCAGCTTGTCACCCATCCCACCATTTCTGGTCCCACCCTGTGCCTTTGAGTTTTGTTCTACATCTCCCATGTGGCACTGAGTTGCATGCCTTGCCAAAGTCCGGGTACAGAACATCCACTGCATGGCCCTTGTCCATCTGCCTAGTTACCCAGTCATAGTACTCAACCAGGTTGGTTTGGCAGGATCTTCCCATGACAAATCCATGCTGTCTACTGTCTTGCAGCCCACTGGACTCCAGTAGGGACACCAGCCTCTCCTTCAGGATCATTTCCATTAGCTTCCCCACAATGGAAGTGAGGCTCACCGGTCTATAGTTCCCTGGTTCATCGTTGGGGCCACTCTTATTCAGGAGAACCATGTGAGTCAACCTCCAATCCCTGAGCATGCATCCCAAATTTAATGAGGCATTGAACAGGCCTGCCAGGATCTCTGTTAGATCCTTCAGTACCCTGGGCTGAACGCCATCTGGCCCTGGTGCCTTGTCCGCCCTCAGCGCCTCAAGCCCTCCAGCACTCTGCCTTCCATGATCATCCCATCCGTACTCCATCCCCAGCCTTTACTGCCCCCACCTTTGGGTAGCACTCCCTTGCTGTCTTGTAAATACCGAGCAGAAGTAGCTATTGAGTGCTTCCGCCTTTTCTCCCCCCTCTGCTCATCCCCATCCTTCTTAATCCTTGCTGTCTGTTCTTTACATCTCTTTTCTTCCTGATGTAGCTGAAGAAGCCCCCCTTTATCCCTTGTGCTAGCCTGAGCTGTTTGGTGACTTTGCTATTTTCACTGCCATTGTCACCTCCCTTGCCTCCTGCTGATACTCCTCCCAATCTTCCCCTCTCCCTGATTTCCTGTATCTCCTAAAGGCCACCCTCTTTCTCCTTACCTTTTCCACAACCCCTCTGCTCACCCAGCTTGGCCTTTTTGCTCTGGTCTTTCTACTCCGAGTCCTGCTACAAGAATTGGTAGCCTTTAGTATCCCCTTCTTTATGAGCGCCCATCTCTTGTCTGTGTCCATACTAGGCTGGATCCTCACCAGGTACCCCCCTCACTATCTTCCCCATCTTTGCAAAATCTACCCGCCTGAAATACAGCACCATCATGTTGGATGCCACCCCCCTTTGTCCATACTCAACCTGAACCATACTGAGTGGTGGTCACTCCCCACTAATGTTTCATCCACCCTGATATCCCTCATAAACTCCCGATTTGGAAGCACTAGATCGAGGGTGTTCCCACCCCTTGTTGGTTTGCCGACCACCTGTGTCGGGAAGCTTTCCTGATGGACGTCCAGCAGTACCTGCTCCCTTTTAGTGTTGGTGGCTGGGGTTCCCCAGTCAACCCCAAGCAGGTTGAAGTTCCCCACAACCACCACATTCCCCTTCCTGCATGCCCTTCTAATCTGTCTCGTAGTTACCTGTCCAGCTCTTCTGTCTGGGAGGGTGGCCTGTGCACCACTCACATCTGGAGAGTCCTTTTCTGGAATCCTGGATTAGCAGCCATAAAGACTCTGTTTCTCCCTCCTCCTTAATGCACTTTAGCCCCTCCTCATGTATACTGCCCCCCCGACCCCATTATCCACATCCTGTGGAATATTCTGTACCCTGAGACTACCAGGTCCCAGTCATGGTATTGGGTGGCCCATGTTTCCATGATGGCTGCCATGTCCACCTCCTCCACCATGAGGGCCTGTGGTCATTCATTTTATCCCCAGGCTCCTAGCATTCATGGTGACCACCTTCCATCCCTTTTATTACCCTCCTCTCTACCCTCTACTTCCAGCATCCCTCTATTGCTTCTACCTAGTTCATCTCCCTTGTTCTGGGGGTAGCTTGTGCTGCTTCCCATCTCGTGGCAGTTGCATTGCCGTGTATGCCCTCTCTCCACCTGCCTCTCTCTCCTAGTTTAAAATGTCCAGCTTCCTCGATATACTCCCCAAGCTTCTATTTTAGCACCTTCTTACTCTCATCATTTAGGTGAAGTATCCTTAGCGTATAAACTACTGTCCTCCCAGGTCTGTCCCCACCCTCCCACTAACCCATACCCTTTGGTGTGACACTATTTGCCTAATCATTCATTAAATTTCTTGATCCTTTGTTTTGTAGCCATGCTTACATTGCACATTGGTAGTATCTCAGAAAATGTTATTGATCTACTCTCTCCCTCACATAAAGTTTTTAGCTTCACAAACCTCTTTTGGACTACCTCTAATGTACTGTCTGCCAGGTCATTTGTCCCCAGTTGTAGAATTAAATGAGACCTCTCCTGTCTCCTTCTAGCATATTTGAGGACTGATTGTCCCACCCTTTCAGCTGTCATCCCTGGCATGACCTTCACCCATGTACGACTATGCCTTTTCACCCTTGCTACCACACCTGACCCCCTCTTAGTATTGAATCTGCCAGTACTAGTATCCCCTCCTATATTTCCATCTGCCTGATTTCCTTCCTGTCGGACTCTTCCACTAGCACATAATTCCCTCATCTGTCCTTGTTGCCATTCCTCTCCTGCCTGACAGAGGCATAGGAAGGCATTTTGGTGCCCTGGGTAGAGACTAATTTTGCACCTCCTCAGAAAAGAGCCTTGCGCCCCCAGAAGCTCTGAGGGCTTACATACTCGAGGTGAGTTTTGGGGCTTTTCTTGAAGAAAAACATACTTTTGTTACATGTTTCCTATCCCTGTTTTCAGGGAATATTTTGATCCCTGGAATATGAGATGTGGGAGACTCTGGCTGGAAAAGTAAAATAAAGCTCTCTTTTGCTAATCAAGTTCCAACAATAACATTTCCTACTAGTCTACCTTCCTATCTTCTGATGCCACATTGCCAGCTAAGATGGCAGAGGGCTTCTGCCATCTTAGCTGCAATGTGGCAAGAAGGAAGTGTAGACAGAGGAGATAATTGAGTGAGGAAAAAAATCTTGATTAAAAAGCAGGTGTTCACTGTAATGTTCCAGCGCCCTTACAAACATATACAGTATCTGACCTGCTCCAGTGTTGAGGTATTAAAATACCATGTGCTTCAGTCCAGTAAAAATTAAAAATGACAGGACCCCCAATGTGTACCCCAGGAAAACAGAGCTGCTTCTAGACCTGCAAACATGCCCCCAGGCAGTCACTGGAGCACACAAAGGGGCTGTGGGTGCCTTTAACAGGTTCAGGAAGTGGCTCCATTTTTCCTGGGGTACACATTAGGGTCTCAGAACTGTTTTACTGATCTGAAGTCGTTGTATTTTAATAACCCTGAACACTGGAGCAGGTCAGCTACCATGTCTGTTTGTGAGGGGCTGGAAACATTACAGTGTGCACCTGCTCTTTAAAGATCAGCTCACACCACTAGGACAACTTTAACAAAACATAATATTTAGACACAGCTCAGCTTGTATTTCTCCTCCCCATTATTTATTACTGAGGTCATTTGCATAAAAATAGGATCTTTGCTCCTGAAGAGTTCATCCATTCCTATTGCTTTCTCCCTCCCTGATGTCATAATGCACCGCTTGGGACATCCCAATTACTCCATGGCAACATACTGATGTCACAACAGAGGACTATGACATGAAGGAGGGAGTAAGTTAAAGAGGCAGATGAACTCTAAGGGATATAGAGTATGTTACCATGCAAATTTCACAGTAATAAGTAATGGGAAAGAGAAGTCTATTAAATGGAATGCTAGCCGAACTGTACCTAAATATTGTTTTTTTCTAAGTTTTCTTTGAGGCGTCAGCAGCTCTTTAATTGTATTGTATCTGTGTATGTATTGGGTATTCTGATATATTCACTATTGTAATACATATACATACATACATATATATCTTTATAGGCTTAAATACAACCAATTGAAACTGCAGTGCCAGTGCTGCTGTTGCCCAGTGCCTGGCTGTCCTGAGTGCTGCAGCTGACTCTTCATTAAGTAGCAGTGAGTAGTCTGGTACCAAGTACTGGTAGTAGGAGATTGGGTTCAGGCTGGCAACATCACTGAAGCAAGAAATCCCTGCCCCCTAGAGAGCACAACTGAACTGACTATGTCCAGACTACCTCAGCTTCTTTTCATTACACTCAGGTAGAACATTCAGATTTTTTTAGTGTACTGGAGGGGGCATGGTATTGCAGCAGCAACAGCTATATTTTTGAGGTCTGGGGTATGGCCCTGGAAGGCTGGAAATGTGTCAATCATCCTCACTGAGTGGACACCTTGATTGGCTGACTGTGACAGCACCCTTCCCATGCTCCTAATTGCCTGCCCACAGTGGTTGGCAATCTTCCCATGCCCGGAGGGGGCCCTACTGGCTGCCTGTGGTGGCACTCTTCCCCACATGTGTCAGACAAAATCTCAGTCTCTTCTGGCTAGAATGAGAGAGAGCAATTTCATCTCTCTCTCCTGCCCTTTGTCTTCCTTGCAACTTTCTGTTTCTGCTTACTGTGAGGTCTGACCGCACCTCAGAAAATTAACAGGGTAGGTGGCCAGCCATAAATTAGCAGAATTCAAGTTGTTGTTGAAGTAGATTACCTGTAGCCCTTTGAATGTCCCACTTGGTAAACTCCTTGATGACCCGTGTGATGGCATCCATCTGAGCAGCAGCTGAAATCCTGAGCTCCCCTGTGGCCTCTAATCTGCAATTTTAAGTGCATTTGGATCGTTTTCTTTAGAAATAAAGCTAAAAAGTAAGTGCTGTAACTCTCTGCTACTGATAAGAATTCTAGTATTGGACTTTAAGCCTTAACCGGAGCATGATGGAGGTAGATTCAAGGCAGGCCCTCTCAAGCACACTCCTCCCAGCTTCCCTGAGAAGGCCTAAAGAAACAGAGAAACCAGGCCCCAGCTAGGCCGGATCGTGGAAGTGATAAAACACCTCAGCCTACGCTGCTATCGGAGGATAAATTCCTCCAGGAACTTGCACCTCTGAAAGAGCTGCTTGTTGATCTTACAGGGGAGCTTAAATCTTTACGGAGCGACCTCTCGGATGTTGGTAAAAAGGTCTCTGATGTGGAGGTTAAGGTGGCTTCTGTTGAAAACTGGAGATCCAGGGCTGAAATGGAGATAGCTGATTTAAAGCAACAAGTGAAGAAACTCCAACTCAAGACTGAGGACCTAGAAGGGCGAAACCGTAGAAATAATTTGCTTATAATAGGTCTTCCAGAGATGGAGGAAGGCCCAGACCTTATGGCCTTCTTGCAGAAGTTTTTTGTGAAGATAGTGGGCCCGTCTCCCATAAATGCCTTATACCATCTTGAAAGGGCTCATCGTTCAGCTGCGTCCTCGACCTACAGCTGGGGCCCTCACGCCCAATTATTATCAATTTTTAAGTTACCTGGAAAGGCAACATGTGTGTGAAGGCCGAGAGCTCAAGGAAGTTCTGTGGGGTACCTCGAGGATTCGGATTGCCCAGGACCTTCCCAAGGAAATACGGAGAAGAGGCAGCATACCACCAAATAGTCCAGAAGCTCATCGCAGCAGCGATACCTTTCAGAATGATTTATCCTGCAACCCTAAAAGTGACTGTAGGAGGCCCAGCCACGCAGTTCAACACCCCTGAAGCGGCCCGCAAGGAGCTTACTAGCACTGCCTGACCTGTTTAAGGATCTGGCTGAAAACGACCCAAAAGACTTTCGAGACTGTATTAATGCCTGTTCTTAATGTTCCTTTTGTGTTTAATATGTTTTGTCTTTGATTTTGTTGGTCGTCGTGACATCCTCCTGACCTTCTGTGTCACCCTCTCCATCCCTCTCGTCACCTACCTTTGTGCTGTGCCTGTGGTGGTCTTTCCTCTGGTCTGGTCTGGCTGTTTGAACCCTTTCTCACGGGCTCTTCCACTCGGATGGTCGCGGGTAGGTGGGCAAGATGGTCGCTAGGTCTGGGCGGGTTCAGCGTGGTCGGCCCGTGTTGCGTGTGTATATGATGGGGGCGGAACGTTTTTTCCGGGAGTGGTTTCCGGAGGGAATTTTTGGGAGGCGGACCAGTAATGGTACAAGCGCTAATATGGGCCCCTGGGAAATGGCAACCGCAAATCACGAATCTCCGAGGAACCACCTTGCTGTCCTTGCTGGAATGGTGGGTGCTGGCTTTTTTCCTGTTTCCTCATCTGGAGATGGTCTGGTAGGTGACCTATATATATTATTGAGGTGGGAAGGTCTGTTGTGGGCTGTCTGGAAGGCCACCTAGAGAATAGCTGATATTGGGGCTTGGGAGGTTTAGGTATTTTTATCAGTTTTCTCCCCTTACCCCTTTCTGAGGTTTCTCAACTCCTTGTAATAATGGTATGTGGGGGCGGAGGGCGGGCGGCTGTGGGGAGGCTTGATGAATCTGCATGCTGGATGTGGGATCACGATCTGTGTGGGGGGGTAGCTAATCTCTTGCCCTGGGCCAACTGATAGTAGGGGTTGGTTGATAATTATGAGGGTGTTATCCAGGCTGAGGGAGTTTGGATTTTGACAACATCTTGCTTTCACCTTTTGGCTCCGGGGTTGGAGATTCGCATTTGGGGTTGGTGGGTTCGTAATTTGGAGTATCAGATTGTTTTTGGTCTATGGCTGTGCGAACCCCCATTTGTACATAGTTTTGTGGGGTTTGTTTTGGGGTGTTTTGGAGGAGGAAGGTTTATGTGGTTAAATATAGCATTGAGTACAACAGTCCTGTTTGGGGGCCTTTTAGGATGGTTAGCCTGTTAAATCATTTTAGAATTTGGGGTTGGGGGTATGGGGGAGGGGTTACATGTTGATGTTGCATTTAATATTCGTCCGGTTTGGGGTATGCTTGTATAGGGGAAGGAGGGAGGGTTTCGTGCAATGGGGTTTCGAACTTTTATAAGGGAGGTGCACCCTGCTATGGTATGTTTGGGCTATTTCTCTGGATATCCATTTGCTGTGAGATAAAGTTAAACGGCCATGAGTATCATCAAAATAGCATCCTGAATGAGAGGGCTCAGGGACCGGGTCAAGCGTCTGCAGGTTTTAATCATTGCTCCCTGCTCCGCGACGGACATTTTGTTCTTGCAAGAAACACATTTAGGCAGAGATGAAGCTAATCTGCTTTCTCGGTCTGGTTCTCCCAAGTTTACCTGGCTGGGAATTCACATTTCAGTAAAGGGTGCGATTCTCATCAAACGACATGTCTTGTTTACCATGGATTTGGTATGCTCAGACCCAGAGGGAGATTCATTCTAGTTAAAGGAGCTTGAACGGAGTGAGTGTAGCTCTAGGTTCGTATACGGACGCGGGGAGGTAATCCTGAATTTTCATGAAATTGACAGAGAGACTGGCTGGTTTTGCCAACTCAATATGTGTTAGGGGGGACTGGAATGTGCCTTTTCCCTCGTCATTGGATAGAGAGCCCCTGGACAAGTGCCTCCCGGCCCAGAAGGCTCTCTGCGAAATGGTTTCAATGTTAGGTTTAGGCGATCCATGGCGTGATTGCCAATCCGTCTTGTCGGCCTTTCTTTCCAATCCCAATCACATGGCACTAAATCAAGATTGGATATGATATTAGTTAGTTTATCCTCTCTCCGAGTGTGTCTTTATCTGGTATAGAGCCGATTATAGTGTCGGACCATACGCTGGTTTGGTTACACCTTTCTTCAAGTCCTGATTATTCTCAAAACTCCATATGGAGATTAAATACACAATTATTAAAGGACCGCATTGTGTTTCGGAGATGAGAGCTAAAATTTCGCTCTTTTGGCTGAGAACATGGACTCCACCTCTAGAGTGGACATGATATGGGGAGCTTTGAAGTGTTACCTTAGAGGTGACCTTATCAAGATGGCCTCCCTTAGAAAAAACCCGCTGGCTAAGTCATTAGAGTTGGTGGGTAGGATTAGGAGTTAGAAGGTACTCTCGACTTCTTCGGTTTCCGGACCTCTAAAGAGCTCCTTTCAGTTAAGACTGAATACCGAACCTTCTGAAAGAAAAGATAGAATACTGTCTGGTTGGGACACAGGCTAAATACATTGATCTTGGTGAGAAGTCTGTGAAATTATTGGCCCTCAGCCACGTAGGATAGAAGGTTCAAGGCTTATTCCTCCTGGTTTCCTCATCTGAAGTATTGTTTCCTCCCAGAGAGATTGCTCAGATCTTTAGGGAATACTATTCCAATCTCTACAGTCCTCCCGACATCTCATATGAGGCTAGAGGTCAGCAAATTATGTTAGAGGTATTGGTGTCCCGAGTATACCGGAGGCCCAACAAGCGAGTTTATTGGCTCCTATTTCAGCTGAAGAGGTCCGGAGCATTATTGCCTCTCTGGCTCCGGACAAAGCACCGGGCCCAGATGGATTCCCAGCAAACTTCTACAAGGTTTTTGCCAAAGATTTAGTTCCCATTTTGCTTAAATTATATAATTACCTTCCGGTTGCAGTGGATCTTGATCCGACTTTGTTTGAGGCCACTATAATTTTAATTCCTAAAGTGGATAAGGACCCTTCTGACCCAGCTAACTACCGTCCCATTTCTCTTCAGAACTACGATGTTAAGATATTAGCCAAAATACTTGCTGAGAGGATTAAAAAGGTCTGGTTGAAGCTTTTGAGCCCTGAACAGGCAGGATTTGTCTCCGGAAGATCAGCAGCTGACCATCTGAGGACTTTATCGCATATCTCGCAACATACCCGATCGGTTCAGACCATTAGTTTTAGTTTCTTTAGATGCTGAGAAAGCATTTGATCGAGTTGATTGGACCTTTTGTGGACCGTCATGGAAGAAATGGGCTTCCGACCTCCTTTTGAACCTGATTCGGTATTCTATAGATGCCCTCTGCAAAATTTTTGCAATGGGGTATTATCCCTCTTTCAGTCTTTTGCCGGCACTAGGCAGGGCTGCCCTCTCTCCTTTATTATTTAATTTATACTTAGAGCCCTATTGATTAGTCTTAAGTCCTCCCTCGGGTAAGAGGGCTGGATTGCATAATCGGAGTTAGTTCTCTCGCACGAGATGATGTTCTTCTACATCTGTCAGACCCGTAGCATACATTAGACGAAGCCCTCGACATTATCAAACAGTTTAGTTCCTCTCCGGTTATAAATTAAATATTTGAAATGTGAGATCTTTCCCTTAAATCATTATATCTTTAAGAGATGTTTCTTCTTTTGGTATGAGATGGGCTTCAAATCAATTAAATATTTAGGGATCCACTTCTCTAGGATCTGCTACTGCTCAAAAATTGAATTTAATTAAGATTAGAGACTCGATTACTCAAGATTTGCAGTTGGGCATCCTTCCTATTTCTTTGTGGGTAGAATTAACATTATCAAGATGAACATTCTTCCCGGATTTTTACCCACTGAACCTTACCAACCTTTGGCTTCCTCTTCCTTTTCAGCAGCTTCATAGTTTGTTTTCCACTTTCATTGGAGAGGGAAAGGGTCGATGTTCATACGCCTCTCTGTCACGTCCCAAAGATAAAGGAGGCTT
Source organism: Neoceratodus forsteri (assembly GCA_016271365.2). Lineage (NCBI taxonomy): Eukaryota > Metazoa > Chordata > Ceratodontiformes > Ceratodontidae > Neoceratodus > Neoceratodus forsteri. The sequence continues at coordinate 960,329,650 of CM028132.1, read as the reverse complement.
AAGACTTCCGAACTTTCAGTTATATTACTGGGCGGTTCACCTATCCAAGTTGGGTAGGTGGTTCTCTGTGGACCATGGAAGCCCTTCCCCAATTTGGCTTCAGGTAGAATCGGCTTTCCTCTCTGAGCTTAAATTTGATATATTTACTCTCCCTTATCTTACCCCGAAAACCCTCTCACGATTGATCTTGGACGATACGGTGGCAACTTCTCTTAAAGTCTGGGCCCAATGCCTTAGGTCTTTCCGGATCTCTAACCATACGGACTTAGGGCAGCCGATTTCTCTTAACCCAAATATTATTCTAGGGGGTTCTTGGTTGGGAACAACCTGGCTCCCACAACTTAAAGATTCTAGGGTTGAGCATCTGTACAACCAGGCTTCGCTTCTCACATCAAGTGATATTTTAACCAGATTTGATATCCCAAGTCGAGAGATTTTCAAGGTGTTTCAGCTCCGGCATTTGCTGAACAGTAAGTTTGGGCGGTGTTTAAACAATCTGCAGTTCACCCTTTTCTCCAATATTATTCTGCTGGCGTCCCAACCTCCATTTGCAGATATACTCCTACCTCCTGACTTTTAATGCTGGGGGAGGTGAGTAGTCCTCCGGTCTGGATGCATCTTCTTCCCGAGGAAGTACCACTATGGAGATCCTTTTGGCCTAACCTACACAGGTATCACACGCAGGACAGGTTTTGTTTAGTTCAATACAATATTGCTAATAACCTATACTTTACTCCGGTCAAGCTTTTCAACATAAGCTGATTCCTGTCCCAGTGTGTTTCAGGTGCTCTCAAGATGAGGGCACTTTAATTCATATTTTTGGGAATGTATCAAGGTTGCCCTTTGTGGACTTTGATCCGGGAGACCCTAGATCCCTTCTGGGTCTGAGCAGATTTTTCTCCCAGGAATTTGTGTACTGGGTGATTTTTCTCCAATAGACAGTGTAGAGCATGGGTACCATATGGCTCTGATATCTATGGCATCAAAAAGTTGGTTTCTGCACTGGAAGGATCAATTGGTCCTATCTTATGCGGACTGGCTAAAGGAGTTGGTGTCATATCTTCAGTCTGAAAATTTGATTGCCAGTTATAAGAACCGTATGGACTCATTTTATAGAAGATGGGGTAAGCTTCAGTCTCTTTGCTTACCTTAGGATAAGTATGGTGACTAGCCCTGGACCCTCACATTATATAGTGTAATAGCTGTTATCTCAGTATACCGACTTATGGTGATATTAAGTCATGTTTTCCTTAGTATAACTTGGATGGTGAGTCTGAATAGTAGATGGGCTGTTTAATAGGAGTGATATCCAGATGTTAAGAATTGTTAGCTTATAGTTTTAGCGGGTGCACCTTGGGAGGGAGGGGTGGGGGTTTATCTTTGGCACATAGATTGATAGATAGATGTTTTATGTTGTCTTAATCTTGGATGTGCCTTAATGTTTATTATATTGATTAAAGGGAGGGTGGGAGGGTGATTTGGGTTTACCGTTTGTTACCTTAATCATTATGGTTTTTGGTTGTATTATCTTAAACTAATAAACTTAAATTTCAAAAACAACTCTTGATGACCATTCCTCAGAACCACAAACATCAGCTGTCAGGGTGGCCAACTGAAGAAGAAGAAGAAGAAGAATCAGCATTTATATAGCGCTTTTCATACATCCAAAGTGCTTTACAAGCAATGCTAGACTGGTGGTGAAGTGACTGAATGTGTGGTGGTGGCCATATCGCACATCATCACCCACACACAGCCTGGATAATTGTATGAACCGGTTTATGGGAAGGGGAATGTTGGCCAGGACACCGGGAATGTTCCCTACTCTTTGCAAAGAGTGCCCTGGGTTCTTTTACTTCCACCTGGACACCCACCAGGACAACACCAGGATGGGTAGAAGGGACCTCGGTTTAACGTCTCATCTGAAGGACGGCACACCCCAGCAGTACAGCACCCCCCAATACTGCACTCGGATGCCAGCAATTTTTAGGTGAAAGTCTAATCCCGATGTGGGACGAGAACCCACGACCTTCTGGTCCAGAGGTGGACGTGCTACCAACTGAGCCACGCTGACACCTAGAGACAACTGGACAACTGGACCTAGTGACAACTGGAGAGGGAAGGGCTGAGAGTAGAGAGTGAACAGTGCAATGGGAGCTGCTACTGCCAGATATGGCTTTCTTTTCAGTAACAGCCCTGTTCTCAGCTCCACTCTGGTTGGCTGCTTCACGTATTATGACATAAAACATAATAGGGAAATAAAATATTAAATAGAAACATATCAGTCATATTTGGAGCCAACAGTAGGGGTATCAGCAGCAGAAGGAGTGGGTTATTACTTTGGGATAGAGTAGGGAAGGGTTATTCATTCTGTGACAGGGTGGGTAATGAGTATCAGCTGATGAGAGGAGGGATGGGGTATTTGTAGTCAGACAAGGTGGGGATCAGCAGATGGAAAATGGGGTAGGGATATTTGTATTAGGACAGGATGGGCATCGGTAGATGTGAGGAGGGTTTAGTTGTATTCATATTGGGTCGGGTGGACATCAGCAGTTGGTAGGATGGGTAGGTGTATTCATAGTAGCAGGGTTAAGCACAGAAACATGTTGCCACCCTCTTGTTAACCCCCCTGCTCCCGCTCCCCGTGCTCCTTCTCCTTTGTAGAACTCCGTTTCAACACCAACAAGATGAACAGGTACTCCAGGCACACGTAAAGAAAATAAATAACCTAAAGAGAGAATTTTATGCAAGTTTACAGGCTGTAACCCTGTAAACCTGCATAAAATTCTGTCTTTTGATCGTTTCTTTTCTTTACGTGGGCCTGGATTACCTGTTCATCTTGTTCACTGGTGGTGTGCGGTGTTGAAATGGAGTTCTACAAAGGAGGCAGTGATGAAGAATACTGATGAGGCCTCCCCCCACCGTTACACCCCACCTTCAACCCTGGAGCAAGTACTAAAAGCCAAAGCACCAGGCCACCAGTTCTGGGAATTCGGTAATTGGAAAACTTCTGCTTCTACACCAGGCTGTCCCCACTATTGGAGGGCCATTTTCTGGCTGAGTTCATCCCCTTGAAGAATGAAATCAAAATGAGGAACTTATGCAGGAGTTTAAAGCACTTCGATCTTCTCTGGGGGAGCTCCAGGCAGCAAACAGCGAAAGACAAGGGTCTGCTTAATCTCCGTGCAGCACTGGAAAGACCACATTGATGCTGAGTTTGATCTCCGCCGGAAGAACAGTGTGGGTCAGAGGTGGTGCCACCACAATAAATCTAATAATCCTTGCCCAGAATCCTTGGTCTCCCCAAGAAAGCAGAGCACTCCGAGTGGTGCCTGCCATCTCTTTGAAAAGTGCGAGCTAGGACCCTCACTTTTGAATGCCGCAGGTACATCATTTATTATTATGGCTGGTGCCACCACAGGGGTTCTGACACCCCACAAGACCTTTCTGCTCAGATTGCTGAATTTCTTGGAATGTTAGCAGCAGCGCATCTCATGTGACCCCCTCCTTTGCTGGTCTTCAGCATGTGCACCCCTGCTAACAGGTGGTTATAATCACACAGTCAAGTCAACTCAGAGCGAAAGAAAAAAACTTTTAAAGTGGTGCGCCACCACAAAGTGAATAATAATAAATAAATAAATAAATACTTCAGAGATGATAATTGCACCCCTCGGAGACTTGCCTCCAGTGCAGGGGCACCACCCGACCCACCCTTCCTATGATACTGTTGGCTGACTCCTCCTTCTGCAATGCACACAACCTTTCTCAACCCTCATTGAACAATATAAATCAATATAGTTCCCAAATTATGATACACTTTATTAATCCAATATAATATTAGGATATTACTTCTAAAATGTCATTCCAGCATAGTATGTTTCAGCAAAGCAAAATGTTTTACAAAATAACAATGCTCCCTTAGCTTGTTTCAACAGGACAAAATGTTTTACAATATAGCAATGCTCCATTATTGTAACGTTTCAGAACTAAGTTCCTTCATCAGACATGGAGCTTGTATTTCTGTGAAAAAAATGAAAAAAGAAAACAGAGCTAATGAATATATAATTTGCCATCCAAAAATATTAATAATGCAATCATAATAGGTGGAACAAACCTATTGATACATAAAAATCTCTCTCAAATGGTGATGTTAATGTTGGCTTATCGCTTAATTGGGAGCGCTAGGGCCCACTTCAAATTTCAAACAATTCCACTTGTCTTTATTCTGTAATTCAGAGAGAAATAACAAATTCTCAATAAATATAAACTTATTTATAAATTAATAATATTCATACGTTGAAAGGTGCTTACTATTAGAATTATCCTTTATCGAAAGCGCTTGTCAAATGAGACTTGCGAAGAGCTAGATTAGCTCTATAGATAAAGATTTAATATTTTACAGCATTCCTTTTTATATCCTACACCAAATTCAAAAATAGTATGGTCATTAAATTAAAAAGTTACCTCAAAAGAAGTATATTCTCAACAAATGAAATCCAAATGTGAGGTCTCCTCTCATATATACACGACTTACTGAAATCAAATTGAAGGTCTTTTATTATAATAATATTCTAAATGTTTACACAATTTTTATTAAATGAGTAGTTCTCAAAGGTCCTTACCAATTGAATTGCATTCTTTTTATAAACTCCAAGCGCTCACGAGAAGGAGATATTTTAACAAGGAGCCGAATTGAAAGCTGCCGCCATTAAACAGAATGCCGTATTTTACCTTGCACCACACTATCTACCTTTTCAGGTGCTCACTGAAGAAGAAAGGGGTCCGGACCCCGCAGGTATACACGTTAACGTGTGTACATCACTCTGTGACGTTTTCCTGAGAGGTTTGGTCATGTATATGAAAACTCCATTGATTAATGGGGCTTCCCCTTTGTAAAATATTAAACCTGGTACATTTTATTCACTGGTTCATTTAGAAGAACCAAACACTAAAGGCCAACACAACATGATATTTAACTAATGTTAAAATTATAATAAGAGAATACAAGGATTACTCATAGTGCAGACAGTATTAAAAAAACAAATATCTGTTAATCATAAACAGTCCAGTTCAGTGTTTCATTCAGTCCATATCTTGGCAAATGTGTTTTCAGGTTAAAAATCCACCATGCTTCCCGCTTGAAAAGAATTCTTTCTCTGTCTCCACCTCGTTGTAATACAGGTACTTTTTCAATACCAAAAAACTTTAAACTTGATACTTGATGTTGTCTCTCTGTAAAGTGCCTTGCTAGTGGAGAACGTAAATCTTGCCTTCGAATAGTACTTTTATGTTCTGAGATCCTTATTTTTAGTGATCTAGTAGTTTCACCAACATAATACAGAGAACATGGACAAACTATGCAATAAATTACATATTCTGTATTACAAGTGATAACATCCTTAATAAGATAAATATGATCATCCCACGTGCTCTTAACACTTTTGGTTTTTATACCATTATTGCAATGAACACAGTTTCCACAAGGGAAACAACCTTTTATATCACTTTTCAACCAACCCATCCCTTCATTCTGTTGTTTCCAATGTTGTGTTTTTATGATTTTATTATGTATTGTTGTTGTTCTCCAAGCTGTCACCCCGGGTTTTTGTTCAAAGATCTTTAGTCCAGTTTCAGAGCTCTGTAAGATCTTCCAGTTAGATAAAATAATGTTTTATTTTTCCAAAATGTTCTGAAAACTTAGTTGACATATTAATTTTTCAGTGGTGGGACTCAAACCTCATACCTTCTCTAGTAATAAATGGCTTTGTTCTTCTTTAGATTCTACCCTTATTCTGGCTTGATCTAAAGTATCTTTGGAATAACCTCTGTTAGTAAATCTTTCAATTAGATCATTTAAATTCTTTTCATAACTGTCCTAATTTCTTGTATTGCATTTGACCCTTAACATTTGACTATATGGAATATTTTGTTTTAGGTTTTTAGGGTGGAAACTTTTTAAATGTAAAATAGTATTCTTAGTTATTTCTTTTCTATATAAATCAGTATGACATTTTCCATTTATTTTTATGATTTTTAAATCCAAATAGGCAATTTCATTGAAATCATGATTTAGAGTAAATTTTAAATTATTACATTCTTCCAAATATTGTTTAAATTGATAAATATTTTCTACTGTTCCATCCCAAATAACCAATATGTCATCAATAAAATGCTTATATAAAACAATATTGGGTGTATAAAGGGTTTGCATGTGACTCAATATGTTGTTTTGAAATATGCCATATACAGATTGGCATATGTAGGAGCCACTATTGCACCATTGCTGTTCTAACCTTCTGTAGATATTTCTGGTCCTCAAATTGAAAATAGTTATTCTCTAACATCAATCTGGTCAATTGCAATAGAAATTCTTATCTGGTGTATTTTCATTTCTGTTTGACAAAAATAATCTAATGCTTGTAGGCCTTCTACATGAGGAATACTAGTGTAGAGATTTTTACATCCAAAGTGACCAAAAGGCAATCATCAAACATAGTATCTGTTTTATTCAATTCTTCTAGTATTTGAATACAATGTTTGGTATCCTTTAAATGGGACATCACAACAATAGCAGCTCCAGTACAAGTTGTACAAGTGTAAAAACCAGAAATGCAATCAAAAGAACACAGCACTAACACTTCTTTAGAAATATAACTGTATTAAACTCCATATAGATGAAAGCGATGATAAATACAGTGGCGCCATGCAAGGTAACAACAGCTCCCAGACAAAAGAACAGCCCGACCAGTTTCCGTAAAAACGCCTCCTCAGGGACTGATTTGGTAATTACAAAAAAACCTTTAAATAAGAAATGCAATTTAAAGTGACAGTGCAACAAAAAAGTTAATTTGTGATAAACCATATTAACACCAGTAACACCAAAACCAAGTTCACAATAGTATTTATACAATGATAAAAAATAATGAATTTATTTTACCAATATTCATACTATAAATCAAGAATACTAAATTAGCAAGTGATTCTTAAAATGGGGTACTACTAAGAACAAAACACAAAAAAGAGATTGATTTTAATACAAATGCTAATACCAATGCTGAAAGTAGCTTTATTCGACATCAGATTCATCTGAAGACCCTCTGGAAAATTGACGTGATAAACAACAGCCAACCGCACCGCTCGGAGCGACTAGTAAGGTTCGAGGTGGATCAAAGACCCGGCAGGTGGGCGAAGGACATACAGAATAAAAGTCTCCAGAGGCAAACGGCATCCAGTTATGATGCAAAAACTCCACAGAAATTCAGAGGAGGCCGATACACTGAATGTTATAAATTTGTCTGATGTTTACTTACTAATAACCAGGTTTCTGTGTTGGAGAAAGGATTGAAATTTATACCTTCGTGTAGTACTTCTAAGTTTAATATCTTTCTGGATGTTAAAGGTTCCTCTGAAATTGAGTATTAAATCTTTCTTCAATAGACATCATAGTGAACACCTGGTTGACCAATTGCAAACATTTTGTCCTGTTGAAACAAGCTAAGGGTGCATTGTTATTTTGTAAAACATTTTGTTTTGCTAAAACATACTCTGCTGGAATGACATTTTAGAAGTAATATCCTAATATTATATTGGATTAATAAAGTGTATGATAATTTGGGAACTATATTGATTTATATTGTTCAATGAGGGTTGAGAGTGGTTGTGTGCGTTGATGTATTGATTCTCCTATCTTCATCTCCCCTCTTAAAAGTGTAAAAGGAACCTTGGGAAACTCAGAAATATTCACGTATGACTCCTCCTTCTGCACATAATTCCCCCCCATCTGTCCCTGTTCCTCTCCTGCCTGACTTGTCCTCCAGCACACAGTTCCCCTCATCTGTTCCTGTTGCCTTTCCCCATCAGTATTCTCCACTGCCACATCTGCTATGCCCCTGACATCTTCTCTATCTCCCCTGCTTTTCTCCATCCATCCCTCTTCTACTGTCCTTCCAGCTGTGCCTCTCCCATTTCACTTCTGTCACCTCACCCTTAGACTGGCTACCATCCTTGTGCACTTCCTTCCCTTTCTTCTTTTTGCTCTCTCTAGGTATCCCACCCCCTCCGGCCCACCAATGTTGCAAGCACGCAAACCTATTTCCTGTCCCCTCTGCATTGCTTTGCCTTGGTTCCTCCTTCCTGACTTAAGCCTTCCCTCCAGTGCCAGGTCCTTTGTTCATTTCACTCCCACGCCCCCTCCCAACCCCCTCACTCGATCCAATATACCTCCCCTGTTGTGTCCTCGTGATACTCACTTAGGTAGGCCCTTCTGCCCTGGAGTCTCTTCTCCCCCCATCCTCTCCAACTCCCTCCCACACCACCTCACTTCCTCCTCGAGCCTCCTCAGCCTGTGAAAGACTGGACACCCTCCTAACTTCCACAATATGTTCATCCAAACCACTGCCCCACACCCATTGTAGCTCACTGTTCTACCCATGTTAAACAGGACTGTCTAGAAAATATTGTTCTAACTAGAAAATTACAGTCCTAACTTAGGTTATCTACCAGCCCAGACCCTAACTACGTACTACCAGCTGTACACTGCAAAGAAGCATAAAACAGTACTCTCTATAGCTCTTTTACCCACTGCAGATTGAGAAGTGCACTTTTGTTCTTAGGCTGAAGACTGTTCCAGCAGAGAATCTTATGATGAGAGAGAGAAGTGTGCTAGGGATTAACTAATTATTACCATGGTAACTCATACACCTGCCACAATATAATAGTATTTACCTTTGAACTTATATCAGTGTATCATATGTGAGCCTTTGAAAACCTAGAATATTAGAAGCCTGAGAAATTATAATTCTTAGTGCAAATGGAGAAAACTCCTTCCTGGTGGAGAATTTCTGCCCAATCTCTATCCAGTCCCACCTAAGCTAACTTCTGAACAAAATTGTATGTGTGGTGGACGAGCTGTGGTGGTTCATGCCCCTATGGTTTAGGGTGATGCCAGATGAATCTGGAAGGAGAGGCTGGAGGTGTACTGAACAGCCAAGATGCGAGGTTCATTAGCAATAATTGGAGCACACAGAAAATACTTAGCATTCACTACCACTATTACACAAGAGAAAGAATGAACAAGATTACTGGGACCACAAACCAGCTCCACTAATGTCACAAAAGTCCAGGTGATTCAAGTCCTAAGTACATAGCAATCCGATGTACCAAGCTTGGATTTCTAGTATTTTGGTTGACTGACCACTGGGTGTGAATCCCAGGAAGCACTTCCTATACAGGCCATAAAATGGGGCATCCCCCAGTGAACCAGACACAGAGGAAAGCATTGTAGGCCTCCTGGCCCTAGGAAGAAGGTGACTCCTGGTGTCACTGAGGGCAACTTCAAAGTGAAGCACCTGGTTGAGGATGGATGTTGAAGCCTGGTTGTGGGAGAAGAGAACCTCTATCTTGAGTCATCAGCTGTGGTGACCTCGGGCAGAAGGGCAGATGATATCCAGTCAAGAGAAGGATGCTGGGTGAGATGATCCACTGGATGACCTCTGGGTAGGTCCCTGGAACCCTACCACCTCACCACTGCAGCTTCAGAATCTGGCAATCTTCAGGTGACCTCTTGCTGAGCCACTGGAACATGAGCCACCTATGGGACGGTACAATCACGAGCGTGACAACCCTCGGTGTGCCTCTTGTGTGGGCCACTGGTACTTATGCCACCTCGGGAATGAGGCACAGAGCCTGAAAATCCTTGGTGAGGCCTTGGTATAGGCCACCAGTACTATTGCCACCTTGGGACAAGCGTCTATGTGGGAGACTGGGCAAGGTGACTCTGAGTTCTGCAGACAACTGAAGTCCCTCAAGCTAGTGCCAGGGTGGCTCTAATCAGACTCACTTTGGTGGGCCCTAGATAACAGCTGGCTACCACTTATGACCAGCAACTCAAACCTGGGGCATCGTGGTGAAGACTTGGAGTTGATGAAGGTTGTTGGAGGGTGGGTGCTGGTGATGCTGGGCTTTCTGGGGACCTCCTGGGTTGAAAAAGCACTGGAGGAACCCTTGATGTGTGTGCAGGAACCCTGGAGAGGAACAAAATAAAAAATCTGAAGGAAATCCTTCTTTTATGACCGAGGGCCGAGCGGCCTCTACCCTGACTCACTTTGGAGGGACCCTCACTATCAACTGACTCTCACTACGACCGCCCAAATGACTTCAGAGGAAGAAGCAACTTGATGAAGTCCACTTGGATCTGGCAATGGGTGAGACACCCTTGGAACTAGAATGCTGGAGTGGAGCAGATGTCTTACTCCCCTATGGTTCTACAGATGGAGATAGCACAGCAAAAACAGTTGCCTTTGGGTTCTGTTAACATTCCTTTCGTGACCAGGACAGATACACTGTGGGGTTCATGGAGCAAAGCTAGGCAGCTTGGAGCTAGGAAATTGCAGCAATCAATGCCTTTAGAGCAGTGCAGTAGCATAAGACAATTGAGTAAATAAGGCAATGCAGTCATGATAAACCAGCAATAAGGTAGCTCAGGCACTTAAAGCTCTTCAATTGAATACAACAGTGGAGGATGATCATCATCATCTCTGGGTGCCTGCTGAATGTTGAGGAGGCCCATGTCCCTTTGTCCCAGCAATGGGCTGCCCATGTACTATATTTGGATAAGGGACTAAGCTTCAAGCTTTCCCTCAGAAAAGCAACTCAGAACTATTATGGTTCAGATTACCATGGGACTCTGAGAGAAGAATGCACTAAGGCTCTGCCTTGCCTCTAGTAATCAATCCCTTACAGCTAAACAATTGGAAATTATGCATGAAAACTTCCCTCCTCACCAATAATACTTTGAGCTGGCTTTACCTAGCAATTCTCTGGCTCTGGGCTGAGAGATTGAGTTCCCAAGTCTCTCTGTTTGGAGTACAGACTGCGTGGTTAGATTAGCAGATATTCCTCCAAGAGTGGAGTTCACAAACATCTTTATGTTTTGGTCTGAAAATTATTTGGTTTCAACCCTCCTAGCTTCTGCCTTCTTGATTCTTTCACTTTCTCTCTCTAATTGGACAAAGTAAGCAGCTTCCCTCCCCCTTGACTTGGGGACTAGCTGAACAACAATCCTTCCCTGGCTGGAGCAGGTCTAGCTATGGCTAATTATTAAAGGAAATGCTGACCAACAAGCCTACTCACCCCGGGAGTTCAACAAGGATTTCTGTACCCTGGGGAATGCACAACCACAAAGGAGTGATAAAGCCTCTTCTGCTGGAGACTGCTGCATAAAAGATTCACTGCGTCTGTATCCCAGCCAAATAGACTGACTTGCCACACTGGAGGGCCCAACTAGATGGCACATTTCTGCAGAAACTGACTGAGGCTGCCACTGGAGATCTTCTGGAAGGGAGTTACACTGAAGGGGGCCCAGGGATTCGCTTCAACTGCCTACCAGGGAAGCCAACATCCATTGCCCAGTCCTTCACCCTCCTTGATCAAACTCTTTCTGCTCTCTACAGGCTATGCAGAGTCTCCTCTAGGCTGGGGCAGTCCTAGCTACCTGCCAGGGGATTGGCTCTTTTGTCCAGGGGTCAGCCTCCTGAGGCTGGGTCAGTGGCCTGGGGGGGGGGAGTCTCCAGGTTTGAATCTACACTTGCCACAGGAATTGGCTGAGAGGGCTCAGCTTGGCTTCCTTCTCCCTGCTGGAACAGGAATGTGGCCCAACTGGTTTGGCCTTGGCTGACTAGGTGTCAGTCTTGGGAAGAGGAAGGAAGGAAGAACAAAGGAAGAAAAAAATGTTTTGTTTTAAACTGCAGATTTAAGCTGCTGGGACTGTCTGCTGAGAGAGGGCCTGTTCTGTGCTTCAGAGGATCCCCAAACATTTCAAGGATAACCCAATTTCACTATTTTTTGTGGTGCCCCCAATCCTCCTGGAGCACTACATACATCCCAAGTCCATACCCATGTGATCAAATGTGATCTCACTCGAGCAACATGGTTTCAGAAAGGGACAAAGTACAGGCACTTCCTTATTTAAATTCACTGATCATACCCTCAGGGCAATGGATACCGCTGCTTCTCTGGTGCCATATTCATTGATCTGACAAAAGCTTTTCACCTCATTGAGTATGATGGCATCATATCAAAACAGCTAAATCTTGGGTTGTCCACAGAAGTTTCCTCCTAGATTAGAAGCTACATCCTGGTAGATCCTAACATATTCATTAGAAAACTCTCTCTGGTCCTTACCAATAATAATGAGGTCCTCCAGTTATTGACTTTGGGCCCACTTCTGTTGCTCTGATGTGTTAATAACCTTCCTAGAGCTTGCCAGCTTAAAGTAGTGATTTGCTGTTTAAATGACCTGATAATTTAGCATAGCTCCAGGTTTCTGATGAATATCTTGCAAATTCTGAATAGTAGCTGTTACTTTGGAACCAATGTTCAACAAAAGAATGGGCTAGAAAACCAAATCAGTACTGTTTGGCTCCAAAACCCAGACTTTGTGATTAACAAACCCTCTTGCATGCAATCGATCCAAAAGGCTCCCTATTGGAGCATGTATCCAGTTTTAAATTTCTTGGTGCTATGTTTCAGCCCTCACTAACCTACTCTGACCACATTGGTACCCTGTTTAGGAGCATAAACCCCAAACTGGGCATTGCACACAGGCTAAAACAGTTTTTCTCTCCTGAAGTCTGCTTTGCCATTGCCAGGTATACCCTGCTACCCCTGCTAGACTAGGTCTCTCATATTTGTTTTTCACAGGCCACTGCACATGATATCTCCCAACTACAGTATCCAGTGTTTCTGCTGGTTTACATAGAAATGTAGATACTGTTGGCAGATAAACCCCTTGCAGGTTATTCAGTCAGCCCAAAACCAGCCTAGTAGTGGGAAATGGCCCTGATGGTCGTTTTTGCCTTAATGGATCCTGGGGTTGGGGTGGAGGGTTGCTTGGGCTTTATTGGGTAATTTTTGGGTTTACTTTATTGTTCCTTTTCAGAATTCGCCACTGCAACTTATACCGGACTCTTAGCCAACTCTCTTTTCAAGCCCACAGAGGCTATACCCTCATCTGCCTAATAGATAAATCATTGCACAGCTCTGGGCTCTGCACCTTATCAGGGTTACTTAGTCCAAAAACTAGCCCCTATGCTCTACACTCTACAGACCACTTACTCCTTGTAGTTCCCCTCATGCCAACATAAACGTGGGCAAGATGGCCTTTTCAAGTGCTGCACCTTCCCTCCAGAATTCCATCCCCCGTGACCTAAGCTTTGCCCGCTTGCATTCTCTGCTTAAGGCTCATCTTACAGATCACCTATTGCCTAGATACATCTGCATTTGTACTTCATGTTAATTGTTATGTTGCTCTATTTAGTGGTGTCAGTGGCTCAGCAGGTTGTGCACTTTCCTCTGATGCCAGAAGATTGGAAGGTTGTGGGTTCTAGCCCCACACCAGGAACTTGGAGTAAATCCCAATACTGACACTGTAGTGCAGCATGAGAGGGATGCTGTACTCTTGAGGTGTTTTTATAGAGCTGTTTGCTCTTTGTGGCCACCTACACCTGTCATTGGGCCCCCAACCATCCCCACCCTCTCTGCATCTGCCCTCCATCATGCTGATGGGGATCCGCATGAGCAGAGCCCGAGAATGGAGGGGCCATCACATACAGCCACATGGAGACATGGTGTTTGCCTGGTTTCTCCCTGCCTTCCCAGAGCAATGGTTGACTCAGCAGCGCACATGCATGGAGGCATTCGCACACTCCCAGAGCAGTGCTCCTTCACCCCCATCAGTTCTCTCAACTCTGCTCTGACACCCGCCTCCACCAGGTGTCAGCTGAGAACAAGAAACTGTGCCTCCCCAATCCAAGAGATGAGAGCAGCCCAGCAGCCACTGCAATAATCTCCCAGCCCTCCCCCAGCCAACCTCCAGTGGCCCAAGCTTGCTCCCGAACTTGAGTCGCCAGCATGGCGTGAGGTGGCGCCCAGCGCCAACCCTCAGCACCACTGGGGTGAGGTGCTGTCTTTTGATGAGATGTTAAACTGAGGTCCTGTCTGGTTGTTCCGTGGTTGTTCAGTTGAATGTTAAAGATCCCATGGCACTTCTTGAAAAGAGTAGGAGAATTTCATTAGAGCAAAAATATCAAACAATATATAACAGGTGGGTAAATCAAGAAGAATGAAACAAAAACGACAGGTACTCTACCTAAATGCATGGTGATAACCCAACCACAGTTTGTGAAATAGAGTTACAGAAAATTAAGACTGATCTTTTAGATGCAGTAGTAAAAAATTTTTTTTCTTCCATAGAAAAATGTACTTATAGTTTTGCAGTTCTGGTACATTGAATTGGAATTTCTACTGCTGCAGTTGAGTGCAGTTGCCCAATTTATTTGTCAAACTGCTACAAACAAAGCTTGTCATTGGATTAGGCACTGACATTAAGAAGATGTAAACATTAATAGACACTAACAGTCATTGCTGACAGTCACCTATGTCTCCCAGTCACTCAACTCCTGTCCAAAATACTTCTCCTTTGTTCTCTCCTACACATTGACATTTTAGATGCAGTTATCAGCCCCCCTATTTCAGACTCCCTGGCAGTGCCCACCCACTAAACATTGCAGAAACCTCCCTCCAAGCTCCCACCCACCAATAATGATTCAGGATTGGATGACACAGTCTAACATGATTATGTGGTTGCTGCCCCTTGGCTTAGTGCAATTTTTAACTGGCTACACTACACACCTCCTGCCCAAACTTAATGTTGGCACTAGTGGTGGTGCCATCTGTGTGGCAAGTAATTGCTATTTTGTGTCTTGACCCGGCATATAAGTGATTATTTCTTCACCTACACCCTCCTGCCCACAACTTTTCCCTGCTACTCTCCTGCACAAAGTCTTCTTAAACATTTTGATACTTATATTCTAATCCTGTGCCTAGTTCCTCCATCGTTCTGTCTCTGGGTCAGTGCCAGTCACTCAGATTGTCTCTAAAACTAAAAAAATAAGAAAGACAATTAAGACATTTTAAAATAATTTTCTGCGTAGTCTTATGGCCTTAAATTTCTTAAGTACTAGATAAGGGTCATAGTCTTCAAGTTTAGCTCCTTTTGGGCAATCCGCATGAGTTTGCTCACAGTGTCTGCCTTTAGGAACATCTACCTTTGTTTTATTTTGTTTTATACAGAAAACCCTCTTTCACATGCCACTGATGTAACAGGTGACACAAGTAAAATCTTGGCCATTGTGACAAAATCTGGGAAAACATCTGAATAGTTCTCAATTAAGCCTTGGCAGACACTACTGAGCAAAATCTGTCCTTTTTAGATTTCAGAACAAGTTTGAATTGTCTGTAATCTTTCTCAGCCCTGTCTAGGTCAATAAGTGCTGGCAGTGTTTCCTCTTTGAAGGCTGTTTCTTGGAAATAAGTGCAAACATCCTTGAGTTCCTGCAGTCCATGGTCCATTCTGTTGAGTCATCTGGGAGACACTTTGGATTTAGAAGAACATATAAGTTATGCAGCAGCTGCATTGAAGTTGTCTCAAATCTTGTGTGAATGCTTTCAATGAGTTGTGTCGGATATCCCTGAGATGCTGTCTGGAACTGCATTTGCAGTGATGGCTAGTCATTCACTTTTGATCCTGCCACATGCCAGGACGTTGGTCGAAGTACCTGAAATGTGTTCTGTAGCTCTACTCCATTCTGCTCTTTAAACTGCTGCAGTCTAGTAACTGTGGCTTCTATCATGCTGCTGGCCACCAAATGTCAACACTTTCCCATTGCATGACTAAGGACAGTTTATTCACCACATCTAAGACATCAATGAAAAAGAAGTGCATAAGATAAAGCAGACTAATTTCAGTTTTGTGTGAAGGCCCTTTGCTTCTGCCGCACCTTTTGCTGCATCATGCTCTAGGGCTTGTAAAAGTGCAAGGTATGATCTATGAATTGTTTGAACTGCAGTATGCAGTGATGGCCACTAAAAACTTGCAGGTACTTTTAGGGACAGATATCTGATATTTTCATCATAGAATGTTTCCTGGATGAAATGCAAGCATTGTATCATAGTGCAGAGTTGCTGTAGTATCTGTACACATTTTTGATGATTATTTGATATTCATCGAATACAGGGTTGTCCCGACATATTTGACCTGCTGCCAGTGCCAGTCTGTGGGCAACACAATGACTCTGAATCAGCCTTGGGTTAACTTGTTGTCTTAATTTTGCACCCACCCCATTGTGCATTCCAGTCATGACGCTGGCACCGTCACTTGCTAATGTGGTGATCTTGATAGGGTCAACTTCATTAGCAGAACACACACTTAACAGTTCTGCCACAATTGTGTCTGCCCTCCCACCAGGTATTGCAGTACAGTCAGTGAAATGAATTTTGGTCTGTGCTTTGTGTACGCACTTCACATAAATGTTCAGTTTTTTGTGAATGGTTACATCAGTGGTTTCATCCACTATTACCCAAGGAACTGAGAATCTGCTAAGTGAGCTTTGATTTCTTCCTATAGGACTTCATTTATGGAGTCCAGCATGTCGTATCTTGCATCCCAACCAGAGTAGATTGTGCCACTTTCTTGCAAGGCTGGACAGCTGTTTCGCTTCTGTGGATTGACAAACACACCAACATTAGTGTCAATCCTCAAGCAACAGCTGCCACGACCCTATGCCCCGGCCCAAAAGATTCCATTCCTCACCTGCAGAGTTATCAGTGTTTCAAACTGGTTGAGTGATTGCCCTTGTTTGGTAAGGTAGTACATTGTCATTAACTGAACAACTTTACTGTCATCCTTTGCCTCAGGACCCGAGATCTGCTTCTCAAATGCCACTGGCAGGGATTGTTTTTCTGCTGTTTTCTTTCCAGTGTGCTCCAGCAAATGTTCTTGGTTTCTTTCATGTCTGTAGAAAGCAGACACTTGCTGATTGGTTGTGCCAGTTGTGGCAAATGGATTGTTTTTGTCACCTTTTTTACACCAACTGTACTTCCCAACAATATTCCCCTCTACTTCCTCCTTTATAAGCCCTGGAAATAACTTTGCCCAGCTGTCCCTCCACAACCTTAATTTCTTGCTTCTTTCAGCAGATGCAGTCTGTTCGGACTGATCATTTTCAATTTCAGATTTCACAATGTCAACTGTCTCCTGAGATGTGCTTAAGTCACACTCAGAGGATGATATTGTTTCAGGGTTTTAAATAATTGATTAGCAGTTTTTTTCCTGGGACAATACTAACTGTACAGAAAATATTTATATAGGTTTTCTAAAAGTATTATGTTTGTTAAACACAATGAGGCAAGTGCTATGCATTCTTACAATGTTTTAGCACTTTTATGAGCAAAACGCTGATCAATTTTTAGAGTTAAATAAAACCCTGTGTTTGTTCCTTGTCCTTGGGTGTGGAGGATTCTCCTCCACCAAAATAATCAGTAAGGCTTCGTTGAGACATGCTGCTCATGAGGCTTCCCACCAGCTTCTTCACTCTTCCTCCACCACCACTCCTGACTTGGCCCTGCACAAAAGAAAGACACAGTGAACCCTAAGCTCACTAAACTGTCGCCAGAAAGAGTCGCAATGCCCTAAACTGCCTAAAATAATTGTAAATTTAAAAAAAAGTACCCTTTTGTGTTAAGTTTAACACTGGTGCCTCCAGGGAATGTGTGCAGCCTACACCCACACGCCTCCTTCGTCTACTTGAGTGACTGGGCGTTCTGTCCAACCGCGCATTTGTTTTTAAACAAATTAACACTTTTTCCTTTCTCTGCCCTCTCTTTCTCTCTCTCTCTCTCTCTCTCTCTCTCTCTCTCTCGTGCCACGTTTTCTCCATTGATGGCAAAATGGCTTGGGAGCCTGTCACTGAGTGCTCCTCCAGCTCTCTCCCCTGGCAGAACCAAGGCACAGGCAGCTTGAAGGAGGAACTGATCACACCTCCCCTCATGAATACTGCTGCTGGCACTGTCTTCCTCCTCATTCTCCCCCCCACCTCACCTGGTGGTGTGTGCCACTCTCTGGGGTGGTGAAATCACCAGGCAGCAAAGGGGAGGGGAGGGAAGGGGGGGAATTAACCAATTGCTCATTTTGCACATGTGCAGTACATGGCCTGCTCAGGACTCCTGGGGCCTGTACTGCGGAGAGTCTCAGGGACTCTCTGGGCTGGCGGGTGAGCATCCCAAAGCACAAAATGTGCATAAAGGACATGGGTGCCCGCGTCCCCAAGAGCCCTGCATTCTGTTGTAGTACAGGGAGTCTGGCAGTATTAAATAAGTCAGACATCTTGTGGGGGGCAGACTAGAAGGAGTAGCAAAAGGATGGAGGGAAGGAAAGGATCCTGGGATTGAAAACTGGTATCAGAGGTTGATGATGTAGCAGCAGAAGTAGACATCTGAGAACTGGAGGGGGCAATAACAGGAGGGCCAGACACCCACAAGGCAGAGGGCAAAACTGAACTTGATGCACCTGGTGTCTCAGAAGGAGCTGCGGGGGTAGCATGAAGATCAATGGGCACAGGAATCCAAGAAACCCTGTCCTCATCCCTCATCCAGCCTGCTGCAAGCAGGGATGCTTTGGCTGACAGCTTTCATAGGGTTTTATGTGTCAAAACCTACCCCAGATCACCCGTAGGAGAGGAGGAATGGGCGAGGGTCTGTAAAGGTGGAAAGTCATTCATGGCCATCTGAAAGAAGCAGTGAGAAGTAACTTGCAAGAGCTGGAGCTCAGTATCACCAGGAATGGCACTTATCGAGGGCTGGGAAGAGCAAACTTGCAGCAGTAATACAGCAGTAGGAGACGACATATCAGTAGCTGTCACCTTGGGTTGGGGAGTCCCAGAGCCCAATGCAATGGGGGAAGTAATGTCAATTGGAATTGGAGATGCAGTCACAGCAACTTGAGGAGGGGTGAAGAAAATATGAGTGGGGGTGAGGGCCCACGGGAGAGTCACTAAAAGAACCTTTGGAACATCTTCGGGGAAAAAAATAGAAGCAGACGTCAATAGTTTTCTCTGCTTGTAAAACCAATCTGCTTCAGCTAACATCTCCAACAAATGATGTTTTTGACATCTAAATCTCTCTGTAGTTGTTCCTCGGCAATATGAATTGTCTCGACTGGTGGAGATGGTGTATCAGGAGGCAGGATGCTCACATCAAGCTCAGAGAAGGTAAAGGAATCTGGTGGTAGTCCAGCAGAAATGAAAGTAATATCCATTGTATCCACAGAACTGGCCCTGGTTGTACAGAAACAGGGGAGGAGACCCACTTCATTGGTCTCAGGTGGAGCTCACGTTCAGGTTCCGACCAAGTGGCCATCATGGCAGGACTCCAGATAGCCTAGGGACCCCTACAGGAGAGGAGGGAAATTTTTTGTCAAAATTAAAGAAATTCATAAACAATACATACATAAGACACACTTTCTTGTCTAAAATCAAAATAAACAATTGGAATCACATTTAAGTACCACCATAGTATTATTTCCAATTCATTTAAGTGTAATATTTTTGATTAGATAATGTTAGCACAGGAATTCTTATCTGTGTCCAGTTTATTCCTTTCCAGCATCCTCCAAGTAGCTTTATTCACATCCATTATGTGCAGAAAAACCTTTAAAAGAAGTGATTTTAAAAAATTATAATTTTAGAAAACAATCTTTATGCTATACATAGCAAGGGAACATTCAAAAATGGCCCCCCAGCATCTAATTTTATACATGTAGGCAATACAATGTCTGTTTCAAAATTCTTATATTTCTCTCCCCTTTTCAGTTCAGATAAAATTAGTTCCAACTTAAGTCTTAAGGAAAGAAATACACCTTTACAGGAGAAATCTAGATTTAGTAGTAGCCATATTGGCCCTTGCAAGAATAGATCCAGAAGCAAATGATTTGATACCTTTTAATGGACCAACATAGATGTAACAACAAGAACAAAGTGCTCTAGCTTTTAGACAAACCAGTCCTTCTTCAGAAGCTAATGGCAGTTGTTTAGAAAATACAATACTTATAACAGCTAGATCATGCAGCAAAAAACAGAAAAAAATTCCCATTGGTTTAAAATACTAATTTAAAAAATGAATGTTATCATATACTGTGACATATATATATTTTTTTTAACTCTGTACATATTGGGGTGCGTGATCTCATTTGCATGGGGTTCCTGGACAGATCTTTTTACATTAGGCTAATATTGTAGTAATTTATGGAAATGTAGGTATGTTAGACCTCTGGTATTACACACATACTTTATATTTACTTCTAGTTACCAAATCCTGGGGAGGGTGGCAGTTTTATTTCATTGTAGTCCTATCCAGAATCCTTGGAAATGTTACTATGCAGATAGTAGTATGGTTAAATAGTGTCACATTTTTGCTCTGTAGGTATTAGGATACATGAGCCCTTTTACTTAGGATTTCAAGACAAGTTGAATTTCTTTGGGGAACAATTGCAGTGACTGATGTGAATAAAGGTTCACTAGGAGAGTGTGTGTGTGTGTCTGTGGGGGAGGGGAGGGGAGAGGGAGAGGGAGAAGGAGAAAAACTTCTCCTTAAAGCTAAGTTTCTCTCCCCACCACATTATGGTGATGTGGGGGAGGGGTAGGGTGTATTGTTTGTATGAAGAGGAGGAAAGAAATTTAAATTTTTATCTCTTTTTCAGATTCCTTAGACACTTGTGGAACATCAAGTTGTTACATTCTCAGTGTATATTGACATCAGTACATATCAGGCTACATGGTCTTAATGCCTCAGAAAAGCACTAGCAAACAGGCTAGAAGGAGGTGTGGAGTAACAATGGGGAATTATCAAAACTGCCATCACAGAGGCAACAAGCCTTTGTGTGAAGCAAATAAACAAATCAAAACAAAAGAAAAAGCCACTATGGTTTTCAAGAGAGGTGGCTGTGAAAGTCAGGAAGAAAAGATAGCATTCCAAGTATAAGGAACACAGAAGAAGCAGGACAGAGAGCTGTACCAGTTAAGGCAGAAAGAAGCAGGGAGGAAGTCAGAATAGCAAAGGCCCAAACTGAGGAAAGATAGCCAACTCAGTTAAGAAGGATAAAACCTTTTATAGGTACATCAGCGAGTGTAGAAAGACAAAGGAGGATAGTGAGGCTGAATAGAATGAGCGGTGGGTGGGCAGAAGGGGACAGTGAAAAGCAAGAATACTGAACGAATATTTCTGCTCAGTATTCACAAAAGAAGAGGAAGTGCCTAATCCAATTAACAGAAGCACTCACGATAGGAGGGTCGATCCCAGTCCTTTCACAGAAGAAAGGGTTCTGCAAAACCCTAAAACTGAAGGTGGACAAAGCAATGGGTCCTGATGGAATTCACCCCAGAATTCTAAAAGAATTAAGGGAGGAACTAGTGAAACCACTGGCTACTCTTTTTAATAAATCATGGGAGGATGGTGTGGTACCCGAGGACTGGAGGAAGGCGGATGTGATTCCCCTTCACAAAAGTGGGACCAAGACAGAGGCAGGAAACTACAGACCTGTCAGTCTGACCTCTGTGGTAGGGAAAGTGTTGGAGTCACTTCTGAAGGAAAGAATAGTTGAGTACCTAGAGGTCAGTGGAGCACAGGATCCAAGGCAGCATGGGTTCACAGCGGGAAGGTCATGTCAGATGAATCTAATAGATTTCTTTGACTGGGTGACCAAAGTAGTAGACCAGGGAGGGGCTGTGGACATGGCCTACCTAGACTTTAGCAAGGCATTTGACACAGTCCCACACAAAGATTATTAGTCAAATTAACCAGCCTGGGAGTGGGTCCCAGGGTGTAGCCTGGGTAAAACATTGGCTGGACAACAGGACACAGAAGGTAATTGTAAATGGAGTCCACTCTGAAGAAAGGGCGGTTACTAGTGGGGTACCGCAGGGTTCAGTATTGGGTCCAGTCCTTTTTAATGTCTTCATCAGTGGCATTGCAGAGGGACTGGAAGGAAAAGTATGCCTTTTTGCAGATGACACAAAGATCTGCAACAGGGTTGATACACAAGGAGGCTTGGAAAGGATGAAAAGGGACTTGGCAAGGTTGGAGGAATGGTCAGACGTATGGCAGCTAGGATTCAATGCAAAAAGTGCAAAGTAATGCACCTGGGAAACAAGAACCCAGGGAAGAGATACACAATAGGTGGGGAGATTAACTAACAACAAAACAGGAAAGGGACCTGAGGGTAATCATATCAGATGACCTTAAGGTTAGCAAGCAATGTGAGAAGGCAGTAGGAGGGCCGGGGTATACTGGGATGTATAGGGAGAGGCATCAGCAGCAGAAAACAGGAAGTTGTTATCCCTCTGTACAGACAGTTGGTGAGACCCCATCTGGAATACTGTGTCCAGTTCTGGAGACCCCATCTCTGCAAGGACATAGACAGGATAGAGGCAGTCCAGAGGAGGGCAACTAAAATGGTGCAGGGTCTGCAAGAGAAGCCGATGAGGAGAGACTAAAGAGCTTAATATGTATACCCTTGAGGAAAGAAGGAGAGGGGGACATGTTAGAAACTTTCAAGTACCTCAAGGGAATCAACAAAGTCCAAGAGGGTAGCATCTTTCAGAAAAAGAGACTTGCAAGAACAAGGGGACACAATTTAAAGATAGAAGGAGGGCGGTTCAGGGCAATGTGAGGAAGTATTATTTCACAGAGAGGGTAGTGGATGCATGGAACAGCCTTCCTGAGGAAGTTGTGGGGTCTAAAACTGTGGGAGAATTCAAGAATGCATGGGACAGACATAAGGCAATTCTTGTGGGGGCAGGAAGATATAGGCTGTTGGTTAACTAGGATCTGCGGCCTATCCTGTAGGTAGGGAAATGGGCAGACTAGATGGGCCTAGCGGTCCTTATCTGCTGTCAAAGTCTATGTTTCTATGTTTCCTTGAGGTTCCTCGACTAGAGTTTTTTGTTTGATGCTAATACTGTCAATTTATATTTAAATTATTATTTATACAGTCCTGTCACTACACTAGAGGTTTTGAAATTTATTGGGCCTTATATCTAGCTTGAGAGTACAGCTGGGTGACAGGTCCAGCTAGGTTTTACAGATCATACAGTGTGCACTGATGTTTTTAAGACAACTTTACTGGTAAATTCTTGTCTATAATGCAAGCATTGAAACTTCTTAGAGCCCTAAGACAATCTTAGTTTGTCTTTAATCTGGGTGGGGGTTGCCTTTAAGTAATCACATCCTTATACAAACTGTGACACTCATAGCTTGATGTAAGAGTCATCTGCTTCAGCAGTGTTATCTTATGTCAATTAAATTTATATGCAGTAGGATTCTTTATATGTGTTCCACCAAGCACCTTTGACCCAGGGGCCCTCCTGGTTGAAGGTAGTATGGTACTGTTAAACTTCTCTGACATCATCTTCTGTATTTTTTTAAATGAGTGTTTTAAACCAATGGGGATTTTTTCTTTCTTTTTTTTTTTCTGCATGATCTAGCTGTTATAAGTATTGCATTTTCTAGACAACTGCCGTTAGCTTCTGAAGAAGGACTGGTTGGTCCGAAAGCTAGAGCACTTTGTTCTTGTTGTTACATCTACGTTGGTCCATTAAAAGGTATCAGATCATTTGCTTCTGGATCTACCTTTACAGGTGAGTTATCTGGTTATGCCAAGGCTGCTATGTGTCTACCTTTCCTTACCACCCATATTTCCTTAGTCTTATTTATTTAACCTGAAGATTAGAAATTCTATTCCAAGTGTGGCTATTATTTCATATATCCTATTTACTCACAAACATACATGCTTATAAACTTTGTTTCAGAAACTTTCCTAAGCTATACTAAACAGGTACATTACAATTACAAGTGCTGTAGCATGGAAGATCGTATTGAGTATCTTACTGGGACACATTCATAGTAATCTGCTGGTAAATGGTACTCTTGATCTTCTACAGTCTTTTATATAGTGTCAGATTATATCTTTCATTTTTATTCTTCTACAGTACAGTGCTTGTTAGGCATTTGTCTCTGGGTGACCAGCCTGTAATAGCTTTAGGTCAATGTTTCCACCAGCTGGTAATTACCTGCTGTGGAAATGAAGATTTTCCTTTACATAAATGTTTTGTACCTCCTGGTAATTCTACTAATCAATCCTGCCAAGTTTATATGTTGCTGCTGTAATACAAACTGGCATCTGACTTGCCAGGCCACCCACTTTATAACTGACATTATTACCCTAAGGGTACTTTTTATGAAAATGTTTCCACTCCTTCCCAAATTGACCATATATTAGTACCTCATAGGTTATTTTCCTAAACTGGGGTACATTCCATTCAGTAGCTATTAGATTCCACAAATTATTCATATACTGTAGGTTCATTCAAAATAGAGATGGGTCATTGTCTCTACCTTATCCAGGCATTCCTCCCTTATACAAACTCTTTCTGTTACCCCTTTGATGGTGGTTGGCCTTTATGTTTAGGCCATTGTGGCAACATAGCCACAAAGTGTCCCATACTTTTGGTGGCACTCTAGTTTCTATCAACTGGGCTGTGACTTCTGTGAGTTTTATGTTACCTGGGAGTGTAAAACATGGTGTTTTTACTACCTCTATTGATAAAATATTTTTATAGGCTTCTTTCCATACCATATGTCTCATGTTCTGTGGGGTAATCCTCCACGTTTTTAGTTTCTTGAATGCCTCCAGTAAGTAAGGGGCTGACCCAGGTGGGAGCGCCCTAAAGGAACACCAATTTTGTGACTCCCATTTTTCCAAAAAAAAAAAAAGGCAGTAGAGTAGGGAATTTTTTAGTTGGACAATAAAACATACAGGAGAATGTATCACCACAATAACCAAATAAACCATACCACCAGATATTGAAAACTAAAATAAATACAAGAACAGACAAAAAAGACAATCCTGACCCCCATCCCCAGTCACGCCCATAAGCGACATGCACACAGTCAGC
The DNA here is from genome assembly GCA_016271365.2 of Neoceratodus forsteri. NCBI lineage: Eukaryota > Metazoa > Chordata > Ceratodontiformes > Ceratodontidae > Neoceratodus > Neoceratodus forsteri. Next base: position 960,304,811 of record CM028132.1, on the reverse strand, counting down.
GTTACACAAACCCCCTGCCACCCCCAAAATCACACCGTAAAGAGAGAAATAATAAAATCCAGAACAATCCCAGACACACAAAAAATGAAAAAAGGGGGACAGCCTCCCTCTTCCCACCCGACTGCTACAAGTGAAGGTCTGTACAGAGAAAAATAACCACTCTCCACCTAAAGGGAGGCTCAAAATGGGCTTGTACATGTTTCCACATCAAAGGCACCCTCCCACCCTTCCCTGAGGAACAATAAGACTGACAGAAAAATGCAATTCGTTCCACCATTTGGGACACAGCATCTGGGGACAGAAACGAGGCCTGTAAAAGAAAACACAGTGGGCTTGCTATAAAAATACTTAGACAGATTAGCAGTGAGCCTCCGCTTGAGTCTGCAGATGCCACAGTGGAGGGAGACCCAATATGACTGCCTCCTAAGACAGGGACCGCCGACCTGGATCCTCCCCCCCAATGTCTAGCCATAAGGTCCCAGAATGCTCTGGCAAAGGGGCATTCCAGTAAAAAATGGGTCATAGTTTCCAATACTTGAACACACCTCTCCCGTGGACAGAAACATTCTGCTAGGACCCTGTGCTTGGCATTAGCCTTCACATTTGATCGACCATGATGACTGCTGAGCCAAAGGACATCCCACATCTGGGAAGGTGTGAGGGGATCAGCCAAGTTAGCATGTAAAAGAGCAACCCGCTCCTGTGAAATAACAGGGTATCCATGAGGTTTTAAAAAAATAGTGAGCCAAAATATCCTGATACAACAGTAGGGGGAAAGACAACCTAGGGAGAGCATATGCCCTCCTCGATCTCTGTAATTTTTCCAATATCGTGCAGACATATAAGTCTGCTTCTCTAGCTAACAAAGGAGAAAATTCTGGTCTTGGCCACTGTTGCATAATGGGACCAAACCAAACTGCCATCCAGGGTTTCCAACACCTATCCGCCCCATCAAGAAATAATCCAAAGTTCCACCTTAACAAAATGACAAGTCAACTTAACCACAGGATTAAACATGTCCAAACCCCCCTCCCTGATGGGGATGTACAGGACATCCCGCCATATGGGGTTCGTCCTACTTCCCCAAATCATTTTAAAAAATATACTATAAATATGAGTTTCCATATCCCTGGGAATCAAACCTGCCCCAAATGAAGGAAGAGGGAAAGTAACAGCAGCTGAATAACAGCCACCCTTTTACATTTGGATTGCTTCCAGGACTTCCATCAGGAGACCCGGGAAGTGCAATAGGTGAGTTTCAAAGCCCAATTGTAAACAGTCATATCCCCAATCCCAAAATAACCCCCAGGATATGAACTGGACCAAGCGGCAAAGGAATTCCTCCTATTGAGCGCCCCCCTGCAACCTGTGGCCCAAGTGCAATTGCAGTGCACTTTGGCACATTCAAAGCTGCACTTGAAATGGGACAGTAGGAGCATAAAACATCTAATGCAATGCATCCGGAGGCCTCATCCTGAACCAGAAGGTAACATTGTCTACATAGGCAATGACTTTCACAGTCCCAGTAGATGAGGGGCACTGATATCCCTAATCTGAGGATGTAGCAATATTTGCTGAAGGATGGGGTAAGCAAAATGTATACAGGAGGGGCTCATAAGACAGCCCTGTCAGACCCCACCTTTAAAGAAAGAGTACCCAAATGTCCGTTCACCAGAGGTGTCAGTGAGGCTGAATCATAAATTGAATAGCGCAATCACAAAACATGTCTGGCATGCAGTAGTGCTGGAGAAAAGCATACAGATAGGGGTGCAATACCCTATCGAATGCCTTCTCCTGGTCGAGCATTAAAAGAAATCCACCCCATCCAGCCAGACACCCAGTCCAAAACAACTCCCTCACAAGAATCAAGTTATCAAGCATGTGTCTGGCAGAGACGGCACACGTCTGTACCGAAGAGATCACCGCAGCCAGACGAGCATTCAATATCATCATTATCATCATTAAAAGCTTAAGATCCATGTCTATGTTTCTATGTAAAAGGCACGACGGCCTCCAATTGCTAAGATCGAATGAAGAGCCTTTCTTAAACAACAAGATTTAGAAAGGATCCGATATAGAATCAAGAAGAATCTCTTCCCTCAAAATCCAAATGAAAAAGACCGTTAAAACATCCCCCATCCGAACATGGACCAGCCGATAAAATTCAGAAGGCAAACCATCCAAACCCAGAACCCGATTTGCGTGTAGCCGGGTAATGGCCCATTTCACCTCCATTGGAGTAATGTCCCCCATGAGTCGGACATGTACAACCCGTGGAATACAAGGAATTGCAACATAAGCAAGCAAAGTATCTGGCTCTCCAACCTCCAGGGAGCAGCCAAACATATGTTGTAAGTACTCCTGAACCTCCTGTAACACCAAATCCCAGTGGGTAGCAATTTGCCCCTAAGTGGTGCAAACCCAGTAATTACTCTGTGTGCCACTCTGTGCCAACAACTACAAAAGGGGTCTATTAACCCAGTCGTCTCCTTGTACCTGTCTGATGTTCCATAAACAGACTTACTTCTACCATACTGATAGCTCTTATGCGAGTCGTACTCTGTAATGATCTGTGCCAAAAATTCCTTGCATTGTATTGCAAAGAGAGGAGACGCATATACTGATGTCTCAGCTCCAAGTATTCAAGGTACTGTGACTTCGTAACTGCCCTGGTAAGACAAAGACACAATTGCTTAAGATCCACTTTAGTATCCACCCACCTGTGCCCCAGATCTACATAAACACAGGCCATAGATTGGCAGGCTTGGAGGAATTCCTCCATCACCCATCCCTCATACTGTCACCGTAAGATTGCATGGTTAAGCTTCCAATAACCCTTGCTGGGGTTGAAACAAGGAGCAAGGCCAAAAGAGCCACCAAGCAGGAGGTGATCCAAACCTCAAATGAGTCAATGTCATGTGACTCGGGACCAAGGAAAGGGAGACAAAAAGAAAATCAGTACGTGAGACACATGCTGCCAGGTGATACTGTAAGTGTTCCCTCCCCAGGAGTGTTCCACCCGATAAGCATCCACCATAGAGGCACCTTGCATGATCTCACAAAGAGGAGAGGTATCACAAAAAGTCTTTGTAGTACGTCCACCCTGATCAGAGGTGGACAGACCACAATTAAATTCCCCCCTCCCACACACCACATGCCTGGAAGTGTATAAGTAGGGGCGAATCAAATGAAAAAGATCCACCCTATCTTTCATTCCCTAGGAAGCGTATACATTAATGAACCGGAGAAGCTTGTCCTGATGGGTGACATCCAAAAGGAGCAACCATCTGGGAACAAGATCAACCAATCTTGTAACCTGCCAGGCATCGCCTTTAAATAAAATACCCACTCCCATGTAGCGGTCAACACCTGCTGACCAAAAGGATGTACCCCAACACCAATGTCTACCAGCTTGGTAAATATCATTAGAATTGTGTAACCAGGTGTCCTGAAGGAAAAGGACATCATAGCCCAGATGCTGAAGGATCGTAAAGAGTATGCCTCTCCTCATCAAGGACTTAACGCTATTTGAGTGGCCAGACAAAACAGAATCGTCATGCTGGATAGAGGAGGGAAAAAGAAAAGGACCAACAAACACTAGACAAACAGAAACATGCATCAGGTACAGTCCATAGTCGGATCCTTTTTCAGGAGAGTCCTCTTCTGTTTCTTCTGTACTTTGGCTTTGCCGACATCCGTGGAGAATCCTCCTCAGTAGCGCCAAAGGATGTTCCAAGCATAGGAGAAATACTCCGTCTCAGCACTATGATCCTCCTCTCCATCCACCTCCATCAGACCAGCATATTTATTGGCCAACTGGATTACTGCCACCCCATTCTGTACTCCCTGCAACTTATGTGAATGCAGAGCCCATTTTCTGTCAACCAATCCTGAGCAGGAGGGGGCATGGGTCCACATGCGGTAGGATGAGCCCCCATCAGTCTGTTCTCCACAGGTAGAAGTAACCCTCATATAGGTGCATCAGGAACTGAGACTATGACCTCCTGCTGGGACTGGGGAGCCCAGGGTTCAAGGAGACAGTCAGGCAAAATTATAGGGGCCACACACTGTGTCTCAGAGAGTACAACCTCTGGTTCCACTGCATGTGCAATGGCCGCAGCTAGTGCTTTCTGTCTCTGCTGTTGCTGTGCCCGATGGGCTTGTTCCAAAATAAGATCCTGATTGTCCACCTTGTCCTGCTGGTTATGCATAACCCAAGGGCAAGTACGAAAAGAGTGACCAGTATCATCACAGAGGTTGCAACACAAGGCATTGGTACATTGTGCTCCTGCATGTCCCCTCTCCCGACATAAGGGACAGTGAGCCACATCGCAAGCATTGCTAAGATGTACATCAGAACCATAACAAAAGCATGTTTTAGGTTGTCCCAGATAGAAGCATTGTGCTCGATCACTTCCCAGATAAAAAAAAAACACTGGGCAAATGCTGCAGTCCTGCAGCTGTATGGCGCTGTTTAATCCAGAAGTGCCAATGTCATGTCCTAAACAGCTCAGTGTCCAGAACAGGTTCCGGTTGCCCAAGGACCTCACAATGTTGAGCCAACCAATAGTGCACATCCTGTACCTTCACCCCTTCATTCTTCAGCAGTACTGTCAGCATCCGCACTGGAGGCTTGGTAATAGGGACTGCCTGAAAGGGGTCCACAGCGGAGTGTCCTTAAGTTTGTCTAATCAGACCAGAATTTATCCAGAAATACCAGGGATCTGAAACTTAAATCAAAATAACCATCCATTGGGGTATGCAGCAATGCATATAACTCATGAGGTGTTACGGTAAGGAGTCCCGTAACAGGACCTTCCCACATAGGTTTCACTTCCAGTCCCTTTATAAAGAGGTGGACTGCATTGCATCTCTGGGCAGGAGCAGATGAGGATGAAAAGAGTCCATCCTTCGGAATCAATTGCCTGCCGCAGACCAAGAAGCCTGCTCAGCCAATCGTAGATGTGGACGGGCAGGCAGAGCAGAAGTCTGAGGAAATTCTATGTCCACCCTGTCGGCCCAAGACAAAGCCTGTGGCTGCTGCGGCATGGTGGAGTCTCGAAGATCTGAGGGAGTGGAAGATAAACCAGGCGGTGATAAATCAGGCAGTCTGGGTAGGCAGCAGAGGTTCCTATATAAGGGAGAGCATGGCAAGCACTCCCAGGAGCCACAACCAAAGATTTCATATTGTCAGCAAGTGGAAAGGGGGTCAGGCCCTTGCAAGATGACCAAATCTCTGCAACAGCACTGTCCCTGAGAAACCCCAGCCCAGTGCCTACCTGAGCTAAGCCCCTAGGTCCAGGTTCCATAGCATAACTGGGCTCCCTAGGATCCACTGGGGGTACAGAGTGCCACTGTCCAATAGGGTCCGGTGTCCAACCCACGTTCAGTAATGCATGGGCTGGGGATCACTGCTGAGGGGGAAAAGGATCAGCCTCCGACTGAGTCCCACCTCCAGCAGGGAAGGAAGGGTCAGAAGCACCATACAAGGAGGAGACATCCTCTCGAAATTCAGGCCCAACAGTCTGCGGTAAAAAACTACAAGACCGCTCATCCAGTGAACAGAGTGTGTGAGTCAAAACAAATGTACACTAAATCAACAAAGACCACACCACTCAGAGCTCCAAAAAGACGACAATTTTAATGATAAGAAAACCGCAAATACAAGTTCATGCAGGTAAAACGAGTGACACCACCTCTACCGGTTTCGCACAGTTTGCGTCATCAGGAGGATGACCATCCCTCTACATAGACCCCTTTTATACTAAATTAGCAGCCAAAATTTAAAGTGCCAATACAACAATATATAAACACATAACATGAGATCCATTTGTTAATGGTCCTATCTTTTATCTACCAATAAAATACTATAAAAATAATTAAAACAGAGATGAGAAATTAATACACCATCTATAAATATCCTTCAACACCAAACAGTGTATTGCATATCAAACATCCGTGATTTGGAAACAAATATCTAACAATAAAAATAAAAATACAATAACAAAACATTATGTAAATATATATAATCTTAGGGCTAAAATCATTGCAAATGCAATGAAAATTATACCCATAATGAAAACAATAAATGAAGAAGCAGAATCAGAAGATATGCTCATTTCCACTGTAACCTGAAAAGTAAACAAAAAAAGTTTTATAATATAACAAACCATTATCCTTCAATTAACTATTTCCTATATACAAACAACTTATATATATAGTTGATTAACTATATACCATACAAAAAAAAACAATGAAAACCAAAAAATATCTTATATAATTAATACAGGTTCTAATCACACCAGGGGCCACTGAATCCAAAAAGACATTTACTTTCTCCTAATACAGGATAAAAGTTCAATCCTATCATTCAGACCAGGAAATTTTAAAGCTCCCAAAGTATAAATCCAAAAAGATTCACGATAAAGTAATTTTTCATCCAAGTTCCCACCACGTGGTCCTAACACCACCCTTTCAAAGGCACAAAATTTGAAACCGTGCTTTACACCTCTTGCATTGTCAATATGGACTGCTAATGCATTCTTCACATCCTTATTGACAATAGAATGAAGATGTTCGCCACCCTTATTTTAAATTGTCTACCAGTTTTGCCTACATAAAAGACCCACACTGCATATAGCCAAGTATAATATTATTACTATTACAATTAAAAATTCCTTAATCTGGAATTCTTTCAAATTGTTATACGTACTAAATTTATCAGTTTTCAAAATGTAAGGACAACATTTACAATTTCCACAGCTGAAACTTCCAGCTGGTAAGGGTGGCAACCAAAGGGGTCTATGTAGAGGGATGGTCATCCTCCTGATGACGCAAACTGTGTGAAACCGGGTAGAGGTGGTGTCACTCGTTTTACCTGCATGAACTTGTATTTGCGGTTTTCTTATCATTAAAATTGTCGTCTTTTTGGAGCTCTGAGTGGTGCGGTCTTTGTTTATCTAGTAGCCAACAGTCTGCGGGCCTACAGTACCATCCCCGACATGTCCCGGAGGTAAGGACCTGCCAACTGGCTGAGCACTGTGCAGCTTGGTGCCATTCAGAGCCCTCTCTCGCATATCAGTGAACTGCTCCCCTGTAAAAAGAAAGTTTGAAGGTAAAGACTTTCATACCTGTGCCTCTCCAGCTGTCTCAGCATGTTCTGCTCCAGTCCTCCGCGAATACACTGCAGCCCGGGTAAGGGAAGGCTGCTCCACTTCCACAGTTGTTCTCAGCACTGTTAGGAATTTTTCTAGACTGCCAGCTTCTGGAAATGACACCCTCCAAAACCCCCTGTGTTTCCAAATGTGTCTACACGAAAGGATCTGATGCCTCTCCCACCTCCAGCTGAGCAGGGTCTGTAGCTACGCCATCCGATTCAGCCCTAAGCTTCCCCGCGAGCAATCCACCTGAGGAGTCCTCTTCCAGTCCTACCAGCTGCTCCAGAGTCTCCCTCCATGAAGCCTTAATCCTGGACCCAACGTACATTCCTGGTGGAAGTCGGGAAAACTCCCTCAGCGTTAACATCCATAATCTGCTCCTCTTCGGTCTGCACCACCGTCACTGTCTCTCCATCTGCACTACTGGCCATAGCTCAAGCCACAACAGCTCCCCCTACAGGATGAGTAGGGGAATTTCCCTGGTAGTCCTGGCCAAATTCCCTTCATTCACTGAAAATAATGCCAACGGTTTTAATCTGGTTAAATTTTCAGTTGGTTTCCATCTGTATTCTCCCCCCTCCGATGAGTCTGAAAAAAAGGCAGAACTGCTAGCCCTCATTTCCTTTTTTTATTTTCCCAGTTCTTTTTTTCCCTCCTGGGATGGGTGGGATTTACTCCTTTCAGCACCCAGAGCTCTCACCTGGCATCCCCAGGAAGCTTGGCTGGGAGGCCAGCAGCTTGGTCACTGTGATGGGTCTCCGAGGGAAGAGACTGGAATCAACCAGAGACCCCAGCCAAGGTTAAAACCTGGGGCATCATTCGGGTGGAGGTCCAGGGGCATCATGGTGCAGCTAGCTCAGAGAGCTTTCCCCTTTAAGGTCCTTGGAAGCACGGACATGCAGTGATGTCAGCACAGGCCAGGCGTGCTCTGGCACCTCACCTACAGATGTCTGTCGACGCCTCCCCTTTGAATAGCAGCCCTGGCTGTCATGCACCCAGCATACAGTGGGTGTCGCTACTTGCTGGGAAGCCATAACCCTTCACCCTGGAGGAGGAAAGCAGTCCTTGGGAAGCTCATCCTACCTCCCTCTAGCTGACCCTTTCACAACATTACTCACTCCGAAACATGGGTTGCCAGCGTCGCAAGTGGTAGTGCTACTGCTGCACCGGTGGACTGGCTAGTTTAGTTTAGTTTAGTTTATTGTTCTAGGAATTACTACCTTTGAGCCAGAGGCTCTTTTACAAAGGTTCCACGTCAATTAGGTACAGTACAAAAAAGGTTACATAGATAACACAACAATTTGTGCTGTGTCAAGAGCGAGAAAACATATACAAATACATATCAAATCATTTGTGCAAAAGGACATGAGATATCAATAATCACATTATTATTACAAGAAAGAGGTCATGCCAGATTAGGAGAAACAAATAGGGAAAAATCCAGAACAGAGAGGGTAAGTGAAAGGTGTGGGGAGCAGACAATAGCAGGAGAAAAGGTTTCCCAAACATGTCTTTGTCAAATAACGGAACAGGGTGGGTAGTGAGAAAATAGGAGGTTTAATCAGGGCTGTCACAGGAGCTGGAGGTGGCAAGGTGAGAGAACAGCCTTGATTTGAAAATACCTAGAGAGGTGGAGGCAGTAATATGGGCTAGCCCTCCTATCCTGGTTAACAAAAATAAATAAATTGTATACCTATTTATTAACTGCTCCCTGTTGACAACAGCATGGCTTGATTTGTTTTTAAAGACTTTTTTGCGCTAATGATTTTCCCCTCTAGTGTTTAATGCAAGGTATACTGTTTCTAAACCCTTACCCTACGTACTGTCTCTCAAGGTCTAGATCATGCCAGAAAAAGGTCCATTGGACCTGTGTGTCCACCTGGTAAATAAACACACAAAATAAATAAATAAGCAAGTCATGAGGAACAGGAGAATTTCAAGTTTGTATTGGAATATCTCTAGGAAATCAGAATCTTGCCTGTGTCTTAGAACAGACTTTCACAGGTGGCAGACATAATTGTAACCCCCACTGCTGGGCTTACAGAAAGCCCCCTCAAAAGGCTCATTTCCTGGGGGTTTTAGTCCATTCCCCATTCTTTTTTTGGGGTCCTCCTGGCTTCCACCTGTGTTTCTGGTCCTCTCATGCTAGTCCCCACATGGTTTTAGAGAGAGAGAGAAATTTGGTTTGAAATTGCATCACAGCAGTGCTGGCACGCTTGGCGCATGTGCAGAAGTGCATTTTCCTGTGACCGTTTGTGGCTGGTTTGGTGTGCCTCTCCAGTGGTCCTGGTCAGAGCCAGAGAGGGACGGGAGACCTTGGTTAAAGGGGAAAGGCAACCGGGAGAAAGGAAATAGGAGTTTTAGTGAGTGCCACTTGCGCTCAAGCTACAGGGAGCTGGCTCATGAATACTAATGAGGCAGCTCGAATAGCGAGTGAATGGAGTTCTGTTCAGTGCCTTGGGGCACAGTAAAAGGCGCCAGGATGGGAGGGGAAAAAGGGAAGTCTGACAGTCCTGGGGGAAATAAATAAATAAATAAATGTTTCACGGACTGCAGTCAGTAAATTGGGGCTATGTGTGTGCTGCCTAGGGGCTATGAAAAATGGCAGCAGTGACTGCAAAGGGGCTAAATGAATGTGTAAAGGGATGCAGTTGGATAACAGGGAACGGGGTGGCTACAGCTGTGTGGGGAAATAATGCAATAAAAGTAAATAATTTGGCTGCAGGAACTGATAAAACCTGGAACATTGTGTAAATGTGTGGACACTATTTACTCTAACCACCATATTGGGCAGCCTTGTGATACCAGCTAGCCAACCACCGAGTCAGGATTCTTGCCAAGGACTCTGGGACTGTTTAAAAGGATTCTTGGGGGATACAGGAATATCTAGGCCCCTTTTTCTGCACCAATGAGGCATCGAGGGAGCCTCATACATATTCAATTTTCCTAAGGACAGTGGCTCCGGGCGGGGAGGGGGGCGAGGGCTCCTGCCCCTGGAGAGATTGGGGCAGTGAGATGGGCCTGCCTGGAGGCTGCCAGCAGTTTTTCCCCCAGGGCAGGGAGGGCCTGCTCCATTGGGAAAAGAAAGAAGCAGCTTGGAAGAGAAAAGGGAAAGCTGCAGGTTGCTTAATTGTCTGCATTGTTCTGAAGTTGCACCACAGTGGTGAGGCAAAAAAGTTGAGAGAAGTGGTTGTATCCTGAGCCTGACTAAAAGGACAAAGGTTGGGTCTAAGCCTGGGAAAAGACCAAGGTTGTGTTCTGAGTCTGGGAAAAGAACAAAGATTGCATCTAAGCCTGGAAAAAGATGGGAATTTGGGGAATGATGAGCACGTGAACATAAATGTGATGAGGAAAGAGAAAAGGAAGAGTACGCCTCTTCAAGACATAGAATGCTAGGTATCTGCACAGTGAGAAACTGGACTGTGAGTGTGCAGGTGATATCTGTGTGAGCCAGAGTGAAAAGGTGGCTGTGTCAGGTTGAAAGACTGTGAAAGCAGAAGAATGGACAGGTGCTTTCTGGTCTGATTATCTGTTGTCTGCTCCTAAGATATAGCAAAGAGACAGATTGCTGTGGCTACACACCATGGCAGGAAAAAGAGAAGCAGAAGAGAATGTGCTGATCTGTTTCTGCTGACACCGAGTGCCAGATGGGGAACTTGCTAATCCCCATCAAGTGGAGTCTGCTGCTGCAGGGGGTCCCAGGTCTTGTACCCGAGTGCTAGGGCGCTCTGATTGGAGGGAGCTGGGCCATGGGGCCACTCCCCGGTTTGGGTCCTCTGTGGTGGTAGGCCTTGTGCATGGGCTCCACAATGGGGCCTGTAATGGGCCAAAGGGGACAAGCTGCAAGGTCTGCAAGCAAGATGAAGGAAGAGCAAGCTGCTGCCTCTGTGCCCCCTGTTCAAGCTTTGTGCCTGGTTCTGCCGGTGCCACCAACCCCTAGGACTTCAGTGAACTGTACCATCCAAGGACTGAATCTGCAGAACCATGAGGAAAAAGCAGGAATTGCCTTGCACCTGGGACTGTAAATATGTTGGCCCACTAGGGCAGGAGGTAGAACTAAGGACTAGAGGAAAAAGGTAAAAGGTAGCTCTAAGCAAAAGCAAAGGGAAAATGTGTAACGTTTAATTCAACAAGCGTACAATGCTGACTACCAGCTGCACCTCAGGCCTGCAACTCTAAAATCTGGGTACCCAGTGAAGGACTTTGGAGAAATGGACTAGAACCTGTGGTTCTGGGTTTGGGCACCTGCAGCAGTTAGCTAGATAGATAGATAGACCTGATGGCTGCATTGATTGAGATCTGGGTTTGAATTTGGGGAAATGCAAATCTTTAAAAATGCTTACTTGTCCTTTATTTCACTACACCATTCCTAACGCCCTCATACATAAACCACACAGTTATTATTTTACAGGAGAGATTAATCCAGAGCCTGATTTTAATGAGCCTGTTTATGGATAAAATGAAAAAGGTAAATGTTGTAACTGAATGTGGGGAGGTTTGAATCCTGGTGAGTCCATGCCTGGAGTATCTGTTGGGGAGGTGGGTTGGTATGACATCCCAGGGGGTTGTACTACAGATAATCAGACCCACTTAAAATGTACTCTGGGTCAGCTTATGGGAACCCAGGCCCCTTGCCTTTGGTCTGGCTGGCAAGGCAGGGGCAGTGGCACTCTCCAGGATGGCACTGGAGAGGGGCTACATAATGGTTGAACATTCCACCACCCTGTGAATTTACTTTTAAGGACTGCATGTTCAGCATCCAAATTCCTCATGACGCATCTGGGAGTGTATTCAAATGGCAAGTGACATATGCCTACTGTAAAGTCATGCTGCTTCAGGCTCTATCGGTTAAAAATAGCATTATGAAATATAGTTTAAACTTAATTGGAGAAATTAAGTATTGCAAGAACCAGTTTAATATTCTCACACTTTCTTTGATGGGTCATTCTGAGTCTTCCTCTTATTATTTTTTTAATATGGCTGTTTGGCCACTAGTCCCCCACCTGCGTGATCCATTTATGCATATCCCCAGCAACCTCGCAGTCTTGTCCACCTCTCCCCTGCCATCGAGGCCTGTTGGGATCCACGTGGAGCTGGACCCGAGAGTGCCACTCCCATCATTCTAGTGGGCTTGTGCTTGTGGCATTTTTATCATTTTTATTTACGTCTCCATGTTTCCCACTGATCCTCTGGCCTCCCCTGGTGCTAATACAACCTCATAGCCCTCACAGAGAATCAAGCTTCATGGACCACCACGAGGAGCTGCTGCAGTGCTGAATGCGAGATGCCTCACTCTTTTTACTGGCTCGCACTGCACTCCCCAGCCCAGGTCCACTCTGTTCCTGCTCCCCATGTCACTCCTGAACCTGGGACTACAGCATGGAAGAGTATTGTGCAAGTAATGGGCCATCTGGTGGCCCCATTTCTTTTATTTTTAATTTCATGGGGTTTTAATGGTCCCTCATTGTCTAAGATGTTGAACACGGAATATTACCTACTTGTAGTTTAGAGTATACACAGGGTACTATTTTCAAAAGCATCAAGTGTAGAAAATGCATGTTGCTCCTACATCTGCATCTGACAGAGTGCATCCTAGCAGCCTGCCCGCCATTTTTGTAAGATTGAGCCTTTTGCAACAAAAAGTCATGATTTGCAGCAAAAAATTACTGTTAATGTGATCTGTGACAATTATGCCACAATTGCATCTTTTTTAGATATGATATTCACATGCAGCAAACAGTTTGCATGGATGTCCATTTTTAAAATAGCAACAGATGGATCACTGGCAGATTATTTTGAAAATACCCTCGCCAAGCTGCTAGTTGTCCTTTTTGATCAAATATTGATCCTAGCAGAGTTAGCTTTCCAGTATTTATTACAGTGGGTTGAATAAGTATCCTCCTATATGCAGATGTTGAAGGTAAGCAGAAACAAAGACATTGTGTGTATGGAGCAGGACTCTCAAGTGACCAGTCAAATATACAATAGGTCTTGTGCACACACCCGAAAACATGCAGGACAGTGCTTGTAGATAGCTTAGTTTGTTTGGAATATTAACTCTTTTTTTATCAAATTGTGTTTAAGTACTAAAAAACATTCCTTGTCTCCACACAGCAACGGGAAGAGAAGCTGGTGTTCCATTTGGCAGGAGAAATGGCAACAGCAGCACAAAGAAGACAGGATTAAAGTCTTACCAGTCCCTGCAGCTGTAGTTCAGTAGGTCCTCCCTCACACAGCAATGGGAGGAGAAGCTGTCATTTTGTTCGGGAGAAATGGCAGCAGCAGCAGCAAAGAAGGTAGATCTTCACAGGGACACCAGTGAACGGTGTTTTTTTCTGGGGAATTCTGACTTGCACTGCCTGGGTTTTGAACCCACGACCTTCTGCACCAGGGCGGTGACAGTAGCCACTTCGCCATCTCTGCAGTCCTGCCAGAGTTGTTACAAAGGTGATGCTTAGCCTGTCATAGTCTGATACACAGCAAAATCATGTCTCCAAAATGCATATTGGGCTGCAAGCCAGGAGTCACACCTGCACTTCTTAGATACATAGACAGTGTCGGCAGATAAGGGCCTATGGCCCACCCAGTCTGCCCATTTGAGCTTGTAAGTTCAGTTTGTTTTCCTAGAAGTCTGTTGCCCCTTACCCCTGACCTCCAGAATTCCTTTATGTCTATCCCATGCATTCTTAAATCCCGTGATTGTTTCAGCCCCCACCACTTCCTCTGGCAGGGTGTTCCACTTGTCCACCACCCGTTCTGTGAAGAAATTCTTTCTCATGTTTCCTCTGAATCGTCCTCCTCCAACTTCATCCCATGCCCTCTAGTCCTGGAACATCTTTTTCGCTTAAAATGGTGTTTTCCTGCACCCTGTTCCTCCCTGTAAGATACCTGTATGTCTCTATCATATCCCTCTCCTCCTCTCCTCTCCTCCAGGGAGTACGTGTTCAGTTCCTTCAACCTGTCTTCATAGGACTTGTGATGCAATCCATGCACCATCTTTGTTGCCCTCCTCTGAACCTTCTCTACCCTGTCTATGTCCTTACGTAGGTATGGTCTCCAGAACTGTACACTGTACTCCAGGTGGGGCCTCACTAGTGTCTTGTATAGCGGAATTATGACCTCCTTTTCCTGCTGGTAATGCCCCTGCTATACATCCCAGCATCCTATTTGCTTTTACCTGCTGCCTTGTCACACTTTGCCTCACTCTGAGGTCATCAGAGATGATAACCCAAGATCCCTTTCCTGCTTGGTGCATGCTGTATATCCTCACCCCCAACTGATATATTGTGCCAGGGTTTTTGTGCCCCATATGCATTATCTTGCACTTCTTTGCATTGAATTTCAACTGCCAAACCCCTGACCATTCTTCAAGTTTCTGCAGGTCGCTTCTCATTCTGTCTACACCCTCTGGTGTGTCTATTCTGTTACAGAGCTTTGTGTCATCAGCGAACAGTGAAATTCTGCATTCTAGGTCCTGCGCCATGTCACTGATGAAGATGTTGAATAGGACTGGTCCCAGCACTGATCCCTGTGGTACCCCACTGGTCACTCTTCCCTCTGTGGAGTGACAGCCATTTACCACCACCCAGCCACTTACCTACCCACCACACTACTGTCCTGCCCACACCCATTCTTCTGGTAACTGGTGAGTACCCAACACAGGGTCTACCCTAGTGGCCAATTGCCAGATCAGGCAACAACCGCGGCCTGCGGCGTAGCCAAGTGGGGGGGATGGAAGGACAGAATAGGGGAAGGGGAGCATGGAACATTAGGGAATCTAGACTGGGCCTGGTCCCCAGACTGCAAGGACAGGAAGCATCTTCAGAAGGGTTGTGGGATGCACCAGGTGTGGGTCTGCAATAGTACTGGCAATGGCCTGGAGAATGGGGAGCTGCATAGTGTGCAGGCAGCTGGCTCTGATCAGAGAAGAGGTGAGAGGCCTGAAATGGACTTTCATGGGGGCAGGGGGTGGGACTGGCAGGGGTTTGAAGAGGGAGGATGCAGAAAATGGAGTGGGAGGGAAAATTCGCTAGGGTCAGCAAAGTAGTAGGCAGGCCATGGACAAGGAAGGGATGGAGGGGAAGGGAGCGGATGAGAATAAGAACAGGAAAGAGAGGCTTGAGTGGAGTAGTAGGGACATGAAGGATGGTGGGCCTGGGATACAGCCAGGAAATGACCATTTTGTGGGAGGAATGGAAGTCGGTCAGAGGCAAAGAGCCTAAGACAAACCTTGGGGAGAAAAAAGGAATTATGTGTCCCTGTAGGGGAAGGACAGTTAGAAGGCTTAGTGCACAAAAATAGGTTTGCAAACAGCTCCAGAAAGAGGGTAAGAGCAAGGAAGTTAGTAGGAAGGCGGATCAAGGGGGAGCAGAGGAGGTAGATCTGTCAAAGACTTCAGTTGAGAGGAAGGAAGCAGTCCCCCCTCCAGATAAAGCAAATGAAATGGGGGAAACTGCAAGCAAGGTGAAGAGAACACAAGGCAGAAACCATCCCAGGACGTTGGCAACCAGAAGGGTCCATTAGGAGCCACGGGAGCAATGGGGGGAGGGGGCAAATCAGGAGGGTAGGAGGCAGGATGCCACATTATCAGGATTGCCAAGCACTAAGCAGTTTAGGGCAGAGCAAAACAGTTCTAGCCTGGGGGGAGCAAAGGTTGGGAATAAAAGGGGGGATGATGGACGGATTACACAGGAGGCAGGAGGTGGGAGAGGGGATTAGGAACTTCGGATGCAAGAAAGGAGAATGCACAGCAGGAGGGACAAAGGGTTTGTAGCAGAGCAAGAGAAAGGTGGCAAGGGGGTCTTGGAGTCTGTGGTAAGAGGGGTTGAAGGTAGGAATCTAGAGATGGGGCCCTGGAAGGGGCGGATTGTGAGGTGTCAGAGGGGGAGTCCAAGACTACGAGAGGTGCATTGCAGGCGGGGGAAAGGAGATGTAGTAATGAAAATGGGGCTGTGCTGGACATTGGGAGGCTGGCAGGTGAAAGGGCAAGTCCGGTTGGGGTAGAGGATAGGGTACTGATTTTTGTGGACTCCATTATCAAGGGCATTAGCTGGGTGGTGGTAGGGGGTAAGGGAAGTAAAGTCTGGGTTAAATGTTTGCCAGGCATGATGGCAGCAGAGGTCATACATCATATCCCCTCCTGGGGAAAACTGCAGGATGAGAAGACACACTTGTTCCACTTGGGAACAAATGACCTCGCAGGTAACAGTCTGCTGGAGGTACAGGCAAGGTCTGAGGCATTGAGGTGGTTCTGTAGCAGCTTGGATTCAGGTCTGGCAGATTCCCGAGGTGTTGCCAGTACCTAGAGCTAGCTCTGACAGGAAGCTGAGAATAACAGAGTTTATCAGCTGGCTCACTGGTTGGTGCATGCAGAAGGGCTTTGGGTTGGTGGGGAGTGGGGGTGATGTGGAAGGACGATGGTCTCTATGCACGGATAGGTTACACTTAAATAGGGAAGGTAAGGAGGTGCTAAAGTGCAACCTGACAGACTATATGGAATTCCACTACAGTTTAAGCTAAATCTGGGTGGGATTACAGATCGAGACCAGGCCACAGAGTAGAGAGAGAGGGATAGCTAGCCTGCCCAGATCACAATGAGTTTAGATGGGGGTGTGGGTGGTCAAGCTAGGACAGGGAGTGGTGACAAGGAGCCTGAGTCTGGTGCAATGTGTGCCAATACCAGGAGTCTGGGGAAACAAGATCCTGGACCTGGTAACAGTCATGGTTGAGACAGATCTGGACTTGGTGGGGATCACTGAGACCTGGTGTCACAGCGGCACGACTGGGACATGGCAATACCGGGTACAAGTTCTTTATCAGGGACGGGGGGAGGGACAGGAGAGGGGAGGATTGGCATTGTATGTGAGGGAGGGAATCAGGGTGACAGAAATATAGGGCAGATGGTGGGAGACTGAGGTCTTATGGGTATTGTTGACCATGGGACAGGGGGAGGTGGTGTGCACCAGGGGTGATATATGGGTCACCAGGGCAGCAGGAATCTGTGTATAAGCAGATGATGGCAGAGATCCTGAGGGTGGCAAATATGGGGGCGGTACTGCTGATGGGGAACCTCAACATGCCGGATGTGGAGCTGGGCACACTATCAGCAGCCTCTAACAGTAGTAGGGCAATTGTAGACCCCTTACAGATAGCCCTACTCAAACAGATGGTCAGGGAACCAACTAGGGAAGGTGCAATGTTAGACTTGCTACTGACAAATGGGGATAGAGTGGGGGGGGGCTGTCGGTAGGGGAAAACCTTGGGTCGAGTGATCACAGCACCATTTGGGTTACAGTACGCATGTCAGCTGTTGCTCACTGGACCAAAGCGAAGGTGCTTGATTTCAGATGGGCAGATTTTAACAGGATAGGGGAATACATCCAACAAGCACTGAAGTGTTGGAAGAACTCGGGGTGGCGGGGTGGAGGAGATGTGGGATACGATAGAGGGGGCCATTGTGGGGGCTACTGACCTTTATGCAAGGTGGGTGAGTAAATTAAATGGAAGAGGAAGCCCCTGTGTTTTAACAGGGAGGTGGCACAGAGCATTAGAGATAAGTGGAGAGCGTTCAAGAGGTTCAAGATGATGCTGAGAGAGGAAGACTGGGAAGAATAGCAGGTGAGGCAGAGGGAGGTGGGATGGGAGGTAACAGGAGCAAAGGCAAGAATGAAGGAGAGCATAGCTAATGCATCAAGAAAAGGATAAAACATTTTTAGGTATATAGGCGAAGCAGAGGAAAAAGAAAATGGATACAAAGGTTAAAAAAACAGTGCCGGGAGCTGGTGGCTTGAGATCAGGAGAAAGCTGAATTGTTGAACAGCTATTTCTGCTCAGCATTCACAGAGAAGAAAGAGTGGGAGGGTAGTAACGTGGGGGTTAAGGAGGGGGTTGGGGTGGAGGTAGACACGAGTCCCTTTCGAACAGAGGAGATCCAGAGTGAACTGAACAGCTTGAAGGTGGACAAGGCTATAGGGCCAGATGGGATTCATCCCAGGGTGCTAAGGGAGCTGAGGAGTATGCTAACACCTCCCTTGACTGCTCTCTTCAACAGTTCCTTGTATTCAGGGGTGGTACCTAAAGATTGGAAGTGGGCAATTGTGGTTCCCCTTGATAAGGGGGGGGGGAGGAGGAGGTGTGCAATTACAGGCTGGTGAGCTTGACATCTGTGGTTGGCAAAATAATAGAGAAACTGTTCAAAAGCAGAATCACCGACTACCTGAAGGCAAACAGCCTGCTGGATCAAAGCCAGCATGGGTTCACTGAGGGCAGATTCTGTTGAACAAACTTGATAGAGTTTTTTTGATTTTGTTATCAGGTGGTGGATCGGTGTACGTCACATACCTTGATTTCAAGAAGGCATTCGACTCCGTGCTGCACAGGAGGCTACTGCACTAGCTGGGATGTCTGGGGCTGGGGCGGATGGTAATAAGGTGGGTGCTGAACTGGCTGGAGGGCAGAAAACTGAGGGTATTAGTAAATGGGGTACCCTCAGGGGAAGCTGGTGTCATTAGTGGGGTTCCCCAGGAGTCGGTATTGGGACCACTTCTATTTAGTATGTTCATAGGGGACATGGCAGTAGGCCTGGAAGGCAGGGTGTGTCTATTTGTGGATGATGCCAAGGTCTGTGGTAGAGTGGACACACAGGAGGGGGTGGAGTCGATGCGTAGGGACCTGAGTAAACTGGTGGAATGGTTTCAAGGAGTGGCAACTGTCATTAAATACAATGAAGTATAAGATCATGCACTTGGGCAAGAGGAATGGGGATGGAGGGGAGGCAACTTGAGGTGACTGAACAGGAAAGGGACCTAGGCATCATCATTTCACAGGACCTGAAAGTGGCGAAGCAGTGTGAGAAGGCTGTAACAAGGGCTAGCAGGATGCTGGGTTGCACAGGGATGGGGATCACCAGCTGGAAAAGAGGGGTCATTCTTCCCCTGTACATCCAGCTGGTTAGGCCGCATCTGGAGTATGGGGTCCCATTCTGGAGGCCATATCTCGGGAAGGATGTGGAATGGGTGGAACAGGTCCAGAGGAGGGTGACAAAGATGGTAGGGGGACTCAGTCACTTATCATACAAAGAGAGTCTGAGTGACCTAAACATGTACTCACTGGAACAGATGAGGGAAAAAGGGAACATGACTGAGACTTTCAAATACATAAAGGGAATCAATAAGTTACGGTTGGGGAGCATCTTCCAGCTAAGAGAGAGATCTAGGACAAGAGGTCATGATTTGCAAAGTTTGTGTGTGTGTATTCAGAGGTAACATTAGGAAACACTTTTTTTTACAGAAAGGGTGGTGGGCAAGTGGAACAGGCTGCCGATTGAGGTGGTGGGGAGAAATGGTGGGAGGTATCAAGAGGGTGTGGGACAGGCATATGGGGTGGCTGGCAAGGGGGGACTTCAGGTAAGACCTAGCAGAAACCTAGGCAACCTGGGCAGACTAGGTGGGCCTGGTGGTCCTTTTCTGCCATCACATTCCACATAGTATTCAAGTTTTGAGACCATATATTGATGGTCATTATTCTAGACATAGGTCAGACAGTAGGTTTCGAGATTCCTTTATGAAATCTAAAAGTGGACAAAGATCTTTTGCTTATATTGCTCCATTTATTTGGAATGAAATTCCTCAAGATATTAGGTGGTTGTGTTCTGTC